>JAQPPZ010001125.1:0-5000000 GCA_028583015.1 Wollemia nobilis | reverse complement strand
CATGACTCATCTTTGCTGCTACCAAATATGATATCATCTACGTATACAACAAGAACAATAAGATGGCCATTTTCTATTTTGACATACAAATTACTATCCACCATACCTTTCTTAAACCCTTGTTGAGTAAGATAGTTGTCTAGCCTTGCATACCATGCTCGGGGTGCCTGTTTTAAGCCATATAATGCTTTCTTCAACTTGCAAACCAAGTTGGGATCATCACCAAGTTGGAAACCATCTGGCTGCTCAATATAAACCTCTTCTTCAAGTTTTCCATTCAAAAATGTTGATTTCACATCCATTTGATAAACTTTGAAATTCTTGTAAACTGCTAAAGCCAAAAATATTCTAATTGCCTCTAGTATAGCCATAGGTGCAAAGGTTTCCTCAAAGTCAATACATTCAACTTGTGCATAGCCTTTACATACCAATATTGCTTTATTCTTGACAACCTTTCTGTCTTCATTCAATTTGTTTTGAAAGACCCATTTAGTACCAATTATATTTTTATTTGCAGGTCTTGGTACTAACTCCCAAGTTTTGTTTTTCTTGATCTGATCTAATTATTCATTTATTGCCTTCATCCAAATTTCATCTTTGCTTGCGTCAGCAACATTTTTGGGCTCAATGCTGGATAATAGAGAGTAGTTACTTACTACTCTTCTTCTTGTTTGAACACCAACTGTGGGGTCTCCAATTATTTTCTCTCTAGGATGATCTTTCTGCTAGCTGCCTATTTTGAATTTCTTATTTTCTTCCACTTTTGAATCACTGTTTGAATTATCTGAGTCAACTTTTTGTTTCTTTTTTGTTTCCTTTTCCTCATCTCCTTTAATAACCTCTTCATAAATTGGGTAGTTCTCTTCACAGCTAATTACTCGTTCCCTACCTTCATCAACTTTAACATCGAAACTATCCAAAAATTTCCTTAGCCTCTTGTTGTAGCATTTGTAAACTTTGCTTTTTGATGAATAGCCAAGAAAAATACCTTCATTTGCTCTATCTTCAAACTTACCAAGGTTTTCTTCAGTTATTTTGATGTAACACTTGCTGCCAAAAACTTTAAAGTATCTTATTGTTGCCTTTTTACCAAACCACAACTCATAAGGAGTTTTTCTTTCAAGCATTCTCAACATGCACCTATTTTGGATGTATACCGTAGTATGGACTGCCTCTTAACAAAATATGTCTGCTACTTTGCTCTCAGTCAACATAGTCTGTGTCATTTCCTGCACTGTCCTATTATTTCTTTCTACCACACCATTCTGTTGAGGTGTCCTGGCTACCTCTTAACAAAATATGTCTGCTACTTTGCTCTCAGTCAACATAGTCTGTGTCTTTTTCTGCATTGTCCTATTCTTTCTTTCTACCACACCATTATGTTGAGGTGTCTTGGCTGCTGAAAAATGTCTTCTAATACCATATTTTTCATAGAACTCTATAAAATCCTTTGAAATGAACTCTCCTCCTCTATCTGATCTTAAACATTTAATCCTTTTTCCTGTTTGACTCTCAACTTGGTTTATGAAAACCTTGAACATCTCAAAAGCTTCTGATTTATGCTTCAAAAATAGTACCCATGTCATCCTGGAATAGTCATCTCTACACAACATAAAATATTTGTCACCATTTATGCTTTGCATTCTCATGGGTCCACATAAATCAGTATGTAGTTCCAAAGGTTTTCTTGTGTAGTATTCTTTTGTTTTAAATGAGACTCTAGTTTTCTTCCCCTTTTGGCATGAAGCACAAATGCTATTTGATGGTTTTCCAATGGTGGGAATATCTCTCACTACATTTTTTGAGCTGATTTTTACTAGATTGTCAAAACTGATATGACCAAGCCTCTTGTGCCACAACCAATTTTCTTCTTCCTATCCAATCAAGAAAGATCCTTCTGAAGCCTCTAAGAGAGTGTACAGGTTTCCAGATGTCCTCGATCTAGTTGCTATCAAATTTCCACTGTTTTCTTTTTTGACTTCACAACCTTGCTTCTTAAAAATCACTTCATGACCTCTATCACAAATTTGACTTACGCTCAACAAGTTATGCTTTAGACCAACCACAAACAAGACTTCTTTTGACTTGATTTTTCCATCATTGATCTTAACTGAACCTTTGCCAACTATCTTAGCTCCATAATTATTTCCAAATTTTACTGAACCACCTTCATATTACTATAACTTCTCAAATTTCTATTTGTCACCTGTCATATGACTAGAGAATCCACAATCAACTATCCATGGTGCAAATTTATTCTATGCTTTAAATGCTATTTGTACAATTAGGGATTCCTTTTCTTCCTTAGATCGCTCTTTTTCTTTCCACTTTGGTTTGATTATAGTTTTGGGCTCTTGTTTTGACTTTTCTTTTTTAGTAGCTTGTGCATGTTTTTTGGGAAATTTTCTATTTTGTCTCATTCCATTTGGTTGAAATTTTCTTCCTTGAAATTGATTTGATGCAAATGTACTTCGACAATTTCTTGCAATGTGCCCAAAATTATGACAGTTATAACATTGTGTTGCATAATCCATCAAAGGTAAAAAAACATTTCTACTGGTAAAATTCCTTGGTCCTACATTATACTTGCAATCTAAAATCTTATGTCTATAACCATTGCATTTAAAATAGTAACAAAAAAAGAGATGATTGAACCTAGGTGATGGTCTTTGCCATGTTGTTGTAGGAGCCATAAATCTTCTTCTTCTTTGATGTGTGACATTGGTGAATCCATCGTTGTCAATTCTCCTTTCGTGCCTTACATTATTGCTTTCTTTTGCATGAGTCAATTTTTCTTGATCAACCTGTTTCTTATCTTCATTCTTTATGGATTCTTCATTTATGGCCTTTGATCCATTTGATGATTCTCCTTCATCAAAGCCCAAACAAAATTTGATGCCTATAGTCTTTTGGTTATTTATGATCTTATCCAGCTTCATAGAACTTTCTTCACGTTTGTGATAACAACTAATTTTACGATTCATCTCTTCTATCTGCATCCTTAAACCAACAGTCTCTTCTTCTAGCTTGCTGCAATAATCTATTTTCATGATTATTTGCACTTCGAGATCTTCATATATTTTCTTGGATTCTTCTATCTATACTTTCAAACTGGTTATGATTTCATTTGTATCCTTAAGATTTCTTGAAATTTTCTTATTCTTTTTTCTTTCTATCTTCAATTCATCTAGAGCTGCAATTAGTTCCTCTTCCAAATTTACTTCTGCATCAATTTCTTCTTCATCACATTTCTGTTCTTTTTCTATTTTTTCTTCTTTGGGTGCCATGAAAAGAGCTTCACCTGTTTCCTTTTTAGAATCCTCACCGTAGCTGTCTTCTGATGAATTGACATTCTTGGAGATGAAACTTTTCTTCTTGAAGTTGCCTTTTCTAAAATTTGTTTTTTTCTTCCAGTCACTTCTTTCTTGGTGTGATCCTTCATCACTTTTGTTCTTCTCATTAAGTGGACATTTAGCTACAAAATGCCCAATGCCTCCACAATTGAAACATTTAAACGATAACTTTCCTCTGTATTTTTCTTTTCCCCTTTTTAGTTTTCGAACAAAGTTTGCTTCCATTTCATCTGATGTCTCTTCTTCCTCAAATTCTTGTTTTGCTTTCATATTTTTATGGGCTTTAAAAGTAGCTTCTCTGTCTGTGGGTTTAGATTTTCCTATTCTCATCTCATATGCAGTCAAAGAACCATGCATCTCATCCATACTAAAAGAATTTAGATCTTTAGCTTCTTCTATAGCTGAAACTTTAGAATCAAATCTTTGGGGAAGATATCTTAATACCTTTTTCATGATTACAGAATCTTTGATTTCCTTTTTGAGTCCTCTAATCGCATTAATGACTTCATTAACTCTTAGCATATATGCCTCTATGTTCTCATCATTATTCATATTTAATACTTCGAACTGAGCTCGATGTGTTTGTAACTTGGCCTCCTTGATCTTAACGTCTCCTTAATGAATGCTCCTCAGTTTGTCCCATATTTCTTTTGCCATTTTACAACTCATAATCTTTACTAGTTCACTATCCACTAATCCGCACATGATAGCATTCTTTGCTTTTGAGTCATTCTCAAATAGTTTCTTATTAGCAGCATCGATTGGAGAAGTGGTGGGTATTGTGTATCCACTATCTACTGAATCCTAAATATCGTATCCCAAAGCACAAAGATATGTTTGCATCTTGAGTCTCCAAAATGCGTAATTAGTTCTGTCAAACAATGGTGCTTTGTTTGATGAGAAGCCTTCACCACCTGCCATTGTGTCACTTCTAAGATCACCCTAGCCGGTTAAGCTTGTTTAGGAACCTCACTCTGATACCAATTGTTAGTATCACAATGACACTAAGAGGGGGTGAATCAGTGTAGCTCTTTTAAAACTTAAATCTTCAACTATTCAAGCTAAAACAATGAAAACTTGAAACCAAATAAAGAAAGTATAACAAGATAACATCACACAACACAAGATGTATCGAGGTTCATCGATTTGGCTACATCCTCAAAATGACTGTTTGGACTCCCATCCAAATCCAGCCTTTGCAAAACACCAACTTTACAATCAATTTACCAGCACCCACTGGAAGGAGCACCAACCCCTGATTTATCTACAACAATAGAAAGGAGCACCAACCCCTAATTTATTTGCACCAATAGAAAGGAGCACCAACTCCTTATGGCCTCTTTGAATGGCGTATTTAAAACCTCTAAAAAAATTTATTTCTCCTTCCATGACTGTTCATTTTCTCCTTCCATGACTGTTCATTTTCTCCTTCCCTTGTGCATGCATGTATTTTGGTTTCCAAAAAAGCTTTTCATTTCTATTTTGTGGCTCTTCGTTTCCTTTTCTCCACATGGTCATGTGTCTGCTTCTTTCCATGTGTAACGACTATCTTAGATGATTTCAAATTATTAAAGATTCCTTATGTAATGTTTTGTCTTATTCATTGAATTTTTTCCTTATGTGACAAATTACCTTATTCAATCTTTGATTTATTCCTTATAGGTCCACGTCACTATGCAGTATTCAGTTTCACTATCCTGGTGTTCATCACTAATATCAGACACACTGTCAACTACTCTGTTCCTTTGGCAAAAATGCAACATGTCGCGATATCGTGACACTTTTTTTCTCTCTGCCTGCCTGCCTTTTTTGAGTCACAAAAATGCAACATGTCGCGATATCGCGACACTTTTGTTTCTCTACCTGCCTACCCTTTTTGAGTCACAAAAATGCAACATGTCGTGATATCGTGACACTTTTGTTTCTTTGCCTGCCTGACCTTTTTGAGTGAAGCAGAACTAGAAATACAGGTAGAAGAATCAGCAATATTTCATTAACAGAGCTTTAAAATTTGAAATATACAGAAGATATCAAATGGCCCAACCCCCGTTACAATGCATGAGCTATTTCTTATAGCGGCCCTGATCCCTCCTTGACATCATTACACAGAATGCCAAGTTGTTTCTAACTGTCCACACGAATGTTTTGTTGTCGCTTGCAAAATGCTGCCAGGTGTCTCTAATCAGCATGGCATGTAGTGGCAGAGTGTTATTTAGCAGCTTGTCCATCCACCCTTTGAATCATCATTTCCAGGAGTGCTCTGTAGAAACCTGCATTATTGCCATGTGCCCTTTTGCAATGACCTCTATAGCCACCTGTTCGAGTGGAGTCATGGATGACCTATCGTATTCTCTCCTTTGGGTCATGAAAATGCGACATGTCATGAAATCGTGATGTATCTGCATTCAGAATTCATTTTCTGCCTTCAAGCCGTGAAATCGTGATAAGTCACGAAATCACATCCTTTCCCCTTGGTGCCCTTCCAAAAAATGTGTCGCGAAATCGTGACAACTTTCCTCCTTAGTGCTTATCTGCAAAATGTGTCACAAAATCGTGACAACTTTTCCCTTCGATGCCTATCCACAAAATGTGTTGCAAAATCACGATAACTTGTCTCCCTGGCGCCTTCGCTCAAAACGTGTCATGAAATCACGACGACTTGTCTCCCTAGTGCCTTTGTCCAAAATGTGTCACGAAATCGCGACAACTTGTCTCCCTGGTGCATTTGCTCAAAATGTGTTGCGAAATCGTGACAACTTGCCTCCCTAGCGCATTTGCCCAAAATGTGTCATGAAATCACGACAACTTTTCTCCTCGGCACTTATCTGCAAAATGTGTCACAAAATCACGACAACTTTTCCCCTTGGCACCTCTGCTCAAAAAGTGTCACGAAATCATGACGATTCTTCACCTTGGAGCCCATTCTTCAAAAGTGTCACAAAATCATGACAGCTCTGCCCCTTTGCACATTTCTCAAAAAGGTGTCACGAAATCATGACAGTTTCGGCCCTTGGCGCCTTTTCTCAAGAAGTGTCGTGATATCGCGACAGTTTTGGTCCTTGGCACATTTTCTGAAAAAGTGTCGCGATATTGTGATAGTTTTGGCCCTTGGCGCATTTTCTCACAAAGTGTCGCGATATCGCGACAACTTTGGTACTTAGAGAAAAAATATTTTTTGAGGATGCAAGATTGCTCTTCCACCTCCAGATGCTGTTGCATCAGACACCCAAGGTGAATTTGATAAATGACCTTCACTTCTGATCTGTCTGAGGTAGACCCAGGTGGTCAACCTTTGCCTTCGACAACCAAGTCGCATCTTCTATGGGCCTGCCTTTCCATTTGATCAAATATTTAGAATAACACCTATTTTGAGTACTTTTTCCCTCACGCGTATCAAGGACTTATTCTATCTCATCTGTGACTGGAGTGGCCACGGGAATGCTCCATAAATTTGGGCTTGGTGTTGCATTGCTATCTCCTTCATGATACTCAACCAAATCTAAAATGTTAAAAATGGGTGAGATGTTAAGTTCACTCAGCAACTCCACCTCGTATGCATTACCCGAATCCTATTTTCCAATGATTCTACATGGCCCAAACTTCTTCATCTTTAGTTTGTTATAGGTCTTGGCAGGAAACCTCTCTTTTCTTAGATGGACCATGATAGAATCTTCTACTTCAAACTCCTTAACCCGACGTTTCTGGTCTGCCCTGGCCTTATACTGAGTATTCATCTTGGCAATGTGCCTTGTCACCTCCTCATGCACTCCCTTCAGGTGTTCAGCAAAGTCTTCAGCTTCAGCACTGCATTTTTCTCTTGTATCTATCCTTCTCAACTCTGAAGCGTTTCTTGGACTACTCCCATAGATTATCTGGAATGGCAATTTATTGGTACTCCTGTTAATAGATCTATTGTAAGCGAATTCTGCCTACAAAAAAACTAAATCCCATCCCTTGGGCTTCTCTCCTACCAAGCATCTCAGTAGATTGCCCAAGCTCCTATTTACCACCTCTATTTGGCCATCTGTTCGGGGGTGATATGCAGAACTAAATTTTAGATCCATCTTTAGTTTCTTCCATAGGGTTCTCCAAAAATACCCTACAAACTTGGTATCCCTGTTCGACACAATGCTCCTTAGCAGCCCATGAAGGCGTACCACTTCCTTGAAGAATAACCCAGCCACATGGACTGCATCGCTAGTCTTTTGGCAGGGAATAAAATGAGCCATTTTTGAAAACCTGTCCACTACCACAAATATGGAGTTGTGTCCCCTCTGCGTTCTGGGTAAACCAAGAACAAAATCCATGATAATATCCTCCCATGGCCTTTCGAGTATATGTAGTGGTTGATATAAACCAGTAGGCTGCCTCACACCTTTTGCCATCTGGCATATCCTACAACTTTGCATGAATTTTTCCACATCTTGTTGCAATTGCGACCAGTAGTAGTTTTCACTAACAAGGGAGATGGTCTTGTCTCAACCAAAGTGTCTAGCTAAACCTCCACTGTGCTTTTCCTTGATGAGATTCTAGCTCATTGAGCTCCTCAAAATGCATAATTGGTTCCCCCTAAATAGCATTCCATATTGAATCAAAAAATTTAACCACTTAGTCCTGTCCAAAGTAACAGGCGCAATGCAGGCTTTCCAAGCTTCTACGAAATCAGGGTCTACAGGGTATAAACCCTTGAGCTCAGCAAACCCAACAACCTCCACCTTCATCTCCATCAGCAAACATTGCCTCCTACTCAAGGCATCCACAACTCGGTTGGACCTCCCACTTCGGTGCTTCAGCACAAATGTGTAGCTTTGCAGAAACTCCACCCATTTTAGGTGCCACTGATTTAGCTTTCCTTGACTATTGATATACTGTAGTGCCTGATGATCAGTATACAAGACAAACTCCTTTGGTAAAAAATAATGCCTCCATTTCTTCAGAGCCTGAAATATGGCATAGAAATCTTGATCATACATCGAATACTTCTTCCTGGCATCATTGAGCTTCTCACTAAAATAGGCAATAGGCTTACCCTCTTGACTCAATACGACCCCTATGGCACTACCACTCGCATCACAGTCTACCTAAAACACCTTGTTAAAATCTAGAAGTGCTAAGATAGGTTTCTCTGTGACCTTCTTCTTCAGCATAGCAAAGCTTTTGTCTGCTCCAGCTGTCCACTTGAATTCCTTCTTGTTCCCCCTCATTGTCTCCGTAAGGGATGTGCAAATACTGTTGAAGTTTCTAATGAACTTTTTGTAGAAACTTGCTAGACCGTGAAACAATCTCACCTCAGTCACACTTCTTGGAACAGGCCATTCTATGATAGCCCTCACCTTTTGGGGTCCATTTTGAGACCATCTGCTGAGATAACAAATCCCAGGTATATTAACTCCCTCTTCATGAAGTTACACTTCTTCAGAATTATCAATAGCTGCTCCTCCCGCAGTTTCTCAAAAACCCTCCTAATGTGCATCAGGTGTTCCTCTAGGGTTCTGCTAAAAATCAAGATATCATCCAGGTAGACAATAACAAATTTGCCCAAAAATTCCTTTAGGACTTCATTCATTAACCGCATGAAGGTACTTGGTGCATTGGTTAGCCCAAATGGCATGACCAACCACTCATACAGCCCCTCTCTAGTTTTAAAGGTTGTCTTCCACTCATCCCATTCTCTAATGCAGATCTGATGGTAACCACTTTTCAGGTCAATCTTCGTGAAGTACTCAGCTCCACTCAAACAGTCCATGATATCATCCATCCTTGGCAGTGGGAATCTGTATTTGATAGTGATCTTGTTAATTGCCCGAGAGTCAGTGCACATTCTCCACTCTCCATCCTTCTTGGGTGCTAGTACTGCAGTACTGCACATGGACTAAGACTCTCCCTAATCAACCCCTTCTTTAGCAGATATTGAACCTGCCGGTTTAACTCAGTTTCTACAGGCGTCATTCTGTGTGCAGCCTTGTTCGGCAAGCTCGATCTAAGCACCAAATCTATGTGGTGACTAATCTTCCTAACAGGTGGTAAACCTTCAGGAACATTATTAGAAATGATATCTGGAAACTCCTCTAATAGTCCCATGACTTCCACTGGAGTTTCCATGCATTCTTCTTCCCTAACCCTAGGGATTATTGCATAGCACATATGATCTGGCTTCAAGCCATCTAAGAATCTTCTTCCATCAACTAGACAGAATTGTGCACTGCTGCATACCTTCTCATCCACCTCCTTCAGGGGTTTCAACTTATGTCGAACTCCATTTTTTGACAAGGAATATGTATTGGCTCGACCATTGTGTATAGCACTTCGATCAAACTGCCATGGTCTCCCAAGAAACAAGTGACATGCATCCATGGGCAAGATGTCACAAAGGACCTCATCACGATAAGTTCCAATGTTTAATTTCACCAGGCATTGCTCACTGACCAGCACTCGATGGTCCTTTTGTAACCATGCAATCCGATAAGGGTGCGGGTGTTTTCTTCTCTCCAGCTGCAACTTAGCAACCATCTCCTCAGAGACCAAGTTGTCAGCGCTTCCATTATCGATGATGATGTTACAGACCTTGCTTGTACACTTGCATCTTATTCGAAATAGGCTGTTCCTCTGGTCTACCTTCTTTTCTTCATTCAATAAGACTCTTCTGATGATCATCGCTTCCCCTCGTTATGCCTCCTTAGAGTGCTCAGATTCAACACCTTCATTTGCTACAGCAGCTCGAGCCTGACCCTCAGGTATTTTATTTGGCCTTTCTTGATGCTACGAGTAGTTGTATTCCTGATGTCCTTCTTCTCCGTAGTTAAAGCAGGTTCCTCGAAAGACACCTCTTCTGGAAGGATATTACTATCCTTCTTCACAATGAAAACACAGAGATAGATATTTCCGAGACAGAATGAACAAATATTGGATTTCAAATAAGAAATGCAGCGGAAGTATAAAAATAATCAAACGCCACTTGAGGTGGGCACACCCTCGCCGTATAGGCAAATGCGAATAACGCAAATGAATTTAGAAAATAATGATAGATGATTTTAATTAAACTATTGCGAATCAAATATATACTAAATATTAAAACACTTGGAAAACATAGCCGACGCAGGCTATGTTTGGAATGTAACATGACTCCCCTCCTCGAAAAGCTTTGTCCTCAAAGCTGGAAATGTCTAGAAAATACTGTCAGGTTCCCAGGTTGCAGCTTCATCTGGTAGGCCCTGCCATTTGATGAGAAATTCTTGGATGTGACGAGAGCTCCGTATGCGTGTTCTGCTTTGTAGAATTGCTTTCGGCTGGAGATATATACGCCCTTCTGTATCTAGTATTGGTAATTCGGACTGAGAGTTCACTTTTTGGCCGATCACCTTGGCATGGTCATGTGATCTTTGGGAAGGTAGTCCCTTTGGTTCGTGGAAGACCTCTGCGTAATGTGCTACGATGTCCCGTAAATCTGGAGCAGAAATACCCGAAGTTGCTTGAGATTGCTTTTTCAAACAATTAATTTGATCTATGAATCCGTATCCAACCTTTTGTAATGTTTTCTCCATACTATGAGAGCTCATCATCTGTGATGGAGGAGTAGTAATGCCTTGTAAACGAATGACCTGTCCGTTTTCCTTCCATTCCACAAATAATTTTTTGAAATTGAAGCTAACCGTGTCTAGTGTTTCCAACCACTCTACTCCCAAAATGACATCAGAGTTCCCTAAATTCATTACGAAGAGAGATCCATACCAAGTATAAGTTCCCATTTTAATGGAAACTTTAGATGTTTGCCCAATACATTGAGCGTTCACCCCGTTGGCTACTAGAACCTGGAATTTGTCTTTGTTGGATGAATTAATGAATAAATTTAAAGCTTTTGCTGTTTTGATGTCGATAAAATTGTGGGTACTACCTGAATCAATTAGCACATTTACCTTTTTCTAGCGGAGAAATCCTGGTACCTTGATTGTATGGTGGGATGTTAACCCCATGAGGGCATGCACTGAAATAGCCATTGTATCCTCTTCCTTCTCTTCTAGAACAATCGATAGTTCTTCTTGAATAGGTTCTTCCTGGTGGTATGTTTCTTCTTCTTCTCCTTCATATTGAGTGCATTCAATATGAAAGTTTTGTTTTTGTGCACATGCCTGTTCTCTGGGATGGTGATTGCGACATTTATAGCAGAAGTATCTTGATGGTTGATCATTTCTGTGAAAAGAGTTGTTGCCATACGAAAGATGATTATAAGTTTCATGTTGTGTAGACAATTGAATTCTTTTCTCAGCTAGCTTGGCTATTCTTATGCAATCGTTCAACGAGGTTGGATTTTGAAGGTCCACCTCCACCTTAATATTTTCTTTCAAACCATTGTGAAAAGCTCCTACCACTGTGTCTGGACTGAGGTGTAATGCATACGGTAGTAAACTGGTGAATTCGGAGACGAACTCACTAACTGATCTTTCTTGCTTAAGAGATAATAGTCTTACTGTGTATGATGATGTAGCTCCTTCATCAAATATTTCTAAAAAATAGGTAGTGAAATTCTTCCAGCAAACAGTAGCTCCTTTCTCGCGTTTAAGCCATACAAACCATTGGTAAGCCTCAGTGCCTAATTTTGATGTAGTGAAAGGGACTTTATCAACATCCTTAATTTGGTATAAGTCGAGAATGCCTTCCATTTTGGCTATCCAACCACGAGGATCATGACCCTCAAAAGTGGGCATATCAATGCATGGAAAATTATTAGGGCCTCTCGGTTGGTGATAACCCATATCCCTTTCCTGATCTTGGTTATATCATTGTCTATGATAGCGATTCCCGTAATTATCCGAATTGCCTCTTCGCTGCTCCCAATCTTCATCCTGGTCATCATTTTCTTCATTCCTTTGTTTATGGGAGTGATTTTGGGGATTAGTATTGGGATTAGGTTGGTTTTGTGTGCTCACTAGTTTAGATAGGGTGTCATTAATTTGGTGCATACCAACTAGTAATTCTCGAAGAGCTTCATCAGTGTTAATGGCAGAGTTGCCTGATTCTCCTTGTGTGACGTTGTCGTGAGTTGGGGGAGGGTTAGTAGCCATAGTGTCTACCAGTGGATGATGTGGATTATAACTGCCAATTTTGAAAGGAGAAGGAGAATTTTTTGTACCTGGGCTTCGATTAGGTCTTCTTGCGCTTGTATTGGGAATCTCTGAACTTGATAGTCGACCGTCAGGTCCCTTGGTCCAACTTCTACTCATGCACTGCTCAAAACTTCCTGCTTAGGAATCCTTGAGCTTCGATTTCTGTGACAATTCGGTTGAATTTGGCAAAAATTTTGTTTTCCGCTTCAACTGTCGCTCCCACTATGACGCGGAATTGAATTTGGATGGCCTCCTTGAGGACAACTTCAACAATTTTTAATTTGGACAATTTCAGCAACTTGGACTGACTGGACTATTTCAGCAACTTTGACAGCAATTGTACTGCTACGACCGAACAACGATGAACCCAAAACAAATGCATAAGATGGAATGAACAACTGGATAGAAGATGAAATGACAATTGGACGATGATGATAGCACCGAATGACATGATAAGGAATGCTCGAGGACACACGAACAGCACGGACACTCGACACACAGACACAACGTGGACAACACGGACACTCGACACACGGACACGATGTGGCTAGAGGACACAACACAGACATCATGGAAACCTAGAGGACACGACGCGATGCGAATAGCATGAACAACTAGAGGACACAACATGGCATGACACGACTGGTAGCGATGGCACGATGTGACACAACAAGATGGATAGCAACGACGAAGAGGACTGACAACTAGTGACTACTGGACCAAGACAGATGGACAACAGAATGCTGGACCGAGATGGACAGAAATAAGATGCGACGACAGCACGGACGGACAATGGAACGTTGGACCGAGATGGAAAAAAATAGGACATGACGACAGCATGGACGGACAATGGAGCATGACAACGGGACACGATGACAGACCAAAATGGATGGACAATGAACGGACAACGGGACATGACGACAGAGGCTACGCACGGAGGAACTCCCAATGTGTGACCGAAGTCACAATGCTAATTGCGTGCAACTTTCCTTATTAACCACTTCATGCCTTCCACACTGTCAATGTGGGATAACTACCTTCGTGGAAATAAAAAAATAAATTAAAACGTAGCTTGTACCTTAGTGAAATCGAATTTAATCGATGATTGTCATGTTTTGATTGGACGACGGCTCGCGGGTGGAAATACTATGATTTTTCTGTTTCTTAAGCACGAAAACGCAATTCGGTTTGGTTGAGCACGTTGTGATTTTTTGACGATTCCTTTGGTTGGTATACCCGATCCTTCCCTGAACCTTGTAGGTATTTTCCACCGTCGAGAGGTGGTTTTATGATCGCCCAAAACGCGCAGCCTTTCTCAATTTTTTTTTTAAACAAATCCTTCTGCGTTGAACTCGGCCTGTTCGGCTACTTATAGTTGGCGACCGAACCGTTCTTCGTAGGACGACAACAGTGTGATTGCGTGTGATGTTTTTATAGCCCGTATTATGGGGGTCTTTGCACTGCTAATCGACGGAGATGTTGTGTATCCTTGGCTCTATCGTGGCTAATGTACGTCGTTGTCTTCCCTTTGGAAACCTCGAACTAGACCAACTACGACGAATTCGCCCACGCTTCCCTCTTGATCGCTGAATCTGATACCACTTGGAAGGATATTACTATCCTTCTTCACAATGAAAACACAGAGATAGATATTTCTGAGACAGAATGAACAAATATTGGATTTCAAATAAGAAATGTAGCGGAAGTATAAAAATAATCAAATGCCACTTGAGGTGGGCACACCCTCGTCGTATAGGCAAATGCGAATAACGCAAATGAATTTAGAAAATAATGATAGATGATTTTAATTAAACTATTGCGAATCAAATATATACTAAATATTAAAACACTTGGAAAACATAGCCGACGCAGGCTATGTTTGGAATGTAACATCTTCCAAACCCTCGCCTAGGCCTACCTCTTCCCCTTAGGTAGTTGTTGTTCTGATTGCATGGGCATTGGGTATTCTCCTCTTTCTCTTATTTCTGGTTCTGGCTACTACTTGCTTCACTAGTCTTCCTCAAATCTCTGTATCTTCCTCCATTGGTCCTTCCACTAGCTCTTCCACCCCTCTCCTTTCCTCTCTGCTTACCATCAAATCTCCTATTTAGTTTCTCCTCCACTTTTAATGCAAACTAGTATGCATCCTCAACCGTGCTCATCCTAACCAGACCTAGTTCTTCTTGAATGCTGGTTCTCAATCCATTGATGTAGCGAGCAACTTTCTCCTTATTCGCCTCAGAATGGTCGATTCTAATCGAGATCTGATAGAACTCCTCCGTGTACTCCTTGACAGATTTACTTGCCTGTCTAAGACTCTGCATCTTTCTCAACAAATCCAACTCATAATCTTTGGGGATGAATTGCCTCTTCAATTTCTCCACCATCCTATCCCACCTGGTGATATTTTCCTTTCCCCTCCTATTCCTCTCTAGCTGTACTCCTTTCCACCAGATGCTAGCATGTCCTTTTAGCTTTTTTTTCATGAACCTGATCTGATTTGGGTTTGAGATCTCTTCATAATCGAAATACTCCTCCATGTCGTTGATCCAATCTATCAACTCCTCGAGATTAATATTCCTAGAATAAGTGGAGACGTCGAACTTTGGCTTCTTCTTGATTTGGGATATGGCCCTATACAGCCTAGCTTCTACTGGATCCAATGCTTCTTCTTCATCAGATGGACCCTCTTCTTCCCAAACTTCATCTTCACTGGGTTCCTCCCTTCTTGGCTCAACTCCTCTTCTGATTTCCTCCTACAAGGCTTGAACTTGCCTCTGCAAGGCCCTAAGATCGACCTCTACTCCTCTATTCCTCACACCACCATGATTTCTATGTGAAGTCATCCTACTCGCTTCCTCACAACCCACAACCACAATCCTAGCACAAAACTACCTCACAGCTGACGATTTGTTCGTGCACTCAGAACCAACTTGGCTCTGATACCACTTGAAGCAGAACTAGAAATACAAGCAGAAGAATCAGCAATATTTCATTAACAGAGCTTTAAAATTTGAAAAATACAGAAGATATCAAATGGCCCAACCCCCATTACAATGCATGAGCTATTTCTTATAGTGGCCCTGATACCTCCTCGACATCATTACACAGAATGCCAAGTTGTTTCTAACCGCCCACACGAATGTTCTATCATCGCCTGAAAAATGCTGCCAAGTGTCTCCAATCAGCATGGCATGTAGTGGCAGAGTGTTCTACAGCCGCCTGTCCATCCACCCTCTAAATCATCATTCCCAAGAGTGCTCTGTAGACACCTATGTTGCTGCCATGTGCCCTTCTACAATGACCTCTGCAGTCGCCTATCCGAGTGGAGTCATGGACGACCTGTCGTATTCTCTCCTTCGGGCCACGAAAATATGACATGTCACAAAATTGTGACGTCTCTACCTTCAGCATTCATTTTCTGCCTTCGGGTCACGAAACTGTGACAAGTCACGAAATCGCGACGTCCTTTCCCCTTAGCGCCATTTCGCAAAATGTGTCATGAAATCACGACAACTTTCCTCCTTGACACTTATCTGCAAAATGTGTCGCAAAATTGTGACAACTTTTCCCTTCGGTGCCTATCCGCAAAATGTGTCACGAAATCGTGACAAATTGTCTCCTTGGCACCTTCACTCAAAATGTGTCACGAAATCGTGATGACTTGTATCCCTAGCGCCTTTGTCCAATATGTGTCACGAAATCGTGACAACTTGTCTCCCTGGTGCCTTCTCTCAAAATGTGTCACGAAATCATGACAACTTGCCTCTCTGGCGCCTTTGCCCAAAATGTGTCGTGAAATCACGATAACTTTTCTCCTCGACACTTATATGCAAAATGTGTTGTGAAATCATGACAACTTTTCCCCTTGGCACCTCTACTCAAAAGTGTTGCGAAATTGCAATGATTCTTCACCTTAGAGCCCATTCTTCAAAATTTTCATGAAATCGCGATAGCTCCACCCCTTTGTGCCTTTCTCAAAAAATGTGTCACGAAATCATGACATTTTCGGCCCTTGGCGCCTTTTCTCAAGAAGTGTCCTGATATCGCAATAGTTTCGACCCTTGGCGCATTTTCTCAAAAAGTGTCTCGATATCGTGACAGTTTCGGCCCTTGGCACATTTTCTCAAAAAGTGTCACGATATCGCGATAGTTTCGGCCCTTGGTGCATTTTCTCAAAAAGTGTCACGATATCGCGACAGTTTTGGCCCTTGGCGCATTTTCTCAAAAAGTGTCGCGATATCGCGACAGTTTCGGCCCTTGGCGCATTTTCTCAAAAAGTGTCACGATATCGCGATAGCTTTGGTACTTAGAGAAAAAATATTTTTGGAGGATGCAAGATTGCTCTTCCACCTCTGGATGCTTCTACATCATTGAGTCACGAAAATCCTACATGTCATGATATCGTGACACTTTTTCCTTCTTGCTCTTTCTCTTTGCTTTGGACCATGAAAATGCAACATGTCGCGATTTCGCTACACTTTTTTCGCCTTGCTCTTTCTCTTTGCTTTGGACAGTGAAAATGCAACATGTCACGATATCGTGACAATTTTTTCTCCTTGCTTTGGACCACAAAAATGCAACATGTCACGATATCGCGACACTTTTTTCTCTCTTGTTCTTTCTCTTCTCTTTTGGCCGTGAAAATGCAACATGTCGCGATATCACAAAACTTTTTCTTTCTTGTTATTTATCTTCTCTTTTGGTCACAAAAATGCAACATGTCACGATATCATGACACTTTTTCTTTCTTGTTCTTTCTCTTCTATTTTGGCTGCAAAAATACAACATGTCGCAATATCGTGACACTTTTTCTTTCTTGTTCTTTCTCTTCTCTTTTGGCCACGAAAATGCAACATGTCACAATATCACGAAACTTTTTATTTCTTGTTCTTTCTCTTCTCTTTTGGCCATGAAAATGCAACATGTCATGATATCATGACACTTTTTCTTTCTTGTTCTTTCTCTTCTCTTTTGGTCGTGAAAATGCAACATGTCGCGATATCGCGACACTTTTTTTTCTTTGCGGTGTTTTGCTTTTTCTTTGATCTTTAGCATATGGGCCACTTTGGTCTTCTTGGAAAATATGCAAAAATGTGGGTCCCCAATTTTGGGGTACATTGTGGAGCAGCCACAACATGACGATTTTTTCAACTTTGCACAAAAAACCTATAACAACTTCACCCAAACATCAAAAACATCATCATAAGCATTTAACATCACTGTACATACTCTGAATAACCTCTGAACTCCTATCCACTGCATCAACCGATCTATCTGACTGTGTTGACAACAATGACAATACTGTCGCTGCACCTTGCTCAACATTTGGAACATCTTGGACAACATTATATAAGGCCCCATTTTCAATTTTGATGGTTTGGACATATACTGGATATAATATGATAGAGTTGGATTCTTCTGGGTTAATATAGCAAGTGATAGGAGTTAGACTATGCTTTGAGAGAATGATTGTATGTCATTATTGAATAAGAATGAATAATAATCAGAAATCATAGTTTCTCTCACATGTTGTACAATTTTGGGATGGTTGAATAGCAATTGATTATTTAGTTCTATTGCATGTACTTTTGTTTGAGTGTTTTGGCTAATCTAGGCATTATTGTAGAATAATGGATTGAAACAAAACTGGTGTAGATTTTTGGAATGATATGTAATTATGGTAATCTCAAATAATATGTATTAAACCTTTTTGTATAATTTTTAGGCATCACCATTGGATTTGCAACTCTCTCAAGCCCTGTTGATATGTTTTACATGTTATTGAAAAAATATTAATTACCACATTAAATCCTTATAAAACCTATATGAGACAGATTGGTCCATTAGAGTATTCAATTTGGAACTTGGTTGTACCTTCATTCCATAAAAATCATACACCAAAATTCATATAAATCGTACAGGAGATAATTACCCGATTTGGTAGTTTATGCGATTGGAAGAAACTTACCTGATTCAGAAATTTTGGGAGACCGACTTGTTGGGTTATAAAACTATGTACGAAAGCTTGCACAAGATTGTACAAGATCCATCACTGTATAATTTTGGATCGTACAGTGAGTCAATTTGGATTCTGTACAAGATGTTCATGGGGTGTAAACTAGTAGTTTTAGAGACCGTATGGTCGTACAATTTGGTAAAAAAGTTGGGATTAGTAAATTGACCATCTTAAGAATTAGAAATCACCTCCTCACTAGGAATACCACACCCCTATGTTACAATGATAAGATAAGGTATATCAACACTATAAGAAAATTTTCTCATGCATTTTAGTACTGTGCATATCACTTTCTTAGAATTTTCAGCAAATTTGATAGAAAAGTGCTAATTTCATTTTCTACATTAGCAAATTTTTTTGTTTTGGCATTTTCAGAAAATTTGGCAAAAAATCTCTCAATTCACTTTAAGGTATAAAATTTGTATAGATAAGGGTTAGGGACAAGTAGTTGTTTCTACCTTTATCATTGCATCATACTCTCTACATTTGGATCATCTTCATAGGCATCACATTTCTCATTTTTTACTATTCATCATTTATTTTCAAATCATATATGTTTGCAATAAATCTAGAAAATCCATTATTTTGTTCAAGGTTTGCTAAAATAATCCATGGGATCTGATTGCCATGCCATCAAGATCTATTTGATAATGGCATAAGAAGATCCCTAATTGTTGATAGATATTTCTAATGTTCAATTTGATAGATTGAAGGTTTTTCATGAATTTAGAAGATTTATACCGAATTCACTTGTAGTTGTTGAATTCATTGGAACCAGCCTCAAACTTGCTTGGATCAACCTTCTAATGTAGGTAAGTATCGGATCTAATCCATCTTATATTTGTCTATCTATAATCTATCCATTTCATATTTTATTATTCATATATCATTTGAAAATATAAGAAAATACAAAAAAATGGCAAGGAATCTACAATGCATTTAGTTTATTTTGATTGTTCATCATTTGTTGCTTTCAAGATTTTTTTTTTGGTAGATTGATGTGCAGGTTTTGAAAGGGCCCTAAAACCTTTTACAAAAAATGATTACAATGTGATCCAAGGAGGCAATTTATATAGGGATATGGTGTCCACAAAGCTATGAATTGCACAAGAAGATAATCCTGAGAGGACTATCTCAAAAAATTTCAACAATAAAATTTGAGATCATCCCATACAAATAAAAACAAGCGATAAAAATTTACAATAAGGAGTCCCACCCATAAAGAGCCTAGGACAACAAAAAAATTTAAACATAAGGAATCCTACCCAAGTGGGGCTAGCATAAACATGAGAATAGGAGAAAAAAATTGAAACCTGGAATCCCACCTAAGAGGGGTTTGGAAAACTAGAAACTAGTAGTGACAAAAAGTGTGAACTCCAAAAATTTAAAATTAAACTCAGATTCCCACCTAGGAAAGGCCCTGGAAGACGATCCCTGGAAAATAGTAGCAAACGACTTGGAGAATGAGATAGTAGAAATTTGAGATTTCCATAGGTCATGATATCCCCTTGTAGATAAGATTAATCTACATGAGTGTCAGATGAAACTAGTAGTATTTAGAACCCCCAAAACATGGAGTGCAACAAAAAAACCAGGGGTAGGATGGTCCTAAAAAACTAGACCTGAAGTCGTTATAGGATCTTCACAACTACAATAAATAGGTACAAGTCCCCTTCCAAGACCATGAAATTTGTAGTAGAAAACCCCAAGCAAAAAATATCAAATTAGGAAAAAAAACCCACCAACCCGTTGCACGAAATGCAACAAGAAACAAGAACTGGAGCAACTACAAGGTCCTCTCAATTGTAAAAAAAAGCATAAGGATTTTCCAAGGTTGAGAAATAAGTAGTGAGTATCCCCAAATTAGAAATAATAGATCCATAAAATAGGAAGTCCTCAAATCCAGGAACCTAAAAAATATTCCACGAGCATCCACAAGAAAGCTCCACTATAGAAAAATGCACATGGTCCCCCTCAAAACTAGAAATATGTAGTGAAAACCTCCTGATAATCACAAAATAAAATATGAACACCCAACCTGAAGCCACAAAACTCTGAAATGAAATAGAGGAAACATTGAAATCAAATAGCAAGTAGCCAACGACCAAAAAACTAGGAAAAGACCCAACAAAAACCAGGAAAACCAAAGGTGGAAATGTCCATGCCAAGAAGATCTCAACACCATATAAGGAAACCTAGGGGTGAACTCAAAGATGCACTAGAACAAAAACATGAGCAAAGAACCCTCAACCAGGCTAGGAAATGAATAGATAAATAGATAAAGGACATCCCATCCCAATGGAGGTCATCTGCTACATCAATCAGCCCAAAGAGGTCCTAAGGTATGCCAAGAAGTTGGAGAAAAACTAGGGAAGGTTGGAGGAGCAAGAAAGTTGAGAAAGACCATCCACACAAATAGAGGTTATCCATGTAGAGCGGAACCAACCGAGGAGAGTGAAAAGTCTCTTGCTCACCCCCAAAAGCCTTCATGATTTCAGGAAAATTAAACTGCATATAGTTTAGGTTTAGTTACATTCTATCCTAAAACATAGGTGTGTGTTTATTAAATAACACATTAAAAACTTCCCGTTGCATAGATGTAGAAACCATATTTAAATGTTTCTTGGTGAACCCACCATAATTTTTTGACAATCACCAAAGAAGGTACGATACTAATACCTCTCATATTGAGGTGTAGATCTCTTATTTTCCATCCTCCTAGGCGTGGATCCATTAGCCTAAGGGAAAGAGATGCAAAATTTTTGGTCTATAGTAGTGTATTAGAGATAAGTAGGAGAGAGTGGTATAGTAACTACAAAGTGTGTAGTACACAGTGTATGTGTGTAGTAAGTTACAATGTAGTTCTTTCATATACTTTCATGGAGTGTTCATGTCCTCCATTATATATCATTGTGCTAATTTTGTCACTCTCATTAACGACATATTTCTGAGTTATTTGCAAATGTTCATTTCTTTATTTTCCTGCATATTATTGTCTCATTAGTTTTATAGTTATCTCATATTAGTTATTATACATCTTGTGGTTGTACTACCTCCCATCAAAAGATAACAATATTTACATTTGTTTCTCCCTTTACTATTATGCTCGTCTCTACACTTTTTTATATCACTTTGTATATCTTCTTTCACCTTCCTCTTCTCTTTTCTCCTTTATATTTACAGGCCTTTTGTTGATTCCTCTTCATCTCTTCCTCTTCTTATCTCTCGTGTATCTCGCTTTTCCTCTCTCCTTACACATTTCAAGAAAGGGTTCTTTTTATACCAGTTATTAAAAATTACAAATGGGCTATCATTACATTGACCAAAAATATTTAATGCTTAGATGCTCCCACATCATACTTGTCAGATAAGATAAATACTTCATGAAACCCAACTCATGAACATGAATTTCTCTTCCAATTTATTACCATTTTCACTTTTCTTCACAAGACCATATTTTTTGTCTTGTCCTCTCTTGTAGAATCCACTCAAAATTTGTTCCACTTTTTCCCATTCTATCACATCCATCCAACCATTATCAACAAAAATTTTCTTGACTATTTTCTCTTGGTGCCAACCTTATTTTAGAGTGATTATGTCCTCCATAAATCTCATAAGGATGTAGGTTCCAACACCTCATTTTGATATGTCCAAATATTTCACATTGACTAAAACAACCCATCCTGAGATCTTCATTCCTTATAATAATTTCTCTGGTAATGTTTCCCTTACTTCCCTTGCTTAACACGGGTATCTCAATAAATTATCAATGCAACAGTGAATAAGCGAAGCATAATATAACATAAAACAGCTAAAGATTATTTTGGAAACCAGGACACTAGGAGGGCAGATCCCGCCATAAAGGCAATTGTGCGTGAACACATGAAATTGGATAAAAAGATGATAAATGATTTAAAACAAACAATTGGATTTATATAATCAAATAAAATCTTTCATAATATAGCCGACATCTATATTATGTTTGGTATGTAACATGACTCCCCTCCTCGAAAAGCTTTGTCCTCAAAGATGGAAATGTCTAGAAAATCCTTTCAGGTTCCTATGTAGCCTCTTCATCTGGTAGGCCCTACCATTTTATGAGAAATTCTTGGATGTGATGAGAGCTCCGTATGCGTGTTCTGCTTTGTAGAACTGCTTCTGGCTGGAGGTATATACCCCCTTCTGCATCGAGTATTGGTACCTCTGACTGAGATTTCACTTTTTGGCTGATCACCTTATTGAGACACTATCTGGCATGGTCATGAGATCTTTTGGAAGGTAGTCCCTTTGGTTCGTGGAAGACCTCTTCGTAATGTGCTACTATGTCCCATAAATCTGGAGCAGAAATACCCAAAATTGCTCGAGATTGCTTTTCCAAACAATTAATTTGATCTATGAATCCGCATCCAAACTTTTTTAATGTTTTCTCCATACTATGAGAGCTCACAATCTATGATGGGGGAGTCGTAATACATTGTAAGCGAATGACCCGTCTATTTTCCTTCCATTCCACAAATAATTTTTTGAAATTGAAGCTAACCGTGTCTAGTGTTTCCAACCATTCAACTCCCAAAATAACATCAGAGTTCCCTAAATTCATTACGAAAAGAGATCCAAACCAGGTATAAGTTCCCATTTTAATGGAGACTTGAGATGTTCTCCCAACACATTGAGCGTTCACCCCATTGGCTACTAGAACCTAGAATTTGTCTTTGTTGGAAGAATTAATGAATAAATTCTAGCTTTTGTTGTTTTGATGTCGATAAAATTGTGGGTACTGCCTGAATCAATTAGCACATTTACCTTTTTTCGAGGAAGAAATCCCAGTACCTTGATTGTATGGTGGGCTATTAACCCCATGAGGGCATGCACGAAAATATCCATTGTATCCTCTTCCTTCTCTTGTAGAACAATCGATAGTTCTTCTTGAATAGGTTCTTCCTGGTGGTATGCTTCTTCCTCTTCTCCTTCATATTGAGTGCATTCAATATGAAAGTTTTATTTTTGTGCACATGCTTGTTCTCTGGGATGGTGATTGTGACATTTATAGCAGAAGTATCTTGATGGTTGATCATTTCTATGAAAAGAGTTGTTTCCATATGAAGGATGACTATAAGTTTCATGTTGTGTATACAACTAAATTCTCTTCTCAGCTAGCTTGGCTATTCTTATGCAATCATTCAACGAGGTTGGATTTTGAATGTCCACCTCCACCTTAATATTTTCTTTCAAACCATTGCAAAAAGCTCCTACCACTGTGTCTGGACTGAGGTGTAATGCATACGGTAGTAAACTGGTGAATTCGAAGACGAACTCACTAACTGATCTTTCTTGTTTAAGAGATAACAGTCTTACTGTGTATGATGATGTAGCTCCTTCATCAAATCTTTCTAAAAAATAGGTAGTGAAATTATTCTAGCAAATAGTAGCTCCTTTCTCGCGTTTAAGCCATACGAACCATTGGTAAGCCTCAGTGCCTAATTTTGATGCTACGAAAGGGACTTTATCAGAATCCCTAATTTGGTATAAGTCCAGAATGCCTTCCATTTTGGCTATCCAACCACGAGAATCATGACCCTCAAAAGTGGGCATATCAATGCGTGGAAAATTATTAGGGCCTCTCGATTGGTGATAACCCATATACCTATCTTTATCTTGGTTATATCGCTATCTATGATAGCGATTTTCGTAATTATCTAGATTACCTCTGTACTGCTCCCAATCTTCATCCTGGTCATCATTTTCTTCATGCCTTTGTTCATGGGAGTGATTTTGGGGATTAGTATTGGGATTAGGTTGGTTTTTTGCACTCAGTAGTTTATTTAGGTTGACATTAATTTGACGCATACCATCTAGTAAGTGTTGGAGAGTTTCATCCGTGGTAATGGCCAAGTTACTTGATTCTCATTGTGTGATGGTTTCGTGAGTTGGGGGAGGGTTAGTAGCCATAGGGTCTACTAGCAGATGATGTGGATTATAACTGCAAATTTTGAAAGGAGAAGGAGAATTTTTTGTACCTGGGCTTTGATGAGGTCTTCTTGCATTGTTATTGGTCGTCTCTGAGCTTGATAGTCGACCGTCAGGTCCTTTGGTCCATTGTTTGGTCATGCATTTTCAAAAAAAAAATTGGTCTTTCCTTCTGCAATAATAATTTGATGAATTGCCAAAATTTGTGTGTTTCGCTTCAACTGTCGTGCCAACTGTGACGCTGGTAGTGTTGCCCCTTGACTTCACTAAATTTAATGTAACTCATCTGACCTCGATTGGAAATGATAGGAAACTGTTGACATGAAAAACTGATCGACACGACCAGATGCGAGATGCAGACTGACCGACAGACTGACAGTGATAGGACAGACTGACAGCGATAGGACATATTGAAAGCGATAGGATGTGACTAATCCACATACTGACAATGAGGACACGGACATCAAGGAGCAAAATGATGGATAGCGAATGAGGACACAACAACAAAGAATGGACCGAATGACCATGAGGAGTGGAGTAACTGACAACGAGGAACAAAATGACTACGAGAAACGGATCGACTGACAGTGAATGAGGACATGACAATGAGGAATGGGGGAACTAACAACTAAAAATGAATGAGGACGAATGAGGACACGACGAAAACAGACGCGATAACTAACAACAAGGAAATTGAAGACAAATGCGAGGAGGCGGGCGTGTGACCAAGGTCACAACACTAATTGATGGTGTTTGTATTTTTAAATGGTATCATGGAATCCACACCTTCAGTGTGGGATAAATGGAGAGGCTCAAAAAAATATATATATCTGTGATGACATCATGAATTAAATTTAATAAACAACCTTAACCTTGGCATATAATACATGATTTTAACACGATTTGATTGGCCATGACCTCGAAAGGAACTGATGCAATTTTTCATCAGATTTTTGGCAATTTTGGTGTTTATTTTCATGGTTTAAGCTCGCGTTCTCTCCTGCATGACGTGATTTAATATTCCATGGCTGTCGGTAAGCTTTATCTTGCTGTCGATGGATTAAAATTGGAAATGCCCTGTGGATGCTTGTGAAACACTTGTAAACTAGAGTACGCCTATGAAACACTTGTAAACTGGAATGTAGATGTCTGTGGAATGCGGTGGATGCCTATGGATTCTTCAGGACCGGTGATGGAAACTGATACCACTTGGTAAGGTTTCCCTTACTTCCCTTGCTTAACACGGGTATCTTAATAAATTATCAATGCAATAGTGAATAAGAAAAGCAAAATATAACAAAAATAGCTAAATATTATTTTGTAAAGGAACCAGGCCACTAGGAGGGCAGATCCTGCCATAAAGGCAATTGTGCGTGAACACAAATGAAATTGGATAAAAAGATGATAAATGATTTAAAACAAACAATTGGATTCATATAATCAAATGAACTCTTTCATAATATAGCCAATGTCTATATTATGTTTGGTATGTAACATTCTCTTATAAATTTAATCTCATTACTTCTTACTTAACTTGTATATCCAATACCTTAATTCTTTGGCCTATATCTAGCATTAGAGGAATTTTCATACCATACCCATATCTTTTGAATCCTTTACCATCATATCCCATTGTTCTGATTAACTTGGAGCCAATATCTTTTGTATGCCGTTAAAAGCACCCAATATCTTCATCACCACTATGTTCTTCAACAATATGGTCTTCATTATAGCCATCAATGACCTAATGAGGTTCATCTTCCTCTGTTGTCTCTTTATCACTTCCTTTCTCTTTCTCTTTATCTACAAAAGTAGGAATCATTGCACTATCATCTTCAAAATCACTAATAATGGTGACCTGGACCAAATACCTCTTCCCCATGCTTATTATCTTGATTATTTCTACATTTGTCTCCACTTATTTTGCAACTCCTCTTAGCATTTCCCTTTCTTCCTTCAACTTTTGTTCATAACTTTTCAAAAATTATGTATATTCAGGCACACTATGGGGCTACTATCTACTTTGTCTTCCTTGTCCTTTAATGGAATTAATGTATACCGCTTGGCATCTTTCTAAATAGTGTAGGTGTTAAACCTACCATCATGCACTACATTTCTATCAAACTACCATGGTTGTCCCAGAAAAATATGACAAGCATAAATAGGCATAATATTACATAATATCTCATCCTTGTAGAAACCACTTTGAAAGTTAATATATTTTTCATTTACTAAAATTTGATGTATTGTTTGCAACCATGAGAGTTTGTATAGATTTAGGTGTTCAATACTTTACAACCAAATATTTTCTACCATATAAATTATATGTACTTTTGCTGTCCACGATGACTTTACAATACTTATCTCTTGATTTGCATATGGTTCTAAAATGACTTCTTTGCATTAGTCTGTACTCCTCTTTGGTTGGTTTTAACAATACCCTTTTCATCATAAGATATTATCCTTATTCTGGTTCCTCCATGTGCTTGGGTGAGGCAACACTTTCTTCATCTACCTATGCAATGTGGTTCCTAATTTATTTTCCTTTACCATTATCTTGTTATACTATTGGAAATTCAAATTCCTGATGACTAGTTTCTCCACATCAAAAGTAATTTCTAAGGAATCCTCTACCCCTTCCTCTACCATAACCATCTGTTTATCTTGAGAAATATTTTTTTTCTTTGGTGATATAGTTGAAATTACTTTGGGAATTACTAGCTTATCCTTATTATATGGGCTTACCTTAAAACGATCCATATATAGTAATTAGCAAGTAAAATTTTAGGTTTTAGTTTGGATACAAACTTGTACCATGTTTGGATTTTATCCTTACCCTTTCATCGCCTTTTAGTTTGGACTTGATCCCACCAAATAAAAACATGTTATTTCGATTGCTTACATATAAATTTGACCCACTTTGGAGCCTCCATAGGTTCATAATCAAATAATATCTCCATGTATATTATCTAATCAATCAACTCTTTTAGATTTCAACTTCCATTAAAATTAGGAGTATCCATCTTTGGTTTACTTCCCATACTTGAGATCATATAATTCAACCATTTCTTGAATTCTTCTCCTTTCTCATCATCTCCATATTTCGGGTGACTAATATTCTCCTCTTCACTATCACTAATCTCCTCAATATGAACACCTCTTCTTTAGGAAAACTCAATTTCCTCTATCCTAGCAATGATTCCTCTTAGCATCATAGACTTTGGAGCTTTTCTAGGATTTGATGAGGAAAAACTACTGTGCTAGGGTTTGATGAAGAAAAATTGCTCTACGGGGATGGTAGCAACTTTCGAAGGAGGTCTAAAAAATTGGAGGAATGTCATGATGGCATTGGGTCTAAAACAGAGAGTGCATGCTCATGATATTTTTTCATCTGAAAATGACTAGAAGGAACAAGATTTTCCAGTGCATTTTGGTAATCACTTGTTAAAGAACAATGGATGTTTGGAATGATGTGAAGCCAAGCCAGTTCTAATGGTTCAACTAGACTCGATGGTAGAAGATGTGGAGTATCTAACCAAACATGCCCTTATTGGTAAATTTTTGGGCATCCGAATTTCTCTCCCCTTTGTGGAGGCTTGGGTCAGGAAGACTTGGAATCCTGAAGGTGATGTGGAGGTGATGTTGAGTGTGAACAACTATTTTATGATGGTTTTATCTTGTATTGTAGATTGTAAAAAAGCATTTTAAGGGGGTCCTTATTTCTATAACCAAGTGAGACTCTTTTTTAAACCCTGGCATGTGGGTTTTAACCCATCAGAGGAGCAGTCGTCATGGGTTCTAGTATGGGTGCAGCTTTCATGGATCCCATTGGAATTTTGGAGAATTGATATCTTGCATAAGATTACCCTTCTGCTTGGGAAGCCGGTTGGACCATCACAACAGACAATGGATAAAAAGGTAATCTCTTTTGCTTGTATTTGTGTTGAAATTGACTTAAATAATTCTATTCCAAATTCTATTGAAATACAATTTGGATCAACTACATGGGTTCAAAAACTTGACTATGAAGCTCTACCATTTCATTGTCGAATTTGTCATGAATATGGCCACCTGCAAAGAAAATACCCTATGTTTGTCTCGCCTGTGGCTTCAAATCATGGGCCCTCTTATTCTAGAAAAAGTTTGGATAAAGGAAAATACCTGATAAAGTAAGGGGAACGGGATAAGGAAGATTTTGTTTCGATAAAAGCCCAAAATAGAGGATGAAGGGCAAAAAAAGACCTTAAGGATAGCCAGCCAGAAGCTCTACTCAACTATTTTGAAATATTAGATGATCTTAATCAATGCATGGATATACCTGAAAAATCGCTACCTAATGCAAATATAACAAGGCTGAATCAAATGTCTCTTCTTGAGGGGGAAATTAAGGAATCAGATCTAAGGGGTTTAAATGAAGAACAAAGGGCTTTGGATATGAGTATAGGGGACATGGTTGGGTCTAGCCCTATAAGGAAAACTATTTTGGAAAGTGGTACTTATTTTAGTTATGCCCTATCCTACTCAGGAACTAATGCAGTCATCCTTGGACTGCAAAACTCCTACGGTGTTGGGATTGCAACAAAAAATAATTAATTTTTTTTTTTGGATAAGAATATGAAGGTGGGTCGGAAGAAGGACTAGGATAAAATTAAGTTAATGGTGGAGTATTTTGTGGAGTCAGTCTTGGTGAGAACATTGGACTCCTATTTTTATAACCCCCAAAAATGATTATCCTCTCATGGAATGTAAGGGGGTTGAATAGCATCCCCAGACAAAAAGTTGTTTATGATTTGGTTCATGTGCATTCTTTGGATGTGGCATTTATTCAAAAGATTAAATTGGCTATTGATAGTATGTTAAATATTTCTCCCAAGTTATGGAGAAGGGGGTAATTCCAGTGTATTGGTGCATGTGGATATGTTGGTGGCATCACTTGTTTATGGAATCTAGTTAAGATATCCCCTCTTTCTTGGATTTCTAGTAGATGGTCTATTTCAATGGTCGGGCATGATAATGAATCTGGTGAAATCATCCTACTTACAAATGTGTATGCTCCTATTGATTACAATGGTAAAGTGAATTTGTGGAAGCACATTTGCTTTGTGAGAATTTTGGTTTCCCTGTACCCATGGATTTTGGTTGGAGACTTCAACACTATCACTTTTATAGAGGATAAACATGGTGGGGTGGACCGTATCGAGCCTTTTTCTTATGTCTTCAGTGCTCATATCCAGGCCCTAAACTTGGTTGACATTAATCCAAATAATGGGATCTTTACTTGGCACAATAGAAGGTGTGGGGAAGCTTCCATCTTAGATAGACTAGATAGGTTTTTGATATCTAGTTATTGGATGGGTAATAATAAAGGTGCTAGTTCTATGATTATGGAGGGTAGGGGATCTAATCATTGGCCTATAAAACTCTCTACTTTGGAGTTAGGGTTAAAAAATAATCCCTCATTTAAGTTTCAACTTATGTGGCTTCATGATCCTAAGCTTCATGATTTCTAAAGTCATGTAGGGTCTCATTTAGGGGTGGAAGTGGGATAGTAGTTTTCCACCTCTTTCCCACCTTCAATTTGTTGATGATATTGCTTTGTGGGGAGTTGCCACTATCAGGGAAACTGGCAATATTAGACAATATCTTAACATATATCTTGGTGCTTCTGGATAGTTTATTAATGAGGACAAGTCTTCTATTTTATTCTTCAATAGCCCTCCTCTTATTCAAGCTAGGATTGCTTGCATTCTAATATTCCATGTTGGGACTCCTCCCTACAATTATCTTGGTATTCCAATTTTATCTCACCCTCTACCTAGATATTCTTGGTAGTCTATGCTTGATAAGTTTATAAGGAAGGTGAATCACTGAAATTTCTTATGGCTATCCATTGCAAGTAGAGTGTTGCTTTTAAAATCTGTTGTCCAAGCTTTACCCATTTATAGATGTTTTGTACAAATAACTCCCTCTCACTTCATCAACGACATGGATGATTTGTCAAGACAATTTTTATGGTTTGGAAAACTTGGTCAATCTAAATGGAGTTTGGTTAGGTGGGATTCTATATCTAGGCCGACGAAAGAAGGAGACCTTGGATTGCGACAGACAACTCTTTTTAGGCAGGCTTTGGCTGCAAAACTTTAATGGAGATGGTGTACCTCTCAAGATAAAATTTGGGCTAAAATATTATCTTGTAAATACTTGAGAGGTATTTATGAGGCTGAAATCCCTAGAGTCAGCTTGGTTGAGAAAGGTTTAGTTATCTGGGACACTCTGAAAAGAGGAGCTAATTTAATCAAGTAGGGTTTGTTCTGGATTTGCAATCAGGGATCAAATGCTCTTTTTTGGGAGGATTCTTGGGATGGCCACCCTCCTATCTTGAATCAATATCCTAGGTTACATTCCCTAAGAATTTTTTTCTTGGAAGCAGGCTGGTATCATGTGGAATTTAAAAAAATCCAATATTTTGGAAATATGGAGATGTACAGGTGAAAAAATCTGCAAGAATGACCCCAGGGGGGACTGTCCAAGGTTAGAGAGGTGCTTGCTCTTATTATTATGGGGAGGCCTTGTTCTTCATTTAGGGGGAAATATATTCTGGCTTGGAACCCTGATCCTAAGGGAACCTATTCGGTAGCTTATGGTTATTAGGTTCTTGATAAGCAAAAGTATGGGAGTCTTTCTGTCACTTGGTGGAAAAAGGTGTGGAAAAAATTTTCCTGGAAAAACTGTAACTTCTTTCTCTAGTTGGTAGCTCATAATAAATGCCTCACTTGGGATAATGTGAGGAAGAGGGGATTTCAGGGTCCCTCTTTTTGTGTCCTTTACAGTAAGAATGAGGATGACTCTTCTCATTTGTTTTTCCAATGTACCTTTTCTAGAGACATTTGGTACAGTTGGTGGAGCGCTTGGAACCATCCATGTTTTCATGTGCTGTCCATGGTGGAGTTTTGGAGTAGCCTGGGCAGACCTCTGTCCAAGGCCCCCTTCCTTTGGGTGGCTTGGAATTTGGGCCCTTATTGCATCATCTGGAAAATTTGGCTCGAATGAAACCGCCACATATTTCAAGGCAGTTATTTGGCTATTCAACAAATATGGCAAAGGATCGTATATATGGTTCAGGAAACCATCCATAGCAAATGTGATGTGGACCCTCTTTTGGATTCTAGGGAGGAGAAGGTACAACAAGCCCTTGGTATCTTTGGGTATGGTGTGAACTCTTCTAGCCCTAGTAGGGTTCCTCAGCTTAGCAAGAAGGTTAGGAGAGATGGTAGGTGGAGGCCACCCCCTAGAGGAGTTTTAAAAATTAATACTGATGGATTGTCTAGGGGTAATCCTAGACATGCTGGCATTGGCGGTGTTGGGAGAGATTCTACTGATGGTGTTAGTTTTTTATTTTCCATTTATAAAGGTGTTCACTCCAACAATTTTATGGAAGCTCTTGCAATTCTTGAGGCCTTGCAGAGGGGGTTTTCTCTTGGCTGGCATAGGATTATCTATGAGTCTAACTCTCAAATTGTGGTTAATATTTTAAATAGTAAAAGGGTGGAGGAATTTAATTGGTAGTTGGCCTCTGTAGCCATTCAGATTCTTAGAATATGTGAAGAGTTCAAATTAATATCCTTTGTGCACATTCCAAGGGAATGGAATGTGGTTGTTTATTACCTGGCCAAAAGGGCTTATGATCTACTGGATCCTTGGCGCATCGATAATTGGGAGAATCTCCCATCTAGGGACTCTCAATGCCTGTGGTAGTTGATCCACAAGGATGTACAGACTTAATGTGGTTTATTCTTGTTGTATTTTTCAAGTGTCATTCTAGTCTAGTGGTTTTAGGCTATTTGGATATTTATTTGAGTCCTGGTTGGAAGTTCAGTTGTACTCTATAATCCAAAATTTTTATCAATAAATTTTTACCCATTTATTTAAAAAAAAAAAATTATTCCTCTTAGAATTTTAGCTATATCCATTGGTTAGGGTCCCAAAACACATGGTATTCCTCTTCCTTGTTGTGTAATTTCTCTAAAATGTTTTTTTTACTCTAATACCAAATGATATAATCCAATAAATGGAGTCTATTGAAAGATAAAATTTTCAAATTGCCAGCTATCTCTCAATCACTTGCAACAGTTATATGTAACCACACGTGTAATTGATTCTACTTTAAGATGATATAATAGTTTTTCATGATCATATAAGGCAACATGATAACTCAAGATAATTTTACTATGACAACTTCTACTACAAGTTATAGATAAAAAATATCACAAGATAATAATATAAGATAGTAGTGCCACAATATGATAGTAACATAAGGTGTCAGCTTGAGGGTCTATTATGAGGAGGATGAGGTGTCAGCTTGAGGTGAGTTGCAAGTGATGACTAGGTAGTTACCATTTATTACATGGAGATAATTAGGGAGTTAACTAGCTTGCTTGGTAGTCAATATTGCACTGAATGGGATGACAAATACGATTTTGTGAGGAATTGATAGTGATGAGTAGTCAAACTATCAAAGCTTTAGTTTTGGTGATGGTAGTACAAAAGTGTCCTATGTAATATTGTATGGCACCAAGTTATTTTGCATGATGCATTTATAGGGCTATGGTGCTATTGTGTGGGTATTTTTAGGGTATCACTTCTTGAACAAGAATGGGTATGTTTATACTCATTGGAAAGATATTTTTAAGCCCTTTATAATGGTACCATGTTTATGAAGATTTGAAAATGTTTTATATTCATCAAATGTGATATCATTTTCCCCTTGAATTCGAGAATAAAAGGGTCAATTTTACTTGATTCATCAAAAGGGCTAATCAAAAATGCCATCGGTGTCTATATCATGTACAAAATAGTTGTTTATATTTACCCCTTTTTATGCATTTATTGTAAAATAAATGCAAAAAAAAACATCATAAATGCCTAAACTGTATAGCAAAAATGGGTACCTATATTTCTAAAGTCATGTCTCTAATTTGATTAAGATGAAATTATGCCCTAGTCTTCCCCCTCAATTAAAAAAAAAAAAACAAAATTAGACTAAGGAAGCTTGAAAGAGCATCGATGTAGACCAAGGTTGTGATAAGATTCCAAAATTGGCAATGCATAAAGTTTTATAAAAATAGGATTCTAAGAATGAAAAGGGATACGATTTAAGATAAAATATAGGAAAGTTAAATAGGAAAAATGTGGAGGAAAAATAAAAAGAGAGGGAGAATTGAAAAAGGGTGGGAAATTTGAATATAAAGGAGGGAATAAAATGAGGTAAAATTAGGGGAAAAATAAAGGAAGAAAAAGGAGAAAAAATTAAAAGAAAAAAAGAGGTGAGGTATAAAAAGGGAGAAAAGGGTAGGGGATTCATTTATACTGTGTAAAGAGAGGGAAGGAACTATGGAGAGGAAGAAAGAGGATTTGAAGGGAAATTTAGTGTGATAATAGCAACGATGGTGCAGTAGGGGTGACCAAAGCACCTTGCAGATATTGTTCAAGTTCTGTAGCTAGGAGGTGACATAGTGGCTCCAATAAGTGACTAACATTATTAATTTTCTTTTGGTTTTCTTTATTACTATTGTTATTTTTATTTTTTTTCCAAACAAGATGAAATCCATTAGTAAAATAATTTTGTGTGGTGGTGACATAGGCAATATGATTGTATGACATGTTCATATGGTGCTTTCATACAATGCACCTAGATTGTATGGTAATTTTGTTGGGGTGAGGAATTTTTTTTCTTTGGACTAGATTTTAACTAATTTTTAGCTTTGTGGTTGATGTTGATTTCATAAATAGTATTCAAGTATCAGGAGAGAAGTCCAAATACATTATGAACCATTATAATCCTTCTATATGAGGGTAACCATGATGTGTTGGTATCCATGGGGTTATACTATTTAGCCCACATGCCAAAGGTGGATTTGGATAGAGCTTTACTAAAACTATTAGTAGAGTGATGGTACTTTGAGGTGTGTACCTTTCATATTCCCATTGGGTAGATGATAGTGATGCTAGAGGACATGTGGAGGATCCTCTGATTATCAATCAAAGGTGCATCGATCATGAGTGGATGAGATTAGACATGGAGCTTATGGATATGGATAGGAAGATAGGATTTTTTGTGGTGTATTTTGACACTAACACTAATGTTGCTTATAAAGTAGGCCATTTGGACTATTTGAGTACCAATACATGTGCATTGGTATCAATATTCATGGTTGAAGATATGAAGAGAGTGATGATGTGGGGTTGGGGGATGTGATTACAGACATGTGGGATGGTCAAGTGATATTTGTGTGGGGTCCAATGGTACTTGGGTGGTTGTACCAAACACTACATTGAGTGGTTTATCAATGGGTAAAAAGTTTGAGGTTACACACTTTTATATGTTTGGGAATGGGAGCATATAGCAATCATGTGACCACTAGTTTTTATAGCGAGGGTGAATGATTGGTAGATAACTATGGAATATATGTGGGCTTGAAATATTGGGATGGGATATGGTGTGTCAACCATGAGGTAGTTAAAAAATATGAAGATAGTAATGAATAATATTTAGGTATATCATTTTATATGGTAGTGTTATCAAGAACACCCAATATGGATATATGGCAGATATCAACTAGCCTAAGTATGGCAAATTATACAGTTTTTAGGGCCAAAGGATGAGTGTGATATATATATATATATATATATCAAGTGTAGGATATTACCATGGAACTAACATGGCTTAGGAGGGCCCATTAGGAGATAATATTTGATGGCTTTATAGATTGAGACAAAAATGTTGAGGAGGATGTTGATGATCCCATTATTACTAATCTAGGATAAGATGATCTTGGTGTGGTAGAGGGGTATGAATATTGGTATGATGGGATTTGTACTCAATGAGTTATCAAACCATAGGATAAGGCATCTAGGTTATGGAATGGACCAAGTCATACCTATAAAGGCACATTCAAATATTCCTAAGGAGGTAGATATAAATATGAGATTCATCCATGGTAGCACCACTCTAGGTTTTTCCACCTAAAATGATACAATAAATAAGGCAAGGGATACTAGGTCACCTATTGTTGGGTTTAAAGAATGGGGTAACAGGTTACTACCTATTGGATTCAAGGTCATGGGTAGAAATTCATTGCCTACTATGTTTGACAAGGAAATGGAGGCCCTTATATGATGGATAGCCAAGGTGGAGTCAAAGAGAGATGATATAGTAGGGTGGTTGGCAAGTTGTGTAGTAATTTTCCATCTAGAGGTACAGGACTAAGATAGAGAGGTAGACTAATTGTAGTTAGAGTGGAACTAGCTTCATATAGAGAGAGATAAACTACTAATTAAGAGGGATATATAAGTAGGGGTGATTTAGGAGTAGGTAAGTAAGCTAGAGAGGGAAATAAATCATTTTTTATAGGAGACCATAATAATGTAGAAAATGGTATATATTCTAACTATTGAGAGAGATGCAACTAGATCACAAGCCATAAGAGTAGGAGAAAATAGAGAAGGAGATATGGTGAACTTGTTGTTTGAAAAACTATAACAATTATAGGGATGATTGGGACAAGTGCAAGATGAGTTAGCAAAGTCATAAAGATATTTGGTTAGTCATTGGTGGAGTTATATAAAATACAATTAGATTTGAACTAGGCACATGGAGCGCTTATTTAGGTTCAAGGTGATTTACAAATGGTATAAGAGTTATAGAATACTTAGAAATATTTATAGATAGAGGTAGAGAGGGTGGTGTACTATAGGGTATTGTATCATGCAATGGTTCCTTTGGAGAGATGACTTCCTTCACCTTCAAGGACACATAGTTGATTTTATTCTAAATCTACAACCCAAACCTCTCAACTATTAGTGAGGATTCCACCACCTTTTAAGGGAGGAAGAGCACCTAATCTCATTGTTAGGGTGTTATTGTTGCTAAGAATCAATTTTGGTGACATATCATTTTTGCTATGATATTATAATTAAAATTTTGGAGAATAATATTATATATCGACATTTATTAATTTTTGTAATGTAATTAATGCCTTTGATCGACTACTATGATATATGCTTTTGATGTTCTAGCAAGATTTGGTAGATATAACTGATTTTTATTAAAGTTGTGGCCTCTTAGCCTAATTAATGTACAATCACTTAAGTGACTTTAGATATTTCTTGGACATCTTGTGTCTATAGGAATTTATTAATGTGTTTTTTAAGTTTACTTCACCCCTAAGTGTTGGTCTTTTAGCCTAATTAACAAATAAGCATTTAAATGACTTTAAAATTTCCTAGACATCTTGTGTCTATATGACTTTATTTATTTATTTGTTAAGTTTACGTCACCCCTAAGAAGTGTCATTTTAGTCAAATTAATGTAAAAGTGCTTAGGCAAATTTTAAATATTACCTATATACCTTATGTCTACAAGACTTTAATACTTTGTTTGTTAAGTTTGCTTCACCCCTAAGCAGTTGCCTTTTAGGCTAATTAATAGATAAGCACTTAAGCAAATTTTAAAGATTAAATAGACACCTTGTGTCTATAGGACTTTAATTGATACATTTATTAAGTTTACTTCACTCCTAAATGGTGGCCTTTTAGCATATTAATAGACAAACACTTCACTCCTAAAAAGTGTTTATGGGACATTAATACTTTGTTTGTTAAGAAATGCCTAATCCCTAAGTGATGGAATTTTAACCTAATTAATGGATAAGTTCTTAGGAAGCTTTTAAAGATTGCTTAGACACCTTATGTCTACAAGACTTTAATACTTTGTTTAGTTAGCTATTTTGAGTGTAATGCTCCCAATTCCATATGGAATCTTGATTTATGATTAGTTTCTCCTTGGTGTGATAGGAAATAAGGAAGAAGAGTAAATGGAACTATCAACGACCATTATTGTGGTCATCATGTTTCCTATTATAAAATAGGAGGAGAGTATGATAGGGTTATCAACACTGTAGATGATTACAATATCCGGTATGTAGCCTATTGATGAGACATAAGAAAGAATTATTTTATGAGGTTTTTCCATTAATATTTGTAAATGTCATAGGATTTATCATATGGAAAATGATTATTAAAGATTAGAATTATGTGACAGACCACTCTTTATGCCTTATAAACCCATGAGGAAATAGGATATACTAGTCCATCTCCTAGCAGGTCTATAAGGAAACCAAGAATGATGAGGTGATAATGATCTATAAGGGTTTTTATGAAGAAATATTGAATGTTATCATTGATTATTATTGGCACTTTATAATCCCATGAGGAAATGGGTCATGCTAGGAATGGCTAATTTGAGGTACATAGAGATATTATATCATTTGTTCCTATGACTTGTGTAGTAGACATCATTTGGAGATATAAAAGAAGAAGAATATCATGCTTAGGCATGTAGCATTAAGATTCAAAAGAATAATAATGATATTTAGGGTAGAGGAATAAATAGGGGCCACATACTCCTACCATGTCAGCTCATCTTATGAAAGTAACAAAGTTGTTATGTTGATTATTTTTTATGTGCATCGTGTAGTTGTTTGTATCATTATGTTTATATTGAGGCAAAAACATCATGTTGCCCTTCACAAGGGAGTTGAATGGATGAGGTATGAGGTGGAAAATATGGAGAGATATGGGGTGATAGAATAATATGTAAGCTCAATATGCAACAAGTAATCCAAAGAACTAATGTATGGGGAAAGATCTACTAGCATTAGTCACCTAGTGCAAGTGTAATGCATGTGATCTATTCTTGACTAGGATCATCATCACATCCTAACATATCTCCAAACTCAATATACATTAAGAAGCCAAGCATATGTAAATAAGATTTCATGAAATCAAGCAATCATGGAGGTAAAAAATTATGCATGCAAATAACAAGAAAATAATGCCATATAATATAAATTAAATCTACTATCATTTCAAATGTAGTATGTTAATGGGTTATTTTATTTTTTTTCATATTGTAGCTAGGCAATAAGCTCCTAACCCTTACTTGGCAATTAGTATAAATGGACCTATACCAGTTTGGCTCAAAATTATCTTTGAGTTCAGCTTTTTCATTGGTGTTTTTCTAGTTTTCCTTGAACATAAGATCACCAAATTCAAATGAACAAGGTTGTACACTTTTTACATAGGACCACTCATGCTTCTTATGGTAGACACATAGGTGTTCTAGGGCATGAACCCATTTTTCACCAAGCATCTATAGTTGACTAAGGTAAGTGTGGCGATACTCATCATCGATACAAGAGTATTTTAATAGGATCTATAAGGAAGGTGCCTCTAACTCGAAAAGAAAGACAACATTTATCCCATAGACTAAGGCATAGGGAATTGCCCTAGTTGGGGTCTAAACACTATTACAATAGGCCCACTAGGTGGGTATAGCTAAAGGTTCCAATCCTAACCTACATTACTGATGAGATTTCATAATATTTTGATTAAGATTGTATTGGATACCTCTACCTTGATATTACCTTATGGATAATAAGGCTTTGACAATTTATGGATTTTAAATTTGGTACAAAGTTTGGTGATGTATTTATTCTTAAAAGGTATACCATTATTAAATATTATCACAGACAAGATGACATAACATGAAATAATTTGATTAAATATGAATTTATAAACTTGAATACTGGTACAAGAGGATAGAGGTATTGCCTCTACCAAATTTGTGAAGTATTTAGTTTCTATGATAATGAATTTATATCCATTTTATGAATAATTTCAAGGTCACAAATGGAAAAGGGATAGGGAGAAGTTAATAATTAAATTTCTTGAGATGAAGCATGGATAAGGTTGTTGTGTTTATGACATTTGTCATACTTTTGGATGCAGTCACAACAAGCTTTCTCGAAGGAGAGCTAGTAATAACCTAATTGAAGAAGTTTCTTCACAATGCCATTTCCACTAAAGTGGCTACTACATGTTCCCTCATAGGAATATTTAACAACTACCTATACTTCATCCAAGTTTAAACATATAGGAAGGATGTTATCAAAATATTGTTTATAAAGGATAGCATCTAGGATGATAAATCGACAAGTATGTTGTCTCATGTTATTATCCTAAAGCTTTTTTACACCTAGAAAATTGACTTTCATCCCTGATAATTTTTGTCTATTACTATTTCATCTGCTACTAACAACTACCCTAGTAGACTCTATCTTATCTATTATTGATAACTACCCTATCTGAAACTATTATTGACTATTATTGACAATTGTCTTGATCTATTATTGATAACTACCCTATCTGAAACTATTATTGACTATTATTGACAATTGTCTTGATTTTTACTGGCAATTATACTATATAAAATTATTACTAACTATTACTAACAATTGCCCTAATAGACTATTGTATCGCTCCAAATTTTTTGCATCCTTACCTTCAGGGTATAGGATTTGTTCCTAGAAGGGGGATGTGAGAAGGATGGGATAATACCTTGGACTGAGAGGCCCTTTGAAGGTCCCGCCTCTTGGGGGAGGGGTATAAGGGTGAATTTTCGATGGATGGTGGGTTCACCAGGAAAATTTTAAGTGGCAGTTTCAACACCTAGGTTGATAGTGGGTTTGTGTAGCACCCTAAAATTGGAATAATTACATTCACCTTAGTAAATAAATTTAAATTCAAATTTAACCTCCCAAACCGCCCGTTAACCGTCGAGAAACCCGTTTCCTCATTTTCCATGCCATTTTTAGCAATTGTTTTGACCGTTTGACGATATCGTCTCCGATCAGACGATATCGCCCCAGATTTGACGATTTCGTCTGGACTAGAACGTCCAGACGATTTCATCGCAAAACTAAATTTGCATAGTTGGAATCCATTCCAACGGGTCTCCAATCCGGGTAGAAGCATGTCTACGCCGTTGGGACCCTTCCCCCTTTGGAGATCTCCCAAATTGGGATGATCTCCAACCTCCCAACAACTATCCTATGCCTATTTAACTCTAAGACTTTTCCCTCCCCAACCCCTGGCTGAATTTTTATGCAAATTGAACCCTTATGCTCTAAAACATCGTAATTCATATTTTGCATTAGTCCTATAGTCATTTCATTGCAGGTACACCATTGGTTTTCAGCCGGAGCCAAAACCTATCGCAATCGACGAACCTGTCAAGATCGGAGGCGATCTCGTCAAATTCGGGACGATCTCGTACTGATGCGAGACGATTTCGACTGCAGCACACATCGAGGCAATCAGTGCCTAGAGTTTGCTCTTTTGTCTCTTTTCTCTATCATTTTATGCTATAAATTAGATTGTTTATTCAGTTTTTATACTATATTGCATTTGGAGTTCACCCATTTTGTCTAGTTTACATATTAAGATCATATTCTGCTATCTAAACACAGTTATTTGCATTTACTTATGTTCTTGTATATTGTTCAACACTCATATTACTATTTTACATAGTTTGCCCCTGTTTGCAAAATAGAATTTCTTGTGTTTCGCATCTGTTTGTTGTTTTGCAGGTCTCTGATGAATTCGTCTGACGAATTCATCAGATTGCAGACGATCTTGTCAGTTTAGACGATTTTATCAAATTGAAGGCGATTCTGTTGAATTGCAGATGATCCAGACTGCTTCAAGCTTCAGAAACTCCATCAAATTTCTAGATCAGGTAATCTTCATTGGCCTCCTACAAATTCTCTGTCTCTTTTTTCCTTTTTGTTTGTTGTATGCATTTAAATTGCATTTTCATGTAGTTTAAGTTAGAATCATTCGGCCAAACCTAGGATGAATGTTTAAAAATAAAACGAACTCATCAAAACTCATTCCCAAAACCTAGGCATGGAAACTGCCGTCAAATGTTTCCTGGTGAACCCACCATCCATCAAAAAATCACCAAAATGCACCTCCCTTGAGAGGCGGGACCTTCGCAAAGTCCTCTCGTCCGAGGTACCGCACCATCCTTTTCCCATCCTCCTTCCGGGCACGGATCCAATAGCTTGAAGGTAGGGGTGCGAAAAATTTGGAGCGATACATTTTGGTGAACCCGACGTGAATGCATCATAACCTTTTGAACAAAAACAAACAAGAGAAAAAAAAAAAAAAAATTATTAGAACAACTAAAACTTAGATGCATTTTAAAAACATTTAAGGTTCAAAATCATGTTTAGATGGTAGCTCCTAAAAAGAGGTTAGCAGTTACTATAAACGTAGTAAACCAATTAGCGGCCATAGAAGTTAATTCTGTCCTTAGTGTCCCTGAAGAAAGTAGAAATCAATCCTTGTGGGACGAGCTTATCAGGAGACTTAGTATCATTTCATCTAGGTCCACACAACTTAAACAGATTAAGAGGCTAGTCTTGGATAGAATCCTGGATCCTCATCAATTAGTGTTCTATCATGAACTTCAGAGAGCTTGCCATAGGTGGTTAGCCTATAGGAGAGCTTTAGTATCTTCAGAGTTGTTCAGCTTCGAGGAATACCTCGAGAATGCAGACATTGTACACCGATTCCTAGGCCTTGTAGAGGACCAAGAAGTTGTTCTCACAGATAGGGAAAGATGGAATAGAGTTCCGCGAGCTGTGCTATATCGAGAGTATTGCCATGAGCTTTACTTTTATCAACCAGCATCTGAGATAGACAATATTACCATAGCCCTTTTCATCAAATTCTTAAAAGAAAACTTTCAATTTGAAGAAGAACATTTCATGACCCCTGAACAGCTTGAACCAATTAATGATATTCATAAATTATTCATAGAAGATTAGTTCATCTACTTTCAGCCTTATTATTATTGTGTGCATTTATTGTTTCATTTGCTGTCTCTATTATATTGTTTCAAAAAAAAAAAAAACTAAAAATCAAAATCAAAAAATCAAAAAATCAAAAAACATAGTAAAAAACTTAAACATTTCATTTACAATATTGCATTAGGTATATATATAAATATATACCTTTTAATTTGTTGCATATATATATATATATAAATATATATATATTTGCTGAAATCAAAACTTAGCACCATGACTAAACTTAGGAATGGTAAAGAAATTTTAGGAGAAGGAGAAGATTGGCTACAAAATACAATTGAAAACCCAAATGTCCTTCTTGGAGATACAAATCTAGAAGGTGAAACTCTAGGTCAATCAGATGAAGACTTAGGTGAAGATAAGGAACAAGAAGGAAGTGTTAAAGAATCTTCATCCCCTAGAATAGCTCCAAATGGAGGCATCACTTTTGACAACGCAGAACATTTTCAAAAATTTCTTAATCAACATATCGACATCCTTAATGTGGCAGTCCGTATTGATAAAGGGGAAATTAGTGATGCTCAAACAGCCTTAGAATGGGCGATTGATATGCAAACTAATCCCTTGTCTTTCATTGATCAAGAAAGTGATAAGGGTGGACCATCTAATGCGAATATGGTCACTATAGCCCAAGCCATGACCAAACAACAGGTCACCCAACCTCCTAAGCAACCTGTTACTCAACCTAAAATCACTCCCGCACAAAATAAAATTCCCTTCACTACTTCCTTCCTCCAAACAGTTGAGAAAAATGCTTTAAATAGACAAAAATCTAAAACAAAGCCAAATACAAACTTTCAACAATCTACAATACAACACAATCCAACTTCAAAACTCCTCCATAATATTTTTCCTACCAATGTTTTACACAATAGTAACATGGCATCTAATCTGCATGTTCCTCCATCCTACGCCCATAACACTTATGGCAATGCCCCACCGAATCAATATGGGGGGCAAACTAGTAGTTTGGAAGCTATGGTGAAACAATTGGCTTCACGTATGGACCAGATAGATCCCTACCGTCCCTCGTATAATTATCGAGAGATTTGTAGCCAACCATTGGATCCCATAGTGGTAGCTCAACCATACCCTAAACATTTTTCCATGCCCATCCTGCCTATCTATAAAGGAACCGAAGATCCCATAGAACATCTTCGCATGTTTAGGATAGCATGTCACGACATATCGCATAACGACTTGCTATTACTAAAAATGTTCCCCAAAAGTTTAGGTGGAATGGCGTTAGAGTGGTATTATCAATTACCCACTCATTCCTTAAGAAACTTTGAAGAAACAGCTGAGTCATTTGTTCATCAATTTAGTGCCTACATCGAGAGGCATGTAACTATTAAAGACCTATACAATTTAAAACAAGATAAAGACGAATGTTTTGCTGATTTCTTAGCAAGATGGAGACAATTGACAGGAAAACTACACTTTGTGCTACCCTATAGGGAAATGTTAGACATTTTCATTAACAATTTACAAGAACAACTTTCTTATGAGCTGTCAACAACTACTTTGACTACCTTCGATCAAGCTATAGACTTAGCTCGAAGAGTAGAAGATGCCCTCATTAGGAGAGGCCAACTTAGAAAGAAGGATGATGAGAAAACATCTAGAAATCAATATAAAAACAAACGAGGTTGTCGGTGATGGAGTCATCGACAGTGAAATGTTGCTAATGTCAATGCAACAAAAAAAACAGAAAAATTCATCTTGAAACCTCCCGATAAGCCTCCTCGAGAGTTCACTAGATTAAACCAACCTTTATCAACTATTTTACCTCAACTTCTTGAAAGAGGTTTAATCCAATCGCTGACCTATCCGGGAACTCGACCCAAGCATACCCGGATATAGAGCTGATTTGCACTATGATTTTCATAGAGGTCCTGGACATTCTACCAACGCTTGTAAGAGATTGAAACATAAAATACAAGATTTGATTGACAATAATGAAATGGAAGTGCAAGCCTTCCAACCTAAACAAAACCCTCCTAATAATACCCAAAATATTTTTCCCCAAAATCAAAATTAGAATGCCAATCAAACTTTAGACATATTTCAACACCCTTTACCAAGACATGGTAAAGAGGTAGCCAATCAAATTGAACATCACAATGTTCCCCCTCCTACCCGATATGTAGGAACCATTAGCGGGCAATTACCTATTCAGGACTCTCACACATTCGACACAACCTTATCCCTGGTTACAACCAGGCCCTTACATAATTTTCAAACTTCTGATTCTAGCGATATAGAGTCAGATAGTGAGAGTGAAGTAGACACCATTCAATCGAATAGTTCTGAAAAAGAAATCAGATCCTATTCAACCTATCACGAGATGCTAATGTTCCAGAAGAACCATTTCCCAGAAGAGTCACTACTCGACCTTCTTCTAATGAAGTCCTTCCTTATGAACAAGCCATAAACTCTCAACCGAGACCGTTTCAACGTCGTCACTATAACATTGTAGGTACCATCGGAGTCGTCACTCGACAACAAGCTCAAAATCCCCAACAAGAACCAAACCAGAACGATGGATCAGCTCCATTTGTTCTGAAAAATCCTAATAAAGGAAATCATGCTCCTATTGTTCAAACTAAACCCCCTTATAGCATTAATGAGCAATTGTCTAATACCACCGCCAGAATCTCCCTTTTAGATTTATTAAGATCCTCCCCCACCCATAGGGATGAATTGATGCTTACTTTGAGCCAGATGATGGTACCTCAAAACATCCAACCCGAAGCTATGGCCAATACTATCATCACGCGAGAGATTGATTGTATTGACTTTCGAGATAAAGATATCCCACAACACAGTTTACACAAGGATAATCCCTTGTATATTACGACTTTAATTGGGGATGTAGCTGTCAAACGAGTCCTGATTGATAATGGCTCATCTCTAAACATCTGCACCTTTGACTTCTACCAACGATTTGGTTTTAGAAGTGATGAAATGAAGAAGACCGATATGATTATCAAAGCCTTTAATGACGAAACACAAGAAACGTGTGGAGTCATTACCCTCCCATTGCAAGTTGGTCCTAGAACCCTTGAGACAAGCTGTGTTTATTGTACATTGCCCGAACATCGTACAATATACTTTTGGGTCGCCCTTGGATTAACGCCATGTGAGCGGTCCCATCAACTTTACACCAATGTGTTAAGTTTGAGTTTAAAAATCAGTTGGTCACTATTCATGGTGACCCTAGACCTTTTGATATGTGCGCATTGGCAGAACCAGTTGGAGTGCAATTTTGCCCTGCTCTGTCATCCACATATCCTACTTCTTCTTCATCTAAAACTATGAAATATAAACCCATCACTTCATCTATTCCTCCTCCATTAACTTCATCTTCCCATATAGATCAACCACCTTCTAAACAAATTACTGTAGAACTTCAAAAAGCTCTTAAAACTACAACCAATTCTTCAAGTTCTAATCCCATAAATTCAAAACCTTCAGACACATCTATCATACCTCCCACATCTCAAGACATAGGTAATAAGCCTTCTACATCTTATGCCCTTTCTGATGATCTTTTACCAGATTTATCTACAACCTTAATATCAGAAAAAATGAATGCTTTCATGCAAGATTCAAACCTTTTAAATCAATTGTCGCCATCTCCTCGTACTTTGGGCCTCCCACAACCTATGGGAAGTACTTACCAAGTCGGGAGTTGCGCCTTCATGTACAAAGGATATGATTGGGGAAGAATCCCTCAGAATATCAAAACCCATCATGATGGATATGCTCGGTGCTATTTTACCAACGATTATATTAAAGCTAAACCCATGATGCTTAAAATGGGATATAAAGGGAAAGGCTTAGGACCTTTCCAAAATGGCATGAAAGAACCTTTCGAGGTAGAACCATGGCCCGCCCGATGTGGTGTGGGCCTATTACCTAGTAAGGGTCAACCCTTTCCTTTTGAGGATGATGATCATCTCATATGCTATCAAGACTATTTGGATAGACATGTTGATTTACCTCTTAAAAATCTGTCATTTTCATGCAACATGCTATCCATAGCATACCCTGAAATGATTGCTGACCCCGATGAAGAGTTGGAAGGAGATATCTTCCATGATGTCTCTGTTGAAGAGATGTTGTACAACAAGTTTTATTTTGATGGTTCTATACCAACCATAGCTCAACTTGAGGCCACTGACCCTCAGAACGAATTATCTAAATTAACTTTACAAGAGTTACAAGAGTTGGGCGTTTCACCTGCCCCACCTAATTTTGAAAGAGATCTACACATGGAGGTAGAAAATGTCATTAAAATTAATATTGGAGCCGAGGACAACCCTCACATAATCAACATTGGAGCGAGAACTAAGTCAAGAAAAACAAGAACAATACATTGCATTTCTTAAAGAGTATGAAGATGTCTTCGCTTGGACATATGAAGATATGCCGGGTCTAGACCCTTCCGTAGTCATGCACCATCTAGTGGTCCATCCGGATGCTAAACTCGTTAAACAAAAACTTAGAAAAATGCATCCCAAAGTGGCCTCGCTAGTCAAAGGGGAGTTAGAAAAACTCCTGAATGTTATCTTCATACAAGCTATTGATTATGCTGAATGGATCTCCAATGTAGTTCCAGTCACCAAGAAAGAAGCCACCAAAGTTAGGGTTTGCACAGATTTCAGAGATATTAACGCTGCATGCCCTAAAGACGACTTTCCTCTTCCAAATATGGATCAAATTATTGATTTTACTGCTAGAAGTGGGATGATGTCCTTAATGGATGGATTCTCTGGCTATAATCAGATCAGGATAGCTCCTGAAGACCAGGCTAAAACATCCTTCATTACCCCCTGGGGTACCTTTTGCTAGAAAGTGATGCCCTTTGGCCTAAAGAATGCCGGGGCAACTTATCAACGGGCTATGACCTACATCTTTCATGATATGATGCATGATATCCTACATGATTATGTAGATGATATTATAGTGCGCTCTCTTATTGAAGATCATCATTTAGACGATTTAAGAAAAGTTTTTAATCGATTACGAGAATATCTCATTCGATTAAATCCAGCAAAATGTATATTCGGAGTTAAATCCGGCAAGTTATTAGGGGTTTTAGTTTCTTTACGTGGTATCGAAATTGACCCTCTCAAAATTGTGGCTATCACTGATATGCCCGCACCCACTAATATATCTGAATTACGAAGTTTACAAGGTAAACTTCAAGCTATCCGTCGCTTCATTGATAAGCTGGCGGACAAAACTGGTCCCTTTCTTAAACTCCTTAAGAAGGACGTCCCCTTTAATTGGGACACAGAATGTAGAGAAGCTTTTGAACTTCTCAAGCAATATCTCCTTAACCCTCCGGTGCTTTCACCACCTAAATCTGATCGCCCATTTCTTTTATATATTTCTGCTTTAGATTCTGCCTTAGGAGCTATGTTAGCTCAGCTTGATGATGAAAAATGAGAACGTGCTAATTATTACATTAGCCGCACCTTCATCAGTTATGAAACCCGCTATACAGCGTTAGAGAAGTTATGTCTAGCAGTCGTGTTTGCTACGCAAAAATTATGACATTACATGCTTAGCCAAAAAACGTATGTCATTGCCAAATATGATCCTTTAAGATATCTCATGAGTCGACCTTATTTATCGGGTCGCACGACCAAGTGGGTTCTTGCTCTAAGCGAGTTTGATCTCACCTTCATAGGACGGAAGTCTATTAAGGGTCAAATCATAGCGAGATCAATTAGCTACTGCACCCTTAGAGTCTACTCATCCCCTCATTATCGAGTTTCTTGATGAATGCCTTCAATTAGAGGCAGACCTTGTTGAACAATGGTCCTTATACTTTGATGGAGCCCGATGCATGAGTGGGGTTGGCACGGGTATTATTTTAATATCTCCGCAAAAACATCTTATTCCTCTATCCTTCAAACTAACCTTTGCTTGCACCAACAATACTGCTGAGTATGAAGCTCTAATCCTTGGATTATGAGCTGCTTTAGTGCATAAAATTAAAAACCTCTTAGTTTTTGGGGATTCCCAATTGGTTATAAACCAAATTAATGAAGTTTATCAAACCAGAGATGATAAACTTCGCCCATATAAGGCCTATGTTTTACAACTAATGGCCTTGTTTGATCAAGTTACCTTGGAAGCCATTCCTCGAACTAGCAACCGTGCAGCCGACGCCATGGCCGCCGCTGCATCTCTCTTGCCCTTGGAGTTAGACGACGAATATGCTACTATCATCATTCGTCGACTCCAGGAACCCGCTTCACATAAGTCATGCTTAGAGCCTTTGGATGTGTTTCTAATCAAGGAAACCACTCCTGAACTCTGGTATACAGACATATTTGATTTCCTCCAAAATGGGACTTTCCTTGCTAATTCTAATCGCAACCAGCGTCGGTTATTACGTCGACGAGCAAGTCGATTTGTAATCATTGGCAATACTTTATATAGGAGATCTTTTGAAGGTATCCTATTAAGATGTCTAAATTTAGAAGAGTCTAAATCAGCTTTGAGTGAAGCCCACGATGGATCTTGTGGAGGACACTTTAGTGGTAGCGTCATTGCTAAAAAGCTCCTTCGGATAGGATACTTTTGGCCTACCATGGAAACGGATGCACATGAATATGTGCGCCATTGCGACAAGTGTCAAAAACATGCTGACCTTGTCCATGCGCCTGCACAAGAGCTGCAGGCTATTTCTTCTCCTTGGCCCTTTTCTAAATGGGGCTTGGATATTATTGGTAAAATTAATCCTGTGTCTTCTGATGGACATAAGTTCATCATAACCGCCACTGAGTATTTCATGAAGTGGGTTGAAGCTATGCCTTTAGCTTCCTGCACTGGTTCACAAGTCTCTAAATTCATTTTTAATCAAATCATCTGCAGGTTCGAAATTCTTGCAAATCTCATCTCTGACAATGGAACTCCATTCAAAAATAAAGATGTTAAAAAATTATGTCAAAAATATAAGATTCAACATCGCTGGTCTACTCCCTATTATCCTCAGGGTAATGGTCAAGCAAAAGCTTCTAACAAAACTCTAATCAAAATTCTCAAAAGACTAGTCAATAAAACTGGCCGTGACTGGCATATTCAATTATATCCAGCCCTGTGGGCTTATCGAACTAGTGTTCGAACCCCCACAGGCACTTCACCATTTGTTTTGGTATATGGTGCCAAAGTAGTTTTTCCATTTGAATTAGAAGTTCCTTCTTTGGCTCTGCTACTTCAAGACACCGAAGTAGGAGATGAATATCGCACTGGCAGACTCAGTCAGCTGGAACTCCTAGACGAAAAACGCATCAATGCTTTAGAGCATCTCCGTGCATACCAAAACAAGCTTAAAAGAGCATATAATAAGAAAGTTCGTCATCGATCCTTTGAGATTGGCGATCTTGTTCTAAAAGAAAATAAAAAAAATACAAATGCAACCAACGAACCGAAAGGTAAATTTGAGCCCAACTGGCTCGGACCATACATCATTACCGCAAAATTTGAATCAGGAGCATATAAATTATCTACCTTAGATGGTAAAGAACTTAAAGAACCCATGAATATTTTACATCTCAAACGTTATTATGCATAAATTTGATTATTTCATCCATGTATATATTTGTTCAAAATCATTATCTTGTATTTCTTTCAATTTATTCAAAAACCTCAAAAACATTCATAAAATCTTCAAAAATCTTCAAAAATATTTATTGCATTTATTTTGTAAAGTTCCTTTTGCTTTAAAACAAAAATCAACATAAAAATCCAAAAACAGACTATATGCTTGACTCTTTCGAAACCAAAACAATATACAGAATAAAGAGAGAGTCAACATTCTCAAAACTTTCTCAAAATCATTATTTTCTTACAATTATTGCAATTATATGTTTCAACTTATTTTGGATAAAACTAGCATTTATTTGGCATCCCTCACTTGCACACTCACAAAATAAATATCTTGATTTTATCTGGCATGATTACTAATCTCTCTTATATCAAAGTTCACAAAAATCAATTAAATAAAGTTTGAGCATAGAGAATTGATCTTGTTATTTACTTAAACCAAGCACATCTTTTCACAATAAAATGATTATATTTGTAATTTCCATGTTTTGCTACATAGTAGAACTGATTTCTTGAGTGAAAAGTTTCCCCTGCTATCCTATCATGCACATGGTCTAGAATCTTTGAGAATTGGCAAAAGGACAAGCTCACCCCTACCCAGAATAAAAATCCCTTGCTCTACAGCTAATCCGAGCAAGTATCCCTAGAAAAAGAAAAAGAAAAAGAAAAAGAAAAGAAAAATTCAAGAAAAAGAGAAAAGAAAAATGTTATGTCAACAATGTTCCAAGCATTATCAAGCAAAAGAAAAAATAAGCAAAGTTCAAAAGAAAGCAAGAAAAGCAATAAAATCCCTTTCCCTACCCTTTGAAAAGAAAAGAAGGGTGAATGAGCTTGAATCCCTGGAATTCTCAATTATTCGAAAACTGTGAGGTAAGCCCCATAACAGGTGGTTTGTGCCCAACCTGCTTGGCCTTGGGTAACTCCTAGCGTGGCGATATGTCTGTCACATTAGCGACCTTCTTTTGTACGGACCTCCGTCTCGCTTATGGATTAGCTAGCTCTTGATAATCCGATCTACATAGTAGCCTAGTATGGTTATATGCATCTACATCATGGTTAATGAACACTTAGTTGGTTTATTCAAATCACTTGTATCATAGTATCTTGCTCAAAACTGGTAAATGAACAATGCAATTGCACACACATTTGTATTTGAGAGATTTTGTCTATCATTATGATAAATCAAGATTGGCAATGAATTCACTTATGCACATGGGATTCCTTATAAATCTAATTTTTGTCTTCAAAATACTTTGAAATATTATTTTGCAACTTGTTTGGAATAATCAAGTACAATTATTTACCACAAAGACAACTATATAATAGAAGAAATAAAAAATTTCAATCAAAACATATCATATATATCTTATCGACTTTCGCAACGATGGTATAATTCCAAAACCAAAATTGGAATTTTATGCTTAGCGCAAGTCCTCATTTTCATCTTTTCTGTTCATCAAAAATCAATCATGCAATAAAACTATCTATTTTCTTTGATCTTCGCGATGATGGTATAAGTCTATACCTACATATTCTATGCCTAGCGCAAACCATTGTAACAATATTTTTTTCCCAATTTATCAAAATTTATAAAAACCATATGACTTCATTTTATTACACAAATTATGCTTTTCAAAAGCAAACACATTTTTATTACTTCATGTCATTATGTCAACCTTTGCATTTTGCAATGATGGTATAATTCTTAAGGAATTATTCAACAATTTTTATCACACTTAGGAATTTATGCCTAGCAAAAATCATTTTACAATATTTCATGCATAATATTTTCATGGAAATCTGAAAACAAACCATCATCATCATCATTTGCATCATCACAACAAAGTCTTAAGACAGTCTCTTAAGCACTCTTTTCTTTTAACAATATTTCTATCCTGGGACTAGCTTGACGACCGAGTGAGCAACGACTCCATGAAATGGTCTATAATAGCGACAATGTCCTTTGAAATTATTGTTAGAAATCTCTTTTTATTTTTATCACATTTCATTACAACCAATCAATTTGTTACATCAGATTATTTCATTTAAAATATTTAAAGCATGACATCCAAGTTATAATTTTTTCCAAAACGACATAATTACATGAATCATCAATAAAATCATTACATCAATCAACTCAATCAATCAATCAAACATAAAAGCATCATAAGCATACACATAACACAAGTCATATGATCAAAAACATATCATATATCAAACATAATTTCATTCAAAAATAATTCAAATTAATTTTGCTTTTCCGCGTTTTTACCTCAAACGTTCGATTTGGGTAAAAACACGGAGGGGGCACCATAGTAAGCCGTCGTACGATTCGACCAAGAATCGTCGCCTAAAAATGGGAATAATTTTTTGCTTTCTCGTAGATCGAGAAGAACTCATCTTTAACGCATTTTCTTCGAAAAATTCGCTAAAGAGGGGGCAAAATGTAGCACCCTAAAATTGGCGCAATAAAAATTGGAATAATTACATTCACCTTAGTAAATAAATTTAAATTCAAATTTAACCTCCCAAACCGCCCGTTAACCATCGAGAAACCCGTTTCCTCCTTTTCCGTGCCATTTTTAGCAGTTGTTTTGACCGTTTGACGATATCGTCTCCGATCAGACGATATCGCCCCAGATTTGACGATTTCGTCTGGACTAGAACGTCCAGACGATTTCGTCGCAAAACTGAATTTGCATAGTTGGAATCCGTTCCAACGGGTCTCCAATCCGGGAAGAAGCGTGTCTGCGCCGTTGGGACCCTTCCCCCGTTGGAGATCTCCCAAATTGGGATGATCTCCAACCTCCCAACAACTATCCTATGCCTATTTAACTCTAAGACTTTTCCCTCCCCAACCCCTGGCTGAATTTTTATGCAAATTGAACCCTTATGCTCTAAAACATCGTAATTCATATTTTGCATTAGTCCTATAGTCATTTCATTGTAGGTACACCATTGGTTTTCAGCCGGAGCCAGCACCTATCGCAACCGACGAACCTGTCAAGATCGGAGGCGATCTCGTCAAATTCGGGACGATCTCGTACTGATGCGAGACGATTTCGACTACAGCACACATCGAGGCAATCAGTGCCTAGAGTTTGCTCTTCTGTCTCTTTTCTCTATCATTTTATGCTATAAATTAGATTGTTTATTCAGTTTTTATACTATATTGCATTTGGAGTTCACCCATTTTGTCTAGTTTACATATTAAGATCATATTCTGCTATCTAAACACAGTGATTTGCATTTACTTCTGTTCTTGTATATTGTTCAACACTCATATTACTGTTTCACATAGTTTGCCCCTGTTTGCAAAATAGAATTTCTTGTATTTCGCATCTGTTTGCTGTTTTGCAGGTCTCTGATGAATTCGTCTGACGAATTCGTCAGATTGCAGATGATCTTGTCAGTTTAGATGATTTTATCAAATTGAAGGCGATTCTATTGAATTGCAGATGATCCAGACTGCTTCAAGCTTCAGAAACTCCATCAGATTTCCGGATCAGGTAATCTTCATTGGCCTCCTACAAATTCTCTGTCTCTATTTTCCTTTCTGTTTGCTGTATGCATTTAAATTGCATTTTCATGTAGTTTAAGTTAGAATCATTCGGCCAAACCTAGGATGAATGTTTAAAAATAAAACGAACTCATCAAAACTCATTCCCAAAACCTAGGCGTGGAAACCGCCGTCAAATGTTTCCTCGGTGAACCCACCATCCGTCGAAAAATCACCAAAATGCACCTCCCTTGAGAGGCGGGACCTTCGCAAAGTCCTCTCGTCCGAGGTACCGCACCATCCTTTTCCCATCCTCCTTTCGGGCGCGGATCCAATAGCCTGAAGGTAGGGGTGCAAAAAAATTGGAGCGATACAGTTTGATGTGTTCATTTTGTACTTTAATCATTCAATTCCTATGTTTGGCCAAGATGAATCTAAACTATTCTATATGCCAATGCTGATTTTTATGGATACAAAAAATATGAATAAATGCTAAACACCAAGAATGTGTTGAATGGGACAAAACATACCTGATTCTGGATGTTTGATGAATATTTTGAGTTTTGTAGTAGTCCATATCATCTCAACTCATACGTAATCATCTAAAATTACATCGAATCGTCTCAAATCTCAGACGATCATCTGAGATCATACGAGATCATCGTCAATCTGATGAATTCATCAAAAACCTACAATCATAGGAATGGATACAAAATACCAAAGATGCAACTACAAAAGCAAAAGAGAATGATAGAAATAATAGCAAACATGCCTAAATAATAGATTCAAATAACAAATAAGAGAAATGCAATAAATTTAATGATTGATTTTAACTTTATCATGCGGTTATGCTAAATGAGGTGAACTCCAAGATGCATAAATATAATAACTAAGATAATGTATAAAGAAATGCAGAAAACAATAAAGAGATGCAAACTATGGACTCTGATTGCCCCCAATCTGGACTATAGTAGGGATAACCTCCAATCATACGAGATCATCTGCGCTCCTCGATAGGATTGTCTGAAATCACCTAGAATCACTTACCATGATCCAAGCTTGCTTCAACTAAAAAATAGTAAAGTTCTTGCAAGAAAACATGATATACATAATGCAAATGATGGTGTGAGGATGCTATGAGGTGCGTGGAAGTTCACGGGGTTTAAGTAGAGTTTCAGGCAGAGATTCAAGGGGATAAATTGAGAAAATATCAGTTTATATAGGATTAGGGAGAGGTTAGGAGGTTGGAGATCATCCCAATTTTGGAGATCTCCAATGGGGGAGACTCTAACTGCACAGACATGCTTTTTGCCCAGGTTAGAGGAGTTGTTGGAACATAAGCTAAGTATGAAAATTTGGTTTTGGGATGAAATCGTCTGGATGTTCTATTCTAGACGAATTCGTCAAATCTGGGACAATTTCATCTAATCTGTGATGATATCGTCCAATGGTCAAAACAAATTCTAAAAATAGCATGAAAAACAAGGGGAGTGGGTAACAGGAGATTAATGGGCAGTTTGAGGTTAAAATTGAATTTTTATCTTTTTACTAAGGTTTAACTGTGCCAATTTTAGGGTGCTACATTTTGCCCCCTCTTTAGCGAATTTTTAGAAGAAAATGCATTAAATACGAGTTCTTACCATTTTATGAGAAAGCAAAAATGTACTCAATTTTCTAGATGACGATTCTTGGTCGAATCGTACGACTGCTGACTATGGTGCCCCCTCCATGTTTTTACCCAAATCAAAAATTTGAGGTTAAAGCACAGAAAAGCAAAAATAAATAAAAATAAAGTTGTTGTTTTTAAATAAAATTAAGAAAAATAGGGTAAAACCCTAATTCATTTTTACTGGTTTTAAAGCTCTACAGGAAAAATGGTCGAGACAACGCACCGATCGATAGAGGTCCGGCGCGGGCTACGGGTAAGGATCTAATCCTAGTAAATTAGGTTTGAATTTAATTTGTGCAATTTTTTGTTTTAAATTTTGATTGTTTGGGGCATCGTGGCCATTTTTAGGCCGTCAATGACATCGGGACGAAATCATACCTATTTCATTGAAATCGTCCCTAGATCGTTGATTTCATCGGAGGGCGAAATCGATGAACTAGGGGTGATCACGTCCAACAAGGGGCGATCCCCAAGTTGCAAAATCGGAGATGATTTCATCCTACAAAGGATGATTTTATCCAATTTGGGATGATATCATCCAATGGTGGACGATATCATCATATTTATGAAATTTTGCTTTGTTTGAAATGCATTTAATTGATTTTAATAGTTGTTTTATTAATGAAATTTGTTATTTTATTGTTTGTTTTGGTAGAGGGGATTACTAAAGAGTCAGGAATGGAAATACATGGGACTAAGAGATGACATAACTGTGCTCGACCAGGCAGATCATGATCGACTAGCATAGATCGGGCTACAGCATGTGGCAGAGATGCCATAAGTACCAACGAACATGGGGCTACTGACAGCCCTAGCAGAGAGGTGGTATCTAGGGTCATCCTACTTTCAGTTATAGATAGGGGAGATGGTTCCCACACTAGAGGACGTATGGAGTATCATGAGGATCCCCATACAGGGATGGCTAATGACTCCTACAGCCAATTAAGGCTAGGCTATGATGAGGCTGAGCAAAGACCCAAGCTTCGCCCTAGAGAAGGGCGAAGTGAACATCGAGTCTCTAAGGCAGATGCCTGGGGCATCTAGGCTGACTTAGGTTTTGGTAGGGGTGGTAGGTGGTTTACTGTTGTGCCACCAGAGTAGGTACAGATTACCATGGCTCCTATTATACATGGTCTGCGACATGAGAGACCATGGGCACAGGTTTGCATGGGGTAGCTTTGTACTATGTCGCTTGTATAGGATCTTGCATAGGATCGTATAAAAGGGAGGCCAATGTCTAGTCTTGACATCGCAACTACAAGTTTGGTGTTGGGAGCACATCACGATGCAGAGGCCGATAGGGGTCCCACTGACAGGGTTTGACCAGGAGAGGCCCCGAGTTTTCTACTAGTGGCTATAGAGGGGGTCACAATGAAAGATAGATCTATCAATGTCACGAAGGTTTCTAGATGACCTCATCTCGGACCAGATCACCTGGAGGCCATAGTGAGAGCACCCAAGGTTATCAAAGGATGGGTAGGAGCTAGCTCACATCAGGTGAGTCTACTGGCTGAGGATGGAGTGGGGAAAGGTAGAGCTCCACTACTACAACTAGGTTCTATGATAGTCTGGTCTTCAGTAGGGGATCCCTTCTCTTAGGGATTACGAGTACTCCCAGACTATCTGGGATAGTACCACACTAAGTGAGGCTCTAGACATGCAATGGTTCTGGAGTCAGGACATGGATGATGCCCCCATCTAGCTAGTAGATGGTGATGACACTAGGGTTACCAACGGATACGATGCCTGGTATGCAGGCATCCACCCTTCTCAAATGATGAGGGCACAGGGTCTGATGCACACTATTGTGCAATGGATGGGGAGGTGACGTCAGGTTGCTATTGAGGCAGCACAGGGTCACAACATAAGAGAGTAGTGATGGTCTCCATAGGAGAGACGCCAGACGATGGCACGGGCTCCATAGAGACCACAACAGACAAGGAGGAGGGAGAAGGGACTCCCTTCTCAGCAAAGGGAGAGACCACCATCACCTGATAAGGGCAAGGGTGTTGAGGTAGGGGAGAGCAACGAGACGATAACTCTCTGGGATGAGGTTTCCTGCCTCTGGGCTCAGGTGCAGACACTACAGGATGAGGCTACACGACTCAAAGCTCAGGGCGGAGGAGTGAGCATGCAGGAGTTGGTGTAGTCTATGGCTCATATTGCATTCTACTAGGGAGCATACTACCATATGGTTCCATAGAGCCAGAGGTTACAGCTACCAGTCGACATTGCAGAGCCGATTAGGATGGGGTCGTCGAGGATATCGTCATGATCGATGTCGAGGACCCACGAAATAGGGCGAACTCTGATGGGGCCTCCTCCACCTCAGGGCAGGAGAGGAGATGAGGCTGAGAGCTCGAGGGCTTCTTGAGGCTTGAAACTCACTGCATAGAGATTGTATTTATTATTATATATTTTTTGAGAGGATTGAGTATGCCAAGTTATTGATTATGGCATACCAGTCCAGTTTTGATATGATGTACATAATTTTGTGATATATATATATGGTCTTTTTGATGATATGACTTGTGTATATGTTGTATGATGCTTTAATGTTGAATTTTACAATTGATTATTGATGATTCATGTAATTATGTCCTTTTAGAAATATTATATTTTAATGTCATGTTGTAAAATTTAAATGAAATAATCTGATGTAAATGATTGGTTGTTTTGGTGTAATTTGATGAAAAATAAAATGGACTTTGTAGCACCCTAAAATTGGTGCAGTAAAACCTTAGTAATTACATCACTCTAGTAAATAATTCAAATTCAAATTTTAACCTCCAAAATCACTCCCAAATCGTCGCTTAATCCGTTTCCTCATTTCCCATGCCATTTTTAGAGTTTGTTTTGACCGTCTGACGATATCGTCGCCGATCAGCCGATATCACCTCAGATCAGACGATTTCATCTGGGCTAGGACATCCAGACGATCTTGTCCCAAAACTAATTTTTCACAATTAGTCTTTGTTTCAACAGCGTCTCTAATCTGGGCATAAGCGTGTCTGCACCGTTAGAGACCCTCCCCGTTGGAGATCTCCCAAATAGGGATGATCTCCAACCTCCTAACTTCCCTCTTAAGCCTATTTAATCCTAGACCCTCCCCTTAGCATCCCCCTGGCTGAAATTCCCTATAACTCGAATTCTACACACACTAGACATCCTAAATTACCATCTACATTTGTTGCATCCAATTATGTTGTAGGTACCTTAGTATTTTTCAGTCGGAGCAAGATTACATCATCGCAGATGATCCTGTTCAGATCGAAGGTGATCCTGTCGAATCAGATACAATTTTGTCGCATCCAAACGATTTTGACTGCAATCACCATTGGGGGCAATCAGTGCCCAGAGTTTGCATTTTCCTCTTTTCAATCTGCTGTTTTATTCTGCAATTAGCTAGTTTATTTATTATTTTTTGCTATTCTGCATTTTGGAGTTCACCCATATAGCTTATATGCATAATATAATCATGATTTGTCAATAAGTCATTATATTTCACTTGTGTCTTAGTTTGTATTATCATTTTAATGTTCTTACTGTTATTTTACATCATTACCCTCTATTATCATAGTTGCATTCTCTGTATTTTGCATTTGTTTTTATGTTTGCAGGTCTCTGACGAATTCGTCTGATCTCAGACTATCTTGTCTGATAGTAGACGATCCTGTCAAAATAGAGGTGATCCTGACTGCTCCAAAAATTAGAATCTTCATCAGACATCCGGATCAGGTATTGGTCTTTAATCCATATTATTCTCTTTGTTTTCTACCTAATTTTGTTTTTTGTATTCATTTAAATCTGCATCTTCATATAGAATAGCTTAGACGCATTTTGGCCAAACCTAGGACTTGGATGATTAAGGCTAAAACTGAACACATAAAAAACATTCCCAACCTAGGCATGGAAACTGCCATTAAACGTTTCCTGGTGAACCCACCATCCGTCAAAAAATCACCATAATACACCTCCCTCGAGAGGCGGGACCTTCGCAAGGCCTCTCAGTCCAAGGTACCGCACCATACTTTTTCCATCCTCCTTTCGGGCACAAATCCTATAGCCTGAAGGTAGGGATGCAAAAAATTTGGAGTGATACATTTTGGTGAACCCGACGTGAATACATTTTAAACCTTTTGAAAACAAAACAAAAAAATAAAATAAAAATAAAACAACATAGATGCATTTCAAATCATTTAAAATTAATAAGTTGCATGTCATGTTTAGATGGTAGCTCCTAAGAAAATATTAGCAGTTACTATAAATGTTGAAAACCAATTGGCAGCCATAGAAATCAATTCTGTGCTTAGTGTGCCTGAAACAGATAGAAATTAACTTTTGTGGGACAAACTTGATAGAATACTTAGTGTCATTTCATCTAGGTCAACAAAACTTAAACAAATCAAGAGGCTTGTCCTAGATAGAATCCTGGATCCTCATCAACTCGTCTTTTATCATGAACTTCAGAGCCTTGCCATAGATGGTTAGCTTATAGGAGAGCTCTTGTGTCTTCAGAATTGTTCACCTTCGAGGAATACCTCAAGAACGCAGCCATTATACACCAGTTCCTAGGTCATGTAGAAGACCAAGAGGTTGTTCTTATGGATAGGGAAATATGGAATAGGGTTCCTCAAGATGTGTTATATCGGTAGTATTGTGACGAGTTGTACTTCTATCAACCAGAATCTGAGACAGATAATATTACTATAGCTCTTTTCATTAAATTTTTGAAAAAAAAATTTCAATTTGAAGAAGAACACTTCATGACTCCTGAAGAACTCGAGCCCATTAATGATATTTATAAATTGTTTATAGAAAACTAGATCATTATTTTCAATATTAGTTCTTGCATTTATTGTTTTTTATCTTTACAATATTATTACAAAAAACAAAGAAAAACTAAAAAACATAACAAAAATCAAAACCTTTCATTTTAAATATTGTAGTAGGTATATAATTAATATATACCTCTTAAGCTTGTTGCATATATATATATATATATATATATATATATATATATATATATATATATATATATATATGCTGAAATCTAAATTAAGCACAATGCCTAAACTTAGGAATGGTAAACAAACTGAAGGAGAAGAAGAAGATTGGTTAGAAGATAAAACTAGAGACCCAAATGTCCTTCCTGAAGATCCAATTCCGGAAGGAGAAACTCTAGATCAACCAGAATATGACCTAGGTGAAGACAATGAACAAGAAGAAAATGTTAAAGAGGATGGATCCTCATCCCCTAGAGTAGCTCTAGATGGAACTATTGCTTTTGACAATGTAGATCATTTTTGGAAATTTTTCAATAATAACATTGGCGCTCTTAATATGGCAGTTCATATTGATAAAGGGCAAATTAGTGACACTCAAGCAGCCATGGAACATATGTTTGATGTGTGCACTAATCCCTTGTCTTTCATTGATCAAGAAAGTGATAAGGCTGGACCATCCAATAGAGATATGGTCACTATGATTCAGAACATGCCAAAACAACAGGTTACCCAACCTCCTAAGGAACTTGTTATTGAGCCTAAAATCATTCCCACATAGAATAAAACTTTCTTCACTGCTTTACTTCACCAAACTATTGATCAATATGCTTCAAGTAAACAAAAACCTAAAATGAAGCCAAACACCAATTTTCAACAATCTGGAATACAACATAATACAACTTCAAAATTCATTCATAACACCTTTCCTACCAACAATTTACATAATAGCAACATAGCATCTAATCTTCATGTCCCTCCATCATATGCTCACAAATCCCATATCAATGCCCTATCGAACCAATATGGTGGGCAAACTAATAATTTGGAAGCCATGGTGAAACAGTTAGCTTCGCGTATGGACCAGATAGATCTTTATCGTCCCTCATACAATTATCGAGAGATATGTAGTCAACCTTTGGATCCCATAGTTGTAGCACAACCTTACCCTAAGCATTTTCCCATGCCCATCCTGCTTATATATAAAGGAACCGAAGATCCCATAGAGCATCTTTGCATTTTTAGGATAGCATGTCATGATATATCACATGATGACTTGCTATTACTAAAAATGTTCCCAAAAAGTTTAGGTGGAATGGCATTAGAGTGGTACTATCAATTGCCCACTCATTCTTTGAGAAACATTGAAGAAACAACTGAATCTTTTGTCCATCAATTTAGTGCCTACATCGAGAGGCATGTAACCATTAAAGATTTATACAACTTAAAACAAGACAAGGATGAATGTTTTTCCGATTTCTTAGCTAGATGGAGGCAGTTGACAGGAAAAATGCACTTTGTGCTACCTTATAGGGAAATGTTAGACATTTTTATTAATAATTTACAAGAACAAATATCTTATGAGCTATCAATTGCTACTTTAACTACCTTCGATCAAGCTATAGATTTAGCTCAAAGAGTAGAAGATGCCCTCATCAGGAGAGGCCAACTTAGGAAGAAGGATGATGAGAAAACATCTAGAAAATAGTATAAACACAAACAAGTTGTTGGTGATGGAGTCACTGACAGCAGTAAATGTTGCTAATATCAATGCAACGAAAACAACAAAAAAATTTATATTGAAACCGCTTGATAAGCCTCCTTGAGAATTTACTAGATTGAATCAACCGTTATCAACTATTTTACCTCAATTACTCGAAAGAGGTTTGATCCAATTACCAGCTATCTGGGAACCTGATCCAACTATACCCGGATATAGAGCTGACTTGCATTGTGATTTTCATAGAGAGCCTGGACACTCTACCAACGCTTGTAAAATGTTGAAACATAAAATATAGGATTTGATTGATAATAATGAAATGGAGGTACAAGCCTTCCAACCTAAATAAAATGCTCCTCATAATCCTCAAAAGAACATTCCCCAAAATCAAAATCAAAATGCTAATCAATCATTAGACATATTTCAACATCCTTTACCAAGACATGGTAAAGAGGTGGCCAATAAAATCGAACATCATAATGTTCCTCCTCCTACCCGATATGTAGGAACTATTAGCGGACATTTACTTAATCATGATCCTCAAATATTTGACACAACCTTATCCCTGGTCACAACCAGGCCCCTACATAATATTCAAACTCCAGATTCTAGTGATGTAGAATTAGATACTGAAAGTGAAATAGACATCACTTCAAACCAATCGAATAGTTCTAAAAATGAATCAAATCCTATTCAACCCATCACATATGCTATGGTTCCAGAAGAACCATTTCCTAGAAGAGTTACTACTCGACCCTCTTCTAATCAATTCCTCCCTGATGAACAAGCCATAAATGCTCGACCAAGACCAGTTCAACGTCTTCAATATAACATTGTAGGTACCATTGGAGTCGTTACCCAACAACAGGCTCAAAATTATCAACAAGAACCAAACCAGAATGATGGATCAACTCCATTTGTTTTGAAAAATCCCAATAAAGGGAATCATGCTTCCAATGTTCAACCTAAACCCCCTTACAATATTAATGAGCAATTATCCAATACTACAGCCAAAATTTCTCTTTTGGATTTATTAAGATCTTCTCCTACCCATAGGGATGAGTTGATGCTTACATTAAGCCAAATGATGGTACCTCAAAATATTCAACCTAAAGCCATGGCCAATACTATCATCACTCGAGAAGTTGATTGTATTGACTTTTGGGACAAAGATATCCCACAACACAGTTTACATAAGGATAATCCCTTATATATTACTACTCTAATTGGAGATGTAGCTGTTAAAAGAGTCTTGATTAATAATGGTTCATCTCTAAACATTTGCACTTTTGACTTCTACCAACGATTTGGCTTTAGAAGTGATGAAATGAAGAAAACTGACATGATTATCAAAGATTTTAATGACAAAACACAAGAAACATGTGGAGTTACCACCCCATTGCAAGTTTGTCCTAAAACTCTAGATACGACCGTGTTTATTGTACATTGCCCCGCATCATACAATATACTCTTGGGTCGTCCTTGGATCAATGCAATGCAGGATGTCCCATCAACTTTACACCAATGTGTTAAATTCAAATTTAAAAATCAGTTGGTCACTATCCATGGTGACCCTATACCCTTTGATATGTGTGCTTTGGAATAACCCGTTGGAGTACAATTTTGCCCTGCTCTGTCATCCACACATCCTAATTCTTATTTTTCATCCAAAACTATGAAACACACACCCATAACTTCACCTATTTCCCCTCCATTAATTTCATCTTCATATATAGATCAACAATCTTCTAAACAAACCACTCTAGAACCTCAAAAGGATCTTCAATCTACAACCAATCCTTCATGTTCTATCCCTATAATTTCAAAACCTATAGACCCATATCTTAACACTTCCACATTTTCAACATCTATCATACCTTCTACATCTAAAGATATAGGGAATGATCCTTCTACATCTTATACTCTTTCTGATGAACTTTTACCAGATTTATCCACAATATTAATATCAGAAAAAACAAATGCTTTCATGCGAGATTCAATTCTTTTAAATAACTTGTCGCCATATCCTCGTACTTAGGGCCTCCCACTATCTATGGGAAGTATTTACCAAGTCGGGAGTTGTGCCTTCATTTATAAAGGATATGACTGGGGAAGAATCCCTCGAAATATCAAAATTCATCATGAGGGATATGCTCGATGTTATTTTACCAATGAATATATTAAAGCTAAACCCATAATGCTTAAAATGGGATATAAAGGGAAAGGCTTGGGACCTTTCCAAAATGGCATGAAAGAACCTTTCAAGGTAGAAGCGTGGCCTGCCTGCTGTGGTGTGGGCCTATTTCCTAGTAAGGGTCAACCCTTTCCTTTTGAAGATGATGATCAACTCATATGTTATCAAGATTATTTGGATAGGCATGATGATTTGCCTCTAAAAAATCAGCCATTTACATGTAACATGCTATCCATAGCTTACCCTAAAATGATTGCTGACTCCAATGAGGAGTTGGAAGGAGATATCTTCCACGATGTCTCCATTGAAGAGATGTTACACAATGGATTTTATTTTGATGGTTCTATACCAAATATAGCCCAACTTGAGACCGCTAATCCTCAAGATGAATTATCCAACTTAACATTACAAGAATTACAAGAATTGGGCGTTTCACCCACCCCACCTAGTTTTGAACGAGATCTACACATGGAGGTAGAAAATGTCATTAAAATTAATATTGGAATTGAGGATAGTCCTCACATAATCAATATTGGATCAGAATTAAGTCAAGAAAAACAAGGACAATATATTGCATTCCTTAAAGAATATGAAGATGTCTTCGCTTGGACATACGAAGATATGCCAGGTCTAGAACCTTCTGTAGTCATGCATCACCTAGTGGTCCATCCGGATGCTAAACCTGTTAAAAAAAAACTTAGAAAAATGCATCCCAAAGTGGCTCTACTAGTCAAAGGGGAGTTAGAAAAACTCCTGAATGTTGTTTTTATAAAAGCTATTGATTATGCTGAATGGATCCCAAATGTAGTTCCAGTTACCAAGAAAGAAGCCACCAAAGTTAGGGTTTGCATAGATTTTAGAGATATTAACGTTGCATGCCTTAAAGATGATTTTCCTCTTCCAAACATGGATCAAATCATTGACTTTATTGTCGAAAGTGGGATGATGTCCTTAATGGATGGATTCTCTGGTTATAATCAGATCAAGATAGCTCCTGAAGATCAGGCTAAAATAGCCTTTATTACCCCCTGGGGTACTTTTTGTTGGAAAGTGATGCCATTTGGCTTAAAGAACGCAGGTGCAACATATCAAAGAGCTATGACTTATATTTTTTATGATATGATGCATGATATCCTACATGATTATGTAGATGATATTATAGCTCGTTCTATTAATGAAGATAATCATTTAGATGATTTGAGAATTTTTTTTAATAGAATATGAGAATATCTTATTCGATTAAATCCAGCCAAATGCATATTCAGAGTTAAGTCCGATAAAATATTAGGGGTTTTAGTTTCTTTATGCGAAATCAAAATCGACCCTCTCAAGATTGCGGCTATCACTGATATGCCCGCACCTACTAATATATCTGAGTTACGAAGTTTACAAGGTAAGCTTCAAGCCATCCGTTGCTTCATCGATAAGCTGGCAGACAAAATCGATCCCTTTCTTAAACTTCTTAAGAAAGATGTCCATTTTAATTGGGACGATGAATGTAGAAAATATTTTAAACTTCTCAAACAATACCTCCTTAATCCACCTGTGCTTTCATTGCCTAGACCTGATCGCCCATTTCTCCTATATATTTCAGCTTCAGATTCTGCCTTAGGAGCTATGTTAGCTCAGCTTGATGATGAAAAGAGAGAATGTGCTAATTATTACATTAGCCAAACCTTCATTAGTTATGAAACTTGCTACACAACATTAGAAAAATTATGTCTAGCAGTTGTGTTTGCTACGCAAAAATTATGCCATTATATGCTTAGTCAAAAAACTTATGTCATTGCTAAATATGATCCCTTGAGTTATCTCATGATTCGACCTTATTTATCAGGTCACACAGCCAAGTGGGTTCTTGCTCTAAGCGATTTTGATCTCACATTCATAGGACAGAAGTTTGTAAAGGGTCAAATCATAGCAGATCAATTAGCTGTTGCACCCTTAGAGTCTACCCATACCCTCATAATTGAGTTTCCTGATGAATGCCTTCAATTAGAGGTAGACCATATTGAACAATGGTCCTTATACTTTGATGGAGCTCGATGCATGAGTGGGGCTGGTGTGGGTATTATTTTAATATCCCTGCAAAAACATCTTATTCCTCTGTCCTTCAAATTGACATTTGCTTGCACTAAAAATACTGCTGAATATGAAGCTCTAATCCTTGGATTACGAGATGCCTTGGCACTAAAAATTAAACATCTGTTAGTTTTTGGTGATTCTCAACTTGTTATAAACCAAATTAATGAAGTTTATTAGACCAGAGATGATAAAATGCGCCCATATAAAGCCTATGTTTTACAATTAATGTCTCTATTTGATCAAGTTACCTTGGAAGCTATTCCTCAAACTTGCAACCGTGCAGCTGATGCTATGGCCGCAGCTGCATCTCTCTTGCCCTTGGAGTTAGATGACGAATATGCCACTATCATTATTTGTCAACTCCAGGAACCTACTTCAAATAAGTCATGCTTAGAACCTTTGGATGTGTTTCTAATCATTGAAACTACTCCTGAACCTTGGTATACAGACATATTTGATTTTATCCAAAATGGGACTTTCCCTGCTAATTCTAATAGAAACCAGTGTCGGTTATTACGTAGACGAGCAAGTCGATTTGTAATAATTGGTAATACTTTATATAGGAGATCTTTTGAAGGTATCCTATTAAGATGTTTGAATTTAGAAGAATTCAAATCATCCTTGAGTGAAGCCCACGATGGATCTTGTGGAGGACACTTCAGTGGTAGTTTCATTGCTAAAAAGCTCCTTAGGATAGGATAATTTTGGCCTACCATGGAGAATGACGCACATGATTATGTGCGCCATTGCAATAAGTTCTAGAAACATGCTAACCTTGTCCATGCGCCTGCACAAGAACTGTAAGCTATTTCATCTCCTTGGCCCTTTTCAAAATGGGATTTAGATATTATTGGCAAAATCAATCCTGTGTCATCTGATGGACACAAATTCATCATAACCGCCACTAAGTATTTCATGAAGTGGGTTGAAGCTATGACTTTAGCTTCTTGCACTGGAACACAAGTCTCTAAATTTATTTTTAATCAAATCATTTGTAGGTTCAAAATTCCTGCAAATCTCATCTCTGATAATGGAACTTGTTTCAAAAATAAATATTTTAAAAAATTATGCCACAAATACAATATTCAACATCGCTGGTCCACTCCCTATTATCCTCAGGGTAATGGTCAAGCAGAAGCGTCTAACAAAACCTTAATCAATATTATCAAAATATTGGTCAATAAAGCCAGTCGTGATCGGCACATTCAGTTATATCCAACCCTATGGGCCTATCGAACTAGTGTTCGAACCCCCACTGGAACTTCACCTTTTGTTTTTGTTTATGGTGCTGAAGCCGTTTTTCCTTCTTTGGCTCTGCTACTTCAAGATACCAAAGTAGGAGATGAATATCAAGCTGGCAGACTCAGTCAGCTGGAAATATTAGATGAAAAATGCATCAATGCTTTGGAGCATCTCCGTGCCTACCAAAACAAGCTTAAAATATCATATGCTAAAAAAGTTCATCATCGATCCTTTAAGATCGACGACCTTGTTTTAAAAGAAAATAAAAAAAATACCAATGCAACTAAGGACCTTAAAGGTAAATTTGAGCCCAATTGGCTTGGACCATACATTATCACTGCTAAATTTGAATCAGGAGCATACAAATTATCTACCTTAGATGGTAAAGAACTTAAAGAACCCATGAACATTTTGCATCTTAAACGTTACTATGTATAAATTTGGTCATTTCATCCTTGTATATATTTGTTTAAAATATTTCAAAATCACTATTTTGTATTCCTTTCAATTTATAAATTCAAAAACACTAAAAACATTCATAATCATCAAAATCTTCAAAACTATTTGTTACATTTATTTATGGCACTTGTTAATTCTTTCAAAAAACAAAAAAAATAATAATGAAAAAAAAAAACAGCAATATTCTTGACTCTTTCGAAACCAAAACAACATAAAGAAGAAAGAGAGTCAACATTCTCAAAACTTCTCAAAAAGTATTTATATATATATATATATATATATATATATCTTCTTACAAATGTTGCAGTTATATGTTTCAAATTATTTTGGATAAATTAGCATTTATTTGGAATCCCGCACTTTCACACTCACAAATATAAATATCTTGATTTTATCTGGCATGATTACTAATCTCTCTTATATCAAAGTTCACAAAATTCAATTAAATAAAGTTTGAGCACAAAGAATTGATCTTGTTATTTACTTAAACCAAGCACATCTTTCATAATAAAATGATTATATTTGTAATTTCCATGCTTTGCTACATAGTAGAAGTGGTTTCTTGAGCGAAAAGTTTCCCCTGCTATCCTATCATGCACATGGTCTAGAATATTTGAGAATTGGCAAAAGGACAAGCTCACCCCTACCCAGAATAAAACTCCCTTGCTCTACAGCTAATCCGAGCAAGTATCCCTAGCACAAAAAGAAAAAGCAAAGTTCAAGAAAAAGAGAAAAAAAGAAAAATATTATTTTATATCATTACAACATTATCAAGCAAAAATACAAAAGAAAGCAAAAGAAAGCAAAAGCAAAAGCAATAAAATCCCTTTCCCTACCCTTTGAAAATAAAATAAGGGTTGATGAGCTTGAATCCCTGGAATTCTCAATTATTCGAAAACTATGAGGTAAGCTCCATAACAAGTGGTTTGTGCCCAACCTGCTTGGCCTTGGGTAACTCCTAGCGTGGCGATATGTCTGTCACATTAGCGACCTTATTTTGTACAGACCTATGTCTGCTTATGGATTAGCTAGCTCTTGATAATCCGACTTACATAGTAGTCTAGTATGGTTATATGCATCTACATCATGGTTAATGAACACATATTTGGTTCGTTCAAATCACTTGTATCATATTATCTTGCTCAAACTGGTAAATGAATAATGCAATTGCACACACATTTTGTATTTGAGAGATTTTGTGTATAATTATGATAAATAAAGATTGGAAATGAATTCACATTTGCACATGGGATTCCTTATAAATCTAATTTTTGTCTTTAAGATACCTCAAAATATCTTTTGCAAATTGTCTAGAATAATTCTTTCTTCTACAGTTGTTTAGTATAAAGACAACTACATGCATAATCAAAAAGATCAAAATTTCTTTCAAACCATACAATCAAAACACATATATATATTGTCGACTTTCACGATGATGGTATAGTTCCAAAACCAAAATTGGAATTTTATGCCTAGCGCAAGTCCTTATCTTCATATTTTCTGTTTATCAAAAATCAATCATGTAATAAAACTCTCTTTTTGGATTTCGCGATGATGGTATAAGTCTATACCTACATATTCTATGCCTAGCGCAAACCATTGTACCAATTTTTATTACCCATTCATTTAAAAATCAATCCATGAAAACCATATGACTTAAATCATTATGTTATACAATTATGCTTTAAAACAAACAAACATTATCACTATTTCATGTCATTATGTCAACCTTCAATTTTGCAATGATGGTATAATTCCTAGGGAATTATCCAAAAATTTTATCACACTTAGGAACTTATGCCTAGCAAAAATCATTTTAACATTATTTCATGCATACTATTTTTATGAAAATCTGAAAACAAATCATCATCATCATCATTTGCACCATTGCACCAAAGTCTTAAGACAGTCTCTTAAGCACTCTTTTACTTTTCACAATATTTCTATACTAGGATTAGCTTGACGACCGAGTGAGCGGTGACTCCATGAAATGGTCTATAATAGCAACAATGTCCTTTGAAATTATTGTTAGAAGTCTCTTTTTATCTTTTATCACATCACATCACAAACAACCAATTTGTTACATCAGATTATTTCATTTAAAATCTTACAGCATGACATTCAAACCATAATATTTCAAAATGACATAATTACATGAATCATCAAATCAATCAATCAAAACATTTTAAAGCATCATAAAAATACATAAGACAAGTCATATGATCAAAAATATCTCATCTATATATATCACAAATATATATACATCATATCAAAACTGGATCAGTATGCCACAATTTATACCTCGACATACTCAATCCTCTCTCAAAAATAATAAAAACTATGTCTCAATCTGTACAGTGCAAGTGCAGTAGTCTAGCCTCGAGAACCCCTCGAGCTCTCAACCTCATCTCCTCCCCTGCCCTGAGGTGGATGAGGTGGCCCCATCACAGTCTGTGTGGTACTACGAGTCCTAGTCGTGGATCGATATAAAGTCCTTGATGACCCAATCCTGATCGGATCCATGATGGTAGCCGGTAGTGGTAATCTCTCCTCCTCTGGCACCATCTGGTAGTATAATGTCTGATAAAATGTGATTTGGTCAATAGCCCATGCTAGCTCCTGAGTGCTCACCCCTCCACCCCGTGCTCTAAGGTGTGTAATCTCATCTTTAAGTTGTGTCGCCTCAGCTCGGTGTCATGCAGCCTCCTCCTGCAGGGTCTGCACCTGTGCCTGGAGATGAACTAGCTCCATTTGGAGAGGCATTGTCTCACTGCTCTCCCCAATGTCGAAACCCTTGCTCTTATTAGGCGATGGTGGCCTCTCTCTCTATGGATAAGGGGGTCTCTCCTCCCTCCTCTCTTGTTGTTGCAGCCTCTACTGAGCCTGTGGTCTCCTCAGCTCTCTCCCTCCATGACCCTAGGCTGCCTCCATAGCCGCTTGGTGCTGCCTCTCCATTCGACGCACAACTACATGAATCAAACCCTGAGCCCTCATCATCTGAGGAGGGTGAATGCCTGTGTACCAAGCATCGTAGCCATCTGCAACCCTTGCGTCATAACCATCCACTGGCTGGATGGGGGCATCGTCTGTGTCCTGACTCCAAAAGCACTACATATCTGGAGCCTCATTAATCATGGTGTTATCTTGGACAGTTCAAGAAAACTCATAATCCTTGAGAGATGGGATCCCCTATTGTAGACTAAACTATCATGAAACTCAGCCGTAGCGATGGAGCTCCACCTCTCCCCTCTCCATTCTTAGCCAGTAGACTCGCCTGATGTGAGCCATCTCCTATCCATCCTTGGCCCACCCTGGATGATCCCTCGAAGGCCTCCAGGTGATCTGGTCCAGGACAAGGTCATCCAGCAGTCTCCAAGACATTGGTAGATCATTCCACTGTTGTGCCCCTCTCCAGAGCCACCAGTAGAAAACTTGGGGCCTCTCCCCATCAATCCCTGTCAAAGGAAGCCCTACCGACCTCTACACTGCAATGTGCTCCCATCACCAAACCTGTAGAAGCGATGTCATAACCAGACATCGACCGCCCTTGTACATGACCCCATGCAAGATCCTATACAGCCGACATAGAATAAAACTGCCCTAAGAAAATCTATAACCATGGTCTCGCATGTCACAGATCACATCTGCTACCACTCTGGTGGAACAGCAGAAGTCCACCTACCACTTCGACCAAAACTTGTGTGAGTGGAAGGATTTAAGTATACTTCTACGCAATTTCAATTTATGGAGAGAGAATTTGAAATGGATTGATGAAAAAAAAATGCCGAATAAGAATTACAAGCGATGTTTGGAGTGTAACAGTGAGTCTGGATGCCCCAAGCATTTGATGCAGTGCCTCAATGTTCAGTCCGCCCTTCTCTAGGGCAAAGCTTGGATCGCCACACAACCGCATCATAGCATGGTCCTGATTGTCCGTAGGAGTGATCAACCATCCTTGTATGGGGATCCTCAAAATCCTCCATACATCCTTCAATGTGGGAGTCATCTCCCCTGTCGATAACCAAAAACAAGAAGAACCCGGATACCACCTCTCTGCTAGGGTTGTCAGTAGCCCCATGTCTGTAGAAACTTGTGGCATTTCTGTCACATTCTGTAAGTCAACCTGAGGCAGCTGATCTTGCTCTGCTTGTGATAGAGTGGCCAAGTCATCTCTCAACCCGTCGTATTTCCATTCTCTGCTCTTTAGTAAACCTCTTTGCAACATAAACAAACAACACAATAAAAAACAAATCATTAATAAAAACTCAAGTGATTAATAATGCAAGTTAAAATAAGTTCAATTTTACAAATGATGATATCGTCCACTATTGAACTATATCGTCCCAAATTTGAGCAAAATCGTCTTCGATTTTGCAAGCCGAAATTGTCCCTTATTTGACGAAATTGTCCCCCTTTCGCCGATTTCGCCCTTAGACAAAATCGACGAACTTGAGACGATTTTGTCGAAATCGGGACGATTTCATCCCGACAACGTCGACGGCCCAAAAATGGCCGTGATGCTCAAAATTTATTTAAAATTCACCTAAAAAGCATGTAAATTTAACTTAAAGCATTCTAAGCTAAGTTTAGACTCTTACCCGTAGCCCGTGTCGGACCTCTATTGATCTGTGCGCTGTCTCCACCATTTTTGCTTGCAGAGCTCTAGAAACCAGAAAAATGAATAGTAAAAATGAATTAGGGTTTTACCCTATTTTTCTTAATTTTATTCAAAAATAATTAAAAACAATTAAAATTTTGCTTTTTTGCATTTTTACCTCAAATGTTCGATTTGGGTAAAAACACGGAGGGGGCACCATAGTAAGTTGTCGTACGATTCGACCAAGAATCATTGCCTAAAAATGGGAATAAATTTTTCTTTCTCGTAGATCGAGAAGAACTCATCTTTAATGCATTTTCTTCAAAAAAATTGCTAAAGAGGGGGCAAAATGTAGCACCCTAAAATTGGCGCAGTAAAACCTTAGTAATTACATCACTCTAGTAAATAATTCAAATTCAAATTTTAACCTCCAAAACCACTCTCAAACTGCTGCTTAATATGTTTCCTCCTTTCCTGTGCCATTTTCAGAGTTTGTTTTGACCGTTTGACGATATCATCGTCAATCAGACGATATCGCCTCAGATGGGATGATTTCGTCTGGGCTAGGACGTCCAGATGATCTTGTCCCAAAATTGATTTTTCATAATTAGTTTATGTTCCAACGGCGTCTCTAATCTGGGCAAAAGCATGTCTGCACCGTTAGAGACCTTCCCCGTTGGATATCTCCCAAATAGGGATGATCTCCAACCTCCTAACTTCCCTCCTAAGCCTATTTAATCCTAAACCCTCCCCTTAGCATCCCCCTGGCTGAAATTCCCTATAACTCGAATTCTACACACACTAGACATCCTAAATTACCATCTGCATTTTTTGCATCTAATTTTGTTGCAGGTACCTTAGTATTTTTTAGCCGGAGCAAGCTTACATCGTCGCAGATGATCCTGTTCAGATCGGAGGTGATCATGTCGAATCAGAGACGATTTTGTTGCATCCAAATGATTTTGACTGCAATCACCATTGGGGGCAATCAGTGCCTAGAGTTTGCATTTTCCTCTTTTCAATCTGCTATTTTATTCTGCAATTAGCTAGTTTATTTATTATTTTTTGCTATTCTGCATTTTGGAGTTCACCCATATAGCTTATATGCATAATATAATCATGATTTGTCAATAAGTCATTATATTTCACTTGTGTCTTAGTTTGTATTATCATTTTAATGTTCTTACTATTATTTTACATCATTACCCTCTATTATCATAGCTGCATTCTCTGTATTTTGCATCTTTTTTTTTGTTTGCAGGTCTTTGATGAATTCGTCAGATCTCAGATGATCTTGTCTGATAGTAGACGATCCTGTCAAAACAGAGGCGATCTTGACTGCTCCAAAAATCAGAATCTTTATCAGACATCCGGATCAGGTATTGGTCTTTAATCCATATTATTCTCTCTATTTTTTGTCTAATTTTGTTTTCTGTATTCATTTAAATCTGCATCTTCATATAGAATAGCTTAGATGCATTTTGGCCAAACATAGGACTTAGATGATTAAGGCTAAAACTGAACACATAAAACACAATCCCAACCTAGGCGTGGAAAACTGCCATTAAACGTTTCCTGGTGAACCCACCATCTATCAAAAAATCACCATAATACACCTCCCTCGAGAGGCGGGACCTTCGCAAGGCCTCTCAGTCCAAGGTACCACGCCATCCTTTTTCCATCCTCCTTTTGGGCACGGATCCTATAGCTTGAAGGTAGGGATGCAAAAAATTTGGAGCTATACAGACTTCTAACAATAATTTCAAAGGACATTGTCGCTGTTATAGACCATTTTATGGAGTTTTTGCTCACTCGGTCGTCAAGCTAATCCCAGTATAGAAATATTGCTAAAAGTAAAAGAATGCTTAAGAGACTGTCTTAAGACTTTGTGTTGTGATGGTGATGATTTTTTTTCAAATTTTCATAAAAATATTATGCGTGAGATACTAAAAGAAATATGATTTTGCTAGGCATAAATTCCTAAGTGTGATAAAATTTTGAACAATTCCTTAGAAATTATACCATGGTTGCAAAATTGAATGTTGACATAATGACATGAAAATAGAATAAGTGTTCGTTCTTTTTAAAGCACAATTGTGTAACATAATGATGTAAGCCATATGTTTGTTTTTTTAAAATGAATGGGAAAATAAAATTAGGACAATGGTTTGCGCTAGGCATAGAATTATAGGTATAGACTTATACCATCATCGAAAATCCAAAGAAGAAATTGATATTTTAATTTTATTGCATGATTGATTTTTGATTTTTGATAAACAAACAATAATAATATACAAACTTGACTTTATTTGCTAGATTTTGTAATAGGTTGTTTAAAAGAATTTTGGATTTTTGAAAACAATGTATGTAATTGTTTTTATACTAAACAAATGTTCTGAAATAAGAATAAAATTTATTCCAAAAGAGTTGCAGAAATATTTTAAATTATCTCAAAGACAAATGTAGATTTGTAAGGAACCCTCATGTGCATATGTGAGTTCATTGCTGATATTGATTTATCATAATGATAGAGAATATCTCAAATACAAATGTGTGTGCAATTGTATTGTTTGTTCACCAATTTTGAACAAGATAATTTGATACAAGTAATTTGAATTAACCAAATGAATGTTCGTTGACCATGATTTATATGCATGTAACAGTACCAGACTACTATGTAAGTTATGATATCAAGAGCTAGCTAATCCATAATCCGACATAGGTATGTACAAAAGAAGGTCACTAATGTGACAGACATATCACCATGCTAGGGATTACCCAAGGCCAAGCGGGTTGGGCACAAACCACCTGTTATGGGGCTTACCTCATAGTTTTCGAATAATTGAGAATTCCAGGGATTCAAGCTCATTCACCCTTATTTTCTTTTCAAGGGGTAGGGAAAGGGATTTATTGCATTTTGCTTTTGCCTTTTATTTTTCTCTTCTTTTCTTCTCTCTTTTTTTTTTTTTTTGTATTTTGCTTAGAACTTGAGATAATGTTGAAATATTACTGCGATGGTACAAAATGATATTTTTCTTTTTCTCATTTTCTTTGACTTTTCTCTTTCTTCATATGCTAGGGATACTTGTTCGGATTAGCTGTAGAGGAAGGGATTTTTATTCTGGGTAGGGGTGATCTTGTCCTTTTGTCAATTCTCAAAGATTCTAGACCATGTGCATGATAGGATAGCAGGGGAAACTTTTCACTCAAGAAACCACTGTTACTATGTAGCATCATATTGAATTTGCAATGAAATCATTTTACTGTGAAAAGATATATTTGGTTCAAGTAAATAACAAGATCAATTCTCTATGCTCAAAAATTTATTTAATTCAACTGTGGACTTTGATATAAGAGAGATTAATAATCATACAAAATAAAATAAAGATATTTATTCATGTGAATGTGAAAGTGCAGGATTCCAAATAAATGCTAATTTATCCAAAATAATCGAAAATATAACTGCAATACTTCAAGAATTGACAGGTATAAAAATAAAATATGTTTTTGAAGATTTTGACGATTTTGATTTTTTTATATTTTGATTTTGATTGATGAATTGCAAGAAGAAATACTATTACTATTTTTTTGAAATTTTACTAAAATGAAACAATATGCAAAATACACAATATATATAAATGATGAAAAATGACCAAATTTTATGCATAATAATGCTTAAGATGCATAATGTTCATAGGTTATTTAAGATATTTACCATCTAAGGTAGCTAATCGATATCCTCCCAATCCAAATTTAGTAGTGATGACATATGTTCTGAGCAGTTGGGCTCAAATTTACCTTTAAGGTCTTTAGTTGCATTAGTATTTTTCTGATTTTCTTTTAAGACAAGGTCATCGATCTCAAAGGATCGTTGATGAACTTTCTTGAGGTATGCTCGTTTAAGTTTGTTTTGGTAGGCATGAAGATGCTCCAAAGCATTGATGTGCTTCTCATCTAGGAGTTCCAGCTGACTAAGTCTGCCAAAATGATATTCATCTCCTACTTCAGTATCTTGAACTTTGAATATACATTTAGCTGGATTTAATCGGATAAGATACTCCCTTAACCGATCAAATACTTTTCTCAAGTCATCTAAATGATCATCTTCTTTAATGGAACGAGCTATAATATCGTCTACATAATCATGTAGAATATTATGCATCATATCATGAAATATATAAGTCATAGCGCGTTGATAAGTTGCACCTGCATTCTTTAAACCGAATGGCATCACTTTCCAACAAAAGGTCCCCCAAGTGGTAATAAAGGCTATTTTAGCTTGATCTTCAGGAGCTATCTTGATCTGATTATAATCAAAAAATCCATCCATTAGGGATATAATTCCACTCCCAGTAGTAAATTCAATGATCTGATCCATTTTAGGAAGAGTAAAATCGTCTTTAGGGCATGTAGCATTAATATCTCTGAAGTCTGTGCAAACCCTAACTTTAGTGGCTTCTTTCTTAGTTACTGGAACTACATTCGAGATCCATTTAGCATAATCAATGGCTTGTATAAAAATAACATTTAAGAGTTTTTCTAATTCCCCTCTGACTAGTAAGGCCACTTGAGGATGCATTTTTCTAAGTTTCTATTTAACAGGTTTAGCATCCGTATGGACTACTAGGTGATGCATAACTACAGAAGGGTCTAAACCTGGCATATCTTCATATTTCCAAGAAAAGATGTCTTCATATTGTTTAAGGAATACAATGTATTTATCTTGTTTTTCTTGACTCAGTTCTGATCCAATGTTGATTATGTGAGGGTTATCTTTGGTTCCAATGTTAATTTTTATGATGTTTTCTACTTCCATGTGTAGATCTCTCTCAAAATTAGGTGGGGCGGGTGAAACACATAATTCTTGTAATTCTTCCAAGGTTAGCTTGGATAATTCATCTTGAGGATTCGTGGCCTCAAGCTGGGCTATACTAGGTATAGAGCCATCAAAATAAAATCTGTTATGTAACAATTCCTCAATGGAGACATCATGAAAGATATCACCCTCCAACTCATCGTCGGATTCAACAATCATCTCAGGGTAAGATATGGATAACATATTACATTTAAGAGGCTTATTCATTAAATGCAAGACATCCCGTTTATCCAGATAATCTTAGTAACATATGAGGTGGTCATCATCCTCGAATGGGAAGGACTGACCTTTACTAGGAAATAGGCCCACACCACATCGGGCAGGCCACGGTTCTACCTCAAAATGTTCTTTCATACCATTCTGGAAAGGTCCCAAACCTTTCCCTTTATATCCCAATTTAAGCATTATAGGCTTAGCTTTAATATACTCATTAGCAAAATAGCATGTAGCATATCCATCACAATGTGTCTTGATGTTTCTAGGTATTCTTCCCCAGTCATATCCCTTATAAATAAAAGCACAACTCCCGACTTGGTAAATACTTCCCATAGGTTGTGGGAGGCCCAAGGTACAAGGAGAGGGTGGGAGTTTATTTAAAATAAGGGAATCTTGCATGACAATGCTTGTTTTTTTGATATAAGAATTTTAGATAAATCGAGTAAGAGCTCATCAGTAGGAGCATAAGAGGTAGAAGGAACATTTCCTACATCGTCGGATGTGGAAAGTATGCCTATAGTGGATGTAGATGTTATAGAGATATCGATGGATGAGTCTTTAGGTATGGAAGTTATAGGAGTAAAACAGGAAGCATTGGTTGTAGTTTTAGGATCTTTTCGAGGTCCTAATGTGGTTTGTTCGGAATATGGTTGAGCTATATGTAGAGGTGTAGTTGATGGGGAAAAATTAGATGATGTTATGGGTGTGTGTTTCACATGTTTAGATGGTTGATGAGAATTAGGATGTGTGGATGATAGAGCAGGGCAAAATTGAACTCCAATAGGTTCTGCTAAAGCACACATATCAAAGGGTCTAGGATCACCATGAATGGTAACCAACTGATTTTTAAATTCAAATTTAACACACTGATGTAAAGTTGATGGAAAAGCTTGCATCATGTTGATCCAAGGGTGACCCAAAAGTATATTGTACGATGCAAGGCAATGTACAATAAACATGGTCGTGTCTAAGGTTCTCGAACCAACTTGCAAGGGGATAGTAATAACTCCACACGTTTCTTGTGTTTTGTCATTGAAGGATTATGATCATATCAGTTCTTTTCATTTTGTCACTTCTAAACCCAAATATTTGGTAGAAGTCAAAAGTGCATATGTTTAAAGATGAACCATTATCAATCAAGACTTGTTTAACTGCTACATCCTCAATTAGGGCAGTAATATATAAGGGGTTATCCTTATGTAAACTATGTTGTGGTATATCTCTATCCCAAAATTCAATACAATCGACTTCTCGAGTTATGATAGTATTGGACATGGCTTCAGGTTGAATATTTTATGGTACCATCATTTGGCTTAATGTGAGCATTAATTCATCCCTATGGATAGGAGAAGATCTTAAAAGGTCCAAAAGGGAAATTCTAGCTATAGTATTTGATAATTGTTCATTAATATTATAAGGAGGCTTAGTTTGAACATTAGGCGCATGATTCCCTTTATTGGGATTTTTCAAAACAAATGGAGATGATCCATCATTTTGAGTTTGATCCTATTGAGAGTTTTGAGCCTGTTGTCTGGTAACGGCTTCGATAGTACCTACAATATTATTTTACGAATGATGAATGGGCCTTGGTCTAGCGTTTATGGCTTGTTCATTAGAAAGTAATTGGTGAGAAGATGGTCTAGTAGTGACTCTTCTAGGAAATGGTTCTTCTAGAACCATAGAACTTGTGATAGGTTGAATAGGATCTGATTCATATTCAAAACTATTCGATTAATTTGAGGTTATTTCCATGTCACTTTCAGTCTCATATTCGATATCACTAAGATCAGGGGTCTGAATATTATATAGATGTCTGGTCATAACCATGGATAAATTTGTGTCAAATACTTACACATCATGAGTAGGTGAATGTCCACTAATAGTTCCTACATATCGAGTAGGAGGGGGAACATTTAGATGCTCAATTTGATTAGCCACCTCTTTACCATGCTTTGGTAAAGGATGTTGAAATATGTCCAATGATTGATTGGAATTCTAATTATGATTTTAGGGGATGTTCTTTTGAGCATTATTAGAAGGATTTTATTTAGGTTGAAAGGCTTGCACCTCCATCTCATTGTTATCAATCAGGTCTTGTATTTTATGTTTTAATATTTTATAAGAGTTGGTAGCATGTCCAGGTCCTCTATGGAAATCACAATGTAAATCAGCTCTGTATCTAGGTATAGTTGGATCAGGTTCTCGAATATTTGGTAATTGAATCAAACCTTGTGCTAATAGTTGTGGGAGAATGGTTGATAAAGGTTGATTTAACCTAGTAAATTCTTGAGGTGGTTTATCAGGAGGTTTCAATATGAACTTCTCTATTGTTTTCACAGTATTAACATTGGCAACATTTCTACTATCATTGACTCCATCACCCACAACTTGTTTATTTTTATATTGATTTTTGGATGTTTTCTCATCATCTTTCTTTTTAAGCTAACGTCTCCTAATAAGAGCATCTTCCACTCTTCGGGCTAAGTCTATAGCTTGATCGAAGGTGGTCAAGGTAGCAGTTGATAATTCATAGGATAGTTGTTATTGTAAATTATTGATAAAGATATCCAACATTTCTTGATAAGGTAACAAAAAGTGTAATTTTCCTATCAACTAACTCCATCGAGCTAAGAAGTCAGCAAAACACTCATCTTTGTCTTGTTTTAGGTTGTACAAATATTTAATGGTTACATGTCTTTCAATATAGGCACTAAATTGATGCACAAAAGACTCGGTGGTTTCTTCAAAATTCCTCAAAGAATGAGTGGGTAGTTGATAATACCATTCCAATGCCATCCCTCCTAAAATTTTTTGGAACATCTTTAGTAATAACAAGTCATCATGTGATGTATCATGAAATGCTATCCTAAACATACGAAGATGCTCTATGGGATCTTCAGTTCCTTTGTATATAGGTAGGACAGGCATAGGAAAGTGTTTGGCATATGGTTGTGCTACAACTATAGGATCTAAATGCTGACTACACATCTCTCGATAATTGTACGAGGGACAGTAGGGATCTATCTGGTCCATGCGGGAGACTAACTGTTTCACCATGGATTCTAGATTACCAATTTGCCCACAATATTGGTTCAATGGTACACAAGCATGGGATTTGTGAGTGTATACTAGCGTGACATAAGGATTAGATACTATATTGGTGTTATGCAAATGGTTGGTAGGAAGAGTATTATGAAGAAGATTTGTTGTAGAATTATGTTGTATCCCAGATTGTTGGAAATTGGTATTTGGTTTTGTTTTAGGATTTTATTGATTTGAGGTATATTGATCAATAGGTTGGCAAAACAGAGCAGTGAATGAAGGTTTATTTTGTGTGGGAATAACCCTAGGCTTGGTAACAGGCACTCTAGGTGGTTGGGTAACCTGTTGTTGTTGCGTGTTCTAGATTATAGCAGCTATATCCAAATTGGATGGTCCAAATTGATCACTTTCTTGATCAATGAAGGACAAGGGATTAGTGCGTGTGTGATATATGTCTTCTAGGGTTGCTTGAGTGTCACTAATTTGATCTTTTTCCATATGGACTGCTATATTACGAGTGCCAATATTAGTATTGAGGAAATTCCAAAAATGTTCCATGTTCTCAAAAGTAATAGCTCCTTCCGGAGATATTTTAGGGGATGAGGATCCTTCCTCTCTATCATTTTCTTTTTGTTCATTTCCTACAACAAATTCTTCTTCTTGTTGGTCAAAGGTTCCTTCTTCTTGAATTGGGTCTTCAGGAAGGACATTTGGGTTATTTCCTAGTTTTCCTAACCAATATTCTTCTACTTCAGTCTGTTTTCCATTCCCGAGTCTAGTAATTATGTCTAAATTTAGATTTTAGCAAATATATATTAATATATTTGCAACAAATTTAGGAGGTATATATATTTTAATTATATACCTACTATAATACTTAAAAGAAAATATTTTGATTTTTGTTATGATTTTGTTTTGTTTTTTTTTTTTTTTTTTTTATGCTTATAAAGACAACAAACAACAAACTAAATGCAAGAAATAACAATAATAAAAGAATAGCTTAGTTTTCTATAAATAGTTTACAGATGTCATTGATAGGATCAAGTTCATCAGGAGTAATGAAATGCTCCTCTTCAAATTGGAAATGGTTTTTCAAGAACTTGATAAAGTGTGCTATAGTGATATTATCTGTTTCAGACTCTGACTGCTAGAAATAAAGTTCATGGTAATACTCTCGATATAACACAACTCTAGGAACTCTATTTCATCTTTTTCTATCTGTAAGAATGACCTCTTGATCCTCTATATGAGATAGAAATTTATGTACTACAACTGCATTCTCAAGGTATTCCTCAAAGGTGTATAACTCTAAAGACACAAGGGCTCTTTTATCTGCTAACCACCTATGGCAAGCTCTCTGAAGTTCATAATATAAGGTCACTTGATCAGGATCTAGGATTCTATCTAGGACAAACCTCTTAATTTGCCTAAGTTCTGTTGCCCTAGACCCAATGATACCCAATCTCCTATCAAGTTCATCCCACAAAGGTGGAATCCTATTTGTTTGAGGTACTCTAAGCACAGAAGTAATATCTATAGCTGCTAATTAATTCTCAACATTAATGGTGACAAATCATCTTTTATTATAATATATCATCTTAATATGATATGCAATCTTTGATTCTAAATGCATTTATGTTTTGTTTTTTGGATTTTTTCAAAAGGTTTTTAGTTTTTCACGTCGGGTTCACCAAAATGTATCACTCCAAATTTTTTGCATCCTTACCTTCAGGTTATAGGATCTACGCCCAAAAGGGGGATGTGAGAAGGATGGGACAATACCTTGGACTGAAAGACCCTTTGAATGTCCTGCATCTCGGGGGAGGGGTATAAGGGTGAATTTTTGATGGATGGTGGGTTCACCAAGAAACTTTTGAGTGGCAGTTTCCACACCTAGGTTGATAGTGGGTTTGATGTGTTCATTTTGTACTTTAATCATTCAATTCCTAGGTTTGGCCAAGATGAATCTAAACTATTCTATATGCCAATGCTGATTTTTATGGATACAAAAAATATGAATAAATGCTAAACACAGAGAATGTGTCGAATGGGACAGAATATACCTGATTCTGGATGTATGATGAAGATTCTAATTTTTGTAGCAGTCCAAATCATCTCAACTCGTACGTAATCGTCTAAAATTACATCGAATCGTCTCAAATCTTAGACGATCGTCCGAGATCAGACAAGATAATCGTCAGTCTAAAGAATTCGTCGTCAGAAACCTATAATCATAGGAATAGATACAAAATACCAAAAATGCAACTGCAAAAGCAAAGGAGAATGATATAAATAATAGCAAACATGCCTAAATAATAGATTCAAATAACAAATAAGAGAAATGCAGTAAATTTAATGATTTATTTTAAATTTATCATGTGGTTATGCTAAATGAGGTGAACTCCAAGATGCATAAATATAATAACTAAGATAATGTATAAAGAAATGCAAAAAATAATAATGAGATGCAAACTCTAGACTCTGATTGCCCCCAATCTGGACTATAGTAGGGATCGCCTCCAATCGTACGAGATCGTCTGCGCTCCTCAATAGGATCGTCCAAAATCACCTAGAATCGCTTGTGACGATCCGAGCTTGCTTCAACTGAAAAACAATAAAGTTCCTACAAGAAAACATGAAATACATAATGCAAATGATGGTGTGAGGATGCTCTGAGGTGTGTGGAAGTTTAGGGGGTTTAAGCAAAGTTTTAGGCAGAGATTCAGGGGGATAAACTGAGAAAATCTTAGTTTATATAGGCTTAGGGAGAGGTTAAGAGGTTGGATATCATCCCAATTTGGGAGATCTCCAATGGGGGAGACTCTAACTGCGCAGAAACACTTTCTATCGAGGTTAGAGGAGTTTTTGGAATTGAAGCTAAGTATGAAAATTTGGTTTTGGGGCAAAATCGTCTGGACATTCTGTTCTAGACGAATTCATCAGATCTGGGATGATTTCGTCTAATCTATGATGATATCATCCAACGGTAAAATTAAATCATAAAAATGGCATGAAAAACAAGGGGACCGGGTAACAAGCGGTTAACAGGCAATTTGAGGTTAAAATTTGAATTTTTATCTTTTTACTAAGGTTTAACTGTGCCAATTTTAGGGTGCTACAACTATATCTTGATTGTTACTAACAACTCGGTCTGACATTGTTCTTAATAGTTATAGACCCCCAATAGTTATATTTATTAGTAAAAACAATTACAACATAGTCAAATCTATGATAGATGTATTCTTTATATTATGCTCAAATCTATGGTTACAATTTTGAGATTTGATGTTCTATGTTTAGGGTTTGAAATTTAACAAAAATAGGGTAACTGTTGGCATTTTTGCTACATTGTTTTTGTTTTTACTGTTCATTTAAAATAATGCACAAGTTGTAGAGATACTAATTCTTCTGTTTGTCCCTCCAAGCACTTTGAAAGGGAAAATACATAAATCTCTATAAGTTTTGTGTTAGAGCAAAGTAACTGTAACATGTCGCGACATCGCGACATGTTGCAGTTTCGTGGCGTCCAAATGCAGAAATCAGCTAAGTATAGAAAATGTCACGATATCGCAACATGTCGCATTATCGTGACCTATCACATTTTCATGGTTAAAAATAGCCAACGAAAGCAAGGGAGTAAAACTGTCACGATATCGCGACATGTTGGAGTTTCATGACTTTTTGCGGTGAGGAAGCACTAAATTGAAAGTTGTTGCGATATCATGACATGTCAATTTTTTGTGACTTGCAGTGGCAACAGAGCAATGAGATAGGAAAATTTCATGATATCAGGACATACAATAGCCAAGGTGAGCGCCAATGAAAAATATCATGATATCACGACAAAAAAATAAAAAAGGAGCAAATGGTACGGAATGGCGTGATATCACAACATTGTAGGAATTCGAATCAACTTTGTATTATTCAGCCGAAGAAATATATACAGGTTACAATTAACAAATTGCCGGAGGTTGCCAAACCAACCAGCCGTATTAGCAATTTGTTATAACAAAATAACAAAGGCGTTAATAAGACAAATAAGGTTATAACAATATAGTACGCTAACATCCCCCTTTATTACATTATTTGGGTAATGTAATAAATAATAGCTATACTAGACTACTAACATCCCCTTACATCATTTTGCAATACAAAGTGAGCTGCAAAACAATTCAAATTTGACACGTCCAAGTGCCTTAGTGAAAATGTCTGCAACTTGAGCATCGGTGGGAATGTGCTGAAGCTGAATTTGATGCTTTGGAACTTCATATCGAATGAAATGACATTGTGTGTCAATGTGCTTTGTTCTTTCATGATGGACTGGATTCTTGACGAGGTTCAGAACACCCTGATTGTCGCAAAACAAGTGTATTGGAGATTTTGATGGATGGCCCATACTTGTCAGAATGCGACGTAACCATATCATTTCACACACAGCTTCACGTGCGGCGCGATATTCTGCATCTATTGATGAAATAGCAACCACCTGTTGCTTCTTGCTATGCCAAGAGATAGGACCGAATCCCAAATGAAAAATGTATCCAAAAGTTGACTTGCGATCATCAAATGATCCGGCATAGTCGGAGTCCGTGTATCCTTGCAAGAAGAATTTGTTGTTCCTCTTGTATTCTAGGCCATATTCCATAGTACCACGAACATAGTGAAGAACACGTTTTGCTGCTTTCCAATGAGTGGTCTTAGGCTCCTGCATGAACCTCGAAATATAGATGACAACAAATACGAGATCTGGCCTAGTATTGGTCAGATATATGAGACTCCCAATCAACTATCGATAGAGAGTACCATCTACCTGAGGTGAATCATCATATCGTGATAACTGAAGTCCATTCTCCATCGGAGTTGCCATTGGCTTGCAATCAGTCATGCAATATTTTTCCAGCAATGTCTTGGCATATTTTTTTTGAGACACTTTGATGGAGTGCTCCTTCTGGCTGAATTCCAGACCAAGACAATAATGGAGAAGTCCGAGATCTGTCATCTCAAAAGATTTGCACAAGTTTCTTTTGACAGTAGAGATCATATTTTTTGAACTCCCTGTAATGAGCAGATCATCCACATAGAGTACAAGCAACACTATCTCAGAACCCTATTTCTTGAAATAGAGGTTTGCATCTGACGGACATCTCTTAAATCCATGTTGCATAAGGTGATTGTCCATTTTTATATACCAAGCTTGAGGAGCTTGTTTCAGACCATACAAGGATTTGACCAATTTGCAAACCTTCTGCTCTTGGCCTTCCACTTCAAATCCTTCTAGCTGAGTCATATAGACTTCTTCTTGGAGATCACCATTTAGAAAGGCACTTTTGACATCCATCTGGTGAAATTTCCACCCATATTGTGCTGCCATAGCACACATAACCCGAATTGTGGTCATCAGAGCAGTAGGTGCAAAAGTTTCCTCATAGTCAATGCCTTCTTTTTGAGCATAGCCCTTTGCAACAAGACAGGCCTTATGCTTATCAATTGTTCCATCTGCCTTGTACTTGACTTTATATACCCATTTGTAGCCAATGGGTTTCTTTCCATGTGGAAAATCAACAAGCTTCCAAGTTTTATTCTTCATCAGAGACTCATACTCTGTATCCATAGCGGCCTTCCACTAAGGCTCACTGAGAGCATCTTGCACTGATGTAGGTTCTAGATCATCTATGGTAGACATGAACACCCTGTCATCATCAATATCCATATCCTCTACTTCTGTACTTGGAGTTACAGAAAGTTCCTCAAAAGATTGACAAAGATCATCAACCTCACTAGTTTCTCTGGCTTCTCTTTCCTTTTGAGCCATACTGCGTGTACGAGGTCTATCCAAGTTCAAATTGGGAGGAGTGGATAAATTTGCATCTCTAATTGTATTTGTACACCATTTAGGATTCTTCTTCGATGGAGTTGAAGAAGATGTAGAAGGACCTCCTGTTTGTGTTGACGAAGGAATCTTCTCTTCCTTAGTTTCCACAATATCTTGGTGTACTTTAGATGTGCTTTGTGATGTGAAAGCTTCATCAAAGACAACATCTCTGATGATATGAATTTTCTTGGTCAAAGGATCTATCAACCGATATCCTTTAGAGTGCTCAGAATAACCAAGAAAAATACATCTCAGTGTTTTCTCATCTAGCTTCTTCCTTCTCTTTCGATATGTGCATGAAAGCGTGACATCCGAAAATACGTAGATGAGATATGGAGGGTTTTCGAACACTCCATGCTTCCTGTGGAGTCATTCCTTTTAGGGCCTTTGTGGGTGCCCTATTCAACAGATACACTGCAGTGGTGACAGCTTCTACCCAATATTGTTGCCCTAGAGTAGCTCCTGTGAGCATACAACGAACCATTTCCATGATTGAATGATTCCTTCTCTCAGCAACTCCATTTTTCTAAGGAGTATAGGCAGTTGTTAACTATCTCTTGATCCCATGCTTATCTAGGAATGTAAAAAATTCATTAGAGGTAAACTCTCCCCCTCGATCTGAGCGGAGGGTTTTAATAGAAGTTCTTGACTCCTCAACGAATTTCTTGAACTGCTGGAAGAATGCGAAAGCTTCAGATTTTAGTTGGAGAAAGAAAACCCACATCTTTCGTGAGTAGTCATCTACAAATAACTGAAAATACCTCTTCCCTCCACAATTGTTGGGTGTGAAAGGACCGCACAGATCGGTGTGAATTAACTCCAGAGGTTTTCGTGCTCTTGTAGAGCTCTTCTCAAATGGTACTCTATGTTGCTTTCCTGCCAAGCAGTCAGAGCACACTGACAATGTGGCAAAAAGGGAAGGAAGACCCTTTACCATCTCATACTTGCTGAGCTCAAGTAAGTAGCCAGAACTAAGATGCCCATATCTCTTGTGCCATAGGGAAGTTGCCTCCTTGGTAGAGATAGTCATGGCAACATGTGGAGTAGAGATAGCATCTAGTGCAAATAAGCCATGCTTATATGAAGCTGTTGCAATCTGCTTACCCTTCCTGGTAATTGTGTAACACTTCTTTCCATTCTCAACACGAAATTTGACAACCATATTTCTGTCCAGGATTTGTGTCACTGACAACAAATTGTTAGCCAATCTCGAAACATAAAGGAATTTTTCAATCTGACACTTGCCATCAGGAAGAGTGACTGAAACTGTACCCTCTCCCTGAACCCTATAGGTTTTATCATCAGCAATGGTGACAGGTTTGCCCTCTTTGGCCACAAATTATTCAAACCACGATCGGTCGCCAGTCATATGTTTGCTAGCTCCAGAATCGACATACCAAACATGATCCCTCTGTGTGGAATCTGTGGTAGTCATGAGCACCTTGTGTGCCCATTCAGAATCTGAGTCATATTCTTCAACAACAACATTCACCTAGGGTTGCTTGTTTTTATTTTGTGGTTTTTTTTGGCCTTTCTGCTTTTTCTTATGCCAACACCTGTTGGTGTCATGGTTGTCTTTCTCATAGATCTTGCACCACCTCTTCTTCTGTTGAGGTTGTTTGCCTTTTCCTTTCGTATCCTATTGATAATTTCCTCCTTTATAAAAGTTGCCTCCTTTTTGCCCATTACCTTTCTTCCTAGAACCCTGCCTATTGGTGTATAGGGCTATATTGGAAGAATCATCCTTGTGAAGTTGGCGTGCCTCCTGTTGTTGAAGCAGATTGACCAACTCGATGTAGGTAATTTGTCGTTGAGACACCTGGATGGAGGTTATCAACATATCAAATGAAGAAGGTAAAGCTCTCATCACAAGTGAAATGAGAATCTTTTCATCCACAGTATCTCCCAAAGAACTCAATTTCTCTTTCAACTCAGACACTCTGCACAGAAAGAGTTCAACTGTTTCACCTTGTCTCAAACTCAGGTTATGAAGTTGTTGTTGAAGATGAAGAATGGTTGATTCATTCTTCCCCTCATAGATGGTTCTAAGGGCATCCCATGCCTCTTTACCACTTGCTTTGTCAGCTATATGAGGTTGCACTTCATCTGAAACAACAAACAAAATGAGAACCTTTGCTCTACTGTCTTTCTTGTCAAAAGCTATCTGATCTGCGGAAGGACCTGTGGATCCTGCTATTGGTGAAGGCCTAGTTGTTACTCCAGTAACAATATCCCACAAATCTTCCATTTGGAGAATTGCCTTCATCTTATGTTTCCATGGTGTATAATTTGGACCTTTCAATAACTGATGCGGATCAGTCATCAACTTTGCAACAGTAGCCATAGTGAAGGTTCCTTATATCACCAATTGGTCCCCCTTTCGATATACCTTTTGCTAGACCAATATACCGTAAAAAATACCCGCCCTTACGTGAGGGAAACTATAGGTATTTAGAAATATCAACAAAAATCACCCGCCCTTACGTGAGGGAGACTATAGGTGAGTTTTAGAGATCATACGATACGTGGAACATAAGCGGTACTAAAATGGAATCGCCTTGTTGATGGCACCTACCATAGAAGATTATTCTCATGCGTGGGGCGTAACTTCCCCTAAAAACTATGAAGAAAACTTCGTCAGGATTTACGCCTAAACACAAGTGCGATAAAGGGTAGTGGATGGAGTAAAAAAATGCAAAAATGGCTAACTTATCTCTCCCCGACGATTTATAGAGAACAAGCTCAGACGTCATTATAGCAGCTATATTAGGTAGCGGATACAGTAGCCAAATCACGACAGCTTTACCTGTAAGTGCTGGCAGAGGTATCACAAATACCGAATCGTTGCGAGTGCAATAAATTGCACGGATGGGTTTTAATTATTTCGGGGACTTAGGGAGTGTTTGATTTTAATTTTTAATGTTATAGTGCAAAAATGAAATATGCAACATACAACAAAAAAAATGCCCACAAGAATAACCCACTAGGTGTCGGGCGCAGCCGAAAATGCACCTATTACAATTCGCCAAATTGCCTTTTCAAAAAATTACTCACTATCCCCCTTTGATTTTTTGAAAAAATATCCCCCCTTAAAAAAATTTCTTTATCAAAGCATTTTTAATAATTATTATTTATTTAAAATTAAAATAAATAATTTTAATTTATATAGTTTTAAAACTTAAAAAAATAAATTAAAATTAAATTTTAATTTATAAAGTTTAAAAACTATTAAAAATAAATTAAAATTAAAAATTTTAATTTAAAAAATAATAATAAAAAAAACTTTGAAAAAAAAATAATTTATACCTTAGGGGGGAGTCGGCGGGATTTGAACCCCCGACCTGTAGGCTCCCTGAGCCTTACCGCACAGCTCACTACCAAGTGAGCTTGCGGGCTGATCCGGAAGGATCTGTGGAGACCCTCGTCTTTCACCCGAATGCTCCTCCTCCTCTGCTGCGGCCTCCGGTTGCTCGGTTGCTGCTTCCGCGCACGCTGGCGGCCGCTCACTGTGGATTTTAAAAAAAAATTGCTTCCCGCTGCAAATCAGCTTCGTCCCCCGTGCTATCCGCTCAACGGGGGGGGTGGGGTGCATTTCGTTTTTTTTTTTAAATTTTCGGGAAGGGGGGCGGGAAGGGCTGCTCTTCTTTTTTTTTCTTTTTATTTCCCCTTCTGCGCGGACCTCCTTGTCCGCAGCGCTCCTCCCCTCCTCTGTTCAATCCGACTTGGGGGGGGACCCACGTGGGAAATTTGAAATTCCCGCGTGGGTTAGGGGGGGCTCCCTCGCGACGCGCACCGTCTGCGCATCCGTCTGGGCCCGTGCGTCTGCATGCGGGTCCCGATGCATGCAGTCCGCGTGGAGCGGGCGTCCGGGGGGGGTGGCCCTCCTTCCCACCTTCGCGTCCACGCGCTGGACGTAAATATTACGTCAGCGCTGGACGGTGGGGGGCAACGCACAGCCTCCAACCGGGGAGGGCGAGGAGGCTGCCGCACGCAGCATTTTCGCTGTGCAAGGGGGGGCTGCACGGACGTCAGTCCGCTTGCAACGCACAGCGATTGCGCTGCGCTGCATCCAAAACAAGGACGCCGCAAGCTGTGTCCTGCGCTGCATCTGCGTTCAAAGCAAGCTGAGTCCTGCCTATTTTTTTTTTTAATAAATTAATCACGCGATGCAGTGATAAATAAAATCACGTCGCGGAAATAATTAAAAAAAAAAAATTCGCTTTCGCCTCCAGCATTCCTTCTCACGCCTCCCTGCAGCAAATTTCTGTCGCTGGCTCTGATGCCATGTAGGAATTCGAATCAACTTTGTATTATTCAGCCGGAGAAATATATACAGGTTACAATTAACAAATTGCCGAAGGTTGCCAAACCAACCAGCCGTATTAGCAATTTGTTATAACAAAATAACAAAGGCGTTAATAAGACAAATAAGGTTATAACAATATAGTACGCTAACAGACATGTCGCGTTATCGCGGAAGGGCTGAAGATAAACACAATGCGGAAGAAAGATGTTGCGATATCATGACATTTTTAAAAATGAAGCCAAGCAAGAGGAACTTGTCGCGATATCGCGACAGGAAGCGACAACGACAAAGAAGGTAAGAAATTGTCGTGATATCGCGACATGTCACGTTTTTGTGAGGAGGAAGTAGCAAAGAAGCCAAATGGAGAAACATGTCACGATTTCATGACTTATTGAAGATGAAAGGATAAAACAAAGAAAACATTCACAATATCGTGACATGTCACATTTTTGTGACCTATTGCATTTTCATAGAATGAAAGCTGAGAAGTACAAGGCAACGAGAAATTGTCACGATTTCACGACATGTCATGTTTTTGCGGTGATAAAGAAGACAAGATTGCGCCAAGTAAAAGATGTCACGGTTTCGTGACATGTTTCATTTTCATGATAAGAAGTAGCAAAAGAGCCAAAGCAGAGGAAAATGTCACGATTTCATGATATGTCATGGAGACGACACTGAATGAAGAGAAGATGTCATGATTTCGTGACATGTCGCATTTTTGCGACTAGAGGCAGAAATAGGAGGCAGTAAGGTAAAAGTGTAGCGATATCGCGACATGTCTCATTTTCATGACATGTCTCATTTTCACGACAGAAACAACAACAAATGCCTGATACAGTTCAGTCTACATTTTTCCTTCAAAATTGCATAGGAGAACGTGAAGAGAAGATAAGGATCAAATAAAAGCTCTCCAAATGATTTTGAGATTGTGGTCAAATATGCTCAAAGATTAAATGTTGCTGTTTACCTATGTGTGCTAGATGGAAGAACATGAGGCAGTTTTCGAAGCCACCAGAATTAAAGATGCCTCCAGTATTAAAAGTTCTTGTTCACGATTTCCTAAAAAATTCTGGCTTGCCCCGATAATGGTCATTTAATGAAGAAATATGGTCCCTTGTTTCTATTTCATTTTCAGTTTTGATCCATAAAAACAAGGACTGTCATTTCTCCGAGATAGATTAAGGGGGATTGTTTCTTCAAAAACTGTTTCATGTATTAAATGCTGTAATGCGAAAGGAAGAGGAAAGACCTCTATAAATACCAATGAAAAATATCAAGCAAAATGAGGAGGACCTTTTTGCAGAAATTAAAACAGAAATCCTAGATGCATTTTGCTCTATTCTTAGTGTCTTCTGGAGTTGGTGATCCAAACTGTTATTCAAGTTTTGCTTTCTATCTGAGTCACTTCTGTTAGTCCAGTGTTAATATAAGTTGAATTCTGCTATTCTGTATTTGGTTGTATTTGCATTTGAATGTTTGGAGTACAATTGGAAGTGAACTTACGGCTAATGTTTGATCCAATTTCTGTTTATGCATTCTAAGAATCAGTTGCTACTTAGCTTTAGGATCTAGTTTAGGTTATTTGCTGTTTGAGGTTGTTATCCCCATTAACTATCAGTTTCGGCCATATTTACATCTCTTTATGTTATTTCCCTTTCTTTTTGCATTTTCCTATTTATTTCTTGCATCCTTATCTTGAAACCAGTTTAGATTAGTTTGGGAGCCAGCCCTCTCTAGATATTGGTCAGGGAGACTTCTCTTTCTCTTAGCATTTCAATGTTGGCCGAGTCTAGGGCACACAAGTAATGAAATCTTGTACTTCGGAAGATTTGTGACCAACAGTTTTTGGCATGCCCAGTGGGACAAGTGTTATTCCAAGTTGACAAACCCACCTGTGCCAACAGTTTTTGGCATGCTTGATGGGACAGACTATTTCTATCTCAGAAAGATCCATAATCGGTGGGACTCACAAGTCCCATTTTTTTGACACCTAGAGGAATCAAGATTTTGATGAACTGTCTTGACTTCAAAGCGGAGATTGTAAGTTCATCTGGTGACTTTGCTGAAGGTGATTGTTTTGTACCTAGAAATTTCCAATTCTGAAGCTAGTGAAAATATTTGCATCATTGCTTCATGATCACGAGATCAAGTGCCAAAGAATCAGAAGATCCAGTTGAATTCTTTAAGATTGATGTCCAAAACTGGAGGGAGCGATCAAGATTGGTAAGTCCTGTGAACCCGTCATTTGATGTTTATTTGTATGCAGTGGGTCATTTTGTGCCATCTCTGACTCCTCCCAGTACTGCTACGAGTTTGCTAGTAGATCCGAATACTACGGTGCAAATTGTTGGTCAACAACCTCTGCCATGGTGAGTTCCTTCTTGGAACGACTCGGGAGCATTGGACCTACCTTTTCAAAATCTAGTTCCTGCTATAGCAATAAAAGCCTTGCCTACATACAATGGGACTGGAAAGACCATGTACTAGCATGTGTTAGATGTGGAAACCTTAGCTTCAATTCATAATATCATAAAAAAATATGTCATGACCAAATTGCTCGTCCTGTCACTCCGAGGTAAGTTGTTGTGCTGGTATAGATCCTTGTCTCCCAACTCCATAAATTCATGGGATCAATTAGCAGAGATGCTAATCCAGGGGTTCAATGAGCAAGAAGACCCATTTTCTTTAGTGCATCAATTTAATAATATCAAGAGGCATCCTCAAGAGGAGATAATGGATTTCAATGTTAGGTTTTCCTGAACTTGGCAGAGAGTTCCTGAAGGTCTTCACCCTACTCATGAACAAGAAGCATTATACTTTCTTAGGGCTTTCCATTCAGATATTGGTATGAACATTAGGATGTCTAGTTTTTAAAATTTTCCTACACTATATGCCCAGGCACAGAAGGCTGAGGCCGATCTGATTGCCATTGGGAAATTGCCTTCGAGAATGACTATGCCTATTTTTCTCGAGCTCCCACAATACCAGCATATAGGTGCAGCCCCTACATATTACACTGCTCCATCCATGTACCCTTTATCTTCATGGAATCCTCCCATACCTTCAATAACTATGATTCCCATTCCATATATAACCTCTCCACTTCTAACTCCTGCATTACCTTCCCCACCAGTTCCATTACCTCTACTGGCACCGCTTGTGTCCTCAAGCCCAGATCCTCAATTGGCTATTTTGTGAGAAATTTAGTCGGCCATGAGAGCTCTCATTAACAAGGTGACATCTATGGAGTGGAGAGAGGCGAAAAGGAACTCTCAGCCATGAATATTTATTCTGGCAGTAATAAGAGAGCAATTTGCTCCTAGCAAGGCTATGGAGAAAGTACCTGATAGGAACTCAGCGATCCTGGTGAAGAGGCTGGCCCTTCTAAAGTTTCACATGAGCCTTCTTACTGGTGTTCTTCATGCAATGATCCACATGATGAGTCCACTTGCATGGCCCACCAAAATTATTTGCAAGTTCTTACAAGGAGCCGTGTAAACATGATTTGAGAGGTGGATCTTAATTCCATGAAGTCTCTTGAGGAACACATAGCAGTCTTGACATGCAACAACAAGAAACCAATGTTGGTAGATCCAGATAATATGGAGTCATTGAAAGTGTCTCTTGTGCAAGCAACAAAGTAGCAAATACCTACAAAGACTCATGATCCTCCAGCTTCGCAACAACCACCTATTTTGTCGAAGGATTCACTTTCACCACAAGCAAAAGAGAAGGAACAAGCTTCTGTCTCTCAGCCGCAAGTGGAAACAAAGGAACAAGCTAGAGAGACGTTGCGATATCCATCATTGACTAAATGACAACGAGTGGAGGTCACCCAACAATATAGAAGCAAATTTGAATCTGCCAGTGGAGAGAAATAGCAGATCTCGATGGAGTACAACATCATTGAAGAACTCAAAAGGATACCAGCTAAAGTAAGTCTATATGACACCTTGTAGCTGCTTGGACAGGTAAATCTCCTATAGGAATCCTTGAAGACCATACAAAGTAAGGAGAAGGCTCCAGCCCAGGTAGTTATGTCTCAAACATTAACTACTTTAGCCACTGGAAAAAATAGACCACCCCCATTTTATTTTTCACTCAGGATGGAGGGTTGGATAGTGCACAACTGCATGATTGATTTTGGTGCTGCGACAACTATCATGCCAAAGGCAGTTTGTGAAGTCATGGGTATGGAGTATACAAGAAGTAGCCCTGGGGTCTTGCAGTTGGATGGGACTCCCATGAAAATAGTGGGTGTAATCAAGGATGTTCCTATTGTTCTACATAGTATACCTCAAATTAGAGTAATTCAAGAGGTAGTTGTGGTTGATTTGGAACCATATTTTAGTATGTGTTTGTCAATAGAATTCACTACCAATCTAGGAGGCTACCTTTCTATGGATTATTCTCACGTGGATATTCCTTTCAAAGGATGAAGAATCCGTATTTACAATAAGAAGCCTTCTACTTTCCATATAGAGAATATGGAAGAAGAAGAAAAGTCCAAGCATTCTGTCCACATGATAACTAAAGAATTGGACAATCCTGATTTAATGGATGAAGTCCTGGATGATATTTGCTTAAAGGATGAGTTTTTGATGCTCAATTTTAATGCCATGACGGAAACTAAAATTGGTTGTTACTCCATTACAAATCTTGAAGAGGTTGAAGTAGAGTTGCCTCCCGATCAAGTTGGTCAAGACTCTGTGCCAGACCAGCTCTATTTTGATGGAGCATGATACAAAAATGGCATTGAAGCTGGGATTGTTCTAGTATTACCTTTTGGAATGCAATGATCCTATTCATATCGTTTGACCTAGAGCTGCACAAACAATGCTGCTAAATTTGAGGCTTTATGCCTAGGTCTCAAGAAGGTTGAGAAACTTGGAGTGCGATAGTTGCAAATCTTTGGTGACTCCAAATTGATTATCAATCAGGAGACCAATAAGTGTGTGTTCAAGGTCTATGATCCAGGAGATCATAGAGCCATGTTTTAGTATGTGTCTCTCCTGAGAGTTCACAGCTAAATTCGGGGGTTACCTCTAAAAAAAAAAAAAAGACAAAAAAGAAGAAAAACAAAGAAAAAATTCATCAACTTCGGCTCCTTTTGCACACGAGCCGGCAGGTATGTTATTTCTCTTTCTTTTTTTCTTTTCCTTCCCAACAAGAAGTGGCTTCCCCTCTATTTATTTCTTCCACTCTCACTCCTTCTTCCCTTGTAAATAGTCAAGCCACTACTGTTGTTTCTACTCCCCTCTCTAATGTTCTCTTTTCTTCACTTCCCCTTTCTTCTAGTCCTTTGAGCACTTTTCCATAGTTCCTACCACTTCCTCCATCCCATCCACTCCCAGTTCATTATCTATCTTCATAGAATCCCAGAAGTTGGTAGCACAGTAGCACCCTCTTCAGTTGTTGTATCTACCACTTCTACTCCTCCATCTTCCACCATTTCATCATTCCCCATTCCCGTTCCATGACCTGCACATCTACTGGTCATCACTCCATTCATTTTCATTTTTTCAATTTAGGTGCTTTTCACTACTACCATGGAGATCCTTGCATAGAACTTGGTGATTACCAATCTCAACCAAGCTAGGCAAAGTATAGTAGTTCTAAAGAAATAAAAGAAGTTCTGTTATTCCATAAATTTCTATTGAAGGTCCTATTTTTAAGTGTCGAGTACCAGCAAGGGCTTGTTGCAATAGCCTGCAAAAATGTCCAGCATCAACCAACACTCACTCTTTTTGCCCCTCCAGCTTCTTGACTCTGTTGCCCAATGGATAAAGGCTTGAGGTTCGTGCATACAGTAGAACTGTATACCCCACGAGTCGCCAAGAATGTTGGCATTTTTGCCACATTATTTTTGTTGTTACTGTTCATGTAAAAGAATGCACAAGTTGTAGAGATACTAATTCTTTTGTTTGTCCCTCCAAGCACTTTGAAAGGGAAAATACAAAAATCTCTATAAGTTTTGTGTTAGAGCGAAGTAACTGTAACATGTCGTGATATCGTGACATGTTGTAGTTTCGCGGCATCCAAATGCAAAAATCAGCTAAGTATAGAAAATGTCACGATATCGTGACATGTCGCATTATCACGACCTATCACATTTTCACGGTTAAAAATAGCCAATGGAAGCAAGGGAGTAAAATTGTCATGATATCGTGACATGTTGGAGTTTCGTGACTTGTTGCGGTGAGGGAGCACTAAATTGAAAGTTGTCGCGATATCATGACATGTCGTGTTTTCATGACTTGCAGTGGCAACAGAGTAATGAGATAGAAAAATATCATGATATCGTGACATACAGCAACCAAGGGGAGCGCCAATGAAAAATGTCGTGATATCGCGACAGATAAATAGAAAAGGAGAAAATGGTACGTAATGGTGCAATATCATGACATGTCGCATTATCACGGAAGGGCTAAATATAAACACAAGGTGGAAGAAAGATGTCACGATATCGTGACATTTTTGAAAATTAAGCCAAGCAAGAGGAACTTGTCGCGATATCGCGACAGGAAGTGATAACGACAGAGAAGGAAATAAATTGTCCCGATATCGCGACATGTCTTGTTTTCGCAAGGAGGAAGTAGCGAAGAAGCCAAATAGAGAAACATGTCACAATTTCATGACTTGTTGAAGATGAAAGGATAAAACAAAAAAAACGTCGTGATATCACGACATGTCACATTTTCGTGACCTGTCGCATTTTTGTGAAATGAAAGCTAAGAAGTACAAGGTAGCGAGAAATTGTCGTGATTTTGTGACATGTCACATTTTTGTGGTGATAAAGCAGACAAGACAGCACCGAGTGAAAGATATCACGATTTTGTGACATGTTTCATTTTTGCAATAAGGAGTAGCGAAAGAGCCAAAGTAGAGGAAAATGTCACAATTTTGTGACATGTCATGGAGACGACGCTGAACGAAGAGAATATGTCATGATTTTGTGACATGTCGCATTTTCATGACTGGAGGTAAAAGTATCGTGATATCGCGACATGTCGCATTTTAGCGACCTGTCTCATTTTTGCGACAGAAGCAACAATAAAGGCCCGATATAGTTCAGTCCATATTTTTTCTTCAAAATTGCATAAGAGAATGTGAGGAGAAGATAAGGATCAAATAAAAGCTCTCCAACTGATTTTGAGATCGTGGTCAAAGACGCTTAAAGATTAAATGTTGTTGTTTACCTATGTGCACTAGATGGAAGAACATGAGGTGGTTTTCGAAGCCACCAGAATTAAAGATGCCTCTAGTATTAAAAGTTCTTGTTCGCTATTTCCTAACAACTTTTGGCTTGCCCTGATAATGGTAATTTAATGAAGAAATATGGTCCCTTGTTTCTGTTTCATTTTTAGTTTTGATCCATAAAAATAGGGACTGTCATTTCTCCGAGACAGATTAAGGGGGATTGTTTCTTCAAAATCTGTTTCATGTATTAAATGTTGTAATGCGAAAGGAAGAGGAAAGACCTCTATAAATACCAATGTAAAATCTCAAGCAAAAGGAGGAGGACCTTTTTGCAGAAATTGAAATAGAAATCCTAGATACATTTTGCTTTATTCTTAGTGTCTTCTGGAGTTGATGATCCAAACTGTTGTTCAAGTTTTACTTTATGTCTGAGTCACTTTTGTTAGTCCAGTGTTATATAAGTTGAATTCTGCTATTCTAGATTTGGCTGTATTTGCATTTGAATGTTTGGAGTACAATTGGAAGTGAACTTACAGCTAATGCCTGATCCAATTTCTGTTTATGCATTCTAAGAATCAGTTGCTGCTTAGCTTTAGGATCTAGTTTAGGTTATTTGTTTTTTGAGGTTGTTCTTCCCATTAACTATCAACTTCGGTCATATTTACATCTCTTTCTATTATTTTCCTTTCTTTTCGCATTTTCCCATTTCTTTCCTGCATCCTTATATTGAAACCAGTTTAGATTAGTTTGGGAGCCAGCCCTTTTTGGAGATTGGTCCGGGAGACTTCTCTTTATCTCGGCCTTTCAATGTTGGTCGAGTCTAGGGCGCACAAGTAATGAAATCTTGTACTTAGGCAGATTTGTGACCAACAGTAACTCTAAGCCATGGTTTGTGCACTACCCATAGTACATTGTAATGTAGTGATGAATGATAATGCTCAAACCAATGTTTTAAGACACTACTCAAGAAGGACTCCACACGCTTGATTTTTTTTAGGGTAATAAGTAGGAAAATAAAAAGAATGAAAAATTATACCTAACAGGTATTGAGTGGTAATTTTTCTCAAGTGCAAAACCACACTCACAGTTAGGATTTCATTAGAAAACCCTCTCTTGCAAATAAGTATAAAATTCTCCAAGGTTCCTTTTACTATAATGTGTGCATGTATGTTTATCAAACGAGTGCAAAGAATACCTTATGGTTATGTCAAACAACTGTTAACTAGGGGCTTGTGCTAGGGTTATTTCATTATGTTATACTATCTTTGCTTAGGAAACTTAAATGGAGAATAAATGTGATTGGCCATCATATAACCACAATGTGAAAATGAAATTTCTTTTTGCTTGAAGCAGCATTTTAGATAAATTTCCTCTTCTTTGGTAAGCAGGTTTTAACCCATTTTATCCTTATATTAAAATTTCTTTGACCATGAAATGAAATATAAAATCTACCTTCAAGATGTGAATATGAAAAAGTAAATGGATTCCTCTTATGTTGCTATGATAGCCTTTGATTTGCATTGTAAATAACCATATTTGATGAAAATGATTTCCATAAAGAGAGTTAATTGCTTGCATAAAATGTCCCACAAATTACCTCCTTGGATGAAACTGCCAGATAAATTATCCTCTATTTATGAAATTACTGTTTTCATATAGAGGATTAATCTATTGCTTAAAATGAAAACCAGAATCCAAGCTGCTAAATTGTGCAAAGCTGAGATTCCAAAATTCCTTTTACTACCCTGCAAAACCAACCTTGAAGTGATCCATGCAATATATTAAAGAAAATAAACGAGTCAACCATTCAAATACATAAAACTCTTTAAATATAAAATATATTGGCTCAAAAAGATTTTCAATATAATTCATAACATGCGGAATATCAACATTCAGAAGACATCAAAATAAAACTTGGATCCAAAAAAATGGTATCCAGCTCTAACTTGTATGTTCACTACTGCAACTTGATCCAAAAGTTTCCAACCCCTCTTTCCTTTTTTCAAATCCATCCTTTTCTCCTTCATGAAATGCTTCTTTCCGCTCTGTTGGCTTTGAAACGCCTATCCCTTGGTATCCCACGCATGTGTTCCTTTTTTTTTTAGTGCTGGGGTTACTTTATTGTAACCGCCTTAACAATACTTTTAAAAAACCATGATGCCTATGCCTGCCTTGGTAAAATGTAAGTTTCTCTCCTTTTGTCTTTACAAAGCCCTCTTGGTAATGTCATGCGTTACCATTTTAGCCATTGAATTAACCTTTTATCATTATATTATTTCCCCTTTTTACTTTATGATAGAGCGTTGGATAAAGTACATAAGGCTGGCATTATCTGACCTCAACACTTTTTCTATTATCTCTATTACTTCTTCTGCTAACACCGTAGACAACGTGGATTCCACCCTAGTGACACAACACTGTTTGTCCATTTAGTCCACCCGAACTGCCCATTTCGTAACGCTGCTTCCTTCTAGGCAATGCAAATTGCTCAACGATATTCACGATGACAGTCTTCAACATCTCAACGAGTGCTTCTAAGCCGAATCTTGGTTGCACCGTTATGACATATCACTTCCCTTTCACGAACGCATGCATCAAAGCATCCTATTTTAATACTTTCCACATGCGCTTTCTTACCTCCTAGAGTCGAGGTAAACCGCTAATCACGTTGTCGACATAGACATACCTAACCATCCCCGTCCTCGATTCCACGCTGGATATCTTTCACTCGATTCTCGTTGCCGAACGTGCCATGCATTTTGCTCGTCCACGTGATCAATTGTATCCGATGATGTCCTAAAACGTGAAACACTCCTCACAATGCCTTGCATGGATCAATTTGTCTACATTATTATGGCCACCCCGCTGTAAGTCCATGTCAATATTTTGGTTAAATTTAGCAAGAGTTCTCGCTGCGTCGTATCTCCATTATCCACTTCACCCGCTATCCTGTTGGTCTGCGTAGCTGAGTCACCCATCACCACATCAAACATCAATAACCTTTGGCAACAAAGCCAGTCAATTTCCTAACTGTTTGATGGGCCAATGTAGACTACGAGCCCTCCCTACTGGACACTATCGATGTTGCTGGGTTGCCTGCATGTGTTTCCGATGTCCGATGGGCCACCTGCAACGTCTTCGATGTCCGTTAAGCGTCGTCCCACTTATATGACCTGCATGCCCAAGTCACATTAAAGGAAAATAAAAAATAAAAGAAACCAAACCAAAATCGAATTTAAACATAAAGGAAATTCTAATATAAGGCTAAATTAGCTTTCCATAAAATAAATTTAAATTAAAACTTTAATCTAAAATAAAAGCCTTTAAATTTTGAAACTAAAACCATGCTAAATACGACAATTAAAACCTATAACATAGAATGAAACCTAAATTAATAACTAAATAACATGAAATAAAACTAACATTTGCACCAAAATGAAAGAGGAAGCAAAAAGCTTCTCTTAAAAATAGAATAAAACAAACCTTCATTTTATTCTATATATATATATATATATATATATATATATATATATATATATATTTTTTATTTTTTTCATTTATATATACATTTTTTATTATTTTATATATATATACACTTTTATTAATCCCAAAATAATGAAATTAACAATTGCTTTTCTACTCCAAACTTAATTAACTGTAAGAACTACATTCACATGAAAAAGATACACACTAGAAAAGAACTGGGCATTTACATGGAAAAACCCAAGGATAAAGAATTATCAAAATCGTCACTCAAAGACAAGAAAACTTCCCAAAACCAAATGTCAAGGTGGGTCCCCAAAATTCGGGGATAGTTGTAGAGAGGCCACAACAACAGGTCGAAATGGTAGGACAATAACTGTTTGCACAATAGTAAAGCACAACCCTAAATAGTGCTTTGATACCACTTGCTAGAAACCTTGTAGCAAAATAAATCACATCCACATGATATTGTAATAGTAATAGAAAATAAGCTTGAAATTAAGAATTATTCCAATACAAAATAGATATGCAATAAATTATATTACAAAAGACAAGAACAAATTACAGAATTGTAAGCCTATTCGAGGGGGAAACCTCCTTAGAAGCAAATCTTTGATATAACAAAATATGAGATGTCTCTTCTACTGACCCCTTGGTTCTTTTAAAGACTTTAGCTACCCTAACCCTAATTCTCAAGGGTTCCCATCCATGTGCAAGTGGGGGCCTGAGCTAGTAACTCCTAAATAATAATTGTTACATCTTTTAAATGACGTCTTTTTTATAATACATAACGGTTAAATCATAATAATAAGACCAATTAGTAATAATATTAGAATGGGGTCTTAAAAAAGTCCTAGTATGTCTATATAGGACCAAGAAAATACCACTAAATTGTATCAAAAATTGGGTATACTTTGTGTGTTGGGTAAATATTTTCTCTAATTTTAAAAATTGAGTATTATCATGGGTTCCAATGGCAATGATAATAGTTTCTTAAATTAGAATGTGTGATTCCTCTCCTAGTTGAGTGGGAGAATGCAATATCCCCATACTTTCACGATCTGTATGGTCTAATTGTGGTTGATCCTAGTTAAGTGATTATGAGGTATCGATATTAAATTTTTAAAGGATACCCCTTTTCTAAAGGATTTATCTTGAACCAAATGATTAGAGGGACCATATTGTGAAGGGTTATGATAAGTATCATCTACCTCATACTTGTTTTGGTTAGGGATTAATTCCGAATTATCAATTAGTTGTGATATAGCGACATTAACTATATAGGGAAGATGTCCATTATATAGATTACTCTAAGAAAGATGGTTAGGATAACCATCCTTTGAAGGAGTGTGGTGATTGGTTTCCATATCATAATTACTACTATTGGTGATAAACTAGGGATTCTTTATAGTTAGGGTGTTTACACTAGCAAGCTACATGAACTAATAAGAGTTAAGACCTTAGAAGACCCAAGGATCCTTATCATATTCATTATCATAGTATAGTTTATTTATTGAGATAATGTTGTCATAGGGCTCTAAATAAGAGATACTAGATTCATCCTCACCATCAAATAAGGTCTATGTTGGTAGAGGTTCATTTCCATTGAGGATATATCCTAACCCCCAATGGTTTGGTTAGGGTTCAATTTACAAGGTTCCTTTAAAGCCTTACTCATAGATTTATAGTCCTTTTCCTTAGTATCCCTTATTGCAAAGGATTTTTTTAGGTATGGGATATAAGTCCAATAAATAACATGAAATATATTATCATTCAATCAGACGAAGATTACTAGTTGTTGATCTATTCCTCATTTTTGGTACTAACATAGATAAAACAACTTTCTATTTGCAACATTTTATTTTATCTAGACAGTAACCCTAAGGTTCAAGGGAAAGTGAGAAGTTTGGCTAGGTCCGGGGCTTTTATGTTGATTTTTTTATTAATCTAATTAAAGTTTTGAATTTCAAGTTAATTATCATTTTGAGACTTAAATTGATCCTACATTTCTACTTGGTTATTATTATCAACATTGTTTTTATTAAGGTTTGAGTTATTAGAATGATACTTAGGTTGATAAGGTTTTTGGTTTGGGCTTAGAAACCTTAATGCATTGTTGATGAGAGGTTGAGAGGATGAAGAATCAAGGTAAGGGAAAAGATGAAATTTCAAATTGACTTGAACTACTTGACAATATATGAAAGGTTTGAGATTAGTTGAGAAATTGTAGGTCTTGCCTTGTTATTCATATTTAAGGCATTGATGATAAGTAGAGATAACAACATATATTTCATGGATCCAAGGTCTATCAAGAAGAATATTAAAATGTAAATTGCATGGCATAACATGAAACATAGTATTTAGGATACAACGTCTAACTTTCAAAGGTAAGACTATGGTACCACTAGCCTTACATTATTTGTTGTCAAACATCTTAATGATAAGATATAACTCATCCAAATATTGCTTATTCAACTCAAAATTACTAGTAAATTTTAGGTTACAAATATTAAGGGTAAATACATTGTTAACGAGAGTACGTTTTATTAAGAGTTTACTATTGTAACCTATGATGTATAGTGGGGGATCTTTGTCCATGGCTGTAGAAGGGAGATCATTTTCATATAATGATATCGTGGTATAGGTTATTCCAAGGGATTCTATGATATTAGTAAGATCACTAGGGTTTATATCCTAGGGGACAATTTTCTCACTTAGAAGTTTGAAAAGTATTTTTCAATGGGTCAAAGAAGTCTTTGAAATATCAAGGAGAAAAATATTTGTAGTACTTTCAAACAATTGTCGAAGATCAAAAGTATTTTTACCCTGGCTTTAAAAATGTAAGATTAGAGATGATCCTCTAGAAGAAGAAGTATGTTTATACTAGAGGACCAAAGAATATTTTAAGGAATGATTAGTTGATTGAGTTTTTTATTGTCTTGTAGAAACATGAATAGAATAATGGACCATTCCCATCATGTATTGATTTAGATATGGAATTATCGTATACAAAATATGATTGATTTCTTTTTGGTCATGATTGGATAATGGGTTTTAAAAAATTCTCAATTCTTGATTAAAGGAAGGTTGTTGTTTGGATATGTTGACAATAATGTATCCCTCATCAATTAGGTCTTGAATAATATTTCCAAGGATCCTACATTTATTGGTAGGATGACCATTCATATTGTGGAAAGCATATTGTTCGTCAAGTTTGAACCATAGGAGATTTTTCCTTTTGGGTTTTGCGGGTTTCATATGTGGGAGCTCTATCAATTTAGCCTCCAACAATTGGCTGAGTATGGTTGTAGGGGATCGATTAATAATAGATAATTTAATCTTAGATTTTTTTTTCTATTTGAATTTTCCTAATACCAAGTATTGTAGCTAGGTGTGAAATGGTTAGCCCATCGCCTACAACATACCATTTTTTTATATTGTCACTTTTGATTGGAGGAAGATAATGTTTCTCCTTTATTTTTTACTTTAAGTTGGCCTCTACTCAAGAGGGAAGTTTCTCCATGTTTAGCTAAATATTCTACCTCTTTATAAGAGATTATGTTGTCTATCTCCATGGGGTAGGTCAATTGTTCATGCAAGTTATGTATGAAAATTTTCAAGATTTCATTTTCTGGGTCTATGTATTTGATTCTCCCTACTAGATTCCACCACATAGTTAAGAGGTTTGTGAAACTTCTATATAGGTCACTAATGATGACCACCTCCTCAATGTATAGTAAGAAATGGTGGATAAACATTTCAACCTAACCCTCTAACGTATGGAGGCTATGTCAAGACATCTAATAATATTACTTTAGGATGGGATTTTAAGGCTTAGGAGAACATTTTGAGGTGTAACATCATATCTGATGGCACTTCACAGTAGAAAAATACCTAAGGTGTTCAATTGGGTCTTCTTTACCTTGGTACATATGGAATTTAGGTGTCTCAAAATTTGGAGGAAAATAATGACTAACTATAATAGGGTCAAGTGGTTGATTATATAACTTTGCATAGGAGTACTTGTGAATAGATGAGGGTCCTTGAATAAATGCCAGTTATTTTATCAACTACTCTAAACATGAGATAAGGGCTTCAAATTTTGAATAGATAAGGTTTTGATGGGCATGGATTTTTTGTTGAGACATTAATAATCTTTGGTGGTTGACAAAGGGATATGGCTTAGATATTGAGGCATGTGATATAGAAATAATGATAATTGTCATCACAGTATTTAGGATAAAGTATTTGAAGGTGTGGGTTTCGAAACTATGGAAGCAAGTTTTTGGAAAAATCCTATAGTCACACTTGGAATAGAAGGAAGGTCATGAATAATGGATTGACAGAATGGGGTAAAAGGAAGAATATAAATATGTTGTACTTGGTTATAAATTACTATTTAATAAATAGAGCAACTAGTCTTAACCCAAAGCAATTCTACAATAGAGGGTAAGAATGAATTATGTCCTAAAGAGGATGGAAGATTTGGTATCCCAACTACAAAAGTTGTAATAATGGGGATTTGAACTTGTACAATTAATATTTGATGTATTAAGGTATACATATAGATACCCATGAGATAATTCTATCTAATTTAAAGTTGTGGTAGTGGACTTAGACTATTGAGGAAGGTCTAAAATGGAACCCTCCATAATAGAAGTATTCAAGGGCTCTTCACATGCTCTTAAAATACTTTATAGGGCTTAATTATTCCCATGAAAGAAGACAACCATATGATCCATGTACCTAAAGATGACTTCACCTTGTTTGTTATGGATAGGGGAAATGATCATTGAGGTAGGAGCTTCCTATTCTTCTTTTAATATGGGATTTTTTAATGTGACTTGATACCATTTGATATTAGGCAAAGAAGGAAAGGAGTTAGGGTTGTGGGCCAATTGGTAGGAAACACTTTAAATAAGACTGTTACGTTAAACCATAGTTAGAAGAGGAATGGGAGATTAAATTTTATTTTGTTTTAGAATTGCTTAAAAATGAAAAGAATATATGTTATGCCCTTATAATGCCTTATCTCAATAGATTGATCTAGTCAATATACCTTAGGGGGATTCTTTATATACCTAAACCTTTTTATGTACCTACCCTTCCTATACTTCCATCGGTACATGGAAGAAACTAGTCCTCTTGATATATAGTTGTATGTGAGAGATACCTTGAGGTATGTGAGAGAGATCAATAAATGTTGTAAGTCTAATTAAAATAAGCACATTCACATAAATATTGTAATAAAAGTATAAATTCATGAAGAACATAATATTGCAATACAAATTATAAATGCAAAAATGTAATAATCTCACAAAACACAACACATAATCACGAACCTCTTTAAGGTGAAAATATCCTTCAATACTTTTATTCAATAAGGGAAAAAGATACATTCATTTATGTACCCTTGTATTTTAAAGATACATTTCACGCAATCCTAATCCAATGCTCCAGATTTGACTTACATGTAAAGTGCTCCTCGAGTTAGAATATTCTACTACACAATAATTAAATTCTTGATAATGGTTACATGTGTTGGGATTGAAAACTGAAGGGGATTAATTTCATTGATAAAAGTGGTTACAATATATAGGCATAAGCCTATATTCAACACATGACACTTGTCAAGTGAAACTGACAAGTGTCAAGGAAGGCATAGTGCACTTTACTTTAACTCTAACATTCCCCCTTAAAGTGCACTATCCTAACTAAAGAAAAAACAAAGCAAGTCAACATTAGGTAACATTCCCCCTTAATGTTGACTTCTCAAAAACAACCTATCATCCTCGCTTATTGCTGATTTGGTCTAGGCTCGTGCTCTTTTGCGCTTGGCTCTCCAACTGTGAATAATGCTAGATCCACTATGTATACATCTCGGTCTGTTGCCTCAGGGTCAGCCACTTCCACGGGTCTGTTGCCACTGGGTTAGTCGTCTAAGTGCCTCAGGGTCATCATGGGTGCCTCAGGGTCAGCCACTTTTAGGTCTGTTGCCTTTGCAGGTCATCCTCAGAGGATGTTGCCTCTTGTAGGTCACTGACTAGATTCACCATGAGTATGAAATCCCTCCTCATGGTGAACTCAATCTAGAAGGTGTCGGTCTCTACCGAAAATGCACCTAATGAAAGGAAAAAAGAGCCATATAAGAGTTTCGGTCTCTGTCGAAAATGCACTCAATACAATAAAATGAGCCATAGATCCAAATAGGAGGAAAGAAGAAGAAAATAAGAGAATCTTCTGAAGTGTCTTCGTCTGTAGTCTTCAGAAGTAGATCCGGAAAAAACCTCGGATAGAGTCTAGGGTGTCTTTGTCTGTAGTCCCTAGAATAAGTGTCCTTATTGTAGTCACCTCATCTTACCGAAATGCATGGGTAACCAGCCGCTGCATCCGCCAAGTAGAAAGAGGTGAATACTAGATACTAGGTTCACTTACAAGTACCTTGGGAGTGTCGGGTACAACCGAAAGTGCACTCCAAGGTAGAAAAATTTTGAGGCTAAAAAACTCAACTAAAATAGCTTCAAAATTACAATATGACACCACCATTGTGTCCGTCGCGGAAAACCGTTTCCAACGACTATAAATACCCTTATATTCCACCATCAAAGGAGCCTTCATCATAATGAAAAACTATCATGCCTATCTAAGGTAGCAAAATAAACCTCAGGAATAAAATATTCCTGGCATCGCACTGTGGCGGAAACAGACTCAATAATACTCGCAGGGGAATTACATTTTTTGAAAAATTTGGCCTGTGGGCTTGTCACCAATACTACTCTCCACCGTAAAAAAAAAAAAAAAAAAATCCATTAAGGAAAATTACATGGCCATGTGGCCCTCCACTTCCATGTGGAAAATAAAATGTTCGTACATTAAAGTGGTGCCTCCACTAAAAAACAAACTGAGCTCATCCACTTTATAAATTCTCATGATTTTGAATCAAATGCTCCCCCCACTAATGACATTAACCTCCGTCTCGGGTTCAATCCGGGAGTGGTAGGGAACTATCCCTTGAGCCACGTCCCTTACGTCTTTTTTTGCTAGTCTCCGCCGATGCGCAACTACTCCATGCAAAGAGCGCTTCGATATCCCACGGGAAAAAAAAAAAAAAAAACTCCACAAAAAAATCGTGCAGGGCCAAGTCTCGCACGTGCTCCATCACAACATCTGCAATTGCAGACAACCGCGACATGTCTTTTTGCATCTCCGTCTCGTTGCCCTCATTTTCGCATCCACTCGGCACGTCTTCCCTCACTTCTAAAACAAGCCCTCAATTTCTCATCAGATCGGCTGCACATCAGGGGCGCAACTTTCCTCATCGTTTGCATCTTCTGCCAAATCAATAAACACAGCCAATCTCCAAAGTTGCTGCCACCAAATTATTTTGGACACGCAATGCTCAGTGGAGGGAACGAAATCGACACATGGCCAAAATGCACCAAATCTTTAGCAATTTCCGCGGGTACAAACTAAATATTAATCTGCCCATTTAATCAATGCAATAGTGGAGTTCCTCATATGATGTCATTGATGTCGTCGGATCAACACGTGACTCTGTCATCGCAGCACCACTTCGCCTAAAAGCTCCAAAAATGACTGCGTCGCCTGCGAGTTTACGTCGAGCAAGACGAAGACGACAAAACAATACATACATCTGCATTTGGATTTGCGAGGAATTGGAGTCGGTACAAAAGGGATCCGGACCAGTTAAAAAAAAATCTTCGTTCGCTTTGCCAACGCGATCATTGTATCGAATCCAAAAAAAACATAAAAAATAGAAAAGCATCGGATCTCTTTTGCGCCGTCACCTCCTGGATTTTGCTCCTCAGCCAGCCCATGCTTCCACTGCGCTCTGCAATCAGTCCTCGCTGTGACTCGAACAAGGGACCTGACAAGCACTAAATGAGGGCTTCCCTGGATTACCCCCAAATATGACACTGTAAGTGGAGGCATCAAATAGATCTATGAGCGAAATCCCGCTCTGCTCCCATGCTAGCTCCTGGGCGTTTTGCTCCGTCTATGCAGGCTGTCATTCTCTGGAGTAAGGTCGAGATCGATGGCCCGTCGTCTACTCCATTTTGAGCTGTCCCCAATCTACTATGGGCCCTTTCTAGCCACATGCCCAACCTCCACTTCCGAGTCATCCACCTCCGCAGCAAAAGTAAGGGGGCAGTGATTTGGTTATGGACGAGAGGGAACAGAAAAAGAGAAACGTTCCATTACAGGGGAGCAAGTCTTCCGTACCCAGACGGAGAAATGTAGAGTTCAAAAATGGAGTTGAAGAACGAAAGCAGAAACGAAGTTCAGAAATGACTTCATTCCTGGAGAGCAGAGACGCAGATTCGGGTACTATGAAATTCAGAAATAACAAGGGCCCAAGTCACCATCAAAAAAGACAGAAACAATGGGAGTCTTTCTTCTCCGAAATTCAACGGTGGGGAATGTAATTCAAGACCGATTGGCAAGCAAAGACGTGAATCTCAACGGTCGACTTCACCAAGAACAAGAAATAGCAACAGGAGGTCGAAGCCCATAGCCGATCCACTGGAACTGCCTACTCCAGCAGAGAAATGTCGTATCGATTCTGATAAAAGTTCCGTTAACCGCCGTGATTCAGATGAGAAGAGTACAGTTTATAACAGCTATGTTGATGTGGTATTACGGGCCCATCATAACAAAACTCTCAATAGAACTTTGCAATATCTCCTCGAACTCCATCACCGTCGCGCATTAGCAAACAAAACTCCAAGCTGGAAAAAAAATATTCGTCACCACAGCGCAGTAGCACACTTCAGTCGCTCCAAAAAAAATAATCATTGCCAACATATTGCTGCTACTGTTAGGCGAACAACACTTAGCCATCGATCTCCGCAAAGCAAGTAGTAAGGCTTCGGCACTGGATTTCTGCTACGGGGCATCAAAATAATGGAGAGGAACAGCGAAGTGTGTAGGCTGCCGGAGCGGCACTAATTCTTACCCTAAAAAAAAACTTAAATAAATAACCTCCCAAACTAATTTTTTAAAATTCTTACCATCTGATTTCTGATCCATCAATGATGGAGAGCATACTCCCTCGGTAAAATTTTTAAAAAAATAGGGAAAAAAAATAAGGGGAGGGAGGATTTCCCTGGAGGGAGGATTTCCATGAGGGAAATCCCCCCTCAAGGATTTTCACAGGGCAGGTAAAGCCTGCTCTGATACCAAATGTTGGGATTGAAAACTGAAGGGGATTAATTTCATTGATAAAAGTGGTTACAATATATAGGCATAAGCCTATATTCAACACATGACACTTGTCAAGTGAAACTGACAAGTGCCAAGGAAGGCATAGTGCACTTTACTTTAACTCTAACAACATGAAATGGGTCTAGTTGTCTAGGTATCTCGATTACCACATAAATTTATAAAATGTTATAAAACATCATTGTAAAGGGAACCCCATGTTGGGAAGGGTTCATTACATAATAATATGAGAATTACATAATAATGTTAGGACGGGTTCTTCACATGGCGTTCCCCTTCAAAAATCTTTATCCTCAAAGTAGGAGATGAGGAAACTATTGTTGTAGTTGTTGGAGATACTCCCAAGTGGCATATTTAGGCTGTAATACACACCACTGAACAAGAAATTTAGTGATGACATGGTTTCTAAGGGTATGTGATCTTTGGTATAAAATTAGTTTAGGCTCGAGCAAGATGGAACCTCTTCATCTAGTTTTGGTAAAGCAGATTGAGCTTTGTATGTTATTTTATAAAACCTTCTTAAGAGAGGAGACATGAAATATGGGATGGAGCTTTGACGTAGCCATAAGGGCCAATTTGTAAGTCATTGCACTAATTCACTATAATATCTAGTAGGGCTCATAGTATTTGGTAGCTAATTTTTAGCATATGTAGAGCTAGAGTGATGACTATTTATAGGGTTGTAGGAAGAGAAAAATCATATCTCCTACTTCAAAGTTACACTCAAAATGGTGTTGATCATCTTGTTGATGCATACAATTTTAGGCCAATTCCATATTCATATTCATATGATGGAGAACTGTAGCATGCTAGTTGAGTGTAGTGTTGACAACGTGAACCTTAGAGCTTCCTAGATTATAGAAGAAGGGTGTTGATGGGGGAATATTATAGACTACTTCAAAATGGGTTGATGAGCATTGAAAATGATCACAATATGTAGTTTTATTCTTGATTTTAAGTTACAAATATAATTATTATGGATATATTTTACCAAATATTATGTATGATTTATATGGTTAATGATAACTTTTATTTGAAATATTTTATGTGTTGTATGGTGGTAATTTCACACAAATTATTTAAAGATGTTTTGTTTGTAGTAGATATAAGTTGCAGGTGATTCACAAGGAAGTCATGAGGTGAATCACGATCGAAACCCGCTACAGAAGGTCATGGCTGAAGGCATCTATGTAAGATGGCTACTGAAACCATCTATGAAAGGTGACTATTGAAACCACCTATGGAAAGCTGCTACTAACATGGTCTATAAAAATATGTTGTCTGCATAAACATTTTTATGAAATGAAAGCACCACATAGGATGACAACTTAGCCATCATAGCGTGTATTGCTGACATCAACACGATCGTTATTACATTGTTGACCGCATTAGCATTGGCTACATAATTGGATATGTAATTTATTAATTGTTATGAAATTTGATAATTGTTATAAGTTTTTGTAATCCAAATGTAATATGAATTTTTCCTCTTTAAGAAAATGATAAAAGAAGTTGTTTTACTTTGTTAGTATTTTGTAAGTTATTTAGACTTTAGGACTTTGTTACATATATTTAGAATTATGCCACTTGGACTAGATTCATTCAACAACAATGTAACAACGTAGTTATTTAAATTTCTATTGTAAGGGCTAAAGACAATATTATAAATTACAATGTAAATACCTTGAAAATTATTTACCTTCTTTTGCTTTTCTACTATATGTCCATGCTATTTTAGTTGTTGCACAAAGCATATTACATCATACAAATTATGAATATCATAATAAAATGATACATTAGCAACAATATTTTTTTCTGAGTAGGGTAAAAATATTTAGTATTTTCTTCATGTTCTATTCATTTTTGTAGCTTTCATTTATTTTCATGCACACATGAATTAAGTAGAAAAAATTTATATTAATGAATATAAATTGTTGAAGTAAATTAGAGTAGAAATAGGAGAAGAGATTAATATTGACTTCTAGGATGTAGGGCCTACTTCGAAATATTAGTCCCTTGCTTTCTTCCTCTTGAAATACCATAGATTCAGTTAGAATATAGAATAATTCTTAGAACATAAATTCAATTAAATTGCATAATATAGATTTTAGAATATAATAAATAGATAATGCATTATTAAATCATAATGTGGATCCACATAAAATCTAGATTAATTCATAATTGCATCCTTTAATTTAAGCATAATTTTAGTATTTCATTTACTGCAAATTTTATGTTTCTATCAAAAACTAAGAAAAAGAGAATAAAATTCAATGATTAAGAATTATGGACATCTATACAGGATTACTAATATTTAAATCTAACCTGGATTGAAAAACTAAATTTCAGACATCACAGCTCTAAGGGTAACCTTGGTTATGGTGTGATATAAAGTATTATACCACCATATGGCCAAGGGAAGCCATTTTGCCCACTATGTAGGATTTTTAGATGAAAAGCAACAAAGGTAGATATCCAAGCATTTGTTAAACATTTCTATTTGGCCATCCATTTATCAATGATAGGTTGAAATCAATTTGAGTTGAGTTCCCTACAACTTAAATAGTTCTTACCAAAAATGACTAGTAAATGTAGGGACTCTGTTAGAAACAATAGATGTGAGCATGCAATGAAGGTGAAAGATGAAGTCTAAAAAGATTAGGGCTACTAGTGAGGTTGTGTAAGGATGGGAGAGGGAACAAAAATGAACATACTTGGTGATATGATCCACTACCACCAGAATAATTGATTTTCCTCCTTACGTAGGTAACCTTTAAATTAAAAACATGAAAATATTTATCCATACTTGTTCTAGAACTGGAAAGGGCTAAAGAGTTTTAAGGGAATGCACCATTTTTCATTTCATTCTCTAGCACATGTCACATTCAGCCAAAAATATTTGAATATCCTTCTTAATTCCCTTGTAGAAGAAAGTATCCTTTTATAATTCTTTAGGAATCCAAAATGTCCCATGATGGGTGAGGCATGCATTTCCTCCAAGATGAATTTCCATAGTTGTGAAGTTTTAGGAATAACAAGGCAAGATATCATAAATATTGTACATCCAAAGTGTATCTCGAGGATGAGTTAGGCTCTTTTTGAAGTTTGATGATCAAAGTTTGCAATCCTAAGTCCTTGATCATGTTTTCTTTCAGATAAGTAATCCATCGAGGTATGGGAGAAAATATAGCATTTAAAATACTCTGATCCTTAAACTATTGAGAGATTTCATCATCCACAATGTTCTTCTTTCCTTTCCTATATGTGATCTCATAATAATAGCCCATTAATTTAAAGACCCACTTTTGTTGTTCAAGTATGGCAACTCATTATTATAGGAAGTATTTGAGATTTTGGTGGTCTTGTTTTGATTGAAAAATGATGCCAAATGAGATAGGGTCTCCAATGATTAACCACATGCAAAATATCTAGCACCTCCTTTGCATAAGTACATTTACCCAAATTATGACCTAAAAGTTCTTTATTGATGAATGCCAATGGTATTATCTCTTTTATCAACATGACCCCTATGTTATTTTTTGAAGCATCACTTTCAATTACAAAGGTTTGGAAAAATTAGGCATTGCTAACACTAGGGTAGTTGTTATGGGATGCTTTAAGTCAAGGAAAGCCTTATCAGCTAGGTATGACAAAGTAAAATAATTCTTTTTCAACATGGCTATTAAAGGACCTATTATTTTTCCATACTTTTTGGATAAATTTACAATAATACCCTATTATCCCCAAAAATCCTTAAAGTCCCTTGACGATGTGAGGATTTGGAAAATCTTGAATAGCATGAATTATTTTAGGGTCAACTTTTACTCTGTATTTGGTAGCAATGTGACCAAAATACTCCACTTATATCATACTAAATGAACACTTAGGCCTATTGGAATAAAGTTTATTCTATGACAAAAGCTATATATTTTGATCCAAATGTATGCGGTACTCCTCCCAAGAGTGACTATAAATCAAAATATCATCAAATAAAACTAGAATAAATTTGTAAAGGAATGCATGAAAGCCATGATTCATGAGGCTCTAAAATGTGGATGGTGCATTCGTAAGGCCAAATTGGTCTTCATGAGTTCAAAATACTATTTTGGAGATATCTTCCTCCTTGATCCTTATCTGATGATAGCCCGAGTAAAGTTCGAACTTAGAGAAAAACATTGCACCATGTAACTCATATAACAATTCATCAACCACCAAGATAGGAAATTTATCCTTAATGATGAGCTTATTGAGATCATAAAAATCTATACACGACCATCATGATCCATATTTATTTCTAACCAAGAGTACTACAAAAGAATAAATATTGTTACTAGGTTTAATGACCCCTGCTTGCAGCAATTGTTGAATCAATTTTTCAATTTTTGAATTAAGGGGCATATGGTTATTAGTAAGGTCTTATTTTAGGTGGCATGATATTTGGTACCAATGGTATTGCATGATAATGGAAATTATGTGGAGGTAATTCTATCACTTCCACAAAAACTACATCATGCTTAGTCAGAATGAGTTACAAATTTTCTTAGGTCTTGTCTTCATCTAAATTTTATAGTTGAATTGCAAATAATTGAGCTACTACCCCATGTGAATTTAAAAAAAAAAATTCATATGACTTGAAATGATAATCTATGGAGATCTTGTTGGTGAACCATAAAGAGTGTAGGACTTACCATTTTGTGAAAACTACATGCAAAATTTTGTAAATTTCCATGTTATTATTCCCAAGGTACCTAGCCATTGAGCTCTAAAAACAACATCACATCCTCCCATTTGAAGAGCAAACATATCCATTTTAAGTTCATAGTCCCTTATATTCAACTTAACATTGTGATATTTACGCTTACAAGATAATTTTTTTCTATTTTCCACAATAACCTCAAAGGAATTGCAAGCATGTATGTAACAAGTTTCTTGCTTGTCTACTTAGGGATCAATAAAATTATTCATATTGCCTGAATCAATGAAAATTATACCTTTGAAGAATCCTACTACCTTCATTGTTTGAGGGGTAGAAATTCTAACAAGTGCCTAAACAAAATTTTTTGGTTGTGGTTCTTGTGTTTCATCCTCATCCTTAAGTTGTTCCTCTAGTGGTTCTACTTCTTCATCAAGTTGTTCACTACTTGTTGATTCCTCTACATCCAACAAAAATGATGTTTTTTCCTACGTTAGAGTTGTCAGTTTTTCTCCTATATTCTTGGTTCACTCAAAAAATTGACTTTTAACTATCAACCCCTTACTAGACTTTTCATTATATATTACTAAATATATTCAGTCTAACACTATTCTATCACTAACAATGTAGCTCATTGTCTCTAATAACTATCAAAGCTAACTTTGTTACTAAAAAATTCCCTATTTCTTATGATTCTCAAATTGTACAGGTAATTGTTATTGATGTTGGTAGACTTTGCCTTGACTGTTACTGACTACTACCCTATTTTTAGTAATAGACCCTATTGTGACTGTTATTTTCACCACCAATTTTTTTCAACTGTTTGTGTTTAGTTAATTATGGGATTGTGTAGTATCCTAGTATGTTCAATTTTTTAATGTAGTTTTTTTGACATGTAGGATAAACAAAAATATGGTACACTAAGCCAGGGTGTGCATACTATCTATAGTCTCTCTATTATACTGCAATAACAAATGATAGTGCTTAGACCAATATTTCAGGCTGCTACTCAAGGAGGATTCCATGCATACCCTTGAACACACTATTCGCCTCTCTAATAGTGTGGGGTAGTGATCTTCTCCGATGTTGTGTTCAATCTACTATGGATAATACACCATCAAAAGTATTCCTACGGCTAAAGGTTTCTCCTAATCCTAGGGGGTCTTGATATACCCAAATATACATGGGATCTCAATTTCATATATGGGTGCTAAGGCCTACATATTTGAGCCTGATCACCCCTCACTTCACTAGATGCTTTAAAAGAAATATATATTAGCCAATAATGATAGCTCCTCCATGATATTTTAAAATCCATAACATAGGGTTTGTAACCTAATAAACTAATGCAAAAAATGGATGTTATTTTTAATAAGGAAATAAACAAAAAAATGAAAACATGAAAATTTGTACCTAACAATCGAAATGTTAGGGCAAGAACTATCATTGTCACAATGAAACATGACAATGAAAGAGATCTAATACCACAGGGTAACCTCCTTTAATACTTTTATTCAATATACTTATGGAACCTTGTGTTTTAAAGATATATTTCATGCAACCCTAATCAAATGCTCAAGAGTTGGATTACATGCAAAGTGCCATTCAAGATAGAATATTATACCAAAAATAGCTATATTCTTGATAATGGTTACATGAAATAGCCCCAATTGTCTAGGCACTTAATTACCACATACCTTTACAATTATAATATATCATTATAATGGGGTCCCCACATTGGAAAGGGGTCATTATATAATAATATGAGAATTACATAATAATGTTAGGATGGGCTCTTAACAACATGGGAATGACCTTCATAGGTATGTGATCCAAGATAAGTATGTGAAAGGTAATCAATATTCCTCCTTATGTCACCCATTAGTCTTCCACAATATACTACCTAAGAGGTTTAAAGTACATGCCAGACCTTATCTGGTAGGTTAGTATCCTAGGCTCGCTATATACCTAATATAGTCCTAAATTTCATATGGTGGCTACTCAAAGGATCATATACAACCCCCCAATAAGAATAACATTTGGTTAGCTTCTTGTTAATATTGGTTAATATTTTTTAACTACACAAGTAGATTTATATGGTCTTGTTTAGATGTTTAACCAATTTTTTATCTTTAATTAGGATTTTTTGAGTAGGATAGGAATATTGTTGGACCTATGCGGTGTTCAAGTTAGGTTCACTAAATATGTGGACATGTTAAATGTGCATCCACAATCAATATTATGGGGGTGTTTGTGAAGTCTATTGATATATGTTTTATGGGTTGATTAGAACATACAATTAAGATTTAAACTCCAATCCTATCCTTAAATGTAGGATGAAAGAAATATGTAAAGTGCAAATATTAATATGGCATACAAGTCTTATGTTATATGATTCTTTTATTTTGGAATGTCTTTACAAGACAATAATAAATTATCTTTCCATTAAGCAAAGACCAAGAGGATATGTAAAACAAATGAATTATCCTAAAATGCTTCTACATGCATGTTATTGTTTGCCTAAAATACAAAAAAAAAGAAAATGGAGTTTATCCTCTATTAAAAATTCACAAAAGCACTCAATTTGTAAAATTTTATTTACTAAATTAGTTACAAAACAAAATAAAGGATTGAAAAATATCCAAATTAATAAAATTGCCTTATGAATTTAATAATTGAGCCTTCATTTTTAGGTATGCTGCTATAATTATGACCTATGCCTATTCCTATGCTAGTTTTGTAATCCAAAAATATGATCTTTATCCTTTTTGTAAAAAAATCACAAAAATTGATGAAATAACTTATAAAAAACATATAAAATCTAAATCTGATAATTTGGACATGAGACAAAATAGAATTAAAAAGTACAATACATGGACTTGCACTTAAAACATAAGTGCCATGGGTATGAAAGTGTCACAGACTAACAAAAGCATTGGTTGTGTGAGTGCAAAGGTTTTTTTTTATATCTCTAGAAATGTTGAACTTCCTTGGTAGAGAGATCAAAGCCCTATTTCTTTATGGTTAATAATTATAAAAAGACAAATGCATAAGAAGGCAAAAGCATGTAAATGATCAATGTTGATTAAAAAAAATAAGGAAGGTGTTAAAAAGGATGATGGATAGATCACAATAAACATCCAAGATTTTTTCCTTTCTATGTAGTAATGTTTGGAAAATATCCTTGATGATGTCCCTAATGCGTGCTTAAGTGTTCTAGTCCTACTCTTGTAAGAAGGAAATGAGTATCTTGTTCCTATTCTAATGCCAACAACATGATAGTACCTACATAAGATTGATTGCTTTGGCTTCCTTTAAGGGAGGTTTTATAGATCACCCAAGCCCCCTTAGAGGCTCCGTTACAAGGAGGATGAGGTGTACAACTTGTAAAGTGAGGTGTTAGGTTGAGGTAAGTTGTAAGGGATGGCTAGGCAATTACCATCAATTGTATGGAGTTGATTAGGAAGTTAACTAGATTTATTGGCAATTGCTTGGTTTTATTAAGCTTAATTATCCAATTAAGTCCCTTGATTTGCAGTTAAGACGGTGTTGAATGGGATGATAGGTAAGATTTCATGAGGAACTAGTAGTGACGAGAAATCATACCATTGAAGATTTATTTTTAGCGATGGTGGCACAAAAGTGTTTTGGAGGTATGAAATCATTGTATGGAGTTTTAAGTGTTTTGGAGGTATGAAAGCATCGTATGGAGTTTTGTACGATGCCTTTGTAAGGCTATGACACTATTGTATGGCCACTTTCAGGGTGTCACTTTTTGAATAAGTATAGGAATGAATACTCATTTTAAATCTCTTTTCAAGCCCTTTCTAATGGTACTGCTTTTATGAATATTTGATGATGTTCTATAGTTATTAAAGTTGGTGTTGCTATTTCTTTGAATTCAGGTATAAAATATCAATTTTATTTAATTCACCAAATGGGATGATCAATGATGCCATTGTTATTTTTTTGGCATGGTTTTTAAGATAATTTATGCTTAGCTCATACATAGCAATAATAAATACATTTAAAATTATACCTAAAGAAATTGTTAGCTTGTATATTTAGATTTTATTAAGTTTTCATGCTATTTATCTATTAATTTTTTTGATAATTTGTTCATAAAATCAATTATTACAAAGTAAAATATTTTAATAATAAACATATATCTAAATTAGATTATCTTTTGCCATACACTTTGATATATTTACAATTGATTTATTTCTCCTTTTAGAAACTAAATTTGGGTAGGTGGGGGAATATATATGAGTAAACTATCTCATGATTTGATTGGATTTAAAATGAAATAATTAGTCATTGGGTAGGGGAATATGTATGAGTAAATAATTTCTGGATTTCAAATGATATAATAATAATTTATTTTTGAAGGGTGTATATTTCTACTTGAATTTAGGGATTGGAGAAAGCAAACTAAACTTTTTTTAATATAAAATGTTTAATTATGTGTTTGTAATTATACAAAATTGAAATGTGTTTATTTGTATTATATTGTGACCATACGAATTTTTTTATTACATAGGAGAGTTGGTTACAACCACTATTTTTAGTAACTCGACCAGTGCAAGGTTCAAACTGTTAGCGTACATTAGTTAGCATGTTATTATTATTACATTATTATTGTTATTTGTTATAACTGGGCCTATTTCAGCCACGGGTGGTTCCGTAACCTCCGGGCCTATTAGGGCATGTACTGTTCTATTTAATTCTTTCTGATTAATACAAACTAGTTGATTACTCCGACATGGTATCAGAGCAGGACGGGCAAAGACTAGGAGGGCTCGGTATCTACTTGGCACGCTTCCTGAGGACTTAGACTTTGGAAACAGCTTGACCCAGGCACAATTCTCAATATCTACCTCCGTAGCCGACTGGATCGGGCACAAATCCTAATATAGACACAGAGCTAACTAGATCAAACATGGATCTCGAGGCCGACTCGACTGGACCTGACTGGATCAACACGAAACTCGAGGCCGACTCGACTGGACCTGGATTGGGCACAAAAATCGAGACTGACTCGACTGGACCCAAAACCCGAGGTCGACTTGACTGGACCCCAGGCATGAAACCTAAATCCGATGATGTAGCGACACATGGCAGACTGGCCACGTGCCACCTGGAATGATGAGTGGGTGACACATGGCGGATTGGCCACGTGCCACCCAGGCACGACGTGTGGTGGACTGGCCACGCGCCACTTGGCGTAACAAAAAGACACGCAGGATGACTGATTGCCCATAGGCAATCAAAAGGGAAAGGGCTTCTTTGCCCTTTTATTCCCTTTCAACATCGCCCGCCACGGCGATGTGGGACTAAAATCCCAAAAAAAAAATTCGTGCCTCTAGCCGTGGAAGGGAATAACGGGAATGGGCTTCCCTTCCCTTCCCATCGGGCGACGTAGCCCGACTGGCAGGAGCGCCAGTCGGAAGGACTACAACCGCGGGGTCGGGAGTTCGATTCCCGACGGCTTTAAAAGTTACCTTTTAGCACGGCGCGGCGGAAGGTAAAAAAAATTTCAGCAATTTTTTTTTTTAAGTTTTTTTTCTTTTATATATTTTTAATTAAAGATTTAAAATAAATTAAATAGATTTATTTTTATATAGATTTAAATTTTCTTTTCTTCTATATAAAACTAATTTATTTATTTATTTATTTTATCTTTAGTTATTTAAAATATTTTAAAGAAAATACTTTAAAATTAAAAATTGTGGGGGGGATGTTGAGTAATTTTTTTTAAAAAGCAATTTTGGCATTATTGTAAAGGTGCATTTTCGGCTGAGCCCGACACCTTGTGGGTTATTCCTGTGGGCACTTTATTTGTTGTATGTTGCATATTTGTTTTTTTTGCACTATAACATTAAAAGTTAAAATCAAAATTTACTCCCTAAGTCCCCGAAATAATTAAAACCCATTCGTGCAATTTATTGCACTATAGTGTTCAGTATTTGTGATACCTCTAGCCAGCACTTACAGGTAAAGATGTCATGATTGTGCTACTGTATCCATCGCCTAATATAGCTGCCAAAATGACGTCTGAGCTTGTTCTCTATAAATCATTGGGGAGATATAAGTTTGCCATTTTGCATTTTTTTTACTCCATCCATTACCCTAATAGTTCTTGTGTTTAGGCATAAATCCTGACGAGAGTTCTGAACTCCAAAGTGTTTAGGGGAAGTTACACCCCGCGCATGTGGATTGTAGACTTTCTATGGTAGGTGCCATCAACAAGACTATTCCCTTTTAGTATTGCTTATATTCCACGTATAGTATGATCTCTAAATATCACCTATAGTTTCCCTCACGTAAGGGTGGGTGATTTTTTGTTGATATTTCTAAATACCTATAGTCTCCCTCACGTAAGGGCGGGTATTTTGTATGGTATAATGGCCTAGAAAAAAGTATATCGAAAGTGGGACCAATTGGTGTTATAAGGAACCTTCATCATGTCTGCAAAACTAATGACTGATTCTCATTAGTTGTTGAAAGGTCCTAATTACACACCATGGAAAAATAAGATGAAGGCCATCCTAGCAATGGATGACTTATGGGATGTTGTATCTGGAGCAACAACTAGACCTTCACCTATTGCTGGTGCTACAACTCCATCTACTGCTCAAAGAGACTTTGATAAGCTAGACAGCAAAGCAAAAGTGCTCATCTTGCTTACTGTGTCTGATGAAGTCCAACCCCATATTGCTGACTGTGCAACTAGTAAAGCGGCATGGGATGCCCTTAATACTATATATGAGGGAAAGAATGATTCCACCATTCTATTTCTTCAATCTCAATTACATAGTCTAAGCATGAAGCAGGGTGAGATAGTTGAATTCTTTCTTTGCAAAGTTTTTGAATTGAAAGCAAAGTTGAATTCTTTGGGAGAACCAGTTGAAGACAAGCTCCTTACTTCAGTTGTATTGAGAGCTTTACCTGATTCTTATCGGGTGTTGATCACTTCCCTTCAGGTATCACAATGAAAAGTTACTTTTGTAGAATTGGTTAATATGCTTCAAGAGGAGGAGGCACGCCAACTACAAAGAGATGATTCTTCTAACAATGCCCTCTACATCAACAGGCAAGGGAAGAACCAGAAGAAGGGTAATTTTTAGAAGGGAGGGAATTCACAAAAGGATTCCAAAGGGAAAAAACCTCAACAGAAAAATATATATTGTAATATCTGTGACAAAGAAGGTCATGATACAAACAAATGTTGGCATAAGAATAAGCAATCAAAATAGAAAGGCCGGAACAAACCACAAAATAACAAACAACAAGTGAATGTTGTCGTTGAAGAATTTGACATGGATTTTGAGAGAGCCCACAAAGTTCTCATGACTACCACAGTGTCCAAGCAGATGGATCCTATATGGTATGTTGATTCTGGAGCTAGTAAGCACATGACTGGTGACAAATCATGGTTTGAGTCTTTTGAGGCCAAAGAGGGCAAACTTGTCACTATTGATGATGATAAAACCTACAAGGTTCAAGGAGAAGGCACTATTTTAGTCACTCTTCCTGATGGCAAGTGTCATATTGATAAAGTTCTCTATGTTCCAGGATTGGCAAACAATTTTTTGTCAGTCACACAAATTTTGGACAAAGATATGGTTGTGAACTTTAGTGTTGAGGAAGGCAAGAAGTGTTGTTCTATTACCAGGAGGGGTAAGAACATTGCAACTACTTCATATAAGCATGGATTATTTGCCTTAGATACTATCTCTACTCCACATTTTGCCATGACAGTCTCTACAAAGGAGGCAAATTCCCTATGGCACAAGAGATATGGACATTTGAGTTCTGGTTACTTACTTGAGTTAAGTAAGTATGAGATGGTAAAGGGTCTTCCTTCCCTTTCTACCACTTTACCAGTTTGCTCTGACTGCTTGGCAGGAAAGTAGCATAGAGTGCCTTTTGAAAAGAGCTCTACAAGAGCAAAGAAACCTCTGGAGTTGGTTCATACCGATCTGTGCGGTCCCTTCACTCCCAAAAATTGCAGGGGTAAGAGGTATTTTTAGTTATTTGTGGATTATTATTCATGAAATATGTGGGTATTCTTTCTTCAACTAAAATCTAAAGCATTTGGCTTCTTTCAACAATTCAAGAAATCTGTTGAGAAGGAGTCAGGGACTTCTATAAAAACTCTTCGCTCATATCGAGGGGGGGAGTTCACCTCTAAGGAATTTTTTGCATTATTGAAATAAAATGGGATCACAATACAGTTAACTACTGCTTATACTCCTTAGCAAAATGGATTTGTTGAAAGGAGGAATCGTTCCATCATGGAAATGGTTCGTTGCATGCTCATAGGAGCTAGACTTGAGTAACTATATTGGGTAGAAGTTGTCACCACAATAGTATATCTGTTGAATAGGACACCCACAAAGGCCCTACAAGGAATGACTCCACAGGAAGCATGGAGTGGTAGGAAACCCTCCATTTCTCATCTATGCATTTTTGGATGTAAAGCTTTCATGCACATACCAAAAGAGAAAAGGAAGAAGCTAGATGAGAAGACATTGAAGTGTATTCTTCTTGGCTATGATGAGCACTCTAAGGGTTATCATTTGATTGATCCCTTGACTAAGAAGATTCACATTAGTAGAGATGTATTTTTTGATGAAGCTTTCACATCAACAAAAACATCAGATGTATACCTAGACCTTGTGGAAACACAGGTTGCTAAATCTCCTTCATCAAAATTTGGAGGTTCTTCTTCATCTTCAACACCTAAGAAGAAGAATCCAAAGTGGTATACAAATACAATAAAATACTCTAAGCTATCTACTCCACCAGATTTGACATTGGATAGGCCTCATACTCGCAGCATGGCTATTTTGAGGAACTTTTTGTAGATCCAGAGAGAGATACAGAAGATATGGATATTGATAGTGATAAGGTGTTTATGTCTTCAATAGGAAATCTTGAACCTACATCAGTACAAGTTGCTCTCGATGAGCCTCAGTGGAAGGCTGCTATGGATGCAGAGTATAAGTCTTTGATGAAAAAAAAAACTTGGAAGCTTGTCGATTTGCCACATGGAAAGAAACCCATTGGCTGCAAATGGGTGTATAAAGTCAAGTACAAAGAAGATGGTACAATTGATAAGCATAAGGCCCGTCTTGTTGCAAATGGCTATGCTCAAAAGGAAGGCATTGACTACGAGGAAGCTTTTGCACCTACTGCTCGGATGACAACAATTCAAGTTATTTGTGCTATCGCAGCACAGTTTGGGTGGAAAGTTCACCAGATGGATGTCAAAAGTGCTTTTCTGAATGGTGATCTCCAAGAAGAATTCTATATGACTCATCCAGAAGGATTTGTAGTGGAAGGCCAACAGCAGAAAGTTTGCAAATTGGTCAAATCCTTATATGGCTCGAAACAAGCTCCTCGAGCTTGGTATATAAAAATGGACAATCACCTCCTACAGCATGGTTTTAAGAGATGTCCGTCAGATGCAAACCTCTATTTCAAGAAGCAAGGTTCTGAGATAGTGTTGCTTGTACTCTATGTTGATGATCTTCTCATTACAGGGAGTTCAAAAACTATGATCTCTACTATCAAAAGAGACTTGTGTCAATATTTTGAGATGTCAGATCTTGGACTTCTCCATTACTATCTTGGTCTAGAATTCAGCCAGAAGGAGCACTCCATCAAAGTGTCTCAGAAAAAATATGCCAAGACATTGTTGGAAAAATATCGCATGACTGATTGCAAGCCAATGGCAACTCCGATGGATACTGGACTTTAGTTATCGCGATATGATGATTCACCTTAGGTAGATGGTACTCTCTATCGACAGTTGATTGGGAGTCTCATATATCTAACCAATACTAGGCCAGATCTCGTATTTGCTGTCAACTATCTTTCGAGGTTCATGTAGGAGCCTAAGACCACTCATTGGAAAGTAGCAAAACGTGTTCTTCACTATGTCCGTGGCACAATGGAATATGGCCTAGAATATAAGAGGAACAACAAATTCTTCTTACAGGGATACACGGACTCCGACTATGTCGGATCATTTGATGATCACAAGTCAACTTCAGGATATATTTTTCATCTTGGATCCGGTCCTGTCTCTTGGCACAACAAGAAGCAATAGGTGGTTGCTATATCATCAACAGAGGCAAAATATCACACCGCACATGATGTTGTGTGCGAAGTGATATGGTTGCGTCACATTCTGACAAGTATGGGTCATCCATACAAATCTCCAATCCACTTGTTTTGTGACAATTAGGGTGTTCTGAACCTAGTCAAGAATCCAGTTCATCATGAAAGAACAAAACACATTGACACACAATGTCATTTCATTCGAGACGAAGTTCCAAAGCACCAAATTCAGCTTTAGCACATTCCCATCGATGCTCAAGTTGCAAACATTTTCACTAAGGCACTTGGACGTGTCAAATTTGAATTGTTTTGCAGCTCTCTTTGTATTGCAAAATGATGTAATCAGGGGGGATGTTTAGTATAGCTAGTAGTTATATTATTGCCCAAATAATGTAATAAGGGGGGATGTTAGCGTACATTAGTTAGCATGTTATATTATTACATTATTATTGTTATTTGTTATAACTGGGCCTATTTCAGCCACGGGTGGTTTCATAACCTTCGGGCCTATTAGGGCATGTACTGTTCTATTTAATTCTTTCTGATTAATACAAACCAGTTGATTAGTCCGACATAAACCATAGGGACTACTCCCAAAAAACATATTCATCTCATTCTTCTTGACCTGACGTGAGATGGGGAACATTGGTTGCTTGAGGTTTGTGTCATCATTGTCAATCTAATGTGCACTCAGAGGATTTAGAGTAGACTACTACCTTTGCAAAGGGTTGGCTTCCCCTAAAGGTTTGAACCTAGGTCTCTTCTTGGTAAGTGCCCAACCACACCTATAATTACCAATCCACCTAGCCCTTGGGGGTGACCATATGACAACTTAACAATGATGTAAATGTCATTTTGAAAATATTATAACTTAATTTTTCTTCAAATTCATAATATTTAATTAAAATATATATTTATTTTTTTTAATAAATATAGAATTGAATAGACCTCACATAAATTTAGGGATTGGAGAAATAAATCTAAATATTTTTGAAAATAAAAGGTTTAATCATATGTGAGTGATTATACAAAATTGAAATGTGTTTATTTGTATTATATTGTGACCATTGACAACTTAATAATGATGTATATGTCATTTGGAAAGATTCTAAATTGATTTTTTCTTCAAACTCATAATATTTACTAAAATATATATTGAATTTTTTTATAAATATAAAATTAAATAAATCTCACATAAATTATATCACTGAATATATATCTAAACTACTATGCTTGAATCTTAGGTTGGGCATTCCTATCCCAACCATATCTATGATAAGAGGAGAGTTGAAATTATCAATAGGGACACAACACACACCCATACACACACCCACCCCTTCACACACTCACTCATGCCATGGTTTGAAACTTGGAACTCCCCAAAAAGAACCAAATTCAAAAATATTGATTGATTTATAGTAATGAGAACTTGTATTTACATGGCCAACTTCATTCTACCCTTGATTTCATTTAAATTGTGATTGAGTGGAATAATCAAAGGTACGAGCATGCTTAGGGCATCTACCATTGAAATGATTGGAAGGGAATTCAATGCTAAGAGTAGCTTAAAGTGCTACCCAAAATCAAATTAGGTACATATCTACATATTTTCTAAGTGAATACATGAAGTTGTGGGACCTCCAATGGCCACAACACAACATTTATTAGACTCACTCAAACCATCCATGTCATTGACCAATAAACAATCCAATTCAATCTCCACCCTCTACAATGAAGTGGTCATGAACCAATGGGTATTTAGAAGTCCCATTAGAGGTCCAAATTAGTGCATCAAGTTGCACACCAACCAAAAAACATCTTGTAAGTATGGTACCACTACCGACAAAAAAAAGTCCTTTTAGGCTCTAACCAAGGGGTGGTGTTCCAATGTACTCGATGGGTCCAAACCCCTACAACTAAATAAATAACACAATTATGTGGCAAATGTTGAGGAGTACCACATTTATGTTTTATTGGAACCAAAAATTATAAAAATAAGAGAGGTCACAATAAAAATGGAGCTAGAAAATCATAACTCAAGGCGTAAGGACACCCAAACAATAAACATCATAGAGACCTAAGGCTAAAAATAAAACCAACACATAAAATGGTGAATAAACAGAATAACTAAACAAAGGGATCCACTTAAAGAGAAGATCAAGCCCTATTTTGGGCACTGATAGAACAACCTAATGCTATAAAATGTCACCCCGTCAACCTACTATACCTAGGCCTCAAAGAAATAGAGGGATCTTAAGGCGAAATGAGGTTAGGTGAAACCATGTTGATAGTGCATGAAGCCTCATGCCAGAACCTAACAATATTTATAAAATGTACCAACTCATGAGTCAACTTGGAATTCTGTGAATGGATTTGGATAGTAATAGTAGAAAATACTGTAATCATTTCATGCAAGGAAAACTAACTAGAAATTGAATCTCCATAATAGACAACAACATTCCTAACTTTCCAAATTTGAAAAAAATAATAACATGGAATAAATTCCATAGAGTAGCAATATGGGCAGGCCAAAAACTATTATCTCCAAAAAATATCATTTGCCATCTAAAAAATTTAGGATGAAAGGGCTTGAACAATGAGTGAATCCAAGACTAAGTAAATTGATCATGAGGGCAAAACCAAAATAAATGTTTGAAAGTATCAAAATAAACACAAGTTGGAAACTTAGTATTAGGAAGACCAACCCTACTAACTCTATCTCCCCTAGGAAGCCCTTGATAAATAAGAGAATAGAGAAAAGAGTAATATTGGATTCAATTTTATACTGCCAGATATGGTTTAGATGAGCAATCCAAGTATAGGAGGTAGAATGTGTCTACCATCTCTCATGAAGTTTATCAACACAAGGGAAACAAAACTAATAAAATGATAAATCAAGTAATAAGAGTATTTAGTTAAAGGAGCATCCACATTCCAGTGACAATCCCTCCACCAAGTACTTTGGGGTTGAAGGCCAAGCTTATGAAGCATAACAATAGGTATGAGATCTTGAATTTTAACAATAGAAGGAAGATATAAATTCTAAAGATTAAATTTCTATTTGATATTAGGCCAAGGAATCCAGTATCGAGAGTGCACTAAATATTTAATATAACATATGCCCTTGCAAAACAACCTTAAAGCTTTAATCCTTGAAATATCAGCAAGAAGAAATGAAGAGTTAGATAGAATAGGAGACCACCATATATTCTAAGAATTGAATGAAAGATCATTATGAAAACCATCACCAATCCAATGAAGATGAGGTTTCACCACCTCAAAAGCTCGTAAAATACTTTTAACAATAAAGTAACCCTAAACCTTAACTAGTGGAGAAATAATTATGAGAGTATAGAGGCAAATTTTAGCCCAAGATTTGCACCCATAAGGTAGACCTAAAGAAATACAATGATGAATCAAAACCTTCTAGTCTTCAATATCTTCAATATCTTTAACCACCTACTTAGCACATAGAGAAATGCTTTATCTACAAATATCAATGATACCCATTCTACCCTTATCAGTAGGTGTGCAACAAATATCCCAAGAAACTCGATGAAAACCACACAAATTCTTCCCCTTGGCCCAAAGAAGATTCCTAAGGATTCTGTCCAACTTATTATAATAATTCTTAGAGGGGCCCAAAAGGAAGAGTAATAAACATGGGTGGTAATAATAATATTTGTGCAAACCAAAAACTTGTTGGTAAGATAAACGAAATGTGAGGCCAAACAAGAAACATTATTTTCAATTTTGTCAATGACATACTACTAAAGTTCAGATAGTGAGCTATCAAAAGTAAATAAAATTCCTAAGAACATAAAACACTCATCCCTTTGAAGCCAATACCATGAAAAATTTCTAAGCCAAGTAGGCATAGAAGAAGAATCAAGGTGGAATAAAAGGGACTTAGACCATTTGATGTTGGATCCCGAGGCATTACAAAAAGTTTCCAAATAAACCAAAGTAGTTGAAACTAAAACCTCATCCTCATTGATAGTGAGAAAATAATTATCCACAAAGTTCCCATTAATAAGTTGGATGGACATATCAGGAAAAACAATTCCTTTGATCAACCCCTTAGATGCTTGATTGGCAATAATATAACCAAAATCTTTAGTATCAAGGATGTAAAGTAATGGTGCAAAAATACAACCCTAGTGAATAGAATGAAATAAACCAAAATACTCTGACCTAATTCCATTAATAGTAAGACAAGTTGAAGCATCAAAAAACAACATACTAATAGCCCTAAAGAAAAGGGGCCAAATCTGAGAACTTGTAGAATGACAAGAATAGGCCACTCAATACGATTATAATATTTCTCAAAGTATATTTTAAGGAAAATGAGATTTTGGCCAGATATACAAGCCCATTCTAAACCTTCCTAGACAAAAATAAGATTATCTAAGATGTAATTCCCTTTAATAAAGCTCATTTGCTTTGGTCTGATAATCATAGGGAGAATGTTGTAAATACGGAGAGTTAAAGCTTTAGCCAAAATTTTGTAAGAGATATTAAGTAGAGTAATAGTTCATCAACTAGTGATAAGCTTAGGATTATCTTATTTAGGAATAAATTTAATGTTTCCATGATTGATAATATTACCCAAAGCCTTATTGGCTAATGCTTCATTGTAGACATTGATAAGATTAGGCCCCGTAAACTTCCAAATGGATTTATAAAATTCACATGGAAAGCCATCAAGACCAGGAAACTTATCATATGACATAGTTAGAAGAGTATTATGAAGATCATCACGTGAAAGAGGAGCTTCACAAATAATTTTGTCATAAGTAAACAACTTAGCAGGAACAACATCAAGATAATGTTGGGGCACCATATGACATTCTATAGAATCATGTTGAGCTTAAAAAATAAGCTTATAATGATCTACAAAGGTTGAATCAATATCAAGAAGAGAAGTAAACCTACCATGAGAGACTTGAATAGCCTTGATATGAATCCTAGCCTGCCTAGAATGAAGAGACTTGAAAAAGGCTTTGGATGGGTGATCACCAACCCTCAACCAATGCAGATGAGCCATAATTTGAGCCCCCTAGATTCATGTAATTCATGTACTATAAGATAATGGCAAAGAACAAAAATCCTTGTTTGCAACAGTCCATCATGTAGATCATTTTCCAACAACTATAAATTTTGTTGATACTCCTTCGTAACAACCAAATGAGCAATATTTCTAACATGTGCCACCTATTTTACAAAATACCACGTGAAAGAAGTCTAATTTAAAGAGTGAGGAGGCCAAGGTAATCAATCAAGGTGCTGACAGAATCTGCCATTACCCACACAATAATTAGACCATGTGAACCAGGGTGGAGGTGTGCAATTATGTTGACAAAAAAAAGGATAAAAAAGACCCCATCTACATTTAAGAAAAAACAAAGCCTCAGGCTCTCCAGAACACTAGTGCATCATGAGACAACCAAAATTATATTTAGCATTCTCAACCATATTAAAATCACCATAAAAAATCCAATATACCATCGGTATTTGATCAACCAAGTACCACCAAAATGCAGAGTGACTAGACCCATCATTAGGTGCATAAATGTTGGTAATACCCATGGTGTTATCATTAATATTCAACAAAATCCTGATCACATGATGAGAAGGATCATCACTATATCCAAGCAGACAATCCTCAAGTTTGGAGGATATACAAATAGAAGCACCACCCTGACCATTGTTAGGTAATGGAGCCAAATTGATAAGAAAGAAATTAATTACCATTAAATATTATTTTAAAAATATAATTGTATTTCTTGGTGGAAAACACTTGTCAAAAGAACGTGATAAGCGTATGGGTGGTTTCAACCCATGGTTTTGGCCCATTGTATTTCGACACCACTATGTGGTTTTAGGATAGAGGAAAAGCCGTGAACCTCTATATATTATGTACTGTAAAGGTCACCTTTGTGTGTTAATGCTCTTTTTCTAGTTTGGAGCAAGAGAGGAGAGGAGATATTGTACAACGGAGAATATTGTTGTATTTTTGCTAATAAAAAGGATTGATTGTTTCTCTGTTGATGTAGGGTACACTTCTTGAACCATGTATATCTTATGTCTTTTACATTTGTATGATTGCTTGTTGTTTATTGCACTATTTCATATTTTGCTTATGGGAGCTTAACTAGGGTTTGAACTATTTTTCCATTTATGTTGTATATTGTTTGTACATGGTAAATTCCCAACAACTGGTATCAGAGTGATCTTGTTGGTAAGGCACTCACAAGAGAATTTTATGTTCGAGTGGGAGAAATGGAAGAAATTTTGAAGTTTAAACTTAAGAAGTTTACTGGATAAAATTTTGGTATGTGGAAAACCAAAGTGGAGGATTATCTATATCAGAAGAATGATCTGTACTTGGCTCTAAAAGGGAAGACTGATGGTAAACCTAACATGATGGATGATGAGGAATGAGATCTAATAGACATGAGGGCACTAGGGGTGATCCGATTGAGCCTGGATGATTCTATTGCATACAACATAAAGAAGGAAAAGACCACCAAAGGATCCATGGACACACTAGCTAAGTTGTATGAAAAACCCTCAACTTCAAATAAAATTTTCTTGATTAGAAATACTTTTACTATGAATTTGCAAGAGGGTGGATCTATACAATCACACCTTAAAGAGTTTTATGTTGTTATGGGTTCTTTAAAATCTATAGGGCTTGATTTTTATGATGAGGTTATGGCTTTAGGGTTTCTTTGTTCACTACCAAACTCGTGGGATAGCGTTGTAATGGCGGTGAGTAATTTTGTGCCTGGATCTAGAAAGCTAGTGTTTGATGATGTGATTAGCATAATCCTTAGTGAGGATATGAGGAGAAAAACCTTAGGGGAGGCTTCATCATCTAGAGCAGCACTATCTACAGAAAGCAGATTCAAAAATAGAAAAAGAGGAAAAGGCCAAGCTATATGGAAAATCCAAAACTGAGAAATTCGAAGGGTAGATCTAAAAGCAGAGAAAAAAGCAAGATTGATTTCTTGCATTATGGGAAGAGTGGACACTTCAAGAGGGAGTGTAAAGACAAAAGTAAGAATTAAGACAATAATGGGAATGATGCTCAAGAGGTAAACATTGTAGGCGTAATTTATCAGGATGCCCTGATTCTTGTAGCAAATTGCACGAGTGAGTATTGGGTTATGGACTTTGGAGCTTCTTATCATGTCACTTCTCATAGGGAGTACTTTGCTGATTATACTCTAGGCCATTATGGAGAGGTTTTGTTGGGCAATAACTGTCCATGTGAGATTGTGGGTATTGGCACGTGAAGAACACAAGCTTATACTGAGAGGGGGGGGTGAACAGTATAAGACCTCTTTTTACTTTATCTATCAATACAACTTTCAAACCAATAATATGCAGAATAAGATAGCAGTAATAACAGTAGTAAAATAGTGCAAAAGAAGCAATCCACAATGAGACACAGCAATTTACGTGGTTCACCCAAGATGGGCTACTCCACGAATAAAACTTTTCCTCTAAAAGTTATATCAAAACCTCTGGGAATACTTCTCGATTACAATTTTTATGAGCCTCAGCTCAAAGGAGACACCTTCCCCTAAATCTGCTTTGCTAGTGATCCTCTAGAAGACCTCAATCTCTTTTGCCCTTAGCAAGTGGAACTTTTTCCATGGAAGACACCTAACTTCTTTGCTATGGCTGGAGATCTCTGTCCTCAACTCTGTCACAGCAATCTGGTCCTCTTTTCTGCACCAAAACACAGTCCTTCGGTCTGGCACAATTTTGTCCTCTTCCTCTGTCTTTGATCTGCACTTGGTAGGAAAACAACTTTTCACTGTCTGCACAACTACAGTAGCACAATCTCTTTAAATTACAGTCGCACTATCTTCTCAAATTTTGTGCAAACGCAATAGTGCAATCTTCGCAAAAATTACAGCAACTCTATCACCGTTCATCCTTCACAACTGTTCACAATTATAGCAGCATCTACTTCCCACCCATAGCAGCATAGTCTTTGACACTTAGAAGATTCAAGGAAATGCACTCAAATGCTACAATCGAACTTCGATCTCTTCTTTTTGATACTCGAACCTCACTTTGTCGAACTCACTCTACGAACGCCACACTTCGAATGCACACACCTTTGATACTTCAAATTGCTCAAATAGTCCTTTAAATACTCACAATCTCAAGATGAAATCTTGTTCTTTAGTTGGCTGTTCAACCTTCTAACATGTCGACTATAAAACCTTATACTTTTTCGACCAAGGTTAACTTTGTTGGCTTCAACCGCCTCTGCTGTTCTGTAGCTTTTCTCGTGCGACACTCAAACATTTCGTGATATCACTACGCCTTTGTTTGTCGTACACCTTCTTTGGTTTGTTTTCATGAAATCACGACACTACAGCTTTTGCTGACATCACCATGAATCTTGTCACAAAATCGTGACGCTCTAGACTTCAATGCCTTCTTCTCTGCTGCTGTCATGAAATTGTGACACCTTTGCCTCTTGTTGACATCATCATGATTCTTGTCACAAAATCATGATGCTCTAAACTACAAAGCCTTCTTATCCGCTACTATCGTGAAATCGTGACACCTTTGCCTCTTGCTGATGTCATCATGATTTTTGTCATGAAATCACGACGCTCTTGCTCCTTCAACCTTTTCTTGGTTTGCACTAGCAAAAATGAAGCATGTCGCAAAATCGTGATGCTTTCGCTTCCTTAAGCTCTTTCTTGTTAACTGTTCGTGAAACTGTAACATGTCACGAAATCGCAACGCTTTTGCCAACTGCAAGCTGCCAACTCAACCTGTCATGAAATCGTGACACTTTTTTGTACAACTTCTTCGAAACTTGTTGCGAAATCGTGACACTTCCTGCAACTCAACACTGCCAACTCAACTTATCGCAAAATCGTGACACTTTCTGCATTCGTACAACTTCTTCGAAACTTGTCGCAAAATCGTGAAACTTTTGTTCACTTTGCCTCTGCCTTCCTGCATGTCGCGAAATCATGACAGTTTTGGCCAAACTTTCTCTCTCCTCAAACATGTCATGAAATCATGACAGTTTTGCCCGTTCTGCCTTTGCCTTCCTACATGTCGCGAAATCACGACAGTTTTGGCCAAAATTTCTCTCTCTTCAAACATGTCGTGAAATCGCGACAATTTTGGCCAACCTTTCTCTCTCCTCAAATATGTTGCGAAATCGCGATAGTTTTTCCAACAGCCTGCAAAATTTTTCTAACTTATCTTTTTCTGGATTTTTGGCAACTGGGCTACTCTAATTTTCTTGGAGACTTACTGACCAGTTGAACCCTTCATCAAAACACATCCTTAGACATAAAAACAAATTGCTCCAAGAACTCCTTGACATCAAAAAAACAACATCTACCAATAGCTCCTTGACATCAATGACAACAACTAAAATTAGGCAAAGGCAATGTACTCAAGGTACCCAAAATTGCCAACAATCTCCCCCTTTGTCATTGATGGCAACCCTTAACTAAAACACATCTTTCAAGAGCCAAAACTGAAATCAAACTCTTCAAGTGTTGCTCCCCCTGACTTGAAGCTTTCCTCTTCTCTTGAAAAATCTCCCCCTTACTTAAATCTCTCCCCCTTTGTCATCAATGGCAAAGGGTCACCTTTGGGGATTGGGACTAATAATGAGCCTCTTAGCTTAGTCCCTCCTCCACCTCCTGATGAGGTGATTTAAAACAGGGTTGGGAGTGACACTCCCATTAAACACTCATCATCATTAGTGTCTAAGATTTCTTTGCCGGGCCTTCTCTTGAATTCTTTTCCTGTATTTCTGTTCCTGTCACTATTCTGATCCTCGGACCTATTAATACTACTGTTCCTATTTCTATTATCTTTTCTATTCTTATCCATACCTTGATTCTTGGACCTGTTCATATCACTTTTCCTATTTTTGTTATCTTTCCTATTTTTATCCATGCCTTGATCCTTGGACTTTTTCATGCTGCTATTTTTGTTCCTGTATCTCAGAAGATTAGCTCTACACTGTCTAGCTAGGTGACCTTCATTGTTGCATTTATAGCAGGTAACAATATTAGTCATGGCTGTTCTTTGAATTCTCTTGTTTTGACTAACCCAGTTCTTGTTATTTGCCTTGCAAAAAATTGCCTTGTGCCCGAATTGTTGACAAGAGTAGCAATACACTTGAAAGAAATTACATCTCCTGAAACTGTCATTTACTCTCTTCATTTGAGTCATGCACTGTACAGCCATGTGACCAAATCTATGACATGCATAACATCTGCCGTGAAATTTTCATTCGTTCGACTTCATGGGTCCCGAAAACTTCTTCTTCTCAGTCTGAATATTGTTTTCTGTTTCTGCGTATTCATCACTTACGGACTCATGATCTGAAGAAATTTTTTCAACAGGACTATCTTTCTTTTGAAATCTCTTGCTAGATTCCCCAACCTATTCCTTGTGCGGCTCAAAAAATCGAGACCTGTTTTATCTATTGGTTTTCTTTGTCCTTCGATGAGAAATTTAACCTTCTTGGAGCTATTCTAAAATCTATAAAGCTTATATTTGTACTTTTTATTTTCTTCTTTCAAAGAAGCCATTTCCTGTTCTAACTCACTATACTCCAAAATTCTAGAATCTAACTCATTCTTGAGTTCTTGTGACTTAGCCATAGATACTTCAAGATTTTCTACAAGTTCATCTATCTCCATATAGCATTCATCTAACTTAATCTTGAGTCTATCATTCTTCTTTCTTTCCTTTTTTAAAACACTAAGAGCATTGTTAAGTTCGCATTCAAGATCCTCTATTTTATGGCACTTTGAATCATCACAGTATTTTTCAGATTTCTTATCACTAAAGGTGCTACCTTTTTCAAAAACCATACATGCATCTTCATTGGGGTTTTCTGAAACATCCTCATACATACTAGCAGCCAAATCATTATTTCTTCAATCATCCTCAAGGTGCCCAAAATTTCCACATCTAAAACATTTCATGATAATGAATTTATGTTTCAGTTCTTCCTCTTTTTTTGAAATGAACAGCATCTCATTTTCATCATCACTAGAAGAACTGCCACTTTCACTGCTAGAACACTTACTTTCTTTGTCTAAGTAAAAGCTCTTCTTATTCTTGTGAGAATGCCTCTTTCCATGATTGTTGTACTCGTCTTTGTTTTTCTGGTGATTGTTGTACTCATTTTTGCTCTTCCTGTAATACCTGTGCTTTTCAGAATCCTTGCTTTTAACATCTTGTATATCTTCATCACTTTCATCTTTAGAAACAATGACTGATCAGTAGCATAATGACCAAATTTCCCACAGCTTGAAACATCTTATATTTTTCTTGCTTTTGTGCTTTCCGGAAAACTTGCCTTTCCTGCTTGTAATATGCCTCTTCCTCACTAGAAGACTCATCACTTTCTTGAATTTGTTTGCCCTTCGATTTCTTGATAGCTTTGAAAGCTGCTTCTTTCTTTACATCAATTTTTACTTGAGTTCTCAGCTCAAATGCTGCAAGAATACTATGGAGCTCATCCTTTTTCAATTTATCTAAATCTTTAGCTTCCTCAATAGAAAAAATATTTTCACTAAATCTATTAGGAAGGGATCTTAAAATCTTATCACACACATCATTTTCAGCAAGTTCAAGACCTAATTCTTTCATAGAATTAACAACTTCATCCATTCGGAGCATGTAGTCACTAATATTTTCATCATCATTCATCTTGAGTTGTTCAAAAATACCTTTAAAATGTCTTAACTTGGCCTTTCGAACATTTTCATCACCTGTATGAACAACCTGCAATTGATTCCACATTTCACTGGTCGTCTTGCAGTGAATAACTTTAGTGAGATCTGCCTTTTGTAAACCCTTCAAGATTGCATTCATGGCTTTTGAATTGCTGTGATGTAGAAGTTTGTCTTCTTTAGTGTAAGGACCATTTTTATGAATGGTATACCCATCTTCAACAACTTCCCATACCTCATTACCGAGAGCCATTAGATAGACTTTCATTCTTGCACTCCACAGACCAAAATATGATCCATCAAGAATAGGTGTTGCATTGCTACTCGAGTAGTCCATTGTGTTCTTTGTAAACTTTTCCTTCAAGCTGTTAAACTTTCTGAAGGCACTGGCTCTGATACCAATTGAAGAACACAAGCTTATACTGAGAGGGGGGTGTGAACAATATAAGACCTCTTTTTACTTTATCTATCAATACAACTTTTAAACCATTAATATGCATAATAAGATAGCAGTAATAACAGCAGTAAAACAGTGCAAAAGAAGCAATCCACAATGAGACACAACAATTTACGTGGTTCACCCAAGATGGGCTACTCCACGGATAAAACTTTTCCTCTAAAAGTTATATCAAAACCTTTGGGAATCCTTCTCGATTACAATGTTTATGAGCCTCAGCTCAAAGGAGACACCTTCCCCTAAATCTGCTTTTCTAGTGATCCTCTAGAAGACCTCAATCTCTTTTGCCCTTAGCAAGTGGAACTCTTTCCATGGAAGACACCTGTCTTCTCTGCTCTGGCTGGAGATCTCTGTCCTCAACTCTGTCATAGCAAGTTGGTCCTCTTTTCTGCACCAAAACACAGTCCTTCGGTCTGGCACAATTTTGTCCTCTTCCTCTGTCTTTGATCTACACTTGGTAGGAAAACAACTTTTCACTGTCTGCACAACTACAGCAGCACAGTCTCTTTAAATTACAGCCGCACTATCTTCTCAACTTTTGCACAAACACAATAGTGCAATCTTCGCAAAAATTACAGTAGTTCTATCACCGTTCGTCCTTCACAACTGTTCGCAATTACAACAGCATCTACTTCCTGCCCACAGCAGCACAGTCTTTGACACTTATAAGATTCAAGGAAATGCACTCAAATGCTATAGTCGAACTTCGATCTCTTCTTTTTGATACTCGAACCTCACTTTTTTGAACTCACTCTGTAAATGCCACACTTCGAATGCGCACACCTTTGATACTTCAAATTGCTCAAACAGTCCTCCTTTAAATACTCACAATCTCAAGATGAAATCTTGTTCTTTATTCGACTGTTCAACCTTCTAACATGTTAGCTGTAAAACCTTATACTTTGTCGGCCAAGGTTAACTTCGTCGGCTTCAACCGCCTCTACTGTTCTGTAGCTTTTCTTGCACAACACTCAAACATGTCACGATATCGCTACGCCTTTGTCTATTGTACACCTTCTTTGGTTTGTTGTCATGAAATCATGACACTATAGCTTTTGCTGACATCACCATGAATCTTGTCATGAAATCGTGATGCTCTAGACTTCAATGCCTTCTTTGCTGCTGTCATGAAATCGTGACACCTTTGCCTCTTGTTGATGTCATCATGATTCTTGTCACGAAATCGTGATGCTCTGAACTGCAAAGCCTTCTTCTCTGCTACTGTCATGAAATTGCGACACCTTTGCCTCTTGCTGACATCATCATGATTTTTGTTGCGAAATCGCAACGCTCTTGCTCCTTCAACCTTTTCTTGGTTTGCACTAGAGAAAATGAAGCATGTCACGAAATCACGATGCTTTCACTACCTTAAGCTCTTTCTTGTCAACTATTTGCGAAACTGGAACATGTCATGAAATTGCGACGCTTTTGCCAACTGCAAGCTGCCAACTCAACCTATCACGAAATCATGACACTTTCTACATCTATACAACTTCTTCAAAACTTGGCATGAAATCATGACACTTCCTGCAACTCAACACTGCCAACTCAACTTGTCACGAAATCGTGACACTTTCTGCATCCGTACAAATTCTTCAAAACTTGTCACGAAATCATGAAACTTTTGTTCACTTTGCCTCTGCCTTCCTGCATGTCACGAAATCATGATAGTTTTGGCCAAACTTTCTCTCTCCTCAAACATGTCATGAAATCATGATAGTTTTGCCCATTCTACCTCTGCCTTCCTGCATGTCATGAAATCATGATAGTTTTGGCCAAACTTTCTCTCTCCTCAAACATGTCACGAAATCATGATAGTTTTGGCCAACCTTTCTCTCTCCTCAAACATGTCACGAAATCATGATAGTTTTGGCCAACCTTTCTCTCTCCTCAAACATGTCATGAAATTGCGACAGTTTTTCCAGCAGCTTGCAAACTTTTTCTAACTTATCCTTTTCTAGATTTTTGGCAACTGGGCTACTCTGATTTTCTTGGAGACTTAAACCATTCATCAAAACACATCCTTAGACATAAAAACAAATTGCTCCAATAACTCCTTGACATAAAAAAAAACAACATCTACCAATAGCTCCTTGAAATCAATGACAACAACTAAACTTAGGCAAAGGCAATGTACTCAAGGTACCCAAAATTACCAACAGCACGGTGAATGTAAAGTTGCCAAACATAAATATCTGGGTGCTTAACAATGTTAGGCACATTCCTGATCTGAAGAGGAACTTGATTTTAGCCAGTACACTTGATTTGGAGGGATACAACACTAATTTCAAAAACCAAAAATGGAGAGTGACAAAGGGTTCAATGGTGATTGCAAAAGGTGAGTTGACTAGAACTTTGTATTTACTGTAGAAATCATCGTATTGCACATTGAACTATGCTACTCAAGATGATGTGAAAGCATGTCATTTGTGGTTGGGTCATATGAGTGAGAAAGGGATGAAAACCCTTCACTCTAGAAAACTATTATCAAAACTCAAGGAGGTTGATTTGGGTTTTTGTGAAGGTTGTATATACGAAAAACATAAAAGGGTAAGATTTTTGAAAGTTGGTATAGAAAGGAATAAAGAGAAATTAGAGTTAGTACACTCGAATGTGTGGGGTCCCTCACCAGTACTTTCTCTTGAGGGCCAATCTTATTATGTTACCTTCATTGATGATTTCAACAGGAAGACATGGATCTACACAATGAAGCATAAATCTGATACTTTTGAAACTTTTCGAAAGTGGAGAGCATTAGTGGAGATTGAGGCAGGTAAGAAAGTAAAGTTCCTTAAATATGACAATGGTGGTGAATATTGCAGTAAGGAGTTTGAGGACTATTGCGCAAAGGAAGGAATTAGGAGAATAAAGACTACTCCTAGGACATCATAAGATAATGGAGTCTCGGAGAGGATGAACAAAACTATAATAGAGTGTGCCAGATCCATGAGATTGCATGCAGGGTTGCCATTGTTCTATTAGGCTAGTGCAGTTGATACAATAGTTTATTTGTTAAATAGAGGACCTTGTATTGCATTGGATGGAGGCATTATAGAGGAGACTTGGAAAGGTAAGCCTGTAAACTACTCTTTTCTTAGAGTATTTGGTTGTGAGGCTTTTTCCCATATAAATAAATAAAATAGAAGTAATATTGATGTAAAGTCTAGAAAGTGCTATTTTTGGTTATGGTGTGGTATAGATGGGATATAGGCTATGGGATAATGTTGACCCAAAAGTTATCAGGAGTAGAGATGCGATTTTAAATGAGGATATGTTGTACAAGGATAGGAACATACAGGTTGAAAAGGATGTACCTGAGTTTTTTGACTTGGATGCAATCCTAGAGCATGGTGTAAGAAGATAACCTCTTGTTTAGATTGATGAACATGTTCCTCATGAGGAACAGAAAGGTGAACAGGAAATTTTTGTTACTCCACCACCATCCCCATGGGAAGTAAGGAGATCTACAAGGGTAAGACATGCACCTGATAGGTATTCTCCTACTTTACATTATGTACTATACACTTATGTCGATAAATCAAAATGATTTCATGAGGATTTTAAAGTGGATGTTAGGATTAAGTGGGAGCATGATATGAATGATGATATGGACTCATTGACTCAAAACCAAACTTGGGATTTGGTTGAGCTTCCCAAGGGTAAAAGGTCATTGCATTTCAAATGGGTGTACATGATGAAGGACAAATTTGATGGCAGTAGGAGATACAAAGCAAGACTTGTTGTGAAAGGATTTGCATAGAGAAAATGTATTGAATATGATAATATTTTCTCACCTATAGTAAAAATGACTTCAATTTTGACTATTTTGAGTATAGTTGCAGTAGAAGATCTTCATCTTGAATAGTTAGATGTGAAGATAACATTCCTTCATGGGTATTTTTAGGAGGAGATATACATGCACCAACCAGAGGGATTTGAGGTCAAAGGCAAGAAGAGCCTTGTGTGTAAACTGAGAAAGTTCTTGTACGGTTTGAATCAAGCTCCAAGGCAATGGTATCTCAAGTTTTATAGTTTCATGAGTGAGCATGATTTTACTAAGAGCCAGATTGACCATTGTGTTTATTTTTTGGCTACATGAAATGGTAAATTCCTTATTCTATTATTGTATGTTGATGATATGCTTGTGGCAGGATCCAATATGCAGGATATTATGAAATTGAAAAGGGAGTTGACAAGTAAATTTGCCATGAAGGATTTTTAGGAAGCCAAACAAATCCTTGGCATGCGAATCACTAGAGACAGGAAGGAGAAAACACTAAAGTTATCTCAGGAGGATTATGTGGAAAAGGTGCTTAAGAGGTTCAATATGCATGATGCAAAATTGGTAGCCCAACCTCTTGCAAAGCACTTTAAACTCTCAAAGAATCTATGTCCCAAGACAAATGAGGAGGAAGAGTACATGAAGAAGGTACCCTATGCTTCAAAAATTAGAAATTTGATGTATACTATGGTGTGTACAAGACCAAAAATTGCCCAAGTAGTGGGATTTGTGGGCCGATATATGAGTAATCTAGGTAAATCTCACTGGCAAGCAGTAAAATGGATACTCAGGTATTTGAAATGGACTTCAAAATTTTGTTTGAATTTTGGAGATTCTAAAGTTGAGTTATAGGTCTATGTGGATTCAGATATGATAGGTGATTTGGATCATGGGAGGAGCATTATTGGGTATGTATTCATAGTTGAAGGTACAACAGTGAGTTGGATATCCAAGCTACAATGTGTAGTAGCTCTTTCTACTACGGATGCTGAGTATGTGACCATCATGGAAGGTGTGAAAGAGTTCATATGGCTTCAAAGTTTGATTGAGGAGTTAAGTCAGGAGCAAGGATATGGGACACTTTAGAGTGATAGCCAAAGTGTTATTCATTTAATGAAGAACTCTATTTTTCACTCATTAAAAAAGCACATTTATTTGATGTATCACTTCATTCGATCAACAATGGAGGAGGGTTTGGTAAATTTGGGTAAGATTCATACTTCCAAAATTTTTGCTGATATGCTTACTAAAGTAGTAACCAGGGAGAAGTTGAGCTTTTGCTCTACTTCGGTTGGCCTTAAGGAGTAAGGTCATGTTATGAGAAACTTTCAGTCCTAGGGTATAGGGATGTTGCATCAATCTTGTCTCCAAGTGGGATATTGTTTAGTAATGGAGCCAAATTGATAAGAAAGAAATTAATTACCATTAAATATTATTTTGAAAATATAACTATATTTATTGGTGGAAAACACTTGCCAAAAGAACGTGATAAGCATATGGATGGTTTCAAACCATGGTTTTGGACCATTGTATTCTGACACCACTATGTGATTTTAGGAAAGAGGAAAAGCCACAAACCTCTATATATCCTATACTGTAAATGTCACCTTTGTGTGTTAGTGTTCTTTTTCTAGTTTGGAGCAAGAGAGGAGAGGATACATTGTACAGAGGATAATATTGTGGTATATTTGCTAATACAAAGGACTGATTGTTTCTCTGTGGATGTAGGGTACACTGACTGAACCATGTATATCTTGTGTCTCTTAAATTTGTGTGATTGCTTGTTGTTTATTGAATTGTTTCCTATTTTTCTTATGGGATATTAACTAGGGTTTGAATTGTTTCTCCATTTTTGTTGTTATTATTTGCTCTTTGCATAGGCTATGTATTATTTGTACATGGTAAATTCCCAACAACCATATTCATGGTGAGTAGTGAAGTGCATAAAATAACTTGCAATACAGTTGAGAGAAATATCTAAAAAAAAACTAGAAATATTAACTTATTGTAAACAAATAACATCACCAAGGCCAATACTTTACAAAGCATATCAAACTCAAAATTTTCTTGAGGGCTCTGTAAGTCCTCAAAAATTCTATGAAAGGAAATTCATGGAGGAGAAATATCCATGTAGCTGCCTCCCATAGGGCTGTCCCCACTATCAACCAAAATAAAAGAATTATTAAATTTGAGAAATATCCTCCTAGGATACCCTCTCTCGTCACTTGACATGTGTCTTGGCCAAATCACCATCACTCCTTTTCCACCTTTAATACACCCTTGTCCCCTTTATCCCTTCACATGGGGAAACCCTCCACACTTCACTCCACTTCCAACTACCCACTTGCCACATCTCACACCTCACTCCACACTTCACTCCACTTCCAACTACCCACTTGCCACATCTCGCATCTCACTCCATATTTCACTCCACTTGCACCTACCCACTTGCCACATCTCACACCTCACTCCACACATCACTCCACTTACACCTACCCACTTTCCACATATCACACCTCACTCCACATTTTACTCCACTTCCAACTACCCACTTGCCACATATTCCTAGTTAAGTGAGACACTTCTAGTGACTCACTACAACTACCCAGGATAGGTGGCTATCTAATCCCTACTACTTTGCAGCTTTGGCTTGCCACCTATCCTTCCCTCAAAAACCCTCAAAGGCCTATAAAGGTACCATCACATGGCCAAGAAAAAATAAAGAGGAAGATAATGCTAATGTTATTCTGCCAAGATTGTGTCATGTAAGCCATACTCATTATTCATCTTCTTCTATATTCATTTTACATTTATATTTTATCATTATCATTGTGACAGGTGCTACTAAACCCTTGTCCATTTTCATGTGTGCAGATTGCAGATTCAACTTCAACAAGCTCGCAACTCATCACGGTGGTCACGAGAAACCCACATTCCACATTGTTGTAGCATGAAGATACGAATATACCATATGTTTGATTTATAAATGGATTTCCCCCTTTGGACATATTATTGTAAAATGCACCCTCAAAGGGTCAATTTGTATCCCAAGGGACCACTTTCCCGAATATAATACAATGTTTCATATTTATTGCAATGGTTTTACTTTTTATGCATACACATAAATTATTGTAGACACCAAATTTTGCATTCCAAATAGACACCAATGGCATCGTTGATAAACCTATTTTGTGAATTAAATAAAATTGATCCTTCTATACCTGAATTCAAAGAAAAAAGTAACATCGCTTTTGAAAACTACAAAACATTGTCATATCTTCACAAAAGTGATACCATTAAAAAAAGGCTCAAAAATAGATTTCCAATGAGTATACATGCCCATACTTATTCAAGAAATGATGCCCTGAAAGTGCCCATACAATAGTGCCTATCCTTACAAAGGCATATTACAAAATTCCATATGACACTTTCATACCTCCATGACACTTTTATGCCACCATTGTCAAAACTAAAGCTTCAATGGTCTAATTTTTCATCACTACTAGTTCCTAATGAAGTATTTCCTGTCATCCCATTTAGAACAATATTAACAACCAATCAAGGTACTTAATTGTATAATCAAGCCAAGCAATTACCAATCAAGCTAGTTAACTCCCTAATCAACTCTATGCAACTGGTGGTAACTACCTAGCCATCCCTTACAACTCATCTCAACCTGATAACTCATCCTACAAGTTGTACACCTCATCCTCCTTGTAATGGATCCTCTAAGGGGGATTGAATGATCTGTAAAACCACCCTTGGAGGAAGCCAAATCAATCGATCTTCTATAGGTACTATCATGTTGTTGGCATTAAAACATTACCCATTTTCTTGTTACAAATATAGGAGCACTCAATAGAGGCATCATCAAGGATATTTTCCAAGCACTACTACATTAAAAGGAAGTAATCTTGGATCTTGGTTGTGATCTATGTATCATCATTTGTAGAACATCTTTTATTTAATCAACATTTATCATTTATATGATTTTTTATTCTTATGAATTTGTCTTATTCTAATTATTAATAATAAAGAAACTGGGGTTTGATCTATCTCCTAAGGAAGTTCAACATTCCTAGAGAGATCGAACAAAAATTTTTACACTGACACAACTATTATATGCTTCTACTCATATATTTTTATGTTTTATAGGTTCAGGATAAAAGTGTCACAACCTTGCAATAATGCTATATGAAATTTTGTATGCCACATTTATCATTGTACAACACTTTCGTATAGGCAATGCTTTCATCAATCTATAATGCTTTCATACCTGTGGCACTTCTATTTTAAGTGCAAGTCCATGTATTGTACTTTTTAGTTCTATTTTATCTTAGACCTGTAGGCCAAAAATGGCTACATAGATACTTAACAAAAACTTTGAAAATTTTGACTAAGTGTGAAGAAGAAATGCAAAAGTGCTAAAAATCAACCAGAACAAAGAAGTGTTGAATTCAATCCAAAACTAAGAAGTATGATGAAGTCATGTTTCTCTGCTTCCTGTGTATTTTACATGTAAATATGAAGGGCATATAAAAACATAAAAGCATTGTAAGAAGGTAAAAAATGAGAAATTACTAAAATTAGGTCAAGATGAAGAAAAAGAGTGAATAGTACCTTTTATCCACATTTTTTGGAATTGTGCAAAATAAAAGCACTAAAAAATACCCAAAAGTAAGAAGTGCTAATAATAGAGTAAAACAAAAAAGTTTCACAAGTTGCGCTTCTCTACCATATTTGCATTAGCTGCATAAACAAGAAAACACTGGAAAATAGCCAAAAGAGAGAAGCACTAGGAAAGAAACATATGTAAGAAAAATAAAAATCATTCTTTCTTGTCCACCATGTATCCACATCGTAAATCTGAAAAAGGTGCAAGAAGATTCTAAAAGCTAAGAAACTCAAAATAATGCAAAGTTGTGTTTCTCATACTTCTTTGTTGGAAGCTCACCAAACATAAAAATTCCAAAGAACAACAAATCGCTAGAAAAAGGGTGGAAGAGATAAGATGTCTTCCATGCAATTTTTTGAAATTTTTTGGTACATATAAATCAAATAATAGAGGAAAGATGAAACTAATGCCATAGAAGCTGAATCAAAGTTGTTATAGTCCAAAACATTCTAATGAACCAAATTCAGTTGCAATATCAACAGATAAGGATGGATGCAAAAACCACCAATGGTGATGAAGATATCAATCAGAAGGTAGTTGTAACATAATAAAAAAGATGTAGCTAGTGGGCACTATGAACGATAGAGTGGCTAGGAAGATCAAGAAAGATCACATTCCTTGTAATGCTTAGAAAGAATTATTGTAAAATCTATAAATAAAGGCAACAACCCCCTTTCAAAAGGTTGGCTCTAGAGTGTTTGCTTGCTCTACTGTGTATATTTATACAAATTGATGAATGAAGCATTACAAGGTATGTTTACCTCGAATTTGTGTTTGTGTTGAATGGTGGACATAATTATTATAAATTATATCTCCTTTACTGCTATATTTAGTCTAATCTATTAATTTGAAAAGCTGAATTAAGATTAAATCAAGATAATCGGTTCTGCATACATATTTTTGAGAATTCTATTTTTGTTAATCAAGGCATTGATCTTATTCTATTAATTTGTATAATTAATGCTTTAGATGCTTGGAATAATTATGTTAATATGCAAAAACCATTAATATTGTAAGCGCATAAGTTTTGAATGTTGTTAATCTTGAAATATTCTTTTCAAATAAAATTTGTTAAAGAGACTGTGTAGATATTTATGTTGTTAGCTTCACCCATCCATTCTATATTTATACATTTCTAACTCTATCATTTATATCCCTAAGATTCTACTATTTGAGCTAAACAGAGTCAACATTCACTAATTTGACAAGGTATACCAACCTTCTCTGGAGGTTGAATCAAAGCAATTTGATTCTTCCAATATTTAGTCTAGGTTGTGACTAGTGGGTGCTCGCCTTCAAATTCCAAAATATGATAATCACAATTATAGCATTGGCCAGATGAAAAAATAAACTACAATAGTTTTTGGCACACTCAGTGGGATGATTCTACCATACATATCTACTATGTTTTACCCAGAGGAATCAAACTTTAGTGAATTTTTTTGACCTCATATGGGAAGAAGTAAATTCACTTGGTGAATCTCTAAGAATAAGAACTAGTAATACCTTAGTCTTAACCTTTATATTTTCATGTTTATGATATATGTGGATAAGAAAAGTGATCAGCCTGCAAATTTCTATGAACTATTCTCAAAATCTAGATATCTGAGCTATCACTCTTCTAAAACTTTCATAGAAGAAACCCCAACAACATCCTCTTCTTTAGATTCTTCTAGTACTCAAGCCAATATCGCCAAATAATTATCCATATTAGAATTCTCCAACTCCACTATCATTTCAAGCTTCACATGATATCCCTCAAGCTGCTATCAAAGCCATTCTGACCTATGATGGTACTAAAAGGATGATATATGAGCATTGCCAAGATGTGTTATCAATGGTAGTCATTCACAACATCAGGTACAAATATATCATCATGAAGTTTTTTTTCCTTTCCTTCAAAGGTGAAGAACCTTAGAAAACGGTTCCATAAGAAATTGAGCTAATTTAGCAGGTCCCTTTATAGAAGAATTTTATGAATCTCCAAATCCATTCTTGCTCTTGACTCAGTTTACAATCATTCAAAGACATCCTCAAGAACTAGTTTCAGATTTTAATATCAGATTTAGTAGAACTTAGAAGAGAATAACTAATAATTTTAGACCATCTTCTCCCTTAGCTTATAGATATTACATTAGAGCTTTAGGATCAAATATTGGCCTGCAAACTCAACAATTTTGGATCACCACATTTCCTAATGTTTATCAAATAACGGTTCATGTTGAAGATATATTAATTTTAGTAGGAATATTACCTTCCAAGCATGTTACTCCATACACTCCTAAAATCACACAGTAGCCCTTAGTTTCATCCTTTCCTACCATAAATCATATTCCTCTTACAACTCATCTTCCTATGGTAAATTTGACTCCTAAGTTACCCGCCATTGTACCTTTTCCTCCTTTTCCTTGATGCTTCTTGATATTCAAAATTATTTATATACTATCAGAAGCAAGTTCAATGCTATATAAAATAAAGAGGTTGAAAGATCTTAGCAGAGGAGATTCTCCTACATCAATAAATATCAAAATCCTAGTTTGAGCAACAATGCAGGGCCAAGGATCAACACTAATCATGAATAATATGATTCAAGTCCTAGGATAACTCTAGTTAATGTCTGGTTCTTGGTTTATAATGATCCACGACCCTGAGTCATGTTACATGTATCAACATCACATCCATCAAGCTATGGATAAAGTAGAAATAAAATATAAAGGAAGAGTTAATATGATACGACAACATGAACAACAAGAGGATGAGTTCAACTATTATGAACTAGAACCTATCACAATATTGACTAGATATGGAATGAAACCAATATTGGTTGATTCATATAAATTGGGATCATTACAGGTCCCTTCTCAAAATAAGAAGGATCATCCCTTGCCAAATAAGGATAAATTCTATATTCCTCAGGCTACTACAGATTTGGTACCTCAAATACAAGAAAAGGGTAAAGTTGCATCAAATTCAATATACAAGGATAAAGAACACTTAGGTTATAAAAAGGAGATGAGAGAGAAGTTGCAATTCCATTCTATTACTACAATATAGAGAATCGAAGTTAGACAACAATATAGGAGAATATTTGGAGAAATAGATAAAAGGGAAAATAAAAATTTAATATCATAGAGGAACTTAAAAAGACTCCATCAAGAGCAAGTCTCTATGATACTCTTTTCCTCCCTAGCCAGATTGATTTGTTAAAAGCATCTCTTAACAAGAAATTCCAAGGAAAAGAGATGGCTACCATGCTCAACCAACCTCAATATTAGATAAAAATATCTCTTGCTACTCTGAAAATAAACCTCCCCCATTCTATATTTCTTTAAGGATGGAGGGATGGATAGTTCATAATTGTATGATTGACTCTGGAGCATCTACTACTATAATGCCTAATTATTTTTGCAATGAAATAGGTATGGAATATACCTACTCTTGTCAAGGAGTTTTGCATCTAGATGGTACCCCAGTCAAGACTATGAGAATATTGAAATATGTACTAATAAAATTGCTTAGAGCTCATGAGGTCACTATTGTGCAAGAAATCATGGTGGTAGATATTGAGCCATACTTTTTTCTATGTCTTTCTAGAGAATTTAATGCCAATATGGGAGGTTAGATGTATTTGGATTGTTTTGATATGATGATATCTCATAAGGTAAGAAGGATATGACTGATTTTTGAAAAGTTAGTCACTTACCATATTAAGAAGATAGAAGAAGAAATGTACAATCACTCGGTTGTGGAAGAACCAGAGCTTGTGGAACTCTTGGAATATTTGTAAGTTGATGATCAACTACCTTTCCAAAATTATCAAGATCTACTCAAAACAGGATTAGGGACATATAGTATAAAATCTGAAGAAAAGAATAAAATTCTTCCGATTTCAAACCAATCATTGAGAGATTCCAAGATTTGGATAATGTATTTTTGATGGAGCAAAATGAAAAAATGAAGCTGGAGCAAGTGTGGTTTTTAAATTTCCATTTGAAGGAGTAAATTTTTTTTCTTTTAGACTTGCCTGGTCTTGCGCAAATAATATTATAGAGTACGAAGCTCTCTGCATAGGATTAATGCAAGTAGAATAGATGGGCATCATGATTTTAGACATTTATGGTGACTCAAAACTAATTTTTAATCAATTCATATAAAAGTACATCATGTAAATACCATTATCTAAAGTTTTACAAAAATAAATTATGGTACCTGATGGAATCCTTTAATACTTTAATTTTACACATCATTCCTAGACAACAAAATTCTTTGGCGGACACATTGGTGATTAAGGGAGCTAATTTCTCTCTCTATAAAATATGGATCTCCAAAAAATAGGAGAGTTAAACTTATTTTCAGACCATCAATGCTTGAAAATTATATATACTAGTAGGTCTTTGAAAATGATGAACAAATTGTTGATTTATTGATCAAAGAAGCATATTGTGCCTTTTCTAAGAGTGATCTTGTTCAAGAAATTGATCAAAGGGATATTATTCAGCTATAATATACAAAGGTTTTATTACCCTAGAAATCTTGTTTGATAGTGAATATGGAAAAATATTGAAACAAATGAAGGTTGATTACCAAATATACAAAGAAATTGAAATGCAAAATGGAGAAAAGCTGAAGTTTGGTATCAAATGCACTATAGAATAGGCTGAAATTTTTAGAGCTTTATGCCACAAATACCAAGACATAATAGCCTGGACTTACGATGACCTGAAGGTATATGATAAAAATATAATTTAACATACTATTGAGTTAATACTAGATGCTAAGCCATTCAGTCAGAAATAGAGGCCAATGAATCCTAAGATTGAAGTGATCATGCGACAAGAATTACTTAAGCTATTGAGAGCTAAGATAATTTACCCAATCAAGCACTCAACTTGGGTGGCCAATATATTCCCAATAAGAAAGCAGAATGGTGATATTTATCTCTATGTAGACTTTAGAAATATGAATCAAGATTCAATGAAAAATCACTATCCCTTGCCACAAATATATTAGATTTTATAGATGGTAGCAGGGGTAGAGAGGTTCGCCTTACTAGACAATTTCTCTAGGTACAACCAATGAAGATCAACATAAAACTGCATTCACAATAAAGTGGGGCACCTTTGCCTATCAAAGAATGCCATTTGGTCTATCAAAATCTGGTGCTAATTTTTAAAGGGTAATGGGTTATGCTTTTGGTAAGCTTATTAATAAAATAATTTTGATATATTTAGATGATATGAATATATTTTCACATATGAAACAAGATCATCTTTATCATTTAGAACAAATTTTCTAGAAATGGAGAGAATTTGTCATATTACTAATTCCTAAGAAATCCATATTTGTAGTTCATGAGGGAAAATTTCTAGGACATATAGTATCAAAATAGGGAACGTCTATTGATCTTGAAAAAGTAAAAGTAATGTTGGCACTACCTCTATCAATGAATAAAAAAACTTTGCAATCATTCTTTGGACAAATCATTTTGTAAGAATTTTTTTTTAGATTTTGCCTAGATTGTCAAACCAATCTCAGAATTACTCAAAAAAGATGCAGATTACAAGTGGAATGATAAAATAAAACAAGTATTTAAAACAATCAAATAGGCCATACCCATAGCTTCGGTCATGATCAATCCAAAATTTGAGAAAGACTTCATACTGTATGCCTATGGTGCTGAAGAGAGTTATGTTGTTGTATTAACTCAAAAGGATGACTTGAACAATGAACACCCTATTTTATTTTGGATACAAACACTACATGAGTATGAGGTAAAATATAATATTATAGAAAGACAAGTATTTGCATTCATGAAGTCCTTAAAAAAGTAAATATTGTATCTAGCCTAGATCAAAACCTTGATGTATGTATTGCATCCTGATGTAATAATATTCATCTTACAAGAAGAACATGGTGAAAAAAAAGCAGGTTGGATTACAAAAATTCAAGAGATTGACATTGAGATTCATCCCACCAAATTTGTAAGAGAAAGAGCACTCTATCAAGAACTGGCAACTAAAGCAAATACACGGGAAGAATTAGTGTGCTAGATCAAAGAGCTAGACCAAGAAAGTAACATCCTCACACAAGAAGCAAATTTGATAGATGATATTACAAATTACTTTTAGACTCAGATCTATCCCTAAAACCTTAATGCTTCACAAAGGAGAAGGTATAGCATTCAAGCCTTGTACTACATAATGCTATCTAGAGATATTTTTAGAAAAAACCTAGATGGTATCCTCTTAAGATGCGTAAGAGAAGATACGAAGCATAAAATTTTGAAATAATTACATGTGGGACTATTTGGAGGCCATTATTTAGGAATATCTACCACACTAAAAATTATAAGAGCGGGCTATTTTTGACCTACTATTTTTGTCAATGCTTTTAAAATTGCTAGAACCTATGATAAATGCCAGAGATACACAGGTAGAAATAGAAATACTATAATGCCTCTATAGACAATACATGTTGAGCAACCATTTTAGCATTGGGGTATAGACATTGTGGGGGAAATTAGTCCTAATTCTTTAGTAGGTTATAGATACATTTTTACTGCCATAGATTATTTTAAGAGATGGGTTGAGGCAATACCGATAAAAATATGTGATCAAGATGTGGTGCTTGAATTTCTTCAAACTCTGATCACTAGGTTTAGCATTCCTGAAGCTCTGGTAAGTGACAATGGCCCAAATTCTATAAGGTCCAAGTATATAAATTTTTCTAGTAGATATGACATTTACTTGAAGAAATATTCCAATTATAACCCACAAGGAAATGACTTAGCAAAATCAAGCAACAACAATCTTCTCATAATGCTTAAAATATCTTTAAAAGACAATAAAAAATCTTGGTATTAATTGATGAACCAGGTACTATGGGCAGATTGAATCACCATAAAGAAATCTATAGGCACATATCCTTATACTATTATCTATAGAAAAGAATTTGTACTACCAATCCATCTAGAGTTCCTAGCTTTGAAGTACATCAATGATAATGATTTTGATAAAGAAAATCATGTAAACAAAAGACTACTTCAACTACTACAATTAGAATAGAGACTAATCTTATAAGAGATTCCAAAGGCATTTGCCATAGACGAAGGGCTAGTTCAATAAGAATACCATGTTCAAAAATTTAAAGTGGATGACTTGGTTTTAAAATAGAACATAGATAAGGCCAAGCCAAGTAAGCATGAGAATTTTAACTCATTCTGGGAGGATCCTTTCCAAAAAGAATCATTCAAATAGAAAAATGCTTTTCAGCTAAAAAATCAAGAAGGAGAGGTGTTACCCATACTCATGAATGGATATCATCTCAAGTTATACATCAAGAAATAAGCTACTTTCCATGTATCATATGTATCATATCTTGTAAATATTTTCATTTTCACACTTTATTTTATGTTAAGAATGACTAAAAGACCAAAGATCCTCCATGGTGGCAAGTATTCTCATAAGCCACAAGTTTCAAACTATTGGCAGTTTTGCACTATGCCACATTAAAATTTTGGTCAAATTTTGTTGAAGGATTTTTTATTGTAAAAGTGATATATATATTAATACTATGATTGTAGTATTTTGGCCGACATAACATGTTGCAATTTATTTTTGTGTGTTAACTTCCTTCTCTGAGTTTCATGCATTTCTTGCTAAAAAATAATGGATGTTTTTAAGGTGAAATGGTTGGAAGAATTAGTTGAAATCGCCTAAATACATATGCAAAAAATGGTGCTCGAATACCATGTACATCAAAACATAGAGGCCTTACTAAGGATTAAAATTGTGTTCACTTCAAAATATGGGCGTAGGGCCCGTTCGTCTCATTCTGGGGTGAACATGTAAATTTAAAATTAAAAAAAGGAGTGTTAAAATGACAAGGTGCATTCATCCCAAGAAAGGGGTGAAAGTCCCTTTCACCCCTCTTAGGGGTGAAAACACATTTAAAATGTTAAATTTGAAGTGGTCCTAGGAATGAAATGTGATGGTGATATTAAAAGGTGCATTCATCCCAAAGTTGGGGTGAAGGCATCATTCATCCCACTTAGGGGTGAACGTCTTCGAAATTTAAAGAGATGCACCCAACCAATATTTTGACTAGTCAAGGGTGCGTTTGCCCCAAGAAAGGGGTGAAAGTCCCATTCACCCCTTCTCGGTATGAAATCACAATAGAATGATGCGTTTGGGTGAAAAAAATGAACATAACAAGGTGCTAGGATGGCATGGAAAAGTCAAATTTACATTTGCCCCTCATTTGGACGAATACAAAATATGTGTGGGTCCCACTTCGATGCACATTGATTAAAATGAAAGTGCTTTCACCTCGAGCAAGGGGTGAAAGCCCCATTCGCCCCTCCTTGGGGTGAAGCTATAGTAAAGTATCCCAATAATTTTTCTAAGGTTTTATGTTGTTTATAGGTGAATGTAGAAATATTGAGCGTTGAAAAATTAGAATTATGTTCCCCCAAGAGGAAAGATGACAGAGCCTTTCGCCCATTCTAGGGACGAACATATATTCTAAGAAAATGACATGGCTCAAAGTATTATAATAAGTCATTTTTTTCCAATGAGGGAATAAATGAAAGAGGCATCTTCTCCACAAATAAGTGTGATTAAAGAGCAAAAAAGAAGATACATTCGGGTGAATTTTACTTTCGACGTCAACAGAGGATTTCCAAGATGCCCAAGGTAGGTGAATGAAGAGAATTTAATAATTGGGGTAAATATTGACTACTATCATGGATTACAAGCCTAAGGAGCTCTGGTATCAAAATACCAGGGTTATTTTCATGAATTTCAAGATATTCCAAACAAGGATAAATTTCCAAGGCACCCGCAAACATACCAAGTTTTCAACAACCTTTGCAGTTTTCTATGCACCGACACCCAAATGTGCCAATTTCCTAGAGATTTCTCCTTAAAAGTTGGATCGTTGTTTCAAAAAGATGAATTTTTAAGGTTTTGAGAAGGAATTTCCTCACCTGGGTTCCTAATCTATAAAATTTTTATCTTCATGTGCATTTAATGAAAGAGGTGAAATCCTCTATAAATACTAATTATTTCAATGTAATGAAGAGGATGGATATTCTACAAAAAAACTATTTAGGTTATGATGCAGGAGCATCCAGTGGTAGCAGAGCAATATTGCAACAAAAATAAATAAAACAATGAAAAAAATTTCTAAGTGTGGAAAGTGTCACGAAATCGCGACAAGTTTTGTGTCACGAAATCGCGACACATTTTGGCAACAGAAGCTAAGTGTGGAAAGTGTTGCAAAATCGCGACAAGTTTTGTGTCACAAAATCGTGACACATTTTGGAAATAAAAGTTAAGTGTGGAAAGTGTCACGAAATCATGACAAGTTTTGTGTCACAAAATTGTGACACATTTTGGCAACAGAAGCTAAGTGTGGAAAGTGTCACGAAATCGCGACAAGTTTTGTGTCACGAAATCACGACACATTTTGGCAATGGAAGCTAAGTGTGGAAAGTGTCACGAAATCGTGACACATTTTGTGTCACAAAATCATGACACATTTTGGCAACGGAAGCTAAGTGTGCAAAATGTCATGAAATCGTGACATGTTTTGTGTCACGAAATCATGACATATTTTGGCAACGAAAGCTAAGTGTACAACGTGTCGTGAAATCATGACATGTTTTGTGTCACGAAATTGTGACACGTTTTGCAACAAAGACCAAGTGTGAACAAGTGTCGTGAAATCATGACATGTTTGGAAGCGAAGACTAAGTGTCACGATATCGTGACATATTATCAAAGAAGGACGAAAGATGAAAAAGTGTCACGATATCACGACATCTTGGCAAAGAAGGATGAAAGACAAAAAAGTGTCGTGATATCGTGACATCTTGACAAAGAAGGCCGAAGGACAAAAAAGTGTCACGATATCGTGACATATTGGCAAAAGAGAACAAAATACAAAAAAGTGTCGCGATATCGCGACATGTCGCATTTTCATGACAAAACAAAGAGAGAGATCGCAAGGGAGGAAAAGTGTCATGATATCACGACATGTTACAGTTTCGTGGACCATTGTAGAATGACAGTTTGACGGTTACCAAAATTCGGTGCAGCAGTTACAGGAGTTCGTTACACCGATTCCAGAGACCATTACGAGCAACGGTTACAATGAGAAAATGTCATTATAAAAGGAGGTTGCTCAGAGAGTTTGAGGCAGACTAGAAAGACTAAGACTATGGATTTATTTTCTTTTTGTACTTTGTAAATCTTTCCATGTTCTTTGAATAAAATTGAGTTTTCTCTTTGTTGTTAAATTTGGCTCCCCATCAAGTGGTATCAGAGCGAGAAGATTCTGAGTGTGTAAGTAGAGCACCGAACGTGAGGCAGTTTACACCAGGATCTGTGGAAATGTGTGAGAAGAGAGTGAAGAAGAATGCCGCCACGAAGAAACCATGGTGCTGGAAGAAACGTGGTTCCTGAAGGAGACTTTAGAGCATTGCAGAGGCAAGTACAGGCCCTGCAAGAGGAATTGCGAAGAGGAGTAGAGCCAAGAGGAGAAGACCATAGTGATGATGAAGCTTGCGGGGTTGATGACCCATCAGAAGAAGAAGAAGAAGCAATGAGTTCTACGGAAGCTCGATTGTTTAGAGCCATATCTCAAATTGGGAAGAGGCCAAAGTTAGATGTCTCCACATATTCTGGGAATCTCAATCCAGAAGAGTTGATTGACTAGATCAACGATATGGAGGAGTATTTTGAATATGAGGAGGTTGTAGATCCAAATCGGATCAAGTTTGCAAGAACAAAGTTAAAAGGCCATGCTGGCATATGGTGGAAAGGAGTGCAGCTGGAACGAAATCGAAGAGGAAAGGAAAAGATCACCAGATGGGATCGAATGGTCGAAAAGCTAAAGTGGTAGTTTATCCCTATAGATTATGAATTGGATCTATTGAGGAAAATGTAGAGTTTAAGACAGTCCAACAAATCTGTTAAAGAATATACAAAGGAGTTTTTCAAAATCTCAATCAGAACTGGCCATTCAGAGGCGAACAAGGAGAAGGTAGCCCGTTACATCAATGGATTGAGAACCAGCGTGCAAGAAGAGTTGAGTCTGGTTTGGATGAGCACCATTGAGGATGCTTACCAGTTTGCTCTGAAGGTTGAAGAAAAGCTGAACAGAAGATTTGACAACAAACAATGAGGAAGAGGTCATGGTGGAAGAACTGGTGGAAGAACCAGTGGAGGAAAATATGATGAGCAGAAGAAGACTGGTGAAACAAGTAATCACCAGGAGAAGAAAGAGGAGAATACCTACCACCCTCGTAATCAGAACAATGATTACCAAAGGGGAAGAGGTAGAGGTGGACGTGGATATGGAAGAGGAAGATTTCATGGAACTTGTTTCCAATGTGGGGAAGAGGGACATCGGGCATATGAGTGTCCCCAACACCAAGAGACGATGAATAGGAGGCCTGAAGGTAATGCTCGAGCTGCGGTCATTGATGAAGGTGTTGAATCTAAGCACTCTGAAGAAGCAGAGAGAGGAGAAGTGATGGTCACAAGGAGAACCTTGTTGAATGAAGAGAAGGAACCAGACCAGAGAAAGAGCCTGTTCCGCACAAGGTGCAAATGTTTAGGTAAGGTCTGTAATATTATTATAGATAATGGTAGTACTGATAACTTGGTCTCTGAAGACATGGTGACTAAGTTACGGTTGGAGAGGAGGTAGCACCCACATCCATACCGGATTGCGTGGTTGCAGAAGGACCATAGGGCATTGGTCAGTGAACAATGCTTGGTCAAGTTTAAAATTGGGAGATACCAGGATGAGGTCCTATGTGATATTTTGCCTATGGATGCTTGCCATTTGTTGTTGGGAAGACCATGGCAATTTGACAGACGTGCGACGCATGATGGGCATGCAAATACTTATTCCCTGACAAAATATGGAGTGCATCACAAATTGAAGCCATTGAAGGAGGTAGAGGAAAAGGTATGCAATAATGCTAGAATCTGTTTAGTAGATGGTAGGAAATTTTTGGATGGCCTGAAGAGGGATTCTATGTGTTATGCATTAATTCCTACTGTAAAGAAGGAAGAAAATACGACTATTCCAGCAGAAGTTGAACGTCTATTAGAAGAGTTTCCTGATATTATATCAGATAATGTGCCTGAGGGTTTGCCACCATTAAGGAAGATTAGCCATCAAATTGACTTGATTCCAGGAGCTAGCTTACCCAATAAGGCTGCCCATAGAATGTCTCCTGTAGAGAATGAAGAGTTGAACAGACAGGTTCACGAGTTGTTGAGGAAGGGATTGATTCGAGCAAGTTTGAGTCCCTGTGTAGTACCTACAGTACTAGCACCAAAGAAGAATGGCAAATGGAGAATGTGTACTGATTCCAGAGCCATTAACAAGATTACCATTAAGTATCGATTTCCATTACCTAGAATGGATGATATAATGGATTGTTTGAGTGGAGCTAAATACTTCACTAAGATTGATTTAAAGAGTGGATATCATCAGATACGCGTCAGAGAGGGTGACGAGTGGAAGACAACCTTCAAAACCAAAGAGGGTTTGTATGAGTGGTTGGTTATGCCGTTTGGGTTAACTAATGCACCTAGTACATTCATGAGGCTGATGAATGAGGTATTGCGAGACTTCCTAGAGAAGTTCGTTATTGTTTATCTGGATGATATTCTAATTTTTAGTAAGACATTGGATGAACATTTGAGGCACGTTCGGATAGTTTTTGAAAAGCTGCGAGAGGAGCAATTGCTGATTAATTTAAAGAAGTGCAGTTTTGTGCAGAAGGAGTTGGTGTACCTGGGATTTGTCATCTCAGATGAGGGTCTAAAAATGGATCTAGAGAAGGTGAAGGCTATCATTGAGTGGCCTACTCCAAGGAACGTAACAGAGGTAAGATCATTTCATGGTCTTGCAAGTTTCTATAGAAAGTTTATTAGAGACTTTAGCAGTATTTGTGCACCCCTGATAGAAACCATGAGAGGGGATAAGAAGGAGTTTAAGTGGACTGCCAAGGCAGGTACCAGTATGGAGATATTGAAAAAGAAAGTAACAGAATGACCCATTTTAGTACTTCCAGATTTTAATAAAGTGTTTCAGGTTGATTGTGATGCTAGTGGCAGTGCTATTGGAGCTGTGTTGAGCCAAGAAGGTAAACCTGTTGCATACTTTAGTGAGAAATTAAATGATGCTAGAAAGAAATACTCTATTTATGATCAAGAATTCTATGCTATAATTCAGGCTCTTAAGAAATGGAGACACTACTTGTTAGCAAAAGAGTTTGTTTTATATACTGATCATCAAGCTTTATAGTATATAAATAGTCAAGGTAAACTGAACCAGAGACATTTGAAGTGGGTTGAATTCCTACAGAGTTATACCTTTGTCCTGAAGCATCGGAGTGGCAAGTCTAATAGAGTTGCAGATGCCTTGAGTAGAAGGCACAATTTGTTGATAGAGATGAGAGTGGAAGTTGTTGGGTTTGACGAACTCAAGAGTTTATATCCAGAGGATCCAGATTTCACAGAAGCATGGAAGGCATGTTTGTCTCCTACTACTGTGGATCGAACTAAGTGGTTGGATTTTATGATCCAAGATGGAATGTTGTTTAGGAAGAATCAATTGTGCATTCCTAGAAGCTCCATGCGGGAGAATATGATAAAGGAGAAGCATAGCGGAGGACTAGCGGGACATTTTGGTCGAGATAAGACCATTGCCCTTGTTAGTGAAAATTACCATTGGCCATAGTTGCAGCCGGATGTGACAAAATTTGTGCAGGGTTGTAGAGTGTGTCAAATGGCAAAGGGAGTGCGATAGAATACAAGAATGTATCAGCCATTACCTGTACCAGAGAGACCATGGGAGGACATCAATATGGATTTTGTTCTTGGCCTACCAAGGACACAACGCGGGAATGATGCCATTTTTGTTGTGGTTGACAGGTTTTCGAAGATGGCTCATTTTATTCCATGTCAAAAAATGAGTGATGCAGTTCATGTTGCAGGCTTGTTTTTCAAGGAGGTAGTACGCCTTCATGGTCTACCCCAAAGTATAGTCTCGGACAGAGATACCAAGTTTGTGGGTTATTTTTGGAGGACTTTGTGGAAGAAGCTGAGAACAGAGTTGAAGTTCAGTTCTGCATACCACCCGTAGACTGATGGAAAAATAGAGGTGGTGAACAGAAGTTTGGGTAATCTTCTCAGATGTATGGTAGGAGATAAGCCCAAGGGATGGGATTTGATTTTACCACAAGCAAAATTTTCTTACAAAAATTTTGTCAATAGAAGTACTGGTAAATCACCATTCCAGATTGTGTATGGGAATACGCCAAGGAATGTTTCTGAGTTGAGAACGATGGATAAAGGAGAAAAGCGTAGTGCTGAGGCTGAAGATTTTGTAGCACACATTAAGAATTTGCATGAAGAAGTACAACAACATATCTGTAAAATGAATACTCAGTACAAAGCCAAAATAGATCAAAAGCGACATTTCAAGGAATTCCAAGTAGGAGATGAAGTCATGGTTCACTTGCGCAAGGAAAGGTTTCCTCGCAAAACCTACAACAAACTGAAGATGAAGAGGTTTGGACCATGCAGAATCATAGGTAAACGAGATTCCGGCAATGCCTATGAAGTGGAACTACCAAGTGAACTACAAATATCACCTATTTTTAATATTTTAGACTTGGTAGAATATCATGAAGGAAGCAGCAGTTCGACACCAAGTGCAGATTTGTGGAGTATTCTAGCATCTACTCCAGTCACAGATGAAATTGAGGAAATCCTAGACACTCGAGATGGCAGAAGTACCCGAAATAGACAATATTCTAAATATTTGGTCAAGTGGAAAGGCTGACCTGTCGAAGATGCAACTTGGTTGTCCAAAACAGAGGTTGACCGCCTGGGTCTTCCTCTCACAGTACAGAAGTGAAGATCACTTCTCAAATCTACCCCGGGTGTCTGATGCAGGAGCATCCAGTGGTAGCAGAGCAATCTTGCAACAAAAATAAATAAAACAATGAAAAAAATTTCTAAGTGTGAAAAGTGTCACGAAATCATGACAAGTTTTGTGTCACAAAATCATAACACATTTTGGCAACAGAAGCTAAGTTTGGAAAGTGTCGCGAAATTGCGACAAGTTTTATGTCGCAAAATCATGACACATTTTGGCAACAGAAGCTAAGTGTGGAAAGTGTCACAAAATTGTGACAAGTTTTGTGTTAGGAAATCGTGACACATTTTGGCAATAGAAGCTAAGTGTGAAAAGTGTCGCTAAATTGTGAAAAGTTTTGTGTCACAAAATTGCGACACATTTTGGCAACGGAAGCTAAGTGTGAAAAGTGTCGTGAAATCGTGACAATTTTTGTGTCGCAAAATCATGACACATTTTGGCAACGAAAGCTAAGTGTGCAAAATGTCATGAAATCATGACTTATTTTAGCAATGAAAGCTAAGTGTACAACGTGTCACGAAATCACGACATGTTTTGTGTCACGAAATCGTGACACATTTTGCAACAAAGACCAAGTGTGAACAAGTGTCGCGAAATCATGACATGTTTGGAAGCGAAGACTAAGTGTCGTGATATTGTGACAAATTATCAAATAAGGATGAAAGATGAAAAAGTGTCACAATATCATGACATCTTGGCCAATAACAGGCTAATTACTATCTTAGCCACACCCTGGTCAGTTATGAACTTAACTATGCATACATTGAGAAGCTATGCTTGGCAGTGGTATTTGCTACCAAATACATGTTGAGCAATACGACGTATGTTGTGTCTAAGGATAATCCATTGCGATACATGATGAGTCATACTTATCATAGTAGTCGTACAACGAAATGGATCATATTGTTGATGGAGTTTGACATCAAATTCATTGGACATAATTCCATCAAAGGTCAATTCATCACCGATCAACTAGCAGAGGCTCCTCTCGAAGACGATCAGCCTCTGACCGTAGAGCTACCCGATGATGGGGTCTTCCATGTCTCAGAATTGCCAGATTCTGATGAGCCTGAGTCACAGGCCGACATGACCTTATTCTTCAATGGTTATAAATGTGAGCAAGGGGGTGGCACAAGAATTGTATTCTTCACACCGCAAGGGGCTCCAATGCCTCTATCATTTAATCTAGATTTCTTGTGCACCAATAACATTATCGAATACAAAGACTTGCTCATAGGTCTTTAGACAGCCATCACCATGAACATTAAATGCTTGAACATATTTGATGATTTTTTGTTAATTATCAACCAAGTAAAAGGGGTATTCCAATGTAAATGCCTAAATTTGTAGGCCTACAAAGCCCTAGTGGATAAATTCCTGGCAAATCTTGAATGGTATGACATCGAGGCACTCCCTCGATCATCGAATCATTTTATGGATACTATGGCCTCCTTGGGGTCACTAATCCTGCAAGATCCTTCTGGTGAGATGACAACCATTCAATTCAAAACATTGTCACAATCCATGATGGAGTGTGCAACCTTTGACCTAATGCCAGGAATCCACCTGATCCAGATTGAACCATCTCAAGATAAGTTCTATCAAATATATGATAGTCTGAATAATGCCAACTGGGGGTCCTTGTTCTCCCTGACCCCTCTTAATAGAAACATAATGCTATTCTTACAAGTTCTTTACTGCTTAGCTTTTGATAGGGATGAAATTCAAGAGGGATTGGCAGTTCATACCATCGAGGTTTCTGACTAGCAGGATTGGTACACACCCATAAGAGACTACCTCAAGTTAGATAACCTCCCACTTGGATTGATGCATGCTACAAAAATATGATTTAAACAAAAAGCGAAAAACATGTCTTGTTAGGAGACATTTTGTATCATCGGAGCTATGAAGGAATCTTCCTCCATTGCTTGGACAAGTAGGAGTCTGCTTGGGATATCACCCAAGCGCACGATGGTACATGTAGTGGCCACTTCAACGGTATGGCCATCATAAAGTGCATTCTTCACATGGGCTATTATTGGCCATATTTAGAGCGATATTATTGCACGTATGTAAAGAAGTGTGTGAAGTTTCAACACCATGCCAATTTGACACACGTACCTTCTCAAGCCTTGCAATCGATCCAATCGACTTGGCCATTTTTGTAGTTGGGCTTAGATCTAATCGAAAAGATCTCCCTTGCGTCTTTAGGTTGTCACACATTTATCATAATGGCCATAGAGTACTTCACCAAGTGGGTGGAAGCAATTTCGCTAACCTCTACGATTGGACCCCGCATTGTGGAGTTTATTTTGCATAACATCATCTATCGTTTTGGTATTCCATCCAAGATCATATCGGATAATGGGACGTCATTCAAGAACAAAGATGTGCGTGCATTGACAACAAAGTACAAAATTCAGCACAATTTTTTAACACCTTATTATCTGTAGGCAAATGGGCAAGTAGATGCATCAAACAAAATGTTAGTTGCCATCCTCAAAAATAAGGTCACAGATAATCATAAGGATTGGCACATTCAAATCCCACTTGCCCTATGGGCTTATCACACTAGCATTCATACGCCCACTGGGGCAACTCCATTTTTGTTGGTGTATGGCTCTGAGGCAGTCATGCCTCTTGAGTTGGAAATACCTTCTCTACGCATCTCAATGCAAGAGTTCATCGATGATGACAATGCACGGTAGGCCCGGTTAGACCAACTTATGTTACTCGATGAATGACACGTCAATTCTCTCAAACATTTACGTATCTATCAAGAGCGACTTAAGAAAGCATACAACATGAAATTTCACCTGAGGGACTTTCAAGTTGGTGACTTGGTCTTAAAAGAGAACCAGCAAAATTCTAACTTGCTGCCCCATATAAGGGACAAGTTCACGACAAATTGGTTAGGTCCCTATGTCATAGATCATAAAATAGGACCTAGAACATACTGACTCACCTATCTTGAAGGAATCAAGGAACTAGAACCCTTGAACATCAGTCATTTGAGGCCATTCCACATTTAGATAGCCATATCCCACCCCAAAATCTCCAAGGATTCCTACAATCGCTTGGTCAACCTCAAAAACCCCAAAGGTATCTATAATACCTTTGGTCAAACCAAAAATCTCCAAGGATTCCTACAATCACTTGGTCAACCTCAAAAGCCCCAAAGGTATCTATAATCCCTTTGGTCAAACCAAATGCTCCAAGGATTCCCACAATCACTTGGTCAACCTAAAACGCCCCAAAGGTATCAATAAACCCTTTGGTCAAACCAAAATCTCCAAGGATTCCCCCAATCACTTGGTCAACCTAAAAATGCCCCAAAGGTATCAAAAAACCCTTTGGTCAACCCAAAAGCTCCAAGGATTCCCTCGATCGCTTGGTCAAACTAAAACAACCCAAAGGTATCCATAAACCCTTTGGTCAAACCAAAAGCTCCAAGGGTTCCCACAATCGCTTGGTCAAAAACAAATATTCAAAAACAAAAAAAACACAAGATAAATAAAAAATAACAAACAAATTGCATCTTACTTCCATGCATACTCTTAAAAATCAAAACACAAAAATATAATAAACTGCATTAGGCATCACATCCATACATGGCATATTTGCTAGTCATACATGTCACAAGCACCATAGACTGTAATTGCTTGACAATTCCATCATTTTCCACTTTCAATCCATTTTATAAACACATCCATCCATAATAACACCATCCACATTTTTAGCATAGTCAGTTGTCTCCTAATGTATTTAGGGTTTTCGTCATTCAGCTATCTTTAAATTTCTAGCCAAAAATTGTACAAAGTCAGACAAATTTTACAAAGGGAGAGTTTTACTTGGATCACGCATTGTTACATCACATTCCAATACAAGCTTAAAACACATAAAAAAATTCCCAAGTTGTGTGAACACAAGAGAAACCTACAAAGCAGTCTAGGGTACCATAGGCAAAAGGTTAGCCCGTTCATCCCCCTATGCGAATGGTTCAAAAATGCTAAGAATTTACAAAAAGACAAGCTCTTCCCCATCCAATTTCCCATAGTAAATAGTGGTCTTCACCATTAACAAAAATGCCAATCACCATTGGTCCCCAAAGTCATAAATATTCGTATTACATGCCCCTGACAAGGATGGGTAGTTGTCCCCAAGGCCTAAAAGGATCAATGCCATTCACAAGAAGAATTCCAAAAATCCATCATCATAAACTCCCAAAACATGTTGGTCCTCAAAGTCATAAGGATTCGTACTACATGCCCCTGACAAGGATGGGTAGTAGTCCCCAAGGCCTAAGAGATCAATGAAATTACATCATTATATCCCCAAACCACCTTTGGTTCCCAAAAATTATAAATATTTGGACTACATATCCCTAAACAGGATGGGTAGTCATCCCCAAGATCAAAAGGATCCATGCCATTCACAAGCCAAAAACCTACGAGCTCAAATTTCAACCTAAAATGCAAAATAAAATAATAGTGGTTATCACCACTATTCAAGATCCTAGCTCAAAAAGAAAAACAAAAGCAAAAAATAAATAGTGATTTTCATAACTATGTATGTGAGCAATTATCCCAACAAGTTGAGCAACCAAAATATTTCTGAAATTGAATCCCTGGAATTCTCAACATTTGAAAACCCATCTAGGTGATCCTCATTACGAGTTTGGTGGATAACCTACCTGACAAAGGTGGTATCCTAAACGCATGATGATACGTCTATCACATTAGCTTTGCATGTGAGGAGACCAATGTTTGCATGTGGATGAGCTAGCTTATAGTACCTTAGTTTGTCCCATGGATTAATATTACTAAATACAACAATAGAGTTAGTGGAGCTAATTAGGTGATCCTCAGTATAGGTTTGGTTGACAGCCTATCTGGCACTAGCGGTATCCTGATACATACCACATAAACGAATTCAATTGCACACACTGGGATGTGAAATAACTTGGTCAAACTCAAGTCTGCTTTATACCTTATTCAAAATTCTTGTGAGATAAATGTATAGTATTGACGAGTTAGTTAAAAAATTTGAATCTTAGAAAAAGCTTAACTACATTTTAAAAACAACTGGTACATTTTATTACTTACATCACCATCATAAAATACAAAAAATAACAAAACAAAATTACCACATGCAAAGTCATTCCACAAAGCCATCACATAAGTATAGAAAGCCAGTAAATCCTGTACAGTCTATGGTGCCATCGACAAGTTATCAACAAATCATTTCATCCATTCAATATGCATACATCATATAATTAGAAACATAGTATTCATCAGACCGCATGCATACATCAACATAAATATATGTGCATAAAAATAAACAAAAAATTATGACAAGTGTATACCCAAAAAGAGTGTCATGTATATATATCATCAAAATTTCCGTAGGCTACAATAAGTCAGTCCTATGACCTTGCACAATAAAATAAAAACTCAAAAACCCCCAATCCTAGGGCATCGACCACCATGATCACATAGGATCGGTGTGATAGGAACTACCCCCATGGTGTGGGTCCTATGGGACCTCTTAGGGTGGCTGCTGCTAGCCCCTGCATCATGCCCACTAGCGCCCCCCTCATCCAACCACTTGTGATGAGAGGAAGTAGACTACTCAGTCTCACTATATCTCATTTTGTGCAAAGTTCCACCTCTAGTAAGCTCAGGTAACTGCCCACTAAGGTGGATAATCTCTGCCTCCAACTCCATCCGATGTCGAACCAAATCCATCTCCCATCGACTGTATGCAACCAATGTGTCATCATGTTATGCCAGCTGTGTCCGTAGGAGATCCCTCTTCCATGACACATCGGTGTCCCCATCCCACTGATGGTATGTAGCTAATGTGTTCTCCTGCTCGACCAACTAAGTCCACAGAAGATCCCTCTCCTATAGAGCATCCTTGAGCTCCTCATCCCATCTCCAAAGTAGATCCTCCAATCGTGCTATCTCTGCATGATATCTAGCCTCCATATCCCCCGAGACTGCCTAAGGCGTAGGCATCTTCAAGACAAAGGGCTGCTTCGACACCCACTGCTCTGGGACGTCCTATGTGTTCGGCTACTCCGAAACTCCAAAATCATCCCCCATAAAATCATCAACCTCCACCATGTCCTCATCCTCTAGTGGAGCACCCCAAACCTCCCCTGAAGCCTCTGCATCCTCTCCACCTACTGTTGCTACGCCTGGACCTCCTAGAGGCCCCTCACCTCACCATTGCCGCATCGTCCACCACTGGTCATACTCAGCGGTCACCCTGATGTTGTCAATGTTAGGGACATCAATCACTACATCTGACTCCTCGCCAAGTGGCTCGATGATCAGCTAGGCCAGAGTCCTCTCGTCGCCTCAATGTCGATAGATCAAGGGCTCACCAGGAAACCCCTAGCACACCCCAAATTTTCATGTCACTCGAACGTACAAGAAATACTCCTGCTTAGTCCCGTGTCGCCCAATCAGCCATCTCCCCCTATGCACCCGCCAAAGCCACTCTCCAGATTCAGGCCAGGATGTACATTCCAGGTATGGGTGCCAGAACACCTCCCTCAGAGTAAGCCGAGTGAAGGCATCGACATAATGCCCTATGACACCTTCCCATCGCTGACTTTGACCTTGCTCCTCAGACCGCCACCACAGAGCTGCATACCCCATCTCCCTATCAACCATATTTTTCTACATGGTCCATGGCAAACCTTGTGGCCGCTCCATAACTATGTGCTGCCACCCCCAGCACTGCAATAGGTAGCTACACCCAATCCCCTTCTGCCTCTGATAGCGAACCCTGTACAGCTCATCATAAAGCTATGCCAGAAGCGTTTGTTCCCACCTCATAATCAAGGGTGCCTTTGTTGGACACTCGACCAATATGAACACTACCTCCAGCAGGTTCCAAGGGAACCTCACACCTAAGGAGTCAGGCAGCAACATTTTGGAGATGAGGGTCATCAGTAATGCATGTCTCACCCCCAACACGCCCCTTTCTAGCCACCACCACACCAAGATACTGCCAATCAGGCAATCCCCTTCTGCCCTCTCCATTGGACTATCCACCTCCATCTCCATCCCATGCCTGAAACACCGTGTCAGCACTGTCGCCTCTTGATCCCATGGAGTAGTTCGAATAGGAAGCTCATCTATTGAAATCCATAGAATTTGATAGACATCCTTAAGAGTCACTATCATATCCCCTATTGGGAGATGAAAGGTATTGGTTCGAGGATCCCACAAGTTGATCAGAGCCGTTAGATAGGCTCGATCCACCACCACAGGCTCTAGCTGAGTCACCTGCTTGAGTCCAAGGGCATAAAGCCACTCCCAGTCTGCCATAGTCAGTGCCTCCCGCACTTCAGAGAACACCGTCGGCACATGGTACCGGCTCTTCACAACCTGCAAAAGAAAACAAAACAAAAACATTAAAACAGGATAAAAAAAAATTGTACAGCACTAAAACAAACATACACAATGTCTAAAATGTACAGTACACCAATTAAAACACAAATTTTTTAGTTACCTAGGGTTTTTAACTCTAGTTCAAACTAATAAATAAAAAATAAAAATTCAAACACAAATTTGTCAGTTACCTAGGGTTTTTAACTCTAGTTCAAACTGATAACTGAAAAACAAAAAAAATTCAAAAACAATTTTGTCAGTTCCTAGGTTTTTTAACTCTAGTTCAAAATGATAAATAAAAAACAAAAATTCAAACTCAAATTTGTCAGTTACCTAGGGTTTTTAACTCTAGTTCAAATTGATAACTGAAAAACAAAAAAAAAAACCAAAAACAATTATGTCAGTTCCTAGGGTTTTTAACTGTAGTTCAAACTGATAAATAAAAAACAAAAATTCAAACACAAATTTATCAGTTCCGAGGGTTTTTAACTCTAGTTTCAAATTGATCAATAAAAAAAAACAAACAAAAAATTCAAAAAACAAATTTATTAGTTACCTAGGGTTTTTAACTTTAGTTCAAACTGATAAATAAAAAACAAAAAAATCAAAAACAAATTTATCAGTTACCTAGGGTTTTTTAATTTAGTTCAAAATGATAAATAAAAAACAAAAAAATTTGTTAGTAACCTAGGGTTTTTAACCCTACTTTGAACTGACAAAATAAAACAATGTACAACTAAAACATTTAACAAACAAAGTACAACAAAGTACATCCATTGTACAACAAAAGTATAGCACGATCAAATAAAATTGTACAACCATAACACAAAATAACACACCTAGGGTTTCTAACCTTATGTGTGAACCCAAAAAAAAAATCAAATAAAAACAAAAATTCCATCTAGGGTTTCTAAACTTTAGGTTAAACAAAACAAAAACAAAATAAAAACACAGTTCTCACCCTAGGGTTTTTAACCTTAGTCTAAACTGATAAAAAATAGAAAACAAAATAAAAACAAAGCTAAGTTTTCGACCTTCGTTCAAACTAGGGTTTTTTACCTTAGTTTACAAAAAAATCAAAATCTAACCTAGGGTTTTTAACTCTAGTTTAAAACAAAAAAATCAATACAAACAACTCTAGGGTTGTTTACCTTAGTTTACAAAAATCAAAATTTAACCTAGGGTTTATAACTCTAGTTTAAACTACAAAAAATAAAACAAAATAACAACTCTAGGGTTTCTAACTCTAGTTAAACAAAAATAAAACTTTAAACTAGGGTTTACTGTTTTTAGAGCGCATCATACAAAAAAACCAAAACAACACAAAACAGTTTAACCTAGGATTTTCCTTCTAGTGTAAACAGAAAAACAACCAAATAAAAACAATTTTTAACAAATAGCTAGGTTTTCGACATTCGTTCAAACTAGGGTTTTTTCTTTAGTTTACAACAAAAACAAAATAAACATGGATTTAAAAAAAAAAAAACTAGGGCTTCGTGTTAGTTTCTACAAAGCAACACAAGTAGAAAAAAACAAACACAAAACAACAATTTTAACTAGGGTTTTCATTTTTAAATCGAAAAACAAAATACAAAAGAAAACAAGTTGTGGTTTTAAACTATAAAATAAAACAAGCACAAAACAAAGATAAGGAGCACTCACCGGTCTCACTTCGGCTCTGCCACTTGATGATCCAGTCCATGAACTCATGGTGTCCGAGAAATTTGATAGTGCTCCGCTACGCGAACTCGACCTCCTCCTCCTCACAACTCCAAAACGCCAGGAAAAACAAATGCAAATGAGCCCAAAACCTAGTTTTGGCCCTTAAATAGGTTTTTTGGCCTGTAATCATTCCACCCTAGGACGAGTGCTCTAGTTAGAACTCGTATCATCGTGGGATGATTACTAAACTGGTATTTTTCCCACCCAAGGACGATTACAGAGCAAGAAATTAAAAAATAGCAAAAACTGCACCCAAATGCACAAAAAAAAATAGCAATAAACTTTTTGAACAAAGGGGCCTTTGCCCCTGTGATTCTTGGCATGCAAATCAACGTTGGGGTCACAAATCCTCATTATCCTACTCCCTAATAAGGCTACCATAGCCGGACCGCTCCACGGGAGGATGAATTTTTAAGAATTTCATGTCCAAACGACGTCAAAAAAAGGGTCAAAACCCACCAAAAAATAGCAATAACATTGTCAAACGAAGGCGCCTTTGCACCTAAAATTCTTAGCATCAAAAATAGACGTTGGGGTCACAAATTGTCACTATCCAACTCCCTAATAAGGTTACCATAGCTGGACCACTCCACGGGAGGACGAATTTTTGACAATTTTAGCTCCAAAATGCATCACAAAAAGGGTTCAAACCCACCAAAAATAGGTCAAAATGTTCGGAAACTGCATAAGCATTCAATGAAAAACAACTGAAGGCAACCTTACAAAAGTCATCTTGGGTCAAGTGACTTGTCACTTTTCTCATGTCGGTCATTCCCTCATCGATTCTTCGCTTGAGGGGGTAGTCACACTTAGTCACCAATCAACAAAAACACACCCAATCAAGGAAATGGCACACATTCAAAGGATCATTGATAAAGACAATCACGCCCCTGCTTAGGGCAGCAAACAAGCAATAATCACAAGCTGATAGAACACTTGGCATTCTAGAATCATGAACTCAAGGTTCCCATAGAAAAAAGGTTGCGCCCTTTGCCTATTCATGACTGAACAATGTCCAAGATCAAGTAACACCTCACCGAAAAAGGTTAACACTTGAATTAAGCTCCTTAGCTCGCCAAAACCAAGGATTTAAGAATGTGTGCCCTTTCCATGATTGGGGCATCAAAAGTTGGTTAGGTTACTAAGAAACCCTAATAATTAATGCTTTGGTTATCTATTTTTTCTCAGTACTGCGCCACGTACAGCGCATCCCAAAAAGGGGCATCTATAGACACCAAAATAGCACCAATATGATTATGTGACGACAAGCACTAATCGAATTGACATACATAGCCCCTAGGGCAGCCCCCAGAGGTTAAATAGTGGTCCTAACCACTCCCACAGTAGTTTGGAAAGTCAAAGGTCAATTTGGCACCTTTTTAGAACTTTGCTCCCTACTCGTCCCACCCTAGGACGATTACAAACTGGTATTCGTCCCACCCCGGGACGATTAGCAGCATTCGCTTCAAGGTGGGATGATTAGCAGGTTTGGCTGGAAAAAAGTCAAACCTTGATAGGTCCACCACTTAACTGCACCTTCAGGTCATGCAATTGTGAGGAACTGCTTCAAATTAGAGAGAGAGACTTTAGTCAAGCATGCCTTGATTATGGAGGCCTCATGCAAGGAGACTCTAAATTAGGGAAGAATATTTTCTCCCAAAAATAGGGCAAGAAATTCAAGTGGCACCCTTGCATGCGCATTCAAAGAGAGAGACCCTAGGTCTATAAAATGGTGAGTCTTCTCACCCCAAAAAATAGGACATAGCAGGAGCATTTGGAGCAATGGATTGTTGCCGAATTACATCCTCACCCATCATTTGTGCTTCTTACATTCGTGATCTCTCTTTTGGAGTGGAGGTTATTGGGTGATTATTGGAAGCATAATCCAGACCCAAACCCAAAAATTTTGCCACAATACACCACCAAATTTTTTGACACAACCCCATAAGAGTTTTTGGACCTATCCCAAGTGGATTGGTGCTGAAACCAAGTCCCAAACGGCGGGCATCCTGCCCCCGGGCGCCCCTTGCACTACTGCAGTTCTAATCGGCCCACCCAGGAGTGATTAGAAATATGTGGTAGATTTCCCTAATTTTTCTTTTGCATTTTATTTTAGGTTATTTACATATGTTTCTATTCAAGTTTCATGTGATTCTGATAATTTTTGGCTGTGATTTTATCATTTCTCACTTTCGCTAACATATAGGGAGCATCATCAGATACAAGGCAATTGAGGCCAAATTAGCCAAATCTGACCTTCTGGGTCGTCCCAAAATGCTCCATTTTGCCTAACCCCAACTTTGTAGGTGTTTTTGAGGCCTATGGATGGGAAATTTAGGAGGTCACCTTCTGACAGCTTATGACAGTCCTAATCGTTCCACCCCAGAGCAATTAGAAATCTGTGGTAGATTTTTTGACAGTTCCTTTTGCAGGGTGTTCCTGGTAATGTTTTATTGCTTTTGTCAAATTTTGAGTTGATTCTGATGTGTTTTAGTTATCATTTTTATCATTTTATGCATGCATTAACCATAGGCCTTGGGGATCGCATGTTTCTCTCCATCCGTAGGTGCTACTAACCGTTTACTGTTTCTCTAAATGCAGGATATCGACATCGGAGGGGTGGTAAGGAACTATAAACACATTCATGCAAGCGGCAATGATGTTTGGTCCACCCATTTTTCAATGTGGGCACGTGAAAGATCTCAAAGGGGAATGTATCATTCATGGTGTAACCAAACTATGTCCAACGCTCCTAGCCCTTGGAAAGGGAGGAGACGTATTGTAACCTTATTTTGAGCAAATTAATAAAATAAAGGGCTGCACTTTTACACTTTCTTTAAATCTCATTTTAGTTTGTTTGTTTTCTTTCTTTTCATGCATTCTCATTCGTAGGACTTAGCGTTACATTTCCCTTTCGGTTTGCTTCCGTATCCTCGTGCTTTCATTTCCATATCACTCTCAGTCTTGTATTATGTATCACTAATATCAGGTATCTGAATATTATATAGAGGCCTTGTTGTAATCACTAATAAAGTTGTGTCAAATATTTCCAGATCATGAACAAGTAAATGCCCACTAATAGTTCCCACATATATGGCATGAGGAGGGACATTATGATGTTCAACTTGATTAGCCACCTCCTTACCATGTTTTGGTAAGGGATGTTGAAAGATGTCCAATGAATGATTGGCATTCTAATTCTGATTTTGTGGGGTGTTCTTTTGAAAATTATTAGGAGGATTTTACTTAGGTTGAAAGGCTTGCACCTCCATCTCATTGTTATCAATCAAGTCTTGTATTTTATGTTTTAATATTTTACAAGAGTTGGTAGTTTGTCCAGGTCCTCTATGGAAGTCACGGTGTAAATATGCTCTGTATCCAAGGATAGTTGGATCAAGTTCCTGAATATTTGGTAATTGAATCAAACCTTGTTCTAATAATTGTGATAGAATAGTTGACAAAGGTTGATTTAACCTGATAAATTCTCGAGGAGGTCTATCAAGAGGTTTCAGTACAAACTTCTCCGCTACCTTTGCAACATTAACATTAGCAGTATTTCTACTATTAGTGACTCCATCACCCATAACTTGTTTATTCTGATATTGATTTTTAGATTTTTTCTCATCATCTCTCTTTTTAAGTTAGCCTCTCCTAATGAGAGCATCTTCCATTCTTCGGGCTAAGTCTATAGCCTGATCAAAGGTGGTCAAGGTAGTAGTTGATAATTCGTAAGATAGTTGCTCTTGCAAATTATTAATAAAGATGTCCAAAATATCCCTATAAGGTAACACAAAGTGAAATTTTTCTATCAATTATCTCCACCTAGCTAGGAAATCAGCAAAGCATTACTCTTTGCCCTATTTTAAGTTATACAAATCTTTAATGGTCACATCTCTTTCGATGTAGGCACTAAATTGATGAACAAAATACTTGGCAATTTCTTTGAAATTCCTCAAAGAATTAGTGGGTAATTGATAATACCACTCTAATGCCATTCCTCCCAAGATTTTTGGGAACATTTTTAGTAATAACAAGTCATCATGTGATATATCATGACATGCTATCCTAAACATACGAAGATGCTCTATGGGATCTTCGATTCCTTTATATATGGGAAGAACAGGCATTGGAAAATGTTTAGGATATGGCTATGCTACGACTATTGGATCTAAATGCTGACTACACATCTCTCGATAATTGTACGAGGGATGGTAAGGATCTATCTGGTCCATGTGGGAAACTAATTGTTTCACCATGGACTCCAGATTGCCAGTTTGTCCACCATATTGGTTTGGTGGCACATAGGTATGGGATCTATGAGTGTATGATGGTGTGACATAAGGATTAAATGTTACATTGCTATTGTGCAAAGTGTTGGTAGGAAGAGTATTATGAAGGGGATTTGTAATAGTATTATGTTGTACCTTAGATTGTTGATAATTGGTGTTTGGTTTTGTTTTGGGTTTTTGTTGATTTAAGGTATGTTGATCAAGAGCTTGGTTAAATAGAGCAGTAAATGATGGTTTCTTTTGTGCGAAAATGACTCTAGGCTTGTTAACAGGCACTTTAGATCGTTGGGTAACCTGTTGTTGTTGCATGCTCTAGATCGCAGTTACTATATCCAAATTGGATGGTCCAGCTTGATCACTCTCTTCGTCAATAAAGGACAAAGGATTAATATGTGTTTGAAATATTCTTCTAGAGTTGCTTGAGTGTCACTAATTCAATCCTTGTCCATATGGGCTGCTCTATTAAAAACACCAATATTAGTGTTAATGAACTTCCAAAATTGTTCCATGTTCTCAAAAGTGATAGCTCCTCCCGAAGACATTATAGGGGATGAGGATCCTTCCTCTCTAATAGTTTCTTCTTGTTCATTTCCTATAGCAAGCTCTTCTTCTTGCTGGTCTAGGGTTTCTTCTTCCTGAACTTGATCCTTAGGAGGGACATTTTGGTCAGTTAATGGTCTTCCTAACCAATCTTCCTCTTCTTTGGTTTGTTTTCCATTCTTAAGTCTAGGCATTGTGCTAAACTTAGGTTTTAGCAAATATATATACTTATATATATATATATATATATATATATATATATATATATATATATATATATATATATATATATAAATATATATATATATATATATATATATATATATATATATATATATATATATATGTGTGTGTGTGATAGGGTTGAAAGGTATATATTTTAACTATATACCTACTATAATATTTTAAAGGAAATTTTTTGTTATTTTTGTTTTTGTTTTTTTTATTTTATTATATTATTATTTTTCAAGAATAAAAATAACAAACAACATGCTAGTTGTAAAAAACAATAGTAGAAAGAATCACTTAGCTTTCTATGAGTAGTTTATGGATATCATTGATAGGGTCAAATTCTTCAAGAGTCATGAAATTCTCCTCTTCAAATTGGAAGTTTTTTTTCAAGAACTTGACAAAGTGTGCTATGGTAATATGATCTATTTCAAACTCTAACATGTAAAAATAAATTTCATGGCAATACTCTCGATACAACACAGCTCTAGGAACTCTATTCCATATCTTTCTATCCGTAAGAATGAATTCTTGATCCTCTACATGAGATAGAAATTTATGTACTACAACTACGTTCTCAAGGTATTCCTCAAAGGTGTATAATTCAGAAGACACAAGTGCTCTTTTATCGGCTAACCACCTATGGCAAGCTCTCTGGAGTTCATGATACAAAGTCACCTGATCAAGATCCAGGATTCTATCTAGGACAAACCTCTTAATTTGCCTAAGTTCTATGGATCTAGCTTCAATAATACTCAATCTCCTATCAAGTTCATCCCACAAAGGTTGGGCTCTATATGTTTGAGGTACTCTAAGCACAGAAGTAATCTCTATGGCCGTTAATTGATTTTCAACATTTATGGAGACAACTCGTCTTCTCTTATAATCTACCATCTAAGTATGATATGCAAATTTAACATTTTTCTAATGATTCTAGATGTTCTTAATAATGTGTTTTTTTTTTGGATTATTTTCAAAAGGTGTTTTTAGTTTCATGTCGAGTTCACAAAAATGTATCACCCAAAATTTTTGCACCCTTACCTTCAGGCTTAAAGGATCCATACCCGGAAGGGGGTGAGAAAAGGATGGAACAATACCTCGGACGGAGAGGCCCTTTGAAGGTCGTGCCTCTTGGGGGAGGGGTATAAAAGTGATTTTTTGACAGATGGAGGGGTTCACTAGGAAAATTTGAGTGGCAGTTTCCATGCCTAGGTTGAGAATGGGTTTTGATTTGTTCATTTTATATTCAATCATTCAAATTCCTAGGTTGGCCAAAATGAAGCTAAGCTATTCTATATGAAGATTCTGATTTATATGAATATAGAAGACATAAATGAATCCTAATGTGATTGAATATAGAGAATATATAAAATGAAGAAAAATACACCTGATTTCTGATGTCTGATGAAGATTTTGAAGCTTGTAGGAGTCCAGATTGTCCTGGATATGACAGGATCATCTGTAATTGTACAAAATTGTCCCAAATCATAGGAGATCATTCAATATTGCCCAAGATCGTCAACGACCTAACAAATTTGTCAGGAAAATTCATCAGAAACCTGCAATCAAGGAAACAGACACCAAAAACCAAAAATACAATTGCAAGAATGATGCAAAATGATAGAAATAAGAGTATAGATGTTTGAATGAAAAATACATATATCAAATTAAATGAAATGCACTATTTTGGAAACTTATTTTAAATTTTATCATGCAATTATGCCAAATGAGGTGAACTCCAAAATGCAAAATAGAAGTAAATTAATATAATGCACCAATAAATAGGGAAAATGAGATAGAAAATGCAAACTCAAGGCTTTGATTGCCCCCAATATGAATTGCAGACCGAATCGTCTGTAATTGTACAATATCATCGTCGATCTTGATAGGATCATCTAGAATTGTAGTTGAATCGCCTATGACGATTCGAGCTACCTTCGACTGAAACACAATGAAATCCTACCACAAAACTTGAAAACACAAGTGCAAATGACAACAAAAACTAAAATTACAGGGAGATAATCAATCAGGCAGCCAGGTAGGGAGTCAAGGAGGGAATCAGGGGGATAAACTAGAAAAATCCTAGTTTATATAGGATTAGGGGGAGGTTAGGAGGTTGGGGATCATCCCAATCTAGGATATCCTCAACATGGGAATCTCCAACCACACAGACACGCTTCTACCCAAGTTGGAGAGGTCGTTGGAATAGAAGCTAATTGCAAAAATTTGGTTTTGGGACGAAATCATCTGGACGTTCTGTTCCAGATGAATTCATCCGATTTGGGATGATATCGTCAAATCAATGATGATATCGTCCAACGATCACAACAACCTCTAAAAATGGCACAAAAAATGAGGTAAGCGGTTAACGGGCGATTTTGGGGTTAAAATTCAAATTTCTACTTTTTACTGATGGTTTAACTATGCCAATTTTAGGGTGCTACAAAATTCATGAATTCATGTGTGATATTGTCATGAGACTATGTAATGTATTTGTAAAAATGTATACTGACATACATGTGATAAAATGGAATGAATAATAGGATGTTATAGGATATCTTTGAGGTTTTCATGAGACTCAAACACTCTAGTCAACTGATCAAAAGTTATATACTAACCATGCAAGACTTTTGACAAGGTATAAATCTACTATGATGACCAAGATACTCAACATTCCTATGTGTGCAAGTGAGTTCATTTTTGTAATACGCATAAGATTACCCCAATGCCAAATAGGATTAATGCAACCCATTTGTACTAAATATCACCCTATGAGTATCACAATCCTAGGTTTCATATGTAGTTGGATTAGACCACTAGGTAGTATAGGCTACCAAAATCTAGCTCATCCACATGCAAACATTGGTCTATACATAAGCAAGATGCTAATGTGACAAACATATCATCATGTGTAAGGATACCACCATTTCCAGGTAGGATTGATGCCACCTAACCTGTAATGAGGATCACCTTATGGTTTTTCAAATGCTGAGAATATTAGAGATTCAAGTTCAATACTCTCTTCTTTTCTTTTCTTTGATTGGGGATACTTGCTCACACGTAGTGATGAAAATCACTGTTTATTTTGTATTTTGTTTTCTTTGAGCAAGGGATTTTTTTAGTGATGAAAATCATTATTTATTTTGCTTTTGGTTTTTGCTTTTTGGGATTTTGCTTTTGATTTTTGCTTTTTAGGATTTTGCTTATTGATAGTGGTGAAAACCACTGTTTATTTTGGGGAATTGGGTAAGGAGGAGATTTTCCTTTTATCAATTATTAGCATTTTTGAACCATTTGCATAGGGGGATGAGCAAGATAAAATTTGTACTTAATGTAACCTAGACCACTTCGTAGGTTCAATATTTTCTTGTGTAAAACTTGGATTTATTAGTGTGAAAATATGTTGGGATTTTTATGTATACAAGGTACAATATAAGTAAGACTCTACCTTCTAAAAATTAGGATAGCTTCCTACAAAATCTAAAAATAAAAGAGATGGATAGTGACTAAAAATCCTAAAGGCATTCTAGAAAAAATGATTGGGTGAAGGGAAACAGACACAAATGTGAACAATGGGTAATGTAGGTGGAAACGATAAGTGAAATGTGAAATGGTGTGAATGATGACTTTGAAAAAATTAATTTTTAATGATAACTAATGTACAGTCTCAGTGCTAGACATGTATGATCAAATATAAAATGCAAAGTGCAATTATGAGTATGCCTAATGCAAGTGATTGTATAATGTAGCGATATGAAATGCAATGCAATGTAATATTTTTGTATTTTTGTTGGTTTGATAATATTTTTGAGTTTTTATTGATATATATGTATGTACATGTGACCAACGTGCTTATTGGGGGCCATTGGGGTATTTTGGGTGACCAAAGAGCTTATGGATACCTTTGGGTATTTTGGGATTGATCATGTGGTTTGTATAAACCCTTGGATTATTTTTGGGGGACCTAGATGGTTATAGACCACCTAGGAGCATTTTGGTTTGACCATGTAGTTTATAAAAACCCTTGGAGCATTTTAGGGTGACCTAGACGGTCATAGACCACCTGGGAGCATTTTGGGTTGACCAGCAGTTTGTAAAAATCCTTGGAGCATTTTGGGGTAACCTAGATGGTCATAGAATGTCTAGGAGTGTTTTGGGTTGACCAAGTATTTTTTGGATACCCTTGGAGCATTTTGGGGTGACCTAGATGATTATAGACCACCTAGGAGCATTTTTGGTTGACCAAGTAGTTTGTAGATACCCTTGGAGCATTTTGGGGTGACCTAGATGATCATAGACTACCTAGGAGCATTTTGGGTTAACCAAATAGTTTGTAGAAACACTTGGAGCATTTTTTGTTGACCTAGATGGTCATAGACCACATAGGAGTATTTTGGATTGAAAAAGTAGTTTGTAGATACCCTTAGAGTATTTTGGGGTGACCTAGATGGTTATAGATTGCTTAAGAGGATTTTGGGTTGACCAAGAAATTGTAGAAACCCTTGGAGCATTTTGGGGTGACCTAGATGGTTATAGATCGCCTAGGAGCATTTTGGGTTGACCAAGCGGTTTATAGAAACCCTTGGAGCATTTTTGAGTGACCTACAATATTATAGGCATGCAAAGGCCATAGATGAATGATATTCAAGGATTCAAGGTCCTCGATCCCTTCAAGGGAGGCTAGGAAGTAGGTTTCAAGTCTGATCTGACTAGTGATGATGAAAGGACCTAACCAGTTTACCACAAAATTGTCCTACAGATGGGGTAGAAAATTAGAATTTTGCTAGCTTTCTTTCATAACGAGCTTTCCAACTTGAAAGTCTCTAATATGGACTTTCATGTTATAGGCTCACTTAAATTGCTATTGGTAAATGTGCAAGTGCCCGAAAGCATTGATGTGTCGTTCATCAAGAAATGTAAGCTGGTCTAAGCGAGCCTGCTATGTAGTTTCATTATCGATGAACTTTTATATAGCTATGCACAGCGATGGGATTTCTAGTTCTAGAGGTATGACTACCTCGGTACCATACACTAGTGAAAACTACATGGTCCCAGTGGACGTTTGAATACTATTGTAGTAGGCCCATAGAGCAAGGGGTATTTATGTGTGCCAATCGGTGTGATTCTCCTTAATTGTTTTCTTCAAAATGGAAATAAATATATTTTTTTATACCTTTGCTTCCCATTTGCTTGTGGATAATAGGAAATAAAAAAGTTGTGTTGGATATTATACTTTTCTATTAAATCATGCACATATTTGTTCTTGAACGATGTCCCATTATCAAAAATAATATTGGATGGAATACCAAAATGATAAATGATATTATGCAATATGAACTTTGTGATGCGGGGTCCTGTCGTAGTGGTAAGGGGAATTGCTTCCACCCATTTTGTAAAATACTTGGTAGCCATAATTATGAATGTGTGATAGCCTGAGGAGGTAGGTGATATTTTCTCTATTAAATAAAACTCCCATTGCAAGAATGGCCAAGCCGATTGAATCGGTTGTAAGGCCTGAGAAGGTATGTGTATCAATTTAGCATGGTATTGACACTTTATGCACTTCTTAATATAAGTGCAACAATATTGCTCTAAAGTTGGCCAATAATAGCACATGTGAAGAATGCACTTTGCGATGTCCATGCCGCTAAAATAGCCACCACAAGTACCATCATGTACTTCGGTGATTTCCTAAACTAGCTCTTGATGCTCTAGGCAATGAAGGAGAATACCTTCATAGCTTTGATGATATAAAATATCTCCTAGTAAGACATACTTTGCTACTTTTTGTTTAAATTTCCTTTTGGAGGTATACGACAACCCAAAAGGAAGATTACCAAGCTTTAAGTAATCCTTGATTTGGGTGGACCAGTCTTGTTGTGAGGAAGCCTCAATTGCATGAATTTTCTGCCCCTTATGAAGTTCATCCTAAGCGAATGCTTATTAGGAAATAACTTGTAAGAATAGCGTTGTGCTACTATCAAAAGGAGTTTTAGGGAATAGAGTCCCCCAAGTGGCATGATTCAAGCACTTGTGAATTTGTGAGAACCTTTCCTAATGAGGTTTAATCTAAATAATGTGGACTTCTAGAATGGCTTGAGTGTTCTCATGCTCAATCATAGATTGTGATAGTGTTTTGACCTAAATAGTTGTCATCCCATTAGTAGGGTTCTATGAGATCAAGGACCCTAAGGAGGCCATTGTATCCACAAAATTATTAGATGAGCGAGGGAGTGCCTCGATATCGTACCATTAAAACTATGCCATAAGTTTTTTTACAAGGGCTTTATAGGCTTGTAGAACTGGGCACTTGCATTGGAAGATCCCTTTGACCTGGTTCACGATGAGCAAGGAGTCGCCAAAAATGTTTTGCTTGGTTATTTTCATGGTGACAACCATTTGAAGGCCTATGAGAAAGGCTTCATACTCAACATTGTTTTTGGTACATGAGAAATCAAGTTTGAAATATAGGGGTATAAGAGCCCCTTGAGGTGTGAAAAACAAAATTTTCATGCCACCCTCTTGCTCACATATGGAGCCATCAAAGAAGAAAGTCATATCGGCCTATGACTCAGGCTCCTCAGAATCATGTGATTTTAAAATGTGGAAGACTCCATAGTTGGGTAGCTCCATACTAAGAGGTTGATCATCTTGGAGAGGAGCCCCTACGAGTTTATTAGTGATGACCTGGACCTTAATTGATTTTTGTCTAATCAATTCTAGGTCTAACTCCATCAAAAATATGATCCATTTCACCATGTGACTGTTGTGATAAGTATGAATCATCATGTATTGCAATGGATTCTATTTTGATACAACATACATGGTATGACTAAGCATGTAATGGCATAGCTTCTTGGTGGTGAAAACCATAGCTAGGCATAGCTTTTCAACATATGCATATTTGATTTCATAACTGACCAAGGTGTGGCTAAGGTAATAAGTAGCCTGTTACTTATGCAAATCATTATTTTGGGCTAACATGATGCCCAGTGCAATATCAATGGTAGAGATGTATAAGCAGAATGACACTCCTGGTCTAGGTGGAGCCATTATTGGTGATAAAGCCAAATATATTTTATTGCATCAAAGGTAGCTTGACACTCGTCATCCCAATGGAATGTGACCCCCTTATGTAGTAGATTGTTCATGGATCAATATTTGTTTGACAATTATGCTATGAAGCACTTGATGGATGCGACCTTATCCTGTTGGATTCACAGCTATTTGATGGTAGTTGGGGGAGGCATCTTGAGTATTACCTTGAATTTTTTGGGGTCCAATCCTAATATTTTTCTATATGTGACACCGAAGATGCACTTCTTGGTATTTAGTCTCACATTATGCTCAATAAGGCAATCGAGGACTTTACACAAGACATCAAGATGCTCATGGCATAATAATTATTTGGCCAGTAATTCATCCATGTAATATTCCAAAATATTATGCATGTAATAATGGAATATGTATGTCATGGTGCCCTAGTAGGTAGCATCATCATTTTTAAGGACAAAAGGTATGACCTTATAGTAAAATGTTCCCCAAGACATTGTGAACATCATTTTGAGCTGGTCTTTTGGATTGATATGAATCTAGTTGCATCTAGAGAAACCATCCATGAGGGATAACATTTCATGGCCTACTATGACATCTACTAGGGTTTCAGTGCTCGGTAAAGAAAAATCATCCTTAGGACTCACTTTTTTCAGGTTTTGAAAATTGGTGCAAATATGAATCCTCCCGTTAGGTTTCTTTGCGGGAACCATGTTGGATAGCCATGGCAGATAGTCTATTGATATGATGAACTTGGCATCCAATATTTCTTTTAGCTCATATTTGACCATTAAGGCTACTATCAGATTTATTTTTATCATATTTTGCTTAAATAGCTTAGCTTTGGGATAAAACGTCAGATTATGCGTGACTATATTTAGATCCAATCCTAGCATGTCTTTGTAGGACTATGCAAAAGCCTCCTTATTTGTGAGAAGGGCTATGTAATTGTCCTGCTCGACAAGGTATAAGCTTTCCCCTAACTTGATACATTGAGGATTCTCAGGATCTAAGATGATATCTTTGTTAATAGTTGGGTCGATTGATATATGCGACCCCTCCTCCAACTGGTGGGGAGTAGGGATCAAGTGAATATCATTAGCTGGGTTTAGATCATCAATTGGAATATTTGTTTTGATCTCATATTGGAAGACATCTTGAGTAGGCCTTGGAGAGAAATTAAATGGTTGTAACATCTCATTGTAAGTCTAGTACTCAGAGGGCAATGGGGAATAATCTCCCCGATCAAATTCAATTGTCCCCAAGTCGAGGTGCAGTGACTTTGATGGGTTATTTGGATCTTGCAAGGGCTTGAAAAGGTCTATGGTAATAATTTTTATGGATGGATGATTTCCCCTAGGTGGATGGTGGTATCTAGTGACATTAGGATATCACAAGACCTGTGGAGGTGGTTGCGAAAGAGGTGGAATGAAAAGAAGTGGCTAGTGGAGCTACAGGTGAGCTTGCTACTCTATAGGTAGGAATTGTCACTAGATAGGATGGTGTAATAGGAATATATACACATACCCCTCATTTTCATCATCCAATGGGACAATTTGTGCATATTTGACATACGGACTAGAGGATTTGATGGATTCCACTTTATACTCTGACTCGTCATCATATGTCCACTCATAAGGAGACCCCTGATATTCTTCCTCACTATCATGGGGAAGGGTATGCAAACCTTCACCTCTCTTGTAAGAGTGGATGACATCACAAAATTCCACTTGGCTCCTCATGGGTGTGGGGAAGTAGTATCCCAATAAATAAGCTCAATTGAGGTTTGCATAGGGATCACATGTAATCTCATCTCGATAGTTCAAGCTCAGGTGCTACAAACTATCGGTAAGGACCTCAAGAGGCACAAGCTTGTTATGTCCCAATATTGACTTATCATAAGGTATTTGATACTAGGGATGGTAAGGGACACGATTTCTTTGCTCATACAAGTCCAAGCCATAATCATACCAATTACAGAGGTGAATATACCTCATGATGAATTCAGGGTTGGACATGTAGTTGATATCCTCAAAAAAGGACTCTTCATCCTCTTCCTGCTATTGATAAGGCTCTATGCCATAGTCTAGGTCCCATAATAAAAATTTTCTAATTAGGCGGGAGGCCAAGAGGTACGATAGTGCCTATGGGAATACGAGGTCTACCCATGTCTCACATCGACTCGATGGTAGGGGTGGCTGTGACATTCCTAACCTAGTAGTAGCCAGGTGTACTGTGACCTATGACTATAGAGAAAGAGGGGATGGGAGTGATGCTTGAATGGGTTTAATTTTGACCTCATAAGGTGGCTCCTCATTTACTTGGCTAGGGATCTCCTTTGTGGATATGGTGGATATGGTTGGCTGGGACTCATTAATAGGTCACTTCTTCGTGTTCCTAGGCAAAGTATCCATAGTCAATGGAGGCATATCAGGGGATACCAATGATGAGGATGGTATGGCATGAGATGGTGATGGATCACTTGAAAGCAATGGTGATGGAGTCAGACCATGGATGAATTTATTCAGTTGAAAATCCATATGGGTTGACAATAAGGTTGACTCAGGGATTTTTTGCATCATGTTGTAGTACTTGAAAGGCTCTAGGTCTACAGAGACAACATAAAATTACCCTTCATAAGTGTACTTGAGATACTGATGAGTGATGGAGGGAACATACTTCATCTCCCTGATCCATGGTCTATCTAACAAGATATTGTATGACATCTCACCCTCTAAGATGTGGCATAGCACTGGTATGGTATTTTACCCTACCTAAATAGGTAGGACAATCGTACCAACCATTGAGCATTTGGCATCATTGAATGCTCTAAGGGTCTAGGTAGATGCAACAATATGGGATGCTGGAAGCCTAAGATGCTTAAGAGCTATTGTAGTGATGATGTTGCTAGAAGACCCAGTGTCTACCAACACTCTCTTAAAGGGTAATCTATTTACACTTGAAACTAGTTTGAGATCATCTTCCTGAAAGGTGATCATAGGTTCCATACATTGTTGAACATACCCCATGAATTTGTTGAAGGAGTTGGACTCCTGGGGTTGCAGTTCTATCATATTTAATATCTCCATTAGATATTCCCTATGAGGTGTAGATTATTGAATGAGCTCATAGATAGTGAACCAAGAAAATTTAGTTCTCAAGCTCTGAGTAAGCTTGCTCTTGATTGTGACCATGGGCCTAGGTGGAAGGTTTGGCAGTGGATGTAGTAGTGACTATGAAGTTGAAGGAACATCATTGGAAGTCACAGGTGGTGTGACTGGAATTAGGTACCTCTTGTTCCTCATCATAATTCTAATACTATCGATGAACCCATGCTTAGAGGGCACATGATGAACCTCGTTCACTTGTGGTATAGGCATGGCCTATTTCGCATGGGTAGGTAATGGGTCTTTAAAAATAACCATATGTTGGTTGTTTTGCATGATAGGATTGTTAAATTGTAGGGCATTCCTATCAATAATATATTGCACCAAGTGTTTAAAATTATAACACATTTGCACATCATGCCCGTTTTACCTATGAAACTTCCAATATAGGTCTTCACGATAACCCTTGGGCTTAGGTGCATTTGGATCGATAGGTCGACTCTCAAGAAGATTGATCACATTAGATGCTAAGAGGTGCTCAAAAAAATATTCCATGGTCTCAAAAAAGGATGTGAACTGTCACTTGGGGTGACATTGTTGATTTTGCCCTTGATTATTCTAGTTGTCTTTGTTATAGTTCCCAGGTGTTTCCTAATAATTTGGCTTTTGAGGAAGTGCAGGATGCGCTAGCCTTGGGATACTAATCACAACCTAATTGAATTTTGTTGGCTTAGACTATGTTGGGATATTCTTAGCATTCTTGTTCCACTCCTTATTGAATCTTGATATCTTCTATTGTCCTAGATTGCACTAGGGCATCTTCAAGAGTTGTATATTGTTGAAGTTCTAGCAATAAGGAGATTGGCTTTAGGTAGATTTGGGCAAACATCTAAGTCAACTCCGATATGGGGATTAAATATGGTAACTTGGTGATAAATGCTCACCAACAATTGCCATAATTTGCTATTGACTCGTCATCATATTGTTTCAACCCTACAAGGTTAGCCAGTGTCACCTTCCTCTTGGTATCGAAGGTGAAGCATTCTAGGAATGCATCTACGAGTCTATCAAAAATGTGGATGCTATACTTCAAGAGTTGGGTAAACCACTCCATGGTGGGGCCTTAGAGGGTAGTCATGAATATTTGCAAAAATAAAGTATCGTTATCCTAGATGTCAAAGCATTGGCTTAGGAATTTGCTAACATGCTCCTAAACATCTTCTTCTCCCTTAAAGGTAGTCAATTCTGGCATCTTAAACTATTCTGGATAGGAAGGAGCAGGCACCGAAGGATGAAGAGATTGACTATGTAGCTGGCACAAAGTGGACTTTTGAGATCCAGACCCAGAGGTCTTATTCTCTACTGACTCTAAGTGCTCTAGCAGTACCTTATATGCATCAAAGAATTTGATCTCCTCTTATTTTCTTTGATCCTACAATGGAAGGCGAGGAACATTAGGCATGTTATGAGGTGGTTGACTTTCATTCACCCTATCTCAATAAGGCACTTTTATACATTCTGCTTCTATATCAAACTCAATGTAAGTCCCATAAGGCATCTCTTAAGTTGACCCATAAAGAAGGGTGATCTCTTATGGAAGGCACCCCATGTTTGGTTTGGGATGCAAGTCCCAATTTGTCCTAGGAGATCGGGGAGGCAACATTGGGTAAGTTCTAGGAGACCTATCTTGAAATAAAGTAGGTTACCTCTAATGGATTTCCTTTTTGTAGGTACTAGAGGTAGGAACCCTCTCATGCAAAGGTTTTTGGAACAACTTGTTGGTCTACCATTCAATTCTTTCTTTCTCTAGTTGATGCAAGTGGTCTAGTTACTCTTTGTCTCACCAAAGCTGGTTGAACTACGCTTGGTGTTTTGCATATTTTGCAACCACTTTATTGATCTGTCCTACTATGAGGGGCCTAGGAGGCCTAGTAGTCTCACCCTAAGGCCTACCTCATTCAAGATAATCTATGATATCTATAACACACTTCCCTCAATTGAGGGTAGCCATATTCACTTAAGGTTCTAGTCTAGGCATATGCTCTTTATACTCAGTGGGTGTAGAGGCACATCGTGATTGCATAATTGGGGATCTCCTCATGCCTTCCTTAATTGATAAGGAAGGGAAGGGCTGAGTTAGCTCACCCTGAATGATGAGTATCATACTCATCCTATTGTCTAGGCTACTAGAACCTATTAGGATGATGTAAAGGCGAATTATGATCAATATTCTCTACCCAATATGTGAAGTCATGCTCTAGCCCATAAGAGGACGTATTAGACCTATTAGGTATGCATATGTAGGGCACCACTTTGTCTACTTGTGCCTCAGTGCTCTATTACCTTTAATCAAATAAGACATGTGAAGTGTCTACATATCGAGAACACTCTCTCGGGTAAGCTCCACAACCTAGAGGGGTGTCCCGTATAGGGCTCCATTTTAGGTGTTCTTCATGTCCCATTTTTCTAGAACTTGGGTGAGTAGAGGCTCACCAAGGAGGTATGACCAAATCCCTGGGGCTAAAGCGGAGATGACTCATGTCTCCTAGTCCACCCTCCATAGCTTTCGCTAGTGATTGGGCTTGGCTATGGGTGCACGCAATTGTTACTCTCTACCAAACCCTATATGATTATATACTTTAAAAATTCTTAATAAAATAGCACACAATAAAGGAAACACTCAATAAAATAATATATTATCTCTTTTAAGGATTATGATGTGTTTCCTAAGCTATTTTTTGTGTTTATATGTGTTTTTTGTAAAGAAGACCTCATGTCATGTATCTTAATTTCATTGGATGATATACTTGTGTTTAAGTGGATTCACATGTATGCTCGTAGCTTGAAAATTAGCAATGAAATTCACGATAACGTAAACCCACCAAAGTATGGAGATGAAACCCATACTTGGTCAGGGCACACAGGTCCTGCCAGTCCTCACCTAGTACTCACTTGGTCAGTGTTATACCCTTCAAAGAGAAGTACATGCAAATTTTCCAAGCTATATCTGATCTTGGATCCGGCTTTAGCCAAAAATAAGGGTTCATGGGATTTGAGACAACGGGTGGAGATGAAAGCCACCGTCATTGACCTCTACTAGTGGTTGGTGATGAAATCCAACTCACTATACTTTAAGTGAAGCATGGTGTTTGGAGTTATTTTTAAACCTTAAATAAAGTAAGCAATGAAGCACTCAATGATCATTCACTAAATGCATGCAAAATGTACGTTTTACTTTCAGAAAGCTAGGTAAAAAGAAACCTAGAAGATGGAAAACCCTAAATGATAACCTACCCATTAGGTAGGCTAGAAGCAATCAAACCATAGAGGTACATTTCTACCTAGTTCTCTTCCAGTTTTTCTTCTTATTCTTGTTGTTTTTTCAATTATAGAAAATCAAAACCTATCTTCTACTTTTCAAGTAATAAAAAGAGGAAATAAAAACCATTATTCAATAGTTTTGAACAATAGAAATGAAAACAGAGGGTTTTGGTACTTACCTCAACGGACTATAAGCTTGTTGTTTTTAGAATTTGGAGCAAAAAAGATCCTATTTTTTGATATTCCTAGTGTGGTACGATGACCAGTTTGATGGTCGTCCTAGGGTGGGATAGTTATGTGGCCATCCCTGGGTGGGATGATCAGTAGTCTAGAGGCCGTTTTAAGCTAGAACGGTTATTTCTTGTAATTGAAAAAAGGCAAAAATAGGGTAAGATATTTAACCAACTCAATAGGGACAAGGTCCCACCATGATCACCACTGAAGTAGGGAAAAAATGGTGCACCTAAGAATGCTAAATAAGATGCATCTATATCTGGTATTAATCAAGCATTATAAAAGGACATATTCAAGAAACCATGGAAGCCAAATAAGTAAAAGAAAATATGTTTCTCTTTATTTAATTTGATAAATCAGAACATGGTTACATAAATTTCCCCTTGAGGGCTCTTATATTGATACACTTGTTTACAAAATGGGTGCCCAAGGATCAAGTCCTTTCAATAGCTTGTGTGCACTTCCAATGTTCTTCCTCATACCCACAATTGATGTGGGCAAACCTATGATACCACCACTTTATTATTTGATGTTCTGATATTTTCCTCCTTCTTCATGCATTGTAATACCTACACCTTCACACAAGGATACCAAATTCGTTAAATAGCAAGTGCATAATGTCAAACATTCAAAAGCAATACATGCAATTATGGACTAAAAAGTGTAAATATGCAATACGCCTATTTAAAACAACTCCAGATGATCTAAAATTGTAGATACATGCATAATAGATTATTTTGGGAATATATAATTTAAAATAGAACAGAAATTACCTCCAAATCCATGTCGCATTTGTAGTGCACCTACAAAGCCTACAAAACACAAAATAAGCAATTTATGGACCAAAACACCTTCAAATAAAACCAAACTTGGAAAGTATACATAAAATGTGATTTTAAGAGGACCCATGTCAATGGATTAGCAATATCAATCACAGTTTCATATACATATTTATATCATATCTAAAAGCCTGTAAAACTTTAAAATTGTAATGTCTCATTCAATAACTTCAAATTGCATGAAATTTGGATAGCATGCTTGTAATCTAACATAGAATATTCCTAGTTAAAAATAGTAGAAAAATTGTGCATGAATATTTCACCATCCCTTGTAAGGACAATGGTGATTATAATAGAATGGGAACCGTCCTGGGGTGGGATGACCATCAGTTCTGCTGCTTATTTACCACAAATTCCTTTGTGAATTGGTCAAAAACCCTCTCAATAGTGTTGTCATAAAATTTTGTGGTGAAATTCACTCAATTGGTTTGGTTTTTAAAAAAAAATGCACCTCTTGAGTCACTTGAGAACCTCCTTCGCTATGTAGATATTTTGAGGGAAAAAGGCACAAAAGGGTGAGGGGAAATCTTGGCAGCACTTCGTTGTTGTCTCAAAACTCCTCTCTATATCTTGGGTGGAAAATGGATCCACTTTATAGCCAAAGGGGGCCTTTGGGCAAATGGGCATGCAATGGAATGTAGGGCAAGAGGTGCTACTGATATTCTTACAATGACACTGAGAGGGGGGGTGAATCAGTGTAACTATTTAAAAACTTAAATCTGCAACTTTTAAAACTAATAGTGCAAGCTTAAAAATAGATAATGCAAGTATCACACAAGAGCATCACACAACACAGGATTTTACGAGGTTCACCGATGTGGCTACTCCTCAAGTAATGACTGTTTGGACTTCAATCCAAATCCAGCTCTTTGCAAGGATTCTCTCTTTACAAATAATTCTCCAAAGACCCACCGGAAGGAGCACCAACCCCTGATTTTTTCTTTTGCCGCAACGTAAAGGAGCACCAACCCCTTTTACCAGGCACCCACTTGGATTTCAAATTTTTAACAAAATAATGACATAAAAATGCCTTCTCTTTTACAAGACCCTCACCGGTCTAAGGCTCAAACAATCTATCTTATAGAAGCATAAAGAGACTTGTTAGAGACTCAATATCTTCTGATCAATTTAAAAACCTCTCTGTTATTTTTACAATAAATATGCAGGTTTTTTTTCTCTTGCTGTTGTTAATCCAGAACTATTTACCACACTATGCCCCTTTTTTGTATTCAATAATGCACAGTGCAGTTACACTCTTCTGCACTCATTCGAGTCCATTTATTTGTTTTTCTCGAACGGATCAATTTCAAACGGCTCAAAGTTTCCCTCCAATTTCTCATGCATTCTTGGCTGTAAACAATGTGTCGATCCTTTCTGACAAGTTCTGCCTTTTAGCCGCTTTCTTCTCGACTCACTCTGACATTCTGACAGCCTTTTTCTCTGCACATTCTCGACCGGTATCCCGACAGCTCTTTCGCGTATCTCGGATCACTGATGTTCTTATTTCTGATCTTTTGAAAACTGTGTATCCTTTATCTTCTACGATCAACTATGACTTTTGATATATGCAATAGAACAATGCTTCTATAATCAGCTATCGATACAACCGTCTAGCTGTTCTGTTCTGCCTTAAATGCTGTGTTCCGTAGCTCCCCTGTGAAGCGGTCACCTTTTCTAGTCAAGCTGTGTTACGACCCTGCAACAGCCATTTTTCTCTTAAATGCATTGCTTTGAAACTAACACTTGAAACTCCAGTCGACTCTTGCAGTGTATTCTCTAATCTTATGCTAACACCTGTCATTGGGAACTGCACATTTGACTCAGCTTAACTTTATCAGAATCGGCAAGATGCTTGGTCGACACCTGTCACCGTGCATGCATATTTAATTTTTTCCTCGCCAAAACCATTACCTGTCGCGATATCGCGACGTTTTCTGCTTTCCTGCACTTTCCTTTGCTTACCTCCGCGAAATTGATACATGTCACGAAATCGCGACACATTCCACTTTTGCTGATGTCATCCTCCATGTTGTCGCGAAATCGTGACATTTCTGGCTTGCTGAGGCTTCTCTGGAAACTTGTCGCGATATCGCGACATTTTTAGACTTGCTGACGTCATCTTCAAAGATGTCGCGAAATCGCGACGCTTCCGACTTACAACGGCTTTTCTGGTGACTTGTCGCGATATCGTGACATTTTTAAACTTGCTGACGTCATCTTCAAGGTTGTCGCGAAATCGCGACACTTCCAGCATCCTACGGCTTTTCTTTGAACTTGTCGCGAAATCGCGACGCTTCTGGCCTCCGTACAATTCTTTCTTCATGCAACCGCGAAAACCTTACCTATAGCGAAATCGCTACACCTTCTCGACTTAACATTTTTCTTTGTTGCATCTTCCGAAAATCTAACTTTGTTGGCTTGGTGTTTCCTCTTGCTTCGACTTGCCGATCTCAAGACTTGTAGCGCAATCGCTACCCCATTGTGTTTTGAGTTTTGCACTTGTAGCGAAATCGCTACACCTATGCCCCTTGCTTTTCAAACTTGTGTCAAAGTCGCTGCCCCTTTGCACCTTTTATTTCAAACCTGTAGCGAAATCGCTACACTTTTCGCCTTGCATTTCGAAGCTGTAACGAAATTGCTACACTTCTCCGCCTTACATTTTGAGCCTGTAGCGAAATCGCTACACTTTGCTGCCTTGCATTTCGAACCTGTAGCGAAATCGCTACACTCTTGCATTTTGTATTTTGGACTTGTAGCGAAATCGCTACACCTTCTTGACTTATCACTTTTTCTTTGCTTTAGCCAGCGAAATTGCAACATGTAGCGAAATCGCTACGCTTTCTTCACTTTGCTGCTTTGCCTCCAACATGTCGCGAAATCGTGACCGTTTTTATGAACTTTCTCTCTCCTCCTTTTTGTCGCGATGTCGCGACACTTTGCGCCCTTAGTGCTTTTCTTTCGAAACTGTCGCGATATCGCGACACTTTCTCATGCACTTTCTCTCTCATCCTTTTTGTCGCGAAATCGCGACACTTTGCGCCCTTAGTGCTTTTCTTCCGAAACTGTCGCGATATCACGACACTTTCTCATGCACTTTCTCTCTCATCCTTTTTGTCGTGAAATCACGACAATTTTTCTTGCGCCTTCTCTCTCCTCAGCCATGTCGTGAAATCGCGACAGAAAACATGTCGCGATATCGCGACAGTTTTCTTCCTTGTATTTTTTTGCAAATTTTTGGATCTGGGTCCCCTCTGTTTTTCTTGAAATTTTTTGCACTTGATCTGACCGACCTCTCGAACCGCATCAATCGCATCAATCTGCTCGTGTTGACAACAATTACAATACTTTTGCACTGCTTTCTCTGCACCTTGCTCAACAATCTCCCCCTTTGGAATTGTTGGCAACACACTGTAACCTTGCTCAAATTCTTCTCCCCCTTTGCCAATAATGCCAAAGGGCTGCTGCAGACTCCCCCTGAGTCTATGCACAACATTCTCAGGCATAAATAACTTGAATGCTCCCCCTGAGAATGTATTTCCCATAGCTAGTCAGTGCTTGGGAAGTGTGACTACTCCCAACTTCTTCCGAAGGTATTCAAATACTTCCTTTGGTAAAGGTTTGGTGAATATGTCTCGCTACTTGCTCTGTAGTGGGAACAAACTCCAATCTGACCTCTCCTTCTCCAACCTTATCCTTCAGGAAGTGATACCGTATTGCAATATGTTTGGTGCGGGAATGCATTACCGGATTCTTTGAAATGTTGATTGCACTAGTGTTGTCACATTTGATCGAAATGGGCTCATTGAAGTGAATTCCTAGATCTTTCAATGTTTGTCTCATCCATAGTATTTGTGTGCAGCATGTTGTTGCTCGCAATGTATTCTCGCCTTGGTCGTGGATAGAGAGACTGATTCTTGCTTCTTACTGTGCCATGCTACCAATTTATCTCCAAGGAAAAATGCTCCTCCACTTGTACTTTTTCTGTCATCAATGCATCCGGCCCAATCTGCATCATAATATGCAAAGAGAGTGAAGTCTTTTCCTTTTGGATACCACAGCCCATACTCCATAGTACCCTTGAGGTACCTAAAGATCCTTTTCACAGCTGTTACATGAGTCTCTTTTGGACTAGCCTGAAATCTTGCAACCATGCAAACAACTTGTAAGATATCCGGTCTGGTTGTTGTCAAATACAGCAAGCTCCCAATCATTGATTTGTACATTGTTTGATCAACATCCAAAGATTTATCATCCTTGCTCAACTTGCACCTTGTTGTCATAGGGGTGCTCACTGGCTTACTATCTTCCATAGTGAACTTTTTCAGCATTTCTTTCACATATTTAATTTGAGAAATAAAGATCCCCTTTTCAGCTTGATTAACTTGTAATCCAAGGAAATAAGAAAGTTCACCTATCATAGACATTTCAAACTCTTTCTGCATTTTGTTTGCTATGTCTTTGCATGATTCATCATTGCTACTCCCAAAAATTATATCATCTACATAAACAACTAGAACAATGAAATTGCCATTTTTAGTTTTCACATATAAATTGCTATCCACCATACCTTTCTTGAATCCTTGCTTAGTGAGATAGCTGTCCAGTCTTGCATACCAAGCTCTAGGTGCTTGTTTCAAGCCATACAATGCTTTCTTCAGCTTGCAAACAAAGTTAGGATTATCACAAAGTTGAAAACCATCAAGCTGTTCAATATATACTTCTTCTTCAAGATTTCCATTCAGAAATGCTGATTTTACATCCATCTGATAAACCTTGAAATTCTTATGAACAACTAAAGCCAAAAACAGTCTTATTGCTTCAAGTCTGGCCACGGGTGCAAAAGTCTCTTCAAAATAAATCCCCTCAACTTGGGCATATCCCTTACTGACTAATCTTGCTTTATTCCTTACAACCTGTCCATCTTCATTCAGTTTGTTTCTAAATATCCATTTAGTACCAATTATGTTTTTATTTTCAGGCCTTGGTACTAATTCCCGTGTTTTGTTTTTCTCAATTTGATCTAGTTCTTCATTTACCGCTTCCATCCAGCTTTCATCCGTGCTTGCTTCAATAATATTCTTGGGCTCAATACTCGGATAACAGAGAATAGTTATTTACTACTCTTCTTCTTGTCTGAATGCCAACTGTAGGGTCCCCAATAATCTGCTCTTTGGGATGATTTTTCTGCCAGCTGCCTGTTCTAAATTTCCTATTTTCTTCTCTTTCCAAATCATCTGAATCTGATTTCTGTCTCTCTTCCTTTTCTTGATCTTCATCTTCTTCAATAAATTCTTCATAGGTTGGGTAGTTTTCATTATTGCTGATTTCTTGTTTCCTGCCTTCATCAACCTTCACATCCGCACTCTCCACAATTTTCTTTAGTCTTTTGTTGTAGCATGTGTAAGCTTTACTTTTTGTTGAGTAACCAAGAAAGATACCTTCATCAGCTCTATCTTCGAATTTGCCAAGATTGGCTTCAGTCCATTTAATGTAACACTTGTTGCCGAACACTTTGAAGTATTTTGCTGTAGCCCTTTTGCCAAACCACAGTTCATAAGGTGTTTTGCTTTCATGCGACCTTAACATACACCTATTCTAAATATAGACTGCAGTATGGACTGCCTCTTTCCGTAACCCGTCGGCAATTTTTCTCTCTCGTTAACATGGTTCTTGCCATTTCCTGTACAGTTCTGTTCTTTCTTTCAACTACTCCATTCTCGTCGAGGTGTTCTTGCTGCTGAGAACTGTCTTCTTATTCCATGTTTTTCACAGAATTCAGCAAACTCATTTGAAATAAACTCTCCTCCTCTATCTGATCTCAAACATTTAATTCTTTTTCCAGATTGATTCTCAACAAGATTTTTGAAAGTTTTGAACATCTCAAAGGCTTCTGATTTCTGTTTCATAAAGAGTACCCATGTCATTCTAGAAAAATCATCTATACACAAGCATAAAATATTTGTATCCATTTATGCTTTCTGTCCTCATGGGTCCACACAAATCAGTGTGAATTAGTTCTAATGGCTTGCTAGAGAAATATTCTTTTGCTTTGAAAGTAGATCTGGTTTGCTTCCCTTTTTGGCATGACTCACATATACTATTTGATGGTTTACCAATAGTGGGTATGTCTCTTACATCTCTTTTCGAGCTGATTTTTACCAGATTATCAAAGCTTATGTGACCGAGTCTTTTGTGCCACAGCCAGTTTTCTTCTTCTTGACCAACCAAGCAGGCTCCTTCGAAGTCTCAGAGAGAGTGTACAAATTTCCATAAGTTCTCAGTCCAAATGGCTATTAACTTTCCATTTCTTGTCTTTCTTACTTCACAGCCCTCCTTCTTGAAAATTACTTCATGACCTCTATCACAAATCCGACTTACACTCGATAAGTTATGCTTTAGTCCTACCACAAAAAGAACTTCCTTAGAGTTGATTTTACCGTCACTTAACTTAACTGATCCTTTACCCACTATTTTTTCTCCATCATTGTTTCTGAATTTTATAGAACCACCTTCGTATGTCTGTAGCTTGTCAAACTTCCGTTTGTCTCCCCGTCATGTGACCTGGAGCATCCACCTGTCCGTAATCCAAGGAGCAGATTTATTCTGTGCTTTGAGAGTCTGTTTGAACAATCGGAGATTCCTTGTCTTTCATTGGTTGTTCCTTTTCTTTCCACTTAATAGCAGATCTAGTCACTTGTTTTACTTTCTCCCTTTCATTGGCTTGTGACAATTTTTCGAGAAATTTTCTGTACTGTTTTGATCCAGCTGAGTGATATTTTCTTTCCTGGTATTTATTTCCTACAAAATAGCTATGACAATTCCTTGCAATATGACCGAGTTATGGCGGTTATAACATTCTACAAACATAATCTATCAAGGGAGAAAAAATATTTCTACTAGTAAAATTTCTTTGTTCTACATTATATCTACAGCTTGAAATTTTATGACCATATGCATTGCACTTAAAACAATAACCAGAAAAGGAACGAGTGTACCTGGGAAGTGGTTGTTGCTAGGTGGAGGTAGGAGCCCTGGGTCTTCTTCTTCTTTGATGAGTGACTTTGATGAATCTATCATTTGCAGCACTCCTTTCAAGCTTGGACTTGTTGTTTTCTTTTGCATGATACGACTTATCTTGGTCAACTTTAATCTTGTCTTTAATCTTTATTGGTTCTACAATTCATGACCTTTGAGTTCTCTCGAGGTTTCTCCTTCATCAAAGCCCAAACCAAACTTGATACTCGTGGGCCTTTGATTATTCAATATTTTATTCAGTTTCTCGAAACTGTCTTCAAATTTTTGATGACAACTCAGTTTCTGATTCATCCCTTCTAGCTGCAACCTTAATCCAACTATATCTTCTTCTAGCTTGTTGCACTCATTTATTTTCACGATTAGCTGTGCTTCAAAATCTTCAGACTTTTTCTTATGCTCTTCAATTTGTACTTTCAAACTGATTATTAAATTGCTGGCCTCCTCAAATTTTCTTGTAATATTTTTATTTCTTTTCCTTTCTGCACTTAACTCTTTAAGAGCAGCCACCAACTCACCTTCCAGATCTACCTCGGCCTCATCATCTAATTTTTCTTCACACTCCTGGGTTTCTTCAGTTCTTTGTTCTTCGAAGGCCATGAACAAGGCTTCACCAGTTTCTTCTTCAGAGTCCTCACTGGAACTGTCTTCAGAAGAATCAATGTTCTGAGAAATGAAACTTTTCTTCTTGAAATTCCTTTTTCTAAAATGTGGTTTCTTTTTCCGGACATTTCTTTCTGGATGTGTTCCTTCATCATTTTTATTTTTCTCCTTCATTGGGCATTTTGTCGCAAAGTGCCCGATGCCTCCACGCTTAAAACATTTGAACGAGCAACTTACCTCTCGTACTTTCCTTTTCCCTTTACTAACTTCCTAACAAAGTTTGCTTCAGTCTCATCCGTAGATTCTTCTTCCTCGTATTCTCGTTTAGATTTTATAATTTTCTCGTGCTTGGAAAGCTGCTTCTCTATCTGAGGGCTTAGTTTGACCAATCCTCATTTCATATGCTATTAGAGAACCATGCATTTCATCCATACTAAAAAAATTTAAATCTTTTGCTTCTTCTATGGTAGAAACCTTTGCATCAAACCTTTTATTGAGGGTTCTTAGTACCTTCTTTACAACAACTGCATCTTCCATTTCTTCCCCGAGTCCTCTTATTGCATTGATGATTCCATTTACTCTCAGCAGATAGGCTTCAATGTTCTCATCATTGGTCATCTTTAATGCTTCAAACTAGGCACGATGTGTTTGCAACTTAGCTTCCTTGATTTTGTTATCTCCTTCATGAATGCTTTGCAGTTTGTCCCATATGTCTTTAGCAGATTTGTAGTTCATGATTCGTATCAACTCACTATCGACCAATCCACACATAATAGCATTCTTGGCTTTCGAGTTGTTCTCAAACTTTTTCTTCTCAGCCGCATCTGTTGGAGGAACAGTGGGAGTGGTGTATCCATTTTCAACAGATTCCCAAATGTCATAACCCAATGCACATAGATAGGTCTGCATCCCGAGCCTCCAGAAAGAATAGTTTGTTCCATCGAACAGAGGAGCTTTGTTAGAAGAAAAACCTTCACCACCGGCCATTGTATATCTCCCAAGAACACCTTAGCTGATTAAGCTTGTGCAGGTGCCTGGCTCTGATACCAATTGATATTCTTACAATGACACTAAGAGGGGGGGTGAATCAGTGTAACTATTTAAAAACTTAAATCTGCAACTTTTAAAACTAATAGTGCAAGCTTAAAAATAGATAATGCAAGTATCACACAAGAGCATCACACAACATAGGATTTTACGAGGTTCACCGATGTGGCTACTCCTCAAGTAATGACTGTTTGGACTTCAATCCAAATCCAGTCTTTGCAAGGATTCTCTCTTTACAAATAATTCTCCAAAGACCCACCTGGAAGGAGCACCAACCCCCGATTTTTTTTTTGTCGCAACATGTAAAGGAGCACCAACCCCTTTTACCGAGGCACCCACTTGGATTTCAAATTTTTAACAAAATAATGACATAAAAATGCCTTCTCTTTTACAAGACCCTCACCGGTCTAAGGCTCAAACAATCTATCTTATAGAAGCATAAAGAGACTTGTTAGAGACTCAATATCTTCTGATCAATTCAAAAACCTCCCTGTTATTTTTACAATAAATATGCAGTTTTTTTTTTTCTTGCTGTTGTTAATCCAGCACTATTTACCACACTACACCCCTTTTTTGTATTCAATAATGCACAATGCAGTTACACTCTACTGCACTCATTCGAGTCCATTTATTTGTTTTTCTCGAATGGTTCAATTAGAAACGGCTCAAAGTTTCCCTCCAATTTCTCATGCATTCTTGGCTGTAAACAACGTGTCGATCCTTTCTGACAAGTTCTGCCTTTTAGCCGCTTTCTTTCGACTCACTCTGACATTCCGACAACCTTTTTCTCTGCACATTCTGACTGGTATCCTGATAGTCTTTCTGCGTATCTCGGATCACTGATGTTCTTCTTTCTGATCTTTTGAAAACTGTGTATCCTTTATCTTCTACGATCAACTATGACTTTTGATATATGCAATAGAACAATGCTTCTATAATCAGCTATCGATACAACCGTCTAGCTGTTCTGTTCTGCCTTAAATGCTGTGTTCCGTAGCTCCCCTGTGAAGCGGTCACCTTTTCTAGTCAAGCTGTGTTACGACCCTGCAACAGCCATTTTTCTCTTAAATGCATTGCTTTGAAACTAACACTTGAAACTCCAGTCGACTCTTGCAGTGTATTCTCTAATCTTATGCTAACACCTGTCATTGGGAACTGCACATTTGACTCCAGTTAACTTTACTGTAATTGGCAGCATGCTTGGTCGACACCTGTCACTGTGCATGCATATTTAACTTTTTCCCGCCAAAACCATTACCTGTCGCGATATCGCGACGTTTTCTACTTTCCTGCACTTTCCTTTGCTTACCTCCGCGAAAATGATACATGTCGCAAAATCGCGACACATTCCGCTTTTGCTGACATCATCCTCCATGTTGTCGCGAAATCACGACATTTCTGGCTTGCTGAGGCTTCTCTGGAAACTTGTCGCGATATCGCGACATTTTTAGACTTGCTGACGTCATCTTCAAAGATGTCGCGAAATCGCGACGCTTTCGACTTACAACGGCTTTTCTGGTGACTTGTCGCGATATCGTGACATTTTTAAACTTGCTGACGTCATCTTCAAGGTTGTCGCGAAATCGCGACACTTCCGGCATCCTGCGGCTTTTCTTTGAACTTGTCACGAAATCGCGACGCTTCTGGCCTCCGTACAATTCTTTCTTCATGCAGCCGTGAAAACCTTACCTGTAGCGAAATCGCTACACCTTCTCGACTTAACATTTTTCTTTGTTGCATCTTCCGAAAATCTAACTTTGTTGGCTTGGTGTTTCCTCTTGCTTCGACTTGCTCGATCTCAAGACTTGTAGCGCAATCGCTACCCCATTGTGTTTTGAGTTTTGCACTTGTAGCGAAATCGCTACACCTATGCCCCTTGCTTTCAAACTTGTGTCAAAGTCACCGCCCCTTTGCACCTTTTATTTCAAACCTGTAGCGAAATCGCTACACTTTTTGCCTTGCATTTCGAAGCTATAACGAAATTGCTACACTTCTCCGCCTTACATTTTGAGCCTGTAGCGAAATCGCTACACTTTGTTGCCTTGCATTTCGAACCTATAGCGAAATCGCTACACTCTTGCATTTTGTATTTTGGACTTGTAGCGAAATCGCTACACCTTCTTGACTTATCACTTTTTCTTTGCTTTAGCCAGCGAAATTGCAACATGTAGCGAAATCGCTACGCTTTCTTCAGTTTGCTGCTTTGCCTCCAGCATGTTGCGAAATCACGACGCTTTTATGAACTTTCTCTCTCCTCCTTTTTGTCGCGATGTCGCGACACTTTGCGCCCTTAGTGCTTTTCTTCCGAAACTGTCGCGATATCGTGACACTTTCTCATGCACTTTCTCTCTCATCCTTTTTGTCGCGAAATCGTGACACTTTGCGCCCTTAGTGCTTTTCTTTCGAAACTGTCGCGATATCGCGACACTTTCTCATGCACTTTCTCTCTCATCCTTTTTGTCGTGAAATCACGACAATTTTTCTTGCGCCTTCTCTCTCCTCAGCCATGTCGCGAAATCGCGATAGAAAACATGTCGCGATATCGCGACAGTTTTCTTCCTTGTATTTTTTTGCAAATTTTTGGATCTGGGTCCCCTCTATTTTTCTTGAAATTTTTTGCACTTGATCTGACTGACCTCTGAACTGCATCAACTGCATCAATTTGTCTGTGTTGACAACAATTACAATACTTTTACACTGCTTTCTCTGCACCTTGCTCAACAGCTACTTATCTAGAACTAGGCATGCATTGGAAGGAGAAGATAATCTCCTATTTTGGCCTCCATTCTATAGCATGTCATAAGGATTCTATGCCCTTAGGTCTGCATTCTTGAATATATGGGATAAATGGTAGTTTTTAGGTGCCATTTGTCCAAAATTTGACTTTTGAGAGTCAAATATTATGGTCATCCCACCCAGGGACGACTGCTTTACCACCATCCCTAGGTGGGGCAGCCATGAACTATGACCATCCCAGGGTGGGACGGTTATGTCTATGTGGCCCCAAAGCTTCAAAATGTTGTGTAGATCCTTTCAAGAGTGGTTAGGACCACTTTGTAACCCCTAAAGTTTGCTCAAGGGGGCCATATGATGTCAATTAGCCAATACTTTTGGTCACCTAATCGGATTGACATAATTTTAGTATCTAGATCCTCCTATGGAAAATGATTTGGCTTGGATAATGGGACCACTAGTAGAGCTAAGGATCCATGTATCTGAGGTTGTCAATAAAATGAAATACTTCTCCTATAATGACCAATTAGAGCTCTAAGTTATCTAAAATAACTTTAAGAAAATCTGGTACCCTTTAGAAGAAGAGTTAGAAGTGATTAAACAAGCACTAGATAAGCTTTCGAATAAGTAATTTTTATGTATTCTTTTTTGCATTCTTTATAGATTATTTTATTTTTTACTCCTAATGATAAAGGTATGCACTCTAGATTTTATTTAGAAAGCAAGAAGGCCCCTATGAGTCACCAAAACTATAGTGAGCATTCACTACACTTAGGATATTTTTCCTTAAGAATATTTTGAAAGAAGACTGAAGCAAAGGTAAAATAGGTGGAAGTAGGAGGAGGAATTAGATAAATGCAAGCAAAAATTTTGACCAAAATATATCACCACTTTTCAAAAGTTTTGACCTAAAGTAGGAGGTAAAAGTTTTGATGACCTGAGCACTATCTTATTAAATTATGAAAGAGAAAAGGTGACAAAAAATTTTGAAGGGCACAAGAGGAGCAAAAATTCCAAATATTGGAAGTCAAAAAGCTTCAAATAGCATAAAGGGAGAAAAACTTCTAAAGATCAAAAGTTGTTAAAATTCTAAAGAAGGAAAGAGAAGAAAAGTTTTAAGGGTTGATTTGCAAGTTGCAAAAGCTTCTGAGGATGGATGAAGTAAATATTTTTTAAATTTTAAACCATGTGAAAAGATCCAAAAAAAGGGTAATAAAAAATACTTTGGTAGATCGTTCGATAGAAGTCTAGCCTGGTTATGAAGGTTTTATAAAATTCTGATAGAGGAATAAAGAAAAATTTGAGGACCCTTTAATTGAAGACCAACAATATTCTTTGTTTTGGAGAGCACAATAAATTTCAATAAGAAAGACATGCAAAATGTATAAATGGACAAGAAGAATGGTCTAACAGAGCAAATTGAAAAGAAGGAGGAAGATCATATTGTATAACTAGTAATCCTCAAGATTTTATTGTTGGTGCACAAACTCAAAAATGGGTAGTTTATCTGGAGTAATGGGCAATTACTAAAAAGATCTAAGATCATCTACTAACAATACTTGGACTAAATAATCCAGGGAAAATGATTTTCCTATTAAAAAAAAAATGTGGCAACCACAACAATATCACCTCCAAGTCTAACAACATTGATTATAATGGATGCTTACATTTATATTTCAAGATTCCTTGGGTGGCAATTGAGAATGTCAATAATATATGAACATCCAAAAGCAAAGAACTGATAATTCTAGATCTAGAGACCTCGAAGGACTAAAATGACATCATATAGACTAGGTCAAGGGAAATTCCTAAACAATTTTGAAGGGAAAATCTCCCCAATTTTCTTGCGAAGGTAGCATCCCACTACACTAGTGCTTCATGGGTGAGCTCATATCTTCCCATCATAATAATGCGGTGAAATCCCATGCGGAGGGTGAATATTGACCCGTATTTCTTCTTCAAGTTCCCCACATATGCATGGAACAGCTGGGAGGAGATATTGATTTGGAGAAGGTTGTCCACAATAGGCCATCCCTAAGGACCGAGTGGTAGGTGATATTTGTCCTTGTTGAAGAAAGAGAATAAAACAATGAGGGGAATGCTACGAGTATGAGAAGGCATGTGGTTGGATATATGTAGTTCATGGGAGCATTGGTGGATGTATCCATGGAAGGGAATGGAAGGGAATCGATATTGAAATAAAGGTAATTTTTTAGGAGAGCATGTGGACTATGTTTGCTATAATTTTGTGGGGATTATTGTTCCCCACTATCGTTTATGGTTTATGACGGGAAAACATAGGATGATATTTTGTTTCTAGTGGTATCATGTGAGGAGGATATTCAAGTTTAACCCACACGGTATGTGGGATGATATTTTGTTTCTAGAGGAGAATATTCAAGTTTAACCCACATTGGCTGTGTTTTTTTTCCACTTCAACTTCATGATAATATTAATTATAGATTACAAGTATAATGGTAATTCTCATTATGGATCATAAATGTATTAAAATTTTACAACTGGTGTATAGGTTCAGTAGTTTCTTTTCAGCCATGACCTTCACAAAATTACATATCACGATTTGAACCTTAAACCTTTTTTTTTAAAACAAACCATAATCAATAATGTTATTATAATTCAATAATAATATATGTATAATAAAATTGATAATAATAATATTTTTTTTAATTAAGTTTAATTTTAACTAATACAACCTAACATTTATATATTATAAAATAATATTTCAACTGACAATTTTATTTTTAATAAGTTAACAATATTTGACAATTATAGTTGAGAAGATTTGAATTAGTTTTTATAAATTTAATATGTATGTTTTTTACATTGATATAACTTAATTAAATTATAGTTAATTTAATTTTAATTAATATTTATAAAATTAAATTATAAATACATATTTGTTTTAATTTTTAAATTATATATTAATAAAAATAAACATTTAATAAAAACTATACGATTTTATTATTTATTTTAATTTTAATAAACATATTTTTTTATTAAAAGGACCAAACCAGTAGTAAAATTATTTTACTATTTGAGTAGAGGCTGAATGCATACCCACAATAGGGTAACCATTCCCTGACCTATCGTCATTGTTTGTCATGATCCACAATAGCTTATTAGTAAAAAATAGTAATAGTTACTATGTTAACACTTAACGACATTACCTTTTTTTTTTGGTAGGTGGTAGAAATTATATTATATGGGTTTTAACTGGTGTCCAAAACTAGAAACATAAGTATATGATAAAAATTATGTAGAGAAGCACAAAATAGGATGTCTACACCCTAGCCACTCCATGAACCAGACCAGAGAAAAAATGGACCCACGCAAGGGTCGTTTAACAGAATTTTTTTCTTTTTGAAAGAGAGCCCAAACAAGGGCTAAGCGGAACATAAAGCAAAATCAAACTAGTGCCCATGCAAGGGTTAAAATATTAGTACCAAAATTCTCATGCAAGGGAACAAAGCTCGAAAGACAAAACAAACCAACTCTAATCATCAATAATTTTTAGCTGCAAAGCTCTTTTGGCCATGTTTCTTGACCAATAGTTTTAGGGATGCACTAATGTTATCCATGCCACTGATGATGCTACTAAGGATGGTGTTGTGGACCAAGTTGAATATGACCATTAGAGAAGGAGTTCTGCCTCTCCCATCATAGAACTTTTTGAGGCGAGCATACCTCTCAGGGCCAGTTGTGCATTTCCAAGTCGACAACAGCAGCATTAAGAAAATTTTGAGGGAAATTTTGGTACATATGGATAGATTCCTGTGAATAAACCCAACATTGGCAATAAAATCAGTAGACTTGTTAGCTTTGCGATACACATGGTAGGTTGTAGTGTTACAAAAATTTTGCATCAAGACCTTAGCTTCCTGAATAACAGTGTGCACATTCCATGAAGGAATTATATCATTGATGATAGAGTTTGTAACATTCATGGAATCACCTTCAATTTGTAAATTTCCCCTGTAATATCTAAGAACTTCTAGACCTTTCCACAATGCATGAGATTTAGCATAGTGGTTAGTTTGGATGCCTCAAAAATTAGCATAGGCCACTATGAGTCATGCATTTGTGATCCCTGACTAGACCTTTGACACCCGTTGCACCTAAATTTTCTTTAGAAGAACCATCATAGTTAAGTTTAATCCATCCTACAAGAGGAGTCTAATGAGCACCAATTCTAGGATGGGGATTAGAAGGAGTAGATCTAGGGCTATGGGGAATAGTAAGGGAATGAAAAAGAGTACACTTGGTACATACCTAACATAGCTAGTCGACTATGTTAGGCTTACAAGGATTTTTTGATTAAATTTATTATTAACATAGATTCTTGATTTAATTTGACATCATATTTACATTGAATTATTCACTTGCATATTCATAGAGGACTGAGCCCTCCAAGTGGTGAGGACCAACCCTCATTAAGATGTAAATTTGATTTAATTATATATTACATTTACTCCATTAGATTTACTATTGCTATTCGATCTGTGTTCCTAATTTTTTGTTATTACTTTCGGTTACATTGTAATAATTATTATTGAATTACATCAGATGCATCCAGTTAGGCAAGACAAAGGGTAGGGATACCATTTCATGTGGTATTATACTTTGGGGGATGAGCGAGCATGGTGGGTTTCACCTTGTACCTACAATACATTTTTGATACATATTCCTTAGAGAGAAATTATTTCAAACACTCCTGACATTGGTGGAAGCAACTCCATTTATTATATCCGGGTAATCACATTTATTTATCATGCATCCTCAAAATAGCACAGTGGGGTAATTCGTAACGCATAAATATAGCAAAAGATTACACGTAGTAGAAGACGCATTTGCAATAGTTGTTCTTAGTAAAACATAACATCCACAGTGCATAACCTTCAAGAATTACCTGGCAAGGAGAATCTGGTGGAAAATATCTTTGGAACCATTGTCAAACCGTTGAGGAAATCAAAGAAATGTAGCATCCTATAGTGCATAGCTACTAGCCAATCATAGTGTGAGAAAATCACATTATTAATTCATAATGTAAGGTACAAAGTGTATGTTATATTTTTTTTCATTCAAGACAAATATCCCACATACGGCGTGTAGTGGAAAAAGTAGTTTTTCATAACATGGGGGTCACAATTACCAAGGTGTAACTTTGATAACATGGCCTCTTGTTCCTCATATGCATGTAAACCTTCATTGTCATCATTTCATGTCCTTATCCCATTGGTTTCAATTGCTTAGCTATCATATTAATTGTCACCGCATTGTACCTTATGTGTCGTATCCGCCTCGTGCCTTCGTGTCCTTTCTAGCTCATTATGGATCCATCGTGTCCATCTGTTTCATATCTTGTGGTCTACATGTCTCGGCTCTAGGGTCCCACTATTTTTTGGTTATTATTCGTTGGTACTCATGTCTCGGATCCAAGGTCCCACTATCTATTAGTTTTTATCCTTTAGGCCACTATCTAATATGTTGGTCCTCGTATCTCGACTCAAGCCGTTGTCTAGTATTTTGGTCCTAATACCTATCAGTATTCCTCCTTCAAGTTATTTTCTAATATCTTGGTCCTCGTGTCTCGACTTAGGCCACTATCTAGTCTGTTTTTCCTCGTGTCTTGACTCCTTCAGGCTGCTATCTAGTCTATTGGTTCTCATGTCTCAACTCCAGGGTCTCACTGTGTCCTACTCAATTGGTTGTGATCCCACTTGTCTTAATAGATGGGTGGTGGTCCCATAGTCCCACTTGCTATCGTGTCCTCAGTATCTTAGTCATCCTTTCAAGTTGATTATTGGTCCAAAATAGTTGTTGGAACTAACCCACAAGCAGGAACAAGTCAAGCAGTTTAAAGTCCATGTCATAGTTGGAGCGGTAGTTGAAGAGAAAAATTAAAAAAAATTTGGTAGAAATAACCAAATTTTTGGTAGAATCTAAAGGACAAAGTAGAATCTCTATTCAGTATATGAGCGAAAGGTGGACCAAAGGACCAAACAATCGATTAACAAGCTTAGAGAATTCAAATTAAGGGTTCCTAAAGTCACAAAGAAGACCTCCACAAAACAAAGGTACACATTATAATTTCCCTTTACGCATTAATATTTTTGATCCTGATCATCCACTGCTTAACACCATGGCTTCCAATCCTTCTCCTACTTCTTCCCATGAGAATATCACACATGAGGAAATGGAAAACCCCAATACAAACAACCTGATTATGCAATCATTACTAGAGGGTATAGAAAAATTGACTACAATGGTGATAAAACTAGTGGAAAACCAAAACCAAATCCTACCCCAAATCGCTTCCATGGACATTGGAACAATGACGATCAGGATGGCGAGAAAGTTTTTGCACAACAAAAAGGTCCTACTAGTAATACCCAAAACCGCTTCCATAGAAAGAGAAATAATGTGGATCAGGATAGAGAGGAAGTTTATGAACAAAAAATTGGTCCTACTGGTAGTGCTTAAAATTGCTTCCATAGACAGAGGAATAATGTGGATCAGGATAGAGAAAAATTTTATGAACAACAAAGAGGTCCTACTGGTAGTGCCCCAAATCACTTTTATAGACAAAGGAATAATGAGGATCAGGATAGTGAGAAATTTTACAAACAAAGAGGTCCTACTAGAGGCACCCAAAATTGCTTCCATAGACAGTGGAATAATGAGGACCAATATAGAGAGGAAGTTTACCAAAAACCAAGAGGTCCTAATGGTGTCAATTTTCCATGCATTTATATACCCACATTTGAGGATCATGATCCACATGGGTGGTTAGCTAAAATGAAAGGTATTTTATACTTATACCAAATTTTTGATTTAGAAAAAGTTCCTTTTACTTCCTCCAAACTCAGTACGGAAGCCTACCAATGGTTTGCATGGCACAAACATGATACTAAAAATACCATCTTCTGGGATGACTTCACCACACTTTTCCTTAATAGGTTCAATGAAGGATCCTCATCTTCATACATGGTTCGGTTGTTATCACTCAAGAAAACAATATTTGTAAGAGAATATATTTCAGAATTCACTAGGCTGCTCTCCTACACAAGAAACATATAATATTATGTGGTGGTATCTTCTTTTAGAAATGGGTTGAAAGAGAATATTCAAGTCAAAGTTGACCTACAAGATCCAACCTCTTTAGATACCTATATAAATATTGCCAAGTTGGCTGAGAAGAAGGTGCAATATGGAACATCTATCTATCATGATTCCTATAATAGATATCAATATCACAACAACTCTTTTCATAGAAATTACCAACCATCAAGATATTATTACTTTAAATATCTCAATCACCATCCAAAAGGGTAAGCTTGTGTACCAAGACAAAATTTTCAAATAGAATATGTTGATAAAGAAGATGATGAGGAAATAGTGGATATCAATTTACCTGACTCTCCCATAACATAAGAGCAAATTGAACAAGGGGAGGTGGTAGTTGAAGAGGACACTATGGCAATTTCAGTACATGCTCTTATGGGACTATCATCTCACCATACAATCAAGGTATCAGGATTCATTTGACAAAATAAGGTAAATGTGTTGATCGATTCAGAAAGTACTCATAATTTTATTGGTACAAAAATAGCTAGAGCATTCAACTTACATATTAACTCCTCCAATCAATATAAGTTTCAAATTATAATTACAAATGGAGGAAATTATCAATGTATCGGTAGAACATCTCCAATTTTATTACAAATGGTAAATTATACCTGGTATGGGCCTCTCTTTGTTATGAATTTAGGGAATTCAGAATTCATCTTGGGAGTTGAATGGTTAGAAAAATTGGACACAGTCAATTTTAATTACAAATAATACTTTGTGGAATGGAAAGAAAATAAAAATACCATTCACCTCCAAGGAATTCTAACACCTCCATAAAGGGTGGTAAGTTCTCACAACATGGATAAAATATTAAGAAAAGGAAGTTACGGATTCATTGCTTGAATTAATTGTATGGAACGACAAGCACAAGCCATGCCAGAAATTCAATAAGAAGATCTACAAAATATTATGGCTAACTATGATGATGTCTTCCAATAACCCAAGGGACTACCTCCAAAAATATCCCATGACCATGCCATACACCTTGTTCCATTAATTCTTCCTCCTCATGGTTGTCCTTATCGATATCCCCAACCTCAAAAAATAGAAATTGAGAAAATTGTCCAAGAACTATTAGAACATGGAGTCATCCGTCACAACATCAGTCCCTATTCTTCACCAATAGTTTTGGCCCTTTAAAAAGAAAATTATTTGCGTATGTGTCCAGATTTTCATCCCCTTAACAAAAACACTATCAAGGATAAATTTCCTATACCTATAATTTATGATTTACTATATGAACTACATGGTTCAAATTAAATTACAAAATTAGATTTACGTTCTAAATTTCACCAAATTAGAGTTAGGGAAGAGGATATTCCCAAAACAATTTTTCGTGCTCATGAAGGTCACTATGAATTCCTGGACATGCCTTTTGGCATCATTAATGCCCCATCCACATTCCAAAGTCCCATGAACCATGTTTTTCATCCTTTCCTTCGCAAATTTTTCCTAGTTTTTTTTTATGACATATTCATATATAGTAAAACATGGAATAATCATCTAATGCATGTGGTTAGGGTTCTTCATATACTACACAAGGAAAAATTATTTTTCAAACACTCTAAATGCTCTTGGTGTTCAATAATTTGAGTACCTAGGTCATATAGTTTCTCAAGAAGGTGTTAAAGTGGATCCTAATAAGATAAAGGTAATTTAGGATTGGCCCTTACCTAAAACCATCAAAAAATTGCATGGTTTTTTGGGCCTTACCAGCTACTATATCAAATTTGTGTGTAACTATGAAAATATTGTAGCTCCTCTCATGGCCCTTACAAAAAAGGAAAAATGATGCTTTTAATTGGTCAAAAGTATCCACTCAAGCATTCGAGGCCCTCAAAGAAATGTGTACTACTCAAGTTTTGGCAACTCCAGATTTTCACAAACCATTTATGATTGAATGTGATGCTTCAAGAATAGGTATTGGGGTAGTACTAATGTTGGAGGGTCATCCCTTGGTATTTGAAAGTAAAAAAAAATTGGAATTTTTTTTGGTAAGGTCCACATATGAGAAAGAAATGTTGGCTATTCTATACACAATGGATAAATGGAGATTTACTTAATCAGTAGTCATTTTATTATTAAAATCGATCATAGTAGTCTCAAGAATTTTCTAGAACAAAAATTTTCTTATCTAGAGAAAAACAAGTGGTTAACAATTTTTTTGGGATATGATTTCATTATTGAGTATAAGAAAGAAAAATAAAACATGGAAACAGATGCATTATCACAAAAATATGAATATGAAGTGGTTATTAATGCTATTTTGAGTCCATGTTCCTAGTGGATTTCTCAACTACAAGAAGAATGGTTGTCCAATACATAAATTGCTCAAATAATTTAGGATTTATTGTTGGGTTCATCCAAGCATCCTCTTTTTTCCTATGATGACAAGGTGTTAAGAAGAAAGAATCACATTTACATTCCACACAATTCTACAGTCAAATCAAGGATTCTAGATGAATCGAATGCTTCTCCATCAATAGGACATTTAGATTTTTTGAAAATCTATATGTGGATAAAACAATACTTTTGTTGGAAAGGATTAAAAGCAATAGTCAAACAATGGGTGGTTGAATGCAAAGTATGCCAATGCAATAAGGGTGAGATATTCAAATCACCAGGATTGCTTCAACCATTACCTATTCCAGATTGTGAATGGGCACATATTTCAATGGATTTTATTAAAGGTCTTCCTAAATCAGAAGGCAAAATAATAATTTTTGTGGTAGTGGATCGCTTCTCCAAATATGCTCATTTCCAGGCTTTACAACATCTATTTTCAGCAAGCAAAGTGGCTAAGGTATTTATGGACTCAATTTTCAAATTGCATGGAATGCCAAAAAATATTGTAAGTGATCGTGATCCCATATTTACTAGCAATTTTTGAAAAGAATTATTTCGTCTTAGTGGTACCAAGTTGAATATGTCCTCTGCATACCATCCACAAACAGATGGCCAAACTAAGGTAGTTAACAAATGTTTGGGTACCTACCTAAGATGTTTTGTTTAGGATAAACAATATCAATGGAGTCATTGGCTTTCCTTGGCAGAATGGTGGTACAACACTTCATACCATTATTCCATTAATATGTCTCCATTTGAAGCATTGTATGGAATTAAACCACCAAAAATAGTAGATTATGTACCAGGATCTTCCAAAGTGGCCCAAGTAGATGATTGGTTCCAACATCGACAGTCAATGCTCAACATTCTCAAAGACAACTTGGTCCAAGCACAAAATTGTATGAAGCAGCAAAAAGACACACACTATTTGGAAATACAATTTAATATAGGTGATATGACATTCCTATGTTTGCAACCCTACAAAAAATTGTCATTAAATATCAAGACCAGTCAAAAATTGGCTCCATGATTTTATGGCCATTACAAAATAGTGTGTTGCATTAGAGAAGTGGCATATCAACTAGAGCTTCCTCCCTCATCTCGTATACATCCAGTATTTTATGTGTCCTATCTAAAAAAGGTGATCAGCCAAAAAGTACAATCTTAGTTAGAATTACAAGTACTCAATGAAGAAGGACGTATATATCTCCAGCCTAAAGCAATTTTACAAAGTAGAACACGTATGCTGAGATCTCATCACATCCAATAATTTCTCATCAAATGGTAGGACCTACCCGAAGAATATGCTACATGGGAACCTAAAATTATTTTCCAGACATTTCCATATTTGAGGAAAAATATTTTTGAGGAGGGGATCCATGTTACATACCTAACATAGCTAGTTGGCTATGTTAGGTTTCCAAGGATTGTTTGATTAAATTTATTATTAACATAGGTTCTTTATTTAATTTGAAATCATATTTACATCGAATTATTCACTTACGTATTCGCAGAGGATTGGGCCCTCCAAGTGGCAAGGACCATCCCTCCTTAAGAGGTAAATTTGATTTAATTATATATTACATTTACTCCATTTTATTTATTGCTACTATTCAATTTGTTTTCCTAATTGTTGGTTATTACTTTTGATTACATTGTAATAATTATTATTGAATTGCATTAGACGCATCCAACTAGGCAAGACAAAGGGTAGGGATACCCCTTCAAGACTCAAGGGCAAACTTAGGTGGTTTTGTGCAAGGGAAAAGCTTATAATTTTCAACAGCAAAGGTGATGGCTTTGTTAGCAATAAATATAGAATCCTTGAAGGTGTTTGAAAATATTCTACTATTTCTTTCAAGCCAGATCTACCACAGGAGATGATGGAGATAAACTTTCCACAAAGAAGACAACCTAGAATTTTTGAAATGCATTGGCCATTGGGAGAAAAAAAAATCTAGGGAGTTGGGTTGGGTCCAAGAGATGTGAAAAGTGGATATGAGATGATCCATGCTAGAGTGGAAGAAAGAACATTTCATAAATATATGGTTGACATATTCTCAGGTTGCAAAGCAAATATGACATCTATTAGGAACAACCATCCCTCTCTTCATGAGATTATCAGTAGTGAGGATCTTTTTTTGGATGGCCAACCAAGAAAAGACAATAACTTTAGGTATGAGGTGTTTAAGCCAAACCAAATTGAAAGGAATGAGAGAATTTTGGGGAGTGAAAGTCAACAAATGAGCAGATTTGATAGAAAAAATACCAAAGTCAATTTCTTTTTAGAAAGGGGTATCATGAGACATACCAGATGGAATTATAGTTTCCCTCAACAATGTTGATAATTCTATGATAGCATTTGAAATTTGGGCATCAAAATTTACAATGTGGATCTCTTTCCATATTTTAGGTTAGACTGAAGAGTCTATAAAATCAAACACATTTCTGCCTATGAGAGTATCCAAAAAAGGTTACACCACTAAGACTCCATTGTTCTAACTAAGCATTTGATTGGATATCCGCCTATCTGACCAAAAATTTATCCTGTTTCCTATTCCAAGTTGCCATCTGGTTCCCCTTTGAATAAAATCTCTGGTCTGGAGGATTGATTTCCAGAAGGTGGATCCAATTTTAAGAATATTTTCATCCATAAAATTCTAGGTGTGAGTGTATTTTTTATTGATGATGGAAACCCATTCAATATTGCAATTGGTAAACACCTTCCAAGCCTGCTTGGCCAATAGTGCCATGTTCATATTACTAATTCTTCAAATAATGGGGTATCAACTTACACTTGTTAGCAAAATGTTGTTGTTCTCACAGGTTTAAACAATCTATGGGATCATAAAACATGCATATATCAACTCTCAATAAAGAATAATAAACTCACTAAATACTTTATTGAAGCTACTAAAGCAATGCTTCTTCGAGTTGCATATTACATGTATTTGTATTCAATATATACATAAATGAGACTCTTCATATTACATGACTCTTGACCTTTGATCTCCTCAAACTCATGGGAAAAACATCTCTTCATATTCTTTTTTACATAATAAATCTCACATATTACATATATAATTTCTCTCAAAATTTCACATAAGTCCTCAATTCTAAACTTGACACTTTACTCATATAACTCACGTTTACTAATAAAAAACCTCACATACATAACTGCACACTTGTTTACATGACACAAACTCACACTTAAGAACTTGACACATATTATAGACACAAATATTAAAAACATCCTAATCGAAATATTTACATGGTACCAAATAATGTAATACCTCCAACACATGCCTTATGCTTTTTTTTCTCAGTCTTGTTCCTTTTACTCTAACTTGAGTACTTTTGGTTTTGAATCTATCCCTTTGAGTTATTTCTTGTTCCTATTAAATTTCTCAACAATTCATCACAATAGTATAATTCATGACTCCTATCATTATTGTCTCTACTAGTATCAAACTTGTTATCAAATGTATAATATAACAATTCATTATTATTGTTATTATATCCATGTTTAGTCTCAATTTATTTTGTGCATTTTTCAAGTTTATCATGATCCTTGTTGCTATTTAAAGATTTCAAATATTTTTTAACATTATTTGTATCAATACATATGCATTTTGTATATTTTTCCTCAATGGTCAAGTTCTTTTTATCATATACATGGTAATAACATTTATTTGTTTCCATATCATTGACATTCAACAATTATCTTTTCCTCTTATGAACTTCTAGAGAGAGTAATGTCATATATGTTATCATATCTACATCAATAGGTCATATAATGACATCTATGAAATATTCATTTGCTTCAATAATTTTTGAAATTAGATAGTTACCAAATGTTGCAAAAGGTTTATCTTAGGCTTCTCTAAAAAATATGTGTAAGTCATTGATTGATATACCATTTTTTTTTTTAGTATTCTCTATCATATGCCATGTGCAAAGTTTTAGATATTTCAACCTTTTTTTGATTTCTTCTATCAATGCATTCTAAATATCTTTTTTTTTTTGTATGTTTACTCCCGTGGTAAATTGTCCTTTGATAAGTCACTATTTTTTATTTATGTTTTTTTTAGAATTACTTCTTATCCACAATTTGAATTTTCTTCAATTTCAATTTCAAATTTTCTTCAATATTCTTCTTTTCTTCAATTTTCTTTCTTAAAATTTCTTCTTATAAATCCTCTTAATTAAATTTCATTTTTTCACAATTTAATTGATTTTTGTCTTCAAGTTTTTTCCTTCAATATTTGAATTTGAATTTCAATATTTCATTCATCAAATTATTCTTTCAATCAATTTATTTATATCATCAATTTTCAACTTCAATTTTTTATTCAATTTTTTTTTTTATTCAAAATTTATTCTTTTCCTTAAATTTTAAATTTCAACTTCTTTCTTCAATAAATTTCAAATATTAAATTTTCATAATCTTCTTATATCTCCCTTCAATTCAATTTCTTCAATTCTCTATCAATTTAATTTCTTCTTTCAATTAATTAATTCCTTCTTGTTATAACTCTTGTTCATTTCATTCTTCACTTTTTCATTTTATTTTATTATTCACCTTCTTATATCTCCCAAAATTAAATCAATTCACTTCAATTATTTTTAAATAAAATCAATTCATCTTAAACCAAATGCATGCTTAATTTAAATAAATTAAAGATCAAAATTTATCTATAATTAATAGCATTTATGCTTCGTATTAGGGTGCATGAATTAATAAATATTCTCCTTTGTATTAGGTATCACATCCACTTCTACCCTGAGTATTACTATACTCTAAATAGTGTCAACCAATCATGTTTTAACTGATGTCCCCTTATCATTTCCAATAAACTCTCAAACACTTCTAAAATAGGTGCTCATGCATTCATCTATTATCCTACGTTTCATTCTATGACAATATTTTGATAATCACGTACACTCTCTAGATAATCATTTGATCTTCTAAAATGGTCACAACTAAATTTTCTTCTTCTAATTATAGCAATTCTTGAACATCCTTTCAAGTGCAACATTTTAAAATGTATTCTCCTTTCAAATGTAGAATTCCTCCTTTTTGAATTCAGGTTTTCTCAAATTTCTTCTCCTTTTGCAACAATTTTTTACCGTCTCTTCCTTCTATATGCAGTGTTCCCTTTTGACATTGCACTTATTCCAAGTTTTACCAAACTTGGTGTAGACACCCAAAAGTCACACATTGCTATTTTTGCATATCTATAGGTAATTCCAGACATCCTTAGGCTATTGTAGACTATTTTAGTCATGTGTAGTCATGCATAGACACGCGTAGACATGCGTAGACATGCATAGACTTCCATAAGTTCACCATAGTAACGTGTAGACTTTCACAAATGGATTTCAGGTTCAAAACCCTAATAAGCCCTCAAAACTACATCTTATGCATTGAGATACCTTCAGACAACAACCCAAGGTGATACATAGCCCATTTACACTCAATTGACACCCCCATAGGGTATTAATTGGCAAAATTAATTAAAAGTCAATTATCAAATTCTAATTTAATGTTGACTTCACTTAAGCCCCTTTTTAGGGAAAAATTAGATTAATTAACTCTTAATTCATAATTAGTGTTAATAAAATCCTCCCACATGTGCCAATTTAGGATTTCCTAGGGTTTTCTTTTAATCCTCCCCTAAACATGCTTAAGGCCTAATTAGGATTAGCACTAATCCTTCCTCACACATGTGTGAGGATAGGATATTTTCTACTTAGAATGTGATGTTGCCACATAGCATCTATTAACCTAACCCTAGTCAGAATCAAACCTAGGTTAGTCTATCTAACTCCCCCCAACAACTTGCATTTTCCTATAAATAATGGGTCCTAAACCCCTAATTAAGTCCGATTCCCTAATTCAACAAAGTATAGTTACTCTACTAAAATGGAAATCCAACATTGAATAGTTACTTCTCAACATACACATTCGAATTCTGATAGCACACATAGGCACTCCAACTGCCTTAGGATCGATCTATCGGAGAGATTTCACCAGAAGAGCATCACAACTCAAATCGTAGCTTGCCATGTGAATCCAGACCCAATTCACAACCCGGGTTGCAAATAACATCTGCAAGCCCCAAATCACCCCAAATTTGGGAGGTAAGCTCTATTTCAGTCTATAATTACCTTCTGCACATTTTATTTGGATTTATGTTATAGTTTTACAGTCATTTTGTCTTCTTAAATATGGTGCCTGACTAAGGCAAGCCCCCCAATGTATTGACCCTTTCTTGCAAGTTTCTTTCAGGTTATTCAATAGATTTGAAAGAAAGAAACACCAAAAGATAGCAACCCAATGGTGGCCCGCATACAACGAAGCCCACCTACACTGAGGGACATCAGAAGGAGGCATCAGGCCTATATTATTTATTCATGAAAACAAAAGGGGAAAACTCTCCCTATTTGTAACCGATGCAAATTTGATAATGAATAAAGCATATATTTTTGAATGACTTGTGTTATTTACATGTTGTTAGATCAAATTTCAACTTCTGGTCATTTCATTATGGCACATCTAGTGGGAATTTTTGCTACAATGTCATGCCCTTTGGCCTTAAAAATGTTGGGGAAACCTATCAATGAACCATGACCTACATCTTTCATGACCTAATGCACAAAAATATGGAAGACTATGTAGATGACCTCATAGCCAAATCAAAAAAACATGCTGATCATATCGAAGATCTTCGTCAAATTTTTGATCAACTACTAGAACACAACGTGCGCCTCAATCCAAAAAAGTGTGTGTTCGGTGTTATATCTAGAAATATACTAGGATTCATTATCTCCCCACGAGGCATTTAGGTTGATCCTAGCAAGGTGAAAGCCATCATTGAGATGTCTCCTCCTACTACCTTAAAGTAATTATGTAGCTTATAGGGCAAGATCACCTCTATTCACAGATTTATAGCACAATTATCAGACAAATGCCAACCATTCAACCATCTCCTACAAAAAGGAGTACACTTAAAATGGGATGAAAAATGTCAAGCTGCATTTGATGCCATCAAAACCTACCTCACATCACCGCTGGTTATGTCACTACCACATCCACAATTACCATTGAATCTATACATCTTGGCCATAGAGCTTGCGCTAGGTACACTCCTAGCCCCAAAAAATGCTCTCTACAAAGAGTAGGCTATCTACTATATCATCCATAAATTAGTTAGCTATGAAACGAGATACGGGTACATGCAGAAGCTATGCTAGCAGTAGTATTCGCTACCCAGAAGCTAAGACATTATGTGTTAAACTACACAACTTTTGTCATCACCCGAGACAATCCCCTATGGTATATGATGAACAAGAGTTATCACAACTCCCACATAGCTAAATGGATTATGCTCCTAACCGAGTTTGACCTAGAATTTGTATCTCAAAATTTTGTCAAAGGGTAATTTATTGCTGACCAACTAGCTGAAGCCCCTATAACTAACAATCAAGCCTTACTCATCCAACTCCTTGATGACTCTATATTTCACATAACCAAAGACGAGGAGTACATCGAACCAAAATTTATGGCTGATCTCACTATGTTCTTTGATGGGTCCAGGTGTCTCCACACTGGAGGTGTAGGTATTATTTTATTTACACCTAAAGGAGAAACACTCCCATTTTCATTCAAACTTGATTTTCCCTATACCAATAATAATGCAAAATACAAATCCCTAATATTAGGACTGAAACAAGCACACGCTATGAAGGACACAAGCTTATACTGAGAGGGGGGGTGAATAATATAAGACCACTTTTTACTTTTGCTTCAATTCAACTTTCAAAATAGTATTATGTAGTGTAGAGATAGTAGAAATAAAAGCAGCAATTAAAGCAATGCACAACACACCATCCACAAGAGACACAACAATTTACATGGTTCACCCAATGCGGGCTACTCCATAGATAAAATTTCTTACTAAATTTTATCACCTCAAATTTTGGGAAACCTTTCTCGATTACAAAGTTTATGGACACCAACCCAAAGGAGAAAACTTCCCCTAGCTCTGCTCTTTAAAGGTGAACCTCTAGAAGACCTCTGCCTCTACTACCCTTAGCAAGTGGAACTCTATCCATAGAAGACACCTATCTTCCCTGCTCTAGCTAGAGACCTTTGTCCTCAACTCTTTCACCTTCTAAGCTAGTCCTCTTATCTGCACCAAACACAGTCCTTCGGTCTGGCACAATTTTGTCCTCTTCCTCTGTTCTTTTTTGCACTTGGTCAAAACCAATTTTTCACTGTCTACACAAATACTGCAACACTCGATCAACTAATTTACTTTTGCAAAAACACAATAGCATAGACTTCACGTATTCTGTGCAAACACAGCAGCACAGTCTTCACAAATACATCAGCACAGTCTTCACAAATATAGCAGCACAGTCTTCACGAATACAGTAGTCGATCAAATTTCCACTTATGCACCTCTGTGATCAAACTTCTCCCTACACTCTATCTGTGCAAATCACACTTCGAACGCACACTTGATCAATGCCAAAATCTTCAAGCAGCCCTCCTTTTATACTCACAATCTCAAGATTGAAATCTTGGTCTTAGTCAGTTGTTTACTTTTTAATCATGTCGGCTGCAAAACCCTACGCCATGTCGGTCCAAATTTAACTCTGTCGGCTTCACTACCTCCCTGTAGCTTCTAGCGCAAAACTTCAACATGTCGTGATATCACAACACCTTTGCCTGCCATACAACTTCTATTGCTTGCTGTCACGAAATCATGACACTACTGCCTGTCGTGCCCCTTCTTTAGCCTATTGTCACAAAATCATGACACTACTGCCTGTCGTGCACCTTCTTTGGCCTGTTATCATGAAATCGTGACACTACTACCTGTCGTGCACCTTCTTTGGCTTGTTGTCATGAAATCGCAACACTACAGCCTTTGTCGACCTCCTTTCTACTTATGTCATGAAATCACGACACTTCTTGTCTTTGCTGACATCATCTGCAACTCTATCATGAAATCGTGACCCTTTTGCCTTCATGGCCTTCTTCTCTGCTTGCACTAGCAAAAATGGAACATGTCACGAAATCATGACGCATTTGTCTACAAAGCCATCCTCTCTGCTTCTATTGTGAAATCGTGAAACTTTTCCTATAGAAGACTTGCTTACTATTTCTGTCTCGAAATCGCAACACTTTCTCCAACTGCAAGCTACCAATTCAACCTGTCGTGAAATCGTGACACTTTCTACATCCGTACAACTTCTTTGTAGCCTGTGGCAAAATCATGATGCTTTCAGCTTCTAAAATATTTCCCTACAACCTGTCACAAAATCATGACACTTCTGGCTTTTGAATGCTTTCTCCACTGCCTGTCACCAAATTGCGACACTTCTGGCTTCCGTACGCTTTCTTCACTGCCTATCGTGAAATCGCGACGCTTCTCCTTTCAGGCTCTTCTCTTTGCTGCATGTCACAAAATCGTGACAGTCTTCAACTCGACCTCTGCAGCATGTCATGAAAATGTGACAACCCTTACTTGGTACTTTGCATCATGTCACGAAATCATGACAGTTCCTGAATCACTTTCTCTCTCTTCAATATTGTCGTAAAATCATGACAGATCACACTACGGACTTTCTCTTCTACAACATTTCATGAAATCGTGACACTTTCTTGTCCGTACAACCTCCTTTGCAGAATGTCGCAAAATTGTGACACTTTTCTTTCTCTGCCTTCCTGCACTGTCCGAGTCACGAAAATGCGACATGTCACGAAATAGTGACAGTTTTTCCTTCTTCGACTTTGCCTTCCTGCATGTCATGAAATCGTGACACATTTGCCCAAACTTTCTCTCTCCTCAAACATGTCACAAAATCATGACAGTTTTTTCAGCTGCCTGCATACTTTTTCTTACTTGTCTTTTTCTTGATCTTTTGCAACTGGGTTACTCTGATTTTCTTGGAAACTTACTGACCATGCTGAAACCTTCAACAAAAAACATTCTTTGACATAAAAACAAATTTCTTCAAGAACTCCTTGACATCAATGACAACAACTACACTTGAGCAAAGGCAATGTATTCAAGGTACCCAAAATTGCCAACACGCTATGCACATCAAATGCCTTCACATCATAGGTGATTCACTCTTGATTGTCAATCAAGTACAGGAACTTTGGCTATGCAATTGTCTAATTTTCTAGCAATGCAAGAAGATCGCCCAACAAATCTTATCCCAATTTGAATGGTATTACCTCAAAGCCACATCGTGCTCATCAAACAATTTTGCAGACACCATGGCCTCCCTAGGATCCCTTATCCCATAAAATCCAATGTCCAGCATGACATCTGTAACCATTCATACACTTACACAATTTGCTATATCACACACACCCCCCACAGACGATGGTGGTGTATATGTGGTAAACACTGAACCTCATGACCCATAATTCTCACAGATAGAAAAGTACATCAAACTAGATTTCCTACCATGTGATCTACCCCATGCCCAATGCCAAACATTTAAACAAAGAGTGATATGCTAAACCTTGTTGGGGGACATCCTTTACTATCATAGCTATGACGGTATACTCTTGTGTTGCCTAGAACCACAAGAATCGTAATGGGTTGTACAAGAAACCCATGGCAGCACTTGTGGTGGCCATTTTAGCGGCATGGCAATTACTAAACACATTCTCCATATGTGCTACTATTGGCCTAAAATGGAACAATATTATTGCAAGTATGTTAAAAATTACATCAAATGCCAACAACATGCCAACTTAACACATTTACCATCCCAAGAACTTCAACCAATCCATTCCATGTGGCCCTTCTCCTAATGGATCTTGGATCTAATTGGACAAATTACACCTGCATCCTCTAGCAATCATAAATTTATTATTACAACAACAAAATATTTTACAAAATGGGTCGAAGCCATCCCACTGGTCCAAACTACAGGAGCCAAAATTACAACATTCATCATGGAGCACATCATATGTCGCTTTGGAATTCCCTCCAAAATTATTTTAGATAATGGAAGATATTTCAAAAACAAAATTGTCTGAGCTCTATGCAACATATTTCACATACATCATAGATTTTCGACCCCATATTACCCTCAAGGAAATGGCCAGGCCGAAGCTAGTAACAATACCATCTGCTCTATTCTCCATAAAACTGTAGTGGAATCTCATCGGGACTGGCATAACAAAATGCCCTATCCTTGTGGGCCTATTGTATAAGAATTCACACTCCCACTAGGGCAACACATTTTTCACTTGTTTATGGGACATAAGCTATCATGGCCATTGATCTGGAGATACCCTCTTTATGGATATCCATGAAATATTTCATTGATGACGATACTGCTCACCAAGCCCATATAGATCAATTAACACTCCTCGATGAGCATCGCATACATTCTATCGAGCACACATGAGTATATAAAGATCACCTTCGTCGTGCCTACAACAATAAGGTACACCAGTGTGAATATTATATTGGTGACTTGGTTCTAAAATAAAATCAACAAATCACAAGTCAGCCTCGCCAACAGCGTGATAAATTCACCCCAAACTGGTTGGGTCCATTTATTATCACACACAAATATGGTTTAGGATCATATCATTTGGAAAATATTGAAGGCTTTAATAATCTTGAACCCATCAACATCTTGCACCTTCATGCATTTAATGCATGATGTATAATCACTTTCACCATCACAAGTGTCACATAGTATTAGAAATAAATCACAAAAAACATCACCATGTGAATCTATTATTTTTGCTTTATTATTTCTCTATACATGTACATTTCACCTTTCTATCATTTTTATGCTTGGGGTATTTTTTTTCCTTTTGCAAGACTCACATCATCAGTATGAAAGAACTACAGTGGCCTCACCTACAACCATGCAGGACCATCTGTAGCCATAGCAAAAACCTATTACATCAGCTGATCTTGCCCAACCACCAGCCACCCTTCATTCCAGGCACTCCTCGCACTCATCCCACATAGATCACCACACTTCACCTCAACACCATTCCCCTCACTAACAAGGCTCATCCTATTCACCACACTCTAGCGATAGCCAGATCACAATGTCCTCTTTCGATGACAAAGAGGAATCCACCTTACCACAAGCATAAGGATAATCCTCCCATCCGTTTGATGACCTCACATGTCACTATTCATATCCAAGTCATCCACAGCATCCCATAGGATATTAACACTCACCCACTAGGGAGTACGCACCTCATCAACCTCACCCTACATTTCTACCTGCTCCTCTTCCTAATGGTGAGTCTACATACACCTAGGCTCTACAAGCCCACGTGACCCAAGCTACTCAAGCCAATTGTGCAAAAATCCCTTTTTCCCATTTATGTCGCCACCCATGGCCATCGTCTATGCCACTGGTCCTCAAGACACCACCTTCACCACTGTGAGGCTTACCACCCTAGCAAATCTTACAATCATCATAGTCATTTCATTTTGTTGCTTCCTCATTGTAGCCCTATCCTTTTTCTACCATGCATTGAGCTATTCCATTTGCCTTGGAATCTCGATTGCCCCCTTCCCAAATACCATCGTTGCCACACCATGGGATACAACATATCTTCTCTCATATCAAAGCTCTAGATTTGCATATGAGCCACTATTTTTGCCATGTTCACCCACGATAGTCTTTTGTGACCCGTCCATCATCGCCACCATGCAGATCCCTTCCTCGACCCTAAAATCAACTCATGCCAGAACCCAGACCCATGCCTCCATTATCAGAACTTATTTCACCTAGACCTCGCTCACGTCCACCAGAGCCATATGTCTATCCTATGCTTGTTCCACATATGCCACTGTCTAAAATATTCCATCTTCTCTTGCACCAGGATCTTATTGACCTACCTGATATTCGACCTACGGACCCCTCGCATCCTAAATCATGCAATTACAATTAGAATAAATTTTTCATCTACCATCACCAACCAGGTCATGATATCAAAGAATACAGATCATTCGAAATCTTGGTGCACAACATGTTGCACGGTGAGCGTACCCCATCACCAGAGCATTCTTTTCCATTTGGCTGACTTGTCAGTCCTTTGTGTCGCATCACTCCTAGGAATTTACCACCCCATAGTATCCTGATAGCACCCACTCATTATATTCATAATATTTCCAATTATGGCTCTAGCCACAACTCTAGCCATGTCATCACTTCACCATCACACTCCCTCTCAGATCTACACCATTTTTCTTGATAGTAGTGTTAGTTACTCGTCTTCTTCTATCTCATTCTTATACTTCTTACATACATTGATTTATTTCTTCTCTTATATCATTACCAGTTATTGGCGATCCCCTTACCTTGAGTGGTCACCAAAGCCTATTTATTCTCACTTCTTCAACCTATAAATTCCACTTTTATAGTGCACAGTAAAACATCTACTACACACACACACACACACCCCACATGCTGGGGCAACCATGATCATAGCATTGCACTTTTTTCCATCATTACATATTTCATTCATCTGTAAATAGTTTCTTCTAAAATTCTCTTTCTAAACAACATAACCTTCTTGTAAATATTGCATACCTCCACTTGCATCATTTACAGTTACATGCATTACACATATACATATTCTTTATTGTTAAAATTTTAATTCAAAATGTGCCTTAGTAGGAATAATACATACACTTGTTAGCATCACCACCTGGATGTCCATTCCCCCATTTTAGGATTAGGGTATACATAGGTGTCATGTTTAATTTTGACTACTCTATAGTTTTGGCAATAAAGTGTCACTCATAGCTACTGAGTCTTGTACATTCTTCTTATGGTATTTTAGGCTGGTTCAACTTCTCTCATGGATCGCTCACAATAGGTTACACATTAACAATTTTGAGCCTAGGAAATATGACATCTTGAGTAGATATCTCCATCTAGCGAAAGGTATCCCCTGCTCGTCCTATCGCCTGCATGGTCAACATACGACCTGGGGATAAAAAAAAGGATCAAGCATAAGCAAAAATAAATGATTGGGTAGAAAACAATCTGCATCGCCCATACAAAAAGAGCACCACAAAAGAAACAAAAAAAAGAGAAAAAAATAGACAAAAATAGCACCACCACTATCAGTAGGTCAACATTAGAACAAGGGCAGAAAACAAAAGGAAATACCTCTTGATATCACCCGTGTTATGCTTATCACGTTTGGTCCTTGGGTTTAACATAACACCATGGGATGATTTCCATCACTAGAAATAGGCTCCAAGAGCCTACCTACCAGTGGAATAGTCTTACGGGTGATAACACATCTCTTAAATTAGCATCTCGCTTTTGTATAGATCACTATTGTGGATGGATGAGCTAGCTAGTCTGGTAGTGTTTACAATGGGTTAATACTACCTCCCTCAAAATGGATAAATGAACCTTACACATTCACACACATAGGTCCAAGACAGACTTTGAACCAGCCGATTATGTTATAAGTTGCCAAAAAACTTGTATAGCTAAGGGTTTGAGATTTGATTGTCATAACTATGTTATTCAAAGCCATTACACATGCCTTACATTATCCACCATCCCTAAAATCATGGAATGGATCGCATCTATATAGGTAAATGCCACAATACAAGTGCTTCCTTGGTGCATTTCAATAAGTTCATACATGCACCCATGCATCTATGTCATATACACTTAGTATACATTATGACCATGCATTCATCCTACATGCATTTAAAATAGAAAATCACATTCTTGCATTCATTTCACATGAATCCCAAAATCAAATTACAGCATTGCATTTACTCTATGTTCATTTATTACAACATCATATTCAATATCACATCACACTACATTTGAAACATAATCATGCATACTAGGCTACAAATTCATTCACATGAAAGAACGATAATAGATCTCAACCATTCACACATATGTATCTATTAATCATACATACCTACATATCATATTGTGCTACCTATGCAAACATAAACACAATACATCCCAAACCATCAAAATCACACACGCATATGTAACAGTCGAAACCAAAAGGTATGTATATATATCATCCATATTTCAAAACTAGGGAAAATTCACCTTACCCTCATCAAATCAAAACAAACCACCAGGTTCAAAATGTTACATCCTTCACCTTGCCCTCATTAAATCAAAATAAATCACCAAGTTCAAAAGGTCACATCCTTTACCTCACCTTCATCAAATCAAATCAATCACTAGGTCCAAAAGGTTTCACCCTTTGCCTTACATTGTATCACAAACATTATTTTTAGAGTCTTAACACACTAGGTTTCCCCGAAAACCTCAGTAAAATTTTGGATAGGTTTCCCCAAAAACCTTAGTAAAAATTTGGATAGGTTTCCCCAAAAACCTCAACAAAACTTTGGATAGGTTTCTCCAAAAACCTTAGTAAAACTTTGGATAGGTTTGTCCGAAAACCTTAGAAAAAATAGCATAGCATAGCCTAGCATTTCCTAGCATAGCGCAACAATTTTTCACCTCTTTGTCCTCACAAATATTTTGCTTCCATGCACACCCTTCACAAGGCTTGAAATTGTGCATTCATTACTTCTAAAAGTAGGGTCATATTTGGTCTAACTTTTCACCTATCAAATCATCTCCACATTTCCTAAAAAAATTTACCATTGTATCAGGCTTAGAAAGATCTTTCCAACAGTATAATATTTGTCTAATTTTGACATCATTTGGTTCCTCAAACTACCAAAATAGTTTAAAACCCTAATTTGCCTCCCGGGTGGCGAACTCAGCTCAGACCTTCGAAAATCAACCAAGTTGCCCCCAAAAACCTAGTAAATCATGCAAATTTCTTCTAAAACCCTAGGAACTTCCCAAAACACTCTTCTAATTTGTTTTTTGTCATCATAATCATCATGCATTGGTATCTTATCAATCGTTGCATCATCAACTCATCGTATTCCATTTGCCTCATTGTTGATTCCTTGTTTGAGGGGGTATTCATATCCAAATTCAGATTTGCATGAAATCACAACATTGAAAATCTAAAAGTGAGGTTAGCACATTTTTCTACAAAATTTTTTACTGAATATTATCATATGAAATAATCTCAATCACAATCATACATGGGTTAAATCAAGAGAGTTATGCGTGACAATGGAAAGGTCACCTTGGCATTCATAGGGCACAATGAATGACATGGGTGACTAATTCAATGCAACATTTAGAAGACTTCACTCTGGCATTTATGGAGCACAATAAATGACATGTTTGAATAATTCAAATGTTAACTAACTCAAATGGTTTGAAACTTGTCACCATGTTCTCATCAATCAATCAACAACAAAGATTTAGTTTGGCTTTTGTCCTAATCATACTTTTGGACCACGCTGATCTAGCTGCAAAAGAAAAGCAGTCAAAAGTTGCCATTCTTAAGCAACTGGTATGGCATCATAAATGCCATACAAACTCAGTAAAATTGCATCATTGCATTCATAATCATTCATTTTTCTTTACCAACATTGCTTTTTATTTCTTACCTCTTCTTCTTCTTTCCTTCTTCCCTTCTCCTTCTAGGCCATCGGTCAATGTTGGATGGTCATGCTTCAAGCGGCTACATCCATTTTATTAGATCCCATTATTTTCTTTCTCCTTCTAGGCCATCGTTCAATGTTGTATGGTCACGCTTTGAGCGACTGCATACCTTTGATTAGATCCCATTATTTTCCTTCTCCTTCTTGGCTATCCATTCCTTTGAATGGATACATACCTTTGATTAGATCCCATTCTTTTCTCTTTTTAATAGCAATCATATTCATCATGCATTGGTATCTTTATCAATTTTTGCATCATCAAATCACCACAGTTCATTCGCCTCATTGTCGATTCTTCGTTTGAGGGGGTATTCATATCCAAATACACCTTTGCATGCAATCACAATATCAAAAATCCAAAAGCATGGTTAGCGCATTTGTCTAAATTTTTTTTTGCTAAATATTATCATATGAAATAATCTCAATCACAATCAGACATGGTTACATCAAGAGAGTTATGCGTGAGGATAGAATTAGCACTAATAATAGGATAGGTTAACCTGAGGTGATGCATAGCACATTTACACTCAATTGACACCCCTACAGGGTATTAATTGGCAAAATTAATTAAAATTCAATTATCAAATTCTAATTTAATGTTGACTTCACTTACGCCTGTTTTTAGGGCAAAATTGGATTAATTAACTCTTAATTCATAATTAGTGTTAATCAATTCCTCCCACATGTGCCAACTTAGGGTTTCCTAGGGTTTTCTTTTAATCCTCCCCTAAACATGTTTAAGGCCTAATTATGATTAGCACTAATCCTTCCTCACACATGTGTGAGGATAGGATATTTCCTACTTAGAATGTGATGTTGCCACATAGCATATATTAACCTAACCCTAGTCAGAATCAAACCTAGGTTTAGTCTATTTAACTCCTCCCTGCACCTTGCATTTGCCTATAAATAATGGGTCCTAAACCCCTAATTAAGTCTGATTGCCTAATTCAACAAAGTATAGTTACTCTACTAAAATGGAAAGCCAACATTGAATAGTTACTTCTTGGCTCACACAGTCAGATTATGATAGCACACAGAGGCACTCCAGCTGCCTTAGGATCAATCTACCAGAGAGATTTCACTAGAAGAGCATCACAACTCAAATTGTAGCTTGCCCTATGAATCTAGCCCCAATTCATAACCTGGGTTGTGAATCACATCTGCAAGCCCTAAATCACCCCAAATTTTGGAGGTAAGCTCTGTTTCAGTCTATAATTACCTTCTGCACATTTTATTTATATTTATGTTACAATTTTATAGTCATTTCATATTCTTAAATATGGGGCCTGACTAGGGCAAACCCCCCAATGTATTGACCCTTTCTTGCAAGTTTATTTCAGGTTATGCAACATATTTGAAAGAAAGGAACACCAACAAACAACAACCCAGTAGTGGCCCACATACAACAAAGCCCACCTATATTGAGGGACATCAGAATGAGGCATTAGGCCTATATTGCTTATTCATGAAAATAAAATGGGAAAACTCTCCCTATTTGTAACCGATGCAAATTTGATAATGAATAAAGCACTTGTTTCTGAATGACTTGTGTTAGTTACATGTTAGATCAAATTTCAACTTCTGGTTGTTTCACTTGGTGCTTATCCTTCATCCTTTTTACAATATATACCTCTTATCCACTTGTCTTCATTCCTTCATGATAAAATAATCATCTCTCTATCTCACTTATTCACTTTTTCTCCTCACCACAGCTCAATAATATTTTTCCCATAGATTTGATTCCTACTAGCTTCCTCTAATCTTGTAATTATCCTCTCCTATAATTATTTCACTCAATGTGGTTGCTTCAAATCATACTCACAATGATGGATTTGATACCACTATTAGCAAAATATTGTTATACCATAGGTTTAAACAATCTATAGGATCATAAAACTTATGCAATAAGGTCATTCACTTGCATTCAAGGCCTTGTTAGGGAAAAATATCACCAAATAAACTTATGAGAAGGAGATGATGTATATTGTCTGTATAGTCCTCTATTGGTGACCATACTTGTTAGAATGATACTTAATCATCAAGAGATATTGTCATAGATATTTTGGAATATAATATTTCTTCCTCTGAGTAGCAAAAATGGGTTGATAAGCTCTTAGGATATGATTATGAGATAGTCTATTGTAAGGGAAAAGAAAATGTGACCATTGATGCTCTTTGTAGACTATCTAAAACATAAGATATTCTCTATGAAGTATATATAATTAAGGTTTATTGTATAGATACACTTAATTTAGAATAGTAGGAAGAACCCACACTTACAAAAATTATTTAGGGCTTGCAGACAATGGCAAGGGGCCATACCAATTACTCATGTAAGCAAGGAAAGTTGTGTTATAAGCATTGGATTGTTATTCCACCCACTTTGTAAATAAAATCATATAATATCATAGAGGTTCACTCTTATTTGATAGGGAGACACACGGATTTCTTTTAAACCTATGAATGGGTAAAGCACAACTTCTAGTAGCCTAGTTTAAAGTCTCAAGTTAAACAATTTATGGATAGTTACGGTATTTTTTAGCACCAAAAAGGGGAAATGATCAATAAACTATGGTTACTTCAATATTTATCCATTCAAGATTCCATGTGGATAGATATATTCATGTAATTAATTTAAGGACTTCCTTTATCTAGAGGTAAATCGGTTATAATGGTTATCATTGATCAATTAACCAAGTATGCTCATTTTTGCTCCTTAGATCATCTCTACACTACTAGGACAATGACATATATTTTCATGGATCAGATATTTAGGCTCCATAGTACCCCACACTCCATAGTTAGTGATTTTATTAAGGTGTTCAGTAGTAAAATTTTGGAGGAACCCCATCTCATTCAAGGGATCCAATTGAAAAGAAGCACATCCTATCACCCACATATTGATGGCTAGATGGAGGTGGTGAATAAATGTCTCATGATATATCTATGATATTGTTTTTGGATAATAAATACAAATGGAATCCATGGCTTCCCTAAGTTGAATGGTTGTGAAATACCACTTTCCACATAGCCATAAGGATGACATTGTATGAAGCAGCATATGGTCAACCACCTCAAAAATTACTTCTTACCTGCTAGACAACTTGAAGGTGGAAGTAGTTGACATAGTTCTTAATTGTAGGTGCGAAGTCTTAGCATCTCTAAAATATAATTTGGCAATAATCCAAGACCATATGAAATAGCAAGTAGACAAACAAAAACCTAAGAGAAAATTTGCTAAATGTGATATGATCTTACTTTGTCTTAAACATTATAACTAGATGTCCTTAAAAAAAAGAGTCAATATAAGTTGGAACCCAAGTTTTATTGACCCTACCAAGTACTATAGTGAATAGGGGGTGATGCTTACAATTTGTATTTATTGAAAACATCCAATATTCACCTCATTTTTTATGTATCTTACTTAAAGAGAGTGGTGGGCATGCATACTACAATCCTTCCTAAATTGGATAAAGATAGATCCATTCTTTGGTATCTTGCAACCATTCTAAATTGTAGAACTCGACATATTCATTCTCATAATATCATTCAAATTTTGATGCAGTGGAAAGGGTTACATGTAGAAGATGCCACATGGGAGCTATTGTAATACTTTAAACAATAGTTCCTCACCTTTAAACTTTGATGATAAATATTCTTTAAGGGAGATGGTATGTTACATACCCAAAACTTGTAACTCATTTGGAATATGATATTGTATATAAATTGGCCCTTGTATCAAGTTAGAAGTGGGCCACATTGTTGGTTGGAATTTTATGTAATGGTAAGGATTGTGCACCCACAGATCTTGACAAACTTTGAATGGCCTCAAGATTAAAAGATCTTGTTGCCAATTTTGCCACACTTTGTTAAAATTCCTATTGTATACAGTTTTTGAGACCATTCATTGTAAAAACTTATCTTTTTCCATAAAAAATGGTTAAGATGTTGTTATGTTGTTGTGATTTCACTAACTCTATTTGGTTTAAATACTACATTCTATCACATTTTATACTTTTCTCTTCTTTCTCTGTACTTTTCTCTGTCATGTTGCATGCAAATTTTGTGAATGTTTTGGCATGGGTATTTTTCTAATGGAATTTCTTCCTTACTTTTGTCTTCAAATTCTTTCTTTTTCATATTTGCACATATGGTTGTAATTTCTAGCACTTAGACACTTTGGTATATTTTTTTGTTAATTGATATTGTCGCTTTGTTAGTGGAGCGAAAGGCCAAAGAAGATCTTAGAAAAGGTAAATATGGCCAAGTATGGAAAAGGAAGCCAAAACATAGTTAAAACTATAAGTGCTCCACTCCTGTATCAAATTCTCCAGTCACTCCATCCATGGAGTGACACTCTAAACAACAAAAATAGCTTTAAAAGAGGCCAAGTGTAAATAGGTCAAAGTGGTCAAAGACCCTGTTGATCCACTACTGGAGCGACAAGCCCTGTTGCTCCACTAGTGGAGCGAAGGGCCAGAAAGGCTTGAAGAGAAACTGACTTGGCTAAAAGTGCAAACAAAATTCAAAGTATTTCAATGCGCCAAGCGCTCCATTACTGGAGTGAATCATCAAAGCACTCCATCTATGGAGCGAAGGCAAAACAAAGTAAAACAAGTTAAAACATTGGTGCAAAAGACAACTCCCAAGAAATTCAACATGTGGTCAAATGGTAAAGTGCTCCACTAGTGGAGTGCCTCTCCCAAGTGCTCCACCAGTGGATCGAAGGGTTAGAAAGGCATAGGGATAATAAAAAGGTACTAAGGGTGCAGAAAAAGAGGTCAAAACAATCAAAAAACAAAGCACTCCACTAAGTGGAGTGCCTCTCCAAAGTGCTCCACTAGTGGAGTGAATTTCAATAAAAGGTATTAAGAGAGGACAAGGCAAAGAGAATTCAATTTGGTCAAAGTACAGAGAACTCCATTAGTGGAGCGAACTTCTTAAATGATGACGAAGGAAAACAAGTATAAAAAAGTTAGAATGGCGACAGGCCCTGTCATTCCACCAGTAGAGTGAAGGGTTTGAAGGACTTAGAAAAGGGAAATTTTGGTTAAGTTTTTTAGCAAGGAATTCAATGACTTGGTTAAAAGGCCAAGCGCTCCACCAGTGGAGCAAAGGTTCCAAGTGCTCCACTAGTGGAGTGAAAGACCTAGGTGCTCCAGTTATGGAGTGAAGTTCCTAGCAGACCTCAAATGCAGTGCAAACTGCCCAGAATCACCATGAAGTTACCCCGAGCTATCAAGGATGGCTATAAATCTACCATTGAATGATTGAATCGACTCCAAGTTGCACTCTAAACTATATGATCATGATCATTTCCAGAACCTTCTTCCTTTAATACTGAGTTATTTGTAAGGCCGAATTACTATTTCAAGTCATTTTTGGAATGCTCTATCTTCAATGTTGAGTTATCTATAAGGCTAAATTAATTATTTCAAGTCATCATCAGAATTAATTCTACCTGTCATAGGAGTGGTTGGGCATTAATGTTTTAAGCGATAGATTTCTTCTATAAAATTTGGCTTCTTCTCTATAACCAAGGATGGACAATCTCTACTAGAGAAGCAGCTTTGTACTTTGAAATATGCTTTCAAAATATAAAATTCTAGTTTCCATTTTGTGTTTTCTATCTCTATGTATGAATTCTATTATGTAATTTCTATTTTGGTTAGTCTCTATGTTGCACAATTTAATTCTATTTTCTGGATTTTTTTGTTAATAGAGGATTAATCCCTAGAATACTTGTTGGAGTTTATACAATTTTGAATATTTAATACTAGTTTCTGTTAAAATTCTATTGTTTTGATTATTTTTTGTTCAAGTAGTTAGGTTGTCTATAATGCTTCTTGTCCATCTCCTCGTATTTCTAAATTTTAGCCATTTCCTATTCCTTTCAGTCATTTCATCCCTTTCAGTATCTTACTAACTCTTATCTCAAACCCCATTTTATTTTTGTAACCAACCCTACTGGATATTTTCATGGAGGAAAATCCTTTCCTTTAGATATTAAATGCTTGGTAGTGGGCCTAGGGTGCTATAGACTTAGAAAATATGTATCTAGGTCGGTTCAATTGCCAATAGTTTTTGGCATGCCCAGTGGGATGCAAATGTTCCATTGTAAGTGATGTTCATATTATTGCTATTAAATTTGAACATCTGGTGATTCTATTGAACTCATATAACTCCAAGTCTTGAAGACCAGTCTAAAAAAACATGCCTTCATTCGTACGATATGGAGAGCTAGAAACATAGAAGAAAAAATTGAGTTCTATGAGCTTGACATTGATGCTTTGGGAGAAAATCCAAGGGTGGTCAGGCTGAATAACCTGTTAGACTGGACATCTTCATAGGAAGTTGTCATTGCTACACAGACTCCAACTCCTAATAGCACAATGACTAGCTTACCCCCAAATCTGCTAAATTCTCTAGATCATTAGTATACTTTGGCTCCACCAAATGTTCAACTAGGTGCTTTGAGTGTTTTGACCATTTTAGCTTAGCAAGTTCTATCGAATTTGGCACTCCATACCAATCCACCACTCCAAATGGTGCAGTCGGCTCTACCTAGGCTTTTCCTAGTCTAGAATCATATGGGATCACTTGCCCTGCAAGCTCAGCAACAAGTACCCACTGTAGCACTCAAGGCTCTACCTACGTACGATGGTATGAGGAAGACGATGCACGAGCACATCCAATATGTTGTGATACTAGTGATAATTCATCAGATCACCAAATAATATGTCATGGTGAAGTTACTGGTGCTTTCACTAAGAGCTAAGCTCCTCTACTAGTACCGATCACTCCCAATTGGCACTATCACTTCATGGGATCAACTAGTAGAACAATTAATCAAGGGCTTCAATGAACAAGCCAACCCCTTCTCTCTATTATACCAGTTCACAACTATCCAGTGGCATTCACAAGAGGAGATAGCCAAATTCAATGTTAGGCTCATCCAAACCTAGAAAAGAGTCACTCCCAGCCTTTGACCCACCCTAGAACAGGCAACATTTTATTACCTAAGGGATTTTCATTCAGATATTAGCATGAGCATATGACATGCTAATATCAAAACATTCTCTAGCTTGTACAAGCAAGCACAAAAGGTGAAATATGACCTGATAGCTATTAAAAAGTTACCTCCCAAGGTGATGACTCCAATTTACCCAAAATTTTTGTAAACTATTTACCCAAACGCATATGCTTCACCTAAATTCTAGATGTATCCTAGCCAACCATGGAATCCAATCCCTTAATATCAAGTGGTACCCACTCCACAATTCCAAGCACCCATGCTACCATATGTAGCTCTTGAAATCCCTCATCTTCCAACTCCTATTCAATATCTAACATTACCTGTGTCGTTGGATCTATTGCCATTATCTACAAGTCAAGCATTCGCTAATTAGGAAGCTATAAATTAAGCTCAGGCCAAAGAATTACAAGACATGAAGGTGTACATGAAGATAATGGTGAATCATATGAACATCATGAGGAGGAGGTCGGATGACCATGGCTTCCAGCAAATAATATTTCCTCCTCCCCCGATCACAAAATAGCAATCATCATCCGCTCACTAATAGCCCAAAATAAATTCAACTATGATGAGTAGTGGAGAGGCTAGTATTTCATATCCAACATATTGGTGTACCATGTGCAATGATCCACACAGTGAATAAACATGCATGGTGCACCTCAAATATATGTAGATACTATTCAGTGACACTTACAAGCAAGTCAACATGATCAGGGAATCTGATCATAATTTTATATCTTCTACCAAGCAAGTCTCAGTCCTCACCAGAGCTGGAAATAAGCCTATTGAGGTAGATCCAACTCATATGGAGCTATTGAAAGTGTTAGCACCACCTAAGCGATGGAGCCAAAAAACCCAGTCTCCAATAAAAGCTTCCAATACAACAGTAACCTCAGATCAGTTTGGCTTCCTGAAGGACTACCTATCACCTAAAGCTCTAACTTCTCAGCCATAGGCCGAGACACAAGACCAGGCTAGGAAGAAACTCAAATATCCCTCACTAACCAAGTGCTAGTGCGTTGATGCCACACAACAGTACCAAAAAATGTATGAATATGCAAAGGGAGTATGAGAACCAAACAATTTGACGTACAACATGTCGAAGAAATGAAGAAGATCCCGACCAAGGTAAGCCTTTATGTGAAGAACATGTGCTTATACTGAGAGGGGGGGTGAACAATATACAATAAAACTTTTTGCTTTTTAATCCAAATAGTAGCATCAACATTAATAAAATAGTAAACATCACACAAAGCATCACACACATGAGAGACATCATTTTTACGTGGTTCACCCAAAGATGGCTACCTCCACGGAGAAAATATTTCTTCTAAATATTTCTCAAATAATATTTTGGGAATCCTTCCCAATTACAATGTTTATGGATCTCTGTCCAAAGGAGATGTTGATCCCCTAAATCTGGTTTGTGGATCTCTATCCATAGGAGAACTCCTTCTCCTTTGCTCTGGCTGATGATCCTCTAGAAGACTACTACCTCCACTGCTCTGGCTTGTGGATCTCTCTCCACTGAAGACTCTTGTCCCCACTTAGAAGACCTATCCTCATTGCCCTGGCTGATGGATCTCTATCCACCGGAGACTACTGTCCTCTCTGCTCTGTCACCTCCAAAGCTCTATCTCAATTCTGCACTAAACATAGTCCAGTCAGTCTAGCACAACTCTGCTCAATAGGTCCACTCAAAACCTGCTCAAATCTGCTCAATAGGTCCACACAGAACCTATCCAAATCTGCTCACTAGGTCCACATAGAACCTGCTCAAATCTTCTCAACAGGTCCACACAGAACCTGCACAACTCTGCTCAATAGGTCCACACAGAACCTATCCAAATCTGCTCAATAAGTCCACACAGAACTTGTCCAAATCTGCTCAACAAGTCCTCTCTAGGACTTGCTCAAATATGTATTGTAAGCTTCCACAAAAGCTCACACAAAATCAGTCCACAAGTCTTCTCAAAGACTTACCTCAAATCTTCTTAACAAGTCCACACAGAACTTGTCCAATCTCATAGAAACATAAAGAGAATTGTTAGAGACTCAATATGTTCTATTCTCAAAACTCAATCTCAACTCAAATCATAATATAGAATAGTTTGTTTTATGGAACTTGAACAATCACTTCATACATCCACTTGACTAGGCTCAATCAACTCTACTCAACCAATCACTTCAAGAAACAACTCTTGCTCACAAACCCTAGTCCAAGCATGTATCATCCAACTCAAAATGTTTCCAACAATGCTCAACAACAAATCTCACATAACAATGATACTCATGATCTTTTCAAACCCTAGTTCAAGTTCTTTGTATAACAACTCACTTCAACAACCATGCTTATCAAACAAGGTTTTAAACACAACTCTCAATTTTAGAAAACCTTGAAGCATTAACTCAAACACTTCACTCAACCAATGATCTCAACAACAATGCTTATAAAACAAGGTTTTAATCACAACTCTCAATTCAAAAAACCTTGAAGCATCAACTCAAACACTTTTGAAAAGGAAACCCTAATCAAATCCTTTTCACTCCAAACTTAATTTTCAAGTAAGCCAATCAACCAACTCAACCAAGGAAGAATTTGCCCATACCTTTTGTTTGACAAGGAGTTGATCTCACAAATCTGCCACACTCACAAATTTCTCTTTTCCAATCTCAATAAGGGTTAGAAGACTTCAATCAAATCACAATACAAAATAATGACCCAAAATACACCTTATTACTCCAACTCAAAAATAACATTCACCATAGTCTTCTTTAAATAGAAAAACCCTTATACAAAAATAATGCTCAAAAGTCTTAATAAGAAATTAATTAAGACTTTACTAAAACTCCTTATTACTCCTAAAATAATAAATCTCAAATATCAATACCTCCACAATAATCCTCAACAAACATTCACCATAAATCTCAAATATCAAACCTTCCACAATAATCCTCAACAAACATTCACCATAAATTTCATGCCTTAATGTATAAAAATAATAATCACTTATGCACCCTTATTCCTCCAACATTAGGCAACTAACAAAATTTAAATCAAAATTAAATACCTTGTCCTTGGAGGGAATCGAACCCTCAACCTCGTCTCACCACAAGCGCCTTAACCATGGCCAAAGTCATCGCACGAGCCAAGCGCTCACTTGAGATTAAAGAAGCACCACGTGCTTCTTAATCTCACACCACCTTCCACCAAGCAAAAGGTCGTGCACCTTGGGTGCCTCAAACAACACACCAAATAATGCACGCGAGGATTCGAAATGTCAACCACCTTGCTGCTAGCGCCTTTGCGCTTTCCCAACTACCACTAGGCCACGCTTGCCCAATGAAACTTGAGGATGGAACCTTCCTCCTCTATGCCTTTCGCTGCCACATTTTCATAAATCACAAGCTCTCTTTTTGCATGCCACCGATTTATTAATTCGAGCAAGGGTAACTTTCCAATGGTTTTGGCAAAGTATTTATATGCATTATATTTGCTTTGGACACGTCGGCGCTAGCTCCTCCATGACGACATCGATGAAAATATAGAGGCTTCGAAAGCCTTTTTATTTAAACCCCAACTTTGGGTTTAATTTACTTTAAACTTTGCGCTTTGAAATATTTTTCCCTCCAAAACCCAACCTTAGGGTTTTATAAAAAATAATTAATTGTCCTTTGTAAACCAAATAATATTATAATTAAAATTATAATAATTTATTTGGGTTTTTCACCACCTTGGATAAATATTATAATATTATATCCTTCCATTGCTTCGGATATATTTGCTTCCAAAGGAGAACTGAAACCATTTTCTGAACCATTCTTTTGGGTGTAAAATAAAAATATTTTAACCCATTACAACTTCCATTGAACTTTGCACTTGAACTGGAGAAGAACTATCACTGGCATCTTGACATCAATGACAACTTTGGCTTAGGGACTCAAAATGTCCAACAATCTCCCCCTTTGTCATTGATGGCAACCCACATTCTTTTTACTGAAACCTGACCTTTCTTTTTCTTCTGCTCCCCTGGGACATTGCTCCCCCTGGCTCAATGCTCTCTCAGATATCAAATCTCTCCCCATATCAAATCTCTCCCCCTTTGACATCAATGGCAAAGGGTCACCTTTGGGGCTCGGGGCTAAGAATGAGCCTCTTAGCTTAGCCCCTCCCCCACCTTCTTTTGAGGTGGTTAATTTTGGGGTGGGAGTCTCACTCCCAATTTTCCTCGAAGATACTCAAAAGTTTCCTTTGAAAGAGGCTTAGTGAAAATATCTGCTATCTGTTCCTTTGTAGTGACATATTCCAATCTGACCTATTTATCCATCACCTGTTCTCTCATAAAATGATACTTAATCGGAATGTGCTTTGTCTTGGAGTGCATTACCAGATTTTTTGAGATACTTATGGCACTTGTATTATCACATAGTATAGGAATGGGCTGATCATGCTTTATCTTGAAGTCCTCTAGAGTTCTCTTCATCCATAACACCTGTGTACAACTGGCTACTACTGCAATATATTCTACCTCTATTGTAGATAGAGATACTGAAACCTGCTTCTTACTTAACCAAGAGACTAGACATTCTCCAAGAAAGAATGCTCCTCCACTTGTGCTTTTTCTGTCATCAATGTTGTCGGCCCAATCTACATCTGTATATGTTGTTAGTGTGAAATTATCACTTTTGGGGTACCAAAGCCCAAAATCCATAGTCCCTTTTAGATACCTAAAAATTCTTTTTACTGCTGCCACATGTGTTTCCTTAGGTGTTGCTTGAAACCTTGCCACTAATCCCACTGATTGTACTATGTCTGGTCTTGTAGTTGTAACATATAATAAGCTACCAATCATAGATCTGTATAATCTCTGATCTACCTCTGGAGATTCATCGTCCTTACTCAACTTGCATCCTGTGACCATAGGAGTACTTACTGGTTTGCAATCTTCTAATCTGAATTTCTTCAATATTTCCTTGATGTACTTGGCTTGAGAGAGAAACACTCCCCTTTCTGATTGTGAAATCTGAAGTCCAAGAAAGAAGGACAATTCACCAAGCATAGACATCTCAAATTCATTTTGCATATTCTTAGAAAATTCTTTGCACATCTTATCATTGTTTCCTCCAAAAATTATGTCATCAACATAAACAACCACTATTAGAAGATCATTTCCTTCATTTTATGATATACAAATTACTATCTGCTATTCCTTTCCTGAATCCCTATTCCTGAAGATACTTATCCAATCTTGAGTACCATGCTCTGGGAGCCTATTTTAAACCATACAATACCTTTTTCAATCTGCATACCTGATCTGGTGTATCTGCTAGTATGAATCCCTCTGGTTATTCAATATAGACCTCTTCTTCTAGAACCCCATTTAGAAATGTTGACTTGACATCCATCTGATATACCTTGAAGTTCTTGAAACTTGAGAAAGCTAAAAATATCCTTATAGCTTCAAGTCATGCAACTGGAGCAAAGGTTTCATCAAATTCAATTCCTTCTACTTGTGCATAACCTTTGCATACTAACCTTGCTTTATTTTTGACCACTTGTCCATCTTCATTCAACTTATTTTTGAATACCCATTTTGTGCCAATCACATTTTTGTCCTTTGGTCATGGAACAAGTTCCCAAGTTTTGCTCTTCTCTATCTGATCCAACTCCTCATTCATTGCTTTAACCCAAAATTCATCCTCACTAGCTTGAGTGAAGTCTTTTGGCTCAATCTTAGATAGCAAGGAAAAATTTGCTTGTTGAGATGGTTTTATTATTCTTCTCCTTGTCTGTCTTTCATCTGGATTCCCGATGATCTGATATTTTGGATGGTGTTTCTGTACATACCTGGAAGGAGTCTTAGGAAGGAGCCTTTGTGTTTCTTCTTCATCTTTGTCTGATTCCTCACAAAATTCTTCTTGACAACATCCATCTTCTTGGTACACAGTTTGCTGAACTGGTTCTCTGGAATCTATCTTCTCATCAATTGTCACATTCATACTTTCCACCATAGTGCGTGTTCTTTTGTTGAAACATCTGTAGGCTTTACTCTTTGTGGAATAACCAAGAAAAATTCCCTCATCACATCTTGGATCAAACTTGCCCAAGTTTTGATCTTCCCATCTTATGTAACATTTGCTTCCAAAGATTCTGAAATGTTTTACAGTAGCAGGTCTTCCTTTCCAAAGCTCATATGGAGTCTTGTGATGATTTACCCTTAATTGAGCCTTGGTAATTATGTATACAATTGTGGATACCGCTTCTTTCCAAAAACCATCTGATAACTTAGATTCATTTAACATAGCTCTAGCCATGTTTTCAACAGTCCTGTTCTTCCTTTCAACTACTCCATTTTGTTGAGGAGTTCTTGCTGTTGAGTATTCTCTCTTGATTCCATGTTGTTCACAAAATTCTACAAATTCATTTGAAGTAAATTCTCCTCCTCTGTCGGATCGTAGACACTTAATCCTTTTGCCTATTTCATTTTCAACCAATTCCTTGAATGCTTTAAATTTTTCAAAGGCCTCTGACTTCTCTTTTAGGAAGGTTACCCAAACCATTCTGGAATAATCATCTACAAACAACATGAAGTAACTCTCACCCTGAATACTTTGTGTTCTGGTAGGACCACACAAATCAGTATGTATTAGACTCAAAGGCTCAGATGACATATAGCCTTTTGGTTTAAAAGTTGTCCTAGTTTGCTTTCCATGTTGACAGGGTGCACAAATTGTGTTTTGAGGTCTTCTTATTTTGGGTAAATCTCTAACTGCTTGTTTATTGCTTATACTGACTATGTTGTCAAAATTCAAATGACCCAATATTCTATGCCACAACCAACTCTCATCTTCTTGTGATAGAAAGCATTTTTCCCCTTTGATCTCATTGAGCATGTATAAGTTGTTTGGGGTCCTTCTTGCATTTGCAATGATTTTCCTAGTTTCTATTTTCCTTATTTCACACCTATCTGGATGGAAGGTGACCATGTATCCTTGATCACAAAGTTGACTTATACTCAGTAGATTGTGTTTTAACCCTTTGACATACAAAACATTCTCTATTTTTGTTTTTCCATTGTCTAGACTTAGAGTTCCTTTCCCAACAATCTTTGTTGATCCATTATCACCAAAACTAACTGATCCTCTATTTGTTTCTTTCAGTACAATGAATTTATCCTTGTCTCCTGTCATGTGACTAGAGCAACCACTATCAAGATACCATTGTTCTTCTTTATCTTGAGCATGAAGGGTTGTTTGTACTAACATTGATTTAGCCCTAACATTCTTTCTTTCATCCTTCCTAGTTGTTGGAATTGTTTTTCTAGACTCAGGAGATATCATTTTACACCATCTAGCCTTGTGCCCAAAATTATTGCATTTGTGACATATGACATCATCATCCATGAGAGGTGCAAAGGAATTGAAATTTCTATTGTATCTTGCATAATGAATACAGTGTGCAGCTCTATGACCATATTTATTGCAAGAAAAACAATGTCCATGGAAGAAATTATGTAACTTGTTTGGATGTCTTGGAATTTGTGGAGAAGTTATCTTTCTCTTGTGATTGACTCTTATCCAGGGTTCTTCTTTGCTTTCTTCCTTTCTGATGTCCTTTGCTTGCTTTTCCTTGTTTGAAGTTTCTACCTTTTGGAGACTTGATTCCTCTTTCTGCTTCTCATATTCTGTATCTTGTAGTACCTTGGTCCTTTCCACTTTATTCCTTAGGAGAACAATTTCTGCTTCCAATATTTCACATTCTGTTTCCCTGGCTCTCAATAGATCTGTCATATCTTCCTCAATATTCTTTCCTTCTTCTACCTTAATCTTGAGTTCTGTGAGACTCTGTATAAGTTCCATCCTTGCTTCTTCATCTTCTTGAACTTGCTCTTTCAAGCTTGAATTCTTCTCTCTAAGTCTTTCCAATTTTTTGAGAGTAGCAAAGAATTCTTCTTTTATATCAAACATAGTCTCTTCTTCACTTTCTGAAGTCATGTGTGCTACCGAAGGATCCTCTTCCAAGTTGTTAGTCTTTTCATGGAGAGACCCGCTCTGATACCAATTGAAGAACATGTGCTTATACTGAGAGGGGGGGTGAACAGTATACAATAAAAATTTTTGCTTTTTAATCCAAATAGTAGCATCAACATTAATAAAATAGTAAACATCACACAAAGCATCACACACATGAGAGACATCATTTTTACATGGTTCACCCAAATATGGCTACCTCCATGGAGAAAATATTTCTTCTAAATATTTCTCAAATAATATTTTGGGAATCCTTCCCAATTACAATGTTTATGGATCTCTGTCCAAAGGAGATGTTGATCCCCTAAATCTAGTTTGTGGATCTCTATCCATAGGAGAACTCCTTCTCCTCTGCTCTGGTTGATGATCCTCTAGAAGACTACTGCCTCCACTACTCTGGCTTGTGGATCTCTCTCCACTGAAGACTCTTGTCCCCACTCAAAAGACCTATCCTCACTGCCCTGGTTGATGGATCTCTATCCATCAGAGACTACTATCCTCTCTGCTCTATCACCTCCAAAGCTCTATCTCAATTCTATACTAAACATAGTTCAGTCGATCTAGCATAACTCTGCTCAATAGGTCCACTTAAAACCTGCTCAAATCTGCTCAATAGGTCCACATAAAACCTATCCAAATCTGCTCACTAGGTCCACATAGAACCTACTCAAATCTGCTCAATAGGTCCACATAGACCCTACAAACTCTGCTCAATAGGTCCACATAGAACCTATCCAAATATGCTCAATAAGCTCACACAGAACTTGTCCAAATCTGCTCAATAAGTCCTCTCTAGGACTTGCTCAAATTGTATTGTAAGCTTCCACAAAAGCTCACACAAAATTAGTCCACAAGTCTTCTCAAAGACTTACCTCAAATATGCTTAACAAGTCTACATAGAACTTGTCCAATCTCATAGAAACATAAAGAGAATTGTTAGAGACTCAATATGTTCTATTCTCAAAACTCAATCTCAACTCAAATCAGAATATAGAATAGTTTGTTTTATGGAACTTGAACAATCACTTCATACATCCACTTGACTAGGCTCAATCAACTCTACTCAACCAATCACTTCAAGAAACAACTCTTGCTCACAAACCCTAGTCCAAGCATGTATCATCCAACTCAAAATATTTCCAACAATTCTCAACAACAAATCTCACATAACAATGATACTCATGATCTTTTCAAACCCTAGTTCAAGTTCTTTGTATAACAACTCACTTCAACAACCATGCTTATCAAACAAGGTTTTAAACACAACTCTCAATTTCAGAAAACCTTGAAGCATTAACTCAAACACTTCACTCAACCAATGATCTCAACAACAATGCTTATAAAACAAGGTTTTAATCACAACTCTCAATTCAGAAAACCTTGAAGCATCAACTCAAACACTTTTGAAAAGGAAACCCTAATCAAATCCTTTTCACTCCAAACTTAATTTTCAAGTAAGCCAATCAACCAACTCAACCAAGGAAGAATTTGCCCATACCTTTTGTTTGACAAGGAGTTGATCTCACAAATCTGCCACACTCACAAATTTCTCTTTTCCAATCTCAATAAGGGTTAGAAGACTTCAATCAAATCACAATACAAAATAATGACCCAAAATACACCTTATTACTCCAACTCAAAAATAACATTCACCATAGTCTTCTTTAAATAGAAAAACCCTTATACAAAAATAATGCTCAAAAGTCTTAATAAGAAATTAATTAAGACTTTACTAAAACTCCTTATTACTCCTAAAATAATAAATCTCAAATATCAATACCTCCACAATAATCCTCAACAAACATTCACCATAAATTTCAAATATCAAACCTTCCACAATAATCCTCAACAAACATTCACCATAAATTTCATGCCTTAATGTATAAAAATAATAATCACTTATGCACCCTTATTCCTCCAACATTAGGCAACTAACAAAATTTAAATCAAAATTAAATACCTTGTCCTTGGAGGGAATCGAACCCTCAACCTCGTCTCACCACAAGCGCCTTAACCACGGCCAAAGTCGCCGCACGAGCCAAGCGCTCGCTTGAGATTAAAGAAGCACCACGTGCTTCTTAATCTCACACCACCTTCCACCAAGCAAAAGGTCATGCACCTTGGGTGCCTCAAACAACACACCAAACAATGCACGCGGGGATTCGAAATGTCAACCACCTTGCTGCCAGCGCCTTTGCGCTTTCCCAACTACCACTAGGCCATGCTTGCCCAATGAAACTTGAGGATGGAACCTTCCTCCTCTATGCCTTTCGCTGCCACGTTTTCGTAAATCACAAGCTCTCTTTTTCGCATGCCACCGATTTATTAATTCGAGCAAGGGTAACTTTCCAATGGTTTTGGGCAAAGTATTTATATGCATTATATTTGCTTTGGACACATCGGCGCTAGCTCCTCCATGATGACGTCGACGAAAATATAGAGGCTTCGAAAGCCTTTTTCTTTAAACCCCAACTTTGGGTTTAATTTACTTTAAACTTTGCGCTTTGAAATATTTTTCCCTCCAAAACCCAACCTTAGGGTTTTATAAAAAATAATTAATTGTCCTTTGTAAACCAAATAATATTATAATTAAAATTATAATAATTTATTTGGGTTTTTCACCACCTTGGATAAATATTATAATAAATATTATAATATTATATCCTTCCATTGCTTCGGATATATTTGCTTCCAAAGGAGAACTGAAACCATTTTCTGAACCATTCTTTTGGGTGTAAAATAAAAATATTTTAACCCATTACAACTTCCATTGAACTTTGCACTTGAACTGGAGAAGAACTATCACTGGCATCTTGACATCAATGACAACTTTGGCTTAGGGACTCAAAATGTCCAACATTATGATGCTCTCTAACTCCCAAGTCAAGTTGACATTTTGTAGGAGTCTCTCAATTTTGCTAAGGATAAGGAGAGTAAGCTGACACAGATAGTGTTTGCATCACCACTTATGATTTTAGCTACAGGATGGATCATACATAACTGCATGATCGACTCTGGTGCCATGACAACCATCATCCCCAAATAATTATGTGAGATCATGGGCATGAAGTACACCTAGAGCAGTCCTGGAGTGTTGCAGCTAAACGAAACTCCCATGAATATGGTAGGAGCTATCAAGGATATTCCAATCCAACTCCATAAAATACCATAGATCATGATCATCCAAGAGATCATGGTGGTTGACTTAGAGCCATACTTTAGTATGTGCCTCTCAAAATAATTCACTACTAAGTTGGGAGGCAATCTCTCCCTCGACTACTTGCACTTGGAGATCCCATTCAAGGGGAAAAAATTTAAGCTCTTCAATGAGAATCCTGCCACTTTTCATGTTGAAAAACTTGAGTATGAATAGAAAGGCTCGGTCTCTATCAACCTGATGATAGAAGAAATACAAACAGTGGACCCGATGGAAGAATATCTTGGTGAGCTCCAAGTCAAAGATGAGTTCTCCATGACTGATTTCAATGCTATTATCGAGATTTATTTGGGGTTCTATTCATTGAAAAAGCTTAAAAAGGCTAATGCAAAGGCACACAAAGAGGATCCTTCAATACTCGACCAACTTTGGAAATTATACTTTGATGGTACACGATGCAATAATGGTGTAGGAACTAGCATCACACTCATTTCCCCATCAGGAGAATAAAAGACTTATTCGTACAGGCTCACATGGAGTTGTATGAATAATGTAGTGGAGCATGAGGCTTTGTGCCTCGGACTCAAGAAGATTAAAAAGCTTGGTATTAATTAGTTGTAGATATTTAGGGATTCCAAATTAATATGCAACTAGGTTACTAGTAAGTGCATCTCAAAGCAACACTATTTGAAGGTGTACTGCAACAAGGTATGGGATTTTCTTGAATCCTTCATCGTGCTGAACATCAAGTCAATTTTATGAAAGTGAAATAAGCTTGTGGACATATTAGCCTCCATTGGTGCATGGTTTTCACCATTATATGATATGATGCATAAGCTGAAGACGATGAAGCTGATCTATAGGCCTTTTGTACCTGATAAAAAAATCACTGGTAGGTGTTCGACAATGATGAGTAACTTGTCAATTTTCTAGAGAATGAAGCATCCTCTACTGAAGAGCATACTTTGATTGAAGAATACCATGAGGGGTTGATTCAACTAAAAAAAAACCACATCCCAAAGGGTCTGATCACACTGGAGAGTCTGTTCAACCAAAATGATAGGTTTATCGACCATAAGATCAAAGTTGACCAGAAAGAGTTCGTGGACCTAGAGTTAGACCTGGAAAAATTTATTAAGGTAGGGGTTGATTGCACAACTGAAGAGTTATAGCATATTTGCATCCTGTGCAAGAAATACCTGGACATCATCACCTGGTGTTACCAAGATCGAAGGGGGTACAATAATAACATCATCCAGCACACCATTGAGCTGAAGGAAGGGGTCAAACCATTCAGGTAGAAGTAGCGACCCATCAACCCAAATATTGAGATGTTGATGAGGGTCGACCTTCTAAAAATTCTTGAATCCAATATCATTTATCCAATCAAGCATTCATCCTGGGTAGCCAACCTTGTTCTAGTGCAAAAGAAGAATGACGACATCTTCTTATGCATTTATTTCCAAAATCTCAACCAAGCATCGCTCAAGGACCACTACCAGCTACCTCATATCAATCAAATCCTTCATGTGGTGGTGGGAGGATAGTGGTTTTCCTTGCTGGATGGTTTCTTTGACTACAACCATATTTGGATCAAGGATGAAGACTAGCACAAGACTACGTTCACAACTAAGTTGGGAACCTTCACCTACCAATGCATGCTCTTTGGCCTTTCAAACACCAGAGTGGCTTTTCAAAGGGTGATGGACCTCATATTTGAACTGTTGAATCATGTCATCATGACTTAATTATATGACATGATAGTCTTCTCCCATAAGATGAGGAACACGGCCTACATTTACGATAACTTTTTGAAAAATACCAGAAGTTCGAGGTCTCCATCAATCCCAAAAAATCCATATTTGCAATGAAATAAGGAAAGCTACTTGGGCATATTATTTTTGAAAAGGGATTAATTTTTTATCCCACTCGAGCTGAAGCACTTCTTCACCTTCAACTACCAATAAATAAAAAAACCTTGCAATCTTTTTTTGGATAAATAAATTTTGTTAGGAAATGCATCGTCGACTTTGCCCAAGTAGTAAAGCTGATGGTCCAGCTCTCGAAGAAGGATGCTAAATTCAAGTGGACCCATTAAAGGAGGTAGGATTTTTAGGAAATCAAGAAGCGAATCACTCAAGCTCTAATCCTTGTCAATCTTGACTATTCAAGAGATTTTATCTTATATACCATAGGGGAGCCAGAAAGCTATGCAGTTGTTCTAACATAGAAGAAGGAAGACGGATATGAGCATCTGATAGTGTTCCTTAGCCAAATAATCCAACCAAATGAAGAAAAATTCAAATTTTTTGAAATACAAGTGCATGCAATGATGAGGTCGCTCCAAAAGTTTCAATATTTCATCTCTTAGAGCAAGACGATAGTGTACGTGATACACCCAAATGTTCAAAATTTCATCATCCAAGGTGATCTTAGAAATAGTAGATATGGATGGGTCACTAAGATCCAAGAGTTCAACATAGAGGGGTGCCCCACCAAGTTAGTTCAATGTAGAGTGCTCTGCCAAGAGATGGCTAAAAATACCACTATAGAAATTATGAAACCTAACTCGGATAGCCCTACGCCCATTAACAATCTCGCCAATCTATAGGCTGACAGTCCATATTGGATAGACAATCTAGTTAAATACTTTAACATGGGCATATACCCTTCCCACTTCAATGTTATGCAAAGAAGGAGATTTCACCTGCAGGCTGGTAGGTATGTCCCAATGCCTAACATACTATTTTATTAGAACATTGATGGAGTCCTCCCGAGATGTATCAAAGATTCAAAGAAGATGAAAATATTTGAGGAGTTTCACTTTGGGATTTTAGGAGGACATTTTGTAGGTAGGTCCATGGCATTAAAGATCATCAAAGTGGGCTATTATTGGCCCACCCTTTTCTTGAATGCTTTCAAAGTCATCCAGTGCTACAACAGTTACCAGTGCTACTCTGGTAGGGCACGGAATGCATTATTTCCTCTTCACCCCATCCAAGTAAAATCTCCATTCCAAAAGTGGGGCCTAGAATTCATTGGGATCATCAATCCTAATTCCTCCATCAGCCACAAATATATTTTAATCACCACAGACTACTTCACTCGGTGGTCAGACATAATTCTGACCAAGCAAGCTGACCAAGACGTGGTTATCTTCTTGACCTATCCAAAAAGCATACATCTATCTAATATATATCAATTAGAATCAACATCAAAGCATAAAATGATAAAAAATATTGCATATGAAAATAAAATGGATGCTTATCTTATTAATATTGAAAATAATCTTGGTTACGATCATGCCCCTCTTAGGGTCACCCAAATGTTGATACAATTGATACAATTACAAAGACCCCAACGAGGTAGGCACAATACTAAGGCTCTCTAAATAGTCACAAACTGCTCTAGGGTATATTTGACCCTCTTCTTCATGTTGAGGAAAGATTTAGATGACTGAATCTCCTTTGAACCTGCTTTCCTATGGTTAATAAACAACACAAAAGCATTAATAGCATAGGCAGCCTCTCATGATGAGGCCCTTTAAAGGATATAAACATGAAAGCACTATAACACTTAATGAAATCAAGAAAATAAATAAATCATGTTAAACTTATGCAAGACTCATAAATATTGCTTGAAACATAGAAATTAAGAGTACTACTATCTATCTAATAGACTAATTACATGAATTGATGCATGGAAACAAGATATTAATGTAAATTTACATAAATTTACATTAACTCACATAAAACCCTAATTAAACTGGTTAGTGTCTCTAAAACATGAAATAAACTACTAAAATGTCTAATCTAGTCTAATTAAGTAAAATGTAAAAGAAACAATAAGTAGATCTATCACCTATTGCAAACCGTAGCTCAGATGAGCGGTCTGCACTACACACTGTGGCTGTTAGTTGTGGTGAGAAATCAAGTAGCTTTGCCCTCCAAATCAAGGGTTTTGGGCTTGATCTTCCTTATCCAATTGATGATCAAGGGTTGCCTTGGTGTCCTCTGACTAGATTGGTGGTTGAATTCCACAATTGGGCCTCTATTTTCCTGAATTAGCATTTCTTGGTGTTCTAGCTCATTAGGGAATAGATGGTATAAATTGACATGATGCTTGGTGAATTTGTAAGTGAATGGCAACTAGGCTCTATAAATGTACTCAAATGAATCTACAATACGATAGGGCTTCATTGCTCAAAATTCTCTCTCTCTTGCTATATATTTGCCCTAATTCAAAGGGGTACTTATAGGACTACCCAAGGGCTAGGGGTGGCTTCATGGAGAAGCCAAGATCAAGAAGAGGTGGTTAGGACAGTTGGATTGGAAGCCTATGGAATATTCGATCCTTCAACTACCTTCTTCTAGAATAAGTGGTCGTTCAAACTAATTTGGCTCGGATGAAGGCCAACTGAACTTTAGTTTAGACCAAAAGTGATAGTTGTGGCCTAGACTATAGATCGTAGGTATCATCCATGAACTAGAATGTAGACCGTAGGTCTCAGCTATGTTTCATATTGTAGACTACAGATCTCAACCATGGTTCATACTGATTAGACCAAGGAGCCCAAATTGGGTGGTTAAAACCACTGCTCTATCTTGGAGTTTGTCCAAGATCTTCCATATGGTTTTGTAGCATGTCCCATATGAGTAGTCACCCTCGACATGATGCATTTTAGGTGCCTACACTTCTTACTTGAAGTACGGATCACTCACTTTGGTGTAACTGAAGCCATCGTGTCTGATAATGGTTCTCCTTTCACCAATGCAAAAATATGTGATTTTGCAGTCAGGTATAGAATCTATTTGAAAAACTTATCTAACTATTACCTGCATGGCAATAGACTAGCAAAATCTACAAACAAGAACCTACTATGAATATTAAAGAGGTCTCTCCAGTAAAATAAGTGAAGTTGGCATCTACTCTTGGACCAGTCGTAATGGGCCAACTGTATTTCTATCAAGCAATCAATCAAGATGTCACCCTACTCAATGGTGTATGGGAAATACATAGTCTTACCTACACACATTGAGTTGCCCACGTTGTAGTTACTTAACTGGATCAACAAAGAAGAGGGACAATTCAACCCGACGGATGTGAGGTTAGCTCAGTTGCTAGATTTGGAAGAGTAAAGAGATAAAGCTTACGAAGCCTTCACCAAGCATGCTGAATCCACCAAGGGCTGGTTCAAAAAAAGGACTTCTAATAGAACCTTGAGTATCAAATATTTGTTCTTAAATTGGAATGAAAATAAATCCAATTCTGGGAACCACAAGAAGTTTGACACCTTTTGGGAAGGCCCATTTTGAGTCTCTAAAATTAACTAGATCAACTCATTTATTCTGCAAGACATGAAGGGTTTCACTCTCCCAATTTTAGTGAAAGGCTTTCTTTTGAAAGCTTATCACCTGTTGATCTCTAAGGAATATCATTGATCCACTAGGTATTTCTTGTGTATATACTCTTTCAAAGTTAGTACAGTTTATTTTTGCTCCAATTTTTTGAGCGTAGCTAGAAAAAATGGATAAGGGAGAGGGATTTCTCTATCGCTCCATTTCTGGAGCAAAGCCTCTATCACTCCATTTCTGGAGCAAAGCCTCTATCACTCCATTAGCAGAGTGACAGCTTCCCATTCCCTATAAAAACAAAAAAAAAATTCCTAAGGGTAGATTTTCACTCCACTTTTGGAGCACTTTACCAAAGCGCTCCACCTAGGGAGCGCTTCCCTAAAAGCACTCCACCTAGGGAGTGCTTGAGGGGAGAGGGATTGCCTAAGAGATAAAAAAAAGTATGTGCTATTTCTTCTAAGTTTAAAAGTGGAAAGTGCTCCACATGTGGAACGCTTCTCCAAAGTGCTCCACTTTTATATTGATAGTCCCGTTCGTTCTCCCTTCCCTTACCTGGATAGATCGACCTATTCCAAGCCTCTTTAAAAATGATCAAAATACAAAGAAAAATATAATCAAAACATAATTTTGTTCAAAATAATTATGTTATGGGAGGAAAAAAACACAGACCTTCACCATTCTACCTTTCTTTGGAAATGGAAGGATGGGTTGTGCACAATTGCATGATATATTTAGGAGCAACCACCATGGTCATGCCTAAGGTAGTATGTGATGTCATGGGAATGGAATACACTAGGAGTTGTCCTAGGGTGTTGTAGTTGGATGGTACCCCGATAAAAACTGTAGGGGTGATCAAGGATGTACCTATCATTCTCCATAGATTACCTCAGGTTACTGTCATACAAGAAATTGTGATAGTTGATTTGGAGCCATACTTTGGAATGTGCCTTTCTAAGGAATTTATTACCAATATGGGGGGATACCTATCTCTTGACTACTCTCATATGGAAATTTTATGTAAAGGAAGAAGGATGAAAATCCAATTAGAAAAACCCTCTCCCTTTCATATAGAGAGAATAGAGGAAGTATATTGGAAAGCAACTATGGTAAATATCATCACTGAGTAAGGGGGTTATTAGAAGAAGTTTTGGAAATACTGCAAACAAAGTATCAATTTTCCATGAAAATGTCAATGTAATAATGAAAATAGGGGTTGGCATTTACACCATTTAAATACCAGAAGAGAAAGAGTTGGAAGCATAAACAAAATATTTATCTTCATATCATAAGTTATGGAAGTTATATTTTGACGAAGCAAGATGCAAAAATGGCGCAAGAGCTAGAATAGTCTTGATTTTCCTTGAAGGAAACCAAAATTTTTTTCTCATATAGATTGAAATGGATTTGCACTAATAATGTAGTAGAATATGAAGACCTCTGTTTAGGACTTAAAAAAGAAGAAAATATGGGCATCAAGAAACTCCATATATATGGAGATTCCAAATTAGTGATTAATAAAATCAATGGAAAATGTATTAGCAAGAAACACTACTTAAAAGCCTACCAAAATAGCGTATGAGACCTACTAAAGTCATTCGAACTGTTGAATATCAAGTTGATCCTTAGGTATCAGAATAGACATGTTGATATCTTGGATTCTATAATGTAAACTTTTACCCAATGTCAAATACCATTCACAAAGAAAAATTAGTCAGGTTGGTATATAGGCCATCTGTCCCTGATAAGGATACTTTCTGGCAAGTGTTTGAAAATTATGAACAAATAGTGGACTTTCTTATTCATGAACTAAATTGTTCAATTGATGGTTCCTCTAAGGGTGAAAAGGAAGGGTTCATTCAAATCAAAAATAACCATATTCCAAAAATACTAATCACTTTGGAAAGCCTCTTTGACAACAGTGATCGACCAAAAGGTCTTAAAATGAAGATTGACTCTGAAGGATATAAGGAAGTTAAAATATCATATGAAAAGGGGCTGAAGATAGGAGTAGACTACTCAGATGAGGAAGTTCACCAGATTCAAGAATTGTGTAAAAGATATGATGATATTATTGCATGGACATATGACGATCTCAAAGTATACAATAAGGATGTAATCCAACATACTATTGAATTGGAACATGATGCAAAGCCATTTTAGTAGAAATAAAGGCTCGTGAACAAAAAATAGAGGCTCTCATGAAATACGAATTACTGAAGCTACTAAATGCCAAGATAATATACCCTATAAAGCATTCTACTTAGGTATCTAACCTAGTTTCGTCAAAAAAAATAATGGATATATTAGGCTTTGTGTGGAATTTCACAACCTAAATAAAGTATTTTTAAAGGATCACTACCCTCTACCACAAATAGATTAGATATTGCATACGGTGGTAGGATAAAAATAGTTCTCATTGCTAGATGGATTTTCATGAGTCAATCGAGTTTGGGTCAAATACGAAGATCAATATAAGATAAAATTTACTATAAAATAGGGAATATTTGCATATCAGAGGATGCTATTTGGCTTATCTAATGCTAGTGTAACATTTCAAAGATAAATGGACCTGGAGTTCAGTTAATTGGTCAATAAGGTAAGTGTTATCTATTTATATGATATGACTATTTATTATCATAAGAGGTATGATCATTTAAAACATATTAAACAAATATTTGATAAGTGCAGAGAATTTAGAATATCACTAAACCTAAGAAAGTCAATCTTTGTGATACAAGGAGGAAAAATCTTGGGACATGTTGTGTCAAAATTAGGGCTTGCTCTAGACCCAGACAGGGTCAATGCTATCCTATAATTACCAATACATATGAACAAGAAGTCACTCTAGTCTTTCTTTGGACATATCAACTTTATGCGGAAGTGTCTGATTTTACGCAAATAGTCAAGAATTTGACACAAATACTGAAGGACAATTTCAAATTCAAATAGACGGATGATAGGAAAAATACTTTTGGGAATATCAAGGAGGGAATTTCACAAGCTCTGGTTCTTGTTAACCTGAATTATTCTAAAGATTTTATTCTATATGCCTTTGGAGCTGAATAAAGTTATGCAATAGTTTTGATGCAAAAGGGATATGATGGTGATGAGCGACCAATTACATTTCTTCACCAGAATCTACATGAACATGAAGAAAAAAACAACTTTATAGAAATACAAGTATATGCTTTTATGAAATATATCAATAAGTTCAGGCATTTTGTCTCTCAAAGTAAAATAGTAGTGTATGTAGTGCACCTAGATGTTAGGAATTTTGTGATCCAAGAATAATGGGGTGATCGAAGTGTTGGTTGGATGATAAAAATTCAAGAATTTGATGTAGAAATTCAATCCACAAAACTAATCAGAGGGCGAGCACTTTGTCAACACTTGATGGAAGCATCAGTTACAAACTCTAACTTATCTATAGAAGTAGTGGAAAACTTGGAATCAACACAGAGATATGTCATCTGACTCATGGATCATCCATTTGATGTCCTAAATTCAACATGGTAAGTATCCAAAATGCTTGACAGTAGCACAAAAATGTAGGTACAAGATGCAAGCTAGAAAATATATCTTGGTCAATAATGCACTCTATCAAAAAAAAATTGATGGCGTGCTATTGCATTACATACCACAAGAAAAGGCAAGTAGTTTACTAGAAGAATTTCACTTTAGATTCTTAGGGGACCATTATTCAACTCATACCACAACAATTAAAATACTTATGGTAGGATTTTATTGGCCTTCCATATTCTTAAATGCATTCAAGATGGTTAGGACATGTGACAAGTTTCAAATATTTACTAGAAAATAAAAGCGTTATACCATGCCTTTAAAACCGATAGTGGTAGAAGAACATTTTAAATGATGGGGGCTAGATTTTTTTGGCATTATAAACCCAAATTCATAAAATGGTCACAAATACATATTTGCAAATACAAACTACTTTACTAAGTGTACGGAAGCAGAAACAACCAAACAAGCTTATCAACAAACAACCATTAACTTCCTTGAAAGATTGATTAAAATATTTGGAGTCCCAGCTACTATTTTCTCAAAAAATGAATCTTCTTTTATATGATCCAAGACAATGGACTTTGCTAGGAAATATAGGATATACTAAAATGCAACTTTAAATTATCATCCTCAGGGCAATTGCTTTGTGGAATCCTCAAACAAGAACCTTTTGAGAATTATTAAAAGAAGCATTGAGTATAATCCCAGAATTTGGAACCTTCTTTTAAATCAATAATTATGAGTAGATAGGATAGCTCCAAATAAGTCCCTCAGAATATCCCCTTACTCTTTGGTAGAGGTCATCCTTCCTATTAATCTTGAACTCCCAACATTGAAGCTCCTACAATAAATGGATGATGGAGAGTTCACACTAATTGAAATAAGGCTAGCACAACTAATGCAATTGGAAGAGGCTTGACGAAAGGAATTTTATAATACATGCAACATAAAATTCTAGTCAAGCAGTGGTTTGATAAGAAAGCTAAAACAAAGGAATTTTCCAAAGGAGATCTTGTACTTAAATGGGATGTAAATCTTTCCAAACCAGGAGCTCATGATAAGTTTGATTTATTATAGACTCGATCGTATCTAATAGAGGAATGTTGAACTTCAAAAGCATATCAATTATAGAATTTGGAAGGCAAACTGATGTCAATCCTAGTGAATGGGTAATATTTGAAGCATTATGCTTAAGCTATAAGAAGCAGTTGTATATATGCACATATTGTTTTTATCCTTGTACATAAAGAGTTAGTTTTTGCTTTTGTGTTGTATAGTATATAGTCCTAAGGTTTTAAGGTGCTATAAGGAGTCTCTATAGGTATCATGTTTAATCTCAGAAATACATAGGAATATGGGAAGCTTCTAGTCAAGTAGAGGATCCTAAAACCCCTATCCTAAGCAGATACAAAGAAATAAGATTGATGGGAATAAAAGGTGAAACCCAAAATATCGCTTGATTGGGAAGAAGAAAAAATAAATTATGGCCTACAACTTATTCATCAAAAGAACCGATCATCAAATTTGAAAGAGTACCCAATAAATATAATTGCATGAGTACTAATGACTAATGCTATATCCTAATAAAATCAAGGAGAACGATTGTGGGCACACACATAAAGTGACCTTAACGTGCATAACGGTTAGGAAAGGACATGGTTATTTATCTGTCACCTATTAAGAAGAAAATTTATGAAAAATGTGGTTGAAGCACACTCTTCAAGTGAATTTAAGCATGTGTAATAAATTAAAGAAGAATCGAGGCTAAAGCAAGATCAACTTAGGAAAATAGCAATTCCACTGCTTCCAAGAGGATATTGTACCTGCTTAAATTATTTTATTGGTCCAAGGTCTGCAATCCAAGAAATGTTGGTGAAATAATCTGATAAGGCTTTGTGTTTTAGTTAGATTTACCTCGAAGAAAGTGGAATTAATTACAACTTAAATCACCAATCCTATATATCCTTCACTCTAATGATATAAGAGCAATGATAATAGAAAATCCTTGATGATACAGTGGCCACTAAGTGTTGTTTATGCCCTCTCAGAAGAAGAATGGTAGGTCCTAAAAGTGTAGAAGTCTGAAGAGTAGGGAAAAAGTTGTGCAAAATGACTAAGGCAAAGCTGAAGAAGAGACTAGAAGACTCATTTGAGGGTATTATGGATACATGCATCACCTTGAAGGCCAAAGTGAAGCTATATCGAATAGAAGTAGAACAAAAGGCAAAGGCCATGAATTCTAGCATCGTTGAAGCAGTGCCATGGAATACGCAGTTGGAAATATTCTTGCTAATAGCCATGCACCATTATCCTGAGCTAGAGGATGTTGTGATGCAAGCATGAGAATAGTTAGAGGGAAATATGGATGCCCTCTAGTTTAGATAACTACTCAAAATATAAGGAAGTCTTTCATGATCCCAGAACACTCTCTCAAATATGTATCTATTAAACATCTTAGAGTTATCAAGGAGAAGTCCCAAAGAGAAAAGCCTGTAGAGGAAGGCCCAAGAACTTGGATGAAGGAAGTCTTAAACCTGAGAAGCTTTCCAAAAGATTATTTAGATAGGACCTGGTAGTTAGCGTAATTTAAAGAAGATGTTAAGCCACTTATAAGTATGATAACTATAGTGCATGGCATTAAAACAGATAAATTGGTCCTTCTAGAGTAGGTAGCTTTGGCGCATGCTACACTAAGGCAGTAAAAATAGATTAGGCTGAATTTATGGCTAGAAATATGAGAAAGCAACTTGCAGAATACCAATCTAATAAAAGCACAAAATTCCATTTCCTCTCTTATATGGCCTAGTTTTTCCTTTTCTTTATACCTAGAGTAGCACATTACATGCAGATTGCTGAATTTTATCCTCGTCCAATTATAGAATGGACACAGTACCTTCAAAAAAGTTAGTCCTATATGGATTTTAATAAAAAATTCCTTGGTCTAGCCTTAGCCTATGTTTATGGAAGTTGTCCTCATTTTTTTGAAAGAGCCATCCATATTGTTGGACATTTTGACTCCCTAAGCTGAAGTATTGTCATTGATGTCAATAGATCAATAAATTTCAAAAGGAGTTATGAATGGTTTTTGTGAAAACCAAGGCATGGAAAATAAAAGGTTTTATTTAAAACCATGGACAGAAGATTTGATCTGAGTTTTTCTTAAAACCATCATTGGGCTTTCATTTCATCGAAAAAGGTGATCCAGTGATGGAGTTATTTGAGTTTTAATGTTTGGTTTAAATTTTAATTATTTAAAATGTAAATTCAAATTTAAATGGAAAGTTTCCTGTCGAATTCTTCATGCAAATACAATTTTAATATTTCTATCGACGTCTTCAAAGTGTTATTAAACACTATATAAAGGGGTGGCAATTAAACCAAATAATCATCCTTGCTCTTGTGTGTTAATTTCCTTGGAATTCGAAAGAGCTCGTGCAAATTGTTGAAAAGGAAGCAGAGAAGAAAGCACAGTGATTTGGAAATCTCAAACGTGGTATGAGGCATGGCGCATTGGCGTATCGATTTTGCTAAGACTATGGGCAATGCAAATATCAGGGATCAAATCCCCTTGACGGTAGTGTGTGGGAAGCGCTTTGGCACCTTGTCCTTTGTGGTAGGAGGAGGAAGATTAAAGGCCTTTTTAGCCTTTGCTTTTCAAATGAGTGCTTTGGCTTGGTTGGAATATTAGCCATGGATAAGACACTCGTGGTGTGTGGCAGATGGGGGTTAGAATCCCCTTGAGATGTATTTACGTTTTTACCTTTATAATTTTTATTAGCCCTAAAGTTTGGAGTTATAAGGCATTTAATGGGAATTAAATTTTATCATTAGGGTTGTGATTATTATTTCAAAAGCATATTTAATTTATGTTTTACTTTTATGGAAATGGAGAATTGATTTTAGGAGAAATAAGGAGTTGTTGTTAAAGTGATTTTGAGAGATTTATTATGGGTTGTTCTTAATAAGGGTTTTTATTAAAATAGACTTTGGTGGATGTTTTTATGAAGTTGGAGTGAAAAGGGTGTAAATTAAGTTATTCTTTTATTGTGATTATTTAAAAGACCACTAACCCTTATTAATATTGAAAAGGAAAGTTGTGATTAAGTGTGGCAGATTTTGTGGACAACTTATTGGCATCAAAAAGGTATGGGCACATTCTCCTATTGATTGTTTGTGGTGGTTGATTTCTAAAATATCATTGGAGAGAAAAGGATTGATTATGATTTCCTTTGTGAAGATGGTTGGTTGAATGCTTCAAGGTTTTCTGATTTGTGAGTTGTATTTAAACCTTGTTTCATTAGCATTTTTGTTGAATCCCATTGATGATGAAATGAACTTGAACATGATCTAGAAAAGAACATGAGTATCATTGTTATGTAAGATTTGAGATAAAGCATTGTTGGAAATATTTTGAGTTGGTTGATACATACTTGAACTAGGGTTTATGATAAAGTGTTGTTCCTTAATGTGATTGGTTGAGTTGATTTGGTTAAGCCTAGTTAAGTAGATGAGTGAAATGGTTGTTCAAGTTCCATAAAATAAACTATTCTATATTATGATTTGAGTTGAGATTGATATTGAAGAAGAGGAAATATTGAGTCTCTAATAATTCTCTTTATGCTTCTATTGAGTTGAGATTGGGATTTGAGTATAGAACATATAGAGTCTCTAAAAATTCTCTTTATGCTTCTATGAGATTGATTTGAGTTGAGATTAAGATTTAAGAATAGGACATATTGAGTCTCTAACAATTCTCTTTATGCTTCTATTAAGTTGAGATTGGGATTTTAGTATAGAACATATAGAGTCTCTAACAATTCTCTTTATGCTTCTATGATATTGAATTGAGATATTGATTGTACTTTGAGCTTAGAACATATTGAGTCTATAACAATTCTCTTTATGATTCTATGAGATTGAACAAGTTTTGTGTGAGCTTGTTAAGAAGATTCGAGATAAGTCTTTGAGAAGGCTTGTGGAATATTTTGAGTTAAGATTTTGTGAAAGCTTGCTAAACATATTTGAGCAAGTCCAAGAGAGGACTTATTGAGCATATTTGAGCAATTCCAAGAGAGGACTTATTGAGCAAATTTGAGCAAGTCCAAGAGAGGACTTATTGAGTATATTTGAGCAAGTCCTAGAGAGGATTTGTTCAGCAGATTTAGACAGGTTTTGTGTAAACCTATTGAGAAAATTTAGACAGATTTTGTGTGAACTTGTTGAACATATTTGAGTAGGTTATGAGTGAACCTATTGAGCAAAATTGTACTGGACAGACTGTACTATGTTTAGTGTAATATATTGAGCATAATTGTGCTAGACCGACTAAACTGTGTTTGGTACAGTATTGAGACAAATATTTGGAGGTGATAGAATATAGAGGACAGAGTCTCAATGGATAGAGATCGAGTAGCCAGGACAATTGAAGATAAGATATAAGTGATAAATCTTTAATTTGAGAGAGATCCACCAATCAATGTAGCATAGAGATAAAGTCTTCTAGAATATCACTAGCCAGAGCATAAGGGGAAAGAGTTCTCTTGTGGAAGAGATCCACAAACTTGAGATTAGGGGATCAAAATCTCCTTTGGACTGAGGTCCATAAAAAATATAATTTGGGAAGGATTCCTAAGAGATCATTTGAGAAATATTTTCTCTGTGGAGGTAGTCCACATTGGGTGAACCACGTTAAAATATGTGTCTCTATTGTGTGTTGTGTTTTTTACATTGCTTTGATTACTGCTATTGATACTACTATATATACACTGCATAATATTGATTTGAGAAGAAAAGTAAAAATTGGTCTTATGTTGTTCACCCCCCCTATCAGTATAAGCTTGTGTTCTTCAATTGGTATTAGAGCGGGTTCCTTCAGAAGAGTTTGAAAGCTTGAAGGAAAAGCGGTTTAAGAACACAATGGATCAAAAGGATAAAAATAATGAGATCTTTAATAATACAATACCATTATTTGATGGAAGTGACTTCCTATATTGGTGTGTGCTGATGATATTTCACCTGATGGCACTTGGTAATGAAGTTTGGGATGCAGTGGAATTTGGGTAGAATTCAAAAATAAATCCTCCTATAGATAAGGAAGGTAGGTTTCTCATGCATGCAAATTCAAGAGCTATGAATGTAATTATAAGAGGATTACGTAGATCATAATATATGAAAGTAATAGAATGCAAAATAGAAAAATATATGTGGGAACTCTTACAAACCATATATGAAGGAGATAAAAGTGTCAAGAAAGCAAAGATAAAAAATATCAAAGGATAATTTGAGAATCTAAAAATGAGGTATGATGAAAGAATTCATGACTATCTCAACAAGGTTGATGAACTTATACATGAGATGAAAGGTCTTGGAATGAACGTTGATGAATCTGATGCTTACGATAAGATCTTGAGGACTCTTCCAAAAAGGTATAGTGAAAAATTTTCTACCATAGAAACATCAATTAATAGTGATAATCTAACAAGAAATACTTTTCTTGGTATGCTTACAACTTTTGAGATAAGAACAAAAGATCATATTCCTCCAAAATATGTTGCATTCAAAGTGGACAGTAAGAAAAAGGGTAAGAAGACATAATCAAGCAATGAATCTTCTAGTGATGAAGAAGCTAACTATGGTAGAAGAGATAAAGGGTTGAAAATACCAATAGATATGAGATCTATTAAATTCTTTAATTGTGGCAAGTTTGAACATTTTGCAACATAATGCAAAGAGCCAAAGATCAACAATGATGAAGAAAAATAGGATCACAGGTGATGAGGCCTGGAAATGCCTCAATCATAACATGTTTTGAAAACTGAAATTGCTTACAAACTCTTATGTTTAATATGATATGCTAGTTAAGTTGATTCAATATGTTGTGTATTAACTATTTGCATGATAAATGTATCTAAAATACTATATTCTGATTTTTATAGCTTTTTGCATAGTTTTATGTTTTTTTGTTATGACTTGCTAAATGAGATATGCTTAGGTTGATAGCAGCATTTCACTAATCATGTTTTGACATGTCTCAAGCATTTATTTTACCTAAATTTGGCAACAATGCAAGCAAACTGTTACTGTGTAGCAAAAACTAGTTTTTCAATGTAAATTTCAACCAGCTGCCAATGAATGGCAAGGCATGGAATTCACATATGGAAAAATATGAAGACCATTGAAATCTGATCCTAAGAGATAACCCACTTGAGAAATGCAAAGGAAATAATTTAAATAGCACACATTTGTTCATTTCAAAGTCTCTTCGAAATGAACAGATATCTTCGAAATGAGAAAACATAGTGTCTTCGAAATGAGCGGATCTTCGAAATGAGAATTGCAGTCTCTTCGAAATGAGCCACTTATCTTTGAAATGAAAACATAATGTGCTTTTTGAATTTTTGACTAATTTTTGATGCTAGAAAAAGAAAAATAAATATTGAAAAGGGTAAGGGAAAATATCTCCCATCTGACTTTGTCGTCCTTGCCGACCAAAGCCACCATTTATGGAAAGATCAAGTTTGATCTTCTTCTAGGATAAACTCAGGAATTATTGCAGCATAATAGGATTAGATCTTTTGAGATATTCTCATTTTGTCAATAGATCTTAGGACATCTATAAATATGGCTCCCATTCAGGTTGAGCTAGAAGGAGATAGAGAAAGCAAAGAGTAGAGAAATATAGGATAAAATAGCCAATAATCAGAAAAGTGACTATTACAAATCTCGTAACGAGTTTTTAGCAGAATTATTGTAATCATGTTCTTGAATCAATAAAGTGTACTATTTCTATTTAATATTGCTGGTAAATGAGTATGAGTAATATCTAGAGAGAGAGAGAGACTCATACCTTCTTCTAGATAAGGAGGCTGACCACTTCCAGACCTAGGAGGAGGACTAACAATAGGTTTTTATTCTGATTTTGCTGCAGCAGAATGAGTTGTAGAACTTGTCATTTCATTTCTTTGTAAAAAACTAATAGCATTTTTAATATTAGCTTATTTTATGTTTAGATTAATCTTGTGATTAATGGTTTGGTTGTAATATCCACTTTCAGCAAAGCTTTCAATTTATTGCAGACTGTCATTTCCAAAATTTGTTGTTTTTTGTAATTTATTGCATTTTGTGTTTTTCTGTCAATCCCTACATAGAAGATTGACAAACTTCTGTTACAGAGTCTTGACAGGATTTCATTTCCATGATATAATTAGGTTTTCATTTTTGCAAAAGTAAATATATTTCCTTTCTACAATTATAATCAGACTTCTAATTCTACAACTGTTATTTCTGCAACATAATTAAGTCTCATTCTATAATTGTAATTAGGATTTAATTTTTGTAATTAATGATTAGTTTCCATTTCTACAATTATATTAAGGTTTAATTTATGCAATTTAGATATAGAAATGTCCTAAATCCCCCACATAATCGGTTTCACCAATAAGACCTGTTGCTCCAGATTGACCTAAGTTATAACCCTGTTCACCCCTTCTTTCGTAGATAGCCTTGTACACTGCCCTGGATTGACAAATTCATTGAGAATTAATGATGTGTATAATTACTACACATCATTCTGGCATCGTTGCCAGGGAAGTGTGTTGCTGGAAGGTGACAACAGTCCAATAGTTATTAATTAGACTGAGCTATGAAGATTCAGGATAAAATCTGAATAGAACATCTGGTTAAAGTAACAACTATTGACCTATAATTTATGTCATTTTAGAGTAAACATGAATGAGTAAGTCTAGGGATGAAAAAGGTAGAATTACCCAAAAGGATCCCTGACTTGTTCCATTAAGGAGATCTTCATGCCTAAGGGGTGAATCACCTATGTTTGAACTACCATAAATATTGAAAGAAAAATCACCAGTATCATCATCATTAGAACATCCTAAGAAAGAAGAATCATCAGACTCATCATCAACAGAGGATCTTGGACATCCAGAGAAGTATTGGATTTGATGGGAAAAGGGGATGTAAATACTCTCAGTAATGAGGAAATTGTGGATCTCTATAGGAATTACTCTTGCACTAAGCAGAGAAGAAGAAAAAAGAGTACAAATGGCACTGATGTGAAGGACCTAATAGAGGAACTTGCAAATTTTAAAACTGATATTCTAGTGCAATTGAACACAACTTTGGGAGAAATATCTGCAAAAGCAAAAACCATAGAACCTTTGGTAATTTATTTCCCAAGATGTAGAAATAAACATGCTTTGCAGGAATTTCCTTTGAATAAAACATCTATCTCAGCCATTTGTAGTATATGTTCAAAGAAGCATTCAACTGATAAATGCCACCTGCTACCACAACTCAAAACTGTGTTAGAAAATTAGACTAAGGAACTCGACTATGTTGGACCAAAACAAGGGGGAAATTTATCTCAATACCAAAATCCCCCTCATTTTCCTAAAAATTGGGGGCATAATCCCTGGACTATGCCTTGGGGACAATCAAAACCACCCCAAAATCCTTGGAATTATCCTTAATGGACAAATTCCCAAGAATGGCCACAAACAAGTTGGAGTAATCCAACCTGGAATCAAAATTAGAATAATCCATCATGGAATCAAAACAATCCAACCTGGAATCAGAATCATAATAATCCACATTGGATGTAAAATCAACCACAATGGAGTCAGCAATACCAGTCCTATCCAAGGCAGCAAAGAAATCAAGGTCAAACTCAGCATTTGTTGCCTGCACCTAATCAAAATTTTCAAGAAAAATAGAACCAACCACAATAGGTGAAACAACCTCAACTTCCAGCTCAATCAGTCACTAATCCAAACAACATGAGACAGGCATCCCCTGTCTATGTGGCTGAAGCTGAAGAAAATATTGAAATAAATGTTCTTGATTGTAGTAACATCCAACTTTGTTCAGGAAAAGTTATATCTAAACCTGTTTCAATTAAAATCAAGGAAAATGAAGAGCAATAACCTTTGGAACCAGTTAGATTTAAACCAAAAATAGAGAAATAAGAAGAAAAAATAGAACCACAGGTAGAACAATTACCTTCATCAAGGATAATTTCATATCCTGAAAGATTCAATACCACAACAAAAAATTCAGAGTCAGATCTGGTCAAGGAAATTAGAAAGTTAACTATATCATTGCCCTTATTGCAAGCCATTAAGGATATACCAGTGATTAAAAGTACTATATGATATTTTTGCATTAGAAGAGTAGGAAGAAAAAAGAAAGCATTTCCTAATATTGTTCAGGTTGAAGGAAAGATAGTTGATATCTTGTCTAGAAAACTAGTACCTCCAAAGTATAGTGACCCAGGAAGTCCAGTTATCACAGTTACCATAGGTTCAGTACCAATATCAAATGTCTTAGTAGATCTAGGAGATGCAATAAATTTCATGACCAAGGATATAATGAAACAATTACAGCTCCAACATCTCAACCCCACATTTACAGTTTTAAAAATGGCTGATAGGTCAGTTACAAAACCTGAAGGTATCATTGAAGATGTCCCTATAGAAGTTTCTTCTTGGGAATTCCCTACAGATTTTTTGGTTTTACAGCCAAGAAATTCATCACATGGATATCCCATCAATTTGGGAAGACCTTGGCTTGCAACTGTAGCAGCCTTCATAGACTATAGATCTAGAAAAATGACTATTTCAAATGGTATTAATCTAAAACAGATCTCTCTGTATCCTCCTGCAAGACCCTCTAGCAATTTTTTAGGTCATTTATGGTTTCCTGATTCAGATGAAGAACCAGAGGAGGTTATTTCCACACTAGCCACCTTGGTAGTAAGGGAACACACAGAAGACCTCCATGACATAGAAAATTTAGAGAATGAAACTATCCTAATAAATGTTCTGCATGAACAAGGGTTAGAAGAGGAAGTAGTAAATATCCATCAGTTGTTAAGGAATGAGGAGAACAAAATTTTTTAAGGTGAACCATCTACACTATCACAGGAAAATATCCATTTGAACCACATGGGTGGCACCATCACCTGATTTTTCCTTCTCACTGTTCCATACAGGATATGCTTCCATTTGGAAGCAATGAAACAAAAACTTCTTATTTCATCCCATCTCAGCAGTGTCCTCTTAATTCCCTAATCACCAAGTATGAATAATTGAATTTAGTCCTTCCAAATACAAAACAAATAGAAGCCCAGCCAGGAAAATTTTTGAACATTTACAGCTGGCTTACTAGGGAAGAGGAAGAAAAATTGATAGTTGTCTTGCAAAAGCATGTTCATGATTTTTTTTGGGACTATAAAGATATGTCAGGAGTTCACCCTGATATATGCAACCACATAATTTATACAGAAGAAATCAATCCAGTAAGACAACCCCAGAGAAGATTGAATCCTGTCCTAAGGGATATTGTAAAGGAAGAAATTGAAAAAAATCTAGAGGTAGGATTCATTTACCCAATTTTTGATAGCCAGTGGGTCTCTCCATTGGTTATAGTTCCTAAGAAAAATGGAAAAATGAGAGTATGTATAGACTACAGAGAGCTGAATAAAGTGACATAAAAAGACCATTTTCCATTACCTTTCATAGATCAGGTGTTATATACCCTTGCTGGAAAGAAATACTTTTGTTTTCTTGATGGATTTAGTGGATATAATCAAATTCATATTGCACCTGAAGATCAAGAGAAAACAACCATTACCTATCCATGGGGAAAATTTTCCTATAGGGTTTTACCTTTTGGTTTTTTTAATGCCCCAGCAACATTTCAGTGAGCAGTATTAGCAATTTTTTTTATCTGACTACCAACAGTGTTGAGATATACATGGATGATTTCATAGTATGTGGACAAACTTTTGACTTTACATTAGAAAACCTTGACAAAGTTTTAACTCACTGTGAAACATACCAGTTATCCTTGAATCTAGAAAAATGTTTTATGATGATGAAGGAAGGGATATTTCTTGGTCAACACATCTCTCTTCAAGGGATCCAGGTTGATCCAAAGAAGGTGGAAATTATCAAGAATCTTCTTCCTCCTAAAACTCAGACTAATGTCAGAAGCTTCCTAGGACACATTGGTTTTTACCATAGGTTTATTCCTAGCTTTAGCATAATAGCCAATCCCATGTTTTCCCTATTGACTAAATATTCTAAATTTTCCTGGACTACAAGGTGTCAGGAATCATTTGAAGCTCTGAAAGAGAAATTAGTAACTCCACCTATGTTAAGATGGACATTACCATTTCACATACAGGCTGATGCTTCCAATATTGCAATTGGAGTAGCATTAGGAAAAATTAACAATGGTGAACACTATGCCATCTACTACATTAGCAAGAATTTGATAGGAGCTGAGAAAAATCATACCACAACTGAAAAAGAATTCCTAGTAGTAATTTATGCCATCAAAAAATTTAGGCATTACATCACAGGTTATCAAATATTTATTCACACATATCATACAACCATTAAGTATTTGATGAATAAGCCTATGGTAAGTGCAATAATTATTCGTTGGTTACTGTTGCTGCAAGAATTTGATATCACTATAATCAACAAACCAGGAAAAGCTAATGTTGTAGCAGATTTCTTTTCCAGGATGCAGAACACATATGAAAGGGAATTAGTTGAAGACACATTTCCTGATGAAAAATTATTTGCTATATCATTCCAATAACCTTGGTTTGTAGATATAGCCAATTATTTGGTCACAGGGAAAGTTCCTCCACATTTCACTTCAAAACAAACAAAACAATTGATCAAACAAAGTTTTTCTTTTGAATGGATTAAGGGTATACTTTTTAAGTGTGGTCCTGACCATGTGTTACGTAGGTGCATCCAAAAGGATGAGGTATATGATATCCTTAGGGCTTGTCATGATGAACCCTCAGGTGGACACTACTTTGTAAAAAGCACAATTAGGAAAATCTTAGGGATAGGATATTATTGGCCATCTCTTCATAAGGATGTGAAAAAGTACATCAGGCATTGCGAGGCATGCCAAAGAATGGGGAAACCCACTCATACAAATGAAATTCTGCTGCAGCCTCAATTTATTTTAGAACCATTTGAGAGGTGGGGGCTTGATTTTGTAGGACCTATTGATCCACCTTCTCAAGGAAAAGTGAATATTCTAGTATGCACTTATTACTTGACAAAGTGGGTAGAGGTGCATGCTTTAAAAAATGCTCGTGAAGAGGTCACTGATTTCTTGTATGCTCAGATTTTTTAGAGATTTGGAGCTCTCCGATCTATCACCACAGACCAAGGACCCCAATTTGCATCTAAAGTCATTGAGGTATTTACAGAATTATATGAAATCAAACATAGAAAATCATCACCTTATCACCCACAACCAAATGGTCAGGTTGAGGTAAAAAACAGGGAACTAGAACGAATCTTAACAAAAATAGTAGATTTTCATAGGAGAAATTGGCTAGATAAATTACCTAAAGCAGTGTGGGCTTACAATACTACTTGGAAATCCACTACTGGATTCACACCTTATGAACTAGTCTTTGGTAAAAAGCCCCTCCTACCTATTGAATTTGACATACTAACATTACGAACAACATTGGAAATTGGAATTGAATTGTCACAAGCACAGACAGACAGGATTCTACAGTTGAATGCATTGGATGAACTTAGGTTGGATGCTCTACACCAAACTAAAGTAATTCAGGAGCAGAGGAAGCTATGGCATGATAGTCACATTCAATAGAGGAAACTTCAACAAGGATATTGGGCTTTGCTATTTGATTCTCGCTATGAGGACTTCCATAGAAATTTGAGAACTAGATGGCTTGGACCTTACCAAATTGAAGAGGTATTTGACAATGGAGCAGTTCTTTTATCTCCTATTGATGGGTCACAGAGAAAGTTGGTAGTGAATGGACATTGCCTCAGGGTGTACCATACACCTCTACTAAAAAGTAATTCTTGCAGCAACTTGATAGTTTGGATACACAACAGATGGAAGAGATTTCCTCTTCCACTTCAAAAAAATCAGCATGATCATGGATTTCAAGAAAAAGCAAAAAAATACAAAAAAAATCAGAAAAAACAAAAAACAAAAATATGAATAAATTATGATTGTGAATTCCTTCATGGGCATGATTTTAGGGAAATCATGAATTCCTTCATGGGAATGATTTTAGGGAAATCATGAATTCCTTCGTGGTAATAATCATAATAAATAAAAAAAAGAGAAAAGGAGAGATAAAAAATAAAAAAATAAAAAAAACCAAGAAAAAAAAAAAAGAAGAAAAAAATGAATAGCTCAGCAGTGAAAACCTTTCCTAAGGCACTACTGGGTTGGTATGCATGAAAACTAGTTTTCTGGCATGCATAACCTTAAAAAAAAATTTGAACCATCATTGTACAAATTCACCAATTGCACTTGTTTTGCATATTGCAGAAAATCTCAGCAGAACATCAACAAAGGCAGTCATTCTTCAAAAACTTGCATTAACTTGTTTTAATCAAGTATATATTTCTTACATTTCTTCATTGTAAATGATTGGTATATAGTATACAATAATTAACCATTAGCATAAAAGGTATCCATAATATTTGGCATACTTAAAACATGTTTTGAGAATGACAATATTGATTTTTGCTTAATATTCGGAACAAGAATGCCAAAAACAGTGTCTGTTATCTTCTTCAGATTAATTGTTGTATTGTCTTCAGATTGAAATTGTCTTCAGAATGACAATAGAATGAATATTGCACTTTGTCTTCGAAATGAAGCTTTGTCTTTGGAATGAAAATTTGTCTTTAGAATGAAGCTTTGTCTTTGGAATGACGATTTGCCTTCACAATGAAGCATCATCTTCGGAATGAAGTAGGATTTGTCTTTGGGATGAAGTTCTGTCTTTAGAATGGCGATTTGCCTTCGCAATGCAGCCTGATATTCGAAAAGAGGATTTGTCTTCGGAATGAGGATTTATCTTCGGAATAAGGATTTGACTTCACAAAGAAGCATGATCTTCGAAATGAAGACTTGTATTCAGAATGAAATCATAATATTCGAAATGAAGTGTTGTTTTTGCAATAAATCATAATCTTCGGAAAGAGCATTCAATATAACATTTCCACGTGGCATCCAAGGAAGGAAAAAATATGATCAAGTAAAAATTCTTTTGGCTGCATACTATAAATGAACACGTGTCAGTTAGGATGTGGTTTTTTTTTGCACTCATTTGGAAAAGTACCAGAATCACGGGGGACGTGACCAACAGTATGCCACTATTTTTTTATACTAATAAACATGCACGTGAAAGTCTGTAGGCAAAATAGAAAAACTAAAAACAAGGTGGATCTGACGGCAAGGACATCTATGCAAACATTGATGGACATGTGTTTAGAAAAAAATAGAAACATGTGCCACCCTTCTTTTCGAAGACATATTTGCTAATGCAAAATGATTACGAGGTACAGTGCTCAGATTACGGTTCATTATGAAGAATTAAAACAGGGCAATTGAAAACTTGGAACCAAACCCTACAAATCTGCAAACACTAGAAACCAAAGATCCAGCAGAGATGAATAGCAATAGAAGTGAGCAGTTTTTAACATACCAAAACAAGAAAATGGAGCAAAAAACAAAAATGGAACCAGCAGATACCACCCACCTCCGAGAAAATCTAAAAGTGCTATAGATTTTTAAAGATGGAGGGCTTATGCCATTTTTGGATAATTTTAATGGGTCCTCTAAATATTTGGTTGGCATGTTCACCCACACATTCAGAAAAAATTGAGCACACATTAATGACATGACAATTGAGGAAACCCCTGAAGTTTTGAGTCAAATTACTGAGCTACCATTAGAAGGCCTTCCAATTTCTAGATTTGGCAAAAATACATTGGTGAATATAGTTAATCAATTTCTAAAAGAAAATGATAGGGAGCCAAAATATTTGATACATAATAACACATGCAAGGGCATAAAAAGGGCCAGCCTGCAAGAACCCTGAGATGAAGTGGCCACATGGGTAATCAAATTTCTAACCTGTGAAGGGCAGTATGTATTATTGTTAGGGCATCATCTAAAAATTTTAAACCATCTCAGAAATGGTAGGCAACAACCAGAAGTTAGGGTAAATACTCCCCTATACCTGCACCAAAAATTGAAAAACATGGCAAAAATATATCAGGCTAGAAAAGGGAGCCTTCACCACCATGGTCTCATAAAACTAGTTTTCCAGCACCATTTTAAAGGAAACCCTAGGAACTTTGATAGGTTTTACTCTACCCTAAATGATGTAATTTTTGGAGGTGAGGATGAGGAGGAAGAAACATATGTTGTTGATGCTATTGTAGAAGAAGAAACAACTGCTACAGAGGCTATTGCAGAAGAAGAAACAAAAACTATTGCAGAGGCTATTGCAGAGGAAGAAACACACCCAGCAGCAACAACAGAACACCTTGCTCCAGAACCTTCAACCTCACGAGCTAAGAAACAAAAGTCTAGAACTGGAAACAAAATAGAAAAATAGAATAAGGTCAATTTTTTTGAAGTTGTTACTGATTTGTCAGAACAGGGAAGTGAAGCACCTAGCCAAACAGGGGAAGAAACAACAAGGGAAACAAAAGCATATGAAACTGTCCCCACAATCCCTGCTATCACTAGAAAATAAAGTAAAGTTTGCATCTAGAGCTAAGAGGTCTACAAAACTCCACTTGAGGGAAATGGCATAACAGATCATAGAAGAAGAATGTGGACAAAGCAGTCCAGATGTCACAGAAATACAACTAGCCCCTAAAAATTTTCTAGAATTCCCTAAACAGATAATTGAGGAAGAAACTGGGCAGGATAGTTTTGAAGTGGCTACAGTTCAACAGGCCATAGAAATTGTAGATGCAGTCATAGAAAGTTTCATAAAGCCTCCTGAACAAGAGCAGACAACTAAAGTAGAAGAATATATAGCCGTTGAGTAGCCAACTACAGATAATTTGTTTGCATCAGATTCTAAAGCAAAAACAGAGAAGGAAGACATCACAGAGAAGCTGAGAGTAGCAAGAAGTGTTGTCAAAACACAAACCATATGGATTCAAGAGAGATAAAACATCATTGAGATGCAGGAAAGGAAAATTATAGAATTACAACAGGAAGTGGCAGAATTGAGAAAAATGTTGTCACAATATGAAAAATAGCCAACTGTATCCATTGATGAGGATGATTTGGCTCAATTGCTTATGGATTTATCTAGAGTAGATGACTCTATTGAGGTAGACATAGGTGCTCATTCTGAAGCAGCACCCTTTTATTTTGAATAAATGCCTTCTCATTCTAAAGCATTACCTTCTCATTTTGAAGATGCTTCAAAATTGGCAAAAAGCATAGAAAAAGATATTGGAGATGAGTGACCAACATAGGAACAGTCCAAGCAGCATCATAAAATTGTTCAAGTAAGTACTCCTTCTATTGATGTCCTTGTATTTCAAACTATTACACCTTAAATAGAAATAGCAGATAAGGGGGTGCAAGTGGAATTACTATCTGATGACCAACCAATAGAAATAGCAGATAAGGGGGTACAGGTAGAATTGTTGACAGATGATCAACCAGTAGAAGTGGTAGAAAAAGGGGTTCAGGTAAATCTGCTACCTAGAGTTTCACCTATAGTGAGACCACCTAATACTATATCCCTAGAAAAATATAATGAAGACATAGCCAGTTGGGTGATTAAATATGAGAAGCTTGCCACTAAGACTAAAAAATTCAAATTGGAAGGAAAACAACTAGAGGCAAAGGAAACAGAGATCCAGGCATTAAAATAAAAAGTGACTGATTTATGTCAGATTGCTGAATTTTTGGTCCAATTTAGATGGCCAACTAGATTTTACAGTCTTATTCTAAAGGAGAAATACCTCAGATGGTAGGTCATGAGGATTGGCTTAGGTCTCCCATATAAATTGGACACAACTACAGATTTCCTAGAAGCATATTTTGACAACCCTATCGAGCAAAAAAATATCCTATGTGAATTATTTTTACATAGCTTCTTTATTCCAAAAAAAGTAGAATTTCACCCTCAAATTTACATTGGAGATGTTCAATTAAGGGCATTCATGTCCACTTTGCAGAATCAGTTTTATTGGGACCAGGAGAAAAGGCAGAATAAAGAAATTGAAACAAGAACTGAATTGTTAGTTAGAGCAATTCAACCAAATCACCCAATTATCACCAAACAACACTTCACCATGATGAACAAGGATGATGTAAAGATGATGTACTTGAACAACTTGGGGGACTGTGTGACAAGATTCCAACATTTCTGTAATGACAATTTTGTGTCAGCATTATCAGTCTATAGAAATAGATGGGCTAAAATTTTTGTCTTTATAGAAAAGAGAACCCATATCCCCCATAAATTTAGAATGGTCCAGAAGAAGGGTAGAAGGAGTGATACAGTTGATTGAAATCATGCAACATCATTGGATAGGTCTCAGATTTAGGCCTCCAACCATAATTACTCCAGTTCCATTCTACTTTGAAGAAGATGCCCAACCTTATGAACAGTTTTAAGAATGGCTCAAAAACCTTCAGGAGAACAGGGGATATTATATAGTCAAGAAATTTTTCTATAGATCATGGAATTTGAACATGGACATATGTGATTCCATAGCCCAACAGAATGCATGAGGACATGCATTAATATAAGTTGGGGGGAAAATGATGAGGCCTGGAAATGCCTCAATCATAACATATTTTGAACACTGAAATTGCTTACAAACTCTTATGTTTAATATGATATGCTAGTTAAGTTGATTCAATATGCTGTGTATTAACTATTTGCATGATAAATGTATCTAAAATACTATATTCTAATTTTTATAGCTTTTTGCATAGTTTTATGTTATTTTGTTATGACTTGCTAAATGAGATATGTTTAGGTTGATAGCAGCCATTCACTAATCATGTTTTGATATGTCTCAAGGATTTATTTTACCTAAATATGACAACAATGCAAGCAAACTATTACTGTGCAATAAAAACTGGTTTTTCAATGTAAATTTCATCTAGCTGCCAATGAATGACAAGGCATGGAATTCACATATGGAAAAATATGAAGACCATTGAAATCTAATCCTGAGAGATAACCCACTTGATAAATGTAGAGGAAATAATTTAAAGAGCACACATTTGTTCATTCTGAATTCTCTTCGAAATGAACAGATATCTTCGAAATGAGAAAACATAGTGTCTTCAGAATGAGTGGATCTTCATAATGAGAATTGCAGTCTCTTCGAAATGAGCCACTTATCTTCAGAATGAAAACAAAATGTTTTTTTTGACTTGTTGACCGATTTATGACACTATAAAAAAGGAAGTAAATATTGAAAAGGGTAAGGGAAAATATCTCCCATCTGACTTTGCCATCCTTGTCGACCAAAGCCACAATTTATGGAAAGATCAAGTTTGATCTTCTTCTAGGATAAACCTAGGAATTGTTGCAGCATAATAGGATTAGATATTTTGAGATATTTTTAGTTTGTCAGTAGAACTTAGGACATATATAAATATGGCTCCCATTCAGGTTGAGCTAGAATGAGATAGAGAAAGTAGAGAGTAGAGAAATATAGGAGAAAATAGGCAATAATCAAAAAAGTGACTGTTACAGTCCTGTAACAGGTTTTCAACAGAATTATTATAATCATGTTCTTGAATCAATAAAGTGTACTATTTCTATTTAATATTGCTGGTAAATGAGTGTGAGTAAGATCTAGAGAGAGAGAGACTCATACCTTCTTCTAGACAAGGAGGCTGGCCACTTCCAGACCTAGGAGGAGGACTAACAACAGGTTTTTATTCTAATTTTGCTGTAGCAGAATGAGTTGTAGAACTTGTCATTTCATTTCTTTGTAAACAACTAATAGCATTTGTAATATTAGATTATTTTATGTGTATATTAATCTTGTGTTTAATGGTTTGGTTGTAATCTCCACTTTCAAAAAAGCTTTCAATTTATTGCAGACTGTCATTTCCAAAATTTGTTGTTTTTTGTAATTTCCTGCATTTTGTGTTTTGTTGTCAACCCCTACATAGAATATTGACAACCTTCTATTACAGAGTCTTGATAGGGTTTCATTTCCATGCTATAATTAGGTTTCCATTGTTGCAAAAGTAAATAGATTTCCTTTCTGCAATTATAATCATACTTCTAATTCTACAACTTTTATTTCTGCAACATAATTAGGTCTCATTCTGCAATTGTAATTAGGATTTCATTTCTACAATTAATGATTAGTTTCCATTTTTGCAATTATATTAAGGTTTAATTTATGCAATTTAGAGATAGGAATGTCCTAAATCCCCCACACAATCAGTTTCACCAATAAGACCTGTTGCTCTAGATTGACCTAAGTTATAACCCTGTTCACCCCTTCTTTCGCAGATAGCCTTGTACATTGCCCTGGATTGACAAATTCATTGAGAATTAATGATGTGTATAATGACTACTCATAAATAGGTACATGGAATCTAAAAATTACAAGTACCAAAATAAAAATAGGATGGACAAAATAGACAAGGGAAGAAGTTTTTCCAAAGGCAAAATAGAAGCTACTATGTGGATAATCCAAGTAAGTACCAAATTGATAGTGATGCTAGCTTTTCAAACAATGATAGAGATGAAGTCTTGTTCATGGTTAAGGAAAAATATCAAGTTAAGAAAAAGACTCAAGTTATTCTTAAGTGTTTTAGATGTGGTAAATCTGGACACCTTGAAGATGATTGCACAAGAGATGGTTATAGTTTCAGTGATGATGATTTTGAAGATGCACTTGATAGATCAAATGAGAATATTCTAATGGCTTTAGAAGATAAATAATTGAGTGATCCTATAGAAAGAACTTCAAAAGAAATAAATGATATGGACAAAGGCAAACAAATAGAGGACTACTCAATAGAGAATGGTTATGATCTCAAAGGTGAACTTATCTATGCTCTTGACACAATGAAGAAGGTAATAAAGCAACACTCTAATCTTGAAAGTTAGTTTCAATAATGTGATGAAGAAATATTATTGCTCATAGAGGACTTAGAGAAGTCAAAGGCCAAGGCAAGTAAGTTCAAAGAAAATTTAGAAGCAAAAATCTTGGAATGTGAGAAGTTAGCACAAGAAGTGGCTACTCTAAAGAAAGATTTAAAGGACTCCAATATCAAGATGAAGAGTTTCACAAATAGATCTAAGAACTTGGATAATTTTATTCGTGGACAACAAAGAACATCATGTTCAACAGGTCTAGGTTTTGGAAAGAAATAGGAAAAGGCAAAGTCTACTTCAAGTGTTGAAGAAGAAGAAACAACATTAGAAGAAGATACTTCAGAAGAGGGATTCTTTGATGTAAGTGAAAGTGAAACTTCTAAGGATGAGTCAAATTGTAGTGGGTCCAACAGGGACAATAGGCAAAGAATATATATATGGAACAAAAATCATAATAGGAGACCAATGAGGTCTAGGAAAGGAATATTCAATGGGAGATGCTTCTCATATCATAGGTTTGGGAACATGGCTTCATAGTGTAGGACACATGAAACACAGGTATATGGAAGAGAATAACTTTTCCAAGGATATTGTTATTCATGTAATGAGTTTGATCATAAGGCAATAAATTACAGGATTCATGATAGAAGAAGATATGGCTTCACTAGGAGAAATCCTAAGACCGTTGCACATCCAAGGAATAATAACATTAAGTGTTATAAGTGCAATAATTATGGTCACATAGCAAGATGGTGTAGAGCAAATATTCTAGAAACATGTATGAATAGGAACAAGAATATGAACATGAATAGAAATATGAATAGGAATAGGAATAGAAACATAAAAAGAAACAAGAAGATGAATAGGAACAAAGAATCAAAAAAGAAAAGAGACTCAAAAAATAATGAGAACAATAATAGGTACAAGAACATGAACATGGATGAAAACAAGAACAAAAATAGGAACAAGAACCAGGATGATGACTCAAAAAGAAACAGTGAGATAATTCAACAAAAAGAAAAAGGAAAAGACAAAGACAAAGAACAGTGCTTTTGGGAAATAGAAATACTCCCACCCTAGAATTAACCACCTCATGTGGAATTGGGGTAGGGGCTAAGCTAAGAGGCTTAATTATTAGCCCCAATCCCCAAAGGTGACCCTTTGCCATTGATGTCAAAGGGGGAGATATTTGTGTATTATGGGGAGAGTTTTTGGATATGAGGAGAGATTTGATATCTAAGAGAGCATTGAGCCAGGGGGAGCAGAAAAGAAGGTTAGAATTTAGTAAAATGATTTGGGTTGCCATCAATGACAAAGGGGGATATTGTTGGACATTTTGAGTCCCAAAGCTGAAATATTGTCATTGATGTTAATAGAGCAATAAATGTCAAAAGGATCTATGAAGGGATTTTGTAAAAACCAAAGCATGGAAAATAAAAGGTTTTATTTAAAACCATGGAAAACATATTTGATCTGGGTTTTTCTTAAAACCCACATTGGGCTTTTGTTTCGTCGAAAAAGGTGCTTAGATGATGGAGTTATTTGAGTTTTAATGTTTGGTTTAAATTTTAATTATTTAAAATTTAAATTCAAATTTAAATTTAAATTTAAATGGAAATTTTCCCATCGATGTCATCATGCAAATACAATTTTAATATTTTTTCCGACGTCTTCAAAGTGTTATTAAACACTATATAAAGGGGTGGTAATTAAACCAAATAATCATCCTTGCTCTCGTGTGTTAATTGCCTTGGAATTCGAAAGAGCTCATGCAAATTGTTGAAAAGGAAGTAGAGAAGAAAGCGCAGTGATTTGGAAATCTCAAATGTGGTATGAGGCATGGCGCATTGGCATATCAATTTTGCTAAGACTATGGGCAACACAAATATCAGGGATCAAATCCCCTTGACGACAGCATGTGGGAAGCGCTTTGGCGCTTTGTCCTTTACGGTAGGTGGAGGAAGATTAAAGGCATTTTTGGCCTTTGCTTTTCCAACGAGCACTTTGGATCGGTTGGAATATTAGTCATGGCTAAGACGCTCGCAGTGTGTGGTGGACTGGGGTTCAAATCCCCTTGAGAGGTATTTACGTTTTTGCCTTTAATAATTTTTATTAGCCCTAAATTTTGGAGTTATAAGGTATTTAATGGGAATTAAATTTTATCATTAGGGCTGTGATTATTATTGAAAAAGCATATTTGATTTATGTTTTATTTTTAAATAAATGGAGAATTGATTTTAGGAGAAATAAGGAGTTGTTGTTAAAGTGATTTTGAGAGATTTATTGTGGGTTATTCTTAATAAGGGTTTTTATTAAAATATACTTTGGTGGATGTGTTTATGAAGTTGGAGTGAAAAGGGTGTAAATTAAGTTATGCTTTTATTGTGATTATTTAAAATACCACTAACCCTTATTAATATTTAAAAGGAAAGTTATGATTAAGTGTGGCAAATTTTGTCGATAACTTATTGGCATAAAAAAGGTATGGGCACATTCTCCTATTGATTGTTTGTGGTGGTTGATTTCTGAAATATCATTGGAGATAAAAGGATTGATTATGATTTCCTTTGTGAAAATGGTTGGTTGAATACTTCAAGGTTTTTTTATTTGTAAGTTGTATTTAAACCTTGTTTCATTAGCATTGTTGTTGAAGCCCATTGATGATGAAATGAACTTGAACATGATCTAGAAAAGAACATGAGTATCATTGTTATGTGAGATTGAGATAAAGCATTGTTGGAAATATTTTGAGTTGGTTGATACATGCTTGAACTAAGGTTTGTAAGAAAGTGTTTTTCCCTAATGTGATTGGTTGAGTTGAGTTGGTTAAGCCTAGTCAAGTGGATGAGTGAAATGGTTGTTAAAGTTCCATAAAACAAACCATTCTATATTATGATTTGAGTTGAGATTGATATTGAAGAATAAGACATATTGAGTCTCTAACAATTCTCTTTATGCTTCTATTGATTTGAGATTGGGATTTGAGTATAGAACATATAGAGTCTCTAAAAATTCTCTTTATTATTCTATGATATTGATTTGAGTTGAGATTGAGATTTAAGAATAAGACATATTGAGTCTCTAACAATTCTATTTATGCTTCTATTAAGTTGAGATTGAGATTTGAGTATAGAACATAGAGAGTCTCTTACAATTCTCTTTATGCTTCTATGAGATTGAATTGAGATATTGATTGTACTTTGAGCTTAGAACATATTGAGTCTCTAAAAAATCTCTTTATGATTCTATGAGATTGAATAATTTTTGTGTGAGATTGTTAAGCAGATTTGAGACAAGTCTTTAAGAAGGCTTGTGGACTGTTTTGAGTTAAGATTTTGTGAAAACTTGCTAAAAATATTTGAGCAAGTCCAAGAGAGGACTTATTGAGTAGATTTTAGCAAGTCCAAGAGAGGACTTATTGATTATATTTGAGCAAGTCCAAGAGAGGACTTATTAGTATATTTGAGCAAGTCCTAGAGAGGATTTTTTGAGTAGATTTAGATAGGTTTTGTGTGAACTTGTTGAGCAGATTTGGACAAGTTTTGTGTGAACCTGTTGAGCAGATTTGAGAAGGTTCTAAGTGAACCTATTGAGCAGAATTGTACTAGACCAAATGTACTGTGATTAGTGCAAGATATTGAGCAGAATTGTGCTAGACCTACTGAACTATGTTTGGTATAGTATTGTTACAAAGATTTGGAGGTGATAGAGTATAGAGGACAAAGCCTTAGTGGGTAGAGATCCAACAACCAAGACAATTGAAGATAATATATGAGTGAGAAATATTCAAGTGGAGAGAGATCCACCAGTCATTGCAATATAGAGATAGAGTTTTCTAGAAGATCACTAGCCAGAGCAGAAGGGGGAAGAGTTCTCCTATGGAAGATATCCACGAACTTGAGATTAGGGGATCAACATCTCCTTTGGTAAAAGGTCCATACACATTGTAATTTGGGAAGGATTCCCAAGAGATCATTTGAGAAATATTTAGAAGAAATATTTTCTCTATGGAGGTAGCCCAAATTGGGTGAACCACATTAAAATCTATGTCTCTATTGTGTGTGGTGTTTTGTACATTGCTTTGATTATTGCTATTAATACTTCTATCTATACACTACATAATATTTATTTGAGAAGAAAAGTAAAAAGTGATCTTATACTGTTCACCCCCCTCTCATTATAATCTTGTGTTCTTCACAGATTTTAAGAATAAAATTCCTTGAAGCTGGGGAGTGCTATTTCCTAGCAAAGAGGATACGCATAAGGTTGTATGGATTCTATGGATTCTCTTTTGTCCTCCCTTATTATGTTATATATTAGATATTTAGGCTTGAAGTATGTAGGTAGGCCATCATAGTAGAAGATAAACATGGACAAGGAGCAAAGAAGAAGATGATTTTCCAGTTCCCTATAGTGTATAATCCCATAAAAAATCCCTTCAAAGACCAAGCTACATGTTTGAAGTTGAATACCAAGATGTGTGCTCTATATTTTGAAGTAATGCCTCCTTGGTAGAACTATGATCCTGATGGTGTTATCAAAAGGAAAGTTACCAACAACATTAAACTTAGACCACTTGAACATCAATATAATGAAGCAAATCCATAAGTGGTGTAGTTTACAAATATCTTAGAGGATCGGCTAGTTCCATTTGCTAAATTTTGTTTCATAAATGCCTACCATGGAGGTCTTCATATCCTTACAATAGGGTGTTTGACCTCAAAAGGAATCCCGATCAGAGAATAGTTTCCACCTTCTTTGAGCGAGTTGAGCAGCTAAAGGGTTGGAATGATGAGGAAAAGGTGGAGCAATGGTAGATAATGAAATGTGAAAAATATGATCTCAAATAAATTCTCCCAGGAGCATCAAATGTTAAGTTCCATATAGAGTTTATGAGCAGCATTGATTAATGACAAGAAAGAAAGGATGATAATATCTGCCTGAAAGTAATAAAAAAATCCGATCCTTTGGAACCTATAGTCAGAGGAAGGAGTGATGGCCAAGATGAATATCATGATCTAGAGGACCCATATTCTCAAGAATAGTCTGGTAATGAAGCACATGGATTACAAGTGGAACCAAAAGTCTCTTCCTCTCATAATACAAAAATAAATAGAAGAACGAGGTTGTATAAAAATCTTCAAGAGATTGGGCACTCATTTGGTTCTTTTCCTCAAAGATCAGTATATAGTGGAAAGAAAAGGACCCACTCAATCCCGGTTGTATCAAAATAGCTAGTGTCAGGGCACAAGCATCAACAACTACAATCCAAAGTATTGCAAGTGAAGAAGTCAATGACATCAGCACATTATTCCAAGGTAAATTTCAAGATTGCATAACCTGAAGAATAAATACTTCCATTATAGGTACAACTCAATACCTCTTCTCCAAAGTAGGATATTTTTAGTAATCCACCAAATCATCATCCTCTCTTCAATTATTTTTACCTATAAATTGAAGGATTACTAACCTCAAGGTCAATAGTGAAGAAGGATTTCCCTAGATCATTATAATAACCTTCTCCATTCACCGATGCACCATCTCATCCTCCTCCCAGTTCATCGAAAGCCCTTATTCCTATATCATTTTTAAATTTATCATATATTACCACACTATCCATCACCCATCCACCTTATCCTCAGATATTGCCCCAATAATTTCCCTCTTCATCAGTGTAAGTTGTAGCTAAAGCTATAATCCAGTCAACTGACATAGACTAGGAGTAGGCATTGATAGCAATTCCTATTTTCCCATTATCCTCTGTAATATTTTTTCAACTTTCATATCAAAAGGTGGAAGAATAAGAACCAAACATTTTCAAGTTTGTGCACATGGCAAGATACAACAAGAAGAAGTGGACATAGGAGCAGTTGTAGTAGGAACACCATAGTCAAGAAGAGGATACTATGATGGTTCTACACAAACTTGATCCGATTGAGGAAAAAAAATACAAGATGATTTCCAAACCTAGAGTCAAGAAAGCAAAAGAAAATATGAATAATGATGACTAGGAATTTGAGTGCCTCACTAGGCACATTGATGACATTCCCTCTGTTGAAGTGCTAAAAGCTTAATATGTAAGCTTGGATACTTTGTACGTGGTAAGACCCCAAGGTCTTACTATAAAATTATTAACAAATTAATGTAAATGTAATCACAGGCCACTCAAAGGGGGCTCCCTTGTAATCGCTTTGCCACTATAGGGGGTTCCCTCCTTAGAATCTATGCTTATTATTATTCTTCTTGGATGATTTGATATGGATGGCCAAACTAATATATATATCTACCCTAAAGCTACGTTGGTGAAGAGACATGATGGTTCATGTATGAAGATATGTGATGGTTCATGTTATGAAGGGTTGTGATGGTTCACTTTATAAGTTAATAATATAATAATTAAATGATTAATAATACTAACTAATAATGTTAGGATTGAGGATCCTAACATGCCACCCTCCTTAAAAAGATCTTTGTCCTCAAAGCTCAAAATGAGAAGCTTTGTCCTTTGTTTTTCAAGAAGGATTTGTGTAAGTTATTGGACTCTTTTAATGGCATCCTTTCATAGGCAGGGATATCGATAAGGATGAAGCATTATCGGGGAGTTACCAAGAACAATAGTAGAATATCCCTTAGGAAAATCATGATGACGATGGGAGGGTAACCCTTGGGGTTCCTCAAATACTTTAGAATGATGCATCAAAAGTGATGGTAATGATTTCATATCATTTTTTGGTTCCTTGGTAGAGCCAACGGAGGAGTTTGTAGTCACTCTGTGTTGGTTTCGAATAGGTTTTGTCATATGGCAAGAACTCACTATTGGTGAGGAAGGTATGTGTAGGTCTTGTAGAGTGCATGTTTGGCTAACATTGATCACTTTAGGTATGTCTACATCCTTTCTTGGTACATCAATCAATTCTTACACATCGACCGCATTGTCTTCATTGCGGTGAGTAGGTGCATCGGTTGCTTCGAACACAACTACCTCATCTGCTTGCTCTATGGAGATACAGGGATCAACTTCCTTCAATAAATACAATGTTAGTGTAGCACATTTATGGTGGGGTTCAAATTGTTTGTCACAATTATCACAAATTCCTTTTGCTCCTCGTTATTTCATCTCCTCAAATCTAAGATCTTTAATTCATAAAGTTTGGTTAGATTTGGGGGTTGTGTAAGTGCTTTGTGCCCTTCAATTATGCATAGGTTTGGGAGGGATGTAAGTGGTCGACAATTTTTCCATAAGTGGTTTCCCTAATATTTGTTGTGCATTAATTTTATCCTCAGCTAATTTTTCCAATCCATAGGTCTGCATCATTGTATAGGGATTGAACCTTGTCACCTCTATTCTAATTTCCTATTTTAATCCCCTAATGAAGCCACTTATAAGAATTGATTCATCCAATATTGCATTATGTTTGGTTATATCCTCAAACCGAGTTTGATACTCACGTACAAAAGTGATTTGATGAAGATATTTGAGCAATTCCCACATGATTGGGTCCCACATGGCCCTGATACCAAATGGTAAGACCCCAAGGTATTACTATAAAATTATTAACAAATTAATGCAAATGTAATCATAGGCCACTCAAATGGGGCTCCCTTGTAATTTCTTTGCCACTATAGGGGGCTCCCTCCTTAGAATATATGCTTATTATTCTTCTTCTTGGATGATTTGATATGGATGGCCAACCTAATATATATCTACCCTAAAGCTACATTGGTGAAGAGACATGATGGTTCATGTATGAAGAGACATGATGGTTCATGTTATGAAGGGTTGTGATGGTTCACTTTATAAGTTAATAATATAATAATTAAATGATTAATAATACTAACTAATACTAACTAATAATGTTAGGATTGAGGATCCTAACAGTACCTCAAAGTAAAAAATTCTAAAAGGAATATGAATATGGTGGAAAAAATGCAGAGAAATTTGAGTTTCGGTATCACCGAATACAATGAGACATGAAAAACCTAGAAATAAAAAATAAGGCGCTAAGTGAGACACTGAACAAAGATCCTTCACCCGAGCTACTGCAACAAAAGGAGGATGAAATTTCTAAACTGAAGAGTGAGTTGTAAGAATTTAATAGTAAGCTGGAGCGGTGTAATGAGGAGTCCAAGATGAAAATATAGCAATAAAAGAATGAGTTTAATCATCTTCTTGAATAACTATAGAAATAGAAATATAGACCTGTTAGGTCTGTTATATCCAAGGATAATTTAAGGAGGATAAAGCTCATCCATTTAATGAAGGTAAAGGAAGCCACCTTGGAGATTATTTCTTCTTTTACACTGAAAAATATAAAGCAAAATTGAAATTTCAACGATGGCAAAAACTAAGCTCAAAAAAAAGAGGAGAATCATACAAAATATAAGCTCACAAGTGGGTGCTTTGCAAATAATATTGAGCAACCACAACATCGGTCCTCACGATTGTCAAGGATATGAGAGGGAGCAGTATAAAGTTATGATACATTAGGTTTTATACCTAATATATTTGTAATGTGAAGGCTCCAATATTTTGAATGCATTGAATTAAGATCTTGGGGTGATGAATCAATTCAATGAGCAACTCAAGACACACTTGGATCACTTGAATTCTAGGATAGCAATCATCAGTTGTATTCAGAGCAATATCTTGAATGATTTTTCCAAGATTTAGAGGAGGATTAAAGCATGATCGCAGCCTTGCAAGAACCCATAATGTTGGATCAACTTTTTAGTCTAATATCCAAGATGTTTAGCCTCTCAATTATTTCTAGTCAGATGGTTGAAATGTACAAAGACTCATTTGGCCAAAAGCGATGCAGAATCAAGTATATCATCGAGCAAATAAAAAATGCACCATCCCTTCTACGGATGACTGGGTGAAAATGTGTAATAAATTGTTAAATTAAGCAGTCTCCCAAGTTACCACCCCTCATGATGAGTTAACTCAAGTAGTAGTAGAAGAATAAAGAGACCTATCTGGTCTAGCATGAGTCGTGAAGCACTAATTTCATGATGTATTTTTGAGTTTTGTTCCTGATATAGTAGACTCTATGGACCAATGGATGTGGTTAAAGATTTTGTTTATTTTTTTGTTGATTTTTTTTAAAGTGTAAATAGGAAATGAATAGGCTAGGTTTTGTGCCTCCTAACAAGTAGAAGCCCCTCATAAGTCATCAAGAATACGGGTGGTTTTTTTGCACCCACTATTTTTACCAAGGAAGAAAGCAGAAGAAAATAAAAATGGGGAGGGGGCTATTTCAAAAAGGGTAGCTTAGACAAAGGGTGAACATAAAATTTGGTTTCATATAGGACCTTCATTGTCCCAAAAAATTTCCAAGGATATGTCAAATGGAAAATACCAGCGATGGAATAATGGGCAGTGATTCCCATCATAAATAATCTTGAAATCCCATTCGAAGGAAAGAATCCAGATGGATGATCGGGAAGACAAAGAAGGGAAAAGGAGTCCCAAGTTTCCACCTAGGTGATTAAATCATGAAGACAAAAAAATGGGAGACAAAATAAAAAGGAAGCAGATCCAAAGTCCTATCCAAAGACCGTTTGGCTACGACAAAGGTGAAAAACATAGGAGTAAGATACGCAAGGGTTCTCATTCACTCATCCTAGAGCAATTTTATCATGGTAGAATAAAGAGGAAAGAAGTGGATCTAAATGTACGCCCAATTCAAAATTTTGTCTTGTTAGACAATAAATGTGTAAAATACCTAGCCATGAAGAGAGCCACTCGATTTCAAAATACCTCCTTGGTTGGATTGCCAAATCCAAGGATGTAGTAGATGAGTAAATTTAATGATGGATCAGTATAAGTATGAAAGTTTGTGGCTGAGGAGTTGGTGTAGAGTGAATAATTTGAACCATCCAAAAGTATATAGGAGTGGTACCATCAATTGTATTAATTAACAAGGAAGAACCCGATAGGATATGTTAGTAATCTCCATCCGGATGTCATGAAGAATGTTTTATCTGTGTCAGAGTAGTCACTGAAAAGATCACTCAAAAAAGTTAAATATTGATATCCAAATCCACCATTAATTAATAAGTAATTAAGCTTTCAAAAATCCCGCTCTTGAAATGGGCTATATATACATGATTGTAATGCATATTTTAGTGTTAGCTCTCCAATAATTACAACCTCTATGTTCAACTTGAAGCACACTGTAATATAAGTGGATTAATGTCTGGCCTTCAATTGTTTTCATGTATGTATGATTTTGCTCTGCTAATTATTTTTGCTATGGTTAAGTGAATGAACTGGCTTTAATTCTGCTATCTGGATTTTATGCTACTAGTTCCTTAATTCTGGAATTCTTGGTAGAGTAAGACACATTATTGATTAATGAAAATAGTGGTACAGACCGTCCATGAATTTTGTTAATGTTTTAGGCTTATCAAGCATGTATCTTGATGTGATTGGACTTGCACCACTTTCTATTTTAGATTTATGTTTTTTTTAGCTTCTCATATTTCCCTTTGCCTAAATATTTAGTTAGGACCTATACGAAGTCAGTATTCTCTGCAGATTGATCCTAAGATCTGTTGGCAATCGAACCAGCCTAGATATATATTTTCTAAGTCTGTAGTGCCCTAGGCCTGCTGCCAAGCATTGAATGTTCGAATGAAAGGAATGTCCTTCATGAAATTCTCCAGTAGGGCTGGTTTTGAAAATAAAAATGGGGTTTTGAGATAAGGTTTAGGAATATACTGAAAGGGATGAAATGATTGAAAGGTATGCAAAATGGCTAAAAGCTAGAAATACGAGGTGATGGATAGGAAACACGATAGAAAACCTAACTACTTGAACCAACAATAATCAAAACAATATGCTTTTAACAAAAACTAGTATTAAATATTTAGAATTGTATAAAATCCAACAAGTATTCCAGGGATTAATCCTCTATTAACATTGAAATCCAAAAAACAGAATTAAACTATGTGACAGAGAGACTAAATTTAATAGAAATTATAGAATATAAGTCATACACAGAGATAGAAAACTCAAAACCAAAACTATAATTCTATATTTCGTAAGCAGATTTGAAAGTACAAATCTGCTTCTCTAGCAGAAATTATCCATCCTTGGTTATAGAGAAGAAGTCAGATTTTATAGAAGAAATATTTCGCTTAAAATATAAATGCCCAACCACTTCTATGATAGGCAGACTTGATTCTGGTGATGAATTAAAACAATAAATTTAGCCTTACATATAACTCAGCATTGAAGACAGAGGGTTCCAAAAATGATTTAAAATAGTCAATTCAGCCTTACAGATAACTCAATATTAAAGGTAGAAGGTTTCAGCAATGATCACGATCATACAATTCAGAGTTCAAATTGGAGTTGTTTCAAATGATCAATAGTAGATTTACAGCCATACCTGATAGATTAGGGCAGTTTCATGGTGATTCTAGGTAGTTTGCATTGCATTTCAGGTCTATCAGGAACTTCATTCCATAACTAAAGCACCTAGGCCTTTCTCTCCACTAGTGGAGCACTTGGAACCTTCGCTCCACTAGTGGAGTGCTTGGCCTTTTTACCAAGTTATTGACCTCCTTTCTAAAAAAACTTAACCAAATTTACCCTTTTTTAAGTCCTTTTGGCCCTTCGATATACTGGTGGAGCAACAAAACCTGTTGCCATTCTAACTTTTTTATACTTGTTTTCCTCTGTCTCTGTTTGAGAAGTTTGCTCCACTAGTGGAGTGCTCGATACTTTGACCAAATTGACTTCTCTTTGCCTTGTCCTCTCTTACTATATTTTCTTGAAATTCGATCCACTAGTGGAGTTCTTTGGAGAGGTGCTCCACTTAGTGGAGTGCTTTGGAGAGGCCCTCCACTTAGTGAAGCACTTTGGAGAGGCCCTCCACTTAGTAGAGCACTTTGTGTTTTGATCATTTTGACCTCTTTTATTGCACCCTTAGTGCCTTTTTATTATCCCTAAGCCTTTATGGCCCTTTGCTCCACTGGTGGAGCACTTGGGAGAGGCACTCCCCTAGTGGAGCACTTTGCCCTTTGACTACATGATTTTATTGGGATTTGTCTTTTGCACCAATGTTTTAACTTGTTTTACTTTGTTTTGCCTTCTCTCCATAGATGGAGCACTTTGGGGATTCACTCCAGTAATGGATCACTTTGTGCTTTGATTGCCTTTGATTTTTGTTTATAATTTTAGCCAAGTCAATTTCTCTTCAAGCCTTTCTGGCCCTTCGCTCCATTGGTAGAGCGACAGGGCCTGTCACTCCACTCGTGGAGTGATAGGGCCTTTGATCACTTTGACCTCTTTACACTTGGCCTATTTTAAAGTTGTTTTTGTTGTTTAGAGTGTCACTCCATGGATGGAGCAACTAGAGAATTCATTCTAGGAGTGGAGCGCCTACAGTTTTAACTATTTTTTGGCTTTTTTTCATACTTAGCCATATTTACCTTTTTATAAGCTCTTCTTTGACATTTTGCTCCACTGACGGAGTGACAGTATCAATTAATAGAAAAAACATACCAAAGTGTCTAAGTGCTAGAAATTACAACCATATATGCAGATATGAAAAATAAAGGATTTGAAGACAAAAGTAAGGAAGAGATTCCATCATAAAAATGCCCATGCCAAAATGTTCACAATTTTGCATGCAACATGAGAAAGAAAAGTACAAAGAAAGAAGAGAAAAGTACAAAATGTGACAAAATATAGTCTTTAAATCAAAGAGATCTGGTGGAAGCACAGCAAAATAACATCTTAACCATTTTTTATTGAAAAATAGAAGTTTTTACAATGAATGGTCTCAAAAACTACATATAATAGGAATTTTAACAAAGTGTGGTAAAATTGGCAACACATATGGTGGCTCGTGGGGCAATGAGCCTACCTCAATGTGAAGACCCCCAACATTTATACTTGGGTAGCAGAGTCCTCCTCACTCTTAGAGTCTTCAGACTACTCCTATAATTTATCTTCATTACTGTTGGGCTCTTTCTTTTCTTCTTCTCCATTCTCTGATTCTTCTTTGATATCTTCTTCCTATTATTTTGTATCTTGTGTCTTTGAATTTGGGTTGCTCTTTGTTCCTTTTTCTCATTCTATTTGGGCATCTTGAGGAGATACTGATCCAAATATTTGTTAAATACATGCTTGTACATTGCAGAAGCATCAACAAGAAATAAATTTGATTGCTTCTGGAGCTCCTAGATTAGGCAACAATATGTTTTTATGCATTCAACCTTAGCAAATTCCATTGTTCTATCAAACTCCTATAAGCAAGATTCGATCTGAATGTACTTGGCCATGAAAAGAATCACTTGGGTATTATAACTAGGGACCTCCTAAGTTTCAATGTTAGTGGCGCTATCAACGAATGTTTCCCACATAGGTTCTAACTCCTCAAATGATGGTATGGGTCAATTAAGGTTAGTGAAGCCAGGAATACTAATTTTAGCCAAGGTATTGAAATATCTCAGCGAAAAGTCTCTTTCCTGCATGAGGGAGTATGAGATTAGGTGAGATTTTTTGGCTAGATCAACCTTTGTAAAGAAGTAATGTAGAGTCATATTTGCCATCACCTGTGACTAAGCTAGATCGCTCATAGGGGTAAGGCAGACATGCACATATTTAGTTTTTCTAAGCTGCATGGCTAAGTCCAACCAATAATTGATGTCTGCTTGAGTGGATTCTAGAATTGGATGGCCAGCAGTAATCTCCTTCTGCACCTCTCTAAGAAATACCCAGGCTATTACTCCCTTTGTTGCTCTTGCCGATAAATCTCCCAAGAACTATAGATGCATCTCCTTGAGGTGCTCAGAGAATAGAATATGTTACTCTATTCTTTTTGATAACTTAGTGTGCAACTCTTTTTTTTGGATAGTGAGCACCTAGATCTCCTGATTTACCTCAGCACATGACCTCATATGGTGATCGCACAACTTGAACACTTCATCATTTTTTACCTCAAGCAATAGTACTTTTTGTTTCAACTGTGCAACTTCAAACTCCAACATCTCAACCTATTTCTTTGACTTAGACTTCAGCACCTCAACTTGCCTTCTTATCACTGCTAAGGCCTCTTCAAGCTCATAATTTTTGGACTACACTTTGGAAATACGATTCTTATAATTCTCACCATGAGCATAAATGGATCCCATGCCAACTTGGGCATCGCCCATCCTTTGTGTTGTGTTCACTCTAGCCACATATTCCATAGTATGACGGAAGGCGTAATCAACCGAGGTCATTTCCCCCAAGGGCTTGTGGATTATCAATATCTTCTCAATGGTATGTAGCTCCATCATCTCTGGGTTGATAATGGAAGTTTTTTCAGTCTACATCAGAGCCTGTGCTTCTCTCTTTCTATTGTCCCTTATCCAATATGATGTATTCCTGTGAGCTTGGTGAATGCTCTCTATGATAGCAAGCTGGTGAGTCATTTCCAGCTCAAACTCTAATGGCTCCTAAATGCTTATTCTAAGGACTAGTGTGAAGGAAAGGAATGGGATATGGGACTTGAATTCAGACATTACATAGGAATCCAGAGGGGAAGAAACTATGCTAACCCTTAGAGGTGATTAATTCTTGATTGCTACCATGGAAATAGTCAATTTGGGCATTGAGAAACCAACGGACTATGAAGACATGGTGAGAGGAGGTGACATGGAAAAATGATTCACTTATGCGATAGTGGAGATATCAACAATGGGGTACTCTACTATAGAAAAAGGAAGGCTAACTATCATAGAGATGGAAAAAGCATTAAGGTTTCCAGTGAAGGATGCAAACGTTATAGATGAAGGAATAGAAAATGATGCAAATAATGGTATATTATGTTGCACCTCCCAACTGCTCCCTTAAAAATAACACATCTCTGGCATCAACTGATACCTGGCACCCTCTTCATCAATGTGGATTTATCTCAGGATAAACTCAGATGAGTGCTTCCTTCCATAGGTGAAAGCCTCTTGGACAGTGTCAGCCGTAATGGCAAACAATGCCTCTGACTTGGAGTTTCACACCGTTCTTGACTAGGCATCATAAAAACATGATACAACCTGTACAAACTCTAAATAGTGATGTACAAGTATGCAAATGTAAAAGAGCAGGTATGAATGATAGAAAAAAACTAGTGGTTTCCTAGTTAGGTCCTTCCTATACACCTTCTCAATGTCCTAGTGCAATTGCTCCATATCTTTGTGTCATCAAGCAATCCCAGTACCAAAAAAAACTATTTTGTAGTGTCATTAACTGTACTGGATTTCTCTCATGTTTTCATAGCTTCTTTGGCTTCTTTGAGCTAGAATCTCCTACAAGTGTCATATTTTATTTGGGTGCCTTCTATTTTTGTGCCTTCTCCTTAGTCTCCTTATCTGTTTTATCCAGGGCTGTCGAATGTACTGATGCAGCTCACACTCTAAACAAATGGGGGGCTCTAGACAAAAGCAGGTCACTAGGACAGTGGAGAAATTAGAAATGCTATGAGGGCTTATAAAACCTACCACCTTATAGCACCAAATTTTAATTCACTAGCTTGAATACAAGGGACCTAAAATTAATGCTAGTAGAGGTCATGCATGCAAGTGTGCATCTTTAATTACCCATGTGCGGGTGGTTGCTTTTAGAAGTTATGAGTGATAGTGGCAGACAAGGACACTTCCTCGAGGTATACACTAATTTTTTGGAGGGGTTCCTATACGAATCTTCTATAGGGGTATGCTTCAGTTGATAGAGAGCGAGAATGTTTTTGATTGGATAGTCATATGACCCTCACCTTAAAACATTGCGCTTTAGGGTTTGAAAATGACCTCTTTTTAAAAAAAAAAACATATCTCTCTGTGACACTTGGTGCAATCTGAAAGGATAGCTTAATATGACATGAGTAAAGCATCATACATGCTAGCCTTTGAAGGGGTTTTCTTCAATTCTTCTACAATATCGAAGGCCGAAGTTTTGGGTTTTCTATATTTTTATTTTGAAGGGGGTTCAAACTTACTCCTATATTCATGAGTGGCTTAAATCCATTTATGCTTTATCAGGGATGAGTATTTCAGCTTATCATTGACCTCAGTTTGAGTTTCTATTGCTTTTGATTGGGATGCACTAGGTCTAGGATCTTCCTTTTCTTACTATGGATATTTTTCAACGGGAACCTTTTAAGGAGCATCATATTTAGCTTTCTTTCTATTGAGTCACTAGGAATCATTTTCTTGAGGTTGAGTTCCTCAGGATTTACTTAAAGTAGTTTTTTTTGGATCTCATCAAAATTGAGACTTGTTCTATTGATGGTGACATAGAATTATATTCACTTGTTCCAATGATATTGATTTGTCCTTTATGAATCCTTTATGATATCTCAATAGTCATTATTTGCATGTAATATTGATACATCCTATAGGTATTTCCCCATGAGGATCATTATAGGTAGAAAACCAAAAATGAAGAACACAAGCTTATAATGAGAGGGAGGGGTGAACAGTATAAGATAAAAATTTTACTTTTCTTTACAAAGCAGTATTATCCTATATTATCAATTGTAATAATGAAACAATACATAGATCATCACACATATAAGAGACACAGATTTAGTGTGGTTCACCCAATGTGGGCTACATCCACGAATAAAATATTTATTATAAATTTTCTCAACAAATCTCTTAGGAACCAATTCCCTATTACAATTTTTATGGGCACCAATCCAAAGGAGACACCAATCCCCTATGCTCAATTTCATGGACTTATATCCATAAAATATACTAATCCCCTCTAATATGGTTCATGGATATCTATCTATAGGAGACACCAATCCCCTTTGCTCTAGTTTGTGGACCTCTATCCATATGAGACACCAATACCCTTTGCTCTGGTTCATGGACCTTTATCCATAGGATACACCAATCCCCTTTGCTCTGGTTCATGGATATCTATCCACAGGAGACACAAATCCTCTTTGCTCTAGTTTGTGTATCTCTATCCATAGGAGACACCAATCCTATTTGCTCTAATTCTACTTCAAACATTTACACATGGCTTGCTCAAATATGCTCTAAAACCTACTCTCAACTCTGCATAAATATGCTTCAAGCCTACACACAAGGCTTGCTCAAATCTGCTCACCAAAGCCTTCTCAAATCTACTCCAAGCCTACATAGAAGGCTTGCTCAAATATTCTCATCAAAACTTGCTCAACTCTACTCCAAGCCTACACACAAGGCTTGTTCAAATATGCTCACCAAAACATGCTCAAATATTCTCACAACTCTGCTCAAATATGCTCATCAAAACCTGTTCAAATATGCTCAAAACTCTACTCAAATCTATTCACCAAAACTTTCTCAAATCTACTCCAAGCCTACATATAAGGCTTGTTCAAATATACTCACCAAAACCTACTCAAATCTTCTCACAACTTTGCTCAAATATGCTCACCAAAACCTACTCAAATATTCTCACAAAAACCTGCTCAAATATGCTCCAAGCCTACATAGAATATTTTCCCAAATATTCTCACCAAAACTTGCTCAAATATTCCCAAATATTGCATACAAACAATGCTTATATATTTCCTAAAAGTGCTTTCTTTGGCTAAAGTAATTCAAACATATTCTATCCAGAATTATTTTTCTTCATAACATATAAAGAATGATATGCAATACAAATGCCCAATATTTTGTTTCACATTCATTAATTCTATCACTTTCTCATATTTCACATTTTTTTACATTCAAAAAGATAACTCTAGTATAGAACTTGATAATTCACTCTCTTATGTATCCCCAAAATAAATCAAAACCCTATGCACAAATTTATTCTCAAACTCTTGCTCTATTATTTTTAAATTCATTCAAAGAAATGCATAACTTTATTTTCAAACCCTTTCACTATTATTCCCAAATTCATTCAAATCAATGAACAAATTTATTATCAAACCCTTGCACTATTATTCACAAATTCATTCAAAGCAATGCACAACTTTGTTCTAAAAAACTGACCTATAATCTTTGCACATTTAATTCCAATTTCATTCAACACTAATGCTTATCAAATCAATTCTTATATCTCCAACCATATGACATCAAAATATTTTCTTTATCAAAAAATAAACCATGAGTAAGGGATTGAATCACCATACCTCAAAAAACTTCCTTAATGATAATGAGATTCTCAAACCTGTCTTGGCAAAATAATTTCCTTTTTGATCCTTCAAAAATATGGTTAGTAATTTTATATTTCTTACATAGATAAAAAATCATCCACAAAAACCTTCCCAAAAATGTGTACAATAGAGCTTGAAAAATAATACCTTATATCTCCTTTTAAATCTCACACTCAAAGCTTTTAAGACTAACCAAACCCTTAAAATTTCCTTTTTCTATAAAGTAGAAATACAATAAAATAAATCACATTACACCTTATAACTTCCTTTCTAACATGCAAGATTTATAACTTTCAAGTAATACTCAAATCACCTTTATTTATTTTCCTCATGCACAAAGTACAATTTTTAGTAATCCTTAATACACCTTATGCCTCCTTTTCTAATTTATAATATAAACAAAATTTATGATCTTATTTTAACCAAATAAGCCAACAAACTATCTCTCCTCATATGAAATTTAAATAAAAAATTTGTCCATACCTTTACCAACAAGTCCCCCACGAAAGTGCTGAGAATAGAACTCTTAACCTTTGCTAATGTAGCACCCAAGCCAAGGCTTGGTAACCGGATGGACTACCCAAGAAAGTAGTAACCACCACAAATCACGTCGTAAGTAAAGTGCTCTTTGTTAATGCTCTTCAAACCAAAACTATTTCTTCAATCAAAATGGTTCCTGCAAGTTTTGAACCCACAACCTTCCTACCGATAGTGTCTTAGCACCAGGTAAGTGACCAGCTGGACTAGTCACCTGGATGAAAACCAAGTCATGGCACGATGAAGATATTATCTTTTTCTTTCTTGCTTTCAAGCATGCTATCCTATGTTTCGTGTGACCTACTTCAATTTTTGTGTGGATAGAGTTTTCAAATTATGCCTTGGTTTCTTGCCCAAATCCAAATGAATTTTCATGCCCTTATTTATATGGTTTCTATTTAATACCCATGAACATCGGTGCATGCATATTTTTTTATTTTTCTCTCCAAACATTGGAACCTTTCCTTATAAAAACATTATAATATTTTAAACCTTTGGCCCTTGAAATATTAAATCTTTGTCTTTAAACCTTTGCCTCCTCTAAAATTTTGGCCCTTGAGATATTAAATCTTTGTCTTTAAACCTTTGCCTCCTCTTGTGGTCTTTAAATATTTTTCCAAGCAATTATAATATTATCTTTTAAACCTTGTTATTTACTTGCAATATTTATTATTTTTGTCCCAAGACATTTTTAACCTTTGTTCTTCTCTGTATAATATTTAAATATGATATTTAAATATTATAATCCGTTATTTTAAAACATTGCCTTAAATAATTGTCCATTATTATATTGTTCAATATTCTCAACTTTACACCCTTGAAGAATATTTTTGCCTTGAATAATATGCACCCTTTGACATCAATGACAACTCAATATACTTAGTATTTCCAACAAACAGTCTAAATCAAATAGAGAAGATAAAGGTTGATCACTGTCATTAATAAGGATTGTATTAGTTTTCTCCAATGGCATGTTAGTAGGGATGAATTGATCTTTTGTGATGTATGAGAATCTTCTTGGTTGGAAGTTCCTTTTAGCGTCTCTCATTTTCATCATAGTGACCTCATTAGATAAATTTTTCATAAATCTTGTAGCTCACGCAAGGTAGTCATTTGTGATTCTGGGGAAGGTAATGTGGGTACTGTAGGTTTATCAAGAAGAGCAAGTATTATAGGGGTTGCAAGTAGTGCTAGTACTACAAATATGCTATACCATTGGGAGAAACCCATAGAATGTGATAATATTGCATAAGCAGGAACCGGTACAGTTGGATGTGGTTGACTATTAAGGAACTCTGGAAAATAGGCATTATAGAATTGGGAGGCAGTCTACCTATAGCAATAAGGATTTTATTTGCTTTTGCAGCTTATTGAAATATTTGGGTAAAAGCAAGCACATTTGATTGTCTTATCATTAGTCCAAATCTAAACTAAATGCTCTTAAATAATAATAGACAACTTGCTCATGGGTTTATCTAAGCCCATCAGGGACTCTCTACTAGGTACGACTAAACCTGGTATTAAAATCCATAATACATTCCTCATGATGTCTTTGTATCACTGTGAATTGGGTAAGCAGAGAAAATAGGTCTACTTGTTCATTGAATTCCTCTATTAATTTGGATTCCAGATAATTTCAAGAATTTATACTCCTAGTAGGTAGGGTTCTATACCAATAAAGCAATTTTTATTTTAGCGAAATGACCAATAACTTGACCATCATGTCTTCTTCTTGAATATTATGCACAACCAACGAGGTTATATCTTGGATATGTTCATATATTTGTTTTCCTGTACCGGCATAGGTCGGAAAGGCTTTTAAAGCTGCCTATGGAATGGCATGTTGATCGGCCAGGTTGAGAGGTCATGTAAGATTCCAATTAGGAACTCCTAGGTTTTGATTCTATACCATTGATATTTGATATATAGTAGGTAATTGAGGTATGAGCACCAATTGAATATCAATTTGATTTGGCTCTAGTTATGCAACGGGAATAGAGGCTTCATAATGATTTCAGGTTGTTATTTTATAGAGGATAATTTCCAAAACTCAATTGGTTCTTCTGAGTTACTAGCCATTTGTATTGTAATCATGAAAAATATAAGTTTTATATGGATTTTAGGGTTTGTCTTTCAATGGAGTCGCTAGAAAATAAGGGAATCTTGAGAAAATAGGGTATGACTTATTCCTTATAACTATCCAAATTTGTGGGAATGGGTCCCATCGAGTGTGCCAAAAACTATTGGTTAGAAGTTTGTCTAATGGTAAGGATTGTACGCCCATAGACCTCCACCAACTTTGAATGGTCCCAAGATCAAAATATCTTAGGGTCAATCTTCGAAGAAGGTCGACTCCTTGTAGGTCCTAACTAAATGTTTAGGAAAAGGGTAAGAGGGGAAGCTAAAGAAAATATAAAGCTAGAACAGAAAGTGGTGTAGATACAATCGCATCAAGATACATGTTTGATAAGCCTAAAACATTAACAACATTCATGGACAACATAACAGACCAGCCACTATTTTCATTAATTAATCACATGCCTTACTCTACCAAGAATTCCAAAATTAAGGAACTGGTAGCATAAAATTTAGATAGTAAAATTAAGTCCAATTCATTCACTTAACCATAGAAAAAAAATTAACAGAACAAAATCATACATACATGAAAACATTTAAAAGTCAAATAGTAATCCACTTATATTGCAGTATGCTTCAAGATATACGTGGAGGTTGTAATTACTGGAGATCTGACACTAAAATACACATTACAATCATGTATATATTTCCCCTTTCAAGAGCAAGATTTTTGAAATCTTTATTAGTTCTTCATTAATGGTGGATTTGGATGTCAGTATTCAACTTGCTTGAGTGATCTCTTCAGCGACTTCTCTAACACAGATAAAACATTCTTCACTACGTTCATATGGATATTACTAAAATATCCTATCGGGCCCTTCCTTGCTAATTAATACAATTGATGATGTCACTCCTTTATACTTTTGGATGGTTTAAAGTATTCACTCTGCACCAACTCCTTAGCCACCAGATTTTGTACTTATATTGATTCATCATTAAATTTGCTCATCTATTGTGTCCTTAGATTTTGCAATCCAGTCAACTTGGTAGGAGGAGGGATTTTGAAATTGAGTGGCTCTCTTCATGGTCGGGTATTTTACACATTTATTACCTAATGGGATAGAACTTTTAATTGGGCGTACATTTGGATCCACTTCTTTCCAATTGATTCTGCCTTGATCAAATTGCTCTAATATGGGAGAATGGGAACCCTTGCATCTCTTACTCCTTTCATGCCTTTCGCCTTCACCATAGCCAAATGGTCTTTGGATGGGACTTTGGATCTGCTTCCTTTTGATTTTATCTCCCATTTTTTTTTCTTCATGATTTAATCACCTAGGCAGAAACTTGGGACTTCTTTTCCCTTCTTTGTCTTTCAGATTGCCTGCCCAACTTATTTCCTTCGAACGGGATTTTGGGAGTGTTTATGATTGGAATCACCACCCATTCTTTTTTCGCTAGTATTTTCCATTTGAAATCTCCTTGGTGGAAGTTTGGGACAATGAAGGTACTGGATGCAACCCATTTTTCCATCCACCCTTTCTCTTAGCTACCCTTTTTGAAATATCTCCCTCCCCCTTTTTCATTTCTTCTACTTTTTTTCTTGGTCAAAATAGTGGATGCAGAAAAACCACCCACACACATGTTAATTTAGGTGTGTTATAAAATCATGTACATAACGTATTTGTCATAGAATCATGTATGTAATTACTTTGTTGTCATAGAATTATAAATATAACCAATTGGCATCATAAATGTAACTATTATAGAATAGGTAGGTATGAAAATTATCATACAATACTATAATAACATGTTGTCGTATAATATTATCATAAAATGTTAGTAAACATGCTTGTAAATATTATAAAATTGGAGGCATGTAACCCTCATGGGATACTAAATAATTTGCATATTTTGTAAGGAGGTTGCCTCCTCAAAGAGGCCCATGATAGTAATATTACCTTTCCCAAATTCTTGCAATTACTATTATTTGTATTTTCATGTTTCATTTAATGAATGCTTATGTTATTGGATATATGATATTAGTGTTGCTTTTATCAATACTCTATGCAATCATAGTTAGAATTATCTTTGGTAATAATTTTATTATCTTTGTACAACTCCACACTAAGACTTTTGAGATAAAATATTTGCATGAGAAGAAGAGGTTCATTGCATCATCACCTCTTATTGTAGAACTACCATATCCATAAATTATGATGGCCCCATTGACCCATAATAACTACATTGGTTGATGACCCTCTAGATATCCTTGTAATCTACTCCATTTAGGAATCACTAGTCCATCCATATTGCATTACTTTGCTCTCATTGTCCCTTACTATCCCAATTCCTCCTCCTTTATTAGTCCCATTTTTTAGACCTTTGACTGTGTTTTTATCACCTTAGAGGCAACAAGAAGGCTCACAAGTAGTTGTTCCAACTTTGAGTGAGATAAAGAAATATTAGATGATTCAACGACAAACAACATAGTATGATTCTGTATATAAATTGGCCCTTGTATCAAGTTAGAAGTGGGCCACATGTTAAGTTAGGAGTGTGTGTTATAGAATCATGTATATAACCACTTTATCATAGAATCATGTATGTAACTGCTTTGTTGTCATAGAATTATGAATATAACTGCTTGGCATCATGAATGTAACTATTATATAATAGGTAAGTAGGAATAATGTCATAGAATACTATCATAGCAAGTTGCCATAGAACATTGTCATAAAATATTAGTAAATATGCTTGTAAATATTATAAAATGGGAGGTATGTAACCTTCATGGGATGATAAAGAATTTACATATTTTGTGAGGAGGTTGCCTCTTCAAAGAGGCCCACAGTAGTAATATTACCTTTCCCAAATTATTGTAATTACTATTTTTTGTACTTTAATTTTTTATTTAATGAATGTTTATGTTACTGTCTAAATGATATTAGTGCTACTTTTATCAATACTTTATGCAATTATAGTTAGAATTATTTTTTGCAATAACTTTCTTATCTTTGTACAACTCCACACTAATAATTTTAAGGTAAACTATTTGCATGAGAATAAGAGGTTCATTGCGTCATCACCTCTTATTGTAGAAGTACCATATCCACAAATTATTATGGCCCCATCGACCCATCATAGCTACATTGGTGGATTCCCCTCTAAAAATACTTGTACTCTACTCCATTTAGGAAGCACTAGTCCATTCATATTGTATTACTTTACTCTCATCGATCCTTACTACCCTAATTCCACCTCCTTTAGTAGTTCCATTGTTTAGACCTTTGACTGCATTTTTGTCACCTTAGAGGCAACAAGAAGGCTCACAAGTAATTTTTCCAACTTTGAGTGAGTTAAAGAAATTTTAGATGATTTAATGACAAAAAGTATAGCATAATTAGAGTAAGTAGGTAAAACAAACATAGCAATCAACTACCACTCAAATACTTAGCCATTTTCCCTCATAAAAAGGCATTAAAATTCACACAAAAAGACCTAATGGTATCTGTTGAGGGTGCAGTTCTGACCCCATTGTGATACTTGCGCATTGTGACCCCCATGGTTATGGCTTCGATTTCTATCATTACCTCTATTGAGTTGATGCATCTAACACCCTATCTTCATGTGGGAGTGCCAGTATTGGGAAGTCTGGGAGAGCGTGGAATGTGATCCCCACTAGATGACATCTGGGACTTTTTACTCAAGGTCAATTTCTTGCTTCTATATGTCTTATTTGGCACTTGTCCTTCCTTTGTTACTCTAATCTACTCCTAGCCTAGGATATTTCAAGGGTAAAGGAAAAAAATAGAGAAATCTAGAAAATTGAATAGAAAATAAATTGCATTAAAGCAATAAATATAGGAAAGTAAAATAAAGTTATAAAATGCAAGAAATTACACCTATATAGCCTAGTCTACGAGTGGAAATGCATCAAATAAAATATAATAAGACTCTTTTATGCCCCAAAATATTTTAATTAACTCATGTGTAGAGGTCGATAATGCACAAGGAACATAGGTCCTTCTAAAAACATGCAATATAAATAGAACACCCATGCTAGAACTAGGATAAAGATTATAAAAGAGTTATGGATTCTTATTAATGTGGACTATGAGTTACATATATGTAGATATAAGAGGTTCAGAAACTACCAAACAAGTTACCCAAGGCTTGGTCCAAGCTGGGACATAGAGAGGAATGAAATAAAGTGCCTTTTAGAAGAAGAATACATATTTATAGATTACATTTAGAACCTTTTCCTTCCTAAAATTTAAAATATTTCTCTTTAATATTTTTTCCCAGGTTACTTCGTAATGATGATGTGAAATCTTGAGGTTTCTCGAATTTAGAATTGCTAGAGGTGATATCATGTTTCCCATGCTAGAGATTTTCTATCAAGATCTATTGCTATAAATTATTCATGGTCACTCCTCTAGAGGTCTATTTATGGTGTTTTAAATTTTGTACCTTATTTTTGAAGTAGGGAAAAATGGTGCACCAAATTATGATAAACAATGTGCGTATCTATGTCCTATTGCTTATGAGCATCAAACGGAAGCATGCAAGTAAGATGGAAAAGATAGCAAATAACAAGAAATGATGCAAAGAAAATTGACTTCTTATTAATTGGACAGATCAAATCCAGGTTACAAATTTCCCCTTTGAGGGCTCAAATGGATGATAAAAATGTTTACAAATTGGGTTCCCAAGGATCATAATCCTTCAATTAACTCGGGTGCACATCTAGTGTCTTTCCTCATACCCACAATCGAGGTGGGTGGACCAATGCTTCCGTCACTTGTGTCTTTGATTATTTGAGGTCCAATGCTAATTCCCAATGCACTATATAACCTAAAATTTCACACAAGGAAACATAAAATGTCAAATAGCAAGTGCATGTGATGAGAAACATACAATCCCCATAGGGGCTAAATAGCTAATAGTGATAATAAGCATCAACTCAACTCCAAATGACTTGAAATTTTATAGGGATGTAAAAAAGAATATTTTGGAAAGATATCACTAGAAATTGCACTAATATTGAGTCCATTGGTGCCTCGTAATTGCAATGACCGTGTGCAACCTGTAAAACACAAAGCAAACAATTTTCGGCCCTACACATATCCAAAACACATGAAAATTGGATAGAATATATAAAATGATATTTTAAGAAAATCCATTTGATCATATTTGAAAAATCAAGAACAATTTAGGTGTTTCCTCAGATGACCACCTAAGACCTGCATGAGACCCTACAAAACACTAAAATTGCAATATCTCGACCAATATAGCTCAGAATGACCTAAAATTTGAACTGTAGCATAATAATAACATGTAGAAAATAACCAATCAAAAATAGTTAGAAAATTGTTAATGGATTTCTATTCATATTAGGGTGGGACGAATAGGACTGTCAAATTGGGGGGGCACCCGGGGGTGGGACGCCCATCATTTTTGCCTAAATTTTACCACAAATTCCATTTAGGATTGATGCAAAATACTATGGGATGTATTGTCATAAAATGTGGTGAGGTAATTCACTCATACGGTTCTATTATGTGACAATTGTGCCTCATAGTTCACTCACAAACCTCCTTCGCTAGGTAGAGATTTTGAGGGAAAATGGGTAAAAAGGTGAGGTGAAATCTTAGCAGCACTCTGTTGCATAAAACTAAAACTCCTCTCTATGTTTTGTGTGGAAATTGGATCCACTTTATAGCCTAAGGAGGCTCATGGACCAAAAGGTATGCGAGGACATGCGAGGCAAGAGGCGCCACTTGGCCACCAAGTGACATGCATTGGAGGGGGAAGAGAATATCCCGATTTGGCCTCCCTTATGCGTTGGAGCATTAATATGTTGCATGCTCTAACTTGTAGGTATTGGTATATAGAAAAAGTAACTGTTTCTAGGAACCATTTGTCCAGATTTGACTTTTTTCCAATCAAACCTGCTATTCGTCCCACCCTAGGATGAATGCTGCTATTCATCCCAAGGTGGGACAAATAGGTTTTGTATTCATTCCATGGTGGGACGAATAGCATCAAGGTGTCCAAAAGGTCTCTAAAGTGGCCTAGAACCTTTCAAAACCTTACATAGAGTGTTTAGAACCACTGTATGCCTCCTGAGGGCTACCCTAGGGGCCTTTGTGTGTCATGAAGTTGTTGCTTATGGTAGCATAATCGAATTGACCAGATTTTAGTGTCTACAAATGCCTCTTTTTGGGATGCATTGTGTGCAGCACAGTGTCGAGAAAAAATAGATAAATAAAATGTTCAATGATTAGGGTTACTCAATAACCTAACCAACTTTAGATGCCCCAACCCTGGAAAGAGCATGTGTTCTTGAATCCTTGCTTCCGACGAGCTAAGGAACTTGTTTTATCTTGGTTTTTGTTCAGTCATGATGCGAAGGTTCCCGACGTTACACATGCTTACTAGATGCCAAGCATTTTGACTTGATATTTTGTGCTTGTTTGTTACCCCAAGCAGGAGCGTGATTGTCTTTGTCAAATATTCGTTGAACGAACACAATTTGCATGATTGAGTGTGTGCTTGTTGATTGTGATACTGAGCATGACTATCCCTCAAGCGATGAGTCGCTTGACCCAGATGGCTTTTGTTGAGGTTACCATCAGTTGTATCCATTGAAAAATGGCATAGTTTTGAAAGGGTTTCGATGATGCAATGGAGGTTTCCCTAGAGGTGCAAAGTTGAAAACTTCATTCCCGTGGGGTAGTTTGGCCACAATGGCCTTCATGGGGAGTGAAATAGTAACTTGCCTACACATGTTAGAAGCTTGCATTCCATATTGACCTTGAATGAATTCCATAATATTTGACTTGTTTTTGGTGGGTTTAAGACCCTTTTCTTCTCTTCTTCCAGGAGGAAAGGAATGAGAAACCTCGTTCCCATGGGGCGGGCCGGCCATACTGGCCTTATTAGGGAGTGAAGTAAGGTTATTTCCAAGCATCCAGGAGTGCTATTATTTGTCTTGTAGCTGAGACAAAAATTTTGACCAAAATAGAGCTGTTTTGGTGCTTTCATGTTGTTTTACCCTATAAGTTTTGTATTCGTCCTAGGGTGGAACGAATACAAAATTTGTATTCATCCTAGGGTGGGACGAATGACCCAAAGTGCGTTCATCCCACCCTAGGATGAATAGAACTCTTGCAAGCTTATATAAAACTCAGATGCAAGTGTTGGGTTCATTATTGCATGTTATTTTCTTGCGATTTGAGAGGTGAGGAAGAAGAGGGTTATTTTTCTGAAGTGAAGCATTGTCAAAATCACCCTGTGCCCATCATGAGTCAGCAAATCAAGGTGTCCAATAGAGGAGCCGATGCAAAAAGGGTATGCGGTTACTCACCTTCCTCATTATTGTGCTTTTAAAATTGCAATGTTGTTGTATTGTTTATTGTCTATGGTTAAACTAAGTAATTAAACCTAAATTTAAGTGGAATGTACCAGATTGTTTACCTCATTTTTACCTTTGGCAATTAAACCTAATGTAGATAAAATATACCAAAAAATTTTGAGGTTTGCAGTTTGCGTTTAAACATATCACATCATGGGATAGGGAATGAAACCCTAGGGTAGATGTAACATGTAAAATTTTGAATTTTTTTATTTTGTTTTTGTTAAACATATCACATCACGAGATAGGGAATGAAACCCTAGGGTAGATGTAACATGTAAAATTTTGATTTTTTTTTTGTATTTTGTTTTTTTTAAACATATCACATCACGGGATAGGGAATGAAACCCTAGGGTAGATGTAACATGTAAAATTTTGAATTTTTTTTTGTAATTTGTATGTTGTTTTTGTTAAACATATCACATCATGGGATAGGGAATGAAACCCTAGGGTAGATGTAACATATAAAATTTTGAATTTTTTTTTGTAGTTTGTATGTTGTTTTTGTTAAACATATCACATCACAGGATAGGGAATGAAAGCCTAGGGTAGATGTAACATGTAAAATTTTGAATTTTTTTTTGTATTTTGTTTTTGTTAAATTAAATTGTTGTGATGACTTAGTTGTGCATTTGTTTGTAGGCCTTGTGGGGGCCTTTGTTACGCATGATGAATGTCATTTTATTGTTGTTCTTATTAATTTTATTGCTCTATCAGGTGGTGAAGAGTCGATATCACACATCGAAGTTCTTCCAGACCACTTGAGATGCCTTGAATGAGGTTGACTAGGAGTGGCTTGATGCCATGGGGCTCAAGCAGGTTACTCATTTGGAGCCTGTGATAGGCGAGCGGGCCTACTTGAATGCTTTGATTAGCTTGTGGGAATCGCACACCAACACCTTCCACCTACCCACAGGGAATATGATGGTAACACTAGAGGACATCTATCGGCTTCTACAAATCTAGATAGAGGAGCAACATATTTGCTCGATGCACCGTGACCGAAGAGGTTTATTTTTGATGAGGTACTTCAATGAGGATGTAGATACGACATAGATGAATTATCGTAATGACGGTATATTTGTGGGGTATTGGCATGAGGAGGGGGTGTTGGAGGTGAGGCATGCACTACTAATGACTCTCATCTCCAATATGCTCCTCCTAGATTCTTCAAGAGCTAGGTTCCCTTGGAACCTACTGGAGTTGATGTACGCACTAGTGAGATGCACCAAGGAGGAGCCTCTAGTGATGGCATGGGGAAATACGCTACTGGAACAGCTCTACGATGAGCTATACGAGATCCACTGATGTAAGTGGAAGAGCTTAGGCTGCAAATTCTTGTTGCAGTGTTGGGGATGGTAGCACATAGCTATGGAGCGGCCACATGGACTGCCATGGACAACTTAGGCATAGCTAGCTGATAGGGAGATAGGATATGCTATCCTATGGCAGATGGTGGAGGAGGTAGGGTAGAGTCGACATCATGCAGGCAATATGAACCATTATGCTAATGCATTATCATGATTGGTTCTAGGGTAGGTGATGTGGTGATCGTACAAGGATTGTTTGGTCTGGGTAGATGCTAGAGAGCAACTCTGGTGGGTGAGATGAGGCAAGTGGATAATTTACTGATATGGTATCAAGCAGGAGTACTTCCCATTTTCTAGGGTTACCCGATAGTTTGAACTATAACAAGGGTTTCTCAAGGTGCCAGTAGTATATCAGCGCCACAAGGATGAGAAGACACTAGGCTGGCCAGTGATGGAGGAGATGGGAGAGGAGGTAGATCTGGTAGTAGACATTCCTGATGTGGATGACACTGAGTCTACAATGAAGTATGATTCATGGTGGGTGATGCACCAGTGGTGAGGTTTCAGGCTCTTAGCAGTGAGGCAATGGGGACTGTAGATGAGATGATGGAGGATACTGTGGAGGTAGACCAGGTAGAGGTGTATGAGCCATATAGGAAGCACCAACAGGAAGATAAATAGGTGGACCTATTATATGTAGGGTATCAAGGTGATGAGGGATAGACTAAGGGCCAAGAGGCACAAGGACAACAAGATACCCAGGGTTCCAGATACATGGAGCTATAGACTGATATGGTCAAGGTTAGGTAGGAGAGGGATCGCTTGTAGGCATAGGTGCAGGAGGATCAGGCTGAGATTTCAGCCCTACGGGCATAGCTGAGGGCATAGGGTCTTGGGTAGGAGGGATCTAGAATTGGGTAGGTAGAGATGCTATGAAAAGAGGTGCTATGATTTCAGTTAGTAGTGTACACCTACCAGTCATGGGCACAGCAGAGATAGGCCTACGTGGATATACTGGAGATGGAGGTGGTGCACCTCAAAGGGCATATTCTTGATGGTGGGGAGACTAGTGGCTCACATCGTACTTGGTAAAGTGAGATGGTGCAATCATTGTCTAGGTGGAGGACAGATAGGACTGGTGGCAAAAGGCCATGGGGATCACAACGAAACCATACTATGGGAGGTAGTGCGAGTCGCAACATCAATCCTACGTGACCATGGTGATGGGTACTATTGAGGCTCTTTTTTATTGGCTATTTTTTTTTTATACTTGTGAGGTCTAAGGACCCACGTTATTGTAGCCCACAAGCATTTTGGAAACTATGATGTATATGTTTACCCCATATATATATATATAGGATTTTTTGTTATGGTCATCATATGTTTCATTTATTGTTTTATGATATGGATGCAATGTATGTATGTGATTTATGATGGTATGTTAAATGCTAATGATTATTGTAGATGGATACTATTATGTGATTTATTGTAGTAGTGATGGATGATGTACCATGTATGCATATGTATGCTTCTATGATGTAATGTGATTGTGATTGATGTTTATTATGTATGCATATGGATTTTTTTGTGATATGATTTATGGCTATGTATATGCGTGGATTGTTAGCATAATATAAAATATGATGTATTTATTACATTATAGTTTAAGGGGGTAAAATAACACATAGCGCTCTCCAATTAGTTTGGTTGGTTTGGCAACCAACCAGGTGGTTCATTCCAACTGAACCACCTCCTTGTATTTAAACCTACATCATATAATTTCATTGATTGCTTCGCACTATTAATTTCATTATAAATCTCATCATGGTACCAGAGCATGATAGACAACTAATGCAAAAGTGTTGAGGACAGCCGAACAATGCGAAGCATGAGATCAGACCAATATTTCTTGACCAGAATGTGGAGCACGAGGACTAACACCTAATGTAGAACAAGAATGTGAAGCATGACGACTGATGCTTGACATGAATCATGCAGGTGGAGTAGCAGCTCGAATCCCAAGGTGGACACAAAGAACCAAGGTAGAGCAATGACTCTAATCTCAAGGCAAATGTGTTGTTAATCTTACAAGTTACAGGTCAGCAGGCAACACATGGTAAGAGCCCATTCAACACTGACGTGGATGCTGAGGTGGGCCAAAGACAAATTGAGGCTGACATGGACGCTGAGGTGGACCAAAGACACGCTGATGTAGACAATGTAGACACACTAACATGGCCCCTCCCCCAACACATGGAGTACAAATATTGGCTGGTGGTAAGCTGATGTGGAGTGCAAAGATTGGTTGGTGGTAAGCTGGCATGGATTGCTCCACATCATTCTAGGCAGCAAAATGACACAAGGGGAGGGGTGATCGCCTGAAGGCAGTCACTCTCAAAGGTGGCCCTCCCACCTTATATCCTACATGAGTGCATCCACAAGATGCATGTGGGATAAAACCCACATTTTTTACTCATGTATCTCTGCCTTGATAAATACCAAGTACTGGGCCTTTCTTCCGAGGCACTTGGGCAGTGCAATTGGTCACTTGCACTCATTTTTGTGGACATGGTTTGTGGTTCAAATATCATGAAAGACAAACTTTACCACCATTTTTTTTTTTGATTCCTGATAGGCAATTTGGCACCCACTGTGGGGCCAAAAAAAAATTTGTGATGCCTGACAGACAATTTGATGCCTGTCTAAGGTAATTGACGCCCGACAGGGGATTTTAACACTCGAATGGGGTTATTTGACACCCAATAGGGGACTTTGATGCTCGACTAGGGTTATTTGACGCTCGAAAGGGTTTTTTGATGCCCTAAAGGGGTTTTCGACACCCGAAAGGGGTTTTTGACGCCCGAAAGGGGTTTTTGACACCCGAAAAGGAGATTTTCTTGATATCCAAAAGCATTTTTGCAAGTCAAAGGAGTTTTTTTTTCTTCCTTGTTTATTTTGCAACCAGAAGGGGGGAGCATAGTATTCTCTTTTTACAAAATTCTAAGACCAAATGGAGGAAAATATAAGGAACCACCTTCACAATGACTCTGTTCATAAATATCTCTTAGACTCTCAGTTGCTAAAAGGTTCTAACTTAGTTCCATGGAAGACAAATATGAGAGCCATTCTTCAGGTGGAATATTTATGGGATGTAGTAATTGACACTTCACAACGCCCTCAAATAACAGGAATAGATCAAGAATATTGGGATAAGAAGGACAAAAGAGGTCTCATGTTTCTCCTACTTGCTATGATAGATGAGGTTCAACTTCATATCTGTGATGCCAAAACCAGTATGGTAGCTTGGGATTCTTTGATTACTATTTATGAAGGAAAGAATCAGTCCACCATTCTACATATTCAAACTCAATTACACACCCTCAGTATGAATTCTTGGGAGACAGTTGATCTATTCCTATTTAGAGTGGCAGACCTGAAAGCCAAATTGAATGCAATGGTAAAACTAGTGGATGATGATATCTTGAACTCTATCATCTTGTGAGCATTACCAGACTCCTATAAGATGTTGGTAACTTCCCTCAATATTTTTGGTAGACAAGTGTCTTTTGTGGAATTGGTAAATTTTCTCCATACTGAGGAGGCAAATCAAGTTCATAAATATGAATTGTCATATAATGCCATTTCCACCCAAAAAAGGAGTAAGAAACCAAGTTAGTTTCAAAAAGGGGGTTATTCCTCCAAGGGAAAAGGAAAACAAAATCAGTAGAAGGATAAATATTGCAATATTTGTGATATTAATAACCATGACACCAACAGGTGTTGGTTCAAAAACAAGCAATAAAATGATCAACTTCATAAGAAGAAAGGGAAAGAGAAACAAAAATATAAAAAGAAACATAAGCAACCTAAGGAACATAATGCTTATGCTAATTCCAACTCAGACTTAGATACCTTTGGTCCCGATTCATATTCTGACTCTAAAAGAGCACACAAGATGTTCATGACTCATACTTCATATTCCCAGATAGATGTTGTATGGTATATTGATTCAGGTGCTAGTAAGCATATAATTGGAGGCAAATCTTGGTTTAAAACATTTGAAGAGAAATAGGGGAAGCCAGTTACCATTGCTAATGATCAAGTCTATCAAGTAAAAGTTGAAGGTAATGTTTCTGTCACTCTCCTATATGGGATATGTCATATTGATAAGGTCCTCTATGTTCTCGGATTCACCAATAATTTGTTGTTTGTTCCTCAGATGTTGGATAGAAAAATAGATGTTGTGTTTCGATTTGTGAAAGGTAAGAAAAAATATTTTATAACCCACAATGGTAAACATGTTGCAACAGGTTCCTATAAGCATGGCTTGTTCATTCTAGATGCTCTTTCAATACCTTATGTTACTCTGGATGCAACTACAAAGGTGTCCACTTCTCTTTGGCATAGAATATATGGGCATCTCAGTTCAGGATATTTGCTCGAATTGAGAAAATATGAGATGGTGCAAGGCCTTCCTCCTCTCTCCTCCATCTTACCAGTTTTCTCAGATTGCTTAGCAGGGAAGCAACACTAGGTACCTTTTGAATCCATTTATTCTAGAGCTAAGAAAATTTTGGAGTTGGTGCACACCGATCTGTGCGGTCCTATGCCAACCAGTTATGGTGGAAAGAAGTACTTTAAATTGTTTGTTGATGATCACTCCAAAAAAATGTGGGTCTTCTTCCTTCAATTGAAATCAGAGGTATTTTCATACTTTCAACAATTCAAGAAACTTGTTGAAAAAGAGTCTGGATATCTTATCAAATCCCTCTGCTCAGATCGAGGGGGGAATATACTTCCAAGGAATTTTCATCATATTTGAAATAACATGGGATAAAGCAACAACTAACAACAACTTATACACCATAGAAAAATGGTGTTGCTAAGAGAAGAAATCGCTCCATTATGGAAATGGTCTGATGTATGATAAAATGAGCACATATTGAAGATCAGTTTTGGGCAGAAGCAGTAAATACAGCTTCATACCTCTTGAATAGAGAACCCAAATGAGCTCTACAAGGAAAAACCCCACAAAAAGCATGGAGTGGGAAGAAAACCTCCATCTCTCATCTATGAGTGTTTGGATGTAAAGCCTTCATACATATTCCAAAACATAAATGGAAGAATTTAGATGAGAAAACCTTGAAATGTATCTTTCTTGGTTACGATGAGCATTCAAAAGGATATCGCTTTATTGATCCTATAACCAAGAAAACACATATAAGTAGAGATGTCATATTTTATGAAGCTTTCACATAAAATAATACCTCTAAGTAGTATATCATGAGGATGATGATCCTACGCAAGAGGTTTCACCCCCTCAGAAAAATATTCCCAAATGGCATACCAGCACTTTGAGAGATTCTAAATTGACCTCATTCCCAGATATGACTCTAGATAGACCATGTATGTGCAATATCACTCAGTAGAAGAAGGTAGAAGCACCATACTCATAAGTTGATGAAATTTGTCACTAGTTTCATGAATTTTTTGTATATGCAATAGAATATAGAGAAATGGATATAGAGGATGAAAGGGTTTATCTAATAGCGTTGGATGAAAATGAACCCACAACTGCCCAGGAAGCTCTTAGTAAGCCTCAATGGAAGATTTCTATGGAGGCAGAGCATACATATCTCATGCAAAATCATACTTGGAAGCTAGTAAATCTACCTTCAGGAAAGAAACCCATTGATTGTAAGTGGGTATTAAAAGTAAAGTATAAGGTAGATGGTATAATTGATAAGCACAAGGTCCACCTGGTTTCAAAGGGCTATGCTCAGAAAGAAGGCATAGTTTATGAAGAGACGTTCACTCCTACTACAAAAATGACTACCATCCAAATATTTTGTGCTATGGCAGCCCAGTTCGAGTGAAGTTACATCAAATGGATGTAAAAGTACCTTTCTTAATGGTGATCTACAAGAAGAAGTATACATGACGCAACCTGAAGGATTTGTTTTCAAATGGTAAGAACAAAAAGTTTGCAAGTTAATAAAATCCTTGTATGGGATAAAACAAGCTCCCCAAGCTTGGTACATCAAAATTGATAGTCACCTATTACAACATGGATTCCAACAAAGTCCATCAGATGTGAATCTCTATATAAAGAACAATGGTTCTGACATAGTGATTCTGGTGCTATATGTAGATGATTTGATCATAACAGGTAGTTCAAAAAGTATGGTTGATACAACGAAAAGTGATCTCAAATAATCTTTTGAAATGATAGATCTAGGACTTCTACACTATTGTCTTGGTTTAGAAGTAACTCAGAAAAAGCATCACATTAGAGTTACACAGAATAAATATGCCAATAATTTGATTGAGAAATATCGCATGGATGATTGTAAGTCCAAGGCTACTCCCATGGAAGTAGGACTTAAGTTATCAAGATATGATCAATATCCATAGGTAGATGGCACTCTTTATCATAAACTAATAGGGAGTCTATTATACCTAACCAATACTAGGCCTGATCTTAGTTTTGTTGTGGGTTATCTTCCACAGTTCATGCAGGAACCCAAAGTAAGTCATTATAAAGCAACAAAAAGAGTTCTACATTATGTTTGTGGTACATCATATTATGGCTTAGAGTACAAAAATAATAACAAGTTCTATTTACAAGGATACACGAACTCACACTATGCTGGATCTATTGATGATCGTGTTGGAATATGTAATGCAACATTGTGTAAATTATTCTTAGACTAAAATATAAAGTCTAAAGAATAATATTTAGAAAATAATTCTATGTAAAAATATTCCCGGCCAATTAATAAATAAAATAAGGGTTCTATGAATATTTAATTTATGAAAAAATGTTATTCCCCATTTTCTAGCAAATATTAGAAAGTAACTAATAACTTTCTAATATCATTTCATTTGGTTGGTTTGGAAACCAACCAGGCGGTTCATTCCAACTAAATCACCTCCTTGTATTTAAACCTACATCATATCATTTCATTGATTGCTTCACACTTTTAATTCCATTGAAAATATCATCATGGATGTACAATGAAATAGATGAAGTGTGTGCTTTGATATATTGAACTGTGACTAATGATTTTCCCCACTATGTTAGCACCATAGACTATACAAAATGTATTAATTCCTTTTGTTTATTTTTGTACTATTTTTGTGTAATGAATATATGGAAATGTATTATTGCAATGTGGTAAAATGGAATGAATGAAGTGAGATGCTATAGAATGTAGATGAGGTTTTCTTGAGACTCAAACACTCTAATTAACTTGATCAAAGTTGTTTACTGGCTATGCAAGACTTTTTGACAAGGTATGAATCTGCTAGGATGACCAAGATACTTCATATCCCTGTGTGTGTAAGTGAGTTCATTCTTATGAGATGCATAAAGATACCACCATTTCTAGATAGGCTATCAACCAAACTTGGAATGAGAATCACCCTATGAATGTCACGATCCTAGGTTTGTACTTGGTAGAACTAGACCACTAAGCAATCTAGATTACCAAAATCTAGCTCATCCACATGCAAAAATTGGTTTGCGCACACGCAAAAGCTAATGTGGTAGACATATCATCATGCATACGGTTAGTAATACTAATAATTTAATGGATTCAAGCTCAAGCTCCCTTCTTTTCTTCAATTTTATTGTAATACTTGCTCATGGGTAGTGATGATAATCACTATTTATTTTGTATTTTGTTTTCTTTGAGCAAGGTATTTGGGAAGTGGTGATGACCACTATTAAATTTGATTTTAATTTTGAATTTGACTTTGAATTTTACTTTGATTGTTTGAAATTTTAATTTTTTTTATTTTTTTGGGATTTTTGGGAATTGGGGTTTTTGATAGTGGTGAAAACCACTATTTATTTTTGGGAATTGGGTAGGGAAGAGCTTGTCCTTTTGCCAACTCTTAGTATTCTTGAACCATTCACATAGGGGGATGAGCAGGATGACCTTTTCACTTAAGGTAACCTAGACCACTTCATAATTTCATCTTACCTTGCACAAAACATGGATTTATTAATGTGTAAATATGTTGGGATTTGTTGTATACAAGGTATAATCTAAGCAAGACTCTACCTACTAAAAATCATGATAAATTTCTACAAAGTTTGAAAAGAAAACTAGAGACAGCTAAGTGACTGAAAACCCTAAGGACATTATAGAAAAAATGACTATGTGATGGTAACAGACACTACTATGACTAGTGTGAAATGTAAGTGGATATGCTAGGTGATAATGGAATGATGCAGATACTAAATTTGACACGATTGTTTTTGGGATAATGCATAATGTATAGTCTTAGTGCTAGACACGTATGAGCAACCCTAAGATGCAAAATGCAATGATGAGTATGCCTAATGCAGATGATTTTGATAATGTGACGAGAGGTGATGTAATGAAATGATATTTTTGTATTTTTTTATGATGTTTGAAGATGCAATGCGATGCAATATTTTTGTATTTTTTATTGATATATACATGTGACCAAAGGGCTTATTGGGGGGGATTGGGGCATTTAGGGTGACCAAAGGGCTTATGTATGCCTTTGGGGCTTTTTTGGGGAACAAGATGGTCATAGACCGTTTAGGAGTGTTTTAGGATGACCAAGCGGGTTAAAGGCACCCTTGGAGCATTTTAGGGTGACCTAGATGGTTATAGATAGCCTAGGAGAATTTAGGTTGACCAAGTAGTTTAAATGCACTCTTGGAGCATTTTGGGGTGACCTTGATGGTTATAGACCATTTAGAAGCTTTTTAGGTTGATCAATATGGTTAAAGGCACCCTTGGAGCATTTGGGGTGACCTAGATGGTTGTAGACTGCTTAGGAACATTTTAGGTTGACCAAGCAGGCTAAAGGTACCCTTAGAGCATTTTGGGATGATCTAGATGTTTATAGACAGCCTAGGAGCATTTTAGGTTGACCAAGTGGGTTAAAGGCACCCTTGGAACATTTTGGGGTGACCTAGATGGTCATAGACCACCTAGGAGCATTTTAGGTTGACCAAGTGGGTTAAAGGAACCCTTTGAGCATTTTGGAGTGACCTAGATGGTTATAGACCGCCTAGGAGCATTTTAGGTTGAGCCATAGTACTCTAGGCATGGAAAGGCCACAAGTGAAGGACGTTCAAGGGTTCTAGGTCCTTAACACCTTCAAGGGAAGCTAGGTGATAAGTTTTAGGTCCAATCTAACTGGTAATGACATAAGGACCTAACCAGTTTACCACAAACTTATCCCTTAGATGGGGAAAAAAATTAGAATTCTATTGGTTCTCTTTCAGAACAAGGTCACCAACCTGAAATTCTCTAATATGGAATTTCATATTGTAGGCTCTATTAAGTCGCTCTTGATAAACATATAGGTGCTCAAGAGCATTAACATGATGTTTGTCAAGTAGTGTAATCTGATCTAGGTGAGCTTACCATGTGGTGTCATCATCGATGAACTCTTGCATGGATATGCGCAGCAAAGGGATCTTTAGCTCTAATGACATGACTACCTCAAAACCATACACTAGTGAAAATGGGGTGGCCCCAGTGCCGAATGCTAGTGCGATAGGCCCATATATCAAGAGGTATTTGTGTGTGCCAATCAACGTGATTTTATTTGATAGTTTTCTTGAGAATGGTGATCAATGTCTTTTTGGAAGCCTCTGCTTGCCCATTTTCTTGTGGATAGTAGGGCATCAAAAAATTGTGCTAGATATTATACTTTGTTGTTAAAGCACGCACATATTTATTCTTAAATGATGTCCCATTATCCAAAATGATCTTGGATGGAATGCCAAAATGATAAATGATATTATGTAATATGAAATTCGCTATGCAGGATCCTATCATAGTGGTATGGGAAATTGCTTCCACCCACTTTGTAAAATACTCGGTGGTCGTAACGATAAATGTGTGATGGCCCAAGGATGCAAGGGAGATTTTGTTGATTAAATCAAACCCCCATTAAGAAAATGGCCAAGCCAATTGGATCGAATGTAAGGCCTGAGAAGGTATGTGTGTCAAATCAACATGGTGTTGACACTTCATGCACTTCCTCACATATGTACAAAAATCTTGCTCTAACATTGGCCAATAATAACCCATGCGAAGAATGCACTTTGTGATGGCCATACCGCTGAAATATTCGTCGCATGTACCATCATGTTCTTGGATGACTGCTCAAGCCAACTCCTGATGCTCTCAGTAGCAAAGGAGGATTCCTTCGTAGCTTCAATGATACAGAATATCTCCTAGCAAGACATATTTTTTTGCCTTCCCTTTGAATGTTATTTTAGTGGTATGTAACAATCCAGGAGGGAGATTACCCAGCTTTAGATATTCCCTTATTTGTGTGGACTAGTCATGTTGTGAGGAAGCCTCGAGCACATGAACGGCCTGTCCCTCTTGAAATTCATCCCTAGAAAATGCTGAGTGGGAAAGAACTTGTAATAATAGCATTGTACTACTATCAAAAAGGGATTTCCTTAGAACTTGCTTTGTTTAGGTCTAGAAAATCGATGTAAATGTGAATTATCCCATCTGACTTCTTAACGGGAATCATGTTGAACAACCATGGCAGATAGTCTACAAAAATAATGAACTTGGCATCCAAAAACTTTTTTAGCTCGTCTTTGACCATTAAGGCCATTGTGGGATGCATCTTTATCAGCTTTTTCTTGATAGGTTTGGCCTTGGGGTCAAGCGTCATATTGTGGGTGACTAGATTTGGGTCCAGTCCTGACATGTCTTTATAAGACCATGTAAAATTTGCCTTCTTTTCTATAATAAGGGCTATGTAATCAGCTTGCTCTATGGGGGATAGACTTTCCCCCATATTGATATATTGTGGGTTCTCTAGATCTGAGCTGGTATCTTTTTCAATCATGGGCTCGATTGACATATGCGATCTCTCCTCCAACTAGTGGGGGGTGGGGATCAAATGGATGTCATCAGTTATATTTACATCATCAATGGGAACTTTGGGTTCCTCCTTAGCATGGAAGACATCATGAGTTTGCCCTAGAGAGAAATGAAATGGCTGTAACATTTCATGACAATGCCAATACTCCGAGGGTGAGAGCGGTGAATCTCTACGATCAAAGTTGATTACCTCCATGTTGAGATGCAATAGCTCCAATGGGTTATTCGGATCTCATAGGGGCTCGAATAGGTTTATGTAAATCATATTTATGGATGGATTATTTTCCCTATGTGGATTATGATTCCCACGGACCTTTGGATGTCACAATATTGGCGAAGGTGGCTGTGGGGGCGGTGGAATTACCGGTGGTGGTCGGTGCGGCTACGAGCGAGCTTGTTCCTCTAAAGGTAGAAGTTGTCACCATATGGGATGATGCAATGAAAACATGCATAGATAGAACTCATCCTCATCATCTATGGGGACAACCTGAGGGCATTCTTCATCTAAGCTACCATAATAAATGGGTGCAACTCCATAATCTGACTCATCATCCGACGTCCACTCATAAGGGTACCTTGGATTCTCTTACTCACCATCGTGGGGAAGAGTACGAGAACCTTCACCTCTCTCATAAGACCGAATATCATTGTGAGGGTGTTCATTATCTCCCAAGGGCATAGGAAAGTAGTCTCCCAATGAGTAGACACGGTTGGGATTGGCGAAGGGATTTCGCATGAGCTCATCTCTACAATGTAGAGTCACGCATTTTAAGTTGTTTGTGAGGACCTCTACAGACACAGGCTTGTTGAGTCCCAAGCCAGACTTTTCATATGGCATTTTATACTATGGATGGTATAGAACTCGAGTACCTTGTTCGTATAGGCCTAACCCATAATCGTGCCAATTGCATAGGTCAAGGTACTTCAAAGCAAAGGTAGGGTTGGACAGTTAGTTAATGTCTTCTCCAAAGGGCTCTTCATCTTCTTCCTACTATTGATAAGGCCTGATGCCATAGTCAAGGTTCCCATAGATGAAATTTATTTGATTAGGAGGGAATCCAAGAGGCACGATGGTGCCTATGGGAATACGGGATCGACCCAAATCTTGCATCGACTCTATAGTAGGGGTGGTTGTAACATTCCTAATCATGTACTCCCCCAATTTAGTGGAAGCTAAGTGCACAGTGACCTAAGGTTGTATATAGAATAGGGATGATAGTGAGACCTAATCTAGTTCATCGTTCAACTTAGGCAGTAGTTCCTCAACTACTGGGTTGGGAACCTCCTCTATGGATATGGTGGATATGGTCAGATGGGCCTCCTCAATAGGTCACTTCCCCTGGTTCCTAGGCAAAGGATCCATAGGTGTGCTAGACAATTATGGAGGTTTTGATGATGTGGATGGTATGGTCTGTGATGGCAATGGAGTAAAAATTTGGTTGGATTTATTCAATTGAAAATCTAGATGGGTTGATGGCAAGGTTGACTCGGTGAGCTGCTACACCATATTGCAATAATTTAAGGGCTCTAGGTCCGTAGGGATGATGTGAACTTGTCCTTCATGAGTGTACTTAAGGCATTGGTGAGCGATGGAAGTAATGCACTTCATGTCCCTAATCTATGGTCTGCCTAAGAGGATATTGTACACCATATCACCCTCTAGGATGTGGCACAATGTCAGGATGGTATTTTCCCCTACCTAAATAGGTAGGAAGATCGTACCAATCATTGAGCATATGACATCATTGAAGGCTTTGAGCGTGTAGGTAGATGTGGCAGTGTGGGATGTTGGGAGATTCAAATTATTGAGAGCTATTGTTGTGATGATATTGCTAGAGGACCCAATGTATATCAATACTCTCTTGTATGGCATCTTGTTCACACATGCAAGAATGCGCAAAGGGGATCTACCATATCATTTGGAACCGGTTTAAGCTCATATTTCAAAAAGGTAATTACCGGTTTCATGCATTATCACACATGCCCCACAAAGTTGTTGAAGAAGTTAGACTCTCGAGGTTGAAGCTTGATTGCTTTAAAGATCTCCATCAAGGCCTATCTATGAGGTGTTTATTGCTAAATGAGCTCATATATGGATATTCGGGCAGATGTTGTTCTCAAGCTCTTGATGGTGACAACAGGTCGAGGTGGGAGGATCAGCATAGGAGGCGATAGAGGCTGTGACATCGAGGGGACATAATTCTAAGCTACAGGTGGTGTGGCTGGACTTGGGTACCGCCTATTCCTCATTATAGTGCTAATCATGCTAACATACCATTTCTTAGGAGGGGCATGATGAACTTCATTCACCTGTGGCACTGGCTTGGCCTGCTCCACATGGGCAGGCAATGGGGTCTTTGAAGACCTCCATTTGTTGGTTGTTTGGCACAATAGGGTTGTCCACCTAAAGGGTGTTCCTATCGATCATGTCTTGCACCAAATGCTTAACTTGTAGCACATTTGTACATCATGCCCATTTTTCCTATGAAACTTGCAATATAGTTCTTTGTATCCTTTGGGCTTTGGTGCATTTGGGTTGATAGGTCTACTCTTGGGAAGGTGAATCGTATTAGCTGCTAAGAGGCAGTCAAACAACAAGTCTATGGACTTGGTAATGTGTGTGAATTGTCTCTTGGGGTGACGTTGTTAATTTTTCCCTTGACCATTTTGGTTATCCTTGGCATAGTTCCTGGGTGTGGCCTAATAATTAGACTTTTAAGGCAGCATGACTTGCACTGGCCCTAGGACACTAATGGTGAATTTATTTACTACTACTGGATTAGACTGCATTGGGGTGCTTTTGGCGCTCTTGTTCCACTCCTTCTTGTGAGGCTTCACAATTTTGCCCTCTTGAATTTTTATTTCTTTAATGGTCCTAGCCTATGCTAGGGCATCTTCAAGATTCAGATACTATTGCAGATGCAACAACAAGGAGATTGAATTCAAGAAGCTCTTGGAGAAAATTTGAGTCAACTCCGACATGAGGAGGAGATAAGGCAACTTGGTGAGCAAGGTTCACCATCTATTGCTATAGTTTGTTATTGACTCATCATCACACTGTTTCAACCCAGCTAAGTCGACCAATGTCACCTTCCTCTTGGTATTGAAGGTGAAGCGTTCTAGGAATGCATATGCAAGTTTGTCCAAAGTGTGGATGCTATTCTTAGGAAGTTGGTAAAACCACTTCAAGGTGGGTCCTATGAGGGTAGTCATGAAAGTCCTCAAAAGCAAAGCATCATCGTCATGAATGTCGAAGCACTAGCCCAAGAATTTGGTAACATGTTCCTACGCATCTTCCTCTCCTTTAAATGTAGCCAACTGAGGCAACTTAAATTGATCTAGATAAGGAGGTGCAGGAACCGAAGGGTGGATGGGTTGACTATGCAATTGGCGTATAGTTGGCTTTTGAGATCTAGACCTAGAGGTCTTATACTCTACTGACTCTAGGCACTCTAGCAGCTCTTTATAAGGATCCAAGGATTTGATCTCTTTGTCTTTGTTCACATCCTATAGTGGAGGTCTAGGATCCTCCTACCTATTGTGGGGTAGTGGCATGTCACCCCCTACCTTGGTAAGGTATCTCTAAGTACTTGACTTTTGGATCATGCTCATCGTAGGCTCTGTAGGGCGTATCTTGAGCTGGTCTATAAAGAGGGGTATCTTCCCATCGTGGGCACCCTATGTTCAGCCTAGGAGGTGCATCTCAAACTAGCCTAGGCAATCATGAAGGTAACATTAGATAAGGTCTAGGATACTTATCTCGAATGAGCATGGGTTTTCTTGGGTGGAATTCCTACCTATGTGTCTTAATGGTAGGAACCCTCTCCCGTAGAGTCTTTTGGAATAGATCGTTGGTCTCTCGTTTGATTCTCTCTTTCTCAAGCTGATGCAAGTGGTCTAGTTGCTCTTTTTCTTGTCGAAGCTACTTGAACTAAGCTTGATGTTCCATGTATCTTGAAATAACTTGATTAATTTGTTCCATTGTGTAGGGCCTAAGAGGCCTATGAGTTTCACCCTAAGACCGACCTCGTTCAAGATAATCTGTGATATCCATCACATGATTCCCTCGATCGAGGGTTATCATGTTAACTTGAGATTTTGTTCGAGACATATGCTCATTATACTCCATGGGCACAGAGGAACATCATACATGCACAAAATATTGCTCTTGAGGAAAATCTAGGATTTCCTCATGTCTCCCTTCTTGGACGAGGAAGGGTAGGGCAGAGTTAGCTCGCTCTGAGCGACGAGTATCATACTCGTCAATCTACCTAATCTGCTATACCCTATCAAGGTGACACGTAGGTAAGGTCATACCGACCTGCTCTACCCAGTGTGTGAAGTCATACCTAGGCCTATGAATAGGCATGTTAGCCCTAACAGGTATGCGAATGTATGGCACCACTCTGTCTACTAGTGCCTTAGCACGCTATTGCCTTTTATTCAAGAAGGCATGTGATGTGTCTAAGTACCAAGAACAATATCTCATATAAATTCCATCATCCCTGGGGTGTCCCGCATAGGGATACCTTGTAAGTGTGGCTCGTGCCCTACTATCTTGGGGCTAGGGTGAGTATAAGCTCACCAAGGAGGTATGACCAGATACCTAGGGCTATAACAAAGATGACTCATGTCTCCTAATCCACTCTCTATAGCTTATGCCCATGATTGGGCTTGGCTATGGATGCACACCATTGTAGCTCTCTACCAAACCCTAGATTATTATCTCCTTTACAATTTTTTAATGAAACAACAAATAGAAAAGGAAACACTCAATAATACAAATTATTATCTCTTTTAAGTTTTAAGTGTAAATATCTAAACTATTTTGTGTATTTTATATGTGTTGTTTGTAAGGAAATGACCTTGTATCATGTGTTTAAAATATTGTTGAATGATAATCTTATGTTAAATTGGATTTCACTTGTATACTCGTAGCTCAACAACCTAGCTATGAACTCCAGGTCGCATTATCCTACCTATAATATGTGGTGATGAAGTCCACACACGGCCAGGGAGCATAGGTCCTACCAGTTCCTCACCCAGTTCACCCACAGTCTATGATATATCTCTCCAAATAGAGATACATGCTATAACCCATGGGCTATGACGGATCTTGGAACCAGCCTTGGAAAATAACAAGGTTCATGGGATTTGAGACAACGAGTGGAGATGAAAGCCACCTTGTCGAACTCTACTAGTGGGTGGTGATGAAATCCACCTCACTAGCATTTAAGTAGATCATGGTGTGTGTGGTTCTTTTTAATCCAAAGAAAGTAAACCAAGAAGCATTCGATGATCATTCACTAGATGCATGCGAAATGTGTGTTTTACTTTCAAAAAGTTGTTAGTCTCACAATGACACTGAGAGGGGGGATGAATCAGTGTAGCTCTTTAAAACTTAAATATTCAAATCTTAAAGCCAAAATAATGAAAACTTAAAACCAAATAAAGAATGTATAACAAGAGAGCATCACACAACACAAGATGTACTGAGGTTCACCGATTTGGCTACTCCTCAAAAATGACTGTTTGTACTACCATCCAAATATAGCCTTTGCAAAGAAACAACTTTACAATCAATTTACCAGCACCCACTGGAAGGAGCACCAACCCATGATTTATCTGCACCAATAGAAAGGAGCACCAACCCTTGATTTACCAAAACCAACTGGAAGGAGCACCAACCCTTGATTTATCTGCACCAACAGAAAGGAGCACCAACCCATGATTTATCTGCACCAACATAAAGGAGCACCAACCCTTGATTTACCAAAATAAATTGGAAGGAGCACCAACCCCTAATTTATCTGCACCAACAGAAAGGAGAACCAACCCCTGATTTATCTACACAAACAGAAAGGAGCACCAACCCCTAATTTACCAGCACTAATTGGAAGGAGCACCAACCCCTGATTTATCTGTACCAACAGAAAGGAGCACCAACCCCTGATTTATCTGCACAAATAGAAAGGAGCACCAACCCCTGATTTACCAGCACCAACTGGAAGGAGCACCAACCCATGATGCCAAGCACCAACTTGGACTTCAATTTTGAAACTAGAATATTAACATATAAATGCCTTCACTTTTACAAGACCTTGACTGGTCTATTGCTTACTCAACATCGCTCACGCAATTCACAAAACACACATCCTTCTCACTCTCCTATTGCGCACCTCTCGCTCTCCTCTTACTCTCTTTGCAAGATAAAATCCACGCTAATTAATTCTCCAACCAACACTCCTTTTATAACAATCCTTTCTCTTTGTAACTCCAGTTGTAACTTCTTCTTTCATTTCTCATATGCCACTTGTCAATTGTAACGCCTTATTTATGTAACTCCTTTTGTATATATAGAGTAGGCATTTCATCAAACACATTACATGCAATGAATTGACACCATATTCTCCTACCATGACTTTTCGTCTTCTCGGTCATGACTGTTCGTTTTCTCCTTTGTGCATGCATGCATTTTGGTTTTCAAAAAAGCTTTTCGTTTCTATTTTGATGACTGTTCATTTTCTCCTTCTTTGACTATTCATTTTCTCCACATGGGCATGTGTCCACTTCTTTCCATGACTGTTCATTTTCTCCACATGACTATTCATTTTCTCCACATGACTGTTTGTTTTCTATTTTGTGGCCCTTCATTTTCTTCTATAGGTCCACGTCACTATGCAGTCTTCAGTTTCACCATCCTGGTGTTCATCATTAATATCAGACGCATTGTCAACTACTCTGTTCTTTTGGTGAAACTGCAACATGTCGCGATATCGTGAAACTTTTGCTTCTCTACCTTCCTGGCCTTTTCGAGTCACGAAAATGCAACATGTCACGATATCGTGACACTTTTGTTTCTCTGCCAACCTGCCCTTTTTTGAGTCGTAAAAATGCAACATGTTGTGATATCGCGACACTTTTGTTACTCTGCCTGCTTGCCCTTCTTGAGTTGCGAAAATGCAACATGTCATGATATCGTGATACTTTTTTTACTTTGCATGCCTGCATGCCCTTCTTGAGTCGCAAAAATGCGACATGTCACGATATCGTAACACTTTTTCTTTCTCTTCTTGCCTACCCTTTTTGAGTCACGAAAATGCGACATGTCACGATATCGTGACACTTTTTCTTTCTCTGCCTTTCTCTTTGCATTGGCCCACAAAAATACATGTCACGATATCATGACACTTTTTCTCCTTGCTCTTTCTCTTAGCTTTGGCCCACGAAAATACAACATGTCGCGATATCGCAACACTTTTTCTCCTTGCTCTTTCTCTTAGCTTTGGCCCGCGAAAATACATGTCACGATATCACGACACTTTTTCTCCTTGCTCTTTCTCTTAGCTTTGGCCCACGAAAATACAACATGTCGTGATATCGCAACACTTTTTCTCCTTGCATTTTCTCTTTGCTTTGGACCACAAAAATGCAACATGTCACGATATCGTGACACTTTTTCTCCTTGCATTTTCTCTTTCTTTTGGCCACGAAAATGCAACATGTCACGATATCGCGACACTTTTTCTCCTTGCATTTTCTCCTCTTTTGGCCATGAAAATGCAACATGTCATGATATCATGACACTTTTTCCTCTTTGCATTTTCTCTTTCTTTTGGCCACAAAAATGCAACATGTCACGATATCGCAACACTTTTTCTCCTTGCATTTTCTCTTCTCTTTTGGCTGCAAAAATGCAACATGTCACGATATCGCGACACTTTTTCCTCTTTGCTTTTTCGCTTCTCTTTTGGATATGGGCCACTTCGGTCTTCTTGGACAACCTGTAACAACTTCACCCATACATCAAAAACATCCTCATAAGCATCTAACATTACTGTACATACTCTGAGTGACCTCTGAACTCCTGTCCACTACATCAACCGATCTATCTGACTGTGTTGACAACAATGACAATACTATCGTTGCACCTTGCTCAACAAAATTCAGTGTAAAAATAACTCACAAGTGTATCTAGAAATGCAAAAGAACCCTAAATGCTAGCCTACCCATTTGGTAGGCTACAAGCAAGCAATCCAAAGAGATGCATTCCTACTCTAAATTTGTTTTGATTTTTCTCCTTTTATGTGTTTTTTTAATTTTGTGTTTAATAAAAGGAAACTAACTTCTAACCTTTCTAAACAAACAAATATGTAAGAAAAACCAAATAAAAATAGTTTCTGAAAAATAAAAACCGAGACCAAAAGTTTGAATGCCTACCTCATCCCTACCAAAACCTGCTATTTTTGGAATTCTGATCTAAAAACTCTCTGGTTTCTATTCGATATAGGGTGGTATGAATAGTAGTTCTGCATTCATCCTAGGGTGGTACAAATGTGTGTTCATCCTAGGGTGTCATGAATAGCAATTCAGGGTTCGTTTCAGCCCAGAAAGAATAGCACCTGCAACATAAAAAGGTGAAAAATGAGCTCCAAAATTACCTAATGCAAAAGGTACTAGGTCCCACCATGATCTCCACTAAAGTAGAGAAAAGTGGTGCACGAAATGATGATAAATAATGTGTGTATCTATGTCCTATTGCTTATGAGTGTCAGACGAAAGCATGCAAGTAATATGGAAAAGATAACAAATAACAATAAATGATGCAAATCAAATTCACTTCTTATTAATTGGAAAGATAAAATCTAGGTTACATAATGTCCCCTTTGAGCGCACAAATGGATGATACAAATATTTACAAATTGGGTGCCCAAGGATCAAAATCCTTTAAGTAACTCAGGTGCACATCCAATGTCTTTCCTCGTACCAACAATATAGGTGGGTGGACCAATGCCATCGTCGCTTGTGTATTTTATTATTTTAGGTCCAATTTTGATCCCCAATGTGTTGTATAACCTACACCTACATACAAGGAAACATAAAATGTCAATTAGTGAGTGCGTGTGATGAGAAACATGTAATCCCCATATGGGCTAAATAGATAATAGTAATAATAAGCATCAACTCAATTCCAAATGACTTAAAATTTTATAGGGATGTAAAAAATAATATTTTGGGAATATATCACCAGACATTGCACTAATATTGAGTCCACTGGTGCCTCGTAATTGCAATGACCATGCGCAACCTATAAAACACAAAGAAAATAATTTCTAGCCCTACACATATCCAAAACACATGAAAATTGGACAGAATACATAAAATGATATTTTAATAAAATCCATTTTATCATATTTGTAAAATAAATAAAAATTTAGGCATTTCCTCAGATGACCGTCGGAGACCTGCATGAGACCCTACAAAACACTAAAATTGCAATATCTTGGCCAATATAGCTTAGAATGACCTGAAATTTGAGCTGCAGCATAATAATAACATGTAGAAAATAACCAATTGAAAATAGTCAAAAAATTATGCATGGATTTCTATTCGTCACAAGGTGGGAAGAATAGGACTGTCACAAATTGGGGGGTGCTCGAGGGTGGGACACCCACCATTTTTGCCTAAATTTTGCCATAAATTCCACTGAGGATTGATGCAAAACACTATGGGATGTATTTTTGTCAAATTTTGTGAGGGAATTCACTCATATGGTTTGGTTATGTGATAAATTGTGCCTCCTAGTTCACTCGCGAACCTCCTTCGCTAGGTAGAATTTTGAGGGAAAAATGGGCACAAAAGGTGAGGTGAAATCTTAGCAGAACTTTGTTGCATAAAAATAAAACTTATCTCTATGTTTTATGCAGAAATTGAATCCAATTTATAGCCCAAAGAGGCTCATGGGCCAAAAGGCATGTGAGGGCATGCGAGGCAAGAGGCGCCACTTGGCCACTAGGGCAACATGCGTTGGAGGGAGAAGAGAATCACCCAATTTGGCCTCCCTTATGGGTTGGATAATTAAGATGTTGTATGCTTTGACTTATAGTTGTTGGTAGATCATAGCAGACTTGGACTACGGGAGGTAGTGCGAGTCGTAGCACCGGTCCTGCGTGACCATGGTGATGGGTACTGTTGAGGCTCTTTTTTACTGGCTATTATTTTTTGATACTGGTGAGGTCTGAGGACCCACGTTATTGTAGCCCATGGGCATTTTGGAAACTATGATGTATATGTTTACCCCATATATATAGGAGTTTTTGTTATGGTCATCATATGTTTAGTTTATTGTTTTATGAGATGGTTGCAATGTATGTATGTTATTTATGATGGTATGTTAAATGCTAATGATTATTGTAGATGGATACTACTATGTGATTTTTTGTAGTAGTGATGGATGATATACCATGTATGCATATGTATACTTCTATGATGTAATGCGGTTGTGATTGATGTTTATTATGTATGCATATGGATGTTTTTATGATATGATTTATGGCTATGTATATGCATGGATGTACAATGAAATGGATTAATTGCGTGCTTCAAAATATTTGAACTATGACTAATGATTTTCCCCACTATGTTAGCACCATAGGCTATATAAAATGCATTCATTTCTTTTGTTTATTTTTGTACTATTTTTGTGTAATGAATATATGGAAATGTATTATTGCAATGTGGTAAAATGGAATGAATGAAGTGAGATGCTATAGAATGTAGATGAGGTTTTCCTGAGACTCAAACACTCTAATTAACATATTTTATGTTTGTAATTAGATTTTAGGCATCTATAAAAGATATCTCCCGTCCAGGTTGAGCTATTAGATATATTAGATTAGATAGAGGAGATAGAAAATAAATAGAGAGATAATATAATAGTGATTTTAGACCTGTAACAGATTTCAGCATAATTGTAATTATGTTTCTGAAGTAATAAAAGTGCAGTTTCATTCCATTTATTTTTTTATGTTTGAGTATGAGTAAGACTTAAATAATAATTTAAAACCTTCTTCTGATAAAGGAGGCTGGCCACTTCCAGACCTAGGAGGAGGACTGACAGATAGGTTTTATTCTGATTTTGCTACAACAGAATAAGTTGTGAACTTGTCATTTTCATTCTTTTGCACAACTAACATTCCTAGTTGTTTAATTATTGTTCATAATGTTTTTGTGATATGATTAGTGGCAGATCTGGTTATTCTTTTCATTCCTAGCAACTTTCCAATTCACTGCAAATTTCTATTTCCAGCAATTTACAAGTTTTCTGTAATTTCCCTGCGTTCTTGTTTTTGCTGTCAAAACCCTGCACAGAAGATTGACGACCTTCTGTTATAGAGCATTGACAGGATCTAGTTTTTATGCTTCATTTCAATTATTACAAGATTAAATAGACTTTCAATTCTGCAACTATAACTAGAGTTTCAATTTTGCAATTTAATTAGATTTCATTCTTGCAACTATAACTAGGGTTTCATTTCTGTAATTAGCAATTAGTTTTCACTCTTGCAAATAGATTAAAGTTCAATTTATGCAATTTAGGGGTAGAAGTGACACAAAACCCCCACACAATCAATTCCACCAATAAGACCTGTTGCTTCCAAATGAACTGAACTACAACCCTGCTTGAACTTTCTCTCGCAAATAGCCTTGGACACCACCTTGGATTGACAAATTCATTGAGAATTAATTGTGTGCTTAACGACAGCCCATCATTTTGGCATTTTTGCTGAGGAACACGGTGTTGTTAGAAGGTGAAAAGTAGTCCAATAATTATTAAATATGCTAAGTTGTGAATTTTAGAGTAAAATATGAATGTAATGACTGGTATAAGTAATTATTATTGGTAAATTGTATTTCAGTCCATTTAGGAAATAAGCAAGAAACCACAAGAAGAAAAATTTCACAAGAGGTTGAAATTATGTCAAAAATGTCTAAATTTTTTATTTCCAAAAATGTTGGAATTTTCAAAGAATCCCAATCATCCACTTCCAAGACTGCAAGATCCTTTGAGAAATCATTACAAGGAGGAAAATTAAGTAGTTCAACACCATTTTCTCTTGAAAAATCCATACAATCAGGAAAATTTGACAAGATTTATAATTGTTTTTGGGAACCTACAATGGAAGGCTCACAAGAGAATCAAGGTAGAGCCAACAATGTGCTCCACCCTAGTGCAACTAGTGCACTTGCCAAAACTTTTCAAAATCCCATCCAACTAGATCTTAATCAAAATGCTCCCATGAAGGTCATTTCACCTGCAATATTACCAACTTTCAAGGGAATTACATCCGAAGATCCTGATATATTTTTGTTTGAGTTTAAAATTGTATGTCAAGCTCATGATTACACTAATGACAATCAAAAGCTCAAACTATTTCCTTTCACTCTTAAATAGTTAGCTCTACGATGGTTTATCACCTTAGCACCTAAATCAATTAGAACTTGGGATGATATGGAAAACATATTCTTGAAGAGATACCAAGAATATTGTCAAGTCAAGAATCAAAATGATGAAATTCTTACAATGAAACAAGAGGAAAATGAAATATTAGAAGATTATATAGACAGATTTTCTTTTGTTCATAAGAGATGTGGAAGTGTTGAACCTAAAATTTGCAAAGTCATATTCTTAAGGGGACTACAGGATGAATCTAGGGATGCATTGGATATCTTGGGAAGAGGAGATACAAATGCACTTAAATTTCAGCAAATTATTAAACTCTATAAAAATTACTCTCATTGAAGGCATAGAAAACACATAATTGGTAATGAAAAACATGATTTGAAAGAATGCATGAAAGAGGTTGATATTTTAGTACATGATAGAACATTAGATGAAAAAAATGAATCTACTAAATCTTTAGCCATCTATTGTTCAAAATGTAAAAAGCAACACTCTCTTCATGATTGTCCTTTGAACAAAATATTTATACCTACTACATGTAGCATTTGTCAATTAGGACACCCCACAGATCAGTGTAGTTTATGCCAGAACTTAAAAGTTTCTTTGAAAAATAGTCTCAGCCTATGAAAAAAATCAATTTTGTAGGACAAATACAAGGGAATAATTTTCATAAATTTCTATATCAGAATACTTCTCAATTTCCTACACATTGGGGAAATAATCCTTGGTATATGCCATGGTATGCTTTAGGTCCACTTCAATAATTTTGGAGTCAACCACCATGGGAATACTCCCAAGCATGGTCTCAACATGGATGGATGCAACAACAATGGAATCAACAACATCCACCATGGTTGCAACCAAATTTACAGGGATATCAATGGGTACAACATCAAAATTTGTACAAAGGGCAGCAACATTGTCAAAAACAAAAATCAAATTTGTTGCCTAATTATATCCATAATTTCTATCGTGGACAACAACAAAAAAAACTAAAACAACCTCTATTTTCAACTCAACTTGTGTTCAGTCCAAATCATGTTAAACAGGTAACCCCTGTCTCTATGGTTGAATCAAAAAATACAGCCTTAATAAATGTTAGTGACTGTGTTAAAACTCAGTTGTATTTAGGTGAACCACAGCTTGAACCTATTCCACTTATCAGTGTATAAAGTGAAGTTAAAAAGAATGAACATGAAAACAAATCCACACTAAAACAACATCAAGAAGAACAAGATGCCTCATCAAATAAAGTATAATATTATGAACAGTCTGAGATATCAAAAATAACATCTTCATAATCATATTTGATAAAGGAATTAGAACATTTAACTGTTACAATCCCTTTACCTCAATTGTACCAATCATTAATAGGATTATTCAAGAAATGTGTTTTAGCAAACCAAGAAAAAAGAAGAAAGTATATCCTAAAACCATACAAAAAGGTGGAAAATTAGTTTACTTGCTTTCAGATAAACTTATTACACCTAAGTATGATTGTACAAAAAGCCCACAGTTTCTTAGAACACATAATGAAAATAAAAAGAATACTTTAGTTTTGTCCTACATTGTTGTAAATAAAAATGTTTCTCCAAGAACCAATTCAAATCATCCTGGTACAAAACAAACTGAAATACAACCAAAACAACCTTTGAACAACAATAGTTGGTTGACTAAAAACCAGGGAGAAAATTTGTTTGATATATTGGTGCAACATCCTAATGCTTTACTAACATTTTATGCATCTTTAGCAGTTGGCATTGAGTTGTTGCAGATACAAAAAAAAACAAATTTTGCAGTTGAATGCATTTGATGAACTCTGGTTGGAAGCACTTCACCAAATAGATTTCACTCAACAAAAATGGAAAATGTGGCATGATGATCACATTAAGAGTAGCAAGGATGAACCAAGGGAGTTTGAGAATGAAGTTGTTCAACTTTATTTAGTTGATGATGTAAGGAGGATATTAGTGGTGAATGGACATCTTTTACAGTTGTACCATAAACCACTAACAAAGGTGGAATTTGCTCAGTATTTCACATAGTTACATTTGACAGAAGAGGCTTCTTCTTCTGATGAAGATTCCAAATGATCATATCTTTGAATCTTAAAATAAAAATTAAAAAAAATCAAAAAAATTAGAAAAAAAAATTATGAATAATCAGAATCAGAATCAAGAAAAAAAAAAAGAGAAAAGGAGAGGGAAAAAAAAAAAGGAAACCAAGAAAAAAAAAAGAGAAAAATGAATAACTCAGCAGTGAAAACCTTTTCTAAGGCACTACTAGGTTGGTATGCATGAAAACCAGTTTTATGGCATGCATAACCTTGAAAGTTCTAAGTCACCATTGTACAAATTCACCAACTACACTTGTTTTTGAAGTGTTGCAGGAAGCCTCAATAGAATATCAATAGAAGCAGTCATCTTTCAAAACTTGCATTAACTTGTTTTAACCAGGTATATATGTTTCTTGCACTTTTCTCATTGTAAATATTTGATATATAGTATATGACAATTAACCATTAGTATAAAAGTGTTCATAAGAGTTGGCATAAACAAAACATGCTTGGAGAAAGAGAAAAATGTTAGTTTCTGCTATCTTTAGAATGACTATTGTATCTTCAATAACCGTGGTATCTTTGAAATGAAGCCTTTGTCTTCAGAATGAAGGTTTGTCTTCGAAATGAAGCCTTTGTCTTCGAAATGAAGGTGTGTCTTCGAAATGAAGGATAATATTTGTAATGAGGTTATCTTCGGATTAAATGCCCATATTAGTCCTCAAAATGAAACATAATATTCGAAATGAAGATTTAATAGTCTGTTTCCATGTGGCATCCAAGGGGGGAGAAAAATATAGTCAACAGAGTGTTTTTTACTCCATGTGATCATTGACACATGTCAGCTGGATTATGGTTAGATTCATCTCATATTTTGCACCCATCGAGGAAGTACGAGAATCATAGGGAAAATAACCAACAAAAATGCCACCACCATTCATTGTTAATAACCACTCATGTGGGAAAATTTACATGCAGAATGGACAAGCTAAAAATAGTAAAGAAAATTTGATGGCAAGGATGTCCAATGATTGATGGTTCAGGTGTTCAGAGCACAGAATAAGGAAGTATGCCATCTTTTCTTTATGAAGACATATTTGCTAATGATTACAAGGAAAAGTAAAAAAAATTAAAAGTTCTTTTTGAAGAAGAACAAGAGCAAACCTTGTAATTCTGTAGAAACTAGAAATCAATGACCTAGCAGCAGAAGAGAGTAGTCTTCTTAGCATCAGAACAAAGAAATGAAGTGAAAAATGAAAAAAGGGCCAACCTACAAGAACCCTGGAATAACGTAACCACATGGGTTACCAGATTTTTCAACCTGTGAAGGGTAGTATGTAATTTTGTCAGGGCATCATTTCAAAATTTTAAACCACCTCAGGCATGGTAGGCAACGGCCTAAATTTAGAGTGAATTTTCCAGCATACCTGCACTGAGAACTACAGAGCATGGCAAAACATTTTCAATAGGAAAAAAAAGAGCCCTCATCATCATGGTCTTATTAAACTAGTGTGCCAACATCATTTTATGGGAAACCCTAGAAGCTTTAATTGGTTTTATTCTACCCTGACTAATGTAGTTTTTGAAGAATAATATGAAGTAGAATAGGATACAGATGTTGCTATAAAAAATATGCTCCTAAGGAAGAAGAAAAGGCAAAATAAAATGCTATTGCAGAGAAGGAAACACACCAAGCAAAAGCAACAAAGCATTTTTCTCTAGAACCATCAACCTCACAGACTAAGAAGAGAAGGGTTGAAACTGACAGCAGAAAAATAAAATAGAAGGGGGTTCATTTTTCTAAAGATGTTATTTATCTATCAGAATAGGAGATTGAAGTTCCCAGTGAAGAGCCTGAAGCTATCCCTACAACCCCTGTTACCACAATAAAATAGGGCAAGAAGAGAAAATATACATTAAGGACTAAGAGGTCTGCAAGACTCCAAAAAAAAGAGATAAAAGAACAAATGATTGAAGAGAGGACCAGACAAGATAGTCCTGATGTCATAGAAGTGCAACAAGCCACTGATAATTTGGATGTAATCATATATAATTTCATGGAACCTTCTATACAGGAGTAGGGGTCTAAAGTAGAGGATGAGATCGTTGTTGAGAAGTAAACTGTAGTTGATTTTTTAGTATTAGGTTCTGAGTGAAATGAAGAAGAGGAGGTGGACATCACAAAACAACTGATAGTGGCCAAGAGTGTTATAAAAATACAAATGAGATATATTGAGGAAAGAAAAGATGTTATTGAAAAACATGAAAAGAAAATTAGAGAATTATAGCAAAAAGTGGAGAAACTAAGAAGCAGGTTGTCACAAGTTGATGACAATCAATTACATCAGATAAAGAGGAGGATTTGGTTCAGTTACTACTTGTATTATCTAGGGAATATGAAGACATAGGTTCTCATTCTGAAGTAGTGCCCCTCCACTTTGAAGCAGTGTCCTTCCATTCTGAGGCATTGCCTTCCCAATCCATAGAAATACCTTTATGCAACACTATTGGGTAGGTCTCAGATTCAGGCCTCCAACCATCATTACTCTAGTTCCCTCATATTTTGAAGAGGATTCCCAACCAGATGATCAGTTTTAAGAATGACTCAAAAACCTTCATGAGAAATTACACAGGCACTAAATTGTTCAATGAAACATGGAATATGAGTATGGACATTTGTGACTCCATAGCCCACTGCAATGCATGAGGGCATGTATTAATATAAGTTGGGGGGAATTATGAGTCCTGGATAAGCCTCATTTATAGCATGTTTTAAATAGTTAAAACTGCCTAAAACTCTTATGAATTATCTTATATGCTAGTTAAGTTGATTTAATATGTTGTGTATTAACTGTTTGCATGATTGAAGTGTTAAGGACATTATATTCTGATTTTTAATAGTTCTTGTATAGTTTTATGTTATCTTTTCATGCTTAGGTTGACAACAACACTTCAGTAGTCTTATTTTTATGATCATTAAGTATTAGTTTCTCTAAATTCAGCAAATAGTATAAAGACTTATTACTATGTAGCAAAAAATTGGTTTTTTCATATAAATTCTAGCTAGTTGCCAATGAATGGCAAGGCATGGAATTCACATCCAAGGAAGAATGAATACTATTGCAATCTGATCCTAAGGGCTAATACACCTGAGAAATGCAGCCAAAACCATTTGGAGTCAACACAGTTGGTCATTCTAAAGATCTTCATAATGAACACAGTGTCTTCGGAATGAACACAGTGTCTTTAGAATGAACACAGTGTCTTCGAAATGAACACAATGTCTTAAGAATGAGCATATCTTTAGAATGAGAATTACAGTATCTTAGGAATGAGTGGATCTTCGAAATGAGAATTGCAGTATCTTCGAAATGATCCACTTATCTTTGGAATGAAAACAGAATGTGATTTTTGACTTGTTGACTGACTTTTGGCGGTGGAAAATGGGATAATAAGATTGAGAAAGTTAAGGGAAAATATCTTCCATATAATTTTGCCATCATTTCCATCCAAAGCCACCATTTATGGAAAAGATCAAATTGATCCTCTTCTAAGATAAACCCAAGAAATTCTGTAGGATATCAGGAACAACATATTTTTTGTTTGTAATTAGATTTTAGGCATCTATAAAAGATAGCTGCCATCCAGGTTGAGCTATTAGATATATTAGATTAGATAGAGGATATAGAAAATAAATAGGAAGATAATAGAATAGTGATTTCAGACTTGTAATGCATTTCAAAGATAATTGTAATTATGTTTCTGAAGCAATAAAAGTGTAGTTTCATTCCATTTATTTTGTTATGTCTGAGTGTGAGTAATATTAAAGAAGAATTCAAACCTTCTTTTGATAAAGAAGGTTGGCCACTTACAAACCTAGGAGGAGGACTGACAGATAGGTTTTATTCTGATTTTGCTGTAGTAGAATAAGTTGTGAACTTGTCATTTTTATTCTTTTGCATAGCTAACATTCCTAGTTGTTTAATTATTGTTCATAATGTTTTTGTGATATGATTAGTGGCAGATCTGGTTATTCTTTTCATTCCTACCAACTTTCCAATTCACTGCAAATTTCCATTTCCAGCAATTTACAAGTTTTCTGTAATTTCCCTACGTTCTTGTTTTTGTTGTCAAAACCCTGCATAGAAGATTGAGGACCTTCTGTTATAGAGCATTGATAGGATCTAGTTTTTATGCTTCATTTCAATTATTGCAAAATTAAATAGACTTTCAATTCTGCAACTATAACTAGAGTTTCAATTCTACAATTTAATTAGATTTCAGTCTTGCAATTGTAACTAGGGTTTCATTTCTGTAATTAGCAATTAGTTTTCATTCTTGCAAATAGATTAAAGTTCAATTTATGCAATTTAGGGGTAGAAGTGACACAAAACCCCCACACAATCAATTCCACCAATAAGACCTACTACTTATAAATGAACTGAACTACAACCCTGCTTGAACTTTCTCTCATAAATAGCCTTGGACACCACCCTGGATTGACAAATTCATTGAGAATTAATGATGTGCTTAACGACAACCCATCACACACAAGGGGATGACTAGGATGACCTTTTCACCTAAGGTAACCTAGACCACTTCGTAATTTCATATTACCTTGCACAAAACTTGGATTTATTAATGCGTAAATATGTTGGGATTTGTTGTATACAAGGTATAATCTAAGAAAGACTCTACCTACTAAAAATCATGATAGCTTTCTACAAAATCTAAAAAGAAAACTAGAGATGGTAGAGTAACTAAGAACCCTAAGGACATTCTAGAACAAATTATTATGTGATGGTAACAAACACTACTATGACCAGTGTGAAATGTAAGTGGATATGCTAGGTGATAATGGAATGATACAGATACTGAATTTGATACAATTATTTTTGGGACAATGCATAGTGTATAGTCCTAGTGCTAGACATGTATGAGCAACCCTAAGATGCAAAATGCAATGATAAGTATGCCTAATGCAGATGATTTTGATAATGCGACGAGAGGTGATGTAATGAAATGCAATATGATATTTTTGTATTTTTGATTGATGTATATGATGTTTTTGATTTTTGATGATGTTTGAAGATGCAATGCAATGCAATATTTTTGTATTTTTGATTGATATATACATGTGACCAATGGGCTTATTGGGGTCCATTGGGGCATTTGAAGTGACCAAAGGGCTTATGGATGCCTTTGGGGCTTTTATGGGGACCGAGACAGCCATAGACCATCTAGGAGTTTTTTAGGCTGACCAAGCGGGTTAAAGGCACCCTTGGAGCATTTTATGGTGACCTAGACGGTTATATATCACCTAGGAGCATTTTAGGTTGACCAAGTGGGTTAAAGGCACCCTTAGAGCATTTTGGAGTGACCTATATGGTTATAGACCACCTAGGAGCATTTTAGGTTGACCAAGCGGGTTAAAGGTACCCTTGGAGCATTTTGGGGTGACCTAGATGGTTGTAGATCACCTAGGAGTATTTTAGGTTGACCAAGCGGGTTAAAGACACCCTTGGAGCATTTTGGGTTGACCTAAATGCTTATAGAACACCCAAGAGCATTTTATGTTGACCAAGTGGGTTAAAGGCATCCTTAGAGCATTTTGGGGTGACCTAGATGGTCATAGACTGCCTAGGAGCATTTTAAGTTGACCAAGTGGGTTAAAGGCACCCTTGGAGCATTTTGGGGTGACCTAGATGGTTATAGACTGCCTAGGAGCATTTTAGGTTGAGCCATAGTACTCTAGGTATGGAAAGGCTGCAAGTGAAGGATGTTCAAGGGTTCAAGGTCCTTGAAACCTTCAAGGGAAGCTAGGTGATAAGTTTTAGGTATGATCTGACTAGTAATGACATAAGGACCTAACCAGTTTGTCGCAAACTTATCCCTTAGATGGGGTGGAAAATTAGAATTCTGTTGGTTCTCTTTTAGAACAAGGTCACCAACATGAAAGTCTTTAAGATGGAATTTCATATTGTAGGCTCTCTTAAGTCACTCTTGATAAACATGTAGGTTCTCAAGAGCATTAACACGACATTCATCAAGGAGCATAAGCTGATCTAGGTGCCCTTGCCACATGGTGTCATCATTAATGAACTCTTGCATGGATATGCATAACAAAGGGATCTCTAGCTCTAATGACATGACTAACTCAGCACCATATACTAGTGAAAATAGGGTGGCCCTAGTGGGTACTCTAATGCTAGTGCGGTAGGCCCATAGAGCAAGGGGTATTTGTGTGTGCCAATCGACATGATTCTCTTTGATAGTTTTCTTGAGAATGGCAATCAATGTCTTGTTGGAAGCCTCTGCTTACCCATTTTCTTGTAGATAGTAGGGCATCAAAAATTTGTGTTGGATATTATACTTTTCTGTTAACACACACACATATTTATTCTTAAATGATGTCCCATTATCTGAAATAATCTTGGATGGAATGCCAAAACGATAAATGATATTATGCAATATGAACTCCTCTATGTAGGGTCCTATCGTAGTGGTAAGGGGAATTGCTTCAACACACTTTGTCAAATAATTGATGGTCATAATGATAAACGTGTGATGGCTCGAGGATGCGGGGGAGATTTTGTCGATTAAATCGAACCCCCATTATGAAAATAGCCAAGCTGATTGGATCGACTATAAGGCCTGAGAATGTACATGTGTCAAGTTAGCATGGTGTTGACACTTCACACACTTCCTCACATATGTGTATCAATATCGCTCTAACATTGGCAAATAATAACCCATGCGAAGAATGCACTTTGTGATGGCCATACCACTGAAATGGCTGCCACATGTACCATCATGTGCTTGGGCAACTACCCAAGCCGACTCCTGATGATCTAAGTAGTGAAGGAGGATCCCTTTGTAGCTTAGATGATACAAAATGTCTCCTAGCAAGACATATTTTGTTGCCTTCCATTTGAATGTTCTTTTAATGACATGTGACAATCCAGGAGGGATATCACCCAAATTTAGATATTTCCTTATTTGTGTGGACCATTCCTATTGTGAGGAAGACTCAAGTGCATGAACGGCCTATCTCTCTTGAAATTCATCCTTGGAAAATACTGAGTGGGAAAACAATTGTAAGAATATTTTTTTATTGCTATCAAAATGGGCTTTAAATCATCCTTAGGACTCGCTTTGTTTAGGTCTCAAAAATAGATGCAAATGTGAATCCTCCCATTTGGCTCCTTGACGGGAACCATGTTGGACAACCATGGCAGATAGTATACAGAAATAATGAACTTGGCATCCAAAAGCTTTTGTAGCTTGTATTTTACCATTAATACCACTGTGGGATGTATCTTTCTCAGCTTTTGCTTGACAGGCTTGGCCTTGGGGTCAAGCGTCAAATTGTGGGTGACTAGATTTGGGTCCAGTCCAGGAATGTCTTTGTAAAACTATGCAAAAGCTACCTTATTTTTTATAATAAGGGCTATGTAATCAGCTTGCTCTATGGGGGATATAATTTCCCCCAACTTGATATATTGCGGGTTCTCTAGGTCTGAGCCGATATCTTTATCAATCATGGGCATGATTGACATATGCGACCCCTCCTAAAAATAGTGGAGGGTGGGGATCAAATGGATGTCATCAGCTAGATTTAGATCATCAATGGGAACTTCGAGTTCCTCCTCAGCATGGAAGACATCATGAGTTGTCCCTAGAGAGAAATGAAATGGCTATAACATTTCATCACAATACCAATACTGATGCAGGAGCATCCAGCAGCACCTGCAGCAGAGGCATTAGAAGGTAGGAGGGCCACTTCAGAAGAAATGGCTAAGGAAGAAAAACGTTGCGATTTCACGATGTGTCACGAAATCGTGACAGAGAAAGGCCAAGAGGTTGAGGATGAAATTTTGTCACGATATCGCAACAAAAAAAGTGTCGTGATATCGCGACACAACGAGGAGAGAGAAGGCGTAGGCCGAAAATGTCACGATTTTGTGACATGTTGTGAAATCATGACCAGAAGCGGAGAATGGAGGCAACAGACGGAAGATGTCATGATTTCGCGACATGTCGTGAAATCGTGACCCAAACAAGAAGGAGGCTATAGGCAAAGATGTCGCGAAATCATGACATGTCATGGTTTTGCGACCCAAGAGCAGAAGGAGAGTACGAAAGGTAAAGTCGTCGTGATATCGTGACACTTTTGGAGAAAAGGTGCCAAGGGGCAAAGCTATCATGATATCGTGACACTTTTGGAGAAAAGGTACCAAGGGGCAAAGTCGTCGTGATATCGTGACACTTTCAGAGAACGGGCACCAAGGGGAAAAGTTGTCACGATTTCACGACACATTTGGCAGATAAGCGCCGAGGAGGAAAGATGTCGCGATTTCGTGACATGTCACATTTTTGCGACCAGAGGGCAAGTGAAGGAGCCCAAGGAAGAATATGTCACGATTTTGCGACAGGTCACAGTTTTGCGGCCAGAAGGCGAAGAAGCAGCCAAGGAGGGAAGATGTCATGATTTCGCGACATGTCACATTTTTGCGACTAGAGGGCCAGAGAAGAAGCCAAGGGTGGAAGATGTCGCGATTTTGCGACATGTCACATTTTTGCGACCAAAAGGAAAAAAGGAAGCCAAGGGAAGAATATGTCGCGATTTCATGACATGTCGCATTTTCGCGACCAGGAGGCACAGAGGGAGCCAGCAAAGGAAAAGGTCACGATTTCATGACCTGTCGCATTTTCGTGACCTGAAGAAGCGAGAGGAAGTAGAGAGGAGAAGATGTCACGATTTTGTGACATGTCGCATTTTTGTGACCCGAAGGAGAGAAAGGAGGCGAGGAAGAAAAATGTCGCAATATTGTGACGTCACGATATCGCAACTGAAAGAGAAAAGGACGCATAGGAGGCAAAAATGTCACAAAATCGTGACATGTTGGGTTTTCATGACCTGAAAAGGAAAGAGAAGGTGATGGAGCAGGAATGTCATGAAATCGCAACAAGAAGGGAGGCAGAGCGCCAAGGAGGAAAACTGTCACAATTTCATGACACATGGTTCACAACGCGAGAAGAGCAGGCGGATGCAGAGGCTGTTGTAGAAGGGCATGTGGCAGCAAGATGCAGACAGCGATAGAGCATGCCCTCACTCCGAAAATGATGTTTCAGCAGGTTGAAGGTGCAGGCAGCTACAGAGCACTCTACCATTTTGTGAAATGATGGCCAACAACATGTGGCACCAAAGGAAGCGAGCGAAGCGACGCGAGAAGGTGAAAATGATGAGTGATGAAATTGAAACGAAAAGTCATGCAAAGGAATCTGGCAGTGAACAGGAGTCAGCTAGCAGTGATAGAGGTCATGCAGAGTGGAAGCATGAAGCGATTATGGTGATCCGCACTCCGTGTAATGATTACTCAGAGGGTCGGGACCTCTATAAAAACCCTAGCATTGTAATGGATAAGGGATTGGAAAAGTATGAGTTGTATGGGAAAAAAAATGCAGAGCAATTATAGAGGAAAACTACGCAAGCAGACTCGCGAGGTCGAGCTGCAAGCCGAGTGCAAAGAGTCGGTTGGGTGTTGCATGTTTTTCCTTCCAGGGCAAAATAGGGCATTACGTAGAGTGAGTCAGAAAGCTAAGCCGTGCACCAGTTTCTATGAACCAAGCCTAAGTGCTGGTTTTTGTAAAGCCTACGGGCTATTACATGTATAGATTTTTCAATTTTAATGCATGAGAAATTTTATTTCTAGAGTTCAAGTTTTTTGTCCTACTTCAGTGGTATCAGAGCCAATGATTCTGAGTGCGTAGCAGATTCGCCGAACATGAGGCAGTTGTGCCAGGATCTATGGGAGGGTGCTGAGAGGAAAGTTTGGAATCCGTGGAGTGTAACCATGTGATTTTTTTGTCCTACTTTAGTGGTATCAGAGCCAGTGATTCTGAGTGCACAGCAGATTCGTCGAACATGAGGCAGTTGCACCAGGATCTGTGGGAGGGTGCTGAGAGGAAAGTTTGGAATCTGTGGAGTGTGACCGCGTGATTTTTCTATCCTACATCACTGGAAAGGCTTGTGAGTGATTAAATAGAATGCCTCCAAGAAGAAACCCTGTTGGTGGGAGAGGCATAGCGCCATTGCAGAGAGTTCAATGGAAGGGCTTGGAAGAAATGATGACAATGAGAAAGTTCAAAGCATTGCAGTGACAATTTAAAGCCCTGCAAGAGGAGTGGATCAGAATGAATTTGCGAGAACAAGAGGAGATGCGTAGAAAGCATAAGAATAAATCGAGTAGTTTAAACCAAGGAGAAAGAACTGGTGAAAGAGATGATGAAATGCTTCAGAAGTTGAAGCCATTGAAGGCTGCATGCGTGGAGGAGCGCAGTAGTGCCAAAATCTGTCTGAAAAAATATAGAAGTAATGTGAACCAGGAGAAGAGGTTGGAGCAGTCTGCTGAGGTAGAGAAGGGTCTAGAAGTGCTGCAGGAGTCAGTAACCAGATAGTGCAGAAGTGAAGATCACTTCTCCACCAACCTCGGGTGTCTGATGCAGGAGCATCTAGCAGCACCTGCAGCAGAGGCATCAGAAGGTAGGAGGGCCACTTCGAAAGAAATGGCTAAGGAAGAAAAATGTCATGATTTCACGTGTCATGAAATCACGATAGAAAAATGCCAAGAAGGTGAGGAGGAAATTATGTCATGATATTGCGACATAAAAAGTGTCGCGATATCGCGACACAACAAGGAGAGAGAAGGCACGGGCTGAAAATGTCATGATTTCGTGACATGTCACGAAATCGTGACCAAAAGCGAAGAATGGAGGCAGCAGGCGGAAGATGTCATGATTTCGTGACATGTCGTGAAATCGTGACCCAAACAAGAAGAAGGAGGCTGCAGGCAAAGATGTCATGAAATCGCGACATGTCGCAGTTTCGCGACCCAGGAGCAGAAGGAGAGTACGGAAGGTAAAGTCATCGTGATATCGTGACACTTTTGGAGAAAATGTGCCAAGGGGAAAAGCTGTCGTGATATCATGACACTTTTGGAGAAAAGGCACCAAGGGGCAAAGTCGTCGCGATATCGTGACACTTTTGGAGAATGGGCGCCAAGGGGAAAAGTTGTGATTTTGCGACACATTTTGCGGATAAGCGCTGAGGAGGAAAGATGTCACGATTTTGCGACATGTCGCATTTTCATGACCAGAGGGCAAACGAAGGAGCCCGAGGAAGAATATGTCATGATTTTGTGATAGGTCACAGTTTCGTAGCCAGAAGGCAAAGAAGCAACCAAGGAGGGAAGATGTCGCAATTTCGTGACATGTTGCATTTTTGTGACTAGAGGGCCGGAGAAGAATCCAAGGGTGAAAGATGTCATGATTTTGTGACATGTCGCATTTTTGTGACCAGAAGGTAAAAAGGAAGCCAAGGGAAGAAGATGTCGCGATTTCGTGACATGTCGCATTTTCGTGACTAGGAGGCACAGAGGGAGCCAGCGGAGGAAAAGGTCGCGATTTCGTGACCTGTCGCATTTTCACGACCTAAAGAAGCGAGAGGAAGTAGAGAGGAGAAGATGTCATGATTTCGTGACATGTCGCATTTTTGTGACCCGAAGGAGAGAAAGGAGGCGAGGAAGAAAAATGTTGCGATATCATGACATGTCACGATATCACGACCGAAAGAGAAAAGGACACACAGGAGGCAAAAATGTCATGAAATCATGACATGTCGGGTTTTCGTGACCCAAAAAGGAAAGAGAAGGCGATGGAGCAGGAATGTCACGAAATCATGACAAGAAGGGAGGCAGAGCGCCAAGGAGGAAAACTGTCATGATTTTGTGACACGTGGTTCACAATGCGAGAAGAGCAGGCAGATGTAGAGGCCGTTGCAGAAGGGCACGTGGCAACAAGATGCAGACAGCGATAGAGCATGCCCTCACTCCAAAAATGATGTTTTAGCAGGCCAAAGGTGCAGGCGGCTACAGAGCACTTTGCCATTTTGTGAAATGATGGCCAACAAAACGTGGCATCGAAGGAAGCGAGTGAAGCGATGTGAGAAGGTGAAAATGATGAGTGATGGAATTGAAACGAAGAGTCATGCGAAGGAATCTGACAGTGAACAGGAGTTAGCTGGCAGTGACAGAGGTCATGCAGAGTGGAAGCATGAAGTGGTTATGGTGATTTGCACTCCGTGTAATGATTACTCAGAGGGTCGGGACCTCTATAAAAACCCTAGCATTGTAATGGATAAGGGGTTGGACAAGCACGAGTTGCATGGAAAAAAAAAATCGCAAAGCAGTTGTAGAGGAAAACTGTAGAAACAGACTCGCGAGGTCAAGCTGCAAGCCGAGTGCAGAGAGCCGGCTGGGTGTTGCGTGTTTTTCCTTCCAGGGCAGAATAGGGAATTGCGTAGAGTGAGTCAGAAAGCTGAGTCGTGCGCCAGTATTTGTGAACCAAGCCTGAGCGCTGGTTTTTGTAAAAACTGCGGGATGTTACGTGTATAGATTTTCCAAGTTTAATGCATGAGAAATTTGATTTCTAGAGTTCAATTTTTTTGTCCTACTTTAAATACTCTAAGGGTGAAAGCGGTGAATCTCCCTGATCAAATTTGATTGCCCCTATGTGAGGTGCAATGGATCTAACGGGTTATTCAGATATCATAGGGACTTCAACAGGTCTATGGAAATCATATTTATGGATGTATTATTTCCCCTATGTGGTTGATGGTGCCCATGGACCTTCAGATGTCGCAAGAATGGCGAAGGTGGCTATGGGGACGGTGGAATAACTAGCAGTGGTCAGTGTGGCTATAGGTGAGGTTGCTCCTCTAAAGGTAGAAGTTTTCAACATATGGGATGATGCAATGAAAACATGTGTAGATAGAACTCATCCTTTTCATCTATGGGGAAAACCCAAGGGCCTTCTCCATCTGAGCTACCATAATCGATGGGTGTGACTCCATAATCCGACTCATCATCCGACGTCCACTCATAAGGGTACCCTGGATCCTCTTCCTCACCATCATGGGGAAGAGTACACAAACCTTCACCTCTCTCATAAGATCAAATATCATCATGAGGGGGTTCATTGTCTCCCAAGGGCTTAGGGAAGTAGTCCCCTAGTGAGTAGACATGGTTGGGATTAGAGAAGGGATTTCATGTGAGCTCATCTCTACAATCCAGAGTCATGCATTCTAAGCTGTCTGTAGGGTTATGCATAGTGGTGAATATTCACCAATTGGGAAAATGTTAGGATTTTCAAAATTGAAAATTGATGAATATGAGGACCCTTGATGTCAGCCCATTCGCCTAAAAATTTTAGGATCAATTTTTTCTTAGGGTCAATTCGCCATAATATATATCCAAACATAGGTATATTTGTACTCGTTGGAAAGCTCTTTTCAAGACTAATATAATGGTAGTATTTTTATGATTTAATAGGTCAAAAGTGGCCCCAAAGATGAACTTACTTTTTAGGGCTCCACATACCCCAAATTTTGGTATGAATATGCTTGATTTGATTTGCTTAGGATTCTCCATGATTCATCTTGATTTTTATTAGGATTCACCATTTTTTTACAAGTACATGTTGAGTCCAACCTCTTATGCATAACCCTGGTTTTCTGTGAGAATGTCTAAGGACAGAGGCTTATTGAGTCCCAAGCCAAAATTATCATATGGCATTTGATACTATGGCTAGTAGAGAACTTGAGTACCCTTCTCATGGTGGTGTGATTGGACTGGGGTACCGCCTATTCCTTATTACAATGTTGATCATGCTGACATACCCTTGCTTAGGAGGGGCATGATGAACCTCATTCACCTGGGGTGCTAGCTTGGCCTACTCCACATGGGCAGGCAAGGGGTCTTTGAAGACCTCCATTTGTTGATTGTTTGGCGCAACAGGGTTGTCCACCTAAAGGGTGTTCCTATCGATCATGTCTTGCACCAAATGCTTGAAATTATAGCACATTTGCACATCGTGCACATTTTACCTATGAAACTTGCAATGTATGTCTTCTTTGTATGCTTTGGTCTTTTGTGCATTTGGGTCGATAGGTCGACTCTCAGGTAGGTGAATCGCATTAGCCACTAAGAGGCGATCAAACAATGAGTCCATGGACTCTGCAATGGGCATGACTTGTCGCTTGGGGCGATGTTATTGATTTTTCCCTTGACCATTTTGGTTATCCTTGGCATAGTTCTCGGGTGTGGCCTAATAATTAGGCTTTTGAGGTGGCATAGCTTGCGCTGGCACTAGGACACTAATGGTGACTTGATTCACTGCTACTAGCTTAGACTGCACTAGGGTACTTTTTCTGCTCTTGTTCCACTCCTTGTGAGGCTTCATAATTTTGCCCTCTTGAATTTTGATTTCTTTGATGGTCCTAGCCTATGCTAGGGCACCTTCAAGAGTCAGATATTTTTGTAGCTACAACAAGGATATTGACTTTAGGTAGCTCTTGGAGAACATTTGAGTCAACTTTGACATGGGGAGGATATAAGGTAGATTGGCGATAAAGGTTCACCATCTATTGTTGTAGTTTGTTATTGACTCATCGTCATATTGTTTCAACCTAGCTAAGTTGACCAATGTCACCTTCCTCTTGGTATTGAAGGTAAAGCATTATAGGAATGCATCTACAAGTTGTTCCAAAGTATGAATGCTATTTTTAGGGATTTGGTAAAACCACTCCGAGTTGGGGCCTATGAGGGTAGTCACGAATGTCCTCAAAAGCAAAGCATCATCATCATGAATGATGAAGCACTGGCCCAAGAATTTGGTGACATATTCCTACGCATCTTCCTCTCCTTTAAATGTAGCCAACTGAGGTAACTTAAATTTCTCTAGATAAGTAGGTTCAGGAATTGAAGGGTGGATGGGTTGACTACGCAAGTGGTGCATAGTAGATTTTTAAGATCTAGACCTAGAGGTCTTGTACTCTACTTATTCTAGGCACTCTAGCAGCTCTTTATAAGGATCCGAGGATTTGATCTCTTCATCTTTTTTCACATCATGCGACGAAGGTCTAGGATCCTCCAACCTATTCTAGGGTGGTGGCATGCCACCCCCTACCTTGGTAAGGTATCTCCAAGTACTCAACTTCTGGGTCATACTCATCGTAGGCTTTGTAGGACGTCTCTCGAGCCAGTATATAAAAAGGGGTATCTACCAATCATGGGCACCCTATGTTCAACTTGGAAGGTGCATCTCGATCTGGCCTAGGTGGTCATGGAGGTAACGTTGGATAAAGTCTGGGAGATCTATCTTGAATGAGCATGGGTTGCCTTGGGTGGACTTCTTGCCTATGTGTCTTAAGGGTAGGAACCCTCTCTCGTAGAGTCTTCTAGAATAGCTCGTTGGTCTACCATTTGATTCTCTCTTTCTCAAGCTGATGTAACTGGTCTAGTTGCTCTTTGTCTTGCCAAAGCTACTTGAACTGAGCTTGATGTTCCATGTATCTTGCAATCACTTTATTAATTTGTTCCATTGTGCAGGGTCTAAGAGGCCTATGAGTTTCACCCTAAGGCCAAACTTGTTCAAGATAATCTATGATATCCATCGCATGCTTCCCTTGATCGAGTGTTGTCATGTTTACTTGAGGTTTGGGTTGGGGTATATGCTTATTATACTCCATGGGAACATAGGCACATCATGCATGCACATAATACTACTCTTGAGGAAAATCTAGGATTTTCTCATGTCTTCCTTCCTATATGAGGAAGGGTAGGGCAGAGTTAGCTTGCTCTGAGCGATGAGTATCATACCCATAAATATGCCTAATCTGCTATACCCTATCAAGGTGATGCATAGGCAAGATCATACAGACCTACTCTACCCAGTGTGTGAAGTTGTACCCAGGTCTATTAATAGGTGTGTTAGCCCTAACAGGTACATAAATGCATGGTAGCGCTCTGTCTACTAGTGCCTTAGTGTGTTTTTTCCTTTCATTTAAGAATGTATGCGATGTGTCTAAGTATCGGGAACACTCTCCCACATAAATTACATCATCCCTAAGGGTGTCCCGCATAGGGCTCCCTAATAGGTGTGGCTCGTGCCCTGTTGTCTTGGGTCTAGGGTGAGTAGAAGTTCGCCAAGGAGGTATGACCAGATCCCTAGGGGTATAACAAAGATTACTCATCTCCTAATCCACTCTTTGCAGCTTCTGCTCATGATTGGGCTTAGCTACGGGTGCACACCATCATAGCTCTCTACCAAACCCTAGATGATTATCTTATTTATAATTTTTTAATGAAATAACAAATAGAAAAGGAAACACTCAATAAGACAAATGATTCTCTTTTAAGTTTTAAGTGTGAATATCTAAACTATTTTGTGTGTTTCATTTGTGTTGTTTGTAAATAAATGATCTTGTATCACGTGTTTGAAATATTGTTGAATGATAATATTGTGTTAAATTGGATTTCACCTATATACTCATAACTCAACAACCTGGCTATGAACTCCAGGTCGCATTATCCCACCTATAATGTATGGTGATGAAGTCCACACACGGCCAAGGAGCACAGGTCCTATGATTTCCTCACCCAGTTCACCCGTAGTCTGCGATATACATCTTCGAAGAGAGATACATGCTATAAACCATGAGCTATGATGGATATTGGAACCGGCATTTGCAAAGAACAAGGTTCATGGGATTTGAGACAATGAGTGGAGATGAAAGCCACCTTGTCGAACTCTACTAGTGGGTGGTGATGAAATCCACCTCACTAGTGTTTAAGTAGATCGTGGTGTGTGTGGTTCTTTTTAATACAAAGAAAGTAAACTAAGAAGAATTCGATGATCATTCACTAGATGCATGCGAAAGGTGTGTTTTACTTTTAGAAAGCTAGTGTAAAAAGAACTCACAAGTGTATCTAGAAATGCAAAAGAACCCTAAATGCTATTTTTGGAATTCTGATAAAAAAACTCTTTGGTTTCTATTCACTCTAGAGTGATACAAATAGTAGTTTTGCATTCCTCCCAGGGTGTTACGAACTTGCATTCATCCCAAGATGGCATGAATAGCAGGTCAATGTTTGTTTTAGCCCAGAATGAATAGCACCTGCAACATAAAAAGGTGAAAAATGAGCTCCAAAATCACCTAAGGCAAAAGGGACTAGGTCCCATCATGATCACCACTAATTTAGGGAAAAATAGTGTATGAAATTATGATAAACAATGTGCATATCCATGTCCTATTGCTTATGAGCGTCAGACGAAAGCATGCAAGTAAGATGGAAAATATAGCAAATAACAAGAAATGATGCAAATCAAATTGACTTATTATTAATTGGATAGATCAAATATGGGTTACATAATGTACCCTTTGAGGGCTCAAATGGATGATACAAATGTTTACAAATTGGTTTCCCAAGGATAAAAATCCTTTAAGTAACTCGGGTGCACATCCAATGTCTTTCCTCGTACCCACAATTTAGGTGGGCGGACCAATGTTGTCGCTGCTTGTGTATTTGATTATTTTAGTTCCAATGTTGATCCCCAATGTGTTGTATAACCTACACCTACACACAAGGAAACATAAAATGTCAAATAGCAAGTGCGTGTGATGAGAAACATGTAATCCCCACAGGGGCCAAATAGCTAATAGTGAGAATAAGCATCAAATCAACTCCAAATGACTTGAAATTTCATAGGGATGTAAAAAAGAATATTTTGAGAAGATATCATAGAATACATAAAATGATATTTTATGAAAATCCATTTGATCATATTTGTAAAATTAGTAACATTTTAAGAGTTTCCTCAGATGACCTCCGGAGACCTGCATGAGACCCTATAAAACACTAAAATTACAATATCTCGACCAATATAGCTCATAATGACCTAAAATTTGAACTGAAGCATAATAATAAAATTTATAAAATAACCAATTGAAAATAATCAAAAACATTGTGCACAAATTTCTATTAGTCACAGGGTGGGATGAAAAGGACTATCACAAATTGGGGGGGCACCCAAGGGTGGGACACCCACCATTTCTTCTTAAATTTTGCCATCAATTCCACTAAAGATTGATGCAAAACACTAAGGTATGTATTTTTGTCAAATTATGTGAGGGAATTCACTCATATGGTTTGGTTATGTGATAAATTGTGCCTCCTAGTTCACTCGCGAACCTCCTTTGCTAGGTAGATATTTCAAGGGAAAAATGGGCACAAAAGGTGAGGTGAAATATTAGTAGAACTCCATTGCATAAAACTAAAACTTCTATCTATGTTTTATGTGTAAATTGAATCTAGTTTATAGCCCAAGGAGGTTCATGGGCAAAAAGGCATGCGAGGGCATGCGAGGCAACAGGCGCCACTTGGCCACCAGGGTGACATGCGTTGGAGGGGAAATATAATCTCCCAATTTGGCCTCCCTTATGGGCTAGAGAATTAAGATGTTGCATGCTCCGACTTATAATTATTGGTAGATAGAAAAAGTAACCATTGCTAGGCACCATTTTTCTAGATTTGACTTTTTGCCAATCAAACCTGCTATTCATCCCACCCTGGGACGAATGTTGCTATCATCCCAAGGTGGGAAAAATAGGTTATGTATTTGTCCCAGGATGGGACGAATAGCATCAGGGTGTCCAAAAGGTCCTAAAAGTGGCCTAGAACCTTTCAAAACCTTGCACAGAGTGGTTAGAACCACTATATGCCTCCTGAGGGCTGCCTTAGGGACCTTGGTGTGTCATGAAGTCGTTGCTTATGGTAGCATAATCAGATTGACTAGATTTTAGTGTCTACACTTTTAGAGAAAAAGCATACATTAAGGGAATTGGTCACCTATGCATAACAAATGGGGTTAGAGGTAGCAATAGTAACCCTAGCTAGGGGGTATGGGGGGTAGTGGCCCTCCATGAATAATTTTAAGGGTGAGAGCCCCCAAAGTAAAATTTTCCCTCCTAAATTGTTAGAGCATGGTTGGAGGTAGTTTGACCAAAATTGATTATTATCCTTAGTGCACACTTTGGTCTACTTGATTTTCTTCATGGTATTTCGTCCCTTTTATTCTAGTTACTACTCCTAGATGGATGTGTCTTATTGTTTTATTTGGTCACGCATCCCTTTGTTAGAAATAATTTATATTCCATCATTTGTATTATGTGTATCCTCCAAGATACATACCTAGATTACTTCTTGTGCAAGTTATATAATGGCAACATGCATTGTAATAAATGAACAAGTACCCATGTGCAAGTTTTACATGTGCAAGGTATACTATGCACAACTAGTTAGAGTGTTGGGCAAGCATCCTATTTTGCATATATAAGAATGGCCTTTTAGATAGATAGTAAGGATAGCTAGGAGACATTGTTCGATAGTGTAGGTTAGTGGATTGTGTTCCACACCATTTACTAGTGATGGATATGATGTAGATCTATAGCTTTGTTAATGGAGTGCTCACTTCCTCCATAGGTACATTATAATATTTTATATGTTTTATATTTTAGTATACTTCAATCATCTAGCAGATTTACTTTTGTGCATGTTATTTTGCATCTTGTGATTGTTATCTCTAATGGCTCATTCATAAACATCTAAAAGTGGTATCAGATCCATGGTAGATCTAGTCTATGTAGGTCAATAGGGAAACCACCATTGTTGGTTTACCTAAGCGTTTTGTCAAACTGACGTGCCATTGGACCAACCACTAGCAAAATATATTAGGAGTATCTAGGTGGTATATTTTGGAAGAGTCACAAAAATAGGACTAAAAGGAAACTTAGTTTTAGAAAATACTGAGATCATTTTCATCTAGAGTCTTTTTCATAGAGATGTTATGAAAACTCATGAAGACTAGGACTCAGTATTTCAATCCACTAGATTGAAGGATCATATAGTGAAGATCATCCAGGTCATATGGAATTTTATAACTAGTGCCTAAAGTTTCTTTTGTTGCAGGAAATTAATCTTTAGAGGATTGGGACTCTCCTATGATAGAAAGCTAGGAGACTCCAACTTCATTGCTCGACGGTTTATGTACCCTTATAGTGTAGAGGTTAGTTCATCATGTGAGAGAAGAATACTATAGAAGAAGACTTCTAATGAAGGATTTTAGGATTCTACTCCTAACCACCATACTAATCACATTATTAGTTAATTATTTAATCACTCTCTTTCATAAAGGTTATGACCTTTGATCACACCTTCACACTTGTAGAAATAGGCATTTCATTTGGTATAGTTGAGGCATCGAAGAATATAATTATTAATTAATTTTTGGGTTCCCCATACAATACAACAAAAATTTCTTAATAAAAGCGATTCCTTTTTATTATTCTAGCATTATAATCAATCTTTCTCTATTGGGTTCACTACATCTGGATCAAAGCTAGTTCAATCCATTTTTTTTTCCCCACAAAGCCACCGTCTCCACTTTACGTGCCACCTTGTCATAAGTGAGTATGGGTCTGCCTCACAGCACCGTATTCCTCTATGATAACATAGACTAACATCGGAATAAAAAATAGAGCTCCACCATAATATAAATTGCTGACATTGGCTGTGAGTTCTGACGCAGCGATAGTGCAATAAGCAGACATAAACTCTGGCAATTTTTTTTATAGCGAACGAATAGGCTGTCATAGTCTCTTTGGCGTCTACCTCACCAAAAGGATGAAACAGTAACCCAATACAGTAGAAAATAAAAGTGAGAAGTTATAAAAAATTTATTAGAAAAGAAAAGTGAGAAGTTATAAAAAATTTATAAGTATGGCTATTGAAGACTAGCAGAATGATTCGACCAAGCGCAAATTTTTTTTTTTTTTATATATATATATATATATATATATATATATATATATATATACATCAAATCTAAAGAAATAACAAAAAAATTGGTCGCTTGCAGAGTTTTTTGGCAAAGACACAGGTTAACGGTGGAATCGTATAAAATTAGTATAAACTTAAGGTTTAAAATAAATTTTACCCACCGGTGGCTACGGTTCACGTCACTGGAAAAATTTGGCATCAAAGAAAGGATGAAGGTCACAAGAAGTGGCAAAGGATATTGTGAAAGAGGTCTTGAAAGAGGTTTCAAAAGAAATGAAATAAGTGATGCAAGAAATGGTCGATGGAAGAATATATCACGACCCCAAACTACTTTTTCTACTTAATCTTGCCCACCTACGTCAAATCACATCAGTGAGGGTATATAAAATTTAGTTCCATGATATCGCCAATCACATCATAGGGTTGGATGAATCAGTCCTCATAAGTGGGTTCATCAATGGATTGAAATAAGAAATTAGAGTGAATATCATGATGTACACTCCTTGCACCCTACAGGAAGCCATTGGATTAGCCTTATTAGCCGATGATACATTCAATGTTCAACATCAACATGGGGAGCAACCTATTGATAAATCAACATTCACGCACACTATTCCAAAACACAAACCCTTTCCAGTTAAGTACCTTAGCCTACAAGAAATGGAGGAGTGATGAGCGAATGACCTCTGTTATACTTGTGATGAGCAATTTGGGCCCCTTCATTGTTGTGCTACACAAAAATTGTATTTATTGAATATAGTTGATCCTTGTCACTCCATAGAGGAAGAAAGTGAGGAAGATGTGCATGACATGACCAAAGCACCTGATCATAACAATGAAGGAAATGAGGTCGATGTGCAAGAAGTGCTCGATGCACCATGAAAAGATGAGGTAGACATCCATGCAGTAAACAATGAAGGCAAGACATACACTCTCAAAGAACTACACACAAGTTCATCACCAATAGTGAGTTCTCATCGTATAGGCAGCCTGATTCAGAAAGGAGGCAAAAGAGTGAGTGCACCTTTATTTTCCCTTCATTCTACACAGGAAGAATCGGCTAAAGCGGAAGCCTATCATCATCACAATTCTTCTAAGGAAGATTCTACTATTCTTTCTAGCAACCCCCCACTAATGCTTCGACCTTCAATATATCCTTGCCTTCGAAAAAGTGACATTAAAATAGTACAAGAATTTGCACAAATTCAAATGGGAAAACAAGCAACAAAGCTCCTTACTTTGAGCTTTGAGGACAAAGCTCTTTTTAAGGAAGGTGGCACGTTAGGATTCTACTCCTAACCACCATACTAATCACATTATTAGTTAATTATTTAATCACTCTCTCTTTCAAAAAGGTTGTGACCTTTGATCACACCTTCACACTCGTAGAAATAGGCATTTCATTTGGTATAGTTGAGGCATTGAAGAATATAATTATTAATTAATTGTTGGGTTCCCCATACAATACAACAACAATTCCTTTTTATTATTCTAGCATTATAATCAATCTTTCTCTATTGGGTTCACTACAAAGGATCATGGTGAAGATAGGAGACTGAAGATCTTCATTGCTTGATTGTAAAAATCCACACTTGAAGAACAAGCCATAAGAGCCTTGATACAAAAAGGTCATAGGAGCCATGTAGAAGAAGCCACATAAGTCTTCAATTGAGAGGCCATAGAAGCCTTGATATTAAAAATACCATAGTAGCCTTGATACTAAAAAATGTCATAGGAGCCTTGGTATTGAAAAGGCCACAAAAGCCTTAACATCAAAATAGGCCACAAAAGCCTTGATCCTGAAGAAGAATTCGAGAAGAATATTTGATTTAGAAGTAGACTAAATATTTTAGTATTAATATTCTTGTTGTAGGAACAAAATATTCAGTGAGTTGGAAGACTTCCTAAAATAAATTTAGGAAGAGCATCTTCTTTTGAATCAACTTAATCCTAAATCAAAAGAGAAGAGATCAAGAGAATATATCATTGAAGAACTTCCAATATTGGAAGAAGAAGAAGAAGGACTAGGAGCTGCTCAAAGCCAAAAGTAGCAGAATTAGAAGATCCAAGAGAAGATCTCACCACCAACAATTCCATAAGTAGAGGGTTGAAGAAAGGTCTAAAGGAATACCATAAGAAGCTACTATATCAAAGGCCTTGAGAAGGTCTCATCGAACATCCAAGAAAGGCTAGGAGAGCCTTGCTGAAGATCAAGAGTTCTTTGAGAACTCATTGGAGAAATCCACTATCTGGGTGAAGTTATTAATAGTGAAAAACTTGGGATAATTATCACCATATGACAACAATCCCAAGAGAAGAATTTGGCAAGGAGTACCAAATATAAGAAGAAAAAGTTTGGAAAGGAGTGTCAAACCCTAGAAGAAGATCCTGCTTGATGTCAAAACTCGGTAAGAGGACTTGAAGATAGAATAAGCTCACCAAATATTAGAGATTTTAAGATTACCTCTAATAGTGAGGAAGCACTGCCTAGATACATAGACTTCTCCAAATCTATAGTAGAAGGAGGAGATCATAAGAGGATAACAAGCCACCAAATCCTAGGCTCGTAAAATAAAGTTTGAGACCATCATTTTGTGAATGAGGAGTGGTGCAATACATCCTACTAGAAGTAGCAACTTGGTATTTCTAGATACCAAGGTCTACATCCTCTACAAAGGAGGGAGAAGAGCTATAGAAAAAGGTATGCAACTTATGGTGCAAAAATATTCCATATTAGTTTCTATAAACTCCCTATTATCTTTTATTGAAAATGAAGACTAAGTCCCACACCATTGATTGTAGTAAAATTGCATAATAACTCCTAAAGATTCATTTTAGGTTATTCTTGATTAGTTGCAGTATATTATTGGTGTATTTATTTGAGATTTTATTGGAGTTATAAGGTGTAATATTAGTGCATTAAAAGCAAAGAGCTTGTACTATTAAACCACTCTCAAAATAAAATTATTTTTGTGTTTCCCAAAAGGCACAAAATCCGATTTGTATCAAGTGTCTAAAGACACCATTGAAGAAAAAAAAATTGAAACTTGGTGTGGCCAATAGAAGCCACCAAAAGAGTTAGAATCCTTAAGATTTAGAGAAGAACATAACTAACCAAAAACAAAGATAGAAGCTTATGAAAGTGAGACTTGGTGAGTCTCAAAATCAAAAGCATTACAAGTGAAAGCAAAAGAAAAAAATGTAAAATATTTGCATCAATTAAAAGGACTTCTATATATTTTTATTGAAACTTGGACTTGTTATCAAAAGTTTCCAAGTAAAAATGGAAAGGTGTGTCTATTTTTAAATACAACCTCAAACCCTTGTATTGCAAGAAATCTGCCACAAAACCAAAATTTAAAAATTTGGAAATAGAGTGCAAAAGAAGGTATATTAAAAGCCTTATTATACAAAATATAATACATTATCTTGCACTACTCTAATCTAGTTTTTGATAGCATAAGTGCAGATTTGAAAGTGCCATATTAGGGTACATTTTCTTACAGGGAAAATAACAACCAACAAAGGACAAACGTTAGCACTCTTCCTCCCAAGCTAGAAGGAGCCATTCAAGGGCTCATCTTGGACGTGCGCACCTATAGAATCAAATCTCATTTTAGATCATCCATGAGCCACATTTATGTATAAAATCAAGTGCAAATAACTATTAAAAAGGACATCAAAACAACAACAAGAAAAACATTGCATTCAAAGGCATATAATAAAGGGAGAAAGGTGTTACATTCATTTTCCCAATCTTGGAGAAGACCACTCACCAAAGGAAGTGTCGAACTACCGTTCAAGCTTCGTAGTGCATCACCCATCCACCTGTGAAAAATAAAGCTTGCTTTCTACCCAAGAAATATTGCAAAGCAAGAAAGTTATGGAGTTATAATCTCCATCTTCGAAGGTGTTACAATAATGGTCTTCATGCAGAAAATATATTTGGCATTCTAGTCATCATTCATCTCAACATTCTAGAGGCTTCTACGAAGCAGTTACAAGAAAAGACATACCACTTGGTATTCTTCACCAACTTCATACAAGGACCTATATGTTTTCAAGAACCGTTGGAAAAATATTCTGGAGCATTACCTAAATAATGGAGAAATCATTTGCAATGGACGTGACACTTGTCACAGTGGCTATGATCAATATTTCTTAAAAATAATCTTTTAGTCCAATGCCAACATGCAAGTGTGAAGCACACTCAATATGTTTGAAGGAAGAATGTAGCATAGTCAAGGCATGAGAGAAGCAGCAGAAACATTTGAATTGCAACATGGAAGACAAAGGGGAAGGAGCATTAAAAGCTCTCCATTTTCATAAGGTCAACAATTTAGCGCATACGTACAACATTTATGTCTAGACTACCATCAAATCTCCACTAATCAAGCACTTGAGGTACATTTTAGATGTTGTTATATTCAGCCATGGAAAGTTTCGAACATCAAGGATATATTGTGTATAAGGTAAGGTCAAAATCCCATTAAAATATTTCTTTCATAAGTTGGAGTTATAAGTATTGTAAACTAAGGTTAAAACTCAGGGTTTTGAAAGTTAAAGGGGTGACTTATCTTACTATTTTAATATTTGAAATATTACTTAGGAGGAATAAGGAATTTAACTTGGATTAAACTATATTGCAAATATTATTATCATTTCTCTAATTTTCCAAACTTGGGAGTCATAAGGGTTACTCCATAAAATTTATTTTATTTAGAAATTAGAAATAATCCAAGGGATATAAAAGAGGTTATTAAGAGATTTTATTAATGTTGGATAAATTTATTTTTACTTATCTCAAATATCTAAAATGGGGCAAAATATTCCAAACATCAAAACCTCTAAAAAAGTATAGTGCTTAGTTCAATTAGGAGTAATAAGGTGTTAAAAGTTGATTTTTTTTCTTGCAAATCTTGTACAAAATCAACCAAATTTGAACTATATTCTTACAAAAGCACTATATCATACTTCAAATCATTAGGGAGTCATAAGGTATTCTACAAAACTTGATAACGTTAATATCTATCTAATATTATCAAGTTGGGAAGATATAAGCTTAATTCAAAACCTAAAATTAGGTGGGAGTTACAAGGTAGTCCACAAATATCAGGATCTATAAAGGTTTTTTTTTTTAAATCAAGCTTATATACTTCAATAAAGGAGCTCATATATTAAAATATTGGGGCTATAAAAATTTAAGTCATACAAATGTCTACTACTAATGAGTGCTATAGAAAGCAAAAAACTAATGCCATAAAACTTGGAATCATGAATATTCTCATGAAATTAGAAGGAAGGTTAGATTTAGCTTCAAAAATAATCCATAGTGAAGCCCTAAAAGATAATTTTGATACTATGGAATGCTATCTTCATACTTGTCTCAATGAAGCAATTACCACTAAAAAAGGTGATATAGTACTTTCCTTAGAATTTGCAAGCATATTATACATGGAATTGCTCACATAAAAACACTACAAGGAAAAAATGAAGAATAAAAAAATTATAGAAACACTCAAAAAGAAGTCAGAACTTGATGAATCATATCTTGGAAAAAAATTCAATTCTCGTGTAGCATCAATACTTCCGGTTCTACTAACTCAAAATCTTATGCCTTAAGTAGTTTTTGATAAGCTTCTATACATAGGAAAGGAGAATCATCTTCACAAGAGCCTGATAGTAGCTCAATCACCAGTAAGAAAACATAAATCAAAATCAAGGGCAAAGCCAAGGAAGAAGCTCCAGACACAAATTACCTACTGAACCTAAATACAAAGAATGCATAAGAAGAAGACTATGGAGACTAATCAGAAGATGAAGAAAATCCATATTGAATACTAAAGCCTTCAATACCTAAATAATGTAATACAGGGAGGTGTTGGAAATAATGTCTATTCCATCATTTGGGTTATGTAAATATATCCTCCAAGATACATACCTAGATTACTTCTTGTGCAAGTTATCTAGTGACTACATACATTGTAATAAATGGACAAGTGTCCATGTGCAAGGTGTCCTATGCACACCTAGTTAGAGTGTTGTAAAAGCATTCTATTTTGCATATATAAGGATGGCCTCTTAAATAGATAGTAAGGACAACCAAGAAATATTGTTTGATAGTATAGGTTAGTGGATTGTGTTCCACACCATTTACTAGTGATGGATATGATGTAGATTTATAGCTTTGTTAATGGAGTGCTCATTTCATCCATAACTACATTGTAATATTTTATATGTTTTATATTTCAGAATACTTCAATCATCTAGTAAATTTACTTTCTTGCATGTTATTTTGTATGTTGTGATTGTTATATCTCATGGCTCATTCAACAACATCTAACACACTTGGCCAAACCTTCTGTTTCAGTTTTTATGTATTGCAGAGCCTTGTAGTTCTTACCAAAAATCAAGTCATGCTCTTTGTCAAAGGAGGACTAGTAATCCAAGATTTTGCATTTACCCCCTTCTTCTCTAAAGCTCTAGTTTATCTAATTCTCGTCTAAGCCTTCATCAAATCCTTGGGTATCTCAACCTTCTACTAGGTCTAGTCTCTAAATTGATGATGGATGGTATTACTCCTCTTAAGTGTATTGTGAACCCACTATAGTTCTAGTGACTCACAGGGGATCTTTACCTTGATGAGGACAAGGAACCCAAAAATCCACCACCTTACGCATTGGGCATGGAGTTAAAATTTTGGGGTTAAAGGGTAAGGGTAACTAAGGCGAATATATTATTTTTATACCTTTGTAAAATCAAGCTTACTGGTAAATGTCGGTATATGCCTAGAGTACAAGAAGCTATAATACGTGGTGGGTGACATTTATTCATTGGGCATGGATTCAAGTATTTCCCACCTAGGTGATCATCGAAGTTGTCTATTTTTTCCTTTTATTTAAATTTTGGGAGCAAGAAATTCTCATCCTTATAAAATTGGGACTCCTAAGTAGCTTCTTTGTTGCATACACACAAGTATTAGAGGAGTTTTCTTTTTTGATGCAGACCTCCTGGTACCAATGATGATAAATTTTATGCCACAATTATCCATAGAGCTTATCCTCCATCCCCAAATTAGAGCATTTGCCTCTTTTGAGTAGATAATGAGGGAGGGGCTCATTTTATTAGATGTTCTAGAGAAAGTGGTTCTTACATCCTCTTCTACTCCATGGCCCATCATGCAACTAGTTTGGAGTTACGGTATTTTTCATGCTACTTATATCTTCATGTAATTATCCCCTCCTTATCGAATGGCAATGGTTTGACTTGGGGTAACAAGTTGTTGAGTAAGAGAGGGTTGAGGCATGATGGTTTGGTAAACCAAAATAGGTTTCTTCTATCCTTCAAACCCATTCACAAATAGGGAAACAAGTTGATCCCATTCATATATGGAGTGTGGGAGGATGGATTTATATCCTTCATGAACCTTCCCCTTGAAGGATGCCATAAGAAGCCTCAAGGCTATGTTCTACTTTTGGATATTATGCAATTGGAAGTAGGCCATAACTTGTAGATGCATTAATGGATCTAATATTCCTTTACTAGTTTTGAGTGGTATCTCAAGCACTGATATTGGAATGTAGTCTCATGCATCTAGTGGTACTAGAGGTCATAAGGGGTTCTTCTTGCTCCATGTGGTAAAAATTGCAAAGTATGAAGCAACCAAGTTAAGGCTCATGGATCTTATAGCATGCTCATTATGATCTTCTATAGGGAGTAGAATCGTTGGGTGAATTCTCTTAGTACTTTAGAAATTGGATGGATCAAGATCTTCACTGAAACCTTGATCTTGAAATATTCTCAATATCTACTTTAGATTGTTCTTTTGTTGAGTAGAGCTACCAGGTAGTAATATATTGTTGGCTAGATGGGGGTTCCCACCATAACCTCAGTTTAGGAATGGTGACTTATTATTATTCTAGGTTCTTCTCAAGTAGTGAAGTCACTAGGTGAATCTATAGAGTACTTCAAAAAGCTAATGACCATGGCCTTAATTGAAATTGTGGCTTGACTTGTAGATCAGAGAATGGATATTATAAATTTTGTGTCCCATTGAGTGTGCTAGTTTGAACTGTTGGTGGGGGCATTGGTGACCCTCTTTCATTTCTTGGGTAATGCAACCCCCCATAGTTATGGCTTTAATTTCTACCATCACCTCTATCGAGTGGGTGCATCTAGTGTCCTACACATCGTGCAAGGGCACAAGTCCTAGGAAGTTTGAGAGAGCGTGAGATATAGCTCCCATTGAATGACCTTCTTGGTATTTTAACCAAGGTCAATTCCTTACTTCTAGATGTCTTATTTGGTGCTTATCCTTCCTTTTCTATTCTAATATACTCCTACCCTAGGCTACTTCAGGGAAAAATGGAAAAGAGAGGGAAAGCTAGAAAACTAAACATAAAGTAAATTACATGAAAGTGGTAAATGAAGAAAAGTAAAGGAAATATATAAAAGGGAAGAAATGAAACCTATCTATCCTATCCTATGGGTGGAAATGCACCAAAGAAAAAATAAAAAGACCCCCATATGCCCCAATGGGTTTTAATGAACATGTGTAGTGGCCTACAATTCATGAGGAACACATGTCCCCTAAGAATATGCAACATAATAGAACACCCACACTGGAACTAGGACAAATATTATGAAAGAGTCATAAATTCTTATTAACATGAACTCTGAGTTACATACATGTAGAGAGAAGAGATTTAAAAACTACATGATGAGTCGTGCAAGGCTCAGTCTAGGCTAAGATATGGAGTGCAATAAAATAAAGAGCCTCTCAAAATAATAGAAGAGTCTTATATGGTTTCTAATGATAAGAAGAATGTGTATATATAGATCACATTTAGAGCCTTTGCCCTCGAAATTAAAAAATTCTTGCTTTGAAAATTCCTACCTAGGTTACTTCATAATTATGATGTGCAATCCTGAGGTTGCTTGGATCTAGCATTTCTAAAGGTAAAATGTGTTACCTATGCTGGAAATTTTTTGTAGAGATCTCTTGCTATCAATGTTCTTATATCAGTGGTCGCTCCTCTAGAGGTCTAATTATGGTGCTTTAAATGACATACCTTCTTTCAGATAAAATATCATACATCCAAGGGATTATGCATCAATGCATAACCTGTGGGGTTCGAGGTAACGATACCAACACTGGGTGGGGGGTATGATGGGCCAATGACCCTCCATGAAGGAGTTCAAGAGCAAGAGACCCTAGAGTAAAATTTTCCCTCGTAAAATTTTGGAGCATGGTTGGAGGTATTCTAACCAAAATTGATTATTATCCTTGGTGCATCCTTTGGTCATTTGATGTTCCCCATGGTAATCCTTCCCTTATACTATGGTTACTATTGTTGGTTGGATGTGTTTGATTGCTTTATCTAGTTTGGAGTCCCTAGGCCAAACCTTTTATTTTGGTTCTCATGTATTACAGAGACTTTCAATTCTTACCAAAAATATGGGTATACCCTTTGCTAAGGGAGGTCTGATCACTAGATATTATGCATTCTTCTCTAAAGCTTTGGTTTTTATAATTCTTGCCTAAGCTTTAATCATGTTCTTTGGTAGATTAGTCCTCTACCAGGTCTATTCTCCAAAAATTAGGTCGAATGACCTTACTCCTCCCAAGTAGTTGTAATCACAATGACACTGAGAGGGGGGGTGAATCAGTGTGTTCTTTAAAAACTTCTAAAACAATTAGATTATAAAACCAGCAATAGTTTAAAGCAGATAAAAGAGATACTAAATGCATCAAGAAAGCATCACACATAACACAACATTTTAACGAGGTTCACCAATGTGGCTACTCCTCAAAAAGACTACTTGGACTACCATCCAAATCCAGTCAATGCAAAGCTACAACTTTACATAATCCTTTATCAGCACCAATCGGAAGGAGCACCAACCCCTTAACTTTATCTGCTTCAACGGAATGGAGCACCAACTCCTATTTTACCAAGCACCTACTAGAAAGAGGCATCAACCCCTTAATTTGCCAGCACCAATCGGACAAATTATTTACCAAAGACCAACCTGGAAAGAGGCACCAACCCCTTAATTTTCCAGCACCAACCGGACTTCAATATTGAATAAAAAAATGTTTGACATATACCTTTGTTATTGCAAGACTCTAACTAGTCTACATCACCTTTGCAATCTCTGTGCACTCTGCTCTCTCTTGCACAATCATTTCACACGCTTTGTCGCACTGCTACAACCAGACTTTGCAATCAACTTTGCCCTTCGCGCTTCTCTGCACACTCTGCTTTCTCTGCGCACACGCTTCGCACACTCTGTGTCGTTTCACATTTTGCTCTCTGCTCAACACGAACTTCACTTTTACAAACACTATGCTCGCATTCGCACTTTATATTTACACCCCTCTTTTCAAACTCGAAGTACCCTTGCTTTTATAGAAGAAGTTTTAGGAACAAACCCTAAAAGAACGTCGATTGAGAAACCCTAGAATTTGTCAGCTACCAAACCCTAAAATTCATCGGCCTAGATTTAACTTTGTCGGCCTCAAACACTTCTTCCACCTTCGTCACTTTCCTGTAGCTTATTGCCGCGAAATAGTAACATGTCGGCCCTTTTAATTTAATTTAATATTTTAATTTAAATTTTAAATAAAATAAAATTTAAACTAAATATTTAAAATTAAATATCTTCATCACCGAGGCATCTTTTTCAACGAAACGAAGAGCCAACTTGGGTTTTAAGAAAAACCCATTTCAAATATATTATCCATGGTTTTAAATAAAACTTTTTATTTTGACTGCCTTGGTTTTCACAAAAAACCTTTAAAATTTAAACTAAATATTTAAAATTAAATATCTTTATCATCGGGGCATCTTTTTCAACGAAACGAAGAGCCAACTTGGGTTTTAAGAAAAACCCATTTCAAATATGTTATCCATGGTTTTAAATAAAACTTTTTATTCTGACTGCCTTGGTTTTCACAAAAAACCTTTCCGCTTCTTGACATCTCAGGTTCTGAAGACTTCTTCTTCTCATTCCGAATTATGTTTTCTGTTTCGTGCATCTATCATTTAAGGACTCATGATCTGACTAACTTCTAAACTTTATCCTCTGCATCTGAGTGACTTATGAACTGCCTGTCCATTGCATCATTAGATCTAACCGATCGTATTGACAACAATGACAATCCTCCTGCAACACCTTGCTCAACACCGAACTCCTATCCATTGTACTTTGGCTGCACCTTGCTGTTCAATAAACTCTTGTCCATTGCATCAATAAATCTGTCTGACTGTGTTGACAACAATGACAATACTATTTGCTGCACTTTGCTCAACAATCTCCCCCTTTGGAATTGTTGGCAACACGTGCAATTTTCTTGTAAATCTTCTCCCCCTTTGACAATAATACCAAAGGGCTGCTGCAGACTCCCCCTGAGTCTATGCACAATATTCTTAGACACAAATTATTACAATTAGCAAATATTCCAAGCATGAACAAGAAGAAAAACAAATACACAAATGCTCCCCCTGAGTCCAAGACCACTTCATTTCACTGATTGACAACATCATGATAAGCATAATAGGCATAAATAAAATCAACAATGTGAATAGCAAGCAATAACCGATGAATGACACCATCATCGTCAACTTCACCAATATAACATGTGTAAGAACATGACTGAACCACTGTCTTCTGTGCAACTACCCTCTATTGTTTTGCAAACTCAAACTTGTCCACTGTTAGTGAAGGCATACAATAATCTTATATAGCCATCTTTTTGTTCTGCAATGCCAGCAACATTTGCATACAACTTCACCATGCATCTTGGATATATTCTCAACAAGCTTGAACCTAATGACAACTGTTTGTCTCTCTCTGCAGTGAGAATCCAGTAGGCTACCTCAATCCACTTTCAACTCTATGCAAGTACCAAACACTGTACCACAACACAACCAACATCTTTTTTTTTTTTCAACCAATTAGGGCTTTAGCAACAATGCTTATAGACAAGGTTTAACCAACATCATTCAACTCAAGATTAACCTTGAAGCATTCAACAAATCACTACATGAAAAGGAAACTAGTAGACATCCTTTTCCTTCCAAAGGTATTTGAACAAGACAACCACCAACATAAATCACCAAGGCAAAGAATAACTTGCTCAAATCAAACTAAATGGAGTAAGCCCAAATCATGTATCAAGAAAAGCATTAACTTGATCAAAACAAACACTATGAAAGCAACTCAACTATTCATCACCAGGCTAGAAATCATCTGGCTACTCATTAAAAAAAACTTTTTTTTTTTTTTCAATCTTCCAATTCAACATGCTGATTTCACTTTTGTCAACAGAATTGACAAGTGACTCACATCTATACCAATTTTTGTCCAGCACTGCAATTTTTCTGCCAACTCTTACTTTCAACTATGCATGTCGAAGAAGACATTTTGTCAAACACTTTATGGCCAACCGTAGTGCACCTTACTCGACCTCAAGCTTCTTATCCTTGGGCTGGCATTAAATCAATAGTTAAAACAAAACTGTCTGTGAATTAAATATATTCACCAAGGTGTCATGAAAGATCTGGCAATCTTCACATCAAAGAGTAAAAACAAATACATGTTGCTCGAAACACAAATACACATCTAGGGCAAGCATTCTTTCGTTGAGCAAATTATCTGGACTATTATGATTTGTAATTTTGAACAGTGGTATTAAGAATCATCAACAGTAAAATAGTGACATATCTCAAAACTACCAATGGTGACAACTCTCAAATTAAACACCACACTTCACGGCATTTCCACAAACCACTATATAAACTGAAAAACACACTTTAACAACTATACAACATTAACTCGACTGCTTACCTTTCATCCTCGGATACCTAGACAAATACATAGGAGCATTAAAATAAAACTTTAATATTGCTCCTCCTGAGGATGTGCCACCTGGAGTTGCTTAGAGCAATGGCGAGAGTAGCCTCCTTCAGTCCAAGGAGACACAATTTCCTTTCTTCTGTCTTTCTCCAGACTTTCCTGAACTTGGGCTTGGGTTTTTCAACAACATCCCTATTTTGCTCCTGTTCGTGAACTTGAAAATTTCTCTTGTGGGGTTGTCTCTTATGCATTCTTGACGGATGATTATTTTCTTTTCTTTTATGCACATGATATGTTCCTTGTCGGTGTTGTCCTCTTTGTTTCTGATGAAATCTAGGGTTTTGCCTTAGATTAGATATAGAAGTGCTTGGACAGAACCTTGCTATGTGCCCTTGACCGCTTGCATTTAAAACATTGCACATGTTTTATTCCATGTATGTATTGCATTCTATGTGTATGATGAAATCTATGGTATTGCCTTAGATTGGATACGGAAGTGCTTGAACAAAACCTTGCTATGTGCCCATGGCCATTACATTTAAAACATTGCACGAGGTGTTCACTCAAAAAAATAGAAGTATTTTTATCAACGATAACTCTTTTATCTATTGTTCGATCCATAATAAATTGCCTTGGGACCAAAGTGGTTGCATTTAGAACAATAGCCATAAAAAGCATTATTATTAAAAGAGTGAGAGTGAGAGAACCTCTTTTCTTGTGGTTGCTTTGTTGTAGATCTTCTTTGATATTTTCTTCCTTTTGAGGATTCAGCTTCAGACTTTTCTTATTTCAATCCTTCAACCAAGGACTTCTTCTTCTCTACATATTTGGAGGATGAAGGTTGTTCAGCTTCATATCCAAGACCAAACTTAGCTGTGGAGCTTCTTGGTTGATTTATCATTGTATCTAGCAACTCTGTGCTCTTCTCAAATTTGAGATTTATATTGGCCTCTTTTAGTTGTTTCTTCAATGAAACAATCTCTTCTTCTTGTTGGCAGCATACAGTCTCTTTCTCATTGATCTGAGACCTAAGAATATATTCAATCCTTTTGTTCTGTTCTACTTGCAGCTTTAGATCAACAATAACATGTTTATATTCCTCTTCACTTGTGCTGTATATATCATTCTTATTATCCAGCTGTGTCTTCAAGGCTTATTCTGATTTCTTGGCCTTTTGAACTTGTAGGAAGAGATCTTTGGAGGGTGATTTTTGTAGGGTGAGGCAAATCAAATATTTTCCTCATGCATAACATGCATAGGGAACCACCTGTTAAATTTCAAGGTAAACGGGCATACGATTCACAAGTTATGGCTCCGGCAAGGTGCATCATTCTCCTCTGGTGAAAAAGAACTCAACTCCTGTGAGTTCAGTTGAATTGAAATCCTATAGCTTTTGGTTATCAATTTCCTTTAGTTCTGAATCTGAAACCCAAGTGTTATCTAACTGTGGTAATCCTTCCCACTGAACCAGGAATCTATTATATCTCCCATGTCTAGTGGTGATCACCTTCTTATCGAGCACCTGTGCAACTCTGTATTTTTTCTTCTTAGGCATCTGTCGTGCCCAATTTACTGTCTCCTATAATTCACCATCCTTGGAAGTACAAAAATACTAAAATAAATAAAAAAAAATTAAAAATGTGTGAAATATCAAATTCATCAGGCAGCTCCACTTTATAGGCATTATGATTGATCTTCTTCAAAATCCTGCATGGCCCAATTTTCTTAAGTTTGAGTTTGTTATACGTCCCCTTAGGAAATATTTCTTTCTTAAGATGAACCATGACCATATCACCCTCTTCAAACACTTTCACCCTTCTATGTGCATCAGCAAACTCTTTGTAGTGAGCATTACTACTCTACAATTTTTCCCTCATGAACTCTTGCACTTTCTGGATATTCTCAGCAAATGCTTTTGCATCATCACTAACTTGTTCCCCAATTGGTAACTCAACCAAATCTAATATACCTCTAGGATTTTGACCATAAATAATTTGAAAAGGATATTTACCTTTCAACCTGTTCACTGAACTGTTGTATGCAAATTCATCTTGTGATAAGGCTGAATCCCATTGTTTTGTTTTTTCTCCAACTATGCACCGTAAGAGGTTTTACAAGATTTTTTCACTACCTTGGTTTGCCCATCAGTCTGTGGGTGGTAAGCACTATTGAACTACAACCCGGTGTTCAAATTTTTCCACAACCTCCTCAAAAAGTGACTTAAGAACTTAGTATCCCAATCAAAAGTAATAGTATTTGGAACACCATGCAACCACACAATCTCATCAAAGAATAATACTGCAGTCCTAGTTGCATCATTAGTTTTATGGCAAGCAATGAAATGCACCATTTTTGAAAATTTGTCTACCACAAAAAAAATTGAATCCTTACCCCTCTGTGTCTTGGGCAACCCCAACACGAAATACATACTTAGATCGGTTCATGGTCCTATACGAACTGGCAGTGGCATATACAACCCTATATTTTGTGCATGGCCCTTAGCCATCTAACATAATATGCATTTAGAGATAAACCTGATTATGTCTGTCTTCATTTTCGGCCAATAGTACTTCTCTACAAGAGTGGTAGTTTTGGCTACTCCAAAATGACCAGCCAAACCCCCACTATGTAATTCCCTCAATACGTTCTCTCTGATAGAGCCATTGGGAATGCATAATCGATTACCCTTAAACAGGTAAATAGGATGGGACTCACCCTCTACCGTACTTTTACACTGTTGCATAATATTTCCAAAATCTGCATTAGTTTCATATAGATCTTTAATCCCCTCAAATCCTACCACTTCATTCTCCATAGTGGTCAACAACATGACTCTCCTACTCAATGCATCAACAACCTTATTTTGTTTACTCGACTTGTGCTTCAGGACAAATGTATATTGTTGCAAAAATGAAACCCATTTGGCATGCCTACTATTTAAATTTTTTGAGATTTGACATACCTCAATGCTTCATGATCAGTAAACAACACAAACTCCTTTGAGAGTAAGTAGTGCCTCCAATGTTTCAATGCTTCCACAATTGCATAAAATTCCACGTCATATGTAGAACAATTATTTCTTGCATCATTTAGCTTCTCACTAAAAAATGCTACAGGTCGGCCCTCTTGACTTAAGACACCACCAATTACAACAAATGAGGCATCACAATCAACCTCAAACAACTTACTAAAATTTTGTAACACTAGAACAGGGTATTCTGACACCTTCTTCAAGAGTTCAAAACTCTTTGTTACTGCCATAGTCCATACAAAATATTTCTCCTTCATGTACTCATTTATAGGGGCAGCTATACTACTGAAGTTCCTGATGAACTTTCTGTAAAAGGTAGCTAGGCCATGAAAGCTCCTTACTTCTGTTATAGTTCATGGAAGAGGCCATTTTATAATTACCTTCACTTTCTCATCATCCATCCTCATGCCATATCTTGAGATTACAAATCCTAAAAACACTAAACTATCCTGAATAAATCTACATTTGTTTAGATTGACATACAATTTCTCCTTCCTGAGCACGTCTAACACTAATTTTAGGTGTAACAAATGCTTATCTTCACTTTTACTATAAATCAAAATATCATCAAAATACACAACCACAAACTTACCATTATATTTCCATAGTACTTTGTTCATCAACCGCATAAATGTATCGGGCGTATTAGACAACCCAAATGGCATCACCATCCACTCGTACAATCCATATTTTGTCTTAAAAGCTATCTTCCATTCATCCCCTTCTCTAATTTTGATCTGGTAGTAGCCACTCCGTAGATCAATTTTACTGAAGTATTTAGCTCTAGCCAATCCATCCATCATGTCATCCACTCTCGATATAGGATATCGATATTTTATTATGATATTGTTTATGGCTCTACTATCCACACACATCCACCAATCACCATATTTATTTGGGGTGAGCAATGTTGGAGTTGCACATGGACTCATACTCTCCCTAACTAATCCTTTCTTTATCAACTTGGTCACTTGCCTACTCAACTCTGCATTCTGTGTTGGATTCAACCAATAAGCTACCTGATTTGGGAGTACTAATCCTGGAATCAAATCCAGGTGATGCTGGATATCCCTCTTTGGTGGTAGCCCATCCTGTAACTCCTCTGGTGTGATATATTTATATTCACTTAGCAACTTAGTTGTTGTTGTAGGCATAACCACTTCCTCTATTTCTAGCTTCCTAGTTGTTAAGGCATAACATAAGCTAGTGTCCTTGATCTCTACAAGTAACTCCTTCATCATCAACAAGCTCTCACTTGGCCCATCCTCCTTTAGAGGTACAAGAACTACCTTTACACCATCCTTCCAGAATGTGTAAGTATTTTTTCTCCCATTATGGTTAGTATCCATGTCGTACTGCCAAGGTCTTCCCAACAGAATGTGACATGCATCCATAAGGATCACATCACACCACACTTCATCCTTGTAAGTGCTCCCAATAAAAAAATTAATTAAACACATTTGATCTACTATTACCTCATTCCCCTTATTAACCCATGATATGTGATATGGATAAGGATGCTTTTCGCATTCCAAGTTCATTTTATCAACCATGACATTTGACACCATATTCTCACAACTACCACCATCAATGACAATGTTACATACCTTCCCTCCTGATGTACACCTTGTTCAAAATATGTTTGTTCATAGCCTAGAATCATCACCATCTATGGTCTACCCTTTTGCTTTGCTCTACACCTTCTCTTTCTTAGGAACAATCAACATCCTCCTTATAATAAGTGCTTCCCCCATATCAACAACAACTTCATCCTCATCCTACTCTTCCATATCAACTATATTGACCCTTCCTTTTCCTCCTTAACCCCTTTCTTGGAAATCACGTTGGGGACACTCAAATGATCTATGCCCCTCCTCACCACATCCATAACAGGTATATGACCTTCTTGGATCATTCCCATTTCATCCACCATTGTAACCTCTACCTGATTGGTATCCTCTTCCTCTCAGATTCTGCTCATCTTCTTCTTGTTTAGCAGGTATTGAGGATTCTCCCTTGAGAATATTAGATCCACTTTGACCCTGACCTAAAGAGGGTGCGAATATCTTCTTGCCTCTTCTATTAACCCTTTTCAATTTATCCTCTACCTTGAAGACCATTTGATATGCATCCTCCACTGTAAGAGTGTGATGCATGCTCATCTCATCTTGGATAGCAAAACTTAGGTTGTTTACATACCTGGAAACCATTTGGTCCTCCGTCTCATTGTGCTCCACTCAAATGGATAGCTTGTAGAATTCATTAGTATAGTCCTCAATGCTTTGATCCTTCTGTCAGAGATTTTGAAATCTACGAAATAGGGTTTGGAAGTAGTCTACAGATATAAATTTTTCCTGTAACTTCTTCATATTTATCCAATCCCTGATATTTTCCTTTCCATTCCTCTGTTGTGTAGTCTGTAAATGATCCTACCAAATCAATGCATGTCCCTTCAAATTTATGCATGTGAGCTTAACCTTCTTCTCTTCAGCAAGGTTACTTCATTCAACATATTTTTCTAGTCTATTTATCCAATCGATCAACTCCTCTGGTTTCAACCCACCAAAGATACTCGGGAACCTAGATCTTGATCTCATCTCGATTCCTCTTAAGCCCCTATAGAGCTTGTATTAGCCAATTTTTAAAACCGTGCCCTTCTTCCTCTGGGTCCTTTGGTTCTGCTTCTACGTGGACCTCATATCCATGTTCCTCAGGTACATTTTCATCATCAAATCCTTGATCTACATGCACCTTGGGATGTCTCTCTCCCATGTGATCAATCACACCAGTCAGTCATGTTATTTTTGCATTGAGATCCTCTATCTACCTATTCATCTGGGCATATCTTCTAGGTGGCATCTTCCCTTCACTAGCAAGATCACACCTACTCTAATACCAAATGGTGTAAACTCAACTACAAGAGATCAATAAAATGGACTCCAATCACATAACACAAATGCAATATAATGGAAGAAACCTACAAATTGATATTCTTCTCATTCCTAAATTCACACCCCTTATCCAAAATATTACAATCCATCATATAGCGACCGAAAACTAAAGAAACGCTAAAGAAACCCTAAAACGTCTTTTTTCTAAAAACTGCTAAAAATAGAAATGAGTTGGATTACGCCCAGATTTGGTACACACATCCCTCTTACAATAAGGAACCTTAATTTAAAATATTAGGCCTCAACTTAAGGTATAACAAAAGATAATAAAATTCTAACATCCAAAAAAACCCAAAAAACCTAGGAACCTATTCTAAAAGCTAATTTTGGGACACTAGATGTCGGAGTTAGGTCTTGAAAACATGATTTTTGGAGGGTGAGGTGAATCAAAGATTAGCCTCATGCATAACACACATTACGGAACCACTTGTTAAATTTCAAGGCAAACGGGCATATGGTTCACAAGTTATGGCTCCGGCAAGGTGCATCACCTTGGAGTGAAGATGATAATCTCTCCTTAAAACAAAAATATTTTTAGCTGCTAAGGTAGTACAAGGAGGATGTTCCCCTTTTGGAGCATGGTCAAACCCTCCTATGGAAAATGATTTGGCTTGGGTAATGGGACCACTAGTAAAGCTAAGGATCCAAGTGTATGAGGTTGTCAATCAAATGAAGTACTTCTCCCATAATGACCAATATGTCGAAGTTTCTTAGTGGCTAAAACCACTGCTAAGCATAACTTTTCTACATAAGCGTATCTTTTTTCATAACTTATCAACATTTGAATCATGTAATAGATTGCTTGCTCTTGATTTTGTTCATTTTTCGTGCAAGCATCGTCCCTAAAACAACCTCTATGGCTGAGATATAGATGGAAAGGGACCCCCAGCTTAGGAGTTAAAACTGGTAGGGGCGAAGGAGGAATGTAACAGGATGAAGCCCTTAAAAATTCCTCGAATAGGATGAACTTCAAGAGGGAGGGTGGGGAGGAAATCTGATCCAAGTCAATGAGGTTGTTTTCAATTGGAATTGGCTTAGCCAAATCATATGGATTGCGGAGCGGGGTGAATAAGTCAATAGGATTCATATTGACTTAGAGGAATGGAAGGTGGCTGGGATGGATGTGCGGATGGAACAATTGAATCGGAACCGATGTCGAGGTATGGTATCCCTGTAATAGTGAACGTGAAACATCAAAGCAACATTTTTCTCTTTTTTTCTTTTTTTTTGGTATGTTTTTGTTTTTTTGTTTTTTTGCATGTACATATGTTACAATTATTGGCTTATGTGGGGCTCAAGGTGGATTTCCAGGTGGATCATATTGCTCTTGTGGAAGAAGCAAGCAAAAAATGGGATGTTGGATGGGAAACATTCGGAGGTAAAACTCTTCCTATTGGGTGATGGGGACAATGGGGAGTGATTCCTCTTCAGAATCATCAGAAGAATTTGACATGACTTCAAATTCTTCATAACTTTCATTATCGAAATCAAATATCGGATAGGAGAAATTGATGGGATCATCCTCGTCTATTTCAAATTCTGGTTCAGTCTTTGGAAGGAAGGGCATTGCAGTGGTATAGACTGCTCAGGCGTCAAAGCATCAGCTCATGGGATGATCTAGCGGGAGCACTAATCAGAAGATTTGACGAAGATCCCTTTTACAGTTCTTTGGATCTCTATCAGTTTTTAATGTACATCAAGAGAGCACCTCAAGAGAGCATCACGGACTTCAATGTCCGATTCTTGAGAAGCTGGAAGAGAATTCCAGAAAAGATCCGACCATCACCCACCCAGGCCCACCTCTTCTATGTTCGAGCTTTCCATTCTGACATAGGTCTCCTCTTGCTACAATCAGGTGAACAAAGGTTCCCTCAAATCTTTGAGGAAGCAGTGCGAGCGGAACAACTTTTTCTCTTATCAAGAAAATTACCGTGGGGAGAAACTCCATCACTTTCTCTAGTAGTTGCTGCTCCTGACTATCCCGTGCAGTATTTTTCATGCCAGATCCCTTATACTGAGAAGAAACCTGAGATGCAGTTGTGTGGAGCTCAAGGGACAGATCTCATCCAAAGCCAAGGATTGGAATATGCAAGAAATTTCCTGGCAATGAACAATATGGTTGCTTGCAGTTTTCATAAGGAGATGGATCTAGAGGATATAAGCGAAGAAGAAGAAGAGATTCAAGTTCAAGAACCTGAGCACCAAGAAGGCATAGCTATGCACGACATGCAAGTATTTAGTCAGAACCTGTTAAATATGTCAGATCAACAGGTAGAGTCTGAAGAGATCCTAGAGAAAGGACTGTTGCTGGACAATTCTTGTGATCAGATCCAAGAGTTGGAGGAACCTGTTCTCAGTCCACAATCAGAGAACCCTTCAAGATGGTGGGATTGGCTTCAGTCATTACTACAACTGGTACCTACGGGAGCCCGTCATATGGTAAATTTATTTGCTCCATTATTTGTCAATTGTGTGGGTACTGGCATGCATGATAACTTGCCCATGTCTGAAACATGGAGAACTTCAGGAAGAAGCCAGCCCAATTTCAAGGACCGACTCAAGTATGATCAGATCTGGTCGGGACACTACAGATTTATCGGATAACTTTCTGAGACTGGGTGTCTGGTGGCGACATGCCAATCATGTCGTGAACTATTGTATATAGTATAAAAAAAAAAAAAACAAAAAAAATAGAAAAAAAAAAAAAGAGGTATTGTTTTTATTTGTTCATCTCGGCTCTTTTTGCATGCGAGCCGTAGGTGCCCTTTTTTTTTTTTTTTTCTCCTCCCAGTAGTTGGTGGCTTTCTAGAAAATTCTTCCTTCCCCTTCCCTTTTTCTTTCCTTCCTTTCTTCATCTTTCTCCTTCTTTTTTCTTCTGCAAATAAAAAAATAGAGCCACGGCTATTGTTTCTTTTCCCCATTCTTATTGTTCCCGTTCCTTCTTATCCCTTTCTTCTAAGTTCCGTCATTTTACGCATTTGCTTACAGTCTAGTTTATTGCCATTCCACAGCCTCCTTATTTCCATTTCCATTCCATAAGTTCATTTACTTTCATTTCATTTCCATTGCAGCTGGTAGTATAGCAGCATTCTATTATTGTGTCTACCACATCACTTTGTCACTACATCATTCCATTATTATCATCATTCCATTTGCATTCCACTGCCTACGCATCCGTAGGATCTCATTCCATTATTTCCATTCCATTTGTTCCATTTGATTTGTTCCGATATGCAGAGTTCTTTAACTTTTGATTATTCAGCAAAAGTTTCTATTGCAGCATTCTACTGAGATGTACCACAATAGCCGGCCTCTTGTTCTAATTTTTCATGACTCTGTTGCCCAATGGATTCAGGCCTGGATCCTTGCATACAGCGAGCTGTATACCCCGCGAGCCGCCAAGAATGTTGGCATTTTTGCCACATTGATCCCTATTTGTTGAAGTACTAATGCTTAAGTTGTTGAAAATCTAACTTTTGTACAGGCTTGGATGCGGCTTTGATGCAAAAAGGAGCAAAAAAAAGACTAAGTCCAGAAAATGCAGCGATTCGCTGACATGTCGCGAAATCGCGGTCAACACGGTCAACGCATGCAGCTAAGAAGAACCGTCGCGATATCGCGACGTGTTCTATTTTCGCGACTTCAAATGAGCAAAGGAGGAAGAGCGACAAAATGTCGCGAAATCGTGACAAAAAACTCAGCCGAAGACTTAAGTGCTCAAAGTGCAGCGATGCGCTGCACGTCCCAAAATCGCGACGCGGGCGGTTTCAAAGGCTTGAGAGCTCGGAAGTTGCAGCGATGCGCTGCATGTTTCAAAATCACGCGGTCTTTGTTGAGAAGTGAGTCTAGGCAAAAAGTTGCAGCGATGCGCTGCACGTTCTCAAATCGCGGTAGTTTGTTGCAAAAGGTCTAAGAGGTGAGAATGGTAGCGATGCGCTGCACCTTTTTAAGAAAGGGTCCTGCAGGGTGAAAGATGTCGCATTTTCGTGACGAAAAGCGGCGGTTGGTACGGAGAGGAGAAAACATAGCGAAATCGCTACCTGTAGCAAAATCGCGGTCGTTTTGGTCCGAAAACAAAAGAAATGAAAGTTGTAGCGATTCGCTGCAATTTTGACGACAGGGCTGAGCGAGATGAATATGCAGCGAAATCGCGACAAGAGAAGGTCGAAGACATTCAAAGGGAAAAAGTGTCGCATTTTCGCGGCCCATAGGCAAGACCGTACCAAGTGCCGAAAATGTGTAGCGATATCGCTACAGGTGCCATTTTCACGGGTGTGAGCAGCCAAAGCGTACGGCGTAAAAAGACGTCGCGATTTCGTGACCCGTCGCGTTTTCGCGACCTGCAACAGTTTCCCGCCAGAACGTAGTATGAACGGCCCGAGAAGGTTTTTTCGATTTCCAAGGATTAAATGCTTGCCCGAATTTAATGTTTTGCGGATTTCCAATGCGGTCAAGGTCGAGGAACGCGTTCAAGCCACCAAAATTGAAGATTTTATTTGTTCGAAGCCGCTGTTCGTGGATCATTCTAACGGTTTCTTGTATATGTCAAGACATTTAATGAAGATGACCGCTGATTGCATTCAATTTTGTGGTGCTTCAAGGCTGCGATTAAGGGGATCATGTGCTTATTTTCGGTGGCATAATTGTAGATCTCAAGAAGGTCGGTGGCAAATATTAAATGCTGCAAAGAGGACGGCCCTCTATAAAAACCAATGTAAATCTCATTTGCAAAAGGTTGGAAGTTTTGCTAAAAACTGGAAGTGCATTTGTGAGAATAAAGTATTGGCTTCAGATTTTTCAAGCAGTTGTTTGGGTGATTGTCTTTTCTGTTCCTTTTGCATTTCTAATAGAATTTATATTCCTTAAGTCTTGTTACATTCAAATTCTGCATATTGGATTTGAATCTTGCTTGTAAGGATATGATTCCTGGAGTGTAATCTTGGAGAGATTTTCTACATACAGTTGTGTAAGAGTTGAGTCATTATCTTTTGTTGCTTGCTATTGTTGCACTTTAAGTTTTCTGCTGTTGTTCTTCCGATCCCATAACTACGGCCTGCGGCCATATTTCCATTTCTTTCTACAACTTTTAATTTCTTTCCAGCAACCCTTATCTTCAAACAAAAATTTAGATTAGTAAAGGGAACCAGCCCACTCTGGAGATTGGTCTAGGAGTCATTTCTTGCTTCCAGCCTTTCAATGTTGGCCGGGTCTAGGGCGCACTTGTAAAATCCTTTCCTGTGGTAGATTCGTGACCAACAATTTTTGGCACGCCCGGTGGGACAGACTTCTTCTGTCTCAAAAGATCCATAAGTTTTATTGTTTAACACCCGGAGGTCTCAAGATTTTGATGAGCTGTCTTGACCTCATAGCGGAGATTTGTAAGTTCATCTGGCGACTTTGCTGAGTTGAAGATCCAAATTTCTTGATCGTGGACGCCTGCCTTTTTCAAGTTCAAAGAATGTTCATTTGGCGACTCTGACTTAATGGCGATAGCTGTGATCCCACAGACCACTGCTACAAAGGCGAGGGCTTTTCCTAGATGGGATGATCCTGGCCCTCTGAATCTCCAAATCTGGCATGAAATTCCCAAAGGTGCCCTGAAGGCCCTAGCAAAATATGATGGTACCGAAGGCATGGCTCTGGAGCATGTTGAAGATATTGCTACTTTGTCAATGATCCATGTCATAAATCATGAGGATGTCATGATCAGACTTCTGGTTCAGTCTTTGGAAGGAAGGGCATTGCAGTGGTATAGACTGCTCAGGTGTCAAAGCATCAGCTCATGGGATGATCTAGCGGGAGCACTAATCAGAAGATTTGATGAAGATCCCTTTTACAGTTCTTTGGATCTCTATCAGTTTTTAATGTACATCAAGAGAGCACCTCAAGAGAGCATCACGGACTTCAATGTCCGATTCTTGAGAAGCTGGAAGAGAATTCCAGAAAAGATCCGACCATCACCCACCCAAGCCCACCTCTTCTATGTTCGAGCTTTCCATTCTGACATAGGTCTCCTCTTGCTGCAATCAGGTGAACAAAGGTTCCCTCAAATCTTTGAGGAAGCAGTGCGAGCGGAACAACTTTTGCTCTTATCAGGAAAATTACCGTGGGAAGAAACTCCATCACTTTCTCCGATAGTTGCTGCTCCTGTCTATCCCGTGCAGTATTTTTCATGCCAGATCCCTTATACTGAGAAGAAACCTGAGATGCAGTTGTGTGGAGCTCAAGGGACAGATCTCATCCAAAGCCAAGGATTGGACTATGCAAGAAATTTCCTGGCAATGAACAATATGGTTGCTTGCAGTTTTCATAAGGAGATGGATCTAGAGGATATAAGCGAAGAAGAAGAAGAGATTCAAGTTCAAGAACCTGAGCACCAAGAAGGCATAGCTGTGCACGACATGCAAGTATTTAGTCAGAACCCGTTAAATATGTCAGATCAACAAGTAGAGTCTGAAGAGATCCTGGAGAAAGGACTGTTGCTGGACAATTCTTGTGATCGGATCCAGGAGTTGGAGGAACCTGTTCTCAGTCCACAATCAGAGAACCCTTCAAGATGGTGGGATTGGCTTCATTCATTACTACAACTGGTACCTACGGGAGCCCGTCATATGGTAAATTTCTTTGCTCCATTATTTGTCAATTGTGTGGGTACTGGCATGCATGATAACTTGCCCATGTCTGAAGCATGGAGAACTTCAGGAAGAAGCCAGCCCAATTTCAAGGACCGACTCAAGTATGATCAGATCTGGTCAGGACACTGCAGATTTACCGGATAACTTTCTGAGACTGGGTGTCTGGTGGCGACATGCCAATCATGTCGTGAACTATTGTATATATTATAAAAAAAAAAAACAAAAAAAAATAGAAAAGAGAAAAAAAAAAAAAGAGGTATTGTTTTTATTTGTTCATCTCGGCTCTTTTTGCATGCGAGCCGTAGGTGCCCTTTTTTTTTTTTTTTTTTTCTCCTCCCAGCAGTTGGTGGCTTTCTAGAAAATTCTTCCTTCCCCTTCCCTTTTCTTCTGTTCTTTCCTTCCTTTCTTCATCTTTCTCCTTCTTTTTTCTTCTGCAAATAAAAAAAAAAAAAAAAGCGCCACGACTGTTGTTTCTTTTCCCCATTCTTATTGTTCCCGTTCCTTCTTATCCCTTTCTTCTAAGTTCTATCATTTTACGCATTTATTTACAGTTCAGTTCATTCTCATTCCACAGCATTCATATTTCCATTTCCATTCCATTAGTTCATTTACTTTTATTTCATTTCCATTGCAGCTGGTAGTATAGCAGCATTCTGTTATTGTGTCTACCACATCACTTTATCACGACATCATTCCATCATTTTCACTATTCCATTTGCATTTCACCGCCTACGCATCCGCAGGATCTCATTCCATTCATTTCCATTCCATTTGTTCCATTGGAGCCAAATGCAGATTTCTTTAACTTTTGATTATTCAGCAAAAGTTTCTATTGCAGCATTCTACTGAGATGTACCACAATAGCCAGCTTTTTGTTCTAAGTTTTCATGACTCTGTTGCCCAATGGATTCAGGCCTGGATCCTTGCATACAGCGAGCTGTATACCCCGCGAGCCGCCAAGAATGTTGGCATTTTTGCCACATTGATCCCTATTTGTTGAAGTACTAATGCTTAAGTTGTTGAAAATCTAACTTTTGTACAGGCTTGGATGCGGCTTTGATGCAAAAAGGAGCAAAAAAAAAGACAGTCCAGAAAATGCAGCGATTCGCTGACATGTCACGAAATCGCGGTCAACACGGTCAACGCATGCAGCTAAGAAGAACCGTCGCGATATCGCGACGTGTTCTATTTTTGTGACTTCAAATGAGCAAAGGAGGAAGAGCGACAAATTGTCATGAAATCACGACAAAAAACTCAGCCGAAGACTTAAGTGCTCAAAGTGCAGCGATGCGCTGCACGTCCCAAAATCGCGACGCGGGCGGTTTCAAAGGCTTGAGAGCTCGGAAGTTGCAGCGATGCGCTGCATGTTTCAAAATCACGCGGTCTTTGTTGAGAAGTGAGTCTAGGCAAAAAGTTGCAGCGATGCGCTGCACGTTCTCAAATCACGGTAGTTTGTTGTAAAAGGTCTAAGAGGTGAGAATGGTAGCGATGCGCTGCACCTTTTTAAGAAAGGGTCCTGCAGGGTGAAAGATGTCGCATTTTCACGACGAAAAGCGGCGGTTGGTACGGAGAGGAGAAAACGTAGCGAAATCGCTACCTGTAGCAAAATCGCGGTCGTTTTGGTCCGAAAACAAAAGAAATGAAAGTTGTAGCGATTCGCTGCAATTTTGACGACAAGGCTGAGCGAGATGAATATGCAGCGAAATCGCGACAAGAGAAGGTCGAAGACATTCAAAGGGAAAAAGTGTCGCATTTTCGCGGCCCATAGGCAAGACCGTACCAAGTGCCGAAAATGTGTAGCGATATCGCTACAGGTGCCATTTTCGCGGGTGTGAGCAGCCAAAGCGTACGGCGTAAAAAGACGTCACGATTTCGTGACCCGTCGCGTTTTCGCGACCTGCAACAGTTTCCCGCCAGAACGCAGTATGAACGGCCCGAGAAGGTTTTTTCGATTTCCAAGGATTAAATGCTTGCCCGAATTTAATGTTTTGCAGATTTCCAATGCGGTCAAGGTCGAGGAACGCGTTCAAGCCACCAAAATTGAAGATTTTATTTGTTCGAAGCCGCTGTTCGTGGATCATTCTAACGGTTTCTTGTATATGTCAAGACATTTAATGAAGATGACCGCTGATTGCATTCAATTTTGTGGTGCTTCAAGGTTGCGATTAAGGGGATCATGTGCTTATTTTCGATGGCATAATTGTAGATCTCAAGAAGGTCGGTGGCAAATATTAAATGCTGCAAAGAGGACGGCCCTCTATAAAAACCAATGTAAATCTCATTTGCAAAAGGTTGGAAGTTTTGCTAAAAACTGGAAGTGCATTTGCGAGAATAAAGTATTGGCTTCAAATTTTTCAAGCAGTTGTTTGGGTGATTGTCTTTTCTGTTCCTTTTGCATTTCTAATAGAATTTATATTCCTTAAGTCTTGTTACATTCAAATTCTGCATATTGGATTTGAATCTTGCTTGTAAGGATATGATTCCTGGAGTGTAATCTTGGAGAGATTTTCTGCATACAGTTGTGTGAGAGTTGAGTCATTATCTTTTGTTGCTTGTTGTTGCTGCACTTTAAGTTTTCTGCTGTTGTTCTTCCGATCCCATAACTCCGGCCTACGGCCATATTTCCATTTCTTTCTGCAACTTTTAATTTCTTTCCAGCAACCCTTATCTTCAAACAGAAATTTAGATTAGTAAAGGGAACCAGCCCACTCTGGAGATTGGTCTGGGAGTCATTTCTTGCTTCCAGCCTTTCAATGTTGGTCGGGTCTAGGGCGCACTTGTAAAATCCTTTCCTGTGGCAGATTCGTGACCAACAGTTCCTTACCCGCCAAATCCTGTAGCACAGTTGGTTGTGTTTTTTGCTGGCGGAAGAGAGGTCCCGGGGTTGAATCCTGTTGGGGGTTAAAAAACAAGTTTTTTTGTTTTTTTTGTAATCGCCGAACGTAGCAAAGTTTAAGTTAGTGGGAGTTTGCAATTCTTCTCATTGGAGTCACATGGTGCAGCGGCTAGTGCCTGCGGGTAGGAAGCAGGAGGTCCTTAGTTCGAATCTCGTCGGGGATTTCGCGATGAAAAAAAAAAAAGGTTTTTTATTTAATTTTTCATTATTTATTTTTAATTAAAGTTTTTTAAAATATTTAATAATTTTTATTTCTATTTTTTATTAAGTTTTTTAAAATAAACTTTTATTTAAAAAAATAATTTAAAATATATATAAAAAATTGTTAAAAAATTTTAAGGGCTTTATTAAAACAAATTTTGGAAAATTGTTTAAAAAAAATAAAAGGGTGAAATTTTTTTTTTAGCATCATTATTGTAACCCAGTGCATGTGATGTAATTTTGGGTAGATGATTCGGTCATCTGGATGCTATTATGCATTGCTATCTCTGTTGAGAAGAGAGAATCCTGATTCCTTTGATAGGAAAGTCCAGCAGAGTGGACTTCATACAATGTTTTGTCGGTTGGAAAACCAAGTGATTGCACATTAGAGAAAACCAGATTCTGGATACGAGGCAGATTCTGAAGATAATATCTTTAGGCAAAGAGTAGTTGAATCCGAGACGGTTGAAATAGTACCTGAAGGACAATCAAGTGACAGTTATACTCCTGCAATGCCTGAAGTTGAAACAAGTGAGAGCTATACACCTCGCTCTCCTGATTCAGAACTAGCAGAAGCAGAAGCAGAAGCAGAGGAAAAAGAACCAGTGGAGATGAAACATGTAATTGAAGAACGAGTTGTTCTCAAAATGTGTCTTGAGCCAGTAATAGCAGCAAAAGAAGTCGTTATAATCAGTGACGACGAAGCAGACAACTTCACCTTTCCAGTTTTGGGAAATCCTCAAGAAGAAGAACGCCAAATCAGTGAGCATTTTAAGAAAGCTAGATTTGATTTAAATTAGTAAATCAGTAATCTATTTTGTACTTCTTTGTATAGCTTGTTTGAAGTTGAAATAAAAGTTGCTTTCTAAAATGGCTTCCAATACTAGTTTATCGATTCCTGAGTTCAATGGTGGTGATTACGAGTATTGGTCAATTAAAATGAAAACTCTGTTGATTGGCAAAGGTCTTTGGGATGTGATTGAAGAGGGATATACTGAACCTTCAGCTGCTGAGTGGGAAGTTTTGAGTGGTGCTGATAAAAGGGCTAGAAAAGAAGCACAAAAGAATAATTCTTTTGTCCTTTATCACATTCACAGCGCCCTTGATAAAAGTATTTTCCCTAGAATAACTTCTTTTAAAACTGTTGAATCTTCTTGGAATGCTTTACAAGAAAGTTATAGGGGTAGTGACCAAGTCAAACAAGTTAAACTCCAAACCTTGAAAAGAGAGTTTGAAACTCTTAAAATGCAAGAAAATGAAAATGTTGGTGATTACTGCGTGCGTGTGAAAGTTGTAGTAGATAAGATGGTCACTTTAGGATATGATGTAAAGCCTGAAGTTATAGTGAAGAAAGTGTTGAGGACACTTCTTCCTAAGTGGAATTCAGTTGCAATAATTATAGGGGAATCTAAATATCTAACTTCTCTGTCTTTTGAACCCCTCATTGGCTCACTTCTCTCACATGAGGATAGATTACAGCCATCTCCTTCCACAAGTTATGGAGGAGATGATAAAGCCTTTGCTTCTCAAGAAGGCAGAGGTAGAGGTTGTGGCAGAGGAAAGTCTAGAGGAAGAGGCAAAAATAATCAGAGAGGTGTAACTCCTAGCAGAGGAGGAAATCATAACAGAGGAGGATTCTCAAACAATAGTGAACAACAATAGAATGAAGGAGGATAGAAAAATAGAGGGAAACAATCAGGCAGAGGCAAAGGAGGAGATAAGTCAAAACAATCTTTGCTACAATTGTGGCAAACTTGGCCATTATGCTCGTGACTGTTGGACTAAGACTTCACAAGGAACTAGTAGCAGCCAGAGCAGTCAATTTGGCAACTTTGGAGAAGAGGAAGAGGCCACAAATATCTTTCTCTCATATGGTTAGGCAGATCAGAATATGAATGATACATGGATCTTGGACACTGGGTGTTCAAACCATATGAGTGGCAAAGAAGAGCTCTTTGCTACTCTAAATTCCTCCTACAAATCCAGCATCAAATTCAGAGATGATAAATAATTGGCAGTAGAAGGCATTGGAGCTATGGCAGTTCCAACTAAAGGAGTCAAACAAGTAAGTGATATCTATTATACACCCCATATCCAACATAATCTTTTAAGTGTTGGACAAATGTTAGAAAATAACTACAAGTTGCTTTTTGATGAGGGTAAATGCACTATTTTTGATAAAATAACAATAATAGAATCATTACTCAAGTGCCAATGTCAAAGAATAGATTGTTTCCTTTAAAGTTTGGCCAACCAGGGGGAGATAAGTTAGCTAGTGTTGCTATTTCCAATCCAAGTGTTCTATGGCACTTGAGATATGGACATTTGAATTCTGCTAGTTTGAAAATGCTAACCTCCCAAGCCATGGTCACTGGACTTCCTAAAGTTCAAGATAGTAAAGAAGTCTATGAAGGGTGTGCTCTTGGAAAGCATGCCATATCAAAGTTTCCTCATGGACAAGCATGGCGGGCCAGCTATCCACTCCAGCTAGTGCATACCGACATCTGTGGACCGATGCAGACACAAATTCTGGGTAACAAATCTTACTTTCTACTCTTTATTGATGATTATACTAGAATGTGCTGGATATATTTTTTGAAACATAAGGATAAAGCATATGAATGCTTTATTGATTTCAAAACAAGAGTTGAAAGTGAGAGTAGATATTTTGTAAAATGTCTTCGATCAGATAGGGGAGGAGAATATTCCTCTAATGAGTTTGTGAATTTTTTTAAGCAACATGGCATTAAGAGGCAGTTCATTGTTGCCTATACTCCACAGCAGAATGGTGTCACAGAGAGGAAGAATCGCACGATTGTGGAGATGGCAAGGTCTATGCTTCAGATGAAGCATTTGATTAATTCATATTGGGCAGATGCAACCAGGACCAGCGTATATATCTTGAATAGAAGTCCTACTTCAAGTTTGAAAGGACTGATACCTTACCAAGAATGGTATGGTAAAAAGCCAAATGTTAAGCATTTCAGAGTGTTTGGCTTGCTGGCCTATTCTCACATTCCTGATGAGCTTAGGAAGAAGCTTGATCCAAAGAGTCAGGCATGTATCTTTGTAGGATACTGTGAGAATACAAAAGCTTACAGACTCTACAATCCTCGAACTAGAAAGTTTGTGATTTCCAAGGATGTAATTTTTTATGAAGGGGGAGAATGGGGTAAGCCCAAAATATTCAGTGATGTTGAATCCACTGATGTAGTTTCTCAGCAGGTGCAACAGCAGACACCACAGAAAGGAAAGTAGTCTCCTCCAACAAGTCCAAGTTCATATTCTGATTCATCTTCTTCACCAAGTCCTCCATAGCGATCTGTACATTCCTCACCAATGGACATTGATTCTCCATCCAAAGGTAAGAGAACTCTATAGTATCATCCATCATCTCAGATGTTGGATAAAAAAATTTCAAGAAGATACACTAATGAAATGGATTATGTTTTACACAGATTAGAAAGTATGCACCTGTATGGTGATGATGTCTCCCAGCAGGAACCTAGGGGAGATCAAGTTAACTATGCTTTGTTAACTAGTGCACAGCTTGAACCTTCTAGTTATGAGAAGGCATGTACTCAAAAAATTTGGCAAGATGCCATGAAAGAGGAGATAACCTCTATAAAAAATGACACTTGGGAGCTGGTTAAGCTTCCTAAAGGCAAGAAATGTGTTGGATGTAAGTGGGTCTACAAGACCAAGTTTAATGTTGATGGTAGCATTGAAAGGCACAAGGCGAGACTAGTTGCAAATGGATTCACTCGGAAATATGGAGTTGATTATGAAGAGACTTTTGCTCCTATAGCCAGACATGAGACTATTAGAATAGTTCTTGCCTTAGCTGCAAATAAGGGATGAAAAGTCCAACACATGGATGTGAAAAGTGCATTTCTAAATGGTTACTTTACAGAAGAAGTGTATGTTGAGCAACCACAAGGATTTGAGGAAAAAAACAAGGAACATCTTGTTTACAAACTGAAGAAGGCACTTTATGGCCTCAAGCAGGCACCACGAGCTTGGTACTCACACATTGATGGGTACTTCAAAGAATTTGGGTTCACCAGGCGAAATCGAACCCACCCTTTACTACCTACAACAAGGAAATGACATCCTCATAGTTTGCTTGTATGTGGATGATCTCATATTCATGGGTAGTAATGAAAAACTGAATATGAAGTTCAAACACTCCATAATGGAGCAGTTTGATATGAAGGATCTTGGCTTAATGCACTACTTCCTTGGAATGGAGGTTTATCAGTCAGATACAGGGATCTTCATCTGTCAACATAAGTATGTTCGGGACATGCTTAAGAAGTTTGCTATGGAGCATTGCAAACCAGTTGCAACTCCAGTTGGACATGGGATCCAATTAAGCAAAGATGATGGAGCATCAAAAGTTGAGGTGACCACTTTTAGAAGCATGGTTGGGAGTTTGATGTTTCTCACCAACACCAGACCTGATATTCAGTATGTTGTTTCTCTTGTCTCTCAATTTATGTCTAACCCTTCTGAGTTGCATTTGCAGGCAGCTAAGAGAATTCTCAGATATGTAAAGGGTACATGGGATTTTGGAATCCATTACCATAAATGTAACACTATCAAGCTTGTAGGCTTCAGTGATAGTGATTGGGGTAGCAACATTGATGATAGAAAATCAACCTCAAGGAACTGTTTTAGTCTGGTATCGGGACTAATAACTGGGAGTTCCAATAAGCAGACAGTAGTAGCACTATCTTCAACAGAAGCTGAGTATATAGCGGTCACTCATGCTAGTACTCAAGCTTTGTGGCTACGAAAGGTATTAGAATAAATTGGAGAGCAGCAAAGTGGTCCAACAAGGATATTCTGTGACAACATTAGTGCCATTCAGTTGGCATACAATCCTGTCCACCATAGTAGATCAAAGAATTTTGATATGAAGTACCACTTCATTAGAGATATGGTGGAAATTGAAACTATTGAGCTTCACTATTGCCACACATTGGAGAATGTTGCGGACATCTTCACCAAGGCACTAGCTAAAGCTCAATTTGTAAAGCTGAGAGACTGTATTGTCAGTCGTCTCACCTTTAAGGGGGAGAATGTAGCAGTGTGAACACATAGTGGTTAGTTTAGTGGTTGGCTAGTTTAGGTTGTCGGCAAGTTCTTAATGTCGGCATGATTTTTTAATAAATAATTTCTTCTTCCCCTTATCCCTCCATTCCCTCCTTTATTCCCTCTTCCTCCTTATCACTCCACCTCATTTCCCCTTATTCCTCCAACCTCCCTTATTTTCCTCTCCATAGAATTTCTCCCTTTCCCTCTTCATATAAATTAGATATGTTTTTCAATAGTTGGTTAGATGAATGTAATTTGCTCTACAGAATCTTAATGAAAGATTTATTTTAGTGCCACCTGGTCCGTTTTTTATAGGAACATGTTGAAGTATCTAGATAGAAACTCTTCCATGTGGGGTATATTGGTGCACCTAGGCTCTTTTATTTCTTCAGGTGGGTTTGCCCCAGTTGAGCAATCCAACCCTCCATAAACAAAGTTAATGTTATTTTGAGCGGTACTAATATCATAGACAGAACCTATGGATAGAGAGTGGTCTTTGGGACATCCAAAATCCTTGGTTGTTGGAATGGCTAAGGGGGTGATGGTGACGTCTTGGACCACATACTCACCTATACCAGGATTGGTAATGTGGACTTCAACTTGGTTTTATGAGGTGGATGGTGAAGGCTCGGATGGCTCTGGATTGGTTGTGGATGACGAGGAATTAAATATATCGCAATCAAAAAGTTTGACTTGTGACACATCGGTTGATGGAGTTGGATTAGATGGTGGCGAGGCATGATGATATGGTGGTGTGGAATGATGAGATGGCCTAAAAGAAGTGGTTGTAGTGGAATAAGTTTTTGTGATGTACGATGTGCTAATGAAAGCTTGTCCGCAATTACATGTACAAAATGAAATGGATGATTGATAAGATGATGCGATGGGTAGCTCCTCTATGATGGGAGCCTTAGAAGAATATGAAGGTGGATTAGAGGAAGAATATGGATTGGAATATGACATTGATGGATATTATTATGGTGCCAGGAACAAATGTGTGGAAGGTAACATGGATTCATAGGGATTTGAAATGAAGTTACAATACTTAAAGGGTTCAACATCTATGGGGATGCAATGGACTTGTCCATCATGAACATATTTTAAGAATTGATGAAGAATTGATGGGAAACATTTCATTTCCCTAATCCAAGGTCTACCAAGGAGTATATTATACGCCATGGCACCTTCCAAGATGTGAAACATGGTGTGCAATGTTTTGGCCCCTACTTCTATAGGTAAAATGACAGTGCCAACTGTGGTACACAAAGCATCATTAAATGCTTTGAGGGTGAGTGATGACTTGGTAATGTGGGATGGTGGTAAGTTGAGATGGATAAGGGTAGTGGTAGTAATGATGTTTATTGACAAGCTGGTATCTATTAACACTCTTTTGAAGGTCTTTCTATTTATTAAGACTATTATATGCAATGGAGGGTCCACCAATTATGAACTCATTTGTTTTATCTCAAATTCATAAAAGGTGATTGATGGGTCCATGCATGTTCTAACACTCCCTACAAAATTGTTGAAGGCATTGGATTATTGGGATTCTAACTCAATTGACTTGAGTATTTCCATAAAAGCTTCTCTATACCTAGGGAATTGTTGAATGAGCTCATATATATAAAGTTTGGTCGATGCCATCTTCAAATTAGTGGTTAACCGACTAGTTAAGGTTACCGCTGGCCTAATCGGATGAAGGATAGGTGGATGAGATGGGTTGGACAGATTGATGGGAGGAGATGGATTTGGCGATGTTTGGATGGGTGGTCTATTTTAAGGTTGTTGATCATGTTGTTGATTTTGCCTTTGCCCTCTAGTGACCACATTGACTGCTCGGACAAAGTTTTAATATTGTTGGACATTATTTACTTGATTAGGATGTTTTTGTTGATTGTTACCTCCTTCATTGTGTTGAACCTCCCCATGGTTAGGTAGAGGTGTTTGATATATGCCCAAATTTTGATTTTGTGGAGCTAAGGGTTTATACATGTTGATGGCCCCTAAGTCTATGAGGTCTTGCACTACATTTTTGAACACATTACATGAATTGATATCATGCCCATTTTGTCAATGGTATGGAAAAAACAAGTGCTATCTATAAGTCCTAGGCCTTTTGGTGGGATCAAGGGGCCTAATGTCTGGCAAGGCTAATTTGTTGGTTTCATACAACCTTCTAAACAAGGATGAATACGACTCATTTAACGGAGTGTATTGTATTTGGGAGTGATTGAATTGGTGGTGGATAGGTTGTTCCATATTTGGTGTTGAGTTTTGAACCGTTGGTGCTTTGGTAACTGATGGGACCGCATGATATGAAATTTATTTTTGCACCATTTTTTGGGCCACTACGGGCTGGCTCATCACCACTTGATTAACTTGGTTTGTTGTGTTAGTTGTTGAGGCTTGTGTGGATTTGTTTTGGCTAGATTGGTTATTTCGGTATTGGCCTTTATTTTGCCATTATTTCCTTTTAGGCTTAATGACACCCTCTTGGATTTTTATCTCCTCAATGACACTAGCCTATGCTAAATATTCTTCAAATGTTCTATAAGTGTTTAGTTGTAGCATCCAAGAGATGGGTTTTAAGAAACTCTTGGTAAAAAGATTTATAATCTCTTCCATTGGTAGGGAGAATGGAAATTTATTTATGACTGCCCTCCAACGATCTCCAAAGTCATAGATAGGTTCCTCATCCCATTGTTTCAAATAATAAATATCTGATAAGGATACCTTATTTTTAATATTTAGGGTGAAGCGCTCTAAGAATAGATCTATCAATTGATCAAAAGTGTATATACTATGTGTGGTCAATTGATTGTACCATTATATGGCATCCCCCCTAGCATTTGAGGAAACGTTCAGAGCATGAGAGTGTTATCATCACTAATCCGAAAACATACGTGGACAAATGAGCTCACATGCTCTTTGGGATCCTCAGTTCCCCTGAACTTGTCAAATTTTGGTATCGTAAAATCTGTCGGATATGGCGGTGATGGTACCGATGGATGAATTGGTTGATGGATCAGTTGGCTTAATGTGATATTTTGGCTTGTTGTTCTTGATGATTTTTGCATCAACTTATCGATTTGCTTTTGCATTGCTTGAATTCTAAGGTCTTATGTTGGAATGTGAGGACCCTGGATTAGGTGGTGGTTGGTTGATGGGCTTGATGATGGATGTTGGGGTGTGACCAACATGGTGTTGTGGAATGGATTGGGTTGGGTGTGTGGATAATATGGATGATTTAAGGATGGGGATGATTGATGAGCATGATGGAGGAAAGGATTGGATTGTTTATTGGTGGCAATGTTGATTGGTATGGTGGATGTGTGGAGTGGTGGTGGGTTAGGGATGGTCACTATGGGATATTAAGGGACCCATGAGGAATTTTGATTGACGAGTGGAGGTTGATTTGGAACTCCTTGAGTCATAGGGTTTGTGTTAACCGGTTGCTTTCCTTTTGTTTGTTGTAAAAGCAATCTATTGATGATCCCTAATGTATTCGTGAGTTCCTAATTTGACCATGTGTCGAATGATGGGGTTGAGGTTGGATGAGATGATGGTTGAGCTGATGATGATGGAATATTAGGCATGGTCATGTTGGCTAAGTGAGATGATGGAGGGATGGATGACATGGTCATGTTGGCTAAATAAGATGATGGAGGTGTGGATGACATGGTCATGTTGGCTAAATGTGATGATGGAGGTGTGGATGACATGGTCATGTTGGCTAAATGTGATGATGGAGGTGTGGATGACAGATGAGAGGTCATGGGTATGGTGCAAGTTACATTTGATGTTACAAATTGAAGGTTGGGGACTTGTGATGTGGTATTGACATGCTCCTCATACAATGGGTTGGTGTAGCTGGATGTGAAGTAAGTGTTTTGAACACCTGGGATTTGCGGTGGTTGGCTTGTGGTGGAAGGCATACTATATTCATATCTTGAATTAGGATATCCTTGGGTAAGGTAGGTGGTAGCCAATTCAGGTTCTTCAAAATCATCTTTGCTAAGGGGCTCCATGACATAGTTAGAGGCCTTGTATATGGCCTGCACTCTATCCATGTCTATGTAGGTGGTGGCGGCTTCCACATTAAGTGTATGGGACTCCTCTTGAGAGCGGGATGGATGGGATGATCCAAACAAAGTAGTATGAATCATAGTGTATGGGGCTACCAAAGTAGCAGGCTCATGGAAATTATTTTGGTTCATTACTTTCTTTTGTTGACGTGTTAACACCATAAAGCAATTAAACCAAAAATTCAAGATTAATCTAGATCACACAAATTAACAATTTTCTTTCCAAAGAAATAAAGCAAAGAAAACAACCAATCCTAGGTTTCACTTTGTGTGCCTTAGCTCAGGTTCATTAATTATTTTCTTCCTTTAATATGAAGTTCCATTTAAAATTGTTGGGTTTGTGTGTTTCAGTGTAGCCTAATCTTGTTTAATGAAAAACAAAGGTAAAAACTATGGTTGGACAAGGCAACGATATTCTTGTTGGTAATGACCTCCAACATGTTTTCTCAGGGGTATTCCTATGGTGTCTAAGGGCAGAGATTTTATGGATGGAGATGAAATCCACTGTCACCAAACCTCAAGCAATAGTTGGTGATGAAATCCAACTATTACTATTAAAAAGTGTAGTGTGCAAGTGTGTGATTGATTAATTTTATGTTCCTTGTTCTTTATAGTGTGCAAACAATATTAAAAATTACCAACCTCACTAATCTAAATCAAAATCCAACATAAAGATGCAAATTTCATCGATAGAGTGCAAAGTGCACCCTTAAAACCCTTGTCTACAAGTGTTAAAAGCCACAAGAGCACCATAGGGTTCATCCACCTCTCTACCAAAGGGTTGGCCCCTTTGGTAGAGAGGAGCCAGCCTAGGGCAAGATTACTTGATACTTCTAAATGTTGTTCCTATTTAGATATGCAAGCTTGAAATAATTTATAACCCTAAAATGCAACTCTAAGATGCTTTTGCATTTTTTATGCACTCAAAAATGCAGACAAATCACCTAGACATGAAATTTCAGAACAAGAAGTATATTTTATATCCTAAATCGCAAAAAAATCCTAGATGTAACTTACTATTGATTATTTTCCCAATTTCTTAATGTGAACATAGAAACAATGAAAAAATAGCAGTAATAAACAAAATACGTAAATTGTTGAATGGAAAACTAGGGTTACGTAACTCACTTGGAAGCCTCAGCTCTGCTTCAAATTAATGCCAGGCGTAGCTGTGCGCATGCTCAGGTGTAGGAGAGCCCCTCCGAAGCATGGAATGGTGCCTATGCGATCCCTGGAACTACTACAAAATGCTTCAGAAATCCTAGCAACGAATGTGGCAATTTTTACGCTTTCTAAAAAACCTGCAACAACAAAAAATTAGCAAGGTAGATCTATCAAATTATGAAACCCTTGTGGGGTCCCACCGTGATCACAATTTGTGGATGCAAAGACATGACACTTGAAAATAAAATGGCAGAATCAAATAAAGCAATGAGACAAAACAGATTGCACAAAAGAAATATGTATTCAATGGTGGAGCCAATAGACTCCTTTGTTACAATCAATATCTGATGTAGATATTTGATACAATAATTTACAGTGAAACTAGGGTTCTCCAAAATCCTAGTTAGATATAACAGAAGTATCTTAAGATCTGAGTGTGTCCTTGATCCCAACAGGTTGAGTGGGCTTTGAATATCCAATGTGGTGCCACTCCAGCTTCAACGACCATTAAATAATATGTTGAATTCATAGATCTGCATGTAAAACAAAATACAAGAGCATCAGTAATACCTGTGAGCGCTCCACAGTGTGAGACCCTAAGACATTAACAAAACCCTAGCTTAAGAATCAATTTAAAATGCATGCCAAACCAACGAATAAATGAAATAAAACAATACTAAATATACCTTGCTTCATTGTTGCAAATTTTATGGTGTAGTATATTCATATCTTCGTTTTAGTATCATAGCAAGCTCTGATGCAAGCTTCACAAGCTCTGGTTTGCACCTGGGACTGTCACAAGCTCTAGAAGGTGCTAGGCAGGCTCTGCAGTGAACTTGTCAAGCTTTGGTGTGCACTTGCAGATAGGTCAAGCTCTGGTGGGTGCTTGGCAAGCTCTGCAGCGAGCTTCGCAAGCTCAGCATAGTGCTTGCAAGGTAGGGAAAATCTATAGAAACATATCAATAAGGATGGCGACGGAGGCGGTGGATGGAATACGGCTATGGTGGTGAGCGAGGATGGATGGACGATGGTTGGAATGACATAAGTATTGTTAGCTTAGCTAGGGCATCAGATATTCAATTCTCTCTCTATCCACTTCACTAGGGCATCAAAAAATGCTTCTCCAAGTATATCTCTTAATCTCCAGGTTCTAGGGTTTGGGCATTTAGCCTTGCACTTTTGATCGTATGGCTAATATTAAGTCATATCCTAGGGTTGAGATTACTTTTTGAATGTGACATGGATTAATGAAAATGGATGGTGGAGATTAAATGAAATCGGATGGCTAAGGTTAATTGAGTTTATTTATATATATTTTATAATAAATATATTAAAATATAATAAAATATTATAAAATAATATTAAAATAACCCCAATTAGGCTAGGAAATGGCGGGAAGGTGGATTTGGGCCAAATAATTGGTGGGAAGGTGGAATGGAAGACAAGTGGGTGGTGGGATGGTTAGGATGGAGTTTTAGTGGCTACGATTTGGTGTCTACAGTGATCTACAATCACTTCAAACAAATCTAGTACCCTTTAGAAGAAGAGTAAGGAGTGATTAAGCAAGCACTGGATAAGATTTTGAATTAGTATTTTTTTGTATTATTTTTTTGCATTCTTTTTATATTCTTTTATTTTTTTCCTCCCAAGGATAAAGGCAAGTACTCTAGATTTTTCTTTAGCAAGCAAGAATACCCCTATGAGTCACCAAAACTATAGTGAGCATTCACTACACTTAGGATATTTTTCCTTAAGAATATTTTGAAAGAAAATTAAAGCAAAGAAAAAATATGTGGAAGGGGAGAAGGAGGATAAGGAGGCGTTCAATAAATGTGAGCAAATATTTTGACCAAAATATATCACCACTTTACAAACATTTTGACCTAAAGTAGGAGGCAAAACTTTCAATGACCTGAGCATTATCTTAAAATGTTTTGAAAAATAGAAGGTGAAAAAATGTTTTGAAGGTCACAAGAGCAAAACTTTCAAATATTGGAAGTCACAAATTTTTGAAGGATGTAAAGGGAGAAAAACTTGTAAAGATCGAAATTTGTTAAAATTCTAAAGAAGGAAATAGAATAAAAGTGTTAGGGGTTAATTTGCAAGTTGTAAAAGCTTCTAAGGATGGATGAAGTAAAAAAAAAAAATTAAAGTTTAAACTAGGTAAAAAGGTCCAAAAAAATGGTAAGAGAAAATATTTTTGCAGATCACTTGATATAAGTATAGCCTGGATATGGAGGTTTTATAAAATTTTAATGAAGGAAGAACGGAAATGTTGCGAGGACCCTTTAATTGAAGACCAACAATATGCCTTATTTTAGAAATTAAGAGAGCTATGGAGAGGGTAATAAATATTGAAAAGCAGGACATGTAGAATGCAACAATGGCCAAAGAAGAATGGTTTGATAGAGCAAATTGGTAGGAGGGGAGGAATATCATATTGCATAACCAGTAATTGCCAAGATCTTATTGTTGGTGCACAAACTCAAAAAGAGGTAGTTGATCTGGACTAATGGGTAATTAATAAAAATAGTTGAGATCACATACTGATATTACTTCGGCTAAATAATCTAGGGAAAGTGATTTACCTATTAAATATAGAAATACGGCAACCACAACAATAGCACCCACAAGTATAACAATATTGACTATAGTAGGTGCCTGCATTTAGATTTTAGGATTCCTAGGATGGCATTTGAGAATGTCAACAATAGAGGGACATCCAAAAGCTAAGAATTGTTGATTCTATATCTAGATGCCTCAAAGGGCTAAAATAACATCATATAGACTAGGTCAAGGCAACTTCCTACACAATCTTAAAATCTCCTCAAATTTATTTCTTAAAAGTGATTGTCTAGGCATTGTAAGATATTGGTTGGTTATTATTTCAAGCCTATATTTAGGCCTTGTATGTAACTCTCCTTTAATTTTTTTTTGTATAACAATCTAGACCCAAGCCCTAGGTCATTTTATGGATATGCTTTCGAGCCCTTTATTTTGGTATAATTATATTCTCTATTATACGTATATATGAAAAGTTGTGATTACTGGTTTTTTTGTCTTGTTTCTTGTTTATATGTGCATGTATGAGGAGTTGTGACTACTTGATTTTTTGTCCAATTTCTTTTATGTGCTTAAGTTTAACTATTTATGTCAAGAACCAAAAATATTTGTTACATACCCCAACTAATATAGTCGTGGGCTAGGTCCGAGGTGTAGACAAATTGGTTCATCCAAACCCCATAAGGGGGCGGAGGTCCAAGGTTCAAATCTCGGGCCTCGTCATACTGAATGCTTGTCCCTTTCCTAGTGCTTTCAGTGACGTAAAAGGTTTAAAATGATTGTGGCATAGTGGTTATAGGGGTGGACTGCACAAATATTTGTGTGGCAGCTTTCGGGGTGAACAACATAGAATACTATGGCGGCCATAAAATCTAGACAGCCTACCCAGATTCATGGCAAATACAAATTCCACCATGTTAATTCAAAAAAAAAATATAGTCATCGGCTATATTATTACATTTTTAATATTACTTGTATATATGCATGTGTAGAAATTTGATTTGAATCACCTGATTGATAATTTTTATTTATCATATGTGTATTCGCACTTATTGCCCTTGTGACGGGGATCTGCCCTCCTTGAGTGGCAAGGATTAATTTGGCATTAAATTTCATTTATCCTTTCGTCTATTGTATTTTTTGTTATTTTCTTATTGTGTGAAGATCAAGGATCTGGTAATCATGAAATAACCTAAATACAAATAATACAGTAAAGGCTTGGAAGAGCCTTCCAAGTGGTATCACGAGATCTAGGTGAGCGGGCAGGCACAAGTTTCCCACCCGTAGGCAAACTGCATAAACAGTGATTCACTGTGAATGAAAAGCATACTACACCATCGAGCATCTTCGTCACCCTCAACCAATAGAATAATCGTGCATCTAATCACATCAAAGAGGAAAAAAAGTCTATTATTAGGTAGTATAAGTGGAAACAACTCACGAAGTCATATGTCTATATACATACAATATAAGCCATAAAGAGAGAATACATTATTCCCATGTGTCAAACTATAGTCCAACCGTCATGATCCCAGAAGCTTGCATAAGACAATCAAAAAATTTAGCAAGCAGGTGGACCAAGCATAAGGGTAGGCAGATACAATCATATGTCCATACATTTCAAAAGCACCAAGTCCAAATGAAATTCATGCAAAAAATCACCAAAGATGTTTCTGTGTATCCCTGCACAACCGCATGAACGCCATCCAATCAGAACGAGCGAAATAAAAATGTTAAAAGGCTAACCTAAGGTTCATAAAATTTTATAAAAAAAATTCTTTCTTTTAGGGACAAATATCCCACACGGTTGGTGAAATCAGTGAAGAGGGGTTTTTAACTAAGTTGGCACTCATAACCAAATTTAACTTCAATTACATAGGCTTCCTCCCTTGCGTGTACGTACCTCCAATGTGTCATCTGTCATCTGCTTTGTTATCTATTTCATATCCTCCTAGGTTTCATTGCTTAGCTATCATGTTCAGTCCTCTTAGTTATCATAGAGTGGTATGTCCTTTCTTATGTGTTGAGTCATTCCGAGTTCGTCATCTCAGGGGTCGGGTGTTGAGTCAGTCCGAACGTGTCACTATCTTAGTCCATCGTCTCAAGTATCATGTGTTGAGTCATTTTGAGTCCATCATCTTGGGGGTCGTGTGTTGAGTCAATCTGAGGGTGTGAGTCACATGAGTTAAGGTCCTCTCGATCTTGTCATTAACAGTATCTCGATTATCACATGTCTAAGTTAGTCGTTGTCTCAGTTCAAAGTCTTGGTGAAGGTGTGTCAAATCAGTGGAAGGGTTAGTTATAACCAGGGCATTTCAAATTCAACTAACAATACAATTGTTGGTCATGTGGAAGGGTTAGTTATAACCAGGTTGTTTCAAATTCAATTGCACTATAACCATTGGAGGAAGCTATCCATTGAATTCAAAACTCAAACAATCTACGTCGTAGTTGGAGCGATAGTTGAAGCAGAACACTAACAAAATTTTTGTCAAATTCATCCTAAATTTTTGCAAAATTCAAAGGAAAAAGGGCTACCAGAACCAAGGTGACAAGTGCATGAGCGAAAGGTGGACCTGTTGTGGCTGATCCACAACACACCCCAAAATTGGGGACCCACCTTTTTTGCATGTTTTCAAAGAAGACCGCAGTGACCCAGATGCTAAAAAATCAAGGAAAAAAGCAAAATTTCACAAAAGAGAAGTGTCGCGATATCGCGACATGTTGCTCCGTCATGGCAAGAAATGAAAAGTTGTCGCGATATCACGACATGTTGCTCCGTCACGGCCGAAAATGAAAAGTTGTCGCGATATCACGACATGTTGCTCCGTCGCGGCCAAAAATGAAAAGTTGTCGCGATATCGCGACATGTTGCTCCGTCGCGGCCAGAAATGAAAAGTTGTCACGATATCGCGACATGTTGCTCCGTCGCGGCCAAAAATGAAAAGTTGTCACGATTTCGCGACATGTTGCTCCGTCGCAGCCAAAAATGAAAAGTTGTCGCGATATCGCGACATGTTGCTCCATCGCAGCCAAAATGAAAAGTTGTCGCGATATCGCGACATGTTGCTCCGTCGCAGCCAAAAATGAAAAGTTGTCGTGATATCACGACATGTTGCTCTCGTGGCGAAATGAAAAGTTGTCATGATATCGCGACATGTCGCATTTTTGCGGCTCAAAATAGCAAAGTACAATGGAATGAAAAAGTGTCACGATTTCGTGACATGTCACGTTTTCACGGTTGAGAGCAACAGAATGCAGCATGAAGAGAAAATGTCATGAAATCGCGACATGTCACAAAATCACGGTCAAAGCAGTCAAGCAAGGCAAGGCACTAAAGTCGTCGCAATATCACGACATGTCATGTTTTTGCAGCGAGGAAGGAGCAAATGACAGAAATTGTCATGAAATCGTGACATGTCTCATTTTTGTGATCTATCGGTGGCAATGGAAGTGAACGTAGAGGAAAAGGTGTCACGATTTCGTGACAAAAAGCAGCGAATGGTATGGAAGGAAAAGGGTGTCGCGATATCGCGACATGTCACGTTTTTCAGCCAAGTGCAATGAGATAGAGCAAAATGAAAAGCGTCACGATTTCGCGACAGGTTGCATCCGAGCGGCCCGAAAGAGAAAAATGTCACGATATCATGACATGTATCATTTTCGTGATGCATGAAGAAGAGTTAAGCTGCTGATAGAAAAATGTCGCGATATCGCGACATGTATCATTTTTGTGGTGCATGAAGAAGAAAAGGTTGTTGACATAAAAATGTCGTGATATCACGACATGCTATTTTTGTCGTGATTCATGGCTGGCCATTATAGAGTATGCAGGGAAGCGCTGAACACGTGGCACAAAGGCATAAGGGTTATGATAATGCTTCAGATCGATAGTTACAGTTAGCAGAGAAGATCAAACGTTTCGACGCTCGAACAAAAGCCAGAAATAATGCAAAGAGGCGGGAAGATGAAATGAAGAGACCTGGGAGATGAAGTGAAGCGTCACAGGGTAAAACAGAGAACCGTACCAAAAGGTTTAAAAGCAGAAGCCAAAGGCAATTACGGGGGTCGAAAACCGCTGGGAGCAGGGTTGCAGAGTTGAGGGTGATGAGCCATTCTGGGCCTGCTTTGGAGTGCTTTTCTTCCACTTTTTTTGGTTTTGGAGAACCAGATGTCTGCTATTGTAAAATGACAAATATTTAATGCAGATAATATTTCAGAAATTTGCATCTTATGGGCAAGAAAGAAGGAGTCATTTTCTGCATGCAAGATTAAATGTCTATTTTCCCTTTTCAGATTTTAGGCTTGTAAATGTAGTTGATACAAGTTTTTCTTGGTTGTTGCATGCGAATGCTTAAATCTGAAAACCTCATTCAAATCCTTAGGAGCCAGCACTTAGCTTATCAGGATTGTGCATGTTTTGCAGGTCCAATAGGTTAGGTTGCATGCATGGAAACCTCATATCTTCGGTTTTGTCGAAATAGGATAGCATCATACTGAAGGCATTTTATTTTTATTTTTCTGCACTTTACTTTTCCAGAAGTTGTTACTTTATTTTAATTTGCAATCGTTAAAATTATAAACATCTAAAAAATATCAAAATCTAAAAAAAAAACAATGAACAATCACTAAAGTTTCATGGTGAAATAAATCAACATTGCCCCTTGTTTACAGTTACTTGCAATAACTAAGGTGTTCCAAGCATTTAAATTGAATATTATTATTTATGCATATGAATGTTTGTTCATAAGAACCTTGGAGAAATAGCTAATTTCTTTGCAAGAGAGAGTTTCCTGTCAGAGACTCTAGTTGCGTGATCATTTTGTTATAGGGCAAAATATCCACTCAACATTTTGGCGCTAGAAGGAGGGCCTGAACCGGTTTATTTCAGGTGTGATTTAAATGCTATAGGGATTTAAATTTTGAATATTTCATGCCCTATTGGTTATTATATTTAGCCCTCTTTTAACAATACAACATTGTACTTGTTAAAAGGAGGACATGAATTGCTATGCATTGTTCTAACGTTTTTTGATTGTTCATACAGGAATAATGTGTCTTGATTGGATTTAAAAAAAAAAAAAATTCTTGACTAACGAGGTTGTCTCCATGCAATTACTTTCATTTGATTTTAATGGATACATTGCTTGGTTGATGCTAACATGATTATTAACACGTTACAGGTTTGATATTTGCTAGTCATTTCATGCTCACTTGTAAGGAATTATTTTGTCTAAAATGTATTGGTTGTCGGTATTATGCTCTTCACTTGCGTGTAATGCGATCTTGTGAATCAGAAAGCCTACAACACTAGGAGTATGCTCTTCACCTGCGCATATGCGATCTGGTGAATCAAAAACTAATTTACATTTTTAGAATATTGCTTTGTCATGGTTCCTTCTTTTATTCATGACTAACAAATTGGTTTTGAAATTATTCTCCGAGTTTCATTAATGGCTACAACTACAGGAACGTGGTATGGGATACATGCTAATCCTTTGAACATTAGTGGAGATTTTCATGATTTACCCAAGAACGTAGAAAAGCATTTGCCCAAGTTTAAACACAATGATCCAACATTAGCCGAGGAGCATATTCAAGCCTATGTGGATATCCTAGTTAGATGGAATGTCGAACATGAGGATGTGGCATGTAGAATGTTTCCTGGAACCCTTGATGAGGTGGCATATGATTGGTACATCAATTTACCCACTGGTTCTATTACATCTTGGACTCAATTGAAAGATGAATTTATCAATCAATTTAGGTTGTTCATTGATCCTCTCATGATATTTCAACAATTTGCTTCTTGCAAAAGAGAACCTAATGAGCCAGTGAGAAGTTTCAACGTGAGGTTTCGAAAGCTTTATGCGAGATTAATTTCTCCCTATACTATTGAGGAAAGTGGTGCTCTTCAAATATACTTTCGAGCATTGGATCCATTGTTTGCCATATTTGTCAGGATGAATCCCTTGGTTACTGATCTTGCATCGGCCTACACGGAAGCTATGATTGTAGATCAACAATTGAGGCCACAAGGTTATGGAATGGAACAATCAACTATGGTAGGACAACTAGGGGCTTGCAATCAAACCTCGATGGTAAATCAAGTGTGGACACAACAAAATTTGATATCAAATGTTTTTCCCTACAATCAACTTTATCCTACCAGACCAACTTATGCTCCCACGTGTGCTTATACAAGTGCTTCCATCCATCCAACTATGCCTCAGTTAGAGAATCATGTGGTCACTCATGGAACCATTGCAACAAATGTTCAAGCATTGTCCATGGATATCAATCCAACTAATCCTACTACTTCTACCACTCAACCCAAAGAGTTCGTATCGAAAGTAAAAGAGCAAAAGAAAGTGGTTAAGAAGGTATGTAGGCATGTTCCACCGCAAAAACGAGCACATCAATGTATGCATCCAAATCATCCTAGGAAGAAAATTCATAATGCCGATCTTAATGATATTTCATGTTATGCTTCTTCAAATGATACAAGAAATTTTGAGGTGACTCACGTTGAAGTGAATACCTATTCGAAATGTCTTGAAGAGCATGAAGATTTTGGAGAAGAAATTCTATGGATGGGTAACAAGAAGTTGGAATCAAATAATCACCATCTTGTTTTGGAAAATAAATATCCAGAATCATTACCCAAAAAGGAGTATTTGGATGAACAAACTTATGTGGATATGATTTGGGCAGATGTACTTGCAAAGGATTGGAGCAACTATATGACACGGAATTCAAAAATTGATCCCATTGTAGAAGCTCCTAAGTCATCACAAGTGGCTGAAAATGAATTTGAAATAAAATCAACAAATGAAGTTGAAGACATAATCGAATTTCACCACTTGTTCTCGAAAGACACTTTGGATGATGCTCTCGAAAGTGATGACCAAGAGGATCCACACCTTCCAAATTGTGATAAAATTGAATCATGGGTTACAAATTTGGATTATGATAGCTTTACCAATTTGAATTCAAGAAATAACCCACTTTTGGAAATAACGGGACCATCTAAGGAAGGTGAAGATGAATTGGATGAGAAACAAGTTGATGAATCAGAAGATGAAGAAGAAATACTTGAACGTCACAACTTGAACTTGGAAGATGATTACTATGATTCGTGGAAGAAATGGGAAGAATATTATCAATCTAAATCTTCTAACAAACTTGTTGTGTCAATTAATATGCAGGATAACTCAATTGCTTCCTCACATGAGGATACTATAAATCCTGTACAATTTGAGAAAGTTTTGGAAGAGAAATTCGAATCTCATCAAATTTTGGAGCATGATAAGGATTCTACAATCATGAATCAAGAAAGAGAGTCACTTGCTTTAGATTCCTTTGAAGGAAAAGAAGTTGAAAATCTTGATCCACTTACTTGTGCTACAACGATTATGCCATTTCAAAATGAGAAAATTACAAAACCTAAATCATTTGGGTTTGATATCATTGATGATCCAATTGAAAATCCCACGTTATCCAAAACAACCCAAGTGATTGATCATGGAAATATGTTAGTTAACCCACCCCTAGATAGACAAGACTTATGGTTTGAAAGGGATGGACACGTGTTCAATTGGGTACCTAAGTTTGGTGCCTTTGATAAACAAATCATGGAGAAAGAACAAGTGTTGCATTATGATGAAATGCCATTGAAGGTGAATGTAGAACAAGGATTAATTTCTAACCACACCTTTGATAACATTACTTTAATGAATGAAAAGGAGCTTGATGCATTTAAATTGCTAAATCAAATTCATCAACAATTAATTCTTGAACCTAGGATAAAAACTCCTAATGATCTCAATTTGGTAAATATCCTAGATGCTTGCAAACTGTTACACAAATTTGATTGGCCTACAAATTTGGAAAATGATTTGGCTTTAAAATTTTTAGAAATAGGCTCTTGCTTACAAAGTCTCATTTTGGATAAAGAGAGCCTAGTTCTAAATCATGAATCGAACTATGAAATGGATACTTTCAAGAATAGACAAGATAAAATTGAATATCATTTATTGTCTAATCATTTTAGTATTTTAACGCTCACCTATGAGAGTACTAATGGAATTAAATCTAATTGGTGGGGTGAGCAAGGGAAGTTAAAAGTTGGTGCATGGTGTGGTCTAATATTGTTTTTGTTGGATTCCTACAACACTTGGCATGCATATCACATTATATTTTTGTTGAAGTGTTCTAATCATGTTTGGGATCCAGGAAAGTGATAGTCCAAGCTTTGCATCATCTTGTATTATATTGTACATTTGTATATAGATTTTGGTTTTTGGGTTTTGGTTTGTGTTTTCAAGTTTGTTTTTGAAGTTGCTTTTTGGGTTTGGTTTTAAGTTTTGTGTGTTAGTCCTCTGGACATGTTTGGTTTGTCTAAAAATAAAAAAATAAAAATAAAAAAATGAATAAAAATTTGAGATGTCAACTCATGCCTAAGATCAGGAAAATATGAAACATTGGAATTATGTTGTAGAAAGCTCCGCAAGAAACACAAACAGTTTAATAATATCGTTTGAAACTTGTGATGCATGAAGTAGTCAGTTTTATATTTTTTTATGGCAATACTCCATCCACATTTCAAAAGAAGCAATGCATTCATATCTCATGTCACATTCCGCATTGCATATACATGTCATCTTAGTTACATTTTCATTTCATGTGCAATCATTGAGAAGGTGTTGAATCCTCTTAGGGTTATTACATAACATATATTAAAAGGATCCTAAGGTTGGGAACTGATGCCCAAACTATCTTGAACTAAGCACGTTCTACGCATATTAAAGAGAATCTTGAGCAAAATGGTCAAAACCATACTTGGAAGAAAAGGTGAGGTGAAAGAATATTTCATGTCTGTCCTATCATGCAACATAATCCTTAAAACAGTGGTTTTCACCACTCCCATAATGCTTAAAGCCTAAAATCAGAGTAGTAAGGATAGGATTAAATCCTCATCTCACTTAGGTTGAGGATCCAATTCCCCAAAGCTCTGATTTGACCTTCATGGAGTAGTAAGGATAGGGCATAATTCTCATCTCACCTAGGTTGAGAATCCGATTCCCCAAAGCTTTCATCTTTCATTTTATCATAAAACTTGGATGGGAAGGATCGTACTACATGTCCTCTACAAAGGATGGGTAGTCATCCCAAAAGTCCAAGAAACAAAAATAAAATTAATATTTTCCATCTTTCATTTTATCATCTTGGATTGGAAGGATCGTACTATATGTCCTCTGCAAAGGATGGGTAGTCATCCCCAAGGTCCAAGAAATAAAAATAAAATTAATATTTTCTATTTCATCTTAATATTGGATTGGAGGGATCGTACTACATGTCCCTAGCAAGGATGGGTAGTCATCCCAAAGGTCCAAGAAAAAAAAAAAAAAAAGAGAATGAATGAAGCCAAATCATGGATTATGGGGTTAAGTATGCTCATGCGTGGCAACATGTCTTGTCTAAAAGCAAGACCACTGATTGCTCAAACGGACAGGCTAGCCTGACAATTTCATCCATAACAGGTTAAATCATTTTGTTCAAGATGAGGTAATGAATTCCAGATCAAAGTAGTAAGGATAGGGTTAAATTCCCATCTCGCTTAGGTTGAGAATCCAATTCCCCAAAGCTCGATCTCACTTACACTGCACATGGGTTCAAGATGGTAGTGACACATAACCAACTTTGGGGTCTAGTAAATTAATTCAGTATACATATATTTGGTCCTAAGAGGGTTTGACAGTTTTAATATGTTTGTTCATGATATTAGAAGGTTTGAGCCTTTGTAAAGCAGGTTGTTATATCTCTAGTATCTTCATCATGCATCAAATCCTGCACAAATCATTCATAGCCTTGCATACAAATCATAAGTGAAACTGACAATGGAATGTTGATCCAGTTCAAGCGATAGGGAATGAAAACACATTGCACACATCGAGCTGATACTTAATGATTCTGATGTTTCATGTATTTTTGATCTATCGGTATTGGTTTATCTTTTATGTGTTGACGCCTGTATCTAAGCTTGTATATTTCAGGTTGGGTTCTCACCAAAATGCTCAGGAGCATTTGATAGTAGAGTCACCATTTGTTGTGGCTGATCCACAACACACCCCAAAATTGGGGACCCACCTTTTTTGCATGTTTTCAAAGAAGACCGTAGTGACCCAGATGCTAAAAAATCAAGGAAAAAAGCAAAATTTCACAAAAGAGAAGAAGTGTCACGATATCACGACATGTTGCTCCATCATGGCAAGAAATGAAAAGTTGTCACGATATCACGACATGTTGCTCTGTCGAAAAATGAAAAGTTGTCACGATATAAATGAAAAATTACATGTTGCTCAAAAAAAAAGTTTGCGATATCGTACATGTTGTCGTCGCGGCAGAAATGAAAAGTTGTCGCGATATCATGACATGTTGCTCCGTCGCGGCTGAAAATGAAAAGTTGTCACGATTTCGCGACATGTTGCTCCGTCATGGCCAAAAATGAAAAGTTGTCATGATTTCGTGACATGTTGCTCCGTCGCAGCCAGAAATGAAAAGTTGTCACGATATCGCGACATGTTGCTCCGTCGCGACCAAAAATGAAAAGTTGTCGCGATATCGCGACATGTTGCTCCGTCGTGGCCAGAAATGAAAAGTTGTCATGATATCATGACATGTTGCTCCGTCGCGGCCAAAAATGAAAAGTTGTCACGATATCGCGACATGTCACATTTTCATGGCTCAAAATAGCAAAGTATAGCAGAATGAAAAAGTGTCACGATTTTGCGACATGTCACGTTTTCGTGGTTGAGAGCAACAGAATGCAGCATGAAGAGAAAATGTCACGAAATCGTGACATGTCACAAAATTGTGGTCAAAGCAGTCAAGCAAGGCAAGGCACTAAAGTCATCGCAATATCGCGACATGTCATGTTTTCATGGCAGGAAAGCGAGGAAGGAGCAAATGATAGAAATTGTCATGAAATCGTGACATGTCTCATTTTCGCGATCTGTCGGTGACAATGGAAGTGAACGTAGAGGAAAAGGTGTCACGATTTCGTGATAGAAAGCAGCGAATGGTATGGAAGGAAAAGGGTGTCGCGATATCGTGACATGTCACGTTTTTGCGGCCAAGTGCAACGAGATAGAGCAAAATGAAAAGCGTCACGATTTCGTGACAGGTTGCATCCGAGCGGCCCGAAAGAGAAAAATGTCACGATATCGCGACATGTATCATTTTCGCGATGCATGAAGAAGAGTTAAGTTGACAGAAAAATGTCGTGATATCGCGACATGTCTCATTTTTACGATGCATGAAGAAGAAAATGTTGTTGACATAAAAATGTCATGATATCGCGACATGCTATTTTTGTCACGATTCATGGCTGGCCATTACAGAGTATGCAGGGAAGCACTGAACATGTGGCACAAAGGCATAAGGGTTATGATAATGCTTCAGATCGACAGTTACAGTTAGCAGAGAAGATCAAACGTTTCGACGCTCGAACAAAAGCCAAAAATAATGCAAAGAGGCGGGAAGATGAAACGAAGAGACCTGGGAGATGAAGTGAAGCGTCACAGGGCAAAATAGAGAACCGTACTAGAAGGTTTAAAAGCAGAAGCCAAAGGCAGTTATGGGGGTCAAAAACCGTTGGGAGCAGGGTTGCAGAGCTGAGGGTGATGAGCCATTCTGGGCCTGCTTTGGAGTGCTTTTCTTCCACTTTTTTTGGTTTTGGAGAACCAGATGTCTGCTATTGTAAAATGACAAATATTTAATGCAGATAATATTTCAAAAATTTGCATCTTATGGGCAAGAAAGAAGGAGTCATTTTCTGCATGCAAGATTAAATGTCTATTTTCCCTTTTCAGATTTTAGGCTTGTAAATGTAGTTGATACAAGTTTTTCTTGGTTGCTGCATGCGAATGCTTAAATCTGAAAACCTCATTCAAATCCTTAGGAGCCAGCACTTAGCTTATCAGGATTGTGCATGTTTTGCAGGTCCAATAGGTTAGGTTGCATGCATGGAAACCTCATATCTTCGGTTTTGTCGAAATAGGATAGCATCATACTGAAGGCATTTTATTTTTATTTTTTCGCACTTTACTTTTCCGAAGTTGTTACTTTATTTTAATTTGCAGTCGTTAAAATTATAAACATCTAAAAAATATCAAAATCTAAAAAAAAAACAATGAACAATCACTAAAGTTTCATGGTGAAATAAATCAACATTGCCCCTTGTTTACAGTTACTTGCAATCACTAAGGTGTTCCAAGCATTTAAATTGAATATTATTATTTATGCATATGAATGTTTGTTCATAAGAACCTTGGAGAAATAGCTAATTTCTTTGCAAGAGAGAGTTTCTTGTCAGAGACTCTAGTTGCGTGATCATTTTGTTATAGGGCAAAATATCCACTCAACAGGACCAAAGGACCAAACGTGCAATTATCAAGCTCAGAGAACTCAAACAAAGGGATCCAAAAATCACCAAGAAGACCTTGTAGAAGCAAATGTACACAAAATTCTTCTTTTCCTTTAAGAATTAATAGCTTTAACCTGGGTCATCCATTAATTAACAAAATGGTGTCCAATCCCTCTCCAAATTCTTCCCATGAGAACCTCACACACGAGGAAAGAGGAAGCCCATGACCACCGATAAGGTCTTAGAATCCTTAATGGCTGGTGTACCACCCTAAAATTGGCACAGTTAAACCATCAGTAAAAAGATAAAAATTTGAATTTTAACCCCAAAATCGCCCGTTAACTGCTCACCTCATTTTTCATGCCATTTTTAGAATTTGTTTTGATCGTTGGATGATATCGTTGCCGATCTGACGATATCGTCCCGAATAGGATGAATTCGTTTGGAACAGAACATCCAGATGATTTCGTTCCAAAACTGAATTTTCATAATTAGCTTATGTTTCAACAACCTCTCCAACTCGAGCAGAAGTGTGTCTGCGTGGTTGGAGATTCCTACGTTGGAGATCTCCCATATTGGTATGATCCCCAACCTCCTAACCACCCCCTAATCCTATATAAACTTGGGATTTTTCTAGTTTATCCTTGCTGGCTGATCATTTCCCTGCAACTCTAGTTTTTTGCTATATTAGAACATCCTCACCCCCATCATTTGCATTTGTATTTTTAAATTTTATTGTAGGTTTTTACTATGTTTTAGCCATAGAAAGCTTGGATCGTCGCAGGGGATCCAACACGATTTTGGATTATCTTGTCAAGATTGGTGACGATCTTGTATGATCATAGATGATTTTGACTGTAGTTCAGAGTAGGGGCAACTAGAGCCCTGAGTTTGCATTTTCTACCTTTCTTGCTTATTTAATTGTGCATTAGATTGATTTATTTCTATTTTGCATCCTAGAGTTCACCTCATTTAGCATATTTGCATGATAAAATTTAAAATAAGTTATTAAAACAGTGCTTCCCATTTGATTTGCTATCTGGATTTATTATTTAAGCATCTATACTATTATTTCTATCATTTTACATCATTCTTGCAATTGCATTTTCGGTTTTTGGTGTCTATTTTCATGATTGCAAGTTTTTGACGAATTCGTCAAGTCGCCAATGATCTTGTCTGATCTTAGATGATCGCTTGTGATTTGGGATGATTTTGTACAATTACAGATGATCTTGTCATATCCGTGACGATCTGGACTCCTAAAAGCTTTAGAATATTCATCAGACATCAAGAATCAGGTGTATCCCTCTCCATTTCACATAGTCTCTGTATTTAGGATTAATTCATGTTTGATGTCTTCATATAAACCCAAAATTTCATATAGAATAGCTTAGATTCGTTTTGGACAACCTAGGAATATGAATGATTGGATATAAAATGAACACATCAAACCCATTCTCAACCTAGGCATGGAAACTGCCACTTAAAGTTTCCTGATGAACCCCACCATCCGTCAAAAATTCACCCTTATACCCCTCCCCCAAAAGGTGCGACCTTCAAAGGGCCTCTCCGTCCGAGGTATTGTCCCATCCTTCTCGCATCCCCCTTTCGGGCACGGATCCTTTAGCCTGAAGGTAAGGGTGCAAAAAATTTGGGCAATACATTTTGGTGAACCCGACGTGAAACTAAAACACCTTTTGATAACAATCCAAAAAAAAAGAAAAAACACATTAAGAACATCTAGAATCATTAGAAAACTGTTAAATTTACATATCATATTTAGATGGTAGATTATAATAGAAGATGAGATATCACCATAAATGTTGAAAATCAATTAATGGCCATAGATATTACTTCTATGCTTAGAGTACGTCAAAAAAATAGAGTCCAACCTTTGTAGGATGAACTTGATAGGATATTGGGTATTATTGAATCTAGATCTGCAGAACTTAGGCAAATTAAGACGTTTGTCCTAGATAGAATCTTGGATCCCGATCAGGTGACTTTGTACCATGAACTTCAGAGATCTTGCCATAGGTGGTTAGCAGATAAAAGAGCACTTGTGTATTCAGAATTGTACACCTTTGAGGAATACCTTGAGAATGCAGTTTTAGTACATAAGTTTCTATCTCGTATAGGGGATCAAGAAGTTGTTCTTACAGATAGAAAAAGATGGAATAGAGTTCCTAGAGCTATGTTGTATCGAGATTATTTCCATGAACTTTATTTTTATACGTCAGAGTCTGAAGTAGATCATATTACCATAGCACACTTTGTCAAGTTCTTGAAAAACCACTTCCAATTTGAAGAGAAGCATTTCATGACTCCTGATGAACTTGATCCTATCAACGATATCCATAAACTATTTATAGAAAACTAAATTATTCTTTTTACTATTGTTATTTCTTGCAACTAGCATGTTGTTTGTTATTTTTACACTTGTGAAATAATAATACAAAAAAAATAATAATATATAAACAAAAAAAAAACAAAACATTTCCTTTTTAAGTATTATAGTAGGTATATAGTTAAAATATATACCTCTCAACCCTACCGCATATATATATATATATATATATATATATATATATATATATATATATATATATATATATTTTTCTAAAACCTAAGTTTAGCACAATGCCTAGACTTAGGAATGGAAAACAAATCGAAGAAGATGAAAATTGGTTAGGAAGACCATTAATTGACCAAAATGTCCCTCCTGAGGACCAAGTTTAGGAAGAAGAAATCCTAGACCAGCAAGAAGAAGAGCTTGCTGTAGCAAATGAACAAGAAGAAATTAATAGAGAGGAAGGATCCTCATCCCCTAAAATGTCTCCAGGAGGAGCTATCACTTTTGAAAACATGGAACAATTTTGGAAGTTCATTAACACAAATATTGGTGTTTTTAATAGAGAAATTCATATGGACAAGGATCCAATTAGTGACACTCAAGAAACTCTAGAAGACGTATTTCACACACGCACTAATCCCTTGTCCTTTATTGAACAAGAGAGTGATCAAGCTGGACCATCCAATTTGGATATAGTAGCTGCGATCCGGAACATGCAACAACAACAAGTTACCCAACCACCTAAAGTGTCTGTTAACAAGCCTAGGGTCATTTCCACACAAAAGAAACCATCATTTACTGCTCTATTTCACCAAGCTATTGAGCAACATACCTCAAATCAACAAAAATCCAAAATAAAACCAAACACCAATTACCAACAATCTAGGATACAACATAATACTATTACAAATCTTCTTCATAATACTCTTCCTACCAACACTTTGCATAATAGCAATATAGCATCTAATCCTTATGCCACACCATCATACACTCATAAATACCATACCTATGTCCCATCGAACCAATATGGTGGACAAACTAGTAATCTTGAAACCATGATTAAACAGTTAGTTTTCTGTATGGACCAGATAGATCCCTATCGACCCTCATACAATTATCGAGAGATGTGTAGTCAGCCTTTAGATCCTATAGTTGTAGCACAGTCGTATCCTAAACATTTTCCTATGCCTGTCCTGCCCATATATAAAGGAATAGAAGATCCCATAGAGCATCTTTGTATGTTTAGGATAGCATGTCATGATATATCACATGATGACTTGTTAATACTAAAAATGTTCCCAAAAAGCTTGGGAGGAATGGCATTAGAGTGGTATTATCAATTACCCACTAATTCTTTGAGGAATTTAAAAGAAACTGTCGATTCTTTTGTTCATCAATTTAGTGCCTATATCGAAAGACATGTGACCATTAAATATTTGTATAACTTAAAACAATACAAATATGAATGCTTTGCTGATTTCCTAGCTAGGTGGAGACAATTGATAGGAAAATTGCACTTTGTGTTACCTTATAGGGAGATGTTGGACATATTTATTAATAATTTGCAAGAGCAACTATCTTACGAATTATCAACTGCTACCTTGACCACCTTCGATTAGGCTATAGACTTAACTCGAAGAGTGGAAGATGCTCTCATTAGGAGAGGTCATCTTAAAAAGAAAGACGATGAGAAAACATCCAGAAATCAATATAAGAATAAACAAGTTGTGGGTGATGGAGTCACTGATAGAAGAAATATTGCTAATGTTAATGCTGCAAAGATAGTGGAGAAGTTTATACTGAAACCTCCTGATAGACCTCCTTGAGAATTTACTAGGTTAAATCAACCTTTATCAACTATTCTACCACAATTATTAGAATGATGCTTAATTCAATTACCAAATATCCGAGAACATGATCCAACTATACCTGGATAAAGAGCATATTTACATTGTGATTTCCATAGAGGACCTGGACACACTACCAACTCGTGTAAAATATTAAAACATAAAATACAGGACTTGATTGATAACAATGAGATGGAGGTACAAGCCTTTCAACCTAAGCAAAATCCTCCTAATAACACTCAACAGAACACCACACAAAACCAAAATCAGAACACCAATTAGTCATTAGACATCTTTCAACATCCCTTACCAAAAAATGGTAAAGAGGTGGCTAATCAAATTGAACATCATAATGTTCTGCCTCCTGTCCGATATGTAGGAACTATTAGTGGGCATTTACCTGCTCATGATCTAGAAAATTTTGACACAACTTTATCTATGGTTACCACTAGGCCTCTATATAATATTCAGATACCTGATCTTAGTGATACAGAATATGAGACTGAGAGTGATATGGAAATCACATCAAATCAATTGAATAGTTCTGAAGATGAATCGGATACTATTCACCCTATCACAAGTCATATGGTTCCAAAAGAACCATTTCCAATAAGAGTCACTACTAGACCATTGTCCTACCAATTACTTTCTAATGAGTTAGCTATAAATGCTAGACCAAGACCCATTCATCATCCACAGAATAATATTGTGGGTACCATCGGAGTTGTTACTGGACAACAAGCTCAAAATTCTCAACAAGATCAAATTTAGAATGGTGGATCAAATCCATTTGTTTTGAAGGTTCCTAATAAAGGGAATCATGCATCTAATGTTCAACTCGAACTTCCTTATAATATTAATGAACAATTATCAAATATTACAGATAGAATTTCCCTTTTGGACCTCTTAAGATCTTCTCCTACACATAGAGATGAATTAATGCTCACATTAAGCCAGATGATGGTACCACAAGACATCCAACCCGAAGCCATGGCCAATACTATAATAACTCGTGAAGTTGATTGTATTGACTTTCGAGATAGAGACATACCTCAACATAGTTTACATAAAGATAACCCCTTATATATTATCACCTTAATTGGAGATGTAGCAGTCAAACGAGTTTTTATTGATAATGGTTCATCTTTAAATATTTGCACTTTTGACTTCTGCCAAATATTTGGGTTTAGAAGCAAGGAAATGAAAAGAACTGATATGATCATAAAGCTTTCAATGACGAAACACAAGAAACGTGTGGAGTTATTACCATTCCATTGTAGGTTGGTCCAATAACCTTGGATACGACTATGTTTATTGTACATTGCCCTACATCATACAATATACTCTTGGGTCGCCCTTGGATCAACGCGATGCGAGCTATTCCCTCAACTTTACATCAATGTGTTAAATTCAAATTTAAGAATCAATTGGTTACCATTCATGGTGATCCAATTGTAGACACCAAAACAACACCAATCCGATTATGTGACAACAAGCACTAATCAACTAACACACACAACCCCCAAGGTAGCCCTCAGAGGTTAAACAGTGGTTCTAACCACTCACACAGTATTTTTACAAGTCAGGGATCAATTTGGCATCTTTTAGACACTCAGCTACTTATTCGTCCCACCCAGGGATGAGTGCAAATTTGTACTCGTCCTACCAAGAGACGGGTGCAGATTAATACTCGTCTCACCCAGAGACGATTACCAATGCTTGTTTTGGGGTGGGACGAATGCCAGGTTTGACTGGAAAAAAGTTAGATATCGACACATGACAACTCAAAACTGCCACTTAGCTTTCCTTGCATGGCATAGGAGTGCGAGTGAGTTCTTTTGACAACTCATATCTACCAATTGACTCTCCCTTCACTGCATGGGAATGGGAGTGAGATTTTTAGGACAACTCAGATTTTCCACTTAGCTATCCCTTCTTTACATGGGAGTGCAAGTGAGATTTTCTAAAACATACAAAGACATGCACATAGGCAGTTAAGAAGCCCTTGATCAAGAAGAAGTCTTCTCTTCACACAAAAAGCATTCATGCAAAGAAACACTTTTGCATGTTAATTCAAAGAGACCCCTTGGGTCTATAAAATGGTGAGTTTTCTCACCCAAAAGATATACAGAGAAGGAGCATTTTGAGCGACGAAGTGCTGCTAATTCATTTACCTGCGATTTGTGTTTTCAATATCCATAATCTCTTAATCGAAAGAGAGGTTATTGGGTGACTTTTGAAGGCACGAATCAAGAACCAACCCCAATTTTTCTGATCACAATATGCTACCAATTTGCCGACAACACATCACATCAGGTTTCGGACCCATCCTAAGCGGATTGGTGTCGAAGCAAAGTTTCACCCATGGGTGGTTTGCCTTCGGGCACCCCTCGCTTTATTTCTTTTGTAGTATTTAGCTAGTTTCATGTTTATGCTTTTGTCAAGTTTTCATTTTATTTAGACTCATTTTAACCATCATTAGATTCATCTTTTATTTTTCATACACAGGTGCTACTGATTCTTTGTTTGTTTCTTTGAACGCAGATTTGCAGCATTGGAGGAGCAGCGAGGAATATACCTTTACCAACGCAAGCGGCGACAACGTTTTGGTTCACCCATCTTATATGTGGGCACGCGGAAGAAGGAATTCTGAAACAAGTTGTAAAAGACCAACATTTAACGTTCCTATCCCCTAAAAAGGAAGGAGACGCATTATAACACAAATTTGAAAAGCATATCAATAAAAGGGCCGATTTTTATATTGCTTTAATATCTTGTGTTCATGTTCTTTCTTTTTATGCATTTTTCAATAACATAGGATTTAAGCATTATTTTAGTTTCATTTACATTGCATTTTTAGTTTATCCTTTTTGTTTCCGGAATCTCGTGTTTTCAATGGCGATCACGGTGGGACCTCTGTCCTCTATTTTTTTTAGGTTAAATTACTAATCTAAAATTGCTTGTTTTTTTATAGGTACCTGTTTTTCAACATCGGACTGTTATTCGCTTTTGCAAGTGACGATTACAGAATTGGTATTCGTTTCACCCCGAGACGAATAAATTATTCGTCTCACCTTGGAACGATTACTGTTATGTTATTCGCCTCACCCAGGGACGAGTATAGATCTATGCATTTTTTAGAGCAAATCAGAAACATCTTGTTGGGCAGAGAAGAGGTAGGGGTTTTTTTTACAGCTTTTGTCAAATTTTTGTTTTTCTGTTTTCTGGTTTTCAGTTTTGTATGGCTTAGGGAAAGATTTATTTTTCATTTGCCTGTTTCAATTTTTGCAAAGTAAAATGAACCCCACACATCATGTGGTATTTTAAACCAAGGCATTGGTCGTAAAACCCCAACCCTTGAGCAATACCAAAGGTGGATTCCATCTTTGGCTTGAGATATTGCATCCATTACCTCGATCGCGACTGTTGCTAGACGTAAATCCTGACGAAAGCTGACCGAGTGTAGATAGGGTGATTCCTAGCGCATGAGGATAAGTCTTCTATGGTAGGTGTCATAAACAGAGCGATTCCCCTTTCGTACCGTCTATGTTCCACGTATCATCTGCTCTCATGTACCTATAGTCTCCCTCACGTAAGGGAGGGTATATAGAGAGGTTGGTATATCGGTCCGACAATGGTATATTGAAGGGGCGACCATTTTGGGAGTCATAAGAGCCTTCATAATTGCATTTAAAAATTTCACAAAAAATGTCAAAAACACAAAAACAAAAAACAAAACACACTAAACCAGATTTAGGGAACACTATTAATCTTTAAAAGAGATAATCATTGCTTGTGTGTGTGTGCTACTTTCTGTTTAGACAAAAAAATCATAAAAAGAAAATCATAAAAAGATTTTTTTTTTTGCATCTTTAGGTTAGCATTACCATGGTGAATACTCGTAGCCAAGCCCAATCACGGGCAGAAGCTGCAGAAAATGCACCAAGAGAGAAAAATCATCTTCGATATAGCCTTGAAGACTTGGCCATCCCACCTCGATGGCAGGGTACACCAGTTAGTTCACACCATGCAGAACATGGCTCTAGAGGCCCCTCCTTGAGAGGCACTCCAACCCATACAGTCATAGAACATGGTTCTAGAGGCACCTCCTTGAGGGGCTCTCCAATTCAGGCCATCAATAGACAAGACTTTAGAACCCCCTCCCTAAGGGGAACTCATGAGCAACAAGAATTTTTTCAAGAAAATAACCTATATGTACCACCTGGTCTAAGCACGAGGCCTCCTTTGGAAGTTCATTTTGGATGGCCTAATGATGAAGTTTTGTGTACTTCTTTAGAACAACAAAGGGTCCAAAAGGAAGAACCATATGATTTTGTGGTTCCTAATTTACCCTCGATTAATGTCGGACACAGTAGACCATATCTAGAACATCAGGTTCTCCCGACAGGGCAAGACAATTCTGCCCGCACTTTTTATGCATATCACAGAGAGAGTGTGGAGGATCACTACATTCCTCAAGAACAGTATCCAATGCGAAAACGATGCACGTCTACACCTACTTTATATCCAGATGGCTCATTGAGACCAGAGTTTCAATTAAATGCGGCCAACCTCGACAAAGGGAAGCAACATATAGGGGTATCAGAGCACCATGATCGAAACAGATATGTAGGAGAGACATCTAGGCCTATTAAACAAGATATGGCAGAACAAAATGACTTGGCATTTGCACAAATAACCGCCTGCAAAGCATAAATCACGTGGCTTAGGCAAGAACAACAGGAATTAGAACATTTGTGTCACCTTGATCAAGAGCGCATTCAGCGTCAGACAGATGAATTGCTTCACAACCATGTGCCTGAGAAGGCCCCAGTCCCTCATGCATAGCAATCTAAGATGTATGTGAGGCACAACCCCTTAGTGCGAGACAGGTCTCCATGACTTCAGCAAGCACTGCCTCCAAGACCTCTTAGACCTGAGTGGGAGGCCATTCCTCGCAACCGTGATGGGCATCCTCCGCGGGCACCCGTCCATGTTTATAGGCCTAGGCCAAACACTCCTCAAGAAGATTATGAGGATTATTACCAAGAAGAAGAGCGGGCTGAAATGCCCTATCAAGGCAGAAGGGAGGCTACCCATTTATCCATCCAAAGGCCTCAAGTTCCCCATAACCCACAGCGGGAACAAACCAAGGAGGAGGAGATTACGTCCTCCGATGCATACAAAGTGTTGTTAGAACGCTTAGAGACTATGGAACTCAAGACTTCTAGGCCCCAAAAGCCTACCTTACGCCAACTCCATAGTCATCCGGTGCATCCATCAGTGCTAGCACCTCCATACCCCGAACATTTCAAGCTGCCCCATTTGGCACTCTTTAAAGGGGATGAGGATGCTCAAGAGCATATGACACGATTTTTGAGCCAATGCTTTGGTATACAAGAAAATGATGCATTGCTATTGAGAACATTCATAACCACATTCGTAGGATCTGCCTCGGATTGGTTTACCCATCTACCGAAGCATAGCATCTACAACTTGGATCAACTAGTGGACGTGTTCCTAGAATGTTTTGCTTTCAATACAAAGAAAAAGGTGTCACTCAGTGATCTAGCTAGCCTCAAACAGTATGAGGAGTCTATGGTAGCATATGGGAATCGATGGAGGACGGTGCTTTCAAAGCTGTCCTACCTCCCTCCTATGTCCGATCTAACTCAAATGTTCGTAAAGAGCTGTTTGCGATCGATCTCTGTGCTATTGCAGCTGCAGCAATACGCCATTTTAGAAGAAGCTCTGGCGTAAGCTAGACGTATTAAAGAGATTAAGATACAAAATGGCAAAATTGCCAAGCCTAAGAAAAAAGAGTGGAACAAGAGCACCAAAACAGGGAATACGCAACAGAAACCCGTCGTAGTTAATCAAGTTGCTATTAATGCCCCTACGCCTACCCAAGCAACACAGCCTCCAAAGGCTAATTATCAGGTGGTGCCTCACAATAATTATGAGAAAGATAACAAAAAGTAGGATCAAAATCAGCAGCGTCACCCCAAGCGACAATTTACACCATACACTGAGTCTAGGGACTCCTTGTTTGATTGTTTGTCAGCGAAAAACTTGATTAATCTGCCAAATATTCCAACAATTGATCCTAATGCACCAAAGCCTAAGGGCTACAGAGAGGATATTTTCTATAGATTCCACAGAAGGAAAGGGCATGAGCTTAATGTCTGTTGGACGTTTAAAGGTTTAGTGCAAGATCTTATTGATAATGACACATTGGTAGTGGATAATCCCATCGCACCCAACAACCAACAAATGGGTGTTTTCAAAGATCCTTTACCCACACATGATGCACAAAAAAAACCTCTGCATGTCAATGAAGTGCAACAAAGTTTCCCCATGGAGGGGTATGTTGGGATGATTAGCATTGTGACAAGAAACAAGAGACACCCTGGAGTTGCCCCCGCGATAGCCACCAGGGAAGTTCCATCCATGTCACAACATCAACCGAATCCTACATAGTTGCCCCCACCTAGACCAGTGGCCATGATTCAAACTAGACTTACTCAAAGTCTATAGACCACATCGGCTAGGCTCTCCATTTATGAGCTTATTCAGCAATCGATGCCCCATCGAGAAGCTCTTATGGAGATATTAAAGGCAATTGAATTGCAACCCCATGAAGCGGATTCGTTCAACAATTTTGTGGGGCATGTCAAACAATGTACTGAACCAGTCATTACCTTCAGGGAAGATGAGCTAAAAATAGTGACTGGAGATGTAGCGGATCCACCCCTGCACGTTATTGCGCGGGTCAATGGGACTCCGTACAAGCGGGTGTTGGTAGACACTGGTTTGTCCAGTAACATTATTACAACTGCTGCATTGAAACATTTGAAACTGCCAGCCTCTCACATTGCACCTTCCACCTATACTCTTCGAGCATTCAATGATGCGATATGCTCGACAGTTGGCACAATTGTCCTGCCCATACAAGTGGGACAAAAGACCATTCATATGTTGTACCACATTTTAGAAGGTGAGATGGCTTACAATATCTTGCTTGGGCGGCCTTGGATCCGAGATATGAAGTGTGTCCCTTCAATTGCTCATCAATGTCTAAAGTATACATTTGAAAGACAAGTGCACGTGGTCCCTGTAGATTTGGAACCTTTTAAATACTGTAATTCAGTGCAAATCATGCCGCAGTCAACCCTTCCTTCAACGCACGTGGATTTCTAGTTAAATCCATCTAAGAGGGGTCCGACTAAGCAATAATATCCATTACCAAATCAATCAAATTCCCAGGCGGGTTCATCTTCTTCATCCAGTCCTCCCACAATGACGCCACCTACGGTGGCCACTCCAACGGACAAAGGAAAGAAGCCCCTAGAAGCGCAACCACCTTTAGTCTCCAACATCTCTACAGAAGAGACGCCTAATAGAATGGAAGTTGAGACACCTAGTTCACCCCACATGGAGTGGACTCAAAGAGAACTCTCATTCGCTTCCCCTCAATTGCCAATGATTACTGTTGAGATGTCTAACACGGGCATGGGGGAGTATATAGTGCGCAATGTTGTTGCAACGCCCACACTTCAGTCTATGCAAGACATGGGAAGACCTCGACTCCCCATAGGCTCCGTGGTTCCTTTAGGCTACCCACCTAATCAGACAAACTTCATTTTTGGGGGCCTAGATCATGGCGTTGAACCTTCCCGACAAGAAGAGGAATATGAAGATCCCTTTGTGGAAGATTTCAACTATCTGGCTAACCCAAACTTCGCATTACGATATCTTAGCCAATGCAATTGGCATGGATACGGGTTAGGCAGGTATGAACAAGGAATGCGTGTTTTGTGCCAACCAAGATACCAAATTCCTTATGATAAATCAGGAGTAGGGTTTAATCACCCTTTGCCCCTCGACATCTTGGTCGAAAACATGCAAGGCCTAGGGATAGGCAACAAGGATGGGTTGGCATCAGATCCATATGCCAATCCAAATACAACTTATACACTGGGGGATTATTTACCATTACAAAAAAATACCCTTGTTGACCTCAACAACCCTTTCCCTATGGCCGAACAAGGAGAAACCTCATGGAATCACCAAAAATGGGAATATGGACAATACCACGAAGGGTCTTCTGAAGATGAGTCAGAGTCCGATCATTTGCACGAATATCCAATGAATGACGATCAGGATAGCTTCCTGATGATGTTACCATTGAATGATCCCAGTGAGCATAGGCTACAACAACAACAACAAAATCCTTTGGACATAGATGACATGTTTGAACACTTACACATAGGTCCAAGACATAGGCGGCATTTCAACCTGGCGTAGTTATAGCAATTACTGCACCTGCCACTCCAGGCATATTGAGAGCATTTTCCGCTTGGAGACCCTATCAAACCATCAGTGCCTAGGGCAAACCCTATTTGCAGGTCCGCGCATAGGGCTGATCCCTTTGTACCAGTGCCTACAGAGCTAGATCCAACGCCCCAAGAACATCCAGAATGTCAGAGTTGTCACATTTGTGGTAATGGAGATTACAATCATTTCATCAACATGTTATCCATTGACTTGACCGCCCCCATCCATGATCCAGCCAATCCCACACGATTATTGCATCTAGACATAGCAGTTATTGATTGGGATCCCGCTGACACACGACCATCTCCATCAGAGTATTGGCATTGCGGTGGGATGTTTCATTTCACTCCAAGACAAACTCAGGATGTCTTCCATGCTGAAGATGAACTTGACGTTCCTAATGATGATCTTAATTTAGCAAACGATATCCATCTGATTCCAATTCCACACCAGTTGGAAGACGGATCCCATATGTCAATCGAAGCAACGACTAATGTAGACATCGACACAAATCTAATGAATCCACAAATTCTCAAGCTGGGGGTAAGTCTTTCCCCCGAAGAGCGAGCCGATTATGTTACCCTTCTTAAGGAAAAGAAGGAGGTTTTTGCATGGTCATACAAGGATATGTCGGGACTAGACCCACAACTAGTCACACACAATTTAACGCTTGATTCGACAATCAAGCCAATCAAGCAAAAACTACGCAAGATGCATCCAACAGTGGCCTTAATGGTAAAATATGAGTTACAAAAGTTGTTGGATGCCTAGTTTGTCATCTGTGTGGATTATCCACCATGGTTGTCTAACATGGGTCCTGTCAAGAAGCCTGATGGGAGGATTCGCATATGCACTGATTTTTAAGATCTTAACAAAGCGAGTCCTAAGGATGATTTTCCTTTGCCGAGCATCGACGCGTTGGTAGACGCTATAGCGGGCCACAAAATGCTTTCCCTTATGGATGGTTTCTCAGGATATAATCATATTCATATCAATCCTAAGGACCAACTAAAAACGGCATTCACAACGCCTTGGGGGACATTTTGCTATAAGGTCATGCCTTTTGGCCTTAAAAATGCCGGAGCCACCTACCAACGTGCCATGACATACATCTTTCATGATTACATGCACACAACTTTGGAATATTACATGGATGATTTGTTGGCCAAATCTCTTTTGCACCCAGATCACATCGGTAACTTGAGCAAGGTCCTTGATAACCTCATTGAACATAAAGTCAGACTAAACCCCAAGAAGTGCGTCTTTGGCGTCACCTCTGGAAATCTCTTGGGTTTCATAGTTTCCAAATGAGGAATTGAGGTTGATCCAAACAAAGTCCAAGAAATCCTTGAAATGCGTCCTCCAACCACCATCAAGCAACTCAAGAGTCTGCAGGGAAAGGTTACGTCGATCAAGCACTTCATAGCACAGTTATCTGACAAATGCCGACCCATGAATAAATTATTGCATAAGAGGGTCACATTTCATTGGGATGACGAGTGCCAGTCCACCTTTGATGACATTAAATAGTACTTGGCTTTGTCGCCAGTATTGGCACCACCTAGACCAGGAGTGTCATTCTATTTATACATCTCAGCCACTGAGGTAGCACTGGGTGCCATGCTGTCCCAAAAAAATGAACTTCACAAAGAACAGGATACATACTATCTTAGCCGCACCTCGGTCAGTTATGAACTTAAATATGCATACGTTGAAAAGCTCTGCTTGGTAGTGGTGTTTGCTACCAAAAAGCTATGCCACTACATGCTCAGTAATAAGACGTATGTTGTGTCTAAGGAGAATCCATTGCGATACATGATGAGTCGTACTTATCATAGTAGCCGCACGATGAAATGGATCATGTTGTTGACGGAGTTTGACAGAGTTCATTGGACAAAAATCCATAAAATGTCAAGTCATCACTGATCAACTAGCTGATGCTCCTCTTGAAGACGATTAGCCTCTGAATTTTGAACTACCTGATGATGGGGTCTTCCATGTTTCATAGTCACCAGATTCTGATGAACCTGAGTCATAGGCTGACATAACCCTATTCTTCGATGGTTCTAAATGTGAGCAAGGGGGTGGTGCGGGAATTGTATTCTTCACTCTGCAAGGCGCTCCAATGCCCTTGTCATTTAAATTAGACTTCTCGTGCACCAACAACAATGTAGAATACGAAGCCTTGCTCATAGGTCTTCAGACAACAATCACCATGAACATTAAATGATTGAACATCTTTGGTGATTCGCTGTTAATTGTCAATCAAGCAAAGGGGATATTCCAATGAAAATTTCCAGTTTTGCGGGCCTATAAAGCCCTTGTGGACAAATTCCTAGCACAACTTGAATGGTATGACATCGAGGCACTCCCTCGATCATCAAATTGTTTTGTGGATACTATGGCCTCCTTGGGGTCACTCATCCCGCAAGACCCTTCTAGTGAAATGACAACCATTCAGGTTACAACATTATCGCAATCTGCGATGGAGAGTGCAAGCTCTGATTTGATGCCAGGAATCCACATGATCCATATTGAACCATCTTCAGATAAGTTCTCTCGAATTCGATATTGTTTGATTCAAGCCAACTAGGGGTCCTTGTTTTCCTCGACCCCTCTTACTAACAACACCACGTTGTTTTTACAAGTTCTTTCTTGCTCAGCTTTTGTTCGGGATAGACTTCAAGAGGGATTGGTCGTTCATACTATCGAGGTTTCTGATCAGCAAGATTGGTACACACCCATTCGGGATTACCTCAAGCTCAGTAATCTCCCACTTGGATTGACACAAGCCGTGAAAAGATCATTCAAACAGAAAGCGACAAAGCATGTCTTGTTAGGAGACATTTTGTATCATCAAAATTATGAAGGAATCCTCCTTCGTTGTTTTGACCAGCAAGAGTCCGCTTAGGCGATCACCCAAGCTCACGATGGTACCTGTGGTGGCCACTTCAGCGGTATGGCCATCGCAAAGTGCATTCTTTGCATGGGTTATTATTGGCCATCTTTAGAGCGAGATTGTTGCGCATATGTGAAGAAGTGCGTGAAGTGTCAACACCATGCTAATTTGACACACGTACCTTCTTAGGCCTTGCAGCCGATCCAATCGGTTTGGCCTTATTTGTAGTGGAGATTTGATCTAATTGGAAAGATCTCCCCTGCGTCTTCTGGTCGTCACACGTTCATTTTAACGGCCACAGAGTACTTTACCAAATGGGTGGAAGCAATTCCACTGACCACTATGACTGGAGCCCACATTGCGAAGTTTATTTTACATAACATCATATGTTGTTTTGGTATTCCATCCAAGATCCTGTCAAATAATGGGACACCATTCAAGAATAAATATGTGCGTGCTTTGACCACAAAGTACAAGATTTAGCATAGCTTTTCAACACCCTATTATCCGTAGGCAAATGGGAAAGCAGAGGCATCAAACAAAATGCTAGTCGCCATTCTCAAAAATATAGTTGCAGATAATCATAAAGACTGGCACATTCAGATCCCGCTTGCCCTATGGGCTTATCGCACCAGCATTCGAACGCCCACTGGGGCAAATCCATTTTTGCTAGTGTATGGCTCTAAGACAGTCATGTCTTTTGAATTGGAAATTCCTTCCCTGCGCATTTCAATGCAAGAGTTCATCGATGATGACACTGTGTGGCAGGCCCAGTTAGATCAACTGACGTTGCTCGACGAACGACACGTTAATGCTCTCGAGCACTTGCGTATCTATCAAGAGCGACTTAAGAAAGCATACAACATGAAAGTTCACCTTAGGGAATTTCAGGTTGGTGACTTGGTCTTAAAAGAGAACCAGCAAAATTCTAATTTGCTATCCCATTTGCGAGACAAGTTCGTGGTAAACTGGTTAGGTCCTTACATCATTGACAGTAAAATAGGACCTGGAACATACCGGCTTGCCTCTCTTGAAGGAATCAAGGAAATAGAACCCTTGAACATCATTCATTTGAGGCCATTCCACATCTAGAGAGCCATAGTCCAACCAAAAGCTCCAAGGATTACCACAATCGCTTGGTCAACCCAAAATCTCCAAGGATTACCATAATCGCTTGGTCAACCCAAAAGCTCCAAGGATTACTACAATCGCTTGGTCAACCCAAAAGCTCCAAAGATTATCATAATCACTTGGTCAACCCAAAAGCTCCAAGGATTACCACAATCGCTTGGTCAACCTAAAAGCTCCAAGGATTATCATAATCGCTTGGTCAACCCTAAATGCCCCAAAGGTATCTATAAACCCTTTGGTCAACACCAAAAGCTCCAAGCATTACCATAACTGCTTGGTCAACATAAATATTTAAAAATCAACAAAAACAACACAAAAATTCAAAATCACAAAAACAATTGCATTTCAATTCCATGATTACAAAAAAAAAAAACAACAATCAAAATTACAAAAATAATTGCATTTCAATTCCATGCATTCTCATAAAAATCAAAATTACAAAAACAATTGCATTCCAATTCCATGCATTCTCATAAAAATCAAAATACAAAAATATAGGTTGCATTAAGCATTGCATCCATACATTGCATACTTCGCTAGGTCATACAAGTCAAAAGCACCATAGACAGTCATTACTTGGAAATTCCATCATTTCCACATCAAATCCATTTTCATAAACGCATACATCCCGCATATCACCATTTGTAGCATCGTCAGTTGTCTCCTAATGTATATAGGGTTTTCGTCATTCAGCTGTTTTAAATTTCTAGCCAAAATCGTACATAGTTAAACAGATTTTACATGGGAAAGTTTTACTTGGATCCTACCTTGTTTCATAGCATCCCAACACAAATTAACACAGATATAAAAATTCCTAAGTTGTGTGAACGAAAGATGAAACCTGCACCGTAATCCAGGTTACCATAAGCGAAACGACTATCTTGCTTATCCCCCTGTGCGAATGACCTTAGGAACGCTGAGAGTTGGCAAAAGGACAAGCATCCTCCCTACCCAATTCCCCATGAATCCCAAGTTCTCAAAAGTTGCAAAACATCCAAAAGTTGCAAAACATCAAAACATTACAAATTTGACATCCTCCAGTGCACACATCAAAAGGCACAAACAATAGTGATTCTTGTCACTCCATATTCAAATCCCTTGCTCAAAAAAAAAATAAAAAACAAATAAAACAAAAATAAATAGTGATTTTATCACTATAAAGAGCAAGTATCCCAATACACTTGAAGAAAATAAGGGAGTCAAACTTGAATCCCTAGAACTCTCAGTATTTCGACAGGTCATGAGGCAAGCTTCAGTATCGATTTGGTTGATAGCCTATTGGTCACTGGTGGTAAACCTCTCGCATGACGATATATCTGTCACATTAACCTGCGTGCAGATCAATGTTTGCATGTGGATGAGCTAGCTTATGGTATCCTAGATAACATTGTAGATTAATCTAACTAAATACAATAAAGGAGTTAGTGGAGCTAATTAGGTGATCCTCAGTATAGGTTCGGTTGAGAGCCCATCTAGCACTGGCGGTATCCTGATGAATAACACATAAACGAACTCAATTGCACACACAGGGATGTGAAATAACTTGGTTAAATTCAAGTCGAATTTAGACCTTGTTCAAAAAGTCTTGCGAGATAAATGTACAGTCTTGGCTAGTTAGTTAAAATATCTACATCTCAAAAAAGCTTAACTCCATTTTCAAACAACCGATACATTTCATTCCATACATCACCATCAAAAAAAAAAATAGACAAAATCCACAAAGTTCTCACATGCACAAGCATTCCACAAATTAATCCCATTACTCTAGGGAGTCCAATCCAAATCTTGTACAGTCTATGGTGCCTTGACAAATCATCAAAAAATTCATTGCATTCATTCCATATGCATACATCATACAGATTAGAACCATCGCATTCATAATCGCATATGCATACATCACTGTAAAAACATGTACATAAAAATAAATCATGAAAAATGTATAAACACCAAAAAGAGTCATATGTATATATATATCATAACAAAATTGCCCGCAAGCTACAAAACTGGTCCCCTGACCCCGCAATCATATCTCAAAAACCCCCAGCCTAGGGCGTCGGCCACCATGATCACGCAGGATCGATGCGACGAGAGCTACCCCCTACGGTATCAGTCCTTTGAGACCTCTCAGGGCGACTGCTCGCCCCTGCATCCCGACCACTAGCGCCTCCCTCATCTCATCGTCAATGACGGGATGATGCCGACTACTCTGTCCCACTATCTCTCATCCGATACGATGAGCCACTGGTCGGAGGCTCTGGTATTCGCCCACCAAGGCGGATAATCTCACCCTCCATCTCTAGCCGATGCCACCCCCAATCTGCCTCCCGTCGCCTCCACTCTGCCTCCCGCCTACGGTAGTACACGATGGCATCATCATGCTATGCTAGCTGCACCCGCAGGAGATCCCTCTCCCGTGCAACATCCGTATCACCACCCTGTTGGCGAGACACAGTCCCTGCGCTCTCTCGCTCTGCTAATTGTTTCCATAGGCGATCCCTCTCCTATGTCATCTCTCAAAGCTCTCCATCCTGCCTCTGCAATAACCCTGTCAATCACGCTATCTCAGCGCGCAACCTCGCCTCTGTATCCCCCAACCCAATCGACTGCCTCAACCCCTTTGGAGCATCAGCCTGCTTCGGAGCATCCTGCATCTCTGGTGGCTCCTCATCCCCAAAGTCCTCTCCTGCATCTGCCACCTCCACCATGTCCACATCCGTAGGAGCTCCCCAACCCTCTCTTGGTGCCTCTGCACCCTCTCCGCCTCCCGCTGCCTCATCTCCTCCCAATGGCCCCTCACCTCGCCACTACCAAAGCGTCCACCACTCTTGGTACTCGGCCGTCACTCCGATGCCATCTACGTCCGGAATGTCCAATACTATATCAGACTCCTCCCCCAATGTGCTACATTCCAAATATAAGACAAGATGTTGGCTGAATATTTTATTTCAGTAAATTACTATTTACATAGTTAGCTATCCAACGGAATTCTTTTTTATCATCTTATATCTTTTTTATATTCTTCATCTGCGTTTGCGCATTTAGCCTATACAACGAGGGTGTGCCCACCTCAAGTGGCCATTGATTTATTTTTATTCTTTCGTTATTAATTTCCTCTTCGATTATTTAATTCGTCATTCTGTGTCAAATTCTCTGTGTAATTTTGAATTGTGCCGAAGGATAGTTAAATCCTTCCAAGTGGTATCAGTTGTCATTCGGTTCTGAAGCGCCGCCGCCATCTCGCAACACGGTTCTGAAAACTTCACCGCCGGCGTCTCGAAGCACTCCGCAGGCGTTCTTTTTTTTACAGGGCATTACAGCCACTCGTCGTGGCGTTTCCACTGCAGCCAACGCCATCAAGCGCGTTCCACAGTATTCTCAGGCTACAGTCAGCCGCAGGCGGCTACTATAAATCTTCCCCATCACAAATCCTTCGCAAAATCGATGTTTATACCTGCCAGTCCTCTCGCAGCCATTCAACCAATCAAAATTCGTGATTCGATTTAATTTTTGCCGCAACCTAAGGTTTGTTCGTTCTTATGTGCGCTGACGTCAGTTCCCGAATTTTTTAATTAAATTCGGCATTGTTCATTATCCCACATTGGCAGTGCTTCGGTTGGGGAAGCATTTAAAAATAAGTTAGCACTCCTTATTCAACGTGACTGCGGTCACACATCCGGTTCCTATGCACGTTTCGGTCCTGTCCTCCGTGTCGCTTTGTCGTCTCGCGTCTTTCTGTCGCTCCGTCATCGCGTTTCAGTTGGTCCGTTCGTCGTCTCGCATCCGGTCCTATCCTCCGTGTCGCTTTGTCGTCTCGCATCCGGTCGTTCTCTGTCCTCCATGTCGTTGTGTCATCTCGCGTCCTCCGTGTCGCTTTGTCGTTTCGCCTCCGGTCGTTCTCTATCCTCCATGTCGTTGTGTCGTGTCACTGTGTCGTTTCGCGTCCACGTGTGTTTCATCCGTCACGTCTCGCTGTCCGATTTCCGTCCATTCGCATCGTGTAAAGTCCAGTTCGGTTTCCATATTCGGCAGGTCGCGGTCAAACAGTGTTAACAAGTTGTCATAAGTTCGGTTCCATATTCGGCAGGTCGAGGTCAAAAAGTATTAAAAAGTTGTCATAACCTGTCGCAAGTCATTAAAAGTTGTCATAAACTGTCCAAGTTGCTGTCAAGGAGGAGCCAAAGACCACATTAAATTCCGCGTCGCAGTTGGAGCGAAACTTCAAGCAGAATCCCAATTTTTTTGCTAAATTCAACCAAAATTTGTGGCAGTTGAAGCGGAATCCTAAGCTGGCTATGTTAACAAGTGCATGAGCAAAAAGTGGACCAAAGGTGCTGACGGTCGATTATCAAGCTCGAAAACGACCAATAACAACGCAAGAAGACCAAATCGAAGCCCAGGTACAAAAAATTCTCCTTCTCCTTTTAAAATTGGTAGTTATAATCCACATCACCCACTAGTAGATCCTATGGCTACTAATCCTCCCCCAACTCGCAAAAACATCACACAAGGAAATTCAAGTAACTCAGCCGTTTCCAACGATGATTCTCTTCATCTCTTACTAGAGGGTATGAACGAAATTGGTCTCCTCCTAAAAGACCTAGTAAAAGCACAAAACCAGCCTAATCCCAATACTAATTCTCAAAATCACTCCCAAGCCCAAAGGAATGAAGAAAATATCGATCCTAATGATAATTGGGAACAACAACGAGGTGATTCGGATAATTACAGGGATCGCTATCAGAGACAACGGTATAACCAAAATCAAGAAAGGGATACAGGTTATCAACAACCGAGAGGCCCTAATAATAATTTTCCATGAATTGATATGCCCACTTTTGAAGGTCATGATCCTCGTGGTTGGATAGCCAAAATGGAAGGCATTCTTGACTTATATCAAATTAAGGAAATTGATAAAGTTCCTTTCGCTGCATCAAAACTTGGCACTGAGGCCTACCAATGGTTTGTATGGCTTAAACGAGAGACAAGAGCTACTATTAATTGGAGAAAATTCACTACTTCTTTTTAAGAAAGATTTGATGAAGGAGCTACATCATCATACATAGTAAGACTGTTATCTCTTAAACAAGAAGGGTCAGTTAGCGAATTCGTTTCGGAGTTTACCAGTTTACTACCATACACTTTAGACCTTAGTCCCGACACAGTGGTAGGAGCCTTTCGCAATGGTTTGAAAGAAAGTATTCGAGTGGAGGTAGACATGCACAATCCCACCTTGCTGAACGATTGTATAAGAATAGCCAAGTTGGCCGAGAAGAGACATCAGTTGTCTGCACGACGTGAAACTTATAGTCGTCCTTCATATCGCAACAATTCCTTTCATAGAAATGATCAACCATCAAGATATTTTTGCTATAAATGTCGCACTCATCACCCCAAGGAACAAGCATGTGCCCAAAAACAAAACTTTCATATTGAAGGTGATCAATGTGAAGGAGAAGAGGAAGAACCTTACCAACCGGAAGAACCTATGCCGGAAGACCTACCATGTACTATAGAAGAAAAAGAAGAGGATACAATGGCGATCTCCGTGCATGCTCTCATGGGTTTAACCGCCCACCATACCATCAAGGTACCGGGATTTCTTCGCCGTGAAAAAGGTGAATGTGCTAATTGATTCCGGTAGTACCCACAATTTTATCGACATCAAAACCGCAAAAGCTTTGAATTTATTCATTAACTCTTCCAACAAAGACAAATTCCAGGTTCTAGTGGCCAACGGGGTGAACGCACAATGTGTTGGTCGCACATCTCAAGTTTCCATAAAAATGGGAACTTATACTTGGTTTGGATCCCTTTTCGTCATGAATTTGGGGAACTCGGATGTCATTTTGGGAGTTGAATGGTTGGAAACATTAGACACGGTTAGCTTCAACTTCAAAAAATTATTTGTGGAATGGAAGGAAAACGGACGAGTCATTCGCTTACAAGGCATTACTACTCCTCCATCACAAATGGTGAGCTCTCATAGTATGGAAAAGTTGTTAAAAAAGGGTGGATATGGGTTTATAGCTCAAATTAATTGTTTGGAAAAACAATCTCCAGCACCTTCGGATATTATTGCTCCAGAGTTACAAGACATCATAACACATTACGAAGAGGTTTTCCAAGAACCTCAAGGATTACCTCCTAAACGATCTCATGACCATGCCATCCATTTGATTCCAGGGAGTGTTCCTCCTAACAATCGTCCTTATCGCTATCCTCAACCACAAAAGACAAAAATCGAATAGATCGTTCAGGATTTGTTGGATCATGGAGTCATTCGTCACAGCACTAGTCCTTACTCCTCACCTGTAGTTCTGGCTAGACGAAAAGATAATTCTTGGCGTATGTGTCCTGACTTTTGTTCTCTCAATAAACTCACTATCAAGGACAAATTTCCTATCCCTGTCATAGATGACCTATTAGATGAGTTGCATGGTGCAAAATTTTTTACAAAATTAGACCTTCGCTCCGGATTTCACCAAATCCGTGTTAGAGAAGAAGATATTCCCAAAACCGCCTTTCGTACTCATGAAGGTCATTACGAATTTTTGGTTATGCCTTTTGGTCTCACTAATGCACCATCCACATTCCAAAGTCTCATGAACCAAGTGTTTCATCCACTCCTCCGTAAGTTTGTGTTAGTTTTTTTTGATGATATTCTCATATACAGCAAAACATGGACGGACCATTTACATCATGTGGATAAAGCCCTTCACATTTTACACAAAGAAAAATTATTTGTTAAACGTTCCAAATGTTCATTTGGTGTTCAAGAAGTCGAGTATCTTGGTCATATAGTTTCACATGAAGGCGTCAAAGTGGATCCCAATAAGATTAAGGCAATTCAAGAGTGGCCTTTACCTAAAACCATCAAGAAACTTCGTGGTTTTCTGGGTCTCACGGGCTACTATCGCAAGTTTGTGCACAACTATGGTAAGATTGCAGCACCTCTCACCGCACTCACAAAGAAGGATGCTTTTCGTTGGTTGACAGAGGCTACTCAAGCCTTTGAAGCTCTTAAGAAAGCCATGTGTACAACTCCAGTATTAGCAACTCCCAATTTTCACAAACCATTTATTATCGAATGTGATGCATCAGGAACAGGAATTGGGGCTATCCTAATGCAAGAAGGTCATCCATTGGCATTTGAAAGTAAACAACTTTTCGGAAAAAATTTGGGAAGATCAACATACGAAAAAGAAATGTTGGCTATTCTTCATGCAGTAGAAAAATGGAGACACTACCTAATCAGTAGCCGCTTCATTATAAAAACAGATCATAGTAGCCTCAAGCATTTTTTGGAGCAAAGGTTTTCTTATCCGAAACAAAATAAGTGGTTAACCAAACTGTTGGGCTATGATTTCGTTATCAAATACAAGAAAGGGAAGGAAAATATAGCCGCCGATGCGCTGTCCAGGAAATATGAAGATGAAGTAGTCATTAACGCTATTTCAGGTCCTTGCTCCCAATGGGTGAATCAATTACAAGATGAATGGTTGTCAAATAGCGAAACTGCTCAGATAATTCAAGAATTATCTATAGGGTCCTCTAAACACCCTTTGTTCTCTTATGAAGATAAAATCCTCCGAAAGAAGAATCGCATTTACATTCCACACAATTCAGAACTCAAATCAAAGATCCTCGATGAATCACACGCTTCCCCATCAGCAGGACATTCAGGATTCTTGAAGACATATTTACGGGTCAAACAATCATTTTGTTGGAAAGGATTAAAAGCAGAAGTCAAACAATGGGTAGTAGAATGTGAGGTTTGCCAGCGCAATAAAGGAGAAACAGTCAAATCACCAGGATTGTTGCAACCATTACCCATCCCTGAACGACAGTGGGAACATATATCCATGGATTTTATTGAAGGTCTTCCGAAGTCTGAAGGCAGGACAGTAATCTTCGTCGTCGTAGACCGGTTATCCAAATACGCTCACTTTCAGGCTTTACAACATCCGTTTTTCGCAAGCAAGGTGGCAAAGGTATTTATGGATTCAATTTTCAAATTACATGGTATGCCAAAGAATATTGTAAGTGATAGAGATCCCATCTTCACTAGTAACTTTTGGCGGGAGTTATTTCGACTTAGTGGTACCAAATTGAACATGTCTTCAGCCTACCATCCATAGACAGATGGTCAAACAAAAGTAGTTAACAAATGTTTGGGTACGTACTTAAGATGTTTTGCTCAAGATAAACAATACCAATGGAGCCATTGGTTAGCATTGGCAGAATGGTGGTACAACACTTCTTACCATTATTCAATTAAGATGTCTCCATTTGAAGCATTGTATGGCACCAAACCTCCAGCAATCACAGATTACGTACATGGATCATCCAAAGTAGCCAAAGTGGATGATTGGTTCCAACAAAGGTAGTCTACACTCACCATCCTCAAAGAAAATTTGGTCCAAGCACAGAATCGTATGAAACAACAACAAGACCTGCACCGATCAGAGAGAACTTTTAATATAGGTGATTGGGTGTTCCTAAAGTTGCAACCTTACAAACAATCCTCGTTAAGGATAAAGTCCAGCCAAAAGTTGGCTCCACGATTCTATGGTCCCTACAAAATTGTGCGCCGCATTGGAGAAGTAGCCTATCAATTAGAGCTACCTACATCATCACGAATACACCCGGTATTTCATGTTTCATGTCTCAAAAAAGTAATTGGTCAAAAAGTACAAAGTCAATCAGACTTACCAGTGCTCGATGAGGAAGGACGCATACATCTCCAACCTGAAGATATACTACAACATAGAATCCGAAGACCGAGATCACGTCGATTCAAGAATTTCTCATTAAATGGCAAGATTTACTAGAGGAGGATGCCACCTGGGAACCTGAAAGTATCTTCCAGTCATTTCCAGCTTTGAGGACAAAGCTTTCCGAGGAGGGGAGTCATGCTACATTCCAAATATAAGACAAGATGTCGGCTGAATATTTTATTTCAGTAAATTACTATTTACATAGTTAGCTATCCAACGGAATTCTTTTTTATCATCTTATATCTTTTTTATATTCTTCATCTGCGTTTGCGCATTTAGCCTATACGGCGAGGGTGTGCCCACCTCAAGTGGCCATTGATTTATTTTTATTCTTCCGTTATTAATTTCCTCTTCGGTTATTTAATTCGTCATTCTGTGTCAAATTCTCTGTGTGTAATTTTGAATTGTGCCGAAGGATAGTTAATCCACATCCGCAAGAGCTCCCCAACCCTCTCCTGGTGCCTCTGCACCCTCTCCACCTCCCGCTGCCTCATCTCCTCCCAATGGCCCCTCACCTCGCCACTACCAAAGTGTCCACAAGTCTTGGTACTCGGTCGTCACTCCGATGTCATCTACGTCCAGAATGTCCAATACTATATCAGACTCCTCCCCCAATGGCTTGAGGATCGACGCAGCTAGGGTCCTCTCATCACTCCAGCGTCGATAGACTACGGGTTCCCCAGGCAACCCCTGGCATACCCCAAACTGTCACGTCACTCGGAGATAGTGAAAGTACTTCTGCTTCGTCCCGTGTCATCCAATCACCCATCTCCCCCTCCGGACCCACCGAAGCCAATAATTTGCCTCTGGCCATGCGGGACAATCCCGATATGGCCTCCATACCACATCTCCGGGAGTCAGTCATGCCAATGCATCTCTGTAATGGTCCACGTCTCTCGTGAATCTTTGACTCTACCCTCACTCCTCAGACTGATACCATAGAGCACCATAATCAATATCCCTGTCCACCATGTCCACCCGTGTAGTCCAAGGTAGCCCACGTGGTCACTCTATGGCTATATGCTGCCATGCCCAGCAATGCAATAAGAAACTGTAGCCAATCCCGTTCTGCCTCTGGCAGCGGACCTCATACAACTCATCATACAACTGAGCCAAAAGAGTCTGGCCCCATCTCATAATCACCGGATCTATCATCGGATAATCCACTAACTACCACACCACCTCCAATAGGTTCCATTGGAACCTCGCTCCTTACGAGTCTGTCAGGAGCATGTTGGAAATGAGGCTCATGAGTAGTGCATGCCTCACTCCCAACATTCCCCTCGCATACCAATATCGTACCAGAATCCCACCAATCTAACAATCTAGCTCCGCCCTCTCCAACGAGGTCATCCCATCCTCATCCTCTCCATGTCCAAAATACCCCGTATATTGGAATCCAGAGAATCCAATACACGTCCTCTAAGGTGACAGTCATCTCCCCTGTCGAAATATGGAAGGTGTTCGTCCGAACATCTCACAAGCCGATCAAAGCTGTAATGTACGCCCAATCTGCTACAACTGCATCCAATCGAGCCACATGCTTGAGCCCTAGGGCATCAAGCCAATCCCAGTCCTTAGCTTTCAACGCCTCGCGGGCATTAGAAAAAATAGTCGGCACCCGATGTCGACTCTTCACCACCTACACATCACAGAAAACAACACACATCAAAAACATGTATCAAATCACCATTACATGTACAAAAATGCATAACTGTACAGTAACATCTTTCATTCACATGTACATCCAAAAAAAAAAAATTGACATGGTTTACCTACAGTTTTACCTAAGTTTACCATTTCAAAACAAAAAAAAATCATTCAGTTTTCATTGTACATTTCATCACAAACAACAAAAATTTGACATGGTTTACCTACGGTTTTACCTAAGTTTACCATTTCAAAACAAAAAACAATTCATTCAGTTTTCATTGTACATTTCATTAAAAAAAAATTGACATGGTTTACCTACGGTTTTACCTAAGTTTACCATTTCAAAACAAAAAAAAATTCATTCAATTTTCATTATACATTTCATCAAAAACAACAAAAAATTTGACATGGTTTACCTACGGTTTTACCTAAGTTTACCATTTCAAAACAAAAAAAAAAATCCATCAATTTTTCATCTTACATTTCATCAAAAACAACAAATTTTTTTTTGACATGGTTTACCTACGGTTTTACCTAAGTTTACCATTTCCAAACAAAAAAATCCATCAATTTTTCATCTTACATTTCATCAAAAACAACAAAAATTTGACATGGTTTATCTACGGTTTTACCTAAGTTTACCATTTCAAAACAAAAAATTCATCACGTTTTCATCTTACATTTCATCACAAATAACAAAAAAAAATTGACATGGTTTACCTACGGTTTTGACCTAAGTTTACCATTTCAACAAAAAAATTCATCCATTTTTCATTTTTTAATTTCATCAAAAACAACAAAAATTTGACATGGTTTACCTATGGTTTCGACCTAAGTTTACCATTTCAATAAAAAAAAATTCATCTATTTTTCATTTTTAAATTTCATCACCAACGACAAAAATTTGACATGGTTTACCTACGGTTTCGACCTAAGTTTACTATTTCAACAAAAAAAAAAATCATCCATTTTTCATTAAAAAAAAAAAAATTTCGACATGGTTTACCTACGGTTTTGACCTAAGTTTACCATTTCAACAACAACCAAATTTCATCAATTTTTGCATTTCTTAATTCCATACACAAATTACAAAAAAATGGACATGGTTTACCTATGGTTTCGACCTAAGTTTTACCATTCACATCAAAAACATTTTATAACCATGGTTATCCTAAAGTGTTACTCTAAGTTTCATTTTGGGTTTATCCTACGGTTTTCCATCTAAGTTTCCATCGGTTTGCATCCACGTTTCATTTGGTTTCATTCATTCACCTTTTAATTTAATTAATTAGGGTTTCATGTTTTAAACAAACAAAAAACAATAAAAACACATTTGCATTTTCAAATTCAAACTCGAGGAGATAGTGCACTTACTGGTCTCGCCTCGGCTCCGCCACTTGATGACCCGGTTTGTGCACTTATGGTGGCTAGAAAATCTGGCAGCACTTCGCATCAAAAAATCTACCTCCTCCCCAGAGCTCCAAATCACAATCGTTGAACAGTGCAAATGAGCCCAATCCGTCATTTTCGCATATTTATAATTTTTGCTTGCTGGTAATCGTCCCTGACTGGAACGAGTGCTTTTTCCTAAGGCGCGCTCGTCCCACCCCAGGACGAGTACCATCATGGCGCGCTCGTCTCACCCTAGGACGAGTACCATCATGGCGCGCACTCATCCCCCTCGAGACGAATAAAAAAAAAAAAAAATCAACAATAACCAAAACATCAAAATGACAAATGCCAACAAAAAAACTAAAAATTGTCGGACAAAAGTGTTCTTGCACTTAACCTCTTGGCATAAGAAAACTGATGTCGAGGTCTACTTTGTCGTTATCCTACTCCCTAAGAAGGCTACCATAGCCGGACCGCTCCACGGGATGATGGATTTTCGCCAATGTTAACCCCAAATGGCATTCCAAAATGGGTTCACACTCACCAAAAATAGGTCAAAACAATCGGTAAATTGCTCGAGCATGTACCGGCTAACATCTGAAGGCACCCTCACTTAAGTCATCTTGGGTCAAGCGACTCGTCGCTTTTCTCATGTCGGTCATTCCCTCATCGATTCGTCGCTTTTCTCATGTCGGTCATTCCCTCATCGATTCGTCGCTTGAGGGGGTAGTCACACTTAGTTGCCAATCAACACCAATATACCCAGTCTTGGAAATGACACGCATTCAAAGGATCATTGCAAAAGACAATCGCGCCCCTGCTTGGGGCAGCAAACAAGCAATTATCACAAATTGATCATATACTTGGCATTCGTGAATCATGAACTCAAGGTTCCCACAGACAAAAAGTTGCATCCTTTGCATTTTCATGACTGATCAATGTCTAAGTTCAAGTAATACCTCACCGAACCAGGTTAATGCTTGATTTAAGTTCTTTAGCTCGTCAGAAGCAAAGGATTCAAGAATGCGTGCCCTTTTCATACTTGGGGCATCAAGAGTTGGTTAGGTTACTGAAAACCTTAATCATTAGTGCTTTGGTTATCTATTTTTGCTCAAGACTCGCACCATGTGCAGCGCTTTCCAAAAAGGGGCATCTGTAGACACCAAAATAGCACCAATCCGATTATGTGACAACAAGCACTGATCAACTAACACACACAACCCCCAGGGCAGCCCTTAGAGGTTAAACAGTGGTTCTAACCACTTACACAACAGTTTTACAAGTCAGGAATCAATTTGGCATCTTTTAGACACTCAGCTACTTATTTGTCCCACCCAAGGACAAGTGCGGATTTGTACTCGTCCTACCAAGAGACGAGTGCGGATTAATACTCGTCTCACCTAGAGACGATTACTAGCGCTCGCTTCGGGGTGGGACGAATGCCAGGTTTGACCGACAAAAAGTCAGATATCGGCACATGACAACTCAGAATTGCCACTTAACTTTCCCTGCATGGCATAGGAGTGCGAGTGAGTTCTTTTGACAACTCATATCTGCCAATTGACTCTTCCTTCACTGCATGGGAATGGAAGTGAGATTTTTAGGACAACTCAAATTTTCCACTTAGTTATCTCTTCATTACATGGGAGTGCAAGTGAGCTTTTCTAAAACATACAAAGACATGCACATAGGCAGTTAAGAAGCCCTTGATCAAGAAGAAGTCTTCTCTTCACACAAAAAGCATTCATGCAAAGAAACACTTTTGCATGTTAATTCAAAGAGACCCCTTGGGTCTATAAAATGGTGAGTTTCCTCACCCAAAAGATATACGAGAGAAGGAGCATTTTGAGCGACGAAGTGCTGCTAATTCATTTACCTGCGATTTGTGTTTTCAATATCCATAATCTCTTAATCGAAAGAGAGGTTATTGGGTGACTTTTGAAGGCACAAATCAAGAACCAACCCCGATTTTTTTGATCACAATATCCTACCAATTTTCCGACAACACATCACATTAGGTTTTGGACCCATCCTAAGCGGATTGGTGTCGAAGCAAAGTTTCACCCATGGGTGGTTTGCCTTCGGGCACCCCCCGCTTTATTTCTTTTGTAGTATTTAGCTAGTTTCATGTTTATGCTTTTGTCAAGTTTTCATTTTATTTAGACTCATTTTAACCATCGTTAGATTCATATTTTATTTTTCATACACAGGTGCTACTGATTCTTTGTTTGTTTCTTTGAACGCAGATTTGCAGCATTGGAGGAGCAGCGAGGAATCTACCTTTACCAACGCAAGCGACGACAACGTTTTGGTTCGCTCATCTTATATGTGGGCACACGGAAGAACGAATTCTGAAACAAGTTGTAAAAGACCAACATTTAACGTTCCTATCCCCTAAAAAGGAAGGAGACGCATTATAACACAAATTTGAAAAGCATATCAATAAAAGGGTTGATTTTTATATTGCTTTAATATCTTGTGTTCATGTTCTTTCTTTTTATGCATTTTTCAATAACATAGGATTTAAGCATTATTTTAGTTTCATTTACATTGCATTTTAGTTTATCCTTTTTGTTTTCGGAATCTCATGTTTTCAATGGCGATCACGATGGGACTTACGATTGCCGGCCAGAAGTGCTCTTGGCATCAAAAAAAAAAAACAAACGTCGGGGTTTACAATGTCCTTATCTACCTCCCAAAGAAGGCTACCATGGCCGGACCGCTCCATGAGAGATCAAATTTTCACCAATATTCACTCCAAATGGCATCCTAAAATGGGTTCACACCCACCAAAAATAGGTCAAAACAATCAAAAAACTGCTCGAGCATTCATCGAATAACATCTGAAGGCACCCTCACTTAAGTCATCTTGGGTCAAGTGACTCATCGCTTTTCTCATGGCTGTAATTCCTTCATCGATTCGTCGCTTGAGGGGGTAATCACACTTAAGTCACCAATCAACAAACACACACCCAATCAAGGCAATGGCATGCATTCAAAGAATCATTGACAAAGATAATCACGCTCCTACTTGGGGCAGAAAACAAGCAATAATCACAAAATTGATCAAACACTTGGCATTCCCGAAGCATGAACACAAGGTTCCCTCGTGGACAAAAGGTTGCGCCCTTTGCCTATTCATGACTGATCTATGTCCAAGCTCAAGTCACACCTCACCAAAATAGGTTAATACTTGAAATCAAATTCCTTAGCTCGTCAGAAGCAAGGATTCAAGAATGCATGCCATTTCCATGCTTGGGGCATCCAAAGTTGGTTAGGTTACTGAGAAACCCTAATCATTAGTGCTTTGGTTATCTATTTTTGCTCGACACTGCGCCTTGCACAGCGCTTCCCAAAAAGAGGCATCTTTAGACACCAAAACAGCACCAATACGATTATGTGACAACAAGCACTGATCAACTAACACACACAACCCCCATGGTAGCCCTTAGAGGTTAAACAGTGGTTCTAACCACTCACACAATAGTTTTACAAGTCAGGGATCAATTTGGCATCTTTTAGACACTCAGCTACTTATTCGTCCCACCCAGGGATGAGTGCAGATTTGTACTCGTCCTCCCAAGAGACGAGTGTGGATTAATATTCATCTCACCCAGAGACGATTACCAGCGCTCGCTTCGGGGTGGGACGAACGCCAGGTTTGATCGACAAAAAGTCAAATATTGGCACATGACAAATCAGAACTGCCACTTAGCTTTCCCTGCATGGCATAGGAGTGCGAGTGAGTTCTTTTGACAACTCATATCTGCCAATTGACTCTCCCTTCACTGCATGGGAATGGGAGTGAGCTTTTTAGGACAACTCAGATTTGCCACTTAGCTATCCCTTCATTACATGGGAGTGCAAGTGAGCTTTTCTAAAACATACAAAGACATGCACAGAGGCAGTTAAGAAGCCCTTGATCAAGAAGAAGTCTTCTCTTCACACAAAAAGCATTCATGCAAAGAAACACTTTTGCATGTTAATTCAAAGAGACCCCTTGGGTCTACAAAATGGTGAGTTTCCTCATCCAAAAGATATACAGAGAAGGAGCATTTTGAGCGACGAAGTGCTGCTAATTCATTTACCTGTGATTTGATATTACCCTTTGATATGTGTGCTTTGGCAAAACCTATTGGAGTTCAATTTTACCCCATGCTGTCATCCACACATCCTAATTCTCATTATCCATCTAAACGTGTGAAACTCACACCCATAATGACATCTACTTCTTCTCCATCATATTCACCTTCACATATAGCTCAATCATCTTCTAAACAAACCGCATTAGGACCTAAGAAAGATCCTAATCCCACAACCAATGTCTTTTGTTCTACTCCTATAACTTCTATACCTATAATAGACCCATCTATTGACACCTCTACATCGTATATATCCACCAAATGCATATTATCCGCATCAGAAGACGTAGGAAATATTCCTTCTACCTCTTATGCTCTTACTGACGAGCTCTTACCCGATCTATCTAAAATTCTTATATCATAAGAAACAAATGTTTCTATGCAAGATTCCCTTGTTTTAAATAAATTGCCACCATCTTCTCGTACCTTAGGCCTCCCACAGCCTATGGGAAGTATTTACCAAGTCGGGAGTTGTGCCTTTATTTATAAGGGATATGACTGGGGTAGAATACCTAGAAACATCAGAACTCATTATGGTGGATATGTTCAATGTTATTTTACTAATGAGTATACTAAACCCAAACCTATTATGCTTAAATTGGGATATAAAGGGAAAGGTTTGGGACCTTTCCAAAATGGTATGAAAGAACATTTTGAGGTAGAGCCGTGGCCCGCCTGATGTGGTGTGGGTCTATTTTCTAGTAAGGGTCAGCCATTCGAGTATGATGACCATCTTATATGTTACCAAGATTATTTAGATGAACGTGATGTTTTGCATTTAACGAATAAGCCATTCACATGTAATATGCTATCTATAGCTTATCTTGAGATGATCACTGAATTCGAAGATGAGTTGGAGGGAGATATCTTCCATGATGTCTTTGTTGAGGAATTATTACATAACAGATTTTATTTTGATGGCTCTATACCTAGTATAGCCTAACTTGAGGCCATGACTCCTCAAGACGAATTATCCAAGTTAACCTTAGAAGAATTACAAGAATTGGGCATTTCACCCGCCCCACCTAATTTTGAGAGAGATATACACATGGAAGTAGAAAATGTCATAAAAATTAACATTGGAACCGAGGATAACCCTCACATAATCAACATCGGATCAAAATTGAGTCAAGAAAAATAGGATAAATACATTGCATTTCTTAAAGAATATGAAGATGTATTTTCTTGGACATATGAAGATATGCCAAGACTAGACCCTTCTGTACTTATGCATCACCTAGTAGTCCATCCGGATGCTAAACATGTTAAACAAAAACTTAGAAAAATGTATCCTAAAGTGGCCTTACTAGTCAAAGGAGAATTAGAAAAACTCCTGAATGTTATTTTTATACAAGCCATTGATTATGCTGAATGGATCTCGAATGTAGTTCCAGTAACTAAGAAAGAAGCTACTAAGGTTAGGTTTTGTACAGACTTTAGAGATATTAATGTTGCATGCCCTAAAGATGATTTTACCCTTCCCAATATGGATCAGATCATTGATTTTACTGCTGGGAGTGAAATGATATCCTTAATGGATGGATTTTTTGGTTATAATCAGATCAGGATAGCTCCTAAAGATCAGGCTAAAATAGCCTTTATTACCCCTTGGGGGACCTTTTGTTGGAAAGTGATGCCATTCAGTTTAAAGAATGCAAGTGCAACCTATCAACGAGCCATGACTTATATCTTTCATGATATGATGCATGATATACTACATGATTATGTAGATGACATTATAGCTCGTTCTATTGAAGAAGATGACCATTTAGATGACTTGAGGAAAGTATTTAATCGGTTAAGGGAATATCTTATCCGATTGAATCTAGCCAAATGTATATTCGGAGTTAAGTCAGGTAAATTATTGGGTGTTATAGTTTCTTTACGTGGCATCGAAATTGACCCTCTCAAGATTGCGGCTATCACTGATATGCCCACACCCACAAATATATCTGAATTATGAAATCTACAAGGTAAACTTCAAGCCATCCGTCGCTTCATCGATAAGCTGGCAGATAAAACCGGACCCTTTCTTAAGCTTCTTAAGAAGGATGTCTCTTTCCATTGGGACAACGAATGTCAGGAAGCATTTGAACTCCTCAAACAATATCTTCTTAACCCACCTATACTTTCACCACCTAAACCTGATTGCCCATTTATCTTGTATATTTCTGCTTCAGATTTTGCTTTAGAAGCTATGTTAGCTCAACTTGATGATGATAAAAGAGATTGTGCTAATTATTACATTAGCAGAACCTTAATTAGTTATGAAATCCGCTACACAACATTAGAGAAGTTATGTCTAGTAGTCGTATTTTCTACACAAACTATGCCATTATATGCTCAGTCAAAAAATATACGTTATTGCTAAATTCGATCTCTTGCGGTATCTCATGAGTCGACCTTATTTATCTGGTCGCATAGCAAAGTGGGTTCTTGCGCTAAGCGAGTTTGAACTCACGTTTATAGGACAGAAGTATGTTAAGGGTCAAATCATAGCAGATCAATTGGCTGCTACACCCTTAGCATCCACCCATCCCCTCGTCATTGAGTTTCCTAACAAATGCCTTAAATTAGAGGTAGACCATCTAGAGCAATGGTCCTTATACTTTGACAGAGCTCGATGTATGAGTGGGGCTGGTGCAGGTATTATTTTTATATCTCCACAAAACACCTCATACCTCTATCTTTTAAATTAACATTTTTCTATACTAATAACACTACTGAATATGAGGCTCTCATCCTTGGATTATGAGTATCCATGGCACTAAAAATAAAAAATCTATTAGTTTTTGGTGATTCTCAACTTGTTATAAATCAAATTAATGATTTTTATCAGACCAGAGATGATAAATTGCGTCCATATAAAGCATATGTATTGCAATCAATATCTTTATTTGATCAAGTTACCTTGGAAGCTATTCCTCGAACTAGCAATCGTGCGACTGATGCTATGGATGCAACTGCATCTCTTTTACCCTTGGAGTTATATGATGAATATGCTACCATCATTATTCATTGACTCCAAGAATCCGCTTCAATTAAATCATGCTTGGAACCTTTGGACGTATTTCTAATCAACGAAACCACTCCTAAAATTTGGTACACTGACATACTCAATTTTCTTCACAATGGAACCTTCGTTGAAGGTTTTAATATAAACCAGTGCCGGTTATTGCATAGACAAGCAAGTCACTTCGTCATAATTGGCAATACCTTATATAGGAGATATTTTGAAGGTATCCTACTGAGATGTTTGAATCTAGAAGAGTCTAGATCATCTTTGAGTGAAGCCCACGATGGATCTTGTGGGGGACACTTTAGTGGTAGCGCCATTGCTAAAAAGCTCTTTAGGATAGGATATTTTTGGCCTACCATGAAGAATGATGCACATGATTACGTGCGTCATTGCGACAAGTGCCAGAAACATGCTGACCTTGTCCATGTGCCTGCATAAGAACTGTAGGCTATTTCATATCCATGGCCCTTTTCAAAATGGGGCTTAGACATTATTGGAAAAATCAATCCTATGTCATATGATGGACACAAATTCATCATAACCGCCACCGAGTATTTTACGAAGTGGGTTGAAGCTATGCCCTTAGCTTCTTGCACTGGAACCCAAGTTTCCAAATTTATTTTTAATCAAATTATTTGTAGGTTCGAAATTCCTGCAAATCTCATCTCGGATAATGGAACTTGTTTCAAAAATAAAGATGTAGAGAAATTATGTCAAAAATATAAAATTCAATATCGTTGGTCCACTCCCTATTATCCTTAGGGTAATGGCCAAGCAGAGGCATCTAATAAAACATTAATTAAAATCCTCAAAATACTAGTCAATAAATCTAACCGAGATTGGCACATTCAATTATATCCTACTTTGTGGGCTTATCGAACTAGCATTCGTACTCCCACGGGCACTTCACCTTTTGTTTTGGTTTATGGTGCTGAAGCTATTTTTCCCTTTGAATTAGAAGTTCCTTCTTTGGATCTGCTACTTCAAGATACCTAAGTAGGAGATGAATATCATGCTGGCAGATTTAGTCAGCTAGAACTCCTAGATGAGAAGTGCATCAATGCTTTGGAGCATCTTCGAGCCTACCAGAACAAGCTCAAACGAGCATATCTTAAGAAATTTCATCACCGATCCTTTGAGATCGGTGACCTCGTCTTAAAAGAAAATTAAAAAAATACTAATGCAACTAAAGACCTTAAAGGTAAATTTGAACCTAACTAGCTTGGGCCATATATCATCATTGCTAAATTTGGATCGAGAGCATACATATTAGCTACCTTAGATGGTAAAGATCTTAAATAACCTATGAACATTATGCATCTTAAGCGCTATTATGCATGATTATGGTAATTTTGTCACTGTATATATTGTACATCTTGTCTCATTCTTAGTAAATTCATATAAAAATTTCAAAAACAGTCATATTATGTATTCTCTCAATTCATAAATCAAAATCAAAATATAAAAAAATCAAAATCATCAAAATCTTCAAAAACATCTTTTATTTTTGCACCTGTCAATTCTTGAAATATTACAGTTATATTTTCAGTTGTTTTGGATAAATTAGCATTTATTTGGAATCCCTCACTTTCACACTCACATGAATAAATATCTTGATCTTCTTTGGTATGATTATTAATCTCTCTTATATCGAAGTCCATAGTTGAATTAAATAAATTTTTGAGCATAGAGAACTGATCTTGTTATTTACTTGAACCAAGTATCTCTTTTCACATTAAAATGATTTCATTGCAAATTCAAAATGATGCTACATAGTAGAAGTGGTCTCTTGAGCGAAAATTTTCCCTTGCTATCCTATCATGCACATGGTCTAGAATCTTTGAGAATTGATAAAAGGACAAGCTCACCCCTGCCCAGAATAAAAATCCCTTGCTCTACAGCCAATCCGAGCAAGTATCCCTAGTATAGCAAGAAAAAATAAAAAAAAAACAAAAAAATAAAAAATCATGAGAAAAAGAAGCATTATTTCAGTAGCATTTTGTATCATCTCGGCCATATTTCAGCATTATTTCAGTATCAAGAAAAAATACAAAAAAAAAAAATAGAGAAAAGAAAAGAAAAAGCAAAAAGCAATAAAATCCCTTCCCCTACCCTTTGAAAAGAAAAGAAGGATGAATGAGCTTGAATCCTTGGAATTCTCAATTATTCAAAAACTGTAAGCTAAGCCCCATAACAGGTGGTTTGTGCCCAACCCGCTTGACCTTGGGTAACTCCTAGCATGGTGATATGTTTGTTACATTAGCGACCTTCTTTTGTACAAACCTATGTTTTCTTATGGATCAGCTAGCTCTTGATGACCTGACTTACATAGTAGTTCGGTACGGTTCTATGCATATAAATCATGGTCAACGAACACTCATTTGGTTAATTCAAATTACTTGTATCAAATTATCTTGCTCAAAATTGGTAAACAAACAATACAATTGCACACACATTTGTGTTTGAGATATTTTGTATCATTATGATAAATCAAGATCGGCAATGAACTCACATATGCACATGGGGTTCCTTATAAATCTAAATTTTGTCTTTGAGATAATTTAAAATATTTATGCAAATCTTCTGGAATAATTTGATTTTATTACTTGAGAATAACTGCTTAGCGTAAAAACAATTAAATACATTTTTTTCAAAATCCAAAATTTTCTTTCAAAACATGTTCAAAAATCTAGCAATAAAGTCACATTTATATATATTTTCGACTTTCGCAACGATGGTATAATTCCTAAACCTAAATTGGAATTTTATGCCTGGTGCAAGTCCTCATCTTTTACTTGTTTATCTCAAAATCAAAAATCAACTATGCAATAAAACTATTACATCAATTTCTTCTTTGGATTTCGCGATGATAGTATAAGTCTATACCTAAAATTCTATGCCTAGCGCAATCCATCATTATAATTTTATTTCCCATTTATTTAATCCATAAAAGCATGTCTTAAATCATTATGTAACACAATTGTGCTTTAAAACGAACGAAAACCTTGTCTATTTCAGTTCATTATGTCAACATTCAGTTTTTTTTTTTGCGACGATGGTATCATTCCTAGGCAATTGTTCAAATTTCTATCACACTTAGGAATTTTATGCCTAGCAAAAATCATATTTTTTTATATTTCATGCATAATATTTTCATGGAAATCTGAAAATAAATCATCACCATCATCAATTTTCATCATCACATCACAAAAGTCTTAAGAAAGTCTATTAAGCACCCTTTTACTTTTAGTAATATTTCTCTACAGGGATTAGCTTAATGACCTAGCGAGCGACGACTCCATGAAATGGTCATGTAATAGCAACAATGTCCTTTGAAATTATTGTTAGAAGTCACTTTATTTTTTTCATCAAATCACACCACAACAACAAATTTGTTTACATCAGATTATTTCATTTAAATTTTATGGCACGACATAAAATTATAATATTTTCAATGAAATAATTACATGAATAATCAATCAACTATTAAAATATTAAAGCATCATAAAACATATGCACAAGTCATATCACAAAAAGAAAAAAAAATATATATATATATATATATATATATATATATATATATATCAAGAAATATATGTACATCATATCAAAGCGGATTGGTATGCCACAATATATACCCTGGCATACTCAATCCTTTCAAAAAATATACAATCTATAGTCAATGTGCAGCTAGTCTCGAGAAGCCCTCGAGCTCTCAGCCTCATATCCTCTCCTACCCTGAGGTGGAGGAGGTGGTCCCATCGCAGTCCATCCTATGTCGCGAGTTCTCGACGTCGATCGTGAGGATGTCCTCGATGACCCCATCCTGACCGGCTCCACAATGTCGGTCGACATCTGTATCCTCTGGCCCTCTGAAACCAACTAAAAGTATACTCCTTGATAGAACACGGTCTGAGCAATAGCCCACGCCAGCTCCCACATGCTCGTCCCTCCGTTCTAAGACCTAAGCTATGTAGCCTCATCCTGCAACGTCTACACCTGAGCTTGTAGGTGGGCATTCTCTTCTCAGAGAGCCGCCATCTCGTTGCTCTCCCACACCTCGACACCCTTGCCCTTATCGGTCGATGGTGGCCTCTCTCTCTACTGAGAAGGGAGTCCCTCCTCCCTTATCTCTGGTTGCTACGGTCTCTTCAAAGCCTGTGGCACTCTCTGACGTCTCTCTCGAGGAGGTCATCGTTGATCCCTCCCTTGGTGACTCCTCGCTGCATCGATGGCAGCCTGGTGCCGCCTCCCCATCCATTGCATAATAGCATGCATTGGACCCTATGCCCCGTCATCTGAGGAGGGCGAATGCCTGTATACCAAGCATCATATCCATTTGCTACTTCAGCGTCGTCCCCATACACTGGTTGAATAGGGGCATCGTCCGCGTCTTGACTCCAGAATCGTTACATGTCTGGATCCCTGCTCAGTGTAGTATTATCCTGGATAGTTCGGGAGTACTCGTAATCTCTAAGAGAAGGGATTCCCTACTGTAGATTGAAATGTTTCAAAACTTGATCGTAGCAGTGGAGCTCTACCTCTCCCCACTCCATCCTCAACTAGAAGACTCGCCTGATGCGAGCCAACCCCTATCCATCCTCTCCTCAGCCTGGATGATCTCTCCACAACTTCTAGGTGATTTTATATGGGATGAGGTGGTCTAGCAACCTTTGAGACATCGGTAGATCTATCTATCGTTGTGACACTCTCTGGAGCCACAAATAGAAAACCTAGGGTCTCTCCCGATCAACTCTTGTCAGTGGAAGTCCTATCGGCCTCCGTACCATAATGTGCTCCTAGCACCAAACCTATAGTAGCGATGTCAACACCAGACATCGACATCCCTTGTATACGACCCTGTAGAGGATCCTATACAAGCAAAATAGCACAAAACTACCCCAAGCAAACCTGTAATCATGGTCTCTCATGTCGTAGACCACATCTGATAGGAGCCACGATAACCTACATCCGCTCTGGTGGCATAGAAGTAGGCCACCCACCACCCCTGCAATAATCTGAGTCAATCAAGACGCCTTAGGCATCTGCCTCAATGCCTTGATGTTCACTTCACCTTTCTCTAGGGCAAAGCTCGGGTCCGTGCACAGTCTCATCATAGCATGGCCTTGATTGGCCGAAAGAGTCATGAATCACCCATATATGGGGATCCTCAAGATCCTCCATACATCCTCTAAAGTGGGAGCCATCTCCCCTATCGGTAGCCGAAAGCAGGATGATCCTAGATACCATCTCTCTTCTAGGGCTGTTAGTAGCCTCATGTCTGTAGGAATTTATGGCATCTCTGCCACATGCTGCAGTATGACCTCTGCTAGTCTATCTCGCTCGGCCTGATCGAGCGCAGCTAAGTCATCCCTGAGACCCCCGTATTTCCACTCTTGACTCTTTAGCAATCCCCTCTACAAAATAAATAATAAAACAACAAAAATCATTAGTACATAATCATTAAAATCAATTTCATCTCATAAAAAAAATGATATCGCCCATTATTGGACGATATCGTACCAAATTTAGCAAAATCGTCCTTCATAGGATGAAATCGCCTCCTATTATTCAATTTGGGGATCGCCCCTTATTGGACGAAATCACCCCTATTTCTCCAATTTCACCCTTAGACAAAATCGACGATATAGGGATGATTTCGACGAAATGGGGATGATTTCATCCCGACATCGTCGATGACCTAAAAACGGCCGTGACACCCAAAAACAATTAAAATTCAACTAAAAAATTAAACAAATCAAGCTAAAACATAATACACTAGTTTTAGATTCTTACCCGCAACCCGCGTCGAACCTCTGTCAATCTGTGTTCTGTTTCCACCATTTCACCTACAGAGCTCTAAAACAACGAAAGTGAACAGTAAAAATGAATTAGGGTTTTACCCTATTTTTCTTATTTTTATTTAAAAATAACATTTTTTTTTTAATTTTGCTTTTTTGCACTTTTACCTCAAACGTTCAATTTGGATAAAAACTCGGAGGGGGCACCATAGCAAGCAGTTGTATGATTCGACCTAGAATCGTCGTCTAAAAAATGGAGTAAATTTTTTCTTTCTCGTAAAGCATGAAGAACTCGTCTTTAAAGCATTTTCTTCAAAAATTTTTCTAAAGAAGGGGCAAAATGTAGCACCCTAAAATTGGTGCAGTTAAACCATCAGTAAAAAGATAAAAATTTGAATTTTAACCCCGAAATCGCCCGTTAACCACTTACCTCGTTTTTTATGCCATTTTTAGAATTTGTTTTTACCATTGGACGATATCGTCATCGATCTGACGATATCGTCCCCAATCGGATGAATTCATCTGGAACAGAACGTCTAGACAATTTCGTCCCAAAATCAAATTTTCATAATTAGCTTATGTTTCAACAACCTCTCCAACTCGGACAGAAGAGTGTCTGCGCGGTTGGATATTCCTACGTTGGAGATCTCTCATATTGGGATGATCCCCAACCTCCTAACCTCCCCCTAATCCTATATAAACTTGGGATTTTCCCAGTTTATCCCCGCTGGTTGATCATTTCCTTGCAACTATAGTTTTTTGTTGTATTAGAACATCCTCACCCCCATAATTTGCATTTGCATTTTCAGATTTTATTGCAGGTTTTTACTGTGTTTCAGCCAGAGAAATCTCGGATCGTTGCAAGCGATCCAACACGATTTTGAACGATCCTATCAAGATCGGTGACGATCTCGTACGGTCACAGATGATTTTGACTACAGTTCATATTAGGGGCAACCAGAGCCCTGAGTTTGCGTTTTCTACCTTTCTTGCTTATTTAATTGTGCATTAGATTGATTTATTTATGTTCTGCATCTTGGAGTTCACCTCATTCAGCATATTTGCATGATAAAATTTAAAATAAGTTATTAAAAAAGTGCTTCCCATTTGATTTGCTATCTGGATTTATTATTTAAGCATCTAAATTGTTATTTCTATCATTTTGCATCATTCTTGCAATTGCATTTTTGGTTTTTGGTGTCTATTTTCATGATTGCAAGTTTCTGACGAATTCGTCAGGTCGCCAATGATCTTGTCTGATCTCAGACAATCACCTATGATTTGGGACAATTTTGTACAATTACAGACGATCCTGTCATATCCATGATGATCTGGACTCCTACAAGCTTCAAAATTTTCATCAGACATAAAAAAATCAAGTGTATCTCTCTCCATTTCACATAGTCTCTGTATTTAGGATTCATTCATGTTTTTTGTCTGCATATAAACCTAAAATTTCATATAAAATAGCTTAGATTCATTTTGGCCAACCTAGAAATATGAATGATTGGATATAAAATGAACACATCAAACCCATTCTCAACCTAGGTGTAGAAACTACCACTTAAAGTTTCCTGGTGAACTCCACCATCCGTCAAAAATTCACCCTTATACCCCTCCCCCGAGAGACACGACCTTCAAAGGACCTCTTCGTTTGAGGTATTGTCCCATCCTTCTCGCATCCCCCTTCCAGGCATGGATCCTTTAGCCCGAAGGTAAAGGTGCAAAAAATTTGGGCGATACAATTGGTATTAAGGACATGAATGACAAGATATCCCAACTATTGGATAGAAAATCCAACCAAATCCTCCTAGTTCAAACCACTAGAGTATTGATCATCAGTATCAAGTCAATACACACCAAAGAGATCATAATGGTCATTCCCCAAATCACTCCCATGGACAAATAAATAATGAGGATCTGGGAAACGAGGAAGTTTATGAGCAAGAAAGGGGTTCTGATAGACCCTCCCAAAATTGCCTCCATAGACAAAGGAATAATGAGGACCAAGATATACGTGAAGTTTACCACCAATCAAGAGGTCCTAATGGAGTCAATTTACTATGCGTTGATATTCCCATCTTTGAGGGTCATGATCCACATCGGTGGATAGCCAAAATGAAAGGCATTTTAGACTTATACCGATTCCAAGATTCAGATAAAGTTCCTTTTGCCGCATCCAAATTAGGCATTGAATCTTATCAATGGTTTACATGGCTCAAATGTGATCTGGGAAACAACATCTACTGGAATGATGTCACCAATGCCTTTATTCATAGATTTGATGAAGGTCTCACATCTTCCTACACGGTGCAAATGTTGTCACTTAAGCAGACAGGATCGATAGGGGACTATATATCAAAATTTACTTGTATGCTTACCTATGCAAAACACTTACAACTAGATGTGGTGGTAGTTGCTTTTATAAATGGGTTGAAAGATAATATTAAAGTTGAAGTGGACTTACAAAATCCATCCATGTTATATGAGTTTATAAGGATTGCCAAGTTGGCAGAGAAGAAGGTGCAACTGGGAACATCCACACGACATGATTCATATGGTCGACCTCAATTCTGCAATAACTCTTTTCATAGAAATGATAAACCATTAAGATATTTCTGCTATAAATATCACAATCATCATCCAAAAGATCAAGCATGTGTACCATGATAGAATTTTCAAATTAAATACGCTTAAAAGGAAGATGAAGAAATAGAGGAGAACTTTCCCGATGATCCCATAGATAAAGACCATATTGAATACGAGGAGGTTGTAGTTGAGGAATATACTATGGCAATTTTAGTACATGCTCTTATGGGGTTATCATCTCACCACATAATCAAAGTGGTAGGATTCATTCGAAAAAGGAAGGTAACTATATTAATTTATTCAGGTAGTACTCACAACTTTATTGAAACAAGGCTTGCCAAGGCATTAAACTTGCACATCCACTCCAATCAAGTTAAATTTCAAGTTAGATCGGCAAGCGAGAGTAGTGCTCAATGTATAGGTAAAACATCTTCAATTTCATTACAAATGGGAAATTATACTTGGTAGGGTCCTCTTTTATTATGAATTTAGGGAATTCATAAGTTATCTTGGGAGTCGCATGGCTAGAACAAATGGAAACCACTGTCGGTCTTAATTACAAGAAAAACTTTGTTGAATGGAAAGAAAATAGGAAGACCATTTGCCTCCAAGGAATTCCAACACCTCCATCAAAAATAGTAATTTCGTACAACATGGAAAAAATATGAAGGAAAGGTAGTTATGGATTCATTGCTCAAATTAATTGTATGGAAATTCAAGCACAAGATATACCAAACATCCAATCAGAAGATCTACAAAATATTATGGCCAACTATGATGAGGTTTTTCAAGAACCAAAAGGACTACCTCATAAAATATCCCATGACCATGCCATACACCTTGTTCTAGGAATTCTTCCACCCAATGGTCATCCTTATCGATATCCCCAAACCCAAAAAATAGAAATTGATAAGATTGTCCAAGAACTATTAGAACATGATGTCATCTGTCACAACAGTAGCCCCTATCTTCAGTAGTAGTTTTGGCCCATAAAAAAGATAATTCCTGGCGTATGTGTTCGGAATTTCGTCCTCTCAACAAAATCACCATCAAAGATAAATTTCATGTACCTATCATTTATGATTTATTAGATGAACTACATGGTGCAAAATGTTTTACCAAACTGGACTTACATTCAGGGTTTCACCAAATCAGACTTAGGGAGGAGGATATCCCCAAAACAACTTTTTGCACTCATGAAGGTCATTATGAGTTCTTGGTCATGCCCTTTGGTCTCACTAATGCCCCATATACATTCCAAAGCCTCATGAACCATGTGTTTCGTCCATTCCTCCGCAAATTTATCCTAGTATTCTTCGATGACATACTCATATAGTAAATCTTGGAAGGATCATTTGATGCTTGTGGGAAGGGTTCTTCATATACTACACAAGGAACAATTGTTAGTCAAATGCTCTAAATGCTCTTTCGGTGTTCAAGAAGTTGAGTACCTTGGTCATATAGTTTCTCAGGAAGGTGTTAAAGTGGATCCCAATAAGATTAAGGCAATTCAATTTTGGCCTTTACCTAAAACCATCAAGAAACTTTGTGGTTTTTTAGGTCTCACTGGCTACTATCACAAATTTATGCGTAACTATGGTAAAATTATAGCTCCTCTCACAGCCTTAACAAAGAAGAATGCTTTTCATTGGTCAAAAGTAGCCACTCAATCCCTCGAGGCTCTCAAGGAAGCAATGTGTACTACTCTAGTTTTGGCTACTCCGAATTTTCACAAACCATTTGTCATCAAATATGATGCTTCAGGAATAGGTATTGGGACAGTATTAATGCAAGAAGGTCATCCTTTGGCATTTGAATGTAAACAACTTTCGAGAAATAATTTGGGAAGAAATGTTGGCTATTCTACATGCAGTAGATAAATGGAGACACTACTTAATTAATAATCGGTTCATTATAAAAATAGATCATAGTAGTCTCAAGCACTTTCTAGAACAAAGGTTTTATTATCCAGAACAAAACAAGTGGTTGACTAAATTATTGGGATATGATTTCATTATTGAATACAAGAAAGGAAAAGGGAAAAAAGTAGCAAATGCATTATCCAGAAAATATGAAGACGAAGTGGTCATTAATGTTATTTTAGGTCCTTGTTCTCAATGGGTGTCTTAGCTACAAGAAGAATGGTTGTCCAATAATGAAACTGCTCAAATAATTTAGGAATTATCAATAGGTTCATCCAAGCACCCTCTTTTCTCCTATGACGACAATATATTGAGAAATAAGAATCACATTTACATTCCACACACTTTGACAATCAAATCAAGGATACTAGATGAGTCACATGCTTCTCCATCAGCAGGTCATTCATGTTTTTTGAAAACTTATATGCAGGTTAAACAATATTTTTGTTGGAAAGGATTAAAAGCAGAGGTCAAACAATGGGTAGTTGAATGTGAAGTGTGCCAATGCAATAAGGGAGAAATAGTCAAATCACCAGGGTTGCTTCAACCATTACCCATTCCAGATTGTCAGTGGGAACACATTTCCATGGATTTTATTGAAGGTCTTCCTAATTCAGAAGGTAAAACAGTAATTTTCATGGTAGTTGATCGCCTCTCCAAATATGCTCACTTTTAGGCCTTACAACATCCATTTTCAGCAAGCAAAGTGGCTAAGGTATTTATGGACTCAATTTTCAAATTGCATGGAATGCCCAAAAATATTGTAAGTGATTGAGATCCCATATTTACTAGAAATTTTTTGAGGGATTTATTTCAACTTAGTGGTACCAAATTAAATATGTCTTCTGCATACCATCCACAAACATATGGTCAAACGGAGGTAGTTATCAAATGTGGGTACCTACCTAAGATATTTTGTTCAGGATAAACAATATCAATGGAGTCAATGGCTATCATTGGCAAAATTATGGTACAACACTTCTTACCATTACTCCATCAAGATGTCTCCTTTTGAAGCATTGTATGGAACTAAGCCACCAACAGTAGCAGATTATGTACCAAGATCCTCCAAAGTGGCCCGTAGATGATTGGTTTCAGCAGTGACAATCAATGCTCACCATTCTCAAAGACAATTTGGTCCATGCACAGAATCATATGAAGCAATAGCAGGACACACATCATTCAAAAAGAGAATTCAATATTGGTGATATGGTGTTCTTACGTTTGCAGCCCTACAAGCAATTGTCATTGAAGATCAAGTCAAGTCAGAAGTTGGCTCCATGATTTTATGGTCCTTAAAAAATTATGCATCGCATTGGGGAAGTAGCATATCAACTAGAGTTACCTCATTCATCATGCATACATCCAATATTTCATGTATCCTATCTCAAGAAGGTGATTGGCCAAAAAGTACAATCTTAGTCAGAATTACTAGTACTTGATGAAGAAGGGCATATATATCTCCAATCGAAAGCAATTTTATAAAGTAGAACACGCACACTAAGATCTTGTCACATCCAAGAATTTCTCATCAAATGGCAGGACCTACCAAAAGAAGATGCTATGTGGAAACCTAAGAGTATATTCTAGAGATTTCTAGCTTTGAGGACAAAGCTTTCGAGGAGGGGAGTCATGTTACATACCCCAACTAATATAGTCGTCGGCTATATTATTACATTTTTAATAGTACTTGTATATATCCATGTGTAGAACTTTGATTTGAATCATCTAATTTATCATTTTTATTTATCATCTCCGTATTCGCACTTATTGCCCTTGTGGCGGACATCTGCCCTCCTTGAGCGGCAAGGATTAATTTGGCATTAAATTTTATTTATCCTTTCGTGTATTGTATCCATTTTTATTTTCTTACTATGTGAAGATCAAGGATATGGTAATCACGAAACAACCTAAATACAAATAATACAGTGAAGGCTTAGAAGAGCCTTCCAATATTCCTTGTGTGCTATCTGCAAGTGATTCACACATTCATTTATCCCATTGTTATGCAACAAAATCTAATGATCTCGACTCAACATCCTCGGTTAGTTTAGGACTTTAATTTCTTCTATTTCTTGTGGTTTTTTTTTCTCTTTTTCTTTGTGCACCAAAAGCTAGTTATGTTAGGTCATAATAGGTGAATGTTTAAGATCATATCACATAAGGATCCGACCTTATAGAAAACCTTGGGTGTTGTTTGATTGAGCTACTTACAAAGCTATCGAAGCTACCCTATTGTGTTGCTCCACACAAGGCATGATTGTCTGGTGCATTTGACCTCCACAATGAGTGACTACGAGAATTGGAGAGGACAACACATACAATAACTTTATTCCTATCAATATTTGAACCTAAACCTTTTCTATAAATAATAACCTATCTCAACCATTTGATTTAAAAATTTCTTACTTATAGAGAACAATTTTTTTGGGGGGTTACATAAGGGAATCAATATCTTCCCTTTGTTATCTTCCACCCATCTAGTTTTTTACTTTACTTTTTACCATTATGACCATTTCTCATTCTTAACTAGAAAAAAACAACTACCCACTATACGACATGAGGTGGACCACTAGCCCTCTAAGGATTCAAAACCTTGGTTGTCTACTCGTCAACACTCTTAACGACTTCTAATCTATCTACCCCCTTTACAGAACAATTTTTATTTTACCATTTTATGTTTCAAAGGCTACAATGATTATAAGTTTTATCTTATTGGTAATCCATTCAAGTAACTTTACATTGGTTATTCCTAACAATCTCATTTAAACTTCAATGCTAGTGTATGACTTTATTTTCCATTGTGTGAAAGAAATAAAATGAAATTTTAAACATGACAGTGAATTATTAATTTTTAGTTCACATCCACATATTGCTTTTAGATGCATACAATTCTTTGAACATTGTCACTTGCCTTATTTCTTCCCAAGAGTGAATATTCAAGTCAAGTAAAAGGTACCAGATCAAAATACCTTCATTAATGAGAATTTTCAAGTGATACAATAGAAAAGAATTCAACTAGCTACTTGGTGGAAAGATGTTACAAAAACATTATTTTGTTACACTTAAGAACAAAAAAACACTTATATATCGATATTAATCATATGTTTCTTCAAATAAAATTGAGGAAAGCTCAATGCACCAAGGAACTAATAATCTCATCTTGTAATACATAATAAAAGCAAATTGTATAAGTAAAAGTATATAAGTAAAAGTAGTGCACCATAATATCACAAATAAAATAATCATACTTTAAACATTCTAATTATGATTTCAAATTAATATAATAAATTACTAAATAAATAAATTTTAAAAAATCTAAAAAAAAAAAATATTTTTAATTACCGTGATCTTTAAAATTAAATGTTAAATAATAAATACAAACTCAATAGAAAAAACAATTACATACATTATAAACACAAGCATGTTCCTTAAAAATACTACTCAAGCATTTATTTCCAATAATAAAATGAATTCCTTTTTCACATGAATACTTCTGCTTCTACTTTTATTCAATGCTAACAACTTTACAGACAAAAGTCAGTAACACAGTATCAGTCTGAGAGTTATTATGTTCAAGCGCATATACGTGTATACATATCTATAGCTGGTTTTACATATTTGCGGTGTCCTTTAAATTCTACGCAATTTTGATGCTAGACCTATTTACCTTTCTTTCCCTACAGCCTGCAAAGGATTTTTCATAACAGTGGTGAGTTCCTGCTTTTCATCCAGCTTCACTGTTTCTCCGGGCTTGCACTCCCACTTAAACTTCTGCACCAATCGCCCCACCATAAGCTCCATATGAAGAATAGCCAGCTCCCAGCCGGGGCAAATTCTCCGGCCAGCTCCAAACGGCATCATCTTGATTTCTTTGCTCCCGGTCATATCGACGTCCACCCCCAGGAATCGTTCGGGAACGAAATCCGCGGGATTCTCCCACACTCTGGGATCGTTGCCCATCTCGCCCACGCAGAAATTCACGATGGCGCCGGCTGGAATGTCGTACCCGCCGAGGGCGCACGCCTCCGTGACGGCGTGCGGGAGAACGAACTTTCCCGGCGGGTGCCGTCTCAGGGTCTCCTTCACCACCGCTTCCAGGTACGGCATTCGGCTTAAGTCGCCGTCTTCCACCGGCTTTTCCTTCCCGGCGACGGCGATTATCTCGTCGTACAGTTTGGCCTGGATGTGGGGGTGCTTCACCAGATTGGCCATGAGCCACTCCAGCGTCGTGGACGTCGAGTCGGTGCCGGCGTTGATGAATTCCGAAAACAGCGTCACCAGTTCGTTCTCCGTCAAATGCCTCCCGCCTTCAACCGTCAGAGAAAGCAGAGAATCCACGTATGCCCTGCCCGAAGATCATAATGACATCAAATAAGTTAGAAACTAAACTACCTGCTGCACAATGGTTCTAGGAACCTTAAAACCCTCCATGGAACTTCCTTTAAGGAAAATGTTTGACCGCACAAAATTGCTAGAATTTTCCAGTTGGTAGCCCTAAAGATATTGAGGGAGCTTCTCAGCAAAATCCCAGTCTTTGACTTGCCTGCATCAGAAATACACATAAGACCTATGATTGTGTAAAACTTTTCCGTTAAATCACGGCCGTGTTCCAGATAGAAAATGAATGGAAGTTAGTGGCTTGGGGCAGAGAGCCCTGTGGTGGGAGCCGGGTGACGTGACCATTGGCCCCAGGGAACCGGTCCCCGTAGACTATCAGGATTCCAGGTCGGTGTGACCGCGATCGCAGGCGCGAGCTTCGGTAATGGGCATTGTACCCACCACGTGGCTACAACCCGTTGGCACGACATTCTCCTTTGACACCTCTGTCGGCTCAACCCGTGCTTCAAGCGGGTCTCCACCAATCAAACACCGTCTTTCCGCATAAACCTTCCACATCGACACGACAGAATTAGATAACCCCGCCCACGTCATCCGCTTAATTCCTGTTCATCTCCCAGAATATTAACTTACTCAGAGGTCCACATAATATTTTTTGAGTTATACATATCTTGGGATTGAGTTTGGGTAACATCACCGATAATGTAAATGGCGTTTTTACAGGTAGACTACACTCACTAAGATTGCTACACATAATATTAGTTAATATTTCTTTGAATTTCCCTTGCATGCATCCGCATTGACATAATATCAGATATACCTAATGTAAAGGTCACTCCCTCTCCTCTTAAGCACTTTCTTAAGTTTTTAGGTGAAATAAGTCCTCCTTTATTATTTATACCTAAACTCTAGTTAAATTGAAAACTCTATTTATCTCTAAACTCTAGTTAAATTTTAAATTTTATTTATTTCTGATTCCATTAGATTTAAATCTTAAACTATTCCTCTTCCATGCTTTTTATTATTATTATTCTAAGAATGGGAAATCCTCCTCATTATTGGAGCCATAAACTTTACATGGATCCCTTTTTAAGGAGGGAGAAGGCAAATGACACCTGTCTAGTGTTGTTGGGATAAGCACTTCAATTTATATTAGTAAGATGAGAAGGTTATCATAAAGACACTCTTAATTGAGTTATAAGATCAATTTCATATTGAAGAAGAAACTAAAGTCATTAATAGGATGTTTGAAAATATGTGAATATGAATGCATACCATTAAAAGTATGTATATGCAATAGTAAGTTGAAAAAATGTTTTCTTCAATAAATTGAAAAATATAACACTAAGCTCTTAATTGAGTTATAAGATCAATTTCATATTGAAGAAGAAACTAAAGTCATTAATAGGATGTTTGAAAATATGTGAATATGAATGCATACCATTAAAAGTATGTATATGCAATAGTAAGTTGAAAAAATGTTTTCTTCAATAAATTGAAAAATATAACACTAAGCATTAAGGGGGAAAATGTTGGAAAAGCAATGCTTAATGCAGAAAAGCATGTGCTTAGGAAAATAAGAAAAGCAAATCTAAAGATAAAGTTTAGGAAAAAATGAAAAACAAAATCTAAAGATAGAAAGGTAACTAGAAAATTAAAAAGTGAATGCAAAAGTGAAAATAAAAATTCTATAAATAGAAAAAAAGTTAATATTCAGAGTGTAACAATTCTATATATTGGTGTATCGCCACCAATTGATTGATCCATCCAACCTATCCATAGTTGAATTAAATTGTATGAAGTAGTGATTATTGTATTTAGAATGGTTTAGTAGCATCAAGAAATAAGATTCATGATAGCAAAGATGTATTGCAAGGTAGTAACAACAATTTAAGTCTTTTATATGAGCAATTTGAGTCTTCTCTTTCCAATTCTACACATATCAGAACACTCAATTTCTACAATTGGTATGGGAGCATTCAATTCCTACAATTGGTATGAGAGCTAGTGTTAAAGCTCAAAGTTGGTGTTGAAGCTAGGAATCCTAAGCACTTGCAAAGTGGCTTAGGGGGAATGTTAGAGCAATGAGTAAGACTCCTACATTTGAATCATAGGTTGGTTTGGGGAATTAGAAGTTCATTGGTAGAGCAACCTCAATAGATGGATATCCTAGATTCGAGTCCTGATTAGTTCATATCTTTGATAGGGTATGAGAGTCTACGTAATCAAATTGAAGAAGACAAGTAGAAACAAAAGCTTCATTGAAATAGAAAGAATAACAAGAGTATCACCAAAGATAAAAGAGGAGTAAATATTATGTGTAGTAAAGCAAGGTCCCACACATGAGAGAAGAAAGACAAAGGTTTGATGTACAAACAACAATGTGAACCTCATAAGCAATGATCTACTCTATTACACATGGTGGTTGCAACAACTAGTTATTCATGTAGTCCGGTAGGATGAGAAGGTTACCATAAGGACTCTTCTAATTGAGTCATAAGATCAAACCCATGTTGAAGAAGAAACTAAAGTCGTCAATAGAATGTTTGAAAATATGTGAATGCGAATGCATAGCATTGAAAGTGTGTATATGCAATAACAAGTTGAAAAGAAAGTTTTTTCAAGAAATTGAAAAATAGAAGACTAAGCATTAAGGGGGAGAATGTTGGAAAAGTAATACTTAATGCAAAAAAACATGTGCTAAGAAAGATTAAAAAAAAGCAATTCTAAAGATAAAGTTTAGAAAAAAAGAAAAACAAAATCTAAAAATAAAAAGGTAGCTAGAAAATAAAAAAGTGTATCCAAAAGTGAAAATAAAAATTCTATAAATAGAAAAAAAGTTAATATTCACAGTGTAACAATTCTAAGCAACCAATTGATTGATCCATTCAACCCTCACATGGGTGGATCATCCAACCTATCCATAGTTGAATTAAATTGTATGGAGTAGTGATTATTGTATTTAGAATGATTTAGTAGCATCAAGAAATAAGATTCATGATAGCAAGATCTATGGAAGAATATTGTATTGCGATGTAGTTAATCAATGAGTTACATGTATTATAGTAACAATTTGTGTTTTTTTGCATGAGTAATTTGTCTTATTTTTTATTATGCACATATTTTTTTCCCTCTGTAAACTAAGTATTCAGAAAATGGTTTACGGAGAATGTTGTGAGTAAGAATAGATGAATGAATTTAGGGAGAATGTTGTCAGTAAGAATAAATGAATGAATTTACATGCTTTGTTGTAGTTGTGAACATAATTTATATGCTTTCACAATATATTTGGTACAAGAACAATTTGATGATTAAAGTATTAGTTCGTGACATGTGATATCAGAGCATTGATTCAGAGAAACTATAACTAGCATAATAAAAATTAATAGAATCCAGTAAATTGCTTCCACTTTCATACGATATCTTTTCTAGCAAAACGATCGAAGCGATCTTTCCTAAATCCTTCCAATAACCTCAACTTAAAAGTTTTAGCAGTGTTGCTCATGATGTCCCTATCCCTACAGCAGCAACATGTGCTTAGCAGATTTAGCCAAGCAGCCAATTTTCGTTAACAAATTTGACATTAATTTGTTTAGGACACACTAAATGCATAATTTTCGGAGCATATACCAATTCAAAAAATTCCGGAAGGAAAGATAGGAAGCTTTTCCTCCATTACCTGCAATCGTCTGCATTCCCTTCAACCAGGGCCGCCCGGCGTCTCTCAATAAGCGGAACGAACGTCTCCAACTGCCTTTGTTGGAGCGCCATCATCAGCCGCAACCGCTTTCTGAAAAAAATACCGACCAGCGGAAATGAGTCCTCCAACGCTAAGCCCTCTACGCTGAGGAGCAGATCCCTCAACACACCCTCCACCTCTCTCACCGCCTTCTCCTCGAGCCGCACACCGAAGCACATGTACAGCAGTATACAGAACGACGCATACCTCAGGTGGCGCACCACAACCACGGCACCGTTGCTCCGGGCCTCGTTGCTCACCTCCTCCAGGAGGACCTCCATCCCCCACTCCCGCCCCTGCTTAAAGGACCTGATGGCGGCGGGGCTGAGCGCGTCGGCCACGAGGTTTCGCCGCAGGGCGCGCCACGTGGGGCCGTAGGCGGCAGCATTGATGCTCATCCCGTTGCTGCTCACGATCTTGCCGGGCCCGCGTGGGGGCGGCCGCGTGGTGAATTTGGCGCCCTGCTGCACCAGCGCTTCGTGGGCGAGCTCGTGGCTCCCGATCATAATCATGGGGTGCGGCCCCACGCGGAGGGTGAAGATTGGCCCGTATTTCTTCTTCAGGTTCCCCACGTAGGCGTGGAACGGCTGGGAGGAGAGCCTGATTTGGAGAAGGTTGCCCACGATAGGCCATCCCGGAGGGCCGGGCGGTAGACGATATTTATCCTTGTTGAAGAAAGAGAATAAAACAAGGGGAAGCGCTACGAGAAGGAGAAGGCATATGGCTGGATATATGTAGTCCATGGCAGCGTTGGTGGGTGTATCCATGAAAGGGAAAGGAATCGATATTGAAACTAACGGAATTGTTGCAGAGGAGCATGTGGACTGCGTTCGTAAAAGTTTGTGGAAATTATTGTGCCACGTGTCGTTTAACGATTGTGACGAAAAAGCGTAGATGATATTTTGTTTCCAGCGCTATCATGTGAGGAGATTGTTCAAGTCTTACCCACATGGTACGTGTGTTTTTTTATTTATTTAAGAAAAAGTTAGATAATTAATCTCAATAATATAGTATTATGGAGTTAATATTGTTTATTAGAAAAAAAAAACAAAATGAGGTGTATAAAAAACATGTTTTTGTTTTAGAGACTTGCTTTTTCATCCACTTCAACTTCTATTACTGATCATAAATAATAATATATATATATATATATATATATATATATATATATATATAAATTTGGTAGTGTGATAAACCTTGATTTATATGGTTGAATAGTTTTCTCTCGGTTAAACTAGGATTAACACAAAATCATACATTGCTAATGAATATTATCATAATTCAATAATAATATATGTATTATAAAGTTGATAATGATAATAATTTAAAAAATTAATGTTTAATTTAAATTAATACATCTTAACATTTATATATATTATAAAATGATATTTCAACAATAATTTGAGAATTTTTTTTTAATAAGTTAACAATAATCTAACAATTTACATATTTTTATATATATTAATTAAATTTATTTTTAATTAATATTTACGAAATTAAATTATAAAAAATATATTTTATTTATTCTATCATAGATATTTGTTTTAATTTTTGAATTATATAGTATTTAAAAAATTAAACATTTAATTATTAAATTATACCATTTTATTTATTTATTTATAATACTTTTTATATATATTTACTATGGAGATTGAATTCGGGTCACATCATGAATAATGCAAGTAACGTCCTTCCCAAAAAAATCAAACTCACAAAAATATTTTTTTATTTTTTAAAGGACCAAACCAATAGTAAAATGAATTTACGAATCAGAGGGTGAATGCACACCCACGGCAGGGTAACCATTATTTGTCTTTATCCACAATAGTTTATGCTCGCTTAGCAAAAATAGTAATAGTTGTCGAATGACATTTGGTATAATGACATTTGCATAGTTATTATCATCCATGTGGTTGCAAGGTCGATTTCTCTTGTGTTTGCTCTAACGAATGCTGATATTTTTTTATAAATTTGTAAACCATGTTCAATATAAAAAAAAAATAGTAAAAATAGTAATAGTTACTATGTTAACACTCCAAGGCATTACCTTTCAAAACCATCCATTCTTACATTATAAAAAGACTAAATTTAATTAGATTCGGCAATTTGATCATTTTAAAGGTTGGTATTTAAATAAAATAAAATATTAACATAAGTTTATTTTATAATTTTTATAATTATAAAAATTAAAATATATAATTTTATTATTAAATAAAAAATATAAATTTTAAATATATAATTTGATTACAAAATAAAATGGTTTTTAACTTTTGTATGTTTGATATTTATAAAGTAGTTTTTAATATATGTTTATTAATTTGATTATTAAAATACTGTAGATAATTTTATTTTCTTGAATTAATTTTTTAAAATTAAATTATATATCAAACCTATATATAATATATTAAATTTAGGATATTAACCATCTATTTTATTTGTTTGTGGTAGACATTACATACTATCATAAATATTGTTTATATCGAAACTAAAATAACATGTTTGGCATGGCTATAATATTAAAATGTAAATTTTAAATATGTGAATTTTATTATAATTACATATATTCATAATTTATTATTAAAATTTTGTCTAAAAGTAAAAGTAAAGTTTTATCCTTAAGCAAATATAAAACCTTTAATCTTGAAGTTATAGCACTTTACAAAAATTTTAATCGAAAGTACGAAGTAAAAGTTTTGATGACCTGAGCACTATCTTAAAAAGTTCTGAAAGACAAAAGGCAACAAACATTTTGAAGGGTACAAGAGGAGAAAAACTTTTAAAGATTGGAAGTCAAAAAGTTCCAAAGTGTGTAAAGGGAGAAAAACTTCTAAAGATCAAAAGTTGTTAAAATTTCAAAGAAGGAAAGAGAAGAAAAGTGTTAGGGTTTGGTTTGCAAGTTGCAAAAAACTTTTGAGGAAGGATGAAGTAATTTTTTTAAGTTTAAACCATGTGAAAAGGTCCAAAAAAAAAAGGTAAGAAAATATTTTGGCGGATCACTTGATAGAAGTCTAGCTTGGTTATGGAGGTTTTATAAAATTCTGATGAAGGAAGAAAGGAAAAGTTGTGAGGACCCTTTAATTGAAGACCAATAATATTTCTTGTTTTGGAAAGCAAGAGAGTTATGGAGAGCGCAAGAAATTTCGATAAGCAGGACATGCAAAATGTAAAAATAACCAAAGAAGAATGGTCTGACAAAGCAAATTGACAAGGAGGAGGAATATCATATTGCATAATTAGTAATCTCCAAGATTTTATTATTGGTACACAAACTAAAAAATTGGTAGTTGAGTTGGACTAATGGGCAATTACTAAAAGAGCTAAGATCACCTACTAACATTACTTGGGATAAATAATCTAGGGAAAATTATTTACCTATTAGAGAAAGAAATGTGGTAGCCACAACAATATCACCCCCAAGTCTGACAACATTGATTATAGTGGGTGCCTACATTTAGATTTCAAGATTCCTAGGGTGGTAGTTGAGAATGTGAACAATGGATGGACATTCAAAAGCTAAGAACTAATAATTCTAGATCTAGAGACCTCGAAGGGCTAAAATTACATCATATAGACTAGGTCAAGGGAAATTCCTACACGGTTTTGAAGGGAAAATCTCCCCAATTTTATATATAAATAGTGATTATATAATCATTGTAAGATATTGGTTGGTTTCTATTTCAAGCATAGCTTTAGGCCTTGTATGTAACTCTCCTTTCATTATATTTTGTATAGCAATCTAGACCAAAGCCTTGGTTCATTTTATGGATATGCTTTCGAGCTCTTTTTTTGGCATAATTATATTCTCTATTATATATATATATATGAGAAGTTGTGATTACTGGTATTTTTCTTTCTTATTTCTTGTTTATAAGTGCATGTATGAGGAGTCATGACTATTTGATTTTTTGTGTCATTTCTTGTATGTTCTTATGTTTAATTGTTTATGTTGAAAAGAAAAAATGTTCCTTGTGCATTATCTACAAGTGATTCACAAATTCATTTATCCCACTATTATGCAAAGAATCTATTGATCTTGACTCAACATCCTCAGTTAACTTAGGACTTTACTTTCCTTTATTTTTTGTGGTTTTTCTTCCCATTTTCCTTTGTGCACCAAAATCTAATTAGGTTAGGTTAGAATAGGTAAATGTTGAATATCATATCATATAAGGATCCAACCTTCTAGAAAACCCTAGAGGTTGTCTAATTGAGTTGCTTACTAAGCTCTCGAAGCTACCCTATTGTGTTGCTCCACAAAAGGTGTGATTGTCTAATGCATCTGGCCTCCACAATGAGTGACCATGACAATTAGAGAGGACAACACATACAATATATTTATGCCTATCAAGATTTGAACCTAAGCATTTTCTAAAGAATAACCTATCTCAACCATTTGATTTGAAATTATCTTACTTATAGAGAACAATTTTTATTTTTGGGTTACATAGGGGAATCAATATCTTCCCTTCATTATCTTCCACCCATCTAGTTTTTTACTCCACTTTTTTTCCATTATAACCATTTCTCACTCTTGGCTAGACAAAACAACTACCCACTGTACAACATGAGGTGGACCACTAGCCCTTTAAGGATTCAAAACCTTGGTTGTGTAATCGTCAACATTCTAATGATTTCTAATCTATCTACCCCATTTAAAGAATAATTTATTTTACCATTTTACATTTCAAAGGCTACAATGGTTATAAATTTTATCTTTATTTGTAATCCATTCAAGTAAATTTACATTAGTTTTTTCACAATCTTATTTAAACTTCAACACTAGTGTATGACTTTATTGTCCATTGTGTGAGAGAAATAAAATAATATTTTGAACATGACATAGTGAATTATTGATTGTTAATTCACATCCACACATTGTTTTTAGATGCAATCAATTCTTTGAATATGATCGCTTAGCTTATTTCTTCCCAAGAATGAATATTCAAGTCAAGTAGAAGGTAGAAGTTCAAAATACCTTAATTGATGAGATTTTTCAAGTGATACAATAGAAAAGAAGTCAACTAGCTAGTTGGTAGAATGAAGTGATACAATAGAAAAGAAGTCAACTAGCTAGTTGGTAGAATGAAGTTATACAATAGAAAAGAAGTCAACTAGCTAGTTGGTAGAATGATGTTACAAAAACATTATTTTGTTACATCTCGTCGAGGAGAGAAAACACTTATATATGGATATTAACTGTATGTTTCTTTAATGAAACTGAGGAAAGCTCAATGCACCAAGGAACTAATAATCTCAACTTGTATTACATTATAAAAGCAAGGTGTATGAGTAGTGCACCATAATGTCACAAATAGAAAAATCGTACTTTAAACATTTTAATTGTGATTTCAAATTAATGTAATGAACTACTAAACAAATGTGTTTTAAAAGATTTAGAGGTCAAAGAATTGTTAGGTATTTTTAATTAGCATGATCTTTGAAATTGAGTGTTAAGAATAAATACACACTCAATAGAAAAATATGCAATAAAAAACTTATATGTATTGAAATTGCATACATCATAAAAATGAGCATGCTCCTTAAAAAAGACATACACAAAAATTATACATATATTAAAAGGACTAATTAAGAAAGTTTAAGAAAATCTGAGATTTTAGAAAATCTTAGAAAGGATAAGTATGTAAAAGTTGTCTTGTTTGTTATAATGTATACAAAACTAGAATGTATATGTAATAAATTCTTAATTGTTAATTTAACACATGTTAAAAAAATTACATTAAATTAATTTATATTTAATAAGGTATATTTTATTTTAAAATACAATCCATATAATAATTTTTGATCTAGTTATGTTATACTATAACAATGAAATCAATGAAATATTTGTTTTAAAAAGACAAAGTAAAGAGTGGCAAATTTTTTTATCAAAATCAAAATTATATAAATAAAAATAAAATTTATCATCAAAATCAATAACAAAAAAATCAACATTACATCAATAAAAATAATAAAATCAAATTTTAATAGATTTTAATATTAATAAGCATGCTTATTTCTAAAATCATTGTCCCATATATTTTAATATTAATAAGCATGCTTCTTTCTAAAATCATTGTCCCATATATTTCTGCTAATGGAAGTGGAAGTTTAAAACCTTCTATTCTTCCTTTATTTTGTAAGAGAGGTTACTTATTATCCTCATGAGTGTGGTCTACCGAGGCAAGGACGCTACTTGCATTATCGGTGATGTGACTCGGGTTCAATCCCCATGGTGGATGTGTATAAGAAGTATTTACTCAAAAAAAAAAAAGTTACCGGATGCGGGACAATTGGTGGAGAACCAAGTTTCATCTAATCTAATCTTAAGGTTTAAATTAAATGACATTAGTTTAATTGATTAAACTCTTTCTTTTTTACAAATCTTGTAAAACTATACATATATACTTATCAATTATTATAATATGATACTACTATGTGCTCATTAAATCTTCATACATGTCTAATTATCAACTTTTGTGATATTCCTATATGCTCATCAAATTTTTGTCATATATATTACTACCAACTTTTATAATATTGTTCACATAGACATATTATTAGACATATTATTTAGCACTAACAATATAGCTTATTGCCTATTCTTGTGATGAAAATTACAAGTATTAGGTCATATTTAATTAGCATTCATCTATTCCTACCTACCAAATGCTAACCAATTCTAACCCAAACAACCTAACTCAGACTAAATGCTAAACTGTTAAGGTTAATATTAACATTGATTTCTTATTAATTTGAAACTATACAATAGACCTGCAAGGAGTTCCACTAAATCCCACCTCAATCCAAGAACTCATATTGCTTATGAAATTGCATAGTTAATATTAGTATCAATTTTGCAATTGGCAATAATCTGACTATTTTTGCCAAGCAACTGGGCTGGAGCTGTAATTAATTTGAATTTTGAAAGAGCTGATCCCTGCCCAAGAGGCCTAGGATGGTGGCACAAAGGTAACTCCCCAACTCAACTTGTGAGGCTGGATGAGTTTTGCTTTGGAGTTGTGCAGCAGAACCAGGTACAACAAGTTACCTCTTCAAACATTCACACATGTTAGATGGCAAAAAGAAATCACAAGGAGGATGCTGATCAGGAAAGATGCAGGAAAATCAAAAAGCATGTAAACAAATTAAAAGCTTTGTCTACAGATAAATCAAATGCAAATGAACTGCTGGATACAAAGCACTCATGCAGCGTAGTTGACAACAGTACCAAACTTTGGGCTACAAGTTGTAAGAATAGAGCTAAAATGTGGATGTTTAACACAAAAGTGCTATGTTCTTATCCTGCTCTATATAAAACTCCTATAGAAAAAGAAACAAGGATTTCAAAAAAAAAAAAAAAACTAAAACATGTGGGCCACTGGCTTACATACAGCAATGTACAATACAGTTTTAAGACTTGTTGGGAAAATGAAACGGTTCCCATTCTGGGTGGTCACAAGAAGACCACGAAAATGTAAGAGTTCTATGTTGGCACCACAAAAACGGTAAGTGGTACAATCACTGGCGCCATGCCCTATGTTGGCATCAGTCCTAAGAAAGGTGCCCAGCTACAGTGTGAAGGATCAAGGTGGCTCCAAAATACAGAGAGTTGTCTTTACACTTATGTTCCATGTGAACATGCCCCAAGATTTGTGGGTCATGTCAGAGAATGCAGCACAATGTCCCAAAAGGCATCCTAGTGTCTCGGAAGCACATCCCAACAAGTTGTTTTGTTCCCATCCCAAAAACTTCATGGAACATGGCTTTGCACTAGGTGTAAGCTTGGTGCTGTAGCCGATATGAACTTTAGTGACCCCTGCTCCCTTTGGATCAAGAGTTAATTATCAAAATGTTTCATTATATACTGACTTCAATCATGTATATCTCATATTAATCATGAAATCTTGCAATTAGTCTTGATATCAATTTCATGATTAGTTTGAAACTTTTATTAAATTTCATAACATAATGAAATTAGTTTTAGGTTTTACAAGAATCAACCAGGGAATTAAATTTTAGGCATAGATTCTGAAAAAGGACATAATTATCAGAAAGGAACAGCGTTGAATAGAACTTCAAAAAGTTGTGATTATCAATATATCACGATTTTGTTCCAGCCCCATAATTTATCTGTGAGAAGCAGATTTAATTTAAGAAAGATTCCAAATATTTTCAAACAAAATGCGAAAAAATCATGATTTTTGGCATTTGTCCCAATTAACTGCCAATCCAAATTTTCTATGCCTTAATAAATTGCAAATCACGAATTTTCAACTTTGGAAGGAAATAATATAGTGATCGTATTGACAGGACTCAGAATGGTCATCAACACTGCAAATTTTTAAGAATAAGGTCTATATAAACAATAAACTTGCACATTGCTGACTAGATGCCAACCCAAACCACCTCATTCAAAAAATGTGGAACTTGATTAATAGTTTCATAGTTAAATTAAATTCAGTAATAATTCAAAACAGCTTAACTAAATGCAAGCTGAGAGTTGCTAAACACTAATTTGAAATATCGGAATCTAGTATTAATGCCAATTTCTAGATCATTTTGAAAGTTTAACAAAAAATTTACTAAATGCTTCGTTCTAACAACTTCGGACTGTTCGGATTCACTGCATAAAATATAAAATACAAAAGAACAATAAACAAGCAAAACAAGAAAAAACATAGCATATAACGTGGTTCACCCAGTGTGGGTTACATCCACCAAGAAACACCAGTCCTTTGTATTAGTACCAATACAATCTTTGAAGGGAGTAATCATGCAACACAACAAGCTACAAATTCCTCTTCAAAACACCAACATCTCCACACAATTACCGCAACAGTAATTCAACATGCAAACACCCTTAAATCAAGATCTACACCAAGCTTCCTGCTCTCACTAGAGAAGATACACAATCCTATGCACTTCCCATAAACAAGATACAATCCTCTCTATCGAAGGTATTACATAAATAGGGAAACCCAATTACATGCATGCTAAAACAAGCATCCTATAATTAACCCAATCCCCACTTAAGGCCTAATTCAAACTTAGAAAGTTTACAATTAGAAAAAACTTAATTTTAGCCAATCCTAAAATTAACTTTTTCTTTTTTTGCCTCTGGTTCGAAATTGGTCATCTACAATCCAGTTAAGGGACAAAGAACTATTTTATCCATATTTAGCTGAAATCAAACTCCACAACCTAACAATATCCCACTTGGAGACTGATCCACAACAACTTTACCGTTGTTGCATCCGCCAAAAAATATCTTCAAGTCAAACAAGGAATGTCAACTCCTACAGATTGTTGTAACCATGCTTTGAACCATCACATGTTTCATCAATGCACTTTTTCTGTGATCAACAAGCAACACAATATTACCTACCACAAATCCGTGATATTTCAACATATCCATGATCGCCCATGCATCATGATGATTCAACCATCACCATCCTGACAAGATCCACATACCATGTATGTCCCTATAGCATGCTCACACACAATGTGACTTGCCACAACCACATCATGTGATCTATCCCACAATCATGCATCAAGATCGGTGTCCATCCCCATAGACATACCTGTTTCTCATTTTCTCCCACTACTTGACCAAAATTTTGATCTGGGTTTCCTCGTCTTCAGGAATGAGATCCAAGGTGCTAGCGCATCTGGCTGCCACCTTCTATCAAAGCACTAGCTGTAACATCTTCCTCAAAACCAGTGGTGACCCAGAGCAGCTCCCGACCACGTACACCTCCAAGGTCGTTGAAGCCTTCGCACTACCAAATTCAACCATCTGTTGCGGCTTCCTGGAAAAGGGACAACAAACCCCTAGTACCATGGCGAAGCAACACTCCATGCTCCACCCCCTCCTTCCTTGGACTTGGATCCACAAGATAACCAAACCTGAGAACACACGCTCTTAGTTAACTACAGCAAAAAAAAACCCTTATAACAAACCCTCACCTTACCAGACGGTAGTGTGCGAGCCGCAAGACTCGAACCCTAGATCTACCTCCCACACCACCGTTGGGGTAGTCACGGGTAGAGTGACCGCTATCCTTGCAGTTGTAGCAGCTTCTGCCATCACTGCCATAGTCGCCTCACCTAAGTCATCGCTCCGACCGACGTGACCCCCATCGTAACCATCGCCACCGCCACCATCGGTACTTCCGCCCTAAAGGTAGGCATCGTTAGGTCCCGTCATGTTGAGGGCCTTGGTTCTCCCGCTAGGCTCGTGCTCCACCGAGAACTTGATAGACTCCCCCCTCGACCAAGGATCGAAACCCATCCGAGTGGATGGATGTTTGGTGGATGAACAAATCTTTAGTACCATCATCAGGAGTAATAAATCCGCACCCCTTCTACGAATCAAACCACTTCACCTTGCCAGTTATCTTTCCCACCTAAACTTCAAATCTTCCGCCATTGCTTCCACTCAAGTCAAGCTCCCACTCAATCCTGAATCCCAAACTCGCTCTGATACCAATTGTTCGGATTCACTGCATAAAATATAAAATACATAAGAGCAATAAACAAGCAAGACGAGAAAACACAACATATAATGTGGTTCACCCAGTGTGGGTTACATCCACCAAGAAACACCAATCCTTCACCAATACAATCTCTGAAGGGAGTAATCCTGCAACACAACCAGCTGAAAATTCCTCTTCAAAACACCAACATCTCCACATAATTACTGCAACAATAATTCAACATACAGACACCCTTGCATCAAGCTCTACACCAAGCTTCCTGCTTTGCTCTCTATAGGAGATACACAATCCTATGCACTTCCTATAAACAAGATACAATCCTCTCTACCGGAGGTATTACATAAATAAGGAAACCCAATTACATGCATGCTAAAACAAACATCCTATAATTAACCCAATCCCCACTTAAGGCCTAATTCAAACTTAGAAAGTTTACAATTAGAAAAAACTTAATTTTAATCAATCTTAAAATTAACTTTTTCTTTTTCCGCCTCTAGTTCGAAATTGGTCATCTACAATCCAATTAAGAAACATAAAACTGTTATATCCATATTTAACCGAAATCAAACTCCACAACCTAACATTAACTATTTACAAAATTCCATAACCAAGTGCCAACAATTTCAAGATTAGTCTCAAACTCAACAATTCTATTGCTCCAACCATAGTAAATCTTATGGTTTTTTTCTTCACTTGCATATTTATTTTCTAAGATATGCAGCACCCAGCGTTTGCTAATATATATTTTATTATTTCGTAATGAAGTGTAATAGCATATTGCCTGCCAAGTGTTTGACGAAAGTCCCATGAGTTATTTTTGCTTGTATAAGCAAAAGTTCAGTAAAAACCAACATTACACAACATCTGCTAATAAATTTCATGGTCATAGACGATAACATTTTGGCTCGACAAAAGTCCTGTCATTTTTTTTTCTAAGATACGCAATAATTCAGTAACAATCAACATTACACAACTAAAAGTCATGTCCATTGTTTTTTTTGGCTAAGATATGCAAGAGTTTGACGAAAGTCCTGTGCATGGTATTTTTGAAGAAAGCCCTCTGAGTTGTTTTTCATTAGATATGCAAAATTTCAGTAAAAACCAACATTACATAAGGTTTAATCAAATAATATTTAGTTCAATTGATTAAATTTTTCAGAATTTAAAGAGGAGATTAAAGTTTAAATGTTGTCAAATAATATATAAATAATATTCAAACTTTGCTATAATACTGTGTGGTGATGAAGTAATTCGAATAGAACCCGTTTCAAACCAAAAAAAAAACATCTGCAAGCTTACCGCAGTGGCAAAGTTTTTAGGTTTTCATTCAAGAAACCCAAGTTCAAACCCCATTGGATACGAGAGAAGCTGGACCCCTCATAAAAACCTGTATAAACTTAAATTTTATCAAAGAAGCATTAACTCAATCAAATAGATTCCTAAGAAACCAAGGTTCAAATCTTACCAAACTATATATGAATAATATCCAAGCTTTATTACAATATCACTAAATGATATAATAAATATGAACTCGTTTGGGAAAAAAAACACAACGTTTGCTAATATATTTCATTGTTATATGTTATAGCTCCATGAAAAGACGAAAGTCCTGTCCCTTGTGTTTTTGCTAAGATATCCAAGTGTTTGACGAAAGTCGCATTGTTTTCGTTACGACAAATTCAGCAGTACACAACATTTAGACATTAAAAAAATATGTGGTTTAAACATGTTTTACTAAATGCTTCTGCTAGAGAAATTATAATTATATATATAACCCAAGGAATTCAGAGTAAAAACACATTGTAAGTCCTGTTCATTGTTTAGTTTTTTCAGTTAAGATATGCAAATGTTTAACGAAAGTCATGAACCATCGTTTTTTCTGTTAAGGTATGTTTTTTTTTGGGAATGGGTAACCGGGGCAGGCTGTTCCGTTTTTATGACCGGCACAGTATTATGCGCTGTCCGCCGTACAAGCCGTCACACAGATCTTCGCGCAGTCCACCCCTATAACCACCATGCCACAATCATCTTAAACCCTTTTACGCCGCTGAAAGCACCAGGAAAGGGACAAGCGTTCCGACGAAGCCCGAGATGTGAACCTTGGACCTCCACCCTTATGGGGTTTAAATGAACCAATTAATCTTCGCCTCAAACCTTAAAATTGTTTTTTTTAGATACACAAAACCCAGTAAAATTTTCGAGTATACGCGTTTTGAACATGCTTTATTAAATGTTTCTGCTACAGAGAAAATATATATTTTGTAGCTACTAACGGAATGAATTCGAAGTAAAAACACATTGTAAGGAATTGAAAACGGCACCTGTGAGTGGCCACGAAGCAAAGCCCTAAGCGCCGTGTTGATATTCAGAATCCTGATGGTCCCGGCGCGCAAACCATAGCAAATGTAGTTCCTGTTGACGGCAATTTGCAGCCCGACAACGAGCACCGGATCGGAACTGTAATTCGTGATGGGCGACACCTCCAGCTGCGGCCGCGCCTCCCCCGGCAGCCGCAAATCCACGTCGTATGCCACGTGGTCGCCGTGGAGTTGCCTGCCGCGCGGGATCTTGCTGCTTGGCAGGCGGCTGGGCTGCGGCTGTGGCGGCGCCGTGGGGATGGCAGGCGCCAGAGCCGGCGGTGGGGGGCCATACGGAAGCTGCGAAGGCTCCGGCACGCTCAATGCCGCCGCCGGCAGCTCCAAACTTGTTGGAGCGGCAGAACCGGCCGCGCCGCCATTTCTGCTGGCCGTGAGGAGGGCCATGAGGCGCGCGCCGTCAAACGGCGGATTGGCGATGGGCGAGGGCAGCCGCGGGGAGCGAGGAGGCGGGTACGCTAAAGGCCGATTATACGGCCCACCATGGTGGAGGTGGAAGTATTGTTATGTCATTATCAGTGATGTGATTTTGTCTTAATCTCTATCTTATTACTAAAAAAAATTTATAATACTATAATATACTTATGATGTAATATCAATAAAATACTTTTCCTTATTAAGTTCAAAAGAGTTCTTAGGAAACTGAACCACCTTTTCCGTGGACTTATTCGGCCAAAAATGTGCCAACTGATGCCCTCCCAGGAGCTAATAAATATTATTTTTTATTTATATGACAATTTTTTGTTAATAAGTTTAAAGATCTAAATTTTAAAATTAAATATTGTTAAATAGTTGATTTTTCCCTTGGTTATGTGATATTTTCTTAAACTGTTTATTTTCAGTATACTTATCACATTATTACTTTTCTATTTAGTTAATGCAATGTATGAATACTATTATAAAACTTAAGTAGTTTACTATCAGATTTAAAAGTACACACTCTTAATTTCACTTATATCAACATTGAGGCGGTCAGTATGCATGTAGAGGTTTGTTGGTTCTTTTCACACGAATACTACTTCTACAACTTTTATTCAATGCTAACAACTTTACAAACAAAAGTCAGTAACACATTATCAGTCTGAGACTTATGTTCAAGCGCATATACGTGTATATATACATATTTGCGGTTGCCTTCAAATTCAACGCAATTTTAGTGCTAGACCTATTTACCTTTCTTTCACTACAGCCTGCAAAGGATTTTTCATAACGGTGGTGAATTCCTGCTTTTCATCCAGCTCCACTGTTTCTCCCGGCTTGCACTCCCACTTAAACTTCTGCACCAATCGCCCCACGATAAGCTCCATATGAAGAATAGCCAACCCCCAGCCGGGGCAAATTCTCCGGCCGGCTCCAAACGGCATCATCTTGATCTCTTTGCTCCCGGTCATATCGACGTCCACCCCCAGGAACCGTTCGGGAACGAAATCCGCGGGATTCTCCCACACTCTGGGATCGTTGCCCATCTCGCCCACGCAGAAATTCACGGTGGCGCCCGCTGGAATGACGTACCCGCCGAGGGCACACGCCTCCGTGACGGCGTGCGGGAGAACGAACATTCCTGGCGGGTGCCGCCTCAGGGTCTCCTTCACCACCGCTTCCAGGTACGGCATTCGGCTTAAGTCGTCGTCTTCCACCGGCTTTTCCTTTCCGGCGACAACGACTATCTCGTCGTAGAGCTTGGCCTGGATGTGGGGGTGCTTCACCAGATTGGCCATGAGCCACTGCATCGTCGTGGACGTCGTGTCGGTGCCGCCGTTGATGAATTCCGAGCACAGCGTCACCAGTTCGTTCTCCGTCAAATGTCTCCCGCCGTCAACCGTCACAGAAAGCAGGGAATCCACGTATGCCCTGCCCGAAGATAATAATGACATCAAATAAATTAGAAACTTCTCTATGGTGGTGATAATTTCCGCTACTAAAATTGTTTAAATTGCCTTTGAAAAAATGCATTCTATTATAGAAATTTTTAAGCAAAACGAACGAAGCTATCTTTCGCTGCTAATTTTCCTAAATCCTTCTAATAACCTCAGCTTAAAAATTTTAGCAGTGTTGCTCATGTCCCTAAATTCCCACGGCAGCAACATGTGCTTAGAAGATTTAGCTAAGCCGCCAATTTTCGTTAACAAATTTGACATTAATTTGTCTAGGACACAGTAAATGCATAATTTTCGGAGCATTTACCAATTCAAAAAAAAATTCCGGAAGGAAAGATGGGAAGATTTTCTTCCAATACCTGCAATCGTCTGCCTTCCCTTCAGCTAGGGCCGTCCGGCGTCTCTCAATAAGCGGAACAAGCGTCTCCAACTGCTTTTGTCGGATCGCCATCATCCGCCGTAACCGCTTTCTGAAAAAAAAACCGAGCAGCGGAAACGTGTCCTCCAACGCGACGCCCCCTCCGCTGAGCAGCAGATCCCTCAACACGCCCTCCACCTCTCTCACGGCCTTCTCCTCGAGCCGCACCCCGAAGCACATGTACAGCAGTATACAGAACGCCGCATACCTCAGGTGGTGCACCACAACCACAGCACCGTTGCTTCGGGCCTCGTTGCTCACCTCCTCCATGAGGACCTCCATCCCCCACTCCCGCCCCTGCTTAAAGGATCTGATGGCGGCGGGGCTGAGCGCCTCGGCCACGAGGTTACGGCGCAGGGCGCGCCACGTGGTGCCGTAGGCGGCGGCACTGATGCTCATCCCGTTGCTGCTCACGATCTTGCCGGGCCCGCGCGGGGGCGGCCGCGTCGCGAAAGCGGCGCCCCCCTGCACCAGCGCTTCGTGGGCGAGCTCGTGGCTCGCCACCATAATCATGAGGTGCGGCCCCACGCGGAGGGTGAAGATTGGCCCGTATTTCTTCTTCATGTTGCCCACGTAGGCCTGGAACAGCTGGGAGGAGAGCCTGATTTGGAGAAGGTTGCCCACGATAGGCCATCCCGGAGGGCCGGGCGGCAGACGATATTTGTCCTCGTTGAAGAAAGAGAATAAAACAATGAGGGGAAGCGCTACGAGCAGGAGAAGGCATATGGCTGGATTTATGTAGTCCATGGCAGCGTTGGTGGGTGTATCCATGGAAGGGAAGGGAATTGCTTTTGAAATTAAAGGGAATTGTGCAGAGGAGCATGTGAACTGCGTTCTGTACAAGTATGTGAGAATTATTGTGCCCCGCTGTTGTTTAAGGTCTGTGCAGAAAGCGTGGGATGATATTTTGTTTCCAGCGCTATCATGTGAGGAGAATATCCGAGTCTAACTCACACGGGACGTGTTGATGATAATGTTTTTTTTTTGTTTAACATAACCTTCACTTTTTTTTTCAACCATCAACTAGACTCTTGTTAATTATTGTTGATTCAACGTGAGATGGGGACCTCGCTCAATGTTCGTACTGTCGAGCGTCGGTCTGACGCGCACTTCATCCACACTCAAAGGATTCAGGAAAATAAAAAAAGTTGGAGAATTGCTAACACAAATTAACAGGAGAAGGAACAACCTTCTCAAAGATATTAAAGATCATATGATATGATTTGAGTAATTGTACTTCCATATTTGAGGTCCCATAGACCATATTTGGGTCTCGCGGACGTAATTAAAATCTTTCATTCAGAACAGACTACTACCTTTGCAAACTGGCATCACCAAGATTTGAACCAAGTCTCTTCTCAGTTAGTGTATCGAGACTAACACTTACCAATCCACGTAGCCCATGTTCACCACTTATCATAACCAATAATAATAATATAATTTAATTATAATATATGTATTATTAAGTTGATAATGGTAATATTTTTTAAAAATTTAATATTTAATTTAAATTGAGGCAACTTAACATTTATTTTTTATATAAAACATTATTTTTACAATAATTTGACAATTGTATAAAAAATTGAAATTAACTTTTTAGCCTGTATTTGATTCTTCCTCTTTTTTTTGGCCTCTATTATTAACACATTTTTATATTAAAATTAATTAAATTATAATTAATTTTATTTGTAATTAATATTTACAAATTTAAATTATAAAAATTATATTTTTATTTATATTATCATAAATATTTGTTTTAATTTTTTTAAATTAGATATTTACGTTTTTAATGGTAGTACACATAATTTTTTAATTGAAGGACCAAAACAGTAGTAAAATGATTTTACCATTCCGATAAAGAGGGTGAATGCATACCCACGGCAGGGTAACCATTCCCTGGCCCATCGTCCTCGTTTGTCGTTATCCACAAAAGATGATTTCCCTGGCCCATCGTCATTATTTGTGGTTATCCCATCGCCATTGTTTGTCGTTATCCACAATAGATTAGTTCCCTGGCCCATCGTCATTGTTTGTGGTTATCCACAATTGATTAGTTACTATGTTCACAATTCACGGGATTACCCTTCAAAACCATGCATTCTGACCTTATAAAAGATTAAATTCAATTAGATTTGGCAATTAGATGAGTTTGAAGGTAATATCTTATCTTATAATCTTTATAATTATAAAAATATAAATATAAATATAAAAAGTACGCCACTTGCATTGCATTATTGGTGATGTGACTTGGGATATGTATATGTATAAGAAATATTTACTTAATAAAAAAAATTAAAATATAAATTTTATTATAAAATATAATTTTTAATATTCATAATATGATATAAATAATGTTTATAATTTTTTTTGTTAAAATATAGTAAATAATTTTATCTAGTTGAATTAAAATTTTAAAGTTAAGTTCATTTAAATTATATATATCAAGAATATAAATTCTAGTATTTAGATAAGTATTAAAAATTAAAATTAAAATTATATATATATATATATATATATATATATATATATATATATTTATTTACTTTTTATTTTTATTTTATATAAAAATTGTTAAAATATATTATATTTAAGTGATTAACCATTTATTTTATTTGTTTGTGGTAGACATTACATATTATAAATAATTTTGTTTATAACGAAACTAAAACAACTTATTTGATGTGACTATAGTATTAAAATACATATTTTAAAGGAAGGTTTAAAGGAGCACCTTGGAAAACGCCTATCATTCGCGTCATATTTCATTCATTCGTAATCGGATTGAGCTAAAATTTTGAGGGTAGATGCTTGAAAAACCTTAGAACGTCTCCACCAATTTTTAGATCATTTGGAGCAACACAGATCCTAGCACATCCCTATGTGTGAACGATATTTTTTGTAAGCAAATGTGCAAGGGTTTCATCTAGGTTAAGTGCAAGTAGCTCCAAAGGTTGGTTTTCGAGGCCTTCAGGCCCTAGCGACCAATATTTTTGTGGTTTCTACTCAATATTTTAGCAGGAAATATTGCAAGGGATCAAATATGGGTTATAAATCTATCTTTCAACAGATCTTCATGTTGTGAACTTGAGTGACAACGACTTCCAATTTGCTGAACAAAAGAAAAGTGAAAATCATACATTTCCACGATGTCTAGGGCATGAATTAAAGAGATCACGAAACAAGTTTCAAGCAACTGATCAAAAAATGGCTTAGATCTCAAGTGAAACTAGTGCTAAGGTACACCCACAAAATAAATCTACTATGGAAACCCTTGTCAATGGTAAGAATTTCGAAGAATCAGTCCCAAAAATGAATTTTAGAGATGCTCTCTTTGGTGGACAGCCTCAGCCTAATGCTAATATTAATCTTAGGGATTCCCGTAAACCTCTAAGAATGCCTAAGATTGATCCCAAGAAAACAAAGTCGGGATGTCCTAAAGTAGCTGATGGAACTCCTATTGTTAAGCTTGATATGGGTAATATTCAAACTGACATTGAAGATTTGGAAAAAAGAGGACTAATTTGTTGTTTTATGGGTTTTTATCCGAGCCTATATGCTTTCAAAGTTTGGGCTACAAAAAGCTGAAAAACTAAAGGTGAGTTACAAATATCTATTTATCCAAATGGTTATTTTCTTGTTTTATTTGCTAATAATGAATATAGAATTTGAATTTGTATTAATGTCCATCGATGATCAAAAGAGGTCAATATGTCTGTAAAATAGGACATATACAAAGCAATGGGAGTGCCTAATGCAACTCCATAGAAAATAAAGTAAGAAAAACAGTAAACATGATGACATATGATATACAAGATATGTGGATCAAGGATTACTCCCAACATTCAAGGTTGAAGAGAAGTGAGTGATGTAAGAGTTGGATGTCATCGTAGATGTTCTTTGTTGGAGTCGACGACGAGTTGATATTGTTGTATATCTGTGATCACCTTGGTGCTTCCTGGTCGTGGCCTCTGGAGGTCCCTGGTTCTTTGGAAGGGCGGGGCTTTTCATGAAGCCCTAGCATACTAAATTTAAATCCAAAGAAGAGATGCCTTCTATAGGTCTTGTATGGGTTAGACTCTTTGGCCTCTCAATTGAATTCTAGAATCTGACTATTTTTTCTTCTATTGGAAATTCTTTAGGAACATTTATGATGACTGCTGATTTTACTCAAAAAAATAATAATATTATTTATGCTCGAATTTGTGTTTTAATGGATTTTGACAAACCCCTACCTAAAAATATCACTTTACAATTTGGGGAGGACATTTGGGAGCAAGTAGTGGACTATGAGAACATTCCTTTTCGTTGTAGAATTTGTCATGAATATGGTTATTTAGCTAGTGTTTGCCCAAATAAAATTCCAGATCAAAAGAAAGAAGATATAAATTCAGTAGGTTTCTAAATGCCTAAGAATAAGAACACTCAGAAAAAACCAGTTATGAAGGATCAATCAAAGTTATCTGCTAATATGTTTGAAATTATTTCCACAAATGATGTCCCAAGTGAGGAAGAGGAAATAATGGAAACTGAAATCTTAGAAACACAAATTAAATATAAAGGGATGAACTCAAAGACAAACAAAAAAATCAAAGGTTTTCAATAGAAAAAAAGGAGAAAATATTCACAAGAAAATCAATCTTTAAAATATTAAAACTTCAAATAATACAGGTCCCAATATAGATTTTGTTGAACCTTCTAGTAACATTTTGACTTTGTACAAGCATTCTTCAAAGCTGGAAGCCATATTAGATTCAATTGGAGTAAGTCAAAAAATAGGAAAAAAACTGAATATGGATTCTAATCAAAAGGCAAGTTGCAAGACTAGTCAATATCATATGGTAAAAGAAGATGAAAAGCTTGTAGAGGAAGGTAAGATTGATGCACTTTCCAGCTTTTTTAGCCCTGGTATTAATGAATATCATCATTTATAATATTAGAGGACTCAAATGGAATCTTTCAAAACAAAATAAAATTAGAAGAATGATTCAAATAAATCATCCACATCTTATTTTCCTTGAAGAAACGAATATGTCAATAGAGGATATGGAATCAATTGCTAGTAAAATTTGGCCAGCTGGAAAAGTGATTTCCTTTAGTTCCCAGGGGACTTCTGGTGGCATTCCTTACCTTTGGGACCCAACAGATGTAGTTATTTACCATATGGTTGGCAGTTGGGGTCTTTTGTCTATAGTTATTCAAAGCAAATATTCCAACCAAATTATGGTCTGCATTTTTGGAGGAAAAAAGAAGACAGTGGAAGAATATTGCTTATATTATCTCTCAGTTTCCTGAAGCTTGGATCTTGATCGGAGGAGATTTCAATACCATCCTCTATTTAGATGATAAAATAGGAGGAAATAGAAATATGGACAGGAGCACTGACCTCATGAGTGAGTATATGACAAACCTCCATCTTGTGGACATCCAACCAAATAATGGTCTTATGACTTGGTCTAATAGAAGGCAAGTATTAGCTTGTATAATGGAGAGATTGGATAGGTTCTTGCTCTCTGACAATTTCTTAATCCATGGTCACATTCCTAAAGCGAAGACTCTTAACAATGCTAGTTTGGATCCCTGGCATGTCATGGTGGAAATATGGAAAACCAATGTGAGTTTCTCTCCTTTTCAATTTCAGTTAATATAGCTTAGAGATAGTTCCTTTAAACATCAAGTGCAACAATGGTGGAAGGAAGGTAAACCTAGGTATGGGACTAATATGTTCTGTTTTGCCAAAATATTGCAATACATTAAATTCAAAATCAAGACTTGGAACTGGAAGGAGTTTGGGGATGTTCATAAAAAAACATGAAGTTATTGCTCAGCTTGAAAATTTGAATAAGAAAATCCGTTTAGATGGCCTCATAGAGAGTACAAGTGCAAATGAAATTAAACTCACAGCTCATTTAGAGGAATGGGAAAAAAGAGAACTCTTATGGAAGCAAAAATATAGAATTCAATGGCTCAAATAAGGTGATCGAAACACAAATTTTTTTCATAAATATCTTCTAGCTCGAAGCTCTCACAACTTTATTTCTTCCCTGAAATCAGATTCTGAATATGTTTTCTACACTTGGGATGGCATGAACTCTATTGATGTCAATTACTTTTTCAATATTTTTGTTGGTACTCCTCTTGAATCAGCTTCTTAACAAAATGCTCTTCAAGCAATTCCTTATCTTATTACTTCTAAGGAGAACTCTATTTTGAATGCTCCTGTTACTATCAATGAGCTTCAAAAAGTAGTTTTTAAAATTCAAATAGGTAAAACCCAGGTCCTGATGGTTTTCCCATTGAGTTCTACTAAGAGTTTTGGGATATTTTTTATGCTGATTTATTAGAGGTGGTGGATGAAGCCAAGAAATCCAAAGAAACTTTGAAGGTTATCAATAAAAATTATATTACTCTTGTTCCAAAAGCTCAAGAGGTTGAACATATCTCAACTTTTAGACCTATTTCTTTATGTAATGTTCTTCTCAAAATCATTACTAAGATCGTGGCAAAAAGTTTGAAGCCTCTTTTGCATAAGATTATTTCCCCTAAACAAGGGGGTTATGTGGAAGGACATCAAATAGTTGATGAGATAGTTTTTGCTCAGGAAGCCATCCATTCCATGGATATACAAAAATCTCCTTCCATGTTCATTCGGTTAGACTTATCCAAATATTATGATAGAGTGGATTGACACTTATCAAAGTTTTTAGGCAATTTGGTTTCTCTTAGGATTGGATGGATTGGATTATGGGATGTATCTCTTTAGTTTCCTACTTAGTTCTTATCAATGGCAGACCTTCTTAGTTATTCCTAACTTCCATAGGTATTAGGCAAGGTGACCCCCTATCCCCTTATTTATTCATCATAATTTTTGAATGCTTAGGTAGGGCTGTAACCAAAAAGAGAGAAGACAAAACCCTTGAGGGAGTTACCATTGATCATGAAGCTAGACCAATCTCTCATATTCAATTTGTTGATGAATCTACTCTTTTAGGTAAAGCTATAGTTAAGGAAGATTCTACTATTAAGCAAATCATTAGCTATTTTTCTAGGCTACCGGGAAATTGATCAACGAAGACAAATCTAAAGTTATTTTCTTTCACTGCTCTGCCAGAAAGGAATCCATGGTCTTAGATAAATTAAGATATAAGAAGACCTCCCTTCCAATTGTTGAGCAAGGTGCAGCATCAGTATTGTCATTGTTGTCAACACAGTCAGATAGATCTGTTGATGCAGTGGATAGGAAGTTCAATGGCTAGTCAGATGCAGAAGACAGGAGTTCAAAGGTTACTCAGAGTATGTACAGTGATTTTCCAAGAAGACCGAAGTGGACCACTTGCAAAAGATCAAAGAAAAAGACAAGTAAGAAAAGTGTCGCGATATCGCGACATATACAACAGGCAAGAAAAACTATCGCGATTTCGCGACATGTTTGAAGAGAGAGAAAAAGGAGGAAAAACTATCACGATTTTGTGACATGTTGGAAAGAAAAAAACACAAGTGGAAAAACTATCGTGATTTCGTGACATGTTGGAAGAGAGAGAAACAACAGGAAAAACTGTCACGATTTCGTGACATGTTGGAAAGAAAAAACACAAGTGGAAAAACTATCGTGATTTCGCGACATGTTGGAAGAGAGAGAAACAACAAGAAAAACTGTCACGATTTCGCGACATGTTGGAAAGAAAAAAACACAAGTGGAAAAACTGTCGTGATTTCGCGACATGTTGGAAGAGAGAGAAGAAGAAAGAAAAACTATCGCGATTTCGCGACATGTTGGAAGAGAGAGAAGAAGAAAGAAAAACTGTCACGATTTCGCGACATGTTCGAAGAGAAAGTGCAAGCTGGAAAAACTGTCACGATTTCGCGACATGTTGGCAAAGAAAAAGGCAAGTAGAAAAAGTGTCACGATTTCGCGACATATTGCAAGAAAGATAGTACGGAAGAAAAAGTGTCGCGATTTCGCGACATGCTGGAGGAAAAAGAGGCAAGTAGAAAAAGTGTCACGATTTCGCGACATGTTGAAAGAAAAAGCGCTAAGGAGAAAAAGTGTCGCGATATCGCGACATGTCGTTTTCGCGACCCGAAGACAAGAAAAAGTGCTAAGGAGAAAAAGTGTCGCGATATCGCGACATGTCGGGTTTTCGTGACCCGAAGGCAAGAAAAAGTGCTAAGGAGAAAAAGTGTCGCGATATCGCGACATGTCGGGTTTTCGCGACCCGAAGGCAAGAAAAAGTGCTAAGGAGAAAAAGTGTCGCGATATCACGACATGTCACGTTTTCACGACCCGAAGGCAAGAGAAAGCGTACGGACGAAAAAGTGTCGCGATATCGCGACATGTCGCATTTTCGTGACTCAATGAGGAGAGAGAAAGCAAGAAGGCAGAAGTGTCACGATTTCGCGACATGTTATGTTTTCGGGTGCAAGCCAAGAAAAGTAGCAGGAAGGCAAAAGTGTCGCGATATCGCTACATGTTGTATTCTCATGGGCCAAAGCTAAGAGAAAGCGTATGGACAAAAAAGTGTCGCGATATCGCTACATGTTGTATTCTCGCGGGCCAAAGCTAAGAGTAAGTGTACGGAGGCAAAAGTGTCACGATATCGCGACATGTTGTGTTTTCACGGCAACAGCGACAAAAGAGTTGTAGGGGCAGTTGAGGCCGACGAAGACCGATGGAAGCCGACGAAATTTAGGGTTTGCAACCGACTAAGATTAGGGTTTGCAACCGACTAAGATTAGGGTTTTTTAGCCGACTAAGATTAGAGTTTTCATCATGAAAATTTTGTTATAAAAGGAGGGTTGTTTTGGAGAATTTGAAATGTATCGAAGTGTGCAAAATACGGTCGCTGAGCGCAGAAGAGCAAGTCGTGTCGAATCTTTCGAAGTGTGGAATTTCGCTAAGAAAGCAGAGTGCAACAGAGAGTGCGAAGTGCGAAGTTCGAAGAGAGTGCGCAGAGTGCGAAGTTCGATCGTAGAGTGCAGTGTGCAAGTCGTCGAATCATTCTAAGTGCGAAGATCGCAAAGGAAGCAGAGTGCGCAAAGGGAGAAGATGATCATGAGGTTTGATCACAGCAAAGCAGAGTGTGCGAAGTGAGTGCACAGAGCGAGCAGAGAAAGCAGAGAATGCAAAGGTGAAGTAGACCAGTCAGGGTCTTGTAAAAGCGAAGGTATCTTACTGTTAAACCCAAAGATTCAATTTGAAGTCCAGGTTGGTGCTTGGCATCAGGGGTTGGTGCTCCTTCCAGTTGGTGCTGGTAAATCAGGGGTTGGTGCTCCTTTCTGTTGGTGCAGATTAATCAGGGGTTGGTGCTCCTTCCAGTTGGTGCTGGTAAATTAATTGTAAAGTTGGTGCTTTGCAAAGGCTGGATTTGGATGGTAGTCCAAGCAGTCATTTTTGAGGAGTAGCCACATTGGTGAACCTCGTTAAATCTTGTGTTGTGTGTTGTTCTCTTGTTGTTCTTGTTGTATCTATTTATAAGTTTTAACTGCTACTGTTTTAAGAGTTGTTAATTCATAATTAAAGAGCTACACTGATTCACCCCCCCTCTTAGTGCCATTGTAAGTCTAACAATTGGTATCAGAGCCAAGTCCCTGTACAAGCTTAACCAGCTAGGGTGATCTTGGAAATAACACAATGGCAGGTGGTGAAGGCTTCTCATCAAACAAAGCACCATTGTTTGACGGATCTAATTATGCGTTCTGGAGAGTCAGGATGCAGACATATCTCTGTGCTTTGGGTTACGACATCTAGGATTCAGTAGTTAGTGGATACACAATTCCCACCACTCCTCCAAAAGAAGCGGACGAAAAGAAACTATTTGAGAATAATTCGAAAGCAACGAATGCCATCTTGTGTGGATTAGCAGATAGTGAACTAGTAAAGGTCATGAACCGTAAATCGGCAAAAGAAATATGGGACAAATTGAAGAGTGTTCATGAAGGAGATGATAAGATCAAAGAAGCCAAGTTACTAGACACATCGAGCTCAGTTCGAAGCATTGAAGATGAATGACGATGAAAACATTGAGGCATTCATGTTGAGAGTTAATGGAATCATCAATGCGATCAGAGGACTCGGCGAGGATATCGATGACTCTGTTGTCGTGAAAAAGGTATTAAGATCTCTTCCTCAAAGGTTTGATTCCAAAGTCTCAGCTATAGAAGAAGCTAAAAATCTAAATTATTTCAGTATAGATGAAATGTATGGTTCTTTAACTGCATATGAGATGAGGATAGGAAGATCTAAACCCTCTGACAGAGAAGCAACTTTCAAAGCTCTTAAAAATAAAAACACAAAACACGAGTCCGAGGAAGAAGAGACATCAGATGAAATGGAAGCAAACTTTGTTAGAAAACTAAAAAAGGGAAAGGAAAATACAGAGGGAAGCTTCCATTTAAATGTTTCAACTGTGGAGGCATTGGGAATTTTGCGACTAAATGTCCACTTAAAGAGAAGAACAAAAATGATGAAGGATCCCACCAAGAAAGAAGTGACTGGAAGATGAAAACGAATTTCAAAAAAGGCAACTTCAAAAAGAAAAGTTTCATCTCCAAGAATGTCAGTTCATCAGAAAATAGCTCCGGAGAAGAGTCTAAAGAAGAAAGAGATGAAGCTCTTTTTATGGCATTTGAAGTAGTTAAATCAGAAAAGGAAGAAGGAGTGACGTCTGAAGTTTGTGATGAGATTCTCGAGGCTGAAGTAGATCTAGAAGGTGAGTTGATATCTGCACTTGAAGAGTGGGAGATAGAAAAGAAAAAGAACAAGAAACTGTCAAGAAAGCTTGAGGATGCAAATGGAATCATAACCAGCTTAAAAGTACAGATAGAAGAATCTAAGAAAATCTTCGAAGATCTCGAAGTGCTATTAACAATGAAAATAGATCATTGCAGCAAGTTAGAAGAAGAGATTGTTGGTTTAAGAATGCAGCTAGAAGAGATGAATAAGAAAATCAGTTGTTATCACAAACGTGAAGAAAGTTTCTATGAAGTTGGATAAGATCTTAAATGACCAAAGACCTACAGGCATCAAATTTGGTCTAGGCTTCATCGAAGGAGAATCATCAAGTGGATCAAAGGCCAAGTCCATAAAGAATGAAGCTAAGAAACAGGTTGATCAAGGAAAAACGTCTCATGAAAGAGAAAGCATGAATGCCAGGCACGATGGGAGAATTGACAATGATGGATTCACCAAAGTCACACATCAAAGAAGAAGAAGACCTATGGCTCCTACGACAACATGGCAAAGACCATCACCCAGGTTCAATTATCCTTTCTCTGGTTTCTGTTTTAAATGCAATGGCTATGGGCATAAAATCTCAGACTGCAAATATAATGTAAGACCAAGGAATTTCACCAGTAGAAATGTTTTTTCTCCTCTGATGAATTATACAGTGGAATGTTATAACTGTCATAAGTTTGGGCACATTGCAAGAAACTGTAGAAATACATTTACATCAAATCAGTTTCAGGGAAGAAAATTTCAACCATACAGGATGAGTCAGAATAAAAAACTTCTCGAAAAACCTACTCAAACTACTGATAAGGGAAAGGCAAAACAAGAGCCCAAAACTACTATCAAAACAGTGTGGAAAGGAAAAGAGCAACTGAAGGAAGAAAAGGAATCCTTAATCGTTCAAACTGCATTCAAAGCACAGAATAAATATGTACCATGGATACTAGATAGTGGATGCTCCGAGTCATATGACGAGTGACAAACAAAAATTTAAAAAGTTACGAAATATGAAGGAGGATCAGTAAAATTTGGAAATAATGATGGAGCCAAGATAGTCGGCAAAGGCTCAGTCAAAATTAGTGATGGAAGGATTAAATCAGAAGAAGTCTTATTTGTGGATGGGTTGAAACATAATTTATTGAGTGTAAGTCAGATTTGTGATAAAGGTCATGAAGTAGTCTTTATGAAGCAGGGTTGTGAAGTCAAAAAAATAAACAGTGGAAAATTGATAGCAACAGGGTCAAGAACATCTGGTAACCTGTACACGCTCTCAGAGACTTCAAAAGGAGCTTGCTTTATTGGACAAGAAGAAGAAAATTGGCTGTGGCACAAGAGACTTGGTCATATCAGTTTTGATAATCTAGTAAAAATCACCTCAAAAAGGGTAGTGAGAGATATTCCCACCATCAACAAACCTGCAAACAACATTTGTGCTTCATGCCAAAAGGGGAAACAAACTAGAGTCACATTCAAAACAAAAGAATACTACACAAGCAAACCTTTGGAACTAATTCACACCGATTTATGTGGACCCATGAGAACACAAAGCATAAATGGTGACAAATATTTTATGTTGTGCATTGATGACTATTCCAGAATGACATGGATATTCTTCTTGAAGCAAAAATCAGAAGCTCTTGATATGTTCAAGATTTTCAAAAACCAGGTTGAGAATGAAATAGGAAAGAGGATCAAATGTTTAAGATCAGACAAGAGGAGGAGAATTCATTTTAGAGGAGTTTGCAGAATACTGTGAAAAATACGGTATCAGAAGACAGTTCTCAGCAGCCAAGACTCCTCAGCAAAATGGAGTGGTAGAAAGAAAGAACAGGACTATGCAGGAAATGGCACGATCTATGTTGGCTGAAAGCAGAGTAGCTGACATATTTTGGAAAGAAGCAGTCCATACTGCGGTGTATATCCAAAATAGGTACATGCTGAGAACACATGAAAGAAAAACTCCTTATGAACTGTGGTTTGGTAAAAGGGCAACAACAAAATACCTCGAGTGTTTGGCAGCAAGTGCTATATCAAAAGAACTGAAGATAATCTTGGTAAGTTTGAAGATAGAGCGAGATGAAGGTATTTTTGTTGGTTATTCGCCTAGAAGCAAAGCTTACAAATGCTACAACAAAAGGCTAAAGAAAATTGTGGACGAGTGCTGATGTTAAGTTTGATGAAGGTAAAGAACGAGTAATTAGTTATGAAACAAACTACCCAATCTATGAAGAGGTTATTGAAGGAGATGAGGAAAACGAAATTGAAAAGATACAAAAAATTGACTCAGATGATGATGTGGAAATGGAAGAAAATAAGAAATTCAAAATAGGTAGCTGGCAGAAAAATCATCCTAGAGAGCAAATCATCGGAGATCCCAAAGTTGGAGTTCAGACAAGAAGAAGAGCAGTAAGCAACTACTCTCTACTATCCAGCATTGAGCCTAAAAATATTGATGATGCAAGCAAAGATGAAAGCTGGATGAAGGCAATAAATGAAGAATTAGATCAGATAGAGAAAAATGAAACTGGGAGTTAGTTCCTAGACTCAAAAAAAAAAATATAATCGGGACTAAATGGATTTTTCGAAACAAATTGAATGAAGATGGATAGGTAGTCAGAAACAAAGCAAGATTGGTATGCAAGGGTTATGCTCAAGTTGAAGGCATTGACTTTGAGGAAACGTTTGCTCCAGTAGCTAGACTAGAGGCAATCAGAATGTTTCTGGCTTTAGCAATCTACAAAAATTTCAAAGTTTATCAAATGGATGTGAAATCAGCGTTTTTGAATGGGAAACTTGAAGAAGAGGTTTATATTGAGCAACCAGATGGGTTCCAACTTGGTGATAATCCCAACTTTGTTTGTAAGTTGAAGAAAGCATTATATGGCTTAAAACAGGCACCTCGAGCATGGTATGCAAGGCTAGACAACTATCTCACTCAACAAAGGTTTAAGAAAGGTATGGTGGATAGTAATTTGTATGTCAAAATAGAAAATGGGCATCTTATCGTTCTTGTTGTATACGTAGATGATATCATATTTGGCAGCAGCAAAGATGAGTCGTGCAAGGATTTAGCAAATAAGATGCAGAAAGAATTTGAAATGTCAATGATTGGAGAACTGTCGTATTTTCTCGGATTACAAGTTAATCAAAGTGAGAAGGGCATATTTATTTCTCAAGTTAAATATGTAAAAGAGATGTTAAAAAAGTTCACAATGGAGGATTGTAAGCCAGTTAGCACTCCCATGACAACAGGTTGCAAGTTGAGCAAGGATGACAAATCTCCAACTGTTGATCAAACCATGTACAGATCTATGATTGGAAGCTTACTGTATCTGATAGCTACCAGACCAGATATTTTGCAGGCAGTATGCATGGTAGCACGTTTTCAGGCCAATCCCAAGGAGACTCATGTGACAGCAGTAAAGAGGATTCTTCGGTATCTCAAGGGTACTATGGAGTATGGGTTGTGGTATCCAAAAGGTAAAGACTTCACCCTTATATCATATTCAGATGCAGATTGGGCAGGATGTGTAGATGACAGAAAGAGTACCAGTGGAGGTGCATTCTATCTCGGAGACAGATTGGTTGCATGGCACAGTAAGAAGCAAGAGTCAGTTTCTTTATCAACAGTAGAGGCAGAATATATTACAGCGACAACATGTTGTACACAGGTATTATGGATGAAACAAACCTTAAAAGATCTTGGTATTAGCTTCAGTGAGCCAATATCAGTTAAGTGTGATAACACCAGTGCCATTAACATCTCCAAGAATCCGGTTATGCATTCACGCACAAAGCACATTGCCATCAGGTATCACTTTTTGAAGGAGAAAGTTGCAGAAGGTGAGGTTAAATTGGACTTTGTTCCAACCACAGAACAAGTAGCAGATATCTTTACGAAACCATTGCCAAAGGAAGTTTTTGAGTACCTTCAAAATAAATTGGGAGTGGTCACACTTCCCAAGAATTGACTAGCTACAGGGATCACATTCTCAGGGGGAGCATTTAAGTATTTGATTATCTTTGTGCTCATGTTCATGATTTTTGCTAAGTGTAATAAATTGTGCCTGAGAATGTTGTGCATGGACTCAGGGGGAGTCTGCAGTAGCCCTTTGGTATTATTGTCAAAGGGGGAGAAGAGTTACAGGAAACTGCAAATGTGTTGCCAACAATTCCAAAGGGGGAGATTGTTGAGCAAGGTGCAGCATCAGTATTGTCATTGTTGTCAACACAGTCAGATAGATCTATTGATGCAGTGGATAGGAAGTTCAATGGCTAGTCAGATGCAGAAGACAGGAGTTCAAAGGTTACTCAGAATATGTACAGTGATTTTCCAAGAAGACCGAAGTGGACCACTTGCAAAAGATCAAAGAAAAAGACAAGTAAGAAAAGTGTCGCGATATCGCGACATATACAGCAGGCAAGAAAAACTGTCGCGATTTCGCGACATGTTTGAAGAGAGAGGAAAAACTGTCACGATTTCGCGACATGTTGGAAAGAAAAAAACACAAGTGGAAAAACTATCGCGATTTCGCGACATGTTGGAAGAGAGAGAAACAACAGGAAAAACTGTCGCGATTTCGCGACATGTTGGAAAGAAAAAACACAAGTGGAAAAACTGTCACGATTTCGCGACATGTTGGAAGAGAGAGAAGAAGAAAGAAAAACTGTCGCGATTTCGTGACATGTTGGAAGAGAGAGAAGAAGAAAGAAAAACTGTCACGATTTCGCGACATGTTCGAAGAGAAAGTGCAAGCTAGAAAAACTGTCGCGATTTCGCGACATGTTGGCAAAGAAAAAGGCAAGTAGAAAAAGTGTCGCGATTTCGTGACATATTGCAAGAAAGATAGTACGGAAGAAAAAGTGTCACGATTTCGCGACATGCTGGAGGAAAAAGAGGCAAGTAGAAAAAGTGTCACGATTTCGCGACATGTTGAAAGAAAAAGCGCTAAGGAGAAAAAGTGTCGCGATATCGCGACATGTCGCGTTTTCGCGACCCAAAGACAAGAAAAAGTGCTAAGGAGAAAAAGTGTCGCGATATCGCGACATGTCAGGTTTTCGCGACCCAAAGGCAAGAAAAAGTGCTAAGGAGAAAAAGTGTCGCGATATCGCGACATGTCGGGTTTTCGCGACCCGAAGGCAAGAAAAAGTGCTAAGGAGAAAAAGTGTCGCGATATCACGACATGTCACGTTTTTGCGACCCGAAGGCAAGAGAAAGCGTACGGACGAAAAAGTGTCGCGATATCGCGACATGTCGCATTTTCGCGACTCAATGAGGAGAGAGAAAGCAAGAAGGCAGAAGTGTCACGATTTCGCGACATGTTATGTTTTCGCGGGTGCAAGCCAAGAAAAGTAGCAGGAAGGCAAAAGTGTCACGATATCGCTACATGTTGTATTCTCGTGGGCCAAAGCTAAGAGAAAGCGTATGGAGGAAAAAGTGTCACGATATCGCTACATGTTGTATTCTCACGGGCCAAAGCTAAGAGAAAGCGTACGAAGGCAAAAGTGTCGCGATATCACGACATGTTGTGTTTTCATGGCAACAACAACAGAAGAGTTGCAGGGGCAGTTGAGGCCGACGAAGACCGATGGAAGTCGATGAAATTTAGGGTTTGCAGCCGACTAAGATTAGGGTTTGCAGCCGACTAAGATTTGGGTTTTTCAGCCGACTAAGATTAGAGTTTTCTTCATGAAAATTTTGTTATAAAAGGAGGGCTGTTTGGAGAATTTGAATTGTATCGAAGTGTGCGAAATACGGTCGCTGAGCGCAGAAGAGCAAGTCGTGTCGAATCTTTCGAAGTGTGGAATTTCGCTAAGAAAGCAGAGAGTGCAGTGCAAGTTCGGAGAGAGTGCGCAGAGTGCGAAGTTCGATCGTAGAGTGCAGTGTGCAAGTCGTCGAATCATTCTAAGTGCGAAGATCACAAAGGAAGCAGAGTGCGCAAAGGGAGAAGATGATCGTGAGGTTTGATCGTAGTGAAGCAGAGTGTGCGAAGTGAGTGCGCAGAGCGAGCAGAGAAAGCAGAGAACGCAAAGGTGAAGTAGACCAGTCAGGGTCTTGTAAAAGTGAAGGTATCTTACTGTTAAACCCAAAGATTCAATTTGAAGTCTAGGTTGGTGCTTGGCATCAGGGGTTGGTGCTCCTTCCAGTTGGCTTTGGTAAATCAGGGGTTGGTGCTCCTTTCTGTTGGTGCAGATTAATCAGGGGTTGGTGCTCCTTCCAGTTGGTGTTGGTAAATTAATTGTAAAGTTGGTGCTTTGCAAAGGCTGGATTTGGATGGTAGTCCAAGCAGTCATTTTTGAGGAGTAGCCACATTGGTGAACCTCGTTAAATCTTGTGTTGTGTGTTGTTCTCTTGTTGTTCTTGTTGTATCTATTTATAAGTTTTAACTATTATTGTTTTAAGAGTTGTTAATTCATAATTAAAGAGCTACACTGATTCACCCCCCCTCTCAGTGCCATTGTAAGTCTAACAATAACTTATTTAGGTATTCCCATCAATATTCAAAGACAAAAATAATATTGGAATTGGTTGTTGGACAAAGTCAAGAAAAAAATTGGAAATTGGACCAATATGTGGCTTTCTTCTAGGGGTAGAATCACCTTGGTAAAATTAGTCCTTTAGGCTATTCCTATTTATGTTTCTACCATGTTGAATATCCCAAAGGCTATTCTTCGAGAACTCGATCAAATCAGTCATCGGTTCCTTTGGAGTGGTACTAAGGAGAAAAGAAAATGGGCCTTGGTGAACTGTGACACTTTATGTCTTCCTAAGAATAAAGGGGGGTTAGGATTCTGGTCTGCTATTAATAACAACAAAGCTTTAGCTACTAAATTATATTGGAGGATTTTGCATAACCCTAATGCTCTTTGGACCAAGAATCTTCGTGCTAAATACGTTGAGAACAAAAGTCCTGAAGACCTAGTTTGCTATTAATTGCCTTCCAAAGGTTCTTCCATTTTAGTAGTTCTTAAGACCTAGTTATTATTTTGGATCATTCATAATGGTCAACAGGTAAATTTTTGGATAGATTCTTGGGATGGTCACAAGCCTTTGATAACTCAGTTTCTCGATTGGAGGCCTTGGATGGAGGTGTTTCATCGAGCTAACTGGATAAAGGTGGCTATTATTATTGGTACAATTATGGTAATTCAAAGGTTGGTAGATATTGGATCCCTATTGAGGACTGGCCTATTTAAATCCTAAAAATGCAAAGACAAGATATCCAGTGCATCCTTCATATGAGATATTTCTCTTGGTCCCATGATAAATATTGTTTTGGATGGAACAACACTACTAAGGGTGAGTATTCAATTGCTCAAGGTTATTTGGCCTTATGCCATAATAATCCCAACCCTTCCTATGACATCTTTTCTTAGTTGTGGGCTCAAAAGCTTTGACCTAAAGTGAGGTTCTTTACTTGGCTTTTATTGCATCACAAAGTGCTTACTAGGGATCATCTTATGAAGCATGGTTTTCATACCTTTTAGATGTGAAATGTGTGGAGAGAATGTGGAAAATCTCAACCATATTTTTATTGAGTGTACTTTAGCCTCTGAGCTTTGGAGGAGAATGGCCACTTTACTTTGCTCATAGTGGTCCATTTTTTTTACTTTTGAACAACTTTGCAGGGATTAGCCTAATCAAGAGGGTGTTGATCATTTTATTAGGCAATTAGTTTGGATGGGTTATACCATTCTTCTTTGGAATATCTGGAATGAAAGGAACAACCAAATGTTTTATCAAGAAAAGAAGGATATTCACTATATCTAGAAAAATACCATTGCCAACTTAGTTGAATTAGTCCATCAGCTCCTTAATCACCCCAAAAAATCCCATCAAATATGGGATCAAGTGATGCAAATATTGAAGATTAACTCTTCTAAGAGCAACTAGCTTAAAGGGAATGTGAATAATTGCAAGATGGATAGAACAAGGAATTAGAAACCTCCTAATAATTTTGGAAAATTCAATACTGATGGAGCCTCTAGAGGGAACCCTAGAAAATCTAGTGCAGGAGGATTGGTAGAATTTCATATGGCTCCCTGGTTTTTATTTTTCTGAGAATTTGGGTATTCTATCCAATAACCTTGCTGAGGGGTATGGTATCCTTAGAGGCCTTAAAGAGGATACTAAGGTTGGATGGGAAAAGGTACTAGTTGAGTTTGACTCTCAACTCATGATTAATATTTTGAAGACTCCTAAGAATCATAAGGTTGATTGGAGAATAAAAATAATTATTGAGAAGATTCAGTTAATCCAGATGGGATTTTTGAATGTTTATTACAATCATGTTGTCAGAGATCGAAACAAGAGTGTTGATGCTTTAGCTAATTGGGATTTGGACAAAGGTGATATTACTTGCTACGACCACAAATAAGGGAAGCTCTTTTTTCTATCATTTCTTTGGATGGCTCCAGTTCTAGAGGTACCTAGTTTCTTCTTATTTTTTTTTTTCTTCTCTTTGGTTCGATCAGGGTTTTTTAGTTCCCTAGCTCAAACTAATATTTCTTTTGTTTCCTCTGTTGATTATTTCCTTAATAGTATTTTGGTCTAGAAAGGCCATTGTTGTGTTCTATTTTTTTCTTTTTTCTTTTCTATTTATGTGTGTGTTTTTTTTGTTTTTTTTGTTTTTTTGTGTTTTTTGTTGTTATTGTGTTTTTATTGTTTTATGTTTTTTTGTTGTTGTTCTTGTGTTTTTGTTATTCTTGTGCTTGTGTTTCTCTATGTTTGTGTTAAGTGGTATTTTTGTGTTTTGGTGTATGGGTGTTTTCTATGTTTTTATTTTTCTCTGTTGTCTATTGTTGGTTGTTTTTTTTAGGTTTTGGTTGTTTTTGTTGGTTGTCTTTGTAGTGTTCTGTTGTTTTTTGTTATGTTTGTGTTTTGTTATGTTGTTCTTGTGTTTTTTCTATGTGGTTTGTGTTGTGGTTTTTTATTATTATCTTATTGTGTGTGTTTTTTTGTGCTCTATCTTTTTTACACACTCAAGGAGCATGCTTTTTATTTTTTATTTTTTTAATATTTTTGTGTGTTTGTGTTTGTGTGTTCTTGTTTTTTGTTGTTTCAGGTTTGTCCTTGAGTATGTCAAAGGTGGTAGGCCAGGTGCAAGCCCTGGGCGATTTTGACAAAAGAGATACCCCTGCCTCCTTGGGCTTACCCAAAAGTGGTATCCCTTCTGGGATGTTTTCCACAAAACAAAAAATCTATCTATATAAATTTATTTTAATGTATAAATTGTAAAATAAAAAATCTAAACCAAAATTTTAAAGTTATTGATAATCCATTCAAACAACTTTTAATTGAACACACTAACAATCCCATTTAAACTTCAAACTATGGTGTATGAGTTTTTTTGTGGCTGCTCCACAACACACCCCAAAATTGGGGACCCCCCTTTGTTTGCACGCTTTCCAAGAAGATTGCAGTGGCCCAGATGTTAAAAGAGCAAAGAAAAGCAAGAAAATGAAATTGTCACGATTTCGCGACATGTTGCTCCATCGCGGCTCAAAAAATGAAATTGTCGCGATTTCGCGACATGTTGCTCCATCGCGGCTCAAAAAATGAAATTGTCACGATTTCGCGACATGTTGCTCCATCGCGGCTCAAAAAATGAAATTGTCACGATTTCGCGACATGTTGCTCCATCGCGGCTCAGAAAATGAAAATGTCACGATATCGTGACATGTTGCTCCATCGCGGCTCAAAAAATGAAAATGTCGCGATATCGCGACATGTTGCTCCATCGCGGCTCATAAAATGAAAATGTCGCGATATCGCGACATGTTGCTCCGTCGCGGCTTAAAAATAAAATTGTCGCGATATCGCGACGTGTCATGTTTTCGCGGCTCAAAATAGCAAAGTACGTCAGAATGAAAAGTGTCACGATATCGCGACATGTCACGTTTTCGGCTCAGACAAGTGAAGTACAATGGAATGAAAAAGTGTCATGATTTCGCGACATGTCGTTTTCGTGGCTAAGAGCAACAGGATGCAACATAAAGTGAAAAACGTCGTGATATCACGACATGTCATGAAATCACGGTTCATAGAGGAGAGAGAAAGACAAAGTGAAAAATGTCGCGATATCGCGACATGTCATGAAATCACGGTTCATAGAGGAGAGAGAAGATAAGGCACTAGAATTGTCGCGATATCGCGACATGTCATGAAATCACGATCAAAGGTAGCAAGAACAAGGCAAGGAGAAAAAATGTCACGATATCGCGACATGTCAGGTTTTCATGGCGAGAAAGTGAGGAAGGAATAAAGGAAAGAAATTGTCGTGAAATCATGACATGTTGCATTTTCATGATCTATCGACGACAACGGAGATGAAGATAGAAAGTGTCGCAAAATCGTGACCTGTCTCATTTTTGCGATTGCGATGACTAAAGCTAAGCAAGGGAAATATGTCACGATATCGCGACATGTCGAGTTTCACGACCTAGAGCAACCAAAGTGGATATAGAAGAAAAGTGTTGCGATTTCATGACAGAAATCAAGAAGATGATGTAGAATGAAAAGGTGTCGCGATTTCGCGACATGTCACGTTTTCATGGCTAAGTGCAGCGAGACAGCCCGAAATAGAAAAATGTCATGATTTCGTGACAAGTTGCATCTGCATAGCCCGATACAGAAAAATGTCGTGATTTCGTGATAGGTTGCATTTGCGCGGGAGAAAAATGTCACGATATCGTGACATGTCTCATTTTCGCGGTGCATGAAGGCGGACAAGGCTGTTGACATAAAAACGTCGCGATATCGTGACATGTCTCATTTTCACGGTATAAGAAGAATAATAAAGTTGTAGGTATAAAAACGTCGCGATATCACGACATGCTATTTTTTTGTCGCGATTCATGATGGGCCGTTATGGAACATGCGGGGAAGCACTGAACACGTGGCATAAAGGTGTAAGGGTTACAGAACGGTTACAGTTAGCAAAGAAGATCAAACGTTTCGACGCTCGAACAAAGGCCAGAAATAATGAAGAGTCGGGGAAGATGAAATGAAAAGATCTGGGAAATGAAACGAAGGGTCACAGAGCGAAACAGAGAACCACACCAAAAATTTTAAAAGCAGAAGCACAGGACAGGTACAGAGGGGAAACCGCTACGAGCAGGGTTGCAGAGCTGAAGGCGAGAAGGCCATTCTGGGCCTGTTTGAGTTGTTTCTCTTCCATAGACTGGTTTGGAAAAACCAGAGATTTTGCTATTGTAAAATGACATATTTTTAATGTAGAAGTGTTCAGAAATTTGCATCTTGTGGGCAAGAAAGAAGGAGATATTCTTTGCATGCTATGGATTTAATGTTTATTCTTTCATTTTTCAGATTTTGAATTTATAGATAATGTTAAATGCCATCTTTTTGGGTTACATTAGGCGAATATTTGAAATCTGAAATGTTATTTCGTACCCTAGGAACCAGCACTTAGTCTATGGGGATTGTGCATGTTTTGCAAGTCCAATAGGTTAGGTTGCATGCATGGAGACCTCACATCTTCGGTTTTGTCGGAACAGGATAGCATCAGACTGAATGTGTTCTATTTTTAATTTTTTGCATTTCTTTTTCATTTTATTTTATTTTCCCAGAAAGTTTAACTTATTTAAAATAAACATTTAAAAATTACAAAATCCAAAAAAAACAATGAACAATCACTAAAGCTTCATGATGAAATAAACCAACATTGCCCCTTGTTTACAGTTACTTGCAATCACTAAGGTGTTCCAAGCATTTAAATTGATTATCTTCATTTGAGATTACCAATACACAGTTGCAAATGCTAATACAAGCGAGACCTTGGAGAAGTTGTTTGTTTGACTTCTTTGCAAGAGGGGATTTGGGACCCAAATCCTAAAGGAGAGTTGTACTTTCACAACTGGGTGAAAATACCACTCAACAGATTGGCGCTAGAAGGAGGGCCTGAATGGGTTTATTTCAGAGTGATTTAAATGCTACAGGGATTTAAATTTTGAATATTTCATGCCCTATTGATTATTATCTTTAGCCCTCTTTTAACAATACAACTTTGTACTGTTAAAAGGAGGACATGAATTGCTATGCACTTTCCTAACGCTTTGATTGTTCATACAGGAATAATGTGATTTGATTTGATGTTAAAAAATAAATAAATAAAAAATTGGGTATTAAAGTTATATTCTTTAAGATTCACTAATGGCTATGTTTACACCGTGGATGACAGGTAGCCCATTGAACATACCGGGAGTTCAACATTATTTGCCCGTTGGTTTTGAGAGATGTCTTCCTCGATTTTTGTCTAATGGGACAAATACTGTAGAAGAACATATTCAAGCATTCAAATTTGTTGTGAATCACTTAACAATTTGGTATGATGATGTTGTTTGTAAAATGTTCCCTTACACCTTGGACAAAGTGGCATATGATTGGTTTACAAGTCTACCTTTAGGGTCTATCACTTCTTGGGCTCAACTAGAGGCAACATTTCTTAATCAATTCAACAAAAAGCGAGTTGACCCAATCCTCATGTACAATCAGTTGGTCTATATTAGAAAAGAACCGAGTGAAAATGTGAAGTCATTTTCTGAAAGGTTCTTTGGATTATATACTCAATTAGTGACATTTTATGCTCTTCGAGAAGAAATGGCTCTCCAAATATACGTCAATGCTCTTGACCCACTCATTTCCACATATTTGCGAGGGATGCCTCAAATCACATCTTTGTCACAAGCCTATACTCAAGCAATGGCAATTGAGCAACAATTGAGTTGTCAAAATTATGGTGTGGGTTTTGGATCATATAATCTTCAATCATTTAATACCTCCTTTACCCACCCAATGATTTATCCACCTCAACCGAGTTCAAGTTTGAATCAATTTCAGAATCAACAATCGTTCCCAAATTTCAATCAATTTCAAAATCCTCAACCTACTATGCAAGATCAACCATCTTTCTTAAGTATGAATCAACTTCAAAATACTCATCTTGATTCAAAAGATGTTTCTAAAATCAATTTCAATGATTTTCATAATAATATGATTTTAGGCAAGGGAGGAGTACTAGATCCAACTAGTATTGAAACATGTGATAGATTGGAAACCCTTGACTCACCAAAAGATGAATTCTATGAGGATGAATCCGTCTCGGATGACACATTGGATGACATTGTTGAAAGTAATGGCCCAGAAAATTCACACCTTCCAAATTATGTTAAACGTGAATCATGGGTTACACATGTGGATTATGATAGCCTTATCAATTTGAATACAAGCAATAACCCAATTTTGGAAGTAATTGAACCATCTAAGGAAGGTGAAGATAAATTTGATGAGAAACATGTTGATGAATTAAAAGATGATGAAGAAATAGTTGAGCATCACAATTTGATTTTGAAAGATGATCATTATGATTCTTGGGAAGAGTATGCTCACTCCAAACCTTCTGATGAATTTTGTGTGCCTATTGATATACAGGATAATACAATTGCCTTTTCATATGAGGATATTACAAGTCCTGTGCAATCTGAGAATGTTTTGGAAGAAGGGTTGGAATCTCATCAAAGGTTGGAGAAGGATAATGATTCTACTACCAGGGATGAAGAAGGAGAATCAATTGTTTTTGTTCCCCTTAAGGGGCAGGAAATCAAAAATCTTGATCCACCTATTGATTCTACAATGTCTATGCCATCTCAAAATGATCAAATTACAAAACCTAAGTGGTGTGGGTTTGATACTATTGATGATCCTAATGAAAATGTGGATTTCGAGGCAACTCAAGCCATTGATCACGGAAGGGTGTCACGCGACACATGTCTTGAAAAACTAGGCTCTTGTTTTGAAAAGGATGGACGTATGTTTGATTGGGTGCCTAACTTTGGTGTTTTTGAATAGGTATTGGATGATGAAGAAGACAATGAGAAAAAAGAAAAGGCTACTAACACTCATCAAGTTATGGTAAATTTTAATCATGATGGGTTGAGTATGGATGACAAGGTGAAATCTTTACCTTTGGTAGTAGCTACAAAAATTTTAAGTGATAGGTTACATGGTGTCCTTTTGGATGCTAATATCATTAATGAGGAAATGTCAAATTTTGTTGATGCTTGTCAAGTCTTGAATTATTTTGATTGCTTTAAAATCTTGGAAAATGATTTGAATTCAAGACTTTTAGAAATAGGCTCTTGTTTGCAACATCTCACATTTGAAAAGGAAGGCCTAGTTCTAAATCATGCATGGAATTATGAAATTTGCATTTTAAAGAATAGACAAGATAAAATTGAATACCAATCATTGTCTAATCAATTTAATTTGAATCTCACCTATGAGAATACTAATGGAACTAAATCTAATTGGTGGGGTGAGAGAGGAAAGTTGAAGTGGGTTGCATTGTTTGGTCTAGTCTTGTTTTTGTTGGATTCCCACAACATTTGGCATGCGTATCACGTTATATTTTTGTTGAAGTGTTCTAATCATGTTTGGGATCCGGGCAAAGGATGGCCCAAATTTTTGCACCATCTTGTACAATAGTGTATATAATTTTTGGTTTTTGGTGTGGGTGTTCAAGTTTTCGTTTTTGGGATTGTTTTTTGGGTTTGGTTTTAAGTTTTGTGTGTTGGTCCTCTAGACATGTTTGGTTTGTTTAAAAAAAAAAAAAAGGAGAAAATTTGAGATGTCAACTTATGCCTAAGATCAGGAGAATATGAAACATTGGAATTGTGTTGTAGAAAGCTCCACAAGTAACACAAACATTTTAAATAATATCGTTTGAAACTTGTGATGCATGAAGTTGTCAGTTATACAAATTATGGCAATACTCCATCCGCAATTCAGAAAAGCAATGCATTCATATTACATCCCACTTTGCATATACATGCCATCTTAGTTGCATATGCATTTCAAATACAATCATTAAAAATGTGTCAAATCCTCTTAGGGTTATTCTATAACATAAAACATAAAAAATCCTAAGGTTGGGAACTGATGCCCGAGCTATCTTGAACCAAGCACATTTTATACACATTAAAAAGGATCTTGAGCAAAATGATCAAAACCTTGCTTGGAAGAAAAGGTCAAGCGAAAGGAGTATTTCATGTCTATCCTATTATGCAACATGATCCTTAAAACAATGGTTTTTACCACTTCCATAAAGCTTAAAGCCTAAAATCAGAGTAGTAAGGATAGGGTTAAATCCTCATCGAACTTAGGTTGAGGATCCAACTCCCCAAAGCTCTGATTTGACCTACATGGAGTAGTAAGGATAGGGCATAATTCTCATCTCGCCTAGGTTGAGAATCCGATTCCCCAAAGCTCCTATGTCTCATTTCATCATAAATCTTGGATTGGAAGGATCGTACTACATGTCCTCTGCAAAGGATGGGTAGTCATCCCCAAGGTCCAAGAAATAAAAAACTAAATATTTCCCATTTCATCTCAATATTGGATTGGAAGGATCGTACTACATGTCCCTAGCAAGGATGGGTAGTCATCCCCAAGGTCCAAGAAATAAAATTAACTAAATATTTTCCATTTCATCTTAATATTGGATTGGAAGGATCGTACTACATGTCCCTCGCAAGGATGGGTAGTCATCCCCAAGGTCCAAGAAATAAAGAAATGAAGCTAAATCATGGATTATGGGGTTAAGTATGCTCATGCATGGCAGCATGTCTTGTCTAAAAACAAGACCACTGACTGCTCAAACGGACAGACTAGCCTGACCATTTCATCCATAACTGGTTAAATCATTTTGCTCAAAGTGAGGTAATGAATTCCAAATCGAGTAGTAAGGATAGGGTTAAACTCCCATCTCGATTAGGTTGGGAGTCCGATTTCCCAAAGCTCTGATTTCACTTTCACTTGCACATGGGTTCAAGATAGTAGTGACTCATAACCAACTTTGGGATCTAATAAATCAATTCATTATACATATAGTTGATCCTAAGAGGGTTTAATAATTTTAAATGTTTGTATATGATATTGAAAAGTTTTAAAGTCTTTATAAAGCAGGTTGTTATATCTCTAGCATATTTATCAGGTTGCTCAAATCATTCATAACCTCACATATGCATTCATGTAAAACTGACAATGGAATGTGAATCAATTTCAAACGATAGAAAATGGAACACACTGCACACACCGAGCTAATACTTAATGATTCTAATGTTTCATGTATTTCTGATCTATCGGTATTTGTTTATCTTTTATGTGTTGACGCCTGTACTTAAGCTTGTATATTTCAGGTTAGGTTCTCACCGAAATGCTCAGGAGCATTTCCCAGTAGAGTCACCATTTGTTGTGGCTGCTCCACAACACACCCCAAAATTGGGGACCCCCCTTTGTTTGCACGCTTTCCAAGAAGATTGCAGTGGCCCAGATGTTAAAAGAGCAAAGAAAAGCAAGAAAATGAAAATGTCACGATATCGCGACATGTTGCTCCATCGCGGCTCAGAAAATGAAAATGTCATGATATCGTGACATGTTGCTCCATCGCGGCTCAAAAAATGAAATTGTCGTGATTTCGCGACATGTTTGCTCCATCGCGGCTTAGAAAATGAAATTGTCATGATTTCGCGACATGTTGCTCCATCGCGGCTTAGAAAATGAAATTGTCGTAATTTCGCAACATGTTGCTCCATCGCGGCTCAAAAAATGAAATTGTCACGATTTCGCGACATGTTTGCTCCATCGCGGCTCAGAAAATGAAAATGTCATGATATCGCGACATGTTGCTCCATCGCGGCTCAGAAAATGAAATTGTCACGATATCGCGACATGTTGCTCCATCGCGGCTTAAAAAGAAAATTGTCGCGATATCGCGACGTGTCGTGTTTTTGCGGCTCAAAACAGCAAAGTAGAATGAAAAGGTGTCGCGATATCGCGACATGTCACGTTTTCGCGGCTCAGACAAGCAAAGTACAATGGAACGAAAAAGTGTCACGATTTCGCGACATGTCACGTTTTCGTGGCTAAGAGCAACAGGATGCAGCATAAAGTGAAAAACGTCGCGATATCGCGACATGTCATGAAATCGCGGTTCATAGAGGAGAGAGAAAGACAAAGTGAAAAACGTCACGATATCGCGACATGTCATGAAATCACGGTTCATAGAGGAGAGAGAAAGATAAGGTGCTAGAATTATCGCGATATCGCGACATGTCATGAAATCGCGGTCAAAGCAGTCAAAATAGGGCAAGGAGAAAAAACGTCGCGATATCGCGACATGTCAGGTTTTCACGGTAGGAAAGTGAGGAAGGAATAAAGGAAAGAAATTGTCGCGAAATCATGACAGGTTGCATTTTTGTGATCTATCGACGACAACGGAGATGAAGATAGAAAGTGTCACGAAATCGCGACATGTCTCATTTTCACGATTTGCGATGACCTACAAGCTAAGCAAGGGAAATATGTCATGATATCGCGACATGTCGGAGTTTCACGACCTAGAGCAACCAAAGTGGATATAGAAGAAAAGTGTCGCGATTTCGCGACAGAAATCAAGAAGATGATGCAGAATGAAAAGGTGTCACGATTTCGCGACATGTCACGTTTTCGCGGCTAAGTGCAGCGAGACAGCCCAAAACAAAAAAATGTCGCGATTTCGCGACAAGTTGCATCTGCACAGCCCGAAATAGAAAAATGTCGCGATATCACGACAGGTTGCATTTGCGCGGTGGACAAAAAATGTCACGATATCGTGACATGTCTCATTTTCACGGTGCATGAAGGCGGACAAGGCTGTTGACAGAAAAACGTCGCGATATCGTGACATGTCTCATTTTCGCGGTATAAGAAGAATAATAAAGCTGCAGGTATAAAAATGTCGTGATATCGCGACATGCTATTTTTTTGTCACGATTCATGATGGGCCATTATGGAACATGCGGGGAAGCACTGAACACGTGGCATAAAGGTGTAAGGGTTACAGAACGGTTACAGTTAGCGAAGAAGATCAAACGTTTCGACGCTCGAACAAAGGCCAAAAATAATGAAGAGTCGGGGAAGACGAAACGAAAAGATCTGGGAAATGAAACGAAGGGTCACAGAGCGAAACAGAGAACCGCACCAAAAAGTTTAAAAGCAGAAGCACAGGACAGGTACAAAGGTCGGAAACCGCTACGAGCAGGGTTGCAGAGCTGAAGGCGAGAAGGCCATTCTGGGCCTGTTTGAGTTGTTTCTCTTCCACAGACTGGTTTGGAAAAACCAGAGATTCTGCTATTGTAAAATGACATATTTTTAATGCATAAGTGTTCAAAAATTTGCATCTTGTGGGCAAGAAAGAAGGAGATATTCTTTGCATGCTATGGATTTAATGTTTATTCTTTCATTTTTTAGATTTTGAATTTATAGATAATGTTAAATGCCATCTTTTTGGGTTACATTAGGCGAATATTTGAAATCTGAAATGTTATTTCGTACCCTAGGAACTAGCACTTAGTCTATGGGGATTGTGCATGTTTTGCAAGTCCAATAGGTTAGGTTGCATGCATGGAGACCTCACATCTTCGGTTTTGTCGAAACAGGATAGCATCAGACTGAATGTGTTCTATTTTTAATTTTTTGCATTTCTTTTTCATTTTATTTTATTTTTCTAGAAAGTTTAACTTATTTAAAATAAACATTTAAAAATTACAAAATCCAAAAAAAAACAATGAACAATCACTAAAGCTTCATGATGAAATAAACCAACATTGCCCCTTGTTTACAGTTACTTGCAATCACTAAGGTGTTCCAAGCATTTAAATTGATTATCTTCATTTGAGATTACCAATACACAGTTGCAAATGCTAATACAGCGGAGACCTTGGAGAAGTTGTTTGTTTGACTTCTTTGCAAGAGGGGATTTGGGACCCAAATCCTAAAGGAGAGTTGTACTTTCACAACTGGGTGAAAATACCACTCAACAAGTTTATTATCTATTGTGTTAAAAAATAAAATAAAATATTAAACATGACATAGTTAATTATTAGTTGTTAGTTCACATCCACATATTGCTTTTAGATGCATACAATTCTTTGAATATGATCACTTATCTTATTTTTGTCTAGGAGTGAAGATTCAAGTCAAGTAGAAGTTATAAGATCAAAATACCTTTATTAATAAGGATTTTAAAGTGATACAATAGAACATAAGTGAAATAGCTACTTGGTTGAGTGTTGTTACAAAGGAATGTTAAACTATTACATCTCATTGAGAATATAAAGTACTTGTATATGGATCTTAACTATATGTTTATTCAATGAAATTGAGGAGAACTCAATGCATAAAGGAACTAATAATCTCAACTTGTAGTATATTATAAAAGCAAGTTCTAGGAGTGCAGAAGTCTTACTTTGAATATTTCAATTATGATTTAAAAATAATGTCATGAACTAGTAAATGAATGTGTTTTAAAAGGTTTAAAGGTCAAAGAGTTGTTAGCGTTTTTTAATTAACATGATGTTTGAAATTGAGTCTTAAGAATGAATACATACTCAATACAAAAGAACATGTACTAAAAAAATAAGCATGTTAATGCACATAAACTATGCATATATTGGAAGTTTAATTTAGAAAGTATGCATGTTTAAGAAAAACTAAAATTTTTAGAAAATCTTGATGTTTTTTATACAAAATATAAGAATGTAAAGGTTGTCTTGTTTTTCATAATGTATACAAAATTAGAATGCATATGTTATAAATTCTTAATTGTTAGTTTATGCATGTGTTAAAATAATAAAAATTAAATTAAAATATTTGTAATATGATATATTTTATTTTAAAACACAATCCATACGATAATACTTGGGCTAGTTATGTTATAATTTAACAATGAAATTAATGAAATATTTGTTTCAAAAAAATAGTAAAATCTATTATCAGAATCAATAAAAAAATTAACATTACATTAATAATAATGTTAATAACCATACTTCTTTCTAAAATCATTGTCTTATATATTCCTATTGGCCTAATGGAAGTTAAAAACCTTTAATTATTTTATTTTGTAGATGAGGTTACTTATTTAATTCAAGCGCATAGTTGGATACGTATGTTTGCTTATGTATATGTGGTTATACATATTTATGGCATCTTTTATATTCCATTCAATTTTAGTGCTATATTTGAAATTAAAATCATGACATTTACCATTAAAAACTTGAGTTTATCATCTAAATACTACTACTCGATACCCAGTTCCATCTTCTCTATGTAGGCTGAAAATATTAGTTGTGAGACATGGAATTTTTATTTATTTATTTATTTTGGTAAAAAAAGGCTTTTCTATTATTTATGCAAAATAAACAAAGCTACATCTCTCCTACTATTGTAAACAGGCTTTCATCCAAAATTTTATAGAAAAGCAACAGCAATGGCTTAAGTGCATTTTGTTAATACAATAAAAATAAATCTACGACTTTATTTTAAGTCACAACATATAGGAGCCAAAGTTATTAGCATAAATATGTAGTATACGATATAGATCCTCCATAGTTTTCTACATCATCGTCGTGGAGGATCTTCATAACAAGTCAAATCCCCATAGTTTAAAACCCAATTTGCCATAGCATCTACAATCTTATTTTGTTCTCGAGGAGCATGAATAAACTCTAATATTTTAAACCTAGACTAAAGTTCATGTAGCTTGTCAATCACCCTATGTAACCTCCAATCCTAAGAGGGGGTTTTGGTGGATGCCTTCAATTGATTAATAGTTACTTGTGAGTCTGATTCTACTTATACTATAGACCTTCCAACCTTAGCAACTTCTTAAAGGCCATGAAGGATAGCACATTATTATACTAGATTATTTCAGAGGATTCCATGATTATTTGAAAAAATAAAAGCATGAGTACCATCTAAAAGTCTTTCTATGCCTCTTATACTTATCCTTCGTATATTACTTGTTGATGCACCATCAATGTAGATCTTCCCCATACCTATAGGAGGGGCTTACCATGATCCACCCATTTGAATAGTAGGTTGAGGACATTGTGGATGCCTACATCTCCATTCATCCACAATGATTTGAAGCCTAAAGTGTTACACTATTTCACTATTGAGATATTGTGGAGGGGGGCTTCATTGTATGCAGAGTAGTTTCCCTAATATTAACTAGAGTTTTTCCCAAATATATTAAACATTATGGTGAATTGCTTTAAATATTCTTTTATTCCTTTCTTTCCACAAATTCTAGAGCATCAAAGATATATTGACCAAGGCCATATGTTTCATTGAACTATCCAACCCATTCACTCTTGGTCAAGTCCTCCATACCTATTGAAGGGAGGTAAAATAACAAAATCTTAGATCTAAAAAGGTTGTCAACCATTTCCACAATTGAATGGCTAGGGAGTAAAATAAAACAAAATTGGTCTTAGGTCTCATTCTATGAACAACATAACTCACATATGAATGGATTAGAAAATCCTTGTTTCATCAATTGGTCTTCTATAAGAACCCTCTTGTGGAGTAGGAGCTAGATTAAAAGTCTCACTTTAGATCAAGTCAAAAATTAAAAATCTAATTAAAAACATTACAGAGTAAAATTTTCTATGATAAATATATTAGAGTTGCATTATATACACCATTAAAATGTAAACCCATCCATCCCAACATGTATTTGCATTTTTCCCAAGAAAATGATAATCTTCTAAGAATATGATATATAACCTCCATTGCTAATGAGGCATGGAATTACTTTTCATATAAATAACATGACAAAAATTAATAGAATCCAAAAAATTCCTTCCACTTTCCTCCTACATATTTTCAAGCAAAATGATCGAAGCAATATTTCGCTGCTAATGTTCCTAAATCCTCCCAATAACCTCAGCTTAAAAGTTGTAGTCATGTTGCTCTTGTTCCTAAATCCTTACCTATGCTTGAAAGATCTAGCCAAGCAACCAAATTTTATTAACAAAATTAACATTACTTTGTCTAGGACACATTAAATGTGTAAATTTCGAAGCATTTATCAATTCAGAATATATATATATATATAGATATATATATTGATACATGGGAAATCAATTAAATCCATAGCTATTTTCTACTACCAAGCAAGGATTCATGAAACTAGATCAACCATTTCTAAGGGTTAGTATCGTCATTATTGGCATGGCGTGCACTCAGAGGATTCATAATAGACTATTACCTTTGAAATCTAGGAAACATACCTCCAAAGTTTGAACCTAGGTCTCTTCTTGGTAAAATCCTGACGAGTCAGACACTACCCATCCACCTAACCCTTACGGGCTTACTAATACAAAATATTATTGAAAGGAAATATAGGAATATTTTCCTCCATTATCTGCAATCTTCTGCCTCCCCTTCACCTAAAAAATCTCAATAAGTGGAACAAGAATCTCCATCTACCTTTTCCATAGTGCTGTAGACACCAAAACAGCACCAATTCGATTATGTGACTACAAACACTGATCGCATTGACACACACAACCCCCAGGGCAGCCCATAGAGGTTAAACAGTGGTCTTAACCACTCTCACAATAGTTTTGGAAGGTCAAACACCATTTTGGCACCTTTCAGGCACTCTGCCCCATATTCATCTCACCTAGGGACGAATACGGACTTTCAATTCGCGCTCGCTCCTGGGTGGGACGAATTCCAGGTTTGACCGAAAAAAAGTCAAATCTCGGCGCATGATAACTTAGAACTGCCACTTAACTATCCCTTCATTGCATGGGAGTTCGAGTGAAGTTTTCTAAGCATGCAGAGGCAGTTACAGTACCAGTTGCAAAGACATGCACAGAGGCAGTTAAGAAGCCCTTGATCAAGACGAAGTCTTCTCTTCACAAAAAGCATTCATGCTAAGTAACACTTCTGCATGTTAATTCAAGAGACCCCTTGGGTCTATAAAATGGTGAATTTCCTCACCCAAAAGGATGGACAAAAAAGGAGCATTTGAGCAACGAAGTGCTGCTATTTTACTGACTTACGATTCGTACACCCGATTTTTTGACTACATTATCCTATCAATTCACCGACAACACATCACAACAGGTTTCGGACTCATCCCAAGTGGATTGGTGTCGAAACAAAATCTCAACCGACAGGTGGTTTGCCTTCGGGCATCCCTTGCCTTATTGCAGGTTTACTCATTTCACCTAGGAACAAATACCAGTTGTTGTAGGTTTACTCGTTTCACCCTGGGACAAATACCAGTATGTTGCAGGTTTATTCGTCCTTCCCCGGAATGAATACCAATTTGCGTCGAACTTGGTGACTGTTTCTTTTGCAGCATTTTATTAGTTACGTATTTATGCTTCTGTCAAGTTTTCAGTTTATTTGGACTCATTTTAACCATCATTACATTTATATTTTACGGTAACCTTTCAAATTTGTTCTTTTATTTTTCATACACAGGTTCTACTGATTCTTTGTTTGTTTCTTTGAACGCAGATTTTCAGCATTAGAGGAGCAGTGAGGAATCTACTTTTACCAACACAAGCGGCGATAATGTTTTGGTTCGCCCATCTTATATGTGGGCACGCGGAAGGAGGAATTCTGAAATAATTTGTAAAATACCAACATTTAACGCTCTCCTATCCCATAAAAAGGAAGGAGACGTATTTGTTGGAATATTTTCAACATTGCCTCCTTAGTCCTAAGTATTAAGTCCTAGTATTTAGTTTTAGTTTAATGTTTTGATTTACATATTTCTAGTTAATTTGATTAGCATACATTGAGGTTTTGGCTTGGTTGATTAATGTTTGACCATAGTCCAAGATTAGCATGTTGTTAGGATAAGAGCTATCTTTAAGTTAGTTTGTTGTAATAAGTTTAAGAGGATTTCTCTCAACCACCATGTCTATTTTTAGTTCTTTCAAGAACTATAAAACTATGTAATGCATTGTTGATCAATAGAACAATTTCACCATTGTTTCTCATTTGGTATCAGAGCAGGTTTTCTCAAATGGATCAAAACCTGTGGAGAGTGGTGTGAAGAGATCTGAAACACACACTTTGTCAGAGAAACTCAAGTGGCCAGCACTCAGCAGATTTGCAAGGAAGAGCTCGAGTAAATCATTAATATCTCACGAATCCTGAGGTATTTGATTATGAAATTTTGAGGGTTGTTAGGTAATTGTATCAAGAGGATGCAGTAAAAATTTCAGGTGATTTGGAGCTAATTTTCTGATTTTATTAGCATTTTTAGTTTTTCAATAAAATGGTTGTATAAGGTGGAATACAGGGTATTTGCTTCTCAAATTTTGGGAGAAATATTATTTCGATAAAATCATAATTCAGACAAAATTTCAGATCATTGGGATCTGTATTGATTGATTTATGTGAATATTTATTTTTCCTTCAACAATCCTAGATCCGGAATTGTGATAAAAAGGGAAAAAGTAAATGATCACATATTTTTCACCTTTGTGATTTTTCTTCTGAAATTTAGAGGGTTTTCAGATTATTGTCTCAAGAATACAGAGTTTAATTTTCAGAAATTTTGGGGTTGTATGGATTGATTTATGTGAAGAACATTGAGGTTGTCTCAAAAACACTCTAAGATCTAGAAAGGGCAAAAGTAAATTGATCACATATTTCTCATTTGTGTGAATTTGGATCTGAAATTTAGTGGATTTTCAGATAAGTATATCAGAAGTCTACAGGAAAGGAGTGGCTGAGAGCTAGGTGGAAGATTGATGAATGGTGGATTGCAGAATGGCCACCATGTATAAAGAATTGGAAGTACCCAAATTCAATGGAGATAATTATGCTATTTGGAGCATAATGATGAAGACCTTCTTGAAGGCTCAAGACTTATGGGATATAGTTCAAGAAGGCTATGAGGAACCCTCTTGGAATAAGCTACAAGGTGAGGAGAGAAAAGAGAAGAAGGAGCAACAATATGCAAATTGCTTAGCTCTTATGGATTTGAGGAGAGGAATGGAAAAGAATGTTTTTCCTCTCATAGCCAATTGTAGATCAGCTACAATGGCATGGCAAGTGTTAAAGGATGCTTATGGGTTTGATGAGGATACCCATAAAGCCATGAGTGACAATCATGAAGATTGTTTAAGCAAGGAGGAGCCTTGCTTCCTTGAAGCAATTTCTGAATTAGATCCTTTTGAAGGAGTTTTTGAAGAGTCTTGTAAAGACTCATATGAAGTCATGCTTTGTAATGGAGAATTATTTCTTGCAGAGGAAGGCCCGTATGTAGAAAACCAACAAGATGAAGAATGCTTCATGGAGGAAGCATATGTTGCTGAATTTTGTGATGAAAAGATAAGAAGAGGTGTGTATTCCTCAAGAGGACGAGGAGGAAGAAGAGGATTTGTTGTTGATAGAAGAAAAAGTGATAAAAAATATCTCATGGAGGAGATAAATGAAGAGTGTATTATGGATAATGCACCTAAAATTCTCATGGGAGAGAATAAAGATGATAATAGGATCAACCAAAATTGTTGGCATGTTGATGGAGAAGCAATGTTTATGGAAGACCATTGTCTTGAAGACCATTCACTTGGAATGGATGTATGCTCTCTTGACGAGAGAAAATGAAGATCTCCTACAAGGAGAAGATAAAATTGTTAGAGTTCCTCTAAAAGGGGAGAAGAATGTGAAAAATGAGATAGAAACAGAAAATGGAAATGAGATTGCTGATTTTCTTATCGTAATGGCAAAGGAAACTTCACTCATGGATGAAGATCACTCACTTGGAGTGACTACATTGCAGAAAGAGAGTTGTCTTGAAAAGGCAACTATGTATGATTGCTTGAATGAATGGTGTTTCAACACACCAACATGGATTGAACAAAGGAGGAGAACTATTAGTGAAGAGTTGATGGTTGATCTTGAAGCACCATACAATGAAGGAGAGCTGCTACAAAATAGCTTTATGGGAAGCACCAAATCTACTCATACTAAAGGTAATGTTTTTATGATTAATGATTTGTTTTTTGTGAGCAGGAATGAAAAGAAAGGTGATTGTCTCATTGAGACAACTTTGATGAAGAATATTTTTGGAGAGAATACAGTGATGGAGAACTTGGGTCACATGGATCAAAATGATGTGTTCAAAATTCCTTGGGAGAAGGATTCTTGTAAAGTCATTGTTGTGAGAGAATATTTGTGTGAGGAGCAACTTTATGTTGCATATGTAGTTGGTCATTATATGGCCATATTTGTTGTGATTTTTTGTGTGAAAATATGTGAAAGAGTTGTATGGTATAATCATCTATGTGAGATGATTAATTGTAAATACTCATGTGGAGTATTGTTTAGTGTTGAAGATGTAAAAGAAGATCAAAATGTGAGAGCATGGTTTAAAGACCATAATGATAAAGATGTAAGAGAGTGGTTGCTGAAAACCACAAGAGGAGATACTTTTGTTGAAGGGGGAGCTAATCAACAAAAGAAGGCACTCAAGCATTTGCAGGAAATCCCACATAAAGAGTGGAAGGAGTGCCACCATAAGTATTTTGTAAATTCTGATTTCTTGATTCAAGATTGGAGGAAACGTAAGAGAAAAATTTTCTTCCAACTCTGTGATGCTTAAAGAACTCTTGCATGAGTATCTTTAGCATCAAGGGGGAGAATGTTGGAATATTTTCAACATTGCCTCCTTAGTCCTAAGTATTAAGTCCTAGTATTTAGTTTTAGTTTAATGTTTTGATTTACATATTTCTAGTTAATTTGATTAGCATACATTGAGGTTTTGGCTTGGTTGATTAATGTTTGACCATAGTCCAAGATTAGCATGTTGTTAGGATAAGAGCTATCTTTAAGTTAGTTTGTTGTAATAAGTTTAAGAGGATTTCTCTCAACCACCATGTCTATTTTTAGTTCTTTCAAGAACTATAAAACTATGTAATGCATTGTTGATCAATAGAACAATTTCACCATTGTTTCTCGATATTGTAACACATTACTGAAAGAATATCAATAAAAAGGGCCGTATTTTATATTGCTTTTATATCTTGTGTTCATTCATTTGTGTTCTTTCCTTTTAATGCAATTTTTTTTAGTCTTTCCTTTTTCTTCCAGAATATCATGCTTTCAATTGCGATCACGGTGGGACAATCACACTTAGTCATATGCAACGTCATTCCACAAAGTCATCCCATAAGTATAGCAAGCTAGTCAATCTTGTACAATCTATGGTGCCATCGACCAGTTATCAACAAATCATTTCATTCATTCCATATGCATACATAATATAATTAGCAACATCACAATCATAATCCCACATGCATACATCATCATAAACAAACATTTCAAAAAAAAAAATAGCAAACAAATGCACAAAAAAAAAAGAGAGCAATAAAACTGTCCAATAAGAGTGCTTTTGCACTTGACATTACGAGCATGCAAAACCGATGTTGGGGTCACAAATCCTCGCTATCCTACTCCCTAAGAAGGCTATCATAGTCGGACCGCTCCCCGGGATGACAGATTTTCGAGAATTTCATCCCCAAACGGCGTCACAAAAACGGGTCAAAACCCACCCAAAAATAGCAATAACATTGCTGAACGAAGGCGCATTTGCACCTGACATTATTGGCATCAAAAACAAACATTGGGGTTACAAATTATCATTATCCTACTCCCTAAGAAGGCTACCATAGCCGGACCGCTCCACGGGAAGACAAATTTTGCCAATTTCAGCTTCACAATGCGTCACAAAAAGGGTTTCAACCCACCAAAAACAGGTCATAATGTTCGAAAATTGCTTTCGCATTCAATGGTAAAACAACTGAAGGCACCCTTACCTAAGTCATCTTGGGTCAAGTGAGTCATCGCTTTTCTCATGTCGGTCATTCCCTCATCGATTCGTCTCTTGAGGGGGTAGTCACACTTAGTCACCAATCAAAAAACACACACCCAATCAAGGCAATGGCATGCATTCAAAGAATCATTGACAAAGACAATCACGCCCCTACTTGGGGCAGAAAATAAGCAATAATCACAAATTGATCAAACACTTGGCATTCCTAAAGCATGAACACAAGGTTCCCCCGTGGACAAAAGGTTGCGCCCTTTGCCTATTCATGACTGATCAATGACCAAGCTCAAGTCACACCTCACCAAAACAGGTTAATACTTGAAATCAAATTCCTTAGCTCATCAGAAGCAAGGATTCAAGAATGCATGCCCTTTTCATACTTGGGGCATCAATATTTGGTTAGGTTATTGAGAAACCCTAATCATTAGTGCTTTGGTTATCTATTTTTGCTCGACACTGCGCCTTACACAGTGCTTCCCAAAAAGGGGCATCTGTAGACACCAAAACAACACCAATCTGATTATGTGACTGCAAAAACTGATCACATTGACACACACAGCCCCCAGGGCAGCCCATAGAGGTTAAACAGTGGTCTTAACCACTCTCACAACAGTTTTGGAAGGTCAGACACCATTTTGGCACCTTTCAGGCACTCTACCCCATATTCGTCTCACCTAGGGACGAATACGGACTTTCAATTCGCGCTCACTCCTGGGTGGGACGAATTCTAGGTTTGACCGGAAAAAAATCAAATCTTGGTGCATGATAACTTAGAACTGCCACTTAACTATCCCTTCATTGCATGGTAATTCGAGTCAAGTTTTTTGAGCATGCAGGGGCAGTTACAGTACCAGTTGCAAAGACATGCACAGAGGTAGTTAAGAAGCCCTTGATCAAGACGAAGTCTTCTCTTCACAGGAAAAAGCATTCATGCAAACTAGCACTTTTGCATGTTAATTCAAGAGACCCCTTGGGTCTATAAAATGGTGAATTTCTTCACCCAAAAGGATGGACAGAAAAAGGAGCATTTGAGCAACGAAGTGCTGCTATTTTACCGACTTACGATTCGTACACCCGATTTTCTGACTACATTATCCTATCAATTCGTCGACAACGCATCACAACAGGTTTCGGACTCATCCCAAGCGGATTGGTGTCAAAACAAAATCTCAACCGATGGGTGGTTTGCCTTCGGGCATCCCCTGCCTTATTGCAGGTTTACTCGTTTCACCCAGGAACGAATACCAGTTGCTGCAGGTTTACTCGTTTCACCCCGGGATGAATACCAGTCTATTGCAGGTTTATTCGTCCTTCCCCGGAATGAATACCGATCTGTGTCAAACTTGGTGACTGTTTCTTTTGTAGCATTTTATTAGTTACGTATTTATGCTTCTGTCAAGTTTTTAGTTTATTTGGACTCATTTTAACCATCATTACATTTATCTTTTACGGTAACCTTTCATATTCGTTCTTTTATTTTTCATACACAGGTGCTACTGATTCTTTGTTTGTTTCTTTGAACATAGATTTTCAGCATTAGAGGAGCAGCGAGGAATCTACTTTTACCAACACAAGCGGCGGCAACGTTTTGGTTCGCCCATCTTATATGTGGGCACGCGGAAGGAGGAATTCTGAAACAAGTTGTAAAAGACCAACATTTAACGCTCTCCTATCCCCTAAAAAGGAAGGAGACGTATTGTAACACATTACTGAAAGAATATCAATAAAAAGGGCCGTATTTTATATTGCTTTTATATCTTGTGTTCATTCATTTGTGTTCTTTCCTTTTAATGCAATTTTGTTTAGTCTTTCCTTTTTCTTTCGAAATCTCGTGCTTTCAATGGCGATCACGGTGGGACCCTGTCCTCTTTTTTTTTTTAGGTTAGATTTCTGATCTGAAATTGCTTGTTTGATTACAGGTACCTATTTTTTAGGCATTCGATTGTTATTCATTTCGGTCTGTGACGATTACAGAATTGGGATTCGTTTCACCCAGGGGCGAATAGGCATTCGTTTTACCCTGGAACGAATACAGTTCTGGTATTCGCCTCACCCAGGAACGAATAGCGTTTTGAGCATTTTTCAGAGCAGTAAATCAGAAACATCCTTTTGGGCAGAGAAGAGGTAGGAGTTTTTAACAAGCTTCTATCAAATTTCTGTTTTCTGTTTTTTGTTTTCTGGTTTTCAGTTTTTATATGGCTTAGGGAAAGTTTCCTTTTGTTTGCCTGTTTCATTTTTATAAATTAAAATGAACCCCACACACATCACGTGGTAAAATTAAACCAAGGAGCTGGTCATAAGACCCCAGCCCTTGATCAAGACCAACGGTGGGTTCATCACCACCTTGGCTTGATTTTTGCATCCATTTACCCCGATTGTCACTGTCGCTCGACGTAAATCCTGACGAAAGCTGATCGAGTGTCGTTGGGATGCGAGGATAAGTCTTCTATGGTAGGTGTCATAGACAGGACAATCCCCCTTCAATACAGCCTACGTACCATGTACCATCTGCTCTCACGTACCTATAGTCTCCCTCTCGTAAGGGTGGGTATATAGAGAGGTTGGTATATCGGCCTAGCATGGTATATCGAAGGGGCGACCATTCATGGGAGTTATATGAGCCTTCATTATGCATTTAAACGTTCTTCAAAACTTTCAAAAACAAAAAAAAATCATCAAAACACACTAAAACCAGTCTAGGACACACCATTAATCTTTAAAAGAGATAATCACCGTTTGTGTATGTGTGTGTTCATTTCTGCTTAGTATAACAAAAAAAAAATCAAAAAAATCATAAACAAAAGACAAAAATTTATGCATTTTGTAGAGAAGTATCACAATGGTGTTCACTCGTAGCCAAGCCCAATCACGGGCGGATGCTGTGGGGAATAGCCAAGGAGGCACGAGTCACCTCCGTTACAGTCCCAAGGATTTAGTCATACCACCTTGGCGACCTGACACACAAGGCAGTCCCCTCCACACCTTAATGGAAAGGGACTATAGGGGCACCTCTTCTAGGGGCACTCCTGTTCAGCATATCACCCAACACACACCCTTCCATGAGGGGTACAACCATAGGAGAGCTCCCTTAGATGCTCGCTATGAGTGGTCACCGTGCGATGAAGCGCTAGGTCAACATAGGGTTCGACGGGAGGAACCACATGATTACACTATCCCTCCTTCACCCCCTCTAGTTGTCAGGACTACAAGGACAAATCCGGAGCACAAGGCTCCTCAGGTGGGGTGAACCAACTCCACCCATTCCTTTTTCACTTACAAAAGAGAGCACGAGGAAAACCCTTACCTTCCTCAAGAGCAATATACATCGCAGGAGCAATACGCCTCCGCAACTGCTAGCTATCAGGATCCCTTACTAAGGCCAAGGCCTCGGGGGAATGCCGCTACCCCCAACAGAGGGAGGCGGCCCATAGAGATCTCGGATCACCACGATCGAGATAGATATCTAGGAGAGGCATATAGGCCTTCTAGATATGAGACGGTAGGACCCACTATCTTAGAATCTGCAAAGCATATCGCACGTCGAACGAAACTCACACTACTTGAGCTAGAACTACAATAGTTAGAGCAATGGTATCTTCTAAATCAAGAGTGCATTCAGCGCCAGGAGGATGAGTTGTTCCAACACACTATGCAGGCGAGGACTCCAACCCTTCACACGCATAAGACAAAACATTATGAGGGACACAACCCCTCGATGAGAAACAGGTCTCCATGACCCTATCAAGCGTTGCCCCCGATGCCTCCTAGATTTGAGCGGGAGGCTACTCCTCAGACCAATGACGGGCGCCTTCTTCAGGCACCCACCCAGGTTCATGGGCCACCCTCACAAATTCTTCAAGAAGCCTCTGAGGAACTTGAGCGAGAAGAAAAGTAGGATGAAATGCCATACCAAGGCATGGGGGGTGCTATCCTGCCACCCCTCCCAAGGCCCCAAGTTCCCCACAACCTACAATGGGAACAAATCAAAGAGGAGGAGCTCAAATCCCCCGATACAAGCAATGCACTGCCAAAGCACTTAGAGTCGATAGAGACCAAGATTTTGGGGCTCCAAAAGCCCAACTTATGTGAGACTCCTCTCACAGAGGATCAACCCCTGGTTGTAGAGCTACCTGATGATGAGGTCTTCCATATCTCAGAATCACCAGATTCTGATGAGCCTGACTCTCTCGCCAAAGACGAGTCAACATATGCAATAGCACCATGGGACCCATTTGAGTCAGACAACAATAATTCGTAGGTGGTCCCTATGGATGATCATCACAAAATTCTCCTAACATTATTCCCTTTGGAGGCTCCCATCGAGCCCATGCCATTGCAGGAAAATCAGGTCCCCCCACAAAACATGGAACAACCCCACGAGGACCACATCACTCTGCTCGAACAAGAAGAGCCTAGAATGTCGCAGACAGCTGTCGAGGCCAACGAGGGCCTTTGGATCTTCGACAATGATTATGAAGATGAAACTGAGATGGAATATCTCAATCATGCGTGACGACACAATCACCCTGTAACCCATGAAGAACTGATGGCACAACTAGGCATAAGATTAGGGCATGAGTGGCGCATAGACCCAGCCCACTGGCATCAAATGTTGATTTCGCTCCTTTGGGAAGATCGCGAGCAACTTCCACCAAGAGATATCATAGCACCATCAGTGTCGAGGGCGGACCCTGTCCTCCTCTCCGTGCATAAGGCCGATCCATTCGTGCCCATCCCTACAGAGCCAGATCCGATGCACAACGATAATCATGCTGGGGGTACCTCTATTCCCTGAAGAGCAAGTGGATTACACCAAATGCTCCAAAGGTGTCCATAAACCCTTTGGTCAACCCTAAAAGCTCCAAGGATTATCGCAATCACTTGGTCACCCTAAAAGCTCCAAGGATTATCGCAATCACTTGGTCACCCCAAAAGCTCCAAGGATTATCGCAATCACTTGGTCACCCCAAAAGCTCCAAGGATTATCGCAATCCCTTGGTCACCCCAAAAGCTCCAAGGATTATCGCAATCGCTTGGTCAACCCAAAAGCTCCAAGGATTATCGCAATCTCTTGGTCAACCCAAAAGCTCCAAGGATTATCGCAATCTCTTGGTCACCCCAAAAGCTCCAAGGATTATCGCAATCGCTTGGTCACCCCAAAAGCTCCAAGGATTATCGCAATCACTTGGTCACCCCAAAAGCTCCAAGGATTATCGCAATCTCTTGGTCATCCCAAAAGCTCCAAGGATTATCATAATCGCTTGGTCATCCCCAAAAGCTCCAAGGATTATCGCAATCGCTTGGTCACCCCAAAAGCTCCAAGGATTATCACAATCTCTTGGTCACCCCAAAAGCTCCAAGGATTATCGCAATCGCTTGGTCACCCCAAAAGCTCCAAGGATTATCACAATCGCTTGGTCATCCCAAAAGCTCCAAGGATTATCGCAATCTCTTGGTCACCCCAAAAGCTCCAAGGATTATCGTAATCGCTTGGTCACCCCAAAAGCTCCAAGGATTATCGCAATCTCTTGGTCACCCCAAAAGCTCCAAGGATTATCGCAATTGCTTGGTCAACCCCAAAAGCTCCAAGGATTATCGCAATCTCTTGGTCACCCCAAAAGCTCCAAGGATTATCGCAATCACTTGGTCACCCCAAAAGCTCCAAGGATTATCGCAATCTCTTGGTCACCCCAAAAGCTCCAAGGATTATCACAATCGCTTGGTCATCTCAAAAGGCTCCAAGGATTATCGTAATCTCTTGGTCAACCCAAAATCTCCAAGGATTATCACAATCGCTTGGTCATACCAAAATCTCCAAGGATTATTGCAATCGCTTGGTCACCCCAAAAGCTCCAAGGATTATCGTAATCTCTTGGTCAACCCAAAAGCTCCAAGGATTATCATAATCTCTTGGTCACCCCAAAAGCTCCAAGGATTATCACAATCTCTTGGTCACCCCAAAAGCTCCAAGGATTATCACAATCTCTTGGTCACCCCAAAAGCTCCAAGGATTATCGCAATCACTTGGTCACCCCAAAAGCTCCAAGGATTATCGCAATCGCTTGGTCAACCCCAAAAGCTCCAAGGATTATCGCAATCTCTTGGTCACCCCAAAAGCTCCAAGGATTATCGCAATCTCTTGGTCACCCCAAAAGGCTCCAAGGATTATCGCAATCGCTTGGTCACCCCAAAAGCTCCAAGGATTATCGCAATCTCTTGGTCACCCCAAAAGCTCCAAGGATTATCGCAATCACTTGGTCACCCCAAAGGCTCCAAGGATTCTCGAAATCCCTTGGTCATCATCAAGAAAATTCAAAAAAAAAAAAAAACAATCAAATAATCAAGAACACAAACAAAATCTGCATCTCACTTTCATGCATACTTCGACAATCAAAATACATATAGTTGCATCAACATTACATTCATCCATTGCATATTGTTGATCACACAAGGCAAAGGCACCATAGACTGTCATTATTTGGCAAATCCACCACCTTTCACATTTTCCATTTTGAAAACAATACAGCAAAAATAAACGACAATCACCATTTCGCCATATCATAAATCAGTTGTCATCTAATGTATCTAGAGTTTTCGTCATTCAGCTATCATTAGATCTCTAGCCAAGAATTGTACAAAGTCAAACGGATGTTACAACGGTAGAGTTTTACTTGAAATACACCTTGTTACGTAGCATCCCATCACAAGTTCAAAAACACATAAAAACAAATTCCCAAGTTGTGTGAACGAAAGATGAAACCTGCAAAGCAATCCAGGTTACCATAAGCGAAATGACTATCTTGCTCATCCCCCTATGCGAATGATCCCAAAGAATGCTGAGAGTTGGCAAAAGGACAAGCATCCTCCCTACCCAATTCCCCAAGAATCCCAAAGTTCTCAAAAGTTGCAAAACATCAAAAATTTGCAAAAGTCAAAACTCCAAAATTTGATATCCCAAGGTGCACACATCAAAAGGCACAAACAACAGTGATTCTCGTCACTCCGTATCCAAATCCCTTGCTCAAAAGAAAAACAAATCAAACAAAAATAAACAGTGATTTTTATCACTACAAAAGAGCAAGTATCCCAATACAATTGAAGAAAAGAAGGGAGTTGAACTTGAATCCCTGGAAATCTCAGCATTTCGACAGGTCATGAGGCAAGCCTCAGTATCGGTTTGGTGGATAGCCTATCGGTCACTGGTGGTAAACCTCCCGCATGACGATATATCTGTCACATTAACTTGTGTGCAGATCAATGTTTGCATGTGGATGAGCTAGCTTATGGTAACCTAGATAGTATCGTAGATTAATCTAACTAAATACAACAAAGGAGTTAGTGGAGCTAATTGGGTGATCCTCAGTACAGGTTTGGTTGACAGCCTATCTGGCACTGGTGGTATCCTGACAAATACCACATCAACGAACTCAATTGCACACACAGGGATGTGAAATAACTTGGTCAACGACAAGTCCGATTCATACCTTGTTCAAAGTCTTGTCAGATAAAAGTACAGCCTTGGCTAGTTAGTTAAAACATCTGAGTCTCAGGAAAACCTAGCTACATTCTACGCCAACCACTGTATACAATCCCTTCTTATATCATCATCAAAAAAAAAAAAATGCAAAATACAAAAACACAGTTGTCATATGCAACGTCATTCCACAAAGTCATCCCATAAGTATAGCAAGCCAGTCAATCTTGTACAATCTATGGTGCCATCGACCAATTATCAACAAATCATTTCATTCATTCCATATGCATACATCATATAATTAGCAACATCGCAATCATAATCCCACATGCATACATCATCATAAACAAACATTTCAAAAAAAAAAAAAAATAGCAAACAAATGCACAAAAAAAAAAAGAGAGCAATAAAACTGTCCAATGAGAGTGCTTTTGCACTTGACATTTCGGGCATGCAAAACCGATGTCGGGGTCACAAATCCTCGCTATCCTACTCCCTAAGAAGGCTATCATAGCCGGACCGCTCCCCGGGACGACGGATTTTTGAGAATTTCATCCCCAAATGACATCACCAAAACGGGTCAAAACCCACCCAAAAATAGCAATAACATTGCCGAACGAAGGCGCATTTGTGCCTGACATTCTTGGCATCCAAAAAAGACATTGGGGTTACAAATTGTCATTATCCTACTCCCTAAGAAGGCTACCATAGCCGGACCGCTCCACGGGAAGACGGATTTTTGCCAATTTCAGCTTCACAATGCGTCACAAAAAGGGTTTCAACCCACCAAAAATAGGTCTAAATGTCAAAAAACTGCTTTCGCATTCAATGGTAAACAACTGAAGGCACCCTTACCTAAGTCATCTTGGGTCAAGTGACTCGTCGCTTTTCTCATGTCGGTCATTCCCTCATCGATTTGTCGCTTGAGGGGGTAGTCACACTTAGTCACCAATCAACAAAAACATACCCAATCATGGAAATGACATGCATTCAAAGAATCATTGACAAAGACAATCACGCCCCTGCTTGGGGCAGAAAACAAGCAATAATCACAAATTGATCAAACACTTGGCATTCCTGAAGCATGAACACAAGGTTCCCCCGTGGACAAAAGGTTGTGCCCTTTGCCTATTCATGACTGATCAATGACCAAGCTCAAGTCACACCTCACCAAAACAGGTTAATACTTGAAATCAAATTCCTTAGCTCATCAGAAGCAAGGATTCAAGAATGCATGCCCTTTCCATACTTGGGGCATCAAGAGTTGGTTAGGTTACTAAGAAACCCTAATCATTAGTGCTTTGGTTATCTATTTTTGCTCGACGTTGCACCTTGCACAGTGCTTCCCAAAAAGGGGCATCTGTAGACACCAAAATAGCACCAATCCGATTATGTGACTGCAAACACTGATCGCATTGACACACACAGCCCCCAGGGCAGCCCACAGAGGTTAAACAGTGGTCTTAACCACTCTCACAGCAGTTTTGGAAGGTCAAACACCATTTTGGCACCTTTCAGGCACTCTGCCCCATATTCGTCTCACCCAGGGACGAATATACGGTACTCGTTCCGAAAATTCGTGCTCGCTCCTGGGTGGGACGAATTCCAGGTTTGATCGGCAAAAAGTCAAATCTCGGTGCATGATAACTCAGAACTGCCACTTAACTATCCCTTCATTGCATGGGAGTTCGAGTCAAGTTTTCTGAGCATGCAGGGGCAGTTATAGTACCAGTTGCAAAGACATGCACAGAGGCAGTTAAGAAGCCCTTGATCAAGAAGAAGTCTTCTCTTCACAAAAAGCATTCATGCTAAGTAGCACTTTTGCATGTTAATTCAAGAGACCCCTTGGGTCTATAAAATGGTGAATTTCTTCACCCAAAAGGATGGACAGAAAAAGGAGCATTTGAGCAACGAAGTGCTGTTGTTTTACCGACTTACGATTCGTACACCCGATTTTCTGACTACATTATCCTATCAATTCGTCGACAACGCATCACAACAGGTTTCGGACTCATCCCAAGTGGATTGGTGTCGAAACAAAATCTCAACCGACGGGTGGTTTGCCTTCGGGCATCCCCTGCCTTATTGCAGGTTTACTCGTTTCACCCAGGAACGAATACCAGTTGCTGCAGGTTTACTCGTTTCACCCCGGGACGAATACCAGTCTGTTGCAGGTTTATTCGTCCTTCCCCGAAACGAATACCGATCTGCGTCGAACTTGGTGACTGTTTCTTTTGCAGCATTTTATTAGTTACGTATTTATGCTTCTGTCAAGTTTTCAGTTTATTTGGACTCATTTTAACCATCATTACATTTATCTTTTACGGTAACCTTTCATATTCGTTCTTTTATTTTTCATACACAGGTGCTACTGATTCTTTGTTTGTTTCTTTGAACGTAGATTTTCAGCATTAGAGGAGCAGCGAGGAATCTACTTTTACCAACACAAGCGACGACAACGTTTTGGTTCGCCCATCTTATATGTGGGCACGCGGAAGGAGGAATTCTGAAACAAGTTGTAAAAGACCAACATTTAACGCTCTCCTATCCCCTAAAAAGGAAGGAGACGTATTGTAACACATTACTGAAAGAATATCAATAAAAAGGGCCGTATTTTATATTGCTTTTATATCTTGTGTTCATTCATTTGTGTTCTTTCCTTTTAATGCAATTTTGTTTAGTCTTTCCTTTTTCTTCCGGAATCTCGTGCTTTCAAGTTCAATCATCCACAACGACAATTTTTTGAAAATGAAATAGAGCATCAGAAATGAGTCTTCCAACACCAATACCCCTCTATGGAGTAGTAGATCCCTCAACACGTCCTCCATCTCTCTCATAGTATTCTCCTCCAATCGCACCCCAAAGCACATGTACAATAGTATACAAAATATCGCATACCTTAGGTGTCACACCACAACCATGGCATCATTACTTTGGGCCTCATTGCTCACCTCCTCCATGAGGAATTTTATCCCCCACTCCTACCCTTGCTTAAAGGACCTAATGATGATGGTATTGAGCATCACGACCATAAGGTTTTAGCGTAGGTCACACCATGTGGATTCATATTCGATGGCATTGATGCTCATGTCATTGTTGGTCATGATCTAGTGGGGCCCGTGTGAGGGTGATCGCATGATGAAGGTGGCAACCCACTGCACCAGCACCTCGTGGGTGACATTATATAATATCCTATACAAATGGTATAACAAAAAATGACCCCATGCAAATTGCATCTCTGTATATCTCATCTCAGCCACAACTCCTACAAGAACCCATGGTAGATATCGTCTACTCATGTGACAAGCCAATAGTCCAAAGACTACCCCACATAGGACGACTATCAATGTAGAGATACCCTATCTCCCTATCATCCCCTCCACACTAATGCCACTTTGGTTGAGGGGAAAATGTAGACAAGGAATTTTGACCCTAGGTCATAATCCCTCCCCTCCGTTAACACACATAACCCTTATGCCCATTAACCCATATTTTTCCTTGCACCATCAAAAACACTCTCTAACCTCTATTTTTATTTTTAACCCACTTCTAGCGAATTTTTGACCCCAAAATTTAGCTCATAAATTCACTAAAATAGATAGTTGCCTACCAATCTAGATGATCATTTGGATTCATTGCAAACCAGGATGACGTCGCATCTTTCACGAATTCATGACCTCCAAATTTAGGTTGTGAATTCGCTCAGGTTGGTAATTTTTCCAATTTGACTAACCTACCCAAATTTCCACCCTGAATCTTGTAGTTTTTGGTTCGTTCATGTCAATCCAAGTTATTAAACTCATATTTTGTCTCACAAAATGGGTTAATGGATAATTTGATAAACTAATGAGCAATTGTGTTTGATCGAGAGAAGCCAAGAACTAATAGATATGTTGTAGTTTGAGTGACAAAATAAGTTATTTGTTGGTTGAATAATGCTTTAGGAGTTCATCCCTTTGGTGATATGTCCATATTATTGCAATACCAAACAATAAAATCTAAAATATTCCCACTATGAGCAAGTTGGTTTGCATTTTTTTTTATCTGTTCATTTTATTTTTTGCATTTGCACATCTAGCAAATTTGTGAACAAATCCACAAATTTACTTACAACCCATGAATTTGCTTACAGACCATAAATTCGCACACCTACAAGCTTGGGGGTAAATATCTACCTCCAGATCTATTGTTTCATTTACATATTCCACCCTGGTCATTCTACATTTGATAACACTCTACTTTCTGCATTGTTTCTATTATTTCATTTCAGCTACCATGCTTATTTGCAATAGATCTATAATTCTATCTATTTATGCACTGTTTTCTAAAAGGGCCAAGGGGACTTGACTATCGCATTGCTAAGACCAATCATATAGTGGCCTAAGAAGGTCCCCGAATGTTGATAAAAATATTCTAGTGGTTTGTGTGACTATTTGTAGGTTTTCAATAAATTCACGCTCATATATGCAAATTCACCCTACATATCGTGAATTCGCTTACATGCTGTGAATTCACTTTGAACAGACATTCGAGTCAGGTAGACTTTCAATATTGCTTGTCTACATTTTATATTTTTGTTTTCTACTATCCTAGACATTTTTTTTATATATCTCTATAAAAAAAAATTTAAAAACACAAAAAATATTGAAAACATAGTTTAAATAGGTGCATTGTAGCTTAAACATTGCTTTTTTGTCTTCAAGAAAAACTAAAAATACATATAACTTAGATCTTAGCTACAGTTTGACCTAAACTCAGGTGTTTGTAAACTAAAAATAATACATCTAAACAACACCCTTTGGCTAGATTTAGAAGTAATTTCATATACTTCTTGGTGAACCCCAAAATTGTCCAACTATAACTAAATGAGGCACATGACTAGGTACCCCCATCGAGGTGTAGGTTTCAAACGTCCACCCCTCTTCTCAGCATAGATCCATTTTCCTAGAGGGAAAGGGGTGTGAATTTTGTTGCCCACAGTCAAATAATGATAATATGAGTAGAATAATATGAGCAAATTAATATGTATATCAAGGCTTATATAATAAATCAAATAACATTCATTTATATATTGAAATATGAATGTAAATAGCCCGAATCATTCATGAACTATGCATGAAGAAAACTTACAATATTAATTGCTCAAAATATATACAAGCTTTATTACTTTTCTTCCTATTACAACTTTGATTATCAATACTTGATTCTTGACTGAATTACTTTCCTATGGAGCATTGTCTCCATAATATAGAAATAGTAATATGACTCTTCAAGTTCTTGACTATTTCTCTCTATATGCCAAGTCTCATGAATTTTGACTTATCAACTTACCACTTGCATACTAGATGGACACTTGAATCTAAGACACTTGCCCACTTGAATCTTACACTTTTACATGCATTCCAAATTTGGGATACTTGTGCACATCCTCACATTACATATATGCACTCTTGCATACAAGACACTTGTGCACATACTCTCTTACATGGTACTTGTGCATTTACTACATAGTGACACTCTAAACAATTGATTCAACCCTAATCTATTACATTTTTACAAATGTACCATGAGGGTACAATAGCATGTACCAAACAATGTAATATACGTCAACGGTTCTTGTCTATTTTTATTTATTTTATAGGTCAAACAAAAGTACCATCGATAGGTCAAAGCTTCGACGATGCTTCTATGAATTGATGATACTTCTATGAACTAACAATGCTTCTACCTCTATGGCAAAAATAGATTTTTTTATCCTCAACCTCTGTCATTTAAATAATAGGACAAGGACTTTTTTTATTATGTTCTTAAACTAGGTTTTGTTTTATATTTATTAGAAAAATAGAGAAAAAGGAAATAAAAAAACTAATTTAGTCTTACTCACATAGAGGACTAGTGTAATATTTCAACTTTAATATTTGATCAAAAGAGGATGTAATTGCATCTTAATACTTGTTTGTTGTATTTTCTTACACATTTGCCTCTTGAAAAAAAATTGTAATTTATGATATTATCAAAAGCAAAAGTCCTTAAAACTTTAAACCTTGTATATTGCATTAGGACTATATTAAGATTAAGCTTAGATTAGAATTATATACAATGTTTAAATAACCAAACTTTGATTTAAAAAACATATATTAAATAAATAACATTTTTTTTTATAAAAGTCATCTTATATTATATTAGAGAAGTTAAAACTATGTTATGGGATTTGGCTCTTCTTCGGGAGGTCCAAGGTTCAAACCCCGACATGAGCGCGAGTGTTTGAGGGGTAGGTATGTGGTGACAGTGTGTTAAATTCCCTATTAATAAACATAGCTATCAATTTTACGAGGGTCCATAGTTGGAAGGAGATTGCTCCATCCTGTGCATCGAATTTACGAGGGGTCATAGTTAGAAGAAAATTGCTCAATCCTTTGCATTGATCGTAAAAGTTTTTCACACTTAAAAAAATAAAATAAAATTATATATTTAAAATTTCAATTTCGGAAGAGATTTATGGTTACTGTGGATTTGAAGACAAGATTGCTGCCCCAGGAGGGTCCAATGGGGACACCTTCGGATCCTCTTCTAGAGAGACATAGTTCTTTTGCAGATTTTTTAAAGGATAAATCTCCATCAAAGACTGAAGAAGCACAAAAAATTGCATTAAAAATGCTCTTTATGGCTACTGGAAATAGATCAACATCTCAACGAGTTAATGGATGCTTGCCACAGTCAGAATCAAGGCCAAAGATTGTCATTGAGTAAAGGATGGTTGAAGAAACAGTTTTATATAGAGCCAATCATGATTTGATCTGTAAATTCATGGGTATTCACCCTACCCTAAATTTTTTGCATTCCTGGGTCCGAAAAAACTAGGAGCCTCTTGGTGAGTATTCTTTATGGTTTATTAGAAATGGATATTTTATTGTTAGTTTTTCTTCACTTGCCGATAGAAATAGGGCTTTTGAATCGAAAAAGAGGAATCATGGTCCGAGAAGTTTATTTATTCAACCCTGGAGAGTGGGATTTGATCCTCGAGTTGAACCCACTGCTGTCCCGGTTTGGATCTGTTTGTATGCACTTCCAATGGAATTTTGGAGTGAGCAGGTATTGAAAATTATCGGTAATTCCCTTGGAAGACATTTGGGTGTTTCCAAAGACACAATAGAAGGAAAAACAATTGTTTATGCAATATTATGTGTGGAAATGGATCTTAGCCAGCCTCTATCGGCAGAGGTGGAACTTGAACTTGCAGGACTATCTTGGATTCAATAGTTGGATTATGAGGCATTGCCCTTCAGATGCAGAGTCTGCCACAAACATGGGCATTTGGCCCGATCTTGCCCAAATAATATGAACATAAAAATGGAGGCTCCTCTAGGAATGTCAAATCATCCTAAGGAGGGTAAGTCAACAATAAACAAAGAACCAACCAATATTTCTAAGGGTAAAGAAGCACAGAGAGATGGTTTTGAACAACCCAAAAGAAGGAGAAGGCAAAAGAAAAAAGATGGTAAAGAGCAAACCCAACTCAAGCCCTCCAATAGGTATGAGATATTTAAGACACTAATGGACCAAGAAGAACAATTCATGGAAGGAGTGGATGGGAATAATAAAAATAATAACATCCATGTTCAAGCTCCTCTTTCATCTCCCCCCATCATAGAGCAGGTAATTGAGTACAGTGAGTTACCGCAGTCAGAGAGTGCAGGGGCATTGATAGTGCATAACCAAGAGCAACCAATAATTAAGGATGTCAGCATAGGAATAGCAAAAAAGAACAGAGAAAGGCCAAATTTAGGGATAACTCAGGTGGAAAAGAGATCAAAAAATAGCAACTCTCAAGGAGTGGGTAGAAAATCAAATAAGGAATTGATAGCAGTTCAAGGAGACAAACTGATCACTGGAGGATCGGTGAGGCCAATAGATTTTTATTGCTCTCAAGGTAACCAATGATTATACAATCATGGAATGTTAGGGGTTTAAATAGTAGAACCCATCAATCTGTTGTTCAAAGACTCTTAGAAAAATGTAAAACAAATTTTTTGCTTATCCGGGAGACAAAAATGTCGTTAGATCTTATGTGTAAAATAGTTAACAAAATTTGGAGGGGTTTTGGTCATATGGAAGTGGCTGCCCAAGGTGCCTCAGGGGGGATAGTTACTCTTTGGAACTCTCTTGAATGGACTGCAATAGAACATATAGCTTGGAGGGGTGTTCTCACATCACATTTTAGAAATAATGTCACGGTTGAACATGTTTTAATCACAATTTTTTATGGGGCTCAAAACCTAGATGGTCAGATGCATCAATGGAAAGTTGTGCATAACATGAGAGTCTCAAGGGAAGATTTAGATTGGATTATTTTTGGGGATTTTAATGCTAAATTATCCTCTAGAGATCAGGAAGGGGGAACCCCAATTTTGGACCCAGGGGATCGACTTATGATTGCCCAAGTCCGGGCATTACACTTGGTGGATATTAAATGCCCTGGAACCAACTATACTTGGACTAATAAGAGGAGGGAGCCACATAGCAGGAAGGTGAAGTTAGACCGTTTTTTGGTTTCAGAGGAGGCATTTGTAAAATGGAATATAAAATTTTAGATTTTGGAGGGTCCAATTTCAGATCACTTTCCCATTTTGTTGGAAGGAGGGATCAAGACAGTGCAGCATCACAAACCATTTAAATTTGAAAACTTTTGGTTACAAAAAGAGGAACTTCGAAAGAAAATTCCACAGTGGTGGGAAGAAGGTCACCCAAAATATGGGACAACAATGTTTAGATTCCACAAACAACTTCATTATGTCAAAGTTCAACTGAAACAATGGAGGCAAGCTAACAAGACAGACTTCCAGGTCCAAAGAGCTCCATTGGTGGCTAGATGGGATGAGGTTCAAAAACACTTTAGGGAAGGAACAATTATAGAGCAGCTCAAAGAAGAGGATGATGCATTGCGTAAAGTGGTTGAGGACATTGAAAACCAAGAGGAGACCTACTGGAAACAAAGAGCAAGAACCACTTGGTTATTAGAAGGTGATAAAAATACCAAAATTTTCCATTGGACTGCTTGTGCTAGGAGACAGATGAACAACATGGAAGCTCTTCAAGATGAGAACGAACACTCCTTTGATACACTTCTAGGTATGCATTTCCATTCAATGGATTATTTTTCTAAACTATTTAAGGAAAGTATGGTGCAAGATGAAGAGGCTCAAAAAGACGTTATTGTTGTCATACCCTCTGTTATCTCTGAAGAAGAAAATCAGACCCTTCTTAAACCCATTGATAGAGAGGAACTGAAGAATGTAGTCTTTGGAATGAGCACCGGAAAAACTCCAGGTCTAGATGGCTTTCCAATTGATTTTTTTAGGCCTTTTGGGATAACTTGGAGGAGGATGTAATGGTTGTTATAGAGGAGTCCAAAGGTAGTAAAAGAATGCTTAAAGCATTAAATCATACTTTCATTACCTTAATTCCAAAAGGGGAGGAGGGGGTACATATTTCAGATTATAGACCTATTGCCTTATGCAATGTCATATATAAAATAATCACAAAGGTAATGGTTGAGTGGCTAAAACCTCTTCTACATAACATTATCTCCTCGGAGCAAGGGGGTTTTGTAGAGGGTAGGCAGATCTTGGATGGTGTGGTTCTAGCTCAGGAGGCAATCCATTCAATGCAAACATCCGGTAATAGAGGAATGTTCATAAAATTAGATATGTCAAAGGCTTATGATAGGGTGGAGTGGAGCTTCTTGTCAAAGATGATGGCAGCCTTTGGTTTCTCTCAGGATTGGATAGAATGGGTCATGAGTTGTGTTTCTACTCCGACATACTCAATGTTAATCAAGGGTCTTCCCTCGCAACCTTTTGGAGCTACTCGAGGCCTTCGTCAAGGAGATCCTTGCTCTCCCTATATTTTTCTCATATTGGCTGAAGGATTGGGTAGACTTATCTTGAGGAGAAGACAACAAGGTTTGCTAACATGTATCAAGGTGGGTGAGGAAGTTTTGACTCACCTACAGTTTGTGGATGACACAGGATTGGTGGGAGTGGCCAGCTTCAAGGAAGCAAGAATGATTAGAGATACACTTAATGTCTACCTTAGGGCTACAAACCAAGTCATCAATGATAAAAAATCCAAAGTGGTCTTTTTCAATCTTGATCAAAGGCTTCAGGATAGATTTTTAGAGATCTTGGGATTCACAAGGACTTATCTCCCAGTGGTATACTTGGGGGTCCCTTTGCATTTTAAAAAACTAAAAATAGATATATGGAGGAATATTTTGGATTGTATCAAGGATAGAATTAATCATTGGTCTCACAAATGGTTAAGTTATGGGGGTAGATTAACTTTTTTATAGTCGGTCATTCAGGCCATGCCAATTTATAAATTTTCTATCCTTGCTGCCCCACATACTATATGGAAAGAGTTGGACAAGATGGATAGAAAATTTTTATGGGAAGGAGTAAAAGGAGAGAGGAAATGGGCCTTAGTAGGTTGGGATAAAGTAAGCCAGCCCAAGGTAAAAGGAGGTTTGGGAATGAGAAGATCAAAGTTAAATAATAAAGCTTTGGCTGGAAAGCTTTACTGGAGGTGGATTTCCCAACCAACTTCTTTATTCAGTAGAATCTTAACTAGTAAATATTTGGGACATGTAAACCCAAATGAGGTGGGTCGTTTCCCTTTGGATGGTAATGGATCCTTAGTGTGGCAGGCTCTCAAGTTAGGATCTCAGGTAGTAAAAGATAGATTATTTTGGAAAGTGGGGAGAGGGGAGAAGGCACGATTTTGGACTGGTTCATGGGATCAATACCCACCTATCATTGTTGAATTTCCTGAATTAAAACCAATAAAAATAGCCATAGAAACCAAGGTATGGGTCCAAATTGAAATTTATTTCAACACTAGTCAGCTAGGGGATTATAATTTTAAGCAGTTTAAGAAGTTGGATGAGTGGCCAATTTCAATCCCTCCGGATTTGACACCCATCATGACTAAAATCTTGGCAAAAATATTTCTCACAGGTAGAGACGAGGAGGATGAATTAGCTTGGGGCTATGGGAGCCTTGGTGTCTACACAGTGAAGGACGGATATGATAAGATCCTTCCAGAGCCTCCTCCTCATACATATCAGGTTGAGGATTGGAGAAATATTTGGCAGTCCAAGGGTTGGCCAAAAGTAAACTTTTTTGCCTGGTAGTTCATGCATAATGGAATTCTTACTTTTGATAATCTCAGATGTAAGGGAATAATTGGTCCATCTCAATGTGTTTTATGCTACAAGAGCGAGGAAACAGCTGATCACTTGATGTTTGAGTGCCCATTCATGCCAAATTTGGGAGAGATGGTTTTTATATTATAAAATTCAAGTTAATGGTGATTTGAATCGGATTAATATTTGGGAAAGATGGAAGAGGGGTAGATTTAAATCTAAAGCTCTTTGTATTGGTTGGGAGCTTGGATTAAACTTTATTTGGTGGCAAGTGTGGTTGGAGAGAAATGCTAGAATTTTTAGAGAAATTTTTTCTTCTTTAGATGGAGTTTGGCAGGTCATTTGGAGCAAAGTCATAGAAACTGTGGCAGTCTATGCTAAAGAGGAAACTCAGGTTGTTATTGGGGCAATGGAAAAGGAAGTTGAAGTGCAAGAGGGACAGAAGCAGAGCTAGTTGGAAACCACCCCTAGAAGGTTGGATTAAAATTAATACTGATGGAGCTGCAAAAGGCAATCCGGGTAGAGCTGGAATTGGAGTGGTTTGTCGAAATCATGTTGGAACAATGCTCTATTGGGAACTGCAAGGCTTGGGAAGAGCCACAAAAAATGAAGTAGAAGCCTTAGCTATCAAATTTGCTTCTATTTGGGCAGTAAAACAAGGCCACAGGAGGATAATACTAGAATCGGATTCTCAAATAATGGTTGGAGCTCTAGATTGCATGAGGAACTTTGCTTTGAAAACTTGGAGGTTGAGGATTCTTGTCACTCAAATTAAGGAATTATGGAGGGAATTAGATGATGTGATTCCAGTTTATGTGAGTAGAGATCTAAATAAAGTGGTAGACTTCCTGGCTAAGATGGGTGTTGAGAAGGAGGTAGGGGTTCAGTGGCACAGTGACATGGCTATTGAGGATGAGGTGATTAGGCAGGGTGTTGAAAGGTCCCTGAACCTTGTACAAAGCAGTCGTGGGCCTCCGAAGAGGGAGGCAAAGGGGAAGAACGGTGGCAGCAGACCGAGACAGCATAAAAATAGCAAGGGCCACCTAAGGTAAAGGCGCCCAGAGGAACCAACTAGAAGAACTAACTTTTTTTGCATGTTTTCCAAGAAGATCGAAGAGGCCCATGAGCTAAAGATCAAAGAAAAAGCAAAAAACCACAAGGAGAAAGGTGTCGCAATATCACGACATGTTGCATTTTCACGGTCCAAAGAAAAGGGAGAAAGCAAGGAGGAAAAAGTGTCGCGATATCGCGACATGTTGCAATGTCGTGGCCAAAGGAGGAAAAGGTGTTGCGATATCGCGACAAGATGCATCGTTGCGACTGAAGGAGAGAAAGTGTAGCGAAATCATGACATGTTGCAACGTCGCTGCCACAAGAGAAGAAGTGTCACGATATCGTGACATGTTGCATCGTCGAGGCCAAAGGGGGAAAGGTGTCATGATATCATGACATGTTGCATCGTCGAGGCCAAAGGAGAAAAGGTGTCGCGATATCGTGACATGTTGCATCGTCGCGGCCAAAGGAGAAAAAGTGTCACGATATCGCGACATGTTGCATCGTCACGGCCAAAGGAGAAAAAGTGTCACGATATCGCGACATGTTGCATCGTCACGGCCAAAGGAGAAAAAGTGTCATGATATCGCGACATGTTGCATCGTCGCGGCCAAGAGAGAAAAAGTGTCGCGATATCGTGACATGTTGCATCGTCGCGGCCAAAGGAGAAAAAGTGTCGCGATATCGTGACATGTTGCATCGTCACGGCCAAAGGAGAAAAAGTGTCACGATATCGCGACATGTTGCATCGTCACGGCCAAAAGAGAAAAAGTGTCACGATATCACGACATGTTGCATCGTTGTGGCCAAAAGAGAAAAAGTGTCGCGATATCGCGACATGTTGCATCGTCGCGACCAAAGGAGAAAAATTTCACGATATCACGACATGTTGCATCGTCGCAATCAAAGGAGAAAAAGTGTCGCGATATCGCGACATGTTGCATCATCGCGGCCAAAAGAGAAAAAGTGTTGCGATATCGCGACATGTTGCATCATCGCGGCCAAAAGAGAAAAAGTGTCGCGATATAGCGACATGTTGCATCGTCACGGCCAAAGGAGGAGAAGGTGTCACGATATCGCAACATGTTGCAACGTCATGACCAAAGGAGAAAAAGTGTCATGATATCGTGACATGTTGCTTTGTCGCGGCCTATGGAGGTAAAAGTGTCGCGATATCGCGACATGTTGCATCGTCGCGGCCAAAGAGAAAAAGTGTCGCGATATCGCGACATGTTGCATCATCGCGGCCAAAAGAGAAAAAGTGTCGCGATATCGCGACATGTTGCATCATCGCGGCCAAAGGAGGAAAAAGTGTCACGATATCGCAACATGTTGCAACGTCATGGCCAAAAGAGGAAAAAGTGTCGCGATATCGCGACATGTTGCATTTTCGCGGCCAAAAGAGAAAAGTGTCACGATATCGCGACATGTTGCATTTTCACGGCCAAAGGAGAAGAAGGAAAAAAGTGTCGCAATATCGCGACAAGTTGCATCAACAGACCAAACCGATCCCCCTGGCAACATCTCACATTGTGCAAACATTGAAACTTGTAGGATCGTGCCTTAGGCCAATGGGGAAGGAGTCTCTCCATACTTGAATGTCAGATTCACCGACTCCCTTATTTGCTAGGTAATGGTTTAAGAGATTTGGCTCCAATGCAAATCTTCTTTTACTGTTGTAAACATGTGTTCTCTCTGACTAAGGCTGGGAAAAGTCTCATCCCAACTTGTAAATGATCTTTGTTTTAATACAAGTTTATTCAAAAAAATAATTCAATTTCAATTTTTAGAACTTATAAAACTATTAAATTATAAAATAAATTTATGTTAATTTTAAATTTTAAAAAGAAAAAAAAAAACCTTGAGACTCATGTAATTGCCAAATCTAATATCTAATTGAATTTAGTTTTTTATGACGTAGGAATGCCTGGCTTTGAAAGGTAATGTCGTCAAGAATATGCTAATCGAGGATAGGCTAACGTGGATAATGACAAAATGAGGATGGGCTAGGGTATTGTTAGTCAACCCTCTTTAATGAGGTACGAATGCATGGCTTTGAAAGGTAATGCCATCAAGAATCGAGGATAGGTTAACGTGGATAACGAAAAAATGAAGATGGGCTAGGGTAGTGTTAGTCAACCCTCTTTATTTGAATTCGTCTAATTTTTAGTTTTTTTTTAATGAGGTTGAATATGGGCTAGGGTATGGTTAGTCAACCATATTTATTTGAATTCGTCTAATTTTTAGTTTTTTTTAATGAGGTGGGAATGCATGGCTTTGAAAGGTAATGCTGTCAAGAATTTGCTAAGTGAGGATACGCTAAAGTGGATAATGACAAAATGAAGATGGGCTAGGGTATGGTTACCCGGCTGTGGGTATCCAGTCAATGCTCTTCCTTCAATTTTTAGATTTGGTACTTGTATAATTATTTTATTATTATTTTTAAGTCAATTTTTTTTAATTGAACTCCTATAATTATTTTACTAGTCAACCATATTTAATTGAACTCCTATAATTATTTAAGGCCAACCCTCTTTATATAATTATTATTTTTGAATGAAAAAGACCTTGTATTAGCTTAAAATCTCTTTCATACAAAAAATGGTTAGGTGGGATTGAACACACCCCGTTTCAAAACACCTTTACCCGTTACAAGTCTTCACACTAACTTATAGTAAGTTAGGATTCAAATACATAAAAACAATAACTCCCCATATAACCAAATTTTAACAAAATGACACATGTCAAGAAACCGTCATAACAAGCATACACCAAGGACCACCCGGAGTGCATATAGCAGGAATCATCAAATATTTGGTGGGGGGCAGAAATTATCAGTGTGGCCTAAATATTCCCATCCGCCACCTTCGTGAGGTGCACCCCATACATCTGTCATACCAACTGCCTCATTAGTGGCACATGGATCAACATCTCCGGCTCTGAGAACTTCGACCCCGCGACTTGGAATGCACATGTTTCGGAGGAAGGCTGCTAACTGAACAAGGGGCATGCACCCAGTAGTCTAGCAAGGATCATAAGTGTTGAACTTCAAAATTCACTTTCTCCACTTGATTAATAATCTGTAACCAACAATCGCAAAAAATAGTAAGTTTGTCAGCCAGATAGAAGGAAGTAGAGGCCTGAAGTCGAGCAAAAACTATATTATTTCGTGTTTTCCATAAATGATAGAGAATGTTGATACAAAAAATATGCCACACTTCACTCAGTGGTTCTTTAAAAACAAGCGGGTCCCCCAAAATGGCATGAACCCACAAACATGTAGCAAGTGTGAAAAGGGTTTATCTTTAAACGGCTTAGAAAAATCCTATTTTTCTAAGCAAGTGTGAATTCTCTTACCTTTTTGTCGGCTAAACTTGTTTGATGGTCGGCATGATTTTTATTATTTTTTATCCCTTGCCTTATTCTTCTCCTTATCCCTCCATTGTCCTTCCTCCTTCCCTGTCGTCCATTTTCCCTTATCACTCCACTTCCTTCCTCTCCCCACGCCCGCTGCCACCTCCCTCTCCACTTCCTACTCCTTCGTTCTCTCTAATCCTCCCGATCTTCCTCCAACCTCCCTTCCCTACTCGTTCGCTTGTATTAAGCCTATATAAGGTTTAATTATTGTAAGGTCTTTTTAGCGGGTTAATTTGTTTAATTAAATATTACGCTGGTTATTTTACTGTGTCAATTTTATCTCGGCCCACATTAATCTAAGTCTACTTTAATCTAGGACTTACACTGGTATCAGAGCTCTAGGGGGGCATGAAAGTCGAGGGTCATGGTGAGGCATGAAAGCCGAGCATCGTAGACTGGTCAGTGACTAGGGAACGGATCCCAAGGAGTGCACAAATCCTAAGGATCTAACTAGACACAGATAGCAGGTTGACATGGCAGTAGCGCACGGATCCCTAAGATCTGACTGGACATAGACAGCAGGTTGACGTGGCGGTGACGAACTGGCGACGGAGCTAGGCGGAAGCTGACGTAGCAGGTACTGACGTGGTAGGTTGAGTCGACAAGGTGATAGCTGACGTGGCAGGCAATGACGTGGATCAAACCTAGCAAAGTGCTAATTGGGTAGCACGTGGATCGAGGCTGACGTGGTTGCTGACGTGTCAAAGGCGAGCAAGGTGCTGATGTGGGCGAGCAGAGTGCTGACGTGGCTGAGGCAAGAAGAGCGTGCCATGTGGCGAAGGTTAACTGGCCGAGGTTGAGCAAAAGGTTTGGGTGGTCGATTTCCCGAAGGCAATCGACTTACTATGTGTTCGCAGGCTTTGATAAATCCTGAACACACCCACCTCCCACTACATGTGGGACTAAACTTTTTTTTAAAAAATTGTTTTAGTCGCCCAATTGATATATATCCTGTTTCTTTCTTCCTCCCGTTCGGCTAGCTTGGTCTAGCGGTCAAGACTCCCGCTTGCAGAGAAGAGACCCGGGGTCAAATCCCGCCGGGGTCAAAAATACAAATTTTTTATTTTTTTTATTTTTTTAGTTACTTCATCGAAAAGCAAGGGTTTAAGTTCATTTTTTTGACAATGTTCTACCACAACAGCCGCGTGGTGCAGTGGCTAAGCCTTCCGGGTAGATGGCGGAGGTCAGCGGTTCGAATCTCATCGGGGATTTCACAAAAAAAAGGTTTATTTTTATAAATTTTTTATTATTTAGTTTTTTTTTAAGGTTTTAAAAAATTAATTTAATAATTTCTATGTATATATATTTTTATTATGTTTTTAAATATACATTTATTTAAAAAGAATAATTAAAATATATATATAGGAAATTGTTAAAAAAAATTAAAAGGCCTTTATTAAAACAAATTTTGAATTTTTTTTTATAAAAATAAAAGGGTGAAAAGATATTTTGAGGTAAAAGTTTTTTTTTGGCATCATAAAATTAAGTTGTAACCCAGTTCATGCGGTGTGATTCTGGGTAGATGATCCGGTCAGTAGGATGCTATAATGCATTACTCTCTCTGTTGAGAAGAGAGACTCTTGATTCCTTTGACGAGAAAGTCCAGTGATATGGACTTCATACAGTATTTTTCCAATTAGAAAACCAAGTGATTGCTCATATGAGGAAACCAGACTCTAGATACGAGGCAAATTCTAAAGATAATATCTTCGGGCAAAGGATAGTTGAATTCGAGATGGTTGAAATAGTACCTAAAGGACAATCAAGTGACAGTTATACACATGTAGTGCCTGAAGTAGAAACAAGTGAGAGCTATACACCACGCTCTCCTGATTCATAACCAGAAGAATAAGAAGAAGAAGAAGACGAGGAAGAAGAACCAGTGGAGGTGAAACCTGCAACTGAAGAATGAGATGTTCTCAACAGACGTTATGAGCCAACAACAACACAAGAAGTCATTATAATTAGTGACGACGAAGCAGACAACTTCACCTTTCCAGTTTTGGGCGATCCTCAAGAAGAAGAATGCCAAATCAATGAGCATATTAAGAAAGCTAGATTTGATTTAAATCAATGATCTATTTTGTACTTCTTTGTACTACTTGTTTGAAGTTGAAATAAAGTTTGCTTTTTGAAATGGCATCCAATACTAGTCTACCAATCCCTGAGTTCAATGGTGGTGATTACGAGTATTGGTCAATTAAAATGAAAACTATTTTGATAGGCAAAGGTCTTTGGGATGTGATTGAAGAGGGATATACTGAACCTACTGTTGCTGATTGGGCAACTTTTAATGTTGCTGATAAAAGGGCTAAAAAGGAAGCTCAAAAGAATAATTCTTCCGCCCTTTATCACATCCAATCCGCCCTTGATAGAAGTATTTTCCCTATAATAACTTCTTTTATAACAGTTGAATCTGCTTGGAATGCTTTAAAAGAAAGTTATAGGGGTAGTGACCAAGTCAAACAAGTTAAACTACAAACCTTGAAACGAGAGTTTGAAACTCTTAAAATGCAAGAGAGTGAAAAGGTTGGTGATTACTGCGTGTGTGTGAAAGCCATAGTAGATAATATGGTCACTTTAGGAGAAGATGTAAAGCCTGAAGTTATAGTGAAGAAAGTGTTAAGGACACTTCTTCCTAAGTGGAATTCAGTTGCCATAATTATAGAAGAATCCAAAGACCTAACTTCTCTATCTTTTGAAGCCCTCATTGGCTCACTTCTCTCACATGAAGAGAGGTTACAGCAAACTCCTTCCACAAGTTACGGAGGATATGATAAAGCCTTTGTTTCTCATGAAGGTAGAGGTAGAGGTCATGGTAGAGGACAGTATAGAGGTAGAGGCAAAAATAATCAGAGAGGTGGAACTCCTAACAGAGGAGAAAATTAGAACAAAGGAGGATTCTCAAATAGAGGTGAACAACAAAATAGAGGAGGACAACAAAATAAAGGGAAACAATCATGCCGAGGCAAAGGAGGAGATAAGTCCAAACAAACTTGCTACAATTGTGGCAAACTTGGCCATTATGCTCGTGAATGTTGGACAAAGCCTTCACAAGGAAGCAGTAGCAGCCAGAGCAGTCAGTCTGGAAATTTTGGAGAAGAGGAAGAGGCCACAAATATCTTTCTCTCATATGGTTAGGCAGATCATAACATGAATGATACATGGATCTTGGACACTGGGTGTTCAAACCATATGAGTGGCAAAGAAGAACTCTTTGCTACTCTAAACTCCTCATACAAATCTAGCATCAAATTGGGAGATGATAAATCATTGGAAATTGAAGGCATTGGAGCCATGGCAGTTCCAACTAAAGAAGGTGTCAAACAAGTAAGTGATATCTATTACACACCCCATCTCCAACACAATATTTTAAGTGTTGGTCAAATGTTAGAAAAGAACTACAAGTTACTTTTTGATGAGGGTAAATGCACTATTTTTGATAAAAATAATAGTAATAGAATCATTACACAAGTGCCAATGTCAAAGAATAGATTGTTTCCTTTAAAGTTTGGCCAGCCAAGGGGAGATAAGTTAGAAAATGTTTCTATTTCCAATCCAAGTGTCCTATGGCACTTGAGATATGGTCATTTGAATTCAGCTAGTTTGAAAATGCTAACTTCACAAGCGATGGTAACCGGACTTCCTAAAGTTCAGGATAGTAAGGAATTCTATGAAGGGTGTGTTATGGGGAAACATGCCAGATCAAAATTTCCTCATGGACAAGCATGGCGGGCCATCTATCCACTCCAACTAGTGCATACAAACATTTGTGGTCCGATGCAGACCAAGAGTCTTGGTAAAAACTCTTACTTCCTACTCTTCATTGATGATTTTACTAGAATGTGCTGGATATATTTTTTGAAACATAAGGATGAAGAATTTGAATGCTTTGTCGATTTCAAAACAAGAGTTGAAAGTGAGAGTAGATATTTTGTAAAATTTCTTAGATCAGATAGAGGAGGAGAATACTCCTCTAATGATTTCTTGAATTTCTGTAAGCAACATGACATTAAGAGGCAGTTCATCGTTGCCTACACTCCACAGCAGAATAGTGTTACAGAGAGGAAGAATCACACCATTATGGAGATGGCAAGGTCTATGCTTTAGATGAAGCATTTGACTAATTCATATTGGGCAGATGCAGCTAGGACGAGCGTACATATCTTGAACAAAATTCCTACTTCAAGTTTGGAAGGGCAAACACCTTACCAAGCTTGGTATGGTAAAAAGCCAAATGTTAAGTATTTCAAAGTGTTTGGCTCGCTGGCTTATTCTAACATTCCTGATGAGCTGAGAAAGAAGCTCGATCCAAAGAGTCAGGTATGCATCTTTGTAGGGTACTATGAAAATACAAAAGCTTACAGACTCTACAATCCTAGGACTAGAAAGTTTGTACTTTCCAAGGATGTGATTTTTGATGAAGGGAGAGAATGGGGTAAGCCCCAAATATTCAATGATGATGAATCCAATGATGTAGTTTCTAAGTAGGTGCAACAACAAACACCACGGAAAGGTAAGCAGTCTCCTCCCACAAACCCAAGTTCATCTTCTGATTCAACTTCTTCACCAAGTCCTCCATAGAGATCAGTAAGTTCCTCACCAATGGACATCGATTCTCCATCTAGAGGTAAGAGAACTCTATAGAATCATCCATCATATCAAATGTTGGATAATTTTTTTTCAAAAAGATACACTAGGAGTCAAGCTAGTGAAATGAATTATGTTCTACAAAGATTAGAAAATATGCACTTGTATGGTGATGATGTCTCCCAGTAGGAACCTAGGGGAGATCTAGTTAACTATGCTTTGTTAACTAGTTCACAGCTTGAACCTTATAGTTATGAGAAGGCTTGTACTCAAAAGATTTGGCAAGATGCCATGAAAGAGGAGATCACCTCTATAAAAAATAATGACACTTGGGAGCTGGTGAAGCTTCCTAAAGGAAAGAAACATGTTGGATGCAAGTGGGTCTACAAGACCAAGTTTAATGTTGATGGTAGCATCGAGAGGCACAAGGCAAGATTAGTTGCAAATGGATTCACTTAGAAATATGGAATTGATTATGAAGAGACTTTTGCTCCTGTAGCCAGACATGAGACTATCAGAATAGTTCTTGCCTTAGCTGCCCATAAGGGATGGAAAGTCCAACACATGGCTATAAAGAGTGCATTCCTAAATGGTTACTTGACAGAATAAGTGTATGTTGAGAAACCACAGGGATTTGAAGAGAAAGACAAGGAACATCTTATTTACAAACTGAATAAGGTTCTTTATGGCCTCAAACAGGTATCGAGAGCTTGGTACTCACGCATTGATGGGTACTTTAAAGATTATGGGTTCATCAGAAGCAAAAATGAACCCATGCTCTACTACCTGAATCAAGGAAATGACATCCTCATAGTTTGTTTGTATGTGGATGATCTCATTTTTATGGGTAGTAATGAAAAAGTTAATATGGAGTTCAAGCACTACATGATGCAGGAATTTGAGATGAAGGATATTGGCTTAATGAAATACTTTCTTGGAATGGAAGTCCATCAGACAGATTCAGGGATCTTCATCTATCAACTTAAGTATGCTTGAGATATGATTAAGAAGTTTGTTATGGAGCAATGCAAATCAGTTGCAACTCCAATTGGACATGGGATCCAATTAAGCAAGGATGATGGAGCACCGAAAGTTGATGTGACCACTTTCAGAAGCATTGTTGGGAGTTTGATGTTTCTCGCCAACACCGGACCGGACATTCAAGTATGTTGTATATCTTATTTCTAGATTTATGTCTAATCCATCTGAGCCGCATTTGCGAGCAGCCTAAAAGAATTTTGCGATATGTGAAGGGTACATTGGGTTTTGGAATCCAAGATCTACATAAGTGATACTATCAAGCTTGAAGGCTTTAGTGATAGTGATTGGGGCAGCAATTTTGATGATAGAAAATCCACATCGGGTAACTATTTTAGTCTTGGTTTGGGACTAATAACTTGGAGTTCCAAGAAGTAGATAGTAGTAGCGCTATCTTCAATAGAAGATGAGTATATAGCGGTCACTCATGCTAGTACTCAAGCTCTATGGCTAAGAAAGGTATTAGAAGAGATTGGAGAGCAGCAAATTGGTCCAACTAGAATATTCTATGACAACATTAGTGCCATTCAGTTGGCATACAATCCTGTCCACCATAGTAGATCAAAGCATTTTGATATGAAGTATCACTTCATTAGATATATGGTGGAAACTGATACTGTTGAGCTTCACTATTGCCACACTTTGGAGAACGTCATGGACATCTTCACCAAGGCGCCGGCCAAAGCTCAATTTGTAAAGCTGAGAGACTGTATAGTCAGTCCTCTCAAATTTAAGGGGGAGAATGTAGCAAGTGTGAAAAGGGTTTATCTTTAAACGACTTAGAAAAATCCTATTTTTCTAAGCAAGTGTGAATTCTCTTACCTTTTTCTCGGCTAAACTTGATGATGGTCGACATGATTTTTATTATTTTTTATTCCTCACCTTATTCTTCTCCTTATCCCTCCATTTTCCTTCCTCCTTCCCTACCGTCCATTTTCCCTTATCACTCCACTTACTTCCTCTCCCCACGCCCGCTGCCACCTCCCTCTCCACTTCCTACTCCTTCGTTCTCTCTAATCCTCCCGATCTTCCTCCAACCTCCCTTCCCTACTCTTTCGCTTGTATTAAGCCTATATAAGGTTTAATTATTGTAAGGTCTTTTTAGCGGGTTAATTTGTTTAATTAAATATTGTGCTGGTTATTTTACTATGTCAATTTTATCTCGGCCCACATTAATCTAAGTCTACTTTAATCTAGGACTTAAAAAATATCCTTCTGCCAAAAAGGGGTTAAAAAAAGAAAGGATCCAAGTCCAAGCTTTGTGAGCTTTCTGACAACTCCAAAAAACATGTATGAAGTCTTATGATTCATTACAAAATGCATATTTAGGGTTATCAACCCCAAGATGTTATAACCTGTTGCCAATAGGCAGTCCCTAATGCAAGAGACTCCAAGAAAAAAAACCTTGCTTGGGTTCAATATATGAGGCCCACACAGCTAAAAATCTCAAACTCCAACGACATTGCGAGGAGACAATATCCCATCTATAATTCAAAACATCCACCATGGGAACATTAGAGGAAAGCCAAGCATACCCTACAAAAGTTTTATATTTAGAAAGTCGAACATGTGTTGGCCAAAACCAATCAGACCACCAAGGTTTTTGGAAATGCTTACCAATCTAGGCCCAGACAGAAAAGGGAATTTTATCAACAACTACATCAAAGGTAGTTTTATCATCCTGCTTAAGTCCATATTTATGCCGAAACTGATCCCATGATAACCAATTCCTGGTATGCAAATCAAAAAAATCAAAAAAGGAAGAAATTCCTTTCTTGTGAAACCGAAGGGCATGAATCCATTGCACTTTTGCCAAAGGCAGACCTTCAACAGTGACAACAGGGGACCACCAAGGGTTAAGAGAAGAAATTGATGCCCCTTCTGCTTTACCTTTACCATGCCAATGCAGCCAAGGTTTGAAAGCTTCCCAAGCTTTCCAAATACTCTTAATCACAAAAGAACCTAAAATTTTAAAAGGAACAGGGGCTGTTAGAATTGTCTGAATATTCAAGCCCTTCCAAAATTTCTTGCCCAAAGGGAACCCTGAAGAAATACAGTGACGAATTAAGATTTTCCAAGCCTCATATCCGTCTAAGTACCGAATAATCCATTTAGCACATAAAGCAAACCCTTGGTGATGACAATCAAAGAGGCCCATACCACTAGCCTTCCTAGGAAGGCAGCAAATCTCCCAAGCTACCCAGTGGAACCCCCTTTTGTTATTATCTGCTACCCAGATAAAATATCTCAAAAGCTTATCCAATTATTTATAGCAATTCTGAGATGGCACCCAGCAAGATGAATAATACACATGTGTTGATGTTAAGATCTTGGAGCAAACCTAAAATTTCCTTGCTAAAGACAACTTCTTTGTAGACCAATAATCAAGTTTCTTTTCAACTTTATGAATAACAGTATCCCATAACTGAGCAGGGGAAGCTTGAAAAGCAAATGGGATACCTAAAAACTTGAACACCTCCCCAGGTTGGATCCACTTCCAGGAATAAGAAGCTAGCCAATCCGGGAGAGGTTTCAGAGACTATCTATAACATGAAGTCTTACGCCATTGGATACTAGATCCAGAGGCAAGACAAAAGGTTTCCACACACTTTAATGCAACAAAAATAGATTGTTCATCCTCATGCAAAGTTAAAAAATAATCATCAGGAAAGTGACCATTAAAAATTTGTTTCTGAGACTTAGGCAAAGAAATACCTTTAATGAAGCCTTGAGAGTACTGATGAGCAAGAACGTAACCAAAAGCTTCAACTGCAAGAACAAACAGGGAAGGGGCTAAAGGGCAACCTTGCTTGACATACCTAGCCAGGGGAATGGACTGTGATTGAGTGTAATTCATAGTGAGGACAGTAGAGGCATCCCAAAAAAGCATCTTAACAGATTGAACAAAATAAGGGCCAAAACCCAAAGCTTTAATAAAATGCCATTCAATTCTATCATAAGATTTCTCAAAATCAATCTTGATAAAAAGTGCATCTTGATATGAAGAATTAGCCCATTCCATACCTTCCCAAACAACAATCACATTATCCAGGATATATCTGCCTTTGACAAAACCTGTTTGCTCTAGCCTGACAATCAGAGGGAGTAAAGGTCTAAGCCTTAGAGCTAATTCTTTGGCAATAATATTGTAACTTACATTCAAAAGAGTGATAGACCGCTAATTAGTAAGAATCTCTAGGTCACCAGGCTTAAGGATAAACTTAATATTTCCTTTATTAATAATCTGTCCAAGGGATCCAGTTAACATTGTCTCTCTATAAACATGTAGCAGATCAGGGCCAACCATATCCTAGAACTCTTTATAAAACTTTACAATAAAACCATCAATTCCTAGAGCTTTATCACTTGCCATTTGTGTCAAATCTAGTTTAAGATCTTCCAAAGGAAGAGGAAAATCACAAATATCCATCTGAGCTGGGGAGAGCTTGTGAGGTATGACAGAGCAACATTCCTCAAGATCTTGCTAGCTAGCCATAGTTATAGGTTAAGAAGCAAACACTTATTGATAATGAAGAACAAAGGTGTTAATAATATCAGGGAATGCAGTAAACCTGACACCATCAGACTGGATAGCTTGGAACTGAGTAGCATGAATAGGTGGACGAAGTCTCTAAAAGAACTCTTTTTTTACCCAATCCCCTACTCTTAACCAATTCAACCTGGATCGAAGTTAAGCTCCTTTAACCTCATACAAGTTGGCTAATCTAATTTTATTATGGAAAGTAGCAACATGAGCCTAAAGAGGATGACTAAAGGGATTATTTTCCAATCGCGGAGTGGCTTTGGAAAGCTCTTCTCTTAAGACAAACTTGGATTTCTTTCTCCTTTTGGCCACATATTTTCCAAGGATACAAATAACCTTGGTTGTTCTTTTGATTGCATCATTCCACCATTGAATCCAACTAGAAGAGCCAGATGGCCTAGGGATTACATTCCAGATTCTACTGATATGAGCTTTCATAGCAGAGTGTTGCAGGAAAGAAGTATTCAGGTAAAACTGAGAGCTAAACACAGGGGCTGGAGCGTGATCCTGGGAGATAGAAAAAATAGGAGCATGATCCGATAGAGTTGTGTCAGGAAGAGTGAGGACGAAAGGAAGACTAGGGGAAAGTCGTTCGAACTGAAAGCAATCACTCTCAGACAACATGGCTATGTCCAGTCGCTTCAAAACTCTAGCATCATCAGCTTGGAAATTTGACTAGGTAAACCACTGAGCTTCAGGAAAATCAACAGGGGAAAATCGATGATTAGGATCATACAAGCTGAGTTTATTTTTCATGAAGTACCAAGCTTCCCTCTCACCTAGACTCCATATCATAGGGGTATGAATTTTCTTATCAGAAGGCTTCTCCACCATATTGAAATCACCACACAAAACCCAAGTTGCAAGAGGTAAGGACAAAGCAAGCCACCGCCATAGATTACTCCGATCATGTGCATCATTTGAAGCATACACATTGATAATACCAAAAGGCTTCCCAAACAATTCTAGCAAAACCCAAACAACTTGGTTTGAAGGGTCCACCCCAGAAGTCACAACATGAGAATGCCATCGTGGGGAAATAAACGTGACAACCCCACCTCTCCCAAGAGAATGTTTGGTGTGAAAGAAAGGGCCCCACGACCAAAGAAAATTACAGGTACATTCCAAAAGAAAATCCATTATTTTAACTTCTTGCAAGCAGACAAAGTCAAAATTACCATGCAAGTGAGCAACATCTGCCAACTCACTACGGACCGTATATTTTCGGACTGGGTCCGTCAGTCCTCTTACATTCCATGAGAAAAAAATCATTGGACAACATCATGATCCTGAAGATTCAGACCATCCCTCGAGTCATGCAAGTCACCAAGAGCACTGAAAGCATTACTATCACCTTGATAGCACAGACCGAAAGAAGAAAGAAATCGAGATTAAATTTTTATTAAAAATTTAATTTAAAATTTTATTAATAGTTGTATAAATGTCAAATTATTATCTAACATAATTTCAAAACGTGTATTTTTAACACATAATAAACATTAAACTTTATTTTTATTAATTTTATAATATATAATTAATTATTAAAATATGTTAATATAATAATTTTATATATTAATTTTATAATAATATAAAAGTTAAGGTAGTAAAATGATGGTTTTTTTTGTTGAGTATTTGTTAGCTTGAAGTCTCTTCTAAAAGGGAACTGAAATAAATACTTATGGAGAAAAGCTAATTAAAAAAAAAAAAAAATCCTCTTTGATAAGAGAGTTGTTACAACCACATTATTACAAGCGCAGGTTTAAGCCATAGGGTTGCATTCACCAAATCTAGGTTTAAACCATCGGGCTGCATCCACCAAACCTATTCCACCTTGTTATTTTATAGGCCGACGTGAAATGGACCATGAGGCTGCATCCACCAAACCTATTCCACCTTGTTATTTTATAGGCCGACGTGAAATGGACCATGAGATGGATTGGCACCATTGTTGTGTGAAATGGACCATCGAGTATTGGGGATGGATTGGTACAATTATTGTGTGTTTAGCGAGCATTAAGAAGATTGAGATCAAACTACTAAGCTTTTCCAAGGTTTGAACCTAGATCTCTTCTTAATAAATATCCAACCAAACTAACACTTACCAATCCAACTAACTTTTAAAACAAATACTAATACTAACTTTTAAAACAAATACTAATATCATTACACCTCGAGAGCGCTAGAAACGAAAACGACGACGGGGCACGAACGCAGTGTAGAAGTTCATCTGCACAATTCCTCTCTCGTAATTAAGGGAAACCCTTAATTTCAAAAGCGATTCCCTTCCATGGATACACCCACCAACGCTGCCATGGACTACATTTATCCAGCCATATGCCTTCTCCTGCTCGTAGCGCTTCCCCTCATTGTTTTATCCTCCTCCTGCAACAAGAATAAATATCGTCTACCGCCCGGCCCTCCGGGATGGCTTATCGTGGGCAACATTCCCCAAATCATGCTCTCCTCCCAGCCGTTCCACGTCTACGTGGAGAACTTGAAGAAGAAATACGGGCCAATCTTCACCATCCGCATTGGGCCGCAGCGCATGGTTATGGTGGGAAGCCACGAGCTCGCCCACGAGGCGCTGGTGCAGCGGGGCGCCGCCTTCGCCACGCGGCCGCCCCCGCGCGGTGCTCACAAGATCCTGCGCAACAAGGGGATGACTATCAGCACCGCCGCCTACGGCCCCACGTGCCGCGCTCTGCGCCGAAACCTCGTGGCCGAGGTGCTCAGCCCCGCTGCCATCAAGTCCTTTAAGCAGGGGTGGGAGTGGGGGATGGAGATCCTCACGGAGGAGTTGAGCAACGAGGCCCGGAGCAACGGTGCCGTGGTTGTTGTGCGCCGCCTGAGGTACGCGGCGTTCTGTATACTGCTGTACATGTGCTTCGGGGTGCGGCTCGAGGAGAAGGCGGTGAAAGAGGTGGAGGGCGTGTTGAGGGATTTGCTGCTCAGCGCAGGGGCCTTCGCGTTGGAGGACACATTTCCGCTGCTTGCTTTCTTTTTCAGAAAGCGGTTGCCTTGGTTTCAGAAAGCTTTTTAATTGAAATTGCTAAAATTTTCGCTAATCTTTTTGTATCGAAACGAAACTGGTATATATAATATTTAATTTTTTTTTTTTATAAAATAAATAATTTAATTAATTAATTTAATATATACGAACATTTAATGGTTTACCTTTAGAATGCCCTCCAGAATTCATTTCCAGAAAGCCCCTCAGAAGAAGTGGAATGAAAAGAACAACGTTTGTCGTTTGTTTTCTTTTATTTTTTTCGCTTTGACAAGGCCAGTGTTTCGTGTGTTTGTTTTCTTATTTATATTTGTTATAAATTTTAGTTTGTTGATTAAAAATAAAGGTAGTGTAATTTTTAATTTTTATAATTTATTGTTTAAAAATAAAAGTAATGAGATAGTGAACATTCAAAAAAACAGATTTTTATAGACCTTAATCTATTGGTTAAAAGTTTAAACAATAAAACAATAAAACTAGGTAATGGGTCCCTAACCATCCTAGACCTCAGCTTGTTGGCTAAAGACTAAGGCAAAGGGACCTAACCCCACCTCCTAAAAAATGAAACTGAGGTTGACTATTAAAGACCAAGGCAAAGGGACCTAACCCCACCTCCTAAAAAATGAAACTGAGGTTGACTATTAAAATTTTTAAAGTAAAGCATTGAATTTTTTTTAAAGGATCTAAGTCTCATTTATACCCAAATTTAAAAACAAAAAGAAAAAAAATCAAAACATATTATTATAATATCTTTAACAAACTAATATATAATGTTAAAACTTAATAGTGCATTTCACATGCACTTTAAAAAGGCAGAAAAACACTTCTAAAATTAAAAGGTTTGAATCTTTTAATCTAAGTTAATAAAATAATGGTGAGTGTCATATTCTAAATTCGAATTTAGTAGGTTGCACCTTCCAGGAATATTCTTTTAAAAGTATTTTATAAAAAAAAAACACTCTTTCGGTGAGGGTAATATGACTTTGTTAGGGTTTCAAGTTTGAATCTTTTAATCTAAGTTAATAAAATAATGGTGAGTGTCATATTCTAAATTCGAATTTAGTAGGTTGCATCTTCTCAGAATATTCTTTTAAAAGTATTCTATTAAAAAAAAACACTCTTTCGGTGAGGATAGTAAGACTTTGTTAGGGTTTGAGTGTGAGTCTTTTTTTTAGTTTTTTATAGAGTTTTTTTTATGGTTTTTTTTTAACAGTTTAATTGTTTGTGTTAGTGTTGTAGGGGAGACGGTTTTTATTAACGATATTTTAAGGTGTTTCATTTTTTGATGTTGTTTTTACTTTTGAGTTCATTGAATTTGCATGTAGTTGGTTAGAGTCACATACCTTGGTCAAGTATTTTGTTGGAAATATTCCTTTTCAATTTTTAACGAGGGTTTGGATCTCTTCAACATGGTCCTCCATGATGTTACTATTTAATTGGTAACAAAGTTTTATAAGAGTTTTTTTTTTCATTCTCGTTTTACTAGCCCTACACATGTCACAACTCTTTATTAGCATGGTCCCTATCATTTATGAAGTTCTTTGCTTGCTCTTTCATCGTGGACTCGTGATTTTACTATCTCTATGAACAAATCCTTCAAAGTTTTGATTTGGATGGAGTTCTTTGGTCTTCCCTTCTTTTTATGGGTTGGTTTAGACCAAATCATCGGTGTGCTTGGACGTATGGTTCTCACTAAACCTAAAGAAATTCAATGTTCATCTGACCAAGTGGGTATGTGTAGAGGTAGATTTGTCAAAGGATCTACTTGATTCCATCACCATTCAATTGGGGGAGGCTATTTCTAAGTGGGTGGTTTACATTAATCTCCCAAACACCTATTTTTGTTGCTAAGCACTTGATCATAAGGTGAAGGATTGTTCGTGTACGCCGCATCCTAAGCCAAAGTTGACTTTTTTGCCCACCCATGGAGTAACCACTCAACCCAAGTCAACTTTTGTGCCCACCCTTTGGACAACCATTCAACTTGTGGGCCATCGCAAAAATATGTGTTATCATGCTATTCCCACTCCATGATAGTTGTCCCACGCTTGCAACCTTCAATTCCATAGTTGATGACTTTTTATGCTCCACAACAGGCAGTCATCATAAGCTCGATGCCTTCATTTCCACAAACGACTATTTTTCTTGTTCCATAGTCCTCACCCATGAAGGGCACAACACCAGATGTAGAGCCCTCATCAATGGAATTGATGATTCCTACAAAGGAAACAAAATATGAGGATCCCTCCCCTTTTGTGCAGTTTTGATGTTCTCGTAATCCTCGATAGAAAAAAGCAGATGGGAATAGTGTACTTGAAAAATGGTTTCACCCATATGAACTTGGGTGGGTCAATGCGAAACCTAGTAGTTTCAACAATTTTGAGGCATTGGCATTGCTTAAACAAAAGTAGGACAAAAGAATCTTAAAGGAGCAATCGACCTTTACATTTGATACTCAGGTCATAACTCTACTTGGAAATATTTAATTACACGGGTGCTTGAAAGGACCAACTACTTTACAAGTTAGATCTCTCTAAAGTTACAATTTTTTAAGTTTAAAGTTCTTTTTTTTGCTCTAATTTAATTTTTAGTTTCTCAATTTTGCACTGTGAACAACTAATCTCTTGGTAATGGGTTTATTTTTTTGTCAGGACCTTTTAACCTTGATTTAGTTTTTTGCATAAGCTTTGTGACATTTTTATATATATTTTTTAATTTGCACTCTTATTATTTTTAATAAAATTAAGTCACTTTAAAAAATACAAAAAAAATATTATATAATAAAATATAATAAGATGCTAAAAATAAAAGGATGTTACCAATTTTTTATTTAAAAATAAAAAATAAATATAGTAGAATGCATTTTTTTTTTTGAAAAGGCAACGAAAATTAATCACCACACCATAAAAGTTTCTAATTTATTTGATGATCTTCGGCAGGACGTACCTGGATTCCTTGCTTTCCCTGACCGTTGACGGGGGGAGACATTTGACGGAGGATGACCTGGTGATGCTGTGCTCGGAATTTATCAACGCCGGCACCGACACGACGACCACGACCCTGGAGTGGGGGTGGCTCGTGGCCAATCTAGTGAAGCACCCCCACATCCAGGCCAAGCTCTACGACGAGATAGTCGCCGTCGCCGGAAAGGATAAGCCGTTGGAAGCGGACGACTTAGGCCGAATGCCGTACCTGGAAGCGGTGGTGAAAGAGACCCTCAGCCGGCACCCGCCGACAAAGTTCATTGTCCCGCGCGCCGTCACGGACGAGTGCGCACTCGGCGGGTACGACATTCCAGCGGGCGCCATTGTGAATTTCTGCGTGGGCGAGATGGGCAACGATCCCAGGGTGTGGGAGAATCCCGCGGATTTCGTTCGCGAGCGGTTCCTGAGGGCGGACGTCGATATGACCGGGAGCAAAGAGATCAAGATGATGCCGTTTGGCGCTGGCAGGAGAATTTGCCCCGCCTGGGAGCTGGCTGTCTTTCATGTGGAGCTTATCGTGGGGGCGGTTGGTGCAGAAGTTTAAGTGGGAGTGCAAGCCGGGAGAAACAGTGGAACTGGAGGAAAAGCAGGAATTCACCATTGTTATGAAAAATCATTTGCAGGCTGTAGGGAAAGAAAGGTAAACGGGTCTAGCACTAGAATTGCGTGGAATTTAAAGGACACCGCAAATATGTATAGAACTATATGTTTGAACATAAGTCTCAGACTTACTTATAATGCGTTACTGACTTTTGTCTGTAAAGTTCTTAGCATTGAATAAAAGTTGTAACCATTGTAGTCTTTGAAAAGAGCAGACCGATTAGAAGTCATTGAGTATTGACAAGTAGAAAATCAAAGTTTTGGATCCTCAAAGGGCTAGTGGTCCATCTCACGTTATATAGCGAGTACTTATTTTAACTAACCAAAAGTGAAAGTGGTTATAATAGAAAAAATTGGAGTAATAAACTAAATAGGTGAGAGATAACAAAGGGAAGATATTGATTCCTTTATGTAACCCAAAAATAAAAACTGTTCTTTATAAATAAGACAATTTAAAAATAAAATTAGAATGCACCATACTCAAAAACACACATCAGAACAAAACACCTAACAAGATAAACCAAAGACTCAACTCTAAGAGAACAAAAAGGAGAGAGTCAAGAAGGCACAAATGACACAAAGGACTATTAGCCAAACGAAACAAAAAACCAAAAGGGTACTTCGTTACATGGCTAATTCGGTGTTGTCAAATCCATATACTGATTAACCACTTTTTGAATTTCGATGATGAAGGAAAACACTACCTGAAGAGAGCCCAAGAGCGTAGAGTGCTTCTCAATTAGAATTTACAAAAGAGAAGGCACGTTTGAGGAAGTAGGGGTTGTGGAAGGATATGCTACAAAAACACCATCTAGATCACCAACGATATTGAAGAAACACTTGGTTGAGAATGCCAAAGGATGTGTAGTAGAAACATCATCAGGTTCAAGCACACCTTTGAACACCTTTTAGTTGGAAGTCCATCCACTGAACTTGATTAAGATCCACCAAAAGTTGACCAATATTCTAGCACCGATCACAAGAAGGAGATTGACATGAAAATACGAGGATCATCAAAAGGAATCACACTTTGGGACACAAACAAGAGGGGAATACCCATAGTGTAGCAACCGAGTCACCCGGTAGCATCTGAGACTCCAAGGGAGGGGACAAAGAATATTATAGGTCCATAACAAAAAATCATAGCTATCCATGATCATCAATTAACAAATTTTGAAGGTTTTGGGGAAAATTATCCATCCAAACCTAAATACCATGTTGAGAAAGTCCTAAATTTACCATCAAATCCACCACTTTGTTGCCTTGCTGAAATATGTGTTGAATTTGAACCTCTCTTCTTGAATTTAAAATTCTGATGGCTTCAACTATGACATTAGTGATGCTCCAATGGGGTTTGCTAGAGGATTTGACAATATTCACAATATTCAAAGAGTCCCCCTCCATAATGATATTATGAAATTCAATGGATTCCACCAATAGCAGCCCCTAAAGAAGACCCCTTGCTTCAAAAAAATGTGCTGTTTGGGTGGAGAGATTTTTGGCATATGAACCAATCAAATCCCCTTTGGAGTTTATGAATCATACCACCAGCAACAACAGATCTTGGGTTACCTTTGGAAGCACTATAAAAATTCAACTTAACCCATCCCTCAGGGAGAGGGGACCAGGCTATGGAAGAGCGCAGAGAGGGAGGAGGACCATCCATATGATAATGAGCACAAAAACCAACCCTACTCTCCAAAATTATTATTATTATTATTACAAATTAAAAATTACCATTATCAACTCAATTTTTAAGATATGATGATATCATTATATCGATAGTCAACATTAAATTTTTTTCCTTTCATTATTATTTTTTTATTAGATGGAAGAAGAGGTTTTGAAAGGGACTCCAAATATTTTACAAAAAGAGCCCAACAAACCTCCCTAGAGAACCTAGGAAGGTAGAAATAGAACAACACCAACCAACAAACATTCCATTTGGGGGCCTAGCAAGCCCTAAGAATGAGCCAACACTATAACCCAAAACATAGTATCCAAGAAAATAAATAAATAAACAATAAGAAACAAGCCTCCCATGCAAGGGATGGCCATCCAACTAGATAAACCAAAGCAAAGATGAAACCAAACAAAAATACAGGCAGGGAAGCCATTATTCAATATTTCAACCCATTGAGTCCAGTACCATTGTCAGTATTTTGGTTCTTCATTTCCCACTATTCCTAGCCCATTAAGACCAAAATCTCTTTAGCACATGAAATTTTTGCTTACATGGAATCGATGAGAGACTTCTAGAGCTTTCGAAGCATTCTATTGATATATTTGGGAGTTGTACTTGAGGTCTAGGTACAAAGGTCTAACTCCTTTTTGATAAAAAATGACCTAAGAATTAGTTTGGATTTTCTTTATGGCTAGGCCAAGTCATCAAAATCAAAGTCCTCAATGCACAAAGAGGTATTCCTTAGATTTATCAGCTTGGCCACCAGGTTCTTAGAGCATCTTGTCCTTTATTCACTACCACCCATCCCTTTTGGAGGAGAATCCACCACCTTGGCCCTAGATCTTGAAGTAGGGGTAACGTTGACAACATCTCGATTGATAGAATCACTCTATTTTGAATTGGAGGACTCTAGATAGTCAATGATAGGCAGTCACACTCTTGCGAGGGAATTCATGATCTCCTCCCTCAACAAGCCTATAATATTATCCACATGATCAAACATTAGTTTCATCAATCCTTGGTGGATTGGGTCAAAGGCTACCAATTTTTTTCACTCACTTCATTGACCTAACATAGATTGAAATAAGAAAGAGGGCATGTTTATAATTCCATTCTTTTCATTATTACCATGAGGGTTAGATTTGAATATTCTCTTTGCTTAACACTATAATGCCATTATAGCACCAAAACAAAATCTCATCTTGCATTGATTTGTTAGAGTATAACATGACTAAGTCAAACATTATTGCATGGATTGTGTTTTAAAATAAATCATATTAAATATTTTATTAATTTAATGATAATTATTTAACACATCTAAAATAATAATTACAAATTTATAATATATACATTTTAATTTTGTATATATTATAAAAAAAATAACCTTCACATACTTATATTTTCTAAAAAAAATCTTTAAACTTAAATGATTTTCTAAAAATTTTAGTTTTTCTTAAACTTATAGACTTTGTAAATTAACCCTCTAATACATGCATAATTTTTGTGCATGTCTTGTTTTAGAAAGCATGTTTATTTTTGTAGTACATACTTTTTTTTTTTTTTTTTTTGAGGTTAGTGTGAGAAACCCCTATGATCAACGCTCAAGGCTAGGCATTCCCATCCCAACCATGACCTCTAATAAGGGTGAGAGTTGAGCTTATCAATAGGGGCCAAACACATAACCATACACACACCCACCCTCTCACACACTCACCCATACTACGGTTTGAACCTTAGACCACCTAAAGAAGAGCCAAAGGCTGAACCATTGTGTTGTCCATTTCGAGACAAATTTAGTTGGGTAGTGTGATAAACTCCTATGATCAATATATAGGTCTGAGAAGTCTCATAACAACCATGATCCCTCATAGAGTTGAGAGCTACACTTATGAATAGGGAATTAAAAAACAACCAAACATTATGGTTTGAGCCTTGGACCTCTCGAAGAAGATCCAAACCTTAAACTGTTGCACTATCCCCACAGAGAATTTTTTAAAAATTAAATGGGTAATCTCATCCTAGCCATGACCCCTCATAAATCCAAGAGATACACTTATCAATAGGGAATTAACACAACCAAACATCACAATTTGAACCTTGGACCTATTGAAGAAGAGCCAAACCCCAAATCATTGTGCTATCCCCATTGGGACAAAATTTGTTCATGTAGTGTGATAAACCCTCAAGACCAATGCATAGGACTGAGCAGTATCCTCCCAACCATGATTCATCATAAATTCGAGAGCTACACTTATCAATAGTAAATTAACACACAACCAAATGCTACAGTTTGAACCTTAGACCTTCCAAAGAAGAGCCAAACCCCAAATGATAGTGCTACCCCCATTGGGACAAAATTTATTTAGGTAGTTGTTAGTCAAAAAGTGACTAACTACAGAAAAACAGTTGATGCACCTTTTTGCATATTTTCCAAGAAGACCGAAGTGGCCCACATGCTAAAGATCAAAGAAAAAGCAAAACACCGCAAGGAGGAAAAAGTGTCGCGATATCACGACATGTTGCATTTTCATAGTCCAAAGAAAAGAGAAAGAGCAAGGAGGAAAAAGTGTCATGATATCACGACATGTTGCATTTTCACGATCCAAAGCAAAGAGAAAGAGCAAGGAGGAAAAAGTGTCGCGATATCGTGACATGTTGCATTTTTGCGGTCCAAAGCAAAGAGAAAGAGCAAGGAGGAAAAAGTGTCGCGATATCGTGACATGTTGCATTTTCGTGGCCAAGAGCAACAGAAGGGAGCAAGGAGGCAAAAGTGTCACGATATCGTGACATGTTGCATTTTTGCAGCCAAAAGAGAAGAGAAAGAACAAGAAAGAAAAAGTGTCGCGATATCGCGACATGTTGCATTTTTGCGGCCAAAAGAGAAGAGAAAGAGCAAGAAGGAAAAAGTGTCACGATATCGCGACATGTTGCATTTTTGCGGCCAAAAGAGAAGAGAAAGAACACGAAAGAAAAAGTGTCACGATATCATGACATGTTGCATTTTCGTGGCCAAAAGATAAGAGAAAGAGCAAAGCAAGGAAAGAATGTCGCGAAATCGTGACATGTCACATTTTCGCGACCACCCAGAAGAAATGAAGGAAAAGACATAAAGATGTCACGATTTCGTGACATGTCTCATTTTCACGGCTAGAAGCGACAAAAGAGCAAAGCAAGAGATGGATGTCATGATTTCACGGCTGGAAGCGGCATAAGAGCAAAGTAAGAGACGAATGTCACGATTTCATGACATGTCTCATTTTCGCGGTTGGAGGCGACAGAAGATCAAAGCAAGGAAAGAACGTCGCGTTTTTGTGATGTGGCAGCTGTAAAGGAATAAAATATATTTTTGGTAATTAGAGGCATGCATTAACACCAAGATGTGATTTCTGACATGATTATCAGAAATCTAGGATAGAGCAGGCTTGCCAGATGATTGAAAATGTGACAAGCTCATCTAGAATCTAATCCATAGAGAAAATATCTAATTCATAGAAGACTTGTTGTGTATTATTAGAAACTGCAGATGATTGCTTATAAAATAGTAAGATGTACTTAGAAAAATATACTCTTTTAGGGTATATATAGGGGTGAGCGACTCCAAAAAAAGGTTCGGCTCTTGGACGTTTACAAGACTGAATGCATGTACTTCGAATACAAGCAATAAAATCACATCTCCCATTGGCTTCTAGTTCATATCGTGCAAGTGTATATATTAATGTTCTTTATTTCTTCTTATAATATTGAATTGTAAATTGAGTTTGTTCTTATATCTAAACTTTCGTAATACATAAATCATATTGCTGGAATGAGAATCTAATATATACGCATGTTAAATGAAATATTAGAAATCATATCTAAAATTATATAATTTCTGCATGGAAATGTGTTTAAATGCTTTGGATAGAAGTAAGTAAATCTGTCTTCGTTGTTGTCTAATCTACACCATATATTAGATCTAGCTTCGGCTATATTTCCCTCTCTTTTAGTATTAATTCCTTCCCCTTTTCCCATAAAAAACTTCAAGGAACCAGCCTTCTCTGGAGATCAGGCGAAAAGTCTCAAACCTTCTCGTCTTTTCAATGTTGACAAAATATAAGGCGCAACTAAACAACCCAAGGCAAATTTTGTTCCAAAATTTTTTGGCACGCCTGGTGGGACCCTAAATCCCACATTATTTTTACAAGGTTTAGTGTTTTGCCTCTGATCTTTAGAATAAAAAACCCAATCACCTGGCGACTCCGTTCGAAGGTATAGACCTAGAAAATACCTTATATTTTTAGACCTGGTTAAAGCTAGTATATGTTTATATGATAACTAGATCCAAATCAAAAAACTCAGAAGAGCCCATTGAGTTCTTCGAGTTACATCTTGGTAGCTTAAATTTGAATCTAGTTTTATCTGCAATATCAAATCCACCTGCTACCAATAATAGCACCATTATACCCTCTATTTTGCCATATTCTATCATTGGTTCATATCTAGCTGTTACTACAACCCCAATAGTTCAGACGAATATAGCAATTACAATGGTTGCTCCTCCACCACCATTTTATCTTATATGGAACCAAATTGGTCTACTAAATTTAGCAGCCCAAAATCAAATTCATGGCGTAGCATTGAAGGCATTGCCTTCATATGATGGAACAGGAAAAACAACATATGAAAATTGCTTAGATGTAGCAGCAATGGTTACAACCTATAACATCACACAGGAGGATGTGATGATCAGATTGCTAGTTATCTATATGAAGGATAAAATTCTCTATTGGTATCGTGCACTCCCTCCTCAATCAATTACCACCTGGGAAGAGCTTGTTGGAAAGTTGGTGGATGAATTCAATCAACATGTAGATCCATTTTCATTATTGAACCAGTTCACGATCATAAGGAAACATCCTCAAGAAGAAATTGTAGACTTCAATATCCGTTTCAGTCGGACCTGGGAAAGGATTCCTCAAGTATTGAAACCAACAAAAGAGTAAGCAATATATTACTATCTAAGATCCTTTGATTTAGATATTAGTATGATAATACGACAGTCAAGAATATTCACATTCCCTGCCATTTATCAACAATATTATATAGCAGAGAGAGATCTCATAGCCACTGGAAGGTATCCACCCAAAGCAATAATGCCCATTTTTCTTGATATTCCCCAGGCTGAATCGAAGTTCACAGATCTTCCAATATGGAATGGATCACCCTCTGTACCTACAATACCAATGCCTCAAATTCCTTTGGCATTGCCTCCTATTTTCGCTATACCTGCATTACCTGCGCCACCTCCTCGGCAAGTCCCCGATAATCAGCTTACTCTTATCCTGGACACCATGAAAAATCTAGCAAATGATATAACATCAATTAAAAAGAGAGAGGCTAAAAGGAATGTTTTGCCAAGGAGGTTCCCTCAGGTAACGAGAGATGCAACACAATAAAGCAATAGGGGACAAGAGAGACCGAGCATAGTATATACAAATGAGACAGTGGAGGTCAAAGAGCCTCCCATTGATTCTAACTTTTGGTGTACTACATGTAACAATCCACATGGGGAAAGTTCGTGTATGATACACCAGCATTATGTACAAAGTATAGCAGTTGAAAAGAGTAAAGAAAAAATGAAAGGCCATGTAAATATAATTAGAGAGAAGGACCACAACTTCATGATGCCTACAATAGAAAAGGTTTCAGTTTTGACAAGATCAGGTAAGAAACCACTGCAAGTATACCCTAAAGAGCTTCAACCATTGAATGTTTCCCCTGCTCCCAAGGAAGTTCCCAAAGAAACTCCTGTTGAGTGGTATTTTCACCCGATTGTGAAAACACACTCTCCGATAGGATTTGGGTTCTAAATCCTCTGCTTGCAAAGCAATTAAACAAGTAACTTCTCCAAGGTTCCTGTTATGTTAGCATTTTGCATCTGTGTATTAATAATCTCAAATAAAGATATTCAAATAAAAATGCTTGGAACACCTTAATGGTTGCAAATAACTGAAAACAAGGGGCATTGTGGTTTATTTTACTGTGAAATTTTAATAATTGTTCATTGAACCCTTATAAAACAAATGTGATCTGATCTTTATATGACCATGCTGTAACTTCAAAATGAAATTTAATGAAATGCCATAAATGAAGGAATTATTTATGGATTTTGAAGTTTTTTAATTTTTATTTTGTTTTAATGCTTGAAATATTAAAGTTGGAACTTCTAAAAAATAAAGTGCAGCCAAAAGAAAATAAAATGTAAAAGAAAAAGAAATTAAAATTGCATTCAGTTTGATGCTATCCCGTCCTGACAAAACCGAAGATGTGAGGTTTCCATGCATGCAACCTAACCTATTGAACCTGCAAAACACGCACAATCCAAATAAGTTAAGTGCTGGTCTCTGGGGTTTTATTGTGATCTTTCAAATTTAGACATTCGCATGAAGCAACCAAGAGAACTTGCATTCAACTTCACCTATAAGCCTAGAAATCTGAAAAAGGGAAAGATAAACATTAAAACATGCATGCAGAAAAAGGAAGAAAACAGCACCAAGTAGGCCCAGAATGGCTTCTCGCCTTAGGCACTGCAACTCTGCCTGCAACAGTTTTCGACCCTTGTGCCTATCTGTGCTTTCGCTTTTAAACTTTTTGGCAATGCTTTCTGTTTTGCCCTGTGACGCTTCGCTTCATCTTCCAGATCACTTCGTTTCATATTCCTCACCTTTCGAATTGCTTTTGACTTTATGCTCGACCTTGAGATGCTTGATCTTGTCCATGAACTGTAACGCCCCTGTAGCCTTTATACATGTACGCCACGTGTTCTACACTTTTTTGCATGTTCTATAATGGCCCCATGAAAATCGTGACAAAAAATAGCATGCAGCTTTGCTCCTCTACTTTTACCGTGAAAACGTGACATGTCACGAAAACGTGACATGTCGCGATATCATGACGTTTTACTGTCAACAGCCTTTCCTGACTTCATGCATAGCGAAATGGCGACATGTCATGATATCGTGACAACTTTTCATTTCGTACACTTTGCTATTTTTCTGTCATAAAATCGCGACACTTTTCTCTTCCGTACACCTCGGCTGCTTCCTGTCGTGAAATCGCTATGCCTTTTCACTTGGAGCTGTCTTGCGGCAACCTGTCGTGAAATCATGACGTTTTTCACTTGGTATGCTTTTGGCCGCAACCTATCACGAAATCGTGACGTTTTTCACTTGGTACGCCTTCGGCCGCAACCTGTCGCGAAATCATGATGTTTTTCATCTCCGTACGCCTCGGCTGCTTCCTATCGCGAAATCGCGACACTTTTCCATTTCGGGCCCCTTTGCTATTTCTTATCATGATTTCGCTACGCTTTTTTGCTTTGCAATGTTTGACTGGTTTGACCTGCGATTTTGTGACATGTCACGATTTTGTGACAATTTTCATTTTTTGCCAGCGACCACGCAACACGTCACGAAATTGTGACACTTTTCATTTTCTGCCAACGACCGCGCAACACATCGTGAAATCGTGACACTTTTCATTTTCTTCCAGTGACCGTGCAACACGTCGCGAAATCATGACACTTTTCATTTTCTGCCAGCGACCGCGCAATATGTCGCCAGCGATCGCGCAACACGTCACGAAATCGTGACACTTTTCATTTTTTGGCAGCGATGGCATGACATGTCGCGATATCACGACAATTTTCATTTTTCGGCAGCGATGGAACGACATGTCGTGATATCGCGACAATTTTCATTTTTCGGTAGCGATGGCGCAACATGTCGCGATATCGCGACACTTTTTATTTTCTGCCAGCGATGGCGCGACATGTCGCGATATCGCGATAATTTTTGTTTTTTTCTAGCGATGGCGTGACATGTCGCGATATCGCGACACTTTTTATCCTTGTGCAATTTTGTCATTTTTCTTGATTTTTAGCATCTGAGGTCACTGAGATCTTCTATGAAAGCATGCAAAAAAGGTGGGTCCCTAATTTTGGGGTGTGTTGTGGATCAGCCACAACAAATGGCGACTCTGCTGTCAAATGCTCCTGAGCATTTTGTGAGAACCCAACCTGGAAGTATAAAAACTTGAAAACATGCGTTAGCACATAAGCAATATAAACCAATGCCCAAATATCAGAAGTACATGAATCATCAGAATCATCAAGTATTAGCTCGGTGTTTGCAATGAATTTCATTCCCTATCGTTTGAAATTGATCAACATTCCGTTGTTAGTTTTACATGGATGCATATGTGAGATTGTGAATGATTTGTGTAACCTGAAAAACTATGCTTAGAGATTTTGTTCTTGTAAAGGCCTAAACTTTCTAGTATCATGCACAAACATTCAAGATTGCCAAACCCTCTTAGGATCCACTAATGAATTGCTTTATTATATCCCAAAGTTGGTTATGATTCCATATTATCTTGAACCCATGTGCAAGTGAATGTGAAATCAGAACTTTGGGGAATCAGACTCCCAACCTAACCGATATGGGAGTTTAACCCTATCCTTACTATTCTGATTTAGAATTCATTACCTCACTTTGAGCAAAATAATTTAACCAATTATGGAAGAAATGGTCATGCTAGTCTAACCCTTTGAACAGTCAGTGGTATCATTTTTTAGACAAGACATGTTGCCATGCATGGGCATACTTAACCCCATAATCCATGACTTAGCTTCATTTCTTTAGACCTTGGATATGACTACCCATCCTTTGCAGAGGACAAGTAGTACGATCCTTCCAATCCAATATAAAGATGAGATGGGAAAAATTATTTTTTTACTTCTTGGACCTTGGGGATGACTACCCATCCTTGCTAGGGACATGTAGTACGATCCTTCCAATCCAAAATTTGGATAAAAATGGAAAATATTAATTTTATTTCTTAGAACTTGGGGATGACTACCCATCCTTTGCAGAGGACAAGTAGTACAATCCTTCCAATCTAAGATTTATCATGAAATGAAACATAGGAGCTTTGGGGAATCAGATTCTCAACCTAAGAGAGATGAGAATTTATGCCCTATCCTTACTACTCCATGTAGGTCAAATCAAAGCTTTGGGGAGTTGGATCCTCAACCTAAGTTCGATGAGGATTTAGCCCTATCCTTACTACTATGATTTTAGGCTTTAAGCTTTATGGAAGTGGTCAAAACCACTATTTTAAGGATCATGTTGCATAATAGGATAGACATGAAATACTTCTTTTGCCCAACCTTTTCTTCCAAGCAAGGTTTTGATCATTTTGCTCAAGATCCTTTTAATGTGTATAAAATGTGCTTGGCTCTAGATATCACAAGACTCAGTTCCCAACCTTAGGATTTTCTTCTTATTTATGTGATAGCATAACCTTAAGAGGATTTGACACACTTTAATGATTTGTATTTGAAATGCATTTGCAACTAAGATGGCATGTATGTGCAAAGTGAGATGTAATATGAATGCATTGTCTTTTGAAATGCAAATGAAATATTGCCATATAAAACTGACTACTTCATGCATCATAAGTTTCAAACGATATTATTAAATTGTTTGTGTTACTTGTAGAGCTTTTACAAGACAATTCCAATTTTTCATATTTCCCCGATCTAGAACATAAGTTAGCATCTCAAGGCAACTTTTTCATCATTTTTTATTTTTTTTTATAGACAAACAAAACATGTCAAATGAACACACAACTTTAAATTAAAACTTATTCAATCCAAAACCAAACTGCAATCCCAAAAATGAAAATTTGAAAACACAAACCAAAACCAAACCCAAAGTAACTTCAAAAATGATCTTGAAAACATAAACCAAAACCCAAAAAACCAAAATCTATATACAAATGTACACTATAATACAAGATGATGCAAAGCTTGGACTATCACTTTCCTGGATCCCAAACATGATTAGAACATTTCAACAAAAATATCACGTGATATGCATGCCAAATGTTGTGGGAATCCCACAAAAACAAGACTAGACCAAACAATGCAACAAATTTCCACTTGCCATGCTCACCATACCAATTTGATTTAGTTCCAATAATACTCCCATAGGTGAGCATCAAATTACTAAAAAATAATTAGACAATAAATGATTTTCAATTTTATCATGTATATTCTTTACAATGTCCATTTCAAAACTCAATCTTTGATTTAGAATTAGGCTATATTTTTCAAATATGTAATTTTGTAAGTAGGAGCCTATTTCTACAAATTTCAAATCCAAATCATTTTCCAAATTTGTAGGCCAATCAAATTTTGTGTAACAATTTACAAGCATCTAGGATATTTACTAAATTAGGATCCTTAAAAGTTTTTATCCTAGATTCAATTAGCCAATGTTGATGAATTTGATTTAACAATTCAAGTGCATCAACTTCTTTTCCATTCATTAAAACAATGTTATTAAAGGTGTGATTAAAAATTATACCTTGTTTTTCACTTACCTTTAATGACATTTCATCATTCAAATTATTTAAATTCAAAATATGGTCATACTTTTCAATCCTCAAACACTCTTGGTCAAAGTGTATGTCAAGTAATCTGTTTTGATGATCACTTATTTGAGTTGCTTCCAATTGATCCATCTCTTTGTCATTTGGTTCTACTTCTTAGTTCACTATCCATGGTATCTCTTCATTTGAATCCTCAAAATCATCATGCAAACTTGCATCCCCACTTTCAATGAATTTATATTCAACATGATAAAATTTTGTCACCTTTTCAAATCTTGAGAATACGAGAACTTCGTATGATGTAGAAGGTTCAACATCCTGTATATCAAGTGAAATATGAGTTTCAACTATAGAGATGTGAGAAAAGAATGCATCATCATATCTCCCCCAACCATTGTAGAAATCGTCATCCAAATCCATATAATGAAATTCCATGATGTTTGTGACATGGTATCTTGATTTATTTGTCAATTCTTTTTCTTCTTTGTCCTTGGTAATAGGATCATCATGATCTTTCAAAATTTTATGAGATTTTAAACTTTCTTCCAAAACATCCTCAAATTGTACAGGAGTTGTAAAGTCTTCCTTTGAGTAGGCGATTATGTTGTCTTGTATATCAATTGGCACACAAGTTTCATTAGCAGTTTTGGAGTGAGTGTAGTCTTCCCACTTCTTCCAATCATCATAATAATCCTCTTTCAAAATCAAGTGGTGACGTTCAACTACTTCTTCAACATCTTCCAATTCATCAATATGTTTCTCATCAAATTCATCTTCACCTTCCTTAGATGGTTCAATTATTTCCAAAAGTGGGTTATTTCTTGAATTCAAATTTATAAGTCTATCATAATCCAAATTAGTAACCCATGATTCAATTGTATTATAATTTGGAGGGTGAAGAATTTCTTGATCCTTAATTTTACACATCTCATCAATAGTATCTTCCAAGAACAAGTGGTGAAATTCTATCATATCTTCAAATTTATCTATTGATTCTCTTTCCATTTCACTTTCAACCACTTCATTTAATTCTATAGTGGGTTCCGTCCTATCACATATATCAAACATTGTTGAATTTAGAACCCCTTCATCCGGATAATCGTGTATCTCTATGAATGAGATCATTTCTGCATAATCCTCACTAGTGGATGTTGGATTATCAATTTGCACCTCCTCGTGAACTATATCTAAGGTGGTTGTAAGATTTGGATATTCAAATTCATCCCCTTGATCATTCACCTTAGGTATCATTGGAGTGGAGGGTGCTATGTTTGATGGTTGGTGTAGGTTGGCATCAAAAGACAAATTTCTCATGTGAACATGTTGTGCCTTTTCTTCTTCAAGACCTTGTCATTCTAACTCTTCTAAGACCTCATGGATTTTCTCTAGGGACAAACCACTCAATTTTTCCTCAATGAGTGAAGCAAGTGTGGGGTGTATGGCTCCTAGGTATACTTCCATGGCTTCTTCTTCTAATGTGTTAAAATTTTCCCACATTTGGGAGTGCAACTCATGAAATATTCCATTGAATTGACTCAAGGATTCATTAGGCTCTTTACATATGGAGGTAAACTGATTTTTCAGGATTTCTAAGTCAACCTGATTACCAAAATGGTAAAGGTAGGTTGCTTCTAGTTGTATCCAAGAAGTCCTAACCTCCATGGGTAGTTGACTATACCAAAAGAATGGTTTATCTTCCAAAATGTATGCAAATAACTTACAAGCCACCTCCTCATAAAAAATCTAGAATTTACATAATGTATCCTTGTAGACATGCAGTTTTTGCAGGTATCCTAGTGGCACCTCTTGATTAAAACACCGTAAAAAATCCAATAACATTGTAGGAATTTGATAGGGTACCACAGGTATAGATAAACCCTCATAACGATCCTTTATTATTGATACCATTCTCTCTTAGAGACACTATTTTAGCTCTCAGGGATACCATTTGCTCCTCAAGTGTTGCCATTAGTGAAACCTAAAATGTAACTTTAGAACCAAATCTATTGAATATTCAACCTGCAAGGTAAAAAAAATCAAATTAGCATCAACCAAGAGATGTACTTATTAAAATCAAATGTCAAGTAATTGCATGAGACCAAAATTTTCAAAATTAAATCAAATCACATATTTCTGTATGAACAATCAAAAAAGTGTTAGAATAATATACAACATACCTGAATTGCTTAAAATAGAACACGTAAATAAATTCAAGCGTCCCTTTTACAATCTGCTGAGTGTTAGAGGACTAAAGCATAAAAAATTTAAATTTAAATAACACTTAAAATAGACCCGTTCGGCCCTCCTAGCACCAATCCATTGAGTGGTGTTAGAGGCCGAAGGTGCTAATCAAATGGACTTGAAATATTTAGCAATGAAAGCTCTTAAACAATTATAAACCCGTAGCATCTAAAATCATGATAAAATAAACCTTTCAGGCCCTCCTTCTAGCGCCAATCTGTTGAGTGGTATTTTCACCCGATTGTGAAAACACACTCTCCAATAGGATTTGGGTTCTAAATCCTCTGCTTGCAAAGAAATTAAACAAGTAACTTCTCCAAGGTTCCTGTTATGTTAGCATTTTGCATCTATGTATCAATAATCTCAAATAAAGATATTCAAATAAAAATGCTTGGAACACCTTAGTGGTTGCAAATAACTGAAAACAAGGGGCACTATGGTTTATTTTACTATGAAATTTTAATAATTGTTCATTGAACCCTTATAAAACAAATGTGATCTGATCCTTATATGACCATGCTGTAACTTCAAAATGAAATTTAATGAAATGCCATAAATGAAGGAATTATTTATGGATTTTGAAGTTTTTTAATTTTTATTTTGTTTTAATGCTTGAAATATTAAAGTTGGAACTTCTGAAAAATAAAGTGCAGCCAAAAGAAAATAAAATGTAAAAGAAAAAGAAATTAAAATTGCATTCAGTTTGATGCTATCCCGTCCTGACAAAACCGAAGATGTGAGGTTTCCATGCATGCAACCTAACCTATTGAACTTGCAAAACACGCACAATCCAAATAAGTTAAGTGCTGGTCTTTAGGGTTTTATTGTGATCTTTCAGATTTAGACATTCTCATGAAGCAACCAAGAGAACTTGCATTCAACTTCACCTATAAGCCTAGAAATCTGAAAAAGGGAAAGATAAACATTAAAACATGCATGCAGAAAATAACTCCTTCTTTCTTGCCAATAAGATGCAAATTTCTGAACACTCCTGCATTAAAGATAAATCATGTTACAATAGCAGAACATCTGGTTTTCCCAAAACCATAAAAAGAAAGAAAACAGCCCTAAGCAGGCCCATAATGACTTCTCGCCTTAGGCACTACAACTCTGTCCGTAGTAGTTTTCAACCCTTGTGCCTATCTGTGCTTTCGCTTTTAAACTTTCTAGCAATGCTTTCTTTTTTGCCCTGTGATGCTTTGCTTCATCTTCTATATCACTTTGTTTCATATTCCCTGCCTTTCGAATTGCTTTTGACTTTATGCTCGACCTTGAGATGCTTGATCTTCTCCGTGAACTATAACGCCCCTGCAGCCTTTATACATGTACACCACGTGTTTCACACTTTTTTGCATGTTCTGTAATAGCCCCATGAAAATCATGATAAAAAATAGCATGCAACTTTGCTCCTCTACTTTCATCGCGAAAACGCGACATGTCGCGATATCGCGACGTTTTACTATCAACAGCCTTTCCTAACTTCATGCACAGCGAAATGGCGACATGTCGCGATATCACGACAAATTTTCATTCCGTACACTTTGTTGTTTTTCTATCACGAAATCGTGACACTTTTCTCTTCTGTACACCTCGGCTGCTTCCTGTCGCGAAATCGCTACGCCTTTTCACTTGGAGCTGTCTTGCGGCAACCTGTCATGAAATCGTGACGTTTTTCACTTGGTATGCTTTCGGCCGCAACCTGTCATGAAATCGCAACATTTTTCACTTGGTACGCTTTCGGCCCCAACCTGTCGCGAAATCGTGACATTTTTCATCTCCGTACGCCTCGGCTGCTTCTTGTCGCAAAATCGTGACACTTTTTCATTCTGGAACCCTTTGCTGTTTCTTTTCGCGATTTCGCGATGCTTTTCTGCTTTGCTCTGTTTGACTGGTTTGACCCACGATTTTGTGACATGTTGCGATTTTGCGACAATTTTCATTTTTTGCCAGCGACCGCGCAACACGTTGCAAAATCGCGACACTTTTCATTTTTTGCCAGCGATCGCGCAACACGTCGTGAAATCGCGACACTTTTCATTTTTTTCCAGTGACCGTGCAACACGTCACGAAATCGTGACACTTTTCATTTTTTGCCAGCGACCGCGCAACACGTCATGAAATCGTGACACTTTTCATTTTTTGGCAGCGATGGCGCGACATGTTGCGATATCGCGACAATTTTCATTTTTTGACAGCGATGGCGCAACATGTCGCGATATCACGACAATTTTCATTTTTCGGTAGCGATGGCGCGACATGTCATGATATCGTGACACTTTTTGTTTTCTGCCAGCGATGGCGCGACATGTCGCAATATCGCGACAATTTTTATTTTCTGCCAACGATGGCGCGACATGTCGCGATATCGCGACACTTTTTATCCTTGTGCAATTTTGCCCTTTTTCTTGATTTTTAGCATCTGAGGTCACTGAGATCTTCTCTGAAAGCATGCAAAAAAGGTGGGTCCCCAATTTTGGGGTGTGTTGTGGATCAGCCACAACAACTCCTAAGGGAATCCTCCCTCAGGAAAGAAAATATCAGTTTTCAGCCAAAAGTCAAGGGCAAGAAACACACAAAGAATTTATTCCTTGGGGGGAAAATGAAACTGAAGAACAGGCTAGGGAAAGGTTGAGATTCCCCTCACTGACAAAAATATAAAGAACTGAAGCTACCCAGGGATACAAAAATAAATATGAAACTTTTGCCAAAGAAAAAGAAAGAATAGTTTATTCACCTACATTTAGTATAGTAGAGGAAATGAAAAAGACTCCTTCTAAGGCAAGTATGTATGATGCTCTTCAAATCCCAGGTCAAATCGATATCCTACAGGAATCCCTAAGAACAATGAAAAATGGAGGTAGGACCGCATCATCTTCAAAAATGGTTCTAACGAACTTGACGTCCGCCACTAGTAAGAATAGGCCACCACCCTTTTATTTGTCCCTTCAAATGGAAGGATGGGTTGTCCACAACTGCATGATAGATTCAGACGCTGCTACCACTGTGATACCCAAAGAAGTATGTGATATTATGGGAATGGAGTACACTAGGAGCAGCGTAGACATCCTACAATTAGATGGTACTCCAATAAAAACTGTAGGAGTGATAAAGGATATTCCCATATGGCTGCATAAAATGCCTCAGATGACAATCATACAAGAGGTAGTAGTCGTAGACTTGGAGCCCTATTTTGGTATGTGTCTATCCAGAGAGTTCATAGCAAAGATAGGAGGATACTTATCCTTAGATTATTCCCATTTGGAGATACCTTTCAAAGGTAGAAGGATCAAGATTTTTAATGAGAAACCATCTATGTTTCATGTAGAAAATATTGGTGAAACTGACGGTGTAAATATGATGACTGAAGAAACAATAGAAGAAGATCTAATGGAAGAAACATTAGAAGAGCTCCAATCTGAGGACGAGTTTTCTCTACAGAATTTTAATGCCATGATAGAAACAGAAATAGGAAACTATTCTATTGAAAAACCAAAAAAAAATTGATACCCTCCCTAGAAAAGGATGGTTCTATGAATCAATTGTGGAAGCTTTTCTTTGATGGGGCTAGGTGCAAGAATGGAGCTGGTGCCATAATAGTTTTGATTTCTCCCATTAGAGAGGAAAAGGTTTTCTCTTACAGGTTGACTTGGAGTTGCTCCAATAATGCAACAGAATATGAGGCCCTGTGCTTAGGGTTAAGAAAGGCTGAGAAATTGGGAATCAAACAGTAACTCATCTATGGATATTTAGAACTTATTGTGAATCAAGTCACCAAAAAATGTATAAGTAAACAACATTATTTGAAGGCTTACAGGAACAAAGTGTGGGATATCTTAGAGGCCTTTGAGGCCCTAAATATAAATTTTATCCCTAGATAACATAATACCCACGCAAATTTTTTAGCTTCATTGGGAACTAATTTTTGTCCTGTAAGTAATGTTATTCAGAAGTCTAAAACTGTTAGACTTATATACAGGCCTTCAGTGCCTGATAAAAATATTTTTTGGCAAGTTTTTGAAAATGATGAACAAATACTGGATTTCTTAATCCATGAAATGAATTGCTTAGCCAACCGGGATTTGTAGGATGAAGAGGAAGAGGACATTATTCAGTTAAAAAACAATCATATTCCTAAGGGTCTCATCACCCTGGAAAGCCTGTTTGATAAAAATGATAGAGCAGTTGGCCGAAAAATCAAGGTCGATAAACGAAGATACAAAGATGTAGAGTTGGAGCCAGGAAAAATGATTAAGGTTGGAATCAGTTGTACAGAAGAGGAAGTGAACCAAATCAGAGAATTGTGTAAAAAATTCCCTGACATCATAGCTTGGGTGTATAGTGATCTAAAAGTGTACAATAAAGATGTTATTCAACATACCATAGAATTATAAGGAGCTAAGCCTTTTAGGAAAAAGCAAAGACCAGTGAATCCGAAGATAGAATCTTTGATGAAACAAGAACTGCTAAAACTCCTTCAAGCTAAAATAGTATACCCTATTAAACACTCCACCTGGGTGGTAAACTTGGTACCAGTCAGGAAGAAAAATGGAGATATCAGATTGTGTGTAGATTTCAAAAATTTGAATAGAGCATCACTCAAAGATCATTACCCGCTACCTTAGATTGACCAAATTCTACACACAGTTGCAGGAGTAGAAAGGTTTTCCTTAATGGATGGTTTTTCTGGTTATAATAAAGTATGGGTAAAATATGAAGACCAATTCAAGACCACTTTTACTATGAAGTGGGGAACATTTGCCTACCAAAGGATGCCATTTGGTTTATCCAAAGCTGGAGCAACTTTTCAAAGAGCAATGATGTAGCGTTTGGTGAACTTGCTAATAAAATCATAGTCATCTATTTAGATGATATGACTGTATTCTCTCATGATAAGCAGGATCACGCCTCACATATAGAATTTTTTTTTGAGAAGTGCAAGGAATTTGGGATATCATTGAACCCAAAAAAGTCTATATTTGCGATAGAAGAAGGTATCCTACTCGGTCATGTCATCTCCAAATATGGGCTAGCTATTGATCCTACTAGGGTAAAAGCACTCTTGGAACTTTCTTTACTAGTTAATAAGAAAAGTTTGCAATATTTCTTTGGGCAAATAAATTTTGTGCGCAAATTTATTGCAGATTTTGCGCAAATTGTCAAACCAATGACAAAACTGCTGAAGAAGGATGCTCCTTTAAAATGGAAAGATGTTAGGAAAAATACCTTCAAGAAAATTTTGGAAGAGATAGCCCAAGCACCTGTATTAATCAATCCTAATTATTCACGAAGTTTCATCTTGTATGTTGTTGGTGAATCAGAGAGTTATGTTGCAGTCCTCACACAAAAGGGGACAGATAATGAAGAAAGACCCATAGCTTTTCTGAGCTCCACCATGCATAATCATGAGGAGAGATACAAATTTATTGAAAAACAAGTCTATGTTGTCATGAAGTCCTTGTAGAAGTTTAAACATTTTCTATCACAATGCAAGATCCTTGTTTATGTGATACATCTTGATGTTAGGAACTTCATCATACAAGGACAGCTTGGTGAAAAACGTGCTGGTTGGGTAACCAAAATACAAGAATATGATGTAGAAATACATCCCGTAAAATTGGTAAGAGGTAGAGCCTTATGTCACCAGTTAGCCAAGAATATTACAAATGAACAAGTGCAACTCCAATATGTGATGATTAATACACAAGCAAATTCTATGCCCAAAGACACTGATTGGATTGATGACCTGGTGGAATACTTTCAGACTGGTATGTGTCATGAAAATCTAAATGCTTCACAGATAAGGAGGTTTAGAGCACAAGCATTGAAGTACACCCTTTAAAATGAAGTATTATACAAAAAATATATAGATGGTGTACTTTTGAGATGCATAAGAGAAGATGAGAAACAAAAGGTTCTGAGAGAATTTCATGGAGGTCTCTCTGGAGGACATTATTTAGGGAGATCAACTACTTTGAAGATACTTTGAGCAGGCTATTACTAGCCTTCTATATTTTTAGACACATACAATATCACAAGGAGTTTTGAACAGTGTCAAAGGTATGTTGGAAGAAATAGAAATGCCTCCATGCCCTTGAAACCTATCCAGGTTGAAGAGCCCTTTCAGTAGTGGGGGTTAGATTTCATTGGGATAATAGAACCTAATTCATCAGCTGGTCATAAGTATATACTTACAGCCACTGATTATTTCACCAAGTGGGCCGAAGCCATTCCCACTAAAAAGGCTGATCAGGAAGTTGTGATTGAGTTTGTAGAAAGTCTGATTACCAGATTCAGTATACCAGATTCAGTAGTCTCAAATAATGGATCTGCCTTCGTCGGAGCAAAGATGATTGATTTCACTAGTAGGTATGGTATATACCTAAAAACTTCTTCCAATTATTACCCACAGGGTAATGGCTTAGCTGAGTCTACAAATAAGAATCTTCTTAGAATCTTGAAAAGGACGCTGGAAGATAACAAAAGAAACTGGCATTCCCTGATAAATCGAGCGCTATGGGCTGACAAAATTTCAATCAAGAAATCCATCAATACATCACCCTACGCTTTAGTTTATGGCAAAGAAGCTATTTTGCCCATACATATGGAGATACCAGCATTGAAGCTACTGAATCAGATGAACAAAGAAGAAGGTCAACCGATGGATGCCCGACTAATGCAACTCTTATAGTTAGAAGAACAAAGAGAGCAATCATACAATCACAATCAGAAGCATATGGCAGATACTGAAGGATGGTTCAAACAAAAAGATAGCTGCCAGAAAATTTAGAGTGGGAGACTTGGTTTTGAAATTGAATGTAAAGAAAGCTAAGCCAGGTAACCATGATAAATTTGATGCTCTTTAGGAGGGACCATTTGAAATTGTTTTAGAGAAACAATTCAATGCTTTCGAGTTGAAAGATCAAGATGGATTGGTTCTTCCCATCACGGTGAATGCATTTCACCTAAAGTTATATTTTTATTGAGAAAGCAGAAAAGGAATTATATGTACAATATAATATAAGTATATTCAGACAATATTTGTAAATATTACCGTTTTTTTGGCCTTAACAAAAAAAATTTAGTCACAGCCAATCAAAAGTCGACATTTTTTTTGAATAGAGATACTAAGGTATAGAGGGATTTTTGACGAGGTAATGTTCACTTTTAATCTAAGTGCATTTTCCTATGTTCTTTGTCTTTCTCTGAAAGATTCTTTTTACAACTGCATTGTTGACTCCGTTTCCCAATGGATGAAGGCCTAGTTCAAAATTTTTGCAAGCAAAAAATCCCTCGAAAGGTGCCAAGAATGTTAGTCAAAAAGTGACTAACTACAAAAAATAGCTGATGCACATTTTTGCATATTTTCCAAGAAGACCGAAGTGGCTCATATGCTAAAGATCAAAGAAAAAGCAAAACACCACAAGGAGGAAAAAGTGTCGCGATATGGTGACATATTGCATTTTCGCGGTCCAAAGCAAAGAGAAAGATCAAGGAGAAAAAAGTGTCATGATATCGCGACATGTTGTATTTTCGCGTTCCAAAGCAAAGAGAAAGAGCAAGGAGGAAAATGTGTCGCGATATTGTGACATGTTGCATTTTCGTGGTCCAAAGAAAAGAGAAAGAGCAAGGAGGAAAAAGTGTTGCGATATCGCGACATGTTGCATTTTCGCGGTCCAAAGCAAAGAGAAAGAACAAGGAGGAAAAAGTGTCGTGATATCATGACATGTTGCATTTTCATGGCCAAGAGCAACAGAAGGGAGCAAGGAGGCAAAAGTGTCACGATATCGCGACATGTTGCATTTTTGCGGCCAAAAGAGAAGAGAAAGAACAAGAAAGAAAAAGTGTCGCGATATCACTACATGTTGCATTTTTGTGGCATAAAGAGAAGAGAAAGAGCAAGAAGGAAAAAGTGTCGCGATATCACGACATGTTGCATTTTTACGACCCAAAGAGAAGAGAAAGAACACGAAATAAAAAGTTTCGCAATATCATGACATGTTGCATTTTCACGGCCAAAAGAGAAGAGAAAGAGCAAATCAAGGAAAGAATGTCGTGAAATCACATGTCACATTTTCGCGACTGCCCAGAATAAATGAAGGAAAATACATAAAGATGTCGTGATTTCGCGACATGTCTCATTTTCGCGGCTGGAAGCGGCAGAAGAGCAAAGCAAGAGACGGATGTCGCGATTTCATGACATGTCTCATTTTCACAGTTGGAAGTGGCAGAAGAGCAAAGTAAGATATGAATGTCATGATTTCACGGCATGTCTCATTTTTGCGGTTGGAGGTGATAAAAGAGCAAAGCAAGGAAAGAACGTCACGATTTTGTGACATGCTAGCTATAAAGGAATAAAATGTATTTTTGGCAATCAAAGGCATGCATTGACACCAAGAAGTGATTTCTGACATGATTATCAGAAATCCAGGATAGAGCAGGCTTGCCAGATGATTGAAAATGTGACAGACTCGTCTAGAATCTAATCTACAGATAAGACATCTAATTCATAGAAGACTTGTGTATTATTAGAAACTGTAGATGATTGCTTATAAAATAGTAAGATATACTTAGAAAAAGATACTCTTTTAGGGTACATATAGGGGTGAGCAACTCCAAAAAAAGGGTTGACTCTTGGACGTTTGCAATACTGAATGCATGTACTTTGAATACAAGTAATAAAATCACATCTCCCATTGGCTTCTGGTTCATATCGTGCAAGTGTATGTATTAATGTTCTTTATTTTTGCTTACAATATTGAATTGTAAATTGAGTTTGTTCTTATATCTGAACTTTTGCAATACATAAATCATATTGCTAGAATGAGAATCTAATATATACGCATGTTAAACGAAATATTAGAAATCATATCTGAAATTATATAATTTCTACATGGAAATGTGTTTAAATGCTTTGGATAGAAGTAAATCTGTCTTCGTTGTTGTCTAATCTGCACCATATATTAGATCTATCTTCGGCTATATTTCCCTCTCTTTCAGTATTACTTCCTTCCCTTTTTCCCATAAAAAACTTCAAGGAACCAACCTTCTCTGGAGATCAAGCGAAAAGTCTCAAACCTTCTCGTCTTTTCAATGTTGAAAAAATCTAAGGTGCAACTAAACAACCCAAGGTAGATTTTGTTCCAACAGTAGTGTGATAAACCCCCATGACTAACGCATAGGACTGAGTAGTCTCCTCCCAACCATGAACCCTCATAAAGTAGAGAGCTACACTTATCAATAGGGAATTAACACATAACTAAATATTGTAGTTTGAACCTTTTAAATTAAATGGGTAGTGTTATAAGATCCTATGACCAATGTATCCTCCTATCCATAACCCCTCATAAATATGAGAGCTATACTTATCATAGGGAATTAACACATAACCAAACACTGTGGTTTGAACCTTGGACCTCCCAAGAAGAGCCAAAACCCAAACTGTTGTGATGTCCCCCAAAACATTATTTGGTTAGTGTGATAAACCCCTACAATTGATGCATAGGGCTGAGAAGTCTCCTCCCAACATGTAATTTCAATACATATTTTTTATTGAATATTGTTCTTATTATGTATTTATTTTTAGCATAATTTCAAATATCATGTTAACAAAAAACCTAACAATTTTTTGACCCTTAAACTTTTCAAAACATATTTATTTAGTAGTTCATAATATTAATTTGAATTCATCATTGAAATGTTCAAAATAGGACTTATTTAATTGTGACATTTTGGTGCACTCCTGCAACTTACTTTTATAATGTATTACAAGTTGAGATTATTAGTTCCTTGATGCATTGAGATTTCCTCAATTTCATTGAAGAAACATTTTTTTTCTAGAGAAAAAGGGATTGTACCCGAGTCTCCCACCCTTAAAAAATGATAAATACCTCCTTTAGAATTTGAAATTTTACAAACATATTCAATTCTCATCTTAATTGAGTTGATATACCTAAATACCTACATATTTTTTATAAAAAAGAAAGAATTCTTGATTTTCATTTTTTGGATCTTCTTCAATCTTCTCGGTAAGTATAAATATTCCAAAATTTAGCATCCTCATTATTGATAGTTTCTTACAATAGCCTTTACAACCAAAACTCCACCTCTACTATTTATGCATTGCATCTAAGTAGAGTAATATTTCTAAAACTTTGCACTCTCATAACTTGCTTTACCAGATTTGGACTACTAGTTTCCTTCCTAAAGCATAAGTGCAACCACAAGAATTGTGATTTATATTAAAACACATTAATATTATAAAATACAAAAAATATTACCAAAAAAGAATATTAAAGTGAATCTTAATCATTATTTGATTTAGGCATTCAACATTTTCTTGTTAGCTTTAGCTAAACTTACTACCTCCTCTAACCATGGAAAAGATAAATCTTCATGGTTCTCTACAGAAAATCCTCTATTGGCTAACCTATCTACACATTTTTTCTCTTCCATTAATGTATGAGTAAATATAATTTCTTCAAAATCTATAGCAAGGTCTTACATTTCCATAATTATCTCTTGTATGCTCCATGATGTGGGTAAAATAATAAAGCTATGTATTGCATAGACTTGGGTGCTTAAATAGGAACCAAGAAACCTCAAAGTGGTTACAACCATAGCAGGGCATGAACCATTGGGATTTCACATGAACCCTAACCAAAGCTATTCAACATGATCCCTAAGGGGCTTCACAAGAAACATGCTAACTAATAGCCTAATATGCTAAAGATTAGCCTAACCAAATAATCATGAGTTATGAAGGAAAACATGAACTACATGCCAAAATTCTATGTGAGCGAAGAAGGATTCACATTAATTACATCAAATATTATAGGTGTTCCTCATAATCATGGATCATGGGTCATCTAGTGGTGTGATATCCATCAAGACTAGTGTGGAAGTTGACTGCAATGGGTGATAAGGTATGAAGTAGAAGAACCTTGTTGAGTCTAATAAGTCTTTGTGTCAAACACTTTTTTTGTATCAAGTGAAAGCTAGAAGTCAGGTACCACATCTACTAGATGGATGATGACAATATCTATCTCCAAATTGGAGCCTTGATATGGCTTTAGAATATCTACATTGATGATATCATGTATGCCAAGATGAGTTAAAATATCTAGGTGAAAGTTATTCTCAAATATTTGCTAGAGGATGGTGTAAGGCCCATAACATGTTGAACTATCACACCTCAAATATTTGACTTAGTGGACTAATCACCAACCTAGGCCATGGGACTAACCACCCTATGAGGTGTTCAAATACAAATATTGTATCAAATACTAACACCTTGAGATTTTGGTGTAATGATAACTCTACAGTGGTATTAGAACCTGATTAAATCCTCCTAAGTCATGTCAGAGAGGGGGTGTTAGACTAACTTCCACAACTCGAGGATTTGACTTAGTGGACTAATTGCCATCCTAGGCCATGGTACTAACTTCCCTATGAGGTGTTCAAATACAGAGATTGTACCAAACACTAACACCTTGAGGTTTGGGTGTAATGGCAAATCTACATAGCAAAGAGGTTTGATCTTACTATGTGCCTTCTCTAAAAAATTCTATTTATCCAATTAAAACTAAACTTTATCTTCAATCTAAAAAAATTAGGGAAAAAATTTGTATCCATTGTTTACTTCTACTATTATTGAGTCTTCTGCAAGATCTATACCACCTTGAACTAAGGGCTCTAAAAATGCTAAATGAAATAGGTTGCCTTATCTTGTTCATTCTTCATGTGTATAGTGGATGGAGAGGGTAAGGCTAGATGTAACTCATATGGAGCCAATATTTGAAACCCAAGATAAATCTCAAAGGATGAGTGTATTATGGAACTATGGACTACTCAATTGTAGGTATGATCTATATGTGTGAGGCTCAAATCCCACTTTGTTGGAGAAGTGTGGTGATAGATCCTCAAACTTTGCACAAGAGTGAAATTAACCACTTTAGTCTACCTATCTGACTCTTGATGTAAGGTCATTGAGAAATTAAGAGATACTCATAAAATATTCCAAAAGGACCACCAAAAATGATCCACAAAGCATGGAACCCTATCAGATACAATGATGGTAGGAAGACCAAAGAGATTACATATTGTGTTGAAGAAGAGCTATGATAAGCTAGGTACTAAAGGGATATTTTTACATGGAATTCTCTCCCACATATGAGAAGGAATGGGAAATGTAATACTAAGTCTAGATTTCCTTTTCACTAATTTTGAGAGACAATAAATGACACATTATCTCAAAAACCATAGGAAAATCATACTACATGTGAGGCTAGTAGAAAAACCATTGCAAATGGTGAAGTGTCTTTTGTTTCCTAAAGTGTCCTCCATAGAGTGCAAAATGGGCCTCTTTGAGAAGAGATACCCTATGCTCTTGTGGCACACAAAGCTTATCCATATTATACAATAGTCCATCCTTCATGTGTAAATCTTGAAAATGACTTAAGTTTGAGGCAGAAGGGTGTATAAGATGATGGTAAACTTTTCCAAAATTAATATAAAGAGCATAAAGTGTAGGCCAATTTTAGAAACTAACATGGGAGATAGTCACAATTATCAAATTTTGAACTATTGGAGGGTGACTCAAAAATATACCACTATGTTGCTTATCCCTTTATTGTACTTGATCACTAGATAGAATTGTTACAAGTATGTTGCCCATATCATGTGTCTAGATTCCTCAATATTATTCTAGGATTGGAGAAACTTGAGGGGTATGTGATCCATGTGTACAATCATCTCTTTACCCAAAAGGTAATGTTTCCAACACTTGATTACTTACACCAAGCCATACAACTCTTTCTCTCAAGTGGAGTAGTTCTTCTTTGCAACTAATAATATCTCAAAATGATAGGCCAGTAGATGGCCATTTTGTGTCAACACTACTCCAAGTGCAACTATGATGCATATATCTCTATCTCAAAGTGCTAGAAAAGGTCTAGAAGGACAAGGATAGGTGCAATGAACAATTTATATTTCAATGAATCAAAGGTGCGAGTATGATCCTTTTTCCATTGAAACAATACTTTAGCTTTAGTCAGGTGATGCTAGGGAGTTGTTATGGTAAATACCTATGAATGAAATTGTGATAGAAGTTCGTAAGTCTAAGGAAAATCCTAAGATTTGTGATTTTAGGAGTTGGCCAATGGAGAAGGACTTCAACATTAACAAGATCTACATGCATTCCTTGATCATTGATGATAAATCCAAGATAGGAGATGGAGGTTTGAGCAAATGAGCCTTTTGTAAGGTTTGCATATAGTTGGTTCTTCTAAAGAATTTTTAGAACCTAATATCGGTGTTCTAGATGTGCCTTACAAGTAGAGGAATATACAATAATGTCATCTAAATAGATAATCATAAATTTGTCCACGTTATCCTTGAACATCTCATTCACTAATCTCATGAAGGTTACTAGAGCATTTGTAATATCGAAGAGAATTACCAACCATTCAAAAATACATAACTTAGTCTTGAATGTTGTTTTCAAAGTATCCTTAGATTGAACCCAAAGCTTATGGTAGCCAATATTAAGATCAATTTTGAAGAAAAACTTGGTTCCTTGTAATTGATCCTAAAAATCATCAAACCTAGGAAGGGGATATATTTTTTATATAGTTATTTTATTTAAAGCATAAAAGTCAATGTATAGTCTTCAAGAGCCCTGTTTCTTGAACACGAACAAAATGGTATATGTGTAAGAAGATGTGCTTGGTTTGATAAACCCTTTTGACAACAAATCCTAAATTTACCTCTTGTTTTCTTTAGTTTGTAGGGCTAATTGCTTATACATATGTGCATTTCGAAGAGAAGCACTTGGGATAATTTTTATGTTGTGATTGATATATCACAAAGGAGGGAGAGTGGTGGGTTATTTCAACACATGATTATTACAAAATTTGATAATTGAATCTTTCTTATTATGGTACTTTGGTTTCTTTAGCTTATGGCCTTATGAAAACAAGGTCCAATTATTGTGCCTAATTCACTACTTTGTGTGCTTACTTGTAGCTTAAAATCAAATTTATGGTTTGTTGTATGCATGTTATTAGGTATGAATTTTTATTCAAGTACAAATTATGTGTTTTTGTAGGTATCATAGGTGGTTTTCCTATCCTATTGATAGGGTTTTCCAAGTAGTAATCCACAATAATCCATAGGCATGGCATCACACATCATCATATCCACAAATTTAGGACCAAAGGAAAAAGATATGGTGCATTTGTATGTGATGCTAGAAGTTGTCGTGTTATCCTTACACCCAAGTGAATACGAGTAAGGATGTGGGCTCAGAGGAAGCTTCAACTTGTTGACAATGGTTCTCTTAATCAGATTTTTTGTGAGCCATTGGCAATTATACAATTGTTTGAGTAATCAGATATTAGGTATACCATCATGATGAAAAAAGTATCATGATCACCTATTTTAGGAGTGTAGCACCCTAAAATTGGCACGGTTAAAACCTTAGTAAAAGATAAAAGATAAAAATTTGAATTTTAACCCCAAAACTGCTCCAAAACCGCCTGTTACCCGTTTCCTCATTTTTCGTGCCATTTTTAGGATTTGTTTTGACCGTTGGACGATATCGTCATAGATTAGATGAGATCATCCCAGATCTGATGAAATCATCATGGACAGAACGTCCAGACGATTTTGTCCCAAAATCAAATTTTCATAATTAGCTTCTATTTCAATAGCCTCTCCAACTTGGGCAAAAGCACGTCTACGTAGTTGGAGATTTCCCTATTGGAGATCTCCCAGATTGGGATGATCCCCAACCTCCTAGCCTCCCCCTAATCCTATATAAACTAGGATTTTTCTAGTTTATCCCCCTGACCCTGACCTTGACTCCCATTGATTCTGATTCCCCTGAACCCCTTAGCTGACTGATTCAGATCCTTATTCACTAGAGCATCCTCGTACTACTGTACGTATGCTGCATTTTACATTTTCTTGTAGGAACTCTACTATTTTTTAGTCGAAGATAGCTCGGATCGTCGCAAACGATCTCGGACGATTACGAATGATTTTGTCGAGGAGCACAGACGATCACGTACGATTGGAGGCGATCCTGACTGTAGTCCAGATTGGGGGCAATCCGAGTCCAGAGTTTGCATCTTCTTAACTTTCTTGCATTTTTCCATTATAATTCTGCATTATCTTAGGTTATTATGTTTATGCATCTTGGAGTTCACCTCATCTAGTACAAATGCATGATAAAATCAAAATAGATTGTGAAGTTGATGCTTGTCCTCTCTAATTACTGTTTGGATCTGTCATTCAGACAAATTTATAGTTATTTCTATCATTTCCCTTCGCTTATGTAGTTGCATCTTGGGTATTTTGTATCTATTTCTGTGATTGCAGGTTTTTGATGAATTCGTCAGATATCAGATGATCTTGTCTGATCTCAGATGATTACGTATGAACTGAGGTGATCTGGACTGCTACAAAACTCAGAATCCTCATCAGACATCCGAAATCAGGTATGATCTGTCCTAATTTGCCTATTCTCTATGTTTAGCAACCATTTCTATTTTTTGTATCCATTTAAATCATTATTGGCATATAGAATAGTTTAGATTCATTTTGGCCAAACCTAGGAGCTGAATGATTGAGTATAAAATGAACACATCAAACCCATTCCCAACCTAGGCATGGAAACTGCCACTCAAAATTTTCTTGGTGAACCCACCATCCGTCGAAAATTCACCCTTATACTCCTCCCCCGAGATGCGGGACCTTCAAAGGGCCTCTCAGTCCGAGGTATTGTCCCATCCTTCTCGCATCCCCCTTCCGGGCGCGGATCCTATAGCCTGAGGGTAAGGATGCGAAAAATTTGGAGCGATACATTTTGGTGAACCCGACGTGAATAACATAGGCATCTTTCTGATTCAAAAATATAAAAAAAAAATATGTATATGTATACAAAAAATATATAAATAAATAATAACAAAATCATCATTTCAAGTTTGTATGTTTTAGATTCAATTCTAAATAGTAGATACTAAATATTACTTTTAGAAGTACTAAAGAAACCATGAGTTTTTACTCAAATCAATATGAGCCCATCAGTAATGTTGGAAGAATTCAGCCAAATACATTTGTTGATTATGACCAACCTCATCCCTATTCAACATCACCTCCATCACACTTTTCTCATTTTTCATCCTTACCCCAACAGGACAATCCCTTTTCCAATCCTCTTCATAACGATATTATCTATTCTCCCATATATCCATATTATGTCTATCAATCCACATACAATCCTCCTCCACCCTTTCAATATTCTTCTTTCAATACAACACATCCATTTCAACAAGAAAATACTTATTCTTCCAATCCTACCATGCACTCACATCATACTTCACAATCTTCCTATCATCATTCTACCCATAACAAAGAAAAGAGAGGTAAAAAACCATTAGGTCCTTTTATGACTGAACTCCTAAGGCACTTATCAAAAACCTCTCGAAAACCTTCATCACGTACATTTACAAAGCTCAATCAACCAATGGATATAATTCTCAAGCATTTACTTGATACAAATAAGATTGAACTCCCTTCCATAAGACAACTTGATACCACAGCAGATTGGTTTAAACCTGAGCTACATTGTGAATATCATAGAGTAGATGGACATATGACACAAAATTGTAAAGATTTAAGATGTGCAATTCAAGATTTGATTGATGAGGGTCTTTTTAATATAAAGGAATTACAATCTACAACTGATTATAAATCTCCAGTAAACTATCAAACTCCTACACAACAAATACCAATAATCAATCAAGACATGGGGATCTCCCAAGAACCCCTATTCAATTATCAACAATAGGAAACCAATCAAATATTGCATGTTAATGTGTCCCATCATGATGATATTACTAATATTGTAACAGAAACTACAAATGAGCAACCTCAAGTTCAATCAACTCAATCTGATATTCAAGAGATGGATTCCTCATTTGACCAACCTTCAAAACTATCTTTGGCTCTAGAGAATGATCCAAAATGGAATGTAAGCATAGAAAGCTCATCTTTAGAATCAAAATCTCAATCTGAAATCCACTTTGATAGCCAACAACAAGTGATTAATCCTCAAGCAAAGATATCCCTTTTAGAAGTATTACAAAGTTCTCATAAGGAAACTTTGTTCAAGATACCTAGCCAACAATTTGTTCCTCATCATATTTTCCCTAAGAACATAATTAATGGTGTAAGCCCTCTTGAGGTTAACCATATTTCATTCTATGATGAGGAGATTCCTTCCTCTACTCCACAAGAAGACTCCTCTCTTTACATTACAGGATCTAGTAAAGAAACACCTGTTAAAACTATCATGGTAGATAATGGCTCCTCTCTTAATTTATGCACTTATCAATTATTCCAAAAACTCAAATTAAAGGAAGAAGATCTTAATGAATCAAATGTTATTATAAAATATTTTAACAATGAAATTCAAGAAGCTCAAGGTACTATAATTTTTCCCCTTAATATTGGATCCAAGATCCTGGATACTTTGTTTTATGTAGCATATTGCCCTTCACCTTACAACCTACTTCTCAGAAGTCCTTGGATTCATACGATGAGGGTTGTCCCTTCCACTCTTCACCAATGTTTGAAGTTTGAACTTGCAAATAAAATTGTTACCATACATAATGACCCAACACCATTTGAAGAATATTTAACGGTTGAAACATCAAGTTCTATACATTCTCTATTGTCACAATTATCTTCTATCCATCACTTTTCTTCATCCATATATGATCATCCTTGTTTACCAAATAACACCCATGCATATCTTTCACATATACTCCCTCCATATTATCAAGACTTGGAAGATAGTGATAAGAATGAAGAACCTTCTTATCCTTCTGACATTTTATTTTGTAACATGATCAATTTTACACATATAAAAGTAAAATATTTTGCTACATTATTCTACATTATAACAAAGCTTTTGTTATCACTACCTTTTATTCATCACCTTTTGTTCTTACCTTCAACACAACCAAATTATCCTTCAAAACCTCCTTTGATTTTGAAGCAACCTTAGACATGCTATACTCAAATAACCTTGTATAGTGTATATAGATCATCTTGTATATACCACCAATTCCATCATCTAAAAATTCATATAAAAATTAAAAAAAAAATCACATTGTGTATCTTCTCAATTCATCAATTAAAATAAAAACATAAAAAAAAATCAAAATCTTCAAAAAACATCTTTTATTTTCATACTTGTCAATTCTTGGAGTTTGCAGTTATATTTTCAATTATTTTGGATAAATGAGCATTTATTTGGAATCCCACACTTTCACACTCACATGAATAAATATCTTGATTTTATTTGGTATGATTATTAATCTCTCTTATATCAAAGTCCACATTGGCATTAAATAAAGTTTTGAGCATAGAGAACTGATCTTGTTATTTACTTGAACCAAGTATATCTTTTCACATTAAAATGATTTCATTGCAAATTCAATATGATGCTACATAGTAGACGTGGTTTCTTGAGCGAAAAGTTTCCCCTGCTATCCTATCATGCACATGGTCTAGAATCTTTGAGAATTGACAAAAGGACAAGCTCACCCCTACCCGGAATAAAAATCCCTTGCTCTACAGCTAATCCGAGCAAGTATCCCTAGCATAGGAAGAAAAAGAAAAGTTCAAGAAAAAGAGAAAAAGGAAAATGTTATTTTGTATCATCACAACAATGTTTCAGCATTATCTCAAATATCAAGCAAAAATACAAAAAATAAAAAGAGCAAAAGAGAAAAGCAAAAGCAAAATGCAATAAAATCCTTTCCCTACCCCTTGAAAAGAAAAGAAGGGTGAATGAGCTTGAATCCCTGGAATTCTCAATTATTCGAAAACTATGAGGTAAGCCCCATAACAGGTGGTTTGTGCCCAACCCGCTTGGCCTTGGGTAATTCCTAGCGTGGTGATATGTCTGTCACATTAGCGACCTTCTTTTGTATAGACCTATGTCGGCTTATGGATTAGCTAGCTCTTGATAACCTAACTTGCACAGTAGTCTGGTACGGTTATATGCATATAAATCATGGTTAACGAACATTCATTTGGTTAAGGCAAATTGCTTGTATCAAATTATCTTGCTCAAAATTGGTGAATGAACAATACAATTGCACACACATTTGTATTTGAGAGATTTTGTATCATTATGATAAATCAAGATCGGTAATGAACTCACATTTGCACATGAGGATCCCTTATAAACCTACATTTGTTTTTGAGATAATTTAAAATATTTCTTCTTTTCAGAACAATTTTATCCTCTTATTTCAGAATTTTGTTTTGTATAAAAACAATTATATACATTGTGTCACAAAATTGCAAAACGATTTCAAACAACATGTTCATCATATTATTATTTTCTGTTTATCAAAAATCAAAAATAAAAAAATCAATCATGCAATAAAACTAAAATATCTATTTTATCTTTGGATTTCGCGATGATGGTATAAGTCTATACCTATAAATTCTATGCCTAGCGCAAACCATTGTTCTAATTTTATTTTCCCATCCATTTTAAAAACACATATGGCTTACATCATTATGTTACACAATTGTGCTTCAAAACGAACGAACACTTATTCTATTTCATGTCATTATGTCAAACATTCCATCTTGCAACCATGGTATAATTTCTAAGGAATTATTCAAAAATTTATCACACTTAGGAATTTATGCCTAGCAAAAATCACTTTTAAACATATTTCATGCATAATTTTATGAAAAATCTGAAAACAAATCATCACCATCATCATTTTCATCATCACAACACCAAGTCTTAAGACAGTCTCTTAAGCACTCTTTTACTTTTAGCAATATTTCTATACTAGGATTAGCTTGACGACCTAGCGAGCGGCGACTCCATGAAATGGTCTATAACAACGACAATGTCCTTTGAAATTATTGTTAGAAGTCCCTTTTATTTTTCATCAAATCACACCAAAACAACCAATTTATGCACATCAGATTATTTCATTTACAAATTTTATGGCATGACATAACATTATAATTTACTTCCAAAGACATAATTACATGAATCACCCACACCACAATTCAAACATAGCATAATACAACATATACACAAGTCATATCATCAAAAAGATAATATATATATATCAATGAATTATATACATCATCTAGATTGGCATGCCACAATCCATACTCTGGCATACTCAATCCCCTCAAAAATTATAATAATATAATATGCACTCTGAGTAGCTAGCCTCGAGAAGCCTCGAGCTCATCATCTCCTCCAACAAAAGATGAATAGTAAAAATGAATTAGGGTTTTACCCTATTTTTCTTAATTTTATTTAAAAAAACAACATTTTTTTCAATTTTTTTGCTTTTCCGTGTTTTTACCTCAAACGTTCGATTTGGGTAAAAACACGGAGGGGGCACCATAGTCAGCAGTTGTACGATTCGACCAAGAATCGTCGTCTAAAAAAATTGAGTACATTTTTGCTTTCTCGTAAAACGGGAAAAACTCGTCTTTAACGCATTTTCTTCAGAAAATTCGCTAAAGAGGGGGCAAAATGTAGCACCCTAAAATTGGCACGGTTAAAACCTTAGTAAAAGATAAAAGATAAAAATTTGAATTTTAACCCCAAAATCGCTCCAAAACCGCCTATTACCCGTTTCCTCATTTTTCGTGCCATTTTTAGGATTTGTTTTGACCGTTGGACGATATCATCGCAGATTAGACGAGATCATCCCAGATCTGATGAAATCGTCATGGACAGAACGTCCAGACGATTTTGTCCCAAAATCAAATTTTCATAATTAGCTTCTGTTTCAACAGCCTCTCCAACTTGGGCAGAAGCGCGTCTGTGCAGTTGGAGATTTCCCTGTTGGAGATCTCCCATATTGGGATGATCCCCAACCTCCTAGCCTCCCCCTAATCCTATATAAACTAGGATTTTTCTAGTTTACCTCCCATTGATTCCGATTCCCCTGAACCCCTTAGTTGATCGATTCAGATCCTTATTCACTAGAGCATCCTCGTACTACTATCTGTATGTTGCATTTTGCATTTTCTTGCAGGAACTCTACTGTTTTTCAGTCGAAGATAGCTCGGATCATCGCAAACGATCTCGGACGATTACGGATGATTTTGTCGAGGAGCACAGATGATCGCGTACGATTGGAGGCGATCCTGACTGTAGTCCAGATTGGGGGCAATCCGAGTCCAGAGTTTGCATCTTCTTAATTTTTCTGCATTTTTCCATTATAATTCTGCATTATCTTAGGTTATTATGTTTATGCATCTTGGAGTTCACCTCATCTAGTACAAATGCATGATAAAATCAAAATAGATTGTGAAGTTGATACTTGTCCTCTCTAATTACTTGTTTGGATCTGTCATTCAGACAAATTTATAGTTATTTCTATCATTTCCCTTCGCTTCTGTAGTTGCATCTTGGGTATTTTGTATCTATTTCTGTGATTGCAGGTTTTTGACGAATTCGTATGACGAATTCGTCAGATATTAGATGATCCTGTCTGATCTCAGACGATTACGTATGAACTGAGGTGATCTGGACTGCTACAAAACTCAGAATCCTCATCAGACATCCGAAATTAGGTATGATCTGTCCTAATTTGCCTATTCTCTGTGTTTAGCAACCATTTCTATTTTCTGTATCCATTTAAATCATTATTGGCATATAGAATAGTTTAGATTCATTTTGGCCAAACCTAGGAGCTGAATGATTGAGTATAAAACGAACACATCAAACCCATTCCCAACCTAGGCATGGAAACTGCCACTCAAAAGTTTCTTGGTGAACCCACCATCCATCGAAAATTCACCCTTATACTCCTCCCCCGAGAGGCGGGACCTTCAAAGGGCCTCTCAGTCCGAGGTATTGTCCCATCCTTCTCGCATCCCCCTTCTGGGTGCGGATCTTATAGCCTGAGGGTAAGGATGCAAAAAATTTGGAGCGATACAAGGAGCTATGGTTAATTAGGGTGACTTTATTTAGTTTATCCTTAACTTCTTGGTATACTAGATCTTCTGCTATGGTCATAATGGGATCATCTCTTGGGTCCTCATTTATATATTGTACAAGAAATTATTTCTTCTTTATATTTTTGAACTTATAACATTGGTGTTTGTTGTCCTTTCCTCTTACAAAATCCACAAATATTTGAATATTTTGAGTGAGAAGAAGAATATTTTTTAGAAGAAGAGGAAGAAGAAGAATTGGATGAAGAGGAAGTAGTAGAAGAAATAAAGGGAGATACTTCTTCATATTTTGTTGTTTTTGTTGTTGTGTTGACTCCTTAGAAGTACCTGCATACAAATATGATCGAGATATCAATTGAGCAACAATTTTCTCATTTGCAAGAAGTGCATGGTTGAATTCAACATCCAATGTGGCTAAGGGATTCAATATCAATTTCCTCTACACATGTTCTTGGAAACCACTTGTGAATTTGGTGATGAGTGCCTTAGTTGGATCTTTCACTCCAAGCAAAATTTTCAACTTGTTGAACTAAAATATATAATATTGTACAAATATATTGTTAGTTCACCTTAATCTGTACCATTTCACATTGAGGTCATGTTCATAATTTGAAGGATAGGTTTTCTTTAAAGACTTGACAAGGTCATACCCTTTTTTGATTAGATTTTATCCTTGTTTCCTTTCCATAATCAAGATCTTTTCCAAACCCAAAATATTGAGTTTAACAAAGAGAACCTTTTCTTCGGTAGGAGTTACTATGTAGAAGAACCAAATTTCCATGTCCAAGATCCAACTTGTTAAGACATCAGGGTTCCTAGAACCATCATAAGGTTTAACTTCACTTTTATCCTTATTATGAAGATCATTATTATAGATCTTCATGTTGAATTTTAAGCCTTACTACCATAGAATATCAAAGGTCCCAATATAAAGAAACCACAATATTAAAGGTCTAAATATTAATATTCAAGAGTATAATAATATATATGAGCAATTAAATGTATATCTAGGCCAATATAATAATGAAATAAAATTCACTTATAATATCAAATATGAATGTAAATGACCAAAATCATTTATGAACATTCATGAAGAAAACTTACAATATTAATTGCTCAAAATATATGTACAAGCTTTATTATTAATGCTTGCTATATGGTGATCACTTACATACCATTTTCCTAATGCAAGGTATGTAGCTTTATCTCCATAATAGAGATATAGAATATGGCTCTTCATATACTTGACTACTTCTCTCCACATGAAAACTTCCATGATCATTGGCTTATCATCTTGCCACTTATATACTAGACTCTTCACTCTCTTATTACATGTATACTTGACTCTATGAAACTTGCATACTTCTACATGAAACTTACTCTTATACATGCACTCCTAGTATAATACACTTGTGTACATACATACATCACATACTTGCACACTTACATACATGATACTTGTACACATTATCTCAATATACACTTGCAAATTACACTTGTGCATATATTGCATATTACACTCTTACATGGCACTTGTGCATATCTTGCACATGGATACTTACATAAAAGGATGAAATACAAATAACTCTAAACTAAAGACTCAATCCTAATCTATTAAATATTTATATTTGTACCGTAAAAGTACCATGGGGGTGCTTTTGCATGTACCAAAAAATGTAATATTCCCCAACACCCCTATATTATATTATTTGGTTATTGAAAAATTTAGTCTTCAATATTTGTTTTTGATATTCAATATTCAATCTTCATGTTACCTTGCATTGTTCATGATCTCCTGCTTGAGATTCATCTCTGAATTCTCCTTCATCTTTATTCTTTGGTTATTCAGACTTTGTGTCTTCTTTAACTGGTTCACAAACTACTTGAGTTTCTTATTGTATCTCTTATATATATGTTCTTTATTTTTGTTCATTAGTAGCTTTAAATTTTTCTTTGTCTTTGATCCTTGAATCATGTGTTTCTTTCTAATAATCTTGATAATGAGCTATAACTTCTAAACATTCACTTAGTGCATCATAATAATTTCCTGAATTAGATAAAATTGGAATGTCAATATTGCATGTAGAATGAAACATTGTTTTTAGAGATGATTCACTTGTATCAATCTCTACTTTATTTTTTAGAGTTTCAATCAACTCTTTTTATTTTAGATTTTCATCTTTATGAAGTTCAAGTGAAAGCAATGCCATATACATTATACTACCTATATCGATAGGTATCATAATATCATCCTTAGAATTATTAATTTCTTCAACAAGTTTTGAATTTAAATAATATTAAAATATCTCGAAACTTTCATCTCTTCTCTATAGATGAATTGTACTACCATATCTATCTTACTCTTAGATTTTTCAATCAATTTTCCAATGCTAGATTTTATAACTTCTAATCTTTTCTTTCTAATTATGGACTCCATATTTTCTTCCATAATGATCAAAGTTTGCAATTCAATTCCTTTGAAGTAGTAAACCTTATATACCCAAAGTTTAATAAATAACTCAAATAATAATTTGCATATTTTAAATTTTCTAATATTTTATGTAGAAATCCTTTTAACTCCCTAATACATTAAATTTACAAAATTTTAATTATTTATTTTTTAAGATTTTAAAATTTTCAAATCTTCAAAATAATTTTAAAAAACTTTTCAAAACTTCAAAATGCTTCAAATAACTCTAAGCTATATTTAAACCAAAAAATTCATGCTTCAAATAACTCTAATCTATATTTAAACCAAAAAACTCATGCTTCAAATAACTTTAAACTATATTTAAACCAAAAAAACCTTCAAATAAATTTAAACTATCCTTAAACCAAAAAATCCTTCAAAATTCAAAAGTCTTCAAAAACTTAAAACAAAAAAAATTAATTCCTTTTAACTCCTCCAAACTATAATTATCAACTTCTCAAAACTTAATAAACTTAAAACTTTCTAATAATAAAATCTTCTTACAAGAAATTATAAAAAAATAAAATTATGTAGTAAACCTTATTACTCCATATATTTCAAATCAATATAACCTTTAAAAATATTAATGTGCATAAACCTTATAACTCCATTTTAGAGCATTTTCAAATTTATTTATTTCCCTCCAAAATTAATATTATGCACCAAATTCAACACCAATACATTACTTAGGATTGTGTCAACGAAATTGTAGTTTTTAAACTCAACTTTCAATGCAATGCTTACTACTCCTCTCAATTTAATGTTAGGTGATAATTAGAATGTTTAACATTCCTTAATGCTTTGTTTTCCTACCTAATAGATTAATTCATTCCAAATTTATTGTTAGACACTACCGGGTTTGTGTACTACATCGATGAGATGATAAAATACTTGTTGCTGGTGGCTTCAATCCACTGTTACGTTGGCCACTATGGATGTATCCTGGTATATTAACTTTAGGTTGCTAATACTTTTATGGATCATCCTTAGATGACCTATTATCTAGCACCTAAATCTCTGATAGATCTCCTTTTCTCTAATGGCTCGTTCTCCTAATAGCCTGTTCTCTAATGGCTCATTTTTTGGTGGTTCAATCTCTGATAGATTACCCTTTATCTGATGGCTTGTTCTTATGGAAAATTGCTTTCTAATAGATTTCCATTTGATAGCATGTTCTTAGAAGGATAAATTATTTGGTGGTTTGATTTTTTATAACTTGTCCTTCGGTAGCATGTTCTTAGGAGGTTCGGTCTTTGACATCTTGTCTTCTTGGAACCTCATTCTCTGATGGCTTGTTCTCTTGGATATTTGTTCTTTGATGATATGTCCTCTTTCCTCTATTACTCTATGATTTCCTACTATTCTTCTATAGCACCTTATGAGTGATTCCTCTAGCACATTATAATTTATTCCTCTAATACCTTATAAATAATTCCTCTAATGCCTTACAAGTTCTTCCTCTAGGGCCTTATGAGTGCTTCCTCTACCTTATGAGTGCTTCCTATAGCAACTTATAATTTCTTTATGTTCTATCTCTAGCACCTTATGAGCATTTATTGTTTTGTGTCTAGTGTCTTATGAAAACTTGTTATTCTATGTCTAGTTCCTAATGACCACTTGAATCTATACAACATTTTGATATAAGCAACTACTGTTATGTTATCCAATTGGAGTCTTCCTTATCATGTTGCCATTTAATATTGGACTCTATAGAATGGCCTATTGCTTTGTATTTACTTACTATTGCACTAAATATTATCCTTTGAAGAAATACTTCTCCAAGGCCAAGATTGAATTAATATTTTTAGTTAGCCTAGTTCTTCAATATATCTTTATCATAGGAATATTTTAATGTTTCCTTCTATGCTTTACTTAAACTCTATTCTATAGAAGCTTTGTATTTTTTCGTCTCTAAAAATTTAATTGCTTCACTATCTACTTGGAAGCTAAAATACTCCTCTATCTCTAAAAGCTGAGATGCTTCTATATTTATTTTATGGAAGCTATTATGCTTCTCTATCTCCTGGAAGCTTATATGCTTCTCAATATTTATCTAAAAAATTTCTTCAATGTCTTAGGTCACACCTAAGAACAAAATATGATTCTCTTATTTATTAGAGAACCCAAAATCAATGTTAGAGTGACTATGAATGTCCCTGAATGACCAACTTTCTCTTGAGTTGGTTTTTTTTCAATATTAAATAGTGATTCTTCTCTTCTTCTCTAGAGAATCTTGAATATTATAAAGGTGAATTTGAATATTCCCAAACTTTCAACTTTATTTTGAGTTGGATTCCAATCAATCAATATCCAACTTTCTTCTAAGTTGGCTATTAATCAATCTTAGACAAGTCCTTGTATTCATTGGTTTTTCTTAAACCAAGGGGAAAGACCCTAGCATAAAAATTAGGGTGACTAATCCTTGTCACCTCAATATCTACTAAATTAAACCTTATGAATAGACTCCAAGTCTTCACTACTATCAAAGTGGATATACTCCAAAATGATGGCTAAAATATAACTTTATAAAAATGGATAAATTTAAGTGGTAGCTCTGATACCACTATTGGATTTTAAGCCTTACTACCACAAAATATCACATGTTACAATATAAAGAAGCCATAATATTAAAGGTCTAAATATTAATATTCAAGAGTAGAATAATATATGTGAGCAATTAAATGTATATCTAAGCCAATATAATAATGAAATAACATTCACTTATAATATCAAATATGAATGTAAATGGACAAAATCATTCATGAACATGCATGAAGAAAAATTATAATATTAATTGCTCAAAATATATATACAAGATTTATTATTAATTCTTGCTATGCGGTGATCGTTTACAAATCATTTTCCCAAGATAATATATGGAGATTTATTGCCATAATATAACATAGAAGGTGACTCTATATATACTTGACTATTGCTATCCATATGACAACTCCCATGATCTTTGTCTTATCATCTTGTCATGTGTATAATAGAATCTTCACTCTCTTCTTACATGCATACATGACTCTATGACACTTGCATGCTTCTACATGACACTTACTCTTCTATATGCACTCCTAGTATAAGATATGTGCACATCCTCACATTACATATTTGTACACTTACATACTTGATACTTGTGCACATTCTCTCAATACACACTTACACATGATAAGTGTATATCATGCACATTACACTCTTACATGACACTTGTGCATATTCTACACATGGAAACTTACATAAAAAGGGAAAATATAAATCACTCTAAAATATAGACTCAACCCTAATCTATTGCATATTTACATTTATACCATGAAGGTACCATGGGAGTAAATTTGCATGTACCAAATAATGTAAATTTTTTTAATACTTCACATCACTTGGAGTGTTTTGAATTGTTATTTCCTAAACTTTATCAACCAATAGACCAACTATTTGGGCTAATGCAGTCGTTTGATCTACCAAATTGGAAGCCATTTCTAATATATTATAACACAGGCTATCAAAACAACTCAAAGCTTTGTAAAAATCCTCATCTTACTAGGCACTTAGAAGGACTATATCTAATTGGTCCTATGAAATATAAAAGTGCCTAAGTTTGACTCAAGAGTTACAAAAATTTGTCCATCTTGAAGGGTTACAATTTTTATCACAAAAGAGTCCACAATGGGGTAATATCTTGTTCTTCTTCCCATGTAATTTAACAAGAGTGTCTATTACACATTACAATGATTTTTGAAGTTTTACCAATTCAATAGTACTTGGTTTTATTGAAAAGATAAAATAAAACATAATAAATTAATTAATTATCCAAAGGTTGAATTTCATTGTTTTGGAAATATACTCTTATTTTTTGTCAACTTGGATAATCAACAAAAGGTTGACCCCAATAGCTAGTTGTGTGCCAAGATATATTTTTGAAGTTATTCTTAGACTAGTGGAGCACCACGTATCAAATTATAATAGGGTAATTATGCATATGCAAGTTGTCATGTTTTGGTTCACTGTTATCAAGGTACTAATTGTTGATAAATAATCCTTGATAATAATATTCTAATTTTACCACTCATTGTTGCTATCATCCAGTTGGCCAATGCTTTCTCTTAGGGATGTGCATTTAAGCCATCAATATTTATTATCACAAAAATTCATTGAATGCCACACTTAGGTAGAATGAATGTAATACACAATCTGACCATGAACACTCTTTCAAAAATCACCAAAATACCATGAACAAAATTCTCTAGAGTTAAATTCAAATATTTTTTGCTCATTGAAGATGTCATCATTTATTTTTTAAATTGTATTTCAAAAAATCTTTAGGTTATTTACCAACATGGTAATCTAACAAAAATGAATTTCCTTAGTGGTGATGGTTTATGGGATCAATTGGTGGTCTTCTCACACCCACTATTTCAATTCATTTGCTTAGAATTCCAACTTGGCAGTTACTCTAGCATAATTTGACATGATAAGAAAAAAAAACACAAGGTTGCTTCTTGGGCTAGAATGAAGGTCAATGGATATCTTCCAAGGAGAATTATATCTCAATGCTTTATGTATGTAGATAAATAACAAGTAGGGGTGTATCTTCTATTTCAATATTGCCAAGCTTCATAGTCAATTGGGGTAAAGTTGAGTGACACAAATATCATGAAGTGGTGGTTGACAATAATCATGAAATGGACTATCATAGTATGCAAGGTGGTACCATTCCTCCATTGTAAAAATATTTTTTTTAAGTAGAACTTCATATGAAGAAGCATTTATAATAATAGGATGAAGTATTGATGTAAGAAGCTTGACTAGGGTTATGCATAATATTCTTCCTTTCATGCTAAATATTCTTCTTCTTCATTGTATTGTGACTTTTGTAAAAAGCATGGACATGTAAAATCCAATTGCTATACTTTTGAGAAGTTTAAGAAGAAGAAATCCCTAATTGTACAGCCTACATATGAGGAACCACAAGATGGTCCCATTTTGGCTACAGGGACATAAGAAGAATATCCTACTTTAAAGGGTAAACTAAACAAAGTTACCCTAATGTACAATGTATTTGCTCAAGCGGGGCATGATCATTTGTTTGTCACTAGAGCCCACTTGACTCATGATTACTATGTTGATTGTATCATTGATAATGGATCATAAAAGAACCTCATTGCGAAGTCCATTGTGGAGAAGTTGAAACTTCCCATCAAACCACATCACCAACCTTATGCACTTGGGTGGAAAGATGTAGACTCCACATCCAACATCACCCATACTTGCATCTTGAATTTTTATTTTGGTGATAATTTTGTGGACAAAGTTAGGTGTGATGTCACAGATATGTATTGTTGTATACTCTTGCTAGGTAAACCCTATCAATTTGATAGGAATGCTATTTATCATGCTAAAAATAACACCTACACATTGGAGTTGCATGGTAAAACCTACTTGATACAAAGCACTACACCTACTTCCAATTTGATGTTGAGTTGTAGGCAAGTAAGGAAGCCATTAAGTCAAGCACTCATTTTGGCTCCTACTAGCATTTGTCCCACACAAAATGAAGAAAAAGCACCACCTAAGAAACATGCAAAGGAAGAAGTTTCACTCCCACATGATGAACAATCACAAGAGCAAGTGGTTAAGGAATCCACCATTCTCACTCATGATAAAAATGCCATTGATTCCATTGGTATAATTTTGGGTACACCTACAAAACCACTTGTTCCACATAATTTACCTTTGGCTTTGCCCACTCCCACCATTGCACACATGGAGGAGCAAGCTAAGATTACTTCCTTTACTGATCATAGGCAGAGCCTTCTAGGCAAGATACCACAAGACTTGCAGGAGACTCCATAGGGAGTGGTGTGAAAGCATCACAATCCTCACTCACCACATGTTGGAGGTAGAGTTTGGGTTCCTTTGGATGAGCACCGCTTTCTAGAGACACCATTTTAGGACCCTCTTTGGTACCTAATTTTTTTTCAGACCTATAGTAGTAGTGGCACCTGATCATTAACTTCCACTCATTTCAAATAGAGTTTTTGAGATGAATACTCATCACACTAGACAGGGTTCTTCCACTACTTACCTTGTCGCTCATCGCGGTCACTTTCCACACATGGCTCGCTGGATTCCTCACCATGAGATGGCCCATGACTTTCCACATTCATTGAGAGCATTGGGGTCCAATGCTTATATGGTTGGGAGGAGTGTTGAGGATACTTAGGCTTATCCCATTAAGCCTAAGTTTATATTGCATTATTATTATGTCTTCTTTTATTGCACTTTGTATGCACGTGAGGCATAGTATGCCCACATAAGACAAAGTTGTTAGGTGTTAGTTAACTGCTAGAGATCTTGTTTGTCTCCTAGCAAGTTAGTTGCATCCTAGGTTAGCAATTAGTTAACCATTAGTTAAGTGGTTGGCCATTTGAGGCAACTTGTTGCAACCACTTAACCTACATAACATCTCATTGTATTCCTATATATACTTGCATATTTTATGAATAAAATAGCTTTATACTCTCAGTTTCTACATCAATATCAATCTGGAAACTCAGATCTTGGATCATATTAACCTAATTTATGAAGCATACCATCGAAGCTAGTTTTTGGAATACAAAAAAAAACCCATATTTTTCTTTGATTGTCAAAACCAAGGGCATCTTCCATCCTAGTGTCTGAATCATAAAGGGGCACAAACCAACTCCCATAATTTGACCCTCCTATTCCATGGAGAAAATTAGAATACGAAAGCTAGAATGGGACAAATCCAATACCATAGGGGCAAGCAATAGGCCCTACCTCCCTCAAATGATGATACACAAAAGGCAAGTAGTTTGTTCACAATCTTTAACAAGTTTAATTTACTCAGTAATTATGGTCTCTTTGATAAAATAAATGATGAGGAGCTCCCTGGAAAGTATCTCCCTATCCCAAACCCACTCCCCCAACCTTGTCCCAAGGCCAAGACCCCCAGAATACACCTTTTCCACCTCCTACTCCACACCCTATGTCCCCAACCATCATCGGATTAATTCCCTAAGCTCTCCTCCCAAACCTTATCAATCCCCCAATCCTCCGCACACATCTTCCCCACCCACTGGGAATGGGTCACCCCTCTCCCCATTTAATCCTCGTAATGTCAAAATTGATAGTGATGATTCATACCAATAATCCCTAGAACCATGGAGTCCAAAATAACTAGGAGTTTTAAAAATTCCTAGATGGATGTAGGGGGTGATAGAAAAAAGGATAGGCCTTCTAGCGCTAAACCAAAAAAATTCTTTTCTAGGAACTCAGAAGTGCCAACAAGGAAGAAACTAAGATATACAAACACCCCATGCAACAAGGCAAATGGGGCAAAAAGCCCTCCAAGAGTTCCAAATGAAATTCCTCTCTTGGAATGTGAAAGGGTTAAATGGGGTAGCCAAACAAAGACTGGCTCCTGCCATATGGAAAGAGTCTAATCCCACCATATTTCTTATCCAAGAAACCAAATTAGGTGAACACTGGTCACTGAGAGTTGCTAAGACCATTTGGAGAAAATAAAAATATGCCTACACATCGACTTTTGGTACCTCAAGCAGACCCCTTTGTCTATGGGACCCCACCAAAGTAGAAGGTAGAGTCATATCAGGAAAATGACGCTTGTCCAATATCTATTTCCATGATTCCACCATCGAAATTTCCTAGGTAATGACAAATGTTTATGCCCCTAACACACAACAAGGCAAAATGATCTTGTGTAATAGTCTCACTCATATGAAGCAAGCATTTAGAAATATCCCATGGACCCTAGCAGGGAACTTCGACACCCCCTACATTATTCAGAGAAAATAGGGGGAATGTCATAACCCCCAAAACTACAAATGACTTCACATAGTTTGTAGATTCAAATAAACTCATGGAAGTTCAGCTAATGGGATCCTAGTTCATGTGGAGCAATAGACGAAGGGGTAGAGATCTTATCCAAGAATGTATGGACCATTTTCTATTATTCCAAGAAGCGCTCCCCCTCTTTGGTGATGTTAGCCTTCAAGCACTCCGACCACAACCCCCTCAATTTTAAAACTATAAGCAAATCTCAGTTCAAGACCCCCTTTCAATTTGAATCAAAGTGGACTCAGCACCCATATATCAAAAGTCAGATTGTTGAATGGTAGGGGGAAAAGTTCCTTGGGACTGTCATAAACCAAGTAATATAGAAACTGTGGTTGATTAAAATAAAATTTAAGGTGTGAAACAGAGAGACATTTAGGAATATCTTTGAAAATAAGAATAACATCAAAAGAAATCTTGAAAATATTAAGGATAGGTTTTAGTAGGGGCAAGGGGATGACGATCTCAGAGTTGAGGAGCAGGTTCTACTTTCAAAATACCATAACATCCTACGAAAGGAAAAAAATTTCTAGCACCAAAAATTGAGACAGCTATGGCTCAAGGAAGGAGACTCCAACTCTAAATGTTTTTACATTTTTACCCTCAGGTACAGGGGTGCTAATAGAATTAAGAGCCTCACTAGGAAATACGGGTCTTTCACCTTTGAAATCCACCAGATTCATGATGAACCCATTTCTCACTTTCAATCCCTCCTAGCCCACTGCCCCTCTCCCTCTGGTCAGACCATGTACACCCTTCTCGATAACATTCCTAGTTCCATCTCTGAATCCATGAATGACCTTCTCCTTAGCCCTTTTACCTCTAAAGAAATCTACCAAGCCTTATTTTCTATGCAGCCAGACAAAGCCCTTAGCCCCAATGGGTTTTCCCCTAGGTTCTTCCAAACCTACTAGGACATCATTGGCCTCGAACTCTGCCTAGATATTTTTGAAATGCAACTCACCAGAACCATTCCTAGGGACATCAATTCCACTTTCCTTGCTCTCATTTCTAAGGGGCCCAATTTCCAATCCTTGTCGTATTTCTACCCCATTAGCCTTTATAATGTCATTTATAAAATCCTATCCAAAGATATGGCCAATAGACTCATAGACATCCTCCATTCCATCATTGATCCCTTCCAAGGGAAAATGGTCAAGGGACAGAACATTATTGATGATGTCATATTAGTTCATAAGCGTATCCACTCAACCCATATCTCCAACAAGTCTACCTTATTACTAAATCTTGATATGAATAAGGCCTTTGATAGAGTGAACCAGGAGTTTTCGACCAAAGTCCTTCTCAAGTTTGGCTTCCATGAGAACTGGGTCAATTTTATCTCAAACTACATCTTCTCTTCTTGGTTCTCCATCCTTGTCAATGGGTCAACAATGGGGTATTTTTCTAGTACCATAGGTATAAGACAATGGGACCCCCTCTCCCTCATTATGTTCATCATTATAGCTAAGAGTCTGGTGAGGGCCATCAAATATTCTTGCTCTAGAAGATTGATATTCGGTATTAAGGCTGCCTCCAACCTCCAACATTCAACTCATCAACAGTTTATTGATGACACCCTACTAGCCACTTTAGCCTCCGTTGTTGAAGCCAAAATCATTAAGTCTATTCTCAATCTCTATGAGGAAGCTACTGGTTAGAGGATCAATTTCACCAAGAGCAAACTCTACTTCATCAACACCCCCATCAAGCGGTAGGTCAAAATTGTAGATATTTTGGGATGCACCATTGTTGATTTTCCAACCTCATACCTAGGCCTCCCAATTTTCCAAGGGAGATCAACCAAGATTATGTGGAATAATGTCACCGAAAGAATCCACAGGAAATTGGTAGGTTGGAAAGGGGCACTCCTCTCCCAAGAAGGCAAATCAACCTTTGTCAAGTCTATCCTCCAAAGCATCCCAATGTACATTATAACAGTCTTCAAAATCCTATTGGTTGTGGGAGAAGCTATAGAGAATATCCAAAAATGCTTCCTATGGGTAGGATATGATAACCAATGGAAGTTTCATTTGATGGCCTAGGATAAAGTATGCACTCCAAAATATAGAGGTGGGCTTGGGTTGTGCAGGATCAGTCTCATGAACTAGGCCCTTTTGGCCAAACAGGCATGGAAGGTTATCACCAATGCCAATTTGGAGTGGGTGTCTATTGTAAAATGAAAGTATTTGCAACATCATTATTTTAGGGATGAGGGGATTCCCAGAAATGGTTCCCACTTTTGGCAATCCATAACCCACATCAAGCACCTTCTTCAACAAGGGATAAGATGGTAGCTTGGGGATGGTAAAGATATTGATTTCTTGTATGAACCGTGGGCTAGGGATGAGCCCCTTGTCAATGATATAGATATTGTTGTAATTAAACACCTCATTGATAAAACATTTTGTCCCAAAGTTGTTGAATTCATGAATTTTGACCAAGATAGTCATAAATAGAAATAGATACAGTTCAGAGTTAGAAATATTATCATTGACAAAGTCATGGTGTCCCTGTAGGTTGTCCTCAAGGTAAATTTTATTCTCCAAACTCGGGTGGGAGATAAAATTTGCTAGAAACGCACCAATGATGGCATTTTCTCTATAAAATATGCTTCCCAATTAGCAGTCAGACCTCCTAAGCATCCCAAAACCATTGACAGCCTGACCACAGCTAGGTCCATTTGGCTCAAGCAATTAGTCCCGAATGTGGCACATTTTTGCTGGCTAAAAATCCACAACATAATATTGACCATAAATAACTTGATCAAAAGGGGCAATATTGTCCCCAATACATGCTATCTTTGCACTCAGGCATGGGCTTCCACCCAACATCTTCTCCTCGAATGACTCTTCATCTAGGATGTTTTCTCTTACCTGATCAACAAGTTCCATGTCAAATGGGTGTGGTCCAATTCTATCCTGGACTTGTTCACACAGTGACCCAGTGTCTTCAGGAATATCAGGCTCAGCTTCCTATGGAAATCCCTACTACACCATGCAACTTAGATAATATGGTTGGAGAAAAATAATCACATATTCAATGATAGCCTTAAAAATCCTAAAACTGTGGCTATTAGAGTGTTATCCTTTGCTATCAAAAACTCTGATCTCATACCTTGCACAAACATCCCAACTTATGGGATAGAGTCCCTTCTATTCAAAGTTTTGGGGATTTCCAGTGAGTGCACCAAAACTCAAAATACCCCAATACCAGATGTAATGTCAAGTGGAATCCTCCACCCCTAGGTAAGCTTAAGGCCAATTTTGATGGATCATCCAAAGGAAATCTGTGGGATGCTGGGGTTTGCGGTGTCATCAAGGACCATGCTAGAAACATCATTTTGGCTTTCAATGAAAACTTAGGGGTCCAAAATAACAACTACACGAAATCCCAAGCTCTCTAGATAAGCATCGAGATCATAAGATATTTGACTAATCCCATCATGTTCAAAGGAAATTCGTCTATAGTAGTTAGTCACATGAACAACAATAGCAATGGAGGTTGGAATATCCATAACATAATTCAGGAGTTCCAAGCCTCCTTAATTCAATGCCCTCAAAGCATGATTCATCATGTGCTTAGAGAAGCGAACAAGGTGGAAGACCTCCTATCCAGCAAAGCATCCAACCAAAACAACCTAATCATCTAGAAATATGACTTACCCTAGGATGTCCTCACAAGAGCTAATGATGATGTGGAGTGTAGCCGAAAAGAGTAGTGCTAGCTTCCATGATGGTGTTTTTCAACACCAAAGGTGTTTTCGGTCAACACTAGTATTAAATAGAAAGAAATCACAAATTGCAGCTCTTGCTACCACGAAGGTATTTTTTCAACACCAAAGGTGTTTCCCCTCAACACCACAGATCTTTGGGACTTAACTCCCTGTATAATTTTCCAGAGTTTTGTTAGTACACCCAATTTTTTTGACTGCCCTACTTATGTCAATTTTCCCTATTAGCCCTTTTAGCCCTCACTTTCTTTGTGCCTCCACACTTTGACCCTCATTTTCCCCCATGTCTCGTCACCCATTCACCACCCCCCCTCTTTTCTCCTTTACTCGTTCCTTACGCTGCTTGATCCATCCACCTCACCACTTCCTTCCATTTTGGTCCTCCCCCCATGAGTCTAGTTAAGGTCGGTTTTCTCACTTGCTATTCCCAATTATGCACCGATATTATTACAATGATTGTTTACATATCTCACCTAAGTCCTTAGCCTCTTAATCCCATCCCTATCCTTTCGATGAGCATTCACTTAAGGATTTTTGACCAGTTTGATAGAAGCTTTCTTAACAGTTTTGTTTACCCCAATTTTAGTGGCACAATGGCATTGAATGAGCCTACAAACCTCCTGCTCAATCCAATGACTGAAGTCCTCAATGCTAAGAGATCCCTTTATTTAGGCTTTTCATTGGAACATATGATGAGGCGACCAACGACTTTGTCAACTTGTGGAATGAAGGTGAATTTTAGGTATAAGGGTTGCACTTTGAGGTAAGTGTCCACACTATTGCTAAAGTTTATGGTTTACCACATGTAGGTAGGACCGTCCATAGGGATAGGTAAAATTTCAAGGATGAGACAAACCATTTCCCTAACAAGGGGAAGGATTTAGTGTGGGAGAAAAAGGGTGTGCTTCGTTCATCTTTGCCCTAGCCTTGGGACACCATTGTCATCCCTATCATCCAATACATCATTGTTGATGACCCCAATAGTCACTTGTATGCTTACCACCTCACTTTCGTTAACCATATCTACGATGTCAAGCCAATCAACATCCCTGACTTTCTCTTTTGTGCCATCAAAATTACTATTATAAATTTTAGGGAGCACAAGTCCTTGAAACTCTCTCATCACCAAGGTCTATTATCTATCCTTTATAGGTATGCTTTGGTGCACCAGGCTTCTAGTGGTCTCCCTATCCGCTCCCCCAACCCTGAGCCCTCATTTGCATCCACCTGCAAGGTTGAGGTGAGCCCACCCTTCCCCCTCTCCTTATGAGACCCCCCTATCTAAGACTCCCACTAGTTTCCACTAAAAAAATCCAACCCTGTATAAATAAGAGCAAGAAAGAAGCCTCCCCTACCCCCACACCCAAGGAATCTGTCCCTTCGTACCACTACCCTCTTGGAAAGCCTCTGAGAAGTAAGCATAAAGTTATCCACCCTACCTAGAAGAGCAAGAAATCCCATAGGCTAAAGTCTTAGAACGTGAGTGCTCAACGCCCATCACCTGAGGTCATCAGCGATGAAGATGAGGTTACGATCAATAATTCCAAATATATGATCTGCACCGCCATCCTCAATCACATCAACAAAGTAGTAGAACACTTAAATTTGGCCACCAATATCATCCGGAAGGTCGGTTCCTTCCTATCCAGTACCATTACTAAAATATAGCAGCTCCCTACTATGTTCAAGGTCCTCTGGACTTATGATCTGAAAGACAACATAGAGTAGAAAGACAAAAATGAATCCCAGTAGCTCTAGGAAGGTGACTACAGGTAGTTGGACTACCTCTATGTGTTTTGTTTTCATCTCAGTTGTGTTTATGATGTCTGTGACCATGGTTTGGATAGTCCACAGGGGTTCAGACCCCCAAAATATTTTTGTTAGACTATCAATTTTGTACTATCGACACTATTCATGCCCATTGTATCAAGGATAGGCTCCTTTAACCAGATCTATAAATAAAATATTTTACCTACCAAAAAATTATGAGAAAATAAAATAAGAAATTAAAATAGTTTATTCAAAACTATAATAGATTAACTAGCTATAAATAAGAAAGACATAAAAGTGCTTATAAGAGTTCTTGCAAAAAACACACTTGTAGAGGACCCTTTATCCAATAGTAGGTAGAGTTCCATTAAGACACGAAAAAGGAGACTAAATGCTCAAAATATGATTAATTCATGGATTTAATTTTATTACTATTGGAAAATACCTAAAATAGTTTTGTCTACTACTCTATGATAATTTGAGTGATTAAATTATCGAACAACTTCTTATGTTGCTCTCACTAACTCTAGCCTAAATTATGCGCAATAACTTAAAATACCATGTGACTTCTTTAAAATATTTGACAACTCTTAGAGAATGTAGTTAAAATTTCTATGGTTAAACTTAACAATAGATGTAAGGATTATAAAATAAAAATGTGTTTGGATCTTCCTGTAGTTGGAGAATCCTAACAATCAAAATTCTAATTCAGATTACTAGTTAGGAATACTTATGAGGGAAATAAAATATATGCTAATTGTATTATAGTTTAGCAAAACGATCTAGTTTCTATTACTAGATAGCATCCTAATTACATTTGTAGCACCAAAAAGAGACATGTTGGATTTTATTATATATATCCTTCTTCCTAGAAATACACCAATCCTAAAGGCAATAATAAAACCATTTTATTTTCTTTATGCAATTGGTATGCATGGGATAGTAAAACTTGATGATTAAGATATAGGTCCAGTAGATATGATGATAACAACAATCCCCTAATATGGCCAATACATGTGCTCATATATTTTTTGAAAGTGACCCAATAATTAGCTATAGACACATTTTTTGTTTCCTATAGAAAATTGTTATGTGGCCCCACAATTGTAACTCATAGTGACATAGATATTGTATATAAAGTGGACCACATATTAAGTTAGAAGTGGGCAATGTGTTAAGTTAGATATAGGTAGAAGTGTATGTCATATAATCATGTATGTACTTTTTTGTTACATACCTGACACTTATAACTCATATGAGCATATGCAATTGTATATAAAGTGGACCATATATCAAGTTAGAAGTGGGTCATGTGTTAAGTTAGAAGAGTGTGTGTTATAGAATCACATATAAATTATTTATCATTAAATATATTTGTTGTCATAGAATACTATCATAGCAATATGTCATAGAATATTGTCATAAAATATCATCAAATATTCTTGTAAATATTATAAAATAGGAAGAATGTAGCCCTCATGGGATAGAGAAGAATTTGCATATTTTGTAATATGGTTTTTCCCTTGTAGTGGCCTACAATAGTAATATTTATTATCTCGAATTCTTGTAAACACTTTTATTTATGTTTCCATGTTTCAATTAATGAATGCTTATGTTGCTAGATATACGATATTACTATTGTTTATATAAATACTTTGTGTAATGATAGTTAGAATTATCTTTGATAATAAATTTCTAATTATAGTATATATCCACACTAAGAATATTGAGGTGAAATATTTGCAGGAGAAAAAGAGGTTCATTGCAAGTGGTATCAAAGCCCTTTCCAGGGAATCATAAGATTTTTTTATGAGTAATATATTTTTTTAATCCTAGGTTTGTAGGTTATAAATGATGTTCAGATAATTTTAAAGTAATATGAAGGAGCTATCAATATGGGCTAAGCTAGATTTCCTATAAAGCATATAATGAAGTGAGGGCCAATTAGGATCCAATGCCTAAGTGTTGAGCTCCCATGTACCTCATGTATATTGGGATACATATTTAGAAAAATAGTCAAACCTTAATATATAGAAAACTAGTCAAATATGAAGTATCCAATAGTACACCAAGCACAACACCCAATAATATTACCCTCTCGTAATATCAAAGAGATGATTAGTGTGCTCAAAGGTATGTGTGGAACCCTCCTTACGTAGCGGATTGAAATATTTGTTCAAGCATTATCGATCATCATTGTAGTATAATAGAGGACTATGGAGAGCACATAAATCCTAACCTAGAATCCATCCATTCCTCTCTTACCCTATCGAGAGTAGAGCTCAAGGGATAAAAAAGTAAAATTTAGAGAGTTAAAAATTAGATATGCAAATTGAAAACCCTTGTTAGAAGAAAAGTCTAGGCTACTAAAAACATTATTTTAGGATATAATCCATTATAATTGTCTCATTGAGCTAATTGTTTTAGTATATAACACCCATACACATTTTTGGGAACCTTACTAAAAATAGTAGTCTATGGTGCCAAAAATTATCATTTTGGGATATATCCCATTATGTTAATCATATCAAGATGATTGTATTAGTATATAGCACCCATACATATTTTCATAACCCTTAATAAAAATAATATTTCTATTTTAATTAAATGATCCTTGAGACTCGTTATCAAACAATGGAAGTCAAAATAAATAAGCTAGAGGAACAACTCTCCAAACTAGATGCCCTCATAGAAGTCAAGGGTTAATTATCTTCTCTTGCCACCATGATAGTAGACTACCAACATAAGCAAGAACATATGAGTTAGGACAATGAGATGTAAAAGAATACAAATCTAAATTTTGATGGGTGCACTAAGAATAGCCCAAATGCTTAAAGGGAGAAAACCATTAAATGACCAATAAATTCTAGGGTCTTTATTGAGGAGAACATTAATAAAAATGAAATAATAGATGCATGACTTTGAGACTTTCTAAAATAGATTTTCCAAGGTTTTATGGAACAGATCCACAAAGTTGGTTCATTAAGACTAAGCAATGGTATTAGCTTCATGAAACTCCCTTTGACTAATGGCTATTTATAACTATTATTCATTTTGATTTGGAAGCACTACATTAGTGCCAATGGTTGAGAAAATAAGTTCCTAATATTGAGCAAACACAATTCAAGATAAAAAATACTTAGTTAGTTTAGGTTGTTCAAGTTTATATATTTTACTAGAGCACTCACTAAGTTGAGATAAACAATCACGATGCCTGATTATACTACTACTTTTGAGAAGCTAACCAATAGAATTGAAGCTTTTCCTGATGAATTATTCAAGAGTTGTTTTATTAATGACCTTAAGGAAGAGATAAGTATAGAGGTTCAAATTCTTAAGCCAACCACTTACATGAAGATCACATAGCTATCTAAACTCATAGAGAACAAATGGAATGCTCAAAGGAAGGCTTCTAGATCCCCTACATTTCAAAATAGATCTTTTGCATCCACCAATAATAATGCTTCAAAAGCTCCAATAGTTAAGAGGTTAATGCTAGAAGAGATAACCAATCACAAAGCCAAGGGAATCTACTATAACTATGATGAAAAGTGATTTGTGGGACACAAATGCAAAACCCAATGCCTCTACCTCTTTAGATATGAGCATTACTTCAACTTCTTCTATAGAAACAAGAGATGACTTTATGAACTAAGTGGAAGAGCACCTAGATTTTATGGATGCAAAACCTCCAACTAATAGTTAGAAATAAGATATACCCATAATTTATTTGAATACCACTGCATGAATATCAACACCACTAATGAGGTCTAAAACTACCTCATTTTTGTTAACTTTTTACCATCTTTTTACACCATTAGGTTATGTGTTGCTTTATTACTGTAATAGTTATGTGATTAAATAGAGTAATTAGGAGGAAATACAAGATTAGATAGATAGAGTGAATTTTTTATGCTAAGAAAGGTAGATAAAAGGTCATTTTGTTGATTTATGACAATATTTTGAAATAAGGAAAGAGTTATTAGATTTTTGTATACAACTAGGGTTCTTGGACAACATGGTAACTAGCATTGGGTACACCTAGTGCCAAAATTTATAATTGTAATAGGTGCTAGAATATATTCACACAACCAACATAAGATCCAACAACATTCACATGGAACCAAGAGGAGCAATATTTTGTTGGCTAGAATAAAACCATAGTCTAGTATTGAACATAGACTACAACCTAGCATCATATTTTGAGTAAGCTTGAGCTCCTAACATGGCTAAAGCATGTTGTGAAAGGCACAACTATATTAGCCCATGTATGACATGGTAGAAAAGGACAAGAAATATGACATGAATGGAAACCAAAAACATCAAAATATTGCTAATCTGACCTTACTGACTTGGTCAAACAATTATTTGTCTTACTATTAATAGTCAATAGAATTATGTTACAACTAGCAACAATTCACAAAAAAGATAAAGGGAAGATTTTGTGTTTTACTTGAAAATTATTTTATATTTGCACTCTTCCATTTTAGGTCTCTCCATCATGGTGGTCTAAAGCTTGTACATATTTTTATGACCTATTTTGTGTTGGACATTTTGAGTCAAAGTTGTCATTGATGTCAAGGAATGAAGTTGTTATTGATGTCAAGGAATAAGCTACCGTTGATGTTAAAATGTCAAAAGGAACAATGCAAAGGTTAATGGAAAAATAGCTTCATAATATTTTTAATATTATGTGGAAGCATAAGTTTAAAGGTTTTTATTAAAACCATATTTTGTAAAAATAAAAGGTTTTCCTTAGAACCAATGATGGCAAAAATAAAGGGTTTTTTCATTAAAACCATATGGGCAAGTTGTAAGGTTTTTCTAAAAACCAAGGAGGCCCTAAAGTTTGGTTTAAAGGGCCAAAGTCCATTTAATTATTAAATTATAATAATTAAATTATTAAAATAATTTAATTTATTATATTTAATAAATAATGGCCAAAGTCTAATGTTGGGCACCAATTCTTTCGCATACATTTTTGATGTCTCCCTTCGTCGACTTCATTGCGTGCATTGTCGACGTCTTCCTTTGCTGACGTGGGAGCATATTGGAAGACATATGATATATATATACTATAGCCTTTCCAAAGGTAAAATTATCTACCCAATTTGCTAAAGACTATCACATGCTATTTCGTGCGCATTCCTCGCGGTAGTAACTTTGTGCAACACATTTTGTAGAGCATGGGTGAAGGAGCCATATTTTGGCTTGTATGTTTTAGAAGGTCAAAGCACTGAAGGCGCTTGGAGGATCCAAGAGGAGCACGTGGTTCCAAGATGTGGAATCTGTAGTCAAGGTGCTAGTGGGATAGATGTTCTCGGTTCGACTCACATGCATGCCAAAGTGGTAAAGCTTTTTAATTATTAAATTTGATTTTTGATTAGGCTAAAGTTTGTCTTAGGAGAAATAAGGGGAATAGTTTTTTGGAGTTTAGCCAAAGTTAAAGAGAATTTTTATGAGTTTTATGAAAGGTGTTTGCTGAGATTAATTTGTGGGTAAAAATATTTTTACCTTGAGGAAAGGAAAATTATTTATTGCATTATTTTTCAAAAGAATTATTTTTAAGTGCAATAATAAAGTAGGGAGTTATACATAGAAATTGGGTTAATTTTGAGGATATTTTTTTGAAGTAGCTTATGTCAAATTTGAATGGTTGAGATGAAATTGTGATGAGTTAGGGTTTTGAGAAGTGAATATTTAAACTATTGTGGTGTTGGATATTATTTTAAGAATGGAGTAATAAGGTGTATTTGTGAGTTATTATATGCTTTGTATTGTTATCTAACTTACTTGAGTTTGGCAAAGAAGTGTTTGTGGTTGTGGCAGATGTTTGAGGTTCCTTCATCATCAAGAAAAAGGTATGAGTACATTATTCCATAGTTGAGTTGATTGGTTGGTTTTATAGAAAACAAGTTTGGAGTGAAAAGGATTTAATTTGATTTCCTTATTGAGTGTGTTGAGTTAATGTTTCAAGTTTTTTTGGAATAGAGTTGTTAAAACCTTGTTTTATAAGAATTGTTGTTGAAGTGAGTTTTTGAGTGAATAACTTGAACTAGGGTTTGAAAAGAACATGAGTATCATTGTTATGTGAGATTGGTTGATAAGAATTTTTGGAAATATTTTGAGTGAAGGATCATATGCTTGGACTAGGGTTTGTAAGCAAGGATTGTTTCATTGAGTGATTGATTGAGTAGAGTTGGTTGAGCCTAGTCAAGTGGATGTGTGAAGTGATTGTTCAAGTTCCATAAAACAAACTATTCTATATTCTGAATTGATTTAAGAAAGTGATTGAGTATTGAGTTGAATTTGAAGAATATTGAGTCTCTAAAAATTCTCTGTATTTTTATGAAAGAGTTATTGGAAGTGATTGAGTATTGAGGTGAATGTGAAGCATATTGAGTCTCTAAAAATTCTCTGTATGTTTCTAAAAGAGTGATTGGAAGTGATTGAGTATTGAGGTGAATGTGAATCATATTAAGTCTCTAACAATTCTCTATATGTTTCTAAAAGAGTGATTAAGCATTGTGATGAGTATAGAGCATATTTGTTGAAATAAACCGAACAACATTCTATTGATTAGAACCATATTAAATATTACATTGAGAGCCCATATTAGCTCGTAATCGTAGGATCTAATCAAAAACTTAGGTATGTAAATAAATAATTAAAATAGACCAAATATTATTATGCTAACAATAGCGTAACTAATTTAGGTAGTTAACTAACTACCCTATAAACATAAATAAAGTAATAATAAGAATTACTTTAGTAAATCTAACATCCCCACTTATTACATTATTTATGTAATTTTAAAACGACTAACACCCCCCCTGATAACATCATTTGGTAATACAAAGAGAGCTACGAAACAATTCAAATTTGACACGTGCAAGTGCCTTAGTGAAAATTTTTGCAACTTGAGCATTGGTGGGAATGTGCTAAAGCTGAATTTGGTGCCTTGGAACTTAGTCTCGAATGAAGTGACATTGTGTGTCAATGTGCTTGGTTATTTCATGATGTATTGGATTCTTGACAAGATTCAAAACACCCATGTTGTTGCAGAATAAGCGTATTGGAGATTTTGATGGAAGACCCATACTCGTGAGGATGCGACGCAACCATATCACTTTGCACACAACTTCATGTGCAGCATGATATTTTGCCTCTGTTGATGAAATAACAACCACCTGTTGCTTCTTGTTGTGCCAAGAGACAGGACCAGATCCAATATGAAACAAATATCCTGAAGTTGATTTACGTTCACCATATGATCCGACATAGTCGGAGTCCGTGTATCCCTATAAGAAGAATTTGTTGTTCCTCTTATATTCTAGGCCATATTCCATTCTGCCATAGACATAGTGAAGAACGCACTTTGTTGCTTTCCAGTGTGTAGTCTTAGGCTCCTGCATGAACCTCAAAATATAGTTGACAGAAAATACAATATCTGGCCTAGTGTTGGTCAGATATATGAGACTCCCAATCAACTGGCGATAGAGAGTACCATATACCTGAGGTGAATCATCATATCATGATAACTGAATTCTTGTTTCCATCGGAATTGACATTGGCTTGCAATCAGTCCTGCGATATTTTTCCAATAAGGTCTTGGCATATTTTTTCTGAGACACTTTGATGTAGTGCTCCTTCTAGCTGACTACCAGACCAAGACAATAATGGAGAAGTCTGAGATTGAAATCTCAAAATATTGACACAAGTCTCTTTTGACAGTAGAAATCATTGTTTTTGAACTCCCTGTAATGAGCAAATCATCAACATAGAGTACAAGCAACACTATTTCAGAACCCTATTTCTTAAAATAGAGGTTTGCATCTGACAGACATCTCTTAAAACCATGTTACAAAAGGCGATGATCCATTTTTATATACCAAGCCCGAGGGGCTTGTTTCAAACCATATAAGGATTTTACCAATCTGTAAACTTTCTATTGTTGGCCTTCCACTTCAAATCCTTCCGGTTGAGTCATGTAGACTTCTTCTTAGAGATCACCATTTAGAAAAGCACTCTTAACATCCATTTGGTGTACTTTCCACCCATATTGTGTTGCCATAGCATAAAGAACTTGAATGGTTGTCATCCAAGCAGTAGGTGCAAAAGTTTCCTCATAGTCAATGCCTTCTCTTTGAGCATAACCCTTTGCAAAAAGTCAGGCCTTATGCTTATCTATTGTACCATCTGCATTATACTTAAATTTATACACCCATTTGCAGCCCATGGGCTTCTTTCCATATGGCAGATCGACAAGCTTCCAAGTTTTGTTTTTCATCAAAGACTTATACTCTGCATCCATAGCAGCCTTCCATTGAGGCTCACCAAGAGCAAATTGCACTGATGCGGGTTTAAGATCATCTATGGAAGAAATAAATAACCTATCACTATCAATATCCATATCTTTTGTATGTCTCTCTGGATCTACATAAATTTCCTCAAAAGATTGACATAGCTCATCAACCCTAGTATTCTCTGTTGCAAATTTCTCCTTTCGAGCCATGCTATGAGTACGAGGCCTATCCAATGTCAAATATGGTGGAGTGGATGTCTTAGAGTCTTTAATTTTATTTGTATACCACTTTGGATTCTTCTTCTAAGGTGTTGAAGAAGATGAATACGGACCTCCAACTTTTGATGAAGGAGATTTATCAACCTTAGTTTCCACAAGGTCTAGGTATACATCTGATGTGGTTTCTGATGTGAAAGCCTCATCAAAAACTACATATCTATCGATGTGTATCTTATTGGTTAAGGGATCAATCAAATGATAACCCTTAGAGTTCCCATCATACCCAAGAAGAATACACTTCAATGTCTTCTCATCTCGCTTCTTCCTTTTCTATTTTGGTATGTGCATGAAAGCTTTACATCCAAAAATGCGTAGATGAGAAATGGAGGATTTCCTACCACTCCATGCTTCCTGTGGAGTCATTCCTTGTAGAGCATTTGTGGGTGCCTTATTCAACAGATATACTACTATGGTTACAGCTTCTACCCAATATAGTTGCTCAATACTAGCTCCTGTGAGCATGCAACGAACCATTTCCATGATGGAATGATTCCTCCTTTCAACAACTCCATTTTGCTGAGGAGTATAAGAAGTAGTTAAATATCGTGTGATCCCATTTTATTTCAAGAAATCATAGAATTATTTAGAAGTGAACTCCACCCTTGATCTGAGCAGAGGGTCTTTATAGAAGTCCTTGACTCCTTTTCAATAGATTTCTTGAATTGCTAAAAGAAGCCAAATGCTTCAGATTTTAGTTGAAGAAAGAATACCCACATCTTTCATGAGTAATCATCTATGAATAACTAAAAATACCTCTTACCCCCATAACTATTGGGAGTGAAGGGACCGCATAGATCGGTGTGAATCAACTCCAGAGGTTTCTTTGCTCTTGTAGAGCTCCTTTCAAAAGGCACTCTATGTTGCTTTCCTGCCAAGCAGTTAGAGCAAACTGGTAAAGTGGTAGAAAGAGAAGGAAGACCTATTACCATTTCATACTTACTTAACTCAAGTAAGTAACCAGAACTTAAATGTCCATATCTCTTATGCCATAGGGAAGTTGCCTCCTTTGTAGAGACTATCATGGCGACATGTGGAGTAGAGCATCTAAGGCAAATAAGCCATGCTTATATGAAGTAGTGGCAATGTTCTTACCCCTCTTGGTAATAGAACAACACTTATTGCCTCCCTCAACACTAAAGTTCACAACCATATCTTTGTCCAGAATTTGTGTGACTGACAACATATTGTTTGCCAATCCTGGAACATAGAGAACTTTGTCAATCTGACACTTGCCATCAGGAAGAGTGACTAAAATAGTACCTTCTCCTTGAACCTTGTAGGTTTTATCATCAGCAATAGTGATAGGTTTGCCCTCTTTGGCCTCAAAAGACTCAAACCATGATTTGTCACTAGTCATGTGCTTACTGGTTCCAAAATCAACATACCAGATAGGATCCGTCTGCTTGGACACTGTGGTAGTCATGAGAACTTTGTGGGATCTCTCATAATTTGTGTCATATTCTTCAACAACAACATTCAATTGTTGTTTGTTCTTTTTTTGTTTGTTCCAGTCTTTCTATTTTGATTGTTTATTCTTATGCCAACATTTGTTTATATCATGAAATTCTTTGTCACAAATCTTGCAATATCGCTTTTTCTGTTGAGGTTGTTGAGTTTGTTTCCCTTTTGAATCCTTTTGTGAATTCCCTCCCTTCTAAAAATTACCCTTATTTTGGTTATGCCATTTCCTATTGATGTAGATGGCAGTGTTAGAATAATCATCTTGTTGTAGTTGGCATGCCTCCTCCTCTTGAAGCATATTAACCAATTCTACAAAAGTAACTTTCCATTGCGACACCTGAAGGGAAGTGATCAACACCCGATAAGAATTAGGTAAATCTCTCAATACAATTGAGGTAAGGAGCTTATCATCAACTGGTTCTCCTAAAGAATTCAACTTTTCTTTCAATTCTAACACTCTACAAAGAAAAAATTCAACTGTCTCCCTTACTTCATGCTTAGACTGTGTAATTGATATTGAAGAAATAGAATAGTGGAATCATTCTTTCCCTCATAGATAGTATTAAGGGCATCCCATGCCTCTTTACTATTTGCACAGTCAGTAATATGGGGTTGAACTTCATCAGCCATAGCAAGCATCTAAAAATTATCTTTATGTTTCTATGAGATTAGACAAGTTCTAGTGTGGACTTTTTGACTAGATTTGAGGCAAAAATTTGAGAAGACTTGTGGATATATTTCTGTAAGCTTTTGTGGAAGCTTACAATACATATTGAGAACATATTTGGATAAGTTCTTGTGAGAACTTATTGAGTAGATTCAACAAGTTCTAGAGAGGACTTGAGGATCGATTGGTGTGATATTTTATGGAAGCTTACAAATAAATTTGAGACAATTCTTTGAGAAGACTTGAGAGCAGAGTTGATTGATTGATTTTTTCAAACCTTGAGTTAAGGTTTGGGGAAAATCCAGCAGATTTGATTTGAGATTGATTCAAGGTTTGAGTTAAGGCTTGAGGACACATATTGAGGATATATTTGTGCTAGACCGAAGGACTATGTTTAGTACAGATTCGAGGACAAAATTTGGTGTAGATTTGAGGATAGGTTTGTGCCAGACCTGAGACAAATATTGAGGATATATTTATGCTAGATTGAAGGACTGTGTTTAGTGTAAATTTGAGATAGAGGTTTGGAGGTGACAGATTTGAGTACAAATATTTCCATCCATAGTAGGGAAGACAAGTGTCTTCTATGGATATATTTCCATTTGCTAAGGGCAATGGAGGTAGAGGTCTTCTAAAGGATCACTAGCTAGAGTAGATTTAGGATATTGGTGTCTCCTGTGGATAGAGATCCATGGAATTTAATTAAGGGATTGGTATCTTATTTGGATAGATGTCCATAAATATTGTAATAGGGAAATGATTCCCAAAATTATTATTGAGAAAATATTAGTAAAATTATTTCTCTATGGAGTAGCCCACATTGGGTGAACCATGTTAAATTGGTGTCTTTATTGTGTGTGATGATTTGTATATTTATTTGGTTATTGATATTGATATTGCCATTGATTATATTTGATAATACTATTTGGGAAAGAAAAAAAAAAAGTCGTATTATACTATTCACCCTCCCCTCTCAGTATAAGCTTGTATTCTTCATTTTGACTATTGTTGCAAACACTTTTTGTAATTATTTTTTGAATAGGATGTGTATCTACTTCATTACTTGTTGTAACAAGCATAATTATGAAGGTAGGAGAGGGCCTTGTCTTATCCATTATAAATAATAATTGTAGCATTAGAACTTAGAACATAGGATAAGAAATATATTATTATTATCCTAGAGTTTCAGTTGAAATTTGTTATAGATTTTGAGAAACATTTTAGACCTACAATAATTTTATGTCAAATCATTATTTTATTCTATTTGTGTGAGTTGACTTGAGTCACTTTTCCTTCCATGATGCAAGCAAGGGACCACTCTTAGCTAAGTGGAAGGTACATTTTTGAAGAACATGAGCTTATACTAAGAGGGGGTGACCAGTATAAGATAAACCTTTTTTCTTTTCAATTATAACATCAAAAATATTAAAGTAGTAAATATTACATGAAACATCATACACATGAGAGACATGATTTAACGTGGTTCACCTAATGTGGGCTACTCCACATAGAAAATATTTCACTAAAATTTCCTCAACATATCTTTTAGGAATCCTTCCCTATTACAATGTTTATATACCTATGTCCAAAGGAGACACCAATCCCCTAATCAATTTCATGGACACCAATCCATAGGATAACTACTTCTCCTCTGCTCTGGCTGATGATCTTCTAGAAGACTACTACCTCCACTACATTGGCTTGTGGATCTCTCTCCACTAAAGACCTCTATCCTCACTCAGAAGATCTTTATCCTCACTGCCCTGACTAATGGATCTCTATCCACTGGAGACTACTATCCTCTGCTCTATCACCTCCAAAGCCTGCTCTAAACTCTGTTCAATATCTATCTCAAATCTATAATAAACACTATCCTTTGCTCTATCAACTCTTCTCACAAATATGTCTCTGCTCTGGCATAAATATGCTCTCAAATTTGTACCAAACTTTGTCCTCAAATATATCCTCAAACCTTAACACAAAGCTTGATCAAATCATAAACCAAATCTGCTCATATTTACCCAAAACCTTAACACAAGGTTTGAAAAAATGAATATACTCTGCTCTCAAGTCTCCACAAAGACTTGCCTCTAATCTGTCCTTAAAATTTCACAAAAGCTCATTAACAATTTCAAAAAACTCAACTTAATCTCTTATAGAAAATCTTTCCAATACCACAAACAAATTTCACTTAGAATCTTGTTTAACCACAAAAATATATAGAGAATTATTAGAAACTCAATATGTTTCACCCTCGCAAAATACTCAATCACTTTCAAAATCTCATTCAAATCAATTTAGAATAAAGTATAATTTGATTCACAAAACTTGAACTATCACTCCAATAATTTTAATCAATAATGCTCAACCAACATCATTCAACCATTCACTCAATAAAACACAACTTGCATACAAATCCTAACCAAGTGTTTCATAATACTTCCAACAACTCACACTATAAATCTCAAACCTTGACTCAAGATGATTCCAAATTCACATAACAATGATATTCATTATCTTTCACAAACACAACTCATGCACATGAAAAATCACTCAATATTTCCAACAATGCTCTAAATCCTTTTCACTCCAAATTTGTATTTCACAATATTCAAGTCAACAATATTTCACTCACAAGGAAAATGTACCCATACCTTTTGTTTTAATGGAGATATATCTTTAAAATCTATCACAATCACAATCAAATCATCTTTTCCAATCTCAAGGTTAGATAGCAACAATCTATATCAAAATATCCACTCAAATATTTCTCTCAATAATCATCTCACCATACAAAAATATCAAGTCTCAAGTACACCTTATAATATCCAAACTTCACAAAAATAATATTCAATTCATAAACAATCAAAATCCTTTGAAAACACTTTATAAACCCAATCTTCACACTTAGAAAAATAAAAATTAATTCCTTTGTTTTAACACTTTTAACTCCAATATTTACAAAATAACATTCAACACAATTAATTTCCTTTCTAACACCTTATATCTCCAATATTTATTTATAATGCTAATTAAAAATTAAAATACTAACCAACCTTATGACTCCCTATCTTTTACCTTAGCAAAAATTAATCACTTAGCTTTAAGTGCCTTCACAACTATCACGTGGCCCCTAGCACTATTCACACCTTTCAAAAATTAAATCAAGCGCTTACCTCAAACGATGGACCACGTAAAAAAATTTGTGCCCATAATGAACACGTCCAAACTTGAACCTGAAACCTGTTGCCACTGTAGTACCCTAGCCCAAGACTAGGCTACCATTGGGCTATGCGCCCAACACATAATCTTAAGAGCACGATTTTCTCTCTATCCCTTGCATTCAATGATTTCCAAAATTAATTAAAAACTCTTATTGCGTTCAAAATGAAGGGGATACAAATCAAATCCCTAACCTGCCTTGCACAAACACCTTAACCAGCTACTGATTGTCACTTGCGCTACCAAGCACTTTGAGAGATATTTGGTGCTCCACTTGGATTTATCACTAAGCTTGCTATCTTAAATTTAACACATGTCAATTCCTTTCTCTTCTATTAAGCAGTGCACAAATTTCTTTTGCTTTGGGAATACAAATCGCATGGATAATTTTGAATAAAAACCATTGCCCATTTTATACCTTTTGCTATGCACTCCAACACGTCAACGTTTCCAATTCGAATTTTAATTCGAAATTTAAACTTAACTTTTGGCACATTTATTATTTATTTAAATTAAAATTTTAACCTATGGTTAAAATATTTTAATTTAAATAAATTAAATAATAACCTTTACAATCTGCCAAATGGGTCTTTTGAAAAAATTATTTCTTAATGACTCCTTGGACCTCATTTTTCTTCACCTCAACCTTTAGCCCATAATATTATAATATTAAATATTATAATATTATTATTTCCTTTTAAACCTGCTTCTCCTTCCTTGGGTCTTCAAACTTTTAGGCCACTTTAGGCATATAATATTTAAACTAAATATTATATCCTATTTCTTTAAACATATTCCTTTCTTTTTGGAAAAACCACCTAATGAATTTAATGATGATGAAACTTGGACATCAACCTCTTGACATCAATGACAACAAAACTTACTCAAATTTCCAACAATGTTTTCTATGTTTTTATTTATTGTAAGTAATATTAGTTTGTTGTTATTTGTCTTATAATTTATAACAATCATTTATCTATTTTATTTTATCTCCCATGAGAAATAATTAGTTGAATTATTTTTAAATTTATGTTGTAGTTTACTATGAATGATTAGTTGATTTACGCTTAGTTTCTTTTCTATTATTTCATTTAATTTTTCACTATAATAATTGTTGGAGAATATTATATTATTTGGTACATGCCAATGTACCATCTTGGTACATCCTTGTAAATATTAGATTATATTTGTGTCTTATATTAGTGTGTGAGTAGATATTTTATGTAATGTAATTATATGCAAGAAATGCACAAGTGTCATGTAAATAAGTGTGCAAGTATAATGTGTGTAAATGTGCACAAGTGTCTCATATGTAAGTGTGCACATGTGTCTTTAGATTAGGAAGTGTTATGTGAAGAGTCATGTCCAAGTGTGCATACAAGATAGAGTCATGTGTATGCAAGTGTCAAGTAGAGAATCCAAGAGTCATGAGCCTTGAAATAAGGAAATGAAGAGTCATGTAACCAAAGATTCATCTACAATGACTATATATTACTCCATAAAGAGGTATAGAGAGACATCACCATATACATCATATTACCATCTTGTTGGTCAAATATCTGCCTAATCAACAAAAAACAATTGTGCACCCTAGATACGGCCAATATTGAATGATCGAAGGAAAGGAATTTCCTCCGTGTCAATATCCAGAGAGGGTTGGCTCCCAAACTAAATCCTACACTAGTTAAAGACTAGAGATGCAGGAAAGAAATTGGAAAATGCAGAAAGAAATGGGAAATATAGCCACAGGTTGAATGCATAGGATTTAGGGCAGACCAACAACAATAAATTCACCCAAGTATGAAATAGCATCAAAAAAAAGAAAAACAATAGAATTTGCTTATGATCTTGCAAAAGCAACCTTCAAAATAACACTCTAGCACTCACTATCTCATCAACAATATTCAAATTTAGATGAATAATTTAAATCTAATAGCACATAAAGAGCATAAGTGTAAAGTAGAAGTGTATAAAGTAGAAGTAAAACACACAATATCACTTGTAAATTTAGAATCCTGGTGTCTTCTATTGATGCAGAGAACTTGGAGAGTTTTCTTGCAAAATGCCTAACCTATTTTACAATGGAAATTTGATTAGTATTTATAGAGGTTTTTGCCTCTTTCATTAAATACATATGGAGGCAAAATGTTTGTAAATAAAAAACATCAACACGATAATTTCTCCTTGGAAATATTCCTTCAACCACGATGATCCAGTTCTAATGTGAAACAGCTCTGGATAGTTGATTAATTGGGCACAAGCATATTAAATTTTGGCCTCTTTCATGCTTTGAAAATCACCACCACTTCAATAATTTACTCCATATTAAATCCATCTTGGAGAGGGAGCGAAACCAATAAGAAGGTATTCCTGGGAAATGATGAAGATCAATAAAAATATTTTTTGTTTGGAAACTATCATTAAATCTTAGCATTCATTTAAAATATACATATTCATCAATATCCGCACTGCAATATTGCTTGATATCAACTATTTGATTGCACCAAAAGCATCTGATATTTTTCATTCACCTTCTTCGCACTCCAACATTCATTTTATCACAACAATGACTATTTTTAATCTTTGGGTGAAAACATTTGATAACTACGTCATTCCCTTTTTAAATTGACATTCACCTTTAAAAGGGGTAAAACTGAGTTTCACCTTCCCTTTTGGGTGATCATAATTGCATTCACCCCTAAAATTTATCTCACCCCTTAACTGGGTAATTTCACTCCTAAAAATGATTTCGCCCATCAGTTTTGCCTATCAGCTTCACCCATCAACTTCATCCATCAACTTCTCCCATCAGCTTTGCCCATCAACTTCACCCATAAGGTTCATCACTCAACTTCACCCATCAGCTTCACCCCTAAACTTCACCCATCAGTTTTGCCCTTCAGTTTCACCCCTTAGCTTCACCCCTGAATTTCACCCATCAAATTCACCCCTCAGCTTCACCCTTGTAGAGGGAAAACATGTTTTTCACCCCTCCTAAGGGGTGACTTTGATTTTGACCCATATTATCACTTGCAAAAATTTTCCTTCTTCTTTATTTGGAAAAAATTATTTATCTAGGCATTTTTACCCCAATGGATTTTCGATGGTACTTCTTCCTGGTTTTCACCTTTTTTTGACTTCTGACTAATGTGTGGCAAAACTGCTAAAACTTTTGGTGGCTCACATGGTATTCATCTCATCTGGATGCAATAAATCCTAGGGCCTTTATCCATTGGGCAACAAAGTCACAACCGCCTGCTGCATCAAACTGTTTACTACTTGCATCAACTTCTTCCTACACTGCCTGATATTGTTTGATTATCTATTTATATTCTCACCCAATGTGAGGTACTTCATTGAGATCAATTAATTTTATCTGCTTTAGGGTGCTTTAGCAAGACTTCGATTTCTGACACCAATGGCTCTTGTAATCCAAAAAAAAAATGAAAAATAAATAAATAGAGGATGTTGAGGGTTTGGCTCAATGGAAGGAGAAAAAATGGATGGGGCCATGGTTACACTCACCCTTTATGAGGTTGGTATACTCACTCACAATGACGATGGAATTAATGGGAGTGAAATATGAGGCAGATGATGATGGAATGGAAAATGAGTCAGGGGTAGAGGTAAACAAACTGAAATAAATAGGAATGGCAAAAGGAGCAATGGTGATTAATGACTATGAAATGGGGAGGGGAACATAAGTGGTGGGTACAACGAATGAAATCATCAAGGTAAAATGAATACCTGTAGGCTTCGACACCATGCCCTCAGCACTTTATTTATCAGTCAACCTATTTACAATATTTACACAAAAAATTGTGACATGATTGGCATATCGCCACCACAAACCTAGATTTGGGTGCTTATCTGGTGAATCTACGGTGTCTAGACCATATTTGATTGTACTTCAAGCAATATTTGAAGTTTGACTATCCTCTTCCCAAAGTTTTCCAAGTTGCAAGCCAACTACAATGTGGCAGGTTATCATGCATGCCAATACTTATACAATTACTGAATAATATGGTGAAAATATTTACCATATGGGTCTTCTTCAAGTACTGGTTACGGTGATGGCTGGAACCAATGCTACAAATTTTGAGAGTCTAATAGCTACGATATCTTGGGCACGTCATCCTCTAACCCTTTGGTGTGACAAAAATATTTTTTTGGTGATAGTGTCAAGATCTCCTTGGGATAAACCTCCTATTGAGGCATGCTTATTGGGACATAAAAATGATGCAAAATTGTGTCTTCTTCATTCTCAGAATCGGCCTCTTGAGCCTATTTATATCCTTGGTCTAGCTCCTGATAGAAACTACAAGCAACCATATTGTTCATTATTGGGGTAATGCTTGCATATTCCTTTTATCGATATTGTGAGACATCCATCTCTTCTTGCTTCATCTCCTGATGGAAACTACAAGTAACCATATTGTTCATTGTTGGAGTAGTGCTTGCATATTTCCTTCATTGGCCTTGGATGAGATCTATCTCTTGTGCTCCACATAGCTACGTTCCAGGTCTTTTCATAGTTTAAGGGATCTGCCATTGAAAATACTACACAAGACATATGGGAGTAGCAACTGTCGGAGAGAGTGATGGAAAGGCAATTTCTCTCCACTATATTTTTCCTAATTGGAGTAAGAGTTGCTCTTCTTGTACTACTTCTGAAAGACCTCAGAGAATCTCTGTTCTCCAGATTGCAGTAGGATGAGGCTTGTCTATGTGGAAATCCCAAATATAGTAGAGGTGGGCCTATACGGGTGTCAAATAGATCTTCTCTGGAATTCTCCTCCAACTCCTCTAAAATTGGACATTAAATGCTATGATATTCTATAGAGGTCCTCTCGTTATGGTGGAGAGGTGCATCAAGAGTTGAAAGGGATCTTGAGAGCCATAAAATTTGTCAACTACTGCTCCTGCTAGGTCCACCCATTAGAATATGCTCTTACACCTGAGTATTTTGTACCACTGCAGCACCCTTCCTTTTGAATATAAGACCAAAAGTATGATCATGACATCTTCGTGGACAATGCCATGGAGGGTAGCTAAAGCAACAACATCTTCAAGGTGCTCTTGGGCCATTCCCTCAGTGCCATTGTATTTTGTTAGGGTCTTTAGGGTACTTTTGGGAATCTCATGCTGACTTTGGAGATTCAAAGGGCTAGGATCATCCCAGTTGGGATAGCATACTTGTGCCATTATAGCAGTGGTTCTCAGATATCATGATCCTTGCCATTGAGTCAGAGTCACCAAGTGAAAATTCTTTCTCCGCTTGTGAGGTCAAGGCTACTCACCAAAACTTGATTCCTTCGGGGTGTCTTATTTTAGTATAAAATATATCCATGATCAAGAGATATAGATATTTAGCTCAACAGAGTTTCCAGGTGATTTTTCCAGATGAATGTAAGCTAAAGATTCACCAAACTCGAGCTCCCTTAAAATATGGAGATTGTGAGTCCCATCGGGCGTGCCAAAAACTATTGGTCAAATATCTACCTAATCAACAAAAATACATTTATGTGCCCTAGATATGACCAAAATTGAATGATCGAAGGAAATGAATGTCTTTCATGTCAATCTCCAGAGAGGGTTGGCTCCCAAACTAAATTCTACACTGGTTGAAGACTAGAGATGCATGAAAGAAATTGGAAAATGCAAAAAAAATGGGAAATATGGCCATAGGTTGAATGCGTAGGATTTGGGGCAGACTAACAATAGGAAATTCACCCAAGCTTGAAATAGCATCAAACAAAAGAAAAGTAGCAAAATTTACTTATGATCTTGCAAGAGCAGCCTTCAAGATAACACTCCAACACTCACTCTCTCATCAACAATATTCAAATTCAGATGAAGAATTTAAATCTAACAATATAGAATAAGCGTAAAGTAGAAGTGTAAAAATTAGAAGGAAATATCACAATATCACTTACAAATTCAGAATCCTATTGTCTTCTATTGATGCAAAGAACCTGAAGAGTTTTCTCGTAAAATGCCTAACCTCTTTTACAATGGAAATTTGATTAATATTTATAGAGGTTTTTGCCTCTTTCATTAAATACATATGGAGGCAAAATGTTTGTAAATCAAAAACATCAACACAATAATTTCTCCTTGGAAATCTTCCTTCAACCATGACAATCCAGTTCTAATGTGAAACAACTCTGGATAGTTGATTAATTGGGCACGAGCATATTAAATTCTGGCCTCTTTCATGCTTTGAAAATCACCACCGCTTCAATAATTTACTCCATATTAAATCCATCTTGGAGAGGGAGCGAAACCAATAAGAAGGCATTCCTGGGAAATGATGAAGATCAATAAAAATATTTTTCATTTGGACACTATCATTAAATCCCAACATTCATTTAAAATATACATATTCATCAATATCCGCACTGCAATATTTCTTGAGATCAACTAATTGATTGCACCAAAAATATTTGATGTTTTTCGTTCACCTTCTTCGCACTCCAGCATTTATTTTATCACAACAATAACTATTTTTAATATTTGGGTGAAAACATTTGATAACTGCATCATTCCATTTTTAAATTGACATTCAGCTTCAAAAGGGACAAAACTGAGTTTTGCCTTCACTTTTGGGTGATCATAATTGTATTAGCCCCTAAAATTTCTCGCCCCTTAACTGGGTAATTTCATCCATGAAAATGATTTCACCCATCAGCTTTGCCCATCATTTTCACCTATCAGCTGCTTCCATCAGCTTTACCCCTCAATTTCTCCCCTAAACTTTACCCATCAGCTTTGCCCCTCAACTTCACCCTTGAATTTTGCCCATCAGCTTCGCCCCTCAGATTTACCCCTAAACTTTGCCCATCAACTTTGCCACTCAACTTCGCCCCTCAGCTTTACCCCTAAACTTTGCCCATCAACTTTGCCGCTCAGCTTCGCCCTTGAGGAGGGCAAAAATTATTTTCACTCCTCCTGAGGGGCGACTTTGATTTTGATCCATATTATCACTTGCAAAATTTTTCCTTCTTTATTTGGATAAAATTATTTATCCAAGCGTTTTCACCCCAATGGATTTTTAGTGGTACATATTCTTAGTTTTCACCTTTTTTTGACTTTTGATTGTAGTGTGGCAAAAATGCCAATACATCTACATCATATCACCACCTACATTATATCATCTAGTGAGTGTTGTATTTGTATAAGAGTTTTATGATATATTTGTAACATAAAGAGGAGTAATATAGATTGCATACATTTGAGCAACTAATATTGTAAGTCTTGTTATATTGTATGATTTAGGCTATTACATTCATATTGCAACTTATTAATGAATGTTATTGGATATATTATTAGCCTTGATATTTACATATTAGTTGTCTCATATCATTTATTATATTTGATCTTATAATATTTGATCCTGTGAGATTTACATTAATATTAAGGCTTCAAAAGCCATCTATGGTATTAGAGCTACAACAAGAAATTGCTTGCACATGATTTATTTAGTTGCAAAATCAATTATTGTCCAGTGTGATGAAATTGGTTAGAGTTTGTCTACTTTAAAGGGAGTTATACCTAGACTCTATTTGAAAATTTAAGAAAATAGAAAGCTAGGGTCTTTCCACTAGGTTGAAGGATAACTAGTGAAGACTAGGACTTAGCTAGGATATTTCCACTAGGTTTAAGGATAACTAGTGAGGACTAGGACCCATATTTGGGTGATTCAACTTGAAAATAATTGATTATTTAGTAAATATCCATCCTAACATTGATTGATATTTTAGGGACATAAAAAAATTCTTGGTTCTATCAAGAATTTTGAAGAAGCTGGTATAATCAAGCTATCTTATTATTGGTCAAATATCTGCCTAATTGCTAAACACTAGGTTTATGCATCCTAGATACGACCAACATTGAAAGGTCAAAGAAAAGAAATGTCCTCCGTGCCAACCTCCAGAGAGGGCTGGTTCCCTAACTAAATCGTATACTGGTAAAATACTAAGGATGCAGGAAAGAAATTAGAAAAATGCAAAAATAAATGGGAAATATGGCCACAGGAAAAAATACAGGACTGGTGTCAGACTAATTAGCAGGAACAAACTCAAGCACAAAGTAGCATTTATAAAAGAAAACAGAACAGAACAAGCTCATGATCTGACCATAGTAACTATCAAAATGGTACTTCGACATTTACCTTCTTATTAGAAGTTTTAAATCCAATAACAAAATTTAAACTGAATAGCAAATAAGATGAACAAATGAAAATATAAGCACACTACACAGAAAGTAAACACATGCAAGATCACTTGCAAATTCGAAAATCTGATGCCCTGTATTAATGAAGAGAGCTTAGAGAAATCTCTCACAAAATGTCTAACCCCCATTTACAATGAAATTTGTCTAGTATTTATAGAGGTTTTTGCCTCTTTCATTAAATACATAGGATAATAAAATATTCTAAGATCAAAGACAAAACTAGCAAAATCCTCCTTGAATTCTTTGAAAATCCATCCTCCTGAGAAGACAAATTCTTGAAAATCTATAATTTTGGCGAGGGTGTGTAGATTGAAAAAAAGACATTAAATTCTTATGAGCGCATTTGGTACATTGGAAATCATGAAAACTCATTTCTTCTCGCCTTCCTCTTTGTGATCCATAAAATAGAGTAACTGAGGGCATCCCTAATTAAATACGTAAACTTAGCACCTTTGAATATTTGACCAAATTTCCATTCGCCCACATTTATTTTTGCCTCAACATTTGTTTCACCCCATTGCAAACTGAAAGGCACGCGTGCAACACAATGGAAGTATGTTCACCCCTAAAAAGGGTGAATTGGATGTTCACCCCTCAGGAAGGGTGAACGTGATCCCAATGCACCAAAATGTTGGTTCACCCATAGGAAGGGCAAACGGGATGTTCACCCCTCAAGAAGGGTGAATGCAATATGGTTTAGGTGCACGAGAAATATGGTTTGGGCACATGCACAATATGGTTTGGGCACACGTGCATCCAATTATTTTCAAAATGCGTTCACCCCTAAGAAGGGCAAATGACGTGTTCACCCCAATGTTAGGACAAACATGACCTTGCGCTCTTTTGGATAAAAGTAAATGTTGGAGTGCTATTTTGATAGTTACTATGGTCAGATCATGAGATTGTTCTATTATGTTTTCTTTTATAAATGCTACTTTGTGCTTGAGTTTTTTCCTGCTAATTAGTCTGAAACCAGTCCTATACTTTGGTCTATATTTCTCTTTTCTTTTTGCATTTTTCCAATTTCTTTCCTGCATCCTTAGTATTTTACTAGTATAGGATTTAGTTAGGGAACCAGCCCTCTCTGGAGATTGGCACGGAGGACATTTATTTCCTCTAGCCTTTCAATATTGGTCGTATCTAAGCGCATAAGCACAGTGTTTAGCAATTAGGCATATATTTGACCAATAGTTTTTGGCACGACCGGTGGAACTTTAAGGTTCCACTTCCAGCAGTGTTAGGTTCGGTGTTCATCTTTCTACTGAGATTATAACATCTAGAGACTCAAATTTTATCTAGAACTCCATAGGTGTGAGGACGTCAAAATTTATCTCTCATGAATACAAGATCAAAATCCAAGAATCCTGATAATAAAATTGATTTTTATGAACTTGATATCCAAAGGTTAGGAGAGCATCCTCAAATAGCAACTTTTTGACAAACGTCTTCACTCCCTCATATCCCATCCATACCATCTATTTCATCTTCTTAGTTGGATGGTGTATTTTTTGCTCCCGTAAGTCCAGTGAGTATTACCACCAATTTTCCTCAGCCTCTACCTAGTACAACCACTAACGCTCTGTAACCTACTCCCCATATTCCCATTCACATAGCCCAAAATTCCCACCACACCAAAAACAACTCCCAAGGTAGTTCCCTGCATGGAAAAACTTTGAATCCTTGAATTTGCAGGCACAGAATCCAGTACCTCAAGCTACTATGAAGGCTTTGCCAACATATGATGGTATTGGGAAAACTACATATGAGCATATCCAATATGTGGCCTCTCTTGTAACTATCCACGATATAACTGATGAGGATGTAATGATAAAACTTTTGGTTTTGTCGCTAAGGGGAAAATTACTATATTGGTATCGATCCTTGTATCCTAGTACCATTACTTCATGGGATCAATTGGCAAAGTTGTTGATTAAGAATTTCCATGAGAAAGTTGATACTTATTCTTTGTTGCACCAGTTCACCATGATTCAAAGACATCCACAAGAAGAGCTTGTAGATTTTAATTTCCAATTTACGCGAAGCTGGCAAAGGGTTCCAGATGGTTTGCGGTCGATGCTCAAGCAAGCAACATTTATTATATTTGAGTGCTCAGTACTGATATCGGTATGGCCATGCATCAAGCCAATGTGACCACCTTCCCAGATCTGTACACACAAGCTAAAAAGGCCAAATTTGACCTAATTGTTGTAGGCAGAATTCCTTCAAAAGCAACAATACCTATTCTCCTTGATCTCCCGCAATATCTTTACTCTAATGCATTATCATAGCCTATGAAGTCCATGTATCCAGTTCCTTCATAGAGTTTTGCCCCCATGCAAGTGGTCCCTATCCCTATCCTGCAATCATCTACTATGAGCTTTCCATGATCTCCTGCTCTATTAGTACCTCCACAGCCTTCATCCATTTATTTTCCAATATTTTCAACACCTCCATCTCCTTTACCATTACTCGCACTACAAGAACCTTTGTCATTTCCAGTGCTAACTCCGTAACCTAATCCAAATTCTCTCATCAATTTATTACAAGAAGTGAAATACAATAATACGGTTTTGAGGACGATAATGAGCTTACAACGATGAGGAAAAAATAAGCTGAAGTTGAGTTCCGATCAAGAAGATTTCAAACTCCGCAAATCACTCGATAGCAAGCATCTACCAGTAGGGGACCTGATAAAAACACCATGGTGCTAGTAAATAATGAAGTTCATGTGTCTAAAAGAGCATATTGGTGTTATACATGCAATGATCCTCACGATGAAGATACATGTATGGTGCATTTGAACTATGTTCAGACATTGGCAGAAAGTTCCTCGGATGGGTAAGTTAATATGATTCAATAAGTGGAACATAATTGTATGATGTCATCCCTGGAGCAAGTTTCAGTCCTCACTAGGTATGGGAAGAAGTCGATGACTATTGATCCCATGGAATTGCAACCTTTGAGAGTACCTGCAAAACCAAAAACGTAGGAAGAAAAGCGGTCATCCCTGGTGAAGACTCCTAACATTAGAACCAAGGGACCTGATGATGTTAAGGTGAAAGATCTATTTCTTAGCAAGCTCAAGATAAAGTGCAAGCTAAGCCTTCAACTTCACAATGCAACTTCACAATGCTCGCTCCAGTTTTTAGTGAAACAAAAGAGCAAGCTAAGGAGAGACTCAAGTATCCTTCGTTAACTAAAAGGCAAAGAGTAGAAGCTACACAGTAGTATCAAGATAAGTATAAGTGGACCTTTGAGGAAAAATACTCAATTGATCATAGCTATAGTAATGTGGAAGAAATGAAGAAACTAGCAAGGATTAGCTTATATGATGCATTACAATTACCTGGGCAGATTGATTTGTTACAAGAATCCTTGAAGACTACTAAGGACCAAAAGAAATATTGTTCATAAATAGTCTTGGCACAAGCGCTCCCCACTTTAGTGACAAGAAAAAATAGGCCTCCCCCATTTTATTTATCCTTGAGAATGGAAGGGTGTATCGTGCATAATTTCATGATTGACTTCGGTACTACAACTACTATCATGCCAAAGGTAGTATGGGAAGTAATGGATATGGAGTATACAAGGAGTAGTCCAAGAGTGTTGCAGGTGGATGGAACTCCAGCCAAGACTGTTGGGGTAATCAAGGATATTCTGATTGTACTCCATAGTATACCTCAAATTACTGTCATCCAAGAGGTGGTGGTTGTTGATTTGGAGCCCTATTTTAGCATGTGCCTTTCAAGGGAATTTACATCTAAGCTTGGAGGTTATCTTTTCCTAGATTATTCACATTTGGAGATACCGTTCAAGGGAAGGTGAATCCGCATTTATAATGAGAAGCCTTCACCTTTTCATATTGAAAATATAGAGGAGGCAGAACAAGTTCTAGGCACGATAAACATGATGACCAAAAAATTAGAGGAAGTTGATCTAGTTGAAGAAGCACTTGATGAGCTTCGCTTGGAGAAGGAGTTTTGGCTGACGGATTTTAATGCTATGATTGGGATAGATATTGGTTGTTATTCAATCCAGAATATAGAACAATCCAAAAAAAAGGTCATTGGGTCTCCATACCCTATTTCACACCAGTTATGGAAGTTGTTCTTTGATGGCACTCAATGTAAGAATGCTGCAGGAGCAGGCATTGTATTGATTTCTCCTAAGAGAATACATAAAATTTGTTTCTATAGATTGACCTAGAGCTATACAAATTGTTAGCGTACTTACCTTTGTCTGTATTTGTTTATTAGACAGACTGTTACAACTTCGTAACAGTGTTTCAGTTCTTCTGTTGCGCCGGTGACTATTCCCGGCAGATGTAAACATTATTTAATTCCCTGCTCAATAATACAATCTAGCTTGCGTTTTACATGGCATCAGAGCCAGACTGGTACGGGATATTTTTGCAGTGAAAGGAAGCAGCGAGAGGAGGCTGGAGGCGGACGAGCAGAGGAATTTTTTTTTATTTTTTTTCCGCGACGTGTTGCGAGATAAAATAATCAAAAAAAAAAAATCTGCACAGAGCGTCTGCAGGGACGCAGACGTCCCGTCTTCGCGCAGGACGCAGAGCGTCTGCAGGGACGCAGACGTCCCGTCTTCGCGCAGGACGCAGAGCGTCTACAGGGATGCAGACGTCCCATCTGCGTGCAGGGCGCAGAGCGTCTGCGTCGACGCCCAGGGACGCAGAGCGTCCCGTTCTCCCCCCCACCCCCCGTGCGACGCGCGATCTACGCACACACGCTCCCCGAGGTGGCCCCCCTCCCCACCCCCACCCCCGTGCGACGTGCGATCTATGCGTGTGCGCTCCCCGAGGTGCCCCCCCCTCCCCCCAACCCACGGGCGACGCTGAGCGGGAATTTTAAAATTCCCGCTCGCGCTCCCACGGGGGGAGTATAAACCCCCCCTTCCTTGCGCGTAGGAAACGAACGCCGCGCAGGAAACAAACGCGGGCGTCGTCGCGCAGCAGGTCGGCCGCGTAGCAGGCCATGAAAAATCGGGCGGAGAGAAAAAAAAAAAAAACGTCGCCGCGCAGCAGGCCGAGGAGCTGTTTGTTTTTTTCCGAAAAATAGAGCGACTGGGGGAATTTCGGAAAAGCAGCACGGATTCGAGTTTTTTTTTTCGAAAAACCAGTGTGCAGGGAGCTTCGCGTCGTTGAAGCAACCAGGCCGAAAGCAGAGGAGGAGGAGGAAGAAGGTGTTCAAAAAGGAGGAGGCTCTTGATCTCTTCCGGATCAGCCCGCTGGCTCACGTGGTCGTGAGCCGTGCGGTTAAGGCTCAGGGAGCCTACAGGTCGGGGGTTCAAATCCCGCCGACTCCCCTCAGGTATATTTTTTTTGTTCAAAGTCATTTTTAATTATTATTATTTTTAATTAAAATTTTTAATTTTAATTTTTTTAATATAGTTTTAAACTTTATAAATTAAAATTTAATTTTAATTTATTTTTTCTAAAGTTTTTAAAACTATATAAATTGAAATTATTTATTTTAATTTTAAATAAATAATTATTATAAAAATGCTTTGTTAAAAAAAAAAAAAAAAAGTCTTTTAAGGGGGGATTTTTTTTTCAAAAAATCAAAGGGGGATGTTGAGTAATTTTTTGAAATAGCAATTTGGCATTGTAAAAGGTGCATTTTCGGCTGTGACCGACACCTTGTGGGTTATTCTAGTGGGCATTTTTTTTGTTGTATGTTGCATATTTCATTTTTGCACTATAACATTAAAAATTAAAATCAAACACTCCCTAAGTCCCCGGAATATAAAACCCATCTGTGCAATTTATTTGCACTGCAGCGTTCGGTATTTGCGATACCTCTGGCCAGCACTTACAGGTAAAGCTGTCGTGATTTGGCTACTGTATCCGCCGCCTAATATAGCTGCTATAACGACGTCTGAGCTTGTTCTCTATAAATCGTCGAGGAGGAATAAGTACACCATTTTTGCATTTTTTACTCCATCCACTACCCTTTATCGCACTTGTGTTTAGGCGTAAATCCTGACGAAGTATTCTTCATAGTGTTTAGGGGAAGTTACGCCCCACGCATGAGAAGAATCTTCTATGGTAGGTGCCATCAACAAGGCGATTCCCTTTTAGCACCGCTTATGTTCCACGTATCGTATGATCTCTAAATTTCACCTATAGTCTCCCTCACGTAAGGGCGGGTGATTTTTGTTGATCTTTCTAAATACCTATAGTTTCCCTCACGTAAGGGCGGGTATTTTGTACGGTATATTGGCCTAGAAAAAGGTATATCGAAATGGGGACCAATTTGGTGATATAAGGAACCTTCACTATGGCCGCTGTTGCAAAGTTGATGACTGATCCGCATCAGTTATTGAAAGGTCCAAATTATACACCATGGAAACATAAGATGAAGGCAATTCTCCAAATGGAAGATTTGTGGGGTATTGTTACTGGAGTAGCAACCAGGCCTTCACCAACATTAGGATCCACAGGTCCTTCAGCAGATCAGATTGCTTTTGACAAGAAAGACAGTAGAGCAAAGGTGCTCATTTTGTTTGCTGTTTTAGATGAAGTGCAACCTCATATAGCTGATAAAGCAAGTGGTAAAGAGGCATGGGATGCCCTTAGAACCATCTATGAGGGGAAGAATGAATCCACCATTCTTCATCTTCAACAACTTCATAACCTGAGTTTGAGGCAGGGTGAAACAGCTTGAACTCTTTCACGTGCAGAGTGTCTGAGTTGAAAGAGAAATTGAGTTCTCTGGGAGATACTGTGGACGAAAAGCTTCTCATTTCACTTGTGATGAGAGCTTTACCTTCTTCATTTGACATGTTTATAACCTCCATCCAGGTGTCCCAACGACAAATTACCTACATCGAGTTGGTCAATCTGCTCCAACAACAGGAGGCATGCCAACTTCACAAGGATGATTCTTCCAATATAGCCCTATACACCAACAAGCAAGGTTCTAGGAAGAAAGGTAATGGGCAAAAAGGAGGCAACTTTTAGAAAGGAGGAAATTCTCAACAGGATACAAAAGGAAAAGGCAAACAACCTCAACAGAAGAAGAGGTGGTGCAAGATCTGTGAGAAAGACAACCATGACACCAACAGGTGTTGGCATAAGAACAAGCAGAAAGGCCAAAACAAACCAAAAAATAAGAACAAGCAACCCCAGGTGAATGTTGCTGTTGAATAATCTGACTCAGATTTTGAATGGGCACACAAGGTGCTCATGACTACCACAGATTCCACACAGAGGGATCCTATTTGGTATGTCGATTCTGGAGCTAGTAAACATATGACTAGCGACAGATCATGGTTTGAATCATTTGTGGCCAAAGAGGGCAAACCTGTCACAATTGCTGATGATAAAACCTACAGGGTTCAGTGAGAGGGTACAGTTTCGACCACTCTTCCCGATGGCAAGTGTCGGATTGACAAGGTCCTCTATGTTTCGGGATTGGCCAACAATTTTTTGTCAGTGACACAAATCCTGGACAGAAATATGGTTGTCAACTTTCGTGTTGAGAATGGAAAGAAGTGTTGTACCATTACCAGGAAGGGTAAACAGATTGCAACAGCTTCTTATAAGCATGGCTTATTTGCACTAGATGCTATCTCTACTCCACATGTTGCCATGACTGTCTCTACCAAGGAGGCAACTTCCCTATGGCACAAGAGATATGGGCATCTTAGTTCTGGCTACTTACTTGAGCTCAGCAAGTATGAGATGGTAAAGGGTCTTCCTTCCCTTTCTCGCCACATTGCCGCAGTGTGCTCGACCGCTGGCAGAAAGCAAGCATAGAGTACCATTTGAGAAGAGCTCTGCAAGAGCACGAAAACCTCCGGAGCTAATTCACACCGATCTATGTGGTCCTTTCACACCCAACGATGTTGGAGGGAAGAGGTACTTTCACTTATTCGTAGATGACTACTCACGAAAGATGTGGGTTTTCTTTCTCAAACTAAAATCGAAGCTTTTGCATTCTTCCAGCGAGTTCAAGAAATCCGTTGAGAAGGAGTCCGGGGCTTCTATCAAAACCCTCCGCTCAGATCGAGGGGGAGAGTTTACCTCTAATGAATTTTTTGCATTCCTAGATAAGCATGGGATCAAGAGACAAGTTAACAACTGCCTATACTCCTCAACAAAATGGAGTTGTTGAGAGAAGGAACCGTTCTATAATGGAAATGGTTCGTTGTATGCTCACAAGTGCAACTCTTGGGCAACAATATTGGGCAGAAGTCGTCACCACTGCAGTGTATCTTTTGAATAGGGCACCCACAAAGGCTCTAAAAGGAATGACTCCACAGGAAGCATGGAGTGGTCAAAAACCCTCCATATCTCATCTACGTATTTTCGGATGTCAAGCTTTCATGCACATACCGAAAGAAAAAAGGAAGAAGCTAGATGAGAAAACACTGAGATGTATTTTTCTTGGATATTCTGAGCACTCTAAAGGATATCGGTTGATAGATCCTTTGACCAAGAAAATTCATATCAGCGAGAGATGTTGTCTTTGATGAAGCTTTCACATCACAGAGCACATCTACAGTACACCAGGATATTGTGGAAACTAAGGAAGAGGAGATTCCTTCGTCAACACAAACAGGAGGTCCTTCTACATCTTCTTCACCACCACCGAAGAAGAATCCTAAATGGTGTACAAATACAATCAGAGATGCAAATTTATCCACTCCTCCCAATTTGAATTTGGATAGACCTCGTACACGCAGTATGGCTCAAAAGGAAAGAGAAGCCGGAGAAACCGGTGAGGTTGATGATCTTTGTCAATCTTTTGAGGAACTTTCGTGACTCCAAGTAGAGAAGTTGAGGATATGGATATTGATGATGACAGGGCATTCATGTCTACCATAGATAGTCTTGAACTCCGCATCGGTGCAAGATGCTCTCAGTGAGCCTCAGTGGAAGGCCGCTACGGATACAGAGTATGAGTCTCTGATGAAAAATAAAACTTGGAAGCTTGTTGATCTACCGCATGGAAAGAAACCTATTGGCTGCAAATGGGTATACAAAATCAAGTACAAGGTAGATGGAACAATTGATAAGCATAAGGCCCGACTTGTTGCAAAGGGCTATGCTCAAAAGGAAGGCATCGACTATGAAGAAATTTTTGCACCTACTGCTCGAATGACCACAATTCGGGTTATGTGTGCTATGGAAGCACAATATGGGTGGAAAGTTCACCAGATGGATGTCAAAAGTGCCTTTCTTAATGGTGATCTCCAAGAAGAAGTCTATATGACTCAGCCTAAAGGATTTGAAGTGGAAGGCCAACAGCAGAAAGTTTGCAAATTGGTCAAATCCTTGTATGGTCTGAAACAAGCTCCTCGAGCTTGGTATATAAAAATGGAAAATCACCTAATGCAGCATGGATTTAAGAGATGTCCGTCAGATGCAAACCTCTATTTCAAGAAACAGGGTTCTGAGATAGTGTTGCTTGTACTCTATGTGGATGATCTGCTCATTACAGGGAGTTCAGAAGATATGATCTCTACTGTCAAAAGAAACTTGTGCAAATATTTTGAGATGACAGATCTCGGACTTCTCCATTACCGTCTTGGTCTGGAATTCAGCCAGAAGGAGCACTCCATCAAAGTGTCTCGTAAAAAGTATGCCAAGACATTGCTCGATAAATATCGCATGATCGACCGCAAGCCAATGGCAACTCCAATGGATAATGGACTTCGATTATCGCGATATGATGACTCACCTCAGGTAGATGGCACTCTCTATCGACAGTTGATTGGGAGTCTCATATATCTGACCAATACTAGGCCAGATCTCGTATTTGCTGTAAACTATCTTTCGAGGTTCATGCAGGAGCCTAAGAATACTCATTGGAAAGCAGCAAAACGTGTTCTTCACTATGTACGTGGTACTATAGAATATGGCCTAGAATACAAGAGGAACAACAAATTCTTCTTGCAAGGATACACGGACTCCGACTATGCCGGATCATTTGATGATCGCAAGTCAACTTCTGGATACATTTTTCATCTGGGATCCGGTCCTGTCTCTTGGCACAGCAAGAAGCAATAGGTGGTTGCTATTTCTTCAACAGAGGCAGAATATCACGCCGCACGTGAAGCTGTGTGCGAAGTGATATGGTTACATCGCATTCTGACAAGTATGGGCCATCCATAAAAATCTCCAATACACTTGTTTTGCGACAATCAGGGTGTTCTGAACCTCGTCAAGAATCCAGTCCATCATGAAAAAACAAAGCACATTGACACACAATGTCATTTCATTCGAGAGTTAGTTCCAAAGTACTGAATTCAGCTTCAGCACATTCCCACAGATGCTCAAGTTGCAGACATTTTCACTAAGGCACTTGGACGTGTCAAATTTGAATTGTTTCGCAGCTCACTTTGTATTGCAAAATAATGTAAGGGGATGTTAGTAGTTTAGTATAGCTATTAGTTATTACATTACCCAAATAATGTAATAAAGGGGGATGTTAGCTTACTTACCTTTGTCTGTATTTGTTTATTATACAAACTGTTACAACTTCGTAACAATGTTTCAGTTCTTCTGTTGCGCCGATGACTATTCCCGACAGATGTAAACATTATTTAATTCCTTGCTCAATAATACAATCTAGCTTGCGTTTTACACAAATAACGTGGCTGAATATGAAGCACTATGCCTTAGCTTGAATAAAGCAAAGAAAATGGGAATTGAACAACTGCAAATTTTTGGTGACTCCGAGCTTATTATCAATCAAGTTACAAATAGTTGCATGAACAAGCAATATTATTTGAAGGCTTATTTCAACAGAGTATGGGATCTATTAGAAGCATTTAAATCTCTGAATATTTAGGCAATTCCTCAGAAGCAAAACAGACATGCTAATAATTTAGCTTCCCTTGGCGCTAATTTTTCTCCTACTGAGCAAGTGGTTCGGAAGCCAAAGACAGTGAGAGTAATTTATAAGCGTTACATTCTAGATAAGAATATCTATTGGCAAGTGTTTGATAATGATGAGAAAATAGTGATTTTTTTTCTCAAAGAAGCTGCTAATGCCAATGATAAAGTCCTTGTGGAGGAAGAAACGGAAGTAATGATTTAGTTGAGAAATAATCATATTCCTAGGGTATTGATTTCATTAGAGAGCTTGTTTGATCAAAATTATAGGGCTGATAAACATAGTATTAAAGTGGATACCAAGAAATATAGAGAATTGCAGTTGGAAACAAGAAATATCATTAATATTGGGACTGATTGTAAATCAGATGAGATTGAAGGCATAAGAAATCTGTGCTATGAATATCCAAATATTGTAGCATGGAGTTATTAGGACTTGAAAGGATGACAAGAATGTGATTCAGCACACAATTGAGTTACAAGAAGTAGTTAAGCCTTTTCGGTAGAAACAACGTCCTATAAATACTAAGATTGATATCCTCATGAAGGTGGAGTTGTTGAAGATGCTTGAGGTAAGGATAATTTATCCTATTAAGCATTCTACTTGGGTAGCAAACCTGGTTCCTGTAAGGAAGAAGAACGAAGACATACGTCTATGCATTGATTTCCAAAATTTAAACCAGGCATCACTCAAGGACCATTATACTTTGCCTTAGATAGACCAAATTATTCATGTTGTGGCTGGCACCCAGAGATTCTTGTTGCTAGATGGCTTCTTAGGGTACAATAAAATTTGGGTAAAATATGAGGATCAATACAAGATAACATTTACTACTAAGTGGGGTACATTCGCTTACCAATGGATGCCCTTTGGGATTTCAAATGCTGGTGCTACTTTTCATAGAGCCATGGACGTCGACTTTGGTGAGTTGTTAAATAAAATTCTTGTAATATATCTTGATGATATGATGGTGTTTTCACAGTGTAGAACAAATCATATTACCCATCTGAGGTAAATATTTGAGAAGTGCCAAGAATTTGGGATTTCCATAAACTCAAAGAAGTCAATTTTTGTTGTTAAAGAAGGAAATTTTCTGGGCCATGTGATCTTGCAAGAAGTATTGGCCATAGATCCTACACGAGCTGAAGGACTCATGAAACTTCCGTTACCCATAAATAAGAAAAACTTGCAGTTCTTCTTTGGAAAAATAAAATTTATTCATAAGTTTATTGCTGACTCCGCCCAAGTCATCAAGCCTATGAATGATATTTTGAAGAAGGATGTTGAGTTTAAGTGGACAGAAGCTAGGAAGAGAGAATTTCAAGAAATCAAAGAAAATATTACTCAAGCACCAATTTTGATCAATCCTGACTACTCCAAAGACTTCATCCTTTATGCAGTAGGTGAGTAGGAGAGTTATGTTGCTGTACTAACATAGAAACAATATTATGGTGAGGAGAAGCCTATTGCTTTTATAATCCAGGTTATAGCGCCACACCAAGAGAAGTACAATTTTATAGAGAAGCAATTTTATGCAGTAATGAAAGCATTAAAGAAATTTGTCCACTTTGTTTCTCAAAGTAAGACTATGCTTTATGTCGTTTATCCTGATGTTCAAAAATTTATACTCCAAGGAGAATTAGGAGAAAAGAGGGTCGGTTGGGTCACAAAAATCTAGGAGTATGATGTGGAGATCCAATCGATGAAACTAGTTCGTGGACATGCTCTGTGTCAAGAGCTGGCCAAAAGCATTGTTGTTGAAATGACTGAAGCAAGTCATGAAGATGTAATTTGTGTAAATCACACAATAGGTGATAAATATTGGATAGAGGAATTGGTTGATCACTTTACTTCTGGAAGATTTATGAACCATCTTGATCCCTCGTAGTGCCAACGATTCAGATTGCAAGCACTCAGGTATGTGTTGTTGCCTAATGGATTATATCATAAAAATATAGATGGTGTATTGCTCATGTGTAAAGGCTTCCAAAAAGGAAAAAAATTTGGAGGAGTTTCATTCTAGACTATCAAGAGGGCATTACACAGGCAGACCCATGGCTTTGAAGATTATTCAGGTAGGTTATTATTGGCTTACCCTATTCGCTAAATTCCAGTAGTGTGATAGTTGTCAAAGATATGTAGGTTGAATCATAAAAGGAGCATTAATACTACATCCAATTCAGGTGGAAGCACCCTTTTAGCAATGGGGCCTTGATTTTATCGGTGTTATTGATCCACACTCTTCTATGAAGTATAAATATATCTTAACAACAACATACTACTTCACCAGGTGGGTGAAACCCATACCCACTAAGAAGGCTGATCAGGTGACGATGATCTCTTTTCCAAAGAGCCTTATCACTCATTTTGGTATACCAGATTATTTGGTAACTGAAAATGGTACTCCCTTTATCGAAGCCAAAATTATAGAAATTGCTAGAAGATATGGTATTTACCTGAAGACATCCTCTAATTACTACCCATAGGGGAATGGATTTGCTAAGTCTACTAACAAAAATTTGCCACAGATTCTAGAAAGGATGATGGGCAGTAAAAAGAGGAGTTCACATTTCTAATGAACCAAGCACTTTGGATCGAATGTATTTCTATGAAGAAGTCTATAAATACATCTCTGTATGCTTTGGTTTATGGAAAAAAAGTTGTCCTCCCTACCCACATTGAATTACCAGTACTCCAAACTTTACAAATGTTCCAAGACTAAGATGAATAATATGATCCTATGGAAGTAAGGTTGGCACAGTTGCTACAATTATAAGAAAAAAGAGAGGAGACTTACCTATATTTTGCCAAACATTATGTAGATATGAAGAAATGGTTTAAAAAGAAGACAAGTGACCGAAGTTTTTAGGTGATAGAACTAGTGCTAAAATGGAATGAGAAGAAATCTAAGCCTGGAAAGCACCATAAGTTTGATGCCATATGGGAAGGACCTTTTCAGGTCTCTATAGTAAACTCTGCCAATGCTTATCATCTCTACAACATGGAAAGTTACAAGCTCCCCATTCTGGTGAACGGTCTTCATTTGAAGGCCTATGTTACGTAATCTTGATCTGCTAAAGGTAACACTTTGTACATATGTAAATATTCTCTTTGTCTTTGATGATTTTTGTATATAAGGAGATATATATATAGACATTCTAAAAAAAAAAGAGAAGACAAATCTTTTTACCTCGAGAACAACTTAAATTTCTTTGTTCTCCCGAAAAGGGAGTAAGTCTGAGTTCAACGACAGTACATATTAATTGAACTTCACATTCACCCTTTCAATGGGGTGAATGGGATGTTCACCCAGGTTAAGGGCCAAACGTATTTGTATAACGTCACCATGTGAAGGAGAAAGAAAAGAAACAAAAATATTTTGTTTTTTTTGGTTTTTTCCCCCTTAAAGCTTGCTTTAAAAGGCAAAAGGAAAAAAAAAAACATGGCGCTTTTTAGGAGGGACGAAAAGCATGTTTGAAGTTTTTGAAGGGAAATCCAATTTTAGAAAAATCATTCCCGTGAAAGTTTTCAAACACAATCACCCACATGAAAAGATAGAACACTTTCACGCAAATTTTAAAATCACTAAGGAATAGTTGAGCGCCCAAGCATTTTTCACCAAGTGAGGAGACAAAAATTTTGGGGCATGTTGTGAAATAAATACGCCTCCGGGTTACGTGTCAGTAATCGAAAGCAAGAAGTGCTAGAATTCAATCATAATTTTAAAATGTGGGAAGTTCTCAAGTTTAGCTTTCTAAGGTGACTGCAAGCATTAATGATTGGTAGGCGAACGACTAGGTTGGTATTCCCAGCAAGCTTCAGGTGCTAGGGTACACTTCTCTATGCATTATTGCACAACACAGAAGCACGAGTCTCTAAGAGAATCTGGAGGTAAATCAAAGGGAAGGGTTTTTGTGCCTTGGAAATAGTGCATGAGTGGTTTTTCGAGGATTATTCCTCTTCGAAGATGCGCTTGCATTTAATTTTGAATCACTGCAGTAGCTGACAGTGCTCCTATAAATTTTGGGAGGTACAAGGGCCAATATTGTTTTTCCTTATTATTTTAAAACTTTGTTTGTTTTGCTATATCTTGCGTTTCTAGTGCAGAAGTAATTTTTTAGAAGAATTTCCAGAGGTTTGAAAGTAAAAAATTGTAGAGTCATTCAACGCTTTGTCAGATATGATGGGTAGACGCAGTAAAGAGTTGAGTGATGTGAAGGATGTTGCAAAGGCAAATTCAGCTAAGAAGTGAGAAAGAAGTTCTAGGGCTAAGAAAGCTCGAAAGAATGACTATGTCGACCTGGACCCCTATGAAGATAAAATGGAAGAAATTGGGGATTGTTTGATTCCACACAAGGGATTCGATCAGTTAAGGCAAGGGGTTGAGACTGCAGTGATCCAGGGTGTTTCATTTAATAGTTGGCTCACAATGCCTCATAATTCACAACTTTCATGGTACCTATGTTCGCCTGTGTACCCATGCCCTGATCTGGTACAACTAATTGCATAGTTTTATGATCCTTTTACCAAAGTTATATGCAATGCCAGGAAATAAATTCTCTTTAAAATTACATCGGATGAGGTCTAAGAGGCTTTTGCATGTGGGTTGAAGGCTACAAGTTATGTAGTAAATAATAAAGTTCATATAGATGAGCAGGAATATAGGTATATTTCCACAGCTACTATGAGACAATTTATGGAGACACAGCTCGTCAAGGAGCCGCAGATGGGACAGCTACCAAATTTGTCCAAATCGCTTTCATAATTTAAGAGCCAAGATATTTTTTCTATGCTTGCCTGGATTACTGGGTTACCCTTAGAAGAGACAATGCATAAATGGCAGGAGACTATGGCTCAATGCATTTGTGAGGTGGAATTTTATTCTCTTGCTGCTATGAGACAGGGTGTAAATCCAATTTATTTTGATTGGGCTGAGTTTATTTCTTGAAGGCTTAATTCACAATTGCAAAATTTGTAGGAAGGAAAGTCTAAATCATTTTTGCACACTTCGCTACTGGTCTAGTTCTTTTTATTTCAGATGTAACATCATTTTTCTTTTATTGCAGTAACACAGTCAGGCAAAAAATATGAGCCCTACCTTGTTTACAAGTGGACTCAGGTGTTGACGAAATGAGATTCTATGTACAACTTTAATAGTTGGTTTTTGGGTCCTTCTATTGAACTTCTATGTGGAAAATGTGATAGGGTACCGTGCGACTTGAGAGATGTCATTGTTTTAGAAGACAGGGGTGATATATTTTGCTCACTCAAGGTGTGGTTGTTTGAATTTTAGGGTACACAGGTAAACTATTTTTATTGCCTTATTTTGCTACTACGCATATTTTTACAATGGAATTTGTATGTCAAGTAGATTACGTCAACGATATATACGACACCGAGCGAGGGAAGAAGACAACCTACACTATGCCTTTTAAGTTTGGGAGTATAGAAGTGAATTAGGTTGGGTAAAATCACATTTTTATGATGGCACTTTAGGACCTGGGATTAATTGAATTGCCATAGTGATGGCGTTATGACCCTCTCAGAATTTTTTTGGAAATTATCAAGGCAAAGACATTTCATTGCTGCCTGTGCCCAGATATTCAGAAGCGATGTAACAATTTTTATGGCCATACATGAACTGGCACATAGAGAAAATGTCCTCCCTTCATCCATGGGATGATTATTATGAGCAGGAAGAGGAGTATAATCCTAAAAAGAATAAAACACATATTCCTCCTCTTGGTCTGTTTCGAACTATTAAGGAAGCTAACCCAGCATGGAGCAAGGAGAAAATCATGAACTGGTGGGTGATGCGCATTCATCGTAGAAAGCCATATGCTGCTTACGGGTTGAATCTTGATACTCAGTTTTCCAAAGCTTATGATAGATTTGTGGAATCATATCAACCCATTGCTTTCACCACCGTTTTGCCACAAAGATTTCAACAGTCCAAAAGTGGTGAAAGCGAGCCTGAGCAAGACCCAATGGTTGAAGATGAGACTGAAGAAGAGGATCAAGAGGAAGAGTAATATGTTTTTCGAAGATGATCTCAAAGGATGAATTACCCTCAGGAGGAGGCTCACGTGCCCAAGAAACCAAAATAGTCGATGGTGCCCCCATTTCCAAAAGTGACCAAACAACCTCAAACCAGTGCAACCTTTACATCTACTGTTACAGTCCCATGTCTTCGGGTGTTGCAATTTCTACTATGCTAATTTCTACAACCACTTCTATGCTGAAAGTGAATCCTTCACCCAATAATGAGCTTCCTACTTCATTTACGCAAATATTTTCAATGGCACAACAAGCAAAGGAGGAGCAAATTTTGAAGGATTCACATGTCAAAATTTTGGACGAGGAAGTAGCTCTCAATTTTGGAGATCCAGAAGGAGCGTGAGATGAGGAGTTAGTTGTACAAACTCCTCCATCAGCTAAAAAAGTGGCACTTGCACCCCAAGGTACGTCATACCTTCCCTCTTCTTCTCTCTCTCATGGAGCATGCAGTGGTTTCTTCTTCGATCCCATTCGTTACATTTTCATCATTTTATATTCTATCTATTTTATTTTCCATGGTATCCTCTTTCACTTCTACTCCTACTTTTGAAACCACTGCTACTCCTTATTTTGTTCCTGCTACTTTGCCTTCCATTTATTTCAGTTCATATGCATTCGGGTCAAATCCTTTTTCGCATCCCCTTCCTTTGGTCATCACTACCTCTACCATCATCATTGTTAGTACATAAGTTCCATCTAGGATTAGTGTAACTATAGTTGCACTTGCGTCTACCACCTCATTCACCCTTTCTCTCTCTTCCATTATTCCTACATCTGTTCCTATGCCTCTATCCATGTCGTTCGTGTCTGTTGGGCCTAGCCGCTCAAATTTTTTTGTCCCTTTTATGCAATTTTTAGAGCTACAGACTATCCCAAATATGCAGGTAGCCTGAAAGTAGCTGGATTTTGAAAAACTAAATCAGTCACACCTAAGCTCTTCTTAATGGTTGAAAAGTATGCAGTGAAAAGAAGCTTTGACGTCAACGCGACAAATCAAGGTGGCTTTCGATCCAATCGCCAAGAAGGCTCATGTTACAACATTCACTCTACTAGTCCAAAAACCCCAAGGTGATTTGTAGCCTGAATATTACGTTTTCGAGACTATAACTAAATATCTGATGTGGATTAATCCCATTGAGAAAATGGGTAATATGCAGGTGGATATGAGCTCATTGTATCTGCATGGGGATAACTATAAGGAGAAATATTTGAGATGCAATATAAAGTGCTCGAGCTTAAAAATACCTTGGCCAAGAGTAGGGTAACAGAAGAAAGAACAGCCATTTAGAATGAATATCTGCACAATCAAGTGAAGGTACACTTGAAGAAGCGTGATGTTGCTTGGATTGAAATGCATAATATTTAGCAACAGGTAGAAAATCTCAAGAATCATCTTGAAGAGAAAGCCATGTCTGTTGCAATATTTTCACATGACAACATTAAGGATGCTTGTATTTTCTCTATTCAGAATTCTATAAAATTGGCTGCTTACGCTATTAAGGTACTGTAGTACTTATGGGAAGCATAGATAGAGATACAACTTAGGAAACAATTAATTGATTCCATGGAAGAACTGCTTTCACCATATATGGAGATGACTATAAAAATACAAGCTTTTTTGAATACTACTTTGTATATTTGCCCCCTTAGTGATATGGATTACGCTTGGTCTCGAGCACGGATAACACTACGAAGCTAATTTTAGTGCATGGACCTAGTAAGGTAAGGGTGGGCTATTCTCAATACAATTGAGCATGAGCATACCATTTCCATGTCTTATTTTGAGACTATTGACCGATTGGGTTTTACCACCTTCGTAGATGAGTGGGATGAACCTCTTCTAATGGAACAGTTGCAGGAACTCTGGCGTACGTTCATTGAAGATACTTCAGAAATCGATGCCTTGAAAGAACCCCTTACTGAAGTGCAGGTATTGCCTTTTATGGATAAGTATACATGCTTGGATCTGTCCCTTTATGAATTAGCTCAACATTTGAAGCACCTCAAACTGACAGATGTGCAGAATCTTCACTTCGTCTATGAGTTCCTCAGTGTTCGTTGCTTGTTTAACATTGATGCTTAGAATGATGTTGTTCATACTTATGAGATTCTTTTAGAGACCATCATGAAGTAAGAGGAGAAAGTGGTGGTAGATCGTGAGGCAACAGTGAAAGCAGTAGAGGAGGCTGAGCGTGCTAAAGTACTTAGAGTCATAGCTGAAGAACACAAGCTTATACTGAGAGGGGGAGGTGAACAATATAAGACCTCTTTTTACTTTATCTATCAATACAGCTTTCAAACCATTAATATGCAGAATAAGATAGCAGTAATAACAGTAGTAAAATAATGCAAAAGAAGCAATCCACAATGAGACACAGCAATTTACATGGTTCACCCAAGATGGGCTACTCCATGGATAAAAATTTTCCTCTAAAAGTTATATCAAAACCTCTAGGAATCATTCTCGATTACAATGTTTATGAGCCTCAGCTCAAAGGAGACACCTTCCCCTAAATCTGCTTTGCTAGTGATCCTCTAGAAGACCTCAATCTCTTTTGCCCTTAGCAAGTGGAACTCTTTCCATGAAAGACACCTGTCTTCTATGCTCTGGCTGGAGATCTCTATCCTCAACTCTGTCACAACAAGTTGGTCCTCTTTTCTGCACCAAAACATAGTCCTTCAGTCTGGCACAATTCTGTCCTCTTCCTCTATCTTTGATCTGCACTTGGTAGAAAAACAACTTTTCACTTTCTACACAATTACAGAAGCACAGTCTCTTTAAATTATAGCCGCACTATCTTCTCAAATTTTGCACAAACGCAATAGTGCAATCTTCACAAAAATTGTAGCAGCACTATCACCGTTCGTCCTTCACAACTATTCACAATTACAGTAGCATCTACTTCCAACCCACAGTAGCACAGTCTTTGACACTTAGAAGATTCAAGGAAATGCACTCAAATGCTACAGTCGAACTTTGATCTCTTCTTTTCGTTACTCGAACCTTACTTTGTCAAACTCACTCTGTGAACACCACACTTCGAATGCGCACACCATCAAATCTACAAATTGCTCAAACAGTCCTCCTTTAAATACTCACAATCTCAAGATGAAATCTTGTTCTTTAGTCAGCTGTTCAACCTTCTAACACGTTGGCTATAAAACCTTATACTTCATCGGCCAAGGTTAACTTCGTCGACTTCAACCACCTTTGTTGTTCTATAGCTTTTCTCGCGCGACACTCAAACATGTCGCGATATCGCTACGCCTTTGTCTGCCGTACACCTTCTTTGGTTTGTTGTCACAAAATCACAACACTACAACCTTTGTTGACGTCACCATGAATCTTGTCGTGGAATTGCGACGCTCTAGAATTTAATGCCTTCTTCTCTGCTGTTGTCGTGAAATCATGACACCTTTGCCTCTTGCTAAAGTCATCATGATTCTTGTCGTGAAATCATGATGCTCTGAACTGCAAAGCCTTCTTCTTCGCTACTGTCACGAAATCACAACACCTTTGCCTCTTGTTGACGTCATCATGATTCTTGTCGCAAAATCGTGACGCTCTAGACTTCAAAGCCTTCTTCTCTGCTACTATCGTGAAATCGTGACACCTTTACCTCTTGCTGATGTCATCATGATTTTTATCGCGAAATAGTGACGCTCTTGCTCCTTCAACCTTTTCTTGGTTTGCACTAGCAAAAATTAAGCATGTCACGAAATCGTGACGCTTTTGCTGCCTTAAGCTCTTTCTTGTCAACTGTTCACGAAACTGGAACATGTCACAAAATCGTGATGCTTTTTCCAACTGCAATCTGCCAACTCAACCTGTCATGAAATCGTGACACTTTTTACATTCGTACAACTTATTCAAAACTTGTCACGAAATCGCGACACTTCGTGCAACTCAACACTGCCAACTCAACTTGTCACAAAATCGTGACACTTTTTGCATTCGTACAAATTCTTCGAAACTTGTCACAAAATCATGACACTTTTGTTCACTTTGCCTCTGCCTTCCTGCATGTCACGAAATCGTGACAGTTTTGGCCAAACTTTCTCTCTCCTCAAACATGTCGCGAAATCATGACAGTTTTGCCCGTTCTGCCTCTGCCTTCCTGCATGTCATGAAATCGTGACAGTTTTGGCCAAAATTTCTCTCTCCTCAAACATGTCACGAAATCGTGACAGTTTTGGCCAACCTTTCTCTCTCCTCAAACATGTCGCAAAATCACGACAGTTTTTCCAGCAGCCTGCAAACTTTTTCTAACTTATTTTTTTCTGGATTTTTGGCAACTAGGCTACTCTGATTTTCTTGGAGACTTACTGACCAGCTGAAACCTTCATCAAAAAAAATCCTTAGACATAAAAAACAAATTACTCCAAGAACTCCTTGACATGAGAAAACAACATCTACCAATAGCTCTTTGACATCAATGACAACAACTAAACTTAGGCAAAGACAATGCAAGGTACCCAAAATTGCCAACAATATCCCCCTTTGTCATTGATGGCAACCCTTAACTAAAACACATCTTTCAAGAGCCAAAACTTAAATCAAACTCTTCAAGTGTTGCTCCCCCTGACTTGAAGCTTTCCTCTTCTCTTGAAAAATCTCCCCCTTACTTAAATCTCTCCCCCTTTGTCATCAATGGAAAAGGGTCACCTTTGGGGCTTGGGACTAAGAATGAGCCTCTTAGCTTAGTCCCTCCCCCACCTTCTAATGAGGTGATTTAAAACAAGGTTGGGAGTGACACTCCCATTAAACACTCATCATCATTAGTGTCTAAGATTTCTTTGTCGGGCCTTCTCTTGAATTCTTTTCCTGTATTTCTATTCCTGTCACTCTTCTGATCCTCGGACCTGTTAATACTATTGTTCCTATTTCTATTATCTTTTTTGTTCTTATCCATACCTTGATTCTTGGACCTGTTCATATCACTTTTCCTATTTTTGTTATCTTTCCTATTTTTATCCATGCCTTGATCCTTGGACTTGTTCATGCTACTGTTTCTGTTCCTGTATCTCAGAAGATCAGCTCTACACTGTCTAGGTAGGTGAACTTCATTGTTGCATTTATAGCAGGTAACAATATTAGTCATGGCTATGCTTTGAATTCGCCTGTTTTGACTAACCCAGTTCCTGTTATTTGCCTTGCGGAAAATTGCCTTGTGCCCGAATTGTTGACAAGAGTAGCAATACCCTTGAAAGAAATTACGTCTCCTGAAACTGTCATTTACTCTCTTCATTTGAGTCATGCACTGTACAGCCATGTGACCAAATCTGTGACACGCATAACATTTGCAGTGAAATTTTCTTTCATTCGACTTCATGGGTCCCGAAAACTTCTTCTTCTTAGTCTGAATATCATTTTCTATTTTTGCGTATTCATCACTTACGGACTCATGATCTGAAGAAATTTTTTCAACAGGACTATCTTTCTTTTGAAATCTCTTGCTAGATTCCCCAACCTGTTCCTTGTGTGGCTCAACAAAACCAAGACCTGTTTTATCTGTTGGTTTTCTTTGTCCTTCGATGAGAAATTTAACCTTCTTGGAGCTATCTTGAAATCTGTAAAGCTTATCTTTGTACTTTTTATTTTCTTCTTTCAAAGAAGCCATTTCCTGTTCTAACTCACCATACTCCAGAATTCTAGAATCTAACTCATTCTTGAGTTCTTGTGACTTAGCCATAGATACTTAAAGATTTTCTACAAGTTCATCTATCTCCATACAACATTCATCTAACTTAATCTTGAGTCTGTCATTCTTCTTTCTTTCCTTTTTTAAAACACTAAGAGCATTGTTGAGTTCGCATTCAAGATCCTCTATTTGATGGCACTTTGAATCATCACAGGCTTTTTTGGATTTTTTATCACTAGAGGTGCTACCTTTTTCAAAAACCATACATGCATCTTCATTGGGGTTTTTTGAAACATCCTCATACATACTAGCAGACAAATCATTATTTCTGCAATCATCCTCAAGGTGCCCAAAATTTCCACATCTAAAAAATTTCATGATAATGAATTTATGTTTTAGTTCTTCCTCTTTTTCTAAAATGAACAACATCTCATTTTCATCATCACTAGAAGAACTGTCACTTTCACTGCTAGAACACTTACTTTCTTTGTCTAAGTAGAAGCTCTTCTTATTCTTGTGAAAATTCCTCTTTCCATGATTGTTGTACTCGTCTTTGTTTTTCTGGTGATTGCTGTACTCATTTTTGCTCTTCCTGTAATACCTGTGCTTTTCAGAATCCTTGCTTTTAACATCCTATATATCTTCATCACTTTCATCTTTAGAAATAGTACAGTCAGTAGCATAATGACCAAATTTCCCATAGTTGAAACATCTTATATTTTTCTTGCTTTTGTGCTTTCTGGAAAACTTGCCTTTCCTGCTGTAATATGCCTCTTCCTCACTAGAAGACTCATCACTTTATTGAATCTATTTGCCCTTCGATTTCTTGATAGCTTTAAAAGCTGCTTCTTTCTTTACATCAATTTTTACTTGAGTTCTCAGCTCAAATGCTGCAAGAATACTATGGAGCTCATCCTTTTTAAATTTATCTAAATCTTTAGCTTCCTCAATAGCAGAAATATTTTCACTAAATCTATTAGGAAGGGATCTTAAAATCTTATCACACACATCATTTTCAGCAAGTTCAAGACCTAAGTCTTTCATAGAATTAACAACTTCATCCATCCGGAGCATGTAGTCACTAATATTTTCATTATCATTCATCTTGAGTTGTTCAAACATACCTTTAAAATGTCTTAACTTGGCCTTTCGAACATTTGCATCACCTGTATGAACAACCTGCAATTGATTCCACATTTCACTGGTTGTCTTATAGTGAATAACTTTAGTGAGATCTACCTTTTGTAAACCCTTCAAGATTGCATTCATGGCTTTTGAATTGCTGTGATGTAGACGTCTGTCTTCTTTAGTGTAAGGACCATTTGTAGGAATGGTATACCCATCTTCAACAACTTCCCATACCTCATTACCGAGAGCCATTAGATAGACTTTCATTCTTGCACTCCACAGACCAAAATATGATTCGTCAAGAATAGGTGTTGCATTGCTACTCGAGTAGTCCATTGTGTTCTTTGTAAACTTTTCCTTCAAGCTGTTAAACTTTTCGAAGGCACTGGCTCTGATACCAATTGAAGAACACAAGCTTATACTGAGAGGGGGGGGTGAACAGTATAAGACCTCTTTTTACTTTATCTATCAATACAGCTTTCAAACCATTAATATGCAGAATAAGATAGCAGTAATAACAGCAGTAAAACAGTGCAAAAGAAGCAATCCATAATGAGACAGTAATTTACGTGGTTCACCCAAGATGGGCTACTCCACGGATAAAACTTTTCCTCTAAAAGTTATATCAAAACCTCTAGGAATCCTTCCCGATTACAATGTTTATGAGCCTCAGCTCAAAGGAGACACCTTCCCCTAAATCTACTTTGCTAGTGATCCTCTAGAATACCTCAATCTCTTTTGCCCTTAGCAAGTGGAACTCTTTCCACGAAAGACACCTGTCTTCTCTGCTCTGGCTAGAGATCTCTATCCTCAACTCTATCACAACAAGATGGTCCTCTTTTCTGCACCAAAACACAGTCCTTCGATCTGGCACAATTATGTCCTCTTCCTCTATCTTTGATCTGCACTTGGTAGAAAAACATCTTTTCACTGTCTGCACAATTATAGCAGCATAGTCTCTTTAAATTATAGTTGCACTATATTCTCAACTTTTGCGCAAATGCAATAGTGCAATCTTCGCAAAAATTGCAACAGCTCTATCACCGTTCGTCCTTCATAATTGTTCACAATTACAGCAGCATCTACTTCCCGCACACAATAGCACAGTATTTGACACTTAGAATATTCAAGGAAATGCACTCAAATGCTATAGTCGAACTTTGATCTCTTCTTTTCGTTATTCAAACCTCACTTTGTCGAACTCACTCTGCGAACGCCACACTTCCAATGCGCACACCATCAAATCTACAAATTGCTCAAACATTCCTCCTTTAAATACTCACAATCTCAAGATGAAATCTTGTTCTTTAGTCGGCTGTTCAACCTTCTAACACGTCGGCTATAAAACCTTATACTTCGTCGGCCAAGGTTAACTTCATCGGCTTCAACCACCTCTACTATTCTATAGCTTTTCTCGTGTGACACTCAAACATGTCGTGATATCGCTACGCCTTTGTCTGCCGTACACCTTCTTTGGTTTGTTGTCACGAAATCATGACACTATAGCTTTTGCTGACGTCACTATGAATCTTGTCACAAAATTGCGACGCTCTAGACTTCAATGCCTTCTTCTCTCTGTCGTGAAATCGTGACACCTTTGCCTCTTGCTGATGTCATCATGATTCTTGTCACAAAATCATGACGCTCTGAACTACAAAGCCTTCTTCTCTGCTACTATCATGAAATCGCAACACCTTTGCCTCTTGCTGACATCATCATGATTCTTGTCGTGAAATCGTGATGCTCTGGACTTCAAAGCCTTCTTCTCTGCTACTATCATGAAATTGCGACACCTTTGCCTCTTACTGATGTCATCATGATTTTTGTCTCGAAATCGTGACGCTCTTGCTCCTTCAACCTTTTCTTGGTTTGCACTAGCGAAAATGAAACATGTCGTAAAATCGTGACGCTTTCGTTGCCTTAAGCTCTTTCTTGTCAACTGTTCGCGAAACTGGAACATGTCACGAAATCATGACGCTTTTTCCAACTGCAAGCTGCCAACTCAACCTATCATGAAATCGCGACACTTTCTACATTCGTACAACTTCTTCAAAACTTGTCACAAAATCATGACACTTCCTACAACTCAACACTGCCAACTCAACTTGTCGTGAAATCGTGACACTTTTTGCAGCCGTACAACTTCTTCGAAACTTGTCATGAAATCGTGACACTTTTGTTCACTTTGCCTCTGCCTTCCTGCATGTCGCGAAATCATGACAGTTTTGGCCAAACTTTCTCTCTCCTCAAACATGTCGTGAAATCACGACAGTTTTGCCCGTTCTGCCTCTACCTTCCTGCATGTCGCGAAATCACGACAGTTTTGGCCAAAATTTCTCTCTCCTCAAACATGTTGTGAAATCACGACAGTTTTGGCAAACCTTTCTCTCTCCTCAAACATGTCGTGAAATCATGACAGTTTTTCCAGCAGCCTGCAAACTTTTTCTAACTTATCTTTTTCTAGATTTTTGGCAACTGGGCTACTCTAATTTTCTTGGAGACTTACTGACCAGCTGAAACCTTCATCAAAACACATCCTTAGACCTAAAAAACAAATTGCTCCAAGAACTCCTTGACATCAGAAAACAACATCTACCAATAGCTCTTTGACATCAATGACAACAACTAAACTTAGGCAAAGGCAATGCAAGGTACCCAAAATTGCCAATAATAGCTGAGGCAGAAGAGCAAGAACGCACAGAGAAAGTAGCACAAAAAAAGGTGTCCATAGTGAAGAAGATAGCTCTGACTAAATCAGTTGTGCCAGCTTCAAAAAATGACTCTACACCCAATGGATAAGGGCCTGGGATCACTTGCATCCATGCAAGCTAGATACCCTGTGAGTCTCCGAGAAATGTTGGCCATTTTGTATTCATTGGTAATTTTTTTCAAGACTTTGGGTTCAATTTTTGAATGTATCGACAGTATATATTTGCATATTTTTATGATTTTTTTAATAATTGTACATTTCTAGTGCATGTTCCAAAGGTTTCCTTTTGAATTTATCTCTATAAAATATTAATGGATAAATGTCTACTTCAGTTCAAAAGAATGAAAAAATAACTTGGTTAAATCACCATATATTTACATTTGCCCCTGAGTTGAGGCGAACATCCCATTCACCCTTGAAAGAGGTGAAAATGTTTAAAAGCTTACAAAGGCGAAAGCACTAGAGCACAAGGTTGTGTTTTCCCTAACATTGGGGTGAATGCACCATTCACCCTTCTTAGGGGTGGATGCGTTTTGATGATATTTGGATGCACGTGCGCCTGAACCATATTGTGTTTGCCATTCTTAAGGGGCGAACATCTCGTTCGTCCTTCCTATGGGTTAATCAACATTTTGGTGCATTGGGATCATGTTCGTCCTTCTTGAGGGGTGAACGTTACATTCACATTTTTTAGGGGCGAACATACTTCCATTGTGTCACACGCGCGTCTTTCAGTTTGCAATGGGACGAAATAGATGTTGAGACAAAAATAATTATGGGTGAATGAAAATTTGGTCAAAGATTCAAAGGTGCTAAGTTTACGCATTTAATTAGGGACGCCCTCAGTTACTCTATTTTGTGGATGAAATGTGAGAAGAAATGAGTTTTCATGATTTCCAATGTACCAAAGGTGCTCATAAGAATTTAATGTCTTTTTTGCAATTTGTGCACCCTTGCCCGAATTACAGATTTTCAAAAAAATTTCTTCTCAGGAGGATGGATTTTCAAAGAATTAAAGGAGGATTTTGCTGGTTTTGTCTTTGATCTCAGGATATTTTATTCTCCTATGTATTTAATGAAAGAGGCTAAAACCTCTATAAATACTAGACAAATTTCATTGTAAATGGGTAGACATTTTGCGAGAGATTTCTCTAAGATATCTGCATTAATACAGAGCATTAGATTTCTGAATTTGCAAGTGATCTTGCATGTGTTTACTTTATATGTAGTGTGCTTCTACTTTCATTTGCTCATCTTATTTGCTATTCAGTTTAAATTTTGTTATTGGATTTAAAATTGCTAATAAGAAGGTAAATGTTGGAGTACCATTTTGATAGTTACTATGGTCAGATCATGAGCTTGTTTTGTTTTCTTTTCTTTTATAAATACTACTTTTTTCTTGAGTTTTTTCCTTCTTATTAGTCTGACACTAGTCCTGTACTTTGGCCTATGGCCATATTTCCCATTTCTTTCTGTATTTTTCCAATTTCTTTTCTACATCCTTAGTCGTTTACCTATATAGGATTTAGTTATAGAACCAATCCTCTCTGGATATTGGTGCGAAGGACATTTCTTTCCTCCAACCTTTCAATGTTGGTCGTATCTAGGGCACATAAACCCAGTGTTTAGTAATTAGGCAGATATTTGATGAACACTTATTTGGAGCATCAAGGGAGTTTATGATCCTCTTGATATTATTGGGTTCTTTAGTAAGTAGGAGAATCATTATTGGAGTTCTCAAGGTCAACCTCAAACATGGCTATAGTAGATATTAATCTTCAGAGAAGTGAGAAGCTTCCTATAGTAGATAGATAAGAATTTCATCTTAAGTGCAAGAGAATGTGGAGATATTTAATCAAGTAGAGATTTATTCGAGCTGTAGAATATTAAATATTTAGATCACTAAGATATTGAACTTGATAAAGATAGATCGATTTTACCTATTATAATATTTTATTCAAAGTAGAATATGGTCTAAAAGAAGTTTCAGGTCTTGAAGGTAGACCTTGACAAAGAAATATTTAGGTCTTGAAGATAGAAATTGATAAAGAAATATTCAATTCTTGAAGATAAACCTTGATATTGATGTAGTAAATTCAAGTGTTGAATATAGACCTTGATATTGATATAGTGAATTCAGGCCTTGAATAAAAAGACCTTGATAAAAGTTTCAGTGGTTTAGGTCATATAGACCTTGACAATTGGTTGAAGAGAAGAGGTCAATATTAAAGGATAATGATTTTTCAAATATAGGAGTCTATAATTTAGAGAAATAGAGAATTGAAACCCTTTAGAGAAAGAGGTCTTTTATGAAGACCTATGGTCCTTATTAGAGAAAATAAAAGAGGTCATATTTGATAAATATTTGTGCTCCTTATTAATAAATGAAGGAGGATTAATATGTAGGTTTCAGAGAGACCTATAAATAAAATTTGTATAAAGAAAATTTTGGATTCATAAGGAGAAATATTTGAGAAGAGGATAGGGAATAGGTTAAAATAACAAACAAGGAAAACTTGAGGATAATAAGTTAAAGGTAGAATTTAAGGATAATAAGATAGAACTTGAGGACAATAAATTGAAGGTAAAACTTGAGGATAGAAGGAAGTAAAACAGGCATGAAAGCCATCTGACCAAGTGCTAGAACACTAAGGTAGAATCAACAAAGAAAAGCAATAGTTGAAACAAGGAGAAAATACATATTTGAGAGTGTCTAGAGCACATAGAGCTTTGTGTTAAAGTTTTTTCCAAGTGTTTAAATCCTAAAATCATAAATGTCGAGCAGTGCACCTGAACGTGCATAAGGAAGATAAATAATGATAAATGGATTAGATAAATAGCCAAAGCAAGCATTTAGGAGATTTATAATTGATGAGCATGCAATGAAATTGAGTCAAAATAAAACTAAGCATAGTCAAAACTAAGTGCAGTTAGAGTCAAGCTATGCACAATAAAAACTAAGTGTAGTTAGAGTCAAGCTATGCACAATCAAAACTAAGTGTAGTTAGAGTCAAGCTGCACACAATAAAAATAAAATTGAGCATAGGGGTAAACCAAATCATATAAGAGCCACAAGCTAGTAAGAGCCACAAGCTAGTAAGATCCACAATCCATCTAAGATCTATGATACAACAAGGTTCCATGATCCATTTAAGCACCACTAGCCATCGAGACAACATGAGTCATCTAAGTAGTCAAAAATGACACTACAAGCCATATAAGTTGTGAGATATGAATCAAAAACCTAGGTTCCATGAGTAAGTAGAGTTTCATGAACTACTAAATTTTCAATAGCATTTGAAGCATCATGAGCCACCATAGCACCACTAGCAAGAAAAGTGTCATAAGTGAAGGAAATACCACAAATAAGCAAAGTGTGAATAAAGCATCAAAGCCATCAATGAGAGCCATCTAAATATTGAAGGGAAGATTACGTAGAATTAAAGCACCAAATAATATGCAAGGGCATGAAACTTTTGTAGCATTGATATGTTAGAAAAACTCATTCACTCACCAACTGGAAGATCGTGTATTGCTAGAGTTGGAAGACATTCATGCCACATCTAAATCTTATGCATTGAAGGAAAAATACCAAGAGGATCACTCGGGTGAATTATCCATTGTATACCTAAATTGAAATGCTTCTTAGAGAACTCAATAAATATCTTCACACAAGCATGTTGAAGTTAGATTCATGGCAGTTTGAACATAAACCAAAGTAGATTCCAACATTTAAAAAAATTTAAAGGTATGCATTGCAAGGTATAAAGGTTAATATTTGATTTAATTTAGGGTTTTTGAGAAATAAGTGATAAGATAATATTTTGTCTTTATAAAGACTAATATTTTGTATTAAGAAGTGATAAGGAATTAATGGGATATTATTAATTTGGAGTGATAAATACTTGTACAATTTGATTTTTCATAAAAAATGGAGTTATAAGGTTTTATTATTTAGTTATTCATTTTTCTAATTTTTGGAGTTATAAATTATTAATTTGAAGTTTATATTTTTAAAATTTGAAGTGCTATAGAATATTTACAAATTTAACTATTTGGGAGTCAAAAGGAATTCTACTTCAAAATTTAGAAAAATTAAATTTACAAAGTTCTTATTTTCTAGTTTCTAAATATTAGGGAGACATAAGGAATTCTACTTCATAGGTTTTTAAACTTATAAATTTAGAACTTATTTGAAACCTAGGTATTCACAAGAATGTCTACTTCAAAAGAATCGTTGAATTTAATAGATATGGAGTTTTTGATACAACAAGAAAAGTAAATGTCATAAAATTTGGAATCAAAAAATTGCTTGAAATTTTTGAAGGAAAATTAGATCTAGTCTAAAAAGTAATCTATAGTGAAGCAACAAATAAAAAATTTGAAACACTTGAATACTATCTACATGCAAGAATTATTTAAACAATTTATAATGATAAATATAGTATTGTGTTTTTAGTTATTGGTAGCATAATGCATATGGCATTGCTTACACTCAAGTTTAAAAAATAAGAGAATATGAAACAAAAGGAGTTTATTGAATCTCTTAAGAAGAAAGCAAAAGTAGATGAATATTTTTTGGAAAAGTTATTTCATTCTTCATGCAATGTTGATATTCCAAGTTCATCTAACTCGGGATCCTATTATTATGCTTTAAGTGAATGTTCAAAATCCATGTAGGAAAATAAAGAGGCATATGATGTAGATGACAAAGGTAGAGGAAAGGTTCTTATACAAGAATTTGATAAAGTTCAAGAAATCTATAATCTTGAAAATAGAAAGACTTAATAGCATAGAAATAAATTCAAAGATGAAAGCAAGCAAGAAGAAGAACCAGGTCAATATCAAGTCCATTGGAAAGTCACATGAAGGATGAAAATCATATTGAAGACTAAAGTCTTCAATGACCAAATAATTTAAAACAGGGGGTGTTGGAGAATCTTACATTATTTGTTAAATGCCAATGTACCACATTGGTAAATCCTTGTAAATATTAGATTAGGGTTGTGTATTATATTAGTGTGTGAGTAAATATTTTATGTAATGTAATAATGTGTAGGAAATACACAAGTATCAAGTAAATAAGAGTGCAAGTGTAATGTGTGTAAATATGCACAAATGTCTCATATGTAAGTGTACACACGTGTCTTTATATTAGGAAGTGTTATGAGAAGAGTCATGTCCAAGTTTACATACAAGATAGAGTTATGTGTATGCAAGTGTCAAGTAGAGAAGCCAAGAGTCATGAGACTTGACATAAGGAAGAGTCAAATAACCAAAGATTCATCCTACAATGACTATATATCACTCCATAGAGAGGTACAGAGAGACATAACTATCTATATCATATCACCACCTACATTATATCTAGTGTGTGTTGTCTTTGTATAAGAGTTTTATGATACATTTGCACTAGAAAGAGGAATAATATAGATTACATACATTTGAGCAACTACTATTGTAAGTCTCGTTATATTGTATAATTTAGGCTATTACAGTCATATTACAACTTATTAATGAATGTTATTGGATATACTATTAGCATTGATATTTACATATTAGTTATATCATATCAATTATTATATTTGACATTGTAGATTTAAATTACTATTAAGGCTTCAAAAGCCATCAATATTTTCATTTCTAAGCATATTTCTTAGATAAATTCTTTCATTTTTATTGTAGTTAGTTTCATTTGTGCTTTTTAAATTATTGTAGCATAGAGAGCCTATACCTATCCTTATATTTTTTCTAGCACATATGGCCCATAGGGATGTTTTAATGAAACCCATCACGTTTTGGCACTATTTCTAGGGATCACGATGTTGCCAAGAACCATATAAAATTTTCTAAACATCCAATATTACAAACTTTCACTTGGTTATAAAAATGGTTAATTCATAGAGGTAGCATACCTCCTTAGTGGTCATTCTTGATATAAGTGTTCACTAGGAAAAATTAAAGCCACTATTATAAACCAATATACCTAGTATACTTATTTGTGTTTATGCTAATAGGAGACTAATTAGTTGAAACTAAGTGAAACTAGTGATGTTGAGAATGAAAGGTAGAGGTTATTAGGAAAGGATTTCATTTGATATGATAGAATGTATGACTAGACTTAGGGATAACAAGAGGAGATTCATTAGAAATAAATACCAACAAGCCAAAGGAGCATAACAATCAAGCTTAGAGGTTGCACAAGAGTACTCTCTACTTCCAATTGAGATTCCAAGTGGTCCATTACAATAACACGAAGAGAATACTAGTGGAATATTATCATCAACTTTAGGATTTAAAGGATTCCATGAATTAGAAGAACTCAATAATGTCCCATCTCTTTCATTTAAAACTCTTGAAGAATATAGGCAAGTCTATAATATTTGTTGAGAAAATAACAATATGGGAGATAGGCAAGGTGAAAGTAATATAAGAGATGGACAAACATAAATATATCATGGGGAAATGAGTAATGGTTCTAGGATATTTACATATCCTATTCGATTAGATCCCAATACATAAGACCCTATGAAAATATTTCTCCATTGAACTTACCTATATTTAATAGGACTACGACAAAAGACCCAAATTAGTTTTTGTTCAAATTTAAAGTTGTATGCTAAACTTATGATTACACAACTAACAAATCATAAACTTAAATTGTTTCCTTCTATACTCAAGGGCTCAATTATATGATGGTTCATGGGGTTAGCACCAAAATGAATTCATATCTAGGTTGAGATGTAAGGGTCTTCCTAGAGAAATATCAATAATACTGCTATATCAAGGATTGAAAAAATAATTATTTAGGATAGAACAAAATGAGGATTAAATTATTGAATATTACCTAGATATATTCTTCTTTATTAAAATATGTGGGGAAGGAATGGACCAATAAATTTTTAGTAATATTTTTACGAGGATTATAGGATGGGTCAAGGTATGTCTTGAACCTCATGGGAAAAGGTGATGTGAAAAAGCTATATCTTTATGGTATTATGGAATTGTGTAGGAAATACTCTCGAACAAGGAGATAAATTCATAGATATCGAGTAGGGAAGAGTGACAAGGAAATAAGAGAGCTACTAGAAGAATTTTCCAACTTTAAAATTGATATTATCCTACAATTAAACACAACATTGGATGAAATACAAGATAAAGCTAAGTCCAATAAACCATTGGCCATATATTGTCCAAGGTGTAGGAAAAAACATGCCTTACAAGAATTCCCTCTCAATAAAATCAATATATATGGTATCTATGAGAAAATTCACCATATGTATCAGGGTGATCTCTTACTAGAGATCAAGGCTACCCTTGAAGGGAGTTATCCTAATATAGAAGAACATAATTATATGGGATAACAAAATATTTTTTCCCATAATAAAAGAGCATCATGGCCATAGAATCGATGGAGTTCTCTATGGAATATACCCTCACCATAACAACCATGAGTCTAGTACCCTTGGTATCCATCTCTTGAATAGAATAATCAAGGATTGTTTAATCCACCATGGATGTAATAAATTCCAAATTAATCATCGTCAAATCAGAACCAGTAATGGATAGGACCATCCCAACCCAATCAACCTTATATGGGAAATCAATAGTTTCAAAGTAAACAACAAGAATTGCTACTAGGACCCATTGGTCCTTTTCAAACAATACAATCACAACTGTAAAGCAACCTCTACTACCAAATCAACTTGTGGCCAACCTGAATAATAATAGGAAATCAAACCCTATCTACAATATAGAATATAAAAATATAATTAATGTCAATGCTATCAATTGTGATAATGTGAAACTTCACTCAAGAAGGTATTACCTAATGTAGAGCTTCCCAAAATAGAACTTCAAGAGGAAAGAAAAACTACTTGACAAAATCTTGAGTCAACAAATGAAGAAGAAAATATTCCAAAAAGCATACCTTTAGAAACTTCTAAAGTACCATATCTTGAAATATTGTCACCTAAATAAGAGCATTATGAGAAATATAATCTATTAACAAAGCTAACATGACTAAACATAACAATCACCTTACTCTAAGAAATCAAGGATGTATCAATTTTCAACAAGGTTATTCAAGAAATATGCATTAAGAAGCCTATAAGGAAATGAAAGGCTTTTCCAAATATAATACAAGTGGATGGAAATATAGCTGACCTCTTAGCAGGAAATCTCATTCCACCTACATATAGAGATCCTAGAAATCCTGGCATTACTATTTCCATCTATGTAATGAAGATACTTAATGTATTGGTTGACTTAGGAGCAGTTATAAATATCATGACAATTAAAATGATGAATCAATTATCCTTTACCAATATGTAATATACTTCTACTATAATTCAACTAGTGGATAAATATACAACACAACCTAAGGAAATAGTAGAAAATGTGTCAGTAATCGTAGCATCATTGGAATATCTCATTAATTTTATGATTCTCCAAAAAAGGACCAAGATGAGTGGTTATCCATTTATCCTTGAACGACGTTGATTGGATATAAATATTGCATTCATATATTGTTGTTTAGGGGATATAACTATATCCAATAGATTGAAAACCAAAAATATTTCTTTATACCCTCAAGATAGACCTTATATGGATTTCTCTAGAAATCTATGGGTGGATGAACTTGGTGAACAAAATAATCATGCATGTATGGCTATGGTAATAGTAAAAGAGCATGTAGAAGAACTAGATCCATTATAAGGATCTCTCTTCGAATATGAAAATATCTTGTTAGAATATTTAAGTGAATTTTGATTAGATTATGAGGGGACTATAGTCCACAACATTTTATGGAATGGTGAGGATGAAATCTTTAATCTTTGTCACCTATATCACTATAATATAGTATATTTAATTTAACACACAAACAACAAAGGCACCTTATCTCATATTTTATATGTCCTTTAACAAATATCATTTCTATAGGGATTACTTTTAAAGAAAACACTAGAATTTTGCATTCCTTGCTATCCCACCATTGTTCTTTAAAATAATTGGTAAGTGAAGGAGTTAACTTGATGCAACCAAACACTAAGAAAATATAATTACAACTAGGAAAATTTATCAATATCAATAGTTGGTCGTTAGATGTATAAGAATCTAGCTTTTTGATATTTTATTCCAACACATTAATACATTTGCATGGGACTATAGAGATATGAATGAAATCCACCCTAACATATGCACTCATATAATCTATACTACTAAGAAGAAACATGTCCGCAAACCCCAAAGGAAGCTAAATATTTCTTTGAGATATATGATAAAGACAAATATTGAGAAGCTATTAGACACAAGATTTATCTACCCAATATTTGATCACCAATGGGTCTCGCCATTGGTTATTGTTCCCAAAAAGAATAAAAATGTGAGTGTGTGCTATAGAGAACTTAACAAGGCCATAATATTTTATTTTTGTTATCTTTTATAGACCAAGTACTTGATACCCTCTCTAAAAAATATACTTTTATTTTCTAGATGGTTTTACTTGTTAGAACTAGATATAGGTGGCACTAGAAGAATAGGATAAAACTATTTTCATGTGCCCTTGGGGAATATTTTCCTATAGAATTTTATCATTTGGATTGTGTAATGCTCCTACAACTTTTCAATAGGTAATTCGTACTATTTTTTTAGATTTTACTATTTTTGTAGATCTTACAAATGAATGCATTGAGGTGTATATGGATGATTTCATAGTATATGAAGAAAAATTTGACAAGGCTCTCCATAATTTGGATCGAGTTCTTACCCAATGTAAAGTCCATAATATATCTCTAAGCAATAAAAAGTGTTTAAGTATGTTAGATAAAGAAATCATGTTAGAGCACCATATTTCAACTACATGCATAAAAGTGGATCCTAAGAAAATAGAAGTTATAAGTCAATTTCCTCCACCCCTGAATCAAACAAATATTAGGAGCTTCTTATTACTTGTTGGCTATTACAGATGGTCTATTGAAAACTTTAGCAATCTTGTTGCTCCATTATTCACCCTCCCTACCAAGAACATTGAGTTTAAGTGGACCAAAGAATGTCAAGTGGCATTTGAATCCATAAAGGGAAAGTTGACTACTACACCAATATGAGGACCTAATTGGAATCTCCCATTTCACATTCATAATAATGCTTCCAAAACTATATTAAGTGTAGTCCTTGGTCAAAAATATGAGTAAAATAGGAAAGTATCTCTATTTACCATATCAGTAAAAACTTAACAGGTGCTAAAAAGAACTAGAAAAGAGTTTCTGGTAGTAGTTTATGCAACCAATAAATTTTATCACTATATCACAGGTACCTTTATATGTGCACATCGACCACTCAAAAACTAAACAATTAATGAATAAACCAATGGTAAGTGGATGAGTGGTTAGATGGCTAATGCTACTATAGGAATTCAATATCACTATTGTAGATAAATACCATAGAGAAAATGTAGTTGTTTGACTTTTTGTCAAAAATAAACACTATTGGAGAAAAAACCAATGGATGATGCTTTTCTTGATGAACATTTATTTGCAATACCAGAACACTCTCCATGGTTCATAAATGCCTCTAAATATTTGGTAACTGGGAAGATTCCTTCTCACCTTACTACAAATTAAAGATGTTAATTAGTTCAACAAAGTTTATCATTTCAATGGATAAAAGGATTATTATTAAAATGTGGACTTGATCATATTTTTTGTACATGTACGAGGGAATATGAAGTCTATAATGTCCTATGGGCATGCCATGATGAACCTTCTCGAGTAAATTACTTAGCAAAATGAACTACACAACATATTATAGGAATGTGATATTACTGGCCTTCACTTAACAAGGATGTGAAACGTATATCTCCCACTATGATCAATGTTAATGAATGGAAACACCTCTTGCACAAAACAAGATGCCTCTTTGGCCTCAAATGGTTTTAGAGTTATTTGAAAAATGGGGTATAGAATTCGTAGGACCTAATGATCCGCCATTGCAAGTAAAATAATACATCCTAGTATGCATAGACTATGTGACTAAATGGACCAAAGCAATTGCTCTTCAATATGCCCATGAGGACATAGTGGCTAAATTTTTATATGAGCAATTTTTTTAGTGCTTTGGTACCCCTTTCAAAATTGTATTTGATCAAGGATGTCAACAATAAATGGACATCTAAAATTTAAGAATTGATGATTCAGATATAGAGACCTTGAAGGGCTAAAATGACATCATATAGACTAGGTCAACGAAAATTCCTACATAGTTTTGAAGGAAAAATCTTCCCAATTTTATCTATAAATAGTGATTGTCTAGGCATTGTCAGATATTGGTTGGTTGCTATTTCAAGCCTATCTTCAGGCATTGTATGTAACTCTCCTTTCATTTTCTTTTGTATAACAATCTAGACCCAAGCCTTGGGTCATTTTATAGATATGCTTTCAAACCTTTTTTTTGGCATAATTATATTCTATATTACACACACACACACACACACACACACACACACACACACACACACACACACACACACAATATATATTTGAGAAGTTGTGATTATTGGTATTTTTTTGTATCATTTTTTGTTTATATGTGCATGTATGAAGAGTCATGGCTACTTGATTTTTTATCCCATTTATTGTATGTGCTTATGTCTAACTGTTTATGTTGAGAATAATTTTTTTCCTTGTGCATTATCTATAAGTGATTCACAGATTCATTTATCCCACTATTATGCAAAAGAATCTAATGATATTGACTCAACAATCTCGGTTAACTTAGGACTTTACTTTATTTTGTTTTTTGTGTATTTTATTCCCCTTTTCTTTGTGCATAAAAAGATAGTTAGGTTAGGTTAGAATAGGTGAACATTGAATTCTCTATCATATAAGGATCCAACCTTATAGAAAACCCTAGAGGTTGTCTAATTGAGTTGCTTACTAAGCTCTCAAAGCTACCCTGTTGTGTTTCTCCACACAAGGCATGATTATTTGGTGCATCTGGCCTCCACAATGAGTGACCATGATAATTAGAGAGGAAAACACATACAATATCATTATGCCTATCAATATTTGAACCTAATCCTTTTCTATAAAGAATAACCTATCTCAACCATTTGATTTAAAATTGTCTTACTTATAGAGAACAATTTTTCGTTTTGGGTTACATAGGAGAATCAATATCTTCCCTTCATTATATTCCACCCATATTGTTATTTGCTTATTTTTTTATTTATAACCATTTCTCACTCTTCGCTAGACAGAACAACTACCCATTATACAATGTGAGATGTACCACTAGCCCTCTAAGGATTCAAAAAATTGGTTTTATACTCATCAACACTCTAACGACTTTTAAACTATATACCCCCTTTAGAGAACAATTTTTATTTTACTATTGTATGTTTCAAAGGCTACAATGATTATAAATTTTATTTTATTGGTAATCCATGTCAGAGTATATTACATCATTTGGGTCATGTAAATGTACCACATATTTAGAGTAGGATTTTACTTTAGAGTAAAGTTAGTTACTTCAAGTATTATAATAAATGCACAAGTGTCAATGTGTATGTAGTCCACATGTACGTGAGTCCTAGGTAGAGTAAAATCCAAGTAATCTATATTTCTATATAAATACCACATAGGTTTAGTAAAAGAGAGAGAAAGAATGATACAGTAAGTATACAGTGTGTAGTATATGTAGTTTCGTACAATGTAGTTCTTTCATATACTTTCATGAAGTGTTCATGTCCTCCATTATATAACATTATACTATTTTTGTCATTCTCATTAATGGTATATTTTTGAGTTATTTGTAGATGTTCATTTCTTTATTTTCTTGCATATTATTGTACCATTATATTTATAGTTATCTTAGATTAGTTATCCTTCATCTTATGGTTGTACTACCTCCCATAAAAATATAACAATGGTATCAGAGCATATGGTAGATCAATAGGAATAGAGAGAGCCATAAGGAACTCTAATGCATCTTTGCAAGCTATATTCATCACTATGCATAGTTGCATGCAATCGCTGCCACAAGAGAGGTTGAAAGGAGATAAGAAAATATCAATGCTAGGAATTAGAATTTGCATTTGGCTAGAGTCTTTCCATAGAGTTGCAGAAAAACTTGTGAATACTAGGACTCAAAATTCATCCCACTAGATTGACAAATCAACTAGTGAATACTCATCATATCTAGATTTTACAGTTTCTAACATCTAATTGCAAGAAAAGGAGATTCAAAAAATGGTTAGGAATATTTCTAAAAGAGAGATAGGAAGAATATATTCTTAGAATAATTTCAGCACTTGTAGCAACAAGTAGAAGACTGGATATTTTAGAGACATGAGGAGAGGTCTCATTACTAGATATTACAGACTTTCATGAGTGCAAAAGAAGAAAATACCATAGTAGCCTTATTTCTAAATCAAGATATTCCAAAAAAGAGTCAATAAGAATATCATAGGTTGGTGATCTCTATAAAATACTGTAGACAATATATTGAAAAAATTAGCCAAATGAAGCTTAAGAGACCCTTAGAAGATCTAGGTACAAAAAATTTAGTTTTGGAAGATTGGAGGTTGGTGATCTCCATTAAAGCCTACAAATTGGAAAATTAAAGGACTAGGAAAGGTCATGTTCTAGATTCTATATTTCAAATATTTGTGAGAATGATCTCATTACCAACATTTCCATAGTATAAGGTTGAAGGAAAGGTCTCATTCAGAAGACCAGAGAAGTTGTAATATTGAAGACCTTGGAGAGGTCTTAAGGAGAAACAAGGAGAAGTCTTGGAGAGACATATTTTTAGAATTTGAATAAGTCCATTAAAGGAGTTCCCAGAAGAACTCATTGGATAAATCTACCAGCAAGGAGGAGTTACTGATAGAGTAGAATTTGGAACAATTGTCACCATATGATAACAAGCCCAAAAGAAGAAGAATTTGGCAAGGAGTACCAAATATGAAGGAGAAAACTGAAGACCTCGAGACATTCAGATTCTTGAGAAGGATACTAGGATTAAAGTCAAAATTTAACAAAGAGAAAGGATCCAAACATTACTACCAAACCAAAAAAAATTGAAGTTTACCTTTGGAGGCTATAAGGCTCATCCAAAGATAGGGGTTTATTGAATCTACAATAAAATACTAAAATGGTACTTGAAGGAAAACTCAAATATGATTTGGGGGAGCTCCCTACCAATTTTATGAGTTTCAAAAACATAATTTCAGTGCAAAATTTGCTGTGAAAGGGCAAAAATCAAGACAACATTACTAGCTATAAGATGTCAGAGTTGCAGAGTTCATATTGAAAGTTAATCAAGTCATCCATTACAAAATCAAGTAGCAAGTCAAAAGCATTAAAAAGTTGCAATTTGGAAGAGTTGTTTCAGACATTCATGCAGATATACAAATCCATTCAGTTTTAAGGTAGCAATAAGGTGAATCAAATAACCTTGCAATCATTCATCGACAAATAAGTAAGGTAAGAAACTTAGGTGCAAATAGGTTCATTAGTTGAACTATAATTTGGGTTATTATTCAATTCCATTAAAACACCTTATTAGAATTCAAAATTTTCAAAGAGTGGTTGTATTTTATAGTCTTCAAGGATAACAAAATAAAATTACTTTTAAGGTGATTACCTGCACATTAAATAGGAGTAAGATATACTTTGACAAAAAGAAACATATCATCTACCTATTGTCTATATAATAATAAAGAATACTACATCCTACAACATTTATTGTAGTGCATATTATAGATTCCTTTAAGGGTTATTTTTAATTACTCTTAAGAGAGTTGCAAAAATTATTATTGCATTTGAGAGTTCTTTAAGAGTTTCTATTAGTGCATTGAAGGAGCAATAAGGTGAGTCTACTATTGTACTATTCTATATTATCTAACTTATTTACTCTTAAATATTATTATGTACATTGGTTGATTGAGTTAAGGTAATAAACTAAAGTGCACAAAGCTCAAAATATCAAAGTGTTTAGAGAAATTATTCTTTACACAAAATCTTTAAATTATGGCCTAGAGAAGCCACCAAACAGATTCATATTCCTCCAAGGAATAGAGAAGAAAGCCACCACTAAAATCATTGAAAGAAGCTACAAATAAAAAATTGGAGAGTATCATATTTAAGGTGCACTAATGGTTTCATTAAAGGTGAAAGTTAGTGCAGAAATAACTCTTTCAAAAGCATATTATTTGCAATATTATTAGCTTGGATTTGTTTTTACTAAACTATCCAAGTGAAGGAGTTAGTTTTGTCTAATTAGAAAGGCAACAATACATTACTCTCAAGGAATATAGAAAGTAGTGTCCATATCCAAGAAGCAAGGGAAAAGCTTCAATTAATATGCATTTATCCTCAAGATATACAACAAGGAGCATATCTATCTACATAACAAGAAGTTGTCATATCAAAAAAATAAAATAGCATCAAAAGGAGACAATGAACTCACTAAAATTTGATTCAAAATAAAGTTTCTTATTCATTCTATATTGGTGCACCATATTCCCCATAATATGGAAAGAATATTAAGTGTCTTAAAGACACTAACACATTAGGTATTCTATGTCTACTATTGGTGAAGCAATGAAGGTAGAAGGAGAACTAATCTAGGGTTCACAAGCACTAGTTTTAGGTGTCTAGAAAAACCATTATAATCGCTAAATAAAGCACCTATAAACAACATCAACTTGCAGCTACATTGGAAGCCTTGCAACCATTACATTTCTATTGAAAAATAAGGTAGAATAGCAATGAGAAAATATACGTCGAAGCAAAGTTAAGACAACGTAATATTACCTCAATATAGCATTTGATTTCTAACTAGGAGGGAATCCATCGAAGCATATAAGGATAGCACTTTACAATCACTAAATGAGCATCATAAGATCATATCTAAAGTGCGTAGGTACTCCATCAAACCAAGATCCAACATCTTGAGAAGAATAGATCCTTTGAAGAAGCGTTGAGAGCAAGAAACCAACTAGATTTACATTGGTAATAGGAGTATACATGTTAAGGAAGATATTTGAGGGAATATTTCATATAAATCACCACTTATCACATACAAAAGAGCATTTAGTAATGCTCACAAAGAAAGGCATAATTGAGTGCATCATAATCATCACCTGCTAGTTGAAAAAGAAAAAATCATTACTCAAAGGACAAAGCATTATAATAATGCCTCACCAGCTAGCAATAACACATGGGTGTAAGTCTAAGGAGAGGAGAAGCTACATAAGCACCCAATTCCAAGAAATTACAATGAAGACCAAGCAAGTGTAAAGCAATTGTAAGCATAGTTCGAGTAGAGAATAAAATCAAGTTTACAACAAAGATGTAATGAAAGCCTAAAGCCAAGGATTCAAAGGATATCCACTAAAATCCTATCATAAATCAATGATTCCAATATGTGTTAAATATTTAGGTGGAAAATATAATGCTAGCATCCAGTGGAAGCTTACATCACCATCGTAAAAAATTAGCTAAACCACTTAAATCACCATGGTTAAGGGAGAGTAAAATCACCTACATCACAACATCAAGGGAGAACAAACCAATTTCGTGTTGGAAATATTGAGTTGTCATTGATGTCAAATGTAAAAATATCTTCAAGGATGAAATGTTGAGTTGTCATTAATACTCAAGATAGATATCTTCAAAAGTGATTTAATGTTACCAAAGAAAAGGTGATTTGATATGATTTAATATTTAAATATTAAAGAAGGAGGTTTATATTTAAATCAAAGGATGGGCGACCTCCTTAAGAGCACCATGCAAAAGGGAATTAAAAATTATGGGCTAACCATGCAAAAGGTTGAAAATTCAAATATTCAAAAAATGTTGGATCAACTTCATTGGGTGCACATGAAGAAGCATATAAATATAAGCCCTAAATTCACTTTGGAAAATACTATGCAATTCGAATAATATCGATCGAGCGAAGAGCAGCAATGAGAAGGAGGGAGAAGAGGAGTGCAAGTTTTGGCAGCATCATAGTGGAAAGAAAACTTTAAACATTGGTTCATGTCACTTCTATCTCATCTGTTGGGGTAGCCCAATAAGTTTCCTAGCTTGCATGGAACACTGCTGTGTAGGAGGTTAAGGGGTCAAATATCTTCGATATAATTTTGTTGAAGTGTTGAAGATAAAGCTATGAAGGATTTAAATATTTTTTTTGCACCTTTGGTTCCATCTGCTGGGGTAGCCCATTCGGTTGCCTAGCTTGCATGGAGCGTTGTTGTGTAGGAGGTTAAGGGGTCAAATATCTTCGATGTCGTTTTGTTGAAGAATTGAAAATAGAGAACCAAAGGAATTAAATATTGTTTTGCACCTTTTGGTTTCAAGTGCTACATTAGCATAGCTGGTCACTAGCCTGAGTTAGGGTACTGCACTTCTAGAGGTCAAGGGATTAAATCCCATCCGTGGTTGTGCAAGGTATTTATAAATTTTATTTTATTAAATTTGATAAAAGGGGAGATATAAGACATAGTATTGGGATTTTTTTTTTGCAAATGATGAAAAGAGAGATATAAGGCATAGTATTGTGATTTGGTTTTTGCAAATTATAAAAGGAGAAATATAAGGTGTAATGTTGTGATTTAATTTTTGGAAATTATAAAAGGGGAGATATAATATGTAATTTTGTGATTTCATTTTTACAAGGGAGATGTTGTTAGTATAAAGTTCTATTTTTGCAAATCATAAAAAGAGATATAAAGAAGATGTTGTTAGAATAAAGCTTTATATTGTAAGTTTCAAAAGGGAGATATAAGGAGTTATTTTTAAGCTTTATTTTGTATGTTTTGAAATAATATATAAGGGTTTAAAAATGGTTGATTTGATATTTAAATCAAGAAGGGAAAAAGAGAATTATTGTCCACATTTGAAAAGCACATGCAAGAGGAAGATCATCATCACTTAGGCATATTTGGAGGGCACAAATTTGGAACAAGTCAATGTGTCAAGGACACATATTCACCCAAGTATTCAATTGACAAGGAAGAATAATTTAGCCATTTAAAGAAGAAGGAAAGGTGCACATGATAGTGGAATATGAGCAAGGTATTAACATCTCCAAGTCAACACACAAGTAAGTTATCCAATGCTAGAATTGAGCTACCTTTAAAATGTAATAAATATGAGATATGTGGAAGCAATAGACTTAATGAATGTGAAGAACATATTGGTCATTTGAAGCTTACTCCATTAGTGCATATCATTCTCCATATGTTCTTGAATATGTCTAGGTATAATATGTGTGTATTTCTATTAGTTGAAGAAGTAGAAAGAAAATTATAGATCATATTTGTATGATTGGATTTGGGAGTAGATAAGCAGTGTTTGTGAGCAAATTTGAACATAGACTATGAGAAAATTTTGGAGGATATTTGAGCAAGTTTTATGAACATATTTTGGAGCATATTTGAGTATGTTTTGGAGTAGATTTGAGTAGTGTTTGTGAGAAAGTTTGTGAGTAATATTTGAGGATGAACCTGAGCGGATGGGATTGATGTCTCTTGTGGGTTTGTGCCCATGAATTAGTAGAGGGTATTGGTGTCTCTCATGGATTGGTGTCCATGAAATTGAGAAGAGGGGATTGGTATCTCTTATGGGTTGGTTACCATGAACTAGAAGAGGGGATTTATGTCTCCTATGGATCAATATCCATGAACCTAAGTAGAGGGGATTGGTATCTCCTATGGATTTGTGCCCACAAACTAGCAGAAGGGATTGGTGTCTCCTATGGATTGGTGTCCATGAACTTGAGCAGAGGGGATTGGTGTCTCCTGTGGAATGGTGCCCATGAACCAGTAGAGGGTATTGGTGTCTCCTATATATTGGTATCCATGAAATTGAGCAAGGGTATTGGTGTCTCCTATGGATTGGTTTCCACAATTATTGTAATAGGGGATTGGTGTCTCCTGTGGGTTGGTGCCCATAAAATTTATTGAATAAATATATAAGCAAGTAATAGGGGAAGTGAACAGTAATAGGGGAGTGAACAATATAAAGGAGAAATTTTTTATCTTATACTGTTCACTCTCCTCTCTCATTATAATCTTATGTTCTTCATTTCATTATCATCTTCCAGTGAGAGCGTCATATACTCACTGCCAGCTAAGTCGCCTACGTTGAAGGAAGATAAGTATATTATTTAATTATTTGCTTTCTAAAATTTGGAGTAATAAGGTGTTAAGCATAAGTTTGATTACTATTATTAAAATAACAACCTTAGAAATAAAGGAAGCCATCCTAGTAAAAGTAGAAGGAATTATAGATATTTGCAAATCAACAAGTAGGAGATATAAGGTTTGTCAACTTTAGTAAACTAGAAATTTTAAATTTGCAAATACTATTATATTTATTTTTTAATATTCCAAAGTAGAGAGTTATAAGGTATACTACATCAAAATAGTTTATTAGAATTTAGAAATATTAAACTATTGAACATTAAGAGTTATAAAATAAAGTTCTTCATTTACTTAAAGAATTTGAAATTATATAATTCCACTTGTCTCATATTCATACTAAATGGGAAAAAGAATTACAACCATAGATAACTTCAAATTAAGTGCATAGTTCATTAGGAGAGATAAGATGAAATAAAAAGTTAATTATTGTTACTTACAAAACATTACAAAATCAACTCAAAAGTGAACTATTATTTACTAAGCACTTTATTAAGCTTGTAGCTTATTCTAATCACTAGAGAGACATAAGGAATTCTACTAAACCTAATTTTGGAAAGGTCTCTATCAAAATAAATTCATACACTAGGGATACATTAGGTAGATCTAAAGTATTGAAAGAACCCTATCATACACTTTAATGGATAAAACAACTAGAGACACATTTCATCATAATACACACCATAAAAGGACTCAGAATAGAATACATCCAATATACCAGATCATATATGCAAAATCACTTCAAATAATTTCACAGGTCAAAACGAAGAGGACATATGGTATATTGATTCAGGGGCAAGTCACCACATGACAAGTAATCTACATTGGTTTGATTGTCTTGAAGTCACTAATAGCTTCAAGTTGAAAATTGTAGATGACAATAACTATAATATACATGGATATAGGTGTGTATCACCTAGCAAATTGTTTCCAAATTTCTTGCTACATAATGTAATGTATGTTCCCGAATTAACATCTAATCTCATTTCAGTATCCAAGTTAGTAGAAAATAAAAGGATGGTTGACTTCAGATACATAAATGGAGTTAATATGTGTCTTATTACACATAAAAATGAGATTGAAGCTACTGGATCAATCCATATAAATATATATGCATTGGATTCTATCAAAACTTCACAAGATATTGTTATGTTTCAAAACAATACTAATGCAATTTTTGAGGAACATATTGAAGAGAATGAAGAACCTGCATATCATAAAATAGAAGAAGAAATGGAAGGTTCAAAATTAAAAGGATGAGGGGACAACTACAATATGCTTTACTTGGGCATGTTCTATCTAGAAAAGAAGAAGAACCTAAACAGGATGAAGATACTCATTCAAATTCAAACAAAGAAGACAATGAAGGAACCTGGAGAAAAGAGCTCAAATTTTAGGACCAGATGAAAGATCCATACCAAATAATGTAATACAGGGGGATGTTCGAGTATATTACATCATTTGGGTCATGTAAATGTACCACCTTTGGTACATATCTAGAGTAGGATTTTACTTCAAGTATTATAAAAAATGCACAAGTGTCAATGTACAAGTTGTAAATGTGCATGTAGTCCACATGTACATGTTTCCTAGGCAGAGTAAATACCAAACAATCTATCTTTCTATATAAATGCCTCATAGATGTAATAAGAGAGAGAGAGAGAGAGAGAGAGAGAGAGAGATAGAGAGAGAGAGTATGTATACAATGTGTAGTAGATGTAATGTGGTACAATATAGTTCTTTCATATACTTTCATGGAGTGTTCATGTCCTCCATTATATAACATTGTACTATTTTCATCATTCTCATTAATGGCATATTTCTGAGTTATTTGTAGATGTTCATTTTTTTTATTTTCCTACATATTATTCTACCATTAGATTTATAGTTATCTCATATTAGTTATCCTTCATCTTGTGGTTGTACTACCTCCAATAAAAAGCTAACAATCCATTCAAGTAACTTTTCATTAGTTTTTTCTAACAATATCATTTAAACTTCAATGCTAGTGTATGACTTTATTGTCCATTGTGTGAAAGAAATAAAACAAAATTTTGAACATGACATAGTGAATTATTGATAGTTCACATCCACATATTGATTTTAGATACATATAATTATTTGAATATGGTCACTTAGATTATTTCTTCCCAAGAGTGAAGATTCAAGTCAAGTAGAAGGTAGAAGATCAAATGCCTTCATTGATGAGAATTTTCAAGTAATACAATATAAAATAAGTCAACTAGCTACTTGGTAGAAGGATGTTACAAAAAAATTATTTTCTTACAACTCATTGAGAAGAGAAAACACTTATATATGGATATTAACCATATGTTTCTTCAATGAAATTGAGGAAAAATCAATGCACCAAGGAACTAATAATCTCAACTTGTAATACATTTTAAAAGCAAGTTGTATGAATAGTGCACCATAATTTCACAAATAGAGAATTCATACTTTAAATATTTTAATTATGATTTCAAATTAATGTAATGAACTACTAAATGAATGTGTTTTAAAATATTTGGAGGTCAAATATGTTATAATGTGCAGGTGTTGCATGATTTTCTTGTTTAATGATGGAACCTTCTGGAAAGTTCATGAAAACCCTTTTTTGGAGAATCTTCTAGAAAGTTCACAGAAACCCTTTTTTGGAGAATTTATGTTTTTTGGTATGACCTGGAAGATTCCAGAAGACTAGTAAACCCTAGAAAATTCTAGAAGGTTGTTTGGGTGGGAAAATTAGAGATTCCTCCCATTTTGTGATTATAAAAGAGAATTGTATGTATGTAATATGGCATTGCAGAGTTCCTCTAAATAAATATATGTTTCTCTGTATTTATTGAGTCCTCCTTTCATTTGTTGTTCATATTTTTGCTTGTAGTTTTTATTTTGTGTTTGTTCAGCATATGCTCTATTTTTCTTTTCATGGTATCAGAGCACTATAGTGGAAGAGAGGCAATTGTATATGCTTTGGTAGTGAATCATGCTCTCCCTCTCTACAACATTGGTTGTTGTGTCTTTATTTTGGAGTGCTCTTGAGGGTTCGTGCATTGGTTCACAATTTGAGTGGGAGTAGAGAACGATTCACAGAAAATGAGCAGCAAACTGGAGATTGAGAAGTTCAATGGATCGAACTTCACATTGTGGAAGATCAAAATGGAGGACTTACTAGTGGAAAGGGACTTGTGGGTTGCAGTTAGTGGAAAGCCCACTAGGATGGCACAAGAGGAGTTTAATAAGTTGGATAGAAAAGCAATGGCCCTTATTAGACTGAGTTTAGCAGACTCTATGATTTTAAATGTGACAGAAGCATAGTCTGCTCAAGATATGTGGAAAAATTTGGAGAGCATCTACGCTTCCAAGTCTATAGTGAACAAGTTAATGTTGCGGAAGAAGCTGGAAAATCTCAAGATGAAGGAGAGTGGTAAGTTCTCAGACCACTTGAATGATTTTAATATGTTAATGAAGCAGCTAAACTCCATTGGTGATAAATGGAGTGATGAAGATCAGTGTCTGGCACTATTAATCAGCATGCCAGACTCATGGGAGAATCTTATTACTGCCATAAGTGCTGCTTCTGACAAGTTGCAGATGGAGTCAGTGGTTAGCCAACTGTTGAATGAGGAGACAAGAAGGATATCTGCTAGTGAAGCATCCACTTTAGAGGCCTATTTAGCACGTGGACGCTCAAAGGAAAGAGGAAAAGGTAGATCCAGTGGGAGAAGCAAGTCTAGAGGCAGAGGCAGATCGTCCAGCATAGGAAAGAAAAATTTTAGCAATGTGGAATGCTACTACTATCACAAAAAGGGGCATATCAAGTTTCATTGTCCCTTGTTGAAGAAGAAAACTAAAAAGGTAGCAGAAGAAGAGACAACTGAGAAAGTTGCAGATGAAAACTCCATGTTTCTTGCTTCTTCCTGTCTGTCAACTGAAGTGTGTCCTAAATACTGGATTATAGATTCAGGAGCCTCTTTCCACATGACACCACACCGTGAGTGGTTTGTCAACTATAAAGAGGTAAATGGTGTAAAATTTTATATGGGTGATAATGCATTTTGTGATGTAGAAGGAGAAGGTACAGTTCCTATGAGGGATTCAAGTGGAAAAGTCAAGTATTTGCAAAAAGTTAGATATGTCCCTCAGTTGAGAAGAAATCTTCTCTCAGTTGGACAGTTGGCTGAAAAAGGAGTAACTGTTACCTTCTCAGATGAAGGATGCAAGCTCACCAGAGGTGCACTAGTGCTTGCAAAAGGAAAGAAGAAAGGAACTTTGTTCAAATTGGATGTCAGCCCTTGTGAGAAAATCCATTGCAATGCAACTGAGAAAAATGATGAAGCAGATGTTGGAGATTGTCTTCTTTGGCATAGAAGACTTGGTCATCTAGGAGAAACCAGCTTGAAGCAGTTGGTCAGCAAAGGTATGGTGTATGGCCTCAAGGATATCAGCTCCAACACTCTCAGCTTTTGTGAATCCTGTGTGATGGGCAAAAAAAAGGGTAAGCTTCTCTCCTCACCCACATAGAGCTAAATCTATTTTGGATCTTGTTCATACAAATATTTGTGGTCCTATGGATACTCCATCTATTGGTGGTGCTCTATATTTTACCACTTTTATTGATGATCATAGCATAAAAGTATGGACTATATTTTTGAAGAAAAAGAGTGACATACTTGATCATTTTAAAAGGTTTGTTGCTAATGTAGAAAGGTAGACAGGCAAGCAACTTAAGATATTGCGTAGTGACAATGGAGGAGAATATTGTTCTACTGAATTTGAAGAGTTTTGCAGGCAGAAAGGCATCTTTAGACAAAAGACTACACCTTATTCTCCTCAACATAATGGAGTAGCAAAGAGAATGAATAGAACATTATTGGAGAAGATGAGGAGCATGTTATCAGATGCAAAGCTCAGTAAAGGGTTTTGGGCTGAAGCAATTTCAACTGCCAGCTATTTGGTTAATTTATCACCATGCACTGCTTTGAATGACAAGACACTAGAAGAGGCCTGGAGTGGGAGAAAACCATCTATCTCTCACTTGAGGGTTTTTGGTTGTGAGGCCTTTATGCACATTCCTGCTGAAAAGAGGAAAAAGTTGGATGAAAAATCTAAGAAATGCATTCTTGTTGGTTATGGAGAAGTTGTTGGAACAAAAGGATATAAATTATGGATTCCAGATGAACATAGAAGTGTTTTCAGCAGAGATGTGATTTTTAAGGAAATTAAGACAGTTGGAGATATTCAACAACATGAATCACAACAATAGTTGAAAGAGAAGGTTAGTGTGCATGAATGCACTATGTCAGGTCAACCTTCAAATGAAGCACATGCTCAACCCCATCAGCCTCAAGAAATAATATCTTTTGATATTTTAGATAGAGTTTCTAACCTACAAAGACCTGGTGAAGATTTGCCTGCTTATATGCCTGAAGAGGTGCATCAAGAGGATCAACAAATTTTACAGCCTGATTCTCCACCTTGCATAGAAGAGGTCCAAGAATCAGTGGAGCAGCCTAGAAGAACTAGAAGAGAGAAACATCTTCCCAATAGGCTTCAGGATTATTTTTGTGGATTTACAGTTGCTGGTGATGATCCTCTCACATTTGAAGATGCCATGAACAGTCCAGAGAAAGAGCATTGGAAGAAGGCCATGCAGGAAGAAATGGATTCAATGAAGAAGAACCATGCATGGGATTTAGTTCAACAACCTGCTGGGAGAAAGATAGTAGGCAACAAATGGGTGTTCAGAAAGAAGTTAAGGCCTGATGGGTCTATGGAAAGATACAAGGCCAGATTGGTTGCAAAAGGGTTCTCTCAGATCCCAGGTATTGATTTTCATCAAACTTATGCTCCCACTATGAAGTTATCTTCTATTAGACTTTTGCTTGCATATGTTGCTGCTTTTGATTTAGAAGTTGAACAAATGGATGTTAAAACTGCATTCCTGCATGGAGATTTGAAGGAGGAAATATACATGCAATAGCCTGAAGGTTTTGAAGTAGGAGGTGCAGGTGTTGTTTGTAGGTTGAAAAAATATCTCTACGGATTGAAGCAGTCTCCTAGAGAATGGTACCAAAATTTTGACAGTTATGTGTTGCAGATTGGATTTTTTTGTAACCCTACAGATCCATGTGTGTATTACAAAACAAAAAGTAAAATTTTTGTAATTTTGGTTTTGTATGTGGATGACATCCTCCTGATTGGAAATAATAAGCAATTGATTTCAAAAACTAAGGAGTTATTATCAAAGAACTTTGATATGAAGGACTTGGGTCAGGCACGCCATTGCTTGGGCATTGATATTGTTAGAGATCGCAAAAGCAGACAATTATGGCTTTCCCAAAAGGATTACATTAACCAGATTTTGAAAGAATTTGGAATGCAAGATAGTAAACCTACCAAAACTCCTTTGCAGCCTGGAGTTAAATTATCTACAAAAATGTGTCCAACTACAACTAAAGAAAAGGAGAGGATGAAGAAAATTCCATATGCAGAGGTTGTGGGCTCACTGATGTATGCAATGGTATGTACCAGGCCTGATATTGCTCATGCAGTTGGTATGGTCAGTAGATATATGTCCAATCTTGGAAAGGAACATTGGACTGTTGTAAAAAGAATTTTCAGATATTTACAGGGTACTAAAGATCATGTTTTGTGTTATCTACCCAAGAAGAATGAAGAGTTTTGTTTGCAGGGACATGTAGATGCAGATTGGGTAGGTGACTTGGACAATCGTAAGTCAACAAGAGGATATGTCTTCACTTTGTATGGTGGTGCAGTGAGTTGGAGGAGTAAAAAGCAAACTGTTGTAGCTTTGTCAAGTGTTGAAGTTGAATATATCATTGCAACTGATGTTGCAAAAGAAGTTGTTTGGTTGATGAGGTTGTGCAAAGGTTTGCATTTGAACCAAGAATATGTTGGAATAAAATGTGATAGCCAAAGTGCAATAGCACTTGCATATTCTTCATCATTCCATGAAAGGACAAAACACATTGCAGTGAAATATCATTTTGTGCGTGATATGGTGGAGAGTGGAATGATCAACCTGATCAAATGCAAAACTCAAGAGAATGCAACAGATGCACTTACTAAGGTTGTCACAATTCAAAAGCACCAATTTTGCAACAATGAGATTGGGATAAAAGATTGCAAAAAAATCCTGCATCAAGTGGGAGTTTGTTATAATGTGCAGGTGCTGCATGATTTTCCTGTTTAATGATGGAACCTTCTGGAAAGTTCATGAAAACCCCTTTTTTGGAGAATCTTCTGGAAAGTTCACGGAAACCCTTTTTTGGAGAATTTATGTTTTTTGGTATGACCTGGAAGATTCCAGAAGACTAGTAAACCCTAGAAAATTCCAGAAGGTTGTTTGGGTGGGAAAATTAGAAATTCCTCCCATTTTGTGATTATAAAAGAGAATTGTATGTATGTAACATAGCATTGCAGAGTTCCTCTGAATAAATATATGTTTCTCTGTATTTATTGAGTCCTCCTTTCATTTGTTGTTCATATTTTTGCTTGCAGTTTTTATTTTGTGTTTGTTCAGCATATGCTCTGTTTTTCTTTTCAAAATAATTGTTAGGTATTTTTAATTACCATGATATTTGAAATTGAGTGGTAATAATAGATACACAATAGAAAAAATATGCGTTAAAAATACTCATATGTATTGCAATTGCATACATTATAAAAAACAAGCATGCTCCTTAAAAAAGACATGCTCCTAGTGGAAGTTAAAAATCTTGTATTCTAGTACAAACGCCAAGTGATTGGTGGTCCTCATATCATGCCAAGTCAACAAGAATGAGATGAATAGGTTTGTTGAGAGCATTCCTTATGGTTTGAACCATGCGCTTGCCAATTACTAAAAATAGTGGTTGTAACCAACTCTCCTATATAACCAAAAAAATTCTTGTATTTTTTTATTTTGTAAGAGAGGTTACTTGTTTAATTCAACGATGTAGGAAAATTGGTAGAGAACCACAGTTTCACCTAGTATTAAGGTAAAACTTAACATTTAAATTAAATGATATTAATTCAATTGATTAAACTCTTTATTTTTGTTCAAGATATGGATATATACTTATAAATTATTATAATACCACTATATACTCATTGAGTCTTGATACATATTTAATTATCAACTCTTGTGAAACTAATATATGCTCATCAATTACGTACCTAGGTCTTATTTTATTTTTGGGATGCTTGAAGGATTCATTCTGGACTCTTGTTTTGGAGTGGGTTCAGAGAAAAATTTCCTCCCAAAAAGGATTCTTCCTTAGTCAAGCTGGAAAGACATTTTTAGTTCAGAGCACTCTTCAAAGTATTCCTCTATACTTTTTATCTCTCTTCAATATTCCTGCTAAGGTGGCATCCAAGTTTGACAGTATATGTAAGGCCTTTCTTTGGGTAGGTCCCGAGATGAAGGGAAAGTTCCATCTTATTTCATGGGAGCAAGTTTGTAAAAGGAAAAAGGAAGGGGGTTTGAATCTGAAAAGTGTGGCTATTATGAACAAGGCTTTGGTGTCTAAGCTTGCTTGGAAGGTTGCTTCCAACTCTGATCGCCTTTGGTGTCACATTTTAAAAGCTAAATATAATTTTCATCATTTACTTTCGGATCCTCTCTCCTTTTGAGGCTCTTCATTTTGGATTAGTCTGATCAAATCCAAGGACTTTATAAAAAATAACAGTTGTTGGGTGATTGGTAATGATAGGTCTATCTCCTTTTTGGATGATCCTTGGCTCAAAGTGTTGGAAATTTTGAGTCCCTAAGCTAAAATGTTGTCATTGATGTCAAAAGGATCTATGATGGCATGCACTATGTTTTGTGAAAAGTGCAAGGAAAGTCTTTTTGTGAAAACCAAGGCAGACAAAATAAAATGTTTTATTTAAAACCATGGATGGCAGATTTGAAATGGGTCTTTCTTAAAACCCAAGTTGGCTTTTCTTTTCATCGAAAAAGGCGCCTTGGTGGTGGAGATATTTAATTTTAAATATTTAGTTTAAATTTTAAATTATTTAAAATTAAAATTTTAATTTTAAAATTAAAATAAAAGTAATCCACCGACGTCGTCTAATATGAGGGAGAAGACTATATAAAAGTATGACTAAGGTTTATTATTCCTCATCCTTGCTCTTGTGGTTAATGCGATTATTAGAAAGCAAAAATATATTGTGTGAAAAATGTTTAAAGGTAGAGGCAACGAATAAGTTGAGGTGTGGTCGAATCCAAAGACATCATGGGTAGTGTGGCCTATTGGCAACTCGAGCAGCGCAAAAGGAGGCAAGTGGTTGAGTGTTCAAATCGCGTGCACTTCATTTTTTTTAGAAAGGAAGAATATATTTTGCATTGGCTGTTGCATGGAGGATAAAGGAGAGTGAGGCACCTTTGGTCTTGTGTGGAGCGCTAGCTCACATGGTGCGCAAGTGTCTATTAGGACGCAGGAGCCACAGGACTTAGGTTCAAATCTTGTAAACTCCCTTTTGATGTGTCAAAGGGAAATAGTGTGCTGGTTGTGCGCATGCTGCCAAGGTTTATATGTTGTGTTTGATATTCCAAAATTCATGCCAAGGTATGCATTAAAGTTGTAAAAGAAAATTAAAACAAGTTTTTGTTTTATTGGGTGCTAAAAGTTAGTTTAAAATATGTGCATAAATTTTATAGTAAAAGTGATTTTTGGAGAGATAAGTAAGTAGGCATAGATTTTAATTTCCTTTAGGGTATAAGTGGTTTGAGGTGTAATAAGGATTACTACTTATTTGGCACATTGTTGAGATGTTATTTGGAGAGTGTTTTTAATTATTGAAACATTCTTGAGAAAAATATTTTGCTTGAGGGTTATTGAATATATATTTGGTGGATGTGATTATTGAGTTGGAGTAAAAAGGTGTAAATTGAGTTATGCTTTATTTTGTGATTATTATTTGAAGTCCACTAACCCTCATTGAGATTGGAAAGGAAAGTTGTGTTGAGTGTGGCAGATTTTGTGGGCAACTTCTTGGCATGAAGAAGGTATGGGCACATTCTTCTATTGATTGTTTATGGTGGTTGATTTCTAAAATATTATTGGAGAGAAAAATATTGATTGTGGTTTCCTTTTCGAAAGTGTTGGTTTAAATGCTTCAAGGTTTTTTGGTTTGAGTGTTGTGATTAAACCTTGTTTTATAAGCATTGTTGTTGAAGCCCATTGGTTGAGCAAATAACTTGAACTTGAGTTAGAAAAGAACATGAGTATCATTGTTATGTGAGATTTGTGGTTGAGCATTGTTGAAAATATTTTGAGTTGATTGATTCATGCTTGGACTAGGGTTTGTGAGAAAGAGTTATTCCTTGTGGTTATTGGTTGAGTAGATTTGTTTGAGCCTAGTCAAGTGAATGTGTGAAGTGGTTGTTCAAGTTCCATAAAACAAACTATTCTATATTCTGATTTGAGTTGAGATTAATTTGAGTTGATTTGAGATTGAATTGATATATTTATTGAGCATTGAGTTTAGAACATATTGAGTCTCTAACAATTATCTTTATGATTCTATGAGATTGGACAAGTTCTGTGTGAGCTTGTTAAGCTGATTTGATGTAAGTCTTTGATAAGGCTTGTGGATTGATTTTGAGTAAGATTTTGTGAAAGCTTGCTATGCAGATTTGAGCAAGTCCTAGAGAGGACTTATTGAGCAGATTTGAGCAGGTTTTGAGTGAACCTATTGAGTAGATTTGAGCAGGTTCTGAGTGAACCTATTGAGCAGATTTGAGCAAATTTTGAGTGAACCTATTACGCAAATTTGAGGAGGTTATGAGTGAACCTATTGACAGAGCTTTGGAGGTGACAAAGTATAGAGGACAGAGTCCCAGTGGATAGAGATCCAATAGCCAAGAGAATTGAAGATAAATTTGAGTGAGGAGTCTTCAAGTGGAGATATATCCATAAGTCAAAGCAGTAGAGAGACAAAGTCTTCTAGAAGATCACTAGCCAGAGCATAAGGGGAAAGAGTTCTCCTATGGAAGAGATCCATGAACTTGAGATTAGGGGATCAACATCTCCTTTGGACAAAGGTCCATAAACATTGTAATTGGGAAGGATTCCCAAGAGATTATTTGATAAATATTTAGAAGAAATATTTTTTGTGGACATAGCCCACATTGGGTGAACCACATTAAAATAATGTCTCTCATGTGTGATGCTTTGTGTGATGTTTACAACTTTATTAATACTGATGTTACTATTTTGGGAAAAAATTTATATTATACTGTTCACCCCCCCTCTCAGTACAATCACATGTTCTTCACAAATACTGTCCACTTGCGGAGGACCCTTGTTTCTAGGAAGTTGGTTTTCTCTCCAAAGAGGTAGGTTTCGTCAAGGTGGCTGATATCGTCTTCCTTCATAATGATCATAATTTTTGGTCTTCATATCCCCCTTTATCATATCTGCCTAATATTGTATTGTGTGGGATTCTATTCTTGTTTAATTACAATGGTATATTGTTCTCTAGGAGGAGGTGGTGGAATGGTTAGTTTGGGATGGTGATTGTGAGGACTCTTTTACGATAAAATATGCTTATTCTATCCTATGCCCTCGTGGAGGTGGTGATTTACCTTAGTCAAAGATTTGGATTAAGAATTTAACTCCAAAAATTAATATTTTCTTCTAGTTGGCGATGCATAAGGTCCTCATGATAGAAAACTTGCACAAGAGGGGTTTCAATATACTTAATCATTGTTTTCTGTGTAAAAAATATTGGGAATCTTCTTCCCACCTGTTTCTCAAATGCAAGGTTTTCCAAGAGATTTTTATTTTTGCCTTCAACATGTTGGGATTGCATGGACGTTACCGGATTCTATTAACGACCTAGTCCACTAATGGGTGTCACCTTTTTCCTCTCCCTATATTAAGTGTTTATGGAAATTTTAGCTTCCTCACTTTCTCTGGGGAGTTTGGAAGGAATGGAATGCAAGGACATTTAAAAATACAAAGGGATATTTCTTTCATTTAAGTAAAAAAATCATGTGGAAAGTAGGTGAGAACGTGTCATTGACAATGAGGTATTTGCTCCCCTCTGTTCCTAGGGACCACCCTAATTTTGTGATTGAGTGTATTCTTTGTTTTTTCTTGGAATTAAGACCACCTCCTACTATGAACTTATGTGCCTCCATTCACTAGACCCTGCCCCCTTCAGGATGGTTTAAGCTTAATTTAAATGGGGCATTAAAAGGAAATCCGAGCCAGCTTGGTATTGGGGGCATTATTTAGGATCAGTTTGGCAGTGCTATTTTTACCTTTATGAAAGATATTGGAGTCCAATCCTCTCACTTTACCAAAAATCAAACTTCATTTTTGGGATTTAAATGATTAAATACCTTGACATTCATAGGGTAATTATTGAGGGAGATTCGTTAAATATTATTAAAATGCTCAAAAGTAATTGTAGATCAAGATGGCAAATTTAATAGATGAATCCAGAGCCCATTTATTGTCCATGGAGGACTCGATCATTAGAAACGAGTACAGATAAGGGAATGCGATGGTCGACTGCCTTGCAAATATGGGTGTATCTAGTCAGTGCCTATCGATCTGGCGTATTGATTTTCCTCTTGAGATAATTCACCTTATCAATGATGAGAAGCCTTTATTATTGTTTGGTGGTGTTTGGGATTTCATTGCAGTTCCTTACTCCTGGTTGGTATTGGTTGTTGTTCTTAGTTGGGATGATGGTGGAGTGCCTTTACTTCAATCTGCAACATCATCCTATCGAGCCCTCTTGGTTCATTGTTAGCTTAATGAGTTTCCAGGGTGTCCCTTTCCCTCTATTGCATTTTGAATTTCAAATTTTAAAAACTCCCTTCCCAATGTCCTTTTAGGTTTTTTATTGGAGAGTTCTCCTGACTCTTCATTAGTCTCTCGAACATTCTTTGTAGATGCTCGTATCTGATTTTATTTTTCTTTGTATGTGTTTGTCTTTCCTTGGGAATTTTACCTCATTTTTCTAGCCATTTTGTGACATTTCTAATCCCGAGGGAGTTGAAGCCCTTTTCAATGCTCTCCTTTTTGCCTTGAGATGGCGCTCGCATGGCAGTTTTTTGGCCAAGGTTTCTTGGTTGATATTTACACCTATGGAAGATATATTCATTTTGAGGACACCTGGTGATGAGGCCTGGATAAGCCTCATTTATAGCATGTTTTAAATAGTTAAAACTGCCTAAAAATCTTGTGAATTATCTTATATGCTAGTTAAGTTGATTTAATATGCTCTGTATTAACTATTTGCATGATTGTAGTGTTAAGGACATTATATTCTGATTTTTAACAGTTCTTGTATAGTTTTATGTTATATTTTCATGCTTAGGTTGACAGCAGCATTTCAGTAGTATTATTTTGATGATCATTAAGCATTAGTTTCTCTAAATTTAGCAAATAGTACAAAGACTTATTACTGTGCAGTAGAAAACTAGTTTTTCCATATAAATTCTAGCAAGCTACCAATGAATGGCAAGGCATGGAATTCACATCCAAGGAAGAATGAAGACTATTGCAATCTGATCTTGAGGTTTAATACACCTAAGAAATGCAGCCAAAACCATTTGGAGTCAACACAGTTGGTCATTCTAAAAATCTTCGAAATGAACACAGTGTCTTCGAAATGAACATAGTGTCTTTGGAATGAACATATATCTTCGGAATGAGAAAAACATAGTGTCTTCGAAATGAGAATTGTAGTATCTTCGAAATGAGCGGATCTTCAGAATGAGAATTGCAGTATCTTCAGAATGAGCGGATCTTCGGAATGAGAATTGCAGTATCTTCGAAATGAGCGGATCTTCGAAATGAGAATTGCAGTATCTTTGGAATGAGCCACTTATCTTCGGAATGAAAACAGAATGTACTTTTTGACTTGTTGACTAACTTTTGGCGATGGAAAATGGGATAATAAGGTTGATAAAGTTAAGGGAAAATATATCCCATATAAATTTTTTGTCCTTGCCATCCAAAGCCACCATTTATGGAAAAGATCAAATTTGATCTTCTTCTAGGATAAAGCCAGGAAATTCTGCAGGATATTAGGACAACATATTTTATGTTTGTAATTAGATTTTTGGCATCTATAAAATATAGCTCCTGTACAGGTTGAGCTATTAAGAATATTAGATATTAGAAATATTAGATTAGAGATTAGACATATTAGAGATAATAGACTTGTAACAGATTGCAGATCTATAATAGATTTCAACAGAATTGTAATTATGTTTCTGAAGCAATAAAAGTGCAGTTTTCATTTCATTTATTTTGTTATGTCTGAGTGTGAGTAAGACTTAGAGAAGAAATTATACCTTCTTCTGGAAAAGGAGGCCGACCACTTTCAGATCTAGGAGAAGGACTAAAAAACAAGTTTTCAGTCCTGATTTTGCTGTAGCAAAATAAGCAGTGGAACTTATCAATTTCAGCATTTTGTGGTATTTGATTTCTGTTTTAGTTATTATCCATTTATTTTACATTTGTGATGTAATCAACAATAGATATAATCAGTTTATTTATTTTTCAGTAATTTTCCAATTCCCTGCAATTTACATTTCTAGCAATTTACAAGTTTTCTATAATTTCCTGCATTCTTGTTTTTGTTGTTAAACACTGCACAAAAGATTGATGACCTTCTGTTTCAGGGTATTGACAGAAGTTGATTACTTGTTTTATCTCATCATTACAAAATTAAATAGGTTTCTCATTTAGCAACTGTAATTAGGATTTTCCTTCTGCAAATCAATTAAGTCTCAATTTAACAATTGTAATTAGGACTTTATTTCTACAGACAGCAATTAGTTTTTCATTCTTGCAATTATATTAAGGTTTAATCTATGCAATATAGGGATAGAAGTGACACAAATCCCCCACACAATAAATCCTACCAATAAAGACTTGCTGCTCCCAAATGAGCTAAAATGCAACTCTGTTTGAACTTTCTATCGTAGACAGCCTTGGACACCACCCCGGATTGATAATATCTTTGAGATTTAATGATGTGCTTAACGACAACTCATCATTTTGGCACCGTTTTTGGGGAACACGGTGTTGTTAGAAGGTGAAAAGCAGTCCAATAATTATTAAATATGCTAAGTTGTGAATTTTAGAGTAAAATCTGAATGTAATGACTAGTATAAGTAATTGTTATTGGTAAATTGTATTTCAGTCCATTTAGAAAATAAGCAAGAAACCACAAGAAGAAAAATTTCACAAGAGGTTGAAATTATGTCAAAAATGTCTAAACTTTTTACTTCCAAAAATGTTGGAATTTTCAAAGAATCCCAATCATCCACTTCCAGCACTGCAAGATCCTTTGAGAAATCATTACAAAGAGGAAAATTAAGTAGTTCAACACCATTTTCTCTTGACAAATCCATACAATCGGGAAAATTTGACAAGATTTATAATTGTTTTTGGGAACCTACAATGGAAGGCTCACAAGAGAAACAAGGTAGAGCCAACAATGTGCTCCACCCTAGTGCAACTAGTGCACCTGCCAGAACTTTTCAAAATCCCATCCAACTAGATCTTAATCACAATGCTCCCATGAAGGTCATTTCACCTGCAGTATTACCAAATTTCAAGGGAATTACATCTGAAGATCCTGATATGTTTTTGTTTAATTTTAAAATTGTATGTCAAGCTCATGATTACACTAATGACAATCAAAAGCTCAAATTATTTCCTTCCACTCTTAAAGATTTAGCTCTACGATGGTTTATCACCTTAGCACCTGACTCAATTAGAACTTGGGATGATATGGAAAACATATTCTTGGAGAGATACTAAGAATATTGTCAAGTCAAGAATCAAAATGATAAAAATTTTACAATGAAACAAGAGGCAAATGAAATCTTAGAAGATTATATAGACATATTTTCTTTTGTTCATAAGAGACGTGGAAGTGTTGAACCTGAAATTTGCAAATTCCTATTCTTAAGGGGACTACAAGATGAATCTAGGGATGCATTGGATATCTTGGGAAGAGGAGATACAAATGCACTTAAATTTGAGGAAATTATTAAACTTTGTAAAAATTACTCTCATTCAAGACATAGAAAACACAAAATTGGTAATGAAAAACATGATTTGAAAGAATGCATAAAAGAGGTTGATGTTTTAGTACATGATAGAACATTAGATGAAAAAAATGAATCTACTGAATCTTTAGCCATCTATTGTTCAGAATGTAAAAAGCAACACTCTCTTCATGATTGTCCTTTGAACAAAATATTTATACCTGCTACATGTAGCATTTGTCAATTAGGACACCCCACGAGATCAGTGTAGTTTATTGCCAGAACTTAAAAGTGTCTTTGAAAAATAGTCTCAACCTATGAAAAAAACCAATTTTGTAGGACAAGGACAAAGGAATAATTTTCATAAATTTCCATATCAAAATGCTTCTCAATTTCCTACACATTGGGGAAATAATCCTTGGTATATGCCATGGTCTACTTCAGGTCCACTTCAACAATGTTGGAGTCAACCACCATGGGCATACTCCCAAGCATGGTATCAACATGGATGGATGCAACAACAATGGAATCAACAACATCCACCATGGTTGCAGCCAAAACTATAGGGATATCAATGGGTACAACATCAAAATCAGTACAAAGGGCAGCAACATTGTCAAAAACAAAAATCAAATTTGTTGCCTAATCATATCCATAATTTCTATCATGGACAACAACAACAAAAATTAAAACAACCTCTATTTTCAACTCAACCTGTGGTCATTCCAAATCATGTTAAACAGGTAACCCCTGTCTCTGTGGTTGAATAAAAAAATACAACCCAAATAAATGTTAGTGACTATTTTAAAACTCAGTTGTGTTCAGGTGAACCATTGCTTGAACCTATTCCACTTATCAGTGTAGAAAGTGAAGTTAAAAAGAATGAACATGAAAACAAATCCACACTAAAACAACATCAAGAAGAACAAGATACCTCATCAAATAAAGTATCATATTTTGAACAGTCTAAGATATCAAAAATAACATCTTCACAATCAGATTTGATAAAGGAATTAGAAAATTTAACTGTTACAATCCCTTTACCTCAAGTTGTACCAATCATTAATAAGATTGTTCAAGAAATGTGTTTTAGAAAACCAAGAAAAAAGAATAAAGTATATCCTAAAACCATACAAAAAGGTGGAAAATTAGTTAACTTGCTTTCAGGTAAACTTATTACACCTAAGTATGATTGTACAGAAAGCCCACAGTTTCTTAGAACACATAAGGAAAATGAAAAGAATACTTTAGTTTTGGCCTCCATTGTTGTAAATCAAAATGTAGAAGAGTTGGATTCCTCCAAAAAGTTTGTTTTTGCTGAAAATGTTCAAAATTCTCCAAGAACCAATTCAAATCAGCCTGGTACAAAACAAACTGAAATACAGCCAAAACAACCTTTGAACAACAATAGTTGGTTGACTAAAAACCAGGGAGCAAATTTGTTTGATATATTGGTGCAACATCCTAATGCTTTACTAACATTTTATGCATCTTTAGCAGTTGGCATTAAGTTGTTGCAGGTACAGAAAAAACAAATTTTGCAGTTGAATGCATTTGATGAACTTTGGTTGGAAGCACTTCATCAAATATAGTTCACTCAACAAACATGGAAAATATGACATGATGATCACATTAAGAGCAACAAGTATGAACCAAGGGAGTTTGAGAATGAAGTTGTTCAACTTTCTTTAGTTGATGATGTAAGGAGGATATTAGTGGTGAATGGACATCTTTTACAATTGTACCATAAACCACTAACAAAGGTGGAATTTGCTCGGTATTCCACACAGTTACATTTGACAGAAGAAGCTTCTTCTTCTTATGAAGATTCCAAATAATCATATCTTTGAATCTTAAAAATAAAAAGAAAAAAAATTAGAAAAAAATAGAAAACTAAAAGATGAATAAATTTTGGCTGTGAATTTCTTCATGGACATGATTTCAGGGAAGTCATGAATTCCTTCACGGGCACAATCAGAATCAAAAAGACAAAAAGAAAAAAAAGAGAGAAAATGAGAGGTTAAAGAAAAAAGAAAAGAAAAAAAAAGAGAGAAAAATGAATAGCTCAGTAGTGAAAACCTTTTCTAAGGCGCTACTGAGTTGGTATGCATGAAAACCAATTTTCTGGCATGCATAAACTTAAAAATTTTGAGTCAAAATTCACCAGATACACTTGTTTTTGAAGTGTTGCAGGAAGCCTCAACAGAATATCAACAGAAGCAGTCATCTTTCAAAACTTGCATTAACTTGTTTTAACCAGGTATATATGTTTCTTGCACTTTTCTCATTGTAAATATTTGATATATAGTATATGGCAATTAACCATTAGTATAAAAGTGTTCATAAGAGTTGGCATACACAAAACATGCTTGGAGAAAGATAAAAATGTTGGTTTCTGCTGTCTTCAAAATGATTGCTATATCTTCAAATAACCGTGGTATCTTTAGAATGAAGCTTTGTCTTCAAAATGAAGGTGTGTCTTCAGAATGAAGGTTTGTCTTCGGAATGAAGGTGTGTCTTTATAATGAAGGTTTATCTTTGGAATGAGGTTATCTTCAAATTAAATGCCCAGCTTAGTCTTCAGAATGAAACATAATCTTCAGAATGAAGATTTAACAATCTGTTTCCATGTGGCATCCAAGGAGGGAGAAAAAGACATAGTCAAGGAGGGAATGAAACATAATCTTCGGAATGAAGATTTAACAAACATGCCACCACTATTCATTGCTAATAACCACTCATGTGGGAAAATTTGCATGTAGAATGGACGAGCTAAAAATAGTAAAGAAAATTTGATGGCAAGGATGTCCAATGGCTAGGTGTTTAGAGCACAGAATAAGGAAGTGTGCCATATTTTATTTCCAAAGACATATTTGCTAATGATTACAAGGAAAAATACAAAAAAATTAAAAGTTATTTCTGAAGAAGAACAAGAGCAAACCCTGTAATTCTGTAGCAACCAAAAAATTAGTGACCTAACAGATACTATAGATGCTATTGCAGAAGAAGAAACAACTGTTGTAGAGGCTATTGCAGAAGAAGAAATAGAAACTGCTGCAGAGGCTATTGCAGAAAAATAAACACACCCAGCAGCAGCAACAGAACCATCAAACTCACAGACTAAGAAGAGAAGAGCTGAAACTGACAATAGAAAAATAAAATAGAAGAGGGGTCATTTTTCTAAAGATGTTATTTATCTGTCAGAATAGGAGAGTGAAGTTCCTAGTGAAGAGCTTGAAGCTATCCCTACAGCCCCTGTTACCACAAAAAAATAGGGCAAGAAGAGAAAATATACATTAAGAACAAATGATTGAAGAGAAGACCATACAGGATAGCCATGATGTCATAGAAGTGCAACAAGCCACTGAGAATTTGGATGTAATAATAAGATAATTTCATGGAACCTCCTGTACAGGAGTAGGGGTCTGAAGCAGAGGATGAGATGATTGTTGAGTAGCAAACTGTAGTTGATTTATCAGTATTAGGTTCTGAGTCAAATGAAGAAGAGGAGGTGGACATCACAAAACAACTGACAACAGCCAAGAGTGTTATAAAAATACAAATGATATGGATTGAGGAAAGAAAATATGTTATTGAAAAAACATGAAAATAAAATTAGAGAATTATAGCAGAAAGTGGAGAAACTAAAAAGCAGGCTATCATAAGTTGATGACAATCAATTACATCAGATAAAGAGGAGGATTTGGTTTATTTACTACTTGGATTATCTAGGGAATATGAAGACATAGGTTCTCATTTTGAAGTAGTGCCCCTCCACTTTGAAGCAGTGCCCTTCCATTCTGAGGCATTACCTTCTCAATCCAAAGAAATACTTGTATGCAACATTATTGGGTAGGTCTCATATTCAGGTCTCCAACCATCATTACTCTGGTTCCCTCCTATTTTGAAGAGTATTCCCAACCAGATGATCAGTTTGAAGAATGACTCAAAAATCTTCATGAGAAATTACACAGGCCCTAAATTGTTCTATGAAACATGGAATATGAGTATGGACATTTGTGACTCCATAGCCCACTGTAATGCATGAGGGCATGCATTAATATAAGTTGGGGGGATAATGAGGCCTAGATAAGCCTCATTTATAGCATGTTTTAAATAGTTAAAACTGTCTAAAACTGCCTAAAACTCTTGTGAATTATCTTATATACGAGTTAAGTTGATTTAATATGCTCTTTATTAACTGTTTGCATGATTGCAGTGTTAAGGACATTATATTCTGATTTTTAACAGTTCTTGTATAGTTTTATGTTATATTTTCATGCTTAGGTTGACAACAGCATTTCAGTAGTCTTATTTTGATGATCATTAAGCATTAGTTTCTCTATAGGATCCTTATCCTAGGCAGGACAATTCTAGAGTGGGAACAAGCTACATCTAGTGGTACAAAGCTTTTCTAACTTGAGTGAGTCATGGTTTCAAGGGTATGACCATAGAGTTCAAGATATGTTATGTTATTGTTGAGGGGTAGAGGTAGGCAACAATAATAGCAATACTAGTAGCAAGACCACCACTATAGCATTACCTTTGCTAAGGATTCCAACTAACAAGGCAATATTGAGTACATCATCTTAATCAATGATTGAGGTAGAGAGGGACATGATGTCCTAGTAGGTGGAGAGTTTGTAGGAAGATATTGCAATGGTGTAAGCAAAGATAATCACATAAACAATAAAGATAAATGAGTTTATAGGATAGGTCATGGTGATGTAGTAGACTATCTAAAGTTTGAATATGGAGAAAAACTTAGTAGCAATGAGAGCTACAATAGTGGTAGGAGCAGTTGGATGTTTCTCATGGTAGTCCTTCCCTTCTATTTTGGTTATTATAGTTGGTAGGATGTGTCTAGTTGGTTTATCTAGTTGGGCATCCCTAGGCCAAACCTTTTATTTTGGTTCTAATGTATTGTAGATCCTTGCAATTCTTACAAAAAATATTTTCATGCCCTTTATCGAGGGAGGTTTGATCATTAGAGCTTCTACATTTGTCTCATTATTATTCAAAGCTCTGGTTTATCTTATTTTTACCTAAGCCTTCATTCGGTACTTTGGTGGCTTAGTCTTCTACCAGGTCTAGTCTCTAAAACTTAGGTTGGATAACCTTAATCCTTCCAAGTATAGTGAGAAATCACTACAATATTAAAACCATAGGGTGAAATGATAGAGTGGGATGGGTAAGTAGCATCAATGGGATTTAATCTAAAAAATGCTTGGGCTGAAAACAAAGTGTAACTCATGAAGAAGGTCAAAAATACCATTTCATATGATTGTGTCATTGAGCTAAAAATTAGTGAAGGAGAGAGAGTTAGTATATTTGAAAAACACCTTTAGTAACTCTTGAGTGGAGGCCAAAGCGCTCAAAGGTTAGGTAAACCAGCTTGCCAATTGCCTAAAGGAGTAACCATAAAAATCTCTCTAAAAAGTAAATGAGAAAATCAAAAGCCTCATAGACATGCTTACAAGTCAAGAAGATCAATTTAACCAAGAGAGAGAGAATATCTAGAATCAATTAGATGAGTTGAGGAAGAAGAATGACATTTAGTAGTGGCAGGCAATCAAGAGCCTAGTCAAGGAGATTAGCGATGCTTACTAGGATGATATTTCTAACACCATAATAGTGCTCTTCTAGGTATTCAAATTTATTGATAAAACCATTGTTTAGAGCATGCATGTAAGATAGGATATTGAGCATAGCCTCACTAGAGCCTCTACAAATATGGTTGGAGCAAATACTTATTGGGAAATGCTAGCCACTATGTTAGACTAACTTAATGTATATCTAAATTCAAGATAAAGAGGTAGTAGCATAAAGAGTGATTACTATACTCTAAAAAAGTGAGTGACAACAATGCAAAGCCCAAATAGTTGTCCTACTTTCTACCATTGAGAATCTTAGGAGTCACATCAACTTATTGCTACACAAAGGACTTCCCTATACTTGGAGTGAATATGATAATCTCTCCTCAAAACATAAACATGTGTAGCTACTAAGTTAGTACAAGGAGGATGTTTCCCATTTTGGGGTATGATAAAATCCTCCTATGGAAACTTATTTGGCTTGGGTAACGGGACCACTAGTAGAGCTAAGGATACAGGTCTATGAGGTTCTTAATCAAATGAAATACTTCTCCTATAATGACCAATTAGAGCTCTAAGTTATCTAAAATAACTTCAAGAAAATTTTGTACCCTTTATAAGAAAAGTGAGGAGTGATTAAACAAGCACTACATAAGCTTTTGAATAAGTAATTTTTATGTTTTTTGCATTATTTTTAGATTATTTTATTTTTAACTCCTAAGGATAAAGGTAGGCACTCTAGATTTTTCTTTAGAAAGCAAGACGACCACTATGAGTCACAAAAACTATAGTGAGCATTCATTACACTTAGGGTATTTTGCATTAAGAATATTTTGAAAGAAGACTGAAGCAAAGGTAAAATGGATGGAAGCAGGAGGAGGCATTGCATATATGCAAGCAAAAACTTTGACCAAAATATATCACCACTTTACAAAAATTTTGACCTAAAGTAGGAGGCAAACATTTTGATGACTTGAGCACTATCTTAAAATGTTCTGAAAGAGAAAAGGTGAAAAATATTTTGAAGGGCACAAGAGGAGAAAAACTTTCAAATATTGGAAGTCAAAATTTTCAAAGGGCATAAAGGGAGAAAAACTTCTAAAGATCAATTCCAAATAAGGAAAGAGAAGAAAAGTGTTAGGGGTTGATTTGCAAGTTGCAAAATCTTCTGAGGATGGATGAAGTAAATATTTTTTAAAGTTTAAACCATGTGAAAAGTTCCAACTAAATGGTAAGAGAAAATAGTTTGGTAGATCGCTCAATAGAAGTCTAGCCTAGTTATGAGGACCCTTTAATTGAAGACCAAAAATATTCCTTGTTTTGAAAAGTAAGAGAGTTAGGGAAGCACAAGAAATTTTGATAAGAAAGACATGCAAAATGTAGAAATGGCCAAAGAAGAATGGTCTAACAGAGCAAATTGACAAGGAGGAAGATCATATTGCATAACTAGTAATCCTCAAGATTTTATTGTTGGTGCACAAACTCAAAAATGGGTAGTTGAGCTAGACTAATGGGCAATTACTAAAAATATATAATATCATGTACTAACATTACTTGGGATAAATAATATAGGGAATGTTATTTTCTATTAAAGACAAAAATGTGGTAGCCACAACAATATCACCCCTAAGTCTGACGACATTGATTATAGTGGGTGCTTGCATTTAGATTTCAAAATTCCTAGGGCGGCAGTTGAGAATTTCAATAATATATGGGCATCCAAAAGAAAATAACTGATGATTCTAGATCTAGAGACCTCGAAGGGCTAAAATAACATCATATAGACTAGGTCAAGGTAAATTCCTACACAGTTTTGAAGGGAAAATCTTCCCAATTTTATCTATACATAGTGATTGTCTAGGCACTGCAAGATATTGGTTGGTTGTTATTTCAAGCTTAACTTTACACTAGGGTTATACATCAGGGGTCGACCTCAAAATCTATTTATAAAATCAAGGAGAATTGTCTTGGAATCCCAACGAATTATGTAGAAGTATACATGGTGAATTGCATTTATTTATCTCCAAAAAATTTCAAACCATGGCAAATTGCATTAATTTATCTCCAAAAAATTTCAAATCATGGTGAATTTTTTTTGTGTTGGGGACTATGAATATCGATTTGCAAAATCTAAAAATGTACAACAAACTAAAAATATTTAGGTCGACATGAAAGAATTTTAGCCTTTATGCTTTATGACGATCGATCTGAGACATGTACGACGATCGACTGCAGGTATGACAATTGACTGCAGACATGATGATCGATGGCATGCATGATGATCGGTTGTAAGCATGACGATCGATTTCAGGTATACTGATTGGTTGTAGATATTACTATTGATTATAGGAATGATGATCGGTTGTAGGAATGTTGATCGATTGCAAACATGATGATCAGCTGTAGGTATGACGATCGACTATAGGAATGTTGATCGATTGTACGTATGAAGATCAACTGTAGACATGATGATCGACACCTCTACAATCTATAGATAAATACTGATTGATAGTATCTACAATCGATAGGTTAATGTCGATCGACACCTCTGCAACCTTTCGACTAATGTCGATTGACATGTTCCTACAATCGATAAATGGATTTTGATCGATACCTCTGCATCTGATCAACTAATAAAAAATTGACACGTTCTTGCAATCGATAGTCTAATGTCGATCGACACCTCTACAACCAATCAATATGTCTCTACAACTGATCATATTATGTTGATAGACACGACTCTGCAATCGATCATATTATACCCACAAACATGACTCTACAACCAATCAGCTTATGCTGACAGACACGGCTCTGCAACTGATCGGCTTATGCCTATCGTCTTGCGCTGATCAAAACTCCTTTGCAACCAATTGGCTTATGTTGATAGACACTCCTTTGCAACCTTGTCAAGTTTTTCATTTTTTTAGAGATATTTTTGAGTTAGAGTATTTTAGATGTATGTTTATCGATACCCACTATAGTATATATACGGGTAGTATATGAGGCGATTTGGGCAAAAAAAAAATAATTTATAATTTGAAGGCGAATTGGGCGGGAAAATCAAAATCATTTATAATTTTTTTTAGCGAAAAACCCCTTGCAGAGTCACCTTGGTCTGAGAGACCACGAACAGGGGGGTTCTACACCTTCAAAGTCACCCGGGGTCGCACCCGACCCTACCCGCACCAACATTATCAATTGGATTTTAGATACCCAATTCAGCTTTTTTGGTAGGGTGGAGATTTGAACCTGGGACCTCCCTTGGAGGATTGCCCTCTCCTCTCCAACTCACCTACAACACCTGGGTTCATTTATAATTTGAGGTCAATGAATAAAAATAAAAATATTTTAATCATTATCAACGGTGGGCGAATTTACCCCAAAAAAACTTCCACCTCATAAATTTCAGGCAAATGGGCCCCAGTGAAAGGATCCAAAATTAGCAAATTTAAAATGTTGAAAATCCTAAATACAACCAATTTATGATATTTTGCGCTTATGCATAACCCTGCTTTACATATTTTATGTAACTCTCCATGGGTCATTTTATGGATATGCTTTTGAGTCCTTTTTTCTTGCATAATTATATTTTCTATTATACATATATATGATAAGTTATGATTACTGGTATTTTTTGTCTTGTTTCTTGTTTATATGTGCATGTATGAGGAGTCATGACTAGATGTTTTGTCCAAATTCTTGTATGTGCTTATGTTTAATTTTTTATGTTGACAAGAAAAAATAATCCTTGTGCACTTTTTGCAAGTGATTCACTGATTCATTTATCCCATTGTTATGTAGAAGAATCTATTGATCTTGACTCAACACCCTTGGTTAACTTAGGACTTTACTTTCCTCTATTTTTTGTGATTTTTCTTCCCCTTTTTCTTTGTGCACCAAAAGCTAGTTAGGTTATGTTAGAATAGGTGAACGTTGAATACCCTATCATATAAGGATCCAACCATTTAGAAAACCCTAGATGTTGTCTAATTGAGTTGCTAACTAATCTCTCAAAGCTACCCTATTGTGTTGCTCCACACAAGGTATGATTATCAAGTGCATATAGCCTCCACAACGAGTGACCATGATAATTAGAGAGGAAAACACATGCACTATCTTTATGCCTATCAATATTTTGACCTAAGAATTTTCTATAAAGAATAACCTATCTCAACCATTTGATTTAAAATTGTCTTACTTATAGAGAACAATTTTTATTTTTGGGTTACATAGGTGAATCAATATCAACCCTTCATTATCTTCCACCCATCGAGTTTTTTATTCTTTTTTTTTTCTCATTATAACCATTTCTCACTCTTGTTTAGACATAACAACTACCTACTATACAACATGAGGTGGACCACTAGCCGTCTAATAATTCAAAACCTTGGTTTTCTACTCATCAACACTCTAACGACTTCTAATCTATCTACCCTCTTTAGAGGAAAAAATTTAATTTACTATTTTATGTTTCAAAGGCTACAATGGTTATAAATTTTATCTTTATTAGTAATCCATTCAAGTAACTTTACATTACTTGTTTCTAATAATATCATTTAAACTTCAATGCTAGTGTATGACTTTATTGTCCATTGTGTCAAAGAAATAAAATAAAATTTTAAACATGACATAGTGAATTATTGATTTTTAGTTCACATCCACACATTGCTTTTAGATGCATACAATTCTTTGAATATGGTCACTTAGCTTATTTATTCCCAAGAGTGAAGATTCAAGTCAAGTAGAAGGTAGAAGATCAAAATGCCTTCATTGATGAGAATTTTTAAGTGATACAATAGAAAAGGAGTCAACTAGCTACTTTGTGGAAGGATGTTATAAAAACATAATTTTGTTACATCTCGTTGAGAAGAGAAAACACTTATACGTGGATATTAACCATATGTTTCTTCAATAAGATTGAGGAAATATCAATGCACCAAGTAACTAATAATATCAACTTGTAATATATTATAAAAGCAAGTTGTATGAGTAGTGCACTATAATGTCATAAATAGAGAAGTCATACTTTAAATATTTTAATTATGATTTCAAATTAATGTAATGAACTACTAAATGAATGTGTTTTATAAGATTTAAAGGTTAAAGAATTGTTAAGTATTTTTTATTAGCCTGATCTTTGAAATTGAGTGTTAAGAATAAATACACACTTAATAGAAAAAATGTAATACAAATACTCATATGTATTGAAATTGCATAAATTATACAAACAAGAATGCTCCATAAAAAAATACATGCACAAAAATTATGCATATATTGAAGGGTTAATTAAGAAAGTTTGTTTGTTTAAGAAAAAATGAGATTTTAGAAAATCTTAGAAAGAATAAGTATGTGAAGGTTGTCTTTTTTTTTTTTTTTTGGTATAATGTATACAAAACTAGAATGTATATGTAATAAATTCTTAATTGTTAATTTAACACATGTTAAAAAAATAACATTAAATTAATATATATTTAATAGGATATGTTTTATTTTAAAATGTGGTCCATATAATAATGCTTGATATAGTTATGTTATACTATAACAATGAAATCAATAAAATATTTGTTCTAAAAATACAAAGTAAAAAGTAGTAAAATTTATTATCAAAATAAATAAAAATTAATAAACAAAATAGAATAAATTTTATATAAATAAAATTTATCATCAAAATCAATAACCAAAATTCAACATTACATTAAAAATATAATAGAATCAAATTTTAAATAGATTTTAACGTTAATAACCATGCTTCTTTATAAAATCATTGTCCCATATATTTCTTTTCTCCTAGTGAATGTCAAAAAAATTCTATTCTTTTATTTTGTAAGAGAGGTTACTTATTTAATTAAACAGATGTGGGGCAATTGGTGGAGAAGCAAGGTTTTACCTAAACTTACGATAAACCTTAACATTTAAATTAAATGACATTAGTTTTTTTTTATTGATAGTAGAAGGGGTTTTAAAAGGGTCCTCAAACCTATTACAAGTAGGGTTTTGAAAGACACCTCCAAACCTTAGATCTAGCAATAAGACATCAAGAAAGACTGAGCTGGATTCCACGAATCAAACCCAAAAATCCAATGAAACAACCTCCTAGCAAATAAGTCATAGATTTTTATCAAGAAAATACAAGATATTGTCCCATGGTCAAACCACCGTGTGCTCTGAATCTAAACCAACGGAGAAAAAAATAGAATAATGAAAATGCTACAGGTTAAAAATAAATTTACAAATAAAAATTGTCCAAACCAAAGCATTTGTCGCCTAAGATGAAAGGAGCACAGAGGAATCATGTGATCACAATCAACAAATCTATCCAACAAAGCAAATAACAAGATAACCCCTCGTGAGAATAGTCGGTTTAAAAAAAAAACACTAGAAATACCAGCCAAAAAAATCCACAGCATAAAAACCATCAAAGATATCTTCACAAGAAATTCTATGAAACCCGCAAATCCTGCTAGATCCAACCAAAAATGTTTCAAGAACAACCACTCTCAGGTACAAGGAAAAGGATATAGCAACATTTCACACCGCACCTAAGAGGGAGAAGGGTAAGATCCTGAAAAAATAAGTCTTAGAACCCTGGGATCAAACACACCACCATTGTTGGAACTGAGAAAGAGATATCTATAGGACATCGAAGCTATGAAACCCACCAAAGAGATGGGGCCAAAATATAAAAACCATCGTAGCATAAAAATCCACTTTCACCCCAACTGGTTTGGGTCGGTATTTGGTCCTGTCTCCTCGAAACAACCAAATACAACAAGAAATTACCAAACCCAAAATAAAGAGACACAAACCAGCCACAAACCCACTACTGGTAGAGAACCCTAGCAATAGAGTCATCCAAACACCATCCAACCAGAGTAGCCAAGCCGTCAGAGTCGAGTCGAATCCATCCAAGGGAACATCCTCATATTTCTACAACCAAACACTATGCCAAGCTCACTCGAATGGGTTTAGTTTGGTAGATGGCCCTTTCCTCTCCCTGGAAATCCAAAAAAAACATGAAACTACCAAACCCAGAAGAAATGTTGCACAATCCAACCAAGTCCCCAAAACTAGCAAACAACCCAAGAAATGCAACCATACAACACACCCACCAACCAAAGCGATAGCCAATGAAAGGGTCAACAACCAGAATTTTCCACTGCATTATAATGGCCCAGGATCACCCCTACAGGTTTGGGTCAGCATTCGGCCCTCTACCCTAGATAAGAGTGATAATGCCAAACCCATAAGAGAGTATAACATACCAGCAAGACCCCCAACAAGCAAAACACCCTAGTCACGAACCATAGCAGAGAAACTAAGCATGACTAGAAACCAAATCCAAAATAGGAGAAAGGAGACCTCCCACTTAAAGGGTTTTAGAGCGTCGAAGCCAGAGCGAGAGTGAAACACTCATGAAGGAAGCCCTCACAAAGGAAACCCTCATGGGCCCTCTCTATCACGGTGAGGCTCAGGCCCTCTCTGCCATGGTGAGGCTCAAACCCTCTCAGACCCTCTCTGTCGTGGTGAAGCTCAAGCCCTCTCTTAAATAACATTAGTTAAATTGATTAAACTCTCTGTTTTTTTCAAGCTATACATATGTACTTATCCATTATTACAATAATTCAATTGATCAGACTCTTTGTTTTTGTTCAAGCTATACATATATACTTATCAATTATTATGATATTATTATGTGTTTATTATGATATTATTATGTGTTTATTAAATCCTGATACATATTTAATTATAAACTCTTGTAATACTAATATATGCTTATCAAACCTTAACATATATATAATTATGAACTCTTATAATACTACTATATATTTATAATGTAATATCAATAAAATATCTTTCCATTCTATATAATTAATTTTTAACTAATTACAAAATAAATAAAAATTCCTTTTTTATTGAAAGAGGTAAACTTTATTAATAGGTTTAAAGTTTAAACCTTTAAATTTTATTTACTTCTAGTTGGTTTATGATGTTTTTCTATATAAGTTGTTTATTTTCAATATTATATTTATTTGTATGATAAAATTTTATATTAATATTTTTTCATTATTATTATTTTTTTGAATTTATATGGTGGAATCGGTAGCCGCCACGAATCTAGGCAAGTTGTCCAGCTTTTTATGGCCACCACAGTATTCTGCGTTGTCCACCCCAGAAGTCGTCACATAGATCTTTGCGCAGTTCACCCTTATAACCACCATGCCACAATCATTTTAAACCTTTTACGTTGCTGAAAGCACCAGGAAAGGGACAAGCGTTTAGTCCGACGAGGCCCGAGATTTGAACCTTGGACCTCCACCTCCCTTATGGGGTTTGGATGAACCAACTGGTCTACACATCGGACCTAAAAAACGTATTTTATTATTATTTAATGTAGTGTTTGTATAGATTAATAATTTTATATTAATCAAATTAATGATTTACTAACCTATCACTTACCAAACTCTTTATCAATAAAATAGCAAACACTTATATAAAAAATTTCTTTATTTTATTTTTTTTATATTTTAGGTTTTGGTTGTGTTTATTTTTCATGTTTTTTTTGGGTTATGTTTTTATAGTGTTATATTGTTTTTGTTTTATTTGTGTTTTGTTATGTGGTTTTTGTGTTTTTCTATGTGATTTGTGTTGTGGTTTCTTTTATTTTTTTTGTGTGTGTGTTTGGTTGTGCTTTTGTTTTTGACATACTCAAGGAGTATGTTTTTTATTTTATTTTATTATTTTTGTTGTTTTTTATTTATTTATTTACTTATTTTTAATTTGGTTTTGTGTGTTTGTTTGCTCCTTGAATATGTTAAAGGTGGTAGTTCAGGTCCAAGCCCAAGACATTTTTGGCGGAATGGATACCTCTGCCTCCTTGAATCTTACCCGAAAGTGGCATCCCTTTTAAGATGTTTTCCACAAATAAAATATATATATATGGAAATTTTCACCCTACCCCATTAACATTTAGTGACATGAGGAAGTAGTTGCTTCCTTTTTCACAAGAATACTTCTTCTACGTCCTCTTAAACACTGATTGTAACTTTTATTCAAAGCTATGATCTTTAAGAGTAATGAGTAACGCCTTATAAGTCATGATTTTATGATTCCAATAAAGAGGGTGAAGGCAAACCCAAGGCAGATAACCATTCCCTGGTCCATCGTCATCGTTTGTTACTATCCACAATAGATTAGTTTTCTACTTCATCTTCGTTATTGTTTATTATCAAACTTCGATGTGGGTAAGTGTGTAAGGAGGTGGTTGTGTGGTAAATTCCCTATTGATAAGCTTAGTTCTCATTTTTATTGAGGGATCATGGTTATACGAGCTTGACAAACCCTGTACGTTGGTAGTAGAGGTTTATCACATGAACCTAATCAAATATTTATATTACAAATTTAAATTTAAATTATTTATATATACATTTATGTTTTATATATATTATTTTAAATAAAAATTGTTAAAATATATTTTATTTAAGAGATTAACTATCTATTTTATTTTTTTGTGGTAGACATTACATACTATCAATAATTTTGTTTATAACGAAACTAAAAAAACTTATTTGATGTGGCTACAATATTAAAATACATATTTTAAATATGCAAATTGTATTATAATTATATATATTTATAATTTATTATTAAAAGTATATTTGAAAGTAAAAATAAGTTTTATCCTTAAGTCAATATAAAACATTTAATCTTGAAGTTATAACTCAATTTAGAGGGACCATGGGCATCTACTCATACTTGAAATATTGAGCACAGTTAAGTACTCTCCCTCCTAAATTTAAAAGGAGTTTTTTTTTTTTAAATATTTATAATTAAATTAAAAATTTATAAAAGTTATGGTTGTCCTAAAATTTATCTATATAATTTTATTTTAACATATAAACTGTAAAATAAAAAAAATAAACTAAAATTTTAAAGTTATTGGTAATCCATTCAAACAACTTTTAATTGAACACTCTAACAATTTCATTTAAACTTCAAACTATGGTGTATGTGTTTACTATTTATTGTGTTAAAGGAATAAAATAAAATATTGAATATGACATAGTGAATTATTAGTTGTTAGTTTACATCTACATATTGCTTTTAGATGTATCCAGGTGTTGTAGGTGAGTTGGAGAGGAGAGGGCAATCCTCCAAGGGAGGTCCAAGGTTCGAATCTCCCTACCAAAAATTTTAATTAGGTACACAAAAATCCAATTGATAATGTTGGTGCGGACAGGACTGGGTGCGACTCCTAGGTGACTTTGACGGTGTAGAATCCCCTGATCATGGTCTCTCAGACCAAGGTGGCCTCGCAAAGGGTTTTTTCTATTTAAAAAAAATATTGCTTTTAGATGCATACAATTCTTTGAATATGATCACTTAGCTTATTTTTGTCTAGGAGTTTTTCACTTTATATATATATATTGTTTTTAGATGCATACAATTCTTTGAATATCATCACTTAGTTTATTTTTGTCCAGGAGTGAATATTCAAGTCAAGTAAAAGTTTGAAGATCAAAATATCTTTATGAATAAGGATTTTAAAGTGATACAATAGAATAAGAGTGAAATAGCTACTTGGTTTTAGGCGGGACTCTCCATACCTGTTGGTTTTCCTACGGGGTGGGTTTTCTCAATTTCTTTTTTTTGTTGGATTTCCCATTAGGCAAGATTTTCCAAATCTACTGGTTTTTTTGCTGGACGGGATTTACAATCTGGTGGTTTTCGGATGCTTCTCGCTGGGCGGGATTTTCAAATTCATCATCTTGCATGTTTTCCCGTTAGGCGAGATTTTTCAAAACTGGTGGTTTCTTGTTGGGCGGGATTTTTCAAAATTGGTGGTTTCCCGTTAGGCAAGATTTTTCAAAATTGGTGGTTTCCCGCTAGGCGAGATTTTTCAAAATTGTCTATTCCCGCTGGGTGGGTTTTTCCAAACTGTCTATTTTTCGCTGGGCGGGATTCTTCAAATTGATTGTTCTTGACCTTTGGTTTGGTCGGTTGACCTGTTGTAAAAAGGTTTTCGGGTCCTTTCAAAACCCACTTTTAATATAACTTTAATCTACAAAAAAAAAAAAAATAGCTACTTGGTTGAATGATATTATAAAGGAACTTTAAACCATTACACCTCATTGAGAAGATAAAGTACTTTTATATGGATCTTAACTATATGTTTCTTCAATGAAATTGAGTAAAACTCAATGCATGAAGGAACTAATAATCTCAACTTGTAGTATATTATAAAAGCAAGTTCCAGCAGTGCACCAAAATGTCAAAATTAGAAATCTTACTTTGAATATTTCAATGATGATTTCAAAATAATGTCATGAAACTAGTAAATGAATGTATTTTAAAATGTTTAAAGGTCAAAGAGTTGTTAGGTTTTTTAATTAACATAATGTTTGAAATTGAGTCTTAAGAATGAATACATACTCAATACAAAAAACATGTACTACAGAAACAAGCATGCTAATGCACATAAACTATGCATATATTGGAAAATTAATTTAAAAAGTATGCATGTTTTAGAAAAACTAAGATTTTTAGAAAATCTTGATGTTTTTTATACAAAATATAAGAATGTAAAAGTTGTCTTATTTTTTCATAATCTATACAAAATTAGAATGCATATGTTATAAATTTTTAATTTTTAGTTTATGCATGTGTTAAAATAATTAAAATTAAATTAATATATATTTAATATGATTATTTAATTTTAAAACACAATCCATACGATAATGCTTGAGCTAGTTATGCTATAATTTAACAATGAAATTAATGCAATATTTGTTTCAAAAAATAGTAAAATCTATTATCATAATCAATAAAAAAATTAACATTACATTAATAATAATGTTAATAACCATACTTCTTTCTAAAATCATTGTCCTATATATTCCTATTGGTCTAGTGGAAGTTAAAAACTCTCTATTCTTTTATTTTGTAGATGAGGTTGCTTATTTAATTCAAGCATATAGTTGGATACATATGTTTTCTTGTGTATAGGTCATTATACATATTTATGGTATCCTTTATATTCCATGCAATTTTAGAGCTATATTTGAAATTAAAATCGTGACATTTACAATTAAAAACTTGAGTTTATCATCTAAATACTACTGCTCAACAACCAGTTCCATATGCTCTACGTAGGCTGGCATTGAATTTTTATATATTTATTTATTTTGGTAAAAAAAAACTTTTGTATTATTTATGCAAAAGAAAAAAATACATATCTCCTATTGTAAACAAGGCTTTCATTCAAAATTTTATAGAAAAACAACAACAATGGCTTAAGTGCATCTTGTTAATACAAAAAAAGAAATCTATGTCTTTCTTTGGAGTCACAACATATAGGATCTAGAGTTGTTAGCATCAATATGTAGTATACGATATAGATCCTCCCTAATTTTCTACATCATCATTGTGGAGGATCTTCATAACAAGTCAAATCCCCATAGTCTACAACCAATTTGCCATAGCATCTACAATCATATTTTGTTCTTGAGGAGCATGAAGAAACTCTACTATTTTGAACCTATACTGAAGTTCATGTAGCTTGCCAATCACCTTGTGTAACCTCCAATCCTAAGAGGGGGTTTTGGTGGATGCCTTCAATTTATTAATAGTTACTTGTGAGTCTGATTCTACTTATACTACAAACCATCCAACCTTAACAGCTTCGTATAGGTCATCAAGGATAGCACATGCTTATACTAGATTATTACAAAGGATGCCATGATTATTTACAAAAATAAAAGCATTAGTACCATCTAAAAGTATTTCTATGTGTCAAATACTTATCCTTCCTAGATTACCTCTTGATGCACCATCAATTTTGATCTTCCCCATACCTCTAGGAGGGACTTACCATGATCTAACCCTTTGAATAGTAGGTTGAGGACCTTGTGGATGCCTACATCTCCATTCATCCACAATAATTTGAAGCCTAGAGAGTTACACTATTCCACTATTGAGATATTGTGGAGGGAGGCTTCATTGTATGCATAATAGTTTCCCTAATATTGACTAGAGTTTTTCCAAATATATTAAACATTATTCTGAATTACTTTAAATATTCTTTTATTCCTTTTTATTCATAGATTCTAGAGCATCAAAAATATATTGACCAAGGCCATATGTTTCATTTAACTATCCAACCCATTCATTCTTGGTCAAGTACTCCATGCCTACTAAAGGGAGGTAAAATACCAAAATCTTAGATCTATAAAGGTTGTCAACCATTTCCACAATTGAATGGCTAGGGGTAAAAGAAAAAAAAATTATCCTATGTCTCATTCTATGAACAACATAACTCACATCTGAATGGACTAGAAAATCCCCATTTCATCAATTGGTCTTTTGTAAGAACCCTCTTGTCGAGTAGGAGCTAGATTAAAAGTCTCACTTTAGATCAAGTCAAAAATTACCAATCTAATTAAAAATATTACAGAGTAAGTTTTTTCTATGATAAATATCTTAAAGTTGCATTATACACACCATTAAAATGTAAACCCATCGATACCAAAATGTATTTGCATTTTGCCCAAGAAAATGTTAATCTTCTAACAATATGATAAATAACCTCCATTGCTAATGAGGCATGGAATTACTTTTCATATAACTAACATGATAAAAATTAATAGAATCTAAAAAATTCCTTCCACTTTCCTCCTACATATTTTAAAGCAAAACAATTGAAGCAATATTTCACTACTAGTGTTCCTAAATCTTCCCAATAACCTTAGCTTAAAAGTTTGAGTCATGTTGTTGTTGTTCCTAAATCCCTATCTATGCTTGGAATATTTAGCCAAGCAACCAATTTTCATTAACAAAATTGACAATAATTTTTCTAGGACACATTAACTGCATAATTTCTCGGGCATTTACCAATTTAGAAAAAAATATATATAATGATACATGGGGAATCGGTTAAATCCATAGTTCTTTTCTACCATGAAGCAAGTATTCATGAAATTGGATCAACCATCACCAAGGGTTAGTACCATTATTTTTTGTTTGGCATGCACTCAAAGGATTCAAAATAGACTACAACCTTTGAAAGTTTGCAAGCATACCTTCAAAGTTTAAACCTAGGTCTCTTCTTGGTAAAAGCCTAACTAGTAAAACACTACCCATCCACCTAACCCTTGAGGACTTACTAATTCAAAATATTTCTAAAAGAAAATATACAAATATTTTCTTCCATTATCTACAATCCTTTACCTTCCCTTGATGTCTCTCAATATGTAGAACAATCATCTCCATATACCTTTATTGTAGTGCCTGTTAGAGTTAAAGTGCACCTTGACACTTGTCAGTTTCTCTTGACAAGTGTCATGTGTTGAATATAGGCTTATGCCTATATATTGTAACATTTTTATCAATAATATTGCATCCCTTCAGTTTTCCATCCTGACATTTGGTATCAGAGCTATACTATCGCACAGTCTCATGCTACAAAATTGATGCTCTTCTATTTTCATGTTTAACTGCTGAACTGAGCAGCAACGCCCTGATTTGCAGCCGCCTAATTTCGATAGAAAGCCATGGCGCGGCCGTTTCTGTGGATTCTGATCATTCTCATCATCACAGCCATAACTGTCATCATAGTTGGGGAGATCCTCTCGCTGACGCTTCTGCTTCATCTCCGAGACATTGGCTGCCGGTGCCGCTACTACCGGCGGAAAGCATCTCTGCCGATGCCGTATGAAGCATCTTAAATTCATCTCCACAGAAGCGGTCCTGCGGCGCACACCGCATCGATCTACACAGCTCGGGCGAAGATGAAGCTGATCCTGTTCGAGAGCTTCATGGCAAACGGTATTGCCGCCGACGGCCAGCTTACTACCACGACGGAATCCAGGGATGGGACCTGACGGAGAAGTTGGAACGCAGTTTTTTCAGGATTTGGAGGCATTTGGTTTCGGACTGCTAAATACGAGCTGAAGCGCCATTATTTGAGAAGGGAAAGATGGGGACGAGAAAGCCATCCCACCGGTTAAGCTCTTCGCGATCGCGATAGCCTTCCTGCAGATATTCAAACATTGGTACAATATGAAGGAGCTTGGTCATGGCAACGGCTGGGGTTGCGAAAGGATGACTGAGAAGCTGCAGGTTTAGGTTGTCCGAGATTAAAATGAGGGTTTTGAGGTCCATGCTAGAGGATAAGCCAGCATTAGCGTTTGAGGTATAGGGTGCAGTGGAGGTAGGCTGAGATGAAACCGCCATGTAGGGCCATCCTTGCCCTTTTTTCCAGTCTGACAGAGGTTTTCTGTGATGTTTCCTGGAGATTTGAGTGCAGGCATTGATTCTAAGGACTTGGGTCATTTTGGAGAGTCCAGCAAGCCGAGATGAGGCAAGTGCAGAGGCAATACATCGTTGTTGCTACAGTGGGGTCTGATGCTGACTGCATGGATGCACGATGTTTTTTCTGCGATTAATTAGCTTGAAATTGATGCAGAGCGCAATAATCCTGTGGGAGATTTTTTTTCTGACAAGGAACGTAGTGTCAATGGCACTAAAGCTGCAGCAAAGGCATTGCTGCGTGTGAAAAGGCTTTCTCCCAACGCTATTCTGCCGTCCAGAGGCTCTGCCTTGGCGGCCGGCTATGACCTTTCAAGTGCCGCAGCGTGCGTGGTTCCGGCGCGAGGGAAAGCCCTGGTGCCGACGGATTTGTCTATCGCCGTACCCCAAGGGACATACGCCCGCATTGCTCCTCGCTCTGGGTTGGCTTGGAAGAAATCTATAGATGTTGGTGCTGGTGTTATAGATGCGGACTACCGCGGGCCAGTGAGTGTCATTCTGTTCAACCGTCAGCGTGGTTCTGTTCTGTTCCAGGACGCCGTGCTGGCAGATAAGATCGTGACGTCGGCGATGATTTTTTATGCCCGTTGGAGCACTTTAGAAGAAATCTCGGGCGAGGAGTTGTCACGGCCATTATTTTTCAACACTGCGTTCCTGCCTATTGCACCGTCGTCTTCGACCTGGAGCGCGACGTGGATGGGTGTCGTCGACCTGGCAGTGAAGAATAGGGACGCCTGCACATCACAAGTGGCCGTCTGCGGCCTGAACCAGATTTTGCATCCGCAGACTGAAGCGAAAAGAGGCGTGCCATAATTCTCTGCTACTGATATTTCTGTGCAAGAGTATCCCATTCTCTTCAGCGCGCCGAGCGACGTAGTGGGCGATGTTGTCGCCGAAGCTGTCGCCGGTGACGAAAAGGTGGCACAGCGTGTCCACCTCGTGGCGGAGCCAGGGCCGCGACGCGGCGGAGAGAAAGCTATCGTTCAGAGGGGGAGGTTCATTCTTTTTTTTAATGAGGCTTTGCTTTAAGGCAAAATTATAAGGGCCCAAATATTTTTAAATTTAATATCATGGGAAGAGGCCACTTTAATAATATTTAAATTAAAAAGTAAGGGGGCTTTTTAAAATTAAGTATAAGGTACACTTTATAAATTCATGGGGGACACAACCATTGGATAATGTTATGGGAAACCAATTTATGGAGTAGGACATTTTATTTTTCCACATGGAAAGTGGAAGTGGGAGCTGAAGATCTACATGGCCTACTTTATTGTAATTTCAAAAGTGGAATGCCCATGTTTTTTGTAATTCCCCTGCGAGGGAATATTAAGTCTGTTTTTTTTCTCGCCAGAGTGCGATGCCAGGAATATGATATTTCTGAGGTTTATTTGCTGCCTTAGATAGGCATGATGTTTTTTCCACATGATGAAGGCCCCTTTGATGGTGGAATATAGGGGTATTTATAGTCGTTGGAAACGTTTTTCCATGACGGACACAATGGTGGTGTCCTATTGTAATTTTGAGGCTGTTTCAGTTGAGTTTTTTAGCCTCAAAGTTCTTATACCTTGGAGTGCACTCTCGGTTGTACCCGACACTCCCAAGGTAATTTTATATGTGATCCTTGTACCTAGTGACCTTTTCTATACACTTGGCGAATGCAGTGGCTGGTTACCCATGCATTTCGATGGGATGACATGGTCACCATAAGGACACTTATACTAGGGACTACAGACAAAGACACCCTAGACTCTATCCGAGGTTTTTTCCGGATCTACTTCTGAAGACTACAGACGAAGACACTTCAGAAGATTCTCTTCTTTTCTTCTTCTCTCCACATATTTTGATCTATGGCTCATTTTTATTGTATTGAGTGCATTTTCGACAGAGACCGACACTCTTATATGGCTCGTTTTTCCTTTCATTAGGTGCATTTTTCGGCAGAGACCGACACCTTCTAGATTGAGTTCACCATGAGGAGGGATTTCATACTCATGGTGAATCTAGTTAGTGACCTACGAGAGGCAACATCCTCTGAGGATGACCTGTAGATGCAACAGACCCATTTGTGGCTGACCCTGAGGCACCCATGATGACCCTGAGGCACTTAGACGGCTGACCCAGTGGCAACAGACCCGTGGAAGTGGCTGACCCTAAGGCAATAGACCGAGATGTATACACAATGGATCTAGCATTATTCACAGTTGGAGAGCCAAGAGCACAAAGCATGAGCCTAAGACCAAATCAGCAATAAGGAGGATGATAGGTTGTTTTTCGAGAAGTCAACATTAAGGGGGAATGTTACCTAATGTTGACTTGCTTTGTTTTTTCTTTAGTTAGGATAGTGCACTTTAAGGGGGAATGTTAGAGTTAAAGTGCACTATGCCTTCACCTTGACACTTGTCAGTTTCTCTTGACAAGTGTCATGTGTTGAATATAGGCTTATGCCTATATATTGTAACATTTTTATCAATAATATTGCATCCCTTCAGTTTTCCCTCCTGATAGTGCCATCATCCATAGCAATCGCTTTCTAAAAAAGAAACAAAGAACCGAAAATGAGTCCTCCAATGCCAAGACCCCTCTACAAAGCAATAGATCCCTCAACACATCATCCACCTCTCTCACAACCTTCTCCTTGTTGGCAGTTTTGCACTATGCCACATTAAAGTTCTGATCAAATTTTGTAGAAGGATTTCTAATTGTAAAAGTGACATATATATTAATCTATGATGCAGTATTTTCAGCCTGTATAATGTGTTACAATATTTTTGTGTTAATCTTATTTCTCATTTTCATAAATTTTATGCTTGAATAATAATGGGTGTTTCCAGTCAAATTGTTTATGAAGAATCAGTAAAGGTCACTCGATGGCGGTAAGGAAAACAATGCTTTAAAGTTCAAAATTTAAAGGGGACTATGGCAGTCTTTTTGCTTGAACTAAGAACGACAACCCGACGCCCTTCCTCAGGGTGAAAATGTTTATTTTTATTCAAAAATTGGATCATTGAGTAAAAGGAATGACAAAGGTACATTCACCCCTAATTTGGTGTGACCGATGCATTCACCTTATTCTGAGATGAACGTGATCTTTTTTTAACAAGAAATACAAATAAAATGGGTTAAAGTTTGAGAAAGGATGTGTTTGCTCAAAATGAGGGGTGAAATTCCCTTTCGTCCCACTTTGGGATGAAAATGCATTTAATTAATGAAGTTGAGAGTGCACCGAAGTTGAAGTGCAAAGTCAAAATAACAAGAGTGCGTTCATTCCAAAGTTGGGGTGAAGGCATTGTTCGCCCCACTTTGGGGCAAACATCATTTAAAGTGAAGGTGTTAACAATTCAAATATTCATTCACCCGAGGTGAGGGGTAAAAGTCCCATTTGCCCCTCCTTGGGGTGAAAGCTCATCAAAAGATAGATTTGGGCAAGCGCTATGGCAATGTTGAAAAGTCAACTATGGATTCACCTAGGTGAGGGGCAAAAGTCCCATTCGTCCCTCTGTGGGGCGAAGCTACAAGAAAGCAGCCCGACATTGATTCAAAATTTTCATTTTGTTTTTGGGTGAATATGAAATAATCGAGCGTGGAAAATTCAAAAATACGTTCGCCCAAGACGGAGGGCGATAGGGCCTTTCGTCCGTTTTGAAGGTAAACACATATTTTAAGGGGAAAATATGACATTTGTAAAGAGCTTTCATTTTGAGAAGGAAGATTTTTGTCGGAGTTGATCGCTGCTATGACAAGGAGGTGAATGTAATGCTCTAAATTTCAATTAGAGAAATTATGGGGCTATGCATTGAAATGCAGTATCATAAAAGATGTTTTCAAGGGTTCCCTCTCCACTAGGGGACACGAATAAAGCGTAAATGCTAAAAATTAAATAATACATGCTCTCTCATTGTTCATTTTTGGGTAAATTCTATTTTTGGTGTTAATAGAGGTTTGCGAAGACGCTTCAATCGGGTGAATGAAAAGAATTTAATGACTGGGGTGAGAAGTAACTGAAGTTGTGCATTTCTAGCTAAAGGAGTTGTAGCATTAAAATCATAGGAAGATTTTCATGATTTCCAAAACATCCTATACAGGGGTAAATTTTCAAGGAGTGATGGATATTTAAGTCAACAACTAGCTTTGCAGTTTTTCATGCACCGACACCTGAATGCATTGTTTTCATGGAGGTCTTTCCTTAAAATCTCGAACGTCATTTCAAAAGGATGGATTTTCTAGATTTCTAAGGAGGAATATCCTCACAGGGGATCCTGATCTATAAAATTTTTGTCATATGTGTATTAAATGACAGAGGAAAATGTCCTCTATAAATAGTACACAATTTCCATTGTAAAGGAGGAGGATAGACATTCTACAGAAAAACTATTCAAGGTTTTTGCGTAATAGAAGATACTTGGCTTCTAATTTTACAAGCAGTTTTTATGTGTGATTACTTTCTATTTTAAGCATTTCTATAATATATTCATGTATGTTATCTACTGCTAAATTTAAATTCTGCATCTAGATTTGAATACTATCAGTGAGGAAGTGATTACTGGAATGCAATCCTGGAAGTTGTCTCCTTGGAACTGTAAGTATATTCTTTATATTTTCTCCATATTATGCTGCTACCATGCTTGATTGGAATTCCTACTACTAGTCTGTCCCCAATCCTACATTTTCGGCTTGTGGTCATATTTCCCATTTCTTTTCCTTATTTCCAAACTTTTTTCTTGCAAATCTAGTCTTAAATCAATGTAGGATTAGTAAGGGAGCTTGCCCTCTCTACATATTGACACAGGGTATATTTCTTTCCTCTAACCTTTCAATGTTGGTCATGTCTAGGGTGCACAAATGTATGTTTGTATTTTAGACAAATATTTGACCAACAATTTTTGGCACGCCCGATGGGACCTTAAAAATTTCCACTTTTAACAGCATTGAGATTTGGTATTCGCCTTCATGCTATATAATTAGAACACATGGTGAATCAGCTACACCTAGAAGCCTCCAAATGTGAAGACAACGAAAGTTGTACTTCATGATCACAAGATCGAAGGCCAAAAATCTTAAAGACCCTATTGAGTTCTATGAACTTGACACCGAAATATTAGGGGAACATCCCCAATTAGTTACTTTTCCTCGTACATCATCATTACCCCATACGTCATTCGTAATTTCCTCACAAATAGTCGATGTGTTCTCTGTTCCTTCAAGTTCAACTAGCATCGCTACTAGCGTTTCACCTCCTCAAACTTATACACCAGTTAAAATGGCTCAAAATCCACCACAACAACAACCACAACCACCAAGGCAGTTCCTAGCATGGAATAGCTTAGGATATTTGAACTTACAAGCACAAAAGCCATTTCCTCAAACAACTTTGAAGGCTTTGCCTACCTATGACGATACTGGTAAAACTACTTACGAGCATATTCAAGATGTGGTCTCCTTGGTGATAATCCATGGCATTGTAGATGAAGATATTATGATAAGGTTTCTAGTGTTTTTGCTTAGAGGGAAGTTGTTATACCGATATCGATCCTTACCACTCGCTACTATCACCACATGGGATCAGTTGATAGAATTGCTAATCAAGAACTTCCATGAATAAGTTGATCCTTTCTCCTTGATGCATCAATTTACAACTATTCAAAGATATCTGTAGGAGGATATAGTTGTCCTCAACGTCAGTTTCATCCAAAGCTGGTAGAGAGTTCCTGATGGCCTCTGATGCATGCATGAGCAAGTTGCATTTTATTATCTCCAGGTCTTTAACTCTGACATTGGTATGGCGGTTTGACAAGCCAACATCAACATATTTCTTGAATTGTACACACAGGCATAGAAGGTCGAAGTAGATTTGATCACCATAGGCAAGCTTCCCCCAAAGGTAACCATGCCCATCCTTCCCGATCTTCCACAACATTTGTATTCAAGTGCATTTTCATAGCCTATGCCTTCCATGTACCTAGTTCCCTCATGGAGCTCATGTTTACCTCAAATTTTTCCAATCCTGGTTCTACAACTCTCTGCTTCAAATATTTTGTGGTTACCCATGCTAATTATGTCATAGTTTCCAGTACCATTTCCTTTCCCAATGCTACAAGTGTCACCTGTTCCACCATCGTTGCCTACTTCATCAACACCCTTACATTTACCAACACCTCATATGCCCTCAAATCCTTATCCTTACATGAAATAGTTAAAATAAATGTAATATTTTAATTCAGTAATAAGAATAATGTTGAACAAAATTACTACAGTTAAGAAAAATAAGTTGAAGCTAATTTTTTATCAAGGAGATTTCAAACAATGCCAATCACAAGGGAGCAACCAACCACTAGCAAGGGCCCTGAGATGAACACAACCGTGTTGGAAAATGAAGAAACTAGTACATTGGAGAAAGCATACTGGTGCTCCACCTGTAATGATCCTCATGGAGAAGACACGTTCATGGTTCATCTAAACTATGTACAGATATTAGTGAAAAGTTTTACTGATGGACAAGTTAATATGATAATGGAAGCTTATCATAACTTTATGGTCCCATATTTGAAGCAAATTTTGGTTATTATAAGGGCTAGAAAGAATGATGAGGCCTGGAAATGCCTCCATCATAGCATGTTTTGAACAACTAAAACTTACCTAAAACTCTATGATTTACTTTATATACTAGTTAAGTTGATCTAATATGTTGTGTATTAATTATTTGCATGATTGATGTGTTTGGAATATTATATGCTGATTTTTACAGTTTTTGTGTAGTTTTATGTCACTTTGCCATGACTTGTTACATAAGGGATATGCTTAGGCTGATAGCAACACTTTACTATTCTTATTTTGATGTTTCTCAAGCATTAATTTCTTTGAATTTAGCAAATAGTGCAAAGAACTCATATCATGCAAAGAAAATCGAGTTTTCTGTGTAAATTCCAGCCAACTACCAATGAATGGCAAGGCATGGAATTCACACATGAAGAGGAATGAAGGCTATTGCAATCTGATCCTGAGGACTAATCCACCTGAGAAATGCAGCTGAAATCAATTGAAGAGTACATAGTTGGTCATTCCAAAGATCTTCGGATTGAGAAAATACAGTCTCTTCGGATTGAGCGAATATCTTCGGATTGAGCCACTTAGCTCCGGATTGAGAACAAAAAGCACTTTTTGACCTGTTGACTGATTTTTGATGGTGGAAAAAGGGAAAGAAGGCTGAGGAGGTTAAAGGAAAATATCTCCCATCTAACTTTGTCGTCCTTGCCGTCCAAAGCCACAATTTATGGAAAATATCCTCTTCTAGGATAAACCCAGGGAATACTGTAGAATAACAGGAATTGATTTGCAGAGTATATTTTCTGTTGTAATTAGATTTTAGGCATCTATAAAAGATAGCTCCCATCCAGGTTGAGCTAAGAAGAAGAGAAAAAGAATAATAATAATGATAGTAGAAATAGTAGTAGAGAAATAGAGAATAAGTGAGAAAACTGAAATTGTTACAGTTCTGTAACAGGTTTTAGCAACAGATTTGTAATCATGTTCTGAATCAATAAAGTACAAGTTTTTCTATTCATTCTATTATGTTTGAGTGTGAGTAAGATTTAGAGAGAGAGGAACTCATACCTTCTTCTAGAAAAGGAGGCTGGCCACTTCCAGACCTAGGAGGAGGACTAACAGACATGTTTTGTTCTGATTTTGCTGTAGTAGAATAAGCTGTGAAACTTGTCAATTTCATTCTTTTGTAGTAGTTAACATCCATTTCAGTCCTAATAATTTATTTTTTGTTCAAGATACTTTTGTGATGTGATTAGCAGTAGATCTGATTAGTCTTTTTGCTTTCCAACAACTTTCCAATTTACTGCAATTTCCATTTCCAGCAATTTATAGTTTTCTGCAATTTTCCTGCATTATTGTTTTTGTTGTCAACCCCTACACAGAAGATTGACAACCTTCTGTTACAGAGTATTGATAGGACTTAATTTTAGTTTTCATTATTGCAAGAGTAAATAGACTTTCATTTTGCAACTGTAATTAGGTTTTTAATTCTATAATTTAATCAGATTTCATTCTTGCAACTATAACTAAGGTTTCATTTCTGTAATCAGCAATTAGTCTTCATTCTTGCAATTAGATTAAAGTTCAATTTATGCAATTTAGAGGTAGAAGAGACCTAAAAACCCCCACACAATCAGTTCCACCAATAAGACTTGTTGCTCCCAATTGACCTTAAATTATAGCCCTGTTCACTCCTTTTGCAGATAGCCTTGTACACTGCCCTGGATTGATAGATTCATTGAGAATTAATGATGTGCTTAATGACAACCCATAATTTTGGTGTCATTGTCAGGGAGAGTGTTGTTAGAAGGTGTCAACAGTTCAATAGTTGTTAATTAGACTGAGTTGTGAAAATTTAGGGTAAAATCTGAATATAACAGCTGGTTAAGTAACAATTATTGACTTATAATTTATGTCATTAAGGAGTAGGCATGAATGAGTAGGCCTAGGGACGAAGAAGGCAAAATTATCCAAAGAGATCCCTGGCTTATTCCATTAAGAAGATCTTCATGCCTAAGGGGTGAATCACCTGTGTTTGAACTACCAAAAAAACTAAAACAAAAACCACCAGCTTCATCATCATCAGAATCTCCTGAGCAAGAAAAATTACCAGACTCATTATCAACAGAAGGTTTTGGACCTCTTGAGAAAGAAATTTGGATAGGTTTAACTATTTTTGAAGAACAAGAAATTATGGCAGAAAGAGGCAATCCATATGGGGATGACCAACATGGTCATGTCCATAATGATCAAGATGATCAAGATGTGCTCCAACCTCCTAGAACATTTGAATATCCTATTCTTTTGAATCCCACACAGAACTCTCCCATGAAAACAATCTCACCTTCAGTGCTTCCAACCTTCCAGGGTGTTGCATCTGAAGATCCTGATCAGTTCTTGTTTGAGTTCAAAGTAGTGTGTCAAACCTATGACTATATAAATGATAATCAGAAACTCAAGGTTTTTCCTTCAACACTCAAGGACTCAACATTACGCTGGTTCATGAGCTTACAACCAGATTCCATCCAAACCTGGGATCAAATGGAGACTATGTTTTTAGACAAGTATCAAGAGTATTGTCGAGTAAGGAATAGGAAAGATGAGTTGTTCAGAATTAAACAAGAAGATGATGAAACATTAGAAGATTACCTTGATAGATTTGTGTTTATTCAAAGAAGGTGTGGACTAGGAGAACCAGAATTGTGCAAAACCATTTTTCTAAGAGGATTACAAGATGAATCCAGAGAGGTATTAGATTTGATGGGAAATGGGGATGTAAGTACTCGTAATATGGATGAGATTGTGGATCTTTGCAAAAATTACTCTCACACTAGGTAGAAAAGAAAGAAAAAGGGTACAAATGGCACTGATGTGAAGGACCTAATAGAGGAACTTGCAAATTTTAAGACTGATATCCTGGTACAATTAAACACAGCTCTAGGAGAAATGTCTACTAAAGCAAAAACCACAGAACCTTTAGCAATTTATTGCCCAAGATGCAGGAATAAACATGCCTTACAAGAATGTCCTCTAAACAAAACATCCATTTCAGCCATTTGTAGTATTTGCTCAAAAGGACATTTGACTGACAAATGTCATCTACTACCACAACTAAAAACTATCCTAGAAACTCAAATAGAAGAACTCAATTATGTGGGACCAAGACAAGGGGGAAACTTTCAACAGTATCAAAATACCCCTCGTTTTCCTACAAATTGGGGAAACAACCATGGAAACATGTCTTGGGGACAATCAAAACCACCCCAACGTCCTTGGAATTATTCTCAATGGACAAATTCTCAAGAATGGCCACAGACAGGTTGGAATAATCCATCTTGGAATCAAAACCAGAATAACCCATCATGGAATCAAAATAACCCACCATGGACTCAGAATCAAAGTAATCCATCTTGGATGCAAAATCAACAATAGTGGGGTCAACAATACCAGTCCTATCCAAGGCAACAAAGAAATCAAGGTCAAACTCAGAATTTGTTGCCTGCACCAAATCAAAATTTTCAAGGAAAACCAAATCAACAAATGCAACAGGTGAAACAACCTCAATTACCAGCTCAACCTATAATAAATCCAAATAACATAAGGTAGGCAGCTCCTGCCTATATGGCTGATTCTAAAGGAAATTCAGATATGCAAATTCTGGATTGTAGCAACATACAACTACGTTCAGGGAAAGTTTTACCTGAACCTGTTATAATTGAAGTGAAAGAAGATGAAATTCAAGAACCTATTGAACCAAGCAAAGTCAAACCAACAACGGAAAAAGAAGAAGAAAAAATAGAACCACAGGAATAACAGTTACCTTCATCGAGGATAATTCCATACCCTGAGAGACTTAACACTACAGAAAATTTTTGAATCGTAGTTAGTGAAAGAACTCAAAAAATTAACCATATCACTGCCCTTATTGCAAGCCATTAAGGATATACCTATGATTAAAATAACTGTCCGAGATTTGTGCAATAGAAGAGCAAGAAGAAAAAAGAAAGCATTTCCTAAAACTGTTCATGTTGAAGGAAAGATAGCTGATCTCTTGTCAAGAAAACTAGTACCTCCAAAGTATAGTGACCCAAGAAGTCCAGTTATCATAGTGATCATAAGCTCAGTACCAATATCAAACATCTTAGTTGATCTAGGAGCTACAATAAATATCATGACCAAGGATACAATGGAACAATTACAGCTCAAACATCTCAGCCCCACATTCACAGTTTTAGAAATGGTTGATAGGTCAGTTGCAAAACCTGAAGGTATCATTGAAGATGTCCCTATAGAAGTTTCTTCTTGGGAATACCCTACATATTTTTTGGTTTTACAGCCAAGAAACTCAGCACATGGCTATCCCATTATCCTAGGAAGACCTTGGCTTGCAACTACAGTAGCCTTTATAGACTGCAGATCTAGAAAAATGACAATCTCAAATGGTATTGACCTAAAACAGATTTCTCTATATCCTCCTGCAAGACCTTTAAGCAATTTCATAGGTCAGTTATGGTTTCCTGACTCATCTGAAGAACCAGAAGAGGTTATTTCCACACTAGCCACCTTGGTAGTAAGGGAACACACAGAAGACCTCCATGACATAGAAATTTTAGAAAATGAAACAATCCTAATGAATGTTCTGCATGAACAAGGGTTAGAAGAGGAAGCAACCAATATCAATCAATTGCTAGTGAGAGAAGAAGGTCAAAGTTCTGAAGAAAGGCCATCTATACCATCACAGGAAACATCTGTTTCACTACCACATGGGTGGCACCATCACTTGATCTTCCCTTCTCATTGTTCCATACAGGATATGCTTCCATCAAAAATCAATGAGATAGAAACTTCTTATGTCCTCCCATATCATCATTGTCCTCTTAATTCCCTAGTCAACAATTGTGAAGAAGTAAATTCAGTCCTTCCAAATACAAAACAAATAGAAGTCCAACTGGGCAAATTTTTGAACATAAATAGCCAGCTTACTAGGGAAGAGGAAGAAAATTTGACAACTGTTTTACAGAAGCATATCCATGCTTTTGCTTAGGATTACAAAGATATGTCAGGGATTCACCCTGATGTATGTACTCATAGAATTTATATTGAAGATGTCAAGCCTGTAAGACAACCTCAGAGAATACCGAATCCCTGCCTTGAGGGATATTGTGAAAGAAGAAATTGAAAAACTTCTGGAAGTAGGATTCATTTACCCAATTTTTGATAGCCGGTGGGTCTCTCCATTGGTTATAGTGCCTAAGAAAAATGGAAAAATGAGAGTATGTATAGACTATAGAGAACTGAACAAAGTGACATACAAAGATCATTTTCCATTGCCATTCATAGATCAGGTGTTAGATACTCTTGCTGGAAAGAAATATTTTTGTTTTCTTGATGGATTTAGTGGATATAATCAAATTCAGGTTGCACCTGAAGATCAAGATAAAAAAACCTTTACCTCGTCCATGGGGAACATTTGCCTATAGGGTCTTACCTTTTGGTTTGTGTAATGCCCCAACAACATTTCAGCGAGCAAGTGTTAGCCATATTTTCTGATCTCGACTACCAACAGTGTTGAAATATACATGGATGATTTCACAAGATGTGGATAGACTTTTGACTTTACATTGGAACACCTTGATAAAGTTTTAACTCGCTGTGAAACCTACCAGTTATCCTTAAATCCAGACAAATGTTTTATGATGATGGAGGAAGGAATAGTTCTTGGTCATCACATCTCTCCTCAAGGGATCCAGAGTTGATCCAAAGAAGGTGGAAATTATCAAGAACCTTCTCCCTCCTAAAACTCAGACTGATGTCAGAAGCTTCCTAGGACACATTGGTTTTTACCGCAGGTTTATTCCTAGCTTTAGCATAATAGGCCATCCCATGTTTGCCCTATTGACTAAAGATTCTGAATTCTCCTAGACTGCAAAGTGTCAGGAATCATTTGAAGCTCTGAAAGAAAAATTAGTAACTCCACCTGTGTTAAGAGGACCTAACTGGACATTACCATTCCACATACATACTGATGCTTCCAATACTGCAATTGGAGCAGCATTGGGACAAATCGACAATGGTGAACACTATGCTATCTACTACATTAGCAAGAACTTGACAGGAGCTGAAAAAAATTATACCACAATTGAGAAAGAATTCTTGGTAGTAATCTATGCCATCAATAAATTCAGGCATTACATCATAGGTTATCAAATATTCATTCACACAGATCACACAACCATTAAATATTTGATGAATAAGCCTATGGTGAGTGCAAGGATTATCCATTGGTTACTATTGTTGTAGGAATTTGATATCACAATAATCAATAAACCAGGAAAAGCTAATGTTGTAGCAGATTTTTTGTCCAGGTTGCAGAACACAGAGGAAGGGGAATTAGTGGAGGACACTTTTCCTGATGAAAAATTATTTGCTATATCTATCCAATCACCTTGGTTTGCAGATATAGCCAACTATTTGGTCATAGGGAAAGTTCCCCCACATTTTACTTCCAAACAAAGAAAATAATTGATCAAATAGAGCTCTTCTTTTGAATGGATTCAAGGTATGCTTTTCAAGAGTAGTCCTGACCATGTGTTACGTAGGTGCATCCGAAAGGATGAGGTATATGATATCCTTAGGGCTTGTCATGATGAACCCTCCGGTGGACACTATTCTGTAAAAAGCACAATTAGGAAAATTTTAGGAACATGATATTATTGGCCATCTCTTCACAAGGATGTGAAAAAGTACATCATGCATTGTGATGCATGCCAAAGAATGGGGAAACCCACTCACACAAATGAAATGCCACTACAGCCTCAAGTGGTTTTAGAACCATTTGAGAGGTGGGGGCTTGATTTTGTGGGACCTATTGATCCACCTTCTCAAGGAAAGGTGCATATTCTGGTATGCACTGATTACCTGACAAAGTGGGTAGAGGTGCATGCTTTCAAACATGCTCATGAAGAGAAGGTCACTGATTTCTTGTATAACCAAATTTTTTAGAGATTTGGAGCTCCACGGTCTATCACCACAGACCAAGGACCCCAATTTGCATCTAAATTTATTGAGGCTTTTACAGAGTTGTATGAAATCAAACATAGGAAATCATCACCTTACCACCCACAAGCAAATGGCCAAGTTGAGGTAACAAATAGAGAATTGGAATGGATCTTGACGAAAACAGTAGTTGTTCATAGGAGAAACTGGCTAGATAAATTACCTAAAGCAGTTTGGGCTTACAATACTACTTGGAAATCCACTACTGGATTCACACCTTATGAACTAGTTTTTGGTAAAAAGCCCCTCCTACCTATTGAATTTGAGCTACTAACATTGCGCACAGCATTGGAAATTGGAATTGAATTGTCACAGGCATAGGCGGACAGGATTCTGCAGCTGAATGCATTGGATGAACTTCGGTTGGATGCTCTACACCAAACTGAAGTAATTCAAGAGCAGAGGAAGTTGTGGCATGATGGCCACCTGCAACAGAGAAAATTTTAGCAAGGAGATTGGGCTTTGCTGTTTGATTCTCGCTATGTGGACTTCCCTGGAAAACTAAGGACTAGATGGCTTGGACCATACCAGATTGAAGAAGTATTTGACAATGGAGCAGCTCGCCTCTCTCCCATTGATGATTCATGGAGAAATTTGGTAGTGAATGGACATCGTCTTCGAGTGTACCATACACCTCTGACTAAGGAGGAGTTCTTGCAACAACTTGATAGCTTGGATGCACAATAGGTAGAAGAGATTCCCTCTTCCACCACAATTGCCATAGATTGAGCATAATCATGGATTTCAAGAAAATAGAAAAATAAAAAAAAAATCAAAAAAATCAAAAAACAAAAATATGAATAAATTTTGGTTGTGAATTCCTTCATGGGCATAATCAGAATCAATAAAAAAAAAAGAAAAAAATGAATAACTCAGCAGTGAAAACCTTTTTCTAAGGCACTACTGAGTTGGTATGCATGAAAACCAGTTTTTTGGCATGCATAACCTTGAAAAATTTTGAGTCACCATTGTACAAATTCACCAACTACATTTGTTTTTGAAGTATTGCAGTAAGCCTCAGCAGAGCATCAACAAAAGCAATCATCTTTCAAAAACTTGCATTAACTTGTTTTAACCAGGTATATGTTTCTTGCACTTTTCTCATTGTAAATATTTGATATATAGTATATGACAATTAACCATTAGTATAAAAGTGTTCATAAGAGTTGGCATAAGCAAAACATGTTTTAAAAGAAGAATGTTGGTTTCTACTGTATCTTCGGAATGACTGCTGCATTGTATCTTCGAAATGAAGCTTTGTCTTCGGATTAAAAATTATCTTCAGAATGACAAGTCCAGCCTTGTCTTCGGATTGAAAATTGTCTTCGAAATGACAAGTCCAACCTTGTCTTCAGATTAAAAATTGTCTTCGGAATGACAAGTCCAGCCTTGTCTTCGGATTGAAAATTGTCTTCAGAATGACAAGTCCAGCCTTGTCTTCGGATTGAAAATTGTCTTCGAAATGACAAGTCCAGCCTTGTCTTCGGATTGAAAACTGTCTTCGGAATGACAAGTCCTGCTTTGTCTTCGGAGTGAACCTTTATCTTCGGAATGAAATTTAATCTTCGGAATGAGCACTTAATGTTATGTTTCCACGTGGCATCCAAGGAGGGAGAAAAGACACGATCAACAAAATTTTTGACTCCATGTGATCATTGACACATGTTAGATGGTTCACGATGAGATTTGTCTCATCTCGAGGAAGTACGAAATCATGAGGAAAATAACTAATAACGTGCCACCACCGTTCATTGCTGATAACCATGCATGTGGGAAAAACATGCACAGATCAGATGAGCTAAGGAGATTTGATGGCAAGAATGTCTGTCCAATGATTGATGGACAGGTGTCCAAGTCAAAAATAGGGAAGCGTGCCACTCTTCATTTCGAAGAAGTAATCACTGATGCAACATGATTACAAGAACTTATTTCTGAAGAAGAACAAAACATTGCAAATCCAAAGAGAAAACCCTGTAATTCTGTAGAAACCAAAAACCAGTGACCTAGCGGATGGCTGTAGCAGCAGAGGTGAGCAGTATTTTTAGCACAACAAGAACAAAAAAATGGGATGAAAGATAAAAATGGAACCAAAAGATACTACCATCCTTCGAGAGATTCCATAAGTGTTGCAAATTTTTGAAGATGGAGGGTTTATGCCATTTTTAGACAAATTCGATGGAAGCTCTAAATATTTGGCTGCCGAATTTTCCCGCACATTCAAAAAAAATAGGGTGCACATCAACGACATGAGAATTAAGGTAACCCCTAAAGTTCTTAGTCAAATTACTGAACTTCCATTAGAGGGTCTTCAAATTTCTAGAACTGGCAAGAATACACTAGCAAACATAGTTAGTCAATTTTTGGAAGAAGATGATAAAGAACCAGAATACTTGATAAATAACATGTGTAAGGGTGTAAAGAGGACCAGCTTGCAAAAACCCTAGGATGAAGTAGCCACATGGGTAATCAAGTTTTTAACCTGTGAAGGGCAGTATGTAGTTTTATCAGGGCATCATTTTAAAATTTTGAACCACCTTAGACATGGTAGGCAACAACTTGAGGTTAGGGTAAATCTTCCCCTATATCTGCACCAGGAGCTACAAAACATGGCAAAATGCTATCAGGAGGGAAAAGGGAGCCCTCGCCACCATGGTCTTATCAAATTGGTCTGCAAGCATCATTTTAGAGGAAACCTAAGAAGCTTTGATAGGTTTTACTCTGCTCTGACTGATGTAGTCTTCGAAAAAGAGGATGAGGAGGAAGAAGACACAGATGCTGCTACAGAAGAAGACATAGATGCTACTATAGAAGAAGACACAGATGCTACTGTAGAGGAGGAAATAGATGTTGCTGCAGAGGAGGAAACAGATGCTACTGTAGATATTGCTACAAAAGCAATAGAGTACCTTTCCCTAGAACCTTCAACCTCACAAACTAAGAGAGGGTCTGGAACTAGCAACAGAAAAGGAAAACAGAAGAGGGTCCATTTTTTTGAGAATATTGTTGATCTGATAGAATAGGGGAGTGAAGTTCCCAGTAAAACTGGAGAAGAGACAGAAGTGGAAGCAGAGGAAATTCCACCAGAACCTGATACAATTCCTACAGCCCTTGTTGACACAAGAAAACAGAGTAAGAAGAGAAAGTATACACCAGGAACCAGGAGGTCTACAAGACTCCACCTGAAAGAAATAGAAAAATAGATGATTGAAGAGGAAAACAACCAAGATAGTCCTGATGTCATAGAAATACAACCAGCCACTGTAAATACCACCTTGGAGGATTTTTCAGAATTTCCTGAACAGTTGGTTGAGGAAGAGTCTGGACAAGACAATTTTGAAATTGATGCAAACTTGGATGCAATCATAGATAACCTTATGGAACCTTCTGAACATGACCGAACAGTTGAAACAAAAAGTGAAATAATGGTTGAGCAACAAACTGCAGATAATTTGTCTGCATCAGATTCTGAATCAGAAGAAGAGGAGGTGGACATTGCAGAACAGTTGAGAGCAGCCAAGAGTGTGATTAAAACACAAACCAGATGGGTTGAGGAGAAGGAAAATATCATTGAAAAACATGAAAAAAGAATTGCAGAGTTGCAGCAGGAAGTGGAGGAACTAAAGAGCAGATTGTTACAATTTGAAAAATAGTCAACTACAGCAGATAATGAGGAAGAGTTGGCTCAATTACTGCTTGGATTATCTAGGGCAGATAATTCTTCCCCCTTGATAGAGGCATATTTGGATGAAAACACAAGAGCTCATTCTGAAGTAGTGCCCTTCCATTCTGAAGCAACACCTTCTCAATCCGGAGATGCTCCAAAATCGATCAAGAGCCCAAAAAAGAATATCTATGGAGAGTCACAACAGTTATGTCTACAAGAAACACCAGCACAGGAGCATTTTGAACAGCAAAATGTAAATAATCAAGTAAGTGCTCCTCTAAATAAGATTTCTATAGAAGTAGGGATACAAGTAGAATTGTTGTCAGATGTCCAACCAATGGAAGTAGCAAAAAAAGGGATACAAGTAGAATTGCTATCAGATGTCCAACCAGTAGAAGTGGCAGAAAAAGGGGTACATGTGGAACTATTGCCTAAGTTTCAACCTGTAATTAGACCACCCAATATTGTATCCCTGGAGTAGTATAATACAGATATTGCTAACTGGATGATCAAATATGAAAATCTTGCCACACAGGTTGAGAAATTGAAACTGGTAGGAAAACAACTGGAGACAAAGGACACAGAAATCAGTGCATTGAATGAAAAAGTAACTGACCTATGTCAAATTGCTAAATTTTTTGTTCAATTTAGAAGACCTGCTAGGTTTTACAATCTCATTCTGAAGGAGAGATATCTAAGATGGCAGGTTATGAGAATTAGCTCAGGTCTCCCCTATAAACTAGAAAAAGTCAAGAGTTTTTGGAAGCTTACTTCAACAGTCCTATAGAGCAGAAAAACTTGCTATGTGAGTTATTTCTGCACAACTTTTTCATTCCAGAGGATGTAGATTTCCACCCCCATATTTGCATAGGAGATGTGCAATTGAGAGCTTTTATGTCTACCTTACAAAATTAGTTTTACTAGGACCAAGAAAAAAGGTAGAATAAGGAAATTGAATTAAGAGCTGAATTGTTAGTCAGAGCAATTCAGCCAAATCATCCGATTATCACCAGACAACATTTTCTCATGATGAACAGGGATGATATCAAAAGGATGTATTTGAGAAATTTGAGGGACTGTGTAACTAAATTCTAGAATTTTTGTAATGACAATTTTGTTCCAGCATTATCACATTGCAGAAATAGATGGGCAGAACTTTCCATGTCTTTATAGAAAAGGGAGCCTATCTCCCCCATTAATCTGGAATGGTCCAGAAGAAGAGCATAAGGGGTGATACAACTTATTGAAATTATGCAAGCATAACTGGGTAGGTCTCATATTTAGGCCTCCAACCATCATTACTCCAGTTCCCTACTATTTTGAAGAGGATCCTCAACCAGATGAGCAGTTTGAAGATTGGCTCAAAAACCTTCAAGAGAACAGAGGATACTATATAGGCAAAAAGTTGTTCTACAGATCATGGAACTTGAATATGGATATCTGTGATTCTATAGCCCAACAAAATGCATGAGGACATGCATTAATATAAGTTGGGGGAAAATGATGAGGCCTAGAAATGCCTCCATCATAGCATGTTTTGAACAACTAAAACTTGCCTAAAACTCTGTGATTTACTTTATATACTAGTTAAGTTGATCTAATATGTTGTGTATTAATTATTTGCATGATTGATGTGTTTGGAATATTATATGCTGATTTTTACAGTGTTTTGTGTAGTTTTATGTCACTTTGCCATGACCTGTTACATAAGGGATATGCTTAGGCTGATAGCAACACTTTACTATTCTTATTTTGATGTTTCTCAAGCATTAATTTCTTTGAATTTAGAAAATAGTGCAAAGAACTCATTATTGTGCAAGAGAAACTGTTTTCCTATGTAAATTCCAGCCAACTACCAATGAATGGCAAGGCATGGAATTCACACATGAAGAGGAATGAAGGCTATTGCAATCTGATCCCGAGGACTAATCCACCTGAGAAATGCAGCTGAAATCAATTGAAGAGTACATAGTTGGTCATTTCAAAGATCTTCGGATTGAGAAAATACAGTCTCTTCGGATTGAGCGAATATCTTCGGATTGAGCCACTTAGCTCCGGATTGAGAACATAAAGCACTTTTTGACTTGTTGACTGATTTTTGACGGTGGAAAAAGGGAAAGAAGGCTGAGGAGGTTAAAGGAAAATATCTCCCATCTAAATTTGTCGTCCTTGCCATCCAAAGCCACAATTTATGGAAAATATCCTCTTCTAGGATAAACCCAGGGAATACTGTAGAATAACAAGAATTGATTTGCAGAGTATATTTTCTGTTGTAATTAGATTTTAGGCATCTATAAAAGATAGCTCCCATCCAGGTTGAGCTAAGAATAAGAGAAAAATAAGAATAATAATGACAGTAGAAATAGTAGTAGAGAAATAGAGAATAAGTGAGAAAACTGAAACTGTTACAGTTCTATAACAGGTTTTAGCAGTAGATTTGTAATCATGTTCTAAATCAATAAAGTACAAGTTTTTCTATTCATTCTGTTATGTTTGAGTGTGAGTAATATTTAGAGAGAGAGGAACTCATACCTTCTTCTGGAAAAGGAGGCTGGCCACTTCCAGACCTAGGAGGAGGACTAACAGACAGGTTTTGTTCTGATTTTGCTACAGCAAAATAAGTTGTGAAACTTGTCAATTTCATTCTTTTGTAGTAGTTAACATCCATTTCAGTCCTAATAATTTATTTTCTGTTCAAGATACTTTTGTGATGTGATTAGCAATAGATCTGATTAGTCTTTTTGCTTTCCAACAACTTTCCAATTTATTGCAATTTCCATTTCTAGCAATTTACAGTTTTTTGCAATTTTCCTGCATTATTGTTTTTGTTGTCAACCCTTGCACAAAAGATTGACAACCTTCTATTATAGAGTATTGACAGGACTTAATTTTAGTTTTCATTATTGCAAGAGTAAATAGACTTTCATTTTGCAACTGTAACTAGGGTTTTAATTTTGCAATTTAATCAGATTTCATTCTTGCAACTATAACTAAGGTTTCATTTCTGTAATCAGCAATTAGTCTTCATTCTTGCAATTATATTAAAGTTCAATTTATGCAATTTAGAGGTAGAAGAGACCTAAAAACCCCCACACAATCAGTTCCACCAATAAGACTTGTTGCTCCCAATTGACCTTAAATTATAGCCCTGTTCACTCCTTTCGCAGATAGCCTTGTACACTGCCCTGGATTGACAGATTCATTGAGAATTAATGATGTGCTTAATGACAAACCATCAAATAAGTCAGTGACTATATATCTAGTGGAATTGGAGCCTCTAAATATTCCTCCTGAACAAAAGGTACAAAATGAGAAAGTGCAATCACAAGCGAAAGCGCCTGGTGCGATAATGAAGCAACAAGATTCTATCTTGGTAAAATATTTATTGCCCAAGCAAGCTCAAGAGAAATTGCAGATAAAGGCATCAGCTTCACATACTGTAGCTGCTCAAGTGTAAATTGAGGTGAAATAGCAAGACAAATAATACCTCAAGTACCCATCATTGACTAAGTGGTAAAGGGTGGAAGCTACTCAATAGTATCAAAACAAATATGAGGAGGTTGTAGAAGAAAAGGTTCATGGTACTTCTAATAATAATATTGTCGAGGATATGAAGAATATACTGACAAAAGTAAGTGTTGTGGCTGATCCACAACACACCCCAAAATTGGGGACCCACCTTTTCGTTTTGATATCCGGGTGTTGACATTTCATTTTTAGTGTCTAATCCTTCGTTTTGTCGTAGGTTTTGCAATTGTTGTCGGTTCTTGTTGGCAGTATTTTCTTGTCGACGATATTTTATTGTTGACAAATTTTTCTTGTTGACAATATTTTCTTGTCGACAGCTTTTATTTGTTCATTTTGGTTGACAATTTTTTATCGTCATTGTTGTTGGTGATTTTTACGATTAATTTTGTGTTAACTTTTATGTGAAAGTTTAAAATGAAAAGTAAAAAAATAATAATAATAAAAAGGAAGGTAAAATTTCATATATATATATAAAGCCGTTGCTTTTTTGGTTTTAATGAAAGTATAAAAAAGGATTTTGCTTTGTTTTTAATAAGGGTGATGCACGCTTTAGGCAAAGACGTTTAGTAAGGAAATTTATTTTATTTTATTTTTATTTTTTGTTTTTTCTCTTAACTTTGTTGTTTGTCTAAAGTGCAGGTCTCGCAATTTCGGAGACGTGACCCGAGTTCACCCCACGACGGATGGAATCCAAGATGAGCGCATGCCAAAGGATAGCGCAGGGATAAGTCCAGGGCAACGAACAGAGAACGACCGGTTACAGGGTAGAACCGGTGCAGTGAAGCAGAGGCATTAAAGTGGAACAAAGTTCCAACAGAATACATAGATGAGATATTTGACCGAATTCGTCGGACGGGCAGTCAGAGTGGGACGGCAGTGTAGTGAGCGACCTGGCGGAAGATTACCAGGTATTCGACGAGATTTTGAGTGACGCGATACATGCCGAAAGACAGTGATGATGTGGACTACCGAAAAATGCATACAGGCCTGTGAGGACATGAGGGGTGGCCACGCGATACAGGAGTCGCGGGTGATTTACCGGCTAGACAAGACGTGGACCTTCGCTACGGCGTCGAAGAGGACATATAAACCAAAGCAAAATGCCAAGTGGCACGTGTTCATAATTATGGGGAAACGTTATAAATTAAAGTGTGCCTTTGCTTTGAGAATAACTATTATGGTATAGTCATAACTGTTCATAATAGTTTTCGTAATGTTATTCAATGATTTCGGGGGCAGATATAAACAGAGGCGTAGGAGCGTTTTGTTATGGGCAAGACCTTACGATTAATGTTCGCTCTCCCAAAACCAATTAAGTGCGCCACTTGGCATCACTCATCAAGACGTTATCGAAATGAAAGGCATCGTGTAAACAAAACAATAGGGAATTTTGGTTACGCCTTGAAGTAAAAAGGAAAAGCCAAACGCCAAGGCTTGAACGCAGGAAAAGGGAAAAACGAAGGGCTACGAAGGTGAAGAGCTTTCCTGCAAGTTTAAATACTCCACCGAAATATTGTAAAAAGGGACTGGAATTTGTGGCATGGCCAAATGGCGGCAGATTTTGATATGTAAACTTAGGAATATAATTTGAATGCCAAAGCTTCTCTTCAGAAATTTCAGGCCTTGTTAGCAAGAAAGGATGAGAAATTTTCTGCATGCTCTATTTTAATTGTTTTATGTTTCTCCTTCCAAATTTCATATTTGTATGTGAAATTTATGCCATTGTTTTGGGTTATTTCATGTGAATGTCTGCAATCTGGAAATTATTTAAAACCCTAGGAGCCAGCACCTAGTTTACGTTGATTGTGTTTATTTTGCAGGTCAAATAAGCTAGGTTGCATGTACGAAACTCTCACGTATTCAGTTTTGCAGGATGGGGTGCTATCAATCTGAAGGAGCTTTTGCATTGCTGCATTTTCAGCAATTATTTTGATGCAAATTTTAATTTTCTGTTTTCAAAAATTTTAATTTTAGAATTTTTTCTTATTTTCAGGCATTAAAATAAACATTAAAAAAAATTCAAAATCTAAAAATAATTTCACCATTGCATAGATTATAATTCAGACTTCCAATACGCACTTTGAAATTTCATTTTCGGAGTTGTTTAGTATTTTTTAAAATTCATCGAAGTTGTTGTTTTGTTACAGATTTTAAAATCCGAAAATAGAAATTTTCCATTTTAAGGTCAAATTTCATTTTTCCAGTTTGTTTTGCATTCATGAGCCTATGATGACATTCCCTTCATGGAAATTCCAATTTCATTGAAGGGGTTATGTTTTATGGCATTTTCACAAATTTCATTTTGGGCCTAAAATTACCCTTTCTTCCTAAAAATTCCAATTTTACGAAGGAGGGGTAGTTTGAGTATTACATTGAAAGTCTTTTCTTTAAAGCACTTAATTGTAAATCTTGATGAAAATTTGATTTCATTTAAGAGGGATAAGTTAAAGTGACATTTTGAAGTTACATTTGAAGACCCTATTCATCATTGAGGATTTAATGCAAGATAAAATCTATCTTAAAAACCATCAAGATAAAAGGAATTAAAGCATTACATCGTGGTCATATGAGGGCCAACTCACGTTTGTTTTATAAGGGTTCAATGAACAATCATTTATTTCACAGTAAAATAAACCACAGTGCCCCTTGTTTTCAGTTACTTGCAATCACTAAGGTGTTCCAAGCATTTTAATTTAATATCTTTCATACACAGATGCAAAATGCTCACATAACAGGAACCTTGGAGAAGTTACATGTTTAATTTCTTTGCAAGCAGAGGATTTAGAACCCAAATCCTATCGGAGAGTGTGTTTTCACAATCGGGTGAAAATACCACTCAACAAGTAAGTTTGTACGATGCATTGCAGTTACTTGGGCAAGTTGACCTATTGCAAGAATCTCTAAAATCCGCTAAATATCAAAAGAAGAGTCATTCCTAAACTATGCTAGCGCAGATGTTGGCAACCTCTACAACTTACAAAAATATACCACCTCTGTTTTACTTGTCTCTTAGAATGGAAGGGTGGGTTGTGCATAATTGTATGATCGACTCCGATGCTGCAACTACTGTCATGCCAAAGGCGGTATGTGAAGTCATGGGGATGGAGTATACAAGAAGTAGTCCAAGATTATTACATTTGGATGGGACTCTGATAGAAATAGTGGGGGTAATCAAGGATATTTCTTAGTTCTACATAGTATATCACAGATTACTGTCATCCAAGAAGTGGTGGTGGTTGACCTGGAACCATATTTTAGAATGTGTCTTTTGAGGGAGTTCATAAAAAAACTAGGATGATATCTTTCCTTGGATTATTTGAATTTGGTAATTCCTTTCAATGGAAGAAGAATCCACATCTATAATGAAAAGCCATCCACTTTTCATATAGAAAATTTGGAATAAGAAGAAAAGTCCATTGGTGCAGTCAACATGATGATAAAATAATTAAAAGAGGTGGACTTGATGGAAGAATCTCTTGGTGAGATCCTCTTCAATATGAGTTATCATTGATGGATTTCAATGCGATGGTCAAAATGGACATCGGTTGTTATACCATAACTAAATCTGAGTAGTCTGAAGAAGAAGTTTTCGATTACCTTGATCCAGTTTTGGATCAGCTATGGAAGTTGTATTTTCATGGTGCAAGGTGTAATAATGGCGTAGGGACTAGTATTGTTTTTTTTTCTCCTTCATATTTGCAAAAGACCTATTCATATCAGTTGACTTGGAGCTGCACTAATAATACTGTTGAATATGAAGCATTATACCTTGGTTTAAAGAAATTAGAAAAGTTGAGCATAAAAAAATATAAATATTTGGATATTCTAACTCATCATCAACCAGACTACAAACAAGTGTGTGTCAAAGTAGCACTATTTGAAGGCCTACCATAATAAGATATGGTATTTGTTTGAGTCTTTTACAACATTGAACATTCAAGCGATTTTGTGGAAGCAGAAAAAATATGCATATATTTTAGCTTCTCCTGGCGTTAATTTCTCTCCTGTAGAGCAAGTGATCAGGAAACCCAAGACTATGAGGGTAATTTATAGACTCTCGATCCCTGATAAAAACCTTTACTAGTAAGCATTTGACAATGATGAGCAATTAATCAATTTTTTTATTAAGGAAGTTGCAAGTGCAGATAACAAAATACTCATCGAGGAATAAATGGAAGGAATGGTTCAATTGAAGAACAATCACATTCCTAGGGGATGATTTCGCTTGAAAGTCTATTCGATCAAAATTATAGGGCGAAGAAACATAAGATCAAAGTGGATGTGAAGGAATACAATGAAATGCAGTTGGAGTCTGAGAATATTATCAAAGTCGAAACAAACTGTACATCAGAACTTAAATATATTAAAAAATTGTGTTGAGTTCTCAAACATCGTTGCATGGAGCTATCACGATATGAAGGGATATGATAAAGCATAATCCAACATACTATTGAACTGTAGGAAGGAGTCAAGCCTTTTTTATAGAAACAACAGTCGGTTAATCCCAAAATTGAGGTGCTCATGAAATCAGAGCTATTGAAAATTCTAGAGGTAAAAATAATTTATCCAATTAAGCACTCAATGTAGGTGGCGAACTTGGTTTCATTTTTAAAATAAAAATGGAGATATTCGTTTGTGCTTGGATTTTTGGAATTTGAACCATGTGTCATTAAAATATTACTACCCCCTATCATAAATTGATCAAATTATCCATGTGGTTGCTAGAGCACAAAGGTTTTCATTACTAGATGCATTTTTGAGCTACAATAAGATTTGGGTGAAGGATGAAGACCAACACAAGATAATGTTTACTACAAAGTGGGGCACTTTTGCCTATCAAAGAATGTCGTTCGGTCTTTCCAATACTAGTGCCACTTTTTAGAGGGTTATGGACATGGCTTTTTGTGAGTTATTAAATCATATTATTGTGATCTATCTTGATGACATGACTATTTTCACATCACAGGGAAGAGCATGTGTCTCATTTGAAGTAAGTTTTTGAAAAATATAAAGAATTTGGAATTTCCATTAACCCAAAGAAATCCATTTTCGTTGTAGAAGGAAAACTTTTAGGACATGTGATTTCATAGGAAAGACTAGCGATTGATGCTGCGAGAGCCAAGGCTCTCTTGAAATTGCCACTACCAATTAACAAGAATGATTTGCAGTCATATTTTGACCAGATAAATTTCATTCAAAAGTTCATTTCTGATTTTGCTCAGGTGGTGAATCCAATGACCGAACTTCGAAATAAGAATGCAGACTTTAAGTGGATAGAAGCACGAGGACATGCATTTTAGGATATTAAGGAAATAATCACTCAAGCATATGTACTAATTAATCCAAATTATTCAAAATACTTCATCCTTTATGTAGTATGCAAGCAGGAGAGTTATTCTACAGTTCTCACCTAGAAGCAAGAAGATGGAGATGAAAAATTGATTGCCTTCTTGAGCCATGTGATTTTGCTGCACCAATAAAAGTATAAGTTTATTTAAAAATAGGTGTATTCAGTTATGAAATCCTTAAATAAGTTTCGATATTTTATTTTGCAAAGCAAGACAGTAGTCTATATTATTCACCCAGATGTTAGAAACTTCATTCTTCAAGGAGAATTAGGTGATAAAAGAGTAGGTTGGGTCTCAAAGATTCAATAATATGATATCGATATTAAATTGAAAAAGTTGGTCCATGGATGAGCTCTCTATCAATAACTGGCCAAAAGCGCAGCCTCTAGATCATTGACTTTAGTATAGGATGAGGTAATCATCGAAATTATTTGTGCAAATCGAGCTACTATTGATCATGATTGGATAGAGGACTTGTAGAATTCTTTACATCGAGGAAATGTCCATCACATATTGATTCTTTGTAGCGGTGAAGATTCATACTGCAAGCACTTAGATATGTCCTGTTGTCAAGAAGGTTGTTCCACAAGAATATAGACGGAGTACTCCTCAGATGTGTGAAATATTCTAAGAAGGAGAAGATATTGGAGGAGTTACACTTCGATTTATTTGGCGGATATTATGCAATGTCCTATGGCCTTGAAGATCATTCGAGCGGGGTATTTTTGGCCTACTCCTTTTGTAGATGCACATAAGGTGATCCAATATTGTGATAACTGTCAATGGTGTGTTTGCAGGAATAAGAAAGCATCTTTGCCCATGCATCCAATTTAGGTGGAAGCACCATTTCAGCAGTGGAGTTTAGACTTCATTGGAGTTATAGATCCTCATTATTTCGTAGAACATAAATACATCTTGACAGCGATTGATTATTTCACTAGGTAGGCAGAGGCCATCCCAACTAAAAAAGTAGATCAGACTAAAGTTTTCTCCTTCCTGGAGGGATTGATTACCCATTTTGGTGTTCTAGATGCCATTATAACAGATAATGGGACTCGATTCATTGGGGCCAAGATCACAAAATTTGCAAGAAAGTACAATATTTATCTCAAGACATCCTCCAATTATTACCTGTAAGGAAACGGGTTGGCTGAATCCACAAAAAAAAAATTCTACGAATCTTAAAAAGGACACTAGGGAATAATAAAAGAGGTTAGAACCTACTGTTAAATCAGGATCTATGGGTAGATTGGATATTAGTAAAGAATTCTATAAAATCCTCTTCTTATTCCCTAGTGTATGGGAAAGAAGCAGTGTTGCCCACTCACATCGAGCTTCATATCCTCCAAACATTACAATTGTTTCAGGATGAAGATGATGAATTTGATCCTATGAGTGCAATATTGGCTTAATTGTTGCAGCTGGAGGAGGAGAGATAAAAAGCGTATGAGGCTTTCACAGAACATGCAAAAATGACATAGAAGTGGTTTGGCAGGAAGACATCAGAAAGCAAGTTTCAGGTGGAAGATCTAGTCCTCAAATGGAACGAAAGCAAAGCTAAGCCAGGGAAGCAACACAAGTTCGATACAATCTGGGAGGGGCCATTTCAAGTTTCTACAGTCAAATCGGTGAGTGCATATTATCTTAGAGATATATATGGTCGGGATATTCTGATTTCGGTTAACGATATTCATTTGAAGGCCTACTTTCAATGATGTGGTCAAGAGGTACAAGTTTGTAAATATGTACAAATTTCATTTACAGTATTTTATTTCTTTATAGAATATTAAAAAAAAATATGAAAAAATATATATGCTACCTCTCTCTTACATAATCAATTTTGCCTCGAAGTGGTTCTCTGAAGAGCGTTATGATTTCGGTTGAATTAATGGTTTCACTGGAAATTTTTAGCTGATACAAAAGGCTCCGAAGTTTAAAAGGTAGTTTTACTTTGTAAGTCTTCAAGTTAAAGGAGAAATTTTTCAAGGGAGGCGTTTTAAAGGCACAAAGCGAAAATGTTTGTAAGTATAAGTAAAGTTTCGTAGTTAAAAAAAATCAAAGCACGAAGCTCAAGTGATTTTGCCCCAAGGAAGGGGCGAAAGCACCATTCGTCTTCCAAAAGGGCGAACACATGTATTTTCTAAGGCGATTGTGGGCCTCGAATGCAGTGTCAAAATCAAATATGGTCAATAGTGCTTTCATCAGACGAAGGGGCGAAAACCCCATTCGCTCCTAAAGGGAGGTGAATGTATGTTGTAAAAGAAAAGCAAGTACGAAAGCACAAAGTCAACATAGAAAAATGGTCAAAAGAGCTTTTGCCCCAAATGAGGGGTGAAACCCTCACTCGACCCATTGGAGTGAAAATACTAAAAGGAAATTTAAGAGCTCACACTATGTTTTAAAAGGTTTTTGCCTCGAGTTCCATGATTTTTGTTGAAAATAATATGGTGTGTAAAAATGAATGCGTTAGTAATTAAAAATAAAAGGTTAGTCAATCTGAAAGTTCTTCATAAAGGCAAAGTGACGAAAATGTTTCAAAAGTTGGAAGCTCAGGTGTTTTAAAGAAATTTATGTTGTAAAAGAAATTGTTTTTCGATGGAGCTTCAATAAAAGAGGAACGACGAAGAAGGAAAAAGTAAGAGTTCTATTTTATTTATTTTTTAAAAAAACAGGAACTAAATTTTAAATTTTATTTTATTTTTTAAATATGGGGTGAAAATAAAACTAAAAGAAAAATAAAGAGAAAAGACCTAAAATCAGGGGAGTTTTTGATAGAAAATCCATACTTTTTTACGTAAGGCATGAAAAGGAAAGGTGCAAAATTATTTTTAAAAGAGTATTTGCCATGGAATTCAACCAAGCAAGTTAAAGATCATAAGGAGCGAAGGGGAAGAGAGCAAGTACGGCTAGAAGTGTTTTTACCCCTCCTTTTATTTTTTGGGCAAGTGATGTTTTAAATTGTAAATCAAATTTTAAGAGTGCCCCCCGAGTAGTTTTACCCTGACATGTGGCAGATTTTAGGAGCATATTTTCAAGGCATTTAATTTAAAATGTGCATCCAGTTTTCATCGGGAGACATTTTTGACATCTTGGAAGACAAAATTTCACCACATCGAAAGCATTGGTCCTCAGGTGGAGAATTTATTTTTTTGAGGTAGTTTTATCAGCCAGGGCATGTTTTTCAAAGGCGTAACATAGCAAGAAAGGCATAATTTCCAAAATTTATTTTACAACGAATTACATTCAGTTACCATTTAGCATCGAGATTAGTTTTAATTGAGGGAAACAAGGTGTGCACTCTCCCAAATTCACCAAGAAATTTTACTGCATTTACTCCGATGGTTGGTGCAATTTCTATAAATAGAGCACAAGTAAATTCGATCAAAAGTTAAATTTTTTAAAGAATTTTCCTATTGGTACATTTTTGGATTTGTTACTTGTAGAAGTTGTAGAACATATTTAGAATTATCGGGTTGCCTGAATTAACAAAATGGGGAAGAAAAAAAAAGAAGTTAAATAGGCTATAGAGCCCAAATAGTCTAAGAAGCAGGTAGAGGGTGGGTCAAATTCCAAGAAGGCCCGTAGAAATGAAAATATAGATTTGTACCTGTACTCTTGATCACAAACAAGGGCGTGGTGAAGCTCTAGTAAGATGTGGATTTTATCGTAAATCAAGTATTATCGATAGAGAGCCCTATGAATGTGTCATTTTATGCATAGTTATTCTGGTATCTGTGTACGCTTGTACACCCTTGCCTAGAGCTAGTAAAATTAATTGCTAGATTTTATAACCTAGTTTGCAAGTCAGTTAGGAAAGCTAATAGGAAGGTACTTTTCTCCATCTCCATTGCTGAAGAGAGGGAAGCATTTTTCTGTGAATTAAAACCACCCTCCGATATGATTTTTAAGAAGCTACATATTAATGAGCAAGAAGAAAGATATGTGTCAACAATGATAATGCACCAGTTCATGGAAATGCAGTTTATTAAGGACTCGTAGTTGGGGCAGTTGCCAAATATTTTGAAACCTTTATAAAAATTCAAGAGCCTAGATTTGTTTTTTATGCTAATGTGGGTTTTTGGTATTTTAGCAGATTCTACAGTTCACAAGTAGCAGGTAGCACTGGTGCAATGCATATCATAAGTGGAGTTTTACACTCCAATGCCAATGAGGAGAAACATAAATCTAATTTATTTTGATTGGGCTGATTTCATTTATTGGAAAATGCATATTCAGCTGGAGAAGTTGAATACCAAATAGGATACGTCTTTCAAACATACCTCCTTCCTTGTTTGGTATTTCTTCTTTCACTTACACCAACATTTTTATTTATATTAGTAAAACAAGTTGATGAAAGAGATGAATTGTTGCTTGTTTATATGTGGAATCCTACTCTATCAATAAGGGAGTCATACTATAGTTTTAACCGCCTATTTTTGGGGTCTGCAATTGAATTAATTTGTGGTAAAAGTGAAAGAGTATCACGGGTAATGAAGGTAGTTGTTTTCATAGTTGAAAAGGTGACATTTTTTTGTTGATTCAAAGCATGGTTGTAAGAATCTATGGCTTCATAGGTAAGCCATTCCTGCTCCCATAATTTGCCACTGAGCATGTTTTTATGATGGAGGTGGTGCACCAAACCGACTACACGAATAATGTGTATGGAGAAGGGTGCGAAAAAAGAATGAATTGCACCAATTCGTTAAAGTTTGATAGTATAGAGGCGAACCAGATCGGGTGGAACATGTTACTCACAGAAGCACTTCAAGAACTGGGCCTGATATAACTGCCACAACAATGGAGATATGACCCATTGGGTAAATTTCTAGAAATAATAAAGGCTAAGACTTTTCATTGTTTTCCATGACCTAATATATAGGCAAATCATAACAATTTTGATGGTCGCGACTTAGAGTGGCACATTGAAGACATTATGTAACTTCCACCATGGCATAAATTTTATGATTAGGAGGTTGAATACAACTCAAGAGTGCATAGAGATAATATTCCTCCATCGGGGCTATTTTGCCAAATGAAGGAACAGTTGCCCATGTGGACCAAAGAAAAAATTATGAATTGATAGATTATGCTGGTCCACAAGGGAAAAATTGTAACACCCTATGGGTTGAATATGGATGAATAATTTTCAGAGGCGTACGATGAATTTGTAAACACCTATCAACCCATTGATTCACCAAGATCATACCTCAAAATTTTCAACATTTTTACAGCAGAGAAAGCATGGCGAAAGTAGAGTACCTAGCGGTTGAGGAAGAGACACCTGAGGAAGAAGAGCATCAATATGTGTTTCAATGAAGGTCACAATGGGTAAAGCAAAAAATAGACGAGGCACCTTTGTTAGAGTAGTAAACTATTCGAGATGTGCTCATATTCTCGAAGGCTATGAAGAAGCCAAGAACTGGTGCTACTTCTTCATCTACTATTGCAGTTTTGGCTATTGTAGTTTCTATAGTTGTAGTTGCTACATCAATTGTTAATATTCTTTTGTTGGTGTCGGATGCTCCAATGAGAATCATCAAAATTTTACCATTGATTCATGAGCAACCAGTATATCAGTAGGATGAAATTGTTAACTCGAAAGTGGAAGCAAAAGAGGAGCAATTGGAAGAAATTATTACTCAACTGCTTCCATCACCAAAACACATGACACCTATGCCTGAAGGTATGTATTTATTCCCCTCTTCTTCTAATTTAGAGCATGTAGTTATTGTTAGTTCATTTTCATCAGTTCCTACATCAACCACTCCCCCTTTCGGTATGCCCTCTATGTCCATTTTACTCCCCTATTCTAACCTACAAGTCACTATTGCTCCTTCTTCTCTTCCCCTCTCTTCGACCTCCCTTTATTTTAGTTCATTTGTGTTAGGGCCGAATCTCTTTTTGCATCCTTCCACTTCCATTGCTACCATCACTTCCATTGAGGTTGTGAGTATGCAAGCTCCACCAAGAGTGAGTGTAACTACAGCTGAACCAGGTTCTTCCATCCACTCCATTGTTTCAGTCCCCCCTCTCATAGCTATCTCCTCTTCTTCCTTTGATCCTGATCATTCATAAATTTTGAATTCTTTCACACCATTTTTGGAGTTACAAGTACTGCCTGAATCTGAGGTGGCACCTAAGCAGCTAGACGTAGAAAAAATCAATTGAGCACACCTCAATTCATCGTAGTGGCTGAAGAGTCACAGGTGAAAAAGAGGTAATTGCTCCAATCTGACCTCTCAAGAAAGTTACCTTTGATGCAGTTGCTATGGAGGCTCACACCACTAAGATAATTCTCCTAGTCTAGAAGTCGCAAGGACAAATGACACTAAGCGATTACACTTACAATATCGTAACAAAGGACCTAACAAGGATTGATCCAATTGAAAAATGGAGAATATATAGGTTGATATGAGTTCATTTTATCTATACGATTAGTTATAAGCAAAGATATTATGATGCTAAAACTAAAATTGCCAAAATTGAAGATGCCTTGGCAACAAGTAAGGCACAACAAGAAAATATGGCGATGGAGAATGAACACTTGCGTCAGCAAGTAGTGACACATAAAAAGAAAAAGGGTGCATTAGAGAAGCAAATGCAATAATTGAAAGCATAAATTGAGTCCATACATAACCAAATGGTAAATAAGGCCACACAGGATGTAGGCTTCTCTCCAAAAATGATTAAGAAGGCTTACCTTCACTCAGCTTAGAGTTACGATAAGTTAGCAAAAAAGCAGTTCAAGTTTTGTAGTATCTCTACATAGATTGAATACAGATTTAGCTAGGACAATAGTTGATAGATACTATTGAGGAGATGCTAGAGCCTTATCTAGAAATTGCTATAAAAATCCAAGCCTTGGCTCAGTCCAACATGCACATTCACCCCCTAAGTGAAATGGACCACGCTTGGTCTACCTCCAAGGTCACATTGCATAGTTACTTTCAAAGGATGGACCTAGTGAGAGAAGGTAAAAAGATCCTTAATGAAGAACACAAACTTATACTGAGAGGCGGGGGTGAACAATATAAGACCTCTTTTAACCTTTTCTTTCAAAGCAGCTTACAATTCAATAACATGCAGCATAAAGATAGCAGAAAAAAAAATCAAAACAATGCACAAAATACAATCCACAAAGTGACACAACAATTTACGTGGTTCACCCAAGGTGGGCTACTCCACGGATAAAACTTTTCTTCTAAAAGTAATATCAAAGTCCTCTGGGAATCCTTCCCGATTACAATGTTTATGAGCCTCAGCTCAAAGGAGACACCTTCCCCTAATTCTGCTTTGTCAGGTGATCCTCTAGAAGACCTCTACCTCCTCTGCCCTTAGCAAGTGGAACTCTATCCACAGAAGACACCTGTCTTCCCTGCTCTGGCTGGAGATCTCTGTCCTCAACTCTGTCACCGCAAAGCTGGTCCTCGAATTTGCACTAAACGCAGTCCTTCGATCTAGCACAAATGTCCTCTTCTACCTCAATCTCTGTCCTCAATCTGGTCCTCAAAAATTGGTTAAAGAAAAATGGTTCACAAGCTTTCAAATGCTTGCTCAATGCTATCCCCAAGTCTTTACTGTTCTGTCACAACTGTATTTGGTCGAAACCAACTCTCGCACAGTTCTGCGTAGTCACAGCAGTACACAACACTTCGGCTATCGAACTCTTCACTTCTGCGTGTTGTCTTCGAATGTCGCAACACCAACAGCTTCTGCTCCTTTGTGCATCCACCGTAGTACAGTCTTCGCACACTCTATGCAACCACAGCAACACAGACTTTGCACACTCTGCTTCTTGACGATCGAACTTCTCCCCCGCACTTTACTTGCGCAGATCGCACTACGAACGCACACTTCGATCGATGATCAAAACATTCAAACAGCCCTCCTTTTATACTCACAATCTCAAGATTGAGATCTTGATCTTAGTCGGTTGTTTTACCCTTTGATCACGTCGGCTGCAAAACCCTGCGCTGCGTCGGCCGATTTAACTCTATCGACTTCACTGCCTCCCTGTAGCTTCTAGCATGAAACTACAACATGTCACGATATCACGACATCTTTGCCTGTCGTACACCTTCTATGCTTGCTGTCATGAAATCATGACACTACTGCCTTTGTCGACCTCCTTACCACTTATGTCATGAAATCATGACACTTCCTGTCTTTGCTGACGTCATCTTCTCTTCTGTCATGAAATCGTGACCCTTCTGTCTTCATGCCCTTCCTCTCAGCTTCTGTCATGAAATCGTGACACCTTTGCCTCTTGTTGACGTCATCACACTTTTGTCATGAAATCATGACACTTTAGTCTTCATGGCCTTCCTCTCAGCTTCTATCATGAAATCGTGACACATCAGCTTCTGCTGATGTCATCTACAACTATGTCATGAAATCGTGACACTTTCTAACAAGCTGCCAACTCAACTTGTCATGAAATCATGACACTTTCTGCAACTGCAATCCAACTCAACCTGTCACGAAATCATGACACTTTCTGCATCTGTACAACTTCTTTGTAGCCTGTCATAAAATCATGACACTTCTGGCTTTCGTACGCTTTCTCCACTGCCTATCGTGAAATCGTGACGCTTCTCCTTTCAGGCTCTTCTCTTTGCTGCAAGTCATGAAATCGTGACAGTTCTCACTTCGAGCTTTTTAGCATGTCACAAAATCATGACAGTCCTCAACTGGAACTTTGCATCATGTCACGAAATCGCAACAGTCCTCACTTTGTCTTTTGCAGCATGTCACGAAATCATGACAGTTCCTGAATCACTTTCTCTCTCTTCAATCTTGTCATGAAATCGTGACAGTTAACACTACAGACTTTCTCTTCTGCAACATGTCATGAAATCGTGACACTTTTCCTTTCGGACTCTCTCTCCTGCAACATGTCACGAAATCGTGACACTTGCTCGTCCGAACAACTTTCCTGGCAATGTGTCACGAAATCGTGACACTTTTCTTTCTCTGCCTTCCTGCGCTTCCCGAGTCACAAAAATGCGACATGTCATGAAATCGTGACAGTTTTGCCTGCTTCGTCTCTGCCTTCCAACATGTCACGAAATCATGACAGTTTTGCCAAAACTTTCTCTCTCCTCAAACATGTCACGAAATCGTGACAGTTTTGCTAGCGCTTTCTCTCTCCTAAAACATGTCGTGAAATCGTGACAGTTTTTCCAACCGCCTGCAAACTTTTTCTAACTTATCTTTTTCTTGATCTTTTGCAACTGGGCTACTCTGATTTTCTTGGAGACTTACTGACCAGCTGAAACCTTCATCAAAACACATTCTTAGACATAAAAACAAATTGCTTCAAGAACTCCTTGACATCAATGACAACAACTATACTTGAGCAAAGGCAATGTACTCAAGGTACCCAAAATTGCCAACAATCTCCCCCTTTGTCATTGATGGCAAACCTTTACTAACAACACATCTTCAAGAGCCAAAACTGAAAACAGAATCTTTCTTTGAAGTTTTGCTCCCCCTGACTTGAAGCTTTCCTCTTCACTTGAAGCTCTCCCCCTTACTCATATCTCTCCCCCTTTGTCATCAATGGCAAAGGGTCACCTTTGGGGCTTGGGACTAAGAATGAGTCTCTTAGCTTAGTCCCTCCCCCACCTCCTGATGAGGTGATTTAAAATAGGGTTGGGAGTGAAACTCCCATTAGACACTCATCATCATCAGTGTCTACAATTTCTTTGTCGGGCCTTTTCTTGAGCTCTATGTCAATGTTTCTGTTCTTGGCACTTTTCTTGTTCTTGTTCTCATATTTTTTCTTGTCCACACCTTGATCCTTGGACCTGTTTATACCACTGTTCCTATTCCTGTACCTTGGAAGATCAGCTCTGCACTGTTTGACTGTGTGACCTGCATTGTTGCACTTATAGCAAGTAACAATATTATTTCTTTCAGGCATGGCTGTTCTTTGAATCCGCCTGTTCTGACTAACCCAGTTCCTGATATTTGCTTTGCAAAAAATTGCTTTATGCCCGAATTGATTGCAAGAGTAACAATACCCTTGGAAGAAATTACCACTTCTAAAATTATTGTTAACCTTCTTCATTTGAGACATGCAATGTGCAGCCATGTGTCCAAACCTGTAACACGCAAAACATCTACCGTGAAACATTCTTTTAATCGATCTCTTGGGTCCCAAAAATTTTTGCTTCACATTCAGAAATCTGTTTTCTATTTCTGCGCATTCATCACTCACGGACTCATGATCTGAAGTACTTCCTTCATCAGAACTTTCTTCCTTTTGAAATCTCTTGCTAGATTCCCCAACCTGTTTCTTGTGCGGCTCAACAAAATCGAGACCTGTTTTATCTGTTGGATTTCTTTGACTTTTGATTAGAGACTTAACCCTTTTGGAGCTGTCTTGAAACCTGTACAGCTTATCTTTGTACTCTTTAGTTTCTACTTCTAGAGAAGCCATTTTCTGTTCCAACTCATTATACTCAAGCACCTTAGATTCTAACTCATTTTTCAGTTCTTGAGTCTTAGCCATAGAGATGTCAAGACTTTCTATGAGTTCATCTCTCTCCATACAACATTCATCTAACTTATCCTTGAGTCTAGCATTCTTCTTCCTTTCCTTTTTCAAAACACTAAGAGCATTAGTAAGTTCACATTCAAGAACCTCTATTTGATTGCATTTTGAAATCTCAAGGCCTTTTTCAGATTTCTTATCACTAGAGGTGCTACCCTTTTCAAAAACCATACAAGCATCTTCTTTGTCATTTTCTGAAGCATCCTCATACATACTAGCAACCAATTCATTACTTGTGCAATCATCCTCAAGGTGCCCAAAATTTCCACATCTAAAACATTTCATGACAATAAATTTATGTTTCGGTTCTTCCTCTTTTTCTGAAATGAACAGCATCTCATTTTCATCATCACTAGAAGAACTTTCACTATCACTGCTAGAACACTTACTTGCTTTGTCTAGGTAGAAGCTTTTCTTATTCTTGTGTGAATGCCTCTTTCCTTGATTGTTGTTCTCATCTTTGTTCTTTCTGTAATACCTGTGTTTTTCAGAATCCTTGCTCTTAACATCCTGTAAATCTTCATCACTTTCATTCTTGGAAATAGTACAGTCAGTAGCATAATGACCAAACTTTCCATAGTTGAAACATCTTATGTTTTTCTTGCTTTTGTGTTTTCTAGAGAACTTGCCTTTCTTGCTGTAATATGCCTCTTCATCACTAGAAGATTCATCACTCTCTTGAATCTGTTTGCCCTTTGATTTCTTGGTAGCTTTGAAAGCTGCCTCTTTCTTGACATCAACTTTCACTTGAGTTCTCAGCTCAAATGCTACGAGAATACTATGGAGCTCATCCTTTTTCAACTTATCTAAATCTTTAGCTTCCTCAATAGCAGAAATATTTTCACTAAATCTATTAGGAAGAGATCTTAAAATCTTATCACACACATCATTTTCAGCAAGTTCAAGACCTAAGTCTTTCATAGAATTAACAACTTCATCCATACGGAGCATGTAGTCACTAATATTTTCATCATCATTCATCTTGAGCTGTTCAAACATACCTTTGAAGTGTCTCAACTTGGCCTTTCGGACATTTGCATCACCTGTATGAACAACCTGCAGTTGTTTCCACATTTCACTAGTTGTCTTGCAGTGAATAACTTTGGTAAGATCAGCCTTCTGTAAACCCTTCAGGATTGCATTCATGGCTTTTGAGTTGCTGTGATGTAGGAGCCTGTCTTCTTTAGTATAAGGACCATTTGCAGGAATGGTGTACCCATCTTCAATAACTTCCCATACCTCATTACCAAGTGCCATTAGATAGACTTTCATTCTTGCACTCCACAGACCGAAATCTGATCCATCAAGAATAGGTGCTGCATTGCCACTTGAGTAATCCATTGTGTTCTTTGCAAGCTTTTCCTTCAAGCTGTTAAACTTTTCGAAGGAACTAGCTCTGATACCAATTGAAGAACACAAGCTTATACTGAGAGGGGGGTGAACAGTATAAGACCACTTTTAACCTTTTCTTTCAAAGCAACTTTCAATTCAATAACATGCAACATAAAGATAGCAGTAATAATAGCAGTAATCAAAACAATGCACAAAATACAATCCACAAAGTGACACAACAATTTACGTGGTTCACCCAAGGTGGGCTACTCCACGGATAAAACTTTCCTTCTAAAAGTAATATCAAAGTCCTCTGGGAATCCTTCCCGATTACAATGTTTATGAGCCTCAGCTCAAAGGAGACACCTTCCCCTAATTCTGCTTTGTCTGGTGATCCTCTAGAAGACCTCTACCTCCTCTGCCCTTAGCAAGTGGAACTCTATCCATAGAAGACACCTGTCTTCCCTGCTCTGGCTGGAGATCTCTGTCCTCAACTCTATCACCGCAAAGTTGGTCCTCGAATTTGCACTAAACGCAGTCCTTCGGTCTAGCACAAATGTCCTCTTCTGCCTCAATCTCTGTCCTCAATCTGGTCCTCAAAAATTGGTTAAAGAAAAATGGTTCACAAGCTTTCAAATGCTTGCTCAATGCTATCCCCAAGTCTTTACTATTCTGTCACAACTGTATTTGGTCGAAACCAACTCTCGCACAGTTCTGCGTAGTCACAGCAGTACACAACACTTCGGCTATCGAACTCTTCACTTCTATGCGTTGTCTCCGAATGTCGCAACACCAACAGCTTCTGCTCCTTTGCGCATCCACCGTAGTACAGTCTTCACACTCTATGCAACCACAACAACACAGACTTTGCACACTCTACTTCTTGACGATCGAACTTCTCCCCCGCACTTTACTTGCATAGATCGCACTACGAATGCACACTTCGATCGATGCACAAAACATTCAAACAGCCCTCCTTTAATACTCACAATCTCAAGATTGAGAACCTTGATCTTAGTCGGCTATTTTACCCTTCAACCACGTCGACTGCAAAACCCTACGCTGCGTCGGCCCAGATTTAACTCTATCGACTTCACTGCCTCCCTGTAGCTTCTAGCGTGAAACTACATGTCACGATATCGTGACATCTTTGCCTATCGTACACCTTCTATGCTTGCTGTCATGAAATCATGACACTACTGCCTTTGTCGACCTCCTTACCGCTTATGTCATGAAATCGTGACACTTCCTGTCTTTGCTGACGTCATCTTCTCTTCTATCATGAAATCATGACCCTTCTGTCTTCATGCCCTTCCTCTCAGCTTCTATCGTGAAATCGTGACACCTTTGCCTCTTGCTGACGTCATCACACTTCTGTCATGAAATCATGACACTTTAGTCTTCATGGCCTTCCTCTCAGCTTCTGTCATGAAATCGATGACACTTACTGATGTCATCTCAACTATGTCGTGAAATCGTGACACTTTTTGCAACTGCAAGTTGCCAACTCAACCTGTCACGAAATCGTGACACTTTCTGCAACTACAAGCTGCCAACTCAACCTGTCGTGAAATCGTGACACTTTCTGCATCCGTACAACTTCTTTGTAGCCTATCACGAAATCGCGACGCTTCTGGCTTTCGAACGCTTTCTCCACTGCCTGTCGCGAAATCGTGACGCTTCTCCTTTCAGGCTCTTCTCTTTGCTGCAAGTCACGAAATCGTGATAGTTCTCACTTCGAGCTTTTCAGCATGTCACAAAATCATGACAGTCCTCAACTGGAACTTTGCATCATGTCACGAAATCGCAATAGTCCTCACTTTGTCTTTTGCAGCATGTCACGAAATCATGACAGTTCCTGAATCACTTTCTCTCTCTTCAATCTTGTCGCGAAATCATGACAGTTAACACTGTAGACTTTCTCTTCTGCAACATGTCACGAAATCGTGACACTTTTCCTTTCGGACTCTCTCTCCTGCAACATGTCACGAAATCGCGACACTTGCTCGTCCGAACAACTTTCCTGGCAATGTGTCACGAAATCGTGACACTTTTCTTTCTCTGCCTTCCTGCGCTTCCCGAGTCGCGAAAATGCGACATGTCGCGAAATCGTGACAGTTTTGCCTGCTTCGTCTCTGCCTTCCAGCATGTCACGAAATCATGACAGTTTTTCCAAAACTTTCTCTCTCCTCAAACATGTCGCGAAATCGCGATAGTTTTGCTAGCGCTTTCTCTCTCCTGAAACATGTCACGAAATCGCGACAGTTTTTCCAGCTGCCTGCAAACTTTTTCTAACTTATCTTTTTCTTGATCTTTTGCAACTGGGCTACTCTGATTTTCTTGGAGACTTACTGACCAGCTGAAACCTTCATCAAAACACATTCTTAGACATAAAAACAAATTGCTTCAAGAACTCCTTGACATCAATGACAACAACTATACTTGAGCAAAGGCAATGTACTCAAGGTACCCAAAATGGCCAACACTTAACACCATAGAGCGGGAGAATACTATTTTCATGATCCATTTTTATGCTCTCATCGATATGAGATTTCCAGGTTTTACTGATGAATGGGGTGAACCTCTACCAAAGGAACAATTGGAAGTGGCTTGGAAGAATTTTGTGGAAGATACTTTAGAGATTGATAAATGGGAGGAGCCCATCATAGAGGAACAAGTATTGTCGCTTATGAAGAAGTTTATTTGTATGGATTTGTCCTTGTTTGAGTTAGCTCAATGAGCTAAGCACCTTAGCCTAGAGGACGTCCAGAACCTATGGTATGTTTACAATTCACTGAGTGTTTCTTGTCTATTCACCAAACATGCTTGGGATGAGGCAGTTGCAGTCTATGAAGTCACCTATAAAAGTTTGAAGGAGCAAGAAGAGTAGGACTTAGTAGAGCAAGAAGTAGTGAAGCAAAGAGCAGTAGATGCAAAATGAGCAAAATTACTATGGGTAGCAGTAGAGGCAGAGGCGGTTGAAAATGAAGTAGAATAGCAGACACATAAAAATGCAACCAAATCAGAAGTGCTAACCAAAGCAGCTGGTAAAAGGACCCACTGAGGATCCCAATGGATAAAGGTCTGGGATCGCTTACATCCATGCAATCTGGATACCCCGTGAGATGCCAGAAATATTGGTAGTTTTGCACTATGCCATATTAAAGTTCTGATCACATTTTGTAGAAGGATTTCTGATTGTAAAAGCAACATATATATTAATTTATTATGTAGTATTTTTGGCCTGTATAATGTTTTTTAATATTTTTGTGTTAATATTCTCTCATTTTCATAAATTTTATGCTTGAAGAATATTGGGTGTTTCCAGTCAAATTGTTTATGAAGAATCAGTAAAGGTCACCTGATGGCAGCAAGACAAAAAGTGCTTTAAAGTTCAAAATTTAAATGGGACTATGGCAGTATTTTCGCTTGAACGAAGAACAACAACTTGATGCCCTTCCTCGGGGTGAAAATGTTTCTTTTTATTCAAAAATTGGGTCGTTGAGCAAAAGGAATGGCAAAGGCATGTTCACCCCTAATTTGGGGTGACTAATGCATTCGCCCCATTATAGGGTGAACATGATGTTTTTTTAAAAAAATATAAAGAAAATGGGTTAAAGTTCAAGCAAGGATGCTTTCGCCCCAAATGAGGGGTGAAAATCCCTTTCACCCCACTTTGGGGCAAAAAGGTATTTAAGTAATGAAGTTGAGAGTGCACCCAAAGTTGAAGTGCAAAGTCAAAATAACAAGAGCACGTTCACCCCAAAGTTGGGGTGAAGGCATTGTTCACCCCACTTTGGGGTGAACGTCATTTAAAGTGAAGGCGTTGAAAAGTCAAAGATGCATTCACCCCAAGTGAGGGATGAAAGTTCCATTCGCCCCTCCTTGGGGCAAAATCTCGTCAAAATATGGATTTGGGCAAGTGCTATGGTGATGTTGAAAAGTCAACTATGCATTTGCCCCAGGTGAGGGGTGAAAGTCCCATTTGCCCCTCCTTAAGGCAAAGCTACAAGAAAGCGGCCCAACGATGAATCAAAAATTTCATTTTGTTTTTGGGTGAATACGAAAGAATCGGGCATGGAAAAGCCAAAAATGTGTTCGCCCAAGGTGGAGGGCAATAGGGCGTTTCACCCGTTTTGAAGGCTAACGCATATTTTAAGGGGAAAAGATATATTTTGTAAAGCGCTTTCATTTTGAGATGGAAGAGGTTCATCAAAGTTGATCACTACTATGACAATGAGGTGAATGTAATACTCCAAATTTCAATTGGAGGAAATATGGGGCTATGTATTGAAACGCAATATCATATAAGATGTTTTCAGGGGCACTCTCTCCACCAGGGGTGCGAATAAAGAGTAAATGCTAAAATTAAAGAAGACGTGCTCGCTCATTGTTCAGTTTTGAATGAATTCTATTTTTGGCATTAATAGAATTTTGTGAAGACGCTCTGATCAGGTGAATGAAAAGAATTTAATGTTTGGGACAAGAAGTAACTAAGGTTGTGCATTTCCAGCTAAAGGAGCTGCAACATTAAAATCACACGAATATTTTCATGAGTTCCAAAACATCTTGTACAGGGGTGAATTTCCAAGGAGTGATGGAGATTTTAAGTCAACAACCAACTTTGTAGTTTTTCGTGCACCGATACCTAAATACGTTGTTTTCATGGAGGTATTTCCTTAAAAGCTAGAATGTCATTTCAAAAGGATGGATTTTCAAGATTTCCAAGGAGAAATATTCTCACAGGGGTTTCTGATTTGTAAAAATTTTGTCATATGTGTATTAAATGACAGAGGCAAAATTCCTCTATAAATACAACACAATTTCCATTGTAAATGAGGAGGATAGACATTTTGCAAATAAACTATTCAAGATTTTTGTGTAATAGAAGAGACTTGGATTCTAATTTTTACTTTATGTTTTATGCATTTCTATCATATATTCATGTATGTTATCTGTTGCTAAATTAAAATTCTACATTTGAATTTGAATACTATCGGTGAGGAAGTGAGTATTGGAATGCAATCCTGGAAGTTATCTCCTTGGAACTGTAAGTAAATTATTTGTATTTTCTCCATCTTATGCTGCTACCATGCTTGATTGGAATTCCTACTAATAGTCTATCCCTGATCCTACATCTTCGACCTATGGCCATATTTCCCATTGCTTTTCGTTATTTCTAAATTTATTTCTTGCAACTCGTCTTAAATCAGTGTAGGATTAGTAAGGGATCCAACCCTCTTTGGATATTGGCATGGGGGACATTTCTTTCCTCTGGCATTTCAATTTTGGTCGTTTCTAGTGTGCATAAATTTATGTTTGTATTTTAGACAAATATTTGACCAACACTCCTCCAATCGCATCCTGAAGCACATGTACAATAGTATACAAAATATCATATATCTCAGATGTCACACCATAACAATGACATAGTTGCTTTGGGTCTCGTTGCTCACCTCCTCCATGAGGACTTCCATCCCCCACTTTTACCCCTGCATAAAGGACCTGATGGTGGTGGGACTAAGCATTGTGACCATGAGGTTTTAGTGCAGGTCACACCATGTGGGGCCATATTTGGTGGTATTTGTGCTCATCCTGTTGTTGATCATGATTTGGTAGGGCTCATGTAGGGGTGACCTTGTGGTGAAGGTGGCACCCCACTACACCAATTTCTCATGGGTGACATTATATAATATCCTATACAAATGGTATAACACAAAAGGGCCCCATGCAAACTACATCTTTGTATCTCTCATCTTAGCCAAAACTCCTATAAGAACCTATGGTAGATATCATCTACTCATATGATAAGCCAATAGTCCAACAACTACCCCACTCAAGACAACTATCAATGTAGAGATATCGTGTCTCCTTGTCATCCCCTCCATACTAATGCCATTCTAGTTGATTGAATAGAGCTAATCCTCGATCAATTGCTCCAAAGCCCTCTTCTATACCAAAGACTAGTACACCACCTATATTCTAATTGAAAACTGTAGAACTCACCATACATCCTCTAATATGGTAGTCATCTTGCCTGTAGTTAAACAAAATATGGATTATTCTAGGTACCATCTCTCGACCAATACAATCAGCAGAGAATAGTCTATATCCGGCCTAGGCATATTTGCTACTTGGAGAAGCCCCACCCACTCCATAAAATCCCTCTCTCCTTAAGTGAGATTCCTCATTCTATCCTCAAAATTGAGGCAACACCACTCTCAACCCTTGAGAGTACCACACTACAACCAAAAATATCAATATACAACATCATCAGTTCAAAATTCAACAAAAATCTAGCAAAAAATAGTGCATTAAGGAAAAAATGAAATCACCTAGGTTTTCATGAATTTACTTAAGGTTTTGTGAATTCGCTTAGGGTTTCGTGAATTCACCTAGGTTTAATGAATTTGCCTAGGGTTTCATAAATTTGCAAGGATTCAAGGGTCCTATGAATTCATAAGTTTTCAAGGACTTTTGGGTATAAATTCACGACAAGGCCGCAAGTTCGTGATGATGGTTGTGTGGCAAAAAACCCACCAAAAAATTTGGATAAATTTGAAAAAATCTTAATAAAAGCATATATTTAAGGTAAAAGGACAATTTGATACTTACCCAGATCCTCATTGTCGCTCCATTGTCACCTCTACACATGAATTTCACTCTAATGTAAATTAGGTTTTGACCCCACCCTCTATTTTAACCCACCCACTCTTCTTTATTTTTCATTTTTTTCTTTTTCATCAGTCATTTCAAGTTCCATTAGGAATATGGTATTCCTTAGGAAACTCGAGGGAGCACTCTGATAAAAAAATCCATCAATTTTTAATGCATCAATTTGCGTGCAAAAGAATAAAAAATAAAATTTTAGCAATATTTTCACACGAATTAATTGTCCTAAACCATCTACACATTTTTTGGCCACATGAATCATTATCATTCTTGCTCAAGCATCTACATCTTTCTTTGATGCATTTATTACTCATAAATGTGTCAAAGAGGGGGTAAAATGTAGACAAGGAATTTTGACCCTAGGTCATAATCCCTCCCCTCCTCTAAGACACATAACCCATTAACCCACATTTTTCCTCACACCGTCAAAACCACTCTCTAACCTCTATTTTTATTTTTATCCCACTTTTAGCGAATTTGCAACCCCCAAAATTAGCTCACAAATTTGCTAAAATGGATAGTTGCCTACCTATCTGGACATCCATTTGGATTCACTCCAAACCAGGCTGACATCGTACCTTGCATAAATTTATGACCTCCAAATTTAGGCTGCAAATTTTCTTAGATTGGGAATTTTCCCAATTTGACTAACCTACCCAAAATGCCACCTTGAATCTTGTAGTTTTGGTTCATTCCTGTCGATGCAAGTTATTAAACTCGTATTTTGTCTCACAAAAGGGACTAATGGAGAATCTGGTAAACTAATGAGTAATTATTTTTTATTTAGAGAAGCCAAAGACTGATATATATGTTGTAGGTTGAGTGACAAAATAGGTTATTTTTTGGTTGAAGAATGCTTTTGGAGCTCATCATGTTGGTGATATGTCCATCTTGTTGCCATTACCATTGCAATACTAGATGATCAAATCTACAATATTCCCACTATGAACAAGTTGTTTTACATTTATTTTGATATGTTCATTTTAGTTTTTTGCATTTGCACTTCACATTTTGCACATCTAGCAGATTTGTGAATAGATCCATGAATTCTCGTAAAACCTACGAATTTGCTTGCAAGCCACAAATTCGCACACCTACAGGCTTGGGGTAAATCTCTACTTCCAAATCTATTGTTTCATTTACATATTCCACCTTGGTCATTCTACATTTGATAGCACTCTACTTTCTCCATTATTTCTATTATTTCCTCTTAGCTACCACATTTATTTGCAATAGATCTATAATTCCATATTTTTATGCATGGTTTTCTAAAAGGACCAAGGGGACTTGACTATCGCATCACTAAGATCAATCATATAGTGGCCTAAGTAGGTCCCCAAATGCTGATAAAAAATTCTAATGGTTTGTGTGATTGTTTGCAAGTTTCCAATAAATTAATGCTCAGATCCGCAAATTCACCCTACAGACCATGAATTCGATTACAGGTTGTGAATATACAATACACATTGTGAATTCCCTCTGAACAAACATTCGAATTAGGTAGGCCTTAAATCCTTCTTATTTCGGTTTTATATTTTTGTTTTCTATTGTCCTAGGTATTCTTTTTTTAGATCTCTGTAAAAAGAATTCAAAAAAAAAAAACAAATATTGAAAATATATTTTAAATATGTGCATTGTAGCTTAAACATTGTTTGTTTATCTTCAAGAAAAATTGAAAATGCATATAGCTTAGATCTTAGTTGCATTTTGACCTAAACTTAGGTGTTTGTAAACTAAAAATAATACATCTAAACAACACCCTTTGGCTAGATTTAGAAGTAGTCTCAAATACTTCTTGGTGAACCCAAAATTTTCCAACTATCACCAAAGGAGGTACGTCACTAGGTACCCCTCACATCAAGGTGTAGGTTTCAAACATCCATCCCCCTTCTAAGCACGGATCCATTTGCCTAGAGGGAAAGGGGTGTGAATTTTGTTACCTACAATCAAATAATGATAGTATAAGGAGAATACTATGAGCAAATTAATATGTATATCAAGACTTATATAATAAATCAAATAACATTCATTTATATACAGAAATATGGATGTAAATAGCCTGAATCATTCATGACCTATGCATGAAGAAAATTTACAATATTAAATTCTCAAAATGTGTACAAGATTTATTACTTTTCTTCCTATTACAACTTTGATTATCAATATTTGATTCTTGATTGAATTTCTTTCCTATGGAGCATTGTCTCCATAATATAGCAATAGTAATATGACTCTTCAAGTACTTGACTATTGCTCTACATATGCCAAGTCTCATGACTCTTGGTTTATCAACTTGCCACTTGCATACTAGATGGACACTTGACTCTAAGACACTTGCACACGACTCTTACACTTTTACATTCACTTCTAGTCTAGGACACTTGTGTACTTCCTCACATTACATATTTGCACTCTTACATAAAAGGCACTTGTGCACATACTCTCTTGCATGGTACTTGTGCATTTACTACACATTAACACTTACATAAAGGGGAAATATAAATCACACTCTAAACTATTGATTCAACCCTAATCTATTACATTTTTACAATTATACCATGAGGGTACATTAGCATGTACCAAATAATGTAATATACCTCGTAAGTTCTTACATATTTCTATCTATTTTATAGGTCAAACAAAAGTACCATCGATATGTGAAAGCTTCGACGATGCTTCTATGAACTGACAACACTTCTACCTCTATAACAAAAAAAAAAAAATTTAGCCTCAACCTGTGTCATTTAAGTAATAGGACTAGGATTGTGTTTGTTATGTACTTAAACTAGCTTTTGTTTTATATTTATTAGCAAAATAGAGAAAAAAGAAAGAAAAAACTAATTTAGTCTTAATCACATAGGAAACTAGTTTAATCTTTCAACTTTAACATTTGATGAACATCTTAAGACTTGTTTGTTGTATTTTCTTATACATTTGCTTCTTGAAAAAGAATCTTAATTTACTTTATTATCAAAAGCAAAGACCTTATATATTGCATTAGGACTAAATTAAGATTAAGCTTAGATTATAATTATATACAATATTTTAATAACCAAACTTTGTTTTAATCAACATATATTAAATAAATAACAATTTTTTATAAAAGTCATCTCATATCATATTATAGAAATTAAAACTACATTATACTATAATAAAAAATTATTAATTTTATTAACTACTTCATGTAGTAATAAAAATTTATTAAATTATAAAATAAATTTATGTTAATTTCAAACCTTTTAAAGAAAAAAAAACAAACCTTGAGACTCACGTAATTGCCAAATCTAATATCTAATTGAATTTAGTTTTTTATGAGGTAGGAATGCATGGCTTTGAAAGGTAATGTCGTCAAGAATATGCTAAGCGACGATAGGCTAACGTTGATAACGACAAAATGAGGATGGGCTAGGGTATGGTTATCCCGCTGTGGGTAGCCAGTCAACCTTCTTTATTTGAACTCGTCTAATTTTTAGATTTGGTAACTCATATAATCATTTTATTATTATTATTAACAAAACTCCTTGTATAATTATTTTAATATTTTTTCAATCAACCCTCTTTTAACCGAACTCGTATAATTTTTTTACTATATTTTTTTTTCAACCCTCGTTAATTGAATTCATATAATTATTTTACTATTTTTTAAACTCAACCCTCTTAGATTGAACTCCTATATATTTTTTAAAATATAGTCAACCCTCTCTAATTGAACTCGTATAATTATTTTAGGTTTTTTAAAGTCAACCCTCATTAATTGAACTGGTATAATTATTTTACTATGGCTTTGGTTCTTGTCTACTAAAATTAGAAAAAAAAACTAATAATCAAATGCTAACTATTACAATGTTAATCTCATTAAATAATATAAACATTTAAATTTTATAAAATATAAAATATTATTTTTAATAATTTAAATTAAAAATATTTATATTTTAAATACCACAGGCCGAAAGAAGAAAGGAATCGAGATTAAATTTTTATTAAAAAAATTATTTTAAATTTTATTAATAATCATACAAATGTTAAATTATTGTCTAACATAATTTTAAAATGTAAATTTCTTAACATATAATAAACATTAAACTTTATTTTTATTAATATTATAATTTTATTAATTATTAAAATATATTAATAATATAATAATTTTATAATAATTTAAAGGTTGAGGTACTAAATTGATGGTTTTTTTTATTGACTGTTATTAGTTTGAAGTCTGTTTAAAACTTGAGTCCCTCCAATCCTCTAACTGAAATAAATACTTATTTGAATTTGAATTTGTATTAATGTTCATCGGTGACCAAAAGAGGTCAATAGGATTGTAAAGTAAGATATATACAAAGCAACGAGAGTGCCTAATGCAACTTCAAAGAAAATAAAGTAAGAAAAACAGTAAACAAAATGACATATGATATACAAGATCTGTGGATCAAGGATTACTCCCAACATTCAAGGCTGAAGAGAAGTGAGTGATATAAGAGTTGGATGTCGTCGTAGATGTTCTTTGTTGGAGTTGACGACGAGTTGATCTTGTTATATCTATGTGATTACCCGAGCGCTTCCTGGTCGTGGCCTCTGGATGCTGGAAGAATGAAGTGATAAGTCGGGATCCTATTAGCTTCTGCAAATTGTTACTAAGTAGTTCTTTCCTGATATTGAATAATTCTTGGATGAAAAGGGCAATGCATCTCTGATCTTCATAATTAATCCAAGATTTTAGTGTATGGGTGTCTTTGAATAAGCAATAATATCTACCTCGTATCTCGTAGTAGACAGGACAGGTGAAAATGAAATGCTCCTCGGATTCCACATCAAGACTGCACAATCTGCAAATACGCTAATCTCTAGGAAGGTGATGATTTGTCTCAATACGTAACTGGTGGGAGCAAACTCGTAGCTAAGCTAGAGGAAACCTGAGGCTGTGTGATATTTGTATCAAGTTATATTTTGGAGTAGTGATCAATCCATTCTCTAGTTGGAGATAAAAGTGAGAGTAATGGAGCAGTTTTGGTGAAAGAGGTTCCTTTGGATCAGTCCAAGTAGTTTTTATATATGCTGAGTAAATCTCATCTTGAATATCCTTATTGGAGTATGGTGCATTGATTTATGCTTTAGTAGGAGGAGGTCTCATGATGTCTAGGCCAAGAGATTGAAGTAGAGTAGTAGTCTGAGCATACCAGCAATTCCTGACCCCTTGATTTGCCAAATTGAGGATTGTAGTGCTAAATATGGATATCTTATCATGTCTGACATACAATGAAATCTACGTAATAAAGAGACAACAAAAAATATTGTTGTTGTAAGCAATGGACGAGCACCAAACTCAGCTAGAATGATGGGATGTGGAACAATTCTTTTGGAATGAATAAACTTGGACAACATTGAGATGATGACCCTTTCAATACGAGACCAACCCAACTGTCTGAGGCTAGGGCCCCAAACTTCACATCCATAGAGCAATGTAGGGGTAACAAGAGTGTGGAAGAGTTTGATTTTCGTACTGATGTCCTGAAACTGGAGCTGAAAGCATTGCTTATCCAGAGAGGCTAAGGAAGCACAACCTTTGTTTAACCTTTCTTGAGATGCAGGGATCAAGTTGAAGGTAGGTCCTGTGAAAAGAACTCTCAAGTATGTGTACGATGTGACAATCTCAATAGCCTTCCCTTTATATGTGATGTGAACAAAAGAGAGATCTTTCCTGGGTAGGTTGAATGTCATGATTTTTGTTTTCTGGAGATTAACTTCTAATCCATGCAAGTTAGAGTATGTGCCAAGTATGTCCAGTTGTTGTTGAAGTCCTCCTACTGTATGTGACATTAGGATAATGCCATCAACAAATAGCAAAACGACAATAACACTACCAAAAAGTAAGCAACCTGGACTCTTTGCCAAAGAGTCTATAATGAGCACCTCCAATTCTTCAATATACAATCCAAAGAGTTTAGGTGAAAGTGGGCAGCCTTGTTTAACCCCAATAGTACTATGAACATCTTTTGTTTGAGAGATCAAATTTTATTGAATTAAATTAAATACAAAAACCTTTATAAAAAAAATATTATTTTAACTTTCCCAAAGTTTAAACCTACATCTGGTCTTGATAAGTTCCCAACCAAACTAACACTTACCAATCCCCTAACCTTTAATATTAATATATGATTAGTGGACATTACGATGATAGCGCTAGAAACAAAAACGACGTCTGGGCACAAACGCGGTCTAATGGTCCTCTGCACAATTCCTCTCTCGTATTTAAGGAAAACCCTTGATTTCAAAAGCGATTCCCTTCCCTTCCATAGATACACCCACCAACGCTGCCATGGACTACATTTATCCAGCCATATGCCTGCTCCTGCTCGTAGCACTTCCCCTCATTGTTTTATCCTCCTCCTTCAAGAAGGACAAATACCGTCCACCGCCCGGCCCTCCGGGATGGCCTATCGTGGGCAACCTTCTCCAAATCATTTTCTCCTCCCAGCCGATCCACGCCTACGTGGAGAACTTGAAGAAGAAATACGGGCCAATCTTCACCATCCACATTGGGCCGCACCCCATGATTATGGTGGGGAGCCACAAGCTCGCCCACGAGGCGCTGGTGCAGCGGGGCGCCGCCTTCGCCACGCGGGCGCCCCCGCACGGTGCTCAGAAGATCGTGAGCAACAACGGGATGACCATCAGTGCCGCTGCCTATGGTCCCACGTGGCGCGCCCTGCGCCGAAACCTCGTGGCCGAGGCGCTCAGCCCCGCTGCCATCAAGTCCTTTAAGCAGGGGCGGGAGTGGGGGATGGAGATCCTCACGGAAGAGGTGAGAAACGAGGCCCGGAGCAACGGTGCCGTGGTTGTGGTGCGCCACCTGAGGTACGCGGCGTTCTGTATACCGCTCTACATGTGCTTCGGGGTGTGGCTCGAGGAGAACGCGGTGAGAGAGGTGGAGGGCGTGTTGAGGGATTTGCTGCTTAGCGCAGCGGCCATCTCGTTGGAGGACACATTTCCGCTGCTTGGTTTCTTTTTCAGAAAGCGGTTGCGGCAGACGATGGCGCTCCGGCAAAGGCTGATGGAGACGCTTGTTCCGCTTATTGAGACACGCCGGGAGGCTCTGGCGGAAGAGAAGGCAGACGATTGCAGGTAATAGACGAAAATCTTCCGATCTTTCCTTCCGTCAATTTTTTGAATTGGTAAATGCTCCGAAAATTATGCATTTAATGTGTCCTAGACAAATTAATGTTAAATTTGTTAACGAAAATTGGCTGCTTAGCTAAATCTTCTAAGCACAGGTTGCTGCTGTAAGGATTTAGGAACATTAGCTTCTGTAGAGATTGCTTCTGTCGTTTTGCTTGAAAAGATGTTGGAAGAAAGTGAAGTAATTTTCTGGATTTTTTTCATTTTGCTAGATAAAAGTAATTCCATGCCTGGCAACTAATATTTTCAGCCTCACGTAGAGTAGAGCAAACGGCGCTGGCCGTCGTGCAGTAGTATTTAGATGAAAAACTGGAATTTGTAATTATAAAATGTGATGATTTTAATTTGAATTTAAAATTTTACAATTGGATTGGTATGTTTAATTTATTAATTAATGATGATTTTTTAAGTTTTTTTAAAAAAAAACTTAAGTGGTTAAACTTCAATTTTTAGTGGAAGGATAATGTTCTAGTTAGGTTTTTGGCTTGATCTGTTAAATTTCTTTAATCTATTAAATTAGTGGAAGGATAATGTGCTGGTTAAATTAATGGAAGGATAATGTGCTAGTTAAGTTTTTGGTTTGATGGGTTGAATCTAGAAAAGTCTAATCCTATTAATTTCATCTAACCGTTGACTAAACAAAAATTAAAATTTTATTTAACCTAGTAATATTACTCATTCTCTTTTATATTAAAAAAATTTAAATTGAAGCATCATGCGAGCAGGTGCCAGGTGCCAATCGGTTCTCCCTCTTTAGAAAGGGGTCCATGCGGAGTTTACGGCTCCAATGATGACTGGCGTTACCCGTTCGAGATAAAAGTTTTTACTTGAGTCTTAGGCTGCGTACACCGTGTTTTCTGAAGATATCCCAAACTATACAGTTGCAAGGTTAAGATGGAAAAGACTTTTTTATTTTTGTCTGAATCAGATTTTAATTTACTTATTTGAGATTGATAAGGTTATAATTTTTTTTATTTTTAATATTTTCAATTATTAAGATTGAAATTTAAAATAATTTATTAATTATATAAAAATTATATAATAAAAATATTTATTATTTAATAATTTACTTTAAAAACGAAGAAATCATAAGTTTATAACTTTACTTTAGAAAGTCTTTAATTTTATGAGCTAATTGAAGTTAGTTTTTATAATTTATTTTAAACTGACCTGGCAGTCTTTTAAGTTTTCTTTTAAATTGTAAGTGTTAAATTTGTCGCCTGTCCTTTTGATTGTTATATATATATATATATATATATATATATATAATATTAAAACTTATATTTTTAATAAAATAAATAATTTTATTAAATTAATATAAGCAAGCATTTAAGGGTTTACCTCCATTAGAATGCCCTCGGCTTCAGAATACATTTCCAGAAAGCCCCTAAGAGGAAATGGAATGAAGAGAATTCATTTCCAGAAAGTCTCGTGTGTTTGTTTTTTGACAAGACCAGTCTCGTGTGTTTGTTTTTTGACAAGACCAGTCTCGTGTGTTTGTTTATTATTTATATTTATTAAATTTTTTTTATAAAGTTTAGTTTGTAGGTTAAAAATAAAGATAATATAATTTTTTATTTTTATAGTTTGTTGATTAAAGATAAAAGTAATGAAATAGTAAGTGTCTTGGAAATAGAACCTTTATAGATCCTAGTTTGTTAATTAAAAGTTCAAAGAATAGAACTAGGTAATGGGTTTCTAACTATCTAAAAAAATGGAACCAACTTTTATAGACCCTTGCCTGTTAGCTAGGAACGAACCCAAAGGAACCCAACCTCCACCTGCTAAAGAATGGAACCAGAATTGCCCATTAAATTTTTTAGGATAAAGCATTGGATTTTTTTTTGGTTCCCCATTAAATTTTTTAGGATAAAGCATTGGATTTTTTAAGTAGGTCTCATTTATATCAAAATTTGAGAACAAATATTTAAAAAATCAAAACATACTACTACAATATCCTTAACAAAATAATGTTAAAGCTCACCTAAAACACAATGAAATGGGGCATTTCACATGCATTTTAAAAGGCAGTATAAGTTAATAAAGAAATTGTGAGTGGTATATTCTATTCGAATTTAGTAGGTTGCAGCGTTAGGAATATTCTTTTAAAAGTATTCTATTAAAAAAAAAAAAAACAGACTCTTTCGACGAGTCTAATAAGACTTTGTTAGGGTTTTTAGGGTGACTCTGATTAGGTTTTTTTATGGTTTTTATTTTAGCAGTTTAAAAGTTTGTATTGGTATTATAAGGGAGACGGTTTTTATTAATAGCATTCTAAAGTGTTTTTAGAAATTATTTTTGTTGAATTTTTTTGAAAAATGATGTTGTTTTTATTTTTGAGTTTATTGAATTTGTATGTAGTTGGCTAGAGTCACACATCTTAGTCAAATATTTTGTCATAAATATCCTTCTTGGGATTGGATCTCTTCAACATGACCCTTCATGATATTACTATTCAACTGATACAAAGTCTCATCAGAGGTTTTTTTTCTTTTTTATTTATTATATTTTATCAAAAATATTTATTATATGATGTTCACATGTCACAACTCTTTATTAGCATGGTCTCTATCATTTACAAAATTCTTTGCTCGTTCTTTCACTGTGAACTCGTGACTTTACTGTCTCTACAAAAAAATTCCCTCAAGTTTTGATTTGGGTGGAGTTCTTTGGTCTTCCCATCCATTTATGGGCTGTTTTGAACCAAATCATTGGTGTGCTTGGGCGTGTGGTTCTCACTGAACCTAAAAAAAATTCAATGTCCATCCCACCATGCGGCTATGTGTAGAGGTAGATTTGTGAAAGGATCTACTTGATTCCATCACCATTCAAGTGGAGGAGGCCACTATTTCTCGATAGGTGGTTTACATCAATATCCCGAAAAAATTCAATGTCCATCCCACCATGCGGGTATGTGTAGAGGTAGATTTGTGAAAGGATCTACTTGATTCCATCACCATTCAAGTGGAGGAGGCCACTATTTCTCGATAGGTGGTTTACATCAATCTCCCGAACACCTATTTTTGTTGCTAAGAACTTGATCATAAGGCGAATGACTATTCCTGTATGCCGCATCGCAAGCCAAAGTTGACTTTTGTGCCCACTCTTCAAGAAACCACTCAACCTAAGGCAGGTGGTTGGACCACTATGGGCCATTGTAAAAAATTGTGTTCTCATGCTATTCTCACTCCACATCGGTTATCCCATGCTTGAAGCCTTCAATTCCATAGTCGATGACTTTTTCTGCTCCATAGTTGGCAGTCATCACAAGCTCGATGCCTTCATTTTCACAGATGATTATTTTTCTTGTTCTATAGTCCTCACCCACGAAGGGTACAACACCAGATGTAGAGCCTTCATCGATGGAATTGACAATTTTTACCAAGTAAAATATGAGGATCCCTCTCCTTCTGTGTAGTTTTAATGTTCTCGTAATCCTCGATAGAAAAAAACAAATGTGGGTTGTGTACCTGAAAAATGGTTTCACCCATATGAGCTTAGGTGGGCAAGAGTCAAACCTAGTAGTTTCAACAGTTTTGGGGCATTGGTATTGCTTAAACAAAATTAGGACAAAAGAATCTTAGCAGAGCAATCGACTTTTACATTTGATATTGGATCATAAATTTACTCGAAAAGATTTACTTACACTAAAAGAACCAACCACTTTACGGGTTAGATCTTTCTAAAGTTAGAGTTTTTTAGTTTAAGGTTTTAATTTTCAGTTTCTCAATTTTACAACGTGAACAACAGCGCATTTGGTGATGGTGATGTGCCCTTTTTTTTTTTTTTTCGTTTGTATAACAAAATAAAGTAGAATGCATTTTTTTGAAAAGCAATATAAACAATTTTAGTAGCGGAATTTAATCACCACCACATAAAAGTTTCTAATTTATTTGATCTCATTGTGATCTTGTGGCAGGGCGTACCTGGATTCCTTGCTTTCTCTGACCGTTGAAGGCGGGAGACATTTGACGGAGGACGAATTGGTGACGTTGTGCTCGGAATTCATCAACGCCGGCACCGACACCACGACCACGACCCTGGAGTGGCTTATGGCAAATCTGGTGAAGCACCCCCACATCCAGGCCAAGCTCTACGACGAGATAGTTGCCGTCGCCGGAAAGGAAAAGCCGTTGGAAGCGGACGACTTAAGACGAATGCCGTACTTGGAAGCGGTAGTGAAAGAGACCCTGAGGCGCCACCCGCCGACAAAGTTCGTTGTCCCACACGCCGTCACGGAGGCGTGCGCCCTCGGCGGGTACGACATTCCAGCGGGCGCCATTGTGAATTTCTGCGTGGGCGAGATGGGCAACGATCCGAGGGTGTGGGAGAATCCCGCGGATTTCGTTCCCGAGCGGTTCCTGAGGGAGGACGTCGATATGACCGGGAGCAAAGAGATCAAGATGATGCCTTTTGGAGCCGGCAGGAGAATTTGCCCCGGCTGGGGGCTGGCTGTTTTTCATGTGGAGCTTATAGTGGGGCGATTGGTGCAGAAGTTTAAGTGGGAGTCCAAGCCGGGAGAAACAGTGGAACTGGAGGAAACGCAGGAATTCACCTATGTTATGAAAAATCATTTGCAGGCTGTAGTGAAAGAAAGGTAAACCGGTATAGCACTAGAATTGCGTGGAATTTAAAGGACACCGCAAATATGTATAGAGCTATGTGGTTGAACATAAGTGTGCCTTTTGTCTTTTAAGTTCTTAGCATGGAATAAAAGTTGTAATCAGTATTTGAGTGGTATTAATGTGGAACGAACTCCATTAGTATAAGCGTTTTAATTTAATAAAGGTCAAAGTTCCAATGAACTTGGAGCTCAAATTCTCCTCTCTATTCTTTTAACAGCTTTACAGTTTTTGGACCTCACAATCTTCTCTTTGGCCTTTAAAGCTTGATAGTTCCGAAAATTTCATATGATATTACAATAAAGGAAAAGGACCAAATGAGAAATCCTAACACGTGAGAAATTCGAAAGAGAACCCAAGTTCAAATAAATTATTAAAAAATGTTTTCATTTAGTAAGAAAGTTTATTTGTTATATATATATATATATATATATATATATATATATTATTAATTAGTTTTATAAGTTTCAAAAGTATTTAATTGATATTACATCACACATATATGGTAGTATCATAAAAACAAATAAGAGAGTTGGTTATTATTATTATTATTATTTTTTTTTTTTTTTTACATAGGAGAGTTGGTTACATCCACTATTTTTAGTAATTGACCAGTGCAAGGTTCAAATCACAAGGACTCTGCTTCCAACAAGTCTATTCTTCGTGTATTGAGCTTTTTTTAATTTCATTTAAGAAACATATGGTTAAGATCTATATACAACTACTTCCTCTTCTCAATGAGGTGTGACAAAATAATATTCCTCTATAACATCCTTCAACCAAGTAGCTATTGACTTCTTTTCTATTGTATCGTTTGAAAATCCTCATCAACAAAGGCATTTTGGTCTTCTACCTTCTATCTTAATTGAATCTTCACTCTTAGATAGAAGTTAAGTTAACATATTCAAAGAATTTTATGCATCTAAAAGAAATCCTCTATAACATCCTTCAACCAAGTAGCTATTGACTTCTTTTCTATTATATCATTTGAAAATCCTCATCAATGAAGGCATTTTGATCTTCTACCTTCTATATAACTTGAATTTTCACTCTTAGATAGAAATAAGTTAAGTGAACATATTCAAATAATTTTATGCATCTAAAAGAAATATGTGGATGTGAACTAACAATTAATAATTCACCATGTCATGTTCAAAATTTTATTTTATTTATTTCACACAATGAACATAAACTCATACACCATCATTGAATTTTAAATGAGATTTTTAGGAGCATCTAATTGAAATTTTCTTGAATATATTTGTAGAGTTTCACGAAGCATAGATTCATTTCGATTGATATCAATTATAAAGATTACAATGTGGTTACAATAAGTTGGTTTATGAAACCAACTTGGTGGTTATTAAACCAACCTAGAGAGCGCCTACGTGCGCTACCCTTTTGCTTCAATAATGTAAGACATATATGCTAACATCCCCCCTTATTACATTATTGGCAAATTCCAATAGTATCTCGAAACTTTTCATATTTGATACGTCCAAGTGCTTTGGTAAAGATATCTGCAACTTGCGCATCAGTAGGAATGTATTGAAGTTGTATATGGTGCTTTGGAACTTCATCTCGAATGAAATGACATCTGGTATCAACATGTTTGGTACGTTCATGAAAAATTGGATTTTTGACAAGATTCAAAACACCTTGATTGTCACAAAACAAATGAAGAGGAAGATTCTTTGGAAGACCCATGTTTGTAAGAATGCGACTTAACCACATTATCTCGTAGACCGCTTCACTGGCTGCACGATATTCTACCTCTGTAGAAGATAAAGCAACCACATGCCGCTTCTTACCGTGCCATGAGACAGGTCCAGATCCTAGATGAAAAACATATCCATAAGTGGATTTACGATCATCAATGGATCCAACATAATCCGAGTCCGTGTATCCTAGTAAGAAAAACTTATTATTCTTTTTGTATTCCAGACCATAATTTGTACTACCACGAACATAATGAAGAACTCTTTTTGCTGCTTTCCAGTGACTCATCTTAGGCTCTTGCATGAACCTTGAAAGATAGCCCACAACAAAACTGAGATCTGGCTTGGTATTTGTCAGATATAGGAGACTCCCAATCAACTGGCGATAGAGAGTACCATCTACCTGAGGTGATTCATCATATCATGATAACTTAAGTCCTTGCTCCATTGGAGTTGCTTTTGACTTACAATTAGTCATCCGATATTTTTCTACTAAAGTCTTGGCATATTTCTTTTGTGTTACTCTAATATGAAATCTTTTTTGAGTAACTTCTAAACCAAGACAATAGTGCAGAAGTCCTAGATCTGTCATTTCAAAGGATTGCTTCAAATCATTTTTCACTAAGTCAATCATTCTTTCCGAGCTTCCTGTTATGATCAGATCATCTACATAAAGTACAAGAATCACTATATCAGAACCATTTTTCTTAATATAGATATTTGCATCTGAAGGACTTCTTTTGAATCCATGCTGCACAAGGTGACTGTCTATCTTGATATACCAAGCTCGAGGAGCTTGTTTGAGCCCATACAAGGATTTGATCAACTTGCATACTTTTTGTTCTTGCCCCTCGACCATGAATCCTTCTGGTTGAGTCATGTATACTTCTTCCTGTAAGTCACCATTCAAGAAAGCACTTTTAACATCCATCTGATGCAACTTCCACCCAAACTGAGCTCCCATGGCACAAAGTACTCGAATGGTAGTCATTTTTGTAGTAGGGGCAAAAGTCTCTTCATAGTCTATGCCTTCTTTCTGAGCATAACCCTTCGCAACAAGTCAGGATTTATGCTTATCAATAGATCCATCTGCCTTATACTTCACTTTGAACACCCATTTGCAGCCTATGGGTTTCTTTCCTGTTGGTAGATCGACTAACTTCCAAGTATTATTTTTTATGAGAGACTTATGTTCTACATCCATGGCCTCTTTCCACTGTGGTTTATCAAGTGCATATTGAACCGTTGTGGGTTCATTTGCATTCAATGTAGACATATAAACCTTTTCTTCATCCTCATCTTCTTCTCTATCATTTTATGTACCCACTAACAAATCATCAAAGTGTTGACAAAGTTCGTCAACCTCTGAAGTAGATTCCTCTGCTCTCATTTGCTGAGTCATACTACGAGTACATGGCCTATCTAGAGATAGATCTGGAAGGGAATTCAACTTAGCATCTCTCAAAGTGCTAGTATACCATTTTGGGACTTTCTGTTGTTGTTGTGGAAGTTGAACCTCCTTCTTAGGTTCTTCTTCATCTAGGTATACAACTGTAGATGTGTCTTTTGATGTGAAAGCTTCATCAAATACAACATCTCTACTTACGTGTGTCTTCTTGGTCTTAGGATCAATCAATCGATAACCTTTTGAATACTCATCATAGCCAAGAAAGATACACTCGCAGGGTTTTCTCATCCAACTTCCTCCTTTTCTATTTTGGAATGTGCATGAATGCTTTACATCCAAACACCCTTAAATGAGAAATGGAGGGTTTCTTACCACTCCAAGCTCCTTGTGGTGTTTTCCCTTGTAGAGCTCTAGTGGGTGCTCTATTTAGGAGGTATGATGTTGTGTTTACTGCTTCTGCCCAATATTGATCCTCAAGATGTGCTCCCTTTAGCATACATCGAACCATTTCCATAATGGAACGATTTCTCCTTTCTACAACTCCATTCTGCTGAGGTGTATAGGCTGTAGTCAGTTGTCTTTTGATCCCATGTTTCTTAAGAAAATCTGAAAACTCTTCAGAGGTGTATTCCCCCCTCGATCTGAGCGGAGGGTTTTTATGAAACATCCCGACTCCTTCTCGACAAGTTTCTTGAATTGTTGAAAGTAGAGAAATGCTTTTGATTTCAACTGAAGAAAGAAAACCCACATCTTTCGTGAGTAATCATCAAAAAATAGTTGAAAATACTTCTTTCCACCATAGCTGGTTGGCATAGGACCACACAGATCGATATGTACCAGCTCTAAAGGGTTTGTAGCTCGAGAGGAGCTAGTTTCAAAAGGTACTCTATGTTGCTTCCCTACTAAGCAATCCGAGCACACTGGTAAGATAGATGAGAGTGGAGGAAGACCTTTCACCATCCCATATCTGTGTAATTCAAGCAAATATCCTGAACTGAGGTGCCCATAATGTCTATGCTAGAGAGAGGTGGCCTCCTTTGTAGTTGCAGCTAGAGCAACATGAGGAGTTGAAAGAGCATCTAGAATGAACAAGCCATGTTTGTAGGATCCGGTTGCAACATGTTTACCACTGTGGGTGATAAAACATCTCTTCTTGCCTTTGAAAACTCGAAACATGACATCCATGTTTCTATCCAACATTTGTGTGATTGAGAGCAGATTATTGGCTAATCCTGGAACATAGAGAACCTTCTCAATTTGACAATTACCATTAGGAAGGGACACAAAAACATCCCCTTCTCCCTTTACTTGATAGACTTGATTGTCAACAATTATGACTAGCTTACCTTCTTTCTCTACAAAAGTATCAAACCATGATTTGTCCCCAGTCATGTGTTTGCTAGCTCCTGAATCAATATACCATACAACATCTATCTGGGAAGATGAAGTATGGGTCATGAGCACCTTGTGTGCTCTTTCAGAGTCAAAATTTGAATCGAACCTAGGAGAATCTGAGTCTAAGTTGGAGTCAACATAAGCAACATGGCCTTTAGGTTGCTTATGTTTCTTGTTGTATTTCTGTTTGTCTTTGCCCTTCTTCTTAGGACCTTGATCGTTTTGTTGCTTGTTTTTGAACCAACACCTATTGGTGTCATGGTTATTCATATCACAAATCTTGCAATATTTTTTATCCTTCTGCTGATTTTGCTTCCCTTTTCCTTTGGAAGAAGGACCCCCTTTTTGAAACTGACCTTGTTTCTTACCACTTTGTTGTATGGAAAGGGCATTATCTAGCACGTCATCTTTCTGAACCTGATTTGCCTCCTCAGTCTGAAGTAAATTTACCAGCTCCACAAATGATACTTGTCTACCAAAAACATTGAGAGAAGTGATCAACATCTTGTAGGAATCTGGCAATGCTCTCAAGATGACAGATTTCAAGATATCATCATCCACTGGTTTTCCCATGGCATTCAATTTGGCTTTCAATTCAGCCACTCTACAAAGGAATATATCAACTATTTTCCCAGAATTCATACTGAGAGTATGTAGTTGAGTTTGAAGGTTTAGAATAGTGGATTGATTCTTTCCTTCATATACTATGATCAAGGCATCCCAAGCTACCTTACTAGTTTTTGCATCACAAATATGAGGCTGCACCTCATCTGTAGTAGCAAGCAAGATAAACATGAGACTCTTCTTGTCCTTCTTATCCCAAGCATCTTGATCTGTTCCTATTGTCTGAGGGTGCTTTGCAGTGCCAGTCACTACATCCCATAAATATTCCAACTGAAGAATGGCTTTCATATTTGTTTTCCATGGAACAAAGTTAGGACCTTTCAACAACTATGAATCTGAGAGATACTTGTGAATTATGGCCATTATGAAGGTTCCTTATATCACCAATTGGTCTCCCTTTCTTTATACCTGCCAGATATTTATATCGTAACCATTCAATATATACCCGCCCTTACGTGAGGGAGACTATAGGTATATATGAATAGTATACTACTCAATATGTACCCGCCCTTACGTGAGGGAGACTATAAGTACATATGAGAAGCACAATATATTGAACATAGGCGATACTAAAAGGGCATCGTGTTGTTAATGACACCTACCATAGAAAGTTTTATTCCTCATGCGTGGGGCGTAACTTCCCCTAAACACTTTGGGAAAAAAACTTTCATCAGGATTTACGCTTAACAACAATCATGATGTGGGTATGAAATGGAAAAAAATAGATCTGGTTTGCCTTATTTCTCCCCGATGATTAATAGAGAACAAGATCATACGTCATTGTTGCAACTATATTAGGCGGTGAATACAGTAGTCCAAAGCAGGACAACATTACCTTAACTCCAAAAAAAATTGATGGAAGCCTTTTAAGGTGTCAATTTTGGACAGCATAGGTGTCAATTACAGGAGAAACATCAATATAATATCTTAGGGCATCAAAAGAACCCCACCCGCCATCAACAAATTTCCACCACCGTCAAAAAAAAAATAGGGTGTCAAACAACACTACCACCCGTCAATACATGCGTAGCAAATGGAACCCACGACCTCGCGGCGATCAAGCACAACACAAACCACATGATCCAGAAGGCCCGATGAGAGTAAACAAGAACCAAACAAATCTTATACCTTCGACAATGGAGAGAAGAAAGGAATTTTAAAAAAAAAACCTTATACCTCCCCGCAGCGAATGGAACCCACGACCTCGCGGCGGTCAAGCACAACACGAACCACGTGAGCCAGAGGGCCCGATGAGAACCTCTATGAAAATAATGGGTCTTATCACGTCGAGTGCAAAGGATTTTGTTTTAAAAAACAATAATCCCACATGGCCTATGCTGCCATTGTAGGATTGTTTAAAAACAATGAAGTCCATATGATGTTTCGGTTGCCTTTGAGCAACCACACCACCCATTTTGCCTCTGTAGATGCCTTCCAGTATCCTCTACTTATTTTCTGTGTGTTGCATCCGTCATTGGTTGGCTCTATTTGTGTCCTGCGTGTCGCATTCGCTAGTGGTTGGCTCTGTTTGTGTCTTGCATGTCGCATCTGCCAGTGGTTGGCTCTTGGCTCTATCTGCATCCTGCATCCTACGCGTTAGTGGTTGGATCATGGCTCATATTCCTGTCTGTGTCCGCCCAATGCTTACCTACGATCTTCCATGCTCTGGTACCATGTAGAGTTTCACGAAGCATAGATTCATTCCAATTGATATCAATTATAAAGATTACAATGTGGTTACAATAAGTTGGTTTATGAAACCAACTTGGTGGTTATTAAACCAACCTAGAGAGCGCCTACGTGCGCTACCATTTTGCTTCAATAATGTAAGACATATATGCTAACAAGATTATCAATAAAGATAAAATTTGTAACCATTGTAGTCTTTAAACAATAAAATGGTAAAATAAAAAAAAATCTCTGAAAGGGGCAGAAAGATTAGAAGTCATTGAGTATTATAAGTAGACAATCAAGGTTTTGAATCCTCGAAGGGCTAGTGGTCCACCTCACATCATATAGCGGGTAGTTTTTGTAACTAACCAAGAGTAAAAGTGGTTATAATGGAAAAAATTGGAGTAGTAAACTGGGAGATAACAAAGGGAAGATATTGATTCCCTTATGTAAATCAAAAATAAAAATTGTTCATAAATAAGAAAATTTAAAATCAAATGGTTGAGATAAGTTATTCTTTATAGAAAAGGCTTAGGTTCAAATATTGATAGACATAAAGATATTGTATGTAAGTGGTGGGTGTTTACCCTTAACAAAGTTATGGTATTGTCATTATAAAAAAATCTAGAAAAATTATCCTTTTATAAAAAAGCTAAAATTTAAATGTTCAACCTTGAAAATGAATGGACTAAAATAAAAAATTACTTCAAAATCATCGTCACCATATGAAGGTATGTCAATGTATTAGAGCTAACCACTATCTTCATCATTACCATGTTATCATCACAAGATATTACATTACCATGTTAACAACTTATATGTCAATGTACTAGAGCTAATCACTACCGTCATCATTACCATGTTATCAATACAAGATATGATATTACCATGTTAACAACTTATTTCGACCTTGTAAGGTTCAAATATAAGTCTCTTTATTGGAAGTCTACATTTTTAACCTATATTACATCATGACCACATAGTGGTATTACAATAGCTTGACAATTATGCATGTATCACTTGACAAGATTTAAACCTAGGTCTCCTCGTTGAAAGTTGAGGAATATAATTAGTTGAGCTAATACCATTTGATTTTTAACTGATTGAGTTAATTTTTATTGATGAAATAATTTACCACATGAGATAATATTATTCAATGAAATAATCTATTTTTTATTAAAAATTAATTTAATTTTTTATTTAATATATATGCTTCTAAGGGAGAGGTTGATTGGTTATGGTCGAGTGCTTGCTATTAGATAACCTTGATTCGATTCCCTTGAGGATCAACAATTATATTATGAAAATATTGATTTTTTATGCCATAATTATTATGAGACTCGACACATCGCAAGAGTTTGCAAAGTGAAAACTTTGAAGAAAGAGAAAATTTTGGCCATGAGATAAACTTCAATACGAAGCAAGGAAATCATTTAGTAATAAAATCTAGATTATATCAAGGATATTCTACTCCAAAATAAAAAGTAATGAAATCTAATCTACAACATCATATGGCAAAGGCCACCATAGCTCACTTTCAACTATTAGAAGAAATATAGGAGGATATAAGGGATAAGAAAGTATAATGTGCAAGTTCAATTTTAGAAGGAATTTATGGTGCAAGGGAATATGTGGAGGAAAATATTAAAACAAATACGATAGAAGAGGTAATTTTATTTAGGTGAATCATTTTCATTTTTCTATAGTATAGAATATTTTCCTCATAATAAAAGTGAAAGTGGTATAGAGGTTATCCCTTGCACTTTAGGATTTCAAGAGCAACATAATAACAAAATTAATTGCTATGGAAGAGCATCCTTGCACTTTAGATTTTTTAGTGCAATATAAAGAAGAATGTGCTTTTGAGGTTATTCCTTGCAATTTAGGTCCTTCATAGCAAGACAAATTTGATAAGTCTTACTATGAGCAATGTGAGAATATTGAAGATATTTATGAAGATGAAAGTACTTGTGGGAATGAGAAAAAATGTAGACCCAAGAAGCAAAAACAAAGAGAAAAGAAACCCAAAGGAATCTTGATATGGAAAAATAAAAACAAATATCATAAATGTTAAGAAGAAGTGGGACTAAATCCACAAATAAAACAAAAAACAATAATAAAAATAGTATCTTGGAATATTAGTGGTATGAATAAGAACCCTAAAAAAGTATTAAGAAAATTTTAGGTTGTTATAAACTATATATATATATATATTATATATATATATTATATATATATATATATATATAATAGACAACAAATATTTTTGTCATTATGAGTGAGATTATCTCTTACTAAAAATAATTGTGGAAACTTGGCACTTTAAGGAAGTTGAATATATTTGATAGAAAGCTAAATGAAGAATATTTATATAGAAAAACAAATTGGATATGATTTAATTAGCTTCATAGAGGTAATGTAATATTTTATTTTTGCACACAACAAAAGCCACATATAACGTATTTAAAAAAAAATCAAATATGGTATTAAATTCTTATACAAAAATATTTATTTATTTTATTTTATATGGTGGAATCGGTAGCTACCATGATGATCTAGGCACACTGTCCATATTTATACCACCATAGTATTCTACATCATTTACCCCTTAGATCACCACACAATACTTCACATAGTTCACCCCTATAACCACCATGTTGTATTCATTTTAAACCATTTACACCATTGAAAGCACCAGGAAAGGAACAAGCATTAAATCTAACAAATACCAATATTTTAACCCTAGGCATTCACCCCTCTTACAAGGTTTCACCGCACCAATTGCTCTACACCTCAGACCTAAAAAAGTTTTAATTTTAAATCCTACCTATAATCAATCAAACTATTGCAATACCATTCTATAATACCAAAATTATTATTATTATTAACAATTACCATTATCAACTCAATTTTTAAGTTATGATAATATCATTATATCGATAGTCAACATTATATTTTGTTATTTCATTATTATTTTTTTGATTAGATGAAAGAAAGGGCTTTGAAAGGGACCCCAAAACTTTTACAAAAAGAGCCCAATAAACCTCTCTAGAGAACCTAGGAAGGTAGAAAAAAAATAATACTAACCAAAAAACCTGTCATCTAGGGGCCTAGCAAGCCCTAAGGATTATCTAGAGCTATAACCCAAAATATAATATCCAAGTAAACAAATGAACAAACAAAAAGAAACAAGCCTCCAACGTAGGGGAGGGCCATCCAGCTAGATAAACCATACAGAGATAACACCAAATAAAACATAGGTAGTGAAGCCATAATTCAATCTTTCATCCCGTTGGGTCTAGCACCATTGTAAATATTTTGGTTATTCATTTCCCATTGTTCCCAACCCATTAGGACAAAAATATCTATAGCACATGAAATTATCACTTGCATGGAATTTATGAGAGACTTCTAGAGCTTTAAAAGCATCATATTGAGATATTTGAGAGTTGTACCTAAGGTCTAAGTACAAAGGTCTAACTTATTTTTGGTATAAACTAACCTAAGAATTAATTTGGATTTCTTTGATGGCTATGTTAGATTCAACGAACAGAAATTGTATATTGCTGCAGAGGTTAAATACATGTGACAAAGGCCGTGAATAGCACACAGGCAACTGCACTCTGTTACGTAGTTGTAACAGTACAACAGATAGCTATACTAATAGCTAACTAATAGCTAAATAGCGTAATACAGATAAAAGGAGTTAAGTACGCTAACATCCCCCTTTATTACATTATTTGGGTAATGTAATAACTAATAGCTATACTAGACTACTAACATCCCCTTACATCATTTTGCAATACAAAGTGAGCTGCGAAACAATTCAAATTTGACACGTCCAAGTGCCTTAGTGAAAATGTCTCGCAACTTGAGCATCGGTGGGAATGTGCGAAGCTGAATTCGGTGCTTTGGAACTTCCTCTCGAATGAAATGACATTGTGTGTCAATGTGCTTTGTTTTTTCATGATGGACTCGGATTCTTGACGAGGTTCGTAACACCCCGATTGTCGCAAAACAAGTGTATTGGAGATTTTGATGGATGGCCCATACTTGTTAGAATGCGACGTAACCATATCACTTCGCACACACCTTCACGTGCGGCGCGATATTCTCGCCTCTCGTTGAAGAAATAGCAACCACCGTTGCTTCTTGTCGTGCCAAGAGACAGGACCGGATCCCAGATGAAAAATGTATCCATAAGTTGACTTGCGATCATCAAATGATCCGGCATAGTCGGAGTCCGTGTATCCTTGCAAGAAGAATTTGTTGTTCCTCTTGTATTCTAGGCCATATTCTATAGTACCACGGACATAGTGAAGAACACGTTTTGTCGCTTTCCAATGAGTAATCTTAGGCTCCCGCATGAACCTCGAAAGATAGTTTACAAAGAAATACGAGATCCGGCCTAGTATTGGTCAGATATATGAGACTCCCAATCAACTGTCGATAGAGAGTGCCATCTACCTGGGGTGAGTCATCATATCGCGATAACTGAAGTCCATTCTCCATAGGAGTTGCCATTGGCTTGCAATCAGTCATGCGATATTTATCGAGCAATGTCTTGGCATACTTTTTCTGAGACACTTTGATGGTGTGCTCCTTCCGGCTGAATTCCGGACCAAGACAAGAATGGAGAAGTCCAAGATCCGTCATCTCAAAAGATTTGCACAAGTTTCTTTTGACAAGGAGAGATCAAATCTTCCGAACTCCCCGTAATGAGCAGATCATCCACATAGAGTACAAGCAACACTATCTCGTAACCCCGTTTCTTGAAATAGAGGTTTGCATCCGACGGACATCTCTTAAATCCATGCCGCATTAGGTGATTGTCCATTTTTATATACCAAGCTCGAGGAGCTTGTTTCGTACCATACAAGGATTTAACCAATTTGCAAACTTTCTCGCCGTTGGCCTTCCACTTCAAATCCTTCAGCCGAGTCATATAGACTTCTTCTTGGAGATCACCATTAAGAAAGGCACTTTTGACATCCATTTGGTGAACTTTCCACCCATATTGTGCTGCCATAGCACACATAACCCGAATTGTGGTCATCCGAGCAGAGAGGGTGCAAAAGTTTCTTCATAGTCGATGCCTTCCTTTTGAGCATAGCCCTTTGCAACAAGACGGGCTTTATGCTTATCAATTGTTCCATCCGCCTTGTACTTGACTTTGTATACCCATTTGCAGCCAATAGGTTTCTTTCCATGAGGCAGATCAACAAGCTTCCAAGTTTTATTCTTCATCATAGACTCATACTCTGTATCCATAGCGGCCTTCCACTGAGGCTCACTAAGAGCATCTTGCACTGATGCAGGTCCAAGACTATCTATGGTAGACATGAATGCCCTGTCATCATCAATATCCATATCCTCAACTTCTCTACTTGGAGTCACGTAAAGTTCCTCAAAAGATTGACAAAGATCATCAACCTCACCGGCTTCTCGGCTTCTCTTTCCCGTTGAGCCATACCGCGTGTACGAGGTCTATCCAAATTCAAATTGGGAGGAGTGGATAAATTTGCATCTCTCGATTGTATTTGTACACCATTTAGGATTCTCGTCTCGGTGGTGGTGAAGAAGATGTAGAAGGACCTCCCTGTCCGTGTTGACGAAGGAATCTCCTCTTCCTTTGGTTCCACAATATCCTGGTGTACCGTAGATGTGCTCTCGTGATGTGAAAGCTTCATCAAAGACAACATCTCCGCTGATATGAATTTTCTTGGTCAAAGGATCTATCAACCGATATCCTTTAGAGTGCTCATAATATCCAAGAAAAATACATCTCAGTGTTTTCTCATCTAGCTTCTTCCTTTTTTCTTTCGGTATGTGCATGAAAGCTTGACACCCGAAAATACGTAGATGAGATATGGAGGGTTTTCGACCACTCCATGCTTCCCGTGGAGTCATTCCTTTTAGGGCCTTTGTGGGTGCCCTATTCAAAAGATACACTGCAGTGGTGACAGCTTCTGCCCAATATTGTTGCCCAAGAGTTGCACCCGTGAGCATACAACGAACCATTTCCATGATAGAACGGTTCCTTCTCTCAGAAACTCCATTCTCGTCGAGGAGTATAGGCGGTTGTTAACCTGTCTCTTGATCCCATGTTTATCTAGGAATGCAGAAAATTCATTAGAGGTAAACTCTCCCCCTCGATCTGAGCGGAGGGTTTTAATAGAAGCCCCTGACTCCTTCTCAACGGATTTCTTGAACTGTTGGAAGAATGCGAAAGCTTCAGATTTCAGCTTGAGAAAGAAAACCCACATCTTTCGTGAGTAGTCATCTACGAATAACGAAAGTACCTCTTCCCTCCAACACCGTTGGTGTGAAAGGACCGCATAGATCGGTGTGAATTAGCTCCGTAGGTTTTCGTGCTCTTGTAGAGCTCTTCTCAAATGGTACTCTATGCCGCTTTCCCGCCAGCGCTCGAGCACACCGGCAATGTGGCGTAAAGGGAAGGAAGACCCTTTACCATCTCATACTTGCCGAGCTCAAGTAAGTAGCCAGAACTAAGATGCCCATATCTCTTGTGCCATAGGGAAGTTGCCTCCTTGGTAGAGACAATCATGGCAACATGTGGAATAGAGATAGCATCTAGTGCAAATAAGCCATGCTTATATGAAGCCGTTGCAATCTGCTTACCCTTCCTGGTAATTGTACAACACTTCTTTCCATTCTCAACACGAAAGTTGACAACCATATTTCTGTCCAGGATTTGTGTCACTGACAACAAATTGTTGGCCAATCCCCGAACATAGAGGACCTTGTCAATCCGACACTTGCCATCGGGAAGAGTGACTCGAAACCGTACTCTCTCCCCGAACCCCGTAGGTTTTATCATCGACAATGGTGACAGGTTTGCCCTCCTTGGCCACAAATGATTCAAACCACGATCCGTCGCCGCTCATATGTTTACTAGCTCCGTAATCGACATACCAAATAGGATCCCTCCGAGTGGAATCTGTGGTAGTCATGAGCACCTTGTGTGCCCATTCGGAATCCGAGTCGATTCTTCAACAAAGAACATTCGCCTCGGGGTTGCTTGTTTTTATTTTGTGGTTTGTTTTGGCCTTTTTGCTTGTTCTTATGCCAACACCCGTTGGTGTCATGGTTGTCTTTCTCACGGATCTTGCACCACCTCTTCTTCTCGTTGAGGTTGCTTGCCTTTTCCTTTCGTATCCCGTTGAGAATTTCCTCCTTTCCGAAAGTTGCCTCCTTTTTGCCCATTACCTTTCTTCCTAGAACCCCGCCTCGTTGGTGTATAGGGCTGTATTGGAAGAATCATCCTTGTGAAGTTGGCGTGCTTCCCGTTGTTGAAGCAGATTGACCAACTCGATGTAGGTAATTTGTCGTTGGGACACCCGGATGGAGGTTATCAACATGTCAAATGAAGAAGGTAAAGCTCTCATCACAAGTGAAATGAGAAGCTTTTCATCCACAATATCTCCTAGAGAACTCAATTTCTCTTTCAACTCAGACACTCTGCACAGAAAGAGTTCAACTGTTTCACCCTGTCTCAAACTCAGGTTATGAAGTTGTTGTTGAAGATGAAGAATGGTGGATTCATTCTTCCCCTCATAGATGGTTCTAAGGGCATCCCATGCCTCTTTACCACTTGCTTTATCAGCTATATGAGGTTGCACTTCATCTGAAACAAGAAACAAAATGAGCACCTTTGCTCTACTGTCTTTCTTGTCAAAAGCAATCTGATCTGCTGAAGGACCCATGGATCCCGCTCGTTGGTGAAGGCCTTGTTGCTACTCCAAGGAATAATATCCCACAAATCTTCCATTTGGAGAATAGCCTTCATCTTATGTTTCCATGGTGTATAATTTGGACCTTTCAATAACTGATGCGGATCAGTCATCAATTTTGCAACAACTGCCATAGTGAAGGTTCCTTATATCACCAAATTGGTCCCCCTTTCGATATACCTTTTGCTAGGCCAATATACCGTACAAAATACCCGCCCTTACGTGAGGGAAACTATAGGTATTTAGAAAGATCAACAAAAATCACCCGCCCTTACGTGAGGGAGACTATAGGTGAATTTTAGAGATCATACGATACGTGGAACATAAGCGGTACGGAAAGGGAATCGCCTTGTTGATGGCACCTACCATAGAAGATTCTTCTCATGCGTGGGGCGTAACTTCCCCTAAACACTATGAAGAATACTTCGTCAGGATTTACGCCTAAACACAAGTGCGATAAAGGGTAGTGGATGGAGTAAAAAATGCAAAAATGGCGTACTTATTCCTCCCCGACGATTTATAGAGAACAAGCTCAGACGTCGTTATAGCAGCTATATTAGGCGGCGGATACAGTAGCCAAATCACGACAGACTTTACCCGTAAGTGCCGGCGTAGGTATCGCAAATACCGAACGCCGCAAAGGCAAATAAAATTGCACAGATGGGTTTTATATTCCGGGGACTTAAGGGAGTGTTTGATTTTAAGTTTTTAATGTTATAGTGCAAAAATGAAATATGCAACATACAACATAAAAAAAATCGCCCACAAGAATAACCCACAAGGTGTCGGTCACAGCCAAAAATGCACCTTTTACAATGCCAAATTGCTATTTTTCATAAAAATTACTCTCAATCCCCCTTTGATTTTTTTTGAAAAAATATCCCCCCTTAAAAGGCTTTCTTTAACAAAGCATTTTTATAATCATTATTTATTTAAAATTAAAATAAATAATTTCAATTTATATAGTTTTAAAAACTTTAGAAAAAATAAATTAAAATTAAATTTTAATTTATAAAGTTTAAAACTATATTAAAAAAATTAAAATTAAAAATTTTAATTAAAAATAATAATAATTAAAAAATTACTTTGAAAAAAAAAATATACCTGAGGGGAGTCGGCGGGATTTGAACCCCCGACCTGCAGGCTCCCTGAGCCTTACCGCACGGCTCACGACCACGTGAGCCAGCGGGCTGATCCGGAAGAAACAATGGAGCACCTCTCCTTTGTCCCTTCTCGGTCTGCCCAAGCCCTCTGCCACCTCCTCTGCTAGTCGCGGTCCGTCCCGCGTTCTACAGCCTCTTCCTCGTCGCAGTCTGCAACCTTCCCGGACGATGCGCTGCTTCGGCCTCCGGTTTGTTTTTTTTGTTTTTTTTTTTTTTTTTTTTAATTCGCCTTCTGCGAAAGAAAAAAAATCCGGAACGCGTCTTCTTCGATTTGAGAGGGGGGGAGGGGGAGTCGCGCAAATTGCGCCGGGCGGGGGGGGTTTATACCCCTGTGGCGGGCGGCGGGCGGGAAAAAAAATTTAAAAATCCTCGCCCGGAGGGTGGTCCCCCTCCAGCGCGTCGCGGAGCGTGGGCCGCGTCTCCTTCACGCAGTCCGGAGCCGCGTCTAGAATGACGCGATCGTTGGGGGGGGGGTTTATACCTCCTCCGCCGCGGCGGGCGGGAAATTTGAATTTCCCCCGCGGCCGTCGGCCAAGGGGGAGGGGGCCTCCCCTCCTCGCCGCACGGCTCGCGCGACGGTCCGTCGCACGGGCTCGCTGCGGCAGCCTTCGGGAGCGCACGGGCCTCGCCGCGACAGCCTCCTCCCGTCGCGCGGGGAGCGGGCCCCTCCTGGTCGCGCGCACACGCGGGGAGTGGTCTCTCTTTCCCGTCAACCGCGCGCAACGGGGTCCGGGCCCTCCTGCGACGCAGCGCGCCGGCTGCGTCTGCTTCGACGACCGGTGGGGAGTTTTTTCTATCGCGACTGCGCGACAAATTTTTTTTTTTTTAAATTAACTGCACACCCGCCCAGATTCTCCAGCCTCGGCTTCTCGTCACGCCTCCCTGCACATCGCTGGCTCTGATGCCATGTTAGATTCAACGAACAAAAATTGTATATTGCTGCAGAGTTTAAATACATGTGACAGTGCCGTGAATAGCACACAGGCAACTGCACTCTGTTACGTAGTTGTAACAGTACAACAGATAGCTATACTAATAGCTAACTAATAGCTAAATAGCGTAATACAGATAAAAGGAGTTAAGTACGCTAACAGGCTAGGCCAAGTCATCATAATCAGAGTCCTCATTACACAAAGGGGCATTCCCTGGGTTTATCAACTTGGCCACTAGGTGCTTAGAGCATTTGATCCTTTCCTCACTACCACCCATATATTTTGGAGGAGAATACACCATCTTGGCCCCAGAACCCAAAGTAGGGGTAATGTTAACAACTTCTCAGTTGATAGACTTACTCTATTTCAAATTGGAGGACTTCAGATAGTCAACGATAGGCAATCATACTCTTGCAATGGAATTCATGATCTCCTCCCTCAAAAAGCCTCTAATATTGACCACATGATAAAATATTAGTTTCGTCAATCCCTGATGGATTGGGTCAAAGGCTATCTCTTTTTTCACTCTCCTCATCGACCTAGACATAGATTGAAATAAGAAAGAGGGGATGTTCATAAGCCTTTTCTTTTAATTATTACCATGAGGGTTAGATTTGAATATTATCCCCATTTAAATATATAATGCCAATATAGCACCAAAATAAAATCTCATCCCACTGTCTCTCGTCACCAATATTTAACAAATCTTGCATTGATTTCTTAAAGTATAACATGACTAAGTCAAACATTGTTGCATGAATTGTGTTTTAAAATAAATTATATTAAATATTATGTTAATTTAATGTTAATTATTTAACATGTCTAGACTAATAATTAAGAATTTATAATATATACATTTTAATTTTGTATATATTATAAAAAATAACCTTCACATACTTTTCTTAAAAAATATATTTAAACTTAAACAATTTTCTAAAAATTTTAGTTTTTCTTAAACTTATAGACTTTGTAAATTAACCCTCTAATACATGCATAATTTTTGTGTATGTATTTTTTTAGGAAATATGTTTATTTTTGTAGTACATACAATTTGTTTTTATTGAGGTTAGTGTGAGAAACCCCTATGATTGATGCTCAAGGTTGGGCATCCCCATCCCAACCATATCTGCTAATAAATATGAGAGTTGAGATTATCAATAGGGGTCAAAAAAACAACCATACACACACCCACCCCTTCACATACTCACCCATACCATAGTTTGAACATTAGACCTCCCAAAGAAGAGCCAAAGCTTGAATTGTTGTGTTATCCCCTTTGAGACAACTTTATTTGGGTAGTGTGATAAACCCCTACAATTAATGTATAGGGCTGTGTAGTCTACTCCCAATCATAACCCCTCATAAATTTGAGAGTTACACTTATCACTATGGAATTGACACACAACCAAACATTATGGTTTGAGACTTGGACCTTTAGAAGAAAAGCCAAACCCCAAACCATTGCACTATACCCACTGAGAGTTTTTTAAAAATTAAATGGGTAGTGTGGTAAATCCTTACAACCAATGCATAGGGCTAAGCATTCTCCTCCCAACCATGACCCCTTGTAAATCCAAGAGCTATGCTTATTAATGGGAATTAACACAACCAAATGTCATGGTTTGAACCTTGGACCTCTCGAAGAAGATCCAAACCCCAAATAATTATACTATCCCCACTGGAATAAAATTTATCGAAGTAGTGTGATAAACCCTTATGATCGATGCATAGGACTGAGCAGTCTCCTCCCAACCATGACCCATCGTAAAGCCAAGAGCTACACTTATCAATAGGGAATTAACACATAACCAAATGCTATAGTTTGAACCTTGGACCTCCCAAAGAAGAGCTAAACCCCAAACCATTGTGCTATCTCCACCAGGACAAAATTTATTTGGATAGTGTGATAAACCCCTACGACCAACACATAGGGCTGAGTAGTCTCCTCCCAACCATGACCCCTCATAAAGCCAAGAGCTACACTTATCAATAGGTAATTAACACATAGTCAAACATTGTAGTTTAAATATTTAAATTAAATGGGTAGTGTAATAAACCCCTATGACCAATGTATAAAGATTAGAAGTCTCCTCCCATCCATAACCCCTCATAAAATTGAGAGCTACACTTATGAATAGGAAATTAACACATAACCAAACATTGCGGTTTAAACCTTGGACCTCCCAAAGAAGAGCCAAACCTCAAATTGTTGTGTTGTCCCCAAAGGTTTTATTTGGGTAGTGTGATAAACCCCTACAATCGACGCATATGGTTAAGCAGTCTCCTCCCAACATGCAATTTCAATATATATTTTTATTGCATACTGTTTTTATTATGTATTTATTTTTAGCATAATTTCAAATATCATGTTAACTAAAAAACCTAACATTTTTTTTACTTTTAAAATTTTCAAAAAATATTTATTTAGTAGTTTATAATTTTAATTTGAAATCATCATTGAAATGTTCAAAATAGAACTTCTTTAATTGTGATATTTTGGTGCACTCCTACAAATTGCTTTTATAATTTATTGTAAGTTGAGATTATTAGTTCTTTGGTGCATTGAGCTTTCCTCAATTTCATTGAAGAAACATTTTTTTCTAGAGAAAAAAGGGATTGTACTCAAGTCTCCCACCCTTAAAAATGATAAATCCCTCCTTTAGAATATGATATTTTACAAACATATTCAATTATCGTCTTAATTGAGTTGCTATAGCTAAATACCTACATAGTTTTTATAAAAAAAGAAAGAATTATTGATTTTCATTTTTTGGATCTTCTTCAATTTTCTTGGTAAGTATAAATATTCCAAAATTTAACATTATTCTTCTTGAAATTTTATTACAATATCAAAACTCCACCTCTACTATATATGCATTGCTTCTAAGTAGAGTAATATTTCTAAAACTTTGCACTATCATACCTCGCTTTACCAGATTTGGACTGCTATTTTCCTTCCTAAAGCATAAGTGCAACCACAAGAATTGTAATTTATATGAAAATACATTAATATTATAAAATACAACAAATATTACCAACAATTAAATTAAATCTTAATCATTATTTGATTTAGGCATTCAACATTTTCTTGTTAGCTTCAACTAAACTTACTACCTCCTATAACCATGAAAAGATAATTTATCTTCATGGTCCTCTATAGAAACCCCTCTATTGGCTAACCTATATACACATTGTTCTCTTCCATTAACATATGATTAAGCATAATTTATTCAAACTCTATAGCAAGGTCTTGCATTTCCATAATGATCTCTTGTATGTTCCATGATGTGGGTAAAATAATGAATCTATGTATTGCATATGCTTGGTTGCTTAAATAGGCACCAAGACACCTCAAAGTGGTTACAAAAAAAGCAGGGAATGAACCATTGGGATTTCACATGAACCCTACCAAAAGCTAGTCAACATGAGCCCTGAGGAGCTTCACAAGAAACATGCTAATTGATAACCTAATATGCTAAATATTAGCTTAACCAACTAATCGTGAGTTTGAAGGGAAACATGAACTACATGCTAAAATTCTATGTGAGACAAGAAGGATTCACATTAATTACATCAAATTTTATAGGTGTTCCTCATCATCATGGGTTATGTGTCATCTAGTGGTGTGATATCCATCAAGACTAGTTTGAAATTTGACCGCAATGGGTGATAAGGTATGAAGTAGAAGAACCTTGTTGAGTTTGATAAGTCTTTGCGTCAAACACTTTGATTATATCAAGTGAAAGCTAGAAGTCAGTACCACATCTACTAGATGGATGATGACAAGATTTTTCTCCAAATTTAAGCCATGATATGGCTTTAGAAGATCCACATTGATGACATCATGTATGCCAAGATGAGTCAAACTATCTGTATGAAACGTATTCCCAAAGATCTACTAGAGGATGGTGTAAGGCACATAGCATGTTGAAATAACCATCACACCTCGAGAACTTGACTTAGTGGACTAATCACCACTCTAGGCCATGGGACTAACCACCCAATGAAGTGTTCAAATACATAAATTGTATCAGATACTAACACCTCAAGGTTTTGGTGTAACGATAACTCTACAGTGGTATCAAATCCTCATCCTAGGATAAAATCCTCCTAAGTCATGTTGGAGAGGGTGTTGGACTAACCGTCACACCTCGAGGATTTGACTTAGTGGACTAATTTCCACTCTAGACCATGGGACTAACCACCCTATGAGGTGTTAAAATATAGAGATTGTAATAGACACTAAAACCTCGAGTTTTTGACGTAATGATAACTCTACATAGTGAAGAGGTTTGATCTTACTATGTGCCTTCTCTAAAAAAATCCATTTATCCAATTAAATATAAACATTATCTCCAACCAAAAAAATGAGGGACATGATGTCTATCCATTTCTTGATCTACTATTATTGAGTCTTCTGCAAGATCTATACCACCTTGGACTAAAGGCTATAAAAATGCTAAATGAAAGAGGTTGTCTTATCTTATTCATGTTTCATGTGTATAGTGGATGGAGAGGGTAAGTCTAGATGCAACTCATATGGAGCCAATGTTTGAAACCCAAGATAAACCTTAAAAGGTAAGTGTTTTGTGGAACTATGGACTACTTTATTGTAGGCATGCTCTATATGTTTGAGACTCAAATCCCACTTCATTGGAGAAGTGTGGTGATAGATCCTCAAAATTTGCACAAGAGTGAAATTAACCACTTCAGTCTACCCATCTGACTCTTGATGGAAGGTCATGGATAAATTAAGAGATACTCCTAAAATATTCCACAAGGACCACCTAAAATTATTCATAAAGCATGGATTTCTATAGATATAATGATGGTAAGTAGACCAAAGGAATTCCATATTGTGTTGAAGAAGAGCTATACCAAGTTAGGTGCTAAAGAGATATTTTTACATAGAATTATATCCCACATATGAGAAGAAATAGGCAATGGAATACTAAGGCCCTATTTCCTATTCACTAAATTTGAGAGACAATAAATGACACATTGTCTCAAAAACCATAGAACACCACACTTTATGTGAGGCTAGTAGAAATACCATTGCAAATGGTGAAGTATCTTTTGTTTCATATCCTCCATAGAGTGCAAAATGGGCCTCTTTTAGAAGAGATATCATATGCTCTTGTGGTACACACAGCTTATCCCTATTGTACAATAGTCCATACTTCATGTGTAAATCTTGAAAAGGACTTTAGTTTCAGGAGGAAGGGTGCACAAAATGATGGTAAAATTTTCCAAAATCAATATAAAGAGCATAAATTATAGTCCAAGTTTAGAAATTAACATGGAAGATAGTCACAATTGTCAAATCTTAAACTATTGGAGGGTGACTCAAACAATTTGCCACTATGTTACTTATCTCTTTCTTGTACTTGATCACTAGATGTAGTTATTGCAAGTATGTTGCACATCTCATGTGTCTAGATTCCTCAATCTTATTTGAGGATTGGAGAAACTTGAGGGGGATGTGATCCATGTGTACAATCATATTTTTACCCGAAAGGTAATGTTTCCAATACTTGATTACTTGCACCAAGCCATACAACTATTTGTATCAAATGGAGTAGTTGTTATTTGAAACTACGAATATCTTAGAATGGTAGGCTTCTAGATGGCTATTTTGCTTCAACACTACTCCAAGTGTAAACTATGATGCATTTATATCTATCTCAAAGGGTTGGGAAAGGTCTAGAAGGAAAAGGATAGGGGTAATGAATCATTTATGTTTCAATGAATCAAAGGTGTGAGCATGGTCATTTATCCATTGAAACACTACTTTAGCTTTAGTTGGGTGATGAGAGGGAGTTTTTATGGTAGAATATCTAGAAATGAACTTGTGATAAAAGTTCGCAAGTCCAAGAAAAATCCTAATATTTGTGATTGTATAAGGATTTGATCAATGGAGAAGGATTTCAATCTTATCAGACTCTACATGAATACCTTTATCATTAATGATAAAGCCAAAAAAGGAGATGGAGTTTTGAGGAAATGAGCCTTTTGAAAGGTTTGCATATAGTTGGTTCTTATGAATGATTTTGAGAACCTAATATGGGTGTTCTAGATGTGCCTTACAAGTAGAGGAATATACAAGAATACCATCTAAATAGATGATGAAAAAAATTTCCATGTTGCCTCTAAATGCCTCATTCACTAACCTCATGAAGGTTACTAAAGCATTTGTAAGACCAAAGAGCATTACCAACCATTCAAAAATCCCTAACTTAGTCTTGAATGTTGTTTTCCAAGCCTCCTTAGCTTGAACCCAAACCTTATGGCAGCCACTCTTAAGATAAATTTTGGAGAAAAAATTGGTTCCTTGTAACTGATCCAAAAAATCATCAAACCTAGGAAGAGGATATATATTTTATATACTTGTTTTATTTAAAGCATAAAAGTCAATGCATAGTCTCCAAGAGCTATGTTTCTTGAACACCAACAAAATGGTATATGTTCAAGAATATGTGCTTGGTTTGATAAACCCTTTTGACAACAAATTCTAAATTTACCTTTTGTTTTCTTTAGTTTGTAGGGCTAATTACCTATACATAGGTGCATTTGGAAGAGAAGCACCTGGGATATTTTTTGATGTTATGATTGATATATCGTAAAGGAGGGAGAGTGGTGGGTTATTTCAAAACATGATTATATGATTGAAAATTTTGTTAAGTGAATATTGCTTATTGTGATGCTTTGATTTCTTGCTATTATGGCTTTATGAAAACAAGGTCCAATTCTTGTGCCTAATTCACTATTTTGTGTGCTTTTTTGTAGCTTAAAACAAAATTTGATGATCTTAGAGTCCTCAAAATCTACCAAATATTCAAAGGTATTTAGGAGAAACCAATTATGGTTTTCACAAAAAAATTCCATCTAGCATCACTTCTCCAACAGGACACTTGAGGATTCCCTAGTTGGATTGTAAAAGCAAAGAGGATTCCATGAGGGAAATTTGTTAGGTAGACTAGGTGGAGACACAAGGCATCTGCTTGATGGGATAGAATCTTGTATAGTCGATGGATTAACCATTTGGTAGCCTTGAAGAGTCAAGGATACTTCTTGGATATTACCACTAGAGGTACCTACATGAGGAGAAACAAAATTTGCGTCTATAGTGGTTGCATGAGAGCTCTTTTGCTAAGATCTTAGTTGAGACTCCTTTTTACTAGCTCCCATAGAATTTTGCAGTTAGTTGCCTTTACCATTCTCCCTAGTGACATACTTTCATTCCTCACATCCATTAGCGAAAGGAATAGATTGAACTACGATCAAAGGCATTGATGCCTCTACTTGAGCTTGATTTTTGAATTGACCCTCCATAAGAGGGAAACGTTTTATCTTGTGAGTTATAGACTAACAATGGTAATAGGTGTTTTGGAGATTAATATAAACTGCCTATTGGTGGAAATGGGTCTCACAAACTTGAATATCAATAGAATCCTTGAGGTCTTTTGAGAGATCAATTTCAATGCAAATGTGTTTGTATGGTAGCATATTATAAAAATTTTAAGGTTCTATGCACACAAACTTGCTAATGAGCATGAAAAGTTGTGGCAGGAAATACTAGAGGGGCAAAGAGACACCTGAGAATTCCACCCAACCAAACAAGGACACACAAGTAAAAACTAAAAAAATAATAAAATTGTGGTGCCAAGGTTGAAGAATTAAAAGGGTATTTCTAACATACCAAGGACCTTTTATCATAACAATAATGACATGTTACGATTCAAAAAACTAGAAATGAAAAAATTTAGTAAGGTTTTGAATATGGTCAACTTGTATGCCATATGGCTACCAGACTTGTTGAATCCATTGATGGATTAGCAAGTCACTAGGAATTCTCTCAAAAAATATCCAATGAGGACATGACTCTCAAGCCAGTTGTAGGATTTATCAAAATCCTGAATTGGTAGTACTATATCCAACACAAAGGAACTACCTTTGGGATAAACCTCTTGGGTCATTTTACTAGTGCCATGGCCCTCCGTAGCTGCAAATTCTCTAAATAGTGAAATGATGGCCTAAGAGGTTATCATCAAAAGGAATGAGCCTCACACTTGAGGTGGATTTGTTACATAGAATGGTGTGGTAAGAGAATTTAGTGCCCGTAAGGGCACTAGTGGTATGGTGATACAACATGCGATTGAAAAACCTAGTAGAGCCTACAGAAGAAACCCCTAGGTTTGTGTTTTTTTTCTTGTTTAAGGTTTGAATTTAAAATAGGTAATATATGAATATAAATTTAAGTAATTTTAAACTTTTATGTCATATAGGATTATTTTTAGAAATAATGTTATCTATTTAATGTAAGTTTACTAAATCAAATTTTGGCTACTGAATTATGGTATATAACCTTAACCTTAACTTAACTTTAGTCTAGTTTTAATGTAACAAATAAATACAATAAACAAGGTCTAAAGATATAATGACTTTTGCTTTTGATGATAAAGTAAATGATAATTTTTTCAAGAAGTAAAGGTGCAAGAAAATTCAACAAATAGGTCCTAATATGTAGCTATAAGCTCTTTTAATAAAATGCTAAAGTTGAAATATTAAGCTAGTCCCTTATGTGATTAAGAATAAATTAGTTCTTTCATTCATTTTTGTCTATTTTTCTAATAATAGAAAATAAAACCTAGTTGAAGTAGATAAAAAACATAATCTTAGTCCTTATTACTTAAATGATAGAGATTGGGGGTAAAAAAACTTGTTTTTTCCACAAAGGTAGATGCATTTCCAATCCAAAGAAACATCATCAACTCTTTTGCCTATCGATGGTGCTTTCATTTAACCTACAAAATAGGCAGAAATAGACAAGAAAAATGATAGAAGGACCTATCTATACTGACAAAGGATGTTGGACTTACTTGAATAGTAATCAAACCCCTATTCACATAGATAAAAATTATGAAATGATAAAGTATGTGAAATAAATTCCTAGTGACAAAAGCACCACTAGGTTACGATAACACTATCAACACTTTTGTTGAATGTTGGCACTTTTTCTTTGTGTAAAACAAAGAGAAATAGTCCCATAGACCTATAATTTGGTAACACTTTTGCCTCTAAGAGCTAAATAATAAGATTAAATGCAAGCTAGGCTAAGATTATGATGACAATGATGAGGGATCTAATTAGAGAGTACAAATATCCTATCAAACAACAAATAAATATTTCACTTGTATGAAATGAAGATTAAATAAAAAATATGAGATCCTAACTAAATTCAAGATGTAAGAATCAATATTATCTTCAAATGCAACAAGATAAAAACTTAAAGCTATAAGGTTAGGAGAGTGTAAAAAGTAGATAAGAAGAAAGAGCACAACCCATGACAAAAAAAAATTTATCCCTTATTTCTAAAATCTTGTTAGCTTTCTTATTGTTGAAACTTGAATGGTTGAGCTTTAGAACCTAAATGTATGGTGCTTGAGATTACTTGGAGACTTGATTTCTTGGAGAAATTTTGAACCCTTGGATGCTTGTAAGAACAACATCTTGAGTGCTTGTAAGGATGCCCTTAACAAGATTGTGACAAGAGTTTGGCATAATATTTCCATGCAAAATGATATATTTCTATGATTCTAGAGAGATTTTGGTTGAATTATGTTGCTTTCAAAATACCATAGGTTGACCTCTCCCAAGTTCTAGATTTATAGGAATCCTTGTTCCTTGGGGGAAGAATTGCATTGAAGATGATAAAATTGGTGATTGTAATAATTTGAAAAGGATCAAGAAGCCATTAGTGGAAGAAGACAAATATAAATTATTGTATTTAGAAGTTTTATAGGAACTACAAATCAAATTTTTGGTATTTTTTTAATTAAAGGTGGATGACTTGAGGGACAAAAAGTTAAATTTCTTGGTTTTGGTGCATGACAATCAAAAGTGCTAGGTGGCAAAAATGCTTTAGCTCATGACCATTGGAAGTCAAAATTAGGTGGAAAATATCAAAATTTAAGTTTTTGTAAAAATAGTACCAATTCATAAAAGCGCTACTGATGCTATCACTCATGCCCTGACACTTTTACTCGTAAAGCAATAAATGCTCTAAAATTAGGCTCAAAGAAAGTTGATTTAATTTGGCTAATTGAAAGGATAATTAATGAAGGAATTTGTAAGCTTGAATATTATCCCTACATGCAAAATTGAGTGTCTACATTTAACACTTTTTCATACATCTATTGCATATTTAATGTGTAAAAAATTAACATAGATGTCCTAATTTTTGAGACAAGAATATTTTTTTTATACTAATGGTTAAGGATACAAGATTATTGATGTTGTGATTATTGTATTAGAATTGATGTTAAAATTTACATTTTATCTAACTTTAATTGTTTTCATGCCCCAATGTGCCTCATCATGTTTTGAATGGAAAATCATGTTGGACCAAGGAAACTTGACTTGACTAGGATTCACATTGGTGCAGTGATGATAAATTAACAATAGATAATGAAAAAAGGTTGGGAGGCTTAGGTGGATAAAAGTGATATAGGGTAAAATTGAATTCATTTTCATCATGCAAAGGAGATAAAATGAGCTCTAGAGATTTATTTTTATGTAGATGTCAATGGCCCACTAGGCAAGATTGTTACACTTCATGAACTTTGTATGATCACCAATAGTAGGCGATGGAGCTAGAGCATTTTAAATCTTGATCATGAATCTATTTTTTATCTTAAAAAACATGTCACAAGGAAGCAACAATGTTATTGCATTATGCTTTTGCACTACAATGGCATTATCACCTGATGATTGTTTCATGCCTAGGAAATATTGGATTAGTTTTAGCATTGCTATTGGGTTACGCTAATGCTAACTAGACTAACATAGTATTTTGGTTGGGTTGAATACAAGTTTGACTGTAGATGTTAGAGTGTCAAGGGAGATGGTACTATTTATTGGGGACCATCATAGAGAATCTAGACTTTTTTGACCATGCTTTTCTAGTAGTAGGAGTGTTATTCCACCCAACACTTCTACTAAAGTTGGAATTTGATAAGAAACTCCTAACAACATTACATGAGTGTTTTATTTAAATATGAATACCTTTTGGATGCTTATAGGAGATATGACCATGACTCTATAGGATCCTCAAAGTTTCAATCCCAAGGGTAAAGGTCCATATGAGCCAAGACTAGGATCAGACTTTAGAGATATTGATAGGGGATTTGACCTATCAAATCATTAAATTTGATATTTAAATCAATATCGCATATGCTAGAGATTGAATGGATAGGCAATGAACCTACTAAGCATGTTGGTATTTGGCATCTTGCTTAGTGATACAAGAAAGAAGTGTTCCACTGGGGATGGGTAGAGGATCAATAGGTGGTATTTGCATGGGGTCCATTAGTGCTAGCATGGTTGTACTTGATGTTACACCAAGTTTCCTACATAGGTGGGAGGAGATTAATATATTGTATACTATTCTAGGTATGATCCTAGGAGTAAATTACCATCATGATATCACTAGGGGTTCTAGGAAAGGTAGGTAAGTAAGAAGTACCAATTACCTATAGATGGGGTTGATAGTTTGAGGCTAGGTAGGGGAGGCCTCAAATGGGGCCTTGGTAGTGGCACAAAGTATGGTTAAAGATCTATAGGTAATTTAGATCACCTATTAGCCATATAGGCATCATATTAGATGATAGGAGGATGCCTATCATCTAGCTTGTATGAGATTAGATGGTTTGTGGACCATGGGAGGAGCAATAAATCCACCATTTTAATTGGGTGTTTTTCTAATTTGATGTCCAATAGGGGATACTAATAATTCTAGCATGGCATAAGAGGTTCAAGTGGGAGAGAGGGTTCGAGTACCACCAGACCCAAATTCATACGCAAATATGGATCTTGGTGATCTTATGATATTAGATCCTAGGTAGGATAATCCTAGAGTGGGAAAAACTAAATCTAGTGGTACTAAGATTTATGACTTGGGCTGGTCATAGTTCCAAGGGTATGACCATAGAGTTCAAGATATTTTATGTTATTGTTGAGCGATAGAGGTAGGCAACAATAATAGCAAGACCACCACTATAGCGCTACCTTTGCCAAGGATTTCAACTAGCAAGAAGATATTGAGTAGATCATCTCGATCAATGATTGATGTAGAGAGGGAAATATTGGCCTAGTAGGTAGAGAGCTTGTAGGTAGCTCTAGCAATGGTGCAAGTAAAGATAGTTACATAGATAATAAAGAGGAACAAGTTCATAGGATAGGTCATGATGATATATTAAACTATTTAAATTTGACTACAGAGCAAAACTTAGTAGCAATGAGAGCTACAATGGTGGTAGGAGTAGTTGGATGTTCCTCATGGTAGTACTTTCCTTCTATTTTGATTATTATCATTAGTAGGATGTGTTTGGTTGCTTTATCTAGTCAAGCATCCCTAGGCAAAACCTTTTGTTTTGGTTCTAATGTATTGCATATCCTTGTAATTCTTACCAAAAATATGGTCATACCCTTTTTCAAGGGAGGTTTTATCACTAGATCTTCTACATTTACCTCATTCTTATTTGAAGCTCTGGTTTATCTGATTCTTGCCTAAGCCTTCATTCAGTACTTGGGTGGCTTAGTCTTCTACCAAGTCTAGTCTTCAAAACTTAGGATGGATGGCCTTACTCCTCCCAAGTGTAGTGAGAACTCACTATAGTATTAAAAACATAGGGTGAAATGATAGAGCAAAATGGGTAAGTGGCATCAATGGGATTTGATATCAAAAATGCTTGGGCTAAATACAAAGTGTAACTCATGAAGAAGGTCAAAAATATTATTTGATATGATTATGTGTCATTGAGCTAAAAATTAGTGAAGAAAGAGAGAGAGGGTTAGAATATGTTAAAAATGTTGGGAATTTACCATGTACAAACAATACACAACCTATGAAAAAAAAAATAATAACAACGAAAATGGAGAAACAGTTCAAACCCTAGTTAAGCCCCCATAAGCAAAATAGGAAACAGTGCAATAAACAACAAGCAATCACACAAATGTAAGAGACACAAGATATACGTGGTTCGGGCAGTGTACCCTACATCCACGGAGAAACAATCAGTCCTTTGTATTAGCAACAATACAACAATCTTCTCCACTTGTACAATGTCTCCTCCCCTCTCTTCCTCCAAACCAGAAAAGAGCATTCACATCTAAGATGACCTTTACAGTACAAAATATATAGAGATTCATGACTTTTCCACTACCCAAAACCACATAGTGGTGTCGAAATACAATGGGCCAAAACCATGGGTTGAAACCACCCATACGGTTATCACGTTCTTTTGACAAGTGTTTTTCACCAAGAAATACAATTAAATTTTCAAAAAATCTCCATTCACGTTCCTATTGTTGATCGTTGCCCATCAACAATATTTAATGGCCTTGGAACCCCGCCAACAATATTTAATGGTAATTAATTCCTTTCTTATCAATTTGGCTCCATTACCTAACAATCTCCCACTTGGAGACAAGATTGATGCAACATCCCTGCACCCTAGGACTGAAAGTTTCTCATAATCATGACCTTACTCCTTAAGGCCAACCGAAGTAGAGCAAAAGCTCAACTTCTCCCTGGTTACTACTTTAGTAAGCATATCAACAAAATTTTGGGAAGTGTGAATCTTACCCAACTTTACCAAACCATCCTCCATTGTTGATCGAATGAAGTGATACCTCAACTGAATGTGCTTTGTCCATGAGTGAAAAGCAGAGTTCTTAGCTAAATGAATGGCACTTTGGCTGTCACTCCAAAGTGTCCCATATCCTTGCTCCTGACCCAACTCCTCAATCAACCTCTGAAGCCATATGAACTCTTTGGCACCTTCCGTGATGGCTACATACTCAGCCTCCATAGTAGAAAGAGCTACAACACGTTGTAGCTTGGATATCCAACTCACTACTGTACCTCCAACTGTGAATACATACCCAGTAGTGCTCCTCCCACCATCCAAATCACCTACCATATCTGAATCCACATAGCCCTGTAACTCAACTTTGGAACCTCCAAAATTCAAACAAAATTTTGAAGTCCCTTTCAAATACCTGAGTATCCATTTTATTGCTTGCCAGTGAGATTTACCTGGATTACTCATATATCGGCTCACAACTCCCATTGCTTGGGCAATGTCTGGTCTTGTACACACCATAGCATACATCAAACTCCCAACTACTGAAGCATAGGGTACCTTCCTCATGTACTCTTCCTCCTCCTTTGTCTTGGGACATAGCTTCTTTGAGAGCTTAAAGTGCTTTGCAAGAGGTTGGGCTACCGGTTTTGCATCATGCATATTGAACCTCTTAAGCACCTTTTCCACATAATCCTCCTGAGACAACTTTAGTGTTTTCTCCTTCCTGTCTCTAGTGATTCTCATGCCAAGGATTTGTTTGGCTTCCCCCAAATCCTTCATGGCAAATCTACTTGCCAACTCCCTTTTCAATTTCTTAATATCCTGCATATTGGATCCTGCCACAAGCATATCATCAACATACAATAAGAGAATAAGGAAGATACCATTTCTTGTAGCCCAAAAATAAACACAATGGTCACTCTGGCTCCTAGTAAAATCATGCTCACTCATGAAACTATCAAACTTGAGATACCATTGCCTTGGAGCTTGCTTCAAACCGTACAAGCTCTTTTTCAGTTTACACACAAGGCTCTTCTTGCCTTTGACCTCAAACCCCTCCGGTTGGTGCATGTAGATCTCCTCCTCCAAATCCCCATGAAGGAATGTTGTCTTCACATCTAACTGTTCAATATGAAGATCTTCTACTGCAACTATACTCAAAATAGTCCGAATTGAAGTCATTTTTACTACAGGTGAGAAAATGTCATCATAGTCAATACCTTTTCTCTGTGCAAATCCTTTCACAACAAGTCTTGCTTTGTATCTCTTGCTGCCATCAACTTCGTCCTTCACCCTGTACACCCATTTGCAATGCAATGCCCTTTTGCCCTTGGGAAGCTCAACCAAATCCCAAGTTTGGTTTTGAGTCAATGAGTCCATCTCATCCTTCATAGCATGCTCCCACTTAATCCTAGCATCCACTTTCAAAGCCTCATGAAAGCATTTCGGTTCACCGACATCAATGTATAGTACATAATGTAAAGCAGGAGAATACCTATCATGTGCATGTCTTACCCTTGTAGATCTCCTTACTTCCTATGGGGATGATGGTGGAGTAACAACAATTTCCTGTTCACCTTGCTCTTCCTCATGAGCACCATGTTCATCAATCTGAACAAGAGGCTGTCTTTTTACACCATGCTCTAGGATTGCATCCAAGTCAACAAACTCAGGTGCATCCTCTTCAACCTGTATGTGCCTATCCTTGTACAACCTATCCTCATTGAAAATCACATCTCTACTCCTGATAACTTTTTGGCCAACATTATCCCATAGCCTATATCCCATCTCATCCACACCATAACCAAGAAAATAGCACTTTCTAGACTTTGCATCAAGCTTACTCCTATTTTATTTATCTATATGGGCAAAAGCCTCACAACCAAATACTCTAAGGAAAGAGTAGTTTACAGGCTTACCTTTCCAAGTCTCCTCTGGAATACCTCCATCCAATGCAGTACAAGGTCCTCTGTTTATCAAATAAATTATTGTATCAACTGCACTAGCCCAACAGAACAATGGCAACCCTGCATGCAATCTCATGGCTCTGGCATGCTCCATTATAGTTCTGTTCATCCTCTCCGAGACTCCATTCTCCTATGGTGTCCTAGGAGTAGTCTTGATTCTCCTAATTCCTTCCTTTGTGCAATAGTCCTCAAACTCCTTGCTGCAATATTCACCACCATTGTCATATTTAAGGCACTTTACTTTCTTACCTGCCTCAATCTCCACTAATGCTCTCCACTTCCAAAAAGTGTCAAAAACATCAGATTTATGCCTGATTGTGTAGATCCATGTCTTCCTACTGAAATCATCAATGAAGGTAACATAATAAGAGTAGCCCTCAAGAGAAAGTACCGGTGAGGGACCCCACACATCCGAGTGTACTAACTCTAATTTCTCTTTCTTCCTTTCTGGACCAACTTTCAGAAATCTTACCCTTTTCTATTTTTCGTATACACAACCTTCACAGAAACCCAAATCAACATCCTTGAGTTTTGGCAATAGTTTTCTGGAGTGAAGGGTTTTCATCCCTTTCTCACTCATATGACCCAACCACAAATGCCATGCTTTCGCATCATCTTGAGCAACATAGTTCAATGTACAATAAGATGAGTTCTACAGTAAATACAAAGTTCCAGTCAACTCACCTTTTGCAATCACCATTGAACCCTTTGTCACTCTCCATTGTCGATTTTCAAAATTAGTGTTGTATCCCTCCAAATCAAGTGCACTGGCTGAAATCAGGTTCCTCTTCAGATCAGGAATGTGCCTAACATTGTTAAGCACCCAGATATTTCCGTTTGGCAATTTTACATTCACCGTGCCAATACCCACAATCTCACATGGATAGTTATTGCCCAACAAAACCTCTCCATAATGGCCTGGAGTATAATCAACAAAGTACTCCCTATGAGAAGTGACATGATAAGAAGCTCCAGAGTCCATAACCCAATACTCACTCGTGCAAGTTGTTGCAAGAATCAGGGCATCCTGATAAATTGCACCTGCAATGTTTACCTCTTGAGCATCATTCCCATTATTGTCCTCATTCTTCTTTCTATCTTTGCACTCCCTCTTGAAGTGTCCACTCTTCCCATAATGCCAACAATCAATCTTGCTTTTGTCTCTACTTTTAGATCTACCCTTCGATTTTCCTCTGTTCTAGATTTTCCATCTAGCTTGGCCTTTTCCTCTTTCTCTGTTTCTACCTCTACTTTCTGTAGATAGTGCTACTCCAGATGATGAAGCCTCCCCTGAGGTTTTTCTCCTCATATCCTCATTGAGGATTGTGCTAACCACATCATCAAACACCAACTTTCCAGATCCAGGCACAAAATTACTCACTACCATTACAACGCTACCCCATGAGTCTGGTAGTGAACAAAGAAACCCTAAAGTCATAACCTCATCATCAAAATCAAGCCCTACAGATTTTAAAGAACCCATAACAACATAAAACTCGTTAAGGTGTTCTTGGATAGATCCACCCTCTTGCAACTTCATAGTAAAAAGCTTTCTAATCAAGAAAATTTTATTTGAAGCTGAGGGTTTTTCATACAACTTAGCTAGTGTATCCATGGCTCCTTTGGTGGTCTTTTCCTTCCCGATGTTGTATGCAACAGAATCATCCAGGCTCAACCGGATCACCCCTAGTGCCCTCCTGTCTATCAGATCCCATTCCTCATCATCCATCATCCTAGGTTTACCATCAGTCTTCCCTTTTAGAGCCAAGTACAGATCATCCTTCTGATACAGATAATCCTCCACTTTGGTTTTCCACATACCAAAATTTTGTCCAGTAAACTTCTCCAGTTTAAACTTCGAACTTTCTCCCATTTCTCCCACTCAAACAGAAAACTCTCCTGTGAGTGCCCTTTCCCAACAAGATCGCTCTGATACCAGTTGTTGGGAATTTACCATGTACAAACAATACACAACCTATGAAAAAAACAAATAATAACAACGAAAATGGAGAAACAGTTCAAACCCTAGTTAAGCCCCCATAAGCAAAATAGGAAACAGTGCAATAAACAACAAGCAATCACACAAATGTAAGAGACACAAGATATACGTGGTTTGGGAAGTGTACCCTACATCCACGGAGAAACAATCAGTCCTTTGTATTAGCAACAATACAACAATCTTCTCCACTTGTACAATGTCTCCTCCCCTCTCTTCCTCCAAACCAGAAAAGAGCATTCACATCTAAGATGACCTTTACAGTACAAAATATATAGAGATTCATGACTTTTCCACTACCCGAAACCACATAGTGGTGTCGGAATACAATGGGCCAAAACCATGGGTTGAAACCACCCATACGGTTATCACGTTCTTTTGACAAGTGTTTTTCACCAAGAAATACAGTTAAATTTCAAAAAAATCTTTGTTCACGTTCCTATTGTTGATCGTTGCCCATCAACAATATTTAATGGCCTTGGAACCCCGCCAACAATATTTAATGGTAATTAATTCCTTTCTTATCAATTTGGCTCCATTACCTAACAAAAAACACCTTAAGTAACTCTTGAGCGAAGGCCAAAGCGCTCGAAGATTAGGTAAACCAGCTCACAAGTTTCTTAAAGTAGAAACTATCAAAATCTCTCTAAAAAGTAAAGGAGCAAATCAAAAGCCTCATAGATAGGCTTACCAACCAAGAAGCTCAATTTAACCAAGAGAGATAGAATTTCTAGAAGCAATTAGAGGAGTTGAGGAAGAAGAACAATATTTAGTAGTGGGACATGATCAGGAGCCTAGTCAAGAAGATTAGCGATGCCTACTAGGATGATATTGCTAACACCATAATAGAACTCTTCTAGGTACTCAATTTTTTTGATAAAACCATTATTTAGAGTATGCATATGAGATAGGATATTGAGCATAGCCTCACTAGAACCTCCAAAAAGATGGTTGGAGAAAATACTTAATAGGTAAAGCTATACACTATGTTAGAATAACTTAATGTATATCTAAATTCAAGATAAAGAGGTAGTAGCATAAAGAGTGATTAATATACTCTAGAAGAAATGAGTGGCACAACAATGTAAAGCCCAAATAGTTGTCCTACTTCCTACCATTGAGAAGCTTAGGAATCATATCAACTCATTACTACACAAAGGATTTTCCTATCCTTGGAGTAAAAATAAAAAACTCTCCTCAAAATAAAAATATGTGTAGCTACTAAGGTAGTACAAGGAGGATGTTTCCCCTTTTGGAGCATGGTCAGACCCTCCTATAGAAAACAATTTGGCTTGGGTAATGGGACCACTAGCTGAGCTAAGTATCCAGGTGTATGAGGTTGTCAATCAAATGGAATACTTCTCCCATAATGAGCAATTGGAGCTCTAAGTAGTCTACAGTAACTTCAAGCAAATATGGTACCCTTTAGAAGAAGAGTAAGGAGTGATTAAACAAGCACTAGATAAACTTTTGGATAAGTAATTTTTATGTATTATTTTTTGCATTATTTTTAGATTATTTTATTTTCAACTCCCAAGGATAAAGGTAGGCACTCTAGATTTTTCTTTAGAAAGCAAGAAGGCCACTATGAGTCACAAAAACCATAGTGGGCATTCACTACACTTAGGAGATTTTTCCTTAAGAATATTTTGAAAGAATATTGAAGCAAAGGTAAAATAGGTGTAAGAAGGAGGAGGTATTGGATAAATGCAAGTAAAATTTTTGAGCAAAAGATATCACCATTTTACACAAATTTTAACCTAAAGTAGGAGGCAAAATTTTTGATGACCTGAGCACTATCTTTAAAAGTTCTAAAAGAGAAAATGTGAAAAAAAATTTTGAAGGGTGCATGAGGAGAAAAAATTTAAAATATTAGAAGTCAAAAAATTTCAAAAGGCATAAAGGGAGAAAAACTTCTAAAGATCAAAAGTTGTTAAAATTCCAAAGAAGGAAAGAGAAGAAAAGTGTTACAGGTTTATTTGCAAGTTACAAAAGCTTTTGAGGATGGATGAATTAAATGTTTTTTAAAGTTTAAACCATGTGGAAAGATCCAAAAAAAGGGTAATAGAAAATATTTTGGTATATTTTTCGATATAAGTCTAGCTTGGTTATGAAGGTTTTATAAAATTTTGATAAAGGAAGAAAGGAAACGTTGTGAGGACCCTTTAATTGAAGACCAATAATATTCCTTTTTTCGGAAAGCAAGAGATTTAGGGAGAGAAAAATAAATTTTTATAATCAAGACATGCAAAATATAGAAATGGCCAAAGAAGAATGGTCTAACAGAGCAAATTGATAAGGAGGAAGATCATATTGCATAACTAGTAATCCTCAAGATTTTATTGTTGGTGCACAAACTCAAAAATGGGTAGTTGAGTTGTACTAATGGATAATTATTAAAAAGAGCTAAGATCATCTACTAATATTGCTTGGGATAAATAATTTAGGAAAAGTGATTTCCCTATTAAAGATAAAAATATGGTAGCCACAACAATATCATCCCTAAGTCTAACAACATTGATTGTAGTGGGTGTCTACATTTAGATTTCAATATTTCTAGGGTGGTAGTTGAGAATGTCAACAATATATGGACATCCAAAAGCAAATAACTGGTGATTCTAGATCTAGAGACCTTGAAGGGCTAAAATGATATCATATAGACTAGGTCAAGGGAAATTCCTACACAGTGTTGAAGGGAAAATCCCCCCAATTTTATCTATAAATAGTGATTTTCTAGGCACTATAATATATTGGTTGGTTGCTATTTCAATCTAATATTTACAACTTGTATGTAACTCTCCTTTCATTTTATTTTGTATAACAATCTAGACCCAATCCTCGGGTCATTTTATGGATATGCTTTCGATCCCTTTTTTTGGTATTATTATATTCTCTAGTATACATACACACACACACACATATATATATATGAGAAGTTGTGATGACTGGTATTTTTTTATCGTTGTTTCTTGTTTATATGTTCATGTATGAGGAGTCATGACTACATGATTTTTTGTCCCATTTCTTGTATGTGCTTATGTTTAACTGTTTATGTTGACAAGAAAAAAATGTTCCTTGTGCACTATCTGCAAGTGATTCACATATTCATTTATCCCATTATTCTATAGAATAATCTAATGATCTTGACTCAACACCCTTGGTTAACTTTGGACTTTACTTTCCTCTATTTTTTGTGGTTTTTATTCCCCTTCTTCTTTGTGCACCAAAATATTGGTAGGTTAGGTTATAATATACGAATGTTGAATATCATATCATATATGGATACAACCCTCTAGAAAACTCTAGATATTATCTAATTGAGTTGCTTACTAAGCTCTAAAAGTTACCCTATTGTGTTGCTCCACACAAGGCATGATTGTATGGTGTATCTAACCTCCACAACGAGTGGCCATGAAAATTAGAGAGGATAACACATACAATATCTTTATGACTATCAAGATTTGAACATAAGAATTTTCTATAAAGAATAACCTATCTCAACCATTTGATTTAAAATTATCTTACTTATAGAGAATTTTTTTTTATTTTTGGGTTACATAGGGGAATGAATATCTTCCCTTCATTATCTTCCACCCATCAAGTATTTTACTCCATTTTTTGCCATTATAACCATTTCTCACTCTTGGCTAGACAGAACAACTACCCACTATACAACATGAGGTGCACCACTATCACTCTAAGGATTCAAAACCTTGGTTGTCTACTCATAAACACTCTAACGACTTCTAATCTATCTACCCTCTTTAGAGAAGAATTTTTATTTTATTATTTTATGTTTCAAAGGCTACACTGGTTATAAATTTCATCTTTATTGGTAATCCATTCAAGTAACTTTACATTATTTGTTTCTAACAATCTCATTTAAACTTCAATGCCAGTGTGTGACTTTATTGTCCATTGTGTGAAAGAAATAAAATGAAATATTGAATATGACATAATGAATTATTGATTGTTAGTTCACATCCAAAAATTGCTTTTTGATACATACAATTCTTTGAATATGATCACTTAGCTTATTTCTTCCCAAGAGTGAAGATTCAAGTCAAGTAGAAGGCAAAAGATCAAAATGTTTTCATTGATGAGAATTTTCAAGTGATACAATAGAAAAGAAGTCAACTAGCTACTTGGTGGAAGGATGTTATAAAAGCATTATTTTGTTATATCTCGTTGAGAAAATAAAACACGTGTGTATGGATATTAACTATATGTTTCTTCAATAAAATTGAGGAAAGTTCAATGCACCAAGGAACTAATAATATCAACTTGTAATATATTATAAAAGCAAGTTGTATGAGTAGCGCACCATAATGTTCATACACCATAATGTCGTAAATAGAGAAGTCATACTTAAAATATTTTAATTATGATTTCAAATTAATGTAATGAACTACTAAATGAATGTGTTTTAAAAGATTTAGAGGTCAAATAATTGTTAGGTATTTTTAATTAGCATGATCTTTGAATTGAGTGTTAAGAATAAATACACACTTAATAGAAAAACATACAATAAAAATACTCATATGTATTGAAATTGCATAGATTATAAAAACAAGCATACTCCTTAGAAAATACATGCACAAAAACTATGCATATATTAAAGTTTGTTTGTTTAAGAAACAATGAGATTTTAGAAAATCTTAGAAAGGATAAGTATGTGAATGTTGTCATGCTTTGTTATAATGCATACAAAACTAGAATGTATATGTAATAAATTCTTAATTGTTAATATAACACATGTTAAAAAATAATATTAAATTAATATATAATTAATAGGATATGTTTTAAGTTAAAATGTAATCCATATAATAATGTTTGATCTAGTTATATTATACTATAACAATGAAATCAATAAAATATTTGTTTTAGAAAGACAAAGTAAAGAATAGTCAAATTTATTATCAAAATCAACATTATATAAATAAAAATAAAATTTATTATCAAAATCAATGACAAAAAATCAACATTACAAAAAAAAAAAATAATAGAATAAAATTTAAAATAGCTTTTAATGTTCATAACCATGTTTCTTTCTAAAATTATTGTGCCATATATTTCTTTTCTCAAAAAAACTTCTATTTTTTTATTTTGTAAAAGAGGTTACTTATTTAATTCAGCAGATGTGGGGTAATTGGTGGAAAAGCAAGGTTTTACCTGATCTTAAGATAAATCTTAACATCTAAATTAAATAACATTAGTTCAATTGATTAAACTCTTTGTTTATGGTCAAGCTATGCATATATACTTATCCATTATTACATGAGTTCAATTCATCAAATTCTTTGTTTTTTTCAAGCTATACATATATACTTATTAATTATTATAATACTACTATGTACTATGTATCCATTAAATCTTGATACATATCTAATTATCAACTCTTGTGATACTAATATATGTTTATCAAACCTTAACATATATAATTATCAACTCTTATAATACTTATATATTAATAATGTAATATCGATAAAATACCCTTTCATTCTATATAATTAATTTTTAACTAATTAAAAAATAAATAAAATTTCCTTTCTTTTTTGAAAGAGGTAAACTCTCTTAAGAAACTGAACCGCCTTTTCCGTCGACTTATTCTCCAATGGGAACCAAATAACATGTACCACGTGATGTCCTCGCCGGATCTAATAAATATAATTTTTTTATTTATATAAAAAATTATTTGTTAATGGGTAATGGTTTTAAAGTGTAAATATTTACAGGGTTCAAATCATAGGGACTGTTTCTACCAAATCTATTTCGCTTTATAATTGTTGACCCGTCCTGGACCACTGGTTGCTTGGATTCATATTATCATTGTCTGTCTTATGCACACTTAAAAGATTCAGATCAGACTACTACCTTTACAAACAGATTGCCCTCAAGGGATGAACCTGGGTGTCTTCTTGGTAAATGTCTGTCCAGACAAACATTTAACAAGCACTTACCAATCCATCTAACCTTTGGATGTTGTGTAAACCTTTAAATTTAATCTTGTTAGGTAGTTTGCTTCTTGCTTTTTATTAGTTCATGTGATGTATTTTTATATAAGTTGTTTATTTTCATAGTATATTTATACGATAAAATTACACATTAATATTTTTTTATTAGTTAGTGTAGTGTGTGCTTGGATGAAGTATTTTTATATAAGTTGTTTATTTTCAATAGTATACTTATACTATAAAATTTCACATTAATATTTTTTTTATTAATTAATGTAGTGTGTGCGTTGAATTAATAATTTTATATTAACTACGTTAGAGACTAAAAGGGTTTTCTAACCTAATCACTTACCAAACTCTTTATCAATGAAATATCGAACTCTTAATCCCATCCTATAAGATTCTTCACCTAACATTTAGTGGCATGGGAATTAGTTTGTTCCATACTTCTTTTACGTCCTCTTAAACACTGATTGTCACTTTTATTCAATGCTATGAACTTTACAGACAAAAGTCAGTAACACATTAACAGTCTGAGAGTTATGTTCAAGCATATAGCTCTCTACATATGTTTGTTTGTGTATAGCTGGTTTTACATTTACATATTTGCGGTGTTTGCTTGTGTATAGCTGGTTTTACATTTACATATTTGCGGTGTCCTTTGAATTCCACGCAATTTTATTGCTATACCTATTTACCTTTCTTTCACTACAGCCTCCAAAGGATTTTTTATAACATGGTGAATTCCTGCTTTTCATCCAGCTCCACTGTTTCTCCGGGCTTGCACTCCCACTTAAACTTCTGCACCAATCGCCCCACGATAAGCTCCACATGAAAAATAGCCAGCCCCCAGCCGGGGCAAATTCTCGGGCCGGCTCCAAACGGCATCATCTTGATCTCTTTGCTCCCGGTCATATCGACGTCCACCCCCCAGGAACCGTTCCGCGGGATTCTCCCACACTCTGGGATCGTTGCCCATCTCGCCCACGCAGAAATTCACAATGGCGTCCACTGGAATGTCGTACCCGCCGAGGGCGCACTCCTCCGTGAAGGTGTGCGGGGCAACGAACTTTGGAATGGCCTCCGTGACGGCGTGCAGGACAACGAACTTTCCTTCACCACCGCTTCCAGATACGGCATTCGGCTTAAGTCATCGTCTTCCACCGGCTTTTCCTTTCCGGCGACGGCGACTATCTCGTCGTAGAGCTTGGCCCCTTAAAAGTTTTAGCTGTGTTCTTCTTTAGTGCTAATGTTCCTAAATCCTTCCAATAACCTCAGCTTAAAAGTTTTAGCTGTGTTGCTCATGTCCCTAAATTCCTAAAGCAGCAACATGTGCTTAGACGCTTAAAAGTTTTAGCTGTGTTGCTCATGTCCCTAAATTCCTAAAGCAGCAACATGTGCTTAGAAGATTTAGTCAACCCTCTAATTTTCGTTAACAAATTTAACAAAGTTTATTAGTTGTAGAGGTTTTTCACACTAACCTAATCTATATATATTATTTTAAATAAAAAAAATTAATTTTTTTTTAAATTTACATGGTGGAATCGGTAGACGCCACGTATGTATATATATATATATATAATTTTAAATAAAAAAAAATTAATTTTTATTAAATTTACATGGTGGAATCGGTAGTCGTCACGAATTCGGACAAGTTGTTTGATTTTTATAGTCACCATAGTATTTTGCACTGTCCCTCCCGAAAACTACTACACAAATCTTCGTGCAATCTGCTCCCATAACCACCATGCCATAATTATTTTAAACTTTTTACACCTTTGAAAGCATCAAAAGAAAAAAAAAATGCTCAATCCGACGAGGCCCGAGATTTGAACCTTGGACCTCCACCCCCCTTACAAGGTTTGAACGAACCAATTGGTCTACACCTAAGACCTAGATTGTTAAAATATATTATATTTAAGATATTAACCATTTATTTTATTTGTTTGTGGTAGACATTACATGCTATCAATAATTTTTTTATTGGAAACCCTGACATAAGCAGTCTCCTCGCAACCATGACCCCTCCTAAAGTTGAAAGCAATCAATATTTTATTATTATTATTGGAAACCTCTATGACCGACAATGTCTCAACCATGACCTCTCATAAAGTTGAAAGCTATACTTATCAATAGGAAATTTAACACAAAGCCACCACACACTCATCCACTCGCCCACGCCACAGTTTGAACCTTGGACCTCTCGAAGAAGAGCCGAAGCACGAACAATTGTGTTGCACCCCATGTACACATGTTATCAATAATTTTGTTTATAACGAAACTAAAACAATTTATTTGATGTGGCTAGAGTATTAAAATACATATTTTAAATATGCAAATTTTATTATAATTACATATATTCATAATTTATTATTAAAAGTTTGTTTAAAAGTAAAAGTAAGTTTTATCCTTAAGCACATATAAAACCTTTAATCTTGAAGTTATAACTCAATTTAGAGGGATCATGGACATCTACTCATACTTGAAATATTGAGCACAGTTAAGTACTCTCTCCTAAATTCAAAAGGAGATTGTTTTTTAAAATATTTATAATTAAATTAAAAATTTATAAAAGTTATGGTTGTCCTAAAATCTATCTGTATAATTTTATTTTAACTTATAAATTGTAAAAAAAAAATCTAAACCAAAATTTTAAAGTTATTGGTAATCCATTCAAACAACTTTTAATTGAACACTAACAATTTCATTTAAACTTCAAACTATGGTGTATGGGTTAATTATCTATTGTGTTAAAGGAATAAAATAAAATATTAAACATAACGAGTCCAAATGTGAAACCAATTCAAGTTCATCAGAACTTAGCTTATAAAATTAGAAGGATACTACTAATTTGAATTTGATAAGTAGTTTTATGAATTTTTTGATAGAAAAAATAATGCACCCGGAGGAGCAGAGGAGGGTTCTCTACCCGCAGGGGACACAAAGAGAAGAGGTGTACCTTGCAGGATTGGAGCCTCGCAATTACTAGCGAATATGCTTTTTCTTTTATACCCTTCCTCGTTCATGGTTTGAGATTCTGGTGTCCCAGGCGTAGAGGAACCACACCAATCCATCCCGAACTTGGTAGTTAAACTCTACTGCGGTGACGATACTGAATTATTAGTTGTTAGTTTACATCCACATCTTGCTTTTAGATGCATACAATTCTTTGAATATGATCACTTGGCTTATTTTTGTCTAGGAGTGAAGATTTAAGTCAAGTAAAAGTTAGAAGATCAAAATACCTTTATTAATAAGGATTTTAAAGTGATACAATAGAATATGAGTGAAATAGCTACTTGGTTGAATGATGTTACAAAATAAATTTAAACTATTACACCTCGTTAAGAAGATAAAGTACTTGTATATGGATCTTAACTATATATTTCTTCAATAAAATTAAGGAAAACTCAATGCATAAAGGAACTAATAATCTCAACATGTAGTATATTATAAAAGCAAGTTCTAGAGTGCACCAAAATGTCAAAATTAGAAGTCTTACTTTGAATATTTCAATGATGATTTCAATATAATGTCATGAAATAGTAAATGAATGTGTTTTAAAAGGTTTAAAGGTCAAAGAGTTGTTAGGTTTTTTTAATTAACATGATGTTTGGAATTGAGTCTTAAGAATGAATACATACTCAATACAAAAAAAACATATACTACAAAAACAAGCATGCTAATGCACATAAACTATGCATATATTGGAAGTTTAATTTATAAAGTAATCATGTTTAATAAAAACTAATATTTTTAGAGAATCTTAATGTTTTCATACAAAATATAAGAATGTAAAGGTTATCTTCTTTTTTCATAATTGATACAAAATTCCAATGCATATGTTATAAATTCTTAATTGTTAGTTTATGCATGTGTTAAAATAATTAAAATTAAATTAATATATATTTAATATGATATATTTTATTTTAAAACACAATCCATACAATAATGCTTGAGATATTTATGCTATAATTTAAAAATGAAATGAAAGCAATATTTGTTTCAAAAAATAGTAAAATCTATTATCATAATAAATAAATAAATAAAATTAACATTACATTAATAATAATGTTAATAACCATACTTCTTTCTAAAATTATTTTCATATATATTCCTATTAGCCTAGTGGAAGTTAAAAACCCTCTATTCTTTTATTTTGTAGATGAGGTTACTTATTTAATTCATGCATATAGTTGGATACATATGTTTGCTTGTGTATAGGTGGTTATACATATTTGTGGTGTCCTTTATATTCCATGTAATTTTAGTGCTAGATTTAAATTTAAAATTCTGATGTTTACAATTAAAAACTTGTGTTTGTTATCTAAATACTACTGCTCGACAACCAGTTCCATCTGCTCTACATAGGTTGAAAATATTTGTTGTGAGACATGGAATTTTTATTTATTTAATTATTTTGGTAAAAAAAATGCTTTTGTATTATTTAAGCAAAAGAAAAAAAACTACATCTCTCCTACTATTGTAAATAGGGCTTTCATCCAAAATTTTGTAGAAAAGAAACAACAATGGCTTAAGTGCATCTTGTTAATACAAGAAAAAGAAATCTATGAATTTCTTCTGAGTCACAAAATATAGGAGCTAGAGTTATTACCATCAATATGTAGTATACGGTATATATCCTCCCTAGTTTTCTACATCATCATTGTGGGGGATCTTCATAACAAGTCAAATACCCATAGTCTAAAACCCAATTTGTCATAGCATCTACAATCTTATTTTGTTCTTGAGGAGCATGAAAAAACTCTACTATTATGAAACTATATTAAATTTCATGTAGCTTGTCAATCACCCTGTGTAACCTCCAATCCTAAGAGGGGGTTTTGGTGGATGCCTTCAATTGATTAATAGTTACTTGTGAGTCTGATTCTACTTATACTATAGACCATCCAAACTTAGTAGATTCTTAAAGGCCATGAAGGATAGCACATGCTTCTACTATATTATTACAGAGGATGCCATGATCTCTGCAAAAATAAAAGCATGAGTACCATCTAAAAATCTTCTTATACCTCTTATACTTACCCTTCCTAGATTACCTCTTGATGCATCATCAATGTTGATCTTCCCCGTACCTCTAGGAGGGACTTGCCATGATCCACCCCTTTGAGTAGTAGGTTGAAGACCTTGTGGATGCCTACATCTCCATTCATCCACAGGGATTTAAATCCTAGAGAGTTACACTATTCCACTATTGAGATATTGTGGAAGGGAGATTCACTGTATGCAGAGTAGTTTCCCTAATATTGACTAGAGTTTTTTTCCAAATATATTAAACATTATTGTGAATTGCTATAAATATTATTTTATTCCTTTTTATTAATAGATTCCAAAGCATCAAATATATATTGACCAAGGCCATATGTTTCATTGAAATATCCAACACGCTCACTCTTGGCCAAGTCCTCCATGCCCATTGAAGGGAGATTAAATACCAAAATGTTCAGGTCTAAAAAGGTTGTCAACCATTTCCATAATTGAATGGCTAGGGGGTAAAAGAAAAAAAAGTGGTCCTAGGTCTCATTCTATGAACAACATAACTCACATTTGAATGGACTAGAAAATCCTTATTTCATTAATTGGTCTTCTATAAGAACCCTCTTGTGGAGTAGGAGCTAGATTAAAAGTCTCATTTTAGATCAAGTCAAGAATTACCAATCTAATTAAAAATTAAAGCATGAGATTCCGAAAATAAAAGAAACACTTAAGATGCAATGTAAAATAACCAGCTTGATATATCAAAAATAAGAGCACAGCCTTTTTTTATTCATATGGTTCCAACTCGGTTACAATACGTCTCCCCCCTTTTTAAAGGCTGGGAGAGCTAGCATGTCTCTATTGCAACAGATGAATAGTGATCTTCTTTCCCGCATGCCCACATTCGAAACGGGCGGGCCAGAATGTTGCCGCCGCTTGTGCCTGATGAATCTTTGTTTCTTGTTGTTGTTCTTCCTGCGTTCAAAAAAAAAACACAGAGCGTTAGTAGCACCTGTGACGTAAGATCAACACGTGATAACAGAATAAATTAAAAATAGTGTATAATGCGACGTATGATGAATATGTAATAAAGTCGCAGATCATATATTCAAGCAATGATGAGATTCGAATATGCTTTTATAAAAGTGGTGCAGAGGACCATTGTCATTGAACCAATCGGTCAAACTGCACTCGAATGAGACGTCTCCACCTGCGAGTTAACGTGATATCGAAAACCACGAGAGCATAGTAATATTCGATATGTATATTAAACATATAATGCAGACTGAACCCTAATGCAGGATAAAAAAATGCAAAAATAGAATATATTAAAGCGAAGCCGGCAAAAAGGTATGGGGTGCCCAAGCGGGCCGCCCCCGTTAGAATTTGATTTTGACGCCAATCCACCAGGGATAGGCTCAAAATCTCAGAAAAGGAATTGTCGTCGAATTGATAGAATACGGTTGTCCACTGTCGGGTATGAAGGTCAGATCTACGCTTCTGAAGACCACCCACCAACCTCTCTTTCACAAGAGATTCTGGATGTGAAGAAAGCGAAATCCAAACTGATGCGATCAGGTCTTCAAATGAACAGCACTTCGTTGTGTTCACAAAATGCTTTTTTCGTCCTCTTTACATTGCATTGAGCTAGTTTTTATAGAAGATTTCACCTCTGAAATATTAATGTCAAAACCCTAAATCCGCAGGGGCCGCTGAGATTTGACCCTTGTCAGATGATTATGAGACATGGCTCGCACTGAGATTATCGCTAGGAACTCACATCAGTAGTTATGAGGCATGGCCTTGGACCGGATCTGTTGTTGAAACTGCTCGTCTCATTACTACAGTTGGTGAAGTCCGCCGTTCTATAGACCCACGGGGTCTCTTTGAAAATGGTACGCAGTGACGCCACGTGGCGGCCATGCCTTCCCGGGAGGTAGGAAAGTCCTCCGCGACTTAGGCTGCCATGACTGCACCTGTGATAGTCTCCCAACGGCCAGCCTACCCACCTACGCGCGCACGCAAGGCAGGAGCCATAAATGGCTGTCTTCGGCTGCCACCTGTCTCACGTCTGCTTTGAATCGCTTTAATGCTGCCTCTGATTGGCGGAATGTCGCCTCTGATTAGTCGAATGTCTACCTTGATGTCTGCCTTGATGTCTGCCTTGATGTCTGCTTTTGATTGGTCGACGCCTGCCTCTGATTGGTTATGGCACTGTCTTTGACGCCGAAGTGTCGCGATATCGCGACACTTCGGCCGGGTCTTGGCTTTGGGCCCGAAGTGTCGCGATATCGCGACACTTCGGCCCGGTCTTGGCTTTGGGGCCGAAGTGTCGCGATATCGCGACACTTCGGCCCGGTCTTGGCTTTGGGCTCGAAGTGTCGCGATATCGCGACACTTCGGCCCGGTCTTGGCTTTGGTGCCGAAGTGTCGCGATATCGCGACACTTCGACCGGCTGGCTTTGGGGCCGGAGTGTCGCGATATCGCGACACTTCGGCCCGGTCTTGGCTTTGGGGCCGAAGTGTCCGCGACACTTCGGCCGGGCTTTGCTTTGGGCCCGAAGTGTCGCGATATCGCGACACTTCGGCCCGGTCTTGGTTTGGGGCCGAAGTGTCGCGATATCGTGACACTTCGGTCGGGCTTTGGCTTTGGGCCCGAAGTGTCGCGATATCGCGACACTTCGGCCCGGCTTGGCTTTGGGCCCGAAGTGTCGCGATATCGCGACACTTCGGCCCGGTCTTGGCTTTGGGCCCGAAGTGTCGCGATATCGCGACACTTCGGCCCGGTCTTGGCTTTGGGCCCGAAGTGTCGCGATATCGCGACACTTCGGCCCGGTCTTGGCTTTGGGGCCGAAGTGTCGCGATATCGCGACACTTCGGCCGGGCTTTGGCTTTGGGCCCGGGGCGATATCGCGACACTTCGGCCCGGTCTTGGCTTTGTGGCCGAAGTGTCACGATATCGCGACACTTCGGCCGGGCTTTGGCTTTGGGCCCGAAGTGTCGCGATATCGCGACACTTCGGCCCGGGCCTTGTTTTGATTAGGCTTGCTTTGGATTTTAAGGCTTGCTTAAGGCTTGAAATTTGCTTTTGATTAAAGGCTTGTTTAAGGCTTGAAATTTGCTTTTGATTAAAGGTTTGTTTAAGGCGACCAACTTTGCTCTGCTCACTTTCCGACCTTCTAAACTGCTATGTGAGTGGCTAGGACCACTGTTTGACCTCTAAGGGCTGCCCTGAAAGTTGTGTGTGTCAATGCGATCAGTGTTTGTAGTCACTTAATCGGATTGGTGCTGTTTTGGTGTCTACAGATGCCCCTTTTTGGGAAGCGCTATGGGTGACGCAGTGCTGAGCAAAAATAGATGACCAAAGCACTAATGATTAGGGTTTCTTGGTAACCTAACCAACTTTTGATGCCCCAAGTATGGAAAGGGCATGCATTCTTGAATCCTTGCTTCTGACGAGCTAAGGAATTTGATTTCAAGTGTTAACCTGTTTTGGTGAGGTGTGACTTGAGCTTGGACATTGATCAGTCATGATTAGGCAAAGGGCGTAACCTTTTGTCCACAGGGGAACCTTGTGTTCATGCTTCGAGAATGCCAAGTGTTTGATCAATTTAATGATTGCTTGTTTACTGCCCCGAGCAGGAGCGTGATTGTCTTTGTCAATGATTCTTTGAATGCATGCCATTGCCTTGATTGGGTGTGTGCTTGTTGATTGGTGACTAAGTGTGACTACCCCCTCAAGCGACGAATCGATGAGGGAATGACCTTCGTGAGAAAAGCGACGAGTCGCTTGACCCAAGATGACTTAGGTTAGGGTGCCTTTAGATGTTTTACCGTTTAAGCACGTGCAATTTCCTGACATTTGGACCTATTTTTGGTGGGTGTTAACCCTTTTGGTGATGCCATAATGGGGTGAAATCATCAAAAACCCGTCTTCCCGTGGAGCGGTCCGGCTATGGTAGCCTTCTTGGGGAAGTAGGAGAGTGACAATTTGAGCCCCGACATCGATTTTCTTTATGCCAAGAGGTTAAGTGCAAGAGCACTTGTGTCCGGCAATGCTTATTGCTATGGTTTTTGTGTTGCATTTTTGTGATGTTTTTGTTGTTTTGATTTTCTTTCTTTGTGTATATGTCATGATATTATGGTATGCATAATGATTGATGTTGATGGATGCATGCTACTTTATATTGATGGATGCATATGGTATGATAAATGCGATTGTTGTATGTTGATTTATTTTGATGGATGCATATGTTGTGATGAATGCAAATGTATGTGATATGCAGAAATGAAATGGATGGATGGACTTTGTGGTGTTTGGCTATGGCACCATAGACTCGTTTAGAACTCTATTATTTTGTCTTTTAGGCGATTGTTGTGATGCATAACTTTGTATGTATACATGTGGTTTTTCTTTTCTTTTGTATTTTCTGATGGTATCGTAAGGATGAAAATAGCGCAGTTTGGTTTAGAAGTGTAGCTAAGGTTTTCTGAGACTCGGACGGTTTTAACTTACTAGCCATGACTGTACTTTATCTTACAAGACTTTTGAACAAGGTATGAATCGTACTTGTTTTTGACCAAGTTATTTCACATCCCTGTGTGTGCAATTGAGTTCATTTATGTGGTATTTGTCAGGATACCGCTAGTGCCAGATGGGCTTTCAACCGAACCTGTACTGAGGATCACCTAATTAGCTCCACTAACTCCTTTGTTGTATTTAGTTAGATTAATCTGCGGTGTTATCCAGGATACCATAAGCTAGCTCATCCTTATGCAAACATTGGTCTCGCACATACGCAAAGCGAATGTGACAGACATATCGTCATGCGGGTAGGATACCACCATTGCCAGATAGGATGTCAACCAAACCTGTAATGAGGATCACCTAGATGGTTTTTTGAATGTTGAGAATTCCAGGGATTCAAGTTCGGGATATTTGTTGGCTGAATGATTTAGAAAGTTGCTCGTCTATATAGTGATGAAGATCACTCGTTTATTTTCTATTAATTCTTTTTGAGCAAGGATTTTGAATAGTGGTGATAACCACTGTTATTTGATTTTGTGTTTTGAATATTGTGAGTTGGCTTTGATCCTCGTGGCCTTGGGGATGACTATCCATCCTGGTTAGGGGCGGATAGTATGAATCCTTACGACGTTGGGGACCAAGGGGATGATGGAGATTATGGAGTAAGGGCATTGATCTGTTAGGCCTTGGGGATGACTACCCATCCCGGTTAGGGGCGGATAGTACGAATCCTTACAACTTGGAGACCAAAGGTGAATGGAAAGTGTTAGGATGATGATTTGTTGGAATTTTGTTTGTGAATGGTGTTGATCCCTTTAGGTCTTGGGGATGACTACCCATCCTTGGCAGGGACGTGTAGTACAAATCCTTACAACTTTGGGAACCAACTATGATTGGGATTTGGTAGTGGTGAAAACCACTGTATATGGAGGTGAATGGATAGGAAAGAGCTTGTCCTTTTGTGAATTCTCAGCATTCTAGAACCATTCGCACGGGGGGATGAGCAAGATAACCGTTTCGCTTATGGTGACCTGGATTACTCGTGCAGGTTTCATCTTTCGTTCACACAACTTGGGAATTTTTATGTGTTTTAATTTGTGTTGGGATGTTACGTAACAAGGTGTATTTCAAGTGTAACTCTACCTTCATAAAATCTGTTTGACTTGATACATTACATGGCTAAAGAGCAAAATGATGACCGAATCACGAAAAACTCTTGATACATTAAAAGACCACCGACTCTAGTGTGGTAAAAGCAATGCATGGTGTTTTTGTTGTTTTTGTAAAATGGAACGATGTGGAACAAGATGGACTAGTAGAACCATGACAGCCTATGGTGCCTTTGACCTACACGACCACAAATATGCAATGTATGGATGCAATGCTTTAATGCATCTATGTATTTTTGTATTTTTGATGGATTGATTTTTGTGAATATGAAGATGAAGTGCGAGAAGAACTCTCTATTGATGAATTTGAGTATGCCTAGAAATGAGATGCAAATTTTTGTTGTTTTTGATGATTTTTGTTGTTTTTGAATTTTCTTGATTTTTGACCAAGCGATTGTGGAAATCCTTGGAGCATTTTGGGATTGACCAAGCGATTTCAAGAATCCTTGGAGCCTTTTGGGATTGACCAAGCGATTTTAGGAATCCTTGGAGCATTTTTGGGATTGACCAAGCGATTTCAAGAATCCTTGGAGCATTTTGGGATTGACCAAGCGATTTTAAGAATCCTTGGAGCATTTTTGGGATTGACCAAGCGATTTTAAGAATCCTTGGAGCATTTTGGGATTGACCAAGCGATTTTGATAATCCTTGGAGCATTTTGGGATTGACCAAGCGATTGTAAGAATCCTTGGAGCCTTTTGGGTGACCAAGCGATTGCGATAATCCTTGGAGCATTTTGGGATTGACCAAGCGATTATGAGAATCCTTGGAGCATTTTTGGGGTGACCAAGTGATTGCGATAATCCTTGGAGCATTTTGGGGTTGACCAAGCGATTGCGATAATCCTTGGAGCTTTTGGGGTGACCAAGTGATTGCGATAATCCTTGGAGCTTTTGGGGTGACCAAGTGATTGTGAGAATCCTTGGAGCTTTTTGGGTTTGGACTATGGCTCTTCAGGGGATAGAGGTACCCCCAACTTGATGGTCTTTGTGCTCCGGATCTGGCTCTGGAGGGATTGGCATGAATGGATCGGCCCTATGCATGGATAGGAGGACAGGGTCTACCCTCGACACTGATGTTGCTATGAGGTCTCTGGGTGAAAGTTGATCTTTGTGTGCCCAAAGTGGCGGATGTAATGCTTGGTCCCACTCGCGGTGGGTTAACGCGCCACTCATGCCCTAGTATTATGTTTATCTGTTGACATGCTTCATCGATATTTATAGGATGTCGATGTTGTCGCATGTGATTGTTGTGGGCTATCTCTGTTTTATCCTCACCTTCGACCAGTGAGTACAGCTCATCAGAATCTGGAGATTCTGAGACATGGAGGACTGTATCATCAGGTAGCCCTATGGTTAAAGTTTGATCCTCTTCGAAAGGAGCCTCATGTAAGTTGGGCCTTGGGAGCTCCAAAATCTTGGTCTCTACCAACCCTAAGTGCTCTAGTGCTTTGCATGTATCGGGAGATTTGAGCTCCTCCTCTTTGGTTGGTTCTTGTTGAGGAACTTGGGGCTTATGGAGGGGTGGCCAGATAGCACCCCCCATGCCTTGGTAGGGCTGTTCATCCCGCTCTTCTTTTCGCTCAGATTCCTTAGAAGCTTCTTGATGAATTTCTAAGGGTGGCTCATAAACCTGGGTGGATGTCTGAGGAAGGCACCCGTCATTGGTTATAGGAGCGGCCTCCCGCTCATGTCCTTCAGGAATCGGGAGAGTAGCCTCCCGCTCCTGTCTAGGAGGTGTTGGGGGTAGCGTTTGATGAGGTCGCGATGACCTGTCTCGCCCCCATGGGTTGTGCCCCTCAAAATGTTTTGTCTTATGTGTGTGAGGGGTTGGAGTCTTCTCCTGTATAGTGTGTTGGAACAACTCATCCTTCTGGTGTTGAAGGTGCTCTTTATTTAGAAGATACCATTGCTCTAACTGTTGTCGTTCTAGCTCAAGTTGCGTGAGTTGCATCCGGTGTGCGAAATGCTTGATAGATTCTAAGATAGTTGGTCTCACCGCCTCATGTTTAGAAGGCCTAGATGCCTCTCCTAGATATCTATCTTGGTCATAGTGATCCAAGATATCTATAGGCAGCCTCCCTCTGTTGGAGGTAGCGGCATTTATCCGAGGCTCTGGCCTCAGTGTGTGACCATGGTATCTAGCGGGTGCGGAGGCGTATTGCTCCCGCGATGTATATTGTTTTTGAGGAAGGTAAGGGTCTTCCTCGTGCTCTCTTTCATAAGTGAAAAGGGGATGGGTGGAGTTGGCCCGCCCCGCCTGAGAAGCCTTGTGCTCTGGATTTGTCCTTGTAGTCCTGACAACTAGAGGGGGTGAAGGAGGGATAGTGTAATGATGTGGTTCCTCCCGTTGAACCCTATGTTGACCTAGCGCTTCATCGCGCGGTGACCGCTCATAGCGAGCATCTAAGGGAGCTCTCCTATGACTATACCCCTCATGGAAGGGTGTGTGCTGAGTGCTATGCTGAACAGGAGTGCTCCTCGAAGAGGTGCCCCTATAGTCCCTATCCGTCGGGGCACGGAGGGGACTGCTTTGTGTGTCTGACCGCCAAGGTGGTATGACCAAATCCTTGGGGCTAAGGCGAAGGCGACCAGCGCCCTCTCTTTGTGCACCTTCCGCAGCGTCCGCCCTTGATTGGGCTTGGCTACGGGTGTACACCATTGTGGTGCTTCTCTACTTAGCTAAGCAGATTTTTATCTCATTTATGATGATTTTTCTTTTTGTCTACACTAAGCAGAAATGAACACACACATACACAAAACCGTGATTATCTCTTTTAAGGATTAATAGTGTGTCCTAAATTGGTTTAGTGCATTTTGATGTTTTGTTTTGTTTTTGCAATTTTTGAAGAACGTTTAAATGCATAATGTTGGCTCATATGACTCCCATAAATGGTCGCCCCTTCAATATACCATTGTCGGACCGATATACCAACCTCTCTATATACCCGCCCTTACGAGAGGGAAACTATAGGTACGTGAGAGCAGATGGTACGTGGAACATAGGCGGTACGAAAGGGGGGATTGTCCCGTTAATGACACCTACCATAGAAGACTTATCCTCGCGTGCATGGGAATCACCCCAAGCAACACTCGGTCAGCTTTCGTCAGGATTTACGCCTAACAACAATGACAATCGGGGAAATGGATGCAAAGCTAAGCCAAGGTGGTGATGAACCCACCGTTGGTCTTGCTCAAGGGCTGGGGTTTTACGACCAGCTCCTTGGTTCAATTTTACCACGTGAAGTGTGTGTGGTTCATTTTATTTAATAAAAATGAAACAAGCAGCAAAAAAGAAACTTTCCCTATGCCATACAAACACTACAAACCGAAAAACAGCAAGTAGAAATTTGAATTTTTTTTTTTTTTTAAATAAATAAATAAAGCAAGAAAATTTTAGGAAAATTTCTCTACCTTTCTTTAATAATTAAAAAAAATGAAAGTAAAAAAAAAAATAACAAATAAAATAAATAGAAATATCACAATGAGAAAATGACATGGACAGTTAGAAACCGTTACCTCTTTTCTGCTCGGACTTGCTGTTTCTGACCTTCGGCTTAAAAAAGGTACCTGTTAAGCACAAAACACAACAAATCTGATTAGTTTCTGTGATTTAAAAATCTGGGAACGGTCCCACCGTGATCGCCACTGAAAGCATGAGATTCCGAAAATAAAAGAAACACTTAAGATGCAATGTAAAATAACCAGCTTGATATATCAAAAATAAGAGCACAACCTTTTTTTATTCATATGGTTCCAACTCGGTTACAATACGTCTCCCCCCTTTTTAAAGGCTGGGAGAGCTAGCATGTCTCTATTGCAACAGATGAATAGTGATCTTCTTTCCCGCATGCCCACATTCGAAACGGGCGGGCCAGAATGTTGCCGCCGCCTGTGCCTGATGAATCTTTGTTTCTTGCTGCTGTTCTTCCTGCGTTCAAAAAACAACACAGAGGCGTTAGTAGCACCTGTGACGTAAGATCAACACGTGATAACAGAATAAATTAAAAATAGTGTATAATGCGACGTATGATGAATATGTAATAAAGTCGCAGATCATATATTCAAGCAATGATGAGATTCGAATATGCTTTTATAAAAGTGGTGCAGAGGACCATTGTCATTGAACCAATCGGTCAAACTGCACTCGAATGAGACGTCTCCACCTACGAGTTAACGTGATATCGAAAACCACGAGAGCATAGTAATATTCGATATGTATATTAAACATATAATGCAGACTGAACCCTAATGCAGGATAAAAAAATGCAAAAATAGAATATATTAAAGCGAAGCTGGAAAAAGGTATGGGGTGCCCAAGCGGGCCGCCCCCATTAGAATTTGATTTTGACGCCAATCCACCAGGGATAGGCTCAAAATCTCAGAAAAGGAATTGTCGTCGAATTGATAGAATACGGTTGTCCACTGTCGGGTATGAAGGTCAGATCTACGCTTCTGAAAACCACCCACCAACCTCTCTTTCACAAGAGATTCTGGATGTGAAGAAAGCGAAATCCAAACTGATGCGATCAGGTCTTCAAATGAACAACACTTCGTTGTGTTCACAAAATGCTTTTTTCGTCCTCTTTACATTGCATTGAGCTAGTTTTTATAGAAGATTTCGCCTCTGAAATATTAATGTCAAAACCCTAAATCCGTAGGGGCCGCTGAGATTTGACCCTTGTCAGATGATTATGAGACATGGCTCGCACTGAGATTATCGCTAGGAACTCACATCAGTAGTTATGAGGCATGGCCTTGGACCGGATCTGTTGTTGAAACTGCTCGTCTCATTACTGTAGTTGGTGAAGTCCGTCGTTCTATAGACCCACGGGGTCTCTTTGAAAATGGTACGCAGTGACGCCACATGGCGGCCATGCCTTCCCGGGAGGTAGGAAAGTCCTCCGCGACTTAGGCTGCCATGACTGCACCTGTGACAGTCTCCCAACGGCCAGCCTACCCACCTACGCGTGCACGCAAGGCAGGAGCCATAAATGGCTGTCTTCGACTGCCACCTGTCTCACGTCTGCTTTGAATCGCTTTAATGTTGCCTCTGATTGGCGAAATGTCACCTCTGATTAGTCGAATGTCTGCCTTGATGTCTGCCTTGATGTCTGCTTTTGATTGGTCGATGCCTGCCTCTGATTGGTTATGGCACTGTCTTTGACGCCGAAGTGTCGCGATATCGTGACACTTCGGTCGGGTCTTGGCTTTGGGCCCGAAGTGTCGCGATATCGCGACACTTCGGCCCGGTCTTGGCTTTGGGCCCGAAGTGTCGCGATATCGCGACACTTCGGCCCGGTCTTGGCTTTGGGCCCGAAGTGTCGATCGGGCCGAAGTGTGCGATATCGCGACACTTCGGCCCGGTCTTGGCTTTGGGCCCGAAGTGTCGCGATATCGCGACACTTCGGCCGGTCTTGGCTTTGGGCCGAAGTGTCGCGATATCGCGACACTTCGGCCCGGTCTTGGCTTTGGGGCCGAAGTGTCGCGATATCGCGACACTTCGGCCCGGTCTTGGCTTTGGGGCCGAAGTGTCGCGATATCGCGACACTTCGGCCCGGTCTTGGCTTTGGGGCCGAAGTGTCGCGATATCGCGACACTTCGGCCGGGCTTGGCTTTGGGGCCGAAGTGTCGCGATATCGCGACACTTCGGCCGGGCTTTGGCTTTGGGCCCGAAGTGTCGCGATATCGCGACACTTCGGCCCGGTCTTGGCTTTGGGCCCGAAGTGTCGCGATATCGCGACACTTCGGCCCGGTCTTGGCTTTGGGCCCGAAGTGTCGCGATATCGCGACACTTCGGCCCGGTCTTGGCTTTGGGGCCGAAGTGTCGCGATATCGCGACACTTCGGCCGGGCTTTGGCTTTGGGCCCGAAGTGTCGCGATATCGCGACACTTCGGCCCGGTCTTGGCTTTGTGGCCGAAGTGTCGCGATATCGCGACACTTCAGCCGGGCTTTGGCTTTGGGCCCGAGTGTCCGATATCGCGACACTTCGGCCCGGGCCTTGTTTTGATTAGGCTTGCTTTGGATTTTAAGGCTTGCTTAAGGCTTGAAATTTGCTTTTGATTAAAGGCTTGTTTAAGGCTTGAAATTTGCTTTTGATTAAAGGTTTGTTTAAGGCGACCATCTTTGTTCTGCTCACTTTCTGACCTTCTAAACTGCTATGTGAGTGGCTAGGACCACTGTTTGACCTCTAAGGGCGGCCCTGAAAGCTGTGTGTGTCAATGCGATCAGTGTTTGTAGTCGCTTAATCGGATTGGTGCTGTTTTGGTGTCTACAAAAAATATTACAAAGTAAATTTTTTCTATGTTAAATATCTTAGAGTTGCATTATACACACCATTGAAATGTAAACCCATCCATCCCAACATGTATTTGCATTTTTCCAAATAAAATGATAATATTATAAGAATATGATAAATAACCTCCATTGCTAATGAGGTATGGAATTACTTTTCATATAACTAACATGATAAAAATTAATAGAATCCAAAAAATTCCTTCCACTTTCCTCCTACATATTTTCAAGCAAAACAATCAAAGTAATCTTTCGCTTCTAATGTTCCTAAATCTTCCCAATAACCTCAGCTTAAAATGTTTAGTCATGTTTCTCTTGTTCCTAAATCTCTATTTGTGCTTGGAATATTTGCAATCAATTTTCATTCACAAAATTGACATTAATTTGTCTAGGACACATTAAATGCATATTTTTTCGAGCATTTACCAATTTAGAATAATATATATATATATATATATATATATATATATATATATATATATATATATATATATATATATATATATATATATATATATATAATGATACATAGGGAATCGATTAAATCCATAGTTCCTTTTTACTACGAGGTAAGTATTCATGAAACTGGATCAACCATGGCCAAGGGTTAGTATTGTTATTGTTGTTTTGGCATGCACTCAGAGGATTCAAAATAGACTACGACCTTTGAAAGCTAGCAAGCATACCTCCAAAGTTTAAACCTAGGTGTCTTCTTGGTAAAATCCTAACTAGTAAAACACTACCCATCCACCTAACCCTTGAGGGCTTACTAATTCAAAATATTTTTGAAAGGAAAGATAGGAATATTTTCTTCCATCATATGCAATCCTTTGCCTTCCCTTCACTCGATGTCTCTCAATAAGCGAAACAAGCATGTCCATCTGCCTTTGTCATAGCACCAAATGAAGCACCAAAAATGAGTCCTCTAATGCCAAAACCCCTTTGTGAAGTAGTAGATCCCTTAACACATCCTTTACCTCTCTCACAACCTTCTTCTCCAACCGTACCCAAAGCACATGTACAACAATATACAAAATATCACATATCTTAGGTGTCACACCATAACCATGACATCATTGCTTTGGATCTTGTTGCTCACATCCTCCATGAGAACTTCCATCCCCCACTTTCGGCCTACGTAAATAACCTGATGGCTGTGGGGTTGAGCATTGTGACCATGATTTTTTGATGCAGGTCACACCACGTGGAGTTGTATTTGGTGGTATTTATGCCCATCCTATTGTTGGTTGTGATCTGATGGGGCTTGTGTAGGTACGACCATATGGTGAAGGTGGCGCCCCACTACACCGCCTCATATGTGACATTATATAATGTCCTATATAAATGGTATAACACAAAAGGGCCCCATGCAAACCTCATCTTTGTATCTCTCATCTCAGCCACAACTCCTACAAGAGCCCATGGTAGATATCATCTACTAATGTGACAAGCCAATAGTCAAACAACTACCCCACTTAAGACAACTATCAATAGAGATACCCTCTCTTCCTGTCATCCCCTTCATACTAATGCCACTCTGGTTGATTTGATAGAGCTAATCCTCAATCAATTACTCCAAAGTCGTCTCTTGCACCAAAGCTAGTACACCACCTATCTTCTAATTGAATTTCATAGAATTCACCATACATCCTCTAAGGTGGTAGTCATATTATCTGTAGGCAACAAAATATGAATGATTCTAGGTACCATCTCTTGACCAATATGATCAGCAGAGGACAGTCTACATCCAGCCTAGGCATCTCTGCTACCTAGATAAGCCCCATCCCCTCCATAAAATCCCTATCTGCTTAAGTGAGATTCATCATTCTATCCTCAAAATCGATGCAACACCACACTCAACCCTCGAGAGTACCATACTACAACCATAAACATCAATATACAACATCATCAGTTCAAAAATTAGCAAAAAATAGTGCATTAAGCAAAAAACACAAAATCACCTAGGTTTTCATGAATTTGTTTAGGGTTTTGTGAATTCACTTAGGGTTTCAAGAATTCACTTAGGGTTTCATGAATTTGCCTAGGGTTTCATGATTTTTCAAGGATTCAGGGGTCTTGTGAATTCATAAGTTTTCAAGGACTTTTGGGCGTAAATTCACAACAAGGTTGTGAGTTCATGATGACGGTGGTGTGGCAAAAAAACCACCCAAAAATCTGGATAAATTTGACAAAAATCATAATAAAAGTACATATTTAAGATAAAAGGACAATTTTATACTTAACCAGATCCTCGTTTTTACTCCATTGCCACCTCTACACATGAATTTTGCTCTGTGAGTGGGAAGAGACATTTTCTCTAGAGCCAAAAAACTAGAAAACCGCACAGTAAAAGTGAATTAGAGTTTGACCCCACCTTCCATTTTAACCCACCCACTCTTCTTTATTTTTCATTTCTTTTTTTTTATCAGTCATTTCAAGTTCTGTTAGGAATATGGTATTCCTTATGAAACTCGAGGGGGCACCCTGATCGAAAAATCCATCAATTTTAATGCAAAAAAATAAAAATAAAAATTAATAATGATTTTTTAGCAACATTTTCACATGAACTATCCATCCTAAACCATCTACCCCTTTTTTACCCACATGAACCATTATAATTCTTGCTCAAGCATCTACATCTTTCTTTGATGCATTTATTGCTCATAAATGTGCCAAAGAGGGGGTAAAATGTAGACAAGAAATTTTGACCCTAGGTCATAATACCTCCCCTCCTCTAACACACGTAACCCATTAACCCACATTTTTCCTCACACCGTCAAAACCACTCTCTAACCTCCACTTTTATTTTTACCCCACTTCTATCAAATTTGCAACCCCCAAATTTAGCTCACAAATCTGCTAAAACAGATAGTTGCCTACCTATTTGGATGTCCATTTGGATTCGTTCCAAACCAGGCTAACATCGTATCTTATGCAAATTCACGGCCTCCAAATTTAGGCTATAAAATAGCTTAAATTGGGAATTTTCCCAATTTGACTAACCTACCCAAATTGCGATCTTGAATCTTGTAGTTTCTGGTTCATTCGTGTTGATCCAAGTTATTAAACCCGCATTTTGTCTCACAAAAGGGGCTAATCGAGAATTTGGTAAACTAATGAGTAATTGTATTTGATTGACATAATCCAAAGATTAATAGATATGTTGTATATTGAGTGACAAAATAGGTTATTTGTAGGTTGAAGAATGATTTTGGAGCTCATCATGTTGGTGATATGTCCATCTTGTTGCCATTACCATTGCAATACTAGACGATCAAATCTACAATATTCCCACTATGAGAAAGTTGTTTTACATTTTTTTTGATATATTCATTTTAGTTTTTTGCATATGCACTTCACATTTTGCACATTTAGCGAATTTGTCAACAGATCCACAAATTCTCTTACAACCCACGAATTCGCTTACAAGCCACAAATTTGCACACTTACAGGTTTGGGGGTAAATCTCTACCCCCAGATCTATTGTTTCATTTACATATTCCACCTTGATCATTCTACATTTTATAGCACTCTACTTTCTCCATTGTTTCTATTATTTCCTTTTAGCTACCACATTTATTTGCAATAGATCTATAATTCCATCTGTTTATGCATGGTTTGCTAAAAGGACCAAGGGGACTTGACTATCACGTCATTAAGATCAATCATATAGTGGCCTAAGCAGGGCCTCGAATTCTAATAAAAAAATCTAGTGGTTTGTGTGACTATTTGCAATTTTCCAATGAATTTGTGCTCAGATCCGTAAATTCACCCTACAAACCATGAATTTGCTTACAGGTTGTGAATTCACAGTGCACATTATGAATTCACTCTAAACAAACATTCAAATTAGGTAGACCTTCAATCCTACTTGTTTCGATTTTATATTTATATTTTATATTTATATTTTATATTGTCCTAGGCATTATGTTTTTTAGATCTCTATGAAAAGAATTCAAAAACACAAAAAAAATATTGAAAACATAGTTTAAATAGGTGCATTATAGCTTAAACATTGTTTGTTTGTCTTCAAGGAAAACTGAAAATGCATATAAATTAGATCTTAGTTGCATTTTGATCTAAAATCAGGTGTTTGTAAACTAAAAATAATACATCTAAACAACAACCTTTGGCTAGATTTAGAAGTAATCTCAAATACTTCTTGGTAAATCCTAAAATTGTCCAACTATAACTAAAGGAGGTACGTCACTAGGTACCCCCCATCAAGGTGTAGGTTTCAAACATCCATCCCCCTTCTAAGCACGGATCCATTTGCCTAGAGGGTAAGGGGCATGAATTTTGTTACCTATAGTCAAATAATGATAATATGAGGAGAATAATTGAGCAAATTAATATGTATATCAACACTTGTATAATAAATCAAATAACATTCATTTATATACTAAAATATGATTGTAAATAGCCTGAATCATTCATGAACTATGCATCAAGAAAACTTATAATATTAATTGCTCAAAATGTATACAAGCTTTATTACTTCTATTCTTATTACAACTTTGATTATCAATACTTGATTCTTGATTGAATTGCTTTCCTATGGAGCATTGTCTCCATAATATAGCAATAGTAATATGACTCTTCAAGTACTTGACTATTGCTCTCCATATGCCAAGTCTCATGACTCTTGGTTTATCAACTTGCCACTTGCATACTAGATGGACACTTGACTCTAAGACACTTGCACACATGAATCTTACGCTTTTACATTCACTCCTAGTCTAGGACACTTGTGTACTTCTTCACACTACATATTTGCATTCTTACATACAAGACACTTGTGCACATACTCTCTTACATGGTACATTAGCATGTACTAAATAATGTAATATACGTCAAAAATTATTGTCTATTTCTATATATTTTATAGGTCAAACAAGAGTACCATCGATAGGTGAAATCTTCAACGATGCTTTTATGAACTGACAACACTTCTACCTCTATGGCAAAAACAACTTTTTTTACCCTCAACCTATATCATTTAAGTAATAGGACTAGGACTTTGTTTGTTATGTACTTAAACTAGGTTTTGTTTTTTATTTATTAGCAAAATAGAGAAAAAGGAAAGAAAAACTAATTTAATCTTAACTACATAAAGGACTAGTTTAATATTTCAACTTTAACATTTGATCAAAAAAGCTTATAATTGCATCTTAAAACTTGTTTGTTGTATTTTATTACACATTTGCTTCTTGAAAAAAAAATCTTAATTTACTTTATTATCAAAAGCAAACTCTTATATTTGGCATACGAATTTGTAGTTAGTTATGTAAAGCATTGAACACTGTATCGGCCATGTTAAATAGAAGGATAGCGGGAGGAATATTATTTCAGCTTCTTCATCAACAAGTTTAGCCCAAGTTTGTTTGTTTTACTAAGATAGGGCTATCTTGCATTTGTATGATCTTCTCTTGTTTTTTTCTTGTACATATTTTGAGCTCTGTGTAAAGGGTTGAGATCCTTCAACCCATTTTTTTATCAATACCAAAAAAAAATCTAATTAACTTTAGACCTTGTATATTATATTAGGACTAGATTAATATTAAGCTTAGATTAGAATTATATACAATGTTTTAATATTCAAACTTTGATTTAATAAACATATATAAAATAAATAACATTTTATAAAAATCATTTTATATTACATTATAAAAATTAAAACTATTTTATTTTATAATAAAATTATATATTTAAAATTTTTATTTCAATTCTTATAACTTAAAAAATTACTAAATTATAAAATATATTTATATTAATTTCAAACCTTTAAAAAAAAAACAAACCTTGAGACTCACGTAATTGCCAAGTCTAATACCTAATTGAATTTCTTTTTTTTTATGAGGTAGGAATGCATGGCTTTGAAAGGTAATGCCGTCAAGAATATGCTAACGTGGATAACGACAAAATGAGGATGGGCTAGGGTATGGTTATCCGGCTGTGGGTATCCAGTCAACCCTCTTTATTTGAACTCGTCTAATTTTTGGATTGGAGGGTTATCCGGCTGTGGGTATCAACCCTCAAATTGTTAGATTTGGTACTACCCTAAGGTAGTCTTTACTACTGTTTTTTAAAGTCAACCATCGTATAATTGTTTAATTATTTTTTTTCAATCCTTTTTAATTAAACTCGTATAATTATTTTACTATTTTTTAAAGTCAAACCTCTTTAATTAAACTCTTATAATTATTTTAATATTTCTTTGGTTCCTTCTAATAAAATTAGAAAAAAAAAAACAAATAATCAAATGGTATAGTTTATTGTTAAAAATTTTAATCTGGTTAAATAATATACAATTTAAAAATAAAAAATTGGTAAGGACGTCACAATTAAATATCGGTATGGACATCACTTGCATTATGGATGATGTGATTTGAGTTCTATCCCCAAGATTTAAAAAACCAGGACGGATATATATGTAAAGAAGTATTTATTCAATAAAAACAAAATTAAAATAAAATATTATTTTTAATAATTTAAATTTAAAATATTATAATATAATTAATTTATATTATAGATAGGTAGCACAGACCCAAAGAGGAAGGGGTTCGACATTAATTTTTTATTAGAAGTTTTAATTTTAAATTTTAATAATAATCATACGAATGTTAATTTACTATCTAGCATGTAGATTTTTTAACCATTATAAACATTAAACTTTATTTTTATTAATTTATGATATATGATTAATTATTAAGATATTGTTGGTCACGAATCTGCTACAGGAAAGGATTTTCTAAAACTATGCACCTTAGACCCGACCAACATTGAAAGGTTGGGAGAAAGAGATGTCTCCCAGACCAATCTCCAGAGAGGGCCGATTCCCTTACTAAAACTAAGTTTGATTTCAGATTAAAGTCGCTGGAAAGGAATTATAAATGTGCAGAAAGAAACAAGAAATACAAGAAAAGAGATGGGAAATATAGTTGTAGGCCGAATTTGTTAGATCGGGAAGAAACTCAGCAAGAATTAAACCTCAAGTGTATGAACAGCATATAATAATAAAAACTACAGCGTAATCCAGTTATGATCTTGCGCAAACAACATTCAGAATTGCATTCCAGAACTCACTTTCTTATAGCAACATTCAAACTCAAATGCAGAATTTGAATCTAACAGTAAATTAGAAAACCGAGCATAATTGAGAAATACATGAAACAAAAGGAGATCACACAGAAAAACGTTTGCCAAATCAGAGGCCAAGTCTCTTTCATTCATGCAAAACAACATGAAAGCTTTCATGCAACATTGTCTCTCAAACTCCTGATCCATTTTTCTGAGATCTACATTGTTTTATATAGAAGTCTTGCTTCTTTACAACATTTAAAACTTGCAACGGACTTCCTCGAGATCTACAACCTATGCAACGAAAACAAGGAAATGCTCCTCTTAAACCAGCCTCGAAACAAGGAGTCGATCGTCTTCATTAAATGGTCATTCTTGAAATATGCTTGGACTGTTAGAAAAACCACGAAAAGCCGCTTTGAATAATGGAAATATTTAATTCTGATGGCTTGGACACGTTCTTCTACCTTGCTCGCATCGGAAAGCAGCAAAACATTTAATTCTGGTGTGCTTTGAATCATCGAAACTCACAAAACTACATCGGGCCGTTTGAACTGCATTCTAGCGCGAAACTGTAATAGGTCGCGAAAACGTGACAGGTCGCGAAAACGCGACAGGTCACGAAATCGCGACGTCTTTCTGCTCCGTACACTTTCCTTACTTTCGGATCATGAAAATCAACCATGTCGCGAAATCGTGACATATTTGGCTCCTTTGTCTCCTTCGCTACCTTAAACCGCAAAAACGCGACGCATCGCGATTTCGCTATGTTCTGTACAATTATGTTCCTTCTCTACCCTGTTGCCGCAAAAATGTGACAATGCGCGATTTTGCTACATCTTCCTGTCGGCACCTTCATCGTTATCTTCGGGTCGCGAAAACCAAGCAAGTCATGAAATCACTACACTATCTCGCCGCTGCTCAATCTTCTCTTCTAAGTCACGAAAATCTGACATGTTGTGATTTTGCTACAACTTTTTGCACTTGGTCCTTCTTCAACAATGTGTCACGAAATCACAACGTTTTTCTGCGTTCTCTACTGCTACCACTTCCTGTCGCGATTTCACGACGTCTACTTCGTGCTTGGTCTCATTTACAAAAGTGTCACAAAATCGTGACGCCATTCGTGCCTTCAAATTTTTCATCCACCTTAACTGCGACCACGCAACACGTAGCTATTTTGCTACGTCTTTCGCCTTTTGCGTTGTGATCAGTATTATGTCGTGATATCGCTACCAAGTTGAGTCTCATTTCCTGTTGCTTAGTTATGTCGCGATTTCGCGACGGTTTTACCCTGCTCTGCTCCATGCCATTATAAGTCGTGAAAACGCGCATGTCGTGATTTCGCTACCTTTTTGCCACGCTTCCCTCGTTGACCATGTTGACCGTGATTTTTTGACGCGTCGCGAAATCGCGACATTTTTTTCCCCTGCTGTCGTTGACTGCATTGATCACGATTTTGGAACACGTCGCAAAATTACGACAGTTTTCGACTTTTCTCTTTTCTGCCCTTTTGCGCCATGAAACTGTGACAAGTCGCGATTTCACGACAATCTTCGGACTTAGCCTTTTTTGCATCAAAACCTGTATAGAAGTGAGAATTTCAACAACTTATGCATGAATAATCAACAATCAACACAATGTGGCAAAAATGCCAAAATTCTTGGTGGCTCGCGGGGTATACAGTTCTGCTATATGCACAAATCCCAGACCTGAATCCATTGGGCAACAGAGTCAAGAAAAACTGAGAATAGAAAGCTGGCTGATGGGGTACATCTCGGTGGACTGCTGCAACAACTCTTGCTGAATGATGGAAACTTCAAGTAAATCTCTATTTGGCTGAGCTAACCAGGTGCTGTAAAAGAATCTCCATGAAAGCACCAGGGGTTGCAAAATGGAAATGCATGAAACAAGTGGAGTGGGAACTAGGGAATGGAATGGTGGATGATGGAATGATGGAGGAGAGGAGTGATGCGGTAGATACAGTAACAGAGTGCCCCTGTGCTACCAACTGCTATGAAAGGGAAATGAAGGTGAATGGAAGAAACATAATGGAAGTGATTATGATGAAAGAGGTGTGAACCATGGATAAACTGTGATAAATGCTAAAATGACAGAGAACTTAGAAGAAAAGGATAAGAAGAAGCGGGAATAACAGGAAGGAAAAAAGAAACAACAACAGTGGCTTGATTACTTGCAGAAGAAAATGAGTAGGAGAAGGAGGGAATAAAGAGGGGAAGGGAAGAAATAGAGAGGAAGCCACTAACTACTGGGAAAGAAGAAAGAAAGAAAGAAATACGTACCTGCGGGCTCACATGCAAAAAGAGCCGAAGTAAATAGAGGAAAACAATACTTTTTTTTTTTTCTTTTTTTTTCTCTTTTTTTTTTGCTATATACAATAGTTTACGACATGATTGGCATGTCGTCACCAGAAACCCAGTCTCAGAGGGTTATCCGGTAAATCTGCAGTGTCCCGACCAGATCTGATCATACTTGAGTCAGTCCTTGAAATTAGGATGACCTCCTCCTAAAGTTCTCCATGTTGCAGAGATGGGCAAGTTATCCTGCAGGTCAATACCCACACAATCGACAAATAATGTAGCAAAGAAATTTACCATATGAAGAGCTCCTATAGGTACCAGTTGTAGTAATGGCTGAAGCCAATACCACCATCTTGAAGAGTCCCCTAGTTGTGGGCTAAGAATGGGTTCCTCCAATACCTTGGTGCGAACACAAAACCTTTCTGAAGATAAATCTGCTTCCAGGATCTCCTCAGGCTCTTCCTCTTGATGAGGCATGCTCAACAGGTTCTGGCTAAATACTTGCATGCTGTGCATGGTGCCCACTTGGTGCTCAGGTCCTGGAACTTGAATCTGTTTCTCTCCTTGGCCCATCTTCTGATAGACATTGCAAGCAACCATATTGTTTAGTGCTAGGAAAATACTTGCACATTTCCATCTTTGGCTTTGGATGAGATCTAGCTCTTGAGCTCCACATAGCTACATTTCAGGTCTCTGCACAGTATGTGGGATCTACCATGATGAATACTATGTTGGATAAACAGGAATAGCAACTACCGGATAAGGTGATGGAGTTTCTTCTCATGGTAATTTTCCTAATAGGAGCAGAAGCTGTTCCGCTCGCACTGCTTCCTCAAATATTTGAGGGAACCTTAATTCTCCTGATTACAGCAAGAGGAGGCCTATGTCAGAATGGAAAGCTCGAACATAGAAGAGGTGGGCTTGGGTGGGTGTCGGTCGGATATTCTCTAGAATTCTCTTCTAGCTTCTCAAGAATCGGACATTGAAGTCTGTGATGCTCTCTAGAGGTGCTCTTGTGATGTACATTAAAAATTGAAAGGGATCCTGAGAGCCGTTAAAGGGATCTTCATCAAATCTTCTGATTAGTGCTCCTGCTAAGTCATCCCATGAGCTGATGCTTTGACGCCTGAGCAGTCTGTACCATTGTAACGCTCTTCCTTGCAAAGACAGAACCAAAATTCGGATCATGACATCTTTGTGAACTATATCATGGATGATTGACAAAGCAGCAACATCTTCAACATGCTCTAGAGCCATGCCCTCGGTGCCATCATATTTTGTTAGAGCTTTCAGGGCACCTTTGGGAATCTCATGTCAAATTTGGAGATTCAGAGGGCCAGGATCATCCCATATAGGACAAACCCTCGCCATTATAGCAGTGGTCTGCGATATCATGGCTATCGCCATTAAGTTAGAGTCATCAAGTGAACATTATTTTCTCCTCTTGTAAGGTCAAGGCTGCTCACCAAACCTTGATTCCTTTGGGGTATCTTCTTTTAGCTTGAAAAAGGCAGGCGTCCACGATCAAAAAATTCAGATCTTCAGCTCAACAAAGTCGCCAGATGAACTTACAAATCTCCGCTATGAGGTCAAGACAACTCATCCAAATCTTGATACCTTCGGGTGTTAAACAATGAAACTTACAATCTCATCGATTATGGATCTTTTGAGACATAAGAAGTCTGTCCCACCGGGTGTGCCAAAAACTGTTGGTCACGAATCTGCCATAGGAAAGGATTTTCTAAAACTATGCACCCTAGACCCGGCCAACATTGAAAGGCTGGGAGAAAGAGATGTCTCCCAGACCAATCTCCAGAGAGGGCTGGTTCCCTTACTAAAACTAAGTTTGATTTCAGATTAAAGTTGCTGGAAAGGAATTATATATGTGCAGAAAGAAACAGAAAATACAGGAAAAGAGATGGAAAATATAGCCGTAGGCCGAATTTGTTAGATCGAAAAGAAACTCAGCAAGAATTAAACCTCAAGTGTATGAACAACATATAATAATAGAAACTACAGCGTAATCCAGTTACGATCTTGCGCAAACAACCTTCAGAATTGCATTCCAGAACTCACTTTCTTATAGCAACATTCAAACTCAAATGCAGAATTTGAATCTAACAACAAATTAGAAAAACGAGCATAACTGAGAAATACATGAAACAGAAGGAGATCACACAAAAAAACGTTTGCCAAATCAGAGGCCAAGTCTCTTTCATTCATGTAAAACAACTTGAAAGCTTTCATGCAACACTGTATCTCAAACTCCTGATCCCTTTTTCTGAGATCTACATTGCTTTATATAGAAGTCTTGCTTCTTTACAACATTTAAAACTTGCAATGGACTTCCTCGAGATCTACAACCTATGCAACGGAAACAAGGAAATGCTCCTCTTAAACCAGCCTCGAAACAAGGAGTCGATCGTCTTCATTAAATGGTCATTCTTGAAATATGCTTGGACCGTTAGAAAAACCATGAACAGCCGCTTTGAATAATGGAAATCTTTAATTCTGATGGCTTGGACACGTTCTTCTACCTTGCTTGCATCGAAAAGTAGCAAAACATTTAATTCAGGTGTGCTTTGAATCATCGGAACTCACAAAACTGCATCGGGCCGTTTGAACTGCATTTTGGCGTGAAACTGTAACAGGTCGCGAAATCGCAACGTCTTTCTACTCCGTACACTTTCCTTACTTTCGGATCACGAAAATCAACCATGTCGCGAAATCGTGACATATTTGGCTCCTTTGTCTCCTTTGCTACCTTGAACCGCAAAAACGTAACGCATCGCGATTTCGCTACGTTTCGTACAATTATGTTCCTTCTCTGCCCTGTTGTCGCGAAAATGTGACAATGCGCGATTTTGCTACATCTTCCTGTCGACACCTTCATCGTTATCTCCGAGTCGCGAAAACCAAGCAAGTCACGAAATCACTACACTATCTCGCCGCTGCTCAATCTTCTCTTCTAAGTCACGAAAATCCGACATGTCGCGATTTCACTACAACTTTCTGCACTTGGTCCTTCAACAATGTGTCGCGAAATCACAACGTTTTTCTGCGTTCTCTACTGCTACCACTTCCTGTCGCGATTTCGCGACGTCTGCTTCGTGCTTGGTCTCATTTACAAAAGTGTCACGAAATCGTGACGCCATTCGTGCCTTCAACTTTTTCATCCACCTTAACCGCGACCACGCAACACGTAGCGATTTCGCTACGTCTTTCGCCTTTTGCGCTGTGATTAGTATTCTGTCACGATATCGCTACCAAGTTGAGTCTCATTGCCTGTCGCCTAGTTATGTCGCAATTTCGCGACGGTTTTACCCTGCTCTGCTCCATGCCATTATAAGTCATGAAAACGTGCATGTCGCGATTTCGCGATTTCGCTTCCCTCGTTGACCATGTTGACCGCAATTTTTCGACGCGTCGCAAAATCGCGACAGTTTTTTTCCCTGCTGCCATTGACTGCGTTGACCGTGATTTTGAAACACGTGCGAAATCGTGACAGTTTTCGACTCTGCTCTTTTCTGCCCTTTTGTACCGAAAAACTGTGACAAGTCGCGATTTCGCGACAGTCTTCGGACTTAGCCTTTTTTACATCAAAACCTATATAGAAGTGAGAATTTCAACAACTTATGAATGAATAATCAACAATCAACACAATGTGGCAAAAATGTCAACAAATATATTAATAATATAGTATATAATAAATTTATATATTAATTTTATAATAATATAAGAATAAAGGCAAGTAAACCGATTAGTTTATCTGAATGTTTTTAATTTTCTTAAACCAAACCCCTCAGTCTCGCTAACTCGAAAAAAAAAAAAAAAACTTCATACAAAAAATACTAATATTATTATATGGTTAGTGGACATCACGATGATAGCGCTGGAAACAAAAATGACGACGCGGCACAAACGCAGTCTACATGCTCCTCTGCGTAATTCCCTTATTCCCTCGTAATTTCAAAAGCGATTCCCTTCCATGGACTACATATATCCAACCATATGCCTTCTCCTGCTCGTAGCGCTTCCCCCAATTGTTTTATCCTGCTTCTTCAAGAAGGATAAATATCGTCTACCGCCCGGCCCTCCAGGATGACCTATCGTGGGCAACATTCCCCAAATCATGCTGTCCTCCCAGCTGTTCCACGTCTACGTGGAGAACTTGAAGAAGAAATACGGGCCAATTTTCACCATCCGCATTGTGCCGCAGCCCATGATTATGGTGGGGAGCCATGAGCTCGCCTACGAGGCGCTGGTGCAGCGGGGCACCGCCTTCGCCACGCGGCCGCCCCCGCGCGGTGCTCACAAGATCCTGAGCAACAAGGGCATGACTATCATTACCGCCGCCTACGGCCCCACGTGGCGCGCCCTGCGCCGAAACCTCGTGGCCGAGGCGCTCAGCCCTGCCGCCATCAAGTCCTTTAAGCAGGGGCGAGAGTGGGGGATGGAGATCCTCACGGAGGAGGTGAGCAACGAGGCCCAGAGCAACGGCGCCGTGGTTGTGGTGCGCCACCTGAGGTACGCGGCGTTCTGTATACTGCTGTACATGTGCTTCGGGGTGCGGCTCGTGGAGAAGGCGGTGAAAGAGGTGGAGGGCGTGTTGAGGGATCTGCTAATCGGCTCAGGGGCCTTCGCGTTGGAGGACACATTTCCGCTGCTTGCTTTCTTTTTCAGAAAGCGATGGAGACGGTTGGTCCGATTATTGAGAGACGCCGGGAGGCCCTGGTGGAAGAGAACGCAGACGGTTGCAGGTAATGGACGAAAATCTTCCTATCTTTCCTTCCGAAAATTTTTGAATTGGTAAATGTTCCGAAAATTATGCATTTAATGTGTCCTAGACAAATTAATGTAAATGTTTTTAACGAAAACTGGCTGCTTAGCTAAATCTTCTAAGCAGAGGTTGCTGCTGTAGGGATTTAAGAACATTAGCAGCGAAAGATAGCTTCGACCGTTTTGCTTGAAAAGATGTAGTAAGAAAACAGTTGAGGAATTTTCTGGATTTTATTCATTTTTATGATGCTAGTTATCTGAAAAGTAATTCTATGCCTCAACTGTTATTTTCAGCCACACGTAGATCAGAGCGAACGGCGCTGGTGGTCGAGTAGTAGTATTTAGATGAAAATCTGGAATTTGTAATTAAAATGTCATGATTTTAATTTGAATTAAAAAATTTAATTGGATTAGTATGTTTAATCTATTAATTTTATTAATTAATGGTAAGTTTTTATATATATATAAAAATCATATACTAATATTAATCAAAATCAGGAATATACAAACAAAATTAGCCCAAAGGCAACAATACTAACATATAAACATCAGCCACAAACTAAAGAGAGTGGCATAAAACCCGAATAAAAATAACTAAATGACTATAAAAGTATTTACAATATATATACATGTCCAGAATTAAATACAGACTGTAGAAGATGAGCAGCAGAGTCGGAGGGTCAAAACTCTGCAAAAACCAAGTGTCAGCCATCCGCGAAGTGTAAATTATATATCTGAATAAACAGTTGTAAATAAAACTGTAACAATTGCACCTGAAGGTATCCATCCATATTAACCTGTAGAACCTGAAGTTGGGGGAGCACCATCGGATTCTTGGATCTGAACTTTGATTTGAAAGCAATAAGAACCCGAGCAACCTGAAGCAAAATTTTAAATCTGGTGAGTCTCCTCAGAGACTCAGTAAGAACCCTCGTAACACCACTAAATAACTCCTCATTTCTGGATAACCATATAAACCATAAAACCTCCGTAGAAAAGAGCATCCAAAATTTATTATAGCAATGATGAAACTGAGGGATAAAGCCAAAAATAATATAATGTCGAAAGTGTGAATGATCAATATTCCATCCATGTAAATCAGAAAGAAATAACCCCCATATCTCACGAGCAAATAAACAGTCAAAGAAAATATGCTCAAGAGTATCAGGCACCCGACATAAAGAACAAACAGTATAAGTCTTAGGATCTTTACTGATCGGTAACCTCTGCAACAAAAATAACCATCGAAAACAAGCCTTTTTAGGCTCCAACGGACTGTGCCAAATGTGCTGAAAAATGTTGTACACCTGTTTGTCAGTAAGAGTAAATCTCCATCTAGTATTAACATGATTTACGATACCAGAAACATCATAAAGCAAGTGATACAAAATTTTTGGTTTTATACATCTCAATCTGGTACCATCCTGCCATTTGAAAGCATCAAAAAAATCCATCTCATTATCAATCAAAATCAGATTATTGACAACCATAAAAGAATCTCGTAAAAGTGAATAAGTCCGCCACTGAGACTGTGGAAGATCATACTTAGCACACAGAGATTCCCATGTCATAAAAGAACCATTAATCAGAACATCATTAAACGTATTAATGCCTTTAGACGACCATTTCTTAGCAGAGCAGCCAGGAGTACGAGCAAGAGGCCTATTACTGTGCCAAATATTCCACCAAATAGAGCTGCTTTTAAACAACAAAACAGTCTCATGCCCAACAGCTTTAGAAACCAAAATTTTATCTTTAACTAATTCCCAAGCTTTCCAAATACTACGAAAAACAACTGAACCAGCAGGTGTAATAGGAAATTTACCAAACAGAATATCCGTAATGTGAAGACCTTTCCAAAATTTAGCATTCTTTGGGACAACATTAGCTAAATTATGATGCACAAGAACTTTCCAGGGTTCATTACCTTCAATGCAATTCACAATCCATTTAACTGACAGAGCAATGCCTTGTAATTTAAGATTTTTAAGCCCCAAACCACCCTTTCGCTTATCAGTTGTACACCAATCCCAATTGACAGAATGACGTTTACCGACTCCCTGTCCATCAGACCACAGAAAATGTCGGATATACTTTTGAATAATATTAACTTGATAAGCAGAAAATAGCCAAGCAGAAGCAAAATATGTAGTGTAAGATGACAAGATCTTCTGACAAACTTGAATACGACCAACAATATTCAAGTGGAGTTTATTCCACTTGCTAAGTTTCCCAATCACCTTATTTTTCACCCAATCCCACATACTCTTAAGGCAGGGATCAACCGCAAAGGGGATACCAAGATAACGCACCTGTTTAGAAGGACCCCCCCAAGGAATATTAAATCTAGAAAGCCACTGAGGAGGATTGTCATCCCAGCTTAAAAGAATAGACTTAGGCAAGGAAATCTTAGCACCAGAAGCACTTTCAAAGATAGACAGAACATAGAACAAATTATCCATGTTATCTTCTTCAAGCGAAACAAAAATATTAGTGTCATCAGCAAACTGGACATTAATAAGATCTTCCCCATTAGGAAGTATAAGGCCTCTAACCTTAGGAAAGTACACAGAATGCCTAAGCAAATAGAATAAGGCATCACTAGCAATGACAAAGAGGCTAGGGGCCAAGGGACACCCCTGGCGTATAGATCGCTGAAGATGTATAGGATTAGATAGGGAGCCATTAATATCAATATAAGTGACCGCATCCATTAAAAGATTCTTAACCATCCTGCAAAAATTAGGAGGAAAACCAAAAGCATCCAATACCATAAAGATATACTCCCATTCCACACGGTCATAAGCCTTTTCAAAATCAAGCAACAGAATACCAACATTTTGACCAGATGACCGAGCCCAACTCATGGCTTCCCAACACGTTATTAAATTTTCTAAAATATACCTGCCTTTTATAAAACCAGTTTGAGTAGGACTAATAAATATTTTCAAAACATTTGTAAGACGTAAAGCCAGGACTTTAGCAAGAATCTTATAAGAAACATTTAACAACGTAATGGGACGCCAATTTTTGATGACAACCTTATCACCACCTTTAGGCAATAACCTAACAATACCAGTATTAATGTGTTGTCCCAAAGAACCCTGTTGGAGAGCTTCAGAATAGACATCAAAAAGATCATCACATATCCAGTCCATATTATTTTTATAAAATTCAATCGGTAAACCATCATAACCAGGCACTTTATCACTGTTAATGGCAGTAATAGCAGCCCTTAGTTCATCTTTTGAAATGGGTTTATCCAATTCAACAAACTCTTGATCAGTGAGCTTTTTAGGCAGAATTTTTTTACAGAGTTCCCTATTCATCTGTCGCTGATTATTATCATCTGATGAAAAAATATCATTGTAATATTGATAAATTAAGTTCTGAATGATAACAGGATCAAAAACAAGTTCATCACCATTCCAGAGAGCTTTAATAGTTTCATTCAAGCCTTTTTCTCTAATATATTTAAAGAAAAATTTTGTGCCTTTATCCCCATATTGAAGCCAATGCAACCTAACCCGAATCTTTTGCCCTTGAATTCTTTTAACTTGAAATCTCTTCAGATCATCTTTAAGACCAGAAACAATTTCTTGCCAAACCACGTTATGCGGATGTGACTGAAGTTGACTTTCAGCAAGAACCAGATTAGCATGCAGTTTTTTCTCCTGAAACCGAAAATCCAAGGCCATTTTATTTCCTATAGTTTGAAAAATCCTTTTCCATACATGAGTGTTTCTATTCCACTTAGAGATAGCCCCTTCATGCTTATAAAGCCACATATTAATTTCCCTTAATGTGAAAACTATCTCATTACAGTCATCAAAATCCAATAAAGAGGAATTTAAAACAAATCTTCTATTATGCAAAATTCCAACATCCAAATCATTCTGAAGCAGCAAGCGAGCACATATTGGATAATGATCAAAAATTGTGGTGGGGGTCACAAGAACCCTGGTAAAAGGAACAACATTATCAAAAGTAAAGAAGTTATGACTGACATAAAATCTATCAAGACAAGACAAAATTCTATAATCTCCTTGTTGAAGGTTACTCCAAGTAAACCAAGGAGTAGACAATTGTTGAATAGAATCAGCTAGAGGATAAAAAATATTGAATCTCGACTTGAAATTGAACCAAAATTCATCCTCATTGCCTTTCCAAGAAACAGGAACACCACCAATTTTGTCTTTTTGAGATTCTACCATGTTAAAGTCACCACATACAATCCAAGGTATGTCTTGAAGATGACAAAGCTCCTGCCACAACAGACCTCTATCTTTATAGTTGTTTGGAGCATATATAGAACATATGCCAAACCTCAAATCATTATAATGTAAAACCACCCAAACAACATGATTACATGATGAGCAACCAGAACTAATAACTTTATTAACCCAAAAAGGTGAGAGCATAATAACAGTTTCACCCCTATCTGGGGGATGCAAAGTGAAATAAGACGTAGCTTCATGCCATATAGTTTTTAAAACAAATTGCAACGAAATACCAGTAGCCTTAATTTCTTGCAGCAATAAACAGTCAATATTTCTACAAGACCGAATATAATCTCGAATAGCATATTTCCTATCAGGGGATTCAAGTCCCCTTACATTCCAGCTTAAGCACTTAATCAACATTGTTAAAATTAGATGATTTACCCCTGGCAACCACTTTAGTAGCTCTCATCGAGTTATCACGAGAATCAGAGTCCTTAGACCCTCCTTCTCTTGTTAGATTCAACCTTAGTCTACCTATTACCAGGAAGAAAACCATCATTTCCTGAATAACAATCAACAATAGAGGCGTTTGGTTCATCAGATGAAGAAGTCTTCAGATTAAGAGTATCTTGCTCACTATTAGTTTCTATTACAGCTGTTGATTTAATTGTAGTCATAGTTGAAAGCTTTTTATGATTCTTAGCCCTTACGTTAATGGTATCAAGGGCAAGCTCCTAGTGGTATTACAACTGCTCTAGTGGCTAAGATGATGGTTGTTTCTTAAGTGGTCTTGTGTTCAAACCCCTTGAGGGTAGTTGTTGATGTAATTTGTAAACGTTATGTTTAAATCTTGTATTTTTATAAATACTTGTTAAACTTAAATTTTTAGTTTGATAAGAATAATAAAGTAATTAGGTTTTTGGCTTGTTGGCTTTAATCTATGTTAGGGAAAGGTTAATCTTGTTTATTTAGTTTAATCATGCTAAAGAAAAGTAAATCCTGTTTACTTAGTTTGATCATGCTTTTTTATTTTTGTCTGAAGATAGCCTTTTGATTCAGTTTTTAATTTACTTATTTGAGATTGATACGGTTAAGATAAAATTTTTATTTTTTAATATTTATAATTAATAAAATTGAAATTAAAAATAATTTATTAATTATAAAAATATTTATTATTTAAAAATTTATTTTAAAAATGAAGAAATCATAAATATATTTTGTGGGTATATAATTTTAATTTAAAAGTTTAAATTTTATGAACAAAACGAAGCTAGTTTTTATAGTTTATTTTAAACTTACCTTGCAGTCTTTTAAGATTTATTTTTTTAATTGAAAGTGTTAAATTTTTCGCTAATACTTTTGTATGGAAATGAAACTGATATATATAATATTTAATTTTTTTTATAAAATAAATAATTAAATTAATATAAGCAAGCATTTAATGGTTTACCTCCCCTAGAATGCCCTCGGCTTCAGAATTAATTTCCAGAAAGCCCCTGTGAGGAAGTGGAATGAAGAGAACAACGTTTTTTTTATTCGCTTTGACAAGACCAGTGTCTGGTGTGTTTGTTTATTTATTTATATTTTAATTTTTTTTTTTTATAAATTTTATTTTGTTGGTTAAAAATAAAGGTATTGTAATTTTTAATTTTTATATTTTGTTGGTTAAAAATGAAAGTAATGAGATAGTGGACATCTAAGAACTAGAATTTTTATAGACTCTAATCTATTGGTTAAAAATTCAAACAATAAAACTAGGTAATGGGTCCCTAACCATCTAAAGAATGGAACCAAATGACAGAAATTTTATAGACTCTAGCCTGTTGGCTAAAAACGAAGGCAAAGGGACCCAACCTTCACCTTCTAAAGAATGAAAGTGAGATTGACCATTTAAATTTTTAAGGCAAAGTATTGGATTTTTTTTGAGGGTTTAAGTCTCATTTATACCAAAATTTGAAAACAAAAATCTTAGATATACTGCTACTATATCCAAAAAAAAAAAAAAAAATTATAATATTAATATTAAAACTTTTAAAGTCAAAAGATTTGAATCTGTTAATAAAGAAATGATGAGTGACATATTCTAAATTCCAATTTAGGAATATTTTTTAAATTTAGGAATATTTTTTTTAAATTATTCTATAAAAAAAACACTCTTTTGGTGAGGGTAATAGGACTTTGTTAGGGTTTCTAAAGTTTTTTTTTATAGTTTTTATTTTTAGCAGTTTGATGGTTTGTGTTGCTATTGTAGGGGAGATGGTTTTTATTAATGATCTTTTTAAGGTGTTTTTAGAAATTACTTTTACTGAAATTTTTTGCATTAAGGATTTATTTCTTGATGTTTTTTCTTTCTGACCTTATTGAATTTACATGTAGTTGGCTAGAGTCACATACCTTGATCAAGTATTTTGTCAAAAATATTCCTTTTGAGTTCTTACTAAGGGTTTGGATCTCTTCAACATGGCCCTACATGATGTTACTATTCAACGAGTACAAAGCCTTATAAGAGGTTTTTTTTTTTTGCTAATTCTACACATGTCACAACTCTTTATTAACATAGCCCTTATCATTTATGAAGTTCTTTGCTCGTTTTTCATCGTAGACTTGTGATTTTATTATCTCTATGAACAAATCCTCCAAAGTTTTGATTTGGATGGAGTTCCTTGGTCTTCTCTTCCCTTTATGGACTGGTTTAGACCAAAACATCAATGTGGTTGGGTGTATGGTTCTCACTGAACCTAAAAAAAATCAATGTTCATCCGCCCAAGCGAGTATGTGTAGAGGTATATTTGTGAAAGGATCTACTTGATTCCATCACCATTCAAGTGGAGGAGACCACTATTTCTCATCGGGTGGTTTATATTAATCTCCCGAACACTTATTTTTTTTGTTAAGCACTTGATCATAAGGAGAAGGATTGTTCGTGTACAACGCATCCCAAGCCAAAGTTGAATTTTGTGCCCATCCCTGGGGCAATCACTCAACCTAAGTCAACTTTTGTGCTCACCCTTTGGGCAACCACTCAACTTGTGGGCCATCACAAAAATCTGCGATCTCATGCTATTCCTACTCCATAACAGTTGTCCTACGCTTGTAGCCTTCAATTTCATAGTTGATGACTTTTTTTGCTCCACAATTAACAATCATCACAAGCTTGATACCTTCGTTTCCACAAATGATTATTTTTCTTGTTCCATAGTCCTCACCCATGAAGGGAACAACACTAGATGTAGAGCTCTCATCAATAGAATTGATGATTCCTACGAAGGAAGCAAAATATGAGGATCCCTTCCCTTTTGTGCAGTTTTGATGTTCTCGTAATCCTCAATAGGAAAAAGCAGATGGAGATAGTGTACTTGAAAAATGATTTCACCCATATGGACTTGGTTGGGCCAGTGCCAAACCTAGTAGTTTCAACAATTTTGGAGTATTGGCATTGCTTAAACAAAAGTAGGACAAAAGAATATTAAAGGAGCAATCGACCTTTACATTTGGTACTCAGGTCATAAGCCTACTTGAAAAGATTTACTTACACGGGTGCTTGAAAGGACCAACCACTTTACGAAATAAAATCTCTCTAAAGTTGAGTTTTTTAGTTTATTTTTTATTTTCTTGCTCTAATTTAATTTATAGTTTCTTAGTTTTGCAATGTGAACAATGAATCTCTTGGTAATGTGTTTGTGTTTTTTTTTTCCTTGATTTAGTTTTTTTTTTTTTCATTTTGTTTGGCCCTTTTAACCTTGATTCTTGCATAGACTTTGGGATGTGCTCTTATTTTATTTGGCCTCTTATTATTTCTAATAAAATAAAGTCACTTTAAAAAATACAAAAAATATTATATAATAAAATATAATAAGATAATAAAAATAAAAGATATTAACAATTCCTTTATTAAAAAAAAAAAATTAAATAAATATAGTAGAATGCATTTTTGAAAGGTAATATAAACAATTTTAGTAGCCAAAATTAATCACCACGACATAAAAGTATCTCATTATGATCTTCTGGCACACCGTACCTGGGTACCTGGATGAATCACCACCACATAAAAGTATCTCATTGTGATCTTCTGGCAGGCCGTACCTGGATTCCTTGCTTTCTCTGACCGTTGAAGGCTGTAGACATTTGACGAACTTGAGACGCTGTGTTCGGAATTCATCAACGCCGCACCGACACGACGGCCACGACCCTGGGGTGGCTCATGGCCAATCTGGTGAAGCACCCCCACATCCAGGCCAAGCTCTACGACGAGATAGTCGCCGTCGCCGGAAAGGAAAAGCCGTTGGAAGACGACGACTTAAGCCGAATGCCGTACCTGGAAGCGGTGGTGAAAGCGATCCGGAGGCGCCACCCACCGACAAAGTTCGTTGTCCCGCACGCCGTCACGGACGAGTGCGCCCTCGGCGGGTACGACATTCCAGCGGGCGCCATTGCCAATTTCTGCGTGGGCGAGATGGGCAACGATCCCAGGATGTGGGAGAATCCGGCGGATTTCCTTCCCGAGCGGTTCCTGAGGGAGGACGTGGATATGACCGGGAGCAAAGTGATCAAGATGATGCCTTTTGGCGCTGGCAGGAGAATTTGCCCTGGCTGGGGGCTGGCTGTTTTTCAGGTGGAGCTTATGGTGGGGCGATTGGTGCAGAAGTTTAAGTGGGAGTCCAAGCCGAGAGAAACAGTGGATCTGGAGGAAACGCAGGAATTCACCTATATTTTGAAAAATCCTTTGCAGGCTGTAGTGAAAGAACGGTAAATCGGTCTAGCACTAGAATTGCGTGGAATTTAAAGGACACCGCAAATATGTATAACCAGCTACATGGTTGAACATAAGTCTCAGACTGACTTATAATGCGTTACTGACTTTTGTCTGTAAAGTTCTTAGCATTGAATATAAGTTGTAGTAAGTGTTTAAGTAGTATTAATGTGGAATGAACTCCACTAGTGCTGCCTCTAGCCCGTCATCCACCTTTAGCTCTCCGCCGGTAGATATTATTTTGGAGGAGAGCTTAGTCGCAGGCCCTCGACTTGGGCAAGCTCGAGGGAATTGTAAGCCTTTTAAAGGGTCAAATCATATTCCTCTGGGTCGTAGCTTCAAATCAGGAGCTACCACTATGTTTCGGTAAACACATCTCGAGTTGATACCATCGTCATCAAACTGGTGCTCACTTAGCTCACTTGGCGGATTCTAATCAGACTACTACCTTTACCCTAGAGTGGGTATGCCCGCGAGGTTTGAACCTAGTTCTCCTCTTGGTAAGTGCCCAAAGTCTTACCAATCTACCTAACCCTAGCGAACTGTCCAATTTCCAAAATTATTATAAGCAAATTTGAGGTGAACTTGGAGCTCACAATCTCCTCTCTGATGACGACTTTATTATCAAAATTACTTATTTTCAAATTAATATAATCTTAATTTTTTTAAATTACTTAATAAAAAATTAGGATTAGATTAAAATTAAGTTTACATTACAATGTTTTAATAATAAAACTTTGATTTAATAAACATATTTTAAATAATAACTTTTTTTTTATAAAAAACATCTCATCTTAATTATAAAAAATAAAATTATTTTATATTATAATAAAATTATATATTTAAAATTTAAATTTTAGTTCTTATAACTTGAAAAATTAGTAACTTATAGTTCAGTATTTTACAGCCTAAAAAGAGTTATTTTCGGTGGCTTTTTTTTTGCTTCAAAGACTTCCTTCTAGATATAGGAAGTCTTAGTACATAATGTAAAGATATTACATTATGTTCTATCTGCAAGGTTCCTGAATCTGCTTAGCATATATTTTTTGAATGTTTTTTTTTGCTAAAGAAATATGGCATCTTTTTTTATGCATACTTCAGGTTGGAATTATAATCTTGATATGGTTAAACAACATGTTATTTTTGGTTGATATGGTTAAACAACATGTTATTTTTGGTTTTATTTTGCATATGGGCAATTGTTATAACAAATTTTGGCTTTTACTTTCTACTGAGATTCTATGGTTTTTATGGATAGCCAGAAACAAGGATATTTTCCAGGCGGATCAGAGGTTTCTTACTGGATCTCTTAGGAGACACAATTTTCAAAATCGCTATTCACGTTTCCAGAAACATGTTGTATTACAAAGACAAGTTTAGGAAGCTTCTCACGAGTTATCAGGTTCAGGATGATAGTAGGCACATTTCTACCTCTTCAAATAGTTGCAAATAGTCGATTTCTCTAAGGTTTGAATCTAGATCTCTTCTTGGTAAGTGTCCAACCACACTTGTACTTACCAATCCACTTAACCTTTGATGATTAATATTATTATATGATTAGTGAACATCATAATATTTATAGTGAGAGGATTAAAGACTACTACAAAGGGTTGACTTCCTCCCACGTTTGAACCTAGATCTCTTCTTGGTAAGTGTCCAACCACAATTGCACTTACGAATCCACTTAATCCCTGAAGATTAATATTATTATATGATTAGTGGACATCATAATATTTAAACCTACATCTCTTCTTGGTAAGTGCCCAACCACACTAGACCTGCACTTACCAATCCACAACCCTTGAAAATTAATTAATATTAATATATGATTAGTGGACATCACATGGTGGAAACAAAAAGGACGACGTGGCACAAACGCAGTCTAGATGCTTCTCTGCACAATTCCCTTAATCTCTCGTAATTAAGGAAAACCCCTTAATTTCAAAAGCGATTCCCTTCCCTTCGATGGATACACCCACCAACGCTGCCATGGACTCCATTTATCCAGCCATATGCCTTCTCCTGCTCGTAGCGCTTCCCCTCATTGTTTTATCCTCCTTCTTCAAGAAGAATAAATATCGTCTACCGCCCGGCCCTCCGGGGTGGCCTATCGTGGGCAACCTTCCCCAAATCATGCTCTCCTCCTAGCCGTTCCACGCCTACGTGGAGAACTTGAAGAAGAAATACGGGCCAATCTTCACCATCCGCATTGGGCCGCAGCCCATGATTATGGTGGGAAGCCACGAGCTCGCCCACGAGGCGCTGGTGCAGCGGGGCGCCGCCTTCGCCACACGGCCGTCCCCGCGCGATGCTGACAGGATCCTGAGCAACATGGGGATCAGTATCAGTGCCGCCGCCTACGGCCCCACGTGGCGCGCCCTGCGCCGAAACCTCGGGGCCGAGGCGCTCAGCCCCGCCGCCATCAATTCCTTTAAGCAGGGGCGGGAGTGGGGGATGGAGATCCTCACGGAGGAGTTGAGCAACGAGGCCCGGAGCAACGGTACCGTGGTTGTGGTGCGCCACCTGAGGTACGCGGCGTTCTGTATACTGCTGTACATGTGCTTCGGGGTGCGGCTCGAGGAGAAGGCGGTGAGAGAGGTGGAGGGCGTGTTGAGGGATTTGCTGCTCAGCGCAGGGGCCTCCGCGTTGGAGGGCAGATCTCCTCTGCTTGGTTTCTTTTTCAGAAAGCGGTTGCTGCGGACGATGGCGCTCCTGCAAAGGCAGATGGAGACGCTCGTTCCGCTTATTGAGAGACGCCGGGAGCCCCTGGCTGAAAAGAAGGCAGACGATTGCAGGTAATGGACGAAAATCTTCCTATCTTTCCTTCCGGAATTTTTTTGAATTGGGAACTGCTCCGAAAATTATGCATTTAATGTGTCCTAGACAAATTAATGTCAACAATGTGAACGTTGGCTGCATAGCTAAATCTTCTAAGCAGAGGTTGCTGCTGTAAGGATTTAGGAACATTAGCTGCTGTAGAGATTGCTTCGATCGTTTTGCTTGAAAAATGTTGGAAGAAAGTGAAGGAATTTTCTGGATTTTATTCATTTTTATGATGCTAGTTATCTGAAAAGTAATTCAATGCCTGGCAACTAATATATTCAGCCTCACGTAGAATAGAGCAAACGGCGCTCGTCGTTGGAATTTGTAATTATAAAATGTTGTTCGAATATTGGGTACTCAAATTATGCTGGTGCGTACAGCTTAGCGACTTCCAGTGACTTTGATAGCTGCCGTCAGGGATAGCTGCCGTCAGGGATTAGGATGGGTGCAGTTAGGGTCGGGTGATTTGATCCTAGGTACGGTTAGGGTCGGGTAATTTTAACTGGTTATTATTATTCATGTGGTTGTGAGATCGATTTCTTCTGTGTTTGCTTGAAAAGGGAGTTGATATTTGTAAAGGATGTTCAATAAATAAATAAATAAATAAATATATATATATATATATATATATATATATATATATTTTAAATTTAAATTTAAAATTTTATTGACTAAATTGAAAAATTTAATTAAATTGTTATATTTAATTTAATAATTAATAGTAAATTTTTGAGTTTTTATAAACTTAAATTAAAAATATCACATCCTAAATTTATTGATTAAATTAAAAACTTTAATTAGATTGTTATATTTAATTTAATAATTAATAGTAAATTTTTGAGTTTTTATAAACTTAAATTAAAAATATCATATCCTAAATTTATTGATTAAATTAAAAACTTTAATTAGATTGTTATATTTAATTTAATAATTAATAGTAAATTTTTGAGTTTTTATAAACTTAAATTTAAATCTCATATCCTTTATAAATATTTGGTAAATATTTTTTTAGTTTGATAAGTACAACGGGTAGTTAGATTTCTGGCTTGTTTTGTTTAACTAGGAAAAGGTGGGATCCTGTTGATTCCCTTCAATATTAAATAAAACTAAATTAAAGCACCATACTGGCAGGTGCCAGGTGCCATTTGCTTCTCCTTCCTTAGAAAGGGGTCCATGCGGAGTTTATGGGTCCAATGATGACTGCCGTTACCCATTGGACTAAAATTTAGGTAAATACCTCCGAGATAAAGTTTTTACTTAAGTTTTAGGATGCGTACACCGTGTTTTCTAAACAGCAAGCACTCCGATTTCCCTGAAAATATTCCAAATTACACACTTGCAAGGTTATGATGGAAAATACCTTTTTATAATATAGGCTATTGATTCAGTTTTTAATTTACTTATTTGAGATTGGTAAGATATTTTTTTAATTTTTAATTATTAAGATTGAAATTTAAAATAATGTATTGTTAGTGTAGTGCAAAGTTTTGGGTTTTGTTTTTTTTCGGGAGGTTCAAGGTTCAAATCGTGGCTTAGACTAGTGTATGAGGGATGGATGTATAGTGACTTTGTGTTAAATATCAATAATATAATTAATTTTTATAATTTATTTTAAACTTACCTTGCATACTTTTAAATTTTTTTAAATTGAAAGCGTTAAATTTTTTTGCTTGTTCAACATTTATCGAAATGAAACTGATATATCTATATAAATAATATATCTATAATATTTACATTTAATATTTATAAAATAAATAATTAAATTAATAAAAACAAGCATTTAAAGGTATACCTCCCTTAGAATGCCCTCGGCTTCAGAATTCATTTCCGGAAAGCCCCTAGAGGAAGTGGAATGAAAAGAGCAACGATTTTTTGTCGCTTTGACAAGACCAGTGTCTGGTTTTGTTTATTTATTTATTTATATTTGTTGTAATTTTTATAAATTTTAGTTTGTTGCTTAAAAATAAAAGTAATGTTATTTTTAATTTGAGGTAGTGGATGTCTAGGAAATAGAAACTGTGCAGACCTTAATCTAGTGGTTAAAAGTTTAAAGAATAAAATTAGGTAATGGGTTTCTAACCATCCAATGAATGGAACCAAATAACAGATTTTTTATAGATCCTACCTTGTTGGCTAAAGATGAAGGTAAAGGGACCTAACCTTCACCTTCTAGAGAATGAAACCAGGGTGGCCCATTAAATTTTTTAGGGTGAAGTGCGAGTTATTCACGCCCACCTCGCACGGTGCGATTAGTCATCGCCCACCCTTATGAGGGCGGGGGTGGGCGTAACAACTACACTAAGGGCGGGGATGGGTAGTAACAATCGCACCGCCCACCCTTATGAGGGCGGGGGTGGGCAGTAACAACTACACTAAGGGCGGGGATGGGTAGTAACAATCGCACTATGAGGGCGGGGGTGGGCGAGAACAACTACACTAAGGGCGGGGATGGGTAGTAACAACCGCATCGTGCGGTTGTTACTACCCATCCCCGCCCTAGTGTGAGTTGTGCCGCCCACCCCCGCTTATGAGGGCGGGGCGGGCGATAACAACTCGCATGCCCTCACTTATGAGGGCGGGGCCGGGCAAGAACAATTGCACCGCTTATGAGGGCGGGGTGGGCGATGAATAACCGCACTTATGAGGGCGGGGGTGGGCAGTAACAACTGCACCCTCACTTATGAGGGCGGGGGTGGGCAGTAACAATTGCACTTGCTATGAGGGCGGGGTGGGCAGTAACAATTGCATCGCTTATGAGGGCGGGGGTGGGCGGAATAACCGCACCGTGTGAGTTGTTACCGCCCACCCCGCCCTCATCGCCTCATCAGCGATGAGGGCGGGGTGGGCGTAACAATCGCAATTATGCGGTTGTTACGCCCACCCCCGCTAATTGCGCGAGTTATCGCCCACCCCCGCCCTCATCGGTTGCGAGTTAGTCGCGCCACCCCCGCCCTCATAAGCGGGGGTGAGGGCGGGGTGGGCGATAACAACTACAACTATACGCTTGTTATTGGCCACCCTCGCCCTCATCGGTTGCGGTTGTTCACGCCCACCCGCCCTCATAGTGCGAGTATTCGCCCACCCCCGCTTATGATGAGGGCGGGGTGGGCAATAACAACGAGGGCGGGTGGGCAATAACCGCAATGTGTGAGGGCGGGGGTGGGCGTAACAATCGCACATTCATAAATGAGGGCGGGGGGGGCAGGGCTAATCGCACATTCATAAGTGCGGGCGGGGTGGGCGAGTAACAACGCATGCGAGGGCGGGGATGGATAGTAACAACCGCAAATGTGCGGTTGTTACTATCCATCCCCGCCCTCGCACAATTGTTACCGCCCACCCCCGCCCCGCACTTATGAATGTGTAGTTGTTACGCCCACCCCCGCCTTCTCGTACGCTTGTTATTGCCCACCCCCGCCCTCACCGTTATCGCCCACCCCCGCCCTCACTTATGAATTTGTAGTTGTTATCGCCCACCCCCACCCTCTCGTGCGGCTTGTTCACTGTCCATCCCCACCCTCGATACGGTTATTCGCCCACCCCCGCCCGCACTTATGAATGTGCGGCTATTCACGCCACCCCCGCCTCTCGTACGGTTGTTATTGCCCACCCCCGCCCTCACCGTATCGCCCACCCCCGCCCTCACTTATGAATTTGTAGTTGTTATCGCCCACCCCCACCCTCCGTACGGCTAGTTCACCGCCCATCCCCGCCCTCACTCATCACGCCCACCCCGCCCTCACTTATGAGGGCGGGGTGGGTTTGGCAGTCATCGCCCACCCCCGCCCTCACACCCCCACCCTCACTTATGAGGGCGGTGCGATTGTTACTGCCCACCCCCGCCCTCACACCCCCACCCTCACTTATGAGGGCGAGGGTGGGCAGTCTGTGCGATTGTTATCGCCCACCCCCACCCTCAATAGTGTAGTTATTACTGCCCACCCCCGCCCTCAATAGTGCAGTTGTTACTTCCCACCCCCTTATGAGTGCGAGGGTGGGCAGCTGTGCAGCTTGTTATTGCCCACCCCCGCCCTCAATAGTGTAGTTGTTACTGCCCACCCCCGCCCACACAATGTAGTTGTTACTGCCCACCCCCGCCCAAGATGAGGGCGGGGGTGGGTAGTAACAACTACACAATGTAGTTGTTACTGCCCACCCTCACCCTCATGCCCTCATAAGCAGGGGTGGGCAGTAACAACTACACTATGTAGTTGTTACTGCCCACCCCCGCCCTCACACCCTCATAAGCAGGGGTGGGCAGTAACCCTCACGCCCTCATACGCGGGGGTGGGCAGTAACAATTGAGGGCGGGGGCGAGGGTGGGCAGTAACAACGGGCGGGGGTGGGTAGTAACAACTGCACCGTGCAATTGTTACTACCCACCCCCATTTATGAGGGCCTCATAAGCGGGGGTGGTGCGCTTGTCATCGCCCACCCTCGCTTATGAGGGCCTCATAGCGAGGTGGTGCGCGAGTCATCGCCCACCCCCCGCCCTCACGCCCTCATAGCGAGGGTGGGCGGTAACAATTGTACAGGTGCCGTTGTTCACGCCCACCCCCGCCCGTTGTTACTGCCCACCCTCGCCCTCGCCCTCAGTTGTTACTGCCCACCCCCGCTTATGAGGGCCTCATAAGCGGGGGTGGGCAGTAACAATTGCACAGTGCAGTTGTTACTGCCCACCCCTGCCTTCATAAAATCTAAGGATCTAGGTCTTATTTATACTAATATTTGAGAACAAAAATCTAAAATATTTAAAACATACTGCTACAATATCTTTGACAAAATAATATATAATGTTAAAGCTTATTCAAAATGGTAAAAAAAAACACTTTTAAAGTCAAAAGAATTAAATCCTTTTAATCTAAGTTAATAAATAAATGATGAATGACATATTCTAAATTCCAATTTAGTAGGTTGCAGATTCTAGGAATATTCTTTTAGAAGTATTCTATTAAAAAAAAAACTCTTTCGATGAGGGTAATAAGACTTTGTTAGGGTTTTTAGTGCGAGTTTCGTTAGGCTTTTTACAGAGTTTTTTTTATGGTTTTCATTCTTAGTAGTTTAATGGTTTGTGTTGGTGTTGTAAGGAACATATTTCTTATTAATGATATTTTTAAGGTGTTTTTAGAAATTATTTTTGTTGAAACGTTTTTTAGTAAAAGTTTATTTTTGATGTTATTTTTCTTCAGAGTTTATTGAATTTGCATGTAATTGGTTAGAGTCACATACCTTGATCAAGTATTTTTTCGGAAATATCCTTCTTGAATCTTTACTAAAATCTTGGATCTTTTCAACATGGCCCTCTATGATGTTACTATTCAACTGGTACAAAGTCTTATTAGAGGTTTTTTTTTTTGCTAACCTTGTATATGTCACAACTCTTTATTAGCATGGTCCCAATAATTTACGAAGTTTTTTGCTCGTTCTTTCATCGTGGATTCGTGATTTTACTGTCTCTACAAACAAATCCCCCAAATTTTTGATTTGGGTGGAGTTCCTTGGTCTTCCCCTCCATTTATGGGTTGGTTTAGACCAAATCATCATCATGGATTCATGATATTACTGTCTCTACAAACAAATCTCCCAAAGTTTTGATTTGGGTGAAGTTCCTTGGTCTTCCCCTCCTTTTATGGGCTGGTTTACACTAAATCATCAGTGTGCTTGGGCGTGTGGTTCTCACTAAACCTAAAAATATTCAATGTCCATTTGACTAGACGTGTATGTGTAAGGTATATTTTTCAAAGGATCCATCACCATTCAAGTGGGAGAGGTCACTATTTCTCAGCGAATGGTTTACATTAATCTCCTGAACACCTATTTTTGTTGCTAAGCACTTGATCATAAGGTGAAGGACTGTTTGTGTATGCCGCATTCCAAGCCAAAGTTGAATTTTCTGCCCACCCCTAGGGCAACCACTCAACCTAAGTCAACTTTTGTGCCCACCCTTCGAACAACCACTCAACCTAAGGCGGATGGGTGGACCATTGTGGGCCATTGCAAAAATTTGCATTCTCATGCGATTCCCACTTCACGATAGTTGTCCCACGCTTGCAGCCTTCAGTTCCATAGTCGATAACTTTTTCTGCTCCACAATTGGCACTCATCACAAGCTCGATGCCTTCATTTCCACAAACAACTATTTTTCTTGTTCCATGGTCCTCACCCATAAAGGGCACAACACCAGATGCAGAGCCCTCATAGATGGAATTGACGATTCCTACGAAGGAAGTAAAATATGAGGATCCCTTCACTTTTGTGTAGTTTTGATATTCTCATAATCCTCGATAGAGAAAAGCGAATGTGGATAGTGTACCTAAAAAATGGTTTCACCCATATGGACTTGGGTGGGCGAGTGCCAAATTTAGTACTTTCAACAGTTTTGAGGCATTGGTATTGCTTAAACGAAAGTGGGACAAAAGATTTTTAGTGGAGCAATCGACCTTTACATTTGATATTGCAGTCATAAGTTGAAAAGATTTACTTACACGAATGCTTGAAAAAACTAACCATTTTACAAGTTAGATCTCTAGAATTACAATTTTTTAATTTAAAGCTTTTTTTACTCTAATTTAATTTTCAATTTTTCATATTTACAATGTGAACAACAAATTTCTTGGTGATGTGTTTGTTTTTTTTTTTTTTTTTCTTTAATTAGACATTTAATTAGACATTTTGAAGTTGATTTAATTTAATTATTTTCATTTTGTTAAACCTTTCTAGCCTTGATTTTTTTTTAAGATATGGTATGGTTTTTAATTTGACCTCTTATTATTAATAAAATAAATTCACTTAAAAAAATATTGTATAATAAAATAGAGTAGAATGCAGTTTTTTTGAAAGGCAATATAAACAATTTTAGTAGCAGAAATTAATCATCACCACATAAAAGTTTCTAATGTATTTGATCTCATTATGATCTTCTGTCAGGGCGTACCTAGATTCCTTGCTTTATCTGATCGTTGACGATGGGAGACATTTAAAGGAGGATGAACTGGTGATGCTATGCTCAAAATTCATCAATGCTGACACCGACATGATGACCACCACCCTGGAGTGGCTCATGGCCAATTTGGTGAAGAACCCCCACATCCAGGCCAAGCTCTACGACGAGATAGTCACCATCGTCGAAAAGGAAAAACTATTGGAAGCGGATGACTTAAGCCTAATGTCGTACTTGGAAGCGGTGGTGAAAGGGACCCTCAGGTGCCACCCGTCGACAAAGTTCGTTCTCTTGCATGCCATCACGGACGAGTACGTCCTCGACGGGTACGACATTCCAACGGGCACCATTATGATTTTTTGTGTGGGCGAGATGGGCAATGATGCGAGGGTTTGGGAGACTCCGACAGATTTTGTTCCCTAGAGGTTCCTGAGGGAGGACATGGATATGATCGGGAGCAAAGGGATCAAGATGATGCCTTTTGTGAAGAAATTTTAATTTCAATTTTCTTTTGCCGAAGTCCGGGAGGGAGCGAAGTGCGAACTATGAAAGGGCGAAGTAGGGAGGCCCCGAAGTCGGACTGCATAGCCGAAGTCAGGGTGCGCTTCCAACTATTGCAAAGTCGGGTTGCACATGGACCGAAGTGCGAAGTCGAGAAGTGCGAAGTCCGAAGTGCGAAGTCGGGAAGTGCGAAGTCCGAAGTGCGAAGTCGGGAAGACAGCTCCAGACTTAGCCAAATTTCTTGGTCAAAGGTGCGAAGTCGGGTTGCGCTGGTCAAAGGCAGCGAAGTCCGACTTCGCAGCGAAGTTGGGAAGACAGCTCCAGACTTAGCCAAATTTTGGCCTTGGAAACTTTTCTTGTCCGGAGGCTTGCGCGGCTTCGGCGTTGGTTTGCCTGGCTTGGCAAGAACTGTACGGAAGAGAGAAACACCGGATCTGAGTGCAATGTTTCAGATCTGAGCTCTAACTTATAGAACCCGAACGAAATCGCTCTGAGGCGATTTGTACAGAGAACAACAGACTTTAGCACATAGAAATAACTGCAAACCCTATAGATGCCTTAAACAACAACAAACTTTATTCATATAAAACGAGGGTTACAAAAGTCCTCAACTGAGGAAATAATAACATCTGCAGACTAAGCTGCAGGATAAACTAAAAGGAAAAACAAATGTCGAGTCGGCTGCTCGGACATTAAACAGATGAGCCACACTGCTCACTGAAACGCTCTCCTCTCTTTCTCTGCTCTCTTCTCCACACTTCCACACTCATGTCTGAAAACCCGAACTGCCTTATATAGCCGCGGGGAGAGGAAGATAGGGTTTGTCCTCTGACAGGTTCTGACAGACCCTCAACTAGGGTTTCTGACCAATCGTCGAACTGGCATTAAATCGTCGAACTGGCATTAACTTCTATGGTGATCGGATCTGTCAGACGTCACATCTGTCAGAGGGTAGGTGCGACGTCATGTCAAACTTTTGTCGGGATCCCTGACTGCGCGAGCGTAGTCCGGCTGAGGCATGAAATCTGGGTTAATATTTCTAACACCCTCCTTTAAACCTGATTTCACGAGCGCTTTGACTCCAAGCTGCTCTCGCAATCTGCTGAAGTCTTCCTCCTTCAAAGGCTTCATGAAAATATCTGCCAACTGCTCCTTGGATCTGCAAAACTGTAGTTGAATTTCTCCAGACTTCACCAACTCTCTGATGAAGTGATAACGAATATCGATGTGCTTCGTCCGGCCATGGAACACGGGATCCTTTGATAGTGCAATGGCCGAATTGTTATCACAAAAAATTATTGTCGCGCCTTTCGAAGGATAGTTCAGTTCACTCAGAACTCTTCGCAGCCAAACTGCCTGGCATGCGGCTGACGTGGCGACGACATATTCTGCTTCGGCTGTGGACAACGCAACGATGGGTTGCTTCTTGGATGCCCATGAGATTGCCCCTGATCCGAGATGGAAAGCATACCCGGAGGTGCTCTTTCGATCATCGGTACTGCCAACCCAGTCACTATCTGTGAAGCCCACCAGTTCCAACTGGTCCTGTCTGGCATAAAATAGGCCATTGTTCTGCGTCCCATTGACATAGCGCAAGATCCTCTTGCCTGCTTGCCAGTGCGTGTCCTTCGGAGTCTCCATGAAATGGCTGATCAGACTGACTCCGAACATCAGATCTGGCCGAGTTGCAGTCAAATACATCAGACTGCCAACTAGCCTCTTGAACAGGGTTGGATCTACATTCCTCCCTGAATCCAACTTGCTCAGCTTCAAACCCGTGGCTACGGTGTGATGGCAGGTTTGTTGTCCTCCATCTTGAACCGCTTCAGGACATCCTTCGCATACTTGCCCTGAGAAATGAAGATGCCATCTGCCGATTGGTCAACTTCAATGCCGAGAAAATACTTCATCAGCCCTAAGTCCGTCATCTCGAACTCCTTCTTCATGGTTGTTCTGAACTGGTCGAACAGGACATTGTTGTTGCCAGTATAAATCAAATCGTCCACATACAGGCAGACGATAATGAGCTCACCTGCTTCATTTGTCTTCATGTACAGGGTGTGCTCATATGGGCATTTGACAAACCCATTTTCCTAAAAATAACTGTCAATCCGGTTGTACCAAGCCCGGGGCGCCTGCTTCAAACCGTACAGGGCTTTTTTAGCTTCAGGACTTTGCCCTCCTGGCCTTCAATTTCGTAACCTGGTGGCTGGTCTATGTAGACCTCTTCCTCCAACACTCCGTTGAGGAAGGCTGACTTGACATCCATCTCGGTACATCTTCCAACCCTCGTTGGGCTGCCAATGCCAGGATCATCCTGACTGTGTCAAGTCGGGCTACAGGCGCATAAACCTCATGGTAATCGATGCCTGACTTCTGCTTGTAACCCTTTGCCACCAGTCTGGCTTTATGCTTGTCAACGTCTCCTTGGGCGTTGAACTTTGTCTTATACACCCACTTGACCCCAATGGTCTTCTTCCCTACTGGAAGATCTGTCAGTTGCCATGTATCATTCTTTTCAATGGCTTTAATCTCCTCGTCCATCGCCTGCACCCACTTCTGATTCTGACTTGCGTCTTCGAACTCTACTGGATCAACTTCAGTAAAGAATGCAAAGTCATAGTACTCTTCATCTACATGGGTTTGGGTTGCCTCGTAGATTTCTTGCAAGCTCCTTGTCTTCGCTGGCGTCACCAGGTTCTGGATTCTACTTGCACATGGAGGCGACCGAGATGGAGTGGTTGTGCTACTGCTGGCACCACTGCTACTGCTGGAAGTTGCAGGTGGCTGCACACTTCCTTCTTCCAAGTCAACAGACTGTACTACTACTGGCTCTACTGGCCAGTCTCGACTTCCAGTTCCAGGCTTCATCTTCAAGAAATTTCACATCATGGCTGATGATGAGCTTCTTCGTCACAGGGTTGTACAGCCTATATGCCTTCGCCTGCTCACTGTACCCTATGAAAATGCACTTCTCAGCTCTATCATCCAACTTCTGCCGCTTCTCTTCTGGAACATGTGCATATGCAATGCACCCGAACACACGCAAGTGAGCCACACTTGGCTTCACACCGCTCCAGGCCTCCTGAGGGATTTTGTCCTTCACGCTTTTGGTGGGACATCTGTTCAGCAGGTAGACTGCACATGTTACAGCCTCTGCCCAAAATTCATGCGACAATCCCTTCGCCTTCATCATGCTTCGTGCCATCTCCATGATGGTCCGGTTCTTCCTCTCAGCTACGCCGTTCTGTTGTGGCGTGTATCTGGCAGTGAACTGCCTTCGAATTTCGTGCTGCTTGCAGTAGTTATGGAATTCGTTGGAGATGTATTCACCTCCACCATCTGTCCTGAGAGTCTTGATCTGATATCCGCTCTGTTTCTCCACCAGAGCCTTGAACTCCTTGAATCTGCAAATGCTTCGACTTCAACTTGATGGCATAGATCCAAGTCTTCCGGCTGAAGTCATCTATGAATGTTAAGAAGTATTTGTTGTCGAAAAATGTGTTGGTCTGCATCGGACCGCAAATGTCTGAGTGCACCAGCTCTAGTGGCTGTGATGCTCTCCAAGACTGACCGAAAGGGAACGAATCCCTATGTTGTTTGCCGACTAAGCAGCCCTCACAAACTTGATTTTGCTGCTCTATCAGGGGTAAACCCTTCACCATCTGCTTCTTGTGCAGTTGATTCAGGCCACTGAAGTTCAGGTGACCAAATCTGAGATGCCACAACCAGGTAGCATCTTTCACAACTGCACTCAGAGACATCAATGATTCATTCTGAATCTACAACGAAAACATTTTATTCTTCGTCATGGACACTGTAGCAATCTGCCCATGCGACTTGTCTCTGATGGTGCAAGCTCCGTATTTGAACTGGACCGTATGTCCCTTCTACACGAGCTGTCCAACGCTCAGCAGGTTGTGCTTCAGGCCAGGCACATAGTAGACGTCACAGATCTGCTTTCGTTCGCCGTGCCTGGTGCGGATGAGGATCTTTCCTTTCCCCATTATGGGAACCTTGTTGTTGTTCCCCATATTCACCTCGGACTGGACTGTTTCATCCAGTTGGGAGAACATCTCCTTGTTCCCCGTCATGTGGTTGCTGCACCCACTGTCTAAATACCAGACATTCTTCTGGCACTCCTCCTCAATGTTGCAAGTCAACAACACATTTCCTCCTACCGCATTTTTGGTTTCATCCGTGTAATGGGCTTGCTACTGGTTCTCCTTGGCCATCCATTTTCTACACTGTGAGATGTAATGGCCGAACTTCTTGCAAAAATAGCACTGGACCTTTGACATGTCCTTCTGACTAGATCCAGCTTGCTGATTTTTTGAACTGCCTCTTCCACCTTGCTGATGGAAATTACAGTTGGTCTCTCCTTCGCTAGGGTTTGACCTTCCTCCTTGCTTGTTGCCTTTCCCACGCCTGCCTTTGCCTCTTCCTCTATGAGAACTAGAGGCGCCATGGTGGGAATCTTGTCTGCCGTTGTCTCGAAATGAGACTTGAGCCCTGAATGCTTGCTCCAGAGAGGTCTGAGATGAACGGCTCAGCCTCTGTTCATGTGTCTGCAATGAACCCATGAGCTCGTCTATCGAGAGGGTTGTCAGATCCCTCGACTCTTCGATTGCTATCACAACCGAGTCAAACTTGGCAAGCAGACTTCTGAGAATTTTCTCCATGATTCTCTGGCTCTGCACATTTTCTCCGTTCAACCGCATCTGGTTGATAATGTCCATCGTCCGGGTGAAGAAATCACTCATGGACTCGAACTCACTCATCTGCAGATTTTCAAACTCCCTCCTGAGCATCCGTAGCTTCACCAACTTTACCTTATTGGTGCCCTGGTACGAGCTGGCCAGAATCTCCCAGGCCTGCTTCGCCTTGGTGGCTGATGCGATCCGCGGGAAGATGGACTCCTCGACCGCTTGCATGATGTAGAAGAGGGCCTTCTGGTCCTTCTTCGTGTTCTCTTTCAATAGGTCCTTGTCTTCTTGAGAGAGGGCGGCTAGTGCTGCTGCATCTGCCGGTTCTGGGTAGCCGTTCTCGACTAACTCCCATAGCTCCTGAGATCCGAATAGGATCTTCATCTGGATGCTCCAGTAATCGTAATTTTTCCCATTGAAGCGCGGGATCTGCAACTGCAAGTTGTTGCTACTGGAAGCCATTCTGCTTCGGTCTCCGCATCAAGGGATCAGTAGCTCTGATACCAATTTGAAGAAATTTTAATTTCAATTTTCTTTTGCCGAAGTCTGGGAGGGAGCGAAGTGCGAACTACGAAAGGGCGAAGTAGGGAGGCCCCGAAGTCGAACTACGTAGCCAAAGTCGAGGTGCGCTTCCAACTATTATGAAGTCAGGTTGCGCACAGATCGAAGTGCAAAATCAGAAAGTGCAAAGTCTGAAGTGCAAAGTCAGGAAGTGCGAAGTTCGAAGTGCGATGTCGGGAAGTGCGAAGTTCGAAGTGTGAAGTCGGGAAGATAGCTCCAGACTTAGCCAAATTTTTGGTCAAAGGTGCGAAGTCGGGTTGCGCTGGTCAAAGGCGAAGTCCGACTTCGCTGCGAAGTTGGGAAGACAACTCCAAGACTTAGCCAAATTTTGGCCTTGGAAGACTTTTCTTGTCCGGAGGCTTGCGCGGCTTCGGCGTTGGTTTGCCTGGCTTGGCAAGAACTGTACGGAAGGAGAGAAACACCGGATCTGAGTGCAATGTTTCAGATCTGAGCTCTAACTTATAGAACCCGAACGAAATCGCTCTGAGGCGATTTGTACAGAGAACAACAGACTTTAGCACATAGAAATAACTGCAAACCCTATAGATGCCTTAAACAACAGCAAACTTTATTCATATAAAATGAGGGTTACAAAAGTCCTCAACTGAGGAAATACTAACATCTGCAGACTAAAGCTGCAGGATAAACTAAAAGGAAAAACAAATGTCGAGTCGGTTGCTCGGACATTAAACAGATGAGCCACACTGCTCACTGAAACGCTCTCCTCTCTTTCTCTGCTCTCTTCTCCACACTTCCACACACATGTCTGAAAACCCGAACTGCCTTATATAGCCGTGGGGAGAGGAAGATAGGGTTTGTCCTCTGACAGGTTCTGACAGACCCTCAACTAGGGTTTCTGACCAATCGCCGAACTGGCATTAAATCGCCGAACTGGCATTAACTTCGCGGTGATCGGATCTGTCAGACGTCACATCTGTCAGAGGGTAGGTGCGACGTCATGTCAAACTTTTGTCGGGATCCCTAACTGCGAGAGTGCAGCTCGACTGAGGCGTGAAATCTGGGTTAATATTTCTAACATTTTGGAGCCGACAGGAGAATTTTTCCCGGTTGGGGGCTGGCTATTTTTCACGTGGAGCTTATCGTGGGGCGATTGGTGCAAAAGTTTAAGTGGGAGTGCAAGCCAGGAGAAATAGTGGAACTGGAGGAAACACAAAAATTCACCACTGTTATGAAAAATCATTTGTAGGCTGTAATGAAAGAAAGGTAAACGGGTCTAACACTAGAATTCCTTGGAATTTAAAGGACACTGCAAATATGTATAGAGTTGTATGTTTGAACATAAGTCTCAGACTTATAATGCGTTATTTACTTTTATCTGTAAAGTTCTTAGCATTGAATAAAATTTGTGACTTTTGTCTGTAAAGTTCTTAGCATTGAATAGAAGTTGTAAGAAGTGTTTAAGTAGTATTAATGTGGAACGAACTCCACTAGTGTTGCCTCTAGCCCGTCATCCACTTTTAGCTCTCCACCGGTAGATATTATGTTGGAGGAGAGCTTAGGTACAGTCCCTCGACTTGGGCAAGCTCTAGGGAATTTAAAGCTTTTTAATTTAATAATGGTCCATGTTCCAAAGTTATTATAAAAAAATTTGAGGTGAACTTGGAGCTCAAAATCTCCTCTCTAACCTTTAAGAGCTTTACAGTTTTTGTTGCTCAAAATCTTCTCTTTGGCCTTTAAAGCTGATAGTTTTGAAATTTTCATATGATATTACAATAAACCAGTAAAAAAAGAAAGGAAAAGAACCAACTACATGAGAAATTTTAACACGTGTTAGAGTGAGAAATTCCAAAGGAATCCAAGTTCAAATAAATTATTAAAAAGATAGTTTTATTAGTAAGAAAGTTTACTTGTTTTATTGTTATATATATAGATATATAGATTTGGTTATTGTGAGAAACCTCTATGACCATACCAATTATCAACTATGATACCACAACAACAAGTAAACAATTATCAACTATTATGATACGATCACATGCTCTAAATTTTGATATATGATTATTTATTGATGAGACTATATATATATATATATATATATATATATATATATATATATATATATATATATATATATTAGTATTATAAGATTCAAAGGTATTTAATTGATATTACATCAAGTACATGGTAGTATCATAAAAGTTAATAATTCTAAGTATATCAAATGAACACATAATAATCTCATCAATAAATAATCATATATCAAAATTTAGAGCATGTGATCATATCATAATAGTTGATAATTATTTACTTGTTGTGGTGGTATCATAATAGTTGATAATTGTTTATATATATATATATATATATAGTATTATAATATTCAAAGATATTTAATTGATACTACATCACAGTACATGGTAGTATCATAAAGGTTAATAATTCTAAGTATATCAAATGAACATATAGTAGTATCACCAATCAATAGTCATATATTAATATTTAGAGCATGTGGTGGATCATAATAGTTGATAATTATACATGCATAGCTTTATAAGATTTAATTTAGAGATTAAAAAAAATGTAATCAACAAAATATCACTTGATTTAATTTTTGGGGTTTACTTTTAATATTAGAACCTTGTAGATGATGTGAAACCTTAATTCTCCATTAGTAGCCCTTAGATATGTTGAAATAAATAAATAATCTTTATTTTTACCTTTAATATTAGAAACTTGTAGGTGATGTGAAACCTTGATTCTCCATCAATACTCGTTAGATATGTTGAACTAAATAAATAATATTTATTACAAAATAGAAGTATAGAAGGTTTTTAACTTCCACAAGGCCAAAAGGAATCTATAGGACAATGATTTTTGAAGGAATAATAATTATTTATATTAATATATTACCCTATTATTTTGCTTCATGCAACGTTAATTTTTTATTATTGATTTTGATGATAAATTTTACTCCTTTAATTTTATCATTTTCAAAAAATATTGCATTGATTGCATTGTTGAGTACAATATATCTACCTCAAGCATTGTTGTATAAATTATGTTTAAAAAAAAATCATATTAAATATATAATAATTTAATGTTAATTATTTAACACATGTATAAACCAATAATTAAGAATTTAGTACATCTACATTCTAATTTAACCAACAATTAAGAATTTAGTACATCTACATTCTAATTTTGTATACATTATGATAAAGAAGACAACCTTCGTATATTTATATTTTCTATAAAAATAATCTTTAAACTCATGAGTGGATTTTCTGGATTTACCTTCCAATATATGCATAACTTTTATTCATGTTATTTTAAGAAGTATCCTTGTTTTTTTAGGTGGATGCAATTTCAATACATAATTATTTTTTATTTCATGCTTTTTCTATTATGTATTTATTCTTAACACTTAATTTCAAACATCATATTAACTAAAAGCTTAATAATTCTTTTATTTTAAGACAAGTTTATTTAGTAGTTCATGGTATTAATTTGAAATTATCAGTTAAATGTTTAAGCTAAGACTTCTCTAATTATGATATTTTGGTGAACTCTTTTTACAACGTACTTTTATAATGTATTACAAATTATGATTATTTAATTCTTTGGTGTATAGAGCTTTTTTTTTAATTTCCTTTAAGAAACATATGGTTAAGATCTATATACAACTACTTCCTTTTCTCAACTAGGTGTGACAAAATAATGTTCCTTTATGACATCCTTCAACCAAGGAGCTATTGACTTCTTTTCTATTGTATCATTTGAAAATCCTCATCAATGAAGGTATTTTGATCTTCTACCTTCTATGTGATTTGAATCTTCACTCTTAGAAAGAAATAAGTTAAGTGAACATATTCAAATAATTTTATGCATCTAAAAGCAATATGTGTATGTGAACTAATAATTAATAATTCACCATTTCATGTTAAGATTTTATTTTATTTCTTTCACACAATGGACATAAAATTATACATCATCATTGAAGTTTAAATGAGATTGTTAGGAGTGTCTAATTAAAATTTTCTTGAATGGATTACCAATAAAGATAAAATTTGTAACCATTTTAGTATTTGAACCATAAATAAAAATTATTCTTTGAAAGGGGCAAATAGATTAGAAGTCATTGAGTATTAACAAGTAGACAATCAAGGTTTTTAATCCTCGAAGGGCTAGTGGTCCACCTCACATCATATAGTGGGTAGTTGTTCTAACTAACCAAGAGTAAAAATGGTTATAATGGCAAACATTGGAGTAATAAACTAAGTGGGTGGGAGATAACAAAGAGAATATATTGATTCTCCTATGTAACCCAAAAATAAAATTTGTTCTTTATAATTAAGACAATTTTTTTTTTGATAAGTAATAATAATATTTACAGTGGGTTTTTTTTTAAAGGGTCCCAAAACCTTAGGTACATAAGTATCCATAGCTATATTCTAATGTTAGAGTAGACCGGGGCTGCGCCCTTGGGGACCAAGCCAGGGCCCAAGGGCCCCAGTACCTACAAATAGTCCATCCAGTGATGTTTCCAGCAAGAAAAAATTTGGTCTAAGGCCACCAAATAGGGAGAAACCTCAAAATTGCCCAGCAGTTAACCCAAAAAATTACTGGCCGTCGTCGCTTCAGATTGCCCTGCAGCCGGGTCTGACCTGAACTGGGGCTATAATTAAGACAATTTTAAATCAAATGGTTGAGTTAAATTATTCTTTAAATAAAGGCTTAGGTTCAAATATTTATAGACATAAAGATATTGTGAACTCTTAGAAATGTGGACTTTGGTGGATCCACCTCTTTAACTCGGGAATGAACTATACAACGACTTCTAATAGATCGAGTTCGGTAAGGAAATCCTAAATGGATCTTATGCTATAATTTAGTTATGCTCAACCAAAATAACAATAAAATATAAAACATTAATTATTTGACCAGGATCTACAAAACTCATTAATTAAAACCCTATTAGTAGACTAATGCCTTGTCCATTATGCAATTGTAGCAAAGATATCAATGATTTAATGAAAAAGAAAGAAAGAGAAAGAAAAACTAGGTTAATTATATCCATTCAAATGATGTAATAGTTATAATTAATTATCCAATGAAAGAATCACCATTTACACATTCAAATAATGTAATATGCAAATGTGAAATAGATACACAATTGAGACAAAGAAATTCCCAAAGGAGGAAGTAGGATTTGTATTAATATAAAAAGGTTTTACAATTAGAGTTTGGTAAAATGACCCAGATCTCTTTAAACAAATACAAAGAGATTTCTTCGTTCAAATAATGTAACATAAAACCTCGGCTCTTTATTCAAATCATATAATAAAAAACCTTCTATCTTTCACTCCAACCATTAGAAATGATCTCAGCGAGCTAGGTGCTTCCTTAACAAGACCTGCATAATAGGAGATAAGACACAAAATAAGATACAACTGACAAGATAAGGACAACCTAGTATACCTATGGCAAAAATTAGCTATACAAAACTTGATTATTTCTTTAGTTTACATGACTTATATTTATAATTTGAATCTATCATATTCTGCTATAACTAGCTCCATCTAATCTCTCCATCTAGCTGCATCTACACCATTGATCCTATTATGATTTGCAACTAAATTACAGTTATCTTGAATGATTTCTTCTATAATTTTACACTTGGCTACCTTCTAATTCTTAGCTTTTCCAGTAGGCTACAACTATGCTAAATTTAAATCTTTAGATATTCTCTTTGTTGTTGTGTCTTTTTTGTAGTGGGTTATTAGCTTAGCTTTTGCTCCCTTGATATTTCAGTGGGTTTGTGCTATTTGGTAAATTTCGTTACTTTACAATATCACTTTCTTATCTTTGTAGCATGATAAAATTTTTGACCTCTATATTTGGCATCTCTATGATAACCTTCTTTTAAATTTAGCACTTTAAAATTGGTGAGAGATTAAAGTGTGAAGTGAGGGGAATATGAGAATCATAGAAAGGGAAAGATAGTTTTGATGAAGATATATACTCGCTAAATGGGGTAAAATTGTGATAAGAAGAAAAAGAGTGGGAGAAGAGGAAAATAATAAAACGTTACTTGTGAAAAACAATGGGTGGATAATAGAAATGATATTATAATAAGAAGAAACTGAAGAAAACAAGGGGGCATAGTGAAAAGGGGGGTTTGAATAATGGGACACCTTTACAAAACTATATTCCCATGAGTATACTTCACTACAACTAATATCTATTTTATCCCTATCAAGTTTTCCACAATTAATGAACAAAATCCCCAAAATCTAGTTTGTAGCTCCTACAAAAATTTGAAATTTAAGAATATATATCCTTATTTTCTTCAATTAAAGGCTTCATGATCCTTTTCAAATTCTTACCATCTCCAATATTGTCATGTTCAATGTAATTCTTCCCCTAAAGAGCCATGGTTTCCTCTAAAGCTAATACATAGGATATCTCAATCTATGGTCTTTTGAAAGCAACAAAATTTAGCTAAAATCTCTCTAGAATAATAGGAATTTGTTATTTTTTATGGTGAGATTATACCAAAATCTTGTCACAATACTATGAAGGTCATCCTTGCAAGAACTCAAGATCTTATTCATTGAAGCATCTAAATATTCAAAATTTCTCCAAGCATTCAAATCTTTAAGCAATCTCAAGCATCAAGCATCTAAGTTCTCAATCTCAAGAAAGTATCAACAACAAGCAAGCTAGAAAGCTTTCAATAAGCTTCCAAAAAAAAAGAGAAAACAACCTTATGTCTTGGATTGTGTCCTTTCAATTTTTTTTGAACACTCTTCTAACCCTATAGCTTTAAGCTTTTGTCTTGTTGCATTTGAATCTAATCTTGCATTTAGTTCGAACATCATTTTTTCAATTAATATTCATTTTAAGCAAGTAAAATATTTGTTTTCTTATTGTTTGATAAGGTCTCCATACTCCCTAGTTAGAGAGCCCTTCATCATTGTGATCATAATCTTAGCCTAGATTCCATTTAATCTTTTTGTTTTGCTCTCAAAAGCAAAACCAATACTAGACTGTAGATCAATGGTACCATTGCTCTCTTGTTTACACAAATTAAAAGCGCCAACACTCAAAAAAGTGTTTATGGTGCTATCCTAACCCAATGGTATTTTACCTCGAGGTATTTCTTTTATGTACTTTATCATTTCATCATTTTTATCTATCTAAACTGGGGCCTAATTGCTATTCAAGTATATCCAACATCCTTTGTCAACCTAAAAAAATCCCTCTATCCCTATTCTTGTCTATTTCTTTCTATTTTGTAGGTCAAATAAAAGCACCATCAATGGGTGAAAGCATTGACGATGATTCTATGAACTAGTGATGCTTCTACCTCTATGAAAAAATAGGTTTTTTTACCTTCAATCTATGTCATTTAAGTAATTAGGACTAAGGTTTTTTTCTTACCTACATAAAATAAGTTTTCTTTTCTACTTATTAATAAAATAAACAAAAAGAAAGATTTAAACCTGGATCTCCTCTTTAAAATGTTGAGGAATCTAACTGGTTGAGCTATTACATCATCAGCACATAGTAGTGCTTGGATATTATCCATGTATAATTTTAGCAAGATTTAAACCTAAATCTCTTCTTTAAAATTTTGAAGAATCTAACTAGTTGAACTAATACCACTTGATAATATTATAAAAATTAAAATAACTTTACTTTAAAATAAAATTATATATTTAAAATTTATATTTCACTTTATATAAGTCAAACAAATTATATAATAAATTTATGTTCATGCCTTGTTTAAATTCCAACCTATAACAGAAATACCCAAACCTTCAAACTCACCTAATTACCTAATCTAATTAAATTCAAACTCGTAATCCCTATGGGACAACACAGTGGACAGTGGCGGAGCTTTGAGCTTTTTTTCAGAACACCCAAGTTCAAAGCATAACAGGATGTATATACTTTAATTGTATAAATAAACTTGACGGTGTAAATCTCCTGGCCTCCCGCTAAATTTAAAAAATTATAAATGTTTTTAAAATTATAATAATATTATTGGTTATGATCCGTAGTGAACATCATCATAAGCACGGAGTTAAAAAAAAACAGGTCCCGTGTGGGTTAGACTTGAATATTCTCCTCAGAAACAAAATATCATCCCACGCTTTCTCGTCACAGATCTTAAACCACAGCCGGGCACAGTAATTCTCGCAAACTTGTAGAGAACGTAGACCACATGCTCGTCTGCATAATTCCCTTAATTTCAATGTCGATTCCCTTCCCTTCGATGGATACACCCACCAACGCTGCCACCAGCCATATGCCTTCTGCTCGTAGCGCTTCCCCTCGTTGTTTTATCATCTTTCTTCACAAGAATAAATATCGTCTACCGCCCGGCCCTCCGGGTTTTCCTATCGTGGGCAAGCTTATCCAAATCAGGCTCTCCTCCCAGCCGTTCCACGCCCAATCTTCACCCTCCGCGCGGGGCCGCAGCCCATGATTATGGTGGGGAGCCACGAGCTCGCCCACGAGACGCTGGTGCAGCGGAGCGTCGCCTTCGCCACGCGGCCGCCCCGGCGAGGGCCTGGCAAGATTGCGAGCAGCAATGGGATGAGCATCAATGCCGCCGCCTACGGCCCCAGCCTGCGCCGAAACCTCGTGGCCGAGGCGCTCAGCCATGCCGCCATCAGGTCCTTTAAGTAGGGGCGGGAGTGGGGGATGGAGGTCCTCATGGAGGAGGTGAGCAACGAAGCCCGAAGCAACGGTGCCGTGGTTGTGGTGCACCACCTGAGGTATGCGGCGTTTTGTATACTACTGTACATGTGCTTCGGGGTGCGGCTGGAGGAGAAGGCGGTGAGAGAGGTGGAGGGCTTGTTGAGGGATCTGCTGCTCAGCGTAGGGGACTTCGCGTTGGAGGACTCATTTCCGCTGGTAGGTTGCGGCGGATGATGGCTATCCGACAAAGGCAGTTGGAGACGGTCGTTCTGCTTATTGAGAGAAGCCGGGCGGCCCTGGCTGAAGGGAAGGCAGACGATTGCAGGTAATGGACGAAAATCTTCCTATCTTTCCTTCCAGAAATTATTTGAATTGGTAAATACTCCGACAATTATGCATTTAGTGTGTCCTAGACAAATTAATGTCAAATTTGTTAACGAAAATTGGCTGCTTGACTAAATCTTCTCAGGGGATTTAGGGACATCATGAGCAACACTGCTAAAACTTTTAAGTTGAGGTTATTGGAAGGATTTAGGAACATTAGCAGCGAAAGATTGCTTCGATCCTTTTGTTTGAACTTTGAAAAGATGTAGTAGGAAAGTGGGTCTACCTTTCTTTCGAATGTCCTCGGCTTCAGAATTCATTTCCACAAAGCCCATCAGGGGAATTGCAATGGAAAGGACAGCATTTTCTTTCGTTCTGACAAGACCAGTGTCTGTTATTAAGGCTTACTCAAAACACAATGAAATGCGGAATTTCATATGCACTTTTAAAGGCAGGAAAACACTTAAAACAAATCAAAAGGTTTGAATACTTTTAATCTGAGTTTTAAAAAGCAATGTTGCGCGGCATATTCTAAAATCCAGTTTAGCAGGTTGCAGCTCCCAGAAATATTCTTTCAAAATTTTGTATAACAAAATATAATAGAATGTCATTATGATCACCACCACAGAGAAGTTTCTAATTTATTATGATCTTCGGGCAGGGCATACGTGGATTCCCTGCTTTCTCTGACGCTTGACGGCGGGAGACATTTGACGGAGAACGAACTGGTGACGCTGTGCTCGGAATTCATTCATCAACGCCGGCACCGACACAACCTCCACGACGCTGCAGTGGCTCATGGCCAATCTGGTGAAGCATCCCCACATCCAGGTCAAGCTCTACGACGAAATACTCGCCGTCGCCGGAAAGGAAAATCCGGTGGAAGACGACGACTTAAGCCGAATGCCGTACCTGGAAGCGGTGGTGAAGGAGACCCTGAGACGGCACCCGCCGGGAAAGTTTGTTGTCCCGCGCGCCCTCACGGACGCGTGCGTCCTCGGCGCGTACCACATTCCAGCGGGCGCCATTGTGAATTTCTGCGTGGGCGATATGGGAAACGATCCCAGAGTGTGGGAGAATCCCGCGGATTTCGTTCACGAACGGTTCCTGGGGGTGGACGTCGATATGACCGACAGCAAAGAGATCAAGAATGCCGTTTGGAGATGGCCGGAGAATTTTCCCCGGCTGGGGGCTGGCTATTCTTCGTGTGGAGCTTATCGTGAGGCGATTGGTGCAGAAGTTTAAGTGGGAGTGGAAGCCGGGAGAAACAGTGGAGCTGGAGGAAAAGCTGGAATTCACGACTGTTATATGAAAAATCCTTTGCAGGCTGTAGTGAAAGAAAGGTAAAAAGGTCTAGCACTAAAATTTCGTTGAATTTAAAGGACACCGCAAATATGTAAAACCAGCTATACACAAGCAAACATGTGTACACGTATATGCGCTTGTACATAAGTCTCAGACTTAATGATAATGTGTTACTGACTTTTAGCATTGAAAAAAGTTGCAATCAGTGTTTAAGAGGACGTAGAAGAAGAAGTATTCATGTAAAAGGATTTCACCTTAAGAGTATGATATTCCAAATAAATAGTAGTATTTTTAAGGAGCATGTTTGGTTTTATAATCTATGTAGTTTTTTTTTTTTAATATATTTTGAAATTGCATAGAGTGCAAGGCCATAAACCTGAACTATTTATACAACTTGTACAAGTTACGATTATTAGTTCTTTGGTGTATTATTGAAATTTTCTCAATGTCATTGAAAAAATATATGGTTAATATTTATATAAGTGTTTTTTTTTTTTCAAGGTGTAACAAAATAATGTTTTTGTAACATCTTTTCACCAAGTAGTTAGTTGACTTCTTTTCTATTGTATCATTTAAAATTCTCATCAATGAAAGTATTTTGATCTTTCAGCTTTTACTTGACTCGAATCTTCACTCTTGGGCAGAAATAAGCTAAGTGTTAGAGTTAGAGTCTATTACATTATTAGGTACATGATTATGTACCACCCTAGGTACATTATTAGATTAGCAGTTACTTGGAGGTATGCATACCATGAAGGCAGAAGATAGAATAAAGGAAAATTTAAGCCACACTAGAGGTTGTGTAAGGATGGGAGAGGGAACAAAAGTGATCATATTTTAAAAGATGATCCACTACCACAAAGATAACCGATTTTACTTCAGACTTAGGTAACCCTTCAATAAAATCCATGGAAATATCTATCCAAACCTAGTCAAGAATGAGCAAGAGTTGAAGAGTGCTTGGAGAATGCACCGTTTCACCTTTCATCCATTGATATGTATCACAAGATACCATAAAATCTTGAATGTCATTTTTCATACCCTTCCAAAAAAAAGTGTGCTTAATCCATTCATATGTTTTAAGAAATATTGAATGACCTACAGATGGGGCAGGATGCATTTTTTTTATGAGAAGTTCTTGAAGTGGAGATGTGTGAGGAACAACAAGGTGGTGGTAATGCAAATCATGGTCATCCCAAGTGTACCCCAAGCATTAAGTAGGCTCAGTGTGTAGGGATGCAATCAAAGTTTATAAATCAAAATCTTGAAGTACCTCCTAGCATAAGGAATTGATCCATTGGGGAACATGCGATGAAATGACACACACCATACTGAGAGCCTCAAATTGGTGAGAGAGAGCATCGACCATAATATTCTCCTTACCCTTCTTATAGGTGATATCATAATCATAGCCCATGAGTTTAAAGATCCATTTTTGTTGTTTAGGGGTGGCAACCTGTTGCTCCAAAAAGTATTTGAGACTTTTATGGTCATTTTTAATGGAGAAATGATACCTAATGAGATACAATTGCCAATGGGTTACCGTATGCAAAATTACCATCATCTCCTTAGTATAAGTGGATTTTCCAAATTATGGTTGGAGATATATTTACTAGTGAAATCCAAGGGATGCCCTTCTTGCATCAACAATACACCAATACCACAACCAAATGTATCACTTTCAATGATAAAATATTTGGAAAATTTTGGCAAGGCTAAGACGAGAGTGGTGGTCATAGCATGCTTCAACTCTAGGAAAGCTTGTTTAGTGGGTCTCGATCAAGTAAAAGAGTCCTTTAACATGGAAGTGAGGGAGCTACAATTTTACAATAGTTAAAAATAAATTTATGGTAATAACTTGTAAGTCCTAAAAATCCCAAAAGACCCTTGCGAGTACGAGGTTTCAGTCATTCTTGAATTATTTGAATATTCTTAGGGTCAAATTTGACGTCATCCTTGGTGACAATGTGTCCCAAATACTCCATTTTTGTCAATCTAAAAGAACACTTGGACCGCTTAGCATAAATTTGATGTTATTCCAATAGCTGTAAATTCTAATCCACATGAACAAGATGCTCTTCCCATGAGCGAATATAAACCATAATTTCATGAAAGAAAAATAGAATAAATTTTCAAAGGAATGGATGAAATATGTTCATGAGGCTTTGAAAAGTGGAAGGAGCATTAGTCAAGCCAAAGGACATCACTAAAAATGCATAGTGACCTTCATGAGTATGGAAAGAAGTATTGGGAATATTCTCATCCTTAAGCCTGATTTGATGGTACCCAAAGTGAAGGTCTACTTTTGAAAAGTACATAGTCCCATGTAGTTCATCTAGTAATTCATCCACCATCGAAATAGAAAACTTATCTTTGATGGTGAGTTTATTGAGGTCACAGTAATCGATACACAACCACCATGACCCATCTTTCTTGCACTATACTAAAACTAGAGAAGAGTAAAGATTGTTGCTTGGCCAAATGATGCCAATTTTTAACACTTCTTGTACTAACTTCTCGATTTATAACTTAAGAAGATGAGGATAACTTCATGTACAGGTTTAATCTACTTTTACCTAAATTGTATGAAGAGGATTCTATCTCACTTGAGCCATAATAGATTTTGGACCATAGGATATGTACTCTTGACAACCATGTAATCATTGAGGTTTTTGTTCAATGGCAAGGATTATAGATAGAATATGCTACATGGGATTCCCTCCAACAACTAGTTTTCTCATCTACAACTTTGAGAACAAAGATTTTATGAAGGGGAATGGCATGTTAGGACCTCATTCTAGCACCATTTTGTAATTCTCATTTGATTATTGTAATGACCCACTTCCAACATGGGGATCCCTTTAATTTTATAATATTTTATAGTGGTATGTGGAAAGTAAGGCACCTAGACTAATGGGGCCTTTTCATGTAACCATTATCAAGAATGTAACTTCTATTTGGGAGAAAATTCTAGTTTGAGGGGCATTTTGCATGTATGCCAACTCTTGAGCTTAGGGTTAGGGTTGCATGAAGTGAATATTTAAAATACATGGATCCATAATGAATGTATCTTTTTACAAATAAATGTAAGTATTTAAGGAGGTTGTCTCCTTAAAGAGGCCTGTGATTTTGCGTTGTGATATTGTTTAATTTTGCATTTATTTTTTGTATTGTGATATTATATTTTTCTAAGTACATACTTGAACTCTTACTTACATGATACTTTTGCATATCTTGCACATAGAGACTTACATAAAGGGAAAATATAAATCACTCATCTAAACTATATACTCAAACCCTAATCTATTACATATTTACATTTATACCATAAATGTAGCATAGAGGTACATTTGCATGTGCGCAATATTATAATATTCTCCAACAAATATTGTTAAACTTGATAAAATAATTTGCTAATTGTTAATGACCATTGCACTCTCTCTTTGATAAGATTCTATTTCTATGACTTTGTGTATATTCAATAGTCCTTGTGGGTTAGTATAGCTTGGCATTTATTGTTTTATCATCATTTCATTTATAGTTCATATGCTTTCATATTTGATTGTTTCTATGAGCTTTCAAAATCATCATAAAGAAAATTGGGGATTGATAATGTAGTCAAGGATATGCATCATTCAGGCAATCCCCAAAAATACTGATACTCCTTATTGTTTTCTCAATAGAAGACTTTATTCCAGTTCCCTATAGGTAGGAGTCTGCATTCCCCAATGAGTTGTAATCATCTTGTTAAAACATGGAAATATCAGTATAATCACTCTTTATCTCATTCTTATTAGATTTTCTTAGAATAACATATTTTTATTTCTTGTTATTTTATTCCTACTTTTATTTGGAATACAAGTCTCATTTATTGTTCTACCTCTATTATTTCTTGTAATGTTAAAAGATATCTAGTTGTGTATGATCTATTGATAAACTGATCCATAAGTGTTTCCACATACTATAACTCCCATTTTTTGTGTAAATATATTGTGTGTTTTGAGTTGAGGAAGGAAAAGCAATTTACCCAATAGGGTAGGTATTTTTCCATCCTTACATTATATAAATTTACCTCTTCTAGAAAAATATAAAAGGTAAGTTAGTTGTCATAAGAAATATTACCTTAATCTTAAACACAAACCTTATAATATTGTCTCTTTGTTTTATTATATTCTATTTTTAATTTAACTTATATTAATATCTAAGTAAATTAAAATTTAATTGTTCAATTAGTAAACTCAAAAGTATCTTAAGTTTATAATAGTTTGTAAGATTGTCAAATATCAAGTCATATTTAAAATCAAGTCAAATATTTTAGCAAAAACCTTGAGAAAAATAATGGTGGTGTTGTTAGAACTAGCCTTCCTCAGCCTTGGAGCAGAGTCCTCATACTCATTATGTATTATTTCACTATGGATGAAATAAATGAGCCCCTACAAAGCTTCCATCTGGCGTTCGTAATTTTTTTCGTGACCTCAAGCTCATTAACATCCTCGATTATCTTGTTAGGTCTCTAGAGCTCACTATGGAAAGTGTTAGGGGAGATTCGCCTACCCACCCTAAAAACCAAGACCTGCAACTCATCATCTTCAAACATGTGTTGAAAAAGAATCAAAGAAAGTATAGCTGGCGGCTAAAGGGTCTCTTCACATCCTGTCTGAAGCTGCTCCTAATGTAACCAACTTCAACCTTTCTAATGAAGATGATACCAAAGACTCACCCTCTAAGGAGAAACATAACAACAAACCTGTTTTCCACTCTACAAGAGTAAGAAGAAGACCCATTGTTGGGTGCATCTCATATTCTAATGATTCCTTGTGCAAATCACTAGATGATGGCTCTAAGAAAAAAACTTGGCCCACAGTGGAGGTGCAAAACGTTATTGAACCTATTTCGGTGCTAACTAATATGATGGACAACACTCTCCTTTCCTTCAGCACCACTCTGACTATGGTCCAACAAGCAAGAAAGATGAATTTATCCATCAAGGATGAGACAGACCATGATTAAACCACATTATCAACCAAGGGCGAAATCCTTCCAAAACCCCTTTTATCAACCAATCAAAAAAAAAAAATCAAGAATATTAAGATGCCTCTTATAATACATATTCCATATTACTATTACAATACTCAATCTCAAACATTTTGATGTTAATATAATCTTACATTAAATATATATAAATTTAAATACAAAATATTTATAATACTTACTTTCTATATAAAATTTTAAAATTGTCTAATAATAAAGAATTAATATTCAAGAAAAAAGTTATTAAAATTTTAAATATAATATTTAAGAAAACTTTCCTACATAGGATTTGAACAATTAACTAAAAGTTATTGACTTTTTTTGAAAGTCCAAGGTTCAAATTTGTGGTTGTGTGTTAAATTGCTATTGATGGTTCAACTTTCCAGAGTGATAATTAGATGAAGATGCCCAACACTATGTGTATAAATAATAAGAAAGAAAAATTATCTCCACCAATTGAAATATGTGGTGGTGTTTGGGATTTAGGAACTAGCATTTCGTTGCTTCATATACGATTGTGATTATGATGGTAGAGATTACGGTGGACAGTAAACAGGTCACGGCACATCTGGCCAAAACGGAGGACAATGTGTAGCGGCCACCAGTTTGCTGCCCACGTTCAAACATATTGTACATAAATATTCTGTAGTCGAGGGACACCAAGGCCAGTGAAAAGAGCTCGGCATATTCGGCCAAAACGGGGGACAATCTGTAGCAGCCCCCAGTTTTCTGCCCACGTCCAAATATATTCTACAACAATATTCTCTAGACGAGGGACACCACACAGAAGTTGAACCCTGGCCCGCTTTACCGTAAATTTTACAGCCATGTAGACAAAAGCTATGTTACCCGCCAAACAGATAAGCCCAGAAGTCCACAGAAACAAATATGCTAACTTTGCAGCTCTATGTGCCAACACCGAATACACAGCAGCGATGAAACCGTAGGCACCAAATGCAAACGCTATGCAAACCAGTGAATTGGTAATGCACATGAAGAGCATCTTATCTACTTTTGTAAGCGGAAAACTCATCTCCCACATCAACACAACCAACAGCGACAAGAAGAAGGCCACGCAATCGAAAAACAAAAACAGCTTGAAGGAATCGGATCCAAACAAGATCGGCGTCCCTAAATATTCCTTTTTCGTATTCTCCGTGTCGAAACCACCCGGAACAGTAAACACCGCGAGCTGATACATATCTTTCTCATTCAACGCAATAAAAGTAGGTAGCATAAACAACAAATATATTTTTTTTTGTACAATGCTTAATAAATTATGCTACACATGGTGAGTATTTTATTGAAGCTTTTTAAGTTATAATTAGAGGCATGTAATATTTGGAGGTGCAATATTTTGTTAAAATTGCTTTCAAATATTTATTTTTACTAGGAGTAATTATTTTTCATCCCATGTATAGGAGGAGTAAAAATTTTCGATTAATAGAGACCTATGACCTTCATTGTAATAATATTTTGGCCATGAGAATTAAAATCTACACTTTTTGAAACCCATATTATGATTTGTACTCATGAGTTTGTAAGAAATTGACAAGTCCTTGTGCATCCCATTAGAGGGTACCACCTTATGGCTTGTCAAGTGTGTAGTGGTTGGGTATTGCCCTTCTAGCCCATCTTGTCATTCAATTTCATAATCAAATGAATGGGTGGACTTTAATATTATATAAATTCTTAATTTTTGATTGATTACATGTTGGAAATATGATTTTTGAGTTGATATCGTACAAGTATGATACAACAAGTGATTTGCTCAACAAAGCAACTAATTCACTCCATAAAGGGTGAATACAACCAACTCATCTCTCAAAAGTAGTTCACTTGAAGCAATTTGCTAAAATATTCTTTATAGAACTTTTATAATTTTAGATAAAGAGAGAATCGCTTGATAAAGCAAGTGATTTGCTTGACTTTATGAGTGAATCACTCATTTTCTTCTAGTTTATCAAAATTGCACTCATTTTTCGGCCCTAATTCACTAATGTAGCTTGTGCTAGAGGGTCCTCTAATTATCCACTTCTCTCCTCTAAGGTCTATCCTTGGTCAAGCTAAGTGTTCTCTACTCTTAAATGGCCCTTCTTTTGGCCCATGTATTATACTCCAATTAGACTACTGACCTCTTGCTTTAAGGGCCTACTTCTTTTGATATAGCATATACTTTCACTTCATCTGAGGCAACAAAGGTCTACTCTAAGGTTGACAAGTCAACAATTGATGACATGGTCAAAGATTGAATAATATGTTCCTGACTTGACATTAAGAATTTTGACTCAGAAGGATGAGTGATATTGCAGTCAGAAGAAGAAGTCTCAACAACCTGAGATTCCATTTTGACATAATAGTCAAAGGAAGGATAGTCAGGAGTGGGATAGTACTAGCCGCTAGGGTCTTCGATGTAGTTGTTTTGTGGTAACTAGATCCCTAGCTGAGCTTGTAGGCACTTGGTGGACTGGGATCAACACAAGTACTATCGACTTAGTCAGGGCCTAGGGATGACCAAGATTCTTATTGGTTGAAAATGGGTCCTTATGATATCCAACTAAAGGTGATTGAAATTTGAGGTTTGAGGTTTCCTTGTTGGAAAGAAGGCTTTGGATAGGTTTGATAGGGAAATATTTGGATATTAGACTACCTTTTGAGGGCCATGACATCATTAATTAGGGTTATCATAATGTCAAATATTTCATCCATTTTAGCATCTAGAGATAAATCTTGATTTTTCTTTAGGTACACATGAGGACGAGTTAGAGTGATGGTAGGTTGTATGGTTAGAGAATAATTATAAGGGTGTTGAATGGAGGGAAACAATGGTGAAGTTGGTCTAGACTCTAGCCTTCACATTTGGATTAGGTATTTCTTAGCTTGGATGGCTATCTCATAGACTTATGATAGTGAGTTACCACCCTTAGACTTGAACAACATAGCAATCTAACAATTAAAATCTTTTAGATAGTAAATGAAATCCATAACCGGAGGTGGTTAGACCTCATCGGTGATACTTTACCAAGTCTTGTGTAATAAAAAATTAAAATTATTGATTGTCTATATAGGCACCCTATTGATGGTTGTGAGTTGCTCTAGGAGGGATGCCCCATCTACCTTATCTTCAAATCCCTTTACCAAGAGTTCTGCTAAGTGGTCTCAACTTTTGACTGATTATGGGATGAAATTGAGATAACATTCACAAGCTCACCTTAAAAAAACTACCAATAAACTCAAGGCTATATATTTTTTCAATGAAATGCATGGTGTATAATCTTACCAAGTGCTACAAGTGTTATGTTGGAGTGACATATTCTCCCAAGAAGTAGGGTAAGGATTTAAGCACTTACGTAGGAATCGATTCCCATGTGTTAGGTGGAACTAGTGGAATTAAGAGATCTTTATCATTCCATGCTAAAAATGGGAGGTTGATGTACCATGCCTTCCATGTTGCATCACTAGTTCTTTTTTTTATCTCTAGTTCAAAGTTGGAACCAACTCTTACTAATTAGCTCTAGCAAAGGCTCTAGTCACAAGCCTTTCACTTATATAATTTTGGGCCTTCTCTTTGAGAATAGAGTTATCAGTGAGGAGATATTACTTCAAAAAACTAATGAGGTAGAGAACCCTCACCAAAACATGATCTATATTTTATCAGATAATTTTTTTAGAGTTTATATTTTTAATCCGATTTATTAAGGGATTCACTAGGTGAATTGTCTAGGTGATTCTCTTTAAGGAAGAATACTATGACCATCACTAGAGTCATAATCAGTCTTCTTCAATATTCTTGAGGTGAATTGTAAAAGCTCATCCCATTAGGTGTACTAGGAAAACTATGGTCATCTTAGAATGCAACTACCAAACTCAAGACAGGGGGCCCAACAAGATGAATGCATCCATGCCTCACATAGAGAAAAATAACCAAAATTATATGGGTAGGGGACTACATATGGAGTAAATTTTAGGTTTTTTAATCAAGGTTGGTTCCCCATCATATCTAATTCCTTGATGCATAGTGACCTATGTGAACTAAGACCAAGGAAACAATTGTAGTGAAATTAAAAAATAGGAAATTAATCGCTTTTACAAAAAAATCTTAAGATCCAGTGTGATGTGAAAAAAAACTAGGACCCCCAATTTTTACTACAAATGTTAATTGAACATAAAATATTCCACCTATGGCTAGTGAACACAACCAAGCAAATACACCACTAGGAATCAAGAAAATTCAATAGGAGGACAAATCAAAATTAGTTATGGCTTCCATTAAAATGATTTAAATTATTACAAGAAAATGAGGCCCAAAGGGTTTGATGCTCCCTAGGCATGAGAAAAGGTTCAGGATCACCTTGTTATAGTAGGAAATAAGGGTGAAAGGAAGAGCCCACAAGGATGGGTATAAAACACAAGCAGACAACTCCTAATACCTTTTACAATAAAATTGGACCTATCTATAAGTCAAGAGGAGGGTGCCTTCCCTATGAAGTTCTATGTAAAATGCCGAAAAATATATTCTATTCATGTATCCAAAAATTCTTCTACAACCTATGTGATAGAAAATTTGAGGTCTTTAGATCCAGGGCTAGAATATTGAAAACTTTCAAGCCTTCAAATGATAAAGTGTGGATGACTCGGCTCTTTGTTTTTGCATTAGGGTGGATACATCATCCTAGAATACATCACACTATTGATGTAGCGGGTATGACCTCCCTTATTAGTGTAGATGGATAAGGTAGGATCACACATATGTTGGGAGACTTTCCTTTTTTTTGTGTGCTCTCCTCCATCTAAAGGATAATGAGGGCCAATGAATTAAAAATCAATGGTCTATGTGGTTTGGTACCCTTAATGAGTTTGGATATGGGTAGGAGGTGAGCATCGACCGTATGTAATATCTAATGGTCAACATGTCTTCTAAGCTTGTACAACCTTCTTTGGATCTTCCTTTTTTTTATTGAAGGTAGGAAGCACCTTTTGACTACGTCATCTTGGCCCATCCTATTTTCAACAAGTATTACTTGGGGTGAAGTGGGGTTGTAGGAAAATATTTTCTATAGGAAGGTAATGGACCCTTTGGTAGCTATGCTTTGTAAGGATGCAATTGCAAGGAAAAATATAGTTGAGCAGTATTTTTTGACTTTAAAGGATGACATATGTCATACACTAGTCGTAGCCATACCTGATTTTTCCAAAGCTTTTGTTATTAAAAGTGACACATTTTTTAGTGGGATTGGGGATGATACTTATGCAAGAAGGTCATCCACTTGCATTCAAGGCCTTTTTAGGGCAAAATATCACCAAATAGACCTATGAGAAGGAGAGGATGAATATTATCTTTGTCATCCTCCATTGGTAACCATACTTGTTAGGATGATATTTCATCATCAAGAGAGATTGTCATAGCCTTAAGTATCTCTTGAAATAGAGTATTTATTTTCCTAAGCAAAAAAACTAGGTTGGTAAACTCTTAGGATATGATTATGAGATAGTCTATTTAAGGGGAAGAAAAATGTGATTGTTGATGCTCTTTCCAAACTGCCTAAAACACAAGATATTATATATGAAGTATTTATTCTTAAGGTTGATTGTATGGATACACTTAAGTTAGAATAGCAATAATACCCCACACTTGCAAATATCATTAAGGGCTTACAGACAATTGCAAGGGACCATACCAATTACTCATGGAAGTAGGGGGAGTTGTGCTATAAGAATGAGGTTGTTATTCTGCCCACTTCGTAAATAAAATCATATAATCTCATAGAGCTTCACTCTTTTTTATAGGGAGACACAAAAATTTCTTTTAAACCTATGAATGGGTAAAGCACAAATTCAATTAACCCAATATAAAGTCTGATGTTAAAGAATTTATGGATAGTTGTGGTACATGTCAACACCAAAAAGGAAAACTGATTAATACACTAGGGTTACTTCAATATTTTTCCATTCTAGAGTCCTTGTTGATATATATATTCATGGAATTCATTGAAGGAATTCCTCTATTTGGAGGTAAATTAGTTATAATGGTGTTTTTGGTTCAATTGACCAAGTATGCCCACTTTTGTTCCTTAGGTCATCCATACACTGCTAGGATAGTGGCATAGATTTTCATGGATTAAATATTTAGGCTCCATGGGATCCCACACCCCATAGTTAGTGATTAAAATAAGGTGTTCACTAGTAAATTTTGGGAGGAAATCTATTTCATTCAAGGGGTCCAATTGAAAATAAATATATCCTATCACCCATAGATTGATGGCTAGATGGAGGTGGTGAATAAATATCTCATGACATATCTCTAATATTTTGTTTTGGATAACAAAATACAAATGGAATTAACGGATTCCTTTAGTTGAATAATGGTAAAATACCACTTTCCACATAGCCACAAGGATGACATTGCATGAAGTAGTATATGGTCAACCATCCCCAACACTCACTTCTTACTTGCTAAGTAGTTTGAAGGTGGAAATAGTTGATATAGTTCTTAATTACAAGCAGGAAATCTTAGCAACTCTAAAATAGAATTTGGCTACCACCTAGAACCATATGAAATAGTAAGAAAACAAACACAAACCTAAGAGAGAATTTGCTAAAGGTGGCACGGTCTTCCTTCATATTCAACCTAATAACTAGATGTCCCTCAAACAAAAGGGTCAGTAGAAGTTACCATCCAAGTTTTATGGACCATACAAAGTACTATAGTGAATAGGGGAGGATGCTTACAAGTTGGATTTATTGATAACATTCAAGATTCACCTAGTTTTTCATGTATCTTGCTTAAAGAGAGTAATGGGTATACATACTACAGTCCTTCATAAATTGGATGAAGATGGATCTATTATTTGGTAGTCATTCTAAATTATAAAACTCGACATCTTCATTCTCATGATATTTTTGAATTGTTTATGTAGTGGTAAGGGTTACAACTAGAAGATTCCTTTTATGCAAACCTCCTGGTACTAGCGATGATTCCTTTTATGCCATAAATATCCATAAATCTTATCCTCCATCCCCAACTTAGATCCTTTGCCTCTTTTGAGAAGCTAGTGATGGAGGGGCTCATTTTATTAGGTGTTCTAGACAAAGTGGTTCCCACATCCTCTTCTATTCCATGGACCATTAGGCAACTAGTTTGTCTCTATGGCCTTTTACATGCTTCTTCTTCTATCTCCATGTCATTATCATCCTCTTATCATATAATAAAAATTTGACTTAGAGTAGCAAGTTGTTGAGTAAAAGAGAATTGAGACGTGATGGTATAGTAAAACAAATAGGTTTCCTCTCCCCTTCAAATCCATTTACAAATAGAAAAACAAGCTGATATCATTCATAGATGGAGTGTGGGGGATGGAGTCACACCCTTCATGAACCTTTCCCTTGAAGGATGTCATAATCAGCTTCAAGAGTATGTTATACTTTTGTATATTATATAATTGAATTTATCCGGTCATAACTTGTAGATGCGTTAGTGGATCTAACATTCCTTTGCCAATGTAAAGTTGTATTATCTAAAGTATTGAAGTTGGAATGCAGTATCATGCATCTAATGGTATCGAAGGTTGTAAGTATTCCTTCTTGATCCATGTGGAAAATCTTGCAAAGTATGAAGCAAATATATTAAGACTCATGGATCTTATAACATATTCCTTATGATCTTCTATAGGGAGAAAAATCATCATATAAATTCTCTTAGTACTTCAAGAAGTGGATGGATCGAGGTATTCATCAAAATCTTGATCTAGATATCTTCTTGACATCTACTATAGATTATTTTTTTGTTGTACAAGAGTAGCCAGGTGAAAAGATATTTTTTGGACATGGAGGTTCCCACCATAACCTTAGTTCAGGGATGTTGACTACTACTTCTTCTAGGTTATTATCAAGTAGTAGAGTCACCAGGTGAATCTATAGAGTGCTTCAAAAAATTGATAATCATGGCCTTAATAAAAATTATGGCTTGAATCCTAGATCAAGGGAGGGGTGTTATCAATTTTGTGTTCCATTGGTATGCTAGTTTAAACTATTGGGGGGCCATTTGTGACCCCATTTCACTCCTTGGGTATTTCAACCCCCATAGTTGTAGCTTTGACATATATCATCACCTCATTTGAGCAGGTGCATCTGGTGCCCTGTGCATCATGTGGGGGCACCAATCCTAGGAAGTTCGAGAGAGCGTGGGATGTAGCTCCCACTGCATGAACTTCGAGGTATTTTAACCAAGGTCAGTTCCTTTATTCTAGATGTCTTATTTGGTTCTCATCCTTACTTTGCTATGCTAATTTACTCCTAGCCTAGGCTACTTTAGAGAAAAAGGAAAAAGAGAGGGAAATCTAGAAAACTGAATGCAAAGTAAATTACATGAAAGTGGTAATGCAAAAATATAAAGGAAATCTATAAAAGGAAGAAAATGAAACCTATCTAGCCTAGCCTATGGGTGGAAATGCACCAAATAAAAAAGAATAATACCCCCACAATGCCCTGATAGGTTTTAATGAATGCATGCATAGCGATCGATAATGCATAAGGAACATAGGTCCCCTCGAGAATATGCAACAAAAATAAAACACCCACACCAAAACTAGGATAGAGATTATGAAAGAGTCATATTGCTTATTAACATGAAATCTAAGTTACATACATGTAGAGAGAAGAGGTTCATAAACTACCCAATGAGTCATGTAATGCTTAAGCCAAGCCAATACATGGAGTGGAATGAAAGAAAGTGCGTCTCAGAATAATGGGAGAGCTTTTGACGGTTTATAATGATAAGAAAATATGTATCTGTAGATTACATTTAGAGCCTTTATCATTATTGAAATAAAAAATCTCACTTTGAAAATTCCTTCCTAGGGTACTTCATAATGATGATGTGCAATCCCAAGGTTGCTTAGATCTAGCATTGCCAAAAGTGATATTATGTTGCCCTTGTTGGAAATTTGTTGTAGAGATCTCTTGCTATCAATGCTCTTAGATCTGTGGTCACTTTTCTAGAGGTCTAATGATAGTGCTTTAAATGTTATACCTTCTTTCAAAGAAAGTATCATACATTCGAGGTATTGTGCACCTATGCATAACTAGTAGGGTCTTAGGTAATGATAGTAACCTTGGCTAAAGGGTATGAGCCAATGACCCTCAATGAAGGAGTTCATGGACAAGATCCCCCAAAGCAAAATTTTTCCTCCTAAAATTTTGGAGTGTGGTTGGAGGTAGTCTAATCAAAATTGATTATTATCCTTGGTGCACTCGTTAGTTAGTTGATGTTCCTCATGATAGTCCTTTCCTTCTATTCTAGTTACTATAATTTATTGGATGTGTCCAATTGCTTCATCTAATTGAGCATCCTTAGGCCAAACCTTTTATTTTGGTTCTGATGTATTGCGAAGCATTGCGATTCTTTCCAAAATTTTGATCTTGACCTTTTCCAAGGGAGGTCTGATCACGAGAGTTTCTACATTTACCTTATTCTTCTCTAAAGCTCTAGTTTATTTGATTCTTGCCTAAGACTTCATCCAGTCCTTGGGTGGATTAGTCTTCTACCAGGTCTAGTCTTCAAAACTTAGTTTGGATGGCATTACTTCTTCCAAGTGTAGTGAGAACTCACTACAATATCAAAACCACAAGGTAAAATGATAGAGCAGGATGGGTAGATGGCACTATAAGTTGATATTTATTATTGTTGAAGAAAGAGAATAAAATAATTAGGGGAAGAGCTAAAAGCAGAAGGAATATGGTTGGATATATGTAGTCCATGAGAGCATTGGTGAGTGTATCCATGGAAGGGAAGGCAATCAAAATTGAAATTAAGGGAATAATTGTAGAGGAGAATGTGGACTGCGTTCGTACAAGTTTGTGGGAATTATTGTGCCACGTGTTGTTTAAGGTTTGTGACGAAAAACATGGGATAATATTTTATTTCTAAGGGTATCATGTGAGGAGAATATTCAAGTCTTACCCACACTGGACATGTTTTTTCCTCCACTTGAGCTTCATGATAATGTTCACTACGAATAATAATCAATAATATTTTGGGTTTAGGTAGTGAGATAAATATTTAAGGTTGAGTAGTTTCCTCTTAGTTAAGCTACGCTTATCAATAAATAGAGGATTAACACAAACCCACACACTACAAATACGGTGAACGACTCCAAAACATAATCAATAATATTTTATTATAATTCATTAATAATATATGCTATATAAAATTGATAGTGGTAATAATTTTCAAAAATTAATGTTTAATTTGAATTAAAACAACTTAACATTTATATATATTATAAAATAATATTTCAAAACTAATTTGAGAATTTTGGTTTTTATTTTTTATTTTTAATAAACTAACAATAATCTAACAACTATGGTCGAAAATATTTTTTTTATAAAAATTTAACATTATTAATTTTTTCTTATTATTTACACGTTTTTATATTTAAATTGATATAAATTAATTAAATTATAGTTATTTTTTATTTTTTGGTATTATTAAAAGAAGAGGGTTTTAACGGGATCCCACAACAACTACAAAGAAAGCCACAAGGGCGACAAACCCAGAAAAAACTTTGGAAAAACCAGAGGCAAACCAGAAGAAAAAGTAGGAACCAGACCACAAGGCATCAAAGAGAGGAGAACTGAGATAGTTCTACCCCAACTTATGAACACCTTGAGTTACATTAGCCACCAGGCTAGATACATTTTTAGTTAAGTCGAGGGTGAATTTCAACGTGCTCCAAATTGGTTAATATCAATGAGCTTTAAATATTGGAGAACCAAATCTTTAAAATTCTCAGACACTTTGGGAGAATATATTTCGTCCACAAACTTCTCTCAGGGAACTTCTCACTACATCGCGAAACAAAAACAAAGCTATCCCAAGAAAGGACTAAGAAGAAAACATGATATTTCCTAACTAACCCAAGAAACCCATGAAAAAGAAAATCCCAAAGGGATCCAGACCACGAAAAACCATTTGAGAACCATCCCAAAGCCAGATGAGGGCTCCACCACAAAAAAATCTTAAACCGTCTAAGAACACAGAGAAAAGCAAAGTGATAGAGCCCAACTGTCCCAACAAGAAAAATAAGAGGGACAGGTGTTAAGAGTTCTCTAGAAATACCGAACAATAAGGAAGTTTCCAAATGCCACCTCCACCCGTACTTGGAAAGAACATCATATTCAATGTGGAAAGTACCAACACTCAGTGCAAACCACGAAAATTCCTTTTCAAAAAAGAACTAATGAACGCAAAACCTCGAGCCCAGGTTCACGAAAGTTCCATTCGTCAGCACCCAAATCCCAACAATCGAAAAAGGCCTAATCAAAGATCTCAAAAAATGAGATTCATAAATCCATATTGCAGGGGTATCCAGGAGTAACATTTTTTTATGGAAGCTCCCCATGACGAGGAAAGGATAAAGAGCCCCCCAAGTACACAAAACAACCGACATCATCACAACACCCATGAAGAGCCACCACCTTAAAAATGGATAGAGAGGCAATAAAGACCTAGGATTTGAATTACAACACTGCTAGATGGGACCGTTCAACGAACTACACCACACTTGCCACCTAACATCTTAAATGGAAGTAATGAGCAAATCACCAAAGACGAACCATCGTATCTTACAAGGAGACAAATTGGTGCAATATTCAAATTCTAACTTAGATTTCCCCCATTATTGTAGAATTAATCGAGGCCACCAAACTCCAAGTCCCAAAAAATTGATTCAAAATTTAAATTTGAATTTTTAAAATCACCAAGAAAAGATAGGCCATTTTGCACAACATCAACTCCCCAATGACCTCATCAGAAATCTCTTGAATCTTCTCTACCGTAATTAAAAAAAAAAAGCCATATTGACAGTAAAAACCCTGGGAACATCCAATCAACCTTACGACTTCTCATCATTAACAAGTCTGATCAATTCCTCCAAAAAGTTAGAATGCCACACCTTGAAGCCCTGACTTCCAACTGCCAAATTAGCCAGACAATCAACCACCATGTTTCCTTCCCTATACACATGGATGATAGAGAATTCTTCAAAGGAAGACAAGTGGGCCTTGGATTCGTCAATAAGGTTTGAAACACGTCGACCCAATCTACAACTTCCTTTTAGCATATTCATAGTATTAAGTGAATCACCTTCAATAGTGACCCTATGACCTCCCAATTCTTTTAATAATTGAATACCCCAATAGGTAGCTCTGCACTCAAAAAAATGGGAAGACTACTCTCCTAAGTCTTCGGTAAAAGCCAAAACTATTTCATTGAGATGATCTCTTATTAATCCGCTCGTGCCAGCTTTGCCTGGATTTCCCGTTGATGCTCTGTCGAAGTTAAGTTTTAGCCACCCCAGAGGAGGTGGGGTCCACTTCATCGTATTGCGAATATTGGGCACCGGTGGAGGTCTCAGTTCTGGACAAAAACCTAAAGCACACTCAACAGAAAAGTCAGGATGATCCTTAGGGATAGAAGGAAGAGACTCCTTTAAGGCAGATGACACATTTTCACCTACTTTCCAAAGAATTCTATTGCACAAATGAGCCAGGTCACCCTCTTTATTTTTTAAAACTCGAGCATTACGTTCCTTCCACACTCCCCAAAGAATATGGGGCAACAAGAATTTCCAAAAACATTTCATGTGTGGCGAACGAAAAGGAGACGACCATTGATTGACCATGTCAAAAAATGCTGATGAGAAATAGGGGGGATCTGCATAGCCGGCTTGACACCAAACTCCATGCCCCGTGATTTAATGGAACATCCAAGAACCTCCGCCATTATTATATAGAGAAAGGGGGAGATAGGGTCGCCCTATTGCAAGCCTCTTTGCGAGTTAAAAAAACTGATCGAGGATCCATTTATCAAAATCAAAAACCAAGCTGAAGAAATGGCGACCTCCATAAGATTTACCCAGGAATTACTAAAGCCAAATTTTCTAAGAACCAAAAATAAAAAGGGCCAAGAAACCCTGTCATAAGCTTTATTAACATCCATCTTAAGGAAAAATTTTGCCCTTCCACTTTTTTGAGCCGAATGAAGAAGTTCATGGATTACTATCGCACCATCAAGGATTTGTCTTCCCAGAACAAAATCGCTTTGGGTCGCGTCAATAATGGCCGATAGGATAGGTTTTAATCTGTTGAACATAACTTCAGAGAAAATTTTATAAACTGTATTGCACAAGCTTATTGGCCTGAAGTCGTTGAACGACAATGGAGATTCCTTGGGAATTAAAGCCAGAAAAGTAGAGTTAAACACCCTTGGAAATGAACTTGAGGTTTGGATATGCCTAATGGCTTCACAAACATCCTTCCCACAGATATGCCAATATTTCTAAAAAAAACAAGCGAGAAGCCATTCGGGCCAGAAGCCTTTAACGGGCCCAAAGACTTAGTAGCAGTAAGAATCTCATCATCCATCAGCGGGGCAAGAAGATAATTGTTCATTTCAACCGTAACTAGACTAGGAATGGCCTCCAGTATTCTTACCTCCACCTCATGATCTCGGAAAGGCAAGAAACATAATAACGAGCTGAAAAAGTCCACAACAACAAATTTTTTTATTTTTAATTAATATTTATAAAATTAAATCATAAAAATTATATTTTATTTATTTTATTATAAAAATTTATTTGAATTTTTAAATTATGTATTATTTAACAAAATTAAACATTTAATAATTAAAAAACACCATTTTATTATTTATTTTAATTTTAATACATATTTTTATTAAAAGTACCAAACCATTAGTAAAATGACTTTACGATTTTAGTAAAGAGGGTGAATGGATACCCACGGCGGGATAACCATTGTTTGTCGTTATCCACAATAGCTTATACTCGCTTAGCATAAATAGTTACTATGTCAACACTTCACGACATTACCTTTCAAAACCATCCATCCTTACTTTATAAAAGACTAAATTTGATTAGATTTGGCAATTTGGTGAGTTTGAGGGTTGGATATTTAGGGAAGAAAATATATTAACATAAATTTATTTTATTATTTTTATAATTATAAAAATTAAAATATATAATTTTATTATAAAATAAAAAATATAAATTTCAATATATAATTTGAATATAAAATAAAATAGTTTTTAATTTTCATAATAGTATATGTATTGTTGTATTTATTGTACAATAAGTTTCACAAACTCGGCGATCCACCTTCAGTTTTGAGAGTTTGCGATTTTCCAGAGGACGTATTGCATCTACATATGCAAAGGGACCAGCCAGATAGGAGCACAACAATGAGGGTATGATGCCAAAACTTACTAAGAGGATGAAACATGCTATTGTTGGTATGAGAGATTATGGTGTCCTCCTCTTCGATGGGGTAAGCTCAGTGAGAAGGTAGTATATTCAGATGATAATGCACAGTAAATAGTGAACGCATATGAACCGTATATGGTTGAGCATCAATGGTCAATGACGAGGATGTGGCAAAATGTCTATGGGCAAGTGAAGAGTGACGCAGACTTAGCATCGATTGGGACTAAGGATAAGATTTAGATGACGTCAAATATGAGAAAAATACCACGTCATGAATAGATGAGCTGGAAATCGATTGATTTGATGGGGTCCTTGATTTCGGATTTGTAGTGTATGCGGTGTTACTAGAAGAAGATAAAGGTAACAAGGATTACATTGATTGTTTCTTTTTACTATACTCGATCCTTCTCACCTGTTCCCCAGCTTATAGTAGATGTTAAAAGTTAAAAGGAGTAAAAGTCATAATTCTTAAATCATTGGCATGCCCGGCCAATTTTGGCTAATGTATTTTGTTCAAATTCATCAGCAAACAAAAACCGTTACTGCACAACGAAAAGGAGGATGATCGAGTTTAGTCTATAGGGGTTCTCACCTGTCGAGCCCCATCAAAATTTGTATAAATTTTAAAAATTTTGTCTAATCATGGCATAAACATTGTTGGATAGTTTTGATGAGCAACCATGAATACCCACATTACGGAGTTTTGAAACCAGCTATTCCTACACAACAGGTGACAGGGCCGGATTGTAGGTGTCGAATGACAACAGTCGAGAGTGTGATATGGAACAGAGACATACAAAGGTAGTACATCTTGGCTATTTTCCAGGAGCCAATAGGATACCGTCGATTGAGTACAAGCTTTTCTTTAAAAAAAAAAAAAAAAAAAAAATTAAAACTCCAAAAATAAATGCATGGGTGTGAAGAATAAGCTTTAACGTTCTATTTAGAACAATTTTGATTTCATTTTGAATCCATTTCGAAATTATAAAAATTATTCAAAGTTGCTATTTTTACAAGCATTTTATAATTTCGAATTTTACATAATTTTGTATTTCAAAGGTAAATCAGATTTCAAGTTTTACATGTTTGTTTTGCGAGCAATAAATTAACTTTCCTCTATGAAAATCACAATTTCATTAAAGGGTAATGACTTATATAGTATTTCAAAGACCATTGTTTTTAAAGCAATAAATTAACGTCTCTTTATGAAAATTAATTTCATCAAAGAGAGGTAATTTATTTATTATATCAAAGGCTATTTTTACCTTCATATTTAAAGAAACCTACAAATTAATTTCCCTTTATGAAAATTTCAATTTCATCAAAGGGGGATAATTTATGTGATATTTAAAAGGCTATTATTTCGATGATGTTCTTTCATACTCAAGGCTTGATAAAATCAACATAGAATATATTCATCAAACAATATAAAAAAAGTTCAATCATCATTTAAGATACATAATTTGGAGATAGACTTTAATATTTTGTTTAATGTTTAAAGTAGGGTTTAATGCAAGATAAAACTTGTTTAAAATGGAAGATAAAATCTACCTAAAATACTTCAAGATAAAATGAATTAAAGTTTACATCATGGTCATATGAGGGCCAATCACATTTGTTCTTTTTGTTTAAGTTTCATGAACAATCAATAACATAGCATAATAAAGTAATACCAGCACAAGCCCCTTGTTTACAATCACTTGCAATCACTAAGGTATTCCTAGAACTTATTTGGGACATCTTCACAATATTACAAGCACATATTAAGTAAAAGGAACCTTGGAGAAATTTTATTTCTTTGCAAGAGAGGGTTTTCTAATCAAAATCCTGACTATGATGGGGATTTTGTAATTGGACAAAATTTCCACTCAAAAGAATTAGCGCTAGAAGGAGGGTCTGAATTGGTTTAATTTATTGTTATTTAGATGCTAAATTGTTCATTTTTACTTGAAATGTTTATTTGAAAGCATTGGTCTTGACTAACGAGGTTGTATACATGTGATCACTTTCATTGATTTGAAATATCTTTTAATTGATGATGCATTAATGCTAATATTTTTCAAATTGAAGGTTGTTCTCTAATGTCATGGTTTAATTGATGTATATCTTTTGGTTGACATACATGATGATTCATATGTGAAATATTTGAGATTTGTTAGTCATTTCATGCTTCTTTACAAGATATTTCTTTGACTAACAAAATTGGTATTAAAGTTGTATTATTTAAGATTCATTAATGGCCATGTTTGCACCATGGATGATAGGCAACCCATTGAACATACCTAGAGTTCAACATAATTTACCCTTCGATTTTGAGAGATATCTTCCTCGATTTGTGTCTAATGGGATGAGGCCCGCATAAGAACATATTCAAGCATTCAAAATCTATGTGAATCATTTAACAGTTTGGTATGATGATGTTGCTTGTAAAATATTTGCTTACACCTTGGAAAAATTTGTACATGATTGGTTTACTAATCTATATTTAGGGTCAAAATCTTCTTGGGCTCAACTAGAGGCAATGTTTCTCAATCAATTCAACAAAAAGCTAGTTGACCCAATCCTCATGTACAATCATTTTATTACTATTTGTAGAGGACCAAGTGAAACTTGAAGTCATTCATCGACAGGTTCTATGGGTTATACACCCAACTGGTAGTGCCTTATGTCCTTTCGGAGGTAGTTGCTTTCCAAGTATATTTTAATGCTATTGACCCATTAATCACTATGTATTTGTGAGGGATACCTCAAATCACATCTTTGTCCCAAGATTATACTCAAGCAATGGAAATTGAACAACAATTGAGTTATCAAAATTATGGTGTGGGTTTTGTATCATGTAATTATCAACCATCTAATACCTCCCTTACCCACCCAACTATTTATCCACCTCAACCAAGTTCAAGGGTGAATCAATTTCAGAATAAAAAATAATTCCCAAACTTCAATAAATTTCAAAATCCTCAACCTACTGTTAAAAATAAACCATCATTCTTAAGTGTGAATCAATTTCAAAATACTCATCTTGATCATATTTCGAAAGATGTTCCTAGGATAAATTTCAATGATTTTTAGAATAATATGATTTCATGTAAGGGAAGAGTCCCAGATCTAACTACTATTGAAATATGTGATAGATAAAAAATAATTGACTCACCAAAAGATGAATTTTATGAAATTGAGGAGGATGAATCTAAGGAAGATGAATATTTTGAAATTGAGTCCTCAAAGGTGGATAAAGGTGAAAATATTTGATAGAGGAATCTAAATATCATGCCAAATATACAATAGAGTTTCATCCCATAGGTTTATATGACAATTAATAATGGTTGGAAAACATATAAAGAATCATTTGTCTCTCAACCCTATTGATGAAATTTCTATTGATATGCAAGACACCGAAATCACCATCCCACATGAGGAAATGGTTAATGTTTTGTGTGATCCATTGGTTTTGGATGAAGAAAGGGAATCACTCACTTTGATCCCATTTGAGGTGCAAGAAATTGAAATAATTGTTTCACCTAAGGATCTTATAATACCTATGTTACCTAAAATAGAAAAAATCTCAAAACTTAAACAGTTTGGGTTTGATATCATTAATGATCCAAATGAAAATCTTGCTTTATTTGAAACAACTCAAGTTATTGATCATGGAGATGTGCTAGTTGACACATCCCTAGATAGACAAGACTTGTGGTTTGAAAATGATGGACATGTTTTTAATTGGGTGCCTAATTTTGGTGTCTTTGATAAACAAGTCATGGATGAAGAAGAACTGCTACAAGATGATGATGATGAATCCCATGAAAAATAAAAAATATTGTAATGGATCACCAAGTTTCGGTAAATAAAAATGTATGAAAGGTAGAATCTAACCTTTTGTGTCCAAGCATCCAATATTCAAATGAAAATTTGTATAATCATTCATTGGATTCAAATGTTATTTATGATGAAATGCCATTGGAGGTTAATAAATAACTAGAATTGATTTCTACTCACACCTCTAATAAGATTGCTTTGGTGAATGACATAGAAGTTGATGTGCTTAAATTGCTAAATCAAGTTCATCAACAATTAACAATCGAATCTAGGATAAAATCTTATAATGATTCTCATTTAGTAAATATCCTAGATACTTGCAAATTGTTACATAAGCATGATTGGCCTAAAGACATGGAAAATGAATTGGATTTGAAATTTTTAGAAATAGGTTCCTACTTGCAAGACCTCATATTTTAAAAGGAAAACCTAATTCTAAATCAAGAATTGAATTGTGAAATCTTCATTTTAATGAACGAACAAGGAAAAATTGAAAATAAATCATTGTTTCATCACTTTGAGGAATTAAAGCTTCACCATGGGATTCCTAATAAAACTAAATCAATATGGTGGGGTGAGAGGTAAATTGAAGGAGTTTTTACTTGTAGGTATAATATTACTGTAGGATGTTGCCCATAAAATTTTGTATGCCTATCATGTCAAGATTCTTTTTGTTTGTGATAGAAATCAAGTTTGGGATCCAGGAAAATGATACTTGAAATTTTATCACCATCTTGTGCATTATTATATATTTTGTATATAGCGTTTGGGTTTTCATGATTTTATTTTAGTTTTGTGGTTGTGCGTTGACATTAAGTTTTGATTTGCATTAGGTTAGGATTGATTTTGTTTTAGAATTTTTATGTTTTAGGTTTGTGCCTTGGATTTGAGGTTGTGTTTTGTGATAGCTACTAATTTATGGCCTCTTGATCATTTTTTGTGTTCCTTTGTTAAGTAGGTTGGAATACCTAATCTAAAAATAGGTGAAATTGAGAAAAGGGAGGTGGAATTATTTTGTGATCATGCTCATATTTTGGGACTAAAATGGTGGAGAGTGGAACAATAAAATATTTAGCTAAAGCTCCACATGTAACTCACATATTTAATGGTATCTCTAGAAGTCCTAAAGGATGAAGTTATTATTTGCAAATTAAGGCAAAAAAATTATAGACTCCATCTTTAGTCTTAAGTGGCCTCTAACCCAGGTGGCAGGTAAATTTTGCCAACCCATGCAATGCACTCTATGAAAAAAAAAGAGAGAAAATAAAATATAAATCTATCAAAGGGTTTAGGTCATCTCCACCAGGGCTATGGACGCCTGACTGGCAGTGGAGAAATATCTATGAAAGGTAAGGCAAAATTATATCTAATACCTGGGTGATCTAGATAATATCTACCCGGGCTATGGATGCCTGGCTGGCAGTAGAGCAAGATCTAGGAGAGGTCAAGGTCATCTCCATTAGAGCTATGGATGCTTGACTAGCTTTGGAGCAATGCAGAGGTATACTTTAATGAGTAATACTTTTATAGCCTAAATGCATAACCAAAGGATGTAATCTAGATGGTTTCAAGAGTATAAAATGAATCACTTTTTACACACTGAGTAAAGACAGATGGATCAGTTGTTTTTTATTCAAATCTATTTACCCTCACATTTTAGGGACATCTCTAAATAATTATTATTTTGCTAATATTTTATATTCTCGTTTCAGATTGGGTTATTCATCCTAAATGCTCAGGAGCATTTTCCAGTAGTGTCACCATTTGTTGTGGCCATTGCAAAAAAAGCCCCAAAAACTTGGGGAAACACCTTCAGTTTTGAGTTTTGAGAGTTTTCAATTTTATTATTAATTTTGGTTTTGGGTTTTGTGATGTTTTAATTAATTTCAATGTTTTAAAATTAAACTAGTTAAAACATTTTAAAACAATTGCATATCAATAAAATAAAATAAAGTCTATATGTATCTAATCTGGGTGTATCTATTCAGGGCCTGGTGATCTAGCGCACTGAATTTCCTCTTGAGTTAATTCACCTTATCAATGATGAGAAGCCTTTATGATTTTCAGGTTGCGTATGGGCTTTCGGTGCAGCTCCTTTCTCTTGGTGGGTGTTGGTTGTTGCTCTTTGTTGGGATGACGACAATGTGCCTTTAATTCACTTGACTACCTCACTTGCTATGTGTTTAATGAGATGCTAGGATGCCCCTTTCCCTCTCCTATATTTTGAATTTCAAATTTTGAATTCTCTTCTAACGTCTTCTCAAGTTTTCGGGAGGAGGGCCATCCTGGTTCTTGTGTAGGATCTAGAACATTCTTTGTGGGCACTCGTATCAATTGTTCTTTGTCGTTGTTCCTGGTTGTCTCTCCTTTGGAAGGTTGCCTCATTTTGTTGTTTGATTTATCACATTTCTCTTCCCAGGGAAGTCGTTGCCATTTTTATTGCTCTCCTTTTTTCTTTGAGGTGGTACTCGCATGGTAATTTTTTGGCTAGGGTATTTTGGTGGAGCTTTACACATGGTGTTTTTGTGTTCATTTTACAAACACCTGGCCCTTTCTTAGAGTTCTTCCTGGATTGTTCCTCTTGGGATTTTGGGTTCTTTTCCTAATCCTTTGGGCACCTTATCGATAGTCTTGGCCGCTCTCTCTTACTATTTATGTCGTTCCTCCCCATGATGGGTTTGGTCAAGCTACCTATGTCATGGTTTTTTGCTTCCTTTCGTAAGGATGGTCTATTTTTCTTGGTGACTATTCCTAGGAATTTTTATTTTCCCCCACCCATGCCTCCCAAGACCTATTTTGGTGCTCGTTTGTTGAATTCGAAGGCAAGAAGTCTGCTTATATACCTCATTATGCCCTAGATATTTCTTTATCAGAGTTTTATGGTTGGAGTTATTGTTGATGCTCGGGTCTTTTTCCTCCTCTTTGTGTTTAGATTTTTTGGTTCTTCATGAGTATGGGTAAGGTGAAGATCTATCCATCTAAGGTTAAATTGTGTAAGCCCCATTTGGAGCCCATGTCTATCTCTTTTGACAAGGAGGTTAAAGTGATCCTAGTGGAGGGAGGTCTTCTAGAGTGTATTTAGAAGTTTCACGGTCATAGCCCGGTTCTTACTAACAGGATGATTTCTGCGTGGAAGTATGGTTGGATTAGAATTGGTTTCTAGAAGTTTTAGGTTACGATGAAGCTCATTAGCAGGACTTTCAACTTGGTGTTATATGGATCCTATCACAACCGTGATAGACATTATCTATTACAAGATATTAGTCTTTTCTTAGACAAGGAAGAGTACCTACCTAGGGTACAAAATGGTTTTAGTGCGACGATCAAGTTGCTAGAGTTATTATGGACTATTTTACCCTTGAATCTTCCTATGAAATTATTAGGAGCTTCCATGCGATGTTTTTAAATCATTTGAGACACAAAGCTTGTATGAACATTCCTTTGTTTCTTTTCCATTCAATGAAGAAGTCTTTTCTAAATGTTCAAGGTGGTCATGGTTAGGCCCCTATTTATTAAGGCCTTGTGTTGTTGGTGTTTGATCAGGATGCCTTAGAACATGGTTTAAATGTTGATGATATTCTCAAGCCTTTTATAGATCTTCCTAGTCCCTTGGCTAGTGGTACGAAGATGGTGTAAGACTCTCCTGGTTCTCTTGGTGGTGGCGCTAATATGGTGGTATACTCTCCTGGTTCTCTTGGTGGTGGTTCTAATATGGTGGCAGACACTCCTAGTTTTCTTGGTGGTAGATCTAGGTTGGCTTCGAAGATAAATTATGACTATAGTCAAGACTTCTATTCATTTACCTTCGAGATGGGGTCTGAGAAGATTTCCAGGAAGATTAAAGTTTCTTCCAAAGTTGTGAAGGGGAAGGCTTCTGAGGAGAAATTCTTTATGTCTTTGGCTTGTCCCTATGTCAAGTTCAACTTGCCCCTCAAAGAGATTATGGAAACTTTTATGAAGTTGGACTCCAGACCTCCCCATTCTACTTCTATTAGTGGTCAACGCAAATATAATCATTTGTGATGCAAAGGGGTGAGAGTGATGACTCCCCCCATATATTTGTCCTCCCTGATTTTGACATTATTCCTCAATATTGTATTCAAGAGAAATCTATGGAGGAGGTCTATGCTTCGGGGGCTTTTGAGGATTTTAAACATTTTGTTTTTCATGATTTAAAGTTAATTGACATTAATCAAAGAAATTTGTGGAGCTCATTGAAATCGGCTCTAGATCTGTCTAAAAATGTAACACATTTAGCTACTTTTGTTGCTCAGGGTTTGGATAAGTTGGTGTAGAACTATCTCAGTTCTCCCTCTCTTTTTTACCTGGAGGCTTGGGTTCAACAGTATTTCTATGGTTTACCTCATGTCTTCTTGGTGAGGTTCTATTATGTTCTTCTTGCCCTGGTGGCTTTTGTTTGTATTGGTTGTGGGATCCTTTAAAACCCTCTTCGTTATTAATACTACCAAAAAAATTAAAGTATATATGTATATATATTTATATACATATAACAAAAATATATAGAAGTAAAAATAATATATATATATATATATATATATATATATATATATATATATATATATAATTTTAAAAATATGAAATAAAATAAATTTTAATAAAGTGAATCAAATTATAGGAAGGTCCATGCAAGATTTCTGTTGATTGATGCTTTAATATTTATTTCGACAACTTATCCTTGTCTTGGTTTGTAGGTCATAAAAGGATGCAAACTTGGATGATCATGATGACCACAGTGGCATTGAGGGGTATGATTTACTTCAACAATCTAGCATTGCAGAGGTACACATGGGTAGACCTTTGCAAACAATAAATAGGGCATTGGTAAACATGACAAAGGTGATATGGAGGTGCTCACAAGGCGTTATAGATGATAGACGAAGTACGTGAGGTGGACTATATGACATGGAAATATCAGACTAGACAATGTAGAATAAATTTCTAAATAGTCTGCAGACGTGGAGGCCCATACAACATTGACGTGGAAGAAGTCCTTATCATTAATTCCAACACCATCAATGTGGGTCTGGATCTCGATGTGATAGAACGAATGTTGAAGCTATCACGAAGAGATGATATGGCAATGTTAGGATGTGTTACCGTGGGATATTTTCTTTGACATATCATTTTAACAATTTTTGGTGTGAGTGGTTTTATAAAGGATGTGTTGCATCTACGTATGTGAAGGGACCAACCATATGGGAGCACATATACAAGGGTATAATTTCAAAAGTTGTTGAGAGGATAAAAAATGCTATTACCAGTATGGGAGATTATGTTGTCCTCCTTTTAAATGGGGTAAACATAGTGAGAAGGTGGTATATCCACGTGGCAATGCACAACAAACAATGAACACATATGAACTAGACATGGTTAAGCATCAACATTCAACGGTAAGGATGTGGCAGAATTTTTGTTGGGCTAGTGAAGAGTGACGCAAACTTAGTATCGACTGAGACTAAGGACAATATTCAAATGATGTAAAATATGGGGAAAATACCACGGTATGGATAGATGATATGGAAATCGATTGATTTTGTGGGGTTGCTTATTTTGGATTTGCAATATCTATAATGTTACTAGAAGAAGATAAAGGTGACAAGGATGGTATTGATTGTTTCTTTTTACTTTAATCGGCCCTTATCACCTATTCCCCAACTTATAGTAGATGTCAAAAGTTAAAAATGAGTAAAATTCACAATTCTTAAATCATCGACATGCCCGACCAAGTTTGGCTAATGTATTTTGTTCAAATTCATTAGTGAACAAAAACCGTTACTATACAACAAAAAGGAGGATGGTCGAGTGTAGTCTATGGAGGTTCTCACGTGTCAAGCCCCATCAAAAACTCTATAAATTTTGAAAATTTTGTCTAAATAGGGAATAAACATCATCGAATAGTTTCAATGAGCAACCATTAATGTCCACATTGCAAAGTCTTGAAATTGGCCATTCCTACACAACAGGTGATAGGTTCATATTGTAGGTGGTGAATGACCATAGTTGGGAGTGTGACATGGAATAGAGATATATAGAGGCAGTACATCTTGGCTATTTCCCAAGAGTCAATAGGATACTGTCAATTGAGGGTCGATTACAAGCTTTCCTATGAAAACAACAAGCCAAGTCACATCAAAGAAAATCCACATAGGTGGTAACACTGTACATAAGAAATTTTAGTGTCTCATGAAGTGGTAGTTAGTAGGAAATGATTGTGTAGGCTTATGTATTCCATTGGTTAACAAGAATGCCTACATAATTCCTCTTGAGAGATAGGGTCCAAAAAAATATAACACCCATGTCACCCTAAATTATACTAGAGTGACAATTTTGACGAGTTATTAAGGTTGGACCACATCATTACATACAAGGCAAAAGAAATAACTCATCCACGAGGGCTTGTGCAGGTGACGATTTCCTTAGTGGGAGAACGCATCAACTCCAAGAAGAGGTTGTTGGATGGATACGTGCTTAATGAACTTGCGAGATTAATTGAAAGAATAAAAGAGAAATGTTTACAATAATTCCATAGGAACCACGACAGTTATAAATCCCAAATGGAGCCAAGAGAATGAGATATGAGATGAAAGAGAATGAAGAGGCATAACGAAAGAAGAAATAAAAATTTGTAGGAAGTTTTAAATATTGCACTGAAGAACATAAAAGATATTGGAAGTTTATCCAATGCCAAGGGCTGGATATTTTGGGAACATGCTACTGGGAATATGTTGTAATAGGGATTGTTTTATGTTGCTTTTAATGCAAATATGTCAGAAACTTGCATTTTATTACCAAAGTTGGAGGAGAAGTTTTGCATGCTTCTTTTAACTACTTATTTTCCCCCTTTCATGTTTTAGGCTTATAGATGATGTTTAATGCATTTTAATGGCTGCATCATTGAATGTTTAAAACATGGAAAATATATTATTTTTTCTTAGAAGCTCGCACCTATGTTATTACGAGTTGTGGAAATGCACATTTGGATAAACTAGGTTGCATGCAAATATTTCTCACATCTTTGATTTTACAGGAATATGGTGGCATCATTCTAGTGGTAGTTTGTTTTAATTTTTTTAGCATTCTTGTCCATTTCCAAACTGTTTATTTTTATCTTTCTAGCCCTTCTCTTTTGCTGTTTTTTTAAACTTTGGCAATTAAAATAAAAATTAAAACTCCAAAAATAATTGCATAGGTGTGAAGAATAAGCTTTAACGCTCCATTTAGAACAATTTTGATTTCATTTTGAAACCATTTCAAAATTATATAAATTATTCAAAGTTGTTATTTTTACAAGCATTTTATAATTTCGAATTTTACATATTTTGCATTTTGAAGGTAAATCATATATCAAGCTTTAAATGTTTCTTTTTCAAACAATAAATTAACTTTCCTTTATAAAAATCACAATTTCATTAAAGGGGAGTGATTTATATGGTATTTCAAAGACCATTTTTTTAGAGCAATAAATTAACGTCTCTTTATAAAAATTAATTTCATCAAGGAGAGGTAATTTATTTATTATATCAAAGGCTATTTTTACCTTCATATTTAAAGAAACCTACAAATTAATTTACCTTTATGAAAATGTTAATTTCATCAAATGGGGATAATTTATGTGATATTTAAAATGCTATTATTTGGATGATGTTCTTTCATACTCAAGGCTTGATAAAATCAACATAGAATCTATTCATCAAGCAATATAAAAAGAGTCTAATCACCATTTCATATTCATAATTTGGAGATAGACTTTAATATTCTATTTCATGTTTAAAGTATGATTTAATGCAAGATAAAACTTGTTTAAATCTACTTAACAAAGGAAGATAAAATCTACCTAAAATACTTCAAGATAAAATGAATTAAGATTTACATTGTGGTCATATGAGGGCCAATCACATTTGTTATTTTTGTTTAAGTTTTATGAACAATCAATAGCATAGCATAATAAAGTAATACCAACATAGGCCCCTTGTTTACAGTCACTTACAATCACTAAGGTATTCCTAACACTTGTTTTTTGTGGAAAACATCCCTGAAGGGATGCCACTTTTGGGTAAGACCCAAGGAGGAAGGGGTATCCATTCCACAAAAATCACCCAAGGCTCGAACTTGGCCTACAATATTTGACATACTCAAGGAGAAAACAAACACACAATAAGATTAAAATAAATAAATAAATAAAAATAATAAAATAAAATTAAAAAACATGCTCTTTGAGTGTGTCAAAAATAAAAGCACAACCAAACACACACAATAAGATAAAAAAAAAACAGAACATGAAACACATAGAAAAATACAAGAACAACAAAATAAAACACAAACATAGTAAAAAAAATAGAACACTACAAAGACAACCAACAAAAACATGAAAAACAAAATCAACCAAAAACTAAAAATTAATAAATAAAAATAAAAAACAACCAACAATAGACAATAAACAAAAACAAAAAAATATAGAAAACACTCACACACAAAAACACAAATTAACAGAAACAGAAGAACAAGAACAACAAAAACACAAGAACAATAACAAAAAACACAAAACAACAAAAACACAAGAACAACAAAAAACAACACAAAGAACACAAAAAAAAACACACACACCTCAAAAAAATAAACAAAAAATAAAAAGGAAAAAGAAAAAAATTGAACATAACAATGACCTTTCTAGACCAAAATACTTTTAAGGCAAGAATTAATAGAGGAAACAAAAGAAAGAATAGTTTGAGCTAGGGAACTAAAATACCATAACCAAACCAAAGAGAAGCAAAAATAAAGCAAGAAGAAACTAGGTACCTTCAGAACTGGAGCCATCCAAAGAAATGATAGAAATAAGAGCTTACCTTATTTGTGAAGCCCACCATCTAGGAAGGTGGCTCTAACAAGTAATATCACCTTTGTCCAAAGCCCAATTAGCTAAAGCATCAAGACTCTTGTTTTGATCTCTAAACACATGATTGTAATCAACTTTCAAAAATCCCATCTGGATTAATTGAATCTTCTCAATAATTCTTTTTATTTTCCAATCAACCTTATGATTCTTAAAATGAGTCTTCAAAATATTAATCATGAGTTGAGATTCAGACTCAACTAACACCTTTTCCCATCCAACCTTAGTAGCCTCTTGAAGGCCTCTGATAATACCATACCCCTCATCAAGGTTATTGGAAAGAATACCCAAATTCTTAGTAAAAGTAAAAAATAGGGAGCCATATGAAAGTCTGTCAATTCCTCCTACACTAGCTTTTCTAGGGTTCCCTCTAGAGGCTCCATCAGTATTGAATTTTCCAAAATCCTTAGGAGGAGGTTGTCAATTTCTTGTCCTATCCATATTACAATAATGACATTCCCTTTAAGTTGGTTGCCCTTATAATATTTAATCTTCAATATTTGCATCACTTGATCCTATATTTGGTGGGATTTTATGGGGTTATTAAGGAGTTGATGGATTGATTAAACTAAATTGCCTATGGTCTTTTGCCAAATATAGTGAATATCCTTCCTATCTTGATTAAAAATTTAGTTTTTCCTTTCATTCCAGATATTCCAAAGAAGAATGGTAGAACCCATCCAAATTAACTACCTAATAAAGTGATCAACACCCTCTTGTTTAGGACAATCCCTCCAAAGATATTCAAAAGTAAACAAATTGGACCATTGTAAGCCAAGTAAAGTGGCCATTCTCCTCCATAACTCAGAGGTTAAAGTACACTCAATAAAAATATGACTGAGAGTTTCTACATTCTCTTCACATATTTCACATCTAAAAGGTCCATGAAAACCATACTTCATAAGTTGCTCATCAATAAGCACCCTACGATACAATAAAATCTAAGTAAAGAAACTCACCATATGCTAGATATTTTGAGCCCACAACTGATAAAATATGTCAGAATATTGGTTGGGATTATTATGGTATAAGGTCAAATAAACTTGAGCAACTGAATACTCACCCTTAGAAATGTTGTTCCATCCAAAACAATCTTTTTCATGGGACCAAGAGAGAGATATCATATGAAGGATGCCTTGGATATCTTTTCTTTACCTTTCTAGAATTTGAATAGGCCAGTCCTCAATAGGGATCCGATATATACCAAACTTTGAATTACTAGTATGGTATCGACAGTAATTAGCCACATTTATCCAATTAGCTCAGTGAAGCTCCTCCATCCAAGGCCTCCAATAAAAAAACTAAGTTATCGAAGGCTTGTGACCATCCCATGAATCTATCCAAAAATATATCTTTTGACCATTATGAATGATCCAAAATAAATTCTTCTTTATCAAATACTCACAAGACTTAAGAATTACCAAAATGGGAGAACCTTTGGTAGGAATTTGATAGTGAACAAGGTCTTCAAGACTTTTATTCTCAGCATATTTAGCATGAAGATTATTGGCCCAAAGAGCATTGGGGTTATGCAACACCATCCAATATAATTTAGCAGCTAAAGCATTGTTGTAATTAATAGAAGATTGGAATCCTAACCCCCCTTTATTCTTATGAAGACATAAAGTGTCCAATTTCACCAAGGCCCATTTTCTTTTCTCCTTAGTACCACTCTAGAGGAATTGATGACTGTTTTGATCCAGTTATCAAAGAACAACCTTTGGGATATTCAATATAGAAGAAACATAAATAGGAATATCTTGAAGGACTAATTTTACTAAAGTGATTCTACCCCTAGAAGAAATCCGCCTGTTGGTCCACTTTCCAATTTTCTTCTTGACTTTGTCCAACAACCAGTTTCAATTTTTTTCTACATTTGAATATTGATGGGAATACCTAAATAAGTGATCATAAGGGAGGTCTTATTATATATATATTTATCCAAGACCATGGATTCTTTTCTGGAAGAGCAGTGAAAGAAAATAAATTTATATTTGTCTTCATTAATCAACTACCCAGTAGCCTTAGAAAAATAGCTAATCATATGCTTAATATTAGAAGCTTCCTTAACTGTAGCTTTACCTAAAGAGTAGAGTCATCAAAAAATTGAATATGAGAGATAGGTATAGCTCGATGAGAAATGGTAACTCCCTCAAGGGTTTTGTTTTCCCTCTTTTTAGTTATAGTCCTACCTAATCATTTAGCAATAATGATGAATAAATAAGGGGATAGCGGGTCACCTTGCCTAATACCTCTAGAAGCTAGGAACGACTGAGAAGGCATACCATTGATAAGAACTAAGTAGAAAACTGAAGAGATACACTCCCTAATCCAATCCATCCAATCCTTAGAGAAACCAAATTGCCTCAAAACCTTGATAAGGAAGTGCAAACCCACTCTGTCATAAGCTTTGGATAAGTCTAAACGAATGACCATGGAAGAAGATTTTTGCATATCCATGGAATGGATGGTTTCCTAAGAAATAAATATCTCATATACTATTTGACACCCTTCCACATAACCTCCTTATTTAGGGGAAATAATATTATGTAAAAGAGGCTTCAACCTTTCAGCCATGATCTTAGTAATGATTTTGAGAAGAACATTACATAAAACAATAGGTCTAAAAGCTGAGATATGATCAACCTCTTGAGATTTTATAACAAAATTAATATAATTTCTATTGATAACATTCAAAATTTATTTGCCTTTCCTGGCTTCTTCCACCACCTCTAATAAATCAACGTGAAGGATATCCCAGAACTCTTGGTAGAACTCAATTGGAAAACCATTAGGACCTGGGGTTTTCCATTTTTGTATTTTAAAAACTACTTTTTGAAGCTCATTAATAGTAACAAGATAAGTCAAAATAGAGTTCTCCTTATAATTTATAAGAGAAAATATTGCTTGAATAATATTTCATTGAGAAGCTGAGTCAAGAGGAGTAGCAGCAAAAATATTGAAAAAGTAATCGACAACAATAGAGTTCATGTCATCCCAAGTATAGACAACATATCCAAAATCTAATTTTAGGGAAGAAATAAAGTTGTGAGATATTTGAGCTAGAAGATATTTGTGGAAGAAATTTATGTTTTGATCTCCTTCTTTGAGCCATTAAATTCTAGATTTTTGCTTCCATAAGAGTTCTCTTTTTTACCATTCCTCTAAATGAGTTGTGAGTTTAATTTCATCTGCACTTCTATTCTCTATGAGACCATCTAAAAGGATTTTCTTATTCAAATTTTCAAGTTGAGCAATAACTTCATGTTTTTTTTATGAACATCCCCAAATTCCTTCTAGTTCTAAGTCTTGATTTTAGATTTAATGTATCACAGTATTTTGGAAAAATAGAACATCTTAGTCTCATACCTAGGCTTACCTTTCGTCCATCATTATTGCACAAGAGGTCTAAAGGAATTGTCTTTGAGCCACAATAATTGAAAATAAAAAGGAGATAAACTCACATTGGTTTTCCACATTTCCACCATGACTGGCCAATGATCCGAACCAACATTTTTAAGAGTTTTCACTTTAGGAATGTGACCATGGATTAAGAAATTTTTAGAGAGCAAAAACCTATCCAATATCTCCATTATACGAGCTAAGAATTTCCTTCTATTAGACCAAGTCATAAGGCTATTATCTAGTTGGATGTCCACAATATGGAGGTTTGTAATATATTCACTCATGAGGTCAATGATTTTGTCCAAATTTCTATTTCCCCCCATTTTCTCATCCAGAGAGAGAATGTTATTGAAATCTCCTCCGATCAAGATACAAGATTCTTAAAAATGAGAGATAATATGAGTTATATCCTTCCACTATCTTCTTTTTTCCTCCAAAGTAGTCAAAGCATAAATAGTAATGTAGAGCATAAGTTGGTTGGAATGTCTACTTTCAATAGCTATATCCAAAAGACCCCAAATACCAACAATATGGTGAATAACTACCTATTTTGGTTCCCTATAGGAAAAATAAAAGACTTGATGTTTATTCTCTTGAAAGTACCTTGCTTATAATGCAAGTTCTTACAATCTGATCCATTGTATCATAACTAACTGAAAGATCTCAGCCACAACTTATCCTAGTAACAACTTAGGATATAATATATATTCTAACACCCCCCTTAAGTGGTACTAGGATATACTAACACCCCCCCTTAAGTGATACTAGGAGGTAGTGAAAAATAACAAAACAAAAAACAAGTGGCATATCCACAAGTATGAGTCTCAACAACAAGGCCTGATAAGGTACTCATGTACAATATATCCATAAGAAATCTCTGCTAAAAGATGATGAAAAGCCGCCTGCCATAATAGGAGAAGAAGAAGAAGAAGAAGGAGGAAGATGTGCAAGGAGGATGGATAGGAAGATGTCCTCCTCAACCCCTCTTAGGACAACTTCCATTAAGAAGCATGCAAAGGATCCATATGAAACATCAAATCTACATATGTAAAAGTCTATCATGACTTAGTGATCCAAACATGGTTACAAAGAGCATCGTAAGCTGAACCACGTTAACCAATAATTTAGGGACTACAAAATCTAGACACCCTAGATTTCCTCTGAAGACTACAAAATCTTGACACTTTGGACATCATCAATTTTGAAGACTACATACGAAGACACTTCAAGAACTTCTTCTACTTCTTCATTTTTCCATTCTCCATTTTTGGATTATTAATGGCTCAATATTTTTAATATCATTGTATGGAATACATTTTTGGTAGCGTCTGACCGTTCTCAACATTATAATTGTACTCATAAACACACTTAATGGCTCAAAAGTCTTGTAAAGGTGTATTTTCGACGTAATCAGACACCAGTGTACCTAAGATGAGTTTCACCTTGATGGGGAAACACACCAAACAACAAAGTGAACCTCATAAGTAGTGACATACTCTATCACACCTGGTAGATATAGCGGTTGGTTACCCATGCATACCGATAGGATGAGGTGGTCACAATAAGGACACTTATATTTTTTAAAACAAAGTGAGGGAAACCCCACTTTTTCTTAAGTACTCATGTAGTAATTATATTGCTTAGATCCAAAGAATGACCGAGAGTTAAATGACCAAGTGTAAAATCCAAAGGTAAAATGACCGAGAGGTAGAAGATCCAGTGGCAGAACCAGAAGCAAAATGACCAAGAGAAAAACCCAAAGGTGATAGTCCCAGAGGTGAACCTAGAGGTAATCATCTAAGTAAGAGCATCTAGAGAAGCTCAACCACAAGCCAAAGAGAACAAAAGAGCAATAGCCTAAAACATTATCCGAAATAATGGAATAAGGGGGGATAATATCTAGATTCCTATCTTGGGTAATTACCATTTTCTATTAGGGTAGAATATAAGTTACTACATTATTTTGCCTGGGTTAGATATTTAAATTGTTAGCAAATGTTAGAGTTACTAGTCCATAGTAACTATAGTATTACCTCATTTGGTTATATTTTGTTAGGTTAGATATCCTACCCTAGTTTATATATTCGTTAATATCTATTTATTAGCGAATATTATATTGTTAGGGCTAATATTAGTTTTGATTTATTATTAGCCTAATATTTGTTTCTTGTTAGCATTATTCGCTCGTTGGTTAGAGCTAATGTTAGCAATTGATATTGTATTTATTTTCTACTCTAATGCAATATGATTATTGTTTCCTAATATAATTTGGTATTAGAGCTTATATAGCTCTGGGCTCATTTATATCCTGAGAGAATATTCCTGCGGTATTGTATGTTAGACTACTATTACCTTATTTGCTAATATATTAATTATTCTAGGTTAGGGTAGTTTATTTCTACTATTGTAAGTCTAACAATATTATTTGTTTAGACATAGATAACAATTTATTAGTCGCATATTATATTGTTAGCTTAGATAGCATATAATTATTTGTTAGCACTATTTAGTTAGTGGTTAGCAATATTCTAGGATCTTCGACTTCCTACATATTTCCTAAAGGCTATGTTTAGATTTAGCATTGTATTTAATCATTTTATTATGTAGACACCAAAACAGCACCAATCCGATTATGTGACTACAAGCACTGACCGAATTGGCATACATACCCCCTAGGGCAGCCTCCAGAGGTTAAAAAGTGGTCCTAACCACTCCCAAATCAGTTTTGGAAGGTCAGAGGTCAATTTGGCACCTTCTAAGCACTTTTCTCCCTATTCGTCCCACCCTGGGATGATTAGAATCCTATTCGCCCCACCCCGGGATGATTAGCAGCAATCGCTCCAGGGTGGGACGATTAGCAGGTTTGACTAGCAAAAAGTCAAGCCTTGACAAATGGCAGCCCAGATCCGCCACCCAACTTCGCCTTCAAGGCATGCAATTGCAAGAAAGGTTTCAAATCAGAGAGAGAGACTTTAGTCAAGCATGCCCTGATCATGGAGGCTCTAAATCAGGGAGGAATCTTCTCTCCCTCCAAAAGGCATGGTGAGCCAAGTGGCGCCCTCGCATGCGCATTCAAAGGAGACCCTTAGGTCTATAAAAAGGTGAGCCTCCTCACCCCCAAAAAGGGAGGGATCTGGAGCATTTGGAGCAATGAAGTGCTGCCAAATTATACCCCCATTCCTCTTTGTGCTTCCTACATCCCTAATTTCTCTTTTGGAAGAGAGGTTATCGGGTGAACACTAGGAACGCAATCTAGATCCAAAACCCAAGAAATCAGCCACAATCCCACACCAAACTCATCGACACAACCCCCTAGGAGGTTTTGGACCCATCCCACTTGGATTGGTGCCAAAACTAGGCCCCAAACGGTGGGCGTCTTGCCCCCGGGCGCCCCCGCACTACTGCAGTCCTAATCGCCCCACCCCGGAGTGATTAGAAATTTGTGCATGATTTATTTACTATTATTTTTGCATTATGTTGTATCTGATGTACTTATGCTGTTGTCCAAGTTTCATTGCTTTTTGACATGATTTGACCTTGTTTTTATCATTTTATGTGTTTACTAACCTACAGGGTAGGAATCTGCCAAATATGACCTTCTGGGTCATCTCAAAATTCCCCTTTTAGTCTAACCCCAAGTTTGCAGGAGTTTTGGAGGCCTCTGGGTAGGACATTTGCAAGGTCACTTTTGCACATTTTGTGATAGTCCCCAGCGTCCCACGCCGAGGCGATTAGAAATATGTGCATGATTTCCTGACTATTATTTTTGCAATGTGTCCTGAATGATGTCTCCATGCCTCTATCAAATTTTGAATTCATTATGACATGTTTTGACCATCATTTCATTCTTTTATATATTAACTAGTCGGAGGCTTTGGGGATTGCATGTTTTCCTATATCCGCATATGCTATTAACTATTTGCTATTTTTATGTGCATAGGATCTCACCACCAGGAACACCAGAGGAGCAGCAAGGAATGACGAACACATGGACACAAGCGACGGCAACTTTTGGCCCACCCATTTTGAATGTGGGCATGCAGAAGACACTGGAAGCGTACCATCCATTGATGTAACGAACTGTATCAAACATTCTGAGCCCTAGAGGGGGGACGTATTGTAACTAGATTAAAAGCAAACATTAATAAAAGAGGCCCCACTTTGTTTTTCTTACATCTCATTTATACGTCATTTCCTTCATGCATTTGCTCATCGCATTCGTAGGACTTAGCATCTACACCATATCTATTTTGTTTGCATCATATCGGTACGCCGTCCTTCTGCATTCACTTTCAGTGGCGATCATGGTGGGACCCTATCCCCTACTATTAAGATCAAGTTTTTGATCCAAATTTTGTGGTTTTCTTTGTAGGTGTTATTCATTCGGGCACTGGACTGCTACTCGTGCCACCCCGGGATGAATACATATTCGTCCCACCCTGTGACGAATGCAGACCTGCTATTCGTCCCACCCCGGGACGATTAGAGATCTGTGCATTTTTTGAGCAGAAAATCAGAGGCATCTGGTTTAGACAGAGAAGAGGTAGGCCTTCTGCACATCCTCTATGTTTTTCTACTTTTTTTCTGCAATTTTTTGTTTTCTTTGCTTTATTTTTAGACACTTGCATAGAAAGGTTAAGTAGTTTGTTTTCCTTTCTTGCGATAAAAAATAAAAAATAAAAATAAAAACATAGAGTAAATTAAATGGAAGGAACTTGATTAGGAATGCATTTTTTTCTGGTTTTCTTGCATGATACTTGCACAAATGGCAAGTCCTCATTATAGGTTTCAGTTCTAGTTAGGTTTTGTGATTTCCTTTTTGCTACTAATTGTCTCTGAAAGATAAAACATACTTTAAAGCATTGCATTAGTGAAAATCATCTTTTGTTGTATGTTTTCTTTCTTTACACGATTAAAAGGAACCACACACACCACCTAATAAAGTTAACATCAAGGAGTTGGTCTTAATACCCCAACACTTGATCAAGACCAACGGTGGATTTCATCACCACCTTGGCTTGGATTTTGCATACATATACCCTGATCGCGATTGTTGCTAGACGTAAATCCTGATGAAAGCTGACCAAGTGTAGCGGGGGTGATTCCCCGTGCATGAGGATAAGTCTTCTATGGTAGGTGTCAAAAATAGAGCGATCCCCCTTCCGTACCGCCTATGTTCCACTTACTTGTTCTGCTCTCGCGTACCAATAGTTTCCCTCACGTAAGGGCGGGTATATTGAGAGGTTCGGTATAACGGCCTGGCAATGGTATATTGAAGGGGCGACCATTTTGGAGATACAAGAGCCCTCATTATGCATGTATAACAAAGTTCTCTTTACAAGATTTACATAACAAAAATCAAACACACTGAACCAGGTCTAGGACACACATTTAATCTGTAAACAAGATAATCATTTCTTTGTTTGTGTGGTCCCCTTTTGTTTGGTATAGCATAAAAAATTGTAAAGGAGATAAAAATATACGTATATTTTTAGAAAAACCACCACCATGGTGTATACCCGTAGCCAAGCCCAATCACGGGCAGAAGCTACGGAAAGTATACAAGGAGGCACAAGTCACCTCCGTTACAGCCCCAAGGACTTGGTTATACCACCTTGGCAGCTTGACCCACAACATAGTCCACACTATGCCACTACAAAAAAGGACTATAGAGGCACCCCTTTGAGGGGCACTCCCATTCAACACAGACCCTCTCAGGAGGAGTACACACATGGGAAGGCTCCCTTAGACACTCATTATGAGTGGCCACTACGCGATGAAGCGCTAGAGCAACATAGGGTTCATAAGGAGGGGCCACATGATTATATCATTCCCCCCTCCACCCCTCATTACTGTTAGAACTAATAGGCCAAATCTAGAGCGCAAGGCTCTTCAGATAGGGTGAGCCAACTTTGCCCGTCCCTTTCACATGTATGAAAGGGAGCATGAGGAAAACTAGTATATTCCTCAAGAGCAATACATCGCATGGGAGCAATGCGCCTCCGCACCTGCTAATTATCAAGATCACCTATTGAGGCCAGAGCCTCGGGTGAATGCTGCTAACCTCGATAGAGGAAAGTGACCCATAGAGATCTCGGATCACCATGACCGAGATAGATATGTAGGGGAGGCATCTAGGCCTCCTAGACCTAGGACGGTGGAACAAATCGACTTGGCATTTGCCAAACATGCCACCCGCCAAGCGCAAATCACGTAGCTTAGGCAAGATCAGTAGCAGTTAGAACAACTGTATCATCTTAACAAAGAGTGCATTCAGCACCAGACAGATGAGTTGCTCCAGAACACTATGCATGAGAGGATTCCAACCCCTCGCATGCATAGGACAAAAATTTATGAGAGGCACAACCCCTTAGTACGAGACAGGTCTCCACGACCTTATCAAGCATTGCCTCCAAGACCTCCTAGACCTGAGCGGGAGGCCACCCCTAGAACCAATGATGGGCGCCTTCCTCGGGCACCCATCCATGTTTATAGGTCACGCCCAAAAACTCCTCAAGAGGCCTATGAGGAATTTGAGCGAGAAGAAGAGCGGGCTGAAATGCCCTACCAAGGTAGAGGGGGCGCTATCCGGCTACCCCTCCATAGGCCTCAAGTTCCTCGCAATTCACAATGAGAACAAACCAAAGAAGAGGAAATCAAATCCTCTGATGCATACAAAGCACTGCTAGAGCGCTTAGAGTCTATGGAGACTAAGACTTCAGGGCCCCAAAAGCCCACCTTACGCCAACTCCGTAGTCACCCTGTGCATCCTTCAATTCCGGCACCCCCATACCCCGACCACTTCAAAATGCCTCAATTGGAAATTTTTAGAGGGGATGAGGATGCCCAAGAGCACGTAACAAGATTCCTGAGTCAATGCTTTGGCATTCAGGACAATGATGCATTGCTTCTGAGAACGTTTATAACCACGTTCGTAGGCCCTACCTCGGATTGGTTTACCCAGTTGCCGAAGCATAGCATCAATAATCTAGACCAGCTAGTGGACGCGTTCCTTGAACATTTTGCCTTCAACACCAAGAAGAAGGCATCCTTAAGTGACCTAGCTGGCCTTAAGCAGTATGATGATGAGACCATAGCCGCTTATGGGAATCGATGGAGGACATTGCTTTCAAAGCTACCTTACCTCCCTCCCATGGCCGACATGACTCAAATGTTTTCAAAGAGTTGCATAAGGTCGATCTCCATGCTATTGCAGCTGTAGCAATATGCCACCCTTGAAGAAGCCCTGGTGCAAGCCAGGATAATTGAGGAGATCAAAATACAAGATGGCGAGATTGCCAAGCCACACAAGAAAGAGTGGACCAAAAATGCTAAAACTGGGCCCACGCAACTGAAACCCGTCGTGGTCAATCAGGTTGCCATAACTATACCAAAGCCTGCACAAATGACATAGCCCCCAAAGGCTAATTATCAGGCAGTTCCTCTTGATAACTATGAAAAGGAAAATCATAAACAAGAGCAAAATCAGCAACGTCACCCTAAGCGACAATTCACACAATTCACGGAGTCTAGAGACTCCTTGTTTGACCGCTTGTTCATGGCAAACCTGATAAACTTGTCAGAAAGTCGACCCATAGACCCCAATGTGCCAAAACCCAAGGGCTATAGGGAAGACTTATATTGTAGATTTCACTAGAAGAAAGGACATGACATCTTCACTTGTTGGAAATTCAAAAACTTAGTGCAAGACTTGATAGACAACAAAATGCTCATGGTAGATAATCTCGTAGCGCTGAGCAACCAATAGATGGAAGTCTTCAAAGACCCCCTACCTGCCCATGACGTGCAGGCAAAGACTTTACAAGTGAATGAGGTAACACAAAACTACCCCATGCAAGGATACGTAGGGATGATAAGCATCGTGACACGGAACAAAAGATACCCAAACATGGCTGCACCCGCTATAGCTACAGGAGATGTTCCATCAACGTCACAACCTCCACAACACCCTACACAACCTCCCCCGCCTAGACCAGTGGCCATGATTTGGACTAAGCTTACTCAAATTTTAAGGACCACGTCGGCTAGGCTCTCCATTTATGAGCTCATCCAACAATCACCGCCCCATCGGGAGGCTCTGATGGAGATACTCAAAGCCATTGAGCTACAGCCCCATGAACCCAATTCTTTCAACAATTTCATGGGACATGTGAGACAATGCACAGAACCAGTCATAACCTTCAGGGAAGATGAACTAAAATTGGTGACTGGTGATATGGTGGATCCACCCCTGCACGTCATCGTGCGGGTCAACGGGATTCCATTCAAGAGGGTATTGGTGGACACTGGCTCGTCCAGCAACATAATCATGACAATGGCATTAAAACATCTTAAGTTGCCAGCATCCCACATTGTGGCATCCACTTACACTCTTCGAGCATTCAACGACGCGTTATGCTCGATGGTTGGCACAATTGTCCTGCCCATCCAAGTAGGACAAAAGACCATTCCTACGTTGTGTCACATCCTTGAGGGTGATATGGCCTACAATATCTTGCTAGGCCGGCCTTGGATCAGGGACATGAAGTGTGTCCCTTCGATAGCCCATCAATGCCTCAAATACACATACGAAGGGCAAGTACATGTAGTCCCAGTGGACCTAGAGCCCTTTAAGTTTTGCAATGCGGTGCAGTTGATGCCACAATCGACCCTCCCATCGACACATTTGGACTTTCAATTGAATCCATCCACACAGGGTCCGATTCCGCCTACATCCCCATTGTTGAGTCCCTCAACTAACCAACCTGGCCCATCTTCATCGTCTGTCCCTTCACCAATGATGTCACCTATGGTGGCCACACCGAGGGACAATGGGAAGAAGCCCCTAGAGGAGGTACCACCATTAGTCTCAACCATCTCTACCGAAGAGGTGCCCAGCCGAATGGAAGTCGAGACACCTGGTTCACCCAACATGGAGTGGACTCAGGGAGAACTCCCATTCCCTCCCCCTCAACCACCGATGATTACCATTGAGATGGCCAATACGGGCCTGGGGGAGTACCTAGTGTGGAACATTGTGGCAACACCCATGCTCGAATCCATGCAAGACATGGGGAGACCTCACCTCCCCATCGGCACTATCGTCCCTTTAGGCTACCCGCCAAATCAGACCAACTTTGTATATGGGGGCCTCGAGAACGGCCTTGAACCCTACCTACAAGAGGAAGAGGACGAAGAGCCATTTGTTGAGAATGTTGATTATCTGTCCAACCCAGACTTCACCTTGAAATACCTAGACCAATGTAATTGGCATGGATATGGATTGGGCAGATACGAACAAGGAATGCACACTCTTTGTCAACCAAGATACCAGATGCAATATGATAAATCAGGAGTAGGGTTCAACCACCCTTTGCCCCTCGACATCTTGGTAGAAACCATGCAAGGCCTAGGTCTAGGCAACAAGGATGGGTTGGCACAAGATCCATATGCCAATCCCAACACAACATACACATTGGGGAATTATCTCCCATTGTTAACAACAAACCTTGTTGACCTCAACAACCCCTCCCCTTTGATCGAGAAAGGGGAAAGTTCAAGAAGTAACCTCCAAGAGGGATATGAACAAGGTCAAGGGGGGTCTTCTGAAGATGATTCAGCTTATGAGGTAGCACCCTGGGACCCTTTTGAGTCTGATAGCAATCACTCGTAGGTGACACCCATTGATGACTATCAGGAGAACTTCATGGCAATGTTCCCCTTTAATGTTCCAATCGGGCAATTGCTACCTCTAGAGAATCCAGCCCTCCCGTAGAGAGCGGAACAACCTAGAAGGGACCAAATCAACATGCTCAAACAAAATGAGCCTCCCATGCCGACCATAAGGCCAAGTGATCCATCGAAGGAAGAAGATCCAAATATCTTCTTCAACATTGACTACCTATATGCTAGACTTCTGGCTCTCATAGAGAGTGAGGATAGTGATCAAGAAATGCCTAGTGGGAGGCTATACCAGCTAGAGGGGCACATAGTTGTCGGAGCAAATGAAGGCCTATGGATCTCCGATAGTGACTATGAGGATGAGATCGAGATGGCATATCTCAACCATATGAGGCAACAGGAATACCCCATAGACATCGATGGTATGTTTGAACATCTAAATATGGGACCAAGGCATAGGTGGCATTTAAACCAAGTACAGTTAAACCAAGTGCTTCATCCACCACTTTGGGCATACAGGGAGCACCTCCCACCTAGAGACCCTATAGGGCCATCAGTGCCAAGGGCAGACCCTATCCTTCTATCCACACATAGGGCCGATCCTTTTGTGCCAGTACCCATAGAGCCAGATCCGGGGCACAAGGATCACCAAGAATGGCTGAATCAACACCCACATGGTAATGGAGACCAAATTCATTCCATCAACATGATCTCCATTGATTTAACCACCCCCATCCGCAATCCAGCCGATCCAACATGACCATTGTATCTAGACCTAGATGCCATAGACTGGGATCGCGCTGACTCACCACCATCCCCATCAGAGTACTGGCCTTGCGGTGAGATGTTTCATTTCACCCCAAGACAGACTCAGGATATCTTCCATGTTGAAGAGGAACCCGACGTTCCCAATGCAGATCTAAATTCAGTGAATGATATCCACCTGATCCCAACTCCACACCAGTTGGAGGATGGATCCCACATGTCAGTCGAAGAGATGATTGACGTAGACATCGGTTCTGATCCAATGAATCCACAAATCATCAAGCTGGGGGTAAGTTTATCCCCTGAAGAGCAAGCCGATTACATTGCCCTTCTCAAAGAGAAGAAGGAGGTTTTTGCATGGTCCTACAAAGACATGTCGGGGCTAGACCCATAGCTAGTCATGCATAATCTAACACTTGATCCGACAGTCAAGCCAGTCAAGCAAAAGCTACGTAAGATGCACCCAATAGTGGCCTTAATGGTCAAATATGAGCTACAAAAGTTGTTGGATGCATAGTTTGTCATCTGCGTAGATTACCCACCATGGTTGTCCAACATGGTACCCATCAAAAATCTTGATGGGAGGATTCGCATATGCACCAATTTTCGAGATTTAAACAAAGCGAGTCCCAAGGATGATTTCCCCTTGCCTAGCATCGACGCATTGGTAGATGCTACAGCAAGCCACGAAATGCTTTCCCTCATGGATGGTTTCTCAGGATACAACCAGATTCGTATCAATCCCGATGATCAACTAAAAATGGCGTTCACGATGCCTTGGGGGACATTTTGTTATAAGGTCATGCCCTTTGGCCTTAAAAATGCTGGCGCCACCTACCAACGCGCTATGACATACATCTTCCATGATCACATGCATAAAAATTTGGAAGATTATATGGATGATTTGTTGGCCAAATCTCTTTTGTGCCAAAATCATCTCGATGACTTACGCAAGATCCTTGATCGCCTCATCGAACACAAAGTTAGGCTAAACCCCAAGAAGTGCGTATTTGGCATCACATCTAGAAAACTCTTGGGTTTCATAGTCTCAAAATGAGGCATCGAGGTAGATCCAAATAAATTCAAGGCAATCCTTGAGATGCTTCCCCCAACCACCATCAGGCAGCTCAAAAGCTTGCAGGGTAAGGTCGCGTCAATCAAGTGCCGACCCATGAATAAATTATTACACAAGGGGATAACATTTCATTGGGATGACAAATGCCAGTCGACCTTCGACGACATCAAACAATACTTGGCTTCACCACCGGTATTGGCACCACCTAGACCAGGAGTGCCATTCTATTTATACATCTCAGCCTACGAGGTGGCACTAGGCACCATGCTAGCCCAAAAAAATGAACTACATAAAGAACAGGCTAATTATTATCTTAGCCGCACCCTGGTTAGTTATGAACTTAACTATGCATACGTTGAGAAGCTATGTTTGGCGGTGGTATTTGCCACCAAAAAGCTATGCCATTACATGCTGAGCAATACGACGTATGTTGTGTCTAAGGAGAATCCATTGTGGTACATGATGAGTCGTACTTATCACAGTAGTCGCATGGCAAAATGGATCATGTTGTTGACGGAGTTTGACATCGAATTCATTGGACAAAAGTCCATCAAAGGTCAAGTCATCACCGATCAACTAGCAGAGGCTCCTCTCGAAGATGATCAGCCTCTGACCGTAGAGCTACCCGATGATGGGGTCTTCCATGTCTCAGAATCACCCGATTTTGATGAGCCCGAGTCACAGGCCGACATAACCTTATTTTTTGATGGTTCTAAATGTGAGCAAGGGGGTGGCATGAGAATCATGTTTTTCACACCGCAAGGGGCTCCAATGCCTTTATCATTTAAACTTGATTTCTCGTGCACCAATAACAATGTTGAATACGAAGCCTTGCTCATAGGTCTTCAGACAGCCATCACCATGAACATCAAATGCTTGAATATCTTTGGTGATTCACTGTTAATTGTCAACCAAGTGAAAGGGGTATTCCAATGCAAATGCCCAGTTCTACAGGCCTACAAAGCCCTTGTGGATAAATTCTTGGCAAAGCTTGAATGGTACGACATCGAGGCACTCCCTCGATCATCGAATCATTTTGCGGACACTATGGCCTCCTTGGGGTCACTAATCCCGCAAGACCCTTCTGGTGAGATGACAACCATTCAAGTCAAAATGTTATCACAATCCATGATGGAGCGTGCAAGCTCTGACATAACGCCAGGAATCCACCTGATCCAGATTGAACCATCTCAGGATAGGTTCTCTCGAATCCATGATAGTCTGAATCATGCCAACTAGGGGTCCTTGTTCTCTCCAACCCCTCTTAATAGCAACACAATGCTATTTTTACAAGTTCTTTCCCGCTCAGCTTTTTCTAGGGATGAACTTCAAGAGGGATCGACCGTTCATACCATCGAGGTTTCTGATCAGCAGGATTGGTACACACCCATAAGAGACTATCTCAAGTTAGGTAGCCTCCCACTTGGATTGTCGCACGCCACAAAAATATCATTCAAATAGAAAGTGGCAAAACATGTCTTGCTAGGAGACATCTTATACCGTCGAGGCTATGAAGGAATCCTCCTCCGTTGCTTGGACCAGCAGGAGTCCACTTGGGCGATCACCCAAGCGCACGATGGTACATGCGGTGGCCACTTCAGCGGTATGGCCATCGCAAAGCGCATTCTTCGCATGGGCTATTATTGGCCATCTTTAGAGCGAGATTGTTGTGCATATGTGTGGAAGTGCATGAAGTGTCAACACCATGCTAACTTGACACATGTACCTTCTCAGGCCTTGCAACCGATCCAATCGGCTTGGCCATTTTTATAGTGGGGCTTAGATCTCATCGAAAAGATCTCCCCTGCATCGTCGAGTCATCACACGTTTATCATAACGGCCACAGAGTACTTCACTAAGTGGGTGGAAGCAATTTCGCTTACCTCTACGACTGGGCCCCGCATTGCGGAGTTCATTTTACATAACATCATATGTCATTTTGGTATTCCATCCAAGATCATCTCGGATAATGGGACATCATTTAAGAACAAATATGTGCGTGCTTTGACAACAAAATACAAAATACAGCACAGTTTTTTGACACCCTATTATCCATAGGCAAATGGGCAAGCAGAGGCGTCAAACAAAATGCTAGTTGCCATCCTTAAAAATATGGTCGTAGATAGTCATAAGGATTGGCACATCCAAATACCACTTGCCCTATGGGCTTATCGCACTAGCATTCGGACGCCCACTGGGGCAACTCCATTTTTGCTAGTGTATGGCTCCGAGGCAGTCATGCCTCTCGAGTTGGAAATACCCTCCCTGCGCATATCAATGCAAGAGTTCATCGATGATGACACTACATGGCAAGCTCGGCTAGACCAACTTACGTTACTCGACGAACGATGCGTCAATGCTCTCCAGCATCTACGTATCTATCAAGAGCGACTTAAGAAAGCATACAACATGAAAGTTCACCCGAGGGACTTTCAGGTTGGTGACCTGGTCTTAAAAGAGAACCAACAAAATTCTAACTTGCCGCCCCATTTAAGGGACAAGTTCATGGCAAATTGGTTAGGTCCTTATGTAATCGATAGTAAAATAGGACCTGGAACATACCGGCTCACCTCTCTTGAAGGAATCAAGGAACTAGAACCCTTGAACATCAGTCATTTGAGGCCATTCAACATTTAGAGAGCCATAACCCACCCCAAAAGCTCCAAGGGTTCCCACAATCGCTTGGTCAACCTAAAACGCCCCAAAGGTATCTATAATCCCTTTGGTCAAACCAAAAGCCCCAAGGATTCCCACAATCGCTTGGTCAACCTAAAATGCCCCAAAGGTATCTATAATCCCTTTGGTCAAACAAAAATCTCCAAGGATTCCCGTAATCGCTTGGTCAACCTAAAATGCCCCAAAGGTATCTATAATCCCTTTGGTCAAACCAAAAGCTCCAAGGATTCCCATTGCTTGGTCAACCTAAAATCCCCAAAGGTATCTATAATCCCTTTGGTCAAACCAAAAGCCCCAAGGATTCTCATAATCACTTGGTCAACCTAAAATGCCCCAAAGGTATCTATAATCCCTTTGGTCAAACCAAAAGCCCCAAGGGTTCTCGTAATCGCTTGGTCACCCAAAATGCCCCAAAGGTATCAATAATCCCTTTGGTCAAACCAAAATCTCCAAGGGTTTCTGCCATCGCTTGGTCAACCTAAAATTCCCCAAAGGTATCTATAATCCCTTTGGTCAAACCAAAAGCTCCAAGGGTTCCCACAATCGCTTGGTCAACCAAATGCCCCAAAGGTATCCATAATCCCTTTGGTCAAACCAAAAGCTCCAAGGGTTCTCACCACTGCTTGGTCAAACCTAAAAATCCCCAAGGGTTCTCACCGCTTGGTCACCCAAAATGCCCCAAAGGTATCTATAATCCCTTTGGTCAAGCCAAAATCTCCAAGGGTTCCCACAATCGCTTGGTCAAAAATGAATATTCAAAAAACAACAGATAATCAAAAATAACAAAAAAAATTGCATCTCACTTTCATGCATAATCTTAAAAATCAAAACACAAAAATAACTGCATTAGGCATCGCATACATACATTGCATATTTGCTGGTCATACATGTCAAATGCACCATAGATTGTAATTACTCGGCAATGCCATCATTTTCCACATTTATCCATTTTGTAAATGATCTAACAAGAATAACGCCATTCACATTTTTGCCATATCATAGTCAGTTGTCTTTTAATGTCTTTAGGGTTTTCGTCATTCAGCTGTCTTTAGATTTCTAGCCAAATGTTGTACAAAGTCAGACCGATTTTTACAAGGTAGAGTTTTACTTGGATCACGCCTTGTTACATCGCATCCCAACACAAGCTTAAAAAAACATAAAAATTCCCAAGTTGTGTGAACGAAAGATGAAACCTGCAAAGTGGTCTAGGATACCATACAACGAAATGGTTATCTTGCTCATCCCCCTGTGCGAATGACCCAAGAATGCTGAGAGTTGGCAAAAGGACAAGCATCTTCCCTACCCAATTCCCCAAAATAAATAGTGGTTTTTACCACTAAAAGAAATCCCAAATTCTCAAAAAGTTGCAAATATAAAAAAAACTACAAAATTCAAAGTACAAACTCCAAAGTTTGACATCAAAACCCTCAAAGTGCACACATCAAAAAGCACAAGAAATAGTGATCCCCATCACTCAAAATTCAAATCCCTTGCTCAAAAACAAAAGAAAAATAAACAGTGATTTTTATCACTATATATAAGAGCAAGTATCCCAATAAAATTGAAGAAAAGAAGGGAGTCGAACTTGAATCCCTGGAACTCTCAGCATTCGAACGGTCATGAGGTGATCCTCAGTCCCGGTTTGGTGGATAGCCTACTGGCACTGGTGGCAAACCTCCCGCATGACGATATATCTATCACATTAGCCATTGGGCATATGTACAGATCAATGTTTGCATGTGGATGAGCTAGCTTATGGTATCCTAGATTGCCCCATAGATTAATCTTACTAAATGCAACAAAGGAGTTAGTGGAGCTAATTAGGTGATCCTCAATACAGGTTTGGTGGACAGCCTACCTAGCACTGGCGGTATCCTTATGAATACCACATCAACGAACTCAATCGCACACATAGGGATGTGAAATAACTTGGTCAAACTCAAGTCTAATTCGTACCATGTTCGAAAGTCTTGTAAGATAATGTACAGTCTTGACTATTTAGTTAAAGCATCCGAGTCTCCGAAAAACCTTAACTACATTCTAAAACAATTGTTGTACATTTCATTACTTACATCACCATCAAAAAATACAAAACAAAAATTACAAATGCAAAGTTATTCCATAAAGCAATCACATAGTACAGAAAGCCAGTAAATCCTGTACAGTCTATGGTGCCATCACCTGTATACCAACAAATCATTTCCATCCATTCCATATGCATACATCTATATCATATAGCTAACATCATCCGTAGTCATAATAGCATATGCATACATCAACATAAATAAATGTGCATAAAGAACAATAAACCATGACAAGCATATCATCAAACCAAAAATGAGTCATGTATATATATCAAGTCAAAATGCCCTCAGGCTACAATAAGAAGGTCCTCTGACCTCACAAAAAACCAAAAACTCAAAATCCCCAAAGCCTAGGGAGTCGGCCACCATGATCACGTAGGATCGGTGCGACTGGAACTACCCCCAATAGTATGGGTCCTATGGGACCTCTCAGGGTAGTTGCTGCTAGCCCGCACACCCTACCCACCAATGCTACCCTCATCCAGCCGCCTACGATGAGAGGATGCAGACTGCTCAGTCTCACTGCCTCTCGTACAATGTGATGAACCACCTCCATCGAGCATAGGCAACTGTCCATCGAGGCGGACAACCTCTGTCTCTAACTCTACCTGGTACCACCCCCACTCCACATCTCATCGGTGATACATAGCCAATGCACTGTCCCACTGTGCCAACTGAGTCCGTAGGAGATCCCTCTCCTACAAAATGTCTCTATGCTCCTCCTCCCATCTCCGTAAGAGACCCTCCAATCATGCTATCTCAGCATGAAACCCAACCTCCACATCCCCTAGGATAGCCTGAGGCATGGGCACCTCCAGGATGGCCTGTTGCTCTAGCACCCACTACTCCGGGACATCCTGTACATTCGTCTGCTCTGAAACCCCAAAATCATCTCCATCACCAGTGAAGTCATCGACCTCCACCATGTCTGCATCATCAAGTGAAGCCCCCCAACCCTCCACCGGTGCCTCTGCACCCCCACCTCCTACTATTGTAGTATCCGTGCCTCCTAGAGGCCCATCACCCTACCATCACCATGTAATCCACCATCGGTCATACTCTGTAGTCACCCCGACATCATCCACATTGGGTACATCAATAACTACATCAGACTCCTCGCCCAGTGGCTCAATGATAGGCCAGACTAGAGTCCTCTCATCGCCATGACATCGATAGATCAAGGGATCACTAGGCAATCCCTGGCATACCCCAAACTATCGCATTACCCAAACATACGAGAAGTACTCCTGCTCTGTCCCATGCCACCCAATCAACCATCTACCCCTACGCACATGCTGGAGCCACTCGCCAACCTCAGGCCAGGCTGGACAGTCCTGGTATAGCCGCTAGAACACCTACCCTAGCGCTAGATGAGAGAAGGCATCAGTATAGTGACTTACGTCACCTTCCCACCATCGACTCTACCCATGCTCCTCTGACCTCCGCCATAAAGTGACATATCCAATCTCTCGATCCACCATCTCACCTCGGGTGGTCCAAGGCAAACCCTACGGCTGCTCCACAACTATGTGCTGCCACCCCCAACACTGCAAGAGATAGCTGCACCCGATCCCCTTTCACCTCCGACAGTGGACCTCGTACAACTCATCGTACAACTACGCCAACAATGTCTGACCCCATCTCATAATAAGTGGAGCTGATGTAGGAAACTCCACCAATCTGAACACCAACTCAAGTAGGTTCCAAGGGAACCTCACACCTGAGGAGTCAAGAAGTAGCATATTGGAGATGAGGGTCATGATCAAAGCATGCCTCACCCCTAATGCACCCTTCTCCAACCACCACCGCACCAGAATACCACCTATCTGGCAGTCAGCCTCTGCCCTCTCCACAGCCCTATCCACCCCCTCTCCACCGCTGGACCAAAACACCGTGTCAATACCATTGACCACTGGTCATGGTGGGTCATCCGGATAGGCAGTCCATCTATCAAAATCCATAGAATCTGATACACGTCCTCTAGAGTAACAATCATCTCCCCTATTGGGAGATGAAAAGTATTGGTGCAGGGATCCCACAGATTGATCAGGGTAGTCAAATATGCCTGATCCCCCACCATAGGCTCCAGACGCGTCACCTGCTTGAGCCCAAGGGCATCAAGCCACTCCCAATCCACAACTGTCAAGGCATCCCGGGCATCAGAGAAAATAGTCAGTTGGCGGTACCGACTCTTCACAACCTAAAACAACACAATAAAACAAAAAAAAACATATTAGGGTTTTAACCTTAATATAAACAAAAACATTAAAATAAAACTGTATAATAAAAATACAAACTACAATTTACAATTGTACAGCAAAAGTACAGCATGAGAAGTGCATTAAAATAAAATTGTACAATGAAAGTACAGACTGCAATTTATAATTGTACAATAAAAGTATAGCATTAGAAGTGCATTAAAATAAAACTGTAAAGCGAAAGTACCGATCCTTAAAAAAAAATAAAAATACAAACATATAAAAATTAATATTAAGGTTTCAACCTTAATATTAATGCAAAAAAAAACAAAACAAATATAAAATTAATATTAAGGTTTCAACCCTAATATTAACGCACAAAAAAACAAAAAATTATAAAAATAATATATTAGGGTTACAACCTTAATATGGCAAAAACAAAAACAAAATAACGCGAACAAACATTTTGTATATATGCGTTTTTAACTTCATAAAAAAAAAAAACAAACAAAGCACAAACAAAAAATAGGCAGCAGGAAGGAACATCATACCGGTCTCGCCTCGGCTCCTCCACTCGAAGATCTTGTTTGGCAGTGCTTCACTATGCACACTCGCACTCCTCCTAACTGCTCCAAATCGCCAAGAAAAAATTGTTGCAAATGAGCCCAAAACCTAGTTTTGGTCCTTTTATAGGTTGTTAGGCCTGTAATCGTTCCACCCTGGGATGAGCGCTCTAGTTGGCGCTCGTCCCACCCTGGGATGATTACAAAATTGGTATTCGTCCCACCCCGGGATGATTACAGAGCAAGAAATAAAGCAACAAAAACTGCATCCAAAAAATGCACCAAAAACAACAATACATCTGCCGAACAAAGGGGCCTTTGCACCTGACATTCATGGCATGAAAAACCACCATCGGGGTCACAAATACTCACTATCCAAACTCCCTAAGAAGGCTAGCATAGCTGGACCGCTCCATGGGAAGGAGGATTTTCGATAATTTCTACCCCAATAGGCGTCACAAAAAGGGGTCAAAACCCACCAAAAATAGGTCCGATTGTTGGAAAACTGCAATGAGCGTTCAACGAAAAACAACTGAAGGCACCCTTAAAAATGTCATCTTGGGTCAAGCGACTCATCGCTTTTCTCATTTTTGGTCATTCCCTCATCGATTCGTCGCTTGAGGGGGTAGTCACACTTAGTCACCAATCAACAAATACACACCCAATCAAGGAAATGGCATGCATTCAAAGAATCATTGACAAAGACAATCACGCTCCTGCTTGGGGCAGCAAACAAGCAATAATCATAGGCTAAACAAACACTTGGCATTCTGGAAGCATGAAGAAAAGGTTCCTCGGACAAAAGGTTGCGCCCTTTGCCTATTCATGACTGAACAATGTCCAAGATCAAGTACACCTCACTGAAAAAGGTTACACTTGAGTTAAGCTCCTTAGCTCGTCAAAGCAAGGATTCAAGAATGCGTGCCCTTTCCATACTTGGGGCATCAAAATTTGGTTAGGTTACTGAGAAACCCTAATCATTAAGTGCTTTGGTCATCTATTTTTTCTCAGCACTGTGCCACACACAACGCATCCCAAAAAGGGGCATCTATAGACACCAAAACAACACCAATCCGATTATGTGACTACAAGCACTGACCGAATTGGCATACATACCCCCTAGGGCAGCCTCCAGAGGTTAAAAAGTGGTCCTAACCACTCCCAAATCAGTTTTGGAAGGTCAGAGGTCAATTTGGCACCTTCTAAGCACTTTGCTCCCTATTCGTCCCACCCTGGGATGATTAGAATCCTATTCGCCCCACCCCGGGACGATTAGCAGCAATCGCTCCAGGGTGGGACGATTAGCAGGTTTGACTAGAAAAAATTCAAGCCTTGACAAATGGCAGCCCAGATCCACCACCCAACTTCACCTTCAAGGCATGCAATTGCGAGGAACGGTTTCAAATCAGAGAGAGAGACTTCAGTCAAGCATGCCCTGATCATGGAGGCTCTAAATCAGGGAGGAATCTTCTCTCCCTCCAAAAGGCATGGTGAGCCAAGTGGTGCCCTCGCATGCGCATTCAAAGGAGACCCTTAGGTCTATAAAAAGGTGAGCCTCCTCACCCCAAAAAATGGAGAGAGCTGGAGCATTTGGAGCAACGAAGTGCTGCCAAATTATACCCCCATTCCTCTTTGTGCTTCCTACATCCCTAATTTCTCTTTTGGAAGAGAGGTTATCGGGTGAACACTAGGAATGCAATCTAGACCCAAAACCCAAGAAATCGGCCACAATCCCACACCAAACTCATCGACACAACCCCCTAGGAGGTTTTGGACCCATCCCATTTGGATTGGTGCCAAAACTAAGCCCCAAACGGTGGGCGTCCTGCCCTCAGGTGCCCCTCGCACTATTGTAGTCCTAATCGCCCCACCCTCGAGTGATTAGAAATCTATGCATGATTTCTTTACTATTATTTTTGCATTATGTTGTATCTGATGTACTTATGCTGTTGTCCAAGTTTCATTGCTTTCTGACATGATTTGACCTTGTTTTTATCATTTTATGCGTTTACTAACCTACAGGGAGCGCCTTCGGATACAGGACAATCTGGGTAGAATCTGCCAAATCTGACCTTCTGGGTCATCTCAAAATGCCCCTTTTAGTCTAACCCCAAGTTTGTAGGAGTTTTGGAGGCCTCTGGGTAGGACATTTGCAAGGTCACTTTTGCACATTTTGTGATAGTCCCCAACGTCCCACCCCAGGGCGATTAGAAATATGTGCATGATTTCCCAACTGTTCTTTTTGCAATGTGTCCCCTGATGATGTCTCCATGCCTCTGTCAAAGTTTGAATTCATTATGACATGTTTTGACCATCGTTTCATTCTTTTATATATTAACTAGCCGGAGGCTTTGGGGATTGCATGTTTTCCTATATCCGCATATGCTATTAACTATTTGCTATTTTTCTGTGCATAGGATCTCACCACCAGGAACACCAGAGGGGCAGCAAGGAACGACGAACACATGGACACAAGCGGCGACAACTTTTGGCCCGCCCATTTCGAATGTGGGCATGCGAAAGACACTGGAAGCGTACCATCCATTGATGTAACGAACTGTATCAAACGTTTTGAGCCCTAGATGGGGGGACGTATTGTAACCGGATTAAAAGCAAACATTAATAAAAGAGGCCCCGCTTTATTTTACTTACATCTCATTTCTACATCATTTCCTTCATGCATTTGTTCATCGCATTCGTAGGACTTAGCATCTGCATCCATTTTTGTTTGCATCATATCGGTATGTCGTCCTTCTGCATTCACTTTCATATTCTATCAATGCAAGTAAATTAATTCACCACTCTAATTTGGTATCAAATATTATAGAGCTCTAGACTCATTTGTAGCTTGAGAGCAGATTCTCGAGGCATGTGGAGGACTTGTTGGCTGGAGATATGTTCCTCCTCACTAAGATATGGATACAGAAGCTGACGCTTAGCCTATTGTGCTATTGTGTGGAAAGGCTAACATGATGCAAGTCCTAACCATGGGCTAGAGGTTCTGACATACTATCATACTACCAGCTTGACTGTGACACTGACATATTACCAGAGGTCGACTGAATGTCGATCCACCAATGGACATGACTCTATGAGGAGCGGGAGTCAAACTACTCTGTGAGGAGTAGGAAAACTATGGATCAAATATTTGATTCAAAATCAAACCAGATCTAGATGTAGACCTCAACTTGGCAATCACAGATATGGACAAACTGTCAACTGACCATTTGTAGCTATGGTAGATCCAGACCACGACGTGGCTAATAGCCACAACCTACACAACAACCTACATATAGGAGCGGGTTTGATTTCTAGAAGACTGTTGACTTGTGGACCGACCTCATGATAGTGAGCCAAACCTTACTGGAGGACATGGATGCATAATGACAGAAGGACTACGTAATCCTCTAGCAACAGTTTTAGCTAAGCTAGCCCAAAAAATACCAACCTTACAAGTGATCTAAGTATAAGAACGCTGAAACATAATCCCAGGTGGGGTTGGACATGGGGTTGGATGTAGACGACACATCGAACAGGCACAACAAAAAATATCAATATGGCACATGGCACGGGACTGGTAGACAATTACCATGTAAGCATGACTGAGGTGGTTGGTGGACATGTGGATCAGATAGTTTTGAACACCTACATGGAGCTGACTAGTGCTACCTAAGATACCTCTGTGGATCTCCATAAAAACTCAAAATGTGCACGTAAGGGGGAATATTTGGTCAATTATAATCTACCCAAAGTTAGACATGTTGGTTAAGTTAGGATTTGTAATTGTAAATCCTACATGCATACTCGGTAATATGCATGTGGGATATTTCATTCCCATGACACTAGCCACCTCACATGTCCTCTTCTCTCTCATGTTACAGCAGTGAATAGCATGTCCAATTCCATAGAAGTGTTCTCTAGTTTGACATCCAAGCGAACCTTTGTGATTGTGCACAACATCCTCGACCAACATTCTATTCCATCTGACAGCTCTCAAATCTCAACACGAATATCTTGACTCAGGTTTAACAATCACAAATTCATGTGGATTTCTTCACAAAATTTGTTGGTGAAGAGTGCAAACCAAACCCTATTCGCTCTCTGAGAGTGCTTCCATATTTTGACTAACATGGAAGGCATTTCTATGCATAGATATATAGCAGATAAAATTTGTATTATTTGTTGGTTTCCCATTTCCACTGGAGTTGCAATTTATGTTCAATTGGATGCTTCCTTGGTGAATTCGAACACAAATTTTTGTTTGTGTTTTGGTTCTATTCACTGTGTCATTGATTTATGATGATCTGAGAACTACTATAATTAGAGGCGTTGTAGCAATATTCCTGCCACCATACAATGGACTACAGGATCTGGATACACATAACATGTTGATAACATAGCTAAAAGGACATCAAATCCACTGATATTTTTGGAGGTTTGGGTTCGACCCTTGCCCACAGATGCTCTAATCCATCAATGATTAGCACAAGCAGAGGATATTGTAGCACCCTAAAATTGGCGCAGTAAAATTGTCATAATTACATTCAACTTAGTAAATAATTTAAAATTCAAATTTTACCTCCCAAACCACTCGTTAACCGTCAGGTAATCCGTTTCCTCATTTTTCGTGCCATTTTTAGAGGTTGTTTTGACCGTTTGACGATATCGTCGTCGATCAGACGATATTGCCCCAGATCTGACGATTTCGTCTGGGATAGGACGTCCAGACGATCTTGTTGCAAAACTGATTTTGCAAAATTAGCTTCTGTTCTAACGGGCCTCTAATCCGGGTAGAAGCGTGTCTGCATCGTTAAAGACCCTCCCCCGTTGGAGATATCCCAAATAGGGATGATCTCCAACCTCCTAACTACTCCCCTAAGCCTATTTAATCCCTAGGACCTTCCCTTCCCAACCCCTAGCTGAAATTCTCTGTAACTTAGTTTCATGCACGTTAAATCATCCTAAGTTTTCATTTGCAGTAGTCCTATATCAATTTTGTTGCAGGTATCATCTTGTTTTTTAGCCGTAGCAAGCATACATTGTCGCCAACGAACCTGTTCAGATCAGAGACGATCCTGTCGAATCAGAGACGATTTCGTACTGATGCGAGACGATCTCGACTGCAGTCCACATTGAGGCAATCAATGCCATAAGTTTGCATTTCTTCACCTTTTCTCTATTGTTTTATTCTGCAAATTAGCTAGTTTATTTGATATTTTATGTTATATTGCATTTTGGAGTTCACCCATCTAGATAAAAGGCATAATTAATTCATAATTGTGATTTAATTAGCATAATTCATACATGTTTCGGTCTTTAAGTTTCAGTTCAGTGTTGTCACTGTTATTTTGCACAGTTTCCCTCAACTAGAACAGTAGTATTCTCTGTATTTTGCATCTGTTCTTCTGTTTGCAAGTCTCTAACGGATTCGTCTGACGAATTCGTTAGATCTCAGACGATCTTGTTTGATTGCAAATGATTCTATCGAAATCCAGATGATCTTGACTGCTTCAAACATCAGAATCTTCATCAAACATCCGGGTCAGGTATTCTTCTTATTCTTCCTTAATTGCTCTATTTTTTTGTCTTAAATTTGTTCTTTGTATTCATTAAATCTGCATTTTCATATATATTAATTTAGACTCATTTGGCCAAACCTAGGATATGAATGCTTAAAGTTAAAAATGAACACATAAAAACATATTCCAAACCTAGGCATGTAAACTGCCATTAAATGTTTCTTGGTGAACCCACCATTCGTCGAAAAATCATCAAAATACACCTCCCTTGAGATGCGGGACCTTCGCAAAGTCCTCTCAGTCCGAGGTACCATGACATCATTTTCCCATGCCCCTTCCGGGCATGGATCCTATAGCCTGAAGATAAGGATGCAAAAAATTTGGAGCGATACATTTTGGTGAACCCGACGTGAATGCATCATAACCTTTTGAAAAAAAAAAAAAAAAAAAACAATAGAACAACTAAAACATAGATGCATTTTAAAACATTTAAAGTTTAAAATCATGTTTAGATGGTAGCTCCTAAGAAAATATTAGCAGTTACTATAAATGTAGAAAACCAATTGGCAGCCGTAGAAATCAACTCTATGCTTAATGTGCCTGAAACAAGTAGAAATCAATTCTTGTGGAACAAACTTGATAGAAGACTTAGTCTCATCTCATCTAGGTCCACACAACTCAAGCAGGATCAAGAGGCTAGTCCTAGATAGAATCCCGGATCATCATCAACTAGTTTTTTATCATGAACTTCAGAGAGCCTGCCATAGATGGTTAGCTTATAGGAGAGCTCTAGTATCTTCAGAATTGTTCACCTTCGAGGAATACCTCGAGAACACAGCCATTGTGCACCAGTTCCTAGGTTGTGTAGAAGACCAAGAGGTTGTTCTTATAGATAGGGAAAGATGGAATAGAGTTCCGCGAGCTGTGCTATATCGAGAGTATTGCCATGAGCTTTACTTTTATCAACCAAAGATTCGAGACAGGATAATATCACTATAGCTCTTTTCATCAAATTTTTAAAAGAAAACTTTCAATTTGAAGAAGAACACTTCATGACTCCTAAACAACTCGAGCCTATTAATGATATTTATAAATTATTTATAGAAAACTAGATTATTACTTTCAGTATTATTTCTTGCATTTATTGTGTTGATTGTCTTTACAATATTATTTCAAAAAACAAAGAAAAACTGAAAAACTAAAAAACATAGAAAAAACTTAAACATTTCATTTCAAATATTGTAATAGGTATATAGTAAATATATACCTCTTAATTTGTTGCATATATATATATATATATATATATATATATATATATATTTGCTGAAATCAAATTTTAGCACCATGCCTAAACTTAGGAATGGTAAAGAAACTTTAGGAGAAGAAGAAGATTGGTTACAAGATACAACTGGAAACCCAAATGTCCTTCTTGAAGATCCAACTTTGGAAGGAAAAAATCTAGTTCAACCAGAAGATGACCTAGGTGAAGATAAGGAACAAGAAGGAAGTGTTAAAGAGGATGGATCCTCATCCCCTAGAGTAGCTCCAAATGGAACTATTGCTTTTGACAACATAGATCATTTCAAGAAATTTCTCAGTGATAACATTGATGACCTTAATGTGGCAATTCGTATTGATAAAGGGCAAATGAGTGACACTCAGGCAGCTTTAGAACATATGTATGATGTGCGCATTAATCCCTTATCTTTCATTGATCAAAAAAGTGATAAGGCTGGACCATCCAATACGGATATGGTCTCTATGATTCAAAACATGTCAAAACAATAGGCTATCCAACCTCCTAAGGAACCTGTTATTCAACCTAAAATAATTTCCACACAAAAGAAACCTTCCTTCACTACTTTATTCCGCCAAACTATTGAGCAATATGCTTCAAGTAAACAAAAACCTAAAACGAAGCCAAATACAAATTTTCAACAATCTGAAATACATCATAATACAACTTCAAAGTTTCTTCATAACACTTTTCCTACCAATAATTTGCACAATAGTAACATGGCATCTAATCTTCATGTTCCTCCATCATATGCCCATAAAACCCATGTCAATGCCCTACCGAACCAATATGGGGGGCAAACTAGTAATCTGGAAGCCATGGTGAAACAGTTAGCTTCGCGTATGGACCTGATAGATCCCTAACATCCCTCGTATAATTATCGAGAGATGTAGTCAACCTTTGGATCCCATAGTTGTAGCTCAACCATACCCTAAGCATTTTCCCATGCCTATCTTGCCTATATATAAAGGAACCGAAGATCCCATAGAGCATCTTCGCATGTTTAGGATAGCATGTCATGACATATCGCATGATGACTTGCTATTATTAAAAATGTTCCCAAAAAGTTTAGGTGGAATGGCATTAGAGTGGTACTATCAATTGCCCACTCATTCTTTGAGAAACTTCGAAGAAACAATGGAATCATTTGTCCATCAATTTAGTGCCTACATCGAGAGGCATGTAACTATTAAATATTTATACAATTTAAAACAAGACAACGATGAATGTTTTTCTGATTTCTTAGCTAGATGGAGGCAATTGACAGGAAAACTGCACTTCGTGCTACCTTATAAGGAAATGTTGGACATTTCCATCAACAATTTACAAGAACAAATATCTTATGAGCTATCGACTGCTACCTTACTACCTTCGACCAAGCTATAGATTTAGCTCGAAGAGTAGAAGATGCCCTCATTAGGAGAGGCCAACTTAGGAAGAAGGATGATGAGAAAACATCCAAAAATCAATATAAAAACAAACAAGTCATCAATGACAGAGTCACTGACATCAGAAATGTTGCTAATATCAATGCAACAAAGACAACAAAAAAATTTATATTGAAACCTCCTGACAAGCCTCCTCAAGAATTTACTAGATTAAACCAACCCTTATCAACTATTTTACATCAATTACTCGAAAGAGGTTTGATCCAATTACCAGCTATCCGGGAACCTGATCCAACTATACCCGGATACAGAGCTGACTTACACTATGATTTCCATAGAGGACCTGGACACTCTACCAATGCTTGTAAAAGGTTGAAACATAAAATACAGGATTTGATTGACAATAATGAAATGGAAGTGCAAGCCTTCCAACCTAAACAAAACCCTCCTAATAATACTCAAAAGACCGTTCCCCAAAATCAAAATCAAAATGCCAATCAAACTCTAGACATATTTCAACACCCTTTACCACGACATGGTAAAGAGGTAGCCAATCAAATCGAACATGATAATGTTCCCCCTCCTACCCGATATGTAGGAACCATTAGCAGATAATTACCTATTCAGGATCCTCAAATATTTGACACAAACTTATCCCTGGTTACGACCAGGCCCTTACATAATTTTTAAACTTATAATTCTAGTGATATAGAATCAGATAGTGAAAGTGAACTAGACATTACTTCAAACCAATCGAATAGTTCTAAAAATGAATCAGATCTTATTCAACCCATCACAGATGCTATGGTTCTAGAAGAACCATTTCCTATATGAGTTACTACTCGACCTTCTTCTGATATATTCCTTTCTAATGAACAAGCCATCAATGCTCAACCGAGACTAGTTCAATGTCTTCACTATAACATTGTAGGTACCATCGGAGTCGTCACCCGACAACAAGCTCAAAATTCCCAACAAGAACCAAACTAGAATGATGAATCGGCTCCATTCGTTTTGAAAAACCCCAATAAAGGGAATCATCCTCCTACTGTTCAACCTAAACCCCCTTACAATATTAATGAGCAATTTTCCAATACTACGGCCAAAATTTCCCTTTTGGATTTATTCAGATCCTCTCCCACCCATAGGGATGAGTTGATGCTTACATTGAGCCAAATGATGGTACCTCAAAATATTCAACCTAAAGCTATGGCCAATACTATCATCACTCGAGAGATTGATTGTATTGACTTTCGAGATAAAGATATCCCACAATACAGTTTACATAAGGATAATCCCTTATACATTACTGCTCTGATTGGAGATGTAGTTGTCAAATGAGTTTTGATTGATAATGGCTCATCTCTAAACATTTGCACTTTTGACTTCTACCAACGATTTGGCTTTAGAAGTGATGAAATGAAGAAAATTGATATGATTATCAAATCTTTTAATGACGAAACACAAGAAACATGTGGAGTTATTACCCTCCCATTGCAAGTTGGTCCTAGAACCCTAGAAATAATCGTGTTTATTGTACATTGCCCAGCATCATACAATATACTTTTGGGTCGCCCTTGGATCAACTCCATGCGAGCGGTCCCATCAACCTTACACCAATGTGTTAAATTTGAGTTTAAAAATTAGTTGGTCACTATCCATGGTGACCCTAGACCTTTTGATATGTGTGCTTTGGCAGAACCCGTTGGAGTGCAATTTTGCCCCGCTTCTGTCGTCCACACATCCTAGTTCTTATTTTTCATCTAAAACTATGAAACACACACCCATAACTTCACCTATTTCCCCTCCATTAATTTCATCCTCCTATATAGACCAACAACCCTCTAAACAAATCATTTTAGAACCTCAAAAAGATCTTAAATCTACAACCAATCCTTCAAGTTCTATCCTTATAAATTCAAAACCTATAGACACATCTATCATTCCTCCCACATCTAAAGATATAGGTAATAAGCCTTCTACATCTTATGCCCTTTCTGATGAACTTTTACCAGATTTATCCACAACCTTAATATCAGAAAAAATAAATGCTTTCATGCAAGATTCAATTCTTTTAAATAAATTACCACCATCTCCTCATACTTTGGGCCTCCCACAACCTATGGGAAGTACTTACCAAGTCGGGAGTTGTGCCTTCATTTATAAAGGATATGACTGGGGAAGAATCCCTCGAAATATCAAAACTCATCATGAAGGATATGCTCGGTGTTATTTTACCAATGATTATATTAAAGTTAAACCCATGATGCTTAAAATGGGATATAAAGGGAAAGGCTTGGGACCTTTCCAAAATGGCATGAAAGAACCTTTCGAGGTAGAACCGTGGCCTGCCCGCTATGGTGTGGGCCTATTTCCTAGTAAGGGTCAACCCTTTCCTTTTGACGATGATGATCACATCATATGTTATCAAGATTATTTGGATAGGCATGTTGATTTGCCTCTTAAAAATCAATCGTTTTCATGCAACATGCTATCCATAGCTTACCCTGAAATGATTGCTGACCCCGATGAAGAGTTGGAATGAGATATCTTCCATGATGTCTCTGTTGAAGAGATGTTACACAATGGATTTTATTTTGATGGTTCTATACCAACTATAGCCCAACTTGAGGACACTAATCCTCAAGATGAATTATCTAAATTAACCTTACAAGAATTACAAGAATTGGGTGTTTCACCCGCCCCACATAATTTTGAAAGAGATCTACACATGGAGGTAGAAAACGTTATTAAAATTAATATTGGAACTGAGGAGAATCCTCACATAATCAATATTGGATCAGAATTAAGTCAAGAAAAACAAGAACAATACATTGCATTTCTTAAAGAGTATGAAGATGTCTTCGCTTGGACATACGAAGATATGCCAGGTTTAGACCCTTATGTAGTCATGCATCATCTAGTGGTCCATCCGGATGCTAAACCTATTAAACAAAAACTTAGAAAAATGCATCCCAAAGTGGCTCGCTTAGTCAAAGGGGAGTTAGAAAAACTCCCGAATGTTATCTTTATACAAGCTATTGATTATGCGGAATGGATCTCAAATGTAGTTCCAACTACCAAGAAAGAAGCTACCAAAGTTAGGGTTTGCATAGATTTTAGAGATATTAACGCCGCATGCCCTAAAGATGACTTTCCTCTTCCAAACATGGATCAAATCATTGAATTTACTATCGGGAGTGGGATGATGTCCTTAATGGATGGATTCTCCGGTTATAATCAGATCAAGATAGCTCCTGAAGATCAGGCTAAAACAACCTTTATTACCCCCTGGGGTACCTTTTGTTGGAAAGTGATGCCATTTGGCTTAAAGAACGCAGTGCAACTTATCAACGAGCTATGACCTATATTTTTCATGATATGATGCATGATATCCTACATGATTATGTATATGATATTATAGCTCGCTCTATTATTGAAGATAATCATTTAGATGATTTGAGAAAAGTTTTTAATCGATTACGAGAATATCTTATTCGATTAAATCCAGCAAAATGTATATTCGAAGTTAATTCTGATAAATTATTGGGGGTTTTAGTTTCTTTACGTGGTATTGAATCGACCCTCTCAAGATTGTGGCCATCACTGATATGCTCGCACCTACTAATATATCTGAGTTACGAAGTTTACAAGGTAAGCTTCAAGCTATCCGTCGCTTCATTGATAAGCTGGCGGAAAAACTGGTCCCTTTCTTAAACTCCTTAAGAAGGATGTCCCTTTTAATTGGGACACATAATGTAGAGAAGCTTTTGACCTTCTCAAACAATACCTCCTTAATCCACCTGTGCTTTGACCACCTAAACCTGATCGCCCATTTCTCCTATATATTTCAGCTTCAGATTCTGCCTTAGGAGCTATGTTAGCTCAACTTGATGATGAAAAGCGAGAACGTGCTAATTATTACATTAGCTAAACCTTCATCAGTAATGAAACCCGCTATACAACATTAGAAAAACTATGTCTAGCCGTCGTGTTTGCTATGCAAAAATTATGACACTATATGCTTAGTCAAAAAACTTATGTCATTGCTAAAAACGATCCCTTGAGGTATCTCATGAGTCGACCTTATTTATCGGGTCGCACAGCCAAGTGGGTTCTTAGGACAAAAAATTGTTAAGGGTCAGATCATAGCAGATCAATTAGCTGCTGCACCCTTATAGTCTACTCATCATCGAATTTCCTGATGAATGCCTTCAATTAGAGGTCGACCATATTGAACAATGGTCCTTATACTTTGATGGAGCCCGATGCATGAGTGGGGCTGGTGCGGGTATTATTTTAATATCCCCACAAAAACATCTTATTCCTATGTCCTTCAAATTAAAATTTTCTTGCACCAACAATACTGCTGAGTATGAAGCTCTAATCCTTGGATTACGAGTTGCCCTAGTGTTAAAAATTAAACATCTTTTAGTTTTTGGTGATTCTCAACTGGTTATAAACCAAATTAATGAAGTTTATCAAACCAGATATGATAAACTGCGCCCATATAAGGCCTATGTTTTACAATTAATATCTTTATTTTATCAAGTTACCTTGGAAGCTATTCCTCAAAATAGCAACCATGCAACTGATGCTATGGCCGCAGCTGCATCTCTCCTACCCTTTGAGTTAGATGACAAATATGCCACTATCATTATTCGTTGACTCTAGGAACTCGCTTCAAATAATTCATGCTTAGATCCTTTGGATGTGTTTCTAATCAATGAAACTACTCCTGAACCTTGGTATACGGACATATTTGATTTTCTCCAAAATGGGACTTTCCCCCGCCAATTCTAATAGAAACCAAGTACGGTTATTAAGTCGACGAGCAAGTCGATTTGTAATAATTGGCAATACTTTATATAGGAGATCTTTTTAAGATATCCTATTAAGATGTTTAAACTTAGAAGAGTCTAAATTAGCCTTGAGTGAATCCCACGATGGATCTTGTGGAGGAAACTTTAGTGGTAGCGTCATTGCTAAAAAGCTCCTTCGGATAGGATACTTTTGTCCTACCATGGAAACAGATGCACATGAGTATGTGTGCCATTGCGACAAGTTCCAGAAACACGCTGACCTTGTCCATGCGCCTGCATAAGAACTACAGGCTATTTCATCTCCTTGGCCATTTTCTAAATGGGGTTTAGAAATTATTGGCAAAATCAATCCTGTGTCATCTGATGGCCACAAGTTCATCATAACCGCCACTGAGTATTTCACAAAGTGGGTCGAAGCTATGACTTTAGCTTCCTACACTGGCACACAAGTCTCTAAATTTATTTTTAATCAAATCATTTGTAGGTTCGGAATTCTTGCAAATCTCATCTCTGACAATGGAACTTGTTTCAAAAATAAATATGTTAAAAAATTATGCCAAAAATATAAGATTCAACATCGCTGGTCCACTCCCTATTATCCTTAGGGTAATGGTCAATCAGAAGCATCTAACAAAACCTTAACCAAAATTCTCAAAATATTGGTCAATAAAACTTGTCGTGACTGGCACATTCAATTATACCCAGCCTTGTGGGCCTATCGAACTAGTGTTCGAACCCCCACGGGAACTTCACCATTTGTTTTGGTTTATGGTGCTGAAGCAGTTTTTCCATTTGAATTGGAATTTCCTTCTTTGGCTATGCTACTTCAAGATACCAAAGTAGGATATGAATATCGAGCTGGAAGACTTAGTCAGCTGGAAATCCTAGATGAAAAATGCATCAATGCTTTGGAGCATCTCCGTGCTTACCAAAACAAGCTTAAAAGATCATATGCCAAGAAAGTTCGTCATCGATCCTTTGAGATCGGTGACCTTGTTTTAAAAGAAAATAAAAAAAACACAAATGCAACTAAGGACCTTAAAGGTAAATTTGAGCCCAACTGGCTTGGACAATACATTATTACTGCTAAATTTGAATCAGGAGCATACAAATTATCTACCTTAGATGGTAAAGAACTTAAAGAACCCATGAATATTTTGCATCTTAAACGTTACTATGCATAAATTTGGTCATTTCATCCATGTATATATTTGTTCAAAATCACTATCTTATATTTCTTTCAAATTTATAAATTCAAAAACATCAAAAACATTCATAATCATCAAAAATCTTCAAAACTATTTGTTGCATTTATTTATGGCACTTGTTAAATTTTTTGCTCAAAAACAAAAATAAAACCAAAAATCAAAATAATGATAAAAATATAAAAACAACAATATGTTTGACTCTTTCGAAACCAAAACAATATAAAGAAGAAAGAGGGAGTCAACATTCTCAAAACTTCTCAAAAGTGTTTATATATATTTTCTTACAAATGTTGCAGTTATATTTTTCAAATTATTTTTGATAAATTAACATTTATTTGGAATCCCTCACTTGCACACTCACAACAATAAATATCTTGATTTTATCTGGCATGATTACTAATCTCTCTTATATCAAAGTCCACAAAATTCAATTAAATAAAGTTTGAGCATAGAGAATTGATCTTGTTATTTACTTAAACCAAGCACATCTTTTCACAATAAAATAATTATATTTGTAATTTCCATGTTTTGCTACATAGTAGAAGTGATTTCTTGAGCGAAAAGTTTCCCTTGCTATCCTATCATGCACATGGTCTAGAATATTTGAGAGTTGGAAAAAGGACAAGCTCACCCCTACCCAGAATAAAAATCCCTTGCTCTACAGCTAATCCGAGAAAGTATCCCTAGCGAAGAAAAAGAAAAGAAAAGTTCAAGAAAAAAGAGAAAAAAATATTATTTTATATCATTACAACAATATTTCAAGCACTATCTCAAAAATCAAGCAAAAAATACAAAAAAAAAGAAGCAAAGTTCAAAAGAAAAGCAAAAGAAAGCAAGAAAGCAATAAAATCCCTTTCCCTACCCTTTGAAAAGAAAAGAAGGGTTGATGAGCTTGAATGCCTGGAATTCTCAATTATTCGAAAACTGTGAGGTAAGCCCCATAACAAGTGGTTTGTGCCCAACCCGTTTGGCCTTGGGTAACTCCTAGCGTGGTGATATGTCCGTCACATTAGCGACCTTATTTTGTACGTGACCTATGTCCGCTTATGGATTAGCTAGCTCTTGATAATCCGACCTACATAGTAGTCTAGTATGGTTATATGCATCTACATCATGGTTAATGAACACTTATTTGGTTTCTTCAAATCACTTGTATCATATTATCTTGCTCAAAACTGATAAATACACAAAGCAATTGCACACACATTTGTATTTGAGAGATTTTGTGTATCATTATGATAAATCAAGATCGGAAATGAATTCACATATGCACATGGGATTTCTTATAAATCTAACTTTTGTCTTCAAAATACTTTGAAATATTATTTTTGCAACTTGTTTGGAATAAACCAAGTACAGTTGTTTACCATAAAGACAACTATATAATAGAAAAATCAAAAATTTCTTTTAAAATATACAATCAAAACATATATATCTGGTTGACTTTCGCAACGATGGTATAGTTCCAAAACCAAAATTGGAATTGTATGCCTAGCGCAAGTCCTCATTTTCATATTTATTGTTTATCAAAAATCAACCATGCAATAAAACTATCTTTTTTGGATTTTCGCGATGATGGTATAAGTCTATACCTACATATTCTATGCCTAGCACAAACCATCGTAACAATTTTTATTCCCCATTTAAAATCATGAAAACCATATGACTTAATTCATTATGTTACACAAATTATGCTTTTAAAAAGCAAACCCATTTTCATTATTTCATGTCATTATGTCAACCTTCAATTTTGCAAAGATGGTATAATTCCTAAAGAAATTATCCAAAATTTTATCACACTTAGGAATTTATGCCTAGCAAAAATCATTTTAACATTATTTCATGCATACTATTTTCATAAAAATCTGAAAAACAAACCATCATCATCATCATCATTTTCACTATTGCACCAAAGTCTTAAGACAGTCTCTTAAGTACTCTTTTACTTTTAACAATATTTCTATACTGGGATTAGCTTGACGATCGAGTGAGCAGCGACTCCATGAAATGGTCTATAATAGCGACAATGTCCTTTGAAATTATTGTTAGAAGTCTATTTTTTTTTTTTTATTACATCACATCACAAACAATCAATTTGTTACATCAGATTATTTTATTTAAAATATTATAGCATGACATCAAAGTTATAAATTTTCAAAACGACATAATTTTATGAATCCTCAAACCAATTATCAAATTAATCAAATCAAACATAAAATCATCATAAGCATACACATAATACAAGTCATATGATCAATAACATATCATATATATGTCAACAGTATATATACATCATCAAAATTGGATTGGTATGCCATAATCTGTACCTCGGCATACTCAATCCTCTATCAACAAAAAAATAATAATACAATGTCAGTCTGTACAAAGCTATGTAGCCCTCTAGCCTTGAGAGCCCCTCGAGCTCTCCGCCTCATCTCCTCCTCCGCCCTGAGGTGGACGAGGTGGCCCCATCGCAGTCTGAGTAGTCGTAGTCCTCGATCGGGATGTGGTCCTCGATGACCCGATCTTGATCGGATCTACGATGTTGGTTGGCAAGGGTAGTCTATCTGCCTCTAGTACCAGCTGATAGTACAGTGTCTGATAGAAAGTGAGTTGGGCGATAGTCCATGTTAGCTCCCTAGAGCTCACCCCTCTGCCCCATGCCTTGAGGCATGCAATATCGTCTCGTAGTTGTGCCACCTCAGCTCGATGGCGTGCAGCCTCATCTTATAGAGTCTGCACCTATGCTTGGAGACGATCTCTCTCCGCCTAAAGAGTAGCCATCTCGTTACTCTCTCCTGTGTCAACGCCCTTGCCCTTATCGGGTGATGATGGCCTCTCCCTCTGTGGAGATGGGGGTCTCACCTCCCTCCTCTCCCTCTGTTGTAGCCTCTCCTGTGCCTGTGGCCTCCTCGGCTCTCTCCCGTTGTGACCCTGGGCTGCCTCCATCGCTGCCTGGTGTTGCCTCCCTATCCGATGCACAATCGCATGTATCGAACCCTACGCCCTCATCATTCGAGGAGGGCGGATGCCCGCATACCAAGCATCATAGCCATCGGCTACCCCTACATCGTCACCATCCACTGGCTGGATGGGGGCATCGTCTACGTCTTGGCTCCAGAATCACTGCATGTTTGGCGCCTCGCTAACTGTGGTGTTATCCCAGACAGTATGATAAAATTCATAATCCCTCAAAGATGGGATCCCCTGCTGTAGATTGAACTGCCTCAAAACTCGGTCATAGCGGTGGAGCTCCACCTCTCCCCTCTCCATCCGCAGCCAGCAAACTCGCCTGACATGAGCCAACTCCTGTCCGTCCTTGACCCACCCTGGATGCTCCCTCCATGGCCTCTAGGTGATCTGGTCTAGGACTAAGTCATCCAATAGTCTTTGGGATATAGGGAGGTCGATCCGCTGTTGTGACCCTCTTCGAATCCACCAGTAGAAGACTCGGGGCCTCTCCCCGTCTACCCCTATCAAAGGAAGCCCTACTGGCCTCCGTACTGCAATGTGCTCCCAGCACCAAACCTATAGGAGTGATGTCATCACCAGACATCGATCGCCCTTGTACACGACCCCATACAGGATCCTGTACAATCGGCATAATACATAACTGCCCCAAGAGAACCTATACCCGTGGTCTTGCATATCGTAGATCACATCTATGAGCATCCACGGTACCCTGCACCTGCTCTGGTGGCACAACAAAAGTCCACCAACTACTCTAGCTAGAACTCGTGTGAGTCTAGATGCCCCAGGAATCTGGCGCAGTGCCTTGATATTAACTCTGCCCTTCTCCAGGGCAAAGCTCGGGTCACCACACAGTCGTCCCATAGCGTGGCCCTGATTGGCCGTAGGAGTGATCAATCGTCCTTGTATGGGGATTCTCATAATCCTCCATACATCCTCTAGAGTGGGAGTCATCTCCCCTATCGGTAGCCAAAAACATGAGGAACTCGAATACCATCTCTATGCTAGGGCCGTCAGTAGCCCCATATCTGTGGACACCTATGGCATCTCTGCCACATGCTGCAATCCGGCCTGTGCCAGCTAATCTTGCTTTGCCTGTGTGATAGCGACCAAGTCATCCCTCAAACCTCCATACTTCCATTCCCTGCTCTTTAGCATACCTCTCTGTAAACATAAACAACAAAAAAAAAAACAATCATTAATAAACAATTCAAGTAATTAATAATGCAAGTTAAAATTCAATTTTATGCAATTGATGATATCGCCCACTATTGGACGATATCGTCCCAAATTTGAGCAGAATCATCTCCGATTTTGCAAGCCGAAATCGTCTCTAATTTGACAAAATCGTCCCCCTTTCATCGATTTTTCCCTTGGGAAAAATTGACGAAATTGAGACGATTTTGTCGAAATCGGGACGATTTCGTCCCGATGACGTCGATGGCCCAAAAACGGCCGCGATGCTCAAAATTTATCTAAAAATTACCTACAAATCATGTAAAATTAAATTAAATAATTCTAGTTAAGTCTAGACTCTTACCCGTAGACCGCACCGGACTTCTGTTGATCTGTGCGTCGTCTCCACCATTTTTGCTTCAGAGCTCTAAAAAAACTAGAAAATGAACAGTAAAAATGAATTAGGGTTTTACCCTATTTTTCTTAATTTTATTCAAAAATAATTTTTTGCTTTTTCGCGTTTTTACCTCAAACGTTCGATTTGGGTAAAAACACGGAGGGGGCACCATAGTAAGCTATCGTACGATTCGACCAAGAATCATCGCCTAAAAATGAGAATAATTTTTGCTTTCTCATAGATCGAGAAGAACTCATCTTTAACACATTTTCTTTGGAAAATTCGCTAAAGAGGGGGCAAAATGTAGCACCCTAAAATTGGCGCAATAAATTGTCATAATTACATTCACCTTAATAAATAATTTAAAATTCAAATTTAACCTCCCAAACCGCCCGTTAACCGTCGGGTAATCCGTTTCCCCTTTTTCGTGCCATTTTTAGAGGTTGTTTTGACCGTTTGATGATATCGTCGCCGATCAGACGATATCCCCCCAAATCTGACGATTTCTTCTGGGCTAGGACGTCTAGACGATCTTGTCGCAAAACTGATTTTGCAAAATTAGCTTCTGTTCTAACGAGCCTCTAATTCGGGCAGAAGCGTGTCTGCACCGTTAGAGACCCTCCCCCATTGAAGATCTCCCAAATAGGGATGATCTCCAACCTCCTAACTACTCCCCTAAGCCTATTTAATCCCTAGGACCTTCCCTTCCCAATCCCTGGCTGAAATTCTCTGTAACTTAGTTTCATGCACGTTAAATCATCCTAAGTTTTCATTTGCAGTAGTCCTATATCAATTTTGTTGCAGGTATCATCTTGTTTTTCAGTCGGAGCAAGCATACATCGTCGCCGACGAACCTGTTCAGATCGAAGGCAATCCTGTCAAATTAGAGATGATTTCATACTTATGCGAGACGATCTCGACTGCAGTCCCCATTGAGGCAATCAGTGCCATAAGTTTACATTTCTTCACCTTTTCTCTATTGTTTTATTCTGCAAATTAGCTAGTTTATTTGATATTTTATGTTATATTGCATTTTGGAGTTCACCCATCTAGATCAAAGGCATAATTATAATTGTGATTTAATTAGCATCATTCATACATGTTTCGGTATTTAAGTTTTAGTTCAGTGTTGTTACTATTATTTTGCATAGTTTCCCTCAACTAGAACAGTAGTATTCTCTGTATTTTGCATCTGTTCTTTTGTTTGCAGGTCTCTGACGGATTTGATCTGACGAATTTGTCAGATCTCAGACAATCTTGTCTGATTGCAAACGATTCTGTCGAAATCCAGACGATCTTGACTGCTTCAAACATCAGAATCTTCATCAGACATCCGAGTCAGGTATTCTTCTTATTCTTCCTTAATTACTTTGTTTTTCTATCTTAAATTTGTTCTCTGTATTCATTAAATCTGCATTTTCATATAGATTAATTTAGACTCATTTGGCCAAACCTAGGATATGAATGCTTAAAGTTAAAAATGAACACATTAAAACACATTCCAAACCTAGGCGTGGAAACTGCCATTAAATGTTTCCTGGTGAACCCACCATCTATCAAAAAATCATCAAAATACACCTCCCTTGAGAGGCGGGACCTTCACAAAGTCCTCTCAGTCCGAGGTACCGCGACATCCTTTTCCCATCCCCCTTCCGGGAACGGATCCTACAGCCTGAAGGTAAGGATGCAAAAAATTTGGAACGATACAAATATTAATGTGCAATTTTTAGAAAACAAGCGATGGGCCATTACCATTGAATACTTAGTGATGTTGCAAAAATCATCAGATTTTAGGTTTCGGTATCTCAACCACACGAGTGGAGGAGTGGCACGCTGTTGGTGGAGGAATAGTGGGCCACCTGCTCCCATATTTTGAAAGCAGATAACAATAGATTATTCCCTCCTTAATTCCACTCGATGCACTAGCTCGATCGGTTGGTGGTCGTGCACTAAGGTGCTTGCGATCGAGGTCGAGGGATCCAATACCCCTAAAGCAAGGTAAAGGTTTATTTTATTCAAAAATATATTTTTCTTTAAATTATTTAATTAATAATTTATTTTTGTTAAGCTTTATTATCAATTTATTGATTTTAAAGCTTATGATAAATTATGTTTTAATTTAATTGATTAAAATTTTATTTTTTGCCATAAAAACCAATCAAAAAAAAAGGGAGATAAGACATTGTTCAAAGGCATTCAGAAAGGCAACAATAATAAACATAACCCTTCTCTTTTAGGCTTCATAAATAGAAAATTATTTTGTTTGAAGTCTTTATAATACAAGGGGGATTCTCTCTTTTTAGGATTCATAAATAGCAAAATTGTTTTGTTTGAAGTCCTTATAATTAAGGGGGGATTTTTTGTGGTGAACTTGTCTGCACCTTGCCTAAGAGGAAAATTTGTCATAGGATTTATTGGCTTCCTAGTTGCCATTTTTTTGCACACAAGGGGGGATACATTATTTTGCAAAAATAAGGGGTGATAACCTTGAAAATGTGCACTTTCGACGTAGACCGACACCTTAGCCATTTATTTTTGCAAAATTTCATTGTAAAAGGTGCATTTTTGGTAGAGACCAACACCTTCAAGGATGGGCAGATCAAAGAAGAAAAATGCCCCAAAACCAACTGATGATGTTGCAAAATCAGTTAAAGGTCCCTACTTTCCAACAGAGATGGACAGGATAGATTTTTATGAGGATGGAAAATTTCTCACACTACGCAATGGTGTAGATGCCATACTCGATGATTTTGTGTCTTGTGAAGACATTCAGAAAAATGGTGTTCTAATACCTATTGGCATTGTAATGGCAATATACATATCATTGGTTGCACTTGATATTGCTCAACATAAAGTGAAAAGGGATATTAGTGAGGAAATAGAGGTCAAAACCCTAATGGTCAATGCTTGTAGTGACACAAGTGACCTTCAGCCCATGGTGGCGAATGCTTGTTGTAACACATGTGACCTTTAGCCCACTGTGGCCAATGCTTGTTATGATACATGTGACCTCATACCTTCAATGGTAGATATCAGTTGTAGCATAGGTGATCTCATTTCAAAATTAGACTTTGCTTGTGATACTAGTGACTTAAAAACTTAAACTCCTCAAAAAGAGCTCCATAATCTCATCAATACTGACAAATGCCATATTGTTAAAATAATTGATGAAGATGATGAAATTGGGTGTTTTAAAAAATACACCAAAGGATTTGGATCCAAACTGATGAAGAAAATGGGATTCAATGGTGAGATATTAGGAAAACATGAACAATGTATTAGAACTCAAATAATTCTAAATTTCATGGCAAAGAATGAAGGTCTTGGCTATTTTGGATATGCAAGTACCAGTGATACCATATTTTTAAAACCTAAATCTCTTGCAACTCTTAAAAATCATTATTGTAGTCATTGTGGTAGAACATGACATGTAGAAACTAGGTGTTAGAAATTGCATCCTTGTGACTCATGTGGATGTACAGATAATTCTTCTTCAAATTATTGGTACAAAATGAAACTGGCCAACAAGGTTCATATATATATTGTGGATGGATAGATCACACACAATGGACCATGATGAAAGAAATATTGTATGGCTTCTACAAGAAAGGTAAAACCTATGGTAGACCTAGAGGTAGATCCAATGACAGACCAAGTGGCAGTCCTAGAGGCAATGACCTAGAGATAAACCTAAAGATAGACCCATAGAGAAAGTTCTAGAGGTAGATCTATAGGCAAATCCAGAGGTAATGATCCAAAGGTAGATTCACAGGAAGATCCAGAGATAGACCTAGAGGTACTCATCCAGTGGTAACCTTAGAGCTAGATCTAGAACCAGAGCCTGAGCCCAAGACAACATCTTTCATTTCTCTTCTTATTCACTATATTGGGATAGTTATATGTATTACCCAAATAATGTAATAATGGGGGATGTTAGAGTATTATTACATTATTTGGTAATATGTTAATTCTCCTAGGTTATGGTAGTTTATTTCTACTATTGTAAGTCTAACAATATTATTTGTTGCTAGACATAAATAACATTTTGTTAGTTTCATATTATATTGTTAGATTAGTTAGAATATATTTATTTGTTAGCACTATTTAGTTAGTGGTTAGCGATATTATAGGATCTAAAATTTACTACGTATTTCCTAAAGGCTATTTTAAGCTTTAACATTATATTTAATCATTTGATTCTATCAATGCAAGTCAATTCAATCATCGCTCTAATTGCCTCGTCACCGAACTGAATGAAAACTTACTCCTAGACTGGTACTTGTGACAAAGATCAAGGCTGTGAACCATGAAAAAAGGTCACTAAAGAAAATACCCTAAAACCAAAGTGTCTCATAAAAGGAGAGTGAGAAGATAGGATAGATAACCACAAGAATCACAAGGGTAGTCCAAAAATGAATCCACAAGCATAAGTAGTGGTTTCCACCTATATGAACACAATGGGCTAATAACAAGGTCCAAAACTAGTGGACAAACAACAAAACAAGGGAATACAAATTAAATAATGGCACCAATATAGTTGTCAAACGTGTCCTTATGATGACCTTCTCATCCTACTAGATTGCATGAGTAACCAGTTACTACATCCACTAGGTGTTATAGATAAGGTGACCAAATACTAGGATCACAATAAAAGTTATGGGAGTGTCGAGTTAAATCGAGAGTGCACTCCATGATACAATAAATTCTAGGTCAAAAAACATAAGTTAAATTGCCTCATAATGGAAAATGGACACCACCAATGTGTCCATCTCATAAAAACCTTTTTGATGACTATAAACACCCCTATGATCGGGTGTCAAATTGGCCTTCATATGCAAGAAAAAATACATTCTTCTCCTCTCCCGAAATCTACCGAAATGGCTTTCAGAATAAAGTATGTTTTTTTTTTTTAATTAATTTTTTTAATACATTTAAAAGTTTCAAAAAGTTAAAAAAACTATGGGCCCATTTTGTAAGCCACTTTAAAGTTATTAAAAACTTTTATTAAATAACTTCAGTGCCCATCATCCATAGTGATACTAACACCCAAATAAAACAATGGATGTTGCTTCAGGTGTCACATCACAAAATAAAATTTTAGCACCCACTCACCACAAATTGCAAAATATCGCCCAGATCCAAAAGTATCTCCTACAAAAATTTTTGAAAACAGAGGACCATGGATTGCAAGATTCAAGAATCAATGATCAGTTCCAACTACTCCATGGAAAGTAAAGGCTTAAATTCCAAATGCAAATGGAAGTGTGTAAAATATTATACTTCAAAGGGCTTCATTGGAATGACAGCGACAAGTGCAGCAAAGTGCCACATCAAAATTTTAGATGTGAGATGCACAGTTGGGCCCTCTAAAAAAAATTAGATTCAACTGATATCAACATGTTCTCCTACCACCACCACAATGAGGTCGAATTCTCCCACTTTTTACCATCATCAAAAAATATTGCCTAGGCCCCTCTACATCGTATCATGATTTTAAAACTTCATCATTGCTCAAACCTAGCATCTCCTCTTGCACATCTAATATCAACCACATTGCACTGTTTTACTTTGCTGCAGAAGATTCAATTTTTGATGCGGAGTACATGACGTTTGTTGACACATCCATACACGCATCTTCAACTTGGAGGCTAACTTAAATTTCAAATATTTAACCCCATATGTAGCATCGAATCCATATTGGTTGTGCCCGCCATCAGGTGGTAGTTGTCATGGATCCTACCATAGATTAATTTTAATTTCTTTTGTGGATGCTTCTCCACCATAGCCCTAACTTTGGAAAAATTAAATATTTGCATGCACACAACTCCAAATCGAAGATTCCCACCATGCAATACGCCCATCCAAAATCCAAATATTGGTATCTGTGAGCACCTTACCATTGGAATTCATCGCACTTTGGGCTGCGATGACACGACCTATTGATGGTGTTGAATTTCCTTCCACCGAGCATCTAATTAGATCTTCATGGGTGTGCATTGTAAAATTATCATAGCTATCATTATATCCACCAGTTCTAAAACTCTCTGCCATGTAGGTGATTTTTTTTTAGCTTAGTGGAGGTGAAGGATCTCAAAACCCTATCCTTCCACTCACACGGTCACCCATTAACGGATACTAGATTTCCTCATGTAGATCACTGATGAAGTGTTATGCACCAAAATTTGTGATGGTCTTTAGTTTCTTCGACATCTCATCTACACCATCAAGATTAGAGAATGATGCCAAAAATTAGTCATAAAGCCACCCACTTGTACTATCACATCTTGTCATCTATGATCTGGCAAATTGAAACTGCCTTCAAAAAACTACTCCATGTGCATCATTGACTTCATCTTCGAAAATGCTACCATCATCATCAAAAACTTCACATTATTAGCACTTCAAAAAATATCTCATTGTTGGACACACTCCCTTGCCGCTCCATCACCTTTTCCATGGTCTTATAATTCTGCTACTACCATCACACCAGTTGTATCTACTTAGGTGGTAAAATATAAATGGTAAATCATTATCGGAGGTTGGTTGAGATTACAATCAATGAATACAGGTGTGCAGGATGATATATCAGTCATAGTGACTTCATTCCACCAATTAGTGGCATTCATTTCTTCTACCTGGATTTCCATAATAGAGAGCAACCAATGTAGCCCATCCAATAATTCTGCCTTTGATATTGTATTGCTCTACCTCAGGACTAAAAATCAAAGCCAAGACTTGGAAAACTTTGTAACTAGTTGATCATGTTCACCTATACCCACGCTCATCTCTCTAGATCCTACCCATTAGCTCATAGTGGAAACCAAACTATTTAGGAGAGAAAGAATGGCGAGTTGATCTGTCCACATGTACATGAGGTTCTCATTATGTACCATATGTAATATCTGAACGCACACTGCACTGCTATGCTAGATATGTTTTTGGGAATTTTTTAGGCATTCACTACACTCAAATATCCACTACAAAGAGTGCCAACTTTAAAAAACAAATTTTTTTCTCCATTCACGCGATCGATCTAGGGCAATTGCACTTGATGGAATGAAGAAAAAATAAATCCTACCAAAAATCATCCCCAAATTTGAATATATAACCCCAGCCATAAAACTAGGAAATTACATTGAATGGAAAATAAATCTCCACTATTTTAAAATTTTTTGAGCCTTGCGCATCCATCGAAGAATCTCGCTTTTCACGTCAAAAAAAACAACTGCCCTTCATGCCACGAATAGAGCTGCAACAAATAATCTTGAACACAAAAAAAATGCAGTGTGGATGTCAGAGAAATGAAATGCATGGAGGAGGATATAAATGCAGTGCAGAGACTATATCCATTTGATTCCACTCTATAAGGGCCACCATGAATCTCCCTCGCCTTCTCTTCCTGTGTCCATGGGCTTAAACTCGGGCAGGCAGCCTTAAAACTTTGCATACCAATAACGTACTATAGATCAGACATAACATTGGGGTCCAAAAAAAACTGCTCTAACAAACCCAGATCTGTAGTATAAGACCACAAATCCAAAAAATTAAAAAACTAAAATGACCTCCTAAAATTTAAAATTTTTGACCATCTGGTTTCTGATCCATCAAAATATGGAGAGCATACTCCCTTGGTAAAAAAATTTAAAAAAAGTTGGGGAGAAAAAAAAATTAAAAAGGGGGGATTTTTATGATGGAAATCCCCTGTGAGGAAAATCTCCTCAGACTCACAAGGTAGGGAAATCCTGCTCTGATACCATGTTAGAAATATAAAACACTTGATGTTTTTTCTATTGAAAGCACCTTGCTTAAATAGCAAGTGCTTATAATCTGATCCATTGGATCATAACTAACTAAAATATATCAGTCATACAACTTATCCTAGTAACAAATTAGGATATAATATATATTCTAACTATTCCAAAGACAATAAATGCCACCAGAAGTCCCCTAGGAACTGAGGGAAACCACATTTCTAGTTGGCCAAATTTTACTAGCAATTGAGTCTATATCCTCCATTGACATCTTCGTTTCTTGAAGGAAAACAAGATATGGATGATTTATCTTAATCATTCTTCTAATTTCATTTTATTTTGAAAGACTCCCTTTGATTCCTCTAATATTCCAAGTGATGATCTTCATTAATACCAGGGCTAAAAAAACTAGGAAGGACATTAATATTACCTTCCTCTACAAGCTTTTCATCTTCTTTTACCATATGATATTGATTGGTCTTGCGACCTACCTTTTGATTAAAATCCATCTTCAATATTTTTCCCTTTTTCTTGACTTACTCCAATTGAATCTAATATGGCTTCTAACCTTGAAGAATGCTCGTACATAGCCAAAATTTTCCTAGAGTGTTCAACAAATTCTATATTGGGACTTGTATTATTTGAAGTTTTGACATTTAAAAGATTGTTTTTCTTGTGTAAATTTTCTTCTTTTTTTCTATTGAAAACCTTTGATTTGTTGATTTATCTCTAAGTTCTTCCCTTCATATTTAAATTGTGTTTCTGAGATTTCTATTTCCATTATTTTCTCTTCCTCACTTGGGACATCATTTATGGAAAGTATTTCAAACATGTTAGCAGATGACTTTGATTGATCATTCATAACTATTTTTTTTTTAGTGCTCTTCTTCTTAGGTATTTGGAAACCTGTTGAGTTTATATCTTCTTTCTTTTGATCAAGAGTTTTATTTGGGCAAGCACTAGCCAAATGACCATAATCATGGCAAATTCTACAATGAAAAGGAATGTTCTCATAATCCATTACTTTCTCCCAAGTATCTTCTCCAAATTGTAATGTGATATTTTTAGGTAGGGGTTTGTCAAAATCCATTAAAACACAAATCCAAGCATAAATAATATGTTCAAAATTTTGAGTACAATCAACAGTTATCATAAAAGTTCCTAAAGAGTTTCCAATTAAAGAAAAAATAATAGGATTCCAAAATTCAATAGGGATGCCAAATATTCTAACCCACACGGGAGTTGTAGAAGGCATCTCTTCTTCGACTTTAAATTTAGTATGTAAAGGCTTCATGAAAAACCCTCCCCTTCCAAAAAATAGGGACCCCTTGAAAAGTTTTCTCTCTATCTTCATTATTAGCAAATAAAAAAATAAAATAACCATTTGGATAAATGGAGATTTGTAACTTACCTTTAGTTTTCTAGCTTTTTGCAGGCCAAAATTTGAAAGCATATAGGCTCAGAAGAAAACCCACGAATTGAAAAATTAGTCCTCTTTTTTCCATATCTTTAATGCCAGTTTGAATGTTACCCATATCAAGCTTAATAATAGGAGTTCCATCAACTACTTTAAGATATCCTAACTTCATTTTCCTAGGATCAATATTAGGCATTCTTAGAGGTTTATGGGAAGCCCTAATATTAATATTAGCATTGGGTTGAGGATGTCCACCACGAAGGGCATCCCTAAAATTCTTTTTTTGGGTTGAGTCTTCAAAAATATTACCCTTGATAGGGGTTTTCACAGTAGATTTATTTTGTGGGTGCACCTTAGCACCATAATTCACTTGGGATTTGAGTCATTTCTTGATCAGCTTCTTGAAACGTATTTCGTGATCTCTTTAATCCTTACCCTAGATGCTATGGAAAGGTATGGTTTTCACTTTTATTTTGTGCAGCAAATTGGAAGTCGTTGTCACTCAAGTTCACAACATGATCTTTTGAAAGATAAATTTCTAACCCATCTTGGATCCCCTGCAACATATCCTGCTAAAATATTGAGTATAAGACACAAATATATTGGCCTCTAAGGCTCGAAGACCCTAAAAACCAACCTCTTGAGCTGCTTGCACTCAACCCAGATGAAACCCTCGCACAAATGCTTGCCAACAATATCGTTCACATATAGGGATGCGCTAGAATTTGTGTTTCTCCAAATAATTTTAAAATTGGTGGAGACGTTTTAGGATTTTCCAAGCATCTACCCTCAAAATTTCAACTCAATATGAGTCTGGATGAGTGAAATATGGCCGAAACAAGTTCAACAGTTTGGGAAGTCCTGTGAAAAACGTTCCTCCTCAATCAAATCACACATATAGCATTCCAACTATTAGAATATTAGATCCATGGAATGCATAAGGTAAAATTAAATTACTTTTGATGCATGCATTTTATGGTTATTTACATGGGGAAGATTTAATTCTAGTATCATAGTTTTGCTATGACCCATAACTATAACTAGACTTGGAAAGAAGTAGAGCAAGCATTTTTTAGTGAATCTATTCCTACCACTTATTTGAGACATCTTCACAAGATTACAAGGACAAATTAAGTAAAAGGAACCTTGAAGAAATTTTATTTCTTTGCAAGATAGGGTTTTCTAATAAAAATCCTAACTGTGATGGTAAATTTGTACTTGGACAAAACTTCCACTCAACATGTATAATGTTTATAAAGTAGTTTTTAATATATGTTCATTAATTTAATTATTAAAATAATGTAGATAATCTTATTTTTTTGAATTAATTTTTAAAAGTTATATTATATATCAGAAAAGAAAACAAATTCTAAATTTTAAATAAGTATTATATATATATAATATAAAATTGTTAAAATATATTGCATTTAGGATATTAACCATTTATTTTATTTTTTTGTGGTAGACATTGCATACTATCATAAATTTTGTTTATAACGAAACTAAACTAACTTTGTTTGGCATGGTTACAATATTAAAATGTAGATTTTAAATATGTAAATTTTATTATAATTACATATATTATTAATTATTATTAAAATTTTGTTTGAAAGTAAAAGGAAATATAAAACATTTAATTTTGAATTTATAGCTCAATTTAGAGGAACCATGGACATCTACTTATACTTGAAATGTTGAACACAATTAAGTACTCTCTTCTAAATTCAAAAGAAGTTTGTTTTTAAAAAATCTTTAAATTTAAATAAAAAAATTATAAAAGTTATGTTTGTCCTAAAATTTATTTGTATAATTTTATTTTATATATAAATTATAAAATCTAAAATTTAAACCAACTTTTTAAAAATATTGGTAATCCATTCAAACAACTTGTATCTAAGCACTCTAACAATCTCATTTAAACTTCAAACTATGGTGTATGAGTTTATTGTCTATTGTGTTTAAGAAATAAAATAAAATATTGAACATGGCATAGAGAATTATTAAATGTTAGTTCACATCCACATATTGCTCTTAGATGCATACAATTCTTTGAATATGATCACTTAGCTTAATTCTTCCCTAGAGTTAAGATGCAAGTCAAGTAGAAGGTAGAAGATCAAAATGTCTTTATTGGAAGAAGCATTAGGGCTTTGAGTTCTTGGTTCGATACTGCCTCTCCACTCTGGAGTGTGTGCGGAATGTCTCTTAGGGTTTTTTTTGTTGCTTTCACCAACATTACTCCACCATTTGGCAGATTGAATCTCTTTTCTATGAATGGAGCTCAATCAGTAGCTCCAACTTCTGTTGAAGCTACAAAAGGGAGCAATGGCACTAAATGTGAACAAGAAACCACAAAAGTTTATTCTTAAATTTTATCATGAGGTAATATTTCTCCTCTAGATGTTATTTTTTTGAAAAACATATTAATTTAAAGATCATTTACAAGTTGGGATGAGACTTCTCCTAGCCTTAGCTAAAGAGAACACATGTTTACAACAATAAAAGAAGAATTGCATTGGAGCTAAATTTCCTAAACCATATTTCTACAATGGTTGTTCACCTATTTACAACTGTAAAAGGAGATATACATTAGAGCACAAATATCTTAAACCATACTTATGCAATGGTTGTCCAAATTAGATAAACACTAGATTTGCTCACCAACTTGCCTAATCATCTCATCCTCAATAGCCATGTCACTATGCCACTAAACCTCTACCTCCTTCTCAGTGCCCATATTAGCCAGGAAGGTTTCCACTTTAGTTATATCTCTACTCACATGGAATCACATCATCTAATTCCCTCCACAATTCCTTAATTTGAGTGACAAGAATACTCAACCTCCATGTCTTCAAAGCAAAGTTCCTCATTCAATCTAGAGTGCCTACCATTATTTAAGAATTTGATCCTAGGATTATCCTCCTGTAACTTTGTTTTACTGCACAAATAGAAGTACATTTAATAGCTAAGTCTTTCACTTCATTGTTCATTTTCCTTCCCAAGCCTTGCAGTTCTCAATAAAGAAATTTCCCAACATAATTCTGGAAACCACTACAATTCTAGCTCTACCCGGATTGCCTTTTGCAACTCCATCAGTATTAATTTTAATATAATATTCTAGGGGTGGTTTCCAACTAGCTCTATCCTATCCCTCTTACACTTCAACTTACTTCTCCATTGTCCCTATAATAGCCTAATTTTCCTCTTTAGCATACACTGCCACAGTTTCTATCAATTTGATCCAAATGACCTACCAAACTCCATCTAAATATGAAAAGAATTCTCTAAAAATTCTATCATTTCTCTCCAACCACACTTTCCACAAAAAGAAGTTTAATCCAATATCCCAACCAATACAAAGAGCTTTAGATTTAAATATACCCTTTCATATTTACCAAATATTAATATGATTCAAATCACCATTAACTTAGTTTTATAAGATAAAAATCATCTCTCCCAGATTTGGTGCATGAATGGGCACTCAAACATCAAGTGATCATATGTTTCCTCACTCTTTTAGCATAAAATACATTGAGATAGACCAATGATTTCCCTACGTTTGAGATTATCAAAAGTAATAAATCCATTATGCATGAACTGCCAGGAAAAATTGTTTACTTTCGACCAACCCTTGGACTGCCAAATATTTCTCCAATTCTCAATCGAATATACATGAGGAGGAGGCTCTAGTAGGATCTTATCATATCCATATTCATTGTGTAGATACCAAGGCTCCCATAGCCCCAAGCTAATTCATCCTCCTCATCTCTACTTGTGATAAATCTTTCTACCAAGATTTTAGTCATGATGGGTGTCAATTATGGATGAATTGAAATTGGTCACTTAACCAACTTCTTAAACTGCTTAAAATTATAATCCCCTAGCTAACTAGTGTTGAAATAACTTTCAATTTAGACCCAACCCTTGGTTTTTATGATTATTTTTATTGTTTGCAATTTAGGAAATTCAATAATGATATGTGGGTATTGATCCCTTGAATTTGTCTAAAATCGTGCCTTCTCCTCTCTCTCCACTTTCCAAAATAATCCATATTTCACTACCTAAGATCCTAAATTAAGAGCTTACCACACTAAGGATCCATTACCATCCAAAGTAAAATGACCCACCTCATTTGGGTTTACCTCCTCCAAATATTTACTAGTTAAAATTCTATTGCATAAAGAGAAATTAGTTGGAAAATCCACCTCCAGTAAAGCTTTCTAGCCAAAGATTTATTATTTAACTTTGATATTCTTAATCCAAAACCTCATTTTACCTTAGGTTGTCTTAATTTATCCCAATATACTAAGGCCCATTTCCTCTCTCATTTTACTCCTTCCCATAAAACTTTTCTAGCCATCTTGTCCAACTCTTTCCATATGGTATGTGGGGCAGCAAGGATAGAAAAATTATAATTTGGCATGGCCTAAATTACTGACTGTAAAAAAGTTAATCTACCCCCATAGCTTAACCATTTGTGAGACCAATGATTAATTATTTTCTTGATACAGTGCAAAATATTCCTCTATATATCTATTTTTAGTTTTTTAAAATTCAAAGGGACCCCCACGTATACCACTAGGATAGAAGTCCTTGTGAATCCCAAGATCTCTAAAATTCTATCCTGAAGCCTTGGATCAAGATTTAAAAATACCAATTTGGATTTTTTATCATTGATGACTTGTTTTGTGGCCCTAAGGTAGACATTAAGTGTATCTCTAATCATTCTTGCTTCCTTGAAGTTGGCCACTCCCACCAATCCTATGTCATCCACAAAATGTAGGTGAGTCAAAAATTCCTCACCCACCTTGATACCTATTAGCAAACCTTGTTGTCTTCTCCTCAATATTATTCTACCCAAACCTTCAACCAATATGATAAAAAGATAGGGGGAACAAGGATCTCCTTGACGAAGGCCTCGAGTATCTCCAAACGGTTTCAAGGGAAGACCCTTGATTAAAATTGAGTATGTCAGAGTAGAAACACAACTCATGACCCATTCTATCCAATCATGAGAGAAACCAAAGGTTTCCATCATATTTGACAAGAATCTCCACTCCACCCTATCATAATCCTTTGACATATTCAATTTTATGAACATTCCTCTATTACCAGATTTTTACATTGAATGGATTGCCTCCCGAGTTAGAACCACACCATCCATGATATGCGTACCCTCTAAAAAACTCCCTTTGATGAGGCAGAACATTGCCTCATACAAAGACTGCTTTTGATAACTTATTAAACTATTTGGAACTACTTATGATATGTTTTTGTACTAATTTTAGTGATACTATGCATTATATGATGATGTTTGCATATTGGAATGATAAAGTGCATATGACCTATTTTGACTAATTTATCTATGTTTTATAATTTGTTTTAGTTGTATGTTTTAGTATATTTTGCATTAAATTAGAATTGTAATATGAAGGTACTGATATCTATTTAGTTTTGTGCTTCTTTTACAAATTTTCCCCACCATTCACCCATTTTGAATAATCTAAAGGTGCCAAATACTTTGTCAACAGTTGACTATGTAGAAAATAAGAATTTTTCCATACAAATTCTAGCCAGCTGTACATATACAACATGGCTTGGAATTTGTCCACTCCAACTCATACAAAAGGTGGAATCAGTCATCTGGGTACCTATGGAGGTTATTTCTACCATCACAACTGGTCACACATGCTTCTGTTGCATGAATTAACACCAACTCTGTTCTACTACCTGATATTTCGGAGCAGCTCCAGAATGAGCATAGAAGACATAAATTTGGTCAAATGCATCTTTAATTGTAGTAAAAGGGAGGTAAATAATGGTTGCAACTATTCTAGGGACCTCCCTATCCTTTCCAACACCTTTCCCTCACCAGATAAAGCCAACAACTAGAATGGATAAGGTTTAATGGATCAGATCCCTACATTTTTGGGAAACACAGTCCTGCAATAGTTGTAACAGTCCTGTATTGAAGCACCAAACCTTATCATTGTTGTACCTTGCTAGTATAAATAAAGTGCTCCCATTTGGTTGAGCATATAGGATAGAGGATATAGGTGCTAGGAGATAGAGTAGTCCAAGTGTTGTAATTGTGTACTACAATAGATCAGTAGTCTGTAGAACTTCCCCTGCACTACTGATATGTTGAGAATGAAATAAAGGTGCAATATTTGTCATTCATGTTTGCTTCTAAGTTTAGTGTGAGGATTTGATAGTGTAGAGCAAGTACTTTTTCCCTCTTTTGGTTCAGGAAGCAAGGGCCACTTCTAGGCCCATAAGAGGGATTATTCCTACTAGAATTCTGCTAATTTCTTGTTGCAGCAAATCAGCAGAAATCTATCAGCTTTTGCATGGTTAATATTAATTTAGACTCCATAGAACATGTGGCACATGAATGCATTATAGTTGAATCATCTAGGATAGAATTTAAACATAATATTTCTATTTCACATTCATTTTAATCAGCATTTCTAGAATTTCTTGTTAATATTTTGATTTGCAATATTTATTTGTCAATTCTTGAATTTCATCATTCGGTTTTTTTTTTAGGTGTGATATTTCAATTCAGAAAATTTCATTGTTTGTTATAGTTAATTTGCAATTTCAATTTGAGTATTTTTAAATTTTCTTTCATTTTCAATAGTCTCAGATTTGCTTTTTTCAACTGTGTGAATTTCAATTATGCAAGGATAAGTAGGCACTCAGTTTTAGTTTCTAGGAGATTAAAAGGGACAACTGACACCCCCAAACACTAACTATTCCATGAATAAGGCCATGATCTAGATGAACTAAAAATATTTGTACCTGCTTTCGTATATAGCCTTGGACACCGCCCTGGATTGACACATAATGATTAAATGATGAAGAGTTGATGACACTCATCATTTTTGGTATCATTTTCGGGGATACTTAGGTGTTGTTAGGAGAGGTCTAGCAGTCTAGAAACTGTCCTATTTTAGGAAATAGTTTTTGGAAACCTGAGGTTTAGTTCATTTAGTAAATAGGCATGAATGCATAGGCCAAGAGATGAAAGAGGAAGGTTTATCAGAATTGGCTCTTTTCCACCAAGGCGTTCTTCACGATCAGGTGAAGATCTGCTTGTGTATGAACTTCTTGAAAGACTTAAAAGAGAATCATCTTCTTCATCAACTAAAATTGCAGGATCTTTGCAAGAAGAGCTCTTAGAGGCACTTGCTTCTAGACATACCCATAGGGTTGATCCATCTGAACCAGTTGAACAAATTAAAATTGAAGAAGCACCTATGGTAGAACAAGGAGAACGTGATAGGGACATTGTTGGTCATGATGCTGACAATCCTCTTGTTAGAACTTTTGAATACCCTATTCATCTGAATCCTACTCAGAATGCTCCTATGAAAATAATTTCACCCTCAGTATTGCCAATATTTAGGGGAGTTGTTTCTGAAGATCCTGATCAATTTCTATTTGAATTCAAGGTCCTGTGTCAGACTTATGACTATGTCAATGACAACCAGAAATTGAAGTTATTTCCCTCTACACTCAAATATGCAGCCTTACGATGGTTTATGAGCCTTGAACCAGATTCAATCCACACTTGGGATCAAATGGAAACTGCATTTTTGGATAAGTATCAGGAGTATTGTAGAGTGAGAAATAGGAAGGATGAGTTATTTCAGATTAGACAAGAAGAGGATGAAAACTTAGAGGATTATCTTGATAGATTTACCTTTATCCAAAAGAGATGTGGTCCTATGGAAACTGACTTATTAAAAACTATATTTCTGAGAGGTTTGCAGGATGATTCCAGAGAAGTATTAGACTTAATGGGAAAAGGAGATATAAACCAACTTGATATTAATGATATTGTAGAGTTGTGCAGAAATTATTCCCGCACTAGGCAAAGAAGAAGGAAAAGGAATCCTGGTAATACTGATATAAAATATTTGATGGAGGAAATGGCTAACATGAAAACTGATATTCTTGTTCAATTAAATACTGCATTAGGGGAAAGGAATGCAAAATCCAATTCTTCACCACCCCTAGCTATCTATTGTCCTAGATGCAGGAATAAGCATGCCCTACATGATTGTCCTTTGGATAGAACCTCTATCTCAACTATTTGTGGCATTTGTTCAAAAGAGCATAACACTGATAAGTGCCATCTCCTGCCTCACCTTAAAAATGTTTTGCAAACCCAAACTGAAGAACTTAATGTTATTGGGTAGAGGCCAGGAGGTAACTTTTCACAATACCAGAATGCCCCTCATTTTCCTACAAGTTGGGGATAAAATCCTTGGAATATGCCTTGGGGATATTCAGAACCACCTTCACAACCATGGAATCAATCTTGGTCAGCCCCTCAAGACTGGTCACATTCTGGTTGGAATCAACCATGGAATCCTGTTAATCCACCTTGGACACAGAATCAACAATCTGGGCAGAGATGGGGGCCACAATACCCATCATATCAAGGGCAACAGAGGTATCAAGGACAGACTCAAAACCTGCTGCCAGCTCCTAATCAGAACTTTCAAGGAAGAATGCCACCACAACAATCACAACCAGTTAAGCAACCTCCACTTCCAGCTCAGCCTATGGCTAACCCCAATAACAATAGATAAGCAACCCTTGTTTATGGAGTTGAGTCTGAAGAGACTATTGTAGTCCATGTCCTTGACTGTAGTAACATCCAGTTACATTTAGGGAAAGTTTTACCTGACCCTACACCACCCACTATTGAAGAAATTGATGGAAAGCAAGAATTTTCAAGTCTAGAAAAACCACAAATAGAGCAAAAATAAGGAAAAATAGAAAGTTTACAAGGAAAAATTGAACCTGCCTCAACAGACCTTCCGTATCCTGAAAGGTTTGACCACACTATCACTCCTCCTGAATCAGAATTAATCATAGAATTGAGGAAAATGTCTATCTCACTCCCTTTTTTGTAGGCAATAAAGGATGTACCTCTGATTAAGAAAACCATTCAGGAGTTGTGCATTAGGAAACCTGGCAGGAAGAAGAAAGCCTTTCCTAAGACTATGCAAGTAGAAGGTAAGTTGGCTGACCTGCTCTCTGGAAAACTAGTACCCCCAAATATGGTGATCCAGGGAGTCCAGTAGTTACAATTACTATTGGGTTAGTTCAAATTCCAAATGTACTTATTGATTTAGGAGTTGCAATCAACGTGATGACTAAGGAAACCATGCAAAAATTGTAGCTCAATAATCTTAGTCCTACTACCACAATTTTGGAAATGGCAGATAGGTCAGTGGCCAAACCGAAAGGAATTCTGGAGGATGTTGCCATTGAAGTGTCTTCTTGGGAATATCCTATAGATTTCTTAGTATTGCAGCCTAGAAACTCAGCTAATGGCTATCCTATTATTCTAGGATGACCTTGGCTTGCCACTGTAGCTGCATTTATAGACTGCAGGTCAGGTGAGATGACTATTTCAAATGGTGTAGACCTAAAAAATATTTCCTTGTATCCACCAGCCCAACCTTCAGCCAAATTTTTTGGACAGATATGGTATCTTGAGTCTGATGAAGAACAGGAAACTATTGTCACCTTGGCCACCATTGTAGTAAAGGAACATATTGAAGAACTTAATTCACCAGAAAGAGAAATATTTGAACATGAAATAGTTTTGGTGAAAACATTGCAAGAAGAAGGCCTTAGGGATGATCAAATTCTTGTCCATCATTTGTTATGGAAATATGAAGAACAAACTGCTGAACATCTGTCATCTATTCCACTACAAGAAAGCTCCTTCACATTGCCACATGGATGGCATCATCATCTTCTGACTTCTTTCACCTGTCCTATGCAAATGATCCCATCAGGTATCACATTTACACCAGAATCAAGAGTATTTCATACTCTACAGCCACATCATTGTCCCTTAAATGCTTTAATCAGTAAATATGAGGTTGGCAACTCTGTTTATCCAGGGATTAAGCAGATTGAGATACAACCAGGAAAGTTTTTGAACATTAATAGTTGGTTGACTAATAAGCAAGAAGCCAAATTATTTGTTGTTTTGCAGAGACATGTTCAGGCTTTTGCTTGGAGTTATAAGGACATGACTGGCATTCACCCTGATGTGTGTACACATAGAATATACACTGAAGATGTTAAACCTGTGAGACAACCTCAAAGACGTTTGAACCCTGCTTTGAAAGATATTGTCAAGGAAGAAATTGAAAAGCTTTTAGATGTAGGATTCATCTATCCAATATCAGATAGTAGATGGGTTTCTCCATTAGTCATTGTTCCAAAGAAAAATGGGAAAATGAGAGTGTGTGTGGATTACAGAGAGTTAAATAAGGTAACACATAAGGACCATTTCCCATTACCTTTCATAGACCAAGTATTAGACACCCTTGCTGGCAAGAAATTTTTCTATTTTCTTGATGGATTCAATGGTTATAATCAGATACAAGTTGCACTTGAAGACCAAGAGAAAACTACTTTCACATGTCCTTGGGGAACCTTTGCTTATAGGGTTCTACCTTTTGGTTTATGTAATGCTCCAACAACATTTCAAAGAGTTATTTTGGCCATATTCTCTGATTTGACAAATGAGAGTGTAGAAATTTACATGGATGATTTCATAGTATTTGGGGATAGTTTTGAATATACTTTGGAACAACTTGAAAAAGTTTTAATACGTTGTGAAACATACCATTTGTCTCTTAATCCTGAGAAATGCTTCTTAATGATGGAGGAAGGGATTGTCCTTGGTCATCATATCTCCTCTTATGGGATCAAGGTTGATCCTAAAAAGGTGGAAGTCATCAAAAACCTTCCTCCTCCAAAAACTCAAACTGATGTGAGGAGTTTCTTGGGACACATTGGTTTCTACCGTAGATTTATTGCCAATTTCAGTACCATAGCCAATCCAATGTTTGCATTACTAATGAAAAATTCTGAATTTTCTTGGTCTACTGAGTGTCAAAAGTCTTTTGAGGAATTAAAAGAAAAGTTAACAACTCCCCCTGTATTGAGAGGACCTAATTGGGAATTGCCCTTCCATATTCAAACTGATGCTTCCAATACTGCTATTGGAGCTGCATTAGGGCAAATTGACAATGGGGAGCATTATGCCATTTATTACATCAGTAAAAACTTGACAGGAGCTGAAAAGAACTACACTACTACTGAGAAGGAATTCTTAGTTGTAGTATATGCTATTAATAAGTTTCGACACTATATCATAGGATATCAGGTATTCATTCATACAGATCATGTTGCCATTAAATACCTGATGAATAAACCTCTGGTTAGTGCAAGAATTATTCGTTGGTTAATACTATTGCAAGAATTTGATATCACTATAGTTAATAAACCAGGGAAAGCTAATGTAGTTGCAGATTTTCTGTCAAGATTGCCAAATGAAGATACAGGAGAGTTGGTTGAAGATGCATTTCTTGATGAGAAACTATTTGCTATTTCTATGCAGTCTCCATGGTTTGCAGATATAGCTAATTATTTGGCTACAGGAAAAATTCCTCTTCACTTTACTCCTAAACAAAGGAAACAGTTAATCAAGCAAAGTTCTTCTTTTAAATGGATAGGAGGTTTACTTTTCAAATGCAGTCCTGACCATGTTTTGCGTAGGTGCATCCACAAGGATGAGGTATATGATATCCTACGGGCATGTCATGATGAACCTTCAGGAGGACACTATTCAATCAAGAGTACAATTCAGAAGATCTTGGGTACTAGTTATTACTGGCCATCTTTGCATAAAGATGTGAAAAATTATGTTAGACATTGTGATGCATGCCAAAGGATGGGAAAACCTACCTTCACTAGTGAAATGCCATTACAACCTCAAGTAGGAACAGAACCATTTGAGAGGTGGGGGTTAGATTTTGTAGGACCCATTGACCCTCCTTCCCAAGGGAAAGTGCATATCTTGGTATGTACTGACTATGTAACCAAATGGGTAGAAGCCCATGCTTTTAAGCATGCTCGAGAAGAAAAAGTTGTTGATTTCCTGTATTCATAGATTTTCCTACATTTTGGGGCCCCACAATCCATCACCACTGATCAGGGACCTCAGTTTACCTCAAAATTTGTTGAAGCCTTTACAAAGTTATATGAAATCAAACATCAAAAATCCTCACCTTACCATCCACAAGCCAATGGCCAAGTTGAAGTGACAAATAGGGAATTAGAGAGGATCTTAACCAAAACTATAGCAGCCCATAGGAGGAATTGGGTGGAGAAGTTACCTGAAGCAATTTGGGCTTATAACACCACTTGGAAATCCACTACTGGATTCACTCCATATGAATTGGTTTATGGTAAAAAGCCTCTTTTGCCTATTGAATTTGAATTATTAACTCTTCGAACTGCTTTGGAAGTAGGTATTGATTTGTCACAGGCACAAACGGACCGAATTCTGTAGCTCAATGCATTGGATGAGCTAAGGAGGGATGCATTGCACCAGACTGAGGTGATCCAAGCACAACAAAAATTGTGGCATGATAGTCATATTCAACAAAGGAAGTTTCAACAAGGTGATTGGGCTTTGTTGTTTGACTCATGATATGAAGACTATCCTGGCAAGTTGCAGACTCGATGGCTCGGACCTTATCAGGTTGAGGAGGTATTTGCAAATGGAGTTGTACGTCTTTCACCAATAGATGATTCAAGAAGGAAGATGGTGGTTAACGATCATCGTCTTCGGATATATCACCAACCGTTAACCAAGGAGGAGTTTCTCAAGCAAGTAGGAAACTTGGATGTATCAGTATTGGAAGAAACCACTTCTTCCAAGATGGACTCAATCAAGTGACATGAACCAAAATATATAAAAAAAAAAAATATAAAAATAATAATAATTTAGAATGTGAAAACCTCTTTGAGGCGCATCTGAATTGGGCTTACATGAAAACCAGTTTTTTCGGCATGTTTGCCTCATGGACCCGCCACCATTCCATTCATTCTCACCATTGTTTCACTATTTACCATTCCATTCATTCTCACCTCTGTTTCACTATTTTTTAGATTGCACCTGTTACACTCTATGAGGAGTCAACTTAAAATCAGTAAAAAATAGCATTTGTACAAAATGTAGATAGAATGGTTTCTTCAGGTATGTGCCTTTTCTATTTTAATATTGTAAATATTTATTATGTAGTGTATGATATCCCTAGTTAGTATAAAGCATACATAAGGTTTGGTTCCAGAAAGTTATCAAGATAGTCTAAGGCAAAAAAGGCTCTTCAAATGCTTTTGAATGATACTGCTCTAGAATGAACCTTTGCACATAACAAGTTTTGAATAAAGAAGCTTTAGAATTAGCTTCGGAATGAAAAAGGGTATATGCTCTGGAATAAACCATTCGATAAAACCTATTGGAAGGAATTAACAAAAGGTTAATTCATTAATACTCTAGAATCATGGCTAAAAAGTCAAATAGATTAAAATTTCTGGGTCTAAGGTTTTGTGCCAATTGGGTTGGAAATAGCACTTGGGATGCAGGTTTCAAGTACGAGTTCCAAGGCAAAATTTTGAGGAGGGCATGGAGTTTCAAATACTACAACATGTGACCACTTGGCACACGATTCAAAATTTATTAAAAGAAGAACTTTCATAAAAGATGCCATATCACTCTCGATAGCTATAACATGAGTAATATTAAATGATGGACTTCTGTGTGCAATAAATTGCCATCACATTCCAATTTCACGTTCCTAGCATATTTTGAAGTCATTCTGGTGCTGCATCTATTTACTCCTCACCCTCGAGCATTACCATTGACAAACTTAAGCATTTCAAAATCGAAAAAACTTACTTTTAAAATTTGTAATCCTGAGATACTCTGCACACAAGAAATTAATAATGGGAGGATAGAAGAATAAAATTGAACCAGATAATATAGAATATTTGCAGAAATATGAGGAGTCCATGCGAATTTTTATAGGAGGATTTCTGCCCTTATTGCGCAAGTTCGATGGGCATTCATAAGGATTGGCTATTGAGTTTGCACGTACCTTTCGCAACAATCAAATTCATATCAGCGGCATGACAATCCAGGTAAGCCCTAAAATTCTCAGTCAAGTTACTGAAATGCCATTGCATGGGGTTCAAATTGGAAAATCTGGCAAGAATACTTTAGTTGAACTAGTAAATCAGTTCAAGGGAAATGAGGATAGGCCCATTAAGTTTGTATTGAGTAATAATATCTGCAAGGGGGTCAAAAGAACAAGTTTATAACCTCCTTGGGATGAAGTTGCAGTATGGGTCATTAGGTTTTTGACCTATGATGGGCAATTCCCTGTCCTATCTAGACATCACATGAGAATTCTAACCCATCTTCACCATGGCAACTCAAACCCTGAGCTTAGGGTAAACCTTCCTCTGTATTTATATCAGGAGTTGGTAAATATGGCCAAAAAGTACCAAGCAGGAAAAGGGTCTCCCAAACACCATGGCCTAATCAAGATTATATGTAGACATCACTTCAGGGGAAACCCTAGAAGCTTTGATAGGTTTTTTCATGCATGGAATGAGTTGATTGAGGAAGAGGCAGTTGAAAGCCCTAGATCTGAAGAAGAGGTAGAGGTTGAAGGACCTGAATCTGAAGTAGAAATAGAAATTGAAAGTTCTGAACATGAAATTGAAACTGAATCCTCTAAAAAAGAAATTCCCTCCTCACCATAGGGACCTCCATCCTCTAGGATGAGGAAGCAAAGAGAGAAACAGTCTAAGATTGATCCTATAGGAAAGAGGAGGAAGGTTACATTTTCTAAAAATGTAACTATTTTTCCCACTCAATCCATTGAGAAATTTGGAAGTTCAAGCAGGGAAGGGCAGATGGAGAAGGGAACACCTGAAGCAGACCCTACCCTAGGATTGACAAGCTCTATTTCACAATCTAAAAATAAACAAAAGCAATCAGCTTTAGGATTGAGAAGGTCTTCAAGACTTCAAAAATCCACCAACATAGGTGATGTGGAAAAGGAAGAAGGAACTGCACATGTTGATACCCTACAAGTGAAAGAAACTATGGAGAAAGTTGAAGATATAAGTACCAAGGGCATAGATAGTGCAACAGATATGGCTATGCCTACAATGTCCCTCAATTACCCACCAGATTCAGAAGATAGAACCATAACAAAGGAAGCAAGGGGACACACCACTATTGCAGAAATGTCTGCACCACTTGTGGATTATCTAGATTCTGAGGAAGAATCTATAGCAGTTGAGGAAGGGAAAGATGATTTGAGCACTGAAGAGGAAGAATAAATAGACATAAAGACTCAGTTGCATGCAGCTAGGAGTGTCATAAAAACTCAGACATGATGGATTGAACAAAGTGAAGCTTCCTTGAAAGAAAAATATGATATTATTGCTAAGTTATGGCAAGAGATAGAGGCTGTAAAGGCTAGACTCACACTTCTGGAGCAACAACCTCCTCAGACTGATTCAGGGGATGAATTAGCTAATATTATGTCTGAACTTAGCTGGTGAATCCTAGAAAGAAACTCACCATAGGCAGTAATTGAAGAGAGAAGAAGTTGCACAAGAAGTACAATAGAGTCCAGGGGATGAGCATCCAAGGACATAACAAATGACTGAATCAATAACACCTACATAGGGAGAAATAATAGTACAAGAAGAGGTAATTCCATAATCTCCTCAAAATATTGTTAATTTGAATGCACCTGAGATTGAATTGAACTAGTAGAAATTGGAACACAAACAGAACCTCCTATAATTGGAAAGGTGGATATAGGCATCCAGGTTAATATCATTCCTCAAATGCAACCAATTGTTAGATCACCAGACATAATCACACTTGCAAAATATAATGAAGATGTGGCATATTGGATGGCAAAATGTCATCAATTAGAAGGAAAGGTCTCATCATTACAGACCTTAACAAAAGAGTTAGAACAGAAAAATTTAAAAATTGAAAAATTGAAGGAACAAGTGCAGGACGTATGCCAAATTGCAGAATGTATGGTTCAGTGTCGGAGGCTAGCCAGATTCTATAGCTTAATGTTAAAGGAGAGATACCTCCATTGGCAAATGATGAGGGTCACTTCTGGTCTCTCTCACAAATTGGAAACACCTAGTGAGTTTCTAGAAGCTTTTTGGAAAAGTTCTGTAGAACACCAAAATCTGCTATGTGAGTTATTCCTACACAATTTCTTTTTGCCAACAGAAGTTATCTTCCTTCCCCATGTCTTCACTGGTGATCTTCAGCTTAGGGCTTTTCAGTCTACACTCCAGAATCAAATATATTGGGAGCAGGAAAAGAAAACCAACAAAGCCATGGAATTACAGGCAGTATTGCTCATTAGGCCTATTCACCTGAACCATAGGACCTCCACTAGTGAGCACTATACTCTAATGAGGGATGACAGAGTAAGAAAAATGTATCTGGGGAACTTGCAAAAATGCATAGATGGTTTTCAAACTTTCTGTGCAACATCTTTTGCTGATGCTTTATCAACTTGCAAAAATAGATGGGGAGAGCTACCTATATCACTAGAAGAGAGAACCCATCTCACCAAATAACCTGATGTGGTCTAGAAGAAGGGCAGAATGTATAATCCAGACCATATTTGAGGTAAAGGAGCAGTGGATAGGTCTCAGGTACAGGAATCCAACAATTATCACCCCTGTTCCATATTTCTTTGATAATGACCCTCAATCAGACGATCAATTCCAGGAGTGGCTCAGGGAGATCAAAGAGCACAAAGGATATTACAAGGTTGGAAGCAGACTATGGAAATATGCTGAGCGCTATCTTGACATAGATCTTTGTGTTGTTGTAGCAGAACAGAATGCATGAGGACATGCATTGCAATAGGTTGGGGGAAATGATGAGGCAGAACATTGCCTCATACAAAGACTGCTTTTGATAACTTATTAAACTATTTGGAACTACTTATGATATGTTTTTGTACTAATTTTAGTGATACTATGCATTATATGATGATGTTTGCATATTGGAATGATAAAGTGCATATGACCTATTTTGACTAATTTATCTATGTTTTATAATCTGTTTCAGCTGTATGTTTTAGTATATTTTGCATTAAATTAGAATTGTAATATGAAGGTACTGATATCTATTTAGTTTTGTGCTTATTTTACAAATTTTCCCCACCATTCACCCATTTTGAATAATCTAAAGGCGCCAAATACTTTGTCAGCAGTTGACTGTGTAGAAAACAAGAATTTTTCCATACAAATTCCAGCCAACTGTACATATACAACATGGCTTGGAATTTGTCCACTCCAGCTCATACAAAAGGTGGAATCAGTCATCTGGGTACCTATGGAGGTTATTTCTGCCATCACAACTGGTCACACATGCTTCTGTTGCATGAATTAATGCCAACTCTGTTCTACTGCCTGATATTCCGGAGCAGCTCCGGAATGAGCGCAGAAGACATAAATTTGGTCAAATGCATCTTTAAGGAATAAATCAAAGATTGAATAAGGTAATTTGTCACATAAGGACAAAATTCAATGAATAAGACAAAATGTTACATAAGGAATCTTTAATTATTTGAAATCATCTAAGATGGTCGTTACACATGGAAAGAAGTGGATGCATGCCCATGTGGAGAAAAGGAAACGAAGGGCCACAAAATAGAAACAAAAAGCCTTTTTGGAAACCAAAACACATGCATATACAAGGGAAAGAGAAAATGAATAGTCATGGAAGGAGAAAATGAACAATCATGGAAGGAGAAAACTAACGGTCATGGAAGGAGAAAACGAATAGTCATGGAAGGAGAAAACGAACAGTCATGGAAGGAGAAACAAAAAAATTTCAGAGAATTTTTTTTAGTTTTGGACAGTTTTATGTGACAACGGTAAATTGATAAATATTGAAGTCTGATTATGGATTCATGTTTAGCTCATCAAGATGAGCAACTTCGCTTTTTGAACCATGCCAATCCGAGGTCCAGAAGTATGAGTTTGAGTAAGGTGCACTGTAGTTGGCCGTGAAGTGTTTGACAAAATGTCTTCTCTAGATTTGAACAGTTTAAAGTAAGATGTGACCAGCAGTGACTGTAGAAAATATGGACTAGGTTGAAAATATAAAAAGGGAGTTACAATTGACAAGTGGCATAGGATAATATTGTGTCATAAAGGAGTTACATAAAGAAGTTACAATTGACAAGTGGCATATGAGAATATGGAAGTTACAAAAGGAGTTACAATTGATAGGTGGTGAAGAACATAGACTTATACTGAGAGGGGGGGGGTGAACAGTATAAGACTTAACCATTTATCAATTTTTACTTTAGATAGCAGTGGCATCATCATAGCATTAATCATCACAGAAGACATCACACAATGAAGACCCATTTTAATGTGGTTCACCCAAGGTGGGCTACGTCCACTCAAATATTTTCTCTAAAATCTTTCTCAAGGTTCTTTGGGAATCCTTCCCAATTACAATTTTTATGAGCCTCAGCCCAAAGGAGAAACCTTCCCCTACTCAAGTATTTATGAGCATCTACCCAAAGGAGAATCCTTCCCCTCCTCATGAATTTATGAGCCTGCTGCCCAAAGGAGAATCCTTCCCCTCAGCTCTGGAAATGATACTTCAAAAGATCACCTGCCTCTTATTCCGCTAGCACATGGAACTCCTTTCCACAGAAGACCTCCTATCCTCAATGCTCATCCTCAAGAGACCTCTATCCTCACTGATCACCTGCACAACAACTCATCAACCTATACTAAACACAGTCAGTCGGTACAGCACAAGTCTTCCTCACTCTGTTAGATCTATCCCAAGCCCAAATCATAAAGCTTGAACAAATAAATCTCTGCTACACACAAGCCTTCTCAAATACTTGTCAAAATTGTCCTCAGGTTCTTCTCAAAGAACCACTTCAACGCTGTCCTCAAGTCCTCTGCTAGGACCTGTCCAAATCAGCTCACAAGTCCTCCCTAGAACCTATCCAAATTAGCTCACAAGTCCATCAAGAAAAACTTACTTAGCATGAACCCACAAAGAGAATTGTTAGAGACCCAATATGATTCATCAATCTCATAGAAGCATAAAGAGAATTGTTAGAGACTCAATATGTTCTATACTTAACTCCCAATCTCAATCTCAATCTCAAAAGAATAAGATATATGTAGTATGCTTTTCTCAAGAACATGAAACATAACCCAACAATTGCTAACCATGCAATATCTCATATAACAATGATGCTCATGTTCTTTCCATAACCAATATCTTTTCTCAACCAATTAGGGCTTTAACAACAATGATTATAGACAAGGTTTAACCAACATCATTCAACTCAAAATTAATCTTGAAGCATTTAACCATTCACTACATGAAAAGGAAACTAGTAGACATCCTTTTCCATCCAAAGGTATTTGAACAAAACAACCACCAACATAAATCACCAATGCAAATAATAACTTGCTCAAATCAATCTCAATGGAGTAAGCCCAAATCATGTATCAAGTAAAGCATTAACTTGATCAAAACAACCTCTATGGAAGCAATTCAACCATCAATCTCAAAATAACCAACTAAGGGTTTCACCATCTCAATGCAAGTAGCAAGACTTACTAACATAAACCCTAGTGCAAAATGCTTCCTCTTCCTCAACCAGAATTATGCATTCACCCAAAAAACTCATCAATGATTTTAATGCATAAACAATCTTCAATATCCAGAAAATGGAATTACACCAACAAGAATACCTAGTAGACAACCTTTTCACTCCAAACTCAATTTCAGAAAATACACCATCACCAATATACATGGAAGAAGTTGCCCATACCTTTGTTTGAGGAAGAAGAGAATAGTTCTTCAACAACAAAAAAATGCTTCTGAAAATCATGGGTCAACAGTGCCTCCAAAAAAATCGGAGCGCAAAAACTCTTCTCACACTCCACGGTGGGAGTCGAACGCTTGACCTCCCTTCAAGCGCCTTCGCAGAACAGTCATTGCCACTAGGCCAACGATGTTAGCTTGAAGGCTAGCAAGAGTCTCCTTCTCCTTAACCCTTTGGCGACAGATAAACATGGCAAAAAAATGATAGCCGTAGCTTTTACTTCCCAACCTTTGCACAATTCGAATTTCTTTAACACCATTGCTTTGGACTATAGGTTATGGCTTATATAGCCAAAATTCCATGCTATACACGACGTCGACGGGAGGATAATTCAAATTTTTTGAATTAATATTATTTTGGCACCTTCGAAACAACTTTAGGGTTTATGAAACCCTTTTGATTATTAAAAAATAATCATAGGTCTTTTAGACCTTAGACCTTAGGTGGAGAACCCATTAAATTATTAAAATAATTTAATCACTTAATCAAATAAATAATTAATTAAAAAACCTCAAAAAGGTTGTATTAATTAAGTTATTTAGTTAATAAGTGTCTCCAGCCTTTGCATTAAGCTGAGAGTGGTTTTGAGAAAAACCCTTAATGCATCCACCTGGTTTTAATAAAAACCCTTAAACCTACCATGGTTTTGATAAAAACCTTTTCATCTACCACATGGAATTTCTCTGAAATCTTCTAGAAAAAATTCTTTGGAATCTTCAACCTTTGAAGCCAATAAATCCTCTTGACATTAATGCTAGTTCCTTTTGACATCAATGACAACTCATAGACAAGAAGCTAGGATCTCAAACCCAAAATTGCCAAAGTGGCATGTGAGAATATGGAAGTTACAAAAGGAGTTACAAAGAGAAAATATTGTTATAAAAGGAGTGTTGCTTGGAGAATTTTTGGTGTGCGATAAGTGTGTGTGTTTTGTGAATTGTGGTAGACGTTGGGTAAGCAATAGACCAGTCAGGGTCTTGTAAAAGTGAAGGCATTTTTATGTCAATATTCTAGTTTCAAAATTGAAGTCCAAGTTGGTGCTTGGCATCAAGGGTTGGTGCTCCTTCCAGTTGGTGCTGGTAAATCAGGGGTTGATGCTCCTTCTAGTGGGTGCTGGTAAATTGATTGTAAAGTTGGTGCTTTGCAAAGGCTAGATTTGGATGGGAGTCCAAACAGTCATTTTGAGGAGTAGCCAAATCGGTGAACCTCGGTACATCTTATGTTGTGTGATGTTATCTTGTTATATTTGCTTTATTTGGTTTTAAGTTTTCATTGTTTCGGCTTTAAGAGTTGAAGATTTAAGTAACAAGAGATACACTGATTCACCCCCCCTCTCAGTGTCATTGTGATACTAACAATTGGTATCAGAGCCAGTTTCTCTTTTTAGGATAAATCAGTTAGGGTTGATCTTGGATTAGTACGCAATGGGTAAGAAGAATAGATCCTCCTCCAATAAGGCATCTCAGTCAGTTTCAGTTCTTGTGGAAGAGAAAATTGAACTAGAAAAGGTTGAAGGAGTGAATTCTGAAGTATGTGATGAAAACCTTGAGGTTGAAGTAGATCTAGAAGGTGAGTTGATCACTGCACTTGAAGAGTTGAATATAGAAAGGAAAAAGAACAAAAGACTGTCCAAGAAGTTGGAAGAATATGGGGATAAGATTGAAGATCTCTTCTTACAAATTCATAAAGCCAAGAAAATAGAAGAAGCCTTGAAGTCACACCTGGATGATAAAGTCGATGTATGTAGCAAATGTGAAGAGGAATCTAACAAAGTTATTAGTGATCTAAAGCTGCAAGTAGAAGAGTCCAAAAGGATTGAAGAAACTCTCAGGTCACAGATCAATGAGAAAGAGATTGTTTGCTACAAACAAGAAGAAGAGATTGTTTTTTTGAAGAAACAACTAGAAGAGGCCAATACAAATCTCAAATTTGAGAAGAGCACAAAGTTGCTAGATGAAATGATAAGGCAACAAAGAAGCTCCATGGCTAAGCTTGGTCTTGGATGTGAAGCTAAACAACCTTCATCTTCCAAATATGCAGAGAAGAAGAAGTTCACTGTTGAAGGATCGAAGCAAGAAAAGTTTGAAGCTAAATCTTCAAAAGGAAGAAAATATCAAAGGAGATCTACAACAAAGCAACCACAACAAAAGAGGTTCTATCACTCTCACTCTATTCATAATAATGCTTTTAATGGCTATTGTTTTAGATGCAACCATTATGGTCACAAGGCAATTTATTGTGGATTGAATAATAGATCAAAGAGTTATGATGGTAGAAATACATCTGCTTTTCTGATTGAACACCATGTGCAATGTTTTAAATGTAATGGTCATGGGCACATAGCAAGGTTTTGTCCAAGCACTTTTGTATCTAATCTAAGGCAAGACAAGTAGATTTCATCAGACACAAAGAATGCAACACAGACAGGGAATAAATCATGTGCATAAAAGAAAGGAAAATAATCATCCATCAAGGATGCACAAGAGACAACCACCCAAGAGAAATGTTCAAGTTCACGAAAAGGTTCAAAATAGGGATGTAGTTGAAAAACTCAAGCCCAAGTTCAAGAAAGTTTGGAGAAAGAAAGAAGAAAGGAAATCGTGTCTCCTTGGACTGAAGGAGACTACTCCTCTATTGCACTAAGCAACTCCAGGTAGCACATCCTCCGGGGGAGCAATCTTAAAGTTTTATTTTAATGCTCCTATGTATTTGTTTGGTTATCTGAGGATGAAAGGCAAGTAGTCAAGGGGAGTTGTCGTATAGTTGTCAAAGTGTGTTTCAGTTCATGTAGTTGTTTGTGGAGGTACCATGAAGGGTGGTGATTAAATTGAGAGTTGTCACCATTGGTAGTATTGCTATATGTCAGTGTTGTACTTTTGATGGTTCTTACTGCCATTGTTCAAAGTTATGGATTATAACAGTTCTGATAATTTGGTTTAGTGAAAGAATGTTGCCCTAGCTGCATATATGTGTTTTGATAAAAGCAGTGTGTATTTGTACTACACATTGATGTGAAGATTGTTAGATCTATTATGACGCTTTGGTGAAAATATTTAATTCACGTGCAAAATCAGAAAGCTCACATTTTATTATTGCATTCAAAGTGGCTACATGAGTAGGAAGTTACATCAATACAAATTGAGTACAAATATTTAGGGAGACAAATTCAGATCGATCCACATTTGATCGTTACACATTTTCTCAACTGCATGTGCAATATTTTGTTCAATCGCCATCGGGTCACCGATCTTCGGGTATCTGATTTCTTTTGATTTGTATGAAGTAGGTTCATAGCCATTGTCACTATCATCACTGATGACAATGAAGGCAGGTTCTTCAGGTTCATAGTTGTTCTCAGCTACCTCCTCTTCATCATCACTAATGATGATAAGTTCAGGCTCTAAAAAGGAAGGAAAGTACTCAACTACACTGTCACTATGACCGTTAGATGCATTATCACCTTCGTTATCAGTCACTTCTTGTGGAGTAAGTTCATCCGGTTCATAGTCAGTCTGTTCCTCGGTCACATGGTTTTGCAAGCTATGGAAGACAACATTGATGTCGAGTGTCTCGATTGCGTGGTCAAATGCATGAGGATCCCAACTATCCAAAAATGTTAGCAAAGATTTATAGCATCCTTGTGACCTCATGATGAATCAACGCTGCAATTTTGAAGATCACATTAGTAAGCAATATATGACTGTAAAAATAAAAATAAAATAAATAAATAAATAAATCAAGGAGGAATAGATACAATATAGTTTGCGAGTTTGCGAATTACTCTGTACAAATTCGTAGACAGTTTTCTTGAACTGTTGATAAAATGCCAAATCAAAATGTTGCCTTTTGAATGTGACAATGAGTTTATATAGTGACTCCAAGCAGCCGAGCGTTACATGTTTGAATGTTCAGGTGGCACAGTAAGAAACAAGAGTCAGTCTCCTTATCCATAGCAGAGGCAGAATATATTACAGCGACAACGTGTTGTACATAGGTATTATGGATGAAAAAACCCTAAAAGATCTTGGTATTAACTTTAGTGAGCCAATTTTAGTTAAGTGTGATAACACCAATGCCATTAACATCTCAAAGAATCCGGTTATGCATTCTCGCACAAAACATATTGCTATCCGGTATCACTTTTTGAAGGAGAAAGTTACGAAAGGTGAGGTTAAGTTGGATTTTGTTCCAACAATAGAGCAAGTAGTGGATATCTTCACAAAACCGTTGCCCAAGGAAGTCTTTGAGTACCTTCGCAATAAATTGGGAGTGGTCACGCTTCCCAAGAATTGACTAGCTATTGGGACCACATTCTCAGGGGAGCATTTGTGTATTTGTTTATCTTTTTGCTCATGTTTGTGATTTTTGCTAAGTGTAATAATTTTTGCCTGAGAATGTTGTGCATGGACTCAGGGGGAGTTTGCAGCAACCCTTTGGTATTGTTGTCAAAGGGGGAGAAGAGTTACAGGAAATTGCACGTGTGTTGCCAACAATTCCAAAGGGGGAGATTGTTGAGCAAGGTGCAACGACAGTATTGTCATTGTTGTCAACACAATCAGATAGATCGGTTGATGCAGTGGACAGGAGTTCAGAGGTTATTCAGAGTATGTACAATGATGTTAAATGCTTATGAGGATGTTTTTGATGTTTGGGTGAAGTTGTTACAGGTTGTTTGTGCAAAGTTGAAAAAATTGTCATGTTGTGGCTGCTCCACAACGTACCCCAAAATTGGGGACCCACCTTTTTGCATATTTTCCAAGAAGACCGAAGTGGCCCATATGCTAAAGATCAAAGAAAAAGCAAAACACCGCAAAGAAAAAAAGTGTCGCGATATCACGACATGTTGCATTTTCACGGTCCAAAGAAAAGAGAAAATGCAAGGAGAAAAAAGTGTCGCGATATCGCGACATGTTGCATTTTCGCGGTCCAAAGCAAAGAGAAAATGCAAGGAGAAAAAAGTGTCGCGATATCGCGACATGTTGCATTTTCACGGTCCAAAGCAAAGAGAAAGAGCAAGGAGGAAAAAGTGTCACGATATCGCGACATGTTGCATTTTCGTGACTCAAAAAAGAGAAAGAGCAAGGAGAAAAAAGTGTCGCGATATCGCGACATGTTGCATTTTCGTGACTAAAAAAGGAGGAGCAAGAGAAACAAAAGTGTCACGATATCGTGACATGTCGCATTTTCGTGACTCAAAAAGGGCAGGCAGGCAGAGAAACAAAAGTGTCATGATATCGCGACATGTTGCATTTTTGCCAAAGGAACAGAGTAGTTGATAGTGCATCTGATATTAGTGATGAACACCAGGATAGTGAAACTAAAGACTGCATAGTGACGTGGACCTATAAGGAATAAATCGAAGATTGAATAAGGTAATTTGTCACATAAGGACAAAATTCAATGAATAAGACAAAATGTTACATAAGGAATCTTTAATGATTTGAAATCATCTAAGATGGTCGTTACACATGGAAAGAAGCGGACGCATGCCCATGTGGAGAAAAGGAAACGAAGGGCCACAAAATAGAAACGAAAAGCCTTTTTGGAAACCAAAACACATGCATGCACAAGGGAAGGAGAAAATGAACAGTCATGGAAGGAGAAAACGAACAATCATGGAAGGAGAAAATGAACAGTCATGGAAGGAGAAAACGAATAGTCATGGAAGGAGAAACAAAAAAATTTCAAGAATTTTTTTTTTCAGTTTTGGACAGTTTTATGTGACAGTGGTAAATTGATAAAATTCATGTCATTTTGTGAAAAATATTGAAGTCTGATTATGGATTCATGTTTAGCTCATCAAGATGAGCAACTTCGCTTTTTGAACCATGCCAATCCGAGGTCCAGAAGTATGAGTTTGAGTAAGGTGCACTGTAGTTGGCCGTGAAGTGTTTGACGAAATGTCTTCTCCAGATTTGAACAGTTGAAAGTAAGATGTGACCAGTAGTGACTATAGAAAATATGGACTAGGTTGAAAATATAAAAAGGGAGTTACAATTGACAAGTGGCATAGGAGAATATTGTGTCATAAAGGAGTTACATAAAGAAGTTACAATTGACAAGTGGCATATGAGAATATGGAAGTTACAAAAGAAGGAGTTACAATTGATAGGTGGCATGTGAGAATATGGAAGTTACAAAAGAAGGAGTTACAAAGAGAAAATATTGTTATAAAAGGAGTGTTGCTTGGAGAATTTTTGGTGTGCGATAAGTGTGTGTGTTTTGTGAATTGTGGTAGACGTTGGGTAAGCAATAGACCAGTCAGGGTCTTGTAAAAGTGAAGGCATTTTTATGTCAATCTTCTAGTTTCAAAATTGAAGTCCAAGTTGGTGCTTGGCATCAGGGGTTGGTGCTCCTTCCAGTTGGTGCTGGTAAATCAGGGGTTGATGCTCCTTCCAGTGGGTGCTGGTAAATTGATTGTAAAGTTGGTGCTTTGCAAAGGTTGGATTTGGATGGGAGTCCAAACAATCATTTTGAGGAGTAGCCAAATCGGTGAACCTCGGTACATCTTATGTTGTGTGATGTTATCTTGTTATATTTGCTTTATTTGGTTTTAAGTTTTCATTGTTTTGGCTTTAAGAGTTGAAGATTTAAGTAACAAGAGATACACTGATTCACCCCCCCTCTCAGTGTCATTGTGATACTAACATAATTGAGATAAAATGGAGGTAAACGGTGGTTGCAACTATTCTAGGGACCTCCCTATCCTTTCCAAAACCTGTCCCTCACCATATAAAGCCAAAAACTGGAATGGATAAGGTTTATGTATCAGATCCCTACATTTTTGGGAAACTCAGTCCTACAATAGTTGTAACAGTCCTATATTGAAGCACCACACCTTATCATTGTTGTATCTTGATAGTATAAATAAAGTTCTCCCGTTTGGTTGAGCATATAGAAAATAGGATATAGGTGCTAGGAGATAGAGAAGTCCAAGTGTTGTAATTGTGTACTACAGCAGATCAGTAGTCTGCAGAACTTCCCCTACACTGTTGATATGCTGAGAATGAAATAAAGGTGTAATATTTGTCATTCATGTTTTCTTCCAAGTTTAGTGTGAGGATTTAATAGTGTAGAGCAAGTACTCTTTCCCTTTTTTGGTTCAGGAAGCAAGGGCCACTTCCAAGCCTAGAAGAGGGATTATTCCTACCAGAATTTTGTTAATTTCTTGCCATAACAAATTAGTAGAAATTTGTCAGATTTTGCATGGTTAATATTAATTTAGACTCCATAGAACATGTGGCACATGAATGCATAATAGTTGAATCATCTAGGATATAATTTAAACACAGTATTTCCTATTTCACATTCTACATTCTTAATCAGCATTTCCAGAATTTCTTGTCAATACAGTTGGTTACAGATTCTGCAACATTTATTTGTCAGTTCTTGAATTTCATCAGTTTGTTTTATTTTTGCAAGTGTGATATTTCAATTCAGAAAATTTTCATTGTTTTTATAGTAAATGCTGCAATTTCAATTTGGGTATTTCCTGTCATTTAAATTTTGTTACCTTCAATTTTTGCAATAGTCCAGGTTTCCTTTTTTGCAACTGTGTAAATTTCAAGTAGGCGCTCATTTTTAGTTTTTAGGAGATTAAAAGGGACACCTGACACCCCCAAATACTAACTATTCCATGAATAAGGCCATGATCTAGATGAACTAAAAATTAGTCTGTTAACCCCTGCTTTCGTATATAGCCTTGGACACCGCCCTGGATTGACACATAATGATTAAATGGTGAAGAATTGACGACACTCATCACCCTTTATTTGAGGAGATAATGCTATGTAGAAGAGGTTTTAGCCACTCAGCAATTATCTTTGTGATTATTTTATATATGACATTGCATAAGGTAATAGGTCTATAATCTGAAATATGCATCCCCTCCTCCCCTTTTGTAATTAAGACAATGAAAGTATGATTTAATGCTTTAAGCATTCTTTTACTACCTTTGGACTCCTCTATAAAATCCATTACATCCCTCTCCAAGTTTTCCCAAAAGGCCTTAAAATAACTCAATTGGAAAGCCATCTAGAACTGGTGTTTTTTCAGTGCTCATTCCAAAGACTACTTTCTTCAGTTCCTCTCTATAAATGGGTTTAAGTAGGGCCTAATTTTCTTCTTCATAGATAAAAAAGGGTATGAAAACAAGAACTTAATTTTGAGCTTCTTCATATTGCACCATACTTTCCTTAAATAGTTTAGAAAAATAATCCATTGAATGGAAATGCATACCTAGAATTGTATCAAAGGAGTATCTGTTCTCATCTTGAATAGCTTTCATGCTGTTCATTTGTCTCCTAACATAGGCAGCCCAATGGAAAAATTAGTTTATTTATCACCTTATAATAACCAAGTGGCTCTTATTCTCTATTTCTAGTAGGTATCCTCTTGGTTGTCAATGTCCTCAACCACTTTATGCAATGCATCATCCTCTTCTTTGAGATGCTCTATAATTGTTCCTTCCCTAAAGTGTTTTTGAACCTCATCCTATTTGACCACCAATGGAGCTCTTTGGATCTGGAAGTCTATCTTGTTAGCTCACCTCCATTGTTTCAATTGATCTTTGATATAATGAAGTTATTTTTAGAATCTAAAAATTGTTGTCCCATATGATGGGCGGCCCTCTTCCCGCCACTATGGAATTTTCTTTCAAAGTTCCTCTTTTTGTAACAAAAAAATTTCAAATGTAAATGATTTCTGATGCTGCACTATCTTGATCTCCCCTTCCAACAAAATGGGAAAGTGATCTAAAAATGGACTCTCCAAAATCTAAAATTTAATATTCCATTTCACAAATGCCTCTAAAACAAAAAAATAATTTAAATTCACCTTCCTTCTATGTGTCTCCCTCCTCTTATTAGTCCAAGTATAGTTGGTTCCAAGGCATTTAATATCCACCAGGTGTAATGCTTGGACTTGGTAATCATAAGTCGATCCACTGAATCCAAAATTGGGGTTCTCTCTTCCTGGTCTATAGAGGATAGTTTAGTATTAAAATCCTCAGCAAAAATCTAGTCTAACTCTTTTCTTGATGCATCTGACCATCTAAGTTTTGAGCCCCATAAAAATTTATTATTAAAACATGTTTAGCTATCACATTGTTCCTAAAATGTGATGTGAGAACACCCCTCAAAGCTATACATTCTATTGCAATCCATTCAAGAGAATTCCAAAAATTAACTACCCCCCCTAGGTCCCTTTGGCAACCACTTCCATATGATCAACACCCCTCCAAAGTCTATTTACTATTTTACACATAAGATCCAACGATATTTTTATCTCCTGGATAAGCAAAAAATTTGTTTTACATTTTTCTAAGAGTCTTTGAATAGTAGATTGATGGGTTCTACTATTTAAGCCCCTAACATTCCATAATTCTATAATCATTGATTACCTTGATAGCAATAAAAATATATTAGCCTCACTGATCCTCTAGTGATCAGTTTGTCTCCTTGAATTGTTATCAATTCCTTATTTTATTTTCTAACCACTCCTTGAGAGCTGATATTTTTTTCTCTTTTCCACCTGAGTTATCCCTAGAGTTGGCCTTTCTTTGTTCTTTTTGCTATATCCATGATGACATCCTTAATTACCGGTTGCTCTTGGTTAGGCACTATAAATGCCCCTACACTCTCTAATTGCGGTAACTCACTACACTCAATTACCTTCTCTAGGATGGGAGGAGGTGAAAGAGGGGCTTGAAAATGGTTGTTATTATTTTTATTATTCCCATCCACTCATTCCATGAATTGCTCTTCTTCTTGGTCCATTAGTGTCTTAAAGATCTCATACCTATTGGAGGGCTTGAGTTCAGTTTGCTCTTTAACATATTTTTTCTTTTGCCTTCTCCTTCTTTTGAGTTGTTCAAAACCATCTCCTTGTGCTTCTTTACCCTAAGAAATATTGGTTTTTTATTTATTGGTTGTTGACTTACCCTCCTTAGGAATATTTGACATTCCCTTATGAGCCTCCATTTTTATGTTTATATTGTTTGGGCAGGATCGGGCCAAATGCCCATATTTGTGGTAAAATCTACACCTGAAGGGCAATGCCTCATAATCCAGTTGTTGAATCTAAGATAGTCCTACAATTTTGAGTTAAAATTCTGCCATAAAAGGCTAGCTAAGATCCATTTCCATGCATAATATTGTATAAATGGTTGTGTTTCCTTCCATTATGTCTTTGGAAACACCCAAATATCTTCCAAGGGAATTGCCAATAATTTCCAATACTTACTCCAAAACTCCATTGGAAGTGCATACAAATGGATCCAAACTGGGAAAGTAGTGGGTTCAATTCGAGGATCAAATCCCACTCTCCAAGGCTAAAAAAATAATCCTATTGAACCATGATTCCTCTTTTCTGATTTGAAAGTCCTATTTCTATTAGCAAGTGAAGAAAAACTAATAATAAAATATCCATTGCTAATAAACCACAAAGAATACTCACCAAGAGGCTCCCATTTTTACCAAACCTAGGAATGGAAAAAAATTAGGGTAGGGAAAATACCCATGAATTTATAGATCAAATCATGACTGGATCTATATAAAACTATTTCCTCAACCATCCTTTGCTCAATGACAATCTTTGGCCTTGATTCTGACTGTAGAAAGCATCCATTAACTTGTTGAGATGTTGATCTATTTCCAGTATCTATAAATTGCATTTTTAATAATGCATTTTTTTGTTCTTCTTTAGTCTCTATTGGAGATTTATCCTTTAACAAATCTGCAAAATAACTATATCTCTCTAAAATAGAATCTAAAGGTGTCCCCATTAGGTCCTCCTAGGGCAACAATCTTGTCTTCAAGTCCATAGCAACTAGAAATCTCTTAACCTACCCAAATGATGCCCTAGTTTTCTATTTTAGAGTTCTCCCCCTCCTTTGGATGTTGTTATCCTATTGAGTGATTTTAATACTACTTGTTCTTGGTTGGAAAGCCATACATTGGTAGGGTGTTTTCTAGGTCACATCCCTAGTGAGACGCTCCTTTGGAACTATATCTGACAACCTTGACATGGAATTAAGGTTGATGGTATCTAAAACCTCACCAAAGGGTTTTTTTATTTCATTTTGCTGACCCTAATCAGGCCAAGAAGTCCTTAGTCATAGGCCTTGGTCTATTTGTAGCTCCTTGTTGATTTTTTAGCCTTGGACCAAGGATCGTTTGGTCACTAATGATGTTTCCTTGTGGGTTTCGATTTGGGTTTAATTCCCTTGTATTCCTCTACCACTTTGGCCTTACTATCAGAACCTCGTGGCTCCCATTGGTGAATTTATCTATTGTGAAATGGATAAATTCTATGCCTCATACCCTCAAAGGTATTTTTGTGTCAAATTTAATCTTTCTAAATATCTCAGGGATACTGTTGATGTACATGTTCATAATTATAAGTTCAAGAAATGTGTTTTCTACATAAACCTTCATAACACATGTTACCATTTCCAATCAGCTACCCATAAGATAAAATATTGTCCTTTAACGACAGATAATATTAAAGATAAGGAGATGACTACGACTACTATTATCACTAGCTTTGTCCCTAATTCCAAAGGGGAGCCACATGAATGGAATGTAGTCTATAATAAGGGTAAGAATGGAAAAAATTTAAACCCTATGGCTACTCCCAATAGCTCGGATCAACCCCTTATGTATTTTGCACCAACTAAGCATGGTGTGGTGATGGAGTAGCATACCATGCATCCAGTGCTAGGGCTTCACAGATGGTTGCTAATGTACCACCGACTAGTGCTTGCTTTGCCAAAATTATTACTTCTTCTGGTCCTACTTTGTTTTCATATTCTCCAATTTTGCATATCAATGGGTAATCTTCCTCAAGCTTCATGGAAGTTGAACGAGCTTCTATTAATGGTTGAAGATACTGTAGCCCACCTCGGGGAGACTCCCTGGTTCACTAGGACAAAAGGCATCAAATAAAGTTTTGGAAAGTAGGTTAGGAGAATTTTCTCAGTAATATTTATGATTATCTTTCAAACCTTAGAGATGTTGAAGATGTAGCCAAACATATGAGTCTTGATCAGTCTCCATGATTTTTTTATTATGGAATGTCAAAGGTCTGATGGACCTAGTTCGTAAATACTTGGTCTAAGATTACATTGATTTATGCTCCAGGTTTTATGGTAATCCTAACTTTCTCTATCTTCAAGAGATTAATATTTCTAACTTTATTCTTCAATGTACTTGCCCTTTTCTTTGGTCAGGTTTTGTTTTATGCCACCAATAATTCCCTTGGTAGAGGGGGAACTATCATTCTTTTGGAAACTAGGTGGAAATATAGTTTTGTCTCATGGGGTGTGGACCACTTCAATCACACAATTTGGATTTTACTTGAGGTTGGTGAGCTATATTTTGGTATTATTAATGTCTATGCCTCCAATGGTTCTCAAGAGAATTGTAGCCGCTAACAGTGGTGTGTTTTTTCTTTACTAGCTATTGCTTGGGTTATGTGTAGAGATTTTAATATGACTGAAAAGCATACAGATAAGATAAGACAACTTCCCATGTGGTGGTCTACTAGGGAAATGGAGGCTTGGTACTTCATGAAAAACAAATTGGGTTTGTCAGACCCCAATTCTTGTTTTTCTCCCCAGGATTTTCCTAAAAATTTGCGGTATATGTGGTCCAATTTCTAGGTTGGCCATGCAATAATTTTGAGAAGGCTATATAGAGCCATGCTTTTAGATCATGTGATTAACATTATTAACTAAAAAACCATTATCATTAAAACAAAGCGAGAACCTAAGTAAACAACTAAAACTAATCAAAACCATCTTATAAAACTAATGGATAGCATAAAAAAATTATTATATAATGATAAGAACAACCACAATGATGAGGATCCATTATGAGGGTTTAGCCACTAGGACCAATTCCCACCCAATATTAATATTAGGAGACTTTGGCATTAATTCCCTTCCTTTCTCGGAAGAAGAAATATCAAGAACATCTTCCCAGTTGCGAGCAATCGACACTTCATTGACAATAATCATTAGAGCTCTCAACTTGTCCCATGAATTGAGCTAAGGATCTAGGGGAGAGAGGAACATTTATGTATCCAAGGCTAATTCTATAAGGAGGGAGACCTTGATTTGGGATAGAAGTACAGTTTGGAAGTGAGCGACAACATTGTCTAAACTTGGATCAACTTTGGAGAGTATCCTACTCAGGATGAACCCAACTAATTATGCATGGTGCATTCCCTCAATGATCAATAAGATCCTAAAGATGAGTAAGCTCCATGACCACCTTAATGGCCTTAACTAGAATATAAAAATACATAGACAAAATATTATTAGACTTCTCAAAATCAAAATGTGTAGAGAGGAAGAACTTACCAAAGATACAATCATTTCTAGATTTCTATATGTTGAACATGGTTTTCATACGAAACAAGTACCACATTTAAAATAAAATAGCCAAAAATGGTTGGGAGTCCACCAAAATGATATACTTCCACTCATATGTGGTGTAGGAATATGGTTAAAAAAAGAAAAAACACTTCCAAAGGGAATGAGAACGAGCACAAACCCATAAAATATGGACAAAGTCTTCAAATTGAAGATAAAATGGGAAATAAGGTTTGGTGAGGCCTAAATTTTGGAGATGCTTTCCAACATCAAGCCCTTCATGGAGAAGACTCCAAGAAAAATAAGAAAATTTGGGCTCCAAGAAAGGAGCCCGTTGAGTGGTATTTTCACCCAATTGTGAAAGTACACTCTCCCTTAGGATTTGGATTCCAAATCCCCTCTTGCAAAGAAGTTAAACAAACAACTTCTCTAAGGTCTCCGTTATATTAGCATTTGCATATGTGCATTAGTAATCTCAAATAAAGATATTCAATTTAAATGCTAGGAACACCTTAGTGATTGCAAGTAACTGTAAACAAGGGGCAATGTTGGTTTATTTTACCATGAAACTTTGGTGATTGTTCATTGAACCAAAATAAATCAAATGTGAGTTGGCCCTCATATGACCACGATGTAGTGCTTTAATTCCTTTTATCTTGATGGTTTTAAAATGGATTTTATCTTGCATTAAATCCTCAATGATGAATAGAATCTTCAAAATGTCACTTTAACTTATCCCTCTTAAATGAAATCAAATTTTCATCAAGATGAACAATTAAGTGCTTTAAGGCAAAGACCTTCAATATAATACTCAAATTATCCCCCTTTCGTAAAATTGGAATTTTTATGAAGAAAGGATAATTGTAGGCCCGAAATGGAAATTTGCGAAAATGCCGTAAAACATAACTCCTTGAATGAAATTGGAATTTTCATGAAGCGAATGTCATCATAGGCTCATGAATGCAAAACAAAACTGGAAAAATGAAATTTGACCTTAAAATGGAAAATTTCTATTTTCGAATTTTTAAAATCTGTTACAAAGCAAGAACTTCGGTGAATTTTAAAAAATACTAAACAACTCCGAAAATGAAATTTCAAAGTGCGTAATGGAAATATGAATTATAATCTACGCAATGGTGAAATTATTTTTGGATTTTGAAAATTTTTAAATGTTTATTTTAATGCCTAAAAATAGGAAAAAATTCTGAAATTAAAATTTCTGAAAACAGAAAATTCAAATTTTGCATCAAAATAATTTCTGGAAATGCAGCAATGCAAAATCTCCTTCAGTTTGATGCTCAAATTACCCCTCTTTCGTAAAATTGGAGTTTTTATGAAGAAAGGGTAATTTTAGGCCAAAAATGGAAATTTATGTAAATGCCATAAAACATCACTCCTTCAATGAAATTGGAATTTCCATGAAGGGAATGTCATCATAGGCTCATGAATGCAAAACAAAACTGGAAAAATGAAATTTGACCTTAAAATGGAAAATTTCTATTTTCGGATTTTTGAAATCGTGACAAAACAACCAACTTCGGTGAATTTTAAAAAATACTAAACAACTCCGAAAATGAAATTTCAAAGTGCGTAATGGAAGTCTGAATTATAATCTACGCAATGGTGAAATTATTTTTGGATTTTGAAAATTTTTTAATGTTTATTTTAATGCCCGAAAATAGGAAAAAATTCTGAAAATTAAAATTTGTCAGAACAGAAAATTAAAATTTTGCATCAAGATAATTGCTGGAAATGCAGCAATGCAAAAGCTCCTTCAGTTTGATAGCACCCCATCCTGCAAAACCGAATACGTGAGAGTTTCATACATGCAACCTACCTATTTGATCTGTACTACACACAATCAAAGTAAACTAAGTGCTTGACTTCTAGGGTTTAAAATAATTTCCAAATTGCAAACATTCACATGAAATAACCCATCCCATGGCGTAAATTTCACATACAAATCTGAAATTTGGAAGGGGAAAGATAAAACAATTAAAATAGAGCATGCAGAAAATTTCTCATTCTTTCTTGCTAACAAGGCCTGAAATTTCTTTAAAGAAGCTTTCCCATTCAAATTATATTCCTCTTTTACACATCAAATTTTGCCGCATTTGGCCATGCCAAAAGTTCCTCCTTGTGCATGCATTTCAATGGGTATTTAAAGATTTTCCTCCATGGCTTTTCGTTTTCTCCTCCATGACTTTTAGTTTCTCCTCCATGGCTTTTCGTTTCTCTCTTCCTTTCTTCCATATGCAATACCTTGCAAAAAAAACAAAAAACTAAACTTTACTTAAACCAACATGAAAAAATTAAAAACTAACAAAAAACAAAAAAGCTAAAAATAATCCTATTTTATTTTTATTATTATTTTTTTGTTTTTATTTTATGTTCATTTGTTTATATATATATATATATATATATATATATATATATATATATATTATTTTTACTTTTCCCTTTTTCTTTTTTCTTTCTTTTGTTCTATTAATTTATTTATTTATTTATTTTTTTATTCCTTTTTTTTTAGTTTATTTATTTTTTTAAACATGAATTAACCCAAAAGTTAATGTTTGAATTACAAACACATTAATAGAAAAAAAAACCACACCAAAAATTTATCAAAAAAATGTGGGTCCCCAAGCTTAGGGGCTAGTTGTGAAATAGTCACAACAAATGGCGACTCTGCTGGGAAATGCTCCCGAGCATTTCGATGAGAACCCAAAAAGAACACCTGAAAACACACTTCAAAAATTTAACACAAGCATCAACAAATATCCAAAGAATGCCAATAGATCAAAAATACATGAAACATCAGAATCGCTAAGCATTAGCTCAGTGTGCAATGAATTTCTTTCCTCATCATTTGAAATTGATCAACATTCCATTGTCGGCTTTGCATGAATGCATATGCGAGATTGTGAATGATTTGTGTACCCTAATGAATATGCCATGAGATTTTGCTTTTATAAAATGCATAGTCACTCTTCTAGTATTATGTACAAACATTCAAGACTGCCAAACCCTCTTAGGATCCACTAGTGAATGGTTCATTATATCCCAAAGTTGGTTGTGAGTCCCTACTATCTTGAACCCATGTGCGAGTGGATGTGAAATCAGAACTTTGGAGAATCAGACTCCCAACCAACCGAGATGAGAGTTTAACCCTATCTTTACTATTCTGATTTAGAATTCTTTACCTCACTTTGAGCAAAATAATTAAACCAAAATTGGAAGAAATGGTCATGCTAGTCTAACCCTCTAAACAATCAGTGGTCTTGTTTTTAGGCAAGACATGATGCCATGCATGGGCATATCTAACCCCACAATCCAAAACTTATCTTCATTTCTTTGGACCTTGGGGATGACTATCCATCCTTTGCAGAGGACAAGTAGTACGATCCTTACAATCCGATATAAATATGAGATGGAAAAAAATTATTTTTACTTCTTGGACCTTGGGGATGACTACCCATCCTGGTTAGGGACAAATAGTACGATCCTTACAATCCAAGATTTAAATGTAAATGGAAAATATTAATTTTGTTACTTAGACCTTGGGGATGACTACCCATCCTTTGCAAAGGACAAATAGTACGATCCTTACAATCCAAGACTTATTATGAAATGAGACATAAGAGCTTTGGGGAATCAGATTCTCAACCAACCGAGATGAGAATTTATACCCTATCCTTACTACTCTATGTGGGTCAAATCAAAGCTTTGGGGAATTGGATCCTCAACCTAAGTTTGATGAGGATTTAATCCTATCCTTACTACTTTGATTTTAGGCTTTAAGCTCTATGGAAGTGGTGACAACCACTGTTTTAAGGATCATGTTGCATAATAGGATAGACAAAAACTTCTTTCGCCCAACCTTTTCCTCCAAGTTAGGTTTTGATAATTTTGCTCAAGATCCTTTTTAATGTATGAGACGTGCTTGGTTCTAGACATTTCAAGACTCAGTTTCCAACCTTAGGATTTACTTAGATTTATGTTATAACATAACCCTAAGAGGATTTGACATACTTAAATAATTTGCACCTAAGATGCATATGCCACTAAGATGAAATGTATGAAAAGTGAGATGGAAAATGAATGTATTACTTCTTGAATTGCAAATGAAATGATTTTTCATGCAAAACCGACTCTTTCATGCATCACAAGTTTCAAATGATATAAATTAACTGTTTGTATTACATGTGGAGCTTTTACAACACAATTCCAATGTTTCATATTCTCCCGATCTTAGGCATAAGTTGACATCTCAAATTTATCGAAACACGTTCAATAAAATCAAACACACGACTTAAATCCTAATCCAAATAGCAATCCCAAAATGAAACTTGAAAACACAAACTCAAACCAAAATCAAAATTTATATACAATATAGTACAAGATGATGCAAAGCTTGGATTATCACTTTCCTGGATCCCAAACATGATTAGAACATTTCAAAAGGCATATGTCACAATACACATGCCAAATGTTGTAGGAATCCAACAACAATAAGATCATACCAAGCAATGCAACAAACTTCAACTTCCCTCTCTCACCCCACCAATTAAATTTAGTTTCATTAGTATTCATATAGGTGAGATTCAAAATTTTAAATTGATCGGACAATGATTGATTTTCAATTTTATCATGTCTATTCTTTAAAGTGCAAATTTCATCATTCCATTCATAATTTAGAAGTAGGCTTTCCTTTTCAAATGTGAGATATTGCAAACAAGAGCCTATTTCTAAAAGTCTTGCATTCAAATTCTTCAAGAATTTAAAGCCATCAAAATCCATCAAAACATCACCAAGATTTGACATTTCATCATTAATGACATTAGCATCCAAAGGGACATCATGTAATCTATCACTTGAAATTTTTATAGCTACTACCAAAGGTAAAGATTTCACCTTGTCATCCATACTCAACCCATCATGGTTAGAATTTACCACAACTTGATGAGTGTTAGTAGCTTTTTCTTCTTCCTCATTGTCTTCTTCATCATCCAACACCTGTTCAAAAACACCAAAGTTAGGCACCCAATCAAACATGCATCCATCCTTTTCAAAACAAGAGCCTAATTTTTCAAGATATGTGTCACGTGACACCTTTCCATGATCAATGGCTTGAGTTGCCTCAAAATTCATATTTTCATTAGGATCGTCAACATTATCAAACCCACACCACTTAGGTTTTGTAATTTCATGATTTTGAGATGGCATGGACATTGTAGAAACAATAGGTGGATCAAGATTTTCTATTTCTTGCCCCTCAAGGGGAACAAAAACAATTGATTCTCCTTCTTGATCCATGGTAGTAACAGCATTATCCTTCTCAAACCTTTGATGAGATTCCAATCCTTCTTCCAAAACATTTTCAGATTGCACAAGACTTGTAATATCCTCATGTGAAAGGGCAATTGTATCATCCTGCATATCAATAGGCATACAAATTTCATTAGCAATTTTGGAGTGAGCATACTCTTCCCAAGAATCATAATGATCATCTTTCAAAACTAAATTGTGATGCTCAACTATTTCTTCTTCATCTTTTAATTCATCAACATGTTTCTCATCAAATTTATCTTCACCTTCCTTAGATGGTTCAATTACTTCCAAAATTGGGTTATCGCTTGTATTCAAATTGATAAGGCTATCATAATCCAAATTTGTAACCCATGATTCAATTTTATCACAATTTGGAAGGTGTGAATTTTCTTGGCCATCATTTTCAACAATGTCATCCGAAACAAATTCATCCTCATAGAATTCATCTTTTGGTGAGTCAAGGGTTTCCAATTTGTCACATGTTTCAATACTAGTTGGATCTAGCACTCCTCCCTTGCTTAAAATCATCTTCTTATGAAAATCATTAAAATCGATTTTAGAACCATCTTTTGAATCAAGATGAGTACTTTGAAGTTGATTCATACTTAAGAAAGATGGTTGATCTTGCATAGTAAGTTGAGGATTTTGAAAATGATTGAAGCTTGGGAATGATTGTTGATTCTAAAATTGATTCACATTTGAATTTGGTTGAGGTGGATAAATCATTGGGTGGGTAAAGGAAGTATTAAATGATTGAAGATTACATGATCCAAAACCCACACCATAATTTTGACAACTCAATTGTTGCTCAATTGCCATTGCTTGAGCATAGGCTTGAGACAAAGAAGTGATTAGGGGCATCCCTCGCAAATATGTGGAAATGAGTGGGTCAAGAGCATTGACATATATTTGGAGAGCCACTTGTTCTTGCAAAACATAACATGTCACTAATTGAGCATATAATCCAAAGAACCTTTCAGAAAATGTTTTCACATTTTCACTTGGTCCTTTTCTGATGGTGAAAAATTGCTCATATATGCGGATTGGGTCAACTTGCTTTTTGTTGAATTGATTAAGAAATGCTGCCTCTAGTTGAGCCCAAGAAGTGATAGACCCTAAAGGTAGACTTGTAAACCAATCAAATGCCACTTTGTCCAAGGTGTAAGGGAACATTTTACAAACAACATCATCATGCCAAATTGTTAAGTGATTCACAACAAATTTGAATGCTCGAATGTGTTCTCCTGCAGTAATTGTCCCATTAGACCAAAATCGAGGAAGACAACTCTCCCAACCGACGGGCAAATAATGTTGAACTCTTGGTGTGTTCAATGGGTTACCTGTCATCCATGGTGAAAACATAGCCATTAGTGGATCTTAAAGAATATAACTTTAATACCCAAAAATTTTCTTTTTTATTTTTTATTTTTTATTTTTATTTTTTTTTACATCAAATCAAATCCCATTATTCCTATATGAACAATCAAAGCGTTAGAACAATGCATAGCAATTCATGTCCTCCTTTTAACAGTACCAATTTGTAATATTAAAAGAGGGCTACAGATAATAATCAATAAGGCATGAAATATTCAAAATTTAAATCCCTATAGCATTTAAATCATACTAAAATAAACCAATTCAGCCCTCCTTCTAGCGCCAAAATGTTGAGTGGTATTTTCACCCAATTGTGAAAGTACACTCTCCCTTAGGATTTGGATTCCAAATCCCCTCTTGCAAAGAAGTTAAACAAACAACTTCTCCAAGGTCTCCGTTATATTAGCATTTGCATATGTGCATTAGTAATCTCAAATAAAGATATTCAATTTAAATGCTTGGAACACCTTAGTGATTGCAAGTAACTATAAACAAGGGGCAATGTTGGTTTATTTTACCATGAAACTTTAGTGATTGTTCATTGAACCAAAATAAATCAAATGTGAGTTGGCCCTCATATGACCACGATGTAGTGCTTTAATTCCTTTTATCTTGATGGTTTTAAAATGGATTTTATCTTGCATTAAATCCTCAATGATGAATAGAATCTTCAAAATGTCACTTGAACTTATCCCTCTTAAATGAAATCAAATTTTCATCAAGATGAACAATTAAGTGCTTTAAGGCAAAGACCTTCAATATAATACTCAAATTATCCCCCTTTCGTAAAATTAGAATTTTTATGAAGAAAGGATAATTTTAGGCCCAAAATGGAAATTTGCGAAAATGTCGTAAAACATAACTCCTTCAATGAAATTGGAATTTTCATGAAGGGAATGTCATCATAGGCTCATGAATGCAAAACAAAACTGGAAAAATGAAATTTGACCTTAAAATGGAAAATTTCTATTTTCGAATTTTTAAAATCTGTTACAAAGCAGCAACTTCGGTGAATTTTAAAAAATACTAAACAACTCCGAAAATGAAATTTCAAAGTGCGTAATGGAAATATAAATTATAATCTACGCAATGGTGAAATTATTTTTGGATTTTGAAAATTTTTAAATGTTTATTTTAATGCCTAAAAATAGGAAAAAATTCTGAAAACATAAAATTCAATTTTTGCATCAAAATAATTTCTGGAAATGCAGCAATGCAAAAGATCCTTCAGTTTGATGCTCAAATTACCCCTCTTTCGTAAAATTGGAGTTTTTATGAAGAAAGGGTAATTTTAGGCCAAAAATGGAAATTTATGTAAATGCCATAAAACATCACTCCTTCAATGAAATTGGAATTTCCATGAATGGAATGTCATCATAGGCTCATGAATGCAAAACAAAACTGGAAAAATGAAATTTGACCTTAAAATGGAAAATTTCTATTTTCGGATTTTTGAAATCTGTGACAAAAAAGCAACTTCGGTGAATTTTAAAAAATACTAAACAACTCCGAAAATGAAATTTCAAAGTGCGTAATGGAAGTCTGAATTATAATCTACGCAATGGTGAAATTATTTTTGGATTTTGAAATTTTTTTAATGTTTATTTTAATGCCCGAAAATAGGAAAAAATTTTGAAAATTAAAATTTTTCGGAACAGAAAATTAAAATTTTGCATCAAGATAATTGCTGGAAATGCGAGCAATGCAAAAGCTCCTTCAGTTTGATAGCACCCCGTCCTGCAAAACCGAATACGTGAAAGTTTCATACATGCAACCTAGCCTATTTGATCTGTACTACACACAATCAAAGTAAACTAAGTGCTTGACTTCTAGGGTTTAAAATAATTTCCAAATTGCAAACATTCACATGAAATAACCCATCCCATGGCGTAAATTTCAAATACAAATCTGAAATTTGGAAGGGGAAAGATAAAACAATTAAAATAGAGCATGCAGAAAATTTCTCATTCTTTCTTGCTAACAAGGCCTGAAATTTCTGAAAAGAAGCTTTCCCATTCAAATTATATTCCTCTTTTACACATCAAATTTTTCCGCATTTGGAAATGCCAAAAGTTCCTCCTTGTGCATGCATTTCAATGGGTATTTAAAGATTTTCCTCCATGGCTTTTCGTTTTCTCCTCCATGACTTTTAGTTTCTCCTCCATGGCTTTTCGTTTCTCTCTTCCTTTCTTCCATATGCAATACCTTGCAAAAAAAACAAAAAACTAAACTTTACTTAAACCAACATGAAAAAATTAAAAACTAACAAAAAACAAAAAAGCTAAAAATAATCCTATTTTATTTTTATTATTATTTTTTTGTTTTTATTTTATGTTCATTTGTTTATATATATATATATATATATATATATATATATATATATATATATATTATTATATATATATATATATATATATATTATTTTTACTTATTCCCTTTTTTTTTTTTTCTTTCTTTTGTTCTATTAATTTATTTATTATTATTATTTTTTTATTCCTTTTTTTTTTAGTTTATTTATTTTTTTAAACATGAATTAACCCAAAAGTTAATGTTTGAATTACAAACACATTAATAGACAAAAAAAACCACACCAAAAATTTATCAAAAAAATGTGGGTCCCCAAGCTTAGGGGCTAGTTGTGAAATAGTCACAACAGAGCCCAAGCAATCTAGAACCTGCACATCCAAACAAGCTGAGGGGAGCAGATATTACACCATTGATTGAGCTTATTAATCATGGGGAGGCAAGGAGAGAGTCATCCATACCCCAATCAAGCCTTGTAATTTTTTAGTGGAGTGTCTAGATACCACTTCCAATACTTCCACCAAGATCACTATGAAAGCACAAAAATTATGTAACATGGAGTCAAGGAGAGCAGCCTTGACAACTTCAAAATATCCCTATCAGAGTGATTGAGCATAAATTTGGATTTGAGGTTATCCCAAGGGATCCAATCCCTGGTAGGATGAGAAAAAATTAGTGATGCACTGCACATATTTAAAAAATAATCTAAGCGTATGAACCCAAGGAACTTGCACAAGCATAGAACCCTAGTAGGTGATGACAAGTGACCACCAAATGTTCATCTAGTTGATGAATAGGTCATGCCATTGGCAATTCCATCTCATCCAAGGCTTAAAACTCTTATAGGCTTTCCAAATGCTCCTAAAGACAAAGGATCCCAAAATTTTGATAGACACAATAGCAACAAGGAGGGAAGGGAATCCCATTCCCCTCCATATCTTATGACTAAAAGGGGAACCTTCACTGATACAATTTCAAATGAGAATATTCTAGGCCTCATTGTCTATGAGGGCTTTAATGACCCACTTAACGTAGAGGACCCAAACTTGATACTAAGTATTTAGAATGCTAAGCCCACCATGGCTTTTGGGAAGACAACAATACTCCTAGGCAACACGATGGAATCTCAAAGCATTATTGGAAGAGGACCATAAAAATTCTCGTAGAAGCTTGTCAAGCTTCTTATAGCAATTATTGGATGGGAACCAACAAAAATAATAATAGACATGGGTGGTGTTGGTCAAGAATCCGCCTTAGTTATGAAATGTCTCATTCATTCGCCCTAGAAACAACCAACATTGAAATATCGAGAGGAAGAAATGCCTCATGTGCCAATCTCTAGAGAGGGTTGGTTCCCCTTCTATTCTAACTTGGGATTTGAGATTAAGGAACATGAAAGAGATTATAAATGACTGAAAGGGATGGGAAATATGGCCTTATACCAAGTAGAACATAGGTGATGGACCAATAGCACAATAACTTAACTATACATTGAATCAATAACAGTCAATATAGAAAACCAATGGAAATTAAAACCATACATCTAACATGTGTAATCTCTAGAATTATTCCAGTGTTCACCCTCTATCGATAGTCAAATATAGACATAGAATTATAACCCACATACAAAGCAGAGAATTTAATAGAAATATAAGATAAAAAATATAAACATAAAAAGAAGTATAGATTTAGAGCCAAAAGTTATCTGTATTGATAGCAGAATTCAACTTACAATAAGCCTCTAGCAGAATGTCCACCACCTTACATTAAAATTTTTAGACTTTATAGATAATTATATCGCTTAAAATATAAATGCACACCCACAAAACATCATGGTGGCAGGAAAGATAAGATTTGAGAAAACAACATTCATCAAACAATAATGAGGCATGGCTTGAAATTGGATGACTCGTTGAAATACAACTGTGAGTCATCAATGTGTTGATGGGGTTAGCTTATTGGCTCCATCTCCTTGCTTATCGAAACTGCCTTATCGAGAGATTGAATTCATAAATCCAAAAACATCAATTCTAGAAGCTTCTCATATTGACTATGTTTGAATGGATAAGGATGCACCTTACTTCACTGAGAGAAACACCTTACTATGTTTAAATGAAATGGGCTTATGCTCCAAAAAATGTAGCAAAATTAGTTTCCAACTTGAGAGTAGCATAGGTATTGAAAATTCAAATGTTATTGCACTACTACTTACTCCCGAAACTACCTTACACTCAGAAAGTAGAGCGTAACACTTTGATCCACACTTAAAATTATTTCTGCTTGATGAGTTGCACTGTGGAAAAGTCAAAGTTTGTTTCTCTCCTAATAACCCCAAAAATGAATTACACTTGGAAAATAGAACAAAACACCATGTTGCATCGGGAGGGGCTCCAGAGTTGAAGAGTCAAAGTGACTTGCATTGTAGATTGGAGTAAAAATACCTTGCACTAAAAAGTGGAGCGAAATGCCTTGTAGCCTAGGGAGTAACGCTGGAGTTTGAACAGTCAAAGGTGATTGCACTGCCTCTTGCTTCGAAACTGCTTTGTGCTCTAAATTGGAGCGAAACGACTACCTCCATGCTTAGCATTTTTTTATTTGATGGGCTACACCATTGAAAATTCAAAGGCCATTTCACCTTCTCCATATTCGAAATGGAATTGTGTTGGCATTGTGGGGTGAAACGCGTTGTTGCATTGGGAGCAGTGCCAAAGTTGAAAATTCAAAATGTTATGCGCTCCTACTTGGGCCCAAAAATTCTTTGCACTTGGAAAACAGAATGAAACACCCTATGTAAAATTCAAAGGGTGTTGTGCTCTCCCTAACTTTGAAATTACTTTACGATTGAGGATTGGAACGAAACAAGTTGACCCACACTTAGCATTTTTTTTGGAAAAACTATTGCTGCACTCTGAAAATTCAACGATCTTTTCTCTCCTCCTTAGCTCAAAATTGCTTTACACTCAACCATAGGGGTGAAATAGCACTGGGCCCCACACCTATGCTAAAATAGATTTTCATTAAGTATTTAGAACAACACAAGGGTGTTGCACTCCCACTTTATCCCTAAAAAGGCTTTACGCTCTACAGTCGGGGCAAAGACACTTGGGCATTTATGTTTTTCTCTTTGAAGGTGGGCTTCGTTGTTCTCTGGCCTGAAACTGTCCTGCGCTCTACTCCAGCCCCAAAACTAACTTGCACCTAGAAACATGGAGTGAAACCATCCTCACCTTCGTCAAGACAAAGATCTTATCTGATGATTGAATAGAAGAAATATTGTAGCCAACAAAACACAAGAAATAGGGAAAACATTATGAAAAAATAACAAAGCTCCAAGGAAGAATAAATTACTAAATAGTAAAATATGTACAAAGGACATCAATGTTGCAGGAATACCAACATCTCTAGCGGCTTGCGGGGGGATTGATCTCACCTTAATGTTAATATCCCAGGCCTTATCTGTTGGGCTCAGATTCATTATTGCTATTTTCTTCTGAGTGCTCACTTATGGAAGTAGACTCTTCCTCCAACATCTCCCTTTCTACTTTTCTCTCTTCTTTTTTGGGCTCATGACCCTCTTCTTCTCCTCGACATCCTTCCTCTTATTGATCCTCATGCTTTTGGGGAGGCTCAAATTGTGGGAGACGCTCACGGATTGATTCATAGGTGGATTCGACCAGGGTCTAGGCTTCTTCTTGGAATGGAGCATGATTTTGGAGCTCTTTAACCAGGTATTAAAAATTTTCAAGCTTATCCACATTAGCGAAGTTAGCCCTCTGGCTAAGGTCTACCAAATAGGACTTGTCCATCTAAAATTTACCATCAAGTGGATTACTTGAGCTTTTGTAATAGGCTCACTCTAGCTATCAATCTCTAAAGTATCATCCTCAAAGGCATCCCACACTAGGCCAAGATCTTCCTTTGCCAAAATAGTCTAATCCTCACCAATGAATATAGTGAAACCAATCTATGTGAGAGCATCGAAATACATCAGAGAGATGTGCCTTTCCTATTCGAACACATCTAACAACTTTCTTACTTCTTGAGATATTTTTTGTTTCATGAAGTAAGCCTGCAATGTCATCTTTGTAGCTACCCATGACTGAGTAAACAAGCACATAAGAGCAATATGGAAGTCCATTTTTTCTAGGGATTATGCCTTCATTGCTAACTCTAGCCATCGCTCAATGTGTCTCTCAACATCCTCCATGATAGGTCTACCTGTAGAAACCTTTTGCTTGGCCTCACAAACAAATGTGAGGACCACTATCACCTTGCATGCCCTTGGTCTAAAATTTACCAGGAAGTGACGGTGAATCTCTTTGATGCGATCTTTTGTAAAGACCTTTGTTTTTACTATTATTTCCATCAAATGGACCTACAGCTCCTATACTAGAGCATTCAAATCATGCAACTGGATTTCTATATCTACATGCACCTTGAGGTGCTACTTAGATTGTTTTTTGTAATCATCCACCTCCTGCTCTAGGCTAGTCACACGTTGTTGCAACTTCTCAGATTTATCCTGAGCCTCTTTTAGCTGCGCTCTTATGTGTGCCAATGTCTCCTCTAGCTCTAGGTTTTTAGACTCAACCTCATAGAATAAAGTCTTGTAATGCTCACTATGAAAATATATGGTGCCCATTTCAACTTAAATGTTCTCTATCTTGTCTGATACATTGATCATTTTCATGTCTTTAATTGTATACTGAAAGGAATAGTCTGCTGGCATCATTTAATCTAGGTGTTTTTGGACCTTGGGCACCTTCTCCATATTTTGGAGTTGCATCCTCTCTAGATCAAATATGGTCCTCATTTCCATCTAAGATAGATCCTATGTATTTTTTCTTTTCTAGCCCTTGATCCAGCGTGAGGAACTCTACTGCGCTAAGTGTATGATTTTTGCAATCAGACCCTATTGAATGAACTCCAACTCCATATCCATTGGTTCCTCTACACAAAAGAGTGGCATGAATTGGAACAAAGCTTAATATGGATTAGCTTCAGTAGAGGACTCAAGGACAGCCGAGGAAGCAACTATGGCGACCTAGGGAGACACAGGGGTTTGCATAGTGGTGACCAAATTACTAAGGACCAAGGCTGGGACATCAAGAGACATCATTGTTGCTACTGAGGAGGTGCATGGGGGTGATAATAGGCTACGATAAATTGCAATAGTAGATGCATCAATTGTATGGATAGAATCCTGAGAGGCAGGGATGGAAGTTACTAGGAATGCAAACGCATTGGACATAGATGCAAAAGCATCAAACGTCTAATAAATAGGGGGTAAATATGAGGGGGCTAACGACTATGATGTCGGGTGAGGAGCGACTTATATGAGGATGCCAAATGCAACTTGGATGGAAACTCGGGTTTCGATATTGAAAATGAAAGATGTTAGAGGAAAAAAGAGAGAGGGAGAGAGAGAGAATGCACCTATAGGCTCAAAATTTTCTAGAGCTGTAGTGGTGAATTGTTGTGTGATTGGAATCATTCCTCCTTCTTTATTTTATGTGTCTACTTCCATATCAATAAAATACACCTCTCGTTGCACCTGTACGCTTGCTAGACTTGTTGCATAAGAATCAAAAATTTAGGAGCACTTCCTCCCATGGTTTTTGGTACTACAGGAGGGTTTGTACCAAAGGGTTGGGTTGTACCAGTTCGAGGTTTCTTTGCAACATTGGTGGAAAAAAGTGTTGCAGCAGCACTCCTTTTCTTTGAAGTGACCTCTTCTTCAAAGAGTAGTTGCTTGCCCTTCTCCTTGACAAGTGGGTTTTTCTTAGTGTGCTACTCCTATAGTTCCATTGCATATTCCACCTTTCTATGGCTTTGTGTACTCCTAGGCACAATGTCAGTGAATAGGATATGCCAATAAGTGTTGCAATTTGTATCATATACCTCAGAGAAGTTCTCATCTAGCACAAAACCTAGATCAGATGACTATTTTTTATTGTGGACGTTCATGATCCACCAGTTGGCAATTGTGTTGTCTAACCAATCATGTAGTTTGTTCTTCACCAGTTTGAATAGATTAGCATCAAGATCATGCATTGGATTTGATGAGGGGCCATACTCTATTTTTATTGTATAGAAGTCATGCCATGAGGGAAAGGACATCATCCTCTCCATGTGCCACTCCAAATTGTGCCCTAAAGGATTATTGTGCTAGGCCATAATATTTGGGTGTGGATAGATATGAAAGCTCTTTGCCCAATATTTAGCCTGAATATGTCCCATGGATCATACTTCCAGTGTTGGGGAAGCTCAACTAAGCAAAAATCATACAATGTTGTTGCTAGAAAATCATTTTACCTGTTGGTTGTGACCTTGATGTCACTGAGTTGGAAAGGCCAAGGGTAGGTGTGTGGCTTCCTCCTTCCATGTCCATACATGTCATCAGCGAAGTTGCACTGCTAGGATACTTCGAGGGAAAACAAGTATTTCATTATGTAGTATTGAAATAGGAAGGGTTTTCTAGTAAACCCATATATTCTGACAATGAGGCCCTGAGTGAGCTGGAAAATATCATCGAGATCCCCTTGCACCACTTCATCTCTCATCTTTCTAGGTACCTGCTCATAGATGTCGTAAATAAGCTCCAAGGATAGATCGAGAAACATCATGTTGAAATTATAATAGGATTCGTGCCTTGATAGGATTTGAATCCACTGATAAATAGGGAGCACATTGCCTTATCCATTCTTGTGGGTTGTGTTTATTAAAGCAAAGCAGTTATGCATGCGGTATAATAAATACCATGTAATAAAAGAGCATGGCCAAAATGACATGTCTTTCCCACTCTGCACATCGATTAGTTGGAAGTGTATTTATCGTACCAGCCATTTCACTCAGATAAAAATATGGGCTTGGTACCTGGATTCATAGTTGTGGGCGATTAGAACTTGCCATGCGAAATGTACTCGATAAGTAAAACTTACCACTTATATATTATTGAATATGTGGATAGCCCCATAACCCATGCCTGCATTGAGTATAAGTCAAGATATTTAAATACCTTCAAATATTTAGGTAGGTCTAGCAATACTTTGGACAACTTTAGCTTTTCATTCAGTTGCGCCCCCATGAACTGATGCATTTATATCATGTTGGTGTACCTTTCAATATGCTCATTACAACTAATTATTTTTACTATGAAGTCCTCAGGGGGCTTGTCCCCATAGGAGAAAGCCTCCTGGATATCCTCGATAGAGATGGCGAACAACTTATTTTTGGAGTCCCAAACCATCCTAGTCAGATGATCATAGAATTTGGTGATGGTGCATACCAAATCTAGGCAGTGGTGCATATATGTGTTCAAGTACCAGAATAGGTGGGAATTATAGGTAATCGTTCACCCACTTTCGATAGATATTTTTATGAGAATGAGCTCAACTATCTCGTGCAACTTATCCACATTTGTTTTGGTGAGCACACAGTCCTGTTGGTCACGAATCTGCCACAGGAAAGGATTTTACAAGTGCGCCCTAGACCCGGCCAACATTGAAAGGCTGGAAGCAAGAAATGGCTCCCAGACCAATCTCTAGAGTGGGTTGGTTCCCTTCACTACTCTAAATTTTATTTGAAGATAAGGGTTGCTAGAAAGAAATTCAAAAATGCGGAAAGAAATGGGAAATATGGCCACAGGCCGAAGTTATGGGATCGGAAAATAACAGTAGGAAATTTAAAGTGCAGCAACAGCAAGCAATAAAAGTTATCAATCTAACTTTCGCACGATGTACGCAGAGAAACCCTCCAAAATCACATTCCAGGAATCATACTCTCACGGCAGTACATAAATTCAGAATGCAGAATTTAAACGCAACAACCGTTAAAGAATAATAATGCGATTAGAAATGCAACAAAGACAGAAAGGAAATCACCCAAAGCGTTGCTTGAAAAATCAGAAGTCAAGTCTTTTATTCCTGCAAATGCACTTCAGTTTCTAGCAGAGAACTTTTCCAACCTTTGTAAATGAAAATTACATTATTATTCTTTAACGACTGTTGCGTTTAAATTCTGCATTCTGAATTTATGTACTGCCGTGAGAGTATGATTCCTGGAATGTGATTTTGGAGGGTTTCTCTGCGTACATCGTGCGAAAGTTAGATTGATAACTTTTATTGCTTGCTGTTGCTGCACTTTAAATTTCCTGCTGTTATTTTTCGATCCCATAACTTCGGCCTGTGGCCATATTTCCCATTTCTTTCCGCATTTTTGAATTTCTTTCCAGCAACCCTTATCTTCAAATAAAATTTAGAGTAGTGAAGGGAACCAGCCCACTTTGAAGATTGGTCTGGGAGCCATTTCTTGCTTCCAGCCTTTCAATGTTGGCCGGGTCTAGGGTGCACTTGTAAAATCCTTTCCTGTGGCAGATTCGTGACCAACAAGTCCCAAATTTTGCTCAATCTATCTTTAAGTGGAGGCAGTGGTACTTTCTCTTTCTTCTTACCCTCTTCTTTCTTCGAGGCCCTCTCCTTCTTCGAGGTCTTCTTTTTCCTAGGCTCAGTGCTCTTTTTTCCCGTTCTAACCTAGATTTTTCCCAAGCACTTACTATGGAAGAAATGATGCCTCACTATTGTTCAACATAGTGTGTTTTATCAGTAATTCTCACTCTGATTCAGGAAAATAGTGCCACAAAAAAACCTTCAATAATTTGTTTGAATTGAATTGAGGTGCATCGATGGCTTTTTTATAGCACATTCATTTACCCACTGTATTAATGGCATTTGGGTGGAGTAAATGCCTGAAGTGAATACGGGTGTAGTGGAGGATCACTGCACATTACTTAGTGTGCTGAGTGCACCTCCCAATGATGAATTATTGCATGGTTCTAAAATCTTCCTTGGAAGGCATGATGTGCTACCCTTTTTTAAATCTCCATATGTGATTTTTAGCCCCAAAAAATTTCCTCAGGGCATGTACTTGCTGGGCATTATCTTGGACTACAAGATCGTGCTATTAGAGAAAGCAAAACTACCCCTCACTTTAAACATGTTTTCATCATTTTCAAGGAGCAAAAAATGGCTTTCACTTAGAAAGTTGAGCGAAAGGCCCATTATCTCATGTAACCCCTAAAATTGAGTTCCACCCTTAAACTAGAGCGAAAGGCTACATTGGGAGTGACACCAAGGTGAGAAAATTTAAAGGAGGCTTCTCTCTTAGTAAGCCCAAAATTGCCTTGTGCTCACCAACTGGGATGAACTGGCCTTAGGTCCCACCAAGTCTTTTTTTTCAAGATGTTAGTCTTACAATGGCACTAAGAGGGGGGGTGAATCAGTGTAGATCTTTAAACTTAAATTCATAGCTCTTAAAACTGAAATAATGAAAACTTAAAACTAGATAAAGCAAGTATCACAAGAGAACATCACACAACACAAGATTTTGGATACTCCTCAAGAATGACTACTTTGACTACCATCCAAATCTAGCCTTTGCAAAGCACCAACTTTACAATCAATTTACTAGCACCAACTGGAAGGAGCACCAACCCCTGATTTATCTGCACCAATAGAAAGAAGAACCAACCTCTGATTTATCTGCACCAACAGAAAGAAGCACCAACCCCTGATTTACTAGCACCAACTGGAAGGAGCACCAACCCCTGATTTACCAGCACCAACTGGAAGGAGCACCAACCCATGATTTACTAGCACCAACTAGAAGGAGCATCAACCCCTGATGCCAAGCACCAACTTGGACTTCAATTTGAATCTACAAGTTTGATAGTAAGATACCTTTGCTTTTTTAGGACGCTGATTGGTCTTCTTCACCTTTGTGTTCTCTACACACTCTACTCTCTCTGTGCAATCACTTTGCACACTCTGCTTCGTTACAGTTGAACTTCACGATCATCTTCACCCTTTGCACTCTCTGTGCCTTCTTCTTTCTCTATGCAATCACATACGCACTTGGTCGAATTTCAACCTTTTTGCTCTTTGTGCACTTTTCTCTATCTATGCACTCACAGATGCACTTAGGATAATTTGACATGACTCTTCACTCACTTTGCACACTTCACCATCATCTCGCTACTTCTACGCTTTCTATGCTCTTACGACCACATTTCACACTTTGACACACATTCGATGACTTATGCAACCACACCACAATTCTCCAAACAACCCTCATTTTATAACAATATTTTCATGATGAAAACCCTAATCTTAGTTGGATTGCATAACAAATGTAAACCCTAATCTTAGTCGACTATCATCGGTATTAGTCGGCTTCAACTCATGAAGATATTCAGTAGTTCCATCACTCAAAGATTTCATTCGGTAACAGTCCCTGTAGCCACCGCACTGACTTTTGTTCACTCTTCATATTTTAGCTGCATGAATTCACTCTGTATCTGCCCCTGTAAATGTTGTAGAGATGTCGGTCCACTGTCATACTTCTCATTTTAGTTGGGTTCTTCTTCTTGTCTTACGCACATACGACCTATCGTGAAATCATGACATTTCTGCCTCTATAGCTTCTTTTGTTGCTGTTGCCACGAAAATACATGTCGCGATATCGTGACACTTTTTTCTCTCTCCTCTTTCTCTTTGCTTTGGCCCACAAAAATACAACATGTCACGATATCGTGACACTTTTTCTCTCTCCTCTTTCTCTTTGCTTTGGCCCGCAAAAATACAACATGTCATGATATCGCAACACTTTCACCTTCGTATGCTTTCTCTATTCTTTTGTCATGATATCGCGACATTTATGCCTCCTCAGACTTTGTCTTTTCTTTTGTCATGATATCACAACATTTTCGTCTTCGTATACTTCATATTTTCTTTTGTCGTGATATCACGACACTTCTGCTTCCATAGACTTTGACTTTGCTTTTGTCGTGATATCGCGACACTTTTGCCTTCGTAGTCTTCAACTTAGCTTTTGTCACGAAATCGTGACACTTCTGCTTCCATACTTAGCTTCTTTGCTTTTATCGTGAAATTGTGACACTTCTACCTTCGAAGTCTTCTTCTCTGCTTTTGTCACGAAATTGTGACACTTCTGCTTCCAAAGTCTTGCCTTCTACTTTTTTCATGAAATCGCGACAGTTCTGCTTCCATACGCTTCCTCTCTTTCTTTTGTCATAAAAATGTGACATGTCGCAATATCGCGACACTTTTCAAACTTACTTTCTCTCTCCTATTTTGGTCACGAAAATGCTACATGTCATGAAATCATGACACTTTTTGAACTTACTTTCTCTCCCCTATTTTAGCCGTGAAAATGCGACATGTCACGATATCGTGACACTTTTCAAACTTACTTTCTCTCTCTTATTTTAGTTGCGAAAATGCGACATGTCATGAAATCGCGACACTTTTCCAACTTGTTCTCTTTCTTTGAACTTGTCACGAAATTGCGACACTTTTTCCTACTTTCTTTTTCTCTTCCAACATGTCGCAAAATCATGACAGTTTTTCCACTTGCCTTTTTCTCTTCCAACATGTCACAAAATCACGGCAGTTTTTCTTGCTTTTTCTCTCTTCCAACATGTCACAAAATCACGACAGTTTTTCTTGCTTTTTCTCTCTCTTCCAACATGTCGCGAAATCACGACAATTTTTCCTGTTTTTTCTCTCTCTTCCAACATGTCACGAAATCATGACAATTTTTCTTGCCTACTGGATATGTCGCGATATCGCGACACTTTTCTTACTTGTCTTTTTCTTTGATATTTTGCATATGGGCCACTTCGGTCTTCTTGGAAAATCACTGTACATACTCTGAATAACCTTTGAACTCCTGTCTTTTGCATTTGAATAGCTTTTGAACTTCCTGTCCACTACATCAACAGATCTATCTGACTGTGTTGACAATAATGACAATACTGTTGTTGGACCTTGCTCAACAATCTCCCCCTTTGGAATTGTTGGCAACACATGTGCAACTTCCTGTAACTCTTCTCCCCATTTGACAATAATACCAAAGGGCTACTGCAGACTCCCCCTGAGTCCATGCACAACATTCTCAGACAAAAATTATTACACTTAGCAAAAATCACAAACATGAGAAAAAAGATAAACAAATACACAAATGCTCCCCCAGAGAATGTGGTCACGATAGCTAGTCAATTCTTGGAAAGTATTCTGCAATATATTCTGCCTCTACTATCGATAAAGAAGCTGACTCTTGTTTCTTACTGTGCCATGCAACCAATCTGTCTCCAAGATAGAATGCACCTCCACTGGTACTCTTTCTATCATCGACACCTCCTGCCCAATCTGCATCTAAATATGAAATAAGGGTGAAGTCTTTACCTTTCGAATACCATAACCCATACTCCATAGTACCCTTGAGGTACCGAAGAATCCTCTTCACTGTTGTCACATGAGTCTCCTTGGGATTAGCCTGAAATCATGCTACCATGCATACTACCTACAAAATATCTGGTCTGGTAGCTGTCAGGTACAGTAAGCTCCCAATCATAGATTTGTACATGGTTTGATCAACAAGTGGAGATTTGTCATCCTTGCTCAACTTGCAACCTATCTTCATGGGAGTGCTAGCTAGCTTACAATCCTCCATTGTGAACATTTTAACATCTCTTTCACTCCACAAACAACTACATGAACTGAAACACACTTTGACAACTATACGAAAACTCCCCCTGACTACTTGTCTTTCATCCTAAGATAACCAAACAAATACATAGGAGCATTAAAATAAAACTTTAAGATTGCTCCCCCCGAGGATGTGCTACCTAGAGTTTCTTAGTGCAATAGAGGAGTAGTCTCCTTCAGTCCAAGGAGACATGATTTCCTTTCTTCTATCTTTCTCCAAACTTTTTTGAACTCGGGCTTGGATTTTTCAACTACATCCCTGTTTTGCACCTTTTCATGAACTCGAACATTTCTCTTGTGTGGTTGTCTCTTGTGCATCATTGATGAATGATTATTTTCCTTTATTTTATGAACATGATTTATTCCTTGTATGTGTTGCGTTCTTTGCGTCTGATGAAATCTACTGTTTTGCCTTAGATTAGATACAAAAGTGCTTGGACAAAACCTTGCTATGTGCCCATGACCATTACATTGAAAACATTGTACATAGTATTCACTCAAAAACGTAGATGTATTTCTACCAGCATAACTCTTTGATTTATTATTCAATCCACAATAGGTTGCCTTGTGACCATACTGGTTGCATCTAAAAAAATAGCCATTAAAAGTATTATTATGAATATATTGAGAGTGATAGAACCTCTTTTGTTGTGGTTGCTTTGTTGTAGATCTCCTTTGATATTTTCTTCCTTTTGAAGATCCAGCTTCAAACTTTTCTTGCTTCGATCCTTCAACAGTGAACTTCTTCTTCTCTGCAGAGTTGGAAGATGAAGGTTGTTCAGCTTCATATCCAAGACCATGCTTATCCGTGGAGCTTCTTTGTTGGCTTATAATTTTATCTAGCAACTTTGTGCTCTTCTTGAATTTGAGATTTGTATTGGCCTCTTCTAGTTGTTTCTTCAATAAAACAATCTCTTCCTCTTGTTTGTAGCAACCAATCTCTTTCTCATTGATCTATGACCTGAGAGTTTCTTCAATCCTTTTGAATTCGTCTACCTATACTTTTAAACTATTTATTATTTCATTTGCATCCTCAAGATTTCTTGAGATTTCCTTATTCCTTTTTCTTTCTATCTTCAATTCATCTAGAGCTGCAATTAGTTCCTCTTTCAAATTTATTTCTACATCAATTTCTTCTTCATCACATTCCTGTTCTTTTTGTGTTTCTTCTTCGAGTGTCATGAAAAGACCTCCACCTATTTTTTTTTAGAATCATCCTCTAGGACTTCATTAACTCTCAACATATATGCCTCTATGTTCTCATCGTTATTCAACTTTAAAGCTTCGAACTGAGCTTGATGTGTTTGTAACTTGGCCTCCTTGATCTCATCATCTCCTTCATGAATACTCCTTAGTTTATCCCATATTTCTTTTGTCATTTTACAACTCATGATCTTTACCAGTTCACTTTCTACTAATCCGCACCTGATAGCATTCTTTGCTTTTAAGTCATTCTCAAATAGATTCTTATCAACAACATCGGTTGGAGGAGTGATGGGTATTGTGCATTCACTGTCTACTGAATCCCAGATGTTGTATCCCAAAGCACAAAGATATGTTTGCATCCTGATTCTCCATATCGCGTAATTAGTTTCGTCAAACAATGGTGCTTTGTTTGATGAGAAGCCTTCACCACCTACCATTGTGTTACTTCCAAGATCACCCTAGCCAATTAGGCTTGTATAGGAACTTGGCTTTGATACCAATTGTTATTTTTACAATGGCACTGAGAGGGGGGGTGAATCAATGTAGATCTTTAAACTTAAATTCACAACTCTTAAAACTAAAATAATGAAAACTTAAAACTAGATAAAGTAAGTATCACAAGAGAACATCACACAACACAATATTTAATGAGGTTCACCAATTTGGATACTCCTCAAGAATGACTGCTTTGACTACCATCCAAATCTAGCCTTTGCAAAGCACCAACTTTATAATCAATTTACCAACACCAACTGGAAGGAGCACCAACCCCTGATTTATCTGCACCAATAGAAAGGAGAACCAACCCCTGATTTATCTGCACCAACAAAAAGGAGCACCAACCCCTAATTTACCAACACCAACTAGAAGGAGCACCAACCCCTGATTTACTAGCACCAACTGGAAGGAGCACCAAACCCTAATTTATTAGCACCAACTAGAAGGAGCATCAACCCCTGATGCCAAGCACCAACTTGGACTTCAATTTGAATCTACAAGTTTGATAGTAAGATACCTTTGCTTTTGTAAGACCTTGATTGGTCTTCTTCACCTTTGTGTTCTCTACGCACTCTGCTCTCTCTGTGCAATCACTTCGCACACTCTGCTTCATTACAGTCAAACTTCATGATCGTCTTCGCCCTTTGCACTCTCTGTGCCTTCTGCTTTCTCTGTGCAATCACAATCGCACTTGGTCGAATTTCAACCTTTTTGCTCTCTGCACACTTTGCTCTATCTACGCACTCACAGATGCACTTAGGACAATTCGACATGACTCTTCGCTCACTTTGCACACTTCACCATCATCTCACCACTTATGCGCTTTCTGCGCTCTTACGACCACATTTTACACTTCGACACACATTCGATGACTTATGCAACCACACCATAATTCTCCAAACAACCCTCCTTTTATAACAATATTTTCATGATGAAAACCCTAATCTTAGTCGGATTGCATAACAAATGTAAACCCTAATCTTAGTCGGCTATCATCGGTCTTAGTCGGCTTCAACTCATGAAGATATTCGGTAATTCCACCTCTCGAAGATTTCATTCGATAACAGTCCTTGTAGCCACCGCACTGACTTTTGTTCACTCTTCATATTTTAGTTGCATGAATTCACTCTGTATCTGCCCCTGTAAATGTTGTAGAGATGTCGGTCCACTGTCATACTTCTCATTTTAGTTGGGTTCTTTTTCTTGTCTTATGCACATACGACCTATCGCGAAATCATGAAATTTCTGCCTCTATAGCTTCTTTTGTTGTTGTTGCCGCAAAAATACATGTCGTGATATCGTGACACTTTTTTCTCTCTCCTCTTTCTCTTTGCTTTGGCCCACAAAAATACAACATGTCACAATATTGCGACACTTTTTTCTCTCTCCTCTTTCTCTTTGCTTTGGCCCATGAAAATACATGTCACGATATCGCGACACTTTTGCCTCTGTACGCTTTCTCTATTATTTTGTCATGATATCGTGACATTTTTGCCTCCTCAGACTTCGTATTTTATTTTATCATGATATCGTGACATTTCCACCTTCGTATACTTTGTCTTTGCTTTTATCATGATATCGTGACACTTCTGCTTGTTGGCAATTTTGGGTACATTGGGTACATTGCCTTTGCTCAAGTGTTGATGTTGTCATTGATGTCAAGAAGCGGAAGGGTTTTTGTGAAAACCAAGGCAGACAAAATAAAAGGTTTTATTTAAAACCATGGACAACAGCCTTTGAAATGGGTTTTTCTTAAAACCCAAGTTGGCTTTTCGTTTCATTGAAAAATGTGCCCCGATGATGAAGATATTTAATTTTAAATATTTAGTTTAAATTTTATTTATTTAAAATTTAAATTTAAATTTTAAAATTAAATTAAAGTTTCCATCGTGTTTGGAAATGCCGATGTATTTGGAAATGCTTCGAAGTGCATATATAATGAGGCTAATAAATTCATTTCAGTAAGGGATTAGTCATCGATATCAATTGGTGTGCATTTCATTTTCGACATTGTCTGCGCTAGCGAAGGATAAAAACAATATAAGCGTGATTAATATTTTTGGTAAAAGTGGTTAGTTGAAAGGTGCGACGTGAAGTACAAAGGCACCTTGCATTACGACGAAATTCTAAGATACTCGGTGGATTGAGTGAAACCCTACGCATGTGTTTCTACGATACGGAAATTGATGATCGCACAGAATTTAGAGAAAGCATTTGTAGAGGGTTTCAAAATAAGTGGACGAGTGTGCCGAGGAGTGTTTTGAACTCTATGTAAGGGGTGTGTGATCTACGTGCCGAGGGTTGTTTTTGAACTTCGCACCAAGGAATTTTTTGAACCATGTGCTAAGTTGCCCAATAATTTCACAAGGTTAAGGTATGCAAATTCGTATTAGACAATGCTTGGTTTTATGTTTTGGAAGGGGTAAATAATTGATGTAATTATAAGAAAGGGAGTTATAAGGTATGAGAGTTGTTTTGATTATTAATATATTGATTATCTTTTGAAAGGATATATGTATAAGGGTAGTTTTTTTTGTGAGAGATTAAGTGAAATAAAGGAGTTATAAGGTAGAGTGTCTAATATTGAAATGTTGAATGAAGAAGACATAGAACCTTGATTATATTTGAACCAAGGAATATTATTGAGGAAATATTAAAGAAATATGTTGTCTACTAACCTTCTTGAGTTTGGCAAAAATGTGGTTATGGTTATGGCAAACTTGTGAGATCTTCTTCATCTTCAATAAGGTATGGGCACATTCTTCTTATGAGTATGATTGGTGTATGTTTTTCTTGAAATAAGATTGGAGTGAAAAGGTATTCAACTAGGTTTCCTTTGGTTGGGTGTAAATCCTATTTTCTGGTTTGTTGAAGACTACTTATGCATTGTTATCATTGATGAGAGTTTTGGTGAATGCATAATTTTGGTTTGAGGTAGTGGAAGCATTGTGCACTAGGGTTTATGTTTGTGAGTCTTGCTACTTGCTTTGAGTTGGTGAAACCCTTGGTTGGCTGTTTTGAGGTTGATGGTTGAGTTGCTTCCATAGAGGTTGTTTGATCAAGTAATTGCTTTTACTTGATTCATGATATTGGGCTTACTCCATTGAGTTGATTTGAACAAGTTATTCTTTGCATTTGGTGATATTGTGTGGGTGGCTGTTTTGTTCAAATATCTTTGGAGGGAAAAGGATTTCTACTTGTTTCCTTTTCTTGTGATGATTGGTTGAATGCTTCAAGGTTAATGTTGAGTTGTATGATGTTGGTTAAACCTTGTCTTTGAGCATTGTTGTTGAAGTCCTAATTGGTTGAGAAAAGATATTGGTTGTTGGAAAGAACATGAGTATCATTGTTATATGAGATATTGCATGGTTGGCAATTGTTGGGTTGTGTTTCATGTTCTTGAGAAAAGCATATTACATCTATCTTATTTCTATGAGATTTGAGATTGAGATTGGGAGTTAAGTATAGAACATATTGAGTCTCTAACAATTCTCTTTATGCTTCTATGAGGTTGATGAATCACATTGGGTCTCTAACAATTCTCTTTGTGGGTTCATGCCAAGCAAGTTTTCTTGATGAACTTGTGAGCAGGTTTTGGATAGGTTCCGTTGGGGACTTGTGAGCAGGTTTTGGACAGGTTCCATTGGGGACTTGTGAGTAGATTTGGACAGGTCCTAGCAGAGGACTTGTGAAGCTGAGTTTGATAGTTCTATCAGAGAACTTGAGGACAGAGGTGCTTTGGTTCTATGAGAAGAACCTGAGGACTGATTTGTGCCAGATCGAAGGACTGTGTTTGGTGTAGATCAAAGACAGAGGAAGAGGACATTTGTGCTAGACCGAAGGACTGTGTTTAGTGCAAATTTGAGGACCAACTTTGAGGTGATAGAGTTGAAGACAGAGGTCTCCAGCCAGAGCAGGGAAGACAGGTGTCTTCTATGGATAGAGTTCCATTTGCTAACGACGGTAGAGGCAGAGGTCTTCTAGAGGATCACCAGCTAGAGCAGAGGTAGGGGAAGGTGTCTCCTTTGAGTAGAGGCTCATAAATTCAGATTGGGGGAAGGTATCTCCTTTGGGCCGAGGCTCATAAACATTGTAATCGGGAAGGATTCCCAGAGGAATTTGATATAACTTTTAGAGAAAAGTTTTATCCGTGGAGTAGCCCACCTTGGGTGAACCACGTAAATTGTTGTGTCACTTTGTGGATGGTTTTGTGCATTGCTTTGATATTGCTTTGGATATATTGCTTTACTATTTTGAAGTATAAAGGAAAAAGTAAAAAGAGGTCTTATACTGTTCACCCCCTCCTCTCAGTATAAGCTTGTGTTCTTCACTGCTTCCATAGACTTTGACTTTGCTTTTGTCGTGATATCGTGACACTTCTGCCTCCGTAGTTTTCAACTTAGTTTTTTTCACGAAATCGTGACACTTTTGCTTCCATACTTAGCTTATTTTCTTTTATCATGAAATTGTGACACTTCTACCTTCGAAGTCTTCTTCTCTGCTTTTGTTGTGAAATTGTGACACTTCTGCTTTTGAAGTCTTGCTTTCTGCTTTTTTGTGAAATCGTGATAGTTCTGCATTCGTATGCTTCCTCTCTTTCTTTTGTCACGAAAATGCGACATGTCGCGATATCGCGACAATTTTCAAACTTACTTTATCTCTCCTATTTTAGTTGCGAAAATGCGACATGTCACGAAATCACGACACTTTTCAAATTTACTTTCTCTCACCTATTTTAGTTGCAAAAATGTGACATGTCGCGATATCGCGACACTTTTCAAACTTACTTTATCTCTCCTATTTTAGTCATGAAAATGCGACATGTCGTGAAATCACGACACTTTTCCAACTTGTTCTCTTTCTTTGAAATTGTCATGAAATCGTGACACTTTTTCTTGCTTTCTCTTTCTCTTCCAACATATCGTGAAATCGTGATAGTTTTTCCACTTGCCTTTTTCTCTTCCAACATGTCGCGAAATCGTGACAGTTTTTCCACTTGCCTTTTTCTCTTCCAACATGTCACGAAATCATGACATTTTTTCCTACTTTTTCTCTCTTCCAACATGTCACAAAATCATGACAGTTTTTTCTACTTTTTCTCTCTTCCAACATGTCACAAAATCATGACAGTTTTTCTTGCCTATTGGGTATGTCGCGATATCACGGCACTTTTCTTATTTGTCTTGTTCTTTGATCTTTTGCATATGGGCCACTTCGGTCTTCTTGGAAAATCATTGTACATACTCTGAATAACATTTGAACTCTTGTCTTCTGCATTTGAATAGCTTTTGAACTTCCTTTCCACTGCATCAATAGATCCATCTGACTGTGTTGACAACAATGACAATATTGTTGCTGCACCTTGCTCAACACAAGACTGGGTCGCACTTCTGTTGAAAAGTCAAAGGTACGTTTGCCTAGGTAACTACTGAAAAGATGTTACGCTGGGAAGTCAGGGTGAAACAATATTTGAATTTGAATTGCATTCTTTAAATCCCAAAAGGCACTAATTCTTAGAGTAAAAACCTAGGCGCTTTTTCTCGAGATAGCCTCAAAATGGCATTTCACTACCCAACTAAGGGTAAAATGGCTTTTGAATTTGACTTGTCGATTTGACCTTTAGTTTTAACTTGGATTTCATTCCTTAGAGCATCAAAACGGGGTTTCACCCCTCAACAAGAGCGAAACTCCTCCTTGACAGGATGCCTTCCATAGCACTGAATTGCTCTGCCAGGCAATACTAAAAAATGGCAATATGAACATCTTTGCAGTGTAGAAATACCTTAGTTTGCCTTTTGCACCTAAAAAATGCTAACCTCCTTTTACTTGGTGCACTAAAAAATGCACAAATCAAACTAAAAAAAATAAGCTTACTTAGGCTCTTTGGCACCATTTCTCTTCTAGTTAGAACTCTGGACCAAATACTACACTACTCATAGTGCGAAAGAGAGCGAAGATACTTATACTTCGAAAAAAAAATATGTACAGGAAAACAACAAAATAAAATATATATACACAATTGAAAAATTTTATACTACCTCTCACTGGTAGTATGCCTTCAAATGAAGACCATTAACTGATAATGGAAGAGTAAACCCATTCAGATCTTGAAGAGTGAAATAATTCACCTAATAGACCTCAAAATTTCAAAACAGACCCTCCCAGAATGTGTCAAATTTATCATGATTTTCGGGCTTTGATTCTTCTCATTCCATTTAAGGACCAAGTTGCCAATATGGAAGGCCCGATTGAAGGTCTTCTTGCTGAACCAATTTTTTTTGGTCTTAGAATGTTTCATGAAATCCTCGTAGGCTTTATCTCTTTCTTCTTCCAATTGCAGCAATTGGGCTATCCTAATACTTATAGGATCAAACTCTTCACCTTCACTATCCAACTATCGGAGAGACTACAATGTAGGTAATTCAATGAGTGGGGATCACTACTTCTTTCCCGTATACCAAGGAATATGGGGACATCTTGATTGATTTCTTGATAGAAATGTGGTCAGCCCATAAATCAAAATCCAGAAGCAAATGCCAACTTTGCTTGTTTCCTTTTAATATTTTTTCAGGATCCTGAGTAAGTTCTTATTTGTAGACTCCGCTAAACCATTATCCTACAGGTAGTAACTAGATGAAGTTTTGAGGTAAATACCATACTTACTTGTGAATCCATAGATTTTGGCACTGGTGAAATGAGTGCCATTGTTAGTTGTAGCATGAGTGGAGTGCAATATTCCCGAAGGGGATGTGATGAAATATCTTTAATATAAATTTTGAGTAATTGCACATAACCTAGCCAATTTTGTATATTTGTACGATTTACAACTGTAAAATCCTTAAAATGTACAACTGGAGACTGTACAACCCCAAAACGTACAGTTGTATGGTTATAACTGAACACTTGTACATTTTTCCAAGAATATTGGAATTGATCAAATATCCCTCACTTTGCCATGATTCACTTGGAAATCACTTGATTTACTTTTAGAATGCTTAAAAGTACAATCTTTGACCAAAAACTTATTATTTGTACAAAATTACAAACCCTTGTACAGTTTGGTCATGTTGTTGTACGGTTTGGTAAAAACCCTTATTCTACCAAATATATTGACTTAGAAAAATACCCATTTGCATATTATTGCCAAAAACATCATTCCCAATAATGGGTAACAACCATTAATCTGATTTTCTATTTATTCCTCTATTTCACATAAGAGCACATGGATGGTTGTACGTTTTCTGGGTATGCAACTCCACCATAGATCTGGAATCCACAATACCTACAATATCAATAAAAATCCACCAACAATATAATTATTGAGATTGCTCTCAGATCCACACACATGCATACACAAATATGGTCTAAATGATCATTTATATTATTCTGGTATTGTACACAGATAGTGTACAGTATTACACATCAGTAAATACAAATTATAGTATTAAAATCCTTCTCATTTCAGGATAACCATGGATAACCTTTACAATTGCACCCAACAACACAACCATTACTGAACTACAACCAACCATCAACCAACAACACCAAAATTTGAATGGGGGGCTTATAATGGTTGTCCAGGCTGTTCCAAAGTGGTTTCATGAGATAGTTCATTATTTACAACTGCCCGTAACTTCACATTAATAACAATAATTTAATGTTTCTAAAGTTTAATTTGATTTTCATAAAATTACATTTCATTTGCATGTCTTTACATTTCATTTCATTTCACATGCATTTTTCATTTATTTATTTTTTTAAATTTTTTTTATAAATGTACAATTCCACCCAATTGTATGTTTTGCTTGTCAATTGTACAATTTAGACCAAATTGTACATTTTACTTGCCCTTTGTACAATTATACCAATTGTACATTTTTATTTTCCACTTGTACAATTTATACCAAATTGTACATTTTACTTGCCATTTGTACAATTTCATCAAATTGTACATTTTTATTCAAGACTATGCAAATCCAAACTTTATTCTTGCTTATTTTACTGGAATATGGATTTTTCTACCTACATCTACCCCCTCCTCTAATTTTATCAACGTCCTCGATGACACATGATATGGACATTGGGGATAGAAGCACTGTAAAATGTACTACGAGCACTTGTCACACTCCTTTCACTTCCTTCTATTCCAAAGGTCCTCAATAACTGGTATCACTACCAATTGCTTCTCATAGTATATTATATTCAAACTGCTCCTTGGAAGTGCTAAAATCAATTGTAGCAACATCATCAACATGACCATCTTAATAAACATGACAAATATCACCTTGATGATGAACATGATCAAGATGAACAACATCATCAATAATGTGGTTCATTGCCACCTATGATGGGGGTCAAGGGGCAGGAGCCCCCTTGCATGGTCAAGGGACAACATCGCTTGCAAGATCGAGGGATAGCATCCCTCACATGCTCCTTCACTTTGGGTTTCGAACCAATTTTTTCTCTTTGTTGGCACTTTGGGGTCCGTTGCTCAACCCACTTAAACAACTTACCATTGAATCAATTTTTCTTCTCTCAGGTTCTAAATGACTCTATCTTAGCCTCAAACTGCCCTATCTTAATCATTACTAGAAATTATTCTCCTTGTATGGTTTTTCTCTATACACTTTCACATGGTACGGTTCCATTTTGCATGATTTATCCTTGCACAAATTGCACTTGTACGATTTCATCTTGTACAGAATACACTTGTACAATTTTATCCTGTACGAATTGCAGTTGTATTATTTTACCCTGTACGAATTGTACCTGTATGATTTCATATTGTACAAATTGTACCTATATGCTTTCATATTGTATGAATTGTACTTGTATGCTTTCTTATTGTACGGATTGTACCTATATGATTTCATCTTGTACAAATTGTACCTATAAGATTTCTAAATCGTACACTTATACAATATAAATCGTACAACACATTGAAATGTATGATTTACCACTTGCAATTGTGCACTGATTTTTAATTGTACAATTTCATTCACTAATTGTACGGTTTGGGTCATTTATACGATTTCAACCAACCTTTGTACATTTCCTTCTTACAAAATCTTACAATCCCATCCTTCTTTGGTTAAGTTTGCATGTATGACACTTTGCTCCATTTGAACAATATCTTCCAATTTTATAGATGATTTTCCTATGTGAACAACATCCTCCATGTTTACAATTGATTGTTCCTCTTGAACAACTACCTCCAATTGTACAATTGGTTGTTCCACTTGAACAATATCTTCCAATTGCACATTGACTACACTTTCATTACCTACACTTAAATAACAACACTTCTTAGTTCACTCTATTGGTACATAAATCTTCTACATTTGATTAATAACTTGTTGTACCCACTCATATTGGATAACAGTGGTCTCCACTTTGTTCACTTGTATGGTCGCATTAGAAAGAGGAGGAAGGAGAAGTGTCACGATATCGCGACATGTTGTAGTTTCACAACCAAAATAAAATAGAAAGTGTTAGAAGATGGAGTTGTCGACCACGTTTGGTCCAAGGTGTGGGTAACTCAGCAAAGGGCTAATCAGACTATCCATTTTGAGTTATTGTCTCGGTTTAGTGTTGTGCTATTGTTGTAATAGGTTTTGGGTCAACCTGTAAAACCCGGTTGTAATGTTTATGTCCCTTAATTACCAAAAAAAAAACTTGTATGGTCGCATGTTGTTCTTCCTTGTCAACAACAATCACTTCATCCTCCATTGAAATTAAGTTCACTTCCTCACTTCTAAGCATGTTTCTCAAGTTCACCTCCACCTCCCTTATTTCTTGGTAAGGGCTAGAACTTATCTTTGATGCTTCAAATTCTATATACATCACTGATTCATCCTAATTTACAATATTGTCATAGTTACGTGCAAAGTGTACCCACAATTGGTGTTGCCAATATTGTACAATGGGTCTACCATCACTGTCATATTGTATTTTTCTTCTTTTATCTTTGGTATGATTGTCACACCTTGCATCACCACTGACATTCTTCCTTTGTACAAGCTTGATTTTGGATGCATCTACTTGTGGTTATGATCTTGCACTCTCTATGTTACAATCAACATCAAATTTATCATTCTTTTATTTGGAGTCATTTTCTTTCTTGACTTCTTGACTCCAATACTTGGAAAAGAAAATACTATCCTGTCCAAAAATCAACACTCTCATTGTTTGAGTTATCTTCAATTTCAGATTCAATTTCATCCTCTGAGCTACTCTCCTCCTTATTAACATGATGCCAGTTCATTGATGTTGCTTTTGCCTTGCTTTCCCAAATAAATGCATAATCTATAGCTTCTTGGTATGTGCTTGGAGGAAAAATCTTCATTTTTTTTAATACATAGGAAGAATTCCATTTACAAACCACGTCCTCTTCAATGCCTTGGACTGGTATTTCTCAAAATGATTAAACAACCCATGTATATTTCAATTATAAGAACAAATAGACTCATGCTCACCTTGTTTTGTTCTATAAATTTTAATAAGAATCTCATCCTCATTGTCATATAACTAAAATTATTTTACAAATGCATCATGTAATTCTACCCATGTTTGGTACTTATCTTTTGGTAATTTCATATACCAGTCTATTGCATATCCATGAAATGTTATAGGAAACAACCACCTCCATTCTACCTCATTGGTCTGTCCAATCCATTTCCACATTAGGCAAAAAACTCTCCAATGTAGAATTGAATCTTCTATTGATTCTCCATGAAACAATAGATATTTACATGATATGCCTAAATTATCCTTCAGTTTAACAGGTTGGCTTTCCATAGCCTTACATACATCACCCTAAAATTTCTCTTCTGCTATTATCTCTTTCTTCTCATTAGAAAACATTCCATCTTGCAGTTGCTTTGATGTCATACTCCCATCCTACTCACCATTAAGCGTACCCATTTTTAGAGTTTCTAGTGTCAAACTCACCTCTCGCAAACTATTGGACTTGTCATCTTCTATTGGCACTGATGTCATACTCTCATCCTACTCACCATTGTGTATCTCTACTAATAATTCTTGTGGTATCAAATACATTCCCAACCTTTAATTTCTTACCAGTATTTCTCGTCAGCTTTGGCAAAAATTGACTTGTACACTTTATCAACCCATTTGTACGGTTACATGTACTTGTACTATTTGATTGGCAATTGTACATTTTACCTTGCAACTGTACTATTTCATTGGTAATTGGACAATTTACTTTATCATTGTACAATTTACATTGCAACTATACTATTTCATTGGCAATTGGACAATTTACCTTCTCACTGTATGTTTTACCTTGCAACTGTACTATTTCATTTGGACAATTTACCTTCTCACTGTATGATTTATCCAACAATCGTACAACTTTCCCTCTTTCTATATGGATTTTTCTAGCAATCGTATACTTCTTCCTTTGGTTGTACGGTTTCCCCCAACCATCATACAATTTTTGCCAATAACCACAGACTTTTTACTTTTTTATATGCGATTGTGCAATTATTTCTTCCATTCGCATGGATCTCTTTGGACGATGCACATTAATTGAACAACCTTGCAATACTTGTAAATTGCAATCGTTTGTATAGTTATCAACTTTAAAATTGTACAAACCCTCTACAATATAACCATCATCTCCATTTTTCACATCAACCATACACATCTCGTTGTGCAGTTTATCATCCACATCAAAAAATTTATCTTCTACATCTATGGCTTTGACTGGATGCCATGGTATTTTTTGTGCATCCTCCCAAGCAACTTGCTTCTCACAACTCCATGTCATCAAGCGTACCCCCAATTCATAGAGACCAAGTCTCCAAGATGTAGAAATGGAATGCAGCATACTTTCCCACATATTTGACAAATTAATTGTCATCTACTTTCCTGCAATCTCATCTTCGCAGGTTTGTATCTATTATCCACCCCAATGTTATTCCATGCTAATTACTCTTTCAAACCTTTCATCATTATCAACCATGATAAAACTAGTTCAGATCCACACAACAGGTGCCAAATGTAGCACGAGTGGAGTGCAGTATTCCTAGAAGGGGATGTGATGAAATATCTTTAATATAAATTATGACTAATTGCACATAACCTAGCCAATTTTGTATAGTTGTACGATTTACAACTGTATAATCCTTAAAACGTACAACTAGATAATGTATAGCCCCAAAGCATATAGTTGTACGGTCATAACTGAACACTTGTACATTTTCTCCAAGAATATTGGAATTGATCAAATCTCACTCACTTTGCCATGATTCACTTGGAAATCACTTGATTTACCTTCAAAATGCTTAAAAGTACAATTTTAGACCAAAAACTCATCAATTGTATGGAATTACAAACCCTTGTACAGTTTGGTCACGTTGTTGTACGGTTTGGTAAAAACCCTCATTCTGCCAAATCTATTGACTTAGAAAAATACCCATTTGCATATTATTGCCAAAAATATCATTCCCAATAATGGGTAACAACCATTAATCTAGTTTTTTATTTATTCCTCTATTTCACATAAGAGCACACGAATGGTTGTACGTTTTCTGGGTATGCAACTCTACCACGGGTTTGGACTCCATAATACCTGCAATATCAATAAAAATCCACTAACAATATAATTATTGATATTGCTCTCATATCCACACACATGCATACATAGATCTGGTCTAAATGATAATTTATATTATTCTGACATTGTACACAAGCAGTGTACAACATTACACAATAGTAAATACAAATTGCAACATTAAATTCTTCTCTTTCCATGCATAACTCATGGATAACCTTGACAATTGCACCCAACAACACAAAAATTATTGAACTACAACCAACCATCAACCAACAACACCAAAATTTGAATGGAGGGCTTATAATGGTTGTCTAGGCCATTCCAAAGTGGTTTCTTAAGACAATTCATTATTTACAACTGCCCGTAACTCACATTAATAACAATAATTTAATGTTTCTAAAGTTTAATTTGATTTTCATAAAATTACATTTCATTTGCATGTCTTTACATTTCATTTCATTTCACATGCATTTTTCATTTATTTATTTTTTTAATTTTATTTATAAATGTACAATTCCACCCAATTGTACGTTTTGTTTGCCAATTGTAAAATTTAGACCAAATTGTACATTTTACTTGCCCTTTGTACAATTATACCAATTGTACATTTTTTTTTCGACTTGCACAATTTATACCAAATTGTATATTTTACTTTCCATTTGTACAATTTCATCAAATTGTACATTTTTATTCAAGACTATGCATATCCAAACTTTATTCTTGCTTCTTTTACTGGAATATAGATTTTCCTGCCTACATCAGTTACTATTGCATCCATGATTCCAAAGCGGGTTATCAACCCTTCCAAACGGGTGATGACTACATCCTGGTTATCTTACTTGGTGGGCACTGCTTCTGCCCACCGGCTAAAGTGGTCGATAGCCATCAGGATGTACTTATGCCCCACTAATAAATTTGGATCTATTACCCGAATGAAGTCTAAGCCCCAAAACTAAAATGAAACCTCAACCTGAATTGGGTGCAAGGGCAAAGAAGCATTCCTAGTGCAACCAACATACCTCTGATATTTGTTGCACTTTTGGCTAATCTTAAATGTATCAGCAAAAATTGTAGGCTAGTAATAGCCTACTTTAATTATCTTTAAGGCCATAGATCTTTCAGTAAAATGGCCCCCAGACATTCCATAATGGAACTCGTCTAGGATTTTTGTTTTTCTATCCCCCTGATACATCTTAGGAGGACACCATCTATGTTTTGATGAAACAAACTGCTAGGTAACAACACATATTTGCAGACCTGTAGCCTGAACCTTTTCCTCTGCAAAGCATTGAGGTTGAAAGGGTACCATCAAGTACTAAAGTACTCCACCAGGTTTTATGTCTAATATCTGTCGGGTATAGATCAATTTGCAATATTTCTCTCTTGCATTAGATCATCCCATTGAAAAGTTATCACATATGATGCGAAACTTCAAGAAAGTTCTTAGCACAAGGCTCGGCCATGGACCAGCTTAGTGGGCCTAACTTCTATATCAAACTCTTGGATCTTAGAGACCCAACCTGCCCTTTTATTGCTAAGCTCACCCTGAATGAAAAATTTTCTAACATCAGGGTGTACCACGTACACTATCATCTTGCTCTACGATATGAAATGGAAAAACTTCTTTAGTGATCACATCATCGCATGTACTTGTATTTCAATGAAGTTATACTTTTCTTTATGCGATTGGATGACTTGGATGAGGAATGTTATCAGCCGCTCGTCCTCGTCCTCGTTCTTTTGAGTCAGGACAACTACGTAGTTCTCTAGTTCTCCAATGATGTAAAGGATAAAATCCTTGAAGTAGTTGGGGTTTATCAAAATTGGGGCCTAAGTGATTATTTATTTTATCTTCCTGAATGCCTACCTTCTCTCCTTGGTCGATTGAAACTTAGCATATTTCTTAAGGAGTTTGATCATTGGCTTTACTACTTGGACGAAGTCGAAAATGAATTTTTGAACAAAATTATTCTACCCAAAGAAGGATTGGATGCCATTCTTGTTTGATGGTAGAGGTAGCCTAAGGAGAGCTTCTGCCCTGACAAGATCAATAGCTAGTCCTTTCTCCGAGATCACATGGCCTAGGAGCTTGCCTTATTTTACCATGAAAATGGATTTTTTTGGGTTTATGGAAATTCCAAACTCACGAAACTTCTCAAAAACCTATCGCAAATGTAGACCATGTTCCTTCCTCTTATGGAATAAAATAATCATATCATCAAGATAAATTACAATGATGTGATTAAGTAACTCACCAAAGACAAAATTCATTGCTCTTTGGAAAGTTGCTCTGGCATTTGAGAAGTCGGACAACATGTGCTGGCAGGCAGAGGTGCCCCACTTGGTGGTGAAGGCGGTCTTGTACTATTCTACATGTTTTATCAAGATTTGGTTGTACCCAAAGAAGTTATATAGAAGAGAAAATATCTAATCTCCCACCACTATGTGAAGGATTTGATCAATTTGAGGCAGCGGGCAGTGATCCTTCAGAGATGCTTGGTTAAGGTCCTGAAAGTCAACATAGAGGTGGATGTCTCCATTATTCATTTGGACTGGGACTAGGTTTGCCACCCAGGAAGAGTGTTTGATGGTATAGATGATCTTCACTTCCCACATCTTTAGAAGCTTGGCCTTCATCAATACTTCTATCTTTAGGTTAGTTGGCCTTTGCTTCTGCCTGAAAGGTTTGATCCCTTCCTGCAGTTCAATAGTGTACTGGAAGATACTCTTGTCATACCCCCTCAAATCCTGATAGATCTAGGTGACAATATCTTGGTATTATTTACAGAGGATTATGATTTTCTAAATTTCCAATGTCGTGCAGTTAGTTCTCAACTTAATAGCTTTCCCAAATTCTAGCTCTAGCTCCTTGTATTCTATTGCATTCACCTTAATATTGTGGGTAAGGGACCTGTCATCTTGGTCAAACAAACTTTCAAAGGTAATTAAACCTTTTGGGACATGGTTGTTCTTCAGTTGAATCAGGCCCTCATATTCTTCCTTTTTGAAGGTCATGTCTTCAATGTTACCTGCTTCATCAATAAAAAAAATTAACGATTTGCTCGTCACTGTCAAAGACCTACCAATGAATATTTTTATCCAACACGGAGGGCCTTTATATCACTCTCAGTGCCTTTGGATTTTGCATTATATTCTCAGTATGGGGCATATGGATTCAATAGATACTAAGACATCAACATGCTTATTCTGCTCTTGTGAAATAGACTGAATATTTAGAGTTGAGAAGGACTCAAGAAGATCCCATACCTTATTATGATATGCTTTCAGATAGTGTTTCTTGGCAACACACTTATTAGTTACTTAGTTGTAGATCATATCGAAGTCTTCAAATATTTGCAACTATTTTATTTTGAGTTTCTCTACCTTTCGTAACCCTGAACACAGGGCTTTATACTTGGTAGCATTATTTGTATAGCTCCATGTGAGTCTGTACAAGTACATTTTTTGATTTCCAGAAGGAGAGATGAGGACAAATCCTACCTCGACACCATTCTTGCAATGGGAACCATTAAAAAAGAATTTCCATTGTTTATTAGCCATGGGGTCTTGATCACTTGGTACCTTAGCCTTTTCAGGCTTGGTAATTTAATAACACCCAATCTCAGACTCAATCATGGCATTAAAGTCTTGCATAGAAAACTCATATTTTATGCGGAGTTCATCCAGAGCTTCTTCCATAAGCTCTATTTTCTTTTCTTCCTCTACTTCCTCGATTATATTAATCGAGTACAATTATTTTTCCACATCCTAGATCCTTTCAATGTGAAAGCTAGAGGGTTTTTCATTGAAAATTTTACTTCTCCCTCTAAAAGGGATTTTTAGGTGCAAATAGTCTAGAGATAGATAGCCGCAAAGTTTAGCAGTGAACTCCGTTGATAAGCACATGCTAAAATATGGCTCTATATCTACTACCACAAATTCTTAAATTACTGTGATCTATGGAATCTTGTGCAACACGATCGAGATATCCTTGATGACCCCCACTATTTTTATTGGAGTCCCATCCAGTTGAAGCACCCCAAGACTGCTCATAGTGTACTCCATACCCATAATATCAAAAACTGTCTTGGAAATTATGGTTGTAGAAGCACTAGAATCGATCATGAAGTTATGCATGACCCATACCTCCATCCTGAGGGATAGATAGAATGGTGGTAGCCCATTCTTCTCGATGGATGAAGTAGTCAAAGTGTGCATTAAGATAGTCTGAGTCAACTTTTCCTTGTGCTTAGCAAACTTGAGTGATTCTTGCAGTAGGTCAACTTGATTGGGTAGTTGGAGCATGTCGAAGAGGCTTACCTTAGTTGGAGTCTTCTTTAACTTCTCAATGATGATGTACACTCTTGTACCAGATTCTCCTCCCTCCTTGGTAGTCTTGTACCAGGTTCAATACTACTGCATTGATTTTACCCTTTGATGCTTGGTCAGCGAGGGGTATCTAAGTTTTTCTATTGCCTGATCCCTCACCTCAGTTTGGTTTTGAGAGGTTGAAGCCTGTGGTTGAATAATTCTCCCTTTTGTCCTTGAAGATAGGAATTCTTTTAATCGAACATAATCTGCATGTTTTGATACTTGGACTGACTCCTTTTCTAGCGGTAACATCCTATTTCTTTATGGATTTGAACTAGAATGTACCTTCAATGGTTCCATTTGAACTGAATTGATCTCAATGGGCTTCTTACCCATCCTCATGAGGATAAAGACCTGATTGATAGGGAGAATCATAAAATTGTGATCAATTTCCCTTATCATATTTACCTTCCCACCAAGAGCACTGTTTGCAAGGGTTTGTACATATTTTAGATGAACCATGCAATTTTCTTCATCGTGCGAGTCATTACAGGTGGATCACCAATAAGCTCTACCAGATGAACCAAATTCTTTATTTTATAGCAGTGCATTTCTTTCGAAAGCCTTAATGGTGGAAGCGGTTTGCTCCCTAGTGATCGAGAGAGGGGAAGTGTATCTCCTTGGCTGGAAGATTTGATCATTTTGCCTCCTCCTCATGATGGTCATATCATTTGCCATTGTCTTCATCGATGCCTACAAATCCTAAAATTATCTAGTCTGGTCCGTATTTATGACTGCCTAAGGTACAGGTAATGGTAATGGAGCCAATGGTGCAGGTAATTCTAGATACAAAATAAGAGTTGGGAGCAGGTGCTTAAAACTGTAGAGTGGGTATCGCTTTATTATAAGGATTGGGATTCTAATATTTATTGGCGTACATCAAGAGTGAAGGCATAGACTAAAAAGATGCACTAGGATACATATTTTGAGGAAATTCTATATAAATCAGCATAGTCACCTTCGAAGGTAACTTTTCGATAGCTACTAGGTCAACCTCAACCTTCTGTGCCTACTCATACAAATTAGGGAAAGTATTAACATTAGCATGTTGGATGCTCATGTTAATATTTGAATGAAAATTTCTCAAGCAATAGAACATCGCTTGCTCCAGAGTGGGTTGAAGACTGGCAGTGACTCTTTGACAGGTCCACATGAACCTGATGTTGAAATCCACTACCTCCTATCGAAGATGCCTTTGGATGGTGGTGAAATGGTGCAACAAAGAGAAGAGGTCCACTTGTTCATTGAAGCCCCTTATCAACTATTCTACTAATTGATCCCATGTAGTGATGGTGTCGATTGGTAGTGATCGCTACTAGTAGAGGAGCTTACCTCTCAACAAGAGCACTAGTAGCCTCGCCATTATATCTTCTTCGATGACATGTTGAATGGTTTCCAATGCAGTGAAATCTTGGACGTGCTCATAAGCCATATTTTATGTACCATCGTATGTGGGTAGAGCCTTTAGTGCTACGAGTGGTAGTTTTTTTTGAGCTGTCAAATCTAAAGGTCCTAAAGGATTTCATGCGAGGAAATTCCTAGGTGGAGGTTGTGCCATCTAGACCAGAGGATTTGGTGGATTTGGAGGAATTGGAATGATTAGAACATTCGATTGAGCCAAAATGTTTGGAACGTTCGATTGAGGGGGTAAGCTAGCCGCAGTGCTAGTAGGACTTGGAGTTTGTAAAACTATAACAACTTGTGAGGGTGCTTTCTCCTACGGGATAGTCAAGGGTACTATTCTTGGATGCTCTTCTAGAGCATCAATGTTGAGCTCGAAGAAGTAAGCTGCTTCTTCTAGATTTTTAACCTTTAGTCTTGTGTACATGAAGGTGTGGGATTTTAAACCAGATTCAATATTAGGAGGCTTTTGAGTTCAACTGAGTCATTAGATGTTTGGATTTTATAGTAATAATATGAACATCAACTTATTAATACTGCTTTGAAGTGGAACATTTGCGTCCCACCGAACATACCAAGAATTTTTGGTCAATAATTTGCCTTAGGTATAAAATTTCTCATTCATGCACCCTAGACCCAGCTAATATTGAAACGCCAAGAGGAAGAAAAACCTCCCATGCCAATCTCTAGAGAGGGCTAGTTCCCATTCTATTCTAACTTGGGATTTGAGATTAAGGAACATGAAAGATATTATAAATGATTGAAAGGGATGGGAGATATGGCCTTAGGCCAAGTAGAACATGTGTGATGGACTAGAAACATGATAACTTAACTATACATTGAATTAATAGCACTCAACATAGAAAACTAACAAAAATTAAAACTAGACATCTAACATGGTAATCTCTATAATTATTCTAGCATTTATCCTCTATCGAGAGTCAAATCCAAACATAGAATTATAACCCACATACAGAGCAAAGAATTTAATAGAAATATAATATAGAAGATATACACATAAAAATAAGTCTAGAGTTAGAGCCAAATGTTCTCTGTATTGATAGTAGAATTCAAGTTACAACAAACCTCTAGCAAAATGTCCACCACCTTACATTGAAATTGTTAGCTTTTATAGAGAATTGTAGTGCTTAAAACATAAATGCACAACCACAAAACATCATGGTGGTAGGAAATATAAGATTTGATAAAAGAGCACTCATCAAATAGTAATGAGGCATGACATGAAATCGGATGACTCATTGAAATGTAGTTGTGAATAATAAATGTGCTAATGGGGTTAGCTTACTAGTGCCATATCCCTAATTACCGAAACTGCCTTATCGAGATATCAGATTTAGAAATCTAGGAACATCAAGTTTAGAAGCTTCTCAGATTGACTATGTTTGAATGGATAAGGATGAACCTTTCTTCACTAAGAGAAGCACTTTGTAGAGTTCTGGATGAGGCAGGGAGGGCTAGACTAAAACAGGTATGCTAGATGCAAGTGCTACCTATGTTTAGTTGTTTCCTAGATTGAAATGGGCTTGCACTCCAAAAAGTGTAGCAAAATGAGTTAACAACTTGAGAGTAGTGCATGCGTTGAAAAGTTAAATTTTATTGCACTGCTACTTACTCCTAAAACTACCTTGCACTTGAAAAGTAGAGCAAAACACTTTGAACCACACTTAGCATTATTTTTGCTTGATGGGCTGCACCATGGAAAATTCAAATTCTATTTCTATCCTTATAAACGGAAAATGAATTATGCTTGGAAAATAGAGTGAAACACCCTATTGCATCAGGAGGGATGCTAGAGTTGAAGAGTCAAAGTGGCTTGCACTGTAGATTGGAGAAAAAATACCTTGCACTAAAAAGTGGAGTGAAATGCTTTGCAACCTAGGGAGGCGTGCTGGGGTTTGAATAGTCAAAGGTCATTGCATTACCTCTTTCTCTAAAATTATTTTGTGCTCGAAATAGGAGTGAAACAACTGCCTCCATACTTAGCATTTTTTCATTAGATGGGTTGCACTGTTGAAAATTCAAAGGGCATTTTGTCTTCTCCATCTTTGAAATGGAATTGCACTGGCATTGTTGAGCGAAATGCATTATTGCATTGGAAGTAGTGCAAGATTTGAAAATTCAAAATGGTAAGCGCTCCTACTTGGGCCCAAAATTGTTTTGCATCTAGAAAATAGAGTGAAACACCCTATGGAAAATTCAAAGGGTGTTGTGCTCTCCCTAAATCTAAAATTTATTTGCGCTTGAGGATTGTAGCGAAATGAGTTGACACAAACTTAGCATTTTTTTGGAAAAACTGTTATTGCACTTTAAAAAGTCAACGACCTATTCCCTCCTCCTTAGCTCGAAATTGCTTTGTGCTTAGTCATAGGGATGAAACAGAACTAGGCCCCACACCTGCACTAAAACAAATTTTTATTAAGTGTTTAGAATAGCACAAAGGTGTTTCACTCCCACTTTAGCCCCAAAAAGGCTTTGATCTCTCCAACCAGGGCAAAGACACTTGGGCATTTATGTTTTCCTCTTCAAAGGTGGGATTTGCTATTCTTTGTCTCAAGACGAGCCTACGCTCTACTCCAGCCCCAAAACTAACTTACACATAGAAACATTGATGAGTGAATAGAAGAAAGACTGCAGCTAGAAAAATGCAAGAAACAGGGAAAACATTCTAAAAAAATAACAGAGCTCCAAGGAATATGAAATTATTGAATAGTAAAATATGTAAAGATAACATCAATGTTGCAAGAATTTCAATAGGTGGCTACAAGGACTTTTGAGAAAATTTATAATTTTACAGCAAGAGAGAGCTGCTTGGTGGACCAGTAGGTAAGTTTTTGTTCCACCCTGTTAATGACATACTTACACAACTCTAGAGTCAAACTGCTAAATACAAATGAATGCTTAAAAAATAAAATATTTCCTCCTTCTAGATGATCTTCCATTGATATTGACTAATATAGTGGGGCATCGGGTAGGGAGATTGCTTGTAACATTGAGTCTTTCTCCATTGAATGGAAAATCCAAAATCCATACAAAAAGTTTCGAGGTAAGTAAGAATTTGTCGAATGACACCTTCTTCCTCAATAAGTGTGAGGAAATATTCATCAACAAAATGACCGTTGATTAACTAAGTCTCACCTTCAGGGAGAGAAATTCTTTAAATAGAACCTCGAGCAGCGTGGTGAGCTAGTAAATAGCTAAACCCCTCAAAAATGAAGACATGCGGGGATAGCGCTAACAAATAACCCTATCTAATGGATCAGAAGATCCCAACGATCGAGGACTTGTGACTATTAATAGATAAAATAGTCAAACCCTCATTGAATAACATCTCCATAGAATTGATGGAAAACCAAGAGCTTTAAGTATGTCCAAAATGAATGACCAATCAATCTTGTTAGCTTTCTCAAAGTTGATTTTTATGAATAGGGATTGTTGGTTGGAATTGTGAGCCCACTCCATGGCTTCATAGATAGCAATAATATTGTTAAGGATGAACCTGTATCGAATGAAGCTAATTTTCTTTGAGTGCAAGATAGGAAGGAGGTGGAAAATGTGAAAAGCCAAGCCTTTGGCGATGATCTTATAGGAAATATTAATGAGAGTAATAAGCCTCCAATTGTTGATGATTTTTGGATCACCAACCTTGGGGATAAATTTAATAATCCTTGATTAATAATAGGGCTCATAGAACCCCTAAAGAAGGCCTCCTGATAGACTTTAATAAGATCAGGCTTGATAGTGTCCCAAAGAGACTTGTATAACTAATGAGGGAAGCCATCAAGACCAAGGGACTTATCATCAACCATTTGAAAAAGACCTTCCTATAGATCCTTAAAAGAGAGGTCATTTTCACAAGTAGCTCTTTGAAACCCAAAAATCCACTCTAGGAAAACAAAATTTTAGAAGTTAAGAGCCCGGTCACATTGAAGGGAGTGGGTCTGAGCTGCAATCATGGTATGGTAGTGCTCTTCAAAAGTAACATGAATGCTAGAAAGTTATGAAACATGCTTTCCATTAATGTTAAGGGTTTTAATACCTAGAAATTGACTGTGAGGATGTAGGCATTGAAAGAACTCCATAGTCATCTTATCTCCAATTTTGAGCCAGTGCAACCTCACCTTGATCTACACCCCTCTAGGATCATAGTGCTCTTCCATGAGAAGTTAGTGTTTGACCATTATGAGGTACCTCTAAAGCTCCTCATTGAAAGGATTAGACTAAAGTTTAGTTGAGGCCACCTGTAAATACTGATTGAGATCAGTGTTGGAGTGGTAACGAAGCTTAGCAATTTTGTGCCCAAGAGAGTGTAGGAAGCTAGCAATGCACTAGATAGTAGGGTTCCACCACTCAATCCAACCTCAGACCCTCAACATAATGTGGTGTAGAATAGAGGTATTAATATAGAATTTTGAATGAGAAAGAGGATGTGGAAAATAAAATGGGAGAATGGTCAGAAAAGCAAAGCTCAAGATGGATAGAGACAAAGGAAGAAGATGATGAGATCCACTCAAGGGAGAAAATATCATAATCTAGGAGCATGGATTTGTCTAATATTTTCACAACATGAATCTCACCCTATTGATTATTAGACCATGTGAACCAAGCATTATTAGGGAATGAAGATAATAAGAAGTAGCTATTGGGGTCAGAGATCCCAACTTTTCTTTCATGAAAAACTATGCTTATATTTTCGTGATGATCCACCTCATGGGAAGAAGATCCACATTGTCATGAGAGAATTCAATCATATTAAAATCCTCATAGAGAAAATAGATAACAGGAGAGAGAGAGAGAGAGAGAGAGAGAGAGAGAGAGAGAGAGAGAGAGAGAGAGCACCAAAGTGCATAATTATCAGTGGTATTTTTAGGCACATAGATATTGAGCACACCAAGAATATAACCATTAATTTCCATCACAATCCAAATGGTATGATTGGAAGGGTCACATACCCAAGATTTTAGTTTGAAATGATAGGGTTCTAAAAGGTAGATGATTGCCCCTCCTTTGCCTATGTCATGCATATATGAAAGGAGTGGCCCTTGGAATAGATAAAGGAGAAAATAATCATTAGAATGAAATTAGTGACTTTGACTTCCTAAAGGTAAAAAATATCAATACTATCAAATCTAACCTTGAAGTCATCCAAACCCTGACACACAATGTACTTGCAAATAGGATCTGTCAAACTCCTAACATTCCAATATATGCACTTCATAAGACATAATCAAGGAGCATATTTCCTTCGATGACCTCAGAGTCCTTGAAATATACTAAATATTCAAATGTATTCATGAGAAGCGTATAATGATTTTCATGAAAAATCCATCTAGCATCACTTCTCTAGGGGGACACCTGAGGACTCCCTAGTTGGACTACGAGAGCAATGAGGGTTCCATAAGGGAAATTTTTTAGATGGACTAGGTGGAGAGACAATGCATTAGTTTGAGGGGATAGATTTTGGTATATTTGATGGCTTAACTATCTAGGAGCCTTGAAGGGTCAAGGAGACTTCTTAGGTATTACCACTAGAGGTATCTATAGGAGGAGCAATAGAAGTTTCTTCTATAGTGAATACATAAGAGCTCCCTGGCTGAGAGCTTAGTTGAGACTCCTTTTTACTAGATTCCATAGAATTATATAATTAGTTGTCTTTACCATTGTTCCTAGTGACAAACATCCATTCCTCCCCTCCATTAGTGGGAGGGGTAGATTGAACTGTAATCAAAGGCATTGATGTCTCTACTCAAGCTTGATTTTTGAAATGACCCTCCATAAGAGAGTAATATTTTATCTTGTGATCTATGGACTGACAATAGTAACAGGTGTTGGGGAGATTACTATAAACCACCTATTTTTGGAAATGGGTCTTACCAACTTGAATATCAATAGAATCCTTGAGGTCCTTTGAGAGATCAATTTCAATGCAGATGCATTTGTATGGCCACACATCATAGAATTTTTATGGCTCCATGCACATAAAATTTCCAATGGGTATGACAAGCTATGGTAACAATGACTAGAGGTGCAAAGAGTGACCTAAGAATTCCACCCAACAAAACAAGCACACGTAAGGAACATTGACAAAAATTGTAAAATTGCGGTGCCAGGGTTGAAGAATTAAAAAGGTATTTCTAAAATACCAAGGACCTTTTATCATAATTGTAACATGTTCTAGTTTGGAAAACTAGAAATAGAAAAACTTTAGTAAGGTTCTAAATGTGGTCAACTTGTATGCCATATGGCTACCAGTATTGTTGAATCCATTGATAGATTAGCAAGTCACTGGGAATCCTCACCAAAAAGTACCCAATGAGGGCATGACTCTTAAGCTAGTTGAAGACTTTATAAAAATTATGCATGGGCAAGACTATGTCTAGCATAGAAGAACTACCTTTGGGATAAATTTATTGGGTCATTTTACTAGTGTTATGGTTCTCCATAGCTATAACTTCACTAAAAAATGAAACAATGACCTAAGAGGTGGCCATAAAAATGGAAGGAGCCCCCAACCCAAGGTGAAATTATTACATGGAATGGTGCAGTAAGTGTGTTTAGAACTTGTAAGGGCACTAGTGGTATGGTGGTACAACATGCAACTGAAAAACCCTAGCAAAGCCTCTAGGTTTGTGTTTTTTTCTTGTTTAAGGTTTGAATTTAAATAAGGTAATATATGAATATAAATTTAAGTAGTTTTAAACTTTTATGTGATATAGGCTTATTTTTATAAATAATATTTTTTATTTAATGTATGTTTACTAAAGGTCTGAGGTTTAGAACAATTGGTTCATCCAAACCCCATAAGGGGGGCGGAGGTCCAAGGTTCAAATCTCGGGCCTCGTCGGACTGAACGCTTGTCCCTTTCCTGGTGCTTTCAGCGGCGTAAAAGGTTTAAAATGATTGTGGCATGGTGGTTATAGGGACGGACTGCATGAAGATCTGTGTGGTGGCTTCTAGGGCGGATAGTGCAGAATATTGTGGTGGCCATAAAAAGTCGGACAACCTGCCTGGATTCGTGGCGGCTACCAATTCCACCATGTAAATTCAAAAAAAAACAAAAAGAAAAAATGTATGTTTACTAAAGCAATGTTTTGTTACTAAAATATGGTATATAACCTTAACCTAAACTTCACTTTAGTCTAGTCTTAATGTTACAAATAAATACAACAAACAAGGTCTAAAGCTATAATGAATTTTATTTTTGATGACAAAGTAAATGATGGTTTTTTTTCAAGAAGCAAAGGTGTAAGAAAATACAACAAGAAAGTCCTAAGACATAGTTATAAGCTGGTCCCCTATGTGATTAAGACTAAATTAATTCTTTCTTCATTTTTTTCTATTTTGCTAATAAATGGAAAATAAAACCTAGTTTAAGTAGATAATAAACATAGTCTTAGTCCTAATTAATTAAATGATAAATATTGGGGGAAATAAAACTTGTTTATTCCACAAAGGTAAACACATTGCCAATCCAAAGAAACACCATCAACTCTTTTTCCTATTGATGGTGCTTTCACTTCACCTACAAAATAGAAAGAAATAGACACAAAAAATGATAGAGGGACCTATATATACTAACAAAGGATTTTGGACTTCCTTGAATAGTAATCAAACCCCTATTCACATAGATAAAAATTATAAAGTACATGAAATAAATACCTAGTGGGAAAAGCACCACTAGGTTATGATAGCACCATTGATGCTTTTGTTGTGTTGGTAGTTTTGTTTTATGTAAACCAGAGAGCAATAGTGCCATCGACCTATAATTTGGTAACACTTTTGCCTCTAAGAGCAAAACAAAAATATTAAATGCAAGCTAGACTAATATTATGATGACAATGATGAGGGATATAATTAGGGAGTATAAAGACCCTATCAAACAAAATAAAACTAAGATTTTACTTGCATGAAAAGAAGATTAAATTAAAAATATGAGATCCTAACTAAATACAAGATGTAAGAATCAAGATTAACTTCAAATGCAACAAGAAAAAAAACTTAAAGCTATAAGTTTAGGAGCATGTCAAAATAAAATAAGGGGAAAGAGCACAAACCATGACACAAGGTTGTTTCCCCCTTGTTTCTAAAAGCTTGTTAGTTTTCTTATTGTTCACACTTGAATGGTTGAGCTTGAGAACCTAAATGTACGATGCTTGAGATTACTTGGAGACTTGATTGCTTGGAGAAAGTTTAAAACCTTAGATGCTTGTAATAACAAGAGCTTGAGTGCTTGCAAGGATGCCCTTCACAAGATTATGACAAGAGTCTGGCATAATATTGCCATGCAAAATGAAATATTCCTATAATTCTAGAGATATTTTGGCTGAATTTTATTACTTTCAAAATACCATAGATTGACATCTCCCAAGTGCTAGATTTATAGGAATCTATGTTACTTGGGGGAAGAATTGCATTGAAGATGACAAAATTTGTAATTGTAATTAAGAATTTTAAAAGGATCAAGAAGCCATTAATGAAAGAAGAGAAATATAAATTCTTGTATTTGAAACTTTTATAGGAGCTACAAATCAATTTTTAGGGATTTGGTTCATTAAAGGTGGATGACTTGAGAGGGACAAAAAGTCAAATATCTTGGTTTTGGTGCATGACAATCAAAAGTGTTGGGTGGAAAAAATGCTTTAGCTCATGACCATTGGAAGTCAAAATTAGGTGGGAAAGATAAAAATTGAAGGTTTGACAAAAACACTGCCAAGTAATAAAAGTGCTACCAAATCTATCATTCACGCCCTAACACTTTTGCTCGTAAAGCAATAAATGCTCTAAATTTGGGCTCAAGAAAACTTGATTTAATTTGGCTAATTGAAAGGCTAACTAATGAAGGGATTGGTGAGCTTGAAGATTAGCCCTGCATTCAAAATTGAGTTTATGCATTTGTCCTTTTTTCATATATTTATTGCATAATTAATGTGTAAGAAATTGACATAGATGTCCTAAATTTGAGACAAAAATAAATTTTGTTGCTTATGGTTAAGTATATAATATGATTTATGTTGTGATTAGTTTCTTAGAAGTGATTTTAAATTTTGTATTTTAGATAACTTTAATTATTTTCATGCCCCAATTTGCATTGATAGGTGTTTAAATATTGATCTTGCATCTATTTTTCATCTTAAAAAATATGTTACAAGAAAGAAACAATGTTATTGCATGATGCTTTTTCACTACAATGGCATTATCACCTAATGATGGTTTCATTCCTAGGCAATATTGGATTGATTTTATCATATCTATTGAGTTGCACTAATTCTAATTAGACTAACATAGTATTTTGGTTGGGTTGGATGCAGGTTTGACTATAGACACTAGATTTTCAATGGAAATAATGCTATTCATTAGGGATAATATTAGAGCATCTAGACTTTGTTGACCATGCTCTTTTAGTAGTAGTAGGGTTATACCGCCCAACCCTCCTACCAATGTTGAAGTTTGACAGGGAAATCCTAACAATATTAGATGAATGTTGTTACTATGGGAGATATGACCATGAATCTATAGGATCCTCAAAGTTCCAATCCCAAGGGTAAAGGTCTGCATGAGCCAAGACTAGGGTCAGGATTTAGAGATATTTATAGGGGTTTTGACCTATTCAATCCTTATATTTGGTATTAGCATTAATGTTGCATATGATAGCGATTGAATGGATACATAAATGAACCTCTTAAGCATGTTGGTATTTGACATATTACTTCATGACACAAGTAAGAAGTGTTCCACTAAGGATGGGGAGATGTGGTAGTAAATATGTAGGATCAATAGATGGTATTTGCACAAGATCCATTAGTGCTAGTATAGTTGCACTTGATTTAATATCAAGTTTTTATATATATGGTAGAAGCCTAATATATTGCATAAAATTATAGGTGTGATCCTAGGAGTATATTACCATCATGAGATCACTAGGGGTGCTGGGAATGTAGGTAATTAGGAGGCACCAATGGCATATAGATGGGGTTGACAATTTGAGGCTAGGAAAAGGAGGCCTTAAATGGGGCTTTGGTAGTGGTACAAAGGATGGTTAAAGATCTGTAGATAATGTAGATCACCTAGTAGCCATATAGGCATGATCTTGGATGGTAGGAGGATGTCTACCATTTAGCTTGTATGAGACAAGTTAGATGGTTGGTGGACCATGGGAGGAGTAGGAAATCCACCATTTTGACTAGGTGGTTTTCCAAGTTGATGTTCAATAGGGGATACTAATGATGCTAGTATGGTATAATAGGTTCATGTGGGAGAGAGGGTTTCAGTACCACCAGACATAGATTCATACGTAGATATGGACCTTGATGATCCTATTGTATTGGATATTGGGTAGGACAATCCTAGAGTGGCAACAAGATACATCTAGTGGTACTAAGATTTCTAATTTGGGAGGTTCATAGTTCCATGGGTATGACCATAGAGTTAAATATATGCTATCATTGTCAAGGAATAGAGGTAGACAAAAATAATAGCAATACTAGTAGCAATACCATCACTATAGCACTACCTTTGCCAACGATTTCAACTAGTAATGCAATACTGAGTATATCATCTCAATTAATGATTGAGGTATAGAGGGACATGTCGGCCTAGTAGATGGAGAGCTTGTAGGTAGATATATAAATGGTGCAAGTGGAGATAGCCACATAGATAATAAATAGGAACAAGTTCATAGGATAGGTCATGATGATGTAGTAAACTATCTAAAGTTTGACTATGGAGTAAAACTCAGAAGCAATGAGAGTTACAATAGTGGCATAAGTAGTTGGATGTTCTTCATGGTAGTCCTTCCATTATATTTTAGTATCTGGTAGGATGTATCTGGTTGCTTGATCTAGTCAGGCATCATTGAGCCAAACATTTTATTTTAGTTCTAATGTATTACAAAGCCTTGCAATTCTTACAAAAAATATGGTCATGTCTGATCACTAGAGATTTTACATTTTTCTCATTCTTCTTCGAAGATCTAGTTTGTTTGAATATTTCTTGAGCCTTCATTCAGTTCTTGGGTGGATCAGTCTTCTACCAGGTCTAGTCTCCAAAACTTATGCTAGTTGGCCTTACGCATCCCAAGTGTAGTGAGAACTCACTACAATATTAAAACCATAGGGTGAAATTATAGAGCATGATGGGCAAGTGGCATTAATGGAACTTGATATCAAAAAAAATTGGGCTGAAGATAAAGTGCAACTCATGAATAAGGTCAAAAAAGTTATTTCATAAGATTGTGTCATTGAGCCAAAAAGTAGTGAAGAAGGAGAGAGAGCTAGAATTTGTGAAAAACACCATTATTAGCTCTTAAGTGGAGGTCAAAGCACTCCAATATCAGGTAAACCAACTCACCAATTGCCTAAATAAGTAACCTTCAAAATCTCTCCTAAAAGTAAAGGAATAAATAAAAAGCCTCATAGATAGGCTTACTAGCCAAGAAGCTCAATTTAACTAGGAGAGAGAATCTCCAGAAGGAAATAGAGTATTTGAGGAAGAAGAATGATATTTAGTAGTGGCAAAGGGATCAGGAGCCTGGTCAAGGAGATTAGTGATGCCTACTAGGATGATATTGCTAACATTGTAATAGTGGTCTCCTAGGTATTCACATTTATTGATAAAACCATTATTTAGAGCATGCATGTGAGATAATATATTGAGCATAGTCTCACTAGAACCTCCACAAATATGGTTGGAACACATATTTATTGGATAAATTTGGCCATTATGTTAGACAAACTTAATGTATATCAAAATTCATGATAAAGAGGTAGTATCTTAAAGAGTAAGTAATCTACTCTAGAAGAAGTGAATGTCACAATAATGCAAATCCCAAGTAGTTGTCCTGCTTTATACCATTGAGAATATTAGGACTCAAATCAACTCATCGCTACACAAAGGACTTCCCTATCCTTGGAGTGAAGATGATAATCTCTCCTCAAAAGAAAAATATTTATAGCTGCTAAGGTGGTACAAGGAGAATATTTCCTCTTTTGGAGCATGGTTAGACCCTCCTATGGAAAATAATTTGGCTTGGGTAATGGGGCCACTAACAAAGCTAAGAATCTAGGTGTATGAGGTTATCAATCAAATGAAATACTTCTCCCACAATGACCAATTAGATATCTTAGTGATCTAAAATAACTTCAAGAAAATATGGTACCCTTTAGAAGAAGAGTGAGGAGCGATTAAAAAATCACTAGATAAACTTTCAGATCAGTAATTTGTATGTATTCTTTTAGATTATTTTATTTTTTACTCCCAAGGATAAAGGTAGACACTTTAAATTTTTCTTTAGAAAGCAAGAAGACCACTATGAGTTGTCAAAACTATAGTGAGCATCCACTACACTTACGAGATTATGCCTTAAGAATATTTTGAAATAATATTGAAGCAAAGGAAATATAGGTGGAAGGAGGAGGAGGCATTGGATAAAATGCAAGCAAAATTTTTGACCAAACGATATCACCACTTTACAAAAAATTTGACTTAAATTACGAGGTAAACGTTTAGATGATCGAAGTACTATCTTAAAAAGTTCTAAAAGGCAAAATATGACAAAAAAAATTGAAGGGCACAAGAGGAGAAAAAATTTCAAATATTGAAAGTAAAAAATTTTCAAAGGACGTAAAGGAAGAAAACTTCTAAAGATCAAAAGTTGTTAAAATTCCAAAGAAGGAAAGAGAATAAAAGTTTCAAGGGTTGGTTTGCAAGTTGTGAAAGCTTCTGAGGATGGATGAAGTAATTTTCTGGAAGTTTAAACCATGTGAAAAGGTCCAACAAAAGGGTAAGAGAAAATATTTTGGCAGATCACTCGATAGAAGTCTAGTTTGGTTATGGAGGTTTTATAAAATTCTGATGAAGGAAGAAATAAAAAGTTGTGAGGACCCTTTAATTGAAGAGCAACAATATTTATTGTTTTGGAAATCAATATATTTATGGAGAGCACAAGAAAATTTGATAAGCAGGACATGCAAAATGTAGAAATTATCAAATAATAATGGTTTGATAGAGCAAATTGATAAGGAAGAAGTTCATATTACATAACTAGTAATCCCAAAGATTTTATTTTTGATGCACAAACTCAAAAATGAGTAATTGAGCTGGACTAATGAGCAATTAATGAAAAGAGCTAAGGTCACCTACTAACATTACTTGGGCTAAATAACCTAGGGAAAGTGATTTACCTATTAAAGAAAAAAATATGGCAACCACAACAATATCACCTCCAAGTTTGACAACATTGATTATAGTGAGTGGCAGTTGAGAATGTCAACAATTGATGGACATCCAAAAGCTAAGAACTTATGATTCTAGACCTAGAGACCTCAAAGGGCTAAAATGACATCATATAAACTAGGTTAAGGGAAATTCCTGCACAGTTTTGAAGGGAAAATATGCCCAATTTTATCTAAAATAGTGATTTTCTAGGCGTTGTAAGATATTTATTGGTTGCTATTTCAAGCATATATTTAGGCCTTCTATGTAACTATCCTTCCATTTTATTTTTTATAACAATCTATACCCAAGACTTGGGTCATTTTTTGGCATAATTATATTCTCTATTATACATATATATGATAAGTTATGATTACTGGTATTTTTATGTCTTGTTTCTTGTTTATATGTGCATGTATGAGGAGTCGTGACTACTTGGCCTTTTGTTCCATTTCTTGTATATGCTTATGTTTAATTGTTTATATTAAAAAAATGATCTTTGTGCTCAATCTACAAGTGATTCACAGATTCATTTATCCTATTATTATGTAGAAGAATCTAATGATCTTGACTTAGCATCCTTGGTTAACTTAGGACTTCACTTTTCTCTATTATTTGTGGTTTTTCTTTGCCTTTTTCTTTGTGCACAAAAATCTAGTTAGGTTAAGTTAGAATAGGTGAACGTTGAATATCATATCATATAAGGATCTAACATTTTAGAAAACCCTAAAGGTTGTCTAATTGAGCTGCTTACTAAACTCTCGAAGCTACTTTGTTGTGTTGCTCCACATAAGACGTTATTGTCTAGTGCATATGACCTCCACAACAAGTGACCATGACAATTAGAGAGGACAACCCATACAATATATTTATAGCTATCAAGATTTGAACCTAAGCCTTTTCTATAAAGAATAATCTATCTCAACCTTTTGATTTAAAATTGTCTTACTTATAGAGAACAATTTTTATTTTTTGGTTACATAGAGGAATCAATATCTTCCCTTATTTATCTTCCACCCATCTAATTTTTTACTCCACTTTTTGCCATTATAACAATTTATCACTCTTATATAGATAGAACAACTACCCACTATACAACATGAGGTGGACCACTAGCCCTCTAAGAATTCAAATCCTTGATTGTCTACTCGTCAACACTCTAGTGAATTTTAATCTATCTACTCCCTTTAGAGAAGAATTTTAGTTTTACAATTTTATGTTTCAAAGGCTACAATGGTTATAAATTTTATTTTTATTGGTAATTCATTCAAATAATTTTACATTAGTTGTTTCTAACAATATCATTTAAACTTCAACGCTAGTGTATGACTTTATTGTCCATTGTGTGAAAGAAATAAAATAAAATTTTGAACATGACATGGTGAATTATTGATTGTTAGTTCACATCCACACATTGCTTTTAGATGCATACAATTCTTTAAATATGGTCACTTAGCTTATTTCTTCCCAAGAGTGAATATTCAAGTCAAGTAGAAGGTAAAAGATCAAAATGCCTTCATTAATGAGAATTTTCAAGTAATACAATAGAAAAGAATTCAACTAGCTACTTGGTGGAAGGATATTACAAAAATATTATTTTGTTACATATTGTTGAGAAGAAAACACTTATAGATGGATATTAACCATATGTTTCTTCAATAAAATTAAGGAAAGCTCAATGCACCAAGGAACTAGTAATCTCAAATTGTAATGCATTATAAAAACAAGTTGTATGAGTAGTGCACCATAATGTCACAAATAGCAAAGTCACCTTTTAAACATTTTAATTATGATTTCAAATTAATGTAATGAACTACTAAATGAATGTGTTTTAAATGATTTAGAGGTCAAAGAATCATTAGGTATTTTTAATTAGCATTATCTTTGAAATTGATTGTTAAGAACAAATATACTCAATAAAAAAAACATGCAATAAAAATACTCATATATATTAAAATTGCCTACATTATAAAAACAATCATGCTCCTTAAAAAAGACATGTAAAAAAAAAATGCATATATTGAAGGGTTAATTAAAAAAGTTTGTACATTTAAGAAAAAAATTAAATTTTAGAAAATCTTAGCAAGGATAATAATGTGAAGGTTGTCTTGTTTTGTTATAATGTATACAAAACTAGAATGTATATGTAATAAATTTTTAACTGTTAATTTAACACATGTTTAAAAAGTAAAATTAAATTAATATATATTTTATAGGATATGTTTTACCCATATGTTGTAGGTGAGTTGGAGAGGAGAGGGCAATCCTCCAAGGGAGGTCCTATTGTGGAGTTTCCAAAACCACCCCAAAATTCTTGGGGATCCACTTGTCATATTTTGATATGAAAGTTTTTTGGTTTTATTTGGTTTGTAAGAATAGGGATGTTTGACCGTTTTGTTTTAATGATTTTAATTGCTTTGGTTATTTGATATTTAATGATTAATTAATCTAGGCATTAATGCTTAGATTAATTAAAATCCATTTTGATGAATAAGATTTTAATGTTCTTCATACTATCTAAGGTGATGGAATGTGTTTAACAAAGCAAGGCCTGACCTAAAACAAAAAGAGGATACAAAAGGTAAAAAGAAATTGAGATAGAAGCCAATATGCTATTATCTACCTAATATAATTGCATTAACTATATTATGTACATAATAGTAATATTTTTAAGATTATGTTATAATGTTCTAAAATGTTATCATTATAATAATATTATTATGATAACATTATAATGTTATTATTATAATAATATTTTTATATTGTATATAATAATATTATTATAATGTACTTTATAAAATACGTGATAATAATATTTACGATAAGGTAAAGTTTAACGTCGTTTCATTTGATTGCAGATAAGGTGATTGTGGCTATTCAAAAACATTCGAAGACATGAGTGGCTAGTCCAAGAACGTTCAGCGCTATGGCAGCAAAGCTTCGTGGAGCAACATCGACAAAGAAGAGACGGTCCAAGATGGTGTTAGGATTTTCAGAAGAACAACATGAAAGGCACCAAAGTTGTTAGTGAAATGGACAAGAGGTAGAGGCATGCCATCGAACAAGAAAGGAAGAAGCATTATTAGGGCAACCTATGATGCCAATTAACGGAGTTAAAGGCTGGCCTCGAAGAGCATGGAAGTTTTTAGTGTTGCATCTATTTCATTATGCTATGGCAGTGTGAGTGTAAGAGTAGGGAGTTGAACAGTGCCATAGAGGCGATGGCAGCACTATGGCTATGTAGTCTTGGCAGCGCCATGGCTACACAGGTTTGGCAATACCACGACATCGATGGCATCATCGATGGCTGTGTAGGTTTGGCAGCACCACAACATCGATGGCAGCGTCGATGGTTGTGTAGCCTTGGAAGTGCCATGGTTGTGTTGTTGGCAGTGCTATGGCTATGTAAGTTGGACAGTGCCATGGCTATGTATGTAGTGTGATGGTTTTGTTTAGTTATGTGGAAACCAAAGTGCCTAGGATGGGGGAATGACATACTAGTCCTTGGGCACATTGGTATGGCTTAGGAGAAATACCATTAGGTCTTGGCCTCAAAAAATGACAATGAAAGTTTCACTGAATAATATTGACTCGTATTATTTTAGTTAATGTGAATGTGGTTTGATCACGTTCAATGTTTTAAAGGAGGTCTAAAATCATAGGGGTTATAAGGTATAGTTAATGCTTTTATCATTCGTTTGATGGATGTAAAGGGGTATTCTTGGGTAGAATTCTTATAAGAGAAAGGGGAGATATAAGGAGTCATGAAGGGTTATGTTTTTGTTAGTTTTTTTTAAATAAATAACGTTTAGAAGTGTTATGTTTATTAAATCACAAAAAATGATGATGGATTATTTTCTTATATTCATTCATTATTTTGGTTGTTAGAGAAGATGAAGGGAAAGGAATTCTAAGCTTTATTTATACCTTGCTATCCTACCATTTTCAAGGGGGGCTGGAAATCATGTAACATTTCGAGAAAGCAATAAAAAAAGAGCATTTTTCAAATTTTGAGAGGGTAGCAAACTTTTGTGAGCAAAATCAAAAGGAGGGTTTTTATCATAAAACTAACATTTTTAGTGTCTTATCATTTTTGCATTTTAGTAACTTCTAGCTATTGTCTTATGTCATGAGATGGGTTGCAATAGGTGAAGGTCAAGATTATGCAGTTTCTTTATGTTTCCTTTGAGTCTCACACTTGATTTAATGGTATTGTGCTTATGTTGCAGGTCCATTGATTTAGGTTGTTTTATGATTACCTCATAACTTGGGATTTTGTAGGGAGGAGCTTGCTAAACTAATTTAGAATTTGACTTTTTCAGCTAACCAAATTTACATGTTTATTTCATTTACCTTTATCAAATTTTTATTTCAAGAATTCAAGCATTCCATTCTGGTCCATCCAAAATTTTAGTTTCTTTCATTTCCATTCTAGTCCTTTTCCATAATTTTTGCTAATTTCCTATTAGTTTCATTTTTTCTGGTCCATTTCTAGAATTGTTAAGCTTTCAAGTTATTTCCATTCTGGTCATTTTCCAGAATTTTTGCACCTCCAAGTTTCATTAATCTAAAGCTTTCAGATAAAACACATGGTTTAGGAGGGATACTAACTGTAGCACCCTAAAATTGGCACGATTAAAACATTAGTAAAAAGATAAAATATTAAAATTTGAATTTCAACCCCAAACTGCCTGTTAAACCGCCTTTTACCCGCTTTCCCTGTTTTTCGTGCCATTTTTAGGATTTGTTTTTACCGTTGGACGATATCATCGCAGATTAGACGAAATCATCCCCTATCTGACGAATTCGTCTGGAACAGAACTTCCAGACGATTTCATCCCAAAACTAAATTTTCATAATTAGCTTCTGTTTCAACGGCCTCTCCAACTCGGGAAGAAGCGTGTCTATGCGGTTGGAGATTTCCCTGTTGGAGATCTCCCAGATTGGGATGATCCCCAACCTCCCAAACCTCTTCCTAATCCTATATAAACTAGGATTTTTCTAGTTTATCCCCCTGGCTGCTTGCTTCCTTGCCTAATTCTTGTTGATTCCCCCGGTCTCCCCTGCCTCCCTACTTAATTATTGCTTGCATTTGGTATTTTGCATTTTTTGTTGCAGGAATTCTACTATTTTTCATTCGAAGCTAGCTTGGATCGTCGTAGACGATCTCGGATGATCTCGGATGATTTCGTACGATTGGAGGCGATCCTGACTATAGTTCAGATTGAGGGCAGTCCGAGTTTAGAGTTTGCATTTTCTTAAGTTTTTTTGCATTTCCAGGATATATCTCTGCACTGTTTTAGGTTATTTTGTTTTATGCATCTTGGAGTTCACCTCATTTAGCATAACTGCATGATAAAGATAAAATCAATCATTAAATTTATTGCATTTCCTTATCTGTTATTATAATTTATTATTTAGGCATTTTTGCTGTTATTTCTACCATTAACCCTTGCTTCTACATTTGCATATTTGGTATTTCGTGTCTATTTTTGTGATTGCAGGTTTTTGATGAATTCGTCAGATTATAGATGATTATGTCTGATTTCAGATGACCTTCTATGATTTGAGATGATCCTAAGAAATATCAGACGATTACGTACAAACCGAGATGATTTGAACTGCTACAAGACTCATAATCTCCATCAGACATCCGAAATCAGGTATGATTTCTTCTAGTTAGCATATTCTCTATTATTTGCATCCATTTCTATTTTTTGTACTCATTTAAATCTGCATTGGCATATAGAATAGATTAGATTCATATCAGACAAACCTAGGAGTTGAATGATCACTCATAAAAATGAACACATCAAACACACTATCAACCTAGGCATGGAAACTACCATTCAAAATTTTCCTGGTGAACCCACCATCCGTTGAAAATTCACCCTTATACACCTCCCCAAGAGGCAGGACCTTCAAAAGGCCTCTTAGTTTGAGGTATTGTCCCATCCTTTTCACATCCCCCTTCCAAGCACAGATCCTATAGCCTGAAGGTAAGGGTGCAAAAAATTTGGAGTGATACATTTTGGTGAACCCAACGTGAAACAGAAACCTTTTGAAAACAAAACCATTTTAAAAACTAAAAAAATCAAAATCAAAATCAAAAACATAAATGCATTTAGACTTAAGAAAATTTGCATGTCTTATTTAGATGGTAGACTATAATAAAAGAAGAATTGTCACTATTAATGTTGAAAATCAATTAGCAGCTATAGAGATCACTTTTGTGCTTAGAGTACCTCAAACAAATAGGGTTCAACATTTGTGGGATGAACTTGATAGGAGATTGAATCTCTTTTCATCTAGAGAAACCAAACTTAGGCAAATCAAGAGGTTTGTCCTAGATAGAATCTTGGATCCCGATCAAGTGTTTTTGTATCATGAACTTCAAAGAGCTTGTTATAGGTGGTTAGCAAATAAAAGAGCCCTTGTGTCTTCTGAGTTGTATACCTTTGAGGAATACCTTGATAATGCAGCTATAGCACATAAATTTTTGTCTCATGTAGAAGACCAAGAGGTCGTTCTCACGGATAGAAAGATATGGAATAGAATTCCCAGAGCTGTGTTATATCGAGAGTATTTCCATGAGATTTATTTTTACAAAACAGAATATGAAACAGATAATATCACCATAGCACACTTTGTTGACTTCTTCAAAAACAATTTTCAATTTGAAGAGGAGCACTTTATGACTCCTGATGAACTTGATCCTATCAATTATATTTATAAACTATTTATAGAAAACTAAGTTATTATTTTATTATTCTTATTTCTTGTATTTAGTGTGTTGTTTATTGTCTTTATAAAACAAAAACAAAAACAAAAATAAAATCATAACAAAAAAATCAAAACATTTTCTTTTAAGTATTATAGTAGGTATATAATTAAAAATATATACCTCCCAAGATCTGTTGCAAATATATTAATATATATTTTCTAAAACCTAGATTTAGGCACAATGACTAGACTCAGGAATGGAAAAAAAATTGAAGTAGAAGAGGATTGGTTAGGAAAAACCAATAAACCAGATGCCCTTCTTGAAGACCCAATTCAAGAAGAAGTAACCTTAAACCAAAAAGAAGAAGAATTTGTGGACGCAAATGAACGAAAAGAAAATGATAGAGAGGAAGGATCCTCATCTCCTAAAATAACTCCAGAAGGAGCTGTTACTTTTGAAAACATGGACCATTTTTGGAAATTTCTCAATAACAATATTGGCACCCTTAATAGAGCAGTTCATATGGATAAAGATCAAATTAGTGACACTAAAGCAACCCTAGAAGATCAAATTTCTCAATAATCATTTGTCCTTTGTTGATCAAGAAAGTGATCAAGCTGGACCATCCAATTTGGACATGGCTGCTATAATCCAAATTATGCAACAACAACAGGCTACCCAACCACCTAGAGTGCCTGTTACTAAGCCAAGGGTTATTCCCACACAAAAGAAACCTTCATTCACTGCTCTATTTCACCAAGCTATTGATCAATATACCTCAAATCAACAAAAGCCTAAAACAAAACCAAATACTAATTTCCAACAATCTAGGATACAACATAATGCTACAACAAATCTTCTTCATAATTCTTCCTACCAACCATTTGCATAACAGTAATATAGCATCTAATCCTTACGTCCTGCCTTCCTACAGTCACATGACCCATACTCATGTACCATCAAACCTATATCATGGACAAACTGGTAATTTGGAAGCCATGGTGAAACAATTAGTCTCTCGCATGGACCAAATAGATCCCTACCGTCCCTCATACAATTATTAAGAGATGTGTAGTCAACCTCTAGATCCTATAGTTGTAGCACAACCATATCCCAAACACTTTCCTATGCCTGTCCTACCTATATATAAAGGAACTGAATATCCCATAGAGCATCTTCGTAAGTTTAGGATAGCATGTCGTGACATATCACATGATGATTTGCTATTACTAAAAATATTCTCGAAAAGCTTAGGGGGGATGGCATTGGAATGGTATTATCAATTACCTACTCATTATTTGAGAAATTTTGAAGAGACCGTTGAATATTTTATGCATCAATTTAGTGCCTATTTCGAAAGGCATGTAACCATTAAATATTTGTACAACCTAAAACAAGACAAAGATGAGTGTTTTGTTGACTTCTTAGCTCGATGGAGACAGTTGATAGGAAAATTACACTTTGTGTTACCTTATCAGGAGATGTTGGATATTTTTATCAATAATTTACAAGAACAACTATCCTATGAATTATCAACTGCTACCTTGACCACCTTCGATCAAGCTATAGACTTAGCTCGAAGGGTGGAAGATGCTCTTATTAGAAGAGGTTAGCTCAAAAAGAAATATGATGAGAAAACATCCGAAAATCAATATAAAAATAAACAAGTTGTGGGTGACGGAGTCACTGATAGCAGAAACATTGCTAATGTTAACACTACGAAAACAACAGAGAAGTTTATATTGAAACCTCTTGATAAACCACCCCAAGAATTTACTAGGTTAAATCAACCTTTATCAACCATTCTCTCGCAATTACTAGCATGAATCTTGATCCAATTACCAGCTATCCGAGAACCTGACCCAACTATACCCGGATACAAAGCTGATTTATATTGTGATTTTCATAGAGGACCTGGACATGACACTAACTCTTGTAAAATATTAAAACATAAAATACAAGATTTTATTGATAATAATGAGATGGAGGTGCAAGCCTTCCAACCTAAACAAAATCCTTCTAATAACGCTCAAAAGAGCATTCCCCAAAATCAGAATCAGAATGCCAATCAATCATTGGACATATTTCAACATCCTTTACCAAAACATGGTAAAGAGGTGGCTAATCAAATTGAGCATCACAATGTTCCTCCTCCTATCCGATATGTAGGGACTATTAGTGGAAAATTATCTATTCATGATCCTCAAATATTTGACACAACTTTATCCATAGTTACGACCAGACCTCTACATAATATTAAGATACTTGATCTTAGTGACACTGAATATGAGACTGAAAGTGACATGGAAATCACTTCAAATAAATCGAATAGTTCTGAAGATGAATAAGATCCTATTCAACCTATCACCAGTTCTATGGTTCCAGAAGAACCATTTCCTCGAAGAGTCACTACTAGACCATATTCTCACCAAATTGTTTCTAATGAACAAGTTATAAATGCTAGACCAAGACATATTCATCATCTACAAAATAATATTGTAGGAACCATCAGAGCTGTTACCAGAAAACAGGCTCAAACTTCTCAACAGGATCAAAATCAGAATGATGGATTAGCCCCATTTGTTTTGAAAAATCCCAATAAAGGGAATTATGCCTCTAGTGTTCAACCTAAACCTCCTTACAATATTAATGAACAATTATCCAATACTACAGCCAGAATTTCCCTTTTGGACCTATTAAGATCTTCTCCTACACATAGGGATGTATTAATGCTTACATTAAGCCAAATGATGGTACCACAAAATATTCAACCTAAAGCCATGTCCAATACTATCATCACTAGAGAAGTCGATTGTATTGACTTTCGAGATAAATATATCCCGCAACATAGTTTACATAAGGATAACCCCTTATATATTACTGCCCTAATTGGAGATGTAGTTGTTAAACGAGTCTTGATTGATAATGGTTCATATTTAAACATATGCACTTTTGACTTCTACCAACGATTCGGGTTTAGAAGTGATGAAATGAAAAGAACTGATATGATTATAAAATCCTTCAATGACGAGACACAAGAAACGTGTGGATTCATTACCATACCCTTGCAAGTTAGTCCTAGAATCCTAGATATGATCGTGTTTATTGTACATTTCCCTGCATCGTACAATATACTTTTGGGTCACCCTTGGATCAATGCGATGCGAATGGTTCCCTCCACCTTACATCAGTGTGTTAAATTCAAATTTAAAAACCAGCTGGTTACCATTCATGGTGATCCTAGACCTTTTGATATGTGTGCTTTGGCAGAACCTATTGGAGTTCAATTTTACACTGCCTTGTCATCCACACATCCTAGTTCTTATCATCCGTCCAAACATGCTAGACACACACCCATAACATCATCTACTATTTCAACTACACCTATACATTTAGCTCAACCATCTTTTGAACCAACCACATTAGGACCTCGAAACGATCCTAAACCGACAACCAATGCTTCTTGTTTTAATCCTATACCTTCCATACCTATAGATTCACCCGTCAATATCCCTATGACATCTACATCCACTACTGGCATCCTTTCTACACCCGACGATGTAGGAAATTTTCCTTCTACCTCTTATGCTCTTACTGATGAGCTCTTACCCGATTTATCTACAATTATTATATCTAAGGAAGCCAACACTGCTATGCAAACTTCCCTCCTTTTAAATAAACTCCCACCCTCTCCTCGTACCTTGGGTCTCCCACAACCTATGGGAAGTATCTACCAAGTCGGGAGTTGTGCTTTTATTTATAAAGGATATGATTGGGGAAGAATACCCATAAACATTAAGACACATTGTGATGGATATGCTAGATGCTATTTTGCTAATGATTATCTTAAAGCTAAGCCCATAATGCTTAAATTGGGATATAAATGGAAATGTTTGGGACCTTTCCAAAATGGTATGAATGAAACTTTTGAGGTAGAACCGTGGCCTACCCGATGTGGTGTGGGCCTATTTTCTAGTAAAGGTCAGCCCTTTCCATTTGAGGATGATGACCATCTCGTATGTTATCAAGATTATCTAGATAAACAAGATTCTTTGTGTCTAAAGAATAATTCTTTTACCTGCAATATGCTATCCATAGCCTACCTTGAAATGATTGCTGAATCCGACGATGAGTTGGAAGGGGATATTTTCCATGATGTCTCCGTTGAGGAATTGTTACATAACGAATTTTATTTTTATGGCTCTATACCTAGTATAGCTCAGCTTGAGGCCTCGACTCCTCAAGATGAATTATCCAATCTAACCTTGGAAGAATTACAAGAATGAGGTGTTTCATCCACCCCACCTAATTTTGAGAGAGATTTACATATGGAAGTTGAAAATGTTATAAAAATTAACATTGGAACCGAACATAACCCTCACATAATCAATATTGGATCAGAATTAAGTCAAGAAAAACAAGATAAATACATTTCATTTCTTAAATACTATGAATATGTCTTTGCTTGGACATATGAAGACATGCCAGGTTTAGACCCTTCTATAGTTATGCATCATCTAGTGGTCCATCTAGATGCTAAACCTATTAAACAGAAACTCAAAAAAATGCATCCTAAAGTGGCCTTACTAGTCAAAGGAGAACTAGAAAAACTATTGAAAGTCATCTTTATACAAGCCATTGATTATGCCGAATGGATCTCTAATGTAGTTCTAGTAACTAAGAAAGAAGCCACTAAAGTTAGGGTTTGCACTAATTTCAGAGACATTAATGTTGCATGCCCTAAAGATGATTTTTCTCTTCCCAATATGGATCAGATCATTGACTTTACTTCTGGAAGTGGAATGATATCCTTAATGGATGTATTTTTAGGTTATAATCAGATCATGATAGATCCTAAAGATCAGGCCAAAACAGCCTTTATTACCCCTTGGGGAACCTTTTGTTGGAATGTGATGCCATTTGGCTTAAAGAATGCAGGTGCAACCTATCAACGAGCTATGACTTATATATTTCATGATATGATGCATGATATTCTACATGATTATGTAGATGATATTATAGCTCGTTCCATCAAAGAATATGATCATCTAAATGACTTAAGAAAAGTGTTTGATCGGTTAAGGGAATATCTTATCCGACTAAACCTAGCTAAATGTATATTCGGAGTTAAGTCCAATAAATTATTAGGGGTTATAGTTTCTTTACGTGGCATTGAAATTGACCCTATCAAGATTGTGGCTATCACAGATATGCACACACCCACCAATATATCAGAATTACGAAGTTTACAAGGTAAGCTTCAAGCTATTCGCCACTTCATCGACAAGTTGGCAAACAAAATCGGACCCTTTCTTAAGCTTCTTAAGAAAGATGTCTCTTTTCATTGGGATGACGAATGCCAAGAAGCATTTGAACTCCTTAAGAAATATCTCCTTCAACCACCAGTGCTTTCCCCACCTAGATCTGATCATCCTTTTATCTTGTACATTTTTGCTTCTGATTCTGCCTTAGGAGCTATGTTAGCCCAGCTTGACGATGAGAAGAAAGAACGTGCACTAATTATTACATTAGCAGAACCTTAATCAATTATGAAACTCGATATACCACATTAGAGAAATTATGTCTAGCAGTTGTATTTTCTACATAGAAACTACGACATTATATGCTCAGTCAAAAAACGTATGTTATTGCCAAATTTGACCCTTTGCGATATCTTATGAGTCGACCATATTTATCTGGTCGCATAGCCAAGTGGGTTCTTGCGCTAAGTGAGTTTGAACTCACATTTATAGGACAAAAGTCTATTAAGGGTCAAATCATAGCAGATCAATTAGCTGCTGCACCCTTAGAATCTACCCATCCACTCATCATTGAGTTTCCTAATGAATGCCTTAAACTAGAGGTAGACCATTCAGAGCAATGGTCTTTATACTTTGATGGAGCCCGATGCATGAGTGGGGCTGGTGCGGGTATTATTTTAATATCTCTGCAAAAACATCTTATAACTCTGTCCTTCAAATTAACATTTGCTTGCACCAATAACATTGCTGAATATGAAGCTCTTATCCTTGGATTACAAGCTGCCTTGGCATTGAAAATTAAAATTTTATTGGTTTTTGATGACTCCCAACTTGTCATAAACCAAATCAATGATGTTTATCAGACCATAGATGATAAATTACGACCATATAAAGCCTATGTTTTGCAGTTATTATCCTTGTTTGATCAAGTTACTTTGGAAGCTATTCCTCAAACTAGCAATCATGCGGCTGACGCTATGGTTGCACTGCATCTCTTTTACCCTTGGAGTTAGACGATGAATATGCTACCATCATTATTCGTCGACTCCAGGAACCCAATTCAAGAAAATCATGCTTAGAACCTTTGGATGTGTTTCTTATCAACGAAACAACTCCTGAACCATGGTATACTGATATATTTAATTTTTTGCAAAAAGGAATCTTCCCTGATGGTTGTACTAGCAACCAGCATAGGTTATTACGTCGACAAGAAAGTCACTTTGTGATTATTGGTAATACCTTATACAGAAGATCTTTTGAAGGCATCTTATTGAGATGTTTAAATCTAGAAGAATCCAGATCAGCTTTGAATGAAGCCCACAATGGATCTTGTGGGGGACATTTTAGTGGTAGCGCCATTGCTAAGAAACTCCTTCGGATAGGATATTTTTGGCCTACCATGGAAAATGATGCACATAATTATGTGTGACATTGCGACAAGTGTCAGAAACATGCTGACCTTGTCCATGCACCTGCACAAGAACTATAGGCTATTTCATCTCTTTGGCCTTTTTCAAAATGGGGCCTAGACATCATTGGAAAAATCAACCCTGTGTCATCCTATGGACACAAATTCATCATAACCACCACTGAGTATTTTACGAAATGGGTTGAAGCTATGCCATTAGCTTCTTGCACTAGAACACAAGTTTCCAAATTTATTTTTAATCAAATTATTTGTAGGTTTGGAATTCCTGTCAATCTCATTTCAGATAATGGGACTTGTTTCAAAAATAAAGATGTTAAAAAATTATGTCAAAAATATAAAATTCAACATCGCTGGTCCACTCCCTATTATCTGCAGGGTAATGGTCAAGTAGAAGCATCTAATAAAACCTTAATCAAAATTCTCAAAAAATTGGTTAATAAATCTGGTCGAGATTGGCACATTCAATTATATCCTGCTTTGTGGGCCTATCAAACTAGTGTTCGAACCCCCACCGAAACTTCACCTTTTGTCTTGGTTTATGGTGCTAAAGCCATTTTTCCCTTTGAACTAGAAGTTCCTTATTTAGCTCTACTACTTCAAGATACTGAAGTAGGAGATGAATATCATGCTGGCAGATTTAGTCAGCTAGAACTTCTTGATGAAAAGCGCATCAATGCTTTGGAGCATCTTCGCGCCGACCAAAACAAGCTTAAGAGAGCATATCTTAAGAAAGTTCATCCTCGATCCTTTGAGATCGGTGACCTTGTCTTAAAAAAAAATCAAAAAAATACTAAGGCAACTACAAGCCTTAAAGGTAAATTTGAGCCCAACTGGCTTGGACCATATGTCATCACTGCTAAATTTGGATCAGGAGCATACAAATTATCTACCTTGGATGGTAAAGAGCTTAAAGAACCTATGAACATTATGCATCTTAAACGTTACTATGCATAGAATTTGGCCATTTCATCAATGTATATATTTGTTTTGCATATTATTTCCTCTTTTAGTCACTTCTTTCAAACATTTCAAAAAATAATCACCTTGTATTTCTTTTAATTCATCACTTAAAATTAAAAACATTCAAAATCTTCAAAAACATCTTTTATTTTGTATCTCTCAAATTGTGAAGTATTGCAATTATATTTTCAGTTATTTTGGATAAATTAGCATTTATTTGGAATCCCGCACTTTCACATTCACATGAATAAATATCTTGTTTTTATTTGGTATGATTATGAATCTCTCTTATATCAAAGTCCATAGTTGAATTAAATAAAGTTTTGAGCATAGAGAACTGATCTTGTTATTTACTTGAACCAAGTATATCTTTTCACATTAAAATGATTTCATTGCAAATTCGGTATGATGCTACATAGTAGAACTAGTTTCCTGAGTGAAAAGTTTCCCCTACTATCCTATCATGCACATGGTCTAGAATCTTTGAGAATTAAAAAAAGGACAAGCTCACTCCTACCCAGAATAAAAATCCATTGCTCTACAGTTAATCCGAGCAAGTATCCCTAGCATAGGAAGAAAAGAAAAGTTCAAAGAAAAAAAAAGAGAAAAAGAAAAATGTTATTTTGTACCATCACAACAATATTTCAGCATTATCTCAGTATCAAGCAAAAAAAAAAAAAAAGAAGCAAAAGAGAAATGCAAAAGCAAAATGCAATAAAATCCTTTCCCTACCCCTTGAAAAGAAAAGAAGGGTGAATGAGCTTGAATCCCTGGAATTCTCAATTATTCGAAAACTGTGAGGTAAGCCCCATAACAGGTGGTTTGTGCCCAACCCGCTTGGCCTTGGGTAATCCCTAGTGTGGCGATGTCTGTCACATTAGCGACCTTCTTTTGTACAGACCTCTATCAACTTATGGATTAGCTAGCTCTTGATAACCTCACTTACATAGTAGTCTAGTATGGTTACATGCATATAAATCATGGTCAACGAACATTCATTTGGTCAAAGCAAATTACTTGTATCAAATTATCTTGCTCAAAATTGGTGAATGAACAATACAATCGCACACACATTTGTATTTGAGATATTTTGTATCATTATGATAAATCAAGATCGGTAATGAATTCACATTTGCACATGAGGATTCCTTATAAATCTACATTTCTCTTTGAGATAATTTAAAATATTTCTGTGAATCTTTTCGGAATAATTTTATTCTTTTATTTCAGAATTTGTTGTTTGTATAAGAGCAATTACATACATCTTCTCACAAAATCTTAAAAATAATTTCAAACAAAATTTTCATATTATTATTTTTCTATTTAACAAAAGTCATAAATTCATCTTGCAATAAAACCAACAATCTCTTTTCTTCTTTGGATTTTGCGATGATGGTATAAGTCTATACCTATAATTCTATGCCTAGCGCAAACCATTGTTCTAATTTTATGTTCCATTTATTTTAAAACAAATTCATCAAAACATATGACTTGCATCATTATGTTACACAATTATGTTTTACAAACAAATGAACACCCATTTTTATTTTATGACATTATGTTCTGTTGAGAAGCAACACACCCCCACTGAAAAATGAATTTCTACCCTTTGAAAATTTTGAGCTTTCATTTTCCAGTAAGGACCCTCTTGATATTTTTCAGGTTTTAATTCCAAATTTTTTACTTGCCTCTTTCTTCTTCAAGTTTTGCCTGTGTCAAAGTATCCAAGTATTCTTGCATTCTAGCTTTGTTAACTCAGACTTCACTTTTACATGCTAGAATCATTCATGGATAAAGAAAATCTTACACCGGTATGAAAAAATGCAGAAAACAGACAGATAAATTCATTGAAAATCAAAACTTTTTATTTTTGGCAAAGTCGCAAAATCGCGACACTTCCATTTATGGAAATGTCGCAAAATCGCGACAGGTTTCAAGAAAATCGGCCAAGTCAGAAAAACGTAGCGAAATCGCGACACTTCCATTTTTGGAAAAGTCGCGATATCGCGACACTTCCATTTTTGAAAAGTCGCGATATCGCGACACTTCCATTTTTGGAAACCTCACGATATCGCGACACTTCTATTTTTGGAAACCTCGTGATATCGCGACACTTCCATTTTTGGAAATGTCGTGATATCGCTACCGATTAGGAGAGAGAAAGCCAGATCGTACGAAATGTCGTGATTTCGCGACATGTCGTGAAATTGCGACATGTCGCATTTTCGCGGTTGCAAGAAGAGAAAATCAGCTAAGTCCCAGAAACGTAGTGAAATCACGACACTTCCATTTTTGGAAATGTCGCGATATCATGACACTTCCATTTTTTGGAAGGTGTCGCAAAATCGCGACGGGGTTGAGTCAGAGGCACAAGACATGAAAACGTCATGATATCATGACACATTTTGGAAGAAAGCTGCAAGTGTGAAAAACGTAGCGAAATCGCAACACTTCCATTTTTGGAAATGTCGTGATATCGCGACACTTTCCATTTTTGGAAATGTCACGAAATCGCTACAGTTTTGGAGAGAGAAGGCCAGATTGTACGAAACATCACGATTTCGTGACATGTCACGAAATCGTGACATGTCGTATAATCGTGGCTGCAGGAGGCAAAGGAAGCAAAGGACAAAGGCAGGGTGCGATTTCGCGACATGTCACAAAATCGCAACATGTCGCATTTTCGTTGCTGCAGGAGGGAAAAATCGACTAACGCACAGAAAGGTCGCGAAATCACGACATGTCCCGTTTTCGCGGAACTGGAAGCAGAAAAGTCTAAGGCATGAGAATGTCGCGAAATCGCGACATCCCGATTTCGCAAAAAAGTTCGGAAGAAAGGAAGCAAGTGAAAAGGGTAGCGAAATTGTGACGTTTTTCAGCGAAAAGGCCCGAGGCATACGGACGGTCGCAATTTTGCGACATGTCACGAAATCGCGACGAGTCTAGGGCAAAGAAGAAACCAGAGGAAAGGCAAGGTAAAACCCGGCTGCAAAATGACAAAGAAAAGTCTAAGGCGTGGAAAGGTCACGAAATCGTGATGTCGCGATTTCGCGACGTCGCGAAATCGCGACACAGTCGGAGTGGGAAGCCGAGTGAGAGAAGGGGTCACAATTTCGTGACATGTCGCGAAATCGTGACATGTCACATTTTTGTGGCTGGAAAGGCAGAAGAGCCACCAAGGCAAGGAAGGGTCATGATTTTGTGACATGTCGCGTTTTCGCGGTCTGTGGAGAAAAAAGTTGCATGATGCCAGGGAATGTCGCGATTTCGCTCACGACATGTCGCATTTTCACGGCCTTGGAAAAAAAGAGCCCGAAAATGGAAAACATCTGGAAATGGACACGTGTCGCAATTCTGTGACACATGTCAACACACAGCAAGCCACGTATCAGATAAATAGAGCCGACATGCAAGTGAACATTAGGGTTTTAAATCTGATTTAATAATTAAAGTTTTGATTTAATATTTTTAAAATACTAATCCATCTTTTGTTCTTTCATGCAGGAAGCCATCTGTCACTTGCATGATAACGGAGAAATGGCCATAAAGGTAAAGCTTAGTGCAAATTAATCAAAGACAGCCATATTGAAAGGAAAGATGCCGAAAATTGCTGCTTCATCCAAATTTTACAGATCTGGCCGCAAAGAGACTTTGTGATGACTAAGCAGCTGCCCATTCAATGGAGTATGTCGGGAATTGGCTGGAAAGTGAAAATATCTATATTCAGTTACCGTTATTTGTCGATAAATGCATTTAATGATAATTTATGACAGAATTAATAGCTTGCAGACATTTTAACCTCAGGGATGGCTCTGTGGAGATGAAATGTCAGAGAAGTGGTGACTCATCCAGATTACCCGAGGGAATTAATGAGGGCATTTACTCACAGTTACGGGTGAATGCAAGTGGCATTCGAATTTTTCCTTCTCCATTTATGGCAAGTGACTGCACTGATTTGTAGAATGGTTAAGTTTTATCCAAACTTTGTTTTAAAAGATCTTATATTGTAAAACCCGGGTCCTAGGGTTTAAGATGATAAGATTTAGGGTTTGAGAAGAAGATATTTCTGAAAAGATCAGGGTCTGTCCTGAGTCTATAAATACTTCTTCTCAATGTAATCGCAGGAGGTGAAAACTTAGAAATAAAAGGCTATTGAAGCAATTTCTTGCAAAGATTGTAAAATACTTTGTTTCTGGACTTGGAGTTGATGTGCTTTTGTTTTCTGTGATAGCATGGCCAAGAGCCTAATATTTTGCAGACTGTGATAAGTTCATCTTCTTTTGTTATCCGTTTCTTTAAAGTTTATTAAATATATGCTGTGAATCTGTGTTATCAAGATTAAATATGTTGTTGGGCTTCATTTGTTCTTTTGTATGCTAGGGAAAATTACAGATTTGAGGTTCAGGTCTGTTCTAATTGCTCTGTCCTCACTGTGCGAGCTAGGCTACCGATGAAAGATATCAATTTTTAACCGACTTCCCTTCGATTTATAATTTTATGTTAGATCTATTCCATCTCTGCCTTATGCTCTTAGTAGAAAGTGATCTTAGAAAGCTGGACACTTTCTTCTTTGATTTGTTCTGTTGTGAAGCTGATAGTATAAATAAAATTGGTAGTTTTGTTTTACAGCTAAGTTTGATAAAATTCTCTTTCTGCCTTACCCTACCCTCTTTTTTTTATCGTGAAATGATCCATTTTTATTTTCTTTAATTTGTCCTTTAATTAAATCTGCTGACCTATAAGAGCTAGATCAAAGAATTAACTTTAAATATGATTGTCAACAAGTGACAACTCCTAAACACTACTGAGCAAGTTCAGAGCCCGTTGTAAGGTAACATACAGTCCATATTGAAGACTATTCCAAAATCAAAAAAGAGTGAATTGACATTCGACCCGACTCTGTAACTCACACCTTGGATAACCAGCTAGATCCTCAAGTGTGGGATTTATCCCGTATAAGTGTTATCAGAGTTTCATGCTCCTTCTTCACAGGGTGTGTATAAAAGTCGGACCAACATTTAAAAATGGCGCTAGAAGGAGGGTCTAAACTTGCATTCTTAGTGTGCTTGAGTTGAGAAATCTGACTGTATGTGGTACTTGACAAATGTTGTATTTTATCCAAGGTCTGGTAGCCAATTTTCCTTCCTCCTCAGCATTTAAAATTTTGTTGTTTGAGTTTTGCCTGAATAGCAGAACTTAACACCAACATTTAAAAATGGCAAGCTGGTTAGGTGCCACTGCTTTGAATATTCCGGGTATAGCCCATGACCTGCCTGTAAATCCAAAAAGATATCTCCCCAGATATAAACATGATGGGACAAGGACAGCATAGGAACATCTGCTAGCATTCAAGAATGCTTTGAAATTATTAAATATACAACATGAAGATGTTGCTTGCAGATTTTTCCCGTTCACTCTCTAGGAAGGAACTTATGACTGGTTTCTAAATCTCACTAGAAATTCTGTTACCAGTTGGAATGACCTAGAGAAAGTTTTTATATCACAATTTGGGGAAGTGATAGACCCCAATGTGTTATACCAACAATTTTTCAGCATCAAGAGAGAGTCGAGAGAAACTGTCAGGTCATTCAATATGAGGTTCCAAAGAGCTTACGGTAGAATGACTGGTCATTACATCCCAAATGCAAATCTGGCCTTAGAAATCTATAAGAATGCATTGGATTCAGTGACCTCTATTTTTCTCAAGAGAGACATCAATATCACAACCCTGGCAGGAGCTTATAAAGAGGCTTTAATTCTTGAAAGACAGTTAGGACCTCAAATTCTAAGTAGTCCTTTGATATCCTATGTTACACAGAACATGCCTATTTCGGATCCCATTCCACATCATGAGTTAGTACCAACATGTCATGCTCTACCCAAGGAGACTCCGTTAACTGTAACATCCACTCAACATGTGCAAAATATAGAGAAAGGTTCTGACAAGTTCAAAGTGGAAGTGCTTGAAGTAAACATTTGTGATCTAGCATTACCCAAATCTGAAGTTTTTCTTGGTGAGTTAAATTTCCTTAGAAATCAAAGAAATATTGATATTTCTAGTTTATCCAAAAATAGTACAACCAGGGTTTCAAATTCTTTCACTTTTCTCGAAGAGTCAAAAAGTCTTGTGGAGACTCCTATGGATGAAATGCAAGATTTTCAACAGTTCAAAAGGGATAGTTATAATTTGAGATGTGAGAGTCCAGAACCTAATAATGATCCTTCCTCATCAGAGGATGATGAAAGTGGGATTCAATATCACTATGCAGAAGTAACTGAGGAGAAGGATAACATCATTGAGGATATGAAGGAAATTGAAACTGACATCACCCTCCATGAACTGGCCCATATTGTTGAACAAAAATATAACTTGATTGAAGCTTACTATGGACCACCTATTGAATTTCAAGAAGATGAGGAAAAGATAGTAAATGTGAATGTGGTCAGCCAACTTGGAATAGGTGAAGAGTCTCAATATAAGCCTGTAACTACTAAACATAATATCAAAGAAAAGGTTGTAAACCGTGTTGATGCAGATATTGGACTTTATAATTTGGCAACTGAGAAGGTGAGACCGGTTACAGCTCTGACCAATTACAACAATGATGTTTGGACATTACACATTGATGGGGTTAAATCTAAGCAAGGCTCAGGTGAAAAAGCAAATTATGAAAATTTTGCTAGAGGGATAAAAATTGAAGTCTTGGATATTGAAGCAGTAGAGCAACCACAAAATGTTCAAGTTGTTAAGAACCAGGACATACGGATAAAATATGATCTCTTTTAGTTGTCACATAAATCTGAAGATGTGGTGGTCTGGGTCTATAAGGGCTTTAAGGTATTTGATCCTGGGGGTTTTTACATTCTGTCCTTTTGAAAGAATTTTGCAAACCCTTCAAGTAGAAGCATAAACATGTTATCATATGATTTGTTATTATATGATTTGTTTAAATTAAAAGAGTTGCAGATTTGTTTTTCAGTGGGACAAGATCCATAAAAAAAATAAAAAATAAAAAAAAGGAGAGAGGGAAGACGGTAAACACAAGTTTTTCCTGGTAACGAGAAAAATTTGGAAGCATAGTCTGGAGTGCATTTCGTCAACAGGACCCGAAAGGTAATTTTTCTAAATTTACTTGCAAATGGTCAAAAAAAATTTAAGGCACTATTTCTCTCGCTTTTCCATCTCGCTACATTTTTTGAGTCACAAAGAAGTTGTAACATGTGTATACATTGTAAATAAGCTTTAAAGTTGTTTTATTTCCTTCAGTGTCTGTACAGTTTATTTTGTTTTTTAAGATTCAGTTTATTTTAGTTTTCCTTAGAAGTCTGTACAAAGTTCTTTAGCTTTTAAGAATTCTGTTCCTTAACCTTTGCCTGAGCATCAATGAATAAGTCAGCCTTCTAAAGATTGTTTCATTCTGAGTCCAAAATCCAGTGTTCATTATCATAATTGTGAGATAGTCTATTTGAACTGAACAGTGGAACTATTTTTTTAGTCAGAACAACAATGGAAGGATGATTGGATTTTGTGTCTTGCTTGCCATAGTTGTTTTAATTATAAAGAAACTGCTATGTTGTTTGGTTGGAGAAACTCCCAGGAAATCCAAGAAAAGTTGGTTATAAGAGGGGACTATGATTCATGTAATTATTTGAGTATCCATAGAGGCTATCAGTGCCTAGGCTGAAGCAGTTCCAGATTGATGAAATATTAAAAAGAAAATTGTTATTCTTTCTAAGGCTTTTTAGATGTTGATGTATTTCAAAAGAAAGAGATGAGAGTTGAACAAGACAACATGAAATTGACACTCTGTTATTTCCAATATATATATATATAAAAAAAAAAAAAGAGTTATATAATGAAAGAGGTAGCCAAGATTTCAAAAGATATTTTTCTTTTACCAAGTTGTAGATTCTACCTTACAGTTGTAAATTTGGGTCGTGTAAATCTAAAGGGTAACTCTGTCGGGGCTGTAAAAGGCTAAACTAGTAAACAGAGCTCTACTCGGTTTCCCCTTTTTACAATCTAAAAAAGCTGATCAATCCAAAGTTCAACATTCGATCCAGTCATTCTTGAAGAAAGTTTTATACGCTTGTAATTGCACATCAAAAATCTTCCTTAAGTAATTCAGCCTAGTATGTCCTTGGGAAATTTTAACAACTATCAGTTAGTAGTCAATTTATTTTGAAGAATATCTGTGGCAAGGCAAGATACATGGTCTATGTTGTTTTGAAACTAGAGTCCTGGGTTCTAAAATAATGCTACTATTTTATCCGCAGATATCGCCATTTGTTGAGAAGCAACACACCCCCACTAAAAAATGAATTTCCACCCTTTGAAAATTTTGAGCTTTCATTTTGCAGTAGGGACCCTCTTGATATTTTTCAGGTTTTAATTCCAAATTTTTTATTTGCCTCTTTCTTCTTCAAGTTTTGCCTGTGTCAAAGTATCCAAATATTCTTGCATTCTAGCTTTGTTAACTCAGACTTCACTTTTACATGCTAGAATCATTCATGGATAAAGAAAATCTTACACCGTTATGAAAAAAATGCAAAAAACAGACAGATAAATTCATTGAAAATCAAAACTTTTCATTTTTGGCAAAGTCATGAAATCGCGACACTTCCATTTATGGGAATGTTGCAAAATCGCGACAGGTTTCAAGAAAATCGGCTAAGTCAGAAAAACATAGCGAAATTGCGACACTTCCATTTTTGGAAATGTCGCGATATCGCGACACTTCAATTTTTTGAAACCTCGCGATATCGCGACACTTCCATTTTTGAAAACCTCGTGATATCGCGACACTTCCATTTTTGAAAATGTCTCGATATCGCTACAGGTTAGGAGAGAGAAAGCCAGATCGTACAAAATGTCACGATTTCGCGACATGTCGTAAAATCGTGACATGTCGCATTTTTGCGGCTGCAAGAAGAGAAAATTAGCTAAGTCCCAGAAATGTAGCGAAATCGTGACACTTCCATTTTTGAAAATGTCGCGATATCGCGACACTTCCATTTTTGAAAATGTCGCGATATCGCGACACTTCCATTTATGGAAATGTCGCGATATCGCAGCACTTCCATTTTTTGGAAGGTGTCGCGAAATCGCGACGGGGTTGAGTCGGAGGCATAAGACATGAAAACGTCGCGATATCGCGAAATATTTTGGAAGAAAGCTGCAAGTGTGAAAAACATAGCGAAATCGCGACACTTCCATTTTTTATAAATGTCGCGATATCGCGAAACTTTCCATTTTTGGAAATGTCGCGATATCGCGACACTTCCATTTTTTAAAATGTCGTGAAATCGCTACAGTTTTGGAGAGAGAAGGCCAGATTATACGGAACGTCGTGATTTCGCGACAATGCGACTGTAGGAGGCAAAGGAAGCAAAGGACAAATGCAGGGCGCGATTTCACGACATGTCGCGAAATTGCGACATGTCGCATTTTCGTTGCTGCAGGAGGGAAAAATCGACTAACGCACAGAAAGGCCACGAAATCGCGACATGTCGCGTTTTCGTGGCACTGGAATCAGAAAAGTCTAAGGCATGAGAATGTCGTGAAATCGCGATGTCGCGAAATTGCGACAAAGTTCAGAAGAAAGGAAGCAAGTGAAAAGGGTAGTGAAATCGTGACGTTTTTTAGCGAAGAGGCCCGAAGCGTACGGACGGTCGTGATTTCATGACATGTCGCAAAATCACGACGAGTCCAGGGCAAAGAAGAAACCAGAGGAAAGGCAAGGTAAAACTCGGCTGCAGAATGATAAAGAAAAGTCTAAGGTGTGGAAAGGTCGCGAAATCATGACACAGTCGGAGCAGGAAGCCAAGTGAGAGAAGGGGTCACGATTTCGCTACATGTCGCGAAATCGAGACATGTCACATTTTCGCGGTTGGAAATGCAGAAGAGCCACCAAGGCAAGGAAGGGTCACGATTTCGCGACATGTCGCGAAATCGTGACATGTCGCGTTTTCGCGGTCTGTGGAGCGAAAAGTTGCATGATGCCAGGGAATGTCATGATTTCGTGACATGTCACAAAATCGTGACATGTCGCATTTTCACGGCAGTGATAGGGAAGCGTGTCACAAAATCGTGACATGTCGCATTTTCGCGACCTTGGCAGAAAAGAGCCCAAAAATGAAAAATAGCTGGAAATGGACACGTGTCACGATTTTGCGACACGTGTCAACACACAGCAAGCCACGTATCAGATAAATAGAGCCGACATGCAAGTGAACTTTAGGGTTTTAAATCTGATTTAATAATTAAAGTTCTGATTTAATATTTTTAAAATACTAATCCATCTTTTGTTCTTTCATGCAGGAGGCCATCTGGCACTTGCATGATAACGGAGAAATGGCCATAAAGATAAAGCTTAGTGCAAATTAATCAAAGACAGCCATATTGAAAGGAAAGATGCCGAAATTGTTGTTTCATCCAAATTTTACAGATCTGGCCGCAAAGAGACTTTACGGTGACTAAGCAGCTGCCCATTTAATGGAGTATGTCGAGAATTGGCCGAAAAGTGAAAATATCTATACTCAGTTATCGAGATTTGCCGATGAATGCATTTAATGAAAATTTATGGCAGAATTAATAGCTTGCAGACATTTTCAACTCAGGGATGGCTCTACGGAGATGAAATGTCAGAGAAGTGGTGACTCATCCAGATTACCCGAGGGAATTAATGAAGACATTTATTCACAGTTGCGGGTGAATGCAAGTGGCATTCGAATTCTATCTTCTCCATTTATGGCAAGTGACTGCACTGATTTGCAGAATGGTTAAGTTTTATCCGAACTTTGTTTTAAAAGGGCTTATATTGTAAAACCCGGGTCCTAGGGTTTAAGATGATAAGATTTAGGGTTTGAGAAGAAGATATTTCTGAAAAGATCAGGGTCTGTCCTGAGTCTATAAATACTTCTTCTCAATGTAATCGTAGGAGGCGAAAACTTAGAAATAAAAGGCTATTGAAGCAATTTCTTGCAAAGATTGTTAAATACTTTGTTTCTGGACTTGGAGTTGATGTGCTTTTGTTTTCTGTGATAGCATGGCCAGGAGCCTAATATTTTTGCAGATTGTGATAAGTTCATCTTCTTTTGTTATCCGTTTCTTTAAAGTTTATTAAATATATGTTGTGAATCTGTGTTATCAAGATTAAATATGTTGTTGGGCTTCATTTGTTCTATTGTATGCTAGGGAAAATTACAGATTTGAGGTTCAGGTCTGTTCTAATTGCTCTGTCCTCACTGTGCGAGCTAGGCTCATCGGTGAAAGATACCAATTTTAACCGACTTCCCTTCGGTTTATAATTTTCTATTAGATCTGTTCCATCTCCGCCTTATGCTCTTAGTAGAAAGTGATCTTAGAAAGCTGGACACTTTCTTCTTTGATTTGTTCTATTGTGAAGCTGATAGTATAAATAAAATTGGTAGTTTTGTTTTATAGCTAAGTTTGATAAACTTCTCTTTTTGCCTTACCCTACCCTCTTTGTTTTACCGTGAAATGATCCATTTTTATTTTCTTTAATTTGTCCTTTATTTAAATCTGCTGACCCATAAGAGCTAGATCAAAGAATTAACTTTAAATCTGATTGTCAACAAGTGACAACTCCTAAACACTACCGAGCAAGTTCAGAGCCCGTTGTAAGGTAACAGACAATCCATATTGAAGACTATTCTAGAAGCGAAAAAGAGTGAATTGACATTCGACCCGACTCTGTAACTCACACCTTGGATAACCAGCTAGATCCTAAAGTGAGTGGGATTTATCCCGTATAAGTGTTATCAGAGTTTCATGCTCCTTCTTCACAGGGTGTGTATGAAAGTCGGACCAACATTTAAAAATGGCGCTAGAAGGAGGGCCTGAACTTGCATTCTTAGTGTGCTTGAGTTGAGAAATATGACTGTATGTGGTACTTGACAAATGCTGTATTTTATCCAAGGTCTGGTAGCCAATTTTCCTTCCTCCTCAGCCTTTAAAATTTTGTTGTTTGAGTTTTTCTTGAACAGCATAACTTAACACCAACATTTAAAAATGGCAAGCTGGTTAGGTGCCACTGCTTTGAATATTCTGGGTATAGCCCATGACCTGCCCAGAAATCTAGAAAGATATCTCCCCAGATATAAACATGATGGGACAAGGACAGTAGAGGAACATCTGCTAGCATTCAAGAATGCTTTGAAATTATTAAATATACAACATGAAGATGTTGCTTGCAGATTGTTCCCGTTCACTCTCCAGGAAGGAGCTTATGACTGGTTTCTAAATCTCACTAGCAATTCTGTTACCAGTTGGAATGACCTAGAGAAAGTTTTTATATCACAATTTGGGGAAGTGATAGACCCCAGTGTGTTATACCAACAATTTTCCAACATCAAGAGAGAGTCGAGAGAAACTGTCGGGTCATTCAATATGAGGTTCCAAAGAGCTTACGGTAGAATGATTGGTCATTACATCCCAAATGCAAATTTGGCCTTAGAAATCTATAAGAATGCATTGGATTCGGTGACCTCTATTTTCCTCAAGAGAGACATCAATATCACAACCCTGGCAGGAGCTTATAAAGAGGCTTTAATTCTTGAAAGACAGTTAGGACCTCAAATTCTGAGCAGTTCTTTGATATCCTATGTTACACAAAACATGCCTATTTCGGATCCCATTCCACATCATGAGTTAGTACCAACATGTCATGCTCTACCCAAGGAGACTCCGTTAACTGTAACATCCACTCAACATGTGCAAAATATAGAGAAAGGTTCTGACAAGTTCAAAGTGGAAGTGCTTGAAGTAAACATTTGTGATCTAGCATTACCCAAATCTGAAGTTTTTCCTGGTGAGTTAAATTTTCCTAGAAATCAAAGAAATATTGATATTTCTAGTTCATCCAAAAATAGTACAACCAGGGTTTCAAATTCTTTCACTTTTCTCGAAGAGTCAAAAAGTCTTGTAGAGACTCCTATGGATGAAATGCAAGATTTTCAACAGTTCAAAAGGGATAGTTATAATTTGAGATGTGAGAGTCCAGAACCTAATAATGATCCTTCCTCATCAGAGGATGATGAAAGTGGGATTCAATATCACTATGCAGAAGTAACTGAGGAGAAGGATAACATCATTGAGGATATGAAGGAAATTGAAGCTGACATCACCCTCCATGAACTGGCCCAGATTGTTGAACAAAAAGATAACTTGATTGAAGCTTACTCTGGACCACCTATTGAATTTCAAGAAGAGGAGGAAAAGATAGTAAATGTGAATGTGGTCAGCCAACTTGGAATAGGTGAAGAGTCTCAATATAAGATTGTAACTACTGAACATAATATCAAAGAAAATGTTGTAAACTGTGTTGATGCAGATATTGGAGTTTATAATTTGGCAGCTGAGAAGGTGAGAACAGTTACAGCTCTAACCAATTACAACAATGATGTTTGGACATTACACATTGATGGGGTTAAATCTAAGCAAGGCTCAGGTGAAAAAGCAAATTATGAAAATTCTGCTAGAGGGATAAAAATTGAAGTCTTGGATATTGAAGCAGTAGAGCAACCACAAAATGTTCAAGTTTTCAAGAACCAGGACATACGGATAAAATATGATCTCTTTTAGTTGTCACATAAATCCGAAGATGTGGTGGTCTGGGTCTATAAGGGCTTTAAGGTATTTGATCCTAGGGGTTTTTACATTCCGTCCTTTTGAAAGAATTCTGCAAACCCTTCAAGTAGAAGCATAAACATGTTATCATATGATTTGTTATTATATGATTTGTTTAAATTGAAAGAGTTGCAGATTTTTTTTTCAGTGGGACAAAATCCATAAAAAAAATAAAAATAAAAATAAAAATGAGAGGGAAGACGGTAAACACAAGTTTTTCCCAGGTAACAGAAAAATTTGGAAGCATAGTCTAGAGTGCATTTCGTCAACAGGACCTGAAAGGTAATTTTTCTAAATTTACTTGCAAATGGTCAAAATTTTTTTAAGGCACTAGTTCTCTGCTTTTCCATCTGCTACATATTTTGAGTCACAAAGAAGTTGTAACATGTGTATACATTGTAAATAAGCTTTAAAGTTGTTTTATTTCCTTTAGTGTCTGTACAGTTTATTTTGTTTTTTAAGTTTCAGTTTATTTTAGTTTTCCTTAGAAGTCTGTACAAAGTTCTTTAGCTTTTAAGAATTCTGTTCTTTAACCTTTGCCTGAGCATCAATGAAAAAGTCAGCCTTCTAAAGATTGTTTCATTCTGAGTCCAGAATCCAGTGTTCATTATCATAATTGTGAGATAGTCTGTTTGAACTGAACAGTGGAAGGATGATTGGATTTTGTGTCTTGCTTGCCACAGTTGTTTTAATTATAAAGAAACTGCTATGCTGTTTGGCTGGAGAAACTCCCAGGGAATCCAAGAAAAGTTGGTTATAAGAGGGGACTATGATTCATGTAATTATTTGAGTATCCATAGAGGCTATCAATGCCTAGGTCGAAGCAGTTCCAGATTGATGAAATATTAAAAAGAAAATTGTTATTCTTTCTAAGGCTTTTCAGATGTTGATGTATTTCAAAAGAAAGAGATGAGAGTTGAACAAGACAACATGAAATTGGCACTCTATTATTTCCAATATATATATATATATATATAAAAAAGATAAAAAAAAAAAAGTTATATAATGAAAGAGGCAGCCAAGATTTCAAAAGATGTTTTTCTTCTACCAAGTTGTAGATTCTACCTTACAGTTGTAAATTTGGGTCGTGTAAATCTAAAGGGTAACTCTGTCGGGGCTGTAAAAGGCTAAACTAGTAAACAGAGCTCTACTCGGTTTCCCCTTTTTACAATCTAGAAAAGCTGACCAATCCAGAGTTCAACATTCGATCCAGTCATTCTTGAAGAAAGTTTTATACGCTTGTAATTGCACATCGGAAATCTTCCTTAAGTAATTCAGCCTAGTATGTCCTTGGGAAATTTTAACAACTATCAGTTAGTAGTCAATTTATTTTGAAGAATATCCGTGGCAAGGCAAGATACATGGTCTATGTTGTTTTGAAACTAGAGTCCTGGGTTCTAAAATAATGCTACTATTTTACCCGCAGATATCGCCATTTGTTGAGAAGCAACACACCCCCACTGAAAAATGAATTTCCACCCTTTGAAAATTTTGAGCTTTCATTTTGCAGTAAGGACCCTCTTGATATTTTTCGGGTTTTAATTCCAAATTTTTACTTGCCTCTTTCTTCTTCAAGTTTTGCCTGTGTCAAAGTATCCAAGTATTCTTGCATTCTAGCTTTGTTAACAGACTTCACTTTTACATGCTAGAATCATTCATGGATAAAGAAAATCTTACACCGGTATGAAAAAAATGCAGAAAACAGACAGATAAATTCATTGAAAATCAAAACTTTCCATTTTTGGCAAAGTCGCGATATCGCGACACTTCCATTTTTGGAAATGTCGCGAAATCGCGACAGGTTTCAAGAAAATCGGCTAAGTCAGAAAAACGTAGCGAAATCGCGACACTTCCATTTTTGGAAATGTCGCGATATCGCGACACTTCCATTTTTGAATGGTCCCTTCGCGATATCGCGACACTTCCATTTTTGGAAATGTCACGATATCGCGACCGGTTAGGAGAGAGAAAGCAAGATCGTATGGAACGTCGCGAATTCACGACATGTCGCATTTTTGCGGCTGTAAGAAGAGAAAATCAGCTAAGGCCTGAAAGTAGGAAATCGCGAAAAATGTCGCGATATCGCGACATTATGTCGCGAAATCGGAGGGGTTGAGTGGAGGCAAAGTCATGAAATGTCGCGATATCGCGACACATTTTGGAAGAAAGGAAGTGTGAAAAGTAGCGAAATCGCGACATTGGAAATGTGGATATCACGAAATTTTTGAAATGTGATATCGCGAACTTCATTTGAAATGTCGCGAAATGCTACAATTTTGAGAGAGAAGGCAGATTTACGAAAATCACGATTTCGTGACATGTCACGAAATCGCGACATGTCGCATAATCGCGGCTGTAGGAGGCAAAGGAAGCAAAGGACAAAGGCAGGGCGTGATTTCGTGACATGTCACGAAATCGCGACATGTCGCATAATCACGGCTGTAGGAGGCAAAGGAAGCAAAGGATAAAGGCAGGGCGTGATTTCGTGACATGTCGCGAAATCGCGACATGTCGCATTTTCGCTGCTACAGGAGGGAAAAATCGACTAACGCACAGAAAGGTCACGAAATCGTGACATGTCGCGTTTTCATGGCACTAGAAGCAGAAAAGTCTAAGGCATGAGAATGTTGCGAAATCGCGACGTCGTGATTTCGTGACAAAGTTCGAAAGAAATGAAGCAAGTGAAAAGGGCAGCGAAATCGTGACATTTTTCGACGAAGAGGCCCGAGGTGTACGGACGGTCGTGATTTCGCGACATGTCACAAAATCGTGAAGAGTCCAGGGAAAAGAAGAAACCAGAGGAAAGGCAAGGTAAAACCCGACTACAGAATGACAAAGAAAAGTCTAAGGCATGGAAAGGTCGCGAAATCGCGACACAGTCAGAGCGGGAAGTCGAGTGAGAGAAGGGGTCGCGATTTAGCGACATGTCGCAAAATCGCGACGTCGCATTTTCGCGGCTGGAAAGGCAAAAGAGCCGCCAAAGCAAGGAAGGGTCACGATTTCACGACATGTCACGAAATCGTGACATGTCATGTTTTCACGGTCTGTGGAGCGAAAAGTTGCACGATGCCAGGGAATGTCGTGATTTTGCGACATGTCACGAAATCGCGACATGTCGCATTTTTGCGACAGCGACAGGGAAGCAGGTCGCGATTTCGTGACATGTCACATTTTTGTGGCCTTGGCAGAAAAGAGCCCGAAAATGGAAAACAGTTGGAAATGGACACGTGTCACGATTTTGTGACACGTGTCAAGACACTGCAAGCCACGTATCAGATAAATAGAGCCGACATGCAAGTGAACTTTAGGGTTTTATTTAATAATTAAAGTTTTGATTTAATATTTTTAAAATACTAATCCATATTTTGTTCTTTCATGCAGGAAGCCATCTGGCACTTGCATGATAACGGAGAAATGGCCATAAAGGTAAAGTTAAGTGCAAATTAATCAAAGACAGCCATATTGAAAGGAAAGATGCCGAAAATTGTTGTTTCATCCAAATTTTACAGATCTGGCCGCAAAGAGACTTTACGGTGACTAAGCAACTGCCCATTTAATGGAGTATGTCGAGAATTGGCCGAAAAATGAAAATATCTACACTCGTTACCGAGATTTGCCGATGGATGCATTTAATGAAAATTTATGGCAGAAATTAATAGCTTGCAGAGATTTTCAACTCAGGGATGGCTCTACGGAGATGAAATGTCAGAGAAGTGGTGACTCATCCAAATTACCCGAGGGAATTAATGAAGACATTTACTCACAGTTACGGGTGAATGCAAGTGGCATTCGAATTCTATCTTCTCCATTTATGGCAAGTGACTGCACTGATTTGCAGAATGGTTAAGTTTTATCCAAACTTTGTTTTAAAAGAGCTTATATTGTAAAACCCGGGTCCTAGGGTTTAAGATGATAAGATTTAGGGTTTGAGAAGAAGATATTTCTGAAAAGATCAGGGTCTGTCCTGAGTCTATAAATACTTCTTCTCAATGTAATCGTAGGAGGCGGAGACTTAGAAATAAAAGGCTATTGAAGCAATTTCTTGCAAAGATTGTTAAATACTTTGTTTCTGGACTTGGAGTTGATGTGCTTTTGTTTTCTATGATAGCATGGCCAGGAGCCTAATCTTTTGCAGATTGTGATAAGTTCATCTTCTTTTGTTATCCATTTCTTTAAATTTTATTAAATATATGCTGTGAATCTGTGTTATCAAGATTAAATATGTTGTTGGGCTTCATTTGTTCTATTGTATGCTAGGGAAAATTACAGATTTGAGGTTCAGGTCTGTTCTAATTGCTCTGTCCTCACTGTGCGAGCTAGGTCTGTCGATGAAAGATACCAATTTTAACCGACTTCCCTTCGGTTTATAATTTTCTGTTAGATCTGTTCCATCTCTGCCTTATGCTCTTAGTAGAAAGTGATCTTAGAAAGCTGGACACTTTCTTCTTTGATTTGTTCTGTTGTGAAGCTGATAGTATAAATAAAATTGGTAGTTTTGTTTTACGACTAAGTTTGATAGACTTCTCTTTCTACCTTACCCTACCCTCTTTGTTTTACCGTGAAATGATCCATTTTTATTTTCTTTAATTTGTCCTTTATTTAAATCTGCTGACCCATAAGAGCTAGATCAAAGAATTAACTTTAAATCTGATTGTCAACAAGTGACAACTCCTAAACACTACTGAGCAAGTTCAGAGCCCGTTGTAAGGTAATAGACAGATCCATATTGAAGACTATTCCGAAGCGAAAAAGAGTGAATTGACATTCGACCCGACTCTGTAACTCACACCTTGGATAACCAGCTAGATCCTAAAGTGAGTGGGATTTATCCCGTATAAGTGTTATCAAAGTTTCATGCTCATTCTTCATAGGGTGTGTATGAAAGTCGGACCAACATTTAAAAATGGCGCTAGAAGGAGGGCCTGAACTTGCATTCTTAGTGTGCTTGAGTTGAGAAATATGACTGTATGTGGTACTTGACAAATGTTGTATTTTATCCAAGGTCTGGTAGCCAATTTTCCTTCCTCCTCAGCCTTTAAAATTTTGTTGTTTGAGTTTTTCCTGAACAGCAGAACTTAACACCAACATTTAAAAATGGCAAGCTGGTTAGGTGCCACTGCTTTGAATATTCCGGGTATAGCCCATGACCTGCCCAAAAATCCAGAAAGATATCTCCCCAGATATAAACATGATGGGACAAGGACAGTAGAGGAACATCTGCTAGCATTCAAGAATGCTTTGAAATTATTAAATATACAGCATGAAGATGTTGCTTGCAGATTGTTCCCGTTCACTCTCCAGGAAGGAGCTTATGACTGGTTTCTAAATCTCACTAGCAATTCTATTACCAGTTGGAATGACCTAGAGAAAGTTTTTATATCACAATTTGGGGAAGTGATAGACCCAAGTGTGTTATACCAACAATTTTCCAGCATCAAGAGAGAGTCGGGAGAAGCTGTCAGGTCATTCAATATGAGGTTCCAAAGAGCTTATGGTAGAATGACTGGTCATTACATCCCAAATGCAAATCTGGCCTTAGAAATCTATAAGAATGCATTGGATTCAGTGACCTCTATTTTCCTCAAGAGAGACATCAATATCACAACCCTGGCAGGAGCTTATAAAGAGGCTTTAATTCTTGAAAGACAGTTAGGACCTCAAATTCTGAGCAGTCCTTTGATATCCTATGTTACACAGAACATGCCTATTTCGGATCCCATTCCACATCATGAGTTAGTACCAACATGTCATGCTCTACCCAAGGAGACTCCGTTAACTGTAACATCCACTCAGCATGTGCAAAATATAGAGAAAGGTTCTGACAAGTTCAAAGTGGAAGTGCTTGAAGTAAACATTTGTGATCTAGCATTACCCAAATCTGAAGTTTTTCCTGGTGAGTTAAATTTTCCTAGGAACCAAAGAAATATTGATATTTCTGGTTCATCCAAAAATAGTACAACCAGGGTTTCAGGTTCTTTCACTTTTCCCGAAGAGTCAGAAAGTCTTGTAGAGACTCCTATGGATGAAATGCAAGATTTTCAACAGTTCAAAAGGGACAGTTATAATTTGAGATGTGAGAGTCCAGAACCTAATAATGATCCTTCCTCATCAGAGGATGATGAAAGTGGGATTCAATATCACTATGCAGAAGTAACTGAGGAGAAGGATAACATCATTGAGGATATGAAGGAAATTGAAGCTGACATCACCCTCCATGAATCGGCCCGATTGTTGAACAAAAAGATAACTTGATTGAAGCTTACTCTGGACCACCTATTGAATTTCAAGAAGAGGAGGAAAAGATAGTAAATGTGAATGTGGTCAGCCAACTTGGAATAGGTGAAGAGTCTCAATATAAGCCTGTAACTACTGAACATAATATCAAAGAAAAGGTTGTAAATCGTGTTGATGCAGATATTGGATCTTATAATTTGGCAACTGAGAAGGTGAGAATAGTTACAGCTCTAATCAATCACAACAATGATGTTTGGACATTACACATTGATGGGGTTAAATCTAAGCAAGGCTCAGGTGAAAAAGCAAATTATGAAAATTCTGCTAGAGGGATAAAAATTGAAGTCTTGGATATTGAAGCGGTAGAGCAACCACAAAATGTTCAAGTTGTTAAGAACCAGGACATACGGATAAAATATGATCTCTTTCAGTTGTCACATAAATCTGAAGATGTGGTGGTCTGGGTCTATAAGGGCTTTAAGGTATTTGATCCTGGGGGGTTTTTACATTCCGTCCTTTTGAAAGAATTCTGCAAACCCTTCAAGTAGAAGCATAAACATGTTATCATATGATTTGTTATTATATGATTTGTTTAAATTGAAAGAGTTGCAGATTTGTTTTTCAGTGGGACAAGATCCATAAAAAAAATAAAAAAAAAAGAGAGGGAAGACGGTAAACACAAGTTTTTCCCAGGTAACAAAAAAATTTGGAAGCATAGTCTGGAGTGCATTTCGTCAACAGGACCTGAAAGGTAATTTTTCTAAATTTACTTGCAAATGGTCAAAAAATTTTTAAGGCACTAGTTCTCTGCTTTTCCATCTGCTACATATTTTGAGTCACAAAGAAGTTGTAACATGTGTATACATTGTAAATAAGCTTTAAAGTTGTTTTATTTCCTTTAGTGTCTGTACAGTTTATTTTGTTTTTTAAGTTTCAGTTTATTTTAGTTTTCCTTAGAAGTCTGTACAAAGTTCTTTAGCTTTTAAGAATTTTGTTCTTTAACCTTTGCCTGAGCATCAATGAAAAAGTCAGCCTTCTAAAGATTGTTTCATTCTGAGTCCAGAATCCAGTGTTCATTATCATAATTGTGAGATAGTCTGTTTGAACTGAACAGTGGAACTATTTTTTTAGTCAGAACAACAGTGGAAGGATGATTGGATTTTGTGTCTTGCTTGCCACAGCTTGTTTTAATTATAAAGAAACTGCTATGCTTTGTTTGGTTGGAGAAACTCCCGGGAATCCAAGAAAAGTTGGTTATAAGAGGGGACTATGATTCATATAATTACTTGAGTATCCATAGAGGCTATCGGTGCCTAGGTCGAAGCAGTTCCAGATTGATGAAATATTAAAAAGAAAATTGTTATTCTTTCTAAGGCTTTTCAGATGTTGATGTATTTCAAAAGAAAGAGATGAGAGTTGAGCAAGACAGTATGAAATTGGCACTCTGTTATTTCTAATATATATATATATATAAAAAAAAGAGTTATATAATGAAAGAGGCAGCCAAGATTTCAAAAGATATTTTTCTTCTACCAAGTTGTAGATTCTACCTTACAGTTGTAAATTTGGGTCGTGTAAATCTAAAGGGTAACTCTGTCGGGTCTGTAAAAGGCTAAACTAGTAAACAGAGCTCTACTCGGTTTCCCCTTTTTACAATCTAGAAAAGCTGATCAATCCAGAGTTCAACATTCGATCCAGTCATTCTTGAAGAAAGTTTTATACGCTTGTAATTGCACATCGAAATCTTCCTTAAGTAATTCAGCCTAGTATGTCCTTGGGAAATTTTAACAACTATCAGTTAGTAGTCAATTTATTTTGAAGAATATCTGTGGCAAGGCAAGATACATGGTCTATGTTGTTTTGAAACTAGAGTCCTGGGTTCTAAAATAATGCTACTATTTTACCCGCAGATATCGCCATTTGTTGAGAAGCAACACACCCCCACTGAAAAATGAATTTCCACCCTTTGAAAATTTTGAGCTTTCATTTTGCAGTAAGGACCCTCTTGATATTTTTCAGGTTTTAATTCCAAATTTTTACTTGCCTCTTTCTTCTTCAAGTTTTGCCTGTGTCAAAGTATCCAAGTATTCTTGCATTCTAGCTTTGTTAACTCAGACTTCACTTTTACATGCTAGAATCATTCATGGATAAAGAAAATCTTACACCGGTATGAAAAAAATGCAGAAAACGGACAGATAAATTCATTGAAAATCAAAACTTTCCATTTTTGGAAAAGTCATGAAATCGCGACACTTCCATTTTTGGAAATGTCACGATATCACGACAGGTTTCAATAAAATCGGCTAAGTCAGAAAAACGTAGCGAAATCGCGACACTTCCATTTTTGGAAATGTCGCGATATCACGACACTTCCATTTTTGGAAATGTCGCGATATCGCGACACTTCTATTTTTGGAAACATCGCGATTTCGCGACACTTTCATTTTTGGAAATGTTGCGATATCGCTATCGATTAGGAGAGAGAAAGCCAGATCATACGGAACGTCGCGATTTCGCGACATGTCGCGAAATCGCGACATGTCGCATTTTCGCGATGCAAGAAGAGAAAATCAGCTAAGTCAGAAACGTAGCGAAATCATGAGATATGGAAATGTCGCGATATCGTGACATTATTTTGAAGGGGAAATGCGAGGGGAGTGGAGGAAAGACATGAAAAGATCGCGATATCATGACAATTTTGGAAGAAAGGAAGGAAAAAGAAGCGAAAGTGACAAAAAGAGAATGCGACATCGCGAAATCAGTTTGGAGAGAGAAGGCATACGAACGTCACGATTTCACGACATGTCACGAAATCGCGACTGTAGGAGGCAAAGGAAACAAAGGACAAAGGCAGGGGATTTGGACAGGAAAGAAAATGACTAATGCACAAAAAGGTCGCGAAATCATGACTTGTCGCGTTTTCGTGGCACTGGAAGCAGAAAAGTCTAAGGCATGAGAATGTCACGAAATCGCGACAAAGTTTAGAAGAAAGGAAGCAAATGAAAAGGGTAGAGAAATCGCGATGTCGCGAAATCATGACGTTTTTCGACGAAGAGGCCCGAGGCGTACGGACGTCGCGATTTTGCGACATGTCGCAAAATCGCGACGAGTCCAGGGCAAAGAAGAAACCAGAGGAAAGGCAAGGTAAAATGATGACAAAGAAAAGTCAAGAAAGGTCACGAAATCGTGACATAGTCGAAACAGAGAAGCCAGAGAGAAGGGTCACGATTTCGTGACATGTCACGAAATCCTGACATGTCGCATTTTCGCGGCTGGAAAGGCAGAAGAGCGCAAGGCAAGGAAGGGTCGCGATTTCGCGACATGTCGCGAAATCGCAACATGTCACGTTTTCGCGGTCTATGGAGCTAAAATTTGCACGATATCAGGGAATGTCGCGATTTCGTGACATGTCACGAAATCGTGACATGTCGCATTTTCGCGACCTTGGCAGAAAAGAGCCCGAAAATGGAAAGACAGTTGGAAATGGACACGTGTCGCGATTTTGTGACACGTGTCAACACACTGCAAGCCACGTATCAGATAAATAGAGCCGACATGCAAGTGAACTTTAGGGTTTTAAATCTGATTTAATAATTAAAGTTTTGATTTAATAATTTTAAAATACTAATCCATCTTTTGTTCTTTCATGCAAGAAGCCATCCGGCACTTACATGATAGCGGAGAAATGGCCATAAAGGTAAAGCTTAGTGCAAATTAATCAAAGACAACCATATTGAAAGGAAAGATGCCGAAAATTGCTGCTTCATCCAAATTTTACAGATCTGGCCGCAAAGAGACTTTACGGTGACTAAGCAGCTGCCCATTTAATGGAGTATGTCGGGAATTGGCCGGAAAATGAAAATATCTACACTCAGTTACCGAAATTTGCCGATGAATGCATTTAATGAAAATTTATGGCAGAATTAATAGCTTGCAGACATTTTCAACTCAGGGATGGCTCTACGGAGATGAAATGTCAGAGAAGTGGTGACTCATCCAAATTACCCGAGGGAATTAATGAGGGCATTTACTCACAGTTGCGGGTGAATGCAAGTGGCATTCGAATTCTGCCTTCTCCATTTATGGCAAGTGACTGCACTGATTTGCAGAATGGTTAAGTTTTATCCGAACTTTGTTTTAAAAGAGCTTATATTGTAAAACCCGGGTCCTAGGGTTTAAGATGATAAGATTTAGGGTTTGAGAAGAAGATATTTCTGAAAAGATCAGGGTCTGTCCTGAGTCTATAAATACTTCTTCTCAATGTAATCGTAGGAGGCGGAGACTTAGAAATAAAAGGCTATTGAAGCAATTTCTTGCAAAGATTGTTAAATACTTTGTTTCTGGACTTGGAGTTGATGTGCTTTTGTTTTCTGTGATAGCATGGCCAGGAGCCTAATCTTTTGCAGATTGTGATAAGTTCATCTTCTTTTGTTATCCGTTTCTTTAAAGTTTATTAAATATATGCTGTGAATCTGTGTTATCAAGATTAAATATGTTGTTGGGCTTCATTTGTTCTATTGTATGCTAGGGAAAATTACAGATTTAAGGTTCAGGTCTGTTCTAATTGCTCTGTCCTCACTGTGCGAGCTAGGCTGCCGGTGAAAGATACCAATTTTAACCGACTTCCCTTCGGTTTATAATTTTTTGTTAGATCTGTTCCATCTCTGCCTTATGCTCTTAGTAGAAAGTGATCTTAGAAAGCTGGACACTTTCTTCTTTGATTTGTTCTGTTGTGAAGTCGATAGTATAAATAAAATTGGTAGTTTTGTTTTACAGACTAAGTTTGATAAACTTCTCTTTCTGCCTTACCCTACCCTCTTTGTTTTACCGTGAAATGATCCATTTTTATTTTCTTTAATTTGTCCTTTATTTAAATCTGCTGACCCATAAGAGCTAGATCAAAGAATTAACTTTAAATCTGATTGTCAACAAGTGACAACTCCTAAACACTACTGAGCAAGTTCGGAGCCCGTTGTAAGGTAACAGACAGTCCATATTGAAGACTATTCCAGAAGCGAAAAAGAGTGAATTGACATTCGACCCGACCTTGTAACTCACACCTTGGATAACCGACTAGATCCTAAAGTGAGTGGGATTTATCCCGTATAAGTGTTATCGTAGTTTCATGCTCATTCTTCACAGGGTGTGTATGAAAGTCGGACCAACATTTAAAAATGGCGCTAGAAGGAGGGCCTGAACTTGCATTCTTAGTGTGCTTGAGTTGAGAAATATGACTGTATGTGGTACTTGACAAATGTTGTATTTTATCCAAGGTCTGGTAGCCAATTTTCCTTCCTCCTCAGCCTTTAAAATTTTGTTGTTTGAGTTTTTCCTGAACAGCAAAACTTAACACCAACATTTAAAAATGGCAAGCTGGTTAGGTGCCACTGCTTTGAATATTTCGGGTATAGCCCATGACCTGCCCAGAAATCCGAAAAGATATCTCCCCAGATATAAACATGATGGGACAAGGACAGCAGAGGAACATCTGCTAGCATTCAAGAATGCTTTGAAATTATTAAATATACAGCATGAAGATGTTGCTTGCAGATTGTTCCCGTTCACTCTCCAGGAAGGAGCTTATGACTGGTTTCTAAATCTCACTAGCAATTCTGTTACCAGTTGGAATGACCTAGAGAAAGTTTTTATATCACAATTTGGGGAAGTGATAGACCCCAGTGTGTTATACCAACAATTTTCCAGCATCAAGAGAGAGTCGGGAGAAACTGTCAGGTCATTCAATATGAGGTTCCAAAGAGCTTATGGTAGAATGACTGGTCATTACATCCCAAATGCAAATCTGGCCTTAGAAATCTATAAGAATGCATTGGATTCAGTGACCTCTATTTTCCTCAAGAGAGACATCAATATCACAACCCTGGCAGGAGCTTATAAAGAGGCTTTAATTCTTGAAAGACAGTTAGGACCTCAAATTATAAGCAGTCCTTTGATATCCTATGTTACACAGAACATGTCTATTTCGGATCCCATTCCACATCATGAGTTAGTACCAACATGTCATGCTCTACCCAAGGAGACTCCGTTAACTGTAACATCCACTCAAGCATGTGCAAAATATAGAGAAAGGTTCTGACAAGTTCAAAGTGGAAGTGCTTGAAGTAAACATTTGTGATCTAGCATTACCCAAATCTGAAGTTTTTCCTGGTGAGTTAAATTTCCCTAGAAATCAAAGAAATATTGATATTTCTAGTTCATCCAAAAATAGTACAACCAGGGTTTCAGATTCTTTCACTTTTCCCGAAGAGTCAAAAAGTCTTGTAGAGACTCCTATGGATGAAATGCAAGATTTTCAACAGTTCAAAAGGGACAGTTATAATTTGAGATGTGAGAGTCCAGAACCTAATAATGATCCTTCCTCATCAGAGGATGATGAAAGTGGGATTCAATATCACTATGCGAAGTAACTGAGGAGGAGGATAACATCATTGAGGATATGAAGGAAATTGAAGTCGACATCACCCTCCATGAACTGGCCCAGATTGTTGAACAAAAAGATAACTTGATTGAAGCTTACTCTGGACCACCTATTGAATTTCAAGAAGAGGAGGAAAAGATAGTAAATGTGAATGTGGTCAGCCAACTTGGAATAGGTGAAGAGTCTCAATATAAGCCTGTAACTACTGAACATAATATCAAAGAAAAGGTTGTAAACTGTGTTGATGTAGATATTGGATCTTATAATTTGGCAACTAAGAAGGTGAGACCGGTTACAACTCTAACCAATTACAACAATGATGTTTGGACATTACACATTGATGGGGTTAAATCTAAGCAAGGCTCAGGTGAAAAAGCAAATTATGAAAATTCTGCTAGAGGGATAAAAATTGAAGTCTTGGATATTGAAGCGATAGAGCAACCACAAAATGTTCAAGTTGTTAAGAACCAGGACATACGGATAAAATATGATCTCTTTCAGTTGTCACATAAATCTGAAGATGTGGTGGTCTGGGTCTATAAGGGCTTTAAGGTATTTGATCCTAGGGGTTTTTACATTCCGTCCTTTTGAAAGAATTCTGCAAACCCTTCAAGTAGAAGCATAAACATGTTATCATATGATTTGTTATTATATGATTTGTTTAAATTGAAAGAGTTGCAGATTTGTTTTTCAGTGGGACAAGATCCATAAAAAAATAAAAAAATAAAAAAGAGAGGGAAGACGGTAAACACAAGTTTTTCCCAGGTAACAGAAAAATTTGGAAGCATAGTCTGGAGTGCATTTCGTCAACAGGACCTGAAAGGTAATTTTTCTAAATTTACTTGCAAATGGTCAAAAAATTTTAAGGCACTAGTTCTCTGCTTTTCCATCTGCTACATATTTTGAGTCACAAAGAAGTTGTAACATGTGTATACATTGTAAATAAGCTTTAAAGTTGTTTTATTTCCTTTAGTGTCTGTACAGTTTATTTTGTTTTTTAAGTTTCAGTTTATTTTAGTTTATCCTTAGAAGTCTGTACAAAGTTCTTTAGCTTTTAAGAATTCTGTTCTTTAACCTTTGCTTGAGCATCAATGAAAAAGTCAGCCTTCTAAAGATTGTTTCATTCTGAGTCCAGAATCCAGTGTTCATTATCATAATTGTGAGATAGTCTGTTTGAACTAAACAGTGGAACTATTTTTTTAGTCAGAACAACAATGGAAGGATGATTGGATTTTGTGTCTTGCTTGCCACAGTTGTTTTAATTATAAAGAAACTGCTATGTTGTTTGGTTGGAGAAACTCCCAGGGAATCCCAAGAAAAGTTGGTTATAAGAGGGGACTATGATTCATGTAATTATTTGAGTATCCATAGAGGCTATCAGTGCCTAGGTTGAAGCAGTTCCAGATTGATGAAATATTAAAAGAAAATTGTTATTCTTTCTAAGGCTTTTCAGATGTTGATATATTTCAAAAGAGAGAGAGAGAAGATGAAAGTTGAGCAAGACAACATGAAATTGGCACTCTGTTATTTCCAATATATATATAAAAAAAAAAAAGAGTTATATAATGAAAGAGGCAGCCAAGATTTCAAAAGATATTTTTATTTTACCAAGTTGTAGATTCTACCTTACAGTTGTAAATTTGGGTCGTGTAAATCTAAAGGGTAACTCTGTCGGGGCTATAAAAGGCTAAACTAGTAAACTGAGCTCTACTCGGTTTCCCCTTTTTACAATCTAGAAAAGTTGACCAATCCAGAGTTCAACATTCGATCCAGTCATTCTTGAAGAAAGTTTTATACGCTTGTAATTGCACATCAAAAATCTTCCTTAAATGATTCAGCCTAGTATGTCCTTGGGAAATTTTAACAACTATCAGTTAGTAGTCAATTTATTTTGAAGAATATATGTGGCAAGGCAAGATACATGGTCTATGTTGTTTTGAAACTAGAGTCCTGGGTTCTAAAATAATGCTACTATTTTACCCGTAGATATCGCCATTTGTTGAGAAGCAACACACCCCCACTGAAAAATGAATTTCCACCCTTTGAAAATTTTGAGCTTTCATTTTGCAGTAAGGACCCTCTTGATATTTTTCAGGTTTTAATTCCAAATTTTTACTTGCCTCTTTCTTCTTCAAGTTTTGCCTATGTCAAAGTATCCAAGTATTCTTGCATTCTAGCTTTGTTAACTCAGACTTCACTTTTACATGCTAGAATCATTCATGGATAAAGAAAATCTTACACCGATATGAAAAAAATGCAGAAAACAGACAGATAAATTCATTGAAAATCAAAACTTTCCATTTTTGGCAAAGTCGCGAAATCGCGACACTTCCATTTATGAAAATGTCGCGAAATCACGACAGATTTTAAGAAAATCGGCTAAGTCAGAAAAACGTAGCGAAATCGTGACACTTCCATTTTTGGAAATGTCACGATATCGCGACACTTCCATTTTTGGAAATGTCGCGATATCGCGACACTTCCATTTTTGGAAATGTCGCGATATCGCGACACTTCCATTTTTGGAAACGTCGCGATATCACGACACTTCCATTTTTGAAACGTCACGATATCGCTACCGGTTAGGAGAGAGAAATCAAGATCGTACGGAACATCGTGATTTCACGACATGTCGCGAAATCGCGACATGTCGCATTTTCACGGCTACAAGAAGAGAAAATCAGCTAAGTCCCAAAAACGTAGCGAAATCGCGACACTTCCATTTTTGGAAATGTCGTGATATCGCGACACTTCCATTTTTGGAAGGTGTCGTGAAATCGCGACGGGGTTGAGTCGGAGGCACAAGACATGAAAACGTCGCGATATCGCGACACATTTTGGAAGAAAGCTACAAATGTGAAAAACGTAGCAAAATCGCGACACTTCTATTTTTGAAAATGTCGCGATATCATGACACTTTCTATTTTTGAAAATGTCGCGATATCGTGACACTTCTATTTTTGGAAATGTCACGAAATCGCTACAGTTTTGGAGAGAGAAGGCCAGATTGTACGAAACGTCGTGATTTCACGACATGTCGCATAATCGCGGCTGCAGGAGGCAAAGGAAGCAAAGGACAAAGGTAGGGCACGATTTCCTGACATGTCATGAAATCGTGACATGTCGCATTTTTGCTGCTGGAGGAGGGAAAAATCGACTAAGGCACAAAAAGGTCACGAAATCGCGACATGTCGCATTTTCGCGGCACTGGAAGCAGAAAAGTCTAAGGCATGAGAATGTCATGAAATCACGACACCGTGATTTCGCGACGTCGCAAAATCATGAAAAAGTTTGGAAGAAAGGAAGCAAGTGAAAAGGGTAGTGAAATCGCAACATTTTTTGGCGAAGAGGCCAGAGGCGTATGGACGGTCGCGATTTCGCGACATGTCACGAAATCGTGACGAGTCCAGGGCAAAGAAGAAACCAGAGGAAAGGCAAGGTAAAACCCGGCTGCAGAATGACAAAGAAAAGTCTAAGGCATGGAAAGGTCACGAAATCGTGACACAGTCAGAGCGGGAAGCCGAGTGAGAGAAGGGGTCACGATTTCGTGACATGTCATGAAATCGCGACATGTCGCATTTTCACGACTGGAAAGGCAGAAGAGCCGCCAAGGCAAGGAAGGGTCTTGATTTCACGACATGTCACATTTTCACGACCGTGGAGCGAAAAGTTGCACGATGCCAGGGAATGTCGCGATTTCGTGACATGTCGTGAAATCGTGACATGTCGCATTTTCGTGGCAGCGACAAGGAAGCAGGTCGCGATTTCGTGACATGTCGCGAAATCGCGACATGTCGCATTTTCGCGACCTTGGCAGAAAAGAGCCCGAAAATGGAAAACAGCTGAAAATGGACACGTGTCGCGATTCTGCGACACGTGTCAACACACAGCAAGCCACATATCAGATAAATAGAGCCAACATGCAAGTGAACATTAGGGTTTTAAATCTGATTTAATAATTAAAGTTTTGATTTAATATTTTTAAAATACTAATCCATCTTTTGTTCTTTCATGTAGGAAGCCATCTGGCACTTGCATGATAACGGAGAAATGGCCATAAAGGTAAAGCTTAGTGCAAATTAATCAAAGACGGCCATATTGAAAGGAAAGATGCCGAAAATTACTGTTTCATCCAAATTTTACAGATCTAGCCACAAAGAGACTTTGCAATGACTAAGCAGCTGCCCATTCAATGGAGTATGTCGAGAATTGGCCAAAAAGTGAAAATATCTATACTCAGTTATCGAGATTTGCCGATAAATGCATTTAATGATAATTTATGGCAGAATTAATAGCTTGTAGAAATTTTCAACTCAGGGATGGCTCTGCGGAGATGAAATGTCAGAGAAGTGGTGACTCATCCAGATTACCCAAGGGAATTAATGAGGGCATTTACTCACAGTTGTGGGTGAATGCAAGTGGCATTCGAATTCTGCCTTCTCCATTTATGGCAAGTGACTGCACTGATTTGCAGAATGGTTAAGTTTTATCCGAACTTTGTTTTAAAAGAGCTTATATTGTAAAACCCGGGTCCTAGGGTTTAAGATGATAAGATTTAGGGTTTGAGAAGAAGATATTTCTAAAAATATCAGGGTCTGTCCTGAGTCTATAAATACTTCTTCTCAATGTAATCGCAGGAGGCAAAAACTTAGAAATAAAAGGCTATTAAAGCAATTTCTTGCAAAGATTGTAAAATACTTTGTTTCTGGACTGGAAGTTGATGTGCTTTTGTTTTCTATGATAGAATGGCCAGGAGCCTAATCTTTAGCAGACTGTGATAAGTTCATCTTCTTTTGTTATCCGTTTCTTTAAATTTTATTAAATATATGCTGTGAATCTGTGTTATCAAGATTAAATATGTTGTTGGGCTTCATTTGTTCTTTTGTATGCTAGGGAAAATTACAGATTTGAGGTTCAGGTCTGTTCTAATTACTTTGTCCTCACTATGTGAGCTAGGCTACCGGTGAAAGATATCAATTTTTAACCGACTTCCCTTCGATTTATAATTTTCTGTTAGATCTGTTCCATCTCTGCATTATGCTCTTAGTAGAAAGTGATCTTAGAAAGATGGACACTTTCTTCTTTGATTTGTTCTGTTGTGAAGCTGATAGTATAAATAAAATTGGTAGTTTTGTTTTACAGTTAAGTTTGATAAAATTCTCTTTTTGCCTTACCCTACCCTCTTTGTTTTATCATGAAATGATCCATTTTTATTTTCTTTAATTTGTCCTTTATTTAAATCTTCTGACCCATAAGAGCTAGATCAAAGAATTAACTTTAAATCTGATTGTCAACAAGTGACAACTCCTAAACACTACTGAGCAAGTTCAGAGCCTGTTGTAAGGTAACAGACAGTCCATATTGAAGACTATTCTAGAAGCGAAAAAGAGTGAATTGACATTCGACCCGACTCTGTAACTCACACCTTGGATAACCAGCTAGATCCTAAAGTGAGTGGGATTTATCCCATATAAGTGTTATCAGAGTTTCATGCTCATTCTTCACGGGGTGTGTATGAAAGTCGGACCAACATGTTCATTATTCAATATTGCAACCATGGTATAAATTCTAAGGAATTGTTCAAAATTTTATCACACTTAAGAATTTATGCCTAGCAAAATCATATTTTTTTAGTATCTCATGCATACTATTTTTATGAAAATCTAAAAACAAATCATCAAACCATCATTATCTCCATCATTGCAACACAAAGTCTTAAGACATTCTCTTAATCGCTCTTTTACTTTTAACAATATTTCTATACTAGGATTAGCTTGATGACCGAGTGAGTGGCAACTCCATGAAATGGTCTATAATAGTGAAAATGTCCTTTGAAATTATTGTTAGAAGTCCCTTTTCATTTTTTTATCAAATCACACCACCACAACCAATTGTTTATATCAGATTATTTCATTTAAAATCTTCCAGCATGACATCAAATTATAATATTTCAAACACGACATAATTACATGAATCATCAATCCAATAAGCAAAAAAATTCAAACATTAAAGCATCATAAAAACATATGAACAAGTCATATCATCAGAAACAAGATCATATATATACATCAAAAAATTATATACATCATATCCAAACTGGATTGGTATGCCACAATCTATATCCTGACATACTCAATCCTATCAAAAATCTCTCCAAAATCTATAGGCCATAAGCACCTAACCTCGAGAAGCCCTCGAGCTCTCAGCCTCATCTCCTCCCCCACCCTGATGTGGAGGAGGTGGTCCCATAGAGATCTGGGCTATATCTCGGGTCCTCATTGTTGATCATGAGTATGTCCTCGCTGATCCCATCATGATCGACTCTGCAATAGGGGCTAGTAGTGGTACCCTCTAGTTCTTTGGAACCATGTGATAGTATAACCCCTAGTAGAATGTGGTCTGAGCAATAGACTGTAATAGATCATCCCTGCTCACCCCTATGCCCTAAGCTTTGAGCCGTGTAGCCTCATCCTAAAATGTCTGCACCTGAGCCCAGAGGCGGGAAACCTCCATCCAAAGAGCCACTGTCTCACTACTCTCCCTTGTGTCAACACCCTTGCCCTTATTCGATGATGGTGGTCTCTCACCCTGCTACAAAGGGAGTCCCTCATCCCTCATTTCTATCTCCCATGGCCTTTATGGATCCCGTGCCATCCTCTAGCATCTCTCCTATGGGATCCATCGTTACTCTCTCCCACCGTGACCCTATGCTGCCTCAATGGTAGCCTGGCTCCACCTCCCCATCCATCGCACAATAACATGCATCAGACCCTACACCCTCGTCATCCAAGGAGGGTGGATGCCTATGTACCAGGCATAATAGCCATCTGCAACCCTAGTGTCATCTCCATCCATTGGCTGGATGGGGGCATCGTCTGTGTCCTGACTCCAGAATCACTACATATCTGGAGCCTCGCTCAATGTGGTACTATCTTGAATAGTTTGGGAGTACTCATAATCCCTGATAGAAGGGATCCCCTACTGTATACCAAACTGTCATAGTACTCAGTTGTAGCAGTGGAGCTCTACCTCTCCTCGCTCCATCCTCAGCCAGTAGACTCGCCTGATGCGAGCCAACTCTTGCCCATCCTCTGCCCACCCGGGGTGCTCTTGCCATGGCCTCCAGGTGATCTAGTCTAGGATGAAGTCGTCTAACAACCTTTGTGACATTGACAAATCTATCCACCGCTGTGACCCCCTTTGTAGCCACCAATAGAAAACTTGGGGCCTCTCCCGATCAACCCCTATCAATGGGAGCCCTACCGACCTTCGCATCGCAATGTGCTCCTAGCACCAAACCTGTAGTAGCGATGTCAAAACCAAACATCAACCTCCCTTGTATACGACCCCATGCAGGATCCTATACAAGCGGTAAAGAACAAAGCTACCCCATGCAAATCTGTGTCTATGGTATCTCATGTCATAGACTATGTCTGAGAGCACCCACAGTAGTCTGCATCCGCTCTGGTGGCATAGCAGTAAGCCATCGATAACTCCTACCAAAACCTGTGTCAGTCTAGATGCCCTAGGCATCTACCGTAGTGACTCAATGTTCACTCCGCCCTTCTCCAAGGTGAAGCTTAGGTCTTTCGTGAGCCTCATCATTGCCTGGCCCTAACTGACCGCAAGCATCATCAGTCGTCCTTGTATGGGGATCCTCATGATCCTCCATATGTCCTCTAGAGTGGAAGCCATCTCCCCTGTAGGTAACTGAAAGCAAGATGACCCTGAATACCATCTCTCTGCTAGGGCTGTCAATACCCTTATGTCAGTCGGTACTTGTGGTATCTCTGCCACATGCTGTAGACCGACCTGTCCAAGTCGATCATGCTCTACCTACTCAAGCATGGCTATGTCATCTCTTAGCCCACCAAACTTCCATTCTCGGCTCTTTAGTAGTCCCTTCTACAAAACAAACAATAAAACAACATCATTAATAACTCAATCATTCAAATTAAACAACTTAAAATCAAGTTTTAAAATGATATTGTCCACCCTTGGATGATATCGTCCCACATTGGGTAAAATCATCCTTTGTGAGGATGAAATCATCTTCGATTTTGCAACTTGGGAATCGCCCTTTGTTGGAGATGAAATCGCCCCTAATTCGTTGATTTCATCGTCAGACAAAATCGATGATCTAGGGACGATTTCGTCGAAATCAGAACGATTTCGTCCTGACGGCATCGACGGCCTAAAAATGGCTATGATGCCCCAAACAATCAAATTTCAATCACAAGAATTGCACAAAGTTAAATTAAACCTAATATACTAGGATTAGATCCTTACCCGTAGCCCGCGTCGAACCTATGTCGCTCTATGCGCTGTCTCCACCATTTTTCTTCTCTACAGAACTCTGGAACAGTAAAAAAAAGTGAACAATACAAATGAATTAGGGTTTTCTCTACTTTCTTTAAATTTATTTAAACATCAGCATTTTAAATTTTTAAATCTTTGTTTTTCTACGTTTTTACCTCAAACGTTCGATTTGGGTAAAAACATGGAGGGGGCACCATAGTCAGCATTCATACGATTCGACAAAGAATCGTCGTCTAAAAAATTGAGTATATTTTTGCTTTCTCGTAAAACGGGAAAAACTCGTCTTTAACGCATTTTCTTCAAAAAAATTGCTAAAGAGGGGGCAAAATGTAGCACCCTAAAATTGGCACGGTTAAAACATTAGTAAAAAGATAAAATATTAAAATTTGAATTTCAACCCCAAACTGCCCATTAAACTGCATTTTATCCGCTTTCCTTGTTTTCCACGCCATTTTTAGGATTTGTTTTGACCTTTGGACGAAATCGTCGCAGATTAGACGAAATCGTCCCCTATTTGACGAATTCATCTGGAACAGAATGTCCAGACGATTTCATCCCAAAATAAAATTTTCATAATTAGGTTATGTTTCAACAACCTCTCCAACTCGAAAAGAAGCGTGTCTGCTCGGTTGGAGATTTTCTTGTTGGAGATCTCCCAGATTGGGATGATCCCCAACCTCCCAAACCTCTTCCTAATCCTATATAAACTAGGATTTTTCTAGTTTATCCCCCGCCTACCTGCCCGCCCCCTTGCCTAATTCTTGCTGATTCCCTCGGTCTCCCCTGCCTCCCTGCTTAATTATTGCTTGCATTTGGTATTTTGCATTTTTTGTTGTAGGAATTCTATTGTTTTTCATTCGAAGCTAGCTTGGATCATCGTAGACAATCTCAGACGATCTCGAATGATTTTGGACGATTTCGTAGGATTGGAGGCGATCCTGACTGTAGTTCATATTGAGGGCAGTTCGAGTTTAGAGTTTGCATTTTCTTAAGTTTTTTTGCATTTCCAAGATATATCTCTGCACTGTTTTAGGTTATTTTGTTTTATGCATCTTGGAGTTCACCTCATTTAGCATAATTGCATGATAAAGATAAAATCAATCATTAAATTTACTGCATTTCCTTATCTGTTATTATAGTCTGTTATTTAGGCATTTTTGCTGTTATTTCTACCATTACCCCTTGCTTCTGCATTTGCATATTTGGTATTTCGTGTCTATTTTTGTGATTTCAGGTTTCTGACGAATTCGTCAGATTACAGACAATTCTGTTTGATTTCAGATGACCTTCTATGATTTGAGACGATCCCGAGCAATATCAGATGATTACATACAAACTGAGATGATCTGAACTGCTACAAGACTCAGAATCTCCATCAGACATCTAAAATTAGGTATGATTTCTTCTAGTTAGCATATTCTCTATTATTTGCATCCATTTTTGTTTTCTGTACTCATTTAAATTTGCATTGGCATATAGAATAGATTAGATTCATATCGGCCAAACTTAGGAGTTGAATGATCACACATAAAAATGAACACATCAAACACACTATCAACCTAGGCGTGGAAACTGCCATTCAAAAGTTTCCTGGTGAACCCATCATTCGTTGAAAATTCACCTTTATACACCTCCCCGAGAGGTGAGACCTTCAAAAGGCCTCTCAGTCTGAGGTATTGTCCCATCCTTTTCACATCCCCCTTCCGAGCATGGATCCTATAGCCTGAAGGTAAGGGTGCAAAAAATTTGGAGCGATACACTAACCTACTATTTCACATTAAACTAAGATAAGAAATGAAAGCTAACTTTGCTAACATTTCTAACATGCTAACTTCTACTAACCACTATTAGGGTAGTGACATCAACATAAGGAAGATAAAATGAACCCAACTATCTAAAATTTACTTCATATTAAAGTCATGGGCATTAAAATGAGATGGAAAATTCCACATTTTGTCATTTGAAACCTTTTAAATGAAGATAAAATACTCTACTAACAGGGATTCAGGGTAGCACCAATTTAAAAAAACCCTACCAAGAATTGCTTTTATTTTTAGTTAGATATTTCAAATCACTAAGCATTATTTAGAACCAGTAAAGGTCCCTTGTGTATGGTCACATGCATTATTGAATAATTTCTGGCACTATTGTAATATTTTAGATATTTTACTAGAACCTTGGAGAAGTTGAATGTTTGTCATTTGGTTTCTTTTCAAGAGAGAGTTTTCTATTCAATACTCTGCATGTGGTGGTATTTTGCAATTGGGCAAAATATACACTCAACATCTTTGGCGCTAGAAGGAGGGCCTTATTTTATGCTTTGTGATTTAGTTTTTTTCTAATGCTAACATGGTTAGTTTTGGTTCAACAGTATTGTGTTTGCAGGTGCAACATTTTACTCTTGACTAGTTTGTGAGAAGCCTTAATAGAATATATTTGAGTTTTCCCAAGCTTGACCCACCTAGATACATTGATACTAGGTCTAAAACCATTAAGGAAACCATTTTTCAAAGTTTTTCTCCTAAAAATAGGAAACCAAGGTACAAAATCTAGGAGATTAAAATATCGTTTGAGCTTTCTGATACGTTAGGTGTAGAGACGCTTTGCCAATATTTGGAAAGGCTAGCTCTTAGACCTCTAAATCTGAATACCTTTAATGGATGTGCACCCACTAGTTCCACCGCAAGAGCTACATCAAGTATACCCATATTCGTCATCCCGAGTGTATCAACTGCTTTAGTAAGGTTATTACCTTTGGTTAATATAGCCCAACAACAGCAGCAACAAAAACTAGTTCCTTGGTTTGGTACCCAAAGTTCTTTGTTAAGTATACCTGGGTATGTCCATGATATACCTAGGCACCTTGAGAGGTCTATCCCTAAGTTTTTCTATGATGGTCCCATTTCAGATGAAGAGAACATTCAAATTTACAAGGACCATATGATTAGGCAGGGAGTCAGTCATGAAGACGTAGCTTGTCGACTCTTCCCTAATAGCTTTGACCAAATGGATCATGAATGGTACATGAATCTTCCTACAGGGTCCATTACATCTTGTGCCCAGTTAGAAGCTACCTTTGTTAATCAATTTAGGTCATTGTTAGATCCTACCATAATGTAGAACCAATTTGTGTCATGCAAGAGGTATCCTAATGAACCTATCAAAACATTTAATGCCAGATTCCAAAAGCTTTACACAAACGTGACTCGTCACTTTACAATATATGTTATTGTGGCATTGCAATTATACCTCATAGCCTTAAATCCTATGACATCCATGTTTACTAGGAGAAATACTCAAATTATAACACTGGACTTAGCCTATGCTGAAGCCATGACTATTGAGCAACAAATGACACCACAAGGTGGCACTATGCCTTAATTTCCCATGTTAGGGCAATATGGCCCTTACAATCAATTTGCCATGATGAATAAATTTGTGACACCTCAAATTCCCATGATGAATGCTTTGCCATATCATCAGTCATACCCATTCGCTCCCACACTAATATTTTTCAACATACCCTAGTGCTGTCATTCCATCCACTCCAAAAATTATGGCTGCTAATCAAATAACATTGCTAGGATTTTGAGGCGAGTAGTACTCAAGCCTCAAATTCCTATCCCATGGTTGCGCCTCTTCAATCCAAGGGTCCATGGTGGACCCAAAACACCCAGAGTCAAACTGTAGTGCCTAATCCAGAGGTTGCTAATATAAAAAATGTCAGTGAATTTGGGGCTGTAATGCCCTAGCCACAAGGACCCAATTCTGAGTTGGAATAGCTCAAGAGAATGACCATCAAATAGGGTAATGACATCATTCAGTTATAGAAACAAGTTTCCCAAAATCAAATGCCCAATAGAAACCATGGCCATAGGATAATAGGATCATACAATACGCAGCCTAATAATGGGTGTGTACCCAATCCGATAGCCAATCGGGCTGATGCATTAGGAGATTGTGATGAGTCAGAGTCATATGATGAGGAAATGCATCACTATTTCCATAGAAATTCAGACTCTTTGGTGTATGAAGTCATTCATTATTTAGAAAATGATGAGATGGAGGAAGATATGAATGTGTTAGGAGAGGAAGAGTATGAAGATTTGGAATCCCAGGCTACTAAAAATTTTTGGAAAGCTAATCACAAGTATTTTACTAGGAGTTCTAAGGATCCAAAAACCTCCTTTACTCCCCCAAAAAGCCCTTTAGTTCCTCCTGATACAAAAGGTTATGGGAATCCACCACCTCTATTTTTGGAAGCACCTAGGACAATGCCAAAAGTGTCAAATCTTGGAACATCCACTTATGACTTCGAAGAAGATATGAAAAGGACCAAGGTCAATATATCAATGTATGAGGTCTCTTTATTGTTGGTGTAGGATAAAATCATGGGGAGGAGATTAAATTCCCTGAGTCAAATTCATGAGGATAAATCTGTAGACACCAAAACAACACCAATCTGATTATGTGACTACAAGCACTGATCAAGTTGGCATACACAGTCCCTAGGGTATCCCCCAGAGGTTAAACAGTGGTCCTAACCACTCCCAAATTAGTTTTGGAAGGTCAAAGGTCAATTTGGCACCTTTTAAGCACTTTGCTCCCTACTTGTCCCACCCTGGGACGATTAGAATCCTATTAGAATCCTATTCGTCCCACCCTGGGAATATTAGCAGCAATTGTCCCACACTGGGACGATTAGCAGGTTTGACTGGAAAAAAGTCAAACCTCGATAGGTCCACCACTTAACTGCGCCTTCAGGGCATGCAATTATGAGGAACAACTTCAAATCAGAGAGAGGGACTTCGATAAAGCATGCCCTGATCATGGAGGCCTCATGCAAGGAGACTCTAAATCAGGGAGGAATATTCTCTCCCAAAAAAAGGCATGGCAAGCCAAGTGGCGCCCTCGCATGCGCATTCAAAGAGAGAGACCCTAGGTCTATAAAAGAGTGAGCATCATCACCCCAAAAAAATAGATTTGGAGCATTTAGAGCAACGGAGTGCTGCCAAATTGTACCCACATTCCCCTTTGTGCTTCTTACATCCATAATTTCTCTTTTGGAAGAGAGGTTATCGAGTGAACACTAGGAACGCAATCTTGACCCAAAACCAAAGAAATCAGCCACAATCCCAAAACAAATTTGCTTAAAAAAACCCCTAGGATGTTTTGGACCCATCCCAAGTAGATTGGTGTCAAAAACAGACCCTAAACGGTGGGCGTACTGCCCTCGGATGCCCCCCAAACTATCACAGCCCTAATTGGCTCACCCCAGAATGATTAAAAATATGTGAATAATTTATCTACTATTATTTTTGCATTATGTTCCATTTGGTTTACTTATGCTTCTTGTTCAAGTTTCATTGCATTCTGACCTGATTTGACTGTGTTTTTATCATTTTACGCATTTACTAACATACAGGGAGCGCTTTCATATACGGGACAATATGTGTAGAATCTGCCAAATATGACCTTTTGGGTCATCCCAAAATGTCCCTTTTAGCCTAAACCTAAGTTTTCAGGAGTTTTGGAGGCCTCTAGGTAGGACATTTGGAAGGTTGCCTTTGCATGTTTTGTGACAGTCCTAATTGGCTCACCCCGGAGCGATTAGAAATCCATGAATAATTTCTTGACTATTCCTTTTGCAATGTGTCTTTGATGACTTTTTTATGCTTCTATAAAAGTTAGGGTTCATTATGACATGTTTTGATCATAGTTTTGCTATTTTATACATTAACTAGCCGGAGGCCCTAGGGATTGCATGTTTTCCTTCCATCCACATATGCTATTAACTATTTTCTATTTCTCTAAGCATAGGATCTCATTGCCAGGAACACCGAAGGGGCAGAAAGGAACACATGAACACATGGATGCAAGCGGCGATGACGTTTGGATTGCCCATTTCAAATGTGGGCATGCAGAGGACATTGGAAGCGCACCATCCGTTGATGTAACGAACTGTATCAAATGCTTCGAGACCTAGATATGGGGGGAGACGTATTGTAACTAAATTAAAAGCAACATTAATAAAAAGAGGCCCCACTTTGTTCTTCTTACATCTAGTTTCATTTATGCGTCTTTCCTTCATGCATTGCTTTTCTCGCATTCGTAGGACTTAGCATTTGTGTATCAATTTTTGTTTGCACCATTGGTCTAGGATGCCATCACCCCGCATTCAGATTTCAGTGGCAATCATGGTGGGACCCTATCCCCTACTATTGGGATCAAGTTTTTGATCAAAAATTTTGTGTTTTTCTTGCAGGTGTTACTCATTTGGGCACTGGACTGCTACTCGTGCCACCCTGTGATGAATACAGACTTGGAATTCGTGCCACCCAGGGATGAATACAAATTCATCTCACCCTAGGACGAATACAGACCTACTATTCATCCCACCTCGAGACAATTATCTCTCTGTGCATTTTTTGAGCAAAAACTCAGAGGCATCTGGTTTGGGCAGAGAAGAGGTAGGTTTTTTGAACATCCTCTGTGTTTTTCTATTTCTGTCTCTGTAATTTTTCTATTGTCTTTGCTTGCATAGGGAAGTTGGTTGCATAAAAGGAACCACACACACCACTAAAAATATTAACATAAAGGAGTTGGTCGTAAGACCCCAACACTTGATCAAGACCAACGGTGGATTTCATCACCACTTTGGCTTGGATTTTGCATACATAACCCTGATCGCGACTATTGCTAGACGTAAATCCTAATGAAAGCTGACCAAGTGTAGTGGAGGTGATTCCTAGAGCATGAGGATAAGTCTTCTATGGTAGGTGTCAAAAATAGAGTGATTCCTCTTCTGTACTACCTATGTTCCACGTATTGTTCTGCTCTCGCATACCAATAGTCTCCCTCACGTAAGGGCGGGTATATTGAGAGGTTCGATATAACGGCCTGGCAGTGGTATATTGAAGGGGTGACAATTTTGAAGATATAATAGCCCTCATCATGCATGAATAACAAAATTTTATTTACACGGTTTGCACAACAAAAATCAAAACACACTGAACCAGATTTAGGAGATACTTTTAATCTGTAAGCGAGATAATCAGTTCTTTTTTTGTGCAGTCCCCTTTTGTTTGGTGTAGCATAAAAAATCGTAAAGGATATAAAAACATACATATCTTGTAGAGAATGACCACCATGGTGTATACCTATAGCCAAGCCCAATCACAGGTAGAAGTTGTGGAAAGTGTACAAGGAGGCACCAGTCACCTCCGTTATAACCCCAAGGACTTGGTTATACCACCTTGGTGGCCTGACCCACAAAATAGTCCACACTATGCCACTACATAAAAGGACTATAGAGGCACCCCTTTGGGGGGAACTCTCGTTTAACACAAACCCTTTTAGGAGGAGTACATACATGGGAAGGCTTCCTTAGATGCTCATTATGAGTGGCCATTACACGATGAAGCACTAGAGCAGCATAGGGTTCACAAGGAGGGGCCATATGATTATACCATCCCCCCTCTACCCCTCATTACTGTTAGAACTAATAGACCAAATCTAGAGCACAAGGCTCTTTAGATCGAGCGAGCCAAATCTGCCCGTCCCTTTCACATGTACGAAAGGAAGCACGAGGAAGACCAGTATATTCCTCAAGAGCAATACACTGCATGGGAGCAATGTGCCTCCGCACCTACTAATTAACAAGATCACCTATTGAGGCCAGAGCCTCAGGTGAACGATGTTGGAAAATTACCATTAGTAAAAAGGTTAAAAATTTGATTTTACCTTTGGTAAAGGTAACTTACCTTTTACCTTACCTGGACAGCAGTGGACGGCAGCATTTGGGCGGCAAGAGAACTCAAGTTTACTTTATTTTCCCCCAATTTCTCCTTTCCCCCATTTTTCTCTCAAAATGGTTATTTATTGTTTATTTAATCTGTGTAACCTTATGATTATGGTTAATGCAATTTATCGTTTTATCTCCACACTCACCTTTCACATTTGGTATCAGAGCAAAGAGCCGAGATCGGCCCGAATCCTGAGGCGGTGGGGCCTGCAGTTCGAGGCGATGGCATGGATCCCGAGGCAAGCTGCAGGAGTCAAGGTAGCATGGATCCTGAGGTGGCCTACAGGTGCAGATCGATGTGATTCTCGAGGTGCTAGTGGAGCTGGATGAGGCAGCCCGTAGGAGCAACAGATCAGCATGATTCTCGAGGCGCTGTTTACATGGCGTAGCTCGTGGCATGGTGACATGGCATAGCCCGAGGCGCTGGTGACATGGTGTTGCGACATTGTGATGTGGCGTGGTGATGCAAAATGTGTCTGCACTGTAAGCGATTTCCCATAGGCAATCAAAGCACTATACGTGCTTTGCTCTTTTTAAAGAGCTAAAACATCGCCTCACGAGCGATGTGGGACTAAAGTCCCAAGAAATTAAACTTAAGCTTCACACCGAAGCGTGAAGACAATAATAGCTTTGCGCTCGACGCAAAGGCTATAGGCCAAGGAGTCTGCTTAGCTCCTGGATCAGCCCGATAGCATAGCAGCTACCCTTAGCCTTGACTCCCGCAAGGTCAAACATTCGATCCTTGGCAAGGTCATTTTAAAAAAAAAAGCTTCGCGTGATCAAGCGAAAGCTATAGGCCAGGGAGACCGCTTAGCTCCTCGATCTTCCTGGTAGCATAGCGACTACCCTCTGCCTTGACGCCCGCGAGGTCGCACGATCAATCCTCGACAGGGTCAATTTTTTTTTTTTTTTTAATTTAAGAAAAAACTATAAGGAAATTTTTTTAATTTTGTTAAAATTGTTTTTTATTTATTGTAATTTCCTGAGAGGAAATAACTGTACAATTTTGAAAAAAAAAATTAGCAAAGTTTTATTTATCATTTAAAAGTTGATCAAAGACATTTCCTAAGAGGAAATAATTGTAAAGTTTTTTTTTTTTTTTTAACTTTGAAAGTTGAAATTCTTTTTTAAAATTTCCTAAGAGGAAATCTTTGTAAAAGAAAATTTCTGGGAAATTTTCTTAAATGATAAGATCGAAAGGATGTTATCATGCCCTCTGCAAGTTATTACTGATAAAAAACGCTAAAAACTTTGATAGGCACGTGAAAACACTAGAACTTAATACAATTTTTTCACAGTTGCAAAACGCGGTTATTGCACACCAGAGAAATCTTGATCTAGGATACGAAGCAAATTCAGAAGATAACTCCTTTGGTAGCAGGTTTGAACAATCCGACATAGTGGCAATTGCTTCACAAGGATCTGAATATACTCATTATAGTAATTTAATTGAAATCCTTCAAACTCCTCCTGAAATAATATTGATCAGTAACGATGATGAACAAGTCATTGACAATTTTGTAATTATTGAACAACAAGAGTGATTTTTTTATGATTGTAAATCAAGCAAGGCTTGATAGTTTGTAAAGTCTTTTTTGAAATAAGACTATATAAGAGAGAGGTTTCTTGTTTTAGTAGATAATAATGGGATCACATAATAATCTACCAATTCCCGAATTCAGTGGGGATAATTATGAGTACTGGTCCATCAAGATGAGGACATTACTCATCGAAAAAGGACTATGGGATATTATTGAAGACGGTTACATTGCTCCAATAAATTGGACTACTTTAAGTGCAAATGATAAGAAGATCTAGAAAGATGCACAAAAAAATAATTATTTTGCCTTATACCATCTTCAATCAGCATTAGATCCAAGTATCTTTCCTAGAATTGCATCTTACTTAACTGCTACAGATGCATGGAATGCCTTGAAAGAAGGATTCCAAGGAAGTGATAAAGTAAAGAAAGTCAGGCTTCAGACCTTAAAAAGAGATTTTGAAAATCTCAAAATGAAGGAAAATGAAAGAGTCGGAGACTACTGTGTACGAGTCAAAGCAGTAGTTGATATGATGCAAACTTTAGGTGATGACACAAAAAATGAAACAATTGTGAAGAAAGTGTTGAGAACACTTCTTCCTAAGTGGAATCACATTGCCATCATAATTGAAGAATCCAAAGACCTTTCTACTCTTACATTTGATAGTTTGATTGGATCATTAACATCACATGAAGAGAGACTTCAAGGAGCACCTTCACCAAGCTATGGAGGTGATGACAAAGCCTTCACTTCGAATGAAACTGCAAGACGATGACAAGGAAGAGGTTGAGGAAGAGGACAACAACAAAGAGACAAAGGCCAAAGAAAATCCTACAGAGGAGGTAATCAAAACAGAGGTGGATATCAAAAAATAGGAGCCAATCAGAACCAAAGCGGCAATGCAGGCCATGGACATCGAGGACGAGGAAGTAACAAGACTAAAACAACTTGTTTCAATTATGGGAAACAAGGCCACTTCGCTTGTGACTGCTGGTCAAAGACTTCAAAAGATCAAAGCAGTCAATATGGCTCATTCTACGGAGAAGAAGAAGATCCATCAAATATTTTTCTCTCTTATGGACAGCCAGATCAAAATCTAAATGATACATGGATTTTAGATACTGGTTGCTCCAACCACATGAGTGGCAAAGAAAATATCTTTGCTACATTAGATACAAATTACAAATCACATGTTAAGTTAGGGGATAATAAATCCTTGCAAGTTGAATGCATGGGAGCTATCGAAGTTCCAACAAAATAAGGCCTTAAAAATGTGAATGACATATACTATACTCCACAGCTACAACACAATTTGTTGAGTGTTGGTCAAATGATGGAGAAGCATTACAAATTAGTTTTTGATGAAAGAAAATGTACAATCTTTGATAAAAACAATTGTAACCGAGTCATCATAGAAGTACCTATGACAAAGAATAGGTTGTTCCCTCTAAAATTTTGTGAGCCAGGGGGAGCTCAACTTGCAAACATTGCAATTACAAATCCAACTGAATTGTGGCACTTGAGATATGGTCACCTCAATTCCGCTAGCTTGAAAATGTTAACATCACAAGCTATGGTGATAGGACTACCAAAAATTCCAGAACATAAAAAGGTATGCGAAGCATGTGCTTTGGGAAAGCACTCCAGAATGAAGTTTCCAAGAGGCCGAGCATGGAGAGCAAGCTATCCTCTTCAGCTAGTACATTCGGACATCTGTGGTCCAATGCAAACAAAAAGCCTTGGAAACAATTCTTATTTTCTAACATTCATAGATGATTATTATAGAATGTGTTGGATCTATTTTTTGAAACACAAAGATGAAGCATTTGATTGCTTCATAGACTTCAAAAATAATGTAGAAAAGCAAAGTGACTACTATGTCAAATGTCTTCACACTGATAAAGGAGGAGAGTACTCCTCAAATGAATTTTTACATTATTGTAAGCAAAATGGGATAAAAAGGCAGTTCACCACTGCCTATACCCCATAGCAGAATGGTGTGGCTGAGAGAAAGAACCGCACCCTTTTTGAAATGGCATGAACAATGCTTCAGGCAAAGCATCTCACAAACAACTATTGGGCAGATGCAATGAGAACAAGTGCATATATTCTAAATAGAAGTTTGACTTCTAGTTTAGATGGTATCACTCCTTATGAAGGATGGTACGGTAAGAAACCAAATGTCAAACATTTCTAAGTATTTGGTTCTTTAGCTTATGCACACATTCCTGAGGAGAAGAGAAAGAAGCTTGATCCAAAGAGTCAAGCATGTGTTTTTGTAGGGTATTGTGATTCAACCAAAGGGTATAGATTGTACAATCCCAAGACACATAAAATCATTATCTCCAGGGATGTAATTTTTGATGAAGGGGGAGAATGGGGTCATAAAAAATTTGTTGATTTTGACTCTAATTCGGACAGTTCCACATTAGTACCTCCCACATTGGTACAACCCAAGAAAAGCAGTGGAAAAAATCCTTCTCCACAAATTCCACATCAGGAAACTTCATCAAGTACATCAAGTGGTACACCAAGTCCAAGAGGGACTTCTTTGTTGGCACCCCCAAATTCTCCAAAATGATTTCAGAGATCTGTAAGTGCTCCAAGTCCGATGGATATTCATCCTGTTTCTTAAAGAAAACAGACAAATAGATGAAAGCGCATACTACAAAGTCATCCATATTCTCAAATTTTAGATAGGAATTTCCAACAAAGATACACTAGGAGTCAAGCTAGTGAGATGGATGACATTTTGTCAAGACTCAAAAATCTTCAAATGTCAGGAGATGATGAGTCTCATGAACCAAGGGGTGATGTAGCCAATTATGCTTTGTTGGCTGCTGCACAGCTAGAACCATCTAGCTATGAAAAAGCTTGCACTGAAAGTATATGGCAAGATGCAATGGAAGAGGAAATATCCTCAATTAAAAAGAATGATACTTGGGAGCTTGTGAAGCTTCCCAAGGGAAAAAAATGTGTTGGATGTAAATGGGTCTAAAAGACCAAATTCAATGCTGATGGAAGCATTGAAAGGCACAAGGCAAGATTAGTAGCTAAGGGTTTTACTCAGAAATATGGAATAGATTAAGAGGAAACCTTTGCTCTAGTTGCTCGACAAGAAACAATCAGAAATGTTCTTTCCTTGGCAGCTCATAAAGGATGGAACATTCAACACATGGATGTGAAAAGTGCATTTTTAAATGGATACCTGACATAAGAGGTGTATGTTCAACAACCTTAAGGTTTCCAAGAACCAGGAAAAGAGAACCTTGTTTATAAATTGAAAAAAGCACTTTATGGCCTCAAGCAAGCACCACGAGCATGGTACTCACGAATTGACGGCTATTTCAGCAAATATGGTTTCACAAAAAGCAAGAGTGAACCAACTCTATACTACCTGAAGAATGGAGTAGATATCCTCATAGTTTGTTTATATGTGGATGATCTAATATTTAGGGGTAGTAATAATAAAATGAATATGGAGTTTAAAAACTCCATGATGAATCAATTTGAGATGAAGGATCTCGGATTAATGAGATACTTCCTAGGAATGGAAGTACATCAATCAAAGAATGGGATCTTCATATGTCAACGAAATATGCTCATGACATGATCAAGAAATTTGCTATGCAGCAGTGCAAATCAGCTGCAACACCAACCGGACATGGAATCCAGCTAAGCAAAGAAGATGGAGCACCAAAAGTTGACTTGACCAATTTCAGAATCATGGTTGGGAGTTTAATGTTTCTCACCAACACTAGGCCAGATATACAGTATGTTGTTTCTCTTGTATCACGGTTTATGGCATGCCCATCCGAGCTGCATCTTCAAGCAAACAAATGAATTTTACGATATGTAAAAGGTACATTAGATTTTGTAATCCATTACCACAAGTCTAACTCTGTGAAGTTAATTGGTTATAGTGATAGATATTGGGGCAGTAATATAGATGACATAAAATCTACATCAGGGAACTGTTTTAGTCTAGTTTTAGGACTAATAACTTGGAGTTCCAAGAAACAATCTGTTGTAGCATTATCATCTACGAGTTGAGTATATAGCAATTACTCATGCTAGTACTCAAATCCTCCGGTTGAGGAAAATCCTTGAAGAGATTGGCAAAAAACAAATTGGTCCAACCAAAGCTGAATTGTGATAATATCGAGTGCCATACAGTTGGCATATAATCCGATCCACCACAAAAGGTCAAAACATTTTGATATGAAGTATCACTTCATAAGAGATATGGTGGAACAACAGACAGTTGAGCTTCAATATTGTAGAAATTTGGATAATACAGCAGACATCTTCACCAAAGTCATGGCTAAAGCTCAATTTATAAAGCTGAGAGACTATATAGTCAGTCCTCTCAACTTTAAGGGGGAGAATGTTGGAAAATTACCATTAGTAAAAAGGTTAAAATTTTGATTTTACCTTGGGTAAAGGTAACTTACCTTTTACCTTACCTGGACGGCAGTGGACGACATCATTTGGGCTGTAAGAGAACTCAAGTTTACTTTCTTTTCCCCTAATTTCTCCTTTCCCCCCTTTTTATCTCAAAATGGTTATTTACTATTTATTTAATTTGTGTAACCTTATGATTATGGTTAATGCAATTTATCGTTTTATCTCCACACTCACCTTTCACAAACGCTGCTAACCTCGATAGAGGAAATCTACCCCTAGAGATCTAGGATAACCATGATCAAGATAGATATGTAGGGGAGGCATCTAGGCCTCCTAAAAATAGAACGATTAAATAAATTGACTTGGAATTTGCCAAACATGTCATCCGCAAAATGCAAATCACACGGCTTAGGTAAGATTAGCAGCAGTTAAAGCAATTGTATCATCTTAACAAAGAGCGCATTTAGTGCCAGACAGATGAATTACTCCAAAACAATATGCATGAGAGGATTCCAACCCATCGCATGCATAGGACAGAGATTTATGAGAGGCGCAACCCCTTGGTTCAAGACAAGGCTCCATGACCTTATCAAGTGTTACCTCCAAGACCTCCGAGACCTAAGCGGGAGGCCACCCCTAGAACCAATGATGGGTGCCTTCCTCGGGAACCCATCCATGTTTATAGGTCACGCCCAAAAACTCCCCAAGAAGACTATGAGGAATTTGAGCAAGAAGAAGAGTGGGCTGAAACACCTTACCAAGGCAGGGGGCGCTACCCGGCTACCCCTCCATAGGCCTTAGGTTCCTCGAAATTCATAATGGGAACAAACCAAAGAAGAGGAAATCAAATCCTCTGATGCATACAAAGCATTGCTAGAGCACTTAGATTCTATGGAGACCAAGACTTCGGGGCCCCAAAAGCCCACCTTATGCCAGCTCTGTAGTCACCCTGTGCATCCTTCAGTTTTGGCACCCCCATACCCTGACCACTTCAAAATGCCTCAATTAGCAATTTTAAGAGGGGATGAGGATGCCTAAGAGAACATATCAAGGTTCTTGAGTCAATGCTTTGGAATTAAGGACAATGATGCATTGCTTTTGAGAACGTTTATAACCACGTTCGCAGGCCCTGCCTCGGATTGGTTTACCCAATTGCCGAAGCATAGCATCAACAATCTAGACCTCCTAGTGGATGCGTTCCTTGAATGTTTTGCCTTCAACACCAATAAGAAGGCATACTTAAGTGACCTAGCTGGCCTTAAGTAGTATGATGATGAGACCATAGCTTCTTATGGGAATTGGTGGAGGACATTTCTTTCAAAGCTACCTTACCTCCCTCCCATGGCCGACATGGCTCAGATGTTTTCAAAGAGTTGCATAAGGTCAATCTCCATGCTATTGTAGCTACAAAAATATGCCACCCTAGAATAAGCCCTAGCACAAGCCAAGATAATTGAGGAGATTAAAATTCAAGACCGCAAGATTGCTAAGTCGTGCAAGAAAGAGTGGACCAAAAATGCCAAAATTGGGCCCACGCAACCGAAACCCGTCGTGGTCAATCAGGTTGCCATAACTATAACACTGCCTATACAAATGACACAACCCCCAAAGGCTAATTATCAGGTAGTTCCTCCTGCTAACTATGAAAAGGAAACCCATAAGCAAGAGCAAAATCAACAGCGTCACCCTAAGCGACAGTTCACACAATTCATAGAGTCTAGAGACTCCTTGTTTGACCGCTTGTTTGCTATAAACCTGATAAACTTGCCAAAAAATCGAACCATAGACCCCAACACGCCAAAACCCAAGGGCTATAGGCCAGATTTATATTGTAGATTCCACCGATAGAAAGGACATGACATCTTCAGTTGTTGGAAATTCAAAAACTTGGTGCAAGACTTGATACACAACAAAACACTCGTGGTAGACAATCCTGTAGCGTTGAGCAACCAATAGATGGACATCTTCAAATACCCCTTACCTACCCATAATGCACATGCAAAAACTATACAAATGAATGAGGTGACACAAAACTACCCCATTCAAGGGTACGTAGGGATGATAAGCATCGTGATGTGAAACAAAAGATACCCAAACACTGATGCACCCACTGCAACTACAAGATATGTTCCATCAACATCACAATCCCCACAACACCCTACACAACCTCCCCCACCTAGACTAGTGGCCACAATTTGGACTAAGCTTACTCAGAGTTTACAAACCATGTCGACTAGGCTCTCCATTTATGAGCTCATCCAATAATCATCACCTCATCGGGAAGCTCTAATGGAGATACTCAAAGCCATTGAGCTATAGCCCCAAGAACCCAATTCTTTCAACAACTTTGTGGGACATGTGAGACAATGCATCGAACTAGTCATAACCTTTAGGGAAGACGAACTAAAATTGATGACCAGTGATATGGTGGATCCACCCCTGCACGTCATCGCACGGGTCAATGGGATTCCATTCAAGAGGGTGTTGGTGGACACTGGCTCGTCTAGCAATATAATCATGACTGTGGCATTAAAACATCTTAAGCTACCAGCATCTCACATCATGGCATCCACCTACACTCTTCGAGCATTCAACGACACGTTATGCTCGACGGTTGGCACAATTGTCCTGCCCATCCAAGTAGGAAAAAAGACCATTCCTACATTGTGTCACATCCTAGAGGGTGAGATGGCCTACAATATTTTGCTAGGTCGGCCTTGGATTAGGGACATGAAGTGTGTCCCTTCAATAGCCCATCAGTGCCTCAAGTACACACATGAAGGGCAAGTACATATAGTCCCAACAGACTTAGATCCCTTCAAGTTTTGCAATGTGATACAACTGATGCCACAATCTACCCTCCCATCGACACATTTGGCCTTTTAATTGAATCTGTCCACTTAGGGTCCAATTTTTCCTACATCCCCGTTGTTGAGTCCCTCAAGTAACCAACCTAGACCATCTTCGTGATCTGTCCCTTCACCAAAAATGCCACCTATGGTGGCCACATCGAAGGACAACAAGAAGAAGCCCCTAGAGGAGGCACCACCATTAGTCTCAACCATCTCTAACGAAGAGGTGCCCAGCCGAATAGGAGTCGAGACACCTGATTCACCCTACATGGAGTGGACTCAGGGAGAACTCCCATTACCTCCCCCTCAACCGTCGATGATTACTATCAAAATGGCCAATACATACCTGGGGGAGTACCTAGTGCAGAACATGGTGGCAAAACCCACACTCAAATCCATGCAATACATGGGGAGACCTCGCCTCCCCATCGACACTATCTTCCCTTTAGGTTACTTGCCATATTAGACAAAATTTGTATATGGGGGCCTCGAGAATAGCATGGAACCCTACCTACAAGAGGAAGAGGACGAAGAACCATTTGCTGAGAATGTTGACTATCTGTCCAACCCAAACTTTGCCTTGAAATACCTTAACCAATATAATTGGCATGGATATGGATTGGGCAAATATGAACAAGGAATGCGTGTTCTTTGTCAACCAAGATACCATATGCCATATGATAAATCAGGAGTAGGGTTCAACCACCATTTTCCCCTCGACATTTTGGTAGAAACCATGCAAGGCCTAGGGTTAGGCAACAAGGATGGGTTGGCACAAGATCCATATGCCAATCCCAACACAACATATACATTGGGGGACTATCTCCCATCGTTAAAAACAAACCTTGTTGACCTCAACAACCCTTCCCCTTTGATCAAGAAAGAGGAAATTTCAAGGGATAACCTCCAAGAGGGTTATGAACAAGATCAAGGAGAGTCTTCTGAAGATGAGTCAGCTTATGAGGTAGCACCCTAGGACCCTTTCGAGTCTGATAGTAATCACTCACAAGTGATGCCCATTGATGAATATCAGGAGAACTTCGAGGTAATGTTCCCCTTGAATGCTCCAATTGAGCAATTACCACCTTAATAAAATCTAGCCCTCCTGTAGAGAGCGAAAAAACCCGAATGGGACCAAATCAACTTGCTCGAACAAAATAAGCCTCCCATGTCGACCATTAGGTCAAGTGATCAAGAAATTCCCAGTGGGAGGCTATACCAAAAAGAAGAGCACATAGTTGTTGGAGCTAATGAAGGCTTATGGATCTCCGATAGTGACTATGAGGATGAGACTGAGATGGCATATCTCAATCACATGAGGCAACAAGAATACCCATAGATATCGATGGTATGTTCGAATAGATGAACATGGGGCAAGGCATAGGTGGCATTTAAATTAAGAACAGTTAAACCAAGTGCTTCATCCACAAATTTAGGCATACAGAGAGCACCCCCCACCTAGAGACCCTATAGAGCCACCAGTGCCAAGGGTAGACCCTGTACTTCTGTCCACACATAGGGCCGATCCTTTTGTGCTAGTACCCACAGAGCCAGATCTGGGGTGTAAGGATCACCAAGGATGTCCGAGTCAACACCCGCATGGTAATGGAGACCAAATTCATTCCATTAGCATGATCTCCATTGATTTAACCGCCCCCATACATAACCCAACTAATCCAACACGACCATTGTATCTAGACCTAGATGCTATAGCCTGGGATCATGCTGACTCACCACCATCCCCATAAAAGTACTAGCCTTGTGATGGGATGTTCTATTTCACCCCAGGATAGACTCGGGATATCTTCCATGTTGAAGAGGAACCCGACATTCCCAACGCAGATCTAAATTCAGCAAATGATATCCACCTGATCCCAACTCCACATCGGTTAGAAGACGGATCCCACATGTCGATCGAAGAGATGACTGATGTAGACATCGGCTCTGATCCAATCAATCCGTAAGTCATCAAGCTAGGGGTAAGTCTATCCCTCGAAGAGCAAGCCGATTACATTGCCCTTCTCAAAGAGAAAAAGGAGGTTTTTGCATGGTCCTACAAAGACATGTCGGGTCTAGACCTGCAACTAGTCATGCATAATTTAATGTTTGATCCAACAGCTAAGCCAATTAAGCAAAAGCTACATAAGATGCACCCAACAGTGGCCTTGATGGTCAAAGATGAGCTATAAATTTTTTTGGATGCATAGTTTATCATCTTTTTGGATTACCCACCATGGTTGTCCAACATGGTACCCATCAAAAATCTAGACGGGAGGATTCGCATATGCATCGATTTTTGAGATTTAAACAAAGTGAGTCCCAAGGACGATTTCCCCTTTCCTAGCATCGACGCATTGGTAGATGCTACAACAGGCCATGAAATGCTTTCCCTTATGGATGGTTTCTTGGGATACAACCAGATTCGTATCAATCCCGATGATCAACTAAAGACGATGTTCATGATGCCTTGGGGGACATTTTGTTATAAGGTCATGCCCTTTGGCCTTAAAAATGCTGGTGCCACCTACCAACGCGCTATGACATACATCTTCCATTATCACATGCATAAAACTTTGGAAGATTATATGGATGATTTTTTTGCCAAATATCTTTTGCGCCAAAATCATCTTGATGACTTACACAAGATCCTTGATCACCTCATCAAACACAAAGTTAGGCTAAACCCTACGAAGTGCATTTTTGGCGTCACATCTAGAAAAATCTTGGGTTTCATAGTATCAAAACAAGGCATCGAGGTAGATCCAAACAAATTCAAGGCAATCCTTGAGATGCTTCCCCAAACCACCATCAGGCAGCTAAGAAGCTTGCAAGGAAAGGTCACGTCAATCAAGCACTTCATAGCGCAGTTATCTGACAAGTGTCGACCCATGAATGAAGAACATGGACTTATGCTGAGAGGGGGGGTGAACCGTATAAGACTTACCCAATTAATAATTTTAACTTTAGATAGCAGTGGCATCAACACAACATTAATCAAGATAGAAAGCATCACACATTGAAGACCCATTTTTAACATGGTTCACCCAGAATGGCTAGGCTACGTCCACAAAACTTTTCTCTAAAAGTTATTTCAAAGTTCTTGGGGAATCCTTCCCAATTAAAATGTTTATGAGCCTTGGCCCAAAAGGATATACCTTCCCCCAATCAGAATTTATGAGCCTCTGCTCAAAGGAGATACCTTCCCCCACTCTAAATTTATGAGCCTCTACTCAAAGGAGATACCTTCCCCTTTGCTCTGGAAATGATCCCTCAGAATATCAACTGCCTCTACCTCTTGCCAACACATGGAAATCCTTTCCACAGAAGACCTCTTGTCCTTAATTCTTAGCCTAAGAGACCTCTGCCTTCTATGATCACGTCCATAGCGGCTCGACAACCTGTACCAAACACAGTCAGTCGAGTCTAGTACAAGTCTTCCTCTGTCTATCAGATCTATCCAACACTTGAACAAATCAATCCTCTACACACAAGCTACACTGTCTTCACACACTCTACACCCATACAATAGCACTCCATGTTCGTATTTGCCCTTTGTGCTCTCTACGCCCTTCTACTCTCTTTGCACACTCAGCTCTCGACGATCGAAATTCTCACTCTACGCTCTATCTGCGAAAGTAGCAACGATCATCCTATAATTATTCAAATAGCCTATCTTTTATAATAACACTTTTCAAGATCAAAACTTTAATCTTATTTGGATGTAACCCTAATATTTAGTCGGCTGCACAACCCTAAACTTCGTTAGATCATATTTAACTTTGTCGGCTTCAAATGCCTCTGTAACTCTTCTGTAGCTTTTATCGTGAAACTACAACATGTCGCGATATCACGACACCTTTGCAACTGTACACTTTCTTTTGGATTTTGTCATGATATCGGGACACTTCAGCCTTTGTCGACTTCAACTAAGTTCTTGTCGTGATATCACGACACTTCTCCCTTCGTCGACCTCCTTTCTGCTTTTGTCATGAAATCGCGACACTTCTGCCTCTACAGACTTCGTCTTCACTTCTGTCATGAAATCATGACACTTCTGTCTTCATAACCTTCCTCTCTGCTTTTGTCATGAAATCATGACACTTCACCTATAGAAGACCTACTTTCAGTTTCTGTCATGAAATCGTGACACTTCTACTTTCGTCTGCTATATTTTTTGCCTGTCATGAAATTGTGACACTTTTTGCATCCGTACACTTTTCCTTCATCTTGTCATGAAATCGTGACACTTTCTTCATCCGTACGTTTTCTCCACAACCTATTGTGAAATCGTGATAGTTCTCACTTCAAAACCTTTCCTTTGCTGCATGTCACGAAATCATGATAGTTCTCACTTGGAACATTTTCATCTGTAGCATGTCATGAAATCATGACGGTTCTCACTTCGAACTCTACAGCATGTCGTAAAATCATGATAGTTCTCACTTCGAACTCTGTAGCATGTCACAAAATTGTGACACTTTTCGTGTTACTTTCTCTCTCTTCAAACTTGTCATGAAATCACGACAGTTCACACTGCGGACTCTCTCTTCTACATTATGTCATGAAATCGTGACACTTTTTCTTTTGGACTCTCTCTCCTGCAATATGTCGTGAAATCGTGACACTTTTTTGTCCATACAACCTTCCTTGCAATATGTCACGAAATCACGACACTTTTCCTTCTCTGCCTTCCTGCTCTTTTCAAGTCGCGAAAATGCGACATGTCACAAAATCATGACACTTTCCACCTTGCTCTCTTTCTCTACCAACATGTCGCAAAATCATGATAGTTTTTCCTGCTTCTTCTCTCTCTTCCAACATGTCACAAAATCATGACAGTTTTCCCTGCTTCTTCTCTCTCTTCTAACATGTCACGAAATCGCGACAGTTTTTCCACTTGCCTTTTTCTCTGTCAACATGGGGTTTGCAAAAGTCCTTTGAAACTGTCATGTCGTAACCTTCATCAAAACAAATTATTTGACATCAAATCAAATTCCTTCAAAAGCTCCTTGACATCAATGACAACCTATACACTTGAGCAAAGGCAATGTACCCAAAGTACCCAAAATTGCCAAAAATCTCCCCCTTTGTCATTGATGGCAAACCTTTACTGAAAACACTTCTCAAGAGCCAAAAATGAAACCAACTGTGCTAACAACTGAGAAACTGAGCCCACAACTGAGAATATTCCTTTGAAGTTTTGCTCCCCCTGACTTGAAGCTTTCCTCTTCACTTTCCTCTTCACTTGAAGCTCTCCCCCTTATTCATATCTCTCCCCCTTTGTCATCAATGGCAAAGGGTCACCTTTGGGGCTCGGGACTAAGAATGAGCCTCTTAGCTTAGTCCCTCCACCACCTCCTAAAGAGGTGATTAATTTTGGTGTGGGAGTACAACTCCCAATTTCTCCCTTAGATACTCAAACGTGTCTCTTGGAAGAGGTTTGGTGAAGATATCTGCAATATACTCTTTAGTAGACACATACTCTACCTTGACCTGCTTGTCTTGCACTTTCTCCCTTAGAAAATGATACTTGATGGAAATATGCTTTGTCCTTGAGTGCATTACCGGGTTTTTGGAAATACTTATGGCACTTGTATTATCACAAATAATGGATATGGGTTGTTCATGCTAGACTTTGAAATCCTCCAAGGTGGTTTTCATCCATAAAACCTGTGTACACCCAGCCACTGCTGCTATGTATTCAGCCTCTGTTGTAGATAAGGAAACTGAAGGTTTTTCTTACTTAGCCAAGAAACCAAACTCTTTCCCAGAAAGAATGCTCCACTACTAGTGCTTTTCCTGTCATCAATACTGTCTGCCCAATTTGCATCTGTATAAGCTGTGAAGGTAAAATCATCACCTTTGGGATACCAAAGCTCAAATTCCATAGTGCCCTTCAAATATCTGAATATCCTCTTAACTACTATAACATGAGAATATTTTGGAGCTACCTAAAATCTTGCTACTAACCCAACTGCCTGCATGATATCTGGTATGGCAGTTGTACTATATAGTAAACTACTAATCATAGATCTGTACAACCTCTGATCTGCCGCTGGAGATTCATCATATTTACTCATCTTGCATCCTGTAATCATTGGAGTACACACTGGTTTGCTGTCCATCATCCCAAATTTCTTCAACATTTCTTTGATATACTTTCCTTGAGAGAGAAATATACCATCTTTTGATTGAGAAATCTGAAGACCTAAATAGAATGACAGCTCTCCAATCATAGACATCTCAAATTCCTTCTACATGGTGTTAGCAAAAACTTTGCACATCTGAGTATTATTTCCCCCAAAAATAATATCATCAACATAGACAACCATAATCAACATATCATCATCTTCATCCTTAATATACAAATTGCTATCTGACATGCCTTTCTTGAAGCCTTGCTCATGAAGATACCCATCAAGTCTTGAGTACCAAGCCCTAGGTTCTTGCTTTAACCCATACAAGGCCTTTTTCAGTTTACACACATAGTCTGACTGTTCTGAGAGAGACACTCCTTTTGGTTGTTCTATGTAGACTTCTTCTACCAACACCCCATTTAGAAAAGTTGACTTTACATCCATTTGATATACCTTGAATGATTTGAAGCTTGAAAGGGCCAAAAACATTATGATAGCTTCAAGACGAGCAATAGGAGCAAACGTCTCTTCGAAATCAACACCTTCTACTTGAGCATAACCTTTGCAGACTAACCTAGCTTTGTTTCTGAAAATATTTCCATCCTCATTGAGTTTATTTTTGAATATTCGTTTTGTGCCAATGACATTCTTGTCCTTAGGTCTTGGAACCAATTCCCAAGTTTCACTTTTCTCTATTTGATTTAGCTCTTCATCCATTGCTTTTACCCAAAACTTATCTGCACAAGCTTCATTGAAATATTTTGGCTCAATCTGAGATAATAATGAAACATTTGCAGAATCATGTGAAGGAATAACCCTTCTTCTTGTTTGCCTGCTATTTGGATCACCAATGATCAAATATTTGGGATGATGTTTCTGAACATACCGTGAAGGAGTTTTAGGCAGCAGTTGTTGTCTTTCCTCTTCTTCATCTGAAACCTCTTTGAATTTTTCTTGACAAATTTCATCACTGAGTTCCTTGATTGGTTCTCTTATCCCTGTCTTTTCATCAATTGTTACATTTATGCTCTCTACAACTGTATGATTTCTTTTGTTGAAGCATCTGTAGGCCTTGCTTCTATTGGAATATCCAAGAAATCATCACACCTAGGATCAAACTTACCCAAATTCTGATCTTCCCTTCTGATGAAGCACTTACTCCCAAACACTTTGAAGTATTTTACTGTAGTTGGTCTTCCTTTCCATAACTCATAAGGAGTTTTATGATGATTGACTCTAAGTTGGGCCCTGGTGATGATGTAGACTGCTGTACTGACTGCCTATTTCCAAAAGCCATCTAAAAGTTTTGTCTCATTTAACATTGCTCTAGCCATATTTTCAATAGTTCTATTTTTCCTTTCAACTACTCCATTTTGTTGAGGAGTTCTTGCTGCTGAATATTCTCTTTTGATTCCTTGTTGCTCACGAGTATTCCACAAATTCATTTGAAGTGAACTCTCCTCCTCTATCTGATCTTAAGCATTTTATTCTCTTGTCAGTCTCATTTTCAATCATTTCTTTAAAAGCTTTAAATTTTTCAAAAGCTTTAGATTTTTCTTTGAGAAAAGTAACTCAAGTCATTCTAGAATAATCATCTATAAACAGCATGAAGTAGCTATCTCCCTGAATGCTCTGAGTTCTGGTAGGGCCACATAAATCAATATGAATAAGATCCAATGGTTTTGAAGATGTATACCCTTTTGATTTGAAACTGGTTCTGGTCTGTTTTCCATGTTGACAAGGATCGCGAATGATGTTATGGGGCCTTTTTATTTTGGGCAAGTCTCTAACTGCTTCCTTGTTACTAATATTGACAAGATTATCAAAGCTCAAATGCCCCAATATTTTATGTCATAACCAACTCTCATATTCTTGAGTTAGAAAACACTTTTCTTTTTTTATCTCACTTAGCATGTAAAGATTATTTGGAGTCCTTGTAGCACTAGCAATGAGTTTTCCATTTTTTTCTTTACTTATCTCACATCTATCTGAAAAGAAAGATACTATGTGCCCTTGATCACAAAGTTGACTCACACTAAGAATATTATGTCTTAGGCCTTCTACATAAAGCACATTTTTTATTTTGGATTTTCCATCCAAACTAAGAGTACCTTTACCACAGATTTTAGCTGACCTGTTATCTCCAAAACTGATTGTTCCTCTATTTGTTTCTTTTAAGACCAAAAATTTTTCCTTTTCACCAGTCATATGTTTTGAACAACCACTATCAAGATACCATTTTTCTACTTTGTCTTGAGCATGAAAAGCAGTTTGAACTATCATTGACTTAGATTTGATCTCATTTCTCTTTTTAGTAAACTCAAGGCTAGATCTATCCAAACTGCACATCCTTGCTATATGCCCAAAATTCTTGCACTTGTAACACATGATATTTTTATTCATAAGAGGTGCAAAAGAGTTAACATTTTCCTTACTATGGCTATTCAAAGACTTATTCTAATGCATAGCTATGTGACCAAATTTCTTGTAGGAAAAACAATAGCCATGGAAAGTATTATGTAACCTATTTTGATGCCTTGGATGATTGTTCTTCGTGTGACCCACTGGAATCCACCACTCTTTAGGATGAAGATTGATCTTGCTCGAAGACCCTGTTTCATGAATGGTGATACCATCCTTCTTTTGCTTTTCACACGGAGTATTCTATCTGAGAGCCAACTGTTCCAAATTCACTCTAAAAGACATAACCTCTTCTTCTAGTTTCTCGCAATCAGCTTATTTTCCTTTGAGAGCATCTGTCAGAACTTGTTCAACCTTCTTCCCTTCTTCAGCTAGAATTTTGAAGTCTATAACACTTTGAGACAATTCTGATCTTGCTATCTCTACTTCCTAGCATTGACGCTTGAGAATAGAATTCTCTTCCCTAAATTTTTCAAGCTTTCTTAAAGCCAAGAAGAATTCACCTTTGAGATCGAACTCAACCTCTTCATCTCTTTTTGAATCTGTATGTTCCTCTGATAGATCCTTCTCCAAGCTGTTAGGCTCTTTCTGGAGTGACCCGCTTTGATACCAATTGAAGAATGTGGACTTATACTGAGAGGGGGGGTGAAAAGTATAAGACTTACCCAATTAATAATTTTAACTTTAGATAGCAGTGGCATCAACACAACATTAATCAAGACAGAAAGCATCACACATTGAAGACCCATTTTTAACGTGGTTCACCCAGAATGGTTGGGCTACATCCACAAAACTTTTCTCTAAAAGTTATTTCAAAGTTCTTTGGGAATCCTTCCCAATTACAATGTTTATGAGCCTCACCCCAAAAGGAGATACCTTCCCCCAATCAGAATTTATGAGCCTCTTCTCAAAGGAGATACCTTCCCCCAATCTAAATTTATGAGCCTCTACTCAAAGGAGATACCTTCCCCTCTGCTCTGGAAATGATCCCTTAGAAGATCAACTGCCTTTACCTCTTGCCAGCACATGGAACTCCTTTCCACAGAAGACCTCTTGTCCTCAATGCTTAGCCTAAGAGACTTTTGCCTTCTATGATCACATCCACAGCAGCTCAGCAACCTGTACCAAACACAGTTAGTCGATCTAGTACAAGTCTTCCTCTGTCTGTCAGATATGTCCAACACTTGAACAAATCAATCCTCTGCACACAAGCTGCACTATCTTTGCACACTCTACGCCCATACAGTAGCACTCTGCATTCATATTTTTCCCTTTGTGCTCTTTGTGCCCTTCTGCTCTCTCTACGCACTCAACTCTCAGCGATCAAACTTTTCACTCTGCACTCTATCTGTGAAAGTAGCAACAATCATCCTATAATTATTCAAATAGCCTGCCTTTTATAATAACACTTTTCAAGATCAAAACCTTAATCTTAGTCGGCTGTAACCCTGATCTTTAGTCGGCTGCACAACCCTAAACTTCGTCAGCTCATATTTAACTTTGTCGGTTTCAAATGCCTCTGTAACTCTTTTGTAGATTTTATCGTGAAACAACAACATGTCATGATATCATGACACCTTTGCAACCATACACTTTTTTTGTCTTTTGTCATGATATCGTGACACTTCAGCCTTTGTCAACTTCAACTAAGTTCTTGTCGCGATATCGCGACACCTCTCCCTTTGTCGACCTCATATCTACTTTTGTCATGAAATCGTGACACTTCTGCCTCTGCAGACTTCGTCTTCACTTTTGTCGTGAAATCATGACACTTTTATCTTCATAACCTTCCTCTCTACTTTTATCACAAAATCACGACACTTCACCTATAGAAGACCTGCTTTCAGTTTCTGTCGTGAAATTGTGACACTTCTGCTTCCGTCTGCTATCTTTTCTACCTATCATGAAATTGTGACACTTTCTGCATTCGTATGCTTTTCCTTCATCCTATCACAAAATCGTGACACTTTCTTCATCCGTACATTTTCTCCACAACCTATCGTGAAATCGTGACAGTTCTCACTTCAAAACCTTTCCTTTGCTGCATGTCACGAAATCGTGATAGTTCTCACTTGGAACATTTTCATCTATAGCATGTCGCAAAATCGTGACGGTTCTCACTTTGAACTCTATAGCATGTCATGAAATCATGACAGTTCTCACTTCGAACTCTGCAACATGTCACGAAATCGTGACACTTTTCGTGTTACTTTCTCTTCAAACTTGTCGTGAAATTATGACAGTTCACACTACGGACTCTCTCTTCTACATTATGTCATGAAATCGTGACACTTTTTCTTTTGGACTCTCTCTTCTACAATATGTCACAAAATCATGACACTTTTTCATTCGTACAACCTTCCTTGCAATATGTTGTGAAATCATGACACTTTTCCTTCTCTGCCTTCCTGCTCTTTTCAAGTCGCAAAAATGCAACATGTCATGAAATCGTGACACTTTCCACCTTGCTCTCTTTCTCTGCCAACATGTCATGAAATCGTGACAGTTTTTCTTGCTTCTTCTCTCTCTTCCAACATGTCACAAAATCGTGACAGTTTTCCCTGCTTCTTCTCTCTCTTCTAACATGTCGCAAAATCACGACAGTTTTTCCACTTGCCTTTTTCTCTGTCAACATGGGGTTTGCAAAAGTCCTTTGAAACTGTCATGTCGTAACCTTCATCAAAACAAATTATTTGACATCAAATAAAATTCCTTCAAAAGTTCCTTGACATCAATGACAACCTATACACTTGAGCAAAGGCAATGTACCCAAAGTACCCAAAATTGCCAACAATGAATAAATTATTACACAAGGGGGTGGCATTTCATTGGGATGACGAGTGCCAATCAGCCTTCGATGACATCAAACAGTACTTGTCTTCACCGCTAGTATTGGCACCACCTAGACCAGGAGTGTCGTTCTACTTATACATATCAGCTATCGAGGTGGCACTGGGCACCATGCTAGCCCAGAAAAATGAATTACATAAAGAACAGACTAATTATTATCTTAGCTGCACCCTGGTCAGTTATGAACTTAACTATGCATATGTTGAGAAGTTATGCTTTGTGGTGGTATTTTCCACCAAAAAGCTATGCCATTACATGCTAAGCAATACAACGTATGTTGTGTCTAAGGAGAATCCATTGTGGTACATGATGAGTTGTACTTATCATAGTAGTCGCACGGTGAAATGGATCATGTTGTTGACGGAGTTTGACATCGAATTCATTGGATAAAAGTCCATCAAAGGTCAAGTCATTGTCGATCAACTAGCAGATGCTCCTCTCGAATATGATCAGCCTCTGACCGTAGAGCTACCTAATGATGGGGTCTTCCATGTCTCAGGATCACCAGATTCTGATGAGACTGAATCACAGGTCGACATAACCTTATTTTTAGATGGTTCTAAATGTGAGCAAGGAGGTGGTGTGGGAATCGTATTTTTCACACCGCAAGGGGATCCAATACCTTTATCATTTAAACTTGATTTCCCATGCACCAATAACAATGCTAAATATGAAGCCTTGCTCATAGGTCTTCAGACAGCCATCACCATGAACATCAAACGCTTGAATATCTTTGGTGATTTGTTGTTAATTGTCAACCAAGTAAAAGGGGTATTCCAATGCAAATGCCCAGTTTTGCAGGCCTACAAAGCCCTTGTGGATAAATTCCTAGCAAAGCTTGAATGGTACGACATCAAGGCCCTCCCTCGATCATCCAATCATTTTGCGAACACTATGGCCTCCTTGGGGTCACTAATATCGCAAGACCCTTTTGGTGAAATGAAAACCATTCAAGTCAAAACATTTTCGCAATCCATGATGGAGCATGCAAGCTCTGACCTAATGCCAAAAATCCACCTGATCTAGATTGAACCATCTCAGGATAGGTTCTCTTGAATCCACTATAGTCTGAATCATGCTAACTTAGGGTCCTTGTTCTCCCTGACCCCTATTAATAGCAACACAACACTATTCTTACAAGTTCTTTTTTGCTTAGTTTTTTCTAGGGATGAACTTCAAGACGGATTGGTCGTTCATACCATCGAGGTTTCTGATCAGCAGGATTGGTACACAGCCATAAGAGACTATCTCAAGTTAGGTAGCCTCCCACTTGAATTATCGTATGCCACAAAAAGAACATTAAAAAAAAAAGCGGCAAAACATGTCTTGCTAAGAGCTATTTTGTATCGTCAAAGCTATGAAGGGATGCTTCTCTGTTGCTTGGACCAGCAAGAGTCCACTTGGATGATCACCCAAGTGCACGATGGTACGTGCGGTGGCCACTTCAGTGGTATGGCCATCACATAGTGCATTATTTGCATGGGTTATTATTGGCCATATTTAGAGCGATATTTTTGTGCATATGTGCAAAAGTGTGTGAAGTGTCAACACCATGCTAATTTGACACACATACCTTCTCAGGCCTTGCAGCTGATCCAATCGGCTTGGTCGTTCTCGTAGTGGGGCTTAGATCTAATCGAAAAGATCTCCCCTGTGTTGTCAAGTCATCACACTTTTATCATAACAGCCACATAGTACTTCACCAAGTGGGTGGAAGCAATTTCGCTTACCTCTACGACTGGGCCTCGCATTGTGGAGTTCATTTTACATAACATCATATGTTGTTTTGGTATTCCATCCAAGATCATCTCGGATAATGGGACGTCATTTAAGAACAAATATGTGCATGCTTTGACAACACAGTACAAAATTTAGCATAATTTTTTGACACCTTATTATCCATAGGCAAATGGGCAAGCAAAGGCATAAAACAAAATGCTAGTCACCGTCCTTAAAAAGATGGTCGCAGATAATCATAAGGATTGGCACATAAAAATACCACTTGCCTTGTGGGCTTATCGCACCAGCATTTGGATGCCCATTGGGGCCACTCCATTTTTGCTAGTGTATGGCTCTGAGGCAGTCATGCCTCTCGAGTTTGAAATACCTTCCCTACGCATATCAATACAAGATTTCATCGATGATGATACTACACATCAAGCCCGGTTCGACCAGCTTACGTTACTCAACAAACGATGCATCAATGCTCTCGAGCATTTATGTATCTATCAAGAGTGACTTAAGAAAGCATATAACATGAAAGTTCACCTAAGGGACTTTCAGGTTGGTGACCTGGTCTTAAAAGAGAACCAAAAAAATTCTAACTTGTCGCCCTATTTAAGGGACAAGTTAACGGCAAACTAGTTAGGTACTTATGTAATCGACAATAAAATAGGACTTAGAACATACCGACTCACCTCTCTTGAAGGAATCAAATAACTATAACCCTTGAACATCAGTCATTTGCAACAATTCCACATTTAGAGAGCCATCGCCCACCCAAAAATCTCTAAGGATTCTAGCAATCGCTTGGTAAACCTAAAAAGCTCCAAGGATTCTAGTAATAACTTGGTCAACCCCACAATGCCCCAAAGATATCCCTAATCCCTTTGGTCAAACCAAAAGCTCCAAGGATTCTAGCAATCACTTGGTCAACCTAAAAAGCTCCAAGGATTCCAGCTATCGCTTGGTCAACCCCAAAAATACCCCAAAGGTATCTATAATCCCTTTGGTCAAACCAAAAGCCCTAAGGATTCCCGTAATTTCTTGGTCAACCTAAAAAGCTCCAAGGATTCTAGTAATCACTTGGTCAACCCCAAAACGCCCCAAAGGTATCTATAATCCCTTTGGTCAAACCAAAAGCTCCAAGGATTCCCGCAATCGCTTGGTCAACCTAAAAAGCTCCAAGGATTCCAGCTATCGCTTGGTCAACCCCAAAAATGCCCCAAAGGTATCTATAATCCCTTTGGTCAAACCAAAAGCCCCAAGGATTCCCGCAATCGCTTGGTCAACCTAAAAATCTCCAAGGATTCCAATAATCGCTTGGTCAACCCCAAAATGCCCCAAAGGTATCCCTAATCCCTTTGGTCAAACCAAAAGCTCCAAGGGTTCTCACCATCGCTTGGTCACCCAAAATCCCCAAGGATTCTCGTAATTGCTTGGTCAACCCCAAAATGCCCCAAAGGTATCCCTAATCCCTTTGGTCAAACCAAAAGCTCCAAGGATTCCCATAATTGCTTGGTCAACCCAAAATGCCCCAAAGGCATCTATAAATTCCTTTGGTCAAACCAAAAGCCCCAAGGATTCTCGTAATTGCTTGGTCAACCCCAAAATGCCCCAAAGGTATCCCTAATCCCTTTGGTCAAACCAAAAGCTCCAAGGATTCCCATAATCGCTTGGTCAACCCAAAATGCCCCAAAGGTATCTATAAATTCCTTTGGTCAAACCAAAATCTCCAAGGGTTCTTGTCATCGCTTGGTCAACCTAAAACGCCCCAAAGATATCCATAAACCCTTTGGTCAAACCAAAAAATCCAAGGGTTCCCACAATCGCTTGGTCAAATACAAATATTCAAAAATAAACAAAAACACCAGATAATAAAAAATAACAAAAAAATTGCATCTCACTTTCATGCATATTCTTAAAAATCAAAACACAAAAAAGAAATGAAAACTGCATTTGGCATCGCATACATACATTGCATATTTTCTGGTCATACATGTTAAAAGCACCATAGACTGTAATTGCTCGACAATTCCATAATTTTCCACATTCAATCCATTTTGTAAAAACATCCATCCAGAATAACACCCTTCGCATTTTTGCCATATTATAATCAGTTGTCCGCTAATGTCGTTAGGGTTTTTCATCATTTAGCTATCTTTAGATTTCTAGTCAAATGTTGTACGAAGTTAGACCGATTTTTACAAGGTAGAGTTTTACTTGGATAATGCCTTGTTACATCACGTCCCAACACAAGCTTAAAACACATAAAAATTCCCAAGTTGTGTGAAAGCAAGAGAAACCTACAAAGCAGTCTAGGGTACCATAGGTGAAAGGTTATCATGCTCATCCCCCTGTGCAAATGGTTCAAGAATACTGAGAATTTAAAAAATGAAAAGCTCGTCCCCATCCAATTCCCCCACAATAAATAGTGGTTTTCACCACTATCAAAAATTCCAAACACATTTGGTCCCCAAAGTCGTAAGGATTTGTACTACACGTCCCTGAGAAGGATGGGTAGTCATCCCCAAGGCCTAAAAGGATCAATGCCATTCACAAGAAAAATCCCAAAAGTCCACCATCAAAAATCCCAAACACCTTTGATCCCCAAAGTCATAAGGATTCGTACTACATGCCCCTGAGAAGGATGGGTAGTCATCCCCAAGGTCTAAAAGATCAATGTCATTCCAAAGAAAATTCCCAACCACCTTTGATTCCCAAAGTCATAAGGATTCATACTACATGTCCCTAACCAGGATGGGTAGTCATCCCCAAGGCCAAAAGGATCAATGCCACTCACAAGCCAAAAACCCACAAGCTCAACTTGGAAATAACATTCCATATCTAAATCCTCAAAAGGCAACAATAAAAATAATAACAGTGGTTATCACCACTACTCAAACCCTTTGCTCAAGAAAGACAAAAAAAAAAGAGAAAAATAAACAGTGATTCTCATCACTATGCATGAGAGCAAGTATCCCAACAATTTGAGCAACCGAAATACGCCTGAGCTTGAATCCCTAAAATTCTTAGCATTTGAAGAATCATTTAGGTTATCCTCATTACGGGTTTGGTGGATAGCCTACCTGACAATGGCGGTATCCTAAACGCATGATGATATGTCTATCACATTAGCTTTACGTGTGTGTAGACCAATGTTTGCATGTGGATGAGCTAGCTTATGGTATTCTATATTGCGACATAGATTAATCTTACTAAATATAGAAAAGGGGTTAGTGGAGCTAATTAGGTGATCCTCAGTACAAGTTTGGTTGACAACCTATCTGGCACTAGCGGTATCCTGACAAATACCACATAAACAAACTCAATCGCACACACAAGGATGTGAAATAACTTGGTCAAACTCAAGTCTGATTCGTACCTTGTTCAAAAGTCTTGTAAGATAACGTACAGTCTTGATTAGTTAGTTAAAGCATCTGAGTCTCAGAAAAACCGTAACTACATTTTAAAACAATTGTCGTACATTTCATTATCACCATCAGAAAATACAAAACAAAAATTTACAAATGCAAAGTTATTCCATCAAGCAATCACATAGTACAGAAATCCAGTTAATCTTGTACAGTCTATGGTGCCACCACCTACATACCAACAAATCATTCCATCCATTCCATATACATACATCCATATCATATAGCTAAAATCATCTGCAGTCATAACAACATATGCATACATAAACATAAATAAATGTGCATAAAAAGAACAATAAACCATAACAAAGTAAATAATCCAAAAAATGAATCATGTATATATATCGAGTCAAAATGCCCTCAAGCTACAATAAAATGGTCCTTTGACCTCACAAAAAAATCAAAAACTCAAAATCCCCAAAGCCTAGGGAGTCGGCCACCATGATCATGTAGGATCGGTGCGACTGGAACTACCCCCAGTGGTATGGGTCCTATGGGACCTCTCAGGGTGACTGATGCTAGCCCTCGCATCATGCCCACTAACGCTACCCTCACCCACCCACCTATGACAAGAGGATGCAGACTAATCAGTCTCACTACCTCTCATACGGCACGATGATCCACCTCTAGTGAGCTCAGGTAACTACCCATCAAGGTAGATAATCTCGACATCCAACTCCACCCAGCACCGACTCCACTCCACATCCCGTCAGTGGTACGTAGCCAATGCATCATCTTGCTATGCCAACTGAGCCCGTAGGTGATCCCTCTTGATGTTGTGCTCCTCATCCCATCTCCATAGTAGGTCCTCCAATCATGTTATCTCAGCATGAAACCTAGCCTCCATATCCCTTGGGACTACCTAAGGCATGGGCATCTCCGGGATGGCATGCTACTCCAACACCCACTGCTCTTGGATGTCCTATGTATCCGGCTGCTCCAAAACCCCTAAGTCATCCCCAGTCAAGTCATCTACCTCCACCATATTCGCATCATCGATCAGACAACCCCAACCCTCCATCGGTGCCTCTGCACCCCCACCGCCTGCTGTTGTTGCATTCAAACCTCCTAGAGGCCCCTCACCCCGTCATTGCAGCATCGTCCACCACTGGTCGTACTCTACAATCACCCCAACATTTTCCATATTGGGGACATCAATCACTACATCAGACTCCTCGCCCAGTGGCTCAATAATCAGCCAGGCTAGAGTCCTCTTATCGCCCCGATGTCGATAGATCAAGGGCTCCCCAGGAAATCCCTGGTGCACCCCAAACTATCGAGTCACTCAGACATACGGGAAGTACTCTTGCTCTGTCCCATGTTGCTCAATCAACCATATCCCCCTACGCACCCACCAGAGCCACTCTCCAGCCTCATGCCAGGCTGGATAGTCTTGGTATGGCCTCTAGAACACCTCCCCTGGAGCAAGATGAGAGAAGGCATCAGTATAGTGCCCTACGACACCTGCCCACCATCGACTCTACCCCTACTCCTTTGACCTTCGCCATAGAGCAGCATACCCAATATCCTTGTCCACCATCTCACCTTGAGTGGTCCAAGGCAACCCCTACGACTGCTCTATAGCTATGTGTTGCCACCCCCAACACTACAAAATATAGTTGCACCTGATCCCCTTCTGCCTCTGGCAGTGGATCTCATACAGCTCATCATAAAGTTGTGCTAATAGTGTCTTACCCTACCTCATAATAAGTGGCACTTCTATCGGACACTCCACCAGTCTAAATACCACCTCGAGCAGGTTCCAAGGGAACCTCGCACCTGAGGAGTAAGGAAGCAACATGTTGGAGATGAGGGTCATGACCAACGCATGCCTCACCCCCAAAATGCCCTTCTTCAGCCACCACCGCACCAGAATCCCACCAATTAGGTAGTCCGCCTCTACCCTCTCCATAGCCCTATCCACCCCCATCTTCATCGCCTAGCCAAAACACCATGTTAGCACCATTGTCCGTTGATCACCTGCTTGAGCCCAAGGGCATAAAGCCACTCCCAATTCGCAACTGTCAATGCCTCCCGGTATCAGAGAACACAGTCGGCTGGTGGTGCCGACTCCTAACAACCTGCAAAACAAAAACATAATAAAACAAAAAAACAAATTAGGGTTTCAACCTTAATTTAAACAAAAACATTCAAATAAACTGTATAGACAAAAAACAAAGTACAGAAAAACTATACAGCAAAGTACAGAAAAACAAAATAAAATTAAAAAACAAAACTGTACAACAAAAGTACAAATCATTCAAATTAACTGTACAATAAAAAACGTACACAAAAAAATCAAATAAAACAAAAAAATCAACCTAGGGTTTCGACCTTAAGGTGACTAAAAAAACACACAAACATAAACAACACAAAACTTAATACTAGGGTTTTCGACCTTAAATGTGAACAAAAAAAATCAAACAAAAACATAAAAACTATACTAAGGTTTTCTAACCTTAAGTATGAACAAAAAAATCAAATAAAACATAAACAACACAAAACTTAATACTAGGGTTTTCGACCTTAAATGTGAACAAAAAAATCAAACAAAAACATGAAAACTATACAAGGGTTTTTAACCCTAAGTGTGAACAAAAAAATCAAATAAAATTATTAAAACTATACTAGGGTTTTTAACCTTAAGTGTGAACAAAAAAATCAGATAAACACAAAAAAATTCATACTAGGGTTTCTAACTTTAAGTGTGAACAAAAAAAAATCAAATAAAAACAAATAATTCATACTAGGGTTTTCAACCTTAAGGTGAACAAAAAAATAAAATAAAACATAATAATTCATACTAGGGTTTTCGACCTTACGGTGAACAAAAAAATTAAATACAACATAAAAATTACTCTAGGGTTTTTAACCTTAAGGTGCACAAAAAAAAAAATCAAACAAAACAAACAAAATCAACCTAGGGTTTCGACCTTAAGGTGAACAAAAAAAAACAAAAACATAATAAAAAAATAACAATTAATACTAGGGTTTCGATCTTAATATTAACACAAAATAAAAACAAAATAACGCAAAATAAAAATAATTATGTGTAAGTTTTTTAACTTCATATAAAGCAAAAACAAAAAAACAAGAAGAAGGAGCACCTACCGGTCTCGCCTCGGCTCCGCCACTTGAAGATCCGGTCCTTGCACTCATGGTGTCCAAAAAATTTTGACAGCACTCCGCTACGCAAACTCGCACTCCTCCCCACAGCTCCAAAACACCAAGAAAAAAAATGTTGCAAATGAGCCCAAAACCTAGTTTTGGCCCTTTTATAGGTTGTTAGGCCTGTAATCATCCCACCCTAGGATGAGCACCCTAGTTGGCACTCATACCACCTTGGGACGATTACCAAATTGGTATTCATCCCACTCTAGGACGATTACAGAGCAGAAAACAAAGCAACGGAAAAAGAATCCAAAAAATGCACCAAAAATAGTAATAAAACTGTCGAAAAAAGGTGCCTTTGCACCTGAAATTCTTGGCATGAAATACCGCTGTCGGGGTCACAAATTATCACTATCCTACTCCTTAAGAAGGCTACCATAGCCAGACTGCTCCACAGGAGGATGGATTTCCAAAAATTTCAGCCCTAAGGCATCACAAAAAAGGGTCAAAACCCACTCAAAAATAGCAATAAAACTGTCGAATAAATGTGCCTTTGCACCTGACATTCTTGGCATGAAAAACCAATGTTGGGGTCACCAATAGTCACTATCCTACTCCCTAATAAGGCTACTATATCCGGACCACTCTACGGGAGGACGAATTTTTGACAATTTCAACCCCAATAGGAGTCAACAAAAAGGGTCAAAACCCACCAAAAATAGGTCCAATTTCTAGGAAACTGCACATGTTCAACGGAAAACCAATGAAAGCATCCTTACAAACGTCATCTTGGGTCAAGAAACTCATCACTTTTCTCATTTTTTTCATTCCCTCATCGATTCGTCACTTGAGGGGGTAGTCACACTTAGTCACCAAATCAACAAATACACACCCAATCAAGGAAATGGCATGCATTCAAAGAATCATTGATAAAGACAATCACACTCCTGCTTGGGGAAGCAAACAAGAAATAATCACAAGCTGATCAAACACTTGGCATTCTGGAATCATGAACTCAAGGTTCCTCAGACAAAAGGTTGCACCCTTTGCCTATTCATGACTGAACAATGTCCAAGATCAAGTAACACCTCACCAAAAAAGGTTACACTTGAGTTAAGCTCCTTAGCTCTTTAGAAGCAAATATTCAAGAATGCATGCCCTTTCCATACTTGGGGCATCAAAATTTGGTTAGGTTACTAAGAAACCCTAATCATTAAGTGCTTTGGTTATCTATTTTTGCTCAGCATTGTGCCACACATAGCGCATCCCAAAAAGGGGCATCTGTAGACACCAAAATAGCACCAATCTGATTATGCGACTACAAGCACTAATCGAGTTGGCATACATAGACCCTAGGGAAGCCCCCAAAGGTTAAACAGTGGTCCTAACCACTCCCAAATCATTTTTGGAAGGTCAGAGGTCAATTTGGCACCTTTTAAGCACTTTGCTCCCTACTCGTCCCACCTTGGGATGATTAAAATCCTATTAGAATCCTATGCATCCCACCCTGGGATGATTAGCAGCAATCGTCCCATCCCGGGATGATTAGCAGGTTTGACTGGCAAAAATTCAAACCTCGATAGGTCTGCCACTTAACTGTGCCTTCAGGGCATGCAATTGCGAGGAAAAACTTCGAATAAGAGAGAGGGACTTAAGTCAAGCATGCCCTGATCATGGAGGCCTCATGCAAGGAGACTCTAAATCAGGAAGGAATCTTCTCTCAGAAAAAAAGACATGGCAAGCCAAGTAGTGCCCTAGCATGTGCATTCAAAGAGAGAGACCCTAGGTCTATAAAAGGGTGAGCATCCTCACCCCAAAAAAATAGAGTTGGAGCATTTAGAGCAACGGAGTGCTGCCAAATTGTACCCACATTCCCCTTTGTGCTTCTTACATCCATAATTTCTCTTTTGGAAGAGAGGTTATCGGGTGAACACTAGGAACGCAATCCCGACCCAAAACCCAAGCAATCAGCCACAATCCCACACCAAATTTTCCGATACAACTGCCTAGGAGTTTTGGACCCATCCTAAGTGGATTGGTGTCAAAACCAAACCCCAAACAGTGGGCGTCCTGCCCCCAGACGCCCCCCAAACTGTCGTAGCCCTAATTGGCTCACCCCGGAGTGATTAGAAATCCATGAAGAATTTCTCTACTATCATTTTTACATTATGTTCCATTTGGTTTACTTATACTGTTGTTCAAGTTTCATTGCATTCTGACCTAATTTGACTGTGTTTTTATTATTTTACTCATTTACTAACATACAGGGAGCGCTTTCAGATACGGGACAATATGTGTATAATCTGCAAAATTTGACCTTTTGGGTCATTTCAAAATGTCCCTTTTAGCCTAACCCCAAGTTTTTAGGAGTTTTAGATGCCTCTAGGAAGGACATTTGGAAGGTTGCCTTTGCATGTTTTGTGACAATCCTAATTGGCTCGCCCCGGAGCGATTAGAAATCCATGAATAATTTCTTGACTATTCCTTTTGCAATGTGTCTCTTATGATGTTTTTATTCTTCTATCAATTTTTTGGTTCATTATGACATGTTTTTATCATCGTTTTGCTATTTTATACATTAACTAGTCGGAGGCCCTGGGGATTGCATGTTTTCCTTCCATCCGCATATGCTATTAACTATTTTCTATTTCTATGAGCATAAGATATCACCACCAGGAAAATTGGAGGGGCAGAAAGGAACACATGAACATACTGACGCAAGCGGCGGTGATGTTTGGCCCGTCCATTTCAAATGTGGGCATGTGGAGGACATTGGAAGCGCACCATCCGTTGATGTAACGAACTGTATCAAATGATCCAAGCCCTAGAGAGGGGGAGATATGTATTATAACTAGATTGAAAGCAAAATTAATAAAAAGAGGCCCCGCTTTGTTCTTCTTACATCTAGTTTCATTTATGCGTCTTTCCTTCATGCATTGCTTTTCTCGCATTCGTAGGACTTAGCATTTGTGTATCAATTTTCATTTGCACCATTGGTCTGGGATGCCATCACCCTACATTTGGATTTTAAAATATATAGAGCCCCAACTTTATATGATGAAATAAAAACCAGAGGTACCTCCTTTTCTCATAACTGTTAGGATCACAGGAAAGAATTTACACAATTGTTTGATTGATTCTGGTGCCTCGGCCAACATCATGCCTCTTGAGATAAGCCAAAAGATAGGACTTAATCCTGTTAATTTGAATAGCAAAGTGGTCCAATTAGATAGATCTATGGTGGATGTAATAGGTGTTGTAAAATATGTCCTAGTTCAGATAAACTCAGAGCCTAGGGTCCAACATTACACAGATGTCCTTGTGCTAAATATTGCTGCCAAGTATGGCATGGTGTTGGGCAGGGATTGGAGCAGAAATATCAATGGTTATGTGGTGACTGATTCCTCCCATATGTGTTTGCCATGGAGAGGAGTTGCAAACCAAATCCAGGTAGACAGAGAGCCCAGACTTAGGGAAATTATTACAGAATATAATAAACCCAATGAGATTCAGTTTACTAAAACAAAATTAAGGGTTTACAATTTTGACATAGAGGACATAGCCGAAGGGTCCCAAAATGATAATCCTTACCATTGTACTTCGAAAGAAAACAAGAGGATGTGGACCCTAAATTTTTATGGGTCCAAATAAAAATAAGGTGCGGGAGCTGGGGTAGAGCTCACATGTCCTGGTAGTAAGCCTTTTCTTGCTACCTATATATTACAGTTCCCGGCCACCAATAATATGGTGGAGTATGAAGCCCTAATTTTTGGACTTCAGTTGGCCCTAAGAGAAAAGGTAAAATTCCTTAAGGTATCGGGAGAATCATAGCTAGTAGTCAAATAGGTCAAGGAGCAATATACTTGTAGATACAAGAGGTTGAACCTCTATAAAACCAGAGTGAGGGAATTAATTAATGAGTTTGATCCTTTCAATATTTCTCTCATCTCAAGAAAAAATAATAAAATGGCTGATTTTTTAGCCGTAGCGGCCAACATGCTTTCGCCTGTCGAGCATAAAAAATGTAAAAAAAATTCCATTGAGTTAGTGCCTTGCCTCTCCATACCAGAAAATATCACAAACTTACAGGTCTTTGATAGTGATAGACACATTTTTAGTTTTGTCACTAATTCTGGTATATTTGAAAATCAGGTTATAGATGAAGAAGAGAGGAGACAAGTAGAAGTAGGAACAACCAAAGCATGGAATGAGATTCCAAGTGATAGGGCCTCTCTATAAAAGTTGTTTGATATTGGATATCAAAAGAAAAAAGAAAGAAAAATACCATCCCCAAGGAATCATGCAATTCAGTCAATTTTTGGAGTGCAATAGATCCACGTGAAATGTTCATTGCAAAGGCATGCACACAACAAGAGAAGGAATCAATAGCTTAGGTTTTAGCAAAATACATTGATTGCATAGCTTGGAGCTATGAAGAGCTGAAAACTTATGACCCGAATGTAATCATGCATACTATTCCTCTAAATCCTGATTCCAAGCCTTTTAGACAGAGGCAATGAACGGTTAACCCAATCCTAGAGCCCCTGATAGAGAAGGAAGTGAAGAGGTTTTTGGAATCCAAAATCATCTTCCTTGTTAGGCATTCCACATGGGTGGCTAATCTTGTCCTTGTTAGGAAGAAGAGTGGAGAGATTCGGTTGTGCATAGATTTTAGAAATTTGAACAAAGCTTGCCAAAAAGACAATTACCCATTACCCACCATTGACAAGATACTTCAAAAGGTAAATGGGTCTGAAATGATGTCATTATTGGATGGATACTCGGGATATAATCAAATTCTCATACATCCAAATGATAGGATGAAGATGGACTTCACCACGAAGTGGGGAACATTTACCTATTGAAGGATGTCGTTTGGTTTGTTGAACGTTGGAGCCACTTTCCAAAGACCCATGGATTTTGCATTCAAGGGGCTCAGTGGTAAGTGCATTATTGTCTATGTGGATGATATTCCTGTCTTCTCCAAGAAGAGGGAAGATCATGTTAGAGACTTGAGGAAAGTGCTCCAAAGGTGCAGGGAACATGGAATTTCCCTAAATCCAAAAAAGTGCATCTTTGGGGTAACAGATGGTAATCTATTAGGACATGTCATTTTGAAATAAGGGATTGCTATAGACCCAGAGTGGATAGTCGCTATCTGATATATTCCTCATCCCAATAGCAAAAAGGATCTTAGGTACTTTTTCGATAAGATTAACTTTGTGAGAAAATTCATTTCAGGTTTTGCTGAAATTGCCAAGCCCCTAAATGACATGCTAAAAAAAGATGTTCATATTAAGTGGACTAGTGAGAATAGAGATGCATTCATAAGCATCAAGGATGCTATTTCCAAAGCCCTTGTTCTCATTAGTCAAAACTATGCTAAACCATTTTATATTTACACATTTCATTCAAATCATTCTTTTGCAAGTGTGTTAACTCAGAAAAGTGAATACAACATTGAAAATCCTATAGCCTTTCTGAGTTCTCCTTTGAAGGACGTGAAACTGAGGTATTATGTCCTATACAAGCAAATGTATGCCTTGTTTAAAATTGTAAAAAAATTCAGGCATTACATTGTGCATAGTAAAGTGTTTGCTATAGTTCCTGACCCGACAGTAAAGTCCATGTTCTTACAGAGTGAGCTAGGTGAAAGAAGGGGGAATTGGATTTCCACCCTTCAAGAATTTTACTTAGAGATAAATCCCATGAATATAGTGCATGGACAATATTTGGTCAAGTCTATCGCAGAAATTGACCCTTTAATAATGTGCCAAAACTACGAGGTTAATGATATCACTACAGAGGAATGGAAGAATCACGAAGGAATTTTCCTTCGTTGCATTACTCAAGAGGAAGCAACCCAAGTACTCAAAGACTTCCATGGTAAGTATGGAACTGGACATGGATCAGCAAACACGATAGCACACCAAATTATTAGAGATGGGTATTATTGGCCCCACTTGTTTAAAGATGCACATGCACATGTAAGAACATATCACATATGCCAAGTGGCAGCAAACAAAGAGTGAAATGCAGCAATGCCATTGCAGTCAGTGGTAGAGATGAGACCATTTGCACAATGGGGATTAGACTTTGTTGGGGTGATAAATCCTAACTCGTTCGATTCCCATAAGTTCATCCTCATCGCTACTAATTACTGTATAAGGTGGACAGAGGCTATACCTACTAAGAATGCCACCTCCGAGGTTGTGATTAGATATCTAGAGTAAAACATAGTCACTCATTTTGGAATGCCTAACTCCATAGTAAGTGACAACGGTTTTGTCTTTTCCTCTTTAGAATTTGAAAATTAGGCGTACGACAATAAGGTGAGTCTAAAATTCTCTTCCAATTATTACCCCCAAGGCAATGGTTTTGCAGAATCATCAAATAAAAATTTATTATGCATAATCAAAAAATTACTTGAAAAGAACCCTAGAGATTGCCATAGTAAGTTAAATTTTCCCTTTGGGTAGATAGGACCGGAAGCAAGGAGTCAATTGGGACATCTCCTTATCACTTAGTCTATGGGCAAGACCCTATTTTTCCTACTAATCTGAAATTGCAAAAATTACATTTTATAAAAGACTATGTTCGGACTGATGATAAACTTGAAACCAGATTAACCCAATTAATGTATCTTGATGAGAAAAGGGAGGAATCCATGCTTCATTTCAGCAAAAATCAAGACATAATCAAAATATGGTTTGATAAACGGTCCAAAATTAAGGTCTTTAAAGTTTCAGATTTAGTTTTGTTGTGGGATAAAATACATCAAAAAAAAGAACATGAACAGTTTGATCGTTTGTGGCTGGGACCCTATCTAATATCCAAAGTCCTAGGTGAAAATAGTTTCATATTAAAAACCTTGGATGGAAAATATTTGGCCTTACCCATCAATGGCCTTCATTTAAAGCATTATTTTTAGGCCTAAGGGTAGAGTCATTGTATCATATGTACACTAATCAGGTTGTTTAATTGTTTGTGGCTGGGACCCTATCTAATATCCGAAGTCCTAGGTGAAAATAGTTTCATATTAAAAACCTTGGATGGAAAATATTTGGCCTTACCCATCAATGGCCTTCATTTAGAGCATTATTTTTAGGCCTAAGGGTAGAGTCATTGTATTATTATTTTTTATTTCAGAAGTCCTTAGTATGTCAAAGTGGTCTAGTTTTGGATTTGATTGTAGGAGTAAAAGGTCAGCCTATGTGTATACGAATGTCAACCAAGACTAAAAGGATGTGAAAAATTGGAATCATATGGCAAAAGGCTTGAACATGTGAAATATTGTTTGTAGCTCATGAAGCATGAAGTCGTTGATCTTGCATATCATCCACCCATGTCTCAAAGGCACATTCTTATTACATAAACATCATATGTTAAATCCAAACACTGAAAGTGATGTCCAATTATCTTGGGATCAAAGGCACAAAGAACACTAAGAAGATCTTAGGTTTGGAAGCTGTTTCTAAAGTTGTCATAGGTCTATCACATTTTTGTCCATGTCCAACATCTTGGGTAAAATAATATGAAACCATACTTGGATGGGGATGTGAGGTGAAAAGATAATTCTGGTTTATCCCGCCCTGCACATAGTCCATAAAATAGTGTTTTTTACCACTTTCACAATACTTGAAAGCCCAAAATTAGAGTAGTAAGGATAGAGTCAAATTCTCATCATGCTTAGGTTGAGAATTCGATTCCCCAAATATTTGATTTTACCTCCATCACACCATGGATCATTGGGTTGTAAGGATTGTACTACGTGTCCCTCAGAAGGATGGGTAGTCATCCCAAGATTCAAGAAATCCAAAGCAAAATTTTTACCACTCTGTTTCCATCACACCATTGAATATTGGGTTGTAAGGATCGTACTACGTGTCCCTCAAAAGGATGGGTAGTCATCCTAATATTCAAGAAGTCAAGAGCAAAATTATGGACTATGGAGTTAACCTCCACTGGGGCTATAGACACTTGACTTGTAGTGGAGTACACTCATTCCTGGTGACATGACTCTCGTAAGGTTGAGATTTATGGTTGTCATGAGGATAGATTAGTTTGATGACCTCATACATAACCGGTTTAATTATTTTAGTCAAATATGAGAGCAGTAAAGGATAGGGCTATATTCTCATCACACCTTGGTTGAGAATTCTATTCCCCAAAGCTCTAAGGTACACTTGCACACACTGGTCCTTGATGATGACGACTCATAACCAAGCCCTATATCTAGTCAATGAATTCATCGCACACACAATTGATCCTAAGATGGTTAGAAATTTTTGAGGTGTTTGCTCAAGCCACCATAGAATGTGTTGCTCATGCTATAAAAAAATTTACCCTCAAAGCTCTTCATATCCATTGCCATAATTATAGTCTTTTAAAATTGATGGTGCAATGCAGAAAAGTTACAAAAAAAATAAGGTGTGGAGTGCTACACACACCCAGAGGTAATATTGCATGATTCTAATATTTTACTGTTATTATAAGTCTATTGACATTATTCATGCATTTGCTGATGCTTACGAATTTTTGGTTTGGAGTGTGTTTTCAGATTTTCTTTTTGGGTTCTCACCGAAATGCTCAGGAGCATTTCCCAGCAGAGTCACCATTTGTTGTGGAGTTTCCACAACCACCCCAAAATTTTTGGGACCCACTTGTCATATTTTGATATGAAAGGTTTTTGGTTTTCTTTGGTTTGTAAGAATAGGGATGTTTAACCGTTTTGTTTTAATGATTTTAATTGCTTTGGTTATTTGATATTTAATGATTAATTAATCTAGGCATTAATGCTTATATTAATTAAAATCCATTTTTATGAATAAGATTTTAATGTTCTTCATACTATCTAAGGTGATGGAATGTGTTTAACAAAGCAAGGTCTGACCTAAAACAAAAAGAGGATACAAAAGGTACAAAGAAATTGAGATAGAAGCCAATATGCTATTATCTACCTAATATAATTGCATTAACTATATTATGTACATAATAGTAATATTTTTAATATTATCTTATAAGGTTCTAAAATGTTATCATTACAATAATATTATTATGATTATATTATAATGTTATTATTATAATAATATTTTTGTGATTATATTCTTCTAATGTTATTACTATAATAATATTATTATATTGTATATAATAATATTATTATAATGTACTTTATAAAAGATGTGATAATAATATTTACGATAAGGTAAAGTTTAACATTGTTTCATTTGATTGCAGATAAGGCGATGGTGGCTATTCGAAAACATTTGAAGACATGAGTGGCTAGTCCAAGAACATTCAGCGCTATGGCAACGAAGCTTCGCGGAGCAACACCGAAAAAGAAGAGGCGGTCCAAGATGGTGTTAGGGTTTCAGAAGAACAACATGAAAGGCATCAGAGTTGTCAGTGAAATGACCAAGAGGTAGAAACATGCCATCGAACAAGGAAGGAAGAAGTGTTATTAGGGCAACCTATGATGCCAATTGATGGAGTTAAAGGTCGTCCTCGAAGAGCATGGAAGGTTTTAGTGTTGCATCTATTTCATTACGCTATGGCAGTGTGAGTGTGAGAGTAGGGAGTTGAATAGTGCCACTATGCCAATGGTAGCGCTATGGCTGCATAGGTTTGACAACGCCACGATGTCTATGGCATTGTCGATGGCTGCATAGGTTTTGTAGTAGCACGACATCAATGGCAGCATTGATGGCTACGTAGCCTTGGCAACGCCATCGCTGCGTCGTTGGCAGCGCTATGGCTACGTAAGTTAGATAGTGCCATGGCTACGTAGGCAGTGTGATGGTTTCATTTGGTTATGTGGAAACCAAAGTGACCAGGATGGGGGAATGCCATCCTAGTACTTGGGCACATTGGTATGGCTTAGGAGAAATACCATTGGGTCTCAGCCTCAAACAGTGACAATGAAATTTTCATTGAATAAGATTGGCTTGTATTATTTTAGTTAATGTGAATGTGGTTTGATCACGTTCAATGTTTTAAAGGAGGTCTAAAATCGTAGGAATTATAAGGTATAGTTAATGCTTTTAACATTAGTTTTATGGATGTAAAGGGGTATTCTTGGGTAGAATGCTTATAAGAGAAAGGGGTGATATAAGGAGTCATGTAGGGTTATGTTTTTGTTCTTAGTTTTTTTTTTAAATAAATAATGTTTAGAAGTTTTATGTTTATCAAATCACAAAAAATGATGATGGATTATTTTATTATATCCATTCATTATTTTGGTTGTGAGAGAAGATGAAGCGAAAGGACTTCTAAGATTTATTTATACCTTACTATCCTACCTTTTTCAAGGGGGGTTGGAAATGATGTCACATTTCGAGAAAGCAATAAAGAAAGAGCATTTTTCAGATTTTGAGAGGGTAGAAAAACTCATGTGAGCAAAATCAAAAGGAGGATTTTTATCATAAAACTAACGTTTTTAGTGTCTTATCATTTTTGCATTTTAGTGACTTCTAGCCATTGTCTTATGCCATGAAATGGGTTGCAATAGGCGAAGGTCAAGATTATGCAGTTTCTTTAAGTTTCCTTTGAGTCTTGCACTTGATTTAATGGTATTGTGCTTATGTTGCAAGTCCATTGATTCAGGTTGTTTTATGATTACCTCATAACTTGGGATTTTGTAGGGAGGAGCTTGCTAAACTAATTCAGAATTTGACTTTTTCAGCTAACCAAATTTACATGTTTATTTCATTTACTATTCTCAAAGTTTTATTTCAAGCATTCAAGAATTCCATTCTGGTCCATCCAAAATTTTAGTTTCTTTCATTTCCATTCTAGTCCTTTTCTAGAATTTTTTCTAATTTTTTGTTAGTTTCATTTTTTCTGGTCCATTTCCAGAATTTTTAAGCTTTCAAGTTATTTCCATTCTAGTCATTTTCCAAAATTTTTGCACCTCCAAGTTTCATTAATCTAAAGCTTTTAGATAAAACACATGGTTTAGGAGGGATACTAACCTACTATTTTACATTAAACTAAGATAAGAATTGAAAGCTAACTTTGCTAACATTGCTAACATGCTAACTTCTACTAACTACTATTAGGGTAGTGACATCAACATAAGGAAGATAAAATGAACCCAACTATCTAAAATTTACTTCATATTAAAGGCACAGACATTAAAATGAGGTGGAAAATTCTACATTTTGTCATTTGAAACCTTTTAAATAAAGATAAAATACTCTACTAACAGGGATTTAAGGTAGCACCAATTTAAAAAACCCTAAAAAGAACTGCTTTTATTTTTAGTTAGATATTTCAAATCACTAAGCATTGTTTAGAACCAATAAAGGCCCATTGTTTATGGTCACATGCATTATTGGATTATTTCTGGCACTATTGTAATCTTTTAGATATTTTACCAGAATCTTGGAGAAGTTGAATGTTTGTCATTTGGTTTCTTTTCAAGAGAGAGTTTTATATTCAATACTCTACATGTGGTGGTATTTTGCAATTGGGAAAAATAACACTCAACAGGTCCTAGGTTTGAATCTCGACCCTACCAAAATTTTGAATTGGATACCCAAAATCCAATTGATATTGTTGGTGCAGGCAGAGTCAGGCGCGACTCCCAGGCGACTTTGATGGTGTAGAACCCCCTAATTGTGGTCTCTCAAACCAAGGTGGCCCTACAAGGGGTTTTTCTCTTTAAAAAAATAGGATATGTTTGATTTTAAAATATGATCCATATAATAATGCTTAATATAGTTATGTTATACTATAACAATAAAATCAATAAAAGATTTATTTTAAAAAGAGAAAGTAAAGAGTAGTAAAATTTATTATCAAAATGAAAATTATATAAATAAAAATTCTATTTATCATCAAAATTAATAGAAAAAAATCAACATTACATGAAGAAAAATAATAGGATCAAATTTTAAATAAATTTTAATATTAATAGCCATGCTTCTTTCTAAAATCATTGTTCCATATATTTCTTTTCTCCTAGTGAAAGTTAAAACCTTTCTATTATTTTATTTTGTAAGAGAGTTTACTTATTTAATTCAATAGATGTGGGGCAATTGGTGGAGAACCAAGGTTTCACCTAATTTTAAGGTAAACCTTATGATTTAAATTAAATACCATTAATTTTTTTTATTTGGTTAGTGTGAGAAACCCCTATGACCAACACAATGAAATTAATAAAATATTTGTTTCAAAAAGATAAAGTAAAGAGTAGTAAAATTTATTATCAAAATGAACACTATATTAAAAAAAAAAAAAAAAAATTATTTATCATCAAAAATCAATAACAAAAATCAACACTACATGAAGAAAAATAATAGAATTAAATTTTAAACAAATTTTAATATTAATAGCCATGCTTCTTTCTAAAATCATTGTTCCAGATATTTCTTTTCTTCGATTGAAATTTAAAAACCTTCTATTCTTTTATTTTGTAAGAGAGTTTACTTATTTAATTCAATAGATGTGGCGCAATTGGTGGAGAACCAAGGTTTCACCTAATATTAAGGTAAACTTTATGATTTAAATTAAATACCATTAATTTTTTTAAAAAGATAAAGTAAAGAGCAGTAAAACTTATTATCAAAATGAACACTATATAAATAAAAATTTTATTTATCATCAAAATCAATAACAAAAAAATCAACATTACATGAAGAAAAATAATAGGATCAAATTTTAAATATATTTTAATATTAATAGCCATGCTTCTTTCCAAAATCATTGTTTCATATATTTCTTTTATGTTAGTGAAAGTTAAAAACCTTATATTCTTTTATTTTGTAAGAGAGTTTACTTATGTAATTCAATAAAGAGAGTTTACTTATGTAATTCAATAGATGTGGGGCAATTGGTGGAGAACCAAGGTTTCACCTAATCTTAAGGTAAACCTTATCATTTAAATTAAATATTATTAATTTTTTTTTTTAAATAGAGTAAAGAGTAGTAAAATTTATTATCAAAATGAACATTGTATAAATTGAAATTTTATTATCATCAAAATTAATAACAAAAAATCAACATTACATGAAGAAAAAAATAGGATCAAATTTTATATAGATTTTAATATTAATAGCCATGCTTCTTTCTAAAATCATTGCTGCATATATTTCTTTTCTCCTAATGAAAGTTAAAAACCTTCTATTCTTTTATTTTTTACGAGAGTTTACGTATTTAATTCAATAGATGTGGGGAAATTGATGGAGAACCAAGGTTTCACCTAATCTTAAGGTAAACCTTATGATTTAAATTAGATACCTATTTTTTTAAATTTGGTTAGTGTGAGAAACCCCTATGACCAACACACATGACTAAGCAGGCTCCCTTCAGCCATGACCCCTCCTAAGTCCGAGAGCTATGCTTATCTCCCCTCAACCATGACCCCTCCTAAGGTCCAAAGCTATGCTCATCAATAAGGAATTTAATGCACAACCACCACACACCCACCACCTCACACATTCATCCATGTCACGGTTTGAACCTTAGACCTCTCAAAGAAGAGCCAAAGCCCGAACCCTTAGGCTTCCCCAACCATGACCCCTCCTACGGCCAAGAGCTATGCTTATCAATAGGGAATTTAGCGCACACCCACCACATACGCACCACCTCACACATCCTCACACATCTGTCCATGTCACGGTTTGAACCTTAAACCTCTTGAAAAAGAGCCAAAGCCCGAACCTTTGCACTGTCTCCTTTAAAACGATTAAATACCATTAATTTAATTAATTAAACTCTTTATTTTTGGTCAAATCTTATAAAATTATGCATATATACTTATCAATTATTATGATACTATTATGTATACATGTCTAATTATCAACTTTTATGATAATACTATTACTATGTAATATAATATCAATAAAATACGTTTAAATTTTATATAATTGAATTTTAACTAATTAAAAAATAAATAAAAGTTCACTTTAAACTCTCTCAACGACCTTTTCCGTGGACTTGATTTTCCAATAGGAGCCAAACAACATGTGCCACCGCAGGAGCTAATAAATATAATTTTTTTTTTTATATGCGATATTCTTTAATAATAAAGTGTAAACCTTTAAATTTAATTTTATTAAGTAGTTGATCTTTTACTTTTTTTAACTGGTTTGAATGCTTTTTATATAAATTATGAAATTTTATTTTAATGTTTTAATAATTCTACATTAATCTATTTGAGTGGTTACACTACTTGTCCAGCCGTATCACTTTATGAGACTTGACTTATCAAACTATTTTATGAGTGGTTTACGACAAAATAACATATACAAACCTTCAATCTTAAATGTATAACAATCCTTACCCTATTAGCATAAAAATAAAAATAGTATGTATATGGGTTTGTGGTTCTTTTCACACGAAAAATCCTCTACGCCCTCTTAAACACTGATTGCAACTTTTATTCAATGCTATGGACTTTACAGACAAAAGTCAGTAACACATTAACAGTCCGAGAGTTATGTTCAAGCGCATATACGTGTATAAATATGTTTGCATGCGTATAGCTGCTTTTACATATTTGCGGTGTCCTTTAAATCCCACGCAATTTTAGTGCTAGACCTATTTACCTTTCCTTCACTACAGCCTGCAAAGGATTTTTCATAACGGTGGTGAATTCCTGCTTTTCATCCAGCTCCACTGTTTCTCCGGGCTTGCACTCCCACTCAAACTTCTGCACCAATCGCCCCACGATAAGCTCCACATGAAAAATAGCCATCCCCCAGCCGGGGCAAATTCTCCGGCCGGCTCCAAACGGCATCATCTTGATCTCTTTGCTCCCGGTCATATCGACGTCCTCCCTCAGGAACCGCTCGGGAACGAAATCCGCGGGATTCTCCCACACTCTGGGATCGTTGCCCATCTCGCCCACGCAGAAATTCACGATGGCGCCCGCTGGAATGTCGTACCCACCGAGGGCGCACGCCTCCGTGACGGCGTGCGGGAGTACGAACTTTCCTGGCGGGTGGCGCCTCAGGGTCTCCTTCACCACTGCTCCCAGGTACGGCATTCGGCTTAAGTCGTCGTCTTCGACTGGCTTTTGCTTTCCGGCGACGACGACTATCTCGTCGTAGAGCTTGGCCTGGATGTGTGGGCGCTTCACCAGATTGGCCATGAGCCACTGCAGAGCCGTGGACGTCGTGTCGGTGCCGCCGTTGATGAATTCCGAGCACAGCGTCACCAGTTCGTTCTCCGTCAAATGTCTCCCGCCGTCAACCGTCAGAGAAAGCAGGGAATCAACGTATGCCCTGCCCAAAGATCATGATGACATCAAATAAACTTTTATTTGGTGGTGATAATTTCCGCTACTAAAATTGTTTAAATTGCCTTTCAAAAAAATGCATTCTATTATATTTTGTTATACAATATTTTGAAAGAATATTTCTAGGAGCTGCAACCTGCTAAACTGGATTTTAGTAACTCAGATTAAAAGTGTTCAAACCTTTTGATTTGTTTCAAGTGTTTTTCTGCCTTTCAAAGTGCACGTGAAATACCGCATTTCATTGTGTTTTGAGTAAGCCTTAATACCAGACACTGGTCTTGTCAGAGCGAAAAAATGCTTTCCTTTCCATTGTAATTCCTCTGAGGGGCTTTCTGGAAATGAATTCAGGACATTCGAAGGAGGTAGACTGTTAAATGTTTGTTTATAACGTGGATCCAAGAAAGAAAATTAAAACATTTTTAAATTTTATTTTTTATTATATTGAAGAATTGATTACAGCTATTATTTTGTATTTCAATTTAACCACACAAATTTATATATTTATAACCTATTTAATATCAGTTTAATCACACAAATTATATAACCTATGTGAATTAGGTTATCTACATATCTCACCAAACCCTCATTCACTTTTTAAAATAAAAAATTTTCTCTAAAATATTTACCTAAATTATAATCCCATGTTTAATTCAAAATATTATGTTGTATTAGCTTTCAGGTAACTCCGGAGAACCAGGGAGTTGGGAGGAAAATTCCACCAAATAGAAAGCAACGTGCAACAGGCAAATGTCTGTGTGGCGCTGAAAGTTTTATTAAATTTAAAACTTAGGGTGCTCGGCATTTTAGAAATAGAATCTATTTTTCATTGCAACACCATTCTTATTCTTTTCTATTTTATGGGAACTACCTGCTGCATGATTGTTAAAACCCTCCATGGGACTTCTTTTCAGGAAAATGTTTCACCGCACAAAATTGCTAAACTTTTCCTGTTGGTAGCTTCTCAGCAAAATCCCAGTCTTTATCTTTTATTCATCAAGAAATACACATAAGACATGATTGTATAAAATTATCTGTTGCATGCATCCGTATTAATATTATACCAGATATACACATAAGATGGACTTAATGTAAAACTTTATGATCCATGCATCCGCAATGGCATGACATATTTCTTAAGTTTTCTATTGACTTTAGCACCCTTGCTCAGTTTTTAGGTGAAATAAGTTTGTTTCTATTTTTTTTTGTGTAAGATTAAAAAGAAAGAGGGTTTTAACGGGATTTCACAATTATTAAAAAAAAGCTTCAAAATAAAAAGATTGAACAGAACCTCGGAAAAACTAGAGACAAACAAAAAAAAACTGTAGACATCCAAACCACAAGGTCCAAACCAAGAGAAAACTGAGATAGTTCTACACCAGCTTATGTGAAGAACAAGGAAAAACTGAGATAATTTTACACCATGCAACATCAGCAGCTAAACACATTACATTTTCAAACCAATCCAAGACTGACTTCAAAGAACACCAAATCATGTGCAACATCAGCAGCTAAACACGTTATATTCTCAAACCAATCCAAGATCGACTTCCAAAAAACACCAAATCTTACATTGATTGACATCAATAAATTTTAAATCACGTATTTCAAATCATCAGGAACAACCGGCATAGAAAGAAACTTCGGCAGCATTGGGAAAGGAGATCCCGCACCACAGCCTAAGAAAATCCGAACAGTGAAAACTTTCCGAAGTCTGTTTTTATTGTTTAAATCTAAACTCTAGTTAAATTTAAAATTCTATTTATTTTTATCATGTGCAACATCAGCAGCTAAACAGGTTACATTCTCAAACCAATCCAAGATCGATTTAAAAAAACACCAAATCTTACCTTGATTGACATCAATAAATTTTAAATCACGTATTTCAAATCAACAGGAGCAACCGGCATAGAAAGAAACTTCGCCAACATTGGGAAAAGAGATCCTGCACCACAGCCTAAGCAAATCCGAAGCAAATCCGAACAGGGGAAAACTTTCCAAAGTCTGTTTTTATTGTTTAAATCTAAACTCTAGTTAAATTTAAAATTCTATTTTTTTTTTTTTAATTTAAATTCTAGTTAAATTTTAAAATTTTATTTATTTATTTTTAAATGTTGGTTGATATTTTATTAAACTCATTATTACAGTTTATCCGTAAGTGGTGGATAAACACATCCTCAGCAAACTATTACATAGCATATTCGCAAACATATGAAATGAAGAGATTTGAACCTAAAGCTTCAACATGAAAATTTCAACTACCCACTCCACTCCAACTTCCCACATAGTTTATCCCTAATTAAATTTAAAACTCAAATAATCTAACTCCTGTTACAAATCTTAAACCATGCCTTTCATGTTTTTTTCTTTACAAATCTTAAACCATGCCTTTCATGTTTTTTTCTTTACAAATCTTAAACCATGCCTTTCATGTTTTTTTCTTTAATTCTAAGAATGGAAACCCCCCGTCATCACTGGAGCCGTAAACTCTGCATGAACCCCTGCCTAAGGAGAGAGAAGGCAAATGGCTCCTGCCGTGGTTAGGGCAGGCGCTACAATTTAGATTAGTTACTACTTAGTTTTTAATATGTTAAACAGACGAATCCGATCAAAATTTTTAATTTTAAACAATAGAATTTTAAATTCAAATTCAAATCGTGACATTTTACACTTCAAAATTCCAGTTTTCGTTACTACTGCTCGACGACCAGTGCCGTTTGCTCTACTGTAGGCTGAAAATATTAGTCGTGAGGCATGGAATTACTTTTCAGATAACTACCATCATAAAAATGAATAGAATCCAGAAAATTACTTCCGCTGTCCTTCTATGTTTTTTAAAGCAAAACGATCGAAGCAATTTCGCTGCTATTGTTCCTAAATCCTTCCAATAACCTCAGTTTAAAAGTTTTAGCTGTATTCATCATGTCCCTAAATTCCTACAGCAGAAACATGGACTTAGAAAATTTAGCCAAGCCGCCAATTTTCGTTAACAAATTTGACATTGATTTGTCTAGCACACTCTAAATGCATAATTTTCGGAGCATTTACCAGTTCAAATAATTTTCGGAACGAAAGATAGGAAGATTTTCGTCCAATACCTGCAATCGTCTGCCTTCCCTTCAGCCAGGGCCGCCCGGCGTCTCTCAATAAGCGGAACGAGCGTCTCCAACTGCCTTTGTCGGATCGCCATCATCCGCCGCAACCGCTTTCTGAAAAAAAAACCGATCAGCGGAAATGAGTCCTCCAACGCGAAGCCCCCTACGCTGAGCAGCAGATCCCTCAACACGCCCTCCACCTCTCTGACCGCCTTCTCCTCCAGCCGCACCCCGAAGCACATGTACAGCAGTATACAGAACGTCGCATACCTCAGGTGGTGCACCACAACCACGGCACCGTTGCTCCGGGCCTCGTTGCTCACCTCTTCCATGAGGACCTCCATCCCCCACTCCCGCCCCTGCTTAAAGGACCTGATGGCGGCGGGGTTGAGCGCCTCGGCCACGAGGTTTCGGCGCAGAGCGCGCCATGTGGGGCCATACGCGGCGGCACTGATGCTCATCCCGTTGCTGCTCACGATCTTGCCGTGCCCGCGCGGGGGCGGTCGTTTCGCGAAGGCGGCGCCCCGCTGCACCAGCGCTTCGTGGGCAAGCTTGTGGCTCCCCACCATAATCATGGGGTGCGGCCCCACGCGGAGGGTGAAGATTGGCCCGTATTTCTTCTTCAAGTTCCCCACGTAGGCGTGGAACGGCTGGGAGGAGAGCCTGATTTGGAGAAGGTTGCCCACGATAGGCCATCCCTGAGGGCCGGGCGGTAGACGATATTTGTCCTTGTTGAAGAAACAGAATAAAACAACGAGGGGAAGCACTACGAGCAGAAAAAGGCATATGGCTGGATAAATGTAGTCCATGGTAGCGTTGGTGGGTGTATCCATGGAAGGGAAGGGAATCTAAATTTAAGGGAATTGTGCAGAGGAGCATGTGGACTACGTTCTCTACAAGTTTGTGGGGATTATTGTGCCCCGCTGTCGTTAAAGGTTTGGGACGAGAAAGGGTGGGATGATATTTTGTTTCCAGCGCTATCACGTGAGGAGAATAATCAAGTTTAACCCACACGGGACGTGTTTTTTCCTCTACTTCAGCTTCATGATAATGTTGACTAATGATAGTGTAATAAATTTTTGTAGCTGATGTAGATGAGAAGTCTTTTTTTGAGTGAATTTTGAAAATAAAAAATAAACAATGAACCATCCTAAAATATAACTAATAATATTATTATATTTCAAAACATAACTAATAATATTATTATAATACAATGAGATATGGGTTCAAACTTTGAAGATGTCAATTTGCAAAGGTAGTAGTCTCATTTAAATTCTTTGAGTGCGCTCAAACCGAGGACGACAATAGAAACTTATAGTCTTCATCTTATGCCGGGTCAACAACAAGACGAATAGACTTTGTGGGAGCTACTCATTGGATTTGAACCTTACTCTTGTTAATTATTAAAAATAATGACCTGTAACTAACTCCCTATACCAAAATATATAAAATGTAATAATATATATTATGAAATTAATAAAGGTAATATTTTTTTTTATATTAATGTTTACTTTGAACTATAAAATTATAAATCTCACAATTATAATTGAAAAGATTCAAAATTAATTTTTTAATAAAAATAGCATGTATTTGTTTTTTATTATTTACATATTTTATATTTAAATTGATATAATTATTTAAATTATAATTAATTTTATTATTAATTAATATTTATAAAATTAATCTAGGTGTTGTAGGTGAGTTGGAGAGGAGAGGGCAATCCTCCAAGGGAGGTCCCAATCTCCACCCTATCAAAAAGATGAATTGGGTACCCAAAGTCCAATTGATAATGTTGGTGCGAGCAGGGCTGGGTGTGACTCCCGGGTGACTTTGACGGTGTAGAACCCCTGTTCATGGTCTCTCATAACAAAGCGGCCCCACAAAGGGTTTTTCATGGTATATACTTCTTATACATATACATATCCGCCATGTATTATATTTTTTACATCGAGAGACGTTCCTACAATGGCAGACATTGGGTGAGAGACGTTCCTACAATGGCAAACATGGGATGGATGGGAGGCAAAGAGGTCATAAATGTCACGCGGTAAACAATTTTTTTTTTATTAAAAAATTCGACATTAACAAAAACATTTAAACTAGCTTAGATATAAATGATATATATTTAAAAACGTTGAGAGATATCAATCCCGAGCCTATCTTGAAGATCACTCATTAGGCGCCTCCAGATTGATAACTCTTGGCATTTTTAAATATATATTCTTTATATCTAAACTAGTTTTATTATAAATATTTGTTTTAATTTTTAAATTATGTACTATTTAATAAAATTAAACATTTCACAATTATTATTTATATTAATTTTAATAAAAAGTACCAAACCAGCAGTAAAATGATTTTACGATTTCAGTAAAGAGGGTGAATGCATACCCACGGCAGGGTAGCCATTCCCCGCCCATTGTCATTGTTTGCCGCGATCCACAAAAGCTTAAGCGAGCATTCCCCAGCCCATTGTGATTGTTTGCGTGATCCACTAAAGCTTATGATCCCTTAGCAAAAATAGTAATAGTTACTATGTTAACACTTGAAGGCATTACCTTTCAAAACCATCCATTCCTACCTTATAACAGAACAAATTTAATTAGTTTTGGTGAGTTTGGAGGTTGGATATTTAAAAAATAAAAAATATAAATTTTAAATTTGATTTTAAATTTGTATGGATGATCTTTATAAAGTAGTTGTTAATATATATTTATTAAATTAATTTTTGATTAATAAAATATGGTAGATAAATTTATTTTGTTGAATTAAATTTTTAAAGTTAAATTATATATCAAACAAGAAAACACTTTCTAATTTTTAAATAACTATTAAAATTTTATAATAAAATTATATATATAAATAAATAATATATGTTTATTTATTTTTATTTTATGTATAAAAATAAAAATATGTTTATTTTATTTTTATTTTTATTTTTATTTTATTTTTAAAATATATTGCATTTAAGAGATTAACTATTTATTTTATTTGTTTGTGGTAGACATTAAGTACTATTGTAAATTTTATTTTATTTTTTATTTTTGATATATAGAAGCAATGGTTACAATCACGATTTTTAGTAACTACCAGTTTAGCTGGTAGGGTTCAAACTATTTGCAAAGGCTCCCAGGACTTCCATCGTCTCCGTACATGGTAACTAAAATAAAACTAAAACTAAAATAACTTATTTGACATGTCTGCAATATTTAAATGTAGATTTTAAATATGCAAATTTTATGATAATTATATATATTTATAGTTTATTATTAAAATTTTCATGGAAAGTAAAAGTAAAATAATATCTTGAGCAAATATAAAACCTTTAATCTTGAATTTTTAGTTCAATTTAGAGGGACCATAAACATCTACTCATGAAATGTTGAGCACATTTAAGTATTGTCTCCTTAATTCAAAAAGAGTGCTTTCAGCGAGGTAAAAAGTTTAAAATGATTGTGGCATGGTCATTATAGGGGCGTGAAGATATGTGTGGTGGCTTTCAAGAATACTGTGGCGGCCATAAAAATGGAACAACCTGTCCAAATTTGTCTACCAATTCCACCATGTAAATTCAAAATATATATAATTAAATTAAAAATTTATAAAATTTATGGTTGTCCTAAAATCTATTTGTATAATCTTATTTATATATAAAATATAAAATCTAAACCAAAATTGTAAAGTTATTGGTAATCCATTCAAAAAATATATATTTAAATACTCTTAAAAATATCATTTACACTTCAAACTATGGTATATGAGTTTATTGTCTATTCTGATAAAGAAATAAAATAAAACATTGAGCATGACATAGGGAATTATTAATTGTTAGTTCACAATGCATACAATCCTTTGAATATGATCACTTAGCTTATTTCTTCTGGAGAGTTAAGATTCAAGTCAAGTAGAGGTAGAAAATCAAAATACCATAATTGTTAAGGATTTTAAAGTGATACAATAGAAAATAAATTCAATAATTGCTTGATTGAAGGATGTTACAAAGAAACATTAAACTATCATACCTCATGAAGAAGAGAAAGCACTTGTGTATGGATCTTAACTATATGTTTCTTCAATTAAATTGAGGAAAATTGTTAAGGATTTTAAAGTGATACAATAGAAAATAAATTCAGTAATTGCTTGATTGAAGGATGTTACAAAGAAACATTAAACTATCATACTTCATGAAGAAGAGAAAGCACTTGTGTATGGATCTTAACTATATGTTTCTTCAATTAAATTGAGGAAAGCTCAGTGCATAAAAGAATTAATACTATCAGCTTGTAGTAAATTATAAAAGCAACTTGTATAAATGCACTAAAATATTACAATTAAAAAAGTCCTACTTTGAACATTCCATGTAATAAACTACTAAATAAATATGTTTTAAAAAGCTTAAAAAATATATAATTGTTAAGTTTTTCTAATTTTAAAATTGAGTATTAAGAATGAATAGATACTCAATACTAAAAGCATGCACTACAAAAGCAAGCATGCTAATGCATAAAAACTCTACCTATACCAGAAGATTAATTTAGAAAGTATAGAAAAAATAAAATCTTTAGAAAATCTCATAAAATCTAAAATAATTATAAAAGATAAAAAATGTAAAGGTTGTATTTTTTTAATTAATCAAGGTTGTTTTTTTTTAATATATATATAACAATAGAATGTATATGTAATAGTTTTTTAATTGTTAGTTTAAACACTTGTTGAAATAATTAATATTAAATTAATATATATTATGTTAAAATACAATCCATACAATAATGCTTGAGCTGCACCAACGGGGCTCGCCACCATTATCAGGGTCATTGACCCCACGCGGAAGGTGAAGATTGGCCCATATTTCTTCCTCTCCATTGGCTCGTATTTCTTCCTCTCCTCCGCCACGTAGGCCTGGAAATTGTGGATGGAAAGCCTGATTTGGAGAAGGTTGCCAACGATAGGCCATCCCGGAGGGCCAAGCGGTAGACGATAGTTATCTTTCTTGAAGAAAGAGGATAATACAATCAGGGGTAGCGCTACGAGCAGGAGAAGGCATATGGCTGGATAAATGTAGTTCTTGGCAGCGTTGGTGGTGTATCCATGGAAGGGAATCGACATTGAAATTAAGGGAATTGTGCATTGGACTATGTTCGCTACAAGTTACCTCCTATAAATAAAGGAAATACATTTTCATAGTAGAAATATTTAATATGTTTAATTTATTTTTTTATTATTAATAGTGTTTCAACTTAATGAAAAGTTAATATGTATTATTTTTTTTTTAATGATCTTTTTTTATAGCAAAGATCAAGATCTGAGAGAATTATTGTTCCCCGTTGTTAGTTAATGTTGGCGAACAGAAACCTTTGGATGATAGTTTGTTTCCACTTTATAGGTTAGGGGAATATAAGTTTAACTTGTGGAGTGGAGTGTGTGAGGGGTGAGTGTTTAAATATTTTATTGATAAGTGTAGTTTTTGGTTTTACGAGGGATTATGGTTAGGAGCAGACTGTTCAACATAGTTTGGTTAGAAGACTACATAGCTCTCCATCTTACCATGCATCATGGATCATGACTGGGAAGAGACTGCTCAATCCTTGGTCGTAAGAATTTCTCATACTAACCAAATAAAAAAACACTAACTCATAAAATATGTGTTAGTTTCATTCGCATCAAACATATCTTATTTGTTATTTATAGTTATACACACCCACTTCCTTTAATATTTACCCAGGACATTTTAAGAAATAAGTTAAAGTCTATTAAGTATAGAAGTTAAAGTCTAAAGCTGTCCCTATATAACAGAATTGAGGAATAACAACCATATTAAGAAAGCTTGAACATTTCTTGGCCCATCGTCATAAGTTAAAGTCTAAACTATTAAGTGTATAAGTTAAAGTCTAAAGCTGTCCCTATATAACAGAATTGAGGAATAACAACCATGTTACGAAAGCTTGAACATTTCTTGGCCATCGTCATAAGATAAAGTCTAAACTATTAAGTATAGAAGTTAAAGTCTAAAGCTGTCCCTATATAACAGAATTGAGGAATAACAACCATATTACGAAAGCTTGAACATTTCTTGGCCCATCGTCATAAGTTAAAGTCTATTAAGTATAGAAGTTAAAGTCTAAAGCTGTCCCTATATAACAGAATTGAGGAATAACAACCATATTACGAAAGCTTGAACATTTCTTGGCCCATCGTCATTGTTTGTCGTTATCTAGGTTAGTCCATCCTCGCTTAGCAAAAAAAATAGTAAGACTTAATAGGTTCACACTTCACAGTATTGCCTTTCAAAACCATACCCATCGTCATTTTTTGTCGTTATCCAAGTTAGCCTATCCTACCCTCGCTTAGAAAAAATAGTAAGACTTAATAGGTTCACACTTCATAGTATTGCCTTTCAAAACCATGCATTCCTACCTTATAAAATAATTAATTTAAATAGATTTAATAGTTAGATAAATTTGGAGTTTTTTGTTTTTATATAAAAGTATTATATTAAAAATTAATAAAATATATTATTATAAATAAAAAAAAAGTTGAATAAACATTTTATGTAGTTAATATTATTAATCAAAAAATCATTGAGAATTTAAGCAAATAATCAACAACTAATCTAAATCATCTTATAAAACTAACAGATAGCAAAACAAAATGATTATATAATGATAAGAACAATCGTAATGATGAGGATCCATTATGTGGGTTTAGTCACTAGGACCAATTCCCACCCAACATTAATATCAAGATACTTTGGTGCTAATTCCCTTCCCTGTTCGAAAGAAGTGTCAAGAACATCTTTCTAGTGTCGAGTAACTGACACTTTGTTGACAATAATCATCAGAGCTCCTGACTTGTCCCATGCATCAAGCTAAGAAGCTAGATGAGAGAGAGGAACAATTAGATAGCCTGGGCTATCTCTAGGAGGAGGGGAACCTTGATCTGGGATAGGAGGGTGGTTTGGGGATGAGCACCAATGTTGTCTAAACCTAGACTAACTTCGGGGAGTATCCTGCTCAGGAGGAACTTGACTAACTATGCATGGTGCATTCCCTCAATGATCAATAAGCTCATGAAGATGAGTGAGTTCCATGATCACCTTATTGGCCTGAACTAAAATCTAAAATACACAAGCAAAATACTATTAGACTTCTCAAAATAAAATATGTGTAGAGAGGAATAACACTTACCAAAAATACAATCATTTCTAGATTTTCATATGTTGAACATGGCTGCTATACGAAAAAAGTGCCACACTTCAAAGAAAATAGCCTACAAGGGTAGGGTTCTCCCAAAATGATATGCTTCCACTCAAATGTGGTGCAAGAATAAGGTTTAAAAAAAAAAAGAAAAAGGTCACTCCCAAAGAGTGAGCACAAGCACAAACCCAACATGAACCTCTTGGTGGAGAAGATTCCAAAAAAATAGGAAATATTGGGCTCCAAGAAATGAGCCCAAGTAGTCTAGAACCTACACATCCAAAAAAGTTGAGAATATGAGATATTCCATAATTGATTGAGCTTATCAATCATGGGGAGGCAAGGGGAGAGACATCCATCCTTGTAATTTTGTAGTGGAGTGTCTGGATACCACTTCCAGTCCTTCCACCAAGGTCATTGTGAAAGCACATAAATTTTGTGTGGAGTCAGGGAGAATGGTCTTGATGACCTCAAAGTATCCCTGTCAGAGTGAATAAGCCCAAATTTGGAATTGAGGTCATCCCAATGGAACAATCCTTGGTAGGATGAGAAAAAAATTAGTGATGCACTGCACACCTTTGCAAAATAATCTAAGTGCATGAACCCAAGGAACCTACACAAATGGGGAATCCTAGTAGGTGATGACAGGTGACCACCAAACGTTCATCTAGTTTATGGAGAGGTCATACAATTAGTTTTTGTTATTTCATCTCAACCAAGGCATAACACTCTCCTAGAATTTCCAAAAGCTTCTGATGATAAAGGATCCCAACACTTTGATAGACACAAGAGCAACAAAGAGGGAAGGGAACCCCATTCCTATAAATCTCTTATGACCAAAAAGAGAACCTTCACTGATACAATGTTAGATAAGAATCTTCTAGGCTTAATTACCTATGAGGGCTTTGATGACCCACTTAACATAGAGGACCCAACCTTGAAACTAGTAATTGAGAATGACAAGCTTACCATGGTTTATGGGAAGACAACACTACTCCAATGCAACATGGTGAAATTAGGAACCGTTATTGGAAGAGGACCATAAAAAATATCATAGAAGCTTATCAAGCTTCTTATAAAAGTTCTTGTATGAGACCCAACAAGAAGAATAATAGACATGGATGGCTACAAGGAATTTTGAGAAAATTTAGAATTTACCAACAATGAAGAGCTTCTTGGTGGACTAATTGGTAAGTTTGTGTTCCACCCTATTAATAACATACTTCCATAACTCTAGAGTCAAATTGTTAAAGATAAAATGAATGCTTAAAAAATGAAATATTTCCTCCTCCTAGATGATCTTCCACTAATATTAACTAAGCTAGTGGGGCATCAGGTTAGGATATTACCTGTAACATTGAGTCTTTCTCCACTGATGAAGAATCCAAAATCCAGACAAAAATGTCTAGGTAGGAAAGCATCTTATGCATAATAATCATTGATTAATTGAGTCTCACCTTCAAGGAGATAAATTCTTTGAATAGAACCTTGAGAAATGTGGTGAGCTAGTAAATAGCCAAATCCCTCAATGATGAGGACATATAAGCACAGTGCCAGTGGGTAGCCTTGTCTAATGGATCAAAATATCCTAATGGTCGAGGACTTGTGCTTGTTAATGGATAAAATAATCAAATCTTCAATGAAGAACATCCCCACATAATTGATGGAGGGTCCAAAACCAAGAGCTTTAAGCATGACCAGAATGAACAACTAATCGATCCTATCGTAGGCTTTCTCAAAGTCAATTTTGATGAACATGGATCATTGGCTAGAATTGCGAGCCCACTCCATGCCTTACGAAAAAAAAAAAATATTTTTAAGGATGAACCTACCCTGAATGAATCTAATTTCCTCTAGGCACATTATAATAGGAAGGAGATGGCAAATGCATAAATCCAAGGCTTTAGATATGATATAATAGGAAATATTAAGGAGATTAATAAGCTCCAAATTAGTGATGATTTTTGGATCACCAACCTTGGGGATAAATTTAATAATCCCTTGACTAATAAAAGGGTCACAAAAACCCCTAGAGAAGACCTCCTGATAGAATTTGAGAAGATCATGCTTAATAATGTCCTAAAGGAACTTTTTGAACTCATAGGGGAAGCCATCAAGACCAAGGGACTTAAAGTTGGCCATCTAAAAAATTACCTTTATCCATATCCTTCAAAGAGAGCCATGTTTCACAAGTAGCTCTTTGAGACTCAAAAAGCCACTCTAGGACAACAAAAATATAAGAGTTAAGAGCCTGGTCACATTGAGGGGAGCAAGCCTAAGCCACAAACACGGTTTGGTAATGCTCTTCAAAAGAAATGATAATACTAGGAAGTTATGAAACATGCTCTCGAGTAATGTTAAGGGCTTTAATATCTAAAAATTGATTGAGAGGATGAAATCGTTGAAAGAACTCCTTAGCCACCTTATCTCTAATTTTGAGCCAATGAAACCCTACCTTGATTTTCATCCCTTTGGTATCATAGAGCTCTACCATGAGAAGTTGGTGTTTTATTGTTGCAAGGTACCTTTGAAGCTCCAAATTAAAAGGATTAGACTGAAGCTAAGTTGATGCCACCTCCAACTCTTTCTTGAGAGCAGCATTCGAGCAACAACAAGGATTAGTAATTTTTCACCCAAGTGGGCATAGGAAGCTGGTAGTTCACTATATAGTAGTGTTCCACCAATCAATCCAACTTGAGGCCCCTTTCAGTCTAGAGATCAGGTTTAAAATTTTGATGACATAGGCCCTCAACATGGGGTGGTGTAGAATAGAGGTACTAAGGTAGAATTGTGACAAAGAAAGATGAGGGGTAGAAGAAACCATAATGGAAAAGGAAATGGGATAATGGTGAGACAAGCAAATATTGAGATGGATAAATATAAAGGAATAAGAATATGAGGGCCACTCAAGGGAGAAAATATCAGAATCTAAGAGCATGGCTCTGTACAATATTTTCAAAACATGACTCTCACCCTATTAATTATTAGAACATGTGAACCAATCATTAGTAGGGAATGAAGACGGTAAGAAGTAGCTATTGGGGTCAGAAATCTTCAAATTTTATTTCATGAAAAGCTACAATTATCTTTTCTTGATGGTCCACTTCATGGGAAGAAGAATCAACTTTTCATGCAAGGATTCAATCATATTGATGTCCCTGCAGAGCAACTAGGAAAAAAAAAGGAGAGAGAGAATCACCCATTGCTAAAGTGCATAACGATCATTGGAATTGTTAAGTGCATAGATGTTGAGCAAACTAAGAAGATGGCCATCAATTTCCATCACAACCTAGATGGCATGCATGGAAGGGTCACATCCCTAAGACATTAGTTTAGAGTGATAGGGTTTTGAAAGGTAGATGATTGCCCCTCCTTTGCCTATGTCATGCATAGTATGAAAGGTGTGGCCCTTGGAATAGAGACAGAAGAAAATACTTGACAAAATGAAGTTATTGACTTTGACTGCATGAAGGAATAAAATATCAATACTGCCAAATCTAACCTTGAAGTCATCCAGACCCTAACACACAATGTACTTGCACACAAGATCTATCAAACTCTTGATATTCCAAGATATGCACTTCATGAGATATGATCAAGGAGCATATTTCCTTTGATGACCTCAAAGTCCTCAAAATTTACCAAATATTCAAAGGCATTCATGAGAAACCTATTGTGGTTTTCACAAAAAAATTACATCAAGCATCACTTCTCTAGAGGGACACCTAATAACTCCCTAGTTGTACTGTGAGAGCAATGAGGGTTCCATGAGATAAATTTGTGAGTTAGACTAGGTGGAGAGACAATACATCTGCTTGAGGGGATAAACTTTGGTATAGTTGATGGTTTAACCGTCTAGGAGCCTTGAAGAGTTAAGGAGACTTCTAGGGTATTACCACTAGAGGTACCTACAAGAGGAGCAATAAAATTTCTTCTATAGTGGTTGTATGATAGATCCCTCACTGAGAGCTTAATTGAGACTCCTTTTGACTAGCTCCCATACAAGGTTGCAGTCAATTGCCTTTACCATTCTCCCTAGTGACAAACGTTCATTCCCCCCCTCCATTAGTAGAAGGGATATATTAAACTATGATGAAAGGCATTGACACCTCTACTCGAGTTTGATTTTTGAATCATCCCTCCATAAGAGGGAAATATTTTATCTTGTGAGCTATAGACTAACAATGGGAACAATGGGTTCAAATCTCGAGCCTTGTTGGACTGAACGCTTGTCCCTTTCCTAGTGTTTTCAATGGCGTAAAAGCTTTAAAATGATTGTGGCATGGTGGTTATAGGGGCGAACTGCGCGAAGATCTATGTGGCGGCTTCCAGGGCGGACAACGTAGAATACTATGGTGGCCATAAAAGCTGGACAGCCTACCCGAATTTGTGGTGGCTACCAATTCCACCATGTAAATACAAAAAAAAAACAATGGGAACAATGGTTGGGAAGATTAATAAACCACCCATTGTTATAAATGGGTCTCACCAACCTGAATATCAATAGAATATTTGAGGTCCTTTGAGAGATCAATTTTAATGCATATGTGTTTGTATGGTTGCACATCATAGAATTTTTGTGGCTTTATGCACAAAAAATTTCCAATGAGCATGACAAGTTATGGTAGGAATGACTAGAGAGGCAAAGGGACACTTGGTAATTCCATCCAACCAAATAGGGACATGCAAGGAAACATCAATAAAAATAGTAAAATTGTGGTGCTAGGGCTGAAGAATTAAAAGGGTATTTCTAACATACCAAGGATCTTTTCTCATAACCATAATGACATGTTGCAATTAGACAAAATGGAAATGAAAAAAGAAATAGTAAGGTTCTATATGTGGTCAACTTGTATGTCATATGGATACTAGACTTGCTGAATCTATTGATAGTTTAGCAAGTCACTGACAATCCTCTCCAAAAAGTACCCAATGAGGGCATGACTCTCAAGCTAGTTACATGCTTTATCAAAATCCTACTTGGGTGGGACTATGTCCAACATAGAGGAACTACCTTTGGGATAAACTTATTGGATCATTTTACTAGTACCATGACTCTCCATAGTTATAACATCAATAAATAATGAAACAAAAACCTAAGAGGTGGCCATCAAAAGGGAAGGATCCTCCCACCTGAGGTGGAGTTGTTACAAAAAATATTGTAGTAAGTGCATTTAGAACCTGTAAGGGCACTAGTGGTATGGTGATACAACATGCGATCGAAAAACTCTAGCAAAGCCTCCAGAAGAAACCCCTATGTTTTTGTTTTTTTCTTTATGTAAGGATAGAAATTAAATAAGATAATATATGAATATAAATTTAAGTAGTTTTAAACTTTTATGTCATGTAGAAATTATTTTTATAAATGTTGTTGTCTTTTTAATGTGTGTATACTAAATCAAATTTTGGTCACTGAAATATGGTATATAACCTTAACCTAAGCTTAACTTATTTTTTTGAATTTAGCAAAAAATCCCTTATAGGGCCACCTTGGTCTGAGAAACCATGGTCAGGGGGTTCTACACCGTCAAAATCACCTGAGAGTTGCACCCGACTGTGGCCACACCAACATTATCAACTACATTTTGGATACCCGATGTGCATTTGGTAAGGTGAAGATTCGAACCAAGGACATCCCTTGGAGGATTGCCCTACCGTCTCCAACTCCCCTACAACACGTGGGAAACCTAAGCTTAACTTTAGTCTACTCTTAATGTAACAAATAAATACAACAAACAAGGTCTAAATCTATAATGACTTTTGGTTTTTATGATAAAGTAAATGACAATTTGTTTTCAAGAAGTAAAGGTGAAAGAAAATTCAACAAACAAGTCATAAGATGTAGCTATAAGCTCTTTTAATTAAATGCTAAAGTTGAAAGATTAAGCTAGTCCACTATGTGATTAAGACTAAATTAGTTTTGTCTTCCATTTTTTGTTTATTTTGCTAATAAATAGAAAATAAAACCTACTTTAAGTAGATAAAAACATAGTCTTAGTCCTAATTACTTAAGTGATAGAGATTAGGGGTAAAAAAACTTGTTTTTGCCATAAAGGTAGATGCATTTTCAATCCAAAGAAACATCATCAACTCTTTTGTCTATCGATGGTGCTTTCACTTCACCTACAAAATAAGCAAAAATAGACAACAACAATGATAGAGGGACCTATCTATACTGACAAAGGATGTTGGACATACTTGAATAGTAATCAAGCCCCTTTTCACATAGATAAAAATGATGAAATGATAAAGTACATGAAATAAATACCTAGTGGCAAAAGCACCACTAGGTTACAATAACACCATCAATGCTATTGTTGAGTGTTGGCACTTTTGCTTTGTGTAAAACAAAGAGCAATAGTGCCATTGAACTACAATTTGACAATACTTTTGCCTCTAAGAGAAAAACAACAAGATTAAATGCAAGCTAGGATAAGATTACGATGACAATGATGAGGGATCTAATTAGGGAGTACAAAGACTCTATCAAACAACAAAAAAAATATTTTACCTACATGAAATTAAGATTAAATGATGTTGGACATTTTGAGTAGATAAGTTGTCATTGTTGTCAAGAGTGAGTGGTCATTGATGATAAGCTTTCAGCACCAGTCATTGGTAGCTTTAGTGGGTAGCATTAGTTTCAAGTTCTTCAATATGTGCAAAGGATAACCCAGTTTTAGGAGATCATATGTGGACCAAAGTGCAAAAGAATATGCCCAAGTAAATAAAATTATAATATTTTTATAATGTTATAAAAGGAGGTTTTAAATTAATTATAAACTAATTAATATAATTTTTATTATAAATAAATTTATAATTTAATTTACTTAACCTAAGTTATGTAAAATAATTATTAATTAGTTTTAATATTAATTATAAAGTTAATTTATATTAATATTTTAACCCAAAGGTGGGTTATTAAAATCATAATTGGAATTTTAATTCGAATTACTAAAAGCGCAGACATGGTAGAAAAATCAAATGGTGTATAAAAGGGGGATCCACCCACCTTAGAACTTACCATACCTTCATTTGAAAATTAATGTGAATTGCTTGTGACATGTGCTACAACGAAGTGGAGAGTAGTGGACTTTGAAGAAGTCAAAAGGCACACTAGGCATAAGGTGGAGGAAGTGCTTTTTCCTTCATGTGGGGACTATAGCCCACACGGTGGGCTCCCAAGCACTAAGGCACTTAGGCCTTAGGGAGACGGCGGATTGAATCACTTCGAAACCCCTTTTTGGGGAAAGCAAGGTATGAATTGGAATTTAGGCACTGGAAATTTCAAAAGTGGTTGTTGAAAAATTAAAAATTAATTTTTGTATTATATTTGGTTTATAATATTGCATGGGGAGTTATAAGGGTTATGCAAATTAAATTTTTTGATGTCATTTGCTTTAATGGTTGGAAAGAGTTGTAAGGTGTTTGTGAAGTGTTGTATATTATTTTAAGTAAGGAGTTTATAAGGTGTATTCAAGGAATTACCATTTTCATGTATGATTTGTGTATGTTGATTTAAAAAGGGATTTAATATGGCATAAATTGAGTTGTGATTATTTTGTGTCCAAGGAATATTTTTGTTAAAGTGTTGAAGTGATATTGTTGCATTTAACCATTGGAATTGGAAAGAAGGAAATTGTTATTAAGACAGGTTTTTCTAAAGGAACCTTTACATCCAACAAAAGGTATGGGCATATTCTTCCTAGTGAGTGATTGTTGAAAGTTGTGAATGAAAATTTGGAGTGAAAAGGATTTTTGGGTTAAGCATTTTTTAGTGTGTTTTTAATTAATGCTTCAAGGTTTTTTGGAATTGAGAGTTATTGATAAAACCTTATTTATAAGCATTGTTGTTGAAGTGATTAAGTTGAGTGAATAACTTGGACTAGGATTTGTGAGCAAGGATTATTTCATTGAGTTATTGATTGAGTAGAGTTGGTTGAGACTAGTCAAGTGGATGTGTGAAGTGATAGCTCAAGTTCTATGAAACAAATTATTCTATATACTAAATTGATTTGAGAGAGAGATTGAGTGTAGGTGAATGTGAAGCATATTGAGTCTCTAACAGTTCTCTAGATGTTTGTGTAATAAAAGAAATATTGAAATTGATTGAGATTTTGTGAGTGTGAAACATATTGAATCTCTAACAATTATTTATATTTTTCTAAAAGAGTGAGTGAAAGTGATTGAGCATTGAGGTGAATGTGAAGCATATTGCGTCTCTAAAAATTCTCTATATGTTTCTAAAAGAGTGATTGTAAGTGATTGAGTATTGTGATGAGTGTGAATGATATTGAGTCGCTAACAATTCTCTATATGTTTCTAAAAGAGTGATTTGAAGTGATTGAGCATTGTGATGAATGTGAAAAATATTGAGTCTCTAAAAATTCTCCTTGTGTTTCTATGAGATTGGACAAGTTCTAGTGTGGACTTGTTGAGCAGATTTGAGGTAAGTATTTGAGAAGACTTGTGGAAATATTAGTGTGAGATTTTGTGGAAGCTTACAAGGCATATTTGAGACAAGTCTTTGAGAAGACTTGAGAGTAGAGTTGATTGATTGATTTGTTCAAACCTTGAGTTAATATTTGGGGCAGATCCAACAAAGTTGATTTGTGATTAAGTCAAGCTTTGAGTTAAGGCTTGAGGACATATATTGAGGATAGATTTGTGCTAGACAGAAGGACTGTGTTTAGTGCATATCAGAGGACAAAGATTGAGGATAGATTTGTGCTAAACTAAAGAATTATGTTTAGTGCAAATCATAGGACAAATATTTAGGATAGATTTGTACTAGATCAAAGGAATATATTTAGTACAAATTTGAGGATAGAGTTTTATGAAGAATCTATATATTTGAGGACATGTTTGTTCCAGACCAGAGATAAAGATTGAAAAAAATCTTGCTAGATCGAAGGATTGTGTTTAGTGCAGACTTGAGACAGAGCTTTGAAGGTGACAAAGTATAGAGTATGATAGTCTCTAGTGGATAGAGATCCATTATCCAGGGTAATGAGGACAGGTGTCTTCAATGGATAGAGATCCATTAACCAGAGTATGGGGGTAACAATTCTTCTAGAATATCACCAGTCAAAGATAAGGAGAAATGAATTCTCCTATGGATAGAGATCCACAAATTTGATTACGGTATTGGTGTCTCATTTGGATAGATGTCCATAAATATTTTAATAGGGAAATGATTCCCAAGAGATTGATTGAGAAAATTTTAGTGAAATATTTTCTCCGTGGATTAGCCCACATTGGGTGAACCACGTTAAATTGGTTTCTCTATTATGTGTGGTGATTTATGAATTACTTTGATTACTACTATTGATATTGCTATTTTTACATTACATAATATTGATTGGGAAGGAAAAGTAAAATGCGGTCTTATATTGTTTACCCCCCTCTTAGTATAAGCTTGTGTTCTTCAATTGGTATCAGAGTGGGTTCCTTCGAAAGAGTTTAACATCTTGAAGGAAAATATTTCAAGAACACAACAGAGTCTAAGAATGTGTACTCAGATAATTCAACACCAATATTTGATGGAAGTGATTATATATATTTGAGTATGAGAATTAAGATTCACCTGATGGCACTTAGCAATAAAATTTTGGAAGTAGTTGAAAATGGATACATACCACCAGTTGATCCACCTACAGATAAGTAAGGTAAGCTTATACAACATTACAATTCAAAAGAAATGAATGCAATTTTGAGAGGTTTGCATAGAACATATTCCATAAAATTTATGCATTGTAAAGATGCAAAAGGAATTTGGGATAAGTTGCAAAGTATATATGAAGGAGATAAAGGTGTCAAGAAGGCAAATATACAAAATCTCAAAGGACAATTTGAAGAGTTAAGAATGAAGGGTGAAGAAAGCATTAGTACTTATCTACTTCGAATTGATGAGGTTGTTAATGCTATGCAAGGACTTGGACTTAATGTTGAAGAATCAGATGTTTGTGATAAGGTCTTAATATCTCTCCAAAAAATATTTAGTAAAAATATTTCTGCTATAGAAGAATAAAAATATGGTGATTATTTGATATGAGATATGTTACTTGGTATTCTTACAGCATTTGATTTGAGAACAAAAGAGGAACCTAATCTTCGAAAAGAAGCAACCTTCAAAGCAATTAAGAAGATAAAGGGTAAGAATTCATAATCTAGAAATGAGTCATCTAGTAATGAAGAAGCAAATTATGGCAGAAGGAATAAAGATTCAATAATATTTAAAGATGCAAAATCTGTTAGATGTTTCAATTGTGGAAATCATGGTTACTATGCAACTGATTGTCAAGAAGCTAAAAATAACAATGATGATGAAAAATAGGATCACAGGAACATGGAATCAGAAAAATATAGGTACCAAAAGAAAGGTAAGAATGGACAAGGTAGACAAGAAAAGAAGTTCTTTCAAAGACAAAAGAGGAGCTACTATGCAGATAAGGAAAGTAAGTACTCAAGTTATAGTGATAATAGTTTTTTAGATAATGATAAAGATGAAGTCCTATTTTTGATTGAAGAAAAAGAAGTCAAGAAAAGGTCACCAATAATTCTCAAATGTTTTAGATGTGGTAATTTTGGACATCTTGAAGATAGTTGCACAAGGGATGGTTTCAGTTTCATTGATGATGAATATGAAGATGCACTTGAAGGACCAGAAGAGAATATTCTAATGGCACTAGAAGAAGAAGAAGGTGAGCCTATAGAAGACAAGTCAAAAGAAAATGAATATGTAGACAAAGGAAAACAAATAGAGGAAGAATCAGAAAAAAGAGGATTTAATCTTGAGGCAGAGCTTATCTATGCTCTTAAAAATTTAAAGAACGTAAGAAAGCAAACCTCTCAACTTGAGATTCAATTTCAAGAATGTGATGAAGAAAGAGGAAAGCTTATAGAGGATCTAAACAAGTCAATGGCTAAGACAAAGAACTTCAAGGATAAGTTAGAATAAAAGGTATTAGAATTTGAAATGTTAGAACAAGAAGTAGCTCTACTAAGGAAAGATTTAGAAAAATACAAGGATAAGCTACACAAGTTTGGAAAGAGTTCAAATATTGTGGATAAAATAATAAAGGTACAAAGAAGGTCAACAAATTAAATAGATCTTGGTTTTGAACAAGCTCAAAAGAAACAAGAAGAAGAGTCAACCTCAAGTTCTGAAGAAGAAAATTCAGAAGAATATAGTGTAAGAGAAAGTGAGACTTCTGAGGATGAGTTGAACAACAAAAATTTTAACAAGGAAATAAATAATGCACAAAGAAGAAATAGATGAAAAAAAAATCAGAATAGGTTAAGAGAGACTAAGAGACCAATGAGACCAAGTCAAGGAAGTTTCAATGGATAATGTTTCTCATGTCATAGATTTGGGCACACAGCTTCATAGTGCAGGACACGTGAAAGACAAGAAAATGGGAATTTCAAAAATAGGCAACTTTTACATGGGTATTGCTACTTATGTAATCAGTTTGGTCACAAGGTAATAAATTGTAGGGTTCATGATAGAAAAGGATATGGATTCACCAAGATAAATCCTAAGACATCTACACCTCCAAGGAATAATAGCATTAAGTGTTATAAATACAATAATGATGGACATACAACTAAGTGGTGTGAGCAAACATTCCAAAATCAAGCATGAACAGGAATAGGAACATGAATATGGATATGAACAGGAATAGGAATATGGACATGGACAAGGATAGAAATAGGAACAATCAAATAAATCAAAAGGATCAGATGAGAAGGAAAGAGGATAAAGGTAAAGACCGGTGCTTGCTCGGAGTAGAAATACTTTCATCCCAAAATTAACCACCTCAAGAGGAGGTGGGGGAGAGGCTAAGCTAAGAGACTCATTCTTAGCCTCGAGCCCAAAAGATGACCCTTTTCCATTGATGTCAAAGGGGGATATATTTAAGTAAGGTGATGATATTTGGTTCAAGAAGAGAGCATTGAGTCATGGGGAGCAATGTCCCAGGGGAGCAAAATAAGAAAAAGACCAAGTGTTTGGTAAAAATAATTTGGGTTACCATCAATGACAAAGGGGTAGATTGTTAAACATTTTGAGTAGATAAGTTGTCATTGATGTCAAGAGTTAGTGGTCATTCATGTCAAACTTTCAGTATTAGTCAGTGGCAGCATCAATTTCAGGTTCTCTAATATGTGCAAAGGATAGCTCGATTTTAGGAGATAAGATGAGGACCAAAGCACAAAAGAAGATGCCTAAGTAAATAATATTATAATATTTTTATAATATTATAAAAGGAGGTTTTAAATTAATTATAAATTAATTAATATAATTTTTATTATAAATTAATTTATAATTTAATTTACTTAACCTAAGTTATGTAAATTAATTATTAATTAGTTTTAATATTAATTATAAAATTAATTTATATTAATGTTTTAACCCAAAGGTGGGTTATTAAAATCATAATTCAAATTTTAATTTGAATTACTAATAGCATCGACATGGGATAAAAATCAAATCGTGTATAAAAAGGGGGGATCCACCCACCTTAGAACTTACCATACCTTCGTTCAAAAATTAATGTGAATTGCTTGCGAGGCATGCTACAATGAAGTGGAGAGTAGTGGACTTTGAAGAAGTCAAAAGGTGCACAAGGCATAAGGTGGAGGAAGTGTTTTTTCCTTCACGTGGGGAATATAGCCCACACGGTGGGCTCCTAAGCGCTAAGGCACTTAGGCCTTAGGGAGACGATGGATCGAATCACACTGAAAGCATGAGGATACAAAAGAAAAAATGGAAAGCTAACATGCGATATGCAAACAAAGAAACCGAACTTAGCGCTAAATCCTAAAAACTTGAAAGTGCATGAAAAAGAGGGAAAAGCATGATCGAATCGAACTAGAAAAAATGTGAATTAAAGAAGACAACCCTTTTTATTGATATGTTCCAAACTCGGTTACAATGCGCATCCTCCCCTTCCAAGGGCTAGGAGCGTTTAAGCATTCGTTCTAGTTACATCCATGGGTGCCTTTCCTTCTTTCGCGTGCCCACATGTAAAATGGGCGGACCAAACATTTCCACCACTTGTGTTGATGAGTTTGGACTCCTCAATGCTCCTCCGACATCCAAACCCTACGTTCAAAATAACAAGAAACGATTAGTAGCACCTGCGGATGGAACAAAGCATGCAATCCCCAAGCCTACAATAAGTGAATGAGAAAAATGAATTAAACTATGACTAAAACAAGTCCAAATGCTATGAAAATTTGATAGGGGCATCAAGACATCACCAAGAAGGCTTTGCAAAAAGAACAGTCAAAAAATTTCTCACAGATTTGAATTCATTTCGGGGTGGGACGAATTCACCTACAACAAAATGTCGAATAGGTACTATCCCAATGTCCTACCTTGGAAGCTCCAAAAGACTTGAAAACTTGGGGTTAGCTAATTGGGGGAATTTTGAGAAGACCCAGATGGTCATATTTTTCCAATTTAGCCTCCATAAATAGGAATTTGATGATGCTACCTGTAGGTTAGTAAAAGCGAGCAAAGATAGAAATATGGTCAGAATTGTTTAAAACAAGACGAAATTAAAATAGCAACCTATATAAACATCATATAATTGAATGCATAAAGTAAGGAAAGCAAATCTACCATGGAATTCCCATCACTCTGAAAGAGGGTGATTAGGACTGTGGCAGTGTGGGGAGGGGCCGCCCATGGGGCAGGCCGCCCGTCGTTGGAGGCTTGATTTCGGCACCAATCCACTTGGGATGGGTCCAAAACCTCTTGTGTGGTATTTTCAAAAAAATTGGTGGGATATCGTGACCAAATTTCAGGTTTTGGGATCAAGATTCGTCCTCCCAATAGTCACCTAATGACCTCCCTTCTAAAGGAGATCAAGGATGTGAAAGGTGCAAATCCAAAAGGTGTGAGGTGTGTAAATAAAATGATAGCACTTCGTTGCTCTAAAATGCTACTTCTCTCCATTTTGGAGTGAGGAAACTCACCAATTTATAGACCTGGAGGTCTCTTGAAATGGGCATGCAGAGGCGCCACATGGTAATCATGCCTTCCCAGGGGGAAGGATATTCCTCCCTAAATTGGGACTTCATGACTGACCTTGCAGATGCCTCTAATGCTTTAAAATTCTCACCCATATTCCCATGCGATGAAGGAAGCATTGGGTGGTGGATCTGAGCTGCCATTTGTCAAGATTTGACTTTTTGCCCGTCAAACCTGCAATTCGCCCCACCCTGGAGCAAATTCAGAATTCATCCCTGGGTGGGCGAATCCCAGTTTGAATTCATCCCATGGTGGGACGGATACTGAGCAAAGTTCCTAAAGGTGCCAAATTGATCTCTAACATTCCAAAATTGTTGTGAGAGTGGTTAGGACCACTATTTGACCTCTAGGGGCTGCCCTTGGGGCTGTGTGTGTCAATGCGATCAGTGTTTGCAGTCACATAATCGGATTGGTGCTGTTTTGGTGTCTACACACACCGAAAACCCTTTTGGGGAAAGCAAGGTATGCATTGGAATTTAGGAACTGAAAATTTTGGAAGTGTTTATTGAAAAATTAAAAATTAATTTTTGTATTATATTTGGTTTATAAGGTTGCATGGGGAGTTCTAAGGGTTATGCAAATTAATTTTTTTGATATAATTTGTTTTAATGGTTGGAAAGAGTTGTAAGGTGTTTGTGAAGTGTTGTATATTATTTTAAGTAAGGAGTTTATAAACTGTATTCAAGGAATTATCATTTTCATGTATGATTTGTGTATGTTGATTTAAAAATGGATTTAATATGGCATAAATTGAGTTGTGATTATTTTTTCTAAGGAATATTTTTGAGAAAGTGTTGAAGTGATATTGTTGTGTTTAACCATTGGAATTGGAAAGAAGAAAATTGTGATTAAGACAGGTTTTTTTGAAGGAACCTTTACATCCAACAAAGGGTATGGGCATATTCTTCCTAGTGAGTGATTGTTGAAAGTTGTGAATGAAAATTTGGAGTGAAAAGGATTGTTTGGTTAAGCATTGTTGAGTGTGTTTTTAATTAATGCTTCAAGGTTTTCTGGAATTGAGAGTTGTTGATAAAACCTTATTTTATAAGCATTGTTGTTGAAGTGATTAATTTGAGTGAATAACTTGGACTAGGATTTGTGAGCAAGGATTATTTTATTGAGTGATTTATTGAGTAGAGTTGGTTGGGACTAGTCAAGTAGATGTGTGAAGTGATAGCTCAAGTTATATGAGATAAATTATTCTATACCAAAGAACTATGTTTAGTGTAGATCAGAGGATAGATATTGAGGATAGATTTATGTTATAAAGAAGGACTGCATTTAGTACAGATTCAAGGATAAAGTTTGGTGCAAATTTGAGGATAGTTTTATGTCATACTAGAGATAGAGATTGAACATATTTGTGCTAGACCGAAGGAATGTGTTTAGTGCAGATTTGAGATAGATCTTTGAATATGATAGAGTATAGAGGATGACAGTCTCAAATGGATAGAGATCCATTATCTAGGGTAGTGAGGACAGGTGTCTTCAGTGGATAGATATCCATTAGCCAGAACAGTGGAGGTGATAGTTCTTCTAGAATATCACAACTTAAATCTAAGGAGAAATGAGTTCTCTTATGGATAGATATCCACAAACTTGATTATGGGATTGGTGTATCCTTTGGATAGATATCCATAAATATTGTAATAGGGAAAGGATTCCCAAGAGATTGATTGAGAAATTTTTAGTGAAATATTTTCTCCATAGAGTAGCCCACATTGGGTGAACCACGTTAAATTGGTGTCTCTATTATGTATGGTGATTTGTGCATTGCTTTGATTATTGCTCATGATATTGCTATCTTTACATTGCATAATATTGATTGGTAAGGAAAAGTAAAAAGTGGTCTTATACTATTCACCTCCCCTATCAGTATAAGCTTGTGTTCTTCAAATAAAAAATATAATATCCTAACTAAATGCAAGATGTAAGAATCAAGACTAACTTCAAATGCAACAAGACAAAAACTTAAAGCTATAAGGTTAGGAGGTGTAAGAAACAAAAAAAAGGGTAAATAGAACAACCCATGACACAAGGTTGTTTCCCCATTGTTTCTAAAATCTTGTTAGATTGCTTGTTGTTGACACTTGAATGGTTGAGCTTGAGAACCTAAATTCATGGTGCTTGAGATTACTTGGAGACTTTATTGCTTGGAGAAAGTTTGAACCCATATATGCTTGTAAGAACAAGAGCTTGAGTGCTTGCAAGGATGCCCTTCACAATATTGTGATAAGAGTTTGGCATAATATTGTCGTGCAAAAGGATAAATAAGCCATTAATGGAAGAACATAAATATAAATGTTTTTATTTGAAACTTTTATAGGAGCTATAAATCGAATTTTGGGGATTTGGTTCACTAAAGGTGGATGACTTAAGGGACAAAAAGTCAAATTTTTTGGTTTTTGTGCATGACAATCAAAAGTGATAGATGGAAAAAATGCTTTAGCTCATGACCATTGGAAGTCAAAATTAGGTGGGAGATATCAAAAATAAATGTTTGGCAAAAACACTACCAAGTCATAAAAGTGCTACTGACACTACCACTCATGCCCTAACACTTCTGCTCATAAAGTAATAAATGCTCTAAAATTGGGCTCAAGGAAAGTTGATTTAATTTGGCTAATTGAAAGGATAACTAATGAAGGGATTGGTGAACTTGAATATTAGCCTTGCATGCAAAATTGAGTGTTTATATTTGTACATTTTTCATACATTTATTGCATAATTAATGTATAAAAAAGTGGCATAGATTTCTAATTTTGAGAAAAGAATATTTTTTTTTTGTTTATGGTTAAAGATACAAGATGATTGATGTTGTGATCATTTTATTAGAAGTGATGTTAAAATTTGCATTTTAGATAACTTTAATTGTTTTCATGCCCCAATACACCTCCTCATGTTTTGAAGGGAAAATCACATTGGATCAAGGAAACTCGACTTAATTAGGAATCACATTAAAGTAGTGATGAGAAACTAAGGATAGATAATGAAAAATAGGTTGGGAGGATTAGGGGGATAAAAGGGCTATATGATAAAATTGAATTCATGTTCATCATGCAAATGAGAGAAAATGAGCTCTAGAGATTTATTTTTTATATAGGTGTCAATGGCCCACTAGGCAAGACTAGTATACTTCATAAACTTTATATGAGCACCAATAGTAGGTGATGGAGCTAGAGCATTGATAGTTGTTTAAATCTTGATCTTGCATCTATTTTTTATCTTAAAAAACATGTCACAAGGAAGCAACAATGTTATTGCATGATGCTTTTGCACTACAATGGCATTATCACCTAACAATGGTTTCATGCCTATGAAATATTGGATTGATTTTAACATTGCTATTGGGTTACACTAATGCTAATTAGACTGACATAGTATTTTGGTTGGGTTGGATGCAAGTTTGACTATAGACACTAGAGTGTCGAGGGAGATGGTCCTATTCATTAGGGACCATCCTAGAGTATATAAACTTTGTTGACCATGCTCTTTTAGTAGTAGGAGGGTTATACCACCTAAACCTTATACCAAAGTTAAAGTTTGATAAGAAACTCCTAACAACATTAGACAAGTGTTGTTATTTAAATATGAATACCTTTTGGTTGCCTATAGGAGATATGATCATAACTTTATAAGATCCTCAAATTTCCAATTCCAAGGGTAAATATCCACATGATCTAGGACTAGGATTAGGCTTTAGAGATATTGGTAGGGTATTTGATCTATTAAATCATTAAATTTGGCATTAGCATCAATGTCACATTTTCTAGGGATTGAATGGATAGGTAAATGATCCTCTTAAGCATATTGGTATTTTTAATCTTGATTAGTGACATAAGCAAGAAGTGGTCCACTAGGGATGGGGAGAGGTGGAAGTGAATATGTAGTATCAATAGGTGGTTTTTGCATGGGGTAAATTAGTGTTAGCATTATTGTACTTGATGTTACACTAAATTTTCTACATAGGTGGGAGGAGCCTAATATTTTGCATACTATTCTAGGTGTGATCCTAGGATAATATTACCATCATGAGATCACCAAGGGTTCTAGAGAAGGTAGGTACGTAAGAGGCACCAATGACCTATATATGGGGTTGATAGTTTGAGGCTAGGCAATGGAGGCCTCAAAGAGAACCTTAGTAGTGGAAAAAGGATGGTTAAAGATATATAGATAATGTAGATTATCTAGTAGCCATATAGACATCATCTTGGATGATAAGAGGATGCCTACCATCTAGCTTGTATGAGATAAGTTAGATGGTTGGTGGACCATGGGGGGAGTAAGAATTTTACCATTTTGACTGGGTGGTTTTCCAATTTGATATCCAATAGGGGATACTCATGATGATAGCATGGCATTAGAGGCTTATGTGGGAAAGAGGATTTGAGTACCAACAAACCCAGATTCATATGCAAATATTGATCTTGATGACCCTATGATATTGAATCCTAAGCAGGAAAATCCTAGAGTGGCAACGAGATACATCTAGTGGTACTAAGATTTTTGACTTAGGAGGGTCATAGTTCCAAGGGTATGATCATAGAGTTCAAGAAAAGCCATGTCATTATTGAGGGATATAGGTAGGCGAAAATAATAGAAATACTAGCAGTAAGACCACCCCTATAGCGCTACCTTTACCAAGGATTCCAACTAGTGAGGCAATATTGAGTACATAATATCAATGAATTATTGAGGTAGAGATGGACATGTTGGTCTAGTAGGTGGAGAGCTTGTAGGTAGCTCTATAAAAGGTGCAATAAAATATAGCCACATATATAATAAAGAGGAACGAGTCCATAGGATAGGTCATGGTGATGTAGTAGACTACCTAAAGTTTGACTATGAAATAAAACTTAATCACAATGAGAGCTACAATAGTGGTAGAAGTAGTTGGATGTTCGTCATGGTAGTCCTTTCCTTCTATTTTGGTTCTTATCACTGGTAGGATGTGTCTAGTTGCTTGATATAGTCATGCATCTATGGACCAAACCTTTTATTTTGGTTGTAATGTATTATAGAGCCTTGTAATTCTTACCCAAAATTTGATCATGCCCTTTATTGAGGGAGGTCTGATCACTAGAGCTCTACATTTACCTCATTATTATTTGAAGCTCTGGTTTATCTGATTCTTGCCTGAGCTTTTGTTTGATCCTTGGATGGTTTAGTCTTCTACCAGGTCTAGTCTCAAAAACTTAGGTTGGATGACCTTACTCCTCCCAAGTGTAGTGAGAACTCACTACAATATTAAAGCCATAGGATGAAATGATAAAGAAGGTTGTGCAAGTGGCATCAATGGGATTTGATCTCAAAAATGCATGGGTTGAAGATAAAGTACAACTCATGAAGAAGGTCAAAATTTTTATTTCATATGATTATGTGTCATTGAGCCAAAAATTAGTGAAGAAAGAGAGAGAGAGAGAGCTAGAATATGTGAAAAACATATTTAGTAAATCTTGAGTGGAGGTCAAAGTGCTCCAAGATTAGGTAAATTGGATCGTTAATTGCCTAAAGGAGCAACCTTCAAAATCTCTCCTAAAATTGAAGGAGGAAATAAAATGCCTCATAGATAGGCTTATCAACCAAGAATCACAATTTAAGTAGGAGAGGGAGAATCTCTAGAAGTAATTAGAGGAGTTGAGCAAGAAGAATGAGATTTAGTAGTGGCACAGGATCAAGAGCCTAGTCAAGGAGATCATCGATGCCTACTAGGATTATATTTCTAACACCATAATAGCGCTCTCCTAGGTATTCAAATTTATTGATAAAACCATTGTTCATAGTATGCATGTGAGATAGGATATTGAGCATAGCCTTACTAGAACATCCACAAAGATGGTCAGAGTAAATACTTATTGGGTAAAGTTATCCACTATGTTAGACTAACTTAATGTATATCTAAATTCAAGACAAAGAGGTAGTAGCATAAAGAGTGATTAATCTACTCTAGAAGAAGTGAGTGGTGCAACAATGCAAAGCCCAAGTAGTCTTGCTTTCTACCATTGAGAAGCTTATGAGTCACATCAACTCATTGCTACACAAAGGACTTCCCTATCCTTGGATTGAAGATGATAATCTATCCTCAAAACAAAAATATTTGTAGTTGGTAAGATAGTAGAAGGAGTATGTTTCCCTTTTCGGAGCATGGTCAAACCCTCCTATGGAAAATGATTTGTCTTGGTTAATGGGACCACTAGAAGAGATAAGAATCTAGGTGTATGAGGTTGTCAATCAAATGAAATACTTCTCCCATAATGATCAATTAGAACTAAGCGATCTACAATAACTTCAAGCAAATTTGGTACCCTTTAGAAGAATAGTGAGGAGTGATTAAACAAGCACTAGATAAGCTTTTAGATAAATAATTTTTATGTATTCTTTTTTGGATTCTTTTTATATTATTTTATTTTTTACTCCCAAGGATAAAGGTAGGCACTCTATGTTCTTCTTTAGAAAGCAAGAAGGCCAATATGAGTTGCCAAAATTATAGTGAGCATTCACTACACTTAGGAGATTTTGCCTTAATAATATTTTGAAAGAATACTAAAGCAAAGGCAAAATAGGTGGAAGGAGGAGGAGGTGGATAAATGCAAGCAAAATATTTTACCAAAATATATCACTACTTTACAAAAAATTTGACCTAAAGTAGGAGGTAAATGTTTTGATGACCTGAGCACTATATTAAAATGTTTTGAAAGACAAAAGGTGACAAAATATTTTGAAGGGTACAAGAGGAGCAAAATTTTCAAATATTGGATGTCAAAAAGTTTCAAAGGGCATAAAGGGAGAAAAACTTCTAAAGATCAAAAGTTGTTAAAATTCCAAATAAGGAAAGAGAAGAGAAGTGTTAGGGGTTGATTTGTATATTGGAAAAGCTTATGAGGATGGATGAAGTTATATTTTTAAGTTTAAACCATGTGAAAAGGTCCAACAAAAGGGTAAGAGAAAATATTTTAGCAGTTCGCTCGATAGAATTCTAGCCTGGTTATTGAGGTTTTATAAGAGCTTGATGGAGGAAGAAAGGAAAAATTGTGAGGACCCTTTAATTGAAGATAAACAATATTCCTTGTTTTGGAAAGCACGAGAGTTAGGGAGAGCACAAGAAATTTTGATAATAAAAACATGCAAAATGAAGAAATGGCCAAAGAAAAATGGTTTGACATAGCAAATTGACAAGAAGGAGGAAGATCATATTGCATTAGTTTAATTGTTTAAACTCTTTATTTTTGTTCAAAGCTTGTAAAACTATGCATATATATTTATCAATTATTATGGTACTACTATATGCTCATTAAATCTTGGAACATATTTAATTATCAACTCTTGTGATACTACTATATACTCATCAAATATTATCATATGTATAATTATTAACTCTTATAATACTACCATATACTTGTGTTTTAGCTCTTCTTTGGGAGGTCCAAAGTTCAAACCATAGCGTGAGTGAGTGTGTGAGGGGATGGGTGTATATACTCATCAAATCTTATCATATGTATAATTACTAACTCTTATAATACTACTATATACTTGTGTTTTAGCTCTTCTTTGAGAGGTTCAAAGTTCAAACCACAGCGTGAGTGAATGTGTGAGGGAATGAGTGTGTGTCTGATTTTACATAACAAAAAACATAAATAAATAAAATACATTTCTATTCTTATAACTATTTTTAAAAAAATAATAAAATTTCCTTTCTTTATACTCTCCTAGGAGACCTAGGAGACTGAACCACCATTTTGTGGACTTGATTCTCCTATGGAAGCCAAAACCACCATTTCTGTGGACTTGATTCTCCTATGGGAGCTAAAACCACCATTTCTGTGGACTTGATTCTCCTATGGGAGCCAAACAACATGTGCCAATAATGCCCTCCCAATAGCTAATATATATATATAATATTCAGTTAGTAGGATCAATGTATAGAATAAGACGAAGGATTTTTTTTTATTTATATGGTGAATTCTTTGTTAATAGGTAATAGGTTTAAAGGTGCAAACTTTTAAATTTAATCTTTTGGTAGTTGGTCCTTTTACTTTTTAATTAGTTCATGTGATATTTTCTTTTATAAGTTATTTATTATTATTATTTTTAAGAAAAAGTTAGATTATATAAAATCATTAACATTATAATATAAGTTATTTATTTTCAATGGTCATATTATAATGGAATTTTATTTCACATTAATACTTCATCCATTTAGTTAGTTGTGTATTGTGTGCCTCCTTTAATAATCTTAAATTAATCCTAAGACTTGAGTGGTTTACTAGCTGCATTATTTGTCAAGTCACATCACTTGTTAAATCTTTTTATGAGACTTGAATGGTTTACAAGCTCCACTACTTACCAGTTTCTTTGCTAAATAATAGACATAAAAATGTTAAACCTTTTTACAAGACTTGAATGATTTACAAACCCCATTACTTACCAATTTCTTTGCTAAATAACAAAATTAAAAATGCAAACCCTTGATTCCGTTTATATAAGAGTTCTCTGTGTTATTAATATTAAAATAGTATGTATGTGGGGGTTTGTGGGTTCTTTTCACACGAATACTTCTTTAAACACCGATTGCAACATTTATTCAATGCTAAAAACTTTACAAACAAAAGTCAGTAACACATCAACAGTGTGAGAGTTATGTTGAAGCGCATATACGTGTATACATATCTATAGCTGGTTATACATATTTGCGGTGGCCTTTAAATTCCACGCAATTTTAGTGCTATATCTATTTACCTTTCTTTCACTACAGCCTGCAAAGCATTTTTCATAACAATGATGAATTCATGTTTTTCCGGTCTTGCACTTTCCACTTAAACTTCTGCACCAATCGCCCCACGATAAGCTGCATATGAAGAATAGCCAGCCCCCAGCCGGGGCAAATTCTCCGGCCGGCTCCAAACGGCATCATCTTGATCTCTTTGCTCGCGGTCATATCGACGTCCACCCCCAGGAACCGTTCGGGAACGAAATCCGCGGGATTCTCTTACACCTTCGGATCGTTGCCCATCTCGCCCACGCAGAAATTCACAATGGCGCCCGCTGGAATGTCGTACCCGCCGAGGGCGCACGCCTCCGTGACGGCATGCGGGACAACGAACTTTCCCGGCGGGTGGCTCTTCAGGGTCTCTTTCACCACCGCTTCCAGGTACGGCATTGGGGCTTAAGTCGTCGTCTTCCAACGGCTTTTCCTTTCCGGTGACGGCGACTATCTCGTCGTAGAGCTTGGCCTGGATGTGGGGGTTCTTCACCAGATTGGCCATGAGCCACTCCAGGGTCGTGGTCGTGGTGTCGGTGCCGCCGTCGATGAATTCTGAGCACAGCGTCATCAGTTCGTTCTCCGTCAAATGTCTCCCGCCGTCAACTGACAGAGAAAGCAGGGAATCCAGGTACGCCCTGCCAGCAGATCATACTGATATCAAATAAATAAAAAACTTCTATATGGTGATGTTAATTTCCACTACTAAAATTGTTTAAGTTGCATTTTAAAAAAAATGCATTTTATTATATTTTGTTATACAATATTTTGAAAGAATATTCGTGTGTGCTGCAACATGCTAAATTGGAATTTAGGCGCACCATTTCTTTATTAATTTAGATTAAAAGAATTCAAATCTTTTGATTTTAAAAGTGTTTTTATTTCTTTAAAAATAATATAGCAGTATATTTTTGGATTTTTATTCAGAAAATCTCAAATTTAAAATTTTGTATAAATGAGATGGAGACCTTTAAAAAACCAATGTTTTACTCTAAAAATTTTTTAAGACCTTAAATTTAAAAGGCCAAGTGAATGTCCCGATAGCCCTGAATTCATTCCTTAAAAGGTTGGTGTTGGGTCCCATTGCCTTCAAGACCTTAAATTTAAAAGGCCAAGTGAATGTCCCGATAGCCCTGAATTCATTCCTTAAAAGGTTGGTGTTGGGTCCCATTGCCTTTATCTTTAGGCAACAAGCTAGGATTTATTAAAGGTAACAAAGTTTTGTTACCTGATTCAATTTTTTAGATAGTTAAGATCTTATTGCAGTACTCTTTAACCAACAGGAAGGTTCAGTTGCCTTTATGCTTAACCAATAGGCTAGAGTCTATAATGGTTCCATTATCTGGTGGAAGCCTTCATTGTTAACCAATAAACTATAAAAAATTTGGATCACATTGCTTTCATTTTTAACCAACAAATTAAAGTCAATAAATAAATAAATAAATAAATAAATAAATAAATTATATATATATATATATATATATATATATATATATATATATATAAAAAAACAAACAAACACACTAGCAAAGCGAAAAAAAAAATGCTGTCATTTTCATTCCACTTCCTCTGAGGGGCTTTCTGGAGATGAGCTCTGAATCCCAGGGCTGGAAATGAATTCTGAAGCCGAGGACATTCTAAGGGAGGTAGACCATGAAAAGCTTGTATATATTAATTTAATTAAAAAATATTATTTTTATAAAATAATTAAATTTAAATATTATGTAAGGACAAATATATAATATGTGTTTCATTTCATTGAAAAATTAAAAGAATAAGCGGACAGACAAGTATTAAAGTGGTGCGAAATAATACTTCCAAATTAAAAAAAAAAAAATATTTAAAGACTGCAACGCAAGTTTAAATAAACTATAAAACTGGCTTCATTTTGTTTTAAAGTTCAAATCTTATTTATGCACCTTATATAATACATTCATGGTTTATAAAGATACAACATGAGGGAAAATTTTTATAATATAAATTATTAAATAATATATAGTTTTCAAGTATTAAAATGGTACGAAATAAAATCCAAAAAATTCCTTCCACTTTCTTACTACATCTTTTCAAGCGCTGCAAATGTTCCTAAATCCCTACAGCAACAACCTCTGCTTAGAAGATCTAGCTAGCAGCCAACGTTCACAAAGTTGACATTAATTTGTCTAGGACACATTAATCCTTACAGCAATCTCTACAGCAGCTAATGTTCCTAAATCCTTACAGCAATCTCTACAGCAGCAACCTCTGCTTAGAAGATTTAGCTATGCAGCCAATTTTCGTTAACAAATTTCACATTAATTTGTCAAGGACACATTAAATGAATCATTTTCGGAGCATTTACCAATTCAAAAAAATTTGGGAAGGAAAGATGGGAAGATTTTCCTCCATTACCTGCAATCGTCTGCCTTCTCTTCAGCCAGAGCTTCCCCAGCGTCTCTCAATAAGCGGAACGAGCGTCTCCATCTGCCTTTGCCGGCTCCATCGTCCGCCGCAACCGCTTTCTGAAAAAGAAACCAAGCAGCGGAAATGTGTCCTCCAACGCGAAGCCCCCTCCGCTGAGCAGCAAATCCCTCAACACGCTCTCCACCTCTCTCACCGCCTTCTCCTCGAGCCGCACCCCGAAGCACATGTACAGCAGTATACAGAACGCCGCATACCTCAGATGGCGCACCACAACTACGGCACCGTTGTTCCGGGTCTCGTTGCTCACCTCCTCCATGAGGATCTCCATCCCCCACTCCCGCCCCTGCTTAAAGGACCTGATGGCGGCGGGGCTGAGCGCCTCTGCCACGAGGTTTTGGCGCAGAGCGCACCACGTGGGGCCGTAGGCGGCGGCATTGATGTTCATCCCGTTGCTGCTCGCGATCTTGCGAGCACCGCGCGGGGGCGGCCGCGTGGCGAAGGCGGCACCCCGCTGCACCAGCGCCTCGTGGGCGAGCTCGTGGCTCCCCACCATAATCATGTTGTGCGCCCCCATGCGGAGGGTGAAGATTGGCCCGTATTTCTTCTTCAAGTTCCCCACGTAGGCGTCGAACGGCAGGGTGGAGAGCCTGATTTGGAGAATGTTGCCCACGATAGGCCATCCCGGAGGGCCGGGCGGTAGACGATATTTGTCCTTCTTGAAGGAGGAGGATAGAACAATGAGGGGAAGCGCTACGAGCAGGAGAAGGCATATGGCTGGATATATGTAGTCCATGGCAGCGTTGGTGGGTGTATCTATGGAAGCGAAGGGAATCGCGCTTTTGAAATTAAGGGGTTCCTTTAATTACGGGAGACTTAAGGGAATTGTGCAGAGGAGCATGTAGCAGCGTTTGTGCCCCGTCGTCGATTTTGTTTCCAGCGCTATCATGATGTCCACTAGGCACCAGGATCAGCACTATCATGATGTCCACTAGGCACTAGGATCATAGCTATAATAATATTAGCACTATCATGATGTCCACTAGGCACTAGGATCATAGCTATAATAATATTAGTATATTTTAACAATTGATTAAAAATTTAAAATTTAATGTTTATTTTTTACTTGTATATTAGGAGTGGTTACATTCGTCCACTATGTTTAGTAATTGTCAATATACATTGTTATTGTAAGTTTGGTGCACATTCAAAGGAGGGATTCACAACATACTACTACATTTGCAAATACATGCTTTCAAGGTTTGAACCTAATCCTCTTACCACATACAACTACTAATTCACCTTGCAAAGTAACTTGATAATTATGTGTTAAAAAATATACATCTTAAAATTTTATTAGAATAATAGTTTGATAATTATATAATTATTCATAAATTTTAAAATTAATACTTTAATATTTTTTTTCCTTTTGGTATGTGCCATCTAAATACAAATTAATTAAATTAAAAATATTTTTAATTTTTAATTAAAATTATAAAAAATTAGTCAGGGAGACAACACAACGGTTCGGGATTTGGCTTTTCTTCGAGAGGTCCAAGGTTCAAACCGCGACATTGGCGAGTGTGTGAGGAGTTGGGTGTGTGGTGGTTGTCTGTTAAATTCCATATCATAAGCATGGCTCTCAGCTTTAGGAAGGGTCAGGGAACCTACTCAGTCTTATGCGTTGGTCACGGGGGTTTCTCACACTAACCAAATAAAAAAGAAGATAAAAAATTATATTTTATTTATTTATCTTTTGTAAAATTAAAATATGTATTTTAATTTTTAAATTATATATATATATATATATATATATATATATATATATATATATATATATATATATATATATATATATATATATATATAATTTAACGAGATTAATAATCAAACAATAAATTATACTATTTGATTTTTTTTAAATACTAATACACAAAGAAACAAAGCAGATACTTAGTTAATAATATAATATATTTTTTGTTAGTATGAGTTGTAAATAAATTATTGGTTAATGTAGATCCATTATGATATAATTGGTTATGCATATACTTAATTAATAATATAATATTTTATTGTTAGTATGAGTCGTAAATAAATTGTCGGTTAATATAGATCCATTATGATATAATTATTTTTAAAGACCTTAGGGAGATTATTGATGTTCAAGTTGGTGATAATAGGTTCAAGCAATGTATTTTCTATATAAACATGTCTAACACATGTTACCGTTGTCGATTAGTTGTCATAAGATAAAATATTATCCTTTAATGACCAACAAGATTAAATCCAAGGAGACAACTATGGCTCGTGTTACCATTAGCTCTGTCCCTACTTCCAAAGGGAGGCAATATGAATGGAAGGTAGTCCAGAATAAGGGCAAGAATGAGAAAAATGTAAACCCTACGATTGCTCCCAATAGCTCGCCTCAACCCCTTGTGTCTTATGTGCCAACTGGGCATGATGTGGTGATGGAGCAACATACCATGCAACTGGTGACACCCAGTATAGGGGTTCAAAAATGGTTACTAATGTACCACCGACTAGTGCTTCCTTTGTCGAAATTGTTACTTCTTCTGCTCCTACTTAGTCTTTAGATTCTCCAGTTCTACATATCAATGGGTAGTCTTCCTTAAGCTTCATGGAACTTGAATAGGCTTCTATCAATGGTCGAAGATCCTATAGCCCACCTTGAGGAGACTCCTTGGTTCACCAAGACAAAAGGCATCAAATGGAGTTTTGGAAAGCAAGTCAAGAGCATTTTCTCAATAATATTTATGATTCTCTTTCAAACCTCGGAGATGCTAAAGATGTAGCTAGACATATGAGTCTTGATCGATCTCCATGATTTTTTATCATGGAATGTTAGAGGGCTAACAAACCTAGTCCGCAAATACTTGGTCTAAGATGAGATTGCTTTATGCTCTAGATTGTATGGTAATAATAACTTTCTCTATCTTAATATTTGACTTTATTTTACAATGTACCTACCCTTTTCTTTGCCTAGGTTTTTTTTTTTATGCCACCAGTAATTCCCTTGGCAGAGGGGGAGCTGTCATTATTTTTGCAGCTAGGTGGAAAGATAATTTTGTCTCATGGGGTGTGGACCCCTCCAATCACGTAGTTTGGATTTTACTTGAGTTTGGTAGGATGTATTTTGACATTATTATTAATGTCTATGCCTGCAATGATGCTCAAGAGCTTTGTAGTCTCTAGCGGTAGTGTGCTTTTCGTTACCACATACTATTTAGGTTATGTGCGAAGATTTTAATATGATTGAAAAACCTATAGACAAGATAGGACAACTCCCATGTGGTGGGATACTACAAAAAGAGAGGCTTGGTACTTCATGAAAAATAAATTGGGTTTTGTTGGAAATTTGAGTTATTTTATGTTGTCATTGATGTCACATGGATCATTGATGTCACATTGAGTTTTGGTGGCAAAAGCACTTCATAGATAAGCATTTATGATATTTCAAAAAATAGGGTTTTTGTGAAAACCAAGGAAGGTAAAATAAAATGTTTTATTTAAAAGCATGGATAGCAAATTTGATATGGGTTTTTCTTAAAACCCAGGTTGGATTTTTGTTTCATCGAAAAAGATGCCTTGGAGATGAATATATTCAACCTTGAATAATCGGTGCAAATTTTAATATTTAAAATTTAATATTTAAATTTTAAAATTAAAATTTAATGACATCATCGTCGACGTCATCATAAAAATTGAGTTATTAAAAATCCGTCGATGTTGTAAAAATAATGAAGGGTGCATATATATACACCAAGGCTTTTGTTTAAAAACCTTGGAATCAAAGTGGAGAAAAGACGACGAGCGTAGAAGATAATTCATGTGGAAAGCATGGCCTAATGGCAAGCGAGGGGAGACAAAGACATTTTTCTAGGTAGAATACTGAGGTTCGATTCCCGTCGATTGAGATTTTTGGGGCAAAAAAAAGGCCCACGTTTGGTTATGTTTTCGGGGAAAGAAAGGCCCACATTTTTTTTTGCAAAGAGAGAGGAGAAGACAAAAGTGCCTTTCGTGCTTATTATCTCATGTGAGCATTGTTCTCACATGGTCATTGGCGTCGTGATTAAGGAAGTGCATGGGTAGACAACGAGGGTTCGATTCCCTCTAGAGGCAAGTCATTTTTTATTATTAAAATTAATTTTTTCCTAATTTTGGAGGTATAAGGTGATAAGGGTTGAATTGTTTTGGAAGGCAAGATATATGTGCTCTTAGTAGAAAAGATATTTCTGGTATGTTTCTTTTATGAAAGTATATCATATTATATATTGTTGAAAAGCTTATTTCGAGGGCTATTTGACTAACTCATTTAGAAGGAGAAATAAGGAGTGTATAGAGAGATATTTCTATTTTTGTAATAAAGAGTTGTCCCTTGTGGTGATTTGAGTTGAGATTAAGATTAGAACATATTGAGTCTCTAACAATTCTCTTTATGCTTCTATGAGATTGACTTGAGTTGAGTTGAGATTGATTTGATTTGATTTGAGTTGAGATTGAGATTAGAACATATTGAGTCTCTAACAATTCTATTTATACTTCTATGAGTTGATTTGAGTTGAGATCATTGTTTTCATCCATTGGAGAGTACATTGTCATTTATTGTTGATTTCATATTTGAGCTTTGCCTTGATAGATTTGTGGATGAGATTTGAGTGCTACTTGGGCATGATTGATTGAGCCTTTGAGAAGGCATTTGTGGATAGTTTTGATAAAGCTTTGTGGATAGATTTGAAGATAGTGTTGGGACAGGTTTGTGGATAGATTTGAGGATAGTGTTGGGATAGATTTGTGGATAGTTTTAGAAAAAATTTTAGACAAGTTCTTAGTGATCTTGTTGGAGCAGATTTGGGTAAGTTCTTGGTGAGCTTGCTAGAGCAGTTTTGGACAAGTTCTGTAAGAGCTTGTTATTCAGCATTGGACAGGTTCTGTGTGAAAATTTTATTAAGCATTAGATAGTTTTTGTGTGAACTTGTTATTCAGCATTATACAGGTTCAGTGTGAACTTGTTATTCAACATTAGATAGGTTCTGTGTGAGTTTGTTATTCAGTTTTGGACAAGTTCTGTGTGATCTTGTTAAGCAGGTTTTGTGTGAGCCTGTTGATCAGGTTCTTAGTGAGGCTATTGATAGAGCTTTGGAGGTGACAGAGTACAAAGAACAAATTCTAAGTGGATAGAGATCTAGTAGCTAGCATAATTGAAGATATATTTGAGTGAGGAGTCTTCAAGTGGAGAGAGGTCCACCAGTTAGTGCAGTAGAGATAAAAAATCTTCTAGAATATCACATAGCCAAAGTAGAAGGGGAAAGAGTTCTCTTGTGGAAGATATCCATGAACTTGAGATTAGGGGATCAGCATCTCCTTTGGAAAAATATCCATAAACATTGTAATTGGGAGTGATTCCCAAAGAGATTGATTGAGAAAGTTTTAGTAAAATATTTTCTCCGTGGAGTAGCCCACATTGGGTGAACCACATAAATTATAGTGTCTCTATTGTGTATGGTATTTTGTGCATTGCTTTGATTATTGCTATTGATACTGCTATCTATACACAACATAGTATTGAATTGGAAGAAAAAGTAAAAAGTGGTCTTATATTGTTCACCCCCCTCTCAGTATAAGCTTGTGTTCTTCAATTGGTATCAGAGCGGGTTCCTTCAAAAAGGCTAACAAATTGAGGAAATATTCTACAAGAACACACATGGCAAAGAAAGACAAAATAAGAACCATGAGATCTAAGAAGAAAAATGAATCTGATCTTGAAGCTTTAAGAAGGGAAGAAGAAAAATCAGGTAGATGTCTTGAATGTGGTAAGCTTGATCACATGGCATTTTATTGTCCACAAAATGGGTATAGCAGCAATAGAGAGGAAATGGAACTTAACTGGATTTTCAAAGATATTGTTTCTCAAAGTGCAACATTCAAGGTTTCAAAATAAGAATATTCTTCTTGTGGTCAACTTGATCATGTCTCAGGTTACTGCAGTGGCTTCAGTGATAGTGAATATGAAATGGAACTCAAGGAAGACAGGCACAATCAAAATAGTGAAGATGAATGCAAGAATAAAAAAGAAAAGGAAAACATGTATGAACAAGGCAAGCATGACAAGGAGAGCTTGTATATGGAAGAAGCAATCAGTGCTTCTAGCAGCAATAATGAAAGTCTCTCAGTTAGTGAAAAATAAGAAGCTCCTACTGAAGATAAAAAGCAAGAATCTCAAGTAATAATTTATCATGAAGAGAAAAATAGGCACAGTTATGATCATGAAGAAAATATTGTATTAGAACAAGCTTTTGAAGAAATAAAAAGATAATACTCAAGACTAAAGGCTCAAGCACAAGAGGATGAGAAGATGAAGGTAAATATCCTACAAGATCTCATTGATCTAAAAATCACGGTTGAAGAGGCAAAGAAAATTGAAGAAGATATGCTTGAACAATTAAAGGTAAGGAAGCAAGAATGTGAAAGATTAGAACATGAAGTTGTTTCCTTAAGGTTGGAAGTGAAATAATCCAAGGATAAGTTGCACAAGTTTTGGAAAGTTTTAAAAGCACCAAAGGTCCCATATTTTAGGTTTGGAGAATCACACTCAAAAGGAAAGGAAGTTCTAAAAGATGAAAGCAAGGAAGCACCTAAGATTTGTGAGGAAAGTTCCAAAGTTCCTATGGCTCCAAATATTCAGTTTGGTTCTTGTTTTGAGATAGGTGAATCAAGTTCAAAGGGAAAAGAAATTATTGAAGAGAAAGACAAGGAAGAAAGTAAGGAAGAGGTTTTAGATTCTACAAAGAAGGTTCAAGAATGCAATGCACAAGTTGAAGATGATCATAAGTATAATTGTCAAGAAAGGTATGAGGAACCAAGGTATGAACAAAGGGATTTTCAAGGATATTGTTTTCTAGTAATGGATTTGGACACAGGGCTATACATTGTAGGATCCATGGATCAAATAAGTTTGATTTTTCTAGAAGAAACTTCAAAGGAAGAAGGGTTTAGGAAAGGAATGGATATGGAAATTATTTCAAGAATAATTTCAGGACATGGGCACCAACCAAAGGTTACAATATCAAGTGTTTTAATTGCAATAAATTTGGGCATATTGCAAGATGGTGTAGGATTCAATTCCAAACAAATCCAAGGCAAGAAGGTCAAGCAGTTTCGAGACAAGAAGGTCAAACAGGTTCAAAACAATAAGAGCAAGGAAATCATCAAGAAAAGGATATCAAAAATATGTGGAAGGAAGTTGATAGAGGAAAGAAGTGAGATGCGAGTAAAAGTACTCCCACCCCAAAATTAATCACCTCAAAAGAGAAGGGGGTGAGGGGACTAAGCTTAAGAGTCATATATTTTAGACCCATAGGTGTCCCTTTTGCCATTGATGTCAAAGGGGGAGAGATTTGAGTAAGGGGGAGAGATTTGAGTTAGGGGGAGTAGCCTCCAAAGAGAGCATTGAGTTAGGGGAGCAGCCTGCATAGAGAGTATTGAGTCAAGGTGAGCACCTTTGATTCTCAAATCATGGCTTTTGCAGTTATTGTAGTGATTTGCATTAGAGGTGTTGCCATCAATGATAAAGGAGGAGATTGTTAGAAATTTGAGTTATTTTATGTTGTCATTGATGTCACATTGAGTTTTGGTGGCAAAAGCACTTCATAGATAAGCATTTATGATATTTCAAAAAATAAGGTTTTTGTGAAAACCAAGGTAGGTAAAATAAAAGGTTTTATTTAAAACCACAGATGGCATATTTGATATGGGTTTTTCTTAAAACCCAGGTTGGCTTTTTGTTTCATCAAAAAAGGTGCCCTAGAGATGAAGATATTCAACCTTGAATAATCGGTGCAAATTTTAATATTTAAAATTTAATATTTAAGTTTTAAAATTAAAATTTAATAACATCACCACCGACGTCATCATAAAAATCGAATTATTCAAAATTCTTCGACGTTGGAAAAATAATTAAGGGTGCATATATATACACCAAGGCTTTTGTTTAAAAACCTTGGAATCAAAGTGGAGAGAAGAGGATGAGTGCAGAAGATAATTTGCGTGGCAAGCATGGCCTAATGGTGAGCAAGGGGAGACAAAGGCGTTTTGCTAGGCAGAAGACTGAGGTTCAATTCCTTCCGGTTGAGATTTTTAGGGCAAACAAAAGGCCCACGTTTGGTTGTGTTTTCGGGGCAAGAAAGGCCCACGTTTTGTTTTACGAAGAGAGAGGAGAAGACAAAAGTGCCTTTCGCGCTTATTGTCTATTCTCACGTGGTCATTGGCACCGCAGTTAATGAAGTGCATGGTCAGATGACGAGGGTTTGATTCCCTCTAGAGGCAAGTAATTTTTTATTATTAAAATTAATTTTTGCCTAATGTTGGAGGTATAAGGTGATAAGGGTTGAGTTGTTTTAGAAGGCAAGATATATGTGCTCTTAGTAGAAAAGATATTTCTGGTATGTTTCTTTTATGAAAGTATATCATATTATATATCGTTGGAAAGCTTATTTTGAGGGCTATTTGACTAAATCATTTAGAAGGAGAAATATAGAGTTTATAGAGATATAGGTCTATTTTTGTAAGAAAGAGTTGTCCCTTGTGGTGATTTGAGTTGAGAGTAAGATTAGAACATATTGAGTCTCTAACAATTCTCTTTATACTTTTATGAGATTGACTTGAGTTGAGTTGAGATTGATTTGAGTTGAGTTGAGTTGAGATTGAGATTAGAACATATTGAGTCTCTAAAAATTTTCTTTATGCTTCTATGAGTTGAGTTGAGTTGAGATCATTGTGGATCATTGTTTTCATCCATTGAAGAGTACATTACCATTCATTGTTGAGTTCATATTTAAGCTTTGCCTTGATAGATTTGTGGATGAGATTTGAGTGCTACTTGAGCATGATTGATTGAGCCTTTGAGAAGGCATTTGTGGATAGTTTTGAGAAAGCTTTGTGGATAGATTTGATGATAGTGTTGGGACAGATTTGTGGATAGTTTTAGAATAGATTTTGGATAAGTTCTTAGTGAGCTTGTTGGAGAAGATTTGGAAAAATTATTGGTGAGGTTTCTAGAGCAGTTTTGGACAAGTTCTGTAAGAGCTTGTTATTCAGCATTGGATAGGTTCTGTGTGAACTTGTTATTCAGTATTTGATAGGTTCTGTGTGAACTTGCTATTCAACATTGGACAGGTTTTGTGTGAGATTGTTATTCAGTTTTGTACAAGTTTTGTGTGATCTTGTTAAGCAAGTTATGTGTGAGCCTATTGAGCAGGTTCTTAGTGAGCCTATTGATAGATATTTGGAGGTGACAGAGTACAGAGGATAAAGTCTCAGTGGATAGAGATCCAGAAGCCAACACAGTTGAAGACAGATTTGAGTGAGGAGTCTTCAAGTGGAGAGAGGTCCACCAGTCAGTGCAGTAGAGAGATAGAGTCTTCTATAATATCACATAGCTATATCAGAAGGGGAAAGAGTTCTCCTATGAAAGAGATCCATGAACTTGAGATTATGGGATCAGCATATCCTTTGGACAGAGATCCATAAACATTGTAATTGGGAGTGATTCCCAAAGATATTGATTGAGAAAGTTTTAGTAAAATATTTTCTCCGTGGAGTAGCCCACATTGGGTGAACCACGTAAATTGTGGTGTCTCTATTATGTATGGTATTTTGTGCATTGCTTTGATTACTACTATTGATATTGCTATCTATACACAACATAATATTTAATTAGAAGAAAAAGTAAAAAGTGGTCTTATACTGTTCACCCCCCTCTCAGTATAAGCTTGTGTTCTTCAAGTTTGTTAGACCCTAATTCTTATTTTTTTCCTAGGATATTCCTAAAAAATTATGGTATACATGGTCCAATTTCTAGGTTGGCCATGCAATAATTTTGAGAAGGTTGGACAGAGCCATGCTTTCAGATCATGTGTAATTTTTATTTCATAAGAGAAATGCTTTAGCTCCATTTGTGGAAACCATTATTGGTACCACTACTTCCGACCATTCACCCATCATGTTTAATGTGCTGATGAAATCCTTGCCTCAGAGACACAACAAGTCACAATATTTTTTCAAAACTTCCTTTCTTCAGCACCCTTCCATGGTTTTTCATATCTTTAGAGCCTAGAATCTAGTTTCTAGACCTACTAGAGAGTTAGGTTTGATATAATTGTGGAATGATGCCATTTTGCAGTTATAGTTGGAACTGGTAAATTGGCTCATCAATGTCCTAAATGAGAAACCTTCAAAATCTCTCCTAAAAGTGAAGGAACAAATCAATTGCCTCATATATAGGCTTACCAACCAAGAAGCTCAATTTAACTGGGAGAGAGATAATATTTAGAAGTAATTAGAGGAGTTGAGAAAGAAGAATGAGATTTAGTAGTGGCACAAGATCAGGAGCCTATTCAAGGAGATTGGTGATGCTTACTAGTATGATATTGCTAACACCATAATAGCGCTCACCTAGGTATTCAAATTTATTGATAAAACCATTGTTTAGAGCATGCATGTGAGATAGGATACTGATCATAGCCTCACTAGAACCTCCACAAATATGGTTGGAATAAATACTTATTGGGTAAAGCTAGCCACTATGTTAGACTAACTTAATGTATATCTAAATTAAATACAAATAGGTAGTATCATAAAGAGTGATTAATCTACTCTAGAAGAAGTGGGTGGCACAACAATTCAAAGCCCAAGTAGTCTTTATTTCTACCATTGAGAAGCTTATGAGTCATATCAACTGATTGTTACAAAAAGAAATTCCTTATCCTTGGAGTGAATATGATAATCTATCCTCAAAATAAACATATTTGTAGTTGCTAAGGTATTACAAGGAGGTTATTTCTCTTTTTGGAGCATGGTCAAACCCTCCTATGGAAAATGATTTGGCTTAGGTAATGGGACCACTAGCAGAGCTAAGGATCTAGGTGTATGAGGTCATCAATCAAATGAAATACTTATCCTATAATGATCAATTAGAGCTGTAAGTGATCTACAATAACTTCAAGAAAATATGGTACCCTTTTGAAGAAGTGTGAGGAGTGATTAAACAAGCATTAGATAAGCTTTTGGATCAATAATTTTTATGTATTATTTTTTAGATTCTTTTTAGATTATTTTATTTTTTACTCCCAAGGATAAAGGTAGACACTCTAGATTTTTCTTTAGAAAGCAAGAAGGCCACTATGAGTCACCAAAACTATAGTGATCATTCACTACACTTAAGAGATTTTGCCTTAAGCAGATTTTGAAAGAAGACTAAAGCAAAGGTTAAATAGGTGGAAGGAGGAAGAGGAATTGGATAAATGCAAGAAAAAATTTTGACCAAAAGATATCACCACTTTACAAAAATTTTACCTAAAGTAGGAGGTAAATGTTTCGATGACCTAAGCACTATCTTAAAAAGTTTTGAAATCCAAAAGGCGAAAAAACATTTTGAAGGCCACAAGAGGAGAAAAAATTTCAAATTTTGGAAGTCAAAATGTTTCAAAGGGTATAAAGGGAGAAAACTTCTAAAGATCAAAAGTTGTTAAAATTCCAAAGAAGGAAAGAGAAGATAAGTGTTAGGGTTTGATTTGTAGTTTGGAAAAGCTTCCGAGGGTGGATGAAGTAATTTGTTTATGTTTAAACCATGTGAAAGGTCCAACAAAAGGGTAAGAGAAAATATTTTAGCAGATCTCTTAATAGAAGTCTAGCCTGGTTATGGAGGTTTTGTAAAATTTTGATGAAGGAAGAAAGGAAAATTTGTGAGGATCCTTTAATTGAAGACCAAAAATATTTCTTGTTTTGGAAAGCAAGAGAGTTAGGGAGAGCACAAGAAAATTTTGATAAGCAAGACATAAAATATATAGAAATGGCCAAAGAAAAATGGTTTGATAGAGCAAATTGACAAGGAGGAAGATAATATTGCATAACTAGTAATCCCCAAGATTTTATTGTTGGTGCACAAACTAAAAAATTGATTAGTTGAGTTGGACTAATGGGCAATTACTAAAAGGAGCTAAGATCACCTACTGACATTACATGGGCTAAATAATCTAGGAAAAGTGATTTACCTATTAAAGACAAAAATGTGGTAGTCACAACAATGTCACCCCCAAGTCTGACAACATTGATTATAGTGGGTGCCTGCATTTAGATTTCAAGATTCATAGGGTGGTAGTTGAGAATGTCAACGATAGATGGACATCCAAAAGCAAAGAACTATTGATTCTAGATCTAGAGACCTCAAAGGGCTAAAATGACATCATATAAACTAGGTCAAGGGAAATTCCTGCACTATTACAAAGGGAAAATCTCCTCAATTTTGTGTATAAATAGTGATTTTCTAGTTATTGTAAGATATTGGTTGGTTGTTATTTTAAGCCTATCTTTACACCTTGTATGTAACTCTTCTTTCATTTCCTTTTGTATAATAATCTAAACCCAAGCCTTAGGTCATTTTATAGATATGCTTTCAATCCCTATTTCTTGTATAGGCTTATATTTAAAGTGACTATTAATATTTTATGTCTTGTTTCTTGTTTATTTATGCATGTATTAAAAATCATGACTACTTGATTTTTTATCCCATTTTTATATATATTTATATTTAACTATTTATATTGAAAAAGGGAAAAAATTCTTGTACCCTAGTGATTCATACATTCATTTATCCTATTATTATGTAAAAAATCTAACAATCTTGACTCAACACCTTTAATTAACTTAAGATTTACTTTCCTTTATTTTCATGATCTTTCTTCCCTTTTCTTTTATACACCAAAAAAAAACTAGTTAAGTTAGGTTAAAATAAGTGAAAGTTGAATATCATAAGAATCCAACCTTTTAGAAAATCCTTTAACTAATTTTCAACTAATTAAAAAATAAATAAAAGTTCGTTTCTTCGTTGAAATAGGTAAGCTCTCTTAGGAAACTGAATTACCTTTTCCGTAGACTTGATTCTCCAATGGGAGCCAAACAACATGTGACATCTCATGCCCTCAGATGAGCTAATAAATATAATTTTTTATTTATATTGCATTTTTGTGTACATCTTTAAATTTAATTTTGTGGGTAAGTGTTTTTTTTTTTTTTTATTTAGTTCATGTGATGTTTTTTATAAATTGTTTATTTTTAGTGGCATATTTTTTTTACCGTTAATACCTGTAATTAGTTAAATGTAATATATTCGTACTTTAATAATCTTAAATTAATTTAATTATGAGACTTTAATAATATTACAATTATAATATTTGAATGGTTTACGAGCTACACCATTTGTCACTTCCCATCACTTGTCAAACTCTTTTATAAAACTTAAGTAACTTAGGAACACTATTACTTTGTCAAACTCTTTGTCAACTAAATAACAAGCTTAAAAATAAAAACCCTTTATCCACTTATATAAGAGTATTCTCTCCCATTCTTATTAATATTGAACCTTTGATCCTATGAGGCTTCAGCCCTATTCTTATGAAGTGGTATGTATACGAGGTTTGTTGGTTCTTCCCCACACGAATACTTCTTTACACACTGATTGTGACTTTTATTCAATGCTAACAACTTTACAGAGAAAAGTCAGTAACACATTATCAGTCTGAGAGTTATGTTCAAGCACATATACGTGTATACATATCTATAGCTGGTTTTACATATTTGCGGTGTCCTTTAAATTCCACGCAATTTTAGTGCTATACCTATTTACCTTTCTTTCACTACAGCTTGCAGAGGATTTTTCATAACGGTGGTGAATTCCTGCTTTTCATCCAGCTCCACTGCTTCTCCGGGCTTGCACTCCCACTTAAACTTCTGCACCAATCGCCCCACGATAAGCTCCATATGAAGAATAGCCAGCCCCCAGCCGGGGCAAATTCTCCGGCCGGCTCCAAACGGCATCATCTTGATCTCTTTGCTCCCGGTCATATCAACGTCCACCCCCAGGAACCGTTCGGGAACAAAATCCGCGGGATTCTCCCACACTCTGGGATCGTTGCCCATCTCGTCCACGCAGAAATTCACGATGGCGCCCGCTGGAATGACGTACCCGCCTAGGGCGCACGCCTCCGTGACGGCGTGCGGGAGAACGAACTTTCCCGGCGGGTGCCGCCTCAGGGTCTCCTTCACCACCGCTTCCAGGTACGGCATTCGGCTTAAGTCGTCGTCTTCCACCGGCTTTTCCTTTCCGGCGACGACGACTATCTCGTCGTAGAGCTTGGCCTGGATGTGTGGGTGCTTCACCAGATTGGCCATGAGCCACTGCAGCGTCGTGGACGTCGTGTCGGTGCCGCCGTTGATGAATTCCGAACACAGCGTCACCAGTTCGTTCTCCGTCAAATGTCTCCCGCCGTCAACCGTCAGAGAAAGCAGGGAATCCACGTATGCCCTGCCCAAAGATCATAATGACATCAAATAATTTAGAAACTTCTCTGTGGTGGTGATCATTTCCGCTACTAAAATTGTTTAAATTACCTTTGAAAAATTGCATTCTATTATATTAATTTTTTAAGCAAAACAAACGAAGCAATCTTTCGCTGCTAATGTTCCTAAATCCTTTTAATAACCTCAGCTTAAAAGTTTTAGCTGTGTTGCTCATGTCCCTATATTCCTCCAGCAGCAACATGTGCTTAGAAGATTTAGCTAAGCCGCCAATTTTCGTTAACAAATTTCGGAGCATTTACCAGTTCAAATAATTTACGGAAGAAAAGATCGGAAGATTTTCGTCCATTACCTGCAATCGTCTGCCTTCCCTTCAGCCAGGGCCGCCCGGCGTCTCTCAATAAGCGGAACGAGCGTCTCCAACTGCCTTTGTCGGATCGCCATCATCCGCCGCAACCGCTTTCTGAAAAAAAAACCGAGCAGTGGAAATAAGTCCTCCAACGCGAACCCCCCTACGCTGAGCAGCAGATCCCTCAACACGCCCTCCACCTCTCTCACCGCCTTCTCCTCGAGCCGCACCCCGAAGCACATGTACAGCAGTATACAGAACGCCGCATACCTCAGGTGGTGCACCACAACCACGGCACCGTTGCTTCGGGCCTCGTTGCTCACCTCCTCCATGAGGACCTCCATCCCCCACTCCCGTCCTTGCTTAAAGGATCTGATGGCGGCGGGGCTGAGCGCCTCGGCCACGAGGTTTCGGCGCAGGGCGCGCCACGTGGGGCCGTAGGCGGCGGCACTGATGCTCATCCCGTTGCTGCTCACGATCTTGCCGGGCCCGCGCGGGGGCGGCCGCGTCGCGAAGGCGGCGCCCCGCTGCACCAGCGCTTCGTGGGCGAGCTCGTGGCTCCCCACCATAATATTGGGGTTCGGCCCCACACGGAGGGTGAAGATTGGCCCGTATTTCTCCTTCAGATTCCCCACGTAGGCCTGGAACGGCTGGGAGGAGAGCCTGAATTGGAGAAGGTTGCCCACGATAGGCCATCCCGGAGGGCCGGGCGGTAGACGATATTTATCCTTCTTGAAGGAGGAGGATAAAACAATGAGGGGAAGCGCTACGAGCAGGAGAAGGCATATGGCTGGATTTATGTAGTCCATGGCAGCGTTGGTTGGGTGTATCCATGGAAGGGAAGGGAATCGCTTTTGAAATTTAAGGGAATTGTGCAGAGGAGCATGTGGACTACGTTCTCTACAAGTTTGTGGGGATGGTTGTGCCCCGCTGTCTGACGCGAAAGCGTGGGATGATATTTTGTTTCCAGCGCTATCATGTGAGGAGAATATTCGAGTCTAACTCGCACGGGATGTGTTCATAATAATGTTCACCACAGATAATAACCAATAATATTAATATAATTTAATAATAATATATATTATTAAGTTAATAATTATAATATTTTTAAAAACAAAATATTTAATTTAAATTGAGGCAACTTAACATTTATATATTATATAAAACATTATTATTTTTTTTTTTATTTGTGGAAAACATCCCAAAAGGGATGCCACTTTCGGGTAAGACCCAAGGAGGCAGGGGTATCCATTCCGCCAAAAACGCCCAGGACTCGGACCTGGCCTACCACCTTTGACACACTCAAGGAGCAAACAAACACACAAACCCAATTAAAAATAAGCAAATAACAACAAAAATAATAAAATAAAATAAAAAACATGCTCCTTGAGTGTGTCAAAAACAAAAGCACAACCAAACACACACAATAAGATAAAAGAAACCACAACACAAACCACATAGAAAAACACAAGAAACACATAACAAAACACAAACAAGACAAAAACAACAGAACACTACAAAGACATAACCCAAAAAAAAAACAAGAAAAATAAACACAACCAAAACCTAAAAAATTAAAAAATAAAACAAAAATAAAAATAAAAAACAACCAACAACAGACAATAAAAAAAAAACAAAAAATATAGAAAACACTCACCCATAAAAACACGAAATAACACAAACAAAGAGAAACCCAAGAACAAGAACGAAAAAAAACACAAGAACAATAACAAAAAACATAAAAAAAAAACAAAACAACAAAAACACAAGAACAACAAAAAACAACACAAAGAACACAAAAACAAAACAAAATAAAAAAACCCACCCACCTTAAAAAACTAAACAAAAAAAACAAAAAGGAAAAAAGAAATAAAAAATGAACAAAACAAAGACCTATCTAGACCAGAAGACTATTAAGGCAAGAATCAACAGAGGAAACAAAATAAAGAATAGAATGAGCTAGGGAACTAAAAAAACTGAATGAACCAAAGAGAAGCAAAAAAAAAAAAAACAAGAAGAAACTAGGTACCTTCAGAACTGGAGCCATCCAAAGAAATGATAGAAAGAAGAGCTTCCCTAATTTGAGAAGCCCACCATATAGGAGGGTGGCCATAACAAGTAAGATCACCTTTGTCCAAAGCCCAATTAGCTAAAGCATCAACACTCTTGTTTTGATCTCCGACCACATGATTGTAATCAACTTTCAAAAATCCCATCCTGGATTAACCGAATCTTCTCAATAATTCTTTTTATTCTCCAATCCACCTTATGATTCTTAGAAGGATTCTTCAAGAGATTAATCATAAGTTGAGAGTCGGACTCAACTAACACCTTTTCCCATCCAACCTTAGTAGCCTCCTGAAGACCTCTGAGAATACCATACCCCTCAACAAGGTTATTGGAAAGAATACCCTATTTCTCAGCAAAAGTAAAAACCAGGGAGCCATCCGAAAGTCTACCAATTCCTCCCACATCGGCTTTTCCAGGGTTCCCTCTAGAGGCTCCATCAGTATTGACTTTTCCAAAATCCTTAGGAGGAGGTTGCCAATTTCTATTCCTATCCAATTTACTAATACTCACATTCCCTTTAAGATGGTTGCCCTTAGAAGGTTTAATATTCAATCTTTGCATCACTTGATCCCATATTTGGTGGGAGTTTTGGGGGTGATTAAGGAGATGATGGACTGATTCAACTAAGTTGGCTATGGTCTTTTGCCAAATATAGTGAATATCCTTCCTATCTTGATTAAAAATTCGGTTGTTCCTTTCATTCCAAATATTCCAAAGAAGAATGGTAGAACCCATCCAAACTAATTGCCTAATAAAATGATCAACACCCTCTTGATTAGGCCAATCCCTCCAAATCTGTTCAAAAGTAAAAAAATTGGACCACTGTAAGCCAAGTAAAGTGGCCATTCTCCTCCACAGCTCGGAGGCTAAAGTACACTCAATAAAAATATGGTTGATATTTTCTACATTCTCTTCACACATTTCACATCTAAAAGGGCCATGAAAACCACGCTTCATAAGTTGCTCACCAAGTAAGCACCCTACGATGCAATAAAAGCCAATTAAAGAACCTCACCTTAGGCCAGAGCTTTTGAGCCCACAATTGAGAAAATATGTCAAAAGAATGGTTGGGATTATTATGGCATAAGGTCAAATAACCTTGAGCAACCGAATACTCACCCTTAGTAGTGTTGTTCCATCCAAAACAATCTTTTTCATGGGACCAAGAGAGGGATCTCATATGAAGGATGCCTTGGATATCTTGTCTTTGCCTTTCTGGGATTTGAATAGGCCAGTCCTCAATAGGGATCCAATATCTACCAACCTTTGAATTACCAGTATGGTACCGACAATAATTAGCCACCTTTATCCAATTAGCTCTGTGAAGCTCCTCCATCCAAGGCCTCCAATCGAGAAATTGAGTTATCAAAGGCTTGTGACCATCCCAAGAATCTATCCAAAAATTTGCATGTTGACCATTATGAATGATCCAAAATAATTTTTTCTTTATCAAATCCTCACCAGCCTTAAGAACTGCTAAAATGGGAGAACCTTTGGTAGGAAGTTGATAGCGAACAAGGTCTTCAGGACTTTTGTTCTCAACATATTTAGCACGGAGATTATTGGCCCAAAGAGCATTGGGGTTATGCAACATCCTCCAATATAATTTAGCAGCTAAAGCTTTGTTGTTATTAATTGAAGACCGTAAACCTAACCCCCCTTCACTCTTAGGAAGACATAAAGTATCCCATTTCACCAAGGCCCATTTTCTTTTCTCCTTAGTACCACTCCAAAGGAAACGATGACTCGATTTGATCCAATTCTCGAAGAACAACCTTTGGAATATTCAAAACGGAAGAAACATAAATAGGAATAGCTTGAAGGACTGATTTTACCAAGGTGATTCTACCCCCATAAGAAAGCCACTTGTTGGTCCACTTTCCAATTTTCTTCTTGACTTTGTCCAACAACCAATTCCAATATTTATTTTTCTGCCTTTGAATATTTATGGGAATACCTAAATAAGTGATTGGAAGAGAGGTCTTCTTATATCTTAGCTTATCCAAGACCATGGATTCCTCGTCTAGCAGAGCAATGAAAGAAAATAACTTTAGATTTGTCTTCATTGATGAACCGCCCAATAGCCTTAGAAAAATAGCTAATGATTTGCTTAATATTAGAAGCTTCCTTAACCGTAGCTTTACCTAAAATAGTAGAGTCATCCACAAATTGAAGATGAGAGATAGGTCTAGCTCCATGAGCAATGGTAACTCCCTCAAGGGTTTTGTTTTCCTCTTTTTGGTTATAGTCCTACCCAAGCATTCAACAAGAATGATGAATAAATAAGGGGATAGCGGGTCACCTTGCCTAATACCTCTAGAAGTCGGGAAAGACCGAGAAGGCCTCGCCATTGATAAGAACTAAGTAGGAAACTGAAGAGATACATCCCATAATCCAATCCATCCAATCCTTAGAGAAACCAAATTGCCTCAAAACTTTGATAAGGAAGTGCCAATCCACTCGTCATAAGCTTTGGATAAGTCTAACCGAATGAACATGGAAGGAGAATTTTGCATATCCATGGAATGGATGGCTTCCTAAGCAAGAACTATCTCATCTACTATTTGACGTCCTTCCACATAACCCCCTTGCTCTGGGGAAATAATCTTATGCAAAAGAGGCTTCAACCTTTCTCGCCATGATTTTAGTAATGATTTTGAGAAGAACATTACATAAAGCAATAGGTCTAAAAGCTGAGATATGATCAACCTCTTGAGCTTTTGGAACAAGAGTAATATAAGTTTTATTGATAACCTTCAAAATTTCTTTGGCTTTCCCGGCTTCTTCCACCACCTCTAATAAATCAACATGAAGGATATCCCGTAACTCTTGGTAGAACTCAATAGGAAAACCATCGAGACCTCGGGGTTTTCCCTTTTTGCATTTTAAAAACTACTTGTTGAAGCTCATTGATAGTAACAGGAGCAGTCAAAATAGAGTTCTCCTCGAAGTGATAAGAGAAGGGATTGCTTGAAGAACATTATATTGTGAAGCCGAGTCAAGGGGAGTAGCAAAGAAAATATTGGAAAAGTAATCAACAACAATAGAGTTCATGCCATCCCAAGTATAAACAACATCTCCAGAATCTGATTTTAAGGAAGAAATAAAGTTGTGAGATCTTCGAGCTAGAAGAGATTTGTGGAAAAAATTTGTGTTTCGATCTCCTTCTTTGAGCCATTGAATTCTAGATTTTTGCTTCCATAAGATTTCTTCTCTTTTTTCCCATTCCTCTAACCGAGTTGTGAGTTTAATTTCATCTCGCACTTCTCTTCTCTCGTGAGGCCATCTAAACGGATTTTCTTATTCAAATTTTCAAGATGAGCAATAACTTCATGTTTTTTTTTATGAACATCCCCAAACTCTTTCCAGCTCCAAGTCTTGATTTTGGATTTAATGTATTGCGCTCTTTTGACAAAACAGAACATCTTAGTCCCATGCCTAGGTTTACCTTCCTTCCACCATTGTTGCACATGAGGTCTGAAGGAAATGTCTCTAAGCCACATTAATTGAAAACGAAAAGGAGAGAAACTCACATTGGTTTTCCACATTTCCACCATGACTCGGCCAATGATCCGAACCAAGCATTATTAAGAGTCTTCACTTTAGGAATGTGACCATGGATTAAGAAATTTTCAGAGAGCAAAAACCTATCCAATCTCTCCATTATACAAGCTAAGCCTTGCCTTCCGTTAGACCAAGTCATAAGGCCATTATCTGGTTGGATATCCACAAGATGGAGGTTTGCAATATATTCGCTCATGAGGTCGTTGCTTTTGTCCAAATTTCTATTTCCCCCCTTTTCTCATCCAGAGAGAGGATGGTATTGAAATCTCCTCCGATCAAGATCCAAGCTTTAGGAAAATGAGAGATAATATGAGTAATATCCTTCCACTGCCTTCTTTTTTCCTCCAAAGAAGTCGGAGCATAAACAAGTAATGCAGAGCATAATCTGGTTGGAATGTCTACTTTGAATAGCTATAGCCAACAAACCCCAACCGCCAACCATATGGTGAATAACTACCTCTTTTGGATCCCAAAGACAAGCAATGCCACCCGAAGTCCCTTGGGAACTGAGGGAAACCACTTTTCCAGCTGGCCAAATTTTACCGGCAATTAAGTCCATATCCTCCATTGACATCTTAGTTTCTTGAAGGAAAACAAGATGTGGATGATTTACCCGAATCATTCTTCTAATTTCATTTTGTTTTGAAAGACTCCCTTTGAGTCCTCTAATATTCCAAGTGATGATCTTCATTAATACCAGGGCTAAAAAATTTGGGAAGGGCATTAATCTTACCTTCCTCTACAAGCTTTTCACCTTCTTTTACCATATGATATTGATTGGTCTTGCGACCTACTTTTTGATTAGAATCCATCTTCAATTTTTTTTCCCTCGTTTCTTGACTTATTCCAATTGAATCCGAGATGGCTTCTAACCTTGAAGAATGCTCGTACACAGCCAAAATTTTACTAGATGGTTCAATAGAGTCTATATTGGGACCTCGCATTATTTGAAGTTTTGACATTTGAAATATTGTTTTTCTTGTGTAAATTTTCTCCTTTTTTTCTCGTTGAAAACCTTTGATTTGTTGGTTTGTCTCCGAGTTCTTCCCTTCATATTTAAATTGTGTTTCTAAGATTTCAGTTTCCATTATTTCCTCTTCCTCACTTGGGACATCATTTGTGGAAAGGATTTCAAACATATTAGCAGATGACTTTGATTGATCCTTCATAACCGATTTTTTTCGAGTGTTCTTCTTCTTAGGTATTTGGAAACCCGCTAAGTTTATATCTTCTTTCTTTTGATCAGGAATTTTATTTGGGCAAGCACTGGCCAAATGACCATATTCATGGCAAATTCTACAACGAAAAGGAATGTTCTCATAGTCCACTACTTGCTCCCAAGTGTCTTCCCCAAATTGTAATGTGATCTTTTTAGGTAGGGGTTTGTCAAAATCCATTAAAACACAAATCCGAGCATAAATAATATGTTCAAAATTTTGAGTACAATCAGCAATCATCATAAAAGTTCCTAAAGAGTTTCCAATTGAAGAAAAAATAGTAGGATTCCAAAATTCAATAGGGAGGCCAAAGAGTCTAACCCACACGGGAGCAATAGAAGGCATCTCTTCTTCGGCTTTAAATTTAGTATGCCAGGGCTTCATGAAAACCCCCGCCCTTCCAAAAAACCAAGGACCCCCTTGAAAAGTTTTCTCTCTATCTTCATTATTAGCAAATAAAACAAGAAAATAACCATTTGGATAAATAGAGATTTGTAACTCACCTTTAGTTTTCCAGCTTTTTGCAGCCCGGACTTTGAAAGCAGATAGACTCGGACGAAAACCCACGAACCGACAAATTAGTCCTCTTTTTTCCAAATCTTCAATGCCACTCTGAATGTTATCCATATCAAGCTTAACAATAGGAGTTCCATCACCGCTTTAAGACATCCCGACTCCGTTTTCCCGGGATCAATCTTAGGCATTCTTAGAGGTTTATGGGAAGCCCTAATATTGATATTAGCATTGGGCCGAGGCTGTCCACCACGAAGGGCATCCCTAAAATTCATTTTTGGGACCGAGTCTTCAAAATTCTTACCCTTGATAGGGGTTTTCACAGTAGAATTATTTTGTGGGTGCACCTTAGCACCAGATTCACTTGAGATATGAGCCATTTTTTGATCAACTGCTTGAAACTTGTTTCGTGATCTCTTTAATCCTTGCCCTAGACGCCGTGGAAAGGTATGGTTTTCACTTTTCTTTTGTGCAGCAAATTGGAAGCCGTTGTCACTCAAGTTCACAGTATGATCTGTTGAAAGACAAATTTCTAACCCATCTTGTATCCCTTGCAACATTTCCTGCTAAAATATTGAGAATAAACCACAAAAATATTGGTCGCTAGGGCCCGAAGGCCCTAAAAACCAACCTCTAGGAGCCGCTTGCACTCAACCCAGATGAAACCCTCGCATAGCCGCTTGCCAAATATGTCGTTCACACATAGGGATGCGCTAGGATCTGTGTTGCTCCAAATGATATGAAAATTGGTGGAGACGTTCTAGGGTTTTTCAGGCATCTACCCTCAAAATTTTATCCTATAAAATATTATTTTAACAATAATTTAACAATTATATAAAAAAATTGAAACTAACTTTCTTTTTAATTTAGCCTTATTTGATTCTTCCTCTTCTTTTAGTCTTATTAAGGTTTAAATTAATTAAATTATAATTAATTTTATTTGTAATTAATATTTACAAACTTAAATTATAAAAATTATATTTTTATTTATTTATTTTTTTAATTTAGCCTTATTTGATTCTTTTTCTTTCGGTCTTTATTATTAACATATTTCAATATTAAAATTAATTAAATTATAATTAATTTATTTGTAATTAATATTTATAAATTTAAATTATAAAAATTATATTTTTATTTATATATTTTTTTTAATTAAAAAACCACGACAAATATGTATATATAAAAAATATTTATTCAATCAAAATATTAAAGGACCAAACCAGTAGCAAAATGATTTTACCATTCCAATAAAGAGGGTGTATCCATACCCACGGCAGGGTAACCATTCCCTGGCCCATCGTCATCGTTTGTCGTTACCCACAAATAGATGAGTTCCCTGGCCCATCGTCATTAGATTAGTTAATATGTCCACACTTCACGGCATTACCCTTCAAAACCATCCATTCTGACCTTATAAAATGCTAAATTCAATTAGATTTGGCAATTCGATGAGTTTAAAGGTTGGGTATTTAAATAAGATAAGATATTAACATAAATTTATTTTATAATTATAAAAATTAAAATATAATTTTAGTGATTATGGTTTATTGGTAAGTAGTCGCTTGTATTATTTGTGATGTGATCCGAATTCAATTTCCATGATGAATGTGTATAAGAAGTATTACTAAAAAAATAATTCAAAATTAAAATATAAATTTTAAATAATAATAATTTTATTGTAAAATATAGTTTTAATTTTCATAATATTTATAAAATAATATGTAATGTATGTTTATCAAATTAAAGTTTGTTTGTTAAATATAGCAAATAATTTTATTTGGCTAAATTAAGATTTTAAATATATCAAGAAAATAAATTCTAGTATTTAAATAAGTATTAAAAATTTAAATTAAAATTAGTTTTATATATATATAGTTAAAATATATTATATTTAAGTGATTAACCATCTATTTTATTTGTTTGTGGTAGATATTACATATTATCAATAATTTTGTTTATAACTAAACTAAAACAACTTATTTGATGTGGCTACAGTATTAAAATAATTTTTTAAATATGTAAATTTTATTATAATTACATATATTCATAATTTATTATTAAAAGTTTGTTTGAAAGTAAAAGTGAGTTTTAATTTTGAGTAAATATAAAACCTTTAATCTTGAAGTTATAGTTTAATTTAGAGGGACCATGGACATCTACTCATACTTGAAATGTTGAGTACAATTAAGTACTCTTTCTCCTAAAATATTTATAATTAAATTAAAAATTTATAAAAGTTATGGTTGTCCTAAAATCTATCTATATAATTTTATTTTAACATATAAATTGTAAAATAAAAAATCTAAACCAAAATTTTATTGTTATTGGTAATTCATTCAAACAACTTTTAATTCAACACACTAACAATCTCATTTAAAATTCAAACTATTTTCGGCTATTTTGTTCATTAACAGACACAAGTCATCAACCATTGGTCTCTTTCTATCCATTAGACAAGGTTACCCTTTAGCTCCTTTCCTTTATATTATTGTTGTTGAAGGACTTGGCTATTTCCTAGCTCATCACACTGCTCAAGGTTCGATTTGAGGAATTTCTCTTCTCGGAGGTGAGTCTCAGTTGATCAATGATCATTTTGTTGATGACTCTTTCCTCACTCTTATTGAGGAAGAAGGTGTCATTCAACAAGCGCTTTCTTGCCTGGACACTTTTTGTCTGGATTATGGATCCTTCATTCAATGGAGAAAGACCCAATGTTATAGGTAGTCTCTTGACCCAATGTCCCACTGGCTTAATCAATATCAATGGAAGATCATCCAAGAGAGGGAAGTTTTTCATTTTTTAGGCATTCATTTTACCTTTAATAGATCATTTTCAGAGTTATGGGATTATATTGTTAATAGGGTGGAATAGAAACTTACCTACTGGTCCACCAAGAAACTCTCCCTTGTTGGTAAATTTTAAATTTGCACTAAAGTCCTTATGGCCACCCATGTTTAGTATTCTTCTTGCTGGTTCCCATCCAAAAATTGTTATAAAAAGCTTGATAAGCTTCTGCAAGACTTCTTATGGTCCTCCTCCAATAATGCTTCAGGATTCCACCGTGTTTCCTAGGAGTATTGTTGTCTTCCCAGAAGCCATGGTGAACTTGGCATTTTTAATACCCAACGTCAAGGTTAGGCCCTTTGTGTTAAGTAGTTCCTTAGAGCCCTCATAGGAAATGAGATTATTTCGCAAAGGTGTGTGATGCATCACCGATTTATTTTCTTGTCCTACCAAGGATTGGCTCCCTTGGGATGATTTTAGAGCTAAATTTGGACTTAATCACTCTAACAAGGATACCTTTGAGGTTGTCAAGGTTTCTCTCCTTGAATCCATGTTACACAAGATTTATGTGCTTTCTCAGAAACCTTGGTGGAAGGACTGGAAGTGGTATCCAGACACTCCATTATGGAATTATAAGACTTGATTAGGGTATGAATGACTATCTCCTTGCCTCCCCATGATTGAGAAGCTCAATCAATGATGGAGGGTCTCCTCCCCTTGACTTGTTTGGTTGCACAGGTTACAAACAACTTGGGCTCCTTTTTTGAAGCCCAAAATTTCTTATTTTTCTTGGAGTATTTTGCACCAAGGGCTTCCTGTTGGGGAGCATCTACAAAATTTAGGCATCCCCAACCATTATTTCCCTTTTTATCTTGAATCTGAAGATTTTATCCATATTTTTTGGGTTTGTGCTTGTGCTTATTCCATTTGGGAGTGGATTTTTTCCTTTTTTAGACCCTATTATTGTACCATGTTTGAGTGGAAGCATATCATTTTGGGAGATCCCCCACCGTCACTAGCTATTTTTTTTTAATTGTGGAACTTGTTTCGTATGGCAGTCATGTTCAGTTTATGGAAAGCTAGAAATGACTGTATATTTGGTAAGTGTACTTCTTCTTTGCACATCTCTACTTTTGAGACATCTAATATTATTTTTTCTATGTATTTTCATATTACAGTTCAGGCCAATAAGGTGGCCATGGAGCTCACTCATCTTCAAGAGCTTATTAAACAATGGGGGAATGCATCATGCTCAATAATTTAGGATAATCCTCGTAGTAAATCTAGGTCCACATAGTATTTTTGCTCACTCTCAAACTGCAATCCTATCCTAGTTAAAGGTACTTACAGAGATGGTCATCGCTATGTGACTATTCCTCTCTCCCCCAACTACTCGACTTGATACATGGGGTGACTTAAGAGTTTATGGATGGTTTTATGTTCCCGACACTTCTAGATAGGGGAGGGACTCATTTTCAAATTCTCTAGGTGGGAATCAGGGGTGGTTGAAGGTTATCAATTTATTTTTTCCATTAGTTATGTAAATTGTTATCAGTTTATTATGTCCATCATTTATTTTGTCCATTAGTTATGTAAGTTATGTAAATTTTAGATGGTTCTCTTGGATTCCCACTCCATTTTGATAAGGACAAATTTTTTGGCTGATGGCGTTAGCCACGTGGCATGTTTATCTGCCTCTTTTTTTGTTTGTAAAAATGTATTTTGTTAATTATTTAATATAATACTTTTTTACATTAAAAAAAACTATGGTGTATGAGTTTATTGTCTATTGTGTTAAGAAATAAAATAAAATATTAAACATGACATATTTAATTATTAGTTTTTAGTTCACATCCACATATTGCTTTTAGATGCATACAATTATTTGAATATGATCACTTAGCTTATTTTTATCTAAGAGTGAATATTCAAGTCAAGTAGAAGTTTTTTTTTTTGAAAATTTTGAAAAAACTTGTATTAAAACAAAGATCAATTACAAATTGGGAAGGGAAATTTCCCATATGACATCAAAGAGAACACCAGCTTACAAAAGGAAGGAAGATTTGCAATGGGGCCAAATCTCCTAAACCATTAACTAGCAACCAGGGGGGTCAGATTGGTCTGAATATGCAACTTGTTGCGAAATCGTGACCCTCTTGCCCTCTTCTCCTTTGGCCGTGAAAATGCAACATGTTGTGATATCACGACACTTTTTTCCTTTAGGCATGATAATGCAACATGTCGCGATATCGTGACACTTTTTCCTCTTCAGTCCGTGACATTGCAACATGTCACGATATCATGACACTTTTCGACCTTTGGCCACAACAAAGCAACATGTCGCGATATCGCAACACTATTTCTCCTTGGGTAGCAGCGTTGCAACATGTCACAAAATCGTGACACCTTTTCCACATGTTGCGATATCGTGACACTTTTTCATTCTCTGCCGCGACAAAGCAACATGTCACGATATTATGACACTTTTTCTATTTCGGCCGCAACGAAGCAACATGTCGCGATATCATGACACTTTTTCTCTTTCGATCGCAACGAAGCAACATGTCGTGATATCACGACGCTTTTTCTCTTTCGGCCACATCGAAGCAACATGTCACGATATCGCGATACTTTTTACATGTCGCAATATCGTGACACTTTTTGCATGTCGTAATATCGTGACACATTTTACATGTTGCAATATCGCGACACTTTTTCTTTCTCGACCGCGATGAAGCAACATGTCGCGATATCGCGACACTTTTTACATGTCGTGATATCGTGACACTTTTTACATTCGCGATATCGTGACATGTTGCTTCGTCGCGATCGAGAAGGAAAAAGTGCAACAAAGCAACATGTTGCGATATTGCGACACTTTTTCGCTTTCGATCATGACGAAGAAACATGTCATGATATCGTGACACTATCTCTCTTTCAGCCGTGACCAAGCAACATGTCATGATATCGTGACATCTTTCCTCCATTGACTACGACCAAGCAACAAGTCACAAAATTGTGACATCTTTCCTCCCTTGGCCGCGATCAAGCAACATGTCATGATATCACGATGCCTTTCCTTCCTTGGCCGTGACCAAGCAACATGTCACGATATCACGACACCCTTCCTCCCTTGGCCGCGACCAAGCACCATGTCATGAAATCGTGACAACTATCCTTTCCTCCTGAGGGCACGACCAAGCACCATGTCGTAAAATCATGGCAACTATCCTCCCTTGGCTGTGATGAAACAAAATGTCGTGATATCACGACACCTTTCCTCTAGTGACCGCAACCAAATAACATGTCGTGATATCACGACAACTATCCTCCTTTGGTTGCGACGAAACAAAATGTCACAAAATCATGGCAACTTCCCTCCCTTGGTCATGACGCAACAGCATGTCATGAAATCGTGACACCATTCCATCCTTTGTTTTTTCCTTGATCATTAGCTCAGGGACATTTCAAGACCCTGCCTAATCGCCTCGTCCTCAATAGCCATGTCATTGTGCAACTGAACCCCAACCTCCTTCTCAGCACCAATCTTAGCCAGGAATTCAGCCGCTTTTTTTAAATCTCTACTCACGTAGACTGGAACCAAATCATCTAGTTGCCTCCATAGTTCCTTAATTTGATTGACAAGAATTCTCAACCTCTAGGATTTCAAGGCAAATTTCCTCATACAATCTAGAGCTCCGACCATTATTTGAGAATCTGATTCGAGTATTATCCTCCTATGGCCCTGTTTAACTGCCCAAATAGAAGCAAATTTGATAGCTATGGCTTCTGCTTCATTGTTTGTAGCTCTTCCCAAGCCTTGTAGTTCCCAATAAAGCACTGCTCCAACATGATTACGGCAAACCACTCCAATTCCAGCTCTACCCGGGTTGCCTTTTACAGCACCATTAGTATTAATTTTAATCCAACCTGCTAGGGGTGGTTTCCAAATAGCTATGATATGTTCCTCTTACACTTCAAGTCCTTCTTCCATTGCCCTGATAGCCACCTGAGTTTCCTCTTTATCATATACGGCCACAGTTTTAGTGACTTTACTCCAAATGACCTACCAAACTCCATCTAAAAAAGAAAAAGTTTCTCTAAATATTCTAGCATTTCTTTCCAACCACACTTGCCACCAAATGAAGTTAAATCCAAGCTCCCAACCAAGACGAAGAGCTTTAGATTTAAATCTACCCCTCTTCCATATTTCCTAGATATTAATTCGGTTCAAGTCACTATTAACTTGAATTTTAAAACATGAAAACCATCTCTTCTAGATCTGGTGTGTGAAAGAGCACTCAAACATCAAGTGGTCAGCTGTTTCCTTGATCTTGTAGCATAAAACACATTGGGAAGGGCCGATGATTCCATTACATCTGAGATTATCAAAATTGATAATTCCATTATGCATGAACTGCCAGGCAAAAAAGTTAACTTTCAGCCACCCTTTGGAATGCCAAATCTTTCTCCAATCCTCAACCAAAAAAATATGCGAGGGAGGCTCCGGAAGGATCATGACATATCCGGCCTTAACCGTGTAGACACCAAGGTTCCCATAGCCCCAAGCTAATTCATCCTCCTCGTATCTACCTGTGAAGAATCTTTCTATCAAGATTTTAGTCATGATGGGTGCCAAATTCGGAGGGATTGAAATTGGCCACTCATCCAACTTCTTAAACTGTTTAAACTTGTAATCCCCCAGATGACTAGTGGTGAAATAAATTTCAATTTGAACCCATCCCTTGGTTTTAATGGTTGATTTTAAAGGTTGTAATTCAAGAAATTCGACAATGATAGGTGGGTATTGATCCCAAGAATCTGACCAAAAATGTGCCTTCTCCCCTCTCCCCACTTTCCAAAATAATCGATCTTTTACAACCTGAGATCCTAACTTGAGAGCCTACCACACTAAGGATCCAATACCCTCCAAATGGAAACAACCCACCTCATTTGGGTTAACATGTCCCAAATATTTACTGGTAAGGATTCTGCTGAATAAGGAAGTTGGCTGGGAAATCCACCTCCAATAGATCTTTCCAACCAAAGCTTTATTATTTATCTTAGATATTCTTAGACCCAAACCTCCTTTTACCTTGGGCTGGGTCACTTTGTCCCAACCAACTAAGGCCCATTTCCTCTCGCCTTTTGCTCCTTCCCATAGAAAGTTTTTGGCCATCTTGTCCAACTCTTTCCATATAGAATGCGAGGCAGCCAAGATAGAGAATTTATAAATTGGCATGGCATGAATGACTGACTATAGAAAAATTAATCTACCCCCATAGCTTAACCATTTGTGAGACCAATGATTGATTCTATCCTTGATACAATCCAAAATATTCCTTCAGATCTCTATTTTTAGTTTTTTGAAGTGCAAAGGGACCCCCAAGTAAACCACTGGGATAGAAGTCCTTGTGAATCCCAAGATCTCTAAAATTCTTCCCTGAAGCCTTTGATCAAGATTGAAAAAGACCACTTTGGATTTTTTTATCATTGATGACTTGGTTTGTAGCCCTAAGGTAGACACTAAGAGAATCTCTAATCATTCTTGCTTCCCTGAAGCTGGCAACTCCCACCAATCCAGTATCATCCACAAACTATAGGTGAGTCAAAACTTCCTCACCCACCTTGATACCTATTAGCAAATCTTGCTTTCTTCTTCTCAAGAAAAGTCTACCTAGTCCTTCAGCCAATATGAGAAAAAAATAGGGAGAGTAGGGATCCCCTTGACGAATGCCACGGGTGGCTTCAAATGGTTGCGAGGGGAGACCCTTGATTAACACTGAGTATGTCGGAGTAGAGACACAAATCATGACCCATTCTATCCAATCCTAAGAGAAACCAAAGGCTGCCATCATCTTTGCCAATAAACTCTATTCCACCCTATCATAGGCCCTTGACATATCTAATTTTATGAACATTCTTTTATTACCAAAAGTTTGCATTGAGTGGATTGCCTCTTGAGATAAAACCACTCCATCTAGGATCTGTCTACCCTAAAAAAAAACCCCTTGCTCAGAGGATATAATGTTATGTAAAAGAGGTTTTAGACGCTCAACCATTACCTTTGTGATTATTTTATATATCACATTGCATAAGGCAATAGGTCTATAATCTGAAATATGAACACCCTTCTCCCATTTTGGAATTAAGGTGATGAAAGAATGATTTAATGCTTTAAGCGTTCTTTTATTACCTCTGGACTCCTCTAAAACAGCCATTACATCTTCCTCCAAGATATCCCAAAAGTCTTGAAAAAACTCAATTGGAAAGCCATCTGGTCCTGGAGTTTTTTCGGTGCTCATTCCAAAGACCACATCCTTCAATTCCTCTCTTTCAATTGGTTTGAGAAGGGACTAATTTTATTCTTCAGAGATAACAGAAGGTATGGCATCAAGAACATCGTTTTGAGCCTCTTCATCTTACACCATACTTTCCTTAAAAAGTTCAAAAAAATAATCCATTGCATGGGACTGCTTACCTGGAAGAGTATCAAAGGAGTGTCCATTCTCATCTTGAAGGGCTTCCATGTTATTCATCTATCTCCTAGCACATGCAGTCCGATGGAAAAATTTGGTATTTCTATCACCTTCTAATAACCAAGTGGATCTTGCTCTCTATTTTTAGAAGGTCTCCTCTTGGTTGTCAATGTCCTCAACCACTTTACGCAAGGCATCATCCTCGACTTTGAGCTGATCAGTAATTTTTCCTTCCCTAAATTATCTTTGGACCTCATCCCATATGGCCACCAAAGGAGCTTTTTGGACCTGGAAGTCTGTTTTGTTAGCTCACCTCCATAATTTCAGTTGAGCTTTGACATGATGAAGTTGTTTGTGGAATCTAAACATTGTTGTCCCATGGGCTGGGCGGCCCTCTTCCCACCACTGAGGAATTTTCAATCGAAGTTCCTCTTTTTGTAACCAAAAATTCTCAAATTTAAATGGTTTGTGATGCTGCCCTGTCTTAGTCCCTCCTTCCAACAAAATGGGAAAATGATCTGAAACAGGACCCTCCAAAATCTAAAATTTTGTATTCCATTTTACAAATTCCTCCTCTGAAACCAAAAAATGGTCTAACTTTACCTTCCTGCTATGTGGCTCCCTCCTTTTATTAGTCCACATATAGTTGGTACCAGGGCCTTTGATATCCACTAAGTGTAAAGCCTGGACTTGAGCAATCATATGTCGATCCCCTAGGTCCAAAATTGGGGTTCCCCCTTCCTGATCTCTAGATGATAATTTAGCATCAAAGTCCCCAGCAATAATCCAGTCTAAATCTTCCCTTGAGATTTTCATGTTATGCACAAATTTCCATTGGAGCCGCTAACCATCATGGTTTTGAGCCCCATAAAAATTTGTTATTAAAACATGTTCAGCTGTGACATTATTCCTAAAGTGTGATGTGAGAACACCCCTCCAGGATAGATGTTCTATTGCAGTCGAATCAAGAGAGTTCTAGAGAGTAACAATCCCCCCTGAGGCCCCTTGGGCAGCCACATCCATATGACTAGCACCCCTCCAAATTCTGTTAACTGTTTTACACATAAGATCTAATGACATTTTTGTCTCCTGAATAAGCAAAAAGTTTGTTCTACAGTTTTCTAAGATTCTATGAATAGTATATTGATGGGTTCTACTATTTAAACCCCTAATATTCCATGATTGTATTATCATTAGTTACCTTGAGAGCAATAAGAATCTATTGGCCTCAGCGATCCTCCAGTGATCAGTTTGTCTCCTTGAGCTGTTAGCAATTTCTTATTTGATTTTCTACCCACTCCTTGAGAGTTGCCATTCTTTGACCTCTTTTCCACCCGAGTTATCCCTAAAGTTGGCCTTTCTCTGTTCTTTTCTGCTATTCCCATGTTGACATCCTTGATCATTGGTTGCTCTTGGTTATGAACTATCAATGCCCCAATGCTCTCAGACTGCGGTAACCCACTGTGATCAATTACCTGCTCTATGACGGGGGGAGAAGAAAGAGGAGCCAAATAGTGAATGTTATTATTTTCACTATTACCATCCACGCCTTCCATGAACTATTCCTCTTGGTCCACTAGTGTCTTAAATATTTCATACCTATTGGCAGGTTTGATGTGAGTTTGCTCCTTGCCATCTTTTTTCTTTTGCCTTTTCCTTCTTTTATGCTGTTCAAAACCATCTCTCTGAGCTTCATTGACCTGGGAGGTATTGGCTTGTTCTTTGTTTATTGTTGCCTTACCCTCCTTAGGAAGATTCAACGTTCCTAGAGGAGCCTCCATTTTTGTGGTACTATTATTTGGGCAAAATCAGGCCAAATGCATGTGTTTGTGGCAAACTCTGCATCTAAAGGGCAGAGCCTCATAATCCAGCTGTTGAATCCATGATAGTCCTGCAAGTTCAAGTTCCACCTCTGCCGGGAGAGGTTGGCTAAGATCCATTTCCACACATATTCTTGCGTAAACAGCTATGTTCCCTTCTATTGTATCTTTGGAGACACCCAAATGTCTTCCAAGGGAATTATTGATCATCTCCAAAACCTGCTCACTCCAAAATTCCATTGGAAGTGCATACAGATAGATCCAGATCGGGACAACAGTGGGTTCAATTCGGGGATCAAATCCCACTCTCCAGGGTTGAACAAATAAACCTACTGAACCATAACTCCTCTTCTCTTATTCAAAATCCCTGTTTCTATCGGCCAGAGAAGAAAAACTAACAATAAAATACCCATTGCTAATAAACCACAAAGAGTACTCACCATGAGGCTCCCAGTTTTGCTGGACCCATGAGTGCAAAAAATTTAGTGTAGGGCGAATACCCATGAATTTGTAGATCAGATTGTGATTGGCTCTGTATAAGACTATTTCTTCGACTATCCTTGGCTCAATGACAATCTTGGGTCATGAATCGAACTGTGGCAGGCATCCATTGACTCGATGCATTGTTGATATGTTTCTCATGGCCGTAAAGAGCATTTTAAAGGTTGATCTTTGAGCTTCGTCCGTCTTGGAAGGAGATTTATCTTTTAGCATATCTGCATAAGAGCTATTCCTTGCTAGGAGAGGATCCGGAGAAGTCCCCATTGGACCCTCCTAGAGCAGCAATCTTGCCTTCAGATCCACAGTAACCAAAAATCTCTTCGAAAACCCAGCAGATACCCTAGATTTTCCTTAGCTTTGGAAGCCCTAGTTCATCGCTTCCCGCCTCAGCTGATCATTCCCCTACTATATGAATTCTCCAAGTCAAGTAGAAGTTAGAAGATCAAAATACCTTTATTAATAAGGATTTTAAAGTGATACAATAGAACATAAGTGAAATAGCTACTTGGTTGAATGATGTTACAAAGGAATGTTAAACTATTACATCTCATTGAGAAGATAAAGTACTTGTATATGGATCTTAACTATATGTTTCTTCAATGAAATTGAGGAGAACTCAATGCATAAAGGAACTAATAATCTCAACTTGTAGAATATTATAAAAGCAATTTCTAGAAGTGCACCAAAATGTCAAAATTAGAGAAGTCTTACATTGAATATTTCAATGATGATTTCAAAATAATGTCATGAACTAGTAAATGAATTTTTTTTTGAAAGGTTTAGAGGTCAAAGAGTTGTTAGGGTTTTTTAATTAACATGATGTTTGAAATTGAGTCTTAAGAATGAATACATACTCAATACAAAAAAACATGTACTACAAAAATTAGCATGCTAATGCACATAAACTATGCATATATTGGAAGTTTAATTTAAAAAGTATGCATGTTTATGAAAAACTAAAAATTTTAGAAAATTTTGATGTTTTTTATACAAAATATAAGAATGTAAAGGTTGTCTTCTTTTTTCATAATGTATACAAAATTAGAATGCATATGTTATAAATTCTTAATTATTATTTTATGCATGTGTTAAAATAATTAAAATTAAATTAATATATATTAATATGATATATTTCATCTTAAAACACAATCCATACGATAATGCTTGAGCTAGTTATGTTATAATTTAACAATGAAATCAACACAATATTTGTTTCAAAAAATAGTAAAATCTATTTTCATAATCAATAACAAAATATAACATTACATTAATAATAATGTTAATAACCATACTTCTTTCTAAAATCATTGTCCTATATATTCCTATTGGCTTAGTGGAAGTTAAAAATCTTCTATTATTTTATTTTGTAGATGAGGTTACTTATTTAATTCAAGAATATAGTTGGATACATATGTTTGCTTATTTATAGGTGGTTATACATATTTATGGCATCATTTATATTCCATGCAATTTTAGTGCTAGATTTGAAATTAAAATCATGATATTTACCATTAAAAACTTGAGTTTATCATCTAAATACTATTGCTCAACACCCAATTCCATATTCTCTATGTAGGCTGAAAATATTAGTTGTGAGACATGGAATTTTTATTTATTTTTTTTATTTTGGTAAAAAAAAGGCTTTTGTATTATTTGTGCAAAAGAAACAAAGCTACATCTCTCCTACTATTGTAAACAGGGATTTTATCCAAAATTTTATAGAAAAACAACAATGGCTTAAGTGCATCTTGTTAATACAAGAAAAAGAAATCTATAAATTTCTTCTAAGTCACAACATATAGGATCCAGATTTATTAGCATCAATATATAGTATACGGTATAGATCCTCCCTAGTTTTCGACATCATCATCATGGAGGATCTTCATAACAAGTCAAATCCCCATAGTTTAAAACTCAATTTGCCATAGCATATATAATCTTATTTTTTTCTCGAGGAGCATGAAGAAACTCTACTATTTTTAACCTAGACTAAAGTTAATGTAGCTTGCCAATCACCCTGTGTAACCTCCAATCCTAAGAGGGGGTTTTGGCAAATGCCTTAAATTGATTAATAGTTACTTGTGAGTCTGATTCTAATTATACTACAAACCTTCCAACCTTAACAGCTTCTTAAATACCATGAAGGGTAGCATATGCTTATACTATATTATTACAGAGGATACCATGATTATTTTCAAAAATAAAAGCATGAGTACCATCTAAAAGTCTTTCTATGCTTCTTATACTTATCCTTCCTAGATTACCTCTTGATGCACCATCAATTTTGATCTTCCCCATACCTTTAGGAGGGGCTTACCATGATCCACCCATTTGAATAGTAGGTTGAGGAACTTGTGGATGCTTGCATCTCCATTAATCCATAGTGATTTGAAGCCTAGAGAGTTACACTATTCCACCATTGAGATATTGTGGAGGGGGGCTTCATTGTATGCAAAATAGTTTCCCTAATATTGACTAGAGTTTTTTAAAAATATATTAAACATTATTTTATATTGCTTTAAATTTTCTTTTATTCCTTTCTATTCACAGATTCTAGAGCATCGAAAATATATTGACCAAGGCCATATGTTTCATTGAACTATCCAACCCATTCACTCTTGGTCAATTTCTCCATGCCTACTGAAGGGAGGAAAAATACCAAAATATTAGATCTAAAAAGGTTGTCAACCATTTCCACAATTGAATGGCTAGGGCGTAAAAGAAAAAAAAAGTGGTCTTAGATATCATTCTATGAACAACATAATTCACATCTGAATGGATTAGAAAATCCTTTTTTCGTCAATTGGTCTTCTATAAGAACCCTCTTGTGGTTTAGGAGCTAGATTAAAAGTTTCACTTTAGATCAAGTCAAAAATTACCAATCTAATTAAAAATATTACAGAGTAATTTTTTTTCTATGATAAATATCTTAGAGTTGCATTATATACACCATTAAAATGTAAACCCATCCATCCCAACATGTATTTGCATTTTTTTCAAGAAAATAATAATCTTCTAAGAATATGATAAATAATCTCCATTGCTAATGAGGTATGGAATTACTTTTCATATAACTAACATGATAAAAATTAATAGAATCCAAAAAATTCCTTCCACTTTCCTCCTACATATTTTCAAGCAAAATGATCGAAGCAATATTTCGCTGCTAATGTTCCTAAATCCTCCCAATAACCTCAGCTTAAAAGTTGTAGTCATGTTGCTCTTGTTCCTAAATCCTTACCTATGCTTGAAAGATCTAGCCAAGCAACCAATTTTTATTAACAAAATTGACATTTATTTGTCTAGGACACATTAAATGCATAATTTTCAAAGAATTTACCAATTTAGAATAAATATATATATATATATATATATATATATATATATATATATATATATATATATATATATATATATTTATTTATATATTTATTTATTTATTTATTTATTTATTTATTGATACATGGGGAATCAATTAAATGTTAGTGTATATAGTTATTACATTGTGTTTTATGGTTAGCATATATTCTTGTTAGCAAGCATCTTATAAAGAATTTTATTAGGAACATTATTGTTAATTTGTTCAGGTTAACTTAGCATTATTTTATTTTGGGCTCTAATAGGTTTCTTAGATCCTACATCTACGGGTTATTTTGGGCCCTATGTTGTATTATTTATTCACTCTATTCAACGAGATATTTGTTGATTGCTCTCCGCTAGGTCCACATCATGTCCTAGAGACATTGTGATGCGGCTGACTCAAACGCAGGACGTGACGTGGACCTAGCGGAGGAAGGCAAGACATCGTGACTCTCTAGATGTGATGTGGACCTAACAGAGAGCTAACATGGGAAGTTGATTCATGTGATGTGCGTTAACTATGACATGGAAAACTATGTAAAATGGCGAGCAATAAAAGTATCGTGCGAGGGAGCGTCCACCTTACAATGGATATTCAAATGTATGCGCATTCTTGGTTTTAAACAAATAAGAAATTCCCATGATGTGCATGTGGGATAATGATCCCAGCCTAAAAACATAATTTTTTTGTGAAAGGGCAACATGGACATCCCAATTTACGAGTTTTTTTAGTAAGAGGAGAATGTCATCATTGAATCCATGCAATCCACATGATGATCATAGACTCAAAAATACAAGTTGCAAACAACAACGTAGTAATTGATTAATGCATTGAACATCGTAATCTGTTGCAGACAAAAGCATGACGTTAAATTTTTCTAATTTTTGATGTTTGACGAAGAACTTTGAGCACCCCCGATCAACTGCATTGAATTACATCTAGCTGAGCCACTGTGTAAATTGCTAGGGGATGTGATCATTTAGAAAAAAATTACTATGCATTTTTGGAGATATAGATCTTGTTACCAGTCAGCATTTTGTGTTTTTAATGATACTATAGCCTGTTTTGCTCTCCCTCGATCACATAGATCTAAATGAGCATTCAGTGCTACATATTGCACCCACCTTATACGCACGATGCATTGAAGCCCTTCTAGATTGCATAGTCACAGAAATTGATCGACATAGAAGGAGATCAATATTTTGTTGTTTGTTGTTGCCTACAGGAGGACAGAACTAGCTGGGGTGGTTAGAGGCCAGAAGCTAAGGCTTCACACTGTTAGGTCTGGGGTTCAAACCCCACCGACAAAAAAAAAAAATTGACAAAGGTAATTTTTGTTTACATTGTTTTTTAAGCAAACTTTGTTTTAAAGATTTATTTTTTTAATTAATTAAAGGTAATTTTTTTCTTAATTATTTTTTTTATAAACTTAACTAAGAAGAACTTTTTATCTTTAACTATTCTAGAATTTTTTTATTAAACTTTATTTTTTCTTTCAAATGACAATGTTGAAATACCTTTGAAGAAAAAAATCATTTTCATCCTACATTTTGCAAAATCAAGGGGGGTAATTTTTTCATGTCATATTATTGCACAATTACAAAACAAGGATGAAAATGGGGGAATAGAGAGTGAATTTTCAATTTTGAAAAGCAATTTAACATTGTAATTAGGTGCATTTTCGATGGAAATCGACACCTAAAATTTTAATTTTTTATAGGCACTTTTTGTTGTTAGTTGCAATTACATCTCATTTGCACTACATCATTAAGTATAAAAATCAAGCATAATAAGTCCCCAAAAATTGAACCCATTCGTGCAATTTATTTAGACTACTATGTTAGGTATACACGGTACCTCTGGCCCACACTTACTGGTAAAGTTATCGTTCTTTGAGCTACTGTATCTATCGCCTAACATAGCTACAACAACTATGTTTGATATTGTTCTCTATAAATCATTTGGGAGATATAAATTTATCATTTTGTTATTTTTCACTCCATTCACTACCCTAATCGTTATTGTTGTTAGATGTAAATCCTGACGAAGTGTTCTCTCCAAAGTTTTTAGGGGAAGTTATACCCCACACATGAGGAAATACCTTCTATGGTAGGTTTCATAAAAAAAATGATTCCCTTGTAGTACCGTCTATGTACCACTTATCGTTTTGCTCTCGCAAACTTGTAGTCTCCCTCACGTAAGGGTGGGTATATTGAGAGGTTTGGTATAAAGGTCTAGCAAGTATAAATAAATGAGGACCATTTGGTGTTATAAAGAAACTTCATTATGGTCGCTATCGACAAGAACCTGACAAACACTTAATTACTAAAACATTACAATTACACACCATGGAAAATAAAAATGAAGGCTATTCTACAAATGGAAGATTTATGGGATGTTTTTTCTGGCATTGAAATAAGACCTTCATCATAATCTAACACAACTCAACCTACACGATCAACTACAGAACAAATTGCATTTGACAAGAAAGATAGTAAGGCAAGAGTGATCATCTTGCTTGTTGTTTCATATGAAGTTCAACCTCACATAACTAACAAAGAACATGGTAAAGAGGCATGGGATGCCCTTAAGACCATCTATGAGGGTAAGAATTATTCCACCATTCTTCACCTTCAATCTCAACTTCACAATTTGAGTATGAAGCATGGAGATACAATTGAACTATTTCTTTGCAGAGTGGTTGAGTTGAAGTCAAAGTTGAATTTTATGGGAGAAACTGTAGAAGATAAGCTCCTCACTTCAGTGATTTTGAGAGCTTTTACCTAATTCATACAAAATGTTGATAACTTCCCTTTAAGAGCTTTTACCTAATTCATACAAAATGTTGATAACTTCCCTTTAAGTATCACAAAGACAGGTTATCTTTTTTGAGTTGGTCAATATGCTTCAATAATAGGAGGTCATTCAACTTCAAAAAGATGAATCTTCTAATACAACCCTCTATTCCAACAAGAAGGGCTCTAAGAAGAAAGTTAATTTTCATAAGTGGGGAAATTCTTCCAAGGATTCCAAGGGAAAAAAACCTCAACAATATAAGATATATTGGAAGATATTTGATAAGGATACCCATGACACAAATAGGTGTTGGTACAAAATCAAACAACCTAAGAACAAGGGCCATAACAAACCACAAAAAAAAAACAAGCAATCCAAGGTGAATGTTGTTGTTGAAAAATTAGATTTAGATTTTGAGTGGGCACACAAGGTGCTCATGACTACCACAACCTCCAAGCAAAAGGATCTTGTGTGGTATGTTGATTATGGTGCCAGTAAACATATGACTGGTGATAAGTCATGGTTTGATTTATCTTAAGCTAAGCCAGACAAAATAGTAACTATTGTTGATGATAAGACCTACTAGGTTTAGGGTGAGGGTACAGTTTCAGTCACCCTTCCAGATGGAAAATATCATATTGATATAGTCTTATATGTTTTAAGATTGGTGAACAATTTATTGTCAGTCACTCAAATCCTGAATAAGGATATGGTTATTTATTTTCGTGTTGAGGATGGAAATAAGTGTTATTTTATCACCAAGAGGGGTAAACACATCACAACAACTTCATACAAGCATGTCTTGTTTACATTAGATATTATCTCCACCCCTCATGTTGCCATAGCAGTCTCTACAAAGGAGGTGACTTCACTTTGGCATAAGAGATACAGGCATATAAGTTCTAGATATTTATTTGAGCTAAGTAAATATGAGATGGTAAAGGGCCTTCCCTCCCTTTCCTCTACATTTGCAATGTGATATGATTGCTTAGCAGGGAAGCAACATAGAGTACCCTTTGAAAAGAGCTCTTCATGAACAAATAAACCTCTAGAGTTAATTGACACTGATCTGTGCAGTCCTTTCACACCAAATATTTGTGGGGGGAAGAGATACTTTAGTTGTTTGTAGATGACTACTCACAGATGTGGGTTTTCTTTCTTCATCTGAAATCAAAATCTTTTAGTTACTTCCAACATTAAAGAAATTTGTTGAGTCAGGGACTTCTATAAATATCCTTTACTCAGATCGAGGGGGGAGTTCACCTCTAAGGACTTTTCTCATATTTGACTGCACATGGAATCAAGAGACAACTCACTACTACTTATACTCTACAAAAAAATAGAGTTGTTGAGCGGAGGAACCGTTCCATCATAGAAATAGTTCGTTGTATGCTAACAAGGGCCCATCTAGAGAAAATATTTGGGTAGAATCTATCACCACAATAGTATACCTGTTGAATAGGGCACCCATAAAGGCCCTAAACATAATAACTCCACATGAATCATGGAGTGGTCAAAAACCCTCCATCTCTCATCTACTCTTTTTTGGATGTAAGGCTTTTATGCACATACCAAAAGCAAAAAGGAAGAAGCTAGATGAGAAGAACTTGCAATGTGTTCTTGGATATGATGAGCATTCTAAAGGTTATCGGTTGATTTATCCTTTGACCAAGAAGATTCTTATCATTAGAGATGTTATTTTTTATGAAGCTTTCACATCACAAAACACATCCAATGTATACCTTGATTTTGAAGAGTCTAAGGTTGAGAAGTCTCCTTCTTCTTATTCGCCACGAAAAAATATTCCTAAGTGGTATACAAGTACTATCAGAGACTCAAATATATCCACACCACCAGATATGACTTTGAATAAACCTCATACTCGTAATATGGATCGATAAGAAAAATTTGTAGCAGAGACTACTGAGGTTGATTATCTTTGTCAATCCTTTGAGGATATTTCTGTAGATCTAGAGAGAGAAATAGAGGATATGGAAGTGGATGATGATAGGGTTTTTATGACTTCACTTGATGAGCATGAACATGCCACAGTACAAGATGCCCTTAGTAAGCCACAATGGAAGGTTGCTATGGATGCAGAGTACATGTCTTTGAAGAAAAATCAAACTTGGAAGCTTGTTGATCTACCACATGGAAAGAATTCCATTGGCTAAAAATGGGTGTACAAAGTGAAGTACAAGGCAGATGGAACAATTGGTAAGCATAAGGTCTGTCTTGTTGCAAAGGGCTATGCGTAAAAAGAAGGTATCGACTATGAGGAAAATTTTACACCTACTGCTCGTATGACTACCATTCGAGTTCTTTGTGCTATGGTAGCACAGTTTGGGTGGAAATTACATCAGATGGATGTCAAGAGTACCTTCTTGAATGGTGATCTCAAAGAGGAGGTCTATATGTCACAACCTAAAGGATTTGAAGTGGAAGTCCAAGAGCAGAAAGTTTACAAATTGGTCAAGTCCTTGTATGATTTGAAACAAGCTCCACAAGCTTGGTACATTAAGATGGATTATCACCTATTACAGCATAAATTTAAGAGAAGTCAATAAAATACAAATCTCTATTTCAAGAAACAAGGTTTTTGAAATAGTGTTACTTGTACTCTATGTGGATGATCTGATTATCACAGGTAGCTCGGGAACATTGATAACTTTCATCAAAAGTGACTTGTGCAAATATTTTAAGATGATATATCTTGAACTTCTCCACTATTGTCCTGGCTTGGAAATGAACTAGAAAAAGTATCACATCAAGTTGTCACTTAATAAGTATGTGAAGACATTTTTAGAAAAGTATTGCATGATTGATTGTAATCCAATGGCAACTTCGATGGAATTAGGGCTTCAATTATCATGGTATGATGATTCACCTTAGGTTGATGGTACTCTCTATCACCAACTGATCAGGATTATCATATATCTGACAAATATTGGGTCAAATATTGTGTTTTTTGTCAAATATCTTTTGAGGTTCATGTAGGAGCCTAAGGTCACTCATTGGAAAGCAGCAAAATATGTTCTTCACTATGTCCATGGTACTATTGAGTATGGCCTAGAGTACAAGAAGAATGATCAATTCTTCTTGCAATGATACACAGAATCTAACTATACTAGATCATATGATGATCGAAAGTCAACTTTAGGATATAGTTTTCATCTTGGATCTGATCCTATCTCTTGGCACAACAAGAAGCAACAAATGGTTTTTATTTCATCTACAAAGGCAGGGTATCGCATCACACATGAAGTAGTGTGTGAGAGGATATGGTTGCGTTGCATCTTGACAAGTATGGGTTTTCCATCCAAATATCCAATTCACTTATTTTACGACAACCAGGGTGTTTTGAATATCGTCAAGAATCCAGTGCATCATGAATATACCAAACACATTGACACTATGTAACTCCATTCGTGATGAAGTTCCAAAGCACAAAATTCAGCTTCAGTACATTCCCACCAATGAATAAGTTACAAATATTTTCACTAAGGCACTTGCACGTGTCAAATTTGAGTTGTTTCACAACTCCCTTTGTATTTCAATATAATGTAATAAGGGGGTATATTAGCATATATAGTTATTACATTATGTTATATGGTTAGCATATATTCTTGTTAGCGAGCATCTTCTAGAGCATTTTATTAGGGGTATTATTGTTAAGTTGTTCAACTTAACTTAGCATTGCTTTATTTTGGGCTCTAATAGGTTTAACATATCCTACATCTACAAGTTATTTTGGGCCCTATGTTGTATTATTTATTCACTCTATTCAATGGAATATTTGTTGATTTCTCTAACATTAAATCCATAATTCTTTTCAAGAAATTCGTGAAACTGGATCAACCGTTACCAAGGGTTAGTACCATTATTATTGTTTTGGCGTGCACTTAGAGGATTTAAAATAGACTATTTTTTGGTTGAAGAATGCTTTTGGAGTTTGTCCCTTTGGTGATATGTCCATCTTATTGGAATACCAAACAATCAATTCTAAAATATTCCCACTATGATCAAGTTGTTCTATGTTTGTTTTGATCTGTTCATTTTATTTTTTGCATTTGCAAATCACATATTGCACATCTAGCGAATTTGTAAATAGATCCACAAATTTGCTTACAACCCATGAATTTTCTTACAGGACACAAACTCGTACACCTACAGACTTGGGGGTAAATATCTACCTCTAGATCTATTATTTCATTTACGTATTCCACCCTGGTCATTCTACATTTGATAGCACTCTACTTTCAGCATTATTTCTATTATTTCCTTTAAGCTACCACGTTTATTTGCAATAGATCTATAATTCCATCTATTTATGCACGGTTTGCTAAAAGGACCAAGGGGACTTGACTATGGCATCGCTAATATCAATCATATAGTGGTCTAATAAGGTCCTTGAATGTTGATAAAAATATTCTAGTGGTTTGTGTGACTATTTGTAGGTTTTCAATAAATTCACGTTCAGATATGTAAATTCACCCTACATATCGTGAATTCGCTTACAGGCTATGAATTCACTTTAAACATACATTCAAGTTAGGTAGGCCTTCAATCTTGCTTGTTTGGATTTTATATTTTTGTTTTCTACTATCCTATGCATGTTGTTTTTTAGATCTCTATGAAAAGAATTCAAAAACACAAAAAAATATTGAAAACAAAGTTTAAATAGGTGCATTGTAGCTTAAATATTGTTTGTTTGTCTTCAAGGAAAACTGAAAATACATATAACTTAGATCTTAGCTACATTTTGGCCTAAACTCAGGTGTTTGTAAACTATAAATAATACATCTAAACGACACCCTTTGGCTAGATTTAGAAGTAATCTCAAATACTTCTTAGTGAACCCCAAAATTATCCAACTATAACTAAAGGAGGTACGTCACTAGGTACCCCCCCATCGAGGTGTAGGTTTCAAACATCCATCCCTCTTCTAAGCACAAATTCATTTTCCTAGAGGGAAAGGGGTGTGAAGTTTGTTGCCCACAGTCAAATAATGATAATATGAGGAGAATAATATGAGCAAATTAATATGTATATCAAGGCTTATATAATAAATCAAATAATATTCATTTATATACTAAAATATGAATGTAAATAGCATGAATCATTCATGAACTATGCATGAATAAAACTTACAATATTAATTGCTCAAAATATATACAAGCTTTATTACTTTTCATCCTATTACAACTTTGATTATCAATACTTTATTCTTGATTGAATTACTTTCCTATGGAGCATTGTCTCCATAATATAACAATAATAATATGACTCTTCAAGTTATTGACTATTGCTCTCCATATGCCAAGTCTTCTCACTTTGGGCTTATCAACTTACCACTTGCATACTAGATGAATACTTGACTCTAAGACACTTGCACACTTGAATATTACACTTTTACATGCATTCCTAATTTAGGACACTTGTGCACATCCTCACATTACATATATGCACTCTTACGTACAAGACACTTGTGCACATATTCTCTTACATGGCACTTGTGCATTTACTACACATTGACACTCTAAATTATTGATTCAACCCTAATCTATTACATTTTTATAAATGTACCATGAGGGTACATTAGCATGTACCAAATAATGTAATATACTTCAACGGTTCTTGTCTAGTTTTGTTTATTTTATAGGTCAAACAAAAGTACCATTGATAGGTCAAAGCTTCAACGATGCTTCTATGAACTGACAATACTTCTACCTCTATGGCAAAAATAGATTTTTTTACCCTCAACTTCTATCGTTTAAGTAATAGGACTAGGAATTTGTTTATTATGTTCTTAAACTAGTTTTTGTTTTATATTTATTAGCAAAATAGAAAAAAAAAAGGAAAGAAAAACTAATTTAGTCTTAATCACATAGAGGGCTAGTTTAATCTTTTAACTTTAACATTTGATCAAAAGAGCATGTAATTGCATCTTAATACTTGTTTATTGTATTTTCTTACACATTTACCTCTTAAAATATTGTAATTTATTTTATTATCAAAAGTAAAAGTCGTTTTAACTTTAAGCCTTGTATATAAGTCTTTTTAACTTTAAGCCTTGTATATTGCATTAGGACTAGATTAAGATGAAGTTTAGATTAGAATTATATACAATGTTTTAATAACCAAACTTTGATTTAATAAATATATATTAAATAAATAACATATTTTTATAAAAGTCATCTCATATTATATTATAGAATTAAAACTACGTTATGTTATACAATGCAACAACTCGAGCTTTGGCTCTTCTTCGGGAGGTCCAAGGTTCAAACCACGACATGGACGCAAGTGTGTGAGGGGGTGGGTATGTGGTGACTGTGTGTTAAATTCTCTGTTAATAAACATAGCTATCCACTTTAAGAGGGATCATAACTGAGAGGAAATTGCTCAATTTTATGCATTGATCGTAATAATTTCTTACACTTAAAAAATAAAATAAAATTATATATTTAAAATTTCAATTTCAATTCTTATAACTTATAAAACTATTAAATTATAAAATAAATTTATGTTAATTTTAAACTTTGTAAAAAAGAAAAAACACCCTTGAAACTCGCGTAATTGCCAAATCTAACATCTAATTGAATTTATTTAGTTTTGTTATGAGGTAGGAATGCATGGCTTTGAAAGGTTATGTCGTCAAGAATATGCTAAGCGAGGATAGGCTAACGTGGATAACGACAAAATGAGGATGGGCTAGGGTATGGTTATCCGGCTATGGGTATCCAGTCAACCTTCTTTATTTGAACTCGTCTAATTTTTAGATTTGGTAGTTGAACTCATATAATCATTTTATTATTATTTTTAAGCCAACATTTTAAATTGAAGTTTAATTATTTTATGATGTATTCAGTCAACATTCTTTATTTGAACTCGTCTAATTTTTTAGATTTCGTACTTGAACTCGTATAATTATTTTATTATTTGAACTAATTTTTAGATTTGGTACTTGGATTCGTATAATTATTTTATAATTATTAAATAAATATTTTTATTTGAAGTTTAATTATTTTATTATGTATCTACTCAACCTTCTTTTTTTTGAACTCGTTTAATTTTTAAATTTGGTACTTGAACGGTATAAATTTTAATAATTATTTTTAAGTCAACATTATTAATTGAGGTTTAATTATTTTATTATATTTAAAATCAACTCTTTTTAATTGAACTTGTATAATTATTTCATTATATATTTTTAGTCAACCCTCTTTAATTGAACTTGTATAATTATTTTACTAACAGTCAACCCTCTTTAGTTGAACTCGTATAATTATTTTACTATTGCTTTCGTTCTTTCTCTACTATAATTTAAAAAAAAAAAAAACAAATAATCAAATGTATTTTATTGTTAAATTTTAATCTTATTAAATAATATATATAATTTGAAAATTAAAACATGTAAATTTTATAAAAAGTAAAATATTATTTTTAATAATTTAAATTAAAAATATTTAAAGTTTAATTAATTTATATTATAAGTAGATAGAAAAAAGGAATCGAGATGAACTTTTTTATTAAAAATATTTATAGTTTAATTAATTTATATTATAGGTAGATAGAAGAAAGGAATCAAGATGATTTTTTTATTAAAAATTTAAGTTTACATTTTATTAGTAATCAATTCTATTAATTTTAAATTATAGTCCAAGACAATTTTAAAATGTATATTTAATAACACATAATAAACATTAAATTTTATTTTTATTAATTTTATAATAATTAGTTGTTAAGATATACTAAAAAAATAATATAATGATTTTATATATTAATTTTATAATAATATAAGGGTGGAGGTAGTAAATTGATCAATTTTTTTGGTTAAGTGTTTGTTTTTTTTTAATTTAGCGAAAAATCCTTTGTCGAGTTGCCTTAGTCTGAGAAACCACACAATCAGGGTGTTCTACACTATCAAAATCATCCAAGAATCACGCTCGACCTTGACCACACCAACATTATCAACTGGATTTTGGGTACCTAATGTGCGTTTGGTAGGATGTAGATTCGAACTAGGAACCTCCCTTGGAGGATTGCCCTACCCTCTCCAACTCACCTTGGTAGGGTGGGTTTATGTTGAAGCCCCTCCAATCCCCTAAATGATATAAATACTTATTGAGATGACCTAAATCAAAAAAAAAAAATATTATTATTATATGACTAGTCTTTTTCTTTATTATCAAAAGCAAAAGAAATCTTAATTTCCTTTATTATCAAAAGCAAAAAATAGTTTCTAGCTTGGTAGGTTTAGGGGTGGGAAAGTCATGTCTGCTGCATTAATGCTACCTTGAGGTGGTGTTAGTTCACCCTTTTTAATGGCTACCGCTCATACAGTCGGCTCAATTTATTTTGAGTTTGCTGGAGAGCTCAGTGGCATCGAGGAAGCATTCACACAAGTTCATTTTGAAAGTGTACCACAAGGTAAAGGCCTTGTCCCTAAAGTTGTAATTCATTTGCATGAATATCATACGACTTGTGAATGATTTGAAAGTCATACCTTGGTTATTTTTTGGGTCGTATTCTATATGATACCCTTATTCGTTCCTAGGTCTAGCAAGTTTGGGGCCCATATGGAGTCGAAGTGGAGAATGTACAAAACCTTACCAAAGGGTATTTCATTTTTTGCCTTTCAGATCAAGCTCAAGCACAAAAGGTTATATCTTGGGGAGCATGGACTATCCGTAATTCTCTGTTGATTCTGTAACCCTACTCTAGGGATTTCCAAGTCAGCGACCAAGCTACACTAGAAGTCCCAATGTGGGTTGAATTCCTTGGTCTTCCTATTCCTATTTGGGGTTTTTTGCGGATTTTAGCTACCCCTTAGGAAAGTTTGTTTTTCCTGAGCCAAAAAAAAATTTCTCCGCTCGACCCACTAGAAGGATTTGTATCAAAGTTGACCTTACCAAGGATTTGTAGGAGTTTATTTATATCAATATCGGGGACCAATCCTTTAGGGAAAGAGTTGTCTATATCAATTTGCCCAATACATGTTATCGATGTCAATCTACAACTCACAAAATTTGGGAGTGTCCTATAATGGAGTGGAAATATAAGGCAAATCCCTTGCCCACTCTCGTGGCTCCAGCTAATAGCTCGCAGGAAAACACTAAAGAATGAACTATTGTTTCTAGCAGGAAAACCCATGGAGCTAAACAATATGAAGCTTCAGTTTTTACTGCGCAACCTACCCCTACTCCTTCTCGAGACATGCAATCTTCTACTGAAGATGTTCATACTCCTATTGATACGACCCCTTCAATTTTTGGCATGCAACCCCCAATTTTTCTAGTGTCTCAATATTTTTTGTCGGGCCCTTCTTTTGCCTCAATGGTGGTAGCTCCAGATAATACTTCAGTGGAGGACGGTCGGGCCTTTAAGGTTCACTGCTCTTGTAGCCCTATTCGAAATGACAAACATTGGTATCTAATTAGTGATGCTTTCCATGCAACCTCCAACTCTTATGGCTTGCTTGAAGGTTTGGGTGATGTAGAGGATGTCATGGAGATCATGCATCCTGAAAAATCCCAATGATTTTCTTCTCATGGAATGTCCGAGGACTAACGAACCCGATAAAAAAATATTTGGTTTGAAATGAGATGTCAAATGTTTCTCGATTGCATGGAAGCCTCGATTTTTTATGTCTACAAGAAGTTAAGATTTATAATTTCAATCTATGGTGTGCATGTGATTTTTGTGGCCATGAAGTGCCTCTTTTGCCATGAAGTATTCCTAAGGAAAAATGGGAATCGTCACTATCTTTGCACCTCGATTACAGAAGAATGTTGTGACCTAGGGTGTTGACCCATCCAATAAAGCTATTTATATTTTCCTCGAGATATGTGGAAAACCATTTGGGGTGGTTAATGTGTATGCCTCAAACATCACTTCTGATTGATGTGAGTTGTGGAGATGGCTTGCCATGAATCTGCCATTTGCCACTTGGGTGCTCTATGGAGATTTTAATATGGTGGGAAAGCATCTGACAAGGTCAGTCTTACTCCGATGTGATGGTGCTTAGGTGAAAGGGAAGCTTGGTTTTTTATGAAAACAAACTTTGTCTTTATGACCCTAATTTTTGTTTCTTCCCTTTTGACTTCCCTCAAGCTCTTTGGTACACCTGGTCCAATTTCCATACTACTTCTGCCAGGGTTTTGGAAATATTGGACAGAGCTATGATTTTTGAGTGTGACAACTTTTAGTTCTCCCATATATTACCTTCGTCACTGTATGTGCTAACTTTCCTCGATACTACACTATCTAATCATTCACCTATTTTATTCTCAATGGTAAAGTTAAACTTTCAACCTAAAGTGCATTTTTCACAGTTTTACTTGAATGTTTCTTTTTTGCACAACTTTAACATGAAGCTCATATATGTCGCATTTAGAATTTGATTTCTAAACTTGATGGAATTTTTGGAAGGATTGAGTGGTGGAATGTTACCATTCAACAAACCACTAAGGTGTTGTGGACTCTAGGTGTTAAAGTTGCAAAATGACAAAAATAGGCTAAGTTTACCTTTCAGAGTGAGCTATCTAAAGCCTGTCTTAGGCTTGAAGCCTCTCCTTTCAGATTTCTTAGTTAGTCCCAAGTTTCTTCCATTCGGCATGAGCTAAAAAAAGTTGATTTGTATGAAGCCAAGAGTGCTCGAATGCATTGGCTCAAAGTGGGGGATAGAGTGACCAAATATTTTTTCAATGGCTCAGACCTCCTGCCCAGTATTCTCAATTTCAAGCCATTCAAGTTGATGGGCAGAGATTCACAGACCTTTCAAACATTGTCAAAGCCTTCATTTCACATTATCAAGGTGTTTTTGCTTCTCAAACCCTTGATGATGCTAGAAGGTAAGCTCTTGCTGATTGTACCATTGTTGTCCCCAACAAGCTTTCTCTTGAGCAAATGATATTCTGTGACACTCCTCTTTCTTTGGAAGATCTAAAAAATGCCTTGTCACTCATGGCCAATGATAAGGCACCTGGTCTTGATGGCTTCCCATGTGATATCTACAAAAAATTCTAGGACATGCTTGGTTATGATCTCCACAAAGTGTATCTTGAAGCCCTACAATGTAGTTCACTGGGTTCCATTATTAACAAAGGTAATGTTGAATTTATTCCTAAGTTTGGAGATCCTGAGTTCATCACTAATTGTAGGTTGATCACCCTACTTAATGTGAGCTATAATATTATTGCCAAAGCCCTTACGCTTAAGATTAAATCTCTCCTACCTTTGATTATCATACCTGAACAATCTAGCTTTGTTTAGGGAAGATATATTCTTGATAATTTTCTTGTTGTTTGGGAAGGTATGGAGTGAGCAAGAAATTCTGAACAAGATGCTTTATTCATTAAAATTGACTTTGAGAAATCCTATGATAATATGGAGTGGTACTTCATCACTGCCATGCTTCAGGCTTTGGGCTTTGGGCCAATGTTTGTGAGCACTATTCTTATGTTATTTCAAGATGCTTCAGTTGTTCTTACTTTGAATAATAGTCAATCTCAGTCAATTTCTCTTGGTCATTTTTGTAATACAGGGATGCCTTCTTACTCCATCTCTTTTCATTCTTGTTGTAGAGGTTTTTGTCTATTTGTTGGTCCATAAGGTGGATCAAGGATTAATCAAGGGTATTTCTCTCCCCAATTTTGATCGTCAGTTGGTCAATGGTCATTTTGCTAATGATTCTTTTTTAACACTTTGAGAAGATGAGAAATCCCTTTCCTCGGCTATTAGTTGCTTAGAGGTGTTTTGTTTAGCCTCTGGTTCTTCTATTCAATGGAAAAAAAACCTCATGTTTTCGACAATCTCAATCCCAACTGCCATGTTGGTTGTGTCATTTCCAATGGACTTGGATTCAACCGGGTTAGGTGTTTAAATTTATTGGAATTCCTTTTGTGTTTCATGGTTCCTCTGCCCAATTGTGGTAGTATGTTATTGAGAAAGTGGAAAAGAAGCTTTCTTACTGGACTAGCAAGAAACTTTATCTGGAAGGAAAATTTTAGATTTGTTTTAAGGTTTTAGCCATTACCCATATCTATTATTAGTCTTGATGGGTTTCATCCAAATATTGTTATAAAAAGCAAGATAAGCTTCTGAGAGATTTCTTGTGGGCCAAATACTCTGTCAAATGAGGTTTTCATCGGGTAGCCTAGTAAATTTGTTGTTTGTCCAAAGACTATGGAGGCATGGGTTTGTTTGATTGTCATCGACAAGGTTTTGCCCTTTGTGCTAAATGTATCACCTGATCTTTAATTGGGGATGAATCTTGGAAAGTATTGGTCAGGCATTGCATTTCTTCTGGTTTTCTTAAGGGGAAGAAAATTTGGAAAGGGATGGGATTGCAATCCATTCTTACTGTCCTTGTCCCTGTTAAAGTTAAAGATTCTTTTTTCATTCAAAGTATTTGGAAAGCCTGGGAGGCCTTCAAACACTGGCTCAGTTGGAAAGGGAGTTTTTGTAAAGAAAATGCCTCTTTGCCTTCCATGAATATTTGGTGGTCTTCGGTTATCACTTGGCAGGACTCTCCCCTAGCTCTGGTGTAGTGGGTCAGAGCGCAGAGGTTCTATAAGGGTGGTATTGCTTCCATTTTTTATTTCTTCTCTCGACATACTAGGAGTTGGATACCTTGGGAAAGTTTTTATCAAATTCACAATTTAAATCCTGGTGATAGAGATACTTATGAGGTGATTATTGATAGTATTCCATTTTCTTTTTAGTGCAAATTGTATAAGCATTTTCAAAAACCTTGGTGGTCAGATTGGTGTTGGCTTGGGGAGCTTCCTGTTTTGCAATATAAAGCTCATCTAGGTTACAAATGGCTCACCCCGCAAGTTCCAATGGTTGATAAGCTCACTATGAGATGGGACTTAGTCTCTCTTCCCTCCCAATGGAATAAGAGGTTTTAGATTGCTTGGGCTACTTATATTGAACCTAAACAGAGTTTTTTGCTTGGGGCCTCTTGCACTAGGGTTTGCCTGTTGGCAATAGGCTCAAGCATCTGGGTGTTCATAATCCCATTTTCCCGATTTACGGATAGACGAAAGATTTACTGTATATTTTTTGGTTTTGTGATTGGGCTCAGTCAGCATGGGAGTGGCTTCTTGAAATTTTTAGATATTTTATGCAAGAGGATTTTACCTAGGTGCATCTATTTTGGGTGACCCTATTACTTGTTCCTTCAACTTGGGTGTTGTTTGAAATATTTTTAGAATTGATACCCTGTTTTATTTTTGGAAGTCCCGTAATAGAGCTATTTTTTCTTAGCAAGATGTCGAGCCTGTCTTCTCTGTTGCTGATAAATATGCTATATTCTTTGATTGATAGTTACAAATTCAAGTACAGGTTGAAAAAGTACATGTGGAGTTGCAATACTTACGTACCCTCATGAAGCATTGGGAGAATGTGCCTTGCGTTATGAGTCGACATATTTAACACTCTTTTAGCGGTTATTATCTGGCTTTTTATGGACAGTTTTTGTTACTCTTGTACACTCCTAACCACAGTGGTTAGTGTGTTCGTTTACGAGGTGTGGTAATCCCACCTTCATTTTTTTGTATGATTAGACACTTGTTTTATTAATATAATGGTTTTTCATGGAAAAAAAGAAGTTATTTTAGCTTTAGACTTTGTATGTTACATTAAGACTAGATTAAATTTAAGCTTAGATTAAAATTATGTACAATGTTTTAATAACAAAAATTTGAGCTAATAAATATATATTAAATAAATAACATTTATAATAAAAATCATGTCAAAAATTAAAAATACTTTATATTATTATAAAATTATATATTTAAAATTTTAATTTTAATTCTTACAACTTAAAAAATTATTAAATTATAAAATTACAAACCTTGAGACTCGCGTAATTGTGAAATCTAATATCTAATTGAATTTGGTTTTTTAAGAGGTAGGAATGCATGGCTTCGAAGGGTAATGTCGTTAAGAATATGCTTACGTCGAGAATAGGTTAGGTATGGTTTTATGTGGTTATATAGGAGAGTTGGTTACAACAACTTTTTTTTAAGCTAATAGTGTAGGGTTCAGGGTTCAAGCTATATGGATTGCAACCATTAAATTTATTCGTCTCGTTTTTTTTGACCTGCGTGAGATGGGGACTGGCAGTCACTCATGATTCCTGTTGTCGTCAGTCTGGTACCACTCAAAGGATTTAAAATAGATTACAAACTAGTACCATCAAGATTTGAACCCAGGTTTCTTCACAGCAAATACCCGTTCAAACTAACACTTATCAATCCACTAACTCTTAAAACTAATAAGCGCTAGAATATAATCAATCAACCTTCTTTATTTGAACTTGTTAAATTTTTAGTTTTTTAATGAGGTAGGAATGCATGGCTTTGAAATGTATTGCCGTGAAGAATCGAGGATAGGCTAACGTCGATAATGACAAAATGAGGATGGGCTAGGGTATGGTTAGTCAACCCACTTAATTTGAACTCGTCTATTTTTTAGTTTTTTAATGAGGTAGGAATACATGGCTTTGAAAGGTAATGCCGTCAAGAATCGAGGATAGGCAAAGATGGGCTAGGGTATAGTTAGTCAACCCTCTTTATTTGAACTCGTCTAATTTTTAGTTTTTAAATGAGGTAGGATTGCATGGTTTTCAGATGGGCTAGGGTATGGTTACCCGGCTGTGGGTATCCAGTCAACCCTCTTCGTTTAGTTTTTAATTTGGTAATTATATAATTATTTTATTATTTTAAGTTCATTTTTTAAAATTGAATTTGTATAATTATTTTATTATTTTTAAGTGACTTTTATTAATTTATTTTACTAAATCAACCCTCATATAATTACTTTACATAGGTCAACCCTCTTTAATTGAACTTATATAATTATTTTACTAAGTCAATCATCTTTAATTGAACTCTTATAATTATTTTACTATATTTTTAAATCAATCCTCTTTAATTAAACTCCTATAATTATTTTACTATTACAATATTTATAATTTAATAAATTATAGTGGATAGCACAGACCGAAAGAAGAAATCGAGATTAAATTTCTATTAAAAAATTAATTTTAAATTTTCTTAATAATTATACAAATGTCAAATTATGTCTAACATAATTTCAAAATGTATATTTCATAACACATAATAAACATTAAACTTTATTTTTATTAGTTTTATAATATATAATTAATTATTAAAATATATTAATATAATAATTTTATAATAATATAAAGGTTAAGGTAATAAATTAATGGTTTTTTTATTATTATTTGTTAGCTTGAAGTCTCTTCTAAATGGGAGCCCTTCCAATCCCTTAATTGAAATAAATACTTATCGAGATGAGCTAAGTAAAAAAAAAAAAAAACTTTATAAAAAAATTATTAATATTTTTTTTCCTGCTTGATAAGAGAGTTGTTTTTTTATTGAGTAAATACTTCTTATACATATACATATACGTATCCGTCGTGGGGGCTGAACGTGGGTCACATCATCGTGGGGGTTGAACCTGGGTCACATCACCGAATAAGAGAGTTGTTACAACCACACTATTTTTAGTAGTTGGCATATCCGTCGTAGTGGAGGCTGAATCCGGGTCACATCACCGATAAGAGAGTTATTACAACCACACTATTTTTAGTAGTTGGCAAGCGCAGGTTTAAACCACAAGGTTGCATCCACTAAACCTAGGTTTAAACCACAGGGCTATCCACCAAATCTATTCCACCTCATCTGTCTAATGAGCATTTAGAGGATTCAGATCAAACTACTACCCTTGCAAGAGGCTTCCCCAAGGTTTAAACCTAGATCCTTTTTAACAAGTATCCAACTAGACTAATACTTACCGATTCATTGCGCTAGAAACAAAAACAACGACGGGGCACAAACGCAGTCTAGATGTTCCTCTGCACAATTCCTCTCTCGTAATTAAGGGAAACCCTTAATTTCAAAAGCGATTCCCTTCCCTTCGATGGATACACCCACCAGCGCTGCCATTGACTACATTTATCCTGCTCGTAGCGCTTCCCCTCATTGTTTTATCCTCCTTCAAGAAGAATAAATATCGTCTACCGCCCGGCCCTCCGGGATGGCCTATCGTGGGCAACATTCCCCAAATCATGCTCTCCTCCAAGCCCTTCCACGTCTACGTGGAGAACTTGAAGAAGAAATACGGGCCAATCTTCACCATCCGCATTGGGCCGCAGCGCATGATTATAATGGGGAGCCACGAGCTCGCCCACGAAGCGCTGGTGCAGCGGGGCGCCTCCTTCGCCACGCGGCCGCCCCCGCGCGGTGCTCACAAGATCCTGAGCAACAAGGGGATGACTATGAGTGCCGGCGCCTACGGCCCCCAGTGGCGCGCCCTGCGCCGAAACCTCGTGGCCAAGGCGCTCAGCTCCGCTGCCATCAAGTCCTTTAAGCAGAGGCGGGAGTGGGGGATGGAGATCCTCACGGAGGAGTTGAGCAACGAGGCCCGGAGCAACGATGCCGTGGTTGTGGTGCGCCACCTGAGGTATGCGGCGTTCTGTATACTGCTGTACATGTGCTTCGGGGTGCGGCTCGAGGAGAAGGCGGTGAGAGAGGTGCAGGGCGTGTTCAGGGTTTTGCTGCTCAGCTCAGGGTCCTTCGCGTTGGAGGACACGTTTCCGCTGCTTGGTTTCTTTTTCAGAAAGCGGTTGCGGCAGACGATCGCGCTCCGGCAAAGTCAGATGGAGACGGTCGTTCCGCTTATTGAGAGACGCCGGGATGCCCTGGCGGAAGAGAAGGGAGACGATTGCGGGTAATGGAGGAAAATCTTCCTATCTTTCCTTCCTGAATTTTTTGAATTGGTAAATGTTCCGAAAATTATGCATTTAATGTGTCCTAGACAAATTAATGTCAATTTTTTTAACGAAAACTGGCTGCTTAGCTAAATCTTCTAAGCAGAGGTTGCTGCTGTAGGGATTTAGGAACATTAGCAGCGAAAGATTGCTTCGACCGTTTTGCTTGAAAAGATGTAAGAAAGTGGAAGGAATTTTCTTGATTTTATTAATTTTAACGATGCTAGTTATCTGAAAAGTAATTCCATGCCTCGCAACTAATATTTTCAGCCACACGTAGAGTAGAGCGAATGGCGCTGGTGGTCAGCGACCAGTAGTATTTAGATGGAAAACTGGAATAATTTGATTTTAAAATTTTATTGATTAAATTAAAAACATTAATTGGATTTGTATGTTTAATCTATTAGTTTTATTAATTAATGGTAAGTTTTCAAAAAGTTAACTTCAAATTTCATATCTTTTATAAATATGTGCTAAACTTCAATTTTTAGTTTGATAAGGACAATGTGGTGGTTAGGTTTTTGGTTTGTTGATTTTGTTTAACCTATTAAGTTAGGGAAAAGTTTGATCTTGTTCCTCTTCACTTAGTTTAACCATCTTATTAAAGAAAGTCAAGGTATGATGTTTTTTTTTTTAATTACATATCTGCCTCAGAAATACTTTTACGGCACTAAAAGAAAGGACAAGTGTTCAGTTCAACAAGGTCCCAGATTTGAACTTTGGACCTCCGCCTCCCTTAGTTTGATCAAACCAATTGAAGATTTGAACCTTGGACCTCCCCTCCCTTGTAAGGGTTTGATCAAACCAATTGATCTACACCTCAAACCTCTAATCTAATGATGTTACCTATTTTTTTTTTATATTAAAAAAATCTAAACTAAAACAACTCCCCTAACCATGCGGGGCAATGCCACGTGCCAATTGCTTCTCCCTCAGAAAGGGGTCCATGCGGAGTTTACGGCTCCAATGATGACTTGCGTTATCCATTGGACTAAAATTTAGGTAAATACCTCCGAGATAAAGTTTTTACTTAAGTTCTAGGCTGCGTACACCGTGTTTTCTAAACAGCAACAGCAAGGACTCCGATTTCCCTGAAAATATTCCAAATTATACACTTGCAAGGTTAAGATGGAAAAGGCTTTTTTATTTTTGTCTGAAGATAGCCTTTTGATTCAGTTTTTAATTTACTATTTGAGATTGATACGATAATTTTTTAATTTTTTTTTATTTTTAATTAATAAAATAGAAATTAAAAATAATTTATTAATTACATAAATTTATATAATAAAAATATTTATCATTTAATAATTTATTCAAAATAAAAAATCATAAATATAAAACTTACCTTAGTCTTTTAAGGTTTTTTATTTCACTAGTCTTTTATATATATATATTTAATTTTTTTTAATAAAATAAATAATTTAATTAATTAAATTAATATAAACAAGCATTTTATGGTTTACCTCCCTTAGTATGCCCTAGGCTTTAGAATTCATTCCCAGAAAGCCCATGAGAAGAAGTGGAATGAAGTGTTTCTTGTTTGTTTATTTATTTATATTTGTTATAATTTTTTTATAAATTTTAGTTTGTTGGTTAAAGATAAAAGTAATGTAATTTTTAATTTTTATAGTTTGTTGGTTAAAAATGAAAGTAATGAAATAGTGAACATCTAGGAAATAAAACCTTTATAGACTTTAATTTATTGGTTAAAAGTTTAAACAATAGAACTAGGTAATGGGTCACTAATCATTCAAAGAATGGAACCAAATAACAGAACTTTTATAAACCTTAGTTTGTTGACTAAGGCAAAGGGACCTAACCCCACCTCCTAAAAAATGAACTCCAGGTTGCCCATTAAAATTTTTAAAGTAAAGGATTAGATTTTTTAGAGGGTCTAGTCTCACTTATACCAAAATTTAAGAAGAAAAATCTTTAAAAAATTAAAACATACTACTACAATATCCTTAACCAAAAAAAATAAGACATTTCACATGCATTTTAAAAAGCAAAAAAACACTTCTAAAATCAAAAGTTTGAATCTATCTAAGTTAATAAAAAAATGGTGAGTGGCATATTCTAAAAGGCCGAAAAACACTTCTAAAATCAAAAAGTTTGAATCTTTTAATCTAAGTTAATAAAATAATGGTGAGTGGCATATTCTAATAGGCAGAAAACACTTCTAAATAGGTTTGAATCCTTCTAATCTAAGTTAAAAAAATGGTGAGTGGCATATTCTAAATTTCAATTTAGTAGGTTGCAGCTTCTAAAAATATTGTTTAAAAAGTATTCTATAAAAAAAACTCTTTCGGCGAGAATAATAGAACATTGTTAGGGTTTTTAGTGCGAGTCCTTTTAAGTTTTATTATAGAGTTTTTTTATGGTTTTATTTTTAGCAATCTAACGGTTTGTGTTGGTGTTATAAGGGAGAAGGTTACTATTAATGATATTTTTAAGGCGTTTTTAAAAATTATTTTTACTGATTTTTTTTGCATTAAGGGTTTATTTTTTGATGTTGTTTATTTTTATTGAGTTTATTGAATTTACATGTAGTTAGCTAGAGTCACATACCTTGGTCAAGTATTTTATCGAAAATATTTTTCATGAGTTCTTACTAAGGGCTTGGATCTCTTCAACATGGCCCTCCATGATGTTACTATTCAACTGGTACAAAGTTTTATAAAAGATTTTTTGTCGGAGATATCTCGTTTGAGTTCTTACTAAAGGCTTGGATATCTTCAACACGGCCCTCCATGATGTTACTATTCAACTGGTACAAAGTCTTATAAGAGATTTTTTCATTTTTCGTTTTGCTAACCCTGTACGTGTCACAACTCTTTATTAGCATGGTCCCTATCATTTATGAAGTACTTTGCTCATTCTTTAATCGTGGATTCATGATTTTACTGTCTCTACGAACAAATCCTCTAAAGTTTTGATTTGGATGGAGTTCCTCGGTCTTCCGTTCCTTTTATGGGTTGTTTTAGACCAAATTATCAATGTGCTTGGGCGTATGGTTCTCATTGAACCTAAAAAACTCAATGTTCATCCGACCAAGTGGGTATGTGTAGAGGTAGATTTGTCAAAGTGGAGGAGGCCACTATTTCTCAGTAGGTGGTTTACATTAATCTCCCAAACACCTATTTTTGTTGCTAAGCACTTGATCATAAGGTGAAGGATTGTTCGTGTATGCCGCATCCCAAGCCAAAGTTGACTTTTGTGCTCACCCCTAGGGCAACCACTCAACCTAAGTCAAATTTTGTGCCCACCCTTTGGACAACCACTCAACTTGTGGGCCATTGCAAAAACCTGGGTTCTCATGCTATTCCCACTCCACGACAGTTGTCCCATGCTTGCAGCCTTCAGTTCCATGATTTTTTTGGCAATCATCACAAGCTCGATGCCTTCATTTCCACAAATGACTATTTTTCTTGTTCCATAGTCCTCACCCATGAAGGGCACAACACCAGATGCATAGCCCTCATCAATGTAATTGGTGATTCCTACAAAGGAAGCAAAATATGGGGATCCCTCCCATTTTGTGTAGTTTTGATGTTCTCGTAATCCTCGATAGGAAAAAGTAGATGGGGACAGTGTACCTGAAAAATGGTTTCACCCATATGGACTTGGGTGGGCCAGTGCCAACCCTAATAGTTTCAACAATTTTGGGGCATTGGCATTGCTTAAACAAAAGTAAGACAAAAGAATTTTAGATGAGAAATCGACCTTTACATTTGATACTCGGGTCATAAGTCTACTTGAAAATATTTACTTACACGGGTGCTTGAAAGAACCAACCACTTTACGAGTTAGATCTCTCTAAAGTTACAATTTTTTAGTTTAAGGCTCTTTTTTGCTCTAATTTAATTTTTAGTTTCTCTTTTTGCAATGTGAACAACAAATCCCTTGGTAATGTGTTCGTGTTTTTTTCGTTTTGTTAAACATTTTTAACCTTGACTTAATTTATTTATTTATATTTTGTTAGGCTCTTTTAACCTTGGTTTAGTTTCTTGCATAAGTTTTGGGATGTACTTCCATCCATTTTTTTTTTAATTTGCATTCTCATTATTTTTAATAAAATAAAATCATTTTAAAAAATACAAAAATATTATATAACAAAATACTAAAGATGATTACCAATTCCTTTATTTTATTATTATTATTATTATTATTATTTTTAATAAACTATTACATAGCATATCCGCAAACATGTGAGATGTGAGAGGGAGAGATTTGAACCTACCCACTCCACTCCTCTCCAACTCCCTCACATGGACGAATTATTATTTTTTCTTGTAATATTAAGAGATGAGATTTTTGACCAGGAATCCCCAACTTGTTACAACAACTCCACTAGGGAGACACACACCCACCCCTTACACACTCACCCACGCCAATTACAACTACTCCACCCCTCACACACTCACCCACGCCAACCTCCCAAAAAAGAGTCAAAGCCCAAACCACCTCCCGAAAAAGAATCAAAACCCAAACCATTGCATTGTATTGTATTTTATTATTATTAATTAATTAATTAAGAATGCATTTTTTTTTTTGAAAGGCATACCTGGATTCCTTGCTTTGTCTGGCCGTCGACGGCGGGAGACATTTGACGGAGGATGACCTGGTGATGCTGTGCGCCGAATTCATCAACGCCGGCACCGACACGGCGACCACGACCATGGAGTGGCTCATGGCCAATCTGGTGAAGAACCCCCACATCCAGGCCAAGCTCTACGACGAGATAGTTGCCGTCGCCGGAAAGGTAAAGCCGTTGGAAGCGGACGACTTAAGCCGAATGCCGTACTGGAAGCGGTGATGAAAGAGACCCTCAGGCGCCACCCGCCGACAAAGTTCATTGTCCCGCGCGCCGTCACGGACGATTGCGCTCTCGGCGGGTACGACATTCCAGCGGGCGCCATAGTTAATTTCTGCATTGGAGAGAGGGGCAACGATCCGAGGGTGTGGGAGAATCCCGCGGATTTCGTTCCCGAGCGGTTCCTGAGGGAGGACGTGGATATGACCGGGAGCTGGCAGGAGAATTTGCCCCGGCTGTTTTTCATGTGGAGCTTATCGTGGGGCGATTGGTGCAGAAGTTTAAGTGGGAGTGCAAGCCGAGAGAAACAGTGGAACTGGAGGAAAAGCAGGAATTCACCACTGTTATGAAAAATCGTTTGCAAGCTGTAGTGAAAGAAAGGTAAACGGGTCTAGCACTAGAATTGCGTGGAATTTAAAGGACACCGCAAATATGTATAACCAGCTATATGGTTGAACATAACTCTCAGACTGTTAATGTGTTAGTGACTTTTGTCTGTAAAGTTCTTAGCATTGAATATAAGTTGTAGTAAGTGTTTAAGTAGTATTAATGTGGAACGAACTCCACTAGTGCTGCCTCTAGCCCGTCATCCACTTTTAGCTCTCCACCGGTAGATATTATGTTGGAGGAGAGCTTAGGCACAGTCCCTCGACTTGAGCAAGCTCGAGGGAATTTAAAGCGTTTTAATTTAATAATGGTCCATGTTCCAAAGTTATTATAAGCAAATTTGAGGTGAACTTGGAGCTCAAAATCTCCTCTTTAACCTTTAACACCTTTACAGTTTTTGGAGCTCAAAATCTTCTATACAGTTTTGAAAATTTCATATGATATTACAATAAAGAAAAGAAAGGAAAAGGACATGCTACTCTAAGTTAGTAGAGTGAGAAATTCTAAATTATTAAAAACAATGGTTTATATATATACATATACATGCATTATTAATTAATATTATAAAATTTAAAGGTATTTAATTGATATTACATTATAATTATGGTAGTATTATAAAAGTTAATAATTGTAAGTATATCAAATGAATATATAGTAGTGTCATCAATAATAGTCAGAGCATGTGGTAGTATCATAATAGTTGATAATTATACATGCATAGTTTTATAATATTTAAACCAAAAATGTAATAAAAAAAATGTCATTTGATTTAAATGTTGGGGTTTATTTTTAAGATTATAACCGTGTAGATGATGTGAAACCTTGATTCTCCATCAATAACCCTTAGTTCTATTGAACTAAATAAATAATCGTTATTTTTACCTTTAATATTAGAACCTTCTGATCTTAAAGGGGATTTTCATACTGAGAATATCGTGGGTCATTATGTTCAATTTAAAATACGGGGTTGTATTATTATTAAGAGGATTTGGGAGGCATGGAAGACGGTTGGCTCTACGGTTTATTGGACTTATATGGAAGAGCGTAGAGGCTGGGTGCTTCCATATAGGTCTATTTGAATATGGAAAGATAGTGGGATGTATGCCACGAACCTTTCTCGTCTTAGATGCAAGAGGTTGGTTAAGAGGGGAATTAAGAAATGGGCAGATCTATAGGATTCAGGAGCCCCTGATTGGATTATATGGAAGGATCTTTGCAATAAGTTTAAGTTGAAAGCTTCTAACAGGGATGCTATTGGTCAGATTAATTCTCTTCTTCCCCCTAAACAATGGTATAAGTTAAATGGTGGTTTTCCTGGCCCTTTCTGGCGTGACTAGAGGTGGAACTTTCAGGGGAGCATCATTTCTTACAAATATACTAAGATTTACAAAACTCTATTGCCTAATACTTATTTGCATATCTTGTTAAACAGACGTTGGGATATTGTTTGTCTAGAGAATAAGTTGAAGAAGAGGCTAAAGCAGGTTTGGCAATTCCGATTATTTGTTCAGATCAAGGTTTTTTTTGGTTGCTTATTTTCCAAGGTATCCATTGCAAGGCAAGGTTGGCAAGGTGGATGAATATCTTAAACCTCTGTAGTAGTTGTGGCAGAAAATAAACTGTTAAACATATTTTTTGGGATTGCATTATAGCAAGGAATGTTTGGAAAATATTGAAGTGGACCTACTATCCTATCCTAGGTGATAGGTGGAGTTGGAAATTGGTTCTTTTGGGAGATGCCTTTGGCTGCCCTCAGCATCTTAGGGGGGTATGGACTGTTATCAGAGCAACAAATTTGTATGCTATTTGGAAGGCGAGATACAGTTTAGTTTTTCGAGATGAATCTAAATTTTACTCCTTTCACTTTAGATTGTATTGTTGAGACAATATAACTACCTTAAGCATTATCGTACAAATTATCTAAAAAATATTTATATCATATTAAATATATAATAATTTAATATTAATTATTTTAACTCATAAATAAACCAACAATTAAAAATTTAGTACATTTACATTCTAATTTTATATACATTATGAAAAAAATTAGGCAACCTTCGTATACTTATCTTTTATATAAAAAAGAATCATTAAAATCATGAGTTTTTTTAAAGAATTTAGTTTTTCTTAAATATGTGGAATTTCTAGATTAACCCTCCAATATATGCATAACTTTTATTCATGTTATTTTTAATAAGTATCTTTGTTTTTGACGTGGATGCAATCTCAATACATAATTATTTTTTATTTTATTCTTTTTCTATTGAGTATGTATTTATTCTTAACACTTAATTTCAAAAATCATATTAACTAAAAGCTTAATAATTCTTTGACATATAAACCTTTTAAGACACATTTATTTAGCAGTTCATGGTATTAAATTGAAATTATTAGTTAAATCTTCAAACTTCAAACTAGGACTTCTCTAATTATGACATTTTGGTGCACTCCTTTTACAACATGCTTTATAATGTATTACAAATTGCATTTAATAATTCCTTTGTGTATTGAGCTTTTTTTAATTTCATTTAAGAAACATATGGTTAATATCTATATACAACTACTTCCTCTTCTTAACAAGGTGTGAAAAAATAATGTTCCTTTATGAGGTCCTTCAACCAAGTAGCTATTGACTTCTTTTCTATTGTATCTTTTGAAAATCCTCATAAATGAAGGCATTTTGGTCTTCTACCTTCTATATGACTTGAATCTTCACTCTTAGATAGAAATAAGTTAATTGAACATATTAAAAGAATTCTATGCATCTAAAAATAATTTGTGGATGTGAACTAACAATTAATAAATTACCATGTCATGTTCAATATTTTATTTTATTCACACAATGGACATTAACTCACAATGGAGCCTCTAATTGAAAGTTGCTTGAATGGATTACCAATAAAGATAAAATTTGTAACCATTGTAGTCTCTAAAAAGAGCAGACAAATTAGAAGTCATTGAGTATTGACAAGTATACAATCAATATTTTGAATCCTCGAAGGGCTAGTGGTCCACCTCACATCATATAACGGGTAGTTGTTCTAACTAACCAAGAGTGAAAGTGGTTATAATGGAAAAAAATGGAGTAATAAAATAAATGGGTGGGAGATAACAAAGGAAATATATTGATTCCCTTATGTAATCCAAAAATAAAAAAATTTCTTTATAAATAAGACAATTTAAAATCAAATGATTGAGATAAGTTATTCTTAATAGAAAAGGCTTAAGTTCAAATCTTGATAGACATAAAGATATTGTATGTAAGTGGTTGGTACTTACCCTTAACAAAGTTGTGGTATTCTCATTATAAAAAAATCTAGAAAATTTATCCTTTATAAAATAAGCTACAATTTAAATGTTCACCTTTGAAAGTGAATGGACTAAAATGAAAAATTACTTCAACATCATCATCACTATATGAATACATGTCAATGTAGTAGAGCTAACCACTATCTTCATAATTATCATGTTATCATCATAAGATATTACATTACCATGTTAACAACTTATATGTCAATGTACTAGAGCTAATCACTACCTTCATCATTATCATGTTATCAAAACAAGATATGATATCACCATGTTAACAACTTATTTTAACCTTGCAAGCTTTAAATATGAGTCTCTTTATTGGAAGTCTACATATTTAATGTATGTTTTTTAATCGGTTATATGGGATTGAAATGACCCCACCTATATTACTTCATGATCACATAGTGGTATTACAATAGCTTGATAATTATGCATGTATCACTTGGCAAGATTAAAACCTAGGTTTCCTCATTGAAAGTTGAGGAATATAACTGGTTGAGCTAATACCATTTTATTTTGAACCACTTGTTTTAATTTTTATTGATGAAATAATTTACCACGAGCTAATATTATTCAATGAAATAATATTATTTTTCATTAAAAAATAATTTAATTTTTTTATTTAATACATATGCTTCTAAGAGAGATGTTGATTGGTTATGGTTGAGTTCTTGCTATTAGATAACCTTTGATTTGATTTCCTTGAGGATCAACAATTATATTATGAAAATATTTCATTTTGATACCACAATTGTTATGAGACTTACACATGGTAAGAGTTTGCATAGTGAAAACTATGACGAAAGAGAGAAATTTTTGGTCATGAGATAAAATTCAAGGATTAAGGATATTCCACTTCAAAATAAGAAGCAATTAAAGCCAATCTACAACATCATATGGCAGGCTACCATAACTCACTTTCAACTATTAGAAGAAACATAACAGGATATAAGGGATGAGAAAGTACAATGTGTAAGTTCAATTTTAGAAGGAATTTAAAGTGCAAGGGAAGATGTGGAGGAAAATCCTAAAACAAAAATGATAGAAGAAGTAGGTTTATTCTAGGTGAATCATCTTCATTTTTCTATAGTATAGAATCCTTTCCTCATAATAAAAGTGAAAGTGGTGTAGAGGTTATCCCTTGCATTTTAGAATTTCAAGAGAAACATAGATAGATAGATAGGTATTAACGTGGAACGAAATTCCAATAATGGAATATGCCACTAGAATTGCATCATCACATTAACCGATTAGAAAGCAAGAGGGCCAACCCCCCACACACATGCCCAAAATTGATGTTAATAGGGGTGAGGAATCCCACAAAATGGGACCAAGGACTTGCACCTTTAAGCCTGCTACCCCATTGGCAAAGAGTATGACAAGTGTTGGGGTTTATAAACCACTCAAGTCCCACAACACAATTAATATGGGATTATTCACAAATAAACACACACACACAAACTACACTAAAAATATAGATAGGTATTAACGTGGAACGAAATTCCAATAATGGAATATGCCACTAGACTTGCATCATCACATTAACCGGTTAGAAAGTAAGAGGGCCAGCCCCCACACACATGCCCAAACTCGATGTTAATAGGGGTGAGGAATCCCACAAAATGGGACCAAGGACTTGCACCTTTAAGCCTGCTACCCCATTGGCAAAGAGTATGGCAAGTGTTGGGGTTTATAAACCACTCAAGTCCCACAACACAATTAATGTGGTATTATTCACAAACAAACACACACACAAACTACACTAACAAGATAGATAGGTATTAACATGGAACAAAATTCCAATAATGGAAGAGCATCCTTGCACTTTAGGGTTTTTAGGGCAATATAAAGAAGAATGTGTTTTTGAGGTTTTTCTTTGCAATTCATGACCTTCATAGTAAGATAAACTTGATAATTTTTACTATGAGAAATGTGTGAATATTGAAGAGATTGATGAAGATGAAAGTATTTTTGGAAACGAGAAAAAAAAGGTAGACCCAAGAAGTAAAAACAAAGAGAAAAAGAAACCCAAAAGAATCTTGATATGGGAAAATAAAAACAAATATCACAAATGTTAAGAAGAAGTGGGGCTAAATCCACAAATACAATACAAAACAATAATAAAAATAGTATCTTGGAAAATTAGTGGTATGAATAAGAACCGTGATAAAAATATTAAGAAAATTTCAAACTGTTATTAAAGAATATATTTATAGATATAAAAAATAGATAAAAAATATTTTAGTCATCATGAGTGAGATTTTATCTCTTACTAAAAGTGATTGTGGAAACTTGGCACTTTAAGGAAGTTGAATATGTTTGATAGAAATGCAAATGAAGAATATTTCTATATAAAAATAGCCGAATATGATTTAATTAACTTCATAGAGGTAATGTAATATTTTTTTTCGCACCCAACAAAAGACACATATAACTAATTAAAAAAAGAAAAATCAAATACGGTATTAAATTCTTAATAAAATTTGTATTTATGTATTTTAGTTTATATGGTGGAATCGGTAGCTGCCATGATGATCTGGGCATACTATCTATATTTATGTCACCTTAGTATTCTACACTATTTACCCCTTAAATCACCACATAATACTCCACATAGTTCACCCCTATAACCACCATGTTGCATTCATTTTAAATATTTTACACCGTTGAAAGCACCATGAAAGGAAAAAACATTCAATCTAACAAGTTCCAATATTTGAACCCTGGGAATTTGTCCCCCTTACAAGGTTTTACCACACCAATTGGTCTACACCTCAGACCTTAAAAAAGTTTTAATTTCAAATCTTACCTATAATCATATATAATTATCAAATTGATGTAATATCATTCTATAATATATATATACCAAAATTATTATTATTATTATTATGTTTTTTTTAATTGGTAAACAAAGGGATTTTAAGGGTCCCCAAACCTATTACAACAAAACTGAGATAGGGCATGAGAAAGCACCAAACTTAGAAACACACATCAGAACAAAACGTTCAAAAAGACAAACCAAAGACTCAACTCCAAGAGAACAAAAAGGAGAGAGTCAAGAAGGTACAAATGACACAAAGAACTATTAGCCAAACAAAACAAAAAACCAAAAGGGTACTCCCTTACATAGCTAATTCAGAGTTGTCAGATCCATCTACTAATTAACCAATTCCTAAATTTCAATGATGAAGAAAAACATCACCTAAAGCGAGCCTAGGAGCGTAGAGTGCTTCTCATATAGAATTGAAAAAAGAGAAGGCATGCTCAAGGAAACAAGGGCTATAAAATGATAGGCTGCAAAAACACCATCCAGATCACCAATGATATTGAAGAAATACTCGGTTGAGAATGCCAAAGGACGTGCAGTACAAACATCATCAGGTTCAATCACACCTTTGAACACCTTTTAGTTGGGAGCCCATCCACTGAATCTAATTAAGATCCACCAAAAGTTGACCAATAGTCTAGCACCGACCACAAGGAGGAGATTGACATGAAACTATGAGGATCATTGAAAGGAATCACACTTTAAGACACCAATAAGAGGGGGACACCCATAGTGTAGCAACACAAACACACGACAACATCTGAGAATCCAAGGGAGGGGACAAAGAATATTCTAGGCCCAACACAAAAAATCATAGCTATCCATGATCATCAATTATCAAATTATGAAGGTTTTGGGGAAAATTATCCGTCCAAACCTGAAGACCATGTTGAGAAAGTCCCAAATTTACCATCAAATCCATCACTTTGTTGCCTTCTCAAAAGATGTGTTGAATTTGAATCTCCCTTCTTGACTTTAAAATCCTGATGGCTTCAACTATGACATTAGTGATGCTCCAATGGGGTTTGCTAGAGGATTTGACAATATTCAAAAAGTCCCCATCCACAATGATCTTATGAAAGTCAAGGGATTCCACCAATAGCAGCCCCTGAAGAAAACTCCTTGGTTTAGCAAAATGTGATGTTTGGGTGGAGAGATTGTTGGCATATTCACCAATCAACTTCCCTTTGGAGTTATAAATCACACCACCACCAGCAGGTCCTGGGTTACCTTTGAAAGCACTATCAAAATTCAACTTAACCCATCCCTAAGGAGGAGGGGACCAAGCTATGGAAGAGCGCAGAGAGAGGAGGACCATCCATATGACAAAGAGCACAGAAACCAATCCTACTCTCCAAAATGATTATTATTATTATTACAAATTAAAAATTACTATTATCAATTCAATTATTAAAATATAATAATATTATTATATCGATATTAATTTTTTTCCTTTTCATTATTATTATTTTTTATTTAATGGAAGAAAAAGTTTTGAAAAAGATCTCAAACCGTTTAAAAAAAAAAACCATACAAATAGCCTTCCTTTCTCTAAGAAAGTAAAAATAAAATAACACCAACCAACAAACTTTTCAAACCACCCCATAACTTAAAAAAAATCAAATTAAATTAAATTAAATATTAAAATTATAGGCAAGGACAGGACACTAGAAACGAAGATTCTTCACCATCAACATGCCGATCGTGCGCATGTGCTTTGTGTTAAAAGCTGCACACATAAAGGCTGTACATGACGCGTGAGGAAACGAAGTGATTCTTCGCCGTCACGATCGTTACATGTGCTTTGTCTTCGAGTCTGTACATTTCACGGCTCGGCATGATCGTTCACATGTGCTTTCTCTTCAAGGCTGTACATTTCACGGCTAGACATGACGCGCGTGAAAACTAAGTGATTCTTTGCCGTCAACGTGCCGATCGTTCACATGTGCTTTGTCTTCGAGTCTGTACATTTCACGGCTCGGCATGATCGTTCACGTGTGCTTTCTCTTCAAGGCTGTACATTTCACGGCTAGACATGACGCGCGTGAAAACTAAGTGATTCTTCGCCACAAGCTTTTGGTACACGCACCCGTACTGAAAATGGAATGCCAACAGTGGCCCTGAAGGAAGATATCTGTGGAAACTTGAAGAGTTCAAGTAACTTCCGGTATATGTGGCAGTTAACCACAATTCTATATATAACAAGCACTCCCAAATGATCACTGCTCTAAAGCAGGTTGTTCTATGGGGTATATATCTTTAACTTAGAAAGTCTTAAATATATTCTATGGGGGTATATAACTTTAATTTAGAAAGTCTTAAATATATTCTATGGGGTATATAACTTTAATTTAGAAAGTCTTAAATTTTATGCATGCTTTTATAGTTTATTCGAAACTTACTTTGCAAGAACAACGTTTTTTTCTTTTTCGCTTTGACAAGACCAGTTTCTCGTGTGTTTGTTTATTTATTTATATTTATAATTTTTTATAAATTTTAATTTGTTGGTTAAAGATAAAGGCATTTTCTTTGGATTGAATTTGTTTCTATGAAGTCAGAATTGAGATGTTTGTTCCGCTCAATAGCTTAGAAGTTTGAAAGAATCTTGATCGAACCCCCAACATCTATGTCATTCAGACACAGCCCCCGAGTATGTGTTAAAGTTATATACAAAGAAAAATTTCCAAGCATTTTAAACTGATAACTTTAGAAGGGATAATTTTACAGGAAATCCAATATCTAAATCTACCCAATGCATGTTTTGTGTGTCAATCTCAAGATCATCAGTTAAGGGATTGTCCTCTCCGTAAACCGCCTAAATCTAATGATCCAGAGCCTCAGGAGCCTAATGACAAAACTAACATATCAGACTCACAATCCAACCAAGAGAATGACCAGAATAAATACATTACCCCCAAAGAAGCATTGAAAGAGGATCAATCTCAAAATAAGAAGAATGATTGGAAGGGAGACATAGAAGATCCACAGGCTGAATCCTCTTCAGAATGGGTGCATATCCAAAAAAGGAAAGAGGCTAGAGACTCGGTAGAAGCACCTCCAAAGAACAAGCGCAGATCAACCTCACCCAATCAGAGAGATAATAATGGAAGTCCACATGCAATGGGAGAGAATGCTACAACCCAAGTAGAAAACACTTCATCTCGAGGAGATTTTATTCCAGGTTTTAAACAGTTGGGTAACAGGTTTGAGGTTCTCACTAACTCAGTTACTTGATGAAATTTCAAATTTGTTCATGGAATGTGACGGGAATTTCTATCCCCACAAGAAGTATACTAAGTAAATTTTTGAAATCTGTAAAGTACAATGTGGTTTGTCTTTAGGAAATTAAAGCTAGTGGTTTTTATTTGAAAAGTTGTATAGATTTTAGTTGGAGAGGCGCTTGGTGGTATTCGTCTCACAATGATGGCTCTAGAGGTGCTATCGTCATTGTAAATGCTTGGCTAGCCCCCCTTATAGTAGATCAAGGAGTGGATTCGTATGGACATCTAGTTTGGGGTACTTTTTTGATAGTTGGATATGTTGTCTGTATCTATTTGGTTTATGCCCCTAATAATCCACTAGAAAAAAGCAATCTATGGGAATGGATGAGCAACAACTTACCTGATGCACATTGGGTCATTGGGGTGACTTTAACGTGGTAGAATGGACGAGAGACAGAGAAGAGAAGGAGGTTTGAAAAATGCATCTCAAGGGTAGAAAAAGAAAAGTGGTCAAATATGAAGGTTTCTCTACAAGTGTTTGACATAAATTTTTATTTCTTTTTAATTGAAAGTGTTATATATATATATATAATAATTTTTTTTATAAAATAAATAATTTAATTAATTAAATTAATATAAACAAGCATTTAATGGTTTACCTCCCTTAGAATGCCCTTGACTTCAAAATTCATTTTGAGAAAGCCCCTGAGAAGTGCAATAAAAAGAACAACATTTTTTTTCTTTTTCGCTTTGACAAGACGAGTGTCTCGTGTGTTTGTTTATTTATTTATATTTGTTATAATTTTTTATAAATTTTAATTTTTTGGTTAAAGATAAAGGTATTTTTTTGGATTGAATTTGTTTCTATAAAGTCAGAATTGAGGTGTTTGATCCACTCAATAGCTTAGAATTTTGGAAGAATCCTGATCAAACCCCCAACATTTATGTCATTCAGACACAACCCTTGAGTATGTGTTGAAGTTGATCTACAAAGAAAACTCCCCAAGCATTTTAAACTGATAACCTTAGAAGGGATAATTTTATAGGAAATCCGATATCTAAATCTACCCAATGCATGTTTTGTGTGTCAATTTCAAGATCATAAATTAAGGGATTGTCCTCTCCGTAAACCGCATAAATCTAATGATCCAGAGCCTCAGGAGCCTAATGACAAAACTAACATATCAGACCCACAATCCAACCAAGAGAATGACCAACATAAATACATTACCCCCAAAGAAGCATTGAAAGAGGATCAATATCAAAATAAGAAGAATGATTGGAAGGGAGACATAGAAGATCCACAGGCTGAATCCTCTTCAGAACACCTACATATCCAAAAAAGGAAAGAGGCTAGAGACTCGGTAGAAGCACCTCCAAAGAACAAGCGCAGATCAGCCTCACCCAATCGGAGAGATAATAATGGAAGTCCACATGCACCGGGAGAGAATGCTACAACCCAAGTAGAAAACACTTCATCTCGAGGAGATTTTATTTCAGGTTTTAAACAATTGGGTAACAGGTTTGAGGTTCTCACTAACTCAGTTACTTGATGAAATTTCAAATTTGTTCATGGAATATGACGGGAATTTCTATCCCCACAAGAAGTATAGTAAGTAAATTTTTGAAATCTGTAAAGTACGATGTGGTTTGTCTTCAGGAAATTAAATCTAGTGGTTTTTATTTGAAATGTTGCATGGATTTTAGTTGGAGAGGTGCTTGGTGGTATTCGTCTCACAATGATGGCTCTGGAGGTTCTATCGTCACTGTAAACGCTTGGCTAGCCCCCCTTATAGTAGATCAAGGAGTGGATTCGTATGGACGTCTGGTTTGGGGTACTTTTTTGATAGTTGGATATGTTGTCGGTATCTGTTCGGTTTATGCCCCTAATAATCCACTAGAAAGAAGCAATCTATGGGAATGGATGAGCAGTAACTTACATGATGCACATTGGGTCATTGGGGTGACTTTAACGTGGTAGAATGGACGAGAGACAGAGAAGGAGGTTTGAAAAAATGCATATCAAGGGTAGAAAAAGAAAAGTGGTCAAATATGAAGGTTTCTCTACAAGTGTTTGACATAAATTTTTATTTCTTTTTAATTGAAAGTGTTAATTTTTTTCTATATATATAATTTTTTTTATAAAATAAATAATTAAATTTTTTTTTGGCTATATATAAAATAAATAATTTAATTAATTAAATTAATAGAAACAAACATTTAATGGTATACTATACAAGAAGAAGTATAGTAAGTAACTTTTTGAAATCTGTAAAGTACGATGTGGTTTGTCTTCAAGAAATTAAAGCTAGTGGTTTTTATTTGAAAAGTTGTATGGATTTTAGTTGGAGAGGCGCTTGGTGGTCTTCGTCTCACAATGATGGCTCTGGAGGTGCTATCATCATTGTAAACGCTTGGCTAGCCCCCCTTCTAGTAGATCAAGGAGTGGATCCGTATGGACGTCTGGTTTGGGGTACTTTTTTTATAGTTGGACATGTTGTCGGTATCTGTTCGGTTTATGCCCCTAATAATCCAGTAGAAAGAAGCAATCTATGGGAATGGATGAGCAGTAACTTACCTGATGCACATTGGGTCATTGGGGGTGACTTTAACATGGTAGAATGGACGGGAGATAGAGAAGGAGGTTTGGAAAAATGCATCTCAGGGGTAGAAAAAGAAAAGTGGTCAAATATGAAGGCTTCTCTACAAGTTTTTGACATAAATTTTAAACAAAAACATTTGACACACGGTGGCTGGTTTACTTGGTCCAACAAAAGGAAAGGTCTTGACCGCATACAAGCTAGACTTGACAGATTTTATGTGGAGAACAGTTTGCTCACATGCACCGGCCATAGCAAGAGAGTTGTTGATGTAGACCTATCCATAACAGGATCAGATCACAGTCCCATTTCAACAACAATACATATTGGTAAGGCTTCCAAAATTGCCAGCAATTTATCATTTAAGTTAAATGTATCACATTTGGAATCATCATCTTGTAGAGCTATGATCCAAATAACATGGAATTTAGAACCTAGACCTACTACTAATGTAGGTTGGATAAGTTGGTGGGATGCAACAGTCCGAAGAACTACAAATTTTTTGAGAGGATGGGGTAAATTGGTGGCTAAAAATAGAAGGAAAAAAGAGGTTCTCTTACGTAGATCTCTTGAATAGATCAGGCTAAAACTGGAAATGCAACCGCATAATGTTCATCTTCAAGATATGGCAGCCAACAAAGAGAAAGAGATTCGGTGGTTCGAAGACTACAAAGCAAGAGGAGCTAAAATCAGGGGTAGGCTGAATTGGATCAAACAAGGAGATGCATCCTCTTCTTTTTTCTTCAAACATTTAAAATGTAAAATCCTAACAGAAAGAATAGTGGCATTGCAAAGTGAAAATGGAGGACTAATAGAAGATGAAGACCAAATAAGATCATAATTTGTTTCGCATTTTCAACAAATTTTTGTTGAGTACAACATCAATGATAATGTTTTATCAGCCAGGGAAGAGATAAAGAAACATATTCCCAAGGTAGTAAACAAAGCTAAAAATGAAAAACTTATGGAAGACTTCTCCCAAGATGAAATTTTTACTGCTCTCTCTTATATGGGTAATGGTAAGTCTCCTGGTCCTGATGGGCTACCAACAAAATTCTACAAAAAAATGTGGGACTGTATTGGCAATGATTATACAAGAATGATCAAAGAAATCCTTGCCACCAACAAATTATCTCAGAGTTTGAACCAAGGCTTAATCAAATTGATTCCCAAGAACAACAAGAAAGACACAATTAGTGGTTGGAGGCCTATAACGCTTCTTAATGTTTCTTATAAAATTTTAGCCAAAGCCCAAGCCTTGAGAATGAAACATATAGCAGCGAGAATAGTCAGACAAGAACAAACAAGTTTCCTTAAAGGTAGATTTATACTAGACACTGTTCTTACAGTTTGGGAGACAATGGAATGGGCTCAAGAAACAAACCAAAAAGCCTTGTTTTTGAAGCTAGACTTCGAGAAAGCCTACGATAGGGTGGATTGGAGTTTTATTCTAAATATGATGGAGTGGTTGGGATTTAGTCCAGAAGCAACAAAAAGAACACAAATTTTATTCTCAAATGCATCAGCTAAAGTTATGGTGAATGGACAGCTCTCAGAATCGATCAAGCTCTTCAAATCAATTAGACAAGGTTGTCCTTTAGCACCCTATATTTTTGTGCTTACAACTGACGCCTTGGGCTATTTGTTGGAATCTAATATGAAGGTAGGTTTTATCAGAGGAATCTCTATCCCACATGGAGAAGTCATTAATAACCATTTTGCTGATGATTCTCTTATCTCTATTCAGTTAGACCAACAATATTTAGAGAACACTCTTAAGGCTCTTGAGCAGTTTTGTGCAGCCTCTGGAGCCAAGATAAGTGATTCAAAATCAGAATTTTGGCTCGTAGGAGAAGATTCCTTATCGGATGGATTTTCTCCTACCTGGAAACAGGTTGCAGATGGTGAGATTGTTAGATATCTTGGTATACCCTTTGGGAAACGTGTCTCCTTGGCTGATATGTGGAACTGGTGTATGGAAAAATTTCAAAAAAAGCTTCAGGTATGGCCTAATAAGTTGTTATCCTTTGTTGGTAAATTGGTTGTGATAAAAAATATTTTGCAAGCATGTCACATTTATTATTCCTCATGCTGGTTACCTAATACTTCTCAGTATATGAAGTTAGAACAGACCATTCACGCATTCTTATGGTCTAATTTTGATGGCTCCAAAAAACTACCTTTAATAGCTTGGAAATATTGCACTATTCCAAAAGTTGATGGAGGGTTGGGTCTTGTGGATATTCAATCGCAAGGTAAAGTTTTGGCTGCCAAATGGGTGATCAGGTCTTTGAAAGGTAATGAAAATTGGAAACTTTTATTGAGACACAGGATCCAAACTTGTACTCATGTTGACGGTGTTAAAGGGACCTTTCACTTGGAGGATATAGTGGGAAATCCTTCCAAATTTAAAATTAAGGGTTGTATTCTCATCAAAAGAATTTGAGAGGCATGGAAAGTGGCAGCCAAAATGATTCAATGGGAGATTAATGAAGATAGCAATGGTTGCATCTTGCCGCATCGATCAATCTGGTTGTGGAAGGATAATGGAGTCTATGCATCAGATCGTCCAATATTACAAGCAAAACGACTAGCTAAAAAAGGAATTAATTGTTGGGCTAACCTGTGGAACATTGAAACAGGTACATGGCATTCATGGTCTGTACTAAAATCTACTTATATGCTGAAATATTCTGACCAATATGCAATCACTCAGATTCAATCCATGTTACCAAGTAGTTTTCTCCCTAAGTTGAATAATGGTGTGGCTGGTCCTGATTGGAACGCATGGAAATGGAAGTTTGGTGGCCCTTTGCCACATTTCAAGTCTTATAAGATATATAAAGAAATGCTCATACATATCCCATTAGATATTGTTCTCAACCAGCGTTGGGGTATTCATTGCATGTACAAAAATGGAAAAATAGGCTGTCTAAAATCTGGCACTTCAAGATTTCAGCTCAATTGCGTGTTTTTGCATGGACTTTGGTGTTTCAAGGGCTCCCTTGCAAATCCCGCCTGGCCAAGATAAATATTACTTCAAACAATTGTATGACATGCAACAGAGAAGAGACAATTAAGCATATTTTTTGGGACTGTCCACATGCAAAAGCAGTATGGCGCAATTTTGATCAGACTATTGCTCCTTTCGTTGGAAATCACATATGGTGGAATGTAGCTCTCCTGGGTGACTCCCATCATTGCCCCTCTCATCTAGTTGGAATATGGTATGTTGTTAGAGTTTCAATCCTATTTGGACTTTGGAAGGACAGGTGTTTATCGATTTTAAGTGCAACATCAACTACAGTTCTCGAGGCTACTTACAAAATTTTGAAATGTATCTCAAAGCAGTTACAAGTCTTCAGTCCAGTTATCATGAGTGAGCTGAGAAAAATATATGACGTTAAAAAGTTAGAATGTCTCCAATTGATTCGTAGACTCTCTTGATTGTTGTATTAATTTTCTTTTAATGAAATAGTAAGCAGTATTTCTAAAAAAAAATAAAAATAAAAATAAAGTTAATGTAATTTTTAATTTTTATAGTTTTTTGGTTAAAAATAAAAGTAATGAGATAGTGGACATCTAGGAAATAAAACCTTTATAGACCCTTATCTATTGGTTAAAATTTCAAACAATAGAACTAGGTAATGGGTCCCTAACCATCCAAAGAATGGAACCAAATACCAGAATTTTTATAGACTTTAGCCTGATGACTAAAGACGAAGGCAAATGGACCTAATACCAACCTTCTAAAGAATGAACCCAGGTTACCCATTAAATTTTTAGGACAAAGCATTAGATTTTTTAAAGGGTTTAGGTCTTATTTATACCAAAATTTAAGAAAAAAATCAAGACATACTACTACAATATCATTAACACAATAATGTATAATATAAAAACTTACTAAAAATAAAATGCAGCATTTCACATGCACTTTAAAAGGCAGAAAAACACTTCTAAAATCAAAAGGTTAGAATTCTTTTAAGTTAATAAAATAATGGTGATTGGCATATTCTAAATTCCAATTTAGTGACCCAATCCACCCCTTTTTTTCACTCTTCTCATTGACCTAGACATAGATTGAAATAAGATAGAGGGGATGTTTATAATCCCATTCTTTTTATTATTACCATGAGGGTTAGATTTGAATATTCTCCTCGCTTACACTATAATGCCATTATAGCACCAAAACAAAATCTTATCTTGCATTGATTTGTTAGAGTATAACATGACCAAGTCAAAATTTTTTGCATGGATTATATTTTAAAATAAATCATATTAAATATTTTATTAATTTAATGTTAATTATTTAACATATCTAAACTAATAATTACACATTTATAATATATATATTTTAATTTTGTATATATTATAAAAATAACCTTCACATACTTATCTTTTCTAAAAAAAAATCTTTAAACTTAAATGATTTTCTAAAAAAATTAGTTTTTCTTAATAGACTTTGTAAATTAACCTTCTAATACATGCATAAATTTTTGTGCATGTCTTTTTTAGGAAGCATGCTTATTTTTGTAGTACATACAACTTTTTTTTTATTGAGGTTAGTGTGAGAAACCCCTATGATCAATGCTCAAGGCTAGACATTCCCATCCTAACCATGACCTCTAATAAGGGTGAGAGTTGAGCTTATCAATAGGGACCAAACACACAACCATAGATACACCCACCCTCTCACACACTCACCCATATCGTGATTTGAACCTTAGACCTCCTAAAGAAGATCCAAAGCCTGAACCATTGTGTTGTCCCATCCGAGATAAATTTATTTGGGTAGTGTGATAAACCCCTATGACCAATGCATAGGTCTAAGCAGTCTCCTCGCATCCATGATCCCTCATTAAGTTGAGATCTACACTTACGAATAGGGAATTAACAAATAACCAAACATTATGGTTTGAGCCTTGGACCTCTCAAAAAAGAGCCAAAAACTAAACCGTTGCACTATCCCCATTGAGACTTTTTTAAAATTAAATGGGTAATACGATAAATACCTATAACCAATACATAGGGCTAAGCAATCTCCTTCTAGCTATGATCCATCATAAATCCAAGATCTACGCTTATCAATATGGAATTAACACAACCAAATATCGTAGTTTGAACCTTGGACCTCTCAAAGAAGAGAAAAATCCCAAATCATTGTGCTATCCCCACTAGGATAAAATTTATTCAAGTAGTGTAAGAAAATATTATGACCTATGCATAGGGATAAGTAGTATCCTCCCAACCTTGACCACTCGTAAAGCAGAGAGCTACACTTATCAATAGGGAATTAACACACAACCAAATGCTACAGTTTGAACCTTGGACCTTCCAAAGAATATTCAAACCCCAAACCATAGTTCTACCCCCACTAGGAAAAACAATATTCAAGTAGTGTGATAAAACCCCATGACTAGCGCATAGGGCTGAGTAGTCTCCTCCAAACCATGAACCCTCATAAAGCTGAGAGCTACACTTATCAATAGGGAATTAACACATAGCCAAATATTGTAGTTTGAACCTTTAAATTAAATAGGTAGTGTGATAAACCCCTATGACCAATGCATGATTAGTCTCCTCCTAACCATAACCCCTAATAAAGCTAAGAGCTATACTTATCAATAGGAAATTTACACATAATCAAACGTCGTGGTTTGAACCTTGGACCTCCCAAAGAAGAGCCAAACCCCAAACCATTGTGTTGTCCCCCAAAATATTATTTGGGTAGTGTGATAAACCCCTACAATCAATGCATAGGGTTGAGCAGTCTCCTCCCAACATGTAATTTCAATACATGTTTTTTTATTACATATTGTTTTTATTATGTATTTATTTTTAGCATAAGTTCAAATATCATGTTAACTAAAAAACCTAACAATTTTTTGACCTTTAAACTTTTCAAAACATATTTATTTAGTAGTTCATAATATTAATTTGAAATCATCATTGAAATTTTTAAAATAGTACTTCTTTAATTTTGATATTTTGGTGCACTCCTACAACTTGCTTTTATAATGTATTACAAGTTGAGATTATTAGTTCCTTGGTGCATTGAGTTTTCCTCAATTTCATTGAAGAAACATTTTTTTTTAGAGAAAAAGGGATTGTACTCGAGTCTCCCACACTTAATAAATGATAAATCCCTCCTTTATAATTTTGTATTTTACAAACACATTCAATTATCATCTTAATTGAGTTGCTATAGCTAAATACCTACATATTTTTTATAAAAAAGAAAGAATTCTTGATTTTCATTTTTTGGATCTTCTTCAATTTTCTTGGTAAGTATAAATATTCCAAAATTTAGCATCCTTATTGATATTTTGTTACAATAGTCTTTACAAACAAAAAATCCACCTCTACTATCTATGCATTGCATCTAATTAGAGTAATATTTCAAAAACCTTTGCACTATCATACTCCGCTTTACCAGATTTGGACTGCTAGTTTCCTTCCTAAGCATAAGTGCAACCACAAGAATATTTAATTTATATGAAAATACATTAATATTATAAAATACAAAAAATATTACCAACAAATAATATTAAAGTGAATCTTAATCATTATTTTATTTAAATATTCAATATTTTATTGTTAGCTATAGCTAAACTTACTACCCCCTCTAACCATGGAAAAGATAAATCTTCATTGTCCTCTACAGAAACCCCTCTATTGGCTAACCTATCTACACATTTTTTTCCTTCCATTAACGTATGATTAAAACTGATTTCTTCAAATTCTACAGCAAGGTCTTGTGTTTCCACAATGATATCTTGTATGTTCCATGATGTGGGTAAAAGAATGATGCTATGTATTGCATAGACTTGGGTGCTTAAATAGGAACCAAGAAACCTCAAAGTGGTTACAACCATATTAAGGCATGAACCATTGGGCTTTCACATGAACCCTGCCCAAATCTAGTTGACATGAGCCCTGAGGGGCTTCACAAGAAACATGCTAACTGATAGTCTAATATGCTAAATATTAGCTTAACCAACTAATCATGAGTTATGAAGGAAAACATGAACCACATGCCAAAATTCTATGTGAGCCAAGAAGGTTTCACATTAATTACATCAAATATTATAGGTTTTCCTCATCATCATGGGTCATAGGTCATCTAGTGGTGTGATATCCATCAAGACTAGTGTGGAAGTTGATCGCAATGGATGACAAAGTATGAAGTAGAAGAACCTTGTTGAGTCTGATAAGTCTTTGTGTCAAACACTTTACTTGTATCAAGTGAAAGCTAGAAGTTAGGTACCACATCTACTAGATGGATGATGACAAGAATTATCTCCAAATTGGAGCCATGATATGGCTTTAGAAGATCCACATTGATGACATCATGTATGCCAATATGAGTCAAAATATCTAGGTGAAAGGTATTCTCAAAGACCTGCTAGAGGATGGTGTAAGACCCATAACATGTTGAACTAACTATTGCACCTCAAGGATTTGACTTAGTGGATTAATCACCACACTAGGCCATGGGACTAACCACCCTATGAGGTGTTCAAATATAGAGATTGTATCGAACACTAACACCTCAAGGTTTTAGTGTAATGATAACTCTACAGTGGTATCAAAGCCTCACCCCAGGATCAAATCCCTCTAAGTTATGTTGGAGAGGGGGTGTTGGACTAACCACTACACCTCAAGGATTTGACTTAGTGGACTAATTTCCACCCTAGGCCATGGGACTAATTGCCTTATCAAGTGTTCAAATACAGAGATTGTACCAAATACTAACACCTTGAGGTTTGGGTGTAATGGCAACTCTACATAGCAAAGAGGTTTGATCTTACTATCTGCCTTCTCTAAAAATTCCATTTATCCAATTAAAGCCAAACTTTATCTCCAACCTAAAAAAATTAGAGACACGATGTCTATCCATTGCTTACTTCTACTATTATTGAGTATTATGTAAGATCTGTACCACCTTGAACTAAGGGCTCTAAAAATGCTAAATGAAAGAGGTTACCTTATCTTGTTCCTTCTTCATGTGTATAGTGGATGAAGAGGGTAAGGCTAGATGCAACTCATATGGAGCCAATGTTTGAAACCCAAGACAAACCTCAAAGGGTGAGTGTCCTGTGGAACTACGAACTACTCGATTGTAGATATGCTCTATATGTTTGAGGTTCAAATCCCACTTTGTTGGAGAAGTATGGTGATAGATCCTCAAACTTTGCACAAGAGTGAAACCAACCACTTCAGTCTACCTATCTGACTCTTGATGTAAGGTCATGGATAAATTAAGAGAGACTCCTAAAATATTCCACAATGACCACCAAAAATGATCCACAAAGTATGGAACCCTATCAAATACGATGATGGTAGGTAGACCAAAGGAATTCCATACTGTGTTGAAGAAGAGCTATGCTAAGTTAGGTGCTAAAGGGATATTTTTACATGGAATGATCTCCCACATATGAGAAGGAATGGGAAATGGAATACTAAGGCTGGATTTCCTATTCACTAATTTTGAGAGACAATAAATGATAAATTGTCTCAAAAACCATAGAACGTCACAGTACATGTGAGGCTAGTAGAAAAACCATTACAAATGGTGAAGTATCTTTTGTTTCCTAAATTATCCTCCATAGAATGCAAAATGGGCCTCTTTGAGAAGAGATACCCTATGCTCTTGTGGCACACAAAGATTATCAATGTTGTACAACAGTCCATCCTTCATGTGTAAATATTGAAAAGGAATTAAGTTTGAGGAGGAAGAGTGCACAAGATGATGGTAAAATTTTCCAAAGTCAATATAAAAAGCATAAAGCGTAGGCCAATTTTAGAAACTAACATGGGAGATAGTCACAATTGTTAAATTTTAAACTATTAGAGGGTGACTCAAAATATATACCACTATTTTGCTTATCCCTTTCTTGTATTTGATCACTAGATGGAATTTTTATAAGTATGTTACCCATCTCATGTGTCTAGATTCCTCAATCTTATTATAGGATTGGAGAAACTTGAGGGGTATGTGATCCATGTGTACAATAATTTCTTTACCCAAAAGGTAATGTTTCCAATACTTGATTACTTACACCAAGCCATACAACTCTTTGTCTCAAGTGGAGTAGTTCTTCTTTGCAACTACGAATATCTCAGAATGGTAGGCCACTAGATGGTAATTTTGCTTCAACACTACTCCAAGTGCAAACTATGATGCATCTATCTCTATCTCAAAGGGTTGAAAAAGGTCTAGAAGGAAAAGTATAGGGGCAATGAATAATTTTTATATTTCAATGAATCAAAGGTGTGAGCATGGTCCTTTTTTCCATTGAAACACTACTTTGGATTTATTTAGGTGATGTGAGGTAGTTGTTATGGTAGAATATCTAGGAATGAAATTGTGTTAGAAGTTTGCAAGTCTAAGGAAAATCCTAAGCTTTGTGATTGTATAAGGATTTGGTCAATGGAGAAGGACTTCAACCTTATAAGGATCGATATGAATACCTTGATCATTGATGATAAATCCAAGATAGGATATGGAGGTTTGAGTAAATGAGCCTTTTGAAAGGTTTGAATATAGTTGGTTATTCTAAAAAAAATTGAGAACCTAATCTAGATGTTCTATATGTGCCTTACAAGTATAAGAATATACAAGAATGCCATCTAAATAGATGATCATAAATTTGTCCATGTTATCCCTGAACACCTCATTCACAATCTCATGAAGGTTACTAGAGCATTTGTAAGACCAAAGAGCATTACCAACCATTCAAAAATCCCTAACTTAGTCTTGAATGTTGTTTTCCAAGTGTCCTTAGCTTGAACCCAAACCTAATGGTAACCACTCTTAAGATCAATTTTGGAGAAGAACTTGGTTCCTTGTAATTGATCCAATAAATCATCAATCCTTGGAAGGGGATATATTTTTTTATATAGTTATTTTATTTAAAGCATAAAAGTCAATGCATAGTCTTCAAGAGCCATGTTTCTTGAACACCAACAAAATGGTATATGTGCAAGAAGATCTTCTTGGTTTGATAAACCCTTTTGACAACAAATCCTAAATTTACCTCTTGTTTTCTTTAGTTTGTAGGGGTAATTGCTTATACATATGTGCATTTGGAAGAGAAGCACCTGGGATAATTTTGATTTTGTGATTGATATCTCACAAAGGAGTGAGAGTGGTGGGTTATTTGAACACATGATTATATTATTACAACATTTTTTAAGTTAAGCTTGCTTATAATGGTAATTTGATTTCTTTAGATTATGGTCTTATGAAAACAAGGTCCAATTCTTGTGCCTAATTCACTACTTTGTGTGTTTGCTTGTAGCTAAAAATTAAATTTTTGGTTTGTTGTATGCATGTGATTAGGTATGAATTTTTAATCAATTGTAAAGTATATGTGTTTTTGTAGGTATCATAGGTGGTTTTCCTATCGTATTGATAGGGTTTTCCAAGTAGAAATCCACAATAATCCATAGGCATAACATCACACGTCACCTTATCCATAAATTTAGGACCAAAGGAAAAGATATGGTGCATGTGTATGTGATTCTAGAAGTTATCATGTTATCCTTGCAACCAAGTGAATACGAGCAAGGATGTGGGCTCATAGGAAGCTTCAACTTGTTGACAATGGTTCTCTTAATTAGATTTTTTTGTGAGCCATTATCAATTATACAATTGATTGAGTAATTAGATATTAGGTGTATCCTCATGATGAACAAAGTATCATTATCACCTATTGAGGAGCTATGGTTCATTAGGGTGACTTTATTTATTTTATCCTTAACTTCTTGGTATACTAGATCTTCCCTAATAGTCATAATGGGATCATCTCTTGAGTCCTCATTTATAGATTGTACAAGCAATGATTTCTTCTTTATATTTTTGAACTTATAGCATTGGTGTTTGTTATGTCCTTTCCTCTTACAAAATTCATAAATATTTGAATATTTTGAGTGAGAAGAAGAATATTTTTTAGAAGAAGAGGAAGAATAGGAATTGGATGAATAGGAAGTAGTAGAATAAAGAGGGAGAGAACTTCATATTTTGTTGATTTTATTGTTGTGTCGAGTCCTTAGAAGCACCTGCATACAAATATGATCGAGATATCAATTGAGCAAAAACAATTTCCTCTACAAGAAGTGCATGGTTGAATGCAATATCCAATGTGGCTAAGGGAGTCAATATCAATTCCCTATACACATGTTCTTGGAAATCACTTATGAATTTGGTGATGAGTGACTCAGTTGGATCTTTCACTTCAAGTAAAATCTTCAAATTGTTGAACTAAAATATATAATATTGTACAAATATATTGTTAGTTTACCTTAATATGTACCATTTCACATTGAGGTCATGTTCATAATTTTAAGGATAGGTTTTCTTTAAATCCTTGACAAGTTCATACCATTTTTTTATTAGATTATATCCTTGTTTCATTTTCATAATCAAGATATTTTCAAAACCCAAAATCTTGAGTTTAAAAAAGAGAACATTTTCTTCGGTAGGATTTACTATGTAGGAGAACAAAATTTCCATGTCCAAGATCCAACTTGTTAAGACATCAGGGTTCCTAGAACCATCGTAAGGTTTAAATTCACTTTTAGCCTTATTATAAAGATCATTATTATATATCTTCATGTTGGATTTTAAGCCTTACTACCATAGAATATCAGAGGTCCCAATATAAAGAATCCACAATATTAAAGGTCTAAATATTAATATTCAAGAGTAGAATAATATATGTGAGCAATTAAATGTATATCTAGGCCAATATAATAATAAAATAAAATTCACTTACAATATCAAATATGAATTTAAATGACCAAAATAATTTATGAAAATTCATGAAGAAAACGTACAATATTAATTGCTCCAAATCTATGCACAAGCTTTATTATTAATGCTTGCTATATGATGATCATATATAGACCGTTTTCCCAATACAAGGTATGGATATTTATCTCCATAATATAGTTATAGAATATGTCTCTTCATATACTTGACTATTTCTCTCCACATGACAATTTACATGACCATTGGCTTATCATCTTGCCACTTATATACTAGACTATTCACTCTCTTCTCACATGTATACTTGACTCTATGACACTTGCATACTTCTACATGTCACTTACTATTCTACATGTACTCGTAGTATAAGACACTTGTGTACATCCTCACATCACATACTTGCACACTTACATACATGACACTTGTACACATTCTCTCAATATATACTTGCAAATGACACTTGTGCATATCTTACATATTACACTCTTACATGGCACTTGTGCATATCTTGCACATGGACACTTACATAAAAAGATGAAATACAAATCACTCTAAACTAAAGACTCACTCATAATCTATTACATATTTACATTTGTACCATAAAAGTACCATGGGGGTGCTTTTGCATGTACCAAATAATGTAATATTCCTCAACACCCCCTGTATTACAAATAATGTAATATTCCTCAACACCCCCTGTATTACATTATTTAGTTATTGAAGACTTTAGTATTCAATATTAGTTTTTGATATTCAATCGTCAATATTCATGTTACCTTGCATTGTTCATGATATCCTTCTTGAGACTCAGCTCTGAATTCTCCTTCATATTTATTATTTGGTTCTTTAGACGTTGTGTCTTACTTAACTAGTTCACAAACTACTTGAGTTTCTTCTTTTATCTCTGATATATGTTTTTTATTTTTGTTCATGAGTAGCTTTTTATTTGTCTTTGATCCCTGAATCATGTGCTTCTTTCTAATAATCTTGATATTGACCTATAACTTCTAAACATTCACTTAGTGCATCATAATAATTTCTTGAATTAGATAAACTTGGAATGTCAATATTGCATGTAGAATGAAACATTATTTTTAGAGATGATTCATTTGTATCAATCTCTATTTTATTTTTTAGAGTTTCAATCAACTCATTTTATTTCATATTTTCATAGTTATGAAGTTCAAGTTAAAACAATGCCATATACATTATACTACTTATATCAATAGATATCGTAATATCATCTTTAGAATTATCAATTGCTTCAACAAGTTTTGAATGTAAATAATATTCAAATGTCTCAAAACTTTCATCCATAGCTTCTCTATAGATGAATTGTATTACCATATCTAGCTTACCCTTATATTTTTCAATCAATTTTCCAATGCCAAATTTTATAACTTCTAATATTTTCTTTCTAATTATGGACTCCATATTTTCTTCCATAATGATCAAATTTTGCAATTCAATTCCTTTGAAGTAGTAAACCTTATATCTCCCAAGTTTAAGAAATAAATCAAATGATAATTTGTAAATTTTTAATTTTCTAACCTTTGATGTAGAAATCCTTTTAACTCCCTAATACATTAAATTTACAAAATTTTAATTAATTTTTTTTTAAGATTTTAAAAATTTCAAATCTTCAAAATAATTTTATTTTTTTTTTCAAAACTTCAAAATGCTTCAAATAACTTTAAGCTATATTTAAACCAAAAAATGCTTCAAATAAATTTAAACTATATTTAAACCAAAAATGCTTCAAATAACTTAAACTATCTTTAAACCAAAAAATCCTTCAAATAACTTTAAACTATATTTAAACCAAAAAATCCTTCAAAACTCAAAAGTATTCAAAAAATTAAAACACAAAAAATTAGCTCCTTTTAACTCCTCCAATCTATGATTTTCAACTTCTCAAAAACTTAATAAACTTAAAACTTTCTAATAATAAAATATTCTTAAAATAAATTATAAAAAATAAACCTATGTAGTAAACCTTATTACTCCATATCTTTCAAATTAATATAACCTTTAAAAATATTAATGTGCATAAAACTTATAACTCCATTTTAGGACATTTTCAAATTCTTTTATTTCACTCCCAAATTAATATTGTGCACCAAATTCAACATCTATACATTACTTTTGATTGTGTCAACAAAATTGTAGTTGTTTAACTCAGCTTTCAATGCAATGCATATTGCTGCTCTCAATTTAATGTAAGGTGATCATTAGAATGTTTAACATTCCTTAATGCTTGGTTTTCTACCTAATAGATTACTGCATTCCAAATTTGTTGTTAGACACTACCTAGTTTATGTACTACATTGATGAGATGATAAAATCCTTGCTGCTAGTGGCTCCAATCCACTGTTACATTGGCCACTACAAATGTATCCTGGTAGCTTAAATTTAGGTGGCTCATCCTTCGATGACCTAATATATAGCACCTAAATATATAATAGATCTCCCTTTCTCTAATGGCTTGTTCTCCTAGTAGATTATTCTCTAATGGCCCATTCTTTAGTGGTTTGGTCTTTGATAGATTACCCTTTATCTTATGGTTTGTTCTTATGGTAGCTTGATTTCTAATAGCTTTTATTGATAACATGTTATTAGGAGGATCATTATTTGGTGGTTTACTTTTTGATAGCTTGTCCTTTGGTAGAATGTTCTTAGGAGGGTTGCTCTTCGACATATTGTCTTATTAATATTTTCTGATGGCTTGTTCTCTTGGATCTTTATTCTCTGATGACTTGTCCTCTTTCCTCTATCACTCTATGAGTTCCTGCTATTCTTCTATAGCACCTTATGAGTGATTCCTCTAGCACCTTATGATTTCTTTCTCTAATGACTTACAAATAATTCCTCTAATGCCTTACAAGTTCTTCCTCTAGGGCCTTATGAGTGCTTCCTCTAACACCTTATGAGTGCCTTATGAGTGCTTCCTCTAACACCTTATGAGTGCCTTATGAGTGCTTCCTCTAACACCTTATGAGTGCTTCCTCTAAAACCTTATGAGTTCTTTCTATAGAAACTTATGAATTCTTGATGTTTTATCTCTAGAACCTTATGAGTGCTTATTATTTTGTGGCTAGTGTCTTATGAGAACTTGTTATTCTATGTCTAGTTCCTTATGACCACTTGAATATATAAAAAAAAATTCTATAAGAAGTTATACTGTTATGTTCTCCAATTGTAGTATTTCTTCTCATGTTGCCACTTAATATTGACCTCTATAGAATGGCCTATTGCTTTGTATTTACTTACTATTACACTGAATATTATCCTTTGAATAAATACTACTCCAAGGCCAAGATTGAATTGAAATTTGTAGTTAGCCTAGTTCTTCAATATTTCTTTATATTATGAAGATTTTAATGTATCCTTATATGCTTTACTTAAATTCTATTCTATAGAAGCTTTGTATTGTTTCGTCTCTAAAAATTTAATTGCTTCACTATCTACTTGGAAGCTAAAATACTCCTCTATCTCTAGAAGCTATGATGCTTATCTATCTCTTGGAAGTTGAGATGCTTCTCAATATTTATGTAAAAATTTTCTTCAATGTATTATGTTACACCTAAGAACAAAATATGATTCTCTTATTTATTAGAGAACCCAATATCAATGTTAGAGTGACTATGAATGTCCTCAAATGACCAACTTTCTCTTGAGTTGGTTTTTTTTCAATATTCAATAGTGATTCTTCTCTTCTTCTCTAGAGAATATTGAATATTATCAGGGTGAATTTGAATATCCCCAAAATTCCAACTTTATTTTGAGTTGGATTCCAATCAATCAATATCCAAATTTCTTCTAAGTTGGCTATTAGTCAATCTTAGACAAGTCCTTGTATTCATTGGTTTTTATTCAACCAAGTGGAAAAACCCTAGCATCTAAATTAGGGTGACTAATCCTTGTCACCTCAATATCTACTAAATCAAACCTTCTGAATAGATTCCAAGTAGTCACTACTATCAAAGTGGATAGACTCCAAAATTATGGCTAATATATAACTCTATAAAAATGAATAGAGTTAAGTGGTAGCTCTGATACCACTGTTGGATTTTAAGCATTATTACCACAAAATCTCACATGTTCCAATATAAATAATCCATAATATTAAAGGTATAAATATTAATATTCAAGAGTAGAGTAATACATGTGATCAATTAAATGTATATCTAAGCCAATATAATAGTGAAATAGCATTCACTTATAATATCAAATATGAATGTAAATGGACAAAATAATTCATGAACATGCATGAAGTCACTTTAAATATTTTAAAAGTGACAATTATCCATTATAATATAAAGTCATAAACTTTATGAATATAATTAATATTTGACTTCATTTAAATAAATTACGAGAATTAAAATATTTGCAATCGTTCACCGAAACAAACATCTGATAGCATATTTGGATGCTCATTTGGCCAAAGTATTCGTCTGTAAAACTTACTCTAGCAAAAACACTGACTTACTAAAAATAGTAAGTCCTAGCACCACTGCCCAATATAGCCTCTAGAACTGGCCACTGAAATATGAACTGGATACCCAATTCGACAAAGAAGAATACTGGACTGTCTGCCCAACCATTACCCCAATAAAATAACTTACTATAAATAGTAACTACTACTAAAATAGCCAATAACTGCTCTGAGTTCCAAACACTCTGAATTGGTCACCAAGGACTAGAAACTTAACTCAAAGCAAAAACTCTGATCCCACACACACACACTTACTAAAAATAGTAAGCGTCCAAATATAGCAAGTGACAACCCAAAAAACCATGATCAAAATAGCTCATCTCGTCGAACAGAAAACCCAAAAAAACCTAGAAACTGTCTAGTCAAACCCTAACTTACTAAAAATAGTAAGTTACTAAAACTAGCAACGATAACCAAACTGCTCTGAAAGGCCACCAAAAAAGAGCAACTAAGAGTATGCAACATCACCAATGGCCCCTACACACTGGAATTAGCCTACGAGACCTCGTGAATAGGCTAACCATTGCAGGAAAGCTATCTGGCTAGAAAGAGGACATTACAGGCTTGTTGGGGGTTCTTTCTAATGAATCTCCCCTTGTTATCCCTAATTCTATTCATACATTCTATCATATCACATGAAATCCTTTCCTAATCACCTCTACCTTTGCTTTTGAACATCACTAGTTTCACTTAGTTTCAACTAATTAGTATCCTATTAGCATAAACACAAATAAGTATACTAGGTATCTTGGTTTATAATATTAGCATTTATTTGTCCTAGTGAACACTTATATCAAGAATGACCACTCATGAGGTATGCTACCTCTATAAATTAACTAGTTTTATAACCAAGTTAAAGTCTGTAATGTTGGATGTTTAGAAAATTTTAAATGGTTTTTGGCAACACCATGATCCCTAGAAATAGTGCCAAAATGTGATGGGTTTCATTAAAACCTCACTTTACTAAGCTCAATTTTAATTTGTCAAACCAGGTTTGGTGTCCTATGGGCCATATGTGCTAGAAATAATCTAAGGATAGGTATAGGCTATCTATGCTACAACAATTTAAAAAGCACAAATAATACTAACTACAATAAAAATGAAAGAATCTATCTAAGAAATATGCTTAGAAATGAAAATATTGATGGCTTTTGAAGCCTTAATATTAATGTAAATCTCACAGTGTCAACTATAATAATTGATATGATACAACTAATATGTAAATATCAAGGTTAATAATATATCCAATAACATTCATTAATAAGTTGTAATATGAATGTAATAGCCTAAATTGTACAATATAACAAGACTTACAATATTAGTTGCTCAAATGTATGCAATCTATATTACTCCTATTTCTGTTACAAATGTATCATAAAACTCTTATACAAAGACAACACTCACTATATGATATAATGTAGGTGGTGATATGATATAGATGGTGATGTCTCTCTATGCCTCTCTATGGAGTAATATATAGTCATTGTAGGATGACTCTTTGGTTACTTGACTTTTCTTTATTTCAAGTCTCATGAATCTTGGCTTCTCTACGTGACACTTGCATACACATGACTTCATATTGTATGCACACTTGGACATGACTCTTCACATAACACTTCCTAATCTAAAGATACATGTGCACACTTACATATGAGACACTTGTGCATATTTACACACATTACACTTGCACACTTATTTACATGATACTTGTGTATTTCCTACACATTATTACATTACATAAAATATTTACTCACACACTAATATAAGATACAATCCTAATCTAATATTTATAAGTATGTATCAAAGTGGTACATTTGCATGTAACAAATAATGCAAGATTCTCCAACACCTCCTGTTTTACATTATTTGGTCATTGAAGACTTTAGTCTTCAATATGATTTGCATCCTTCATGTGACTTTGCAATGCACTTGATCTTGACCCAGTTCTTCTTCTTGCTTTCTTTCATATTTGAATTTATTTCTATGTTCTTTAGTATTTGTATTTTCAAGATTATATATTTCTTCAACTTTCTCAAATTCTTGTATAAGAACCTTCCCTCTACCTTTGTCATCTATGTCATATACCTCTTTCTTTTCCTGTATAGATACTTCTGAACATTCACTTAAAGCATCATAATAGGATCCTGAGTTATATGAACTTGGAATATCAATATTGCATGAAGAATGAAATAAATTTTCCAAAAAACATTCATCTACTTTTGCTTTCTTCTTAAGAGATTCAATCAAATCCTTTTGTTTCATATTCTCTTATTTTTGAAACTTGAGTGTAAGCAATGCCATATACATTATGCTACCAATAACTAAAGATATCACAATACTATATTTTTTATTATCAATTACTTCAATAATTCTTGCATGTAGATAGTATTCAAGTGTTTTAAAGTTTTCATTTATTGCTTCACTATAGATTAATTTTGAGACTAGATCTAATTTTTCTTCAAACAATTCAAGCAAATTTTTTATTCCAAATTTAATGACATTTACTTTTTCCTATTGAATCAAAAACTCCATATCTATTGAATTCAATGATTATATTGAAGTAGAAATTCTTGTGAATCCCTTGGTTTCAAATAAGTTCTAAGTTTTTAAGTTTAAAAACCTATGAATTAGAATTCATTATGTCTTCCTAATAGTTAGAAATTAGAAAATAAGAACTTTGCAAATTTAAATTTTCTAAATTTTGAAGTAGAATTCCTTTTGAATCCCAAATAGCTAAATTTGTAAATATTATATAACACTTAAAATTTCAAAAATATAAACTTCAAATTAATAACTTATAACTCCAAAAATTAGAAAAATGAATGACTAAAGAATAAAATATTATAACTCCATTTTTATGAAAAATCAAATTGTATAAATATATATCACTCCAAATTAATAATATCCCATTAATTCCTTATCACTTCTTAATCCAAAATATTAATATTTATAAAGACTAAATATTATCTTATCACTTATTTCTCAAAAACCTTAAATTATATCAACTATTAACCTTTATACTTTGCAATGCATACCTTTAGAATTTTTTGAATGTTGGACTCTACTTTGGTTTACACTCAAACTGCCATGAATCTAACTTCAACACACTTGTGTGAAGATATTTATTGAGTGCTCTAAGAAGAATTTCAATTTAGGTATACGATGGACATTTCACATAAGTGATTCTCTTGGTATTTTTCCTTCAATGCATAAGATTTAGATGTGGCGTGAATGTCTTCCAAATTTGGCAATACACGATCCTCTAGTCGGTGATTAAATGAGTTTTTCTAACATCTCAATGTTACAAATATTTCATGCACTTGCATATTATTTGATGCTTTAATTTTTCCTACTCTTCCCTTCAATGTTTAGATGGTTATCATTGATGGCTTTGATGCTTTATTTACACTTTGCTTATTTGTGGCACTTCCCTCGCTCATGACACTTTGCTTGCTAGTGGTGCTATGGTGTCTCATGATGCTTCACATGCTATTGAAACTTTAGTAGTTTGTTAAACTCTACTTACTCATAAAACCTAGGTTGTTGATTCATGTCTCACAACTTAGATATCTCGTAATGTCATTGTTGACTACTTACATGGCTCATGGTGTCTCAGTGGCTAGTGGTGCTTAAATTGATCATGAAACCTTGTTATCTCATGGATCTTAGATGGCTTGTAGCTCTTATATTATTTGGTTTCCCCCTATGCTCAATTTAATTTTGATTGTGTGTAGCTTGACTCTAACTACACTTAGTTCTGATTGTGCATAGCTTGACTCTAACTGCACTTAGTTTTGATTGATTAGTTTTGTTTTGACTACACTTCATTGCATGCTCATAAATTCTAATTCTCATTAATGCTTTCTTTGGCTATTTTCTAATCCATTGATCGTGCTTTATCTTCCTTATGCAGGTGCATTTCTCGGTGTTTATGCTATTAGGATTTAAACACTAGGAAAAAACTTTAACACAAAGCTCTATGTGCTCTCTTTCTTAGACGCTCTCAATTATGTATTTTCTCCTTGTTTAAACTATTTCTTTCCTTTTTTGATTCTGCTTTAGTGTTCTAGCACTTGGTCAGATGGCTTTCATACCTATTTTACTTCCTTCTATCCTCAATTTTTACCTTCAATTTATTATCCTCAAGTTCTATCTTATTATCCGTAAATTTTACCTTTAATTTATTATCCTCAAGTTTTACCTTATTTTTTCTTTTAACTTATTCCTTATCATATTCTCAAATCTTTCTCCTTATGAATATAAACTTTTTCTTTATACAAATTTTATTTATAGGTCTCTCTAAAACCTACATATTAATCCTCCTTCCTTTATTAATAAGGAGCACAAATATTTATCTAATATGACCTCTTTTATTTTCTCTAATAAGGACCATAGGTCTTCATAAAATACCTCTTTCTCCTATCTTTGAAAAAATATTATCCGTTAATATTGACTTCTTCAAATTTCTTGATGGAACCAGGAATTTTTCTATGTTCCTAAAATAGCAATCAATGTTAGGATGGATATTTACTGAATAATCAATTATCTTCAAGTTGATTCACCCAAATATGGGTCCTAGTCCTCACTAGTTATCCTTCAACCTAGTGGAAAGACCCTAGCTAAGTCCTAGTCTTCACTAGTTATCCTTCAACCTAGTGGAAAGACCCTAGATTTCTATTTTCTTAAATTTTCAAATAGAGTCTAGGTCTAACTCCCTTTAAAGTAGACAAACTCTAACCAATTTCATCATATTGGACAATAATTGATTTTGCAACTAAATAAATCATGTGCAAGTTATTTTTTTTTGTAGCTCTAATACCAGGCTTTTGAAGCCTTAAAATTAATGTAAATCTCATAGGATAAAATATTATAAGATCAAATATAATAAATTATATGAGACAATTAACATGCAAATATCAAGGCTAATAATATATCCAATAACATTCATTAATAAGTTGTAATATGAATGTAATAACCTAAATCATACAATATAACAAAGCTTAAAATATTAGTTTCTCAAATGTATGCAATTTATATTACTCCTCTTTCTATTTCAAATGTATAATAAGAATATTATAAAAAGACAACACTCACTAGATGATATAATGTAGGTCGTGATATGATGTACATGGTTATGTATCTCTATGCCTCTCTATGGAGTAATATATAGTCATTGTAGGATGAATCTTTGGTTACTTGACTCTTCCTTTCCTTATGTCAAGTCTCATGACTCTTGGCTTCTCTACTTTACACTTGCATACACATGACTCTATCTTGTATGTACACTTGGACATGACTCTTCACATAACACTTCCTAATCTAAAGACACATGTGCACACTTACATATGAGAAACTTGTGCACATTTACACACATTATACTTGCACACTTATTTACATGAAACTTGTGCATTTCCTACACATTATTACATTACATAAAATATTTACTCACACACTAATCTAAGACACAAATCTAATCTAATATTTACAAGGATGTACCAAGATGGTATATTGGCTTGTACCAAATAATATAATATTCTCCAACAATTATTATAGTGAAAAATTAAATGAAATAATAGAAAAGAAACCAAGTGTAAATCAACTAATCATTCATAGTAAACTACAACATAAATTTAAAAATAATTCAACTAATTAGTCCTATGGGAGATAAAATAAAATAGATAAATTATTGTCATAAATTATAAGAAAAATAACAACAAACTAATATTACTTACAATAAATAAAAACGTAGAAAAAATATACCTTCCACTTAGCTAGGAGTGGACCCTTGCTTGCAACGTGTAAGGGAAAGTGACTCAAGTCAACTTACACAAATAGAATAAATCAACAATTTAACATAGCATTATTGTAGGTCTAAACTTTTTCTCAAAAACTACAACAAATGTCAACTGAAACTCTAGTAGAATAATAATATATTTCTTCTCCTATGTCGTATGTCCCAATGCTACAATTATTATTTATAATGGATAAGACAAGGCCCTCTCCTACCTTCATAATTATGCTTGTTACAACAATAGGTAATGGAGTAGATACACATCCTATTCAACAAATAAAAATAAAAAGTGATTGCAACAATAGTCAAAATAGGTCATAATAATATGTACAAGTTTTAGACCACCATGATGGAGAGACCTAAAATGGAAGAGTGCAAATATAAAACCATTTTAAAGTAAAACATAAAATCTTCCCTTTATCTTTTTTATAAATTGTTGCTAGTTGTAACAGAATTCTATTGACTATTAATAGCAAGACATATTTATTTGACCAAGTTAGTAAGGTAATATTAGAAACATTTTGATATTTTTGGTTTCCATCCATGTCATATTTCTTGTCCTTTTCTACCATGTCATCCATGGGCTACTATAGTTGTGTCTTTCACTACCTGCTTTAGCCATGTTAGGAGCTCAAGCTTACTCAAAATTTGATGTTAGGTTGTAGTCTATGTTCAACACTAGACTATGGTTTTGTTCTAGCCAACAAAATATTGCTCGTTTTGGTTCCATGTGGATGTTGTTGGATCTTATGTTGGTTGTGTGAATATAGTCTATCACCTATTATAATTATAACTTCTGACACTGCAATGCTAGTTTCCATGTTGTCCAAGAACCCTAGTTGTATATAAAAATATAATAACTCTTTCCTTATTTCAAAATATTATCATAAATAAAAAAAATGACCTTTTATCTATCTTTCTTAGCATATAAATTCACTCTATCTATCTAAGCTTGTATTTCCTCTTAATTACTCTATTTAATCACATAATTATTGTAGTAATAAAGCAACACATAACCTAATAGTATAAAAATATGGCAAAAAGTTAACAAAAATGAGGCAGTTTTAGACCTCATCAGTAATTTTGATATTCATGCAATGGTATTCAAATAAATGATGGGTATCTCGTATTTATAACTATTAGTTGGAGGTTATACATCCACAAAATCTAGGTGCTCTTCCACTTAGTCCATAAAGTTATCTCCTATGTCTATAGAGAAAGCTAAAGTAATGCTCATATCTAAAGAGGTAGAGGCATTGGATTTTGTATTTGTGTCCCATGGCTCACTTTTCATCATATTTATAGTAGAGTCCCTTGGCTTTGTGATTGGTTATCTCCTCTAGCATTAACCTCTTAACTATTGGAGCTTTTGAAGCATTATTATTGGTGGATGCAAAATATATTTTTGAAATGTAGGGGGTCTAGAAGCCTTCCTTTGAGCATTCCATTTGTTCTCTATGAGTTTAGCTAGCTATGTGATCTTCATGTAAGTGGTTGGATTAAGCCTTTGAACCTTTATTCTTATATTTTCCTTAAGGTCATTAATAAAACAAATCTTGAATAATTCATCAAGAAGAGCTTCAATTCTATTGGCTAGCTTCTCAAAATTCATAATATAATCAGGCATAGTGCTTATTTATCTCAACTTAGTGAATGCTTTAGTAAAATATTTAAACTTGAACAACCTAAACTAACTAAGGAGTTATTTATTGAATTGTGTCCACCCATGATTAGGAACTTATTTTCTTAATCATTGGCACTAATGCAATGCTTCCAAATCAAAATGAACAATAGTTATATATAGCCATTGGTCAAAGGGATTATCATAAAACTAATACCATTGCTTAGCCTTAATGAACCAGATTTGTGGCTATGTTCCATAAAACCTTGGAAAATCTAATTTATAAAATTTCAAAGTCACGTATCTATTGTTTCATTTTTATTGATGTTCTTCTCGATAAATACCCTAGAATAATTTGGTCATTTAATGGTTTTTCCCCTTTAAGCATTTGGGCTATTCTTAGTGCACACATACAAATTTGGATTTATAATCTTAAACATATCAATGCACTAACTCATATTTTATTGCTTATGTTGGTAGTCTACTGTCATGGTGACAAGAGAATATATTTGACCCTTGAATTTTATGAGGGCATCTAGTTTGGAGAGTTGTTCATTTATCTTCTTCATTTTGAATTTCATTGTTTGATAACGAGTCTCAGGGATCATTTAATAAAAATAGAAATATTATTATTAGTAAGGGTTATGAAAATGTGTGGGGGTGCTATATACCAATACAATCATCTTGATATGATTAACATAATGGAATATGATGAGTGTCATCAATCACATAATTTAATATTTAAGTATCAATCCAGGGCAATGTCCTAATGGTTGTATATGATAGTAGAGGTAAGTAGCTTGAATATCAGTTCACTCAAGAAATGGCTTTATTGGTGGGACAAGTTATATTTTTGGGGGTGTTTAGTATCACCTTGAATCCTATGAACTGAAATTGAATGCTAATTACAATTACTAAAATAAAATTGCAAAAATAGAAAGCTTACAGAGAAATGAAACTAGTTACTTTTGCATAATATGAAATACCAATAAGGAAATCTACTTATGCTAAGATAAATAATAGTTTTTTAAAAATTAAATCATAATTGCATTAACAGAATTAAAAAGGAAGGAATGAGAATGTTGCAGAAATGAAATAGCTAGAAATCAATTAACACAAATGGAAATGCCAAAAACTGGAAACAACTACTAAAAATAGAGGAACTTTAAAAGTGTTGTAAGATTCAAAATTCTATGCTAATTGATCATCTACCTTGCATCTACATCTACAACACAAATATTTCATGCATCTACAAACAACACAGTTAGCAAATGAAATGAAATTTGTCAAGTTTTTGCTAATATGCTACAACAATAAATGAACAGAAAACCTGTCAAAAGTTGATCCTTCTCTTGGGCCTGGAATTGGCCCTTGCTCCCTAATCTAGAAGAAGGCAATAATACTGCTATAAACTACCTAATTCTCACACATTCACTCAAGATACTAATTAAATGGAGAAACTGCACCTTTATTGATTATGAAATGACATTACAATAATGTAGGAGAAATCCTATAGAATTACTGCTCTATTACAACTGAAACAACTATGAAAGCATCTATCTATCTTGATATCTCCTTATATCTATATGCTCAACCAATATGGGAGCTTGGTTATTTATACTACTCTATTACATATGCTGATTCGTTCTATTGTTGCTTTTCAGGGATTCAACAACTGTTTTGGAACTGTCTTCCTAAAATACAAGAAATTATTCTTCTACAGCATATCCATTTTACTTGTTGGGTGTAATCCATTGGGATAAATGCATTAGAATGGGTTATAAAACCCCTAATATAGTTGTATCCATCCTCATTTCACTATTTTCCACCTTTCTAACCCTTCTGTTGATAGTTTTGACCAAAATTGGTCCTACTCCACTCATTTTGGAGCTGCTTTGGAATATCAAGCAGTTTAACCAATTTGACTCTTATCCATACACCAGATGCATAGGAAAGTAGGTTTGACTAGGTAAGTAGTCTCTCTAAGTCCTTAGAAGACTAATTCCATAGGTTTTACATGCTAGAGCTGACCAATTCCAAGACATTCTAATTATGCACAATTGGCTAGAATTTGTATGGTCAAATTCTATTTTTTCACAGTCAGACCAGTTTGAACAGGTTTTGGCACCTTGTTTTGCAAATTTAACCGGTTAGGAGGTAAGGAAACCAAATTAAATAATCCTATAATGGAATACACATCAACATACATTATTACATTAATACATACTATGCTTTTGAACATTCAAACATGCAAATATTAATACAAAATGTATTCCATAAACAAAATTAGCACAAAAAAATAACATAAGGTCTATCAAATAGTTTATGAAATATCTAAAAATGTTCTATAAATGAGGCAATTTTTGGCCTCATCATTTCCCCCCAACCTATTGTAATGCATGTCCTCATGCATTCTGTGTATCCATAGAGGCACATAGATCTATGTCCAGATGTCTCTCTTAATATTTCCATAGTTTCCCCTAATAGTATCCTCTATTTTCCTTTATTTCTCTGAGCCATGCTTGAAACTGTTCATTAGGTTGAGGATCACTATCAAAGAAATAAGGGACAGGGGTGATAACAGTAGGTAACCTGTACCTTAGACCTATCCAATGATCCTTGATTTCTAGGATGGTCTGGATAATACTCTTTGCTCTCCTTCTGGACCATAGCAGGTTGTTGGGTGAGATGGGCTCCCTCTTTTGCAATGATATGGGTAACTCTCCCCACCGACCCTTGCAGGCTGATAAAGAATCAACAAAATGCTCAGCATAGAAAACCTGAAAACTAGACATACAACTCTGAAGATTACCCATATACACATCTTTGATCCTTTTCTCCCTCATCATAGTGAAATGCTGGTTGGTGGAGGTTCTGTGGTTGACATGAATAGGTCTTATCAGCAATACAACTTTTAACTCCATTTCCTTATTTGCCTTCTTTTCCTGTTCCCAGTGTATTTGATTTTGCAATGTAGACATAAAAGCCCTTAATTGGATATCTCCTATGAAAATATGTGGTAAAAATGTCACATTTTCTGGTAGGAAGAAGTTATGCAGAAATAACTCACATAGTAAATTTTGTTGTTCTTCTGGACTGTGCCAAAATGTTTCTAGAAATTCCTCAGCAGTGTCTAGCTTGTAGGGAAGATTAGAACTAACCCTCATTACCTACCAGCGAAGATATTTTTCCTTCAAGATCAAACTATAAAACCTTGCTGGTCTTCTACATTGGACTAAACATTCTGCAATTTGGCACATATCCTGTATCTGTTCCTATAATTTAGTTATGTCTGCATTTTGGGCATCCAACTTCTATTTCAAAGGTTTCAGAGATGAAATTTGTTCCTTCATCTGTTGACACTACAACATCCAATTGGCTATATCCTCATTATACTTTATTAATGTAACTATTTGTGGTGGCCTAACTATTTGCTGCATTTTTGGAGGTATGTCCACTTGTACTCCAATTTATGTTGTGTTAATAGGGGGTAAATCTACTTGCACCCCAATTTCTATTGTTTTGATTCCAGATGTAGTCAATTCAATAGAAACTTGAGGGGAATGCACATTTACCTATTCTTGTACTTCCTCTTGTTCACTAGCATCCATTGTTGCTTGTGATGTTTGTGTTTCCTATTGTTGCAAATTATCAGAATGTTCTATAGCAGCCTTGGAAACTTCATGTTCTGTCATACTTCCATCCTACTAGAAGATTTGTGTTGTTGCTTCTTCTATTTCTACCCTTTTGATGGGTGATCCTCCTTCAGGTAGGGCTGCCTCCCTATGCTCCTCTTCTAATTCCAACAAAATTTGGGCCAACTCATCTTTAGAATTAGATGCTGTAGGTTGTTGCTCCAAATTTGACAACCTAGCCCTTAGTTCATTTATCTCCTGCTACAAATCAACTATAAGTTTATCCTTCTCTTTGATAGAGGCTTCATTTTTTTCAATCCAACCCATTCATGTCCTAATGACACTTCTAGTGGCATGCAACTGTTCTTGTATATCTTCCTTCTCTTCCTCTGCTATGGGATCTTCTTCAGAATCAGAATAATCAACCAATGGGATATGCATTGTAGGCATTGTTGTATCTATGTCTGTAATTGTTGTGCCTACCTCTGCATCCTTTGTGCCTATATATGCTTCTTCTATACTTATCTCTACAATCTCATCTACAAGCACTTCTTCCTACAACATAACTTTAGCAGATGTATCAATGTATTTTGCCTACTCTACACTTATTTGTTGGGATAGTGATACTACCTCTATATCCACTACCTCCTCCATTGCTTTTTGCTTTTGAAGTCTAGAGGACCTTCGCAACCCAATAATAGATTATTTGTGTTTGACCTTTTTAGGGGACTCTGGAATAAATTTTGACAATTCTGGAGTAGAGTCTGCTCCAGGTGTCTCCTTCTCCATCTGCTCTTCCCTGCTTGAACTCCCAAGCGGCTCAGTGGGTTGTGTTGGAAAAATAGTTACATTTTCAAAAAATGTAACCTTCCTTATTTTTCTTATAGGACCAACCTTAGATTATTTCTCTCTTTGCTTCCTAGTTCTAGAATATGGAGGTCCTTCTGGTGAAAGGGGAATTTCATTCCCAGAGGCCTCATCATCTTCTTTAGGTTCAGGGCTTTCAACCTCCAAATCATTCCATGCAGAGAAAAACCTGTCAAAACTTCTAGGGTTTCCCCTAAAATGATGTTTACAAATTAGTTTAATGAGCCCATGGTGTTTAGGAGTCCCTTTCCCTACTTGGTATCGTTTGGCCATATTTTGTAACTCCTGGTATAAATACAGAGGGATATTTATTCTGAATTTTGGGTTTGAACCACCATGCCTCAAATGGTTTAAAATTCTAATATGGTGTCCAAATAAAACGACAAATTGTCCATCGCAAGTTAGAAACCTGATTACCCATACTGTTATGTCTTCCCAAGGATGTTGTAAACTGGTTCTTTTTACCCCTTTGTAGACATTATTGTTTATGACAAACTCAATTGGTCTATCCTCTTCCTCCTTAAACTGGTTAACTAGTTCAACTAGGGCATTTTTACCAGTTTTTAAAATTTGCAACCCTTGCAGAGGTAATTCAGTAATGTGGCTTAGGATTTCTGGTGTTACCTGGATTGCCATACCACTAATATGAGTCTGGTTATTTCTGAATGTGCACGTAAATTCAACTGCCAGTCCTTCAGAGTATCCATAAAATTTACGTAGAAACGACATCAATCCTCCCTCTATAAAGATGCATAGGGACTCAGGATTTCTCTATAGATATTCTATGTTTTAAGGCTCAATTTTATTTTTCTTGCCTCCCATATTCAATTTCCTGTGCTCTGTTTTCTCTCAGCCTTCTGGAGTAGATCATTTTTGGTTTATGGACCAAACAATTTGGGGCTATAATGTTTTTGGCTACGAAATTTAATTTCTCTTAGAGTAGGAACCTGCTTTGGAATGTGTCGAAGCATTCCCTATAGAAATGTGATTTATCCCTTTCCACTGCTTTTTATTAAATGGTTATGACTTGCTGAGGTGGTATTTGATCGTTGGCTACATCGTGTACAACATGCAGAATTTTCTTTTGTCGAAGTGTCTTGTTGCGTGTGTTGATGATTTCGCATATCATGAAGCACGTGGCGGTTCCCAATGATATCTTTCCCATCGCAACCTTGAAATCTACAACTTGGAATGTGTGCCCTGACTTATGTTTCCCACATCAAATGGTAGGATGAGAGATAATTTTTATGCCATGTGACATTTCAATTTTTTTCTTTGTTCATTCCGGAGTTTATTTTTCATTCCGAAGTGTGACCTTGTTTTATTTTGAAGGTCAACAATCCTTCCTCATTTTTTAGCACAAAACATTTTCATTCTAAAGCTATTTTTGTGTAGAAAAAACAGTTTCATTTTGGATCTTTCATCATTCCGAAGCTCTTTCTGGCACAAACTACAATTTTCCAATTTTTTTCTATTTCCTTCATCTCCTTAAGATAGCCTAGAATGTTTTATCTCTCGTTGACCAGATGGATATCTTATGGATCAAACCTTATGAATTTTTTATGTACTAATTAGTGACTTTACACACTACATACTAAATATCTACAATGTTTAAAATGTAAAGGGTACATACCTAATTTAACCACTTATCTACATTTGTACATATGGCTATTCCTGCTAACTACCAGTTAGCTCCTCTATCGAACAACACAGGTGCAGTTTTGAGAACACATAAAACAATGATTATGAGAAAATATGGGACAGTGATTGTGAATCTGACCAGGAAAACATGTTGGACAACTGATTTTCATGCAAGCCAATTTAGAAGTGCCTCCTAGGAGGTTTTCACTTTTTGAATTATTCATTTTTTTATTTTTTTATATGGTTTTTTTCAATTGTTTGTTTTTTTATTCTACTGCAATTGTTGTGGAAGAAGTGGTTCATTTCAACATGCATACATCCAATTGCTCCACTTGCTTTAGAAACCCATCCTTAGTTTTTTATGATATATTCAAAGACAATGCCCATTAACCACTAAATTTCTACGTGAATTATCAACGGGTGAAAGGTAAACAACTCCATTTTCAAACACTTCTTCGATCTGATATGGTCCAAGCCACCTAGTCTGCAACTTCCCAGGAAAGTCTTCATAATGAGAGTCAAACAACAAATCCCAATCACCTTGCTAAAATTTTCATTGCCGAATGTGACTGTCATGCCATAACTTTTGCTATGCTTGAATCATATCAGTCTAGTGCAATGCATCCATTCGTAGTTCATCCAATGTATTAAGTTGCAAAATCCAGTCCACTTGTACCTATGACAGATCAGTACCAACTTCCAAAGTAGTTCGAAGTGTTAGTAATTAAAATTCAATAAGTAAATGAGGATTTTTACCATAAACCAATTCATAAGGTGTAAATTCAGTGGTAGATTTCCAGGTAGTGTTGTAAGCCCAAATTGCTTCAAGTAATTTGTCCAGCCAATTCCTCCTATGGGAAACTATGGTTTTGGTTAAGATTCTTTCTAGTTCCCTATTTGTTACTTCAACCTGACTATTTTCTTGAGGGTAATAAGGTGAGGATTTCTTGTGCTTGACTTCATATATTTTAGTGAAGGCTTCAACAACCTTTGATATAAATTGATGTCCCTGATCTATAGTGATAGAATATGGGGCTTCAAAATGCAGGAAAATTTGTGAATATAGGAAATCAGTAACTTTTTCTTCTTGGGTATGTTTAAAGGTACGATATTCTACCCATTTAGTTACATAATCAGTACATACCAAAATATGCACCTTCCCTTGAGAAGGTGGGTCAATAGGTCCTATAAAATATATCCCCCACCTTTCAAACGGTTCCATACCTACTTGAGGTTGTAATGGCATTTCACTAGTATAGGTAGGATTTCCCATCCTTTGGCATGCATCACAATGTCTGATATGCTTTTTCACATCCTTATGCAAAGATGACCAATAATAGACAGTACCTAAGATTTTTTGGATTGTACCTTTTATTGAATAATGTCCTCCAAATGGTTCATCATGACATGCTCGTAGGATATCATATACCTCATCTTTGCGGATGCACCTGCATAAAACATGGTCAGGACTGCACTTAAAAAGTATACCTCCTATCCATTTGAAAGAAGAGCTTTGCTTAATTAATTATTTCTTTCATTTAGAAGTGAAGTGAGGAGGAATTTTTCCTGTAGCCAAGTAATTACCTATATCTGTAAACCATGGAGACTGCCCAAAAATAGCAAATAGTTTTTCATCAGGAAAAGCATCTTTCACCAATTCCCTTGTGTCTGTATTTGGAAATCTTGATAGAAAATCTACTACCACATTGGCTTTTCTTGGTTTATTGACTATAGTGATATCAAATTCATGCAATAATATTAACTAGCGAATAATTCTTGCACTAACCATAGGTTTTTTCATCAAGTATTTAATATTAGCATGATCTGTACAGATGAACACTTGATATCCCGATATAGTGTCAGAACTTATTAATAGCATATACCATAGCTAAGAATTCCTTCTTAGTAGTGGTGTAGTTCTTTTTAGCTCCTGTTAAGTTTTTACTAATGTATTAAATGGCATAATGTTCTCCATTTTCAATCTAACCTAGTGTTGCTCCAATGGTAGTATTGGAAGCATCAGTCTGAATATGGAATGGTAGTTCCCAATTAGGTCCTCTCAACACTGGGGGAGTTGCTTACTTCTCCTTCAATGCTTTAAAATACTTTTGACACTCAATAGACCAGGTAAATTTAAAATCTTTAGTCAATAATGCAAACATTGGATTGGCTATGATACTGAAATTTACAATAAATCTATGGTAGAAACCAATATGTCCCAGAAAACTCCTTACATCAGTTTGAGTTTTTGGAGGAGGAAAGTCTTTGATGAATTCCACCTTCTTAGGGTTAACCTTAATCCCATGAGATGAAATATGATGATCAAGGACAATCCCCTCCTCCATCATTAGAAAATATTTTTTAGGATTTAAAGACAAATGGTATGTTTCACAATGTGTTAACTTTTTCAATTTGTTCTAAAGTATAATCAAAAGTTTCCCCACATACTATGAAATCATCCATGTAAATTTCCACACTTTCATTTTTTAAATCAGATAATATTGTCAAAATAGCTCTTTGAAATTTTTTTGAAGCATTGCATAAATCAAAATGTAGAACCATATAAGCAAACGTTCCCCAAGGGCATGTAAAAGTAGTTTTCTCCCGATCTTCTGGTGCAACTTGTATCTGATAATAACCACTAAAACCAACAAGAAAATAGAAGAATTTCTTGCCATCAAGGGTATCTAACACTTGGTCTATGAAAGGTAATGGGAAATGGTCCTTATGTGTGACATTTTTTAACTCTATGTAGTCTACACACACTCTCATATTCCCATTTTTCTTTGGAATAATAATCAATGGAGAAACCCACCGGTTGTTTGAAATTGGATAAATGAACCCTACATCTAAATTTTTTTCAATTTCTTCCTTGACAATATCTTTTAGAGCAAGATTCAAATGTCTTTGAGGTTGTCTCACAGGTGTAACATCTTTAGTGTATATCTTGTATGTATACGCATTGTAGCACCCTAAAATTAGCACAGTAAAACTTAGAAATAATTAAAATTACATTAGTAATAATTCAAATTCAAATTTTAACCCCAAAACCGCTCCCAAACCGCCTGCTACCCATTTCCTCATTTTTTGTACCATTTTTAGAGTTTGTTTTGTCTGTTTGACGATATCGTCGTTGATCAGACGATATCGCCTCAAATCAAACGATTTTGTCTAGAGAAGAACGTCCAGACGATCTCGTACCAAACTGATTTGTGCATAGTTAGCTTCTGTTTCAACGACGTCTCTAATCCGGGTAGAAGCGTGTCTGCATCATTAGAGACCTCCCCCGTTGGAGATCTTCCAAATTAGGATGATCTCCAACCTCCTAACCTCCCTCCTAAGCCTATTTAACCTTAGGACCCCCTCTTGGCATTCCCCCTGGCTGAAATTCCTTGTAACACGAATTCTACATGCCTTAGACTATCTTAAACCACCATTTGCATTTGTATTTTTCCAAGTTTGTTTGCAGGAACTTCATTGTTTTTCAGCCGGAGCAAGCTCAGATCGTCGCAGACGATCCTGTTCAATTCGAGATGATTTCGTACCAATTCGAGACGATTTCAACTGCAGTCAACATTAGGGGCAATCAGTGCCCAGGGTTTGCGTTTTCTCACTTTCTTTGTTGATTTATCCTGCATTTAGTTAATTTGTTATTATTCCTTATTGTTCTGCATCTTGGAGTTCACCCATATAGCTTAAGTGCACAATGAAGTCATAATTTTTCATTAGAACATCATAATCTACTTAAATTTTTATTTGTGATTATCACCTTAGCATCTATGTTGCCATTTTACACCATTTTTCTCTGTTAGAATAGTTGCATTTTTGGTATTTTGTATCTATCTCTCTGTTTACAGGTCTTTTATGAATTCGTCTGATGAATTCATCAGATCTTAGACAATCATGTCAAATTCTAGATGATCTAGACTGCTTCAAAAATCAAAACCTTCATCAGACATCCGGATCAGGTATAGTTCTTTAATCTAGCTTATTCTTTCTGTTTTCTGTCCAAATCTATTTTTTGTATTTACTTAATTTGCATTTTCACAATAGAACACTTAGATTCATCTGGCCAAACCTAGGACTTGGATGTTTAAAGATAAAACTGAATTCCCAACCTAGGCGTGGAAACTGCCACTAAACGTTTCCTAGTGAACCCCACCATTCGTCGAAAAATCACCTTAATACCCCTCCCCCGAGAGGCGGGACCTTCAAAGGGCCTCTCAGTCCGAGGTACCGTCCCATACTTTTCCCATCCCCCTTCCGGGCGTGGATCCTTTAGCCTGAAGGTAAGGGTGCGAAAAATTTGGAACGATACATTTTGGTGAACCCGACGTGAAACTAAAACCTTTTGAAAACAAAAACAAAAAAAACAAAAACATAGATGCATTTAAAATCATTAGAAAAATACTAAGTTGCATATCATGTCTAGATGGTAGCTCCTAAGAAAATATTAGCAGTTACTATAAATGTTGAAAACCAATTAGCAGTCATAGAAGTTAATTATGTGCTTAGTGTGCCTGAAACAGATAGAAACCAACTTTTGTGGAAAGAATTTGATAGGAGGCTAGGTGTCATTTCATCTAGATCAACCGAACTTAGAAAAATCAAGAGGTTTGCCCTAGATAGGCTCCTATATCCTCATCAACTCATTTTTTATCATGAACTTCAGAGAGCCTGCCATAGGTGGTTAGCTTATAGGAGAGCTCTTGTGTCTTCAGAATTGTTCACCTTCGAGGAATACCTTGAGAACACAGCTGTTATACACCAATTCCTAGGTCGTGTAGAAGATCAAGAGGTCGTTCTTACGGATAGGGAAATATGGAGGAGAGTTCCTCGAGCTGTGTTATATCCAGAGTATTGCCACGAACTCTATTTCTACCAACCAGAGTCTGAGACAGATAATATCACTAGAGCACTTTTTGTTAAATTCTTGAAAGAAAATTTCCAATTTGAAGAAGAACACTTCATGACTCCTGAAGAACTTGAGCCCATTAATGACATTTATAAATTATTTATAGAAAACTAGATCATTGCTTTCATTATTATTTCTTGCATTTATTGTGTTGTTTGTTATCTTTATAATATTGTTACAAAAACAAAAAATAGAAAAAACAAGAAAAATAGAAAACATAACAAAAACCCAAAACATTTTATTTTAAATACTATAGTAGGTATATAATTAAAATATATACCTTGTTGCATATATATATATATATACAAGTATATATATATTTGCTGAAATTTAAAATTAAGCACAAGCCTAAACTTAGAAATGGTAAACAAACTGAACAAGAAGAAGAAGATTGGTTGGGAGGCAAAACTACAAACCCAAATGTCCTTCCTGAGGATCCAATTCCGGAAGGAGAAACTCTAGAACAACCAGAAGATGACCTGGGTGAAGACAATGAAAAAGAAGATAATCTTAAAGAGGAAGGATCCTCGTCCCCTAGAATAGCTCCAGATGGAACTATTGCTTTTGATAACTTAGATCATTTCTGGAAATTTTTCAATAATAACATTGGTGCTCTTAATATGGCAATTCGTATTGATAAAGGACAAATTAGTGACACCCAAGTAGCTATGGAAGATATGTTTAACATACACACTAATCCCTTGTCCTTTGTTGATCAAGAAAGTGATAAAGCTGGACCATCCAATAGAGATATGGTCACTATGATTTAGAACATGCCAAAACAACAGGTTACCCAACCCCCTAAGGAACCTGTTATTGAGCCTAAATCATTCCCACACAAAAGAAAACTTCCTTCACTGCTTTACTTCACCAAAATATTGATAAATATGCTTCAAATCAACAAAAACCTAAAATGAAGCCAAACACCAATTTTCAACAATATGGGATACAACATAATACAACTTCAAAATTTCTTCATAACACCTTTCCTACCAAAAATTTACACAATAGCAACATATCATCTAATCTTCATGTCCCTCCATCATATGCTCACAAATCCCATATTAATGCCCTATTGAACCAATATGGTGGGCAAACCAGCAATCTGGAAGCCATGGTGAAACAGTTAGCTTCGCGCATGGACCAGATAGATCCCTACCATCCCTCGTACAATTATCGAGAGATATGTAGTCAACCTCTAGATCCCATAGTTGTAGCACAACCATACCCTAAACACTTTCCCATACCCGTCCTGCCTATATATAAAGGAACTGAAGATCCCATAGATCATCTTCGTATGTTTAGGATAGCATGTCATGATATATCACACGATGACTTGCTATTACTAAAAATGTTCCCAAAAAGTTTAGGAGGAATGGCATTAGAGTGGTACTATCAATTGCCCACTCATTATTTGAGAAATTTTGAAGAAATAGCTGAATTGTTTGTCCATCAATTTAGTGCCTACATCGAGAGGCATGTCACCATTAAAGATTTGTACAACTTAAAACAAGACAAAGATGAATGTTTTGCTGATTTCTTAGCTAGATGGAGGCAGTTGATAAGAAAACTACACTTTGTGCTACCTTATAGGGAAATGTTGGACATTTTTATTAATAATTTACAAGAACAAATATCTTATGAGTTATCAACTACCACCTTAACTACCTTCGATCAAGCTATAGACTTAGCTCGAAGGGTAGAAGATGCTCTCATTAGGAGAGGTCACCTCAAAAAGAAATATGATGAGAAAACATCTAGAAATCAGTATAAAAAAAAATAAGTTGTAGGTGACGGAGTCATTGATAGCAGAAACGTTGCTAATATCAATACAACAAAGACAACAGAAAAATTTATATTAAAACCCCCTGATAAACCTCCTCGAGAATTTACTAGATTAAATCAACCTTTATCAACCATTCTACCTCAATTATTAGCATGAGGCTTGATTCAATTACCAGCTATCCGGGAACCTGATCCCACTATACCCGGATACAGAGCCGATCTACACTGTGACTTTCATAGAGGACCTGGACATGCTACAAATTCTTGCAAAAGATTGAAACATAAAATACAAGACTTGATTGATAATAATGAAATGGAGGTGCAACCTTTCCAACCTAAACAAAATGCTCCTAATAACGCTCAAAAGACCGTTCCCCAAAATCAAAATCAAAATGCTAATCAATCATTGGATATATTTCAACATCCTTTACCAAACCATGGTAAAGAAGTGGCCAATCAAATCGAACATCATATTGTTCCCCCTCCTACCCGATATGTAGGGACTATTAGTGGACAATTACCTATTCAGGATCCTCAAATATTTGACACAACTTTATCCTTGGTCACGACCAGGCCCCTACATAATTTTCAAACTCCCGATCCTAGTGATGTAGAATCAGATACTGAAAGTGAAGTAGACATCACCTCAAACCAAACGAATAGATCTGAAAATGAATAAGATCCTATTCAACCTATCACAGATGCTATGGTTCTAGAAGAACCATTTACTAGAAGAGTTACTACTTGATCCTATTCTAATCAATTCCTTCCTACTGAACAATCCATAAACGCTCAACCAAGACCAGTTCAGCGTCTTCAATATAACATTGTAGGTACCATCGGAGTCGTTACCAGACAACATGCTCAAAACTCTCAACAAGATCAAACTCAGAATGATGGATCAGCTCCATTTATTTTAAAAAATCCCAATAAAGGGAATCATATGTCTAATGTTCAACTTAAGCCTCCTTACAATATTAATGAACAATTATCCAACACTACAGCCAGAATTTCCCTATTGGATTTGTTAAGATCTTCTCCCACCCATAGGGATGAGTTAATGCTTACATTAAGCCAAATGATGGTACCTCAAAATATTCAACCTGAAGCCATGTCCAATACTATCATCACTCGAGAAGTCGATTGTATTGACTTTCGGGATAAAGATATCCCACAACAAAGTTTACATAAGGATAATCCCTTATATATTATTGCTCTAATTGGATATGTAGCTGTTAAAAGAGTCCTGATTGATAACGGTTCATCTCTAAACATTTGCACTTTTGACTTCTACCAACGGTTTGGCTTTAGAAGTGATGTAATGAAGAAAACTGACATGATTATCAAAGCTTTCAATGACGAGACACAAGAAATGTGTGGAGTCATTACTATACCCTTGCAAGTTGGTCCTCGAACCCTAGATACAATCGTGTTTATTGTACATTGCCCTGCATCATACAATATACTTTTGGGTAGCCCTTGGATCAATGCGATGCGAGCGGTTCCCTCCACTTTACACCAATGTGTTAAATTTGAATTTAAAAATTAGTTGGTCACTATCCATGATGACCCTAGACCCTTTGATATGTGTGCTTTGGCAGAACCTGTTGGAGTGCAATTTTGCCCCACTCTATCATCCACACATCCTAGTTATTATTTTTCATCTAAATGTGTGAAAAACACACACATAACATCATCTACTCCATCAACTACACCTATACATTTAACTCAACCATCTTCTGAACAAACCACACTAGAACCTCAAAAAGATCTTAAATCCACAACCAATTCTTCATGTTCCATCCCTATCATTTCAAAACCTATAGACCCATTCATTAACACTTCCACATTATCAACATCTATCATACCTTCCACATCTAAAGATATAGGGAATGATCCTTCTACATCTTATGCTCTTTCTGATGAACGTTTACCGAATTTGTCCACAATCTTAATATCAGAAAAAACAAATGCTTTTATGCAAGATTCAATTCTTTTAAATAACTTGCCACCATCTCCTCGTACTTTGGGCCTCCCACAACCTATGGGAAGTACTTACCAAGTCGGGAGTTGTGCTTTTATTTATAAAGGATATGATTGGGGAAGAATACCCAGGAATATTAAAACTCATCATGAGGGATATGCACGATGTTATTTTACTAATGAATATATTGAAGCTAAACCCATAATGCTTAAAATGGGATATAAAGGGAAAGGCTTGGGACCTTTCCAAAATGGCATGAAAGAAGCAATCGAGGTAGAGCCATGGCCTACCCGATGTGGTGTGGGCCTATTTCCTAGTAAGGGTCAACCCTTCCCTTTTGAATATGATGATCAACTCATATGTTATCAAGATTATCTAGATAAACAAGATTCTTTGTGTCCAACGAATAAACCATTTACATGTAATATTCTATCTATAGCTTACCCTGAATTTATTGCTGAATCCGATGAGGAGTTGGAAGGAGATATTTTCTATGATGTCTCCATTGAAGAGTTGTTACACAATGGTTTTTATTTTGATGGTTCTATACCAACTATAGCCCAACTTGAGGCCACCACTCATCAAGACAAATTATCCAACTTAACTTTAAAAGAATTACAAGAATTGGGCGTTTCACCCGCCCCACCTAATTTTGAAAGAGATCTACACATGGAAGTAGAAAACGTCATTAAAGTTAACATTGGAACTGAGGATAATCCTCACATAATCAATATTGGATCAACATTAAGTCAAGAAAAACAAGATGAATACATTGCATTCCTTAAAGAATATGAAGATGTCTTCGCTTGGACATATGAAGATATGCCAAGTCTGGACCCTTTTGTAGTCATGCATCATCTAGTAGTCCATCTAGATGCTAAACCTGTTAAATAGAAACTTAGAAAAATGCATCCCAAAGTGGCCCTGCTAGTCAAAGGGGAGTTAGAAAAACTCTTGAATGTTATTTTCATACAAGCTATTGATTATGCTGAATGGATCTCGAATGTAGTTCCAGTCACCAAGAAAGAACCTACCAAAGTTAGGGTTTGCACAGACTTTAGAGATATTAACGCTGCATGCCCTAAAGATGATTTTCATCTTCCAAACATGGATCAAATCATTGACTTTACTGTCGGGAGTGGAATGATGTCCCTAATGGACGAATTCTATGGCTACAATTAGATCAGGATAGCTCCTGAAGATCAGGCTAAAACAACCTTTATTACCCCTTGGGGTACCTTTTGTTGGAAAGTGATGCCATTTGGTTTAAAGAATGCCGACGCAACATATCAACGAGCTATGACTTATATATTTCATGATATGATGCATGATATCCTACATGATTATGTAGATGATATTATAGCTCGCTCTATTAAAGAAGATGATCATTTAGATGATTTGAGAAAAGTATTTAATCGGTTAAGAGAATACCTTATTTGATTAAATCCAGCCAAATGCATATTCGGAGTTAAGTCCGGTAAGCTATTAAGGGTTTTAGTTTCTTTACGTGGTATCGAAATCGACCCTCTCAAAATTGTGGCTATCACTGATATGCCTACACCTACCAATATATCGGAGTTACAAAGTTTACAAGGTAAGCTTCAAGCCATACGTCGCTTCATCGATAAGTTGGCAGACAAAACAACTCCCTTTCTTAAGCTTCTTAAGAAGGATGTCCCTTTTAACTAGGACGACGAATGTACAAAAGATTTTGAACTTCTCAAATAATACCTCCTTAACCCACCTGTGCTTTCACTGCCTAGACCTAATCGCCCATTTCTCCTGTATATTTCAGCTTCAGATTTCGCTTTAGGAGCTATGTTAGCTCAGGTTGATGATGAGAAGAAAGAACGTGCTAATTATTACATTAGCTGAACCCTCATTAGTTATGAAACCCATTATACAACATTAGAAAAATTATGTCTAGCAGTCGTATTTTCTACGCAGAAATTACGTCATTATATGCTCAGTCAAAAAACGTATGTCATTGCTAAATATGATCCCTTGAGGTATCTCATGATTCGACCTTATTTATCGAGTCACACAACAAAGTGGGTTCTTGCTCTAAGTGAGTTTGAACTCACGTTCATAGGACAAAAGTCTATTAAGGGTCAAATCATAGCAGATCAATTAGCTGCTGCACCCTTAGAGTCTACCCATCCCCTCATCATTGAGTTTCCTGATGAATGCCTTCAATTAGAGGCAGACCATATTGAACAATGGTCCTTATACTTTGATGGAGCCCGATGCATGAGTGGGGCTGGTGCGGGTATTATTTTAATATCCCAACAAAAACATCTTATACCTTTTTCCTTTAAATTAACATTTGCTTGCACCAATAATACTGCCAAATATGAGGCTCTAATCCTTGGATTACGAGCTACCTTGGTGTTAAAAATCAAACATTTGCTAGTTTTTGGTGATTCTCATCTTGTCATAAACCAAATTAATGAAGTTTATCAGACCAGAGATGATAAATTATGCCCATATAAAGCATATTTTTTGCAATTGTTATCCTTGTTTGATAAAGTTACTTTGGAAGCTATTCCGTGAACTAGCAATCGTGCAGCTGATGCTATGGCTGCAACTGCATCTCTTCTACCCTTGGAGTTAGATGAGGAATATGCCACCATCATTATTCATCGAATCCAGGAACCCGCTTCAAATAAGTCATGTTTAGAACCTTTGGATGTGTTTCTAATCAATGAAACTACTCCTGAACCTTGGTATACGGATATAATTGATTTTCTCCAAAATGGGACTTTCCCTACCAATTCTAATAGAAACCAGCGTCGGTTATTACATCGACGAGCAAGTCGATTTGTAATAATTGGCAATACTTTATATAGGAGATCTTTTGAAGGTATCCTATTGAGATGTTTGAATCTAGAAGAATCCAAATTAGCTTTAAGTGAAGCCCACGATGGATCTTGTGGAGGACACTTCAGTGGTAGCGTCATTGCTAAAAAGCTCCTTAGGATAGGCTACTTTTGGCCTACCATGGAAAAGGATGCACATGATTATGTGCGCCATTGCGACAAGTGCCAGAAACATGCTGACCTTGTCCATGCGCTTGCACAAGAGATGTAGGCTATTTCATCTCCTTGGCCCTTTTCAAAATGGGGCTTAGACATTATTGGCAAAATTAATCCTGTGTCATCTGATGGACACAAATTCATCATAATCGCCACTGAGTATTTCATGAAGTGGGTTGAAGCTATGCCTTTAGCTTCCTGCACTGGAACTCAAGTCTCTAAATTTATTTTTAATCAAATCATTTGTAGGTTCGGAATTCTTGCAAATCTCATCTCATACAATGGAACTTGTTTCAAAAATAAAGATGTTAAAAAATTATGCCAAAAATATAAGATTCAACATCACTGGTCCACTCCCTATTATCCTCAGGGTAATGGTCAAGCGAAAGCATCTAACAAAACCTTAATCAAAATTCTCAAAAGAATGGTCAATAAAATTGGCCACGATTAGCATATTCAATTATATCCAGCTTTGTGGGCCTATCGAACTAGTGTTCGAACTCCCACTGGAACTTCACCTTTTGTCTTGGTTTATGGTGCTGAAGCCATTTTTCCCTTTGAATTAGAAGTTCCTTCTTTGGCTCTACTACTTCAAGATACCAAAGTAGGAGATGAATATCGAGTTGGCAGACTCAGTCAGCTGGAACTTCTAGATGAAAAGTGAGTCAATGCTTTAGAGCACCTTCGTGCCTACCAAAACAAGCTTAAAAGATCATATGCCAAGAAAGTTCGTCATCGATCCTTTGAGGTCGGCGACCTTGTTTTAAAAGAAAATCAAAAAAATACTAATGCAACTAAAGACCTTAAAGGTAAATTTGAGCCCAATTGGCTTGGACCATATATTATCACTGCTAAATTTGAATCAGGAGCATACAAATTAGCTACCTTAGATGGTAAATATTTAAAAGAACCTATGAATATTATGCATCTTAAGCGATATTATGCATAAAATTTGGTCATTTCATCATTTGTACATATTTTGCATGTTGTCTCATTTTAAAATATATATATATATATATATATATATATATATATATATATATATATATATATATATATATATATAAAATTGTTTACACAAAAACAAATGAAAAAAATAAAAAGTCAAAACAACAATATTATTGACTCTTTTGAAACCCAAAAAAAAATTAATAAAGAAGAAAGAGAGTCAAAATTATCAAACTCTTCACAAATATTTGTTGTATATATTTCTTCTTCAAGTATTGCAGTTATATTTTCAAGTTATTTTGGATAAATTAGCATTTATTTGGAATCCCCCACTATCACAAACACAAAAAAATAAATATCTTGATTTTATCTGGCATGATTACTAATCTCTCTTATATCAAAGTACACAAAATTCAATTAAATAAAGTTTGAGCACAGAGAATTGATGTTGTTATTTACTTAAACCAAGCATATCTTTTCACAATAAAATGATTACATTTGTAATTTCCATGCTATGTTACATAGTATAAATGGTTCTTGAGCGAAAAGTTTCCCCTGCTATCCTATCATGCACATGGTCTAGAATCTTTGAGAATTGGCAAAAGGACAAGCTCACCCCTACCCGGAATAAAAATCCCTTGCTCTACAACTAATCCGAGCAAGTATCCCTAGTATAGGAAGAAAAGAAAAGTTCAAAAGAAAAAGAGAAAAATAAAAAGGTTATTTCAACATTATCTCAAATATCAAGTCACAATACAAAAATACAAAAAAAAAAAGCAAAAGTAAAGGAAAAGAAACAAACAAAAGCAAAAGCAATAAAATCCCTTTCCCTACCCATTGAAAAGAAAAGAAGGGTTGATGAGCTTGAATCTCTGCAATTCTCAATTATTCGAAAACTGTGAGGTAAGCCCCATAACAGGTGGTTTGTGCCCAACCCGCTTGGCCTTGGGTAACTCCTAGCGTGGTGATATGTCTGTCACATTAGCGACCTTCTTTTGTACAGACCTATGTTTGCTTATGGATTAGCTAGCTCTTGATAACCCGACCTACATAGTAGTTTGGTATGGTTATATGCATCTAAATCATGGTTAATGAACACTTATTTGGTTCATTCAAATCACTTGTATCAAATTATCTTGCTCACAATTGGTAAATGAACAATGCAATTGCACACACATTTGTATTTGAGAGATTTTGTGTATCATTATGATAAATCAAGATTGGTAATGAACTCACATACGCACATGGGATTCCTTCTAAATCTAACTTTTGTCTTTAAGATACTTTGAAATATTTTTGCAAATTGTTTGGGATAAATTCATTTTCTTCTTTGAAGAACAGTTGTTTAGTATAAAGACAACTACATGCATTATCAAAAATCAAAATCATTTTCAAAACATGCAATAAAGTTACATTTATATATAACTTTTGACTTTCGTGACGATGGTATAGTTCCAAAACCAAAATTGGAATTTTATGCCTAGTGCAAGTCCTCGTCTTCATATTTTATGAAGACCAAAAAAAAAAAATCAACCATGCAATAAATCTATTATTTCCTTCTTTGGATTTCGCGATGATGGTATAAGTTTATACCTAAATATTCTATGCCTAGCGCAAACCATTGTACCAATTTTATTTTTCATTTATTTAAAATCATAAAAACATATGACTTAAATCATTATGTTACACAATTATGCTTTAAAACAAACAAACACCTATTCTATTTCATGTCATTATGTCAAACTTCAATTTTGCAATGATGGTATAATTCCTAGGGAATTATCCAAAAATTTTATCACACTTAGGAATTTATGCCTAGCAAAAGTCATTTTAAAATATTTCATGCATAATATTTTCATGGAAATCTGAAAAAAAAATCATCATCATCATCATCATTTGCATCATCACAACAAAGCCTTAAGACAGTCTCTTAAGCACTCTTTTACTTTTTGCAATATTTCTATACTAGGATTAGCTTGACGACCGAGTGAGCGGCGACTCCATGAAATGGTCTATAATAGCGATAATGTCCTTTGAAATTATTGTTAAAAGTCCCTTTTATTTTTATCAAATTATCACATCACAAAAAACCAACTTGTTTACATCAAATTATTTCATTTAAATTTTAAAAAAGCATGACATTCAAACCATCATATTTCCAAATGGCATAATTACATGAATCATCAAATCAATCAAATCAAAACATTAAAACATCATAAAAATACATAAAAAAGTCATATGATCAAAAATATCTCATCTATATATCTCAACAGTATATGTACATCATCTCAAAACTAGATTGGCATGCCACAATCTGTACCTAGGCATACTCAATCCCCTATCAAAAATAATAATAAGCACTATAATCAATCTGTTCAGTGCAATCTATAACGGCTAGCCTTGAGAACCCCTCGAGCTCTCAGCCTCATCTCCTCCCCTGCCCTGAGGTGGACGAGGTGGCCCCATCATAGTTCATGTGGTGCTATGAGTCTTGGACTCTGATCGTGATGATGTCCTTGATGACCTCATCCCGATAGGCTTCGTAATATGGGCTGACAGCAGTAACCTTTGCCCCTATGGCACCATATGGTGGTATAGTGTCTGATAAAATGTGACCTGGGCAATAGCCCGTGCTAGATCCTGAGTGCTCGCCCCTCCGCTCCATGCTCTGAGGCATGCTACCTCATCTCTGAGCTGTGTGGCCTCATATCGGTGTCATGCAACCTCATCCTGTAGAGTCTACACCTCTTCTTGGAGACAGATAATCTCCACCCGAAGAGTAGCCATCTCACTACTCTCTCTTGTGTCCACACCCTTGCCCTTATCGGGTGATGGTGGCCTCTCTCTTTGTGGAGAAGGGGGTCTCTCCTCCCTCCTCTACCACTATCGTGGCCTCTGCTGAGCCTATGGTCTCCTCTGCTCTCTCCTGCCATGACCTTGTGCCCCCTCAATGGTCACCTAGTGCCACCTCCCCATTCGACGCACAACTGTGTGAATCGGACCCTAAGCCCTCGTCATCCAAGGAGGGCGGATGCCTGTGTACTAGGCATCATAGCTGTCAGCTACCCCAGCGTCGTCCCCATCCACTGGCTGAATGGGGGCATCATCTATGTTTGAACCCCATAAGCGCTGCATATCTAGAGCCTCGCTAACTATAGTGTTATCCCGGACAGTCCAAGAAAACTCATAGTCTCTGAGGGATGGGATCCCCTACTGTAGACCAAACTGCCTCAAAACTCGATCATAGTAGTGGAGCTCCACCTCTCCCCTCTCCATCCTTAGCCAATAGGTTCACCTAACACGAGCCAGCTCCTGTACGTCCTCGACCCACCCTGGATGATCTCTCCAAGGCCTCCAAGTGATCTGGTCAGAGACAAGGTCGTCAAGTAGTCTTCGGGACATTGGCAGATCTATCCACCACTATGACCCTCTTCGGAGCCACCAGTAGAAATCTTGGGGTCTCTCCCCATCAATCCTTATCAGTGGGAGCCCTACCAGCCTCCACACCGTGATGTGCTCCCAGCACCAAACCTGTAGTATAGATGTCATAACCAGACATCGATCGCCCTTGTATACGACCCCATACAGGATCCTATACAATAGGCATAGTACAAAGCTCCCCCAAGCAAACCTATATCCGTGGTCTCTCATGTTGCAGACCACATCTATCAGTAGCCATGGTACTCTGCATCCACTCTGATGGCATAGCAGCAGACCACCTACAACCCTAGCCAAAACCTATGTCAGTCTAGATGCCCTAGGCATCTGCCGTAGAGATTCGATGTTCACTACGCCCTTCTCCAGGGCAAAGCTCGGATCTCTGCATAGTCGCATCATCGCATGGCCCTGATTGGCCATAGGAGTGATTAGTCGTCCTTGTATAGGGATCCTCAAAATACTCCATACATCCTCTAGTGTGGGAGTCATCTCCGCTGTCGGTAACCGAAAATAGGAAGAACCCAAATACCACCTCTCTGCTAGGGCTGTCAATAGCCCCATATCTGTAGAAACTTGTGGCATCTCTGCCACATGCTGCAAGCCAACCTAAGATAGCTGATCTCGCTCTACCTGAGATAGAGCGGCCAAGTCATCCCTCAACCCACCGTATTTCCATTCTCTACTCTTTAGTAATCCTCTCTACAACATAAACAACAAAACAATAAAAAATCATTAATAAAACAGTCATTAATAATGCAAGTAAAGCAAGTTCAATTTAATAAATGCTGATATCATCCACTATTGGACGATATCGTCCCAAATTTGAGCAAATTCGTCTTTGATTTTGCCAGTCGAAATCATCCCCTTTTTGACGAAATCGTCCCCATTTCGTCGATTTTGCCCTTGGACGAAATTGACGATATCGAGACGATTTCGTCTCGACGACATTGACGGCCCAAAAATGACTGCGATGCTAAAAAAATTATCCAAATTTAATCTAAAAAGCATGAAATTCAAAATTCAAGCCTTCTAAACTAAGTTTAGACCCTTACCCGTAGCCCACGCCGGACCTCTATCAATCTGTCTGCTGTCTCGACCATCTTGTCTACAGAGCTCCAAAAACCAGAAAATAAAAATGAACAGTAAAAAAGAATTAGGGTTTTTCCCTATTTTTCTTAATTTTATTCAAAAACAATTAGCAACAAATTTAATTTTGGCTTTTTCGCATTTTTACCTCAAACGTTTGATTTGGGTAAAAACACGGAGGGGGCATCATAGTAAGCTGTCGTACGATTCGACCAAGAATCGTCACTTAAAAATGGGAATAAATTTTTTTTTTCTCGTAGATCGAGAAGAACTCATCTTTAACGCATTTTCCTCAAAAAATTTGCTAAAGAGGGGGCAAAATGTAGCACCCTAAAATTGGTGCAGTAAAACTTAGCAATAATTAAAATTACATTAGTAATAATTCAAATTCAAATTTTAACCCCAAAACCGCTCCCAAACCGCCTGCTGCCCGTTTCCTCATTTTTTGCACCATTTTTAGAGTTTGTTTTGTCCGTTTGATGATATCGTCACCGATCATACGATATCGCCTCAGATCCGATGATTTCATCTAGAGAAGAACGTCCAGATGATCTCGTCCCAAACTGATTTGTGCATAGTTAGCTTCTATTTCAACGACATCTCTAATCCGGGCAAAAGCATGTCTATGTCGTTAGAGACCTCCCCCATTGGAGATCTTTCAAATTAGGATGATCTCCAACCTTCTAACCTCCCTCCTAAGCCTATTTAACCTTAGGACCCCCTCTTGGCATTCCCCCTGGCTGAAATTCCCTGTAACACGAATTCTACATGCCTTAGACTATCTTAAACCACCATTTGCATTTGTATTTTTCCAAGTTTGTTTGCAGGAACTTCATTGTTTTTCAGTCGGAGCAAGCTCAGATTGTCGCAGACGATCCTGTTCAATTCGAGATGATTTCATACCAATCCGATATGATTTCGACTGCAGTCAACATTGGGGGCAATCAGTGCCCAGGGTTTGCGTTTTCTCACTTTGTTTGTTGATTTATCCTGCATTTAGTTAAATTTGTTATTATTCCTTATTGTTCTGCATCTTGGAGTTCACCCATATAGCTTAAGTGCACAATGAAGTCATAATTTGTCATTAGAACGTCATAATATACTTAAATTTTTATTTGTGATTATCACCTTAGCATCTATGTTGCCATTTTACACCATTTTTCTCTGTTAGAATAGTTGCATTTCTGGTATTTTGTATCTATCTCTCTATTTACAGGTCTCTGAAGAATTCGTCAGATCTCAGACGATCCCGTTAGATCTTAGACAATCATGTCAAATTCCAGACGATCTAGACTACTTCAAAAATCAGAACCTTCATCAGACATCCAGATCAGGTATAGTTCTTTAATCTAGCTTATTCTTTCTGTTTTCTGTCCAAATCTATTTTTTGTATTTACTTAATTTGCATTTTCACAATAGAACACTTAGATTCATCTGGACAAACCTAGGACTTGGATTTTTAAAGATAAAACTGAACACATTAAACACATTCCCAACCTAGGCGTAGAAACTGCCACTAAACGTTTCCTTGTGAACCCCACCATCCGTCGAAAAATCACCTTAATACCCCTCCCCCGATAGGTGGGACCTTCAAAGGGCCTCTCAGTCCGAGGTACCATCCCATCCTTTTCCCATCCCCATTTCGGGCGCGGATCCTTTAGCCTGAAGGTAAGGGTGTGAAAATTTTGGAACGATACACGCATTAGGGTGAATTCCAGTCATATCCTTATAACTCCAAGCAAAAGCCTAAACATGTTCCTACAGAACAGTAAATAATTTTGCTTCCTGCTCATTAGTCAGTCAGTTATTAATATTCAAAACTTTACCTGGTTGTACTTCAAATTATTTTATTCTTGTATGAACAGAGTTGACTGCTCCATACTTTTTGATTAAATAATTTAATGGATAGTGGTGTGGCTAAATAGTATGAAATGCTCTGGATACTATTTCAGAAGTGATGCTTGATGGAATCATTTCTTGCATAGGACATGTGAAAGAGATAAGAATATGATGGTGCCATCCATGTGGTACTATGAAAGAGATTTCTTGTATTGGAATAGATGACAAATATTTTGAGGTATGCTCTTCATCCTTCCACAACAAGCGATGAACAATGATTTGATCATATTTAAGTCCTTATTCTTGTAAATTTTCAACTAGGATAATTTCATTCTCAAATATTTCTCTTTCTTGTGAGTTGATTTCCTCAATGTGTTCCTTTACTATTATTATGGCCAGAGTGGAAATAATTTCTTCATGTTCTTCATCATATTCAGGAAACCATATATGTCCAAAAAATTTGGTTGAAGGCTGGGCAGGTGGATAAAGGAAAATATTTTTGAGACCAATACCATTTGAGATAGTGATTTCCCCAGATCTGTAGTCTATAAAGCAGCAGCAGTAGCAAGCCAAGGTCGTCCTAGAATTATGGGATAGCCATTAGCTAATTTTCTAGGCTACAATACCAGGAAATCTATAGGATATTCCTAAGAAGAAACTTCAATGGAAATGTCTTCCAGTATTCCTTTTGGTTTGGCACCTGACCTATCTGCCATCTCGAAAACTGTAGTTATAGGACTCAGATTATTGAGCTGTATTTTTTGCATTGTGTCTTTAGTCATTACATTAATTGCAGCACCAAGATCAATCAACACATTTGGAATTTGAACTAGACCAATAGTGACTATAACAATTGGACTTCCTGGGTCACTATATTTTGGAGGAACAAGTTTTCTAGATAATAGGTCAGCCAATTTTCCTTCTACTTGCACAGTTTTAGGGAAATACTTCTTTCTACCAGGTTTCTTGATACACAACTCCTGAATGGTTTTCTTAATTAATGGTACGTCATTTTTTACTTGCAATAAAGTAAGGGATATAGTCATTTTCTTAAGTTTTGTGACTAATTATGATTAAGGAATAGTTGTAGTATTTTCAAACCTTTTAATGTGTGGTATTACGCTTGCGGGGGTACTTATTTTTCTTGCTCATTTTCTAGTTTTTCTTTTTCTGTTTGCACTTGTTCTGGACTTGGAGACTCTTGCTTTCCATCAATTTCTTCAATGGTAGGTGGAGCAGGGTCAGGTAATACCTTCTCTTAATGCAATTGGATATTACTACAGTTGAGTACATAAACTGCAGTAGTTTCTTTGAACTCAGCTTCATAAATCGAGGCTTCTTGTCTGGTATTATTTGGGTTAGCCACAGGTTGACTTGGAATTGGAGGTTGTTTTACCTGTTGTGATTGTTGTGATTGCATTCTTCCCTAAAAATTTTGATTAGGAGCAGGAAATAGGTTTTGAGTTTGCCCTTGATACCTTTGTTGCCCTTGATATGATGGGTATTGTGGCCCCCATCTTTGCCCATATTGTTGATTCTATGTCCAAGGTGGATTAATAGGATTCCAGGGTGGATGTGACCAATCTTGGGGAGATGTCCAAGATTGATTCTAGGGTTGTGAAGGTGGTTCTACATATCCCCATGGCATATTACAAGGATTTTGTCCCCAACTTGTAGGAAAGCGAGGGGAATTTTGATATTATGAAAAGTTGCCTCTTCTTCAATCTGAGTTTCTAGAACATTTTTGAGTTGAGGTAAGAGATGGTACTTATCAGTCATGTGCTCTTTTGAGAAAATGCCACAAATAGCTGAGATAGAGGTTTTTTTCAAGGGATATTCTTGTAAGGTATGCTTGTTTATACATCTTGGGAAATAGATAGCCAAAGGAGGTGTAGAGTTAGATCTTGCATTTCTTTCCCCTAAGGCAGAATTTAATTGCACAAGAATATCAATTTTCATGTTAGTCATTTCTTCCATTAATTATTTCATATCATTATTACCTGGAATCCGCTTCTTCCTTCTTTGCCTAGTGCGAGAATAATTTTTGCATAAATCTACAAATTCATTAATCTTAAGCTGGTTCACATCTCCTTTTTCCCATTAAATATAATATTTCTCTAGAATCATCTTGCAAAACCTCTTAAAAATATGGTTTTTAACAAGTCTGGTTCTATAGGACCACATATCTTTTGGATAAAGGTAAATCTATCAAGATAGTCCTCTAAGTTCTCATCCTCTTCTTGCTTAATCTGAAACAACTCATCCTTTCTATTTTGCACCCTACAATAGTCATGATACTTATCCAAAAATGCAGTTTCCATTTGATCCCAAGTGTGTATTGAATCAGGTTCAAGGATCATAAACCATCGTAATGTTGCATCTTTGAGTGTAGAGGGAAACAAATTCAGTTTTTGGTTGTCATTAACATAGTCATAAGTCTGAGACAGGACTTTGAATTCAAACAAAAACTAGTCAAGATCCTCAAAAACAATTTCCATGAAGATTGGCAACACTAATGATGAAATTATTTTCATGGGAGCATTCTGAGTAGGATTCAGACAAATATAGTATTCAAAAGTTCTATAGGATTGTCAGCATTATGGACCAGAATATCCCTATCATATTCTTCTACTTCTGTGATAGTTGCTTCCTCAGTTTTGACTTGTACAACTGGTTTGGATGGACCAGGTCCAAAGGTATGTCTAGAAGTAAGTTCTTCTAAAAGTTCCTCTTCCAAAGGTCCTAAATTTTTTTATGAAGAATATGGTTCTCGTGAAGAACACCTTTCAAGAAAAGAGTGGGTTCTGATAAACCTCCCTCTTTCATCTCTTGGCCTATGCATTCATGCTTATATGCTAAATAAACTGAAGTACAAGTTTCTTAGAACTATTACTTGTACCAAGACATTAATTCTTTGCCTACTTTACTTCTCCTAACAACACCTTAAATCCCTAGAAACGGTACCAAAAATGATGAGTGTCATCAATCACATCATTTAATATTTAAGTGTCAATCCAGGGCGGTGTCCTAATGGTTGTATATGATAGCAGAGGTAAGCAGCTTGAAGATCAGTTCATTCAGGAAATGGCTTTATTGGTGGGATAAGTTAGCTTTTTGGGGGTTTTTAGTATCACCTTGAATCCTATGAACTGAAATTGAATACTAATTACAATTGTTGAAGTAAAATTACAAAAATAGAAAACTTACAGAGAAATGAAACTAGTTATTTTTGTAGAATCTGAAATACCAATAAGGAAATATACTTATGCTGAAAAAAATAACAGTTTTTCAGAAAGTAAATCCTAATTGCACTAAAAAAAATAAAAATACAGGAATGATAATGTTGCAGAAATGAAACATAATGAAATCAATTAACACAAATGGAAATGCCAAAAACTAGAAACAACTGCTGAAAATAGGGGAACTTCAAAAGTCCTATAAGATTCAAAAGCCTATGCTAGGTGATCAGTTGTCTTGCATCTACATCTACAACATAAATATTTCATGCATCTACAAACAACATAGTTAGAAAATGAAATGGAAATTGTTAGGTTTTTGCTAATCTGTTGTAGCAAGAAATGAATAGAAAACCTGTCAAAAGTTGATCCTTATCTTGGGCCTGGAAGTGGCCCTTGCTCCCTGATCTAGAAGAAGGCAATAATACTACTCTAAAATACCTAATTCTCACACATTCACTCAAGATACTAATTAAATGGAGAAACTGCACCTTTATTTATTATGAAATGACATTACAATAATGCAGGAGAAATCCTGTAGAACTACTGCTCTGTTACAGCTAAAAAAAATATGAAACCATCTATTTATCTTAATATATCCCTATATCTATATGCTCAACCAATCTGGGAGCTTGGTTATTTATACTACTCTATTACATATGCTAATTCGTTATGTTACTACTTTTCAGGGATTCAACAACTATTCTGGAACTGTCTTCCTAAAATGTAGGAAATTGTTCTTCTATAGCATATCCATTCTACTTGTTTGGTGTAATGCATTGGAAGGGGTGATAAAACCCTTAATATATTTGTATATATCCTAATATCACCATTTAATACCTTTTTTACTGTCATGTTGATAGTTTTGATCAAAACTAGTCCTACTTTGCTCATTCCAGAGCTGCTCCAGAATATTAAGTAGTTTAACCAATTTGACTTTTATCCATACACCAGATGCACAGGAAAGTAGGTTTGATCAGGTAAGTAGTCTCTATAAATCCTTATATGACTAATTCCATAGGCTTTACATTTTGGATCTAACCAATTCCAAGCCATGCTATTTATGCACAGATGGTTGGAATTTGTATGGTCAAATTTTATTTTCTGCATAGTCAAACCATTTTGAATAGGTTTTGGCACATTTTTTTGCAACTTGAACCTGTTAGGAGGTACTTAAAACAAATTAAATGATCCCAAAATAGAATACACATCAACATACATTATTACATATTCAAATAAATGTTTATTTGCTAGGTAAATCAGCTAAAACAGTGGCAAAAATACAGAAAATGGTCAAAACAAATATTATGCTTCTAAAAATTCAAACATGTAAATATTAATACATAATGCATTCCATCATAAAAATTAGCACAAAAAAATAACATAAGTTCTATCAAATAGTTTATAAAATATCCAAAAATGGTTATGAATGAGGTAATTTCTGGCCTCATCAGGATATATCCCAAAATGATAATTTTTGGCACCATAGACTACTATTTTTAGTAAGGTTTCCAAAAATGTGTATGGGTGTTATATACTAGAATTATTAGTTCAATGAGATAATTACAATGGGTTATATCCCAAAATGATGTTTTTAGTAGCCTAGAATTTTCTTCTAACAAAGGTTTTCAAGTTGCATATCTGCTTCTAAACTCTCTAAATTTTACTTTTTTATCCCTTGAGCTCTACTCTTGATAGGGTAAGAGAGGAATGGATGGATTATAGATTAGGATTTATGTACTCTCCATAGTCCTCTATTATACTACAATGATGATCAATAATTTTTGAACAAATATTTCAATTTACTACTTAAGCAGGGTTCCGCACATACCTTTGAGCACACTACCCATCTCTTTCATAGTACGTGAGGGTAATATTCTTGAGTGTTGTGCTTGGGCTCCCTAGTTGAGTTTTTCCTATATATGAAGGTTTGACTATGTACTAAAGAGGTACCCCAATATACATGAGGTACATGGGAGCCCAAATCCATGTATGGATATTATCTAATGCTTAGGCATTGGAGCCTAATTGGCCCTCACTTCACTAGATGCTTTATAGGAAATCTAGCTTAGCCCATAATTATAGCTCCTTCATATTAATTTAAAATTATTGGAACATCATTTCTAACCCACACACCTAGGATTAAAAAAATATATTACTCATAACAAAAGCTTACCATGCCCTAGAAAGGGCTCTGATGCCACTTGCGATGAACCTATTTTTCTCATGCAAATATTTCACCTCAATATTCTTAGTGTGGATCTATACTAAGATAATAAATTTAGTACCAAATATAATTCTAACTATCATTACATAAAGTATTGATATAAGTAATAGTAATATGAGTAGAAGGGTGAAACCAACAGCCGCCAACAGTTGGAGAGTGGAGCAGCAGTCTCCAAGTGCGGGGAGGGAGGAGATGTCGATGGGTGGGAAGTCATCTGTAGGGAAGCCCGAGAGCGGCTACAGTTCGTGTCTTGGGAACAACAGAGAAATCGAAGGGCATCAGGGATCTAGAGGTGTCGAAGCGTTCGGAACCATTGAAGAAGACCGAGCTGTTGACGGTGTCAGTCGGGGTAAGGACCCACCAAACAAAGGGGGTGGTGGGGCTCAAAAGTCTTATGCATAGGTAGCGGCCTCAGAAACCCTAAACAAGTTTTTTACCAAAGAGTTGTTTCCAGTTGGAGATGAGCTGGACATCCCGATGGAAGTTCTTTCAAGCTTCATGGAGTTTGAGAAATTTACCCTCATAGGCAAATTCATTGGCGGTCGTCTCGACATGGAAACTATCCGAAAGTGGGCAGTAAGCAAATGGAGGACTTCTGTGTTAAGATCCTGCTATAAAATAAACTCAAATAACACACTCTCACACAATTGGTTGGAAATAACTCACATAAACATCACATTAATATAACAAAAATTTGCATAAAGAACAATCTCACAATAGATCTGAATCGCAGGCCTCTTCGAGGGGGCAACCTCCTTCAATACTTCATTAATTTTGCAAAAGATGGTTACATTGGTGCCCTTTCGGGTATTTAAGGAGTTTCCTTCCAAGGTTGGCTTACATGCAAAATGCCACCTGGATTACATGCATAATGCCACCCGAATTACATGCATAGTGCCACTTTGAATTACATGCACAATGCCACTCGAATTACATGCACAATGCCACTCGGATTACATGCATAATGCCACACGAATTACATGCACAATGCCACCTATCTACCATGTGTTACATAAAAAGGGTGCCATTTGTCATGGGCACTACCTAAGCTAAAACTTAGAACATTACAAAATATTAATCATGGGTACTACCCACGTTCACTAGGAATTATTACATCATGGAAGTTATTACATTAAGGGTTAGGATGAGATCCTAACATGCCCTTCTCCTTGAAGAAGCTTTGTCCTCAAAGCTGAAAATGAGGAAACTGTTGCTGAAGTTGATGGAGAGACTCCCATGTAGCATCCTCAAGTTGAAGTCCACGCCACTGAACCAGGACCTCTGTGATGGTACGGTTGCGCAGAGTGCGAGTTCGACGATCCAGCAGTTGTTCCGGTGCAAGTAAGATGGAGCCTTCTTCATCCAACTCGAGGAGTGTTGATTGAACCTGTACCTTTGTGCCCACAACTTTCTTGAGAAGGGAAACATGAAAAATAGGGTGGATCTTGGAAGTGGGGGGGAGAGCCAATTTGTAAGTCGTGGGACCAATCCGTTGTAGAACCTGATAAGGACCATAGAATTTTGGAGCGAGCTTCCGACACTCGCGGAGTTGTAGGGATGATTGTTTGTATGGTCGTAAGCGAAGGAAGACCATATCACCCACATCAAAACTGCGCTCGTAACGATGCCGATCACCTTGTTGGCGCATCCGATTCTCGGGGCCATGTTCAAATTCTCGCTTGAGTTGGCGAAGGACCTCTGTGTGTTGACTCGTAGTATTGTCGACGGCCCGGACCTTGGAGCTGCCCAGAATGTAGGAGGAAGGCGTGAGTGGAGGGCGCCCGTAAACCGCCTCAAACGGTGTGAGTTTGGTGGCGGTATGATAGGAAGTGTTGTACCACCATTCGGCCAAGGAAAGCCATTTTGCCCAATGAGTAGGATGATCGGAGGCAAAGCAACGAAGGTAGGTTTCCAAGCATTTATTAACAACCTCTGTTTGACCATCCGTTTGCGGATGGTAGGCTGAACTCATTTTGAGCTGAGTCCCTTGCAACTTAAACAACTCTTGCAAAAAATTGCTAGTAAAGGTGGGATCACGATCAGATACAATGGAGGTGGGCATGCCATGAAGGCGAAATATGGAGTCAAGAAAAATTTGGGCAATAGTGGATGTTGTGTAAGGATGGGTTAGGGCACAAAAGTGAGCATACTTTGAAAGGCGATCCACTACCACGAAAATAATAGACTTGCCTCCAGACTTAGGTAGCCCTTCTATGAAGTCCATGGAGATGTCACCCACACCCGATCCGGTATCGGTAATGGTTGAAGAGTGCCTGGGGAGCGCACTGTTTCTCCTTTCATCCTTTGACAAGTGTCGCAATCTGCTACAAAAGAGCGAATGTCCTGTTTCATACCTTTCCAAAAGAAGGTACGCTTGAGTCGCTCATAAGTTTTTAGGAACCCTGAATGGCCAGCAGATGGAGTAGCATGTGATTCCTTCATGAGGAGTTCCCGAAGTGGGGACTTAGGAGGAAGAACCAGGCGTTGATGGTAACGCAGATCCTGGCCATCCCAACTATATCCTGGTGTAGACTCGGATCATCCCGAAGTGAAGCAACCGGGTCTTTCAAATCTGCATCCTGAAGTATTTCCTGACGTAAGGGCTCAATCCATTGGGGCAAGGGTGCAGAGATGGCACACAACATACTAAGGGTCTCAAATTGGCGAGAGAGAGCATCTGCCACAAGATTATCCTTCCCTTTTTTGTACGTGATGTCATAATCATAGCCCATGAGTTTTGATACCCACTTTTGTTGCTCAGGGGTGGCAACTCGTTGTTCTAGAAAGTATTTCAGACTCTGGTGGTCAGTTTTGATTGAGAAATGGCGCCCAATGAGGTAAGGCCGCCAATGCAGGACTGCATGCAATATTGCCAACATTTCCTTGGCATATGTGGATTTCCCCAAATTACGATCAGATAGGGCTTTGCTGGTAAAAGCCAAAGGGCGTCCTTCTTGCATCAATACTGCCCCAATACCACGACCAGAAGCGTCACTTTCAATGACAAATTTTTTAGAGAAGTCTGGCATGGCTAAAACTGGAGTGGTGGTCATGGCATGCTTGAGGTCCAGGAATGCTTGCTCAGCCGGCCCTGTCCAAGTAAAAGAATCCTTCTTTAACATGGAGGTGAGGGGGGCGGCTATCTTTCCATAATTGCAGACAAATTTATGGTAATATCCTGTAAGCCCTAAAAATCCTCGAAGCCCTTTGAGTGTGCGAGGTTTCGGCCATTCTTGGACTGCTTGGATCTTCTTAGGGTCAACCTTGACACCATCCTTTGAGACAATGTGTCCCAGATATTCTACTTCAGTCAAACCAAAGGAGCACTTGGACCTTTTTGCAAATAGTTTATGGTCGGCCAATAGTTGGAGGGTTCGATCTACATGATTGAGGTGCTCTTCCCATGTGTGACTGTAAATCAAGATGTCATCGAAGAACACAAGGATGAACTTTCGCAAGAAAGGGCGAAAGATGTTGTTCATCAAGCTTTGGAATGTGGAAGGAGCATTTGTGAGACCAAATGGCATTACCAAGAATTCATAATGACCTTCATGAGTGCGAAAAGCAGTTTTAGGAATATCTTCATCCCTGAGCCGGATCTGATGGTACCCGGAGCGGAGGTCTAGCTTGGTGAAGTACATGGTCCCATGTAATTCATCTAGTAATTCATCAACCACAGGGATAGGAAATTTATCCTTGACAGTTATCTTATTGAGTTCTCGGTAGTCAATACACAAGCGCCAAGAGCCATCCTTCTTGAGGACTAGTAAGACTGGTGCAGAGTAGGGACTAGTACTAGGCCGAATGACACCCGCCTTGAGTAATTCCTGTATCATCTTCTCAATCTCTGACTTCATGGCATGGGGGTACCTATACGGTCTGATATTGGGAGGTGTACTATCTGGCAGTAATGGAATGGCATGGTCATGAGAGCGATGCGGTGGAAGTGTGGTTGGTTCTGAAAAGATGGCCTCATGTTTGTGGAGAATCTGTTGTAGGTCTGGTGGGATTTCACCCATTGGGGATGTGGATGGTTGGATGGAGAATAGTTGTGCAATGACCCCACGTGATGATTTCTTGAGCAATTTCTCCATGCCGTTTGAACTGATAATTTGAGGTGTTCCTGCTGGGGAGCCCTTGATGATGTGTGTTTGTCCGTTCCGGGAGAACCGCATCCAAAGTTCAAGCAAAGTTCCAACCGATAGTGCCCAACGTACTCAACCATTGAGATCCCAAAACAATATCACATCCACCCAACCGGAGGGCAAACATGTCCCGCTTGAGTGCATAGTCCCCTATCTGGATTTTAACATTGCGACACTTACCTTTACAAGGTAAGGTTCCCCCATTGGCTACCATGACCTCAAAGGAATTACAAGTGTGGATATAGCAATTTTCCCACTGAGCAACTCTAGGGTCAATAAAGTTGTGCGTGCTTCCCGAATCCATAAGGATGGAAAGACGTTGACCCTTGAAAAATCCTGTAACCTTCATGGTTTGAGGAGTAGTGATGCCTGCAAGGGCATGGACTGTAATTGCTGTCTCAGGTTCCTGTTTCACTTCTTCTTGTGGAGGAGGTGTTTCTGGAGGGTCCTCATCCTTATCACTCTCATCAGAGGTATCCGGTTCTTCAACATCTATCAGGAACAGCTTTTTGTGTGCACACTTATGCCCTTTGAAAAACTTTTCATCACAATTGTAGCATAATCCTTGGGCACGACGTGCATCCATCTCTTCGGTGGTGAGGCGCTTTGGTGCAAAGAGGTTTATTATCAACTGGATGTTGGGCTCTAGGAGGAAATGAAGGTCTATTTGGCAGAAACTTTGATGGGCGTCTTTGGGCAGAGAGTTTAGATTCGGCCAGACGGGCCAAACTGATAGCTTCCATCATAGTTCGTGGTTTCAACATTTTTACTTCTGCTTGGAGTTCCATCTTCAACCCACTGATATAACAACTCTGGAAGAACCCTTCACTCAATCCTCTTGTCCTATTGGCCAATTTTTCAAATTGAGCTTGGTACTCTCTTACTGATCCCGTTTGTTGTAGTTTGGTTAAGGCTCCCCGTAAAGTCCTCAAACTCACTAGGACCAAATCGAGTGAGTAGTTGGGATTCAAAATCCTCCCAAGAGAGATTTGGGTAGGCAAGACGCAACCATTGAAACCAATGTAGAGCCTCATATTCCAAGTTAAAGGAAGCCATCTGGACTCGATGAAATATGGGTACATTATGAAGTCGAAAGAATTGGTCAACCCGACATAGCCACCCATCAACATCCTTCCCACTGAATTTGGGAAAGTCCAATTTGGGCATTCTAAAGGGTGGATCATGGTCACGATTCCTTGTAGAACTCTCACCTTGGTATTCCGATTTGGGTGGTTCTCTTCTCGCTTGTTGTCTACTTCTGTCAATGCTTCTTCCAAGCGATTGCTAGTGGCCTCATGCTCTAGGCGAAGACCTTGGACTTCTTCCCTTATGGAGTGAAAAGCCGAGTTCAAGTTCTCAATGGCTTTTGTTAGGGACTCCAAGTGTTCTAGTTCTTTCCGGTGTCCACGGGTACCCTGGGCCATTTTTTTGACCTTTTGTGACCAAGTTACTAAAAATAGAATTGAATTTTTAGGACTTACTATTTTTAGTAAGTGCCCAAAAAAGTGCTTGGGTGCTATATATCAAAATGATCAGCAGAAGGAGGTGGTCACAATGAGCTATATATCTCAACACTACTTTTTTTTTTTTTTTTATCTCCTGTTTTGCTGAGTCTAACGGTGTTTACAGATTCTGATTCTGAGCTACTGAGCAAAAGTTGGCTACTGGAGCACTATCTATAACTGGCCGTGTTTCACACTCAAGATTCTCTCGTATTTTGCAGGTGACCGATATGACAGCTCTGTTCCGACCTCGAAGACCGTGAATTCTCGCTCCGACCGTGCCGACTCTCTCCGACTCCGACTCGTGGATTGCCACTGTAAATTTTATCGTTATTCTCCGTACTTTCAACTTAAGTGTCACCCTCATGGCTTATCCCGAATGCATGTCCCTTCTGTTATTTTTTTAGTAGAGGACTCCTTTCTCATATGCTCACTTTTGAAATGCAGGTTTACGAACATGGATGTTTGGATTTTTATTTTTATTTTTACGTTTTTTACAAAGTTGAAGTTTTAACAAAACCAGGGAATGCTAAGTATAGGAGTATGTACCACCCATAGGCCCTCTAATATACCGACAAGTGACTGAACAATAGTGCTCGGACCAATATTTCAGTGCCACTACTCAAGGAGGATTCCACACATACCCTTGAGCACACTACCCGCCTCTCCGACAATACGGGAGGGTAATCGTCCGAGATGCCGTGTCCCGTAGACTATGAGTAATACAAGGCCGAAGAGCTTCCTAATGGCTAAAAGTTTGTTTAATCCTAGATGGTCTCCCGATATACCCGAAGATACGTGGGAGCTCAAGTCCGTGCGCGAGTTCTCGTCTCGAGGCCCGGGTATTGGAGCCCGATCGCCCCTCACTTCACTAGACGCTTTATGGGCTATCTAGCTTAGCCAATAACGACGGATCCTTCGCGATATTTTAAAACCCCCGGTACATGGTTTCTACCTACTCAACTAATAATATATTTTTTTGTTTTTGGTCTGGAAAAAAAAAACACTGTATTTTTTTGGATTTTTTTTAATAAGGAAAAACAGAATGGAAAAAACACACGGAATTTATACCTAACAGGCGGATTGGATGGCAAGAATCGTTGCAGTTGCAGCAGAACTTGGCCCCGGAAAGCGCTCCGATACCACTTGTTAAGATCCCGCTATAAAATAAACTCAAATAACACACTCTCACACAATTGCTTGGAAATAACTCACATAAACATCACATTAATATAACAAAAATTTGCATAAAGAACAATCTCACAATAGGATTGAATCGCAGGCCTCTTCGAGGGGGCAACCTCCTTCAATACTTCATTAATTTTGCAAAAGATGGTTACATTGGTGCCCTTTCGGGTATTTAAGGAGTTTCCTTCCAAGGTTGGCTTACATGCAAAATGCCACCTGGATTACATGCATAATGCCACCCGAATTACATGCATAGTGCCACTTTGAATTACATGCACAATGCCACTCGAATTACATGCACAATGCCACTCGGATTACATGCATAATGCCACACGAATTACATGCACAATGCCACCTATCTACCATGTGTTACATAAAAAGGGTGCCATTTGTCATGGGCACTACCTAAGCTAAAACTTAGAACATTACAAAATATTAATCATGGGTACTACCCACGTTCACTAGGAATTATTACATCATGGAAGTTATTACATTAAGGGTTAGGATGAGATCCTAACATTCTGGTCATATGGATCTAGCGGCCCTATCCCAGGGTTTTTTTGCCATTAGACTGAACAATAAGGAGGATTACTATAAAATTCTGGCTGGCGAGTCATGGTTTATGGGCCGCAACAGTTTATTCCTTAGGAAGTGGGACATAGATTTTAGTCCTGATACCCAAAACATCAACATTGCCCCAATATGGGTTAGGCTCCCGAATATTCCCCTCTTTGGCTGGCATGAAAATGTCATAAGGGGTATTGCGCGCACCATTAGGGAGTTGGTCACCATTGACCCACCCATCCGAGCTCGAAAAAGGTTTGTCCAAGCCCGTTTTTGCGTTCTGGCACATTTGGAGGTGGAACTCCCAACTTTCATCACTCTTCGGTCTGGAGGTACCTTTCTTCATAAACAAGCTATTGTCTATGAAAATAAACCAGCTTTCTGCCCCCAGTGTCGGTCCCAAGGGCACCTCCAATCCCAGTGTCCTCTTCAAAATCTAGGTAAGCAGAAGCGTGAAAACGACAACCCCCTGGAGCATGGGGGAGGTCAGGTGAAGTAGTCAAATCTTCCAAATGCGAAGGGTCATGAATCTCCAGGCCCCTCTAGAGTCTGCGTCGGACTCTCTCAACCTGAAGAGAATCCCACTCTCCAATCGGACCCCGAGCAACTTGAGGCTGACAATCAGCAAGGAGCAGACTCCCACTTGGAAAGTGAATCGTAAGAAGAGAAGGAACGGACCCCATTCCAAATTGTGACTCAAACTGTTTCTCTACCCCAAGATATGGGTCATCCCGATTTCAGCCAGTCGCAGATGATGCTAGAAGATTACCTCTTAGGAAGGAGGGGTGAACAATCCGATCACATTAGCCCCCAAAACACGAGGAGTCAAAAGCAAAGTGTGGATTTTGGTAGTGAGAGGAAGCAGGGCCGTCCTCCTAACAAAGACAGGTGGGACAAAGAGACAAAAAATGACGTTGCAAATGGAACCCAACATTTGCTGGTTCTGGATGACTGTGGCGCTCAGATGGACAAAGCACATGCATCAAAACCACCCCCTCAACAAGGAAGGGGAGGCAAGAAAAACCTCAAACTGTCCAGATGAAAGTCCTCTCATGGAATGTGAGAGGACTGAATGGTGCATCCAAACGAAGGTTAGTGGCTGATCTCCGTAGGAGGACTAATCCTTCCATCCTTATTTTGCAAGATACCAAGGTCGATGCTATCTCCTCTGATAAAGTTGCGAAGGCCATTTGGACCAAGGCAAATTGTCTGTCCAGCCCTGCAGTGGGAACAGCGGGAGGACTCATGGTGCTGTGGGACCCTTCGAGGTTTGAGGGCAACCTGCTATCAACTTCCAACATAATCATCAATGTACTGTTCCAGTCCAAAACCACCAATTTTTCTTGGATTCTGTCCAACGTTTATGCTTCAAATTCTACCACAGAGAGAGCAGAAATGTGGAAAGCTATCTCTCATATGAGGGAGAATTTTAGTAATTTTCCTTGGGTTTTAGGGGGTGACTTCAATTGTCCCCTTCATCCTTTGAAAAAAAAATGAGGATCCGACCACTTCAACCACAAATTGGAGGACTTCAAGGATTTTGTCTCTACTAATGGCTTGCTCGACAATTGAAGGATTGGTCCGATCCTCCAATTTGTGGTTGAAGTGGTCGGATCCTCCTTTTGGCTCTTCCAAGGATTAGGTCTATCCTTTTGGCTCTTCCAAGGATTGGGTCTGACCAGAACCCTATTTTCTTAGAGGCGGATGATGGGCCTATTTTTAAAACCCCCTTCAGATTTGAATCCATGTGGATCTCTCACAAGGACTTCAAAGGTTTGGTTTTAGTGTGGTGGCAATTGAAGGTGGAAGGAAATGCTCCTAAGAGGGTGGCTCTAAAGCTCAAAATGGTCAAAGAAAAGCTGAAAGTTTGGAATAAAGAGGTTTTTGGCAACATTTTTGAGTCCAAAAAATCCATCTCTGAGAACCTGAAGGTTTTGGAGGAAAGGATGGAACTCGAAGGTTACACTGAGGGTCTCAGGGAGGAAGAGTGGAGTCTTTTGGTGGACTTTCATTCTATTCTCGCTAGGGAGGAAACGTTCTGGCGCTAGAAATCTTGTGACCTTTGGTTGAAGAATGGAGACACCAACATGAGGTTTTTCCACGCGTCTACTATGAGGCATAGAGGGGCCAACAAGATCAGAGAAGTGGCTTGTAAGGATGGGCGCATTACCAGGGAGATAGAGGAAATCAGGAGCGAAGCGGTTGAATTTTTTTAGGATTTGCTTGGCACTCCTCCGGACAGCAACCTTCAGGTCCAAAAATCTCTGCTCACCAATTTTTCGACTAAATTCCCCCATGAGGTAAGCATTAAGCTTCTGGAACATTTTTCCTCGTCCGAGATTAAGGAAGCATTATTCTTCATGCAACCAGATAAGGTCCCTAGCCCCGATGGTTTCCCCCCCGATTCTTCCAAGTCATGTGGGAGGTCATGGGTCCGGATGTGTGCGATGCTATTTGGGTTATCCAAGCTTCCAAATCCATCCACCCAAAACTCAATTCCACCTTTCTTGCCCTCATTCCTTAGTCTCCTCCCTGCAAAAGTTTCTCTGACTATTGGCCCATCAACTTGTGCAATGTTTTTTACAAGATTCTTACCAAGTCTATAGCCAATAGACTCAAAACAGTCCTCCCCATCCTGATTGATCCTTGTCAGGGAAGCACTATTAACGGCAAAAAAATTCTTGATGGTGTCATCACTATCCATGAGACCCTTCATTCTGCTTACTGCTCTAAGAAAGCTGCTCTTTTTCTTAAGCTTGACATGAACAAAGCCTTTGATCGGGTTGATCAAAATTTTGTGTGCAGTCCTCCTCAAGTTCGGCTCTCATCCCCACTGGATTGACTTTGTCTACAGTTGTATATCCACTCCCTTTTTTTTGTCTTGGTCAATGGGTCCCTAGCTGGGTATTTCCAAAGCGCCAGAGGCCTCAGACAGGGCAATCCTTTATCCCCCATCCTTTTTATTCTTTTGGCAGAGGTTCTGAGTTGGTCCATGAAAGAGGCTCTTCGTCAGAACAAGATTTCTGGCATTTTGTCGACTTCTAGAGTTGATCCTGTCACTCATCAACAATTTGTGGACGAAACCCTCATCTCCACTGGGACGTCCGTTGCCCAAGCCAAATCGCTCAAGTGGATCCTGTCCTGTTATGAGCAAGCTACAGGGCAAAAGGTCAATTACATCAAGAGCAAAATCTATTTTATTAACACTCCCCTGCGTAGGAAACTTCGAATTGCTAGAATTCTTGAATGCACTATTGATTCCCTGCCTACGTCCTATCTGGGGTTGCCTTTATCTTATAGTGGGCGAGCGAGTGGGGATATGTGGAACATGATTCTTAAGCACCTTCACAAGAAACTCGAAACTTGGAAGGGAAAACTCCTATCGCAAGCCGAAAAAGCCACCCTTACCAAATCTTGTCTTCAGGGGATCCCGACCTACTTCATGTCGGTGTTCATGCTTTCGATTGCAGTTCACTCCAAAATTGAGAAGATTTAGAGGACCTTTCTATGGTCTGGCAGTGAAGAGAAATATAGACTCCCCCTTGTTACCTGGGACAAGGTGTGTTCGAGGATAGACCAAGGCAGTTTGGGGTTGTCAAGATCAAGACTTATGAATTTGGCTCTGATAGCGAAGCACGCTTGGAGGATTCTATCTAGCGACCCGGTGGAGTGGGTTAAGCTGGTTAAAAATAAGTATCTTGGCCACATTTCCTTCTTGGATGCTGAGACCTCCTCCATGGCGTTGACATTTTGGAAATCTGTGCTCCAAACCTGACATTTGATCAGCTTGGGAGCCCGTTGGATTTTGGGTGATGGCAACCTCATTTTCTGTTGGAAGGAAATGTGGGCGACTGAAGAAGCCCTTGGATCGAGGGTGGATCTCGTTGGGCTGAGAGGTTTGACTAACCCTAACTCCCAACTCAGGGTGGCAGAGTTCTGTTGGCATTTTTGCCACATTATTTTGATTGTTGATTTTTCATGCTTAAACTATTGAAGTTCTCACTCTTCTATGTTTCTCTACGAGTTTTGGTGCCAAAACAACTAAGTTCGAAGACTGTCGTGATATCGTGACCAAAAAACAGCATGGAGAGCACGGGTTCAAAACCGTCGTGATATCGTGACATGTCGCGTTATCGCGGGTCTTTTGAGGAGAGAGAAGCCAAAGTCGAAGAATGTCGCGATATTGTGACGTGTTCCAAAATCGCGGTCAAAGTGGTCAACAGAGGCAGAGCAACAAAATTGTCACGATATTGCGACATGTCGCGTTTTTGCGACTTGCGATAGCCATGGAGCAGAATGATAGAAAAGGTCGTGAAATCATGACATAATTAAGCAAAGGGCAATGACAATGAACTACGTCGCGAAATCGCAACAGAAAAGTGAACAAGGGGAAAAATGGAAAAACGTCACGATATCGCGACATGTCGCGTTATCGCGATAAAGTTGAAGAAGAAGCATAAGGTATGAAAGGCATCGCGATTTCGCAACATTTTTGAAGATAAGGTCAAGCAATGAAATGTCACGATTTCACGACATATTGTGGAGAAAAGGCTAAATAGACAAGAAGTGTCACGATTTCGCGACATGTCTTGTTTTTGCGATGTGAAAGCGTGGAAAGAGCAAAATGGTACGGAATGTCGCGATTTCGCGATATGTTTCGTTTTTGCTACTTGCAAGAGGATGAAGGCCAAGGAACAAAAAATTGTTGTGATTTCGCGACATGTTGCAGTTTCGCGGGTATAAAGAAGAGAAGGACATAGAAAGTAGAAAACGTCGCGATTTCATGACATATCAGGAAGACAAAGCCGAAGAGAGAAAGATGTAGCGAAATCGTGACTTGTCACGTTTTCACGGTTTGAAATAGCGTAAGGACAACATGGGGAAGAACGTCGAAAAATCACGATAGGTCATAGTTTCATGGGAATAGAGCAAAGAAGGAGCAGAATAGTACGAAACATCATGATTTCGCAACGCGTCGCATTTTCATGACCTGAGGTGACAAAGGAGAACAAAGAGCCGAATACGTCACGATTTCACGACATATTTGGTTTTTGTGACCAAAAATAGCAAAAGCGTACGGAGGAGGAAAACGTCATGATTTCGTGACATGTCACATTTTCACGACTCATCACATTTTTGCACCAAAAAGCAGTTCAGCGGCCTGATGAAGTTTTGCAATTTCCAAGGATTAAAAGCACTCCAAAATTTAATGTTTTGTTGTTTTCCAATGTGGACAAAATAGAAGAACGTGCTCAGGCCTGTAGCTTTCGAAGCCACCAGAATTTAAGATGCCTTCATTATTTAAAGCTTCTATTCGTGATTTTTCTAACGGTCCGAGCATGCTCCAAGAACGACCATTTAATGAAGACGACCGGTTCCTTGTTTCATTCAATTTTTGATTTCTCCAAGGTTGGTTTAATGGGATCATTTCCTTATTTTTGTTGCATATTTGTAGATCTCGAGGAAGGCCTTTTTATGTTTTAAATGCTACAAAGAGGCAAGACCTCTATAAATATCAATGTATATCTCAGAAGGAGGCATTGAGAGAGAGACTTTTGCTGAAAGCTTTTCAAGTTCTTTGCATGAATGAAAGATATTTGGCCTTTGGTTTTGCAAGTGAATTTTTGTGTGTTTTTCCTTCTATCTCATGCATTCCTCATTTACGCTCGTATTTCTTATCTGTTGCTTAATTTGAATTCTGCATCTGAGTTTAAATATTGCTAGTGAGGAAGTGAGTTATGGAATGTGATTTTGGAGGTTATATGCGCAAGGTTGTAAGTAAATTACGTTGCTATCTTTTTTTATATGCTGTTAGTGTGCTTGAGGTTATCTGCTGCTAATCTTTCTCGATCTGATAAATTTGGCCTGTGGCTACATTTCCCATTTCTTTCTGCATATTTCCAATCCCTTTCCTATAACTTTGGTTTGAAATCAAGCTTAGATTTAGTAAGGGAACCAGCCCTCTCTGGAGATTGTTCTGGGAGACATTTCTTTCTCCCAGTATTTGAATGTTGTCCGGGTCTAGGGTGCATTTATTTTAAAATCCTTTCTTGTGGCAGATTCGTGACCAACAATTTTTGGCACGCCCGGTGGGACAAACTGTTTCTGTCTCAGAGAGGTCCCATAGTATTGAGTGTTTAATGTTCACCTTCATGCCGTATAGTTAGAACATTTGGTGACTCTGCAGTACCCAAAAATCTCTGAACGCGGATACAGTGAAAGTTGTACTTCATGATCACGAGATCGAAGTCCAAAAAAGTTGAAAATATTATTGAGTTTTTTGAACTTGACAACACAAAAAGAGGTGAACACTCTAGGTTGGTTTCCCCATCACTTGCATCATCTGCCATATCCACACAAATCCCTGGTATTTTTACTAGTTTTCCATCTTCTCAGTCGCATCCACTAGTCCCAATGGCCCAGTATCCTCAACCCAGGCAGTTTTTAGCATGGAATAATTCAGGAGCCTTGAATTTGCAGGCTCAAAATCCAGTTCCTCAGGCTGCTTTGAAAGCCTTTCCAACCTATGATGGTACTGGTAAGACTGCATATGAACATATTCATGATATAGCTTCTTTGGCAACCATTCATGATATAACAGATGAAGATGTGATGGTGAAGTTATTAGTACTATCCTTAGAGAAAAATTGCTGTACTGGTACTGATCTCTGCAACCAGGCACTATTGCATCATGGGATCAGCTAGGAGAATTGTTAGTTAAGAATTTTCATGAACAAGTTGATCCATTTTCATTGCTGCATCAATTTAACGCAATTCAAAGGAACCCACAGGAGGCAATAGTAGATTTCAATGTTCAATTTACCAGAAGCTGGCAGCGAGTACCTGAAGGTCTTCGCCCTACCCATGAGCAAGCTACGTTCTACTATCTTCGAGCGTTCAACACAGACATTGGCTTGGCGATCAGGTAGTCCAATGTGATGACATTCCCAAAACTATTCGAACAAGCACAAAAGGCGAAGGTAGACTTGATTGTAATCGGTAGGCTTCCTCCAAAGGTAGCAATGCCCATTTTACCTGATATTCCACAACATTTATATTCTAGTTCATTTTTGCAATCTATGTCTTCCATGTATCCTGTTCCATCATGGAGCTCCAGTGCACCTCAGATTGCACCCATCCTAGTTCCTCAGCTCCCTACTTCAGCAAATCCCCAGTTGCTTGCACCCAATATTCTGCCATTCCCGACTTCCACTTCATTCCTAGCATTACCAGTGCCACCAGCACCTTTGCCCTTACCAGGACCTCCTGTGCCTGTAAATCCTGATCCTTATACAACACTCTTACAAGAGGTAAAATTTGCCAATTCCGCAATAAGAGCAATGGGCAATAAGATCACACTTATTGAAAGGAAGCAAGCTGAGCGAGATTTCCAGCCTAGGAGATTTCAACTTACGCCAATCACTAGAGAACAAGCTGCTTCAACAAGCAAAGCACCCAATAAGAACCTGACTATTTTGGCAAATGAAGATGCAGTCCTTGCAGAAAGAACATATTGGTGTTCAACATGTAATGATCCACATGGTGAAGACACTTGCATGGTGCATTTGAATTATGTGCAAAAATTGGCTGCTAGTTCTTCGGGAGGGCAAGTCAACATGATCTCTGAGATAGGTCATAGCTTAATGGTTCCATCAGAAGAACAAGTTTTAGTTCTCACAAGGACTGGAAAGAAGCCTATTACAGTAGATCCTGCTGAGCTAGAGCCATTAAAAGTGCCAACTGATTTGAGAAAACAAGTGAAAAATCCTATGCCAGTATCAAAGCTAGATGTGCCTGTTTTACCAAAAGATCCTGTTTCACACAGAGTACAAGAAAAAGCTGCAGCTACACAGGCAAGATCGAAAGCAGAGGAACAAGCAAGAGAAAAGCTGAAGTACCCATCATTGACTAAAATGTTGAGAGTAGAAGCCACTCAACAGTATCAGAGCATATATGACCCCCCCGTTGAAAAGAAGGAATCTGTTGTGGCTGCATACAACATTGTCAAAGAATTGAAGAAGATCCCAACTAAGGTTAGTCTTTATGATGCATTACAATTGCCTAGATAGGTATATTTATTGCAAGAATCCTTGAAATCTATGAAGGATAGTGAGAAGAGCCCTACTCAGAAAATTTATGCTCAAGCGTTAACCACCTCAATCACTGGCAAGAATAGACCACCCCCGTTTTATCTGTCACTTCGAATGGAGGGTTGGATCGTGCATAACTGTATGATTTCGGTGCCGCTACAACTGTCATGCCAAAGGCAGTTTGCGAAGTTATGGGTATGGAATACACACGAGGTAGCCTTGGAGTCTTGCAGTTAGATGGTACTCCTATGAAAATGGTAGGGGTAATCAAGGATGTCCCTATTATGTTACACAGTATGCCTCAGATTACAGTCATTCAGGAGATAGTTGTGGTCAATCTAGAACCGTATTTTAGTATGTTCTTATAAAGAGAATTTACTGCAAAGTTGGGAGGCTACCTTTCACTGGATTATTCCCACTTGGAGATCCCTTTTAAAGGTAGAAGAATTCAGATTTATAATGAAAAGCCTTCTTATTTTCATATAGAGAAGCTGGAAGAAGCAGAAAAGACCATGCAGTCTATCAACATGCTAACTAAAGAACCAGAAGATTCTATTTTGGTAGATGAGCCTTGCCTAGAGGATGTGTTTTCAATGCTTGACTTTAATGCCATGCTGGAGACTGAGATGGGCTGTTGTTCTATTACAAAACCTGAGGAGGTTGAAATGAAGATGCAAGATGATTAGAATTCTACGCCTGATAAATTCAAGACTCTGTACTTTGATGCTGCGAGCTTCACAGATAATGTAGCAAAAAAATTGGAGAGTGAACAATTGTAGATGTTTGGTAGTTCCGCATTGATTGTGAATCAAATTTTGAACAAATGCAGGCTAGAATCAGTAAGAATGGCGCATACGTCCTCTGTTCTAGAAGCTGCTATCATTAATGGAAGGACATTGGAGCATGAAGAGTCTGGAGATCAACTAAAATGCAATCAGATCTGGTCCGATCACTGTAGGTTCATCGGATAACCACCTGAAATTGGGTTTGTGGTGGTGACATGCCAATCATGTCGTAAAATTTTGTATATAGTAAACAAAAAAAAAGAAAAAAAAAAAGAGAAAACAGAAAAATAATTTTTTTTTTTGAGTTCCTCTGTGTACACAAATTACCAACTTTGGCTCTTTTTGTATGCGAGCCCGCAGGTACGTTTATTTCTTTATTTTTTCTTCTTCCTTCCCAAAAGATAGTGGCTTTTGTTATTTCTTCCTTCCCCTCCCTTATTTTCATTCCCTTCTTCACTCATTTCTTCTTCTGTCGTCTGTAATTAAGTCACTACTGTTGTTTCTATTTCCCCCTCTGATATTCCCGTTTCTTCATTTCCCCTTTCTTCTAATCCTTGTTGTTGTTTCAGCATTTATCCATGGTTTTCACCACTTTCACCATTCCACCTGCTTTCATTTCATTTCATTTTTTCTCCATCCCCGTAGTCAGTGACACAGTAGCCCCCTCTTTAGTTGTTGTATCTACCGCTTCATTCCTTCCACTCCCACCATTCCATCATTTACTATTTCCATTCCATAGTCCCCACTCCGTTCATTCCGTTCATTTCCGTTTTGCAACCCCAGTGCTTTCATAACTATCATGGAAATCCTTTTACAACACCTGGTGTGAGAGGCCAAATACAGATTTATTTGAGTTTTTTGTAAGTCAGCAAGAGTTATTGCAGCAGTCTGCAGAGATGTTCCCCATCAGTCAGCACTTACTTTTCTGCTTCTCAGTTTTCTTGACTTTGTTGCCCAATGAATTAAGGCATGGGATTCGTGCATACAACAGAACTGTATACCCCGCGAGCCGCAAAGAATGTTGGCATTTTTGCCACATTGTTTTGATTGTTGATTTTTCATGCTTAAACTGTTGAAGTTCTCACTCTTCTGTTTTTCTCTACGAGTTTTGGTGCCAAAATAGCTAAGTCCAAATACTGTCGTGATATTGTGACATGTCGCGTTATCACGGGTCTTTTGAGGAGAGAGAAGCCAAAGTTAGAGAATGTTGCGATATCACGACGTGTTCAAAAATCATGGTCAAAGTGGTCAACGGAGGTAGAGCAACAAAATTGTCGTGATATCACGACATGTCACGTTTTCACGACTTGCGATAGCCATGGAGCAAAATGATAGAAAAGGGTACAAAATCATGACATAATTAAGCAAAGGGCAATGAAAATGAACTACGTCGTGAAATCGCAATAGAAAAGTGAACACGGGGCAAAATGGAAAAACGTCGTGATATCGTGACATGTCGCGTTATCGCGGTAAAGTTGAAGAAGAAGCATAAGGCATGAAAGGCGTCGTGATTTTGTGACATTTTTGAAGATAAGGTCAAGCAAGGAAACGTCGCGATTTCGTGACATATTGTGGAGAAAAGGCTAAATAGACAAGAAGTGTCACGATTTCGCGACATGTCTTGTTTTCATGATGTGAAAGCACAGAAAGAGCAAAATGGTACGGAATGTCGTGATTTCATGACATGTTTCATTTTCGCTACTTGCAAGAGGATGAAGGCCAAGGAACAGAAAACTATCACAATTTCGTGACATGATGCAGTTTCGCGGGTATAAAGAAGAGAAGGACACAGAAAGTAGAAAACATCGCGATTTCACGACATATTAGGAAGGCAAATCCGAAGAGAGAAAGATGTAGCGAAATCATGACTTGTCATGTTTTCACGGTTTGAAACAGTGCAAGGACAACATGGGGAAAAATGTCACGAAATCGTGACAGGTCATAGTTTCACGGGAACAGAGCAAATGAGTAGAATAGTACGAAACATCGCGATTTCATGACGCATCGTATTTTCACGACCTAAGGTGACAAAGGAGAACAAAGAGCCGAATACGTCACGATTTCATGACATGTTTGGTTTTTGTGACCCAAAATAGCAAAAGCGTACAGAGGAGGAAAACGTCACGATTTCGCAACATGTCGCGTTTTCGCGACCCATCACATTTTCATGCCAGAAAGCAGTTCAACGGTCTGATGAAGTTTTGCGATTTCCAAGGATTAAAAGCACTCTAGAATTTAATGTTTTGCTATTTTCCAATGTGGAAAAAATAGAAGAACGTGCTCAGGCCTGTAGCTTTCGAAGCCACTAGAATTGAAGATGCATTCATTATTTAAAGCTTCTATTCATGATTTTTCTAACGGTCCAAGCATGCTCCAAGAATGACCATTTAATGAAGACGATCGATTCCTTGTTTCATTCAATTTCTGATTTCTCCAAGGCTTGTTTAAGGGGATCATTTCCTTATTTTTGTTGCATATTTTGTAGATCTCAAGGAAGGTCGTTTTATGTTTTAAATGCTACAAAGAGGCAAGACCTCTATAAATATCAATGTATATCTCAGAAGGAGGCATCGAGAGAGAGACTTTTGCTGAAAGCTTTTCAAGTTCTTTGCATGAATGAAAGATATTTGGCCTCTGGTTTTGCAAGCAAATTTTTGTGTGTTTTTACTTCTATCTCATGCATTCCTCATTTACGCTCGTATTTCTTATTTGTTGCTTAATTTGAATTCTGCATCTGAGTTTAAATATTGCTAGTGAGGAAGTGAGTTCTGGAATGTGATTTTGGAGGTTATATGCACAAGGTTGTAAGTAAATTACGTTGCTATATTTTGTTATATGTTGTTAGTGTGCTTGAGGTTATCTGCTGCTAATCTTTCCCGATCTGATAAATTTGGCCTGTGGCTACATTTCCCATTTCTTTCTGTAATTTCCCATTTCTTTCTACATATTTCCAATCCCTTTCCTGTAACTTTGGTCTGAAATCAAGCTTAGATTTAGTAAGGGAACCAGCCCTCTCTAGAGATTGGTCTGGGAGACATTTCTTTCTCCCAGCATTTCAATGTTGGTCGGGTCTAGGGTGCATTTATTTTAAAATCCTTTCCTGTGGCAGATTCGTGACCAACAAGTTCATAGACCGGAGCACCCGTTTTCCTTGGTGGAAGATTCCAGTTGTGGAGGGGTTTAATAATGAGGTTACCTTTCTTAAAAATATCCTCCAGTCGATTTTAATTCCTTCTTCCAGGAGGAATGACAAAATCATCTGGAGTGGTATGGAGGATGGGCTTTTTTCTGTTAAATCAGCTTATGAGTTTCTTACCACCAAGACTGCTCTGGACTACAGGTGGAATACTATGTGGAGGAAAGGAGTCGTCCCTAAAATCAACTTCTTTGTGTGGATTGCTTTCCACAACAAAGCCTTAACAATTGACAACCTTCACAAGAGAGGTTTTGCCTTCCCCAATAGGTGTTACTTGTGTCTTGCAGATTGCGAGATGAGGGATCATTTATTCTTGCATTATCCATTTTCCCACTCTATTCTTAGTAATGTCCTATCCTCCTTCCAAATCCTATGGTGCTCTCCCTGTTCCCTAAGAGATGCTTTCCACCAATGGCCTAATCCTTTCAAGAATCCCAAACTCCTCTTCCTCCTCGAGGCCTCCTTCCATCATTCAATTTGGCAAATTTGGTTAGAGAGGAATGCCAAAATCTTTGGCAGAGCTCCTAGAGGGCCCCCTTTTGTTGCTCAAAGGGCATTGTCCTATGCCATCAAGAATTCTATTCCTGTTCCTAGTCCCCATCCCTACCTTTCGAGCGAAGAAGCGATTCTCAAAATGATGAATCTCTGGCCATTTTTGGAGGTTGTTAAAGGGCCCTATCGAAGGAATATTGTTTGGACCAAACCCCCCGTGGGGTGGATTAAGTTAAAATTTGATGGAGCGGTTAAGGGGAATCCTGGGCCCACTGGTGCTGGGGGTGTTGTCAGAGATCATGATGGGAATCTTGTGATGGCCTATTGTGAAGATTTGGGCTCCTAGACAAATCACTATGTCGAAGCCCGAGGCGCTCTGAAAGGTATTCGGATACTCTCTAAGGATCCTCGACCTCTTATTATTGAGGGTGACTCACTCAACATCATGAATTACCTTCTTGGCACCAAAAATCCATCTTGGAAAGTCTACAACATCATCCTCGAGGTAAGAACACTTCTCTCCTATCGTGGTAGGTGGAAAGAAAATCATACATTGAGAGAAGGTAATCGCGTGGCTAACCACATGGCCAACAAAGGGCTCAAGACCACATTTCTGCTCGTGTGGCGGTCTCACTTCCCATCCGATGTGGAAAGGTTGGCCAGAGCAGACATCCATTCATGATGCTTTCCTTGCGCAGTTTTTGGAAAGCCCCCTTCGACGAGTTTTGGTGTGGCATGGCAATTTTGTCTACTTAGCTATCCATGGTGTCTTGTTTGTTTTTCTTTCCTCATTTCATTTCTTCAGGATCTACTTAGTGTTCCTTAAGTTTTGTCCTGTTTCTTTTTCGTTGGGTTTCCAGGCCTAAAAGCACTTTTTACAGTTTCCAAGTCTTTAGCATTAGGATGGCTTTACTTGCAATTAGGCTTATTGTTACAGCCAAGAGGTATGATGCATCATTAGAAATATGGCTAATTTTGTACATAAGGTTTTGGGATCCTCTATAAAAACCCACCGTTAATATATTAAAATAATTACCAAAAAAAAAAAGTAATAGTAATATCGTATATCCAATAACATAAGCATTCAGTAATTGAAACATTGAAATATAAATTAAAGTGTTTACACAAATTCGAGACAAGAAATATTACTATTTTAGGTCACTTCAAGGAGGAAACCTCCTTACAAAATATTCAAATTCTTATCTACCCCATGAGGGCTACATTCTTCCTATTTTATAATATTTACAAAAAACAATTCTGATATTTCATGACAATATTCTATGACATCCTACTATGATAGTATTCTATGACAAAAAAGAGATTTACTGATAAATAATTTATATATAATTCTATGAGACACACTCTTATAACTTAATACATGATCCTAAATTGATCTATCATCCACTTTATTGGTAGAACCCTGAAGGTTCTAGCACAATTTTAATGAAGAAATAATTAAAATAGCATCTAAATTAAAAGAATCACTTTTATAAAGAATCACTGTTTCATTGGTAGGAAGGTCCCTCCAATGCATTCAATAAACAATTATATTCTTCTTCATGGATGCTTTGATATGGATTCCTCTCATATCATATATATAGACCTTTTCAATCATGACCTTTCAATCATGACTTTTCAATCATGACTCTTCAATTATGACTTTTCAACCATGACTTTTCAACCATGACTTTTCAATAATAATAAAATATATAATTAAAGTAATAAATAATAATTAATAAGTAATTTTAGGATGTGGGATCCTAACATGCCACCCTCCTTAAAAAGATATTTATCCTCAAAGCTCAAAGTAAGGAGCTTTGTTTCTTGTTTTCCAAGTTGAATTTGTGCAAGTTCTTGTACTATCTTAATGTCACTTTTTTGAAGGCAGGGATATCTTGAAGGTCGAAGTGTTAGTGATGGGTTACCAGGAAAAATAGTAGAATATTCCTTAGGATAATTGTGATGATTATGGGAGGGCAACCATTGGGGTTCCTCAAACACTTCAGAATGATGCATCAAAAGTGATGGTAACACTTTCATATCCTTTTGTGGTTCCTTGGTAGAGCCAACAGAGGAGTGTGTAGTCACTCTGCGTTGGTTCCGAATAGGTTTGGTCATGTGGTGAGAACTCACTGTTGGTGAGTAAGGTGTGTGTAGGTCTTGTATAGTGCATATATGGCTGGCATTTATCACTACATGTATGTCTATCTCATCCTTGCTTGGTGCATAAATCACTTTTGGCATATCAACCCTATTGCTGACATTGGTGGGATCAGGTATTTTGGATATTTCTTGCTCATTGTCCTTGTTTTCTATATCTTCCTCATATTTATCATATTCCTTAGCTTCCACTTTGGTATTTATTAGATACTCGATATCGCTCAAAATACCGTCAAGAAGTTCCATGCTTTTTTTATTGTGATCTTGTTCATTCCATCTTCTAAAGTCTGCGATGTCACTTTTAATTTCCTTGATTTTGATCAGTGCACCCAACTTGACTGGGTCAAACATGGTTGGGTCCAACATGGCTCTGATACCAAATGGTAGAACCCTAAAGGTTCTAGCATAATTTTAATAAAGAAATAATTAAAATAGCATCTAAATTAAAAGAATCACTTTTATAAATAATCACTGGTTCACTAGTAGGAAGGTCCCTCCAATGTATTCAATAAACAATTATATATTATTCTTCATGGATGTTTTGATATGGATTCCTCTATCATATATATATAATTTTTCAATCATGACTTTTCAATAATGACTTTTCAACCATGAATTTTCAACCATGACTTTTCAATCATGACTCTTCAATCATGACTTTTCAATCATGACTTTTCAACCATGACTTTTCAACCATGACTTTTCAATAATAATGAAATATATAATTAAAGTAATAAATAATAAGTAATAAGTAATGTTAGGATGTGGGATCCTAACATTTATATACAACTACATATGTCCCTATGAGTTATAATTGTCAGGTATGTGACAAACAATTGTATACATGATTATATGATAGACACTTCTACTTATATCTAACTTAACACATTGTCCACTTCTAAATTAATATGTGGTGCACTTTATATACAATATATATATCACTATGAGTTACAATTGTGGGGCACATAACAATTTTCTATAGAAAGCAAACAAGATGTCTATAGCTAATTATTTGGTCACTTTAAAAAAATATATGAACACATGTATCGGCCAGATTAGGGGATTGTTGTTATCATCATCTCTACTGGACCTATAGTTGTACTATCCCATGCATGCCAATTGCATAAAGAAAATAAAATGGTTTTATTATTGCCTTTAGTATTGGTGTCTTTCTAGGAAGAAGGATATATATAATAAAATCCAACATGTCTCTTTTTGGTGCTACAAATGTAATTAGGATACTAGCTAATAATAGAAACTAGATCGTTTTGCTAAACTAGAATACAATTAGCATATATTTTCTTTCCCTCATAACTATCCCTAACTAGTAATCTAAATTAGAATTTTGATTGTCAGGATTCTCCAGCTACAAGAAGATCCAAATACTTTTTTATTTATAATATTTATATCTATTGTTAAGTTTAACCATAGCAATTTTAACTACATCCTCTAAGATTTGTCAAATAGTTTAAAGAAGTCACGTGGTCTTTTAAGTTGTTGTGCATAATTTAAGCTAGATTTAGTGAGAGCAACATAAGATGTAGTTCGATAATTTCATCACTCAAATTATTATAGAGTAGTAGACAAAACTATTTTGGGTATTTTCTAATAGTAATAAAATTAAATCCATGAATTAATCATATTTTGAGTATTTAGTCTCACTTTTCATGTCTTAATGAAACTCTACCAACTGTTGGATAAAGGGTCCTCTACAAGTGTGTTTTTTGCAAGAACTCTTATAAGCACTATTATGTATTTCTTATTTATAGCTAGTTAATCTATTATAGTTTTGAATAAACTATTTTAATTTATTATTTTATTTTCTCATAGTTGAATGAATGGTGTGGATGTTTATTCTAGTTATTCTTTTTATTTCCAATTTTTAGTCTTTAATTTATGTTGTTTCATTTCATTTCTTTAATTTTTAATGTATACATATTTGATTATTTCTTCTATGGAATCCTTGGGATGAAAACTTGAGTGAGCATCAACCCTAAGTGAGATATAGAGTTGATTCATAGGAGCATATAGTTTAGGATATATACTAGCTAATATAATGCATATATAATTCTTGGTGCCTTACAAGTGTACCTTCAAGGATTGATGTATTTAGTGATCATAACTTCTATTGGAAATGCCTAAGAAATGTTCATAATTATAGTACTTTTAGAGTTTTTTTACATAGTATAGGGAGAGGTTGGATTAAAGGTCAACATTTTTCCAAGCAAGTCTTTGTGAGGTGTTTATTTTTTTCTTTTTTATTTATAGATACATATTAATGGACTTAAGACTAATTAGAAATAAAAAGGGTGATATTTTATCACATTATTCTTTCATAGTGGATTTAATATTAATAATGAAGTTTAAGCTTGGGCACATTTGGAAGAAATAAAAATATGTAGACAAATGAAATAGAACAGAGTATGGATGAAGTAAAATTCACTAATAGTAATAAATGTAATTTTAAGGAAAGCAAAGGATCCATGGAATGAAGAGGAAAACTTGTAATATTTGATGTAATTAACATGAATCCTTCTTAAATCATGTATAATTATGACATGTAGTTCATGTTGTCCTTCATGGCTCACAATTAGTTAGTTGGTTAGGCTAATCTTTGGCATATTAGACTATCAATTAGCATATTTTTTGTGAAGCCTATTAGGGATCATGTTGATTAGCTTTGAGTGGGGTTCATGTGAAAGCCACTCATGGTTCATGCCTTGTTGTGATTGTAATCACTTTGAGGCTTCTTGGTGCCTATTTAAACACCCAAGTCTATGCAATACACAAATTCATTATTTTACCCATATTAGTGGTATCATATTAGGAGGCTAGTAGAGGTTTGGGTGATTACAAATTTCATGTTGCTTGCACTAGATTTGGGTAATTTTTGGCTAGTAGTCTTTCCTTGGATCTATGGTGCAATTGGCCTTGGATCATTTTTAGCTATTTTTGTATCACATAAAAATATCCATAGTTTAAAAAGTTAAAAAATTGACTGAATGCACCTATTGGAATGAGGGTTTATCCTAAATACTAGAGAAACCTTTCTTAGTTGAGGACCATTCATAAGAGGAATTTAATCGGAGACCAAAGCCCTTGCATCATCTTCTTTTATCTTATGAAATTGACCAAATAGAAAACAAGGTTTGAAATAAGAATTGAGGAAATTTATTACTGATTTGGAGGCCTTCTTGACATCTCAATAGTCCATTGTACATATTGAAAGAAGCATTTGAAGTGATGGAGAATGTCATGATTTTTTTTTTTTTTCAAATTTAGAAGATCTTGAGAAATGAAGGACTAACAATTACTTGAGTCAATAGTCTAGTTCATTTTTTGACATTCTAGTGAAAACCTCCAAGATCGAGCACCACTCATTGTCAAGCTTCTTACATCAATACTTCATCATGTTATTATAAATGCTTCTTCATATGAATTTCTACTTAAAAAAAATATTTTTACAATGGAGGAATGGTGCCACCTTGCATACTATGATAGTCCATTTCATGATTGTTGTCAACCACCACTTCATGATATTTGTATCACTCAACTTTACACCAGTTGACTATGAAGCTTGCTAATGTTGAAATAGAAGAGACACCCCTACTTATTATTTATCTACATACATCAAGCATTGAGATATAATTCTCATTGGAAGATATCCTTTGACCTTCATTCTAGCCCAAGAAGTAGCCTTGCATTTGTTTTTCTCATCATGTCAAATTATGTTGGAGTAACTGCCAAGTTGGAAGTCCAAGCAAATGAATTGAAATAGTGGGTGTGAGAAGACCCCCAATTGATCCTAGAAATCATCACCACTGAGGACATCCATTTTTGTTAGATTACTGTGTTGGTAAATAACCTAAGGATTTTTCGAAACACAATTTAAAAACTAAATGATGACATCTTCAATGAGAAAAAATTATTTGAATCTAACTCTAGAGAATTTTGTTCATGGCATTTTTGTGATTTTTGAAAGAGTGTCTATGGTCAAATTGTGTATTACATCCATTCTACCTAAGTGTGGCATTCAATGAATTTTGGTGATAACAAATATTAATGGATACAATGCAAATCTCTAAGAGAAATTATTGGCCAATTGGATGATAACAACAGTGAGTGGTAAAATTAGAATGTTGTTATCAAGGGTTATTGATCAACAATTAGCACCTCGATAATAGTGAATCAAAATATGATAACTTGCATATGGACAATTACCCTATTGTCATTTGATACATGGTGCTCCACTTGTCTAGGCATCACTTCAAAAATGTATCTTGGCACACTACTAGCTATTGGATCAATATTTTGTTGATTGTCCAAGTTGACAAAAAACAAAAAGAGTTTATTTCCACAAATATGAAATTCAACCTTTGGATAATTAATTAATTTCTTATGTTTTATTTTATCTTTTCAATAATACCAAGTACTGTTGAATTGGTAAAAATTTAAAATCCATTGTAATGTGTAATAGACACTCTTGGTAAATTACTTGGGAATAAGAGCAAGATATTACCTCGATTGTGGACTATTTTAAGATAAAAATTGTAATCCTTCAATATGGACAAATTTTTGTAACTCTTGATTCAAACTTAGGCACTTTTGTAGGACCAATTAGATATAGTCCTTGTAAGTGCCTAGTAAGGGGAGGATTTCTACAAACCTTTGAGTTGTTTTGATATCCTGTATTATAATCTATTAGAAATGGCTTCCAATTTGGTAGATAAAACATCTGCATTAGCCCAAATAGTTGGTCTATTGGTTGATAAAGTTTAATAAATAATAATTCAAAACGCTCTTGGTGATGTGAAGTATTGAGGAATATTACATTATTTGGTACATGCAAATGTACCCCCATAGTACGTTCATGGTATAAATGTAAATATGCAATAGATTAGGGAGTCTATAGTTTAGAGTGATTTATATTTCCCCTTTTTATATAAGTGTCCATGTGTCGAATAAGCACAAGTTTCATGTAAGAGTGTAATGTGCATGATATGCACTTATCATGTGTAAGTGTGTATTGAGATAATATGGAAAATTGTCATGTATGTAAGTGTACAAATATGTAATGTGAGGATGTGTATGTGTCTTATACTATTAGTGCATATAGAAGAGTAAGTGTCATGTAGAAGTATGCAAGAAGTATGCCAATGTCATAGAGTCAAGTATGGATGTAAGAAGAGAGTGACGATTCTATTATACACATGGCAAGATGATAAACCAAAGGTCATGGGAGTTGTCATATGGACAAAAATAGTCAAGTATATATAGAGTCACCTTATATATCTATATTATGGCAATGAATATCCATACATTGTATTGGAAAAATGTTTTGTAAATGATCACCACATAGCAAACATTAATAATAAATTTTGAATATAGATTTTGAGAAATTAATATTATAATTTGACCCATTGGGAAAAGGTATTAAAGTGCAAATTGAGAATCATTTTGGCATTCATGTTTTGGGAATTTGGAGAGCTTTGGCTTTGGAGAAGACATTTTGCAAGGAATTGCAAGGGTTTTCAAGCTTGCTGGAGACGATCATCTACAACAAGGACATCCATTTCGATTGTGAGAGATCAATCCTAGTGGATTCGAGGTGTGTGCATCCAACATTCACAATTGGGCTTCAAGAATTGATATTCCAAGGGTTTCGAATTGCTGATTGGAGAATTATTATCAAATCATTTAAGGAATATTGTGGTTGTTGATATATCTTCTATTTCTCTTCCAGTCGTACCATTGTTGTCATATTCTGAGCATTGGTCATCAAATATAGTGAGGGATTTGCTTATCATTGAAGAACTTTATTAAATCTGCCCTGCCGTACAGTTGAAGGTATTTTGCAAGCAATTCCAGGGGTGTCGTACAAGTTATTAATTGTTGTTGGTCGTACAGTTGCTAACCTTACATCTGTAGAGAGCTGGCGTGTAGTTTCTAGGGTGAATCGCCCCCTTGCTAGGCCTGCAAACACCTCAGATAGGGGCGACATCATTAATACAACACTCAACATTGATTTGTGGCATGGAGAAGTGAAGTTTAGAGGATCTGCAAACAATTTACTTATGTCCAGATTGGTTGTAGCTGAGAAATCAGTCTTACTCAGAATTACAAGTAACCCTGGTACTTTGTATTTCTCTTACTCTATATAGTGGGTTTAAATATATGCTATCCATTGTCCATATTTCGAGTTTTGTGAGATTCAAGAAAGTAGAGTAGGTTTATGCTTTGCTTTCATTCCTGCATTTCCCATATCTGGCATTTCAAAATACAAAACTGCAGCAAACCAAAATCACACAACATCAGAAAAAGGAAAAAAAAAACCAAATCAGACTTTGCCAAAAATCCAAACTAAATCAGGGCAGCTTATTACAGTGGTATCAGAGCTTGGTCAACACTGCCAGCCTGTTGGGTAGAAGACAAAATTGTGCATGATTCATGGATTCATATAGTGAATGGGTTAGGTCACAACATGAGTATTGGCAGGACCAGCTTAAGTATTGGGTAGAACGGCGTAATGAGTCAAAAATTTGGCAAAAATATACAGCCTTTCCAGAGGGCCTAAAGGCAGTTTTTCCTTTTGATAAGTATTTGGGGCAGAAAATGATTGATTTTAATAGTGGTGGACTGGAATGTGTGGTGAGGAGGCTAGAATTGTTTGATACTTCTACCGCGCATAACTGGGTTAAACGGTGTGAGAAGGAATTGCAACTTTTAGTGGTCAATGATGAGCACATAAAAGAAGAGGAACCTAAAGCTGCTGCTGGTGAATCAAAGGAAATTTCAGAAGAAGAATTTAAATCAGAATTTGCAGTTGATGAAGGTGAATCCAATTCACATGAGGTATGTATGATGGAATCACAGATTGTTTCTATTGACATGCATGTTCCTTCATTTGATGAAAATGCACATAATGAAGATTCCAGTTGTTTCGATGACCCTAATGAACTTGATGCTAATGATGTCAAAATTGTTGAGTCTACTACTATCCATTCAAATAACAACAAAGATCAGATTCAGTTAGCAGAACATTTCCAAAAGCGAATGGATTTGAGTTGTAAGTTGTATGACTTAGGGCAACAAATCGAGTCCCGAAATTTATCAATGCATGATCTTCTTGACAGATTGAAGGAATTGAATACATGTTTATCTGAACTAGATCAATCTGATCGCGAGGTTCTGAATTGGGCAGCGAAGGCACCTATAGTTGTTTTAGGCCAACCTTGGATCATGAGACATACAGACAGGGATGTGAGATTTGCAGTCACTTCATGTCTTAGTGAGATCATAAGGATTACAGCTCCAGAAGCACCCTACAGTGGTGACATCATCAGGAAGTATTACAACTGATGGTTGAGGTCACTAAAACTGGTGCAGGAAAAGAGCATGTTGATTATGATGCAGAGTCCAGATCAACATACAGAGACACTTTCTCATCACTTTCCAGTGATGACAACACAAGTGGATTCGGGTTTGATCTTCAAACCAAATCTTTGGAGGATAGTGTACAGGTTGATCTACCTATTGATGAGGCGCAAAGTGATATTACAGGGGTAGTACATCCTGAGGATCATAGCTACCATGCCGGTAATGTACAACATGACTCACTTATAGCGGTTGACATTCATTATGAGCACAGTCCAGGAGTTGGCATTGGATTGGAGGATCGACTTATAGTACCGTGGGATCCAGGTGTGTTGGCACTTGACGGTGATCTTGCACTGGTAGGGGATGATTCTCCTTCTGGTGATATTGCTGCCCTAGTTTCACATAGAGAGTTATGCTTAGGGGGTGGTTTTGGTGATGAGGACCCGGTTAGCACAATAGTGATGGATTTGCTTTCAGAGCAATTTCGGGTAGGTTGTGAGCTTGATGACCGTAGGATCGTAGATTCATGCATGTGTTCTTGTACTAGTACATTGATGCATGATGATGTTCCACATGACACAGTTATCGGAGACCCCAAATTAGATGTAGAGTTGATAGTAAATGAGGATGAGTCTCCTTGTGATGAGCGCGGTCATAGATTTCCTTTTGAGCATGGCATGGTCTTTGATGGAGAGACTACTGAGAATCTTAATGTTTTCATGCCATCTCAACAGGTAGACAATGTGGGAGAACAGGAAGACACAATTGTTAGCTTGTCATGTGCATCCACTTTTGGAGTTGTGGACAAAGATCTTCCTGTTGATAGGGATTCGAAGCACGTTGATTTATTTGATAAATCAGCAGAGCATGCAGTAGAGGACTCGTGGGTTGAGCGTGGATCGGATCTAACTTCGGTGCACAAAGTTGGAGAGTGCAGTGCTAACAGGGGGTCTGACTCTGTTCATTGCGCTAGAGTTAGCAGATCAGTGATGCTAATGTGTGATGTTGATTGTGAGTTTGGTCCTGGTGCGGAGCATAGTTGGAAGGACCATCTACAGGTCTCAGAGGAGATGATCGTTCAGACTTTGACGCATCTCGACAGCACACACAAGTTTGTGGAGCACCTCCGACGTTCAGCTCAGCTCAGGGAGAGACGGGAAGGTGTCATCGATGGCCCATCTATTACTAGCATGCAGACTCTTACGCATGCTTTGGAGAGAATTAAGTCCGATTATTTACAATTGTTATTAGATCGGGACAGGGCTATCCGGTTTACCGAGAAGACCTTCCAGAGACTTGCAGAGAGAGAGGAAGTGATTGATGAGCTTAGTTTGGAGTTAAGTCTAGCTCTCTTCTCTCTTGAGCAGGCAGGAGTTCAGTCACCTGTCGCAGCCACTACACAGCATACAGAATGTGACGCAAATAGCACAGTGGTCCGACAGTTGGTTGAGGATATCCATGAGATTGGGAGTAGTGAGGAGTTACACAACGATGATAGCGAGTCAACTATCACCCATGAGGATCAATTTGAGCATGACGTGGATGATAGAGCATTCCCTGTGCAGGATGCCATTTTAGTTGTGATTGATCCCATATCTCCTATCTCATGTGGTGATGTTGATGAGGTTGGTGAGGTTTTCACTGATTATATTGTGCGACACGCTCACCATTTTGAGTTCAGCCCACATTTGGACAATTGGTCCTCATTCCAGATGACGCATAGTCATGGAGTGAAGTGTTGTGATAGTGGATTGCATACTTCCTTGGGCTTTGAGATGCTTCCTTCGCCAGAAGGAAAGTCAGATTTTTACAGGATTGGTAGTTTGCTTCAGCAGGTTGGAGTTTCTGCAGAGGTAGAGTTATGGCTGAGTGACTTTCCACCTGTAGGCCGATTATTCCAGCATGATTCTTCAGGGAGCAGGACCGTTTATTTTCCGTTTGAGCTTTGGCACTTGGAGATGTGTATGCTGGATATTGGACTACTCCTTGGTTCGGTTGTCGATGTAGAGGACCAAATATGGATTTGGGATCCGGGGAGTTTTAATTGGTGCATGTATCGTCCTGACGAGTCATCAGTTTTCGGGAGTACTAGTCTTTCCATTTGCCCATGGGATCCAGGTGGAGTGTACCCATGGCAGTTTATGACTCGAGGAGATTGTGATATGATGATACTTCTGTTGGTTGATTGGCGGTGGGAGTTAGCTCAGATCTCCAGATGGGACATTGTTGTTTGGTTGCGGATCAACAACCAGTTGACCCCAGTCTTATGTCTTCAGATTGATTGGCGGGAGTTGTTGGTTAGGGAATGGATGTTTTCACAGGTGGGAGTTGTTGGGGTGTTGTTTCCAACTTCCTCTCGACTTTCCTTCCTTGACCTGATCGTCTGCATATACAGATTTCTCAGTCGGGTTTGGGATGTTATTTACATCTTGAGGATGCAGACGAGGAGTGTGCAGCTGTGGCACTTGGGTTTTACAGAGATGATCAGTGTGGCGCAACCTCAGTAGGATAGTGGTACTCTCATATTGGTGTGGGACCCTGGGATTTCATTTGGTTACAGTATGGGGTCGATTATCCTGGAGACGACAATTGTTAGAGTTGCAGTGATCAGCCATTGTAGTGTGTTGGGTTGTGGTGCCGTTTTTAGGTGTGACAACATATGGCCGTATCTTCTAGGTGAGACACTCTACAGATTCGTTTGGGATCCTGGCAGACGATGCATATTGCTTGAGGGCAAGCAATTTCTGGGAGGGCGGACTATAATGTCCCCTTTCTAGCCAGATAGCTTTTCTGCAGTGGTTAGCCTATTCACGAGGTCCCGTAGGCTAATTCCAGTGTGTAGGGGCCATTGGTGATGTTGTGTGCTTTCAGTTGCCCTTTTTTGGTGGCCTTTCGGAGTAGTTTGGTCGTCATTGCTATTTTTAGTAACTTACTATTTTTAGTAAGTTAGGGTTTGACCAGACAATTTCTGGGTTTTTCTGGGTTTTCTGTTAGGCGAGATGAGCTGTTTTGATCTTGGTGTTTCGGGCTGTCACTTGCTATATTTGGACGCTTACTATTTTTAGTAAGTGTGTGTGTGTGGGATCAGAGTTTGTGCTTTGAGTTAAGTTTCTAGTCCTTGGTGACCAATTCAGAGCGTTTGGAACTCAGAGCAGTTATTGGCTATTTTTAGCAGTACTTACTATTTATAGTAAGTCAGTTTATTGGGGTTCTGGTTGGGCAGACAGTCCAGTATTCTTCTTTGCCGAATTGGGTATCCAGTTCATCTTTCAGTGGCCAGTTCTAGAGGCTATTTTGGGCAGTGGTGCTAGGACTTACTATTTTTAGTAAGTCAGTGTTTTTGCTAGAGCGAGTTTTACGGGCGAATACTTTGGCCAAATGGGTATCCAAATCCGCTATCAGATGTTTGTTCGGGCGAACGGTTGCAAATATTTTAATACCCACAGTTTATTTAAATGAAGTCAAATATTAATTATATTCATAAAGTTTATGACTTTATATTATAATGGGTAATTGTCACTTTTAAAATATTTAAAGTGACATATTTTATTATATTAAGTGGGACGCCCAAAAGGACAATTATAAAGTGGAGTATTTAATGTTATTAAATGTTTATTTTGGCCAAGTGAATCGACCCATTGGGAAAAGGTATTAAAGTGCAAATTGAGAATCATTTTGGCATTCATGTTTTGGGAATTTGGAGAGCTTTGGCTTTGGAGAAGACATTTTGCAAGGAATTGCAAGGGTTTTCAAGCTTGCTGGAGATGATCATCTACAACAAGGACATCCATTTCGATTGTGAGAGATCAATCCTAGTGGATTCGAGGTGTGTGCATCCAGCATTCACAATTGGGCTTCAAGAATTGATATTCCAAGGGTTTCGAATTGCTGATTGGAGAATTATTATCAAATCATTTAAGGAATATTGTGGCTGTTGATATATCTTCTATTTCTCTTCCAGCCGTACCATTGCTGTCATATTCTGAGCATTGGTCATCAAATATAGTGAGGGATTTGCTTATCATTGAAGAACTTTATTAAATCTGCCCTATCGTACAGTTGAAGGTATTTTGCAAGCAATTCCAGGGGTGTCGTACAAGTTATTAATTGCTGCTGGCCATACAGTTGCTAACCTTACATCTGCAGAGAGCTGGCGTGTAGTTTCTGGGGTGAATCGCCCCCTTGCTAGGCCTACAAACACCTCAGATAGGGGCGACATCATTAATACAACACTCAACATTGATTTGTGGCGTGGAGAAGTGAAGTTTAGAGGATCTGCAAACAATTTACTTATGTCCAGATTGGCTGTAGCTGAGAAATCAGTCTTACTCAGAATTACAAGTAACCCTGGTACTTTGTATTTCTCTTACTCTATATAGTGGGTTTAAATATATGCTATCCATTGTCCATATTTCAAGTTTTGTGAGATTCAAGAAAGTAGAGTAGGTTTATGCTTTGCTTTCATTCCTGCATTTCCCATATCTGGCATTTCAAAATACAAAACTGCAGCAAACCAAAATCACACAACATCAGAAAAAGGAAAAAACCAAATCAGACTTTGCCAAAAATCCAAACTAAATCAGGGCAGCTTATTATAAAGCCAAAGAATCATAACAATCAAGCTTAGAGGTTGCATAAGATTACTCTCTACTTTCAATTAAGATTCCAAGTGGTCCATTACAATCATACAAAGAAAATACTAGTGGATGATCATCATCAACTTTAGGATTTAAAGGATTCCCTGAATTAGAATAACTCAATAATGTCACATATCTTCCATTTAAATATCTTGAAGAATATAGGTAAGTCTATAATATTTTTTGAGAAAACAACAATATGGGAGATAGGCAAGGTGAAAGTAATATAAGATATGGACAAATGGACATACATCATGAGGAAACGAGTAATGGTTCTAGGATCCTTACATATCTTATTCGATTAGATCCCAATACACAAGCCCTTATGAAAATATTTCTCCATTGAACTTACCTATCTTTAAGGGGACTACAATAAAATACCCAAATTAGTTTTTGTTCAAATTTAAAGTTGTATGCTAGACTTATGATTACACAACTGAAAAATTGTAAACTTAAATTGTTTGCTTCCATACTCAAGGGCTCAATTATATGATGGTTCATAGGGTTAGCCCCAAAACGAATTCATATCTAGGTTGAGATGTAAATGTATTCTTAGAGAAATATCAATAACACTACTATATTAGGGATTGAAAAAAGAAGTTAGGATCGAACAAAATGAGGATTAAATTCTTGAAGATTACCTAGATATATTCCTCTTTGTTAAGAAAAGATGTTAGGAAGGAATGGACTAAGATATTGTTAGCAATATTTTTACTAGAATTATAGGATGAGTTAAGGTATGTATTGAACCTCATGGGAAAATGTGATGTGAACAAGATAGATATTTATGATATTTTGAAATTGTGTAGGAACTACTATCGAACAAGGAGAGAAACTCATAGACATCGAGTAGGGAAGAGTGACAAAGAAATAAGAGAGCTACTAGAATAATTTTCCAACTTTAAAATTGATATTCTCCTACACTTGAACACAACATTGGATGAAATATAAACTAAAGGTAAGGCCAATGAACCATTGGTCATATACTATCCAAGGTGTAGGAAAAAACATGCCTTGCAAGAATTCCCTCTCAAAAAAACCAATATCTATGGTATCTATGAGAAAATTCACCATATGGATTAGTGTGATATCTTACTAGAGATCAAGGCTACCCTTGAAGGGAGTTATATTAATATAGAAGAACTCAATTATATGGGATAAAAAAAAAAAAATTCCCACAAAAAAAGAGCATCATGACCATAGAATCGATGGAATGCTTTATGGAGTGTGCCCCCACCATAACAACCATGGGTCTAGTACCCTTGGTATCCATATATTGAATAGAATAATCAAGGATGGTTTAATCCACCATGGATGTAATAAATTCCTAATTAATCATGGTCAAATCAGAACCAGTAATGGATAGGACCATCCCAACCCAATCAACATTATGGAGGACATCAATAGTTTCAAACTCAACAAAAAGAATTGCTACTAGGACCCAGTGGTCCTTTTCAAACAATACAATCACAATTGCAAAGCAACCTCTACTACCAACTCAAATTGTGGCCAACCTGAATAATAATAGGAAAGCAACCCCTATCTACAATATTGAATATAAAAATATAGTTAATATCAATGCTATCAATTGTGATAGTGTGTTGTTGGAAATTTTGAGTAGTTGTGTTGTCATTGATGTCAAGAGTCAATGTCAGTGATGTCAAAAGTCAGTGCAAGGAATTGACAAAAGGAGGGTTAAAATATTTATATTTTAAGCCCAAGATATTTGGTTTAAAGCTTCACATGATTGGTCAAAAGGTTGGCTAAACACCTTGAAGGAAGGAGATACCTAGGCCCAAAGGAAATAATATTATAATATTTATTATTATAATATTAAGTATTAAAAATAAAGCCTAAGGTTACTTGTAAATTAATTATAATATTTATATTATAATTAATTTATAATATAAATTAATTAAACCCTAAGTAAGGGTTGGGCACAAAATATTAAACTTAATATTTTCCCCATCGACGTTGAAGCAAGGAAGGATATGGTATTTATACCATAATGTTTGGATGGCATAAGGTAAGTCTCCAAAATCCATATGCGAAGGGCAAAAAAATAATTGATGCGATTTTCGTGAGCAAGGCATAGACGAAGCTTTTTATTTTTAAAAGCTTAAGGTGGACTGTGGATGGATAAATGGAAGAGAGTGCACACTTATATCACCATCCACATGGGTGGCCTAGTGGCAAGGCTTGGCAACGTAAGGCATTGGTGGAATAGAGGTCCCACGTTCGATTCTCGATGGTAGCGGAGGGAAGAGTTTTGTTTTGATTCAAATGTTTTTGGCGCCTACGGAGGTTACAAAAGGTCGGAAGTGCATAGTGGTGTTTGTGTGGGTGCACAGCCCAAGTGGTAGCCTAGCCATGGCTAAGGTGCTAGGCAGGCGGTGAACGCGAGTTCGATTCACGTGGAGTGCATGGTGGTGTTTGTGACGTGAAATTATTTTTTAAAGTGGCTAAGGTATGATTTAATATTTTTATTTTTTGCCATATGTTGATTTAAGAAATTGGAGATTATAAGGTGTGTGCAAGGAATATCATTTGTGTATTTTGGAGTGAATGTTGGGTTAAGAATTGGAGAGTATAAGGTGTATTCAAAGGACTTTATTATTGTAATTTGAAATTTATTTTGAGTTAGAATATTAAAGTGTTTGGAAGGTTGAAATTTGGATTGAAATATTTTATGTTGAGTTGGAGTTAAAAGGAGCCATAGGGATATTGTTATTTTGTTTGATTGAGTGAATGATCTATTGATTGGAGTTATTTTTAAGGAAGGAGTAATAAGGTATATTTGTGAGTTGACATTTTATTGTATTTGTATGGTGAAATATTTATTGAGGTAAAATATTCTTGTGGAGATTTTGAGATAGACTATTGCTATCTAACCTAGAATTGGCAAAAGGATTTGGTTGTGAGTAAAACAGGTTTTGAAGACATATCTCCATCAAAACAAAAAGGTATGGGCACATCATCTTTTGATTGAAGTATTGTTGGATTGAATGTTGTGAAACATAAGGTGGAGTGAAAAGGATTGTTTGATAAGCATTGTTGGAAATAGTTGAGTGAGTTTTCATATGCATGATTGGTGAATGTTTAGAGAACATTTGAGTTAGAGATTGAAGATTATTTGAGTTAGGGTTTGAGACCCACATTGTGCTCTTTGTTTGAAGAAGTATGAAAACACTTGTTTAGGGTTTATGAGCAAGTTGTGTTTCATTGATTGAATGATTGAGTGAAAGTTCTTGAGCATTGGTTTTGAGTGATATTGAAAGTGAATGTGCAAACATTAGAAATCAGATTTGTGAAAGCAATATACTTAATGATTGAGTAGAACATATTGAGTTTTTGATAGAGTACATCATTCTCTATATGTTCTAGAGGTTAAAAAAATTTTGAATAGAATATGTCTAAATTGCTTCAAGTTAAAGAAATTACTTTGAAGATTAGATAAAGCAATTGATAGCATTGTGTGCAAGATTTGAGATTGATTGAGCATATCTTGTGAGCTGTATTGAGCATGTGTTTGAGTATATTTGAGTAAGATTTTGTTAAATCTTAAGGATATATTTGAGTAAGCTTTTGTGAAAGCTTAAGGATAGAGTTGAAGCAAGCTTTTGTGAAAGCTTGTAGGAATATTTGAGGTAAGTCTTGGTGAAGACTTGTAGGTAGATTTGAGGCAAGTCTTGGTGAAGACTTGAGAGTATATTGAGCAAGTTTTGAGAGTAGGTAGATTTGAGGTAAGTCTTGGTGAAGACTTGAGAGTAGATTGAGCAAGTTCTTGAGAGGACTTGTAGGTATATTTGAGGTAAGTCTTTGTGAAGACTTGAGAGTATATTGAGCAAGTTCTTGAGAGGACTTGTAGGTAGATTTGAGGTAAGTCTTTGTGGAGACTTGAGAGTAGAGTTGATTGATTGATTTTTTCAAGATTTGTGTTAAGGCTTGGGGTAGATATAAGTAGATTTGATTGATTTATTTGTTCAAGCTTTGTGTTAAGGCTTGGGGTAAATCTAAGTAGAGTTGATTGATTGATTTGTTCAAGCTTTGTGTTAAGGCTTGGGGTAAATCTAAGCAGAGTTGATTTGTGATTTGATCAAGCTTTGTGTTAAGGCTTGAGGATAGATTTGAGGATAGATTTTGGTGTATATTTGAGAGTAGATTTGTGCTAGACCTAAGATAGAGTTAGAGTAGATTTGTACTAGATCGAGGATAGTGTTTGGTGTAGATCTGAGATAGAGTTGAGAGCAAGATTTGGAGGTGATAGAGTAGAGGATAGTAGTCTCTAGTGGATAGAGATCCATTAGCTAGGGTAGTGAGGATAGAGGTCTTCTGAGTGAGGATAGAGGTCTTCTATGGAGAGAGATCCACAAGCTAGTGTAGTGGGGGCAGTAGTCTTCTAGAAGATCACCAGCCAGAGTAGAGGAGAAAGAGTTCTCCTATGGATAGAGATCCATGAACCAGAGCAAGGGGAAAGAGTTCTCCTATGGAGTGTGATCCATGAAGTAGCTGGGAAGATAGAGTTCTTCTGTGGAGAGAGATCCATAAACCAGTTGAGGAGAAAGAGTTCTCTTGGGTCAAGTTCCACGAACTAGAGAAAAGGGGAAAGGTTTCTCCTATGGAGAGAGATCCACAAATTAGAGCATTAGGGGATTGGTGTCTCCTTTGGATAGAGGTCCATAAATATTGTAATAGGGAAGTGATTCCCAAGAGATTTGTTGAGAAAATTTTAGTAGAAATATTTTCTCCGTGGAGTAGCCCACATTGGGTGAACCACGTTAAATTGGTGTCTCTATTGTGTGTGATGATTTGTGCATTGCTTTGATTACTTTTGTTGATATTGCCATTGATTATATTGGATAATATTGTTTGGGAAAGAAAAGTAAAAGTTGATCTTATATTGTTCACCCCCCTCTCAGTATAAGCTTGTGTTCTTCAATTGGTATCAGAGCGGGTTCCTTCGGAAGAGTTTAACAGCTTGAAGGAAAAGTATACAAGAACATAGATGGCATCTTAGAGTGGATCTTCAGCAAATAAGGCACCATTGTTCGATGGGAATAATTATGCATTTTGGAGTGTAAGAATGAAGATTTATCTAATGGCACAAGGAAATGAGACATGGCAAGCAGTTGAGGATGGGTACACACCACCAACTACTCCTCCTATAGATAAATATGGTAAGCTCCTACATCTACATAATTCAAAGGCAATGAATGCAATATTAAGTGGTTTCTATGAAGCAAAGTTTGTAAAAGTTATGCATTGCACATCAGCAAAAGAGATTTGGGAAAATTTGAAGAAAACATATGAGGGAGACAAAAAGGTCAAGATGGCAAAATTGCAAAATCACAAGAAAACATTTGAAGACTTGAAGATGAAGGATGAGGAAGACATTGCTACATACTTACTTCATGTGGATGAGGTTGTTAACTCCATGCAAGGACTTGGGTTTAAAGTTGAAGAATCAGATGTTTTTCAAAATGTTTTAAGGTCACTCCCTAAGAGGTATAGTGAAAAGGTTTCAGCCATAGAAGAAACAAGAGATATTGAAACTTTGACTAGGGATGAGTTACATGGAACTCTCACAACTTTTGAGATGAGAATAGAAAAGGATCCTATCCCCAAGAAAGAGGTAACCTTCAAAGTAGCAAAGAAAACAAAGGATAAGAAGTCAGATTCAAGTGATGAGTCATCCAGTGATGAAGAAGCAAACTATGGCAGAAGGAACAAGGACTCAAGAAAGCACAAAGGTACAAAAATAGTTAAGTGTTTCAATTATGGTAAATATGGTCACTATGCATCTAACTTTCCAGAAGCTAGAAGTAGCAGTGGTGAAGAGAAATAGGATCATAAGAATAAGGAAGCAAGAAAATCTAGGTATCAAAAGAAAAATAGGTATGGACAAAACAAGCATGAAAAGAAGTTTTTCCAGAGGTATAAGAAGAGTTTTTATGCAGATAAGATAGGCAAGAGTTCAAGTGATAGTGATGAAAGATCTTTAGGTAATGATGAAGAAGAAATTCTCTTCTTGGCAATAGAGGAAGAAGGAAGTGCTTCTATTGGAGATAAATCTGAAAGGTATGAAGATGCTCTTGAAGACAAAGAAGTAGAGGAAGAATCAAAAAATGAAGAGGAAGGAGTAGTTGATCTAGAAGGTGAGCTTATTTTTGCTCTTAAGGAATTAAGAAAGGTAAGAAAATAGAATTCAAGACTCAAGGTTCAATTTCAAGAATGTGATGAAGAGAAAGGAAAGCTTATACAAGATCTGACAAACTCAATATCTAAGACAAGGAGATTTAAAGAAAAGTTAGAGGCAAAAGTCTTAGAATGTGAAATATTAGAGCATGAGGTAGCTTCACTAAGGAAGGAAGTGAAAGAGTCTAAAGACAAGCTACACAAGTTTGGGAGAAGCTCAAAGACCTTGGATAAGATTATCAAGGTACAAAGATCTTCATCAAACAAGACAGGACTTGGTTTTGAAGAGGAACAAAGAGAACAAGGAGAGGAGTCAATCTCAAGCTCCAAAGAAGAAGAAGCTTCAGAAGAAGAGAGTGAAAGAGAAAGTGAGACTTATGAGGATAAGTTGGAAAATAGAAGGTTCAACAAGGAAAGGAACAATGCACAAATGAGGAACAGGAAACATCACAGGGAAGAAAGGACTAAGAGACCAATGGGGTCAAGGCAAAACTTCTTCAATGGACGTTGCTTCTCATGTCACAGGTTTGGTCACAAGGCTATGCAGTGCAGGACACATGAAAAGAAGGAATATGGTTTCACTAGGAGAAATTTTAGAAATGGACATCTCTTTCAAGGGTATTGTCACTCTTGTAATCAGTTTGGTCATAAAGCAATTCATTGCAGGGTTCATGATAGGAATGGATATGGCTTCACCAGGAGGAACTTCAAGATATTTGCACCTTCAAGGAACCACAACATTAAGTGTTATAAGTGCAATAATGTTGGGCATATGGCTAAGTGGTGTAGAACAGAATTTCCAGAGACAAGCAGGAACAAGAATACTCAAAAGAATCAGAAGGATCAATTGAGGAAGAAGGTGGACAAAGAAAAAGAGCAGTGTATGTTGGGAGTAGAGATACTCCCACCCCAAAATTAACCATCCCAAGGAGAGGAGGTGGGGAGGGGGCTGAGCTAAGAGTCTTATATTTAGCCCCAAAGGTGTCCCTTTGCCATTGATTTCAAAGGGGGAGAGATTTGAGTTAGGGGGAGAGCATTCAGTCAAGGGGAGCAGTTTCTCAGGGGGAGCAAAATTGGAAAAAGGAAAAAGGAATGGTTAAGGAAAAAGGGTTGCCATCAATGACAAAGGGGGAGATTGTTGGAAATTTTGAGTAGTTGTGTTGTCATTGATGTCAAGAGTCAGTGTTAGTGATGTCAAAAGTCAGTGCAAGGGATTGACAAAAGGAGGGTTAAAATATTTATATTTTAAGCCCAAGAGATTTGGTTTAAAGCTTCACATGATTGGTCAAAAGGTTGGCTAAATACCCTAAAGGAAGGAGATACCTAGGCCTAAAGGAAATAATATTATAATATTTATTATTATAATATTAAGTATTAAAAATAAAGCCTAAGGTTACTTATAAATTAATTATAATATTTATATTATAATTAATTTATAATATAAATTAATTAAACCCTAAGTAAGGGTTGGGTGCAAAATATTAAATTTAAATATTTATCCCCATCGATGTCGAAGCAAGGAAGGATATGGTATTTATACCATAATGTTTGGATGGCATAAGGTAAGTCTCCGATATTCATATGCGAAGGGCTAACAAATTAATCGATGCGATTTTTATGAGCAAGGCATAGACGAAGTTTTTATTTTTAAAAGCTTAAGGTGGACTATGGATGGATAAAGAGAAGAGTGTGCACATTTCTATCACCATCCACACGGGTGGGCTAGTGGCAAGGCTTGGCACATAAGGCATTGGCAGAACAGAGGTCCCACGTTCGATTCTCGACGGCAGTAGAGGGAAGAGTTTTGTTTTGATTCAAATATTTTTGGTGCTTGTAGAGGTTACAAAAGGTTGAAAGTGCATAGTGGTGTTTGTGTGGGCATGCAACCCAAGTGGTAGCCTAGCCATGGCTAAGGCGCTAGGCAGGCGGTGAACGCGAGTTCGATTCACGTGGAGTGCATGGTAGTGTTTTTGTGACGTGAAATTTTTTTATTAAAGTGGCTAAGGTATGATTTAATATTTTTATTTTTTTCCATATGTTGATTTAAGAAATTGGAGATTATAAGGTGTGTGCAAGGAATATCATTTGTGTATTTTGAAGTGAATGTTGGGTTAAGAATTGGAGAGTATAAGGTGTATTCAAAGGACTTTATTATTGTAATTTGAAATTTGTTTTGAGTTAGAATATTAAAGTGTTTGGAAGGTTGAAATTTGGATTGAAATATTTTATGTTGAGTTGGAGTTAAAAGGAGCCATAGGGATATTGTTATTTTGTTTGAGTGAGTGAATGATCTATTGATTGGAGTTATTTTTAAGGAAGGAGTAATAAGGTATATTTGTGAGTTGACATTTATTGTATGGTGAAATATTTATTGAGGTAAATATTCCTGTGGAGATTTTGAGATAGATTGTTGCTATCTAACCTAGAATTGGCAAAAGGATTTGGTTGTGAGTAAAACAGGTTTTGAAGACATATCTCCATAAAAACAAAAAGGTATGGGCACATCATCTTTTGATTGAAGTATTGTTGGATTGAATGTTGTGAAATGCAAAGGTGGAGTGAAAAGGATTGTTTGATAAGCATTGTTGGAAATGTTTGAGTGAGTTTTCATATGCATGATTGGTGAATGTTTAGAGAACATTTGAGTTAGAGATTGAAGATTATTTGAGTTAGGGTTTGAGACCCACATTGTGCTCTTTGTTTGAAGAAGTATGAAAATACTTGTTTAGGGTTTGTGAGCAAGTTGTGTTTCATTGATTGAATGATTGAGTGAAAGTTCTTGAGCATTGGTTTTGAGTGATATTGAAAGTGAATGTGCAAACATTAGAAATCAGATTTGTGAAAGTGACAGACTTAATGATTGAGTAGAACATATTGAGTTTTTGATAGAGTACATCATTCTCTATATGTTCCAAAGGTTAAATAAATTTTGAATAGAATATGTCTAAACTACTTCAAGTTAAAGGAATTACTTTGAAGATTAGACAAAGCAATTGATAGCATTGTGTGCAATATTTGAGATTGATTGAGCATATATTGTGAGTTGTATTGAGCATGTGTTTGAGCATATTTGAGTAATATTTTGTTAAATCTTAAGGCTTTTGTGAAAGCTTGTAAGTATATTTGAGCAAGTCTTGGTGAAGACTTGTAGGCATATTTGAGATAAGTCTTGGTGAAGACTTGAGAGTAGATTGAGAAAGTTCTTGAGAGGACTTGTAGGTAAATTTGAGGTAAGTCTTGGTGAAGACTTGAGAGTAGATTGAGCAAGTTCTTGAGAGGACTTATAGGTAGATTTGAGGTAAGTCTTTGTGAAGACTTGAGAGTAGATTGAGCAAGTTCTTGAGAGGACTTGAAGGCAGATTTGAGGTAAGTATTTGTGGAGACTTGAGAGCAGAGTTGAGTGATTTATTTGTTCAAGCTTTGTGTTAAGGCTTGGTGAAGATCTGATAAGTAGATTTGATTGATTGATTTGTTCAAGCTTTGTGTTAAGGCTTGGGGTAGATCTAAGAAAAATTGATTGATTGATTTGTTCAAGCTTTGTGTTAAGGCTTGGGGTAAATCTAAGCAGAGTTGATTTGTGATTTGATCAAGCTTTGTGTTAAGGCTTGAGGATAGATTTGAGGATAGATTTTGGTGTATATTTGAGAGCATATTTGTGCTAGACCTGAGACAAAGTTAGAGCATATTTGTACTAGATCGAGGATAGTGTTTGGTGCAGATCTGAGATAGAGTTGAGAGCAATATTTGGAGGTGATAGAGCAGAGGATAGTAGTCTCCAGTGGATAGAGATCCATTAGCCATGGTAGTGAGGATAGAGGTCTTCTGAGTGAGGATAGAGGTCTTCTATGGAGAGAGATCCACAAGCTAGTATAGTGGGGGTAGTAGTCTTCTAGAAGATCACCAGCCAGAGCAGAGGAGAAAGAGTTCTCCTATGGATAGAGATCCATGAACCAGAGCAAGGGGAAAGAGTTCTCCTATGGAGTGTGATCCATGAAGCAGCTGGGAAGATAGAGTTCTTATATGGAGAGAGATCCACAAACCAGTTGAGGAGAAAGAGTTCTCCTGGGTCAAGTTCCACGAACCAGAGAAAAGGGGAAAGGTTTCTCCTATGGAGAGAGATCCACAAATCAGAGCATTAGGGGATTGGTGTCTCCTTTGGACAGAGGTCCATAAACATTGTAATAGGGAAGAGTTCCCAAGATATTTATTGAGAAAATTTTAGTGAAATATTTTCTCCGTGGAGTAGCCCACATTGGGTGAACCACGTTAAATTGGTGTCTCTATTATGTGTGATGATTTGTGCATTGCTTTGATTACTGTTGTTGATATTGCCATTGATTATATTGGATAATATTGTTTGGGAAAGAAAAGTAAAAGTTGATCTTATACTGTTCACCCCCCTCTCAGTATAAGCTTGTGTTCTTCATGTGCAACTTCACTCAAGAAAGGTATTACCTAATTTAGAGCCTCCCAAAATAAAACTTCAAGAGGAAAGAAAAACTACTTGACCAAATATTGAGTCAAAAAATGAAGAAGACAATATTCTAAAAATCATACCTTTAGAAGCTTCTAAAGAACCATATATTGAAATATTGGCACCTAAATAAGAGCATTATGAGGAATCCAATCTATTAACAAAGCTAACATGATTAAACATAACAATCCTCTTACTCCAAGAAATCAAGGATGTATCAATTTTCAACAAGGTTATTCAAGAAATGTGTATTAAGAAGCCTAGAAGGAAATAAAATGCTTTTCCAAATATAATACAAGTGGATGGAAAGATAGCTGACCTCTTAGCAGTAAATCTCATTCCACCTAAATATAGAGATCCTAGATATCTTGTCATTACTATTTCCATCTATGTAATGAAGATACCTAATGTATTGGTTGACTTAGGAGCGGTTATAAGTGTCATGATAATTAAAATGATGAATCAAATATCCTTTACCAATATGCAATCTACTTATACTATAATTCAACTAGTATATCAATCTACAACACAACCTAAGGAAATAGTAGAAGATGTGCCAGTAATTGTAACATCATGGGAATATCTCATCAATTTTATGATTCTCCAACCAAGGACTAGGATGAGTGGTTATACATTGATCATTCAATGACCTTGGTTGGATATGACTATTGCATTCATATATTTTTGTTTAGGGGATATAACTATCTCCAATAGATTGAAAACCAAAAATATTTTTCTATACCCTCAAGCTAGACCTTCCATGGATTTCTTTAGAAATCTATGGGTGGATGAACTTGGTGAACAAAATAATCATGCATGTATGGGTATGGCTATAGTAAAATAGCATGTAGAAGACCTAGATCCATTATAAGTATCTCTCTTTGAAGATAAAAATATCTTGTTAGAATATTTAAATGAATTTTGCTTAGATGATGAGGGGACTATAGTCCTCAAATTTTTATGGAATGGTGCGGATGAAATATTTTAATATTTAACACCTATGTCACTATAATATAGTCTATTTAATTTAACACACAAAAAATAAAGGCACCTTCTCTCATATTTTATATGTCTCTCAATTTAACAAATATCATTCCTAAAGATATTACTTTTAAAGAAAACACTAGAATATTCCATTCCTTGCTACCCCACCATTGTCCTTTAAAATAATTGGTAGGTAAAGGAGTTAATTTGATGCAACCAAACACTAAGCAAATATAATTACAACTCAAAAAATTTGTCAATATCAATAGTTGGTTGTTATATGTAGAAGAAGGTAGGCTATTTGATTTTTTAATCCAACACATTAATGCATATGCATGGTACTATAGAGATATGAAGGAAATCAACCCTAACATATGCATTCATAGAATATATACTACTAAGAAGAAACATGTTCACCAACCCCAAAGAAAGCTAAATATTGCTTTGAGAGATATGATAAAGACAAATATTGAAAATATATTAGACAAAAGATTAAACTACACAATATTTGATCACCAATGGGTCTCACCATTGGTTATTGTTCCTAAAAAGAATAAAAAATGCGAGTGTGTGCTATAGAGAAATTAACAAGGCCATAAAAAAATATTTTTGTGTTATCTTTTATAGACCAAGTACTCGATACCCTCTCTAGAAAATATACTTTTCTTTTCTAAATGGTTTTACTTGTTAGAACTAGATATAGGTGGCACTAGAATATTAGGATAAAAGTATTTTCATGTGCCATTGGTAAAAAAAATTCCTATAGAATTTTATCATTTGGATTGTGTAATGCTCCTACAAATTTTCAATAGGTAATTTTTGCTATTTACGTAGATCTTATGAATGAATGCATTGAGGTGTATATGGATGATTTCATAGTATATGGATAAACCTTTGACAAGGCTCTCCAGAATTTGGATCGAGTTCTTGCCCAATGCAAAGCCCATAATATATCTATGAGCAATAAAAAGTGTTTAAGGATGTTAAATGAAGGAATCATGTTAGGGCACCATATCTCAACTACAAGCATAAAAGTGGATCCTAAGAAAATAGAAGTTATAAGTCAGTTTCCTCCACCCCTGAATCAAACGAATGTTAGGAGCTTCTCATGACATGTTGGCTATTATATATGGTTTATTGAAAACTTTAACAATATTATTGCTCCATTATTCACCCTCCCTACCAATAACATTGAGTTTAAGTAGACCAAATAATGTCAAGTGGCATTTGAATCCATCAAGTAAAAGTTGACTACTACACCAAATATGAGGACCTAATTGGGAGCTCCCATTTCACATTCATAATAATGCTTACAACATTATATTAGGTGAAGTCCTTGGTCAAAAAGATGATTAAAATAGAAAAAATTACTCTATTTACTATATCAGTAAAAACTTAACAGGTGCTAAAACGAATTGAAAAAGAGTTTTTGGTAGTAGTTTATGCAACCAATAAAGTGTCACTGTATCACGAGTACCTTTTATGTGCACATCAACCACTCAAAAACTAAAAAATTAATGAAAAAACCAATGGTGAGTGGATGCGTGGTTAGATGGTTAATGCTACTATAGGAATTCAACATCACTATTGTAGATAAATCCCATAGAGAAAATGTAGTTGAATTTTTGTAAAAAATAATTTAATAAACACTATTGGAGAAAAATAACCAATGGATGATTATTTTCTTGATGAATATTTATTTGCAATATCAGCACACTCTCCATGGTTCAAACATATCTCTAAATATTTGGTAACTAGGAATATTCCTTCTTACCTTACTACAAATCAAAGATGCCAATTAGTTCAACAAAGTTTATCATTTCAATGGATAGAATTGTTATTATTAAAATGTGGACTTGATTATGATATGAAGTCTATAATGTCCTATGGGCATGTTATGATGAACATTCTTGAGGAAATTACTTAGCAAAATGAACCACACAAAATACTATAGGAATGTGATATTACTGGCCTTTACAAGGATGTGAAAATATATCTCCCACTATGATCAATGTTAATGAATGGAAACACCTACTGCACAAAAAAAGATGCCTCTCTGACCTCAAATAGTTTTAGAGTTGTTTGAGAAATGGGACATAGAATTCGTAGGACCCAATGATCTACCATTGCAAGTAAAATAATACATCCTAGTATGCATAGACTATGTGAGTAAATGGGCCAAAGCAATTGCTCTTCAATATGCCCATGAAGACATAGTGGCTAACTTTTATATGAGCAATTTTTTAAGTGATTTGGTACCCCTTTCAAAATTGTGTTTGATCAAGTATGTCAACAATATATGGAAATCCAAAACCTAAGAACTGATGATTCTAGATCTAGAGACCTTGAAGGGCTAAAATGACATCATATAGACTACGTAAAGGAAAATTCCTACATAGTTTTGAAGGAAAAAACTCCCAAATTTTATCCATAAATAGTGATTATCTAGGCATTGTAAGATATTGGTTGGTTGCTATTTCAAGCCTATCTTCAGATCTTGTATGTAACTCTCCTTTCATTTTATTTTGTATAACAATATAGACCCAAGCCTTCAGTCATTTTATGGATATGCTTTCAAGCCTTTTGATTTGGTATAATTATATTATGTATTATACACACACACACACACACACACATATATATATGAGAAGTTATGAATATTGGTATTTTTTGTATCGTTTTTTGTTTATATGTGCATGTATAAAGAGTCATGACTACTTGATTTCTTTTCCGATTTCTTATATGTGATTATGTTTAACTATTTATGTTGATAATACATTTTTTTTTTCTTGTGCATTATATGTAAGTTATTCACATATTAATTTATACCACTACTATGCAGAAGAATCTAATGATCTTGACTCAACAACCTCGGTTAACTTAGGAATTTACTTTCCTTTGTTTTTTATGTATTTTATTCCCCTTTTTCTTTGTGCATCAAAAGATAGTTAGGTTAGGTTAGAATAGGTGAACGTTGAATTCTCTATTATATAAGGATACAAACTTATAGAAAACCCTATAGGTTATCTAATTGAGTTGCTTACTAAGCTCTCAAATCTACCCTATTGTGTTGCTCCACATAAGGAATTATTATCTGGTGCATCTGGCCTCCACAACGAGTGACCATGACAATTAGAAAGGACAACACATACAATATATTTATACCTATCAATATTTGAACCTAAGCCTTTTCTATAAAGAATAACCTATCTCAACCATTTGATTTAAAATTGTCTTACTTATAGAGAATAATTTTTAGTTTTGGGTTACATAGGAGAATCAATATATTCCCTTCATTATCTTCCACCCATCTAGTGTTTTACTCCACTTTTTTCTATTATAACCATTTCTCACTCTTGTCTAGATAGAAAAAGTACCCACTATACAACATGAGATGGACCGCTAGCCCTCTAAGGATTCAAAACTTTGGTTTTATACTCAACACTCTAACAACTTCTATTCTATCTACTCCCTTTATAGAACCATTTTTATTTTACTATTTTATGTTTCAAAAGCTACAATGATTATAAATTTTATGTTATTGGTAATCCTTGTTAGAGTATATTACATAATTTGGGTCATGTAAATATACCTCCTTTGGTAAACATCTAGAGTAGGAGTTTAATTTAGAGTAAAGTTAGTTAATTCAAGTATTATAATAAATGCACAAGTGTCAATGTGTATGTAGTCCACATGTACGTGAGTCCTAGGTAGAGTAAAGGCCAAGAAATCTATATTTATATATAAAGACAAGGAGAAGGCTTGGACAACCTTATTTTTAGAATTTGAATAAGGCCATTAAAGGAGTTCTTAAAAGAACTCATTGGAAAACTCTACCAGCAAGGAGGAGTTACTGATAGAGCAGAATTTGGGACAATTGTCACCATCTGACAACAAGCCCAAAAGGAGAAGAATTTGGCAAGGAGTGCCAAATATTGAAGGAGAATACTGAAGACCTCAAGACATTTAGATTCTTTAGAATGATATTAGGATTGAATTCAAAATTTGACAAAGATAAAGAATCCAGACATTACTACCAAACTAAAAAAGTTTGGAGATTACCTTTGGATGCTAGAAGGCTCATCCAAAGATAGAGGTTAATTTAATATACAACAAAATACTAAAAGGATACTTGAAGGAAAACTCAACTACGATATTTGTGAGAGCTCCCTACAAAATTTAAGAATTTAAAGAACAACATTTCAGTGCAAAAATTTACTATAAAAGGGTAAAAATTAGGACAACATTACTAGCTACAAGACATCATATTTGTAGAGTTAATATGTAAAGTTAATCAAGTCATCCATTACGGAATAAAGAAACAAGTCAGAAGCATTAGAGAGCTGCAATTTGGAAGAGTTATTTTATAAAGTCAAGTAGAGCTACAAATCCATTCAGTTTTAAGGTAGAAATAAGGTGAATTGAATCACCTTGTAATCCTTCATATACAAATTAGTAAGGTAAGAAACTTAGGTTTAAATAGGTTTATTAGTTGAACTATAATTTGGGTTATTATTCAGTTCCATTAAAGCACCTTATTAGAATTCAAAAGTTGCAAAGAGAAGGTTGTATTTTATAGTCTTCAAGTAGAACAAAAGGAAATTACTTCTAAGGTTATTACTTGCACATTAAATAGGAGTAAGATATACTTGGAAAAAAATAAAAATATCATCTACCTATTGTCTATATAAGAATAAAGAAGACTACATCCTACAACATTGATTGTAGTGCATATTATAGATTACTTTTAAGGGTTATTTAGAATTACTCTTAAGAGAGTTGCAGAAATAATTAGTGCATTTGAGAGTTCTTTAAGAATTTTTATTAGTACATTAAAGGAGCAATAAGGTGAGTCTACTACTACACTATTCTAGATTGTCTAACTTATTTACTCTTAATATTATTATGTCATTGGTTGATTGAGTTAAGGTAATAAACTAAAGTGCACAAATATCAAAGTTTTTAGAGACACTATTATATGCATAAAATATGTAATCTATTTTGTCCTAGAGAAGCCACCAAATAGATTCATATTCCTCCAAGGATTGGAGAAGAAAGCCACCATCAAAATCATTGAAATAAGCTACAAATCATCATATTTAAGTTGCACTAAGGATTTTTTTAAAGGTGAAAGTTAGTGCAGAAATAACTCTTTCAAAAGCATATTATTTGCATTATTATTAGCTTGGATTTATTATTACTAAACTATCCAAGTGAAGGAGTTAGTGTTGTTTGATTAGAAAGGCAACAATACACTACTCTAAAGGAATAGAGCAATTAGTTTCCATATCCAAGAAGCAAGTAAAAATATTCAATTCATATACATTTATTCTCAAGCTATACATCAAGGATCATATCTATCTACATAACAAGAAGTCATATCAAAGAAGAAATAACATTAAAAGGAGAAAATGAACTCACTAAACTTTGATGCAACATAAATTTTCTTATTCATTCTATATTGGTCGACCATATTCCTCATAAGGAGGACATAATATTAAGTGTCTTAAAGACACTAACACATTAGGTATTCTATGTATACTATTGGTGAAGCAATGAATATAGAAGGAGAACTACTCTAGGGTTCACAAGCACTAGTTTTAGGTGTCTAGAAACACCATTCCAATATCCAAAGCAAGCATCTATAAATGACGTCAACCTATAGACACATTGGAATCCTTGCAAACATTACATTTCTATTGAATAGTAAGGTATAATAGCAATGAGAAAATATGCGTAGAAGCAAAGTTAAGGCCACGTAATAATACTTAAATCTAGCATTATATTGCCAACTAGGAGGGGAGCCGTCGAAGCATCTAAGGATAGCACTTTAGAATCACTAAAGGAGTGCCATAAGATCATCTCTAAAGTGCCTAGGACCTCCATCAAACCAAGATCCAACATCTTGAGAATAATGGCTCCTTCGAAGAACCATTGAGAGCAAGAAACCAACTAGATTTATATTGGTAAGAGGAGTATATAGGTTAAGGAAGATTTTTAAGGGAATATTTCATGCACATAGACACTTCTCACATATGATAGAGCATTTAGTAATGCTCACAAAGGAAACACTCAAGATAACATCTAAGTTTTGAATGTTGAAAGGCAACATTGAGTGTATCATCATCGCCTGTTAGTTGAAAAATAAAGGAGCATTACTCAAAGTCTAAAGAATTATAATAATGCCTCACAAACTACCAATAACATGTGGGTGTAATTCTAAGGAGAGGAGAAGCTACATAAGCATCCAAGTTCAAGCAATTACAATGAAGACCAAGAAAGTGTAAAGGAAGTGTAAGCATAGTTCGAGCAAAAAATAGAAGCAAGTTTACAACAAAGATGCAATGAAAGCTCAAAGCCACGGGTTCAAAGGACATCCACTAAAATCCTATCATAAATAAATAATTCCACCATGTGTTAATTGTTTAGGTGGAAAATATAATACCAGCATCCAATGAAAGCTTACATAACCACCGTCAAGAGAGAGCTAAATTGCTTAAATCACCATGGTTAAGGGAGAGAAAAATCACCTACATCACAACCATGAAGGGAGAAAAAACCAATTTCATTATCATCATCTAGTGAGAGCATCCTATACTCACTACCAACTGATTCGCCTACGTTGAAGGAAGATAAGTATATTATTTAATTATTTACTTTATAAAATTTGGATTTATAAGGTGTTAAGCATAAGGTTGATTACTATTATTAAAATAAAAACCTTAGAAATCAAAGAAGCCATCCTAGAAAAATTAGAAGGAATTATAGATATTTGCAAATCACCAAGTAGGAGATATAAGGTTGTCAACCTTAGTAAACTAGAAATTTTAATTTTGTAAATAGTATTATTATTATTTTTTAATATTCTAAAGTAGGGAGTTATAAGGTATACTATATCAAAATAGTTTATTGCAATTTAGAAATATTAAACTATTCGACAATAAGGGTTATAAAAGAAATCTATTCATTTACTTAAAGAATTTGGAATATTATACTTACACTTGTCTCATATTCATACTAAAGGGGGAAAATAATTTCAACCATAGAGAACTTCAAATTAAGTTTCATTAGGAGAGATAAGGTGAAATAAAAAGTTGATTATTGTTACTTAAAAAAACATTACAAAATCAACTCAAAAGTGAACTATTATTTACTAAGCACTTTATTAAGCTTATAGCTTACTCTAATCACTAGAGAGACAAGGAATTCTACAAAACCTAAGTCTAGAAAGGTCTCTATCAAAATAAAGTCATACACTAGGGAGACATAAGGTAGATCTAAAGTATTGAAAGAACCCTATCATACACTGCAATGGATAAAATAACTAGAGACACATTTCATCATAATACACACCACAAAAGGACTCAAGAATAGAATCCATCCAATATACCATATCATATATGTAAAATCACTTCAAATGATTTCATAGGTCAAAATGAAAAGGCCATCTGGTATATTGATTTAGGGGTAAGTCATTGGTTTGATTGTCTTGAAGTCACTAATAGCTTCAAGTTGAAAATTGTAGATGAAAATAACTATCATATACATGGATATGGGTGTGTATCACCTAGAAAATTATTTCTAAATTTCTTGCTACATAATGTAATGTATGTTCTCGGATTAACATCTAATCTCATTTCAATATCCAAGTTAGTAGAAAATAAAAGGATGGTTGACTTCAGATACATAAATGGAGCTAATATGTGTCTTATTACACATAAAAATGAGATTGAAGCTACTGGATCAATCCATAGAAATATATATACATTGGATTCTATAAAAACTTCACAAGATATTGTTATTTTTTAAAACAATACTAATGCAATTTTTGAGGAACATATTGAAGAGAATGAAGAACCTGCATATCATAAAAGTATAAGAAGAAATGGAAGATTCATAATTAAAAGGATGAGGGGATAGATAAAATATGCTTTACTTGGGAATCTTCTATCTAGAAAAGAAGAATAACCTGAACAGAATGAAGATACTCAAATTCAAACAAATAAGACAATGAAGGAACCTAGAGAAAAGAGCTCAAATTTTAGGACCAGATAAAAGATCCATAAAGTCTTGAATACCCAAATAATGTAATATAGGAGGATGTTTGAGTATATAACATCATTTGGGTCATGTAAATGTACCACCTTTGGTACATACCTAGAGTAGGAGTTTAATTCAAAGTAAAGTTAGTTAGTTACTTCAAGTATTATAAAAAATGCACAAGTGTCCATGTACAAGTTGTAAATGTGCATGTAGTCCACATGTACATGAGCCCTAGGTAGACTAAAGGCCAAGAAATCTATCTTTCTATATAAAGGCCTCATAGGTGTAGTAAGAGAGAGAGAGAGTGATATAGTAAGTATACAATGTGTAGTAGATGTAGTGTAGTACAATGTAGTTCTTTCATATACTTTCATGGAGTGTTCATGTCCTCCATTATATAGCATTGTACTATTTTCATCATTCTCATTAATGGTATATTTTTGAGTTATTTGCAAATGTTCATTTTTTATTTTCCTACACATTATTGTACCATTAGATTTATAGTTATCTCAGATTAGTTATCCTTCATCTTGTGGTTGTACTACCTCCCATAAAAAGCTAACAATCCATTCAAGTAATTTTACATTAGTTGTTTCTAAAAATATCATTTAAAAACAATGCTAGTGTATGACTTTACTGTCCATTGTGTGAAAGAAATAAATTAAAATTTTGAACATGACATAGTGAATTATTGATTGTTAGTTCGCATCCACATATTGCTTTTAGATGCATACAATTCTTTGAATATGGTCACTTAGATTATTTCTTTCCAAGAGTGAAGATTCAATTCATGTAGAAGGTAGAAGATCAAATGCCTTCATTCATGAGAATTTTCAAGTAAAATAATAGAAATTAAGTCAACTAGCTACTTGGTGGAAGGATGTTACAAAAACATTATTTTGTTACATCTCATTGAGAAGAGAAAACACTTATATATGGATATTAATCGTATGTTTCTTCAATGAAATTAAGGAAAAATAAATGCACCAAGGAACTAATAATCTCAACTTGTAATACATTTTAAAAGCAATTTGTATGAGTATTGCACCATAATTTCACAAATAGAGAAGTCATACTTTAAAAAATTTAATTATGATTTCAAATTAATGTAATAAACTACTAAATGAATGTGTTTTAAAAATATTTGGAGGTCAGAGATGTTATAATGTGTAGGTACTGCATGATTTTCCTATTTAATGATGGAGCCTTCTGGAAAGTTCATGAAAACCCCTTTTTGGAGAATCTTCTGGAAAGTTCATGGAAACCTTTTTTTGGAAAATTTATGTTTTTTGGTATGACCTAAAATATTCTAGAAGACTAGTAAACCCTAGAAAATTCTAGAATATTTTTTGGGTGGGAAAATTAAAGATTCCTCCCATTTTATGATTATAAAAGAGAATTGTATGTATGTAATAGGGTATGGCAGAGTTCCTCTGAATAAATATATGTTTCTCCATATATATTGAGTCCTTTCATTTGTTGTTCATATGTCTGCTTGTAGTTTTTATTTTGTGTTTGTTCAACATATGCTCTATTTTTCTTTTCATAATATCAAAGCACTATAGTGGAATAGAAGCAGTTGTATATGCTTTGGTAGTGAATCATGCTCTCCCTCTCTGCAATATTGGTTGTTGTGTCTTTATTTTAGAGTTTTCCTGAGGCTTCATGCATTGGTTCACATTTTCAATGGGAGTAGAGAAAGATTTACAGAAAATAAGCAACAAACTGGAGATTGATAAGTTCAATGGATTGAACTTCACATTGTTGAAGATCAAAATAGAGGACTTATTGGTGGAAAGGGACTTGTGAGTTGCAGTCAGTGGAAAGCCCATTGGGATGGCACAAGAGGAGTTTAATAAGCTAGATAGAAAAGCAATGGCCCTTATTAGACTAATTTTAGCAAACTCTATGATTTTAAATGTGACAGAAGCATAGTTCGATCAAGATTTGTGGAAAAAGTTGGAGAGCATCTATGCTTCCAAGTCTATAGTGAACAAGTTAATGTTGTGGAAGAAGCTGACAAATCTCAATATGAAGGAGAGTGGTAAGTTATTAGACCACTTGAATGATTTTAATATTCTAATGAAGCAGCTAAAATCCATTGGTGATAAATGGAGTGATGAAGATCATTGTCTAGCACTATTAATCAACATGGCATACTCATGGGATAATCTTATTACTACCATAAGTACCGCTTCTAACAAGTTTTAGATTGAGTCAGTGGTTAGCCATCTATTGAATGGGGAGACAAGAAGGATATATGTTGATGAAGCATCCACTTTAGAGTCGTGTACGCTCAAAGGAAAGAGAAAAATTTAGATCCAATGGGATAATCAAGTCTAGAGGTAGAGGCAGATCATCCAACATAGGAAAGAAAAATTTCAGCAATGTGGAATGCTACTATTATCACAAAAAGGGGCATATCATGTTTCATTATCCCTTGTTGAAGAAATAAACTGAAAAGGTAGCAGAAGAAGAGATAGTTGAGAAAGTTGCATATGAAAACTCCATATTTCTTGCTTCTTCCTGTCTATCAACTAAAGTGTGTCCTAAATATTGTATTATAGATTCATGAGCCTCTTTCCACATGACACCACACTATGAGTGGTTTTTTAACTATAAAGAGGTAAATAATGTAAAATTTTATATGGGTGATAATGCATTTTATGATGTAGAAGGAGAAGGTATAGTTCCTATGAGGGATTCAAGTGGAAAAGTTAAGTATTTGCAAAAAATTAGATATGTCCCTTAGTTGAGAAGAAATATTCTCTTAGTTGGACAACTGGATGAAAAAGGAGTAACAATTACCTTCTCAGATGAAGTATGTAAGCTCACCAGAGGTGCACTGGTTCTTGCAAAAGGAAAGAATAAAGGAACTTTGTTCAAATTGGATGTCAGCCCTTGTAAGAAAAGTCATTGCAATAAAACTAATAAAAATGATGAATTAGATGTTGGAGATCATCTTCTTTGGCACTGAAGACTTAGTCATATGGGAGAAACTAGCTTGAAGTAGTTGGTCAGTAAAGGTATGGTGTATGGCCTCAAGGATATCAACTCCAACACTCTCAACTTTTGTGAATCCTATGTGATGGGAAAACAAAAAAGAGTAAGCTTCTCTTATCACCAAAATAGAGCTAAATATATTTTTGATATTGTTCATACAGACATTTGTGATCCTATGGATACTCCATCTATTGGTGGTGCTCTATATTTTACCACTTTTATTGATGATCATAGCAGAAAACTATGGAATGTTTTTTTCAATAAAAAGAGTGACATACTTGATCATTTTAAAAGATTTATATCTAATGTAGAAAGGTATATAGGCATGCAACTTAAGATATTGCGTAGTGACAATGGAGGAGAATACTGTTCTACTAAATTTGAAGATTTTTATAGGAAAAAATGCATCTTTAGACAAAAGACTACACCTTATTCTCCTCAACAGAATGGAGTAGCAGAGAGAATGAATAGAAAACTGTTGGATAATATGAGGAGCATATTATCAGATGCAAATCTCAGTAAAGGGTTTTGGGCTGAAGCAATTTCAACTTCCAGCTATTTGGTTAATTTGTCACCATGCATGGTTTTGAATGACAAGACACCAAAAGAGGCTTGGAGTAGGAGAAAACCATATATCTCTCACCCAAGGGTTTTTGGTTGAGGCATTTATGCACATCCTATTAAGAAGAGGAAAAAGTTGGATGAAAAATATAAGAAATGCATTCTTGTTGTTTATGGAGAATTTTTTGGAACAAAAGGATATAAATTATGGATTCCAGATGAACATAAAAGTGTTTTGAGAAAATATGTTATTTTTAAGAAAATTAAGATAGCTAGAGATATTCAACAACATGAATCACAACAAAAGTTGAAAGAGAAGGTTAGTGTGCATGATTGCACTATGTCATATCAGCCTTCAAATGAACCACATGCTCAGCCCCATCAGCCTCAAGAAACAATATATTTTGATATTTAAGATATAGTTTCCAACCTACAAGGACATGGTGAAGATTTGCCTACTTATATGCCTAAAGAGGTGCATCAAGAGGATCAACAAATTTTGTAGTCTGATTCTCCACCTTGCATAGAAGAGGTCCAATAATCAATGGAGTATCCTAGAAGAACTAGAAGAGAGAAACATTTTCCCAATAGGTTTCATGATTATTTTTGTGGATTTACAACTATTTGTGATGATCCTCTCACATTTAAAGATGCCATGAATAGTCTAGAGATAGAGCATTGGAAGAAGGCGATACCGAAAGAAATGGATTCAATGAAGAAGAACCATGAATGGGATTTAGTTCAAAAACCTGCTAGGAGAAAGATAGTAGGCAACGAATGGATGTTCAGAAAGAAGTTAAGGCCTGATGGGTCTGTGGAAAGATACAAGGCCAGATTGTTTTCAAAAGGGTTCTCTTGGATCCCAGGTATTGATTTTTATCAAACTTATTCTCCCACTGTGAAGTTATCTTCAATTAGACTTTTGCTTGCATATGTTGCTGCTTTTGATTTAGAAGTTGAACAAATGGATGTTAAAAATATATTATTGCATGGATATTTGAAGGAGAAAATATACATGCAGCAACCTAAAGGTTTTAAAGTAGGAGGTGCAAGTGTTGTTTGCAGGTTGAAAAAATATCTCTACGGATTGAAGTAATCTCCTAGAGAATGGTACCAAAATTTTGATACTTATATGTTGTAGATTAGATTTTTTTGTAACCTTGCAGATCCATGTGTGTATTACAAAACAAAAAGTAAAATTTTTGTAATTTTGGTTTTGTATGTGGATGAAATCTTCCTGATTGGAAATAATAAGCAATTGATTTCAAAAATTGAGTTATTGTCAAAGAACTTTGATGTGAAGGACTTGGATCAGGCACGCCATTGCTTGGGGATTGATATTATTAGAGATCGTAAAATTAGACAATTGTGGTTTTCCTAAAAGGATTATATTAAATAGATTTTGAAATAATTTGGAATGCAAGATAGTAAACCTACCAAAACTCTTTTACAGCTTGGAGTTAAATTATGTACAAAAATGTGTCCAACTACAATTGAAGAAAAGGATAATATGAAGAAAATTCCATATGCAGAGGTTGTGGGCTCATTGATGTATGCAATGGTATGTACCAGGCCTGATATTGCTCATGCAGTTGGTATGGTTAGCAAATATATGTCCAATCCTGGAAATGAACATTGGACTATTGTAAAAATAATTTTTAGATATTTACAAGGTACTAAAGATCATGTTTTTTGTTATCAGCCCAAGAAGAATAAAGAATTTTGTTTGTAGGGAAATGTAGATGTAGATAGGTTAGGTGACTTGGACAATCGTAAGTCAATAGGAGGATATATCTTCACTTTGTATGGTGGTGCAATGAGATGGAGGAGTGAAAAGCAAATTGTTGTAGCTTTGTCAAGTGCTGAAGTTGAATATATCATTGCAACTGATGTTGCAAAAGAAGTTTTTTGGTTGATGAGGTTGTGCAAAGGTTTACATTTTTTTTTAATTTACATGTTGGAATCGATAGCCGCCACGAATCCGGGCAGGCTGTCCAACTTTTATAGCCGCCACAGTATTCTGCGCTGTCCGCCCAAAATCCGCCACACAGATCTTCGTGCAGTCCGCCCCTATAACCACCATGCCACAATCATTTTAAACCTTTTACGCCGCTGAAAGCACCAGGGAAAGGGACAAGTGTTCAATCCGACGAGGCCCGAGATTTGAACCTTGGACCTCCGCCCCCCTTATGGGGTTTGGATGAACCAATTGGTCTACACCTCGGACCTCAAAGGTTTGCATTTAAACCAAGAATATGTTGGAATAAAATGTGACATCCAAAGTGCAATAGCACTTGCATATTCTTCATCATTCCATGAAAGGATGAAACACATTGCAATGAAATATTGCTCTGTAGTCTCCATGGTCACTTTGAAGGCGTGTCTAGTTAGTGTCCTTTGCCTCAATGTTTCATTGGTTTGCATTTTGGAAGTGTGGATAAGATCACGTGTAAATTGAAATTCAGTTTTCATTTGTAGTCTGTGTCTTCGTCTTCATTGTTTTCATGAGAGTGGGTTTTATCAATCATCTTGACTTTGAGGTTAGTTTCAAAAGCGTTACCTATGTTGTTGAGTCAAAATGATTGAAAATTTTGAAACCAATTGTTCTTTAAAAAAAAAAAAAATAGTTGAAAGCAAAATAAACTTTTATATAAATTTTTTATATATGAAAGTTTTACAATAAAATAAAATAAAAAATTAATAAAATGATATTTATATACATAAATTAAATAAATTTATTAAAATATATATATATATATATATATATATATATATATATATATATATATATATATATATATAATAACATTTATACTTTATATATTTACATGTTAATAAAAAAATGATAATAATAAATAAAAATTATATATATATATATATATATATATATATATATATATATAACTAATAAAACAAAATAAAAAAAATAATAAAACTATACATTTATATATATATTATGTTTATATAATATATAATTGTAATAAAAATAAAAATAAAATAATAAATAAAGCAATATATAATATTATATGTATAACATTTATATTATTATTATATTATATGTGTTATATATATAAAATAATATATATTTAATTAAAAAAAAAAAAAAAAATACAAGAACATAAAATGTTGTCCTTGTTGAATAAAGCAAGGAAGTTGCTTCATGAACTTCTTTAGGTTATTAGAAAGTATATAACGCATCTGATTTTAATGTTGTTCATGGTTTTTGTTTGCAGGTACAAGGGGCAAGGGCACCATGAACCTGATGACATTTATGGAGCACTCGTTTGTGCAGGTGGTTATACGGCTTGGAGAGCGGTGGATGATGGACCTTTGTATCACCGGGGGCGACACCGACGCCGCGATGGGGATGAACAGTGAGAAGACCGGAGAGGTGAAAACGACAACATGGCCAAGGCGGGCCAGCTCCACAGTGGACCCACGTGGCACCAACTACAGAATGGTGGCCAAGCAATACAAAGACGAAGGCGGCAATATTTTAAAATTACACGATGGTGTTGTTCGAGGCACCAGATGTCGATGTGGGAGTTTCGACGAAGAATTTCGAAGGCGGCGAGGTCTATGGTTTCGGGCAACCCTGTTTCAAAGTGTTGGAGAGTATCCAGAAGATGCCGACAATAGAAAATGCCAATAATGGACAACTCTTTCATGGTCAAAAGTTGAATCAAAGGCTGAGGTGGAATTATGAAGGATATTTGGCAGTAATATTTATATATAAAAAAGGTGAAGACATGGCCTCCCACATGGTATGTAACGGAAGAATATTCACGCTTGGCATTGAAGGTAGTGTCGGAGAACAAAAAAAAAAAAAGTTTTGAAGGTTTAAAACGTTTTCACACTGCATGATTTTTTTTTAATATAGAAAAGATATCATTAATACTTAAAGAAGCATAATGCAAGGGTTGTTTAAGAACATAGGGTGTGAAACATTATGAAAAGAAATTCCCCGTTATCGTTATCAGCAGCGTGGACAGCCATGGGGCCCACCATGGGATTATTAGCGCATTGAATAGCACCAATGATACCATGATAGCGGCATCTGTGCATAAGATAGCAGAGGCGGTTTGTTCCACGACCATGACAGAGTTGGCTTCGGCGGAGGATGGTGGATAGAAGGATACGTTCACAGCGGCTTTCACGCAGAGTGGATGGCGGTTTTGCAGCAGCAAAGTGCAGCTCCGGTAAAGATGCACCATTCCCTGGACGAGTTTAATGCCAGCGATTGGTACAGATAGATGAGCTATAGTAAAATGTGGATAGCCACACGGGCTACTTGGACGTCGACAGCGATGAAACATCACAAGACCGACACGGAAGAGTTATGAATGACCGTGATATGGGTCGGATTTGGTGTACTAAGTTGAGAACCGCACAGCACAGACAACCAGCCCACAGGGAATCGATGACCCGGCGATCGACATTGGCGGTCCTAGCAGACGTGGCGGGCGTAAACGGTGACATCCAGATGGGCAGGTGGGCCATGCTGTGATTTCGAAAGGCTACGGTCGTAAAGCAGCTGGCGATGGATTCGGCACTTGCGGCTGACGTGTGTAAAAAACCCGACATGGACTTGCGTCTTCAGCATAAGTGAAAGGGATGAAGCGTGTAGAGGGAGGAAAGAATAACCTGAAGTTTTAATTTAAAATTTTATTTTTTCTCCATGAAATTATTTGGTATTGTCGAACCCGACAGTCAAGCAACGGATGGGTGGATTCGACAAGCGTGGACAATGCAAATTAGAACTCACAGTGGAATCAGTCAGACCATAGCATACTGTCGAGATAAACAACTGGAAGGGTTCATGTTGTCGATGACGTGGAGAATTAGGCGAAAATTTAATATCATTGACAGAGGAGATTGTAGCCGTGGCTTGATGGTTGCTGTTAAAACTTGCCAAAGTAGAAACTATTCGAATGTGAACGCGCAGTCCAGCATGGCAGAGTAAGTTTTCTTCCACACATTTGTGAGATGCAAAAGGGGTAAGGTGAAATTCGCGTAGAACCGAAGGCACCATCTCCAAAGGATGACAGTAAATATAATCATGCCCGGATACAGTGGAGTTTTTATTGCAGTCACTGCAGTGCACAGTGGCAGCCATCAATGAGACGGGAAATACAGCTACATCATGGGACAACCCGGCGACGAATGCATCTCGAGTCTCACACTGGACGAATGCTTTGAGGGCAAATTTGTATTATATATATATATATATATATATATATATATATATAAGTGTACAGCAGTGATCGGATGATGTAGAAAGACATATTGATGACTTGGCGTCTGAATCGACACATGGAGATAGAAAACAGTGGCGCTCAGTGGAGGCATAGTTGGATCAATGGGATGATACAGCCAGCAAAGATAGTGTGAGGAGATTCGCGAGACATAGTGGACGGCTGGAGTTATGGCAGTTATCGATGTTGCCAAGCGGGTTACGTAAGAGCGAATGTTTCTGTCTAAATTATATATTGGTTTAATGTTTTAATATATTTCTTTTGCAGGTAAATGGCGGAAGAAGAGAGTTTACAACGCCGTAGCAGAAAGTCAAGACAACGCGCGGATGCAGACGATTGATAGTCAGTCGTAGTGGACATCGACAAATATTTGAGGTAACCTAAATTCCGGCATTGACATCGGTGATGACAACAGCAGGGTATATCCGAGGCCAACGGGGATAAAACGACGGATGGCACAGACGTGGAAATAGATAGGTGGCCCATTTGGTCATTATCCATAGCACGTGTTTCATCGAGATAAGCCAGGGCCACGTGTTTCATCGAGATAAGCCAGGGCCAGAGTTAAAATAGCCACGTTCACTAGGGATACGTCTGAACAGCAGGTTTATCAGCAACGTCTGCCGGAGAGAGGGAAACTCCACAGTGACCTCATGGAGGACACGTGGCAAAATTGTGCAGCAGTAGCAACCTCACAGACATTCATCATTCAGCATTAAGAGAATACAACGCTCGGTTTCAAGGTCATTGTTTCAAGGTCATTATGGAAGAAAGGCACGTTATTTTCGGATACGTGGATGAATGGGAGTGTAATGCAAATCTCCAAAGATGATGGTGAAAAAGTGCGAGGGAATTATTTTGATTTATATCATATATGTGTCCCTTGATGGTGATAAAAATATATAATTAAAATAGAAGGGTTATAAAAAAAAAAAAAGTGTGTTGAAGGATTAAATTGGCGGACAGTTATTAAAACGTGGCCAAATCAAATCAAATGGAGACAAACGGTGGCCAAATCAATTCAAATGGAGACAAAAGGGATGCAAAATTACATGCAAATGAATGTGAAAGAATTCGAAAAAAAAAAACAAATGCAGTGAAAGGAGATGAAAGCGAACAGTTTCAGAAAAGTCAAAAGTTTGAAGAAGTAAACGAAGGGTTTCGTTTGGAAAATTTTAAATATCTTAGAAAGAGCATTTATGGGGGCTGGACCTTTTGAAGGTCCCATATTGCCGGAATATAACATAGATTTTTTTTTTTATGCATAAAGTCTTTTTAGAAATTTGGATTTCGTTTGTTAAGATAGAGGAGAAAATTCTCTGCATTTTGAATTTTTTTTGTCTTATTTTTTTTGTTTTCAAATTTCGAATTTATAGATAATGTTAATGCCATTGTTTTTGGGTTATAATAGGTGAAAATTCTCTGCATTTTGAATTTTCATGTCTTATTTTTTTTGTTTTCAGATTTCGAATTTATAGATAATGTTAATGCCATTGTTTTTGGGTTACATTAGGCGAATATTTGGAATCTGAAATTTATTGTTTGACCTTAGGAGCTAGCACCTGTTTTATTTCGATTGTGTGAATGCAGGTTGAAATATAATGGGTTGCATGTAAGAGTTTCTCACAGCTTCGGTTTTGCAGGACGGGATGCCATCAAACTGATAATGCTTTGCATGTTTTTTTTTGTTTTCAACATTCAATTTGATTTCGGATTTTATTTTTCTATTTTCCAACCCTACATTTTACATTTTTTTTTTAAATTTAGGAATTAAAATAAACATTAAAAAAATTCAAAATTTAAAATAATTGCATTGCTTCCTAGAATGATCATCAATATTCAATATGCAACAGATCCGGGCTCATTCCGATATCATTTCAATTTTCTATTAATTTTTGAAAACTGTTATTTTTCAAAAGGTGGCCAAATCAAATCAAATGGAGACAAAAGGGATGCAAAATTACATGCAAATGAATGTGAAAGAATTCGAAAAAAAACATATGCAGTGAAAGGAGATGAAAGCGAACAGTTTTAGAAAAGTCAAAAGTTTGAAGAAGTAAACGAAGGGTTTCGTTTGGAAAATTTTAAATATCTTAGAAAGAGCATGTATGGGGGCTGGACCTTTGGAAGGTCACATGTTGCCGGAATATAACATGGAATTTTTTTTTATGCATAAGTCTTTTTAGAAATTTGGATTGTCAGGATAGGAGGAGAAAATTTTCTACATTTTGAATTTTTATGTCTTATTTTTTTTTGTTTTCAAATTTCGAATTTATAGATAATGTTAATGCCATTGTTTTTGGGTTACATTAGGCAAATATTTGGAATCTGAAATTGATTGTTTGACCTTAGGAGCTAGCACCTGTTTTATTTCGATTGTGTGAATGCAGGTTGAAATATAATAGGTTGCATGTAAGAGTTTCTCACAGCTTCGGTTTTTCAGGACGGGATGCCATCAAACTGATAATTCTTTGATTTCGGATTTTATTTTTCTATTTTCCAACCCTGTATTTTACATTTTTTTTTAACTTTAGGCATTAAAATAAACATTAAAAAAATCAAAATTTAAAAATAATTGCATGGCTGCCTAGAATGATCATCAATATTCAATACACAACAGATTCGGGCTCATTCCGATGTCATTTCAATTTTATATTAATTTTTGAAAACTGTTATTTTTCAAAGGTTTTATAATTTCGGAAATTCATTTTTGGAGGTAAATCAGATTTTTAAATTCTGCATGTTCATTCGTAAGCCTATGATGACATTGCCTTCATGAAAATTTCAATTTCATTGAAGGAGTTATGTTTTATGGCATTTCATAAATTACCAATTTTGGAGCATAAATGTGCCCCTTCTTCATGAAAATTCTGATTTCATTGAAGGGGGTAATTTTACATGTTATATTAAAAGGTTGCTATTTTAAAGCATTAAATTATTTTTCGGGATAATGAAGTGACATTTGAAAGCCCTTATTTTAAGGCCATAAATTATTACCTCTTTGTGAAAATCAATTTCACCAAAGAGGGATAGTTTATTAATCACATGGAAAGCTATCTTTATCTTCATGATAAGAAGCTATATTCAAGGAGCCTATTCATCATTTTGGATTTATATTCATAGATAGATTTGATCTTTACTTTCACATTTAAAGTAGGATTTAATGCAAGATAAAACTTGATTAAAATCTACTTAATAAGGGAGATAAAATTTATCTTAAAATCCTCAAGATATAATGAATTAAGATACTACATCGTGGTCATATGAGGGCCAACTTACATTTGTTTTATTTTGGTTCAATGAACATTCATTAAAATAGCATGGTAAAATAAATCAACACGTGCCCCTTATTTACAGTTACTTGCAATCACTAAGGTGTTCCAAGCATTTAAATTTATACATATTTATTTGAGATTATTAATACACATATGCAAATGCTAATATAGCGGAGACCTTGGAGAAGTTATTTTTTCTACTTTGCAAGAGAGGGTTTTGAGATCCAAACCCTAAGGGAGAGTGTAATTTCACAATTGGGTAAAATTAACACTCAACATTTTGGTGCTAGAAGGAGGGCCTGAATTGGTTTACTTTATTTTATTTATGCTAAGCAATTCATGCATTGGTTTTCATTGATCTAACGCTTTTGGATTGCTCATATATGAATTATATGATTTGGTTTAACTTTGAGAGTTTAATTGCTAAATATTTCAAGTTCATTTGATTAGCATATTTGGTAATATTTTAGCACTCAAAACTTTGGGAGCTAAGAGGGTTTGAGTTGATTTATTCTATTGCTATTTAGATAATAAATTGTTCATGTCACTTGAGATATTTATTTAAAGACATTGGTCTTGACTAATGAGTTTTGTTGACCACTTTCATTCATTCTAACATTCTCTATTTGATGACATGTTAATACTAACCTATTGGCAAATTTGAGAATGTGCTTTCATGTCATGGTTTAATTGATGCATATATTTTGGAATGATGCTAACATGATGATCTTTATGATTTACTCATTCAAATTTTGTTGTTCATTTCATGCTTAGTTGCAAGACATCTTTATTGGACTAATGAATTTGGTATGAAGTTATTCTTTGAGTTTCACTAATGGAAACAATTGAGGATAAAATCATGTCTTAAAGAGAAGAAATTGTATCTACGTTAGGAAAGTATTATGAGTATTTGCCTATCGTTGGAATACCCCATTAGATTCCTGAATTGTTATTAGAGTTTCTACGACTTTTTAATCAAGAGGTGGCATCATGATACCTTTAGAATTTGCATATCTACAACAACACATTATGTCAATGCCAAGTTTTTTATGAGGCTATTGCTGGTAGGTTCTTCTCATACATTTTGGATGACATATAATTTATGTGGTATGGCCAATTACCCTTGGAGGTTAGGAATTTTTGGATCCATCTAGAAGTAGCCTATATTTATCATTTTTGTAATCAGGTTGACTTATATAGGTTGCAAAATAAATTTATCTCTATTCGTAAAGAGCCTAATGAGGCCATGAGTTAATTCAATGAGAGGTTCCATGAATTGCACTCTCAAATGTGGGAAAATTTGGACATACCAGAAGAGGAAGCTATTGAAGTATACATGGGAGCCATACCCCCCACACTTGCTACACTTATTGAAGAAAATATTGATGATCGATATTTTCCTAGAATCTATGAGGTTGCAATAATGGTAGAACAAGGGCAAGTGGTGGCACAACATGTTCCCATGAGAGATTGTTATTTTGGAGTTAGTGATGCTAACCTACACCAACCATCTAGTATAACACCCTCTACTCCAATGATACCTAAGGTGAATGATCAAGGGGATGAATTTGAATGTCCAAAATGAACAACCACCTTATATATATCCCAAGAGGAAGTGCAAGTTGTCAAGCCTACACCCACCAATGAGGATTGTGTAGATATGGGTTCATTTCTATAAATGCATGGGTATTTAGATAATGGTGTCATAAATTCAACTATTTATGAGATATGTGATAGGACAGAACCCGCCATCAAATTAAATGAAATGGTTGAAAGTGAAGTTGGAAGAAAATAAATAAATGAATTTGAAGATATGATAGAATTTCACCAATTGTTCTTGGAAGACACTCTCGATGAGAGGCTTGAAAATAATGATCAAGAAATTCTTCACCCTCCAAATTGTGATAAAATTGAATAATGGGTTACAAATTTGGACTATGATAGACTTACAAATTTGAATTCAAGAAATAACCCACTTTTGGAAATAATTGAACCATCTAAGGAAGGTGAAGATGAATTTGATGAGAAACAAGTTAATGAATTGGAAGATGTTGAAGAAATGGTTGAGCATCACAACTTGATTTTGGAAGATGATCACTATGATTCTTGGAAGAAATTGGATGAATATGCTCACTTTAAACCTTCTAATGAACCCTTTGTGTCAATTGATATGCAGGATAAAACAATCACTTTCTAATAGGAAGATATTACAACCCTTGCACAATTTGAAAATGTTTTGGAAGAAGGGTTGCAATCTCATCAAATTTTGGAAAATTATAATGATCCTACTATCAAGGATAAAGAGGAAAAATAATTGATGAATGAATCAAAAGATCAAGTCACAGATACCATAGAGTTTCATCCCATGAATTTAGAAGATAATTTTTACAATGGTTGGGGGAGATATGAAGATGTGTTATTTTCTCACACCCCTATTGATGAAATTTCTATTCCACTTTGTATGGAGGATGTTGAAACTTCTACTTCATATGAGGAGTTTACATTCACAATATTTGAGATGGTTACAAAATTCAATCATGTTGACTATAAATTCATTGAAAATTCGAATACAAATTCACATGATTGTTTTGAGGATTCAAATGAAGAGATACCATGGATAGTGAACAAATAATTGGAACCAAATGGCAAAGAGGTTGATCTATTGAAAGCAACTCAAATGAGTGATCATCAAGATGGGTTACTTGACATATATTTTGACCAACAATATTTAAGGGTTGAAAAGGATGGGCATGTTTTTAATTGGGTGCCCAATTTTGGTATGTTTGAGGAACAGGTAATCAATGAAGGAATTGTAAATACTCATCATTTTTTGATAAATGAAAATGTGCAAAAGGTAAAATCTAATCTTTTGTGTTTAAGAATCCAAGCTTCAGGTGAAAATTTGTATGACCATTTATTAAATTCGAATGATGTTTATAATGAAATATCATTAAAGGTGAATGAAGAACAAGGATTAATTTCTACTTACAACTTTAATAAGATTGCTTTGATGAACGAAAAGGAATTTGATGCCCTTGAATTGCGAAATCAAATTTATCAACAATTAATTATGGAATCTAGGATAAAAACTAATAACGATTCTCATTTAGTAAATATCCTAAATGCTTGTAAATTTTTGCATAAATTTTACTGGCCTACAAAAATGGAAAATGAAGTGGCTTTGAAATTTTTAGAAATAGGCTCCCATTTAAAAAATTGCATATTTGAAAAAGATAACTTAATTCTAAGTCAGAAATTGAGTCCTGAAATTGACATGTTAAATAATAGACAATAAACAATCAAAAATCAAATGTTGTCTAATCAATTTAATGATTTGAATCTCACCTATGGAATCATTAATGGAACTAAATAAAAATGGTGGGATTTAGCGAGGTAAGTTGAAGTTTGTTGCAGTGTTTGGCTTGATCTTGTTTTTCTTGGATTCCTACAACATTGGGCATGTGTATCATGTTATTTATCTTTTGAAATGCTCTAATCATGTTTGGGATCCAGGGAAGTGATAGTTCAAATGTTGCATCATTTTGTACCATATTGTACATTTGTATATAGATTTTGGTTTTCATGTTTGGTTTTGGGTTTGGATTTTGTTTTGATGTTGCAAGTTTGATTTGTGTGTTTGTAGTCATTCGCTTCCAAGTTTTTGTTGTTTTTCTAGTATTTTAGAGTGAGATGTCATCTTATGTCCTCATGAATGTTTAATAAGATAAGGAGAATATGAAACATCAAAATTGTATTGCAAAATGCTCCACGAAAATCACAAACACATTAAAAAATATCGTTTGAAACTTGGGATATGTGAAGTTATCAGTTTTGCAAATTAGAGCAAAATATTTTATATACTCCATCTACATTTCAAAGAAACAATACGTTCATCCATATTTTAGGGTACATTCCACAGTGCATGAATGTAACATATCACTTGCATCTACATTTCAAAGACAATCATTGAAAAACATGTCAGATTCTCTTAGGATCATTGAACAATATACACTAAGAAGATCTTGAGATTGAGAAATGATACCGAAGCTGTCTTGAACCAAACACGATTTGCACATATTAAAAACATCTTAGGTAAAATGGCCTAAACCATTCCTGGGTGAAAATGTGAGGTGAAAAGATTCATTCTTGTTTTTCTTATCATGCAACATAGTCCATAAAATAGTGGTTTTCACCACTTTCACAATACTTGAAACTTAGAATCAGAGTAGTAAGGATAGGGTAAAATTCTCATCATACTTAGGTTGAGAATTGGATTCCCCAAAGCTCTTAGTCTGCTTGAATCACACACCATTGACTATTGGATTGTAAGGATTATACTACATGTCCCCTCAAAAGGATGGGTAGTCATCTCCAAGATTCAAGAAATCAAAAGAAAAATCATGAACTATGGGGCTAATCTCCATCGGGGCTATAGACACTTGAATGGTAGTGGAGTACGCTAATGTGTGGTGACATGTCTCATTTAAAAGTGAGACCTCTGATCGCTCACATGAACAGGCTAGCCTTGCATTTCATCCATAACAAGTTTAACCATTTGGTCAAAATGAGGTAATAAACTCAAAATTAGAGTAGTAAGGATAGGGTCAAATTTTCATCATGCTTAGGTTGAGAATCCTATTTCCCAAGGCTTTAAGTCTACTTGCACACACTAGTTCAGGACTGTAATGGTTCACAACTGAGCTCTTGATTTGGTAAATGCATTCACTACACACACGTTTGGTCCTAAGAGGGTTAGACAATTTTAGTGTATTTGTTTATGGTACTAGAATGTTTGAGTCTCTACAAATGAGGGCATTCATATGATAGCATCCATTCAATTTATACAATATTGTATGAATCATTCATAACATATCATATGTATCTATGTGAAACTTATGATGGAAGGTTGAATGGTTTTAAACGATAAGGAATGAATCATTTTGAACATACTGAGCTGATGCTGAATGATTCTAATGGTTCATGTTTTCTTAGGTCTATTCTTCACCCTCTGGATATTTGCTGATACTTTTAATTCTAATTTTTGGGTTTTCTATGTTTTTAGGTTGGGTTCTCACCAAAATGCTAGGAGCATTTCCCAACAGAGTCACCATTTATTGTGGATGCTCCACAACTAGCCCCAAAAGCTTGGGGACCCACATTTAAATTTTTATCTTTGATTTATTTCGCACTCTTGAGGCATTAATTTTAATGGATTCTCCCTCTTGAGTTGCTCTGTAGTCTCCATGGTCACTTTGAAGGTGTGTCTAGTTAATGTTCTTTACCTCAATGTTTCATTGGTTTACATGTTGGAAGTGTGGATAAGATCATGTGTGGATTGAAATTCAGTTTTCATTTGTAGTTTGTGTCTTCATATTCGTTGTTTCCATGAGAGTGGTTTTTGTCAATCATCTTGACTTTGACGTTAGTTTCAAAAGCGTTACCTATGTTGTTGAGTCAAAATGATTGAAAATTTTGAGACCAATTGTTATTTAAAAAAAAAAACAAAGAGTTTTTATATATGTACCTTTCATATACATATATAAATTATGTATTTAAGCCAAGGGAAACATGAACTACATGCCAAAATTCTATGTAAGCCAAGAAGGCTTCACATTAATTACATAAAATATTATAGGTGTTCCTCATCATCATGGGTCATGGGTCATCTAGTGGTGTGATATCCATCAAGACTAGTTTAGGAATTGAATGTAATGGGTGATAAGGTGTGAAATAGAATAACCTTGTTGAGTCTAATAAGTCTTTATGTAAAACACTTTGATTGTATCAAGTGAACTCTAGAAGTTAGGTACCACATCTACTAGATGGATGATGACAAGATTTGTCTCCAAATTAGAGCCATGATATGGCTTTAGAAGATCCACATTGATGACATCATGTATGCCAAGATGAGTCAAAATATTTGGATCAAAGGTATTCTCAAAGATCTACTAGAGGATGGCGTAAGGCCCATAGCATGTTGAACTAACCATCACACCTTTATTATTTGACTTAGTGGACTAATAACCACTCTAGGCCATGGGACTAACCACCCTATGAGATGTTCAAATACAAAGATTGTATCAAACACTAACACCTCAAGGTTTTGGTATAACAATAACAATATAGTGGTATTAGAGCCTCACCCTAGGATCAAATCCTCCTAAGTCATGTTGGAGAGGGGGTGTTAGACTAACCGTCACACCTCGAGGATTAGACTTAGTGGACTAATTTCCACTCTAGGCCATAGGGCAAATATTGTACTAAACACTAACACCTAAAGGTTTTGGTGTAATGGCAACTCTACATAGTGAAGAGATTTGATCTTACTATGTGCCTTCTCTAAAAAATTCCATTTATCCAATTAAAGCTAAAATTTAACTCCAACCTAAAAAAATGAGGGACACAATGTCTATCCTTTGCTTGCTTCTACTATTATTGAGTCTTCTGCAAGATCTATACCACATTGGACTAAGGGCTTTAAAAATGCTAAATGAAAGAGGTTGTCTTATTGTGTTTCTTCTTCATGTGTATAGTATATGGAGAGGGTAAGGCTAGATGCAACTCATATGGAGCCAATGTTTTAAACCCAATATAAATCTCAAAGGATAAGTATCCTGTGGAACTAGGGACTAATCGATTGTAGGTATGCTCTATATTTTTAAGGCTCAAATCCCACTTCATTGGAGAAGTGTAGTGATAGACCCTCAAAATTTGCACAAGAGTGAAATTAACCACTTTAGTCTATCCATATGACTCTTGATGGAAGGTCATGGATAAATTAGGAGAGACTCCTAAAATATTCGACAAGGACCACCAAAAATGATCCACAAAGCATGGATTCCTATTAGATACAATTATGGTAGGTAGACCAAAGGAATTCCATACTATGTTGAAGAAGAGCTATGCTAAGTTAGGTGCTAAAGAGATATTTTAACATAGAATTCTCCCCCACATATGAGAAGGAAAGGGTAATGGAATACTAAGTCCCGATTTCCTATTCACTAACTTTGAGATATAATAAATGACACATTGTCTCAAAAATCATAGAACATCACACTGCATGTGAGGCTAGTAGAAATACCATTGCAAATGGTGAAGTATATTTTATTTCATAAAATGTACTCCATGGAGTGCAAAATGGGCCTCTCTGAGAAGAGATACCCTATGCTCTTGTGGCACACAAAGATTATTCATATTGTACAATAGTCCATCCTTCATGTGTAAATCTTGAAAAGGAATTAAGTTTGAGGAGGAAGGGTACACAAGATGATGGTAAAATTTTCTAAAATCAATATAAAGAGCATAAAGTATAGTCCAAGTTTAGAAACTAACATGGAAGATAGTCACAATTTTCAAATCTTGAACTATTGGAGGGTGACTCAAACAATTTACCACTATGTTGCTTATCCCTTTCTTGTACTTGATCACTAGATGTAATTGTTGCAAGTATGTTTCACATATCATGTGTCTAGCTTCCTCAATATTATTCGAGGATTGGAGAAACTTAATGGGTATGTGATCCATGTGTACAATCATCTCTTTACCCAAAAAATAATGTTTCCAATACTTGATTACTTGCATCAAGCCATACAACTCTTTGACTCAAGTGGAGTAGTTCTTCTTTGCAACTAAGAAAATATCTGAATGGTAGGCCACTAGATGGCCAATTTGCTTCAACACTACTCCAAGTGTAAACTATGATGCATCTATATCTATCTCAAAGGACTAGGAAAGGTTTATAAGGACAAGGATAGCAACAGTAAATAATTTATGTTTCAATGAGTCAAAGGTGTGAGCATGGTCATTTGTCCATTGAAACACTACTTTAGCTTTAGTTAGGTGATGAGATGGAGTTGTTATGGTAGAATATATAGGAATGAACTTGTGATAGAAGTTCACAAGTCCAAGAAAAATCCTAATATTTGTGATTATAGAAGGAGTTGGTCAATGGAGAAGGACTTCAACCTTAGTAGGCTCTACATGAATACCTTGATCATTGATTATAAATCCAATATAGGAGATGTATTTTTGATCAAATGAGCCTTTTGGAAGGTTTGCATATAGTTGGTTCTTCTAAATGATTTTGAGAACGTAATCGAGGTGTTCTATATGTGCCTTACAAGTAGAGGAATATACAAGAGTGTCATCTAAATAGATGATCATACATTTGCCCACGTTTTCCCTGAAAACCTCATTCACTAACCTCATGAAGGTTACTAGAGCATTTGTAAGACCGAAGAGCATTACCATTTATTCAAAAATCCCTAACTTAGTATTTAATGTTATTTTCCAAGACTCCTTAGCTTAAACACAAACCTTATATAGTCACTCTTAAGATCAATTTTGGAGAAAAAATTGGTTCCTTGTAACTGATCCAAAAAATCATCAATCCTAGGAAGCGGATATATATTTTTATATAGTTATTTTATTTAAAGCATAAATGTCAATGCATAGTCTCCAAGAGCCATGTTTCTTGAAAACCAACAAAATGGTATATGTGCAAGAAGATGTTCTTGGTTTGATAAACCCTTTTGACAACAAATCCTAAATTTACCTCGTATTTTATTTAGCTTGTAGGGATAATTGCCTATACATAGGTGCATTTGGAAGAGAAGCACCTAGGATAATTTTTAATGTTGTGATTGATATCTCGTAAAGGAGGGAGAGTGGTGGATTATCTGAACACATGATTATATGGTTGCAAAATTTGTTAAGTGAACATGCTTATTATGGTGCTTTGGTTTCTTGAGCTTATGGCCTTATGAAAACAAGGTCCAATTCTTGTGCCTAATTCACTACTTTGTGTGCTTGCTTGTAGCTTAAAACAAAATTTGATGATCTTAGAGTCCTAAAAATCTACCAAATATTCAAAGGCATTCATGAGAAACCTATTATGGTTTTCATGAAAAAATTTCATCTAGCGTCACTTCTCCAAAGGGACACCTGAGGACTCCCTAGTTGGATTGCAAGAGTAACAAGGATTACATGAGGGAACTTTGTTAGGTAGACTAGGTGGAGAGACAAGAAATCTGCTCGAGGGGATAGACTCTTGTATAGTCAATGGCTTAACCTTCTGGGAGCCTTGAAGAGTCAAGGAGACTTCTTGGATATTACCACTAAAGGTACCTACAGGAGCACCAAAAAAATTCCTTCTATAGTGGTTGCATGAGAGCTCTTTTGCTAAGATCTCAATTGAGACTTATTTTTACTAGCTCCCATATAAGGCTACAGTTAGTTGCCTTTACCATTATTACTAGTGATAAATGTTCATTCCTCCCTTCCATTAGCGAAAGGGATATATTGAACTACAATCAAAGGCGTTGATGCCTCTAATTGAGCTCAATTTTTGAATCGACCCTCCATAAGAGGGTAGCATTTTATCTTTTGAGCTATAGACTAACAATGGTAACAAGTGTTGGGGAGATTAATATAAACCACCCATTGGTGGAAAGAGATCAATTTCAATGCAAATGTGTTTTTATTGCCGCACATCATAGAATTTTTGTGGCTCCATGCACACAAACTTGCTAAAAAGCATGAAAAGTTATGGTAGGAACGACTAGAGGGGCAAAGGGAGACCTGAGAATTCCACTCAACCAAACAAGGACACACAAGGAAACATCGAAAAAATAGTAAAATTGTGGTTTCAATGTTGAAGAATTAAAAAGGTATTTCTAACATACCAAGGACCTTTTCTCATAACAACAATGACATGTTGTGGTTTGGTAAAATAGAAATAAAAATAACTTTAGTAAGGTTCTAATTTTTTTTACAATTGTATGCCATATGACTACTAGACTTGCTGAATCCATTGATGGATTAGCAAGTAGAAAATCCTCTCCAAAAAATACCCAATGAGGACATGACTCTTAAGCCAGTTGTAAGCTTTATAAAAATCCTGCATGGTCAGGACTATGTCTGACGCAAAGGAACTACCTTTGGGATTAACCTCTTGGGTAATTTTACTAGTGCCATGGCTCTCCATAGCTACAACTTCTCTAAATAGTGAAATGATGGCATAAGAGGTGGTCATCAAAAGGGAAAGAGCCTCACACCTGAGGTGGAGTTGTTGCATAGAATGGTGCGGTAGGTGCATTTAGATCCCGTAAGGGCACTAGCAATATGAGGATATAACATGCGACTAAAAAACATAGAAAAGCCTACAAAAGAAACACCTAGGTTTGTGTTTTTTTTCTTGTTTAAGGTTTGAATTGAAATAAGGTAATAAGTGAATATAAATTTAAGTAATTTTAAACTTTTATATGTCATATAGGATTATTTTTAGAAGTAATGTTGTCTATTTAATGTATGTTTACTAAATCAAAGTTTGGTTATTGAAATATGGTATATAACCTTAAACTAAAATTAACTTTAGTCTAGTTTTAATGCAACAAATAAATACAATAAACAAGGTCTAAAGCTATAATGACTTTTGCTTTTGATGATAAAGTAAATGATAATTTTTTTCAATAAGTAAAGTTGTAAGAAAATTCAACAAATACATCCTAAGATGTAGCTATAAGCTCTTTTAATCAAATGCTAAAGTTGAAATATTAAGCTAGTCCCCTATGTAATTAAGACTAAATTAGTTCTCTCTTTTTTTTTTGTCTATTTTTCTAATAAATAGAAAATAAAACCTAGTTTAAGTAGATAACAAACATAATATTAGTCCTAATTACTTAAATTATAGATATTGGGGGCAAAACAACTTGTTTTTTCCATAAAGGTAGATGCATTGCCAATCCAAAGAAACATCATCAATTTTTTTCCTATTGATGGTGCTTTCACTTAACCTACAAAATAGGCATAAATAGACAATAAAAATTATAGAAGGACCTATCTATCATGACAAAGGATTTTGGACTTACTTTAATAGTAATCAAACCCCTATTCACATAGATAAAAATGGTGAAATGATAAAGTACATGAAATAAGAACCTAGTGGCAAAAGCACCACTAGTTTATGATAACACCATAAACACTTTTGTTGAGTGTTGGCACTTTTTATTTGTGTAAAACAAAGAGCAATAGTTCCATGAATCTATAATTTGAAAACACGTTTGCCTCTAAGAGAAAAATAATAAGATTAAATGCAAGCTAGGCTAATATTATGATGACAATGTTGAGGGATCTAATTAGGGAGTACAAAGACCCTATCAAACAACAACAAATTAATATTTCATTTGTATGAAATGAAGATTAAATAAAAAATTTGAGATCCTAAATAAATGCAAGATGTAAGAATCAAGATTAGCTTCAAATGCAACAAGACAAAAATTTAAAGCTATAAGGTTAAGAGAGTGTCAAAAGTAGATAAGAAGAAAGAGCACATCCCATGATAAAAGGTTGTTTATCCCTTGTTTTTAAAAGCTTGTTAGCTTGCTTTTTGTTAACACTTGAATGGTTGAGCTTTAGAACCTAGATATATGGTGCTTGAGATTACTTGTAGACTTGATTGCATGGAGAAAGTTTGAACCCTTAGATGCTTGTAAGAACAACTTGAGTGCTTGCAAGGATGTCCTTCACAAGATTGTGACAAGAGTTTGGCATAATATTTCCATGCAAAATGACATATTCCTGTGATTCTAGAAAGTTTTTGAATGAATTTTATTGCTTTCAGAAGACCATATGTTGACCTCTCCCAAGTTTATAGGAATCATTGTTCATTGGGGGAAGAATTGCATTGAATATGACAAAATTAGTGATTGTAAGAATTTTAAAAGGATCAAGAAGCCATTAATGGAAGAATATAAATATAAATTATTGTATTTAAAAATTTTATAGGAACTACAAATCAAATTTTGGGGGTTTGGTTCATTAAATGAGGTTCACAAATGTTAAGAATAAGAGGGGCTAAATCCACAAATAAAATATTAATAATAATAATAGTATCTTGGAATATTAGTGATATGAATAAGAACCCTAAAAAAAGTATTAAGAAAATTTCAAGTTCTTATAAACAATATATTTATAGATATAAAAAATAGACAACAAATATTTTAGTCATTATGAGTGAGATTTTATCTCTTACTAAAAATGATTGTGGAAACTTGGCACTTTAAGGAAGTTGAATATATTTTATAGAAATAAAATGAAGAATATTCTATAGAAAAACAAGTTGGATATGATTTAATTAACCTCATATAGGTAATCTAATATTTTGTTTTCGCACACAACAAAAGCCACATATAACTTATTAAAAATAAAATAAAATATGATATTAAATTCTACTTAAAAAGTATTTATTTATTTTCTTTTATATGGTGGAATCGGTAGCTACCATGATGATCTAGGCACACTATCCATATTTATGCTACCATAGTATTCTGCATTATTTTCTTCTTAAGTCACCACATAGTACTCCACATAGCTCACCCCTATAACAACCATGTTGCATTCATTTAAAACCTTTTACACCATTGAAAGAACTAGGAAAGGAAAAAGTGTTCAATCTAACAAAGCCCAAGATTTGAACCCTGGGCCTCCGCCCCTCTTACAATGTTTCACTGCACCAATTGGTCTACACCACAGACCTAAAAAAAAATTTAACAATGGTTTCATGACTAGGCAATATCGGATTAATTTTAGCATTTCTATTGGGTTATGCTAATGCTAATTAGACTAGCATAGTATTTTGGTTGGGTTGAATGCAGGTTTGACTATAGATTCTAGAGTGTCGAGAGATGGTCCTATTCATTGGGTACCATCCTAGAGCATCTATAATTTTTTGATCATGCTCTTCTAGTAGTATGAGGGTTATACCATCCAACCCTTCTACTAAAGTTGGAGTTTGATAAGGAAATCCTAACAACATTACATGGGTGTTGTTATTTAAGTATGAATACCTTTTGGATGCTTATAGCAGATATGACCATGACTCTATAGGATCCTTAAAGTTCCAATCCCAAGGTTAAAGGTCCATATAAGACAAGACTAGGGTCATGCTTTAGAGATATTGATAGGGGATTTGACCTATCAAATCATTAAATTCAATATTAACAATGTCGCATATGCTAGGGATTGAATGGATAGTCAAATTAACCTCTTAAGTATGTTGGTATTTGGAATCTTTCTTAGTGATACAAGCAAGAAGTGTTCCACTAGGGATGGAGAGAGGTGGTAGTGAATATGTAGGATCAATAGGTGGTCTTTGCATGGGGATTATTACTGCTAGAAAGGTTGTATTTGATGTTACACCAAGTTTCCTACATAGGTGGGAGGATCCTAATATGTTGCATACTATTATAGGTGTGATACTAGGAGCATATTACCATCATTAGATCACCAGGGATACTAGGAAAGGTAGGTAAGTAAGAAGTACCAATGACCTATATATGGGGTTGATAGTTTGAGGCTAGGCAAGGGAGAAATCAAAGGGGACCTTGGTAGTGGCACAAAGGATGGTTAAAGATATATATGTAATGTAAATCATGTATTAGCCATATAGGCATCATCTTGGATTACAGGAGGATGCCTACCATCTAGCTTGTATGATATTAGATGGTTGATGGACCATGGGAGGAGCAAGAAATCCACCATTTTGACTAGGTGGTTTTCCAATTTGATGTCCAATAGGGGATACTGATAATGCTAGTATGACCTAAGAGTTTTAAATGGGAGAGAGGGTTCGAGTACCACCAAACCCAGATTCATACACAAAGATGGATCTTGATGATCCTATGATATTAGATCCTAGGTAGGATAATCCTAGAGTGGGAATAAACTACATCTAGTGGTACTAAGCTTTATGACTTTGGAGGGTCATAGTTCCAAGGGTATAAGCATAGAGTTTAAGATATTCGATTTCATTGTTGAGGGATAGAGGTAGGCAATAATAATAGCAGTACTAGTAGCAAGACCACCACTATAGCGCTACCTTTACCAAGAATTCCAACTAACGAGAAAATATTGAGTACATCATCTTGACAATGATTGAGGTAGAGAGGGACATGTTGGCCTAGTAGGTGGAGAGCTTGTAGGTAGGTCTAGCAATGGTGCAAGCAAAGATAGTCACAGAGATAATAAAGAGGAACAAGTTCATAGGACAGATCATGGTGATGTAGTTGACTATCTTAAATTTGACGATGGAGCAAAAATTAGTAGAAATGAGACCTACAATAGTGGTAGGAGTAGTTGGATGTTCTTCATGGTAGTCCTTTCCTTCTATTTTTGTTATTATTATTGGTAGGATGTGTTTGGTTGGTTGATCTAGTCAGGCATCCCTAGGCCAAACCTTTTATTTTGGTTCTAATGTATTGCAAATCCTTGCAATTCTTACCAAAAATATAGTCATGCCATTTTTCAAGGGAGGTTTGATCACTAGGCCTTCTACATTTGCCTCATTCTTCTTCGAAGCTCTCATTTATTTGATTCTTGCCTAAGCCTTCATTCGGTACTTGGGTGGCTTAGTCTTCTACCAGGTCTAGTATCCAAAACATAGGCTAGATGGCCTTACTCCTCCCACATGTAGTGATAACTCACTATAATATTAAAACTATAGGGTGAATTGATAGAGCAGGATGGGTAAGTGGAATCAATGAGATTTGATCTCAAAAATTCTTGGGTTGAAGACAAAGTTTAACTCATGAAGAAGAGAAAAAATATTATTTCATATGCTTATGTGTCATTGAGCTAAACATTAGTGAAGAAATAGAGAGAGAGAATTCAAATATGTGAAAAACACCTTTAGTAACTCTTGAGCAGAGGCCAAATCCCTCCAAGATCATGTAAACTAGCTAGAAAATTGCTTAAAGGAGAAACCATCAAAATCTCTTTAAAAAGTAAAGGAGAAAATCAAAACCCTCATAGATAGGCTTACCAACCAAGAAGCTCAATTTAACTAGGCAAGAGATAATCTCTAGAAGCAATTAGAGGAATTGAGGAAGAAGAATGAGATGTAGTAGTGGAACGTGATCAAGAGCCTAGTGAAGGAGATTAGTGATGCCTACTAGGATGATATTGCTAACACCATAATAGCGCTCTTCTAGGTATTAAAAATTATTGATAAAACCAATTTTTAGAGCATGCATGTGAGATAGGATATCGAGCATAGCCTTACTAGAACCTCCACAAATATGGTTGGAGCAAATACTGAATAGGCAAAGCTAGACACTATGTTAGAATAACTTAATGTATGTCTAAATTCAAGATAAAGAGGTAGTAGCATAAAGAGTGATTAATCTACTATAGAATAAATGAGTGGCATAGCAATGCAAAGGCTAAATAGTTGTCCTACTTTCTACCATTGAGAAGCTTAGAAGTCATATCAACTCATTGCTACATAAAGGATTTTTCTATCCTTGGAGTAAAAATGATAATCTCTCCTCAAAACAAAAAAAATGTGTATCTATTGAGGTAGTACAAGGATAAGTTTCCCCTTTTGGAGCATGGTCAGACCCTCCTATGGAAAATGATTTGGCTTGGGTAATGGGACCACTAGCAGAGCTAAGGATCCATGTGTATGAGGTTATCAATCAAATGAAATACTTCTCCCATAATGACTAATTAGAGATCTAAGTGGTCTATAATAAATTCAAGCAAATATGGTACCCTTTAGAAGAAGAGTGAGGAGTGATTAAACAAACACTAGATAAACTTTTGGATAAGTAATTTTTAAGTATTCTTTTTAGATTATTTTATTTTTAACTCCCATGCATAAAGGTAGGCACTCTAGATTTTTTTCTTTAGAAAGAAAGAAGACCACTATGAGTCACCAAAACCATAGTGAGAATTCACTACACTTAAGATATTTTACCTTAAGAATATTTTGAAAGAATATTGAAGCAAAGGTAAAATAGGTGGAAGTAGAAGGAGGCATTAGATAAATGCAAGAAAAAGTTTTGAGCAAAAGATATCACCACTTTATAAAAGTTTTGACCTAAAGTAGGAGGTAAAATTTTTGACGACCTAAGCACTATCTTTAAAAGTTATAAAGGAGAAAATGTGACAAAACATTTTGAAGGGCACAAGAGGAGCAAACATTTCAAAGGGCATAAAGGGAGAAAACTTCTAAAGATTAAAATTTGTTAAAATTCCACAGAAGGAAAGAGAAGATATGTGTTAGGGGTTGATTTTAAAGTTGCAAAATATTCTGAGGATGGATGAAGTAAATTGTTTTTTAATTTTAAACCATGTGAAAAGGTACAAAAAAAAGGGTAAGAGAAAATATTTTGGTGTATCACTCGATAGAAGTCTAGCTTGGTTATGAAGGTTTTATAAAATTTTGATAAAGGAAGATAGGAAACATTGTGAGGACCCTTTAATTGAAGACCATAAATATTCCTTGTTTTGGAAAGCAAGAGAGTTAGGGATAATGGTCTAACAGAGCAAATTGACAAGAAGGAGGAAGATCATATTGCATAACTAGTAATCCTAAAGATTTTATTGTTGGTGCACAAACTCAAAATGTGTAGTTGAGATGGACTAATGGGAAATTACTAAAAAGAGCTAAGATCATCTACTAACATTAATTGGACTAAATAATCTAGGGAAAGTGATTTTCCTATTAAATATAAAAATGTGGTAGCCACAATAATATCATCCCCAAGTCTAACAACATTGATTATAGTGGGTGTCTACATTTAGATTTCAATATTCCTAGGGTGGTAGTTGAGAATGTCAAAAATAGATGGGCATCCAAAAGTAACGAACAAATGATTCTAGATCCAGAGGCCTTAAAGGGCTAAAATGACCTCATATAGATTAGGTCAAGGGAAATTCCTACACAGTTTTGAAGGGAAAATCCCCCCGATTTTATCTATAAATAGTGATTGTATAGGCACTATAAGATATTGGTTGGTTGCTACTTCAAGCTTATATTTACAACTTGTATGTAAATCTCCTTTCATTTTCTTTTGTATAACAATCTAGACCCAATCCTTGGGTCATTTTATGGATATGATTTTGAGCTCTTTTTCTTTGGCATAATTATATTATCTATTATATATATATATATATATATGAGAAGTGATTACTGTTATTTTTTTGTCTTGTTTCTTGTTTATATGTGCATGTATGAGGAGTCACGACTACTTGATTTTTTGTCCCATTTCTTGTATGTGCTTATGTTTAACTATTTATGTTGACAAGAAAAAAATGTTCCTTGTGCGCTATCTACAAGTGATTCACAGATTCATTTATCCTATTGTTATGTAGAATAATCTAATGATCTTGACTCAATACCCTCGGTTAACTTAGGAATTTACTTTCCTCTTTTTTTTTGTGGTTTATCTTCCCCTTTTTCTTTGTGCATCAAAATCTAGTTAGGTTAGGTTATAATAGGTGAACATTGAATATCATATCATATTAGGATACAACCCTCTAGAAAATCCTAGAGGTTGTCTAATTGAGTTTCTTACTAAGCTCTCAAATCTACCCTATTGTGTTGCTCCACATAAGGCATGATTTTCTGGTGCATTTGGCCTCTACAACGGGTGACCGTAAAAATTAGAGAGGATAACACATACAATATATTTATACCTATCAATATTTGAACCTAAGAATTTTCTATAAAGAATAACCAATCTCAACCATTTGATTTAAAATTGTCTTACTTATAGAGAACAATTTTTATTTTTGGGTTACATAGGGGAATCAATATCTTCCCTTCATTATCTTCCACCCATCAAGTTTTTTACTCCATTTTTTGCCATTATAACCATTTCTCACTCTTGGCTAGACAGGAAAAATTACCCACTATACAACATGAGGTGCACCACTAGCACTCTAAGGATTCAAAACATCGGTTGTCTACTCATCAACACTCTAACGACTTCTAATATATCTACCCTCTTTAGAGATTTTATTTTATTTTACTATTTTATGTTTCAAAGGCTACACTAATTAAATTTTTTATCTTTATTGGTAATCCATTCAAGTAAATTTACATTAGTTGTTTCTAAAAATATCATTTACACGTCAATGCTAGTGTATGACTTTATTGTCCATTGTGTGAAAAAAATAAAATAAAATTTTGAACATGACATAGCGAATTATTGATTGTTAGTTCACATCCACACATTGCATTTAGATGCTTACAATTCCTTGAATATGGCCACTTAGCTTATTTATTCCCAAGAGTGAAGATTCAAGTCAAGTAGAAGGTAGAAGATCAAAATACCTTTATTGATGAGAATTTTCAAGTGATACAATAGAAAATAAGTGAACTAGCTACTTGGTGGAAGGATGTTATAAAAACATCATTTTGTTACATCTCATTGAGAAGAGAAAACACTTACGTATGGATATTAACCATATGTTTCTTAAATAATATTGAGGAAAGATCAATGCATCAAGTAACTAATAATCTCAACTTGTAATATATTATAAAAGCAAGTTGTATGAATAGTGCACCATAATATCGTAAATAGAGAAGTCATACTTGAAATATTTTGATTATGATTTCAAATTAATGTAATGAACTACCAGATGAATGTGTTTTAAAATATTTAGAGGTCAAAGAATTGTTAGGTATTTTTAATTAGCATGATCTTTGAAATTGAGTGTTAAGAATAAAGATACACTCAATAGAAAACATGCAATAAAAATAATCATATGTATTGAAATTGCATAAATTATAAAAACAAGCACAAAAAATACATGCACACAAACTATGAATATATTGAAGGGTTAATTAAGAAAGTTTGTTTTTTTAAGAAACAATGAGATTTTAGAAAAACTTAGAAAGGATAAGTATGTGGGTTGTCATGTTTTGTTATAATGTAGACAAAATTGGAATGTATATGTAATAAATTCTTAGTTGTTAAATTTAACACATGTTAAAAAATAACATTAAATTGAGAGGGACCCATTAGGAAAAAAATTAGAAAGGCGAGAGGGTGGAGGCTGATGGTGGAGGGAGCAGGATCGATGGTGAAGGGATAAGGTTTAGGCAGACATGGGAGATCAAAGTATGGAGTATCCATGGTAGGATCTGATGTAAGTGATGTAGGTAAGGATTCGATAAATGGGGTTTTCTCTATCCCATTGCAAGAAAATGAGCCTCTAGACAAAGGGGAGCCATTGGCTGGTCAAACCCTTGGGAAGGGTTTCGATCCATACAAACCTAGTGTTGTTTCCTATGCCCAGATGGTTAAAAAATGGCCCCTCCCTAAATCCTTGAACCAAAATATAGTACCTAACGGTACGGATATGGTGTTACTAGAAAGTTTGATGTCAAGCTACCTCGCACTGGAAAAATTTTCTCTAATAGGCAAGTTCATCGGAGGTCGCCTAGACATGGAGACCATTAGGAAGTGGGCCTACTACAAATGGAGAACAAGTGGGAACATGGATATCATTTCCCTATCCAAGGTATTTTTTGCCATTAGGCTAAACAACCAAGAGAATGCAAGTAGAATCCTAACCGAAGGACCCTGGTTCCTAGGTAGAAGGAGCCTCTTCATCCATTGATGGGCTGAAGATTTTGAACTTGACACCCGAAATATCAATGTCACCCCAATATGGGTTAGGTTGCCAAACCTTCCCTTTTAGTTCTTACATGAGGACATTCTTCGAGGAATCTCCAAAACTATCAATGAACTCGTAGCGATTGATTCATCCACCAAGGTTTGGTTGTGGATGGTTCATGCTCGCATTTGTGTCAATGCAAACTTGTATTCTGAGCTTCCCACATTTGTTAACCTCATTTACTAATCATCCTTTAGAAGGTGCCAATATCTAGAATACGAGAACAAACCTATGTTTTGCATGCATTACCACTCCTAAGGATACCTAAGGAATCAGTGCCTCATCCTAAAAGCTTAGTCTCTAGCCTTCAAATGGTCTGAAAAGGGTGCCAAGCGTAGTGCAGGCCCTTCTATGGAGCAAGCTCAAAACCCTCCCCCCCAAGGAGTGCCCTCAGAGACCCTGGTCAGGCATCTTTAGACATGACACCTCAATCCATTGAGGATCACTTTTTCCCAACATAAGGTAAGGAAGATTTATACGAAGGTGAAGGCAAAGGTAAAAGAGTGGCTAATCCTCTTGAGGAGCCTGATCAGGCCCAATTATTTCCTCCCTCTTCCATTATTATCGCTAATCGTACTCAAGATGATTTTCTCGTTGATGTTTTTGAGAATTTGACTTCTTGCTCTCTCATCCCCTCCCCAACTGTATCAAGTAGGGAAACAAAAGGAAAAAATCTATAGAAATACTGTGAAGGAAGGAAAAAATCCCATGAGAGGATTTAGATTTTAGGGAAACAAAAGGAAAAAATCCCATGAGAGGATTTAGATTTTAGATCTATAGAAATATGAACCAAAAGGAAACAAACCTCCCCTTCAACTAGTGAAGGAAGGAAAAAAATCCCCAAAAAAGTGTTAATGAAGATCCTCTCATGGAATGTAAGGGACCTAAATGGAGCAACCAAACAACACCTCACTACTAACTTAAGGAAAGAGTGTAATCCCACCATCTTCATCCTTCAAGAAACCAAAAATGATGATGCCTCCTCCATCAAGTCTACCAAAACAATCTGGAATAGGGGAGAAGTCCTTTGGAGTCCTTCTTAGGGATCCTCGGGAGGGCTCATGTGCCTGTGGGATCCATCAAAGGTCGAAGGGAGGCTATTATTAGTTTCTAAAAGAATAATCAACATCTTCTTTCATTGTAAGACTAGAAATTTCTCCTAGGTCATTTCCAATATTTATGCCCTGAACTCCCCCTTCAAAAGAGCAGGCGTGTGGGACTTAATCATCCAAATGAGAAACACTTTCAACATCACCCCTTGGGTCATTTCCAAATATTTCAACATCCCTTTGTATCCTTATAACAAGAGAGGAGTGCTCAATACCATAAACAAAAGCATGAAGGAATTTAGCAAGTTCCCATATGGTAATGAACTCCTCGATGTTCATATCAAAGGGGCCAACTTCACTTGGAGCAATAGAATAACAAGAAGTGGTCTCATTTAGGTGAAGCTCAATAGGTTCCTTATTTCCAAAGAGGCGATTCCCTTCTTGAGAGATGTATACATCCTTTCCATCTCCAATATTGGCTCTGATCATAGTTCCCTTCTCCTTGAAGCAGACAAACCTCCCTCTTTCAAGTCCCCCTTTTTCTTTAAGTCAATTAGGCTCCACCACCTCGACCTTAGAAACCAAATTTCCTTCTGGTGGTAGCATCCTTTCATCGGTTCCTCTTCTTTCCAAATTTCTTAAAATCCCAAGTTGGTCAAATGAAAACTCAAGGTTTGGAATAGGGAGGTCTTTGGAAACATATTTGAAATCAAAAAGGCTATTGTAGAGAAGCTCCAAGACATTGAAGGGCAAATAGAAGTTGGAGATCAAAGAAGAACTACTAGGGACAAAGAGCAAAACCTCCATGTTGAATACCGCAATATTCTAGCAAGGGAGGAAACCTTCTAGAGACAAAAGTCAAGAGCCCTCTGAGTCAAATATGTTGACTCCAACACCAGGTTTTTTCATGCTTCCACCTTGATACATAGAGGCTTGAACAAAATCTTGGAGATCACTCGCAGTAATGGATCTACCAACAAGGACATATTCAATATCAGGTCTGAATGTATTTCCTTTTTCCAAAATCTTCTTGGCAACCTCTCTAAGTGTGATGACCAAGCCAAGTCTGACCTTCTGGTCAATATCCCCCTCCATTCCTATGACGTCTAATTCCATGCTCCTTAGTACTTTGACCCAATATGAATTCAAGGAAGCCCTTTTATCCATGCAACCTAACAAGGCCCCTAGACCAAATGGGTTTCCCCCTCTATTCTTCCAAGCCTTCTAGGACATTGTTAGTTCGGATGTGCATGCCTCCATTAGAGAATACCAGACCTCTTAGTCCATTCCTTATGGGGTTAACATCACCTTCATAGCCCTCATTCCCAAGTATTCCTTTTGCAGGTCCATGTCTGACTACCGACCCATAAATTTGTGTAATCTCCTTTATAAGATCCTCACTAAAGTAATGGCCAACAAAATGAATTTGCTCCTCCATATCATCATCGACCCTAGTCAAGGTCGCTCTATCAAGGACAGGAATATCTTGGATGGTGTCATCACAGTTTATGAAACCCTACATTCTTCCTCTCTCACAAAGAAGCCTACTTTTTTCCTCAAGCTCAACATGAATAAGTCCTTCGAGAGGATCAATTGGGATTTCTTCCTTGGCATTCTTCTCAAGTTTGGATTGTACCCAACTTGGATCAACCTCATCAAAAGTTTTTTTTCATCCTCCTAGTTTTTTGTCCTTATCATTGGGTCCCTTGTTGGTTTCTTATTGAGTGCCATAGGCCTCTGCTAGGGATATCCACTCTTGCCCATCCTCTTCATCATCCTGGATGACTCTTTAGATAGAGACCTCAAAGCTTCCTACCTAAGATGGAGGATATTTGTAATCCAAGTTGCATCAAGCATCATCATTGTCACCCACCAAAAATTTGTTGATAATACTATATTATCAACCCAATATTTTGTCCCTCAAGCCAAATCCTTCAAGAATACCCTCCTCCTCTATGAAAAATCAGTTGGGCAAAAGGTCAATTTCATCAAAAGCAAAGTGTACTTCATTAATACTCCCATACCCTAGAAAACTAGGATAGCCCAGATCCTTGAGTGCACCATTGACTCATTCCCATATTCCTACCTTGGCCTCTCCCTGTTCTTCAACAATACAAAGGAGTCCATGTGGAACAATGTCATTAAGAGAATCTAGAAGAAGCTAGCTACTTGGAAAGGAAATCTAATATCCCAATATGCCAAAGCCACTCTCCCTATGGCTTACCTCAAGGAATCCCTATTTACTTTCTATCTATTTCAAAATCCCTTTGGTAGTGTGTTGCAAGATCGAACAACTACAAAAAAAAGTTTTTATGGTCGAAAACAAATGAGAAGACTAGAATCTCGCTTGTTTCTTGGGACACTATGTGCAAATGTAAAGAGCAATGTGGCCTGGTCTTCAAGAAAACCTCCAAATGAATGTAACGTTGCTAGAAAAATATACTTGGAGGATCCTCACCAATGACACAGTTGAGTGGATTCATATTGTCAAAAGGAAATACCTTGCTAATCACCAAATCCTATGAGGGGACCTCTATGAGCGGATCGGTCTTCTAGAGATCCATTACTCAAACTAGACACTTAATCCAAAAATAACTTCTGTGGATTTTGGGTAATGGCAACAACATCAATTTTTGGAGTGACAGGTAGGCTCAGGATGATACCCTAATCAACAATCCTGACATAGCAGGCCTCAAGCCTCTTACAAATTCAACCATTGGGAGCAGGGTGCCTAACTTTATAACCCACTCCAAAAATCACCCTCGATGGAAAATGATCAATGAAAACAACTTGGATGAGGCTACAAACTCCCTATCCATCATCCTTAACTCAAATACCATTCCCACCGGAGAAGGTCCTGACAGACCCATTTGGAAAGGAACCGACAGTGGCATTTTATCTATCAAATCAGCATATAACCTTCAAACATCCTCCTAGACTTCACACACTCCATTCAATCTAGTATGGAAGAAAAAATCATTTCCCAAGGTTAGTATTTCTCTTGGTTTGCTATTCAAAACAAAGATCTCACTATAGAAAATATGCACAAAAGAGGCTTCTCAGTCCCCAATAGGTGCTACCTTTGTATAGTTGATTGGGAGTCCACTAACCACTTTTTATTGAGTTGTGATTTTTCCTTCATCATCCTAGGGTTCATCCTGTATTCCTTCCACATCCAATGAGCTCCCCCAAAGTCTATCAATGACCTCTTTTCCTACTGGCTCGATCCCTTTCGTAATATCAAGCTTTGGTTCCTTTGTAAGGTTTGCCTTCACCACTTCATATGGTAGATTTGGATCAAATGCAACAACAAAGATTTCATTGACTCCTTCGAGGATCCTCTCTTAGTCACTTCCAGGGCCATTACTTTCACCATTGAAAATGCTAAGCTAACTCCATGCCCATCTGCCCCTTAGTCTGTCATAGAATCCTCCATATTCAAAACCCTCCATATCCCCTATGAATGCAAAGGTGTAGTTCCTCATATCCATGTTCATCCTAGAGCTAATGCTCGTTGGGATCCCCCCTAAAATATTGTATCAAACTCAAATTTTACGAGGCATCCAAAGGTAACCCAGGCTTTGCTAGTGCTGGGGGTATCATCTGAGATCACCACGACAAATTGATTCTTGCCTACTCAAAATTTTTGGGCATCCAGACTAATCATGTAGCTGAGACTAGATCTTTATGGAGAGGCCTCTACCTCCTTGTAGAGGATCCCAAAAGGCTACTCATCGAGTGCAACTCTGTGAATGTCATAAGTTACTTGAATAACTCCAAAATTCTATCTTGGAGGGTTAGCAACACAATAATAGAGGTCATGAATCTCTTGTAATCTAGAGCCCCCTCGGTGGCCCAACATAGGTACATTGAGGCCAACACCCTCACATACCACATGGCCAACATGGGAGCTTCCCTAGAGAATTTGACCATGTGGCATTAGAGTTTCCCCATGACATCTTGGATGCAGCCAACTGCAAGAAGCCAAGGTAAAATTCTTATTAGTGATGTGTCCCCCTGGGCCACGTCAGGTTTGGGGGAGGCTAAGGTTATTCTAGTTTTGAGCCCTTGTCCTAGTTTTTGAGTTGTTCGATGTTGGGTTTTTATCCACAAAGAGTTGGTAAGCCAACTTGGCAGCTTCCAAAATACTGTGGTTAGAGTCCACATCAACAAAAACATGAGGGGGCTTCTCCAATGGTGGAACCCAACTCACACCTAGCCCATGATCTTGAATGATGAACCAAGCCTTGGAAAGTGACAAGCATCGAATTGTGTTAGCCCACCCCTTAGCTTTGCTAACTTAGCAAACAAAAAACTTATAAGGATTCACTCTCATCACTTATCTAGGTCTCGATGCTCCAATAAGCATTTCTCAAATCCTCTTTGAATTTTGGTCCACCTCACCCGAAGCCGAAGGACTTTCCAAATCCATCATCTTTCTCCCATCCACATCAGCACCCCCACCACCTTTCGAGCGTGTAAATATTTATACTTGATGCTAAGTCCCCATGTAGAAGGCAGTTTCTTGATGCTTCCCCTACCCACAAGCCTCCCAACGAGTCTTTTTATCCACCCATGCCATCTCTCTCTCTATGCTTTGTCCTTATTCGACCCCTGTTCCTTTTAGTTCTTTGTGGATCAGTCCCAGCCCTTCAGTCCCTACTCCCCTAGGACTCCTCTATCTTGCCCACTATCGTGCCTCAGTATTATCTGCTTATTGTTTCCCCCATTAATGACCATGGTAGCTATTTATGTGGAGCCATCTAAGCTCAAGATCGAAAGCATTGCATAAGCTTTCATGGACGCTAAAGGGTTCACCCCTTTTCTATGAAAATTTGAAGGACCAAACGAAGAGATCACTAGGGATTTTATGGAGACCTGGGACGAAGGTCAGGTTAGATTCTGTAGCATCCATTTTAGGGTCACTCTGGAGCTATATGCGAGATTACAGGGCTACCCCATACTGGATGCTTCATTCACTGGGATAAACATAACTGGGAGGAAGAAACTTTGTTGGTACAAGTCTGCCCTCTACAGGTCCTCTCTATACAGCCCATGGAATGAGGTCATAGTCCCAATTATGCAATTTATTACTTGCTATGACCCAAAGAAATCACTATGGAGCTTCTACCTAAGCTTTTTTAATCACCTTCGTGAGGCCAAGCAGGTATGCATCCCAGATTACTTATTGTACTCTCTCATTATCTCCATTGAAAAGTATTAGAAAACCCATGCCAAACCCTTGTACCAAGGTCTTCTTGCAATTATACTTAAAAAAGTCATAACAACTAAGCCTCCTCTCCAAAATATTACCCCCTAACCTCCAATCCCCCTTGGCTTTCCCACCAGTTCTAAGACATGATATGGGAGCCCTCCTAAGGAAGGTAAACCTAGCTCAGTGACCCGATGCAAACCCTATCCCTATAGGAGTGCTAGACGCGCTACCCAAAGAAAGCAAAATCTCACAAAGGAAGTCTTGACAACTCCCATGTCCTTCGCACATTTAAAGAAGCCCAAGTAGGAGAAGGTGTCTCCAACATAGGTAATATTAGATTCTGATAGTGGCAGGGAGTCTTCCTCCACCCACCTCCTTGTGAAGCTCACCATCAATTTGATGGCTAATATTGCCAAGTTAGCCAATGACACTATCAAGGTCCTCAAGCGATTTTCTCGGAAGCGCGGCGAGACTTATGACGATCCAAAGGAAGTCACCAAGAGCTAAGGAGTAGAGGACTCCATTTTTTGTAGGTTTGAGATCCGACTACCAGGGTAAGGTAGTAGTTGTACCAATTGAGGTATCTTTAACATTTTTTACAAAACTAGGCATCCATATGCTACGATTTCCTCACACTATTTTTTTGTTTTTTGGTTGGTCTCTTTTCATTTTTTTGTCTTGGGATCCTCCAACCTTTGTGGTTGAATTCAAGGTGCAACAACATTTTTTGTAATAAGGTTTTGGGATCCTCTTAAAAAACCCACTTTTTGTATATAATTCTCAACTTATCCAAAAAAACATTAAATTAATATATATTTAATAGGATACGTTTTAATTTAAAATGTGATCCATATAATAATGCTTGATCTAGTTATGTTATACTATAACCATGAAATCTATAAAATATTTGTTTTAAAAAGATGAAGTAATAAATTTTTTTTTTTTTCAAGTTATGCATATATATACTTATCTAATTCAATTGATCAAACTCTTTGTTTTTGTTCAAACTAAAACTATGCATATATATATATATATATATATTATTATTATTATGATACTATTATGTGCTCATTAAATCTTAATGCCTATCTATTTATCAAGTATTGTGATATTAATATATACTTATTATCCATGTGGTTGTGAGGTCGATTCCTGTTATGTTTGCTCGAACGAGGGCTGATATTTGTAAATATTTATAAACAATGTTCAATATAAAAAGATGTATACTTATCAAACCTTAAAATGTATAATTATCAACTCTTATAATACTTATATATTTATAATATAATATCAATAAAATACTTTTTCATTTTATATAATTAATTTTTGACTAATTAAAAAATAAATAAAAGTTCCTGTAAACTCTCTTAGGAAACTGAACCACCTTTTCCGTGGACTTATTCTCCAATGGAGCCAAACAACATGTACCACGTGATGTCCTCATATAATAAATATATGGAAAATTCTTTGTTAAGTGTAAACTTTTAATTAATTATAATTATATTATTTTTAGTATTTTATAAGTAGAAGGTTTAAATTATAGGGCTGTTTCTATTAAATCTATTCTGTTTTGTTATTACCGTTATTGTCCGTTGTACGCAGACATTCAGAGGATTCAAATCAGATTATTACCTTTACAAACAGACTGTAGGTTTGAACCTAAATATCTTCTTAGCCACACAAGTTACCAATCCACTAGCCCTTAGGTGTTGTGTAAACATTTAAATTTAATCTTGTTAGATAGTTTGTTTCTTGCTTTTTATTGGTTCATGTGGTGTATTTTTATATAAGTTATTTATTTTCAATAATATATTTGTACGATAAAATTTCACATTAATTAATTAATTAATATAATGTGTGGGTGGATTAATAATTCTATATTAACCACATTACAGACTTAAACTCTTAATCCCACATTCTTCACCCTATTAGCGGTATGGGAATTATACTTCTTCTACGTCCTTTTAAATACCGAGTCTAACTTTTATTCAATGCTATGAACTTTACAGACAAAAGTCAGTAACACATTAACAGTCTGAGAGTTATGTTCAAACATATAGCTCTATACATATGTTTGCTTGTGTATAGCTGGTTTTACAAATGCATATTTGCGGTGTCCTTTAAATTCCACGCAATTTTATTGCTATACCTATATACCTTTCTTTCACTACAGCCTGCAAATGATTTTTTTATAACAGTGGTGAATTCCTGCTTTTCATCCAGCTCCACTGTTTCTCCGGGCTTGCACTCCCACTTAAACTTCTGCACCAATCGCCCCACGATAAGCTCGATATGAAGAATAGCCAGCCCCCAGCCGGGGCAAATTCTCGGGCCGGCTTCAAACGGCATCGTCTTGATCTCTTTGCTCCCGGTCATATCGACGTCCACCCCCAGGAACCGTTCGGGAACGAAATCCGCGGGATTCTCCCACACTCGGGGATCTTTGCCCATCTCGCCCACGCAGAAATTCAAAGTGGAAAGTTCTCGGCGCAGGCTTGACAAACTTTGGTGAGAGGACGATTCGAGAGTGAGGCAGCATTTCTCTACGAGACCAGATCTGGCGACGCAGGACATTAGCGCAAAGTTTCGGGTTTTGATGGTAGCTGTGAAGATTTGAAAACACAACACCCACTGTATCATTTACATGATAGCACACAACAGCAGATTCGAATGCAGTGGTTCCGGTAGCATACGCGGAGGTCCGAAAGTAGGTCATTTGAAACGATCACCGGTAGAAAGGAGTAGCACAATAGTGGGTGCTCAGATGGCGTCGGTGAGTTGGATGAGACAACAAATGTGGAGTGGCCACATGTGGCAAAGATAGGGGGATGTGGAGTGTCCACACTGGCCATCTTGACGACGTAGGGGAGATTCTTGAACAGTTTTGTTTTGAAAATCAAATGCCCAAGCACCTGGGAAGCATTGGAGCCCAGTGAGGAAAGAGACAAACGTGGCAATTTAGGTGATGACGGGTGCTCACATGGCAAGGTAGTGTATGTTCTCAAGTAACATGGCTATGTTGAAGGGACTCTTCAAATTTGGGATAGTGTTCGATTGAAGCCTGGTGGTGGCTGTAGGAAAGCTCCTATGACAAGTGTGAAACCATCACAGTGGGTGAAAACTGAAGGTGCGATTTTATCATGCACTCGCCGAAGTCTGCACAGCGTTTGTTTTTTTTTTCTTCCTTCTCAAACTTCGCCGAAGTCCGAGCGCCGCGCAGCTCAGAGAGCGCAGTGCGCAAGTCGCGCGCGCCGATGGATTTCGCCCAGGAATGGGCGAAGTGCGCACTTCGGCTGCGCAGCGGACTTCGCCCAGAACTGGGCGAAGTGCGCACTTCGGCTGCGCCGACGGACTTCGCCCGAAACTGGGCGAAGTTCGCACTTCGGGGCCGCAGCCGGACTTCGCCCGAAACTGGGCGAAGTTCGCACTTCGGGGCTGCAGCCGGACTTCGCCCGAAACTGGGCGAAGTTCGCTCTTCGGTCAGCCGACGGACTTGCGCTGGGAGAAGTGCGGACTGCGGCCGACTTCAGACTTCTCTCGCGCACTCGAGCTGACTTGCCCAAATCTGGCCTTCAACTTCTTCGTCTTCCGTGGCTGCCGCTGGGTTTGCCTGGCTTGGCAACACCCGTATGAGAAGAGAGAGACGTCGGAACAGAGAGCAACAAACTGCAAACCCTAAAGGTGCCTAAAACAAACATCAAACTTTATTTATATTAAACGGGGGTTACAGAGTTCCTCAACCGAGGAAATTACAACATCTGCAGGCTGCGCTGCAGGATAAACTAAAACAGACAAAATGTCGAGTCGGCTGCTCAGACATTAATCAGCTGAGTCAAACTACTCACTGAGATACTCTTCTTTGCCTCTGCTCCTCTTGCACTGCTCTTGCTCCTATTGCTTATTTTTTGTCTAAAATACCCGAGACGCCTTATATAGCCGCAAAAGAGGAGGATTAGGGTTTGTCCTCTGACAGGCCCTCAACTAGGGTTTCTGACCAATCGTCGCACAAGAGTCACATCTGTCAGAGGGTAGGTGCGACGTCATGTCAGCCCTTTGTCGGGATCCCGGACTGCGGCAGCGCAGTCTGACTTCGCCCATGTCTGAAGCGCAATCCGGTTTTGCCCAAGGTTCGGAGCGTAGTTGGGCACAAGCGTGAAATCTGGGTTAATTTTTCTAACACCCTTCTTTAAGCCTGATTTCACGAGTGCTTTGACTCCAAGCTGCTCTCGCAATCTGCTGAAGTCTTCCTCCTTCAAAGGCTTCGTGAAGATGTCAGCCAGCTGCTCCTTGGACTCGCAAAAGCGTAGTTGTACGTCACCAAATTTCACCAGCTCTCTGATGAAATGATACCGGATGTCTATGTGCTTCGTTCGGCCATGGAACACAGGATCCTTTGAGAGTGCAATAGCCGAATTGTTATCACAGAAAATTATTGTCGCGCCTTCTGGAGGAAAGTTCAGTTCACTCAGAACTCTTCGCAGCCAAACTGCCTGGCATGCGGCTGATGTGGCGGCGACATATTCTGCTTCGGCTGTGGACAATGTAATGATGGGTTGTTTCTTGGATGCCCATGATACTACCCCTGATCCGAGATGGAAAGCATACCCGGAGGTGCTCTTTCGATCATCGATCATCGCCAGCCCAGTCACTGTCTCGTGAAGCCGACCGGTTCCAACTGGTCCCTGCAGGCGTAAAATAGGCCATGGTTTCATGTCCCGTTGACATAGCGCAAGATCCTCTTGCCCGCTTGCCGATGCGTGTCCTTCGGAGTCTCCATGAAACGGCTTATCAGACTGACTTCGAACATCAGATCTGGCCGAGTTGCAGTCAAATACATCAGACTGCCAACTAGCCTTTTGAACAAGGTTGGATCAACATTCCTTCCTGTATCCAACTTGCTCAGCTTCAAACCTGTGGCTGTAGGTGTGATGGCAGGTTTGTTGTTCTCCATCTTGAAGCGCTTTAGGACATCCTTCGCATACTTTCCCTAAGAAATGAAGATGCCATCTGCCGATTGGTCAACTTCAATGCCGAGAAAATACTTCATCAGCCCTAAGTTCGTCATCTCGAACTCCTTCTTCATGGCTTTTCTGAATCGGTCGAACAGGACATTGTTGTTGCCAGTATAAATCAAATCGTCCACATACAGGCAGACGATAATGAGCTCACCTGCTTCATTTCTCTTCATGTACAAGGTGTGCTCATATGGGCATTTTTGAAACCCATTCTCCTAAAAATAGCCGTCAATTCGACTGTACCATGCTCAGGGCGCCTGCTTCAAACTGTACAATGCCTTCTTTAGCTTCAGGACTATGCCCTCCTGGCCTTCAAATTCGTAACCTGGTGGCTGGTCTATGTAGACCTCTTCCTCTAACACTCCGTTGAGGAAGGCTGACTTGACATCCATCTGGTACATCTTCCAACCTTGTTGGGCTGCTAATGCTAGGATCATCCTGATTGTGTCAAGTCGGGCTATAGGCGCATATATCTCATGGTAGTCGATGCCTGACTTCTGCTTGTACCCCTTCGCCACAAGTCTGGCCTTATGCTTGTCAACATCTCCTTGGGCGTTGAACTTCGTCTTATACACCCACTTGACCCCAATGGTCTTCTTCCCCTCTTCTGGAAGATCCGTGAGCCGCCATGTTTCATTCTTTTCAATGGTCTGCTATCTCCTCGTCCATCGCATGCACCCACTTCTGATTCTGACTTGCGTCTTCGAACTCTACTGGATCAACTTCAGTAAAGAATGCAAAGTCAGAGTGCTCTTCATCTATGTGGGTTCGGGTTGCCTCGTAAATGTCTTGCAGGATTCGAGTCTTCGCAGGAGTCCTCAAATTTTGAATTCTACTTACAAGTGGAGGTGATCGGGATGGAGTGGCTGTGCTACTACTGGCACCGATGTTGCTACTGGAAGTTGCAGGTGGCTGCACACTTCCTTCTTCCAAGTCAACAGATTGAACTTCTGCTGGCTCTAACTGGCCAGTCTCTGACTTCCCGTTTCAGGGATGATCTTTAATAAATTTCACATCACGGATGATGATGAGCTTCTTCGTCACAGGGTTGTACAGCCTATATGCCTTCGCCTGCTCACTGTACCCTGTGAAAATGCATTTCTCAGCTCGATCACCCAACATTTTCCGCTTCTCTTCTAGAACATGTGCATATGCAATGCACCCGAACACACGTAAGTGACCCACACTTGGCTTCACTCTGCTCCAGGCCTCTTGAGGGATTTTGTCCTTCACGCTTTTGGTGGGACATCTGTTCAACAAGTAGACTGCACATGTTACAGCCTCTGTCCAAAATTAATGCGACAATCCCTTTGCCTTCATCATGCTTCGCGCCATTTCCATGATGGTTCGGTTCTTCCTCTCAGCTACACCATTCTGCTGTGGCGTGTATCTGGCAGTGAATTGTCTTCGAATTTCATGTTGCTTGCAAAATTTATGGAATTTGTTGGAGAAGTACTCTCCACCTCCATCAGTTCTGAGAGTCTTCACATAATAACCGCTCTGTTTCTCCACCAGAGCCTTGAACTCCTTGAATCTGGAAAATGCCTCTGACTTCAGCTTGATGGCATAAATCCAAGTCTTTCGGCTGAAGTCATCTATGAATGTCAAGAAGTATTTGTTGCCAGCAAACGTGGTGGTCTGCATCGGACCGCAAATGTCTGAGTGCACCAGCTCCAATGGTCGTGATGCTCTCCAAGACTGTCCTACAGGGAATGCATCCATGTGCTGCTTGCCGACTAGGCAACCTTCACACACTTGGTTCGGTTGCTCTATCAGGGGTAGACCCTTCACCATTCGCATTCTATGCAGTTGATTCTGGCCATTGAAGCTCAGGTGACCGAATCTGAGATGCCACAGCCAGGTAGCATCCTTCTCAACTGCACTCAGAGACATTAATGATTCATTCTGAATCTGTAGCGGAAACATTTTGTTTTTCGTCATGGACACAGTTGCGATTTGTCCATGGACTTTGTCTCTGATGGAACAGACACCATATTTGAATAGTACAGTGTGCCCCTTCTGCACAAGCTATCCAACACTTAGCAAATTGTGCTTCAACCCAGGCACATAAAAAACATCTTGAATTGTTTTTCTATCACCGTGCCGGGTGCGGATGAGGATCTTTCCTTTCCCCATCACAGGAACTTTGTTGTTGTTCCCCATCTTGACTTCGGACCGGACTGTTTCATCTAGTTGTGAGAACATCTCTCTGTTCCCAGTCATGTGGTTGCTGCAACCACTATCAAGATACCAAATGTTTTTCTTGCTCTCCTCTTCAATACTACAAGTCAGCAGTACATTTCCTCCTACCGCATTTTTGGGTTCCTCCGTATAATGGGCTTGCTGCTGATTCTCGTTCGCCATCTTCTTCTTGCACTGTGAGGCATAATGGCCGAACTTGCTGCAGTAGTAGCACTGGACCTTTGACATGTCCTTCTGCTGAGAGCTTCCTTGCTGATTTATGCCAGTGCCTCTTCCTCCTTGCTGATGAAATTTGCAACTTGGCTCAGTGTCCTGAGGGTTTGATCTCCTTCCTTGCTTGTTCCTTCTCCCATGCCTACTTCTGCTTCTTCCTCCTTGAGAACTAGAAGCACTGTGGTGGGAGTCTTGTCTGCCGCTGTCTCGGACTGAGGCCTGAGCCCGAAATGCTTGCTCCAGAGAGGTCTGAGATGAACGGCTCAGCCTCTATTCATGGGTCTGCAATGAACCCATGAGTTCGTCTGTCGAGAGGGTTGTCAGATCCCTCGACTCTTCGATTGCTATTACAACCGAGTCAAACTTGGCAGGCAGACTTATGAGAATCTTCTCCACGATTCTCTGTCTCTGGACATTTTCTCCGTTCAACCGCATCTGGTTGATAATGTCAGTCGTCCGGGTGAAGAAGTCGCTCATCGACTCGGACTCACTCATCTGCAGGTTCTCAAACTCTCTCCTAAGCATCTGCAGTTTCACCAACTTCACTTTGTCGGTGCCCTGATATGAACTTTCCAGGGTTTCCCAGGCCTGCTTAGCCTTGGTGGCTGATGCAATCCGCGGGAAGATGGTCTCCTCAACCGCTTGCATGATGTAGAAGAGGGCCTTCTGGTCCTTCTTCTTGTGCTCTTTCAACAGATCCTTGTCTGCTTAAGAGAGGGCGGCCGATGCAACTGCATCTGCCGGTTCTGGGTAGCCGTTCTCGACTAACTCCCATAGCTCCTGAGATCCAAATAGGATCTTCATCTGGATGCTCCAGTAATCATAGTTCTTACCGTTAAATCATGGGATCTGCAACTGCAGCGAGTTTTTCTCGGAAGCCATGCTTCTATCTCCGTGTCACGGCACAATCAGCTCTGATACCAATTTGAAGGTGCGATTTTATCATGCACTCGCCGAAGTCTGCACAGCGTTTGTTTTTTTTTTTCCTTCTCAAACTTCGTCGAAGTCCGAGTGCTGCGCAGCTCAGAGAGCGCAGTGCGCAAGTCGCGCGCGCTGATGGACTTCGCCCAGGAATGGGCGAAGTGTGCACTTCGGCTGCGCCGACGGACTTTGCCCAGGAATGGGCGAAGTGTGCACTTCAGCTGCGCAGCCGGACTTCGCCCAGAACTGGGCGAAGTGCGCACTTCGGCTACGTCGACGGACTTCGCCCAGGAATGGGTGAAGTGCGCACTTCGGCTGTGCCGACGGACTTCGCCCGAAACTAGGCGAAGTTCGCACTTCAGGGCCGCAGCCGGACTTCGCTCGAAACTGGGTGAAGTTCGCACTTCGGGGCTGCGACGGACTTCGCCCGAAACTGGGCGAAGTTCGCTCTTCGGTCAGCCAACGGACTTGCGCTGGGAGAAGTGCGGACTACGGCCGATTTCAAACTTCTCTCGTGCACTCGAGCTGACTTGCCCAAATCTGGCCTTCAACTTCTTCGTCTTCCATGGCTACCGCTGGGTTTGCCTGGCTTGGCAACACCCGTATGAGAAGAGAGAGACACCGGAACAGAGAGCAACAAACTGCAAACCCTAAAGGTGCCTAAAACAAACAACAAACTTTATTTATATTAAACGGGGGTTACAGAGTTCCTCAACCGAGGAAATTACAACATCTACAGGCTGTGTTGCATGATAAACTAAAACAGACAAAATGTCGAGTCGGTCGCTCAGACATTAATCAGCTGAGTCAAACTGCTCACTGAGATACTCTTCTTTGCCTCTGCTCCTCTTGCACTGCTCTTGCTCCTATTGCTTCTTTTTTTTGGAATACCCGAGACGCCTTATATAGCCGCAAAAGAGGAGAATTAGGGTTTGTCCTCTAACAGGTTCTGACAGGCCCTCAACTAGGGTTTCTGACCAATCGCCGCACAAGAGTCACATCTGTCAGAGGGTAGGTGCGACGTCATGTCAGCCCTTTGCCAGGATCCCGGACTGCGGCAGCGCAGTCCGACTTCGCCCATGTCTGGAGCGCAATCCGGTTTTTCCCAAGGTTCGGAGCGCAGTTGGGCACAAGTGTGAAATCTGGGTTAATTTTTCTAACATGGCAAGGTAGTGTATGTTCTCAAGTAACATGGCTATGTTGAAGGGACTCTTCAAATTTGGGATAGTGTTCGATTGAAGCCTGGTGGTGGCTGTAGGAAAGCTCTTATGACAAGTGTGAAACCATGACAGTGGGTGAAAACGTAGGGGCTGGGATTGCAGTGTGTGATAGTCAAATGTTGGGCCACGGTGGATGTCCATGAGAGGACGATATGGAGCCAATTGTGGGTCTAGAATATCGCTACGTTTCTAGCACTATGCATATACTTAATATTGGTGGAATGAAAATTAAAACACCCTCCACTGCCGCTAGACCAAAACCTTATGACAACAAAATGAACATCCAAGTTGGTACTGCTACAGGTCATTGCATTTGTCGGGAGGTTGCAAGTGATGCAGCAGTATTATGTGTGCAGCCGATTCGTTGAAATTTCAATGGATGTAGTATATGTTGATTAACGTAGGGTGGTTCAAGTTTGATGATGAAGGATAAAATGTCACAGGTTGCTGGCCATTACCGGAGGCATCCCAGAGCGCGGGACAAGCGCAGTGATGATTTGGAGTACAGCATCAGACTTCGGGGAAGCCAGCCACGCGGATATACACAACGAATCGGATGACGCAATATTTCGATACCCGGAGGATTGATTGTGCAGATAGTAGGTGGAATTGGGACGTTTCACGAAGCATGTTTGTAGTTGCTTGATTCGAACAACGTGGACAGCGTCAAGGAGGTGTTAGTCTTGCCACAAATGTGAAGCCCAGGTGTGATAACAGTGTCGCCGAGCAGTGCGAGAATATCACCTTGGTAACGGATACACATGGTCGAGGAAGACGCCTGTAGAGTTTGGAGACCATGACCGAACGTTTGGCGCCGGACAGAGCGGAGAATAGCGGATGAAACGGCAGCAAGGAATTAGTTATGAAGAGCATCAACAAAAATAGCATGCGCATGAGCTTAGTCGAATTGAGGCCTCAGGTCGAAGCATTCTCGAAGAGGTATATAAGCCAAAGTAGGTGCATGCGCATGATGGCATTTCATTTAGCATGTAATAAGGACAAAGCTTTGTAGAAAGCCAATGAAGACGTTGTACAATAACACCATAGAACATTATAAATAAAAAGAAATTGGTCAAACATTATTTGATGTAATTTGACGTGGCTGTTACAATTCAAAGAGGAGAGGTGAAACAAGCCTTTCTAATAAGTGAAGGAGACAAAAGACAAAATGCGTCGGTTACAATTTTTGTTAGTAAAGACAAAATAATTGAAACAAAGCCTGCGTTTTTGGGAAACAAAAATTGAGACCAAAGAAAATCGAAAGGTGGAACTTTTCGAAGTCCAAAAGAACAGTTAGAAATGAAATCAAATAGGGAAGTGAAGGGTCTTCTTGGAGGGTTTCAAATACTACATTGGAAGGGGTCACATGGGCTGGTTCTTCTTTGGAAGATCAATGCTTCTAACAATTTTGGTGTAAAAAACAGAAATATTATTTGATATACAAATCAAAAATTTACACGAAAGGAGGATTTATTTATGCATGCTCGTTTTAATGTTCATTTTTTTCCTTTTATTTATGCATGCTCTTTTTAAAGTTCATTTTTCTCCTTTCAATGATGTTGAATGCATTTATTTATGGTTGCATCATCGAACATCTTAAAATCTGAAATTTATTTTCATTTTCTTTAAAAGCTCGTACGTAGGTTACGGTGAGTTGTGCAAATGCGCTCGGGTAAATTAGGTTGCATGCATGGATGTCTCACATATTCGGTTTTGCAGGAATATGATGGCACCATACTGGTTGTGGCATGTTTAACATTTTCAGCTTTCGTTTTCATTTTTCAGATTTCATTTTTATTTTCTAACTTTTCTTTTGCAAATTTTTTATTTTTATTTTCAGGCATTAAAATAAAAATCGTAAAAAAAATAAATACATGGCTGCATAGAATGAACTTCAATATTCCATACGTAATAAATTCGGACTCATTCCGAGGTCATTTCGATTTTATAATTATTTTTGAAAACTGTTGTTTTTAAGGGTTTTTATAATTTCGGAATATTTTTTTTTTTTTCAGTTTTGGAAGCAAATCAGATTTTTAAAGTTTGTATTTTCATTCATAAACATAAAATGAACTTTACTTCATTAAAATGTCAATTTCATTGAAGGGGGATAATTTTATGGCGTTTCATAAGTTATAATTTTGGGTGCAATAAATGCACCTTTTTTCATGAAAATTCTGATTTCATTGAAGAGGGATAATTTATCATTATCAAAGGTCTTGGTTTTTAAGCATGAAATTACTTCTTCTTGATGAAAATTAATTTCATTTAAGAGGGATAATTCATCATGACATTATGAGGCCAATATTTCAAGCATTAAATTGATATCTCTTTATAAAAATTAATTTCATCAAAGAGGAACAATTTATTAATTATATTAAAAGCTTTCTTCATCTTCCTGATAGAATCTACATTTCATTGATCTTTTCATTTTTTTAAATTCACTTGCATAGATAGATTTTGATCTTCTATTTCATGTTTTTAAAGTAGGATTTAATGCAATATAAAACTTGTTTAAAATCCACTTAATCAAGGAAGAAAAATTCCACTTAAAAACATTCAAGATAAAAGGAATTAAGGCTACATCATGGTCATATGAGGGACAATTCACATTTGCTTTTTGTTAAGTTTCATGAACAATCATTGAAGTAGCATGGTAAAATAAACCAACACATGCCCCTTGTTTACAGTTACTTACAATCACTAAGGGTTCCTAGCATTGAAATGATATATCTTTCTTGAGATTACTAATATACATATGAAAATGCTAATATAGCGAAGACCTTGGAGAAGTTGTTTGTTTGACTTCTTTGCAAGAGAGGGTTTTGGAGTCCAAACCCTAAGGGAGAGTGCAATTTCACAATTGGGTAAAATTAACACTCAACAGGTAGGAGGGCTAGGTGGCACAACCCTATTACTTCCAAAAGAGCATGGTCAACAAAGTCTAAAATCCTCAGGATGATCATCAATAAATAATTCCATCTCCCTTGACACTCTATCATGTTTAGTCAAACTTACATCTAAACCAACCAAAATACTATATTAGTCCAACTAGAATTAGTGTAAACCCAATAGTAATCTAAAATCAAGTCAATCTTACCCAGACATGAAAGTGTCATAGGGTGATAGTGTCATCGTAATGCAAAATCATCATGCAATAATGTTGTTGCTCCCTTGTAACACACTTTTTGAGGTGAAAATTTGATGCAAGGCTATGATTTTGACACTTATTAATGCTCTAACTCTATCACCTATTGTTGGTGCTCATACCAAATATATGTACTATATCGGTCTCCTCTAGTGGGCCATTAACATTTGCATAAAAAATAAAGCTGTAGAGATCATTTTCTCTCCTTTGCATGGTTAAAATGAGTCTAGTTTTACCACTCACCCCTTTTAGATCCCAACCTATTTTCATTGTCTATCCCTAGTTTCCTTTGACCTGTGTCGCAGTCTGCCACAAAAGAGTGAATGTCCTGTTTCCTACCTTTCCAAAATAAGGTGCGCTTGAGTCGCTCATAAGGTGGTCTGATATTGGGAGGTGTACTATCCGGAAATAATGGAATGGCATGGTCGTGAGAGCGATGCAGTGGTCGTGTGATGGGTTCTGAAAAGATGGCCTCATGTTTGTGGAGAATCTGTTGCATGTCTTGTGGGATTTCACCCATTGGAGATGTGGATGGCTGGATGGAGAATAGTTGTGCAATGACCCCACGTGATGATTTCTTTAGCAATTTCTCCATGCCATTTGAACTGATAATTTGAGGTGTTCCTATCGGGGAGCCCTTGATGATGTGTGTTTGTCCATTCTGGAAGAACTGCATCCAAAGTTTAGCAAAGTTTTGACTGATAGTGCCCAACGTACTCAACCATTGGCATCCCAAAACAATATCACATCCACCCAAATGGAGGGCAAACATGTCTTGCTTGAGTTCATAGTCCCCTATCTTGATTTTAACATTGTGAAACTTTCCTTTACAAGATAAGGTTCCCCCATTGGCTACCATGACCTCAAAGGAATTACAATTGTGGATATAGCAATTTTCCCATTGAGCAACTCTAGGGTCAATGAAGTTGTGCGTGCTTCCCGAATCCAAAAGGATGGAAATACGTTGGCCCTTGAAACATCCTGTAACCTTCATGGTTTGAGGAGTAGTAATGCTTGCAAGGGCATGGATTGTAATTGATGTCTCAGGTTCCTGTTTCCCTTCTTCTTGTGGAGGAGGTGTTTACGGAGGGTCCTCATCCTCATCACTCTCATCAATGATATCAGGTTCTCCAACATCTATCAAGAACAATTTTTTGTGTGCACACTTATGCCCCTTGAAAAACTTTTCATCACAATTGTAGCATAATCCTTGGGCACGACGTGCATCCATCTCTTCGGTGGTGAGGCGCTTGGGTGCAGCGGGTTTATTATCATCTGGGTGTTGGGCTCTCGGGGGAAATGAAGGTATATCTTGAGAAAACTTTTATGGGCATCTTTGGGCAGAGAGTTTAGATTCGGCCAGACGGGCCAAACTGATAGCTTCCATCATAGTTCGTGGTTTCAACATTTTGACTTCTGCTTGGAGTTCCATCTTCAACCCACTAATATAACAACTACGGAAGAACCCTTCACTCAATCCTCTTGTTCGATTGGCCAATTTTTCAAATTGAGCTTGGTACTCTCGAACCGACCCTCGTTTGTTGTAGTTTGGATAAGGCTCTGTGAAGTCCTCATACTCACCAAGACCAAATCGAGTGAGTATTTGGGATTCAAAATCCTCCCAAGAGAGATTTGGGTAGGTAAGACGCAACCATTGAAACAAGTGTAGAGCCTCAGATTCCAAGTTAAAGGAAGCCATCTGGACTCGATGAAATACTGGTACATTATGAAGTCGAAAGAATTGGTCAACCCGACATAGCCACCCATCAACATCCTTCCCACTGAATTTGGGAAAGTCCAACTTGGGCATTCTAAATGGTGTATCATGGTCACGATTCCTTGTAGAACTCTCAGCTTGGTATTCTGATTTGGGTGGTTCTCTTCTTAGTTTGCTATCCACTTCAGTCAATGCTTCTTCTAAGCGATTGCTAGTGGCCTCATGCTCTAGGCGAAGACCTTGGACTTCTTCCCTTATGGAGTGAAAAGCCGAGTTCAAGTTCTCAATGGCTTTTGTTAGGGACTCCAAGTGTTCTAGTTCTTTCTAGTGTCCACGGGTACCCCGGGCCATTTTTTGACCTTTTGTGACCGAGTTACTAAAAATAGAATTGAATTTTTTTGACTTACTATTTTTAGTAAGTGCCCAAAAAAGTGCTTGGGTGCTATATATCAAAATGATCAGCAGGAAGAGGTGGTCACAATGAGCTATATCTCTCAACACTATTTTTTGGCACCCCAGACTCTTTTTTTTATTTTTTTATTTTTTTATTTTTTATTTATTTTTTTTATCTCCTGTTTCTGTCGAGTCTAACGGTGTTTGCTGATTCCGATTCCGAGCTACCGAGCAAAAGTTGGGTACTTGGAGCACTATCTAAAACTGGCCGTGTTTCACACTCAAGATTCTCTGTATTTTGCAGGTGACTGATATGACAGTTATGTTCTGACTCTGAAGACTGTGAATTCCGCCTCGACCTCTCCGACTCGATCGACTCGATCGTGGACCGCTATCGTAAATTTTATCGTTACTCTCCAGACTTTCAACTTAAGTGTCACCCTCATTGCTTATCCCAAATGCATGTCCCTTCTGTTATTTTTTTGGTAGAGGACTCCTTTCTCATATGCTCACTTTTGAAATGCAGGTTTACGAACGGGGGTGTTTGGATTCTTATTTTGATTTTTATTTTTGCATTTTTTACAGGTTGCAATTTTAACAGAACCAGGGAATGCTAAGTATAGGAGTATGTACCACCCATAGGCCCTCTAATATACCGACAGTGATGAACAATAGTGCTCGGACCAATATTTCGGGCCACTACTCAAGGAGGATTCCACACATACCCTTGAGCACACTACCTGCCTCTCCGACAATACGGGAGGGTAATCGTCCGGGATGCTGTGTCCCGTAGACTATGAGTAATACAAGGCCGAAGAGCTTCCTAATGGCTAAAAGTTTGTTTAATCCTAGATGGTCTCCCGATATACCCGAAGATACGTGGGAGCTCAAGTCCGTGCGTGAGTTCTGTCTGAGGCCTGGGTATTGGAGCCTGATCGCCCCTCACTTCACTAGACGCTTTATGGGCTATCTAGCTTAGCCAATAACGACAGATCCTTCGCGATATTTTAAAACCCTCGGTACAGGGTTTCTACCTACTCAACTAATAATATATTTTTTTGTTTTTGGTCTGAAAAAAAAACACTGTATTTTTTTTGGATTTTTTTAATAAGGAAAAACAGAATGGAAAAAACACATGGAATTTATACCTAACAGGCGGATTGGATGACAAGAATCGTTGCAGTTGCAGCAGAACTTGGCCCTGGAAAGCGCTACGATACCACTTGTTAAGATCCTCGCTATAAAATAAACTCAAATAACACACTCTCACACAATTGCTTGGAAATAACTCACATAAACATCACATTAATATAAAAGAAATTTGCATAAAGAACAATCTCACAATAGAACCGAATCGCGAGGCCTCTTCGAGGGGGCAACCTCCTTCAATACTTCATTAATTTTGCAAAATATGGTTACATTGGGGCCCTTTCGGGTATTTAAGGAGTTTCCTTCCAAGGTTGGCTTACATGCAAAATGCCACCTGGATTACATGCATAATGCCACCCGAATTACATGCATAGTGCCACTTTGAATTACATGCACAATGCCACCCGAATTACATGCACAATGACACCTATCTACCATGTGTTACATAAAAAAGGGTGCCATTTGTCATGGGCACTACCTAAGCTAAAACTTAGAACATTACAAACTATTAATCATGGGTACTACCCACGTTCACTAGGAATTATTACATCAAGGAAGTTATTACATTAAGGGTTAGGATGAGATCCTAACATCATGTTTAGTCAAACTTACATCTAACCCAACCAAAATACTATATTAGTCCAACTAGAATTAGTGTAAACCCAATAGTAATCTAAAATCAAGTCAATCTTACCCAGACATGAAAGTGTCATAGGGTGATAGTGTCATCGTAATGCAAAATCATCATGCAATAATGTTGTTGCTCCCTTGTAACACACTTTTTGAGGTGAAAATTTGATGCAAGGCTATGATTTTGACACTTATTAATGCTCTAACTCTATCACCTATTGTTGGTGCTCATACCAAATCTATGTACTATATCGGTCTCCTCTAGTGGGCCATTAACATTTGCATAAAAAATAAAGCTGTAGAGATCATTTTCTCTCCTTTGCATGGTTAAAATGAGTCTAGTTTTACCACTCACCCCTTTTAGATCCCAAGCCTTTCAACCTATTTTCATTGTCTATCCCTAGTTTCTCATTATTGCACTAGTGTGAATCCTAGTCAAGTCGAGTTTCCTTAGTCCAACTTGATTTTCCCTCCAAAACTTGAGCAAGCACACTAGGGCATGACAACATTTAATGTTGTCTAAAATACAAATTTTAACATCACTTCTAAGCAAATAATCATAACATCAATCATATCGTATCTATAACCACAAGCAACAAAAATATTTTTATTTCAAAATTGAGGTATTTATGTTAGTTTTTTACGCATTTACTATGTAATAAATGCATAAAAAAGGGTAAATGTAGACACTCATTTTTGCATGCAGGGCTAATCTTCAAGCTCATAAATCCCTTCATTAATTAGCCTTTTAATCATCCAAATTGAATCAACCTTATCTTCGCCCAATTTTGGAGCATTTATTGATTGAAGAGCAAAATTTCCAAGGCATACGCCATCGATATTTTTACGAATTGGTAGTACTTTTACCAGAAATTTTAGTTTGACCTTTCCCACCAAATTTTAACCTCCAACAATCATCAGGTGAAGTGCTTTTTCCACCCAATACTTTTGATTGTCATGCACTAAAACAAAAAAATTGACTTTTTTTCCCTCTCAATTTGTCCACTGCTAATGAACCAAATCCCTAAAATCTTATTCATAGCTCCTGCAAAAATTTGAAATCCAAGAATTTCTATTTCTCATTTTCTTTCATTAATGGCTTCTTGATCCTTTTCATATTCTTTCCATCTCTAATATTGTAATACTTAATGCAATTATTCCCTAAGGAGCCATGGCTTTCTATAAAGCTAACACTTGGGAGATCTCAATCGATGGGCTTTTGAAAGCAACAAAGTATAGAAAAAATATCTCTAGAACCATAAGAATTTATCATTTTGTATGGCAATATTATACCAAAATATTATCACAATATTGTGAAGGCTATCCTTGTAAGTACTCATCTCTTAATATTGCAAGCATCTAAGTGTTCAAACTTTCTCCAAGCAATCTCAAGTATCTAAGTTTTCAAGATCGAGAATTCAAGTGTCAACAACAAGCAAGCCATTAACCTTTCAACAAGATTCCAGAAATAAGGGGAAACAACCTTGTGTTGTGGGTTGTGCTCTTTTCTCTTATTTGTTTTTATACTTTTCTAATCGTGTCGCTTTAAGCTTTTGTCTTTTTGCATTTGGAGCTAATATTGCTTTTAGTTAATATCACATTTCTCAATTAATCTTCATTTTAAGCAAGTAAGATCTATGTTGTCCTATTGTATGATAAGGTCTTTGTACTCCCTAGTCAGAGCTCTGCATCATTGTTATCATAATCTTAGGGTAGCTTGCATTTAATCTTGTTAGTCTGCTTTTAGAGGCAAAAGCACTATTAGACTATAGATCGATGGTGCTATCGTTATTCGCTTTATGCATAGCAAATTTTCTAACTCTCATCAAAAGCATTAATGATGCTATTGTAACCCAATAACGCTTTTTACCACTAGGCATTTATTTCATGTACTTAAATCATTTTATCATTTTGTCTATCTAAACAAGGGTTTGATTACTATTCAAGCAAGTCCAACATCCTTTATCATCATAAACAAATCCCCCTGTCACAGTTCTTATCTATTTTATAAGTCAAACAAAAGCATCATCGATAGGTGAAAGCTTTGACAATGCTTCTATGAACTGACAACACTTCTACCTCTATGGCATAAGTAAACTTTTTTAACTCCAATCTTTGTTATTTAAGTAATTAGGACTAAGACTTATGTATTTATACCAAGTTTTGTTTTCTATTTATTAGCAAAATAGAGAAAAAGGAAAGAAAAATTAATTTAGTCTTAAACACATAGGAGGCTAGTTTAATCTTTCAACTTTAGAATTTGATAGTTATAGCTTAGGACTTCTTTGTTATATTTTCTTATACCTATACCTCTTGAAAAAAATATTAATTTACTTTATTATCAAAAGCAAAGGTCATTTTAACTTTAGGCCTTGTATGTTACATTAAGACTAAATTAATATTAAGCTTAAATTAAAATTATATACAATATTTTAATAACCAAACTGTAATTTAATAAATATATATTAAATAAACAACATTCTTTATAAAAAAACGTCTAAAATAACATTATAAAATTAAAAATACTTTATTTTATTATAAAATTATTTATATTTTTATATATTATAATTTCAAATCTCACAACTTAAAATTATTTTATTCTATTTTATTTTTTTAAAGGGGTAAATATTATTATGTGGTCATGATATAACCATTACATAGCATATCCGCAATATTATTGGGGAAGAGATTTGAACCTGAACTTCTCAAGTTTAACTACCCACTTACTCTCCAACTCCTCTCACAATTAAAAATTAATAAAATAAATTTATTTAATTTTAAAACCTTAAAAAAAAATACCCAAACCTTAAAACTCATGTAATTGCCAAATCTAATATCTAATTTGAATTTAGTTTTTTAATGAGGTAAAAATGCATGACTTTGAAAGGTGAGGTCGTCATGAATATGCTAAACGAGGATAGGCTAAAGTGGATAACGACAAAATGACGATGGGTTAGGGTATGGTTGCCCTCCTTAGGCTAAAGCGGATAACGACAAAACGACGATGGGCTAGGGTATGGTTGCCCTGCTGGTCAACCCTCTTTATTTAAACATAAAAATATATTATTGAAAATAAATAAATTATTTTATGTGTATTAAAATATAAAAATAAAATTTATTATTAAATTTTTAATCTCGCTAAATAATATATAATAAAAAAATTAAAACTAACACTTTAATTTAATAAAAAAATAAATAAAATATAATTTTAATAATTTAATATTATAAATATTAATTAAAATGCAAAAAAATGTATAGTTTAATTAATTTATATCGTGTAAAATAGGTAGATAAGAGGAACCAAAAGAAAATAATAAATCAAATATGAGATTAAATTTTTATTAAAAAAATTAATTTTAAATTTTATCATTGTTAAATTTTATATTATAATTTATATATAGTTATAGTTATTTTAAAATATATATTTTTTCAATTGGTTACATCATCATTGCATAATAGTATTATAACAAAGTTTGCATAATATTTATGTATTCTTTAGACATAATAAATATTAAAATTTATTTTTTCTTAAACTATTATTATTATCATTTTTATATGTATTACTTCATCATCATATAGTAGAATGTTTTTTTAAGATTTGATTAATGTGATAAACTCATAGGAACAATGCACACGATTGAGCAGTCTCCTCTCAACCATAACCCCTCATATAGCTGAGAGCCCAATGTATCCTTTAGACATAACAAACATTAAATTTTATTTTTTCTTAAACTATTTTATTTTTTAACTATTTATTTATTTATTTGAGAAACCCCCTATAATCGACGTATAAGCAGAGCAGTCTCCTCCCAAACATGACCCCTCCTAAAGTTGAGATTTATACTTATCAATAGAGAATTTAACACAAACCCACCACACACTCACTCCCTCACACACTCGCCCAACGTTGTGGTTTGAACCTTGGACCTCCTAAAGAAGAGCCAAATCCCGAACCACTGCATCCCATGTGCATTTTTTCTTAAACTATTATTATTATCATTTTTATATGTATTACATCATCATCACATAGTGGGTTTTCTTTTAATATTTGGTTTGTGTGTTAAACCCTATGACCAATGCACATGCTAACGCACATGCTGACGCACATGCTAACACACAAGCTAGACAATCTCCTCCCAACCATGATCCCTTGTAAAGCACATAGGGCTGAGTAGTATCCTCCTTTAACATACAACCAACACACACTCACCCCCTCACACACTTGCCCATGTCACAGTTTGAACTTTGGACCTCCTAAAGAAGAGTCAAAGCCCAAACTGTTGCATTGTCCCCCCTAGGACATCACATAGTGAAATTGATTATAACAAATCTTGGATATTATGTATGTATCTTTTTCTTTTCTCTTTTTTTATACATAAGAGATCCTGTTACATCTACAGTCCTTTTCCACTACCCAGTAGTGTCCAAATCTTGGGGTTGCCCCCTATAACCCCTATTCCATCTCGTTATTATTCAGCCTAGTGTGAAATGGATCAGTAAGTGTTTGAGATTCATATCATCATTGTCGATCTGGCATGCACTCAAGGATTCAGATCGAACTACTACCTTTGCAAAGGATTAACTTCCTCCCAAGGTTTGAACCTAGGTTTCTTGTTGGTAAATGCCCAGCCACACCTAAACTTACCAATCCACCTAGCCCTTTGGGGTAAAAAGAATTATGATAGCCAATGTGATTTGAACCAGAGTTGAATGGACCCATAGTATAGATTGCAGACCTCAACTGGTAGCCTCACACCAACTTAGCCACTCACTCACCCTTTTATTTATATGTATCTTTTGAACACAATAAACATTTAATTTTATTTGTTCTTAAACTATTCTATTGTCAACATATTACATCTTCACCACATACTAATATTACATAAAAACATAGATTCCTTAGATTAGATATTATTTATGTATCTTTTGGACACAATAAACATTTAATTTTATTTGTTCTTAAACTATTCTATTATCAATATGTATTACATCGTCACCACATTGTAATATTACAACAAATCTCATATTCACTAGCTTAGTATTATTTATGTATCTTTTGGACACAAGAAACATTTAATTTTATTTGTTCTGAAACTATTATATCATCAATATGTATTACATCGTCACCACATAGTAATATTACAACAAAAAGCTTAGATTCACTAGCTTAGATATTATTTATGTATCTTTTGGACACAATAAACATTTAATTTTGTTTGTTCTTAAATTATTCTACTATCAATAAGTATTACATGGTCACCACATAGTAATGTGCAATGCAATGGTTTGGGCTTTGGCTCTTTTTCAGAAGGTCCAAGGTTCAAACCGTGGCGTGGGCAAGTGTGTAAGGGGGTGGATGTGTGGTGGCTTTGTGTTAAATTCCCTATTAAAAAGTATAGCTCTTAGTTTTACGAAGAGGTCATGGTTGGAAGGATCTCCTTAGCTGGGGTCACAAGGGTTTCTCACAATAACCAAATAAAAAAATATTACAACAAAACTTACCACATAGTAATATTACAACAAAACTTAGATTCACTAGCTTAGATATTATTTATGTATCTTTTGAACACAATAAACATTTAGATATTATTTATGTATCTTTTGGACACAATAAACATTTTTTTTTATTTTTTTTAAACTATTCTATTATCAATATGTATTATATCCTCACCATATAGTAATATTACAACATAACTTAGATTCCCTAACCTAGATATTATTTTATATTATTTATGTATCTTTTGGACACAATAAACATTTAATTTTATTTTTTATTAAACTATTCTATTATCAATATGTATTACATCGTCACCATTACAACAAAGCTTAGATTCCTAGCTTAGATATTATATATGTATCTTTTGGACACAATAAACATTTAATTTTATCTATTATTAAACTATTCTATTATAATATGTATTACATCGTCACTACATAGTAGTATTACAACAAAACTTAGATTCACTAGTTTAGGTATTATTTACGTATCTTTTGGTCACAATAAACATTTAATTTTTTTTTTTTTTTGAAAAAATGAAAACTTGTATTAATACAAAGACCAGATACAAGCGGGAGAGAACACATCCCGACCCAGAGCCAAGAGCAACACAACAAGGACAACGCACAAAGGCAACACTAGCAGCCACAGGGCAAAGAGAACAAACGGCGTGAAAAGGCGACATGTCGCGAAAACGCGACATGTCGCGAAATCGCGACAGTCACCCCCGACACGACCGCTTCGGCGCCAACAGTCGCGATAACGCGACATGTCGCGATATCGCGACAAGAAGGGCCCTCGACAGCCGCCCGCAAAAGGAGTCGCGAAAACGCGACGAAAAAACTAAACGACACTCATGCCACAAAAGGGTCGCGATATCGCGACAATTAACCATCCAATCGCTTAAGAGCCAAACGTGCCGCGATATCGCGACAAAAATGCCAAGCTGCTTCCAATTAACCAAACTGTCGCGAAATCGCGACACAATACCACCTTTGTACTGCATCTTCAAAAGAGGCGCGATATCGCGAGAAAAACCCAACAAGAGCCGCGACAGCGCTACATGTCGCGATATCGCGCAAGAAATTCGCCAAAGGCCGCAAAGGCACAACCTGTCGCGAAATCGCGACAAAAACCAACTCGAGGCCGCGACAGCGCTACAGGTCGCGATATCGCGACAATTTTCCTCCCAGCCGCTTAAGTGCCAAACGTGTCGCGAAATCGCGACAGGATTTCCTTGCAGCTTCCCATTCTCAAACTTGTCACGAAAACGCGACGAAATTTTAACTTTGCTTTTCAACTTCATAAAGGGTACGAAATCGCGGCAAGAACTCCACACGGACCACGAAAGCGGGACCTGTCACGAAATCGCGACTCGCGATATCGCGACATGTCGCGATATCGCGACAGAAACCCACCAAAGGCCGCGAAGGCTCAACCTGTCGCGATATCGCGACAAAGAACCAGCCAGAGGCCGCGACAGCACTACATGTCGCGATATCGCGACAAAAAAGATCCTTAGCAAAAAAAACTTTGCACATTATTTCAAAATTTGTTCAAGGCCTTGTCTAATCTCTCGCATCCTCCACGGACATATTACTATGCAGATGCATCCCAACCTCTCTCTCAGCACCCATCTTAGCAAGGAAATCAGCCGCTTTATTAAGAGATCTACTAGCATAAACAGGTATCACATCCTCTAATTCCTTCCAAAGCTCTTTAATTTGGGAGACCAGAATCCGCAGCCTCCAAGCTTTTAAGGCAAAGTTCCTCATGCAATCAAGAGCACCAACCAGGATTTGGGAATCAGACTCAATGATTATCTTTCTATGACCCTGCTTGACGGCCCAGATGGAAGCAGATTTAATAGCAAAGGCCTCGACTTCATTGTTTGTGGCATATCCCAGACCTTGCAATTCCCAATAGAGCACAGTCCCAGCATGATCACGGCAGATAACTCCACTTCCAGCATTGCCCGGATTGCCTTTTGCAGCTCCATCAGTATTGATTTTGACCCAGCCTTCTGGGGGAGGTTTCCAACAACTTCTTACCTGTCTCTCAAGATCAGCAGCTCTCCCTTCCAAAGGCTTAGAAGCAGGCTGATTTTCCTCCTCAGAATAGATGGCAACGGTTTCCACAACTTTGCTCCAGATGACCTGCCATATCCCATCCACCGAAGAGAAGGTTTCACGAAAAATACGAGCATTTCTTTCCAACCACACCTGCCACCAAATAAAAAGGAAACCGAGCTCCCAGCCAGTACGAAGAGCTTTAGATGTAAATCTACCTCTCTTCCAGCTTTCCCATAAATTGGTCCGAGACAAGTCTCCAATAGCCTGAAGTTTAAAGTGGGAGAACCAACGATGCCAAATCTGTCGTGTGAAAGGACAATCAAACAGAAGATGATCCGCAGCTTCCTCATTCCTATAACATAAAACACACTCGGGAAGGGCCAATGATGCCTCTAATTCTGAGGTTGTCAAAGGTCAAGATACCATTATGCATCAGCTGCCAAGCAAAGAAGTTCACTTTCGGCCAGCCCTTGGGATGCCATATCTTCCTCCATTCTTGAACTGGAAAAGAGTGTGGGGGGGCTCAGGAAGGATCGAATCATAGCCCTCCTTCACCGAATAAACCCCAAGGTTCCCAAAGCCCCAAGCAAGCTCATCCTCCTCATCTCTCCCGAGAAGAAACCTTTCTCGACAATAGTTTTTCCAGAGTTGGAGCCTGCTCCGGAGGGATTGGAATAGGCCATTCACCCAGCCGCTTAAACTTTTGAACCTTATACTCCCCCAATTGGCTGGTATTGAAGTAGCTCTCAATATTAATCCATCCCTTATCTTCAAGAGCTGATTTTAACGGATGCAATTCAGGAAACACAACAAGGATAGGAGGATTCTGATCCCAAGAATCAGTCCAAAACCGGGCCTTCTCCCCTCTCCCAACTTTCCAGAACAATTGATCTTTGATAATGCGAGATCCGAGCTTGAGCGCCTGCCACACAAGAGATCCATTACCCTCCAAAGGAAAGCGGCCCAAGTCGTTGGGATGAACAAGACCCAAGTATTTACTAGAAAGGATTCTGCTGCAGAGGGACGTAGGCTGGGAAATCCACCTCCAATACAATTTACTAGCCAGGGCCCGATTGTTAAACTTGGAGCTTCTTAATCCCAGCCCACCTTTTTCCTTGGGCTGGGTGACCTTATCCCAACCAACCAAGGCCCATTTCCTCTCTCCTTTGGCACCTTCCCAGAGAAAACTTCTAGCCACTTTGTCCAGCTCTTTCCAAATTGATGGAGGGGCAGCCATAATAGAGAATTTATAAATTGGCATGGCCTGAATAACAGACTTCAGGAAAGTTAGTCGGCCCCCATAGCTTAACCATCTATGAGACCAGTGATTCATTCTCTCTTTGATGCCATCCAAAAGGTCCTTCCATAAATCAGCTTTCAGTTTTTTGAAATGCAGAGGAACCCCCATATAAACAACAGGAAGAGAGGTCCTAGTGAAACCCAGGATCTCCATAACTCTCTCTTGTGACCTTTGATCAAGGTTAAAGAAGACCACTTTTGATTTTGTTTCATTGATGACTTGATTAGAAGCCCGGAGGTAGACGTTAAGAGAATCTTTGATTCCTCTTGCTTCCCTGAGGCTGGCAACTCCCACCAAACCAGTATCATCCACAAACTGTAAATGAGTCAAAACTTCAGCCCCGATTTTAATTCCTATTATCTGTCCTTGACGTCTTCTTCTCAGGAGGAGTCTGCCTAATCCTTCAGCCAAGATGAGAAAGAGATAAGGAGAGCAAGGGTCTCCTTGGCGGAGACCCCGAGAGGCTCCAAAAGGTGGCGAGGGAAGTCCCTTAATTAAAACAGAGTAGGAAGGCGTAGAGATACAGCTCATGACCCAGGCAATCCAGTCCTGAGAAAAACCAAAGGCTGCCAACATCTTGACCAAGAAGCCCCACTCTACTCGTCATAAGCCTTAGACATATCCACTTTGATGAACATTCCTTTGTTACCCGAATTGTGCATAGAATGGATAGCCTCCTGAGCCAAGATCACTCCATCCAAGATCTGTCTTCCTTCAACAAAACCCCCTTGCTCAGGGGAGATTATATTCTGAAGAAGGGGTTTTAGTCTTTCAGCCATAATTTTAGTGATTATTTTGTAAATCACATTACATAAGGCAATAGGTCTGAAATCAGAAATGTGAGCCCCCCCCTCTCCTTTAGGAATTAAGGTGATAAAGGTGTGATTTAGAGCCTTGAGCATTCTTTTGTTAGTTCGGGACTCCTCAATGACAGCCAACACATCCTCCTCCAGGATATCCCAAAAGGCCTGAAAGAACTCAATAGGGAAACCGTCCGGACCGGGCGATTTTCCTGTGCACATCCCAAAGACCACCTTCTTGAGTTCATCACGATCAATGGGCTTAAGAAGGGCCTGATTCTCTTCATGAGAAATAATAGAGGGAATGCCCTCAATGACTTCATTTTGGGCTTCCACATCATGCTGCATACTTTCCTTGAAGAGGTTTGAGAAATACTCCATAGAGAGGGAGTGCATATCAGGGAGAGTGTCAAAAGAGTTTCCATTCTCGTCTTGAAGGAATTCCATGTTATTCAATTGCCTTCTAGCACAGGCAGAGCGATGGAAAAATTTTGTATTTCTGTCTCCTTCTAATAACCAAGTATTTCTTGCTCTCTGTCTCCAGAGATCTCTTCTTGATTATCAATGTCCTCAACCGCTTTGCGTAAAGCGTCATCCTCGAATTTAAGATGCTCGTAAATGATTCCTTCTCTCGAATTGTTTTTGCACCTCATTCCATCCGGCCAACAAGGGAGCCCGTTGGAGCCGGAAATCAGATTTGTTAGTTTGCTTCCACCGTTTTAGTTTACTCTTAACAAAAAGAAGTCGTTTATGAAATTTGAACATAGCCGCTCCAAAAGGGAGACGACCTTCTTCCCACCACTCGTGGAATTTTCCTTCGTAGGTCCTCTTTTTGCAACCAAAAATTTTCAAATTTAAAGGGTTTATAATACTTCCCTGACATAGTCCCTCCCTCCAACAAAATGGGAGAGTGATATGAGATTGGGCCATCCAAAATCTGGAATTTGATATTCCATCTAACATAAGCTTCCTCCGAGACCAGAAACCGGTCAAGCTTAACCCTCCCGTTGTATGGCTCTCTTCTCTTATTAGTCCAGGTAAAGTTTGTACCAGGGCCTTTGATATCAACAAGGTTAAAGGCCTGGACTTGGGCAATAAACAATCGGTCCCCCCGTATCCAAAACCGGGATGCCACCTTCCCCGATCCCTAGCGGATAATTTAGCATTGAAGTCCCCAAGCAATAATCCAATCAAAATCTTCCCGGGAGGACCTCATGTTTTGAACAGACTTTCCATTGAAACCGCTGACCATCGATGTTCTGAGCCCCATAGAAATTTGTAATTAAGACTTGTTCAGCTGTAACAATATTCTTAAAAAGAGATGTGAGGACACCTCTCCAGGCTATATGTTCTATTGCTATCCACGCCAGAGGATTCCAAAGAGTAGCAATCCCTCCCGAGGCACCTAGAGCAGCCACCGCCATATGGCCAGCACCCCTCCAGATTCGGGCCGACGCTTTACTCATAAGGTCTAATGACATTTTTGTCTCCCGAATGAGCAGAAAGTCTGTTTTACTTCTCTCTAAAAGTCTTTGAAAAGCATATTGATGGGTTCTACCGTTTAAACCCCTCACATTCCAAGATTGAATAATCATTGGAAACCTTGGGAGCAATACGAATCAATTGTTCTCGCCAATCCTCCATTGATTAGCTTATCTCCTTGCACCGCAATTAGATCCTTATTGGATTTCCCCGCCCACCCCTTGGGAATTACTATTTTTCGACCTCTTCTCCACCTCGGGAAATCCCAAGAGCCGGTCTTTCTCTCGAGCTTTTCTCGCAATTCCCATGGTAACATCTTTGATAGCTGGTTGTACTGGGGAGTGGATTACCGTAGTCCCTGGGTTTTCTTGCTGCAAAGTCTCAGAGGAGTCAATCACCTGTTCAAGGACAGGGGTTGATGAGGGAGGAGCATGAGTAAGGATGATATTATCCTCAAGGTTCCCATCTGCTCCTTCCATAATTTGGTCTTCTTGATCCACAAGAGATTTGAAGATTTCATACCGGTTGGTTGGCTTGGGATGAGCTTGCTCCTTGCCATTTCTCTTTTTGTTTCTTCTTCTCTTCTCGCTGTTCAAAGCCATCTTTCTGGCCCTCATAACCAGGGGGAATGATGGGTGGTTCCTTGACCGAAGTGGACTTACCCTCTCAGGGGCGATTTGACATTCCCTGTGGAGCATCCGCTTTGGTGCTCAAGATATTTGGGCAGAGCCTTGCCAAATGGCCATGCATATGGCAAACTCTACATCGGAAAGGTAGGGCTTCATAGTCTAACCGTTGTATCCAGGAGTGTCCCGCTAACTCTGGGCCCATCTCACCTGGTAGCGGTTGGCTAATATCCAGTTCTACACAAATTCTCGCATAAACAACAGTGTTTCCTTCTATGGTATCCTTGGAAACTCCCAAATATCTACCTAGAGAGTTGCCTATCAGTTCAAGAATCTGCTCACCCCAAAACTCCATCGGGAGAGCATACAACCGGATCCAAACCGGGACAGCCGTGGGCTCAATGCGAGGGTCGAAACCCGCTCTCCACGGTTGGACAAATAACCCTGCCGGGCCATGGCTCCTCTTCTCTGATTCAAATGCTCTGTTTCTATCCAATAAGGAAGAAAAACTAATAATAAAATACCCATTGCTTATGGTCCATAAGGAGTACTCACCGATAGGCTCCCAGTTTTGTCTCACCCAGGAATGCAGAAAGTGCAGGGTGGGTCGAATGCCCATGAATTTGCAGATCAGATCATGAGTAGCACGATAGTTTATCGTGTCTTCAACCAGCTCTGGTTCAATGACTATCTTCGGTCTTGACGCAGATTGCGGGAGACATCCATTGACTCTATGCACAGGAGAACCCTTGCCCGCATTCCTGGATAGCAGATGGAAAGCACTCCGCTGAGCATCATCGAAGGAAGACGCAGGGTTTTCTCGTAATATCTCCGCATAAGAGGTCTTCTTCCCCTCGAGAAAACCTGGAGGAGACCCCATTGGGCCCTCCCGAGGCAACGAAAGAGCCGACAACAAAGACCAGCAGCAAACCCCCAAAGACCCTGGAAGAGGCTTCCGATCAGAAACCCTAGAGGCTCGGCCGTCGGCAGTTCAGAAGGTTTCCCGCCAAATCGCCAGAGCTCAAAAAAACCAATAAACATTTAATTTTAATTGTTCTTAAATTATTCTATTATCAATATGTATTACATGGTCACCACATAGTAATATTACAACAAAGCTTAGATTCCTAGCTTAGATATTATTTATGTATCTTTTGGATACAATAAATATTTAATTTTATCTATTATTAAACTATTCTTTTATAATATGTATTACATCGTCACCACATAGTAATATTACAACAAAACATAGATTCACTAGGTTAGTATTATTTATGTATCTTTTGGACACAATAAACATTTAATTTTATTTGTTTTGAAACTATTCTATTATTAATATGTATTACATCGTCACCACATAGTAATATTACAACAAAACATAGATTCACTAGTTTTAGGTATTATCTATGTATCTGTTGGACACAATAAACATTTAATTTTATTTGTTCTTAAACTATTCTATTATAATATGTATTACATTGTCACACATAGTAATATTACAACAAAACATAGATTCATTAGCTTAGATATTATTTATGTATCTTTTGACACAATAAACATTTAATTTTATTTGTTCTTAAACTATTCTATTATAATATGTATTACATTGTCACACATAGTAATATTACAACAAAACATAGATTCATTAGCTTAGATATTATTTATGTATCTTTTGACACAATAAACATTTGATTTTATTTTTCCTACATTCTTCCTCTCTCACAAAGAAGCTTACTTTTTTCCTCAAGCTCAACATGAATAAGTCCTTCGAGAGGATCAATTGGAATTCTTCCTTGGCATTCTTCTCAAGTTTGTATTGTACCCAACTTGGATCAACCTCATCAAAAGTTTTTTTTCATCCTCCTAGTTTTTTGTCCTTATCATTGGGTCCCTTGTTGGTTTCGTATTGAGTGCCATAGGCCTCTGCTAGGGATATCCACTCTTGCCCATCCTCTTCATCATCCTGGATGACTCTTTAGATAGAGACCTCAAAGCTTCCTACCTAAGCTGGAGGATATTTGTAATCCAAGTTGCATCAAGCATCATCATTGTCACCCACCAAAAATTTGTTGATAATACTATATTATCAACCCAATATTTTGTCCCTCAAGCCAAATCCGTCAAGAATACCCTCCTCCTCTATGAAAAATCAGTTGGGCAAAAGGTCAATTTCATCAAAAGCAAAGTGTACTTCATTAATACTCCCATAGCCTAGAAAACTAGGATAGCCCAAATCCTTGAGTGCACCATTGACTCATTCCCATATTCCTACCTTGGCCTCTCCCTGTTCTTCAACAATACAAAGGAGTCCATGTGGAACAATGTCATTGAGAGAATCTAGAAGAAGCTAGCTGCTTGGAAAGGAAATCTAATATCCCAATATGCCAAAGCCACTCTCCCTATGGCTTACCTCAAGGAATCCCTATTTACTTTCTATCTATTTTCAAAATCCCTTTGGTAGTGTGTTGCAAGATCGAACAACTACAAAAAAAAGTTTTTATGGTCGAAAACAAATGAGAAGACGAGAATCTCGCTCATTTCTTGGGACACTATGTGCAAATGTAAAGAGCAATGTGGCATGGTCTTCAAGAAAACCTCCAAATGAATGTAACGTTGCTAGAAAAATATACTTGGAGGATCCTCACCAATGACACAGTTGAGTGGATTCATATTGTCAAAAGGAAATACCTTGCTAATCACCAAATCCTATATGAGGGGACCTCTCTGAGCGGATCGGTCTTCTAGAGATCCATTACTCAAACTAGACACTTAATCCAAAAAGAACTTCTGTGGATTTTGGGTAATGGCAACAACATCAATTTTTGGAGTGACAGGTAGGCTCAGGATGATACCCTAATCAACAATCCTGACATAGCAGGCCTCAAGCCTCTTATGAATTCAACCATTGGGAGCAGGGTGTCTAACTTTATAACCCACTCCAAAAATCACCCTCGATGGAAAATGATCAATGAAAACAACTTGGATGAGGCTACAAACTCCCTATCCATCATCCTTAACTCAAATACCATTCCCACCGGAGAAGGTCCTGACAGACCCATTTGGAAAGGAACCGACAGTGGCATTTTATCTATCAAATCAGCATATAACCTTCAAACATCCTCCTAGACTTCACACACTCCATTCAATCTAGTATGGAAGAAAAAATCATTCCCCAAGGTTAGTATTTCTCTTGGTTTGCTATTCAAAACAAATATCTCACTATAGAAAATATGCACAAAAGAGGCTTCTCAGTCCCCAATAGGTGCTACCTTTGTATAGTTGATTGGGAGTCCACTAACCACTTTTTATTGAGTTGTGATTTTTCCTTCATCATCCTAGGGTTCATCCTGTATTCCTTCCACATCCAATGAGCTCCCCCAAAGTCTATCAATGACCTCTTTTCCTAGTGGCTCGATCCCTTTCGTAATCTCAAGCTTTGGTTCCTTTGGAAGGTTTGCCTTCACCACTTCATATGGTAGATTTGGATCAAATGCAACAACAAAGATTTCATTGACTCCTTCGAGGATCCTCTCTTAGTCACTTCCAGAGCCATTGCTTTCACCATTGAAAATGCTAAGGTAACTCCATGCCCATCTGCCCCTTAGTCTGTCATAGAATCCTCCATATTCAAAACCCTCCATATCCCCTATGAAGGCAAAGGTGTAGTTCCTCATATCCATGTTCATCCTAGAGCTAATGCTCGTTGGGATCCCCCCTAAAATATTGTATCAAACTCAACTTTTACGAGGCATCCAAAGGTAACCCAGGCTTTGATAGTGCTGGGGGTATCATCTGATATCACCACAACAAATTGATTCTTGCCTACTCAAAATTTTTGGGCATCCAGACTAATCATGTAGCTGAGACTAGATCTCTATGGAGAGGCCTCTACCTCCTTGTAGAGGATCCCAAAAGGCTACTCATCGAGTGCAACTCTGTGAATGTCATAAGTTACTTGAATAACTCCAAAATTCTATCTTGGAGGGTTAGCAACACAATAATAGAGGTCATGAATCTCTTGTAATCTAGAGCCACCTCGATGGCCCAACATAGGTACATTGAGGCCAACACCCTCACATACCACATGGCCAACATGGGAGCTTCCCTAGAGAATTTGACCATGTGGCATTAGAGTTTCCCCATGACATCTTGGATGCAGCCAACTGCAAGAAGCCAAGGTAAAATTCTTATTAGTGATGTGTCCCCCTGGGCCACGTCAGGTTTGGGGGAGGCTAAGGTTATTCTAGTTTTGAGCCCTTGTCCTAGTTTTTGAGTTGTTCGATGTTGGGTGTTTATCCACAAAGAGTTGGTAAGCCAACTTGGCAGCTTCCAAAATACTGTGGTTAGAGTCCACATCAACAAAAACATGAGGGGGCTTCTCCAATGGTGGAACCCAACTCACACCTAGCCCATGATCTTGAATGATGAACCAAGCCTTGGAAAGTGACAAGCATCGAATTGTGTTAGCCCACCCCTTAGCTCTGCTACCTTAGCAAACAAAAAACTCATAAGGATTCACTCTCATCACTTCTCTAGGTCTCGATGCTCCAATAAGCATTTCTCAAATCCTCTTTGAATTTTGGTCCACCTCACCCGAAGCCGAAGGACTTTCCAAATCCATCATCTTTCTCCCATCCACATCAGCACCCCCACCACCTTTCGAGCGTGTAAATATTTATACTTGATGCTAAGTCCCCATGTAGAAGGCAGTTTCTTGATGCTTCCCCTACCCACAAGCATCCCAACGAGTCTTTTTATCCACCCATGCCATCTCTCTCTCTATGCTTTGTCCTTATTCGGCCCTTGTTCCTTTTAGTTCTTTATGGATCAGTCCCAGCCCTTCAGTCCCTACTCCCCTGGGACTCCTCTATCCTGCCCACTATCGTGCCTCAGTATTATCTGCTTATTGTTTCCCCCATTAATGACCATGGTAGCTATTTATGTGGAGCCATCTGAGCTCAAGATCGAAAGCATTGCATAAGCTTTCATGGACGCTAAAGGGTTCACCCCTTTTCTATGAAAATTTGAAGGACCAAACGAAGAGATCACTAGGGATTTTATGGAGACCTGGGACGAAGGTCAGGTTAGATTCTGTAGCATCCATTTTAGGGTCACTCTGGAGCTATTATGCGAGATTACAGGGCTACCCCATACTGGATGCTTCATTCACTGGGATAAACATAACTGGGAGGAGGAAACTTGGTTGGTACAAGTCTGCCCTCTACAGGTCCTCTCTATACAGCCCATGGAATGAGGTCATAGTCCCAATTATGCAATTTATTACTTGCTATGACCCAAAGAAATCGCTATGGAGCTTCTACCTAAGATTTTTTAATCACCTTCGTGAGGCCAAGCAGGTATGCATCCCAGATTACTTATTGTACTCTCTCACTATCTCCATTGAAAAGTATTAGAAAACCCATGCCAAACCCTTGTACCAAGGTCTTCTTGCAATTATACTTAAAAAAGTCATAACAACTAAGCCTCCTCTCCAAAATATTACCCCCTAACCTCCAATCCCCCTTGGCTTTCCCACCAGTTCTAAGACATGAGATGGGAGCCCTCCTAAGGAAGGTAAACCTAGCTCAGTGACCCGATGCAAACCCTATCCCTATAGGAGTGCTAGACGCGCTACCCAAAGAAAGAAAAATCTCACAAAGGAAGTCTTGACAACTCCCATGTCCTTCGCACATTTAAAGAAGCCCAAGTAGGAGAAGGTGTCTCCAACATAGGTAATTTTAGATTCTGATAGTGGCAGAGAGTCTTCCTCCACCCACCTCCTTGTGAAGCTCACCATCAATTTGATGGCTAATATTTCCAAGTTAGCCAATGACACTATCAAGGTCCTCAAGCGATTTTCTCGGAAGCGCGGCGAGACTTATGACGATCCAGAGGAAGTCACCAAGAGCTAAGGAGTAGAGGACTCCATTTTTTGTAGGTTTGAGATCCGACTACTAGGGTAAGGTAGCAGTTGTACCAATTGAGGTCTCTTTAACATTTTTTACAAAACTAGGCATCCATATGCTATGATTTCCTCACACTATTTTTTTGTTTTTTGGTTGGTCTCTTTTCATTTTTTTGTCTTGGGATCCTCCAACCTTTGTGGTTGACTTCAAGGTGCAACAACATTTTTTGTAATAAGGTTTTGGGATCCTCTTAAAAAACCCACTTTTTGTATATAAATCTCAACTTACCAAAAAAACATTAAATTAATATATATTTAATAGGATACGTTTTAATTTAAAATGTGATCCATATAATAAAGCTTGATCTAGTTATGTTATACTATAACCATGAAATCAATAAAATATTTGTTTTAAAAAGATGAAGTAATAAACTTTTTTTTTTTTCAAGTTATGCATATATATATATATATATACTTATCTAATTCAATTGATCAAACTCTTTGTTTTTGTTCAAACTAAAACTATATATATATATATATATATATATATATATATATATATATTATATATATATATATATTTATTTATTTATTTATTTATCAATATTTATTATTATTATGATACTATTATGTGCTCATTAAATCTTAATGCCTATCTATTTATCAAGTATTGTGATATTAATATATACTTATTATCCATGTGGTTGTGAGGTCGATTCCTGTTATGTTTGCTCGAACGAGGGCTGATATTTGTAAATATTTATAAACGATGTTCAATATAAAAAGATGTATACTTATCAAACCTTAAAATGTATAATTATCAACTCTTATAATACTTATATATTTATAATATAATATCAATAAAATACTTTTTCATTTTATATAATTAATTTTTGACTAATTAAAAAATAAATAAAAGTTCCTCTAAACTCTCTTAGGAAACTGAACCACCTTTTCCGTGGACTTATTCTCCAATGGAGCCAAACAACATGTACCACGTGATGTCCTCATATAATAAATATATGGAAAATTCTTTGTTAAGTGTAAACTTTTAATTAATTATAATTATATTATTTTTAGTATTTTATAAGTAGAAGGTTTAAATTATAGGGCTGTTTCTATTAAATCTGTTTTGTTATTACCGTTATTGTCCGTTGTACGCAGACATTCAGAGGATTCAAATCAGATTATTACCTTTACAAACAGACTGTAGGTTTGAACCTAAATATCTTCTTAGCCACACAAGTTACCAATCCACTAGCCCTTAGGTGTTGTGAAAACATTTAAATTTAATCTTGTTAGATAGTTTGTTTCTTGCTTTTTATTGGTTCATGTGGTGTATTTTTATATAAGTTATTTATTTTCAATAATATATTTGTACGATAAAATTTCACATTAATTAATTAATTAATTAGTATAATGTGTGGGTGGATTAATAATTCTATATTAACCACATTACAGACTTAAACTCTTAATCCCACATTCTTCACCCTATTAGTGGTATGGGAATTATACTTCTTCTACGTCCTTTTAAATACCGAGTCTAACTTTTATTCAATGCTATGAACTTTACAGACAAAAGTCAGTAACACATTAACAGTCTGAGAGTTATGTTCAAACATATAGCTCTATACATATGTTTGCTTGTGTATAGCTGGTTTTACAAATGCATATTTGCGGTGTCCTTTAAATTCCACGCAATTTTATTGCTATACCTATATACCTTTCTTTCACTACAGCCTGCAAATGATTTTTTTATAACAGTGGTGAATTCCTCTTTTCATCCAGCTCCACTGTTTCTCCGGGCTTGCACTCCCACTTAAACTTCTGCACCAATCGCCCCACGATAAGCTCGATATGAAGAATAGCCAGCCCCCAGCCAGGGCAAATTCTCGGGCCGGCTTCAAACGGCATCGTCTTGATCTCTTTGCTCCCGGTCATATCGACGTCCACCCCCAGGAACCGTTCGGGAACGAAATCCGCGGGATTCTCCCACACTCGGGGATCTTTGCCCATCTCGCCCACGCAGAAATTCAAAGTGGAAAGTTCTCGGCGCAGGCTTGACAAACTTTGGTGTGAGGACGATTCGAGAGTGAGGCAGCATTTCTCTACGAGACCAGATCTGGCGACGCAGGACATTAGCGCAAAGTTTCGGGTTTTGATTGTAGCTGTGAAGATTTGAAAACACAACACCCACTGTATCATTTACATGGTAGCACACAACAGCAGATTCGAATGCAGTGGTTCCGGTAGCATACGCGGAGGTCCGAAAGTAGGTCATTTGAAACGATCACCGGTAGAAAGGAGTAGCACAATAGTGGGTGCTCAGATGGCGTCGGTGAGTTGGATGAGACAACAAATGTGGAGTGGCCACATGTGGCAAAGATAGGGGGATGTGGAGTGTCCACACTGGCCATCTTGACGACGTAGGGGAGATTCTTGAACAGTTTTGTTTTGAAAATCAAATGCCCAAGCACCTGGGAAGCATTGGAGCCCAGTGAGGAAAGAGACAAACGTGGCAATTTAGGTGATGACGGGTGCTCACATGGCAAGGTAGTGTATGTTCTCAAGTAACATGGCTATGTTGAAGGGACTCTTCAAATTTGGGATAGTGTTCGATTGAAGCCTGGTGGTGGCTGTAGGAAAGCTCCTATGACAAGTGTGAAACCATGACAGTGGGTGAAAACTGAAGGTGCGATTTTATCATGCACTCGCCGAAGTCTGCACAGCGTTTGTTTTTTTTTTTCCTTCTCAAACTTCGCCGAAGTCCGAGCGCCGCGCAGCTCAGAGAGCGCAGTGCGCAAGTCGCGCGCGCCGACGGACTTCGCCCAGGAATGGGCGAAGTGCGCACTTCGGCTGCGCCGACGGACTTCGCCCAGAACTGGGCGAAGTGCGCACTTCGGCTGCGCCGACGGACTTCGCCCGAAACTGGGCGAAGTTCGCACTTCGGGGCCGCAGCCGGACTTCGCCCGAAACTGGGCGAAGTTCGCTCTTCGGTCAGCCGACGGACTTGCGCTGGGAGAAGTGCGGACTGCGGCCGACTTCAAACTTCTCTCGCGCACTCGAGCTGACTTGCCCAAATCTGGCCTTCAACTTCTTCGTCTTTCGTGGCTGCCGTTGGGTTTGCCTGGCTTGGCAACACCCGTATGAGAAGAGAGAGACGCCGAAACAGAGAGCAACAAACTGCAAACCCTAAAGGTGCCTAAAACAAACATCAAACTTTATTTATATTAAACGGGGGTTACAGAGTTCCTCAACCAAGGAAATTACAACATCTGCAAGCTGCGCTGCGAGATAAACTAAAGCAGGACAAAATGTCGAGTCGGCTGCTCAGACATTAATCAGCTGAGTCAAACTGCTCACTGAGATACTCTTCTTTGCCTCTGCTCCTCTTGCACTGCTCTTGCTCCTATTGCTTCTTTTTTGTCTAAAATACCCGAGACGCCTTATATAGCCACAAAAGAGGAGGATTAGGGTTTGTCCTCTGACAGGTTCTGACAGGTCCTCAACTAGGGTTTCTGACCAATCGCCGCACAAGAGTCACATCTGTCAGAGGGTAGGTGCGACGTCATGTCAGCCCTTTGCCAGGATCCTGGACTGCGGCAGCGCAGTCCGACTTCGCCCATGTCTGAAGCGCAATCCGGTTTTGCCCAAGGTTCGGAGCGTAGTTGGGCACAAGCATGAAATCTGGGTTAATTTTTCTAACACCCTCCTTTAAGCCTGATTTCACGAGCGCTTTGACTCCAAGCTGCTCTCGCAATCTGCTGAAGTCTTCCTCCTTCAAAGGCTTCATGAAGATGTCACCAGCTGCTCCTTGGACCTGCAAAACTGTAGTTGTACGTCACCAAATTTCACCAGCTCTCTGATGAAATGATACTGGATGTCTATGTGCTTCGTCCGACCATGGAACACAGGATCCTTTGAGAGTGCAATAGCCGAATTGTTATCACAAAAAATTGTTGTCGCGCCTTCTGGAGGAAAGTTTAGTTCACTCAGAACTCTTCGCAGCCAAACTGCCTGGCATGCGGCTGACGTGGCGACGACATATTCTGCTTCGGCTGTGGACAATGCAACGATGGGTTGTTTCTTGGACGCCAATGATATTGCCCCTGATCCGAGATGGAAAGCATACCCGGAGGTGCTCTTTCGATCATCGGTACTGCTAGCCCAGTCACTATCTGTGAAGCCGACCAGTTCCATCTGGTCCTGTCTGGCGTAAAATAGGCCATGGTTTCGTGTCCCGTTGACATAGTGCAAGATCATCTTGCCTGCTTGCCAGTGCGTGTCCTTCGGAGTCTCCATGAAACGGCTGATCAGACTGACTCCGAACATCAGATTTGGCCGAGTTGCGATCAAATACATCGATCGCCAACTAGCCTTTTGAACAAGGTTGGATCAACATTCCTTCCTATATCCAACTTGCTCAGCTTCAAACCTGTGGTCGTAGGTGTGATGGCAGGTTTGTTGTCCTCCATCTTGAAGCGCTTCGAGACATCCTTCGCATACTTGCCTTGAGAAATGAAGATGCCATCTGCCGATTGGTCAACTTCAATGCCGAGAAAATACTTCATCAGCCCTAAGTTCGTCATCTCGAACTCCTTCTTCATGGCTGTTCTGAACTGGTCGAACAGGACATTGTTGTTGCCAGTATAAATCAAATCGTCCACATACAGGCAGACGATAATGAGCTCACCTGCTTCATTTCTCTTCATGTACAAGGTGTGCTCATATGGGCATTTTTGAAACCCATTCTCCTGAAAATAGCCGTCAATTCGACTGTACCAAGCTCAGGGCGCCTGCTTCAAACCATACAATGCCTTCTTCAGCTTTAGGACTATGCCCTCCTGGCCTTCAAATTCGTAACCTGGTGGCTGGTCTATGTAGACCTCTTCCTCTAACACTCCGTTGAGGAAGGCTGACTTGACATCCATCTAGTACATCTTCCAACCTTGTTGGGCTGCTAATGCCAGGATCATCCTGACTGTGTCAAGTCGGGCTACAGGCGCATATACCTCATGGTAGTCGATGCCTGACTTTTGCTTGTACCTCTTCGCCACCAGTCTGGCCTTATGCTTGTCAACATCTCCTTGGGCATTGAACTTCGTCTTATACACCCACTTGACCCCAATGGTCTTCTTCCCTACTGGAAGATCTGTGAGCTGCCATGTTTCATTCTTTTCAATGGCTGCTATCTCCTCGTCCATCGCATGCACCCACTTCTGATTTTGACTTGCATCTTTGAACTCTACTGGATCAACTTCAGTAAAGAATGCAAAGTCAGAGTGCTCTTCATCTATGTGGGTTCGGGTTGCCTCGTAAATGTCTTGCAGGCTCCGAGTCTTCGTAGGAGTCCTCAAATTTTGAATTCTGCTTACAAGTGGAGGTGACCGGGATGGAGTGGCTGTGCTACTACTGGCACCGTTGTTGCTGCTGGAAGTTGCAGGTGGCTGCACACTTCCTTCTTCCAAGTCACGCATTGAACTTGCTGGCTCTAACCGCCGATCTCGACTTCCCGTTTTAGGCATGATCTTTAATAAATTTCACATCACGGCTGATGATGAGCTTCTTCGTCACAGGGTTGTACAGCCTATATGCCTTTGCCTGCTCACTGTACCCTGTGAAAATGCATTTCTCAGCTCGATCACCCAACTTTTGCCACTTCTCTTCTCAAACATGTGCATATGCAATGCACCCGAACACACGCAAGTGACCCACACTTGGCTTCACTCTGCTCTAGGCCTCCTGAGGGATTTTGTCCTTCACGCTTTTGGTGGGACATCTGTTCAACAAGTATACTGCACATGTTACAGCCTCTGTCCAAAATTCATGCGACAATCCCTTTGCCTTCATCATGCTTCGTGCCATTTCCATGATGGTTCGGTTCTTCCTCTCAGCTACGCCATTCTGTTGTGGCGTGTATCTGGTAGTGAACTGTCTTCGAATTTCGTGATGCTTGCAAAATTTATGGAATTTGTTGGAGATGTACTCTCCACCTCCATCAGTTCTGAGAGTCTTCACATAATAACCGCTCTGTTTCTCCACCAGAGCCTTGAACTCCTTGAATCTGGCAAATGCCTCTGACTTCAGCTTGATGGCATAAATCCAAGTCTTTCGGCTGAAGTCATCTATGAATGTCAAGAAGTATTTGTTGCTAGCAAACGTGGTGGTCTTCATCGGACCGCAAATGTCTGAGTGCACCAGCTCCAATGGTCGTGATGCTCTCCAAGACTGTCCTACAGGGAATGCATCCCTGTGCTGCTTGCCAACTAGGCAACCTTCACACACTTGGTTCGGTTGCTCTATCAGGGGTAGACCCTTCACCATTCGCATTCTATGCAGTTGATTCTGGACACTTAAGCTCAGGTGACCGAATTTGAGATGCCACAGCCAGGTAGCATCCTTCTCAACTGCACTCAGAGACATCAATGATTCATTCTAAATCTGTAGCAGAAACATTTTGTTTTTTGTCATGGACACAGTTGCGATTTGTCCATGGACTTTGTCTCTGATGGAACAGACACCATATTTGAACAGTACAGTGTGCCCCTTCTACACAAGCTGTCCAACACTTAACAAATTGTGCTTCAACCCAAGCACATAAAAAACATGTTGAATTGTTTTTCTATCACCGTGCCGGGTGCGGATGAGGATATTTCCTTTCCCCATCACAGGAACTTTGTTGTTGTTCCCCATCTTGACTTCGGACCGAACTGTTTCATCCAGTTGTGAGAACATCTCTGTTCCCAGTCATGTGGTTGCTGCAACCACTATCAAGATACCAAATGTTTTTCTTGCTCTCCTCTTCAATACTACAAGTCAGAAGTACATTTCCTCCTACCGCATTTTCGGGTTCCTCCGTATAATGGGCTTGCTGCTGATTCTCGTTCGCCATCTTCTTCTTGCACTGTGAGGCATAATGGCCAAACTTGCTGCAGTAATAGCACTGGACCTTTGACATGTCCTTCTGCTGAGAGCTTCCTTGCTGATTTATGCCAGTGCCTCTTCCTCCTTGCTGATGAAAGTTGCAACTTGGCTCAGCGTCCTGAGGGTTTGATCTCCTTCCTTGCTTGTTCCTTCTCCCATGCCTACTTCTGCTTCTTCCTCATTAAGAACTAGAAGCGCTGTGGTGGGAGTCTTGTCTGCCGCTGTCTCGGACTGAGGCCTGAGCCCGAAATGCTTGCTCCAGAGAGGTCTGAGATGAACGGCTCAGCCTCTATTCATGGGTCTGCAATGAACCCATGAGTTTGTCTGTCGAGAGGGTTGTCAGATCCCTCGACTCTTCGATTGCTATTACAACCGAGTCAAACTTGGCAGGCAGACTTATGAGAATCTTCTCCATGATTCTCTGGCTCTGGACATTTTCTCCGTTCAACCGCATCTGGTTGATAATGTCGATCGTCCGGGTGAAGAAGTCGCTCATCGACTCGGACTCGCTCATCTGCAGGTTCTCAAACTCTCTCCTGAGCATCTGCAGTTTCACCAACTTCACTTTGTCGGTGCCCTGATATGAACTTGCCAGGGTTTCCCAGGCCTGCTTGGCCTTGGTGGCTGATGCAATCCGCAGGAAGATGGTCTCCTCAACCGCTTGCATGATGTAGAAGAGGGCCTTCTGGTCCTTCTTCTTGTGCTCTTTCAACAGATCCTTGTCTACTTGAGAGAGGGCGGCCAGTGCAACTACATCTGCCGGTTTTGGGTAGCCGTTCTCGACTAACTCCCATAGCTCCTGAGATCCAAATAGGATCTTCATCTGGATGCTCCAGTAATCATAGTTCTTGCCGTTAAATCATGGGATCTGCAACTGCAGCGAGTTTTTCTCGGAAGCCATGCTTCTATCTCCGTGTCACGGCACAATCAGCTCTGATACCAATTTGAAGGTGCGATTTTATCATGAACTCGCCGAAGTCTGCACAGCGTTTGTTTTTTTTTTTCCTTCTCAAACTTCGCCGAAGTCCGAGCGCCGCGCAGCTCAGAGAGCGCAGTGCACAAGTCGCGCGCGCCGATGGACTTCGCCTAGGAATGGGCGAAGTGCGCACTTCGACTGCGTCAACAGACTTCGCCCAGGAATGGGCGAAGTGTGCACTTCAGCTGCGCAGCCGGACTTCCCCCAGAACTAGGTGAAGTGCGCACTTCGGCTGCGCCGAAGGACTTCGCCCAGGAATGGGTGAAGTGCGCACTTCGGCTGTGCCGACGGACTTCGGCCGAAACTGGGCGAAGTTCGCACTTCGGGGCTGCAGCCGGACTTCGCTCAAAACTGGGCGAAGTTCGCACTTCGGGGCTGCAGCCGGACTTCGCCCGAAACTGGGCGAAGTTCGCTCTTCGGTCAGCCAACGGACTTGCGCTGGGAGAAGTGCGGACTGCGGCCGACTTCAGACTTCTCTCGCGCACTCGAGCTGACTTGCCCAAATCTGGCCTTCAACTTCTTCGTCTTCCGTGGCTGCCGCTGGGTTTGCCTGGCTTGGCAACACCCGTATGAGAAGAGAGAGATGCCGGAACAGAGAGCAACAAACTGCAAACCCTAAAGATGCCTAAAACAAATAGCAAACTTTATTTATATTAAACGGGGGTTACAGAGTTCCTCAATCGAGGAAATTACAACATCTACAGGCTGTGCTGCATGATAAACTAAAACAGACAAAATGTCGAGTCGGCTGCTCGGACATTAATCAGCTGAGTCAAACTGCTCACTGAGATACTCTTCTTTGTCTCTGCTCCTCTTGCACTGCTCTTGCTCCTATTGCTTCTTTTTTTTGAAATACCCGAGACGCCTTATATAGCCGCAGAAGAGGAGGATTAGGGTTTGTCCTCTGACAGGTTCTGACAGGCCCTCAACTAGGGTTTCTGACCAATCGCCGCACAAGAGTCACATCTGTCAGAGGGTAGGTGCGACGTCATATCAGCCCTTTGCCAGGATCCTGGACTGCGGCAGTGCAGTCCGACTTCGCCCATGTCTGGAGCGCAATCCGGTTTTTCCCAAGGTTCGGAGCGTAGTTGGGCACAAGCGTGAAATCTGGGTTAATTTTTCTAACATGGCAAGGTGGTGTATGTTCTCAAGTAACATGGCTATGTTGAAGGGACTCTTCAAATTTGGGATAGTGTTCGATTGAAGCCTGGTGGTGGCTATAGGAAAGCTCCTATGACAAGTGTGAAACCATGACAGTGGGTGAAAACGTAGGGGCTGGGATTGCAGTGTGTGATAGTCAAATGTTGGGCCACGGTGGATGTCCATGAGAGGACGATATGGAGCCAATTATGGGTCTAGAATATCGCTACGTTTCTAGCACTATGCATATACTTAATATTGGTGGAATGAAAATTAAAACACCCTCCACTGCCGCTAGACCAAAACCTTATGACAAAAAAATGAACATCCAAGTTGGTACTACTACAGGTCATTGCATTTGTCGGGAGGTTGCAAGTGATGCAGCAGTATTATGTGTGCAGCCGATTCGTTGAAATTTCAATTGATGTAGTATATGTTGATTAACGCAGGGTGGTTCAAGTTTGATGATGAAGGATAAAATGTCACAGGTTGCTGGCCATTACCGGAGGCATCCCAGAGCGCGGGACAAGCGTAGTGATGATTTGGAGTACAGCATCAGACTTCGAGGAAGCCAGCTATGCGGATATACACAACGAATCGGATGACGCAATATTTCGATATCCGGAGGATTGATTGTGCAGATAGTAGGTGGAATTGGGACGTTTCACGAAGCATGTTTGTAGTTGCTTGATTCGAACAACGTGGACAGCGTCAAGGAGGTGTTAGTCTTGCCACAAATGTGAAGCCCAGGTGTGATAACAGTGTCGCCGAGCAGTGCGAGAATATCACCTTGGTAACGGATACACATGGTCTGAGGAATTAAATTTTTTATTTTATTTTTGCCGAAGTCTGCACGGCGCTGTTCGGACAGCGCAGTGCACAAGTCGGGGGCCCGACGGACTTCACCCAAACTAGGGCGAAGTGCGAACGTCGGCCATGCCGACGGACTTCGCCCAAACTAGGGCGAAGTTCGAACTTCGGCCGCGCCGACGGACTTCGCCCGAAATTGGGTGAAGTGCGCACTTCAGCTGCACAGCCGGACTTCGCCCAAACTTGGGCGAAGTTCGCACTTCGGGGCCGTAGCCGGACTTCGCCCGAAACTGGGTGAAGTTCGCACTTCGTGGCTACGACGGACTTCGCCAGAAATTTGGGCGAAGTTCGAACTTCGCGGCTGCAACGGACTTCGCCCGAAATTTGGGCGAAGTTCAAACTTCGGGCAGCCAACGAACTGTGCAGGGTGAAGAGGGGACTGAGGCCAACTTCGGACTTCTCATGCACTCGAGCTGCTCCAGTCTTAGCCGCGAACTTTGGAAGCAAACTTGGAAAGCCGCTTTAGACTTGTTCTTCTTCCGCGGCTGCCGCTGGGTTTGCCTGGCTTGGCAACACCTGTATGAGAAGAGAGAGACGCCGGAACAGAGAGCAACAAACTGCAAACCCTAAAAGATGCCGAAAACAAACAGCAAACTTTATTTATATTAAACGGGGGTTACAGAGTTCCTCAACCGAGGAAATTACAATCATCTGCAGGCTGCCCTGCAGGATAAGTTAAACAGACAAAATGTCGAGTCGGCTGCTCAGACATTAATCAGCTGAGTCAAACTGCTCGCTGAGATACTTTTCTTTGCCTCTGCTCCTCACTCTCTTTCACTACTCTTGCTCCTTCTTGCTCCTTCTCCTACAATCTAAAATACCCGAGACTCCTTATATAGCCGCAGGAAGATGAGGATTGGGGTTTGTCCTCTGACAGGTTCTGACAGGCCCTCAACTAGGGTTTTTGACCAATCGCCGCACAAGCATCACATCTGTCAGAGGGTAGGTGCGACATCATGTTAGCCCTTTGCCGGGATCCCGGACTGCGGCAGCGTAGTCCGACTTCACCCATGTCTGGAGCGCAATTCGGTTTCGTCCAAGGTTCGGAGTGCAGTTGGGCACATGCATGAAATCTGGGTTAATTTTTCTAACACCCTCCTTTAAGCCTGATTTCATGAGCGCTTTGACTCCAAGCTGCTCTCGCAATCTGTTGAAGTCTTCCTCCTTCAAAGGCTTTGTGAAGATGTCAGCCTGCTGCTCTTTGGACCTGCAAAATTGCAGTTGTACTTCGCCAAATTTCACCAGCTCTCTGATGAAATGATACCGGATGTCTATGTGCTTCGTCCGGCCATGGAACACGGGATCCTTTGAGAGTGCAATGGCCGAATTGTTATCATAGAAAATTGTTGTCGCACCATCCGGAGGAAAGTTCAGTTCACTCAGAACTCTTCGCAGCCAAACTGCCTGGCATGCGGCTGACGTGGCGGTGACATATTCTGCTTCGACTGTGGACAACGCAACGATGGGTTGTTTCTTGGACGCCCATGATACTGCCCCTGATCCGATATGGAAAGCATACCCGGAGGTGCTCTTTCGATCGTCGATACTGCCAGCCCAGTCACTGTCCGTGAAGTCCACTAGCTCCAACTGGTCTTGTCTGGCGTAAAATAGGCCATGGTTTCGTGTCCCATTGACATAGCGCAAGATCCTCTTGCCTGCTTGCCCGATGCGTGTCCTTCGGAGTCTCCATGAAATGGCTGATCAGATTGACTCCGAACATAAGATCTGGCCGAGTTGCAGTCAAATACATCAGACTGCCAACTAGCCTTTTGAACAAGGTTGGATCAACATTCCTCCCTGTATCCAACTTGCTCAACTTCAAACCTGTGGCTGCAGGTGTGATGGCAGGTTTATTGTCCTCCATCTTGAAGCACTTCAGGACATCCTTCGCATACTTGCCCTGAGAAATGAAGATGCCATCTGCCGATTGGTCAACTTCAATGCCGAGAAAATACTTCATCAGCCCTAAGTCCGTCATCTCGAACTCGCTTCTTCATGGTTGTTACGAGTGGTCGAACAGGACATTGTTGTTGCCAGTATAAATCAGATCATCCACATACAGGCAGACGATAATGAGCTCACCTACTGCATTTGTCTTCATGTACAGGGTGTGCTCATATGGGCATTTTTGAAACCCATTCTCCTAAAAATAACTGTCAATCCGGCTATACCAAGCTCGGGGCGCCTGCTTCAAACCGTACAGGGCCTTTTTTAGCTTCAGGACTTTGCCCTCCTGGCCTTCAATTTTGTAACCTGGTGGCTGGTCAATGTAGACCTCTTCCTCCAACACTCCGTTGAGGAAGGCTGACTTGACATCCATCTGGTACATCTTCCAACCTTGTTGGGCTGCGAGTGCCAGGATCATCCTGACTGTGTCAAGTCGGGCTACAGGTGCATATACCTCATGGTAATCGATGCCTGACTTCTGCTTGTAACCCTTCGCCACCAATCTAGCTTTATGCTTGTCAATGTCTCCTTGGGCGTTGAACTTTGTCTTATAAACCCACTTGACCCCAATGGTCTTCTTCCCTACTGGAAGATCTGTCAGCTGCCATGTTTCATTCTTTTCAATGGCTGCTATCTCTTCATCCATCGCCTGCACCCACTTCTGATTCGACTTGCATCTTCGAACTCTACTGGATCAACTTCAGTAAAGAATGAAAAGTCAGGGTGCTCTTCATCTATGTGGGTTTGGGTTGCCTCATAAATGTCTTGCAAGCTTCGAGTCTTCGTAGGTGTCCTCAGGTTTTGAATTCTACTTGCAAGTGGAGGTGACCGGGATGGAGTGGCTGTGCTACTTCTGGCACCGCTGTTGCTGCTGGAAGTTGCTGGTGGCTGCACACTTCCTTCTTCCAAGTCAACAAACTAAACTTCTGCTGGCTTTAACTGGCCAGTCTCTGACTTCCCGTTCCAGGATTGATCTTCAAGAAATTTCACATCATGGATGATGATGAGCTTCTTCGTCATAGGGTTGTACAGCCTATATGCCTTCGCCTGCTCACTGTACCCTGTGAAAATGCATTTCTCAGCTCGATCATCCAACTTCTGTCGCTTCTCTTCTGGAACATGTGCATATGCAATGCACCCGAACACACGCAAGTGAGCCACACTTGGCTTCACTCCGCTCCAGGCCTCCTGAGGTATTTTGTCCTTCACGCTTTTGGTGGGACATCTGTTCAGCAAGTAGACTGCACATGTTACAGCCTTTGCCTAGAATTCATGTGATAATCCCTTCGCCTTCATCATGCTTCTTGCCATTTCCATGATGGTTCGGTTCTTCCTCTCAGCTACGCCATTTTGTTGTGGCGTGTATCTGGCAGTGAACTGCCTTCGAATTCCGTGCTGCTTGCAAAAGTTGTGGAATTCATTGGAGATGTACTCTCCACCTCCATCAGTTCTGAGAGTCTTCACATAATAACCGCTCTGTTTCTCCACTAGAGCCTTGAACTCCTTGAATCTGGCAAATGCCTCTGACTTCAGCTTGATGGCATAAATCCAAGTCTTCCGGCTGAAGTCATCAATGAACGTCAAGAAGTATTTTTTGCCGAAAAATGTGGTGGTCTGCATCGGACCACAAATGTCTGAGTGCACCAGCTCCAATGGCCGTGATGCTCTCCAAGACTGTCCTACAGGGAATGCATCCCTGTGCTACTTGCCGACTAGGCAACCTTCACACACTTGGTTCGGTTGCTCTATCAGGGGTAGACCCTTCACCATTCGCATCTTGTGCAGTTGATTCAGGCCACTGAAGCTCAGGTGACCGAATCTGAGATGCCACAGCTAGGTAGCATCCTTCTCAACTGCACTCAGAGACATCAATGATTCATTCTGAATCTGCAACGAAAACATTTTGTTTTTCGTCATGGACACTGTTGCAATTTGTCCATTCACTTTGTCTCTGATGGAACAGACACCGTATTTGAACAGTACAGTGTGCCCCTTCTGCACAAGTTGTCCAACACTTAACAGATTGTGCTTCAACCCAGGCACATAAAAAATATCTTGAATTATTTTTCTTTCACTGTGTCGGGTGCGGATGAGGATCTTTCCTTTCCCCATCACAGGAACTTTACTGTTGTTCCCCATATTGACTTCGGACTAGACTGTTTCATCCAGTTGTGAGAACATCTCTCTGTTCCCAGTCATGTGGTTGCTGCAACCACTGTCAAGATACCAGATGTTTTTCTTGCTCTCCTCTTCAATACTGCAAGTCAGCAATACATTTCCTCCTGTCGCATTTTTGGGTTCCTCCGTATAATGGGCTTGCTGCCGATTCTCGTTCGCCATCTTCTTCTTGCATTGTGAGGCATAATGGCCAAACTTAATGCAGTAGTAGCATTGGACCTTTGACATGTCCTTCTTCTACTGAGAGCTTCCTTGCTGATTTCTGCCAATGCCTCTTCCTCCTTGCTGATGAAAGTTGCAACTTGGCTCAGCGTCATGAGGGTTTGATCTCCCTCCTTGCTTGTTACTTCTCCCACGCTTGCTTATACCCCTTCCTCCTTGAGAACTAAAAGTGCCATGGTGGGAGTCTTGTCTGCAGTTGTCTCGGACTGAGGCTTGAGCCTGAAACGCTTGCTCCAGAGAGGTCTGAGATGAATGGCTCAGCCTCTGTTCATGGGTCTGCAATGAACCCATGAGTTCGTCTATCGAGAGGGTTATCAGATCCCTCGACTCTTTGATTGCTATCACAACCGAGTCAAACTTCATAGACAGACTTCTGAGAATCTTCTCCACGATTCTCTGGCTCTGGACATTTTGTCCATTCAACCGCATCTGGTTGATAATTTCAGTCGTCCGGGTGAAGAAGTCGCTCATCGACTCGAACTCGCTCATCTGTAGGTTCTCAAACTGTCTCCTGAGCATCTGCAGTTTCACCAACTTCACTTTGTCGGTGCCCTGATACGAACTTGCTAGGGTTTCCCAGGCCTGCTTGGCCTTGGTGGCTGATGCAATCCACGGGAAGATGGTCTCCTCAACCGCTTGCATGATGTAGAAGAGGGCCTTCTGGTCCTTCTTCTTGTGCTCTTTCAACAGATCCTTGTCTGCCTGAGAGTGGGCGGCCAGTGCTACTGCATCTGCCGGTTCTAGGTATCCGTTCTCGACTAACTCCCATAGCTCCTGAGATCCGAACAGGATCTTCATCTGGATGCTCCAGTAATCGTAGTTCTTGCCGTTAAATCGCTGGATCTGCAACTGCAACGAGTTTCTCTCGAAAGCCATGCTTCTATCTCCGTGTCACGACACTATCAGCTCTGATACCAATTTGAGAAATTAAATTTTTTATTTTATTTTTGCCGAAGTCTGCACGACGCTGTTCGGACAGCGCAGTGCGCAAGTCGGGGGCCACGCCGACGGACTTCGCCCAAACTAGGGCGAAGTTCGAACTTCGGCCACGCCGACGGACTTCGCCCGAAATTGGGCGAAGTGCGTCTCGGCTGCGCAGCCGGACTTCGCCCAAACTTGGGCGAAGTTCGCACTCGAGGCCGCAGCCGGAGTTCGCCCGAAACTGGGCGAAGTTCGCACTTCGCGACTGCGACAGACTTCGCCGAAAATTTGGGCGAAGTTCGAACTTCACGGTTGCAACGGACTTCGCTCGAAATTTGGGCGAAGTTCGAACTTCGGGCAGCCAACGAACTGTGCAGGGTGAAGAGGGGACTGAGGCCAACTTCGGACTTCTCGTGCACTCGAGCTGCTCCAGTCTTAGCCGCGAACTTTGGAAGCAAACTTGGAAAGCCGCTTTAGACTTGTTCTTCTTCCGCGGCTGCCGCTGGGTTTGCCTGGCTTGGCAACACCTGTATGAGAAGAGAGAGACGTCGGAACAGAGAGTAACAAACTGCAAACCCTAAAAGATGCCGGAAACAAACAACAAACTTTATTTATATTAAACGGGGGTTACAGAGTTCCTCAACCGAGGAAATTACAATCATCTGCAGGCGCATCGCGGATAAGTTAAACAGACAAAATGTCGAGTCGGCTGCTCAGACATTAATCAGCTGAGTCAAACTGCTCGCTGAGATACTTTTCTTTGCCTCTGCTCCTCACTCTCTTTCACTGCTCTTGCTCCTTCTTGCTCCTTCTCCTACAATCTGAAATACCCGAGACTCCTTATATAGCCGCGGGAAGAGGAGGATTGGGGTTTGTCCTCTGACAGGTTCTGACAGGCCCTCAACTAGGGTTTTTGACCAATCGCCGCACAAGCGTCACATCTGTCAGAGGGTAGGTGCGACGTCATGTCAGCCCTTTTTCGGGATCTCGGACTGCGACAGCGCAGTCCGACTTCGCCCATGTCTGGAGCGCAATCCGATTTCGCCCAAGGTTCGGAGTGCAGTTGGGCACATGCGTGAAATCTGGGTTAATTTTTCTAACATGGTCGAGGAAGACGCTTGTAGAGTTTGGAGACCATGACCGAACGTTTGGCGCCAGACAGAGCGGAGAATAGCGGATGAAACGGCATCAAGGAATTAGTTATGAAGAGCATCAACAAAAATAGCATGCGCATGAGCTTAGTCGAATTGAGGCCTCATGTCGAAGCATTCTCGAAGAGGTATATAAGCCAAAGTAGGTGCATGCGCATGATGGCATTTCATTTAGCATGTAATAAGGACAAATCTTTGTAGAAAGCCAATGAAGATGTTGTACAATAACACCATAGAACATTATAAATAAAAAGAAATTGGTCAAACATTATTTGATGTAATTTGACGTGGCTGTTACAATTCAAAGAGGAGAGGTGAAACAAGCCTTTCTAATAAGTGAAGGAGACAAAAGACAAAATGCGTCGGTTACAATTTTTGTTAGTAAAGACAAAATAATTGAAACAAAGCCTGCGTTTTTGGGAAACAAAAATTGAGACCAAAGAAAATCGAAAGGTGGAACTTTTCGAAGTCCAAAAGAACAGTTAGAAATGAAATGAAATAGGGAAAGTGAAGGGTCTTCTTGGAGGGTTTCAAATACTACATTGGAAGGGGTCACATGGGCTGGTTCTTTTTTGGAAGATCAATGCTACTAAAAATTTTGGTGTAAAAAACACAAATATTATTTGATATACAAACCAGAAATTTACAAGAAAGGAGGATTTATTTATGCATGCTCGTTTTAATGTTCATTTTTTTCCTTTTATTTATGCATGCTCTTTTTAAAGTTCATTTTTCTCATTTCAATGATGTTGAATGCATTTATTTATGGTTGCATCATCGAACATCTTAAAATCTGAAATTTATTTTCATTTTCTTTAAAAGCTCGTACGTAGGTTACGGTGAGTTGTGCAAATGCAGGCTCGGGTAAATTATGTTGCATGCAAGGATGTCTCACATATTCGGTTTTGCAGGAATATGATGGCACCATACTGGTTGTGGCATGTTTAATATTTTCAGCTTTCGTTTTCATTTTTCAGATTTCATTTTTATTTTCTAACTTTTATTTTGCAAATTTTTTATTTTTATTTTCGGGCATTAAAATAAAAATCGTAAAAAAAATAAATACATGGCTGCATAGAATGAACTTCAATATTCCATACGCAACAAATTCAGACTCATTCCGAGGTCATTTCGATTTTATAATTATTTTTGAAAACTGTTGTTTTTAAGGGTTTTTATAATTTCGAATTTTTTTTTTTTCAGTTTTGGAAGCAAATCAGATTTTTAAAGTTTGTATTTTCATTCATAAACATAAAATGAACTTTACTTCATTAAAATGTCAATTTCATTGAAGGGGGCTAATTTTATGGCGTTTCATAAGTTATAATTTTGGGTGCAATAAATGCACCTTTTTTCATGAAAATTCTGATTTCATTGAAGAGGGATAATTTATCATTATCAAAGGTCTTGGTTTTTAAGCATGAAATTACTTCTTCTTGATGAAAATTAATTTCATTTAAGAGGGATAATTCATCATGACATTATGAGGCCAATATTTCAAGCATTAAATTGATATCTCTTTATAAAAATTAATTTCATCAAAGAGGAACAATTTATTAATTATATTAAAGGCTTTCTTCATCTTCATGATAGAAACTACATTTCATGGATCTTTTCATTGTTTTAAATTCACTTTCATAGATAGATTTTGATCTTCTATTTCATGTTTTAAAGTAGGATTTAATGCAAGATAAAACTTGTTTAAAATCCACTTAATCAAGGAAGAAAAATTCCACTTAAAAACATTCAAGATAAAAGGAATTAAGGCTACATCGTGGTCATATGAGGTCCAATTCACATTTGCTTTTTGTTAAGTTTCATGAACAATCATTGAAGTAGCATGGTAAAATAAACCAACACATGCCCCTTGTTTACAGTTACTTACAATCACTAAGGGTTCCTAGCATTGAAATGATATATCTTTCTTGAGATTACTAATATACATATGAAAATGCTAATATAGCGAAGACCTTGGAGAAGTTGTTTGTTTGACTTCTTTGCAAGAGAGGGTTTTGGAGTCCAAACCCTAAGGGAGAGTGCAATTTCACAATTGGGTAAAATTAACACTCAACAGGTAGGAGGGCTAGGTGGCACAACCCTATTACTTCCAAAAGAGCATGGTCAACAAAGTCTAAAATCCTCAGGATGATCATCAATAAATAATTCCATCTCCCTTGACACTCTATCATGTGTTAAGATCCTGCTATAAAATAAACTCAAATAACACACTCTCACACAATTGCTTGGAAATAACTCACATAAACATCACATTAATATAAAAGAAATTTGCATAAAGAACAATCTCACAATAGAACTGAATCGCGAGGCCTCTTCGAGGGGGCAACCTCCTTCAATACTTCATTAATTTTGCAAAAGATGGTTACATTGGTGCCCTTTCGGGTATTTAAGGAGTTTCCTTCCAAGGTTGGCTTACATGCAAAATGCCACCTGGATTACATGCATAATGCCACCCAAATTACATGCATAGTGCCACTTTGAATTACATGCACAATGCCACCCGAATTACATGCACAATGCCACTCGAATTACATGCACAATGCCACACGAATTACATGCACAATGCCACCTATCTACCATGTGTTACATAAAAAAGGGTGCCATTTGTCATAGGCACTACCTAAGCTAAAACTTAGAACATTACAAAATATTAATCATGGGTACTACCCATGTTCACTAGGAATTATTACATCAAGGAAGTTATTACATTAAGGGTTAGGATAAGATCCTAACATGCCCTTCTCCTTGAAGAAGCTTTGTCCTCAAAGCTAAAAATGAGGAAACTGTTGCTGGAGTTGATGGAGGGACTCCCATGTAGCATCCTCAGGTTGAAGTCCACGCCGCTGAACCAGGACCTCTGTGATGGTACGGTTGCAAGTTTGACGATACAACAGCTGCTTTGGTGCAAGTAAGATGGAGCCTTCTTCATCCAATTCGGGAAGTGTTGATGGGACCTGTACCTTGGAGCTACCCAAAATGTATGAGGGAGGCGTGAGTGGAGGGTGCCCGTACTCTGCCTTTGGTGGTGATATGATAGGAAGTGTTGTACCACCATTCGGCCAAAGAAAGCCATTTTGCCCAATGAGTAGGATGATCGGAGGCAAGCAGCGAAGGTAGGTTTCCAAGCAGTTATTAACAACCTCTGTTTGACCATCCGTTTGCGGATAGTAGGCTAAACTCATTGTGAGCTGAGTCCCCTGCAACTTAAACAACTCTTGCCAAAAATTGCTAGTAAGGCTGGGATCACGATCAGATACATTGGAGGTTGGCATGCCATGAAGGCGAAATATGGAGTCAAGGAAAATTTGGGCAATAGTGAATGCTGTGTAAGGATGGGTTAGGGCACAAAAGTGAGCATACTTTGAAAGGCGGTCCACTACCATAAAAATAACAGACTTGTCTCCAGATTTAGGTAACCCTTCTATGAAATCCATAGAGATGTCAGTCCACACCTGATTTGGTATCGGCAAGGGTAGAAGAGTGCCCGAAGAGTGCACTGTTTCTCTTTTCATCCTTTGACCTGTGTCGCAGTCTGCCACAAAAGAGTGAATGTCCTGTTTCCTACCTTTCCAAAATAAGGTGCGCTTGAGTCGCTCATAAGGTGGTCTGATATTGGGAGGTGTACTATCCGGCAATAATGGAATGGCATGGTCGTGAGAGCGATGCAGTGGTCGTGTGATGGGTTCCGAAAAGATGGCCTCATGTTTGTGTAGAATCATGTTGCATGTCTTGTGGGATTTCACCCATTGGAGATGTGGATGGCTGGATGGAGAATAGTTGTGCAATGACCCCACGTGATGATTTCTTTAGCAATTTCTCCATGCCATTTGAGCTGATAATTTGAGGTGTTCCTATCGGGGAGCCCTTGATGATGTGTGTTTGTCCATTCTAGAAGAACCGCATCCAAAGTTTAGCAAAGTTTTGACTGATAGTGCCCAACGTACTCAACCATTGGCATCCCAAAACAATATCACATCCACCCAAATGGAGGGCAAACATGTCTTGCTTGAGTTCATAGTCCCCTATCTTGATTTTAACATTGTGACACTTTCCTTTACAAGATAAGGTTCCCCCATTGGCTACCATGACCTCAAAGGAATTACAATTGTGGATATAGCAATTTTCCCATTGAGCAACTCTAGGGTCAATGAAGTTGTGCGTGCTTCCCGAATCCAAAAGGATGGAAATACGTTGGCCCTTGAAACATCCTGTAACCTTCATGGTTTGAGGAGTAGTAATGCTGCAAGGGCATGGATTGTAATTGATGTCTCAAGTTCCTGTTTCCCTTCTTCTTGTGGAGGAGGTGTTTCCGGAGGGTCCTCATCCTCATCACTCTCATCAATGATATCAGGTTCTCCAACATCTATCAAGAACAATTTTTTGTGTGCACACTTATGCCCCTTGAAAAACTTTTCATCACAATTGTAGCATAATCCTTGGGCACGACGTGCATCCATCTCTTCGGTGGTGAGGCGCTTGGGTGCAGCGAGGTTTATTATCATCCGGGTGTTGGGCTCTCGGGGGAAATGAAGGTATATCTTGAGAAAACTTTTATGGGCATCTTTGGGCAGAGAGTTTAGATTCGGCCAGACGAGGCCAAACTGATAGCTTCCATCATAGTTCGTGGTTTCAACATTTTGACTTACGCTTGGAGTTCCATCTTCAACCCACTAATATAACAACTCTGGAAGAACCCTTCACTCAATCCTCTTGTTCGATTGGCCAATTTTTCAAATTGAGCTTGGTACTCTCGAACTGACCCTGTTTGTTGTAGTTTGGATAAGGCTCCTGTGAAGTCCTCAAACTCACTAAGACCAAATCGAGTGAGTATTTGGGATTCAAAATCCTCCCAAGAGAGATTTGGGTAGGTAAGACGCAACCATTGAAACAAGTGTAGAGCCTCAGATTCCAAGTTAAAGGAAGCCATCTGGACTCGATGAAATATTGGTACATTATGAAGTCGAAAGAATTGGTCAACCCGACATAGCCACCCATCAACATCCTTCCCACTGAATTTGGGAAAGTCCAACTTGGGCATTCTAAATGGTGTATCATGGTCACGATTCCTTGTAGAACTCTCAGCTTGGTATTCTGATTTGGGTGGTTCTCTTCTTAGTTTGCTATCCACTTCAGTCAATGCTTCTTCTAAGCGATTGCTAGTGGCCTCATGCTCTAGGCGAAGACCTTGGACTTCTTCCCTTACGGAGTGAAAAGCCGAGTTCAAGTTCTCAATGGCTTTTGTTAGGGACTCCAAGTGTTCTAGTTCTTTCTGGTGTCCACGGGTACCCTGGGCCATTTTTTGACCTTTTGTGACCAGTTACTAAAAATAGAATTGAATTTTTTGACTTACTATTTTTAGTAAGTGCCCAAAAAAGTGCTTGGGTGCTATATATCAAAATGATCAGCAGGAAGAGGTGGTCACAATGAGCTATATCTCTCAACACTATTTTTTGGCACCCCAGACTCTTTTTTTTATTTTTTTATTTTTTTATTTTTTATTTATTTTTTTTATCTCCTGTTTTGCTGAGTCTAACGGTGTTTACAGATTCTGATTCTGAGCTACTGAGCAAAAGTTGGGTACTGGAGCACTATCTAAAACTGGCCGTGTTTCACACTCAAGATTCTCTGTATTTTGCAGGTGACTGATATGACAGTTCTGTTCGACTCAAGACCTGTGAATTCTCGCCTCGACCTCTCCGACTTCGATCGACCTGATCGTGGATCGCTCATCTGTAAATTTCTTATTACTCTCCGGACTTTCAACTTAAGTGTCACCCTCATTGCTTATCCCAAATGCATGTCCCTTCTGTTATTTTTTTGGTAGAGGACTCCTTTCTCATATGCTCACTTTTGAAATGCAGGTTTACGAACGGGGTGTTTGGATTCTTATTTTGATTTTTATTTTTGCATTTTTTACAGGTTGCAGTTTTAACAGAACCAGGGAATGCTAAGTATAGGAGTATGTACCACCCATAGGCCCTCTAATATACCGACAGTGACGAACAATAGTGCTCGGACCAATATTTCAGGCCACTACTCAAGGAGGATTCCACACATACCCTTGAGCACACTACCCGCCTCTCGACAATACGGGAGGGTAATCATCCAGGATGCCGTGTCCCGTAGACTATGAGTAATACAAGGCCGAAGAGCTTCCTAATGGCTAAAAGTTTGTTTAATCCTAGATGGTCTCCCGATATACCCGAAGATACGTGGGAGCTCAAGTCCGTGCGTGAGTTCTGTCTGAGGCCTGGGTATTGGAGCCTGATCGCCCCTCACTTCACTAGACGCTTTATGGGCTATCTAGCTTAGCCAATAACGACAGATCCTTCGCGATATTTTAAAACCCTCGGTACAGGGTTTCTACCTACTCAACTAATAATATATTTTTTTGTTTTTGGTCTGAAAAAAAAACACTGTATTTTTTTTTGGATTTTTTTAATAAGGAAAAACAGAATGGAAAAAACACATGGAATTTATACCTAACAGGCGGATTGGATGACAAGAATCGTTGCAGTTGCAGCAGAACTTGGCCCTGGAAAGCGCTCTGATACCACTTGTTAAGATCCTGCTATAAAATAAACTCAAATAACACACTCTCACACAATTGCTTGGAAATAACTCACATAAACATCACATTAATATAAAAGAAATTTGCATAAAGAACAATCTCACAATAGAACTGAATCGCAGGCCTCTTCGAGGGGGCAACCTCCTTCAATACTTCATTAATTTTGCAAAATATGGTTACATTGGGGCCCTTTCGGGTATTTAAGGAGTTTCCTTCCAAGGTTGGCTTACATGCAAAATGCCACCTGGATTACATGCATAATGCCACCCGAATTACATGCATAGTGCCACTTTGAATTACATGCACAATGCCACCCGAATTACATGCACAATGCCACCTATCTACCATGTGTTACATAAAAAAGGGTGCCATTTGTCATAGGCACTACCTAAGCTAAAACTTAGAACATTACAAACTATTAATCATGGGTACTACCCACGTTCACTAGGAATTATTACATCAAGGAAGTTATTACATTAAGGGTTAGGATGAGATCCTAACATCATGTTTAGTCAAACTTACATCTAACCCAACCAAAATACTATATTAGTCCAACTAGAATTAGTGTAAACCCAATAGTAATCTAAAATCAAGTCAATATTACCCAGACATGAAAGTGTCATAGGGTGATAGTGTCATCGTAATGCAAAATCATCATGCAATAATGTTGTTGCTCCCTTGTAACACACTTTTTGAGGTGAAAATTTGATGCAAGGCTATGATTTTGACACTTATTAATGCTCTAACTCTATCACCTATTGTTGGTGCTCATACCAAATCTATGTACTATATCGGTCTCCTCTAGTGGGCCATTAACATTTGCATAAAAAATAAAGCTGTAGAGATCATTTTCTCTCCTTTGCATGGTTAAAATGAGTCTAGTTTTACCACTCACCCCTTTTAGATCCCAAGCCTTTCAACCTATTTTCATTGTCTATCCCTAGTTTCTCATTATTGCACTAGTGTGAATCCTAGTCAAGTCGAGTTTCCTTAGTCCAACTTGATTTTCCCTCCAAAACTTGAGCAAGCACACTAGGGCATGACAACATTTAATGTTGTCTAAAATACAAATTTTAACATCACTTCTAAGCAAATAATCATAACATCAATCATATCGTATCTATAACCACAAGCAACAAAAATATTTTTATTTCAAAATTGAGGTATTTATGTTAGTTTTTTACGCATTTACTATGTAATAAATGCATAAAAAAGGGTAAATGTACACTCATTTTTGCATGCAGGGCTAATCTTCAAGCTCATAAATCCCTTCATTAATTAGCGTTTTAATCATCCAAATTGAATCAACCTTATCTTCGCCCAATTTTGGAGCATTTATTGATTGAAGAGCAAAATTTCCAAGGCATACGCCATCGATATTTTTACAAATTGGTAGTACTTTTACCAGAAATTTTAGTTTGACCTTTCCCACCAAATTTTAACCTCCAACAATCATCAGGTGAAGTGCTTTTTCCACCCAATACTTTTGATTGTCATGCACTAAAACAAAAAAATTGACTTTTTTTCCCTCTCAATTTGTCCACTGCTAATGAACCAAATCCCTAAAATCTTATTCATAGCTCCTACAAAAATTTGAAATCCAAGAATTTCTATTTCTCATTTTCTTTCATTAATGGCTTCTTGATCCTTTTCATATTCTTTCCATCTCTAATATTGTAATACTTAATGCAATTATTCCCTAAGGAGCCATGGCTTTCTATAAAGCTAACACTTGGGAGATCTCAATCGATGGGCTTTTGAAAGCAACAAAGTATAGAAAAAATATCTCTAGAACCATAAGAATTTATCATTTTGTATGGCAATATTATACCAAAATATTATCACAATCTTGTAAAGGCTATCCTTGTAAGTACTCATCTCTTAATATTGCAAGCATCTAAGTGTTCAAACTTTCTCCAAGCAATCAAATCTTCAAGCAATCTCAAGTATCTAAGTTTTCAAGATCGAGAATTCAAGTGTCAACAACAAGCAAGCCATTAACCTTTCAACAAGCTTCCAGAAATAAGGGGAAACAACCTTGTGTTGTGGGTTGTGCTCTTTTCTCTTATTTGTTTTTATACTTTTCTAATCGTGTCGCTTTAAGATTTTGTCTTGTTGCATTTGGAGCTAATATTGCTTTTAGTTAATATCACATTTCTCAATTAATCTTCATTTTAAGCAAGTAAGATCTATGTTGTCCTATTGTATGATAAGGTCTTTGTACTCCCTAGTTAGAGCTATGCATCATTGTTATCATAATCTTAGGCTAGCTTGCATTTAATCTTGTTAGTCTGCTTTTAGAGGCAAAAGCACTATTAGACTATAGATCGATGGTGCTATCGTTATTCGCTTTATGCATAGCAAATTTTCTAACTCTCATCAAAAGCATTAATGATGCTATTGTAACCCAATAACGCTTTTTACCACTAGGCATTTATTTCATGTACTTAAATCATTTTATCATTTTGTCTATCTAAACAAGGGTTTGATTACTATTCAAGCAAGTCCAACATCCTTTATCATCATAAACAAATCCCCCTCTTACAGTTCTTATCTATTTTATAAGTCAAACAAAAGCATCATCGATAGGTGAAAGCTTTGACAATGCTTCTATGAACTGACAACACTTCTACCTCTATGGGCATAAGTAAACTTTTTTAACTCCAATCTTTGTTATTTAAGTAATTAGGACTAAGACTTATGTATTTATACCAAGTTTTGTTTTCTATTTATTAGCAAAATAGAGAAAAAGGAAAGAAAAATTAATTTAGTCTTAAACACATAGGAGGCTAGTTTAATCTTTCAACTTTAGAATTTGATCAAAAGAGCATATAGTTATAGCTTAGGACTTCTTTGTTATATTTTCTTATACCTATACCTCTTGAAAAAAATATTAATTTACTTTATTATCAAAAGCAAAGGTCATTTTAACTTTAGGCCTTGTATGTTACATTAAGACTAAATTAATATTAAGCTTAAATTAAAATTATATACAATATTTTAATAACCAAACTTTAATTTAATAAATATATATTAAATAAACAACATTCTTTATAAAAAAAACATCTAAAATAACATTATAAAATTAAAAATACTTTATTTTATTATAAAATTATTTATATTTTTATATATTATAATTTCAAATCTCACAACTTAAAATTATTTTATTCTATTTTATTTTTTTAAAGGGGTAAATATTATTATGTGGTCACGATATAACCATTACATAGCATATCCGCAATATTATTGGGGAAGAGATTTGAACCTGAACTTCTCAAGTTTAACTACCCACTTACTCTCCAACTCCTCTCACAATTAAAAATTAATAAAATAAATTTATTTAATTTTAAAACCTTAAAAAAAAATACCCAAACCTTAAAACTCACGTAATTGCCAAATCTAATATCTAATTTGAATTTAGTTTTTTAATGAGGTAGGAATGCATGACTTTGAAAGGTGAGGTCGTCATGAATATGCTAAACGAGGATAGGCTAAAGTGGATAACGACAAAATGACGATGGGTTAGGGTATGGTTGCCCTCCTTAGGCTAAAGCGGATAACGACAAAACGACGATGGGCTAGGGTATGGTTGCCCTGCTGGTCAACCCTCTTTATTTAAACATAAAAATATATTATTGAAAATAAATAAATTATTTTATGTGTATTAAAATATAAAAATAAAATTTATTATTAAATTTTTAATCTCGCTAAATAATATATAATAAAAAAATTAAAACTAACACTTTAATTTAATAAAAAAATAAATAAAATATAATTTTAATAATTTAATATTATAAATATTAATTAAAATGCAAAAAAATGTATAGTTTAATTAATTTATATCGTGTAAAATAGGTAGATAAGAGGAACCAAAAGAAAATAATAAATCAAATATGAGATTAAATTTTTATTAAAAAAATTAATTCTAAATTTTATCATTGTTAAATTTTATATTATAATTTATATATAGTTATAGTTATTTTAAAATATATATTTTTTCAATTGGTTACATCATCATTGCATAATAGTATTATAACAAAGTTTGCATAATATTTATGTATTCTTTAGACATAACAAATATTAAAATTTATTTTTTCTTAAACTATTATTATTATTATCATTTTTATATGTATTACTTCATCATCATATAGTAGAATGTTTTTTTAAGATTTGATTAATGTGATAAAATCATAGGAACAATGCACACGATTGAGCAGTCTCCTCTCAACCATAACCTCTCATATAGCTGAGAGCCCAATGTATCCTTTAGACATAACAAACATTAAATTTTATTTTTTCTTAAACTATTTTATTTTTTAACTATTTATTTATTTATTTGAGAAACCCCCTATAATCGACGTATAGGCAGAGCAGTCTCCTCCCAAACATGACCCCTCCTAAAGTTGAGATTTATACTTATCAACAGGGAATTTAACACAAACCCACCACACCCTCACTCCCTCACACACTCGCCCAACGTTGTGGTTTGAACCTTGGACCTCCTAAAGAAGAGCCAAATCCCGAACCAATCCCATGTGCATTTTTTCTTAAACTATTATTATTATCATTTTTATATGTATTACATCATCATCACATAGTGGGTTTTCTTTTAATATTTGGTTTGTGTGTTAAACCCTATGACCAATGCACATGCTAACGCACATGCTGACGCACATGCTGACGCACATGCTAACACACAGGCTGGACAGTCTCCTCCCAACCATGATCCCTTGTAAAGCACATAGGGCTGAGTAGTATCCTTCTTTAACATACAACCAACACACACTCACCCCCTCACACACTTGCCCATGTCGCAGTTTGAACTTTGGACCTCCTAAAGAAGAGTCAAAGCCCAAACCGTTGCATTGTCCCCCCTAGGACATCACATAGTGAAATCGATTATAACAAATCTTGGATATTATGTATGTATCTTTTTCTTTTCTCTTTTTTTATACATAAGAGATCCGGTTACATCTACAGTCCTTTTCCACTACCCAGTAGTGTCCAAATATTGGGGTTGCCCCCTATAACCCCTATTCCATCTCGTTATTATTCAGCCTAGTGTGAAATGGATCAGTAAGTGTTTGAGATTCATATCATCATTGTCGATCTGGCATGCACTCAAGGATTCAGATCGAACTACTACCTTTGCAAAGGATTAACTTCCTCCCAAGGTTTGAACCTAGGTTTCTTGTTGGTAAATGCCCAGCCACACCTACACTTACCAATCCACCTAGCCCTTTGGGGTAAAAAGAATTATGATAGCCAATGTGATTTGAACCAGAGTTGAATGGACCCATAGTATAGATTGCAGACCTCAACTGGTAGCCTCACACCAACTTAGCCACTCACTCACCCTTTTATTTATATGTATCTTTTGAACACAATAAACATTTAATTTTATTTTTTCTTAAACTATTCTATTGTCAACATATTACATCTTCACCACATACTAATATTACATAAAAACATAGATTCCTTAGCTTAGATATTATTTATGTATCTTTTGGACACAATAAACATTTAATTTTATTTGTTCTTAAACTATTCTATTATCAATATGTATTACATCGTCACCACATTGTAATATTACAACAAAGCTCATATTCACTAGCTTAGTATTATTTATGTATCTTTTGGACACAAGAAACATTTAATTTTATTCGTTCTGAAACTATTATATCATCAATATGTATTACATCGTCACCACATAGTAATATTACAACAAAAAGCTTAGATTCACTAGCTTAGATATTATTTATGTATCTTTTGGACACAATAAACATTTAATTTTGTTTGTTCTTAAATTATTCTACTATCAATAAGTATTACATGGTCACCACATAGTAATGTGCAATGCAATGGTTTGGGCTTTGGCTCTTTTTCAGAAGGTCCAAGGTTCAAACCGTGGCGTGGGAAAGTGTGTAAGGGGGTGGATGTGTGGTGGCTTTGTGTTAAATTCCCTATTAAAAAGTATAGATCTTAGTTTTACGAAGAGGTCATGGTTGGAAGGATACTCCTTAGCTAGGGTCACAAGGGTTTCTCACAATAACCAAATAAAAAAATATTACAACAAAACTTACCACATAGTAATATTACAACAAAACTTAGATTCACTAGCTTAGATATTATTTATGTATCTTTTGAACACAATAAACATTTAGATATTATTTATGTATCTTTTGGACACAATAAACATTTATTTTTATTTTTTTTTTAACTATTCTATTATCAATATGTATTATATCCTCACCATATAGTAATATTACAACATAACTTAGATTCCCTAACCTAGATATTATTTTATATTATTTATGTATCTTTTGGACACAATAAACATTTAATTTTATTTGTTATTAAACTATTCTATTATCAATATGTATTACATCGTCACCATTAAAACAAAGCTTAGATTCCTAGCTTAGATATTATATATGTATCTTTTGGACACAATAAACATTTAATTTTATCTATTATTAAACTATTCTATTATAATATATATTACATCGTCACCACATAGTAGTATTACAACAAAACATAGATTCACTAGGTTAGTATTATTTATGTATCTTTTGGACACAATAAACATTTAATTTTATTTGTTTTGAAACTATTCTATTATTAATATGTATTACATCGTCACCACATAGTAATATTACAACAAAACATAGATTCACTAGTTTTAGGTATTATCTATGTATCTGTTGGACACAATAAACATTTAATTTTATTTGTTTTGAAACTATTCTATTATTAATATGTATTACAGCGTCACCACATAGTAATATTACAACAAAACTTAGATTCACTAGTTTTAGGTATTATCTATGTATCTGTTGGACACAATAAACATTTAATTTTATTTGTTCTTAAACTATTCTATTATAATATGTATTACATTGTCACGCATAGTAATATTACAACAAAGCATAGATTCATTAGCTTAGATATTATTTATGTATCTTTTGACACAATAAACATTTGATTTTATTTGTTCTTAAACTATTCTATTATCAATATGTATTACATCATCACCTCATAATAATATTACAACAAAACTTAGATTCCTTTATATTTTAAATTTGTTCTTAGACTATTCTATTATCAATATGTATTACATCGTCACCACATAATAATATTACAACAAAACTTAGATTCCTTTATATTTTAAAATTTTCTTTGTTAAGATTTAATAATATTAATGTTTATTCTTAAACTATTTCATTATCAATATATATTACATCATCATCACATAATAATATTAAATTTTTTATATTTTAAATAATTCATTGTTAAGATTTAGTAATATTAATGTTCATAGTTCAGTTCACAAACGCAGTTCACATGTCTGCACAATTCCCTTAATTTCAATATCGATTCCCTTACCTTCCATGGATACACCCACCAACGCTGCCATGGACTACATATATCCAGCCATATGCTTTCCCCTGCTCGTAGCGCTTCCCCTCATTGTTTTATCCTCCTTCTTCAAGAAGGATAAATATCATCTACCGCCCGGCCCTCCGAGATGGCCTATCCTGGGTAACCTTCTCCAAATCAAGCTCTCCTCCCAGCCCTTCCATGCCTACGTGGGGAACTTGAAGAAGAAATACGGGCCAATCTTCACCCTCCGCAAGGGGCCGCACACCATGATTATGGTGGGGAGCCACGAGCTCGCCCACGAGGCGCTGGTGCAGCGGGGCGCCACCTTCGCCACGCGGCCGACCCCGCGCGGTGCTCGCAAGATCGTGAGCAGCAACGGGATGAGTATCAGTGCCGCCGCCTACGGCCCCACGTGGCGCGCCCTGCGCCGAAACCTCGTGGCCGAGGCGCTCAGCCCCGCCGCCATCAGGTCCTTTAAGCAGGGGCGGGAGTGGGGGATGGATATCCTCATGGAGGAGGTGAGCAATGAGGCCCGGAGCAACGGTGCCGTGGTTGTGGTGCGCCACCTGATGTATGCGGCGTTCTGTATACTGTTGTACATGTGCTTCGGGTTGCGGCTGGAGGAGAAGGCAGTGAGAGAGGTGGAGGTAGTGTTGAGGGATTTGCTGCACGGAGGGGGCTACGCGTTGGAGGGCACATCTCCTCTGCTTGGTTTCTTTTTCAGAAAGCGGTTGCTGCGGACGAAGGCACTCCTGCAAAGGCAGACAGAGACGCTGGTTCCGCTTATTGAGAGACGCCGGGAGGCCCTGGCTGAAAAGAAGGCAGACGATTGCAGGTAATGGAGGAAAATCTTCCTATCTTTCCTTCCGGAATTTTTTTGAATTGGTAAATGCTCCAAAAATTATGCATTTAATGCGTCCCAGACAAATTAATGTCAATTTTGTTAACGAAAATTGGCTGCTTAGCTAAATCTTTTGGATTTTATTCATTTTTATCATGCTGGTTATCTGAAAAGGAATTCCATGCCGGGCAAATAAAATCTTTAGTCAATAAGAACATCATCTAATGGTTAAGTTTTTGGTTTTGAGAAAGTTTAAATTTCAAATGAGAACATATTAAGTGTTTGGTTTTTAGAAAGTTTTTGATTAAGTGTTTGTTTTAGCTATCTAAGGCTAAGGAAAGGTCAGGGTTTTTTTTTATTTTGTGTAGCTGTTCCAATTAGTTCAATGCCTTGGAAGGTTGAGGGTAAGGAACAGTTGACTTCCTAGCAGGTTAGGAAAAGGTTGGGGTTCCTTTGACTTTTTCTAACTATCCCAATTAGTTTTCATTGACAGCAGGTTAGGGAAAGGTTGAGGTCCCTTTGACTTTGTCTAACTGTTCCAATGAGTGTCCATTGACAACAACAGGCTAGGGAAAGATTGGGGTTCCTTTGACTTTGTCTACCTAAAGCTAGGAAAAGGTTGGGGTTCCTTTGATTTTGTTTACCTAGGGAAAGGTTGGGGTCCCTTTGACTTTGTCTAGTTGTTCCAATTAGTTCAATGCCTTAAGGTTGAGAGTAAGGAATAGTTGACTTCCTAGCAGGTTAGGGAAAGGTTAGGGTCCCTTTGAGTTTGTCTAACTGCCCCAATTAGTTCCCATTGACAGCAGGCTAGGGAAAGGTTGGGGTCTCTTTGAGTTTGTCTACCTCAAGCTAAGGAAAGGTCGAGGTCCCTTTAACTTTGTCTACTCCAATTAGTTCGATGCCTTGGAAGGTTGAGGGTAAGAAACCGTTGACTTCCTAACAGGTTAGGGAAAGGTTGGGTCCCTTAGACTTTGTCTAAGAGCCCCAGTTAGTTCACGTTGACAACAGGCTAGGAAAAGTTTGGGGTCCCTTTGAATTTGTCTAACTGCCCCCATTAGTTTGATGTCTTGGAAGGTTGAGGGTATGGAACCATTGACTTTGTTTAACTTAGCAGGTTAGAAAAAATTCAGGTCCCTAGTGACTTTCTCTAGGACAAACTAAAGTTTAAAATAACAAACCCTTAAGGGTTAGGTGGATTGGTAAGTGCTAGTTTGACTGGGCACTTACTAAGAAGAGATCCAGGTTCAAACCTTGGGGAAACAATACGAAACCCAAACACCAGTAATGCATTTCAGGACAGGCTATAAAATACGAGATAGAATAAATTTGATGGATACAATCTTTGTACTTACCAATTACTTAAAAAAAAATAATAATGCTTAATGGTGTTAAGATCTTTTATATATTAAAAGGAAGTCTAAATTGAAGCACCTGCCCTCACCATGCCATTCAGGTGCCATTTGCCTTCTCCCTCCTTAGAAAAAGGTCTATGCGGAGTTTACGGCTCCAATGATGACTGGCGTTACCCATTCTTAGAGTTAAACATGGACTAGAATTTAGGTAAACACCTCCGAGATAAAGTTTTTTCCTAAGTTTTAGGCTGCTTACACCGTGTATTCTAAACAGCAAGGACGCCAATTTCGCTGAAAATATTCCAAATTGTACACTTGGAAGGTTAAGATGGAATTTTTATTTTTTATTTTTTTAAGCCTTTTGATTAACTTTTTAATTTACTAATACGAGATTATTTTAATATTTTTAATTATTAAAATTAAAATTGAAATAATTTATTAATTATATAAAATTTACGTATTAAAAATATATATTATTTAATTATTTATTTTTGAAAGGCAATTTAAACAATTTTAGTAGCGGAAATAATCACCACCACATAAAAGTTTTTAATTTATTTGATCTCATTATTATCTTTTGGCAGGGCGTACCTGGATTCCTTGCTTTCTCTGACGGTTGACGGTGGGAGATATTTGACGGAGAACGAACTGGTGACGCTGTGCGCGGAATTCATCAACGGTGGCACCGAGACGATGACCACAGCCCTGGAGTGGCTCATGGCCAATCTGGTGAAGCACCCCCACATCCAGGCCAAGCTCTACGATGAGATAGTCGCCGTCGCCGGAAAGGAAAAGCCGTTGGAAGACGACGACTTAAGTCGAATGCCGTACCTGAAAGCGGTGGTGAAAGAGACCCTGAGGCGCCACCCGCCGGGAAAGTTCCTTGTCCCGCACGCCGTCACGGAGGCGTGCGCCCTCGGCGGGTACGACATTCCAGCGGGCGCCATTGTGAATTTCTGCTTGGAAGAGATGGGCAACGATCCGAAGGTGTGGGAGAATCCAGCGGATTTCGTTCCCGAGCGGTTCCTGGGGGCGGACGTCGATATGACCGGGAGCAAAGAGATCAAGATGATGCCGTTTGGCGCCGGCAGGAGAATTTGCCCCGCCTGGGGGCTGGCTGTTTTTCATATGGAGCTTATCGTGGGGCGATTGGTGCAGAAGTTTAAGTGGGAGTGCAAGCCCGGAGAAACAGTGGAACTGGAGGAAAAGCATGAATTCACCATTGTTATGAAAAATCCTTTGCAGGCTGTAGTGAAAGAAAGGTAAATAGGTATAACACTAGAATTGCGTGGAATTTAAAGGAGACCGCAAATATATGTATAGAGCTATATGGTTGAACATAAGTCTCAGACTTACTTATAATGCGTTACTGACTTTTGTCAGTAAAGTTTTTAGCATTGAATAAAAGTTGTAATCAGTGTTTAAGTAGTATTAATGTGGAACGAACTCCACTACTGCTGCATTTAGCCCGTCAGCCACCTCTAGCTCTCCACCGGTAGATATTATGTTGGAGGAGAGCTTAGGTATAGTCCATAGACATATATCAAGATTCAGAGCTTAGTGGATAATTATTTTAAACGATGAAATTAGTTAAATTAATGTTATTTGATTTAAATATTGAAGTTTTTTTTAAGGTTAAAATTTTGTATAGTTTTTAGATGGGTTGAATTAAATAAGTAATCTTTATTAAAGAGTTATAATTATTTACATTAATATCTGACCTTATTTTATTTTATTTTTATAATTCATGTAATGTTATTTTTTTTGTTATTGATTTTGAGGATAAATTTTACTATTTTTCATTTTATCTTTTCAAATAAATCTTGCATTGATTGAGTATAATATAACTACTTCAAACATTGTCGTGTAAAATGTGTTTAAAAAATTTATATCATATTAAATATATAATAATTAATGTTAATTATTTTAACACATTCATAAACCAATAATTAAGAATTTAGTACATCTACATTCTAATTTTATATACATTATTAAAAAAAAAAGAATGCAATCTTTGTATACCTATATTTTCTATCAAAACGAATATTTAAACTCATGATATTTTCTAATTAATTTAGTTTTTCTTAAACATGTGGACTTTCTAGATTAACCTTCCAATATATACATAACTTTTATTCATCTTATTTTTAAGAAGTATTTTTGTTTTGACGTGGATGCAATTTCAATACAAAAGTATTTTTAATTTTATGTTTTTTCTATTGAGTATGTATTTATTTTTAAAACTTTATTTCAAACATCATATTGTTGGCAATTTGAGCAAGTTTGTAAGCAAAGTTGAGTTGTCATTGATGTCAAAAGGAATGCAATTGATTGGTTCCAAAAGAGTTTCATAATGTCTTATGAAGCATGACCAAAAAGAATTAAAGGGAAAAAAAGGTTTTCCATTAAAACCATTGAAGGAGAAAATAAAAGGTTTTCCATTAAAACCATTGAAGGAGAAAATAAAAGGTTTTTCATAAAAACCATTGGAAAATAAAGTATAATAATTTTATTATACTAAGGAAGCTTAAAGTCAATTATAAATTAATTTATTAGTTAATTTACTTAACTTGAAAAGTTATTTAAATTAATTATTAATTAATTAATTTATTAATTATAAATTAATTTAAGTTAAGGTTAAAACCCTAGAGTGGGTTTTAGATTTGAAATTCGAAAATCCAATTTCGAAAAGCGCCGACGTGAGGAGGAATGTCAAATCAAGTATATAAGGGGGAGCACCCACCTCATTAATATTCACCATGCCTAAGAAGATCGTGTGAGCATAGTAATCAACGTTGCGACCAAGGGAGAGAGAAAACATGATTTTCACGTGAGAAGAGGAGTGTTGAAGGCATAAGAGGAAGGTCTTTATCCTTCCTTCATGTGGGCCTTCGTAGCCCATGCGGTGAGTGCCCAAGTGCCTAGCGCTTAGGCTAGAGGAGACGGCAGATCGAGTCACGTCGAATCCCCTTTTTGTGGGGAGTACAAGGTATGTAGAATATTTGATCTCCAAAATTTTTGGAAGTTTAGTTGGGCAATTTAAAAATTAATTTTGCATGTTTATTATTTGGTTCTAAGGTTGCAAGGGAGTTATAAGTTTTGGCAAAATTAAATTTTTAATATTGTTTGCTCAAAGGTTTTGTGTGGAGTGAAAAGTGTTTGGTTGATATTCTATAGTGTTGAATATTATTAAGAGTGGTTAATATCCTATGGTGGTGGATATTATTTTAAGAGTGGTTGATATATTAGGGTGTTGGTCACTATTCTAATATTGGAGTTGATAAGGTATATCCAAGTATTTTGTTATGTATGATTTGTTGAGTGTAATTGAAAAAAGGAAGAAATAAGGCATTGATTATATTTTGGTCCAAGGAATATCTTTAAGGAAATATTGGAATAATATTTTGTCTTCTAACCTTCTTGAGTTTGGCAAAGAAGTGTTTATGGTTGTGGCAGATTTGTGAGGTCTATTCCTTATCATCAAGAAAAAGGTATGAGCACATTCTTCCATAGTTAAGTTGATTGGTTGGTTTTCTGAAAAATAAGTTTGGAGTGAAAAGGACTTGATTAGGGTTTCCTTATTAAGTATGTTTGAGTTAATGCTTCAAGGTTTTCTAGAATAAAGAGTTGTTATTGAAACCTTGTTTGATTAGCATTGTTGTTGAAGCCATTGATGGTGTAAAGAACTTGAACTAGGGTTTGAGTATCATTGCTATAAGCATTGTTGTTGAAGTGAGTTGTTGAGCAAAGAACTTGAACTAGGGTTTGAAAAGATCATGAGTATCATTATTATGTGAGATTTATTGTTGAGCATTGTTGGAAATATTTTGAGTTGGTGTTTATATGCTTGGACTAGGGTTTGTGAGAAAGGAGTATTTCATTGAGTAATTGGTTGAGTAGAGTTGGTTGAGCCTAGTCAAGTGGATGTGTGAAGTGATTGTTCAAGTTCCATAAAACAAACTATTCTATATTCTGAATTGAGTTGAGAAAGTGATTGAGCATTGAGTTGAATTTGAAGCATATTGAGTCTCTAACAATTCTCCTTATGTTTCTAAGAGAGTGATTGAAAGTGATTGAGCATTGTGATGAGTATAGAGCATATTGAGTCTCTAAAAATTCTCTTTATGTTTCTATGAGATTTGGACAAGTTCTATGTGGACTTGTTGAGCAGATTTAGAGGTAAGTTTTGTGTGGACTTGTTGAGTATATTTGGACAAGTTCTGTGTGGACTTGTTGAGCAGATTTGGACAAGTTCTATGTGGACTTGTTGAGCAGATTGGACAAGTTTTGTGTGGACTTGTTGAGCATATTTAGAAAAGTTTTGTGGACTTGTTGAGCAGATTTAGACAAGTTCTATGTGGACTTGTTGAGCAGATTTGGACAAGTTCTGTGTGGACTTGTTGAGCAGATTTGAACAAGTTTTGTGTGGACTTGTTGAGCATATTTGAGCAAGTTCTAGTGGACTTGTTGAGTAGATTTGGACAAGTTCTGTGTGGACTTGTTGAGCATATTTGAGACAAGTTTTGTGTGGACTTGTTGAGCATATTTGAGCAAGTTCTGAGTGGACTTGTTGAGCATATTTGAGCAAGTTCTAAGTGGACTTGTTGAGCATATTTGAGAAGTTTGTGGACTTGGTGAAGTTGAGTTGGGATTTGTTGAGAATATTTGAGTAGACTTGTTAGTATTTGGAGTTTTGTGGACTTATGTGGAGAGAGTTTGGTGTAGATTTGAGGATAGGTTTGTGCCAGACCAGAGACAGAGATTGAGCAGATTTGTACTAGACCGAAGGATTATGTTTAGTATAGATTTGAGATAGAGCTTTGGAGGTGATAGAGTAGAGAGGATAGTAGTCTCTAGTGGATAGATATCCATTAGCTAGGGTAGTGAGGACAGGTCTTCTGAGTGGGGACAAGAGTCTTTAGTGGAGAGAGATCCATAAGCCAGTGTAGTGGAGGCAGTAGTCTTCTAGAGGATCACCAGCTAGAGCTAGAGGAGAAGGGAGTTCTCCTATGGATAGAGATCCACGAACTTGATTTAGGGGATTGGTGTCTCCTTTGGATAGAGGTCCATAAACATTGTAATAGGGAAAGGATTCCCAAGAGATTTATTGAGAAAATATTAGTAAAATATTTTCTCCGTGGAGTAGCCCACATTGGGTGAACCACGTTAAATTGGTGTCTCTATTGTGTGTGATGATTTGTGCATTGCTTTGGTTATTGCTATTGATATTGCTATTGATTATATTGCTTAATATTTATTGAGAAAGAAAAGTAAAAAGTGGTCTTATACTGTTCACCCCCCTCTCAGTATAAGCTTGTGTTCTTCAATTGGTATCAGAGTTGGTTCCTTCAGAAAAGGTTTAACAACTTGAAGGAAGATCTTACAAGAACACAAATGGCAAAGAAAGGCAAAAGTAGAACCATGAGACATAAGAAGAAAATAACACACATGGTCATGAAAGAAAAGGAAGATGAATTCAATATTGTTGTTTTGGGAGGAAGAATGGAAATAGATTCAAGAGATGAATCAAGCAATGGAGAAATAACCAGGTTGATAAAGTTTTGTACCAGATGTAGGAATACAGGTCACCATGCAACTTATTGTCCACAAGAAGGTGAAGAATGTTTTGTTTGTGGTCAACTCGGTCATGATGCAGGTTATTGCAATGGGTTTAGTAGCGATGAAGATGAAGATGATATTTTCAAAAATGAAATCCTAGAGGTTGGTTCAAGAAAGGATAACAGGGACAATCAAAATAGGTATGAAGAAGAAACTCTACTTTCAATAATAGAAGAAAAATAAGATGCTCCTATAGAAGATCAAAGAAAGAAAGAAGAAAGATTCAAAAAAATAAAAAGAGGAAGCCACTCTTAAGGAACTTGTTGAATTGAAAAGAGAGAATGTAGAATTGAAGGGTCAAATACAAGAAGATGAGAAATGTAAGACAAAGCTTCTACAAGATCTCTCTGACTTGAAAGATAAGATTGAAGAGGCAAGGAAAGTTGAAAAAGGTATGGTTGAACAGTCAAAGGTAAAAGAGATAGAATGTGAAAGACTTATGGTTACTCTTGAAGAATTAAAAAGGGAGAACTCAGGATTAAGGGTTCAAGCTCAAGAAGATGAGAAAGCAAAAGCAAAGTTTCTACAGGAACTCACCAACTTCAAAATCAAGGTTGAAGAGGCAAGAAAAATTGAAGAAGGTATGGCCAAAAAATTAAAGATAAAAGATCTAGAGTGTGAAATATTAGAGCATGAGATAGTTTCACTAAGGATGGAAGTAAAAGGCTCTAAGGACAAGTTGCACAAGTTTGAGGAGAATCCAAAGACTTTGGACAGGATTATCAATGCACAAAAGTCATCAGTCACCAAAACAGGACTTAGTTCTAAAGAAGAACAAAGGAAACAGGAAGCAGAAAAAGGAGAGTCAAGCTCAAACACCAAAAAAGAAGAAGCGTCAAAAGAAGTAAGTAAAAGAGAGAGTGAGACTTCTAAGGATAAGTTGGATAATAGAAATTTCAACAAGGAAAGGAACAATGCACAAGTAAGGAACATATGGAACAAGAAACAAGATAGGTAGAAGAGACTAAGAGACCAATGAGGTCAAGACAAGGAAAATTCAATGGAAGATGCTTCTCATGTCACAGGTTTGGGCACATGGCTTCACAGTGCAGGACACATGAAAGACAAGAATATGGGAATAGACAACTTTTCCATGGGTATTGCTACTCATGTAATCAGTTTGGTCACAAGGCAATGAATTGCAGGGTTCATGACAGAAGAGGATATGGCTTCACTAGGAGAAATCCTAAGACATTTGCACCTCCAAGGAATAATAACATTAAGTGTTATAAGTGCAATAATGATGGTCACACAACAAAGTGGTGTAGAGCAGACATTCCAGAATCAAGTATGAACATGAACATGAATAGAAATAGGAACATAGATATGAACAAGAATAGGAACAAGAACATGAATAGGGATAGGAATGTAGACATGGATAGGAACATGGACATGGAAAATGGTCAAAGGAGATAGAAGGTTCAGATAATAAGGAAAGAGGATAAAGGTAAAGAATAGTGCTTTCTGGGAGTAGAAATACTCCCACCCTAGAATTAACCACCTCAAGAGGAGGTGGGGGAGGGGCTAAGCTAAGAGACTCATTCTTAGCCCCGAGCCCCAAGGGTGACCCTTTTCCATTGATGTCAAAGTGGGAGAGATTTGAGTAATGGGGAGAGCTTTCAGTCAGGGGAGCAGATCTTCAGGGGAAGCAGAAAAAGTTTTAGTATTGGCATTTTTAAAGAGTGGTTGCCATCAATGACAAAGGGGGAGATTGTTGGCAATTTGAGCAAGTTTGTAAGCAAAGTTGAGTTGTCATTGATGTCAAAAGGAATGCAATTGATTGGTTCCAAAAGAGTTTCATAATGTCTTATGAAGCATGACCAAAAATGGTTTCCATTAAAACCATTGAAGGAGAAAATAAAAGGTTTTCCATTAAAACCATTGAAGGAGAAAATAAAAGGTTTTTCATAAAAACCATTGGAAAATAAAGTATAATAATTTTATTATACTAAGGAAGCTTAAAGTCAATTATAAATTAATTTATTAGTTAATTTACTTAACTTGAAAAGTTATTTAAATTAATTATTAATTTATTTATTTATTAATTATAAATTAATTTAAGTTAAGGTTAAAACCCTAGAGTGGGTTTTAGATTTGAAATTCGAAAATCCAATTTCGAAAAGTGTCGACGTGAGGAGGAATGTCAAATCAAGTATATAAGGGGAGCACCCACCTCATTAATATTCACCATGCCTAAGAAGATCGTGCGAGCATAGTAATCAGCACTACGACCAAGGGAGAGAGAAAACATGATTTTCACGTGAGAAGATGAGGAGTGTTGAAGGCATAAGAGGAAGGTCTTTATCCTTCCTTCACGTGGGCCTTCGTAGCCCATGTGGTGAGTGCCCAAGAGCCTAGCACTTAGGCTAGAGGAGACGACGGATCGAGTCATGCCGAATCCCCTTTTTGTGGGGAGTACAAGGTATGCAAAATATTTGATCTCCAAAATTTTTGGAAGTTTAGTTGGGCAATTTAAAAATTAATTTTGCATGTTTATTATTTGGTTCTAAGGTTGCAAGGGAGTTATAAGTTTTGGCAAAATTAAATTTTTAATATTGTTTGCTCAAAGGTTTTGTGTGGAGTGAAAAGTGTTTGGTTGATATTCTATAGTGTTGAATATTATTAAGAGTGGTTAATATCCTATGGTGGTGGATATTATTTTAAGAGTGGTTGATATATTAGGGTGTTGGTCACTATTCTAAGATTGGAGTTGATAAGGTATATCCAAGTATTTTGTTATGTATGATTTGTTGAGTGTAATTGAAAAAGGAAGAAATAAGGCATTGATTATATTTTGGTCCAAGGAATATCTTTAAGGAAATATTGGAATAATATTTTGTCTTCTAACCTTCTTGAGTTTGGCAAAGAAGTGTTTATGGTTGTGGCAGATTTGTGAGGTCTATTCCTTATCATCAAGAAAAAGGTATGAGCACATTCTTCCATAGTTAAGTTGATTGGTTGGTTTTCTAAAAAATAAGTTTGGAGTGAAAAGGACTTGATTAGGGTTTCCTTATTAAGTATGTTTGAGTTAATGCTTCAAGGTTTTCTGGAATAAAGAGTTGTTATTGAAACCTTGTTTGATTAGCATTGTTGTTGAAGCCATTGATGGTGTGAAGAACTTGAACTAGGGTTTGAGTATCATTGCTATAAGCATTGTTGTTGAAGTGAGTTGTTGAGCAAAGAACTTGAACTAGGGTTTGAAAAGATCATGAGTATCATTGTTATGTGAGATTTATTATTGAGCATTGTTGGGAATATTTTGAGTTGGTGTTTACATGCTTGGACTAGGGTTTGTGAGAAAGGAGTGTTTCATTGAGTGATTGGTTGAGTAGAGTTGGTTGAGCCTAGTCAAGTGGATGTGTGAAGTGATTGTTCAAGTTCCATAAAACAAACTATTCTATATTCTGAATTGAGTTGAGAAAGTGATTGAGCATTGAGTTGAATTTGAAGCATATTGAGTCTCTAACAATTCTCCTTATGTTTCTAAGAGAGTGATTGAAAGTGATTGAGCATTGTGATGAGTATAGAGAATATTGAGTCTCTAACAATTCTCTTTATGTTTCTATGAGATTTGGACAAGTTCTGTGTGGACTTGTTGAGCAGATTTAGACAAGTTCTGTGTGGACTTGTTGAGCAGATTTGGACAAGTTTTGTGTGGACTTGTTGAGCAGATTTGGACAAGTTCTATGTGGACTTGTTGAGAATATTTGGACAAGTTCTGTGTGGACTTGTTGAGCATATTTGACAAGTTCTATGTGGACTTGTTGAGCAGATTTAGACAAGTTTTGTGTGGACTTGTTGAGCAGATTTGGACAAGTTCTATGTGGACTTGTTGAGCAGATTTGGACAAGTTCTGTGTGGACTTGTTGAGCAGATTGGACAAGTTCTGTGTGGACTTGTTGAGCAGATTTGGACAAGTTCTGTGTGGACTTGTTGAGCATATTTGAGCAAGTTTTGTGTGGACTTGTTGAGCAGATTTGAGCAAGTTCTGTGTGGACTTGTTGAGCAGATTTGAGCAAGTTCTGTGTGGACTTGTTGAGCATATTTGAGCAAGTTCTAGAGTGGACTTGTGGATAGATTAGTGTGAGATTTTGTGGAAGCTTACAAGACATTTTTGAGACAAGTCTTTGTGAAGACTTGTGAGTAGAGTTGATTGATTTTTCAAACCTTGAGTTAAGGTTTGGGGCATAGAGTGGTGTGGTAAGGCTTGAAGATATCGAGGATAGATTTGTGCTAGATCGAAGGACTATTTTTAGTGCATATTTGAGAGCAGAGTTTGGTGTAGATTTGAGGACAAGTTTGTGCCAGACCAGAGATAGAGATTGAGCAGAGTTGTGCTAGATCGAAGGATTGTGTTTAGTGTAAATTTGAGATAAAGCTTTGGAGGTGATAGAGCAGAGAGGATAGTAGTCTCTAGTGGATAGAGATCCATTAGCCAGGGTAGTGAGGACAGGTCTTCTGAGTGGGGACAAGAGTCTTCAGTGGAGAGAGATCCACAAGCCAGTGTAGTGGAGGCGGTAGTCTTCTAGAGGATCACCAACTAGAGCAGAGGAGAAGGAGTTCTCCTATGGATAGAGATCCATGAACTTGATTTAGGGGATTGGTATCTCCTTTGGACAGAGGTCCATAAACATTGTAATAGGGAAAGGATTCCCAAGAGATTTATTGAGAAAATTTTAGTGAAATATTTTCTCCGTGGAGTAGCCCACATTGGGTGAACCACGTTAAATTGGTGTCTCTATTGTGTGTGATGATTTGTGCATTGCTTTGGTTATTGCTATTGATATTTCTATCTTTACATTGCATAATATTGATTGGAAAGAAAAGTAAAAAGTGATCTTATACTGTTCACCCCCCCTCTAAGTATAAGCTTGTGTTCTTCACATATTAACTAAAAACTTAATAATTCTTTGACATCTAAATCTTTTAAGACACATTTATTTAGTATTTCATGGCATTAATTTAAAATTATTAATAAAATTTTCAAACTAAGAATTCTTTAACTATGACATTTTGGAGCACTCCTTTTACAACATGCTTTTATAATGTATTACAAGTTGTGATTCTTAATTTTTTGGTGTAGCTTTGTTTAATTTCATTTAAGAAACATATGGTTAAGATTTATATACAACTACTTCCTCTTCTCAATGAGATGTAGCAAAATATTTTTTCTCTATGATATTCTCTAACCAAGTAGCTATTGACTTCTTTTCTATTGTATAATTTGAAAGTTCTCATTAGTGAAGGTATTTTGATCTTCTACCTTTTATCTGACTTGAAATTCCACTCTTAGATAGAAATAAGTTAAGTGACCATATTCAAATAATTGTATGCTTCTAAAAGCAATATGTGGATGTGAACTAACAATTAATAATTCACCATGTCATGTTTAAAATTTTATTTTATTTATTTCACACAATGGACATAAAATCATACACCATCGTTGAAGTTTAAATGAGATTGTTATGTGTTGGAAGTATTACATTATTTGCCCCTCTTGTAATATTAGTTTGGTAGATGATTTATACTTTATAATGTATGAAAGTGAAAGGTTTAAAAAGAGATATTGAAGAGTCGCATTGATATGTGGCAAGATGAGAGTTTTGTCTTTATGAGAGGAATATAAAAGGATGCATCTCCTAGATGTTTGAGGAGAGTAATGCAAAATTATATATTGGAGACATCTCTCCAAGTAATGTAATCAATAAGAATCATTCTTCTATATTGTGTATATTTGAGTTATAGTTGTGATATATTGTTGTTATTCTAATATTAAGATTTATTGTTAGTTTGATTAATGGTATATTTAATTTATACTTGATTCTAGAAAATATTTCTATGAATTAATCTACTCATAATGCTAATAGTGTATCAGAGCTACAACAAGAGATTGCTTACACAAGTCCCATTGAAGATTGAAAAAAGTGAATGAGACCCGTAGAAAGAGGTTCATCACAAAGAAAATATAGTGGAGGTCATATTACTAGCCATTTGATAAGAGATATAGGCTTGAGATAAAGGAAGTGGCATAAGGTCATAGACTAAGTTTTTATAAGACAAAATCAAGCAAAAAAAAATGACAATATACTCTTGATATAAGAGAAGATCCAACCAAGATAAAGGCTGCAAATTGGAAGAATAGATCCTATAAGAAAAGGATATAATAGAGGCAAAGAAAGAGTGCTATGTAGCCCATGATAGTGACATCTAAGTTTTGGACATAATAGAAAATTGAAGCCAACAAGATTAAAGACAACATAAGTTTGAATAACAAAGGCAACAACATTGATGGCAGAGAAAATGTAGAACAAAAAAGAGAATTTTGAATATTAAAATGTGAGCAAAGTGCATTTTTAAAAAGTTGAAGATATTAATAGAACACAATCATTAAAGGTGAAAATAGAGATTTCAAGAGTTTTGTCTTTGTAAACACCATTTACTAGAGAATATAAGTGCCACCTGCACCTACATCAAGGATACAAAGGAGATTAGAATTCAAGTGATAAATTTTAGAGAGAAAAGATAACACGCAAGAATTTCTAGCATACATAGAACCAAAGGTAGCAAATGAAAGCAAACTAAAGGAAGCAAACAAGACATAGTAGAACATCAAAGTAGATGAAACATTGATGTCAATTTGAGTTATTTTATGTTGTCATTGATGTCACATGAAAAATTGATGTCATATGGATCACATTGAGTTTTGATGGGCAGATGATATTTTGGAAAGCATGGATAAATTTAGGGTTTTTGTGAAAACCAAGGTAGGCAACATAAAGGTTTTATTTAGAACCATGAATGGCAGATTTGACAAGGGTTTTTCTTAAAACCCAGGTTGGCCTTTTGTTTCATCGAAAAATGTGCCCCGATGATGAAGATATTTAATTTTAAATATTTAGTTTATATTTTAATTATTTAAAATTTAAATTTAAATTTTTAAAATTAAAATTAAAGTTAGCGCCGACGTCTAAAGAAAGAGGGAAAATCAATAATGCACCGACGTCATCAAAAATGAGGAGAAGACTATATAAAGGGGGATCCTAAGGTTCATTTGAAATTAATCCTTGCTCATGTTAATCGTTGGCTAAGCATCCGAAGAGAGCTCGTGTGAAAATCATTTTGAAAAGGGAGACAACAAATAAATCCAAGGTTGATCGAAAGCCCAAGACATTGTGGGCAGAGTGGCACATTGGAAATTGGCTTTTTGTTAAGGTGTGTGGCAGCGCTTTACGTCAAGGTTCGAATCTCCTTGACTGCATTCAAAGGCATTGGAAGGAAAGCGCTCGAAGCACTTTTGGTTTATATGGAATGGAAGAAGGACTTAAGGCACGTCATGCCTTTTCCTTTCGAACAAGTGACTAGCTCATGTGGCAACCTTAGCCACGGCTAAGGCGCTCGCGGTGTGTGCAAGTTGGGGGTTCGAATCCCCTTGAGGAGGTAATTACGTTTTGCTCAAATTAATTTCGTTGATGCCCTAGGATAGGAGTTATAAGGTGGTTAAGGAATAATTAAAGTTTTAATTAAAATTTATTTTTATAAGGGCTATGATTATTATTTTAGAGGTGGATGAGTTGTTGATTTAATTTGATATTCATGAAATTGAAAAATTAAGATTTAGGAGAAATAAGGAGTTGTTATAAAATATTTTTTGAGAGACTTATTGATTATTATTTTTGATAAGGGTTTTATTAAAAAGGACTTTGGTGGATGTGTTTATTAAGTTGGAGTAAAAAGGTGTAAATTGAGTTATTCTTATCTTGTGATTATTATTTGAAGTCCAATAACCCTTATTGAGGAAAGGAAAGTTGTATTTAGTGTGGCAGATTTTGTGGATAACTTCTTGGATTCAAAAAGGTATGGGCACATTCTCCTATTGATTGTTTATGGTGCTTGATTTCTGAAATATCATTGGAGGGAAAAATATTGATTGTGGTTTCCTTTTCAAAAGTGGTTTGCTGAATGCTTCCAGGTTTTCTGGTTGAGAGTTGTGTTTAAAACTTATTTTATAAGCATAGTCATTAAAGCCCATTGGTTGTGAAAGAACTTGAAAAGAACATGAGTATCATTGTTATGTGAGATTTATGGTTGAGCATTGTTGGAAATATTTGAGTTGGTTGATACATGCTTGGACTAAGGTTTTTGTGAGAAAGAATAGTCCCTTGTGGTGATTGGTTGAGTTGATTTTATTGAGCCTAGTCAAATTATTGTGTGAGGTGATTGGTCAAGTTACATGAAACAAACTATTCCATCATTTTGATTTGAGTTGAGATTGATTTGATATGAGTTGTGTTGAGATTGAGCTTAGAACATATTGAGTCTTTAACAATTCTCTTTATGCTTCTATGAGTTGATTTGAGTTGAGTTGAGTTAAGATCATTGTGGGTCTTGTTGTCATCCATTGAAGAGGACATTTCCATTCATTTTTGAGTTCATATTTGAGCTTTTCCTTGATAGATTTGTGGATGAGATTTAAGTACTACTTGAGAATGATTGATTGAGCCTTTGAGAAGGCCTTTGTGGACAGTTTTGGGACAGCCTTTGTGGATAGTTTTGGGACAGATTTGTGGACAGTTTTGGGACAACTTTGTGGAAAATTTTGGGATAGCTTTGTGGATAGTTTTGGGATAGATTTGTGGACAAATTTGAGCAAGTTCTTAGTGAGATTTCTAGAGCATATTTGGGAAATTTCTTGGTGAGCTTTCTAGAGCATATTTGAACAAGTTCTTGGTGAGATTGTTGGAGCAAATTTTGGGTAAGTTCTTGGTGAGCTTGCTAGAGCATATTTGGACAAGTTCTTGGTGAGCTTGCTAGAGCAGATTTGGACAAGTTCTTGGTGAGCTTGTTGGAGCAATTTTGGACAAGTTCTGTGTGAGCTTGTTATTCAGTTTTGGACAAGTTCTGTGTGAGCTTGTTATTCAATTTTGGACAAGTTCTGTGTGAGCTTGTTATTCATATTTGGAAAAGTTCTGTGTGAACTTGTTATTTCCTAGCTTTGAGTAGATCAAATAAATCATTGTATTGGATAAGGATCCTTATTTATGTGTGAAATATTACAAGGAGATTATCTGGTGGAGTACCCCACATTGGGGGAACCACATTAAATATTGTGTCTCAATTATGTGTGGTGACTTATGCTCTTGCTTACTACTTCTATCTAAGTTATTAATGCACACTTCTATATTTGGTTATTACAATTAAGGACATTAATTGATATTGATTTGGAAATAAAGTAAAAAGTGGTCTTATACTGTTCACCCCCCCTCCTCTTAGTATAAGCTTGTGTTCTTCAATTGGTATCAAAGAAGGTTCCTTCAAAAAGGCTAAGAGATTGAGGGTAGATTCTACAAGAACATAGATGGCTTCACAGAATGGATCATCTACAAATAAGGCTCCATTTTTTTATGGTAACAATTATGATTTTTGGAGCATGAGGATGAATAACTACTTGATATCAGAAGGATATGAGGTATGGCAAATGGTTGAAAAAGAGTATAGGGTTGAAGGTGATCTTGAGGTAGATAAGACTATTAAGAAATTGGTTGAGAAAAATGCAAGAGTAATGAATTATATTTTGAGTGGGCTTCATGAGATGGATTTTTCAAAGGTCATGGTATGTAATTCAGCTAATGAGATGTGGACCAAGTTGCGGAATACTTATGAAGGAGATTCCAAGGTAAAGTTGGAAAAATTTCAAACTCATAGAAAAAGGTTTGAGGAATTGAAAATGGAAGATTCTGAATATATTGCAAAGTTTTTACTTTGTGTTGATGAGATTACTAACACCATGAGAGGCCTAGGTTTTGATATGAAAGAATTAGAAGTTACTCAAAATGTTTTGAGATCACTTCCCATGAAATATGATTCTAAGGTTTCAACAATAGAAGAGACAATGGATATGAACAAGATAACAATAGAAGAATTACAAGGTACTCTCACAGCTTATGAGATGAGGGTAAGTAAGCATCAGGTTCCAATAAAATATATTGCATTCAAGTCTTTAGAGAAAGATAAAGGGAAAGTTTTAGAAAAAATTATAGGTTCATATAATGATGAGGAAGCTAACTTCATCAAAAGAAATAAGGACTCAAATAATTGTAGGGATATAAGGAAAGTCAGATGCTAAAAGTGTGGTGATATTGGTCACTATGCATATAGGTGTCCACATGAATAAAATGGTGATGATGAAAAACAGGGTCACAGAAGAAAAGAAGATGGAAAGCATAAGCATGAAAAATATGACAAATACAAGCAAAACAAGTATGAGAAGAAGAAATTTTTCGTAAGGCAAATAAATCTTACTACATTGTAGAAGCAAGTGATATCTCAAATCATAGTGATAAAGACAATTCAGCATGAAAATAAGAACATCTATTCCTAGGAATATAAGGTGAAATAGAACATGCTTTGCGTGTGGTCAAATAGATCACAGATCAGGATATTGCAATGGTTTCAATGATAGTGAAGATGAGATGACATATCAAGGAAACAAGTATGGTCAAAGAAATCTTGAGAGTTTATTTGCTATAGAAGATTATAATGATCTTAGTGATAGTGAATATGAAGAAGGTTTTTTCTATGGAATAAGAGAAGTAGAAGAAGAAAATTCACTCAAAATAGAAGAATTTAAGCAAGAGGATAATGTCTCAGTTGATCTAAAGGAAGACTTCAATGTTATCCATGAGAAACTACAAGAGGTTAAAGATAATCTGAAAGAATTTAAATGTTCCTTACTTGAGAAATTTTATCCATCACATGACTAAAAAGGTCAAGATATTTTCACTAAGAAGGAAACATGTGTTTCAAAGGCTATAGAGATGGATGCCAAGTTGCTACTTGACACAAATAAAGAAAAAGAAGAGGAAGATTCCAAAGCACCAAAGGTCTCATATTTTAGGTTTGGGGAATCACACTCAAAAGGAAAGGAAGTTCTAAAATATGAAAGCAAGAAAGCACCTAATATTTGTGAGGAAATTTCCAAAGTTTCTATGGATCCAAATATTTAGTTTGGATCTTGTTTTGAGATAGGTGAATCAATTTTAAAAGAAAAAGAAATTATTGAAGAGAAAATCAAGGAAGAAACTAAGGAAGAGGTTTTAGATGCTACAAAGAAGGTTCAAGGATGCAATGCACAAGTTGAAAATGATCATAAGGATAATGGTCAAGAAATATATGAGGAACCAAGGCATGAACAAAGGGCTTTTCAAGGACATTGTTTTTCTTGTAATGGATTTGGACACAGGGCTATACATTGCAAGATCCATGGATCAAAGAAGTTTGATTTTTCTAGAAGAAACTTCAAAGGAAGAAGGTATGGTTTTCAGGGACATTGCTTCTCATGCAATAGGATTGGTCATAGAGATTTTAAGTGCAAAGGAAATGAGCAACATGGTTTTGGTTTTAGAGCTTCACAATTCAGAAGTCATGGTCATAATGGTCATGAAAACAAAGCTTCACAATACAGGGTTCAAGAAAGGAATGGATATGGAAATTATTTTAAGAATGAATTCAGGATATGGGCACCATCCAAAGGCTACAATATCAAGTGTTTTAATTGCAATAAATTTGGGCATATTGCAAAATGGTGTAGGACTCAATTCCAAATAGGTTCAAGGCAAGAAGGTCAACTAATTCATCAAGAGAAGGATATCAGAAAAACATGGAAGGAAGTTGATAGAGAAAAGAAACAATGTGATATGGGAGTAAAAGTACTCCCACCCAAAAATTAATCACCTCAAAAGAGAAGGTGGTGAGGGGGCTATGCTTAAGAGTCATATCTTTTAGCCCCATAGGTGTCCCTTTTTCCATTGATGTCAAAGGGGGAGAGATTTGAGTAAGGGATAGAGCATTGAGTTAGGGGGAGCAGCCAACAAATAGAGTATTGAGTTAGGGGGAGCAGCCTCCATAGATATTATTGCGTTAGGGGGAGTAGCTTTGATTCTCAAATATGGTTTTTGCAGTGATTGTGGTTTTTGCTTTAGAGGTGTTGCCATCAATGAAAAATGGGGATATTGCTAGAAATTTGAGTTATTTTATGTTGTCATTAATGTCACATGAATCATTGATGTCATATGGATCACATTGAGTTTTGGTGGGCAAATGATATTTTGGAAAGCATGGATAAATTTAGGGTTTTTGTGAAAACCAAGGTAGGAAAAATAAAAGGTTTTATTTAAAACCATGGATGGAAAATTTGAAATGGGTTTTTTTTTAAAACCCAGGTTAGCCTTTCGTTTTGTTGAAAAAAGTGCTCCGGTGATGGAGATATTTAATTTTAAATATTTAGTTTAAATTTTAATTATTTAAAATTTTAAAATTAAAATTAAAGTTAGCATTGACATCTAAAGAAAGAGGGAAAATCAATGATGCGCCAACGTCATAGAAAATGAGGAGAAGACTATATAAAGGGGGATCCTAAGGTTCATTTGAAATTAATCCTTGCTCATGTTAATCGTTGTCTAAGCATCCGAAGAGAGCTCGTGCAAAAATTCTTTTGAAAATGGAGACAAAGAATAAATCCAAGGTTGATCGAAAGCCCAAGACATTGTGGGCAGAGTGGTGCATTGGCAATTGGATTTTTTTTAAGGTGTGTGGCATCGCTTTACTTCAAGTCTTGGATCTCCTTGACTGCATTCAAAGTAATTGGAAGGAAAGTGCACAAAGTGCTTTTGGTTTGTGTGGAAGGGAGGAAGGACTTAAGGCACATCGTGCCCTTTCATTTCAAACGAGCGACTAGATCGTGTGGCAACCTTAGCCATGGCTAAGGCGCTCGTGATGCGTGTAAGTTGGGGGTTCGAATTCCCTTGAGGAGTTAATTACATTTTTCTCAAATTAATTTCGTTGATGCCCTAGGATAGGAGTTATAAGGTGGTTAAGGAATAATTAGAGTTTTAATTAAACTTTATTTTTATAAGGGTTGTGATTATTATTTCAGAGGTGGACGAGTTGTTGATTTAATTTGATATTCATGAAATTGAAAAATTAAGATTTAGGAGAAACAAGGAGTTGTTATAAAATATTTTTGAGAGCCTGATTGATTATTATTTTTGATAAGGGTTTTATTAAAAAGGACTTTGGTGGATGTGTTTATTAAGTTGGAGTAAAAAGGTGTTATGCTTATCTTGTGATTATTATTTGAAGTCCACTAACCCTTATTAATATTGGAAAGGAAAGTTGTATTTAGTGTGGCAGATTTTGTGGACAACGTCTTGGCATAAAAAATGTATGGGCACATTCTCCTATTGATTTTTTATGGTGGTTGAATTCTGAAATATCATTGGAGGGAAAAGGATTGATTGTGGTGATTGGTTGAGTTGAGTTGATTGAGCCTAGTCAAGCGATTGTGTAAGGTGATTGGTCAAGTTCCATTAAATAAACTATTCCATAATTCTGATTTGAATTGAGATTGATTTGATTTGAGTTGAGTTGAGTTGAGATTGAGCTTAGAACATATTGAGTCTCTAACAATTCTCTTTATGCTTCTATGAGTTGATTTGAGTTGAGTTGAGTTAATATCATTGTGGATCATTGTTGTCATCCATTGAAGAGGACATTGTCATTCATTGTTGAGTTTATCTTGAGCTTTGCCTTGATAGATTTGTGGATGATATTTGAGTACTACTTGAGCATGATTGATTGAGCCTTTGAGAAGGCATTTGGGGAAAGTTTTGGGATAGCCTTTGTGGACATTTTTGGGACAGCCTTTGTGGATAGTTTTGGGACAACTTTGTGGACAATTTTGGGATAGCTTTATGGACAAATTTGAACTAGAGGGAGACATAGGATAGTACAACACCACAGCGAGACGTAGGAGTTTGGAAAATTTAAGTACCATGCTCAGGGAGACGTATAAGTTTGGATAAGCTACACACCAAGCTTAGGGAAGCATTGAAGCAGTTCAAAGACTCAAGCATCACAAGAACCATAGTTTAGGAAATCAAAATGTTGAAGTGCCAAAGTGAAGGGAATTTAAAAGCCAAAGCACCAAGTCTAAGCGTTGATTGAAGACAAGATAAAGTGCTATGAAATAGGAGAAAAAATAATGTTCAAAAACATTAGAGGAATATTCATAAGGAGTGCCACGTTGAAGGAAAGTAGCCAGTTGAAATAACTCCTATGGTAGAAGTGAAACATTTTTAGAGATGCTCAAATAATGGTCCTTGCATGAACAACAACACACATTCAAAGGCATATCTCAGTTTCCAAAAAGGATAGTGAAACTTTCAAATTTATCAAAGACAACACCAAGTGGAGGTTCGTGTTTCAAGAAGTCGTTGAGCAAAAGAGAGGTAAATTTAGGATTTGTAAAATTAAATTTGAAATTCAAATTTAAACTAAGTGTGAATTGAATCGATAAGGTTCATATTTAATTTTTAAAATGTTAATATTTAATTTTTAATATTTATTTGGAGTGATAAGTTTATTAATAGCATAATTGAAGTTTTAATTATCGTTAGAAATTTTGGAGTGATAAGTACTGATAAAGAATATTAAATTGAAATATTTATTATTTTAATATTTCTTGAAATTAAAATATGTATTTGGGCCTTCCAAAATAAATTCTAAAATTGGGATTGAGGTGGGAGCTTTGGAAGAGAAAGTTAGGGCATTAGTTGGGTAGACGAAGTACTTTCTGGTTGTTGCAGAATTGAAGACAATATTGTTGCCCTAGGAGGGCCAAATGGGGATACCTTCAGATCCTCTTTTAGAGAGACATTTTTTTGTAAACTTGTTGAAGGAAATATCTCCAGTAAAGACTGAAGAAGCATAAAAAATTTCAATAAAAATGCTCTTTACGACTACTAGAAAAAATCAACATCTCAAAGATTTAATGAATTCTTGCTATAGTTAGAATCAAGGCCAAATATTGCCATTATAGAGGATAGTAGAATAAATAGTATTATATAGAGCCATTCATGATTTGTGTAAGCAAAATAAAATACACCCAAACAATGCAAGAAATAAACAAACAATTTGCAATGAAATAAAATGCTCTTTGTATTGAAATTTTAGGAGCCTTGATCTCCTCTTTTACAATGGTAATTTACCCCAAATTTGCAAGGGTATTATTACAAAATAATATCGCTTTCATGTATTTACGTCACAATGAGCAAAAAGGGGTGAAACCCCTTTTGCAAATCTAGTTGAATAGTGGGTGTAAATGCTCTTATTTGCTTTAATAGATTTTGTGAGTGGGATTGTGTATCCTTGGAAGACCATCCTTTGCCTCAATAGCTTCCAATAATTTATCACCTACACCTACAAGAATACGAACAACCCAAAAGGATCAGTAGCATATGAGGGGCCTCCACTGTGTGAGACCCTCTTTAATATGAATGAAAATATACAAACCCTAATTTGAATGCTTGCAAAGAGTATAATAAGATGCAAAACATGTAAAATAAACAAACAAAACTACCTTGTTTATACCTAATTTAGATATGTGTCTTCCAGGGTTGAAAGTGTCTTCGAGCAGATGTGAGGCTGCATCTAGGAATAGGCTAGGTGTAGTCATGCATCTCTACAGTTGTAGAGCTACATCTAGAACTATGTAGGTGACCTACTATATTTTGATCTAATTATAGAATAGATGCAAATCAATTCGAACCTTTGATAGTTCAACCTCCAAACTTCGGTTAGGGTTACTCTCACGAATTTGGTAGGATATTGTTATGAATTTTTTGATAATTCTTTTTTCGACCATCCAAAAAAGTGAATGGTATTTTATAACCTTTTGAAATGTTAGGGTTAGGGTTTGTAAGTGGTGAGGTAGCATTACCAAGTGGTAATCTAGGATTAGAGTACGATGAGTGATGAGGATTAAAGTATGATGAGTGGCTAGGATTAGAATATGATGAGTGGCTAGGATTAGAATATGATGAGTAGCTAGGATTTATCTATATATAACATATATATTTGTATATATATATATATATAATTAATGATTAGTATTTGGTATCTACAGATGTCCCTTTTTTTACTACATTGTGTAAAAAAATGTGGTGTAAAAACAAGAGACTTCTAGTTTTATTGGATGAAGAATTGGACTCTTTCTTCAATGTGCAAGAAGAACAATTTTAATTTTAATTTTTTTTTTTAACTTACCCCATAAATTGATGAATGGGTGAATAATGAAATCCATGATCCAATTGATCAATTATGAATGTATGAAAAAGGGCAGATGTGATGAATCCAAACATTGAAAATCAGGATCAAGGTGGTTACCCCAAATTTGGTTTAGGCATGTGTTGTCGAGACTTACCTTTTGGCAAAATGATGAGCAATTTTATTGTGGTAAATGAACTAGCCATTAAGGGTATGTGTATGATACTAAAATCATTTGGAGGTTAGTTTACCTCTATTGCAACCATCACATCTTCAACCCATCTCAAAATGGCATAGTGCATACCAATTTGCAATTTTGTAAAAGGTTTCCACTTTTGCTACCCTATGGAGAGGGTTTTATGATAGCCTTGAGAATTTTTTTCTTGAATACAGGTGCTTTCCAAATTGATTTTAATTTCAATCATGATGACATGGGATTATGTTTTGAAGGTATTGATGGATTGATGTGATGATTTTGTGGTGTTTGATTGTTTAAGGGCTTTTGAAGCCATTTGTATTTGAAGGGGAGTTGTGTAATATGGTCACAAATAAAAGTCAATGTGGGTTACCCCAATCATGGAAAAGATGCACATCATCGAATCATTACTTTTGACACATTGATGGTATTTGATTTTGGTAAAATTTTTAGCCATGGGTAAACATTCAGGGATAGGTCTACACTTTAGGCTTTAGGTCTACTTGCACTTGATAACCTTTCGATCGTAGGTAGACGTACAGGGACAGGTCTACACTTTAGACGTTAGGTATAACAAGTGTTTGTTTGATTGATATTTTTTCTTGTTATCTACCCCAACAAAAAGGGTGTATGATAGTCTTTGGTAATTATTCTTGAATGAACACAATTTCTAATATTGAGTTGCCAAATTGATTTAATTTGGGATAAGATGAGGTGGGATGATGTGTGGGATGCATGGATGGATGATTGGATGATTTTGGGTATAAATAGGCTTGGGGTGCTCATGTTGACTTCATTATTGCATTTGAGAGTTCTATTTTCGCATGTGAGAGGGAAGGAGATTGAGTGGTTATATTTGTAAATTTTTTAGGCTGATTTGATGGATTTTATTTTGAACAAGTGTCCTTATGGTGATATACCCATCCTACCAGATTGCATGGATAACTAGTCATTGCAACCGTTAGGTGTCTAGATTAAATCACTATATACAAGGTTCACTCGAGACTCTTTCTTTTTGGATCAAAATTATGACCAAAGGGTTTGGTTCCTTTGGAGCCATTTGAATTGAAATGTGACCAAAGGGGTTTGGTTCCTTTAGAGCCTTTTGAATTGGATTGAACAAAGGAGTTTCATGTACCTTTCAGAGCCTTTGGATTGGATGTGACCAAAGGGTTGAGATGTCTTTGGAGCCTTTTGAATTGGATTGACCAAAGAGGTTTAGTTCCTTTGGAGCCTTTTGGATTGAATTGAATTTGGACTTGAATTGCATGAATGATAATGTAGACAAGTGTCCTTATGGTAATCTACCCATCCTATCAGATTGCATGGATAACCAATCACTACAACCGCTAGGTGACTAGAGTAGATCATTGGATACAGGGCTCACTTGAGAATCGATTGACCAAAGGGGTTAGGTGCCTTTGGAGCATTTTGAATTGAAATGTGACCAAAGGGGTTAAGTGCCTTTGGAGCCTTTTGATTGAAACTGTGACCAAAGGGGTTAGGTGCCTTTGGGGCCTTTGAACTGGAATTTGAATTTGGATATGGCGAGGCAAAGGGCACAACCTTTGACAAAAGAATACAACCTTTTGAACCTAGCAATTGATGTGTTGATTGATGTGAATGCAAGGCAAAGGACACAACCTTTGACAAAAATATGTAATCTTTGAAACCTAGCAATTGATATGTTGATTGATGTGAATGCAAGACAAAAGGCATAACCTTTGACAAAAGGATACAACCTTTTGAACCTGGCAGTTGATATGTTGATTTATGTGAATGCAAGGCAAAGGGCACAACCTTTGTTAAAAGCACACAACCTTTTAAACCTAGAAATTGATGTGTTGATTGATGTTTGCATTGATAAAACCACACCAAAGTCTTATAGATAAAGTAAAAGTGCCTGATTGAGTGATTGATTAAGATTTTTACTAGATTGGTTGATTTGATTGATTGGGGGGAATGTGTGATACTTGGATTACCTCAAGTTGTTTGACTGCTTGATGTGATTGTTGAAGAATTTGAGAGACCTTGAACCCCCTATTTTGATGATTTAATGTGATTGATCAATTGATGTGATTTATTTGATTTAATTGATTGTTGAGGAAGGTGTGATACCTTGAAAACCATCAAGTGGATTGATTGTTTTTTTAATTATTATTGGGGGAAGGTGTGATACCTTGATTACCTCAAGATTACATTGTATTTTTTTAATTTATTGATTGAATTTAATTGATTGATTTGATTGATCAAATTAATTGATTGATTTGTTTGATCAACTTGATTGATTGGTGGGAAAGGTGCGAAACCTTGAGCACATCCAAGTGGTTTGATTGTTTGTATATTTGGTTAATCAATTGAATAAATTTAGATTTGATTGATTAGTGGGGAGGGTGCGACACTTTGAACATTCCCATAGCGTTTTGATAATTGATGAATTAATTATTGGTGAAGGCATGATACCTTGAACACCCCTAGGTTGTTAATGGTTGTTTGATTGATTAGTAGAAAATATGTGATACCTTAATTGTTCTTGAGTGGAGTTGATGGCTAGATTGTGACTTATTGGAAAGGTATGATAACTTAAAAAACTTAGGTTTATGATTGAATGTGGCTAATGGAGAACATGCAATACCTTGAGCACCCCAATTAGTTAATTATTGTTTAAATGATTGATGGGGAAGGTATGATACCTTGAACATCCCCAAGTTGATTGATGGCTTATGTGATTTATGAGAAATGTGTGATACCTTGAAAACCCCCAAGTTGGTAGATGGTTTTGATGTGTGTGTAGTGAATGATTGTTGGTTTTTAATTTTGGGTAATGTTAGACTCGTCACTTGTGACTTACGCCAATAAGCTAGCTCATCCAAGAGCGTACATAGATCTATACAAAATAAGTTCACTAATGTGACAAATATATCGCCATGCGTAAGGCTACTCCACTACCAAACTGATGTTTATAGTCCATTACTGTAATGGATATCACCCTATGGTTGTCAAAAATCAAGAATTCCAGGGATTCAAGCTCTCCACTCTTCTTTATTTGATTTTGCTTTAGGGGATTTTTAGGGATACTTGCTCGCTTTGAGGAAGAGCAAGGGATTTTTGAATTTGATTTTGGTGGCTTGCTCGTTTTGTGGAAAAGCAAGGGGATTTTTTTTTGAATACTTGCTCATTTTGTAGAGGAGCAAGAATTTTTGAATTTTCTTTTGGGACCTTGCTCATTTTGTGGAAGAGCAAGGGAATTTATATTTTTTCTTTTGATTTTGAGGGCTTGCTCATTTTTTAAAATGAGTAAGGGATTTTATTACTTTTGATTTTGGATACTTTCTTGTTTTGTGGAAGAGCAAGGGATATTTTTTGAAGGGGGATCTTGTCCTTTTGTCAATTCTTAGTGTTGTATACCATGTGCATAATTGGATGAGTAGGGAAAACCGTTCACTAGGGTTATGTGTAAGGGATTAGCCCCAAATATATTTATAAAAATATGGCGAATTAGTTTTGAAATCCAAGCAAAAAGTGTCCAAATGCCTGTATAAGGTTCACTATTATTAGGGATAATGTTGTGTTGTGGTTGATCCACAACACACCCCAAAATTGGGGACCCACCTTTTTTGCATGCTTTCAAAGAAGATCTCAGTGACCCAGATACTAAAAATCAAGAAAAAGGCAAAATTGCACAAGGATGGGAAAGTGTTGCGAAATCGTGACATGTTGCTCCGTCGTTGCCGAAAATGAAAAAGTGTCACGAAATTGTGACATGTTGCTCCGTCGCAGCCGAAAATGAAAAAGTTTCACGAAATCGCGAAATGTTGCTCCATCGCGGCCGAAAATGAAAAGTGTCACGAAATCACGACATGTTGCTCCGTCGTGGCCAAAAATGAAAAAGTGTCGCAAAATCATGACATGTTGCTCTGTCGTGGCCGAAAATGAAAAAGTGTCGCAAAATCGCGACATGTTGCTCCATCACGGCCGAAAATGAAAAAGTGTCGTGAAATCACGACATGTTGCTCCGTCGTGGTCGAAAATGAAAAAGTGTCACAAAATCACGACATGTTGCTCCGTCACGGCCTAGAGAGGAGAGAGAAAGACCAAATGGAAAATTGTCGCAAAATCGTGGTCAAACCAGTCAAACAAGGCAAGGCACTAAAAGTGTCACAATTTCGCGATAGAAAGCAGCAAAGGGGTACGAAGCAAAAAAATGTGGAGATATCACGATAGAAAGCAGCGAAAGGGCATGAAGCGAAAAAACGTCACGATATCACGACAGAAAGTAGCAAAGTGGTACGGAAGGAAAATCACGACATGTTGCTCCGTCACTGCCTAAAATGAAAAAGTGTCGTGAAATCACGACATGTTGCTCTGTCGCGGTCGAAAATGAAAAAGTTTCATGAAATCATGACATGTTGCTCCATCACGGCCCAGAGAGGAGAGAGAAAGACCAAATGGAAAATTGTCGCAAAATTGCGGTCAAACCAGTCAAACAAGGCAAGGCACTAAAAGTGTCACAATTTCGCGATAGAAAGCAGCAAAGGGGCACGAAGTGGAAAAATGTGGCGATATCGCGACAAAAAGCAGCGAAAGGGCATGAAGCAAAAAAACGTCATGATATCACGACATAAAGCAGTAAGAGCTACTCGGAATAGAGAAGCATAACGATTTCATGACATAAAGCTGCAAGATAGCTCCAAACGAAAAAGCGTCACGATTTTGCGACAGGTTGCAGCCAAAGGCATACCAAGTGAAAAACATCGTGATTTCGCGACAAGTTACGGCCGAAGGCGTACAGAGATGAAAAGCATCACGATTTCATGACAGGTTGCACCCACACGGCCTGATAGCAAAAAAGTGTCACGATTTCACGACATGTTGCGTTTTCGTTGAGCATGATGGTAGACAAGGTTGTTGGCAAAAAAACGTCACAATATCGTGACGTGCTATTTTTTGTCACGATTTACAATGGGGCAGTTATGAAACATGCAGAAGAGTACAAAACACGTGGCATACAGGTGTCAGAGTTGCAGAAGCGTTACATGTAAATAGAAAATATCGAACGTTTCAGCATCGAGCATGAATTCAAAAGCAATGAAAAGGCAAGAATACGAAACGATGCATTCTGGAAGCTAAAACGAAGCGACACAGGGCAAAAAAAATAGTCGTATTAGTTAGTATAAAATCAGAAGGGTAGATTGATACAAAGGTTGGAAATTGCTGCTAGCAGAGTTGTAGAGACAGGGGCCACAAGCCATTCTGGGCCTGCATCAGGAGCATTTTCCTCCACTTGTTCTGGATTTGTTAAACCTGGAACATTCTGTCATTGTAACTGAATATCCCTTTAATACAAAAAATACAGAGAGTTGGCATCTCATTGATAAGAAAGGAGTCATTTTTGCATGCATGATTTAATGTTTTATCTTTCCCTTTCAGATTTCTAGGCTTCTAGGTGAAGTTTAATGCAAGTGTTCTTGGTTGCTTCACGCGAATGTCTAAATCTGAAATCACAGTAAAAAACCCTAGAAACCCGCACCTAGCTTATCTGGATTGTGTGAATGTGCAGATTCAATAGGTTAGGTTGCATGCAAAAAACCTCATTATCTTCGATTTTGTCGAATCGAGATGGTAGCATTCTGGACGTAGTTTAACTTATCTTCTTTGCATTTCTTTTATTTTCAATCCTTTATTTTATTTCCTGCATTTTTATTATCGTCATTTAAATAAATAACTAAAAATCCATCAAAGCTCAAGATCGAAATAGATTCATTTCTTAGATTTATTCACTTTGAGTCCATTGCAAATTCAAATTAAAATAAACCATAGTGCCCCTTGTTAACATCCACTTGCAACACTAAGGTATTCCCAACATTTAAATTAAACAACATCATTGGTATACAAAGAACTAGCATAACAGGAACCTTGGAGAAATTATTTGTGAAATTTCTTTGCAAGCAGAGGATTTTGGGACTCAGATCCTATCGGAGAGTGTGCTTTCACAACTGGGTGAAAACACCACTCAACAGATTGGCACTAGAAGGAGGGTCGATGGGTTTATTTTAGTAAGATTTAAATTTTTTGTATATTTCATGCCCTAGTGATTATTATCTTTAGCCTTCTTTTAACAATATAATTTTGTAGTGTTAAAATGAGGACAGGAATTTCTATGCACTATTCCAATGCGTTGATTGTTCATACAGGTAATGTGATTTAATTTGATTATAAAAATAAATAAATAAATAAATAAATAAGAATTTTTGGGTATTAAAGTTATATTCTTTAAGATTCACTAATGGCTATGTTTACACCTTGGATGACAGGTAGCCCATTGAATATACCAGGAGTTCAACATTATTTACCCATTGGTTTTGAGGGATGTCTTCCTAAATTTTTGTCTAATGGGAAAAATACTGCAGAAGAACACATTCAAGCATTCAAATTTGTTGTGAATCACTTAACGAGTTGGTATGATGATGTTGCTTGTAAAATGTTCCTTTACACCTTGGACAAAGTGGCATATGATTGGTTTACAAGTCTGCCTTTAGGGTCTATCACTTCTTGGGCCCAACTAGAGGCAACATTTCTCAATCAATTCAACAAAAAGCAAGTTGACCCAATCCTCATGTACAATCAGTTGGCCTATATTAGAAAAGGACCAAGTGAAAATGTGAAGTCATTTTTTAAAAGGTTCTTTGGATTATATATGCAATCAGTGACATTTTATGTTCTTCAAGAAGAAGTGGCTCTCCAAATATACATCAATGCTCTTGACTCACCCATGTCCACATATTTGCGAGGGATGCCTCAAATCACATCTTTGTCACAAGCCTATACTCAAGCAATGGCAATTGAGCAACAATTGAGTTGTCAAAATTATGGTGTAGGTTTTGGATCATGTAATCTTCAATCATTTAATACCTCTTTTACCCACCCAATGATTTATCCACCTCAACCAAGTTCAAGTGTGAATCAATTTCAGAATCAACAATCATTCCCAAGCTTCAATAAATTTGAAAATCCTCAACCTACTATGCAAGATCAACCATCTTTCTCAAGTATGAATCAACTTCAAAATACTCATCTTGATTCAAAAGATGTTGCTAAACTCAATTTCAATGATTTTCATAAGAATATGATTTTAGGCAAGGGAGGAGTACTAGATCCAACTAGTATGGAAACATGTGACAGATTGGAAACCCTTGACTCACCAAAAGATGAATTCTATGAGGATGAATCTGATTCGGATGACACATTGGATGACATTGTTGAAAGTAATGGCCTAGGAAATTCACACCTTCCAAATCATGTTAAACATGAATCATGGGTTACACATGTGGATTATGATAGCCTTATCAATTTGAATGCAAGCAATAACCCAATTTTGGAAGTAATTGAACCATCTAAGGAAGGAGAAGATAAATTTGATGAGAAACATGTTGATGAATTAAAATATGATGAAGAAATAGTTGAGCATCACAATTTGATTTTGAAAGATGATCATTATGATTCTTTGGAAGAGTATGCTCACTCCAAACCTTCTGATGAAATTTGTGTGCCTATTGATATGCAGGATAATACAATTACCCTTTCAAATGAGGATATTACAAGTCCTGTACAATCTAAGAATGCTTTGGAAGAAGGGTTGGAATCTCATCAATGGTTGGAGAAGGATAATGATTCTACTACCATGGATGAAGAAGGAGAATCAATTGTTTTTGTTCCCCTTGGGGGGCAAGAAATCGAAAATCTTGATCCACCTATTGTTTCTACAATGTCTATGCCATCTCAAAATGATGAAATTACAAAACCTAAGTGGTGTGGGTTGGATGCTATTGATGATCCTAATGAAAATATGGATTTTGAGGCAACTCAAGCCATTGATCATGGAAAGGTGTCACGTGACACATATCTTGAAAAATTAGGCTCTTGTTTTGAAAAATATGGTCTCATGTTTGATTGGGTGCCTAAATTTGGTGTTTTTGAACAGGTATTGGATGATGAAGAAGACAACTAGAAAAAATAAAAGGCTACTAATACTCATCAAGTTATGATAAATTTTAATCATGATGGGTTGAGTATGGATGACAAGGGGAAATCTTTACCTTTGGTAGTAGCTACAAAAATTTCAAGTGATAGGTTACATGATGTCCCTTTGGATGCTAACATCATTAATGAGGAAATGCCAAATTGTGTTGATGCTTGTCAAGTTTTGAATGATTTTGATTGCTTTAAAATCCTGGAAAATGATTTGAATTCAATATTTTTAGAAATAGGCTCTTGTTTGCAACATCTCGCATTTGAAAATGAAATCCTACTTCTAAATCATGAATGGAACGATGAAACTTGCACTTTAAAGAATAGACAAGATAAAATTGAATACCAACCATTGTCTAATCAATTTGAGTTAATTCTCACGTATGATGTTGGTAATAGAACTAAATCAAAGTGGAATGGTGAGCATGGCAAGTTGAAATTTGGTGCATTGCTTGGTTTGATCTTATTGTTGTTAGATTCCTACAAATTTGGCATGTGTATTGTGTCATATGTTTTTTGATATATTCTAATCATGTTTGGGATCCAAGAAATTAATAGTCCAAGCTTGGCATCATATTGTACAATAGTGTATATAATTTTTGGTTTTTTGGTGTGGGCTTTCAAGTTTTTCTTTTTGGGATTGTTTTTGGGTTTTGGTTTTGGTTTTGGTTTTGGTTTGTGTTTTTCAAGTTTTATTTTTGGATTCTTAGTTTAATCATGATTTAAGTTGTGTGTTTGATTTCAATTGACATGCTTTGTTTGTTTTTATAAAAAAAATAAAATTGAGATGTCAACTTATGCTTAAGACTAGGAGAATATGAAATATTGGAATTGTCTTGTAAAATCTCCACAAGTAACACAAAAATTTTAAGTTATATCATTTGAAACTTGTGATGCATGAAGTAGTCAGTTTTGTATGGCAAACATTTCATCTACAATTCAAGAGATAATGCATTCATGTTACATCTCACTTTACATATACATTCCATCTTAGTTGCATATGCATCTTAGGTACAAATCATTAGAGTGTGTCAAATCCTCTTAGGGTTGTGCTATAACATAAATGTGAAAAAATCCTAAGGTTGGAAACTGAGTGTCATGATATCTAGAACTAAGCACATCTTATACATTAAAAAGGATCTTGAGCAAAATGATAAAAACCTAACTTGGAAGAAAAGGTTGGGCGAAAGAAGTATTTCAGGTCTATCCTATTATGCAACATGATCCTTAAAACAGTGGTTTTGACCACTTCCATAAATCTTAAAGCCTAAAATAAGAGTAGTAAGGCTAGGGCTAAATCCTCATCGAACATAGGTTGAGGATCCAATTCCCCAAAGCTTTGATTTGACCTACATGGAGTAGTAAGGATAGGGCATAAATTCTCATCTCGCTTAGGTTGAGAATCTGATTCCCCAAAGCTCCTATGTCTCATTTCATGATAAATATTGGATTGGAAGGATCGTACTACTTGTCCTCTGCAAAGGATGGGTAGTCATCCCCAAGGTCTAAGCAATAAAATTAACATTTTCCATTTTTATCCAAAGCTTGGATTAGAAGGATCATACTACATGTCCCTAGCAAGGATGGGTAGTCATCCCCAAGGTCCAAGAAGTAAAAAATTAATTTTTCCCATCTCATATTTATATTGGATTGGAAGGATCATACTACTTGTCCTCTGCAAAGGATGGGTAGTCATCCCCAAGGTCCAAAGAAATGAGGATAAGTCTTGGATTATGGGGTTAAGTATGCCCATGCATGGCAACATGTCTTGTCTAAAAAACAAGACCACTGATTGTCCAAAGGGTTAGACTAGCATGACCATTTCTTCCATAATTGGTTAAATTATTTTGCTCAAAGTGAGCTAATGAATTTCAAATCATAATAGTAAGGATAGGGTTAACCTCCCATCTCGGTTAGGTTGGGAGTCTGATTCCCCAAAGTTCTGATTTCACGTTCACTTGCACATGGGTTCAAGATAGTAGGGACTCATAACCAACTTTGGGATATAATTGTAGATTAAAAATACAACGCCAAACAAAATATAAAGAAACCACAATAATGGAATACAGGAAAGTTGCACAAAACAAACAATTTTTATTAATCAGTGGAGTTTAAAAACTCCTTTTGAGTACAACAGGCCTCGTAACCCTTTTTGTGATACACAAATTACAGTTTGTGCTAGGGTTCTCCGAAACCCTAGCTGGCATAAAGTGGTGGCTTTTTCCGAAGACGTATCCTTAATCCCAACAAAGTGAGTGGGTTTTGTTGTATCCTTTGGCTCGGACCACTCCAGCTTAAACAGCTGCTATCAACACACCAGATCTGCCATTAAAATCCCGCACACATTAACACTATCAAGGAGTTAGAAATTAATAAGAGGGCTCCACTGTGTGAGCCCTCGAAACAATTTAAAACCCTAGAAAAATAGAATGCAGGAATTCAACAACAGATTAATAAAAGAAAAGAAGTTACTTGCTTTAAACTAATTTATACCGTTTCCCGTTAACGCGGCTAGACCAGGCGGCATCTGGAAGTAATGTGGCTGTCAAATCGACTGTAGAAGGCGCCCTGGTGCACTCGCTGAACGCCCGCGTGCTTCTGGATCAAGGTTTCAGACGCCGGTCTGCGTCTGTGACTACGGGTAAACGCCCGCGGGCACTTGCGACAAGAATGGGGGATTCTGTAGAATGTTGCAGAAGGGATGGCGACGAAGTTGGCGACGGATGCGGCGATGGATGCGACGAAAAGGGCGGCGATGGATGGCTGAAGAGATAGATGAAATAGAAGAGATAGGTCCAAAAGATAGCAAAGATAGCAAAGATAGCCAAGATAGAAGTAGGGTTTGAGCCATCAAGGTGGCTCTATTTATAATCTACTCTTAGGGCACACTTTAGGGTTTTAACGACACTTTGAACGTGTGGCTAAGATTAAAGTGGATCCAAGGGTAGAGAATAAATCTAGGTTGTGAAACGGATTAAGAAGGATGGATGGATGAGATTAAATGAAAGATGGACGGCTTAGATTAAATCACTTAAACTATATTTATATATATATATATTAAAATATATTAAAATATTAAAATATATATATAAATATTAATTTAAATAAATTTGGGGATGAAAAATGGCAGGAAAGGTGAAATTGGGCCAAATAATGGCGGGAAAGTGTGGATTTGGGCCAAATAATGGCGGGAAGGATGAATGATTGACATGTGGCTGACAGGAAGGTATAGATGACTTGCAAGTGGCTGGATTTTGGTGTCTACAGATGCCCCTTTTTGAGCTGCTTTGTGTGAAGACACAATGCAACACAAAAACTTAAGACACTCGAAAAGTCGGATCAGACGCAACTCTCTCTCAAGATTAAAGCACAACTTTGAAGACCAAAGAATAAAAGAATATTTAAAATTTTATCAGCTTACCCCCTCAATTGGCGAGCGAGAATGGTTCTCACAAGCCAATTGGAAGAAATTCGGAAGAAAATGAACCGTTTTTGCCCCAACGGTGAAAAAAAGGGGTTGGTGTATGAACCATCTGTTTATGTCCCAACAGAAAAGGGGTTGGTGTACAAACCAAAAAAGAATATGATTGAAGACGATATGAGTGATGTGAAAGATGGACCGTTTTCTGCCCCAACGGTTATAAAGGGATTTTTGCCAAATTGTAAGTTCCATGATCATGTAAGATGAATTCCACTATAGGAAAATTAGAAATTGATAACGGATGCCCCAACTCCCGTGTGTGAATCCATACTGTTGATGAAATTGCCTTGTTGGCACCATTGATATGCAGGAGATGAAAGATGCATGAAAAGAGTCCAGAACTCGAGAGATGCTCCTAGTGATCGTATGGATAATTCCTCGGGTCGGAACCAATCAACCTAGGTAGCCTCAATCTCTAGCAAGACTCAAAATAATGATGATATTAAAGATTGTCCATGTTTAAGGCCCCATGAACTAGGCCATCAATGACAACTGTTGAGCAAATTAATCTTGGTATGAGGTCACTTGAAAAGTAGAATACCCAAAATTGATTTCCAATTTTCAAACAGTGAAATAATTGATGATGATAAATGGTAAGTGTCCTTATGGTGGTTTAATCCTCTTACCGAATTGCATGGATGCAAATCGTTGCAATCGCCAAGGTGATAGAATATACCACTAGATACGAGGTTTACTTTAATTTGATTTGGCAAAAATATGCATGATGAAAGAAGAATGAATGAAATTGACGATAGATCAGAAGAATTGATGAATGTGGTTAATTTTGTGAAGGTTTTGAATATTTTTAACCCAATTTGTAAAACAATGATGAATGATGCGCTTTTTGAGCGAAATGACAAAATTTGTGTCCAAAACTGTTGTAACCTTCACAAAATGTTTTATTATGATAAGAAGAATGGATGAATGCAATTTGATGAAATTTGGAGGAGGTAAGCTTCAATTTTGCAAGTTTTGTTCCTTTATTCAATATTGACACCAAACGCCGGTCTGCATTTGGGGGTGGCAGAGACGCCCGTCGGTGTTTAGGCGCTCTGCAGATACGAAGATCGCATCTGAATGCGCCATGAAATGCCCCACTGCATTTCAGGGCGCCAAAACCAGCTATTTAAACAGTTTCAACGAGAATTTCGCTCATTTGTGCGTTCGAGCTTGAGAGAAGTGCGTCTGAGGGAGTGGAGTGAAGTGAAAGGTTGTGTGGGAGATTGAAGCACGCGGGAGCTATGGCGGAGATGGGAGCGGACGCACCAGTGCAGCCAATTGAGGTATTTGTTCATTTAAGCAAGTACTTATTATGTGTTTTTTTTTTTTTTTTTTTTTTTTGGGAAAAATTTGTAACAAATTTTTGTTTTGTTGTTTTGCAGCTTAGGGTGTTAGAGGCACGACACCGATTCTCCCCTATCATTCCGGGGATGAGGAGGTCGTTGTCCCAGGAATACTGGGAGATATTGGAGGCAGTGGGACTAGCGGAGGCAGCCCGGTTGGAGGTAGTGAGTCTAGGCACACCACTAGGTCTAGGGCTCCTACTAGGTCTCAGGGGTCCTCTTTTGATGGTTAGCTTAGTGCTTAGATGCACTCTTTATGAGCCTTGGTGCTCTATTGTATATTGTAGCCTTTTGGCATTCATTGTACGCTTTGTCCTTTATACATATATATATATACATGGCTTTTATTTATTTGGTGTTTTACTCTCTTTTGTGTGAATGCCTATGTTTTTGTGATGCATGTTTTGATATGTTTTAATGTTTTTGATGCATATGTGATGGAATGGAATGCAAACTTATAGATGATTAATGCGAGACTAAGTATATAACATACAAATCTATGGATGATTAATGCAAGACTAAGTAAATGATATGTAAATCTATGGATGATTAATGCAAGACTAAGTAAATGAAATATGCACTAAGAAACACTCATATTTTTAGATAGTTAGATTTAGCCATCTGTTATCATAATTGTTTAATCGTGGGCACCGAACTTGGTGGCTTGTGAATGGATGACGTATGGAATGACATGAATATGGAAGAAGATATGGAGGGGAGATGTGGAGGGAGAGACTTGTTTTACAAAGACTCAAACATGCTAGTGGTATCAAACAAACTTACTAATACCGCCTAATTCAACTAGGACCAAATGTGTGTGCATGCGAGTTCATTAACCAAATCCGAAGCATGGTAGTGACTCTAGGCAATCAAAAACTCGTGTGTGTGCAAGTGTGTTCATTAACCTCATCTTGCATAAATTAGGTAACCCCGTTATGGAGAAGACCCCGAAGCTAGTTTGTCCGTATGAGCATTCGGAGGTCTCTTTTTGAGGAGAGACATGTCGCCACGCAATGAGTATACTCCATCGCCACTCAAGCGTCTATAGCCCCGGTGAAGGTTAACTCCATAGTCCATGTTGTTTTTGACCTTTGTAAGCCTTGGGGATGACTACCTATCCGTCTGACCGGACAAGTAGTACGATCCTTACAACTTATTTGGGATCAGTGGTGTGTGAAAAATGTTCATTTCCTTAGAGCTTTGGGGAATCGGATTCTCAACCGAAGTATGATGAGAATTTTACCCTATCCTTACTACTCTGTTTATATTTATATTTTGTGATTGCTTGTGATAGTGGTAAGAACCACTGTTTTATGGACTATGTTTGCATGATAGGACAAACGAGGATTACCCTTTTCACTTCAAGGCACAACCCAAGGATGGTGTTATCTCTCTTTGACACAAGATGTTTTTAAGATGTGAAAATGTGATAGGTTCAAGACCGCTTTTGAAATCATTTCCCAATACTCAAGATTTTATTTAGTGTAATTTGTGATATGGCCCTAGAGAACTTTGACATGCATTTCAAAGTTTGCTTAAAACACTAGGAATGGCTCGAGTGACTGAAAACATTTTGGCAATGTAAATATGTGCAAATGGAAAATGGGTGTACGAATGACAATTCGGTTTGATGGATTTTATGAAGGTGCCCCCGATTAAGGCAACATGACTTTTGCTTGACCAAATTTTATATCCAAAAGATAGAATGGTCTCTAACATGATATGCAACTATGGCTGAAAATGAAATGTTATGGTTTTCAATGAGATGTATGCACATGAAATGCAATGTTTTTGAATGAGATGTATGCAACTAACAATGAAATGCAAATTCTTTTTATTTTATTTGTTTTTTTTTTTTTTTTTTTTTTGTACAAGCCATGTATATATGTACATATAAAATTCAAACTATGCGTAGAATGCCCTCAAGTGTATAACATTAAGTGGTTCGGGTTCTTCCTCTCCCTCTAAACTGGCAAGTCTATAAGTTCCATTACCCACTCTTTCAGTGACCATATATGGACCTAACCAATTAGCCGCGAATTTATCTCGAAGATGCGGCAATGCATTGGTGTTTTGTTGATTCTCTTTAAGGACAAGATCTCCTACTTGAAATTCTCTTAGATGAACTTTGGCATTGTAAGCACGTTTCAATCGGTCTTGATAAACTCGCAAATGCTCTAAAGCATTGATTCATTTTTCATCTATGAGTGTGAGTTGATCAAGACGTGCTTGTCTAGCGATATCATCATCGATAAATTCCTGCAAAGAAATTCGCAAGGAAGGGATCTCGAGCTCAAGAGGCATGATTGCTTCAGCTCCATAGACCAAAGAAAATGGCGTTGCCCCAATGGGAGTTCTGATGCTTGTTCTGTAAGCCCATAATGCCAAGGGGATTTGTGTATGCCAATCTTTATGATTTTCTTTAACAAGTTTCTTAAGAATAGCAATTATGGTCTTATTGGAAGCTTCAGCTTGTCCATTGGCTTGTGGGTAGTAAGGAGTTGAGAAACTATGTTGGATATTATACTTTTCGCAAAGAGCTCGAACATCCTTATTCTTAAAAGACTTGCCGTTATCGAAAATTATTTTTGAGGGTATACCAAAACGACAAATGATATGGTGAAGCACAAACTCCACAATTCTAGGACCTCGTCAGATCTGGTTAGAGGAATAGCTTCAACCCACTTTGTGAAGTATTCAATGGTCGTAATGATGAAAGTATGTTGTCCCGAAGAGGCAGTGAAATCTTGCCAATTAAATCGAGACCCCATTGTGAGAAGGGCCAAAGGCTTTGGATGGGTCAGTAAAGCTTGTGATGGTATATGGATTAAATTAGCGTGTTCTTGACACTTTTTACATTGTTTAACATATTTGCAACAATCTTGTTCCATAGTGGGCCAATAATACCCCATACGTAAAATACGCTTCGCAATGGCCATTCCACTAAAATGACCACCACAAGTACCATCATGGGCTTCAGCAATAGCTCTATGTGTTTCACCTGCTTCTAGACAGCAGAGGAGTACTCCATCATATCCACGTTTATACAACACATCCCCCAAAAGAACAAAACGAGCTGCCTTTTGCTTAAAACAACGACGGGCAGTTCGAGACAAATCAGATGGGAGTGTTCCAAACTTGAGGAAGGCTACTATCTCACTAGACCAAGGCTCATATGGATCCGAATGGATAAAGCAAACATCTTTTTCATCCTTAGACTCAGCACGAACAATTGCAGACTTAGAGATTGTGGAAATGATTAGGGGTTGTACCTCTCCAAGGGAGTCCTTTGGAATCAATGATCCAAGAGAGGCCATGGCATCCGCAAATCTATTAGTCGAACGAGGCAAACTAGTGATCTCATACCAATCAAACTTAGAGAGCAACTTCATTGCTACATCATGATAAAGCTTAATGGTAGGTTCTTTGGCTTGGTATTCTCCCGTAATTTGTTTAACCACGAGTTGAGAATCCCCAAATATCCGAATACGCTTAATGCTCATAGCTATGGCTGATTGAAGACCTAAAATTAAGGCTTCATACTCTGCTGTATTATTGGTGCATTGGAAGTCTAGTTTGAATGATAAAGGGATGGGAATCCCTTGAGGTGTATGAAACACAACTCCAACACCTTGACCTTTCGCGCACTTAGAGCCATCAAAGAATAGCGTGATGTCAACATCTTCCTCCGGAATGATGTCCTCTTCTTGTTCAGTGATAGCAAATACCGAATCATCTGGGAGCTCAATAATCAAAGGATGATCACTAGGTAGTGGAGCTTCCGCAAGTTGATCGGCTATAACTTGACCTTTAACGGATTTTTGGCTAATGAATTCAAGATCGAATTCGGTAAGCAACATTATCCATTTAGCGGTACGAGTGTTATTATAAGTGCGAGACATCATATAACGCAGAGGGTTTTCTCTAGCTATGACATATGTTGTATGGCTAAGCATATAATGACGAAGTTTCTTAGTGGCAAAAACCACCGCTAAGCACAACTTTTCCACATAAGCATATCGGGTTTCATAGCTTACCAATGTTCGACTAATATAATAGACAGACTTGCTCACGATTTTGTTCATTCTTTTGTGCAAGCATTGTCCCTAAGGCAAAGTCCGTTGTCTGAGATATAAAGATTGAAAGGGACCCCCGGACGAGGCGGAGCTAAGATCGGCGGAGATGCTAAGTATTGCTTGATTTCATCAAAGGCTTTCTGACACTCATCTGTCCATGAAAATTGTACCCCCTTTTGTAGTAGGTGGCAAAATGGCCTACATTTATCATAAAGTTGTGCAATAAAGCGACGGATTGAATTAATCTTTCCTTGCAAACTACGCAACTCCTTCAAATTAGTTGGGGGACACATTTCCATAATGGCTTTGACCTTGTTTGGGTCCACCTCAATACCTCGTTTAGAGATAATAAAACCTAGGAGTTTGCCTGAGGTAACACCAAAGACACATTTCTTAGGGTTCAACCTTACTTTATGCTCTAGAAGCCTATCAAAAACTTTTTCCAATACATCAAAATGCTCTTGTCGAGTTTTAGATTTTGCCAATAAATCATCCACATAATCTTCGATAATCTTATGCATATAATCATGGAAAATATAAGTCATGGCTCGTTGATAGGTTGCACCTGCGTTCTTAAGGCCAAAGGGCATCACCCCGTAACAAAAAGTTCCCCAAGGTGTGGTAAATGTTGTTTTGTGTTGATCTTCATGGTTTATTCGAATCTGGTTGTATCCTGAAAATCCATCCATGAACGAAAGCATTTCATGACCAGCACAGGTGTCGACAAGAGTATCAATGTTTGGAAGAGGAAAGTCATCCTTAGGACACGCTTTATTTAGATCTCGAAAATCGGTGCAAACACGTATCCCCCCGTTAGGCTTGCGAACGGGTACCATGTTAGAAAGCCACTCAGGATAATCAATCGGGACGACAAATTTAACATCCAGAAGTTTCTGAATCTCCGATTTAACTATGAGGGCCACGGTAGGATGCATTTTCCTAAGTTTCTGTTTGACAGGTTTAGCATCTTTTTGTAAGGTGAGGTTATGGACAACCAAATTAGGGTCTAGGCCCGGCATGTCTTTGTAAGACCATGCAAATATCTCCTTCTTCCGCTTGAGTAGAGCAATCATTTGCTCTTGTTCCTCTGATGATAGACTTTTAGCCGCTTTCACAATTTGGGTGCCATCTTGGTCCGTACTAAGGTCTACATCGATAGTTTCTTCAATAGACATGTGGGAACCTTCCTCAAGCCGATGGGGAGTAGGGATCAGATTTATGTCATCTAAAATGTCATCAAGCTCCCGTGCCTTGCTCTCGTCTATGTCTCGCTCGGAAGACCTCTTGGCTTAGAAGATGAAGGTGAATGTGGAGGTGAAGGAGGAATGTAGTTGGCGGAAGCCCTTAACAATTCCTCGGAAAGGATGAACTCTGAAATAGATGGAGGGGATGAAATCCGATCCATGTCAATCAGGCTTGGGTTGATCGGGATTGGCTTATCCGGATCATATGGATTATGGAGTGGTGTGAATAAGTCTTCAAAATTCATTGTCGACTTATGGAAGAAAGGATGGGCGGAATGGAAGGGAAAACCGGTGAAGACCTCGGAAGACCTGAGATGCAAAACAACATAGTTTTTTATTTTTTTTTTTTTAGTTTGAGTTTTTTTTTTTTTTTTGTAGTGGTGAAAACCACTATTTTAGTATATACATATAATACAAGTTTGGATTATGGCTTATGGATGTGGCGGAGGGGGTGGTTCACCTCGTTCTTGTGGAAGAAGCAAGCGAAAGATGGCCTCTTGGAGAGGGAACAATTGGAGATAAAACTCGTCTTGTTTAATGAGGGGAACAATGGGCACCGACTCTTCTTCAGATTCATCACCATTTGACATGACGTCAAATTCTTCATAGGCTTCATCTTCGGATTCGTCGGGGTGGAGGATTTCTTCTTCTGAATTAAGATTAATGCTTTGAAAAGCTCGTTCAAAAGAAGAAAGGGATGGAAGTGGTTGGTAGCCCAGACCAAAACGCTCAGTGGGTCTCTGATATGGCATATCGATGCGTTCAGTTACCCCTTGCTCGTATCGACCTAGGCCAAATTGCCGCCAATTATGTCTGTGGAAATAGCGAGAGGGAAAACCCTCCATCCTTTCGATATTGGCGGGGACTCGGATGCTTAGGTTCTAGTATGGTGGTAGGACTAGAAGATGACTCTATTCCCCCATATACAAAATTAATGGAATTTGGCATAGAACCCATGTTATAAACCGATCCAATGGATAAATGTTGGTCATGTGGATGACCAAAATCTTTAATCGTTTGCACATTGAACGGTGTGATGTGGACATCTTGGATGGCATACTCACCAATACCTGCATCAATGAGATGGACCTTGACTTGGGAGGGAGATGGACTAGATGATGGAATAGAAGAATGTGGGATAGAAGAATTGGAAGGATTTGGTTGGGTTGATGCTTCACTAACTTGTGAAACATCAACTGGTGATGGTTGGGAAGATGGAGGAATAATAGGTGATGTTGAAGAAGGTGTAGAAGAAGGGGGTAATGACGTGGAAAGAGATGATTGGTCATGGCCACATGTGCATGTGGTCACTGATGAAGAAGAAGGAAGATTAGGAGATGAAGAAAGTGGTGAATGAGATGGAATAGCGGAAGAGGAAGATGGTTGCGATATGATGGGTAGCTCCTCAGGAATGGGAGCTTTAGAAGAAGATGGTATAGAAGAAGTAGATGGGGTCAAGAAAAGATGAGTGGATGGCAACACAATCTCATAAGGATTTGAGACATAGTTGCAATGTTTGAAGGGTTCAATGTCAGCAGGTACACAATGAACCTGTCCCTCATATACATACTTCAGACATTGATGCAGTATAGAAGGGACACATCTCATCTCCCTAAGCCAAGGCCGTCCAAGCAATACATTGTATGCCATGGACCCTTCCAAGATGTGAAACAAGGTATGCAAAGTTCGGGCCCCTACCTCAATGGGCAAGATAACCGTGCCAACCGTGGAAGATAAAGCATCATTGAATGCTTTAAGAGTAAAAGTCGACTTTGTGATAAGGGATGGCGACAGCTTTAGATGACTCAACGCCGATGTTGTAATGATATTGATTGAGGAACCGGTGTCAATTAAGACTCTCTTGAATGGCTTGTGATCGATCTTGGCCATGATATGCAGTGGAGGATCTATACTTTCTGTTGACATAGGTTTGATTTCAAAATCATAGAAAGTGATGGAGGGCTCCATGCATGTTTGAATACTCCCCACAAAGTTGTTGAAGGCATTAGTATCTTGAGTTTGAAGCTCGATTGACTTTAATATTTCCATTAATGCCTCTCTATGCGGGGGAGATTGTTGAATGAGGTCATAGATCGATAACTTGGCGAGAAGCCATTTTTAAACCGGTAGTTAACCGGCTACTCAATGACATGATGGGTCGTTGGCGTTGAGTAGAATGATTTAGCGGTTGTTGAGAAGTACTAGCACGTCGTTGGGTCACCGTTACTCGAGGTGGACTGGGGGTTTGTACAGGTGGTCGTGGTTCAGCCTTGATTTGGTTGGTTCGCCCTTTGACCCCGGGTTACTACGTTAATAGTACCCACAAAACCTTGGTATTGTTGTACATGGTTGACTTGATTAGGAGGAGTTACCTGAGTTACTCCCCCCGAAGTTGTTGGAGCTTCCTCCCGATGTGGAAGGGGTGTTTGAAATATACCAAGATTTTGATTTTGTTGGGCTAAGGGGCTATCCAATTTAATGGCTCCAATCTCAATAAGATCTTGGATCACATGTTTGAAATCTGTACAATTATTGATATCGTGCCCATTTTGCCTATGATAAGGACAAAATAGGTACTCCTTGTAATACTTTCCCCTTCTAGATGGTTCTAAAGGTTTAAACTCGGTAAAGTTAACCGATTTGTGCTATATAACTTGTTGAATATGACCGCATATGGTTCATCTAAAGGTGTGAACTGTCGCTTGGGACGATTGTTTTGCCAAGGTCGAGTTTCCATGGTTGGCCCAATATTGGGAGCTGGTTGAGGAGGGGCGGGTACCGCATGATAAGCAATTGGTTGCGGTTGACTTTGCATTACTTGTTGTTGTTGAGCCATTACGGTCTGACTCGCCACCACTTGATTAACTTGGTTAACATTTGAGGTTGTACTAGCCTGGTGTTTGTTTGTTTTGGCCATAATTATTATTTCGTTGTTGGCCCTTTTGTTGCCATTCTTTTCTACGGGGTTTTAAAACACCCTCTTGGACTTTAATGTCTTCTATGATACTTGCTTGGGCCAAAGCCTCTTCAAAAGTCCTGTATTGTTGTAATTGGAGTAACCAAGAGATAGGTTTTAGACAACTCTGGGTGAACATTTTGGTTAACTCCTCCATTGGTAGGGAGAATGGCAGTTTATTAATGATAGCCCTCCAACGGTTTCCAAAGTCATAAACAGTCTCATCGTCATGTTGCTTGAGCTTGTATAAGTCGGACAATGAAACTCTCTTTTGTACATTTAGGGAGAATCGTTCTAAAAATAGATTAATCAATTGTTCGTAAGCATAAATGCTATGGTGAGCTAAATGATTGTACCATTGTACAACATCTCCCCCTAATGTCTGAGGAAAAGTTCTGAGCATAAGAGCGTCATTATTTTGGATTCTAAAGCAGGCATGCATGAATGAGCTCACATGTTCATGAGGATCCTCAGTTCCTCGAAATTTGTCAAACTTCGGTAATGTGAAATCAGTCGGATATGGCGGTGAAGGTACCGAAGGATGAATTGGTTGATTGATCAACGACCTTAGCGTAGGTTTCCGACTAGATGAGCCGGCATGTTGAGCATAAGGTTGTCAATCTGTTGTTGTATAGCATGGAGTCGAGAATCTTCATGAAAATTTTGACTCGTTTGATGATTATGAGGATGCAATGGAGGAGTGGAAAAATGATGAGATGGGATGAAATTGCCTGGATTAGGCGGTGTGGAATGGACAAGTTGTTGGTATGGATGATACCGAAAAGAAGGTGATTGGTTTGAATGATGAACTGGACTGGGTTGGGAGAAAGGTGGGGTAGGAATGGACACCACCGAAGATTGGGGTACCCAGGTGGGGCCTGAGCTAAGAAAAGCTGGCTGGGTAGAAATTGGTTGAGGTGTAGGATTTACTACGACAGGTGGTTGAGCATTTTGTTGCTGTTGTTGCTGAAGCAACTTGTCGAGGTACTCCCTAACCTTATTAATCTCTAACCCAAGGGAGGTGGGATGATTGGATGAAGGTGGAGGGCAGGCTGCCATGGTAGTCACGTAAGACTGCATAGCGGGGGCAATGAAGGTGGTTGAAGTAGGCGGTACCTGGGAAGAAACAGTAGACTGTGCCCCAGGTAGGGTGAAACCATAAATGGTTTGGGAAGAAGAGGGTTGAAATTGGTCATGGCTAGAGGAGGTTCCACCAACCTCATAGAGAGAATTGGTGTACACCCGGGTAAATGGAGGAGAAAGTGGTCGGGAAGACACTACATTTGTCTCCAAAGGAGGACAATTGAGCATCTGGGAAGATGTTGGAGATGAAGCCGACTGAGCAGATACAACATTAGCCTCAAAAAAAGGGTTAGTGTAGACTTGAGTGAAACCAGCGGGTATGGTTGATGCAATATCCTGCTGAAAAATAGAATCTTGCATAGGGGAATCTTGGATTGGCTCAAGGACATAGCCAGTGCCATCTCTTAAGTGAGTTTGCACTTGGGCCATATCAATGTGGGTAATATGACAGGAATTGTCTTCCTCCATGGGCATGGCCATGTGATAGATGGTAGAAGGACGTGAAAGACCTGCGAGCAAACCTCGCTTGAAATTCACTAGGATAAGTGGCTATGTTGGTGGTGGGGATGTTCTGTGAATTACCCATTTGATTATTTAGATTTAACATTTTAGATTGATTCCTTGTTAAGACCATGAAGCAATAAATCTAAACAAATTCAGAAAAGAAGAATGCAAAACTGGAATGATAAATTTACACTAAAGAAATTATCATAAAACAGTCACAACCTAGGTTTCAACCAATGTGTCTTACCTGCGGTTAATTAATTATTTTCTGATCTTAATCGTAGTAAATTTTAAGTGTCCGGTTTATGAGTTTTGCATGTGATCTAATCTTGAATTATTCACAAAAAAGGTAAAAACTATGGCTAGGAAAGGACAACGAGATTCTTACTGGTGATGAAATCCAGCAAGTTTGCTCGGGGGTGACCTATGGTGTCTAAGGCAGAAGTTTAATGGATGGAGATGAATTCCACCGTCACTAAACTTCAAGCAATACCTGGTGATGAAATCCAGATATTACTGTTTTAAATGCAATATGAAATGCAGTGAATTTTATTTTAAGTGTTTTAGTTGTCTAATGTATACATACAAAGCTATAAATCAAAAGTTCTAATGATCTAAGCAAGAGGCTACTGAAAACATGCCATTTCCTCTGAAGAAGTGGAGTACACCGTTTAAAACCCCCTGCCTACCAATGATATCGAGATATCAAAGGAGCAACCGGAAGGTTCGTCCACTTCTCTGCTTGGAATCACCCAATGGCAGGAGTACTATTGACATCCAATCAATAGTCCTACTTAGATAACTAAAACAAATAATTCGTAGCTATTCTAATATGCAGCTAGGTATGCAATTTTTTTTTTTTTAATGCAAGCAACAATCAATAATGCAATGCAAAAAAAATGTAATTAAAAATAACTGTTCTTTTCCAGATTACTTAGTTTTTGTTCATTTTAAAGTAATGATCTGAAAAAGAAACAGAATACAGCAGAAAAACCAAAAACGTAAAAAGTACAGTTAAAGAAAAACGCACTTACTCGGAAGCCTACGCTTTTCTGTAAAACTGCCTTCAAACGCCCACGGGAGTCTGCACAGGCTGAAACGCACCTCTGCATTTCGTATTGGACTTCCAGACGCCGCTCTACGTCTGCTACGTTTTTTGCAAACTCAGAAACCCTAGTTCGCTGGAACAACGAATTTCACGATTTCTGGAACCTGCAAAATAAAACAAAAAACAGGAATAGATTAGTAAAGCAAGTATTAAAAACATGAAACCCTAGGGGGTCCCACCGTGATCGCCATTTGTAGATTAAAAATACAACGCCAAACAGAAATAAAACCACAATAATGGAATACAGGAAAGTTGCACAAAACAAACAATTTTTATTAATCAGTGGAGTTTAAAAACTCCTTTTGAGTACAACAGGGCCTGTAACCCTTTTTGTGATACACAAATTACAATTTGTGCTAGGGTTCTCCGAAACCCTAGCTGGCATAAAGTGGTGGCATTTCCGAAGACGTATCCTTAATCCCAACAAAGTGAGTGGGTTTTGTTGTATCCTTTGGCTCGGACCACTCCAGCTTAAACAACTGCTATCAACACACCGGATCTGCCATTAAAATCCTGCACACATTAACACTATCAAGGAGTTAGAAATTAATAAGAGGGCTCCACCGTGTGAGCCCTCATAAACAATTTAAAACCCTAGAAAAATAGAATGCAGGAGTTCAACAACAGATTAATAAAAGAAAAGAAGTTACTTGCTTTAAACTGATTTATACCTATTCTCTGTTAACGCGGCTAGACCAGGCGGCATCTGGAAGTAATGTGGCTATCAAATCGACTGCAGAAGGCGCCCTGGTGCACTCGTTGAACGCCCGCGTGCTTCTGGATCAAGGTTTCAGACGCCGGTCTAAGTCTGTGGCTGCGGGTAAATGCCCGTGGGCACTTGGTAAACGCCCGTGGGCACTTGCGACAAGAATGGGGGATTCTACAAAATGCTGCAGAAGGGATGGCGGCGAAGTTGGCGACGGATGCGGCGATGGATGCGACGAAAAGGGGCGGCGATGGATGGCTAAAGAGATAGATGAAATAGAAGAGATAGGTCCAAAAGATAGCAAAGATAGCAAAGATAGCCAAGATAGAAGTAGGGTTTGAGCCATCAAGGTGGCTCTATTTATAATCTACTCTTAGGGCACACTTTAGGGTTTTAACGACACTTTGAACGTGTGGCTAAGATTAAAGTGGATCCAAGGGTAGAGAATAAATCTAGGTTGTGAAACGGATTAAGAAGGATGGACGGATGAGATTAAATGAAATATGGACGGCTTAGATTAAATCACTTAAACTATATTTATATATATATATTAAAATATATTAAAATATTAAAATATATATATAAATATTAATTTAAATAAATTTGGGGATGAAAAATGGCGAGAAAGGTGAAATTGGGCCAAATAATGGCGGGAAAGTGTGGATTTGGGCCAAATAATGGCGGGAAGGATGAATGATTGACATGTGGCTGACAGGAAGGTATAGATGACTTGCAAGTGGCTGGATTTTTGTGTCTACAATAATAAAGCAATTCATTAGTGGATCCTAAGAGGGTTTGGTAATCTTGAATGTTTGTGCATGACACAAGAAATTTTAGGCCTTTACAAGAACAAAATCTCTAAGCATAGTTATCAGGTTACATAAGTCATTCACAATCTCACATATGCATTCATGTAAAACTGATGATGGAATGTTGATCAATTTCAAATGATAGGGAATGAAACACATTGCACACACCGAGCTAATACTTGATGATTCTGATGAGTCATGTACTTCTGTTCTTTGGGCATTTGTTTATATTGCTTATGTGCTAACACATGTTTTCATGTTGTATACTTTCAGGTAGGATTCTCACTAAAATGCTCAGGAGCTTTTGATAGCAGAGTCGCCATTTGTTGTGGCTGATCCACAACACACCCCAAAATTGGGGACCCACATTTTTTGCATGCTTTCAAAGAAGATCTCAGTGACCCAGATGCTAAAAATCAAGAAAAAGGCAAAATTGCACAAGGATGGGAAAGTGTCGCGAAATTGCGACATGTTGCTCCGTCACGGCCGAAAATGAAAAAGTGTCGTGAAATCATGACATGTTGCTCCGTCGTGGCCAAAAATGAAAAAGTGTCGTGAAATCGCGACATGTTGCTTCGTCGCGGCCGAAAATGAAAAGTGTCACGAAATCGTGACATGTTGCTCCGTCGCAGTCGAAAATGAAAAAGTGTCGCAAAATCATGACATGTTGCTCCGTTGTGGATGAAAATGAAAAAGTGTCACGAAATCGCGACATGTTACTCCGTCGCAGCCAAAAATGAAAAAGTGTCACGAAATCGCGACATGTTGCTCCGTCATGGCCCAGAGAGGAGAGAGAAAGACCGAATGGAAAATTGTCGCGAAATCGCGACATGTTGCAAAATCATGGTCAAACCAGTCAAACAGGGCAAGGCACTAAAAGCATCACGATTTCACGATAGAAAGTAGCAAAGGGGCATGAAGCGAAAAAACGTCGTGATATCTCGACAGAAAGCAGCGAAAGGGCATGAAGCGAAAAAACGTCACGATATCGTGACAGAAAGCAGCAAAGTGGTACGAAAGGAAAATAAGTCATGATTTCATGACATGTCATGTTTTCACGGCCAAATACAGCAAGAGCTACCCGAAACGGAGAAGCGTAGCGATTTCATGACAGAAAGCCACAAGATAGCTCCAAACAAAAAAGCATCACGATTTCGTGACAGGTTACGACCAAAGGTGTACCAAGTGAAAAACGTCATGATTTCACGATAGGTTGCAGCCGAAGGTGTACGGAGATGAAAAGTTTCACGATTTCACGACAGGTTGCACCCACATGACCCGATAGCAAAAAAGTGTCACGATTTCGTGACATGTCACGTTTTCACTGAGCATGATGGCAGACAAGGCTATTGGTAGAAAAACATCGCGATATCGTGACGTGCTATTTTTTGTCACAATTTACAAGGGGGCAATTATGAAACATGCAGAAGAGCACGAAACACGTGGCATACATGTGTCATATTTGAAGAAGCGTTACATGTAAACAAAAAATATCGAACGTTTCGGCATCGAGCATGAATTCAAAAGCAACGAAAATGCGGGAATACAAAACGATGCATTCTAGAAGGTGAAACGAAGCGACGCAGGATGAAAAAAATAGCGGTATTAGTTAGTATAAAATCATAAGGGTAGATTGATACAAAGGTTGGAAATTGCTGCTAGCAGAGTTGCAAAGACAGGGGCCACAAGCCATTCTGGGCCTGCATCAGGAGCATTTTCCTCCACTTGTTCTGGATTTGTTAAACCTAGAAAATTCTATCATTGTAACTGAATATCCCTTTAATACAAAAAATACATAGATTTGGCATCTCATTGATAAGAAATGAGTCATTTTTGCATGCATGATTTAATGTTTTATCTTTCCCTTTTAGATTTCTAGGCTTCTAGGTGAAGTTTAATGCAAGTGTTTTTGGTTGCTTCATGTGAATGTCTAAATTTGAAATCGCAGTAAAAAACCCCAGAAACCCGCACCTAGCTTATCTGGATTGTGTGAATGTGCAGATTCAATAGGTTAGGTTGCATGCAGAAAACCTCATTATCTTCGGTTTTGTCGAATCGAGATGGTAGCATTCTGGACGTAGTTTAACTTATCTTCTTTGCATTTCTTTTATTTTCAATCCTTTATTTTATTTCCTGCATTTTTATTACCATCATTTAAATAAATAACTAAAAATCAATCAAAGCTCAAGATCGAAATAGATTTATTTCTTAGATTTATTCACTTTGAGTCCATTGCAAATTCAAATTAAAATAAACCATAGTGCCCCTTGTTAACATCCACTTGCAACACTAAGGTATTCCCAGCATTTAAATTAAACAACATCATTGGTATACAAAGAACTAGCATAACAGGAACCTTGGAGAAATTATTTGTGAAATTTCTTTGCAAGCAGAGGATTTTGGGACTCAGATCCTATCGGAGAGTGTGCTTTCACAACTGGGTGAAAACACCACTCAACATGTTGGAAATTTAAACTTAAAATGGTCAAATTATTATAAAATTGGGATGAATCGACCCTTTGGATAATGGGATCTGGTCAGGGGTCCCAAATATTAGCTAATTCCAAGTTTTGAAAATCCTAATTTTAGCCAATTTGGTGATAAATAGCCGTTATGCATAACCCTATTGTTTTCTTTATGGTGATAGTGACTCATGATTTTGTCTTTCTTAGATACCAAAATTTGATTTAATATGTGCTATTTGTGCATGGTATCAATGAAAACTTAAGGTCACCAGGATGGCCTATAGCACTCAAGAACTAATGATGTTCAAAATAGGTTGAATGAGACACTAGTAAGTACAAACTACCATAGGGTTTCTTATTGCATTTTTTTGAAGGATGATGGAGGGTGGATGAGACATCAATGTGTGCAATGGGAGATGATGTAGGACCAATACCAAAAAGAAGATGCCCTTGATGAATGTGACAAAATCTGCCTTATGACACAAATAAAAGCATGCAACAAATGACAGCCAAAATTTTATTACTTTGTGATGAAATGATGAAATTTTATTGCTTTTTTTATGTTTTTTGTTTTTTGATTTTTGTATTATTTTTTGAATTTTGATTGATTTTTTTTTGAATTATTATTCGACTCTAGGGGAAGGTGTTATACCCTAAACATCCCCAAAGTGGTTAATGATGGATGAAATTGCAATGTGTTTGTAAGTGTGGATAAGGTGTGATACCTTGAGCATCCCCATATTGTTGTGTATCTATATTGATGTGATGGATGGAGAAGGTGTGATATCTTGAGCATATTCAAGTTGATTTGTGTCTACGATGTGATGGGTGGGGAATGTACAAGACCTTGAGCATCCCCATTGTGCATTGTACTTGATGGGATGTGATTGATTTGATTAGTAGAAATGATAGAGGTTGATGGCTCATGTGGTGGCAAGGGATTCTGGTCAATGCCAATGTTTTGGTTTGGTGGGACCAAAGGATTGGCAATAAGCCCCTTCTTAACAAGATCCTGCACCAAATTTTTGAATGTGATGCAATCATTTATGTCATGACCTTGGTGCCTATGGTAGACATAATAGTGATATTCATTTTAAAACCTATATTTAGGTCTATTTAGGCCCTCTAGTTTCACTATCAATAATATTATTGATTGCACCTCATAGAGCCTTTGAAATATGACTGAATAAGGCTCAAAAAGTGTCATGTAACTATGAGGGGACTTGAAAAGATGCTTGATGTGGTTGTCCAATTGTGGTTGTGTTGAGTGGTATTTTCACCTAATTGTGAAAACACACTTTTCAATAGGATTTGAGTTCTAAATCCTCTCTTGCAAAGAAATCAAACAAATGACTTCTCTAAGGTCTCCACTATATTAGCATTTTACATCTGTGTATTAGTAATCTCAAACAAATATATTCAATTTAAATGCTTGGAACACCTTAGTGGTTGCAAGTAACTGAAAACAAGGGGCAATGTTGATTTATTTTACTATGAAACTTTAATGATTGTTCTTTGAACCCGAATAAAGCAAATGTGATTTGGTCCCTATATGACCATGTTGTAACTTCAAAATGGAAATTGATGAAATGCCATAAATGATGGAATTATTTTTGGATTTTGAAGTTTTTTAATTTTTTTATTTTAATGCCTGAGAATTAAAATAAAATTGGAACTTCTGAAAAATAAAGTGCAGAAAAAAGAAAATAAAATGCAAAAAGAAAATGAAAATGAAAATGCATTCAGTTTGATGCTATCCTGTTCCGACAAAACCGAAGATGTGAGGTTTCCATGCATGCAACCTAACCTATTGGACCTGCATGACATGCATAATCCCCATAGACTAAGTGCTGGTTCCTAGGGTACGAAATAAAATTTAGATTTCAAATATTCACCTAATGTAACCCACAGAAGTGGCATCTACATTATCTATAAATCCAAAATCTAAAAAATGAGAAAGCATGCATAGAAGATCTCCTTCTTTCTTGCCCACAAGATGCAAATTTTTGAATAATTTTGCATTAAAAATATGTCATGTTACAATAGCAAAATCTCTGGTTTTTCCAAACTAGTCTGTGGAAGAGAAACAACTCAAACAGGCCCAGAATGGCCTTCTCAAATCTGGCTCTGCAACTCTACTTTAGCGGTTTTCGACCAGTCCATGTGGAAGGAAAATATCCAAGAAAAACCCAGTGTCAAGGCCTTGCCTTCATTCCTGCAATGTTCTCTGAATAGTTTCCCACCCCTGTACCCGTCCTGTGCTTCTTCTTTTAAACCTTCTGGTGCGGCTCTCTACTTCACTCTATGACGCTTCGTTTCATTTCCAGACTGCATCATTTTGTCTTCTCTCGCCTCTTCATTGTCTTTGAATTTCTGCTCGGATGTCGAACGTTTGATCTTCTCCGTGAAATGTAACTGCTTCTGTAGCCCTTACACTTCTGTGCCAAGTGTTTCATGCCTCTCTGCATGTTTCATAACTGCCCCCTGTAAATCGTGACCAAAAATACCATGTCGCGATATCGCGACGTTTTTCTATATCGTAAAAATGAGACATGTCGCGATATCATGACATTTTCCTATCCGCAACCTTGTCTGCCTTCATGCACAACAAAAATAAGACATGTCGTGAAATCGTGACATTTTTTTGTCAACGGGCCACGCAAATGCAACCTATCGCGAAATCACGACGTATTTTTGTTTTGGGCTATCTCGCTGCAACTTGTCACAAAATCGTGACATTTTTCTCTTTTGGGCCGTGAAGGTGCAACCTATCACGAAATCGCGATGCCGTTTTCTTTCACTATGTTTTGTTGTACATGTCGTGAAATCACGACCCTTTTTCATTCAGCATCACCTCACTACTTTCTGTCATGAAATCGTGACTCCTTTTCACTCCGTACACTTTGGCTGCTTTCTATCGCGAAATCATGACGCTTTTCATATTCGCCCTTCATCTCGTCTTCAGGTCACGATATCGTGACAAATTTTCATTCCGTACACTTTGGTTGCTTTCTGTAGTGAAATCACAATGCTTTTTCATTTGGAGCTGTCTTGTGGCTTTCTGTCGTGAAATTGCGACACCTTTCCATTCCATACTGCTTGGCTACTTTCTGTCGTGAAAACGCGACGCCTTTTCATTTGGCCTCATCTTGCTGCTCTTAACCGCGAAAACGTGACATGTTGCGAAATCGTGACAATTTTCATCTTTGCACTATCTTGCTGCTTTCTGTCATGAAATCATGACGCTTTTCTCTTTTGCCCTTCATCTCATCTTCAGGTCATGAAATGGTGACATGTCACGATATCGTGACAACTTTTCATTTCGTACCACTTTGCTTATCTGAACCATGAAAACGTGACATGTCACGATATCGCAACATTTTCCACTTTTTCTCTCTCTTCTATGACCTGCGATTTCACAACACGTCACGATATCGTGACATTTTCTCATCATGTTGCATTTTGTTGCTCTTAGCCGTGAAAACGCGACATGTCGTGAAATCGTGACACCTTTTCATTTTCAGTCGCGACGTAGCAACATGTCGCGATATCACGACAACTTTTCATTTTTGGTCGCGACGGAGCAACATGTCATGATATCGCGACAACTTTTCATTTTCGGTTGCGACGGAGCAACATGTCGCGATATCATGACAACTTTTCATTTCTAGCCGTGACGAAGCAACATGTCGTGATATCATGACAACTTTTCATTTTCAGCCGCGACAGAGCAACATGTCGTGATATCACGACAACTTTTCATTTTCGGCCACGATGGAGCAACATGTCGCGATATCGCGACAACTTTTCTCTTTTGTGATATTCTTCTTTTTTCCTTGATTTTTAGCATCTGGGCCACTGTGGTCTTCTTTGAAAGCATGCAAAAAAGGTGGGTCCCCAATTTTGGGGTGTGTTGTGGATCAGCCACAACAGGTTGATTTTGTAGTTGTGTAATAGGTGGTGTGACTTGGTGAGATGGAATTTGAAATTGTCGAGGTTGTTGTGATGGAAGTTGATGATCAACTGTATCTCAATGTTCATGATTCGACTTAAGATTTATTGTAAGTCACTATTTTGATGACTTAATTGTGACTTAATGTTAGCTAGCCAAACAAATATATGTTGTAGGCTAGGTGGAGGTGGTTTCTAGTGTTGTTGAGGGGATTGTTGGTTGGTAGGTGGCTGAGGTGGGTTTTATTGAGTGATGAATTGTTGTGATGGGATGAGATTCTAGTTGGCTAAGTAATTGATGTGAGTGGGAATCTGATGATGTTGAATGTTCTGCTAAAATTGGTTGTGGAGTGATTAATGTGGATGAGGTGGATGTTGATGATGATGTGGAGTTGGAGAAAATGTTGTGTATTGAGCTGATGAGGTGATGATGTTCTTAAGCAAATGGGTGGGTATGGTTATTGTGGATGGTCGATACACCCAGGATGAATCTTGAGAAAAATATATATTTTGGTTCAAGGTGGGTTGATGATTGAAATCTATCACCTATAACTACTGTTGTGATGTGGGGTGAATGCTTTGATTGAAACTACCTGCAAAAAATTGTTGTATATGTTGCAACATTTATTGTATGGAAATTGCAAATGGAGGTTGTATGGTTGCATGGATGGTAGAAGTTTGCATATGATGAGTGGTTGTGACATAGGTCAAGGTTTGTGGAGGGTAAGTTGCAAAGAGAATTCCAACCAAATGAGGAATGGTATGGTGCATAGCATCGATGGATCGAAATGATATAGGTGGAATGAAGGTTGGTACTTGTGAAGCACCACTAGTCTACACCTCAAAGAACAGATTAGAGTAGATGGTGATTTGGGTGGATGGAATTGAGATGTATGGGATAAATTACGATGGTGGATTTTGGATCAAGGATGTGGGTTTAAAAAATGGATATATGAATATATGGCTAGTCTCATTAAGGTTTTAGTTGTTGGGTTCCTGCTAAAACATAGAAATGGGTGGTATGGTAAGGGATGGCAAATATGGAAAGGCCAAGCTCACATAGGATTTGATGGCATTAATATTTATGTAAATTATGTGCTTATTAGTAAGTGTGTATGGTTTAGTATGAGTCCTAGGGATGAGGGCATGTATATCCCTCTACATCATATCGATGTCTAAAGTGGATATTAGATTGGAGGGCCTCAAGACAAGTCAAAATGCATATTCTATGATACACCAGCTTGACCAGCCATAGAAGTGACTAGGGGATGGGATGTTTGAGTGGAATACTCCATGGATATGGGTGATTGGCTTTGGATGTTGGTTAAAGATTTTTCTTGACTCCAGGTTATTACCATAAGCTAGGGGAAAAATGAATGTGGAAGGTATGTGTGTGTGAAAATGTAAAATTTACACTAAACAAACAATCACACCAAGAAAAAAATAGTTTTCAATTTTTGTAATGTTTGAATTTGATTTTTTTGAAAGTTTTTATTTGGTTTCTGTGTGTTTTATGTAAAACCCTAGACCTAGAAAACTATGCAATGTGGGTGATGAAATGAATTTAAAAAAGTGTGTTCACACCCACACCTCTAATAAAGGATGAATCATGAATGACTAATGAATCTTCCTAGATGAGACTTGGCAATGGGTATAACCTAGGGGAACAAAATACCTATGGAAGAGGGTGCATTGTCTAGTGCATTACTATCGATCCATCTAGGCTTTTGCTTCACCCTTGTACGATATTGGGCATGAAAGACAGTGTGATTTCACAAATTATTAAGCCTTAGGAATGAAAAGAGTCTAACATTGATTACCTCGATCTAACCTCAAGAGTAACCAGTTGTTATCTTTTAAGGATGTATGTTGTGGATAAATCTAACACAGGTCCTAATGAAAGGAAATATGAAAGAAAGTGAAACAACAATATGACTAAAATATACTATAAATAGAAATGATAAAATTACAATGTAGTATGGAGGAAATGGACGCTCCACTATCTACTACACTACACTCGATGAGAACTTGAATTCCTATTTCCTTCATCATATAACCTACCACTATTATACCCTTTATATAGGAAGATAGATTCCTTGTCCAACACTCAACCTAGTTGTACAAGGGGACACCTTGCACATTGCCATTTGTGCATTTATTACATTGCATGAAGTAACTAGATAACTGCCCCCTAAAGTAATATCCTATCCTAACTATGTACCTAAGGTGGTACATTTACATGACCCAAATGATGTAATATACTCTAACTCTAACACCCCCCTATATTACATTATATATTGAATATTTCAATCTTCAACATGGATCTTCTTCTTGAGTATGGTCTTCAACTTGATGTTCTTTGGCTTGATCTAGTCCTCTTTAATTCACTTTGCATTGTATGCCTTCTTGCATTGGTTCTCATTCTTGGAGTCAAAATTGGAACTTGTATTCTCCTTCATTGCTTACTATAATTTGATCGAGCAAGTAGTTAGTGTCTTCATATGATGTAAAGAGAGTTGTAGCTGAGGGTTCTTTAGTATTTATGATTTCTCTGCTATTCATGTCTTGTTTGCTAAGATCTCTTTGACCATGTATTTTATTCCTTTTCTTCCTTATTTTCCTGTGATTCTACATTGATGTTGGTGGAATTTTTGCTTCACAAGAAGTTAGTCTATCATCACAATAATATTGGTTTGTATTTCTAGCTTGCTTCATGTGTTGAGTGAGTACAAACACAATTAATGATAGGTAAATCATCAAACATTCCTCGAATGTGAATATAACTATATTTTGTGAATTCCACCATGCCCTAAAGAGGTTTTCATGAAGATAACCAATTAATGCTTCAAAGCTACCCTATTTTGCTTCTTTAAGAAATAAGGAGAATCTCTCCTTTTCAATAGTTGATATATTCTCATATCCTTCAAGGTTTTCTATCAAGTTTTGAGAAAATAGTTCCATTTCATAAATAATTCTTTATTGATAAAGGTATTTCTTATTATTTCATCCATATTTCTTCTTGATAGTTTTGAGATAGCAATTCTTGTTGATCCTTAGAATTGTAAATATGGATTTGATACTCTGATTTGAATATTTGAAGTATATTATGACTCCCTAGTTTAGAGTATGTGAATTTTATTTGATAGAACCTTTGTAAATCTTAGGTCTTGTAGGCTTCCTTATATCTCCCTAGTTAAGAGATGTGAATTAGTAGAGTCCTTGTAGATTTTGTAGAGACCTTATGCTTCCCAAATGGATTGTGCACTTGATAATATTTTAAGAATGCTATTATTATCAAGTTTTTTAGAATTCCTTATGTCTCCCTAGTATTTTTGGAGATGCTATATGATAGATAAAGTATTTTTAAGAATGATAGTTCAATTTTGAGTTGATTTTGTAAAGTTTTGTGAATGGCAAAAATAAACTTCTTTTATACCTTATTACTCTTATTGAACTTGAGCACTTTCTATTTTGATGAGGTTTAATAGTTGGATTTCTTTTGTCCCTTTAATGCATTTTGAGACAAGTATACCGATTAATTTCCAACTCTTAATTTTCTTTAATAAACTTCTTTTTATAGCCTTTAATAATTTGATATTTATTGTTTATAATTTTTGATTTCCTACTTTGATGTAGTATTACTTATAACTCCCGAATGTGGAATATTAGAAAATAATTATTTGCAATAATAGAAATTCAAGTAGAAATCCTTATTTCTCCTGTGTTTTAATATTGCAAATATTTAGGCTAATTTAATAGTTATTTCCCTTTAAATATTGATTTCAAATATGGTTGATTTCTATTGATATTTCAACCTTATAATATACCTTATAACTCCCTATTTAATGAAAGCAATATTGATGAAGTATAAACCTTACCTTTAGTGTTGTATTCCCAATGTATTCGGCGTAGGTTTTGGACGTGTATGATAGTCCTCTTAATACCTTCTCCTTGAATGTTATGGTGAACGTTGATTCACCTTTGACTTCAGGTTTGGATGGTGGCACTTCAACTCTTGATATTTGACCTTCCTTGAACACCTTGACTAGAGCTTTTAATGCTCTTTACCTCTCCTCAAAACTGTGATTTTGACTATTGTAAGTGCTATAACTAATACGAATACTCTGAATGTTTTCCTATGAATTTGTTGATGCCTTTTAATAGATTGAGGATCTTGGACTTTGTGACAAGTTTCACAATGATTACTCTTGAGTGCTTGAGATATCATTTGTGAAACTCTGTCAGGTAGATGAGCATTATGAACTTGAATGAGCACTCATTATTCTTCTTCCTTTGTAACATTTTATTTGTAATGGATGGGCACTTGTGTGGAAAATGTTTTATTTCCTTCTAGGTGATAAGTGTCACCTTTCCTTCCTGCATGGAATTTTCAATGTAATGCTTCTCCAACATATCTTGTAATCTCCCTATTAACCATGCAACACTATGAGCTCTTCCTTTGTTCGATGGAGCTTGATATGAGATGATTCTAGTGATGCCTTGAGATCTTGGAGCAACACTTTTTAATGCTTGAGTGGATTTTTTGGGCTACTCCAATGGTGCTCCTTGGATGTACATCCTTCAACCTATTTTACCTTCCTTTTAGTAGATGCTATTACCTTTTGATGTAATTCTTATCCTTGCTTTGATTGCTTGTAAGTTCAACTATCCACAACGTAGTAGATGTGAGCCTTTTGAGCAGCTTTATTCCCTTGCATGGAGAATGCTTTTGCACAATTACCTTGGAGAAATTTTCTCTTTGTAAATAGTGTGCCTATTTTGTACATAATACCTATCCTCTTTCTTTCGTAGAGAAGATTAGACTAGTGTAAAAAAAATGTAAATACTTTGTATATAAGATACCTTTTTTACATCTCCTTTTGCAATCTAATTTTCCTGGTCTTATGTCAAATTTTTGAAATAGGCGATGGCACATTTGATGTTGCCCCTTTTTCTAGGCAACTCTCTCTATTGCTTGGTGACTTTGGTAATAAACCCAAGATATTAACCACTTAGATAGAATCTCTTTCTCATAGAAGTAATTTTTGCACCTTTTTACAAATAGCCTTTAGTGCACTTTGAATCTGAGATTCACCAAGTCTCAATTTGAAGCTTCTATTGTTGTTTTTGATAGTGGATTTTCTTCTCCACTCATTGGAGGAATCTTATCTATTTTGGTGTCTTATTTGTGCCACAAGATGCTGTAGGTTTTATGCATGCACCAATAGTGTCTCTAGACACTTTGATAATTATTAGAATGCAAACTAGGTAGAGCATTGTATAGAGTAGATTTATAGGGTTACATTAGGCTCAGATTAGCCCACAAGAAACGTAGTTGGCGAATAACAAATGTACCCTAAATAACCCAACCTAACCAAATGCTAATAATATAACAATAATACTAATAATGTAATAACAACATATAGCCTATAATAGAGATACGCTAACATCCCCCCTTATTACATTATTTGGGTAATAATATAACTACTAGCTATGCTAACATCCCCCCTATACAACAATATTTGGGTAAAGTATATAACTGCCCCAATACAATGAAGAAGAAGAAGAAGTGAAATGAAAAAATGGTGGATCGTGCTTTGTCTTCAGCTCTAGCTTTGGCTCATGGCTCTGGATCTGGCTCTAAGCATACCTCTAGAATTGGACCTCTGGGTCTATATCGAGATCTGCCTATGAATTTGCCTCTGGATTATCGCCTCTGGAACTTTGTCTCTGGGTCTGTCTTTAGGTCTATCTTTGGGTCATTATCTATAGGAATACCACTAGGTCTATCACTGGATTTGCCTCGAGGTCTACCATAGGTTTTACCTCTTCGGTAGAATCCATACAACATTTCTTTCATCATGGTCCATTGTGTGAGATCTGTCCATCCACAATCTATATGAACCTTGTTGGCCATTTTACTTTGTACCAACAACTAGAAGAAGAGTGATTTGTACATCCACATGAATCACAAGGATGTAATCTCCAACACTTAGCTGCAACATGACCTATTTTGCCACAATGATTGCAACAATGCTTTTTAGGAGATGTAGGAGATTTAGGATTTACAAACATGGTATTACTGGTACTTGCTTGTCCAGTATAGCCAAGGCCTTCATTCTTTGCCCTGAAATTTAAAATTATTGGAGTTTTAATGCCTTGTTCCTGTTTACCTAATCTCTCACCATTGAATCCCATTTTCTTCATCATTTTGGAACCAAATCCTTTGGTGTGTTTTTCAAAACATCCAATTTCATCATATTCATCAATGTGTTTAACAATATGGCATTTTTCACTATTGATGAGATTATGGAGTTCTTTAGGAGGTTCAGTTTTTAAGTCACTAGTGTCGCAAAAAAAAATTTCTACTGAAATGAGATCACTTGTGCTACAACTGATATCTGCCAACATAGGCATGAGGTCGCTTGTATCACAACAAGCATTAGCCATCATGGGCTCAAGGTCACATGTGTCACAACAAGCATTCGCCACCATGGGCTGAAGGTCACTTGTGTCACAACAAGCATTCGCCACCATGGGCTAAAGGTCACTTGTGTCACAACAAGCATTCACATTTAGGACCTCGCTTTCCTTATTTATTTCCAATTTACGTTGGGCACGATCAAGTGCAACAAATACCAGGTATATGCCCCTTAGAATGCCAATAGGAACTTGAGCACCATTTGTTTGAAGGTCTATACAAGACTCAGAATCATCGAGGAGAGCTACTAAACCATTTTTTAGTGTGAGGAATGTGCCCTCCTCATAAAAATCCAACCCATCCATATCTGGTGGAAAGTATGGGTCTTTAACTGATTTAGCAACATCAGTTTTTAGGGCTATATTTTTCTTTGATCTGCCCATTTTTAAGGTGTCGGTCTTTGTCGAAAATGCACCTTTTACAATGAATTTTGCAAAAATAATTTTGACTAAGGTGTCGGTCACTACCAAAAATGCACTCTTATAAGTCTTCCCCCCTTGATTTTGCAAAATTATATCTCCCTTGTGGAGAGAAAAAATTTATCCCATCTTACAAAGCTTGCCTCCTAGGCAAATTAGCACAAAATGTCACCAAAAAAATAAATCCCCTCCTGTATGAAGTACTTCAAACAAACAAAGTTTGCTATTTATGAAGTCTAAAAAAAATAGGTTTGAGTTTTGATGATTTGATGTCGTGTTATTGCTTTGACAAGGTTTAGCAACTTTGAGTTTGCTAAATGTATCCCTCCTTGTAATAATAAGGACTTCAAACAAAAAATAAAAATTTTGCTATGTATGAAGCCTATAAATAAGTGTGAGTGACCTTTTGGATTGCCCCTAGTGTGTTATTATTGCAAAAGTTTAATAAATTTTAATCATATTTCATTTAATAATAAAATAAGTTTTTAATAAAATCAATTAATTTTCTAAGAAAATATTGATTTTAATTAAAGACATTTATTAAATTATTAAAAAAAATATTAATAAATTAAAAAAACTTTAAAACAAAAAAAAATATACCTTGTGGGGGGTGGTCGACGGGGTTTGAACCCTCGACCTATCGTCGTGTGGCGCCTTGGTGCTCGACCTCTAACCAGATGAGCTACTGGCCTCGACGAGAACCAAAGGGAAGCATCCTGTTGATAAATAATTGCCACACTGCGTCTTTGCTAAAGGGTGGCACTCCGCTACCCCACCACCGAACCTGAAGGGCTCCTCCGCTAACCACTAGACCTCTGCAACGTATAGCAATGTTGTCACAGCGATGCTCGCATTTGGCACTGCTCTTCTCAAGAAATTATTGGCTGCCAATTCAGCCCTGCAGAGTCGATGGCAATTCCACTATACGCATTTATCGAAAGCTCTCAATCTTCCCGTATCCTACAAATTTGGTTTTACTGCAACTAAGTTTCAATGCCTTTCATTGCCACACTTATTTTTTTTTATCTACAGGGTCCATCTACACTTTGTGCATCAATGCCTCCAATGTCACTATGTTTTAGTGCATTCGACTGCACTCTGTTCGCCTGGCAGCACTCGGATCTCCCGAGACTGGCCGATGTTTGCTTGCCTTTTATCCCACATGCGGGATACGACAGTGCTCAAGTGATTTAAAAAATAAATCATGCACAGTAGATTTCGATTGCCTTCGGGCAACTTGTCCTCTACCGTCCTATCTCCTCAAAGTTCATGCAAAATTTTATCCCGTCCAATCCGATCCATTGCCTTCTTCCACGTAGGTCTAGTCAAAGGTTTGAGTCGATCTTACTAGGGCCACATATAGAAATCCATGCATCACCATGTGTTGGGAGGTCTAGGTCCTCGTCATTTTCTATCCAGATAGGGGCTGTCAGGGTCAGGTTTATGTCCACCAGCCACGTGGTTCATCCACTCTGCCACAAGGTCTAGTTCTGCAGTCCAAGGCCACATTGTGTCTCGATAAACAAATCAACTACTATCCGCAGTCAGGTCCAACCCCCTTACATCCATGATCCCACGATCACTCTAGTCAACGTCATCATCCTCAGCCTACGTGCTAATGTCCAATCACCATCCTCGAGATGTGTACCCAAGTTGCAGGTCTAGCCCTACCTCGGGATGCATGCCCAGATAAAAAAATTAGTTAGGGCTACAAAAAATTGAGCCTCCAACAACTATGGCTTTGATACCATATTAGAATGTGAACTAAGTAGAGCATTGTATAGAGTAGATTTATAGGGTTACATTAGGCTCAGATTAGCCCACAAGAAGCGCAGTTGGCGAATAACAAATGTACCCTAAATAACCCAACCTAACCAAATGCTAATAATATAACAATAAGACTAATAATGTAATAACAACATATATCCTGAAATAGAGATACGCTAACAATAATCTGCTAGTTTTTGTGCTCTTGATCCTTTAATCAACAAACACAAAATAATATTTTTTGAGAGTAACTAGTGTAGTGCAAATGATCTTAATAATACCAATTTAATGCACTAACAATATCACCTTATCACTCCAATAAACTCTCAAAATAATTTCAGATGCTCTTAATAATCTCTACAACTTTTTAGAGTAATCTGTAATTAACCCTTAATAAGTATTCTACAAATTTCCACCATAATCAATATTGTATGATATAGTCTTCTTGATTTATAGATATCAAATAGGTAGATGATAATTTATTTCTCTCAAAAATATCCAATTCCTATTAATTGTGCAAATAATCCTTAAAACGAATTATTTCTTTTTGCACTTGAAGACTATAATGTAATATATTCTTCTGCAAATTTTAATCAAAATATGGTGCTTAATGGAATTTGATAATGAACCCTAATTTAAATTTCAAATAATTGCATCATAGTTTCTTACCTTTAATGGCTTCTATAGATGATGTAGATCTTGATTTTTGGATTCGCCAAGTTGTTGATTTGTAGTGGATGGATATACAACTTCTTTATTGGCTGTCCCAAACAACTTTCTCCTTCACCAATATCTAGCCTCAAACTTTCTATCTTGAGCTTTGGATTTTATGGATTAATACTTCCAGTGATATTTTGTTTTCTCTGAATTGTACCTTCTTGCTATGAGTGGCAATCTCCAAATCTTCTGGATTTTGTAGGCTTTCTGTTTGAATCTTACTTCAAGCTTCTTGTCAAATTTTGAATTCAAAAAAGATATTCTTCTTCTCAAGATTCTAAATTTCTTGAGGTCTTCACTAGAATATTATTCTAGGATTTGACACTCCTTACCAAATTCTTCTTCTCAAATTTGACACTCACCAAATTCTCCTTCTCTTGGGCTTATTGTTGAATGACGACAATTGTACCAATTCCTTAACTATAAGGAACTTTTCCTTAGTAGAGGAATTATCCAATAAGTTCTCCTAGGAACTCTTTTGATGATGCGTCTATGATATCTACAACAAGGCTCTCCAAGCCTTCTTATTTTTCCTCCTTGAGACCTCTCCAAGGTCTTCTATCTTGCAAATTATCTGATCTTCCACTTGAGACCTTTTCTTCAACCTTCTACTTTTGGATGACATCTTCTTGAATCTCTGATTCTGTTGCTTCTGGATTCTGTAATAGTACTTCACCAGTCCTTTCTCTTTCTTCTTGAAATGAAAGGTTTTCAATGAGATCTACTTCGGATCTCTTCAAATTATTTTAAAATAAGTATTTAATTAGTAAAGGAGATCAACAATATCCTATTTCTTGGACTCTTCTCAGGAGTCTTCTTCAGGAACTCCTTTCTAGAGTTTTCTTCTGAATTCAGGAATCTATATTTTGAATCAGGATATTTTCTCTAATTTTTTTCTTCAGGATTAAGGCTTCTATGGCCTTTTTATTTTTCTAGGATTCTCTAGCTTATTCCTCTTCTAGGCTTCTCTAGCCTATTCTTCTTTTGCACTTTGTAGGTATTTATCTTGAATGAATATCACCAATCTCCTCTCTTCTCCTTGACTTGACTTCTAGAGTCTTTTCTTCCTTGAGTCTACTATAAGGCTACTATGGCATTTTATTTAGTTCTACAATTTGTAATATTGTAGCTCTTGTAATGGGACCTTTCTCAAGATTTTTGAAATATTTATTCTTCTACCTTGTTGTTGTAAGTGTTGGAATGATTCTTGAAAATGTTCTTCCTAACCCTCTTGTAGGAAGCTTCCCAATTTTTTCTTGAATCTCCTTTTCCTACAAGTTGTTATAATTTGAAACGGAAGAATTTGTAATTCTGGAGATAATAATATTCACTGGTTGATTTGTCAAACTAGTGGCTTGAATATTGAGTCATATTCTTCACGAGTTTTTTTGCAACTCTATGGAAAGACTAGCCAAATATAATATTAAGTTTTTTGCAACTGAGATTTATTTTAGTCTTCACTTTCCTAATCCTATTGACTACTATGATTATTTCTATCAAATAATCCTAATGGTAGCTTTTGCATGTAATGGCAAAGATGCAGGTCAATAGTAGTAATGGTGACTCTCCCTATTCCTCTTGATCTATTGGACGTCTCTTATGATAAATGTATATCCTCCTATCTTGAAGCATCGTGGCTCTGATACCACTATTAGATTTTGAGGATGTATGCTATGGAGAGATCTAACATAGGTCCTAATGAAATACAAAAAATATGAAATAAAGTGAAACAACAATATGACTAAAATATGCTATAAATAGAAATGATGAAATTACAATGTAGTATGGAGGAAATGAACACTCTATTACTATGAGCTAAAGAGCTACATGGTATTCCATATGGGAGCACCACTATCTACTACACTGTACTAGATGAGAACTTGACTTCCTATCTCCTTGATCATATAATCTACCACTATGAGGCTCTTTATATTGGAAGATATATTCCTTGGTCAACACTCTACCTAGTTGTACAAGTGAATACCTTACACATTGCCACTTGTGCATTTATTACATTGCATGAAGTAACTAGATAACTTTCCCCTAAAGTAATATCTTGTCCTAACTATGTACCTAAGGTGGTACATTTATATGACCCAAATTATGTAATATACTCTAACTCTAACATGAGTTTATTGGTTATGAAGTCCAAGAAACTATCACACTAATTAGGGCTTAACTACGGGCTCTCTAACGGTTGGTGATGAAATCCAACTTCTTTAGGAGGTTTTCCTTGCACTTGTCATGCAACGGTGTGGAATATTTGAGATGTGCAAAATGTGTTAGATGTTTCATTTTAGTTTTTTAGTTCCTAAGGTTTTTATAAAAATAAAATACAAAAATTACCCTAAGATGCAAATATACCATGCAATTATGATTTCTTGCCTATAGATACTATAGAAATAGAAAATTGATCCACTTTAGTGGGAAATATTCCTAGAGCCCTTTGGGAGGCCCCTTAGACTTGTATAAGGCAAGGGTAAGGTTCCTTCCCTCTATTTTTCTTGTTTTCTCTCTCTATGTGAAATCGTGATCACCTTTTGATAGGGCATGACTTCACATAGGCAAAATCACAGTCAGTCTTAATAGGATGTGATTTCACCTTTTTAGGGTTTGGCCCATGAAAACCCTAATTCTTCAAGTTTGGCATGTTTTACATCAATCCTTGTTTTTCTTGCCTTGATCGCCTTCAAATCCACTATATAAGGAGGGTTTGAATTCACTTTTCACACACGGTTACACACAACACGATACAACATTCTTACATGCTAACATTTTATTTCTTATTTCTCATAAAGTGTTCTTATTCAGTTTGCATCCCTTTTCTTTGTTTGCAAGTAAGTTTAACTTTGGAGTTTGAAGATTGATTGGATTTCTACTACATTGGATTGTTGATTGCTATTGCTCACTCTTGGTGGATTTGTGTTGAAGCCCTAAGGATATATTAACCATTTGGATCTCCACCCTTCTATTTCACTTCTGCACTCTCTGCAAGGTGAATTCGTTGTTCTGCATGCATGTCTAGATTTTTTGAGTGATGTAATTCGCTCATTGCACTTATATTTTATTTTTCACATAGTTTCTACAAAATCCCACCCGATTTGCTACGGGGCACGATTTCACCTGTGCATTATTGCGCTCACCTATTATGGGGTGTGACTTCACTTGAGTGAAATTTTGGGGTAATATATTGACCCAAAATTCAACATTGCATTCTAGGTTGCATTTAGAGCTTGATGCTACATTTTATTCTGTGGTTCCATCATTATATTCTGTTGTATTGTATTATGTTTGTTTTCCTCCAAAGGTTAATTTTTGCTTTTATTTATCAAAGTTTAGCTAAAATGACCTAGGTGGATTTACTGATATGCCTCCAAGAACTATTGTATGGTAGCCTAAGCAGGTTCCCTAACACTAATCATATTTTTCAAGTGTTTATTAAGTTGTCTTGAAGGAATAGAAATTATTGATAACATTGATAAAGGGATAAAGGTAAGGATAAACCACCAGATAAGCTAAGTGTTCTTATTAATCTTTAAGTTGTTTTTTGAGTACTTTATATTTTTTTATAAATCCTAGATCTGATTTTATAGAAATATATTTAATTAATTTCTAGGTATTTTAAATATAAACAACATATAGTGTGCACTTAGGGTTAATTATATTTGTGCCTATTTTCTTAAGACCTTGCTTAAAGGTTGTCTGTTTAGAACCCTAGGTTAGAAAATCATACAAAAGAAGAATCATTCTAGGGTTAGCTCTTGTATTTCTACATTATGTATTTTTGTATTGTCCTTTATATTTTATAGCATAGATATAGAAAGGCCAAATATAGGTGTTTATCTTGAATCTCATAGATCAAACATTCTTGAAAACTAGAGGACTTAGAGCGGGTCCTTAAACCATTCTTGGTAAACCCTTATCCCACTAGCAATGAGTGTAGAGAAAAATATACCCTCATGGTCCACCCCAAAGCCTTATTTCTTACAGATCTAGCCTTTTGGGAATTTTACACAGTAGGGCAGTTTTCCCCCTCTACATATTTGGTGAACCAAACATGAACACCTCCTTTATATTAAAAAACTTTAATCAAGATCATTAATTTTGTGTGTTTAAATAAAAAAATTATTAAAAACATAATTTTTGGTGTTTTTTTGTGGGTCTTAGTTCTCTCTTTGTGCCTTTAGTCTTTCTCTCTTTTTCCAATGGATTCCAACCTTGGAAATGGAAGAAGGCTTTTAGGGTTTGATGAGATTTTTCAAGAGAATAATAAAGTTGATAGATAAACTCCTAACCTTGAGGAAGAAGAGATTGATAATAGTCTTGATCCTATTAAGGGACTTTATGGGAACCTTATTTTTAAATTATTTGAGCATGTGTGGACCTTTTATAAATATCATAAGCATGCATTGAATGCAGATTTAGAGGAAGTTAGACCATCTCATGGTAACTCCTTGAGTGAATCTTTGAATCATGGTAATCCTATTCACCATCCAACTTATGACACTACTATAACCACCATTGTTTTATGGAATCTACAAGTCCCTCCAACTAGTAGTGCCAATCAAAATTTTCAATTTCCTCCTCAATATGCTTATCTCAACACTAGCACCTCTATTCCACCAAATGTTACTCATCCTCTTCAACAAGATGCCACATACTTCAAAAATATTAATATGTCCAACACTCCTATAGGGAATATGGGGACAGTGCATACCAATGATCCAAAAGTACAAAATCTAACAAATATGGTACAACCATTGGTTTCAAAAGTTGAGATGATTCAACCCTCAAGTTTTACTTACAATTATAAGGAAATGTGTAACTAGCCATTGGATCCTATTGTTGTTGCTAGACCTTATCCTAAGATTTTTTCTATCATTTTTACCTATTTATAAGGGTACAAAATATCCAATAGAGAATCTAAGAATATTTCTAACAACTTGCCATGATCTTATTTATGATGACATGTTGTTACTTAAAATATTTCCTAAGAGCCTTTGTGGCATGGCATTAGAGTGGTATTATCGGTTACCCAATTATTCCTTGAAGAAATTTGAAGAAAAAACAAAACTATTTGTTCAACAATTTTGTGCTTACATTGAAAAGGAAATAACAATGAAAGATGTGTATAGTATAAAGCAAGGAAAATAAGAAAAAAATTCAGAATTTTAGCCCGTTGGAGAAGTTTGGTTGGATGTTTAAGATATACTTTACCTCCAAAGGATATGCTTGAAATATTTATTGATAATTTACAAGAACAATTATCTTATGCATTAGATACTACTACTATTACATCTTTTGATCAAGCAATTTATTTAGCAAGAAAGTAGAACAAACCCTTATCAAAAGAGGCCAACTCAAAGTCAAAGAAGAGAAACCTACTAAGTCTCAACATAAGAATAAGAACATAGGAGGTGATAGTGGAATGAATAGTAGGCATGTTAATAATGTTACTAACAACCTACAAAAGATAGTACTTCAGAAACCTCCACAAAGAAAAATTACAAGGCTTAATATGTCTATGGAAGCAACTTTGAAACAACTTTTAGAATCCAATAATGCAGGAGCCTATCTTCTGGAGGGCATAACTTTTGATCCGAATGTTGGATTGGTTTGAAATTTTATGGGGAGGTAGATAAAGAGGTGGAAATACCATGGGCTAGACAACTCTAGTCATCTAGTTTTTTTTTAGGCTTTTTTCAAGTTCTAATTCCTTCATCTAGTGCCCCAAAAATGAGATTTAGTGTTTTTTTTGAAAATTTGTAAGAAAATATATCTAGAATAACTTTGTAATTAGGCATGGGTAGGTGTTGATATTTTCTAGGAGGCTTAATATAAATGATATGAAGTGTGAATATCGTATTCTCATTAAAAAAAAATAATTGAAATACATGGTTTATATAGTGGCCCTAATGTTGTTGGAGAAAATAAAGGGCATACAAAACAATTTTTATTCAAACTCTCTAACTCCTATGCCGACTGCTTGCCGACAGTTGCTCTGTCGTCCACCCTAGCCGCCTGCCGTCCAACCATGGTGAAAGGTGGGGTAAAATATGGTTTAACTACCAACATTCTCCCCCTTAAAGTTGAGAGGACTGACTATACAGTCTCTCAGCTTTATATATTGAGCTTTAGCCATGCCTTTGGTGAAGATGTCTGCAATGTTGTCCAAAGTGCTGCAATGTTTAAGCTCAACGATCTGGTGCTCCACCATGTCTCGGATGAAGTGATACTTCATATCAAAATATTTTGATCTGCTATGGTGGATTGGATTATATGCCAACTGAATGGCACTCATGTTATCACAATACAGTCTGGTCGGACCACTTTGTCTTTCTCCAATCTCTTCAAGGACTTTTCTCAACCATAGGGCTTGAGTACTAGCATATGTGATGGCTATATACTCAACCTCAGTAGATGACAATGCTACAACAGTATGCTTCTTGGAACTCCATGTAATTAGTCCTGATCCTAGACTAAAATAGTTCCCTGATGTAGATTTCCTATCATCTATATTGCTGCCCCAATCACTATCACTGAAGCCAACTAACTTGATAGAATTACATTTGTGGTAATGGATTCCAAAATCCAATGTACCTTTTACATATCTTAGAATTCTTTTAGTTGCTTGTAGATGCAGCTCAGATGGACTAGCCATAAACCTTGAAACTAGAGAAACAACATATTGTATATCAGGTCTTGTGTTGGTGAGAAACATCAAACTCCCAACCATGCTCCTGTAAGTGGTCATGTCAACCTTTGGTGCTCCATCATCCTTGCTCAATTGGATCCCATGTCCAGTTGGAGTTGCAACTGATTTGCACTGCTCCATGGCAAATTTCTTGATCATGTCTCGAGCATACTTGTGTTGACATATGAAGATCCCTCTATTTGATTGATGAACTTCCATGCCTAGGAAGTATTGCATTAAACCAAGATCTTTCATCTCAAACTGTTTCATCATGGAGTGTTTGAACTCCATATTTATTTTTGTGTTACTACCCATAAATATTAGATCATCCACATACAAACAAACTATGAGAATGTCTACACCATGCTTTAGGTAGTAAAGAGTAGGTTCACTTTTGCTTCTAGTGAAACCATACTTGTTGAAATAGTCATCAATGCGAGAGTACCAAGCTCTTGGTGCTTGCTTGAGGCCATAAAGTGTTTTTTCAATTTACAAACAAGGTTCTCCTTACCTTGTTCTTGAAAGCCTTGAGGTTGTTGAACATAAACCTCCTCAATCAAGTACCCATTCAGAAAGGCACTTTTCACATCCATGTGTTGAATGTTCCATCCTTTGTGGGCAGCTAAGGAAAGAACAGATCTGATTGTTTCCTGTCGTGCAATAGGAGCAAAGGTTTCCTCATAGTCAATGCCAAATTTTTGAGTAAAACCTTTTGCTACAAGTCTCGCCTTGTGCCTCTCAATGCTTCCATCAACATTGAATTTGGTCTTGTAGACCCATTTACATCCAACACATTTTTTTCCTTTGGGCAGCTTTACTAGCTCCCAAGTATCATTATTTTTTATAGAGGTTATCTCCTCTTTCATGGCTTCTTGCCATACATTATGAGTACAAGCCTTCTCATAGCTAGATGGTTCTAGTTGTGCACTAGTTAATAAAGCATAATTAACTACATCTCCCTTAGGATCTTGGGAGTCATCATCCCCATACATATGCAGATTTTCAAGTTTCTGCAAAACTGAATTCATTTCACTAGCTTGGCTTCTAGTGTATCTTTTCTAGAAATTTTGATCCAACATTTGAAAATATGGATGATGTTGTAATGTTCTTTTTCCTCTTGATGGAGAATCAATGTCCATCGGTGAAGAACTTACTGATCGTTGTGGAGAAGGACTTGGAGTGGCGGCTGATGTACTTGATGTAGTACTCCTGCTTGGGCTTGGAGGGGGTGTGCCTTTGTTTTTCTTGGGAGGCACCTGTTGTATTTGTGAAGAACTTACATCTTGGGATTCATCATCAATAAAAATTCTTTGATGACCCCATTCTCCCCCTTCATCAAAAATTACATCCCTGGAAAGTACAATTTTATGTGTCTTTGGATTGTAGAGTCTATAGGCTTTGGTAGACTCACAATACCCTACAAAAATACAAGCTTGACTTTTGGGATCAAGCTTCTTCCTTTTCTCATCAGGAATGTGTGCATATGCTAAAGAACCAAAAACTTTGAAATGCTTTACATTTGGTTTCTTTCCATACCACCCCTCATAAGGAGTGATGCCATCTAAACTAGAAGTCGGACTTCTATTTAGAATGTATACACTGGTTCTTACAACATCAACCCAATACATATTAGTTAAATGCTTAGTCTGAAGCATTGTTCTCGCCATCTCGACTATGGTGCGGTTCTTTCTCTCTGCCACACCATTCTGTTGTGGGGTATAGGCAGTGGTGAATTGCCTTTTGATCCCACTTGCTTTACAATATTTTAAAAATTCTTTTGAGGAGTACTCGCCTCCTCGATCTGTCCTAAGACACTTTACATAAAACTCACTTTGTTTCTCTACATTGTTTCTGAAATCTATGAAGCAATCAAAAGCTTCATATTTATGTTTCAAGAAATAAATCCAGCACATTCTAGAGAAATCATCTATGAAAGTGAGAAAATAGGAATTGTTTCTGATACTCTTTGTCTGCATTGGACCACAAATGTCCGAATGCACTAACTGAAGTGGATAGCTGGCCCTCCACGCTTGTCCTCTTGGAAACTTAGACCTGGAGTGCTTTCCCAAAGCACATCCTTCACAGACCTCCTTATGTTCATTGATTTTGGGAAGTCCTGTCACCATAGCTTGAGAAGTTAACAATTTCAAGCTAGCTGAATTAAGGTGACCATATCTCAAGTGCCAAAGCACACTTGGATTTACAATAGCAATATTTGCAAGTTGAGCTCCCCCTGGTTCTCCAAACTTGAGGGGAAATAACCTATTCTTGGTCATTGGTACCTATGTGATGACACGATTACAATTGTTTTTATCAAAAATGACACATTTTCCTTCATCAAAAACAAGTTTGTAATTCTTCTCCATCATTTGCCCAACGCTTAGCAGATTGTGTTGGAGCTTTGGAGTGTAGTAGATGTCATTCACTTTCTTTATGCCTTCTTTCGTTGGAACCTCCATGGCTCCAATGCCTTCAACTTGCAAGGCTTTATCATCCCCTAACTTGATGCGGGATTTATAAGTGGAATCTAATGTAGCAAAGAGTTCTTCTTTGCCACTCATATGGTTGGAGCAACCAATATCCAAAATCCATGTATCATTTAGATTTTGTTTTGATTGTCCATATGAAAGAAAAATATTAGAGGTTTCATCTTCTTCACCATAATTTCCATATTGACTGTTGCTGTCTTGAGAAGATTTTGACCAACATTCACGAGCAAAGTGACCTGGTTTGCCATAGTTAAAACAAGCCTTTTTGGATTTGTCACCTCCTCGCCCTTGATTTCCACTTCGACCTGGATTTCCACCTCTATTTTGGTTTTCGCCTCTGTTTTGAGTTCCTCCTCTGTTGGGATTGCCTCCTCTAAAGTTGCCTCTGCCTCTACCTCTTCTCTGACCTCTGCCTTGACCTCTTCCACGTCCTCTTCCAGCACCCTCATTGGATGCGAAGGCTTTATCATCGCCTCCGTAACTTGTTGAAGGAGATCCCTGTAATCTCTCTTCATGAGACATTAACGAACCGATTAATGCATCAAAAGTTAAAGTGGAAAGGTCTTTTGACTCTTCTATGATTATGGCTATGTGATTCCAACCTTGAAGAAGTGTTCGCAACACTTTCTTTACAACTGTTTCAGGTTTAATTTCCTCGCCAAGAGTAACCATTTTATCGACAATTGCTTTTACTCTGACATAGTAGTCACCAACTTTTTTGTCTTCTTTCATTTTGAGATTTTCAAAATCTCGTTTCAAGGTTTGAAGCCTCACTTGCTTCACCTGATCACTTCCCTGGAATCCGTCTTTCAAAGCTTTCCATGCAGCTTGTGCAGTTGTACAAGTGGCTATTCTAGGGAATATACTCTTCTCCAATGCTTCTTGGAGATGATAAAGAGCAGAAGAGTTGCTCTTTTGCGCTTCTTTCTTTGTTTTCTTATCTGCGGCACTTAATGTTGTCCAGTCTATGGGTTCGGTGTAACCCTCTTCAATTATGTCCCACAATCCCTTGCCTATGAGTAAGGTCCTCATTTTGATGGACCAATACTCATAATCATACCCATTGAATTCTGGAATAGGTAGATTGTTATGTGAGGCCATAGCTGCTATAAACTAAAAAACACTCCTTTTATTTCTCTGTTACAATAAAGCACTCTGCTTTTCAAAGAAAGAAGAAAGAAGAAGAAGAAATTACAAATTGAGATCAAATCTGACTTGATTCACCCTTTCACTGATAGCTTGTTCTTCTTGCTGGGGTGCTTCTATCACTTGATTCACGAAGTTGTCTGCTACTTGTTCTTCGTCGTCACTAATCAAGATTATCTCTGGTGATTCTGGTTCTAGTATTTCAATGGAGTCATCATTGCTGAATTGTGGATTTACTGGATCTTGTGGTGCAGATTCCGACTGCTCAAATCTGCTACCAAAAGAGTTATCTTCAGAGTCTACCTCGTATCCTGAGTCCGGATGTCTCTGTTGGGCTATTACTGTGTTTTGCAATTGACTAAACACAGTATGTAGTCCATAAGTTCACACTTTTTCATCAAACCCTTTGGTGTTTTCTCTTACCAAAAGCGCACAGAGGGCATGATAACACCCTGTGGATCGTATCATGAATTTTTGCCCTTTAATGTACCTTTTCAAGTTTTCTATTCTCTGTCTCAGACTTTTACAAAGAAATTTTTAAGCCTCTTAGGCTTTTTTACACAATATTTCCTCTTAGGAAATCTCTATTTGCCTTCCCATAAAAGTTGCAATTTTTTTTTTATAAAACCTTATTAAAGTATTAATTAATAATCAAGTAAATATTTAATTAAAACATTTTTAAAAATATTTAAACTAAATTATTAATTAAGTTAATAAGTTAAATAATTTTTTTTTCAAATATAATGAAAAATTAAACAAGGGGGGCTTTTAAAATTTTTTAGATCTATCGGGACTCGAACCTGCGATCTTTTCCATGCCACAAAGACTCCTTACCACCTCGGCAGCCTCGACCGATGAAACCAGAAGCACAACAAGTAATTTTATGCCTTTAACCTTAGCATAATACCAAAAAAAAATTAATTAAAGCGCTTGGTCCGTCGTCGTTGGGATTCGAACCCGCGACCAAATGGGGGCAGGCGCCTTAAGGCTGGCTTCGCAAAACATTCGAGCTAGGCGCTCGACAAGAAGGCCTGGGGAGCGCCTTCTATATGAAGGCAACCCGTGCCTTCAAATTAATTTTTTTTTGGGACTTTTAGTCCCACATGCTCCTAGAGAGGGGCTTTTGAGGGGTTTAAAACCCTCAAGGCATGGATGAAGCTTCGATTGCCTTCGGGCAATCGCTCCACCCACCTTTTGGACTTCTCCACCCAATCTCCTCATGCCACATCACCTTCTGCTCTCCTCGTGCCACGTTGCCTGAACTTTGTCCTCTCCTCACGCGCCACGTAGCCTGGTTCGATCTCTTCGCCTTGTCGCCTGGTCTGGTCAGCTTGTCACCTGGTCAGCTTCGATCGATCTCTCCTCTTGCCAGTTTTTGTTCTCCTCTTTCCAGTTGTCTCTCCTCTCACTAGTTGTCATTCTCCTCTCGCCAGTTGGCTCTTGACCTCGCCTGGCTCTCGACCGAGCTCTCCTCTTGGCTCTCGATCGATCTCTCCTCTCCTTGGCCTCGGACTTCGAGTCTGGGCCCTCCTACTCCACCTCGGGATACAAGCCCTCCTCTCGACCTCATGGCTTCTATGGGCTTTGATACGCCTCGCTCCCTGCCAAGCTCTGATACCAGATGTGAATATCGTATTCTCATTAAAACAAAATAATTGAAATACATGGTTTATATAGTGGCCCTAATGTTGTTGGAGAAAATAAAGGGCATACAAAACAATTTTTATTCAAACTCTCTAACTCCTATGTCGACTGCTTGTCGACAGTTGCTCTATCGTCCACCCTAGCCGCCTGTCATCCAACCATGGTGAAAGGTGGGGTAAAATATGGTTTAACTGCCAACATGAAGGTGCATATAAATTTAGATTCTAACCTTTTGATCACCATTCTAGGAGCCCTTATACATGGTGACACTTGTTGCATACTCAAATATGGTTTATACTTAGCTGTAATTTGATTTTTAACATTATTTGTACAAATTTGGGTTACTTGAATTTATCATATATGTTTGATTTTAACCATCTTTGTAGAACTAGCCGTTAGATAATTTTTGGTCACCTAAAATCATACATAGCATCTAAAATCATGCATAACACCCAAAATCATACCAGTTGCATATTGGGGGTACAATCCGGATAGTTATATTACCATTTTTATTCAAATTTGAATTGTACTTTCTTATTTACTTTTAGAAATTTACTGCACATTAATATTGTTATTGTACTTAGTGCATTTAATATTACATGATTTACATTAGATCAATAAATCCTTTACTTTCTTTATGGTTTGCTAAAATAACTGAGTGGATTTGATTGTTATAGATCACAATCTACTATGACCTATGCAGATACCCCATCCATAATCCCAAATTTTAGTGTTACATTGTGAAATTGCAAGTCTCAAATATATTCGACTAATCCAAATTCATCTGACAAATTCAGACGTATGAATTCATCCTATAAGCATATGAATTTATCCTATTGATACAAATTCATCTGAAAGCAAACATTTGGATCATATAAGGATCTAAAATTGTTTCTTATACTTTATATTTATAATTCTCTATCTTATAGACATCTGCATTTAATCAAAAAAATAGAAAAGACCAAAAACATTGACTTTACTACATATTTTCATACTAGTAAAAATACAAAATACAAAACACAAAAGGAAAAAGAACATGTTAGCATATATCTTCATAGCTTGCTTTCTGCTAAACCATTACATCTTAGTCAATACTTTACAAATATTTCTAGCTAAATATGTATACTTTATTTTCATTCAAAACTGAAGTGCATATAGCTAGTTTTGTTGCATTTTGGCTAAACCATAAGAGTGTGCACATAAAGGAACACATCAAACACCCACTCTACCAAGGTGTGGAAACTGCCACTGAAAGTGTTTCCTAGTGAACCCCACACCATTCATCGACAAACACCAAAGAGAGCACGACTTAGGTGTTTCTCGTCTGAGGTGCATATCCATAATTTTTCCTCCCCCTTTCAGGCATGGATCCATTAGCCTAGAAGAAAGGGATGTAAAAATTTCTTGGTCTACATTCTTTGGTGAACCCAATGTGAGTCAATAAAAGTCTCCCCAAGATCGAAGAATGCTCCACAAGATCAATCACACACAAAAGAGAAAAACCCACAACACCAATATTAAGTGGTAAAACCCTACTTCAAATGAAGAAGGTAAACATCCACTATGAAGCTCACTATATTACTCATTTGATTCAACAATACAAGAATGCTTTAATGTTATGCAACAATATGCATCAACATGATATTACAACACAAGTCAATATGACAAGATATGTTAATATGTAGTAGACAACACCCCTATTTAAAGAGAAGATTTTCTATTACAACTTTAAATCTTATCACAATCTAATCTTGAGATGTGTGACAAGTGGCATATGGCAAATATTAGAAAATGCTTAGTTACTTTATAATATTATCATAATATAATATTTGAGATGTGTAATAAGTGGCATCTATCAAATATTAGAAAGTGATTAGTTACTTTCTAATATTTTCTAGAAAAAGGGAAATAAATTTTTCCCACAAATTAAATATTCCTAGCACCCTTATTTTATTTATTAATTGGGTGGGAATATTTTTACATAAAATAGAATTATTTTCTAATTAAAATATTATTCTTTAGACTTTATATTTTAGTATAAGAATAATTTACACAATGTTGCATTACATATTCCAACACCCAATGTTGCTAGAATCCTAGGACTAGGTTATTACTCTCCTTACTTTGAAATCAAATGAGGTTGTGAATTTTGGCTTACAAACAAACTAGCTAGTGTTCACTCAAATATCTATCCTTGGGATAACTACCTAGAAGAAGCATTAAATATCCATAAATTCTTGGCATACTTAGAGAACAATGAGGTAACCCTAGAACAAAGAAGAAGATATCATAAAGCACATTGGGTAGTCCTCTTTCAAGAATATTGTTATGAATTGCAAGTTCAACCTTCTACCTCAGATAATAAAGGATTTAATTTTATCCGCTTCATCCAACTTCTAGTCGATGATTTCTATTTTGAGAAAGAACACTACACGAGTCCTAAATATCTAGAGCCTATTAATGATATTCACAATATTTTCAAGGAATATTAAACCATTTAGCATTGTTATAAAAATCTGTAAATACTTGATTTGAAATTGTTTTCTCTTTAAAATAAGGATAAAAACAAAAAAACAACAAACAAAAATAGATTTTTTTTTTTTATTAGCATCGATAGGAAAGATGCCTAAAAATTTGAGTGGTATACAAGTGGAAATTGACTCCAAAGACGATTCAAAAACCGAAAACCCTAATGCTAAAGAAAAAATAGAAGAAATCCCAAGAGATCAACAACTACAAAATATAACAAAATGAAGAAAATGAAGCAATCGACCGTATTGACCCAAATTTGGGACGTCAAAGGGATGTTCATTTTAAATCCATGTAATACTTTTGTGAATTTTTAAACCATAATCATGATGCCATTACTAATGTATTGGAAATAGAAGATCAATTCGCAAGGGTGACTTCTCGATGGAAGGAACCTTAGAGTTAGCTTTCCAAATTCGCCCACAACCTGATACATATATAAATGCTTCATTGCAACATGACACTTATGATAATTCCTTAGATAATACCCAAAATATACCTCCTCAAGAAGATGATGCTCAAATGCAAGCATCTATGGTACCGCAACAACAACCTATTTTTGCAACTACCACAACCACTTCCACCCAAAAGAAACCTTCTCCATCTAATAATAATACTATTCTTTCTCAATATTTCCAACATCTATTCACTCAAAATGCTACTTCTCAAAAAATAAAAATATGCAAATTCCTAACTCTCCTCGATCAAATGCTCAACAAAATGCAGTTCCTTATAAACTCAACAATCCTCAAATTTCAAAAACTAGGCACAATCGTATCTTCATTTCCACTCCTTATAAGGCAACACAACAAACATATTATCCTCCACATACCAACATAGTAACACAAAGCAAACATGATGAGCAATCACATCATCTTGAAAATATAGTGAAATAATTAGCTTCATGATTGGATCAAATAGACCCTTATCACCCTACATACAACTATAAGGAAATGTGTAACCAACCATTAGATCCTATTGTTGCTGCTAGACCATACCCTAAACATTTCCCCATGCTGGTTTTCCCAATTTATAAGGGGGTTGAAGATCCAATCGAACATATTTGTATGTTTAGGACAACCTATCATGACATTGCTTATGATGATATGTTATTATTAAATATGTTCCCCAAAATTTTAGGAGGTATGGCATTAGAATGGTACTATCAATTGTCAATACATTATTTAATAAATTTTGAAAAAAATGTAGAATTTTTTGTACATAAATTTGGTTCCTACATAGAGAGGTATGTCACAATCAAATATTTGTACAACCTCAAACAAGGAAAAGAAGAGAGATTCGTAGAATTTTTATCTCAATGGAAAAAACTTCTAAGAAAACTACATTTCACTTTACCTCCAAGGGAAATGGCAGAATTTTTCATTGGGAACTTACAAGAGCAATTATCCTACGAGTTAGATATGACTATTATAACATCCTTTGATAAATCCATAGAATTTGTAAGAAGGGTAGAATAAGCCCTAATCAGAATGGGAAAATTTAAAAATAAGGATGAATACAAGTCATATAAAAATTAGTACAAGAATAAACATGTGGTAGGATATGGGGTTACAGATAGTAGACCCCATCCAAATGTTAATACCGTAGAAACTACATAAAATTTAATGTTAAAAGCACCCCAAAAACCTCCATAATGTAAATTCACAAGATTAAACCAACCTTTGACAATTGTCTTACTGCAATTGGTGGAAAGAGGTTTAACAAAATTGCCAAAGATATGACAACCTGATCCCTCTCAACCTTGGTACATACCAGATCAATATTGTGATTTCCATCAAGTTGATGGACATCCAACCAATACTTGTAAAATTTTAAAACACTAAGTACATGAATTTATTGAAAGTTGAATGTTTGGAGTGGAAAATCCTCCACCTAATACTAATCCACCAATAGAACCACAAAATCAACAGGTGAAAAATGCAAATCAAGATCTAGACATATTCCAAATTTCTTTACCAAACTATGGTAAGGAAGTTGTAAATCAGCTAGACTATAAAATTGTACCTCATCCAACATGTTATGTTGGAATGATTAGTGGTCACTTACCATTGCAACCTTCACAAACTCCCTGTGCCTACTCAATATATTGTCACAATTGAGCCAATTTGAGAAAATATGATACAATTATCATCCTTGAAATAATAGAAATTGAAACCGAATCTAAGATAGACATTAGAATTCTTACATTCAAATAGTTCAGAAGATGAATCGAAATCAATTTTACCCATAATATATTCATTAATACCGAGGGAGCCATTTCCAAGAATGATGATAACCCACCCTTCTTCAAAACAACTTCTTCCCATGGAACAAACATCAAATGTTGGATCACAACTTGTTCAAGATGATCCTCCCATTTCCCATAAACCAAACAACATTGTGGCTATGGTTGGATCCATCACTAGACAACAAGCTCAAAATCAAAATTCTCAACCACAATTACCTAAAACTCATTCAAATAATGAGTTCCAACAACCTTTTGTTTTGAAACCACCTTATAAGGGAAATAATATAACTCGACCACAACAAAAAACTCCCTTTGACATTAATGAACAACTAGCTAATACAATAGCTAGGATTTCCCTCTTAGATCTTCTTAGAACTTCATCAGTTCATAGAGAAGAATTAATGAACACCTTGGATCAAATGATGGTACCTCAGGACATAGAACCAACTACTGTTGTGAATGTTGTAGCTTCTCAAGGAGTTGACTACATTGATTTTCATGACAAAGATATACCTCCACACAGTATGCATAGGGATAATACCTTATACATAATAGTATTAATTGGAGATGTAGGTGTTAAGATATTATTAATTGACAATGACTCATCCCTAAATATATGTGCCTATGTATTTTTCAAAAGGTTTGGGTTCAAAAATGAAGACTTAAGAAGAATTGAAATGATTATAAAAAACTTTTAATGATGAAACCCAAGAATCTTGTATATATCCCTCTACAAGTTGGCCCTATAATATTGGATACATCTATTTTTATTGTATCTTGTCCTACATCATACAACATCCTTATAAGATACCCTTGGACTAATGCAATGAGGGCAGTTCCCTCTACCTTATATCAATGTATCAAATTTGAGTTTAAAAATAAATTGGTCACCATCCATGGAGATCCTAGACCTTTTGATATGTGTGCAATGGTGGAACCTATTGATGTTACATTTTTTCCAACCTTATCATCATCAATTCATGTTCCCCCTAAATATTATTCCTCAAAAATTGAACCTCTACCTTCTTCTAACACAACTATACCATCTAAAACTGATAATACTTCCAGCTTGTATCCTCTCACAGATGAAACCTTACCAGAATTATCTACCATATTAGTACCTATAGAGCATGCTAATTTTGTTGTACAATACTCAATTGTCTTATACCAATTATTGCCATCCCGACGTACGATAGTTTTACCTTGCAAATGGGGAAACATATATCATGTTGGAAGTTGTACTTTTATTTCTATAGGGTGTTCTCCCAATAAAATAAATATTAAGCAAATAAGCTTTGCATTCAATGAAGACGGTTTTTCCAAATATTACTTTTCCAAAAAATATATAAAATCAAAGCAAATGATGTGTGATATGGGTTACAGAGGTAAATGTTTAGATCATTTTGAAAATGGTATACGTAAACCATTTGAGATTGAAGAATGGCCTGCATGATGTGGTATAGGCTATATCCCCACAAAATCTCAACCTTTCCCTTTTAACGATGATGATCATCTAATTACCTATGATGAATATTTAGAAAATAAAAAATATTTAATGAATAATAAGAAGAGAAGGTAAACTTATTTTTCTTGCAATATGATTTCAATAGTTCATTTGAAAATGATTGCCACTCTGGACAAGTGTATAGAAGAAGATGCCTTTTTTGATACCTCCCTTGAAGAAGTCATGAGGAATGGTTTCTTCTTCGATGGATCTATCCCACGTATAGACCATGTCCACACATAAACACCACAATAAGAGTTAGCCAAATTATCCTTAGAAGAACTTTAGGAAATGGGTGTTTCACCTACCCCTCCTAACTTCGAAAGGGACTTAAATATTTTGGTAGAAGATATCTTGAAAATCAATATTGGAATAGAAATTAATCCTCACATGGTCAAAATTGGAGCTACCTTGAGTAAATAATAACAAATAAAATACACAACACTTATTGTGGAATCCCCTGATATCTTTGCATGGATGTATGCAAATATGTCTGGCTTAGATCCTTCTGTCGTCATGCACCACTTAGTGGTATGCCCTGATGCTAAACCCGTGAAATAAAAACTTAGGAAAATACATCCTAAAGTAGTCTTATTATTAAAATATGAATTACAAAAAATCTTAGAAGTTAATTTTATTCAAGCCATTGATTGCTCAGACTGGATATCCAATGTCATCCCGGTAACCAAAAAAGAGGCTACTAAAATCGGAGTATGTATTAATTTTAAGGACATCAACACTGCATATCCCAAAGATGATTTTTCCCTTCCTAATATGGATCAAATCATTTATTTTATAGTAGAAAATGGGATGTTATCCCTTATAGATGGATTTTTTGGATATAGCCAAATACGTATAGCACAAGAAGATCAACCCAAAAATGCTTTCATTACACCTTGGGGAACTTTCTGTTGGAAAGTAATGCCCTTTGGTTTCAAGAATGTTGGAGAAACTTATCAACGATATATGACCTACATGTTTCATGACATGATGTATGACATCCTACATGATTATGTAGACAACATCATAGCTCAATACATTAAGGAAGAGGATCATATTCTTGACTTACGATGAGTCTTTAATAGAATCCATGAATATAAAGTCTGCTTAAACCTAGACAAATATATTTTTGGAGTAAAATCAAGTAAATTATTGGGGTTTATTGTGTCTATGTGAGGAATAGAGATAGATCTCATCAAAATCAAGGCAATCATCGATATGCCACCACCAAAAATCTTGAAATAACTCTGAATCTTACAAGGTAAGCTCCAATATATCCATCGTTTCAAATGAGATGAGGAATATCAAGAAGCATTTGAAACTCTTAAGACATATTTTCTTACACCACCAATACTCATTCATCCTAGGCCTGAGCATCCTTTATTCTATAAATTTCTACCTCAAAACTTGCATTAGGAGCAATGCTAGCACAACATGAAGAGGATAAGAAAGAAAGAGCTATTTATTATATAAGTAGAACTTTAATAAGTTATGAAACTCGTTATAGTCCTTTAGAAAAACTCTGCTTAGTTGTGTTTTCAACACAAAAATTGTGCCATTATATGCTTAGTCAAAAAAAAATTTCTATAACAAAATTTGATCCATCAAGATACTTGATGAGTAGACCTTATCTATCAGGATGTGCAGTGAAATGGGTTCTGGCTCTAAGTGAGTTTGATCTAACATTTATTAGAAAAAATCCATTAAAGGGCAAGTCATAGTTAATCAACTCGTCACTTCCCCTCTAGAATATACTCACCTTTGACAATAGAGTTTCCAAATGAATGCCTTAACCTAGAAGGTGAACAATTAGATTCTTGGACCCTATTTTTTGATGGAGCCCATTGCATGTGTGGTGCAAGTGTAGGCATTATATAAGTGTCTCCCCATAAACAACTTATTCCATTATATTTTAAAATCCAATTTGCTTGTACAAATAATACAACAAAATATGAAGCCTTGATCCTTGGGTTACGAGTAACTTTATCCTTGAATATTAAAATTTTGTTAGTTTTTGGAGACTCACAACTCATGGTAAATCAAATCAATAATGTTTATCAAACTCGAGATAAGAAACTTTTCCCTTATAAGGAGTATGTTTTGAAACTTATATATTTATTTGAGAAAGTTACTATCGAAGCTATCCCTTTTACTAGTAATCATTCTATGGATGTTATGGTAGCAATTGCTTCTCTTATTCCTTTGGAGTTGGATGATGATCATGCTACTATCATCATTCACAAAATTTGTAAACCCATGTCATTAGAGTCTTGCCTAGTACCCTTATATATTTTCACAATTAAAGAAATATCCTCATAATCATGGTATGGAGATATCTTTGAATTTCTCCAAAATGGGTCATACCCAGATGGCTTAGATAGGAATTAGCATAGAATATTATGTAAATGAGATGTTTATTTAGTAATTTTTTGAAATAATTTATATAAAAGATCCTTCGAAGGTATCCTTTTAATATGCCTCAACCTAGAGGAATCCAAGAAAGCACTAAGTGAAGTGCATGATGGATCTTGCAGAGGTCATTTTAGTGGTCGAGCCATAACTAAAAAGCTCCTACGAATGAGCTATTTTTGGCCATATATGGAAAAATATACCAATTACTATGTGCGTCAATGTGACAAATGTCAACGACATGTAAATTTAGTCCATGCTCCGGTCCAAGAGCTTCAAGCTATTTCTTCCCCTTGCGTAGAAATTATAACGAAAATAAATCTGGTTTAATCAGATGGTCATAAATTTATCATAACAACAACTGAATATTTTACAAAATGGGTAGAAGCCATGCCATTGGCTTCTTGCATAGGAACCCAAGTCTTAAAATTTATTTTCAATCAAATCATCTATAGATTTGGGATTCCATCCACACTCATTTCTGATAATGGAACTTCCTTCAAAAATAAATATATGCAAAACATTTGTGCTAAATATAAAATCCAACATAGATGGTCTACTCCTTATTATCTACAAGGAAATGGTCAAGTTGAAGCATCAAATAAAAATTTAATTAAGATCTTAAAAATATTGGTTAATAAATTAGGATGAGATTGGCATAATCAATTATATCATGCTTTATTGACTTATCGAACTAGTGTTCGAAGCCCTACAGGTGCTTCCCCCATTGTCTTGGTTTATATTGTCGAAGTTATTTTTCCTTTTGATTTGGAAGTACCTTATTTAGCCCTCTTACTTCAATATGATAAAGTCGAAGATGAGTATCGTGTTGGAAGACTAAGTCAGCTAGAACTTTTGGATGAAAAACGTATAAACACTTTAGAGCACCTTTGATCATACCGAGATAAAATAAAAATATCATATTCAAAGAAAGTTTATAATCGATATTTTGAGGTTGGTGATCTAGTTCTTAAAGAAAATCAAAAAAATACAAATGCTTGAATTGATTTAAAAGGAAACTTTCAACCAAATTGGCTAGGTCCATTTATCATCACTGCAAAATTTGGATCAGGTGCATATTGTTTGGCAAATTTATATGGAAAATATCTTAAGGACCCCATGAATATTATGCACCTAAAAAGATACTATGCATAAAATCAAAAAGTCTCACCATTGTACATAGTTGTAAATACCTTGTAAATACATTTTTTACATTTACTTCAATCATCTTATTTAAATAATGTTACACTTAGTTGCATTTATCTATGAATTTATCACAATAAAATTATGGTCCAATTGCACAACATCATATGGTCACATCCAGTTATCATTCTACTTAAAAATTAGACCGATGTTATCAAAATTCATAGTTAATTTTGGTTTACTTTGGAAGAATTAAAAATTATCTTGAACCACTCACCAAATTCACACCTTAATAAAATATTGATTCTCAATATTGATTATAAATCTCTCTTGAACCAAAAAGCACTACTGTTTCACTAAATAAATTTTGAGGTTTTGGAAACTGATCTTGCCACCTTTTGAACCAAATTATACTTACACACCTTAAAAATAATTTGCACGAAGAAATATGATGCTACATAGTAGTCCTAGCTCCTTAAACAAAAGGTTTCCCTTGCTATCCTATTATGCGTTTGGTCTAGAATGCTAAGAATTGACAAAATGACAAACTCCCCCCTACCCGAATAAAATCCCTTGCTCCTCTACAAAATGAGCAAGTACCCCAAAAAGAAAAAGAAAAAAGCAAAACAAAAGAAAAGAAAAAGGAAAAAGAAAAGCAAAAATAAAAAATAAATAAAAAATAAAAGTAGCTTTATTACAAAGCAAATAAAATCTCCTTGTTTAAAAAAATGAACAAGAATTCCTACTCAATGAAATCAAAAGAAAAGAAGGGGGTAATGAGCTTGAAACTCTGAAATTTCTCAATTATTTGAACACCATGGGATGATCCTTATTATAGCAATGAGTTGAATGAATCCCTTTTGGCAATAGGGTAGTCTTACGCATGGTGATATGTTTATCATATTAGCAACCTTCATTTGTATAGACCAATGATAGCTTGTGGATTAGCTAGTTTTTGGTAGCCTGTATTACATAGTAATTAAATCTAACTGAATGCATACAATCATGGTAACTAAACTCATAATTTAAACACACATTGGTTCCTAAAGTCGGTTTGTATCATTACTTTACTAAAAATAGGTAAATGAATTTCATAAGCACACACATTTGATCCTTGAGATATTTTGTATCATAATTAGGTCAAGATGGAAAATGAATACACAAATCACACACCCGTTCTTGATAAATTTGACTTCATCCTAGAAATGACCAAAATGTTTCCTTCAAGATTCATTATCAAAAGTCATTATTTCATCATGGATTTTTATGACTATTAGCATATGCAATTGATCCATAAAAAAACAATTAATCTTGCATTTTCATACCTATCACTTAGCATAAACACTTCCATCTTACTATATTGCATGATTGCTTATCATTTACAAAAACTTGCATTTGGTCAAACATAATCAATTTCTCATGTAGTTGCATATTGACTTCGTTATGATAGCATGAGATAACCTTAATAAAATCTTTCTATTTACTCCACACTAGAAATATTATGCCTAGCACAAGTCCTATACCCAATTTTTCATGCTTAGTTGCCTCCATCTAAAATACTTCCTTTAAGATTAGCTAAGAATTAATATTAAAAAGCATAAAATATTTTTTCATAAAAACTTATCACTTTTAAACCAATAAAATTATTTTGTTGACCACAACCCTTTGATGTTAACAATATAGTAAAATCTCATACATGATCTTCTTAGCAACCAATGCGAGGGGTAGCCTCCATAGATGGTCATATACAAGCATACATCCTTGAGATATATTGTTAACTAATCAAAATCAATAGGGTTCATTTTCAAAATATTTTTCTTCTACAACACAATCCAATCACACTATACACTATAAATTTCATTAAATCACACTTTACTTTTTTTGTATCTTAATTAAGCATGATGAATGAAAATTAACAATCAAACATGACTGAAAGCATGATTATATTGGTAATTCAAAAAAGAAAATATTTTGCATTACACTTACACATAAAAATCAAAATATCAAAAACAAAATATTCATATGTATATATATCATCAAAAGTACATAGAATACAAAATAGTTGATTGGTATGCCACAATAAAAAGTCAGCACACTCAATCACTAGGAGGTGTATCACAAAATCAAGTTTGGTTTATCATCCCATAGAACCCCTCGAACTCTGGGTATCATCACTTCGAGGCTGTCTAGGCTCACAAAACTAAGGAACCCAAAACACAAAAGCTAATCTAGAGTGGCTTGAAACTACCAACTCCAAGGGCAATGAAGCTCTCTAACACTCAGGAACTACCTGAAAATACAATATCTGATAAGACATCATTCGTTGTGCTGCTAAGGTAGCCTCTGCCTGTGCTACCATAAAGGCACCCTGTAATGCACTACTTCCTAAAGATTTGCCTAAAACCACACTTCTCATATGAAGTGACTAGGACTATCTGGAATGACAACCCATGTCCTTGCATCTAGGTCAGCTGATCTTGCACCTGGTCCAAGAGGGTTTGTGACTAAGAGAGTTATCCCTCCAATGACTAGATACAACCCACCTGAATGGTGATCTAGCTCCTTAGACTGCCATTCTCCACTTGTAGAGTAGCTACCTCTCTTGTGCTACTCAACTCTTCTACCTTTGTAGAAATGCCCTTTCCAGTCAAATCCTATCTTGGAGTAGTGTGTATCTTTGCTATGAATATGGTATAGTCTACTCTGGTGAAGGTAGATCCTACTGAGAATATCTCACCTACTATCATTGTCCACTCTCTCCCCCAATATGGAGAAACCTATATCTTTGATAGGATCCTTGTGGTTGTCTCCCTCCTCTCATTCAAGGTCCCTCTCTCCTCGATGGCCTCTGTTCATCCTGCTATCTAGAAAAGCATCATCTATATAACTCTTGGATAGCTTGATGCACCTGCCTAACTCTATCCCTCGCTTGAGTGATCCTCATAGGATAGATGTTAGTATACCAGGTGGAATACCCATTCATAATTTCTATATCATCTCCCTCTGTAAGGGTGACCACTACATCATCCTCATTTACCTTGGTGAATTTATTGAGATCCAACACCCCACTAGTAGTCATCAAATCTTGTACCACCTATGAGAAAGTACAATTACGAACCTCATAAATCCCCTAAACTAATATAAATTAATGTAGCACCTGATCTATGTGGTGGAGCTCTATCTCTCATATCTCCATACAGAGCCATCATACTCACCTCACGCAAGATAGCTCCACTTTTTCATCCTCCCACCTGTGGTACCCTTGCCAGGATCTCCAACACATCTATCACATGATCAAGTCATCAATCATTCATCTAGCCTCCTCTAGGCCACTCCTCCTCCTCCCTCAGCTAACTATAGGATCATAATGGAATACTTTAGGTCATCCATCCTCTACATCCTAAAGAGGAAACCTCACTGTTCTTCTTATCACAATGTGCTTCCATCACCATATCTGAAGAAAGGTCATCAACACCAAGTTGGTACCCTTCTTGTACACGACCCTTAACAAGGTCATGTATAAGCAGCACAAAATGTAGGGTCCCCAAGAAAAATGCATGTTGGTATCCCTCATGTCTACTATAAAATCTGCCAACCCCCATGGCAAGTGTTAGCTACTCTGATGGCACACTAATAATCCTACAACTGTCTCTACCAATACTACTGTCATATCGAACACCCTAGTTACTGTAATGAGTCTCTCTATGCTGACTTCACTCTGCTCTATTGAGAAATATGGATCTTCCATAAATCACTACATGGCCTGAACCTGGGCCAAGGATTGGTACACAAACTAACCCCTAATAGGTACTCTAAGGATCCTCCACACATCCTCTAGAGTAGGGGCCATCTCCCTTGTAGGTAGCAAAAACGTCGATGATCCTGGGTACCACCGCTTGGCTAAAGTTGTAAGTAGACTGTAGCCTACCTCTATGTGTGGCATATCAACCATGTGATTAAGTCCCACTGCTATCAAAGTATCCCTCTCAACTACATTGAGAGTGTGAACATGATCCTCAACCCCTGTGTGTCGCCACACGTGACCCTTAAGATATCCTCCCTGCTTAGTAAAAAACAAAAGCAAATTAGTTACAAAACTGTAAAAATATTATAAAAATCATATATTATAAAATTAGTCCTAATTGATAAATTTGAATTTAAAGCACAAATTTGGATGACATGAAAATAAATTCGTATGTTCGAATTTACAATTTTAGACCTATTGTGAACAAAATCGGACATACAAATTCATCGAAAAGCATCCAAATTTATGAATTCAAACGTATTTTTTGATGAATTTTGATGTCCAATTTTTTTCAAAACGGTCTGAATTCGTTGCTGCGGCCATGCAATGGTAGGTTGCATCAAAAAAAAAATCTTAAAATTTAACAAAAAAAAACCCAAATAAGAGGTGATAAAATTACTTACCCTCAAGCTTCCGCTCATTCCGTCATTCCTGATGTGAAATCTTTCTGCCCAATGCACAGTGGTAGCCATTTTTTTGTTTTATCCAAAGCTCAGTTTTTCAAAAATCAAGGGTAAAAATGAATTAGGATTTTTTTACCCTAATTTCTATTTTATACCCCTTTTTTCACCTTGAATTTTGAGTTTTGTAATAAATTTTATTTTATTTTATAAAAATTGAAGGGGGTACACTAACAACGTGAAATTTACCATTAATACCCCTACCTCAATATTCATGCTAAAAAATGAAAAATAACTTAATTTTCCCCCTTTTTGATAAATTCAAACGATCTTGACGAATTCGGACCCTTATGATAAATTCGACTGGCCCGAAATCATCCAAATACTACGTGCATCTAATTTAGGCACTTTTTTAGGATTTTTAACCTAATTTGGATGAATCATAATTCCTTTTGCTGGAATAATTCCTTTTCCTTATTTTGTTTTTGATAAATTAAAAAGAGATTTCATTAAGAAACGAGTTTTAAGGGTCCCAAAACCTTTGTACAAAAATAAAGTAAATTGCTGCAATAAAAATGGAGGACCAAAAAGAGGATCAGCCCCATAAAAAAAACATCGAAAAGACTAACAAGGAATGCAACCCCAATCGAATAACAAAACAGAAACCCACAAAGAAAAACAGGCTCCGCGTAGGATAGTCGTAAACCAGAATAAAAAGTGTTAAGGAAGTCAGTCCTCGGTGGTTTCCTCATCCTCTTCCTTGTCCTCATCCTTCACTTGGTCCTTGAGCTCCTCCTTGATAGTAGCCAAATCCTCATTCGTTGAACAACCTTCGTTCTCCTACCCTGTCTGCACACTGAAGAAGAGCATGTGGAGGGCCTCTTTGAGGTCAATAATGGAGTACACCATGACATTCATTATGCTTATCATTTTACTTATTATCATATAACTGACTTGAGGAAAAATCATGTCCCGTGAGGGTTAGGCTTGAATATTCTCCTCACATGAAGCTATAATGTCATTATAGCGCCAAAAATAAAATGTCATCCCATTGTTTCTTGTCACCAATATTTAACAAATATTGCATTGATTTGTTAGAGTATAACATGGCTAAATAAAACATTGTTGTATGAATTGTGGTTTAAAAAAAATCATATTAAATAGTATATTAATTTAATGTTAAATATTTTTTTTTATTATGGTTAGTGTAAAATTTTTTTACAATCGATGCACAAGTTGGATATCCTCATTTTAACCATGACCTCTAGTAAAGGTGATATTTGAACTTATTAATAGGGGCCAAAAACAACCATACACACCCCTTCATACACTCTCTCACTGCGGTTTGAACCTTGGACCTTTTGAAGAAGAATCAAAACCAAAATTGTTGCGATGTCCCCCATACTAACATTAACACATGGGAGAATGGCTTCATGATCAGTTTTGCACAACATATTTATGGTTTTATGGACCATGTGCTTTCTACTGTGACTCTACTCTTTGGGTCCATTGGTGTTGGACTCGATGGGCTCTCAACATTTTTTAGGGCCTTCCTTGAGGCCTCTAGTTTGCTTGCTGATGTGTTCCTACTGGACTTCCTCATCTGTTTTCTTGAAGCTATTCGTTGGTGGTGCTGAAGGTAGTCTAGGATTTTTGGCTGCATCCTTTTGGTCTGGGATGACCTATGTGTAATGCCTGTAGTTGGTTTTCCCTATGGCTCCTTCCTTTTGGGTTCCTTGGGAACTTTCCCATCTCTTTCCCATAGTTTTTTGGTCTGCGTCTACTGCTTCCTCTACTTCGACTAGTATCTTTGTAGATTCCTCTCTTCACTGCAAGAGGATTTCATAGCCTATGGAGATCCTCAGTTTACTGTTCCAATTTCTAGGCCTATGAGGGATGCGGTTTCAGCATTGTTCGTTTGATATTCTGGCATCCTTACTCGTTTCTCATCCTTTCTTGGGTGATATTTTCTATGTTTGCAATATCTTTGCTCTACCCTATGGTGAAGGGATTTTTTTATAAACCTTAAGTTTTTTCAATGTTTCCCTACCGGTTTGTGGTTTCTTCCTTGCATGGTATTGTGCACTCCTGTACTTTCTTTTCCTACTTACTTATTGGGCTGTTTAAATTTCAGTGTATGGGCAGGAGTGTATTTTTTGTAAATTTCCTATTTTTTGGTTTAGATGCTAGGCAGGATTTTTTGCAAATTGCTTGTTTGGACAAGAGCTTTAAATATTAATTTTTACAACCTTCTCTTTTTCTCATTGGGCATGTTTTTCAAATTTGCAGTTGGGCATGTTTCCTGCTTCAGGCATCCTGTCCTGTTTCCTACTTTTCGTTTCCTGTCTTGGATCCTAGTCCCTTTCTTGGATCCTATCCTTAGGAACATCCTTGGGCTTTTTTTGTCAGTCGTCCTTTGGCCTTGCTTGAATTCTTTTGACTTGTTGTAATCATGTTTTGGGTCCCTTTATAAAAACCCATTTTAATTTAATTTAACCTATCAAAAAAAATGTTAACACTTGTAAATTAATAATTAAGAATTTATAACATATGCATTCTAATTTTGTACATATTATGAAAGAAGGTTTCTTTACATATTCATATTTTCTATAAAAAAATCTTTATACTGATGATAATTTCTAAAAATTTTAGTTTTTCTTAAACTTGTAGACCTTGTAAATTAACCCTTCAATATATGCATAATTTTTATGCATGTCTTTTTTTCTAAACATGCATGTTTTTGTAGTGCATGTAATTTCAATACATATAAGTATTTTTAATTGCATATTTTTTTATTGAGTATGTATTTATTTTTCACATAATTCAAACATCATGTTAACTAAAAAACCTAGCAATGTTTTGAACTTTAAACTTTTCAAAACATATTTATCTAGTAGTTCATCATACTAATTTGAAATTAATATTGAAATATTTAAAACAGGTCTTCTCTAATTGTGATATGTTGGTGCACTTCTACTGTAGACACCTAAAATATCACATTATCTCTTATCCAATGTTAGTGTTGAATGGTTTTACAAAATGCTCTAAAATTCCAATTATTTTTTATTATTACCATAATTTCCCTATCTTAGCCCTTTTTCCCCTTTAAGCCCTATCCTACAGCTAGCCCATGGCCACCATGTGACCATCCCATTCACCTAGCCTATGTGCACACCATCCTAGTCTACCTTACCCCTACTCTCCACATACCCATGCACCCATATACACTCCCATGTTCATTTAATGTATATGGGTGGGGTGAAGACTTTATCCACCCATTTACATTAATGGCGTGAAGATTTTTTTCAACTGTATGCATTAATGGGGCATGGTGCACCCATGCTCATTTAAAGTATATGGGTGGGGTGAGGACTTCTTCCACCCAAAAATATTGATGAAACATGGTGCATGCATGTCACCTCACCACCCCCCTTCACCCTTGTCAAAAATCAATAAATAACCTTCCTTTTATTTTCATTTGCATGAATGAGATAGATTCTTAGAGAAAATCTGTCAAAATTACTCTAGCCCCCACTTGTATGCATTATGAAAAGCCACTAGCACCATGGATAACATATTATGCCTATATTTGTATGCCCTTATTTTGTGAACAGGTTGCAGATTCAGATTTCAATAGTCACTAGATTCACAGTAGAGCTACCTAACAACCGATATAATACTTCCACCAAAGGAAATTTTACCAAAGTCAACACAACAGAAATTATCCAAACAAGGATGATTTATAGATAAACCTGTCCTAACTGAGACGATTCTTGCCAGGATCCAGTTTTAGTCAACCACATCACAACAAATCAGTCATAGAGGTGAGTAAGAAGGTTTAATATGTTTTTAACTCCTTTTGAGTTATATTTAATGTATTAGTTCAAGTTATTTGGTTTACCCCTTTTATAAGTTTGGGTCCAACTTAGGTAAACCCAATAGGTGCTACTAAGATTTGGTTTGGTTGTGTAGGTTTGGAGGCTCTACTCAACCAATTATTGTGTGCAAGCCCACCCATTTTAAGGTGGTCAAAGAAAACAAGAGTGACATATGATTTCATTGTAAAAAGAAAATATCATATTTGAAGACCATTTTGTAGCCTAAGGGATATTTGTAAAATCTATTTGTAATATCATTTATGGTTAATGAAATGACACGTTTGTTTATCCACATTTTGGCAATCATAGTGGGACCCTTTAACCCCATACCACACATAGGTAAACATAAGTTTTAGGATGTGGAATTTTAATTCTCATCATCTATTTTTCTCACTTTTGCTTTGTGTGCTTTTGTTAGCCTTTTAGATCATTTTAATCACTTTCTCTATTTTATGTCTACATTTTTAGGTCCAAAATACATCATAGTCTACCCAAACTAATACCCATCAAGGATGGTCCAAAAGAAAATATCTTTGGTCTAAACCATTAGAATTAAGACAATTTATAGTCAAAATTGTCAAAACACAAATGGTTTACAACTATCCTAACATGGACGGTTCATATCCATCTATGTTGAGACAATTCCTGCTAAGCTCAAAACTTGGACCCATCCTATCAGGTAATCAAATTTTCATAGTAGCCACAATAGTTTTAGATAGATATTAGGTAAAATCCTTTACCTCCTTGTTATTTGTCATCATTACAAACAAGTGCATTATTAGGTCAACTTGTTACATTTTAAGATGTTCAAATATGCTCTTTTCCACCTATCACTCCTCTAAAATCAACTCCTTTAGTTCTCTTTTTTGTAAATATTGTATTTTGTTAGCCTAGATGCAATTTTCATTAGAATAGTCACTTTAAATCGCTTCTAGACTTTAACTAGTTAGGTTTATTTGCTTCTTATCTTTCCTTCAAGTCTAAATGTAAATTCTAACACTTTGACTCTCTAGTTTTTATAGGGAAATCCATAAAACCAACCCTATGTATCAGGAAAATAAACCCTAGTAGAGAGGAATATCAAAAACCTCTCCTAGCATAATTTGTCCCTATTGGGATAGTTTCTGCTGCTATAAATCATCAGGATCGAAATGATTTTTGTTGTAAGCAAGATTAAGGAAAAAAAAATCCTATGCAACAACTCCATACAAAATCCCAATAGTGTTGGACCTTAGGTAAGTGATCCTGACTTCATTTCTATTTCAAATTACTTCATAGCACTTCATCTTGAAATCCAATTTGTGTTGAAAGATTTTTTTTTCATAACATAGGTTTATTGCTCTAGAAAATTTTACTTGCTTTCTAGAAATTTAAAAATCTTTCTTAGATTAAGATTTCATTTTACGCATTGTACTTGCTTTCATAGGGTACATTAGTATAGATTTGCTTTAAATTCATTTGCTTTAATGTTTGTGTTAGGTACCCAAGATAGGTACTTAATAATTTAATATTGTATTGTATAATGATATGTGCCATAAATTTATTAAGGAATGCCACATGTCAAATTAGAAATAGGTAGGGGAATAATGTCATTGAATCATATATGTAACCGTTAGGAAATATTCTCATCTGTATCCATCAAGGAATGTTGTCATATTATTATGCACTTTGTAACTCATGGAAGGTAAACCACCACATGGGTGATTTTGTAACTCATGGTAGGTGAACCATCACACTGTTGTACAAAGAGATATGTACCCCCAGCGTAAAATGATATCTATGAAGTATTTTTGTAGAAGTCTTGGCTCGTGGAGCTGAAGATCTTGTGGAGTGACTTCCTTCCAATAAGGAGTATTGTATGGTGTTGCCCTACCTCAAGGGTATTATCAATCTCTATTTTATTATGTGTATTGTTATTGGATAACTTATGTGTGGATTCTTGTTGTATATTTTTTGCATATTGGTGAATTATTTTTTGTTATGAGAAGGGAGATTCATAACAGTTTCACATGTTTTTTTGGTTAGAGTAGGTTTTGCTTACTCTATGAGAGGGAGCCAAAAATTCGTATTAAATTTTTTAGTAGTCATTTTTTTAATATTTTTGCACTAGCATGTAGGTTATTTTGAGCACTACAAAAATGACTGCTCACTTGTAAAATTCTATTAAGTATTGATGGAGTTATAGATTTTGTAAGTTGAGCTTTTGGTGTTGTTTTTGGGTCACACAGAAAAGGGAAAAAATGCATAACTCTCATTTGGGTAAGCAAATCAGTTGTTGTTTGTTTTATTTTGAAGAAGATTTGCAAATTTAATTGTTGAAGAAGGGAATATATGAGATTTGAGAAATTTTAATTTTGGTTAGTTAAAACCCCTTGTTGTTTGGAAAAAAATTTGGGCTGAAGTCATGGATTTGTTGAATTTCATCGGAAGGGATGATAGTGATGCCAGGGAATGGTTGAAGAAGTTTAAAAATTTACTTTAAATTTTCTTGAGTCAATGTGGAAATGTAACCTTCATTTATATATATATATATATATGGGAAGACTTTGAAGTTGTATTCTTAAGCAAATGGAGATTGGATAAAAAGGTTAATAATATGCAGGCTAAGGAAACTACACCTTATGTATTAGGACCAAACAATGGTCAGAAATATTTGTTTGAATGTAAAAATTTTATTTTTCAAGTTCATGGTTGCATTCAAAATTAAAAAAATATTGTTTCCATTAACCCTAGAAATAAATATAAAATTATCAATATGTATTTGACTATGAGGTTGCAATTCCAAGTAAAGAAAATCAAAGACATACACCTTGAGGGTCAAAATGTTCAATTTTTTGAATATTTGAAAATCACCATAGATAAATATGTTTTACATTCAAATTTTCATGATATTGAGTTGAATGATGTAGATATTGTTCTTAGTTATCCTTGGTTTTATTCTTTGGGTATTATTAATATTAATGTGCAAAATAAATTTATGAAGTTATGGTACCACAAAAGAAGATAACATTGCAAGATATCTCTCAATCTAAGGTGCAAGAATCAGGGGCAAACCAAGAAGTTATGGTAGGGAAGCAAGTTGTAAAAGATCATAAAATAGAGTCTAAGGATAAGGTATCAAGAAACAAAATTATAGTCCATAGAAAAATTCATATATGGAAGCTTAAAAAAAGTACAAAATGTTGAAGAGTCTATAAAGGTCAAACATCAAGCTAAGGTTGGAGTATATTGCCATCCACACCACCATGAGAGGTAGCAATCATGGAGATAGGGCTTGAGAAAGTAAACAAACAATGAGGGACATATAAGGAACCAGAGGAGCCAAAACTTTGGATATGCTACAAGTTGTAAATGCAAGCAGGTATGGATGAAAAAAAGTGAAATTTATGCTTCCACCACATGGCATTAGAATCAATGAAGATCACCACCAATCATAGTTTCACTGGGATGGATGGATGATCGATATTGACACCAGTACTCAATATGGATCAAAATATCATATTATTTAACCTCTTATAATGTTTTGAGGATGAAACATTTTGTAAGGGGGATGGAATTTTAGGTACCCAAGATATGCACTTAATAATTTAATATTGTATTGTATAATGGTATGAGCCATAAATTAAATATTGAGTAAGGAAGGCCACATGTAAAATTACAAATAGATAGGGGAATAATATCATAAAAATTTAGAATCATTTATATAATCATTAGGAAATATTGTCATATGTAACTGTCAAGGAATATTATCATATTATTATGTACTTTGTAATTAAGGTGAACCACCACATGGATGATCTTGTAACTCATGATAGGTGAACCATCACACTCTTGTATAAAGTGATATGTACCCCCATTATAAAATTATTTCTATGAAGTATTACTATAGAAGTCTGAGCTCGTGGAGCTAAAGATCTTATGCAGTGGCTTCCTTTCAATAAGAAGAATTGTACAATGTTACCCTACCTCAATGGTATTATAAATATCTATTTATTGTGTGGATTGTTATTATCAAATTTATTTTTGGATGCATGTTGTATATTTTTGCATATTGGTGAATGATTTTTGGTTGTGAGAAGGGAGGTTCATAACAATTTCACACATTTCTTTTGTTAGATTAGGTTTTGCTTACTTGTTTTGCACTTTTTTTTCATTAGATTAGTTTATTTTCTTGTTTTGAACTTTGATTTCATTAGATTAGTTTATTTTCTTATATCATAATTTGTTTTCATTAAGGTAGATTTTTTTTCTTGTGTCACAATTTGTTTTCATTGGAGTAGTTTTTCTTTCTTGAATCATAATTTGTTTTCATTACAATAGATTTGTTTTCTTGTATTACAATTTGTTTTCATTAGAGTAGATTTACTTTCTTGTTTCACACTTTACTTTCATTAAATTAGTTTTGCTTTCTCAAATCACAATTTGCTTTCATTAGAGTATTTTTGCTTTATCGAATCATAATTTATTTTTATTACGGTAGATTTTTTTTCTTGTATCACAATTTGTTTTCATTAAAGTAAATTTTCTTTCTTGTTTTACACTTTTCTTTCATTAGTGTAGATTTTTTCTTTAAATTTATACTTTAATTTAATTAAGAGTAGACTTTGTGTATTGCACATTAGCATAGAAATTTGTGTTCTTGTCCATTAGTTTAGATTTGTTCGCTTGTTTGTTTGCTATATTAGGAACTTGTCACTGCTCTCTTAGTTTAGATTTTATTTTTAAAAGTCATAATTGTTTTGTTAGTCTAGGGTTTTGCTTTCTTAGGTTAGTTGCAAATTTCATTTTACTTTCCTAGTATAGCTTGCATTTCTTATCATTTTCTTAAATAAAATCAATTTCATTTTGTAGGATATAATTTGTTTCTTTACATTCTAGGTAGGGAAATGACATTCCTAATTTAAGAATTGATCTATCGTATTTAGTTTAGGAAAAATCAAGCTTTGCATTTGTATTCCTAGGTTAGCTCTTATTTGCGCATCATAACTAGAAAGAAAACCAACAACATAGTTTAGTCACTTATGCACGTGTTTTTTAAAATAGATCGACAATGTTGGATTTCATAACCAACCATCAATTGGGATAAATGACATTGAATTTCATCACCAATAATTGATTGGCCCTTTAAAAACCCTAATTACCCTAAAATTCATCATTGAAAAGTTGATTACCCTTAGGATTATCTCAAGGTAATCTAGGTTAGAGCCTCCACTCATAGGTCCATAGAAAACATGAGTGCGCAACTATCCTTTTTTATTGAAACCACACAAGGGTTAAACAAAGGATGATTTATCTTGAGTAGATTTAGATAGTGTTGCCTCTTACATCCTCTAATAAGGATATGAGAGATATTTTACCTTTTAGATACCCCAATCCACCCTTGCCTTAGGTAGCCTTCAACTGTTTATGCATATTGTCCCTCTCCACATACTCTCAGTATGTTAGGGAGGGTGCATAAACATACCCTTAGATCTCACCTATCCACATTTTGTATATTTTAGGGGTACTTAACACAAAATACACAAAAATATTTAAAAAAACACATAAAAACCCAACAAAATAACTAAAATCAATACAAAAGCAACATTAAACAAAATAACATAAAATCATATCAATATATTTTGCTTTAATTTTTTGTTGTGTGCTTACTTGTTTGTTTGCTTAGTTAGGTATTTGTTCAAAAAAAAAAGATAAAAATACAACAAATAAAATAAACCAACCCTCTTTTCTTTTATCCCCCACTCGCTCTGTCTATACCCCCCCTTATGGTCATAACCAGAGGGCAAGCTAGAGCACAAGAGAATTATCTCATGGATACATTTGAGTTGACCCCTCCTTCAAAAAACTTGCCCAAGCATCCACAAGAAGCACCCTCTACATTGCATTATAGTCTATTTTCTCCCTCTCATATCCCATATATGAGTGATACGATACATCATGAGCCTTCGTATACAATCAGAGCCTAATGCATTAGGCCACCCACATATTTCTACCAAAGATCCCTAGCAAGGGGACCTCTTCATCCTACTTGCACCCAACCACTCTATACTTTCAACCTATTAGTTTTTTGACCTTTCTTCTCCTATGACACCAAGCCTTAATCCCCTGCTTCTCCTAATTTACGTTAACCCTTATTGTCCTATCCTCCATAGGATGACTTACCTCGAGTCTCCTTGACCCCACTTCATGTTCCTAACTATCCATTTCTTCCTTTTATCCAAATTTATATCGACCCTCACCCCATGCATGTATCATCCATTTTTAATCTCCATTTCATACCCCAAGTTGTCGGTACTATATCCATTGCTTGATGGTTTTAGAACCATTCTAGCATATCATGAGAAAGAGAGAGATAGAAAGAAACATATATTATTAATAATAGAAAAACTGATACATTTGAGTAAGGGTATGAGTTCCTTTATATAGGAATATGGATTCCTTGCCCGACACTCTACCTAGATGTATAAGAGATACCTTGCATGTTTACAACTTGCACATTGATATTTGTGCATTTATAGTCATTGGAGAGCATTTTTTGTGCCTGAGTCAGTGCCAACGTCCATTTTTTATTTTCTAAACACCTATTCAAATTTATAATTTTGGTCTTCTTTTTTTGTAATCGGAGTACATTATCTATTGTACCCGACACTCCTTAGCTACCCATCTTTCTCTTCCACATTTGTACGCATTAGGGACCAATGCTTTCTTAGTGGGGAGGAATGATAAGGATTAGTGTATTACCATTACTTGTAATAAGCTAGTTGTTGTAACGGATAAGGGTTGTAACCGTCATTATTTAATACAACCTTATCTGATTGAAAGCTTTATAATGCCTATTTATAGGCATCTTTTGGTAATACAATTTAGTTTTCATTCATGCAAACCTTTGGTGTGTTTGTAATTGTGTTCCATATCATCTTTTAATATATATCTTATCATTTCCATTATTGATCTATTTCTTATTTTTGCAATTCCATTTTGTTGTGGCAAATATGTTGTAGTAAGTTGTATTTTAATTCCATTGTTTACAAGAAATGAGTCAAATTATTTAGAAATAAATTCTCATCCTCTATCTGAATTAAGTGCTTTAATGGTCTTTCCTGATTCTTTTTCAACTTGAAGTTTGAATTTTTTGAAGTAACTAAATGCTTCTACTTTGTACTTCATGAAATATACCCACAATTTTTTCTAGTGTGATCATCAATAAATAACTGAAAGTATTTATGTCCTCCAACACTATAAAATTTCATTGGTTCACATAAATATGTATATATTATTTCTAGAGGATGTTGAGCTTTGTGTTGATGAAGTTCAAAAGGAATTCTATTGAGTTTTCTTGCTAAGCATTTTGGAAATACAATAGTTTTTGGAGATAAGTTGGGTAGTCCTTCTACCATTTGATATTTGAATAATTTCTTCATTGATGTATCACTGGTATGTCCTAGTCATTTGTGCCATAGATCTAAAGCATTGACTAAAAGAGTTGAGTGAATAGCAATGTCTAGGACAAATAAACCATTTTTATATGATCCTAATTCTATCATTATTCCCTATCTAGAGATGTGATATTGCTTTCTACCAGTGATAACCTTGAACTCAACAGTTAAGTCTTGATCCATGATTTGAGAAACATAAATAAGATTAGTAGTTAATCCTGGAACATGCAAATTATTTTTTATTATACCTCTTCCATATTTAAGATTTACTAGAATATTTTTTATTCCTTTTACTTAATATGTTTTGCTATTTGCTACAACAACTATATTTTCATTTATCTTCTTCAAGGAATTGAATCAATGTATATTTCCTATCATATGCTTACTTGCACTTGAATCTATATACCAATACTCCATGATGTTGTTATTATTGGGATTTGTGGAATACCTTATGTCTCCTTAGTGATTATGAGAATGCTTCTGTGAAATATAGTTTGGTTTTAGATTTATTTTTCAAAGGATCAAAAAATCAACTTTTCAACACCTTATTACTCCTATTGAACTATTGGAGCCAAAATTGACTCAAAATTTGAAAACTCCCAAATTTAAATTTTTGGTTTTCAATATAATTGACAGAAGATTGCTAGCCTTTGTTGCATTTTTCATTTGAGGATTTGACTTCCATGTGTTTAAAAATTTGAAATCAAACTTAGCCATTTTTTTTTTGGATTTGAACTTATGACCGTTGTATTATCATTTGAAAAATTCATTAAGGCCAAATTTTTTGAGCACCCGGTACCATGGTAAAATAAAAATACCCAAATTTAAAGAAAGGATCATGACCCATGAATCAAATGCAAAGCCTTATTTTTAAATGCATTAATCATAATAATTCAAGGTCTAATAAGAAATCACCATGGTCTAAAGTCCCTAAGTCCTAAACCATATGCTAATGTTTCAAGGGTATGTGCATCCCCCTCTTTTCTTCATTAAATATCGAGCACCTTGAGGTAATCAAAAGGTAGAACCCATAATTCCCCTGATCGAACATATGTGCACATCCAAAGAGTCAATATTTTAATACCCCATGGTCAAAGGAAGTAAAATTCTAAGGTTTCAAATGAAAAATTAATCAAAACATTAAGGGTATGCGCCCCATTTAATTAAACAGTGATCTAATCGAGTACATCTGACGATAGCGCTTGATCAAGATCTGATCGAAAGACAACACTCTCATAAAGGTACATTTAAAAGGCTAAAGACCAAAATATTAATTAAAACTATTAAATAAGATTAGCAAGGGTCTAACACGTTGGATAATTATCCCCCTTTTAGCTTAATCAAAGGTTAAAATCAAGTCCCCCTTGATAACTGACCCCGTAGGTTGAAAGAGATCAATGACCATGCCAATCCTGATCGAGATATGATAGCTATGCCCAAATCAAAACCCAAATGATGGAATGGTAATAATGTCAGGTAATACGAAGGTAAAGCTAAGATTAATCATGCATTAGTGAGGATATAATATGTTATTGATTACTCCCTTTTTGACTTAATCAGAGATTAATGAAATACAATAATGCACCATTTTGGTTATCAAGTGTGCAGATTACAGGGGATCTAAGGGTAGTGCCTCATCAAGGAGAAATTATATGGATGATCCCGGCTTAATAAAGCACCCCGATATAAAGTTCTAAGACTTAAGTGCAATGGTCACGAAAGATCTAACGACTACGCTTGATCAAAAATTTTATCCAATGATGCATATTTACCATATATTACTAATGCAAACCAAGGTATTATAATGAATTTTATGTTTAAACCACATGCAAAATTAGAGGAGATCAACGGATGCACTCTTTCACAAGATGATCTGACGATAGCGCTTGCTCAGATAAACAAAGGTAAATCGGGTGATAGACCAAGTCAACATTTGATTAGTCAAGTTTAATCATGTTTATTAAGGGCCCTAACACGTTACTAACCATTCCCCTTCTGTATAAACAAGATTAATAAAAATCAATAGCGTACACTTTCGATTACCTAACTCACAGGTTATAAAAGATTTGATGGTCACGCCTGAAAAAAAGTCAATTGGATGATTGTGCTAGGCCACGAATCACCAAGTGTATGTCTAAGGATATTATATGTGCTTATGGTTAAAATATGTGCAAGTATGATACATATCAATGGACACACTTTAAAAGGAAAAATCTAATGCCAGTGCATATCACAAAGTGGTCAGTCGATAAAATGTTCTATCCAAGTAAAAATCAAATATCCCCATGTTCAAGCAGATCTGACATTTGTGCTTGGGCATGGATTATCTAATAGCCATGATTCAAAAGAGTTACCCAAATATTAAAATAGGGTTCATTAAAATAAATATCGATGATCGTGTGTAATCCTGCCTAGATCCAACGGTAGTGCTTCGCTCAAGGGAAAAGCCAACATCCTCTAAAAGAGAGTATGATTACATCTCAATATGACGGCAATGCTTGGCCAATATAAATCTAACTACTATGATATAATCAAATCCATACAAAGGGTAAAATCATCCATCGTGATCAATCCAACGGTTGTGCTTATACCAAGTAATATCTGATGGCAGCGCTCTATCCAAGCTATCATATTTTAAGAAGAGTGTGATTATACCTTCATCGAACGGTCGCACCTTTATCTATTAGATCCAATAGTGATGATTGGATTAAAAATATGAACAATGTTCTAATGATCAATTGACCAAGTGGTCTTTGACCAAGATCGAACGGTCACGCCTATTCTCGATTTAATCCAAAGGTTGCACTTTAACTATGACAATCAGAGGAAATCGAGGGTCGATAAAAAGAGTATAGATCTACCAGATCCATCACAGTGAATCCTAATCATATCCGATGGTCACACTTGGCCAATCTACCTGAACATTAAATACTGATCGAACGAAAGCATAGGTTCGTATGATTGATTGAATGGTAACCTATCGATGAGGTAATATTATTTTTAAAAGCATGTATTAAAATGAAGGTTAGTAATGATTTGATTATTCTTTCATAACTAGTATTCGACATAATGATAAGGCCCAAAATTAATTTTAAATCAAATATTAATAAATGCAATAGGATGGAAGCCTTAGTCTAACACTTATTATAAGATTGATTAACCAATAAAATACTGGGATATCCACTATGTTGTGCTTGACCCCCATTAACAGGTACCTTCGATATTATAGGGCTAACACTCTTGCAGGTCCAAAAGTATCAAACACAGGTGAATGATACAAATATCATCCAACGACTATCATCGATCGGAGGTTCCAATGGGCACACAATTCGATGACCAAATCTAATTATAGATCCCCAAAATAATCACCACCTTGATTAACGATTTAACTATTTTTGAAGCAATATTTCTTTCAAGACCAACACAATGGAGAAATTATTCATGAAAAGCCACCATCGCCACATTTATAATTCCATGTTAGAAAGATGTCCAATTCAGTAACCAATAAGGAAGTGATGAATGATTGCAAGTACATGGACCAAAGTCCTCATGGGCATGCAGGACGAGGAGAGCCACCTACCATTAATTGTTCGACATTGGAAAGTGATGCTTTGACAAATATTCATTGGCAAATTTTAAAAAATTAGTAGGTGATATAATATTAATTACAAGGTATGTGAGTACAATGAACCCCACTCCACCATAAAGTATTTAAAAACACCATATTGAGCAATCTTACCACCCTAGTAATATTTGTTTCAGTAGACTAAAATAATCGTAGAGAGAAATATGGAGGTTTGGGGAACTGATTTCGTATCCAAAGACATAGAGGACGTAGTAAGAATTGTCATAGACCAACTACCATACACTAAAATCCCCGAAACAAATGTGCTTGGGACTACTATGTACGAATTCACCCAGAAATGTGGGCCAGGAAAAAAGCTCACTCCCGCACAGTAGTATGAAATGGAAAATACCTACATCAAAAGTTTTTCTTGCACAATGGAAAACAATGAAATATGCCCTTGGTTGCTGGCAGATTTATTCCACAAAGCAAGGAGACTGCAGCATAAGGGTTTCCCCAAGAGCACTAGATGGACCAGTAACCTTGGAAAACTGATAATTCTGAAGGTACACTACTCTTCTGACTTGCTAGCCTTGTTAGCCATAGCGTACGACGAGAATACCAGAACATTTTGAGACAAAAAATATAGACTAGTATTTAGCATCGCTCCCAAGAACATTGAGCAGGTTTTCAAACTGGTGCTAGAAAATACTTGACTGGTGAAAGCGATAATTGAATGACAATCTCAAATGTTAACCAAGTTAGATATTTTTAAATCATTTTTTGAACCGCATGAGAAAGTAGTTGATAAATTTCCAATAGCTAAAACTGCTCTCAGACCATGGGTCTGAGACTTCTACGATATTATTAACATTGTATTAGGAGTACCATACCTTAGTGTAGTAGGTAAGAGAGTGCTAATTTTAGTAGCATAGTGTAATCGAGCAATGGGCACTCCAGTCTATGCATGGGAGCGAGTTTTTAGCGATCAAATGCACTCAAAAATTACAGATTTGAAAGAGATAATTATGAAATGAAGACAAGAGATGTATGTTCTTTCTAATTACTCCATTCTCATACAACTACTGGTGGGAAAATGAGGAGAAGAAAGCCAAAAAATATTTGGGTTCGTTGAGAGTCTTTATTTCCAGACTAGCTTCTGTAAGATACACGAAGGTCGTTCCCACATAGGTTGGTTCTGTGATGTTTTCATGGTGGAATTTCACTAAATTTTGATTGGTTTATCCCTAAGACACTAGGTCTTGGGTTGAGAGCCTTCATAAGATAAAAATATATAGGAGAATATTTCTTCCCAGAAGGGTTCACGTATATACAACTCTATGGAGCTAAAATTCCCCCAAAAATATTGCCAATGTATTTTCCCTTATCCCTAGCTGCCCTAGAACTGTGCAGACAGGTGGCCGAAGAGGCTAAAATGAGGCTGGTGAAGAAACATGACAGAGTTCCATGGCTCAACATCCCTTGTAGGTTTGGAAGTTACTTGTTTATGGGATACCCAACCTTACTCAAGGGAATGTTTGATTTGGATACCATGGATTTTGAGGAAATAACTTGGAGGCCTTATGATCCATATGGAAAGTATGAAAAATCAATGAAAATAGAGAATATGCCTGGGTCCAGCATAGGAAGGATGCTTATGAAGAAGAACTATTAGATGCTATACAAATAGGGAAATATTTACAAATTGTATGGGATAAGTATCCCTTCAAGAAAAGGGGTAATTCTCAAATACATAAAGCATATGAATACCCAACAAAATTGGTTTTCCTCAGAGGGATTTTAGTGGAATTTGTAGCCCCCCTCTTACCAGAATCCACCCAGGCAATCGGGGAGGACCCTGTGTTAGAATTGATAGAGGATCAGGGCATCAACCAGTTGGAGGTCATCATGAATCTTACAAATATCATAGAATAGTAGGTCAAAGCCCCTGATAATTCCCCCCTTAGGCTGGGAGAGGCACCTAGCACTACCTAGAAGGTCCTTGAAAGCTCAAGTGCAACAAAAGGAAAGGAGGTGGTTGTAGCACCAGCACAAGAGTAAATTCCTCCCCAATAGGCTATGGTTCCCATCTCTAGCCAATTTTTAAAGGTAACCAGTGTGATGAAGTTAGCCCCCAAAGCTATTCCCATATCTTTGAAGATAAAATATAGGGAAATAGTAATTCCATAAGTAATACAAATGAACATGAAAAGATCAAGAGAATTTGGAGGTATCTTCAGATACCTTGAGGTCAAAAAGCCAATAAATATATCTTCTCCAGAAGCTAAGACACCAAGGCTATCACTGCCCTCCACCAATATTGCACTAGAAATATCTGAGGAACAAGCAACTTTTAGTAATTCCCAGGAGCAAGAGCTACAAATGGTAGCAGGCATGGGAAGCAGGGGAGACGATTCCATGGCATGGATGGAAATAGAAACTCCCAGATTAGGCATGACAAAGATAAAATTACCTATCCTAGATGAACCTGTTGTTCTTAAAGTTAATGAGATAACTAGAGGAATTTTAGTTTGTGGAAAATAAGGTGACATGGTTGAGGTGACAAAAGCAGTCCATGCACAAAATTTGGATTAGTTGCATAAGAATAACACTGAATTAAGAATCCAATTGGAGACCAGTGATAGAGAAAAGGTAGATATGCAGTTCTTGATAAATCAACTGCAGGAAAATTTGGCACAAAAAGACACACCAGTAACTCAGCCCCCCAAAGTGTTAAGGATCATTAATTATACATATTATTCAAATTAAAAAAAAAGGGAAATATCAAAAAATATTCAGGACAGAATTAGGGGGATGACTGAAATGTTTAGGCAGATCAGGGTAATTCGAGTTACTTCTCAAGATATGGAAAGTTTAATCAATCAAAAATAATAAGAAATCAACATCATCCACCCAAATCTTGACTCAATGTCAAAGTGCTTCAAAGAGATGCAAAATCAAAAAGTGTTGTTGAAATATGGGACTAAGGTCAAGTGCAATATTGAATTCATGAAGGCAACTATGTTTGTATCCAACATGGGAAGGTGGTACAACAATGTTGCAAAAATTTTTAGTCTATTAGATGATATAATAGAGAAATTGGCAGATGTAGGGCTATCATTGGAAGAGTTTCTAGAAACTGCCAACGTGGAAAATCTTCTTAAGGACAAAATAGAAGAGTTTGATTGTGAGCCCGATGATGAACCTGAGATGAATAGACAGACTACCTTCTTGGTAAACACCATAGAAATGTTGATCACCCATTACGAGAAAATAAAAAATTACATTAGTATGCAAAAGAACAAAATTCTGCAAGAAATGAACATGTTGAGGTTTGTTGTGTCTTTTGACATTGATGCCTGGAGAAGAATTGAAAAAAATATAATATGGTTGCGACAAAGCAAAAAGGGAAAAGAAATTAAAACTTGCAGCCTACAACTGGAAATGAGTTCCCCTCCTAGAGAGGAAGAACAGATTGAAGAGAAAGGGGAAACATCCAAAGCAGAAAATTAACTAGATACTCAGCAGGAAACAGTAAAGAAAAAAGTTGAGGATAGAAAGGCAGAAGAAAGAAGTCCCCAACATACCAGTATCATCGGTTGAACCGCTCAAGTAAAAAGAGACCAAATAAAGGAAATAGTTTGAATGAAAGAAGACAATGGGAGCCAATTGTACTATTTTTAGAAATCAAATCAGATAGTGACAGATGTAAGGCCAGGATTGTACCAAAAATAACAAATTCAATAACCAGAGCTATAAGTACAACAACTACGGTCAGAATTTGCATCAAGCATTTAGATAACATTTTTGCTAAGAGGTATACTTGAGTGCCCTACTAGTTGTGTTGTTGTATCTCCTTTTGTGTGTCTATTTTCTTTGTCATTTCTTATTCTTCCCTTTGTCGTGCAGGATTTTGATAGGAAAGTGCTCAAGAAGCTGAGATTATTTCTTGTCCTATTGAGCCTGAGATTCAGAGACTCTACTATTACCAGATTGGAACAAGGAGAGTAGGAGAAATATGTTATATTTTTTGAAAAAAGTTTTCTTTATTGTATTGATGTATTTCTTGGAAAATAGAGTTAAATGGCATTCTGCCAACTCTGCATGTAATTTGCTATTAAATCAATACAATTATGGGTTTCATTCTTATTAAATATTTGTCTTGGTACTGTGTGTTACTATGTAATGTGTTACATTATTTGAATGTATTACATATGTTTCTATCATTGGCCAACTGTTATGTTTATTATGATATTCAAATGAATATGATAGTGCCAATTCTCTCTCAATCCCGTTCTTTCTTTTTCATGTTACAAACATTGTTAAATTGCTATAACAACCCAATGAATCTAGGCACCGGTCCACATAAGGCATAATAATTGGTTATTTTCATTGCTTGGTCATTTTAAATACATATATTATAATTCTAAATCTAGAGCATGTAAACCGTGCAAAATCATAAGTTCACCGCTGGGGTTTCCTTACCCATTCTATAGTTTTCCTGTAGCAATAACTATTTTTAATCAGAATGAAGAGACAGGTTGACCTGATCCTGTAATAGCTCGTTGGTTTCAAATAATTTATTGTAGCATTAAAATTGAATCCCTATGGATGCAATAAATGGTTCCAACATGAACTAAGCACTTTTTAATGTTGGATTTCTTTTATCCCTTTTGAGAAATTTTTGAGACAAGAATATTATAAATTTTCAACCTTAGAAAAAAATCTTAATAACCTCTATTTATATCCCTTAGGATCTAATTTCCAATAACCTAGTTTGGTTTTGTAACCCTTATAACTTCCAAATTTGGAAAATTAGAACACATTAATATTTGAAAACATTAAATGGATTAATTCCAAGTAGTGTCCCTTATTTCTCCTAGGTTGTGTTTTACAAATATTAGTCAACTTTGATATTTAATTTCCCTAAGTTTTGTTTTCAAATAAATATTGATTTCTTTTAATGCTTCAACCTTATAATAAAACCTTATAACTCCATTTTTAATGAAAGCAAATTAGATGGGGGAAATTTTACCTTAATAAGGTTTTGCACCTTTATGAAATCGATGGTAGCCTATCCTTCTTGGTGTTGTGAGTAATTACAAATTCTCCAAATTGCTATTGGATTAAATACTCTATTTAATGCTTCCTTGACCTATTTGATAGATAGTACTATTCTTCACCACTTTTGAATACTCCCAAATTTCTCTCGAATTTCTCTTTGAGTTGCTGCTGAGTTGCTTTTGAGTTGTTTGTCGAGTTGCTTGCCTTTCAAGATGTCTTTAATAGGTGGTCAATTGAGTGACAAGTGTCATAGTATGCTTTGGGTGTTTTGTGGAGATATCGATCATGTTCTAATGCTTGTGACAAGTGCCACCTTTGCTTGAGATATTCTTTTTATTCCCTCTTCGTGCATTGTTAAAGAGACATTTCTACTTCAATGTATATGTTGTTGTAATAATTTTGGTTGTGAGTAACTCCTCTACCGCATGGATTATGGATGCCAAAATAATGTTGTAACATCTCCTTTGTGGGTATTTTTTTAGGTTTCTTTTGGAGAATAACAAGTGGCACCTTCTTTCCTTTGCATGACCTTGTATTATCAATGCCTTATTGTAATCCTTTCCATGTTTTCTTCCACCTTGTTATTTGTTGTACTTCATTGGTGCTGAGATGTTTACAACCAATCAATGATTATGGAGGAGCTTTGGTGGAGATATGAAGGATTTTTTGTGGAGATATGGTAGCGCTTTGATGAAGACTCCATGATGCTCTGCTTATGGTAGGAATGCTCCTTGACTGGACGTATGGTTTCAATTTGCTTGCTTTTATTTCCTTTGCTTATACACTACTTGATTTCTCCTTGGCTTTATGCCTTGTCTTTTGTAGGTTCGACCATCCAAGATACGTAGAAGATGAGCCTATATGAGTCTCTATTTGCTATACTTGGGATAATGCTAGCATTTGGCCACCTTTGGCTGGTTCAACTTGCTTATATTGTGCCTTTGAGACACTTTCCAATCTACCCTTTTTCATGCATAGAATGAGTTAGATAAGTGCAATACAATGTAATAGTATTCGTAAATAAGATGCCTTATGCACCCTTTCTTTCACTCCTTTTTGCAGGTCTGATATTCTGGTTTATATGGCAAAATTTTGAATGTAGTGTAGGGGTTTTGAGGTTGTCTCTTTTGCTTATACACCTTCCCATTTTTTCTTGGATATTATGATGATAAATCCAAGCTTATATAGAAGTAGATATAAGCTTCTTATATGATGCAATTTTCTGCACTTTTCACCTTGCAACTAACCCTGTAATGCTTTGGATTTGAGATTCACCAAGTCTCAATATTTGAAGCTTATATTTTTCATTTTGGTTAGTCAACTTCTTGTCCAAGTTTTTTAAGGATTCTAACCTATTTTTGTGGCTTCACTTGGCTACTATGTGTTGTAAATTTTTGTTCACTAATAGTATCTTTAGACACTTTGACAATTTTTTATTTTATGCCTTTCTTGAGAACACAAACAATAATATTTTGAAAGCAATAGAATAGTACAAATGAATTTAATAGTATTTATTTTAATTCACTAACAATTTCACCTTATCACTCCAATAAAATCTCAAATTAATGCACTTAATCAATTTACTGCAACTAATCAAGAATAATTTGAAATGAATCTTCAAGAGTTATGATGTAGGACTTAGTCTTTTTTTTTCTTTTCCAAAGTAGATGATAGGTAGTTGATAGATGTAATTCTGAAATCTAATCAACTCCTAATTAATGTGCAAATGAACCTTAAAAATAAATTTTCTCTTTTTGCAGTTTTGAAAACTATAATCCATTTTTTCTTCTTGCAACTTTAATCCAAATTAAGATGCTTTAACAAATCTAATAAGTAATCCAATTAATGAATCTACTTGCACCAAAAGTTGCTTACCTTTTTGAAATCTTATGTAGATCTTTTACCACTTTTGTAGAGATGTGGATCTTGGTGTCTAATATCACCAAGTTACTGCTTTGCGTAGAATCTTGCAACTCTTTGTAGACTATCCTAAACAACTCCTTCACCAAAATATGATCTCAAACTTTCTTTCACTAGCCTAGGATTTGGTGGCTTGTTCTCCTCTTGTGGTCTCTTCCTTCTATTGTATATTTGGATAAGTCTTTGTCTCTGAAGTGGTGCCTTCTTGTTGTGAGATGTAATCTTCAAACTTTTAGTATTTGGTGGGCTTCTTCTATCTTCAAGCAGGATCTTCTTATCAATATTTTGAATGTCTTAAGGTATTCACTGGATTATTCTTATGGGATTTGGAACTCCTTATCAAAATATTATTCTTAGATTTGGCACTCCTTATCAAATTTATCTTCTCTTAGGCTTGTTGTTGGATGGTGACAATTATCCCAAGTCCTTCGCTATTAGAAGCTTTTGTGCTAGCAGTGTTTGCATGCAATGGTGCACAATGGTAGGTCTAATTTGCAAAGACGTAGGCAAACAGTTATATTTGGTAGTTTTCCCTATTTATCTTTGAATTCACTGTGTGCTCTGATACCACTAATGGCTTTAGCACCATTCCATCATATCATGATAAAGAGAGAGAGAGAGATAGAGAGAAAGAAACATATATTATTAATAATAGAAAAACTAATACATCTAAGTAAGGGTATGAGGCCCTTTATATAGGAATATGGATTCCTTGCCCAACACTCTACCTAGATATACAAGAGACAACTTGCACATTGATATTTTTGCATTTACTATGTTGCATGAAGCAACTAAATAACTTCCCCCTAAATTAATCTAACATAACTAATTGATGTAATATATTCTAACATTATCCCTATTGACTTTGATACTTATCTTCCGTATTGAACATGCCCAATATTCAAACACTCAATTTCAAAATCATGCTTGTCCAAGAAATTTGCTTGACTATCATTAGCTCTCCTCTATCGAGGCAAAGGCATAATTTATCCTCTTATTATTTTTCTTCTCTTAACTCAAACTCTAATCCAATCCAAATTCAATATGCTTCATGCCAATGTTGTATGGTTACTCACACACTCGGTTCACAGAGGTGGCAACTTAAGCCCACTTATCTAATCGATTAGAATGACTTGAATATATATATCTATGGTTGGTCAGCTTGCTCAATCAAGTGAGCTCAAAATTTTTTCAAATGAAAAAATCAACGACACTCATCCCTTTCATAATTGAGGCATCTTACATTGTTCATGATTTAAGACAACTTCATAAAATTGACCCTTATCACCCCCCTTCATCAAATCCTGCTTCCTTTCCTCATTCTTCTTCTCTTCTTCAACCTTCTTCTCATACTCATTCTTCTCCTCTTCTTCAATATTATTTTCCTCCTAATTCTTCTTCTCTTCCTTAATATTTTTCTCATTCTCAACCTTCTTTTCCTCCTCATTTATTTTCTCTTCTTCTTCAACCTTCTACTCATCCTAAAATTATTCTCATTTCTCAAGTTCATCCCTCTCTCAACCTTATTTTCTTTCTCATTTATCTTCTCTTATTCTTAAACCTTCTTCTCATATTCAAACAATTCATATTTCTCAAATGTGTCCCTCCCTCAACCTTCTTTTCCTCCTCATTTCTCTCCTCCTCTTCAAACCAATTTTGTGTCTAGGAGAGTTGACACTCCTTTTGAACTCAATTCTATCACTTCCAATCTATTCATGTTGATGCCACAAATCATTTGCTCTCATCTCACATCATATTTTACATTGGCATAATCCAAATATAGGCCCCTTTTGAAACCAAATTTTTGAACTTGTCAAATAAATGGTGTCCCTAAAAATTTGATCCTCAAAAGTTTTAAATGAAATAAATTAAGCAAAAATCCCCAATCACTTTCAAATTTCAATTCATCATTTTTCTAGTAATATTGGATATCCAGGTAATAGTGTGGACCCTTTCATTCACTTGATTTTACCCATATGGATGCCTAATTAATTTCATTTAAAACCAAAAAAATATGGGCACCCCTTTAGTGAATTCACCTTTTTGACTAGTCCAATTTGTACATAAATAAACCAAGGCTCATAATGTGCTAATTTGGTTACCTTTTCGATGCACAAATATGTGTTCCCCAATCATGATTGGCATAATTAATCAATGACATATATGTGTTGTACATATCATTCCCATCTATATGTGTTGCATTTTTTTCCTGTTTTTCATGTCTCATTGTCATTTGTCTAAATGTAGTGTTTTATCATATGTAATGTTGTCTTGTCAATCATGTTGCACACAAATATTAGTTTTCTTTCATATTTTACTAGTAAGTGTTCATTATTTTTCATCGGTTGTCACAATGTCTTGTTCAATCATATTTTAGTTTACTTGGAAAAATAAGCCTTTTCTATTATTCAATCATTCATAATTGATCCAATCAACCTTTATCAAATGTCATTGTGTTATAAGAAAATTTTAGGTTTCCCTTGACTAATTGAGTTCTTTCTTGGACCAATCACATATCACACTTAAATTAAATCTTGAGTTAGGCAAGACAACACCATGAGTAATATTTCCATAAAGCAATTTTTTTCTTGCTCATCTTATCATTCGATAATCCAAACCTGAAGATCCAATTGCAAGTTGCAAAAAAAAAAAGAGATCCAAAGAATAATGATGGCCCCCAAATGCATTCTTATTGGTCCCCTTAAGTATTATAGGCAACTCCACTAGGGCTATATATGCCTAGCTAGCGATGGAGAACGTCGAAGGATTATAGGGCTAACCTCCATTAGGGTAATAGATATCTGACTGGGAATGGATTATACCTTTCGAGTGGAAACACATCCATCACATTAGCGATCTTCTTTTGTATAGACCTTTGAATTCTCATGGATGAACTAGCTTATATTGGCTAGATTTCACAATTGGTTAGTCAAACCTTACTCAAGATAGGAAATGAACCAGGGTTATGCATAGAGGCTATTTATCACCAAGTTGGCTAAAATTAGGATTTTCAAAATTTGGAATTGGCTAATATTTGGGACCCTTGACTAGGGCCCATTAGCCAAAAATTTTGGGTGCAATTTTTTTTGGGTCGATTCACCCCAATTTTATAATAATTTGACCATTTTAAGTTTAAATTTCTAACATTGTCCCTAATAATAGTGAACCTTCTACATGCATTTGGACACTATTCACCAAATGTTTATATAGCATTTTGGGATCGACCCCTTATGCATAACCTTAAAATGAACCTCCTTGCACACACTTTGGTCCATGATAGGCTTAATCTTATTCAAAATGGTCTAGATTTATATGGGATATTGATTGACCATTAGATGAGTTTGATTGTTGAAACTAGGGTGTTTGACTTTCTTGAGATTCTTCTAGCATCCAAAACCCCTAGGATATATGGGCAAACTACATATTGGCTAACCTCCATTCCCTATAAATATCATTAATCATCAATCATTATCCATTATTTATCTAGTTAGCAATTTTTCCCATTATACTTTATCTTAATGTTTATGTCCTCACATCATTTTTACAATGATCATTTTTCTTGTGCTGTATGTTCATTGTTCATTATTATTAGGTTCAAGGTTAATTCATTGTCCCTACTATTCTACCCATTACCATTATTTACATTGTACTCATTGTGTTCATTGTTTGATATCTTATCTTATATTGTGTTAATGTGTGTCTTGTGATTGTTAAATTATCATTGATTCACTAAGCCATATTTGGTTGTGAACCTGATATACAAACATCCAAAAAGTAATTAAAATAACACATGTGAGTCTCAAAACAATGTAAATCAATATAGGAAATACCATCCATCACATAAGCATATCTCATTTATATTATCTAACATGTCATGTATATCTAATCACATTCATTTATCCATCATAAAAAATCCTAAATATATGCATCACATTATCCATCCATAACATCATATCATGCCAACCATCAACTAATCATCATATGTATATATTATGAAAGAATAATGTACAATTCATAAGTCCATCAAATATTTGTATACATCCAAATCATCATCAATGCATGTTAATACAAAATCAATAAATAGATCATCATCATCAACGTCCATAGGGCTACTTAAAAATTTCTCTTAAGGCTACATAATTGTACATCCATGTCTATACAGGTTGCATAAACATCATCATCTCATCAAAAATACTCTACAATATCATGGTTAATCTACCACACCCAAACACATAATCATTATTGTTGATCCTCTAGATTCTACCCACTCCCCTCTTATCTACCCTCTCTATTATCCAATCCTCTCATCTTGCCTGCCATCCCTGTTACTCTAGTGCCTCCCACTAACTTGAAAAGTGGTTGGCCCTTATACCTATGACACCTTTGGCTCTACAAAGTGGTGCATTGATGGGGCCATTGATGTTGTGCTCCTAAAAGTATGTTGGGATTGATAAATTGAGTATTATGGAACTACCAATACCTCAATCATTAGCCTCTTATCATACAATTTCTCTATATATCTTGCTCATCCAACTAGCCCTAAATTCATCCCTAGCCTATTATAGCTTAACTATTTTGACTTGCAAGGTCACCATATCACCTACATATCCCCCACTCTCTATTGTTGGTGGATGTGCCCTCACCCATTATAGCTTCTACGATAGTTGATCCACCTAATGGCGTAGTCCATGTCACTCGACTATCATCACGTCTCTCTCCCTCTACAAGGAATCCCTCTCTGTAGTCATTACATTGAGCTATCCCTATAGCCCTATCCTCTCTAGAGCCCATGTTGCCTCCTAATCTACCAAATAGACCTCCAACCACTATGCCCACTCTATCCAACTCTCTATATTCTTGACCACCATGGTTAACCCACTTAGATCCATCATATCATTAAATATTGGTGTCATACCACCCCCAAAATCTATTTTTGGAATCTCCACACTTGTTGCCCTCGATGACCCCACATTCTCATCTACTCATCGATGTAATCAATTATTGAGTGGTACCTCCTCCTCTCCTCCCTCTCTCTCATATAACCCTAGATTCTCCATGATCATCCCTTCCTACCATTGTTGTGTGGTCCACTACCTATCATACTCTATTATAGTATTGACATCATCTATATCTGACACTAACATCGCATCATTCACATGATCCTCCATAGCCACTACCTGAGGTGCAAGCCTATCCTCATATCTCTTCCTTTGGTACTCCCTATGTAAGCCCAAATTATCATAACACTTGGGTTAATTAGAAGTACTCCACTTGAGCGGTCTTGTGGCCAATCAACCATCTAGCCCACCACACACAACATAGTTACACAACATCCTCCTTCCATACTGGGCCACCCCTCCATAGAATCAAATAATACATTAGGACCTCAATATTACCCATATATCTCAATAAAACTTAAAGTGTCCCTCATGGGCCCTCCTCCTGCATATCACCCTATCTATTTACCACCTCAAGGAGTATGGGTATTCCTACCCCATCAAACCATGTGTTTCATATGGTAAGCCTTATGGCCTCTCAATTACCATGTGTTTCTATACCCATAAATACACCAATAAACTATATCTCATCCCAAAAAACTCACCCATTCTCAATTCATACAACTTTATGTATGTCTATTCTAGTAAGGCCAGTGCCTACACATACATTTTTGGTGCCTCCACCAAGTCTAACATGATACCTAACAGATTCCATAGAAATTGTGGACCTGAGGAGTTAGGGTGCACAAAACTTGATATCAACACCATCACTAGTGTCTACCTTAGAGATAATAACCTATCTATATAATAGGTCTCATGCAATAATCCACCACTCTTCATGTCTACCTAATCCCAACCAGCTCCAAAAACATGCCCCATCACTATCCCCTACTATGATGCATCCACTGCTATCACAATACATCCCTCCATTGGAAGTTGGTATATCTTGAAAATATCATCCACTATCAATGTCATTTCCCCTATGGGGAAATAGAATGTTGCTCTATCCAGGTCCCAATGCTCAATAAATATTTTCATATATTCTTAGTTGATGTATATTATCTCCAACTGATCCACTTTCTAAAATCTAATCCTCACCAACCATGTCTAATAATCCTTGGTCAACTCCTTCCTTAGCTTGTCTAAGAGTGGTCTGAACCTATGTCGTAGCAACAATTATCTCCTCTAACATCATACCACACATCAATACCATTTTCCTACCATCCCTTCTCACCATATATAAAAAAATATATGGTTGTTATACGGTTCCAATAATCGTTCATACGATCATATACTCCTTACAACGTACAAACAATAAAATTGTCCCTATCAAGATGATTTGTGTCTACATGATTTTACAAAAATTGTATAAACAAAACCAAACCCTAAAATAAATAAACAACCACAAATGCAAAACTCAAAAATAACAAAAGAGAAAGAAAAAATACCCACAACCCAAAAGTAAACCCTAACATTCCACTACTTGTCCCTATCCTAGCCTTGACTTCTACGGTTTCATTTCTCTAAAAATGGGCCATAGGATTTATTTTATTCAAAAAAATCATAAGCAAGATCAAAACCCCACTAACTTGCACTACACTCCCTCTACCGTCTATCATCTCATCCCTTTATGTGATCATTTCGATAGCACTTTGTGTTAAATTCTTAGCCTCACCCATCGCTCTCACTCTTTGTTTTCCCAAATCATGTGATGCAAATGAGCACGAATGCCCCTCATGCACCCTTTTTATTTCACCATGAATATTTACTGAACATACGATCAATGACCATATTGTATGGTGGATGATCGTCTAAATAGTTTATCATTGGTCATACAGTCTCTAGTCGACCATATGGTCTACCATTCTTTCATTAGTTTCTCTCATAATTTTCACTTCATTGTTGCACAACGGTCTTCGGTCAAGTGCTTCATTGTTGTTTTTTACTTCTTCAACCATCAACTCACCACTTGAGGGGAAGATATTACCCCTCAATACCATCTTGAGCATATCCAATATCTAAACACTCAATCTTGAAATCACATTTTTTTGAGAACTTTGCTTGAGACTATCACTAGCCCTCCTTTGCTAGGGCAAAAGAAAAATTTCTTCTCTTCTTCTCCTTATCTCAACTCAAACTCTACATCAATATTAATTTAGTAGGCTCCATGCCAATGCTATATGGTTACTCACACATTCATCAAGGTGGCAAATTAATCCCACTTATCTAATCGATCAGAGCAACATGAGACCACATACCTATGGTTGATCAGCTTGTTCAATCAAGTGAACCCAAAAACTTATCAAAGGCAAATATTCAATGATATTTATCCATTCTATAATTGAGGCATCATACATTGTTTATGATTTGAGATAACCTTGCATCCCCCTCTCAACTATTTTTGCGGTGCACTTAAAGCCATGATCAATCATTTTCATCCACCAACAATCCATTCTAGCCATAGTCAGCCACCCATATTATGTCATATGTTTTTACACTATCATGTATACACACATTGTAGTATAAAAAGAGTCTAAGATGAGGAAATTATAGTAATAATAAAAAATAATTATATTTTTGGAGCATTTTGTAAAACCATTAAACATTAACACTAGATAGGGGGTAATGTGACATTGTTCATGATTTGAGATAATCTTATGTCTCCTCCCTCAAATATCATTACGACAAGCTTAAAGTCATGATCAACCATTGTTATCCAATGTCTATCCGTTCTTGTCATAGTCAACCACCCATCTAGTATCATGTATTTTTACACTACATTGTGTCTACACACCACAGTATAAAAATATGTAAATATAGACACCTAAAAATATCACATTATCCCCTATCTAGTGTTAATGTTTAATGGTTTTGTAAAATGCTCCAAAAATCCAATTATTTTTTATTATTACCATAATTTCCCCATCTTAGCCCTTTTGCCCCATTAAGCCCCATCCTACACCTAGCCCATGGTCACCACATGACCATCCCATTCACCTAGCCTATGTGCACACCACCCTAGTCTACCCTATCACCCTAGTCTAGATTACCTCCTAATCTCCACATTCCCATGCACCCATACCCACTCTCATGCTCATTTAATGCACATGGGTGAGGTGAAGGCTTTATCCATTCATTTACATTAATGGAGTGAAGACTTTCTCCACCCCATGCATTAATGGGGCATGGTGCAACCATGATCATTTAAAGCGTATGGGTGGGGTGAGGACTTATTCCACCAAAAAATATTGATAAAATATGGTGCACCCATGCCACCTCACCTCCACCTCACCACCCCCCCACCCTTGGAAAAAATCTATAAATAGCCTCCCTTTTCCTTTCATTTGCATGAATGAGATAGATGCTTAGAGAAACTCTGCCAAAATTACTCCAACCTCCACTTGTATGCATTGTGAGAAGCCATTAGTGACATGGGTAGCATATTGTGCCTCTCTTTGTATACCTTTATTTTGTAAACAAGTTGTAGATTCAAATTCCAACAGTCATGAAATTTAGAGTAGAGCTACCTGATAACCTACAGAAGACTTCCACTAAATAAAAATCCACCAGAGTCAATACAATAGAAATGGTCTAGATAGGGATGATCTATAGCCAAACCCATCCTAACATGGATGGTTCCTATCAAAAGCTATTTTTAGTCATCCACAACACAACATATCAGTCACAAAGGTGAGTAAGAATATTTAATATGTTTTTAACTCCTTTTTAGTTTTGTTTAATGTATTAGTTCAAGTTATTTGGTTTACCCCTTTTATATGTTTGGATCCAACTTATGTGGAACCAACATGTGCTACTAACATTTGGTTTGGTTGTGTAGGCTTGGAGGCTTTACTCAACCAATGATGGTATGCAAGCCGACCCCTCTTAAGATGGTAAAAAAAAGCAAGAGTGCCATAGGATTGCATTGTAAAAAGGAAATTGCACATTGGAAGATCATTTTTTAGCCCAAGGGATATTTGTAAAATCTATTTGTAATATCATTTATGTTAGGACCCCATCCTAACATTATTTTTGTAATTCTCATTTGATTATGTAATGACCCACTTCCAAATGGAGACCCCATTTATAATGTTATTTTGTAATACTTTGTAATGGTATGTGACAAGTAAGGCACCTAAACAAGTGGGGTCATTTCATGTAACCATTATCAAGAATGTAATCAATGTTTGGTAGAAGATTCTAGCTCGAGTAGCATTTTGCATGTAATCCAACTCTTGAACTTAGGGTTAGGGTTGCATGAAGTTTTTCTTTAAAAGGCATGGAGTCATGTACGAATGTATATTTTTACAAATTAATGAAATATTGAAGGAGGTTGTCCCCTCGAAGAGGTCTATGTTTCTATGTCTATTGTGAGAGTATTTAATTCTGCATTTACTTTTTGGATTGTGATATTTTTTTATTGTATGAATCTTAGCTTATTTTCATTATCTTGTGCAAGTGAGTTTATTTTTAATAGTACATTCTTAATAAGTGGTATCAGAGAACTTTCCAAGGTCGAGCTCTACTATGATTGTGATAATTCTAGCCCATCCATTCTAACTGTTAGGTATAATTTTTCCATTTATTGTTTGCCCCTTATTAAAAAAAATAGCAAAAACCAACAAAAAATATAGTCCTTTCTTTTTTCTATAGTAGTTGTGTAGGTTAGAAACCCTATGCTAGAGGTTTTAAAATATTGTGGAGGAGCTATCGTTATTGGCTAAGCTAGATAGCCCATAAAGCATCTAGTGAAGTGAGGGACGATCAAGCTCCCATACCCAGGCCTTTGACAACACCCACACATGGAATCAAGATCCCATGTATCTTTGTGTATATTGAATCAATCTTCCCTTAGCCCAATTTTGGAGCATTTATTGCTCTAAGAGAAAAATTTCTAGGGCATGAGCAATTACACCATCAACATTTTTGTGACTTGGTAGTGCTTTTGCCAAAACTTTTAATTTGACCTTTCCCACCAAATTTTGACCTAATCATGAGGTGGAGTGCTTTTGCCACCCAACACTTTTGACTATCATGCACTAAAAAAAAAAAACTTGACTTTTTATCCCTCTCAATTTGTCCACTTAATGAACCAAATCCCTAAAATATTATTCATAGCTCTTGCAAAAATTTGAAATACAAGAATTTTAATTTTTCATTTTCTTCCATTAATGGTTTCTTGATCCTTTTAAAATTCTTACCATCTCTAATATTGTAATCTATAATGCAATTATTCCCTCAAAGATCCATGGATTCCTATAAATCTAACACTTGGGAGAGATCAATCCATGGTCTTTTGAAAGCAACAAAATTTAGATAAAATATCTCTAGAATCGTAAGAATTTGTCATTTTGTATAGCAAGATTATACCAAAATATTATCACAATCTTGTGAAGGCCATCCTTGTAAGCACTAAATCTCTTATTCTTGCAAGCATCTAAATATTTAAACTTTTTCCAAGCAATCTCAAGCATATAAGTTTTCAAGCTCAAGAATTCAAGTGTCAACAACAAGCCAGCTAGTAAGCTTTCAACAAGCTTCCACAAGCAGGGGGCAACAACCTTATGTTGTGGGTTGTACCCTTTTCCTTATTTGTTTTTTGCACTCTCCTAACCTTACAGTTTTAAGGTTTTTTCTTGTTGCATTTGGAGCTAATATTACATTTAGTTAGGATCTCATTTTCTCAATTAATCTTCATTTTAAGCAAGTAAGACCTATGTTTTCCTATTGCTTGATAAGATCTTTGTATTCCCTATTTAGAGTCCTTCATCATTGTTATCATAATCTTAGCCTAGCTTGCATTTTATATTGTTGTTTTGTTTTTAGAGGCAAAATCACTATCAAACTATAGATCGATGGTGCTATCATTCTCTAGTTTATGCAAAGCAAAAGTGTCAATACTCAACCAAAGCATCGACAGTGCTATCGTAACCCAATAATGTTTTTTGCCACTATATTTCATGTACTTAATAATTTAATCATTTTGTATATCTAAACAAGGATATGATTACTATTCAAGGAAGTCCAACATCCTTTGTTATCATAGACAAGTCTCCCTTCTTTTTTATTTCTATTTATTTTATAAATCAAACACAAGCACCATCGATAGGTGAAAGCCTCAACAATGCTTCTATGAACTAACAACTCTTCTACCTCTATGGCAGAAACAAACTTTTTTACCCCCAATATTTTTTATTTAAGTAATTAGGACTAAGACTTATGTACTTAAAATAGGTTTTATTTTCTATTTATTAGCAAAATAGAGAAAAATAAAAGAAAAACTAATTTAGTCTTAATCACATGGGAGACTAGTTTAATCTTTCAACTTTAGCATTTGATTAAAAGAGCATATAGTTGCAAACTTGCATCTTAGAACTTCTTTGTTGTAGTTTCTTACACTTTTACAGAAATCATAATTTACTTTATTGTCAAAACAAAAGTCATTTTAGCTTTAGGCTTTGTATGTTACATTAAGACTAGATAAGATAAATATTAGATTAAGGTTACATACAATATTTTAATAATCAAACTTTTTTTTTTAATTTATATGGTCGAATCGGTAGCCACCAAGAATTTGGGCAGACTGTTCGACGTCTATGGCCGTCACAAAATTTTGCATTGTCTACCTCGAAAGTTGCCACACAAATATTCACACCGTCCACCCTATAACCACCATACTACAATCATTTTAAACCTCTTACGCCTCTGAAAGCACTAGGAAAAGGACAAGCGATCAGTTTGGTGAACCCAAAATTTAAACCTCCACCACGAATCTGGGTAGGCTATTTGATGTTTATGGTCGTCACAGTATTCTGCGTTGTCCGCCTCAAAAGTTACCACACAGATCTTCGCACCGTCCACCCTATAACCACCATGCCACAATCATTTTAAACCTTTTAAGCCTCTGAAAGCACTAGGAAAAGGACAAGCGATCAGTTTGGTGAACCCAAAATTTAAACCTCGGACCTCCACCCTCATTACAAGGTTTGGTCAAACCAATTGATCTACACCCTCTCGAACCTTAATAACCAAACTTTATTTTGATAAGCATACATTAAAAAAGACAACATTCTCTATAAAAAACATCTCATTTAACATTATAAAAAAATACTTTATTTCATAATAAAATTATATATTTAAAATTTCGATTTTTTGATGAAAAGCTAAATTATATTAATAATAAAGTTTAACATGAAAAAAGTGGCGGGTGGCAATGATCACACCCCTGGAAGAAACAAGCCAACCCTAACCACGGGTTGGGAAACCACAAACCGGAGCTCACTACAAACTAGGCAACATCAATCAAACAGGTAGTGAAACTTGCCTGCAATCAGAAAGTTTGTGGCTGCACGTCTACGTTGGAGTCCCATGGAATGGCCAAGGTATGCGGTAATCCATCTATGTGTCCCTGATCCTCATGAACATTTGAATCTCCCCAGCCCTGTCCTCAAGATCTATCAAGCTGGCAATTATGTGCACTTATATCCCCTACATTCCAGGCACGATCCTGTGTGCCACCATTAACTTCCACCAGCTCATCCCAGGCACCTCTGGGTGGAGAACATGATGGTGATTGAATTGGCTGTGCATTCCATCCATCATTGTAGGTAAAACTGTCATGTCCCCAACCTCCCTGTGCATGCACCAGACGTGGCAGTTGATGAGACCTCGAGCGGGAACAGGATGTCTGCTGTGCGTTGTTTGGAAAAACCCTGTTAACTGAGCAAGGTGCATTTTTCCAGTCATCCAAAAGTACCTTCATGTGCGCCTACTCAATGTCAAGTTTAGCCTGCTGATTGCAAATCTGGAACCATGTATCTTGAAACACCTCTATTTTGTCAGCTAGAGAAAATTCATCAGAAGGAGTTTGATGCTGAAAAACTATCTTGTTTCTAGATTTCCACATGTGAAAAAGAAGACTAATTTGAAATATGTGCCACACTTTGGACAAGGGAAGAACAAATTTAATCTTATCCCCTAACAGAGCTTGCTGCCATGTAAGGGATTCATCCTGGAATTGGGAAAAAAAAGACCATCCCCATTCCCAGGCACTCCTTGCTCTTGTGCAAAACCAAAAAATATGAGGAGAAGATTCATCCTCATTACAGAATGCACATTTAGGGTTTGCAACTCCCAAGTGCCTGAGTCTGTCTCCTAAGGGTAAACTTTGAAAGAGAAGGCTCCAAGCAAAAAAAGATTGTTTTGGCTCAAGAAAAGAAGACCAAACTATCTGAAATCGAGCCTTCCAACCAGAAACCGCCATTGGATCTCCCCATTTATCATTAAGTCTAGGGACCATTGGCAACATTGGGGAGAGCCACTTGTAACCCAATTTAGCTGAGTAATTCAACAATGGTATATCCGAACACCAAGACCAATCTTTCCACCATGGCCTCTGAGAGTGTTGCCCACACTTGTGCCACATGGAAAAGGGGATAATGTCAATTACCGAGTCATAAGTGAGCTTGTCACCAGTGCTCAACTGAAATTGTTGTTTAAAAATCGGCCAAGGGATCCAATCCCTCGAGGTTTGAGAATAAAAATCAGAAACTGTAGATATACCTTTTTTAAAAAACTTTTGGGCATGAATCCACGGGACCTGAGCAAGAGGAGTTCCCTAAATGTTAATCACCGAAGACCACCAGATGTTTAAAGAATTGATGGATAGTCCTTTATGGCCTCTATTCCCTTTCCACTTAAGCCAAGGAGTGAATTGTTGCCATGATTTCCAAATACTTTTAATCACAAAAGAACCAGATATTTTCACAAATATTGGCATTACAATTAGGGAAGGGAGGTCAATTCCTCTCCAGGCTTGTTTGTTCAAAGGCAGCCTTGAAGAAATACAATGTCTGATGAGGATTTTCCAGGCCTCCGAGCCTTTAAGGGCTCGTATGATCCATTTGGCACAGAGAGCCGTGCTTTGTCTTTTACAGTCAACCATGCCCATTCCTCCTGAAGCTTTAGGTAAACAACACATATCCCAAGCAACCCGGTGAAAACCTTTCTTCTCAGCTGAGTTTTCCCACAAAAAATTCCTCAATAGTCTTTCAAGCTTAAGGTAGCATGCTTGTGAAGGGACCCAACAAGAAGAGTAATACACATGAGTAGAGGCAAGGACCTTAGAACAAATCTGGAATTTTCCTGCCAGAGACATCTTCTTAGTAATCCAATACTCAAGCTTTTTCTCAACTTTCTCGCGAACATAGTTCCATAACTGAACAGGGGAACCATAAAAGGCAAAAGGGATCCCTAGAAATTTGAACACTTCTCCTAGCAAAATCCAATGCCATTGAAACTGTTCTAGCCAAGGAGGGAGCGGGGTAGGGGACTGTCGATAACAAGAAGTTTTTCTCCACTGAATACTAGAACCAGAGGCCTGACAAAAAACTTCCAAACATCTGAGTGGTTCCTTCACTGAGTGTTCCTCCTCTAAAAGAGTGAGAAAAGAGTCATCAACAAAGTGACCATTAATGAGCTAACCTTGGTTATCAAGGAGAGAAATACCCTTAATTTGGTCCAAAGAAGCATGCCTAGCAAGCAAATATCCAAAGGCTTCAGCAACAAGGATATACAGAGAAGGAGCCAAGGGACAACCTTGCCGAACAGATCTGAACAAACCGATTGGCCTAGTTTGATGATTATTCAAAAATAAAACAACCGAAGCATCCTGAAAAAGAATATTGACAGATTGAACAAACACAGGCCCAAACTCTAAAGACTGTAACATGGAAAAAATGAAGTTCCATTCAATTCTATCATAAACAAATTCTTACAACTTAAAAATTTATAAAATAAATTTATGTTAATTTCAAACCTTAAACAAAAATACCCATACCTTCAAGCTCACGTAATTGCCAAATCTAAATCTAAAATCTAATTGAATTTAATTGTTATTTAATGAGGTAGGAACACATGGCTTTGAAAGGTAATGTCGTCAAGAACATGCTAAGTGAGGATAGGCTGAAGTGGATAACGACAAAATGACGATGGGCTAGGGTATAGTTGCCCTGCTGTGGTTATCGAGTCAACCCTCTCTAATTGAACTCGTATGACTAAGACTCATCTCAATCTTGGTGGGGCGGCAAATAATAGTTTTATCGTTCGCCTCATGGAGAAAATGTTGCCCTGCTTTTCTTTGGTTATTTGTGTATTAAAATATTGTTTTTTGAGGGTTAAGTAAATTGGTAAGTGTTTGTGGATTGATAAGAGCTTGTTTAGTTAGATATTTACTAAGAAGACATCCAGGTTCAAATATATTGACAGCTTGTTTGCAAAGGTAGTAGTCTGATCTAAATCCTTTGCGTGCATACCAAACCCGAGCGGCTAGTGGTGGGAAAAGTGGAGGGCGTGTTGAGGGATTTGCTGCTCAGGGGAGGGGGCGAGGCGTTCGAGGAATCATTTCCGCTGCTTGGTTTCTTTTCCAGAAAGCGGTTGCGGCGGACGATGGCGCTCCTGCAAAGGCAGATGGAGACGCTCGTTCCGCTTATTGACAAACGCCGGGTGGCCCTGGCTGAAGAGAAGACAGACGATTGCATGTAATGGACGAAAATCTTCCTATCTTTGCCTCCGGAAATTTTTTGATTTGGTAAATGCTCCGAAAATGATGCATTTAATGTGTCCTAGACAAATTAATGTCAATTTTGTTGACGAAAATTGGCTGCTTAGCTAAATCTTCTAAGCACAGGTTGCTGCTGTAGGGATTTAGGAACATTAGCTGCTGTAGAGATTGCTTCGATCGTTTTGCTTGAAAAGATGTAAGAAAGTGAAGAAATTATCTGGATTTTATTCATTTTTATGATGCTAATTATTGAAAAGTAATTCCATGCCAGGCAACTAATATTTTCAGCCTCGCGTAGAGCAGAATGCGCTGGCCTTCGAGCAGTAGTATTTAGATGAAAAACTGAAATTTGTAATTATAAAATGTCATGATTTTAATTTGAATTTAAAAATTTATTGCTTAAATTATTTTTTTTAATCGGATTTGTTTGTTTAATCTATTAAAAATTAAGTATTAATTAGTGGTAAGTTCTTAGTTTTTTCAAGTTCAAACCTTGTAATTTTTTTTTTTTAAGTTGAGAAGGACAATGCAAGGGTTATACCTATAGTTTCTTTTTAGAAGGTTTAAAGTTCAAACCACCACATACCTTAAAAAAAGATACATTAAATGGTAGCAAACCAAATGTTTGTCTGTTAGCTAGGGATAGATTAAATGGTAGCTGCCAAATGTTTGTCAGTTAACTGTCTCAGTTTGAATGCAAGCTAGAGACTTTGTCTAGGTGCCATTTGCCTTCTCCCTCCTTAGAAAGGGGTCTATGCGGAGTTCACGGCTCCAATAATGACTGGCATTACCTATTCTTAGAATGAAATATGGTCCATGAGAATAAGTACCTCTGAGAGAGATTCTATTTAAGAGACCAAGATTTAATTAAAATTTGCTTTCACCGTGTGTTCTAAGATGGCTATGTTTCATGTGGAGCTTATCGTGGGGCGATTGGTGCAAAAGTTTAAGTGGGAGTGAAAGCCCGGAGAAACAGTGGAGTCAGAGGAAAAGCAGGAATTCACTACTGTTATGAAAAATCCTTTGCAGGCTATAGTGAAAGAAATGTAAACAGGTTTGGTGGGCACTGAATTGCATCAAGTTTTACTTAATACTATGACTGTCTATCTTCCTACTTTTTGTTCAAGCATGCACCCGATAACTACAGCTCAACACTCAACATTGGATGGACCAAAATAGGGTTTCAAATCCAACCTCCAAAGTAGGCTGGTTCCTTGTCAACTTAAAAGAGTGTTGACACAATTATGTTCACTTAGGGTTTTGGGAATTAGGGTTGAGAAAGAGATTAGGGTTAGAAAATGTGAACAACAGTGGATGGATAGGCTAACAACATTATCACTGCAACAAAAAGCTCTCAAAAACCATTTTAAATGCACATTACTCAGATCAACATTATCTCAAATCACATGAACCTTCATTTGTTAAAGCACAACAGAGAAATGTTGCAGACAACAATTCCAATATCTAAACACTGATAATCCAAAAAACAAAATTAACCAATACTTGGATTTTATAGAAATGTACTCCCTATCAATAAATATCTAATCAGAAGTATATTTCAATTACCCTAGCGGTTAGTAATCCAAAAACTGGCAAAAACTAACCATTTGAATATTAACAAAAATGCAACTCCAAATTTTGAACCTCTGACACCAGATAACGAAGATGTAAACTTGAGGCAAATATTGATGTAATGCTCCTTTCATTAGCTCATGGGAATATTTACAATAGTGCAGACAAACACACTAGAGTGGACCCTTAAAAATGAGGGTTCGACCTCTATTTATAATTTAAAATTTAAAAAATAACAAGGAACATTACAAAGATTTGATTTTCAACAACTCAGTAGAGAGTTCTTGCTGGCATTTTCTTACTGGTTCGGTCTCCGAGAAATCTGCTGCAAGTAGATCACCATGGCAGCTCAGAGCCTCTGTAACTTGCTGGTTGGTTGGTGTCAACTGGATTCCAAGTCGTTAGATATTGCATCTGCACCGTTAACCTTTCTTGGAAGCTTTCATCGTCATCGATATACAACTGTCTCTGGTTTTTATTTCTTGAAACACTATGACGCTTAGGCTTCTAGTATCCAACTGACTGTGCTTCGAATCTGATCGAGAAAGTGCCTTTATATACTTCAGAATATTTGAAAAAATCTCAACCGTCGATCTTCTCCATCGCATGGCTATGATTTGATCTGGAATACAGTTAGTACAATGGCAGGGAAAGACCAAAGCACTATTTCGCTTTTAAAAATTAATGACATCACCTTTATGTCTCTGAATCTACGAAACACCAATCCAGCACAAAATGCACAAAGAGTGAAGCAGGATGAAATTCGCTCATTATCCTTTGTTTTTTTATTGACAATGAAGCATTCAAAAATTTGCACTCGAAAGTCACTGACATCATATTTCCTTCAAAATATGTGCGGAATACCATTTCAGACCTAAGAAAGTGCAAATACTCATGTCACCAATCTGGACCCGTCGTAGTGTAAAGTAGCTCTTCCTTCATTTCACACCAAAAATTGTGTAAAATGTTGCTTGTCGTCAATCAGGAAGGAAGTGAGTCAAAAGTAGTCTTTGTCACAAATCTGCATTCTTTTCCTTTGCTTTTCGTCCCTTGTCACCATTTCGAGCAAAATACTCTATAAACTTTCTGAAATCGGGCTCGCCAACACTTAGCCGCTTATCACATATTGAAAATAACAAGCGATCGCCAATCCATAATTCTTTTGCACTGACATCATTTTTTCCAAAAACTTTTATGGATTCAAGATGCGTCGCCAGTCCACTGCCAAAAGTATTATAAACCATGCAAAATTGCTCCAAGTGCAAAAATACACCAAGTGTTGGGCGGATTGAGAACCTTTGTCGCGGATCCGCTCCAAAATACACTAGAACATGTGCAGAATGGGAACTTCATGCCTTAGATTAAAATTTTCAACATTTTTCTAAGGATGTGGCCATTTTGGGCCTACATTCTAGCGCCTCCCAGGTGGATTTGCTTGTAAATCCATAGAACTCAGAGTCTTATCCATTGGGCTACAAGAGTTAAAAAATGCTCATCTTGAAAATATGCTTTAAAGGATAAGTTCCATATGAACACTACCCTCTAAAAATAGTCCTCTTAGAGAGTAGAAGTTCACATCGAGACCATGCTTCAAGAAACACAGAGGATAACTACTCAAGGATAACTACTCATATGGATACTATGCAATAGACACATGTTCCTCTGCCACTATTTCCAAAATTTGTCTCTGTGCCCTTATAGCAAAACTGCTTCACTGTTCTTGCAAAACACAGTTCTACTCTTCTTATAAGGCCTCCTTACAAAAAATGCCTTCACACAAAATTTGCTGCTCTTTGTACCTCTCTAGGCTCATGCCTTTATTGTTTATTTCTGACAATGTCAGAGCAAAAAACAAAAATACAAAACTTGTATATATGTACAAAACAAAAAACAACTTAAGTATGTGCCCCTTATGGGCCTGTTGGGGTTCCATCCTACTCTTCTTCTTGATGGGCCTCCTCCTCGGCATCTTCTTCAACTTCTTCAAATTCTTCTTCTGGAGAAGATTGTTCTTGATTTCTTCCTCCAGAATCATCACCAAACAATTGAACCATTAATTTCAAGGTTTGCAAGTCTTGATTCCACGCAACTTCGTGAAGAACATGTGCTTATACTGAGAGGGGGGTGAACAGTATAAGATAAAACTTTTTTCTTTTTAATCCAAATGATAACATCAACAATATTAAAGCAATAAACATCACACAAAGCATCACACACATGAGAGACATGATTTAACGTGGTTCACCCAATGTGGGCTACTCCACGGAGAAAATATTCCTTATAAATTTTTCTCAAATAAATTCTCTTGGGAATCCTTTCCCTATACAATGTTTATGGACCCCTGTCCAAAGGAGACACCAATCCCCTAATCAAGTTCATGGATCTCTATCCATAGGAGAACTCCTTTCTCCTCTGCTCTATTTGGTGATCTTCTAGAAGAACTATTGCCCCCACTACTCTAGCTAATGGATCTCTATCCACTGAAGACACCTGTCCTCACTATAATGATCTATCCACTGAGACTATCATCCTCTATACTCTATCACCTCCAAATCTCTATCTCAAATTTACACTAAACATAGTCCTTCGGTCTAGCATAAATCTGCTCAATATCTATCTCTGGTATGGCACAAACCTATCCTCAAATCTGCACCAAAATCTATCCTCAAATCTATCCTCAATCTCTATCCTCAAATTATATTGTAAGCTTCCACAAAATCTTACACCAATCTGTCCACAAGTCTTCTCTAAGACTTACCTCAAATCTGCTCAACAAGTCCTCACTAGAACTTGTCCAAATCTCTCAACAAGTCCTCAATAGAACTTGTCCAATCTCATAGAAACATATAGAGAATTGTTAGAGACTCAATATGCTTCACATTCACAAATTCTCAATCACTTTCAACACATCTGACTAGGCTCAACCAACTCTACTCAACCAATCACTCAATGAATTAATCCTTGCTTACAAACCCTAGTCCAAGCATATGAACACTCACTCAAATATTTCCAACAATGCTTATCAATCAATCTCACATAACAATGATACTCATGATCTTTGCAAACCCTAGTTCAAGTTCACTCAACTTAATCACTTCAACAACAATGCTTATCAAACAAGGTTTTATCAACAACTCTTTATTCCAGAAAACCTTGAAGCATTAATTCAAAACACACTCAACAATGCTTACCAAACAATCCTTTTCACTCCAACTTTGCATTCACAACATTCAACAATCACTCACTAGGAAGATGTGCCCATACCTTTTGTTTGATGTAGAAGTGCCCTTAGAAAACTTGTCTCAATCACAATTTCCTTCTTTCCAATTTCAATGGTTAGATGACAAAATATCACTCTTAACACTTTCTCAAAATATTCCTTAGACACAAAAATAATCAAAGCTCAAATACACCTTATTGCTCCTTCTTGAAATTAACATCCATCAAATCATACATGAAAAATAATTATTTGGATACACCTTATAATCTCCAACTTAAAATAATATCCAACACCACAAAACCTCAAACAATCTTCCTAAAACACCTTATTACCCTTTTCAAACACTAAAGCAAATAACACCAAAAATTTATTTTGCATCAACCTTATAACTCCCCTTAAACCTTACAAACCAAATAAATTATGCAAAAATTAATTTTTTAATAGCTCAACTAATTCCTCCAAAAATTTTGGTGCTCAACTAATGCATACCTTTGTCTTCTCCCCAAAAGGGTTTCGGCATGATTCGAACCGTCGTCTCCCCAAGCGCCAAGCGCCTTAGCACTTTGGTGCCCACCATATGGGCTATAGGCACCCATGTGAAGGAAGGAAGACTTCCTTCCTTTTAAACCTTCTTCCATCATCAATTTCAACACAAAATAAAAAATATTCCTCTCATAGATTCGAACCTGTGCCAATCGTTGCCCTCACGTCTTGCTTCCATTGCGGTTGCCAACTGTGCTACTAGCGCTTGGTGACCAAGGCTCCCTCCTTGGTGGGTGAAATACTTTTGCCTCCTCTAAGCACTTAAAAAAAAAAAAATCCTCTTTGTTGCACAACACGATTCACATAATCTCGCATAGCATTAAAATTAATTCGAAGGCATTAGATACTTTGGCTAAGGTGGGGTAGTCCCCCTTTTATACACACTTGGTTAATTTTCTCCCCACGTCGACGCTAGAATTCGAATTCGAAATTCGAATTTTGATTTAATAACCCACCTTAGGGTTATTTAAAATTAACATAAATTAATTTATAATTAATATTAAAATTAATTAATAATTAATTTAAATAACTTATAAGTTAAGTAAATTAATTAATAAATTAATTTATAATAAAAATTATATTAATTAATTTATAATTAATTTAAACTTCCTTGTATAATATTATAAATAATTATTATAATATTATTCACTTGGGCTTTTTCTTTGCACTTTGGACCACATCTGACTTCCTGGAACCGGGTCTTGATCAACTGAAACTAGAGAACCTAAAACTGATGTTGCCCATTGAAACTGCCACTCAATGGTGTTGAAAGCTTGACATCAATGACCACTCACTCTTGACATCAATGACAACTCATCTACTCAAAATGTCCAACAATCTCCCCCTTTGTCATTGATGGCAACCCAAATTCTTTTTACCAAAAACTTGACCTTTTTCCTGTTCTGCTCCCCCTGGGAAATTGCTCCCTCTGACTCAATGCTCTCTCCTTAAACCAAATCTCTCCCCCTTACTCAAATCTCTCCCCCTTTGACATCAATGGCAAAGGGTCACCTTTGGGGCTCGGGGCTAAGAATGAGTCTCTTAGCTTAGCCCCTCCCCCACCTCCTCTTGAGGTGGTTAATTCTGGGGTGGGAGTATTACTCCCAATTTTCCTCGAAGATACTCAAAGGTCTCCTTTGAAAGTGGCTTAGTGAAAATATCTACTATCTGTTCCTTTGTAGTAACATATTCCAACTTGACCTATTTATCTATCACCTGTTCTCTTAGAAAATGATACTTGATCGAAATGTGCTTTGTCCTAGAGTGCATCACTGGATTCTTTGAGATACTTATAGCACTTGTATTATCACATAATATGGGAATAGGATGATCATGTTTTATCTTGAAGTCTTCTAGAGTTCACTTCATCCATAATACCTGTGTACAACTGGCTACTACTGCAATATATTCTGCTTCTATTGTAGATAAGGATACTGAAACCTACTTCTTACTTAGCCAAGAGACTAAATAGTCTCCAAGAAAGAATGCTCCTCCACTTGTGCTCTTTCTATCATCAATATTGCCAACCCAATCTACATCTGTATATGTTGTGAGTGTGAAACTATCACTTTTGGGATACCAGAGCCCAAAATCCATAGTCCCTTTTAGATACCTAAGAATTCTCTTTACTATTGCCACATGTGTTTCCTTAGGTGCTGCCTAAAACCTTACCACTAATCCCATTGACTGCACTATGTCTGGTCTTGTAGTTGTAACATACAACAAGCTGCCAATCATAGATCTGTATAATCTCTGATCTACCTCTGGAGATTCATCATCCTTACTTAACTTGCATCCTATGACCATGGGGGTACTTACCGGTTTGCAATCTTCTAACCTAAATTTCTTTAGCATCTCTTTTATATACTTGGTTTGTGAGAGAAATACTCCTTTCTCTGATTGTGAAATCTGAAGTCCAAGAAAGAAGGACAACTCACCAAGCATAGACATCTCAAATTCATTCTGCATGTTCTTTGCAAATTCTTTACACATCTTATCATTGTTTCCCCCAAAAATGATGTCATCAACATAAACAACCACAATTAGTAGATTATTCCCTTCATTTTTGATGTATAAGTTGTATGCTATTCCTTTTCTGAATCCCTGTTCCTGAAGATACTTATCCAATCTTGAGTACCATGCTCTAGGAGCCTGCTTTAGACCATACAATGCCTTTTTCAATCTGCATACGTGATCTAGTTTATCTATTAATATGAATCCCTCTGGTTGTTCAATATAGACTTCTTCTAGAACACCATTTAGAAATGTTGACTTAACATCCATCTGATATACCTTGAAGTTTTTAAAACTTGAGAAGGCTAAAAATATTCTTATGGCTTCAAGTCATGCAACTGGAGCAAATGTCTCATCAAATTCAATTCCCTCTACCTGTGCATAACCTTTGCACACTAACCTTGCTTTATTCCTTACTACCTGTCCATCTTCATTTAACTTGTTTTTGAATACCCATTTTGTGTCGATCACATTCTTGTCCTTTGGTCGTGGAACAAGTTCCCAAGTCTTGCTTTTCTCTATCTGATCTAATTCCTCATCCATTGCCTTAATCCAGAACTCATCTTCACTTGCTTGATTGAAATCCTTTGGCTCAATCTTAGATAGCAAAGAAAAATTTGCTTGTTGAGATGGTGTTATTATCCTTCTCCTTGTTTGTCTTTCATATGGATTCCCAATGATTAGATCTTTTGGATGATGCTTCTGTACATACCTGGATGGAGTTTTAGGAAGAAGTCTTTGTGTTTCTTCTTCTTCTTCATCTGATTCCTCATGAAACTCTTCTTGACAACTCCCATCTTCCTGATACACAATTTGCTGAACTGGTTCTCTTGAATCTATCTTCTCATCAATTGTTACATTTATACTTTCCACAATAGTGTGTGTTCTCTTGTTGAAGCATCTATAAGCTTTACTCTTAGTGGAATAACCAAGAAAAATTCCCTCATCACATCTTGGGTCAAACTTGCCTAAGTTTTGATCTTCTCGTCTTATGTAGCACTTGCTTCCAAAAACCTTGAAGTGTTTTATAGTGGTCGGTCTTCCTTTCCAAAGCTCATAAGGAGTCTTGTGATGGTTTACCCTCATTTGAGCCCTAGTGATTATATATACTATTGTGTTGACTTCTTCCCTCCAAAATCCATCTGAAAGTTTGGACTCATTTAACATAGCTCTAGCCATATTCTCAACGGTCCTATTTTTTCTTTCAACTACTCCATTTTGTTGAGGAGTTCTTGCAGCTGAGTATTCTCTCTTGATTCCATGTTGTTCACAAAAATCTACAAATTCATTTGAGGTAAATTCTCCTCCTCTATCAGATCTCAAACACTTAATCCTCTTGTCGGTTTCATTTTCAACCAGTTCCTTAAATGCTTTGAATTTTTCAAATGCATCTGACTTCTCTTTTAGGAAGGCTACCCAAACCATTCTGGAGTAATCATCTATAAACAATATAAAGTAACTCTCACCCTGAATACTCTGTGTTCTTGTAGGACCACATAGATCAGTATGTATTAGACTTAATGGCTCAGATGACATATATCCCTTTGACTTAAAGCTTGTTCTAGTTTGCTTTCCATGTTGACAAGGTGCACATATTGTGTTTTGTGGCCTCTTTAGCTTGGGTAAATCTCTTACAACCTGCTTATTGCTTATGTTGACTATGTTGTCAAAATTCAAATGACCCAATCTCCTATGCCACAACCAACTCTCATCTTCTTGTGATAAAAAGCACTTTTCCCCTTTGATCTCACTAAGCATGTATAGATTGTTTGGAGTTCTTCTTGCATTTGCAATGACTTTTCCAGTTTCTATTTTTCTTATCTCACATCTATCTGGGTGAAATGTAACCATATGACCTTGATCACAAAGTTGACTTACACTTAGCAGATTATGTTTTAACCCTTTGACATACAACACATTTTTTGTTCTTGTTTTCCCATTATCTAAACTCAGAGTTCCTCTTCCACCAATCTTTGCTGATCCATTATCACCAAAACTTACTGATCCTCTATTGGTTTCTTTTAGTACAATAAATTTTTCTTTGTCTCCTGTCATGTGTCTAGAGCAACCACTATCAAGATACCATTGTTCTTCTTTATCCTGAGCATGAAGGGTTGTTTGAACTAACATTGATCTAGCCTTTACATTTCCCTTTTCCTCTTTCCTAGTTGTTGAAATTGGTTTTCTTTTACTAGACTTAGGAAGTATCATTTTACACCATCTAGCCTTGTGCCCAAAATTATTGCATTTGTAACATATAATATCATTATCCATAAGAGGTGCAAAAGAATTGAAATTTCTATTGACATTGTTTCTTGCATGACCAATACAATGTACAACTCTATGACCATATTTGTTACAAGAAAAACAATGACCATGGAAGAAATTATGTAACCTATTTGGATGCCTTTGAGATTGTGGTTGAGTGCTTCTCCTTTTGTGATTAACTCTCATCCAAGGTTCTTCTTTGCTTTCTTCCTTTCTAATGTCTTTTTCTTTTGAAGTATCCTTTGCTTGCCTATCTTTGTTTGAAGTTTCTCCTTTTTGAAGACTTGACTCTTCTTTCTATTTCCCATACTCTATATCTTGTAGTACTTTAGTCCTTTCAACTTCATTCCTTAGATAAACAATTTTTGCTTCCAATATTTCACATTCTGTTTCTCTTGCTCTTAATAGATCTGTCATATCTTGCTCAATCTTCTTTCCTTCTTCTACCTTTATCTTAAGTTCTGTGAGACTTTGTAGAAGTTCCATATTTGCTTCTTCATCCTCTTGAATTTGTTCCTTCAGGCTTGAGTTCTTTTCTCTAATCCTTTCCAAATTCTTGAGAGCAGTAAAGAATTCCTCTTTTATATCAAACATGGTCTCTTCTTCATTTTTTGAAGTCATGTGTGTTTTTGATGGATCCTCCTCCAAGTTGTTAGTCTTTTCATGGAGAGACCCACTCTGATACCAATTGAAGAACATGTGCTTATACTGAGAGGGGGGTGAATAAGTATAAGATAAAACTTTTTGCTTTTTAATCCAAATGATAACATCAACAATATTAAAGTAGTAAACATCACACAAAGCATCACACACATGAGAGACATGATTTAACGTGGTTCACCCAATGTGGGCTACTCCACGGAGAAAATATTCCTTATAAATTTTTCTCAAATAAATTCTCTTGGGAATCCTTTCCCTATACAATGTTTATGGACCTCTATCCAAAGGAGACACCAATCCCCTAATCAAGTTTATGGATCTCTATCCATAGGAGAACTCCTTTCTCCTCTGCTCTGTTTGGTGATCTTCTAGAAGAACTATTGCCCCCACTACTCTAGCTAATGGATCTCTATCCATTGAAGACACCTATCCTCACTACCCTAGCTAATGGATCTCTATCCACTAGAGACTATCATCCTCTATACTCTATCACCTCCAAATATCTATCTCAAATCTACACTAAACATAGTCCTTCGATCTAGCACAAATCTGCTCAATCTCTATCTCTGTTCTAGCACAAACCTATCCTCAAATCTACACCAAACTCTATCCTCAAATCTATCCTCAATATCTATCCTCAAATATATATTGTAAGCTTCCACAAAATCTTACACCAATCTATCCACAAGTCTTCTCTAAGACTTACCTCAAATCTTCTCAACAAGTCCTCACTAGAACTTGTCCAAATCTGCTCAACAAGTCCTCACTAGAACTTGTCCAATCTCATAGAAACATAAAGAGAATTGTTAGAGACTCAATATGCTTCACATTCACCACAATGCTCAATCACTTTAAATCACTCAATGAATTAATCCTTGCTTACAAACCCTAGTCCAAGCATATGAACACTCACTCAAATATTTCCAACAATGCTTATCAATCAATCTCACATAACAATGATACTCATGATCTTTGCAAACCCTAGTTCAAGTTCACTCAACTAATCACTTCAACAACAATGCTTATCAAACAAGGTTTTATCAACAACTCTTTATTCTAGAAAACCTTGAAGCATTAATTCAAAACACACTCAACAATGCTTACCAAACAATCCTTTTCACTCCAACTTTGCATTCACAACATTCAACAATCACTCACTAGGAAGATGTGCCCATACCTTTTGTTTGATGTAGAAGTGCCCTTAGAAAACCTATCTCAATCACAATTTCCTTCTTTCCAATTTCAATGGTTAGATGACAAAATATCACTCTTAACACTTTCTCAAAATATTCCTTAGACACAAAAATAATCAAAGCTCAAATACACCTTATTGCTCCTTCTTGGAATTAACATCCATCAAATCATACATGAAAAATAATTATTTGGATACACCTTATAATCTCCAACTTAAAATAATATCCAACACCACAAAACCTCAAACAATCTTCCTAAAACACCTTATTACCCTTTTCAAACACTAAAGCAAATAACACCAAAAAATTATTTTGCATCAACCTTATAACTCCCCTTAAAACCTTACAAACCAAATAAATTATGCAAAAATTAATTTTTAATAGCTCAACTAATTCCTCCAAAAATTTTGGTGCTCAACTAATGCATACCTTTGTTTTCTCCCCAAAAGGGTTTCGACGTGATTCGAACCGCCGTCTCCCCAAGCGCCAAGCGCCTTAGCACTTTGGTGCCCACCACGTGGGCTATAGGCACCCACGTGAAGGAAGGAAGGCTTCCTTCCTTTTAACCCTTCGTCCACCATCGATTTCAACACAAAATAAAAAATATTCCTCCTGTGGATTCGAACCTGTGCCAATCGCTGCCCTCACGTCTTGCTTCCGCTATGGTTGCCAACTGCGCTACCAGCACTTGGTGACCAAGGCTCCCTCCTTGGTGGGTGAAATACTTTTGCCTCCTCTAAGCACTTAAAAAAATAAAATCCTCTTTGTTGCACAACACGATTCGCATAAGCTCGCATAGCATTAAAATTAATTCGAAGGCATTAGAGACTTTGGCTAAGGTGGGGTAGTCCCCCTTTTATACACACTTGGTTAATTTTCTCCCCACGTCGGCGCTAGAATTCGAATTCAAAATTCAAATTTTGATTTAATAACCCACCTTAGGGTTATTTAAAATTAACATAAATTAACTTATAATTAATATTAAAATTAATTAATAATTAATTTAAATAACTTATAAGTTAAGTAAATTAATTAATAAATTAATTTATAATAAAAATTATATTAATTAATTTATAATTAATTTAAACTTCCCTATATAATATTATAAAGAAATATTATAATATTATTCACTTGGGCTTCTTCTTTGCACTTTGGACCACATCTGACTTCCTGGAACCGGGTCTTGATCAACTAAAACTGTAGAACCTAAAACCGATGTTGACCACTAAAACTGCCACTGACTGGTGCTGAAAGCTTGACATCAATGACCACTCACTCTTGACATCAATGACAACTCATCTACTCAAAATGTCCAACACTTCAAAGGGATTTGATGTTTCTTTTAGTTGCCTATAAATATATTGTATCTTTCCAATATCTTCATAATTAGCAGCATTCCCTCTATTCACCAGATATTCCATGAGATCTCTCAACCTAGTAAAATCAATGATCAATTGAGCAGTTTGATCTTAGTTCAGTGGGTCTTCCAGAGAGTCAATCTCAAATTCACAGATTTTCATTAGTGCTCTTATGAATATCTTCCATAGATAGCAAGCTATGATCCTCCATCCACAAACCTCTGAAGCCAACTTGAATCATTTTTTTGTTTACATCCACAACATCCTTAATAACTCTTTCAATTTTATCAAATAATAGCTAGGATTTTTGAAGTGCTCTGTGTTTCTTGACCATAGTCCTGGCATCAACTTTGGAAATATTCCATTCCTTATTGGGAATTGGCTTAGCAGAATCACTGAGTCTGCTGTCAACCAACTTGTACATTTGTTCTGTTGGAATCACCATAGGTTGTAGCTCTCCAGGTATTTGATCTAAATCTTTCTGAACATTTGATATTAAGTGGCTGGCATCATCTAGATAGTCAATCATAAGCCGAATCCTTGAGCATTTCTCTTGGACTTCAGAGAGTAGATATTTTCTAACTTTCTTTAATCTAGCCTTAGAAAAGCCAGTAGACTTAGCTTTCTCAATATGAAGCTGTTGTTTCAAACTTTGTATTTCTTTGGCTTGTTCTTCATTCAGTTTCTTCTGCTCTCCTATTTGATCTTTGAGCTTATTGGCTTCTTAAAACTTCTTCTGCCAGCTCTTAGCCTCCTTTTTCAAAGCCTTTTCCACTTCCTTTTGATTACTCACAGTCTTCTAAAGCTTTTCAATATGTTTCTCTAGTTTGCCTACCCTTTCCTTGAATATATCATTATTTACATAAAAAGTCTCCAAATGGGATTTGGCCATTACCAATTCATCTTCTTTAGGTAACTTCTCAATACCTTCTGTGAATTCTTCAACTTGATAATCCTGGGTAGTCATCTCAATTTTAGGCTTATTTACAAGTGGGGTCATGGATCTGGATATCCTTTGCCTTGAAACCAAATCGACAAACATGCTTCTTCTTCTTACAACCATCCTGTTGGAAGGCTTAGATAGTTTTTTTCTCAAAAATCATTGATTCTTTGTGTGGTTGCCTCCTCCTTTTACAAAGTTACATGAATTGTATAATTGGAATCCAAGGGAGATGAAGACAATAGGAATGCAAGGGCGAAATCAACTGTTGATGGTGGTTGTGTGGAAGTAGATATAATGGTTTTTGTGACAACAGTGGACTTGTTGAGTGGTATTTTCACCCAATTGTGAAAGTACACTCTCTCTTAGGATTTGGGTTCCAAATCCCCTCTTGCAAAGAAGTTAAACAAAAAACTTCTCCAAGGTCTCCGCTATATTAGCATTTGCATATGTGTATTAGTAATCTCAAATAAAGATCTTCAATTTTAAATGCTTGGAACACCTTAGTGATTGCAAGTAACTGTAAACAAGGGACAATGTTGGTTTATTTTACCGTGAAACTTTAGTGGTTGTTCATTGAACCAAAATAAAGAAAATGTGAGTTGGCCCTCATATGACCATGATGTAGTGCCTTAATTCCTTTTATCTTGAGGGTTTTAAAATAAGTTTTATCTTGTTTATTAAGTCCAAATATGGCTTCTTATCATGAAGATGAAGATAGCTTTCAATGTAATCGATAAACTATCCCTCTTTGGTGAAATTGGTTTTCACAAAGAAGCAATAATTTATGGCCTTAAAGTAAGGGCTTTAAATGTCACCTCAACTTATCCCTCTTAAATGAAATCAAATTTTCATAAATATGAACAATTAAAATGCTATGAATCAATGACCTTCAATGTGATGCTCAAATTACCCCTTTTTTGTAAAATTAGAATTTTTATTAAGAGAGGGCAATTTTAGGCTCCAAAATGGAAATTTGTAAAATGCCATAAAACATAAAACCTTAAATGAAATTGGAATTTTCATGAAAGGAATGTCATCATAGGCTCATGAGTGCAAAACAAAACTGAAAAAATGAAATTCGGCCCAAAAATGGAAACTTTTTATTTTCGGATTTTTTAAAATCTGTAATAAAATAGCAACTTCGGTGAATTTTTAAAAATACTAAACAACTCCGAAAATGAAATTTCAAAGTGCGTATTGGAAGTCTGAAGTATAACCTACGCAATGGTGAAATTATTTTTGGATTTTGAAAATTTTTAAATGTTTATTTTAATGTCTGAATATTAAAAAAAGGTTAAAATTTCTGGAAAATAAAATACAAAAAAAGTTGAAAGAAAATGCAGAAAACTAAAAATAAAATGCATTCAGTATGATGCTATCCTATTTCAACAAAACCGAAGATGTGAGGTTTCCATGCATGCAACCTAACCCATTGGACTTGTAAAACAAGCACAATCCCCATAGACTAAGTGCTGGTTCCTAGGGTTTAAAATAAATTTCAGGTTCAAGCATTCATATGAAGCAACCAAGCAAACTTGCATTAACTCCATCTACAAACTCGAAATCTGAAAAAGAGAAAAGAAATAGACATTAAATCCATAGCATGCAAAGAGAATCTCCTTCTTTCTTGCCCACAAGATGCAAATTTATGAAAACTCCTGCATTAAAAATGTGTCATTTTACAATGGCAGAAATCTGGTTTTCTCAAAGAACCAGTCCAATGTGAAAGGAAAATATCCAGAAAAAGCCAATGCCAAGGCCTTGCCCTCATTCCTGCAATCTTCTCTGAAAAGTTTCCAACCCCCTTGTGGCCTCCTCAAAGGTCCAGCCCCCCCTTTTCTCCATGTTTCCATGACGTATTTGATGTTTTTTTGGAAATGCACCTCCTCGTCTTCATTTTTCAAGGGCCTTTCTGTTTTCAAAACAACCTTCCATTTTCGTCTTCTGCTGCATTCGTTTGACCTTGACGGTTTCATTTCTTTTTTTACAACATCTTTTTCCCCTTCGATTCTCATTTTCTGGTTTCGAAACGTCCTTTTCAAGAGTCATCCCTTTATTTTCACTTTTTCTTTGCTATGTCTCTATGCATGTGTCTGCCTTTCACTTGTTTTAATGAAAATACATAATCTCCTCTCACACAAATAAGACAAAAGCATTTGACCATACCTTTGGATTTTGTTTACATTTGTTTATCTTTGTAACGCCTCTGCTCATAAATGGCGGTCTCCTTTCGTAATTCCTTTCAAACATTTATAACACGGGATACCCATCCGCCTAACTCCCATTAATCTTCGATTATAATAAATACAACATATGGGGCCCATGCATGGAATGCAGTGTGGGACCATCTATATCTCTGCGTAGCACTGTCCAAAATCTTCATCGCGTAGATGCTCGAGAGGGTCTACTGTACTGACGTTAAACATCATTTTTCGAACCACGCAATGGGTGGCCACCTCACTTGACCAACTACCTTTTCGTCGATCGAACCTGTACCAAGCTGGTGCTGTCTCATCTTTGTCGACATGTATCAATCTACAATGGCATATCCCACTATTGGAATTTTGTTCCTGGATGTGAATATCAACCATTATAAGCTTGTTATTAAAACAATTTCACCATAATATGAATGTTGAGGATCCCTTTCTTCTCCACCGGGACTGCAATTATCATTTCATTCTACGACAGAATTCAACTGTAGGATGTGAAGTTGTTCCTAATCCCCCCGTGTCCAAGATTGCTGGTCTGAGACCTTGGTGTCCACTAACACATTAATCCCCTTTCAATCATAATATCAATTTCTCGGGTCTACGTAATGTATTTTATTGTTCGACCGTTTCTCTGCAATTACACTGTAAAACATCCTTCGGCCATCACTACTGACGTTGTGCTAGCTGGTGTCCACGTCTTCCCAAAGTTCGTCGTATTTGTCATTCCTGAGCCTGTCACTACCGCTGAAACCCACCATTCAGTGTCCCCTGTGCATCTATCTGTGTAAACCCCCTAAATTAAAGTGCTACCAAATTTAGTGTTGTGTTCCACCATACCCAATCATGCGTTCGATGGCGTCCCAGTGTCGTTTGTCCTAAAAATGAGCACCTACCATAACTTGTTTCCCATTGCTACCATCGTTCGATAAATGAATCCGGTGCTACTCCCATTCGCAGTCCCATTCCAGTGTGTTTCTATTTTTCATCAACATCTGTCCAGAGATGTCGTCTTCCTGCTTATGGTCCATATCCACGAGCAGGAATTTCATATGTTGGAATTTCGTTCCACTTTAATACCTATTCCTTGGTAAGTGCTTCTCTGTCCGAGTGTTTCATGTTGTCCTCACCGCGGGTATAACCGAAGTCCACCTTCCTATCGTTGTTGGCTTCTTTCATCACCTACTAACAAGATGAGGCCTATATGCCGCATTTTCCAACTCGAGTCCATTCCAAGTCGTTTGGGGTGAACATCTCCATATGGCACTGTAAATGATGAAGGGGTTGCATTTTTGAGTTGTGCAAATATCACCCATTGCAAATCATAGCAATTGATGGACTCCTCTGAACTGTGACGCTATCGCTATTGAAATCCATGTCTCGACATACAAGACCTCTTCATACTTCATCCGGTTGGGTTTGTCCTCGCCGTGCGGGCCCTACATCTCAAAATTTGTGCTTTTGATCTGCCACGTTGGCATCACTGCAGGCCATGTCTTGATGAAGTCTCCCAATGTTCTCTCCACGTCTGAGTCTTTACCATCGCCGCCCGAGTGTTGCATTTCATAATCTGTGTGGTCGACGCTCGGGTTATTCTCTCGTTTCGTCTGCCAAAGGGAACCTCACTATCCACATCCTCGGTTCATCGCCTATCCGAAGGAGGTACGGGTAGATCCGGCGTTCAACTCATCCGCTCACCTGCGCACCAGAACATTGGCATTAGTACCTTCAACACAACTTAAAACAATGAAATAAATATAAATTTAAACCTACGATGGCTTTACTTTGCTTATATATATAAAAAAGAGCAAAGCCCTTTCTTATATATATATATATAAACAAAGGGCTTTCTTAGTATATATAGGAAAGCCAGGAGTTTTTTTTTGTATTTATTTTTATTTTGATATTGAGTAAATACTTCTTATACATATACATGTCCGTCGGGGATTGCACTTCATTTTTTTTATTTTAAACATTTATATGTACAAAAAGCTTACCTGAAACACTCAAATGAAGAAAACATAAAATGCAACCATCACAAAAAAAAGCTAACAACAAAACATTAGCAATAATATTGCTAACACAACATTGACGATAAAAATCATCGACAACAAAATGACATTAAAAATCGTCAATCAACAACTTGACAATAAAAAATTATCGACAAGAAAAAGTCATCGACAATAAAATATTGTCGACAAGAAAAAGTCGTCGACAATAAAATATCGTCGACAAAAAAAATTCATTGACAATAAAATATCGTTGACAAGAAAAATTCATCGACAATAAAATATCGTCGACAAGAAAAAGTCATCGACAATAAAATATCATCGATAAGAAAATATTATTGACAAAGACTAATGATAAACACAAATTCAAAACAATCCGAGCATTAGACACTCGAAACCAACATGCAAACACCCAAATACCAAAAACAAAAAGGTGGGTCCCCAATTTTGGGGTACATTGTGGAACAACCACAACAGGACTCTATAACTATTGTTGTGGTTTCTACTGGTAAACTCATAGAAATTTAAGCAAGACTAACAATTGGACGAGTGGGGGTGCTTGGAATAATTTTCTCCTTTGATGGGGGTGGCAATTGTGACCAGGAGATAGTTAGGCTTAATCAAATGAATAATTGCATTAACATAAGCTTAGGAATAAAGCCTTCATTAAATAGATTATAAAATAGAGAAAGAAACTAATCTTTCTATAACCACGCTAACTAACATGCTAACGTAGGTAGAGTGTTAGGTTTAGAACTCTTAACCTAGGATATTTAGGAATTACCATTAGATATTTAAGACAATAAATATCTACATGGTAGAAAGTAGAAAGTAGAAAAGTAAATGTAATAATCTACCTATGTAGTATATAATGCAATATACTACCTATTTTACCCTAACATCCCCCCTTTATTACATTACTTTGATATACAAAGTTTACTTCGAAACAACTCAAATTTGACACATCCAAGTGCCTTGGTGAAGATGTCAGCAACCTGTTTGTTGGTGGGAATGTATTGGAGCTTGATTCTGTGTTTAGGAACTTCATCATGAATGAAATGACAATTTGTGTCAATATGCTTTGTGCGTTCATGTTGGACAGGATTCTTGACCAAGTTCAAAACACTTGAGTTGTCGCAAAACATGTGAATAGGAAATTTATTTGGTAGGCCCATGATAGCCAAGATGTGACTTAATCATATCGCTTCACACAGATCCACGTGCAGCATGATATTCTGCCTCAGTTGAAGATAAAGCAACCAACTGTTGCTTTATACTATGCCATGAGACAAGACTAGATCCAAGATGAAATACATATCCTGATGTTGATTTTCTGTCATCTAAGTATCCAGCATATTCAGAGTCAGTATAACTCTATAATAAGAATGAGTTATTCTTCTTATACTCTAGACCATAATCTACACTACCATGAATGTAGTGAAGAACCCTCTTAGCTACTTTTTAGTGAGAGACTTTTGGTTCCTACATGAACCAAAAAAGATAGTTTATAGCATAAGTAATGTCTAGTCTAGTGTTGGTCAGATAGATGAGGCTTCCAATCATCTGTCGATATAGCGTGCCATCTACCTGTGGTGATTCATCATACCGTGATAACTGAAGCCCTGATTCCATTGGTGTTGCTTTGGGATTACAATCAGTCATATGATATTTTTCTACTAAAGTCTTGGTATGCTTTTTCTGAGTCACCCTAAGATGATTCTTCTTCTGTTCTATCTCAAGGCCAATCTGTTCTATCTCAAGGCCAAGATAGTAGTGGAGAAGTCCTAGATCTGTCATATCAAATGACTCTTTCAAGTCATTTTTCACGATTTTAATCAATTTCTTTGAATTGCCAGTGATGATTAGATCATATACGTATAACACAAGAATCACTATTTTAGAACTTGTGTTCTTAATATAGATATTTTCATCAGATGGACTTCTCTTAAATCCATGCTGCAGTAGGTGACTATCCATTTTTATGTACCATGCTCTTGGGGCTTGTTTTAGCCCGTATAATGATTTGACCAACTTACAAACTTGTTGCTCATGGCCTTCCTCAGCAAATCCAAGAGGTTGAGTCATGTACACTTCTTTTAAGTCACAATTTAGAAAGGTGCTTTTTACATCCATCTGATGTAATTTCCATCTAAAATGTGTTGCCATAGCACAAAGAACTTGAATGGTGGTCATCCTTGTTGTAGGAGCAAAGGTTTCCTCATAGTCAAGGCTTTCCTTTTGAGCATATCCCTTCACCACAAGATGGGCCTTATGCTTCTCTATGGTACCATCTACCTTATATTTGAATTTGTAAACCCATTTATAGCCTATGGGTTTCTTTCCTTTAGGAAAATCTACCAGCTTCCATGTTTTATTCTTGATGAGGGAGTTATGTTCTGCATCCATAGCTGCCTTCCACTAAGGCAGTATAAGTGCTTCATCAACTGTAGAAGGTTCATTTTCATTAAATGATGATAAGTAGACCCTCTCCTCATCTATTTCCATATCATCTTCCCTTGCTAACTCTCTATAAACAAAAAGGTCTTGAACATCTGCACAAAGATCATCAACTGAAGTGGATGCTTCAGTATTTTCTTGTTGAGTCATGCTTCATGTCTTTGGATGATTGAGAGTAAGATCAGGTGGGGAAATGAGTTTGGAATCTTTCATTGTGCTCGTATACCATTTGGGAGGATTTTTCTGTTGTGGAGAAGGAAGTGGTTGTTGCTCCTCACCATCTAGGTATACTGATGTAGTTGTTGGGTGTGAAAGCTTCATAAAACACTACATCTCTGCTGACATGTATTTTCTTGGTAAATGGGTCTATCAATCGATAGCCTTTTGAAAATTCATCATATCTAAGAAAAATACATGGTAGGGACTTCTCATCTAATTTATTTCTTCTCCTTGGGTATATGCATAAAAGCCTTACACCCAAACACCCGTAGATGAGATATGGAGGGTTTCCTTCCATTCCATGCTTCCTGAGGAGTCATACCTTCAAGAGCCCTTGTGGGTGCTCTATTTAGAAGATATACTACAGTTTGAACAACTTCAACCTAGTAAATTTGCTCAAGATTCACTCCCTTAAGCATACATCAAACCATTTCCATAATGGACCGATTTCTTCTCTCAGCAACTCCATTTGACTGAGGATAATAGGTTGTGGTTAACTGTATTTTTATCCCATGATTATGTAAAAATGAAGAAAATTCCTTTGATGTGTATTCCTCCCCTCGATCGGAATGGAGGGTCTTCATAAAGCATCCTGATTCTTTCTCAACAAGCTTTTTGAATTGTTGAAAATAGGTAAATGCTTTAGACTTCAACTACAAGAAGAAGACCCACATCTTGCATGAGTGATCATTGATAAACAATTGAAAATACCTTTTTCCTATATAACTAGTAGACATGGGACCGCACAAATATGTGTGAACCAACTCCAAAGGTACCTTAGCTCGAAAGGAGCTAGGTTCAAAGAGCACTCTGTGTTTCTTGCCTGATAAGCAATCTGAGCATACTGGCAAAGTATAAGAAAGAGTAAGAAATCCTTTCACCATTTGATATTTACTGAGTTCTAGTAAATATCCTAAACATAAATGCCCAAATCTCTTATGCCATAGAGATATGGCCTCTTTTGTGGTTACTTCCATTGTAGTATGTGTTGAGGTAATTGCATCTAAGACAAACAAACCATGTTTATATGAACCTGTTGTTATCTATTTTCCTTTCTTTGTGATAAAGAAACGTTTCTTTTCTTTGTCCACCTTGAAATTGACATTCATGTGATTGTCCAAGATTTGTGGAACTGATAAGAGATTATTTTTCAATCTTGGTCCATAAAGAACTTTTTGAATTTTGCATTCTCCATCTGGAAGGGGGGCAAAAACACTTCCTTCTCCCTGAACTCGATAGGTTTGATTATCAGCAATGGTGACCGGTCTACCTTCTCGAGTCTCAAATATCTCAAACCAAGACTTATCGCCAGTCATATGCTTACTAGCGCCTGAATCTATGTACCGCATAGTGTCATTGTGAAGGGAATCTGTATGTGACATGAGCACCTTGTGTGCTCGTTCAGAGTCTGAACTAGAATCTTTAGCTGCAATGTGTCCCTGTTGCTGTTTATTCTTGTTATTTGGTTTGCCTTTGCCCTCTTTGTTTCCTTTTTCATTGTGTGGTTTGTTCTTAAACCAACATATTTTGGTTTCATGAGTGTCCTTGTCACAAATCTTACAATACTGCTTCTTCTTCTTAGTCTCTTTGCCTTTACCCTTGTCTTTATTAGAAGAACCTTGTTGGTCATTCCACTTTTTCTTACCACCTTGTCTGTTTGAGAAAAGAGCATTTTTGGATGCCTCATCTCTTTGGAGTTGATTAGCTTCTTCTTTTTGAAGCATATTTACCAACTTAAAAAAAGTCACTGTCCTTCCAGAGACTTGTAATGAAGTGATCAACATCTTGTAGGAGTAGGGAAGAGCCCTCAAAATGATAGAGGTCAAGACTTGGTCTTCCACTTTTTCTCCTAAGGATTGTAGTTTTGTTTTCAATTCTGCCACTCTGTAGAGGAATAGATCTATTGTTTCACCTGATTTCATATGAAGAGTATGAAGCTGTGTTTGGAGGTGAAGAATTTTTGATTGATTCTTCCCTGCAAATATGGTTGTTAAGGCACCCATGCCTCCTTACCATTCTTAGCTTCACTAATATGAGGTTGGATATCATCAGTAATAGCTAGCAAGATCATTAAGGATATTTTCCTATCCCTTTTATCAAATGTTGTTTGATCTGCTCCTGCTGATTGTAGTCTAGTTTCACTTCCATCCACTATAGACCATAGATCCTCTACAATTAAGATAGCTTTCATCTTAGTATTCCATGCAAAATAATTTGAACCTGTGATCAATTGGCTCTCAGTGATATACTTGTGCATCACGGCCATGGTGAAGGTTTCAAATTGATAAGACTAAGATGGTTGTATCTGTAAACCCTAGATCGACAGAAATCGAACCCTACGCCTCAAACACTTGCTTCCTCGTACGACATTGTAGACCCCAATAGGGGAAGCTGTTGTGGTTCCAGGCTTACTGCTCTTTATTCTTGATGTTAATTCTTCAGTTTTAATAGTGAAAAGACGTGCTTAACTGATATACTTAATGAAGGGAAATTACATTTTTTATTAAAGGATCATAGATTAAAGAGTGTATAATTTAAAGTGCAAAGGGACTTTAGTTTTTTTCAAATTGTTTATGTTGATTCTATAGCAGCAAGTTTTTTTTAAAAAAACTTCAAAGTCAAGCATAATTTTGTAGAGCACAACTCGGATGGGTGACCATTTGGGAAGTCCCGGAGTTGCACATTTTTTCAGGGTCATCTTTTTTTGACATTTTTGAAGCATCAACTTGCATCTGACTATAGGCTTCTTTATAGTCGATGGAAAGAGAATTTCAAGGAGGATCCATTAGCACAATTATTTTTCAGTTTTGAGATCATTTACTCAACTGAATTTTAAGTCAAAGATGAGATTGTAAAAAGAGTGCATTTTCGGTTGCATCCGACACTCTTGGTTGATAAGTTTGACAAGCTTATAAGAGGCACAATTCTAAGTCTTTAGGGAGGACATTATGGGGGCAATCTTGTAAAAGAAGGCATTAATATTGTATCATATTTTGGAGGCACATTTGGGGCTAATTTGTTTTTAGCCAAGTTTTCAATACAAATCATCAACTTAAGGGGTGATTTAGGGCCCCTTGTCCCTTGTCGGTGGATTCATTTTGTAGCACTCTCTTGGCCACTAAGTGTTTGTTGCTTGCATCTTCTACTTTTGGGTTATCTGCATTTTATGTTTATTATTACCCTTGCATAACTTTGGGTTTTATAATTGTAATAAAGTGTAGTTCATACACACTTGACACTAAGCCATATACAAGCAAGCAAACACATACAGGAATTTTCAGCAATAATACATTGGCACATTGATTGTAATAATTCTACAAAAAGCAAGCATCACACTTTTATAACCACCTATGTTCCACGTATCAACTTCTCAAAATACTTATAGTCTCCCTCATGTAAGGGCGGGTATATTGAGTAGTTTGGTATAAATGTCTGGCAGGTTATTCCCTTTCAGAATCGCCTATGTTCCACATATCAACTGCTCAAATACTTACAGTATCCCTCACGTACGGACAGGTATATTGAGAAGTTTAGTATAAAGGTCTAGAAAAATTCTAGTTCTTACTCTCTTTGGATAGAAAAAGGCACTTATGTTCAACTTAACCCTCCCACTGTTGGAATATCTTGAAGATTCAGAGTGGAAAAACTAGGCGAACCCCCCTCTAGATCTTCAACAATGTACCCTAGATCTTTTTGAGGGCTCTAATTTGGCATTTGTCATTCTTACTTCATCATTTTTTGAACTCCCTTTTCTTTTGATCCTTTTCTAAATCATGGCTACTACAAATCTATTAAGTGGACTTACAAAGAAACTTGAAGGAGCACAAACTTTTGCAAATTGGAAGTATGATATGGAGTCAATATTGATGATGAATGACATGTGGGACTTTGTGAGAGATAGGCAGACTAATGAAGACCCACTTACTGCACCTACAAACCCTAAAGAAAAAGCACAATTTGAGAAGAATTCCAACATAGCTTTAAGTTTAATCAAGCTAGCTATAGGAATTTAATGCAGAGAAACTGTAAGGGCTACAAAAACACCTAAACAAGCATGGGATGCTCTCAATAGATTGTTTGATAGGCCAAGTCAAGATAATATTTTGTATCTCAAACAAAAATTGCACATCAATGTATGAAAGGCTCACTTACCGATTATCTTATGGAAGTGAAGTCCATTAAAAATGATTTCTTAGCTGCTGGTAAAACCCTAGATGATAATGAGTTAATTCCAATAATTTTGCATGGTCTTCAAAGTTTCACTCCTCTGCTACCATGTTAGACTTGAGTGGTAAAACAATGAATTTAACACTTGAGGATATTGAGATCCTACTTAAGAAGCATGAGAAAACCCTAATCAAAGATGAAGAAATTGAAGCCACATCAGTAGCTTTTGCCACCAAGGCAACTTTACAGCCTAAACAAAACAAGGGTCAAAATTAGCATAATCAGAATCAAAGCGGTAGACAACATCAAAAGTACACACAGTACTAGAAGTAGCCAAATCAACAGTACCAGTAGCAACCACGTCAGCAATAGTACCAACAGCAGCCATAATAGCAACAGTACCAACAATAGCAAATATGGAAAACAACACCTCAAGGGGGTCAAAAAAATAATCAACAAGGGTGTGAATATTGTGGAAAATAGAATCATAATATTGCTAATTGCTATAAAAGGCAAAGAGAATAGGAAGAACCACAAAATAATAATATGAACACGTTGTATGCATCCAACCAAGTTAATTTTGAAGATAAAGAATGTTGGTATATTGATTCTAGAGTAGCAAAGCACATGACAAGAAGGCAAGATTGGTTGACCAAGGTTCAGCCCACATCAAATCAATTCATTACTTTTGGTGATGAAAGTGCTCTACCCATTGAAGGTATTGGGGAGGCACCATTAACTTTGCATGATGGTAATAATGTTCCTACAACAGATGTTTTGTCTGTGTCTGGTATTAAAAGGAGTCTTCTTTCTATTGGACAACTTACAGATAAGGGCTATAATGTCTATTTTGAAAAAGACAAATGCTACATTAAGGAACCCAATGGCAATGTCAAGGTCATGCGAATGAAAAAGGATGGTGTTTACTACCTCCTTACAAAATCTGTAATACAAACATCTTTGCATACAACAACAACTTTCTCTTTGGAGAACATGTGGCATGAAAGATTGGGACATTTAAATTTTAATAATCTTCAAATGATGGCTACAAAAGGATTAGTTAAAGGACTTCCACATCTTAATGAGTCAAAATGTTTTTGTGAGCCATGTATAATAGCCAAACACCATAGGCAACCATTTGAAATAGGAAAGGCATGGAGAGCCAATAGACCTTTGCAATTGATTCATTCAGACATTTGTGGGTCAATGTATGTTCAATATTATACTGGGGCAAAATACTACATCACATTCATTGATGATTACAACATAAAGGTATGGATCTACCTAATTCAATATAAGTGGCAAGCCCTTGATAAGTTCAAATAATTCATCGCACTTGTTGAAAGAGAAAGTGGCTATCAAATCTCCACCTTAAGATCAAATAATGGTGGAGAATATGTCTCCAATGAATTCTTTAATTTTTGTAAGTATCATGGGATAAGGAGGAAATTCACAACCCCTTATACCCCGCAACAAAATGGAGTTGCTGATAGGATGAATCAAACAATCATAAATAGGGAAAAATCAATGTTACATGTTGCAATATTACCTAACTCATTTTGGGGAGAAGTTGTTCTTACTGCTGCATACTTGACTAATAGGTCATACACAAAGGCCTTACATGAAAGAACACCTGAATAAGAATGGAGTGGAAGGACACCCTATGTGGGCCATTTGAGAATATTTGGATGTGATGCCTATGCTCATATTCCTCATAAGAAAAGAAAGAAGTTTGATGATAAGAGCCAAAAAGGCATCTTTGTTGGCTATAGTGATAATGCCAATGCATATAAATTATATGAGCCTATTGCCAAGAAAATAATTTTATCTAGGGATGTTACCTTTCATGAGTATCCCCCATCTAATCCTCCTAAGGCCCCCATTGTAGAAATAACTAATGAAATAGTTGCTCCATTCATGCATACAATATCATCTAGTCCTTCTCCTTCATCCATAGATCAAGAAACTCATCCACAAGAACTTCCTACAAATGATCCATGTACTCCATCTCCTCCTCCTAATGATCAAATAACATCATCCAATCCTTTACCCAAATGGGTTCAAGCCACAATAGATGAAGCCCAAAATCATTTGCCCACCGATACAGGAAAAAGGCCTTCAGCCCTAAGACACCAAGTGAATTATGCCCTAATGGCCAAAGTCCTTAGCCAACCTAAACCTTCTAATGTCAAAGAAGCACTTGGTGATCCTAAATGGGTTCATGCCATGGATCAAGAATTGGATTCCATTGAAAGGAATCGCACTTGGGAGCTAGTTGATTTACCCAAAGGAAAATATACCATAGGCACAAAATGGGTATACAAAGCAAAATATAAAGCAGATGGCTCACTAGATCGCTACAAGGCTCGCCTAGTAGCTCAAGGTTATAAGCAACAAGAAGGAATTGATTATGAGGAGACCTTTGCCCTTGTGGCAAATATGACTACAATCAGGACAATTATTGCAATGGCAGCTCAAAAACATTGGCCAATATATCAAATGGATGTCAAGAGTGCATTTCTCAATGGTTAGTTGAAGGAGGAAGTGTATGTGAAACAACCACCAGGATACATAGTTGAAGGCAAAAACAGCAAAGTCCTCAAATTAAAGAAAGCTCTATATGGGTTGAAGCAAGCACCCCGAGCTTGGTATGCAAAGATTGACTCATATTTTCTCAACCTTGGTTTCACTAGATCTGCAGCAAAATCTACTCTCTATGTGAAACATTGGAGGAACCACATCATTTTGGTTACATTGTATGTGGATGATCTTCTCATTACAGGTGATGACATAGAAGGAATAAGGTTGCTCAAGGAGGACTTATGAAATAACTTTGAGATGACAGATTTAGGCCTCCTCCACTATTGCTTAGGAATAGAGGTATGGCAACAGCCTGGTGAGATTTTTATCTCACAGGCTAAGTACATTCAGTCTATTTTGGAGAGGTTTCACATGGATGAGTGTAAGCCCTCTCTAAAACCCATGGAAACTAGATTGAAAATGGTCAATAATGATGAAGAAGAAAGAGTTGATGGTACACTTTATAGGCAACTAGTTGGAAGTCTAATCTACTTAACTTCAACTAGACCAGATATTTGCTATTCAGTTGGCCTTATTTCTAGATTCATGCAGGATCCTAAGAAGAGCCATTGGATAGCAGCTAAGAGGATTGTGAGATTCCTAAAAGGCACACCTCATCATGGCCTTAAGTATAAATCAAGTGATAATTTTTATTTTATTGGATACACAGATTCAGATTGGGCCAGTTGTCCCGAAACTAGAATATCTACATCGAGTTATCGCTTTCAATTAGGCCAAGGCTCTATTTCATGGAGCACAAAGAAGCAGAACACAGTTTCACTATCTTCAGTAGAAGCATAATATAGATCAGCAGTTGAGGCAACTAAGGAGGCAATATTGTTGAGACAATTAATTCAAGATATTGGGCTATTCATACATGGTCCAACATATATATATTGTAACAATCAAAGTACCATCAAGATGACCAAGAATTCAGTTTTCCATGCTAGAACAAAGCACATTGAAATCCATCATCACTTCATTAGATAAAAAGTCCAAGAAGACATTATACACATGGAGTATGTACCAACTCAATATCAAGTGGCATACATCTTCACCAAGTCACTTGGGAAATACAAGTTTTCTTAGTTTAGCAATTTGCTATATCTATGTAAAAGAAATCAACATTAAGGGGGAATGTTATCTAATGTTGATTTATCTTTTTAGGATAGTGCACATTAAGGGGGAATGTTAGAATATTATTATTGTTATAATGTGCATTATGCCTATAATTGACAGGTTGACATTTGTCCTCTACCACTTGTCCCTGTCTTCAGTTTGAGTTGGAGTGGTGCCTTATGAAAGACACTTGGAGTGGAGCTTATGACACTTGTCATATCTCCCTCCTAGGCTTGATGATTATATATTGTAAGATAACTTGTAAATAAAGTGTGCCTTATTTTTCAGTCCCATCAGTATCTTGCACTGTACCCTCAAAATAGTATATGGAATATTTTTAAGTTGTTTCTATAAGATATTTAATGGCACCTGCCTTAACACCCTTAACAAGGGATGAAAAGTTTGAGGATTTTAAGACAAAAAAATAGAGCAAATTAAAGGGGTAGGTTTTGAAATACTTTTGATTATGCTCTCTAGGATATTTAATGGCACCTGCATTAACACCCTTCAAGAAGGATGGAAAGTTTGAGGAAGTTAAGCCAAAAAAAGAGAGTTAATCAAGGTGTTTGTAGATTTGGACCTTTGGGTGAGGATTATTTAAAAATTTGACTTTGTTTAACCTGTGCAAGATGTAGCACGATTTGTAGTGAAATTTGGGTTTTCAAGTGTGAAGTGCTCTTCAATTTTTATGATTGTTTAATTGCAAAATGATGTATAATGCAATAATAATAAAAAGAGCAACCCAAATTATTTATCGCTATAGGTGTCAGATGCAACCGAAAATGCACCTAATGAAGCCAATTTTTGAAAAAGAAAAAGGTGTCGAGTACAATCGAGAATGCACCTTTATTAGTTTTAGAAAATCCTCCCTTTGTCTTTACAATTTTGCAAAAAATAGAAGCACAAATGTAACTTCTATCCCCCCTTAATGATTATAAAATTGAGAAAGCAAGCACTCCTTTCAAGACAAGTTGACACACAACCCACATTTGAAAGGCTTCCAGACCAGTTGACACACAAATTGGTTTTTGTTTTCAACACTCAAAAATAGGTGGTGCATTAGGATCAAAAGGCTCACGAATTCACATGGGACCATAGCTTCTGTCCAACCCCTTCCATGGATCAGTATAGATAAGTGAGTGAGGAATGGATCTACGATATTCACGAAGCATACGATGAAAAAGTGATCGTGTTGTTTTCCTTCGTAATTCATTTCTCTTTCTGATGATTCTTTATCTACGAAGAGCTTTCCTTACCCAAGATTTGATCTTCATGAAAACTTTGAAGAATGAAGAAAAATATAGGAAATTTTGATGAAATTTAAGCAACAAAATGTGTCTTTGTTTCTTGTATATTTATCTCCAAATGCGGAGAAAACTAAAGAACAACAATGGTATAGTTGCATAAGGATTTTGGCATTTCTATTGTAAATTTAAATGCTATAAAAAATAAAATTTTAAAGATTTTTTTTTTTAAAGAAAATTTAACATAAAATTTGAAATAAAAAACATCAATTTAATAGTTAAAAAAAAATTGATATAATTTATTAAAAAATAATATGAGAAATTCTAATTTAAAAAACTAAAAAATATTAAAGTTAAGCATAAAATTCTAAATAAAGCTTGAATTATACCAAAAACAAATTAATTTGCATCAAAAAAAATAAATTTGTTGTATGGAAGGCACGGGAGTCGAACTGTCGACTCCTGTTGGCCTAAGGCATCTGCCTTGGCCAACTTACCAAGCCCGCGGCTTGGTTCTCAGGCTAAGATGCTTGAGATTTAAAGAATCCTACGGGCTTCTTTTGGAACAAGTGGGATTTATCTCACATGCATCCTGAAAAGGATGTAGAGGTCTAAAAAGGCCTCGACGAGCAATTAAGCTCATGATTTCCTTCAGGCAATCGAGTTTGAGCCCTCCATTTTGTTGGCGGTGTCCACATGGTGCGACAAGGGGGTCCATGTGTCCTGTCATGTCCTAGTGTCCAGTCCACATGTCAGGTCCATGTGTCTAGTCCAATCTGTGTGTTAGGTCCACGTGTCCAGTTGAGTCAGTTTCGATCAGGTGCTAGGTGGAACATGGACAGAGTGCCATGTGTCACCTAGCTATCAGTTGAGTCAGATCTACTTTGCCTCGAGGTGTGTGTAGGTCTAGGTCAACACCACCTTAGGGTGCATGCAGGTCTGTAAGGAACGTGAGGGTGCTCCTACCCTTGAAGCGTTCCCTGCCTCAAGATCCATGCCATAGGAAATGTGAGGGTGCTCCTACCCTTTAGGTATTCTTGCCATGGTCTCGGGATGCATGCCCAAAAGGAAAAGCTTAGAAATATTTCCCTTGCCATGGGGAGTGTGAGGGCCACCTGCCCTCATACGCTCTTGTGGAAGGGACTGCGGGCCCGCAGGTCAAATCGTCGACTTGATGAGCCGATGGTCGCGATCCGCGTGGGGACAAAAAATTTCCCATGGGTTACAATTATGACCAGGGTCAAAATATCCCTACATCGGGATCTACATCCTACGTTGGGATCCGTGCCCTACATCAGGATCTACGCCCTACAATAATTAAAGATGCCTAACAAAAAAAATTTCCAAACTAAAAAATTAAACCTAGCTTAGGAGTATTAAAAATGGGCTTTAGGAAATAATTAAGGGTCACCAAAAAGAATGGTGTCGTATTTCCTCGCTCCAGTCAAACTTCTCGCTCCAACTCTGGTACCAATGTGACCAGGAGATAGTTAGGCTTAATCAAATGAATAATTGCATTAACATAAGCTTAGGAATAAAGCCTTCATTAAATAGATTACAAAATAGAGAAAAAAACTAATCTTTCTATAACCACGCTAACTAACATGCTAACGTAGGTAGAGTGTTAGGTTTAAAACTCTTAACCTAGGATATTTAGGATTTACCATTAGATATTTAAGACAGTAAATATCTACATGGTAGAAAGTAGAAAGTAGAAAAGTAAATGTAATAATCTACCTATGTAGTATATAATGCAATATACTACCTATTTTACCCTAACAAAAATTTCAATGGTGAATATGAAATTATGGGAGATGATGAAGTGGGAACCTCAGACGATGAAAGTAGAATCTGGGATGACTTTGGGGGAGAAGGGACAACTTGTACCTCAGTGGTGACCAATGAAACATGTGTTGAACTATGATAGTGAGAAGGGACCTTTGTCACATTTTCTTAACCAGAAGGGAATGGATACTTCCTTGGGGATTCAGAGGGAGGAAGAGGAGAAGAGGTATTAGAGACCATACCTTTACCTATAGATGTAGGGTTTTCTTATCCTGTCTCTATATTTTGTTGTTGCTCTTGTTGTGTCAATTATTTTGTAGCTGAAACAACTACCTCTTTAGCAATATCCTATTTTTCCAACCTCTATTTCTTTGAAACCTCTATCTCTTCTCTTTTTGGAGCTCTTTTGGCTCTTCTATGGAAAAACTAAAAGGATACCTCCTCTCTCTCTGTATCTTCCTCAAATACCTCTTGTTGTGTTGTTTCTTCTAACAAAAATTGCTTAGAAATAGGATTCAACTCCACTGTCGCTGTAGTGGTGAAAGTGAGAGGCATGAATTAGAAGCTTTTATCTTTCTATCTCCAGTCTATATCTATATCTAGAGGTTATTCCTCCAAGGCTAAGCATTGAGGCCTAGCTACTGCTTCTATTACTGGAGTACTGGCAACTCTTTCATCTGAGTATTGCATTTTTCTCAAAAGTTGTGCTCCCTTAGAAAACTTCTTTACTTGTTCAGTGGTAGGTTGAAATATCTTTAGGACTTCAACAATTTTCAAAGGAGTTTCAAGCTCATATTCTGGAACCTCTTGGTCTATAGGTGGAGAGGAGGAATCAGGCCCAAACTGTGACTTCATCACAATTAGAACTATGTTCCTTATGTCCTTAGACCTCCAGGATTTGATATTATCATCATATTTCTTAGAAAATTCATTATCAATCTTCATTCCAAACCTATATTTTGGTTTTCCAATTTCAATTCTCATTCTCCACCAATCTGATATTTTGGCTACATTCAATTTTTCTCCTTTCTCAACCTCTTCTACCGTGGAATCTTGAGACTGTGGGTCCTTCTTTTTCTTCATTTTTTCTTCCATATCATTGATGATAGCCACTGTCAGACGATTTTTTGGCTTCTTATCTAGATCAAAATCCATGATTTGTTCATAAAAGTCTAGCCACTGAGGTAGTTGATCCATCTTTGGAACATTCCATTCTAGGCATTTTCATTATTGTTTATGCCCTGTTCAAAATGGGGCCTAGGTCTCTTTTCAAATTTGTAGGCCTTGTCTCCATTTAGGGCAATATTTATTTTGTTGAAAATACATCAAGATCATAGGTCCATCTCTGAGCAATATAAAATAGACCTAACCTATCTAGGTATTGGTCAATTTGCTTACTTTGCCCCTTCTTCATAATAGTTATGTCATCTATAGTGTGGTAGGTTAGCAGAGATTTTCTCTTCCTCCCAGAGCCATAGTTCAAGTCTATGTATTCTGCCTATCTCAAATATTCCAAGGCAAATAGCCTATCTATATAAAAATGGGGTACGAGAAAAGGCTTTCCCATGAATCCATATAATATGATTATTGTACCCTTAGTTAGAAGATACCAATATCCTTCTTTAGCACCCTCTGTCCTCAGTATTTTCTTAGCTAGAGGTGGAAATATGGGGCACTCTCCATACATTATTTTTAATGCAGATCCTAGAAATTCCAAGTTGAAACGATAAAAAGACTCACTACTCTTTAAGTGACTTGTCTAATAATCAACTAACAAGGTCTCTCCATCACTGGTTTTGTCCTTAACCGAGATCCATGGCATCATATCTTTCATAGTAGCATAAAACATCCAAACCATGCTCAAGCAATGCCTAAAACTAGGTGCATCAGAGCTCCTCTTCATTATTACCAATTTCTCATGTATTCTTTGGGAAAGGAAGGCTGGCCAATCAAAATAGATAATCCTAGTTCCCTTTTTCTTCACACATTCCTCATACATTATCTCATTTGAAATACAATATGCTGTGGCAATTTGCCAACCATGTACCATTCTATCAGAGTCTAAACCTGGATTCATAGTTTGAATTTCCTAACAAATCAGTGTATTGGGCAGGTGGATAAATGATCAAATTTTTGGTATTATTTTTGTTTGAGGTTGTCATCTATCATGTTTTGCAACTACTGTAAGTATCAGTTATGGCCAGCCAAGGTCTGCCTAATATAAGTGGATACCCACCTAATACATATCTAGATTATAACACTGGAAAATCTATTTGATACTCCCATGCATCTACTGAGATAACTACATCTTCCAGTGTTCCCTCTAGAAGTACTATGGATAGGTTAGCTAACTAAAGAATAATTTTAGTTGGCCTCATCTTTGTGAGTTGTAGTTTTTGCATGGTTTCTTGGGGCATGACGTTTATGGCAGCCCTTAGATCTACTAATGTGTTGGGTAATGGTAAGCCTACAATTTTAATTGTTAGCACTAGGCTTACTGGATTAGAGTATTTGGGATGGTAGGTATTACCTAACATAAGATCTCTCTAATAAACTGAAATAGGGGAATTGTGATTGTCAAGTTTTTTAAGCCTTCCAAAATGTCAAATTCCAAGTATGTTGGCTTCCTGGGTTCCTGTAATATTTTTGGAAAAGGTGGAACCCCTTCGTTTCTATTTTTATCAACAATTTTTTTTCTACCACTTCTACAAAAAGTGGTTCTTCTACTTCTAATTGTACATTTGCTTCCTCAATTATAAGAGGAGTTGGTTCTACTCCTAATTGTCTTCCTGACCTAAGTTGTACAGGGCTACAATATACTCTAATATTATACATTGGAAACACCTCTGTGTCTACCTGATAGGTGGGCTGATTTGACCTATTATTAGAATTTGGAGTTGGTTGTGCAGGTAGCTAAATTGGTATTGAAGTAGGAGGTGCAGGTAAGCTAGGCTAAGATGGAGTTTGAATTATATTTTGTGGAGGTGAAGTCCACGTGTTGTGGTTACTCCACTGTGGTCCAGTTTGTTGATAAGGAATCCATGAATACGGGTTGTAAGGAGTAGACCCTTGGGTGGAATTCATCCAAGGAGGCAAACCTCACCATCCCATGTTAGGTGGTTGAGTTTGATTTTGGTTCATATAATTACTTCCCCCATAAGGTGGTATTCCTCCTGGCATGTTATTTCTTGTAGGAAATTGTTGCCAATTTCTCCTATCACCCATGAAATATGTTTTCACTACTTCAGATTCCTCTTTAACATTGTTTATTCATGGAAACAACCTAGTTTTATGATCCATTTAACAAATTGCACACACTCTAACTTTGTTTTCTGTATACTCATTTTTTGGGTGTTTTCTTCTACATTTTGGAAAAAAGTAAGCTAATACTGCTTTAGTTTTCTACTTCTTTTTCTAAATAAGGAGTGTATCCAATTGGAGTGCAAGGTATGAGATAATCTCACTCTTCATGTCATCTAGCATGTTGCCTATTTTAGCCTTAGTTACCGAGGTTGTAGTTTTTGTGATTTGGGTGGTTGGTTTACATTTTTTGAAAGAATAATTTTAACACAATTATTGGATGTCTAACACATGATGTTGGTAAACATCCCCTCTCGATATCATATTTAAAGCTTCTAAAGACTCATTTGTGAGACCTCTCAATAAAATTCTTCTTAAGGATTTCTCACCCAATCTTGCATGGGGTGATATTTGCAAACTAAAGCTAAATTTGTCCCAATAGTCTTCCAATGATTCTTCCTATTTTTAAGTCATATCCAAGACTTCTTCCCTGAAATCTCATGCTATCCAAAAGTTTTGGTAGTGGTACAAAAAGATCCTTTTCATATCTTACCAAGTTGCAATGTGTTTATTTCCTAGACTGATGAACCAATGTAGTACTGAATCATCTAAAGTGGAGGGAAATAATTTTATCTTTTGGGCACCTAATTTGTAATCCCCTGACCTACATAATACATCAAATTTAAAAAGTAATAAGTCAATATATTCATTTGGAAATCCCCTAAATATAGGGAGATGAGTGGGATATATATGTTTCATATTTGTTTCTTCCCTTTCTTCCTTAATTGGGAAGTCAAATATGGTTGAAGGTTCTTCAATGTCAACCATTTTTTTAGGTAATGTAGGTTCTACACCTGCTACTTCTAGGACAACTTTCAAGGCTTCACACTTTTTTTGTTTATCCTCTAGAAGTATTCCTATGTCAACATTTGAAATGGTTCCTTCTTCAACTGCTTTCCACCATTGAATATTCAGTAAATATATCTCACATTGGGTTCTCTCAAATATATATCCTAAACAAAATTTTGAAACTAGTTTATCATAAAAATTTGTTTGTCTTAACGACTAAGAAGAGCTTTGTTCAAAATTGGATGACTACACCAATGTATTACTAGAGGAGATGGTAGTTCATTTTTAGGATTGGTTTTAGATGTTTTGGAAGAAATTTTAGAAGGTTTCTCAGGTATTTGTGAAATAAAATATTTGCTTTTCCAAAAACAACCATTCGATCCTCTTAATCTTGATGGACTCATACAATATCAAGTAGAAAACCTATGGGTAAACTAATATGAACTATAAGTTCAGGGTTGTTTGTCCTATATATTTAACTACTATAGTTGACACTCCCCGACAACGCTGCCAAAATATTAAGTAAAAATTATGTTCTAAAAATAGTCATTTCTTATCCATTAATTACCAATCTAGAGTTTGTAGACTTGTGTCTGCTAGTGTAAAGTATATGCCTATGGTAGTCTAAATATGAGTCCTTTGTGTCACTTTGGTTTGGGGGGTGGTTTTTGGTATAGCTGATGTTTAGCCAAACCAACTACAAGAACTTGTAGAAAGACTAAATTAAAATTTCAAACACACGACTAGAAGAAAATGTGCAAAAAAATTAAATACAAGAAAATAAAACAACTTTGCAGATTTTAATTAGAGCAGTGAAAATACAGAGTTAAACACACTTGTAGGTAGTAAATAATTAAAACTAATTAATGCAAGTAGAATAAAACAAGGGAGGAATACTATCTAGAGTGGGCCCAGGCTCCGCAGACATCCGCCCAGTTAAACTATACAATCACTATTTGAACTCAAGAAATTGATCAAACACTTTGAGATTTTTATTATGTAGTACTAATTTTTACAGAGAAATTTTGGATTATTTCTTCAGGTGTGGCTTGCATTTTATACAGAATATAGCCATCCCCTATTTAGAATTTTAGATGCTGCATGATTTTCTATTGCGGGCATGCATAAATTTACTAGACATCTAAAACCAGAGAAATCACACTAAAATTAATCCTTTCAAAATAATTATAGTGTTTCCTATGTTTAAAAAAATGCATCTAATTATACAAGGTATTCAATTTTCATGATCAACATGTATGTTTTTATTCTATCTAGTGCATGCGCTTGTTTGGCCTATTGCTAGAAAACATACACCTTTTCAACCTGTCATCGGGATTGAGGTGTCATATTTAAGCTTCTTTTGTTTACTAAAGATCATCGTTGGTTTTTGAGCATCGAACAATGTGCACTTTATTCTATCATTGGGAGATAGGCATAATCCAACCTATAGTTGGAATATAGGTACCATCCTTGGTGGTTGGGATACAAGCATTGTCCAACCTATAGTCGGAGTCAGGCGTCGTCCTATGTACTAGGAGATAGGTGCTTCCTTTTTGTTGGAAGATAGACAACTTCTAGCTTATGGCTAGGAGACAGACACATACCTTAGTGTATTTTGGAGCACTTTACTCCTTTTCTAGGTGCTTCCTTTTTTTTGGAAGATAGACAACTTCTAGCTTATGGCTAGGAGACAGACACATACCTTAGTGTATTTTGGAGCACTTTACTCCTTTTCTACTATCATTGTTCACTCACCAATCCTTCCTTAATTGCATCATGAAAATTAAAGTCCAGTTCCTCATGGGACCTTGACTAAAAAGGTGTGAAAAAACAAAATGTACTGCATCTACACACAATTTCCACTCAAAACACAAATTAGGCATAATACGTCATTTTCCATTAAATATATACAAAAATATCATAAAATATGCATTTCTAATATAATATGTCACACAATTATGCTATTAAAGTATACAAAAAATGAGCATTTTTGGTGCTCATCGCTTACCTCTTGAAAACATATGGAATTTACTTTCTCATAAAAAGCAAAAGTTATTTTACCTTTAGGACTTATTTTTTTGATTTATATGTTGCATTTAATCCATAATGAGGCTAATCTTAGACAAATAAGTATCTTACAAGAAACATAGGTGTTCTTCAACTAATACAACAAAAATATAAGCTCACAAACTACCTCTAGTATTGAAATGATGTAGAGGAGAGCAAAAAAGCATCATGAGAAGACCCTTCATGACACCTTTTCCGTTTCCCCTCATCATACTTTGGTGTACCTGATGTGAACACCACTTTGGGTCCTAATATCCTCTTTGTCAAAACTAAACCTTAATCGAACTTAAAATTATCAAAATTTAATCAAGAATAATTAATATTATTCATTTAGATTAGACCACATTCAATCTAGATAATAATAATATAATAGATTTCTAGTCCTAATAAAGGCCTTCATGATCCTTTGAGCAATTATTGTACAAGCTACTAGGCTATTTTGGGTGTATAGCGAGCCTAAGCTACTAGCTACTCAAATAGGGTCTCATGTGTACTTACAACTCTAGTGGAAGATATAAAGAGGTATACTATTACCCCTTGTCTAGCATCTTAGTCACATATCCAAGCGATCACTTCCACATATCATTGGCAACCCATATATCAAAACTTTCTCATGTACCAATAGGTATATAGAGATATTTAGTATATAGAAAGGAACTTGAGCTATATAGGTCAAATTTGGTATATCAAGGAAATGGGATATAAGGTTGCTAAAACATATTTTTTCTTCTTTAATAAACTCTATAAACTTTAACACCTAATTAACTGAACCTTTCCTTCTAATCCATGGCCAAGACACTACCTAACTCATAGTGTTGATCATAAATTAGCCATTAACTCTAAGCCCCTAATGGAAATTCAAGATGACCAACCCACCTTTGATAACCCTAAGTAAGAAGGTGAAGTTTATACACCATTAGGTTCTCTAACCTCCTATTGTGGCCATTGCACAACTTACCCCAAAATTAGGGACCCACCTTAAAATTTCTGGTTTGGGAGTTTTGGTTGTTTTTGAGTGATAGTTTTAATGTTTTTTTTGTATTTTAAATTTATATTCCCATGTTTTGTGTGTTGGGCTAGAGTGATGGGTCTAACGTGTTGGTTTTAAACTTTAAATGTTAATTTTAAAGTTTCTCTTTTATTTTATTTTATTTTTATTTTAATAGCCAAAATGGATTGATTTGAAATATATCTATCTATATAATAATAATAATAATAATAATAAATTAATTAATAAATATATATATATATATATATATATATAAAATAAAAAATAAAAGTAATAATAAATATATATTTATATGTACACAGATATGTAAATATATATTTAAATCAATTGAAATAGAGCCATTTGCGCTTTTTGTTAGTTTCATGCTACTTTGAGTTCTATAGTTTCAAATGTTTGTGAAATGGTCATTTTAGACTTTAGAATTAAATTACTTGTTAATTTAAAAGAATTTAAAAAGCGTTATTGGTAATGGTCACAGGGTTAACAACCAACACACCCCACCATACCTTTGAGGTGGATAGAGGTGCGGTGTTCAATGAGCACGATAGAGATATGAGATGGCATTACATCGGGTAAATTAACCGAGGAGAATGTAGTAATAGGGTCTATTGCAATGTGGAAGAGGTCATCGTGTTGTCAACGAAGATAATGTGCTCAAATCACATAGACCCAAAATGGCCAAAGTTAAGATGGATCATAGATGTCAACTTGTTACAATGTGGCAATGGTTAAATGATTCTAGACTTATGTAGATAAAAGTTATTGCTTGATGATATGGATTGTAGGGTTTTTCTTCTTTGGAATTGGACTGATGACTCGAAATGGGATGACTAACACGTAGACCTTGTGCTAAGGATGTAGTGACCGTGCAGTTAGCAATATGAGTAGTGATGTGGACCTGCACATTGGATATGAGTTAGTAGAGTGGGTTGGTATTGAATGCTAGGACATGGTTGTAGGACGTCTATGCAGGCTTAGACAAGGACACATAGGTGCATAAAAGGTGCAAAATTAGAACATTGAACCTTTGACGTAGACTATCATACATATGTTTGAATGGACACCAAGGCCCGCATGGTGACATGTAACTAGACCTTTGGGCAATGAGGGAAGGGGTTTGACCGTGATGGATTTGGGTATCCGAGTAAATTTCTCATAATCCCATTGCTAAAATCATTGTATTCCATCGATGCCCAAGAGGATGATAAGGATGAAAATAGGTGCAGATGGTGTGGGAATGCGAGGTAGACCCCAACACAAAAATACCAAAAATGATGGGGTTGGATTGTGGGTGTGGTAAGTTGATGTAGCAATGGCACCAACAACACACATAGATGAGCCAATCAGATACTTCAAGTTGATGATGGAATTCAATTTTCATAGATATCTATGGCAACAAAAACTAGAGAATGTAATTCGAGGATCAGACCATAGATGTGATGATATGGATGAGCAATGTGGTGCATCAAACCAATGAGTGGTTGTGGGAGATCACAAGATTACACCAGTGTGGATATGACAAAGCTTTGATGACATGGGCATAGGGATTCAATCATTAATCTAAGTCATTGTTGATGAAGGATAAAAAATTACAGTGTTTAAAGGTATTATGGATTGGTGTATTCATTTTAGTTGAATTATTATAGGAGATTTGATGGTTTTGAAACATACGAATAACACCGTGGCAAATTGGGTAGCGAGTTCAGTAGCAACTTGACAAGGAAGACGAATTTTATGTGGTGTAGCCATAGGAGATTAGTTTATCATTTAAAGCGATCACATTTAGAATGAGTATGCTTAATAGTTGGGTGTGTCAATATTAAAATGTAAGGATGCTCTTGGTAGTATTAAAATACCATCGATATATTTATCGTCATTACCTAGAATGCATAGAATCTCATTGAAGAATGCAGTATGTGATAAATATTATCTATCACCAGAAAGCAAAGGTCCACGAGATATTTTCAATAAGGGCCATTCTTCCATAGCCATCGTGGAATATAGAATCACAAGATCTATTTCTATCCAAATCAAAATGTGGGGTTTATTCATAGGTAGTCTTCACACAAGCAAGAGATCATTAGTATATCCAGGTGTGGATAGTGTTTCGTTCATCCTTAAGTAAAGAATCCAGTTTAACACTCACGAAGGGCATACAATTTCAAAAATTCAAATCAGTGGTACATGAGGAGTTTTGCATAGTGAGCAATGTTGTTCTAAAGTAGTGGAGTGATTTGGAAGGGCTGATCGTGGGCGATAAAACAATGTGGACATGGACACACAGACATGGAACATTGGATAATGAGTTAGTTGGAATTGGAGATGTGTTCAGAAAGTTGAAGATGTATCCAGTGGGGTGTCTACTATATACGGTACCCTAGGACGGCCTGTGGAAAACATAGACTACATGGACAATGATCTAGATAGGAGCATGGGTAGTTAACCCAAAGGTGTGGACTATAATTTAAACACGACAGTAATGCCAGTGGCTCAAGAAAATAAATATTAATGGGCCATAATGTAGTGGCAATAAAGGGACACTACGTGCATCGTTAATTACTTGCATTGCCTATAAAAAGCATTAGTGGACAATAATCTTGGGGCTTAACACACATGATTGTGATTAAAGGAATATGGTTTGGTGGTAGGTATAAATAATTACATGGACGTTATAAATTGGTAACGTAAGTAGAGGATAATAATAGATACGTGGTGTGGGAAAAGTTAAATATGGAAAGCTCATGGAGCATTATGAAACCACATACGACGACCATTCACGAAATAAGAAAATAAAAAGTAAAACTGGGGAAGATGAAACCAGGTAACAGGAGAGAGGAAACAAAAGAACACGGGGAAAATTTTAAATACCCCATCAAAATAGAGAACAGGGGCTAGATTTTTTTTGAAAGCTACATGTTGGAATTTTTGGAAAAAAATTGGGTGGAAGAAGATTGGAAGACTTTTTAAACTGCTACCAACATTATGGCTTCACATTTGTATTCAAAAATAGAATATTTTGTATAGAATATATGTTCTTATTGCAGTTTTTTCTCTATGCTTTAGAGTTATTTTAATGGTTTTTTATGAGTTAGGTCAATAGCATCATCAAATAACTTTAATGCATGTTCATTCCTTAGAATATCACCATAACCGAATCTTATATTGTGTGGATGTAGGTCTAATTCGGTTGTGTTTATATTCAGGATCTAATATTTTCTATAGCATAGGCCGGATTAGGATTTTGTAGTTCCTTTTTGGTTGTTTTCCACATTCTAGTCCATATTCCAAATTTTTATTTTTTATTTTTATTTTTCATTTTTTCTAACCCTTCCCTTCTTGCATTTTTTTTTAAATTTGAAAAATAAAATAAATTAAATTAAATTAAATTCAAAAAATAGATGCATGGATCCATAGAATAAGCTTTAATGTTTCTTGTTATGTAATTTAGATTTCATTTTGGGCTAAATTCGAAATTACAAAAATTATTTAAAGTTCAGTTTTAAAGGGGTTTTGTAATTTCTGAATTTGCATTATTTCACATTTTAAAGGTGGATTAAGTTGCAATCTTGATATTCTTGTTGTTCAAGTTGCCTTCTCTTTATGAAAATTACAATTTCATCAAAGAGGGGTAAAGCAATAAATTGACTTCTCTTTATGAAAATCAATTTCATCAAAGGGGGTTATTTATTAGGCATCTCAAAAGCCATTACTTTTACCAAGTTATTCATGTAGATTATTTTATTTTCATACACAAAGCAACATAAAAGGAATTCAATCATCATTTCATTGTTCACATTTTGGAGATAGATTTTAGTCTTCTATTTCATGCTCAAAGTAAGGTTTAAAGAATGTAAAACTTGTTTAAATCTACTTAATAAAGCAATATAAAATCTACCTAAAACACTTCAAGATAAAATGAACTAAGGATTTTTATCATGGTCATATGAGGACCAATCATATTTCCTTTTCTTTTAAGTTTCATGAACAATCACTAGCATAGCATAATAAAGTAATACCAATGCATGACCCTTGTTAACAGTTACTTGCAATCACTAAGGTATTCTAGCACTTATTTGACACATCATTATGAGATTAAAAGCACTCATTAAGTAAAAGGAACCTTGGAGAAATTTCTATTTTTTTTCAAGAGAGGATTTTGTCTCAAAATCCTAACTATGAGTGTGGTTTTACAATTGGGAAAAATTACCACTCAATATTTTGGTGCTAGAAGAAGGGTGTGAATTGGTTATTTTATTTGTAAATGCTAAGTTGTTCATTGTTGTTTTAAATTATTTGAATTGTTCATGCAATGAATAATGTGATTTTGTGGAACCATAGAGCTCTGAATTGCTAAATGTTTAATGTCCTACTAACCATTATCTTTGGCTTCTTTTAGCACTCAAAATTTTGGCGCTAGAAGGAGGGCATGAATTGGTTTAATTTATTTGATATTTAGATGCTAAATTGTTCATGTTTCTTTGAAAGGTTTATTTGAAGACATTGGTCTTGGCTAACAAGGTTTTGTTGATCACATTCATTGATTTGAAAAGTCCTTAATTGATGATGCATTAATGCTAACCTTTTTGCAAATTGAAGGGTGGTCTTCATTGCTATGGTTTAATTGATGCATATCTTTTAGTTGATGCTAACATGATGATCTATATGTTAAACATTTGATATTTGTTAGTCATTTCATATTTATTTGCAAGATATATTTATTTGACTAATAATATTGGTACTAAAGTTATATTCTTTAAGGTTCACTAATGGCAAGGCTTATTCCAGAAAATTTGGCATCCCGGATGGGTCGTCATTATTGTTCTAAAAATACCCCCACCCATCAAATCCTAGAAAGTTCAAAATATTATTTACCTCAATTTAAGCATGATGTGGATCAAGCCAAGGAACATATTCAGAGATACAAATACATGTTAATTTATTTGAAAATTATGCATGAATATGTCACTTGTAGGTTGTTTTTGTACACATTGGATGAGGTTGCATTTTATTGGTACCTCCACTCACCTATAGATTCTATCCTATATTTTGGATAAGTTAGAGGTAATGTTTCTCATTCATTTTGGAAAGTTGGTTGACCTAGTTGTGGTATTGAATTAATTTTTCACTATCTACAAGGAACCTAATGAGTCCATGAGCCAATTTAATGAAAGGTTCCATATATTATATATCAAAATGGATACACATTACATGATTTCAGAAGAAGAAGTTGTAGACACCTAAAACGCGTCATGTCGAGGTGACTACTCATATGGGACATGCTAGAAGACCATATGGAAGACCTTTGGACAAATCCAAGGTATAGCAGTGGTTTTTACCACTCATTTGGGCATCTTTGCCTAGTCAGTGCTAGCCACTACTGACACCCATGGTTAGCAGTGCTCACCATGCATGTCATCCATGGTCAGCACTCAGAATCAGTTGGCCTTCATCCGACCCAAAATTGGTTGCAATGGCCAATTGGTTGTGGATTGGAGCGGTTTGAGTGAGGAAGGTTCTAGATCCTTCCATCCAACAAACTCAACTACCCAATATTGATCTTGGCTTCATGAGGAAGCCACTCCTAGCCCCTTGGCAATTGCTATAAGTACCCCCTCTGAATTGGGGAAAAGGGAGAGAGAAGCTTTCAATTGAACACAGTGAAGCCCTATCGAATTGCATACTCACCTAGGTGCATTGAGAGGGACACTTTTGCTACCCAATTGAAGATCACATTGCCATGGAGGTCTTAGGAGCCTAAGAGAGCCAAGAAATGCCAATTCGTGCAATCCATGCACCATATGATCAATTCAACCACCAAATATGTCAGAGGACATAGAGGTGACCCTTGACCATCAATTTGGCAAGGTGGATCGGAGATTAAGCCCGGATTTGGAGGGTAAACCTATTCAGAGCCCCATCGTGGCTGTCAGCCATGGTGAACAGTGCCAACCGCACATCAGACCCACGGTGAGCAAATGATGATAGATCCCCTTGTGCTCTTTTCTTTAGATTAATTAGTTAGATCATATTATGCTTAGTATAGGTTTAATTTGCATTTTAGAGATTTATAACCTGTTGAATTAGGCATTTAAAGTAGATTTACCTTCATATTGTCAATTTGGTAATTAGTGCAATTGTGGTTATTTCATGTGTTTATGCTTTCCATTTGATAAACTAACCCAATAGATAGATAATACTTGCTATCTTGCACATGTTTGATGGTGACATTTCATGATTAATATAGGTTTACCATGTTTTATTCATTTTCTTGATTACATGCTTGTTATGGCATCTTTTTGTGAAATCTCCTTATAAAGCCTCATCAAGAGAGGCCTCCTTTGCTTTTAATGTTTCTTGTTGTTTATTGCACGCATGACTAACATGGTTTTGGGATGCAAGGCATCAAATACCTCTAATCATGGAGAAGAGGGTCATCGACACCCTAGAGCAGTTCGTGTCACCCTAGAAGGCATTTGATTCACATCTACCCTAAAAGGGGATTAGATCTATTGTAATTAAAGTATCAAAATGGGTATCCCTAAGAGGGATGAATATGTAACTTGACTCAATTTGGAATTAATAAAGGATTCTCATATTTTCATTCCCTTTTTGTTGTCAATTGGTGCATGTTTAGTTGTTATCTTTCTTTAATTGCAATAGACCCTATTAGGTGTGAGCCTTTTTGGTGGTTACAATAGGCGATCACGGTGGAACTCCATATTTTTTGCCATGATTTATTGATTGTGGTCTATGTTTTTATGGTAGGTACTCACTACAGCTGACAGTCATGGGAAACAATTACAACTGTGCATTAGAGCTGTGGTCAGCAACAAATCAATCACAGAGCAGGGAGTCAAAGCTTAATCGGATGAGGACCTGAGGTAGGCCCCATTTTCACTCTCTATGCATTATTTCTTTGTCTATGTTTTTCCAGAGACTAAAAAATGAAAGTTAAGTAGGATAACCATGAAAGAAGGATAAAATGAACTAAGGTCCTTAGGGTTATCATTTCTTAATTTTTGCTAGGCGCTGCTAGGAATAATGGACCTCTGATTGTAGTCCGCCCTAGACTCCAATGTGCTAGAATAATTTGTGTGTTGATTTTGCATGCTTGAGGCCAAATAAAAGGCCATTTTCATCGTAAAGTTGCATTGTCGAAAGGTCATGTAGGATGTAGCATGCATACTTTCTGAATATCAAACATTATTTTTTTGCATATCATGTAGGAAATGATCATGTGAGTGTTGTATTATGCATATTTCCTTTATGCAAATTAAAAATAACACACACACCACGACACACTTAAACGCTAGTGAGTTGGAAGTCACATCCAACCACTAGTAGGGTTTCAATGATGGTGGAGGTGATTTCCATCCGTTGGCCCAACTCCCATGTACCCTATGTTCTAGACCAATACCAGATCCAAGAACCTTTCGTAGCCTAGAAAATTTGCATATACTCCTCTTCGGAGGGTATGATGCTGACTGGGTGAAAATGGGTGAGGATCTGGGAGGACTCATGCTCGCTGCTCGGGTGTGGACTTTCATTGCCACACTTTGGGGGGATTACGTGACTTGGAGTTCATAGCCAGGTTGTCGAGCTATGAGCATACAGGTGAAAGCCATTAAAAATTTGAGAAAATCATCAATGCTTTGCAAAACATGATAAGAGTTACTTTACTGATACAACAAATTGAAAACACATCAAACAATTTAGGGCTCATTTTAAAATTGTAAAAAGAGATAATCATCATTGTATTCTTTGTGTGCTAATAAAAGTTAAATCTAGACATAGGATACACAATGGTGCAAACACGGAGTGGTCGACCCAGGCATAGACCCGAGATCGAGGCCCAAGCTCCACCTAGTGCACAACATGATGTAGAATACCCTCAATCATAGAATCCTCTTGGACATCGTTCAACGAGCATTAGAGGGGATAATTCTACATGAGGGGATTCCATTGAGAATACCCCGATTAGAGGAAGTACTAGACATCCCTCTAGACATAGATCAGAGCATGGGACTTCCTAGCATGGGGGTTCCACATATGGTAGCATTTATCATGACCACATTCCATATGGATCCATGGGTTCTACCAAAGAATATGTCATCGAGGGATCCAGATTGGTACCCCTTCGATCGGTATCTAAGGGAGGCTCATGACCTCCACCATTAGAGCATAGACATGTCCAAGATCCACCCATTCAGGGGTAAATAGAGAGGGCTACTTCTGAGCATAGGCCCACATAGACTCCCTATAGGGGTGAACATACCAAGTTTACCATAGATATATCCAAAGTGGGAGCAAATGGTATGCCACCTCATGAGCCATGGCATAGCAAACAATTAGATGGTCTAGACAAGGTCCTAGGGCATCTAGGATATAAGCCTATGCCTACACCCTCTCGACCTATGAGCGTGTGTAGCGGAAGCACCATTAGGACCACTCGAGAACCTGGAGAGTGCTCCAAGCATTCTCGAGACATGCGTGCTCCTGCATCGCATGTAAGCACTGAGTATAGGAGATAGCCTGACATGAATGCCATCTTTATAGACCGAGGCAAGAGTGTGGTAAATCAGTCCATTGGAGGACATACTCATAAAGTCACTCGAATAGAGTGCACCCCTCCAAGGCCTCAGACGACCGATCATCTTGATAGGGCTCATAGACTGATGTCGTAGTAGAGATGATAGATTCTCCAAGATCAATTGGAGGATGTTCACACAGAGAAAGAGCACCTCAAAAATGAGAATACTCAGAGGCAGAGGTTCATCAAGAAAAAATTGTATGAATAGTGCATGCATGAACAATGCATCCTTGATCAGAAGGAGCATGTAGAGAGGGAGGATCGATTGGCTAGCATCGATTTACATCCTCATAGTGAGATCAGGGAGCATGTCAATAGACGAGTGGCTTCACAACCCGAGTTACACCCTGAGCACATAGACACACATACTCGCCATGCAACTCAACATAGAGATCGACGTCCAGCATCCGAACAACATGAGCATAGGCAGTATGAGGAAGAAGTGGGAGAGGAATTAGAATAAGAATATCCTAAAATCTCCCAATTCGAGGAGGAGGGCGAGCCTAGTCCCCCACCTCGATCGAGGAAGAACCTACCTCCGAAGCCACCTCCAAGACAATCTCGAGAGGAGGAGTTTCTTTCCTCGCAAGCCTACAAGACCTTAGCAGAGAAGGTTCAAGCCATAGAGAAGCAAGGAATGACTTATCAGAAGCCTACCTTGAACAAAATTCACAATGAACCTCTATGCACGTTAGTGCCTATTCCAACATATCCTGAGCATTTCAAGATGCCTAGACTGGAAAAGTTTCAAGGAGAGGAAGACGCACAGGAGCACGTGACTAGTTTCCTAGATATGTGCTTTCAGATTGAGAGCAATGATGCTTTGCTCCTATGCACCTTCATCATGACCCTCTCAGGCCCAACTCGAGAGTGGTTCAACCAATTAAAGAGGCACAGTATTACTAGTTTCAAACAACTAGCTGATGCATTTCTTGAATGCTTCTCCTTCGACATCAAGAAGAAGGTAAACTTATCCGACCTGGCTGCTCTAACACAACATGATGATGAGCCAGTGATGGATTATGGAAAATTATGGAGGAAGATGATGGCAAAGCTGCCATTCTCCATCTCATCCTCTGAATTAATGTGAATGTTCATGAAGAATTGTGCCAAGCACATTTTGTTGTTGCTATAGTTGCAACAATACCAGACATTCGAAGAGGCTTTGGCACAAGCCAAGGTGATTGAGGACATCAAGTTATAGGAGGGTAACTTGAAGCTTAGGAATAAGGAGGGGCACAAGAAAAGTACTAAGAGACAGCAAACCGACCCATGTTAATTAGGTGGTGTTGAACCTTCAAAAGGGAGAAAAAGGGTAGCAAAAGCAAAATTATCAAGCCCAACCTCCGCCTACGTAGTATGAGTAACGCAACAACAATTACAAGGGTAAAAATAAGGAACAATACCCACCTCATGTATTCACTCAGTTATCAGAGTCGTTGACTTCGATTTTTCATCAGTTATGTGAGGCTAAGGCTATAAACTTACCCAAAGTCAAGATGATGGATCCTAATCAACCTAAGCCTAAAGGCTATAAAGATGATCATTATTGCATCTTTCATTGATCGAAAGGCCATGACATCGAGGTATGTTGGTCTTTCAAACATCTTGTGCAAAATATGATCGAGAGAGGTACGCTTCTTGTCGACAACCCACAAGCGCCTGATAATCAAAATATGGGGATTTACAAAAATCCTCTACCAAATCATGAGGTGCCCAAGAATAATGTTGGCCAAGTCAACCAAGTGTGAATCGAACCACCAACCCAGGGGTTCATCGGTATGGTCAATGTTGTCACAAGAAATGTGAGGTATGAATGATCGAATCAACCTCCAACACCTATTAGGGTCCAAGTTATGCCTCCTCCAAGGCCAGCCCAGTATGTGCCCGACCCACCAACTAGACCGGTGGTGACCATCAGAAGTAGGTTGATTCAAAACCTACAGATAACTCCAGCAAAGTTGTCGATTTATGAGCTAATTCAGTAGTCTCCCAAGCATAGGGAGATGCTCATGGATATTTTAAGGTCCATAGAAGTGCAGCCTCAGGATCCCGAAGCATTTACACACTTCGTGGGGCACGTGCAATAGTGTCAGGAATCGGTCATTCAATTTCATGACCATGAAATCAAGATGGTTTCCACTGTTATAGCAGACCCACCACTGCATATTATTGCTTGTGTGAATCACAAACCGTTCAAGTGGGTTTTGATCGACATGGGGTCATCGATCAATATCATAACTACCAAGGCGTTAACTCACTTGAAGTTACCCAAGATGCATATCATCCCTTCTACCTTCACGTTGAGAGCGTTCAATGATGCATTATGCTCGATGATCGGTACTATAGTTTTACCTATCCAGGTAGGATTGAAGACCATCCCGATGATGTGTCACGTAATCGAAGGTGCTATGCAGTATAATATACTTCTAGGGAGGCCTTGGATCAGAGAAATGCATTGCATCCCTTCTATTCTACACTAGTGTATCAAATACATTCATGAGGGATAAGTTCACGTGGTGCCTTCGGATGAAGAACCCTTTAAATATATGAATCTAGCAGATTTTCTGAGGGAATTTGTGCTCCCCTCAATGCACCTGGATGTGCGACCAATATCGCCAATCAAATATCCAGGAGGTAAAATCAAAGAAGTGTGTGCTAGACCTACAACATTTGTATCTCAATGATCGGAGCACACAACAACTACTTCTATTAGATCAACTGCATCCATGATACAATGGGATGATAGGAAGTTGAAAGAAAAGGTGGGTGAAAATAAGATAAAGCAAATGCCCAAGCTAGTTATTATTGAAGCCCCTACTCCCATGGAAGTAGAGGAAGTTCAAGGAGGAGTCGAAGAGGCACCTCAGCCTACTTCTCCTGTGTCTTCAGTGGGGTCATCTGCACCACAGGTGACCATCCATTTGGTTAATCCTAGATTAGGGGAATATATTATGTAGAACGTGATGTTCATACCTATTATTGAGACTGCACATGACATGGGCCGACCATGAGCCCATCACCTTCCCATAGGGATGGTGGAACCATTGGGGGTACCACCTAACCAAACCAACTTCATCTATGGAGGGTTAGACCAGATTGCATCTCTCATACCCATGGATGAGGATGATAATGAACCATTCACTATGAATATTCATTATCTTTCTAACCCATACTACGCCATGTGATACTTCGAGCATTACCATTGGCATGGTTACGGTCTCAAACTATTTGAGTAGGGGCATAAGAGGCCTATAGAACCACAGTATCAGTTACCTACTGATAGGTTCAGGTTGGGATTTTATAGTGGAGGATAGGCTGAACTCCTTATGGTATCTCTAGACCACCTGTACCTCAGTCTAGGGGGTGAAGTTGACTTCAATCCTTATCACCCTAATCCTTCTATGTTCCAGAGGGATAATCGGCTAGTGACTTATGTCACTATAGAACCACCTGAGACATATCATGAGGATATCTTGGTGGGGGCTAGTCCAAATCATATACCAAGAGAAAACTTGGGCCAAAAAATCTATGAGGTAGCCGATGATACAGGCATGCAAGTTCATAATGATAATTTAGTGATAAATTCTGAGTTAGAAGATCATTCTGATGAGGATACAATAGAATCCATCTACGAGATAGGTGGACCAAGTTGCATATATGAGAGCGATGATGACAATGAGTCCTCAAATAATGAGCTATATGAGGATGAGATTGAGGTGGCCTATCTAGGCCCTCGTAATTTACATCATCTATTTTCGGAGGAAATAGTCATCGAAGATGATCAATCCTTCATGAGCGATAATAGTTATCGGGTGTGGGCGTACATGGGACCCCATCTTCCTAATATCCCAATTCCAGTTGGTAGTGGTGAAGGTCTCTATTATGATAGTGATGATGAGGATGAGATAGAGAGAGCCTATTTAGGACCTCCATACTTACGCTATCGTAATGCACCTTACACTATGGAGGATTTGTACAGAGAGATCAATCTCCATCCTCTTCTTAGAGGGAGACCATCGAATCTTAATGTGATTTATCATATGGTGTTTTCTCGATCCACCAACGTACATGGAGCTCCTTGAGCCTAGTGATCCCATCCGACCATCTATTCATAGACCGGATCCGGAGATCCCCATACCCCCAGAACCACATCTTGAGGATGGTAGTTTTGCTAATGTTGAGTCACTTGCACGTGGTCCTGGAGATATAATCCATTCCATCAACATGATCTCCATTGATTTGACCACTCCACTCCATAATCCAGTTGATCCATCCAAACCATTGCATCTAAATGTAGATGCTATCGATTGGGATCATGTTGATTCACCTCTAGAGCCTGAAGATTTCTTCCCTAATGAAGAAATGTTGCAACCTTTCCATTTTGCACTAGGCTGTGCACATGATGTCTATCATGCTGAGGATGCTTCCAATGAGGAACCTATAAACCCAACAGATGACATCCACTTGATCCCTATGCCTCATCATCTTGAGGAGGGATCCCATATGTCAGTAGAGGAAACCTTCGAAGTGGATATCAGTAATGATCCCACCAATCCAAGGAAGGTTAAATTTGGAGAAATTTTGACTCCTAATGAGCGTGCCAACCTCATCCCTCTACTAAGAGAGAGACTTGCTCTCTTTTCTTGGACTTACAAGGATATGTCGGGTCTAGATCTAAAATTGGTTACTCATAACCTTTCGCTAGATCTGTCAAAGAAGCTAGTCAAGCAAAAACTCAGGAAGATGCATCCAATAGTAGCCTTAATGGTTAAGGATGAATTGCAAAAGTTGTTGGACGTAGAGTTTGTCATCTCCATCGACTATCCAGAATGGGTATCCAATATGGTGCTTGTAGGAAAACCTGATGGAAGGATCCGTATTTGTACGGATTTCAGAGACCTAAATAAGGCAACACCAAAGGATTCATTTCTGTTGTCAAATATCGATGCTCTTGTAGATGCAACTACAGGTCATGAAATGCTCTCCTTAATGGATGATTTTTCTGGTTACAATCAAATTCGGATTAAGCCCGAAGACCAGCATAAAACCATGTTTATAACACCATGGGGAACATTTTGCTATAAAGTTATGCCATTTGGTCTTAAAAATGTTGGTGCCACATATCAATGGGCTATGACATATATCTTTCATGACTATATGCATAAAATCTTAGAAGATTATATTGATGACTTATTGGCAAAGTCATTATTGCATTCTGAGCATGCAGAGGTCTTGAGGAAGGTCTTCGATCACCTGATAGAGCATAATGTCAGGTTGAATCCTAAGAAGTGCGTGTTTGGCGTAACTTCAGGAAAGCTCTTAGGATTCATCATTTCAAAATGAGGCATCGAAGTTGACCTAGAAAAGGTCAAGGCTATTTTAGAAATGCGTCCCCCCATGAACATCAAAGAATTAAGAAGCCTTCAGGGCAAAGTAGCATCCATAAAGTGATTTATCACTCAATTATCAGATAAATGTCGACCCATGAATCGACTTCTACACAAGGGGGTCCCATTCAATTGGGATGAGGACTTTCAAGCAACCTTTGCTGAAATTAAGCAATACCTAGCGACATCGCTAGTGCTAGCTCCACCAAGGCCAGATGTGCCATTTTTGCTATATATATCAGCAACCGACTTTGCACTGGGAACCATGTTAGCCCAAAAGAATATGCAAGACAAAGAACAAGCCATATATTATATTAGCCAAACCTTGGTGAGTTATGAGCTCGGATATGCATACGTTGAAAAGTTGTGTTTAGCAGTAGTGTTCACTACAAAGAAATTGTGACACTATATGTTGAGTCATACGACATATGTCATATCCAAACAAAATCCTTTGTAGTATATGATGAGCAAGACATATCATAATACACGTACTACAAAGTGGATCATGCTACTGATAAAATTTGATTTGGAATTCATAAGCCAAAAGTCCATTAAGGGACAAGTCATAGCAGATCAACTGGCTGAGGCACCTCTTAAAAATAGTAGGCCCCTCACCATAGAGCTTCCTAATGATGCAGTATTTGCCTTATCAGAAGCACCCAAACCTAAAGAACTGGACAACAAAGCCGATATGACCTTGTTCTTCGATGGTTCGAAGTGTGAGCAAGGGGGTGGTGCAGGAATAGTGTTGTTCATGCCACAAGGAGCTCCAATGCCCTTGTCATTCAAGTTGGACTTTCCTTGCACTAACAACAATGTTGAATATAAAGCCCTAATTTTGGGTCTCCAAATATCTATCGCCATGAAGATAAAAAGGTTAAATATCTTTGGTGATTCCCTTCTCATTGTGAACCAAGTTAAGGGATTATTTCAATGTCGATGTTCGGTATTGAAAGCTTACAAGGATCTTGTTGACATTTATCTAGCTCGATTGGAATGGTATGACATCGAGGCAATCCCTCATTCATCCAATAGATTTGTAGACACAATGGCATCTTTGGGATCTCTAATCCCTCAGAATCTATCTACCGATTTCACTACCATCCATGTAAAAATGTTGTCACATTCTATTGTGCAACATGAAGCATTGGATAACAAAGAGTCAATCAACATGATTCATGTAGAACCAAACCATGAGTGGTTCTATAGAGCTAGAGACTTTCTCAAGAGAGCATCCTGGGGGTCTTTGATCTTGTAGGATCTAACAGGGAGTGGTACTACCATTCACCATAGGGTTGTTTCCTAGTCTGCATTTGCAAATGTAGAACCATAGGGGGAGCATGTTGTCTTGTCGATCGAGGCCAAAGCTTATCATAACTGGACGTCATAGATATATGACTTCCTTAAACTTGGTGTAATCCCTCAGGGATTGTTGCATGCCACAAAATGCACATTCAAATAGAAAGCGACAAAGTATGTCTTGTTAGCAGACATCCTATATCGTAGAAGCTATGATGGAGTTCTCCTTCATTGTCTTGAGCCCCAAGAGTCATCTTGGGCAATTTTAGAAGCTCATGATGGTACGTGTGATGGCCATTTTAGTGGCATGGCTATCATCAAGTGCATCCTTCGTATGGGTTATTATTGGCCCACTATGGAGAAGGATTGCAATGTGTATGTCAAGAAATGCATTAAATGCTAGCATCATGCTAATCTTACGCACCTACCATCATAGGCCTTACAACCCATTCAAGTGGCTTGGCCATTTGCTCAGTGGGGACTTGATCTCATTGGTAAGATCTCTCCTTCATCATCAGGCCAACATACTTTTATTATCATGGCTATTGAGTATTTCACTAAGTGGGTGGAAGCTATTCCCTTAACAATGACAACTGGAGCATGTATTGCTGAGTTTATACTCACCAATATCATTAGTCATTTTGGGATACCATCCAAGATAATTTTGGATAATGGAACGTCATTTAAGAACAAAACTATGAGAGCTTTGATGTCTAAGTATAGAATCAAACATAGTTTTGCGACTCCATATTATCTGCAAGCAAATGGGCAGGTTGAAGCTTCAAATAATATAATGGTCTCCATATTGAAAAATATGGTACAAGAGCACCACAAAGATTGGCACATCCATCTACCCCTTGCATTATGGGCTTATAGGACTAGTATTCGGACACCCATTGGGGCAACTCCATTTTCACTAGTATATGGCACTGAGGCCATTATGCCCTTAGAGTTGGAGATTCCAATGCTATGTGTCGCATTGAAAGAGTTCATTGATGATGACACTACATGACAAGCTCACCTAGATCAATTGATGCTACTTGATGAACATCACGTGAATGCCCTCGAGCACCTTCATGTTTATCAGGAGTGCTTAAAATGAGCTTACAATAGCAAAGTCTCTTTGAGAGACTTTGAGGTTGGTGATCTTGTGCTGAAAGAGAACCAACAGAACTCAAATTTACCTCCAAAAATGTGAGATAAATTCATGGCTAACTGGTTGGGTCCTTATATGATCTCGAAGAAGATTGGACCTAGGACATATCTCTTGACATCGCTTGGAGGAGTTGAAGAGCTTGAACCTCTCAATATCCTTCATCTTAAAGCATTCTATGCCTAAGAACTATAAAAGGCTCCAAAGGCATCTGTAAGCCCTTTGGTCATTCAGAAAAGGCTCCAAAGGCATCTGTAAGCCCTTTGGTCATTCAAAAAAAGCTCCAAGGGTTTTCTCAAAACCATTTGGTCAATCCCAAAAGGCTCCAAGGGTTTCTCAAAACCGCTTGGTCAATCCCAAAAGGCTCCAAGGGTTTCCTCAAAATCGCTTGGTCAATCCCAAAAGGCTCCAAGGGTTTCTTCAAAATCACTTGGTCAATCCCAAAAGGCTCCAAGGGTTTCTCAAAACCGCTTGGTCAATCCCAAAAGGCTCCAAGGGTTTTCTCAAAACCGCTTGGTCAATCCCAAAAGGCTCCAAGGGTTTCTCAAAACCACTTGGTCAATCCCAAAAGGCTCCAAGGGTTTCTCAAAACCACTTGGTCAATCCCAAAAGGCTCCAAGGATTTCAAAAAATCCCTTGGTCAAAATGTTAAAATCCATAAAAAATTGGAAAATATATCAAAAATAAAAAACATGTGCATTTCATTTGCATCATTGCATTGCATTTCATTTTGCATTTCACCTTTGCATTGCATTAGGCATTTCCATCCGTCACCCTTGCATTAGAATAAATTGTGTTTACAATCTTACAAATGACACCATGTTTGTGTTTCAATCATGCATCTATGCACTATATTTTTCATCCATTTATCACCCTTGTGAGTAATTGTGTTTTTCAACACAACCCATCTTGTTGCTATGAAGAATATACTAGGGTTTTTCGGTCATTCAACCATACCTAGAGGTCTTCTCAAGAGTTGATAGAAAGCTTGCTTTGCTTTTGTAGTTGAGGTCTAGTTAGTATAGCCCTTAGCATATCATAATCCTATCACTAATCAACAAATTAAACAATCCTAATAAGGACTAGGGGAAGATGAAAGCCATGAAGTAGGACCAGGTATCTTGAGGTGAAAATATTTATTCTTGCTTATCCCCTTGTGCGGACGGTATGGGAAATGTTGGCAATTGGCAAAAGGACAAGTTTATTCCCTACCCAGAATCCCTTGCTTACGTTAAAATGAGCAATATCCCGAGTGATATCCCGGATCAATCCTCCAGATTGATACCCTAGATCGATATCATAGATCGACATCCCAAAGTGATATCCCATATTGATATCATAAGATCGATATCCTCAATCGATATCCCAGAAATAGTTCCCCAAAGTAAAATCCCCAAAGGAAGTTTTTGAAGCAAATTATCAAATATAAATCCCAAAAAGTCAGATCAAATGAAGATCAAAATCAAGTTCAAAGTAAAATCAATATCAAATCCCTTGCTCAAAAATAAAGTACAAAATAAACAGTGATTCTTATCACTATAGTACAAAAATAAATAGTGATTTTTATCACTTCATATGAGCAAGTATCCCAAAAAATTGAAGAAAAGAAAGGGGTGATCTTGAATCCTCAGAATTGTCACCACTACTATACCTTACGCATGATGATATGTCTGATGCATTAGCATTTCACTTATGTGCAGACCAATGTTTGAATGTGGAAGAGCTAGCTTCAGGTGTCTTGTATCGCCTAGTGGTCTAGTCCAACTAAAATCTAAACCTAGGATTGGGTAAGACATTTGTGGACCCCCGATCTTAGCAATGGGCTGAAAGAATCCCACCTGACATCGGGGTATGCTTATGCCTTATCTAAATATACTCATTTGCACACACAGGGATAATGAACAATTAGGGCCTATCCTAGCGAAAACCTTATGTTTCAAAAGTCTAGTATGGTTAGTATACAACTTTTGATCAGTCAACTAGGGTGTTTGAGTCTCATGGTAAACCTCAAAAATTCCCAAATAGCAACAACCAATTTTCAATTGCAATCATCAAAACATCAATTTCTTTTATAAGAGTTTGTTTATTAGAACTATTTGTACTATATAATTAGATACCGGATGGATGTCAGAAATAATAGCATTTCGCTTATGTGCAGATCAATGTTTGAATGTGGAAGAGCTAGCTTTAGGTGTCTTGTATTACTTAGTGGTCTAGTCCAACTAAAATATAAACCTAGGATTGGATAGACATTTGTAGACCCCTGGTCTTAGAAATGGGTTGAAATAATCCCACTTGACATCGAGGTATGCTTATGTCTTATCTAAATATACTCTTGCACACACAAGGATAATGAACAGTTAGGTCCTATCCTAGAAAAAACCTTATGTTTCAAAAGTCTAGTATGGTTAGTATACAACTTTTGATCAGTCAACTAGGGTGTTTAAGTCTCATGGTAAACCTCAAAAATTCCTAAATAGCAACAACCAATTTTCAATTTCAATCATCAAAACATCAATTTATTTTATAAGAGTTTGTTTATTAGAACTATTTGTACTGTATAATTAGATACCGAATGGATGTCAAAAATAATATTTAGATGGTCACTGATTATATTATACATATTATTTTAATTTACAAAAGCTTATGAACACAAAACATATATCATTGCATCTCACATATGGGTGTACTATATTTCTGTAATGACCCTACAAATTTGGTTTCTAATTTCATGAATGAGATACTGCTAAGGATTTTTGTGGATGCAGGTGCAGGTAGCCACCTTGGACGGGGACTAGACTTGAGAAAAAAAATGATTCGACGAGTTGATAGCCAGTGGAAGGTAATTCAAATGGAAATGATGATCGACAGGGTATTTGCTTAGCAATAGGAATCATATAATTCCTACTGGCAATGCATCCACCAATGACGCATTTAGTTGCATTTCATATAGTTGCATTATTTAGGGATTTTATGTATATACCTTGTGGAAACCTTTAAACTAAAAAAATAAAGAATAATAATAAATATATATATATATATATATATATATATATATAAATAACAAGATAGTTATATAAAAATATATTTATACAAAAATATACATATAATCACTAAATAGAAATAAATATTATTTAAAGAAAAATAAAATATTAAAATATATATATATATATATATATATATATATATTTGATAAGTAACAATGTATTTACAATGGGTTTTTTTGAAGGATCCCAAAACCTTAGTTACATAGGTAGTCGTGGTTGAATTTGTGATTAAAAATCGGGGCTGCGCCCATGGGCAACAAACTAAGGCCCAAGGCCCTGGTGCCTACAAAAAGATAGACCAACTATGAAACCAGCAAAACAAAATTTGGCCTGAGGCCACCAAAACATGAAAAAATTGCAAAACAACAAAGCCAATAACACAAAAAACTGCTTTCTGCCACTTCGGGTAGCCCTGCAACCGAGTTTGGCCTGGACAGGGCCCGATTTGACAGATTAGATCCTCTCCCTGTCAGGTCCATCGCCCAACCTACGACGAAGGTTGGCCAGGGCATTGGCCGTTGAGGAAGCCGCTTTGGCAGAAGCAGTTAGGGAGCCAATTGTAATGTCAAGGAGGGCTCTGGTTGCCAAGTTCTACATCTTGTTGCCAGAGTCAGAGCTAACTTCGGTGTCCTCTGGGGCCTCCACCTTGGCCTTATTGGAGCTGCCAAAAGCCCTGCTACTTCTTGGGGCCGAGCCTTTGTAGATTGATATTGCGCTAGGAGTCGAGGCCCCGCTTGGGCCCTGAGCTAGGGTTCTACAGTTTTGGGTGGGTCTGCGCCATTTCGTGGAAGGGGTGGATTCAAGGGATGGGGTCTCCTTGGATTTGGATGTCGTAGGAGAAGCATTGGGGGATCCAACCACTTTAGGGGGGGGAATACAGGACAAGGGAGGTATGCAGTGAATTTGCGGTTTGTTAGCTAGGGTGTGCCTATACAAGACAACCATGATCCCTTGGTGGGAGGGTTGAGAATGGTTCCTATGAGGCCGGTTGATGGTGAGGCTTAGGGAGTAAAGGAAAAACCATGGGGTGCTTACCAGCATGGATCCATAAAGGTGGTTGTAGAAGCTAAGGTGGAAGCTATAATTCTACTGGTCCAGGTTGTCACAGGTGATGTATTGCATCATAGGGATGATGGCCTCATCGAAGGGGGGTGGGAGGTCAATGCAAAAGAGGTTGGCCTTGTCCCACTACTGCTCTGAGAACCAGGATAGCTCCTCCTCCCAATTGCTTGTCCCATCGGATGAATCTACCTTTCTCCTCGTGATGCAAACCTATCACCTCCGTAAAAAAATCTTTGGTCACTTTGAAGTGAAGCCCCTTCACTTTGACCTCTCTGTTGTTCCAGGTGTCCAGAAATCCTTGAGTAATATCTTTGTCGGCCCCTACAAATTTGTTGAAGAAAGGGGTGTATTTCTTGGCATTGGAAAATATCCTGGCAGACTCGCTTAGATCAAGAGTGGAGGGCTCGAGGAAGAAGGCCTTGGCAACCATGGGCAATGAATTGGCAGTCCAGGGGCAAGGAAACCAGGGGTTGCCTAACCAGAGATGCAGGGATAGGGGGAGGGGGAAGCAGAAAAGAATGCGAGAGAGCTCTACACATGATAGGTTTAAAAACTTGTAGGGGGCACGAAGGAGGGGAAGGGCCATCGATGTCGAGAAGGAGCACTTGGGGTAGGGGGTGACACGAGCTGGGAGGAGCTAAGGGGGCATGGCTGTCGGTTGCCACGTGGGGCAGGGGAGGGGGGGAAATTCCTACACTCCAGATGGTGCAATATGAGTGGGGGAGCAGCTTAGGGAGACCTCACAGGATAGAGCCACGAGCGAGCTAACTCGGCATGGAAATTCAATGATGCGGAATCCAAGGCAGGAAGGTCAAAGTGGGAATCCATGTGCTCCAAATTGGACTTTCCAAGATTTCCAATGAGGCTATGTTTATCTAGAATGGGATGATATGACAGTCTGACGAGGCCACTAACACTTGGAATTACATGGGAGAGCTTGATCGGATTGCCCATATCTCAAGTGAGAGGGGCGCAGGGGCCAATCATCATTACGAAGTAGGGGGGAGAGTCCACTGACCACTAGGGGGAGCAACAATGCATCTTCAAGGCCCTGACTTAGGGTGGATTAAGTTCCTGGGCCCTCATCGATGCTAGAATTGTCTTGAGATACTATTTGGACTAGAGTTTCAAGGAAGTTCATGGTCTAGGTAGTAAAATCTTCTATTGTGGTGGCTTGGTTGGCCATGAAATCGGCTGCCCTATTGCCTTCTCTATACACATGTCGAAAGGTGTGGTAATGGAGTCCTTGGAGGATGGTGAGAACTTCTTGAATGGAGTTGTGAATGCACCAAAAGCTATTTCCTAGGCTGCAGGCGACTTTGATTATGACTTGGGAATCACCCTCGATGATGATTTTTGAGGATGACTCCTTGAGGGTGGTTAGCCCATTGAGGAGAGTTGCTGCTTAAGCAAAGTTGTTGGTTTGAATGCCAAGCGAAGCGGCATACACCAATATTAGGGCCCCATGACTATCATGGATGACCTTGTCCGCTCTAGAGGGCTCAATATTTCCTTTAGAAGCTTTGTCGAAGTTATGTTTGACCCATCTAGGAGGGGGGGCAGTCCACCTTATCTCAGAATGATAGGAGGGGGTGGGGGGGACCGGGGGGGGGAAGCTGGACTCCAAGGGAGGATAGGAGGGTGGACTTGCCCAGCCATCGGGGCACCTCAATCAAAGGGATGGAGCGGGAGTTCTCAAGGGTGAAGGTAACCACCTTGGTCGCTACCCACTAGGGGGAGCGGGCCGGGGAGGAGAAGGCTCTGCTGTTGTGCTCAAGCCAGAGTTGTCAAAGTAAGTGAGAAAGGTAGGAGCCCCAGAGGAAGTGGATGAAGGGGTGGGCAAAGGGGTTGGGCTACTGAGACAGGAGGTCAAATATGGAATTGGGGGCCACCCACTAAATAGAAAATTGGGAAAGGATGAGGCCTAGGACTTTAGAAGAGAAGGGGCATCTGAGAAAGAGGTGATTAGTGGACTCCCAAGAAGCACAACAAAGGAAGCATTTGTTTAGGATCTGGAAGCCCCTCCTAATCAGGTTCTTGATGGTTAGGATCTTGTTTTGGATGATCACCCAGACAAAGTGGCTGATTTTGGGGATCAACTTCTTGGCCCACACTTGATGGGCTAGGAATGGGGCCTCATCAGGGACTCTTTAGATGTTGTAGGCAGATTTAATAGAAAATATGCCATTGGGAGTGTCATGCCAAAAACATCTGTCATTCCCTCTGGAATATGGGATGACTATCACCTTATGGAGGCACTAGAGCCTGGAAGCTTGGATCAGGTGCTTGGGATTCAGGATGGGTTTCCAAGTTACCCATCTCTGGTTCTGGGAGAGATAGGCCAACACTTTGGACCCTTTGTACACTAGGACCGATTTGAGGATGAGGAGATCACTGTCAGTAGTCAGGGCCTCATCTTGGATCCACCTATCTTACCAGAAGTCGATCTTGGTTTTGTCCTCGAGGATCCATTTGATCCCTTTTTGAATGATGTCTTTGGTGGAAATTAAGGATTTCTAGAAGGCTGATCCATATCTGGGTAGGGAATCACTGAGGAAGGGGTTGAGGTGGCAGTATTTCCTTTGCATGATACTGACCCCCTCATCAGGGGCATTGGTGAACACCTTCCAAGCATGCTTGGATAAGAGAGCCTTGTTCATGAGGGTCACTCGCCTAAGCCCGATCCCTCCATCACCTTTGGGATGGCAGACCAGGGGCTAAGAAACCATTGGAATCCTCTTCTTATCTTCACTGCCCGACCATAGAAAGTATTTCTAGAATTGTTCAATGTGAGCTACAATGGAGGCCAGGATTCTGAAGACCGACATGAAATATATCATAATGCTTTGAAGGACCATCGACAGGAGGGTGGCTCTGCTAGCCTGAGAGAGGAGGTGGCCTTTCCAGGGGGCCAACTTCCTCTGGATCTGATCCATAATCCCACTCCATAGGGCCTTGGAGGATGTACCTATAAATAGGGGAAGCCCAAGGTAAGAGGAGGGAAGGGAATCAGGGGTACAACCCAAAATATGCCCAATTCTAATTTGCCTAGCTAGGGGGGTGTGGATGAAGAAGAGTTTGCCCAGTGCAGGCCTGATGCCCAAAATGAGTCTGTAGGAAACAACACTCAAGATGGTTCATCCTAAGGCCTCAGCCAAGATGATGAAGAGGATCGAGTATAGGGGGTCACCTTGGCGAAGGCATCTAGAACTGGGGAAGAACTCGACAAGGGATCCATTGATGAGGATAGAAAACCAAGGGGAGGACACATAGTTGCTGATGAGCCTGACCCAGGAGGGGTGGAACCCAAACTTGAGAAGGACCTTGGAAAAGAACTCCCAGTAAACTCTATCGAATGCCTTGTTCATATCTAGCTTGAGTAGAAAGGAGGCCTTTTTGAAAAGGAAGGTCGAGTGAATGGCCTCATGCATGATGATAACTTCGTCTGTGATCAGTCTACCTTTGATCGAGCTCCCCTGGCAGGGGGTAATGATCAGGGGAAGGATATCCTTGAGGCAGGAGGCCATGGATTTTGTCAAAATTTTGTATTAGACATTACACAGGCTGATGGGAAAAAATTAGAGAAGGATCTAGCTGCCTGAGACTTAGGGATCAGGGCAATGAAGGTGGAGTTTATACCTCTAGGGATGGAGCTGGCAGTCTAGAGGTCCTAGATGGCTGCACACACTTCTTGACCAATGATGTCCCAAAAGGATTGGAATAAATCAGGGGGAAACCCATTCGGGCCCATGGCCATCTCAAAATTCATGGAAAACATGGTAGCATGGATTTTAGAGTTAGACAGGGGTTGTAGGAGCATCTCGTTTGCCATGGCCAAAATTGAAGTTGGAATATGTTCCAGCAGGGAGTCAGTCACTTATGGGGACATGGGAGGACTATCACCAAGGAGATCCTGGAAGAAGTTGGTGGCTTCAATCTAAATGTCCTCTTCATCCTCTATAATTATATTGTCACTGCTCACTAACTCGACAATTCTGTTAGAGCCCCTATTTCTGAGATTTGACATGTGAAAGAACTTAGTATTAGCATCACCATCTTGGAGCCATAGGACTCTCGACTTCTATCTCCAAAATGTTTCCTCCCTGGCCAGGATGTTATGGTACTCACTGAGGGCTAAGCATTCCTCTTCCCTGATCCTTGGGTCTTGGGAGCCCGCCTGGAACTTGAGCTTGAGGTCTTCGAGTTTTTTCTTAACTATTGCTTTATTTTGAAGATGTCACCAAACACCTCTCTGTTCCATACCTTGATTTGCTCTTTGAGGCATCTCATTTTGTGGTATATTTTCTTAGGGGGGTGCCCAAGGACTGGGGGAGCCCACCAACAGCCAACCTAGGCCCTAAAATTGGGATGATGCAGCCACATGGACTCGAACCGAAAGGGTCGCTTGAGGGAGGAGCGATGGTCAGTTTCAAGGAGGGGGCTATGGTCAAACCCAATTTTAGGGAGGGCCAACAAGGTGGTATCAGCAAACATGGGAATGACTTCCTTAGAAAAGAACACTCTATCCAATCTGACTTGGATATGGCTTGCTCCTACTCTTCTTTTTGACTAGGTGAACCTGGCTCTTTTCAGGCTGACATCCATGAGCTCGTTGAGGTCGATGAAGTCTCCAAAGTCCTCCATTATTTTATTCAGATTCGCTGAGCCCCCACTTTTGTCAAAAAGGAAAATGGGACTATTGAAGTCCCTTGCTAGGATCTAGGAAAGGGGGGCAAAGGCTTCTCTCATTGAGCTGATTTTCTTCCATAAGGCAGCTTTCTCAACTGGGCTGTTAGGAGCGTAGACATTAGACAGGATCCATGAATGCCTTGACTTCACACAATGGACCAGAATGTTGATTATTATGGGAGAAGATGATATGAGCCTCCCCTCATAAGACCAGGGATCCCACATGCATAGTAGGCCCTCGGTTGTGCCAACCACAGGGGTAGATAGGGACTTGTAGTTGTGCCAAGTAGCTTGGGCGACCCTCTGGGCAACTGCTTCGTCTATTTTGTCTATTGGAGGAGGAGGAAGTACAGGCGGTGATCCTTGCATAGTTGGCTGAGGATCCTTTTCTTGGGGGCACCATTGAGCCACCTAACATTCTAGGTGATGAGCTTAATTTGACACCCTTATGGGTTTGCTTGCCCCCCTTCTCGAGCTAAGTGGGGGGTTTGGGTCGAAGGGTGTCTATTTTGGAGAGGCTCATAGAAACCTCAAAGAGGGTTGCTTGGGATCCATTGGCTATGTCATCTTTAGTGATACTCGTTTGTTGGTTGCCCAGGGTGGGTCGACCTCTCTTGAGTTTTCTACCAAATTTTGTGGTGAAAGTCCTACTTCGGGTCATCTTCGGGCTGATTTCATTGGGTCCAGACAGAGAATTTCCCTCAACCTCTTCTTCAAACCTCTCAGATCTACATTCTGATTGGGGAAGGCCAATAGGGACCACCGATAGGTATGAGAGGGGGTCGAGGGGGGGATAGCGTGGGTGGGTGGGAGGAGGAAACCCTGATAAAGGAAGATGGGAAGGTGGGAGCCGGTAGGGAAGAGAGCCCGGGTGGCTCACAGGGCTAGAAGGGGGTGCAAACAAGGGCATGTAGGGAGGGATTCACATCGGGTGAGGGGGGAAAACTTGGGATCGAGGCCTTGAAAGAAGACCTAGGGAAGGGTGCAGGGGAAGGGGAAACCTGGGAAAGACCATCCTTCAGGCCAAGGCCCGCTTGGGATTCCTTTGGGATAGAAGGGGGAGCCTCCTTGGTGGTCCAAGCCTGGGATCTATGGCCATCATGAGGGGGCCCTCAGGAGGGAGCCCAATCTAGACGGGAAGGGAGTTTGGGGAGAGGGCCATCAACCTTCTTGGATAAAGGGCATTAATGGGGGAGGTGTCCCTGAGTGTAGCAGAGAGGGCAAAAAGTAGGTTTGGTTTTGTAGATCAGAGTTTGGAACCAAAAGAAGGACCTAGAGGAGATGGTCATAGAAGAGGGGAGTTCAGATTCTAGATTTGCATTGACGCAAAATTTGGCATGGACCATTCGGGAGCCTACCTTGGTAGTGGGGTCGAAGGCCACCAGTTCCCCAACCAACTAGGCAATACGCCTTAGGAAATCTTCGTGCCACAAGTGGAAGGGAAGCTCAGGGAGTCAAACCCAGATTGGGGTAAAGTTTATACTTTGGGTGCTAGGGTGGAAGTCAGCTCCATATCGCTTGAGGAAGAGGCTTTTGCATCCCAGAAATTAGGGCCCGCCTGACAAGATCTTTTCAGCGTCATCGTTTTTATTTAATTTGATGATGAAGAATCCCTTGGTAAGGGCCACCAACTGAATATGTCCAAAAACTTTCCATTTTGAAGCCACCCATCTGTGGACGGTCTCCATGTTTGGTCGCCCTCCAGGGAACTTCCTAACTAGTGAGGCAGAGGATCCAGCGACAAAGGAGGAGTAGACCTCCTCTTGAATAGAAATGTGGGTACCATTGAGGGAAATCCCTAAACCCAGGGCCCGAGGCTGGGCCCTGGTACCAGTAGGGATCTGTTGATAGGAGGGTTTGGGTTCACCCAAGGCAGAACCCTACCTAGGATCTGGAGGATTTTTCCCTAGGCCTGCACTTGCATCGAGGTAGGGAAGAGGTCCTAGACCCAAGATGTCGTCCCTACCCCAACCACCATTCGACTCAGCCTCTGAGCCCTCCTCTAGGCCCACTAAGGGCCTTGTGGACCTGGGTCCAGGCCCCAACATGCCCGACCCCGATCTCGATCCAGCACCCACCCTGGAACTTGCGCTAGTATCTAAACATGTTCCCAGTCCCACTCCAACTCGTGCTCCCGTTATTGCTCCAGTTCCTGCCATCATCCTATATATATATATATATATATATATATATTAAACAATACAAATAAATAATATTAAATGTAATATGATTGAAAATACGATGCCATGGTTTAATTTAAAAATGTGATTTAAAGAATGCAAATTAATAATAATACTAATTAGTGACTGGGATACCAGATGGCAAATGGAGGAAAAGGAAATTCGCATGGGAACAACAATTTTTAAGCCTTAGATAATCTACTAAGTCTATAAATTTAGTTGGAAGGAGGAAAAACGAGGTATTCTAGGGAAAAAGAAGAAAAAAAGAGAGCACCTTTAGAAGAGATAGCAGTTTACTATCGAGCATTAAGCAAGCCTGAGTTTTAAGAGGTCAATTTTACAGAGGTATTCTCTTTTTCTTTTATAAATTAGTTATACTATGAATTTTAGTATACATATAGGGTCTGAGAATTGTAAAAACAAATTATATTATCTAATTTAATTCTGGAATGAATGAATGAATTGCGCTAAATGAACAAAAGAAAAGGAAAAATATTGCATGCATGTAGGATAGTTGCATTGAAATACTTAGATGTCATTCTAACCCTTATAGAACCACTAGCTATCACTGTGTTAAACTTCAAGAAATTAGCAGTCTGTGGCTTTGCCAACATCAAGCGAGGAGGTGTTTGATATAGGATAATAATTTGATGCAGTCTGTTCACTTGGAAAAGGGTTGTTGTTTTATATTTAAGAATAGGTGATATGTTATCTTTAAGCAATGGTGTTGATAGATGTATGTTATATTTAAGCAAGGCTAACTTTTGTTATGTATATTCACCCTCTAAGAAGAGAAATCTGCAATTTTTTATTATTTTCTTTTAGATAAGATAGTGTGCAATGTGGATCTTTGCCAACACAAATGGAATTGCATGATATGCTAGTTTGGTGTTCAAATGAATCTTGGAAAAATTATTGTTTTAAGTTCCTGCTTTTAATTATTTAGGAATTGATAGGTTTGCTAGAAGTTTTTTTTTTTTAAATATGCCTAAGATATAGATAGAGCTTATGTCATTGTATTCATTTAGAATAATATTAAAATGAATTCGTTTCTATTTTAAAAGCATAGAGAAAGGTAAATTTGTGTAATCAATTCAAATGCATTTTTAGTAGTTCTATAATATTTTACCCATTGTTAGTTAATTCATTTTTGAGAGGACTTCAATTTCTATGATAGACAAATTGCATTATCTTCATTATAAATGCTAATTGAAGACGCTGAGTATAGATAATTTCCAAGTGAATAAAAACTAAAGACGTAGTTCTACCTTAAAAATCTAATTAAAAAAATGGTTCTAAACTTTGCCCAAAACCATACAGTATTAATTACGCATTAAAATCAAAAATCGTGATAGCTTAGGAGTAGTTGGGTAGGCGGAGAATATAATTACTTTCACTTGCTTTGATGGTGACCCGGGTTCTATTAGGTACTATTCTAGAAAGCAGTATAACACTACAGACGCCTTGGATTCTGAAATAGCCACACTCAAACTTCTAGGACACATGGTTCTGGATATTGAGCTTAGATAGAATGAGATACTTGAATTTAAATTATACCCTTAGCAATACTTTCTTAGGCAATTACTTTCACTTTATAACATTTCTTGGTGTTGGTGCCTTTAAGCTAATATGCTTGTATTCAAGAAACACTTCTTTAGAGTCATAGGGAGGAAAGCAATAATTAATCAAAGCAAATACGTCAATGAGACATTGGGTTAAGAGATGTTAGATATTAAATTTCCGAATGCATTAATTTGTCTAATATCAAAGTAGTGTACGTATTTAGATAGTTAAAAGGATGTGTTTCATTAACATGCAGGGTTTAGCATTAAAATATGATATTCCTTTATGAAAATAATTCCTTTCTCTTACGTTTTATTAGATGCTACGTTATGAATCGTATATCTACATTGTTTTGATATTTAAATAGAAAGCCTCTTTTAGTTAGCTTTGTTATTACTTTAAAGTGTATCTCTTTTTTTGTGTTTAATATATATATATATATATATATATCGTCAAGTTATGGGTAGAGTCTCTTTTTCTTATGATCATCATATTGTCTAAAAAGAATATTTTAAAGTCTTAATACATGGAGTTTTAATATTTGAGTTTAGAGAATTGTTTCTTTATAATTTTAGTAAAGAATTAACCCTTTATGACAAACATTCTTAAATAGACATATAAAATCCTTTTAAGAAAAACATAACTAGCTAAATTTATCATCTTATGGTTGTGGAAAAGCAACCTAGATACTAAGAATGTGGGGAGGCATTCCATAATCCAAACACTAGGATAATGAGAGGAGATAAGGATCACATCCTAATAAAACATGTCACTCACCAGAGGCTCAGGCAGGGCAGGTGTAGGAATTATGATATGGGCATAATACCTAGGCATATCTTAATTCGTTTAAGGGTAGAATTCTTTATGGGAAACTTGCATAATGAAATGGGCTTATGCAACATGAGACTTCTAGGATTTTCCAATATAGTGGTAAACCTATGATGTAAATCAGAGAAGTTATTATATGTTAAACCCGACATGCATTCGCTAAATAGCTTAAGATAAGGTATGGGGAATGAAGTGATTAAACTCCAAGTGATATTGGCCCTAGAAGTAGAAACCCCGACCTATACTTAGGAACTCAGGAGGGAGAGGAATTATATGGCAAATTATTTCAAGAATTAGTCAATCTCGAACTTCATGGGTATTTCATATATAGTGAAATGGCACCTATGAATAATCTTGCATGCGTAACCAAATAAAATGGTTTGAATTATCAGTAAAAGGAATTAAATTTTTTGAAACCAAGTGGGTTGACTTGGGTTTTTACAGTTGGTATCAGAGCATACGAATTCTTAGATAAACCAAAACTTTTTAGACTAACAAAAGAAAAATGAAACATAAACTTGTAATTCATTTTGTAAACAAAACCTTAACGAAGCTCTTTTCTGCAACAGGCAATGGCATCCGGACTTAGAGCTAGTTCCTCAAAAAGATCGGTGGTAGTGGCTCAGCGGGAAGGGCTGACCGAGAACCCTAAATGAGTCCTTAGAAAGGTCATAAGGATAGGTGCTACTGAGGAAACTACTGAACCCCCTCGGGTAATAAGGAGGGAGAAGGAGCCTATGCCGAAGGAGGATAAAATGACTCGAATGATCCAATTGATGCAAGAACAAATGAGTCAGCAGAAAGAGCAGATGGATCAGCAAAGAGCCCAGATGATGGAGCATATGGCTCAACAAAAGGCTCAGATGCTGGAACATATGGAGCAACAAAAGTTCCAGTTAACCCAGCAACAAAGAAATGATATCCCAACAATAAAAGATAATTGAAAATTTGTCTAAGGGAAAAGAAACAATGGTCACTGGGGATGAATCATCTGTAGACCCTAGAAGGAGGCAAGTAGGGTCTGAGCTTGATAAAGATATGCGTAGAATTGATATCACTAAGTTCGATGGCAAAGGGAATGGAGAAGAGGCAGAAAGGTGGCTAAATAGTTTGGAAGCATACTTTACCATCAGAACTTTGTCCTCCAAGTCTAAAACCTCCTACGTAGTCTTCCATTTGATAGGGGTTGCTGCTGATTGGTGGGACACATACAAAAAAATGCATAATATCGAAGCTGCAGATGTGCCTTGGGAGGATTTTGTGATGGAATTTAAAGAAATATATTTATCCCCTCAGTTCTATCTTGAGAGAACCATCGAATTTGCAAGATTAACTCAGGGTAATATGACTGTCACTGAATACTACCAAATATTTGTGTAGTTGCTCAAATATATGCCTGAGTATGACCAAAGAACTGAAGTCAAAGTCCAGAAATTTTTGCTTGGGCTTCACCCAAATATTGGAGACCTGTTACTTATGCTTAAGCCAACATCCTTGACTGTTGCATGGGATTTGGCCCATCAACACGAAGAAAACTATAAGGCCAAAAAGACTTATTACCAGAAATCCTCTAACAGGGAGGAATTGTCAAGGAAGAAGAATGAGGGACCAACTAGATGGGAAAAGAGCAAGGGAAATAAGGGTCGATATGAAAACAGAAATAGAAATGACAAGGGCAAGAATAAATTCCAAGGGAATAGGAATCAGGGCAACAAGGGAGGTCAGTATAAGGGAAATTCCAATAGATTTGAACAAAGGGCTAAAGATGATGCTCAGGGTGGCAACAATGGGGACAAGAGGGAAAAGGCACCTCGGAATAGGTTTTGGATCTACAAACAACCAAATTATGTCGATAAATGTCCCATGAGAGCTGATCAAAGACCTGAGTCTATAGAGCCAGTCCATAAAATTTATGCTGCAATAGGTAACCCTAAACTTAGTGGTCAAGCTACACCTTTTCTGTTGAATGGCAAAATTTACAATAAGAATGTAAGGATTTTAATTGATTCAGGAGCCACTGATAGTTTTATTTCACCAAATATATTGAGAGACATACCAAAAAAACTTGGATTTATGGCTAATGGGTGGAAGGTTGAGTATGGCTTTGGGCAAACCTATATAGTAGAACAATATCTGTTTGATCCCCAGATAACTTTACCTCAAGGGAGGACTAGTTGGCCACTTTATGTAGCACCTTTGCATGCCTTTGACATAATTTTAGGGGTTGATTGGCTTAAGGCCCATAAGGCATTATTAAACTTTGAAGAAATATGGATGGATTTCACTGATGACTCTAAGCAAAGAACTCGAATTTATTGTGGACGTGTAGGTCAATGGAACCACATCTATTGATAGCTATGCAAGTCAAAAGGGCCATCAGGAAAGGGAGTAGGGTCTTCATAGTCAAACTTAATAAGAAAGAAGAAATTGAGTCAGAAACAAGTCTTTTTCAGACCTATCCAGTGCTAAATGACTTTCGAGATGTTTTTCTTGAAGATCTACCCAGATTACCACCCAAATGGGAATTTGAATTTTCAATAGAACTTCTTCCTGGAACTATGCCAATAGCCCGAGCACCCTACAAAATGACTACAATAGAATTGCAAGAACTTAAAACTCAGCTTCAGGATCTGTTAGAAAAGGGGCATATTAAGCCAAGTGTTTCACCTTGGGGTGCATTGGTCCTGTTTGTGAAAAATAAATATGGGACTCTGAGACTCTATATTGATTACAGGATGCTCAATAAGATGACTATCAAGAACAAATATTCTTTACCCAGAATAGATGATTTGTTTGACCAGCTGAAAGGGGCTACAATATTCTCAAAAATTGATCTTAGGTCCGGTTATCATCAGTTGAGAATTCAGGAAGAAGATACTCACAAAACAACTTTTCGCACTAGATATGGTCATTATGAATTCACAGTCCTACCTTTTGGATTAACTAATGCCCCAACAACATTTATGAATCTCATGAAAAGTGATTTCTGGGAGCAGCTGGATTGGTTTTGGATGATATATTGATTTACTCTAAAAATAGAGAAGAGCACGATCAACATATGAGGGTTGTTCTTGAAGTATTAAGGAAAAATCAATTATATGGAAAATTATCCAAGTGTGAGTTCTATACTCCTCAGGTTCAGTACTTAGGACATGTGATTTCAGTTGAAGGGGTGTCCGTAGATCCAAAGAAAATAGAAGCTATCATTGGATGGCCTACCCCAAAAAGTGTCTTTGAAGTACGAATTTTCATGGGGATGGCTAGGTATTACCGATGATTTGTCAAGAATTTCTCCAAAGTAGCATATCCCATAACCAATTTGTAGAAAAAGGGAAAAACTTTCAAGTGGATAGAACAATGTGAGGAGGCCTTCAAAATGCTCAAAGAAAAGTTAACCACTGCACCAATTCTTAGAATACCAGATCCTAATATTCCTTTCATTGTTTGCATTGATGCCTCTATTGAGGGATTAGGTGGAATACTCATGCAGGAGGAAGGGGTAATAGCCTATGAGTCCCAAAAACTTAAGAAGCATGAGCTAAACTATGCCACACATGATCTGGAATTAGCAGCAGTGGTACATGCTCTTAAGATGTGGTGACACTATTTGTTGGGTAAACCTTTTGAGTTATGAACTGACCACCAAAGCCTGAGATACATCTTTACTCAACCAATGCTCAATGCCAGGCAAAGGTGATGGATGGAATTTCTAGCAGAATATGATTTTGGCATTGAGTATATTAAAGGAAAATAAAATAAGCTAGCCGATGCACTGAGTAGGAGAAGGCATATTTTTGCTATGTCACAATGTCAATTTGATTTAGTTGAACAAATAAGAAACCTACAACTTCAGGATGAATTCTCTCAAAAATGTTGTAAGTTGGTGCAAGAAGGATCTGAAAAGCCAAGGAGTTTCAAATCAAGGAAAATACCCTATTTTTCCAAAATTGGATGGTGGTACCTAACGATCAAAACCTTAAAATCAAAATACTGCAAGAAGCACATTATGCTCCATATTCTGCCCATCCTAGTTATGTAAAAATACATGAAAATCTTAGAAGAGATTATTACTAGCCAGGAATGAAGAGGTATGTTACTGAATTTGTGGCAAAGTGTTTAGAGTCTTAGAAAGTAAAAGAAAAACATTTGCATCCCGTAGGAAATTTGCAATACCATACAATTCCGAAGTATAAATGGCAAGTAGTGACTATGGATTTCATAGTCGGGTTGCCTAAAAATTGCTTCCAACATGATGCTATCCTAGTAGTAGTTGACAAGTTGACTAAGGTAGCACATTTTATACCTAGGAATGTTAAATATGGAGCACCTATTGTAGCCCAAAAATTTTCCAGGGAAGTGGTATGACTACATGGTTTTCTTGAAACCATTATATCAGATAGGGATTCTCGATTTACATCTGAGTTTTGGCAAGCATTGCATCAAGCATGGGGAACGAAACTTAACATCAGTACTGCATACCATCCCAATACCGATGGACAAGCGAAAGGGTTAATCAAGTTTTGGAGGATATGTTGCGAATGTATTGCATGGATCATCAAACCAAGTGGGAAGACTATCTGTATCTGGTGGAATTTTCCTACAACAATGGGTATCATGCCTCACTAAAAATGGCACCTTTTGAGGCTTTATATGGAAGAATATGTAGGACACCTTTATCTTGGAGCAATCCGGAGGATCGGGTTATGATCAGACCGGATATGCTAAAGGAGATGGAAGAACAATTGAATGAAATTTGGCTTAGGCTCAAGGAGGCCTCTAACCGACAAAAGAGTTATGTTGATTTGAAATGATCTCCATGGGAATTCATTGTGGGAGACAGGGTATTCCTAAGGGTTAAACCCACTAAAAGATCTATTTAATCCTCCAAGCTTAGCCCAATATTTGTAGGACCATTTGCCATTATTGATAAAATTAGCCCAGTAGCCTACAAATTGGCCTTACCCCTAATCTATCCAAAATCCATGATACTTTCCATGTGTCTCTCCTTAAGAAATACATACCAGATCCTTCTCATGTTTTGAATGTTGATCATTTGCAGATGATAGATCCCCTGCACATTGAGGTGCGTCCAATCAGGATACTTGGTTTCAGAACAAAGCAATTGAGAAAAATAAGTATTGAACAATGTAGGGTCCAATGGGACCAATATTCTGAAAACAATGCCACATGGGAAGATGTGGACATGATGAAAAGACAATTTCCATTTTTGTTTGAACAATGATAAAAAAGAAAATTTCATTTTTGCATCAAAAAATTGAATGATGAATTTTGTTGTAAATTGAAGAAAAACTATGTTGCTTGTAATTATTGCTATATTTGATCCGTTTGTGGACTTGTAAAAATTTATAAAAAATTTTGATACCAATTTATACTGCAAACATAGGGATTGTGTTTAGTTTTAGGGGGAAAGTATGTAACGACCCTGCAAATTTGATTTTTAATTTCATGAATGAGATACTGCTAAGGATTTTTGTGGATGCAGGTGCAGGTAGCCACCTTGGACAGGGACTAGACCTGAGAAAAAAAAATGATTCAACGAGTTGATAGCTGGTGGAAGGTAAGTCAAAGGAAAATGATGAACGGTGAGGTATTTGCTTAATAATAGGAATCATAGAATTCCTACTGGAAATGCATCCGCCAATGGTGCATTTAGTTGCATTTCATATAGTTGCACTATTTAGGGATTTTATGTATATTCCTTGTGGAAACCTTTAAACTAAATATATATATATAATAACAAGATAGTTATATAAAAATATATTTATACAAAATATACATATAATCACTAAATAGAAATAAATATTAATTAAAGAAAAAAATAAAAATAAATATAAAATAAAAATTAAAAATATATATTAATAATAAAAATATATATTAAACAATACAACTAAAAAATATTAAATGTAATATGATTGAAAATACGATGCCATGGTTTAATTTAAAAAGGTGATTTAAAGAATACAAATTATAATAATACTAAGTAGTGATTGGGATACCAGATGGCGTATGGAGCAAAAACAAGGTATTCTGGGAAAAAAGAAGAAAAAAAAAGAGAGCACCTTTAGAAGAGATAGCAGTTTACTGTCAAGCATTAAGCAAGCTTAAGTTTTAAGAGGTCATTTTTCCAGAACCATATTCTCTTTTTCTTTTTTGGATTAGTTATACTGTTAATTTTAGTATACATATAGGGTCTGAGAACTGTAAAAAGAAATTATATTATCTAATTTAAGTCTGGAATGAATGAATGAATTACACTAAATGAACAAAAGAAAAGGAAAAATATTGCATGCATGTAGGATAGCTGCATTGCAATACTTAGATGTTGTTCTAACCCTGATAGAACCACCAACTATCATTGTGTTAAACTTTGAGAAAGTAGCATTCTGTGGCTTTCCCAGCATCAAGCGAGGAGGTGTTTAATATAGGATATTAATTTGATGTAGTCTGTCCACCTGGAAAAGTGTTGTTTTGTATTTAAGAACAGGTGATATGTTATCTTTAAGCAATGGTGTTGATAGATGTATGTTATATTTAAGCAAGGCTAACTTTTTTTATGTATATTCATCCTCTAAGAAGAGAAATCTGTAGTTTTTTATTATTTTCTTTTAGATAAGACACTATGTAATGTGGATATTTACCAACACAAATGGAATTGCATGATATGCTCATTTGGTATTCAAATGAATCTTGGAAAAATTATTGTTTTAAGTTCTTGCTTTTAATTATTCAAGAATTGATAGGTTTGCCAGAAGTTTTTTTTTTTAAATATGCCTAAGATATAGATAGAGCTTATGTCGTTGTCTTCATTTAGAATAAGATTAAAATGAATTCGTTTCTATTTTAAAAGCATAGAGAAAGGTAAATTCGTGTAATCAATTCAAATGCAGTTAAGTAGTTCTGTAATATTTTACCCATAGTTAGTTAATGCATTTTTGAGAGGACTTCAATTGCTATGATAGACAAATTGCATTATATTCCTTATAAAGGCAAATTGAAGGTACTGAGTATAGGTAATTTCCAAGTAAATAAAAACCAAAGACGTAGTTCTACCTTAAAAATATAATTAAAAAAATGGTTCTAAACTTTGCCCAAAACCATATAGTATTAATGACGCATTAAAATCAAAAATCGTGATAGCTTAGGAGTAGTTGGGTAGGTGGAGAATATAATTACTTTCACTTGCTTTGATGGTGACCCGAATTCTATTAGGTACTATTCTAGAAAGCAGTATAACACTATAGACGCCTTGGATTCTGAAATAGCCACACTCAAACTTCTAGGACACATGGTTTTGGATATTGAGCTTAGATAGAATGAGATACTTGAATTTAAATTATACCCTTAGCAATACTTTCTTAGGCAATTACTTTCACTTTATAACATTTCTTGGTGTTGGTGCCTTTAAGCTAATATGCTTGTATTCAAGAAACACTTCTTTAGAGTCATAGGGAGGAAATCAATAATTAATCAAAGCAAATACGTCAATGAGACATTGGGTTAAGAGATGTTAGATATTAAATTTCCGAATGCATTAATTTTTCTAATATCAAAGTAGTGTACGTATTTAGATAGTTAAAAGGATGTGTTTCATTAACATGCAAGGTTTAGCATTAAAATATGATATTCCTTTATGAAAAGAATTCCTTTCTCTTACGTTTTATTAGATGCTACATTATGAATCGTATATCTACATTGTTTTGATATTTAAAGAGAAAGCCTCTTTTAGTTAGATTTGTTATTACTTTAAAGTGTATCTCTTTATTTGTGTTTAATAAATATTTGAGTTTAGAGAATTATTTCTTTATAATTTTAGTATAGAATTAACCCTTTATGACAAAATTTCTTAAAGAGCCATATAAAATCATTTTAAGAGAAATAGAACCAACTAAATTTATCATCTTATGGTTGTGGAAAAGAAACCTAACTAAGAATGTGAGGAGGCATTCCATAATCTAAACACTAGGATAATGAGAGGAGATAAGGTTCACATCCTGACAAGACATGCCACTCACCAGAGGCTCAGGCAGGGCAGGTGTAGGAATTATGATATGGGCATAATACCTAGGCATATATTAATCCGTTTAAGGGTAGAAGTCTTTATGGGAAACTTGTATAATGAAATGGGCTTTATGCAACATGAGGTTTCTAGGATTTTCTAGTGTAGTGGTAAACCCATGATGTAAATCAGGGAAGTGATTATATATCAAACCCAACATGCATTCACTAAATACCTTAAGATAGGTATGGGGAATGAAGCGATTAAAATCTAGGTGATATGGTCCCTAGAAGTAGAAACCCCGACCTATACTTAGGAACTCAGGACAAAGAGGAAGTATATGGCAAATTATTTTGAGAATTGGCCAATCTCGAATTTCATGGGTATTTCATCTGCAGTGAAATGGCACCTATGAAGAATCTTGCATGTGTAACCAGATAAACTGGTTTGGATTATTAGTAAAAGGAAATAATTTTTTTTGAAACCAAGTGGGTTGACTTGGGTTTTTACACTTTCACAAAGATATAAAGCAACTACAATCTATGATTGTTATACATTCTATGGTGTCATCCATTAGATTGATTAAACTCACATTGCATACATTATGTTTTAAGTGATTAAAGCATACATGTCCATTTTACATAACACATTATCAAAGAAACAAAGAAATACATGCAGTACATACATGGCATAAATTATGTCATAACATCATAAATTAAATGTATACAAGTAAAACAAATATATACATGCATGTAACATCAAAATATGACATTCATAATGCATCCATCATAAGTAGTACATCTGCATACATAATTCATAATATCTAATCATCCATTGTATAGCTATCTAGTGCATGTCATCCATACATAACATCATGTAACATCAAATCAATAACGCATTGTATCCATATGCATAACATGAAATATAAAATACCAAAAATAGAGTACACATGTAATAAGATGAAATGTAATATCATATAAATATATGTGTCAATAAGTATAGTGGGGTACATCAAAATGCCCATAGGCTACATATGTGTAGGCCATCGACCTTACATGTAAAAATGGTACAAAAGCATCTCTGAAGATCTATACTAAATATAGCCTATGCTCCTAGCCTGTGAGGCATCGTCATTGCATTTGCCATCCTTGTGGGTCCTCTGTGAGCTGGCACCATGAGTACTTAAAGACCTATGATTCCTCTCAGTCCTATGCATCCCGTGGCTCGAGCTAGCAGATGACTGCCCTATCTCTCTGGTCCTGGATCGACTCCTGTGGGTCCTTGTAGTGTGGGTCTCCTTTGGAACCTCCCCATCTAGCAGCCTGATGTGACCCTCCAGCTAGTCGATGTGGGCTACATGTGCTGTATGTCAAGCATTACCCTCCTCCATGAGGGTATGTAGCTGCATGATATCTACCATGGGATCATGACCACCTGGTAATAAAGTAGATGGTTCTGCTAGAGGTGGCATGATAACTTGCGAGGATGAAGTATCTCCCCTCGCTACCCTGAGTAAGTCCCTCTTAGTAGTCATGATACTCAATTGTGCCTGTGCCATATATCACTTGCTAGTGAGCTATGTGATTTGAGTGCCTATAATGGTAACCTATTCCTGGAGAGCTGCCATCTCCTCCTTGTATCCCTGCCACTGCCTCTGCCCGTGTGATAGCTTCACCTCCAGAGTGGGAATAGAGGTATCCCTATGTAGTATTTGGGTGTAGAGTCTCACCACCTGGCTCTGGAGGTCAACAATCTAGGCTCTCAACTATCCAATATTATTGTCCAGAGGTGCCTCGCCCCCGTATGATTCATCCTCCTTCACCTCTACCTATGGGCCCTCCTCTATTATGCCCCATGATCCCTTTTTCTATTGATGAGTCTAGCACCCATGAGGATCCACCTTTGCACCCTCTGCACTCTCAGTTGTAAATCCCTCAACTGGCCGACCTAGGGGACCCTCGTTGTTCCACTAGAAGTCGGCCCTAAGGTTATGCATAAGCATGAAATATCGTAAATTGGCTCTATTTAGGATTTTCAAGATTTTAAATTGGCTAATTTTGGATCCTTTCATTGGGGCCCATTCGCCCGAAATTTATGGGGTGGAAGTTTTTTTGGGGTAAATTCGCCCACCGTTGATAATCATGAACCTAATTTTATTTTAATTCATCGACCTCAAATTTCATATGATTTTGATTTTCCCATATAATTCGCCTTAAAATTATAAATGATTTTTTTTTTCCCAACCAAATCGCCTTATATACTACCCATATATATATTGTAATGGGTACTGATAAACATACATTAGAAATACTCTAACTCAAAAATAGCTCTGAAACACTGAAAAACTTGAGAAGGTTGCAAGGAGTGTCTGTCAAAATAAGTCGATCGATTACAGAGGAGTGTCAATCAGTGCAAGACATCTTATCGACATGCCTATATATGATCGTCATGCATGCATCTGATCATCATGCTTGCATCCAATTGACATTACTACAGTTGATCATCATGTCTCAAGTCAATCATCATGCCTACATCCAATCGATATTACTGTAGCCTATCATCATGTCTCAAGTTGATCATCATGCCTGTAGTAGATCATCATACCTACAGTCAATCGATATTCCTGCAATCGATCGTCATAACTATAGCTGATCATCATACCTACAACTGATCAATATTCCTGCAACTTATTGTCATGCCTGAATCCAATCGTCATGCCTGCATCTAATCATCATACCTACAATTAATCATAATTCTTGTAGCCAATCAAAATTCCTACAACTAATCATCATGCCTACAACTGATATTCATACCTACAACCAATCATCATACCTACAATTGATCGTCATTCCTACAAGTGATTGACATTCCTACAACTAATTATCATGTCTACAATCGATTGACATTCCTATAGTTGATCATCATATCTACAATCGATCGTCATACCTACAATCGATCATCATACCTATAGTCGATCGCCATGCCTATAACTGATCAACATTCCTGCAGCTGATCATCATGCATACAACCGATTATCATGCTTGCAATCAATCAACATGCTTGAAGCTGATCCTCATGCCTACAACCAATAATCATACCTATAGCCAATCAATATTCCTACAATCGATTGTCATACCTACAGTTGATCGTCATGCCTATAATCAATCAATATTCTTGCAACCGATCATCATACCTAAAGTCGATCATCATACCTACAATCGATCATCATACCTACAACTGATCATCATTCCTACAGTCAATCAACATTCCTACAACTGATCTTCATACCTATAGCTGATCATCATGCTTGTAGTCGATCATCATGCCTACATCCAATTGTCATGCTTGTAGCCGATCGTCATGCATACAATCGGTCGATATTCCTATACGTGATCTTCATGTCTACAATCGATCTATATTCCTATAGTCGATCATCATACTTGCAATCGATCATCATGCCTACAACCAATCATCATGTCCACAACCAATCATCATACCTACAACCAATCGTCATGTCTACATCCAATTGTAATGCTTGCAACCGATCGGTATACCTACAATCGATCAAAATTCTTGCAACCGATCGATATTTCTGTAGTTGATCCTCATACCTATAGTCGATCGTCATGCCATCGGTCATCATGTTGGCCTAACATCTTTCATATTGACCTAAAGCTTTTAAGTATGTTGTACATTTTTAGATTTTGCAAACCAATATTCATAGCCCCCAACATAGAAAAATTCACCATGGTTTGAAATTTTTTGGAGATAAATTAATGAAATTCGCCATGGTTTGAAATTTTTTGGAGACAAATAAATGCAATTCGCCATGTATACTTCTACAAATTTCATCAGGATTCCAAGATAATTTGCCTTGATTTTATAAATAGATTTCAAGGCTGACCCCTTATGCATAACCCCGATCGGCCCACTAGCCATCATAATTGGGAGTAGTCCCAGCGTTTGCTAGCCCCAACTCTTGGAAGTCGTCATCCTCCTCTTCTAGTGGAGTGACCTGGGACCAGGTTAGGTCCCTTTCTAGGACCAAGCATCTGTAAATAGTTAGCATATCTATAATATCAAGCCGAATCTTGAACTATCATAGAACACGAGAGAAGTAGTGATACTCGTGCAAATAGGCCTTGCGATCGATGATCCATCTATCTATGTGCACCTAGCGTAGGTCTCTATCTGCATTAATTCATGGTGGATAGTCCATGTAGGTTCACCACTAGATATCCTCAGGGTACAACTATGCAAATTGATCGATGTAATGATCTAGATCTCTTGCATGAGACCTACTCCTAAAGCCCTCTTGCTCTCAGGGCCAACAAGAAATATAACACTATCGATCATCTGCAATAGTAGTGATTTATAGGGGTAAGTCGATGGGGTGCTCTATCCAGATATGCTACCATCCCTAGATCTACAAAAGGATGTTGCAGTCGATGCCCACTCTACTACAATAGGTAATCTAGAACAACTCATGATAAAGTTGTGCTAAGATAGCACTCCCCTAGGACAAGATAAGCGATCGTGCAGTTGAGCTAACCATGGCATCTTTGGTCTAAGCTAGGAGGTTCCAAGGGAACCTCACACATGAAGAATCTAGGAGGGTGATATGAATGTTGAGGTGCATAAACACAACCTCTCATTGTGAAAATAACCTGGCCTCGTACCACTCCTGAATGTGGATGCCTCTATGGTCAATGCGACACTGTGCCTCCATGCTCTGATCGCCAAAGATAGCATCAAATATTGCCTTCTTCTCTCTAGTAGAAGAATAAGTGATGGCATCACCATTGATGGGCAGTCGAAAGATATAGTATACATCCTCTAGGGTGACAGTCATTTCACCCGTAGGTAGGTGAAATGTATAGGTCCTCGCATCCCAGTAATGAGCCAATGCATTAAGATATGCCTAATCCACTCGGATAGTGGGGAGGCTCAATATGAAGCCTAACCCCACAACTACAAACCAAGCCTGCTCTACACCAGTCAGTATGCGATGAATGTTGTGAAGGATATCAGTCTCCCTTTCTCTATTCGTCAGGGACTAAATAAAAGCAATAAAGAAAAATAATTAAAATCACTAAAAAATGACAAACAAATCATAAAATCTCCTAAAAACACAAAACATGCAAAAATATGATAAAAAATTAAAAAAAAACATCAAAAGAGCGCTTCCAAACAACAATGAATAGCATTAAATGCCAAGAAAAATAAAAAAAATGAAAAATTTTAAAATTTGAGCACCGCAGGTTGGAACCGTGGTCAGCCCAATGGTCAAAAATTTGATCATTGGGATTTAAATCATGTCGCGGCCCCCAATATACCAAGTGGAGCCCGTATTTTCCACCCATGGCTAGGGAGCAAGACTCATTTCGGGCCTGACCTTCCCAAAAAAAACCCTAAAAATAAATCTAACCCACCCCTTAATCTAACCTATGCTAAACCTAGCTAGGGTGAGGTTCGTTATCGACATTTTAATGAGGTTAATTTACCAATTTCTTATTCTGGTTAATTTTAATCTGGTAATGTACAAGCGAGGTCTCATTTTTGAGTTACCTTGGAGGCACCGGCTCCTCCACTGGTTGAATTTTTTGACTGGTCGTCCATAAGTGTGGAATGTGTGGAATCAAGTATGGTTTTCAGCAGTATTACGGGTAAATTTTTTTTAATTACCTCTCAGAGCTCTCAGATTTACTTTTACTATCAAGTAAATAATGATTTTTTCAAAAGCAAATCCCTATTTAACCTTTCCAAATTTGGTTCGGATTGTGGCCGATACCCACAGTCCTTGAATTGGGTTTTGTGATCATGGATTTGGGTCATGATAAATCAGTTTACCCATAGTTGATAGGCGTGGTGAGCGAGCTACATTAAATTCTCCCAATTCCCATCGTGGAGAGCCTTAAAAGGTCAAAATAAAATTGTTCATCAAACTAGAATTGCGTCAAAAAATATAAAATAATCTAAATAAGCCAAACAAAGTACAACGACATTGGAAAATGTCATCATAAGGGAGAATAAAATAACTAGGTGAGATTACAAAGTACATTCAACCGAGGACGTCGCTATGACAATTCTTTCATGGAGAGCCGAACCTCACAGCTAATAAAACTAATTCAATTCAAAAATTAACAAAAAAAATCAAATAAATTAAAAGTCAAATGCACCTCATATTTAGTCATTTACCCTATACACTTGGTGGTTGTAGTGATTTGTGATCCATGCAATCCGAGAGGATGAGTAAATTACCATAAGGAAATTTGAGGTAAATTCATCATCATTGAATTGTTATGCTTCATTTCAATCCCTAAGAAGGCCTACACAACTAGACTGCTCCATGGGAATGAGATATTCATCACAATTCTTCTATGATATTTTTAGCATACCATCGACAATATGATTCAACACATTCCTAATCAGGATTGTCTTCATTTCAATTTCCTAAGAAGGCCTTTGTGGCTGGACCACTCCATGGGATAGGAATAAGCAATTACTATTAACACTTGCAATCATAGCTAATTAGGCCTTGCTATGTATTCAAATGCTAAATCTTAATTTGTTCAAGATCATTCATAGTGGTCAAGCGACCTCGTCGCTTCATTTATTGTCATTACCCTCATAGACTCGTTGCTTGAGGGGGTAGTCATAATATCATATCATAAATCAAAGTCAATATAATATCCCTTGATCGTAGATCTCTAGATCTTATCAAAATTGCGTTCATCTTACGAATCATTTCCAAAGACTATCATAAGCTTACCCTTCTGCTAGGGAAAATAGCATATATGATAGTTTATTTGTAACTCTCTTCCTTTCAAATTGATAGGCTTGAAAGCCTACTTGGCATTGATGCTATCAAAATGTCTGATGACAAGTGCAAACTCTTTCAAATTTAAGCCTTCTATCGAGTTAGAAGCAATGATTCTAGGATGCGCATCCTTTTGCTGGACCCAAGGCATCTAATGTTGATCATACTAATGATCATCATGAAACCTATATCATCATTTTAGGAGGTCTATTTTTTCTCAGTGTTGTTCGATCTCACAACGCATCTCAAAAGGGGCATTTGTAGACACCTAAAATGCATCATGATGAGGCGACTACTCATATGGGATATGCTATAAGACCATATGGAAGACCTTTGGACAAATCCAAGGTATAGCAGTGGTTTTTACCACTCAATTTGGGCATATTTGCCTAGTTAGTGCTAGCCACTGCTAACACCTGTGATTAGCAATGCTCACCACACATGTCATCCACGATCAGCACTCATAATCAGTTGGCCTTCATCCGACCCAAAATTAGTTGCAATGGCCAATTTATTGTGGATTGGAGTGGTTTGAGCGAGGAAGGTTTTGGATCCTTCCATCCAACAAACTCAACTGCCCAATCTTGATATTGGCTTCATGAGGAAGCCACTCCTAGCCCCTTGGCAATTGCTATAATTACCCCCTCCAAATTGGAGAAAATGGAGAGAGAAGTTTTCAATTGAATATAAAGAAGCCCTGTCAAATTGCATACTCACCTAGGTGCATTGAGAGGGATAATTTTGCTACCCAATTGAAGATCACGTTGCCATGGAGGTCTTAGGAGCCTAAGAGAGCCAAGAAATGCCAAATTATGCAATCCATGCACCATCTAATAAATTTAACCACCAAATCTATCAGAGGACACAAAGGTGATCCTTGACCATCAATTTGGCAATGTGAATCAAATATTAAGCCCAAATTTGGAGGGTAAACCTATTTAGAGCCCCACCACGGCTGTCAGTTGTGATGAACAGTGCCAATCGCACATCAGACCCATGGTGAGAAAATGATGATAGATCCCCTTGTGTTATTTTCTTTAGATTAATCAATTAGATCATCTTATGCTTAGTATAGGTTTAATTTGCATTTTAGAGACATATAACTTGTTGAATTAGGAATTTAAAGTAGATTCACCTTCACATTGTCAATTTGATAATTAGTGCAATTGTGGTTATTTCATGTGTTTATGATTTCCATTTGATAAACTAACCCAATAGATAGATAATACTTGTTATCTAGCACATGTTTGATGGCAATATTTCATGATTAATATAGGTTTACCATGTTTTATTCATTTTATTGATTACATGCTTGTTATGGCATATTTTTGTGCAATTTCCTTTTAAAGCCTCATCAAGAGAGGTCTCATTTGTTTTTAATGTTTCTTGTTGTTTATTGCATGTAGGACTAACAGGGTTTTGGGATGCAAGACAACCAATGCCTCTAATCATGGAGAAGAGGGTCATCAACACCCTAGATCAGTTTGTATTACCCTAGAAGGCATTTGATTCACATCTACCCTAAAAATGGGATTAGATCTATTGTAATTGAAGTATCAAAATGGGTATCCCTAAGAGGGATGAATATGTAACTTGACTCAATTTGAAATTAGTAAAGGATTCTTGTATTTTCTTTCCCTTGTTTTTTTTTTTTTTTTATTTGTGGAAAACATCCCAAAAGGGATGCCACTTTCGGGTAAGACCCAAGGAGGCAGGGGTATCCATTCCGCCAAAAATGCCTAGGACTCGGACTTGGCCTACCACCTTTGACATACTCAAGGAGCAAACAAACACACAAAACCAATTTAAAAATAAGTAAATAAGTAAATAACAACAAAAATAATAAAATAAAATAAAAAACATGCTCCTTGAGTGTGTCAAAAACAAAAGCACAACCAAACACGCACAATAAGATAAAAGAAACCACAACACGAACCACATAGAAAAACACAAGAACCACATAACAAAACACAAACAAGACAAAAACAACAGAACACTACAAAGACATAACCCAAAAAAAACATGAAAAATAAACACAACCAAAACCTAAAAAATAAAAAAATAAAAATAAAAATAAAAATAAAAAACAACCAACAACAGACAATAAACAAAAACAAAAAACATAGAAAACACTCACACATAAAAACACGAATTAACACAAACAAAGAGAAACCCAAGAACAAGAACGAAAAAAAACACAAGAACAATAACAAAAAAAAAACACAAAACAACAAAAACAAAACAAAACAAAAGAACCCACCCACCTTAAAAAACTAAACAAAAAATAAAAAAAGAAAAAATAAAAAAAAAAATTGAACATAACAATGACCTATCTAGACCGGAAGACTATTAAGGCAAGAATCAACAGAGGAAACAAAATAAAGAATAGAATGAGCTAGGGAACTAAAAAAAATTGAATGAACCAAAGAGAAGCAAAAAAAAAAAAACAAGAAGAAACTAGGTACCTTCGAACCGGAGCCATCCAAAGAAATGATAGAAAGAAGAGCTTCCCTAATTTGAGAAGCCCACCATCTAGGAGGGTGGCCATAACAAGTAAGATCACCTTTGTCCAAAGCCCAATTAGCTAAAGCATCAACACTCTTGTTTTGATCTCTGACCACATGATTGTAATCAACTTTCAAAAATCCCATCTGGATTAATTGAATCTTCTCAATAATTCTTTTTATTCTCCAATCCACCTTATGATTCTTAGAAGGAGTCTTCAAGAGATTAATCATAAGTTGAGAGTCAGAATCAACTAACACCTTTTCCCATCCAACCTTAGTAGCCTCCTTGAAGGCCTCTGAGGATACCATACCCCTCAGCAAGGTTATTGGAAAGAATACCCAAATTCTCAGCAAAAGTAAAAACCAGGGAGCCATCTGAAAGTCTACCAATTCCTCCCACATCGGCTTTTCCAGGGTTCCCTCTAGAGGCTCCATCGGTATTGACTTTTCCAAAATCCTTAGGAGGAGGTTGCCAATTTCTTGTCCTATCCATCTTACTAATACTCACATTCCCTTTAAGTTGGTTGCCCTTAGAAGATTTAATCTTCAATATTTGCATCACTTGATCCCATCTTTGGTGGGAGTTTTGGGGGTGATTAAGGAGTTGATGGACTGATTCAACTAAGTTGGCTATGGTATTTTTCCAAATATAGTGAATATCCTTCCTATCTTGATTAAAAATTTGGTTGTTCCTTTCATTCCAAATATTCCAAAGAAGAATGGTAGAACCCATCCAAACTAACTGCCTAATAAAATGATCAACACCCTCTTGATTAGGCCAATCCCTCCAAAGTTGTTCAAAAGTAAAAAAATTGGACCATCGTAAGCCAAGTAAAGTGGCCATTCTCCTCCATAGCTCAGAGGCTAAAGTACACTCAATAAAAATATGGTTGAGAGTTTCTACATTCTCTTCACACATTTCACATCTAAAAGGGCCATGAAAACCACGCTTCATAAGTTGCTCACCAAGTAAGCACCCTACGATGCAATAAAAGCCAATTAAAGAACCTCACCTTAGGCCAGAGCTTTTGAGCCCACAATCGAGAAAATATGTCAGAAGAATGGTTGGGATTATTATGGCATAAGGTCAAATAACCTTGAGCAACTGAATACTCACCCTTAGTAGTGTTGTTCCATCCAAAACAATATTTTTCATGGGACCAAGAGAGGGATCTCATATGAAGGATGCCTTGGATATCTTGTCTTTGCCTTTCTAGGATTTGAATAGGCCAGTCCTCAATAGGGATCCAATATCTACCAACCTTTGAATTACCAAGTATGGTACCGACAGTAATTAGCCACCTTTATCCAATTAGCTCGGTGAAGCTCCTCCATCCAAGGCCTCCAATCGGGAAACTGAGTTATCAAAGGCTTGTGACCATCCCAAGAATCTATCCAAAAATTTGCCTGTTGACCATTATGAATGATCCAAAATAATTTTTTCTTTATCAAATCCTCACCAGTCTTAAGAACTCGCTAAAATGGGAGAACCTTTGGTAGGAAGTTGATAGCGAACAAGGTCTTCAGGACTTTTGTTCTCAACATATTTAGCATGGAGATTATTGGCCCAAAGAGCATTGGGGTTATGCAACATCCTCCAATATAATTTAGCAGCTAAAGCTTTGTTGTTATTAATAGAAGACCGGAATCCTAACCCCCCTTCACTCTTAGGAAGACATAAAGTATCCCATTTCACCAAGGCCCATTTTCTTTTCTCCTTAGTACCACTCCAAAGGAAACGATGACTGATTTGATCCAATTCTCGAAGAACAACCTTTGGGATATTCAAAATGGAAGAAACATAAATAGGAATAGCTTGAAGGACTGATTTTACCAAGGTGATTCTACCCCCGGAAGAAAGCCACTTGTTGGTCCACTTTCCAATTTTCTTCTTGACTTTGTCCAACAACCAATTCCAATATTTATTTTTCTGCCTTTGAATATTTATGGGAATACCTAAATAAGTGATTGGAAGGGAGGTCTTCTTATATCTTAATTTATCCAAGACCATGGATTCCTGTCTAGCAGAGCAGTGAAAGAAAATAACTTTAGATTTGTCTTCATTGATCAACTGCCCAATAGCCTTAGAAAAATAGCTAATGATTTGCTTAATATTAGAAGCTTCCTTAACTGTAGCTTTACCTAAAAGAGTAGAGTCATCCACAAATTGAAGATGAGAGATAGGTCTAGCTCCATGAGCAATGGTAACTCCCTCAAGGGTTTTGTTTTCCCTCTTTTTGGTTATAGTCCTACCCAAGCATTCAACAAGAATGATGAATAAATAAGGGGATAGCGGGTCACCTTGCCTAATACCTCTAGAAGCTGGGAATGACTGAGAAGGCCTACCATTGATAAGAACTAAGTAGGAAACTGAAGAGATACATCCCATAATCCAATCCATCCAATCCTTAGAGAAACCAAATTGCCTCAAAACTTTGATAAGGAAGTGCCAATCCACTCTGTCATAAGCTTTGGATAAGTCTAACCGAATGAACATGGAAGGAGATTTTTGCATATCCATGGAATGGATGGCTTCCTGAGCAAGAACTATCTCATCTACTATTTGACGTCCTTCCACATAACCCCTTTCTCTGGGGAAATAATCTTATGCAAAAGAGGCTTCAACCTTTCTGCCATGATTTTAGTAATGATTTTGAGAAGAACATTACATAAAGCAATAGGTCTAAAAGTTGAGATATGATCAACCTCTTGAGCTTTTGGAACAAGAGTAATATAAGTTTTATTGATAACCTTCAAAATTTCTTTGGCTTTCCTGGCTTCTTCCACCACCTCTAATAAATCAACATGAAGGATATCCCAGAACTCTTGGTAGAACTCAATGGGAAAACCATCAGGACCTAGGGTTTTCCCTTTTGTATTTTAAAAACTACTTGTTGAAGCTCATTGATAGTAACAGGAGCAGTCAAAATAGAGTTCTCCTTCGAAGTGATAAGAGAAGGGATTGCTTGAAGAACATTTTGTTGTGAAGCTGAGTCAAGAGGAGTAGCAACAAAAATATTGGAAAAGTAATCAACAACAATAGAGTTCATGCCATCCCAAGTATAAACAACATCTCCAGAATCTGATTTTAAGGAAGAAATAAAGTTGTGAGATCTTCGAGCTAGAAGAGATTTGTGGAAGAAATTTGTGTTTCGATCTCCTTCTTTGAGCCATTGAATTCTAGATTTTTGCTTCCATAAGATTTCTTCTCTTTTTTCCCATTCCTCTAACTGAGTTGTGAGTTTAATTTCATCTGCACTTCTCTTCTCTGTGAGGCCATCTAAATGGATTTTCTTATTCAAATTTTCAATATGAGCAATAACTTCATGTTTTTTTTATGAACATCCCCAAACTCTTTCCAGTTCCAAGTCTTGATTTTGGATTTAATGTATTGCAATATTTTGGAAAAATAGAACATCTTAGTCCCATGCCTAGGTTTACCTTCCTTCCACCATTGTTGCACATGAGGTCTGAAGGAAATGTCTCTAAGCCACATTAATTGAAAATGAAAAGGAGAGAAACTCACATTGGTTTTCCACATTTCCACCATGACTGGCCAATGATCCGAACCAAGCATTATTAAGAGTCTTCACTTTAGGAATGTGACCATGGATTAAGAAATTTTTAGAGAGCAAAAACCTATCCAATCTCTCCATTATACAAGCTAAGCCTTGCCTTCTGTTAGACCAAGTCATAAGGCCATTATCTGGTTGGATATCCACAAGATGGAGGTTTGCAATATATTCGCTCATGAGGTCAGTGCTTTTGTCCAAATTTCTATTTCCCCCCCTTTTCTCATCCAGAGAGAGGATGGTATTGAAATCTCCTCCGATCAAGATCCAAGCTTCAGGAAAATGAGAGATAATATGAGTAATATCCTTCCACTATCTTCTTTTTTCCTCCAAAGAAGTCGGAGCATAAACAGTAATGCAGAGCATAATTTGGTTGGAATGTCTACTTTGAATAGCTATAGCCAACAAACCCCAACTGCCAACCATATGGTGAATAACTACCTCTTTTGGGTCCCAAAGACAAGCAATGCCACCTGAAGTCCCTTGGGAACTGAGGGAAACCACTTTTCCAGCTGGCCAAATTTTACTGGCAATTGAGTCCATATCCTCCATTGACATCTTTGTTTCTTGAAGGAAAACAAGATGTGGATGATTTATCTGAATCATTCTTCTAATTTCATTTTGTTTTGAAAGACTCCCTTTGAGTCCTCTAATATTCCAAGTGATGATCTTCATTAATACCAGGGCTAAAAAAGTTGGGAAGGGCATTAATATTACCTTCCTCTACAAGCTTTTCACCTTCTTTTACCATATGATATTGATTGGTCTTGCGACCTACTTTTTGATTAGAATCCATCTTCAATTTTTTTTCCCTGTTTCTTGACTTATTCCAATTGAATCTGAGATGGCTTCTAACCTTGAAGAATGCTCGTACACAACCAAAATTTTACTAGATGGTTCAACGGAGTCTATATTGGGACCTCATATTATTTGAAGTTTTGACATTTGAAAGATTGTTTTTCTTGTGTAAATTTTCTCCCTTTTTTTCTGTTGAAAACCTTTGATTTGTTGGTTTGTCTCTGAGTTCTTCCCTTCATATTTAAATTGTGTTTCTAAGATTTTAGTTTCCATTATTTCCTCTTCCTCACTTGGGACATCATTTGTGGAAAGGATTTCAAACATATTAGCAGATGACTTTGATTGATCCTTCATAACTAGTTTTTTTTGAGTGTTCTTCTTCTTAGGTATTTGGAAACCTGTTGAGTTTATATCTTCTTTCTTTTGATCAGGAATTTTATTTGGGCAAGCACTAGCCAAATGACCATATTCATGGCAAATTCTACAATGAAAAGGAATGTTCTCATAGTCCACTACTTGCTCCCAAGTGTCTTCCCCAAATTGTAATGTGATATTTTTAGGTAGGGGTTTGTCAAAATCCATTAAAACACAAATCCGAGCATAAATAATATGTTCAAAATTTTGAGTACAATCAACGAGTCATCATAAAAGTTCCTAAAGAGTTTCCAATTGAAGAAAAAATAGTAGGATTCCAAAATTCAATAGGGAGGCCAAAGAGTCTAACCCACACGGGAGCTATAGAAGGCATCTCTTCTTCGGCTTTAAATTTAGTATGCCAGGGCTTCATGAAAAGCCCTGCCCTTCCAAAAAACCAAGGACCCCCTTGAAAAGTTTTCTCTCTATCTTCATTATTAGCAAATAAAACAAGAAAATAACCATTTGGATAAATAGAGATTTGTAACTCACCTTTAGTTTTCCAGCTTTTTGCAGCCCAGACTTTGAAAGCAGATAGACTCGGACGAAAACCCACGAACCAACAAATTAGTCCTCTTTTTTCCAAATCTTCAATGCCAATCTGAATGTTACCCATATCAAGCTTAACAATAGGAGTTCCATCAGCTGCTTTAAGACATCCTGACTCCGTTTTCCTGGGATCAATCTTAGGCATTCTTAGAGGTTTATGGGAAGCCCTAAGATTGATATTAGCATTGGGCTGAGGCTGTCCACCATGGAGGGCATCCCTAAAATTCATTTTTGGGACTGAGTCTTCAAAATTCTTACCCTTGAAAGGGGTTTTCATAGTAGAATTATTTTGTGGGTGCACCTTAGCACCAGATTCACTTGAGATATGAGCCATTTTTTGATCAACTGCTTGAAACTTGTTTCGTGATCTCTTTAATCCTTGCCCTAGACGCCGTGGAAAGGTATGGTTTTCACTTTTCTTTTGTGCAGCAAATTGGAAGCCGTTGTCACTCAAGTTCACGATATGATCTGTTGAAAGACAAATTTCTAACCCATATTGGATCCCCTCCAACATATCCTGCTAAAATATTGAGCATAAACCACAAAAATATTGGCCGCTAGGGCCCGAAGGCCCTAAAAACCAACCTCTGGAGCTGCTTGCACTCAACCCGAGATGAAACCCTCGCATAGCCGCTTGCCAAATATCTCGTTCACACATAGGGATGCGCTAGGATCTGTGTTGCTCCAAATGATATGAAAATTGGTGGAGACGTTCTAGGGTTTTTCAGGCATCTACCCTCAAAATTTTAGCTCAATCCGAGTCCGGATGAGTGAGATATGGCCAAAACGAGTTCGATAGTTTGGGCAGTCCTACAAAAAATGTCCCTCCACAAATTTATCTTCTCGAGGAGGATCAAGATCAATCTAGGCTAGTCCTATTTATTTTTTCAAGTAGTAAAAAAATTATCTCCTTGCAATAAGAATGAAATAAATGTAGTGTATCCCTTATACTTTTAAGGTTTCAAGAGAAATGTAATAAAGAAATAGATATGGAGGACATCTATGGAAATTAAGACTTTTAGGGAAGTATTAATCCTTGTTGTTTTCAATTTGTGCATGTTTTATGGTTATATTTCCTTAATTGCAATAGACCCTATTATGGGTGAGACTTTTTGGATGTTACAAAACCCTTTCTAATATAAATGGGAGCCATAGACCCCTTACTCGCTACATTTCTAGAGGAAAATATTGAAGATCCATCCTTGCCTAGAGCCTATGAGGTCGTAATAATAGTAGAACAATGGTGTATTTCTAAAAGGGGTGAGGTGGATCAATCATCATTGCTTAACCCTAAGGATCATAATTAGACACCACCCATGATTCAGGCTGAGGCACAACCTCCTCCCATGATGAACTGTTCTTTAGGAGTTATGGATTCCAACCAACACCAACCATCTAATCTAGCACCCTTGAATCAAATGATGTCTAATGTGAAAAATCAATGGGATGAAGTTGAATGTCCAAATTTCACAACCACCTTAGATATCATCCAAGAGGAGGTGCAAGTTGCAAATTCAATACCCACCAATGAGGATTGTGGTGAACAAGCCCATCAAGATGTAGAGATTGACTCAAAGTTGAAAATGTATGAGCCTTTAGAAATAAAGGGCTTGGAGTCATTATTTACATAAGAGGATTGGGATAATATCAGAAAGAGTGACAGGGAATTTGAAAAGGAATCAATAGATGAATCTAAAGAATCGCTAGAAGACATGATAGAGTTTCATCACTTTTTTCGAAGGATAATTATTATGGTGATCAAGAAAGCAAACATAAGTCAAGTTATGACTTAGAGTCATTATTTACAAATGAGGATTTTAGTAATCACACAAATCTGAATACGAGAAATGATTCTATCATAGAAACCCTTGAGCCACAAAATATGGTTGAAGACGAATTGGAAGAAGAGTTTCTTGAAGAATATGAATATTACGAGGATATGATAGAATTTCATCTCATGGTTCTAGACAACAATTACTGGAAGACATGTGTAGAATAATTTATTACTCCTACTAATAAAATTTCTATTTCATTTGATATGCGGGATGATAAAATTGCTATCTCACTTGAAATTTGTGCAATCCTTGTACAACCATAAAATGATTAGCCATTTTTTGAAATAGAGAACAATCCAAGATTCAATCATCTTGAGGATAAGTTTATTGAACACCTTGCTAAAAGAGAAATGGAATATTGGGATAATCATAGAAATTTGAATACAATAATTGATCCCATTGAAGAGACCCTTGACCCACCACAAATGGTTGAAAGTGAATTGAAGGAGGAATTAATAGAAGAATATAAATATTATGAGGAAGATGCAATAGATTTTTATTCTATGGGTTTAGAATATAATTATTATAATAGTTGGGGAGGATATGTAGAATCATTGTTTTCTCACACTCCTATTGATGAAACTTCAATTTCACTTTATTTTCATGATGAAGTTGCTATCAAACACAAAGAAATTGTAATTCCTTTCCAATCAGGAAATGGTATATCATTTGCGGGAGTAGAAAAGGTTCCAAAATTTGATCACGTTGAATGTAAATTTTTTGAAGATCTTGTTGAAATATAAATGGAATAAATGGTAATGTTTCTAATGACTCATCTATTTTGGATAAATAAGAGGTAAAATCTTCTATTTCATTCTGGAATACTGAAAATTTGGGTACAAATTCACATGATTGTTTTGAAAATTTGAATGAAGAAATACCATTGGTGGTCAGTAAGGAATAAAAATTGACTCCATTCCTCAAAATGATGGAAATGTTGCTTCATTTGAAATGACTCAAATGATTGATCAGGAAGATGTGTTATTTGACACATCCCTAGATAGACAAGACTTATGGTTTGAAAAGGATGGGCATATTTTGAATTGGGTGCCTAATTTTGGCATTTTTGATGAACAGGTAATTGATGAAGGTGAAAGGCTATAAGATGATAATGATGGAGATAATAAGAAACAAGAATATGTCACAAATACTCTCCAGGTCTTGGTAAATGAACTTGTATCAAAGGTAAAATATAATCTTTTGGGTTCAACCATTCGAACTCTAGGTAAAATTTTATCTAATGGTTGGTTGGATTCAAATGCTATCAATGATGAAATGCCATTTGGGATTGATAAAGAATTTGAATTAATTTCTCCTCACACCACTAATGATATTGCTTTTTCAAATGAAACAAAAGTAGATATGCTTTAGCTATTGAATCAAATTCATCAGCAAGTAATAATTGAATCTAGGATACAAAATTGCAGTGATCCTAAAATAGTAAATATCCTAGATGCTTGCAAACTCTTGTATAAGTTTGATTGGCCTAAAAATATGGAAAATAAATTGGATTTAAAATTTTTAGAAATAGGCTCTTACTTGCAAAACCTCATTTTTGAAAAGGAGAGCCTAATTCTACATCATGTTTTGAATGGTGAAATTTGCATTTTAACGAATAGACAAGAAATAATTGATGATTTGAAGCTCCACTATGGTATTTCTAATGAAACTAGATTAAATTGGTGGGGTGAAAGAGGAAAAATGAGAATTCTTGTATTGTTTTGTCTAATCTTACTTTCATTGGATTTATGTAGAGCTTGGCATGTTTATCATGTTATGTGTCTTTTAAAGTGTGCTAATCGTGTTTGGGATCCAGGGAAGTGATAGTCCAAATTTTTTGCTTCATCTTGTACATTATTGTATATAGTTCTGGTTTTCAAGGTTTTGTTTTAGATTTGTTGTTTTGGTGCCTTGTCTTTAATTTTTTGTTTAGTTTTTCTTTCTTGTTAGTTTGCATTAGGTTAGGTGTTGATTTATTTCCAAGTTTTGGTTTATGAGTTTTGTGTTTTGAGGTTGGTCCCTCTATTTGAGGTGATGTTTTGTGGTCGCTACTAATGGCCTCTTGATCATTTTTTTTTTCTTTGTCATGAAGGGTGAATTGCCTATCATGTGGATCAAGGCAAAAGGGATGAAGTTGTTTAGTAACTTCTCCTAGATTTTGGGGCTAAGATAGTGAATTTTAGAATACCGAATCAGTTTGCTAAAGCTACACATGAACACATCATATAAAGGACATGCTTTGATATCTTGAAGAATGAAGTCATTTTGGTTTGCAAATTAAGGAAAAAATGTAATACGTTCCATCCCTAACTTCAAATACTCTCTAGACCATGTGGTGCATAAATTTTTGCAAGGTCTTTAAAAAAACAAGCAAAGGAAAACATGCTAAAATCAGTCACTAGGCGTAGATAAAATCTACCGGGGCTATAGATGCCTAACTGGCAGTAGGTCTCTATCTAGAAAAATCTTGTACAAAAAAAAGGTATTGCAAAATATCAATTAAACCATGGGTAATGTAGATAAAATCTACCAGGGCTATGGACGCTTGACTGGCAGTAGGGCTCTATCTATAAAATTCCTTTTGGGAGAAATATTTCTATAGCCTAAGTGTAGGTCAGGTGATGGAATCCAAATTTTTTTCAAGCATGCAAAATGAACTCATGTTTACACACACTAAGCAAGCAATGATTCATGTGTTTCCAGTTGAAGTTGTCTACCCTCATCTTCTTTGGATGTTGCTAGATAATGTATATCCTTCTGATATTTGGTTTGTTTATTTTGTAGAATTGGGTTCTTCACCTGAAATGCTCATGAGAATTTCCTAGAAGAGTCACCATTTGTTGTGTCCATTGCACAACTTACCCCAAAATTGGGGACCCACCTTAAAATTTCTGGTTTGGGAGTTTTGGTTGTTTTTGGGTGATATTTTTGATGTTTTTTTTTTCTTTTAAATTTATGTTCCAATGTTTTGTGTGTTGAATTAGAGTGATGCGTCTAAGGTGTTGGTTTTAAACTTTAAATGTTAATTTTAAAGTTTCTATTTTATTTTATTTTATTTTTACTTTAATAGCCAAAATGGATTGATTTGAAATATATATAATAAAATAAATAAATAAAATAATAAAATAAATAATATATATATATATATATATATATATATAAAACTAAAAAAGGAAATTAAGAATAAATATATTTATATGTATATAAATATATAAATATATATTTAAATCAATTGAAATAGAGCCATCTGCGCTTTTTGTTAGTTTCATGCTACTTTGAGTTCTATAGTTTCAAATGTTTTTGAAATGACCATTTTAGACTTTAGAATTAAATTACTTGTTAATTTGAAATAATTTAAAAAGTGTTATTGTTAATGGTCACATGGTTAGCAACCAGCAGACCCGACCATAGCTTTGAGGTGGATGAAGGCACGATGTTCAATGAGCATGGCAGAGACATGAGATGGCATTGCATCAAGCATGTTAACCAAGGATAATGTAGTAGTGGGGTACACTACAATGTGGAAGATGTCATCATGTTGCCGGTGAAGATGACGTGCCCAAATCACATAGACCCAAACTGGATAGCATCAATACTGAATCATAGACATCGAATCAGACCAATACAATAATGGTTAAACAATTCTAGACTTACATGGATGAAATTTGTTGCTTGGCGATGTGGATTGTAGGATTTTACTTCTTTAGAATTGGACCGACGACTCAACATGGGAGGACTAACACGTAGACCATATGCTGAGGATGCAACAATCGTGCAGTCAATAGGATGAGCAGTGATGTGGACCCGCACATTGGGCCAGAGTTAGTAGAGTGGGTTGACATTGAATGCTAGGACATAATTGGAGGACGTCGATGTAGTCTTAGACAAGGACACACAGGTGCACGAAAGGTTCAAACTTGGAGCATTGGAAATTCGACGTAGAATATTAAAAAAATGTTTGCATGGACACCAAGTCCCGTGTGGTGACACGTAACTGGAGCTCTAACTAGGCAATGAGGAAAGAGGTCCGATCGTGGTGGATTTGGGTGTTTGAGTAAATTTCTCATACTCCCATCATCAAAATCATCATATTTCATTGATGTCCAAGAGGATTGTGAGGATGAAAAAATATGCATACGGTGTGGACGTGCAAGGTGGAATCTAGCACGACAAGACCAAAAATGATAGGGTTGGATTGTGGACGTGGTAAGTTGATGTAGCGATGGCACCAACAACACATATAGATGGGCCATTCAAAGACTTCAAGATGATGATGGGATTTTATTTTCATAGATGTCTATGGCAACCAAAACCATAGAATTTTATTGAAGGACGAGTCCATATATGTGATGATATGGATGAGCAACGCAACTCATAAAACTAGTCGACAGTTACGAGAGATTGTAGGATTACACCAAAGCATGGATATGACAAAGATTTGATGATATGGACTTAGGTATTTGATCATTAATCTAAGTATTTGTTGATGAAGGACCTAAAATTATAGTGTTTGAATGCATTATGGCTCGGTGTATTCATTTCAGTTGAATGATTATAGGAGATTCAGTGGTTTTGAAATATACGAACAATTTCGTGGCAGATTGGGTAGCAAGTTTAGTGATGAATTGAAAATAAAGATAGATTTGATTTAGATTAGACCACATTAAATCTAGATAATAAGAATATATTATATTTCTAGTCCTACTAAGGGCCTTCATGATCCTTTGAACAATTATCGTACAAGCTACTAGGTTATTTTGGGTGTATAGCGAGCCCAATCTACTGGCTACTCAAATAGGGTCTCATGTGTACTTACACCTCTAGTGGAAGCAGGGTTATGCAGAGTGGAAAATATTCACAAATTGAGTGAATATTAGGATTTCCAAAATTAGAAATTGGCTAATATGAGGACCCTTGATGTCGGCCCATTCACTTAAAATTTTTAGGACCAATTTTTTCTTAGGGTCAATTCACCACAATATATATCCAAACATAGGTATATTTGTACTCGTTGAAAAGCTCTTTTTGAGCCTGATATAATGATGGTGTTTTTATGAAGTTATAATATGATTTAATAGGTTAAAATTTTCCCCAAATATGACCTTAATTTTTAGGGCTTCAAATTCCCCAAATTTTGGTGTGAAGATGATTGATTTGATTTGCTTAGGATTCGCCTTGATTCACCTTGATTTCGATTAGGATTCGCCATTGTTTTACAAGTATATTTGGATTCCAACCCCTTATGCATAGCATTGACTGGAATATATAAATAGGTATACTATTACCCCTTGCATAGCATCTTAGTCACATATCCAAGTGATCACTCCCACATATCATTGGCAACACATATATCAAAAATTTCTCATGTACCAATCAATATATAGAGATATTTAGTATATATAAAGGTCCTTGAGCCATATATGTCAAATTTGGTATATCAAGGAAAGGGGATATAAGGTTGCTAAAACATATTCTTTTCTTCTTTAATCAACTTTATAAACTTTAACACCTAATTAACTGAGACTTTCCTTCTAATCCATGGCCAAGACACTACCTGTTGATAATAAATTAGCCATTAACTTTAAGCTCCTAATGGAAATTAAAGACGACCAACCCACCTTTGATAATCCTAGTTTTATGTAATAAGGTGAAGTTTCTACACCTTCAGGTTCTCTAACCTTCTGTTGTGGCCATTGCACAACTTACCCCAAAATTGGGGACCCACCTTAAAATTTTTGTTTTGGGAGTTTTGGTTGTTTTTGGGTGATAGTTTTGATGTTTTTTTTAGTTTTTAAATTTATGTTCCAATGTTTTGTGTGTTGGGTTAGAGTGATGGGTCTAAGGTGTTTTTTTTAAACTTTAAATGTTAATTTTAAAGTTTCTTTTTTATTTTATTTTATTTTTATTGTAATAGCCAAAGTGGATTGATTTGAAATATATAATAATAATAACAATAATAATAATAATAAATAAACAATATATATATATATAAAAGGAAAGTAATAATAAATAAATATATATTTAAAAAAATTGAAATACAGCCATTTGTGCTTTTTGTTAGTTTCATGCCACTTTGAGTTCTATAGTTTCAATTGTTTTTGAAATGGTCCTTTTAGACTTTAGAATTAAATTACTTGTTAATTTGAAAGAATTTTAAAAAACGTTATTGTTAATGGTCACAAGGTTAACAACCGACGGACCCCACCATATTTGTGAGGTGGATGGAGGCATGATGTTCAATTAGAATGATAGAGACATGATATGGCATTGCATCGGGTATGTTAACCAAGGAGAACACAATAGTGGGGTCCACTGCAATGTGGAAGAGGTCATCGTGTTACCGATGAAGATGACGTACCTAAATCACATAGACCCAAACTGGACAACATTAAGATGAAATCATAGACATCAACTCAAACCAATGCAGTGATGGTTAAATGATTCTAGATTTATGTGGACACAAGTTTTTTCCTGGGAATAAGGATTGTAGGATTTTGCTTCTTTGGACTTGGACCAATGACTCGACATGGGACGACTAACGTGTAGATCATATTCTTAGGATATAGTGATCGCACAATCAACATGATGAGTAGTGATATGGACCTACACATTGGGTCATATTTAGCAGAGTGGGTCGACATTGAATGCTAGGACATGGTTGGAGGACATTAATGTAGGATTAGAGAAGGACACACTGATGTGCAAAAGGTGTAAACTTGGAACCTTAGACCTTCAACATAAACTATCAAATAGATGTTTGCATGGACACCAAGGCCTACATGCTGACACGTAACCAGAGCTTTGATTGGAAAATGAGGAAAATGGTCCAACCATGGTGGGTTTGGGTGTCTGAGTAAATTTCTCATACTTCCATCACTAAAATCATTGTATTTCATCGACGCCCGAGAGGATGGTAAGGACGCAAATAGATGAAGATAGTGTGGATGTACGAGGTGGATGTAACAACCCCAGTTGTTACTTCTCATCCACTAATATATTTTTTTTAAACCCATATAATAATCGTGTTCACCTTTCAATGAGTCAAGAGTATAACAATGATCTAAGATAAGGATATCCCAAATGCTCAATAAGTGATCCGAGCCATAAAATATTAATCCAAAGTCACATTTAAATTCATTTATAGCCATTCATAAATAGGAGTACCATATCATTTAATTCCTCCATACCATCACCATTTGATGTGAGGATAATACAATGGCTAAGTCCTTCATGAGGACATCTCAATGGTTTTACCATTAATTGGGAGTTTTACCCAAAGGGAAGCATTCCCTCCTTCCCATACTATCCATGAAGACTAGTATTTAGGATATAGTCATTAATATTATTATTTCTCATGAAAAATTACACATGAATTGGGATATTGTCTTAAGCACCATTATAGAATTCACTCATTTAGTAGGTGTGATGGTGTTGGTGGTTGTCTAAATTATCAAATTTCATGAAGTGATTGGTTTGCTTCTATCTTAGGTGGATGGTGTGGATATTGTTTTGTCTCATATTATTATGAAGGTTATCCATGAATTTCCTTCTACACTATCATAGTCCATGAGAGAGAATTTAAATACATCCATATAATCTACTAGAGTAACATAAATCCCAATACCATACATTTGACAATGTGTAATATCCAAAGTAATTCCATTACTTGCTTATATTCCAAACATATGTCACCTAACATTTATTAGAGATGAATACTACAATATGAAGACTTTATCTCTAATTTACAAAGCTTGTAATCAAATACATAAAACATTACAAATAATAGTTGATTTTATATAAAAAAATTTAGCCTTTCATAATTACATTGGAACTATCTCAATACAAGCTTATACATGATGAACATTTCAATAGTCTTCAAAAGGTGTTGTCCGGTCCTTATTTGAAATATCTTGAGTTCTTCATGGTTGGAAGAAATGATAGTGAAGGGATCAAGACAAATCGGATGTAAAGTATGCCAAATGCATTACAAGTAATCCATGCTTATCAAATTTGAATAAAATCATGCATCACACATTTGCCAAATGTATATCACATACAAGAAATCACCAAGCATGAATCACAGATTCATTCATATTTTATATTTCTAAACAAGGATTAATTTTTAATCCCATTCATCATTCATTTGGATTACCACCAAACATAGGGAAGAGTCCCATACCTCTTCCCAAGGAATGGACACCAATCCAATCCTTCCAAACTAGAAGATTTTCCATTCTTCTAGTGGTTATATCCATTTACAAATTTCATATATGCAGAATTTATAATTTCACTTATACATTCAATTTAACAATCTAAGTGACATCAAATCAACATTCAAAAACATTGAATTCCATACCTTATAAACCAATCAATTTCTATCCAATATAGATCTTTCTCCATAGTTCAAGTTCTTACTCTAGCTATAGATACTATGATAACAAAGAGGAGTATTTTAAGCATTCTATATGATTCCTTTGAAACCCAATTACTACAAAAGAAAGACTGTATTTGGTAAATTTCTATATCATTTTATGACAAAATATATACTCTCAACCTCCATAAAGTAAATAGATTCTAATATGCATTGATCTTTATCACAAAAAGCCTTTCAATACAATAGATATTATTCACTTCCATTCGGATCATATATTTAATATCTCTATTAACCTATAAAGGTATTGAGTGACTAAAACCTATGGTTTATTTGCTATGTCCAACATAATGCTTTGAACTTAATGTTACTCTAAGTTCAGCCATAGAAGGTTTTAAACCATAGTAAGAGGTAGGTATTAGCTTTCGTCACTAAACATTAACATCTTGGTTGTCCCTGACTCAAGCGGGATAGGTTGGCTACAGGAATGAAGAGGAAACCCATACATTTCTACATAACTCTTTTATTTGTCTATATACCAACATTTAAGAGAGTGCCATGCGATAGGGAAGGTGCACTACTGATTAATCACTTTAATCAATAGTGAAAACGATCTCGGATGGCTCAACTATGCACTGAGGAAGACGACTTCCAGATTTATGTTCAAGCATTCCACAAGGATAGAAAGACCTTAGAAAAATAGGGTATTAGTTGATTTTGAATGGGTATTAAAGTGGAATGAAATTCCAACAGAGGTCTCAACATTCTATTACATGGGAATTAGCACAGTTGATTGAATTTATACGATTCAAGCATAATAAAGGTTTGTTTTATAAGGTCGATCAATGAATCGGAAGTTTTATCGATGTCATGACATTAGAACATATGTAGCATATGAGAAATAATTTGCATAGACCACTATATCTTATCATAACCATGTTCATGCAGAGGAGTCTACTACATTGTCATACGTTAGGCTAAATTTTGATTTAAAACAAAGCATAATTCTTGAAAAATTGAATGAGAAGTTTTATAACAAGGTCTATTTTTTTTCTAGATTTCTTTCTATAGGTCATACCAAACATTCAGTTGGCTCTTAGAATGGGCTACTCCAGTGATTAGTTATATTTTGTAATTTTCCATGACCATTCACAATGACAATCAATTCCTACGTCACTATTAGAGCCATGTGTCGCAGTGGCATGCAAGACATAATAGATTGACCAGTGGACGATTAAAATTTCCAATTTAAAACATTCTATTGACAATCAAGGCCAACATGGCTTCTACAAGCTTGGATAAATGGATTTAAAGTAATGGGGTCTTATTACATCTATACCAGGGTTCCAATACTCAATGATATAATACATAATACCCTCCTTTGGACAATGTTGATAGTATTAACAATAATATTTGGACACCTAAGTTAAAATAGAAAAAAATTATTTTACAAAAAAATCTCCAAATATTAACACGAATCATCATTTAGGGTAATAGAGTAAAGAGGAGCAAATAATTTAATCATATGAAAAGGAAGAGGAAAATTCCACACAATCAAACTAATCATGGTTCTCAATGCAACGGTTTGCATGATTATCCATTATTACCAAAGTAATATGTGAGGAGATTGATTGGCTTCAAAATATCAGAGCATACAATAAAATAAAGGGGTTTGATTTGGTTGGTTCAGATCAATCGAATACCATGTAGGATGGAAACTAATGATGAGCACAATTTGGCTTATGTAGAAGGGGAACTTGAGGGTCTATTATTATGGCTCTGTGATAATCAAACAGAACCTAACTCCCTCTTAGTGCCAAATCAATAATGATAGGACCTAAGGTCATGGTCCGATGTGGCTTACCTATAACTTAGGCAGTTCAAAATAGACAACATGAGGGCTAAATTTGATTTAATCCCTACACTAGAATAATTAAAGCATTCCCTCAAGCAATATATTCAAAACAAGATGACACATAGTGCAAATGTATCAAAGAAGGAAACTAGTTACATGATAACATTCTACAAGTAATAAATGAAGCAGAATGAAAAGTCCCAACCTAGAATGCCAGCAAGGGGGTGACTCCTACTCGATTTGCACTTCTCAAGCTACCTATTTTTTCTCCAGTTTATCCTCCCAGCATAACATGACCCTTTTTTCTCAATATCAATGGTAATTTATATCTTTCTCTCTTTTTGAAAAGAAAGATGTTTCTAAATATATATATTTTATTTATTTATTTTTTCTTTCTTTCTTTCAGAAAATATGTTTCTAAATATATATGTATTATTTATTTCATCTTCTTTTTCTTACTTCATGTGAAAGTTTCCTTTAATATATATTATTTTAATGGAAATGGAATCCATAGAGATAAGAGAAGAATCTTATCCACCATTTCAACCTTCCCAAAGTGGCTATGTGTAAGAATGATTGATTATTTAAATCTACAAGGTAATTTTTTTTATGTTTTAATCAAATTAAAATTGAACAAGATCATAAAAAACAAACTACCTAATTCCTTCTAAAATAGGATCAACTAGATCAAATAATCATGCTCAACAAAATAAATCTAAATCTTTAGAAATTGCTCAAATTAATATTTCACAAAATCATAATAAATTGCATGATATTATTTTCAATATTTTCTAGAGTAATCATTATTTAATATGCATTTTCAAGTAAAATTTAATTAACCAAACTCATGCAAATCAATTGTGAAATCACACAAAATGCATACAAGCACTCGATGCATGTGCTGAGTATCCCCCATAACTGCTTTTCCTTTGATTGGGTGGGACTTTTTAGAGTAATACTCAAGTAATACCACCATCAGGGAGGTAACTAGTGATGATAGGAATATGAGCTTTACCTGTTGAGCTGTCATAGTCATCATTTCATTTCTCATCTCTTGGTGGTCAGTATTACACCTACAAGAATAAATGTTCTTGTAATAAAGCAACACAATATCATTTAATTATGATAAGTACAATGTAAATATATTAAGCATTAAAACTAGCTATCACTACACAAATAGCATATTAAAAATAGTCCTCCAAGGTGGGATGTGATAGTTGATCCCAACACAGCAAGACTAAAAATGACGGGGTTGGATTGAGGACATAGTAAGTTGATGTATCGATAGCACTAGCAACACACATAGACGGGACATTCAAAGACTTCAAGCTGACGATGGGATTTGATTTCCATAGCTATCTATGGTAACCAAAACTAGAGAATGTAATTGGATGATGGGCCCATATATGTGATGATATGGACGAGCAATGTGGTGCATCAAACCAATCGGTGGTCGTGGAAGATTGCAGGATTACACCAAAGTATGGATATGAAAAAGCTTTGATGATATGGATATAGGGATTTGATCATTAATCTAAGTCATTGATGAAGGACCCAAAATTACAGTGTTTGAAGGTATTATGGATCAGTGTATTCATTTCATTTGAATGATTATAAGATATTCAGTGGTTTTGAAACATACGAACAACACCATGGTAGATTGGGTAGTGAGTTCAGTAGTGACTTGACCAGGAAGATGGATTTGATGTGGTGTAGCCATGGGAGATTAGTTTACCATTTAAAGCGAGCACGTTCAAAATGGGTATGATTAATAGTTGGGTGTGTCAAAATTAAAATGTAAGGATACTCTTGATAGTAGTAAAATGCCATCAATATATTTGTCGTTATTACCTAGAATGCAAAGAAGCTCATTGAAGAATGCAGTATGTGATAAAGCTTATCTATCACCAGAAAGTAAAGGTCTACGAGATATTTTCAATAAGGGCCATTATTCCATAGCCATCATGGAATCTGGAATCGCAAAGAGCCATTTCTATTCCAATAAAAATGTGGGGCTTATTCACAGGTAGTCTTTCACGTAAGCAAGAGGTCATCAGTATATCCAGGTGTAGATAGTATTTCTTTCATCCTTAAGTAAAGGATCCAGTTCAACACTCACAGAGGACATACAATTCCAATGAGTCCAATCAATAGTATAGGAGGATTTTAGAATAGTAGGCAGTGTTGTTCTAAAGTGGTGTAGTGATTTGGAAGAGCTGATCGTGGGCGATAATATAGTGTGGACATGGATACGCAAACTTGGAACATTGGATAATGAGGTAGTTGGAACTAGAGATGTGTTCAAAAAGTTGAAGATATCTCCAATGGGGTGTCTACTGTATACAATATCCCAATATGGCCTGTGGAAAATGTAAACTACAAGGACATTGATCTAGATAGGATCATGGGTAGTTAATGGGAGATGTGGACTATAACGTGAACACGACAGTAATGCCAACGTATATCGACTGCATGCAAGGACAAAGTGGATACACATGTGCAGTGGCTCGATCAAACAAATATAAATGGGTCATACTACAGTGGTAGTAAAGGGATGCAACATGCATCTTTAAGTACCTACATTGCCTATAAAAAATTATCGGTGTATAATAAACCTAGGACCTGACACACACGATTGTGATTAAAGGAATATGGTTTGGTGGTAGGTATAAATAATTACAAGGATGTTATAAATTATGTAATATAAGTAGAGGATGGTAAAATATATGTGGTGTGGGAAAATGCAAATATGGAAAGCTCATGGAGCATTATGAAACCACACATGGTGACCATTCACGAAAGAAGAAAATGGAAAGTAAAACTAGGGAATATGAAACTAGACAACAGGAGAGAGGAAACAAAAGAACAGGGGGTAAATTTAAAATATCCCATCGAAACAGAGAACAAGGGGCTAGATTTTTTTGAAAGCTACACGTTGGAAGTTTTGGACATAAATTGGGTGGAAGAAGAAGGCTTTTTGAACTGCTAGAAACATTTTGGCTTCGCATTTGTATGCAGAAATGGAAGATTTTGAATAAAATATGTTCTTATTGCAAATTTTTCTCTATGCTTTAGAGTTATTTTAATGATTTTTTATGCATTACGTCGATAGCATCATTGGATAACTTTAATGCATGTTCATTCCTTAGACTCGCCATATAGAATCTTATATTGTGTGGATGTAGGTCTAACTGGTTGTGTTTATATTCAGGATAAAATATTTTCTATAGCGTAGGTTGGATTAGGGTTTTGTAGTTCCTCTTTGGTCATTTTCCACATTCTAGTCCATATTCCAATTTTTTTTTTTTTTTTTCATTTTTTGTAACCCTTCCCTTCTTGCATTTTTTTAAATTCAGAAAATAAAATAAAAAATTAAAATTAAAATTAAATTCCAAAAATAGATGCACGGATCCATAGAATAAGCTTTAATGTTTCATGTTATGCAATTTTGATTTCATTTTGGGCTAAATTCGAAATTACAAAAAATATTTAAAGGTAAGTTTTAAAAGGGTTTTGTAATTTCTGATTTTGCATGATTTTACGTTTTAAAGGTGGATTAAGTTGCAAGCTTGATATTCTTGTTGTTCAAGCGATGAATTGCCTTCTCTTCATGAAAATTACAATTTCATAAAAGAGGGGTAAAGCAATAAATTGACTTCTCTTTATGAAAATCAATTTTAACAAAGGGGATTATTTATTTGGCATCTCAAAGGCCATTACTTTTACCAAGTTATTCATGTAGATTATTTTATTTTCATGCACAAAGCAACATAAAAGGAATTCAATCATCATTTCATTGTTCACATTTTGGAGATAAATCTTCTATTTCATGCTCAAAGTAAGGTTTAAAGAAGGTTAATATTGTTTAAATCTACTTAATAAAGGAAGATAAAATCTACCTAAAAAACCTCAAGATAAAATGAACTAAGGCTTTTCATCGTGGTCATATGAGGGTCAATCTCATTTTCTTTTCTTTTAAATTTCATGAATAATCACTAGCATAACATAATAAAGTAAAACCAACACAGACCCCTTGTTAACAGTTACTTGCAATCACTAAGATATTCTAGCACTTATTTGACACATCTTTATGAGATTACAAGCACTCATTAAGTAAAAGGAACCTTGGAGAAATTTCTTTTTCTTTGCAAGAGAGGGTTTTGTCTCAAAATCATAAATGTGAGTGTGGTTTTGCAATTGGGTAAAATTACCACTCAATATTTTTGTACTAAAAAGAGGGCGTGATTTGGTTATTTTATTTGTAAATGCTAAGTTTTTAATTGTTGTTTTAAATAATTTAAATTGTTCATGCAATGAATAATATGATTTTGTGGAACCATAGAGCTCCGAATTGCTAAATATTTCATGTCCTATTGACCATTATATTTGGCCTCCTTTAGCACTCAACATTTTGGTGCTAGAAGGAGGGCATAAATTGGTTTACTTTATTTTCTATTTAGATGCTACATTTTTCATGTTTTTTTGAAAGTTTTATTTGAAGACATTGATCTTGGCTAACAAGGTATTGTTGATCACATTCATTGATTTGACAAGTCCTTAATTAATGATCCATTAATGCTAACATTTTTGTAAATTGAAAGGTAGTCTTCATTACTATGGTTTAATTGATGCATATATTTTGGTTGATGCTAAAATGATGATATATATGTTAAACATTTGAGATTTTTTAGTCATTTCATACTTCTTTGCAAGATATATTTATTTGACTAACAAGATTGGTACTAAAGTTATATTCTTTAAGGTTCACTAATGGCAAGGCTTACTCCAGCAAAATTGGCATCCCATATGGGTCATCATTATCATTCTAAAAACATTCCTACCCATCAAATCCTAGAAGGTGCAAAAGATTATTTACCTCAATTTAAGCATGATGTGGATCAAGCCAAGGAACATATTCAGAGATACAAAGACATGTTAATTTATTTGAAAATTATGCATGAAGATGTCACTTGTAGGCTATTTTTGTACACATTGGATGAGGTTGCATTTGATTGGTACCTCCACTCACCTATAGATTATGTCCTATATTGGGATACACTAGAGGTAATTTTTCTCAACCATTTTGGAAAACCGATTGACCTAGTTGTGATATTGAATCAATTTTTCACTATCTGTAAGGAACCTAATGAGTCCATGAGCTAATTTAATGAAAGGTTCCATAGATCGTATATCAAAATGGATACACATTACATAATTTTAAAGGAATAAACCTTTCAAATATATGTGGTATCCATAGAATCCTTACTTGCTACATTTATAGAGAAACATATTGAGGATCCATCCTTGCCTAGAGCCTACGAGGCCGCAATAATAGTAGAAAAATGGTGGATTTTGAAAAGTTGTGATGTGGATAAATCATCATTGCTTAACCCTAAGGCTCAATAAAATACCACCCATGAGTCAGGCTGAGGCACAACCTCCTCCCATAATGAATAGTTCTTCAGGAGTTATGGATTCCAACCAACACCAACCATCTAATATAGCACACTCAAATCAAATGATGTCTAGTGTGAAAAATCATTGGGATGAAGTTGAATGTCCTAATTTCACAACCATATTAGATATTGTCCAAGAGGAGTTGCAAGTTTCAAATTCAATACCCACCAATGAGTATTGTGGTGAACAAGCCCATCAAGATATAGATATTGACTCAGAGTTGAAAATGTATAAGCCTTTAGAAATAAAGGGATTGGAGTCATTATTTACACAATAGGATTGGGATAATATTAGAAAGAGTGAAAGGGAATATGAAAAGAAATCAATAGATGAATCTAAAGAATTGCAAAAATACATGATAGAATTTCATCACTTTTTTCGGAGGACATTAATTATGGTGATCAAGAAATCCAACATAAGTCAAGTTATGACTTACAGTCATTATTTACAAATGAGGATTACAATAATCACACAAATCTAAAAATGATAAGTGATTCCATCATAGAAACCCTTGAGCCACAAAATATGGTTTAAGATGAATTGGAAAAAGAGTTTCTTGAAGAATCTGAAGATTACGAGGATATAACATAATTTCATCTCATGGGTCTAAATGACAATTACTAGAAGAAATGTGTAGAATAATTTATTACTCCTACTGATGAAATTTCTATTTCACTTGATATGCAGGATGATAAAATTGTTATCTCACATGAAATTTGTGCAATCCCTATACAACCAGAAAATGATAAGCCATTTTTTGTAATAGAGAAAGGTTCAATCATTTTGAGGATAAGTTTATTGAACACCTTGCTAAAATAGAAAGGGAATATTGGGATAATAATATAAAGTTGAATACAATAATTTATCCCATTGAAGATACCCTTGACCCACCATAAATATTTGAAAGTGAATTGAAGGAGGAATTAATAAAAGAATCTAAATATTATGAGGAATATGTAATAGAGTTTCATCCCATGGGTTTAGAAGATAATTATTATAATGGTTGGGAAAGATATGTAGAATCATTGTTTTCTCACACTCCTATTGATGAAACTTCCATTTCACTTAATTTGCATGATGATGAAGTTGCTATCTCACACAAAGATCTTGCAATTCCTTTCCAATCAGAAAATGGCATATCATTTGCGGGAGTAGAAAAGGTTCCAAAATTCGATCATGTTGAATGTGAATTTATTGAAGATCTTGTTGAAATAGAAAGGGAAGAAATGGTAAATATTTCTTATGACTCATCTATTTTGGATAAGGAAGAGGTAAAATATTCTCTTTCATTTTGGAATATTGAAAACTTGGGTACAAATTCACATGATTATTTTAAAAATTCAAATGAAGAAATACCATTGGTGGTCAGCAAGAAATTAGAATTGACTTCCATTCCCCCAAATCATGGAAATTTTTCTTCATTTGAAATGACTCAAATGATTGATCAGGAAGATGTGTTATTTGAGAGATCCCTAGATAGACAATACTTGTGGTTTGAAAAGGATGGGCATATTTTGAATTGGGTGCCTAATTTTGGTGTTTTTGATGAACAAGTAATCGATGAAGGTAAAAGGCTACAAGATAATAAAAATGGAGATTAGAAAAGACAAGAAGATGTCACAAATCCTCTCCAAGTCTTGGTAAATGAACATGTATCAAAGGTAAAATATCACCTTTTGGGTTCAACCATTCAAACTCTAGGTAAATTTTTATCTAATGGTTAGTTCGATTCAAATGCTATCATTGATGAAATACCATTTGGGTTTGATAAAGAATTTGAATTAATTTCTCCTCCCACCACTAATTATATTGCTTTGTAAAACAAAAAAGAAGTAGATAGGCTTGAGCTATTGAATCAAATTCATCAGCAACTAATAATTGAATCTAGGATACAAAATTGCAGTGATCCTTACTTAGTAAATATCCTAGATGCTTGCAAACTCTTGTATAAGTTTGATTGGCCTACAAATATGGAAAATGAATTGGCTTTAAAAATTTTAGAAATAGTCTCTTACTTTCAAAACCTCATTTTTGAAAAGGAGAGCCTAATTCTACATCATGTTTTGAATGGTGAAATTTGTATTTTAATGAATAGACAAGAAAAAAATGAAGATCAATTATTGTCTTATCAATTTAATGATTTGAAACTCCACTATTGTATTTCTAACAGAACCAGATTAAATTGGTGGGGTGAAAGAGGCAAAATGAGAATTCTTGCATTGTTTGGTCTAATATTACTTTTGTTGGATTTATGTAGAGCTTGGTATGCTTATCAGGTTATGTGTTTTTAAAGTGTTCTATTCATGTTTGGGATCTAGGGAAGTGATAGTCCAAATTTTGTGCTTCATCTTGTACATTATTGTATATAGTTTTGGTTTTCAAGTTTTTGTTTTAGACTTTCTATTTTGGTGCATTGTCTTTAATTTTTTGTGTGGTTTTTCTTTCTTGTTAGTTTGCATTAGCTTAGGTGTTGATTTATTTCCAATTTTTAGTTTATGAATTTTGCATTTTGAGGTTGTTCCCTCTGTTTGAGGTGATGTTTTGTGGTTCCTACTAATGGTCTCTTTGTCATTTTTTGTGTTCCTTTTTCATGAAGGGTGAATTGCCTATCACGCGGATCAAGGAAAAGGGGATGAAGTTGTTTAGTAACCTCTCCTAGATTTTGGGGCTAAGATAGTGAATTTTGGAATATCGAATTATTTTTCTAAATCTACACACGAATACATCATATTAAAGGGTATGCTTTGAAATCTTGAAGGATGAAGTCATTTTGGTTTTCAAATTAAGGCAAAAATGTAATATGCTCCATCCCTAACTTCAAATACTCTCTAACCCATGTGGTGCATAAATTTTTGCAAGGCCTATAGATGCTTGACTAGCAGTAGGGCTCTACCAGAGCTATAGATGTCTGACTAGTAGTTGGTCTCTATCTAGAAAAAGCTTGTACAAAAAAAAGGCATTGAAAAATATCAATTAAACCATGGGTAATGTAGATAAACTCTACCGAGGCTATGGATGACTGACTGGTAGTAGGGCTCTATCTGTAAAATTCCTTTTGGGAGAAATATTTTTATAGCCTAAATACAAGTCAGGTGATGGAATTCAGATTTTTTCAAGCATGCAAAATGAACTCACATCTACAAACAATAAGAAAGCTATGATTCATATGTTTCCATTTGAAGCTATCTACCCTCATCTTCTTTGGATGTTGCTAGATAATGTATATCCTTATGATATTTGGTTTGTTTGTTTTGCAGAATTGGGTTCTTCACCCGAAATGCTCATGAGCATTTCCCAACAGATTCGCCATTTGTTGTGTCCATTGCACAACTTACCCCAAAATTGGGGACCCACCTTAAAAGTTTTGGTTTGGGAGTTTTGGTTGTTTTTGGGTGATAGTTTTGATGTTTTTTTTTTGTATTTTAAATTTATGTTTCAATATTTTATGTGTTGGGTTAGAGTGATGGGTCTAAGGTATTGGTTTTAAACTTTAAATGTTAATTTTAAAGTTTCTCTTTTATTTTATTTTATTTTGATTTTAATAACCAAAATGGATTGATTTTAAATAAATATATATATATATATATATATATATATATATATATATATATATATATATATATATATATATATATATATTTAAAATCAATCCATTTTGGTTATTAAAACTCAAAATAAAATAAAATAAAAGAGAAACTTTAAAATTAACATTTAAAGTTTAAAACCAATACCTTAGACCCATCATTCTAACCCAACACATAAAATCAATACATTTTGGTTGTTTTTGGGTGATAGTTTTGATGTTTTTTTTTTGTATATTAAATTTATGTGTTGGGTTAGAGTGATGGGTCTAAGGTATTGGTTTTAAACTTTAAATGTTAATTTTAAAGTTTCTCTTTTATTTTATTTTATTTTGAGTTTTAATAACCAAAATGGATTGATTTTAAATATATATATATATATATATATATATATATATATATATATATATATATATATATAAATAAAATAAAAATAAATAAACAAAAAAAAAAATTAAAAATATATATATAAATAAAAAGGAAATTAATAATAAATATATTTATATGTATATAAATATATATTTAAATCAATTGAAATAGAGTCATATGTGCTTTTTTTTTAGTTTCATGCTACTTTGAGTTCTATAGTTTCAAATGTTTTTGAAATGGTCATGTTGTGGAGTTTTCCTGCTTACCCTAAGAAGATTTTTCACATCATGGGGAACTCTAGAGATCACAACCAACACTGTAAATTTTAGCTGATCCACCTTTTTAACCTAATAATATATTACACATAAGGCTCTACAGATTAGGTAGGGTAAGTAAACCCCAAACGGTGGGCTCATCTATTAGAATTTATAATTCAAGTACCCACTAAGCCAGAAAAAAATGTTTTTAATATTTCTTTGAAAATATTGTGACCAAACCTATCATTAATGGAGCTTAACAAGACTATACCAGTGCCATGTCCATTGGGTAGTCGTAGTAGGTTTTAAATGTGTTGAGCAAGGTGCAGTAACAGTATTGTCATTATTGTCAACATAGTCAGATAGATCTGTTGATGCAATGGACAGGAAGTTCAAAAGCTAGTCAGATGCAGAAGACATGAATTCAAAGATTATTCAAAGTATGTATAGTAATTTTCCAAGAAGACCGAAGTGGCCCATATGCTAAAAATCAAAAGAAAATCACAAGGAAGAAAACTCTCACGATATCGCGACATGTTGAGCAAGAAATAAAAACTGTCGTGATATCGCGACATGTTGAGCAAGAAAGAAAAATGTCGTGATATCGCGACATGTTGAGCAAGAAATAAACATGTCGCGATATCGCGACATGTTGAGCAAGAAATAAACATGTCGCGATATCGCGACATGTTGAGCAAGAAATAAACATGTCGCGATATCGCGACATGTTGAGCAAGAAAGAAAAACGTCACGATATTGCGACATGTTGAGAAGAAAGAAAAATTGTCGTGATTTCGCGACATGTTCGAAGAGAAAGCACAAGCAAGAAAAATTGTCGCGATTTCGTGACATGTTGGAAGAGAAAAAGGCAAGTAGAAAAAGTGTCACGATTTCATGACATATTGCAAGAGAGATAGTACGAAAGAAAAAGTGTCACGATTTCACGACATGTTGGAAGAGAAAAAGGCAAGTAGAAAAAGTGTCGCGATTTTGTGACATATTGCAAGAGAGATTGTACGGAAGAAAAAGTGTCATGATTTCGTGACATATTACAAGAGAGAGAGTCCGAAAGAAAAAGTGTCATGATTTCATGACATATTGCAAGAGAGATTGTACGGAAGAAAAAGTGTCACGATTTCACGACATGTTGGAAGAGAAAAAGGCAAGTAGAAAAAGTGTCGCGATTTCATGACATATTGCAAGAGAGATAGTATGAAAGAAAAAGTGTCGCAATTTCATGACATGTTGGAAGAGAAAAAGGCAAGTAGAAAGAGTGTCGCGATTTTGTGACATATTGCAAGAGAGATTGTACGGAAGAAAAAGTGTCACGATTTCGTGACATATTGCAAGAGAGAGAGTCCGAAAGAAAAAGTGTCATGATTTCATGACATATTGCAAGAGAGATTGTACGAAATAAAAAGTGTCACGATTTCGTGACATATTTCAAGAGAGAGAGTCCAAGAGAAAAAGTGTCGCGCTATCGTGACATGTTGTGTTTTCGCGACCCGAAGGCAAGAGAAAGAGCAAAGGAGAAAAAGTGTCGCGATATCGCGACATGTCGCATTATCATGACTAAAGGAGGAGAGAGAAAGTAAGAAGGCAGAAGTGTCGTGATATCGTGACAAAAGTAAAAAGGAAGAGTATGGAAGCGAAAGTGTCACGATATTGTGACATGTATTTTTGCGGTCTAAAGCAAAAAGAAAATGCAAGGAGAAAAAGTGTCGCGATATCGCGACATGTATTTTCGAGGCCGAAGCAAAGAGAAAATGCAAGGAGGAAAAAGTGTCACGATATCGTGACATGTATTTTTGGGGGCTGAAGCAAAGAGAAAGTGCAAGGAGAAAAAGTGTCGCGATATCACGACATGTAGCATTTTTGTGGTTCGATGCAAAGAGTAAGAGAGAGAAATATGAAGTGTCACAATATCGTGACATGTATTTTCGTGGGCCAAAGCAAGGAGAAATACAGAGAAAGAAAAAGTGTCGTGATATCATGACATGTTGTGTTTTCATGGCAACAAGAAAAAGGGTTACAAGGGCAGTTGAAGCCGACAAAGATCGATGACAACCGACTAAGATTAGACCAGTGCCATGTCCATTGGGTAGTCGAAGTAGGTTTTAAATATGTTGAGCAAGGTGCAGCAATAGTATTGCCATTGTTGTCAACACAGTCAGATAGATCTGTTGATGCAGTGGACAGGAAGTTCAAAAGCTAGTCAGATGTAGAAGACAGGAGTTCAAAGATTATTCAGAGTATGTACAATGATTTTCCAAGAAGACCGAAGTGGCCCATATGCTAAAAATCAAAAGAAAATCACAAGGAAGAAAATTGTCATGATATCACGACATGTTGAGCAAGAAAGAAAAATTGTCGCGATATCGTGACATGTTGAGCAAGAAAGAAAAACTGTCGCAATATCACGACATGTTGAGCAAGAAAGAAAAATTGTTGCGATATCGCGACATGTTGAGAAGAAAGAAAAACTGTCATGATTTCGTGACATGTTCGAAGAGAAAGCGCAAGCAAGAAAAACTATCACAATTTCGTGACATGTTGGAAGAGAAAAAGGCAAGTAGAAAAGTGTCATGATTTCGTGACATGTTGGAAGAGAAAAAGGCAAGTAGAAAAAGTGTCATGATTTTGCGACATATTGCAAGAGAGATAGTATGAAAGAAAAAGTTTTGCAATTTCGTGACATGTTGGAAGAGAAAAAGGCAAGTAGAAAGAGTGTCGCAATTTCGTAACATATTGCAAGAGATATTGTACGAAAGAAAAAGTGTCACGATTTCATGACATATTGCAAGAGAGAGAGTCCAAAAGAAAAATTGTCATGATTTCACAACATATTGTAAGAGAGATTGTACAGAAGAAAAAGTGTCACGATTTTGTGACATATTGCAAGAGAGAGAGTCCGCGAGAAAAAGTCTCACGATATCGCGATGTGTCGCGTTTTCGCGACCCGAAGGCAAGAGAAAGGCAAAGAAGAAAAAGTGTCGTGATATCATGACATGTCGTATTTTCATGACTAAAGGAGGAGAGAGAAATTCAGAAGGCAGAAGTGTTGTGATATCATGACAAAAGTAAAAAGAAAGAGTACGGAGGCGAAAGTGTCGCGATATCACGACATGTTGTATTTTCGTAGTCCAAAGCAAAACAAAAATTCAAAGAGAAAAAGTGTCTTGATATCGTGACATGTTGTATTTTTGGGGCCGAAGCAAAGAGAAAATGCAAGGAGGAAAAAGTGTCACGATATCATGACATGTATTTTCAGGGGCCGAAGCAAAGAGAAAGCGCAAGGAGAAAAAGTGTCGCGATATCGTGACATGTAGCATTTTCATGGTCCGATGCAAAGAGTAAGAGAGAGAAAGAAGAAGTGTCATGATATCACGACATGTATTTTCGTGGGCCAAAGCAAGGAGAAAGACAGAGAAAGAAAAAGTGTCATGATATCGCAACATGTGTTTTCACGAAAACAACAACAGAAGGGTTACAAGGGCAGTTGAAGCTGATGAAGACTGATGACAGTCGACTAAGATTAGGGTTTACAATCGACTAAGATTAGGGTTTATAACCGACTAAGATTAGGGTTTACAGCCAACTAAGATTGGGTTTTTTCATCATGAAAATACTGTTATAAAAGGAGGGCTATTTGGAGAATTGTGTGTGTTGAAGTGTGCGAAATACGGTCATTGTGCGTAGAGAGCAAGTCATGTCGAATCATTCTAAGTGTGAAATTTTGCTAAGAAAGTAGAGTGCACAATAGGGAGAAGACATCTGTGAAGTTCGAGTGTAGTAGAGTGTGCAAAGTGCTTGTGCAGAGAAAGCAGAGTGCACAACAGGGAGGAGATGTTTGTGAAGTTTGAGTGTAGCAAAGTGTGTGAAGTTCTTGTGTAGAGAAAGCAGAGTGTGCAACAAGGAGAAGACGTCTGTGAAGTTTGAGTGTAGCAAAGTAGAGAAAGCAGAGTGCACATAAAAAGCAAAGGTGATCAGTCAAGGTCTAGCAAAAGCAAAGGTATCTTACTATCAATCTTCTAGTTTTAGAATTGAAGTCTAGGTTGCAGCTTGGCATCAGGGGTTGGTGCTCCTTCCAGTAGGTGCTGGTAAATCAAGGGTTGGTGCTCCTTTCTATTGGTGCAGATAAATAATGGGTTGGTACTCCTTCCAATGGGTGCTTGTAAATTGATTGTAAAGTTGGATCTTTGTAAAGGCTGGATTTGGATGGTAGTCCAAGCAGTCATTTTTGAGGAGTAGCCATTTTGGTGAACCTCGTTAAATCTTATGTTGTGTGATGTTCTCTTATGATACTTGCTTTATCTGGTTCTAAGGTTTCTTATTTCTATTTTAAGAGCTATGAATTTAAGTGAAAAAGAACTACTCTGATTCACCCCCCCTCTTAGTGTCATTGTAAGACTAAAAATTGGTATCAGAGCTAAGTTCCTGTACAAGCTTAATCGACTAGGGTGATCTTGGAAGTAACACAATGGCAGGTGGTGAAGCTCTTTTCATGGCATTTGAAAAATCAAAAAAGGAAGAAAGAGTGGACTCTGAAGTATGTGGTGAAAACCTTGAGGCTGAAGTAGATCTAGAAGGTGTATCAGTAAAGTTTGGTAATAATTATGGAGCTAAGATAGTTGGCAAAGGCTCAATTAAAATTAGTGATGGAAAAATTAAGTCAGAAGAAGTTTTGTTTGTAGATGGGTTGAAACATAACTTGTTGAGTGTAAGTCAGATTTGTGATAAAGGTCATGAAGTAGTCTTTATGAAGTAGGGTTGTGAAGTCAAAAAAATAAACAGTGGAAAATTGATAGCAACTAGATCAAGGACATCTGGCAACCTGTACACGCTCTCAAAGACTTCAAAAGGAGCTTGTTTTATTGGACAGGAAGAAGAAAATTGGTTGTGGCATAAGAGACTCGGTCATATTAGTTTTGATAATCTAGTAAAAATCACCTCAAAAATGGTAGTAAGAGATATTCCCACCATTAGCAAACCTACAAACAACATTTATGCTTCATGCCAAAAGGGGAAGCAAACTAGAGTCACATTCAAAACAAAAGAGTACTACACAAGCAAACCTTTGGAACTAATACACACTAATTTATGTGGACCTATGAGAACACAAAGCATAAATGGTGACAAATATTTTATGTTGTGCATTGATGAATATTCCAGAATGACATGGATATTTTCTTGAAGCATAAATTAGAAGCTCTTAGCATGTTCAAAATTTTCAAAAACCAAGTTGAGAATGAAACAAGGAGGATCAAATTTTTAAGATCAAACGGAGGAGAATTCATTTTAGAGGAGTTTATAGAGTATTGTGAAAAATACGATATTAGGATACAGTTTTCAACGGCTAGGACACCTCAATAAAATGGAGTGGTAGAAAGAAAGAACAAGACAGTGCAGGAAATGACACGGACTATGTTGGCTGAAAGCAGAGTAGCAGACATATTTTGGAAAGAAGCAGTCCATACTACGGTGTATATCCAAAATAGGTACATGTTGAGAACACATGAAAGCAAAATCCCTTATGAGTTGTGGTTCGGTAAAAGGGCAACAAAAAAATACCTCAAAATTTTTGGCAACAAGTGCTACATCAAAAGAACTGAAGATAATCTTGGTAAGTTTGAAGATAGAGCAGATGAAGGTATTTTTGTTGGTTATTCATCAAGAAGAAAAGCTTACAAATGCTACAACAAGAGGCTAAAATTTTTTTTGGACAGTGCCGATGTTAAATTTGATGAAGGTAGAGAACGAGTAATTAGCTATGAAATGAACTACCCAATTTATGAAGAGGTTATTGAAGGAGATGAGGAAAACGAAATGGAAAAGATACAAAAAATTGACTCAGATGATTTAAGTTGTGATTCAGAAGTGGAATAAAATAAGAAATTCAAAACAGGAAGCTTGCAAAAAAATCATCATAGAGAGCAAATAATTGGAGACCCCAACGTTGGTGTTCAGACAAGAAGAAGAGTAGTAAGAAACTACTCTCTATTATCCAGCATTGAGCCCAAAAATGTTACTGACGCAAGTAAAGATGAAATTTGGATGAAGGCAATAAATAAATAATTAGATCAGATCGAGAAAAATGAAACTTGGGAGTTAGTACCTAGACTTGCAAATAAAAATATAATCAGGACTAAATGGATTTTTCGAAACAAATTGAATGAAGATGGACATGTAGTCAGAAATAAAACAATATTGGTATGTAAAGGTTATGCACAAGTTGAAGGCATTGACTTTGAGGAAACTTTTGCACCAGTAGCTAGACTAGAGGCAATTAGAATGTTTTTGGCTTTAGCAGTCTACAAGAATTTCAAAGTTTATCAAATGGATGTGAAATCAGCGTTCTTGAATGAAAAACTTGAAGAAGAGGTTTATATTGAGCAACCAAATGGTTTCAAACTTGGTGATGATCCCAACTTGGTTTGCAAGTTGAAGAAAGCATTATATGGCTTAAAACAGGCACCCCGAGCATGGTATGCAATACTAGACAACTATCTCTCTCAATAAGGATTTAAGAAAGGTATGGTGGACAGTAACTTGTATGTCAAAACATAAAATGGGCATCTTATTGTTCTTGTTGTATACATAGATGATATCATATTTGGCAGTAGCAAAGATGAGTCATGTAAATATTTAGCAAATAATATGCAGAAAGAATTTGAAATGTCAATGATTAGTGAACTTTCGTATTTCCTCGGGTTGCAAGTTAATCAAAATAAGAAGGGCATATTTATTTCTCAAGTTAAATATGTGAAATAGATGTTAAAAAATTTCACAATGGAGGATTGTAAGCTAGTTAGCACTCCCATGACTACAGGTTGCAAGTTGAGCAAGGATGACAAATCTCCACCTGTTGATCAAACCATGTGTAGATTTATGATTGGGAGTTTACTGTACCTGACAGCTACTAGACCAGATATTTTGCAGGCAGTATGCATGGTAGCATGATTTTAGGCTAATCTCAAGGAGACTCATGTGAAAATAGTAAAGAGGATTCTTCGATACCTCAAAGGTACTATGGAGTATGGGTTATGGTATCCGAAAGGTAAAGACTTCACACTTATTTTGTATTCAGATGCAGATTGGGCAGGATGTGTAGATGATAGAAAGAGTACTAGTGGAGGTGCATTCTATCTTGGAGAAATATTGGTTGCTTGGCACAGTAAGAAACAAGAGTCAGTTTCCTTATTGACAGCAGAGGTAGAATATATTATAGCGACAACATGTTGTATGTAGGTACTGTGGATGAAACAAACACTAAAAGATCTTGGCATTAGCTTCAGTGAGCCAATATCAGTTAAGTGTGATAACACTAGTGCCATTAACATCTCCAAGAATTTGGTTATGCATTCACGCACAAAACACATTGCTATCAAGTATCACTTTTTGAAGGAGAAAGTTGTGGAAGGTGAGGTTAAGTTGGATTTTGTTCCAACTATAGAGCAAGTAGCAGATATCTTCACAAAACCATTGCCCAAGGAAGTTTTTGAGTACCTTCACAATAAATTGGGAGTGGTCACACTTCCCAAGAATTGACTAGCTACAAGGATCACATTCTTAGGGGGAGCATTTAAGTATTTGATTATCTTTTTGCTCATGTTCATGATTTTTGCTAAGTGTAATAAATTGTGCCTGAGAATGTTGTGCATCGACTCATGGGGAGTATGCAGTAGCCCTTTGGTATTATTGTCAAAGGGGGATAAGAGTTATAGGAAATTGCACGTGTTGCCAACAATTCTAAAGGGGGATATTGTTGAGCAAGGTGCAATAACAATATTGTCATTGTTGTCAACATAGTCAGATAGATCTGTTGATGCAGTGGACAAGAAGTTCAAAAGCTAGTCATATGTAGAATACAAGAGTTCAAAGATTATTCAGAGTATGTACAGTGATTTTCCAAGAAGACCGAAGTGGCCCATATGCTAAAAATCAAAAGAAAATCACAAGGAAGAAAACTGTCGCGATATCGCGACATGTTGAGCAAGAAAGAAAAACTGTCGCTATATTGTGACATGTTGAGCAAGAAAGAAAAACTATCGCGATATCGTGACATGTTGAGTAAGAAAGAAAAATTGTCACGATATCGCGACATGTTGAGAAGAAAGAAAAACTATCGTGATTTTGTGACATGTTCGAAGAGAAAGCGCAAGCAAGAAAAACTATCACGATTTCGTGACATGTTGGAAGAGAAAAAGGCAAGTAGAAAAAGTGTCACGATTTCGTGACATGTTGGAAGAGAAAAAGGCAAGTAGAAAAAGTGTCACGATTTCATGACATATTGCAAGAGATATAGTACAAAATAAAAAGTGTCGCGATTTCGCAACATGTTGGAAGAGAAAAAGGTAAGTAGAAAAAGTGTCACAATTTCGTGACATATTGCAAGAGAGATTGTATGGAAGAAAAAGTGTCACGATTTCGTGACATATTGCAAGAGAGAGAGTCCGAAAGAAAAAGTGTCACGATTTCGTGACATATTGCAAGAGAGATTGTACGGAAGAAAAAGTGTCACGATTTCACGACATATTGCAAGAGAGAGAGTTCGAGAGAAAAAGTGTCACGATATCATGACATGTATTTTCACAACCGAAGGAAAGAGAAAGAGAAAAGGAGAAAAAGTGTTGCGATATCGCGACATGTTGCATTTTCGTGACTAAAGGATGAGAGAGAAAGTAAGAAAGCAGAAGTGTCATGATATCGCGACAAAAGTAAAAAGGAAGAGTACGGAGGCGAAAGTGTTGTGATATCGTGACATGTTGTATTTTCATGGTCCAAAGCAAAAATAAAATGCAAGGAGAAAAAGTGTCATGATATCGCGACATGTATTTTCGGGACCGAAGCAAAGAGAAAATGCAAGGAGGAAAAAGTGTCATGATATCGCGACATGTTGTATTTTCGTGGGCCGAAGCAAAGAAAAAGCACAAGGAGAAAAAGTGTCACGATATCACGACATGTAGCATTTTCACGGTCTGATGCAAAGAGTAAGAGAGAGAAAGAAGTGTCACGATATCGCGACATGTATTTTCATGGGCCAAAGCAAGGAGAAAGACAAAGAAAGAAAAAGTGTCATGATATCGTGACATGTTGTGTTTTCATGGCAACAACAATAGAAGGGTTACAAGGGCAGTTGAAGCCGACAAAGATCGATGATAGCCGACTAATATTAGGGTTTACAACCGACTAAGATTAGGGTTTATAGTCGACTAAGATTAGGGTTTATAGTCGACTAAGATTGGGTTTTTTCATCATGAAAATACTGTTATAAAAGGAGGGCTATTTAGAGAATTGTGTGTGTCAAAGTGTGTGAAATATGGTCACTGTGCGTAGAGAGCAAGTCATGTCGAATCATTCTAAGTGTAAAATTTTGCTAAGAAAGTAGAGTGCACAACAGGGAGAAGACATCTGTGAAGTTCGAGTGTAGTAGAGTATGCGAAGTGCTTGTGTAGAGAAAGCAGAGTGCACAAAAGGGAGAAGACGTCTATGAAGTTCGAGTGTAGCAGAGTGTGCAAAGTGCTTGTGCAGAGAAAGTAGAGTGTGCAATAGGGAGAAGACGTCTATGAAGTTCGAGTGTAGCAGAGTGTGCGAAGTGCTTGCGTAGAGAAAGCAGAGTGCATAGAAAAAGCAAAGGTGACCAGTCAGGGTCTAGCAAAAGCAAAGGTATCTTACTATCAATCTTCTAGTTTTATAATTGAAGTCTAGGTTGTAGCTTGGCATCAGGGGTTGGTGCTCCTTCCAGTAGGTGCTGGTAAATCAGGGGTTGGTGCTCCTTTTTATTGGTGCAGATAAATAGGGTTTGGTACTCCTTCCAGTGGGTGCTGGTAAATTGATTGTAAAGTTGGAGCTTTGCAAAGGTTGGATTTGGATGGTAGTCCAAGCAGTCATTTTTTAGGAGTAGCCATTTTGGTGAACCTTGTTAAATCTTTTGTTGTGTGATGTTCTCTTATGATACTTTCTTTATCTGGTTCTAAGGTTTCTTATTTCTGTTTTAAGAGCTATGAATTTAAGTGAAAAAGAGCTACTTTGATTCACCCCCCCTCTCAGTGTCATTGTAAGACTAACAAAATGAGTTTAGAAAATAAGAGGAAGGAAGAGCTAGTTCGCTTTAATCCATTCAAATGATGTAATGTAAAAAAAAAATGATTATACTAGTGAAAGGAAAGCATCATCCACAAGTTTTGATTACAAGAACACATGAATGAGCATTACACAAATCATATACTTGGAAAATGCCAAGGGAAGATCTAGAATTTATATTAATATTCATAATATTTTACATAGAGCAAGCCTAGCAGAGTGCTTGGGTCTTGTATGCTAATGGTTTACAATAACCCCTAATTTGAATATTGATAACAATAGGGATATCCCTCCATTCTAATTGGAGTGACGTAAGGGCTTCCAACTCTGGTGTGTCCAAAGGAAATGATTTCGATGAAAAATGCTCTTTGGCAATCCCTGGAAATGGTAGAAGGAAAAGGTGATAATAAACACAAACATGAAACACAAGGAAAATATGACTAAAATGTTGGACAAGGTTTATACCTGGATTTTCTCTCTCAGAGGTTGAATAACACAAGCTTATACTGAGAGGGGGGTGAAAAGTATAACACCACTTTTTACTTTTCTTTCCAATCAAAATTATGTAATGTAAAGATAGCAATATCAACATCATTAACCAAATCAATGCACAAATCATCACACACAATAGAGACACCAATTTAACGTGGTTCACCCAATGTGGGCTACTCCATGGAGAAAATCTTTAACTAATATTTTCTCAATAAATCTCTTGGGAATCCTTTCTATATTACAATATTTATGGACCTCTATCCAAAGGAGATACCAATCCCCTTAATCAAGTTCATGGATCTCTATCCATAGGATAACTTCTTTCTCCTCTATGCTCTGGTTGGTGATCTTCTAGAAGAATTATTACCTCTACTGCATTGGATAATGGATCTCTATCCACTGAATACTCTTGTCCTCACTCAGAATATTTGTCCTCACTACCCTGGTTAATGGATCTCTATCCACTAGAGACTATCATCCTCTATACTCTGTCACCTCCAAATCTTGCACTCAACTCTGTCTCAAATCTGTACTAAAAATAGTCTATCGATCTAACACAAATATTTCCTCAACCTTTGTCTCTGGTTTGGCACAAATCTATATTTAAATTTGCACCAAACTCTATCCTCGAATATATACTAAAAATAGTCCTTCGGTCTAGCATAAATCAATCCTCAATATCTATCCTCAAGCCTTAACTCAAATCTTGACTCAATCTCCAATCAACTTTGCTAGATCTTCCCCAAACCTTAACTCAAGGTTTGAAAAAATAAATCAATCAACTCTACTCTCAAGCCTTCTCAAATATTTGTCTCAAATCTACTTTGTAAGCTTTCACAAAAGCTCACACCAATCAGTCTACAAGTCCTCTCTAGAACTTGTCCAATATTCTCAATAAGTCCTCTCAAGAAATTAATCAAATCTACTCAATAAGTCCTCTCAAGAACTTGACCAAATATTCTCAATAAGTCCTGTCCATAACTTAACCAAATCTGCTTAATAAGTTCTCTCCAGAACTTAACCAAATATGCTCAATAAGTCCTCTTAAGAACATAACCAAATTTACTCAATAAGTCCTCTCAAGAACTTAACCAAATTTGCTCAATGAGTCCTCTCAAGAACTTAACCAAATATGCTCTCAATCTATATTGTAAACTTCCACAAAAGATTACTCAAATTTATCCACATGTTTTCTCAAAGACTTGCCTCAAATTTGCTCAACAATTCCACACTAGAACTTGTCCAATCTCATAGAAACATAAAGAGAATTGTTAGAGACTCAATATGCTCTATAATCATCACAATGCTCAAACACTTTCAATCACTCTTTCAAAAACATACAGAGAATTGTTAGAGACTCAATATGCTTCAACTCAATCACTTTCTCAATTCAATTTAGAATATAGAATAGTTTGTTTTATGAAACTTGAACAATCACTTCACACATCCACTTGACTAGGCTCAACCAACTCTACTCAATTAATCACTCAATGAAACAATCCTTCCTTACAAACCCTAGTTCAAGTATATAATCCTTTACTCAAAATATTTCCAACAATGCTCAACAACAAATCTCACATAACAATGATAACCCTAGTTCAATTTCTGTGCTCAACAACTCACTTCAGCAATAATGCTCATAAAACAACTCCCACATAACAATGATACTAATTTTCTTTTCAAAACATAGTTCTTTGCTCAACCGATGGCTTCAACAATAATGCTTATATAAAAGGTTTCAATAACAACTCTTTATTCCAGAAAACCTTTAAGCATTAACTCAAACACACTCAATGAGGAAGCCCTAATCAAATCCTTTTCACTCTAAACTTATTTTCAAAAAACCAATCAATCAACTCAACTATGGAAGAATGTGGTCATACATTTTCTTGATGATGAGGGAACCTCAAATATCTGCCACAACCACAAACACTTCTATGCCAAAATTAAAGAGGTTAGAAGATAAATCTCTCTCACAATGTAATGCAAAAACTCAATTACACCTTATCACTCCATATTTAAAAACAACCATAAACATACATATAATGTTTATCCAATAACGCCTTACAATATCCCAATTAAAATAAATTTAACATCCACCAAAATTAACTCAAAACCTCTTTAATTAGATTTAATCGCAAAAAGAAATTTGGCAAAAATCAAATCCACTTTTCTTATAACTATAATAACATAAATTAATTACCAAGCAAACAACCTTTCATATACCCTTATAACTCCAAATAACACCTTAAGAAAACATTAGGCAAATAAAATATTTAATTAAAAGTAACTTTACCACTTGTGGGTTTCGAACCCACAACCACTGCCTCCTCGTGCACCCTAGCCGCAGGCTTGACCACCGTGTGTGCTAGGAACACGCTTGGAAGGCTAAGAGCACAATGTGCTCCTTCTTCCCAATACCTGGTGCTTTAAAAAGTGCATGCCAAAATATTTCCACCATGACGCTCAAGACAAACACACCAACAACCTCCACGTGAATTGATCGTGGTCACTTCCACTCCAAATGCTCTCATGAAATGCGTGCTACCAATGGACCATAATATCCAATGGGAGTGAGGCTTTAATTCCTCCCCACTAGTCTTCTTCCTAGTGCTAAAAGAAAAAATGATTCTTGTCTTCTTCCTCAATGATTTGCATGAAATAAACTCTGCTCGGTCGCTTGAATATAAATTGATGAAGGTAAGGTTTGAATGCCCCTTTGGCATGGCATTTATACATGAAATCCACCATTTGACTTAGATATCAGTGCTCCACTAAATTGTATGATGTCAACGGGGAAAAGACAATTGCAATTTAAATTTAAACTTTGCCAACCTTACCATAAGGTAATTTAATTAAATTATAAATTAATTAATAATAATATTAATTAATATAATTAAGTTATAATTAATTTAATAACCAAAATGACTATTAAATTAAATTACAAACTATAATATAATTAAATTATAAATTAATATATAATTAAATTATTATAATTAATATAATTCCTTAGGCCTCTCCATAGGTTTTAAGAAAAACCATTTAAATCATGCTTTACATAGAGCTCTTTTGGAACCAATAAAAATGCAATCCTTCTTAGAACATTTTGACATCAATGACAACTAATATTCCTCAAAATATCCAATGATCTCCCCCTTTTCATTGATGGCAACCCAAACTCTTTATACCAGAAACTTAACCTTTTTTGGGATCTGCTCCCCCTGGCTCAAATCTCTCCTTGTTGCTCAAATACCAAATCTATCTCCCTTACTCAAATCTCTCCCCCTTTGACATCAATGGCAAAGGGTCACCTTTGGGACTCGGGGCTAAGAATGAGCCTCTTAGCTTAGCCCCTCCCCCACCTCCTCATGAGATGGTTAATTCTAGGGTGGGAGTATTTCTACTCCCAAAAAACACTGGTCTTTACCTTTGTCTTATTTTATTCTTATCTGATCCTTCTGATTCCTTTAACTGTTCCTTTCCATGTCCATGTTCCTATTCTTTTTCATATCCATATTCTTATTCCTGTTCATATCCACGTTCCTATTCTTTTTCATATTCACATTCATGTTCTTGTTCATATCCATGTTCCTGTTCTTGTTCTTGTTCATATCCATGTTCCTATTCATGTTCATACTTTTGATTATGGAATGTCTACTCTACACAAATTTGTTGTGTGACCATCATTATTGCACTTATAACACTTAATATTATTATTTCTTAGAGGTGCAAATCAGGGTTATGCATAAGGGGTTGGACTCAAAATATACTTATAAAAATGGTGATTAATCAATAATGAATATGGAGAATCTAGAAATAAATTGAGCATCTTCACACCAAAATTTGGGGTATTTTAAGCCCTAAAATGTAAGGTCATATTTGGGGCCACTTTTTACCTATTAAATCATATTATAACTTCCTAAAAATACCACCATTAGATTTGGATTGAAATAGTCTTTCCAACGAGTACCAATATACCTATGTTTGGATATATATTATGGCAAATTAACCCTAAGAAAAAATTTGTCTTGAAAATTTTAGGTGAATGGGACGACATCGAGGGTCCTCATATTCGCTAATTTCCAATTTAAAAAATCCTAATATTCGGCCAATTTGTGAATATTCACCACTGTGCATATCCCTGATGCAAATGTATTAGGATATCTCCTACTGAATCCATATCCTCTTCTATCATGAACCCTGCAATACCCATGGAAAAGTTATCTGTTCCCATATTCCTATATTTCATGTGTCCTACACTGTGAAACCATGTGCCCAAACCTGTGACATGAAAAACATCTTCCATTGAAGTTTTCTTGTCTTGACCTCATTGGTCTCTTAGTCTCTCTTGACCTATTCTGATTGTTGTTCCATATGTATCTTCTTTGTGCATTGTTCCTGTTCTTGTTGAACTTTCTGTTGTCCAACTCACCCTTAGATGTCTCACTTTCTCTTACACTACCTTCTTCTGAAGTGTCTTCATCTAAATTTTCTTCTCCTCCAGAACTTGAGGTTGACTTTCCTTCCCATTTCTTCTATCCTTGTTCAAATCCAAGACTTGTTTTTCTTGATGTAGGCTTTTGTATCTTGATGAACTTATCCAAGTTCTTTGAGCTATTTTTGAACCCTTTTAGCTTGACTTTGGAGTCTTCTAAATCTTCCCTTAGTAGTGCCACTTCTTGTGCTAACTTTTCACATTCTAAGATCTTTTCTTCTAACTTATCCTTGAACTTCTTTGTCTTAGCCTTTGATTTTTCTAGATCCTCTATAAGCATCCTTCTCTCTTCATCACATTCTTGAAACTGAATTTCAAGTTTAGAGTTTTGCTTTCTTACCTTCTTCACTGTGTCAAGGGCATAGATAAGTTCTCCCTTGAGATCATATCCATATTTATCTGAATATTCCTCTATTTGTTTACCTTTGTCCATATCATCATTTTCTTTTGGCTTGTCTTCTATAGGGTCATTTTCTTCTTCTTCTAGTGCCATTAGAATATTCTCTTCTGGTCCTTCAAGTGCATCCTCATATTCATCATCACTAAAACTATAACCATTCCTTGTACAACTATATTCAAGATGTCCAAAGTTACCACATCTAAAACACTTGAGAATCATTGGTGCCCTTTTCTAAACTTCCTTTTCTTCAATCATAAATAGGACTTCATCTCTATCATTATCTAAAAAACTAGCATCACTATCACTTGAGTACTTACTTGCCTTATCCACATAGTAGCTCCTCTTTTGCCTTTGAAAGAACTTCTTTCCTTGTCTGCTTTGTCCATCCTTGCTTTTCTTTTGGTGCCTGTATCTTTCTGATTCCCTATTTCTGTGATCCTATTTCTCTTCACCATTGTTATTCTTAGCTTCTTGAAAATCTGTTGCATAATGACCATACTTTCCACAATTGAAACATTTAACATATTTTAGATCTCTAGATCTTCTAGAATCCTTATCCCTTCTACCATAATTAGCTTCTTCATCATTGGATGACTCATTGCTTGATTCTGACTTCTTACCCTTTGTATTTTTTATTTCTTTGAAGGTTGCTTCCTTCTGGGGAATAGGTTCTTTTGTTCTCATCTCAAAAGTTGTAAGAATACCAAGCAACATATCTCTTGTCAAATAATCACCATCCTTTGATTCTTCTATAGCTGAAATATTTTCACTAAACCTTGTTGGAAGAGACCTTAAGATCTTATCACAAATATCTTATTCATCAACCTTCATTCCAAGTCCTTGCATAGCATTAACAACCTCATCAACTCAAAGTAGATAAGTACTAATATTTTCCTCATTCTTCATTCTTAACTCTTCAAGTTGTCCTTTGAGATTTTGTATCTTTGCTTTCTTGACACCTTTATCTCCTTCATATATATTTTGCAACTTATCCCACATTCCTTTTGCATATTGAAAATGCATAACTTTTATTGACTCTGTTCTATGCAAACCTCTCAAAAGTGCATTCATTGCTTTTGAATTGTAATGTTGTAGAAGCTTACCTTCCTTATCTATAGGTGGATCAACTGAGGGGTATGTATCCATTTTCAACTGCTTCCCAAACTTCATTGCCAAGTGCCTTCAAGTAGATCTTCATTCTCAAACTCCAATATACATAATCACTTCCATCAAATACTGGTACTGAATTATCTTAAGGTCCATTCTTAGAATCCATTGTGTTCTTGTTAGATTTTCCTTCAAGTTGTTAAACTATTTCAAAGGAACCCGCTCTGATACCAATTGAAGAACACAAGCTTATACTGAGAGGGGGGTGAATAATATAAGACCACTTTTTACTTTTCTTTCCAATCAATATTATGCAATGTAAAGATAACAATATCAATAGTAGTAATCAAAGCAATGCACAAATCACCACACACAATAGAGACACCAAATTTAACGTGGTTCACCCAATGTGGGCTACTCCACGGAGAAAATATTTCACTAATATTTTCTCAATAAATCTCTTGGGAATCCTTTCCCTATTACAATGTTTATGGACCTCTATCCAAAGGAGATACCAATCCCCTTAATCAAGTTCATGGATCTCTATCCATAGGAGAACTCCTTTCTCCTCTTGCTCTGGTTGGTGATATTCTAGAAGAACTTTTGCCTCCACTACCTTGGCTAATGGATCTCTATCCACTGAAGACTCTTGTCCTCACTTAGAAGACCTATCCTCACTACCTTGGCTAATGGATCTCTATCCACTAGAGACTATCATCCTCTATACTCTATCACCTCCAAAGCTTGCACTCAACTCTGTCTCAAATCTATACTAAACATAGTCCGTCGATCTAGCACAAATCTATCCTCAATCTCTATCTCTGGTCTGGCACAAATCTGTCCTCAAATTTACACCAAACTTTATCCTCGAATCTGTACTAAACACAGTCCTTCGGTCTAGCACAAATCAGTCCTCAATATCTATCCTCAAGCCTTAACTCAAAGCTTGACTCAATCTCAAATCAACTCTACTGGATCTACCCCAAACCTTAACTCAAGGTTTGAACAAATCAATCAATCAACTCTGCTCTCCAAGCCTTCTCAAAGACTTGTCTCAACTCTGCCTTGTAAGATTCCACAAAATCTCACACCAAATATATCTACAAGTCCTCTCTAGAACTTGTCCAATCTGCTCAATAAGTCCTCTCAAGAACTTAACCAAATCTACTCAATAAGTCCTCTCAAGAACTTAACCAAATCTGCTCAATAAGTCCTCTCAAGAACTTAACCAAATCTGCTCAATAAGTCCTCTCAAGAACTTAACCAAATCTTCTCAATAAGTCCTCTCAAGGACTTAACCAAATCTTCTCAATAAGTCCTCTCAAGGACTTAACCAAATATGTTCTCAATATTTATTGTAAGCTTCCACAAAAGCTTACTCAAATCTGTCCACAAGTCTTCTCAAAGACTTACCTCAAATCTGCTCAACAAGTCCACACTAGAACTTGTCCAATCTCATAGAAACATAAAGAGAATTGTTAGAGACTCAATATGCTCTATACTCATCACAATGCTCAAACACTTTCAATCACTCTTTCAGAAACATACAGAGAATTGTTAGAGACTCAATATGCTTCAACTCAATCACTTTCTCAATTCAATTCAGAATATAGAATAGTTTGTTTTATGGAACTTGAACAATCACTTCACACATCCACTTGACTAGGCTCAACCAACTCTACTCAACCAATCTCTCAATGAAATAATTCTTGCTCACAAACCCTAGTCCAAGTATATGATCCTTCACTCAAAATGTTTCCAACAATGCTCAACAACAAATCTCACATAACAATGATAACCCTAGTTCAAGTTCTTTGCTCAACAACTCACTTCAACAACAATGCTCATAAAACAACTCTCACATAACAATGATACTCATGTTATTTTCAAACCCTAGTTCTTTGCTCAACCAATGGCTTCAACAACAATGCTTATAAAAAAGGTTTCAATAACAACTCTTTATTCCAGAAAACCTTGAAGCATTAACTCAAACACACTCAATAAGGAAGCCCTAATCAATTCCTTTTCACTCCAAACTTATTTTTAGAAAACCAATCAATCAACTCAACTATGGAAGAATGTGCTCATACCTTTTCTTGATGATGAAGGAATCTCAAATATCTGCCACAACCACAAACACTTCTATGCCAAACTCAAAGAGGTTAGAAGATAAATCTCTCTCACAATGTAATGCAAAAACTCAATTACACCTTATCACTCCATATTTAAAAACAAACCATCAACATACATAAAATATTTATCCAATAACACCTTATAATATCCCAATTAAAATAAATTTAACATCCACCAAAATTAACTCAAAAACCTCTTTAATTAGATTTAATGGCAAAAATAACTTTGGCAAAAATCAAATCCACTTTCCTTATAACTCCAATAACATAAATTAATTACCAAGCAAGCAACCTTTCATATACCCTTATAACTCCAAATAACACCTTAAGAAAACATTAGGTAAATAAAATATTTAATTAAAAGTACCTTTGCCACTTGTGGGATTCGAACCCACAACCACCGCCTCCTCGTGCGCCCTAGCCATGGGCTTGACCACCGCGTGCGCTAGGCACACGCTTGGAAGGTTAAGAGCACCACGTGCTCTTTCTTCCCAAGCCTGGAACTTTAAAAAGCATGTGCAAAAATATTTCCACCTCGACACTCAAGACAAACACACCAACAACCTCCACGCGAATCGATCGTGGTCACTTCCACTCCAAATGCTCTCACGAAATGCGTGCTACCAATGGACCACACTGTCCAATGGGAGTGAGGCCTTAGGCCCTCCCCACTAGTCTTCTTCTTGGCACTAAAAGACAAAATGATTCTTGTCTTCTTCCTCAATGATTTGCACGAAATAAACTTTTCTCGGTCGCTTGAATATTAATCGATGAAGGTAAGGTTTGAATGCCCCTTTGGCATGGCATTTATACACGAAATCCACCATTTGACTTAGACATCGGTGCTCCACTAAATTTTATGACGTCGGTGGGGAAAAGACAATTGCAATTTGAATTTAAACTTTGCCAACCTTACCATAAGGTAATTTAATTAAATTATAAATTAATTAATAATAATATTAATTAATATAATTAAGTTATAATTAATTTAATAACCAAAAGGATTATTAAATTAAATTACAAATTAATATATAATTAAATTATTATAATTAATTATAATTAATTTAATTCCTTAGGCCTCTCCATAGGTTTTAAGAAAAACCTTTTATTTTTCCATCAATGGTTTTGAGAAAAACCATTTAAATCATGCTTTACATAAAGCTCTTTTGGAACCAATCAAAATGCAATCTTTCTTAGAACATTTTGACATCAATGACAACTAATATTCCTCAAAATGTCCAATAGAGGTTTGATAAAAAACTGCAGCTGCGGCATGCTCCTTCTTATAATGCAGGTTTTCTTGACTGTTGTAACCACTCGCTCTAGCTGGATCAATCCTGTTGTACCCAAAAATATGATGTAATAAAAAATGGACACATAGCCCATGTTCTATTCTTATACATGTGGTGGTTGTGTATCTCCCCCTTTATTGCCCTGTGCTGGCGACTGCAAACTTCCTGGTATGTGTGTTTCTGAGGAAATGGGCCCCACTCCCATTCTCAAGTTCTAAATGGCCTAGTCAATGAATTCCCATGCCTCATCATGAAATATCAGTGAGAATAATAGCAAGTTCAAATCCTACATGGCCTTGTTCACCCAATATCTTACCCATTGTACATTATTTTCAATGAAAACACATAGGCGGTCCACCATTTATACTAAGGTCGTGAAGCGCTTTGACAATTTATCAAATTTTAAATCAAACTCTTTAATATTTTGGAACACAAAATTTTTAATATTGGGAGCTTGCCCAAAATCTTCAATCATGAGTTTGTAGTGTGCTAGCTCCTCATTGGCTTCTTTCTCGGCCTTCGCCACCTCCTGACTCCACCCGAGCCAACCTTAATTTTTTCATAAAAATGTAAAAACCTTTATATATTCCTCCACAAATAAGTATAAGGAATCATCTAACAGGGTGGCCGTCATCACAGAAATTGGCACGTAGTCTTCTTGAAACCTTCGATAAATGGGAAGTATTGCATTCACCCTTTGCTCACCTTGTTGTAAGCGGTTATGTATGAGGCCAAAACATGTCAGGTGGCATAAATATATACAATGGTGGACTCCAAATCTCTCATTTTATCTTGAATTTTATATTTTATTTCCTGCTTTAATTTTTCCACTGATCCAAGCTAGATGTTGGCCTGTGCAGTGGAAGGAGCGGGTATTTTTAACTTGTCAAATTCCCTTTAAATTTTTTTAACCTTGAGCTAAAATTGCCCCACTTCTATAGCTTTGGCCTTCCATTCTTATAATTCTTTCTTCATCACCTTTGCCACATGTTATTGGGAGGCCATCTAGGATTTCATCATTTTGATAGGTTTAACTGATGCCCTTATGACACCTTTGCTCACATCAATGGTGGATTATATCATGCTAGGTGGTAGTGGTATCTCAAAGGTGGTTGCAGATACATCAATGGTCACCTAAATAACTATTATCTTGGGTCTGAATATCCCTTTACTTGGAGACCTTTATTCTTACATATCTAAAATTTGGTCCTCCTCATCAGCCATGAATTGGTAGGTGTCACTGACCCTTGCCATTATGAGACTTTCAACTCCCTTGGTCGAGGACTCAGTCCTAGTTCTCTTTCAGGAAGGGGACTATGTAGGACTTTCCTCTTGCACTTCATAGTCTCTTAGTATGTTGGACAATACCCCAGTCTCAATTATCTTTTTCATTACTTTGGGGGGAACCTAGCGTTCCTCTTGGTTGACCACTAAGGTGGCAGAATACAAATAATATTAGCCTTATGCCAATTGGCCCTACTTTTATGAGCATATCAAAGTTAGTGCCAAGGATGTGGAAACTTGCTAAGATGGACCAATGGCTAGCTCCTTCCATTTTGAGGTGGCAGAGGGTGAACTGGATGAGGAAGGGAGTTTCACCTACTCTTGTTGTGCTTCATCAACAATTTTCATCATGACCTCAAATAGGTCAGAGTATTGCTAGACAATTTGAAATGTGGGGTCCTCAAAATCCTTAGGAGGGGCTGTCAGGACTAGTGGGACTACCTTATCTACTAAAAACCCTCGGTGAAACCTCAATTGGGCACTATAATCACCAACAACTTTCACTTTGTTGTAAGGCATGTTGTCCATTCTCCATACCAAGTCTAAGGTTTGATTAATTCTAAAATACTTCTGCATTTCATATTCAAAATCATCCTTAGCATTCATGAATTGTAGAAGGGCAAGCTTTCTAGCAACATTATTCTTGTGATGGCCATCTGGATCATAGGTCCTCCAAGTGACTTCTAGAAAATAGTATGTATCCATGTTCTAAATGGCTCACAACATGACAAAGTAACCAAGATAAGTGTAGGGTCCCATTGAGCAAGGAATGGGTAGCCATTTCACTAGTCCCTTCTTCCTCAAGTATCTAATTTTAACTTCTTTGGCCATTTACCGAGTGATCTCTAGAATGGTGATGGAAGTTGGGCAGTGCACTGGGAGTGCCTTTGGGGGTAGTTTCAACCCGTATATCCTGATGTAAGAAAATTCCTCCATGTAGAAGAAATATCCTACTTCTAACTGACGTAAAAAGTCCCTTACTCCTGCTCCAATTATTTCTGGTTTTGTTCCACACAATCTGAGGTGGACTACGGGGAGGACCTTCTCAAAGAAGGCTTTGTAACTGGAGCATCCCTCCTGGATGCATAGTAACTATTCTTGTAGATTTGGTGCAATCACCCCTCCCATATGGGCCACCAAAGACTTGTCTAATTGCACCACAAATAAATGGATAAAAAAAGAATAATAAGAAAAAGGAGGTATCTCTTCCTTATCAGCCAATACGACATTCTACAATTGCTGCAATTCCTTATCAATATTATTATTGATTACATCATTCCACCAATAGAGAGGAGTCTTGTCAGTTCTATTACATTGGAGGATTAAAACATTACCTCCTTTGTGATACATTCTAGTTCCTTGATACCCAATGCCAAATTGATCATGTCAATGTAATCTTGCACCCAAGGCCAAAGTAAGAACTTCCTAATTGGAAAATTGGATGACCTGTTCCTTCCCTTTTTTAGTAGAGTTTGGGGGAATGTGGTATTGATCATGTAATTGGCCTAGAGAACCAATTTTTGGAAGTCCACCACCTTGGACATAGTGGCCAGTCCAAAGAATCACCTAATTCTATCGACCGACACCCGAGCCAATGCCTGGTTCTTGTAATCCTAAATAGTTTAGCTCTTGGAGTCATAGGTGATCGTGAGCCATGATAGCAAATCAGAAGAGTGGTATACTCTTGGGCAAGTCAACCAACCCAATTTTATGTTCCATTTGTTATAGACCAGAGGAGGTGATGTGTTGTCTCTATGCACCCTCATGTAGAGACTCCTTAACAGTGTGGGATGGTACTAGTTATCCTCCTCAGTGGGGTCAAATGCATAAATGGTTACCCCATCAACCTCTTCCTACTGCTCCTCTGTGATATCCTAGTTGGTATCTGGTAGGCTCACAAGGGCATTGGGGTCTTACACTCTCCTTATCTTCCTTAGAACTGGCCATGCCCATATGATTTTTTTAACCCTTTCCCTAATGATTGATGCTTCTAGGGAGGTTGAGCTGGTGGACGCCATGTAAATGAGTAGTGGAACTAGTGAAATTTTCTCCCTTCTTCGCTATAGGCTTGACCTCGTCGATAAGTAGTTTTTGCATGTGGTAATGGCCCAAGACAGGTCCATCATCTTACATATAAAAGTACATGTAATAAATTTATTAGGTGGGCCTTGTGTGCTTTTCCATTTTGCGAGGTCTTCTGATTGGTTGGGTGCACCACATTACTTTTATTTTAGTGAACCAAGGCATCTGTAGAGGGGAATTGTGGTTGGGGGAATTGAGTGGGATACGTAGTGGTTTTGGATTGGATTGGGTGGGGCGTAGTTAGGTAGGTCATGCATACAAAGTGTGCTCAATTATATTCTTGTATGTGTGCTCCATTAGGGAGCAGAGTGTGCAACCCTCGAGGCGAGTGCATAGATTCATACTCTTGCTTAAATTTTGTGCACCCCAAGAGAGTGGGGCATGTGGGACTCAATGGGATGCACAAGTTGTGTATCCTTAACCATCTTCGTGTGCTTCATCAGAGTGGGCTACACAACCCGAGAGGTGGGTGTACAAAGGTGTGTGCTCGATGGGGTTCTTGTATGGTCCATTATTGGAGCATGTAAGCTTGGCTTGGGGCACACAGCTTGTGCACCCGGGGGTCTTTTAGTGCACTCCATTGGAATGAAGCACACAAGGTTATATTAGGAAGCACCACCTTGTACGCATCTTAGGGAGATGTGATCTTAGGCTCCCAATAAGGGGACTATAATTTTGGGAGTCAACACCAGATATTACTGGGATAGGGGGTGGATGGAAGATGCCGATCTGAGAACTCTAGACTCTCTGGGTATACCAATTACTGACTAACACATATGTTTTTTTTAAATATCTCAACCAATGGTACCGAAGGTCTTCAGATGATACCCATTAACCGGTATAGGCACTTCCTCCCCTTCCATGTCCTTCAACCTGTAAGTGTGTTGACCCACTATTTTAGTAATCTGATAGGGTCCTAGCCACTTTGGTTCAAATTTGTCTTTCTCTCCTAGGCTTATCATTTTTTGGGTCCTAGTATAGCACCACTTCATCCATGGTAAAATTTTTTCCTTTGGCCTTCTTGTTGAATAACTCTATTTTCATTTTTGTTTGGCTAATCATCCTCACAACAACCTCCCTCCTGTCTTCCTCCAATTTCACCAGTTGATCCATTCTCCTTTGCAACTCATCTAGTTGCTCATGATCTTGCAAAAATAAGGAGAGGGCTGCTATTTATAGCTATGGGGATAATAATGCCCTTTCTCCATAGACCATATCATATGGTGACATACTAGTAGCCCTATTTATTAATAGTATGTCTACCCATAAGGCATACTTAAGTTCACTATCCCATCCCCTTTTGTTCTTTCCCAATGACCTCTTAATCCTGGTGATGATGTTCTTATTTGAGGATTCAACTAGCCCACTACCTTGAGGATAATAATTGGTGGAGTGGGTCAATTCAATATTGTATTTATTGCAGAAGTCAACCATATCATAGGAAGTAAAATACTTAGCGTTATCTGTTACCATTTTCTTGGGTACCCCAAATCTAGTCAATATACTTTCCTCCAAGAAATTAATAATTACTACTATTTTTGACCTCCCCAGAGGGGTTGCTTCCACCCATTTAGTTAGATAATATGTAGCAGTAATGATCCATTTACATCCTCCTAAATTTGGGATTAATATCCCCAATTAATTCCAGTGCCCACTAGGAAAATGAAGTTTCAATAATTACTGGTTGAAGTGGTATTGCAGGCAGGTTTTTCTTCCCAGTGAAGACTTGGCAACTATAGCAACTCCTAACTAATTGATAAACATATTTGAATAGGGATGGCCAATAATATCCTTCTATAATGATTTTATTAGCTTTTTCTTTGGGAGAAAAATGGCCACCACAAAACCCTATATGAAATTCCTTGATGATCCCAAGAACCTCCTTTTCGGTTACACACAATAGTAGCACTCCTCTTGGGTGCCTCCAATACATACGGTCTCCTTGGAGGTGATATTTTTGATATATATTTTTTTATATTTCTTATTATGCTAGCAGTATTTCTAGGGAGGAAGGATATATTTTTTGGATAAACTAAAATATCCTTATACCACTCATAAGATCCATACCCAGGATGTTCATCTTGTTGTTCTCCTTGGACCAGGATAGCATTATTCATTTCCTACTTTTCCTTGCAAGCCATATATTTTTCCAACCCTTTACCTTTAATAATTTTTATAACTTTAAATTCTACATCATATTGTAGCATTTTGATCATCCATCTGCTAAACTACCTGTGGGATCGGGTTGGGTGAGGACATCTTTGATGGCAATGTAGGGGATACATGCAATAACCTTACAAGCACAAAAAATACTCTTAAAATATTCTAAATCCTAAATGAGGGCATAGGCCTATTTCTCAATTCCATTTATCCATGAACTCATGAATACTACTGGCCTCTCATTTCATTCTTCATCCTTCTGAGACAATACTGTTGCTATAGTGTGCTCTGAGGCAAATGAGTACAGGATAAAATCCTTTGAAAGGTTTGGGTAGGTTAAAATAGGTGCAGTGGTAATAGATTCCTTAATCTGCTGGAATGCTTTGATATTATGCTTATCCCATTTGATATTTTCCTCCTTATTAATCATGTCATTCATAGGCTTTGCAATCTCAGCAAAATTTGGGACAAATATTCTCACAAATTTTATTTTATCGAAGAAAGATCTGACACCTTTGAGGCTATTAGGGGGAGGTATTTGAGAAATGGCCTTGGTTCTTTCTGGGTCAATATTGATCCTATATTTTGAAACTACATATCCCAAAATTTTACCATGAGTGGCTCCAAAAAGACATTTCTTTGGATTCAATGAAATCCCATACTCCTTGCACCTTTGAAATACTTGAGACAAATGGGAAAAATGGTTTGCAGGATTCTTGGAGAAAATAGTAATGTCATCCAGATACACTACCACTATTTTAAACATAAGTTCTTTGAAAGCAAAATCCATAACCCTCTGAAAGGTGTCCCCAACATTCATCAACCCAAATGGCATCCTCTAATATTTAAAATTTCCCCATGGTGTAGTAAAGGTAGTTTTATAATGGTATTCGAGATTAACTTAAATTTTGTTATACCCTAAAAAACCATCTAGGAAAGATATTCTAGAAGACTCAACTACTACCTGTAGCAGTTGTTCCATATTGAGGAGAGGATAATTATCCTTGAGGGAGATTTTATTTAAATTTCTAAAATCGACACACAACCTGATCTCCCCATTCTTCTTCCTAACCGACACTAAATTTTCTATCCAAGAAGAAAACCTCACCATTTTAATGATTTTGGCATTGAGCAACTTTTGGAATTCCTTATGCATAATAGGAAATAGTGTAGGATTAAAATTCCTTTGTTTCTACCTAAAAGTTTTGGCACCCTCCTTTAAGGGGATGATATGGGTCATGACTTCGGTGTTGAATGTTCTCAAATCTTCATAAATCTATGCAAAGCTATTCCTATTTTTCGTCAAGTATTGTATGTACTATTTATTTTCCTTGGTAGGAAATGATTTGTCTATTCTACCCATTTTCAGATCCCTAGCAATCCCAACATTAACCTCTTCTCCCTCTGATTCACTGGGTGCAGTCCTATGGGCCTTATCAAAGTCATCAAATAGGGACTCTAAAGCTACAAACCCTCTAGGAATTTTGTTTGTTTTGAGTTGTATCACTTCAATAGGTGTCCCTATTATGTGTTATAGTTTTTATTCATCCTCTTCATCACAAATAACCCCAAAAAATTGGTTATGTATTGCCATAAAATATTTGATATCAACATCATCCTAGAAAACTTGCAAGTATACTACATTGTATAGGATAGAGGGATGATAAACATAGATAGTGGGGAATCTATCCATGAACTCTGTATCAATATCAAGACTATCAACCCCAGAAGCATTCATAGCTAGTAAGTTAACCACATGGTATTTTCCCTAGGTATATGTGAAATATTAAATGCTAGAAATTTTTTAATTTCGTCCGACACTACATGTTTGTACTGCTTCAGTCTAGGGTGTTTAGTCTGATATTTTCCCTTAATTTTCTATATTATTAACTGAGCATCCCCATAGACAGTAAGGTAATTAATCCCCAACTCTTTAGCTTTTCTCAGTCCCAATAGTAAGGCTTCCTATTTTGCCATATTATTGGTGCAGGGGAATTCTAAACGGTAGGGAATACCTAGGTAATTACCCTTTATATCAGTTAAGTTAATCCTAGCTCTAGCCCCTATTTGTGACTTAGCTCCATCAAATTTCATGGTCCACATTTTAGTGGTGAGGACTCTATCTGATTTAGCATCTATAGTTACTTTGATCTCGGGGTCTAACCCTTCAACATTGGGTACTTCTTTTAGAAAAGGGGTGTGCCAAATGGAATAGACATCTAATTATTTCTCTTCTATAGAGCTAACCAAATTTATTATGGTATTATCAAGTTTTAAGAGTTATACTAACATTTTGTTTAAAGGTTCTCTCTCTAAAGTAGCATGTTATTTGGATGAAATGGGGATGGTAGAAAATGACCAATCTAACTGAATTGATCCTCCTAATTGTTTAGCCCAATACCTAAACAATAATAAGAAAAAGAATAGATCAAAATCAACCACTACGACATCCATGACAATCCCCTTTTTAGGATATTGGTCCAAGAAGAACAAAATAACTATAATTATTCCCACATAGGGAACTTGTCTACTATCCATGATAGATATGGGAGGAGAATATTTGGTATATATCAGTCCCAACTGATCAGCTACCTGTTTGGGCATAACATTGTGAGAGGTCCCACTATCAAGCATGCAGTTATGTATTACATAGCGGTCACCATACCTAGATGTATATCTAAGGAAAATATAGAATGGAATTATTGAGGTAGGGGTTCTACTTGGAGGTTTGGATTTTAAGGTTGTTAAAATATGATTCTCTCCCTGATCAGTCAGCCCAAAGGCCTTACAAATTTGTTCCCTGTACTTAGGGATGATATGTTATGAAATGAACCAAATGATTATTATTAAATCTCTGTTTAAATAACAATCTACATTCCTGGATTAGCCCGAAGAGGATGCATCTCAATAGGATGCCGCTGCAACAAGCTGCTAAAGTTAAATAACAAATTAACTAAAAAGCACCTATTGTAATATATCGCTAACATCCCCCCTTATTAAAATATTTGTGTGATTGAATAACATCTAGCTATGCTAACATCCCCCCTTATTACATTAGTTTGAAATACAGAGAGAGCTACGAAATAATTTGAATTTGACATGTGCAAGTGCCTTAGTGAAAATATCTGCAACTTGAGCATTTGTGGGAATGTACTGAAGCTAAATTTGGTGCCTTGGAACTTTGTCTCGAATGAAGTGACATTGTGTGTCAATGTGCTTGGTTATTTCATGATGTATTGGATTCTTGACAAGATTCAAAACACCCACGTTGTCGCAGAACAAGTATATTGGAGATTTTGATGGAAGACCCATACTTGTCAATATGCGATGCAACCATATCACTTCGCACATAGCTTCACATGTGGCACGATATTCTACCTCTTTTGATAAAATAGCAACCACCTGTTACTTCTTGATGTACCAAGAGACAGGACCAGATCCAAGATGAAAAAAATATCCTGAAGTTGATTTACGATCATCATATGATCCAACATAGTCGGAGTCCGTGTATCCCTATAAGAAGAATTTTTTGTTCCTCTTGTATTCTAGGCCATATTCCATTGTGCCACGAACATAGTGAAGAACTCACTTTGCTGCTTTCCAATGTGTAGTCTTAGGCTCCTACATGAACCTTGAAAGATAGTTGACAACAAATAAGATATCTAGCCTAGTGTTGGTCAGATATATGAGACTCCCAATCAATTGTCGATAGAGAGTACCATCTACCTAAGGTGAATCATCATATCGCAATAAATAAATTCCTGTTTCCATAAGAGTTGACATTGGCTTGCAATCAGTCATGCGATATTTTTCCAATAGGGTCTTGGCATATTTTTTCTAAGACACTTTGATGTAGTGCTCCTTCTGGCTGAATTCCAAACCAAGACAATAATGGAGAAGTCCTAGGTCTGACATCTCAAAATATTGACACAAGTCTCTTTTGACAATAGAGATCATAGTTTTTGAACTCCCTGTAATGAGCAGATCATCAACATAGAGTACACGCAACACTATTTCAAAACCTTATTTCTTAAAATAGAGGTTTGCAGATGGAAATATCTTAAATCCATGCTGTAGGAGGTGATTATCCATTTTTATATACCAAGCTCGAGGAGCTTGTTTCAAACCATACAAGGATTTGACCAACTTGCAAACTTTTTGCTCTTGACCTTCCACTTCAAATCCTTCTGGTTGAGTCATGTAGACTTCTTCTTGGAGATCACCATTTAGAAAAGCACTCTTGACATCCATTTGGTGTACTTTCCACCCATACTGTGTTGTCATAGCATAAAGAACTTGAATGATTGTCATCCGAGCAATAGGTGCAAAAGTTTCCTCATAGTCAATGCCTTCTCTTTGAGCATAGCCCTTTGCAAAAAGTCAGGCCTTATGCTTATATATTGTCCCATATGCCTTATACTTAACTTTATACACCCATTTGCAGCCTATGGGCTTCTTTTCATATGGCAGATCGACAAGCTTCCAAGTTTTGTTTTTTATCAAAGACTTATACTCTGCATCCATAGCGGCCTTCCACTGAGGCTCACCAAGAGAATCTTGCACTGATGCAGGTTCAAGATCATATATTGAATACATAAACACCCTGTCATTATCAATATCCATATATTTTGTATCTCTCTATGGATCTACAGAAAGTTCCTCAAAATATTGACATAGATCATCAACCCCAGTATTCTCTGTTGCAGCTTTCTCTTGTCGAGCCATGCTACGAGTATGAGGCCTATCCAATGTCAAATATGGTTGATTGGATAGCTTAGAGTCTTTGATTGTATTTGTATACCACTTTGGAATCTTCTTCTGAGGTGTTGAAGAATATGAAGGAGATTTATAAACCTTAGTTTCCACAAGGTCTAGGTATACATCTGATGTGAAAGCCTCATCAAAAACTACATCTCTACTAATGTGTATCTTCTTGGTCAAGGGATCAATCAAACGATAACCCTTAGAGTGCTCATCATAGCCAAGAAGAATACACTTCAATGTCTTCTCATATAATTCATCCTGGTCTATTGTGTGAGATCTATCCATCCACAATCAATATGGACCTTGTTTGCCATTTTCAATTTGTACCAACAACTGGAAGAAGAGTGATTCGTACATCCACATGAATCACAAGGATGTAATCTCCAACACTTAGCTGCAACATGTCCTATCTTTCCACAGTGACTGCAAAAATGTTTTTTAGGAGTTGTAGGAGATTTAGGTTTTACAAACATAGAATTACTAGTACTTGCATGTCTAGTATAGCCAAGGCCTTCATGCTTTGCCCTGACACTTAGCATTATTGGAGATTTAATGCCTTGTTCCTGTTTACCTAATCTCTCACCATTGAATCCCATTTTCTTCATCATTTTGGAACCAAATCCTTTGGTGTGTTTTTCAAAACACCCAATTTCATCATCTTCATCAATGCTTTTAAAAATATTGCATTTGTCGCTATTGATGAGAGTATGGAATTCATTTTTAGGAGGTTCAGTTTTTAAGTCACTAGTGTCACAAGCAAAATATGCTACTGTGATGAGATCACCTGTGCTACAACTGATATCTACCATCATAGGCATGAGGTCACTTGTATCACAACAAGCATTGGCCATCATGGGCTCAAGGTCACATGTGTCACAACAAGCATTTGCCACCATGGGTTGAAGGTCACTTGTGTCACTACAAGCATCGACCATTAGGGGTTTGACCTTTTTTTCCTCACTAAAGTCCCTTTACACTTTATGTTGGGCAATATCAAGAGAAATCAATGATATGTAGACTACCCTTATGATGCCTATAGGGATTTGAACACCATTCTTCTGAAGATCTTCAAAATATTCAAAATATTTGAGAATGGATTTTACACCACTACGTAGTGTAGAATATTTTTCATCCTCATAAAAATCCATTCCTTCCATCTCTGGTGGAAAGTAAGAACCTTCAACTGATTTTGCAACATCATCAGTTTATTTTGGGATAGTTTTCTTCTTTGATCTACCCATTCTTAAGGTGTCAGTCTCTGTCGAAAATGCACCTTTTACAATAAAATTTGCAAAATAATTTGACTAAGGTGTCGGTCACTGCTGAAAATGCACCCTTATAAGTCTTCCCCCCTTGGGTTTGCAAAAATTATATCTTCCCTGTATGGGGTTCCAAGGGGCAGTGCAAAATGGGCACTCCAGAAGGCCTTTTGGAGTACCCCCATTTTGTTTTTATTATAAAAATTTAATAAATTTAATCATATTTCATTAATAATAAAATAATTTTTTAATAAAATCAATGAATTTTCTAAGAAAATATTGATTTTAATTAAAAAAATTATTAAATTATTAAAAAAAAGATTAATAAATTAAAAAAAATATATACCTTATTGGGGGGGTCGACAGGGTTTGATCCCCCGACCTTGTGCTCCCAAGACTTGGCCACCAACCAACCGAGCTAGCTCCTCGGTTGGAATATAAAGGGTAGGACCCTTTACTTAAACTGTCCCCATCAGGCGCTTCCTTAGAAGTGGTGCCGCTTTGGTGGCACCGCTCGGGGAGGCTCTACATCAATCGGTCTGCGAGCCCTCCAATCGAAGATCCACAGGGGCTTTTTCTACAACAGGAAAATGTGGTTGGTGGTGCTCTTGCTGGCGCTGATTGCCTTACTATTGCACTCCACTAACTCTCTACGAATAGCATCTCCTTCAAGTTTACGGTGTTCTTTGCTTTGATTTTGTCCAGGACTAATCAAATTTTCCTTGTGCGAATAGATCCACGATTTGCTCCATGCTGCTATAGATGGTATTGAAAAACAATCAATCCTCCAATGATGAAAAATATGTAGATCTTCCTATAGTGCAACAATCTGCAATACACCAAAAAAAATTGCTTGTCACCTGCAACACACTGAGTGTTTCTCCGATACTGTAACGTCACCCAGGAAAAAACTATTGCTTGCAATCTTTGAATCCAATCTGCTATGACAGACTCCTTCGCCAAAACAACATGTCTCAATGCACATTCGCTCGCTGTACAAATAAAATTTGCACGCATATCTGTGATGTTTCTCCTATCAACACAAAGCGATACAATTTGTCACAACAACCTCTTCTACACAGGTTTATCCTTCCTCACAATACGGGCTGGTCGCAACAAAATTTTAGCTGTAATCTTCCAATGATGTGAGACATTCACTCCTATTAACAAGCATGTCATAGCATCTTCGAATCAGATGCAAAGCTTGCGCTCCCAATTTTTTTTTTAAATGCAAAGCTTTAAATTAAAAAACATTCTCCTTCACGTAGCGCATAGGTTAAAACATCTAGCTTGCACATAGCTTCTCCTTACGTCAAATAACATAGTCTCCATGAGCTTAGTTCACAACATATTAAAACATCAACAACTCCTTAGTTCCACATCTTCGCAGTCTCCAAAACACAAAAAAATTGATATGCGCCTCTATTTCAGTATTGAGACTACAACAAAACACGTGCTCAGATCATCGTTCTCAGATTGCCATCTCACGCAGTTACAAAAATGGAGCAATAAAAAGTGTAGACAATGAAAACACAAAACGTAGTCTCCATCATGTTTAATTACGGATCGAAATCTGGTGTTCTTCATTCGAACGACGTGCACCTTCTCCTAAGGTTTACACAACACTGCGTCATTGGTTTTCATACAATCTCTCCTACTCGATTCTTCACATTTTTTTTTCTTTCTTTTTCATCGCAGCAATCCTTGGTTGTGGGCTTCAACATGGTGGCCTCACAAGCGTTGATGGACTTTCCTTCATGGAGTGCTCTCCTCCACATAGTGATCTTCATGAGCTTCACATAATACCTACACCAAACTATGAAAATTAATCAAGGGCTATGATACCATGTTATAAAATGAACCAAATGATTATTATTAAACCTTTGTTTAAATAACAATCTGCATTCCTGGATTAGCCCAAAGAGGGCGCATCTCAATAGGATGCCGCTGCAACAAGCTTCTAAAGTTAAATAACAAATTAACTAAAAGCACCTATTGTAATATATCGCTATCATGATTATCAATTTCCCAAAGGTTATATTAATTTTCTACTTAGCTAACTCCATCCCTATATAAAAATATGCCCTTCTAACCTCTGTTCCACTGTTAATAGGTTCCATTCTCATGGGGGGGAGGCTAATGGACTTTAGTATTCCTATTTTAATTAATAGGTTCCTTTTTATTCCTCTTATCAATATTGTTAGGAATGGTCCTATTGCGTAACCTGGTGGCATGGACTCTCTCCGAGGTCTCAACCTCTTCAGTTGTAGGAGTTAATTTACCCTGCCTTATTTGTTTGAAGCAATTGTTTTGGGATCTTCTCAAGATTTTTACATCATCATTGACAAATGCAGTGGGTCGGTTATTAGGATTTAGAGACTGATTCATTTCTTCTAAAATTGAAGGGATATCAGTAGTCTCTTCCCATGTCCAACATGCATTAATCCTAATCTCATTGTTGAGTGGTATTTTCACCCAATTGTGAAAGTACACTCTCCCTTAGGATTTGGGTTCCAAATCCCCTCTTGCAAAGAAGTTAAACAAACAACTTCTCCAAGGTCTCCGCTATATTAGCATTTGCATATGTGTATTAGTAATCTCAAATAAAGATATTCAATTTAAATGCTTGGAACACCTTAGTGATTGCAAGTAACTATAAACAAGGGGCAATGTTGGTTTATTTTACCATGAAACTTTAGTGATTGTTCATTGAACCAAAATAAAGCAAATGTGAGTTGGCCCTCATATGACCACGATGTGATGCTCAAATTACCCCTCTTTCGTAAAATCAGAATTTTTATGAAGAGAGGGTAATTTTAGGCTCCAAAAATGGAAATTTGTGAAATGCCATAAAACATAACTCCTTCAATGAAATTGGAATTTTCATGAAGGGAATGTCATCATAGGCTCATGAATGAAACATGAAACTAAAAAAATGAAATTCGGCCCAAAAATGGAAATTTTCTATTTTCGGATTTTTTAAAATCTGTAATAAAACAACAACTTCGATGAATTTTTAAAAATACTAAACAACTCCGAAAATGAAATTTCAAAGTGCGTATTGGAAGTATGAAGTATAACCTACGCAATGGTGAAATTATTTTTGGATTTTGAAATTTTTTAAATGTTTATTTTAATGCCTGAAAATTAAAAAAAAGTTAAAATTTCTGGAAAAATAAAATGCAGAAAAATGAAAATGAAATGCAGAAAATGGAACACAAGATACATTCAGTTTGATGCTATCCTATTTCGACAAAACCGAAGATGTGAGGTTTTCATGCATGCAACCTAACCTATTGGACTTGCAAAACAAGCACAATCCGGATAAGCTAAGTGTTGGCTCCTAGGGTTTTAAATGAGGTTTTCAGATTTAAACATTCGCATGAAGCAACCAAGAAAACTTGCATAAACTCCATTTACAAGCCTAAAATCTGAAAAGGGGAAAAATAGACATTTAATCTTGCATGCAGAAAATGACTCCTTCTTTCTTGTCCATAAGATGCAACTTTCTAAAATTTTCTGTATTAAAAATTTGTCATTTTACAATAACAAAAATTTCTGGTTTTCCCAAACCAGTCCATGGAAGAAAAACAGCCCAAACAGGTCCAGAATGGCCCTCTTGCCTTCAAATCTGCAACTCTGCTCGCGACAATTTCCAACCCCTCAAAACATCCTTGCCTGGCGTATTTAAAATTTTCAGGAAGCTTTTCGTTTCATTTTCCAATGGTCATTGTTCGTTTCACCTTCCCTTGTGCATGCATGTGTTTTGGTTTCCAAAAAGGCTTTTCGTTTCTATTTTGTGGCCCTTCGTTTCATTTTCTCCACATGGGCTTGCGTCCGTTTCCTTCCGTGTGTAACGACCATCTTAAATGATTTCAAATCATTAAAGATTCCTTATGTAACGTTTTGTCTTATTCATTGGATTTTGTCCTTATGTCCACGTCACTATGCAATCTTCAGTTTCATTGTCCTGCCTGCCCCTTTTGAGTCACGAAAATGCAACATGTCGCGATATCGCGACACTTTTGCCTCCTTGCTCTCTTTTGTTGCTTTTAGCCACGAGAATGTAACATGTCGCGATATCGCGACACTTTTTTTCTTCTTTTGTGAAAATGCAACATGTCGCGATATCGCGACACTTTTCTCTTTTTGGGGAAAATGCAACATGTCGCGATATCGTGACACTTTTCTTTTTGGCCGTGAAAATGCAACATGTCACGATATCGCGACACTTTTCTTTTGGCCACGAAAATGCAACATGTCGCGATATCGCGACACTTTTTCTTTTGGTCGTGACAATGCAACATGTCGCGATATCGCGACACTTTTTCTCTTTTGGTCGTGATAAATGCAACATGTCGCGATATCGCGACACTTTTTCTCTTTTGGCCGCGACAATGCAACATGTCGCGATATCGTGACACTTTTTCTCTTTTGGCGTGAAATGCAACATGTCGCGATATCGCGACACTTTTTCTCTTTTGGCCGTGACAATGCAACATGTCGCGATATCGCGACACTTTTCTCTTTTGGCGTGACAATGCAACATGTCGCGATATCGTGACACTTTTTCTCTTTTGGCCGTGACAATGCAACATGTCGCGATATCGCGACACTTTTTCTCTTTGCTTTGAACCGCGAAAATGCAACATGTCGCGATATCGCGACACTTTTTCCTCCTTGCGGTGTTTTGCTTTTTCTTTGATCTTTAGCATATGGGCCACTTCGGTCTTCTTGGAAAATATGCAAAAAGGTGGGTCCCCAATTTTGGGGTACGTTGTGGAGCAGCCACAACAAATGGCGACTCTGCTGGGAAATGCTCCTGAGCATTTCGGTGAGAACTCAACCTGAACACCTTCAAAACTCAAACACAAGCGTCAGCAAATATCCCAAGAATGAAACTAGACGAGAAATACATGAAGCATTAGAATTATTAAGCATCAGCTCGGTGTGTGCAATGTGCTTCATTCCCTATCGTTTGAAACTCGTTCAACTTTCCATTGTCATTTTCACTTATGATTCGTGCATATGAGAAGTTATGGATGATTCTTGTAGGATTTAATGTATGGTGAAGATGCTAGAGATATAACAACCTGCTTTGCAAAGGCTCAAACTTTCTAGTATCATGAACAACCATATTAAAACTGTCAAACCCTCTTAGGACCAAATATGTGTATACTGAATTAATTTACTAGATCCCAAAGTTGGTTATGTGTCACTACCATCTTGAACCCATGTGCAAGTGTAAGTGAAATCAGAGCTTTGGGGAATAGGATTCCCAACCTAAGCGAGATGGGAATTTAACCCTATCCTTACTACTCGATCTGGAGTTCATTACCTCATCTTGAACAAAATGATTTAACCTATTATGGATGAAACTGTCAGGCTAGCCTATCCGTTTGAGCAATCAGTGGTCTTGCTTTTAGACAAGACATGTTGCCACGCATGAGCATACTCCACTGCCAATCAGGCGTCTATAGCCCCGGTGGAGATCAACCCCATAATCCAGGATTTGACTTTACTTTTGATTTCTTGAACCTTGGGGATGACTACCCATCCTTGCAAGGGACATGTAGTACGATCCTTCCAATCCAATATCAATGATGCAATAAAAGTAGAATGAAAAATATTTGCTTTGGAACTTCAAGTTCTTGAGTGGGCAAAATAGAAGCTTTGGGGAATCGAATTCTCAACCTAAGCGAGATGAGAATTAGACCCTATCCTTACTACTCCATGAAGGTCAAATCAGAGCTTTGGGGAATTGGATCCTCAACCTAAGTTCGATGAGGATTTAACCCTATCCTTACTACTCTGATTTTAGGCTTTAAGCACTATGGGAGTGGTAAAAACCACTGTTTTAAGGATTATGTTGCATGATAGGACAGACACGAAATACTCCTTTCGCCTCACCTTTTCTTCCAAGTATGGTTTTGACCATTTTGCTCAAGATCCTCTTTAATATGTGTAGAACGTGCTTGGTTCAAGATAGTTCGGGCATCAGTTCCCAACCTTAGGATCCTTTTAATATATGTTATATAATAACCCTAAGAGGATTCGACACCTTTTCAATGATTGTATTTGAAATGTAGATGCAACTGAGATGAAATGTATATGCAATGTCGAATGTAACATGAGATATGGATGAATGCATTGCTCTTTTTGAAATGCGGATGGAGTATACCACCTACTTTGCCATAATTTGTAAAACTGACAACTTCATGCATCACAAGTTCCAAACGATATTCTTTAATGTGTTTGCGATACTCGTGGAGCTTTCTGCAATACAATTCCGATGTTTCATATTCTCTTAGTCTTAGTCAACATTCATAAGGACATAAGTTGACATCTCGTTTTTTTTTTTTTCAAGACAAACCAAAAAGTGTCCAAAGGACCAACACACAAAACTTAAAACCAAATCCAAAAAGCAATCCCAAAAATGAAACTTGAAAACACAAACCAAAACCAACAACCAAAATCTATATACAAATGTACAATATAATACAAGATGGTGCAAAGTTTGGATTATCATTTTCCCGGATCCCAAACCTGATTAGAACATTTCAAAAGACATATAATGTGATACACATGCCAAATGTTGAAGGAATCCAACAAAAACAAGATCAAACCAAACAAAGACACAAACTTCCACTTGCCCCTCTCACCATACCCATTTGATTTAGCTCCATTAGTATTCTCATAGGTGAGATTCAAATTACCTAATTGATTAGACAATGGTTGATTTTCAATTCTTTCTTGTCTATTCTTTAAGGTGTAAATTTCATCATTCCATTCATGATTTAGAACTAGGCTTTCTTTATTCAAAATGAAATTTTGTAAGCAAGAGCCTATTTCTAAAAATTTCAAGGCTAATTCATTTTCCATGTTCTTAGGCCAATCAAAATTGTGCAACAATTTACAAGCATCTAGGATATTTACTAAATGGGGATCATTAGAAGTTTTTATCCTAGACTCAAGAATTAATTGTTGATGAATTTGATTTAGCAATTTAAGTGCATCAAGCTCCTTTTCATTCATTAAAGTAACGTTATCAAAGGTGTGGTTAGAAATTAATTCTTGTTCTTCATTCACCTTCAATGGCATTTCATCATAAATATCATTTGAATTATACAAATCTTCACCTAAATCTTGGATGTTTGGACACAAAGGTTTAGATTTTACCTTTTTCACATTTTCATTTACCAAAACTTGGTGAGGATTTGCAATTCCCTCTTTTACCTCATGGTCTTCATATTCTTCATTGATTACTTGTTCATCAAACATACCAAAATTGGGCACCCAATTGAAAACATGCCCATCCTTTTCAACCCTCAAATATTTTTGGTCAAAGTGTATGTCAAGTAACTCATCTTCATGATCAATCACTTGCGTCTCATCCCATTCATCTTCACCTTCCTTAGATGGTTCAATTATTTCCAAAAGTGGGTTATCTCTTGAATTCAAATTGGTAAAGCTATCATAATCCAAATTTGTAACCCATGATTCAATTTTATCACGATTTGGAAGGTGTGGATCCTCTTGGTCATCACTTTCGAGAACATCATCCAAAGTGTCTTTCGAGAACAAGTGGTGAAATTCGATTATGTCTTCAACTTCATTTGTTGATTTTCTTTCAAATTCATTTTCAGCCACTTGTGATGGCTTAGGAGCTTCTATAATGGGATCGATTTTTGAATTCCGTGTCATATAGTTGCTCCAATCCTTTGCAAGTACATCTGACCAAATCATATCCACATAAGTTTGTTCATCCAAATCCTCCTTTTTGGGTAATGATTCTAGATATTTCTTTTCCAAAACAAGATGGTGATCATTTGATTCCAACTTCTTGTTACCCATCCATAGAATTTCTTCTCCAAAAACTTCATGCTCTTCAAGACTTTTCGAATAGGTATTTACTTCAACGTGAGTCACCTCAAAATCTCTTGTATCGCTTGAAGAAGCATAACATGAAACATCATTAAGATCGGCATTATGAATTTTCTTCCTAGGATGATTTGGATGCATACATTGACGTGCTCATTTTTGTGGTGGAACATGCCTACATACCTTCTTAACCACTTTCTTTTGCTCTTTTACTTTCGATACGAACTCTTTGGGTTGAGTGGTAGAAGTAGTAGGATTAGTTGGATTGATATCCACGGACAAAGCTTGAACATTTGTTGCAATGGTTCCATGAGTGACCACATGATTCTCTAATTGAGGCATAGTTGGATGGATGGAAGTACTTGTATAAGCACATGTGGGAGCATAAGTTGGTATGGTAGGATAAAGTTGATTGTAGGGAAAAACATTTGATATCAAATTTTGTTGTGCCCACGCTTGATTTACCATCGAGGTTTGATTGCAAGCCCCTAGTTGTCCTACCATAGTTGATTGCTCCATTCCATAACCTTGTGGCCTCAATTGTTGATCTACAATCATAGCTTCTGTGTAGGCCGATGCAAGATCAGTAACCAAGGGATTCATCCTAACAAATATGGCAAACAATGGATCCAATGCTCGAAAGTATATTTGAAGAGCACCACTTTCCTCAATAGTATAGGGAGAAATTAATCTCGCATAAAGCTTTCGAAACCTCATGTTGAAACTTCTCACTGGCTCATTAGGTTCTCTTTTGCAAGAAGTAAATTGTTGATATATCGTGAGAGGATCAATGAGCAACCTAAATTGATTGATAAACTCATCTTTCAATTGAGTCCAAGATGTAATAGAACCAATGGGTAAATTGATGTACCAATCATATGCCACCTCATCTAGGGTTCCAGGAAACATTCTACATGCCACATCCTCATGTTCGACATTCCATCTAACTAGGATATCCACATAGGCTTGAATATGTTCCTCGGCTAATGTTGGACCATTGTGTTTAAATTTGGGCAAACGTTTTTCTACGTTCTTGGGTAAATCATGAGAATCTCCACTAATGTTCAAAGGATTAACATGTATCCCATACCACGTTCCTGCAGTTGTAGCCATTAATGAAACTCAAAGAATAACTTCAAAACCAATTTGTTAGTCATGAATAAAAGAAGGAACCATGACAAAGCAATATTCTAAAAATGTAAATTAGTTTCTGATTCACCAGATCGCATATGCGCAAGTGAAGAGCATACTCCTAGTGTTGTAGGCTTTTCGATTCACAAGATCGCATTACACGCAAGTGAAGAGCATAATACCGACAACAAATACATTTTAGACAAAATAATTCCTTACAAATAAGCATGAAATGACTAGCAAATATCAAACATGTAACGTATGAATAATCATGTTAGCATCAACCAAGAGATGTATCCATTAAAATCAAATGAAAGTAATTGCATGGAGACAACCTCGTTAGTCAAGACCAAAATTTTTCAAAATCAAATCAAAACACATTATTCCTGTATGAACAATCAAAAGCGTTAGAACAATGCATAGCAATTCATGTCCTCCTTTTAACACTACAAGGTTGTATTGTTAAAAGAGGGCTAAAGATAATAATCAATAGGGCATGAAATATTCAAAATTTAAATCCCTATAGCATTTAAATCACACTGAAATAAACCAACTCAGGCCCTCCTTCTAGCGCCAAAATGTTGAGTGGTATTTTCACCCAATTGTGAAAGTACACTCTCCCTTAGGATTTGGGTTCCAAATCCCCTCTTGCAAAGAAGTTAAACAAACAACTTCTCCAAGGTCTCCGCTATATTAGCATTTGCATATGTGTATTAGTAATCTCAAATAAAGATATTCAATTTAAATGCTTGGAACACCTTAGTGATTGCAAGTAACTGTAAACAAGGGGCAATGTTGGTTTATTTTACCATGAAACTTTAGTGATTGTTCATTGAACCAAAATAAAGCAAATGTGAGTTGGCCCTCATATGACCACAATGTGGTGCTCAAATTACCCCTCTTTCGTAAAATTAGAATTTTTATGAAGAGAGGGCAATTTTAGGCTCCAAAAATGGAAATTTGTGAAATGCCATAAAACATAACTCCTTCAATGAAATTGGAATTTTCATGAAGGGAATGTCATCATAGGCTCATGAATGAAAACATGAAACTAAAAAAATGAAATTCGACCCAAAAATGGAAATTTTCTATTTTCGGATTTTTAAAATCTATAATAAAACAACAACTTCGATGAATTTTTAAAAATACTAAACAACTCCGAAAATGAAATTTCAAAGTGCGTATTGGAAGTATGAAGTATAACCTACGCAATGGTGAAATTATTTTTGGATTTTGAAATTTTTTAAATGTTTATTTTAATGCCTGAAAATTAAAAAAAAGTTAAAATTTCTGGAAAAATAAAATGCAGAAAAATGAAAATGAAATGCAGAAAATGGAACACAAGATACATTCAGTTTGATGCTATCCTATTTCGACAAAACCGAAGATGTGAGGTTTTCATGCATGCAACCTAACCTATTGGACTTGCAAAACAAGCACAATCCGGATAAGCTAAGTGTTGGCTCCTAGGGTTTTAAATGAGGTTTTCAGATTTAAACATTCGCATGAAGCAACCAAGAAAACTTGCATAAACTCCATTTACAAGCCTAAAATCTGAAAAGGGGAAAAATAGACATTTAATCTTGCATGCAGAAAATGACTCCTTCTTTCTTGTCCATAAGATGCAACTTTCTGAAATTTTATGTATTAAAAATTTGTCATTTTACAATAACAAAAATTTTTGGTTTTCCCAAACCAGTCCATGGAAGAAAAACAGCCCAAACAGGTCCAGAATGGCCCTCTTGCCTTCAAATCTGCAACTCTGCTCGCAGCAGTTTCCAACCCCTCAAAACATCCTTGCCTGGCGTATTTAAAATTTTCAAGAAGCTTTTCGTTTCATTTTCCAATGGCTGTTCGTTTCACCTTCCCTTGTGCATGCATGTGTTTTGGTTTCCAAAAAGGCTTTTCATTTCTATTTTGTGGCCCTTCGTTTCATTTTCTCCACATGGGCTTGCATCCGTTTCCTTCCGTGTGTAACGACCATCTTAAATGATTTCAAATCATTAAAGATTCCTTATGTAACGTTTTGTCTTATTCATTGGATTTTGTCCTTATGTCCACGTCACTATGCAGTCTTGGTTCATCTGGCTTTCATAAAATGCAACATGTCAGGATATCGTGACACTTTCCCTCCTTGTTCTCTTTGTTGCTTTTAGCCAGGAGAATGTAACATGTCGCGATATCGTCGACACTTTTCTCTTTTTTTATGTCTTATGCTTTTTTAATGTCGGATATGCGAAATTTTTAAAATGCAACATGTCGCGATATCGTGACACTTTTTTGGCCTGAAAATGCAACATGTCGCGATATCGCGACACTTTTTTTTGGCCACGAAAATGCAACATGTCGCGATATCGCGACACTTTTTCTCTTTTGGCCACGACAATGCAACATGTCGCGATATCGCGACACTTTTTCTCTTTTGGCCGTGACAATGCAACATGTCGCGATATCATGACACTTTTTCTCTTTTGGCCGCGACAATGCAACATGTCACGATATCGCGACACTTTTTCTCTTTTGGCCATGAAAATGCAACATGTCGCGATATCGCGACACTTTTTCTCTTTTGGCCGTGACAATGCAACATGTCGCGATATCGCGACACTTTTTCTCTTTTGGCCGCGAAAATGCAACATGTCGCGATATCGTGACACTTTTTCTCTTTTGGCCGCGACAATGCAACATGTCGCGATATCGCGACACTTTTTCTCTTTTGGCCGTGACAATGCAACATGTCGCGATATCGTGACACTTTTTCTCTTTGGACCGCGACAATGCAACATGTCGCGATATCGCGACACTTTTTCTCCTTGCGGTGTTTTGCTTTTTCTTTGATCTTTAGCATATGGGCCACTTCGGTCTTCTTGGAAAACATGCAAAAAGGTGGGTCCCCAATTTTGGGGTACGTTGTGGAGCAGCCACAACACTCATCATCATATTATTCTTCCAGGTTGACATTTGAGTGGAGACCATGGTATACACCACAATCGACAGGGTTATGAGGAGCATCACATGCTGGGCAGAAGAAGGGAAAATTAGAGGCCACATTAACAGAGGTCATAGGGTTTGGGACAACATCTTGGTCTTTCTGAGTTTCCTTCCTTTTCCAATTATTGTTTGCATTTCTGCCACCCTCATTGTTCTAGTTTCTATAAAAAAAAAATTGAAAGGAGGCCTACAATCACTCTGGTGTTGGGATGGTTCTCCATTATCATTCTTGTCTCATTCAATTTTAGACAATCGATTATTCATTGATAGGAACATTTCTATGACTTGTGATGACAATTTTTCAATAGGATCTGGTTCTGATTTTTTAGAATCCCAAACCCCACTTTTTTATTCTTTCTTTCAGGCTAGCTAGGACTGGGGTCCATGGAGGTAGCATTCATATTTCCACTATCTATCATGTACCTCTATATCACAATGGCCCTTTCCATACAGGCCTCAATGGTGAGCATAGGTTGATGCCTTAGCTCATAGTTAAAATCACTAGGGAAGGCATTTTTATAATAATAGATAGACTGATGATAATTGGGCCTTAAAGCAGCAATAATACAATTTATAATTTTGGTCAATCACCTATTAAAATAATCAACTATTTCATTCTCTTTCTTTTTCATGGTGGCCAGTTTAGTTAACAAGGATTGTTCATTTTTTTCTCTCCATAATTTTTGAGGAAGGCAACTTCTAAATCATGAAAAGTTCCAATGGAGTCAGCTATCAAATTGTTAAACCATTCCATGGAATCCTTTTCTAGGGTCTATAAAAATAATCGAAGGACAACATCTTCATGCTCTACCTCCAAACTATCCATTGCATATAGGAAGTCCTTCACATGATCTTCCCTAGTTATAGTATTTTGCCCTAAGAACTTGGGTAGGTATTTATGAGCTTTTGGGGATAGGGGGTTCAGAACTTGAGGTAATGTAAAGGGTATGTACCTATTAAAATACCAATTATTTAAATACGGGTTTGCCATTTGTGGAACTGGGGTCCTCAGGACAATGGATGTGACAGGTAAAGAAGTACCAGTTCGAGGACTTTGAGGAATGTACAGGGAACTGCTACTACTTTGACTACTAGAAGGAATAGAAATTAAAGTGCATATTTTACTTTTTCTAAAAAGTACCTGTGGGTCTAGTAGTTTGGGGTAGAGCTCCTCATTACTTCGTCTCATTGACACCAGATCAGCTCCTTGTTTTCAGAGTCACAAATATTGGGTGCAAAATGGGAATGCTCTCTGGCTAAGATTGCTCAGCCCAAAAACCTCATAGGAAAAAATAAAAGAAAAATATATATGTCGCAAAAGGGGAGTAATGTGATGAAAGGGATTAACAAGGCCCTCCCCAAAAACACCACCAAAAATTATTGTGGAGTTTTTCCGCTTACCCTTAGAAGATTTGTCATGTCACGGGGAACTCTAGAGATCACAACCAACACTAGGGATTCTGGTTGATCCACATCTTTAACCTAAGAATATATTACATAGAAGGCTCTAAACATATTAGGTAGGGTAAGGAAACCCCAAACGGTGGGCTCGTCTATTAGAATTTATAATGCAAGTACCCACTAAGCCAAAAAAAAATGTTTTTAATATTTCTTTGAAAATATTGTGATCAAACCTATCATTAATGGAGCTTAACAAGACTAGACTGGTGCCATGTCCATTGGGTAGTCGTAATGAGTTTATAAAAGAAGAGGAAGGAATATCTAGTTTGCTTTAATCCATTCAAATGATGTAATGTAAAAAAATGATTATACTAGTGAAAGGAAAGCGGCATCCACAAGTTTTAATTACAAGAACACATGAATGAGCATTACACAAACCATACACTCGAAAAATGCCAAGGGAAGAGCTAGAATTTATATTAATATTCATAAGATTTTACATAGAGCAGGCCCAGTAGAGTGCTTGGGTCCTGTATGCTAATGATTTACAATAACCCTCGGTTTGAATATTCATAACAAGGGGGACCTCCCTTCATCCTGATTATAGTGATGTAAGGGCTTCCAACTTTGGCGCATCCAAAGGAAATGATCTCGATGAACAACACTCTTTGGCAATCCTTGGAAATGGTAGAAGGAAAAGGTGATAAGAAACACAGACAGGAAACACAAGGAAAATACGACTAAAATGTTGGACAAGGTTTATACTTGGCTTTTCTTCTTTAGAGATTCAATAAAAAAACTACAACTGTGACATGCTCCTTATTATAATGCAGGTTTGCCTAACTGTTGTAACCGCTCACTCCATCTGGATCAATCTTGTTGTACCCAATAATATGATGCATTAAAAAATAGACACATAGCCCATGTTATGTTTTTACACGGGTGGTGGCTATGTATCTCCCCATGTACTGCCCTATGCTAGTGACTGCGAACTTCCTGGTACGTGTGTTTCAAATGAAATGGACCCCAATCCTATTCTCAGGTTTTGAATGGCCTGGTCAATGAATTCCCATGCCTCATCATGAAATGTCAGTGAGAATAGTAGTAGGTTCAAATCCTGCATGGCCTTGTTCACCCGATATCTTACCCATTGTACATTGTTTTTAGTGAAAACACACAGGCGGTCCACCATCTCTACTAAGGCCATGAAGCACTTTGAAAATTTATCACCAGAGTCTAAATAAAACTCTTGAATCTTTTGGAACACAAAATTTTTAATATTGGGAGCCCACCCAAAATCTTCAATCATGAGGTTGCAGTCTGCCAACTCCTCATTGGCTTCTTTCTCGGCCTTCACCACCTCCTAACTCCACCCGAGCCAACTTTGCTTATTCTATAAAAATGTAAAAACCTTGATATATTCCTCCATAAATAAGTAGAAGGAATCATCTAACAGGGTGGTCATCATCATAGAAATTGGCACGTAGTATTCTTGAAACCCTTTGGTAAATTGGAAGTATTGCATTCATCCTTTACTCGCCTTGTTGCAGACGGTTTTGTATGAGGCCAACAGCATGCCGAGTGGCATAAATATCCATGAGTGTGGATTCCAAATCTCATATTTTATCTTGAATTTTATCTTTCATTTCTTGCTTTAGTTTTTATGTCAATCCAAGCTGGATGTTGGCCTTTGCAGTGGAAGGAGCTGGAATTTTTAACTTGTCAACTTCACTTTGAAGTTGTTTAAATTTGAGATGTAATTGCCTCACTTCTACATCTTTGGCCTTCCATTCTTCTAATTCTTTCTCCACTGCCTCAACCACCTATACTTGGGAGGCCATCTGGGATTTCATCATTTTGACAAGTTTAGTCGATGCCATTATGACATATTTTCTCACGTCAATGGTGGCTTCTATCATGCTAGGTGGTAGTGGTATCTCAAAGGTGGTTGTAGATACATCAGTGGTCACCTAACCAAATGTTATCCTAGGTCTAAATATCCCTTTACTCAGAGACCTTTGTTCCTCTATGTCCTAAATTTAGTCTTCCTAATTAGCCATGAATTGGTAGGTGTCACTAACCCTTGCCATTATGATACTTTCAATTCCCTAGATTGAGGACTTGGTCCTAGCTCTATTTTGATAAGGGGACTGTGTAGGATTTTTCTCTTGCACTTCATAGTCTCTTAGTATTTTTGATAATCCCCCAACCGTAGTTATCTTTTTTATTACTTTGCGGGGAACCTGACGTTCCTCTCAGTTGACCACTAAGGTGGCAAAATACAAATAATGTTGGCCTTTTTCCAATTGGCCCTTCTCATTTGGGCATATCAAAGTTAGTGTCAAGTATGTGGAATCTTTCTGAGATGGACCAATGACCATCTCCTTCCCTTTCGATGTGGCAGAGGGTGAACTGGAGGAGGAAGGGAGTTTCACCTACTCCTGTTGTGCTTCATCGACAATTTTCATCATGACCTAAATAATATCAGATTCTTGATAGACAATTTGAAAGGTGGGGTCCTCAAACTCCTCTGGAGAGGCTATAAAGACCAGTGAGACCACCTTATCTACTAACAACCCTCGGTACAACCTCAATTGGGCACTATAATCACCAATGACCTCCAATTTATTGTAAGGTCTATTGTCAATTCTCCATACCAAGTCTAATATTTGATTACTTCTAAAAGCCTTCGACATTTCATCTTCAAAATAATCCTTACCGTGCATGACCTACAAAAGGTCAAAATTGCCAACAATATTCTTCTTGTGATAGCCATCTGGATCGTAGGCCCTCTAAGTGACTTTTGGAAAATAGTACGTATCCATGTTCCAAATGGCCCGCAACATGGCAAAGTGGCCAAGATAAGTGTAGGGGACCATTAAGAAGGGAATGGGTAGCCATTTCACTAATCCCTTCTTCCTTAGGTATCTTATTTTAACTTCTTCGACCATTTATCGAGTGATATCCAGAATGGCGATGGAATTTGGGAAGTGCACTGGGAGTGCCATTGGGGGCAGTTTCAAACCATATATTCTGATGTAAGAAAATTTCTACACAGAAGAAATGTCTTGCTTCTACCTGATGTAGAAAGTTACTTACTCCCACCCTAATTCTATCTAGTTCTGTTCCACACAATCTGAGGTGGACTACAAGGAGGACCTTCTCAAATAAGTCTTTGTAACTGGAGCATCCCTCCTAGATGCACAATAATTGGTCTTGCATATTTGGTGCAGTCACCCCTCCCATTCAGGGAACCAAAGACTTGTCTAATTGCAACACAAATAAATGGATAAAAAAGAATAATAAGAAAAATGAGGTATCTCCTCCTTATCGGCCAATACAGCCTTCTACAACTGTTGTAATTCCTTATCAATATTATAACTAATTACATCCTCCCACCGATAGAGAGGATTCTTGACAGTTCTTTTACATTGGAGGATTAAAAACTGTTGGCAATTTTGGGTACTTTGGGTACATTGCCTTTGCTCAAGTGTATAAGTTGTTATTGATGTCAAGAATCTCTTGAAGGAATTTGATTTGATGTCAAATAATTTGTTTTGATGAAGGTTACGGCATGATAGTTTCAAAGGTCTTTTGTGAACCCCAAGTTGGCGGGTTTAAAGATTACAGGTGGATGCATTAGTTTAATGCATTTGGGTCCAGGAGGAAGTATTTATTTAAATAATTAAAAACCTTGTTAAGGTTCCCTTTAATTATTTTTAAATAAATATTAAATTATTGTTTGCAATGGGTTATCCTAACCCATGGTGCTATGTTTTAATATTGTGGGCACTAGCCAAGACCTCCGCCGACGTGTTAAACTCCTCGTCGACGTCAAGAGCTTATGGTAAAAATGCATATAAATATCCCTCAATGAAAATCAAGAATTATCCCATCCGCATTTTGAAAAGAGTTGCTTGCTGTGAATTTGTGATCTACTGTTCGACTGTGTCTTCATAATTTTCGTGAATCCGTTGCTCATTTTTTTGTACTCGCCATTTGTCGTAAATCTATCATAAGGTTTTCGTCTTCGTGTTCACGTCAGAAGAAAGGGAGGCACTGTTGTTTTATTTAATCCCTGGCACAAAAGGAATAAGGCTAACAGCATGAGCTTTAAACCTCACCGGGAACCTTTGGTGCACCGGTAGCGGCTAGGCTGTTGGCGCACTACCCGAACGGGAGGTTCCGCATTTGAATAACGCAAAAGGGTTTTTCATCATGAAGTGGACATAGTGGGTGGTGTTAGAATTCATGCACAATTTATCCATAGCGCGATTTTTGATGTTGGCCAAGGTATTTTCGAAATTAATTTTTGCTAAGTGTATTTTGCGGATGGAGGTAGGAGTTATAAGGAGTTTAAAGCTTGTTTTATTTTGATAAAAGACTCTTTTGAAGGTGTTGTTTGAAATATCTTATTGCATTCTTATGAGAGATAAATTTTATTTTTGATATAGACTATAAGGGTGAAATAAGGTGTATAAGGGATAAATGTTTCTTGTAATGTTGAGAGTGCTTTTGGTTGATTATGGAAATGAAAGCATGGTGTTTTAAGGTTAAAATTGCTTCTTGTGTGAAGTTGTGAAACTTTAAGTGGGCAGCTTTGAGATTGACATTTGCTTTCATTAAATTGGTAATAATCAAGCTATTCTTTACTTGGTTAAAGTGTTGGGCTTACTCCTTTGTTGATGATTTGAAAAGTTTTTTTGTGTTATTGTGATTTGAGTTGGTGGAAGCTTTTTGTTCAAACAATATTGGAGAGAAAAGGAGTTCTACTTGTTTCCTTTTCTAATGTTGATTGTGAAATGCTTCAAGGTTGTGTTTTGAGCTGAATGGTGTTGATTGAACCTTGTTTGATGAGCATTGTTGTTGAAGCCCTAATTAATGGTGAAAATAACATGAGTATCATTGTTATGTGATTCTTTGCATAGTTGGCAATTGTTGGGGTTTCATGTTCTTGAAAGAAAGCATTCTATCCTATCCATTTCAGATATTGAGTTGAGTTTTTAGATTTGAGATTGAGTTTGAGCTGAGTTGATTTGAGTTGAGTTTTGAGATCGGGAGTTGAGTATAGAACATATTGAGTCTCTAAAAATTCTCTTTATGCTTCTATGAGTTTGACAAATCACATTGGGTCTCTAACAATTCACCTTGTGATTTCCTACTAAGAAATTTTTTTTTTCGTGGTGAGCTTGCTGAGTTTTGGACAGGTTTCGATGGGGACTTGTGAGTAGTCTTGGACAGGTTCCAATGGGGACTTGTGAGCAGATTTGGACAGGTCCTATCAGAGGACTTGTGAGCTGATTTTGATAGTTCTATTAGAGAACTTGAGGACAAACGTGCACTGGTTCTTTGAGAAGAACCTAAGGACAAATCTGGAAAGTCTTTGAGAAGGCTTGTGTGTAGAGGATTGATTTTTTCAATCTTAAGCATTGGACAGATCTGATAGACAGAGGAAGACTTGTACTAGACCGACTGACTATGTTTGGTATAGGTTATTGAGCTGTTGTGGATGTGATCATAGAAGGCAGATGTCTCTTAGGCTAAGCATTGAGGATAGGAGGTCTTCTATGGAAAGGAGTTCCATGTGCTGGCAAGAGGTAGAGGCAGTTGATCTTCTGAGGGATCATTTCTAGAGTAGAGGGGAAGGTATCTCCTTTGAGCAGAGGCTCATAAATTCTTATTAGGGGAAGGTATCTCCTTTGGGCCAAGGCTCATAAACATTGTAATTGGGAAGGATTCCCAAAGAACTTTGAGATAACTTTTATAGAAAAGTTTTGTGGACATAGCCCAGCAATTTTGGCTGAACGATGTTAAAATTGGTGTCACTTTGTGGATGATATTGTTCATTGCTTTGATATTGCTTTGGGTATATTGCTTTACTATTTTGAAGTATAAAATAAAAAATAAAAAGAAGTCTTATACTGTTCACCCCCCCCTCTCAGTATAAGCTTGTGTTCTTCAATTGGTATCAGAGTAGGTGCCTTCGAAAAGTTTAACAACTTGAAGGAAAAGCTAGTAAAGAACACAATGGATCATTCAAGTGGCAATGCAACACCTATTCTTGATGGGTCATACTTTGGTCTTTGGAGTGCAAGGATGAAGGGTATATCTAATGGCACTTGGGAATGAGGTTTGGGAAGTGATTGAAGATGATTACACTATTCCTAAACATGGTCCTAATACTAAATTAGAAAGGCTCCTACATCACAGCAATTCAAAAGCAATGAATGCAATCCTGAAAGGCTTAGAGAAAGCAGATCTCACCAAAGTGATTCACTGCAAGACAACTAGTGAAATGTGGAAACAGTTGAAGGTGGTTCATACAGGTGATACAAATGTTAGAAAGGCCATGTTGAGACACTTCAAAGGTATGTTTGAACAACTCAAGATGAATAATGATGAAAATATTAGTGACTACATGCTTCGTATGGATGAGGTTGTTAACTCCATGAAAGACTTAGGTCTTGAGCTTGCTGAAAATGATGTTTGTGATAAGATTTTAAGATCTCTTCCTAATAGATTTAGTGAAAAAAAATTTGCTATTGAGGAAGCTAAAGATTTGGATAAGTTGAAAAAGGATGAGCTCCATAGTATACTTGCAGCATTTGAGTTGAGAACTCAAGTGAAGGTTGATGTCAAGAAAGAGGCAGCTTTTAAGGCTTCCAAGAAATCCAAGGGTAAATAGCTTCAAGATAGTGATGAGTCTTCTAGTGATGAAGAGGCATATTACAACAAGAAAGGCAAGTTCTCTAGAAAGCACAAAAGTATGAAAAATATAAGATGTTTCAATTGTGGAAAGTTTGGTCATTATGCTACAGACTATACTATTCCCAAGGATGAAAGTGATGAAGATAAACAGGATTCTAAGAGCAAGGATTCTGAAAAGCACAAGCATCACAGGAAGAACATAGATGAGCACAACAATCAAGGAAAGAGGTATTCTCACAAGCACAAGAAGAGTTTCTACCTAGACAAAGCAATTAAGTGTTCTAGTAGTGATAGTGAAAGTTATTCAAGTGATGATGAAAATGAGATGTTGTTCATATCAAAAAAAGAGGAAGAACCAAAACATAGATTCATTATCATGAAATGTCTTAGATGTGGAAACTTTGGTCACCTTGAGGATGATTGCACAAATAATGATTTGGTTTCTAGTATGTATGAGGATGCTTCAGAAAACTATAAGGAAGATGCATGTATGGTTTTTGAAAAGGGTAGCACCTCTAGTGATAAGAAATCTGAAAAAGGCTTTGATGATTCAAAAAGCAAACAAATAAAGGAAGATATAGAGGAAGGTGAAGTAGATCTTGAAAATGAACTTATTAGTGCTCTTAGTGCTTTGAAAAAGGAAAGAAATAAGAATGCTAGACTCAAGGATAAGTTAGATGAATGTTGTATGGAGAGAGATGATCTTATAGAAAGTCTTGACTTCTCTATAGCTAAGACTCAAGGATGAGTTAGAGTCTAAGGTTCTTGAGTATAGTGAGTTACAACAGAAAATGGATTCTTTGAAAGAGGAAACTAAAGAGTACAAGGATAAGCTTTACAGGTTTAAAGGTAGCTCCAAAAAGGTTAAGTCACTCATCAAAGGTCAAAGAAAGACAACAGATAAAACAGGACTTGGTTTTGTTAAGCCACACAAGGAACAAGTTGGAGAGTCTAGTAAGAGACTCCAAAAGGAAGAGAGTTCTGATGAGGAAAGTATTTCAAAAAAGGAGTCCTTCAATGATAGATGCATAGAAATAGAAAACATAATTCAGAATGAGAAGAAGAATTTTTCAGAACCTAAGATGTCAAATAAAGGAAAGTTTCAAGGCAAATGTTTTGCTTGTCACAGGTTTGGTCACATGGCTTCACATTGCATGGCTCAAGTGAAGAAGGTAAATGACAATTTCAGAAGTGCTAGTTTCTTTCAAGGGTATTGCTACTCTTGTCAACAGTTTGGGCACAAGGAAGTTTATTGCAAGGCAAATAACAATAATAGGTTTGATCAGAACAAGTTTGGTCAGAACAAGCTTGGTCATAACAGGTTTGGCCAGAACAGGTTTGGTCAGAACAGGTTTGGTCAGAACTGGTGGATTCAAAGATCAGGTTTACCTCAGAGAAACAACATCGTCAAGTGTTTCAAGTGCAAAAATTAAGGTCACATAATCAGACATTGTAGATCTGAAATTCTAGAATACAGGAATAGGAACAGTGGCATGATCAGGTCCAAGGATCAAGGCATGGACAAGAACATGAATGAGAACAAGAACAAGAATAGTGAAAAGAATAGGAATATGGAAAAAGAGTTCAAGAGAAGGCCCAGCAAGGAAGTTATAGACACTGATGATGATCAGTGCCTAATGGGAGTTTTACTCCCACCCCAGAATTAATCACCTCATCAGGAGGTGGAGGAGGGACTAAGCTAAGAGACTCATTCTTAGTCCCGAGCCCCAAAGGTGACCCTTTGCCATTGATTACAAAGGGGGAGAGATATGAGTAAGGGGGAGAGCTTCAAAGTGAAGAGGAGAGCTTCAAGTCAGGGGGAGAAAAACTTCAAAGGAATATTCTTAGTTGTGGGCACAGTTGGTCAGTTGTTAGCACAGTTGGTTTCAGTTTTGGCTCTTGAGAAGTGTTTTCAGTAAAGGTTTTCCATCAATGACAAAGGGGGAGATTGTTGGCAATTTTGGGTACTTTGGATACATTGCCTTTGCTCAAGTGTATAAGTTGTCATTGATGTCAAGAAGCTCTTGAAGGAATTTTATTTGATGTCAAATAATTTGTTTTGATGAAGGTTACAGACATGATAGTTTCAAAGGTCTTTTGTAAACCCCAAGTTGGCAGGTTTAAATATTACGAGTGGATGCATTAGTTTAATGCATTTGGTTCCAGGAGGAAGTATTTATTTAAATAATTAAAAACCTTGTTAAGGTTCCATTTAATTATTTTTAAATAAATATTAAATTATTGTTTGCAATGGGTTATCCTAACCCATGGCGCTATGTTTTAAGATTGTGGGCGCTAGCCAAGACCTCTGACGACATGTTAAACTCCTCGTCGACGTTAAGAGCTTATGGTAAAAATGCATATAAATCTCCCTCTATGAAAATCAAGAATTATCCCATCCACATTTTGAAAATAGTTGCTCGCTATGAATTCGTGATCTACTATTCGACTATGTCTTCACCGTTTTCATGAATCCACTATTCATTTTTTTTGTACTCGTCGTTTGTTGTAAATCTGCCCTAAGGTTTTTGTCTTCGTGTTTGCGTCAAAAGAAAGGGAGGCACTATTATTTTATTTAATCCCTGGCATAGAAGGAACAAGGCTAACAGCGTGAGGTTTAAACCTCATCGGGCGCCTTTGGCGCACCAATAGCGGCTAGGCTGTTGGCGCGCTACCCAAACAGGAGGTTCCGCATTCGAATAACACGAAAGGGTTTTTCATCGTGAAGTGGACGCAGTGGGTGGTGTTAGAATTTGTGCGCAATTTCTCCATAGCGCAATTTTTGATGTTGGCCAAGGTATTTTCGAAATTAATTTTTGCTAAGTGTATTTTGCGGATGGAGGAAGTTTATTAGAGGGAAAAACAGCTTAGGAGTTATAAGGAGTTTAAAGCTTGTTTTATTTTGATAAAATATTCTTTTGAAGGTGTTGTTTGAAATATCTTATTGCATTCTTATGAGAGATAAATTTTATTTTTGATAAGACTATAAGGGAGAAATAAGGTGTATAAGGGATAAATTTTTCTTGTAATGTTGAGAGTGCTTTTGGTTGATTATGGAAATGAAAGCATGATGTTTTAAGGTTAAAATTGCTTCTTGTGTGAATTTGTGAAACCTTAAGTGGGCAGCTTTGAGATTGACATTTGCTTTCATTAAATTGGTAATAATCAAGCTATTATTTACTTGGTTAAAGTGTTGGGCTTACTCCTTTGTTGATGATTTGAAAAGTTGTTTTGTGCTATTGTGATTTGAGTTGGTGGATGCTTTTTGTTCAAACAATATTGGAGAGAAAAGGAGTTCTACTTGTTTTATTTTCTAATGTTGATTGTGAAATGCTTCAAGGTTGTGTTTTGAGTTGAATGGTGTTGATTGAACCTTGTTTGATGAGCATTGTTGTTGAAGCCCTAATTGATGGTGAAAATAACATGAGTATCATTGTTATGTGATTCTTTGCATAGTTGGCAATTGTTGGGGTTCATGTTCTTGAAAGAAAGCATTCTATCCTATCCATTTCAGATATTGAGTTGAGTTTTCAGATTTGAGATTGAGTTTGAGCTGAGTTGATTTGAGTTGAGTTTTGAGATTGGGAGTTGAGTATAGAACATATTGAGTCTCTAAAAATTCTCTTTATGCTTCTATGAGTTTGACAAATCACATTGGGTATCTAAAAATTCACCTTGTGATTTCCTACTAAGAAAGTTTTTTTCTTGGTGAGCTTGCTGAGTTTTGGACAGGTTCCGGTGGGGACTTGTGAGCAGTCTTGGATAGGTTTCAATGGGGACTTGTGAGCAGATTTGGATAGGTCCTATCAGAGGACTTGTGAGATGATTTTTATAGTTCTATCAGAGAACTTGAGGACAGAGGTGCACTGGTTCTTTGAGAAGAACCTGAGGACAGATCTGGCAAGTCTTTGAGAAGGCTTGTGTGCAGAGGATTGATTTGTTCAAGCTTAAGCATTGGATAGATTTGACAGATAGAGGAAGACTTGTACTAGACCAAATGACAATGTTTGGTATAGGTTGTTGAGCTGTTGTGGATGTGATCATAGAAGGCAGAGGTATCTTAGGCTAAGCATTGAGGATAGGAGGTCTTCGGTGGAAAGGAGTTCCACATGTTGGCAAGAGGTAGAGGCAGTTGATATTCTAAGGGATCATTTCCAGAGCAGAGGGGAAGGTATCTCATTTTAGTGGAGGCTCATAAATTCTAATGGTAAGGTATCTCCTTTGGGTCGAAGCTCATAAACATTGCAATTGGGAAGGATTCCCAAAGAACTTTGAGATAACTTTTAGAGAAAATTTTTGTGGACATAGCCAAGCCATTTTGGGTGAACCACGTTAAAATTGGTGTCACTTTGTGGATGATATTGTGCATTGCTTTGATATTGCTTTGGGTATATTTCTTTATTGTTTTGAAGTATAAAGCAAAAAATAAAAAGAGGTCTTATACTGTTCACCCCCCCCTCTCAGTATAAGTTTGTGTTCTTCAAAAACATTACCTCCTTTGTGATCCATTATAGGTCCTTGATTACCAATGCCAAATTGATCATGTCAGTGTAATCATGTGCCCATGGCCGAAGTGGGAACTTTCTAATTGGGAAATTGGATGGTCTGTTCCTTTCATTTTTAGCAGAGTTTGGGGAAATATGGTATTGAGCATGTAATTGGCTTGGAGGGCCAATGTATGGAAGTCTACCACCCTGGATGCGGTGGCTAGTTCAAAGACTTGCCTAATTCTATTGGCCAATACCTAGGACATCGCCTGGTTCTTGTAATTCCAAATCATTTGGCTCTTGGAGTCATAGATGATCGTGAGCCATGACATCAAATTAGAAGAGTGGTATACTTTTGGGCAAGTCAACCAGCCCAAGTTTGTGTTCCATTTGTTATAGACTGGATGAGGTGATGTTCTATCTCTATATTCCCTCATGTAGAGACTCATTAATAGTGTGGGATGGCACTGGTTATCCTCCTCGATGGGGTCAAATGCATAAATGGTTACCCCCTCAACCTTTTCTAATAATCCTCTATGATGTCCTAGTTCATATCTGGTAGGCTCATAAGGGCCTTAGGGTCTTGTGCTCTCCCCATATTCCTCACAATCAGCCATGTCCCTATGATTTTATTGACCCTTTCCCTGATGATTGATGCTTCTGGTACAGTCAAGCTGGTGGATGCCATGGAAATGAGCAGTGGAACTGGAAAAAGTTTTTTCCTTCTTCTCTTTGCGCTTAACCTCATTGATGAGAAATTTTTGCATTTGATAATGGTGTAGAACATAAAGAACATGAAATTAATTTCTTAAGGTGGTCCTCATGCACTTTTCCCTTTGACAAAGCCTTCTGGTTGGTTGGGCATGCCATGTCACTTTTGCTTTATTGTACCAATGTACCTATGGTGGATTTTGATTGGATGAGGCAGGGCACAGTTAGGTAGAGCACACATGTGGAGTACACTCGATTAAATGCTTGCATGCGTGCTCCATTGTGGAGTCAAGCGTATGACCCCCAAGGCAAGCACACGAATTTGTGCACCCACTTAACTTTCACATGCCCCAAGGGAGTGGGGTGCATGGGACTCAATAGGGTGCATAAGTTATGCACCATTAACCATATCGTGCACTTTGTCGAAGTGGTGTGCACAACCTAGAGGTGAGCACACAACTTGTACACCTGACTTAGACTTTTATGCACCCCAAGAGAATGGGGTGTATAGACTTAGTTTGGGGCACACAAGCCTGTGCACCCTGGTGGAGGTTGTGCACTCCACTTTAGGAGCGAAGCGCACTAGTCAAGAGAGGAGTGCACAACTTATGCACTCCAAGGCCTTGTGTGTGCTCCGATGTATTGGAGCATGCATCAGCTTTAGAGGTGTACGCAAAGGTGCATGCCCATTGGATATTTTGATGCACTTCACTAGAGTGGAGCGCACAAGGTGGGGATGGACACATAGCTTGTGCACCCATGGAGACTTCATGCACTCCATTGGAGTGGAGTGCATAGGGTTTCTTTGGGGTGCATAGGATGGTATGACCTTCTTTGTTCTATGCATGCTCCACTTCTTTGGAGAACATGGGCTTCATGAGGGGGCACACAACCTTGTGTGCCCCATTGGAGTGTTGCACACTCCACCTGCCTGTGGAGTGTGTAGACTTACAGCAGGGTGCATGGCTCATGCGCTCCTGGGGGATATTGTGCACCCATTTCTTGATGGGGTGCATGGGCTAGAGGCAAGCGCACAAAGGTGTGCACCCAATGGGGTTCTTGTGCACTCCATTATTGGAGCATGTAATCTTGGCTTGGGGCACACAACTTGTGTGTCCAAGGGTCTTTTAGTGTTCTCCATTGGGATGGAACACATAAGGTCAGATTTGGGTGGACCACATTATGCACCCCTCGAAGAGATGTGACCTTAGGCTCCCAACAGGAGGACTATCCTTATAGGAGTCAATAGGTCATTTTAGACTTTAGAATTAAATTATTTGTTAATATGGAAGAATTTAAAAAGCATTACTATTAATTATCATAGGGTTAACCACTGATAGACCCCACCATAGCTATGATGTGGATGAAGGCATGGTATTCAATAATTATGGTAGAGACATGATATGGCATTGCATTGGGTACATTAACCAAGGAGAATGTAGTAGTGGGGCCCACTACAATGTGGAAGAGGTCATTGTGTTGTCGATGAAGATGACGTGACTGAATTGCATAGACACAAATTGGCCAGCATCAAGATGAAATCATAGATTTTGACTCAGACCAATGTGGTTATGGTTAAACAATTCTAGACTTATGTGGATGAAATTTGTCTGGAGATGTAGATTACAAGGTTTTACTTCTTCAGACTTGGACTGGTGACTCAACATGGGACAACTAATGCGTAGACCCTGTGATGAGGATGCAATGACCATGAAGTCAACATGATGAGCAGTGACATAGATCCACACATTGGGTCAGAGTTAGTAGAGTGGGTCAGCATTGAATGCTATGATATGGTTGGAGGATTTTTATGCAGGATCAAACAAGAACACACAAGCCCGTGAAAGGTGTAAACTTGGAATATTGGACCTTCGACGTAGACTATCGAACATATGTTTGCATGGACACCAAGGCTTGCATGGAAAAATGTAATAAAATATTTGATTTGGGAATGAGGAGAGGGGTCCAACTACGATGGATTTGGATGTTCGAGTAAATTTCTCACACTCCCATCATCAGAATCATCATATTCCATCGATGCCCAGGAGGATGATAAGGTTGAAAATAGATGTAAACAATGTGGGCATGTGAGGTGGATCCTAGAATGACAAGACCAATAATGATAGGGTTGGATTGTGGACATGCTAAGTTGATGTAGCGATGGAACCAAAAACACACATAGATGGTCCATTTAGAGACTTCAAGTTGATGATGGGATTCGATTTTTGTAGATGTCTATGGAAAAAAGAACCAGAGAATGTAATTGGAGGATGAGTCCATAGATGTGATGATATGGACAAGCAACATGGTGCATCAAACCAACTGATAGTCACGAGAGATCATAGAATTACACCAAAGCATGGATATAATAAAGCTTTGATGACATGGACATAGGAATTCAGTCATTAATCTAAGTCATTGTTGATGGACCCAAAATTATAGTGTTTGAAGGTATTATGACTCAGTGTATTTATTTTAGTTGAATGATTATAGGATATTCAGTGGTTTGAATTATACGAATAGTGCCATGGCAGATTGGGTAGCGAGTTTGATAGTGACTTGACAAGGAATATGTATTTGATATGGCATAGTTGTAAGATATTAGTTTTCCATTTAGAGTGAGCACATTCAAAATGGGCATGCTTAATAGTTGGGTGTGTTAGGATTAAAATGTAAGGATGCTCTTGATAGTATTAAAATATTTTCAATATATTTTTCATCATTACCTAGAATGCACAGACGCTCATTGAAGAATGCAATATGCGGTAAAGCTTATCTATCACCAGAAAGCAAAAATCCATGAAATAATTTCAATAAGGTCTATTCTTCCATAGCCATCATAGAATCTAGTATCGCAAAGAGCCATTTATGTCCCAATTGAAATATGGGGCTTATTCACAAGTAGTATTTCATGCAAGAAAGAGGTCATTAGTATATCCAGGTGTGGATAGTGTTTTGTTCATCCTTAAATAAAGGATCCAATTCAACACTCACAAAGGGAATATAATTTCAATAAGTCAAATTAGTGGTACATGAGGAGTTTGGCACATCAAGCAATACTATTTCAAAGTGGTGTAGTGATCTAGAAGAGCTGATCGTGGGTGATAACACTATGTGGACATGAACACACAAACTTGGTATATTGGATAATGAGGCAGTTGGCATCGGAGATGTGTTCAAAAAGTTAAAGATATATCTAGTGGGGTGTCTACTATATATGGGACCCCAGGATGGTCTGTGGAAAATGCAGACTACATGAATACTGATATGGATAGGAGCATGGGTAGTTAACTAGAGTTGTGGACTATAATGTGAATGTGGCAGTAATTCCAACATGGACTGACTGCACACAAGGGTAAAATGGAGATGTGTATGGAGTGGCTTGAGCAAACAAATATTAATGGGTCATAATGTAGTGGTAGTAAAGAGACATCATGTGTATCGTTAAGTACCTACATTGCCTATAAAAAATCATTGGTGGACAATAAGACCAGGGCCTGACACACATGATTGTTATTAAAGGAATATGGTTTGGTGGTAGGTATAAATAATTACATGGATGTTATAAATTGTGTAATGTAAGTAGAGGATAGTAACAATTATGTGGTGTGGAAAAAGGCAAATATGGAAAGCTTGTAGAGAATTATGAAACCACACATGGTGACCATTCACAAAAGAAGAAAATAGAAAGTAAAATTGGGGAAGATGAAACCAAGCAATAGGAGAGAGGAAAGAAAAGAATAGGGGTCAGATTTCAAATACCCCATTGAAATAGAGAACATGGGGCTAGATTTTTTTGAAAGCTACATGCTAGAAGTTTTGGACAAAAATCAGGTGGAAGAAGATTGGAAGGCTTTTTGAACTACTGTCAACATTCTGGCTTCACATTTGTATGCAAAAATAGAAGATTTTGAATAAAATGTGTTCTTATTGTATATTTTTCTCCATGATTTAGATTTATTTTAATGATGCTTTATGTGTTAGGTCAGTAGCATCATTGGATAACTTTAATGCATGTTCATTCCTTAGACTCTCACCATAACCGAATCTTAGATTGTGTGGATGCAAGGCTAACCCGATTGTGTTTTTATGTAGTATCTAATGTTTTCTACAACGTAGGCTAGAATAGGTTTTTTTAGTTCCTCTTTGGTCATTTTCCACATTCTGATCCATATTCCATATTTTTATTTTTTTATTTTTTCTAACCCTTCCCTTTTTGCATTTTTTTCAATTCAGAAAATAAAATAAAAAATCAAAAAAATAAATAAATTCTAAAAAAATATGCACGGATCCATAGAATAAGATTTAATGTTTCATGTTATGCAATTTCAATTTCATTTTGGGATAAATTCAAAATTATAAAAATTATTTAAAGTTCAGTTTTAAAGGGGTTTTGTAATTTCTGAATTTGCATGATTTCACATTTTGAAGGTGGATTAAGTTGCAAGTTTGATATTCTTGTTGTTCAAGTGATAAATTAAATGTTTTTAATGAAATTATAATATTATCAAAGAGGGGTAAAGCAATAAATTGATTTTTCTTTATGAAAATCAATTTCATAAAAGGGGGTTATTTATTTGGAATCTCAAAAGACATTACTTTTACCAAGTTATTCATGTAGATTATTTTATTTTCATGCACAAAGCAACATAAAAGGAATCCAATCACCATTTCATTGTTCACATTTTGGAGATAAGTCTTCTATTTCATGCTCAAAGTAAGGTTTAAATAAGGTAAAACTTGTTTAAATATGCTTAATAAAGGAAGATAAAATCTACCTATAACACTTCAAGATAAAATGAACTAAGTCTTTTCATCGTGGTCATATGAGGGCCAATCACATTTCCTTTTCTTTTAAGTTTCATGAACAATCACTAACATAGCATAATAAAGTAATACCAACACAGGGCCCTTGTTAATAGTTACTTGCAATCACTAAGGTATTCTAGCACTTATTTAACACATCTTTATGAGATTACAAGCATTCATTAAGTAAAAGAAACCTTGAAGAAATTTCTATTTCTTTGCAAGAGAGGGTTTTGTCTCAAAATCCTAACTGTGAGTGTGGTTTTGCAATTGGGCAAAATTACCACCCAACAACTCCATCCATGATGAACAAAAAAGGTGTTTTTTCAATCCACTAGTTATATGGCTTTCTTTTTGCATAAGCATAGGCGTGTTATGGAATCACTTCTAAAGGAATCCCATGGCAACCTAGGTGTCTCTATAGGGAAAGGTTTATTTTTGGACCATCCCTAACAACCTATCTTAAAAAAATTGTCTTTAAATCAAATGGATAATCCTTTGGATATTTAATTGTAGATCTTCATGCATCAACTTCTAATGTCATTGATTCAAATACCCCTATCATCACCACTTTCATGGATGTCAAGATGCAAACCCTGTTATCTTTCGTAAGACATCATTCATCTTTGCCTTAACTATCAAAACTATTATAGAGCAATGTAAGTTGTCTAATATCTCAATAAGTAGGCACATTATATATCCCTAATCCAGATGTATCATCAGGAGTCCCAATTTCTAATCCTCATGGCAATAAATTTCATTTGATATTATAAGTGCGAGTGTGAGCTTCATACAAAAATCCTAATCTCATTATTTCATCCTTAATATTCTAATCCTTTCATGTCAAATACCTTAGGAATAAACCATAAGATGAAAACATCAACATTATACACCCAAGTGTATCAACCTCCTTATGTTTGTTATCAAATTTCTCTTGTCTCTCAATACATTCCTTTTGTACCATCAAATCTTGTTAATTCTCAACTTTATACTCTAACTTCTTAACTAGAGATATTGAAATAACAAATGGACACAATCCAAGGGTCTTATTCCAATCACAAGTACTCTTATGATGATTTGTACAACCACCCCTTAGATCACTACGTAGCTAGTCATCTATTTTTTCCCAACTTTAAACTCCTAAGTTTCAAAAGTATAAAGGTCAAGAAGATCCCATCAATGGCTTTAGGTTGTTCAAAATCACTTGTAGTGATAATTCTTATGATGAAACATTGCTACTCAAAATGTTTCCCAAGAGCCTTGGAGGCCCCATATTAGAGTGGTATTACCGAATACCAAGGTATTCCATTAAGATATTTAGAGATCTTGTTGATATGTTTATCAAACAATTTTCTATCTATATTGAAAAAAAGGTTAGGATTAGTGAGCTGTACCAGCTCGGACAATTTAAAGATGAGACTTTGGTAAATTCTTGGCAAGATGGAGATACTTAGTGGAGAGACTTAAATATGTCCCTCCACCTAGAGATCTTCAAGAAATATTTATAGGTAATCCTAATGTGTAATTGACCTTCTATTTAGAGATAATTAATTTATCTTCATTTGATGATATTATTGGCATGACTAAGAGAGTAGAGACTTCCTTTTCCAAGAGAAAATAAATAAAATCCAAATATCATAAGGAATAAGATAAGACTTATTCCCACACAAATTTAAAGTATAATAACAAACACATTATAGGCCATGATTTCACAGTAGGGTTATGCATAGCGACTATTTATCGCCAAATTGGCTAAAATTAGGATTTTCAAAAATTGGAATTGGCTAATATTTGGGACCCTTTATCGAGGTCCATTATCAAAAAATTTCTAGGAGCAAATTGTTTTTGGGTTGATTCGCCCCAATTTTATAATAATTTAACCATTTTAAGTTTAAATTTCCAACATTACCCCTAATAATAATGAACCTTCTACATGCATTTGGACACTATTCATCTAGATTTTGAAACTGATTCGTCAAATTTTTATAAATACATTTTAGGGCTGACCCCTTACGCATAACCCTAGTTCACAGACTCATGCTAAACCAACAACACTAGTGTTATGATAAAATTTCAAAAGTGTATGTCAAAGAAACTAGAAAATTTGAAAATTATGAGGAATTAATCCTAATTGGATGAACCTCCTTTAACCATTCTAGATCAAATCCTCAAATCCAAAATGGTAGAGATTCCACCTACCAAGCCTCTAGATCCTATAAGAGAAAAATCTTCTTGGTTTCACTATAATGAGCAATGTGCCTTCCATCATATCAATAGTAATGTGATCAATAAATGCATGAGCCTTGTTGCGGGCCAAACAAGGTTAATTTCTTTCCTACTTTTGTCACATGCCCATGCATTTAATTTATCAACCCAGGGAGCTTCGTAAAATTGCTAATGGTCTTGAACAAGATTGCTTACAATACCACTTGAGATGAGTCTGCTAGTTCGACTATTGGGGGGTGTTTCAAAATGGTCGTCAATCATTCATACACCCCTCAATAATTTATATAAAAAAAAAAATTAAATCTACAGAAAGGAAATATTCATGCATTCCTAGAAATGAACCTACTAAAATACTAGAAATAACAATGCGATAAACAGTCTTATAAAAGCGATAAACCAATCTATAAAACACAAGAAAAATAGGGGAAGAAATACTAGCTTGGAGTGGGCCCAGGCTCCAGCAGATTCCTCCCAGCTGAACACGCACTTAGAAACTCTTAGAACTGTATTATAATTATCAAAGTATTACAATGCTTCTTCTATATATCTCTATATAATTACTATCAAAATATTATATATCTTTCAGAGAGGTCTACGTGTGTTTATATAGCACACCCACAAATATTCTATTACAAAGAAGTTGTAATAGTCGATTCATTCTAGAATAAACTAAGACAATATGGTAAATGTGATCAACGTTTGCTAAAATTGGCATTTATTTCTAATGGTGGCATGTTCACTGATTGGTTTGTGCTTCGCCTGGCATTGGTAGGATGTTCTCATACATCGGTACAATCCCCAATTTAACTCTACATGACATAGAGTTGGAACTGCACCAGTCGTTGTTGTCCACGTCATGCTTGTCTAGTCAACGGGTGAAGAACAGGGGCACCTTCCCTATGAGGAAGGTGCCTTACTTCCATTGGTGCCTTCCTGGAAGAGGAAGGTGCTTATATTCTATTGGCACCTTCCTATGAAAGGAATGCACTTGCCTTCTAGTGGTGCCTTCCTGTCGGCGCCTTCCTTATGAGAGGAAGGCACTTGCCTTCCTTTGGCACCTTCCTAGAAGAGGAAGGCACTGGCCTTCTATTGGTGCCTTCCTGTCGGTGCCTTCCTTATGAGAGGAAGGCACTTGCCTTCTAGTGGCACCTTACTTATGAGAGGAAGGTGCTTGCCTTCTAGTGGTGCCTTCCCATCGGTGCCTTCCTGTGAGAGGAAGATGCTTATTTTCCTTTGGCACCTTATTTGAGGAGGAAGGCACTGGCATTCTATTGGTGCCTTCCTGGGAGAGGAAGGTGCGTGTCTTTCCTTGGAACCTTCTTGGAAGAGGAAGGCACCTACTTACACTTAGCGCCTTCCTAGAAGAGGAAGACGCCTACCTTCTTTGCATTTATTTTGAAAGAAACAAAGTGCCAGGTCCATGAAAAGACCTCGACTGATCCAAATCTGACTAAATCAACTACAATTCCACAAAAACACACGAATTAGATAACACACATAATTTCATCAAATAATTATATAATCATTCATAAACATATGCAATCCTTATTATACAACCACATAATAATCAAGAAAATGTATACAAAATATGAGCATTTCTGATGCTCATCATCCCCCCACGCCTAACATATGCCACGCTCTCGTGGCATCAAAACTATAGGTTGCCCTGTTGACCCCTCATTTTTGTTATTTCTTGGTGGATACAGTTGTACCTACGGCCTGTGTCTGCCTCTTCTACACGCTGGCATCTAGAGGTGTGGCTCCTCTTTTTCTACGTGGATCTATGGGTGTTGCTATCGGCTGTGCTTTCCTCATTCTGGCCGCTATCAGAGGTGATTGAACCAGCGTCATCTCTGCTACCTAAAATGCAGCTTTTGTAGCTTGCCATAGGTCAGCGTTCGGAGGTCTGACCACTGCAAGAGGGATATCTAAATTATCCCTCATGAGATGAACTACTTGGGCTTTGTACAATTAGGTTGCTTCAGGAGTAAGCCTTGCGTTCTCCTTTGCAATGGTAGTGGCCTCCAATTTGGGGCCATATACCCCCCATCATTCAAAATACCTTCTTATCATGGAGGGCTATCCCCGGGATGACCCATAAATCTCCTAGAACTGGTTGTCCTCTATTGAATTGACATAGATAATAGAGTCCCCCTACATCCTTGAGGTTGCCTTCTTGGTCTCCTTAGTTTCTATCATCTCTTTGAGTAGTCGTTCGAACTATTTTTGCCTCTCTACAAATGGTTGCATATCCCACTCATTTTCTTCTAGCTCGACGAAGGTCACCTTCACCTTCTTTCGAGCCGTCCTCGACCCTTTTCCTTTGGACTCTATAGAAAATGTGACGGCTCGAATAGGGGTTTTCCATTTCTCCCTTTGAGGGACCTGCTCTATGGTCCTTGGAGTGTGCTCCTCACTCTGGGGGACCTATGCTGACGTCCCTATGGATGCTTCTTTGCCCCCCTATCTTTCTTGTGCCAACCCCTCAGGTTCTTCTCTTCCTTCCTCAAGTATGGGGAGTTCTTCCTTATCCCCTGGTCCTATCTACTACTAGTGGCCCTCGTCCTGCTCTATATCACTCAAGACAATGACAAGGGGTGTTGTGGGACTTCTTTCCCTTTCACTCCCAAAAATAGAGGAATTCTCGCCTGCCTCCAGGCTGCTCTATCGAGCGTCCAAAATTATCCCAAATAGAATACTCATTCTGTAGATGTGGTAGAATTCGTTGGGACCTCTTTTGCCCAGTCAGTTTGGGTTTATGTGTCCCTTCTTTCTATTCCCCTGTATTGGAGTAGCTAGTTCTCCTCTCACAACTATTGGACTAGCTGCTCGAGCTAGGCGATTCATATTTCTCATTCTTTCAATACCCCTTTATGCTTGTTCTGGAAGTCCTCCAAAAATTGTTGGGTCATCTAGCAATTGGTTTGCCACTCCAGTGCTTCCTCCAAGGCTGCATCGACCTAATCATTGCTCCTGAAAGTCCCTGCATCTTATGGGCTCTAGTTTGTCAATTCTTGGAGGGTTTGGGCTGCAATGTTGACTTCCAAGTCACTCCATTCTTCTTTTTCCGATAGGAGTCACCATAGATGTTTCCTCCTAGGGACTGGTTCTGGTGGTCAAAACTCGACCTCGTTGCTAATAAGCGGTGCTCCTTCCTCTTCATACTCGGGCACTAGGGAATGCCCTCTTTCCTCTGTGCATTTGAGCACTGGTGAATGCCCTATTTCTTTCATGAAATAGGGCAATGTCAATTGCCTGATACTTGTCATCTCCTCTACAGGGCTTCCCTCTTCTTGCTCTATTTTGGCAATAGCATCATGTTGCCTTTCTTGATCGCCATCTCCCTCTGCGTCGGGGTTCTGCATCTGCACTTCTACATGGTATACCAGTGCTATTATTAGCCCATGGTGGGCCAAGGTGGACAATGCTCCCTTATGGTACCTAGCCGCTTCTTCCTTCAGGGAAATTTCTAGGTAGAAGGGCACGTTCAGCTTCCTTCCATGCAACAGGTGATTAAAAAACTACACATGGTTAGCATGCAAATGGGTATACTTCTTGGTGCATGTAAAGAATCAAGCAACCTGCTCAAAAATATTCTATAAATTCATGGGAAGGCTGATTTTGGGTAGCCCTTCCTTATCTATATGCACATTTTCTCCTGTCAGTATCACTTCAATGTACGACTTCAACACTCTACCTTTGTATATGCATTCCCCTATGAGGGGTAATCCAGTCGCCTGTGAGATGTATTCGATGGTGACTGGAATTTCTACCCCTCTCACCTGAGCTACGTCACCCCTCAAGGAGGCAGCGAATTCCTTGGCTGCATCCATATCCTAGCCCTGACTGACCAAGGTACAGTATTCAAACCATCCCTCGGCCTCGAACTATGTTTCTATCGCCCCCCTAATTCCTTCCGTATCACTCGGCTCATTCTTCTTCATCGCGTGATTCTTCGACCTTCCTCCCATGGCGCATTCCCTTACTACTACATGTTTTTTGTCCTTACTTCTTCAAGAAGGCACCTTATTATAGGGAAGGCACCTAACCTTAGCATTTAATTCTAGGGTACACCTTTTGAGCCATATCATTGGCACATGGTTTCAACCATGGGGGGATATGATTTTTATGACGACAATAATTTTTTTGGTATTGCATAATTTATGAATAATTATATAAATATTTGAGTTAGTATGTGTGTACCTTATTTGGTGTTTCATGCATCGTGAAGAGTGTTGATTCACTGATTTGTGACATAGGGATGGGTATGGTCATCTCATACCGCTCGTTTGTGTGGTGATTTTGTTCTGATTGAGGCATCTAGGAGACTTAAGTGTTGGTTGTACGTGAAAGGCACTCTTTGGTACCTTCCCAATGTGGAATGCACTTATGTGGCACCTTCCCGATGTGGAAGGTGCTTATATGGCACCTTCCCGATGTTGTCGATGCTTTCTGATTGGATGCACCTTTCGGTGGTGGAAGGCGCATTAGCTCCTTCACGATGTGGAAGGCGCTTATATGGTGCCTTCTCGATGTTGTTGGTGCTCTTTTAATGGATGCACCTTTCGATGGTGGAAGGCATCTCTGATTGGATGCGCCTTTCGATGGTGGAAGGCACCTTTTTGATGATGGTGCCTTCCTGCTATGAAAAATGCTTCTAAATGGGTGCGCCTTCCCGATGTGGAAGGCACCTCGGTCTGCATGCGCCTTCCTGATGTGGAAGGCACCTTGGGCTTTTTTTTTTAATTTGTGTGGCACCTTCTAGCCACGAAGGTGCCTTTTTTTTTTTTTTGCGCCTTCTTTATAAGGAATGCGCCTTCTTCTGGTGGGGTGCATTATTTATAAGGAAGGCACCTTCTTCTGGTTGGGCACCTTCTTTATAAGGAAGGCACCTTCTTCTGTGCCTTCTCGATGTGGAAGGCACTTTATTATCGGTGATCATGTTATGATTGACTGGGAAAGGGTGATCAAGCCTTCTCAGTATCGCTTCACGCTATCTCGACCTCTACCTATGAGTGCTGGTGTCAGAATGCTAAGTCGAATCGGGTCTGGTTTCCTAGATACCTATTCCTCATGCTGTCAGGTCCTCCACCTACAAAAAACAAATGAAAAGAAAGAAAAATAAAGGTAGTTAGATGCATTCTATGCCTGTTAGGCCCTAGATTAGGATGCATGCAGCTTACATGCGAGCGTCGTCCCTGCGAAACACATCGTAAGAAAAAAACTAAATTAGCTGATTTTGGTGAGCACATCCATTCCCATCGTTTTGCCTGTTAAGATTTTGGTTCAGATCTAACAAGATGGGTTCTCCCCCACGTCTATTCTGGATTTCACCTGTAAGGTTTTAGATATGTTATAGGGGCACAGTCGGTGGCAATTGATAGTTAACACGATGTTGCTACCTTCAATTGTTCTAACACGAACTACCCCATTCTTGATGAGCTCTACCACCTCATACGGTCCCATCCATATTTGTATTAATTTACCTTTTCTTTCTTGGAATTGAGAATTGTACAATAGCACCCATTCTCCTTCTTAGAACTGCTTCAGTTTAATGTGGTGATCATGCCACTGCTTTCTTTGCTTTTGTATGATTTTCGTTCTTTGCAAAGCATCCATTCAGATTTCATCCAACTGATCTAGCTGCTGAATCCTTTCTTCTTGAGCATCATCCAAGCTCAAGTTCAATTCTAAAGCCATCCTCAATGTCTTGATTTCAAATTCAATGGGCATCATTGCACTCTTTGTTGGCAATTTTGGGTACTTTGGGTACATTGCCTTTGCTCAAGTGTATAAGTTGTCATTGATGTCAAGAAGCTCTTGAAGGAATTTGATTTGATGTCAAATAATTTGTTTTGATGAAGGTTACGACATGACAGTTTCAAAGGTCTTTTGTAAACCCCAAGTTGGCAGGTTTAAAGATTACAGGTGGATGCATTAGTTTAATGCATTTGGGTCCAGGAGGAAGTATTTATTTAAATAATTAAAAACCTTGTTAAGGTTCCCTTTAATTATTTTTAAATAAATATTAAATTATTGTTTGCAATGGGTTCTCCTAACCCATGGCGCTATGTTTTAAGATTGTGGGCGCTAGCCAAGACCTCCGCCGACGTGTTAAACTCCTCGCCGACGTCAAGAGCTTATGGTAAAAATGCATATAAATCTCCCTCGATGAAAATCAAGAATTATCCCATCCGCATTTTGAAAAGAGTTGCTCGTTGTGAATTCGTGATCTACTGTTCGACTGTGTCTTCGCCGTTTTCGTGAATTCGCTGTTCATTTTTTTGTACTCGCCGTTTGTCGTAAATCCGTCGTAAGGTTTTCGTCTTCGTGTTCATGTCATAAGAAAGGGAGGCACTGTTGTTTTATTTAATCCCTGGCACATAAGGAACAAGGCTAACAACGTGAGGTTTAAACCTCACCGGGCGCCTTTGGCGCACCGGTAGCGGCTAGGTTGTTGGCGCGCTACCCGAACGGGAGGTTCCGCATTCGAATAACGTGAAAGGGTTTTTCATCGTGAAGTGGACGCAGCGGGTGGTGTTAGAATTCATGCGCAATTTCTCCATAGCACGATTTTTGATGTTGGCCAAGGTATTTTCGAAATTAATTTTTGCTAAGTGTATTTTGCGGATGGAGGAAGTTTATTAGAGGGAAAAACAGCTTAGGAGTTATAAGGAGTTTAAAGCTTGTTTTATTTTGATAAAAGATTCTTTTGAAGGTGTTGTTTGAAATATCTTATTGCATTCTTATGAGAGATAAATTTTATTTTTGATAAGACTATAAGGGAGAAATAAGGTGTATAAGGGATAAATTTTTCTTGTAATGTTGAGAGTGCTTTTGGTTGATTATGGAAATGAAAGCATGATGTTTTAAGGTTAAAATTGCTTCTTGTGTGAAGTTGTGAAACCTTAAGTGGGCAGCTTTGAGATTGACATTTGCTTTCATTAAATTGGTAATAATCAAGCTATTCTTTACTTGGTTAAAGTGTTGGGCTTACTCCTTTGTTGATGATTTGAAAAGTTGTTTTGTGCTATTGTTGATTTGAGTTGGTGGATGCTTTTTGTTCAAACAATATTGGAGAGAAAAGGAGTTCTACTTGTTTCCTTTTCTAATGTTGATTGTGAAATGCTTCAAGGTTGTGTTTTGAGTTGAATGGTGTTGATTGAACCTTGTTTGATGAGCATTGTTGTTGAAGCCCTAATTGATGGTGAAAAGAACATGAGTATCATTGTTATGTGATTCTTTGCATAGTTGGCAATTGTTGGGGTTTCATGTTCTTGAAAGAAAGCATTCTATCCTATCCATTTCAGATATTGAGTTGAGTTTTCAGATTTGAGATTGAGTTTGAGCTGAGTTGATTTGAGTTGAGTTTTGAGATTGGGAGTTGAGTATAGAACATATTGAGTCTCTAACAATTCTCTTTATGCTTCTATGAGTTTGACAAATCACATTGGGTCTCTAACAATTCACCTTGTGATTTCCTACTAAGAAAGTTTTTTTTCTTGGTGAGCTTGCTGAGTTTTGGACAGGTTCCGATGGGGACTTGTGAGCAGTCTTGGACAGGTTTCGATGGGGACTTGTGAGCAGATTTGGACAGGTCCTAGCAGAGGACTTGTGAGCTGAGTTTGATAGTTCTATCAGAGAACTTGAGGATAGAGGTGCACTGGTTCTTTGAGAAGAACCTGAGGATAGATTTGGCAAGTCTTTGAGAAGGCTTGTGTGTAGAGGATTGATTTGTTCAAGCTTAAGCGTTGGATAGATCTGATAGATAGAGGAAGACTTGTACTAGACCGACTGACTGTGTTTGGTATAGGTTGCTGAGCTGTTGTGGACGTGATCATAGAAGGCAGAGGTCTCTTAGGCTAAGCATTGAGGATAGGAGGTCTTCGGTGGAAAGGAGTTCCATGTGCTGGCAAGAGGTAGAGGCAGTTGATCTTCTGAGGGATCATTTCCAGAGCAGAGGGGAAGGTATCTCCTTTGAGCAGAGGCTCATAAATTTTGATTAGGGGAAGGTATCTCCTTTGGGCCGAGGCTCATAAATATTGTAATTGGGAAGGATTCCCAAAGAACTTTGAGGAAATTTTTAGAGAAAAGTTTTGTGGACGTAGCCCAGCCATTTTGGGTGAACCACGTTAAAAATGGGTCTTCAATGTGTGATGCTTTCTGTCTTGATTAATGTTGTGTTGATGCCACCGCTATCTAAAGTTAAAATTATTAATTGGTTAAGTCTTATACTGTTCACCCCCCTCTCAAAGATAAGTCCATGTTCTTCAATTGGTATCAGAGCTGGTCTCTCCGTAAAGAGCCTAATAGCTTGGAGAAGGATCTATCAGAGGAACATACAGATTCAGAAAGAGATGAAGAGGTTGAGTTCGATCTCAAAGGTGAATTCTTCTTGGCTTTAAGAAAGCTTGAGAAATTTAGGGAAGAGAATTCTGTTCTCAAGCATCAATGTCAGGAAGAAGAGATAGCAAGATCAGAATTGTCTCAAAGTGTTATAGACTTCAAAATTCTAGCTAAAGAAGGGAAGAAGGTTGAACAGGTTCTGACAGAGGTTCTCAAAGGAAAGGAAGCTGATTGCGAGAAACTAGAAGAAGAGGTTATGTCTCTTAGAGTGAAGTTGGAACAGTTGGCTCTCAGACAGAATACTCCGTGTGAAAAGCAAAAGAAGGATGGTATCACCATTCAAGAAATAGGGGCTTCGAGCAAGATCAATCTTCATCCCGAAGAGCGGTGGATTCCAGCTTGGTCACAAGAAGAACAATCATCCAAGGCATCAAAACAGGTTACATAATACTTTCCATGGCTATTGTTTTTCCCATAAGAAATTTGGTCACAAAGCTATGCATTGCAATAAGTCTGTGAATAGCCATAGTAAGGAAAATGTTAACTCTTTTGCACCTCTTATGAATAAAGATGTCATGTGTTACAAGTGCAATAATTTTGGGCATATAGCAAGGATGTGCAATTTGGATAGATCTAGCCTTGAGTTCACTAAAAAGAGAAATGAGATCAAATCTAAGTCAATGATAGTTCAAACTGCTTTTCATGCTCAAGACAAAGTAGAGAAATGGTATCTTGATAGTGGTTGTTCAAAACATATGACCGGTGAAAAGGAAAAGTTTTTGGTCTTAAAAGAAACAAACAGAGGAACAATCAGTTTTGGAGATAACAGGTCAGCTAAAATCTGTGGTAAAGGGACTCTTAGTTTGGATGGGAAATCCAAAACAGAAAATGTGCTTTATGTAGAAGGCCTAAGACATAATCTTCTAAGTGTGAGTCAACTTTGTGATCAAGGGCACATAGTATCTTTCTTTTCGGATAGATGTGAGATAAGTAAAGAAAAAAATGGAAAACTCATTGCTAGTGCTACAAGGACTCCAAACAATCTTTACATGCTAAGTGAGATAAAAAAGGAAAAGTGTTTTCTAACTCAAGAAGATGAGAGTTGGTTATGGCATAAAATATTGGGGCATTTGAGCTTTGATAATCTTGTCAATATTAGTAACAAGGAAGCAGTTAGAGACTTGCCCAAAATAAAAAGGCCCCATAACATCGTTTGCGGTCCTTGTCAACATGGAAAATAGACCAGAACCAGCTTCAAATCAAAAGGGTATACTTCTTCAAAACCATTGGATCTTATTCATACTGATTTATGTGGCCCTACTAGAAACTCGGAGCATTCAGGGAGAAAGCTACTTCATTCTGTTTATAGATGATTATTCTAGAATGACTTGGGTTACTTTTCTCAAAGAAAAATCTTAAGCTTTTGAAAAATTTAAAGCTTTCAAAGAAATGATTGAAAATGAGACTGACAAGAGAATCAAATGCTTAAGATCAGATAGAGGAGGAGAGTTCACTTCAAATGAATTTGTGGAATACCGTGAGCAACAAGGAATCAAAAGAGAATATTCAGCAGCAAGAACTCCTCAACAAAATGGAGTAGTTGAAAGGAAAAATAGAACTATTGAAAATATGGCTAGAGCTATGTTAAATGAGTCAAAACTTTCAGATGGCTTTTGGAAAGAGGTAGTTAGTACAATAGTCTACATTATCACCAGGGCCCAACTTAGAGTCAATCATCATAAAACTCCTTATGAGTTGTGGAAAGGAAGACCAACTACAGTAAAATACTTCAAAGTGTTTGGGAGTAAGTGCTTCATCAGAAGGGAAGATCAGAATTTGGGTAAGTTTGATCCTAGATGTGATGAGGGAATCTTTCTTGGGTATTCCAACAGAAGCAAGGCCTACAGATGCTTCAACAAAAGAACTCATACAATTGTAGAGAGCATAAATGTAATAATTGATGAAAAGACAGGGATAAGAGAACCAGTCCAGGAACTCAGTGATGAAATTTGTCAAGAAGAATTCAGAGAGGTTTCAGATGAAGAAGAGGAAAGACAACAACTGCTTCCCAAAACTCCTTCACGATATGTTCATAAACATCATCCCAAATATTTGATCATTGGTGATCCAAATAGCAGGCAAACAAGAAGAAGAGTCATTCCCTCACATGATTCTACAAATGTTTCATTATTATCTCAGATTGAGCCAAAAGATTTCAGTGAAGCATGTGCAGATAAGTTTTGGGTAAAAGCAATGGATGAAGAGCTAAATCAAATAGAGAAAAGTGAAACTTGGGAATTGGTTCCAAGACCTAAGGACAAGAATGTCATTGGCACAAAATGGATATTCAAAAATAAACTCAATGAGGATGGAAAGATTGTCGAAACAAAGCTAGGTTAGTCTGCAAAGGTTATGCTCAAGTAGAAGGTGTTGATTTCGAAGAGACGTTTGCTCCCGTTGCTCGTCTTGAAGCTATCAGAATGTTTTTGGCCCTTTCAAGCTTCAAATCATTCAAGGTATATCAAATGGATGTAAAGTCAGCTTTTCTAAATGGGGTGTTGGTAGAAGAAGTCTACATAGAATAGCCATAAGGAGTGTCTCTCTCATAACAGTCCGACTATGTGTGTAAACTAAAAAAGGCCTTGTATGGGTTAAAGCAAGCACCTAGGGCTTGGTACTCAAGACTTGACAGGTATCTTCATGAGCAAGGCTTCAGGAAAGGTGTGGCAGATAGCAATTTGTATATTAAGAATGAAGGTGATGATATGTTGATTATGGTTGTCTATGTTGATGATATTATTTTTGGGGGAAATAATACTCGGATGTGCAAAGATTTTGCTAACACCATGCGAAGGAATTTGAGATGTCTATGATTGGAGAGCTGTCATTCTTTTTAGGTCTTCAGATTGCTCAATCAAAAGATGGTATATTTCTCTCTCAAGGAAAGTATATCAAAGAAATGTTGAAGAAATTTGGGATGATGGACAACAAACCAATGTGTACTCCAATGATTACAGGGTGCAAGATGAGTAAAGATGATGAATCTCCAAGCAACAGATCGAGGTTGTACAGATCAATGATTGGTAGTTTATTATATGTTACAACTACTGTACTAGATATCATGCAGGCAGTTGGGTTAGTAGCAAGATTTCAGGCAGCTCCTAAAGATTCTCATGTTATAGCAGTTAAGAGGATATTCAGATATCTGAAGGGCACTATGGACTTTGGGCTTTGGTATCCCAAAGGTGATGATTTCACTCTCACAACTTATACAGATGCAGATTGGGCAGGCAGTATTGATGACAGAAAAAGCACTAGTGGTGGAGCATTCTTTCTGGGAAAGAGTTTGGTTTCTTGGCTAAGTAAGAAACAACCTTCAGTTTCCTTATCTACAGCAGAGGCTGAATACATAGCAAGAAGTGGTCGGGTGTACACAGGTTTTATGGATGAAAACCACCTTGGAGGATTTCAAAGTCAAGCATGAACAACCCATCTCCATACTTTGTGATAATACAAGTGCCATAAGTATTTCCAAAAATCCGGTAATGCACTCAAGGACAAAGCATATTTCCATCAAGTATCACTTTCTAAGGGAGAAAGTGCAAGACAAGCATGTCAAGGTAGAGTATGTGTCTACTAAAGAGCAGATTGCAGATATCTTCACCAAACCTCTTCCAAGAGATACGTTTGAGTATCTAAGGGAGAAATTGGGAGTTGTACTCCCACCCCAAAATTAATCACCTCATCAGGAGGTGGGGGAGGGACTAAGCTAAGAGGCTCATTCTTAGTCCCGAGCCCCAAAGGTGACCCTTTGCCATTGATGACAAAGGGGGAGAGATATGAGTAAGGGGGAGAGCTTCAAAGTGAAGAGGAGAGCTTCAAGTCAGGGGGAGCAAAACTTCAAAGGAAGATTCTCAGTTGTGGGCACAGTTGGTCAGTTGTTAGCACAGTTGGTTTCAATTTTGGCTCTTGAGAAGTGTTTTCAGTAAAGGTTTGCCATCAATGACAAAGGGGGAGATTGTTGGCAATTTTGGGTACTTTGGGTACATTGCCTTTGCTCAAGTGTATAAGTTGTCATTGATGTCAAGAAGCTCTTGAAGGAATTTGATTTGATGTCAAATAATTTGTTTTGATGAAGGTTACGACATGACAGTTTCAAAGGTCTTTTGTAAACCCCAAGTTGGCAGGTTTAAAGATTATAGGTGGATGCATTAGTTTAATGCATTTGGGTCCAGGAGGAAGTATTTATTTAAATAATTAAAAACCTTGTTAAGGTTCCCTTTAATTATTTTTAAATAAATATTAAATTATTGTTTGCAATGGGTTATCCTAACCCATGGCGCTATGTTTTAAGATTGTGGGCGCTAGCCAAGACCTCCGCCGACGTGTTAAACTCCTCGCCGACGTCAAGAGCTTATGGTAAAAATGCATATAAATCTCCCTCGATGAAAATCAAGAATTATCCCATCCACATTTTGAAAAGAGTTGCTCACTGTGAATTCGTGATCTACTGTTCGACTGTGTCTTCGCCGTTTTTGTGAATCCGCTGTTCATTTTTTTGTACTCGCCATTTGTCGTAAATCCGTCGTAAGGTTTTCATCTTCGTGTTCACGTCAGAAGAAAGGGAGGCACTATTGTTTTATTTAATCCCTGGCATAGAAGGAACAAGGCTAACAACGTGAGGTTTAAACCTCACCGGGCGCCTTTGGCGCACCGATAGCGGCTAGGCTATTGGCGCGCTACCCGAACGGGAGGTTCCGCATTCGAATAACGTGAAAGGGTTTTTCATCGTGAAGTGGACGCAGCGGGTGGTGTTAGAATTCATGCGCAATTTCTCCATAGCATGATTTTTGATGTTGGCCAAGGTATTTTCGAAATTAATTTTTGCTAAGTGTATTTTGCGGATGGAGGAAGTTTATTAGAGGGAAAAACAACTTAGGAGTTATAAGGAGTTTAAAGCTTGTTTTATTTTGATAAAAGATTCTTTTGAAGGTGTTGTTTGAAATATCTTATTGCATTCTTATGAGAGATAAATTTTATTTTTGATAAGACTATAAGGGAGAAATAAGGTGTATAAGGGATAAATTTTTCTTGTAATGTTGAGAGTGCTTTTGGTTGATTATGGAAATGAAAGCATGATGTTTTAAGGTTAAAATTGCTTCTTGTGTGAAGTTGTGAAACCTTAAGTGGGCAGCTTTGAGATTGACATTTGCTTTCATTAAATTGGTAATAATCAAGCTATTCTTTACTTGGTTAAAGTGTTGGGCTTACTCCTTTGTTGATGATTTGAAAAGTTGTTTTGTGCTATTGTTGATTTGAGTTGGTGGATGCTTTTTGTTCAAACAATATTGGAGAGAAAAGGAGTTCTACTTGTTTCCTTTTCTAATGTTGATTGTGAAATGCTTCAAGGTTGTGTTTTGAGTTGAATGGTGTTGATTGAACCTTGTTTGATGAGCATTGTTGTTGAAGCCCTAATTGATGGTGAAAAGAACATGAGTATCATTGTTATGTGATTCTTTGCATAGTTGGCAATTGTTGGGGTTTCATGTTCTTGAAAGAAAGCATTCTATCCTATCCATTTCATATATTGAGTTGAGTTTTCAGATTTGAGATTGAGTTTGAGCTGAGTTGATTTGAGTTGAGTTTTGAGATTGGGAGTTGAGTATAGAACATATTGAGTCTCTAACAATTCTCTTTATGCTTCTATGAGTTTGACAAATCACATTGGGTCTCTAACAATTCACCTTGTGATTTCCTACTAAGAAAGTTTTTTTTCTTGGTGAGCTTGCTGAGTTTTGGACAGGTTCCGATGGGGACTTGTGAGCAGTCTTGGACAGGTTTCGGTGGGGACTTGTGAGCAGATTTGGACAGGTCCTAGCAGAGGACTTGTGAGCTGAGTTTGATAGTTCTATCAGAGAACTTGAGGACAGAGGTGCACTGGTTCTTTGAGAAGAACCTGAGGACAGATTTGGCAAGTCTTTGAGAAGGCTTGTGTGCAGAGGATTGATTTGTTCAAGCTTAAGCGTTGGACAGATCTGACAGACAGAGGAAGACTTGTACTAGACCGACTGACTATGTTTGGTACAGGTTGCTGAGCTACTGTGGACGTGATCATAGAAGGCAGAGGTCTCTTAGGCTAAGCATTGAGGACAGGAGGTCTTCGGTGGAAAGGAGTTCCATGTGCTGGCAAGAGGTAGAGGCAGCTTGATCTTCTGAGGGATCATTTCCAGAGCAGAGGGGAAGGTATCTCCTTTGAGCAGAGGCTCATAAATTCTGATTAGGGGAAGGTATCTCCTTTGGGCCGAGGCTCATAAATATTGTAATTGGGAAGGATTCCCAAAGAACTTTGAGGAAATTTTTAGAGAAAAGTTTTGTGGACGTAGCCCAGCCATTTTGGGTGAACCACGTTAAAAATGGGTCTTCAATGTGTGATGCTTTCTGTCTTGATTAATGTTGTGTTGATGCCACCGCTATCTAAAGTTAAAATTATTAATTGGTTAAGTCTTATATTGTTCACCCCCCCTCTCAGTATAAGTCCATGTTCTTCACTCTTCCCATAGACCAGTTGGAAGGGTGTGAAGCCTGTGGTGGATCTAGAAATTGTGTAGCCCAATATTTTCTATGTTGTTGCATGGTCTTCATCAGGATTTTCTCTATTTCTCTGTTCGTCACTTCCACTTGCCCATTTTCTTGTGGATGGTAGGGTGTAGTTTTATTATGCCAAACTCTATATTGCTCCATCCGCTTCTTGATAAACTTGGAGGTAAATTGAGTCCCCTGGTCTGTTGTTATCTCTCTAGGGACCCCAAATCATGTAAAAATGTTGGCAAATAAGAAATCAACAACTGTTCTTTCTTTTGAATCTCTCAATGCTTGAAATTCAACCCATTTGGTGACGTAATCTATACAGAACAAAAGAAACCTCCTCCCTATTGAAGGTGGATTAATTGGTCCCACAAAGTCCATGCCCCACTTATCAAAGGGTTCCAGGTGTACCTGAGGTTGGAGGGGCATTTCGTCTTGATGGGTTGGTCTGCCCATTATTTGGCATTCATCGCACTTGCTGGCATACGCAGCCGCATCCTTGAATAGAGTGGGCCAAAAGTACCCAGCCTGTAGGATTTTGTAGGCAGTTTGTTTCCCTACAAAGTGTCCTCCACATGGTTCATCGTGACATGCTTTGAGCACTTCTAAGAACTCCTGCTCTGCTACCCATATCCTTATAATCTGGTCACATCCTATTTGAATAGGAGGCCATCAATCCATAGGAATGATGCACTTTTCTCTATGACCACCTGATTTTCTTGAAAAGAGAGAGCAGGTGAGGTTTTTTTGGTGGCCAAGTAATTGGATATATTTGCGTACCACGAGATTTGCTCACTAATTATGAACAACTTTTCATTTGAAAACTGGTCTTCCAATGCTATATGGTCTATCGGTATCAACCTGGATAGAAAATATACTATGATGTTGTCCTTGCCTAGTTTGTCGACTATTGTGATGTTGAATTCCTGTAGTAACAAGAGCCATCTGATAATTCTTCCACCAATGGCTGGATTGCTCATCAAGTATCTGATATCCGCATGGTCCGTGTGGAAAAATACCTTATACTCGATGATATAATGGTAGAATTTGTTTATGGTATGCACAACTGCAAGGAACTCCTTCTTTGTCACCATGTAATTGAGCTCGGCTCCTACCAATTTTTTTCTGACATAGTAGATGGCATAAAATTCTTTGCCATCCTTCTATCCGAGGACTGCTCCAATCGCACCGTTGGATGCATCATAGTAGATATGGAATGGTATGGCCCAATTTGGTCCTCTTAAAATTGGTGCGGATATCAGTTTCTCTTTAAGCAATTGAAACGCTTCTTCGTAGTCTTTTATCCAATTGAACTCCACATCTTTAGATAATAGAGTGTGCAGTGCTTTTGCAATTTTGCTAAATTCGGCAATAAATCACTGATAGTACCCGACTATATCAAGAAAACTCCTCACATATCTCTACATTCTGGGGCTGGGTAGGTCTCTGATGACCTCAATTTTTCTTTTATCAACCTTTATTCCTTATGTGGAGAGGTGGTGTTCTAGTACGATGCCTTCTTGCATCATCATAAAGCATTTCTCGTTGCTCAGGGAAATTTTTTTTTCCTTGCTTCTTTCGAGCACTCTTTCTAAGTTCGTCATTGCTTCGTTAAATGTTTCTCCATAGACGGTGAAGTCATCCATGTATACTTCAACATCATCTCCCATCATGTCTAAAAATATGCTAAGCACTGCCCTTTGAAATGTGGCAGGTGCGTTGCACAATTCAAAAGGTAATACCCGATAGGCAAACGTTCCCCATGGGTAGGTGAACATTGTCTTATCCTGATCCTCTTCTCCTATCTAGATCTGGTTGTATCCACTAAATCTATCCAAGAAGGAGAAATACTTCCTCCTTGAGAGTGTATCTAAGACTTGATCAATGAATGGGAGCAAGAAGTGGTCCTTCTTGGTTGTTTTGTTTAATTCTCTATAGTCCACATAGATTCATCATTTCCTGTTCTTTTTAGGGACTACCACTAATGGTGATACCCACTCACTATCAAAAATTAGATAGATGAATCCAGTAGTCAAGAGTTTTTGTAGTTCTTCCTTGACAATGTCTTTCATTTTTGGATTTATTCTTCTCTATGGTTGCTTTCTTGGAGTTGCTTAATCATTGAGGTATATACGATGGGTATAGAATTCTAGGTTGATACCCTACATATCTGAGTAATCCCATGCAAATGCATGTTGGTGTCTAACCAGGAGCTCTTCTACTTTCATCAATTATGTGGGAGTCCACCCACTGCTGGCATTCAACGTTCTTCCTGGCCCAACATGTATCTGTTGAACGTGGTGATCTTGGATGCCAACCAATGACAATCTAGATGCAATGATGGAGGACTCCCTGTGGAGGAACTCCACAATAGCACCATCTTAGTCTTCTTCTACCAACTCATCCAACGTCATCACCAGCTGGATCATGGCTATCTCAGGATTTTCATGCTTGGTCAACATGGGTTCTCCTACTGAGTCGACGAACTGCATTGGGGTGAAATAGTTAACCTTTTAACATTTTGTCCATCGAAGATGGTCATCAGCCCATCCTGACAGCTGATGTAAGCATTGACTGTTTCCAACCATGGCCTTCCCAAGATGAGTGGGTAACCACCCATCCTAGTTTTAGATTGCAAGACTAAAAATTTGGTTGGGTATTCCCGTGTGCTAATTGTCACTATCATGTCTTCCAACATTCCTTCTGGTGCCACGGTCGATCGATCGACCAGCTGCAACACTTTCATAGTCGATTTCAAGTTTGTCAACTGTAGCCTCTACATGGTCTCCTGAGGCATTACGTTGATGGCTGCTCTGAGATCAAGCAATGCATTGGATAGGGAATGTCCCTCAATTTTTACAGTCGACATCAAGCTATCCCGGTCTGCATACTTAGGATGGCATGTTTTGCCCATCATCAAATCTGCTAGTTTACCCATGACATTAATAGTCTGGATTACTCTTCATCCTAGCTTCCTTAGACACATATCTCTTATTGCCTTGGTATATATCGAAACATCTTAGATGGCTTGAAATAATGGAATTATCATGGTGAGGTTCTTCAAGCTAGACAAGATATCGAACTCTGACTACGTTACTTTCCTCTATTCTTACAGTCGGTTGGAAAATGGAGCCTTTGCTCTCTCAGGCATTTCTTCTATTACCACTTCTATAAGATATGTTTCTACCTATTCCTCCTCTTCTACCAGTGGAGGCATTCCTACTCCTAGTTTTCTACCAGACCTAATCTGAATATGGTACATCGGATACATCTCACCCTCCACGTTGTATGTTGGTTGGTTCACCCTATTATTCAGATTTTTCATCGGTTGTGTGGGTAGCTATGCAAGTCTTACTATTGGAAATGCCGCTAAATTCTATTGGGGGTGAGCTAGTGCTACATTTTATGGAGCCTAATTCCATGCAGTGTGACCTCTCCACTACTGCCCAAGATATGGATATGGCATCCATGGCTGCTGGTTCAGGAATGCTGCTAGGGGTGCGTTGGACCAAGGTGATGGCCCCCACCACCCCATGTTAGGTGGTTGAGGTGGGCATTGGTGCATGTATGGTCTTCCCCCATATTATGGCATTATGGTTGGAATATTTACCATAGGGAGTTGTGGCCAAATCTTCTGATTGCCTATGAAATAGTCATCCGCTCTTTCAACATCCTCCTGATTACTGGGCAGTTGCAGGTACAATCGAGTTTTATTGTTCAGCTTGCAAACTACGCATACTCTGACTTTGTTCTCTAGGCATGAATTCTTTGCATGCTTCCCTCTGCATTTTGGATAGAAATAAGTCAATGCTACTTCATTTTCTTGCTTCTTTTTCTCTAACAACAGTGTATCCATCTGCAATGCTAGACATGAGAGCATTTCACTCTTTAAATCTTCCAGCATGTTATCTATCTCTGTCTTTGTGACTGAAGTAGTTGCTTTCATCATTCTAGAAGTGGTCTTGCCTCTCCTTCTTGAGTAGTTCCGGCATAGTTCTTGGATTTCTTCCATAGCGTGCTAGTAGAAATCACCTCCAAAAATCATGTTAAGAGCCTCCAATGATTCATTGGTAAGTCCTCTCAAAAAGATGATTTTGAGGAACTTTTAGAACAAAATCCACCTTCGGTTAATAGTGTTGCGCCTTAGACTTTGCCAACATTGAATAGATAGATCTTTCTTGAGATCATCTGTCTAGTCTCCAGAGAAGGCTAGTTCCTTTGAGTTTTTTAGAGAAAAGGGGAACAAGAGATAAGAGAAATATAGCCTAAGCTAGAAACTTTTCTCATGGTACATATTGGACAACAACAAACATTGATGATGTAGATTACTACTTTCAGATTTTTCTTTATATCTTCTTTATAGAAAACACGAATTCCTGAGTGTGACTTTTAGATGTTCATATAAAAGCACGTAAATATCTTTTAATGTTCAACTCTAGAAACAAGATTTATATGTGCACAGTCTAGATTTTTAGAACATATACATTATAAAACTTAGAATGAATAAAATTTAATGCACCAGATACATACACTTGCACACAGAAGTTTCAGAATATAGAAGAAGAAATATTTTATTGCTTGTAATCCAGTACATGTACATCAAGCTTGTAAACGTCCAAGAGCCGACATTTTTTCATGGTCGACTCACTCCTATTTATACCCTAAAAAGAGTATCTTCTACTACGTACATTTAATTTCTTCAATCAATTACAAGTAATTGTCTATAGTTTCTAATAATATACAATGGATTTCTCGTATATTGGATAGATTTCCTTTTGGCTAATTTTAGATGATCCTGTTATTCTGCAATCATCCAGCGGACCTGCCAGGTTATAATCAATAGACCATTCTTCAAAAATTAGCACCTGATGTTAGTGCATATCCCCAGTTGCCAAAAATATACTCTATTCCTTTACAGCTAGCATGTCACGAAATCACAACATTCTTTCCTTGCTTTGCTCTATTGTCGCCTCTAGCCGTGAAAATGAGACATGTCACGAAATCGTGACATTCATCTCTTATTTTGCTCTTTTGCCACTTCCAGCCGCGAAAATGAGACATGTCACAAAATCGTGACATTCGTCTCTTACTTTGCTCTTTTGCTGCCTCCCTCAACGAAAATGAGACATGTCATGAAATTGTGACGTCCATCTCTTGCTTTGCTCTTCTACCACTTCCAGCCATGAAAATGAGACATGTCACGAAATCATGACATTCATCTCTTACTTTGCTCTTTTTCTGCCTCCCATCGCAAAAATGAGACATGTCGTGAAATCGTGACGTCCATCTCTTGCTTTGCTGCCTACAAAAAGGCAACATGTCACGATATCGCAACACTTCTGCCTCTTTGTTATCCTTTGTTGCTCTTAGCCGCAAAAATGCAACATGTCACGATATCGGGACACTTTTGCCTCCTTGTGCTTTCTCTTCTCTTTTGGCCACAAAAATGCGACATGTTGCGATATCGTGAAACTTTTTCTTTCTTGTTCTTTCTCTTCTCTTTTTCTGCGAAAATACATGTCGCGATATCGCAACACTTTTTCCTTCTTGCTCTTTCTCTTCTCTTTAGCCATGAAAATACATGTCGTGATATCATGACACTTTTTCCTTCTTGCTCTTTCTCTTCTCTTTAGCCACAAAAATGCAACATGTCACGATATCGTGACACTTTTTCCTCCTTGCTCCTTTTTGTTGCTCTTAGCTACAAAAATGCAACATGTCACGATATTGCGACACTTTTGCCCCCTTGCTTCCTTTTTTTGCTCTTAGCCATGAAAATACATGTCATGATATTGTGACACTTTTTCCTCCTTGATCTTTCTCTTTGCTTTGGACCACAAAAATGCAACATGTCGTGATATCGTGACACTTTTTCCCCCTTGCTCTTTCTCTTCTCTTTAGCCGTGAAAATACATGTCGTGATATCGCGACACTTTTTCCTCCTTGCTCCTTTTGTTGCTCTTAGCCGTGAAAATACAACATGTCGCGATATCACGACACTTTTTCATCCTTGCTCTTTCTCTTTGCTTTATATCGCAAAAATGCAACATGTCACGATATCGCGACACTTTTTCCCCCCTTGCTCTTTCTCTTCGCTTTGAATCACGAAAATGTAACATGTCGCGATATCGCGACACTTTTTCCTCCTTGCTCTTTCTCTTTTCTTTGGACCGTGAAAATGCAACATGTCGTGATATCGTGACACTTTTTCCTCCTTGTGGTGTTTTGCTTTTTCTTTGATCTTTAGCATATGGGCCACTTTGATCTTCTTGGAAAATATGCAAAAAGGTGCATCAGCTGTTTTTCTATAGTTAGTAATTTTTTGACTAACATTCTTGGTGCCTTTCGAGGGAATTTTTGCTCACAAAAATAGAGACCAGGCCTTCATCCATTGGGAAATGGAGTCACCAGCACAGCTGTGAAAAGTAAAATTTTGAGTGGAAAAACAAAGATAAAAGAAAAAGGATGCATTCCTGCTCACCCTTTTTAGATTTTCAATCTTGGCCATGGTGGACTGTGACTCAGTCCCTTGAGAAGTTGTAACTCCAGCCACTGGGATGTCAATTCTAGGGAGAAATGGAATGGGAGCAACTACGGACCCAATATTTAGCAGACTATGAGAAGATGCTGCCATTTTTGGGAGAACAAGGTAATTCTTTGGCAATGACATTATATTTTTGTCGATTTTAGAAAAGGAAGGAGAATTACAATGGGAATGAGTAGGAGAATGAGAAGAAGAAAGTGAAGAAAGCATACCTATTTCCGGTTGAGCTGGCTGTTGGTGTCCTTCTTCTCCTTCATGTTCACTGATGGTAATTTCTTCACTCTACATTTTTTTTGCATCAGGATTTTCATTTTCTTCATCACTTTCATCCAAGTTTATAACTTGTTTCTCCTGCTGCTCTTCTACCATCAAGATCTCCTTTTTAACCAAAGTTTATTTTTTGTTTTCACTCTTTTGGCTTTCTTGAGCCGAACTAGGTGGGCCGTGTGGGGCTTCCTTCTGTGAAGTTTCATGCTCAATACTCTGAGCATTTGCATCGATTTTTCCTTTAGTTGTATGGGCTGGTTCACCTTCCTGAGTCTCTTTCCCTGAGCCGTCCTCTGTATCTTGAGGCTCTTAATCACTAGATGAGGTTTGAATAATACTCTTGTATTTTCCTCCTATTTGCCATCATTTTTAGGCGATCACGCGGCAGCCCCAAATTTTTGAACATTCGAATTTTTCCCTCTAGATTTCTTTCAAAATATCAGGCCCCGATAGTCCACAAAAAATGATTCTTATTAGGCCGTAAAAAGGGAAATATTTACAAAACTCCAAACTTATAATATATTGTACATATAATGGTGATCTATAGATTTTACTGGAAATACAATTTTAGGTGAAAAGCATTCACCGTGATGGGTAGAACCCATCCATATTGATATTTTAACTGGAAGGCATTGAATTGCTTTTCTAAAATGATTTCGAATGGCCCCTCCTAGAACGCATCGAACTTGTCATGGTGTCTTGGATTTGCTTTTTTGAAATTCCATTTTAATACCAGGTCGCCTATTTTGAATTTCCTAAAAGAGGTTTTCTTATCGAACCACCCGACTATTTTTACCATATGCTTTTGATGATGATCGTAGGCCTGTTCCCTAGATTATTCAAGCTGTAGAAGTTACATCAGTCGGGAATCCATTGGATGACCTTCATCTTCGTTGACTTGGTTTAGCATTCTCAACGCAAGTATTTTCATATGAATCGACAGAACAACTTCTTTGCCATAAACCAAAGCATATGGCAAGGTATTGATTGATTTTTTGATTGAAATTTTGTCGGCCCATAGGGCTTGATTCAGGAGTGAGTGCTAGTTCTTCTTATTGTATTCTAATGTTCTTTTCAGAATTCTCAAAAGATTCTTATTAGTAGACTCAACTAATCCATTACCTTGTGGGTAATAATTAGAGGAAGTCTTCAGGTAAATTCCATATCTACTGACGAATTTTATCATATTTGCACTAGTGAAAGGGGATCCATTGTCTATAATCAAAGAATATGGTATGCCAAACCTTGTGATTATACTTTCGATGAATTCTATCACCACTTTTGAATCAACTTTCTTCATAGGTACTGCTTCTACCCACTTGGTGAAGTAGTCCGTGGTAGTGAGAATGTATTTGTGGCCTGATGATGAGTTTGGCTCTATTATCCCTATGAAATCCAACCCCCACTACTGGAATGGTTCCTCGACTTGAATAGCTTTTAAGGGCATGGGTGCATTCCTATTTCTTCCCACATACCTTTGACACTGTTCACACCTCTGGGTAACTTTGTATGCATCTAGGAAGATGGAAGGCCAATAACATACAGCTCTAAGGATCTTCAAAGCTGTAGTTTGGCCTGCATAATGTCGCCCTAAAAAACCCCTGTGAAATTCATCTAACACTTTATGCTTTTCATTATCGGGAATGCATTTTAACAATACACCATCGATGTTAATCCTATACAACCCCTCTGTTTGAAGGTTTTATTTCAATGCTTGGGTTCTGAATATCCTTCTCTGGGAAGCATTCATATCTTCAGGACATGACCCAGTCTAAAAATACCTCACAAAGTCATCGATCCAACCCAAACTTACTCTGTCTTTGTGTTGCTCTGTGTTTGCCATGACGGGGTGGCTCTCCCCATATCCACTTGCAGCTTGCTTGGCCAATTCCTGGCACAAATCTCTCCCTCTAACTATTTTAGTAGGATGTATTTCTACATCATACTCTTGGATGCGAGTCACCCATACAACTCTTTTTTCACCCAATTCTCCTTGAATTATGAAGTTCCTTACATCGGGATGAATAACATACACCATCATCCGAATCTGGGATAAGAAGTGTTTTAGCATATTCAAGGATTTCATAATGCGTATACTTGTTTTTCTATGAAGTTGTACCTTTCCTCATGTTTGTGCATGGTGGAACTCAAAAAGGCTATGGGTCTTTCTTCATCATCTGCTCCTTTATGAGTGAGAACTGCAGCATAACTATTTTGCTCTCCGACAACATATAGTATGAAACCTCGAGAATAGTCAGGGTTGACTAGCACAGGAGCTTGAGCGATGGCTTCTAGAATTTTTTGGAAAGCTTCTTTCCTTGGCTCTGTCCATTTGAAAGGAGCATCCTTTTTCAATAATTCAGTCATTGGCTTAACTATTCGGGCAAAATCCGCAATGAATTTTTTGACAAAATTTATTTTCCCAGAGAAAGACTGCAAACCTTTCTTGTTAACTAGGAGTGACAAATAAAGAAGCGCATTTACTCTATCAGGATCAATTGACAGCCCAAATTTAGAAATAACATGCCCAAGGAGTATTCCTTCTTCCACAGCAAAAATAGATTTTTTAGGATTTAGTGATATCCCAAATTCTCTACATTTCTCAAATACTTGCTGCAGATGAGTGGCATGGTCCTTTTTGTCATGAGAAAAAATAGTCATGTCATCTAAATAGACAACAATAATTTTATTCGCAAGCTCCCTAAAAGCTACGTCCATGGCTATCTAGAAATTTGCTCCTGCGTTAGATAATCCAAAGGGCATCCTTTGGTATGCAAATGTTCCCCACTTAGTGGTGAATGCATTCTTGTATTGATCTTCATTTCTCACCCAAACTTGATTGTAACCAAAAAAGTCATCTAACAGAGAAAACCTTTATGCTCCCACCACAGTATGAAGGATTGGGTCAATCTAGGGTAAAGGATAGTGATCCTTTAAAGAGGTTCTGTTCAAATTTTTGAAATCGATGCATAGTCGTATTTCTCCATTTTTCTTGTGAACTGGAACTAAATTTGCCACCCAGGTAGAGTGCTTGATTGGGTATATTATCTTAGCCTGCAGGAGTTTTAACAACTCCTACTTCATTAAGGCTTCAATTTTAGGATTCATAGGCCTCTACCTTTGCCTAAAAGGTTTAGCTCCTTCCTCCATTTCGATGGTATGCTGAATGACCTCTTTCCTGTACACTTTCGGATCACTATAAGTCTAGGCTATTATATCTGGATACTCTCTACATAACTATTTTATTTTCTCTAGTTCTAATTCTGTACAATCTGTCCCTAATTTGATCATTTTTATCAGTTCTATTTCTATTTCTTTATACTGGCGTTCATCTACCTTGATCCTTTGACCTACAACTCTGTCGCTATTGTCAAAAAGGCTCTCCAATGTGATCAGTCCCTTGGGGATATGATTATTTTTCAGTTGAATAAGGCTCTCTTCGTCCTCTTCTTGTAACACTCTTTCTGTAGAGAAATTCATCTCATGAATCAGAAAATCCAGGATCTGCTCATCATTTTTGAATACTTGCCAAAAAATGTCCTTGTCGGGCACAAAAGGCCTATATATAAGTCTAACTATTTTAGACTTCTGAATAACATTACTGACTGGGAAAAAATTTGATCCTACTGATGCTAACAGGTCTACATGTGTGTTCTTCTCTCTGGGAATGGATTTCATGTTTAGTGCTTCAAAAATTTCCAATAGATCTAACACTTTGTTTTTGTAAGCCCTTAGGTAATGTTGCTTACAAATGCACTTGTCAGTAACCTGTTTAACGATCATCTCTAAATCTCCATAGATCAGTAGTTGTTTTGCACCCAGTTTTTTAGCTTTCTTAAGTCCCAGACACAAAGCTTCATATTTAGCTGCGTTGTTGGTGCAACTCCATGTCAACCTATATGAAAAAACCTTTTCTTTTCTAGTAGGTGAAATCAAAATAATTCCAGCTCTTGCTCCATTTTTGCACCTTGACCCGTCAAAGAACAATTTCCATAATTGGTTGGCTGAATCACCTATTTTGGGGACAACAATAGGAAGCATTTTTTTTTTCAATGGAATAGCTTCCCATTTTTGTCTCTACCATAGCTTTGAAATTCTCCATCTAAAACTGATCTTCAGATTAGAGTTCCTCCATGTTTTCTTCCATTAGATCAATATCCTCCAATTCCTCAAACATATGTTGATGGTAGTTGTTTCTTCTAGTCTTGCTATACGAAAAGTAGATGGTTTTTCATTATAGATCTTGACTCTTTTACCTTTGAAAGGTACCTCCAAATGCAAATAATATAGTGATATATAACCTCCCAGTTTGGTTGTGAACTCTCTGGATAAACACATACCAAAATATGGTTCTAAGTCTACAACAACTACTTCTTGTATGAAAACTGCTTCTGGCATTCTGTGGAGTTGAATAGGGATATCTTTGATCACCTCAATAGTTTTTACTAGAGTACCATCTAATTGCAACACACCAGGATGACTTCGAGTATATTCCATCCCCATTATGTCACATATGGATTTTGACATCACCGTAGTTGCAGCCCCTGAATCAATCATGAAATTGTGAACTATCCACCCCTCCATTTGCAAGGATAGATAGAATGGGGGCGGTCTATTTTTTCTAGAGGTTGACACAACATTTGCTTGTATAACATTTGAGGAAGAGGTATTATTCTTTAAATTTAAAGATTCTTGGAGGAGGTCAATCTGACCAGGAATTTGTAGTGCATCATACATGCTTATTTTGGAAGGGGTCCTCTTCATTTCTTCTGCAATGTTGAACAAAAGGGTTGCAGCTAGGAATACCTTAGCACTCTTTTCCCTTCCACTAGTAGATGCATCGTATCTATATCTATAGACCTGCGTGGCTTATGTTCTTTGCATTTTTATCAATGAAGGAAATTTGAGTCTTTCCTTCACTTGCTCTTGAGCCTCACTCCCTTTTCTAGGAGGAAATTCTTTTCTCGGTGTAGCCGTAGAAGTCTGAGGAGGGTCAGAATGTCCTTTCTCATTTGACTAGTTTTTCTATGGAGTTTCCCTGGGGGTAGGAGGAAAACCTAGTGGTTGGAGTTCCTTAGGGTCGGCTTGTAATGACTTTTCTCCCAACCTTGTCAGGACTGAGACTTGTTGCATGGATGGCATTGCCAAATTGTGGTGGACTTATATGATTATGTTCGCCTGTCCCTTGCCAATTTCTTTTACTCTCTCATTGATAACCGCTTGCACATGATGTTGATGAATAATGCATGAATCCTCTCCATGAGGATCATTGCAAGTGGTACACCAGTAATCAGAATTAGTGGGTTCTCCATTATCTCCCATCTCATTTGCATACACCACATTTATTTTATCTTGTCCTCTTCCACTTGTTGAAGGACCTTACCTTTGTATCTATGGAAATCTTCTTGCTTGGATATTCTGTTTCACCTCTCTTTTTCATGGACGCCATTTCATTTGACAATGTCTTCATTGTATCAATTATGGTCATGTATTAATCATTGGGGGGAGCTAATGCAAGGGGTGTGGCTGGTAATGCAAGGAATGTAGGAGGTGTAGCTATAGCTGGGAGGGCCTGCATTGATGGGAGTACAGGCAGTTTAGAGATTGATGCTTGGGAAAGCTCTGGTACAATTTGCAATAGACTCTTTGATGGATATCTTTTTGTAGTGATGAGATCAGCTTCACCCTTTGCTTCCTCTACATAGATCCCAGGAAAAGTGGTTACACGAGATTGTCTTATTATCATACTGAGATCTGAATCAAAAGCCCTTAAATAATAGCATATATCTTGTTCTTTCGTGGGCTTTAGGCCTTGTGGTACTCTATCCTGATTTTTGGTTATTTTGATGTTGAAATCTTGGATTTCTTCTTGTGGATGCCTCTTAATGACATTGAATTGATTCAGCAATGTGAAAGGATCCACATGTATATTAAATTCATCGACCAGACGACCGATCAGTATTGCCCAAGAAGTAATGGATCCAGCGGGAAGTGCTCTATACCAATAGAGCATCTTTCCTTTCAAAGATATAATCAACAATATGACCATTACATCTTCCTAAGTGATGTTGTAAATAGATGCTAGCGATGATACATCTAAATAGTGCTCATTTGTTATTTTTCCTATTTCGTCAAAGGTCGGTAATGCTTTTAGTGCAGCTTGTGGAATTTGGTGGTGTGCTCCCAAGTTCAAAGGGCCAGTTTGATTCCACACAAGATGCGCTGGGGCAAGGGTAGCTACCATGATTGCTAAAGGAGTTACAATTGCTATGGGATTGCTTACAGATGCTCCTACAATGGGTGTTAAAGAGGTGCTAATGGTGCCAAGCAAATTTGATCGTGCGACTAGCACAGGGTGTGTTTTTAGGATTTCGAGATGTAGTTCAAAGAACTCGATAGGTTCTTCAAAGTTTCTAGCTCGGGATCTGGTTATCATATGGCTATATAACCAGAAGGTTTTTAGACAAGGTCTAAATTGCAACGGAGTCACCAAGTGGTTTTTCTTGAGATTTTTAAACAAAAAGGCTCTTAAGGTAAAACACCAAAACTTATATAATACTGTGGGATTTCTGGTCCCATCGGGCATGCCAAAAACTATTGGAAAAAAATTTGCCTTCGGTTAATAGTGTTGCACCTTAGACTTTGCCAACATTGAATAGACAAATCTTGCTTGAGATCATTTGTCTAGTCTCCAGAGAAGGCTGGTTCCTTTGAAGTTTTTAGAGAAAATGGGAACAAGAGATAAGGGAAATATAGCCTAAGCTAGAAAATTTTCTCACGGTATAGATTGGACAACAACAAACATTGATGATGCAGATTACTACTTTCAAAGTTTTCTTTATATCTTCTTTATAGAAAACATGAATTCCTGAGTGTGAATTTTAGATGTTCGTATAAAAGAATGTAAATATATTTTAATGTTCAACTCTAGAAACAAGATTTATATGTGCACATTCCAGATTTTTAGAATAGATACATTATAAAAATTAGAATGAATAAAAGTTAAAACACAAAATACATACACTTGCACATAGAAGTTTTGAAAGCCAGAAGAAGAAATCTTTTATTGCTTGTAATATAGTACATGTATATCAAGCTTGTAAACATCCAAGAGCTGACATTTTTTCATGGTTGAATCACTCCTATTTATACCCTAAAAAGAGTATCTTCTACTACGTACATTTAATTTCTTCAATCAATTACAAGTAATTGTATGCAGTTTCTAATAATATACAATGGATTTCTCGTAGATTGGATAGATTTCATTCTGGATAATTTTAGATTAGCCTGTTATTCTATAATCATCCAGCGTACCTGCCAGGTTATAATCAATAGACCATTCTTCAAAAATCAGCACCTGATATCAGTGCATGTCCCCAGTTGCCAAAAATATACTCTATTCCTTTACAACTGGTGTATCACGAAATCACGACATTCTTTCCTTGCTTTGCTCTTTTGCTACCTCCAACCGTGAAAATGAGACATGTCATGAAATCACGACATTCATCTCTTGTTTTGCTCTTCTTTCGCTTCCAGCAATGAAAATGAGACATGTCATGAAATCGCGACATTCATCTCTTACTTTGCTCTTTTGTTGCCTCCCACCATGAAAATGAGACATGTTGTGAAATCGTGATGTTCGTCTCTTGCTTTGCTCTTCTACTGCTTTCAGCTGCGAAAATGAGACATGTCACGAAATTGTGACATCCGTATCTTACTTTGCTCTTTTGCTGCCTCTCGCCATGAAAATGAGACATGTCACAAAATCGTGACGTCCGTCTCTTGCTTTGCTCTTCTACCCGTGAAAAGGCAACATGTCGCGATATCATGACACTTTTGCCTCTTTGTTCTCCTTTGTTGCTCTTAGCCATGAAAATGCAACATGTCGTGATATCACGACACTTTTGCCTCCTTGTGATTTCTCTTCTATTTTGGCCGCAAAAATGCGACATGTCACGATATCAGGACACTTTTTCTTTCTTGTTCTTTCTCTTCTCTTTTTTTGCAAAAATACATGTCACGATATCACGACACTTTTTCCTTCTTGCTCTTTCTCTTCTCTTTAGCCATGAAAATACAACATGTCGCGATATCGTGACACTTTTTCCTTCTTGCTCTTTCTCTTCTCTTTAGCCATGAAAATACAACATGTCGCGATATCGCAACACTTTCCTCCTTGCTCCTTTTTGTTGCTCTTAGCCATGAAAATGCAACATGTCGCGATATCGTGACACTTTTGCCCCCTTGCTCCCTTTTGTTGCTCTTAGCCAAGAAAATACAACATGTGATATCGAGACACTTTTTCCTCCTTGCTCTTTGTGATGTTCACACAATGACACTGAGAGGGAGGGGGGTGAATCAGTGTAGCTATTAATTTTAATATCTACAGCATTTAATATGAAATAAAGAGAACTTGAAAACTGGAAAAACAACTTGAACAAGAGAGCACACCACAACACTCAATATACCGAGGTTCACCAATTTGGCTACTCCTCAAAAATGACCGCTTGGACTCCAATCAAAATCCAGTCTTTGCAAAATATCAATTTTACAAATACTTTACCAAGCATCAACCTGGAAGGAGCACCAACCCCTGTAATTTTCTCATCGCAAATGATGGAGCACCAACCCCTAGTACCAAGCACCAACTTGGACTGCAATTCTGTTCAAATTAAAATGACATAAGAATGTCTTCACTTCATGCACGACCCTGACTGGTCTGCAATTAACCCAACTCTGCACACTCTCACGGCTCTGCTAATTTTTCTCTTGACTCTTTTCTAACCCTCTTTTTACAGCAATTTCCCTCTAACAGCAGCAACATTATTTTCTGCACGACTATCCTTTTTATAATCTATTTTTCTCATCGAAACTCTTTGTCTTCCATTGCGTTTCAATCCTGCATGCATTTGGATTACATTCTTGAGCCGTTCGAATTCTTTTCTCCTTTCCAATGCAGCTGTTGAATCCATGCAATACGACTGTTCGAATGTCTGCACATCCTTCTTCTCGAAAGATTTTTCAATCCTTCCTATTTTATGTTTCGAATGCTGCAAATACGTCTATTTGAATAGCTTTTCTAATCCATTTTCAATTGGTTGTTCGAATGCATTATCGACCTTTCGAATGCTTTTTCGATACTACCTATATGACACATCGAATGCTTTTTCAATCAAGAATATACATCTGTTCCCATGCATGACCGACACTCGTCAATTTGTAATCGTCGATCCGACATCAGTTACTTTTTACGTAACGGGCGCATGATTTTCCTATCTGCTTTTTCCGACACGTGTCACCTTGCATGCTCCTACGGGTTTTACCTGCCAGACTGTTACCTGTCGCGATATCGCGACACTTTTTGAAGCCGTACACTTCATGCCCTTGCTGTCGCGAAATCGCGACCATTTTGGCTTTGAAAGCTTTCCCTCTGTTCATGTCGCGATATCGCGACACTTAGAACTTTTGCTGACGTCATCCTTAAGCATGTCGCGAAATCGCGACCATTTTGGCTCTTGAAAGCTTTCCCTGCATCTTGTCGTGATATCGCGACACTTTCAACATTTGCTGACGTCATCCTTAAGCATGTCGTGAAATCGCGACACTTTCGGCTTCCAGCAGCTTTCCTTGCACCCTGTCGCGAAATCGTGACACTTTCTGACTTTGCTGATGTCATCATCATTCTTGTCATGAAATCGTGACGCTTCTGGCTTTTGCTGACGTCATCATCCTTCTTGTCGTGAAATCGTGACGCTTCTGGCTTTCGTACACTCTCCTTTGCCAGCAACAGCGAAAATGGAACATGTCATGAAATCGCGACACTTTGGGCTTCCGTACAATCCTCCTTGCAAACTTCAATGAAAATGGAACATGTCGCGAAATCGTGACACTTTGCTCTTCCGTACAACTCTCCTTGTAGACTCCAAGAAAATGGAACATGTCGCGAAATCGCGACGTTCACTGCTTCCGTACACTCTTTGTTTCATGCAGTAGCGAAATCGCTACAACTTTGTGCCTTGTGCTTTTGACTTGTTACATCTTTAATTTTTGCAACTTTGAATGGTAGCGAAATCGCTACACCTTTGTTTTTATACATTTTGTCATGCAGCGAAATCGCTACATCTTCTTGTTTGTGCCTTTTCACTTGTAGCGAAATCGCTACACCTTTGTTTTCTGCACTTCCTATTTGTAGCGAAATCGCTACACCTTTGTGCCATGTATTTCCATCATGCAGCGAAATCGCTACACCTTTGTTTCCATTCATTTCAACATGTAGCGAAATCGCTACACCTTTGTTGCTGAGCATTCTCTCTCCTCTTCGGGTCGCGAAAACCCGACGTGTCGCGATATCGCGACACTTTTCGTTGCAAGCTCCTTTCCTCCATTTATGTCACGAAATCGCGACATCTTTTCACCTTGCTTCCTTCTCTGCCAGCATGTCACGAAATCACGACAGTTTACCTTTCACTTTCTCTCTCCTCTGCCATGTCGCGATATCGCGACAATTTTCCTTGCATTTTCTCTCTCCTCGGCAATGTCGCGAAATCGCGACAATCTTCCTTGCATTTTCTCTCTCCTCTGTTTTGTCGCGATATCGCGACGAAAACATGTCGCGATATCGCGACACTTTTCTTCCTTGTCTTTTTCTGCCAATTTCTGAATCCGGGTCACCTCTGTTTTTCTTGAAATTCACTGCACTTGATCTGATCGACCTCCGAACCGCATCAATCGCATCAATCTGTCCGTGTTGACAACAATGACAATACTTTTGCAATTCTTTTGCTGCACCTTGCTCAACAATCTCCCCCTTTGGAATTGTTGGCAACACACTCGCAACCTTGCTTAATTTCTTCTCCCCCTTTGCCAATAATACCAAAGGGTCGCTGCAGACTCCCCCGAGTCTATGCACAACATTCTCGGACTTAAAAAGTTTGAATGCTCCCCCCGAGAATGTGTTTCCCATAGCTAGTCGGTGCTTGGGTGGTGTGACTACTCCCAACTTCTTCCGAAGGTATTCAAATACTTCCTTTGGCAAAGGTTTTGTGAATATATCAGCTACTTGCTCTGTAGTTGGAACAAAATCCAATTTAACCTCTCCTTCCGCAACTTTATCCTTCAAGAAATGATATCGGATTGCAATATGTTTGGTTCTTGAATGCATTATTGGATTCTTGGATATGTTGATAGCACTAGTGTTATCACATTTAATTGAAATTGGCTCTTTGAAATGAATACCAAGATCTTTCAATGTTTGTCTCATCCATAATATCTGAGTACAGCATGTTGTTGCTGCAATGTATTCTGCCTCTGCAGTGGATAGAGATACTGATTCTTGTTTCTTGTTGTGCCATGCTACCAGCCTGTCTCCAAGATAAAATGCTCCTCCACTTGTGCTCTTTCTGTCATCAATACATCCTGCCCAATCTGCATCGGAATATGCAATCAAAGTGAAATCTTTACCTTTTGGGTACCACAACCCATAATCCATAGTGCCCTTGAGATATCTGAAGATCCTCTTTACAACTGTTACATGAGTTTCTTTGGGACTGGCCTGAAATCTTGCAACCATGCATACTGCTTGTAATATATCCGGTCTAGTGGCTGTTAAATACAGCAAGCTTCCAATCATAGACCTGTACATTGTTTGATCTACATCTGGGTATTTATCATCCTTGCTCAACTTGCAGCCTGTTGTCATGGGAGTGCTAACCGGTTTACCATCTTCCATTGTGAACTTTTTCAGCATTTCTTTTACATATTTAACTTGATAAATAAAAATGCCTTTTTCATTTTGATTGACCTGCAGACCTAGGAAATAAGAAAGTTCACCAATCATAGACATCTCAAATTCTTTCTTCATTTTAGTTGATATGTCTTTGCAAGTATTCATCCATGTTGCTGCCAAATATTATATCATCTACATAAACAACAAGAACAATAAGATGGCCCTTCTCTGTTTTGACATATAAGTTGTTGTCCACCAAACCTTTCTTGAACCCTTGTTTAATTAGATAGTTATCCAGACCTTGCATACCATGCTCTAGGTGCCTGTTTCAAACCATATAATGCTTTCTTTAACCTGCAAACAAAATCTGGGTTGTCACCAAGTTGAAAGCCATCTGGTTGTTCAATGTAAACCTCTTCTTCCAGCTTTTCCATTCAAAAATGCTGATTTTACATCCATTTGATATACTTTGAAGTTTTTATGAACTCGCTAATGCCGGAAACATTCCGATTGCCTCTAGTCCTGCTACCGGTGCAAAAGTTTCCTCAAAATCAATGCCTTCAACTCTGAGCATAGCCTTTGCTGCACCAATCTTGCCTTATTTCCGACAACCTGTCCATCTTCATTTAATTTATTTCGAAAAACCCATTTAGTGCCAATTATGTTTTTATTTGTTGGTCTAGGTACTAATTCCCAGGTATTGTTTTTCTCAATCTGATCTAGTTCTTCATTAATTGCCTTCAACCAACTTTCATCATGCTTTCTTCAACAACATTTTTAGGTTCAATGCTAGATAACGAGAGAATAGTTCCGCACTCGCTGCTCTTCTTGTCTCGAATACCATCTTTGGGATCCCCAATAATCTGCTCACTTGGATGATTTTTCTGCCACTTGCTCTGTTTTAAATTTCCTATTTTCTTCTTCTTCTGATTCAGCTTTTACACCATCTGGATCAATTTTCTGATTCTTATCTGTTTCCTTTTCATCATCACCTTCAATGACTTCTTCATAGATGGGGTAGTTTTCTTGATAAGTAATTTCTTGTTCTCTACCTTCATCAACTTTCACATCAGCACTCTCAACAATTTTCTTTAGCCTTTTGTTATAACATGTGTAGGCTTTGCTTTTTGTTGAGTAACCAAGAAAGATACCTTCATCAGCTCTATTTTCAAATTTATCGAGATTATCTTCAGTCCGTTTGATGTAGCACTTGCTGCCAAATACTTTGAAATGTCTTGTTGTTGCCTTTCTGCCAAACCACAGCTCATAAGGTGTTTTGCTTTCATGTGGTCTTAGCATGCACCTGTTTTGAATGTAAACTACAGTATGTACTGCCTCTTTCCAAAATCTGTCAGCTATTTTGTTCTCAGCCAGCATTGTCCGTGCCATTTCCCTCACTGTCCTATTCTTCCTTTCTACAACTCCATTCTGCTGAGGTGTTCTAGTCGCTGAAAACCTGTCTTCTTATCCCATATTTTTGACAATATTCTGCAAATTCTTCCGAAATAAACTCTCCTCCTCTCGTCCGATCTTAGGCATTTAATTCTTTGTCCTGATTGATTCTCAACAAGATTTTTGAAGGTTTTAAACATCTCAAAGGCTTCTGATTTAAGTTTCAGAAATAGTACCCATGTCATTCTTGAGTAGTCATCTATACACAAGCATAAAATATTTGTGTCCATTTATGCTTTCAGTTCTCATGGGTCCACATAAATCAGTGTGAATTAATTCTAATGGCTTGCTCGTGAAATATTCTTTTGCTTTGAAAGTGGCTCTGGTTTGTTTTCCCTTTTGGCATGACTCACAAATATTGTTTGAAGGTTTACCAATAGTTGGTATGTCTCTTATTGCCCCTTTTGAGCTGATTTTTACCAGATTATCAAAGCTTATGTGACCGAGTCTCTTGTGCCACAACCAGTTTTCTTCTTCCTGACCAACCAAGCAAGCTCCTTCTGAAGTCTCTGAAAGTGTATACAGATTTCCAGAAGTTCTCAGTCCAGTGGCTATTAACTTTCCATTTTTTGTCTTTCTTACTTCACAGCCCTCCTTCTTGAAGATTACATCATGACCTCTGTCACAGATTTGACTGACACTCAGCAAGTTATGCTTCAGACCAATCACAAACAAGACTTCTTTTGATTTTATATTGCCATCACTGATCTTGACTGATCCCTTTCCAACAATCTTTGCTCCATCATTATTTCCAAATTTCACAGAACCACCTTCATAATTCTGCAAATTCTCAAATTTCTGCTTGTCACTCGTCATGTGACTTGGAACAACCACCGTCAAGTATCCAAGGTGCAGATTTGTTCCGAGCTTTAAAGGCGATCCGAACAATCAAAGATTCCTTTTCTTTCCATTCTGGTTTGATGACAGATTTAGCTACTTGTTTTGCCTTTGTCTTCTCATTAGCATGTGCTTGTTTTTCAAGAATTTTCTTGTTTTGTTTCAACTCACTTGATTGAGATTTTCTACCCTGATAATTATTTGCTGCAAAAGTGCTTCTACAGTTTCTAGCAATATGTCCAAAATTATGACAATTATAACATTCAACTGCATAATTCATTAAAGGAGAAAAAACATTTCTGCTTGTGAAATTCCTTTGAGATACATTATGTCTCGCAATCTGAAATCTTATGGCCATAAGCATTGCATTTAAAACAATAACCCGAAAAGGAATGATTAAACCTGGGTGCCGGTCTTTGCCAGTTTGAAGTAGGAGCCATAAATCTTCTCCTTCTTGGATGTGTGACTTTTGTGAAGCCATCTTTGTCAGTACTCTTCTTGAGTCTGGCATTATTGCTTTCTTGGGCATGATTTGTTTTTTCTAGGTCAACTCTGATCTTTTCTTCTTTCTTTATGGGTTCTACATTCAAGGCCTTTGAACCCTTTGATGATTCTCCTTCATCGAAGCCTAAACCAAATTTGATGCTGGAAGGCCTTTGATTATTTAACATTTTATCCAGATTTTACAGGTACTTTCTTCAAACTTATGAAAATAGTTCAATTTTCTATTCATCTCCTCTAACCGCATTCTTAACTTAACCATGTCTTCCTCTAGCTTGTCGCATTCAACTGTCTTTACAGTTAATTGTTCATCAAGAACTTCGGACATTTTCTTGAATTCCTCTGTCTGTATTTTTAAACTGTTTATTATGTCAATGGCATCTTCTAGTTTTCTTGAAAACTTTTTGTTCTTTTTCCTTTCAACACTCAACTCTTCAAGTGCAGCAAGCAATTCTCCTTCCAGATAAACTTCAGCCTCATCTTTAAAGTTTTCATCACCTTCCTGATTTTCTTCTGTTCCTTCCTCTTCAAGTGCCATGAACAGAGCTTCACCTTTTTCTTCTTCGGAATCCTCATCTGAGCTTTCTTCAGAAGTGCTGACATTCTTGGATATGAAGCTTTTCTTCTTGAAGTTGTTCTTTCTGAAATTTTGTTTCTTCTTCCAGTCACCTTTTTCTTGGTGTGAGCCTTCACCACTTTTGGTTTTCTCCCGCATTAGACATTTGGCTGCAAAATGACCGACTCCTCCACAATTGAAGCACTTTAAAGGTAGCTTTCCTCTATATTTTCCTTTTCCTTTTGTGAGTTTCTGAACAAAATTAGCTTCTGTTTCATCCAGAGTCTCTTCATCCTCAGATTCATGTTCAGCTTTTATATTCTTGTGTGCTTTAAAAGTCGCTTCTCCGTCTATAGACTTGGTTTGTCCTATTCTCATTTCATATGCTTGTCGGAGAACCATGCATCTCATCCAAGCTGAAGTTGTTCAGATCTTTTGCCTCTTCTATTGCAGAAACTTTGGAGTTAAATCTTTTGTGCAGGTGTTCGAGAACCTTTTTCACAACAACCGCATCATCAATTTCTTCATCGAGTCCTCTCGATTGCATTAATGATTCCGTTGACTCTCAACATATAAGCCTCTATGTTCTCATCTTCATTCATTTGCAGTGCTTCGAACTGTGCTCGATGAGTTTGCAGCTTTGCTTCCTTGATCTTGCTGTCTCCTTCATGGATGCTTTTCAATTTATCCCACATGTCTTTTGCTGATTTACAGCTCATGACTCTTATCAGTTCACTGTCAACAAGCCCACACATTATGGCATTCTTAGCTTTGGAGTTGTTCTCAAATTTTTTCTTCTCAGCAGTATCTGTTGGAGGAGTAGTGGGTGTTGTGTATCCACTATCTACAGAATCCCAAATATCATATCCCAATGCACTCAGATATGTTTGCATCTTGAGTTTCCAGAAGGTGTAATTTGTTCCATCGAATAAGGGAGCTTTGTTGGATGAGAATCCTTCACCGCCTGCCATTGTTTCTTCCAAGATCTCCTTAGCTGATTAAGCTTGAACAAGGAACCTTGCTCTGATACCAATTGATGTTCACACAATGACACTGAGAGGGGGGGGTGAATCAATGTAGCTATTAATTTTAATATCTACAACATTTAATATGAAATAAAGAGAACTTGAAAACTGGAAAAACAACTTGAACAAGAGAGCACACCACAACACTCAATATACCGAGGTTCACCAATTTGGCTACTCCTCAAAAATGACTGCTTGGACTCCAATCCAAATCCAGTCTTTGCAAAATATCAATTTTACAAATACTTTACCAAGATCAACTGGAAGGAGCACCAACCCCCGTAATTTTCTACTGCAACGGATGGAGCACCAACTCCTAGTACCAAGCACCAACTTGGACTGCAATTCGTTCAAATTAAAATGACATAAGAATGTCTTCACTTCATGCACGACCCTGACTGGTCTACAATTAACCCAACTCTGCACACTCTCACTGCTCTGCTAATTTTTCTCTTGACTCTTTTCTAACCCTCTTTTTACAGCAATTTCCCTCTAACAGCAGAACTTATCTTCTGCACGACTATCCTTTTTATAATCTATTTTTCTCATCGAAACTCTTTGTCTTCCATGGCGTTTTAATCCTGCATGCAATCGGATTACATTCTCGAGCCGTTCGAATTCTTTTCTCTTTTCTAATGCGGTTGTTCGAATCCTTCCAAATACGACTGTTCGAATGCTGCACATCCTTCTTCTCGAAAGCTTTTCGATCCTTCCTATTTTATGTTTTGAATGCTACAAATACGTTTATTTTAATCGACTATTCTAATGCATTTTCAATTGGTAGTTCGAATGCATTACTGCGGCTGTTCGAATGCTTTTTCGATACAGCCTATATGATACTTCGAACGCTTTTCAATCATGCATATACATCTGTTCCCATGCATGATCGACACCTCTCAATTTGTAATCTGTCGATCAGACATCAGTTACTTTTTACGTAATCGGCTGCATGATTTTCTTATCTGCTTTTTCCGACACGTGTCACCTTGCATGCTCCTGCGGGTTTTACCTGCCAGACTGTTACCTGTCGCGATATCGTGACACTTTTTGAAGCCGTACACTTCATGCCCTTGTTGTCGTGAAATCATGACCATTTTGGCTTTGAAAGCTTTCCCTCTGTTCATGTCATGATATCGCGACACTTAGAACTTTTGCTGACGTCATCCTTAAGCATGTCGCGAAATCATGACCGTTTTGGCTCTTGAAAGCTTTCCCTGCATCTTGTCGCGATATCGCGACACTTTCAACATTTGCTGACGTCATCCTTAAGCATGTCGTGAATTCGTGACACTTTCGGCTTCCAGCAGCTTTCCTTGCACCCTGTCGCGATATCGCGACACTTTCTGACTTTGCTGATGTCATCATCATTCTTGTCATGAAATCACGACGCTTTCGGCTTTTGCTGACGTCATCATCCTTCTTGTCACGAAATCGCGATGCTTCTGGCTTCCGTACACTCTCCTTTGCCAGCAACAGCGAAAATGGAACATGTCACGAAATCGTGACACTTTGGGCTTCCGTACAATCCTCCTTGCAAACTTCAGCGAAAATGGAACATGTCGCGAAATCGCGACACTTTGCTCTTCCGTACAACTCTCCTTGCAGACTCCAGCGAAAATGGAACATGTCGCGAAATCGCGACATTCACTGCTTCCGTACACTCTTTGTTTCATGCAGTAGCGAAATCGCTACAACTTTGTGCCTTGTGCTTTTGACTTGTTACATCTTTAATTTTTGCAACTTTGAATGGTAGCGAAATCGCTACACCTTTGTTTTTATACATTTTGTCATGCAGCAAAATCGCTACATCTTCTTGTTTGTGCCTTTTCACTTGTAGCGAAATCGCTACACCTTTGTTTTCTGCACTTCCTATTTGTAGCGAAATCGCTACACCTTTGTGCCATGTATTTCCATCATGCAACGAAATCGCTACACCTTTGTTTCCATTCATTTCAACATGTAGCGAAATCGCTACACCTTTGTTGTCGAGCATTCTCTCTCCTCTTCGGGTCGCGAAAACCCGACGTGTCGCGATATCGCGACACTTTTCGTTGCAAGCTCCTTTCCTCCATTTATGTCATGAAATCGTGACATCTTTTCACCTTGCTTCCTTCTCTGCCAGCATGTCACGAAATCGCGACAGTTTACCTTTCACTTTCTCTCTCCTCTGCCATGTCGCGATATCGCGACAATTTTCCTTGCATTTTCTCTCTCCTCGGCAATGTCGCGAAATCGCGACAATCTTCCTTGCATTTTCTCTCTCCTCTGTTTTGTCGCGATATCGCGACAGAAAACATGTCGCGATATCGCGACGCTTTTCTTCCTTGTCTTTTTCTGCCAATTTCTGAATCTGGGTCACCTCTCGTTTTTCTTGAAATTCACCGCACTTGATCCGATCGACCTCCGAATCGCATCAATCGCATCAATCTGCTTGTGTTGACAACAATGACAATACTTTTGCAATTCTTTTGCTGCACCTTGCTCAACACTTTGTCTTTGCTTTGGACCGTAAAAATGCAACATGTCGCTATATCGTGACACTTTTCCCCCCTTGCTCTTTCTCTTCTCTTTAGCCACAAAAATACAACATGTCATGATATCACGACACTTTTTCCTCCTTGATCCTTTTTGTTGCTCTTAGCCATGAAAATACAACATGTCGCGATATCGTGACACTTTTTCATCCTTGCTCTTTCTCTTTTCTTTGGACCGCAAAAATGCAACATGTCGCGATATCATAACACTTTTTCCCCCTTGCTCTTTCTCTTTGCTTTGAACCATGAAAATGCAACATGTCACGATATCGTGAAACTTTTTCCTCCTTGCTCTTTCCCTTTGATTTGGATCGTGAAAATGCAACATGTCATGATATTGCGACACTTTTTCCTCCTTGCGATGTTTTGCTTTTTATTTGATCTTTAGCATATGGGCCACTTTAATATTCTTGGAAAATATGCAAAAGGTGCATCAAATATTTTTTTGTAGTTAGTCATGTTTTGACTAATAGGAACTTATCAGATAGTTTCATGTGAGGAGATCATTGAAGATTGAAGTTGAATCTCTCCCAGTATTCCTCGACAGACTCATCTTCTTTCTGCATCATGCTCAGGACCTCTTCACTAGAGTCTCTTGCTCTCCCAAAATATTGGTATTGCTCTAAAAGAGCTTCTTCATTTGATCCCAAGTGGAAATGTGTTTGTCTCCCAGACCGATGAACCACCGCAGAGCTGCATTGTCCAACGTGGAAGGAAAGAGTTTTAGCTTTTGTGTATCATATTTGTAGTCCATAGACCTGCATAAGACATCAAACTTAAATAAAAATAGGTCAGGGTCCTCAATTGGGTATCCTCTGGAGGTCGAAAGGTGAGTAGGGGATATGTTTTTCATTTTGGTATCTCCTACTCCTTCATCAATTGGAAAACTAAAGCCATATGAGACTTCTAGGTTTAAATAATTCAAATTCACTATTTTAATTCCTATGGAGTAGGAAACCTTGTGACTCCCTAGTTTAGAAAATATAATTTAAAATTTGCAATTTTTTTGTTTTAATAATCCTTTGATGTTGAAAACTTTTTACCTCTTAAATACTTAAATTTATACAAATATAAAACTTTTCAAAGTTAATTCCAAATTTAAAAACCTTATAAAAAAAAAAAATTAATTAAATAAACTAGTTGAACTCTTTATCACTCCAAACTTACAAAACTTCAAAAAATTAACTAACTTATCACTCCAAACTTATAAAATAAAAAATTAAAATACTTTCAAAAATAATTTTATGTAACCCTTATAACTCATAAGTCAAAATAAACTCCAAACCTTGGCTCCAAAAACCCTAAATATTAAATTAATCTTTGAAGGACTTCTTCCACTTTCACTTTGACTCATCTGCACACATCCCTAATTTACTATTTTGTTGCACCTATGCTTTGTAGATCATATGAATAGCTTTTTATATGTGTTAAGCACTTGCTACATCAACGTTTGCATGTAGTGACATTCAAAGAATGTTTCACTTCTTCTTGAAACATAACACTTGAGCATTACTTTTGGTGAATCACCTTTCTAATGCTCTTTGGTGCTTAAATGATCTTCTATCTACCACAAAAAACTTCTCCTTCATTACATGTTGGCTTTGTCTTCCTCATCAACTTATTATTTTGGTTTCCAAGAATGTTGACTTATGTTTTATAGGCTCACTCAAACTTCCACTATGTGTATCTTCTAAGTTAGCTAATTGCAATGGATTCTGTTACACTCATTATCTATAATGGTTTCCACTGTACTTGATCTCTTAGTTAGCTCACTATAGTTTCTTCGAATTCTACTTTACTTATTTTTAAATATTTTTTTATATTGATTTAAATTCTTTGTTTGTAGGTTCAAGCTCCCAAATATTATTGTGACTGCATTGCTCTTTCTCTTCTCTTTAGCTACAAAAATACAACATGTCGCGATATCGCGACACATTTTCCTTCTTGCTCTTTCTCTTCTCTTTAGCCATGAAAATACAACATGTCGCGATATCGCGACACTTTTTTCTCCTTGCTCCTTTTTTTTGCTCTTAGACGCAAAAATGCAACATGTGATATCACGTCACTTTTGTCCCCTTGCTCCCTTTTGTTGCTCTTAGCCATGAAAATACATGTCGCGATATCGCGACACTTTTTCCTCCTTGCTATTTCTCTTTGCTTTGGACCATGAAAATGCAACATGTCGCGATATCGTGACACTTTTTCCCCCTTGCTCTTTCTCTTCTCTTTAGCCATGAAAATATAACATGTCACGATATCGCGACACTTTTTCCTCCTCGCTCCTTTTTGTTGCTCTTAGCCACAAAAATACAAAGTGTCGCAATATCGCGCAACTTTTTCATCCTTGCTCTTTCTCTTTGGTTTGGACCGCAAAAATGCAACATGTCATGATATCACGACACTTTTTCCAACTTGCTCTTTCTCTTCGCTTTGAACCACAAAAATGCAACATGTCGCGATATCGCGACACTTTTTCCTCCTTGCTCTTTCCCTTTGCTTTGAACTGTGAAAATGCAACATGTCACGATATCGCGACACTTTTTCCTCCTTGTGGTGTTTTTCTTTTTCTTTGATCTTCAGCATATGGGCCACTTTGATCTTCTTGGAAAATATGCAAAAGGTGCATCAGCTATTTTTTTGTAGTTAGTCATTTTTTGACTAATAGGAACTTATCAGATAGTTTCATGTGAGGAGATCGTTGAATATTGAAGTTGAATCTCTCCCATTATTCCTCTCGAGACTCATATTCTTTCTGCATCATGCTCAGGACCTCTTCTCTAGATTCTCTTGCTCTCCCAAACTATTGGTATTGATCTAAAAAGAGTTTCTTCATTTGATCCCAAGTGGAAATGTGTTTGTCTCCCATACCGATGAACCACTGCAGAGTTGCATCGTCCAATGTGGAAGGAAAGATTTTTAGCTTCTATGTATCATATTTGTAGTCCAAAGACCTACATAAGACATCAAACTTAAATAAAAATAGGTCAAGGTCCTCAATTGGGTATCCTATGAAGGTCAGAAGGTGAGCAGGGGATATGTTTTTCATTTTGGTATCTCCTACTCCATCAATCGGGAAACTAAAGCCTGATGAGACTTCTTGGTTGTCAGTCATTTTTTAGGAAATGTGGTCTCTAATGTAGTATTTATGGCCTTACAACTGTTTAATACTTTCTGAATCAAGGCTCTAATATTGTTTGGTGTTATCGTTCGATCTTCTACAACTTTCCATAATAGGGCTTCCTCTAAGGGTGTCCTATTAAACAGGGGATTTATGATGATTCGTTCTTCCCTACGTTGATGGGATGAGGAGGAACTTTGCACAAAGTGCGGCTCCTCACTCCAATGGATTGTTGGAGGTGGGTTAGGCGAGTCTAATTCAAATTCATAATTTTTGGCTGACTCAGGTTCTGATGGATTGGTTTTTATAAACCGACCATCAAGTCCACTTCTTCTCGAAGAACTCATCCAAGGTCAGATGGAATGTTTCCAGGTATTGTAGATAATCTAGTTGAGATGCTTCCTCGGCAATGATGCAAAAATGTTGCAAGCCAAACAAGGCTAATTTCTTTCTGACTTTTGTCACATGCCCGTGCATTTAATTTATCAACCCAGGGAGCTTCGTAAACTTGCGAAGGGTCTTGAACACGATTTCTTACAATACCACTTGAGATGAGTTCGCTAGTTTGACTATTGGGAGGTGTTTCAAAATGGTCATCAATCATTCATACACTCAATAATTTACGTAAAAAAAAAATTAAATCTATAGAAAGGAAATATTCACGCATTCCTAGAAATGAACCTATTGAAATATTGGAAATAACAATGTGATAAACAGTCTTATAAAAGTGGTAAACTAATCTAGAAAACATAGGAAAAATAGGGGAAGAAATACTGGCTTGGAGTGGGCCCAGGATCTAGCAGCTTCCTCCCAGCTAAACATGCGACTTAGAAACTCTTAGAACTATATTATAATTATCAAAGTATTACAATGCTTCTTCTGTATATCTATCTATAATTACTATCAAAATATTCTATATCTTTCAGAGAGGTCTTTGTGTGTTTATATAGCACACCCATAAATCTTCTATTACAAAGAAGTTATAACAGTCGATTCATTCCAGACTAAACCAAGATAGTCTAGTAAATGTGATTGACGTCTGCTAAAACTGGCATTCATTTCTAATGGTGGCATGTTCATTGATTTGTTTGTGCTTCATCTAGCATTGGTAGGACATTCTCATATGTCGATGCGATCCCCAATTTAACTCTACATGATGTAGAGTTGGAACTGCACCAGTCGTTGTTGTCCATGTCATGCTTGTCTGGTCAACGACCGAATAACAGGGGCGTATTCTCTATGAGGAAGGTGCCTATGTATGTCGAGCACCTTCTCTATGCGTAATTTGCCTTACTACCATTGGTGCCTTCCTGGAAGAGGAAGGCGCTTATCTTCTATTGGCACCTTCCTGTGAGAGGAAGGCACTTGCCTTCTAGTGGCACCTTCTTGTCGGTGCCTTCCTTATGAGAGGAAGGTGCTTGCATTCTAGTGGCACCTTACTTATGAGAGGAAGGCACTTGCCTTCTAGTGGTGCCTTCCTTATGAGAGGAAGGTGCTTGCCTTCTAATGGCGCCTTCCCGTCGGTGCTTTCCTGTGAGAGAAAGGTGCTTATTTTCCTTTGGCGCCTTCCTTGAGGGGGAAGGCACTGGCCTTCTATTGGCACCTTCCTGGGATAGGAAGGTGCATGTCTTTCCTTGGCACCTTATTGGAAGAGGAAGGTGCCTACTTACGCTTGGCACCTTCCTGGAAGAGGAAGGCGCCTACCTTCTCCGCATTGATTCCGAAAGAAACAAGGTGCCAGGTCAATGAAAATACCTCGAATGATCCAAGTTTGATTAAATCAACTACAATTCCACAAAAACACACTGAAAACACATGAATTTGAGAACATGCATAATTTCATCAAATAATTATATAATCATTCATAAACATATGCAATCCTTATTATACAGTCGCATAATAATCAAGAAAATGTATACAAAATATGAGCATTTTTGATGCTCATCAAGCCTTAGAAACCTACTCTAAGACCTAATTAACAAAGGTTGGATTGTTCTCAATAGCTCTAATTATAGGAATATCCCATATCCAACAAAATAATGTTTGGGGCAATCCATTCTTTAGATCCCATTTGTATTGTAACGAGGCAATAACACATAATTCTTCATTTGACTAGTATTTTAAGCCTCCTTTGGTCCTTCACATAAAAATAACTCCCCCCGAATGACCACCATTAATCATTAAATCACAAGACAGCTAATAGAACTTTTGATTTGCTCCATCAACATGAAAGTACCCCTTCCAAAATCTTCCTTCTTGATATTTTAGGATATATTTAACCCATAGGGACATTTTACTTAAATGTTTTAAAGAACAATTTGTTCTTCAAGATCTCAACTCGAATGATATAATTTTTATGGTGGGTTCCATTAGGAGTAATCATGTAACTATATCATTAGAGTTCCATTAGGGTTAGAGATATCCTATTATACATCATGGGCCATATAAATGATAGGTTCATCAAATGAATCCTAGTTGACAATGAATCTAGTCTCAACATTTGTAGCTTTAGATTCATTAGTCATTTTGGGCTAACTAAAACAATTTCAAAAAAATTGATTTTTTCATCAAGGCATTAGATAATGGAGATTGTGATGCTATTGTCACTAGTGTTACCCATTATGACTCAACCCTAATATATTATTTACAAATGTACCATGGGGTACATTAGCATGTACCAAATAATGTAATATACTCCAACACCCCTAGGTGTTACATTATTTGGTTATTGAAGATTTTAGTATTCAATATTTAAGTGTGAATCTTTAATATGTGATCTGTAAGGTTCTTGTTTCGGTACTTGTTTTATTTTTGCTATCATTTTCTTAACTTTTATGATCTTCTTCTACTTCTTTATTTTGTTCTTTTTAGCCTTGATATTGATTTTTCTTGATTGTCTTCCTACAATTTCAATTCTTGTATTCTGATATTCTGCAACATTAGTATCATTTATCAAGAGTTTTATTGTAAGAGCTTTGAATTTATTTTCTTCAAATGGTTCATGTATGAGAATATTTCCTTTGTTTCTGACCTTAGAATCATTTGAAGCCTTCTTTTCCTATGTAGTAACTTCTAAACATCTAGTTAAAGCATCATAATAATTTTTTGAATTAGATGAACTTGAAATGTTCCTACTGCATGAAGAATGAAATATTATTTCTATAAATGATTCATTAATTTCCACTTTCTTCTTGAGAGTTTCAATCAACTCTTTTTGTTTTAAAATTTCATATGTATAAATCTTAAGTGAAAGCAATGCCATATACGTTATGCTACCAATATCTAGAGGTATCATAATATTATTATTTTCATCATCAATGGCTTCAACAAGTATTACATGTAAATAGTATTCATATGTCTCAAAAATTTCATCCATGGATTTTCTATAGATTAATTGTAGTACCATATCTAACTTTCCTTCAAATTTTTCAATCAAATTCTTAATCCCAAATTTTATGACATCTAATTTTTTCGTTTTAATTATGAACTCTATATTATTGTCCGTATTAATAAAAGTTTACAACTTAATTCCTTTGAAGTTGACAACCATATAACTCCTAGGTTTAAATAATTCAAATTCACTATTTTAATTCCTATGGAGTAGGAAACCTTGTGACTCACTAGTTTAGAAAATATAATTTAAAATTTGCAAATTTTTTATTTTAATAATCCTTTGATGTTGAAAACCTTTTACCTCTTAAATACTTAAATTTATAAAAATATAAAACTTTTCAAAGTGAACTCCAAATTCAAAAACCTTATTAAAAAAAAAATAATTAAATAAACTAGTTGAATTCTTTATCACTCCAAACTTACAAAACTTCAAAAATTTAACTAACTTATCACTCCAAACTTATAAAATAACAAATTAAAATACTTTCAAAAATAATTTTATGTAACCCTTATAACTCATAAGTCAAAATAAACTCCAAACCTTAGCTCCAAAAACCCTAAATATTAAATTAATCTTTGAAGGACTTCTTCCACTTTCACTTTGACTCATCTGCACACATCCCTAATTTACTATTTTGCTGCACCTATGCTTTGTAGATCATATGAATAGCTTTTTATATGTTTCAAGCACTTGCTACATCAATGTTTGCAAGTAGTGACATTCAAAGAATGTTTCACTTCTTCTTGAAACATAACACTTGAGCATTACCTTTGGTGAATCACCTTTCTAATGCTCTTTGGTGCTTAAATGATCTTCTATCTACCACAAAAAACTTATCCTTCCTTACATGTTGGCTTTGTCTTCCTCATCAGCTTATTATTTTGGTTTCCAAGAATGTTGACTTATGTTTTATAGGCTCACTCAAACTTCCACTATGTGTATCCTCTAAGTTAGCTCATTGCAATGGATTCTGTTACACTCATTATCTATAATGGTTTCCACTGTACTTGATCTCTTAGTTAGCTCACTATAGTTTCTTCAAATTCTACTTTAGTTATTTAAAAAAAAAAAATTATATTGATTTAAATTCTTTGTTTGTAGGTTCAAGCTCCCAAATATTACTGTGACTGCATTGTTCTTTCTCTTCTCTTTAACCACAAAAATACAACATGTCACGATATCGCGACACATTTTCCTTCTTGCTCTTTCTCTTCTCTTTAGCCACGAAAATACATGTCGTGATATCGCGACACTTTTTCCTCCTTGCTCCTTTTTTTTGCTCTTAGCCACAAAAATGCAACATGTCGTGATAGCACGACACTTTTGTCCCCTTGCTCCCTTTTGTTGATCTTAGCCGCGAAAATACAACATGTCGTGATATCATGACACTTTTTACTCCTTTCTCTTTCTCTTTGCTTTGGACCGTGAAAATGCAACATGTCACGATATCGCGACACTTTTTCCCCCTTGCTATTTTTCTTCTCTTTAGCCACGAAAATACATGTCGCGATATCGCGACACTTTTTCCTCCTTGCTCCTTTTTGTTGCTCTTAGCCGCAAAAATACATGTCGCGATATCGCGACACTTTTTCCTCCTTGCTCTTTCTCTTTGCTTTGGACCGCGAAAATGCAACATGTCGCGATATCGTGACACTTTTTCCACTTGCTCTTTCTCTTCACTTTGAATTGTGAAATGCAACATGTCGTGATATCGTGACACTTTTTTCTCCTTGCTCTTTCCCTTCGCTTTGAACCACAAAAATGCAACATGTCGCGATATCAAAACACTTTTTCCTCCTTGCGGTGTTTTGCTTTTTCTTTGATCTTTAGCATATGGGCCACTTTGATATTCTTGGAAAATATGCAAAAAGGTGCATCAGCTATTTTTCTGTAGTTAGTCATTTTTTGACTAATAGGAACTTATCAGATAGTTTCGTGTGAGGAGATCGTTGAATATTGAAGTTGAATCTCTCCTAGTATTCCTCAAGAGACTCATCTTCTTTTTGCATCATGCTCAATACCTCTTCTCTGGAGTCTCTTGCTCTCCCGAAATATTGGTATTGCTCTAAAAAGATATTCTTCATTTGATCCCAAGTGGAAATGTGTTTGTCTCCTAGACCGATGAACCACCACAGAGCTACATCGTCCAATGTGGAAGGAAAGAGTTTTAGCTTCTATGTATCATATTTGTAGTCCATAGACCTGCATAAGACATTAAACTTAAATAAAAATAGGTCAGGGTCCTCAAATGGTTATCCTCTGAAGGTCAAAATGTGAGTAGGGGATATGTTTTTCATTTTGGTATCTCCTACTCCATCATTCAGGAAACTAAAGCCAGATGAGACTTCTTGGTTGTTAGCCATTTTTTTAGGAAATGTGGTCTCTAATGCAGTATTTATGGCCTTACAATCGTTTAAGACTTTCTGAGTCAAGGCTCTAAGATTGTCTAGTGTTATTGTCCGATCTTCTACAAATTTCCACAACAGGGCTTCCTCTAAGGGTGTCCTATTAAACAGGGGATTTATGATGATTCATTCTTCCCCACGTTGATGGGATGAAGAGGCACTTTGCACAAAGTGCGTCTCCTCACTCCAATGGATTGCTGGAGGTGGGTCGGGTGAGTCTAATTCAAATTCATAATTTTTGGCTGACTCAGGTTCTAATGGATTGGTTTTTATAAACCGACCATCAGGTCCACTTCTTCTCGAAGAACTCATCCAAGGTTAGATGGAAGGTTTCCAAGTATTGTAGATAATCTAGTTGAGATGCTTCCTCGGCAACAATGCCAAAATGTTGTGGGCCAAACAAGGTTAATTTCTTTCTAACTTTTTTCACATGCCAATGCATTGAATTTATCAACCCAAGGAGATTCGTAAACTTGTGAAGGGTCTTGAACAAGATTGCTTACAATACCACTTGATATGAGTTTACTAGTTTGACTATTGGGGGGTGTTTCAAAATGGTTGTCAATCATTCATACACTCCTCAATAATTTACGTAAAAAAAAAATTAAATCTATAGAAAGGAAATATTCATGCATTCCTAGAAATGAACCTACTGAAATACTGGAAATAACAATGTGATAAACAGTCTTATAAAAGCGATAAACTAATCTAGAAAACATAGGAAAAATAGGGGAAGAAATACTGGCTTGGAGTGGGCCCAGGATCCAGCAGCTTCCTCCCAGCTAAACACGCACTTAGAAACTCTTAGAACTGTATTATAATTATCAAAGTATCACAATGCTTCTTCTGTATATCTCTCTATAATTACTATCAAAATATTCTATATATTTCAGAGAGGTCTGTGTGTTTATATAGCACACCCATAAATATTCTATTACAAAGAAGTTATAACAGTCGATTCATTCCAAACTAAACTAAGACAGTCTAGTAAATGTGATCGATGTCTGCTAAAACTGGCATTTGTTTCTAATGGTGGCATTTTCACTGATTTGTTTATGCTTCACCTGGCATTGGTAGGACATTCTCATACATCGATGCGATCCCAAATTTAACTCTATATGACGTAGAGTTGGAACTGCACTAGTTGTTGTTGTCCACGACGTGCTTGTCTAGTCAACGACCGAATAACAGGAGTGTCTTCTCTATGAGGAATGTGCCTAAGTATGTCGGGCACCTTCTCTATGCAGAAGTTGCCTTACTACCATTGGCGCCTTCCTGGAAGAGGAATGCACCTATCTTCTGTTGGCACCTTCCTGTGAGAGGAAGGCACTTGCATTCTAGTGGTGCCTTCCTGTCGGCGCCTTCCTTATGAGAGGAAGGCGCTTGCATTCTAGTGGCACCTTCCTGTCGGTGCCTTCCTTATGAGAGGAAGGCGCTTGCATTCTAGTGGCACCTTCCTTATGAGAGGAAGGTGCTTGCCTTCTAGTGGTGCCTTCCTTATGAGAGGAAGGTGCTTGCCTTCTAGTGGCGCCTTCCCGTCGATGCCTTCTTGTGAGAGGAAGACACTTATTTTCCTTTGCCGCCTTCCTTGAGGAGGAAGGCGCTGGCATTCTATTGGTGCATTCCTGGGAGAGGAAGGTGCATGTCTTTCCTTGGCACCTTCCTTGAAGAGGAAGGCACCTACTTACAGTTGGTGCCTTCCTGGAATAGGAAGGCGCCTACCTTCTCTACGTTGATTTTGAAAGAAACAAGGTGCCAAGTCCATGAAAAGACCTCGAATGATCCAAATCTAACTAAATCAACTACAATTCCACAAAAACACACTGAAAACACATGAATTAGATAACATGCATAATTTCATAAAATAATTACATAATCATTCATAAACATATGCAATCCTTATTATATAGCCACATAATAATCAAGAAAATATATACAAAATATGAGCATTTTTTATGCTCATCAAGCCTTAGAAACCTACTCTAAGACCTAATTAACAAAGGTTAGATTGTTCTCAATAGCTCTAATTATTAATCCTCCTATAACCAATACCTTTGAAGTTTTAAAATGTATTGCCCAAACATAATTATAATCAAAATATAGTGAATAATATTCATTATAGGAATATCCCATATCCAACAAAATAATGTTTGGGGCAATCCATTCTTTAGATCCCATTTGTATTGTAACGAGGCAATAACACATAATTCTTCATTTGACTAGTATTTTAAGCCTCCTTTGGTCCTTCACATAAAAATAACTCCCCCTGAATGACCACCATTAATCATTAAATCACAAGATGTTGAGCAAGTTGCAGCAAAAGTATTGTCATTGTTGTCAACACAGTCAGACAGATCGGTTGATGAAGTGGACAGGAGTTCAAAGGTCATTCAGAGTATGTACAATGAGTTTCCAAGAAGACCGAAGTGCCCCAGTTGCAAAAGATCAAAGAAAAAGACAAGTAAGAAAAGTGTCACGATATCGTGACATATATAGCAGGCAAGAAAAACTATCACGATTTCGCGACATGTTAGAAGAGAGAGAAGAAGAAAGAAAAACTATCGTGATTTCGCGACATGTTGGAAGAGAGAGAAGAAGAAAGAAAAACTGTCACGATTTCGTGACATGTTTGAAGAGAAAGAGCAAGAAAGAAAAATTGTCGCGATTTCATGACATGTTCGGAGAGAAAGCGCAAGCAAGCAAAACTATCACGATTTCGTGACATGTTCGAAGAAACAACGCAAGCAAGCAAAACTATCACGATTTCGTGACATGTTGGAAGAAAGAAAGGCAAGTAGAAAAAGTGTCACGATTTCGTGACATATTGCAAGAGAAAGAGGAGAGAGAAAAAGATGTCATGATTTCACGACATGTTTCATTTTCACGGTCCAAAGAGAAGAGAAAGAGGAGAGAGAAAAAGGTGTCGCGATTTCGTGACATGTTTCATTTTTGCGGTCCAAAGCGAAGAGAAAGAGGAGAGAGAAAAAGGTGTCACGATTTCGTGACATGTTTCATTTTTGCGGTCCAAAGCGAAGAGAAAGAGGAGAGAGAAAAAGGTGTCACGATTTCGTGACATGTTTCATTTTCGCGGTCCAAAGCGAAGAGAAAGAGGAGAGAGAAAAAGGTGTCGTGATTTCGTGACATGTTGCATTTTTGCGGCCAGAAGAGAAGAGAAAATGCAAGGAGAAAAAGTGTCATGATATCGCGACATGTATTTTCGGAGGCCAAAGCAAAGAGAAAGTGCAAGGAGAAAAAGTGTAGCGATATCGCTACTGTTTTTCCGGGGGCGGGCGGAGTGTGCATTGCTACATGTATTATCATGGGCCAAAGCAGACAAAAAGCGTAAGGAGCAAAAGTGTAGCGATATCGCTACATGTTGTATTATCACGGGCCGAAGCAGAGAAAAAGTGCAAGGAACAAAAGTGTAGCGATATCGCTACATGTTGTATTATCATGGGCCGAAGTAGAGAAAAAGCGCAAGGAGCAAAAGTGTAGCGATATCGCTACATGTTGTATTTTCGTGACCCGAAGGCAAGAGAAAGAGTACGGAGGCAAAAGTGTCACGATATCATGACATGTCGCATTTTCGTGACTCTAGGAGGAGAGAGAATGTAAGAAGGCAGAAGTGTCGCGATATCGCGACAAAAGTAAAAAGGAAGAGTATGGAGGCGAAAGTGTCGCGATATCGTGACATGTTGTGTTTTCGTGGGTACAAGCAAATAGAAGCAGCAAGGAGGCGAAAGTGTCACGATATCGCGACATGTTGTGTTTTCGTGGGTATGAACCAAGTAAAGCTGCAAGGAGGTGAAAGTGTCGCGATATCGCGACATGTTGTGTTTTCGCGGGTGCAAAGCCGAGAAGAGGACAAAGAGGCAGAAGTGTCACGATTTCATGACAGGTCACTTTGGCACGAGCAAAGAAGAGAACCCAGCCAAAATAAGATATGTAATAGTTAACTAAAGTCAGTACGTCAGTTACAGGTGCAGTTACAATGAAAACACATGCATGCACAGAAAAGAAAGTGAGCAGTCTCTAAGGAAAATACGAACAGTCATGACCAAGAAGACGAACAATCATGGTAAAAGTATATGTGTCAATTCGTTGCATGTAACGTAAATGCCTACTCTATATAGACAAAAGGAGTTACATATAAAAGGCATTACAATTGACAAGTGGCAGATGAGAATATGAAAGAAATAGTTACAATTGACAAGTGGCGTATGAGAAATGAAAGAAGGCGTTATAACTGGAGTTACAAAGCGAAAGGATTGTTATAAAAGGAGATCTGCGTGGAGAGTTAAGTGTCGCTAAAAATAGAGAAAAAGTGTTGCAAGAAGAGGGTTGAAGAGTGTCGTAAGAAAGAGTTGAGCAGAGTCGTGAGAGCCAAAAAAGTGCAGTAAGCAAAGCTTTTAGTGTGTGTGGCAGTCTGGTGAAAAGTGAGAGAGGTTGGGTAAGCAATAGACCAGTCAGGGTCTTGAATAAGTGAAGGCATTTTTATGTCAGTCTTATAGCTTAAAATTTGTAGTCCAAGTAGGTGCTTGGAATTAGGGGTTGGTGCTCCTTTCTGTGGGTGCAGATAAATCAGGAGTTGGTGCTCCTTCTAGTTGGTGCTGGTAAAGTGATTGTAAAATTGATATTTTGCAAAGGCTGGATTTGGACGTTAATCCAAGCGGTCAATTTTGAGGAGTAGCCAAATTGGTGAACCTCGTTACATCGTGTGTTGTGGAATGCTCTCTTGTGATACTTGCTTTATCCGACTTAAATATTCATTGTTTCATTATTAAGAGTTGTAGATTTGAATTTTAAATAGCTACACTGATTCACCCCCCTCTTAGTGTCATTGTGAGACTAACAATTGGTATCAGAGCCAGTTTCCCTTATCAGGCTAAATCAGCTAGGGTTGATCTTGGATTAGTCGAAATGGCAGGTGGCGAAGGATTCTCTTCAAACAAAGCACCATTGTTTGATGGAACAAATTACTCATTTTGGAAACTCAGGATGCAGACATATCTGTGTGCTTTGGGTTTCGACATTTGGGAGTCAGTAGCCAGTGGATACACAATACCCACCACTCCTCCAACCGATGCTATCGGTAAGAAATTGTTTGAGAATAACTCTAAAGCCAAAAATGCTATCATGTGCGATTTAGTGGATAGCGAACTGATAAAGATTATGAGTTGCAAAATGGCAAAAGACATGTGGGACAAACTAAGAAGCATTCATGAAGGAGACGACAAGATCAAGGAGGCCAAGCTACAAACGCATCGAGCTCAGTTCGAAGCATTAAAAATGAATGACGATGAGAACATAGAGGCATACATGCTGAGAGTTAATGGAATCATTAATGCGATTAGAGGACTCGATGAGGAAATAGAAGATGTTGTCGTCATGAAAAAGGTACTAAGATCTCTTCCCCAAAGATTTGATGCTAAAGTTTCAGCAATAGAAGAAGCTAAAGATCTAAACACTTTTAGCATGGATGAGATGCATGGTTCTTTGACTGCATATGAAATGAGAATAGGAAAAACTAAACCCACAGACAGAGAAGTTGCTTTTAAAGCACACAAAAATATAAAAGTAAAGCAAGAATCCGAGGAAGAAGAAACATCAGATGAAACGAAAGTGAACTTTGTTCGAAAACTAATAAGGGGAAAAGGAAAATATAGAGGAAAGCTACCATTTAAGTGTTTCAACTATGGAGGCATTGGACACTTTGCAGCTAAATGTCCACTCAATGAGAAAAACAAAAGTGATGAAGGTTCACATCAAGAAAGAAGTGACTGGAAGAAGAAACCAAATTTTAGAAAAGGCAACTTCAAGAAGAAAAGTTTCATATCCAAGAATGTCAGTCCTTCAGAAGACAGCCCTGATGAGGATTCTAAAGAAGAAACAGGTGAAGCTCTTTTTATGGCATTCGAAGAAGAAAAATCAGAAGAAAAATAGGAAGGTGATGAAAAATTTGAGGTTGAGGCTGAAGTAGATCTGGAAGGTGAGTTGGTCACTGCACTTCAAGAGCTGAGTATAGAAAGGAAAAAGAATAAGAAAACTTCAAGAAAGCTTGAGGATGCCAATGAAATCATAACCAGCTTGAAAGTATAGATAGACAAATTTAAGAAAATATTTGAAGATATCGAAGTACAATTAACCATGAAAATAGATGAGTGCAACAAGCTAGAAGAAGAGATTGTTGGCTTAAGGATGCAGCTAGAAGAGATGAATCAAAAAATGACTTGCTATCACAAACTTGAAGGAAGTTTTGTGAAGTTGGATAAGATTATAAGCAACCAAAGGTCTACAGGCATCAAATTTGGGTTAGGCTTCATCGAAGCAGAATCATCGAATGGATCAAAGGCCACAACTATAGAACCCATAAAGAATGAAGACAAGATCAGGGTTGATCAAGAAAAAATGAAACATTCTAAAGAAAGCAATAATGCCAGGCACGAGAAGAGTATTGACAATGATGGATTCACCAAAGTCACTCATCAAAGGAGAAGAAGATTTATGGTGCCTACTACAAAATGGCAAAGACCATCACCCAGGTTCACTCATTCCTTTTCTGGTTATTGTTTTAAATGCAATGGTTATGGACATAAGATTTTTGAATGCAAGTACAAAGTAGCACAAAGGAACTTTTCCAGTAGAAATGTTTTTTCACCATTGATGGATTATGCAGTAGAATGTTATAACTGTCATAATTATGGGCACATTGCAAGAAATTGTCGAAGCACATTTGCAGCAAATAAAAATCAGGAAGAAGGTTTCAACCAAATGGTTGGAAACAAAATAGAAAATTTCCCAAAAAACAGGTACAGGCCATTGACAAAGAAAAGTCAAAACAAGTGACCAAACCTGCAATCAAACCAGAGTGGAAACAAAAGGAGCAACCCAAGGAAGAAAAGGAATCCTTGATTGTGCAGACAACATTTAAGGCACAGAACAAATCTACACCATGGATACTAGATAGTGGATGCTCCAGTCATATGACAGGGGACAAACAAAAATTTGAAAAGTTACAAAAATACGAAGGTGGTTCTATAAAATTTGGAAATAATGATGGCGCTAAGATAGTTGGCAAAGGATCAATTAAGATCAGTGATGAAAAAATCAAGTCGAAAGAAGTCCTGTTTGTGATTGGTCTGAAGCATAACTTATTAAGCGTAAGCCAGATTTGTGACAGAGGTCATGAAGTAATTTTCAAGAAGCAGGGTTGTGAAGTCAGAATAGCAAATTATGGAAAGTTGATCGCAACTGGATCAAGGACATCTGGAAACCTATATACTCTCTCAGAGACTTCAGAAAGAGCATGCTTGATTGGACAGGCAAAAGAAAATTGGTTGTGGCACAAGAGGCTCGATCATATTAGCTTTGACAATCTAATAAAGATCAGCTCAAAAAGGGCAATGAGAGATATTCCCACCATTGGTAAACCTTTAAATAGCATTTGTGCTTCATGCCAAAAGGGGAAGCAAACTAGAGCCACATTTAAAACAAAAGAATACTTCACAAGAAAACCTTTAGAACTAATACATACTGATTTATGTGGACCCATGAGAACACAAAGCATAAATGGTGACAAATACTTTATGTTGTGCATAGATGACTATTCCAGGATGACATGGGTACTATTTTTGAAGCTTAAATCAGATGCCTTTGAAATGTTCAAGATTTTCAAAAAACAAGTTGAGAATCAAACAAGAAAAAGAATTAAATGCTTAAGATCAGATAGAGGAGGAGAGTTCATCTCAGAAGAGTTTGCAGAGTACTATGAAAAGTATGGGATTAGGAGACAGTTTTCAGCAACGAGGACACCTCAGCAGAATGGAGTGGTAGAAAGAAAGAACAGGACAGTGTAGGAAATGGCATGGACTATGTTGACTGAGAGCAAAATAGCAGACAAATTTTGGAAAGAGGCAGTCCATACTGTGGTTTACATCCAAAATAGGTGCATGTTGAGGATGCATGAAAGCAAAACTCCGTATGAACTATGGTTCGGTAAAAAGGCAACAACAAGATACTTCAAAGTTTTTGGAAGCAAGTGTTACATCAAAAGAACTGAAGATAATCTTGGAAAGTTTGAAGATAGAGCTGATGAAGGTATTTTCCTTGGCTATTCGACAAAAAGCAAAGCCTACACTTGCTACAACAAGAGGCTAAAGAAAATTGTGGAGAGTGCCGATGTTAAAGTTGATGAAGGTAGGGAACAAGAAAGTAGCTATAAAGAAAACTACCCAATATATGAAGAAGTTATTGAAGGAGATGATGAAAAGGAAACCGAAAAGAAACAAAAAATTGACTCAGATGAGTTAAGTAGTGACTCAGAAGAGGAAGAAAACAAGAAATTCAAAACAGGTAGCTGGTAGAAAAATCATCCTAGAGAGCAAATAATTGGAGATCCCACAGATGGTGTTCAGACAAGAAGAAGAGTAGTAAGTAACTACTCTCTATTATCCAGCATTGAGCCCAAAAATGTTGTTGAAGCAAGCAAAGATGAAAGTTGGATGACAACAATAAATGAAGAATTGGATCAGATCGAGAAAAACAAAACCTGGGAGTTAGTACCAAGACCTACAAATAAAAATATAATCGGTACTAAATGGATTTTTTGAAACAAATTGAATGAATATGGACAGGTAGTCAGGAATAAAGCAAGATTGGTCTGTAAAGGCTATGCACAAGTTGAAGGTATTGACTTTGAGGAAACCTTTGCACCAGTGGCCAGACTAGAGGCAATAAGAATGTTTTTGGCTTTAGCAGTTCATAAGAATTTCAAAGTTTATCAAATGGACGTGAAATCAGCATTTTTGAATGGAAAACTTGAAGAAGAGGTCTATATTGAATAGCCAGATGGTTTCCAACTCGGTGATAATCCCAATTTCATCTGCAAGTTGAAGAAAGCGTTGTATGGCTTGAAACAGGCACCCAGAGCATGGTATGCAAGATTAGACAACTATCTTACTCAACAAGGGTTTAAAAAAGGTATGGTGGATAGCAATTTGTATGTCAAAATAGCAAATGGCCATCTCATTGTCCTTGTTGTATATGTAGATGATATCATCTTTGGCAGCAGCAATGATGATTCATGTAAAGATTTAGCAATTAAGATGCAAAAAGAATTTGAAATGTCAATGATTGGTGAACTTTCGTATTTTCTCGGACTGCAAGTTAATCAAAATGAGAAGGGCATATTCATTTCTCAAGTCAAATATGTGAAAGAGATGCTAAAGAAGTTCACAATGGAGGATTGTAAGCCTGTTAGCACTCCCATGACGATAGGTTGCAAGTTGAGCAAGGATGACAAATCTCCAGAGGTTGATCAAACCATGTACAGATCTATGATTGGGAGCCTACTGTATTTGACAGCCACTAGACCAGATATCTTGCAGGCAGTTTGCATGGTAGCATGATTTCAAGCAAGTCCCAAGGAGACTCATGTGACAGCAGTCAAAAGGATTCTTCGATATCTGAAGGGTACTATGGAGTATGGGTTATGGTATCCAAAAGGTAAGGACTTCACCCTTATTGCATATTCAGATGCAGATTGGGTAGGATGTGTCGATGATAGAAAGAGTACCAGTGGAGGGGCATTTTATCTTGGAGACAGGTTGGTTGCATGGCACAATAAGAAACAAGAGTCAGTTTCTTTATCCACAATAGAGGCAGAGTATATTGCAGCAACTACGAGTTGTACGCAGGTCTTATGGATGAAACAAACCCTAAAAGATCTTGGCATTAACTTCAGTGAGCCAATTTTAGTTAAGTGTGATAACACCAGTGCCATTAACATCTCAAAGAATCTGGTTATGCATTCTCGCACAAAACATATTGCCATCCGATATCACTTTCTGAAGGAGAAAGTTGCGGAAGGTGAGGTAAAGTTGGATTTTGTTCCAACCACAGAGCAAGTAGCGGATATCTTCACAAAACCGCTGCCCAAAGAAATTTTTGAGTACCTTCGCAACAAATTGGGAGTGGTTATGCTTCCCACGAACTGACTAGCTATCGAAACCACATTCTCAGGGGGAGCATTTATGTATTTGATTATCTTTTTGCTCATATTTGTAATTTTTGCTAACTGTCTTAACGTGTGCCTGAGAATGATGTGCACAGACTCAGGGGGAGTCTGCAGTAGCCCTTTGGTATTATTGTCAAAGGGGGAGAAGAATTACAGGAATTACAGGAGATTGCATGAGTGTTGCCAACAATTCCAAAGGGGGAGATTGTTGAGCAAGTTGCAGCAAAAGTATTGTCATTGTTGTCAACACAGTCAGACAGATCAGTTGATGAAGTGGACAGGAGTTCAAAGGTCATTCAGAGTATGTACAGTGAGTTTCCAAGAAGACCGAAGTGCCCCAGTTGCAAAAGATCAAAGAAAAAGACAAGTAAGAAAAGTGTCGCGATATCGCGACATATACAGCAGGCAAGAAAAACTGTCGCGATTTCGTGACATGTTAGAAGAGAGAGAAGAAAGAAAAAATATCACGATTTCGACATGTTGGAAGAGAGAGAAGAAGAAAGAAAAATTGTCACGATTTTGTGACATGTTTGAAGAGAAAGAGCAAGAAAGGAAAACTGTCGTGATTTCATGACATGTTCGAAGAGAAAGCACAAGCAAGCAAAACTATCACGATTTCGCGACATGTTCGGAGAAATAGCGCAAGCAAGCAAAACTGTCATGATTTCGTGACATGTTGGAAGAAAGAAAGGCAAGTAGAAAAAGTGTCACGATTTCATGACATATTGCAAGAGAAAGAGGAGAGAGAAAAAGATGTCACGATTTCGCGACATGTTTCATTTTCACGGTCCAAAGCGAAGAGAAAGAGGAGAGAGAAAAAGGTGTCACGATTTCGTGACATGTTTCATTTTCATGGTCCAAAGCGAAGAGAAAGAGGAGAGAGAAAAAGGTGTCACGATTTCGTGACATGTTTCATTTTTGTGGTCCAAAGCGAAGAGAAAGAGGAGAGAGAAAAAGGTGTCGCGATTTCGTGACATGTTGCATTTTCACGACAAGAGAAGAGAAAATGCAAGGAGAAAAAGTGTCACGATATCGCGACATGTTGTATTTTCGGAGGCCAAAGCAAAGAGAAAGTGCAAGGAGAAAAAGTGTAGCGATATCGCTACATGTTGTATTATCGCGGGCCGAAGCAAAGAAAAAGTGCAAGGAACAAAAGTGTAGCGATATCGCTACATGTTGTATTATCGCGGGCCAAAGCAAAGAAAAAGCGCAAGGAACAAAAGTGTAGCGATATCGCTACATGTTGTATTATCGCGGGCCGAAGCAGAGAAAAAGTGCAAGGAACAAAAGTGTAGCGATATCGCTACATGTATTATCGCGGGCCAAAGTAGAGAAAAAGCGCAAGGAGTAAAAGTGTAGCGATATCGCTACATGTATTTTCATGACCCGAAGGCAAGAGAAAGAGTACGGAGGCAAAAGTGTCACGATATCGCGACATGTCGCATTTTCGTGACTCTAGGAGGAGAGAGAATGTAAGAAGGCAGAAGTGTCGCGATATCGTGACAAAAGTAAAAAGGAAGAGTATGAAGGCGAAAGTGTCGTGATATCGCGACATGTTGTGTTTTCATGGGTACAAGCAAACAGAAGCAGCAAGGAGGCGAAAGTGTCGCGATATCGTGACATGTTGTGTTTTCATGGGTATGAACCAAGTAAAGCTGCAAGGAGGCGAAAGTGTCACGATATCGTGACATGTTGTGTTTTCGCGGGTGCAAAGTCGAGAAGAGGACAAAGAGGCAGAAGTGTCACGATTTCGTGACAGGTCACTTTGGCATGAGCAAAGAAGAGAACCCAGCCAAAATAAGATATGTAACAGTTAACTGAAGTCAGTACGTTAGTTACAGGTGCAGTTACAGTGAAAACACATGCATGCATAGAAAATAAAGCGAACAGTCTCTAAGGAAAATATGAACAGTCGTGACCAAGAAGACGAACAGTCATGGTAAAAGTATATGTGTCAATTCATTGCATGTAACGTAAATGCCTACTCTATATAGACAAAAGGAGTTACATATAAAAGGCATTACAATTGACAAGTGGCAGATGAGAATATGAAAGAAACAATTACAATTGACAAGTGGCATATGAGAAATGAAAGAAGGCGTTATAACTGGAGTTACAAAGTGAAAGGATTGTTATAAAAGGAGATCTGCGTGGAGAGTTAAGTGCTGCTAAAAATAGAGAAAAAGTGCTGCAAGAAGAGGGTTGAAGAGTGTCGTAAGAAAGAGTTGAGCAGAGTCGTGAGAGCTGAAAAAGTGCAATAAGCAGAGCTTTTAGTGTGTGTGGCAGTCTGGTGAAAAGTGAGAGAGGTTGGGTAAGCAATAGACCAGTCAGGGTCTTGAATAAGTGAAGGCATTTTTATGTCAGTCTTATAGCTTAAAATTTGCAGTCCAAGTAGGTGCTTGGAATTAGGGGTTGGTGCTCCTTTCTATGGGTGCAGATAAATCAGGAGTTGGTGCTCCTTCCAGTTGGTGTTGGTAAAGTGATTGTAAAATTGATATTTTGCAAAGGCTGGATTTGGACGTTAATCCAAGCAGTCAGTTTTGAGGAGTAGCCAAATTGGTGAACCTCATTACATCGTGTGTTGTGGAATGCTCTCTTGTGATACTTGCTTTATCTGACTTAAATATTCATTGTTTCATTATTAAGAGTTGTAGATTTGAATTTTAAATAGCTACACTGATTCACCCCCTCTCTCAGTGTCATTGTGAGACTAACACAAGACATCTAAGAGAACTTTTGATTTGCTCCATCAACATGAAAGTACCCCTTCCAAAATCTTCCTTCTTGATATTTTTAGGATATATTTAACCTGTAGGGACATTTTACTTAAATGTTTTAAAGAAAAAGTTGTTCTTCAAGATCTCAACTCGAATGATATAATTTTTATGGTGGGTTCCATTAGGAGTAATCATGTAACTATATCATTAGAGTTCCATTAGGGTTAGAGATATCCTATTATACATCATGGGCCATATAAATGATAGGTTCATCAAATGAATCCTAGTTGACAATGAATCTAGTCTCAACATTTGTAGCTTTAGATTCATTAGTCATTTTGGGCTAACTAAAACAATTTCAAAAAAATTGATTTTTTCATCAAGGCATTAGATAATGGAGATTGTGATGCTATTGTCACTAGTGTTATCCATTATGACTCAACTCTAATATATTATTTACAAATGTACCATGGGGTACATTAGCATGTACCAAATAATGTAATATACTCCAACACCCCCAGGTGTTACATTATTTGGTTATTGAAGATTTTAGTCTTCAATATTTAAGTGCGAATCTTTAATATGTGATCTGTAAGGTTCTTGTTTCAGTACTTGTTTTATTTTTGCTATCATTTTCTTAACTTTTATGATCTTCTTCTACTTATTTATTTTGTTCTTTTTAGCCTTGATATTGATTTTTCTTGATTGTTTTCCTACAATTTCAATTCTTGTATTCTGATATTCTGTAACATTAGTATCATTTATCAAGAGTTTTATTGCAAGAGCTTTGAATTTATTTTCTTCAAATGGTTCATGTATGAGAATATTTCCTTTGTTTTTGACCTTAGAATCATTTGAAGCCTTATTTTCCTATGTAGTAACTTCTAAACATCCACTTAAAGCATCATAATAATTTTTTGAATTAGATGAACTTGAAATGTTCCTACTGCATGAAGAATGAAATATTATTTCTAGAAATGATTCAGTAGTTTCCACTTTCTTCTTGAGAGTTTCAATCAACTCTTTTTGTTTTAAAATTTCATATTTATAAATCTTAAGTCAAAGCAATGCCATATACGTTATGCTACCAATATCTAGAGGTATCATAATATTATCTTGTAGATTAAAGATACAACGCCAAACAAAAGATAAAGAAATCACGATAAAAAGTAATGCAGAACACAGTTGTACAAAACAAATGATTTTTATTAATCAATGGAGTTTAGAAACTCCTTTTGAGTACAACAGGGCCTGTAACCCTTTCCATGATACAAGATTACAATTTGTGCTAGGGTTCTCCAAAACCCTAGCTGGCACAATATGGTGGTGTCTCCGAGGAATGTATCCTTAACCTCAATAGAATGAGTGGGCTTCGTTGTATCCTTTGGCTCGGACCACTCCAACTTAAGCAGTGCTATCATCCAATCAAATCTGCCATTAAAATCCTGCACACATTAAAACTACAAAAAGGTTAGAAACTAGTAAGAGGGCTCCACTGTGTGAGCCCTCAAAAATAGTCTAAAACCCTAGAAATGAAATAAATAGAATGCAGAATCTAACGATGGATTAATACATAAAAATATTACTTGCTTTAGAATCTATACCTCTTTTTCTATTAACGCGGCGAGACCAGGCAGCACCAACTTGATGTAACTGTCAAATCGGCTGCGAAAGGCGCCCTGGTGTGATCGCTGAACGCCCGCGTGCTTTTGGATCGGGGTTGCAGATGTCGGTCTGCGTCTGTGGCTGCGGGTAAACGCCCGCGGGCACTTGTGACAAGAATGGGGGATTCTGTAGAATGCTGCAGAAGGGATGGCGGTGAAGTTGGCGACGGATGCGGCGATGGATGCGACGAAAAGGGACGGCGATGGATGGGTAGGTTTAGCTAAAGAAGAGATAGATAGCAATAGATAACAAAAGAGAGATAGTAAAAGAGATAGGGTTTGAGCCATCAAGGTGACTCAATTTATAATCTACTCTTAGGGCACACTTTAGGGTTTTAATGACACTTTGAACGTGTGGCTAAGATTAAAGTGGATCCAAGGGTAGAGAATAAATCTAGGTTGTGAAACGGATTAAGATGGATGGACGAATGAGATTAAATGAAGGATGGACAACTTAGATTAAATCACTTAAAGTATCTTTATATATATATTAAAATATATTAAAATATTAAAATATATATATAAATATTAATTTAAATAAATTTGGGAATGAAAAATGGCGAGAAAGGTGAAATTGGACCAAATAATTGCGGGAAGGTGTGGATTTGGGCCAAATAATGGCGGGAAGGTGGATGACTGACACATGGCTAACAGGAAGGTATAGATGACTTACAAGTGGCTGGATTTTGGTGTCTACAGATGCCCCTTTTTGAGCTGCTTTGTGTGAAGACACAATGTAGCCCAAAAACTTAAGACGCCTAAAAAGCTGGATCAGATGCAACTCTCTCTTAAGACTAAAGCACAACTTTGAAGACCAAAGAATAAAAGAATATTTAAAATTTTATCAGCTTACCCCCTCAATTGGCGAGCAAGAATGGTTCTCATAAGCCAATTGGAAGAAATTTGGAAGAAAATGAACCGTTTTTGCCCCAACGGTGAAAAAATGGGTTGGTGTATGAACCATCTGTTTATGTCCCAATAGGAAAGGGGTTGGTGTACAAACCAGAAAAGAATATGATTGAAGACGATATGAGTGATGTGAAAGATGGACCGTTTTCTGCCCCAACGATTATAAAGGGATTTTTGCCAAATTGTAAGTTCCATGATCATGTAAGATGAATTCCACTATAGGAAAATTAGAAATTGATAACGGATGCCCCAACTCCTATGTGTGAGTCCATACTGTTAATGAAATTGCCTTGTTGGTGCCATTGATATGCAGAGATGAAAGATGCATGAAAAGATTCCAGAACTCAGAGATGCTCCTAGTGACTGTATGGATAATTCCTCGGGTCGAAACCAATCAACCTAGGTAGCCTCAATCTCTAGCAAGACTCAAAATAATGATGATATTAAAGATTGTCCATGTTTAAGGCCCCATGAACTAGGCCATCAATGACAACTATTGAGCAAATTAATCTTGGTATGAGGTCACTTGAAAAGTAGAATACCCAAAATTGATTTTCAATTTTCAAACAGTGAAATAATTGATGATGATAAATAGTAAGTGCCCTTATGGTGGTTTAATCCTCTTACTGAATTGCATGGATGCAAATCACTGCAATCGCCAAGGTGATAGAATATACCACTAGATACGAGGTTTACTTTAATTTGATTTGGCAAAAATATGCATGATGAAAGAAGAATGAATGAAATTGACGATAGATCAGAAAAATTGATGAATGTGGTTAATTTTGTGAAGGTTTTGAATATTTTTAACCCAATTTGTAAAACAATGATGAATGATGCGCTTTTTGAGCGAAATGACAAAATTTGTGTCCAAAACTGTTGTAACCTTCACAAAATGTTTTATTATGATAAGAATAATGGATGAATGCAATTTGATGAAATTTGAAGGAGGTAAGCTTCAATTTTGCAAGTTTTGTTCCTTTATTCAATACTGACACCAAACGTCGGTCTGCATTTGTGGTTGGCAGAGACGCCCGTCGGTGTTTAGGCGCTCTGCAAACATAGGACTGTGTCTAAATGCACCATGAAATGCCCCACTACGTTTCAGGGCACCAAAACCAGCTATTTGAACAGTTTCAGCGAGAATTTCGCTCATTTGTGCGTTCGAGCTTGAGAGAAGTGCGTCTGAGGGAGTGGAGTGAAAGTTTTGTGTGGGAGCTATGGTGGAGATAGGAGCGAACGTGCCAGTGCAGCCAGCTGAGGTATTTGTTCATTTAAGCAAGTACTTATTATGTGTTTTTTTTTTTTGGGAAAAAATTTGTAACAAATTTTTGTTTTGTTGTTTTGCAGCTTAGGGTGTTAGAGGCACGACACCGGTTCTCCCCTATCATTTCAGGGATGAGGAGGTCATTGTCCCAGGCAGAATGGGAGATATTGGAGGCATTGGGGCTAGCGGAGGCAGCCCGGTTGGAGGTAGTTCGGGCGGATGAGGGGTACCTCTCAGCTTTTGCTGAGAGGTGGGATCCAGATCGGGGGACATTCTAGCTCCCGACTGGAGAGATGATGGTGACGCTTGAGGATGTATACCGTATCCTCAAGGTGCCCGTGGAGGGGGCGCGGGTGGAGGTTGGATGAGATAGAGCTACGGAGATGGCCAAGTTGTTTGGGGATGACTGGAGGGAGATCCGGACGGAGAGCAGGGGGATCCCATACTTGGCCATGTATATGGCCAAGGAGTTGGTAGCGGTGGAGGCTCTGATGATGTTCGTGTTGGCCAACATTGTGGCCCCGAACAGCACCGGGTGCAGGTTCCCATGGAACCCGATGGGTGTAGTGAGCGAGATGCTCACTAATAGGGTAGTGTATTCCTGGGTGCCTGCTTTATTGGCACAGGTGTACCGGGAGTTGTATGAGGTTCGGAGACGGGGTCGAAAGGGCCTAGGTTGCAGTGTGGTTCTCCAGTGCTGGGGCTAGGAGCACTTCAGAGTGGCTCAATTGGAGGGGTTACCATGGGCTCACTGGGACATGAGCCAGGCTTATGGTAGGAAATGTCCAGTGGTAGAGGAGAGACAGCCTAGCCACCCCGTGAGATCGGGGCAATGGTATAGGAGATTATGGGCAAACTTGACAGATGCCCAAGTCATTTGGAGGCCCTGGTGGGAGGCGAGGTGGATCGAGGATGGAGAGCACCTGAGACGGGTGTGATAGGCCAGATGGGTAGTGGGGCGGGGCCATAGCGAGGCGGAGTACATACAAATGTCTCGAGTACTCCGCCAGGTTGGATTGAGGCAGGATGTCCCCGATGAGCCAGTGCGCTACCGGAGGCACATATCAGAGGGTGATTTGCAGTGTGTCGAACCATGGAGGGAGGTGACAAAGGATGATGAGGACATGGAGATCCCCGACATGGACGACGTCGGGGTGATAGCTGAGTATGCAGCATGGATGGCTGCAGAGCCGAGGTAGGAGCCACCATTGGTGGCTGGTGGAGTCGGAGAGCCCGAGGCTGGGGCTGGAGAGGGTGAGGGAAACGTGAAGGTTCCCAAGTGCAGGGAGGGTCCCCGCCTTCGATCTGATAGTTGAAGGCGAAAGGGGAAGATGGCGCGACAGGCTCCAGGTAGCGAAGATGACGAGGAGGATGGCGGAGAAGGCCAAGTTGTTTTAGGATGATTGGAGGGAGATCCGAATGGAGAGCGGGGGGATCCCATACTTGGCCATGTATACGGCCAAGGAGTTGGTAGTGGTGGAGGCTCTGATGATTTTTGTGTTGGCCAAAATTGTGGCCTCGAACAGCATCGAGTGTAGGTTCCCATGGAACCTGATGGGTGTAGTGAGCGAGATGCTCACTAATAGGGTAGTGTATGCCTGGGCGCCTACTTTATTGGTGCAGGTATACTGGGAGTTGTATGAGGTTCAGAGACGGGGCCGTAAGGGCCTAGGTTGCAGTGTGGTTCTCCAGTGCTGGGGCTGGGAGCACTTCAGAGTGGCTCGACCGGAGGGGTTGCCATGGGCTCACTAGGACATGAGCCAGGCTTATGGTAGGAGATGGCCAGTGGTGGAGGAGAGATAGCCTAGCCGCCCCATGAGATCGGGGCAATGGTATAGGAGATTATGGGTAGACTTGACAGATGCCCAAGTCATTTGGAGGCCCTGGTGGGAGGCGAGGTGGATCGGGGATGGAGAGCACCTGAGATGGATGCGACAGGCCAAATGGGTAGTGGGGCGGGGCCATAGTGAGGCAGAGTACATACAGATGTCTCAAGTACTCCGCCAGGTCGAATTGAGGTAGGATGTCCCTGGTGAGCCAGTGCGCTACCGAAGGCACAAATCAGAGGGTGATTTATCGTGTGCCGATTCATGGAGGGAGGCGATAGAGGACAATGAGGACATGGAGATCCTCGACGTGGACGACGTCAAGGTGACAGCTGAGTATGCAGCATGGATGGCCGTAGAGCCGAGGTGGGAGCCACCATTGGTGGTTGGTGGAGCCGGAGAGCCCAAGGTTGGGGCTGGAGAGGGCGAGGGAATCATGGAGGTTCCCAAGCATAGGGAGGGTCCTCGCCTTTGATCTGACAGTCGAAGGCAAAAGGGGAAGATGGCATGGCAGGCTATGGGTAGCGAAGATGACGGGGAGGATGGCAGAGAGGGCCTAGGAGAGGCTGCAGGAGAGGCTAGGGAGATACCCCCTAGTGGGCACAAGAACGAGCTGACGCAGCTGCAACAGCAGATAGTAGAGCACGATGCTATGTTAGCTACCCGGGACGAGAGGATAGCTCGGTTGGAGCAGCAGGTGGTAGAGCGGGATGCCCAGTTAGCTGCTTAGGAGGAGAGGATGGCCCAGCTGGAGTAGCAGGCTACGGAGCGGGATGCCCGGTTAGCTGCTCAGGAGGAAAGGATGGCCCAGCTGTAGGCGAACTTGGATAGAGCGACCAGGGTGCCCCAGGATGACAAGGTGATGAGACTCCAGGCAGAGCTAGCGGAGCGGGAGCAATGGCACGGGATAGACATAGCTAGGTTTAGGTCGAGGACTCGTTATAGTGAGGCTCTGGAGGACACATTGTTTAGGCATCACATTGTGTTGCCTGATCCTCCATCCTCTTCTGTCTCTAGGCATAGTGATTCTAGACACACCACTAGGTCTAGGGCTCCTACTAGGTCTCAGGGGTCCTCTTTTGATGGTTAGCTTAGTGCTTAGATGCACTCTTTATGAGCGTTGGTTCTCTATTGTATATTGTAGTCTTTTGGCATTCCTCGTACAGTTTGTCCTTTATACATATATATATATACATGGCTTTTATTTATTTGGTGTTTTACTCTCTTTTGTGTGAATGCCTATGTTTTTGTGATGCATGTTTTGATATGTTTTAATGTTTTTGATGCATATGTGATGGAATGGAATGCAAACTTATAGATGATTAATGTGAGACTAAGTATATAACATACAAATCTATGGATGATTAATGCAAGACTAAGTAAATGATATGTAAATCTATGGATGATTAATGCAAGACTAAGTAAATGAAATATGCACTAAGAAGCACTCATATTTTTAGATAGTTAGATTTAGCCAACCGTTATCATAATTGTTTAATCGGGGGCACCGAACTTGGTGGCTTGTGAATGGATGACGTATGGAATGACATGAATATGGAAGAAGATATGGAGGACGATATGGAAGAAGATATGGAGGAAGACTGTTTTACAAAGACTCAAACATGCTAGTGGTATCAAACAAACTTAATAATACTGTCTAATTCAACTAGGACCAAATGTGTGTGCATGTGAGTTCATTAACCAAATCAGAATCATGGTAGTGACTCTAGGCAATCAAAAACCTGTGTGTGTGCAAGTGTGTTCATTAACCTCATCTTGCATAAATTAGGTAACCCTGTTATGGATAAGACCTCGAAGCTAGTTTGTCCGTATGAGCATTCGGAGGTCTCTTTTTGAGGAGAGACATGTCGCCACGCAATGAGTATACTCCACTCGCCAGTCAAGCGTCTATAGCCCCGGTGAAGGTTAACTCCATAGTCCATGTTGTTTTTGACCTTTGTAAGCCTTGGGGATGACTACCTATCAGTCCGGTCTGGACAAGTAGTACGATCCTTACAACTTATTTGGGATCAGTGGTGTGTGAAAAATGTTCATTTCCTTAGAGCTTTGGGGAATCGGATTCTCAACCGAAGTATGATGAGAATTTTACCCTATCCTTACTACTCTGTTTATATTTATATTTTGTGATTGCTTGTGATAGTGGTAAGAACCACCGTTTTATGGACTATGTTTGCATGATAGGACAAACGAGGATTACCCTTTTCACTTCAAGGCACAACCCAAGGATGGTGTTATCTCTCTTTGACACAAGATGTTTTTAAGATGTGAAAATGTGATAGGTTCAAGACCGCTTTTGAAATCATTTCCCAATACTCAAGATTTTATTTAGTGTAATTTGTGATATGGCCCTAGAGAACTTTGACATGCATTTCAAAGTTTGCTTAAAACACTAGGAATGGCCGAGTGACTCGAAAACATTTTGGCAATGTAAATATGTGCAAATGGAAAATGGGTGTACGAATGACAATTCGGTTTGATGGATTTTATGAAGGTGCCCCTGATTAAGGCAACATGACTTTTGCTTGACCAAATTTTATATCCAAAATATAGATGGTCTCTAACATGATATGCAACTATGGCTGAAAATGAAATGTTATGGTTTTCAATGAGATGTATGCACATGAAATGCAATGTTTTTGAATGAGATGTATGCACATGAAATGCAATGTTTTTGAATGAGATGTATGCAACTAACAATGAAATGCAAATTCTTTTTATTTTATTTGTTTTTTTTTTTTTTTTTTGTACAAGCCATGTATATATGTACATATAAAATTCAAACTATGCGTAGAATGCCCTCAAGTGTATAACATTAAGTGGTTCGGGTTCTTCCTCTCCCTCTAAACTGGCAAGTCTATAAGTTCCATTACCCACTCTTTTAGTGACCATATATGGACCTAACAAATTAGCCGTGAATTTATCTCGAAGATGCGGCAATGCATTGGTGTTTTGTTGATTCTCTTTAAGGACAAGATCTCCTACTTGAAATTCTCTTAGATGAACTTTGGCATTGTAAGCACGTTTCAATCGGTCTTGATAAACTCGCAAATGCTCTAAAGCATTGATTTGTTTTTCATCTATGAGTGTGAGTTGATCAAGACGTGCTTGTCTAGCAATATCATCATCGATAAATTCCTGCAAAGAAATTCGCAAGGAAGGGATCTCGAGCTCAAGAGGCATGATTGCTTCAGCTCCATAGACCAAAGAAAATGGCGTTGCCCCAATGGGAGTTCTGATGCTTGTTCTGTAAGCCCATAATTCCAAGGGGATTTGTGTATGCCAATCTTTATGATTTTCTTTAACAAGTTTCTTAAGAATAGCAATTATGGTCTTATTGGAAGCTTCAGCTTGTCCATTGGCTTGTGGGTAGTAAGGAGTTGAGAAACTATGTTGGATATTATACTTTTCGCAAAGAGCTCGAACATCCTTATTCTTAAAAGACTTGTCGTTATCAGAAATGATTTTAGAGGGAATACCAAAACGACAAATGATATGGTGAAGTATAAACTCCACAATTCTAGGACCTATCGTACTGGTTAGAGGAATAGCTTCAACCCACTTTGTGAAGTATTCAGTGGCTGTAATGATGAAAGTATGCTGTCCTAAAGAGGCAGGTGAAATCTTGCCAATTAAATCGAGACCCCATTGTGAGAAGGGCCAAAGGCTTTGGATGGGCTGTAAAGCTTGTGATGGTATATGGGTTAAATTAGCGTGTTCTTGACACTTTTTACATTGTTTAACATATTTGCAACAATCTTGTTCCATAGTGGGCCAATAATACCCCATACGTAAAATACGCTTCGCAATGGCCATTCCACTAAAATGACCACCACAAGTACCATCATGGGCTTCAGAAATAGCTCTATGTGTTTCACCTGCTTCTAGACAGCGAAGGAGTACTCCATCATATCCACGTTTATACAACACATCCCCCAAAAGAACAAAACGAGCTGCATTTTGCTTAAAACAGTGGCGGGAAGTTCGAGACAAATCATATGGGAGTGTTCCAAACTTGAGGAAGGCTACTATCTCACTAGACCAAGGCTCATATGGATCCGAATGGATAAAGCAAACATCTTTTTCATCCTTAGACTCAGCACGGACAATTGCAGACTTAGAGATTGTGGAAATGATTAGGGGTCGTACCTCTCCAAGGGAGTCCTTTGGAATCAATGATCCAAGAGAGGCCATGGCATCCGTGAATCTATTAGTCGAACGAGGCAAACTAGTGATCTCATACCAATCAAACTTAGAGAGCAACTTCATTGCTACATCATGATAAAGCTTAATGGTAGGTTCTTTGGCTTGGTATTCTCCTCGTAATTTGTTTAATCACGAGTTGAGAATCCCCAAATATTCGAATACGCTTAATGCTCATAGCTATGGCTGATTGAAGACCTAAAATTAAGGCTTCATACTCGTTGTATTATTGGTGCATTGGAAGTCTAGTTTGAATGATAAAGGGATGGGAATCCCTTGAGGTGTATGAAACACAACTCCAGCACCTTGACCTTTCATGCACTTAGAGCCATCAAAGAATAGCGTGATGTCAACATCTTCCTCCGGAATGATGTCCTCTTCTTGTTCAATGATAGCAAATACCAAATCATCTGGGAGCTCAATAATCAAAGGATGATCACTAGGTAGTGGAGCTTCCGCAAGTTGATCGGCTATAACTTGACCTTTAACGGATTTTTGGCTAATGAATTCAAGATCGAATTTGGTAAGCAACATTATCCATTTAGCGGTACGAGTGTTATTATAAGTGCGAGACATCATATAACGCAGAGGGTTTTCTCTAGCTATGACATATGTTGTATGGCTAAGCATATAATGACGAAGTTTCTTAGTGGCAAAAACCACCGCTAAGCACAACTTTTCCACATAAGCATATCGGGTTTCATAGCTTACCAATGTTCGACTAATATAATAGACAGACTTGCTCATGATTTTGTTCATTCTTTTGTGCAAGCATTGTCCCTAAGGCAAAGTCCGTTGCTGAGATATAAAGATTGAAAGGGACCCCTGGACGAGGCAGAGCTAAGACTGACGGAGATGCTAAGTACTGCTTGATGTCATCAAAGGCTTTTTCGACACTCATCTCGTCCATGAAAATTGTACCCCCTTTTGTAGTAGGTGGCAAAATGGCCTACATTTATCGTAAAGTTGTGCAATAAAGCGACAGATTGAATTAATCTTTCCTTGCGAACTATGCAACTCCTTCAAATTAGTTGGGGGACACATTTCCATAATGGCTTTGACCTTGTTTGGGTCCACCTCAATACCTCGTTTAGAGATAATAAAACCTAGGAGTTTGCCTGAGGTAACACCAAAGACACATTTCTTAGGGTTCAACCTTACTTTATGCTCTAGAAGCCTATCAAAAACTTTTTCCAATACATCAAAATGCTCTTGTCGAGTTTTAGATTTTGCCAATAAATCATCCACATAATCTTCGATAATCTTATGCATATAATCATGGAAAATATAAGTCATGGCTCGTTGATAGGTTGCACCCGCGTTCTTAAGGCCAAAGGGCATCACCCCGTAACAAAAAGTTCCCCAAGGTGTGGTAAATGTTGTTTTGTGTTGATCTTCAGGGTTTATTCGAATCTGGTTGTATCCTGAAAATCCATCCATGAACGAAAGCATTTCATGACCAGCGCAGGTGTCGACAAGAGTATCAATGTTTGGAAGAGGAAAGTCATCCTTAGGACATGCTTTATTTAGATCTCAAAAATCGGTGCAAACATGTATCCCCCCGTTAGGCTTGCGAACGGGTACCATGTTAGAAAGCCACTCAGGATAATCAATCGGGACGACAAATTTAACATCCAAAAGTTTTTGAATCTCCGATTTAACTATGAGGGCCACGGTAGGATGCATTTTCCTAAGTTTCTTTTTGACAGGTTTAGCATCTTTTTGTAAGGTGAGGTTATGGACAACCAAATTAGGGTCTAGGCCTGGCATGTCTTTGTAAGACCATGCAAATATCTCCTTCTTCCGCTTGAGTAGAGCAATCATTTGCTCTTGTTCCTCTGATGATAGACTTTTAGCCAGCTTCACAATTTGGGTGCCATCTTGGCCTGGACTAAGGTCTACATCGATAGTTTCTTCAATAGACATGTGGGAACCTTCCTCAAGCCGATGGGGAGTAGGGATCGGATTTATGTCATCTAAAATGTCATCAAGCTCCTGTGCCTTGCTCTCGTCTATGTCTCGCTCGGAAGACCTCTTGGCTTAGAAGATGAAGGTGAATGTGGAGGTGAAGGAGGAATGTAGTTGACGGAAGCCCTTAACAATTCCTCGAAAAGGATGAATTCTGAAATAGATGGAGGGGATGAAATCCGATCCATGCCAATCAGGCTTGGGTTGATCAAGATTGGCTTATCCGGATCATATGGATTATGGAGTGGTGTGAATAAGTCTTCAAAATTCATTGTCGACTTATGGAAGAAAGGATGGGCGGAATGGAAGGGAAAACCGGTGAAGACCTCGAAAGACCTGAAATGCAAAACAACATAATTTTTTAGTTTTTTTTTTTTTTTTCGAATTTTCTGATTTTTTTTTTTTGGTAGTGGTGAAAACCACTATTTTAGTATATACATATAATACAGGTTTGGATTATGGCTTATGGATGTGGCGGAGGGGGTGGTTCACCTCGTTCTTGTGGAATAAGCAAGCGAAATATGGCCTCTTGGAGAGGGAACAATTGGAGATAAAACTCGTCTTGTTTAATGAGGGGAACAATGGGCGCCAACTCTTCTTCAGATTCATCACCATTTGACATGACGTCAAATTCTTCATAGGCTTCATCTTCGGATTCGTCTGGGTGGAGGATTTCTTCTTCTGAATTAAGATTAATGCTTTGAAAAGCTCGTTCAAAAGAAGAAAGGGATGGAAGTGGTTGGTAGCCCAGACCAAAACGCTCGTGGGTCTCTCGATATGGCATATCGATGCGTTCAGCTACCCCTTGCTCGTATCGACCTAGGCCAAATTGCCGCCAATTATGTCTCGTGGAAATAGCGAGAGGGAAAACCCTCCATCCTTTCAATATTGGTAGGGATCGGATGCTTAGGTTCTAGTATGGTGGTAGGACTAGAAGATGACTCTATTCCCCCATATACAAAATTAATGGAATTTGGCATAGAACCCATGTTATAAACCGATCCAATGGATAAATGTTGGTCATGTGGATGACCAAAATCTTTAACTGTTTGCACATTGAACGGTGTGATGTGGACATCTTGAATGGCATACTCACCAATACCTGCATCATTGAGATGGACCTTGACTTGGGAGGGAGATGGACTAGATGATGGAATAGAAGAATGTGGGATAGAAGAATTGGAAGGATTTGGTTGGGTTGATGCTTCACTAACTTGTGAAACATCACTGGTGATGGTTGGGAAGATGGAGGAATAATAGGTGATGTTGAAGAAGGTGTAGAAGAATGGGGTAATGACGTGGAAAGAGATGATTGGTCATGGCCACATGTGCATGTGGTCACTGATGAAGAAGAAGGAAGATTAGTTGATGAAGAAAGTGGTGAATGAGATGGAATAGCGGAAGAGGAAGATGGTTGCGATATGATGGGTAGCTCCTCAGGAATGGGAGCTTTAGAAGAAGATGGTATAGAAGAAGTAGATGGGGTCAAGAAAATATGAGTGGATGGCAACACAATCTCATAAGGATTTGAGACATAGTTGCAATGTTTGAAGGGTTCAATGTCAGCAGGTACACAATGAACTCTGTCCCTCATATACATACTTTAGACATTGATGCAGTATAGAAGGGACACATCTCATCTCCCTAAGCCAAGGCCGTCCAAGCAATACATTGTATGCCATGGTCCCTTCCAAGATGTGAAACAAGGTATGCAAAGTTCGGGCCCCTACCTCAATGGGCAAGATAACCGTGCCAACCGTGGAAGATAAAGCATCATTGAATGCTTTAAGAGTAAAAGTCGACTTTGTGATAAGGGATGGCGACAACTTTAGATGACTCAACGCCGATGTTGTAATGATATTGATTGAGGAACCGGTGTCAATTAAGACTCTCTTGAATGGCTTGTGATCGATCTTGGCCATGATATGCAGTGGAGGATCTATACTTTTCGTTGACATAGGTTTGATTTCAAAATCATAGAAAGTGATGGAGGGCTCCATGCATGTTTGAATACTCCCCACAAAGTTGTTGAAGGCATTAGTATCTTGAGTTTGAAGCTCGATTGACTTTAATATTTCCATTAATGCCTCTCTATGCGGGGGAGATTGTTGAATGAGGTCATAGATCGATAACTTGGTAGAAGCCATTTTTAAACCGGTAGTTAATCGGCTACTCAATGACATGATGGGTCGTTGGCATTGAGTAGAATGATTTAGCGGTTGTTGAGAAGTACTAGCACGTCGTTGGGTCACCGTTACCTGAGGTGGACTGGGGGTTTGTATAGGTGGCTGTGGTTCAGCTTGATTTGGTTGGTTCGCCCTTTGACCCCGGGTTACTACGTTAATAGTACCCACAAAACCTTGGTATTGTTGTACATGGTTGACTTGATTAGGAGGAGTTACCTGAGTTACTCCCCCTGAAGTTGTTGGAGCTTCCTCCCGATATGGAAGGGGTGTTTGAAATATACCAAGATTTTGATTTTGTTGGGCTAAGGGGTTATCCAATTTAATGGCTCCAATCTCAATAAGATCTTGGATCACATGTTTGAAAGTTGTACAATTATTGATATCGTGCCCATTTTGCCTATGATAAGGACAAAATAGGTACTCCTTGTAATACTTTCCCCTTCTAGATGGTTCTAAAGGTTTAAACTCAGGTAAAGTTAACTGATTTGTGCTATATAACTTGTTGAATATGACCGCATATGGTTCATCTAAAGGTGTGAATTGTCGCTTGGGACGATTATTTTGCCAAGGTCGAGTTTCCATGGTTGGCCCAAGATTGGGAGCCGGTTGAGTAGGGGCGGGTACCGCATGATAAGCAATTGGTTGCGGTTGACTTTGCATTACTTGTTGTTGTTGAGCCATTACGGGCTGACTCGCCACCACTTGATTAACTTGGTTAACATTTGAGGCTGTACTAGCCTGTGTTTGTTTGTTTTGGCCATAATTATTATTTCGTTGTTGGCCCTTTTGTTGCCATTCTTTTCTATGGGGTTTTAAAACACCCTCTTGGACTTTAATGTCTTCTATGATACTTGCTTGGGCCAAAGCCTCTTCAAAAGTCCTGTATTGTTGTAATTGGAGTAACCAAGAGATAGGTTTTAGACAACTCTGGGTGAACATTTTGGTTAACTCCTCCATTGGTAGGGAGAATGGCAGTTTATTAATGATAGCCCTCCAACGGTTTCCAAAGTCATAAACAGTCTCATCGTCATGTTGCTTGAGCTTGTATAAGTTGGACAATGAAACTTTCCTTTGTACATTTAGGGAGAATCGTTCTAAAAATAGATTAATCAATTGTTCGTAAGCATAAATGCTATGGTGAGCTAAATGATTGTACCATTGTACAACATCTCCCCCTAATGTCTGAGGAAAATTTCTGAGCATAAGAGCGTCATTATTTTGGATTCTAAAGTAGGCATGCATGAATGAGCTCACATGTTCATGAGGATCCTCAGTTCCTCAAAATTTGTCAAACTTCGGTAATGTGAAATCAGTCGGATATGGCGATGAAGGTACCGAAGGATGAATTGGTTGATTGATCAATGACCTTAGCGTAGGTTTCTAACTAGATGAGCCAGGCATGTTGAGCATAAGGTTGTCAATCTGTTGTTGCATAGCATGGAGTCGAGAATCTTCATGAAAATTTTGATTCGTTTGATGATTATGATGATGCAATGGAGGAGTGGAAAAATGATGAGATGGGATGAAATTGCCTGGATTAGGCGGTGTGGAATGGACAGGTTGTTGGTATGGATGATACCGAAAAGAAGGTGATTGGTTTGAATGATGAACTGGATCGGGTTGGGAGAAAGGTGGGGTAGGAATGGACACCACCGAAGATTGGGGTACCCAGGTGGGGCCTGAGCTAAGAAAAGTTGGCTGGGTAGAAATTGGTTGAGGTGTAGGATTTACTACGATAGGTGGTTGAGCATTTTGTTGCTGTTGTTGCTGAAGCAACTTGTCGAGGTACTCCCTAACCTTATTAATCTCTAACCCAAGGGAGGTGGGATGATTGGATGAAGGTGGAGGGCAGAGCTGCCATGGTAGTCACGTAAGACCGCATAGCAGGGGCAATGAAGGTGGCTGAAGTAGGCGGTACCTGGGAAGAAACAGTAGACTCGTGCCCAGGTAGGGTGAAACCATAAATGGTTTGGGAAGAAGAGTGTTGAAATTGGTCATGGCTAGAGGAGGTTCCACCAGCCTCATAGAGAGAATTGGTGTACACCCGGTAAATGGAGGAGAAAGTGGTCGGGAAGACACTACATTTGTCTCCAAAGGAGGACAATTGAGCATCTGGGAAGATGTTGGAGATGAAGCCGGCTGAGCAGATACAACATTAGCCTCAAAAAAAGGGTTAGTGTAGACCTGAGTGAAACCAACGAGTATGGTTGATGCAATATCCTGCTGAAAAATAGAATCTTGCATAGGGGAATCTTGGATTGGCTCAAGGACATAACCAGTGCCATCTCTTAAGTGAGTTTGCACTTGGGCCATATCAATGTGGGTAATATGATAGGAATTGTCTTCCTCCATGGGCATGGCCATGCGATAGATGTCAGAAGGACGTGAAAGACCTGCAGGTGAACCTGCCTAAAATTCACTAGGATAAGTGGCCATGTTGGTGGTGGGGATGTTCTGTGAATTATTCATTTGATTATTTAGATTTAACACTTTAGATTGATTCCTTGTTAAGACCATAAAGCAATAAATCTAAACAAATTCAGAAAAGAAGAATGCAAAACTTGAATGATAAATTTACACTAAAGAAATTATCATAAAATCAATCACAACCTAGGTTTCAACCAATGTGTCTTACCTGCGGTTAATTAATTATTTTCTCGATCTTAATCAGTAGTAAATTTTAAGTGTCCGGTTTATGAGTTTTGCATGTGATCTAATCTTGAATTATTCACAAAAAAGGTAAAAACTATGGCTAGGAAAGGACAACGAGATTCTTACTGGTGATGAAATCCAGCAAGTTTGCTCGGGGGTGACCTATGGTGTCTAAGGCATAAGTTTAATGGATGGAGATGAATTCCACCGTCACTAAACTTCAAGCAATACCTAGTGATGAAATCCAGATATTACTGTTTTAAATGCAATATGAAATGCAATGAATTTTATTTTAAGTGTTTTAGTTGTCTAATGTATACATACAAAGCTATAAATCAAAAGTTCTAATGATCTAAGCAAGAGGCTACTGAAAACATGCCATTTCCTCTGAAGAAGTGGAGTACACCGTTTAAAACCCCCTCCTACCAATGATATCGGATATCAAAGGAGCAACCGGAAGGTTCGTCCACTTCTCTGCCTGGAATCACCCAATGGCAGGAGTACTATTGACATCCAATCAATAGTCCTACTTAGATGACTAAAACAGATAATTCGTAGCTATTCTAATATGCAGCTAGGTATGCAAATTTTTTTTTTTTTTATGCAACCAATAATGCAATGTAAAAAAAAAATGTAACTAAAAATAACTGTTCTTTTCCAGATTACTTAGTTTTTGTTCATTTTAAAGTAATGATCTGAAAAAGAAACAGAATACAGCAGAAAAACCAAAAACGTAAAAAGTACAGTTTAACAAAGAAAAAAATGCACTTACTCGAAGCCTACGCTTTCTCTGTGAAACTGCCTTCAAACGCCCAAGGGAGTCTCGCGCAGGCTGAAACGCCCTCTCGCGTTTCGGATCGGACTTCCAGACGCCGCTCTGCGTCTGCTGCATTTTCTGCAAACTCCTCAGAAACCCTAGTTCGCTGGAACAGCGAATTTCACGATTTCTGGAACCTACAAAATAAAAATAGAAAATAGGAATAGATCAGTAAAGCAAGTATTAAAAACATGAAACCCTAGGGGGTCCCACCGTGATCGCCATTTGTAGATTAAAGATACAACGCCAAACAAAAGATAAAGAAATCACGATAAAAAGTAATGCAGAACACAATTGTACAAAACAAACGATTTTTATTAATCAATGGAGTTTAGAAACTCCTTTTGAGTACAACAGGGCCTGTAACCCTTTCCGTGATACAAGATTACAATTTGTGCTAGGGTTCTCCGAAACCCTAGCTGGCACAATATGGTGGCGTCTCCGAAGAATGTATCCTTAACCTCAATAGAATGAGTGGGCTTCGTTGTATCCTTTGGCTCGGACCACTCCAGCTTAAGCAGCTGCTATCATCCAATCAAATCTGCCATTAAAATCCTGCACACATTAAAACTACAAAAAGGTTAGAAACTAGTAAGAGGGCTCCACTGTGTGAGCCCTCAAAAATAGTCTAAAACCCTAGAAATGAAATAAATAGAATGCAGAATCTAACGGTGGATTAATACATAAAAATATTACTTGCTTTAGAATCTATACCTCTTTTTCTGTTAACGCGGTGAGACCAAGCGACACCTGGAAGTGATGTAACTGTCAAATCGGCTGCGGAAGGCGCCCTGGTGCGATCGCTGAACGCCCGCGTGCTTCTGGATCGAGGTTGCAGACGTCGGTCTACGTCTGTGGCTGCGGGTAAACGCCCGTGGGCACTTGCGACAAGAATGGGGGATTCTGCAGAATGCTGCAGAAGGGATGGCGGCGAAGTTGGCGACGGATGCGGCGATGGATGCGATGAAAAGGGACGGCGATGGATGGGTAGGTTTAGCTGAAGAAGAGATAGATAGCGATAGATAACAAAAGAGAGATAGTAAAAGAGATAGGGTTTGAGCCATCAAGGTGACTCAATTTATAATCTACTCTTAGGGCACACTTTAGGGTTTTAATGACACTTTGAACGTGTGGCTAAGATTAAAGTGGATCCAAGGGTAGAGAATAAATCTAGGTTGTGAAACGGATTAAGATGGATGGACGGATGAGATTAAATGAAGGATGGATGGCTCAGATTAAATCACTTAAAGTATCTTTATATATATATTAAAATATATTAAAATATATATATAAATATTAATTTAAATAAATTTGGGAATGAAAAATGGCGGGAAAGGTGAAATTGGGCCAAATAATGGTGGGAAGGTGTGGATTTGGGCCAAATAATGGCGGGAAGGTGGATGACTGACACGTGGCTAACATGAAGGTATAGATGACTCACAAGTGGCTGGATTTTGGTGTCTACATTATCATTTTCATCATCAAAGGCTTCAACAAGTATTACATGTAAATAGTATTCATATGTCTCAAAAATTTCATCCATGGATTTTCTATTGATTAATTGTAATACCATATCTAACTTTCCTTCAAATTTTTCAATCAAATTCTTAATCCCAAATTTTATGACATCTACTTTTTTCTTTTTAATTATGAACTCTATATTATTGTACGTATTAATAAAATTTTACAACTTGATTCCTTTGAAGTTGACAACCATTTAACTCCTAGGTTTAAATAATTCAAATTCACTATTTTAATTCCTATGGAGTAGGAAACCTTGTGACTCCCTAGTTTAGAAAATATAATTTAAAATTTGCAAATTTTTTGTTTTAATAATCCTTTGATGTTGAAAACTTTTTACCTCTTAAATACTTAAATTTATAAAAATATAAAACTTTTCAAAGTGAACTCCAAATTTAAAAACCTTATTAAAAAAAAAAATTAATTAAATAAACTAGTTGAATTCTTTATCACTACAAACTTACAAAACTTCAAAAATTTAACTAACTTATCACTCCAAACTTATAAAATAAAAAATTAAAATACTTTCAAAAATAATTTTATGTAACCCTTATAACTCATAAGTCAAAATAAACTCCAAACCTTAGCTCCAAAAACCCTAACTATTAAATTAATCTTTGAAGGACTTCTTCCACTTTCACTTTGACTCATCTGCACACATCCCTAATTTACTATTTTGTTGAACCTATGCTTTGTAGATCATATGAATAACTTTTTATATGTTTCAACCACTTGCTACATCAATGTTTGCATGTAGTGACATTCAAAGAATGTTTCACTTCTTCTTGAAACATAAAACTTGAGCATTACTTTTGGTGAATCACCTTTCTAATGATCTTTGGTGCTTAAATGATCTTCTATCTACCACAAAAAACATCTCCTTCCTTACATGTTGGCTTTGTCTTCCTCATCAACTTATTATTTTGGTTTCCAAGAATGTTGACTTATGTTTTATAGGCTCACTCAAACTTCCACTATGTGTATCCTCTAAGTTAGCTTATTGCAATGGATTCTGTTACACTCATTATCTATAATGGTTTCCACTATACTTGATCTCTTATTTAGCTCACTATAGTTTCTTCGAATTCTACTTTAGTTATTTTTAAATATTTTTTTATATTGATTTAAATTCTTTGTTTGCAGGTTCAAGCTCCCAAATATTACTGTGACTGCATTGCTCTTTCTCTTCTCTTTAGCCACAAAAATACATGTCATGATATCATGAAAATTTTTTCTTCTTGCTCTTTCTCTTCTCTTTAGCCACGAAAATACAACATGTCGCGATATCGTGACACTTTTTCCTCCTTGCTCCTTTTTGTTGCTCTTAGCCGCGAAAATGTAACATGTCACAATATCACGACACTTTTGCCCCCTTGCTCCTGAAGAACACAAGCTTATACTGAGAGGGGGGGTGAATAGTATAAGACCACTTTTTACTTTTTCCTTCAATTCAACTTTCAATTCAATATTATGCAGTGTATAGATAGCAGAATCAAAAGTCGTAATCAAAACAATGCACAAAACACCATCCACAAAGAGACACAACAATTTACGTGGTTCACCCAATGTGGGCTACTCCACGGATAAAATATTTCACTAAATTTTATCAAATCAAAATCTGGGAATACCTTTCCCGATTACAAAGTTTATGGGCACCAACCCAAAGGAGACACCAATCCCCTAGCTCTGTTCTGGCTGGTGATCCTCTAGAAGACCTCTGCCTCCTCTGCCCTTAGCAAATGGAACTCTATCCATAGAAGACACCTGTCTTCCCTACTCTAGCTGGAGACCTCTGTCCTCAACTCTATCACCTCCAAAGCTGGTCCTCGAATTTGCACTAAACACAGTCCTTCGGTCTAGCACAAATGTCCTCGTTCTCTTTCTCTGATCTGCACCAAACACAGTCCTTCGGTCTGGCACAAATGTCCTCGAATCTGCACCAATCTCTGTCCTCAACTGATCCTCAATTCTGTTTCACAAAAGTGGTTCACAAGCTTTCACCACAGCTTGCTTGATCTTCACCCAAGTCTCTACCAAGACTTGTCTCAGTTCTGCTTTTCAAGTTCTCACTAGAACCTGCGCAAACTGCTCCAATACATACACAACTTCTGTGCTTTTATAGCTGCACTTCGCTTTCTCTCAGGCGTCTCTCTGCACACACTGTGCACTGTCTTCGCACACTCTATGCATCAACTCGCCCCTTCTACGCTATCTGTGCTCTTTCGGCTGTATCCCACACACTTCGATGCTCATTCAACAATGCATCCAACGACCGCTTCTGCTCCTTTGCGCAAACACAACAGCACCGTCTTCACGCACTCTGCTTCTCGACGATCAAACTTCTTCCCCGCACTCTATCTATGAAAGTCGCACTTCGAACGCACACTTCGAATCGATGCCTTAACTCTTCAAACAACCCTCCTTTTATACTAATACTTTCAAGATCAAAACCTTGATCTTAGTCGGATGCACAACCCTAAACTACGTCGGCTGCAAACCCTAATCTTCGTCGGCCCAAATTTAACTTTGTCGGCCTCACTCCCTCTGCAACTCTTCTATAGCTTCTACCGTGAAACTACAACATGTCGCGATATCGCGACACCTTTGCAACCGTACACTTCCTTTTGGCTTTTGTCATGATATCGTGACACAACTGCCTTCATCGACTTCAACTACGTTCTTGTCATGATATCACGACACTTCTATCTTTGTCAGCATCAACTTTGCTTTTGTCGCGATATCGCGACACTTCTCCCTTCGTCGACCTCCTTTCTGCTTTTGTCACGAAATCGTGACACTTCTGCCTCTGCAGACTTCGTCTTCACTTCTGTCATGAAATCATGACACTTTTGTCTTCATAGCCTTCCTCTCTACTTTTGTCATGAAATCGTGACACTTCTCCTATAGAAGGCCTGCATTCTATTTTTGTCGTGAAATCGTGACACTTTCTCCAACCGAACGCTGCTTTCTCAATCTATCGCGAAATCGTGACACTTTCTCTTCCTTGCACTCTTGACTGCTTGCACTAGCGAAAATGGAACATGTCATGAAATCGTGACACTTTCTCTGCCTTATGCTTTTCCTCCTTATGCCGAAACTGGAACATGTCATGAAATCATGACGCTTTCGCCTTCGAGCTCTTCCTTCTTGAAATCATCGCGAAATCATGACGCTTCTTCTGATGAAGACTTGCTTACTGTCTCTGTCATGAAATCATGACACTTCTAGCTTCCGTACATTTTCTCTTCAACATGTCACGAAATCGTGACATTTCTTACTCTGAAACCTTTCCTTTGCTGCATGTCACGAAATCATGACAGTTCTTACTTGGAACAATTTCATCTATAGCATGTCACGAAATCGTGATGGTTCTCACTTCGAACTCTGCAGCATGTCATGAAATCGTGACGCTCTTCGAGTTACTTTCTCTCTCTTCGAACTTGTCATGAAATCGTGACAATTCTCACTACGGACTCTTTCTACTGCATTATGTCACGAAATCGTGACACTTTTTCTTTTGGGCTCCTTCTCCTGCAACATGTCACGAAATCGTGACACTTTTTCGTCCGTACAATCTTCCTTGCAATATGTCACGAAATCGTGACATTTCTGATTCGAACATTCTCTCTCCTCTTTGAGTCATGAAACTGCGACATGTCGCGATATCGTGACACTTTTCTAAAAAAATTTCTCTCGCCTGTGTAAGTCACGAAAATGCGACATGTCACGATATCGCGACACTTTTCTAGAAAGCTTTCTCTCTCCTGCTTAAGTCGCGAAAATGCGACATGTCGCGATATCGCGACATTTTTCCAACTTACTTTCTTTCGAACCTGTCATGCCGAACCTTCATCAAAATAGATTATTTTACATCAAATCAAATTCCTTCCAAAGCTTCTTGACATCAATGACAACTTATTCACTTGAGCAAATGCAATGTACCCAAGGTACCCAAAATTGCCAACAATCTCCCCCTTTGTCATTGATGGCAAACCTTTACTGAAAACACGTCTCAGGAGTCAAAACTGAAACCAACTATGCTAACAACTGAGAAACTATGCCCTTTGAAGATTTGCTCCCCCTGACTTGAAGCTTTCCTCTCCACTTGAAGCTCTCCCCCTTACTCATATCTCTCCCCCTTTGTCATCAATGGCAAAGGGTCACCTTTGGGGCTCGGGACTAAGAATGAGCCTCTTAGCTTAGTCCCTCCCCCACCTCCTGATGAGATGATTAATTCTAGGGTGGGAGTAAAACTCCCATTAGGCACTGATCATCATCAGCGTCTATAATTTCCTTGTCGGGCCTTCTCCTGTTCTTGTCACTGTTCTTTTTCTTGTTATCATTCCTGTTCTTATCACTGTTCTTGTTCTTGTTCTCATCCCTGTTCTTGTTCATGCCTTGATCCTTGGACCTGTTTATACCACTGTTCCTATTCCTGTACCTTGGAAGATCAGCTCTACACTGTCTAGCTGTGTGACCGTCATTGTTGCACTTATAACAAGTAACAATGTTATTTCTTTTAGGCATACCTGTTCTTTGAATCCGCCAGTTCTGCCTAAACTTGTTCTGATCAAACCTGTTCCTGTTATTTACCTCGCAAAAGACTGCCTTGTGCCCGAACTGTTGACAAGAGTAGCAATACCCTCGAAAGAAACTAGCGCTTCTGAAATTGCCATTCACCTTCTTCACTTGAGCCATGCAATGTGCAGCCATGTGACCAAACCTGTAACACGCAAAACATCTGCCATGAAATTTACCTTTATTCGACTTCTTGGGTCCTGAAAACTTCTTCTTTTCATTCTGAATTTCGTTTTCTATTTCTGCGCATCTATCATCCAAGGACTCATAATCTGAAATACTTTCCTCATCAGAAATCTCTTCCTTTTGGAGTCTCTTACTAGACTCTCCAGCTTGTTCCTTGACAAAACCAAGGCCTGTTTTATCCGTTGTCTTTCTTTGACCTTTGATGAGTGACTTAACCTTTTTGGAGCTATCTTGAAACCTGTAAAGCTTATCCTTGTACTCTTTAGTTTCCTCTTTCAAAGAGGCCATTTTCTGTTCTAACTCACTATACTCAAGAACCTTAGACTCTAACTCATCCTTGAGTTCTTGTGTCTTAGCCATAGAGAAGTCAAGACTTTCCATGAGATCATCTCTCTCCATACAACATTCATCTAACTTATCCTTGAGTCTAGCATTCTTCTTTCTTTCCTTTTTCAAAACACTAAGAGCGTTAGTAAGTTCACTTTCAAGATCCTTTATTTGTTTGCTATCTGAATCATCAAAGTCTTTTTCAGCTTTCTTATCACTAGAGGTGCTACCTTTTTCGAAAACCATACATGCATCTTCCTTATGGTTTTCTGAAGCATCCTCATACATACTGGAAACCAAATCATTATTTGTGCAATCATCCTCAAGGTGACCAAAATTTCCACATCTAAGACATTTCATGATAATGAATCTATGTTTCGGTTCTTCCTCTTTTTCTGATATGAACAACATCTCATTTTCAGTATCACTTGAAGAACTTTCACTATCACTACTAGAACACTTACTTGCTTTGTCTAGGTATAAACTCTTCTTGTGCTTGTGAGAATACCTCTTTCCTTGATTGTTGCGCTCATCTTTGTTTTTCCTGTGATGCTTGTGCTTTTCAGAATCCTTGTTTTTAGAATCCTGTATATCTTCATCACTTTCGTTCTTGGGAATAGTACAGTCAGTAGCATAATGACCAAACTTTCCACAATTGAAACATCTTATATTTTTCATGCTTTTGTGCTTTCTAGAGAACTTGCCTTTCTTGCTGTAGTATGCTTCTTCATCACTGGAAGACTCATCACTCTCTTGAAGTCTGTTTACCCTTGGATTTCTTGGTAGCCTTGAAAGTCGCCTCTTTCTTGACATCAACCTTCACTTGAGTTCTCAACTCAAATGCTGCAAGTATACTATGGAGCTCATCCTTTTTCAACTTATCCAAATCTTTAGCTTCCTCAATAGCAGAAATATTTTCACTAAATCTATTAGGAAGAGATCTTAAAATCTTATCACAAACATCATTTTCAGCAAGCTCAAGACCTAAGTCTTTCATGGAGTTAACAACCTCATCCATACGAAGCATGTAGTCACTAATATTTTCATCATCATTCATCTTGAGTTGTTCAAACATACCTTTGAAGTGTCTCAACTTAGCCTTTCGGACATTTACATCACCTGTGTGAACCACCTGCAACTGTTTCCACATTTCACTAGCTGTCTTGCAGTGAATCACCTTGGTAAGATCTGCCTTCTGTAAACCTTTCAGGATTGCATTCATTGCTTTTGAATTGTTGTGATGTAGGAGCCTGTCTTCTTTAGTATAAGGACCATTTTTAGGAATAGTGTACCCGTCTTCAATCACTTCCCAAACCTCATTCCCAAGTGCCATTAGATGAACCTTCATCCTTGCACTCCAAAGACCAAAATCTGATCCATCAAGAATAGGTGCTGCATTGCCACTTGAATAATCCATTGTGTTCTTTACTGGCTTTTCCTTCAAGTTGTTAAACTTTTTGAAGGCACCCGCTCTAATACCAATTGAAGAACACAAGCTTATACTGAGAGGGGGGTGAACAGTATAAGACCACTTTTTACTTTTTCCTTCAATTCAACTTTCAATTCAATATTATGCAGTGTATAGATAGCAGAATCAAAAGCCGTAATCAAAACAATGCACAAAACACCATCCACAAAGAGACACAACAATTTACGTGGTTCACCCAATGTGGGCTACTCCACGGATAAAATATTTCACTAAATTTTATCAAATCAAAATCTAGGAATACCTTTCCCGATTACAAAGTTTATGGGCACCAACCCAAAGGAGACACCAATCCCCTAGCTCTGTTCTAGCTGGTGATCCTCTAGAAGACCTCTGCCTCCTCTACCCTTAGCAAATGGAACTCTATCCACAGAAGACACCTGTCTTCCCTGCTCTAGCTGGAGACCTCTGTCCTCAACTCTATCACCTCCAAAGCTGGTCCTCGAATTTGCACTAAACACAGTCCTTCGGTCTAGCACAAATGTCCTCGTTCTCTTTCTCTGATCTGCACCAAACACAGTCCTTCGATCTGGCACAAATGTCCTCGAATCTGCACCAATCTCTGTCCTCAACTGATCCTCAATTCTGTTTCACAAAAGTGGTTCACAAGCTTTCACCACAGCTTGCTTGATCTTCACCCAAGTCTCTACCAAGACTTGTCTCAGTTCTACTTTTCAAGTTCTCACTAGAACCTACGCAAACTGCTCCAATACATACACAACTTCTATGCTTTTATAGCTGCACTTCGCTTTCTCTCAGGCGTCTCTCTGCACACACTGTGCACTGTCTTCGCACACTCTGTGCATCAACTCGCCCCTTCTATGCTATCTGTGCTCTTTCGGTTGTATCCCACACACTTTGATGCTCATTCAACAATGCATCCAACGATCGCTTCTGCTCCTTTGCGCAAACACAGCAGCACCGTCTTCACGCACTCTGCTTCTCAACGATCGAACTTCTTCCCCGCACTCTATCTATGAAAGTCACACTTCGAACGCACACTTCGAATCGATACCTTAACTCTTCAAACAACCCTCCTTTTATACTAATACTTTCAAGATCAAAACCTTGATCTTAGTCGACTGCACAACCCTAAACTACGTCGACTGCAAACCCTAATCTTCGTCAGCCCAAATTTAACTTTGTCGGCCTCACTCCCTCTGCAACTCTTCTGTAGCTTCTACCATGAAACTACAACATGTCGCGATATCATGACACCTTTGCAACCGTACACTTCCTTTTGGCTTTTGTCACGATATCGTGACACAACTGCCTTCGTCGACTTCAACTACGTTCTTGTCATGATATCATGACACTTCTGTCTTTGTCAGCATCAACTTTGCTTTTGTCGTGATATCATGACACTTCTCCCTTCGTCGACCTCCTTTCTACTTTTGTCGTGAAATCGTGACACTTCTGCCTCTGTAGACTTCGTCTTCACTTCTGTCATGAAATCATGACACTTTTGTCTTCATAGCCTTCCTCTCTGCTTTTGTCACAAAATCGTGACACTTCTCCTATAGAAGGCCTGCATTCTATTTCTGTCATGAAATCGTGACACTTTCTCCAACCGAACGTTGCTTTCTCAATCTGTCACAAAATCGTGACACTTTCTCTTCCTTGCACTCTTGACTGCTTGCACTAGCGAAAATGGAACATGTCATGAAATCATGACACTTTCACTGCCTTATGCTTTCTTTATAAATGGAACATGTCATGAAATCGTGACGCTTTCGCCTTCGAGCTCTTCCTTCTTGAAATCATCATGAAATCATGACACTTCTTCTGATGAAGACTTGCTTACTATTTCTATCATGAAATCATGACACTTCTAGCTTCCGTACGTTTTCTCTTCAACATGTCATGAAATCGTGACATTTCTTACTTCGAAACCTTTCCTTTGCTGCATGTCACGAAATCATGACAGTTCTTACTTGGAACAATTTCATCTGTAGCATGTCACAAAATCATGACAGTTCTCACTTCGAATTCTGTAGGCATGTCATGAAATCATGACACTCTTCGAGTTACTTTCTCTCTCTTCGAACTTGTCATGAAATCACGACAATTCTCACTACGGACTCTTTCTACTGCATTATGTCATGAAATCATGACACTTTTTCTTTTGGGCTCCTTCTCCTGCAACATGTCATGAAATCATGACACTTTTTTGTTCGTACAATCTTCCTTGCAATATGTCACGAAATCGTGACATTTCTGATTCGAACATTCTCTCTCCTCTTTGAGTCGTGAAACTGCGACATGTCGCGATATCGCGACACTTTTCTAAAAAGCTTTCTCTCCCTCGTAAGTCATGAAAATGCGACATGTCGCGATATCGTGACACTTTTCTAGAAAGCTTTCTCTCTCCGCTTAAGTCGCGAAAATGCGACATGTCGCGATATCGCGACATTTTTCCAACTTACTTTCTTTCGAACTTGTCATGCCGAACCTTCATCAAAACAGATTATTTTACATCAAATCAAATTCCTTCCAAAGCTTCTTGACATCAATGACAACTTATTCACTTGAGCAAATGCAATGTACCCAAGGTACCCAAAATTGCCAACAGCTCCCTTTTGTTGCTCTTAGCCACGAAAATACATGTCGTGATATCGCGACACTTTTTCCTCCTTGTTATTTATCTTTGCTTTGGACCGCAAAAATGCAACATGTCGCGATATCGTGACACTTTTTCCCCCTTGCTATTTCTCTTCTCTTTAGCCATGAAGATACAACATGTCGCGATATCGCAACACTTTTTACTCCTTGCTCCTTTTTGTTGATCTTAGCTACAAAAATACAAAGTGTCGCGATATCGCGACACTTTTTCATTCTTGCTCTTTCTCTTTGCTTTGGACCGTGTCAATGCAACATGTCGCGATATCGCAACACTTTTTCCTCCTTGCTCTTTCCCTTCACTTTGAATTGCAAAAATCCAAAATCACGATATCACGACACTTTTTCCTCCTTGCGATGTTTTGATTTTTCTTTGATCTTTAGCATATGGGCCACTTTGATCTTTTTGGAAAATATGCAAAAAGGTGCATCAGTTTTTTTTCTGTAGTTAGTCATTTTTTGACTAACAGGAACTTATCAGATAGTTTCGTGTGAGGAGATCGTTGAAGATTGAAGTTGAATCTCTCCCAGTATTCCTTGAGAGACTCATCTTATTTCTACATCATGCTCAGGACCTCTTCTATGGAGTGTTTTGCTCTCTCGAAATATTGGTATTGCTCTAAAAAGAGCTTCTTCATTTGATCCCAAGTGGAAATGTGTTTGTCTCCTAGACCGATGAACCACCATAGAGCTGCATCGTCCAACGTGGAAGGAAAGATTTTTAGCTTCTATGTATCATATTTGTAGTCCACAAACCTGCATAAGATGTCAAACTTAAATAAAAATAGGTCAGGGTCCTCAATTGGGTATCCTCTGAAGGTCGGATGGTGAGTAGGGGATATGTTTTTCATTTTGGTATCTCCTACTCCATCAATCGGGAAACTAAAGCCAAATGAGACTTCTTGGTTTTCAACCATTTTTTTTAGGAAATGTGGTCTCTAATGTAGTCTTTATGGCCTTATGATCATTTAAGACTTTCTAATTCAAGGCTCTAAGATTGTCTAGTGTTATCGTCTGATCTTATACAACTTTCCACAATAAGGCTTCCTCTAAGGGTGTCCTATTAAACAAGGGATTTATGATGATTCATTCTTCCCCACGTTGATGGGATGAGGAGGCACTTTGCACAAAGTGCGGCTCCTCACTCCAATGGATTGCTGGAGGTGGGTCAGGCGAGTCTAATTCAAATTCATAATTTTTGGCTGACTTAGGTTCTGATGGATTGGTTTTTATAAACCAACCGTCAGGTCCACTTCTTCTCGAAGAACTCATCCAAGGTCAGATGGAAGGTTTCCAGGTATTTTAGATAATCTAGTTGAGATGCTTCCTTGGCAACGACGCCAAAATGTTGTGGGCCAAACAAGGTTAATTTCTTTATGACTTTTGTCACATGCTCGTGCATTTAATTTATCAACCCAGGGAGCTTCGTAAACTTGCGAAGGGTCTTGAACAAGATTGCTTACAATAACACTTGAGACGAGTTCTCTAGTTTGACTATTGGGGGGTGTTTCAAAATGGTCGTCAATCATTCATACACTCCTCAATAATTTACGTAAAAAAAAATTAAATCTACAAAAAGGAAATATTCATGCATTCCTAGAAATGAACCTACTAAAATACTGGAAATAACAATGTGATAAACAGTCTTATAAAAGTGGTAAACTAATCTAGAAAACATAGGAAAAATAGGGGAAGAAATAATGGCTTGGAGTGGGCCCAAGATCCAGCAGCTTCCTCCCAGCTAAACACGCACTTAGAAACTCTTAGAACTGTATTATAATTATCAAAGTATTACAATGCTTCTTCTGTATATCTCTCTATAATTACTATCAAAATATTCTATATCTTTCAGAGAGGTATGTGTGTGTTTATATAGCACACCCATAAATATTTTGTTGCAAAGAAGTTATAACAATCGATTCATTCCAGACTAAACTAAGATAGTCTAGTAAATGTGATCGATGTCTGCTAAAATTGGCATTCATTTCTAATGATGGCGTGTTCACTAATTTTTTTGTGCTTCACCTGGCATTAGTAGGACATTCTCATACGTCGATGCGATCCCCAATTTAACTCTACATGACGTAGATTTGGAATTGCACCAGTCGCTATTGTCCACGTCCTGCTTGTCTAGTCAACGAGCAAGGAACAAGGGTGTCTTCTCTATGAGGAAGGTGCCTAAGTATGTCGGGCACCTTCTCTAAGTGGAATTTGCCTTACTACCATTGGCACCTTCCTGGAAGATGAAGGTGCCTATATTATGTTGGCACCTTCCTATGAGAGGAAGGAACTTGCCTTCTAGTGGCGCCTTCCTGTCAGTGCCTTCCTTATGAGAGGAAGGCGCTTGCATTCTAGTGGAACGTTCCTTATGAGAGGAAGGCACTTGCCTTCTAGTGGAACCTTCCTTATGAGAGGAAGGTGCTTGCCTTCTAGTGGCGCCTTCCTGTTGGTGCCTTCCTGTGAGAGGAAGGCGCTTATTTTCATTTGGTGCCTTCTTTGAGGAGGAAGGCGTTGGCCTTCTATTGGTGCCTTCCTGGGAGAGGAAGGTGCATGTCTTTCCTTGGCACCTTCCTTGAAGAGGAAGGCGCCTACTTACGGTTGGCGCCTTCCTGGAAGAGGATGACGCCTATCGTCTCTGCGTTGATTCCGAATGAAACAAGGTGCCAGGTCCATGAAAAGACCTCGAATGATACAAATATGACTAAATCAACTACAATTCCACAAAAACACACTAAAAACACATGAATTAGATAACACATATAATTTCATCAAATAATTATATAATCATTCATAAACATATGCAATCCTTATTATATAGCCATATAATAATCAAGAAATTTTATACAAAATATGAGCATTTTTTATGCTCATCAAGCCTTAGAAACCTACTCTAAGACCTAATTAACAAAGGTTAGATTGTTCTCAATAGCTCTAATTATTAATCCTCCTATAACCAATACCTTTGAAGTTTTAAAATGTATTGCCCAAACATAATTATAATCAAAATATAGTGAATAATATTCATTATAGGAATATCCCATATCCAACAAAATAATGTTTAGGGCAATCCATTTTTTAGATCCCATTTGTATTATAACGAGGCAATACACATATTTCTTCATTTGACTAGTATTTTAAGCCTCCTTTGGTCCTTCACATAAAAATAACTCCCCCCGAATGACCACCATTAATCATTAAATCACAAGACAACTAAGAGAACTTTTGATTTGCTCCATCAACATGAAAGTACCCCTTCCAAAATCTTCCTTCTTGATATTTTTAGGATATATTTAACCCAGAGGGACATTTTACTTAAATATTTTAAAGAACAAGTTGTTCTTCAAGATCTCAACTCGAATGATATAATTTTTATGGTGGGTTCCATTAGGAGTAATCATGTAACTATATCATTAGAGTTCCATTAGGGTTAGAGATATCCTATTATACATCATGGGCCATATATATGATAGGTTCATCAAATGAATCCTAGTTGACAATGAATCTAGTCTCAACATTTGTAGCTTTAGATTCATTAGTCATTTTGGGCTAACTAAAACAATTTTAAAAAAATTGATTTTTTCATCAAGGCATTAGATAATGGAGATTATGATGCTATTGTCACTAGTGTTACCCATTATGACTCAACCCTAATATATTATTTACAAATGTACCATGGGGTACATTAGCATGTACCAAATAATGTAATATACTCCAACACCCCTAGTTGTTACATTATTTGGTTATTGAAGATTTTAGTCTTCAATATTTAAGTGTGAATCTTTAATATGTGATTTGTAAGGTTCTTGTTTCGGTACTTGTTTTATTTTTGCTATCATTTTCTTAATTTTTATGATCTTCTTCTACTTATTTATTTTGTTCTTTTTAGCCTTGATATTGATTTTTCTTGATTGTCTTCCTACAATTTCAATTCTTGTATTCCGATATTCTGCAACATTAGTATCTTTATCAAGAGTTTTATTGTAAGAGCTTTGAATTTATTTTCTTAAAATGGTTCATGTATGAGAATATTTCCTTTGTTTCTGACCTTAGAATCATTTGAATCCTTCTTTTCCTATGTAGTAACTTCTAAACATTCACTTAAAGCATCATAATAATTTTTTGAATTAGATGAACTTGAAATGTTCCTACTGCATGAAAAATGAAATATTATTTCTATAAATGATTCATTAATTTCCACTTTCTTCTTGGGAGTTTCAATCAACTCTTTTTGTTTTAAAATTTCATATTTATAAATCTTAAGTGAAAGCAATGTCATATACGTTATGCTACCAATATCTAGAGGTATCATAATATTATCATTTTCATCATCAATGGCTTCAACAAGTATTACATGTAAATAGTATTCATATGTCTCAAAAATTTCATCCATGGATTTTCTATTGATTAATTGTAATACCATATCTAACTTTCCTTCAAATTTTTCAATCAAATTCTTAATCCCAAATTTTATGAAATCTACTTTTTTCTTTTTAATTATGAACTCTATATTATTGTCCGTATTAATAAAAGTTTACAACTTAATTCCTTTGAAGTTGACAACCATATAACTCCTAGGTTTAAATAATTCAAATTCACTATTTTAATTCCTATGGAGTAGGAAACCTTGTGACTCCCTAGTTTAGAAAATATAATTTAAAATTTGCAAATTTTTTGTTTTAATAATCCTTTGACGTTGAAAACCTTTTACCTCTTAAATACTTAAATTTATAAAAATATAAAACTTTTCAAAGTGAACTCCAAATTTAAAAACCTTATTAAAAAAAAAAAATTAATTAAATAAACTAGTTGAATTCTTTATCACTCCAAACTTACAAAATTTCAAAAATTTAACTAACTTATCACTCCAAACTTATAAAATAAAAAATTAAAATACTTTCAAAAATAATTTTATGTAACCCTTATAACTCATAATTCAAAATAAACTCCAAACCTTAGCTCCAAAACACTAAATATTAAATTAATCTTTGAAGGACTTCTTCCACTTTCACTTTGACTCATCTGCACACATCCCTAATTTACTATTTTGTTGAACCTATGCTTTGTAGATCATATGAATAGCTTTTTATATGTGTCAAGCATTTACTACATCAATGTTTGCATGTAGTGACATTCAAAGAATGTTTCACTTCTTCTTGAAACATAACACTTGAGCATTACTTTTGGTGAATCACCTTTCTAATGCTCTTTGGTGCTTAAATGATCTTCTATCTACCACAAAAAACTTCTCCTTCATTACATGTTGGCTTTGTCTTCCTCCTCAGCTTATTATTTTGGTTTCCAAGAATGTTGACTTATGTTTTATAGGCTCACTCAAACTTCCACTATGTGTATCCTCTAAGTTAGCTCATTGCAATGGATTCTGTTACACTCATTATCTATAATGGTTTCCACTGTACTTGATCTCTTAGTTAGCTCACTATAGTTTCTTTGAATTCTACTTTAGTTATTTTTAAATATTTTTTTATATTGATTTAAATTCTTTGTTTGTAGGTTCAAGCTCCTAAATATTACTATGACTGCATTGCTCTTTCTCTTCTCTTTAGCCGCAAATATACAACATGTCGCGATATCGCGACACTTTTTCCTTCTTACTCTTTCTCTTCTCTTTAGCCACGAAAATACATGTCGTGATATCATGACACTTTTTCCTCCTTGCTCCTTTTTGTTGCTCTTAGCAACGAAAATGCAACATGTCACGATATCACGACACTTTTGCCCCCTTGCTCCCTTTTGTTGCTCTTACCCGTGAAAATACAACATGTTGCGATACCATGACACTTTTTCCTCCTTGCTCTTTCTCTTTGCTTTGGACCGCGAAAATGCAACATGCCGCGATATCGCAACACTTTTTCCCCCTTGCTCTTTCTCTTCTCTTTAGCCACGAAAATACATGTCGTGATATCACGACACTTTTTCCTCCTTGCTCCTTTTTGTTGCTCTTAGCCACGAAAATGCAACATGTCACGATATCACGACACTTTTGCCCCCTTGCTCCCTTTTGTTGCTCTTACCCGTGAAAATACAACATGTCGTGATATCGCGACACTTTTTCCCCCTTGCTCTTTCTCTTCTCTTTAGCCATGAAAATACATGTCGTGATATCACGACACTTTTTCCTCCTTGCTCATTTTTGTTGCTCTTAGCCATGAAAATACAAAGTGTCGCGATATCGTGACACTTTGTCATCCTTGCTCTTTCTCTTTGCTTTGGACCGTGAAAATGCAACATGTCGTGATATCACGACACTTTTTCCCCCTTGCTCATTCTATTTGCTTTGAACCGTGAAAATGCAACATGTCGTGATATCATGACACTTTTTCCTCCTTGCTCTTTCCCTTCTCTTTGAACCATGAAAATGCAACATGTCGCAATATCGCGAAACTTTTTCCTCCTTGCGGTGTTTTGCTTTTTCTTTGATATTTAGCATATGGTCCACTTTGATCTTCTTGGAAAATATGCAAAAATGTGCATCAATTGTTTTTCTATAGTTAGTCATTTTGTGACTAACAAGAACTTATCAGATAGTTTCGTGTGAGGAGATTGTTGAAGATTGAAGTTGAATCTCTCCCAATATTCCTCGAGAGCCTCATATTCTTTCTGCATCATGCTCAGGACCTCTTCTCTAGAGTCTTTTGCTCTCCCAAAATATTGGTATTGCTCTAAAAAGAGCTTCTTCATTTGATCCCAAGTGGAAATGTGTTTGTCTCCCAGACCAATGAACCACCGTAGAGCTGCATCGTCCAACGTGGAAGGAAATATTTTTAGCTTCTATGTATCATATTTATAGTCCATAGATCTGTATAAGACATCAAACTTAAATAAAAATAGGTTAGGGTCCTCAATTGTGTATCCTATGAAGTTTAGAAGGTGAGCAAGGGATATGTTTTTCATTTTGGAATCTCCTACTCCTTCATCAATCGAGAAACTAAAGCCAGATGAGACTTCTTGGTTGTCAGCCATTTTTTTAGGAAATGTGGTCTTTAATGCAATATTTATGGCCTTATGATCATTTAAGAATTTTTGAGTCAAGGCTCTAAGATTGTCTGGTGTTATCATACGATCTTCTACAACTTTCCACAATAGGGATTCCTCTAAGGATGTCCTATTAAACAGGGGATTTATGATGATTCTTTCTTCCCCATGTTGATGGGATGAGGAGGCACTTTTCACAAAGTGCGACTCCTCACTCCAATGGATTGCTGGAGGTGGGTCGGGCGATTCTAATTCAAATTCATAATTTTTGGCTGACTCAGGTTTTTATGGATTGGTTTTTATAAACCGACTGTCAGGTCCACTTCTTCTCGAAGAACTCATCCAAGGTTAGATGGAAGGTTTCCAGGTATTGTAGATAATCTAGTTGAGATGCTTCCTTGGAAACGATGCCAAAATGTTGTGGGCCAAATAAGGTTAATTTATTTTCAACTTTTGTCACATGCCCATGCATTGAATTTATCAACCCAGGGAGCTTCATAAAATTGCAAAGGGTCTTGAACAAGATTGCTTACAATACCACTTGAGATGAGTTCGCTAGTTTGACTATTGGGGGGTGTTTCAAAATGGTCATCAATCATTCATACACTCCTCAATAATTTACGTAAAAGAAAAATTAAATCTACAGAAAGGAAATATTCATGCATTCCTAGAAATGAACCTACTGAAATACTAGAAATAACAATGTGATAAACAGTCTTATAAAAGTGGTAAACTAATCTAGAAAACAAAGGAAAAATAGGGGAAGAAATACTGGCTTGGAGTGGGCCCAAGATCCAACAACTTCCTCCCAGCTAAACATGCACTTAGAAACTCTTAGAACTATATTATAATTATCAAAGTATTACAATGCTTCTTTTGTATATCTCTCTATAATTACTATCAAAATATTCTATATCTTTTAGAGAGGTCTGTGTGTGTTTATATAGCACACCCATAAATATTCTATTACAAAGAAGTTATAACAGTCGATTCATTCCAGACTAAACTAAGATAGTCTAGTAAATGTGATCGACGTATGGTAAAACTAGCATTTGTTTCTAATGGTGGTGTGTTCATTGATTTGTTTGGGCTTCATCTGGCATTGGTATGACATTCTCATACATCGATGCGATCCCCAATTTAACTCTACATGACGTAGAGTTAGAGCTACACTAGTCGTTGTTGTCCACATCATGCTTGTCTGGTCAACGAGCGAAGAACAAGGGCATCTTCTCTATGAGGAAGGTGCCTAAGTATGTCGGGCACCTTCTCTATGTGGAAGTTGCCTTACTACCATTGGCACCTTCCTAGAAGAGGAAGGTTCCTATATTCTGTTGGCACCTTCCTGTGAGAGGAAGGCACTTGCCTTCTAGTGGCGCCTTCCTGTCGATGCCTTCCTTATGAGAGGAAGGCGCTTGCATTCTAATGGAACCTTCCTTATAAAAGGAAGGCACTTGCATTCTAGTGGTGCCTTCCTTATGAGAGGAAGGTGCTTTCCTTCTAGTGGTGCCTTCATGTCGGTGCCTTCCTATGAGAGGAAGGTGCTTATTTTCCTTTGGCACCTTCCTTGAGGAGGAAGGCGCTGGCCTTCTATTGGCGCCTTCTTGGGAGAGGAAGGTGCATGTCTTTCCTTGGCACCTTCCTAGAAGATAAAGGTGCCTACTTACGCTTGGTGCCTTCTTGGAAGAGGAAGGCACCTACCGTCTCTACATTGATTCTGAAAGAAACAAGGTGCCAGGTCCATGAAAAGACCTCGAATGAACCAAATCTGACTAAATCAACCACAATTCCATAAAAACACATTGAAAACACATGAATTTGATAACATGCATAATTTCATAAAATAATTATATAATCATTCATAAACATATGCAATCCTTATTATACAACCGCATAATAATCAAGAAAATGTATACAAAATATGAGCATTTTTTATGCTCATCAAGCCTTAGAAACCTACTCTAATACCTAATTAAAAAAGGTTAGATTGTTCTCAATAGCTCTAATTATTAATCCTCCTATAACCAATACCTTTGAAGTTTTAAAATGTATTGCCCAAACATAATTATAATCAAAATATAGTGAATAATATTCATTATAGGAATATCCCATATCCAACAAAATAATGTTTGGGGCAATCCATTATTTAGATCCCATTTGTATTGTAACGAGGCAATAACACATAATTCTTCATTTGACTAGTATTTTAAGCCTCCTTTGGTCCTTCAAATAAAAATAACTCCCCCCGAATGACCACCATTAATCATTAAATCACAAGACAGCTAAGAGAACTTTTGATTTGCTCCATCAACATGAAATTACCCCTTCCAAAATCTTCCTTCTCAATATTTTTAGGATATATTTAACCCATAGGGACATTTTACTTAAATATTTTAAAGAAAAAGTTGTTCTTCAAGATCTCAACTCAAATGATATAATTTTTTTGGTGGGTTCCATTAGGAGTAATCATGTAACTATATCATTAGAGTTCCATTAGGGTTAGAGATATCCTATTATACATCATGGGCCATATAAATGATAGGTTCATCAAATGAATCCTAGTTGATAATGAATCTAGTCTCAACATTTGTAGCTTTAGATTCATTAGTCATTTTGGGCTAACTAAAACAATTTCAAAAAAATTGATTTTTTCATCAAGGCATTAGATAATGGAGATTATGATGCTATTGTCACTAGTGTTACCCATTATGAATCAACCCTAATATATTATTTACAAATGTACCATGGGGTACATTAGCATGTACCAAATAATGTAATATACTCCAACACCCCCAGTTGTTACATTATTTGGTTATTGAAGATTTTAGTCTTCAATATTTAAGTGCGAATCTTTAATATGTGATCCATAAGGTTCTTGTTTCGGTGCTTGTTTTATTTTTGCTATCATTTTCTTAACTTTTATGATCTTCTTCTACTTATTTATTTTGTTCTTTTTAGCCTTGATATTGATTTTTCTTGATTGTCTTCCTACAATTTCAATTCTTGTATTCCGATATTCTACAACATTAGTATCATTTATCAAGAGTTTTATTGTAAGAGCTTTGAATTTATTTTCTTCAAATGGTTCATGTATGAGAATATTTCCTTTGTTTCTGACCTTAGAATCATTTGAAGCCTTCTTTTCTTATGTAGTAACTTCTAAACATCCACTTAAAGCATCATAATAATTTTTTGAATTAGATGAACTTGAAATGTTCCTACTGCATGAAGAATGAAATATCATTTCTAGAAATGATTCATTAATTTCCACTTTCTTCTTGAGAGTTTCAATCAACTCTTTTTGTTTTAAAATTTCATATGTATAAATCTTAAGTGAAAGCAATGCCATATACGTTATGCTACCAATATCTAGAGGTATCATAATATTATCATTTTCATCATCAATGGCTTCAACAAGTATTACATGTAAATAGTATTCATATGTCTCAAAAATTTCATCCATGGATTTTCTATAGATTAATTGTAATACCATATCTAACTTTCCTTCAAATTTTTCAATCAAATTCTTAATCCCAAATTTTATGAAATCTACTTTTTATTTTTAATTATGAACTCTATATTATTGTCCGTATTAATAAAATTTTACAACTTGATTCCTTTGAAGTTGACAACCATATAACTCCTATGTTTAAATAATTCAAATTCAGTATTTTAATTCCTATGAAGTAGTAAACCTTTTGACTCCCTAGTTTAGAAAATATAATTTAAAATTTGCAAATTTTTTGTTTTAATAATCCTTTTATGTTGAAAACATTTTACCTCTTAAATACTTAAATTTATAAAAATATAAAACTTTTCAAAGTGAACTCCAAATTTAAAAACCTTATTAAAAAAAAAATAATAATTAAATAAACTAGTTGAATTCTTTATCACTCCAAGCTTACAAAACTTCAAAAATTTAACTAACTTATCACTCCAAACTTATAAAATAAAAAATTAAAATATTTTCAAAAATAATTTTATGTAGCCCTTATAACTCATAAGTAAAAATAAACTCCAAACCTTAGCTCCAAAAACCCTAAATATTAAATTAATCTTTGAAGGACTTCTTCCACTTTCACTTTGACTCATCTGCACACATCCCTAATTTACTATTTTGTTGCACCTATGCTTTGTAGATCATATGAATAGCTTTTTATATGTTTCAAGCACTTGCTACATCAACGTTTGCATGTAGTGACATTCAAAGAATGTTTCACTTCTTCTTGAAACATAACACTTGAGCATTACTTTTGGTGAATCACCTTTCTAATGCTCTTTGGTGCTTAAATGATCTTCTATCTACCACAAAAAACTTCTCCTTCCTTACATGTTGGCTTTGTCTTCCTCATCAGCTTATTATTTTGGTTTCCAAGAATGTTGACTTATGTATTATAGGCTCACTCAAACTTCCACTATGTGTATCCTCTAATTTAGCTAATTGCAATGGATTCTGTTACACTCATTATCTATAATGGTTTCCAATGCACTTGATCTCTTAGTTAGCTCACTATAGTTTCTTTGAATTCTACTTTAGTTATTTTTAAATATTTTTTTATATTGATTTAAATTCTTTGTTTGCAGGTTCAAGCTCCCAAATATTATTGTGAATGCATTGCCTCAAGAGCTTTCAAATGTCATACCTCCTTGAAGCTTAAACTTTCTTTTTATTGATGTTACTCTTTCTACTAAAACTGAATGCTTATCATTTTAATTCACTAAGTGTAATTTTGATCTCTATAACACCTTCACAAAAATCTATGATTCCTTTGCTTATTATTTATGACATCTTCACTATTATGCCTTTGCTTATTCTCTATGAAGTATTCTCTATAATACCTCTACTTATTTTTTGTGACATCTTCACTATTATGTTGAACCGTAAGCTTATTTGTTCCTCTTCTTTATACATTGAATACTTCAATGTACTACTTATTTGTTCCTCTTCTTTATACTTTGAATACTTCAATGTACTACATTTTTCTTCTACTGTATATTTGAATTCCACAAATATATTCAAATTTATATTTTCTTTGCAATGTATACTTATGCTTTCTACCTTCTTCCTTGATCTGTAAAATAGTTTCTATATTTTTTATAAAAGCTTCTATCAAATATCTCTTTATATAAATAATCTTTTTTTTTCAATGTTCGTTTCTTGGGTCAATGTCAAGGTCAATGTGACATAAATTTGCTTCTATTTTCAAGTTCAATACTTATTATGACCTCAATCCTTTTTCTTATATCATGGTCTACCTTTATGACCCAAATCCTTTTCTTATGTCAAGGTATATCTTTATGACCTAAATCCTTTTCTTATGTGAAGGTCTATCTTTATGACTTAAAATTTTTTCTTATGTCAAGGTCAATATCTTTGTGATAGGAATCATCTTAATATGTCAAGGTCAATATCTCTATGACCTGAAATCTTCTTAATAGCTTGCAACTCTTCAACCAATGTAAATTCTAAACCAATGCTAAGCTATATAAAGTAAGCTATATGTTTTTAGTCTTACAATGACACTGAGAGGGGGGGTGAATCAGTGTAGCTCTATAAACATAAATTTATAGCTCTTAATACCGTAGCAATTAAAACTTATTACTAGATACAACAAGCATAACAAGAGAGCATCACATAAAACAAGATTTAATGAGGTTCACCAATGTGGCTACTCCTCAAAAATTGACTTCTTGGACTACCATCCAAATCTAGCATTTTCAAAGTACCAACTTTACAATCAATTTAACAGAACCCACTAGAAGGAGCACCAACACCTAATTTACCAACACCAACTAGAAGGAGCACCAACCCCTGATTTATCTTTGTTTTTGCAAGACCCTGACTGGTCTTCTAGACCTTTGCATTCTTTGTGCACTTTTCTCTCTCTGCGTAATCACTTTGCACACTCTGCTTCATTATAGTCAACCTTCACGATCGTCTTCTCCCTTTTGTTCACTCTACTCTCTCTGCACAATCACTTTACACACTCTGCTTCGTTATAGTTGACCTTCATGATCATCTTCTCCCTTTCATGCACTATGCTCTCTTTGAAAATTTTGCACTTAGCACGATTCGACATGACTTGCTCTCTGCGCACTACGACCGAACTTCGCACTCATCAACATAATAAAATTCTCCAAATAGCCCTCCTTTTATAACAACATTTTCATGATGAAAACCCTAATCTTAGTCGGTTGTAAACCCTAATATTAGTCGGCTTTCATAACAACTGTAAACACTAATTTTATTTGGCTATCATCGGTCTTCGTTGGCTTCAACTTAACCACAAAAATACAACATGTCGCAATATCGCAACACTTTTATTTCTCTCTTTCTCCTTGCATCGGACCATGAAAATGCTACATGTCACGATATCATGACACTTTTTCTTCTTGCTCTTTCTCTTAGCATTGGCCCATGAAAATACAACATGTCACGATATCGTGACACTTTTGCCTCTGTACGCTTTCTCTATTCTTTTGTCACAATATTGCGACACTTCTGCTTCCAAAGACTTCGACTTTACTTTTGTCATGATATCACGACACTTCTGCTTCCAAAGACTTTGACTTTGCTTTTGTTGCGATATCGCGACACTTTTGCCTTCGTAGTCTTCAACTTAGCTTTTGTCATGAAATTGCAACACTTCTGCTTTCGTACTTAGCTTCTTTGATTTTGTTGTGAAATCATGACACTTCTGCCTTCGAAGTCTTCTCTACTTTTATTGCAAAATCACGACACTTCTACTTTCGTACTTAGCTTCTTTGCTTTTGTCACAAAATCGTGACACTTATGCCTTTGAAGTCTTCTTCTCTGCTTTTTTTGCAAAAATGCGACATGTCGTGAAATCGCGACACTTTTCCAACTTACTTTCTCTCTCCTATTTTAGTCGCAAAAATGCAACATGTCACGAAATCGTGACACTTTTCCAACTTACTTTCTCTCTCCTATTTTAGTCGTGAAAATGCAACATGTCACGAAATCATGACAGTTTTTCTTGCTTTCTCTTTCTATTCCAACATGTCGCGAAATCGTGACATTTTTTCCACTTGCCTTTTTCTCTTCCAACATGTCGCGAAATCACGACAGTTTTTCCTGCTTTTTCTCTCTCTTCCAACATGTCGCGAAATTGCGACAGTTTTTCCACTTGCCTTTTTCTCTTCCAACATGTCGTGAAATTGCGACAATTTTTCTTGCTTTTTCTCTCTCTTCCAACATGTCGCAAAATCGTGACAGTTTTTCCACTTGTCTTTTTCTCTTCCAACATGTCGCAAAATCGTGACAGTTTTTCTTGCTTTTTCTCTCTCTTTCAACATGTCACAAAATCATGATAGTTTTTCTTACTTTTTCTCTCTCTTCCAACATGTCACGAAATTGTGATAGTTTTTCTTTCCTGTTGTATATGTCGCGATATTGCGACACTTTTCTTACTTGTCTTTTTCTTTGATCTTTTGCATATGGGCCACTTCGGTCTTCTTAGAAAATCACTGTACATACTCTAAATAACCTTTGAACTCCTGTATTCTACATCTAAATAGATTTTGAACTTCCTATCCACTGCATCAATAGATCTATCTAACTGTGTTGACAATAATGACAATACTATTGCTGCACCTTGCTCAACAATATCCCCCTTTGGAATTGTTGGCAACACATGTGCAATTTCCTATAACTCTTCTCCCCCTTTGACAATAATACCAAAGGGCTACTGCAGACTCCCCTTGAGTCCATGCACAACATTCTCAGGAAAAATTTATTACACTTAGAAAAAATCATGAACATGATCTAAAAGATAATCAAATACTTAAATGCCCCCCCTAAAAATGTGATCCTTGTAGCTAGTCAATTCTTGGGAAGTGTGACCACTCCCAATTTATTGTGAAGGTACTCAAAAACTTCCTTGGGCAATGGTTTTGTGAAGATATATGCTACTTGCTCTGTAGTTGGAACAAAATCCAACTTAACCTCACCTTTTGCAACTTTCTCCTTCAAAAAGTGATACTTGATAGCAATGTGTTTTGTGCATGAATGCATAACCAGATTCTTGGAGATGTTAATTGCACTGGTGTTATCACACTTAACTGATATTGGCTCACTAAAGCTAATACCAAGATCTTTCAGGGTTTGTTTCATCCATAATACCTGCGTACAACATGTTGTCGCTGCAATATATCCTGCCTCTATTGTCGATAAAGAAACTGACTCTTATTTCTTACTGTGCCATGCAACCAACCTGTCTCCAAGATAGAATGCACCTCCACTGGTACTCTTTCTATCATTTACACATCCTGCCCAATCTGCATCTGAATACGCAATAAGGGTGAAGTACTTACCTTTCAGATACCATAACCCATACTCCATAGTACCCTTGAGGTACCGAAGAATTCTCTTTATTGCTGTCACATGAGTCTCCTTGGTATTAGCCTAAAATCATGCTACCATGCATACTGCCTACAAAATATCTGGTCTAGTAGCTGTCAGGTATAGTAAGCTCCCAATCATAGATCTGTACATGGTTTGATCAACAGGTGGAGATTTGTCATCCTTGCTCAACTTGCAACCTATCATCATGGGAGTGCTAACTGGCTTAAAATCCTCCATTGTGAACTTTTTAACATCTCTTTCACATATTTAACTTGAGAAATAAATATGCCCTTATTATTTTGATTAACTTGCAACCCGAGGAAATACGAAAGTTCACCAATCATTGACATTTAAAATTCTTTTTGCATATTATTTTCTAAATCTTTGCATGACTCATATTTGCTACTGCCAAATATGATATCATCTACATATACAAAAAGAACAATAAGATGCCCAATTTCTGTTTTGACATACAAATTACTATCCACCATACCTTTCTTAAACCCTTGTTGAGTGAGATAGTTGTCTAGCCTTGCATACCATGCTCGGGGTGCCTGTTTTAAGCCATATAATGCTTTCTTCAACTTGCAAACCACGTTGGGATCATCACCAAGTTGGAAATCATCAGGTTGCTCAATATAAACCTCTTCTTCAAATTTCCCATTCAAAAATGTTGATTTCACATCCATTTGATAAACTGTGAAATTCTTGTAGACTGCTAAAGCCAAAAACATTCTAATTGCCTCTAGTCTAGCTACTAGTACAAAATTTTCCTCAAATTCAATGCCTTCAACTTGTGCATAACCCTTACATACCAATCTTGATTTATTTTTGACTACTTGTCCGTCTTCATTCAATTTGTTTCGAAAAATCCATTTATTCTCGATTATGTTTTTATTTGCAGGTCTAGGTACTAACTCCCAAGTTTTGTTTTTCTTGATCTGATCTAATTCTTCATTTATTGTCTTCATCCAACTTTCATCTTTACTTGCGTCAGTAACATTTTTGGGCTCAATGTTGGATAATAGAGAGTAGTTACTTACTACTCTTCTTCTTGTCTGAACACCAACTTTGGGGTCTCCAATTATTTTCTCTCTAGGATGATTTTTTTGCTAGCTGCTTGTTTTGAATTTATTATTTTCTTCCACTTTTGAATCACAACTTAAATCATTTGAGTCAATTTTCTATATCTTTTCGGTTTTGTTTTCCTCATCTCCTTCAATAACCTCTTCATAAATTGGGTAGTTATGTTCATAGCTAATTACTCGTTCTCTACCTTCATCAAATTTAACATCGACACTATCCACAATTTTCTTTAGCATCTTGTTGTAGCATTTGTAAGCTTTGCTTTTTGACAAATAACCAACAAAAATACCTTCATCCACTTTATCTTCAAACTTACCAAGATTATCTTTGGTTCTTTTGATGTAGCACTTGCTGCCAAAAATTTTGAGGTGTTTTGCTATTTCCCTTTTATCGAACCATAACTCATAAGGATTTTTGCTTTCATGTGTTCTTAGCATGTACCTATTTTGCATATACATCGTAGTATGGACTGTTTCTTTCCAAAATCTATCTGCTACTCTGCTTTCAGCCAACATAGTTCGTGTAATTTCCTGCACTGTCATGTTCTTTTTTTCTACCACTCCATTCTATTGAGGTGTCCTGGCTACTGAAAACTGTCTCCTAATATCATATTTTTCACAGTACTCTGTAAACTCCTCTAAAATGAATTCTCCTCCTCTATATGATCTTAAACATTTGATCCTCTTTCCTATTTCATTCTCAACATGGTTTTTGAAAATCTTGAACATGTTAAGAGCTTCTGATTTATGCTTCAAAAAAAATATCCATGTCATTTTGGAATAGTCATCAATGCACAACATAAAATATTTGTCACTATTTATGCTTTGTGTTCTCATGGGTCCACATAAATCAGTGTGTATTAGTTCCAACGGTTTGCTTGTGTAGTACTCTTTTGTTTTGAATGTGACTCTAGTTTGCTTCCCCTTTTGGCATGAAGCACAAATGCTATTTGCAGGTTTGCTGATGGTGGGAATATCTCTCACTACCCTTTTTGAGTTGATTTTTACTAGATTATCAAAACTGATATGATCGAGTCTCTTGTGCCACAACCAATTTTCTTCTTCTTGTCCAATAAAACAAGCTCCTTTTGAAGTCTCTGAGAGCATGTACAGGTTTCCAGATGTCCTTGATCTAGTTGCTATCAATTTTCCACTATTTTTTTTTCTAACTTCACAACCTTGCTTCTTAAAAACTACTTCATGACCTTTATCACAAATCTGACTTATGCTCAACAAGTTATGTTTCAAACCATCCACAAACAAGACTTATTTTGACTTAATATTTTTGTCACTAAATTTAACTGAACCTTTGCCAACTATCTTAGCTCCATCATTATTTCCAAACTTTACTGAACCACCTTCATATTTTTGTAACTTCTCAAATTTTTGTTTGTCACCTGTCATATGACTGGAGCATCCACTATCAAGTATCCATGGTACATATTTATTCTATGCTTTAAATGCTATTTGTACAATTAAGGATTCCTTTTCTTCCTTAAGTCACTCTTTTTCTTTCCACTCCATTTTGATAGTAGTTTTGGGCTCTTGTTTTGCCTTTCCCTTATCAATAGCTTGTGCATATTTTTTGGGAAGTTTTCTATTTTGTCTCATCCTATTTGGTTGAAATTTTATTCCCTGAAACTAATTTGATGTAAATGTACTTCTATAGTTTCTTGCAATGTGCTCAAAATTATGACAGTTATAACATTCTACTGTATAATTCATCAAAGAAGAAAAAGCATTTCTACTGGTGAAATTTCTTAGTCTTACATTATATTTGCAGTCTGAGATTTTATGTCCATAGCCATTGCATTTAAAATAGAAACCAAAAAAGGGATAATTGAACCTGGGGGATGGTCTTTGCCATGTTGTCATAGGAGCCATAGGTCTTCTTCTTCTTTGATGTGTGACTGGTGAATCCATCATTGCCAATTCTCCTTTCGTGCTTGGCATTATTGCTTTATTTTGCATGAGATGTTTTTTCTTGATCAACCTATTTCTTATTTTCATTCTTTATGGATTCTACATTTTTGGCCTTTGATCCATTTGATGATTCTCTTTTGATGAAACCCAGACCAAATTTGATGCCTACAGGCCTTTGGTCATTTATAATCTTATCTAGCTTCATAGAACTTTCTTCGTGTTTGTGATAACAACTAATTTTATGATTCATCTCTTCTATCTGCATCCGTAAACCAACATTCTCTTCTTCTAGTTTGTAGCAATAATCTATTTTCATGGTAATTTGTACTTCAAGATCTTCAAATATTTTCTTGTATTCTTCTGTCTATACTTTCAGACTGGTTATGATTTCATTTGCATCCTCAAGCCTTTTTGAAATTTTCTTATTCTTTTTCTTCTCTATTTTCCATTCTTCAAGTGCAGAGATCAACTCACCTTCTAGATCTAATTTAGCCTCAAGTTTTTCACCACATACTTCATATTTAACTCCTTCATTTTCTTCTTCAAATGCCATGAAAAGAGCTTCACATGTTTCCTCTTTAGAATCCTCATCGAAGCCGTCTTCTAATGAACTGGCATTCCTGGAGATGAAATTTTTCTTCTTGAAGTTGCCTTTTCTGAAATTCATTTTCTTCTTCTAGTAACTTCTTTCTTGGTGTGATCCTTCATCATTTTTGTTCTTCTCATTAAGTGGACATTTAGTCGCAAGATGCCCAACACCTCCACAGTTGAAACATTTAAGCGATAGCTTTCCTCTGTATTTTCCTTTTCCCATTTTTAGTTTTCTAACAAAGTTTGCTTCCATTTCATCTGATGTCTCTTCTTCCTCGGACTCCTGTTTTGTGTTTTTATTTTTAAGGGCTTTAAAAGCCACTTCTCTGTCTTTGGGTTTACATCTTCCTATCCTCATATCATATGCAGTCAAAGAACCATACATCTCATCTATACTAAAATAATTTATATTTTTAGCTTCTTCTATCGCTAAAACTTTAGAATCAAACCTTTGAGGAAGAGATCTTAATACCTTTTTCATGACGGTAGAGTCTTCGATATCCTCGTCGAGTCCTCTGACACATTAATGATTCCATTAACTCTCAGCATATATGCCTCAATTTTTTCATCATCATTCATCTTTAATGCTTCGAACTAAGCTCAATGTGTCTATAACTTGGCCTCCTTAATCTTATCATCACCTTCATGAATATTCCTTATTTTGTCCCATATTTCTTTTGTCATTTTACATCTCATGATCTTTACTAGTTCACTATTTGCTAATGCACACATGAGAGCATTCTTTGCTTTTGACTTATTGTCAAACAGTTTCTTTTCATCAGCCTCATTTGGAGGAGTGATGGGTATTGTGTATCCACTAACTATTGAATCCCAGATGTCGTATCCCAAAGCACAGAGATATGTCTGCATCTTAATTCTCCAGAATGCATAATTAGATCTGTCAAACAATGGTGCTTTGTTTGATGAGAAGCCTTCATCACATGTCATTGTGTTACTTCCAAGATCACCCTAGCTGATTAAGCTTGTATAGAAACTTAGCTTTGATACCAATTGTTAGTATTACAGTGACACTAAGAGGGGGGGTGAATCAGTGTAGCTCTATAAACTTAAATTTATAGCTCTTAATACTATAGCAATTAAAACTTATTACTAGATAGAACAAGTATAAAAAGAAAGCATCACACAACACAAGATTTAATGAGGTTCACCAATGTGGCTACTCCTCAAAAATTGACTTCTTGGACTACCATCCAAATCTAGCCTTTGTAAAGTACCAACTTTACAATCAATTTACCAGCATCCACTAGGAGCACCAACACCTGATTTACTAGCACCAACTGGAAGGAGCACCAACCCCTGATTTATCTTTGTTTTTACAATACCTTGACTGGTCTTCTTCACCTTTGCATTCTCTGTGCACTCTGCTCTCTCTACGTAATCACTTCACACACTTTGCTTCATTACAGTCAACCTTCATGATCGTCTTCTCCCTTTCGTGCACTCTACTCTCTCTACGCAATCACTTCGCACACTCTACTTCGTTACAGTCGACCTTCACGATCGTCTTCTCCCTTTTGTGCACTCTGCTCTCTTTGTGAATTTTGCACTTAGCATGATTCGACACGACTTGCTCTCTGTGCACTATGACTAAACTTTGCACTCATAGACATAATAAAATTCTCCAAACAACCCTCCTTTTATAACAATATTTTCATGATGAAAACCCTAATCTTAGTCGGCTGTAAACCCTAATCTTAGTCGACTTTCATAAAAATTGTAAACCCTAATTTTAGTCGACTGTCATCGATCTTCGTCGACTTCAACTTAACCGCAAAAATGCAACATGTCGCGATATCGTAACACTTTTATTTCTCTCTTTCTCCTTGCATCGGACCACGAAAATGCTACATGTCATGATATCGTGACACTTTTTCTCCTTACTCTTTCTCTTAGCTTTGGCCCACGAAAATACATGTCATGATATCGTGACACTTTCGCCTCTGTACACTTTCTCTATTCTTTTTTCGTGATATCGTGACACTTTTTCTTCCAAATACTTTGACTTTGCTTTTGTCGCGATATCACGACACTTCTACTTCCAAAGACTTCAACTTTGCTTTTGTCATGATATCGCGACACTTCTGCCTTCGTAGTCTTCAACTTAGCTTTTGTCACAAAATCATGACACTTTTGCTTTTGTACTTAGCTTCTTTGCTTTTGTCGTGAAATCACGACACTTTTGCCTTTGAAGTCTTCTTCTTTGCTTTTTTCATGAAATCGCGACACTTCTACTTTCATACTTAGCTTCTTTGCTTTTGTCACAAACTCGTGACACTTCTGCCTTCGAAGTCTTCTTCTCTGCTTTTGTCACGAAAATGTGACATGTCACAAAATCATGACACTTTTCCAACTTAGTTTCTCTCTCCTATTTTAGTCATGAAAATGCGACATGTCGCAAAATCGTGACACTTTTCCAACTTACTTTCTCCTATTTTAGTCGCGAAAATGCGACATGTCACGAAATCGTGACACTTTTCCAACTTACTTTCTCTCTCCTATTTTAGTCGTGAAAATGCGACATGTCACGAAAACGTGACACTTTTCCAACTTACTTTCTCTCTCCTATTTTAGTCGTGAAAATACGACATGTTGCGAAATCACGATAGTTTTTCCTGCTTTCTCTTTCTCTTCCAACATGTGAAATCGCGACAGTTTTTCCACTTGCCTTTTTCTCTTCCAACATGTCGCAAAATCGCGACAATTTTTCTTGCTTTTTCTCTCTCTTCCAACATGTCGTGAAATCGCTATAGTTTTTCCACTTGCCTTTTTCTCTTCCAACATGTCGTGAAATCGCGACAGTTTTTCCTGCTTTTTCTCTCTCTTCCAACATGTCACGAAATTGCGACAGTTTTTCCACTTATCTTTTTCTCTTCCAACATGTCACGAAATCACAACATTTTTTCTTGTTTTTTCTCTCTCTTCCAACATGTCGCAAAATCATGACAATTTTTCTTGCTTTTTCTCTCTTCCAACATGTCATGAAATCACGACAGTTTTTCTTGCCTGCTGTATATGTCACGATATCGCGATACTTTTCTTGTCTTTTTCTTTGATCTTTTGCATATGGGCCACTTCGATCTTCTTGGAAAATCACTGTACATACTCTGAATAACTTTTGAACTCCTGTCTTATACATCTGAATAGCTTTTGAACTTCCTATCCACTGCATCAACAGATCTATCTGACTGTGTTGAGAACAATGACAATACTATTGCTGCACCTTGCTCAACATATGTTTCTTTATCTTTCTTCAATACTGATATTTTAGATATTGATATATATATCTTCTTCCTTTATATTGGTATCTTCTATCTATCTTAGGAAACTTTGAATGCTTCTCAATCTACTACAACTTTTATTTTTGATCTTCTTTCTTTCTTCTTTGTGTTGTTATCTTCTTTCTTATTTTTGTTGTTATCTTATTTCTTTTGCTTTCTTATCTCTATACTTAGAAGCTAAAAATCTTCTCTATATAATATAAAAAGCTTATCAAAATTTTATTTCTTTCTCCTCTATCATTGAAATTTCAAAATCTTAAATCTTGAAACTTTAATATGTTTTTCTTCCAATATATTATCAAGGTGATTTTGAATGTCCTTGAAACTTCAATTTTATTTTGAGTTGGAAATAATCAATGTCAAGGGATATCTATGTCCCTGAATATTCAACTTTCTTGTGATTTGGAAATAATCAATGTCAAGGGATATCTATCTCTAAATATTCAACTTTCTATAATATAACTGAGTCTTGGTCTTCACTGGTTATTCTTCAACCATGGAAAGAGTCTTGCTTTTATACAAAATATGATCTTAAAAAATAAAGTTTGAGTCTCACTATATTCAAAGTGTATAGAATATTAATAGAATTTATCAAATTGGATAAAATCAGTTAATAATGGTGGCTAAAATGAACTCTAAAAATATTAATAGATTTTTGTGGTAGCTCTAATACCATTGTTGACTTTTTAAACCTTATCACACATGTCCCAAATATGAAATAGCCACAATATAATAATAACATGGTCAAGATAATAATAATATGAGCAAATTAATATGTATATCAAGGCTTATAATAAATAAAATAACATTTAATAATATGTTAAAATATGAATGTAAATAACCTGAATCATACATGCACTATACATGTAGAAAAACTTACAATATTAATTGTTCAAAATGTATACAAGCTTTATTACTCCTCTTTCTCTTACAATTGTATATGATAATAATGATCTTGATGCTTGTGATACTTGTTTATGGAGCATTGTCTCCATAATATAACCATAGTGATATGAATCTTTGGATACTTGACTATTGCTCTTCATATGCCAAGTCTCATGACTCTTGGCTTATCTACTTGCCACTTGCATACTTGATGAACAATCGACTCTATAATATATGCACACTTATACATGAATCATACACTTCTAATTGCACTCTCGAATCTAAGATACTTATGCATGTATTTACATTACATACTTACACTCTTACATATAAGACACTTGTGCACATCGACTCAACTTGCACTTGCACTCTAACTCATATGATACTTGTGCATTTTTTGCACATTCACACTTACATAAAAGGTGAAATATAAAGCACACTCTAAACTATGAATCAAACCTAATCTATTACTTATACATGTACCATAAAGGTACCATGGGGGTACATTAGCATATATCAAATAATGTAATATACTCCAACACAATGGTGTTGTTGGACATTTTGAGTCAAATTTTTCATTGATGTCAAGGAATATGTCAAGGAACAATGCAAAGGTTAATGGCAAAAGAGCTTCATAATATTTTTAATATTATGTGGAAGCATATGAAGGTGGGTTTTTATTAAAACCATGGATGAGCAAAATAAAAGGTTTTTCGTAAAAACCCAAGGAAGTTTTTTTATGGACAAGCAAAATAAAAGGTTTTTCATAAAAACCCAAGGAAGCATTTTGAAAAGTTAAAGAAGGTTTTAATATTTATTTTATAAAATATTTAAATTCAATTTGAATTTAAATTTTATAAATAAATATTATCTATGCAAAGAGGTAAAATCAAAGAGGGCTTTAATAAGCCAAAGAGTATTTTAAAAATTAATTTATAAAATTTAAATTCTAAAGAATTTAAATAATTTAAATAATTTATAAATTAATTATTCAAATTTCGAAGGCACCGACGTTCAAAATTATTGGATATAATATGTATAAAAACTATATGCCTAAATGGCATAGAACTTACCCTTCATTCGAAAGAAATAATAGTGGCATGTGTTGTGGTGAATACTTGTGCGAAGAAGAAGACAAATATTTGTCTTAAGGTGCCAGCAAAAGTGTTGAAGACCATTGAGGGCAAAACCCTCATATCCACCAAGGCATGTGGCCTAGTGGCAAGCGATTGCGAGTTAAGTTGTGAGGGTGCTGAGTGGTTCACATTCGATTCTCTGCGAGAGCATTTTTGTGTGTTGTGCTTTGGCATCAGAGGAAGAGACATATTGACCTTTTTGGTTTTGATGAATTGGGGAAGAACATAGAGCACGTTGTGATCTTTGTTTCCCAAACGAGCGCCTAGCTCGTGCGATAGTTGGATCCACGACTAGGGCATTGGGAGAAGCTGCGTCGAGGGTTCGATTCTCACCTAGGTGGAGGTAATAAATTTTGCATTGTTTTTAATTGCCTAAGGTGTAAACATAAGGTTTAGGGAGTTATAAGGGGTTTTGGAAGGTGCTTATTTTAATTATTAGTTTTTGATTAAATGAAGGAATAAGGTATTGAAATTTATTTTTAAAATAAATTTATTGTGATATTTTGATTTATCAAAAGGTGGATTGAAGAGTGATTAAATTTAAAAGGACTTATTGCCATTGGGTTAGGTTGAAAAGGATATTGTATTGACAATATTTTTGATATTGAATATTGTTTTAATTGGGATATCATAAGGTGTATGTGGTTAATAATTTTTGTATATGTTGATGGATGCTTTCTTTAAGATGGAGTGATAAGGTGTATATGTGTTTTGATATTGTGCATTATATCTTTGAGAGAGTTTAGTGTCTTCTAACTCCTTTGAGCTTGGAAAAGAAGTGTTTGTGGTTGTGGAAGATATTTTAGGTTCCTTCATCATCAAGAAAAAGGTATGAGCACATTCTTCCATAGTTGAGTTGAGTGATTGGTTTTTTGGAAAATAAGTTTGGAGTGAAAAGGAATTGATTAATTTTTTCCTTATTGAGTGTGTTGAGTTAATGATTCAAGGTTTTTTGGAATAAAGAGTTGTTATTAAAACCTTTTTTTATAAGCATTGTTGTTGAAGTGAGTTGTTAAGTGAAGAACTTGAACTAGGTTTTAAAAATAACATGAGTATAATTTTTGTATGAAGATTATCTTATAAGCATTGTTGTTGAAGTGAGTTGTTATGTGAATAATTTGAACTAGGGTTTGAAAATAATATGAGTATCATTGTTATGTGAGATTTGTTGTTGAGCATTGTTGGAAATATTTTGAGTGAGTGATCATATACTTGGACTAGGGTTTGTGAGCAAGAATTATTTCATTGAGTGATTGGTTGAATAGAGTTGGTTGAGCCTAGTCAAGTGGATGTGTGAAGTGATTGTTCAAGTTCCATAAAACAAACTATTCTATATTCTGAATTGATTTGAGAAAGTAATTGAGGTGAATGTGAAGCATATTGAGTCTCTAAAAATTCTCCTTATGTTTCTCAAAGAGTGATTGAAAGTGATTGAGTATTGAGGTGAATGTGAAGCATATTGAGTCTCTAACAATTCTCCTTATGTTTCTCAAAGAGTGATTGAAAGTGATTGAGTATTGAGGTGAATGTGAAGCATATTGAGTCTCTAACAATTCTCTATATGTTTTTAAGAGTGATTAAAAGTGATTGAGCATTATGATGAGTATAGAACATATTGAGTCTCTAAAAATTCTCTTTATGTTTCTATGAGATTGGAAAATTTCTAATGTGGACTTGTTGAGCATATTTGAGGTAAGTCTTTGAGAACACTTGTGGACATATTTGAGTAAGCTTTTGAGGAAGCTTACAATACAAATTGAGAGAAAATTTGGATAAGTTATTGAGAGGACTTATTGAGCAGATTGGACAAGTTCTAGAGAGGACTTTTGGATAGATTAGTGTGAGCTTTTGTGACAGCTTACAAGGAATATTTGAGATAATTATTTGAGAAGACTTGAGAGCAGAGTTGATTGATTGCTTTGTTCACCTTGAGTTAATATTTGGGGTAGATCCAACATAGTTGATTTGAGATTGATTCAAGCTTTGAGTTAAGGCTTGAGGATAGAGATCGAGGTTATATTTGTGCTAGATTGAAGGACTATGTTTAGTATAAATTTGAGGATAGTGTTTGGTATAGATGTGAGGATAGGTTTGTGCCAGACCAGACACAAAGATTGAGGATAGATTTGTGTTAGACCGATGGACTGTGTTTAGACAAATCTTTGGAGGTGATAGAGTTGAGGATAGAGATCTCCAGCCAGAGTAGGGAATATAGGAGTCTTCTATGGATATAGTTCCATTTTCTAAGGGTAGTGGAGGTAGAGGTCTTCTAGATGATCACCATATAGAGCAAATATTAGGATATTGGTGTCTCATGTGGATAGAGATCCATGAAATTGATTTAGGGGATTAGTGTCTACTTTGGATAGAGGTCCATAAACATTGTAATAGGGAAAAAATTCTCAAGAGATTAATTGAGAAAATTTTAGTGAAATATTTTCTTCGTGGAGTAGCCCACATTGGGTGAACAACGTAAATTATGGTGTCTCTATTATCTATGGTGATTTGTGCATTGCTTTGATTACTGCTATTGATATTGCTATCTTTACATTGCATAATTTGATTGGGAAAGAAAAGCAAAAAGTGGTCTTATATTGTTCACCCCCATTTCAATATAAGCTTGTGTTCTTCAGGTGTTTATCAAACAAAAGACAAAAAGCTTAATTCATATAAAGATATCATCAATAAACTTATGGTTTATTTTTATAAAATCATCATTGAAGCTACCCCCACATCTAGCAGACACCATGTTGATGTTATGGCTTTGATGATATCTCTTATCCCCTTAGAGTTGGATTATGAAAAAGCTACAATAATATTTTAAAAAATTAGGAAGAATTTAACCTTAGAGTCTAAATAGCTTTATCTAAGAGTATTTTTCATAGAATTGTCTCCTTATTTTGATCCTTGGTACAAGGATATATTTTTCTTCTTTATAGATGGATTTTTTTTTTATGGTTTAAATCACAATGATCATAAGAACCTCAAGAAATACACTTATAGGTATGTCATCATTTACAATATCTTATACCATCAGTATTTTGATAGCATTCTTATTAGGTTTCTAACCTTATACAAATCCTAAATAGTCATGAAAGAGACCCATGATGGTATGCAATAGACACTTTAGAAGTGTTGCCATTTCCAATAAATCCTAAATAATGGGTTATTATTGGCCCTCCATATAAAATGACTCTTAATACTATGTTAGGAGGTATGATAAGTGCTAGAGGCATGATAACCTTATCAATGCTCCATCCAAAGCTCTTCAACCCTTGACTTCTCTTAGGTATTTTTTGTAACAATCCCAAAGTAGATATCAGTTCATCAATGGTTGTGTTCGTCAATTAATTTGTTCCTCTATTTTTAGGTAGAATAGTTATTCAATTGAGCATAATCAGATATCAACTAATTCCATTGCTTCATAGCAAGGGACTTTCCCTCTCTAAGTGGTTGTACTACTTCAAAATTCTTGATATTTCTAATTGCTTATTTTAGCAAGGAAATTACTTATAAGTGGAATTAAAGCTTGTAAGTCTCCTGGAATTCCTAATTTAGATATTCCTGGTATCATCAGATATTCTTAGTAGTTATTTACATGCAACCCTTGTATATGGATCATAAAGATAAGATTCACTTTTTTTCTATGGAAGAAATTAGATCATACACAGATGAATACGACATACATTTTGCAAAAGTAATTAAAAAACCTTCTAAGGTTTAGGCAACCAATCCAGTAGAAAAATTCACAACCCTAAACTCTATCCTATCGATGCAATACAAGTGGTAGTTTCCAGCATCCAATCACCAATCTTGGGTAGCTAGAAATTAATTTTCATTTTTATTTTTGCAAATACAAGCAGTTTTGTGCACTTGTCAATAATTTCACAGCCTTGGGAATTATTCGTGGGTTCAATCAAGCCATTCAAACATTAAAATTATAATAAAACCTTACATAGACCTCAATAATATTCATTGATGCAAGAGTAAGTTATGAAATTAAATTTAAAAATATTTATATCACTCCTTATATTTCCTAATACAGGTGTAAGAAATTAACTTAAGATAATTATCAAAATGTGTAATTACTCTTCATTCATTATGTTCATACTGGAGCATTAATTAAGTTTGCATTTAGTGAATTTTTTGGAGAAAAGTTAAAGACTTACGAAAAAGAAAAATAAGATCTACACTAATCTAATTGTGGAAAGACTTATACACCAAAGAATGTTCAAATTGCCTTATGTATTGTCCTCATTCACATAAAGAGCATCCAAATTACCTTGTGTATTATCCTCACTTACACATGCCGCAATCTTGATGATTTAGGAGATAAAATTAAAATTTTCACACACTACATTTCAATCCATTTACAATTTTCATAAAATAGGTTTGCAATTCTTGGCAATGTTAGGGTTTTGAACAATGTAGACGTGGACATATTACCATTTTTGTTTCATAATGCCCTTGGAATTCATAATCAAGAGGTATTTTCCTTGGGTTATATATCTTACATCCTTATTACTACCATGTAAGAAGGAAATAATAGCGATGAGGCACACATAGCTAATCGATTGGCTTGGTCGATCATGCATCACATAGTTTGCACCATGGTGGGAGTAGTTACTTGGGTTTCATGTATCACATGTCAGCATATGAGTTGTTGAATTTAATTTGGACATCAAGCCTACCTCTTCTCCAAATGCTCACATTCCTTACTAAATCCCTCCCACATGACTTACTTGTCCTCTACCACATTGACATATATCAGTAAATACTGGTTAGTCAAATCATGGATAACTATTTGTATCCTAACGCTCATTCTAACCTTTGTTGAAATTTGAAAATTGTGTCACTGGTTAGTAAAATCATGAACAACTATCCTAGTGGTCATCCTAACCATTTTTCAAATTTGAAAATTGCATCCTCTACTACAGCCACCCTCACAGTTTTACCATTGATCATTTATTGTTACCTTGAAGGTGATCATTAATTGCTCTGACCCCTCACAGTTGTATCATTGACTATCCACTATTACATCGAATAAAATTTTTGTGACAAATTTTGTAGTAATTTTTGTGATAAATTTTGACTATGTCAGCTTAGCCAGTGCATGAGTGAACCTCATTAGTGGCATCAAATCGACGAAATACTACAACGTACTGAACTACCAACTAATGTATTTATGACCAAAAGGCACCAACCAAGAAGTCAAGGTATGCATCCTAATACTCACAATAACATTAATAGTTTTGACCAACACTATTATTCTTTATTAAATTCCATGGATTATCCTTCTTTGGACCATAACGATATTTTTCTTAATAACCCTCTTCCTAAATAATCTATCCCAATTCCTAACAATGTGGATGCCCCCTTATATCAATATCTTACTCAATAAGAAATAGTATTGAGGGACATTCGTGCTACGCTATGAAATATTGAAGCCCATATAACCTCTTCAACACATCCTCATACCCCCAGGTCACAAGATGCTTTCAATCCCAAACCCTTAAATACTCATCAAAGCTAAATGGTTGCTTAAAATTGAGGCTTCACCAATGATTTAGATCTAGAAGTAGGTGGTGCTTCCAAATATTTAGAATGATCTCATGATGTTCAAGTTCCTCGAATTGACATGCCCACATTTGAAGGAGCTAACCCTCGTGGCTAGCTGGAAAAAATGGAAGGCTTTATCCACTTACACCATGTTTTGGAAATAGGTCGTGTTACTTTTGTAGCTTCTAAACTAGATACACAAGCATATCAATGGTTGTTATGGCAACTTCATGAAAATTAATGTTCTCTTTTATGGTCTAAAATTAAGGAAAAATTTATTATAAGATACAATAAGGGATATTCCTCATCATACATGGTCTGTCTTATGAAAATCAAGCAAACATGATTAGTAGATGACTGTATCTCTGAATTTACTACTCTACTCACCTATACACATGAATTAAGTCTAGTAGTGGTAGTTTCTGGTTTTTTCTATGGTCTTGAGTACAATATTCATAAGGAAGTGGACATGCATGATCCTTATACCCTAGAAGATGAACAACATATAGCCCAAGCAACGAAATAAAAACTCTAAGATTACATCCCTCCATATCATAAATATTTCAACTCTTGTCATCCTTACCACAATATTGAGTTTTCCACATGATTATTTTCTTCTAAATGCCATTCATATCATCCAAGAGAACAAGCTTGTGTTTAACGTCAAAAAATTCACTTAGAATATGATAATGCATTAGACGACACCTGAAAGCACGAGATTTCGAAAACAAAAAATGATAAACTAAAATTGCAATGTAAATGAAACTAAAATAACGCTTAAACCCTATGTTATTGAAAATTGCATAAAAAGAAAGGACATGAACACAAGATATTAAAGCAATATAAAAATCGGCCCTTTTATTGATATGCTTTGCAAATTCGTGTTACAATGCGTCTCCTTCCTTTTTAGGGGATAGGAGCATTAAATGTTGATCTTTTACAACTTGTTTCAGAATTCCTTCTTCCGCGTGCCCACATATAAGATGGGCGAACCAAAACGTTGTCGCTGCTTGCGTTGATAAAGGTCAATTCCTTGCTGCTCCTCCAATGCTGCAAATCTACGTTCAAAGAAACAAACAAAGAATCAATAGCACCTGTGTATGAAAAATAAAAGATAAATCTAACTATGGCTAAAATGAATCTAAATGAACTAAAAACTTGACAAAAGCATAAACATGAAACTAGCTAAATACTATAAAAGAAATAAAGCGGGGGGGTGCCCGAAGGCAAACCACCCGCGGGTGAAACTTTGCTTCGACACCAATCCGCTTGGGATGGATCCGAAACCTGATGTGATGTGTTGTCGGAAAATTGGTAGGATATTGTGGTCAAAAGAATGGGTTTGGTTCTTGATTCGTGCCTTCAAAAGTCATCCAATAACCTCTCTTTCGATTAAGATATTATGGATGTTGAAAACACAAATCGCAAGTAAATGAATTAGCAGCACTTCGTCGCTCAAAATGCTCCTTCTCTGTATATCTTTTGGGTGAGGAAACTCACCATTTTATAGACCCAAGGGGTCTCTTTGAATTAACATGCAAAAGTGTTTCTTTGCATGAATGCTTTTTGTGTAAAAAGAAGACTTCTTCTTGATCAAGGGATTCTTAACCGTATCTCGTGCATGTCTTTGTGTGTTTTAGAAAAGCTCACTTGCACTCCCATGCAATGAAGGAATAGCTAAGTGGCAAATCTGAGTTGTCCTAAAAAGCTCACTCTCATTCCCATGCAGTGAAGGGAATGTCAATTGGCAAATATGAGTTGTCAAAAGAACTCACTCGCACTCCTATGTCATGCAGGAAAAGCTAAGTGGCAGTTCTAAGTTGTTATATGCCTAGATTTGACTTTTTTCCGGTCAAACCTGACATTCGTCCCACCCCAAAGTGAGCACTAGTAATCGTCCTTGGGTGATATGAGTATCAGTCAGCACTCGTCCCTGGGTAGGATGAGTAAAAACCTGCACTCGTCCCTAGGTGGGATGAATAAGCAATAAAGTGTCTAAAAGGTGCCAAATTGGTTTTTGACTTGCAAAACTTCTTTGTGAGTGGTTAGAACCACTATTTAACCTCTGGGGGCTGCCTTGGGGGCTGTGTGTGTTAGTGCGATCAATGCTTGTTGTCACATAATTGGATTGGTGCTGTTTTGGTGTCTACAGATGCCACTTTTTGGAAAGCGCTGCACGTGGTGTAGTGCTGAGCAAAAATATATAACTAAAGCACTAATGATTAGGGTTTCTCAGTAACCTAACCAACTCTTGATGCCCCAAGTATGGAACGCATTCTTGAATTCTTGCATCTGATGAGGTAAGGAACTTAAATCAAGCATTAACCTAGGTCGGTGAGGTATTACTTGAACTTAGACATTGATCAGTCATGAAGAGGCAAAGGGCGCAACCTTTTGTTGTGGGAACCTTGAGTTCATGATTCACGAATGCCAAGTATATGATCAGTCTGTGATGATTGCTTGTTTGCTGTCCCAAGCAGGGGCACGATTGTCTTTTGCAATGATCCTTTGAATGCGTGTCATTTCCAAGACTAGGTATAATGGTGTTGATTGGCAACTAAGTGTGACTACCCCCTCAAGTGACGAATCGATGAGGGAATGACCGACATGAGAAAAGCGACGAGTCGCTTGACCCAAGATGACTTGTGCAAGGGTGCCTTTATATGGTTTATCGCTAAGCATGCTCAAGCAGTTTCTTGAATGTTTTGACCTATTTTTGGTGGGTGTGAACCCATTTTGGAATGTCATTTGGGGTTAACATTGGCGAAAATCTGTCTTCCCGTGGAGCGGTCCGGCTATGGTAGCCTTCTTAGGGAGTAGGATAACGATAAGGTAGATCATGACATCAGTTTTCTTATGCCAAGAAGTTAAGTGCAAGAGCACTTTTGTCCGGCAATTTTTAGTGGTTTTGTTGGCATTTGTCCCACCGTGATCGCCATTGAAAACACGAGATTTCGGAAACAAAAAGGATAAACTAAAATTGCAATGTAAATGAAACTAAAATAACGCTTAAACCCTATGTTATTGAAAATTGCATAAAAAGAAAGAACATGAACACAAGATATTAAAGCAATATAAAAATCGGCCCTTTTATTGATATGCTTTTCAAATTCGTGTTACAATGCGTCTCCTTCCTTTTTAGGGGATAGGAGCGTTAAATGTTGCTCTTTTACAACTTGTTTCAGAATTCCTTCTTCCGCGTGCCCACATATAAGATGGGCGAACCAAAACGTTGTCGCCGCTTGCGTTGGTAAAGGTAGATTCCTCGCTGCTCCTCTAATGCTGCAAATCTGCGTTCAAAGAAACAAACAAAGAATCAGTAGCACCTGTGTATGAAAAATAAAAGATAAATCTAACTATGGCTAAAATGAATCTAAATGAAATGAAAACTTGACAAAAGCATAAACATGAAACTAGCTAAATACTATAAAAGAAATAAAGCGGGGGGTGCCCGAAGGCAAACCACCCGCGGGTGAAACTTTGCTTCGACACCAATCCGCTTAGGATGGGTCCGAAACCTGATGTGATGTGTTGTCGGCAAATTGGTAGAATATTGTGGTCAAAAGAATGGGGTTGGTTCTTGATTCGTGCCTTCAAAAGTCACCCAATAACCTCTCTTTCGATTAAGAGATTATGGATGTTGAAAACACAAATCGCAAGTAAATGAATTAGCAGCACTTCGTCGCTCAAAATGCTCCTTCTCTGTATATCTTTTGGGTGAGGAAACTCACCATTTTATAGACCCAAGGGGTCTCTTTGAATTAACATGCAAAAGTGTTTCTTTGCATGAATGCTTTTTGCCTGAAAAGAAGACTTCTTCTTGATCAAGGGATTCTTAACTGTCTCTGTGCATGTCTTTGTGTGTTTTAGAAAAGCTCACTTGCACTCCCATGCAATGAAGGAATAGCTAAGTGGCAAATCTGAGTTGTCTTAAAAAGCTCACTCTTATTCCCATGCAGTGAAGGGAACGTCAATTGGCAGATATGAGTTGTCAAAAGAACTCACTCGCACTCCTATGTCATGCAGGAAAAGCTAAGTGGCAGTTCTGAGTTGTTACATGCCGAGATTTGACTTTTTGCCGGTCAAACTTGACATTCGTCCCACCCCGAAGCGAGCGCTGGTAATCGTCCCTGGGTGAGACGAGTATCAGTCCGCACTCGTCCCTGGGTAGGACGAGTAAAAACCCGCACTCGTCCCTGGGTGGGACGAATAAGAAATAAAGTGTCTAAAAGGTGCCAAATTGATTTTTGACTTGCAAAACTATTGTGTGAGTGGTTAGAACCACTGTTTAACCTCTGAGGGCTGCCCTGGGGGTTGTGTGTGTTAGTGCGATCAGTGCTTGTTGTCACATAATCGGATTGGTGCTGTTTTGGTGTCTACAGATGCCCCTTTTTGGAAAGCGCTGCACGTGGTGCAGTGCTTGAGCAAAAATATATAACCAAAGCACTAATGATTAGGGTTTCTCAATAACCTAACCAACTCTTGATGCCCCAAGTATGGAAAGGGCACGCATTCTTGAATTCTTGCATCTGATGAGCTAAGGAACTTAAATCAAGCATTAACCTGGTTCGGTGAGGTATTACTTGAACTTAGACATTGATCAGTCATGAAGAGGCAAAGGGCGCAACCTTTTGTTGTGGGAACCTTGAGTTCATGATTCACGAATGCCAAGTATATGATCAGTTTGTGATAATTGCTTGTTTGCTGCCCCAAGCAGGGGCGCGATTGTCTTTTGCAATGATCCTTTGAATGCGTGTCATTTCCAAGACTAGGTATATTGGTGTTGATTGGCAACTAAGTGTGACTACCCCCTCAAGCGACGAATCGATGAGGGAATGACCGACATGAGAAAAGCGACGAGTCGCTTGACCCAAGATGACTTGTGCAAGGGTGCCTTTAGATGGTTTACCGCTAAGCATGCTCGAGCAGTTTCTCGACTGTTTTGACCTATTTTTGGTGAGTGTGAACCCATTTTGAGATGCCATTTGGGGTTAACATTGGCGAAAATCCGTCTTCCCGTGGAGCGGTCCGGCTATGGTAGCCTTCTTAGGGAGTAGGATAACGACAAGGTAGACCCCGACATCAGTTTTCTTATGCCAAGAGGTTAAGTGCAAGAGCACTTTTGTCCGACAATTTTTAGTGGTTTTGTTGGCATTTGTCATTTTTATGTGTTGGTTATTTTTGATTGATTTTTTTTTTTTTTTTTATTCGTCCCGGGGGAACGAACGCCAGGATGGTACTCGTCCCGGGGTGGGACGAGCGCGTCTCCGAGGGTACTCGTCCCGGGGTGGGACGAGCGCGCCGAAAAGCGCTCGTCCCGGTCAGGGACGATTACCAGCTGACAAAAAGTATAAATATGCGAAAATGACGGATTTGGCTCATTTGCACTGTTCATCGATTGCGATTTGGAGCTCTGGGAGGAGGAGGTAGATTTTCTGACGCAAAGCGCTATCAGATTTTCTAGCCACCATGAGTGCACATACCGGGTTGTCGAGCGGCGGAGCCGAGACCAGATAAGTGCACTATCTCCTCGATTGTGAATTTGAAAAATGCAAATGTGTTTTTATGGTGTTTTTCTTTTGTTTAAACATGAAACCCTAATTAATTAAATTAAAAGGTAAATGAATGAAACCAAATGAAACATGGATGCAAACCGATGGAAACTTAGATGGAAAACCATAGGATAAACCCAAAATGAAACTTAGAGTAACACCTTAGGGTAACCATGGTTAAAAATGTTTTGTTTTTGATGTGAATGGTAAAACTTAGGTCGAAACCATAAGTAAACCATGCCCAATTTTTGTGTTATGTTTATGGAATTAAAAATGGAAAATGAATGAATTTTTTTGTTTGAAATGGTAAACTTAGGTCGAAACCATAGGTAAACCATGTCGATTTTTTGTGTTATTTTTATGGAATTAAAAATGGAAAATGAATGAATTTTTTTGGTTGAAATGGTAAACTTAGGTAAAACCGTAGGTAAACCATGTCAAATTTTTATTGTTTTTGATGAAATTAAAGATGAATTTTTTTGGTTGAAATGGTAAACTTAGGTAAAACCGTAGGTAAACCATGTCAAATTTTTATTGTTTTTGATGAAATTAAAGATGAAAAATTGATGAATTTTTTTTTTGATTGAAATGGTAAACTTAGGTAAAACCGTAGGTAAACCATGTCAAATTTTTGTCATTTTTGATGAAATGAAAGATGAATTTTTTTGGTTGAAATGGTAAACTTAGGTAAAACCGTAGGTAAACCATGTCAAATTTTTATTGTTTTTGATGAAATGAAAGATGAATTTTTTGGTTGAAATGGTAAACTTAGGTAAAACCGTAGGTAAACCATGTCAAATTTTTATTGTTTTTGATGAAATTAAAGATGAAAAATTGATGAATTTTTTTTTTTTGAAATGGTAAACTTAGGTAAAACCGTAGGTAAACCATGTCAAATTTTTGTTGTTTTTGATGAAATTAAAGATGAAAAATTGATGAATTTTTTTTTGATTGAAATGGTAAACTTAGGTAAAACCGTAGGTAAACCATGTCAAATTTTTGTCGTTTTTGATGAAATGAAAGATGAATTTTTTGGTTGAAATGGTAAACTTAGGTAAAACCGTAGGTAAACCATGTCAAATTTTTGTCGTTTTTGATGAAATGAAAGATGAATTTTTTGGTTGAAATGGTAAACTTAGGTAAAACCGTAGGTAAACCATGTCAAATTTTTGTTATTATTATTTATTTTTATTTTTATTTTTATTTTTTGTTTGTGGATGTACATGTGAATGAAAGATGTTACTGTACAGTTATGCATTTTTGTACATGTGATGGTAATTTGATGCATGTTTTTGATGTTTGTTGTTTTCTGTGATGTGCAGGTGGTGAAGAGTCGACATCGGGTGCCGACGATTTTTTCTAATGCCCGCGAGGCGTTGACAGCTGAGGACTGGGATTGGCTTGATGCCCTAGGGCTCAAGCATGTGGCTCGGTTGGATGCAGTTGTGGCGGACCGGGCATACATCACAGCATTGATCGGCCTATGGGATGTTCGGACGAACACCTTCCATCTTTCGACAGGGGAGATGACAGTCACTTTAGAGGACGTGTATCGGATTCTTCGGATACCGATAGACGGGGTTCCCATTCGGACGACTCCACGAGGCCAGAGGACGGCTGTGCTGACGCGGTATTTTGGATATGGAGAGGATGAGGATGGGATGACCTCGTTGGAGAGGGCGGAGCTGGATTGCCATATTGGGGGGATTCTGGTGCGATATTGGTACGCGAGGGGAATGTTGGGAGTGAGGCATGCACTACTCATGAGCCTCATTTCCAACATGCTCCTGCCAGACTCGTCAGGAGCGAGGTTCCCATGGAACCTATTGGAGGTAGTGTGGCAGCTAGTGGAGTGTCCGGTGATAGAGCCGATGATTATGAGGTGGGGTCAGACGCTTTTGGCTTAGTTGTATGATGAGTTATATGAGGTCCGCTGCCGAAGGCGGAAGGGGATTGGCTACAGTTTCTTGTTGCAGTGCTGGGCCTGGCAGCATATAGCCGTAGAGCGGCCACGAGGGCTACCCTGGACTACCCGAGCTGACATGGTGGATAGGGATATTGGATATGGTGCTCTATGGTATCGGTCGGAGGAGCGGGGGCAGAGTCGACGGTTTGCGGGAGACGTAGACCATTACAGAGATGCCTTGGCACGACTGACTCCCGGGGATGTGATATGGAGGCCATATCGAGATTGTCCCGCATGGCCAAAGGTGGATGATTGGCTTCGACGGGTCCGAAGGGGGAGATGGGTGATTGGGCGGCACGGGACAGAGCAGGAGTACTTCCACTACCTCCGAGTGACACGATAGTTTGGGGTACGCCAGGGGTTGCCTGGGGAACCCATAGTCTATCGACGTCGGAGTGATGAGAGGACCCTAGCTGCGTCGATCCTCGAGCCATTGGGGGAGGAGTCTGATACAGTTTTGGACATTCCGGACGTAGATGACGTCGGAGTGACGGCCGAGTATCAGGAGTGGTGGACGCTGCGGCAGTGGCGAGGTGAGGGACCATTGGGAGGAGGTGAGGCAGCGGGAGGCAGAGAGGGTGCAGAGGCACCAGGAGAGGGTTGGGGAGCTCCTGCGGATGTGGATATGGTGGAGGTGGCAGATGCAGGAGATGACTTTGAGGAGGAGGAGCAGCCGAAGATGCAGGATGCTCTAGAGCAGGCTGGGTCGGGGGAGACAGAGGCGGGGTTGCGCATTGAGGTAGCGCGTCTGACGGGGTTACTACAGAGGTGGGATGGAGAGCTTGCGAAGATGATGCAGGAGAGGGATCTTCTGCGGACACAGTTGGCAGGGCGGGAGATCGCAGGGGCTGCGTCTCACCAGCAGGCGGGGGATACGGATGCTGCATGGGAGAGGGATCTCCTGCGGGTGCAGCTAGCACAGCGTGATGACGCCATCGCGTATTATCGTAGGCGAGAGGCAGAGTGGAGGCGACAAGAGGCAGACTGGGGGCGATTGGGTGGCATCGGTCAGAGATGGAGGGTGAGATCATCCACCTGGGTGGGCGAATACTAGAGCCTCCGACCAGTGGCTCGTCATACAGGACGAGAGATAGCGGGACTGAGCAGTCGACATCATCTCGGCGCAAGCGACGAGAGGAGGGCGGTGCGAGTGGTCGGGATGCAGGGGCGAGTCGCCCTGAGAGATCTCAGAGGACTGATACCGTAGGGGGTAGCTCTCGTCGCACCGATCCTGCGTGATCATGGTGGCCGACGCCCTAGGCTGGGGGTTTTTGAGATTTTGGATGATGGGAGCGAGGTCCGAGGACCAGTGCATTGTAGCCTACGGGCAATTTTTGTTATGATATATATACAGATTATTCTTTTTGGTGTTTATCCTTTTTCATGATTTATTTTTATGTACATGTTTTTACATTGATGTATGCATATGCGATTATGAATGTGATGATTCTAATTTGTATGATGTATGCATATGGAAATGAATTGTTGATGATTTGTCGATGCACCATAGACTGTACAAGATTGGATTGACTTGCTATAGTAATGAGATAACTTTGTGGAATGCTTGTGCATGTGAAAACTTTGTTTTTGTATTTTGTCTATTTTTTTTTTTTTTGATGGTGATGTATGGAATGAAATGTATCGGTTGTTTGAAAATGTAGTTAAGCTTTTCTGAGATGCAAATATTTTTAACTAACTAGCCAAGACTGTACATTTATGTCGCAAGACTTTTTGAACAAGGTATAAATCCGACTTGAATTTAACCAAGTTATTTCACATCTCTGTGTGTGCAATTGAGTTCGTTTATGTGTTATTCATCGGGATACTGCCAGTGCCAGATGGGCTTTCAACCGAACTTGTACCGAGGATCACCTAATTAGCTCCACTAACTCCTTTATTGTATTTAGTCAGATTAATCTGCGGTGCTATCTAGGATACCATAAGCTAGCTCATCCACATGCAAACATTGATCCGCACACAAGTTAATGTGACAGATATATCGTCATGCGGGAGGTTTACCGCCGATGACCAATAGGCTATCAACCAAACCGGTACTGAAGCTTGCCTCATGACCTATCAAAATCTTGAGAGTTCCAGGGATTCAAGTTCGACTCCCTTCTTTTCTTCAATTGTATTGGGATACTTGCTCTTTATAGTGATAAAATCACTTGTTTATTTTGTTTTTTTTGTTTTTTTTTTTTTTTGAGCAAGGGATTTGAATATGGAGTGACGAGAATCACTGTTGTTTGTGCCTTTTGATGTGTGCATTGTAGGATGTCAAATTTTAGTGTTTTGACGTTTTGCAAATTTTTGATGTTTTTGCAACTTTTGAGAACTTGGGATTCATGGGGAATTGGGTAGGGAGGATGCTTGTCCTTTTGCCAACTCTCAGCATTCCTAGGGTCATTTGCACAGGGGGATAAGCAAGATAGCCGTTTCGCTTATGGTAACCGGGATTACGGTGCAGGTTTCATCTTTCCTTCACACAACTTAGGAATTATTTTATGTGTGTTAATTTGTGTTGGGATGCTACGTACCAAGGTGGGATCCAAGTAAAACTTTCCCATGTAAAATCTGCTTAACTATGTATAGTTTTGGCTAGAAATTTAAAGACATCTGAATGACGAAAACCCTATATACATTAGACGACAACTGACGATGCTAAAATAAAAGGGTGATATGCTGGATGTATGCGTTTATGAAAATGGATCTGAGGTGGAAATGATGGAATTGCCAAATAATGACAGCCTATGGTGCTTTTGACTTGTATGACCTAGCGAAGTATGCAATGTATGGATGCAATGCTTAATGCAACCTATATTTTTGTATTTTGATTTTTATGAGAATGCATGGAATTGGAATGCAATTGTTTTTGTGATTTTGATTTTTATGAGAATGCATGGAATTGAAATGCAATTGTTTTTGTAATTTTGATTTTTTTTTTTTTGTATGCATGGAATTGAAATGCAATTGTTTTTGTGATTTTGATTTTTTTGTTGTTTTTGTTGATTTTTGAATATTTATGTTGACCAAGCAGTTATGGTAATGCTTGGAGCTTTTGGTGTTGACCAAAGGGTTTATAGATACCTTTGGGGCTTTTAGGGTTGACCAAGCGATTATGATAATCCTTGGAGCTTTTGGGTTGACCAAGCGATTGTGATAATCCTTGGAGCTTTTTGGGTTGACCAAGCGATTGTGATAATCCTTGGAGCTTTTTGGGTTGACCAAGCGATTGTGATAATCCTTGGAGCTTTTGGGTTGACCAAGCGATTGTGATAATCCTTGGAGCTTTTTGGGTTGACCAAGCGATTGTGATAATCCTTGGAGCTTTTTGGGTTGACCAAGCGATTGTGATAATCCTTGGAGCTTTTTGTTGGACTATGGCTCTCTAGCTGTGGAATGGCCTCAAATGAATGATATTCAAGGGTTCTATTTCCTTGATTCCTTCAAGAGAGGCAAGCCGGTATGTTCCAGGTCCTATTTTACTGTCAATGATGTAAGGACCTAACCAGTTTGTTGCGAACTTGTCCCGTAGATGGGACGGCAAATTAGAATTCTGCTGGTTCTCTTTTAAGACCAAGTCACCAACCTGAAATTCCCTGAAGTGGACTTTCATGTTGTATGCTTTCTTAAGTCGCTCTTGATAGATACGCAAATGCTCGAGAGCATGAACGCGTCGTTCATCGAGCAACGTCAGTTGATCTAACCGGGCCTGCCGTGCAGTGTCATCATCGATGAACTCTTGCATTGAAATGCGTAGGGAAGGAATTTCCAACTCAAAAGGCATGACTGCCTCGGAGCCATACACCAGCGAAAATGGAGTTGCCCCAGTGGGCGTCCGAATGCTGGTGCGATAAGCCCATAGGGCAAGCGGGATCTGAATGTGCCAGTCTTTATGATTGTCTGCAACTATCTTTTTAAGAATGGCGACTAGCATTTTGTTTGACGCCTCTGCTTGCCCATTTGCCTGCGGATAATAGGGTGTTGAAAAGCTATGCTGAATCTTGTACTTTGTGGTCAAAGCACGCACATATTTATTCTTGAATGGTGTCCCATTATCCGAGACAATTTTGGATGGAATACCAAAATGACATATGATGTTATGCAAAATAAACTCCGCAATGCGGGCTCCAGTCGTAGTGGTCAACGAAATTGCTTCCACCCATTTGGTAAAGTACTCTGTGGCCGTTAAAATAAACGTGTGACGACCAGACGACGCAGGGGAGATCTTTCCAATTAGATCAAAGCCCCACTACGAAAAAGGCCAAACCGATTGAATCGGCTGCAAGGCTTGAGAAGGTACGTGTGTCAAATTAGCATGGTGCTGACACTTCACGCACTTCTTCACATATGCGCAACAATCTCGCTCTAAAGATGGCCAATAATAACCCATGCGAAGAATGCGCTTTGCAATGGCCATACCGCTGAAGTGGCCACCACATGTACCATCGTGAGCTTGGGTGATCGCCCAAGCGGACTCCTGTTGGTCCAAACAACGAAGAAGAATTCCTTCATAATTTCGATGATACAAAATGTCTCCTAACAAGACATGCTTTGCCACTTTCTATTTGAATGATCTTTTCGCGGCTTGTGTCAATCCAAGTGGGAGATTACCTAGCTTGAGGTAATCCCGAATGGGTGTGTACCAATCTTGTTGATCAGAAACCTCGATAGTATGAACGACCAATCCCTCTTGAAGTCTATCCCGAACAAAAGCTGAGCAGGAAAGAACTTGTAAAAACAACGTGGTGTTGCTAGTAAGAGGGGTCGGGGAGAACAAGGACCCCCAGTTGGCTTGAGTCAAACAATCTCGAATTCGAGAGAACTTATCCGGAGATGGTTCAATCTGGATCATGTGGATTCTTGGCGTCAGATCAGAGCTTGCACGCTCCATCGCAGATTGCGATAATGTTTTAACCTAAATGGTTGTCATTTCACCGAGAAGGGTCTTGCGGGATGAGTGACCCCAAGGAGGCCATAGTATCCGCAAAATGATTTGATGATCGAGGGAGTGCCTCGATGTCATACCATTCAAGTTGTGCCAGGAATTTGTCCACAAGGGCTTTATAGGCCCGCAAAACTGGACATTTACATTGGAATATCCCCTTTACTTGATTGACAATTAACAACGAATCACCAAAGATGTTCAATCGTTTAATGTTCATGGTGATTGTTGTCTGAAGACCTATGAGCAAGGCTTCGTATTCTGCATTATTGTTGGTGCACGGGAAGTCTAATTTAAATGACAAGGGCATTGGAGCACCTTGCGGAGTGAAGAATACAATTCCCGCACCACCCCCTTGCTCACATTTAGAACCATCGAAGAATAGGGTTATGTCAGCCTGTGACTCAGGCTCATCAGAATCTGGCGACTCTAAAACATGGAAGACCCCATCATCAGGTAGTTCAAAAGTCAGAGGCTGATCGTCTTCAAGAGGAGCCTCGGCTAGTTGATCGGCGATGACTTGACCTTTTATAGATTTTTGTCCAATGAACTCTATGTCAAACTCCGTCAACAACATGATCCATTTCGTCGTGCGGCTACTATGATAAGTACGACTCATCATGTATCGCAATGGATTCTCCTTAGACACAACATACGTCTTATTACTAAGCATGTAGTGGCGTAGCTTTTTGGTAGCAAACACCACTGCCAAGCGGAGTTTTTCAACATATGCATAGTTAAGTTCATAACTGACCAGGGTGCGGCTAAGATAGTATGTAGCCTGTTCTCTGTGAAGTTCATTTTTTTGGGACAACATGGCGCCCAGTGCCACCTCAGTGGCTGAGATGTATAAATAGAATGACACTCCTAGTCTGGGTGGTGCCAATACTGATGGCGAAGCCAAGTACTATTTAATGTCGTCAAAGGCTGATTGGCACTCGTCATCCCAATGAAATGTGACCCCCTTATGCAATAATTTATTCATGGGTCGGCATTTGTCAGATAACTACGCTATGAAGCGCTTGATCGACGCAACCTTTCCCTGCAGACTCCTGAGCTGCTTGATGGTGGTTGGGGGACGCATTTCAAGGATTGCCTTGACTTTGTTTGGATCAACCTCAATTCCTCGTTTGGAGACTATGAAACCCAAGAGCTTTCCAGAGGTGACGCCAAAGACGCACTTCTTGGGGTTTAGTCTGACTTTATGCTCAATGAGGCGATCAAGGACCTTACTCAAGTCATCGATGTGATCTGGGCGCAAAAGAGATTTGGCCAACAAATCATCCATGTAATCTTCCAAAGTTTTGTGCATGTAATCATGAAAGATGTACGTCATGGCACGTTGGTAGGTAGCTCCGGCATTTTTAAGGCCAAAAGGCATGACCTTATAGCAAAATGTCCCCCAAGGCATTGTGAATGCCGTTTTTAGTTGGTCCTCAGGATTAATACGAATCTGATTGTATCTTGAGAAACCATCCATAAGGGAAAGCATTTCGTGGCCCGCTGTAGCGTCTACCAACGCGTCGATGCTCGACAAGGGAAAATCATCCTTAGGACTCGCTTTGTTAAGATCTCAAAAATTAGTGCATATGCGAATCCTCCCATCGGGTTTCTTGACAGGAACCATGTTAGACAACCATGGCGGATAATCCACACAGATGACAAACTGGGCATCCAACAACTTTTGTAACTCATATTTTACCATTAAGGCCACTGTTGGATGCATCTTGCGTAGTTTTTGCTTGATTGGCTTGATTGTCGGATCAAGCGTTAAATTGTGCGTGACTAGTTGTGGGTCTAGTCCCGGCATATCCTTGTATGACCATGCAAAAACCTCCTTCTTTTCCTTAAGAAGGGCAACATAATCGGCTCGCTCTTCAGGGGAAAGACTTACCCCCAGCTTGAGAATCCATGGATTCATTGGATCTGTGCCGATGTCTACATCAGTCATTGCTTCAACTGACATATGGGATCCGTCTTCCAACTGGTGTGGAATTGGGATCAGATGGATATCGTTTGCTGAATTAAGATCATCATTAGGAACGTCAAGTTCCTCTTCAGCATGGAAGACATCCTGAGTTCGTCCTGGAGTGAAATGAAACATCCCACCGCAAGGCCAATACTCTGATGGAGATGGTGGTGTGTCAGCGCGATCCCAATCAATAGCTTCTATGTCTAGATGCAATAATCATGTTGGATTGGCTGGATCATGGATGGGGGCGGTCAAGTCAATGGAGACCATGTTGATGAAATGATTGTAATCTCCATTACCACAAATGTGACAACTCTGACATTCTGGATGTTCTTGGTGCTTTGGATCTGGCTCTGTAGGCACTGGCACAAAGGGATCAGCCCTATGCGTAGACCTACAAATAGGGTCTGCCCTAGGTACTGATGGTTTGATAGGGTCTCCAGGTGAAAGATGCTCGTTGTATGCCTGGAGTGGCGGGTGCAGTAATTGCTATAACTACGCCAGGTTGAAATGCCGCCTAGGTCTTGGATCTATGTGTAAGTGTTCAAACATGTCATCTATGTCCAAAGGATTTTGTTGTTGTTGTGGTAGCCTATGCTCACTGGAATCATTCAATGGGAACATCATCAGGAAGTCCTCCTGATCGTTATTCATTGGATATTCATGTGAATGATCGTACTCCGACTCATCTTCGAGAAGACCCTTCGTGGTCTTGTCCATCTTCCCCTTGTGGGTGAGTCCATGAGGTTTCTCCTTGTTCGGCCATAGGGAAAGGGTTGTTGAGGTCAACAAGGTTATTTGTTTGTAATGGGAAATAATCCCCCAATGTATAAGTTGTATTTGGATTGACATATGGATCTGATGCCAACCCATCCTTGTTGCCTATCCCTAGGCCTTGCATGTTTTCGACCAAGATGTCGAGGGGAAAAGGGTGATTAAACCCTACTCCTGACTTGTCATAAGGCATTTGGTATCTTGGTTGACACAAAACACGCATTCCTTGTTCATATCGGCCTAACCCGTATCCATGCCAATTGCATTGGCTAAGATATCGTAATGCAAAGTCGAGGTTAGCCAGATAGTTGACATCTTCCACAAAGGGATCTTCATCTTCCTCTTCTTTTCGAGAAGGTTCAACGCCATGATCTAGGCCCCCAAAAATAAAGTTTGTCTGATTAGGTGGGTAGCCTAAAGGAACCACGGAGCCTATGGGGAGTCGAGGTCTTCCCATGTCTTGCATAGACTGAAGTGTGGGCGTTGCAACAACATTGCGCACTATATACTCCCCCATGCCTGTGTTAGACATCTCAACAATAATTGTTGGCGATTGAGGGGAAGCGAATGGGAGTTCTCCTTGAGTCCACTCCATGTGGGGTGAACTAGGCGTCTCAACTTCCATTCTATTAGGCGTCTCTTCTATAGAGATGTTGGAGACTAGAGGTGGTTCCGCTTCCAGGGGCTTCTTTCCTTTGTCCGTTGGTGTGGCCACCATAGGTGGCATCGTTGTGGGAGGACTGGATGAAGAAGATGATCCCGCCTGAGAATTTGATTGATTTGGTGATGAAGATTCTTGCTTAGTCGGACCCCGTTTAGATGGATTTAACTGGAAATCCACGTGCGTTGAAGGAAGGGTCGACTGCGGCATGATTTGCACTGAGTTGCAATACTTAAAAGGTTCCAAATCTACGGGGACCACGTGCACTTGTCCTTCAAATGTATACTTCAAACATTGATGAGCAATTGAAGGGACACACTTCATATCTCGGATCCAAGGCCGCCCAAGCAAGATATTGTAAGCCATCTCACCTTCTAAAATGTGGCACAACGTATGAATGGTCTTTTGTCCCACTTGGATGGGCAGGACAATTGTGCCAACTGTCGAGCATATCGCATCATTAAATGCTCGAAGGGTATAAGTGGAAGGTGCAATGTGAGAGGTTGGTAGTTTCAAATGTTTCAGTGCAGCGGTTGTAATAAGGTTATTTGGACGAACCAGTGTCTATCAACACCCGTTTGTATGGAGTCCCGTTGACCCGCGCAATAACGTGCAGGGGTGGATCCGCTACATCTCCAGTCACCATTTTTAGCTCATCTTCCCTGAAGGTAATGACTGGTTCAGTACACAGTTTGACATGCCCCACAAAATTGTTGAACGAATCCGCTTCGTGGGGTTGCAATTCAATTGCCTTTAATATCTCCATAAGAGCTTCCCGATGGGGCATCGATTGTTGAATAAGCTCATAAATGGAGAGCCTAGCCGATGTGGTCCATAGACTTTGAGTAAGTCTAGTTCGAATCGTGGCCACTGGTCTAGGTGGGGGCAACTGTGTAGGATTCGGTTGATGTTGTGACGTGGATGAAGCTTCCCTAGTGGCTGTCGCGGGGACAACTCCTGGGTGTCTCTTGTTTCTTGTCACAATGCTAATCATTCCAACATACCCCTCCATGGGGCAACTCTGTTGCACTTCGTTGACATGCAGAGGTTTTGTTTGTGCATCATGTGTGGGTAAAGGATCTTTGAAAACACCCATTTGTTGGTTGTTGGGTGCGATGGGGTTATCCACTACCAATGTGTGATTATCAATGAGATCTTGCACTAAACCTTTAAACGTCCAACAGACATTAAGGTCATGCCCTTTCCTTCTATGGAATCTACAGAAAATATCCTCTCTATACCCCTTAGGCTTTGGCGCATTGGGATCAATTGTTGGAATATCTAGCAGATTAATCAAGTTTGCCGTTGACAAACGGTCAAACAAGGAATCCCTAGACTCAGTGTATGGTGTAAATTGTCGCTTAGGGCGACGCTGCTGATTTTGATCCTGCTTCTTGTTATCTTTCTCATAATTATTGTGAGGCACCGCCTGATAATTAGCCTTTGGAGGCTGTGTTGCTTGGGCAGGCGTAGGGGCATTAATAGCAACTTGATTGACCGCGACGGGTTTCTATTGCGTATTCCCTATTTTGGTGCTCTTGTTCCACTCTTTTTTCTTAGGCTTGGCAATTTTGCCATCCTGTATCTTGATCTCTTCGATACGTCTAGCTTGCGCAGAGCTTCTTCTAAAGTGGCGTATTGTTGTAGCTGCAATAGCACAGAGATCGATCGCAAACAGCTCTTTGCGAACATTTGAGTTAGGTCGGACATAGGAGGGAGGTAGGACAACTTTGAAAGCATCGTCCTCCATCGATTCCCATATGCTACCATAGACTCCTCCTCATACTTGTTTGAGGCTAGCTAGATCACTGAGTGACGCCTTTTTCTTTGTATTGAAAGCAAAACGTTCTAGGAACGCGTCCACTAGTTGATCCAAGTTATAGATGCTATGCTTCGGTAGATGGGTAAACCAATCCGAGGCAGATCCTGCGAATGTGGTTATGAATGTTCTCAATAATAATGCATCATTGTCTTGTATACCAAAGCACTGGCTCAAAAATCTCGTCACATGCTCTTGAGCATCCTCATCCCCTTTAAAGAGTGCCAATTGGGGCAGCTTGAAATGTTCGGGGTATGGAGGTGTTGGCACTGATGGATGCACCGGATGACTATGGAGTTGGCGTAATGTAGGCTTTTGGGGCCCAGTAGTCTTGAGTTCCATAGTCTCTAAGCATTCTAACAACACTTTGTATGCATCAGAGGACGTAATCTCCTCCTCCTTGGTTTGTTCCCGCTGTGGGTTGCGGGGAACTTGAGGCCTTTGAATGGATAAATGGGTAGCATCCCTTATGCCTTGATAGGGCGTTTCAGCCCGCTCTTCTTCTTGGTAATAATCCTCATAATCTTCTTGAGGAGTGTTTGGCCTAGGCCTGTAAACATGGACGGGTGCCCGTGGAGGATGCCCATCATGGTTGCGAGGAATGGCCTCCCGCTCAGGTCTAAGAGGTCTTGGAGGCGGTGCTTGTTGAAGTCGTGGAGACCTGTCTCGCACTAAGGGGTTGTGCCTCACATACATCTCAGATTGTTGTGCGCGAGGGACTGGGGCCTTCTCAGGCGCATGGTTGTGAAGCAATTCAGTTGTCTGACGTTGAATGCGCTCTTGATCAAGGCGACACAAATGTTCTAATTCCTGTTGTTCTTGCCTAAGCCGCGTGATTTGTGCTTGGCGGGCGGCTAGTTGTGCAAATGCCAAGTTACTTTGTTCTGTTGTCTCTTGTTTAATAGGCCTAGATGTCTCTCCTACATATCTGTTTCGATCATGGTGCTCTGAGACCCCTATATGTTGCTTCCCTCCGTCGAGGTTGGCCGCATTAACTTGAAACTCTGGTCTCAATGAGCGATCCGGATATAATGCAGGTGCAGACGTGCATCGTTTCTGCACTGGATACTGTTCTGGAGGAATGTAGTGATCTTCCTCTCTCTCTCTCTATGATATGCATAAAAAGTGCGGGCAGAATTGTCTTGCCCTGTCGGAAGAACCTGATGTTCTGGATATGGTCTACTGTGTCCGACATTAATTGGGGGTAAATTAGGAACCACAAAATCATATGGTTCTTCCTTTTGGACCCTTTGTTGTTCCATAGCAGTACACAATGCTTCATCACTAGGCCACCCAAAATGAACTTCCAAAGGAGGCCTCGTGCTTAGACCAGGTGGTACATATAGGTTATTTTCTTGAAAAGATTCTTGTTGCTCATGAGTTCCCCTTAGGGAGGGGGTTCTAAATTCTCGTCTATTGAAGGCCTGACTTGGAGAGCCCGTCAAGGAGGGGCCTCTAGAACCATGTTCTATAACTGTATGGGTTGGAGTGCCTCTCAAGGAGGGGCCTCTAGAGCCATGTTCTGCATGGTGTGAACTAACTGGTGTACCCTATCGTCGAGGCGGGATGGCCAAGTCTTCAAGGCTATATCGGAGATGATTTGTCTCTCTTGGTGCATTTTCTGCAGCTTCTGCCCGTGATTGGGCTTGGCTACGAGTATTCACCATGGTAATGCTAACCTAAAAATGCAAAAATTCTTTTTATGATTTTTTTTTGTCTAAACAAAAAATAGCATACACACACACAAGCAATGATTATCTCTTTTAAAGATTAATAGTGTGCCCTAAATCTGGTTTAGTGTGTTTTTGTTGTTTGTTTTGTTTTTGAAAATTTTTGTGAAACGTTTAAATGCAATTATGAAGGCTCTTATGACTCCCAAAATGGTCGCCCCTTCAATATACCATTGCCGGACCGATATACCAACCTCTCTATATACCCGCCCTTACGTGAGGGAGACTATAGGTACGTGAGAGCAGATGATACGTGGAACATAGGCGGTACGGAAGGGGAATCGCTCTGTTTATGACACCTACCATAGAAGACTTATCCTCGCGTGTTGGGAATCACCCCAAGCTACACTCGGTCAGCTTTCATCAGGATTTACGTCTAGCAATAGTCGCGATCGAGGTAATGGATGCAATATCTCAAGCCAAAGTGATAATGGAATCCACCTTTGGTCTTGCTCAAGGGTTGGGGTTTTACGACCAACGCCTTGGTTTAAAATACCACGTGATGTGTGGGGTTCGTTTTAATTTTGCAAAATTGAAACAGGCAAACGAAAAGAAATCTTTCCCTAAGCCATACAAACTGAAAACCAGAAAACAGAAAAACAGAAATTTGACAGAAGCTTTAAAAAACCCCTACCTCTTCTCTGCCTAATCGGATGTTTCTGATTTGCTCTAAAAAATGCACAGATCTATACTCGTCCCTGGGTGAGGCGAATATCAGAACCGTAATCGTCACAGGGTGAAACGAATAGTTTATTCGTCCCGGGGTGAAACGAATACCAATTCTGTAATCGTCACTTGTAGAGACGAATAACAGTCTGATGTTGAAAAACAGTGTACTGTAAAAAAACAAGCAATTTTAGATCAGTAAGTTAACCTAAAAAAAACAGAGGACAGAGGTCCCACCGTGATCGCCATTGAAAACACGAGATTCCGAAAACAAAAAGGATAAACTAAAATTGCAATGTAAATGAAACTAAAATAACGCTTAAATCCTATGTTATTGAAAATTGCATAAAAAGAAAGAACATGAACACAAGATATTAAAGCAATATAAAAATCGGCCCTTTTATTGATATGCTTTGCAAATTCGTGTTACAATGCGTCTCCTTCCTTTTTAGGGGATAGGAGCGTTAAATATTGCTCTTTTACAACTTGTTTCAGAATTCCTTCTTTCGCGTGCCCACATATAAGATGGGCGAACCAAAACGTTGTCGCCGCTTGCGTTGGTAAAGGTCGATTCCTCGCTGCTCCTCTAATGTTGCAAATCTGCGTTCAAAGAAACAAACAAAGAATCAGTAGCACCTGTGTATGAAAAATAAAAGATAAATCTAACTATGGCTAAAATGAATCTAAATGAAATGAAAACTTGACAAAAGCATAAACATGAAACTAGCTAAATACTATAAAAGAAATAAAGCGGGGGGGGGGGCCCGAAGGCAAACCACCCGCGGGTGAAACTTTGCTTTGACACCAATCCGCTTGGGATGGGTCCGAAACCTGATGTGATGTGTTGTCGGAAAATTGGTAGGATATTGTGGTCAAAATAATGGGTGTTGGTTCTTGATTCGTGCCTTCAAAAGTCACCCAATAACCTCTCTTTCGATTAAGAGATTATGGATGTTGAAAACACAAATCGCAAGTAAATGAATTAGCAACACTTCGTCGCTCAAAATGCTCCTTCTCTGTATATCTTTTGGGTGAGGAAACTCACCATTTTATAGACCCAAGGGGTCTCTTTGAATTAACATGCAAAAGTGTTTCTTTGCATGAATGCTTTTTGTGTAAAAAGAAGACTTCTTCTTGATCAAGGGATTCTTAACTGTCTCTGTGCATGTCTTTGTGTGTTTTAGAAAAGCTCACTTGCACTCCCATGCAATGAAGGAATAGCTAAGTGGCAAATCTGAGTTGTCTTAAAAAGCTCACTCTCATTCCCATGCAGTGAAGGGAAAGTCAATTGGCGGATATGAGTTGTCAAAAGAACTCACTCGCACTCCTATGTCATGCAGGAAAAGCTAAGTGGCAGTTCTGAGTTGTTATATGCCGAGATTTGACTTTTTTTCGGTCAAACCTGACATTCGTCCCACCCCAAAGCGAGCGCTGGTAATCGTCCCTGGGTGAGACGAGTATCAGTCCGCACTCGTCCCTGGGTAGGACGAGTAAAAACCCGCACTCGTCCCTGGGTGGGACGAATAAGAAATAAAGTGTCTAAAAGGTGCCAAATTGATTTTTGACTTGCAAAACTACTGTGTGAGTGGTTAGAACCACTGTTTAACCTCTGAGGGCTGCCCTGGGGGCTGTGTGTGTTAGTGCGATCAGTGCTTGTTGTCACATAATCGGATTGGTGCTGTTTTGGTGTCTACAACACCAAACAAAAATATATTTCTAAACCTAAGCCATCTATAGAACCCGTAAATGATGACACCCAAGAAGATGATACAATGGCTCTCTCGGTATATGCACTTATGGGTATTCAATCTCATCACACTATCAAGGTGCAAGGATTCATTAAACACCAATGTGTTAATGTGTTGATTGATTCTAAAAGTACATGTAACTTTATCGATTATAAAATAGCCAAATCCTTGAACTTGTATATCCACTCTTCTAATCAATATAAATTTCAAGTCCTTATTGCAAATGGAGGCAATGCTCAATGTGTGGGTCAAACATCCAAAATTACAATCCAAATGGAAAATTATACATGGATAGGTACTCTCTATGTTATGAATCTAGGAAGCTCAAACATCATTTTTGGAGCACAATGGTTATCTCAACTTGGCGATGATACTATTGATCTCTAAAAATTAAAAATCAAGTGGTTAGAGAATGGAAGGGTCATTTGTCTTCAACGTATTCAACCTCCTCCTTCTAGGGTAGTTATTTCACATAGCATGGAGAAGTTATTGAAGAAAGGTGGCTATGGGGTTATTGCCCAAATAAATTTCATCACGGCTCAATCCTTGGATTATTCTCCTACAACTATTTCAAGTGATCTTCAATATATTATGGATAATTATGAAGAATATTTTATTGAACCAAGGGGTCTACCTCCTAATAGATCACATGATAATGCCATTCATCTAATTCCTGGTAGTATTCCTCCTAACATGCATCCTTATCGCTATCCATAATCCCAAAAATAAAAAATTGAGAAGTTTATCTAAGAAATGTTAGAGCATGACATAATTCACCCTAGCATCAATCCTTCTTCATCCCCTATGGTGATGGTATGCTATAAGGATAATTTTTGGTGCATGTGTCTTGATTTTTATCCCCTTAACAAAATTACCATCAAAGATACATTTCCTATCCCAGTAATCAATGACTTGTTGGATGAATTACATGGTGCTAGTTATTTTATCAAACTCGACCTAGGCTCGTGCTTTCACCAAATTAGGGTTAGAGAAGAAGACATCCCTAAAACTATCTTTCATACTCATGAGGGCCATTATTGATCGGTTGTAGAGCTTACATTTAATTTTATCAATCCGAGGGAAATCAAGGTTAGATTTAAAGAGTAACAATCGCATATAGATTATATCTTAGGAGTTAATACTAAGCTTAGCTCAAGTTTCTTTTTTAGGCTTCATGTGTACAGAAAAGTAAATGAACAAAATTAAATTTGTGCAGAAATAAATGATGCAGGATATGATAAATAAATGCAATGATGATTTACTTTTACTGATGAATTAATTTACTGATGCACTTAATTACTGATGAATTGATTTATTGATGCACTAATTATTTGCAAGCTAATTTATTTATGATATGTTCTAATTTATTTGTGAGGATCCTCGTGCAATTTATCTTATTTTATGTAATTTGAAATGTAGTTTAACTTAAGACTAACTAATCCTAACCTAATGTAGGGGTGAGAGCTTAAGGACTATCTATAGAAGTGGGCCCTGCCTCCTAGAGGGCAGTGTAAGTCTTTCTCCCCTAGTTTACTTTATTCAGTAACTAGATTTTATAACTAATACTAACATTATGTCTATCCTGTGAATGCAGGTTACAGATAAATACAATTTACACAACAAAAATCAAACAACACATGAAATTGATATAGATTACCATGTTTGAAGAACAAAGTGCTATTTTATTACTGGAGCTTCAACTATACATGCTAGTGAATTACATTTGAATTGTAAACTGAGAACAGACTATAATGTAATGATAGATGCAGTAGATAATAAAACCTCTTTCCAAGTCTTCTATATAATTTATACTATAACTAATATAATTCTAAACAGTATTCTCCACATATTTGACATACAGATTTTGTGGACTGATGACTATACATTAATCAAGAATAATCTAAAACCTAATCATAATACGTACTCCTACTTGGACTTATAAATATTTTGACTGGTCCAAGTGGCATCCTACTAATAATCCTAACAAGACAATGCTACTTTAACTAACTCGCAAGATATACATTAGGATCTCATGTCCTATATTCCAGGAAAGTCTAACAATCTTTGCATTTATATCTCAAACTTCCCAAAATAAATTGATTACAAGCTTTATAAAGTAAATCATAACTTTGTCAACTTGAAATATTCTTGCGGATAGTATGTGAGAAATGGAATATTTTTCTAGGTAGAAAATATCAGTTGTCGTCCAACTTAATGTGTCATCCATATTAATGTGTCGTCCAAATATGATATGGCATGTTGAAGTCAACAGAATTTATTATCCTTCAGTAACTGTTGGTAAAACATTCTTCAGTAACTTTCTTTAGTAACTATCATCAGTAGTTACCTTCAATAATTACCTTTAGTAGTTACCTTTAGTAATTACCTTCAGTAACATATTTCAGTAATCAACATTTGTAACAAGATCAATTACTATTGTCATCGAAATCTATTGGTTCTTCTTCTCGTCCGAGGTGCACTCCAAAGTTCTGCAATCTCTTCATTGATAATCCATAGCTTTTTTGCATTTTTCTCAAAACTTGGATAAATTTGATATAAATCAAACACATTTGTTAGATTATGGTAATTAATCAGTTTTCCTAATTAATCACATTTTATTCAATAATAATTCATATAAGACATCATAATCATCATATAATTGTAATAATAAAACAATTATGGTACAAAAATTTGTGTCAAATAGCCACTCATCATTCCCCCAAACTGAAGTCCATGCATGTCCTCATGTATGCAGAAAGATAATGATGAACAAAATATAAAAACCTTAGCACATATCAAATATTCAAAATTAAAATTCTAAGTTATAGAAAAACAATAACATAAGTTATCATAATCATTGTCAGAATCTCAGTGAATACTGTTTACAGACCCTACAATGATTTTTAAAACATACAAATGTTTTTGGCAGAATTTTTTTTAAAATAGCTTGAATTTTAACAGAACTGTACTAAGTTTCTTCTAGAAAAATAAAATTTAATCACTAATATAAAGTACATAAAATAATTTATTTATCAAAAAAATTACAAAGGTCTAAGAAATAAACAATTTATATTAGCAATTATAAAGCAAAAATATTTCAAATATTAACTGTACATATTACGTAAACATTGTAAATATTAACTGTACATATTACATAAATTGAATTATAAAAATATACAGATACAAACATTTCAAATATTGCCTGTACATATTACATATGCCATACAAATAAAATATACTATAGATATAATTAAAAATATAAGTTTGAATAATTAATAAAAGTTTTTTTTATTGTTCATTCAATTTTTATATATAGATATATATAATTATATTTTTTAAATTTATATATATATATATAGATATATATAATTATATTATTATAATAATTTTTTATTTTCAAAGAGAATTTATTGAATAGTAACTAATTGCAGTTCAGAAATACACTACAAATCAGTGTGCTGTCTAAACTGATGTATGAATGCTTCCTTAGATAATGGCTTCTTATAAAGTTTAAGCCTATGTCCATTTACTAGTAGTTTCCTTGTTGAATCATCTATAGGCTTAAGCTTGACTGTACCATTTCCAAACATTTCCTCAATTTCATAAGGTCCTAGCCATCTTGTTCTTAAAATACCTTGAAAATATTGGTAACGAGAATCAAATAACAAGGCCCAATATCCTGATTGAAATGTATGTGGTACAATGTGTTTATCATGCCATTTATTTCATTTTTATTGGGTTATTTCAGTTCTATGCAATTCTTCTAATATTATTTCATCCAAAATATTTAACTTTTCCAACCTTTCTTTTTGTGTGTTATCCAAATTCATGTTAAGTTGTATCACTGTGCGAAGGGTTTCTATTTCGAATTCAATGGGCATGATGGATTGTTTTCCATAAACCATTTCATATGGTGATAATCCAGTGGTAGTTTTCCAAGTTGTATCATATGCCCATACAACTTATTTTAATCTCTCATACCAATCACCCCTATTAACAGTTACAGTTTTTGTAATAATTTTTTCAAGTTCTCTATTTGTAACTTCTACTTGGCCATTAGCCTGAGGGTGATATGGTGAGGTTTTATTGTGTTTTATCTGATAGATGTTAAAAAAAATGATCAATCACATTGGATTTAAATTGAGGTCCATGATCTGAAACTAATTCTCATGGTGCTCCAAAGTGTTTCATTATGCTTTCATAAAGAAAATCGGCCACTACTTCAGCTTGAGCTCGTGGAAGAGCTTTAACTTCAGCCCACTTGGTAAAGTACTATGTACATACAAGTATGTGTTTATTACCATCACTTGGAGGATCTATTAGTCCAAAAAAGTTAATTTCAAATTTTTCAAATGGTTCAAGAGCTATCTATGGAACCAAAGACATTTCCATAGAAGGTGTAGGCTTGCTAGATCTTTTGCAAGCATCACATCTATCAATAAATTTATGAACATATTTAGTCATAGTAGGCCAAAAGTATCCATTTTTAAGTATTTTCATAATCGTTCTTTGGGTGGCATAATGACCTCCACAAGGTTCTTTATGTGCTGCCCTAATAATTTCATATACATCATTTTATTGCAAACATCTCCTGATGATTTGGTCAGGACATTTTTTAAATAGAATTCCATGAATCCACGTAAAATAAATACTTTGATGTATTACTTTCCTATGCTTATGCGATGTATAATTTTGAGGTATTTTTCTCGTTACCAAATAAATTACAATATCAGCGTACCAAGGGGTCAAAATAGAAAGAGCAAACAAATGTTCATCTGGAAAATTATCAGGAATTAACTCGTTATCATCAAAGATTTGCATGCAATATAAGTGATCTACAATAACATTATCTCTTCCTACCTTGTCTATAATTGTGACATTAAATTCTTGTAGTCATAGAAGCCATATAATCACTCTACCACCTACTGTTTCTTTGTTTGTTAAGTATCTAATGGTAGAGTGATCAGTGTGAATAAATACTTCATATCCTATTATGTAATATTTAAATTTATTGAGAGCATGAATTATAGCTAAAAATTATTTTTTTGTAACAGTGTAGTTAAGTTTAGCTCCATGCAAATTTTTGCTTACATATTAGATAGCATAAGGTCTTTTATTTTCTATTTGTTGCAATATTGCTCCTATTGCATAACCTGAAGTATCACAATGAATATGGAATGGTAATTTCCAATTTGGTCTTCTCAAAATTGGAGCAGTAGTCAATTTTTCTTTAATTTCTTCAAAATCTTCTTGACATGTGTTTGTCCAATTAAATTCACTATCTTTAGTTAAGAGTTTAAGCATGGGAGTAGCAACTTTCCTGAAGTCTTTAATGAACCTACAGTAGTATCCTGTGTGTCCTAAGAAACTTCTCACCTCTGTTTGTGTTTTTGGAGGTTGAAGGGTTTGAATAACCTGTATCTTTGTAGGATCTACTTTAACACCATATTATGATATATAATGTCCTAGAAAAATACCTCCTTTCATCATCATAAAGCACTTTTCATGTCTTAGAGAGATATTTTGCTCTTGGCATCTTACCAAAACTTTTTGTAAGCTTGATAATGTTTCTTCAAAGATAGTACCATCTATTGTGAAGTCATCCATATAAAATTCTACACATTCATTAGTTAAATTAGCAAAGATAGCCAATACAACTCTTTGAAAGGTTACAAGTGCATTACATAGTCCAAAAGGTAGAACTTCATAAGCATAGGTTCCTGTAGGGCATGTGAAGGTTATTTTTTCCTGATCTTCTTCAGCTATGGAGATTTGATTATACCTACTAAAACCATCTAAAAAGCAAAAATATTTCTTTCCAGCCAATGTATCTAGGACTTGATCAATAAATGGTATGGGAAAATAATATTTCTTGTTTACTTTATTTAATTCCTTATAATAAACACAAATTCTCCATTTACCATTATTTTTAGGGACTATCACCAAAGGTGATACCCATTGGCTGTCAAAAATTGGGTATATAAATCTTGCATTTAAGAGTTTAATAATTTCCTCTTTAACTATTTCTTTCATAGCTGGATTTAATCATCTTTGGGGTTGTCTTACTGGATTACAACCTTCTTGAATAAATATGCGATGGGTACAAACATTTGGGTGAATACCCATCATATCCTCATAGTTTCATGCAAATACAGACTGATGTTTTCTAAGCACATCTACCAACTAAGATTCTTGCATGTTTGTGAATTCATTACTAATGTTAAGAGTTTTTCCTGATATAATATCTATTTGTTTACATTTTTTTGTATTTGCATCTATCCCATTTATCTCATGTTCAAAAATATTGAAATCATAACCATATATATGGTTCCATTTGAGATTGACTTGTGCTTGCCTCATAAATGGAAGATTGTGATGAACAACTACTATCTTGACCTTGATTCTCTTATTGATTTTCTAACAATAATGGTAGGGGTCCCTCAATCTCTTGTTCAAGTTTTTCAATTAGAACATTAATTGATAAGGTTTGGATACCATCATATTCATGAGGAAAATAATACCACAACTGCTTTGGAAATTCTTCCTCTATTGTTAATTCAAGGAATAAACTAAGATCTTTTGTATCCATGCCATTATAAATAGTCATATTTCCTGATATACAGCTAATGTAAGCATTAGTTGTTTCAAGCCATGGTCGTCCTAGTATTAAGGGATGTCCCCCTAATTTATTTTTAAGTTGTAAGACTATAAAGTCTACAGGGTATTCCCATGAACTTACTGAGACCATACTGTCTTCTAATTTTCCTTCTGGTTTAATAGTAGATCTATCAACGAGTTGAAGCACAATAGAAGTTAATTTTAGTTTATGTATCCCTAAGTATTTTGTTGTTTCTTTTGTCATGACATTAATAGTGGCTCCTAAATCAATCAAAACATTTTGTAATTTTATATCTCCAATATGCACAGTGAGTATAGGTATTCCAGGATTTGTATATTTTGGTAATAACCTATCTCCTATCATTATCTCAGATAATTGTCCAATGAATTGAATAGTTTTAAATGCAGTCTTCTTTTTCTTCCCTGAACATATATTTTTAATAAGCTTGGAATAGATGGGTATATCCTTGATAGCTTGTAATAAAGGAATTTTAATAGTAACACCTATTTATTGAAGGAAGTTAAAGTCTGGCTTGGATGGTTCTTTTGGTATTGCCAATATTTGAGGGAATGGCACTTCTACTTCCTTCCTTATTTGGATTTCTGGTTGCTTTGTTGGAATATTTTTTGGTTGGTTTTATGTTTCTTTTTTGTTACTATATTCTTTTTCAACCAAATGTGGAATAGGGTCATCAAGTGTTGTGAGAGTGACATTATTTTCCAACACCTTTCCTAATCTTAATTGAATCTGTTGACATGGTGCTACAGATATAGAACATGTTTCATTGGTCTCATAAACTTGTTGAACATTCTTATTGTTATTAGAGTTAGGAATTGGTTGAGTGGGAAGAGGTGGTTGCTTAGGAATATTAGTATTATTATTTGGATGTGGTAGAAGTCTATTTTGAGGTGGATTTTGAGTGTTTTGTCCCCTAAATTGATTTTGAAGATTTGGTTGTTGCATTGTATTTGGGGACCAATTGGTGCCAGCTTGATTATATTGGCCACTATTATTCCAACTAGGCATATTCTAATTTTGTGTCCCTTTATTCCATGGGGTTTGTCCTCCATAAGAGTTACCATAAATTGAGCCCATGGGGGTATGTTCCAGTCTTTATTGTAAGAGTTTCAATTTGTCCAATTTGGTGCATTCGACCATTGATTAGGCCTTTGTTGGTTGGGATAATTAGGGTTTGACCAATTTGGTGGGCCATTAAATGGACCATTTTATATTTGAGTGATAAAATAAACATCTTCTACTTCTTTTGCTTAAGGTTCTTTTATGGCAGCTTTAACAGCAGAGATATAATTGCATTTTTTAGTTTTATGATACAAATTTGACAAGCAGAGATATTGGATATATTTGTTATGTTGAGAGGACATTATCTCATATTGTGCTTTTTCCTACATTTTTGGTAGTAAATTTCTTCACTATCCTTTGATTTTTTATCCATTAAGTCCAAATATGAGGTCAAATTACTCAACAAATCAGTTTTTAAACCTTCTAACATATTTTCAATTTCATCTCTTGTCACTCCTCCTGTGGATGTATATTTATTACTTCTGAGATGTTTGTTTCTTGAATAATTTTTGCAAAGGTTTATAATCTCCTCAAGTGATATAATATGAATTTCTCCTTTTGCCATAAGATTTAAAATCTCAAGAACATCTTCTTCTAATCCTTTCAAGCAAATTTCTTTTAGAATTTCTTCATCAATATCTATATTTACTCTAGATCCTACAAATTGAAATCGTTCGATATTATCCTCCAAAGATTCTTCATATTTTTTATTCATAAGAAAAATATTAGATTTCTTATCCCTAACTCTACAATAATATTGATATCTTTCAAGGAATAACTCTTTCAATCCATTTTCTCCATCCTAACGATTACAAACTCCTTCTCCTAGACCCATAAACCATCTTAAAGCTACATATTTAAGAGATGGAAATAATCTTAGATTTTTCTCATTGGTGGTGTAAAAGTAAGCTTGAAATACTACTTCAAATTCAAAAATAAAAGCATTAGGATCTTCATAGGGTTTTCCATGAAAGGTAGGCAATATAGAAACATAAACTGATTTAGGTTCTCTTGTTGTTCCTTCTGTATGTAAGATTGGGAAAGGGAATATTTTTCTTTTTCTATTTTCTTGCCTTTGTCTCCCATCTCCACGGTTTCCTCCTATCTCCCCCAAACCACTTTGCTCATAGGCCATACCTAAATATAAAATTTCAATAATTGAATCAGGTATAGGTTCAAAAAATATAGAATAAGTATCTATGTAGTTGTCAAATTTTGGATTGGGTAATAAATATGAATTGGGATCTTGATCTAGGATTTCAACTTGATTGGTTGATGTAGTAGCCTCAGTTTTTACTAGTTTATAAATCCTAGGCATTCTAAAGTCTCTTAGGGATTTTTCTTCTATTTTGTTAGTTTTTATGAATCTTCCTTTAGATTATCTAGGTTTGCTCATGAATGTTCTAAACTTTATTGTTTTTTTTAATATAGCAATATGTCTAATCTTCTTTAAATAATTTATGAATATCATTGATTGGATCAAGTTGGTTTGGTGTCATAAAATATTCCTATTCAAAATTAAAATAGTCTATAAACAATTGAATCAATTGAACAAGGTAATCTTTAGTTGCAATAGGATCAAGAATTCCAAATTGTAGCTCGTAATGCAACTCTTGGCACAATTCTCTAAAACGTATAGCTCTAGGAATTCTACAGTATCTTTTGTTGTATTTTAGGGCTAATTATTTTCTCTCTATATCTGCAAGGAAGTTGTGAACAATGAGGGAATCCTCTAGGTATTGATTCCATTGATAAATTACTGGATTTACCGTTGTTCTCCTATCCCATAGCCAATTTTCACAAATTTTTCCAAGATCTTGATAAGGTGAAGAATGATTTACCAAAGTTTTTTCTATATTTATCCTCTTGATTTTCTTTAGTTCATATGATATTTCATTGATAGAATCAATGCATTCACACAATGCTTCCCACTTTGGTTTGGTTGTTCTATAATCTTGGTCAAGAAGAAGATTAGCCTCTTGTTGTATTAGTAATTTTCTAAGGTCTATAAATTTAGTTTGACTGTTTTCAACCATTTGGCATTTTTTATTTATTTTCTCTCTTTGATTTTTGTGTTTTTTTTTCCTTTCTATTTGGGTTTTGATTTCCTTTTATGTTTCAATCCTACTGTATTCTAAGCTTAAATATAAATTTCAGTTCTAAATATAAATTTCAAAACTTATAAATACTCTTAGCACAGTAGAAAAGAAATAAATTTAAAATTACTAAACATTCCTAATGCTACTAAAATTAGATGCGTTTATACAACTAATTTCAGCATAATTAGGAAAAAATAAAAGTACTTGGAAAGTAAATTTTTACTAAAAGTAAAATTGTTGAAGTAAAAGGTAAATTACTATTGTTCTTTGACTATTAGGAGGGATTTCATTACAGTTGTGCCACTCAACCTAACTACTTCCTATAAAAAAAAAACAGGATCCTAAAACAATATTAGGTTTTTTTCAGCGTTCACCTACTTCCTATTCTTTTTCATAGGTCCTAAATCAAATTAATAGTAGTAATTACCCAAAGCAAGGAAATTGCAGAATTTTTTTTTTTTGGAATTGAAAGTTGCAGAAAATAAATTTGTAGGAAATAAATTTGCAAGAAATAAAGTTTTAATCTATGAAAGCAATAAAAATGAAACCTTTATGAAAAATGAACCTAGCAACGTCGAAATATGGGGCTTGTTGGAACCATTCACGGGACACTTTGAATCGTATGCACACCAAGGTCTCATACGTACCCCTTTTTACATACAAGTAAGTCCTCTCACTTTGCACTACCAAACAAATTTTATGACTAACCACTATGATGCCACTCCCCGAAAACGGTGCCAAAATGATTGCTTGTAGAGATTACATTTAATTTTATCAATTCGAGGGAAATAAAGGTTAGATTTAAAGAGTAACAATCTCGTATGGATTATATTGTAGGAGTTAATACTAAGCTTAGCTCAAGTTTCTTTTTTAGGCTTCACGTGTACAGAAAAGTAAATGAACAAAATTAAATTTGTGCATAAATGAATGATGTAGGATATGATAAATAAATGCAATGATGATTTACTTTTACTAATGAATTAATTTACTGATGCACTTAATTACTGATGAGTTGATTTATCGATGCACTAATTATTTTCAAGCTAATTTATTTAATATATGTTCTAATTTATTTGTGAGGATCCTCGTGCAATTTATATTATTTTATGTAATTTAAAATGTATTTTAACTTAAGACTAACTAATCCTAACCTAATATAGGAACGAGAGCTTATGTACTGTTTATAGGAGTGGGCCCTGCCTCCTAGAGGGCAGTGTAAGTCTTTCTCCCCTAGTTTACTTTATTCAGTAACTAGATTTTATAACTAATACTAACATTATGTCTATCCTATGAATGCAAGTAACAAATAAATACAATTTACACAATAGAAATCAAACAACACATGAAATTGATACAGATTACCATGTTTGAAGAACAAAGTGCTATTTTATTACTGGAGCTTCAACTGTACATGCTAGTGTATTTCCTCTGAATTGTAAACTGAGAATAGACTATAATGTAATGATAGATACAATAGAGAATCAAACCTCTTTCTAGGTCTTCTATGTAATTTATACTATAACTAATATAATTCTAAATAGTATTCTCTACGTATTTGACATGTGGATTTTATGGAATTATGACTATACATTAATCAAGAATAATCTAAAACCTAATCATAATACGTACTCCTACTTTGACTTATAAATATTTTGACTGGTCCAAGTGGCATCATACTAATAATCCTAACAAGATAATGCTACTTTAACTGACTTGCAAGATATACATTAGGATATCATGTCCTATATTCCAGGAAATTCTAACAATCTTTGCGTTTATATCTCAAAATTCCCAAAATAAATTGATTACAGGCTTTATTAAGTAAATCATAACTTTGTCAACTTGAATTATTCTTGCGGATAGTATGTGAGAAATGGAATATTTTGCTAGGTATAAAATATCAGTTGTCATCCAAATTGATGTGTCATCCATCTTAATGTGTCATCCAAATATGATGTGGCATGCTAAAGTCAATAGACTTTATTGTCCTTCAGTAACTACTGGTAAAACAATGTTTGGTAACTATATTTAGTAACTATCATCAGTAGTTACCTTTAGTAATTACCTTCAGTAGTTACCTTCAGTAATTACCTTCAGTAACATATTTCAGTAATCAGCATCTGTAACAAGATCAATTACTATTGTCACCAAACTATGTTGGTTCTTCTCGTTAGAGGTGCACTCCAAAGTTCTGCAATCTCTTCATCGATAATCCATATCTTTTTTGCATTTTTCTCAAAACTCAGAAAAATTTGATATAAATAAAATAGATTTGTTAGATTATGGTAATTAATCAGTTTTCCCAATAAATCACATTTAATTCAATAATAATTCATAGAAAACATATCATAATCATCATATAATTGTAATAATAAAATAATTTTGGTACAAAAATATGTGTCAAATAGCCACTCATCAATTATGAGTTTCTAGTCATGCCCTTCAGCCTCACTAATGCTCCATAAACTTTTCAAAGCCTCATGAACCATGTCTTTAGGCCCTATCTTCATAAATTTGTCCTAGTTTTCTTTGATGATATCTTAATTTACAAAAAATCTTGGAAGGATCATCTAGATCATGTAGACAAGGTCCTTTATATATTACAAAAGGATAAACTATTTTTTAAACAATCCAAATATGTATTTGGAGTCCAAGAGGTGGAATATTTGGGTTATTAAAATTTGGTCAATCTGATTATGCTACCATAAGCAACAACTAAATGATAGACCAAGGCCCTTAGGGCAGCCCTTAGCAAGTATATAGTGGTCCTAACCACTCAATGTAAGGTTTTGGAATGTTTAAGGTCACTTTTGGGACCTTTTGAACACCCTATTTCTATTCATCCCACCTTCGGATGAATACAAAACCTATTCATCCCACCTTGGAGTGAATAACAGCATTCGTCCCAAGGTGGAGCGAATAGCAGGTTTGACTAGAAAAAAGTCAAATATGGGCAAATGGTACCCAGTAATGGTCATATTCTTGGCTATTATTGCCCACAAGTTAAGGCACATAGTAGAACTTATTACATGCTTCATGAATGAGGCTAATTTGGGAGATTCTCTTCCCCCTCCAATGCATGTCGCCCTGGTGTCCAAGTGGTGCCTCTTTCCCTGCATGCCCTTGCATGCATTTTGACCCATGATCCTCCTTAGGCTATAAAGTGGATCTAATTTCCACACACAATATAGGTAGGAGTTTTAGGACAAAGTGAAATAGTGCTGCTAAGATTTCCTTTCACCCTTTTGTGCTCATTCTTCCCTCAGAATCTCTACCTAGCAAAGGAGGTTTACGAGTGAATTAGTAGGCACAATTTGTCACATAACCAAAACATCCAAGTGAATTCCCTCACCAAATTTGATGACAATACATCCCATAGTGTTCTACATCAATACTAAGTGGAATTTGTGGCAAAACTTAGGTAGAAACGATGGGCATCCCACCCCCGGGTGCCCCCCAATTTGTGAGTCTTATTCATACCATCCTATGATGAATAGAAACTTGTGCATGATTTTGTTACTATTTTTAATTATTTATTTTCTACATTATCGTATTATGTTGTAGTTCAAATTTCATGTCATTCTGAGATATATTGGCCAAGATATTGCAATTTTAGTGTTTTGAAGGGTCTCATGCAGGTCTCCTACGGTCATCTAAAGAAACATCTAAAATGTTATTAATTTTGAAAATATGATCATATGGGTTTTCTTAAAATAGGATTTTATATATTTTTTCCAATTTTCATGTGTTTTGAATACGTGTAGGGGCAAAAATTGTTTGTTTTCCATTTTGTAGGCTACGAACGATCACTGCAATTACGAGGCACCATCGGAATCAATATTAGCACAATTTTTGGTGATATATTCCCAAAATATTCTTTTGTACATCCCTCTACAATTTCATGTCATGTGGAGTTTACATCCCTCATCACTAGTCATTTGGTGCCTATGGGGATTGTATGTTTTAGATCTTACACACTTGCTTTTTGACATTTTATTTTTCCTTGTGTGTAGGTGCAGGCCATATAGGGCATTGGGTAGCAGCATAGGACCTCAAATAATCAAATACACAAGTGGTGGTAATGTTGGCCCACCCACTTTGATTGTGGGTACGATGAAAGACACTGGATGTGCACCTAAGTTACTTGAAGGATCTCGATCCTTGGGCACCTGATTTGTAAAAAATTGTATCACCCATTTGAGCCCTCAAGGGGATGTCTTTGTAACCTAGATTTGATCCATCTTATTAATAATAAAACAATCTGCTTTGCTTTATTTCTTGTTATTTTGTATCATTTCCATTTTACTTGCATGCTTCCGTTTGATGCTCATAAGCAATAGGAAATAGATACACATTTTATCATCATTTGGTGCATTTTTTTTCCCTAATTTAGTGGCAATCATGGTGGGACCTAGTCCCTTTTTCTTTAGATGAATTTTTGGAGCTCATTCTTCATATTTTTATGTTGTATGTGTTATTCGTTCTGTACTGAAATGAACTCTGACCTGCTATTCATTCCACCCTGGGATGTATGTGAATTCATCCCACTCTAGAATGAAAGTAGACCTACTATTCATCCCACCCTAAAATGAATAGAAACCATAGAGCTTTCTAAACAGAATTCCAAAAATAGCAAGTTTTGGCAGTGATGAGGTAGGCATATGAATCTTCCATCTCTATTTTTTAGTTTTAGAAACTATTTTATTTGGTTTTTCTCACATATTTTGCTTGTTTATAAATTTTAAAGGTTAGTTTTCCTTCTTCATAAACACAAAATAACAAAAACATATAAAAGGAGAAAAATAAAAAAAAATTAAAAGTAGAAATCCATCTCTTTGGGTTGCTTGCTTGTAGCCTACTTGATGGGTAGACTAAAATTTAGGGTTTTGCATTTCTAGATACATTTATGAGTTCTTTTTATACTAAAGTTCTGAAATTAAAACACACCTTTTGCATGCATTTAGTGAATGATCATAGAATGCTTTTTTTCTTACTTTATTTAAATTAAAAATAACCACACACACCACGATTCACTTAAATGCTAGTGAGGTGGATTTCATCACCATCCACTAGTAGAGTTCAATGAGGTGGCTTTCATATCCATCTGTCATCTCAAATACCACCAACCTTGTTCTCTACCAAGGCTGGTTCCAATATCCATCATAGCCTATGGGTTGTAGCACATATCTCTCTTCGGAGAGGTATATCACAGACTACGGGTGAACTGAGTGAGGAACTGGTAGGACCTATGCTCCCTGGCCATTTGTGTACTTCATTACCACACATTATAGGTGGGATAACATGACCTGGAGTTCATATTTATGTTGTCAAGCTGTGAGTATATAGGTGAAATCCAATTAAACACAAGATTATCATCCAACAAGCTTTCAAACACGTGACACAAGGTCATTATTTACAAAAAATGCATCTGAAACACACAAAATAGTTTAGGGATTCACATTTAAAACTTAAAAGAGATAATAATTTGCCTTATTGAGTGTTTCCCTCATGTTTGTTGTTCCATTAAGAATTTTTAAATAAGATAATCACTTAGATTTGGTAGAGAGTTATGATGGTGTGCACACATAGCCAAGCCCAATCATGGGCAAAAGCTACAGAGAGTGGACTAGGAGACATGAGTCATCTCCACTATAGCCCTAGGGACTTGGTCATACCTCCCTAGTGAGCCTCTACTCACCCTATCCCCAATACAATGGGGCATGAGCCACACCTATGAGGGAACCCTATGCAAGACACCCCTAGAGGTGATGGACCCTACATGGGAGAGTGTTCCAGGTATATGGACACATCACATGCCTAATTTGATGAAAGGAAATAGTGCGTTGAGGCGCTAGTCGACAGAGTGGTGCCATGCATCTACATACCTATCAGGGCTGACATGCCTATTCATAGGCCAAAGCATGACTTCACACACTAGGCAGATAAGGTCAATACGACCCACACATCACTTTGATAGGATACAAAAACTTAGGTAACCTGACAAGTACGATACTCATCACTCAAGGTGAACCAACTCTGCACTACCCTCCATCATTCATGAAGGAAGGCATGAAGAGATCTTATATTTTCATCAAGAGTAGTATTTTGTGCATGCACAATGTGCCTCTGCACCAGCTAAGTACAATGAGCATATGCTCCATCTCAAACCTCAAGTCAATGCGGTAACCCTTGGTCAGGGGAAGTGCACAATGAATATCATAGATTATATTGAACGAGGTTGGTCTCAGGATAAGACTCCCAGGCCTCCTAGGCCCCACACAGTAGAACAAATTAATCAAGCAATTACAAGATACGTGGAATGCCAAGCTCAGTTCAAGCATCTTCATTGGGAGAAAGAGAAATTAGACCGCTTGCATCATCTTGATAAAGAGAGAATCGAACAGTAGACCAACAAGCTATTCCATAATACTCTACGGTAGAGGTTCCCTACCCTTGAGACACATAGGTAGGAAGTCCACCTAAGGCAACTCACACTCATTCGAGATAGGTCTCCTATACCTTATCCAATGTTACCTCCACGACCTCCTAGGCTAGAGTGGGATTCCCTCCCAGGCCAAACATAGGGCACCCACAATGGGCAGACAATCCTATTTATAGATCAGCTCAAGAAACACCCTATGGGGCTTACACTAAGCATGACCTAGATGTAGAGTACTTGGAGATGCCTTACCAAGGCAAGGGGGTGACATTCCATCGCCCTGCAATAGGTTGGAGGATCCTAGACCTCCATCGTAGGATGTGAGCAAGGATGAGGAGATCAAATCCTCAAACCCATATAAAGAGTTGCTAGAGAGCCTATAGTCAGTAGAGAACAAGACCTCTGGGTCTAGATCTCAAAATCCCACTATGAGCCAGTTGTGTAGTCAACCCATCCATCCTTTGGTTCTTGTGCCTCCCTATCCATAGCAATTTGCCTCAATTTGCTACATTTAAATGAGAGAAATATGTGTAGGAACATGTCACCAGATTCTTGGGCCAATGCTTTAGTATTCATGATGATGATGCTTTGCTTTTATGGATATTCATGACTAACCTCTCGGGCCTCTACTTAGAGTGGTTTTACCAACTCCCTAAGAATAGCATCCGCACCTTGGACCAACTTGCAGACGCATTCCTATAACACTTTGCCTTCAATACCAAGAGGAAGGCGACGTTGGCTGATGTAGTTGGGTTGAAATAGTATGACGATGAGTCAATAACAAAAAATAGCAAAATATCATGAGCTTTGCTCTCCAAGCTACCTTATATTCTCCCCATGGTGGAGTTGATTCAAATTTTCTCCAAGAGGTGCCTGAATCTGATCTCCTTGCTGTTGCAACTACAATAGTATTCGACTCTTGAAGATGCCCTAGCATAGGCTAGGATCATCGAAGACATTAAGATTCAAGAGGGAGAAATTATGAAGCCTTGCAAGAAGGAGTGGAACAAGAATGTTAAGAACACCCCAGTGTAGCCTAAGCCAGTCATAATGAATCAGGTTACCATTAGTGTCGAGGGCCAATGCAATCCATGCCACCTCAAAAACCTAATTATCATGCCACACCCAGGAACTATACCAAGGACAACCAAAATATTCAAGGGCAAAATCAATAATGTCACCCCAAGCAATATTTCATGCCCATTACAGAGTCTATGGACTCGTTGTTTGACTGCCTCTTAGTGGCTAATGTGATCCACCCACCTAAGAGTCGATCTACCAAACCAAATGCATCGAAGCCCAAAGGATACAGACAATACCTATATTGCAAGTTTCATAGACAAAATGAGCATGATATGCAAATGTGCTACAAGTTCAATCATTTGGTGCAAGACATGATTAATAGGAATGCCCTTTAGGTAGACAACCCTATTGTACCAAAAAACCAACATATGGAGGTCTTCAAATACCCCTTGCCTACCCATGCAAAGTAGGCCAAGCCAGTGCCCCAAGTGAATGAGGTTCACCATGCCCCCCCTAAGTAGAGGTATGTTGGCATGATTAGCATTGTAACAAGGAATAGGCAGTACCCAAGTCTAGTTGTGCCACCTACGACTCAAAGTGATGTCCCCTCGACATCGTAGCCATTGCCACCTCCTATACCGACCTAGGCCTATGGTCACCATTAAGAGTAATATCGCTTAGATATTAAGAACAACATCTACCTAGCTCTCCATATATGATCTCATTCAATAATCATAACCTCATAGGGAAGTCTTGATGGATATCCTTAAGGCAATTAATCTTTAGGATCAGGAAGCTAACTCTTAAAAAATTTGTGGGGTATGTGCGGCAATGCACGAAATCGGTGATTACCTTTAGATAAGATGAACTTAAATCGATTCCACATGATATGGTAGATACCACTTTGCACATCATTGCATGTGTGAATAGAACACCATACAAGAGAGTGTTGATAGACACTGGGTCTTCTAGCAACATCATAACTACAACATATCTCAAGCATTTGAAGCTCCCAACATCCTACATTGTCGCATCTATCTACACCCTCTGAGCCTTCAATTATGTCATATGCTCAATGGTTGGTACGATCATCCTACCTATTCAAGTGGGAGAAAATACAATCCCGATGTTGTGCCACATGTTGGAGGATGAGATGTCCTTCTAGGAAGACCATGGATCAAGGATATGAAGTGTATCCCTTCCATCGCTCACCAGTGCCTCAAGTACACTCATGAAGGGTAAGTTCATTTCATCCCTACGGACCTAGATCCCTTAAAGTATTGCAATATGGTGCATCAGCTCCCCGAGTCAACCTTACCATCAACCCATCTAGATTTTCAATCGAATAAATCCAACCAAGGTTTGACTCTGTCCCCATTGCATGTCATGCCATCCTCATCATCAAACCATACCCAAATACCCATTATGCCTATAGATCCTTTAACCAAGAACCTAGGGAAGCAGCCTATTCATAAGGTCCAACCAATCATATCCACCATATCCATAGAGGATATATCTAGCCTAGATGATGAGGAGCTATCGCATGAGGAAAACAATGAATCATATCAGGTCTCGCTCTCATCCCTCTTCTATCTGTAGCCTCAGGTCATAGTGCACCTAGCTTCCATCGGATTAGGGGAGTACATGGTTAGGAATGTTACAACCACCCCTACTATAGAGTTGATGCAAGACATGGGTCAACCCATCTTCCCATAGGCACTATTGTACCTCTTAGCTTCCCCCTAATAAAACGAATTTCATCTATGGGTGCCTTGACTATGGCATAGAACCTTATCAAAAGTAGGAATAAGATGAAGAGTACTTTGGAGGAGAAATTAACTACTTGTCCAACCTTAAATTTACCCTAAAGTGCCTTGACCTATGCAATTGGCACGGTTACAAGTTAGGCTTATATGAATAAGGCACAATAATCCCTTACCAACCGTAGTATCAAATGCCATATGACAAGTCTGGTTTCAGACACAACATGCCTTTGCACCTTGATGTCCTGGTAGATAACTTGGAGTGCATGACACTCAACTTTTGGGATGAGCTAGCGTGAGATCCATTTGCCAACCCCAATCACGTCTACTCACTGGGGAACTACTTCCCTATGCCCTTGGGAGACGACAAACCACCTTGCGATGATATTCAATCTTACAAGAGAGATGAAGGTTTATGTACTCTTCCCTATGATCCTAAGGAAGAGGACCCAGGGCCCCCTTATGAGTGGATATCAGATGATGAGTCAAACTATGGAGTCGTGCCTATCAACTCTAATAATTTTGATGGAGAATACATGTAAGTCATCCCTTGAGATGACGAGGATAAGTACTATTTATGCATGTTCCATTACAAGATCCCATCTGGCGATAAATTTTGCCTCGTGAGGAGAAAGCTCACCCGCAGTCACACCAACCACCACCAGTCATTCCACCACCCCCACAACCACCTCCTTAGGTCATGTGACATTCGAAGGCCCGTGGACACCATCAACCACATAGGGAAAATCATCCATACATAAATATGATTTCCATATATCTGTTCGAACCCCTACGAGATTATAATAACCTATTGAAGCCATTGCACCTTGACTTGGGGGTAATAGACTTTGATCGGAGAGATTCACCTCCCTCGCCTTTCGAGTACTGGCCTTGCAATGAGATGCTACAACTGTTTCATTTCTCTACAGGGCTAACTCATGATATCTTCCATGCTGAGGAGGAACCTAAGGTTCCCATTTATAATTTAAACTCATTTGATAACATCCATTTGATCCCTACTCCCCACCAGTTGGAGGAAGGGTCGAATATGTCAATCGAGCCTACGATTGATGTAGATATCAACTCAGATCATGAGAATCCATAGTATATCAAGTTAGGAGAAAGTCTATCCCCTGAAGAGCAAGCCGATTACATAGCCCTTCTCACAGAGAAGAAGGCAAATTTTGCATGGTCTTACAAAGACATGTCGGGACTGGATCCAAATATAGTCACCCATAATATAACGCTTGACCCCAAGGCCAAGCCTATCAAGCAAAAGCTAAGAAATATGCATCCAAAAATGGCCTTAATGGTCAAATATGAGCTACAAAAGCTATTGGATGTGAGATTTGTCATTTCCATAGACTATCCACCATGGTTTTCCAACATGGTTCCCATCAAGAAGCCTGACAGGAGGATTCACATTTGCACCGATTTTTGAGACCTAAATAAAGTGATTCCTAAGGATGATTTCTCTTTACCAAGAATCAAAGCCCTGGTAGATGCCACTATGGGCCATGAAATATTATCCCTTATGGATGGCTTCTTTGGGTATAATTAGATTCATATTAACCGAGAGGACAAGCTCAAAACAATGTTCACAATGCCTTGGGAATATTTTTCTATAAGGTCATGCCATTTGGCCTTAAAAATATAGGCACCATCTACCAGCATGCCATGACATACATATTCCATGACTACATGCATAATATTTTGGAATATTACATGGATGACTTACTAGAAAATATTTGTTATGCCATGAGCATCTTGATTTCTTATGCAAAGTCCTCGATCGTCGTATCGAGCATAATGTGAGAATGAACCCCAAGAAGTGTGTCTTCAACATCACATCTGGAAAGATCTTGGGATTTATAGTTTCTAAACAAAGCATCGAAGTGGACCCCAACAATGTCAAATCCATCCTCGATATGCCTCCCCCAACTACCATCAAGAATCTCCAAAGTCTGTAGGGCAATATCGCGTCCATAAAATGCTTCATAGTGCAATTATCGAAAAAGTGTCGACCCATGAACAAATTATTGCACAAAGGAGTCACATTCCATTAGGATGATGAATGTCAGGAGACCTTTGACGCAATAAAATAATACATGGATTCGCTATCGGTGTTAGCTCCACCTTGACCAGGAGTGTCGTTATGATTATACATATCAACCACTGAGGTTGCATTGGGTGCCATGTTAGCCTAGAACAATTAACTGCATAAGGAAAAGGCTATTTACTATCTCAGCCACACCTTGATCAGTTATGAGATCAAGTACGCATACATAGAGAATTTGTGCCTAGCGGTGGTTTTTTCCACCAAGAAGCTATGACATTACATGCTTAGCCATACTAAGTGTGCTGTATCTAAAGAGAATCCATTGTGATACATGATGAGTCACACTTATCATAGTAGTTGCACGGTGAAATGGATCATGTTGTTGATAGAGTTCGACCTAGAATTTATTGGATAAAAATCAATCAAGGTTAAAGTCATCATCGATCAACTAGTAGAGGCTCCTCTCTAGGATGATCAACCTCTTAGGAGCTTCTCGATGATGGAATCTTCCAAATATCAGAATCGCTTGATTCTGAAGATCCTGATCCGTAGGTAGATATGACTTTGTTTTTTGATGGCTCCAAATGCAAGCAAGGGGGTGGCGTCAGGATTATGTTTTTCAAACCACATGGGGTCCCATACCCCTATCATTTAAATTGGATTTCTTGTGCACCAAAAACTATGCTGAGTACGAAGCCTTGCTCATAGGTCTTCAAACGGCTATCACCATGAATATCACCAAGATTAGTATTTTTGGCAATTCCTTACTCATTGTTAACTAGGTCAAAGGGATATACCAGTGCAAGTACCTAGTTATGCAAGCCTACAAAGCCCTTGTGGATAAATTCTTGATAAATTTTGAATGGTATGACATTGAGGTGCTCCCTCGATCATCTAATTATTTTATGGATATGATGTCCTCCTTAGGGTCCTTGATCCCAAAAAACCCTACTGATGAGAAGACAACCATTCAAGTCAAAATTATCTCGTAGTCTACGATTGAGCGTAAGAATACTCAGGCCACATCAAAAGTCCACTTGATTCAAATTGAACCTCATCAAGAGATATTCTTGCACCTTCATGAACGCTTGAATCATACCGATTGGGGGACTCTATTCCCTCAAGCCCCTTTTGATAGCAGTACAATACTATTCTTACAAGATATTTTCCACTCAGTATTTGCTCGATATGAACTTCAAGAGGGTCAAGCAGTTCACATGATCGAGGCTTCCTCACAACAAGACTGGTCCACACATCTAAAGCTTGGTAATCTCCCTCCTGAATTATCGCATGTCGCTAAAAGGACATTTAAACAAAAGGTAACAAAAAAAGTCTTACTAGGAGACATTTTGCATCGTCGAAGCTATGAAGAGATTCTCCTTCGATGCTTAGAATGTCAAGAGTCGACTTGGGAAATTGCCCAAGCACACGATGGTACATGTAGTGGCCATTTCAATGACATGTCCATCACAAAGTGCATCCTTTGCATAGGCTATTATTGGCCAAATTTAGAGTGAGATTGTTGTGCATATGTAATTAAGTGTGTGAAGTGTCAGCACCATGCTAACTTGACACATGTACCTTCCTAGGCTTTACAACCGATCCAATTGACTTGGTCGTTTTCGTAATGGGGGTTGGATTTAATCAAGAAAATTTCCCCCGCATCCTTAGGTTGTCACACATTTATCATTAAAACAATTGAGTATTTCAAAAAGTGGGTAGAAGCAATTCCCCTTACCACTACGATAGGACCTCGCATTGCGGAGTTCATTTTGCATAATATGATTTGTCATTTTGGTATCCCATATAAGATCCATTTCGAATAATGGGACATTATTTAAGAATAAATATGTGCATGCCTTAACAACAAAGTATAATATTCAACACAACGTTTTGATGCCCTACTATCCGTAAGCAAATGGGCAAGCAGAGGCTTCCAACAAAACATTGATTGCCATTCTCAAGAAAAATATCAAAGACAATCACACTAATTGGCACACACAAATACCCCTATTCGAACTTCCATTGGGGCCACCCCATTTTCTCTAGTGTATGGTGTCGAGGCAGTCATACCTCTAGAGCTGGAAATCCCATCACTACACATATCCATGCAGGAGTTCATCGATGATGACATCGCATGGTAGGCTTGCCTAGATCAACTTACGTTGCTTGATGAATGTTGTATCAATGCTCTCGAGCACCTACGTGTTTATCAAGAGCATTGTAAATGAGCCTATAATATGAAAATCTATCTTAGAGACTTTTAGGTTGGTGATCTCATTTTGAAAGAGAACCAACAAAATTCTAATTTTTTGTCCCATCTTAGGGACAATTTTGCAACAAATTGGTTAGGTCCTTACGTCATTACTAGTCAGATTAGACCCAAAACCTATCACCTAGCCTCCCTTGAAGGTGTCGAGGATTTTGAACCCTTGAACATCCTTCACTTACAACCCTTCCATGCTTAAAGTGTTGTGGCTCAACCTAAAATACTCCTAGGCAATCTAGAACCATCTAGGTCACCCCAAAATGCTCCAAGGGTGCCTTTAACCCGCTTGGTCAACCTAAAATGCTCCTGGGTAGTCTCGAACTGTCTAGGTCACCCCAAAATACTCCAAGGGTGCCTATAACTCACTTGGTCAACCTAAAATGCTCCTAGGTGGTCTAGAACCATCTAGGTCACCCCAAAATGCTCTAAGGGTGCCTTTAACCCGCTTGGTCAACCTAAAATGCTCCTAGGCGGTCTCAAACCGTCTAGGTCACCCCAAAAATGCTCTAAGGGTGCCTATAACCCGCTTGGTCAACCTAAAATGCTCCTAGGTGGTCTATAACCATCTATCTCACACCAAAATTCTCCAAGGGTACCTTTAACCCACTTGGTCAACCTAAAACACTCCTAGGCGATCTCGAACCATCTAGGTCACCCCAAAATGCTCCATAGGTACCTTTAACCTGCTTGGTCAACCTAAAATGCTCTTAGGTGGTCTAGAACTATCTAGGTCATCCAAGAATACTCCAAGTGTGCCTTTACCCCGTTTGGTAAACCTAAAATGCTCCTAGGTGGTCTCGAACCATCTAGGTCACCCCAAAATGCTCCAAGGGTGCCTATAACCCGCTTGGTCAACCTAAAATGCTCCTAGGAGGTCTAGAACTGCCTAGGTCACCCCAAAATACTTTAAGGGTGCCTATAACCCGCTTGGTCACCTCAAAATACCCAAAGGTATCCATAAGCCCTTTGGTCACCCCAAAAGCCCCAAAGGCATCCATAAGCCCTTTGGTCATCCCAAAAGCCCCAAAGGCATCCATAAGCCCTTTGGTCACCCTTAATGCCCTAATGGACCCCAGTGAACCCGTTGGTCATATGTACATATATATCAATCAAAAATACAAAAATATTGCATTACATTGCATTTACAAATATAATCAAAAATAAAAAAAATCATATTTATCAAATCAAAAATCAAAAACATCATCAACATATTAAAAATACAAAAGCAGTACATTACATTGCATCTTTAAAAATCATCAAAATATTAAAAATACAAAAGCATTGCATTACATTGCATCTTCAAACATCATAAAAACATCAAAAAAATACAAAAATATTGCATCGCATTGCATTTCAAAACATCAGCAAACATAAAAAGCACCATATATATATATATATATATATCAATCAAAAAAACAAAAATATCATATTGCATTTCATTACATTGCATCTCGTTGCATTCTCAAAATCATCTGCATTAGACATACTCATTATTGCACTTTGCACTATAGAGTTTCTCATACGTGTCTAGCACTAAGACTATACATCCTACTATTGTGGCTGCTCCACAACGTACCCCAAAATTGGGGACCCACATTTTTGCATATTTTCCAAGAAGACCGAAGTGGCCCATATGCTAAAGATCAAAGAAAAAGCAAAACACTGCAAGGGGAAAAAGTGTCATGATATCGCGACATGTTGCATTTTCGCGGCCAAAAGAGAAGAGAAGAACAAGAAAGAAAAAGTGTCGCGATATTGTGACATATTGCATTTTCACGGCCAAAATAGAAGAGAAAGAACAAGAAAGAAAAAGTGTCACGATATCGCGACATGTTGCATTTTCACGACCAAAAGAGAAGAGAAAGAACAAGAAAGAAAAAGTGTTACGATATCGCGACATGTTGCATTTTCACGACCAAAAGAGAAGAGAAAGAACAAGAAAGAAAAAGTGTCGCGATATCACGACAGGTTGCATTTTCGCGGCCAAAAGAAAGGAGAAAAAACAAGAAAGAAAAAGTGTCGCGATATTGCGACATGTTGCATTTTCATGGTCAAAAGAGAGGAGAAAGAAAAAGTGTCACGATATCACGACATGTTGCATTTTCGTGGCCAAGAGCAACAGAAGGGGGAAAAAGTGTCGCGATATCGTGACATGTTGCATTTTCACGACTCAAAAAGGGCAGGCGGGCAGAGAAACAAAAGTGTTGCCATATCGTGACATGTTGCATTTTCGTGACTCAAAAAGGGCAGGCAGGCAGAGAAAGAAAAGTGTCGCGATATCGCAACATGTTGCATTCTTACGACTCAAATAGGGCAAGCCGACAGAGAAACAAAAGTGTCACGATATCGCGACATGTTGCATTTTCATGACTAAAAAGGGACAGTGCGTCTGATATTAGTGATGAACACTAGGATAGTGAAGCTGAAGACTGCATAATGATGTGGACCTATAAGGAATAAAGCAAAGATTGAATAAGGTAATTTGTCACATAAGGACAAAATCCAATGAATAAGACAAAACGTTACATAAGGAATCTTTAATGATTTGAAATCATTTAAGATGGTCGTTATACATGGAATGAAGCGGACGCATGCCCATGTGGAGAAAAGGAAACATTTTTTTTGAAATCAAACGAAAAGTGAAGAAAACCAAACAAAGGAAGCCAAACCATGGGAATGAAACAAAGGGCCACAAAATAGAAACAAAAAGTTTTTTTTGGAAACCAAAACACATGCATGCACAAGGGAAGGTGAAACGAACATCCATTGGAAAATGAAACGAAAAGCTTCCTGAAAGTTTTAAATACGCCAGGCAAGGATGTTTTGAAGGGTTAGAAACTGCTACAAGCAGAGTTGCAGATTTGAAAGTAAGAGGGCCATTCTGACCTGTTTGGGCTGTTTTTCTTCCATGGACTAGTTTGGGAAAACCAAAAATTTTTGTTATTGTAAAATGACAAATTTTAGGTCTGAGGTCTAGACCAATTGGTTCATCCAAACCCCATAATGGGGGCGGAGGTCCAAGGTTCAAATCTTGGGCCTCGTTGGACTGAACGCTTGTCCCTTTCCTAGTGCTTTCAGCGGTGTAAAAGTTTTAAAATGATTGTGGCATGGTGGTTATAGGGGCGGACTGCACAAAGATCTGTGTGGCGGCTTCTAGGGCGGACAACACAAAATACTGTGGTAGCCATAAAAACTAGACAGCCTACCCAGAATCGTGGCGGCTACTGATTCCACCATGTAAATTCAAAAAAAAAAAATGACAAATTTTTAATACATAAAGTTTCAGAAAGTTGCATCTTATGGACAAGAAAGGAGTCATTTTCTGCATGCAAGATTAAATGTCTATTTTTCCCCTTTTCAGATTTTAGGCTTGTAAATGGAGTTTATGCAAGTTTTATTGGTTGCTTCATGCGAATGTTTAAATCTAAAAACCTCATTTAAAACCCTAGGAGCCATCACTTAGCTTATCCGGATTGTGCTTGTTTTGCAAGTCCAATAGGTTAGGTTGCATGCATGGAAACCTCACATCTTAGGTTTTTTCGAAATAGGATAGCATCATACTGAATGCATTTTATTTTCAGTTTTTTGCATTTCATTTTCATTTTTCTGCATTTTATTTTCAAAAATTTTAACTTTATTTTAATTTTCAGGCATTAAAATAAACATTTAAAAAAATTCAAAATCCAAAAATAATTTCACCATTGCATAGGTTATACTATATACATCCAATACGCATTTTAAATTTTCATTTTTGGAGTTGTTTAGTATTTTTAAAAATTCATCGAAGTTGTTGTTTTATTACAGGTTTTAAAAAATCCGAAAATAAAAAATTTCCATTTTAAGGTCAAATTTCATTTTTTCAATTTTGTTTTACACTCATGAACCTATGATGACATTCCCTTCATGAAAATTCCAATTTCATTGAAGGAGTTATGTTTTATGGCACTTTCACAAATTTCCATTTTGAGCCTAAAATTACCCTCTCTTCATAAAAATTCTAATTTTACGAAAGAGGGGTAATTTGAGTATTGCATTGAAGGTCTTTTATTCAAAGCACTTAATTGTTCATCTTGATGAAAATTTGATTTCATTTAAGAGGGATAAGTTAAAGTGACATTTAAAGCCCTTTATTCAAGGCCATAAATTATTGTCTCTTTGTGAAGATCTATTTCACCAAAGAGGGATGGTTTATCGATCACATTGAAAGTTATCTTCATCTTCATGATAAGAAGCCATATTGGGACTTAATAAATAAGATAAAATCTACCTTAAAATCGTCAAGATAAAAGGAATTAAGGCACTACATCGTGGTCATATGAGGGCCAACTCACATCTGCTTTATTTTGGTTCAATGAACAATCACTAAAGTTTCAGGGTAAAATAAACCAACATTGCCCCTTGTTTACAGTTACTTACAATCACTAAGGTGTTCCAAGCATTTAAAATTGAATATTTTTATTTGAGATTACTAATACACATGCAAATGCTAATATAGCGGAGACCTTGGAGAAGTTGTTTGTTTAACTTCTTTGCAAGAGGGGATTTGGAACCCAAATCCCAAGGAAGAGTGTACTTTCACAATTGGGTGAAAATACCACTCAACATTTTGGCGCTAGAATGAGGGCCTGAACTGGTTTATTTTAGTGTGATTTAAATGCTATAGGGATTTAAATTTTGAATATTTCATGCCCTATTGATTATTATATTTAACCCTTTTTTAACAATAAAACCTTGTAGTGTTAAAAGAAGGACATGAATTGCTATGCATTGTTCTAAAGCTTTTGATTGTTCATACAAGAATAATGTGTTTTGATTTGATTTTGAAAAAAATTTAGTCTTGACTAACGAGGTTGTCTCCATGCAATTACTTTCATTTGATTTTAATGGATACATCTCTTGGTTGATGCTAACATGATTATTCATACGTTACATGTTTGATATTTGCTAGTCATTTCATGCTTATTTGTAAGGAATTATTTTATCTAAAATGTAGTTTTTGTCGGTATTATGCTCTTCACTTGCGTGTAATGCGATCTTGTGAATCAGAAAGCCTACAAAACTAGGAGTATGCTCTTCACTTGTGCATATGTGATCTGGTGAATCAGAAACTAATTTACATTTTTAGAATATTGCTTTGTCATGGTTCCTTCTTTTATTCATGACTAACAAATTGGTTTTGAAGTTATTCTTTGAGTTTCATTAATGGCTACAACTACAGGAATGTGGTATGGGATACATGTTAATCCTTTGAACATTAGTGGAGATTCTCATGATTTACCCAAGAACGTAGAAAAATGTTTGCCCAAATTTAAACACAATGGTCCAACATTAGCCGAGGAACATATTCAAGCCTATGTGGATATCCTAGTTAGATGGAATTTTGAACATGAGGATGTGGCATGTAGAATATTTCTTGGAACCCTAGATGAGGTGGCATATGATTGGTACATCAATTTACCCACTGGTTCTATTACATCTTGGACTCAATTGAAATATGGTTTTATCAATCAATTTAGGTTGCTCATTGATCCTCTCATGATATATCAACAATTTACTTCTTGCAAAAGAGAACCTAATGAGCCAGTGAGAAGTTTCAACTTGAGGTTTTGAAAGCTTTATGCTAGATTAATTTCTCCTTATACTATTGAGGAAAGTGGTGCTCTACAAATATACTTTCGAGCATTGGATCCATGGTGTGCCATATTTGTTAGGATGAATCCCTTAGTTACTAATATTGCATCGACCTACAAAGAAGCTATGATTGTAGATCAAAAATTGAGGCCACAAGGTTATGGAATGGAGCAATCAACTATGGTAGGAAAACTAGGGGCTTGCAATCAAACCTCGATGGTAAATCAAGCATGGGCACAACAAAATTTGATATCAAATATTTTTCCCTACAATCAAATTTATCCTACCATACCAACTTATGCTCCCACATGTGCTTATACAAGTACTTCCATCCATCCAACTATGCCTCAATTAGAGAATCATGTGGTCACCCATGGAACCATTGCAACAAATGTTCAAGCTTTATCCGTGGGTATCAATCCAACTAATCCTACTGCTTCTACCACTCAACCCAAAGAGTTCGCATCAAAAGTAAAAGAGCAAAATAAAGTGGTTAAGAAGGTATGTAGGCATGTTCCACCACAAAAATGAGCACGTCAATGTATGCATCCAAATCATCCTAGGAAGAAAATTCATAATGTCGATCTTAATGATGTTTCATGTTATGCTTCTTCAAGCGATACAAGATATTTTGAGGTGACTCACGTTGAAGTAAATACCTATTCGAAAAGTCTTGAAGAGCATGAAGTTTTTGGAGAAGAAATTATATGGATGGGTAACAAGAAGTTGGAATCAAATGATCACCATCTTGTTTTGGAAAAGAAATATCTAGAATCATTACCCAAAAATGAGGATTTGGATGAACGAACTTATGTGGATATGATTTGGTCAGATGTACTTGCAAATTATTGGAGCAACTATATGACACGGAATTCAAAAATTGATCCCATTATAGAAGCTCCTAAGCCATCACAAGTGGTTGAAGATGAATTTAAAATAAAATCAACAAATGAAGTTGAAGACAATCGAATTTCACCACTTGTTCTTGAAAGACACTTTGGATGATGTTCTCAAAAGTGATGACCAAGAGGATACATACCTTCCAAATTGTGATAAAATTGAATAATGGGTTACAAATTTGGATTATGATAGCTTTACCAATTTGAATTCAAGAGATAACCCACTTTTGGAAATAATTGGACCATCTAAGGAAGGTGAAGATGAATTGGATGAGAAACTTGCTCATGAATCAGAAGATGAAGAAGAAGTACTTGAGTGTCACAACTTGAAATTGGAAGATGATTACTATGATTCGTGTGTAAATGTGCGAACTAGAAAATATTATTCAGAGTGCGGTTTAAATAATAGTTACAATGCCGGGAATAGCACACCGGCGTAAACTGAACTGTTACAGGAGTTGTAACAATGAGCTAAATAATGAAATAGAGACAAAATATGTTAAGTACGCTAACATCCCCCTTTATTACATTATTTGGGTAATGTAATAACTAATAGCTATACTAACATCCCCTTACATTATTTTGCAATACAAAGTGAGCTGCGAAACAATTCAAATTTGACACGTCCAAGTGCCTTAGTAAAAATGTCTGCAACTTGAGCATCGGTGGGAATGTGCTTGAAGCTGAATTCGGTGCTTTGGAACTTCCTCTCGAATGAAATGACATTGTGTGTCAATGTGCTTTGTTTTTTCATGATGGACTGGATTCTTGACGAGGTTCAGAACACCCTGATTGTCACAAAACAAGTGTATTGGAGATTTTGATGGATGGCCCATACTTGTTAGAATGCGACGTAACCATATCACTTCGCACATAGCTTCACGTGCGGCGCGATATTCTGCCTCTGTTGAAGAAATAGCAACCACCTGTTGCTTCTTGCTGTGCCAAGAGACAGGACCGGATCCCAGATGAAAAATGTATCCAGAAGTTGACTTGCGATCATCAAATGATCCGGCATAGTCGGAGTCCGTGTATCCTTGCAAGAAGAATTTGTTGTTCCTCTTGTATTCTAGGCCATATTCTATAGTACCACGGACATAGTGAAGAACACGTTTTGCTGCTTTCCAATGAGTAATCTTAGGCTCCTGCATGAACCTCGAAAGATAGTTTACAAGCAAATACGAGATCCGGCCTAGTATTGGTCGGATATATGAGACTCCCAATCAACTGTCGATAGAGAGTGCCATCTACCAGGGTGAGTCATCATATCGCGATAACCGAAGTCCATTCTCCATAGGAGTTGCCATTGGCTTGCGATCGGTCATGCGATATTTATCGAGCAATGTCTTGGCATACTTTTTCTGAGACACTTTGATGGTGTGCTCCTTCTGGCTGAATTCCAGACCAAGACAATAATGGAGAAGTCCAAGATCTGTCATCTCAAAAGATTTGCACAAGTTTCTTTTGACAGTAGAGATCAAATCTTCTGAACTCCCTGTAATGAGCAAATCATCCACATAGAGTACAAGCAACACTATCTCAGAACCCTGTTTCTTGAAATAGAGGTTTGCATCTGACGGACATCTCTTAAATCCATGCTGCATTAGGTGATTGTCCATTTTTATATACCAAGCTCGAGGAGCTTGTTTCGGATCCATACAAGGATTTAACCAATTTGCAAACTTTCTGCTGTTGGCCTTCCACTTCAAATCCTTCGAGCTGAGTCATATAGACTTCTTCTTGGAGATCACCATTAAGAAAGGCACTTTTGACATCCATTTGGTGAACTTTCCACCCATATTGTGCTGCCATAGCACACATAACCCGAATTGTGGTCATCCGAGCAGTAGGTGCAAAAGTTTCTTCATAGTCGATGCCTTCCTTTTGAGCATAGCCCTTTGCAACAAGACGGGCTTTATGCTTATCAATTGTTCCATCTGCCTTGTACTTGACTTTGTATACCCATTTGCAGCCAATAGGTTTCTTTCCATGCGGCAGATCAACAAGCTTCCAAGTTTTATTCTTCATCAGAGACTCATACTCTGTATCCATAGCGGCCTTCCACCGAGGCTCACTAAGAGCATCTTGCACCGATGCGGGTCCAAGACTATCTATGGTAGACATGAATGCCCCGTCATCATCAATATCCATATCCTCAACTTCTCTACTTGGAGTCACGGAAAGTTCCTCAAAAGATTGACAAAGATCATCAACCTCACCAGTTCTCTGGCTTCTCTTTCTTGTTGAGCCATACTGCGTGTACGAGGTCTATCCAAATTCAAATTGGGAGGAGTGGATAAATTTGCATCTCTGATTGTATTTGTACACCATTTAGGATTCTGCTTTGGTGGTGGTGAAGAAGATGTAGAAGGACCTCCTGTCTGTGTTGACGAAGGAATCTCCTCTTCCTTTGGTTCCACAATATCCTGGTGTACTGTAGATGTGCTCTGTGATGTGAAAGCTTCATCAAAGACAACATCTCGGCTGATATGAATTTTCTTGGTCAAAGGATCTATCAACCGATATCCTTTAGAGTGCTCAGAATATCCAAGAAAAATACATCTCAGTGTTTTCTCATCTAGCTTCTTCCTTTTTTCTTTCGGTATGTGCATGAAAGCTTGACACCCGAAAATACGTAGATGAGATATGGAGGGTTTTCGACCACTCCATGCTTCCTGTGGAGTCATTCCTTTTAGGGCCTTTGTGGGTGCCCTATTCAAAAGATACACTGCAGTGGTGACAACTTTCGCCCAATATTGTTGCCCAAGAGTTGCACCTGTGAGCATACAACGAACCATTTCCATGATAGAACGGTTCCTTCTCTCAGCAACTCCATTCTGCTGAGGAGTATAGGCAGTTGTTAACTGTCTCTTGATCCCATGTTTATCTAGGAATGCAGAAAATTCAGTAGAGGTAAACTCTCCCCCTCGATCTGAGCGGAGGGTTTTAATAGAAGCCCCTGACTCCTTCTCAACGGATTTCTTGAACTGTTGGAAGAATGCGAAAGCTTCAGATTTCAGTTTGAGAAAGAAAACCCACATCTTTCGTGAGTAGTCATCTACGAATAACTGAAAGTACCTCTTCCCTCCAACACTGTTGGGTGTGAAAGGACCGCATAGATCGGTGTGAATTAGCTCCAGAGGTTTTCGTGCTCTTGTAGAGCTCTTATCAAATGGTACTCTATGCTGCTTTCCTGCCAAGCAGTCGAAGCACACTGGCAATGTGGCGGAAAGGGAAGGAAGACCCTTTACCATCTCATACTTGCTCGAGCTCAAGTAAGTAGCCGAACTAAGATGCCCATATCTCTTGTGCCATAGGGAAGTTGCCTCCTTGGTAGAGACAATCATGGCAACATGTGGAATAGAGATAGCATCTAGTGCAAATAAGCCATGCTTATATGAAGCCATTGCAATCTGCTTACCCTTCCCGGTAATTGTACAACACTTCTTTCCATTCTCAACATGAAAGTTGACAACCATATTTCTGTCCAGGATTTGTGTCACTGACAACAAATTGTTGGCCAATCCCGGAACATAGAGGACCTTGTCAATCTGACACTTGCCATCAGGAAGAGTGACTAAAACTGTACCCTCTCCCTGAACCCTGTAGGTTTTATCATCAGCAATGGTGACAGGTTTGCCCTCCTTGGCCACAAATGATTCAAACCACGATCTGTCGCCAGTCATATGTTTACTAGCTCCAGAATCGACATACCAAATAGGATCCCTCTGAGTGGAATCTATGGTAGTCATGAGCACCTTGTGTGCCCATTCAGAATCTGAGTCAGATTCTTCAACAGCAACATTCGCCTGGGGTTGCTTGTTTTTATTTTGTGGTTTGTTTTGGCCTTTTTGCTTGTTCTTATGCCAACACCTGTTGGTGTCATAGTTGTCTTTCTCACAGATCTTGCACCACCTCTTCTTCTGTTGAGGTTGCTTGCCTTTTCCTTTCGTATCCTGTTGAGAATTTCCTCCTTTCTGAAAGTTGCCTCCTTTTTGCCCATTACCTTTCTTCCTAGAACCCCGCTCGTTGGTGTATAGGGCTGTATTGGAAGAATCATCCTTGTGAAGTTGGCGTGCCTCCTGTTGTTGAAGCAGATTGACCAACTCGATGTAGGTAATTTGTCGTTGGGACACCTGGATGGAGGTTATCAACATGTCAAATGAAGAAGGTAAAGCTCTCATCACAAGTGAAATGAGAAGCTTTTCATCCACAATATCTCCTAGAGAACTCAATTTCTCTTTCAACTCGGACACTCTGCATGAGAAAGAGTTCAAGCTGTTTCACCCTGTCTCAAACTCAGGTTATGAAGTTGTTGTTGAAGATGAAGAATGGTGGATTCATTCTTCCCCTCATAGATGGTTCTAAGGGCATCCCATGACTCTTTACCACTTGCTTTATCAGCTATATGAGGTTGCACTTCATCGGAAACAGCAAACAAAATGAGCACCTTTGCTCTACTGTCTTTCTTGTCAAAAGCAATCTGATCTGCTGAAGGACCTATGGATCCTGCTGTTGGTGAAGGCCTTGTTGCTACTCCAGTAACAATATCCCACAAATCTTCCATTTGGAGAATAGCCTTCATCTTATGTTTCCATGGTGTATAATTTGGACCTTTCAATAACCGATGCGGATCAGTCATCAATTTTGCAACAACGGCCATAGTGAAGGTTCCTTATATCACCAAATTGGTCCCCCTTTCGATATACCTTTTGCTAGGCCAATATACCGTACAAAATACCCGCCCTTACGTGAGGGAAACTATAGGTATTTAGAAAGATCAACAAAAATCACCCGCCCTTACGTGAGGGAGACTATAGGTGAATTTTAGAGATCATACGATACGTGGAACATAAGCGGTACTGAAAGGGAATCGCCTTGTTGATGGCACCTACCATAGAAGATTCTTCTCATGCGTGGGGCGTAACTTCCCCTAAACACTATGAAGAATACTTCGTCAGGATTTACGCCTAAACACAAGTGCGATAAAGGGTAGTGGATGGAGTAAAAAATGCAAAAATGGCGTACTTATTCCTCCCCGACGATTTATAGAGAACAAGCTCAGACGTCGTTATAGCAGCTATATTAGGCGGCGGATACAGTAGCCAAATCACGACGACTTTACTCGTAAGTGCTGGCGGAGGTATCGCAAATACCGAACGACTGCAGATGCAAATAAATTGCACGAGATGGGTTTTATATTCCGGGGACTTTAAGGAGTGTTTGATTTTAATTTTTAATGTTATAGTGCAAAAATGAAATATGCAACATACAACAAAAAAAATGCCCACTAGAATAACCCACTAGGTGTCGGTCACAGCCGAAAATGCACCTTTTACAATGCCAAATTGCTATTTTTCATAAAAATTACTCTCAATCCCCCTTTGATTTTTTTGAAAAAAAATCCCCCCTTAAAAGGCTTTCTTTAACAAAGCATTTTTATAATTATTATCAATTTTAAAATTAAAATAAATAATTTTAATTTCTATAGTTTTAAACTTTTAGAAAAAATAAATTAAAATTAAATTTAATTTATTAAAGTTTAAAAACTATATTAAAAAAAAATTAAAATTAAAAATTTTAATTAAAAATAATAATAATAAAAAATAACTTTGACAAAAAAAAATTATACCTTGGGGGAGTCGGCGGGATTCGAACCCCCGACCTGTAGGCTCCCTGAGCCTTACCGCACGGCTCACGACCACGTGAGCCAGCGGGCTGATCCGAAAAGATCAGCAAGTCACCTCCCTTTTCAACACCCTCTGCAGCAGCCTCCGGCTCGGCTTCCTCTCTGCAAGTCGCAGCGAAATTTTTTTTTTTTTTTATAAAAAATCCAGGGCCAGCCCCGCGCGCAGGAATTCGGGCTAGAGGGCCCTCGGCCCTTCTGCGCAATCACTGCGTCTCACGGACGCAGTCCCGCGGGGGCTGCGCAAACACCGCGTCTCACGGACGCAGTCCCACGGGGGGGGTTTGCGCGGACGGACGCAGTCCCGCGGGGGGCGCAAACACTGCGTCTCGCGGACGCAGTCCCGCGGGGGGGTTTATACCCCCTCCGATTTCCCGCGCGGGCGGGAATTTGAATCCCGCTCCGCGGGCGGGTCGGGGGCGCCTCCTCGGGGTTCCCGCGCGGGCGGGAATTTTAAATTCTCGCTCCGCGGGCCGGGGGGCGCCTCCTCGGGGAGCGCACGCGTCGCGCGTGGGTGGGGGGCGGGCGCGCGTAGATCGCGCGTCGTGCGATGGTGGGGAGGGGGGCGCCTCCTCGGGGAGCGTGCGCGCGCAAATTGCGCATCGTGCGTGGGTGGGGGGCGGGCGCGCGTAGATCGCGCGTCGCGCGATGGTGGGGAGGGGGAGGGGGGGGCGGGGCCACCTCGGGGGGCGCGCGCGTCTGTTGACGCGTGACGCGACCTCCCTCCAACGCGCAACGTTTGCGCTGCGCGGGGGGTTCTCCCCTCCTCGACTGCCGCGCTCGGCTCCTCTGTCGTGCGTCCAGTGCTCGATCGTCGCGAACTGGACGCGCGTTCGGCTCCTCCCCGCTCTGCGCGAGGTCCTGAACGTCCCTTTTTTTTTTTTTTTTTTTTAAACGCACGGACTGCGAGAAAAAAACGCGTCCGAATCAAAAAATCGCGCTCTGCTCCTCACCTCGCCCCTGGCTCTGGTACCATGTAAATGTGCGAACTAGAAAATATTATTCAGAGTGCAGTTTAAATAATAGTTACAATGCCGGGAATAGCACACCGGCGTAAACTGAACTGTTACAGGAGTTGTAACAGTGAGCTAAATAATGAAATAGAGACAAAATATGTTAAGTACGCTAACATCGTGGAATAAATGGGAAGAATATTATCAATATAAATCTTCTAACAAACTTGTTGTGTCAATTAATATGCAGGATAACTCAATTGCTTCCTCACATGAGGATACTATAAATCTTGTACAATTTGAGAAAGTTTTGGAAGAGGAATTCAAATCTCATCAAATTTTGGAACATGATAAGGATTCTACAACCATGAATCAAGAAAGAGAGTCACTTGCTTTAGATTCCTTTGAAGGAAAAGAAATTGAAAATCTTGATCCACTTACTTGTGCTACAATGATTATGCCATTTTAAAATGAGAAAATTACAAAACCTAAATCATTTGGGTTTGATATCATTGATGATCCAATTGAAAATCTCACATTACCCAAAACAACCCAAGTGATTGATCATGGAAATGTGTTAGTTAACCCATCCCTAGATAGACAAGACTTATGGTTTGAAAGGGAAGGACATGTGTTCAATTGGGTACCTAAGTTTGGTGCCTTTGATAAACAAATCATGGAGAAAGAAAAAGTGCTACATGATGATGAATGTCATGAGAGAAAAGAGGAATTTTCAAATCCTCTTCAAGTAAGGTCAAATGAAAACATGCCAAAGGTAAAATCTCACCTTTTTGGTTTCACCATGCAAAATTCGAATGAAGGTTTGCCTAATGAATGGTTTGATTCAAATATTATTAATGTTATGGATTTATTGAATGAAAATGAAATATTATTTCTACACCATGAATCAAAGTATGGAATGGACATCTTAAAGAATAGACATAAAGAAATTGAATATCAATCATTGTCTAATCAATTTGAAAACTTGAAACTCCACCATAGGATTATTAATGAAACTAAATAAAATTGGTATGGTGAGAGGGGCAAGTGGAATTTTATTTCTTTATTTGGTTTGATCTTGTTTTTTTTGGATTCCTACAAAAATTGGTATGTGTATCACGTCATATGTCTTTTAAATAATTCTAATCAGGTTTGGGATTCGGGAAAATGATAATCCAAACTTTGCACCATCTTGTATTATATTGTACATTTGTATATGTTGTTGGTTTTTATGTTTTGGTTTTGGATTGGATCTCAATTTGGTTTTAAGTTTTGTGTGTTGGTCCTTTGGACACTTTTGGTTTGTCTAAAAAAAAAAAAGCTCCAAATTATGTCAACTTATGTCCTTATGAATGTTGACTAAGACTAAGAGAATATGAAAAATCGGAATTGTATTGCAGAAAGCTCCACGAGTATTGCAAACACATTAAAGAATATCGTTTGGAACTTGTGATGCATGAAGTTGTCAATTTTACACATTATGGTAAAGTAGGTGGTATACTCCATCCGCATTTCAAAAAGAGCAATGCATTCATCCATATCTCATGTTACATTCGACATTGCATATACATTTCATCTCAGTTGCATCTACATTTAAAATACAATCATTGAAAAGGTGTCGAATCCTCTTAGGGTTATTACATAACATATATTAAAAGGATCCTAAGATTGGGAACTGAGGCTTGAACTATCTTGAACCAAGCACGTTCTACACATTTTAAAGAGGATCTTGAGAAAAATGGTCAAAACCATACTTGGAAGAAAAGATGAGGTGAAAGGAGTATTTTGTGTCTGTCCTATCATGCAACATAATCCTTAAAACAATGGTTTTTACCACTCCCATAGTGCTTAAAGCCTAAAATCAGAGTAGTAAAGATAGGGTTAAATCCCCATCGAACTTAGGTTGAGGATCCAATTTCCCAAAGCTCTGATTTAATATTCATGGAGTAGTAATGATAAAGTCTAATTCTCATCTTGCTTTGATTGAGAATCCAATTCCCTAAAGCTTCTATGTTGCCTCCATCACACTTTAAGAAATTAAAAGCGTGATCTACACTCAAGAACTCGAAGTTCCAAAGCAAATATTTTTCATCCTACTTTTATTGCATCATTGATATTGGATTGGAAGGATCGTACTACATGTCCCTTGCAAGGATGGGTAGTCATCCCCAAGGTTCAAGAAATCAAAAGTAAAGTCAAATCCTATATTATGGGGTTGATCTCCATCGGGGCTATAGATGCCTGACTGGATGTAGAGTATGCTCATGTGTGGCAACATGTCTTGTCTAAAAGCAAGACCACTGACTGCTCAAACGAACAAGCTAGCATGACAGTTTCATCCATAGCAGGTTAAATAATTTTGTTCAATATGAGGTAATGAACTCTAGATCAGAGTAGTAAGGATAGCATTAAATTCTCATCTCGCTTAGGTTGGGAATCTGATTCCCCAAAGCTTTGATTTCACTTACACTTGCACATGGTTCAAAATGGTAGTGACACATAAACAACTTTGGGATCTAGTAAATTAATTCAATATACTCATATTTGGTCCTAAGAGGATTTGATAGTTTTAATATGTTTGTTCATGGTACTAGAAAGTTTGAGCCTTTGCAAAGCTTGTTATATCTCTAGCATCTTCACCATGCGTTAAATCCTACGGGAATCATCCATAACTTCTCATACGCACGAATCATAAGTGAAAATGACAATGGAAAGTTGAACGAGTTTCAAACGATAGGGAATGAAGCACATTGCACACATTGGGCTGATGCTTAATACTTCTAATGCTTCATGTATTTCTCATCTAGTTTCATTCTTGGGATATTTGCTGATGCTTGTGTTTGAGTTTTGAAGGTGTTTAGGTTGAGTTCTCACCGAAATGCTCAGGAGCTTTTCACAGCAGAGTCGTCATTTGTTGTGGCTACTCCACAACGTACCCCAAAATTGGAGACCCATATTTTTGCATATTTTCCAAGAAGACCAAAGTGGCCCATATGCTAAAGATCAAAGAAAAAGAAAAACACCGCAAGGAGAAAAAGTGTCATGATATCGTGACATGTTGCATTTTCGTGGCCAAAAGAGAAGATAAGAACAAGAAAGAAAAAGTGTCGTGATATCGTGAAATGTTGCATTTTTGTGGCCAAAAGAGAAGAGAAAGAACAAGAAAGAAAAAGTGTCGTGATATCGTGACATGTTCCATTTTCGTGGCCAAAAGAGAAGAGAAGAAGAAGAAAGAAAAAGTGTCATGATATCATGACATGTTGCATTTTTGCGGCCAAAAGAGAAGAGAAAGAACAAGAAAAAAAAAGTGTCGCGATATCGCGACATGTTGCATTTTCGCGGCCAAAAGAGAAGAGAAAGAACAAGAAAGAAAAAGTGTTGCGATATCGTGACATGTTGCATTTTCACGGCCAAAAGAGAAGAGAAAGAACAAGAAATAAAAAGTGTCGCGATATCGCAACATGTTGCATTTTCATGGCCAAAAGAGAAGAGAAAGAACAAGAAAGAAAAAGTGTCGCGATATCGCGAAATGTTGCATTTTCATGGCCAAGAGCAACAGAAGGGGGCAAAAGTGTCATGATATTGTGACATGTTGCATCTTTGCGACTCAAAAAGGGTAGGCAAGCAGAGAAAAAAGTGTCGCGATATCGTGATATGTTGCATTTGTGCGACTCAAAAAGGGCAGGTAGGTAGAGAAACAAAAGTGTCATGATATCGCAACATGTTGCATTCTTGTAACTCAAATAGGGCAGGCCGACAGAGAAATAAAAGTGTCGCGATATCACGACATGTTGCATTTTCATGACTAAAAAAGAACAATGCGTCTGATATTAGTGATGAACACCAGGATAGTGAAGTTGAAGAATGCATAATGACGTGGACCTATAAGGAATAAAGCAGAGATTGAATAAGGTAATTTGTCACATAAGGACAAAATCCAATGAATAAGACAAAACATTACATAAAGAATATTTAATGATTTGAAATCATTTAAGATGGTCGTTACACATGGAAGGAAGTGGACGCATGCCCATGTGGAGAAAAGGAAACGTTTTTTTTTAAATCAAACAAAAAGTGAAGAAAACCAAATAGAGGAAGCCAAACCATGGGAATGAAATGAAGGGCCACAAAATAGAAATGAAAAGTTTTTTTTGGAAACCAAAACACATGCATGCACAAGGGAAGGTGAAACGAACAGCCATTGGAAAATGAAATGAAAAGCTTCCTAAAAGTTTTAAATACGCCAGGCAAGGATGTTTTGAAGGGTTGGAAATTGCTGCAAGCAAAGTTGCAGATTTGAAGGCAAGAGGGCCATTCTGGACCTGTTTGTGCTATTTTTCTTCCATGGACTGGTTTGGGAAAACCAAAAATTTTTATTATTGTAAAATGAAAATTTTTTAATACAGAAAGTTTCAGAAATTTGCATCTTATAGACAAGAAAGAAGGAGTCATTTTCTGCATGCAAGATTAAATGTCTATTTTTCCCCTTTTAAGATTTTAGGCTTCTAAATGGACTTTATGCAAGTTTTCTTGGTTGCTTCATGAGAATGTTTAAATCTGAAAACCTCATTTAAAACCCTAGGAGCCAGCACTTAGCTTATCCGGATTGTGCTTGTTTTGCAAGTCCAATAGGTTAGGTTGCATGCATGGAAACCTCACATCTTCGATTTTGTCGAAATAGGATAGCATCATACTGAATGCATTTTATTTTCAGTTTTCTGCATTTCATTTTCATTTTTCTGCATTTTATTTTCAAAAATTTTAACTTTATTTTAATTTTTAGGAATTAAAATAAACATTTAAAAAATGTCAAAATCCAAAAATAATTTCACCATTGCATAGGTTATACTACAGAATTCCAATACGCATTTTAAAATTTCATTTTTGGAGTTGTTTAGTATTTTTAAAAATTCATCGAAGTTGTTTTATTACAGATTTTAAAAAATCCGAAAATAGAAAATTTCCATTTTAAGATCAAATTTCATTTTTTCAATTTTGTTTTACACTCATGAGCCTATGATGACATTCCCTTCATGAAAATTTCAATTTCATTAAAGGAGTTATGTTTTATGGCACTTTCACAAATTTCCATTTTGAGCCTAAAATTACCCTCTTCATAAAAATTCTAATTTTATGAAAGAGGGGTAATTTGAGTATTACATTGAAGGTCTTTTCTTCAAAGAACTTAATTGTTCATCTTGATGAAAATTTGATTTCATTTAAGAGGGATAAGTTAAAGTGAAATATAAAGCCCTTTATTCAAGGCCATAAATTATTGCCTCTTTGTGAAGATCTATTTCACCGAAGATGGATGGTTTATCGATCACATTTAAAGCTATCTTCATCTTCATGATAAGAAGCCATATTGGGACTTAATAAAGAAGATAAAATCTATCTTAAAATCCTTAAGATAAAAGGAATTAAGGTACTACATCATGGTCATATGAAGGCCAACTCACATCTGCTTTATTTTGGTTCAATGAACAATCACTAAAGTTTCAGGGTAAAATAAACCAACATTGCCCCTTTTTTATAGTTACTTACAATCACTAAGGTGTTCCAAGAATTTAAAATTGAATATCTTTATTTGAGATTACTAATACACATATGCAAATGCTAATATAGCGGAGACCTTGGAGAAGTTGTTTGTTTAACTTCTTTGCAAGAGGGGATTTGGAACCCAAATCCCAAGGAAGAATGTACTTTCACAATTGGATGAAAATCACTCAACACCTACATCAGTCCAAAACAAAAAACAAAAGAGTGGCAATTATGTCAAAATCACTATCTAAACCATTTTAGTGTTTCGCTTATCATGCTCACCTACATTTTACATTGGTCATAACAATTTTTGTCTCACATCACATAGTCATTTATTCTAGAATGTTATTAGGATTTTCAGTCACTCGGTCGTCTCTAGTTTTCTTTTCAGATCTTGTAGAAAGATATCCTGATTTAGGAGGTAGAGTCTTGTTTAGATTATGCCTTGTGTACATCATATCCCAACACATTTACACATAAATAAATCCAAGTTTTGCGCAAGGAAATATGAAATCCATGAAGTAGTCTAGGTTGCTTCAAGAGAAAAGGTTATCCTTCTCATCCCCCCATGTGAATGATTCAAGAATTTTGAGAATTGGCAAAAGGATAAGCTCTTCCCTACCCAATTCCCCAAAATAAATAGTGGTTTTCACCACTATCAAAAATCCTAATTCCCAAAAAAATCAAAAGTTTAAAATCAAAATCCCAAAATTCAAAATCAAAATCCTCAAGAAGTAAAATGCAAAATCATCAAAGCAAAATAAACAGTGGTCATCACCACTCCCCAAATCCCTTGCTCAAAAAAAACAAAACATAAAATAAACAGTGATTATCATCACTACACATGAGCAAGTATCCCCATAAAAATTGAAGAAAATAAGGGAGCTTGAGCTTGAATCCCTGGAATTCTCAGCAGTTGGAAAACCATAAGGTGATCCTCATTATAGGTTTGGTGGATAGACTATCTATCAATTGTGGTAGCCTCTCACATGATGATATGTCTGCCACATTAGCTTTTGCGTGTGTGCAGACCAATGTTTGCATGTGGATGAGCAAAATTTTGGTAGCCTATACTACCTAGTGGTCTAATCCTACCAAGTATAAACCTAGGATCATGATATTCATAAGGTGATCCTTATTCTAGGTTTGGTGGATAGCCTATCTGGAAATGGCAGTATCTTTATGCGTCTCATAGGAATGAACTCACTTACACACATAGGGATATGAAGTATCTTGGTCATCCTAGCAGATTCATACCTTGTCCAAAAGTCTTGCATAGTCAATATATAATCTTTGATCAAGTTAATTAGAGTGTTTGAGTCTCAAGAAAATCTCATATACATTATTTAAACATCTCATTTTACTTATTCCATTATATCACATTGCAATAATACATTTCCATATGTCCAATACACAAAAAAAATAGCACAAAAAGAAAAAAAAAGGAACTGATGTAGTTTATATAGTCTATGGTGCTATAATAGTGGGGCAAATCATTAGTCACAGTTCATTATATCAAAGCATGCAGTTCATCCATTTAATTATGCATCCACGCATATACATAGCAACAAATCACATCATAAAAGCATCCATATGTATATATAATAAACATCACCCACAATTGCATTACATCATAGAAGCATACATATGCATACATGGTACAACATCCATCAATATTACAGCCAATCAGTATCTGTCTATATCAATCATTAGCATTTAACATACCATCATAAATAAAATAAATACATTGCATCCATCTCATAAAACAATAAAAGAAATGCATGATAACCATAACAAAATCTCATATATATATGGGTAAAAATATACATCATAGTTTCCAAAAATACCCATGGGTTTCAATAAAATGGGTCCTCAGACCTCACCAGTACCAAAAATCTAAACTCTAAAAATATTCCCAATAGTATCCATCACCATGGTCACGTAGGACTGGTGTGATTCACACTGCCACCTGTAGTTCGGGTCTGTTGTGATCCCCCAGGCCTGCTACCACCAGTCATGTCAGTCCTCCACCTAGAATAAGATTGCACTGTCTCACTCTGCCATAATTGATGTGACCCAATAGTCTCCACATCATCAATAAGATGCCCTCTAAGGTGTGCCACCTCCATCTCCAGTCTATCCACGTAAGCTTGCCTCCATTGTCCCCGTGACTGGTATGTCTCTACCATTGACTGCAACCATAGCACCTCTACTCGTAGCCTCTCTGCCTTCCCAATACTAGAACCCTCCTACCTAGAACCTTGTGCTCTCAACTGTACCCACAGATAGGATATCTAGACCTGGTCCTCCTACACCTGTGCCTAAAGGATATCCCTCTCCTGTCTTACCTTGACCAACTCAGCCTACAGCTCCAGATATCGATCACCCTATGTACCCCACTACATCGGTTCCCCCTTATACTTAAACTCCCACTCATAATCCTAATATCCCAAGTCTATGAGGTCCACTTGCTCATCTTCCTATTGGTGATGTATGTGTGGCTCATCCACCTCTACCTGGTACTCCTTCAGAGCGTCCTGCATCACCTCATCCGTTGTCCCAACTGCCTTACCTCTAAGATCCCCTGCAACACACCACTAGTGCATCACCCACCATGAGTCATACTATACTATAGTCTCAGCATCATCCATGTCAGGAAATTTTACTACAAGTTATGCCTCCTCTTCCTCACCTCTCAAATTGCCAAAGAAAACATGCAATAATGAGCCCAAAATTTGCATTTGGGGTTTGTATAGGCCTGTAACAGTTCTATTCATCCTAGGGTGGGATGAACGCACTTTTGGAAATTTTTTCCATCCTAGGATGAATACCAAATTTGTATTCATTCCACCCTAGGATGAATACAAAATTCATAGGTTAAAACAACTTAAAATGCACCAAAAGGGTCCAAAATCCCATTAAAAAAAGCTACATTTTGGTCAAAATATTTATATCAACCAAGAGGTAAATAGCACCACTCATGGATGCTAAGAAATAACCTTACTTAAATTCCTAAGAATTCCAATATATCCAGACCACCACGCAGGAAGGAGGTTTTTCATTCCTTTCCTCCAAGAAGCAGCAAAGAAAAGGGTCTCAAAACCCACCAAAAATAAGTCAAATATGATGGAATTCATTTAGGGTCAAGATGGAATGCAAAATTCTCATGGATGTATGGACAAGTTACTACTTCACTCCCTAAGAAGGCCATTGTGGCCGGACCACCCCACGAGAATGAATTTTTCAACTCCTTGCTTCCAAGAAACCTCCATAGCATCATCAAAATATTTCAAAACTGTGCCATTTTTTAATGGATACAATTGAAGGGAATCTTAAAAAAAGTCATCTGGGTCAAGTGATTCATAAATTTTCTCATGATTCATTCCCTCATCGACTCATCGCTTGAGGGGGTAGTCATACCCAGTTTAAAATCAACAAGCACACACTCAATCAGGCAAATTGCATTTGTTCAATGAATCATTGACAAAGACAATCACGCTCCTGCTTGGGGCAAAAAACAAGCACAAAATATCAAATTAAAATGGTTGGCATTGCTGTTATCATGGAATCATAGGCCTCACCTCTTCATGACATGCAATTTCTAAGCTTAAGCAAGTTCCTTAGCTCGTTAGAAGCAAGGATTCAAGAATGCATGCTCTTTCCAGGATTGGGGCATCTAAAGTTAGTTAGGTTATTGGTTAACCCTAGTCATTGAAAATTTTAGTCATCTCTTTTTTCTTGACGTTGTGCTACACATAATGCATCCCAAAAATGGGTATCTATAGACACTAAAATTTGGTCAATCTGATTATGCTACCATAAGCAACAACTAAATGACAAACCAAGGCCCCTAGGGCAGCCCTCAGCAAGTATACAATGGTCCTAACCACTCAGTGCAAGGTTTTGGAAGGTTTAAGGCCACTTTTGGGACATTTTTAACACCCCGTTTCTATTCGTACCACCCTAGGACGAGTACAAAACCTATTCGTCCCACCCTGGAGCGAATAACAACATTCATCCCAAGGTGGAGCGAATAGTAGGTTTGATTAGTAAAAATTCAAATATAGGAAATGGTGCCTAGTAACAGTCATATTCCTAGCTATTATTACCCATAATTCAGGGCACATAGCAGAACTTATGACATGCTCCATGAATAATGCCAATTTGGGAGATTCTCTTCCCCCTCCAATGCATGCCGCCCTGGTGGCCAAGTGGCACCTCTTTCCCTGCATGCCCTTGCATGTCCTTTGACCCATGAGCCTCCTTAGGCTATAAATTGGATCTAATTTCCATACAAAATATAGAGAAGAGTTTTAGGACAAAGCGACGGAGTGCTGCTAAGATTTCCTTTCACCCTTTTGTGCTCATTATTCCCTCGAAATCTCTACCTAGCGAAGGAGGTTTGCAAGTGAATTAGTAGGCATAATTTGTCACATAACCAAACCATTCAAGTGAATTACCTCACCAAATTTGACTAAAATACATCCCATAGTGTTTTGCATCAATCCTTAGTGGAATTGATGGCAACATTTAGGCAGAAACGGTGGGTGTCCCACCCCCGAGCACCCCCCAATTTGTGATAGTCTTATTCGTCCCTGACTAATAGAAATTTGTGCATGATTTTTTTCTTTTTTTAATTAGTTATTTTATACATTATTGTATTATGTTGCAGTTCAAATTTCATGTCATTCTGAGCTATAATGACCAATATATTGCAATTTTAGTGTTTTGTAGGGTCTCATGCAGGTCTCCGGCGGTCATCTGAAGAAACATCTAAAATGTTACTTATTTTGTAAATATGATCATATGGGTTTTATTAAAATAGAATTTTATGTATTATTTCCAATTTTCATGTGTTTTAGATACATGTAGGGATATAAATTATTTATTTTGCATTTTATAGGCTACGAATGGTCACTACAATTATGAGGTACCATCAGACTCAATATTAGAACAATTTCTAGTGATATCTTCCCATAATATTCTATTTTACATCCCTCTACAATTTCATGTCATGTGGAGTTTATTTGATGCATATTCTCATCACTAGTCATTTGGTGCCTGTGGGGATTGCATGTTTTAGATCTTACACACTTGCTATTTGAAATTTTTTATTTTCTTGTGCATAGGTTCAGGCCATACAGGGCATTGGTGAGAATCATAGGACCTCAAATAATCAAAGACACAAGTTGCGACAGCGTTGGCCCGTCCACTTCGATTGTGGGTACAAGGAAAGACACTAGATTTGCACCCGAGTTACTTGAAGGATCTCGATCCTTGGGAGGCTGATTTGTAAAAAATTGTATCACCCATTTGCACCCTCAATGAGATGTCTTTTTAACCTAAATTTTATTCATATTATTAATAATAAAACAATCCACTTTGCTTTATTTATTTTTATATTGTATCATTTTCATTTTACTTGCATGCTTCTGTTTGATGCTCATAAGTGATAGGACATAGATACGCATATTTTTTATCATCATTTGGTGCACCGTTTTTCCCTACTTCACATACAATATCTCATGAAGGATTTAAAGTAGATCCTGATAAAATCAAGGCTATTCAAGATTGGTCTTTACCAAAATCACTCAAAAAACTTCATGGTTTTTTAGGACTCATAGGCTATTATAAAAAAATTATCCGCAACTATGGTAAGATTGCAGCACCACTCACAACTCTTACCAAAAAGGATGCTTTTCATTGGAATGAAGCTACTTCTTAGGCTTTCAATGCCCTCAAGGAGGCTATGTGTTCCACTCTAGTTTTGGCCACTCTTGATTTTAGAAAACCCTTCATCATTGAGTGTGATGCTTCTAGCATGGGTGTTGGAGCAATTTTAATGCAAGAAAGACATCCATTGGATTTTGAGAGTAAGCAAATTTTAGGAAATAATTTGGGCTGATCCACTTATGAAAAATAAATGCTAGCTATTCTACACGCTATTGAGAAATAGAGACATTATTTATTAAAAAGTTGTTTCATCATAAAAATTGATCATAGCAGCCTTAATAATTTATTATAACAACATCTTTCATATCCTAAACAAAATAAATGGCTTACCAAGCTCTTGGGTTATGATTTTATCATTGAATACAAGAAGAGTAAGAAAACATGCTAGCAGATGCTTTGTCTTGTAAATACAAAGATGAGGTAACCATCAATGTCATCTCGGGTCTTTGTCCTCAATGGATTTCCCAAATTCAAAAATAATGGTTGGCTAATTTAGAAATGACTCAAATCATTCAAGATATAGAAAAGGGTTCACCTCTACATTCTTATTTCTCATATTCAGATGGAGTACTTCGAAAAAACCACATCTACATCACACATCTACTATTAAATCTATAATTCTCCAAGAATTGCATGCATCGCATCCTACAGGATATTTAGAATTCTTGAAAATTTACCAAAGGGTAAAGCAATCATTTTTCTAGAAAGGTTTAAAATCATATGTCAAAACCTTTATGGCTGAATGTGAAGTATGTCAATGTAACAAAAGGAAAACAGTTAAATCTCTTGGTTTATTACAACCCTTACCGATCCCTAATCACCAATGGGGGGCACATTTCCATGGACTTAATTGAGGGTTTATCCAAATTCGATGATAAAATAATAATTTTAGTGGTAGTCGATCACATTTTCAGATATGCTCATTTTTATGCCCTACAACATACCTATTCAACAAGTAAGGTGGCTAAGGTATTTTTGGATTCCAATTTCAAACTACATGATATGTCCAAAACCATTATGAGTGATCGTGATTCTATACTTACTAGCAACTTTTGGAAGGAACTATTTTTCCTTAGGGGTACCAAGTTAAATATGTCTTTAGCATACCATCCCCAGTCATACAGTAAAATAGATATTATCAACAAGTGTTTAGGTACTTACCTTCGTTGTTTTTCTTAAGACAAGCAACATCACTGGATTCAATGGCTTTCCTTAACCGAATGGTGGTATAATACTTCCTACCATTTTCCCCTTAATATATCACTATTTGAAGGCTTGTGTGGTCAGAAACCACCAATAATCATAGACTATGTTCCAAGCACTTCCAAGGTAGCATAGGTAGATAATTTATTACAACAATGTTAGATGATGCTTAAGCTTCTTAAAGATAACTTGACCTAGGCACAAAATTGCATGAAGAAACAACATGATCTACATCATTAAAAACAAAAATTCAACTTTGGAGATATGGTATTTTTGTGCTTACAACCTTATAAACAATTATCCTCGAAGATCAAGTCTAGTCAGAAATTAACACCTCGATTTTATGGATCCTACAAAATAGTTCATCACATTGGTAAAGTCACATACCAATTAGAGCTTTCTACTTCATCTCACATCCATCCAATGTTCCATGTATCTTACCTCAAATAAGTTATTGACCAAAAGATGCAATCCCAGACAGAGCTCCCACTACTTGATGAAGAAGGTCATCTAACTATCCAACCCAAAACAATACTACGATCTAGAGTACAACGTATTTGATCATGCCTAATTCATGAGTTTCTAAGTAAGTGATGGGACCTTATAGAATAAGATGCTACCTATGAATCTGAGAGTATTCTCGAGTCTTTTCCAGATTTGAGAACAAAGATTTTAGGAGGAGGGGATCCATGTAACAATCCCAAAGTAGGTGTCGATTCATCAATGGTTGTGTTTGTTCATTAATTCATTCCTCTATTTATAGGTAGAATAGTTATTCAATTGTCATCAAATATCAACTAATTCCATTGCTTCATAACAATAGACTTGCCCTCCCTAAGTGGTTGTACTACTCCAAAATTATCAATATTTCTAATTGCTTATTTTAGAAAGTAAGGAAATTCCTTACATTTTCCCATCTTGGGATTAGATATCATTTGGAAGATCAACCTAGTATAATCTGATGGGCATAATTTCATCATCGTAGCTAACAAATGCTTCACTAAATGGGTTGAATCCATGCCCTTATCCTTAATCACTAGAGTCCAAATCTCTAAGTTTATCTATAACCAAATTTTTAATCATTATGGAATATATTCTATGCTAATCTATGATAATGGGATACCCTTTAAGAATAAGCAAGTACAAAAGATTTGTGTTAAATACAATAATTAGAACAAATGGTCAATGTTTTACTATCATCAATGCAATGACCAAGATGAATCTTCTAACAAGACTTATAAATATCCTTTAAGATTAACATCTCTAGATTTATCCCAACTTGTGGGCCCATCACACTAGTTTTCAAACTTCCACTAGTGTGATGCCTTATAATTTGGTTTACAAAACCAAACTCGTTCTCCCTTTTGAGATAGATATTCCTTCCTTGTGTATTTTGTAATGAGACTCCTCTATTGAAGATAAACATCATCTTGTTTGTCCTAGCCAATTGGATATACTTAACAAAAGTGGATTCACACCTTAGATAACCTATTATTCTTCCAGTAAAGGCTTAAACATGCTTATAGAAAGAAGGTATGGTCTTATTTCTTTAAATTTTATGATCTCATTCTTAAATATAATCAAAAGAACATAAATGCCAAAACTAATCTCAAAGGTAATTTGATCCTAATTGGCTAAATCCATCATCATAACTACCAAAATTGTTTTAGGTGCTTACTACATTTCCATATTTGAAGGCAAATAACTTAAACAACCAATGAACATAATGCATATTAAAAGGTATTATATTTTAGTCTACATTTGGATACTATTTATTTTAGTTCCTTATTACCACTTGCATCTTGTCTAACTTCATATCTATTTGCATGCACATACTTGTCTTTTTTTGGAGTACCTATTACAAATTGATTCAAGGATCTGTAATGACATGTAAATAATGATCCTAATTGGGATAGTTTAATTTTATTACACTAGGTGACTAACATGAATAGATCCTCCTAGTCCCATCTCTATGAATCCAATCAAGGTTCACGTAACCATATATCTCTATCATCAATATTACTCTTTATCTCAATATGGTTTATCTCAAAAACTTATCAAACAATTTGTATAAACTAATGAACCAATCATTGCATGATGACTACTAAATTTTATTTAGGTTAATGGCAAAATCAAATCAAGTTCTCCTATCTCATCAATCATTGTATGACAAATATTGTAGATTTTGAAGATGTTGATGGCAAAATCAAATAAATTTATTCTATATCATAAATGACTATATGATGAATACTACAAAGTTCATAGGTCTTGATAGCAAGATCACTTTTAACATCTATCATATTCCATGTACCACCATGCATAAGGACAATTGGTCAACAATAAATTTGTTCTTCCAATTGGAAGCATCATTCATTGATATACCCAACAATCATAAGTTGTCTATGACACTTCTTTACAAGACATATCATTCTAACCAAAAGTTATTTAAGCATTTTTTTAAAGGTAAATTAGAACACTTTTTTTTTAAAGGTAAATTAAAATTCTTACAGGTAAGGCAAAATTTCTTTAAACATTTGTTTAAAGATAAAACCTTTTTTTTTCATGTTTGTACATATCTTTGTATCATAGAAACTAACCAAACATCCTCCAATAAAAGCTAACTAATGTCCCCCTAAGCAAATCTCAAAGATCTCTAAAGTCTTCCTAGGAAAATATCAAAGCTAATTAAAGATTCCCTAGGCAAATCTCAAATCTAATTAAAGTCCCCCTAAGAAAGTCTCTATGTATATAGTTGTATATATTTGTAAATAGGCACACTATAATACTATCCTCTTGGGCACATCTTGTAGTTATCCTCTCTTATTTATCATCATACATCTTCCATCACTTAGTCACTTAGTATTTTCATCCTTAATCAATTAATCAACATTTAACTAGGTTTCCACATCTAATCTTAATCTATGCAACTCAAAACTCTAAATCAGCTAATCACCATATAACCTATAAATCAATTTTAATCACATTTAATCATCAATCTATTCATGCATAATCAATCAATAATTAATCAACATCAAACACTTCAATCACATCATTACATAACACATATCATAACAAATAATAAACTAACCAATAATCGACAATGTATATATAATCCAAACATATGTACAATATCATGACATATAATGTACATCATAATCCCTCCCAAAACTTAAGGTAGATAGCCCAAAATTATTCGAATACCTAAACTAGATGTAGGATCCCATGTATGATGCTCCTCTCCTCTTCTTGCCAAGGTTTGCATCCTCATTGACCATTATGACTTGTGTTTCATAGACCTAGAGTGGTTTTACAATCATGTCTTGTTACATGATAAATACCATAAATCAATTGATATTAGCCATATGATATGTTGTGTAGTAGAGGGTTTCTCACTCAACCTTTATCTACAGGTCCCATTATGCCACCTGTAGATCCCCTATGCTCATGTCAATTGTCCTAGTAGAATCTAGACTACCTAACCCCCTCCAATTGCTCCTACTATTGTTGTAGCTCTCACTAATATAACATCTTACTCCATAGTTATACTTTAGATAATATATTATATCACCATGATCTATCCTAGAAATTTATCCCTCTCTATTGCCTGCATTTTCATCTCTGCTTGCACCATTTCCAAATCATCCTACAAGCATCCATCTATTGGACCAACATGTGACTCCTTGTCTTGACCATTAATTGAGGTTACCTACTTGGTATCACCTATCTAGTTGGGATTCCTAGCAAAGGTAGCACTAGTAGTGTGGTCTTGTTATTGGTGCTATTGATGCCACTACCTACATTTATCCCTTCCTATGCTTGTGTGACTCACTATAGTCATGAATCCACATAAACATAGCTTACGTTGACCTCTATAGTCATACCACTAGAACTATGATTATCCTATATCAGAAAGCTTGGTACTACTGTATGTAGTCTATTGCCACTCTAGGATCATCCTTCCTAGGATCCAATATCATGGGATCATAAAGGTCCATATTTTCATATGAATTTGGGTCTGGTGGTCCCTGAATCCTCTCTCCCACATGAAAATCTTATGCCATATTGGCCTTAACAACATCTCCTATTAGACATCAAGCTAAAAAACCACCTAGTTGAAATGGTGGATCTTTTGCTCCCCCCATGGTCCCATAATCCATCTAATCATCTCATGTGAGCTATATTATAGGCATATTTCACCAACAAATATGATGACTGTTTGATTACCTATTGATATACATTGTTTATAGATCATAAGTTGCTCTCTATGCCACTACCAAGGCCCTTTATAAGGCCTCCCCTACCTAGCCTTAAAATTTCAACCCCATTTATAGGTTTTTGGTGCCCCCTAATTACCTACCTATCCTAGCATCCCTAGTGGCTTCATGATAGCAATATGCTCCCAATGCAATACCTAGAGTATTATGTAGCATATTAGTATTCTCGTGCCTCTATAGGCAATTTAGTGTAGCATCAAGTATAATTATGCTAGAAAGAATGGACCCCATGCAAAGACCACCTAATAGTCCTACATATTATCCACCTTTGGTGGACCAAACTCTTGCTCATGTTACTGAACAAGATGTCAAATATCAAGGAACTTAAAAGGATCATTATCTATCCATTTGACCTCTAGCATATGCAACATTGATGCTAATACTAGATCTAACAAGTGGGAAGGCTAATACCCTATTAGTCTCTCTAAAGCCTTGCCTTGGTAGTGGATCATGTGGACCTCTACCCCTCATATTTGCACTCTAAGTATCCTCTAAACATTCTCTAAAATAATGGTCATCTCTTCTATGGGAAACTAAAAGGTATTTATCTTTGAATAGCAACACTTTTCTAGTTTTATCATGAGTGCTTTGTCAAACTCCACCTCTGGTAGGAGGGCTAAGTGGTACAACCCTACTCCTTCCAAAAGAGTATGGTCAAAAAAGTCTAAAATCCCTAGGATGATCTTCAATAAGTAAGGCCATATCCCTCAACACTCTATTATTTGTAGTCAAACCTACATCTAACCCAACCAAAATATTATTTCAATCTAACTAGCATTAGTGTAAACCTAGTAGCAATCCTAAAATTAAGCCAATATTGCCTAGGCATGAAAGTTTCATTGAGCAAAAGTGCCATCGCAGTGCAAAAGCATAATGTAATAATATTGTTTCTTCCTTGCAACATATATTTTTAGATGAAAATTTGATGGAATGTTAGGATTTTGACACTTATCAGTGTTGTAGCTCTATCACCTACTATTGGTTCTTGTACCAAATCTATGTAGTGTATTAATCTCATCTGGTGGACCATTAGCATCTACATAAAAAATAACACTCTAAAGCTCCTTTTGTCTCCTTTGATTTAGTTTTACCCCTTGCCCTTTTTAGGTCCCAAGCCTCTTGGTCTATTTTCATTGTCTATGTTGGAAATATTGAGTACATTGGTTGTCATTGATGTCAAAAGTGAAATGGTTGAGAATTATCTTCAAGGTTGAAATATTAAAGTACAAGGCAAATATCTTCAAAGGGTACATAAGGCAGAAATATTCTCCTATGGTTGTTTATACAAGGTGGAAAAGGTTTATAATATTTATTTCAAATATTATAAATAAAGTCAAAGAGGATTAAATGTTTCATTGGGACAAAGGTTTAAAAGATAAGGCTCAAGGATTAAATTTTAAATATTAAAATAGATGGACAAGAGTTTAAAGTTGCATGGCACAAAAGGTTCTACAAAGGAAAAATAAAAAGAAGGTTTTATTTTGCAAAGATCAAGGTTTAAGAAATAATATTATAATATTTAAAATATTATAATATAAGAGTTTGAAAAAGGTTGAGGCACCAAAAATCTTGGAGGGAACACATTTGAAAATATTTTAAATGCCAAACATTCATATTTTTCTAAGCATTGATGTCCCCACAAAACACCAAAAGGTATATATATATATATAAAGGTTTGACTTATTTCATTTATTTTGGTGCTCGCTAATGTTTATATTTGTATGCGGAAATTAAAATTCCCTTAGTGTGAAATTGAAAGCTACAGACAATAAGGGAGAAGACGAAATTTGAAAGGAGAGAGGACAAAGTTGATAAAGACATTATTTTGGGCATTTGGTTTTCGGGCGGACGTCGAGCCCAGGTGGCTAGCCCAAGCAACACTAATACACAGGGTAGGGAGGAGGTCTCGAGGTCGAGCCTCAATAGTGATGTTTTGCTATTTTGTTGACATAGAGGAATCGTTGAAGGGTTTAAGAGTTATATCGTGCATATATGTTCTTGTGTGGACAGTTAGCCTAGCATCAGCCTAAGAAGTGCTAAGACACAGACCGAAAAAAGATCTTGGGGTCGATTCTCACTCACGGTAGATTTTTGGTAAGTGCAAAAAATTAATTTTTTCTAAGGTTAAAATTAGGAGGTATAAGTCTTATTTGGACGTAGTGCACACTGTTTTATTAAGGGATTCATAAGGGTACTAAGTAGTTTATTTTTACAAATGTTTTAGAAGAAAAATTAAAGAAGATATTGTTGTCTTAAATGTATTATTTTTTATATACAATAGTGAGGAGTTATAAGGTGTTATTGTGGTTAAATTTTTTATTGTAATTTTTGTGTGGTGGAAAAGAAATTTGAGAGGTTTTTGATACTTTATCTTTTGAAAACAAAAGGAGAGTCATAGAGCATTATTTCAGATTCTATTGAGCACATATTTTGAAGAAAAATTTAATGTGGATGTTTTGAAAGAGAGATCTATTAACCAGTTTTGAAGTGGCACTTTGAAATATAAATTGTTTTGAGACAGGTTTTGAGGGCACATCTTCATCAAAGCAAGTTAAGAGGTATGGTGATATCATTCCTTCTTTAAGGTGTTTGATTGAACAAATATTTTTGAATCATAAGGTGGAGAAATAAGGATTATGTATGAGCATTGTTGGAAATATATGTGCTAGGGTTTGAGAAAAAAATTATGCTTCATTGTTGAATGAGATTGGAAACACTTGTGCTAAGGTTTGTGAGAAAGTTGTGCATCATCATTATTTAGTGAAATTGGAACCACATGTGCTAGGGTTTGAGAACAAATTGTGTAGCATTGTTGAATAAATTTGTGAAGCATTTGGGCATTGATTTGAGTGACATTGAATGTGAATGAGAAAGTGTTAGAAACTAGTTTTGTAAAGAAAATTTATGCACTAGCTTTGATTGATATTGAGATAAATTTGCAAAGGTTATAGGGCAATTTTGTGAAGCAATTTGTGCATTGATTTTGAGTAATATTTGGGAAGAACATATTGTGAAATTGTATTGCATATCATTTTCTATGTGTTCTTGAATAAGAAATCTGGGTAGAATATGTCTGAAGTACTTTTATCAAAGCAAATTTTATGAACATTGTTGATCATATGTTATGAGCAGTTTTGAGCATGTGTTAAAGCAAAGTTAAGCAGATATTGTGAGAAATTCTAAGTAGGGTGTGTGAGCAGGCTTGAGGCATATTTGTGCAGGATTTGTGAGTAGGTTTGAGGTAGATTTATAATTAGGTTTGAGGTAGATTTATGAGCAGGTTTGAGGTAAATTTATGAGCAGGTGTGAGACAAATCAATATAAGTTATTGAGCATATTTGAGTAGAGAGGAGAGGTGTATCCTATGGATAGAGGTCCACAAACCAGAATAGTGGGGACAAAGGTCTCTTGTGGATAGAGGTCCATAAACCAAAATAGTGGGGACAAAGGTCTCCTATGGATAGAGGTCCACAAACCAGAGTAGTGGGGATAGAGGTCTCCTATGGATAGAGGTCCATGAACTTGAGCATAGGGGATTAGAATCTCCCTTGGGAAGAGGCCCATAAAATTGTAATAGGGAATTGGTTCCTAAGAGATTTGTTGAGAAATTTTATAAGAAATATTTTCTCCGTGGACGTAACCCACATTGAGTGAACCACATTAAATTTGTGTCTCTCTTGTGTGTGATAATTCATGCATTACTTTGTTATTGCTATTGATGATATTGGTTAATACTGATTTGGAAAGTAATTGCCTTTGAGAATTTTGGATAATACTATTTTGGGAAGGAAAATAAAAGCTTATCTTATGCTGTTCACCCCTCCTCTTAGTATAAGCTTGTGTTCTTTAGTCTATCCTTAATTTCTCATCATTGCACTAGTGTGAATCCTAGTCAAGTCGAGTTTTCTTAGTCCAACTTGATTTTCTCTCCAAAACTTGAGCAGACACACTAAGACATGACAATCTTTAATGATGTCTAAAATACAAATTTTAACATCACTTCTAAGTAAAAAATCACAATATCAATCATCTCGTATATATAACCATAAGCAACAAAAATATTTCTATCTCAAAATTGGAATATTTATGTTAGTTTTTTATGCATTTATTATGCAATAAATGCATTAAAAAAGGTAAATTTAGACACTCAATTTTGCATGCAAGGCTAATATTCAAGCTCAACAATCCCTTCATCAATTAGCCTTTCAATCAACCAAATTGAATCAACCTTCCCTTAGTCCAATTTTGGAGCATTTATTTCTCCAAGAGCAAAAGTTCCAAGGCATGAGCAATTACACCATTGATATTTTTATGACTTGGCAGTATTTTTTTCAAAACTTTTTATTTGACCTTTTCCATCCAATTTTGACCTCCAATAATCATGAGGTGAAGTGCTTTTTCCACCGAACACTTTTTATTGTCATGCACTAAAACAAAAAAGCTTGAATTTTTATCCCTCTCAAGTTTTCCACCATTAATGAACCAAATATTTAAATCTTATTCATAGCTCCTGAAAAAATTTGAAATCTAGAAATTTATAATTCTCATTTTCTTCCATTAATGGCTTCTTGATTCATTTCAAATTCTTACCATATCTAATATTTTAAATATAATTCAATTATTACCCCAAGGAGCCATGGCTTCCTATAAAGCTAACACTTGGGAGAAATCAATCTATGGTCTTTTGAAAGAAACAAAATTTAGACAAATCTCTCTAGAATTATAAGAATTTGTCATTTTTTATGGCAAGATTATACCAAAATATTATCACAATCTTGTGAAAGCCATCCTTGTGAGCACTCAAGATCTTATTCTTGCAAGCATCTAAGTGTTCAAACTTTATCCAAGCAATCAAGTCTTCAAGCAATCTCAAGCATCTAAGTTTTCAAGCTCAAGAATTCAAGTGTCAAAAACAAGCAAGCTAGTAATATTTCAACAAGCTTCCACAAACAAGGGAGAAACAACATTGTGTTGCAGGTTGTGCCATTTCCCCTTATTTTCTTTTCACACTCTCTTAACCTTTTAGCTTTAAGATTTTGTCTTGTTGTATTTTAAGCTAATATTGCATTTAGTTAGGATCTTATTTTCTCAATTAATATTCATTTTATGCAAGTAATACCTATGTTTTCCTATTGTTTGATAAGGTCTTCGTACTCCCTAACTTGCATTATTAAGCCTTTCATCATTGTTACCATAGTCTTAGCCTAGCTTGCATTTAATCTCATTGTTCTGCTTTTAAAGGCAAAAGCACTACTAAACTATAGATCGATGACGCTATCATTATTTGGTTTATGAAAATCAAAGGTGCCAACACTCAACAAAAGCACTGACAGTGCTATTATAACCCAATGACACTTTTGCCACTAGGTATTTATTTCATGTACTTAATAATTTTATCATTTTGTCTATCTAAACAATGGCATGATTACTATTCAAGGAATTCCAACATCCTTTGTCAACCTAGACAAGTCCCCCTATCACTGTTGTCTATTTCTATCTATTTTATAGGTTAAACAATGCCATTAATAGATGAAACCTTTGATGGTGCTTCTATGTACCGGAAACACTTCTACGTCTATGGCAAAAACATAATTTTTTATCCTTAATCTCTATCATTTAAGTAATTAGGACTAAGACTTTTTTTGTTATGTACTTAAAGCAGGTTTTGTTTTCTATTTATTAGCAAAATAAAGAAAAATGAAAGAAATAACTAATTTAGTCTTGATTGGGACTAGTTGAAGCTTTCAACTTTAGCATTTGACCAAAAGAGCATATAATCACATCTTAGAACTTGTTTATTGTATTTTCTTACACCTTTGCCTCTTGAAAAAGAATCATAATTTACTTGTTATTTTAGCTTTAAGTCTTGTATGTTGCATTAAACTTAGATTAAGATTAAACTTAAATTAAGATTAAACTTAAATTAGGGTTGTATACAATGTTTTAGTAACCAAACATTGGTTTGGTAAACATACATCAAATAGATAACATTCTATTTAAAAGTCATCCCATATAACATTATGGAAGTTAAAACTACTTTATTTTACAATCTCGGAAGGAACAACACAACGGTCTGGGTTTGGCTCTTCTTCAGGAGGTCCAAGGTTCAAGCTACAACGTGTGTGTTAATCCCTTATTGATAAGCATAGTCATTGGCTTCAGGAGGGATCATGACGGGAAAATGACTATTCAACTCTATACATCAATTATAAATAATTATCACATTATTCAAAGAAAATAAAATATAATAAAATTATATATCTAAAATTTAAATTTCTATTTTTATAACTTAAAAATTTATAAAATAAATTTATGATAATTTCGAACCTTAAACAAAAGTAACCGAACCTTCAAACTCACCTAATTGCCGAATCTAATATCTAATTAAATTTTGTTTTTCCATGAGGTAGGAATGCATGGCTGTGAAAGGTAATGCCATCAAGAATATGCTAAGAATATGCTAAGTGAGGATACGCTGAAGTGGATAACGACAAAATGAGGATGGGCTAGGGTATGGTTACCCGGCTGTGGGTATCAAGCAACCTTCTTCATTTAAACTCGTATTCTTTTTCTTTTAAAATTAAAAAAAAAAAAAATTGTATAGTTTAGTGTTAAATAATATATTTAATTTAAAATTAAAATAAATATATTAATTTAATAAAAAATAAAATATAATTTTTTATAATTAAATATTATAAATATTAATTTAAAAAATTTAAAAAAAATTATAATTTAATTAATTTATATAAATTTAAGTGTAAAAATAAGTAGATAATAAAGGAATCATTATATGAAATTTAGTTTTAGGACTAAATTTTTATAAAAAAAAATTAGTTTTAGATTTTATTAGTAATTATATATAATTGTCTCATTATTGTTTTAATATCATATTATATTATATATAAAAATTTAAATTATTTTAATATAATAAATATTTTTAATTGGTTATCATCACCACATAATGGTATTATAACAAAGCTTCGATATTATCTAAGGTATATTTTGGACATAATAAACATTTATTTTTTAAACTATTACTACATCACCACCATATAGTGGTATTACAACAAAAACTTAGATACTATCTATGTACCTTTTGAACATAATAAACATTAAATTTTAATTTTTCTTAAACTATTATAATTATCAATTTTATATGTATTACATTGTTACCACATAGTATTTTTAAACAAAACTTAGATATTATCTATGTATCTTTTGGATATAGTAAACATTAAGTTTTATTTAATTTTTTCTATTACTATTATCAAATTTTTATATATTAAAAGGTCATCATTATATAGTGGTATTATAACAAAAACTTAGATATTATCTATGTATTTTTTAGACATAGTAAACATTAAATTTTATTTTATTTTTTAAACTATTATTATTATCAATTTTATATCTAATTTATCATCACCACATATAATATTACAATAATAAGTAGATATTATCTATGTATTTTTTTAACATAATAAATATTAAATATTATTTTATCTTAAACTATTACTCCTATCAATTATTTATTACGTATATCATTGTTAAAATTTAGTAATATTAATGTTCGAAGTTCATAGACGCAGTTCACATGCTCCTCTGCACAATTCCCTTAATTTCAATATCGATTCCCTTCCCTTCCATGGATACACCCACCAACGCTGCCATGGACTACATCTATCCAGCCATATGCCTTCTCCTGCTCGTAGCGCTTCCCCTGATTGCTTTATCCTTTTTCTTCAAGAAGGATAAATATCGTCTACCGCCCGGCCCTCAGGGATGGCCTATCGTGGGCAACCTTCTCCAAATCACCCTCGCCTCCCACCCTCTGCAGGCCTACGTGGGGAACTTGAAGAAGAAATACGGGCCAATCTTCACCCTCCGCTTGGGGACGCACCCCATGATTATGGTGGTGAGCCACGAGCTAGCCCACGAGGCGCTGGTGCAGCGGGGCGCAGCCTTCGCCACGCGGCCGCCCCCACATGGTGCTCGAAAGATCCTGAGCAGCAACGGGATGAACATCAATGCCGCCGCCTACGGCCCCACGTGGCGCGCCCTGCGCCGAAACCTCGTGGCCGAGGCACTCAGCCCTGCCGCCATCAAGTCCTTTAAGCAGGGGCGGGAGTGGGGGATGGAGGTCCTCATGGAGGAGGTGAGCAACGCGGCCCGAAGCAACGATGCCGTGGTTGTGGTGCGCCATCTGAGGTATGCGGCGTTCTGTATACTGCTGTACATGTGCTTCGGGGTGCGGCTGGAGGAGAAGACGGTGAGAGAAGCGGAGGTTGTTTTGAGGGATCTCTTGCTTACCGGAGCGGGCTTAGCGTTTGAGGACTTATTTCCGGTGCTTGGTTTCTTATTCAGAAAGCGGCTGCGGCGGACGAGAGAGGTCCGGCAAAGGCTGATGGAGACGCTTGTTCCGCTTATTGAGAGTCGCCGGAAGGCCCTGGCTGAAGAGAAGGCAGACGATTGCAGGTAATTGAGGAAAATCTTCCCATCTTTCCTTCCGAAAAGTTTTTGATCTCATTATTATCTTCTGGCAGGGCGTACCTGGATTCCTTGCTTTCTCTGACCGTTGACGGGGGTAGACATTTGACGGAGGACGAACTGGTGACGCTGTGCTCGGAATTCGTCAACGCCGGCACCGACACGACGACCACGACCATGGAGTGGCTCATGGCCAATCTGGTGAAGTACCCCCACATCCAGGCCAAGCTCTACGACGAGATAGTCGCCGTCGCCGGAAAGGAAAGGCCGTTGGAAGACGACGACTTAAGCCGAATACCGTACCTGGAAGCGGTGGTGAAAGAGACCCTGAGGCGCCACCCGCCGGGCAAGTTCGTCATCCCGCACACCGTCACGGAGGCGTGCGCCCTCGGCGGGTACGACATTCCGGAGGGCGCCATCGTGAATTTCTGCGTGGGCGAGATGGGCAATGATCCCAGGGTGTGGGAGAATCCTGCGGATTTTGTTCCCGAGAGGTTCCTGAGGGAGGACGTCGATATAACCGGGAGCAAAGAGATCAAGATGATGCCGTTTGGCGCCGGCAGGAGAATTTGCCCCGGCTGGGGGCTGGCTGTTTTTCAGGTGGAGCTTATCGTGGGGCGATTGGTGCAGAAGTTTAAGTGGGAGTGCAAGCCCGGAGAAACAGTGGAGCTGGAGGACAAGCTGGAATTCACCACTGTTATAAAAAATCCTTTGCAGGCTATAGTGAAAGAAAGGTAAACAGGTATAGCACTAGATTGCGTGGAATTGAAAGGACACCGCAAATATGTATACAGCTATATGCTGGAACATAACTCTCAGACTTTCTTATAATGCGCTTCTTTTGTTTATTAAGTAATATTAATGTGTGGTTGTAAGTTTAGTAATAAAGATTTTGGTTTTTTAAGATTTAAATCATGACAGAACCTTCACAGAAATCTATGTAAATGTATTATAAATAAAAAAACTTCGCTGTCTTCCGCCGTTAGCTCTTTAATATATGGTCCGTCGACTTGTACAAGCTTTTAAGATAGGATCCCCTCTTCCATAGAATTTAAAGCGTTTAAATTAAATAATTTGTGACCCATTTATTTAATAGTTCATCGTATTAATTTGAAATTCTTAGTGAAATGTGGACACCTTTTACAACTTGTTTTTATAATGTATTACGCGTTGTAATTATTAGTTTCTTAATGTCTTGATTTTTGCTTAATTTCATTTAAGAAAAGTATGATTAAGATATATATACAACTACTTTCTTTAAATAAGGTGTAACAAAATATCATTCTTCTATAACATCTTTTAACTAAGTAGTTATTTGACCTCTTTTCTATTTTATCACTTGAAAATCCTCATTAATGAAGGTATTTTGATCATCTACATGTTATGTGGCTTGAATCTTCACTCTTAGATAGAAATAAGCTAAGTGACCATATTCAAAGAATTGTATGCATCTAAAAGCAATATGTGGATGTGAACTAACACTTAATAATTCACCATATCATGTTTAAAATTATATTTTATTTTTTTACACAATGGACAATAAACTCATACACCAGTTTAACTTAGATTGTTAGCCTTGTCTAATTGAAAGTTATTTGAATTTAGTATCAATAACAAAAAAAATTGTAACAAGGGGTAGATAGGTTAGAAGTTGTTGAGTATTGACAATTAGACAATCAATGTTTTCAATCCTCGGAGGGCTAGTGGTCCACATCATGTTGTATAGCAGGTAGTTGTTCTATCTAACCAATAGTGAAAGGGGTTATAATGGCCAAATTTAGAGTAGAAAACTAAATTAGATGGGATATGATGAAGGGAAGATATTGATTGCCCTATGTAACCCAAAAATAAAAATTATTCTTTATAATTAAGATAATTTTAGATCAAATGATTGATAAAAGTTATTCTTTATAGAAAAGGTTTAGGTTTAAATCTTGATAGATTTAAAGATATTGTTTGTAAGTGATGAATGTTTACCCTTAACAAAGTTGTGGTACTATAATTATAAACAAAATCTAGAATAAATCATTAATAATATATAGATAGATAGGTATTAATAAGAAAAATTATCCTTTATAAAAAAAAAAAAAATTAAACTTTCGCCCTTAAAAGTGAATGGACAAAAAAGAAAAATTACTTTAGCATCACCCTTAAAAGTGAATGGACAAAAAAGAAAAATTACTTTAGCATCACCCTTAAAAGTGAATGGACAAAAAGGAAAATTTACTTCAATATCACCATCATAAGGTGTGTCAATGTAGTAAATCCAATTACTTATACCTTCATCATTACCATGTTATCATCACAAGATTCAACATTGCCATGTTAACAACTTATTTCAACCTTGCAAAGTTTAAATATCAATTTTTTTTAGTGAAATGAGTATTTTAATTGATCATATGGGATTGAAATGGGTCCCACCGATATTATATCATAACCACATAGTGGTATTCCAACAACTTGAAAATTATACATGTATCACTTGAAGATTTGAACCTTGTTGAAATTTGAGGAATATAATTGGTTAATGCCATTTTATTTTTAATCAATTACGTTAATGTTGATTGATGGAATAATTTATCTCTTAAGTTAATATTATTTTATGAAATTATCTATTTTTTTTAATTAGTTATATGGGATTGAAACGGGTCTCACATTTATTATATCATCACCACATAATGGTATTACAAAAAATCTTGGATATTATCTATGTATCATTTGACAAGATTTGAACCTTGGTCTCCTCCTTAAATGTTGTAGAATATAACTAGTTGAGCTAATGCTATTTTATTAAATTATCTATTTTCATTAGAAGTTAATTTAGATTATTTATGAGAAGATACTTGTATAATTATCAAAACATTATGATAATACTACTATTGGTTTTGTTAAAAGATCTTCATAATGTAGATGAAAATTTAATTTAAAAGACACAATATAATGAATAAATATTTTTTCAATTAATGCATTAATAATATCATATATTATTGCATGTTTCAAGGGATGTGGAACAATGTTCAATTGGTTGTAATTATATGATCATAACCGAATTTCAAATTATTGCATTGTGATGAAACTTGTTTCATTCTATGTAACAAATTAAAATAAATATTGTATATTATTATTATATATATGCTCTATCGTTAGTTATCATAAAATTTACAACTTGTTCCATCGTTATTATTAGTTATTATTAGTATATATATGCTCTATCATTAGTTATATTATCATTTTTTCTAACTTTACAACTTGAGTGGACCTAACTATAAAATTTTGGAACACTAAATAGGAGGTTGAAAGTTAAAATTTGATGGGGTCGAGTTGTATACTATTCTTTGATAACTGGAGTTTGGTTGGATAAATATATATTGTATAAATAACATCCTCTATGAGGGTCATCTCATATGGTCTATAGTCTCATGGATGTTAAAAACTAACCTTTTACCTTCTAAAGGAATAAGACATGGATTAAATAATACTAGTGTGTCATAGCATAAATATAATTTATGTGTACTAACCATCCTTTTAGAATATGGTAAGGGGTTTTTTATATAACTACTTTTTTGAAAAAAACCATCCAATTTCATGTTAAATTTGTTTTATTTTTTGTTTGTCTTCATTTTTTGGTGTTTAATTTTAAGTTATGCCAACATGTAGTATTATAGCTCAAAATTTTCTAGGCATGTAGAAAAAGAGTAATGTCTTGCACATTGTTGTAAAATAAAATAGGATTGATGTTTATAAATACTAGTTAATAGAGTGTTTCATCTCCAAGTGTTTAAGAGAACCTTTGGTGAATATAAACATGATTTATTCTTAGGAGTGTTTGAGAGTGTATAGTAATTAGAGTTTTTTGCAATCCAAAATGGAATTATTAATAAGTTGCTATAGCTCTCTTATGTTGTTGATGTTTACCACTATTTGAGCAATATACTAGTAGTCCTCTCTCAAGTCACTAGTACACATTTGAGCTAAGTTGAGAATAGTCCAAGAAAAAATTGTATGAAAGCAGTTATTTTATATATTATTAGCTTTTTCAATATTTTTATATTATAAAATCCAAGGATAGAAATTACATCAACATAAACTCTAGTACAACTTGCTATATCAACAACTTAAACTTGTGCCAGTATCATATCAATTCAACAAATATCAAAAACACTTATATAGTTAATTTGATAGCAACATAGTGATAGCAAAATTATCAACTAAGAAATTGAGCTATTATTCCTACTTATCAATCTCTAGGTAATCCTAATTTGTTAGCAATAGGTGACACTTATTCTTGGATATTTGAAAGTTGAGTGAGATAAATTTTCTATGAATTTTATAGGTCATCAACCCTCCCATTGATCACATCCACTTTGTAATGCATCCATACCACCAAAATATGCATGTACTATTACTTATCTTTCACTTCTACATTCTTCTTTGCTTCTTGTGCCTACTTGGATAAAGCAACCACCTATAGTGTGTTAGAGTAAAATGGTAATTGAGAAAAATAGAAATAATTTTGGTATCTTATAGGCTAGATATGGTGAAATATATATTTCCTTAAAGACTTTTTTTATCTAAGAGGATGAAACAAACAAACACAAGAGAACAATATTCTAAGATAATTTATTCTTAAAGATAGAAGACAATAAGTAAAAGCATAATTCTAAACGTATTTGGCTACTTTACAAGAGAATAACATATGCTTAGTACTTTTAATTCTTCTAAATCTTAGGAAGAGAATGGAGAGTAAGCCAAGATGACTCAAAAAACCTTTAACAAGTAATCTTAATTAGATAATGCAACATTAGCAACTTGGCCATTGAACGTCCTGTTGTGGCTGATCCACAACACACCCCAAAATTGGGGACCCACCTTTTTTGCATGCTTTCAAAGAAAACTACAGTAGCCCAGATGCTAAAAAATCAAGGAAAAAGCAAAAATTTCACTAAGGAGAAAAAGTGTCGCGATATCGCGACATGTCGCTCTATCGCGGCCGAAAATAAAAAGTTGTCGCGATATCGCGACATGTCGCTCCGTCGCTGCCGAAAAAGAAAAGTTGTCGCGATATCGCGACATGTTGCTCCGTCGCGGCCTGAAATGAAAAAACGTCGCGATATCGCGACATGTCAAGCTTTCGCGGCCCAGGCAAGCAGGAAGAGGCATTGATCAAAAATTGTCGCGATTTCGCGACGTGTTGTGAAATCGCGGTCCAAAGAGGAGAGAGAAAGATAGAATGGAAAATTGTCACGAAATCGTGACATGTCACAAAATCGCGATCAAACTAGTCAAACAGGGCAAGGCACTAAAAGCGTCGCGATTTCGCGACAGGAAGCAGCAAAGGGGCACGAAGCAAAAAAGCATCACGATTTCGTGACAGGAAGCAGCAAAGTGGTACGGAAGGAAAATATGTCACGATTTCATGACATGTCACATCGCGGCCAAGTGCAACAAGACAGCCCAAAATAGAAAAACGTCATGATTTCGTGATAAGAAGCAGCAAGACAACCCGAAACAGAAAAATGTCACGATTTCACGATAGGAAGCAGCGAGACAGCCCGAAAGAGAAAAGCGTCGTGATTTCACGACAAAAAGCAGCGAGACAGCCCAAAAGAGAAAAGCATCACGATTTCATGACAAAAAGCAATGAGACAGCCCAAAAGAGAAAAGCGTCACGATTTCACGACAGGTTGCATCCATGCGGCCCGAAGTAGAAAAATGTCGCGATATCGCGACATGTATCATTTTCGCGATGCATGATGAGAAACAAAGCTGCTGATAGAAAAACGTCGCGATATCGCGACATGTCTCATTTTCGCTGTGCATGAAGGCGGACAAGGCTGTTGGCAGGAAAATGTCACGATATCGCGACATGTCGCGTTTTCACGATGAAAGTAAAGGAGCAAAGCTACATGCTATTTTTTGTCACGATTTACATGGGGCCATTACAGAACATGCAAAAAAGTGCGGAACACGTGGCATACATGTGTAAGGGCTACAGAGGCATTACAGTTCACAGGAGAAGATCTCGAGCATAAAATCAAAAGCAATGGAAAGGCGAGGAAGGTGAAACGAAGCAATCTGGAAGACGAAGCGAACCATCGTGGAAGGAGAAGCGATTTACCAAAACTTTAAAAGCAAAAGCACAGGACAGGTACGGGGGTCGAAAACCGCTGCGAGCGGGGTTGCAGAGTTGATGGTGATTAGCCGTTCTGGGCCTGCTGTGGAGTGCTTTTCTTCCACTTTTGCTGGTTTTGAGAAAAACCAGAGATTCTGCTATTGTAATAGGACATATTTTTAATGCAGAATTGTTCAAAAATTTGCATTTTATGGGCAAGAAAGGATGAGAAATTTTTTGCATGCTTCATTTTAACTGTTCTATTTTTCTCCTTTCAGATTTCAGATTTATAAATGAAATTCATGCCATTGTTTTGGGTTATTTCATGTGAATGTCTGCAATCTGAAAATTATTTTAAACCCTAGGAGCTAGCACCTAGTTTACTTTGATTGTGTTTGTTTTGCAGGTCAAATAGGCTAGGTTGCATGTACGAAACTCTCACATATTCGGTTTTGTCGGAATAGGATAGCATCAGACTGAACGTGTTCAATTTTTAATTTTTTGCATTTCTTTTCATTTTATTTTATTTTTCGGAAGGTTCAACTTAGTTAAAATAAATACATAAAAATTACAAAATCTAAAAAAATAAAATAAAATAATGAACAATCACTAAAGTTTCATGGTGAAATAAACCAACATTGCCCCTTGTTTACAGTTACTTGCAATCACTAAGGTGTTCCAAGCATTTAAATTGAATATCTTTATTTGAGATTACTAATACTCAATTGCAAATGCTAATACAGCGGAGACCTTGGAGAAGTTGTTTGTTTGACTTCTTTGCAAGAGGGGATTTGGAGCCCAAATCCTAAAGGAGAGTGTACTTTCACAAGTGTGTGAAAATACCACTCAACATTTTGGCGCTAGAAGGAGGGCATGAACCGGTTTATTTCAGATTGATTTAAATGCTATAGGGATTTAAATTTTGAATATTTCATGCCCTATTGATTATTATCTTTAGCCCTCTTTTAACAATACAACTTTGTACTTGTTAAAAGGAGGACATGAATTGCTATGCACTTGGTCCTAACGCTTTGATTGTTCATACAGGAATAATGTGATTTAATTTAATTTAAAAAAATAAAAAAAATAAATTATTTTGGGTATTAAAGTTATATTATTGAAGATTCACTAATGGCTATGTTTTCACCGTGGATGACAGGTAGCCCATTGAACATACCAGGAGTTCAACATTATTTGCCCGTTGGTTTTGAGAGATGTCTTCCTCGATTTTTGTCTAACGGGACAAATACTGGAGGAGAACACATTCAAGCATTCAAATTTGTTGTGAATCACTTAACAATTTGGCATGATGATGTTGTTTGTAAAATGTTCCCTTACACCTTGGACAAAGTGGCATTTGATTGGTTTACAAGTCTGCCCTTAGGGTCTATCACTTCTTGGGCTCAACTAGAGGCAGCATTTCTTAATCAATTCAACAAAAAGCAAGTTGACCCAATCCGCATGTATGAGCAGTTTTTCACTATTAAAAAAGGACCAAGTGAAAATGTGAAGTCATTTTCTGAAAGGTTCTTTGGATTATATGCTCAATTAGTGACATTTTATGCTCTTCAAGAAGAAATGGCTCTCCAAATATATGTAAATGCTCTTGACCCACTCATTTCCACATATTTGCGAGGGATGCCTCAAATCACATCTTTGTCACAAGCCTATACTCAAGCAATGGCAATTGAGCAACAATTGAGTTGTCAAAATTATGGTGTGGGTTTTGGATCGTATAATCTTCAATCATTTAATACCTCCTTTACCCACCCAATGATTTATCCACCTCAACCAAGTTCAAGTGTGAATCAATTTCAGAATCAACAATCATTCCCAAGCTTCAATCAATTTCAAAATCCTCAACCTACTATGCAAGATCAACCATCTTTCTTAAGTATGAATCAACTTCAAAATACTCATCTTGATTCAAAAGATGTTTCTAAAATCAATTTCAATGATTTTCATAAGAATATGATTTTAGGCAAGGGAGGAGTACTAGATCCAACTAGTATTGAAACATGTGACAAATTGGAAACCCTTGACTCACCAAAAGATGAATTCTATGAGGATGAATCTGTTTTGGATGACATTGTTGAAAATGATGGCCAAGAAAATTCACACCTTCCAAATTATGTTAAACGTGAATCATGGGTTACACATGTGGATTATGATAGCCTTATCAATTTGAATACAAGCAATAACCCAATTTTGGAAGTAATTGAACCATCTAAGGAAGGTGAAGATAAATTTGATGAGAAACATGTTGATGAATTAAAATATGAAGAAGAAATAGTTGAGCATCACAATTTGATTTTGAAAGATGATCATTATGATTCTTGGGAAGAGTATGCTCACTCCAAAACTGCTAATGAAATTTGTGTGCCTATTGATATGCAGGATAATACAATTGCCCTTTCATATGAGGATATTACAAGTCCTGTACAATCTGAGAATGTTTTGGAAGAAGGGTTGGAATCTCATCAAAGGTTGGAGAAGGATAATGATTCTACTACCATGGATGAAGAAGGAGAATCAATTGTTTTTGTTCCCCTTGAGGGGCAAGAAATCAAAAATCTTGATCCACCTATTGTTTCTACAATGTCTATGCCATCTCAAAATGATGAAATTACAAAGCCTAAGTGGTGTGGGTTTGATACTATTGATGATCCTAATGAAAATATGGATTTTGAGGCAACTCAAGCCATTGATCATGGAAAGGTGTCACGTGACACATATCTTGAAAAATTAGGCTCTTGTTTTGAAAAATATGGACGCATGTTTGATTGGGTGCCTAACTTTGGTGTTTTTGAACAGGTGTTGGATGATGAAGAAGACAATGAAGAAAAAGAAAAAGCTACTAACACTCATCAAGTTGTGATAAATTCTAATCATGATGGGTTGAGTATGGGTGACAAGGTGAAATCTTTACCTTTGGTAGTAGCCACAAAAATTTTAAGTGATGGGTTACATGATGTCCCTTTGGATGCTAATGTCATTGATGATGAAATGTCAAATCTTGGTGATGTTTGTCAAGTTTTGATTGATTTTGATTGCTTTAAAATCTCGAAAAATAATTTGAATTCAAGACTTTTAGAAATAGGCTCTTGTTTGCAATATCTCACATTTGAAAAGGAAAGCCTACTTCTAAATCATGAATGGAATGATGAAACTTGCACTTTAAAGAATAGACAAAATAAAATTGAATACCAACCATTGTCTAATCAATTTGATTTGAATCTCACCTATGATGTTGCTAATAGAACTAAATCAAATTGGTATGGTGAGCATGGCAAGTTGAAATTTGTTGCATTGCTTGGTTTGATCTTATTGTTGTTGGATTCCTACAACATTTGGCATGTGTATTGTGACATATGTCTTTTGAAATGTTCTAATCATGTTTGGGATCCAGGAAAGTAATAGTCCAAGCTTGGCATCATCTTGTACTATATTGTATATAAATTTTGGTTTTGGTTTGGGTTTGTGTTTTCAAGTTTCTTTTTGGGATTGCTATTTGGATTAGGATTTAAGTTGTGTGTTTGATTTCATTTGACATGTTTGGTTTGTTTTGATAAAAATAAAAATAAAAAGAAAAAGAAAATTTGAGATGTCAACTTATGCCTAAAATCGAGGAGAATATGAAACATTGGAATTGTGTTGTAGAAAGCTCCACAAGTAACACAAACATTTAAATAATATCGTTTGAATCTTGTGATGCATGAAGTTGTCAGTTTTGCACATTATGGTAAAATAGATGATATATTCCAAAAGAAGTAGTGCATTCATATCTCATGTCATATTCCACATTGCATATACATGTCATCTGAGTTACATTTTCATTCCATGGGCAATTATTGAGAAGGTGTTGAATCCTCTTAGGATTATTACATAACATATATTAAAAGGATCCTAAGGTTGGGAACTGCTGCCCAAACTATCTTGAACCAAGCACATTCCATGCACATTAAAAAGAATCTTGAGCAAAATGGTCAAAACCATACTTGGATGAAAAGGTGAGGTGAAAAGAATATTTCATGTCTGTCCTATCATGCAACATAATCCTTAAAATAGTGGTTTTTACCACTTCCATAATGCTTAAAGCCTAAAATCAAAGTAGTAAGGATAGGGTTAAATCCTCATCTCGCTTAGGTTGAGGATCCAATTCCCCAAAGCTCTGATTTGACCTACATGGAGTAGTAAGGATAGGACTTAATTCTCATCTCGCTTAGGTTGAGAATCCGATTCCCCAAAGCTTCCATTTTTCCCACTTCATCATAAAGCTTGGATTGGAAGGATCGTACTACATGTCCTCTGCAAAGGATGGGTAGTCATCCCAAAGGTCCAAGCAATAAAATTAAAGCTAATTTTTCCTATTTCATCTCAATATTGGATTGGAAGGATTGTACTACATGTCCCTAGCAAGGATGGGTAGTCATCCCAAAGGTCCAAGCAATAAAAGATTAATATTTCCCATTTTCATGAATCTTGGATTGGAGGGATCGTACTACATGTCCCTAGCAAGGATGGGTAGTCATCCCAAAGGTCCAAGAAATAAAAGAAAAAGAATGAATGAAGCCAAGTCATGGATTATGGGGTTAAGTATGCTCATGCGTGGCAACATGTCTTGCCTAAAAGCAAGACCACTGATTGCTCATATGGATAGACTAGCCTGACCATTTCATCCATAACAGGTTAAATTATTTTGTTCAAGATGAGGTAATGAACTCCAAATCAGAATAGTAAGGATAGGGTTAAATTCCCATCTCGCTTAGGTTGGGAATCCTATTCCCCAAAGTTCTGATTTCACTCACACTTGCACATGGGTTCAAGATGGTAGTGACACATGACCAACTTTGGGATCTAGTAAATTAATTCAGTATACATATATTTGGTCCTAAGAGGGTTTGACATTTTTAATATGTTTGTCCATGATATTAGAAGGTTTGAGCATTTATAAAGCAGGTTGTTACATCTCTAGCATCTTCATCATACATCAAATCCTGCACAAATCATTCATAGCCTTGCATACAAATCATAAGTGAAATTGACAATGGAATGTTGAACAAGTTCAAATGATAGGGAATGAAACACATTGCACACACCGAGCTGATACTTAATGATTCTGATGTTTCATGTATTTTTGATCTTTCGGTATTTGTTTATCTTCTATGTGCTGACGCATGTATCTAAGCTTGTATGTTTCAGGTTGGGTTCTCACCAAAATGCTCAAGAGCATTTGATAGTAGAGTCACCATTTGTTGTGGCTGATCCACAACACACCCCAAAATTGGGGACCCACCTTTTTTGCATGCTTTCAAAGAAAACTGCAGTAGCCCAGATGCTAAAAAATCAAGGAAAAAGCAAAAATTTCACTAAGGAGAAAAAGTGTCGCGATATCGCGACATGTCGCTCTGTCGCGACCAAAAATAAAAAGTTGTCGCGATATCACGACATGTCGCTCTGTCGCTACCGAAAAATAAAAGTTGTCGCGATATCGCGACATGTTGCTCTGTCACGGCCTGAAATGAAAAAGTGTCGCGATATCGCGACATGTCAAGCTTTCGCGGCCCAGGCAAGCAAGGAAGAGGCATTGATCAAAAATTGTCACGATTTCACGACATGTTGTGAAATCGCGGTCCAAAGAGGAGAGAGAAAGATAGAATGGAAAATTGTCATGAAATCATGACATGTCACAAAATCATGGTCAAACCAGTCAAACAGGGCAAGGCACTAAAAGCATCGCGATTTCACGACAGGAAGCAGCAAAGGGGCACGAAGCAGAAAAGCGTCGCGATTTCGTGACAGGAAGCAACGAAGTGGTACGAAAGGAAAATATGTCACGATTTCGTGACATGTCACGTTTTCATGGCCAAATGCAGTAAGATAGCCCAAAATAGAAAAACGTCACGATTTCGTGACAGGAAGCAGCAAGACAACCCGAAACAGAAAAATGTCATGATTTCATGATAGGAAGCAGCGAGACAGCCCAAAAGAGAAAAGTGTCATGATTTCATGATAGAAAGCAGCAAGACAGCCCGAAAGAGAAAAGCATCATGATTTCATGACAGAAAGTAGTGAGACAACCCGAAAGAGAAAAGCATCATGATTTCACGACAGGTTGCATCCACGCGGCCCGAAGTAGAAAAATGTCGCGATATCGCGACATGTATCATTTTCACGATGCATGATGAGAAACAAAGTTGCTGACAGAAAAACGTCGCGATATCACGACATGTCTCATTTTCGCTGTGCATGAAGGCGAACAAGGCTGTTGGCAAGGAAAATGTCACGATATCGCGACATGTCGCGTTTTCACGATGAAAGTAAAGGAGCAAAGCTACATGCTATTTTTTGTCGTGATTTACATGGGGCCATTACAGAACATGCAGAAAAGTGCGGAACACGTGGCATACATGTGTAAGGGCTGCAGAGGCATTACAGTTCACAGAGAAGATCTCGAGCATAAAATCAAAAGCAATGGAAAGGCGGGGAAGGTGAAACGAAGCAATCTGGAAGACGAAGCGAACCGTCATGGAAGGAGAAGCGATTTACCAAAACTTTAAAAGCAGAAGCACAAGACAGGTACAGGGGTCAAAAACCGCTACGAGCGGGGTTGCAGAGTTGATGGTGATTAGCCGTTCTGGGCCTGCTGTGGAGTGCTTTTCTTCCACTTTTGTTGGTTTTGAGAAAAACCAGAGATTCTGCTATTGTAACAGGACATATTTTTTAATGCAGAATTGTTCAAAAATTTGCATTTTATGGGCAAGAAAGGATGAGAAATTTTCTGCATGCTTCATTTTAATTGTTCTATTTTTCTCCTTTCAGATTTCAGATTTATAAATGAAATTCATGCCATTGTTTTGGGTTATTTCATGTGAATGTCTGCAATCTGAAAATTATTTTAAACCCTAGGAGCTAGCACCTAGTTTACTTTGATTGTGTTTGTTTTGCAGGTCAAATAGGCTAGGTTGCATGTACGAAACTCTCACGTATTCGGTTTTGTCGGAATAGGATAGCATCAGACTGAACGTGTTCAATTTTTAATTTTTTGCATTTCTTTTCATTTTATTTTATTTTTCCAGAAGGTTCAACTTAGTTAAAATAAATACATAAAAATTACAAAATCTAAAAAAAATAAATAAAATAATGAACAATCACTAAAGTTTCATGGTGAAATAAACCAACATTGCCCCTTGTTTACAGTTACTTGCAATCACTAAGGTGTTCCAAGCATTTTAATTGAATATCTTTATTTAAGATTACTAATACTCAGTTGCAAATGCTAATACAGCGGAGACCTTGGAGAAGTTGTTTGTTTGACTTCTTTGCAAGAGGGGATTTGGAGCCCAAATCCTAAAGGAGAGTGTACTTTCACAAGTGTGTGAAAATACCACTCAACAGGTCCTCTTAATTTCTAAATATTGGCATATAAATGTTATCTAATAGGTCCCTTAAGCTTTATACACCATTTATTATTGAGCCTTGGGTCTAAGATAAAAGATGGAAGAACATATTTCTAGATAAATCTAACAAAAAATGGTAATAGATAGGATCACTCTAGAATGTCAACATTTATTAAAGTTACAATGTAATGTTATAACCTTTATTTTTTTAAGACCCTATCCTAACACTAATTTTATAAATCTCATATTATTATGTAGTGACCCCTTTCCAATGTGGGGAGCCTTTATCATGATATATTGTAATAGTATGCGGTAAGTGAGGTGCCTAGACAAGTGGGACCATTTCATGTAACTGTTATCAAGAATGTAATTGATGTTTGTAGAATATTATAGCTTGAGTGGGACTTTGCATTTAATCCAACTCTTGAGTATTAATTTAGGGTTGCATGAAGTGTACTTTAGAAGACAAGGGTCCCTAAATGAATGTATCTTTTTACATATTGAATGAAAGTATTGAAGGAGGTTGCCCCCTAGAATAGGCCCATAACTTTGTATTGTGTTTTGAGATTATTTCATTTGCATTTACATTTTGAATTACAATATTCTATTTATCATGTAATTTTACTTTTATTTTCAATATCTATGTGAATGTGCTTAATTTTACTAGAAGATTCTTAACATGTGGTATTAAAGCACTTTCTAGTGCTGAGTTCTATTACAACTATGAAAATTCTTAGCCTTCCATTTTGATTGCTATGTATAAATTTCTAGTATTTTTATTCATATTTCCTAATTAAAAAAAAAAAAATTGCATTCGTTTACTAGGTTAGAAATCCTATGTTGGGTTTTTAAAATATCATAAAGTATTTATTGTTTTTGGTTGTGCTATATCATCCCTAAAGTATCTAGTGAAGTGAGGGGCAATTAGGCTCTAATACCCAGGCCTCAGACAACACCATTCTATGGAATTGAGCTCCCACATATCTTCGGGTATATTAGAATACCTCTTAGGATTAGGATAAACCTTTAGCCATAGGAATATTTTTGGCCTTGTATTATCCATAGTACACTAGATACAATATTTGAAAATATCACCCTCCTATACTGTCAAATAGGTAGGTAGAGTGCTTAAGGGTATGCATATAATCCTCCTTGTGTAGTGGCCTAAAATATTGATCTGAGCATTATCGTTCATCACTACAATATAGAAAAGGGCCTATGGAAAGTAAATGCATTCTAAATTAGAGTACCCTATTACGTTGAATGTTAAACATACAAAAAAATACTACCACAAATATTGAGCATATTGAGGAGACTTCTCTATCCTAAAATTACTGTATGAAATAGAAGAAAGAAGTGGTGACACATATAACAATCAATAATAGTCCATAACAATTAGGTATGACTTTAGTTAAAGTCATTAATAGTCAGGATAAACTTTACCAAAATCAGTAACGGTTGGATATAAATTTAGTCAAAGTTAGTAACAATCAAGACTAATTTTGCCAGTGCTAGTAACAATTACCCATGATATTATGAATTTATAATAGATAGAGAATTGTTAGTGATAGATTTAGATAATACAATCATGAAAATAATGAGCTCAAGTGTTAATGATAGAACAATGTTAGTAATAGATAGTGCAAAGTGTCGTAAGGGGTTTTATGACAAGAAATAAAATTTTTGAGTGAACCAAGCTTCCAGGAGAAAAGCTAACAACATTTGAAGATAACACATTCTCTCGAAAGGCAGAAAGAAAATTGTTGTGATATATAGCTCATTAAAACCATCTCATCGAGCTGATCAATTTAATATATAGTATCCATACACTTTTTTAGGGGGTGCAAAAATACTTTTTTTAGGGCCTGTCCATTATGATCATCTTTTTTAGCTAATTTTATATATAGCACCCAAACATTTTTTTTGGATCATACTAAAAATAGTAACGCCTAGAACTATACTTCTATTTTTAGTAAGTTAGTGGGATTAGTCCACATTGTACAAAAATTACTAGTGGAACTAAATGACATCAAAATGAGATAGAACAAAATAGATTTCTAAAGAAAATGCATACAACAATTAATAACCTTCTCAATGACTTTAAATAGATGAGGGAAGAAGTAACACTTTTGAAAGGTGAACATGAGATCCAAAGCTTCATTTGAAGAAATATTCCTAGAGGTTGATGAAAATTTATGGATAATCCAAAGGTGTTTAGGCATCATAACATTGACCAACTAGGTGGTAGTTCCACCAATAGAAATAAAGGATCCATAAGAAGAAGGAAGACTATCACTCTCTTTTTAACATAGATACTTCATTTAAGATACCTAAATTAGACTTTATTAAGTTCAATGAAAAGGATGTTGATGGGTGGTTATGTCAAGTAGATCAGATTTTAAAACTTCACAATATCCCTAAATATTTATGGGTCACAATGACATATTTCAATTTTGAATTTGAAGCTTTATAGTGGTATTAATGGTTACAAAAAAAAAATGACCCTTCTTGGAAATATTTTGAGTCATAATTACTCACTCATTTTGGCCATAGCGAGTATGATTACTTTATAGAAGCATTAACCAAACTAAAATAAACCTCTATGATTCATGAATATTAGATCCAATTTGAGAAACTAGCTAATAGGACCAAGGGGTTGAATGAAAGCTTTTTTCATAGTTGTTTTATCATTGGCTTGAAATATAATATCAAGGATGAGGTCAAGATGTTCAAACCACAATCTATGATGCAGGCCATATGATTTTCCAAATTGGTTGAGAAAATATTTTTTGGCTCAAAGGAGGTCATCTAAATTTCCATAGGCCAAATCCACACTTCCTTCCAAGTTCACACCCAATACTAGCAATGAATATACCCCATTTAAGTGCTTGACTATGAAAGAGATGGATGCCCGATGCACACAAGGCTTATGTTATAATTGTGATGAGAAATATTCACCAAGGTATAAATGCATCCAAAAGATTTTTTTTTTTTTTATGTAGAGGAGTTAGTAAGCAATGAACAAAGTGACGAGGAAGTAGAACCATCAAAGGACCCACTTAGTATGAGGGTGAAACCCAAGAAGAACCACATATAAATATTTTTTTCCATGCTCCTATAGGAATTACTACCCCTCAGATGATGACAGTAGTAGGATTTTTCAAAGAACAAAGTCTTACAATTCTCATTGATTCAGGAAGTATGCATAACTTTATTGATCTTCAAGTCACCAAGAAAGCAAATTGTTACATATATGCTTGTAAGTCCTTTGAGGTTATGATGGCAAATGGTAAAGCATTGCCTTGTAAAGATAAATACCACATTATTAAGTTGAATATAGGGGTTATGAACTCAAAACTAATATGTTTGCTATTCAATTGGAAGGATGTGATGTTGTGCTAGAAGCTCAATGGCTAGGCACTTTGGGAACCATAACATGGAACTTTGAAATGTTACGGATGCAGTTTTCATAGAATGGTAGGTCCTATACTCTCCATGGTTGTCCAAAATATATTCCCAGATTATTAGTTCAAAACATATGGATAAGTTGTTTAAAAATATTCTCATGGGGCGGTAGCTAAAATATTTGTAAGTCAACCACAAACTTTAGCAAAGGATAAAATCCTAGAATATTTGCAACTTATTGTGACTAAGTATGATGTAGTCTTTGTAGAACTGATAGAATTACCATCATGTCATTCTCATAATCATGCAATACCATTGGTACCTGGTAGTGTGCCACCTAATATCAAACCTTACTGGTACCCCTATGCATTCAAGTCATAAATCAAGAAATTAGTACAAGAATTGTTACAAGTAGGAGTCATTTGGCCTAGTAACATTCCTTATTCTTCTTTATTCCTATAGGTTCAAAAGAAATATGGGTCACAACATTTTTTTATAGATTTTTTTGAGCTCAATACGCTCACCATTAAGGATAAATTTCCTATTCTAGTGGTAGATGAATTATTGGATGAGTTGCATGGTGCTATGTTTTTCTCAAAGTTAGATATTCACTCAAGTTATCATCAGATAAGGCTCAAGGAGGAGGATATTTACAAAACAACATTCCAAACTCATGAGGATCATTATGAATTCTTGGTTATGCCATTTGTCTTAATGAATGCATCTTCCACGTTTCATAGCCTCATGAATAACATCTTTTTTACATTCCATTGAAAATTCATTCTATTTTTCTTTGATGATATTAGTCACTCTTAGGAGAAGCACCTCATCCATTTTGATCAAAATTTGCAAGTTTTGTCTTAGAATCAACTTTATGCTAAAATGTCTAAGTGTTCTTTTGGGTTGACAAAAGTAGAGTATTTAGGACACATTAGCACCAAATATGGAGTTAAATTTGACCCTAAGAAGATTCAAGCTATTCAATATTGGCTGAAGCCTCACACTCTCAAGGGACTTTATAAATGTTTGGGGATCACAAGGTGGTACCACAAATTTATGCAAAAATATGGTATAATATTTGCTCCTTTAACGACAATGTTGAAAAAAATTCTTTTACTTGGTTAGGCCCAGCTGAGAAGGCTTTCCTTGGCCTAAAGCATGCCATGACAAGCACTCTAATGTTAGCCATGCTTGATTTTTAAAAATTATTTGTAATTGAAAATGATACTTTAGGCATTGACATAGAAGTTGTGTTGATGCAAGAGGAAAGACCATTGGCCTTCACTAGTAAAACACTTTTAGGCTAAAATCTAGGAAAATCTACTTAAACCAAGGAGATGCTTGCTATTCTACATGTGATTAATCACTAGTCACCCAATCTCATTGGGTGTCATTTTTCCATCAAAATAGACCACCAAAGTCTCAAATACTTCCAGGAGCAATAGCTTGCCACCTTCAAATAAAAAAAGTGGATTTCCAAATTAATGGGTTATGATTATGAGATTACATATAAAAAAGGAAAGGAGAGCATAATATGAGGATCAAATTATGTTATGTGCTATATCTTCACCTATACATCATTGGATTAATTATCTTAGAGAGAACATGCTCAAGGAGTCCTGATTGCAAACTTTGATTGCCAAACTTCAAATAGAGCCTACCTCATGCATGAGATACACTTGGGATGGACAATATTTGAGATACCTTTACCACCATGTTCTTACCCAAACTTCTTAACTACAAGAACTCATCTTGAAGGAAATTATTAAGTGTACTTTCTTCTATAAAGGAATGAAGAAGTGTATTTAAACGCTTGTGGAAGAATGTGATATATGCTAGTGAATGAAAGGAGAAATGGTGCATTCCATTGGAACTCTTTAACCATTGCCTTTTCCAGAATAAGTGTGGAAGATATTTCCATGAAATTTATTGAAGGGTTACCTAAGCTAGGATAAGTTATTTTGGTGATAGTGGATTTGTCTCACAAAGTATGCTCATTTTTGTTCCCTTTCTCATCCCTACACAAACTCATTAGTTGTTCAAATCTTTCTAGACCCCAATTTTTACCTTCATGGCATGCCCACATATATTATGTCCAATCAAGACCCTATCTTGAATAGTCATTTTTGGTAAGAATTATTTAATTTGTAGGGGACTCAAATTAAAATAATTTTAGCCTATCATACATAAATGGATGGTAAAACTGATATTGCAAACATATTCTTGGATACCTCCTGTTGAGTGGTATTTTCACCCAGTTGTGAAAGTACACTCTCCTTTAGGATTTGGGTTCCAAATCCCCTCTTGCAAAGAAGTTAAACAAACAACTTCTCCAAGGTCTCCGCTGTATTAGCATTTGCAAATGTGTATTAGTAATCTCAAATAAAGATATTCAATTTAAATGCTTGGAACACCTTAGTGATTGCAAGTAACTGTAAACAAGGGGCAATGTTGGTTTATTTCACCATGAAACTTTAGTGATTGTTCATTGTTTTTTTTGGATTTTGTAATTTTTTAAATGTTTATTTTAATATTGAAAATAAGTTAAACTTTTTGGAAAAAATAAAATGCAGAAAATGAAAATGAAATGCAAAAAACTGAAAATAAAATGCACTCAGTATGATGCTATCCTGTTCCGACAAAACCGAAGATGTGAGGTCTCCATGCATGCAACCTAACCTATTGGACTTGCAAAACATGCACAATCCCCATAGACTAAGTGCTGGTTCCTAGGGTACGAAATAAAATTTCAGATTTCAAATATTCGCCTAATGTAACCCAAAAAAAATGGCATTTAACATTATCTATAAATTCGAAATCTGAAAAAATGAAAGAATAAACATTAAATCCATAGCATGCAAAGAAAATCTCCTTCTTTCTTGCCCACAAGATGCAAATTTCTGAACACTTCTGCATTAAAAATATGTCATTTTACAATAGTAGAATTTTTGGTTTTCCCAAACCAGTCTATGGAAGAAAAACAACTCAAACAGGTCCAGAATGGCCTTCTCGCCTTCAGCTCTACAACTCTGCTTGCAGCGGTTTCCAACCCCCTTTTTGCCTCTTTGAATGGCGTATTTAAACTTCTGAAAAAATTGTTTCTCCTTCCATGACGGTTCGTTTCATTTTTTGATGGTTGTTCGTTTCACCTTCCTTGACTGTTCGTTTCACCTTCCCTTGTATGCGTGTGCTTTGGTTTCCATTTTGTGGCCCTTCGCTGCGTTTTCTCCACATGGGCTTGCATCCGTTTCCCTCCGTGTGTAACGACCATCTTAAATGATTATGTAACGCTTTGTCTTATTCATTAGATTTTGTCCTTATGTCCACGTCACTATGCAGGTCCGTTACCTTGGCGAAAATGGAACATGTCACGATATCGTGACACTTCTTGCCCCTTCTGTCTTTTTGAACTGAAAAATGTAACATGTCGCGATATCATGACACTTTTTCCTTCGTCTTTTTTGCTTTTAGCGAAAATGCAACATGTCTCGATATCGCGACACTTTTTTCTCTTTCTTTCTTTGGATCGCGAAAATGCAACATGTCGCGATATCGCGACACTTTTTCTCTGCATTGTATCGCCTTTTCTTCTTTTAAATGCAACATGTCACGATATCGCACACTTTTCTCTTTTCTGAAAACGCAACATGTCGTGATATCGCGACACTTTTTCTTTTGAATGCAACATGTCGCGATATCGCGACACTTTTTCTCTTTTGGCCAGAATGCAACATGTCGCGATATCGTGACACTTTTTCTCTTTGCGTGAAAATGCAACATGTCACGATATCGCGACACTTTTTCTTTCTTCTTTGGCTGCGATAATGCAACATGTCACGATATCGCGACACTTTTCTCTTTTGGCCACGATGGTGCAACATGTCACGATATCGCGACACTTTTTCTCTTTTGCCACGATGGTGCAACATGTCGCGATATCGTGACACTTTTTCTCTTTTGGTTGTGACGGTGCAACATGTCGCGATATCGCGACACTTTTTCTCTTTTGGCCGTGAAACTGCAACATGTCGCGATATCGCGACACTTTTTCTCTTTGTGGTATTTTGCTTTTTCCTTGATCTTTAGCCTATGGGCCACTTCGGTCTTCTTGGAACACATGCAAAAAAGGTGGGTCCCCAATTTTGGGGTACGTTGTGGATCAGCCACAACAAATGGCGACTCTACTGGGAAATGCTCCTAAGCATTTCGGTGAGAACTCAACCTAAAAACACATAGACTCAAATACAAGCGTCAGAAAATATCCCAAGAATGAAACTAGATGAGAAATACATGAAGCATTAGAATTATTAAGCATCAGCTCGGTGTGTGCAATGTGCTTCATTCCCTATCGTTTGAAATTCGTTCAACATTCCATTGTCAGTTTCACTTATGATTCGTATGCAAGGCTATGAATGATTTGTGCAGGATTTGATGTATGATGAAGATGCTAGAGATATAACAACCTGCTTTGCAAAGGCTCGAACCTTCTAGTATCATGAACAAACATATTAAAACTGTCAAACCCTCTTAGGACCAAATATATGTATACTGAATTAATTTACTAGATCCCAAAGTTGGTTATGTGTCACTACCATCTTGAACCCATGTGCAAGTGTGAGTGAAATTAGAGCTTTGGGGAATCGGATTCCCAACCTAAGCGAGATGGGAATTTAACCCTATCCTTACTACTCTGATCTGGAGTTCATTACCTCATCTTGAACAAAATGATTTAACCTGTTATGGATGAAACTGTCAGGCTAGCCTGTCCGTTTGAGCAGTCAGTGGTCTTGCTTTTAGACAAGACATGTTGCCACGCATGAGCATACTCCATTGCCAGCCAGACGTCTATAGCCTCGATGGAGATTAACCCCATAATCCATGATTTGGCTCTACTTTTGATTTCTTGGACCTTGGGGATGACTACCCATCCTTGCAAGGGACATGTAGTACGATCCTTCCAATCCAATATTAATAAAGAAATGAAAAATATTTGCTTTGGAATTTCAAGTTCTTGAATGGGCAAAATAGAAGCTTTGGGGAATCAGATTCTCAACCTAAGCGAGATGAGAATTAGACCCTATCCTTACTACTCCATGAAGGTCAAATCAGAGCTTTGGGGAATCGGATCCTCAACCTAAGTGAGATGAGGATTAAACCCTATCCTTACTACTCTGATTTTAGGCTTTAAGCATTATGGGAGTGGTAAAAACCATTGTTTTAAGGATTATGTTGCATGATAGGACAAACACGAAATATTCCTTTCACCTCACCTTTTCTTCCAAGTATGGTTTTGACCATTTTGCTCAAGATCCTCTTTAATATGTGTAGAACGTGCTTGGTTCAAGATAGTTCGGGCATCGGTTCCCAACCTTAGGATCCTTTTAATATATGTTATGTAATAACCCTAAGAGGATTCGACACCTTTTCAATGATTGTACATGAAATGAAGATGCAACTGAGATGAAATGTATATGCAATGCGGAATGTAACATGAGATATGAATGCATTGCTCCTTTTGAAATGCGGATGGAGTATATATCACCTACTTTACCATAATGTGAAAAACTGACAACTTCATGCATCACAAGTTCCAAACGATATTCTTTAATGTGTTTGCGATATTCGTGGAGCTTTCTGCAATACAATTCCGATGTTTCATATTCTCCTAGTCTTAGTCAACATTCATAAGGACATAAGTTGACATCTTGCTTTTTTTTTTGAAAAACAAACCAAAAGTGTCCAAAGGACCAACACACAACTTGAAACCAAAAAAGAAATGCAAAACCAACATCAAAACCAAAAATCATATACCAATGTACCATATGGTACAAGGTGATGCAAAGCTTGGACTATCACTTTCCCGGATCCCAAACATGATTAGAACATTCCAAAAGACATATAATGTGATACACATGCCAAATGTGGAAGGAATCAAACAAAAACAAGATTAGACCAAACAATGCAACCAACTTCAACTTTCCTCTCTCACCCCACCAATTAGATTTAGTTCCATTAGTATTCCTATGGTGGAGATTCAAATTACCAAATTGATTAGACAATGGTTGATTTTCAATTCTTTCTTGTCTATTCTTTAAGGTGCACATTTCATAATTCCATTCATGATTTAGAACTAGGCTTTCTTTATTCAAAATGAAATTTTGTAAGCAAGAGCCTATTTCTAAAAATTTCAAAGCTAATTCATTTTCCATGTTCTTAGGCCAATCAAAATTGTGCAACAATTTACAAGCATCTAGGATATTTACTAAATGGGGATCATTAAGAGTTTTTATCCTAGATTCAAGAATTAATTGTTGATGAATTTGATTTAGCAATTTAAGTGCATCAAGCTCCTTTTCATTCATTAAAGTAATGTTATCAAAGGTGTGGTTAGAAATTAATCCTTGTTCTTCATTCACCTTCAATGGCATTTCATCATAAATATCATTTGAATTATACAAATCTTCACCAAAATCTTGGATGTTTGGACACAAAGGTTTAGATTTTACCTTTTTCACATTTTCATTTACCAAGATTTGGTGAGGATTTGCAATTCCCTCTTTTACCTCATGGTCTTCATATTCTTCATTGATTACTTGTTCATCAAACATACCAAAATTGGGCACCCAATTAAAAACATGCCCATCCTTTTCAACCCTCAAATATTCTTGGTCGAAGTGTATGTCAAGTAACTCATCTTCATGATCAATCGCTTTCGTTGCTTCCAATAGATCAACCACTTTGTCATTTAATTCCAATTCTTTGTTCACTATCCATGGTATCTCTTCCAAAACATCCTCAAATTGTATAGGAGTTGTACTATCTTCCTTTGAGTAGGCGATTATGTTGTCCTGTATATCAATTGGCACACAAGTTTCATTAGCAGTTTTGGAGTGAGTGTAGTCTTCCCACTTCTTCCACGAATCATAGTAGTCATCCTCCAAGTTCAAGTTGTGACGTTCAACTACTTCTTCAACATCTTCCAATTCATCAATGTGCTTCTCATCAAATTCACCTTCACCTTCCTTAGATGGTTCAATTATTTCCAAAAGTGGGTCATTTTTTGAATTCCAATTTATAAGGCTATCATAGTCCAACTTGGTGACCCCTGATTCGATTTTATCACAATTTGGAGGGTGAAGAAATTTTTGATCATTAATTCCAAGCTTCTCATCGAGAGTGTCTTCCAAGAACAAGTGGTGAAATTCTATCATATCTTCAAATTCATTTATTGGTTTTCTTACAATTTCACTTTCAACCACTTCTTGTTCCAAGATTTCATCCTCTTCTTCCTCATTCTCACTCTCTTGACGATATAGAGTTTCCACCACCAAAATGTTGTCCTCTCCTTGTTGATGTTGGGGTGGACCCTCATTTGGCACAAGTTCCAAATCATCCACTTGAGCTTGGAGACAATGGGTATATCTAGCAATTTCGGGACAATTCCTTTCATTATGCCCCTTTGTATTATGCAATCTACACCCCTTTTCCCATGCAAAATCAGAAATATTAAGAATGGAACTAGAGTGACTTGGTCCTGCAGAAGTATCTATCTGATTAGCAATAGGGGAAGGCACACCCCCATTGTTTGGCTTCGTATTCCACTGTCTCCCTCTATTGTTGAAATTTTGATTTGGGTGAGGGGCATGGGATTCATACTTCTATTTTTGAACCAAATCATTACTCAATTTGTGAATCATCTTTTTGAGTTCTTCAACCTCTGAATAAATCTCTTTTGGTTGAGCTATGTTATTGCTAGTTCCAATAGGATTTGCGTAATTGGTGAGATCTTGACTTAACATTTGAGTTGGATTTTGAGCCACTTGATTTGCGTAGGGATTCACACTTTGAATCAGAATTGGATTGGGGAAAGGAACTATAGCCTGAGAATTAACCGGACTGGCTCCTTGCATAGTCTATTGACTATTTTGCAAAAATGAAGGAATGGGGGGAATGGATGTGATCGGTTGAATTGGAATGGGTGCGTAAGCGGGTGTTGATGAATATGGTTGTTGATAAGGCACAACATTTATGCCTGATATTTGTGGTGCCATGATCTGATTCATCATAGGAGCTTGACCATATGGACCATATTGTCCTACCATGGGCATCTGGGAAAACCCATAACCCTGTGGTGTCATTTGTTGTTCAATGGTCATAGCTTCATTGTAGGCTAGAGCAAGCATGGTAACTTGAGGATTTCGCCTTGCAAACATTGCCATCATAGGATCCAATGCCCCAAAATATATTTGCAAAGCTACTGTGGGATCAATGGCAAAATGCTGAATTGCTCTATTATAGCACTTCTGAAATCTCTGATTAAAAGTTCGGATTGGCTCACCCTGGCCTCTTTTGCATGTAATGAACTGATTATAGATGATTGTGGGATCTAATGGTGACCTGAATTGGTTGACAAAAGCATTCTCCATTTGCGTCCATGACGTAATGGAACCAGTAGGTAAGCAAATATACCATTCGTAAGCCACTTGGTCTAGGCTCATGGGGAAGAGTCTACAAGCCACATCTTCATGTTGAACGTGCAATCTTATCAAAACATCCCTATAGGCCTGAATATGTTCTTCTACGGTCCTTGGGCCATCCGGTTTGTATTTGGGCAAAAATCTCTCTATATTCCTAGGGATCTCGTGAATATCCCCTGCAATATTCAAAGGAATGTTATGGGCTCCGTACCAAGGAGGTGGTGGAGGTTGGGCCATTTGATTCAAAATCGATGATGATAACCCTACAAGAACCTGACCAAACTCTCAGTACCTCAAAGAAAACCTGCGACACACAGAAAATCTTGCAATTAATGAAATTCAAAGAATAACTTCAAAATTAATTTGTTAGTCATGAATGAAATAAGGAACCATGACAAAGCAGTATTCTAAAACAATGCACAATCAAAACACCTTATTCAAACCACATTATTCCTGTATGAAAAATCAAAAAGCGTTAGGACAATGCATAGAAAGTAAATAAATAGGGATGAAATATTCAAATTTAAATCCTTAGATTTAAATCACGAAATAAACCAATTCGGGCCCTCCTTCTAGCGCCAATCTGTTGAGTGGTATTTTCACCCGATTGTGAAAGTACACTCTCCTTTAGGATTTGGGTTCCAAATCCCCTCTTGCAAAGAAGTTAAACAAACAACTTCTCCAAGGTCTCCGCTGTATTAGCATTTGCAAATGTGTATTAGTAATCTCAAATAAAGATATTCAATTTAAATGCTTGGAACACCTTAGTGATTGCAAGTAACTGTAAACAAGGGGCAATGTTGGTTTATTTCATCATGAAACTTTAGTGATTGTTCATTGTTTTTTTGGATTTTGTAATTTTTTAAATGTTTATTTTAAATAAGTTAAACTTTCTGGAAAAATAAAATGCAAAAAATGAAAATGAAATGCAAAAAAACTGAAAATAAAATGCACTCAGTATGATGCTATCCTGTTCCGACAAAACCGAAGATGTGAGGTCTCCATGCATGCAACCTAACCTATTGGACTTGCAAAACATGCACAATCCCCATAGACTAAGTGTTGGTTCCTAGGGTACGAAATAAAATTTCAGATTTCAAATATTCGCCTAATGTAACCCAAAAAAAATGGCATTTAACATTATCTATAAATTCGAAATCTGAAAAAATGAAAGAATAAACATTAAATCCATAGCATGCAAAGAAAATCTCCTTCTTTCTTGCCCACAAGATGCAAATTTTTGAACACTTCTGCATTAAAAATATGTCATTTTACAATAGCAGAATTTCTGGTTTTCCCAAACCAGTCTATGGAAGAGAAACAACTCAAACAGGTCCAGAATGGCCTTCTCGCCTTCAGCTCTACAACTCTACTTGCAATGGTTTCCAACCCCCTTTCTGGCCTCTTTGAATGGCATATTTAAACTTCTAAAAAAATTGTTTCTCCTTCCATGATGGTTCGTTTCATTTTTCGATGGCTGCTCGTTTCACCTTCTCTGACTATTCGTTTCACCTTCCCTTGTATGCGTGTGCTTTGGTTTCCATTTTGTGGCCCTTCGCTGCGTTTTCTCCACATGGGCTTGCATCCGTTTCCCTCCGTGTGTAACGACCATCTTAAATGATTATGTAACGCTTTGTCTTATTCATTAGATTTTGTCCTTATGTCCACGTCACTATGCAGGTCCGTTACCTTGGCGAAAATGGAACATGTCGCGATATCGCGACACTTCTTGTTTCTCCGTTTGCTGCTTTTGAATCGCGAAAATGTAACATGTCGCGATATCGCGACACTTTTGGCCCCTTCCGTCTTTTGTTGCTTTTAGTCGCGAAAATGCAACATGTCGCGATATCATGACACTTTTTTTCTTTTTGCAGTGAAAATGCAACATGTCGTGATATCGCGACACTTTTCTCTCTCGCATGAAATGCAACATGTCGCGATATCGTGACACTTTTTCTTTCTCCTCTTTTTGGATCGCGAAAATGCAACATGTCGTGATATCGTGACACTTTTTCTCTTTTCCTTGCTGAACATGCAACATGTCGCGATATCGCGACACTTTTTCTTTTTGGCCGCGAAATGCAACATGTCGCGATATCGCGACACTTTTCTCTTTGGCCACGATGAATGCAACATGTCGCGATATCGCGACACTTTTCTTTGGCCATGAAAATGCAACATGTCGCGATATCGTGACACTTTTTCTTTCTTCTTTTGGTCGCGAAAATGCAACATGTCGCGATATCGCGACACTTTTTCTCTTTTGGCCACGATGGTGCAACATGTCGCGATATCGCGACACTTTTTCTATTTTGGCCACGATGGTGCAACATGTCGCGATATCGCGACACTTTTTCTCTTTTGGCCATGACGATGCAACATGTCGCGATATCGCGACACTTTTTCTCTTTTGGCCGCGAAAGTGCAACATGTCGCGATATCGCGACACTTTTCCTCCTTGTGGTATTTTGCTTTTTCCCTTGATCTTTAGCCTATGGGCCACTTCGGTCTTCTTGGAACACATGCAAAAAAGGTGGGTCCCCAATTTTGGGGTACGTTGTGGATCAGCCACAACACCTCCCTTGATTGCTTTACCTGAGTAGAGTGGCTTCCCTTGATCCAATTGTGGTATAACACTTAATATCATTCTACAACCAAGGTTACCCATTTTGAAGAATTTTATGGTCATCCTCCATCAAAACCCTCCTCCTACATTCTAGGAAGCTCCAAGGTTCATGTTATTGACACTAGACTCAACGAGTATCTCATAGTCCTCCATCAACTGAATATGAATATAGAATTGGCCAAAAATTATATGCACCAATAATTTGATCATAAGCATTATAAGAGTAGATTTGAAGTAGAATATATATTTTTCTCCACCTGTATACATATAAACAGTCCTCACTCCAGCTCCATAGATGCCAAAAACTATGGACCCTACTAGGTCTTATAGTGGATTGGTGCAACGACCTACAAATTAGCCCTCCCAGCTACATCAAAGCTTCATCCTATCTTTCATATCTCCATTCTCAAGAAGGCCATGGGTAATCAAGTACAAGTTCAATCTATTTTACCAAAATTTGATGAAGAGGGTTCCATCTTGCTCAAGTTGAAACAAATTTGGATCATCAATCATGCACTCTTTAAAACTATGTCATCACTGTTGAGTGGAAATTTTTCCCAATTGCAAAATCACAATAATAGTCAAGATTATAATTAGAAAACCCTCTCTTACAAATAAATGAGATTTTTCCAAGGTTTCTTTTACTTAATGTGTTCTTGTAATCTTGTGAAGATGTGTCAAGTAAGTGTTAGGAATACCTTAGTGATTTGCAAGTAACTGTTAACAAGGGGGCTCGTGTTGGTTTATTTTATTATGCTATAGTAGTGATTTTTCATGAAACTTTAAAGAAAAGAAAAATATTATTGGCCCTCATATGACCACGATGTAAAGCCTTAGTTACTTTTATCTTGAATTATTTTAGATAGATTTTATCTTCTTTTGGTTAAGTAAATTTTAGACAAGTTTTATCTTGCATTAAATCTTGATTTGAGCATGAAGCAAAATTAAAATTAAGTTCATAAAGGTGGGTCCATTTGACTCTCGTGACACCTCCTTTTCATTTTAATGAGAGGAGTGGAATCTTGGTAAGCTCAAAGGTGGGACCAGTAGAACCTGCAAGGAGGACCCCATCCCTCCTAGTGCACCTTCATTTATAAAAGTGGTTGTTGGAGGTAATGGAGGATCTAAAACTCTCTTAGATATTTCTCCTCTATCTAACCAAATCCATATCCCAAATATCTTGATTGATAATATCCTAAAATATGAGCTATGTAATCTTGTGGTAAAATTCCAAGGTAGGAGGTCGAATATTGATTCTTTGAGGAGATGGGATTTGGCAAGATGGAGACCTATCGGGTCTCTTGAAATTGTGGCCATCCCAAGAAATTTCTTCCTTATCAGGCTCAACTCTAAGGAGGATTCCAAGCAAATCTTAGAAGAGGTTCCATGTTTTTTTGGCAAATGAGATTTATTTATGTGCAAATGGGGCCTAGGTTTTAATCCCCTAATGTAGAGCATTAATCTTGTCCCACTATGGGTCAAGCTACCAGACTTCCCACTTCATATTTGGCATGAGAGCATCTTCCAAGCTATTGCCAAGATGATCGAGGATTTGATTTTCTTCGATCAGATTACCAGTTCCAAATCTCAAATACTCTATGCTAGAATATGTGTGATGGTAGATATTGAGAAGGATTTACCAAGCTTTGTTGAACTCTTTTATAATATTGGCACCTAGTTTTAGAACATTGAATATGAAAATAAACCCTAATTTTGCCAGGAGTGTGGTAAGGGTGGGCACCATAAGAGCTTATGCTCCCTGCATCCTAAAGCTCTAAGTACTTTGATGAGCCATAAGAAAAATTGTAAGAATCTCAATGAAAAGTGGATGTCTAAGTGAAACCCTCAAAATTTGAAAGGATAAGATTCAATTTCTATTTCTCAAGTTGGGCTCAATGAGGAATTACAGGAGGAAGCCCTTCTTCCATCAATCATGTTTTATGAAGAGGAGGATTTGAACACAGTTCCTATGAAGATAAGGGAAGTGAGCCCAGTAGTAGGGGATATTGTTCAACTTCTTAAATTTGGGGAGAGTGGAGAAGAGGTAAATCCCTCTAGTCTTATCCTCAAAAATTCCTTTGATTGTCTTGACATGGATGATCCGACTCTTCAACAGTTAATGGAAAGCTCTCTAGCCTCTCCAAAAATTGTGTTTGAGAAAGGCTCTCTGGGTCCGAAGACCAAAGTCACAAGAAAGCTCATATTCATGTAGGATACAAAAGGAAAGTGGGAAGACCTAACAATAGAGCACTTAGTAAAATGGAGACCAACTCTAAAATTGCTAATAGAGTACAACCCCTTCTAATGGATAGTTTTGAGGCTCTACATCCTGAAGAGAATAATTTTGTTCTAATTACGGAGACTTGGAACAAATGTATTTAGGAGTGTGACTTGAAAAAAATATTTCTTTATGTGGGGGTCAAAATAAGGTGGGTAGGCCTCCCATGAGAAAGGCTTCCAGCAAGTGATTTTTGTTTGTTTTTGGTTTAGTTGTTTGTTAGACTCGATGTTGTTACTATAGATCTGATCTAGTTTTAAGTGACTCTTGGATCTATGGTTCTCTAAGCACCCCTGGTTGTTTTGGGTTTTGGTTTCTCCTATGTTGGCCCCTATTTCCAGCTGGTTGTTTGACCGTGACAATCTCTTGTATTTACTTTCTTGATATCTTATTTCTAGATCTAAGGTTTGGGGGTGCTTTTCAAAATCCTACTTGTAATAGGTTTTGAAAACCTTTAAAAAATCCCTTTTACCAACAAAAATAAAATAAAATATACCTATAAATGTGAACCTTAAATGATAATTGGATTCATTTATCTTGCTTTGTTAAAATTTAAGCATCAAAGAAAATAATGAAATGACTAGCTCTAAAATGTAGAAGCCTTTGATGTGATAAATAAATTATCCTCTTTAATGAAATTAGAATTTTCATAAAGAGAAGTTAATTTATAACTTTAAAAATAATGGCCTTTGGAATCCCATATAAATCACTCCCTTTTAATGAAATTGTGATTTTCATAAAGTAAAGTTAATTTATTGCTTGCAAAATGAAATGCAAATCTTGAAATCTGATTTACCTTCAAAATGTGAAATTATGTCAAATTTCAAAATTACAAAATCCCTTATAAAACAACAACTTTGAACAATTTTATAATTTTGAAATGGCTTCAAGATGAATTAAAGCTTGTTCTAAATGGAGTGTTAAAGCTTGTTCTTCACACCTATGCATTTATTTTTGGATTTTTTTTTAATTTCCAAAGTTAAAAAAAAATGTAAAAGGGAATTAAACCTATTGGAAATGGAAATAAAATATAGAAAATACAGAAAACAAATCACTGTCAGTTTACATGCTACCCTATCCTACAAAACCAAAGATAATGAGAAGTTTTGAATATGAACTCAATTTAGTCTGAGTTGTATTCACACAGTCTAGATTAAATCAAGTACGATATTATAAGGAGCATAATTTAATTATGCATGTAGACAGGCAATGATGCAACCAGTACCTTTATTAAACACCATCTAATAATCTAAAAAAATAACAAAGAAATATATGTATAATAAAATCAATGACATGCATTAATGATGGTCAATGATGCAACCAGCACCCTGCATTAAACACCATCTAAAACTACTAACACATGCAGGGAAACATAAACAGTAAAACATTTTCAAGTATCTGGACACCACATGAGTTGGTGTCATGGTGGTGGTTGAGCATTATCAAGTATGACCATTTGGACATTTCCTTTGGGTTCACTGCTACCATTGCACATCGTGTCAAAATCATGAATTCTTGACGTATATTATTTATGTACCCCAAATTTCTCTATCAATGGTACCCATATCCACAAATGCCTGATAATATCCACCTGTGATGCATTGTATTCACTGGTCCAACCTAGCATGGGTCACCATGTTTGACCTCCACTTTGATGGCCATAGCTTCTTGAAATTCCATGCCAACTATCATTAGACTTACCACCTATTGTACTCTTTTGACAATATTTATCATAATAAATTGCATGAGGCAACCTTTGTTTTATCTCTCATCGAGTTTGTTGTAATACACTCAATAATATGTACCTATTTTCTTCAATGAATCTCACTATTCGTGAACCTGCTATTATCCTTTTACCATATCCTACTCGATGTTAGCTTTTAAATCTATCCCAATGACCATACACATGTCAACCTCATCAATAAAACCCATGGCTCAGACATCCTTCTTTGCTCGTGCACTAGCTAGTTATGTACTCTTTATGATTGGTAATTCCATTACTAGACGTGAAAATTATTTCGCTCTCTGCTCAACCTTCTTCGCCAAAAAAATTCCACCATAACACTGACGTCTGCTTTGTTTACATAAATTTAAAGCTTCGGCTAGGTCAAACATCGCCATATATCCATCGTATATCCCCCTTTAAATATTTTTATTTAATAAGAGCTTTATTTGTTTACAAAATTACATAGGCTCAGGAACTGATGATATTGACTATTCATATAACCAAAATCTAGTGGGGATGAAATCCTTGGACTCACCTTCACTCTACCTGAGTCATTACAACACATTCATAGCCATTACTATGATGTTCACGCTATGTTATTGCTCCTACCATCTAGCCCCGTAAAGCAGTATTACCCATTGCCTTGGTGCATTCCTACAAAATGTCTGTTTGCCTTCTGCTACGCGATCATGTCAATCCCACCATATCGACATCCATGGTTTACCATGGTCAGTTTACCACTTCTCCAAACTATCCATGACCATTTTATATTCCATGTCAGTGGTGTCTACCGCTATCTAGTGATTCCGCTCCATGCACCTACCTAGTCAACACGTTTTCCATATTACACCCTCTGTGCATTGGTACATGACAAGTTATCCATTGTTGTGATCTGGCACTTCTAATTTTCCCTTGTCGAGGCTTTGTGTCTACACCCCTTCTAGATTCCACATCATATTACCACCTTGTCCATACAAAAGCATTGAGTTATCCGACCAATATTCATTATCACCATGTGTTGAGCCTGAGTGTTACATCGACTATGAAAATTACCTCCATGTTGCCTCTATTCCACGTTGCCACAAAGTTGGAGGTGCCATCCTTATCTTGTGACTTCTTTAATCCTACGAACATGAGAAACAAATACTTTTAAATAAAAACTTAAAACTTACTAAAACCAAACAAACGTAAATAAAATCTAAAACCACTAAAACTAACATGGCTCCTTTATTCATATATATTTATAAATATATATGAAAATATATATTACCTATTTTATTATATATTTTTATTTTTTATTTTTTATTTTTATTTTATATATATATATATATATATATATATATATATATATATATATATATATATATATATATATATATATATATATATATATATATATATATATATATATATATATATATATATATATATATATATATATATTTGTATATATATATATATATATATATAATTTGTATATATATATATATATATATATATATTGATTTAATCAGTTTTAAACATTTAAATTAATTTAATTTAAATATTAAATTTGATCAAACATTACAACAAAATAAACAAAGAAGACATAACCAACAACCAGACCACCTACAAGAATCAAGGGGAAACACTCAACAACAAACAAGTCTACCAACATTGAACCTTGGGAACCTATCCAAATAATCTCCAAGACAACCAAGATTCCCAAAAAGTGAGATTTAAAGGTGGGTCCCCAAATTTTGGGGCTAGTTGTGCAATGGCCACAACAAATGGTGACTCTGCTAGGAAATGCTCTTGAGCATTTCGGGTGAAGAACCCAGTTCTAAAAACAAACAAACCAAAGATTAGAAAACAAAACCATCTAGCAACATCCAAGAAAATGGGGTAGATAGCTTCAAATGAAACACATGAATATTTTCTTTGGCTTAATGTGTGTGAAAGTGATTTCATTTTGCATGCTTGAAAACCATCCGGACTCCATCACCTGATTTGCATTTAGGCTATAGAAATATTGCTCCAAAAATAAATTTTATAGATAAAGCCCTACTACCAGTCAGGCGTCCATAGCCCCGATAGAGTTTATCTAAATTACCCATGGTTTAATTAATATTTTGCAATGCCTTTTTTATTTTTGAACAAGCTTTGTCTAGATAGAGCCCTACTACCAATTAGGTGTCCATAGCCCCGATAGAGTTTATCCAGACCTAGTGACTGATTTTAGCATGTTTTCCTTTGCTTGTTTTTATTTTTTATAAGGCCTTGCAAAAATTTATGCACCACATGGGTATTTGAAGCTAGAGATGGAGCGTATTAGATTTTTGCCTTAATTTGCAAACCAAAATGACTTCATCCTTCAAGATTTCAAAGCATACCCCTTAATATGATGTGTTTGTGTGTAGCTTTAGCAAAATGATTTAGTATTCCAAAATTCACTATCTTAGTCCTAAAATATAGGAGAGGTTACTAAACAACTTCATCCCCTTTTCCTTGATCCACATGATAGGTAATTCACCCTTCATGACAAAGGAACACAAAAAATGGTCAAGAGGCCATTAGTAGCGACCATGAAACATCACCTCAAATAGAGGGACCAACCCCAAAACACAAAACTCAAAAACAAACTAAATCCTAACCTAATGAAAACTAACAAGAAAGCAAAAACAAAACTTGCCAAACCAAATATTAGGGACAAAGCCCAAAAACAACAACACTAAGAAGAACAAAGCAAGAAAACCAAAACTATATACAATAATGCACAAGATGGTGATAAAATTTCAAGCATCATTTTCCTGGATCCCAAACTTGATTTCTATCACAAATGAAAAGAATCTTGACATGATAGGCATACAAAATTTTATGGGCAACATCCCACAATAATATTATACCTACAAGCACAAAATCCTTCAATTTACCTCTCTCACCCCACCATATTGATTTAGTTTTATTAGGAATCCCATGGTGAAGCTTTAATTCATCAAAGTGATAAAACAATGATTGATTTTCAATTGTTCCTTGTTCATTCATTAAAATGAAGATTTCACAATTCAATTCTTGATTTAGAATTAGGTTTTCCTTTTCAAATATGAGGTCTTGCAAGTAGGAACCTATTTCTAAAAATTTCAAAGCCAATTCATTTTCCATGTCTTTAGGCCAATCATGCTTATGTAACAATTTGCAAGCATCTAGGATATTTACTAAATGAGAATCATTATAAGTTTTTATCCTAGATTCGATTGTTAATTGTTGATGAACTTGATTCAACAATTCAAGCACATCAACTTCTATTTCATTCACCAAAGCAATCTTATTAGAGGTGTGAGTAGAAATCAATTCTAGTTCTTTATTAACCTCCAATGGCATTTCATCATAAATAACATTTGAATCCAATGAATGATTATACAAATTTTCACCTGAAGCTTGGATGCTTGGACACAAAAGGTTAGATTCTACCTTTTGTACATTTTCATTTACCAAAACTTGGTGAGCCATTATAATATTTTCTTCTTCTTCATGGGCTTCATCATCATCATCTTGTAGCCCTTCATCTTCATCCATGACCTGTTTATCAAAAACACCAAGATTAGGCACCCAATTAAACATATGCCCATCTTTTTCAAACCATAAATCCTATCGATCAAGGGATGTGTCAAATAACACATCTCCATGATCAATTACTTGAGTTGCTTTGAATAAAACCATATTTTTATCATTTGGTTCCAATTCCTTGTTAACCATCCATAGTATTTCTTCCTCAGAATCTTCAAGACAATCATGTGAATTCACACCCAAGTTTTTCGTATTCTGCATATCAATGGAAATTCCATCAATAGGGGTGTGAAAAACCAGTGATTCTTCATATCTTCCCCAACCATTATAAGAATTGTCATCTAAATTCATGGGATGAAACTCTATCATGTCTTTGGTAGAATATTTAGGTTCATCTATTAATTCCTCCTTCAATTCACTATCAACCACCTTTGGTGAGTCAAGAGTTTCTTCTATGGGATCAATTCTTGTATTCTGCTTTCTATGATTATCCCAATCCTCTTTTGTGAATAATGACTCTAAGCCTTTTATTTCTAAAGGGTCATTATTTGGAACATGTTGGCTTTCTTGCTCAACCACTTCAACCATTTCATTTAATTCTATGGAAGGTCCCGACCTATCACACATTTCCATACTAGTTAGATCTAGGACTCCTCCATTGCCTGAAATCATATTATTGTGAAAATCATTGAAATTTATCTTAGGAACTTGATTCGAAAGATGATTAAGATGGGTATTTTGAAATTGATTCCCACTTGAACTTGGTTGAGGCGGATAAATCGTTGGGTGGGTAAGGGAGGTATTAAATGGTTGAATATTATATGATCCAAAATCCCCACCATAATTTTGATAACTCAATTGTTGCTCAATTGCCATTGCTTGAGTATAAGCTTGGGATAAAGATGTGATTTGAGGCATCCCTTGCAAATATGTGGAAGTGAATGGGTCAAGAGCATTGAGGTATACTTGGATAGCCACTCCCTCTGGAAGGACATAAGGTACCACCAGTTGAGTGTATAGCCCATGGAACCTTTTGATGAATGACTTCAAATTTTCACTTGGTCCTCTATGAATAGTGACAAACTGATTGTACATGAGGATTGGGTCAACTAGCTTTTTGTTGAATTGATTGAGAAACATTACCTCTAGTTGAGCCCAAGAAGTGATCGACCCTAAAGGTAGATTAGTAAACCAATCATATGCAACTTTGTCCAAGGTGTAAGGGAACATTTTACAAGCAACATCATCATACCAAACTGTTAAATGATTCACATAGATTTTGAATGCTTGAATATGTTCTTCTATGGGCCTCGTCCCATTAGACACAAATCAAGGAAGATATCTCTCAAAACCGATGGGTAAACTATGTTGAACTCCAGGTATGTTCAATGGGTTGCCTATCATCCATGGTGCAAACATGGCCATTAGTGGACCTTAAAGAATACAACTTTAATACCAATTTTGTTAGTCAAAGAAATATCTTGCAAAGAAGCATGAAATGACTAACAAATCTCAAATGAATAAATCATCACGTATATCAACCAAAAATATATGCATGAATTAAACCATGGCATTAGAGAACATTCTCCAATTTGCAAAAGGTTAGCATCAATGCATCATCAATTAGAGAACTTTCAAATCAATGAATATGATCACATGTAAACAAAACCTCATTAGTCAAGACCAATGCCTTAAAATAACCTTTCAAATAACATGAACAATTTAGCATCTAAATAGAAATAAAGTAAACCAATTCAGGCCCTCCTTCTAGCACCAATTCTGTTGAGTGGAAATTTTACCCAATTGCAAAATCACCATCATAGTCAGGATTTTGATTAGAAAACCCTCTCTTGCAAAGAAATAGAAATTTCTCCAAGGTTCCTTTTACTTAATGTGTGCTTGTAATCTTGTGAAGATGTATCAAATAAGTGTTAGGAATACCTTAGTGATTTACAAGTAACTATTAACAAGGGGCCTGTGTTGGTTTATTTTATTATGCTATGCTAGTGATTGTTCATGAAACTTAAAAGAAAATGAAAATGTGATTGGCCCTCATATGACCACGATGTAAAGCCTTAGTTCATTTTATCTTGAAGTATTTTAGGTAGATTTTATCTTCTTTTGGTTAAGCAGATTTTAAACAAGTTTTATCTTCCTTAAATCCTGCTTTGAGCATGAAACAAAGATTAAAATCTATCTCTAAATGTGAACCTTAAATGATGATTGGATTCATTTAGCTTGCTTTGTTAAACTTTAAGCATGAAAGAAAATAATGAAATGACTAGCTCTAAAATGTAGAAGCCTTTGATATGATAAATAAATTACCCTCTTTAATGAAATTAGAATTTTCATAAAGAGAAGTTAATTTATTGCTTTAAAAATAATGGCCTTTGGAATGCCATATAAATCACTCCCCTTTAATGAAATTGTGATTTTCATAAAGAAAGTTAATTTATTGCTTGCAAAATGAAATGCAAAGCTTGAAATTTGATTTACCTTCAAAATGTGAAATTATGTCAAATTTTGAAATTATAAAATTCCTTATAAAACAACAACTTTGAATAATTTTTATAATTTTGAAATAGCTTCAAAATGAAATCGAACTTGTTCTAAATGGAGCGTTAAAGCTTATTATTCACACCCGTGCATTTATTTTTGGAATTTTAATTTTTTTTTTTATTTTTATTTTAATTGCCGAAGTTTAAAAAAAATTGCAAAAGAAAATTAAAACTACTAGAAATGAAAATAAAATGTAGAAAATACAGAAAACAAATCACTGTCAGTTTCCATGCTACCCTATCCTGCAAAACCAGAGATAATGAGAAGTTTTGAATATAAACTCATTTTAGCCAAAGTTGTATTCACACGGTCTAGACTAAACCAAGTGCAAGCTTCTAAGGAATATAATAAGTTATGCATTCAAATAGTCAATGATGCAACCAATACCCTACATTAAACACCATCTAATAATATGAAAACATAACAAAGAAAGATATGTGCAATAAAAATCAATGACATGCATTAATGATAGTCAATGATGCAACCAATACCCTGCATTAAACACCATATAAAACCACTAACACATGTGGGGAAAGATAAACATTAAAACATTTTATTCAAAAATTTCTCTTTTTTTGTGCTTACAAAATGCAAAAATCTTGTAGTGTTTGCATTAAACACAGAATAAATAATGTCTATTACAACATATTTTGGACATTTTTCAAAAAGATCCATCCCCTATCATCGCTAGTTTCCTTGGCTTTAAAGTTTTTTTACAATAACCCTTTGCACTTCCCCATGCATCCATTCATTTCTTTTCTTTCACTTTTGGAACATCTTCTTTGTTCTCCATTCACATTCTCTTCATAGTCGTCACCTTTAATTATCTAGGGTAACACTTTACAATACAATGCTTTACCCACGTGGTACATGCAATATTAACATGATTACCTTCATTTGTTTGCACATGGAAATAACTTTAAGCTATCATCAATAATTATAATGATGCCAACATGGTGCCTGACCAAAATTTGTTCTATGTTCTTTACATGAGTCTACTGCCATCTTTCCATATCCATACCCACCAACCTATGTTGAACCTACTACCATCCGAGATCTTTCCTTCATTTGATTTATTTTCATTTGCCCAAGTTGATACTCTCACATTTGCCCTATCAAGTCTTTAGGATAGCATACAATAGGAACTTTGTAGCTCTTAGTAACATGTCGGTTCAAGGTACAATATCTGGACAACACATGAGTTGGTGCCATGATGGTCGTTGAGCATTTCTAGGTATGACCATTTGGATATTTCCTTTGGGTTCATTGTTGCCATTGCACATCATGTCAAAATTGTGAATTCTTGATATATATTATTTATGTATCCCAACTTTGTCTATCGATGGTATCCATCTTTGCAAATACCTGAAACCGTCCACCTGCGATGCATTGTATTCACCAGTTCAACCTAGCTTGGGTCACCCTATTTGGTCTCCACTTCAATGGCCATAGCTTCATGATATTTCATACAAACTATCATTAGACTTACCACCTATCATACTCTTCTAACAATATTTATTGTAATCAATTGTCTAATATGACCTTCGTTTTATCTCCTGCCAAGTTTGGTGTAACCCACTGTTAATCGAATGCACCTCTTCGCTTCAATGAATCTCACTATTCGTAAACTTGCTTATCCCATTTTACCATATAATGCTTGGCATTGAATTTTAAATCTAACCCATCAACCATATGCATGCCGACCTCATCGATAAGAACCACAACTCAAATTTCCTTCTTTCCTCATGCACTACATTGGTTTTGTGCTCTTTTTTATTGGTAATTCGTTCACTAGACGTGAAAATCATTTTGCTCTGTGCTCGTCCTTCTTCGCCAAAATTTTTCCACCATAACATCGACGTATGATTTTTTTACATAAATATGGAGCTTTGGCTAGGTCGAACAACACCATATATCCATTGTGTATCCCCCTTTAAATATTTTTTATTTAATAAGAGCTTTCTTTGTTTACAAAATCTCATAGCCTCGGGAGTCGATGACATTGACTATTCCTTTGACCAAAATCTTGTGGAGATAAAATTCTTGGACTCACCTTCACTCCACCTGAGTCATTACAACACATTTGCAGCCACGATCGTGATGTTCATATTGTGTTGTTGCTCCTACCATCTGGCCTTACAAAGTAGTATTACCCAGTACCTTGGTGCATCCCTCTGAAATGTTTGTTTGCCTTATGTTCCATGATCATATCAATCCCACCATATCGACATCCATGGTTTACCATGGTTAGTCCACCACTTCTCCACACTATCCATGACCATTCTATGTTCCACGTCAATGATGTCTATCGTTTTCCAATGATTCCACTCCACGTGCTTGCCTAGTCGACACATATTCTAACTCATACCCTTTACGCATTGGTACACGTCGAGGTGTCTGTTGTTGTGACTTGGTGCTTCCAATGTTCCCTTATTGAGGCTTTGTATCTACACCCCTCTAGGAGTCCACATCATCTTGCCACCTGGTCCGTGCAAAAGCATTGAATTATCCAACCAATCTTCATTGTCACCGCATGCCAAGTTCGAGTGTTACGTCGACTATGCAAATTGCCTCCACATCACCTCTATTCCACTTTGCCACCAAGCTAAAGGTACCATCCTTATCTTGTGACTTATTTAATCCTACGAACATGAGAAACAAACACTTTTAAATAAAAACTTACAACTTACTAAAACCAAACAAACGTAAATAAAATCTAAAACCACTAAAACTAACATTAAAGACAAGGTAGGCCACCATGGCTCCCTTATTTATAAATATATATGGAAATATTTACCTATTTTATTATATATTTTTATATATTTTTATTTTTATTTTTTATTTAATATATATAATTTTATTTTAATATATTTTTATTGATTTAATCAATTTTAAACATTTAAATTAATTTAATTTAAATATTAAAATTGATCAAACATTACAACAAAACAAACAAACAAGACATAACCAACAACTAGACCACCTACAAGAATCAAGGGGAAACACTCAACAACAAACAAGTCTACCAACATTGAACCTTGGGAACCTGTCCAAATAATCTCCAAGACAACCAAGATTCCTAACAAGCAAGATTTAAATGTGGATCCCCAATTTTTGGGCTAGTTGTGCAATGGCCACAACAATCACCAAGGTTATTATTCAATGGCATTAACTATAAATATAAAATATCACTTGAGAGTCTCTCCAATAGCTACAACATCAATTTCCTCATCTACAACTTTGCAAAAAAGCATTTTGAATAAGGGCATGTTAGGACCCCATCCTAACACCATTTTTCTAATTCTCATATTATTATGTAATGAAACCTTTACAATGTGGGGACCCTTTATCATGATATTTTGTAATATTTTGTAATGGTATATGGTAAGTGAGGCACCTATACAAGTTGTGCCATTTCATGTAATTATTTTCATGAATGTAATTGATGTTTAGTAGAATATTCTAGCTCGAGTGGCACTATGCATGTAAGCCAACTCTTCAGAACTAGTTTAGAGTTGCATGAAGTGTATCTTCAAAATACAAGGGTCCCTAAACAAATTTATCTTTTTGCATATTGAATGAAAGTAGTAAAGGATTTTTCCCCCTCAAAGATGCCCATGATTGTGTGTTGTGTTGTTTTGTGAGATTATTTTATTTTTACATTTACATTTTGTATTGCAATATTCTATTTATCATGAAATTCTACTTATATTTGCAATATCTATGTGAATGTGGTTAATTTTATTATAATAATCTTAATAGGTGGTATCAAAGTTCTTTCTAGGGCTGAGTTCCACTGCAACTACATGGGGGAGGAATCAAAACTTAAACCTTACCTTATAGAAGTTCCATTCTACAATGGTTTTGTGGCCAAAAATTTCCAAGCTTTCAATATTCCTAAAATAGTTGAGGCTTTCATAGATAAATATTTGCACAAAATAATTTATCTTAAATAGGTAGTATATGACATTGCATTTAAAACCCAATAGTTTCAATTATATACCTAAATACTTTCTTTCATGGTTTATAATTGGATAGGGGACGAGTTATACATTTTTATTTGAGGTAAATGCCCTCATACCAAGAATCTATTAGTCCCAAATCTACTTTATTTTGAGTTATGTATGTTGACTCCATGAAATAACCACCATTGTTGGGGAGTTATCCCAAATAGACCAAAAGAAACAGTGTAAGATATTAATTGGAATAAAAAGCATGAAATACCAATGAAAATTCTTAACCTAAAACTTACCATCAAAAGACAAGTATTTATATGTATAGTTTTTAAGATTTTTACCAATTTTGACGATGACCCATTCTTATAAAGTTTTTCCATAATATTATACCCACATGAGATTATACGATATCTAATAACTTGTTCATACTTAATTTGATTTCACTTTGAAGGAATATGCCTAGGCCTACAACCCTTCCTGACTAAAACAAATTCTAATTTTTCTTATGATATATTAGTGACTTCACACTCTTCACAAACAACATGAATTACACGCTTTTGAGCTATTTACATTTTCTCTAGAGTATGTTATCATCCAAGAATATGCAAGCCATATCGATCTCATAAAATAAAAGTATGGAAAGGGGCAATAAAAATCAAGCCTCTTTATTACTAAATAAAAGTACCTTATGATAACCACCGCAAGTAGAGAATGTGTGAAACTAAAAAAGTTTGAAGAAATTGTGATTGCATAAACTTTATAATTATTGGTTCCATGTTCTAGATGCAATATTTTTGGGAACTCTAATATAAAAAAATATCAAGACCTTGTATATATAAAGAAGAGTTCTAACATTGAAAAAGAGAGTAATTTAGATGAAGAGACAACCATGATAAAATTGCACACTACAAATGCATGGGGATATGAAGTTGTAGATCTTAAATAAAATCCTTTCTTTTGGTCCAACTTCTATAAGGAAGAATATGATGAAATTTTATTTCAATCTAGATGATAATCCCAACCATAAAGTAATTGTGTCACTAAAGGAAACCCATAGATAGAGCATGAAGAATACAGTTGTATATCAGAGGTATGAAACAAGCACTAATGGGGAAAAAGTGTTAAAGGGAAGGTTTACCAACAAGTTCTATATGATTTGGGATAAATACCATCCAAATGAAAAGAAACAAATACAAAATTTGGCCCATATTTCCTCCTAAATTTTTACTCACCCATAACCAAATGTACATGCAATCATAGTAGATGCAGATAAGGTCGTTGAAGTAGTTATGATGAAAATAAAAGAAAGGTGTATACTTGATAGACATGGGAAGTTTATGGATGTCATTGTAAAGAGAAGAAATTTATTTCCCAACATTGGCTTGACTTCCAAAGGTGAACAAGAGGTATAAATGTAAGAAGGAGAAATTCATCCTTACATTGAAGAAGAAATGGACCTAGAAGTGTAGCAATGCATGGAAATTGAAACAAAAGTTGAGTAGGGTGAGATATGGGATACACAAAATATTATTGAATAAGATTCTAACTATGTCAAATTATCTCTACTAAGGAAGGAACAACAAAGGTAAAATCTACTACTCTAGAGGCACAAATAACTTCTACCACCACCCCCTTAATCCTATGCATTACACTTCCCTTTGTAGCTTCTTTTTTCACTTTCTCCCTCTCTTCCATAATATTATTCTTATTTTATTAATCTTTTTACAATTCCTCTTACTTATATTTCATATATTCTATCAACACCTAGTGCATACACAAACATAGTAATATATATGGGCTTGTCCACATCATCATCATAGTCATTGCCTATTATACAATCATCATCATCATCATCCATACTATCCATTTTATCAAAATTCACTTCCTTTTCTATTAATCAATCCATCCTTATCTAGTTTTCATCAAATGTTGTAATGACCTATACACCATAGTCTCTATCATTTCGTCATTAACTATGTGTTTTCCTAGACCCATCATTGATGGTGTTCGACACTATATCTTCATTTGGATTGTTGGGTTCTATTAGTTTTGATTCCATGACCCAATAGGTTGGTACTTACTTGGGATACTACTCTATTGAGGGTTGTCTATAAATAACCACCTTGCTTGGATCGATCATGAGGCCATCCCGAATAATCATAAGGACTAACTATTTTTCAAAAAATAAAATGATGCCACTATATAAATGACACTACAAATTCTTGAGTATTCAAGGTAGAGAAGTGTAGACAAGATAAATAGATAAATAAAATGATTGTAGGTGATTAATACTCAATCACAAAATACCTTTGGTTGTAGTTGGAATAAATATATCAATAGATATTGTTTATGAAATCCTTTCCTCTTGATCATAACTAGCCATCCAAAACCTTATTAGACTATTTTTTGAGGTTATCTATATTAGACCTAAGAAAATTTATACCTCATATAGTATTGTAGTAGGGAAAAATAGGTAAATGGAGTTATGACCCTTAGGTACCTACAAGCAACTACAAAAGTAAATGCAAAATAAGAGATATACTAAAAATAGGTTTGGGATCTAATTATGGTCATTAGAAGCAAGAAGATGGAAATCCATGTAAAGAATGATCAAACCATTCAATTGTAGAAGGATCTAGAAGTGGCTAGGAAATAAAATAAGATATCAAAAAACTAGTGTAGTATAATGGGACCTAATGAATAAAATCAAATAAGAGAATATAATATTATAGTATCAATTAGATCAAGACCAATAAGAGAGGGAACAACTAAAGTAGTTCAAGCTAGAAAAATAAAATCTCCAAGGTCAATTGGAAGAGCTCAAAAAGAAAGTTGAAGGATTAGAACAAAAGTAGGGATAAAAGATAGCTAAATTAAAGAAAACAAAGGAATATTTGAGAATAGAGATGGAAAAAATGAGACCTCAAGTCTCCACCATAAACTTGATCAAGTCCCTTCAAGATTGGATATGCACAAATATAATGAACTTAAGGATAATTAGGATGTATAAAAGAATATGAGTCATTTATTGCAAGGGCTAATGCAACAATTGATAATGTGTAGGTATAGGTGAACCTTAAAATAAACCATGTTTAAATATTGATACTAATTTATAAAGAATTAATCCAAAAACTTCAAGAATTGGGTATCACAAATAAGAAAGAATTACATATTGTTGATTAACTTGCCCAATAAAAGGATAATTTTAGATGACTACATAGGATAATATGGTATCCTTATATGAGATGAAAGGAGAAATATGGTAGTTAATGAAGAGTGGATTGCCTAGTCCCCTCTCAAATAAGGGATACATTATCACTGGAGATTAGTATACTAACTTGATCAAAAAAGAGAAGGTGAATGTGGGCACAAGTTGATAGAGAATATCTTTGAAAAAAAATAATGGAGGCCTCAAACATGATTTCTAGTTTATAGATGTTGTTAGATAATCTTAAGAAAAATTTAGATAAAATACAATATCGTCATAGAGAACAATATGAGAACTTGAAAATATTAGCTTTTGATGCTATATGCAATGGGAGATAGCAATCACAAGATGCAAAAATAATAATATGAAAGAAAGTAAATCTGCGAGATGACTAAAAATATACTATAAATAGAAATGACGAAAATGAATACAATGTAGTTGTGGAGGAAATGAACACTCCATGAATAATGCTACTGGACTACATTGCACCCATCTCCAATATGGGTGACTTTATCTATGCCCTATGATGCACTATGTGCTTCTCTCTATGACACTATGCTATATGTGTTCTCTATATCTATGACTATGACAATAAGGCCATTATATAGGAAGATAGGTTCCTTGGCCAACACTCTATCTAGTTGTGCAAGGGATAACTTGCACATGTACAACTTGCACATTGACACTTGTGCATTTATTACATTGCATGAAGAAACTAAGTAACTTCCCCCTAAAGTAATCTAATGTCCTAAGTATGTATCTTGGTAGATACATTTACATGACCCAAATAATGTAATATGATCTATTTCTAACACCCCCTGTATTACAATATTTGGGTATTGAAGACTTTTAGTCTTCAATGTGGATCTTCCTCCAATGGATAATGAAATTTGTATTCTCCTTCATCGCTTAGTGTGATCATGTTCAATAGGTAATCTTTGTCTTCATATGATGCGAAGTAATTTGGAACTAAAGGTTCTTCTACCTTTTGAATGTGTTCAATTGGTTCTATCTTCATGATGACATGTTTCTCTTTAATATGCTTCTTATTTATTTTTCTTCTTCTTCTCTTCTGATTCTATCTTGGTGTTGATGGGATTTCTGCTTCATGACAAGTTAGTCTATCATCACAAAAATATTGTTCCTTCTTGCTAACTTGTTTCTTGTGTTGAGTAAGTACAAACACAATTAATGATAGATAAATCATCAGACACTCTTCTAGTGAAAATATAACCAATCTTTGTGAGTTCCACCATGTTGTGAAGAGAATTTCATGAAGGTAGTTAATCAAGGCTGTAAAGTTACCTTCTTTGGCTTCTCTAAGGAATAAGGAGAATTTATCTTGATCATTAATAGATAGATACTCATATCCTTCTAAGGTATCTATTAAGTTTTGAGAATAAAATTCTACTTCATGGAAAAATTCTTCATTGTTGAAAGCTTTTCTCAAAATTTCATCCATGATAGAACTTGCTATTTCTTAGGATTGAATAGAATCTTAGTAGACTATCTTTCAGCTTTGAAGTATACAAGCTTGATTTTGATGAAAACCTTTATTATTCCTTAGGTTTGTAGGCTTCCTTATGTCTCCCTAGTTATGAGAGTTTATACACCTAATGGAATTTTAGGTTTTGTAAAAGCTTATATTTTCCCAATGGATTTGCAACTTGATAATTTATGATCAATGTTGATATTACCAAGTTTTGTGGAATTCCTTATGACTCCCTAGGGATATAATATAGTGCTTTTGAAAAGATAGTTCAATTTTTGGTTGATTTTGTAAGGCTTTGTAAATATCAAAAATCAACTTTTATCTATCCCTTATTGCTCCTATTGAACTAAGCACTTTTTCTCAATATGTAGAGGTTTTAATGTTGGATTTATTTTGTCCCTTTTTGATGTGTTTGAGACAAGTATATATATAAGTTTCCAACCTTAGCCTAAAGCTTTTAATAACCTCTTTTTAAATATCCCTTATGTTTTGATTGAAGTGAATCTAATTTCCAATAAGTTAATTTGAAGTAGTAACCCTTATAACTCCCAAATGTTGGAAAATTAGATCACAATAATATTTGCAAATATTTTAAATAAATTCTAGTAGAAGTCCTTATTGCTCCTATGTTAATATTGCAAATATTTTATTGATATGATATATTATTCCCCTTTTTGGATATTGCTTTCAATGTAGTTGAATTCTTTTAATTTCAACCTTATGACTCCCAAGTAAAAGAAAGCATATTATGGTGGAATAAATCTTACCTTATATCATTCAATATTCGACGTTATATTCATTGTGCATGCATTGCAATATGGACATTGATTCTATGGCTCTCCTTTCAATGATTTGCTTGGAACCTTGGTGGCAAATAGACGTTCCAAATGTGGCCCTTCCATCAATGATTTGCTTGGAACCTTAGACGTTCCAAATGTGCCACCACTTACGTCTGCTCTTGACCTTCCTTCTTCAGAGCATTGAAGGCTCTTCCATGCCTTGCTTCCACATTGCCATTGCATCCTTGTGATTGCAAACTTTAGATATAAATGCTCTCCTTTCACTCTCTCTTTGCTGCATTTAATGGTGATCAATGATGGACAAGTGGCACCTGTATTTCTTGAGAGTGCTACCACTTCTTCTTGTAATGTTGTTGCACCGAATGTTACTCCTTTGTAATGTATGTGAACTTGCTTTGAGCACTTGTAACTCCTCAACGTTGGTCTCTTGAGCATTAGAAATATGATAAGCATTAGGGAATATTATGCCAAGTGGTATATGGACTTCATGCATGCAACTTTTGATGTAACACCTTCAAGAAGGAGATTGTAACTCCTTCGTTATTCTTCTCCTTAGCTTGCTATGCTTTCTTGGGTAGCAAGCAACATGTTTTTCTCTGCAAGCAATTCGTGAGCCATATTGGAGCTTCAAACGAGGATGGGGTAGCTCTTTTGATTTCCTCTGTTGATGTTATTCCCAATGTAGCATCTATCCTTCTCTTTGTGCTTATGCCTTCAATGTGCTCCCTGTTCACATTGATAGAAGTGAAGCTTGATGCACCTGTTCATTGGATGTGCTCTATCCTCTTTTTTTACGTAAATAGCTTCTTCTTGTCCTTGCAAATATCGATGATGAACTTGCTATGATTTACGTAAATTATTTTGATAGACTTCCTTTGGCTTACGTAAATAACCTTGGTATGCTTGTTGTCATTTACGTAAAAGCTTCCTTTGTCTTGCAGGTCCGTTCCTGGAGAGAATGCCCTTTCGTTGTTGGAGAACACTCGATCCTTAGACCCTTCTTTTGGCTACCTTTTTCCTGTACCTATTGTGCCTATTGTGGCACCTTTAAATCTGCTCCTTTCCCTATGTTTGATGTATTGTAGAAGTGCAATACCATGTAACCTTTACATGTATATAGAACCTTTTTATTGCACCTTTTCTTGCACTCTTTTGCAGGCCTAAGTTTCTAATTTTTGTAGTAGATTAGTGAGTGCAAAATGAGGGTTTTGAGGATGTCTCTTTGGCTAGACTCCTTACCCTTTTTGCTTGGATGATTGATGGTGAATCCAAGCCTTGTAAATTATGTAAAATGAAGCTTTCTTTTAGTTGCACTAACCCCTGAGTGCTTTGGATTTGAGATTCACCAAATCTCAATCTTTGAAGCTTCTTTTGGTTAGTTTCCTTTTGCATGTACTAACCAATTTTGGTGGCTTCTATTGGCCACTTAGAGTTGCAGGTTTTGTGCTTTCAAGAGTGTCTTTAGACACTTGATACAAACTAGATTTTGTAGCCTTTTTCAAAGTACAAAAACTAATTTCTTTTGAGAGTAATAGGATAGTGCAAATAAATCTAATAAATTTTCCCTTTTAATGCACTAAAAATTTCACCTTATCACTCCAATTAACTCTAAAAAATTAATGCACTCAATCAATTTACTGCAACTAATCAAGAATAATCTAGAATGAATCTTCAAGACTTATTCTGCAATTTTGTTATAAGCAAAGGTAGTAGGAGCTAGTCTTCTTTTACTTTCCAAAGTAGATGATAGGTAGTTGATAGATAGTTGGAATTCTAAAATCTAATCAACTCCTAGAGTGCAAATGAACCTAAAAGGAACCTTTCTATTTTGCACTTTTGAAGACTTTAATTCAATTCTCCTATTTGTAACTTCAATTCAAATTAAGGTGCTTAAAAAAATCTGATAAGTAATCCAATTAATGAATCTACTTGCACCAACAGTTGCATACCTTTTTTGAAAGCTCTTTTGCCACTTCTATAGAGGATGTAGATCTTGGTGTCTAGGATCACCAAGTTGCTGCCTTGTGTAGGATGTTGCAGCTCTTTGTAGGCTACCTTGAACAACTTTGTCTTCACCAAAATATGGTCTCAAACTTTCTTTCACGAGCCTAGGATTTTGGTGGCTTGTTCTCCTCTTGTAGTCTCCTCCTTTTGTTGTAGATTTGAAGAGATCTTCATTTCTGAAGCGGTGCCTTTTGCTATGAGAGGTAATCTCCAAATCTCCTAGATTTGGTAGGCTTCTTCTATCTGAATCTTCCTTCAAGCTTCTTGTCGAATTCTGACTTCAAACATGATCTTCTTCTCAAGATTTTGAGTGTCTTGAGGTCTTCATTGGATTCTTCTTCTGGGATTTGGCACTCCTTGCCAAATTCTTCTCCTCTTGGGCTTGTTGTCGGATGGCGATAATTGTCCCAAGTCCTTCACTATCAGGGCTTCTCCTTGGTAGTGGATTTCTCCAATGAGTTCTTCTTTGATGATTTCTTCAGTAAGGCTCTCCAAGCCTTTTACTGGATGCTCATTGAGACCTCCCCAAGGTCTTTGATCTCGTAGCTACTTTTGGTCTTCCTTGAGACCTTTTCTTCAACCTTCTACTCTTAGAAGTGTTGGTGGTGAGATCTTCCTCTGGATCTTCACTTCTGCTACTTCTAGATTCGAGCAGGACTCTCCTAGTCCTTCTTCTTCCAAGACTAGAAGTTCTTCTCCTAATATCTTTGCCTGTAGGTGTTGGATTGATTTTGAAGAAGATACTCTTCCTAGCTTTCTTGTAGGAAGTTTTCCCAACTCACTGAATCTCCTTTCCCTGCAACAAAGTATTAGTACTAAAATCTTAATCTCCTTCTGAATCAGATACTCTCTTCTAGAGTCTTCTTCAGGATCAAGGCTACTATGGCCTAATTTTAGTATCAAGGCTCCTATGGCCTTTTTTAGGATCAAGGCTTCTGTGGCCTTTTTCTTCAATATCAAGGCTTCTATGGCCTTTTTTAAGATCAAGGCTTCTGTGGCCTTTTTCTTCTAGATTTTGGCTTCTATGGCCTTTTCTTCTTGATCAAGGCTTCTATGGCCTTTTTCTTCTGGATCAAGGTTTCTATGGCCTTTTCTTCTTGATCAAGGCTTCTATGGCCTTTTTTTCTGGATCAAGGTTTCTATGGCATTTTCTTCTGGATCAAGGCTCCTATGGCCTTTTATTTTTGTGTGAAGTTTTCAATTTAGTAATGGAGATCTCCTATCTCCTAACTTCACCACAACTCTTTTCCAAAAGTCTTCTTCCATAGTATTATTTTCTTGGACAAGAAACTAACCTCTACACTATGAAGATACGCCGACCTTCGAGCAATGAAGTTGAAGTCTCCTAGCTTTTTGTTGTAGGAGGAATCCCAATCTTCTGAGAATTAGATTTTTGCAACAAAAAGAAACTATGGGCAATAGTTAAGAAATTCCAGATATCCTGACTTCACTAGTTGATTTGTCAATCTAGTGGATTGAATGTTGAGTCCTAGTCTTCACGAGTTTTTTTTGCAACTTTGTGGAAAGACTCTAGCCAAAAGTAATCTCAGTATTTTTGAAACTGAGATTTCTTTTAGTCCTCACTTGTGGCTCTCCCTGTTTCTACCACCTAGACTCTTCTGAGAGTTTTTGATAGTGACTGGTCCAAAGGCATGTCAGGTTGACAAATAAACTCAGGCTCATTGATAATGGTGGCTTTCCTATGGCTAGATCTACCATAGCTCTGATACCACTATTAGCTTTTGATGCTATATGCAATGGGAGATAGCAATCACAAGATGCAAAAATAATAATATGAAAGAAAGTAAATCTACGAGATGACTAAAAATATACTATAAATAGAAATGATGGAAATGAATACAATGTAGCTATGGAGGAAATGAACACTCCATGAATAATGCTACTGGACTACATTGCACCCATCTCCAATATGGGTGACTTTATCTATGCCCTATGATGCACTATGTGTTGCTCTCTATGACACTATGCTATATGTGTTCTCTATATCTATGACTATGACAATAAGGCCATTATATAGGAAGATAGGTTCCTTGGCCAACACTCTATCTAGCTGTGCAAGGGACAACTTGCACATTGACACTTGTGCATTTATTACATTGCATGAAGAAACTAAGTAACTTCCCCCTAAAGTAATCTAATGTCCTAAGTATGTATCTTGGTAGATACATTTACATGACCCAAATAATGTAATATGATCTATTTCTAACATAAAATGTTGGTCATAGAATTGGGAAGAGTGTAGAAACCAATTGATATAGAATGAGAAATGTTATAAACCATGTTGACTTGAAACTAAATCCTCCCATGTAGAAAATATATCCCTTAATTCTACAATTTTATTTTTTTGATGATCCAATTTATAATATCCTAAACCCAATGGAATAATGCATGGACTAGAATTTATCATCAATTAAGCTTGAAATCCCCTAAAGTCACTAGAATTATAGTAGTTGAACTACTAGCATCTCACTCTAGAGGTGCAACCAGTCGTGCAAAAAAGAGGACAAAGTTGATATTGAGGTAACTCATGCAACAAAATAGTTGGAAATGTTGGAAAACATATAGGACCTAAATTGCTTAATTTTGAAGAATTAGAGCCTAAATCTAAGAATATGAAGGAACATTTTCTCAAGTCTCTCCTTTGATATTGAGAGGACCAACAATCAAGTCTCTCAGCATCAAAAACTGAGTCTTTGTAACTGGTTTTGTGAATATGTCTGTAATTTGATCTTTGGTATTATAATAGCTCATTTTTATCATCTTCTTCTCCATCACATATCTGATGAAATGGTACTTGATGTCAAAATATATATATATATATATATATATATATATATATATTGTTTTTGGTAAGTAGTAGTTTGATTATCAGGGTTTTAACTGGGTCCCAGTCCCAGATATACAAAAACCCTTGTCAAGGTGGTGGGAATTGGAATGAAAGGAACCTTGTAGTGGATAGAATCCGAAAGCCTAGTAAAATCCCACTCGGGGGATAAGCAAGATAGAGGACCTATGCCATAGATTAGGACCTAAAAATTTACAGCCGAATAGCCCATGTAGGGGCATTCCTTTATAGCAAAAAACCCTACCCAAAAATTATGATAGAGTCCCACGGTCTTCCTAGAACCCCACAAAATAAAGAGATCAACAATGACCAGCATAACAAACCAAAAATGGGAAAGCAGGAAGAAGATCCCTAAGGATCGACCTTCACGAGATTCTCCTTAGCATCCAAATTGAGATCCTCCAAAAATTGCTTCATAGCCTCGGTGGTGCTTTCAAACGCAGAAATGAAACATTTGATAAACATTCTGGTTATACACTTTGATGTTTCAGGGGTGGGGTTTGAGTCTTCGCTGTTGTCGTTAGGTGCATTAGCCGAGGAGTTCTGGCTTGACTATGTCTTGAACTTCTTGGTTATCGATGATCTACGAATCATAGGAGCATCTTCAAAGGTAGTCCTGCACTTTCCTACTGACGTCTTCTGAGAGGATGGGGTGGCCTTAGGTGGGGAAGGCTGCTTCGGAGGGGTCTTCTTGGAATATGGAGTTTGAAACTTGGGGTCCGTCTCATTGGCCAAGGGCTCGCTGGAGAAGGAGTGAACTAGAGAAGACATGAAGGGGGTACCGGGAGGGTTGAAATGGAGGGAAGATGCTGCCAGGGGGGAATTGCCTCCAGCATGGTGGAAGAGGACATCGAAAAGGCCCTAGTGGGTAGGTGGGAATACTTCTTACAGGCAGCAAAATTTGATAAACGGACGAAGCGATGGAGGAAGGCAAGAATTTTCATGGGCTTGTAACCACAAAATTGGTTGATAAGAGCCAGGTGGAAGCTGGACATCGGCTTGGCAGGATCATCAGAGGCCAAATACTAGATCAAGGGGATGGTGACAGCGGACCAAGGGGAAGGAAGGGAAGAGCGCTCAAGGGAAACACCTGACCACTTGAACTCCTGGTAGTTGGTGAAGCCCTCCAGCTTGGGCTCCCAGCTATTATTGTCATTGTGGAAGCCCTCCAGCTTGGGCTCCCAGCTATTATTGTCATGAAAAACCTGGCGACCAGACAAGGGAAGGCTAGATACTTTAACAATTAAATAGAGGGTAACCTTGAAACGAAAGCTGTGGATGACGACAAACCCATTCTTCCATGTCCTGACAAATTCAGCAAAAATATCAGCTTTGGGGCCTTGGAATTTTCTCAGGAAGGGCGACAATTTAAAGGTATCAATGAAAGGTTTCGCCTGAGGGTCAAGATAGAGGGAGATGTCAAAATATTTTGACCAGACATGGTGGACAAGATTTTGTGGCAACTTAATGGCACTTGTGTTGTCACAAAAAAGTGTAGTAGGTGTTCCTTGCTTCTCCTCAATCTCTCAAAGAACTTTCCTAAGCCACAAGGCTTGTGCACTTACTGATGTGAGTGCAATGTATTCATATTCTATAGAAGACAATGCAATAGTAGCTTGTATTTTGGAACTCCAAGCAATCAATCCTAAACTAAGGGAGAAAAAAATTTCACTAGTGGAATTTTGGTCATCAATATTACTTCCCCAATAACTATCACTGAAACTAATCAACTTCAAATTCTGAGATGAGGAGTAATGGATGACAAAATCAATTGTGCCTTGCACATACCTCAGTATTCTTTTGGCTACCTTCAAATACAATGTAGAAGGATCAGCTATGTACCTTGAACAAAGTGATATTGCATAATAAATATCAGTCCTAGTATTACAAAGGAACATTAAACTCCCAATAATGCTTCTATATTCAGTTTTGTTTGCATGATCATCCCCATCATCCAAACACAAAAGATGTCCATGTGCAATTGGAGTAGTTATAGGCTTGCAATAAATCATACCAAAATTCTTCAACATGTCCTTTGCATACTTTGTTTGACAAATAAAAATCTCATTACTAGTTTTATGTACTTCCATGCCTAGAAAGTAACTCATCAAACCAAGATCAGTCATATCAAATTCTCTTTTCATGTCCTTCTTAAAATCATCATTCATTGAAGGACTACTTCCCATAAAAAATGAATCATCAACATACAAGCACACAATGAGAATGTCATTACCTTGTGTCTTTTAGTACAATGTAAGCTCGCTCTTACTTCTTTGAAGGCCACACCTTTGGAAGTATTCATGAATTCTTTGGTACCAAGCTCTTGGATCTTGCTTCAACCCATACAAAGCCTTATTCAATCTATAGACCTGATCTTCTTTTCCATGGACCTGAAAACCTTGAGGTTGTGTCACATACACCTCTTCATAAATATACCCATTAAGGAAAGTACTTTTTACATCCATGTGGTGCACACTCCAGCCTTTGTGAGTAGCCAAAGAGAGCACCATTCTCACTGTCTCTTGCCTTGCTACAGGATCAAAAGTCTCCTCATAGTCTATGCCAAAATTTTTTGTAAAGCCTTTGGCAACCAATCTAGCCTTGTATATCTCAATGGAACCATCACTGTACCTTTTGATATTGTAGACCCATTTGTAGCCAACGCATTTTCTATTTTTGAGTAGTTCACACAATTTCCAAGTGTCATTATTTTCAATAGAATGCATTTCTTCATTCATTGCCTTCATCCACAACTTGTTAGAAGTAGCATGTTCATAACAAGAAGGTTCAAAATCATCAACAACTTTTGAAACAAGAGCATAATTAACAATATCACCTTTGGGGTCTCCATTTTATTCATCTCCATACAAGTGCAAATTCTCAAGCCTTTGCAAGACTTGGTTCATTTCTTGATGTTGGCCTCTTTTCAATATTCTATGGAAGTTGGTGTCAATGATTTGAGATGTTGGATGATCCTTCAACAATATCTTTCTCTTCACATTTGTAGCTGATTATGGAGGTGTAGAAAATCTTGTAGGAACTTCTTCTTGGCTTGATCTTGGACTTGAATATGAAATTGTGGATCCCATGTGAGATGGTGACCCAAAATAATTTCTTTTGTACAAAGAATATTTAGTAGAAACATGGCTGGGCTGAACACTTGCTTGGCTACTTGGAACAATATCTTCAAACACATCATCATCAACACACAATTTTTGAGACTTCCAATTTCCCCCTTCATCAAAAATTGCATCTCTATATACAAAAAAATTTCTATAATGAGGATTAAAGAATCAATAGGCCTTAGATTGCTCGCTATAACCAATGAAAATCATCTTTTCACTCTTAGAATCAATATTTTTTATCTTCTCTTCATTCACATGCACAAAAGCAACACTCCCAAAAACTCTAAAGTGTTGTACATTTGGCTAATTTCCAAACCAAAATTCATAAGGCGTACTATGCTCTAGACTCCTAGTAGGACTTCTATTAATAATATAATTAGCAGTCCTAGTTACTTCAGCCCAATAAAATGAACTCAAACCTTTAGTTTGCATCATACATCTTGTCATCTCCACCAAAATCCTATTCTTTCTTTTAGCCACCCCATTTTGTTGAGGTGTGTAAGGGTTGTTCTTTTGCCTCTTGATTCCAAACTCCCTATAAAAATCTTCAAATTTATTAGAAAAAAATTCACCTCCTCTATCACTTCTTAAACATTTAATGGTATTTCCAATTTCATTCTCAACAAGTGCTTTAAAATATTTGAAGCAAACAAAAGCCTCATATTTATGCTTAAGGAAATAAACCCAACAATAAATTGAAAAATCATCAATGAAAGTGAGAAAATAGGAAGCTTTACCAATACTTTGAGTTGGCATTGGTCCACAAATATCACTATGAACCTTTGGGAAGTATCCCCCTTGTTTGTTTACCAAGAGTGCACCCCTCACAAATTTCCTTGGTGTCTTCTACTTTTGGTAAGTCATACACTAGTGGTGAAAGCATCCTCAAAATATGAAAATTCAAATGCCCAAATCTCAAATGCCATAGCATCCTTTTATCTTCAATACCCACACAAGAAAGTTCTCCCCCTTGCTCAACAAACCTCAATGGAAACAATTTATTCTTAGTCATCTGCACTTTTGTGATCAGCCTTCTATTCTTATCATAAATCTTGCACATTTTATCCTCAAAAACCAATTTTTAATCTTTTTCTAACATTTTCCCAATGCTCATCAAATAATGCTTCAAATAAGGTGCATAATAAATATCTTTTACCTTCAATTTATCTCTTTTTGTAGGAACCTCCATGTCCCCTTTTGCAACCACCTCCAATATCTTCTCATCTCCAAGCTTGATACTTGAATGATAAGAATGGTCAAGAGAAGAAAACAACTCCTTCTTGTCAGTCATGTGGTTTGTGCACCCACTATCAAGGATCCATATCTCATTGGTGAAACTTTTTGGTCTATCATAGGAGAGAAATACTTGCTCTTCATGGAGCGCTCCATATTCATTTGAGTAGAACAATGTCTCATATTCAAATAAGTCTTCCTCTCCATAATTTGCTGATATATTAGAGTATTGTTTCAGCCTACAATCCTTCTCAAAATGGCCATATTTGTTACAATGATAACATTGAACATTTCTCATGTCTCTACCTCTACCTCTTCCTCTTGCATTTGATCCTCCTCTTGAAGCATGGGCTTGATGATCACCTTAAGAATTCTTATCTCTACCTCTTCCTCTACCAAAGGAGCCTCTTCTTCCTCCTCTTCCATTTTTGCCTCTTCCTCTATAGCCTCTTCCTTGTCCTCTTCCATGTGCATCATTTCCTTTGATATAAAATGCTTGTTCTTCACTAGAACTAGCTTGCTTTTTATTTTCTTCTCTCTTATGAATTATTTCTTCATGATATGTAAGAGTATCAATTAATTGGTTAAGGTCCATGGTGGAAAAATCCTTGGATTATTCAAGCATAAGGGCAGCATTATCCTATTTCTCTATCAAATTTCTGAGAACTTTCTTAATTACAACTAGTTTCTCCACATTTTCACCAAGAGTGGACATTTTATTTACCACTGCCTTTACTCTCACACAATAGTCTCCTACATCTTCATTATCTTACTGCCAAAGGTTCTCAAATTCTCTTCTCAAGGTCTGAAGATTGACCTCTTTCACTTTATCATTTCCTTTATAATTTTATTTCAAGGGTTTCCAAGCCTCTTTTGTAGAAACACAATTTGCAATCCTTGAAAAAATGCTCCCAGAAAGAGCAAATTACAAATAATACAAAGCAAGACAATTCTTGCTCTCTTTCTCCCTCATATCTTTAGTTCATCTGATGTTAACACAGTACAATCTGATGCTTCTGTGTAACCTTCATCAATAATTCTCCACAAGTGTTTTCCTTTTAACAAATTCCTTATTATGATGCTCCAATATTCATAGTTTGATCCATCAAACTCTAGAAGTGGAAGTGAGTTTGAGTTGCTTGCCATTACAACAATCTGTAACAACGAACTGAAATCTCCAAGAAATTTTAAATTAATACTTGAAGAACAACCTACAGCCTTCAAACCCAACAACTCAATCTACCAAGCTCTGATACCAAATGAAGATTATAACATGAAACACAAAGAAAAATGAATTATATTGCAAAACTGGAAAATGCAGTAAAAATAAATAAATTGCAGTTTTAGGAAGATGAAATGAAGGCCTTCAACTTATCATAATCATGTGAAATTTATACAGCTTAGAGATATATATAATTTCAATACACTATTCCAATTTTACAGCAAAAATATTTATAAATAAAAATTTATAGCCTCTCAAAGTAGGCTACTAACCACTTTTTCCATAAATAGGACTGCACATAAATTATCATAACTAGAGCTGCGTTTTTCATTTTTCACACTTCCATTCTACTTCTCCTTCACCCAAATTGTTAAAATAATATTTTTTTACCCTATTCTACCCTAATACAAATATTCTAAAGCTATTACAAGAAGTGTAATAGTCTATAGTTGTTACAAAACTGAAATCTTCCTACAATGACACATTCTTTTATTCTGCAGTTACAAAATAGGGGGTATATTTGTTTTACTTTGTTTTTACTGACTTGGAAATACCATATGGCCAGCATCATATTCCAACAAGTCTTGATGTCAATAATTTTTTTACTCATAAAGGAAGACAATTCATTAACTAATAAATGATTCATTGACTTGCCAGATTGATAAATTATCAATTAGTAAAATCAATGGAATAATGAGGTCCAAGGATTGAATCATTGACTTAGGTATCTTGGATGTAGATTTTTAGACATTAAAATTTAGAAGATGAACTAAACAATGCTATTTCTCATTCCAAGTGGTGTTAGTGATAGTTAAAGTGCATTTGGATGGACTTAGTGCCAAATTTGGTTGGCTAATTAGACATTTTCCAAGAGGATTTTGCTAAGTCATGTTAATTAGGATTAGAATGCATTTACTATAGTTAGAATTAGGTTTAGTTTTTTCCTATAAACAAGATCTCAAAGTTCATTTGTGAAGGTCCTTTTGCCTATACAAAAACCTATTCTACTCTTAAAAGTTTAAATACAACCTAGAGATTTGCATCAAAAGATAAGTATTCTTAAAAACATAGAGCTTGCCATCAAAAGACAAGTATTTATATGTATAGTTTTTAATATTTTTACCAAATTTGACAATGATCCATTATTATAAAGTTTTACTATAATATTATACCAAATTAAATTCTCCTATATCTAATAAGTTCTTCATGCTTAATTTATTTTCACTTTGAAGGAATCCACCTAGGCCTATAACCATTCTTGACTAAAACACATTCTAATTTTCCTTATCATATTTTAGTGACCTCACACTCTTAACAAACAACATGAATTACACCCTTTTGAGGTATTTACATTTTTTCTAGACTATGTCATTATCCTAGAACATACATGCCATCTCAACCTCATAAAATAAAAGTATGAAAAGGGGTAAGAAAAATCAAGCCCCTTTATGGCTAAATAAAAGTACCTAATAACAGCCATCGCAAGTAAATACTATGTCAGTCAGCTAAAAAAATGGTTGTAGAAACTATGATTGCAGAAACTTCATAATTATTGGTTCTATGTTCTAGATGTAATCTTATTGGGAAATCTAATATAAGAAAGGATCAAGACCCTATATATCTATGAGAAGAGGCATAACACTGAAAAAGAGAGGAACTTATATGAAGAGACAACCATGATAAATTTGCACACTTCAAAGTCATGGGGATATAAAGTTGTAGATCTTTAATAAAGTCCTTTCATGTGGTCCAACTTCTATAATGAGGATATAATGAAAGTTCATTTTAATCTAGATGATAATCTTAACCACAAAGTAATTGCATAACTAAATCAAACCCTTAGATAGAGCATGGAGAATACCCTTTCATATCAGAGGTATGAAACAAACACTAATGGGAAAAAGTGTTAAACGTAAGGTATAATAACAAATTCTCTAAGATTTAGGATAAATACCATCTAAAGGAAAATAAGAAAATATAAAAAAGTGTGCCCATGTTTCCTCCTAAATTTTTACTCACTCATAACCAAATGTACAAGCAATCATGGTAGATGCAGGTAAGGTAGTTGAAGTAGTTATGACAAAAATAAAATAAATGTGTACACTTGATAGACATGGGAAGTTTATGGATGTCATTGGAAAAAGAAGAAATTTAGTTCCAAATATTGTCTTGACTTCCAAAGGTGAGCAAGAGGTAGAAATAGAAGGAGAAATTAATCCTTATATTGAAGAATAAATGGGCCTAGAAATGTAGCAATGCATGGAAATTGAAATAAAAGGTGACTAGGGTGAGATAAGGAGTATACAAACTATTATTGAATAGGATTCTAAATATGTCAAATTAGCTCTACTAAGGAAGGAACAACAAAGATGGAATATACTATTCCAGAGGTACAAATAACTTCTACCACCATCCCTTAATCTTATGCACTACACTTCCCTTTGTAGCACATTTTTCTCGCTTTCTCCATCTCTTCTATCATATTATTCTCCTTTTATTAACTCTTTTGTAATTCCTTCTACTTATAATTCATATACTCTACCAAAATCTAGTTCTTACACAACCATAGTAATATATATGGGCTTGTCCATATCATCATCATAGTCATTGCCTATAATATAAGCATCATAAACATCATCCATACTATCCATTCTATCAAAATCAACTTCCTTTTCTATCAATTAGAACATCCTTATCTCATCATCATAAAATATAATAATGATCTAGATGCCATAGTCTCTAGCATTTTATCATCCACCATACTCATGTTTCCTCGACCCAACATTGATGGTGTTCCAGACTATGTGTCCATTTTGATTTTTGGGTTCTATTAGTTTTGATTCCATGACCCAATAGGTTGGTACTTCCTTGGGTGACTAATCTATTGAGGTTTATTTATAAATAATCACCTTTCTTGGATCAATCATGAGGTCATCTTGAATAATTATGAGGGTTAACTATTCTACAAAAAAATGATACCACTATAATTTTTTTGAGTATTTGAGGCAGAGAAGTGTATACAAGATTAATAGATAAACAAAATTGTTGTAGGTGATTAATCCTCAACCACAACATACCTTTTTTTGTCATTGGTATAAATATATCAGTAGATATTGTTTATGAAATCATTTCCTCTTGATCATGACTAGCCATCCATAACCTTAGACTATTTTTTGAGGTTATCTATATTATACCTAAGCAAATTTATACCTCCTATAGTAGTGTAGTAGGGTCAAATAGGTAAATCAAGTGATGGCTCTTAGGTACCTATAGTCAACTACAAAAGTAGATGCAAAAGTAGAGATATATTAAAAATAGGTTTAGGATCTAATTATGTTCATCAAAGGTAAGAAGATATAAATCCAAGTAAATAATTATCAAGTCATTCAATTTTATAAGGATCTAGAAGTGGGTAGGAAAGAAAATAAGATCTCAAAATCCTAGAATAGGATAATGGGACCTAAAGAATAAACTCAAAGAAGAGACAATTATGTTATAGTATCAATTAGATCAAGTTCAATAAGATATGGAACAAGGATGACCCTAACATTGCTTTTGGCATCGAGGCGGACACTTACAATCGAGAAAATCAAGATGCTGGTGTTGAGCTTAAGGAGGAAGCCTAGTTGCTTCTGGTTTGCCTATTTTGGGTCTTGGTTTCATATTTTCTCTAGTTGTTCATGCTTGTTGTTGTGTTTTGGCATTGGCTAAGGATATCCTCCTTTATATTTTGTATTAAGGATGGCCTCTTGAGGCTTTCTTTGTTGATCGGTTTTATCTTCGGACTGTGTCCTGCTTCAAAAATTTTGGGTACTTGGGCTATTAAAGCCATTTTGTAATCAGGTTTTGGGAATCCTGTTAAAACCCATTTTTAATCTAAATATTTTAACCAATAAAAAAAAAAAAAAGATATGGAACAACTAAAGGAGTAGTTTGAACAAGAAAAACAAAATCTCCAAGGTCAATTGGAAGAGCTCAAAAAGCAATTTGAGGGAGTATAATAGAAGAAGGGAGAAAAGATAACTACATTAAAGTAAACTAAGGAATATTTTAGGAAAAAGATGAAAAACATGAGACCTCAAGTGTCCACCATAAAACTAATCAAGTCCAATTGAGTGATAATTTTACCCAATTGGAAAATCACCATCACAGTCAATGTATTGTTAGAAAATCCTCTCTTGCAAAGAAATTCATAATTTCTCCAAGGTTCTTGCTTTTTTAATTATTTAAAATGTTCTTGATTGCTTGTAAAAATATGAAGATGTGCTGAAATACCTTAGAGGTGAAAGTAACTGTTAACAAGGGGCCTATGGTTTGATATTAATTTTATTTGCTTTGTTCTTTTTTATTCATGAAATTTGAAAAGAAAATATAACATTATTGGTCCTCTATGACCATCCTAGAACAGTGATTTAATTCATTTTATCTTCTTTTGTTGACAAATTTTATCTTCTTTTGTTAAGCAAATTTTAAAATGATAGAACCTATGGAGTGCAAGATTTTTTTTGTTTTAAAATCTTAAGAAATGCCTTAATTAAATGTGTCCAAATAATTTAACATATTAGCCTTACGAGAACAAAATATTTGGATGCTCTAATTACTTCAAAACCCCCATTATTGATTTTAGTGCAAAATGATATAATATTTTAGGGCTTTGAGTGCTTGATGGAACTTAAAGAAAATAAAATGGAAAATAAATAAAAACAAAAGCTAAGGTTAGAGAAAAAAATTATAAAAATCTGAAATAAGATGGAAACATAGTACGGGAAAGTGATCAAAGTGAGCTACTATAAATTAATTCCTCCTATTCTACAGAAAAGAGAATATCATGAACACTAAAACAAAACCAGGTTAGACCTGCATCCACACAATCTAAATCTAGTTAAGTGCAAGAGTCTAAGGAATAAAAGCATGCATTAAAACATTAAATTATGCTACCATATCCATGCATAAAACATCATTGAATGAACTCAATATATGTAGAGGAAAATCTGCAATAAAAATTGTATTTAAAACCTTCTTTGGTTGCATACAAGATGAGAAAAAATATGTTTGCAGTAGCTTGAGAGCCTTTCAATACTTTTCACACCCTTTTGCTCCAAAACATTCTAGCCCTTCTTTATGAGCTTCAATGGCTATTTAAAATTTCCAACATTGGCTATTTGTTTCCCTCTTCCTCTTGTTTGGTTGGAATTCCTTCTACGATGTGGCATGTGGCAAACAATATCTTCATATTCTCATAACGCTATTACCAAGTGGCACTTACATTTTAACGTTACACTTTGACTCCTTTACCTCAAACTTGTAACTTCTGCGTAATCACTTCTATTGGTAGTGTTTTTTATTTTAGATTGTTGTCACTTTTTTCTTTTTTAAGAGTAGTATTTTAACGTTACACTTTACTTCCTTCTTTATCTTTCTCGAAATTGTAACTTTTGTGTAATCATTTCTATTGGTAATTTTTTTTCTTTTAGAGTGTTGTCACTTTTTTTCTTTTTTAGTAGTAGCCTGCAATAAAGAACACATAAATTAAACTTTCCAAAACAAAACTATTAATAAAATTAAATTAAAACAAAACTATAGATAAAATTAAATTAAACTTTCCAAAAAAAATACATTGATGGCTTTATTTTGATATATATATATATATATATTGTTTATTTAAATCATTAAGGAGACAATCAACATTTAAAATCATTTATATGAATTAAATCAATATTAAAATGTTTTTAAATAAATTCAATATTAATTTATCCATATTATTTAAAAGGCTAAATTCAAGGTTAATTAATCCATATTATTTAAATAAAAATAAATTCATGATTAATTAATCCATATTATAAAAAACCAATATCAAACCATGAGAGATAAATTTAAAACCTTCATACCAGCATATAAGTATAACACTATGTTGGACTTGCCAAACATTTCAAAGTTTGAACATTGGCTTCTTTTCTTTTTTGTGAAAGGCTTTTATACAAGACCTTGAACTTAGGCACACTATAACACTTGAACCTTAATGAAAAATCATTGGATGCAAACAAAACTTCAAATAAATTATAAAATTTTAAAGTGGATCCCCAAATTGGGGTGTGTTGTGTGATAGCCAAAACAAATTGCAACTTTTCTGAGAAATGCTCCTAAGCATTTCGGATAAAGAATGCGACCTGAAACCAAGAAAACCAAAGATAAAATAAATAAACATCATCTAAAAATTTCCAGATAAAATGGGGTAAATAGCTTCAAATAAAATCAAATTAACCATTTACTCCTGCTTAGTGTGTGAACTATGATTCATTTTACATTCTTGAAACAATCCAGATTCCATCATTTGTTTTGCATTTAGGCTATAGAATGTCACTCATAAATATGTGCCTCTACATTGCTCCACTACCAACCAATCATCTATAGCCCTGGTGGAGATGACCTTGATCTCTTCTAGACATTGCTCTACTACCAGTCAGGCATCTATAACCCTAGTAGAGAATGTTTGAATCACCTAGGCATAAGATTGATTTTATATGTTTTTTTTTAGAATTTAATTACTTGGCAAAAATTTTATGCCAATTTTGTTAGATACCACTTAAGACTAAATATGGAGTGTATTAGATTTTTGATTTAATCTGCAAAGCATAATGACTTTATCCTTTAAGGTTTCAAATAATACCCTTTAACATAGTGAGCTACATGTGGAGCTTCAGTGAAATGTTTCATTGTTCCAAAATTCACTATCGTAGTCCAAAACATAAGAATTATTACTAAACAAATTCACTTCCTTTTCCTCAATTTCATCTAATTCCAAACTAGGTAATCCATCCTACATGACAAAGGAAACAATTATCAACAAAGGGACCATAAGTTAGTAGTTATTGCAAAACACTACCTCAATCAGAGGAACAAACCCAAAAGTACATTTGTGAAAATGAAAAGCAAAACATGAAAATAAACCAAAACCTAACCTAATGTGAACTGACATAAATGCAAAGCACACAAAAACAACAAAGCAAAATAAAATTTTGAAAACAAAAATCTGAAGAACATAAATTTACACTGAGAGGGGGGTGAACAGTATAAGACCACTTTTTACTTTTCTTTCCAATCAATATTATGCAATGTAAATATAGCAATATCAATAGAATTAACCAAAGTAATGCACAAATTATCACACATAATAGAGACACCAATTTAACTTGTTTCACCCAATGTGGGCTACTCCGCAAAAACAATATTTCACTAATATTTTCTCAATAAATCTCTTGCAAATCCTTTCTCTATTACAATGTTTATGGATACCTATCCAAAGGATACAACAATCCCCTAATAAAGTTCATGGATCTATATCCATAGGAGAATTACTTTCTCCTTAGCTCTGACTGGTGTTCTTATAGAATAACTACTACCCCCACTACTCTAGATAATGGATCTCTATCCACTGAAGACTTTTATCCTCACTGCCCTAGCTAATGTATCTCTATCCACTAGAGACTGTCATCCTCTATACTATATCACCTTCAAATATTTGTCTCAAATCTACACTAAACATATTCCTTAGGTCTAGCACAAATCTATCCTTAATCTTTGTCCTCTATACTAAACATAATTCTCCAGTCTAGCATAAATTTATCCTTAATCTCTGTCTCTGGTTCGACACAAATCTGTCCTCAAATCTACACCAAAATTTATCCTTGAATCTATACTAAACATAGTCCTTCAATATAGCACAAATATCTCCTCAATATTTGTCCTCAAGCCTTAACTCAAGACTTGACTCAATCTCAAATCAAATCTGCTAGATCTGCCCCAAACATTAACTCAAGGTTTGAACAAATCAATCAATCAATTATGCTCACAAGACTTCTCAAAGACTTGTCTCAAATCTGCCTTCCAATATTCCACAAAATCTCACACTAATATTTCCACAAGTCCTATCTAGAACTTGTCCAAATATACTCAATAAGTTCTTGTAAAAACTTATCCAAATTTGCTCTCAATCTGTATTGTAAGCTTGCATAAAATCTTACCCAAATCTGTCCACAAGTCTTCTCAAAGACTTATCTCAAATTTGCTCAACAATTCCACACTAGACTTGTCCAATCTCATAGAAACATAAAGAGAATTGTTAGAGACTCAATATGCTCTATACTAATCACAATGCTCAATTAATTTCAATCACTCTTTTAGAAACATACAGAGAATTTTTAGAGACTCAATATGCTTCACATTCACCTCAATGCTCAATCACTTTCAATCACTCTTTCAAAAAAATATAGAGAATTGTTAGAGACTCAATATGCTTCACAATCACCTCAATGTTCAATCACTTCCTTAAGTCAATTCAAAATATAGAATAGTATATTTTATAGAACTTGAACAATCACTTAACACATCCACTTGACTAGGCTCAACCAACTCTACTCAACCAATCACTCAATGAAACAATCCTTGATTACAAAATCTAGTCCAAGCATATGATCCTTCACTCAAAATATTTCCAACAATTCTTATCAACCAATCTCGCATAACAATGATACTTATGTTCTTTTCAAACCCTAGTTCAAATTCTTCACTCAACCAATGGCTTCAACAACAATGCTTATAAAAGAATATTTTGACAACAACTCTTTATTCCCGAAAACCTTAATGTTAGCGTACTTTAATATTTTGTTAGTTTGTTAAATTAACTTAGCAACTAGTTATTTTAGTTGCAGCGGCATCCTGTTGAGATGCGCCCATTCCGGGCTAATCCAGGAAGTCCGTTTGTGCTACTGTGTTATTTAAACTCACCCGGCAATAATACAATTTGGTTCAAATTTTACATGGCATCAGAGCCATTCTGAAATTTCTCTGGGCGGAACATTTTTTTTTGTGCATTTTATTTATTTTTTTTCCTCCCTCTGTCAGGAGTGAAAAATATGCACAGACGGAGAAGGAGCAGAGCAGAAAGCTGGAGTAGAGCATGCCGGAGCTGATCCAGTTGTAGAGAATTTGAACATATATATTTTTTTATGCTAAGCCAACGTTGCGTGTGCTAGTCCGACGCGCAGTCATGCGTCCCAACGCTGTGCGCGTGGACTACGCACAGCCCGTGTGTGCACAGCTATAGCTGATAGATGCGTGCGTAGCTGCTTTGCACAGTGCGCGCATGGTAAAATACCATGCTACGCCACACGTAGCTTATGCAGCACGCAGCATGCACGTGGTAAATTCCACACTGCACACAGATTCCACACTGCGCTCAGCTTGTGCAGTGCGCCGCGCGCACCCGCGTAGCCTGCGTAGCAAGCTGTCTGCGCGGCTTGCCCAGAGCGTGGCCCGTGCAGCCATGCACAGCATGGAAACATCACGGGCCAGACGTCATTTTTTTCCAGACGTGCACAGAGGAGGTAGCTGTGTGTTTTTTTGCTCGAGGACGAGCAGCAGCGGGAAGTTGACTGACGAGGTGCAGCTACCGAAGGTGTTTTTTGAGCTTGATCCGACTTTCTCCTCCCAGATTATCCCATGGGCTCACTGGCAAGTGAGCCACGTGGTGGGTTCCAGGAACCTAGCAGTCAGGAGTTCAAATCCCTTCCACTCCCCTAAGGTAAAATTTAATTATATTTTTTAATTTTTTTTACCTAAGGTTAATATTAAATTTTTTTTAATTATTTTTACTATAGTAAAAATTTAAAAAAAAAAAATTTATTATAGTGAAAATTATTTTTTTATTAACCTTAGCGGTAAAAATATTAAAAAAAAAGGGGGGGCAATTTCTGAAGAACGAAGCGATATTTCATTTTTTTTTAAAAAATCAAAGGGGGAATGTGAGTAATTTTCTGAAAAAGCAAATTTTTGGCATTATTGTAAAGGTGCATTTTCGGCTGTGTCCGACACCTGGAGGGTTAATTATTGTCGGCAATTTTTATGTTGTATGTTGCATATTTCATTTTTGCACTACTTCATTAAAAGTTAAAAAAAAAAAAAATCAAATACACTCCCTAAGTCCCTGGAATAATTAAAACCCATCTGTGCAATTTATTGCACTGCAGCATTCGGTATTTGTGATACCTCTAGCCAACACTTATAGGTAAAGCTATCGTGATTGCGCTACTATATCCATCGCCTAATATAGTTGCTACAACGACGTCTGAGCTTGTTCTCTATAAATCGTCGGGGAGAGATAAGTTTGCCATTTTTGCATTTTTTTACTCCATCCACTACCCTTAATCGCTCTTGTGTTTAGGCGTAAATCCTGACGAAGTATTCTTCATAGTGTTTAGGGGAAGTTACACCCCACGCATGAGAAAAATCTTCTATGGTAGGTGCCATCAACAAGGCGATTCCCTTTCGCATCCTGCTTATGTTCCACGTATCGTATGATCTCTAAAACTCACCTATAGTCTCCCTCACATAAGGGCGGGTGATTTTTGTTGATCTTTCTAAATACCTATAGTTTCCCTCATATAAGGGCAGGTATTTTTTATGGTATAATGACCTAGCAAAAGGTATATTGAAAGGGGGACCAATTGGTGATATAAGGAACCTTCACTATGGCCACTGTTGCAAAGTTGATGACTGATCCTCATCAGTTATTGAAAGGTCCAAATTATACACCATGGAAACATAAGATGAAGGCAATTCTCCAAATGGAAGATTTATGGGATATTGTTACTGGAGTAACACCTAGGCCTTCACCAGCATCAGGATCCATAGCTCCTACTGCTGATCAGATAGCTTTTGACAAGAAAGATAGTCGAGCAAAGGTGCTCATTTTGTTTGTTGTTTCAGATGAAGTGCAACCTCATATAGCTGACAAAGCAAGTGGTAAAGAGGCATGGGATGCCCTTAAAACCATCTATGATGGAAAGAATGATTCCACCATTCTTCATCTTCAACAACAAATTCATAACCTGAGTTTGAGACGGGGTGAAACAGTTGAACTCTTTCTGTGCAGAGTGTCTGAATTGAAAGAAAAATTGAATTCTTTGGGAGATCCTGTGGACGACAAGCTTCTCATTTCAATTGTGATGAGAGCTTTGCCTTCTTCATTTGATATGTTGATCACCTCCATCCATGTGTCTCAACGATAAATTACCTACATTGAGTTGGTCAATCTGCTTCAACAACAGGAGGCACGCCAACTTCACAAGGATGATTCTTCCAATACAGCCATATACACCAATAGGCAGGGTTCTAGGAAGAAAGGTAATGGGCAAAAAGGAGGCAACTTTCAGAAAGGAGGAAATTCTCAACAGGATATGAAAGGAAAAGGAAAACAACCTCAACAGAAGAAGAGGTGGTGCAAGATCTATGAGAAAGACAACCATGACACCAATAGGTGTTGGCATAAGAACAAGCAGAGAGGCCAAAACAAACCACAAAATAAAAACAAGCAACCCTAGGTGAATGTTATTGTTGAAGAATCTGACTCAAATTTTGAATGGGCACACAAGGTGCTCATGACTACCATAGATTCCACACAGAGGGATCATGTTTGGTATGTCGATTCTGGAGCTAGCAAACATATGACTGGTGACAGATTGTGGTTTGAATCATTCATGGCCAAAGAGGGCAAACCTGTCACCATTGCTGATGATAAAACCTACAGGGTTCAGGGAGAGGGTACAGTTTCAGTCACTCTTCCTGATGGCAAGTGTCAGATTGACAAAGTCCTCTATGTTTCAGGATTGGCTAACAATTTGTTATTAGTCACACAAATCCTGGATAGAAATATGGTTGTCAACTTTTGTGTTGAGAATGGCAAGAAGTGTTGTACTATTACCAAGAAGGGTAAGCAGATTGCAACAGCTTCATATAAGCATGGCTTATTTGCCCTAGATGTTATCTCTACTCCACATGTTGCCATGACTGTCTCTACCAAGGAGGCAAATTCCCTATGGCACAAGAGATATGGGCATCTTAGTTTTGGCTACTTACTTGAGCTCAGTAAGTATGAGATGGTAAAGGGTCTTCCTTCCCTTTACGCCACATTGCCAGTGTGCTCGACTACTTGGCAGGAAAGCAGCATAGAGTACCATTTGAGAAGAGATCAACAAGAGCACAAAAACCTCTGGAGTTAATTCACACCGATCTGTGCGGTCCTTTCACACCCAAAAGTTGTGGAGGGAAGAGGTACTTTCAGTTATTCGTAGATGACTACTCATGAAAGATGTGGGTTTTCTTTCTCCAACTAAAATCCGAAGCTTTCGCATTCTTCCAGTAGTTCAAGAAATCTGTTGAGGAGTCATAAGCTTCTATTAAAACCCTCCGCTCAGATCGAGGGGGGGAGTTTACCTCTAAATAATTTTTTGCATTCTTAGATAAGCATGGAATCAAGAGACAGTTAACAACTGCCTATACTCCTCAGCAAAATGGAGTTGCTGAGAGAAGGAACCGTTCTATCATGGAAATGGTTCGTTGTATGCTCACAGGAGCTACTCTTGGGCAATAATATTGGGTAGAAGCTGTCACCACAACAGTATATCTGTTGAATAGGGCACCCACAAAGTCCCTAAAAGGAATGACTCCACAGGAAGCATGGAGTGGTCAAAAACCCTCCATATCTCATCTACGTATTTTCGGATGTCACGCTTTCATGCACATACCGAAAGAGAAAAGGAAGAAGCTAGATGAGAAAACACTGAGATGTATTTTTCTTGGTTATGATGAGCACTCTAAAGGATATCGTTTGATAGATCCTTTGACCAAGAAAATTCATATCAACAAAGATGTCTTTGATGAAGCTTTCACATCATAGAGCACATCTAAAGTACACCTAGATCTTGTGGAATCTAAGGAAGAGAAGATTCCTTCGTCAACACAGACAGGAGGTACTTCTACATCTTCTTCAACACCATCGAAGAAGAATCCAAAATGGTGTACAAATACAATCGAGAGACGCAAATTTATCCACTCCTCCCAATTTGAACTTGGATAGACCTCGTACACGGAGTATGGCTCAAAAGGAAAAATAAGCCAAAGAAACTGGTGAGGTTGATGATCTTTGTCAATCTTTTGAGGAACTTTCTATAACTCCACGTACAGAAGTAGAGGATATGGATATTGATGATGACAGGGCGTTCATGTCTACCATAGATGATCTTGAATCTGCATCAGTGCAAGATGCTCTTAGTGAGCCTCAGTGGAAGGCCGCTATGGATACCGAGTATGAGTCTTTGATGAAAAATAAAACTTGGAAGCTTGTTGATCTGCCGCATGGAAAGAAACCCATTGGCTGCAAATGGGTATATAAAGTCAAGTACAAGGTAGATGGAACAATTGATAAGCATAAGGCCCATCTTGTTGCAAAGGGCTATGCTCAAAAAGAAGGCATTGACTACGAGGAAACTTTTGCACCTACTGCTCGGATGACCACAATTCGAGTTATGTGTGCTATGGCAGCACAATATGGGTGGAAAGTTCACCAGATGGATGTCAAAAGTGCCTTTCTAAATGGTGATCTCCAAGAAGAAGTCTACATGACTCAGCCAGAAGGATTTGAAGTGGAAGGCCAAGAGCAGAAGGTTTGCAAATTGGTCAAATCCTTATATGGTCTAAAACAAGCTCCTCAAGCTTGGTATATAAAAATGGACAATCACCTTATGCAGCATGGATTTAAGAGATGTCCTTCAGATGCAAACCTCTATTTCAAGAAACAGGGTTCTGAGATAGTGTTGCTTCTACTCTATGTTGATGATCTGCTCATTACAGGGAGTTCAGAAACTATGATCTCTACTGTCAAAAGAAACTTGTGTAAATATTTTGAGATGACAGATCTCGGACTTCTCCATTACTGTCTTGGTCTAGAATTCAGCTAGAAGGAGCACTCCATCAAAGTGTCTCAGAAAAAATATGCCAAGACATTGCTAGAAAAATATCGCATGACTGATTGTAAGCCAATGGCAACTTCGATGGAGACTGGACTTCAGTTATCGTGATATGATTATTCACCTCAGGTAGATGGTACTCTCTATCGACAGTTGATTGGGAGTCTCATATATCTGACCAATACTAGGCCAGATCTCGTATTTGCTTGTCAACTATCTTTCGAGGTTCATGCAGGAGCCTAAGACCACTCATTGGAAAGTAGCAAAATGTGTTCTTCACTATGTCCGTGGCACAATAGAATATGGCCTAGAATACAAGAGGAACAACAAATTCTTCTTGCAAGGATACACGGACTCCGACTATGCCGGATCATTTGATGATCGCAAGTCAACTTCTGGATACATTTTTCATCTGGGATCCGGTCACACTCAATAAGGAGACCTACTTAAGTCCTTTTCACTCCAAACTTGTTTTCCAGAAAACCAACCAATCAACTCAACTATGGAAGAATGTGCCCATACCTTTTTCTTGATGATGAAGGAACCTCAAAAATCTGCCACAACCACAAACACTTCTTTGCCAAGCTCAAAGAAGTTATAAGGTGATAAACTCTCTCAAAGATACAATGTAAATATCAAAACTTACATACACCTTATTACTCCATCTTAAAGAAATCATCCATCAACAATAATTGACCAAACACACCTTACTCTTCTCAATATTGCAATAATTGATTAAGTCACTTTACCAAATATATGCAATAAATCAATTTTTAATTCCCTAAGGTAAAAACAATATTACCCTAGTAAATTTCCATTTACCACTTAGGTAAATATCATAACCAATTTACCCCTTATCTCTCCCTAGCCTTAGCAAAGCAAAGAATAATTTTTATTTCTATTAACAACCCTTATCTCTCCACAACCTTAGCAACTTAATCAAAAAATTAAATCAAAAATATAAAAACCTTTTATATCTCCCGCTCCGCGTTTCGCGGGATTCGATCTTGCACTCTCTCCCTTGCTAGCGCCTTGGCCGCGGCTTGCTAGCCGTGTGAGCCAAGCGCTCACGTGCCCACTAAAAGTACAGAAGGCGCTTTAATATTTTGCCGAATCCTTTAGAGCCCTTGGCTCCCTTCTCCTCTTGCCACGTAGCATGTTCGATGTGCTCCCTTCTCACTAAATGCACGAGCCTTTTGTTCATTGCTCCTTGGCACTTTCTCCATGAATATTAGCATAATTTTTGATGCGAAAAATAATCGGAGGTAATTCGAATACTTGGTTTTGAACTTAGGCAAAGGTTTAAATACCTTTTGCCTTCCAAATATTGCACGTTGAGCGTATTAAACTTGGACGTCGGTGCCTTTATAATATGCATAATTAATTTATAAATCATTTAAATTCTATTTAGAATTTAAATTTTATAAATTAACTTTGTAACCTTTGGCTTTATAAAAATTAAAGCCTCCTTGGGGGTTAAATAAAAACTTTTTTTTGCTCATAATGATTTAATAAAAAATCATTTTGCCACCATGGTTTTAATAAAAACCCTTTATTTTTGCCTCACATAATATAAAAATAATATTATGACATATTTTCAATCAACCTCTCGCATTATTCCTTTTGACCTTTTGACATCAACTGTAGCTTATTCCTTGACATCAATGACAACTTTGTTCCTTGACATCAATGACAACTTTGACTCAAAATGTCCAACAATCTCCCCCTTTGTCATTGATGGCAACCCAAATTCTTTTTACCAAAAACTTAACCTTTTCTTTGTTCTGCTCCCCCTGGGACATTGCTCCCCCTGGCTCAATGCTCTCTTCAAATCTCTCCTCTTTACTCAAATACCAAATATCTCCCCCTTACTCAAATCTCTCCCCCTTTGACATCAATGGCAAAGGGTCACCTTTGGGGCTCAGGGCTAAGAATGAGTCTCTTAGCTTAGCCCCTCCCCCACCTCCTCTTGAGGTGGTTAATTATGGGGTGGGAGTATTTCTACTCCCAGCAAGCACTGGTCTTTACCTTTATCCTCTTTTCTTCTTATCTGATCCTTCTGATTCCTTTGATTGTTCCTTTCCATGTCCATGTTCATTTTCTTGTTCTTGTTCATGTTCATGTTCTTGTTCATGTTCATATCCATGTTCCTGTTCTTGTTCTATTCATATCCATATCCCTTTTTCTGTTCCTGTTCCTGTTCATACTTGATTTTGGAATGTCTGCTCTACACCACTTTGTTGTGTGTCCATAATTATTGCACTTATAACACTTAATGTTATTATTCCTTGGAGGTGCAAATGTCTTAGGATTTCTCCTAGTGAAGCCATATCCTTTTCTATCATGAACCCTGCAATTTATTGCCTTGTGACCAAACTGATTACATGAGTAGCAATACCCATGGAAAAGTTACCTGTTTCTAAAATTCCCATTTTTTTGTCTTTCATGTGTCCTGCACTGTGAAGCCATGTGCCCAAACCTGTGACATGAGAAACATCTTCCATTGAAATTTCCTTGCCTTGAATTCATTGGTCTCTTAGTCTCTTCTTACCTATTTTTTTCTTGTTCCATCTGTTTCTCACTTGTGCATTGTTCCTTTCCTTGTTGATCTTTCTATTTTCCAACTTATCCTTAGAAGTATCAATTCACTTTCTCTTTCATTCTTATTTTTTGAAGCTTCTTCCCTTTTGGTGCTTGAGCTTGACTCTCCTTTTTCTACTTCTTGTTTCCCTTGTTCTTCTTCAGAACTAAGTCCTATTTTGGTGACTGATGATCTTTGTGCATTGATAATCCTGTCCAAAGTCTTTGAATTTTCCTCAAACTTGTGTAGCTTGTCCTTAGAACCTTTTACTTCCATCCTTAGTGAAACTATCTCATGTTCTAATCTTTCACACTCTAGATCTTTTATCTTTAATTTTTTGGTCATACCTTCTTCAATTTTCCTTGCCTCTTCAACCTTGATTTTGAAGTTGGTGAGTTCCTATAGAAACTTTGTTTTTGCTTTCTCATCTTCTTGAGCTTGAACCCTTAATCCTGAGTTCTCCCTTTTTAATTCTTTGAGATCAACACTAAGTCTTTTACATTCTTGCTCTTTTACCTTTGATTGTTCAACCATATCCTTTTCAGCTCTCCTTACCTTTTCAACCTTATCTTTCAAGTCAGAGAGATCTTGTAGAAGCTTTGTCTTACATTTCTCATCTTCTTGTATTTGAGCCTTTAATTCTAAATTCTCCCTTTTCAATTCAACAAGTTCCTTAAGAGTGACTTCCTCCTTTTCTTTTTATGAATTTTCCTCTTCTTTCTTCTTTGATCTTCTATAGGACTCTCTTTTCTTCTATTATTGAAAGTAGAGTTTCTTCTTCATACCTATTTTGATTGTCCTTGTTATCCTTTTAGATCCATTTCATCTTCACTACTACTAAACCCATGGCAATATCTTGCATCATGACCGAGTTGACCACAAACAAAATATTCTTCACCTTCTTGTGGATAATAAGCTGCATGGTGACCTGTATTCCTACATCTGGTACAAAACTTTATCAATCTGATATTTTCTCCACTGCTTGATTCATCTCTTGAATCTATTTCCATTTTTCCTCCCAAAACAACAATATCAAATTCATCTTCCTTTTCTTTCATGACCATGTGTGTTCTTTTCTTCTTGTGTCTCATGGTTCTGCCTTTGCCTTTCTTTGCCATTTGTGTTCTTGTAAGATCTTCCTTCAAGTTATTAAACCTTTTTCGAAGGAACCAACTCTAATACCAATTGAAGAACACAAGCTTATACTGAGAGGGGGGTGAACAATATAAGATCACTTTTTACTTTTCTTTCCCAAATAGTATTATCCAATATAATCAATGGCAATATCAATAGCAATAACCAAAGCAATGCATAAATCATCACACACAATAGAGACACCAATTTAACGTGGTTCACCCAATGTGGGCTACTCCACAGAGAAAATATTTCACTAAAATTTTCTCAATAAATATCTTGGGAATCCTTTCCCTATTACAATGTTTATGGACCTCTATCCAAAGGAGACACCAATCCCCTAATCAAATTTCATGGATCTCTATCCATAGGAGAACTCCTTTCTCCTTAGCTCTGATTGGTGATCTTCTAGAAGAACTCTTGCCCCCACTCGCTTTAGCTAATGGATCTCTATCCATAGAAGACACCTATCCTCACTACCCTGGCTAATGGATCTCTATCCAATAGATACTATCATCCTCTATACTCTATCACCTCCAAATATCTATCTCAAATCTGTACTAAACATAGTCCTTTGGTCTAGCACAAATATATCCTTAATATCTATCCTCTGATTAAACATAGTCCTTCGATCTAGCACAAATTTATCCTCAATATCTGTCTCTAGTCTAGCATAAACCTATCCTCAAATCTATACCAAACTCTATCCTTGAATCTATACTAAATATAGTCCTTCGGTCTAGCACAAATCTATCCTCAAGCCTTAACTCAAAGCTTGACTCAATCTCAAATCAACTCTGCTAGATCTGCCCCAAACCTTAACTCAAGGTTTGAACAAATCAATCAATCAACTCTACTCTCAAGTCTTCTCAAAGACTTATCTCAAATCTACCTTGTAAGCTTCCATAAAATCTCACACTAATCTATCCTCAAGTCCTCTCTAGAACTTGTCCAAATCTGCTCAATAAGTTCTCACAAGAACTTATCCAAATCTGCTCTCAATCTGTATTGTAAGCTTCCACAAAAGCTTACCCAAATATTTCCACAAGTCTTCTCAAAGACTTACCTCAAATCTTCTCAACAAGTCCACACTAGAACTTGTCCAATCTCATAGAAACATAAAGAGAATTGTTAGAGACTCAATATGCTCTATACTCATCACAATGCTCAATTACTTTCAATCACTCTTTTAGAAACATACAGAGAATTGTTAGAGACTCAATATGCTTCACATTCACCTCAATGCTCAATCACTTTCAATCACTCTTTCAGAAACATACAGATAATTTTTAGAGACTCAATATGCTTCACAATCACCTCAATGTTCAATCACTTCCTCAAATCAATTCAGAATATAGAATAGTTTGTTTTATAGAACTTGAACAATCACTTCACACATCCACTTGACTAGGCTCAACCAACTCTACTCAACCAATCACTCAATGAAACAATCCTTGCTTACAAACCCTAGTCCAAGCATATGAACCTTCACTCAAAATGTTTCCAACAATGCTTATCAACCAATCTCACATAACAATGATACTCATGTTCTTTTCAAACCCTAGTTCAAGTTCTTCACTCAACCAATGGCTTCAACAACAATGCTTATAAAACAAGGTTTTAACAACAACTCTTTATTCCAGAAAACCTTGAAGCATTAACTCAACACACTCAATAAGGAGACCTACTTAAGTCCTTTTCACTCCAAACTTGTTTTCCAGAAAACCAACCAATCAACTCAACTATGGAAGAATGTGCCCATACCTTTTTCTTGATGATGAAGGAACCTCAAAAATCTGCCACAACCACAAACACTTCTTTGCCAAGCTCAAAGAAGTTATAAGGTGATAAACTCTCTCAAAGATACAATGTAAATATCAAAACTTACATACACCTTATTACTCCATCTTAAAGAAATCATCCATCAACAATAATTGACCAAACACACCTTACTCTTCTCAATATTGCAATAATTGATTAAGTCACTTTACCAAATATATGCAATAAATCAATTTTTAATTCCCTAAGGTAAAAACAATATTACCCTAGTAAATTTCCATTTACCACTTAGGTAAATATCATAACCAATTTACCCTTTATCTCTCCCTAGCCTTAGCAAAGCAAAGAATAATTTTTATTTCTATTAACAACCCTTATCTCTCCACAACCTTAGCAACTTAATTAAAAATTAAATAAAAAATATAAAAACCTTTTATATCTCCCGCTCCGTGTTTCATGGGATTCGATCTTGCACTCTCTCCCTTGCTAGGCACCTTGGCCGCGACTTGCTAGCCGTGTGAGCCAAGCGCTCACGTGCCCACTAAAAGCATAGAAGGCGCTTTAATATTTCATCGAATCCTTTAGAGCCCTTGGCTCCCTTCTCCTCTTGCCACGTAGCGTGTTCGATGCGCTCCCTTCTTACTGAATGCATGAGCCTTTTTGTTCACTTCTCCCTTGGCACTTTCTCCATGAATCTTAGCACGATTTTTGGCATAAAAAATAATCGGAGGTAATTTCGAATGCTATGGTTTTGAACTTAGGCAAAGGTTTAAATACCTTTTGCCTTCCAAATATTGCACGTCGACGGTGTATTAAACTTGGACAATGACGCCTTTATAATATGCATAATTAATTTATAAATCATTTAAATTCTATTTAGAATTTAAATTTTATAAATTAACTTTGTAACCTTTGGCTTTATAAAAATTAAAGCCTCCTTGGGGGTTAAATAAAAACTTTTTGTTGCTCATAATGATTTAATAAAAAATCATTTTGCCACCATGGTTTTAATAAAAACCCTTTATTTTTGCCTCACATAATATAAAAATAATATTATGACATATTTTCAATCAACCTCTCGCATTATTCCTTTTGACCTTTTGACATCAACTGTAGCTTATTCCTTGACATCAATGACAACTTTGACTCAAAATGTCCAAAAAAATCACAAAACACATAAATAAATAAAAGTTATATATAAACAATGTAAAAGAAAACATGTGAAAATAGAATACTATATACAAGACTATTGACAAAACTTGGGATTTTCCAAGATCCCAAACACGATTACCATAATATGAGAGATGCCCATAATGATAGGCATGCTGATTTTTATGGATGTAATCCCATAATAGCATTAAATATAAAAGCTCAAAGGTTTTTATTTTTCCTCTCTCACCCCACCAGTTTGATTCAATTCCATCTTCATTATCAAATTTAGATTTTGCTTCATAAAAATTAATGGTCCATAATTGATCTTCAATTAATTGTTGTTTACTATGTGAGATGTTTATTATTGAATTTGCATCTTCAATCATGGTTTCAACTAGCATGGTGTGAATTCCTATTTTCAATTCAGTTCTCAAAATACTATCTTCATTGTTATGATTAGACATGATCCTTTCCAAGATTGACCCTATTTCTAAAAATTTGATTGCTAAACCACTATTCATAGTTTTAGACCAATCATAACTATGCAGCAATTTACAAGCATCTAGGATATCTAACAAATGAGGATCATTATAATTTTGTATCCTAGGTTGAATAGTCAATTGTTGGTGAACTTGGTTTAAAACTTCAATCATGTTTTCCTCCATTTTGTTTACTGCAACAATTTTATTATTTGTATGAATAGAAGTCGACTCTAATTCCTTGTTAACCACCAATGGTATTTATTTATTTGAATATCCAAGACAATCATGTGAATTTGTACCCAAATTTTTAATAGTTAAGAATAAAAGAGAAGATTTTACCTCTTCATCATCCATAACAAATTAATCATAAGAAACATTTACTATTGCTTCTTTTTTTATTTCAATAAGGTGTTCAATAAAGCCATATTCAAAATGATTAAATTTTGGAGCCTTCTCATTTCTGCAAGTGGCATGCCATTTTATGATTGTACAATAATTGCAAGATCTTCATGTGAGATAGAGATTTTAGCATCCTGCATGTCAAGTGAAATAGAAATTTCATCAATAGTAGTGTGAGAAACCAATGATTCATCATGCTTTTTCCAAAAATTATAATGATTATCTTCTAAAATTAAGGGATGAAATTCTATCGTATCTTCTGCATAATATTCATATTCATCTATTGATTCCTTTTCAAATTCACCTTCATCCACTTTTGATGGTTCCAATGTTTCCAAAATTGAATCAATTCCTGCATTTAGATTGACTTGATTATCACAATCCTCATTTACATCTAATGACTCTGAGATTGTCATTTCTATCTGGTCATTATTTGGAACATGTTGAATTTCTTGATCATCTACTTTAATAATTTCATCTAATTCTATGGAAGGTCCTAACCTATCATATGTTTCAATGCTAGTTAGATCTAGGACTCCTCCATTGTTTGAGAGAGTATCACTTTGAGTGTCTTTGAAATTTGTCTCATGAACATGATTTGAATGATGGTCAAGATGTGTATGTTGCTTTTATTTCCATAATTGAACTATATCTTTTCTAAGTTGTAAAACTAACCGATGCATATTATCTACATGAGGATTGGTATCATTAACCTGAGCCATAGTAGTTTGATTCACCACATTATCCAAAGGCATTGGGGTATTTTGAAATTGATTTGAATTTGAGAATAATTACTAATTTTGAATGGTATATTAAGGTGAATAAACTATTGGGTGGGTAAGGAATTTATCAAATGATTGAGGATTATATGATCCAATACCCACACCAAAATCTTGAAAAATCAATTTTTTTTCAAAAGTGATTGCTTTAGTATAGGATTTGGATAACGATGTGATTTAAGGACCCTTTCGTCAATACATGGAAGTTAATGGGTCAATAGCATTGAAATATGATTGGACAACATCTCCTTATGTAGGCACAAAAAGTACCATAAATTAAGTATATAACATTTGGAACCTATTAGTGAATATCTTCAAAGATTCATTTGGTTCTCTACGGGCCAAGATAAACTGACTATACATGAGAATTGGGTGAGCTAGATTTTTTTTTAAATGATTGAGAAATATTACCTCCAGTTGAACCCAAGATGTGATAGAATCTGCATGTAGGTTGGTAAACCAATCATATGTAAATGTATTTCAAGTGCAAAGGAACATTTTACAAGTAACATCTTCATGCATTGTTTGGAAATGAATCATATTATCTTTGAATGCATGAATGTGTGCTTCAGCTGACCTCATTCCATCATGCCTAAAATAGGGTAGCTAATACATAAAATATGTAGGTACATCATGTGAAGGCCCAAGTATGTTTAAAGAGTGGCCTATCATCATTGGACCAAACATTACCATTTTTAAAGAAAATTGTGACTTGTGATTCTAGGATTTATTTTTATTTTAATCATATAATATCATTATGTCGAACACCTGCATCAAAATAAAGCATAACAATTAGTGAAATCAAATTTGAACAACTTAAATAAATGAATCAAAGAAAATACCTCAAATTCAAGCCCTCCTTCTAGTGCAAATTTTATGAAGAACACAAGCTTATACTGAGAGGGGGGGTGAACAGTATAAGACCTATTTTTCTTTTTTCTTTATATTACAACACAGTAAAGCAATATTCCCATAGCAATATCAAAGCAATGCATAAAAATCATCCACAAAGCGACAACAATTTTAACGTGGTTCACCCAGAATGGTTGGGCTACATCCATGGATAAAATCTTTCACTAAATTTTATCAATCAAAATTCTGGGAATACCTTTCCCGATTACAAAGTTTATGGGCACCAACCCAAAGGAGACACCAATCCCATAATCTTGAATTCATGGGCACCAACCCACAAGAGACACCAATCCCCTAGCTCTGCTCTAGCTGGTGATCCTCTAGAAGACCTCTGCCTCTACTGCCCTTAGCAAATGGAACTCTTTCCATAGAATACACTTGTCATCCCTTCTCTGGATGGAGACCTCTGTCCTCAACTCTATCACCTCCAAAACTGGTCCTCGAATTTGCACTAAACATAGTCCTTTGATTTAGCACAAATGTCCTCATTCTCTTTCTCTGATCTGCACCAGACACAGTCCTTCGATCTGGAACAAATGTCCTCGTGCTCTTTCTTTGATCTGCACCAAACACATTCCTTCGGTCTGGCATAAATGTCCTTGAAACTTCACCAATCTTTGTCCTCAACTGGTCCTCAAATCTGGTTCACAGAAGTTTTTCACAAGCTTCCACTAAAGCTTGCTTGATCTTCACCCAAGTCTTCACCAAGACTTGACTCAGATTTGCTTTGCAATTTCTCACTAGAACCTGCCCAAATTGCTCCACAAGCTCAACAAAAGCTTGCTCAAATATATCCAACAAACCCTCTCAATGATTTGTCCAAAACCATTAAGGCCTGCACACTATCTCTGAACATCGCAGAAATGATGCACCCAATAGCTTTACACTTTTCTGCTCTTTGTGCACTCTGCTTTGCACTTAGCTCGATTCGAAATGACTTGCTCTCTGCACACTGTGAACTTAACTTGTGCACTATCTTTGAACTTCGCACTTCAACAACGCATTCAATCACTTCACAACTCTCCAAACAACCCTCCTTTTATACTAACACTTTCAAGATCAAAACCTTGATCTTAGTCAACTGCACAATCCTAACCTACGTTGGCTGCAAACCCTAATCTTTGTTGGCCTAAATTTAACTTTGTCGGCCTCACTACCTCTGTAATTATTCTTTAGCTTCTACCATGAAACTACAACATGTTGCGATATCATGACACTTTTGCAATCGTATACTGTCTTTTGCCTTTTGTCGTGAAATCGTGACACTTCAGCCTTTGTCGACTTCAACCACGTTCTTGTCGCAATATCGCGACACTTTTGTCTTTGCCAGCATCAACTTTGCTTTTGTCGTAAAATCGTGACACTTCTGTCTTCATAGCCTTCCTCTTTGCTTTTGTCACGAAATCGTGACACTTCTCCTATAGAAGACTTGCACTCTGTTTCTGTCATGAAATTGTGACACTTTCTCCAACCGAATGCTGCCATCTCAATTTGTTGTGAAATCATGACACTTTCTCTTCCTTGCACTCTTGACTGCTTGCACTAGCAAAAACAGAACATGTCGCAAAATTGTGACACTTTCGCTACCTTGTGTTTTTCTCTACCTTACGCCCATGAAAATGAAACATGTTGCAAAATCATGATGCTTTCACCTTTGAGCTCTTCCTCCTTGAATTTGTCATGAAATCGTGACACTTCTTTCTTCCGTACATTTTCTTTGCAGCCTATCACGAAATCGCAACACTTTTAGCTTTCGTACGAATTCTCTGCAACCTATCACAAAATCGCGACGCTTCTCATTTCAAACTCTTCCCTTTGCTGCATGTCGCAAAATCGCGATAGTTCTTACTTGGAACATTTTCATCTGCAGCATGTCACAAAATCGTAACACTTTATCTTGCTTCCACTTTGTCTTCTAACTTGTTGCGAAATCGCGACACATTTTCTCCTTAGCACTTTTCTTTTTTTCGGGTCGCGAAAACCTGACATGTCGCGATATCACGACACTTTTTCTCTTGGACTCTCTCTCCTGCATTATGTCGCAAAATCGTGACATTTTTGCTTTCGAACTCTCTCTCCTGCAACATGTCACGAAATCGCGACACTTTTTCGTCCATTCAACCTTTCTTGCAATGTCATGAAATTGTGACATTTCTAACTCCGAACATTCTCTCTCCTCTTTGAGTCGCAAAACTGCGACATGTCGTGATATCGCGACACTTTTCTAAAAAGCTTTCTCTCACCTGCTTAAGTCACGAAAATGCGACATGTCGCGATATCGCGACACTTTTCTAAAAAGCTTTCTCTCTCCTGCTTAAGTCGCGAAAATGCGACATATATCGCGACATTTTTCCAACTTACTTTATTTTGAACCTGACATGCCGAACCTTCATCAAAACAAATTATTTTACATCAAATCAAATTCCTTCAAAAGCTTCTTGACATCAATGACAACTTATTCACTCGAGCAAAAGCAATGTGCCCAAGGTACCCAAAATTGCCAACTATCTCCCCCTTTGTCATTGATGGCAAACCTTTACTGAAAACACGTCTCATGAGACAAAACTGAAACCAACTGTGCTAACAACTAAGAATCTTCCTTTGAAGTTTTGCTCCCCCTGACTTGAAGCTTTCCTCTGCACTTGAAGCTCTCCCCCTTACTCATATCTCTCCCCCTTTGTCATCAATGGCAAAGGGTCACCTTTGGGGCTCGGGACTAAGAATGAGCCTCTTAGCTTAGTCCCTCCCCCAGCTCCTGATGAGGTGATTAATTCTAGGGTGGGAGTAAAACTCCCATTAGGCACTGATCATCATCAACGTCTATAACTTCCTTATCGGGCCTTCTCTTGAACTCTTTGTCCATATTCCTGTTCTTGTTCCTGTCACTATTCCTATTCTTATTATCATTCCTGTTCTTGTCACTATTCTTGTTCTTGTTCTCATCCCTGTTCTTATTCATGCCTTGATCCTTGGACCTGTTTGTACCATTGTTCTTGTTCCTATACCTTCAAAGTTTAGCTCTACATTGTCTAGCTGTGTGACCTTCATTGTTGCACTTATAACAAGTAACAATGTTATTTCTTTTAGGCATACCTGTTCTTTGAATCTGTCAGTTCTGTCTAAACCTATTCTGATCAAAATTGTTCCTGTTATTTACCTCGCAATAGACTGCCTTGTGCCCGAACTATTGACAAGAGTAGCAATACCCTCGAAAGAAACTAGTGCTTCTAAAATTATCATTCACCTTCTTCACTTGAGCCATGCAATGTGCAGCCATGTGACCAAACCTGTAACACGCAAAACATCTGCCATGAAATTTTCCTTTATTCGACCTCTTGGGTCCTGAAAACTTCTTCTGCTCATTCTAAATTTTGTTTTCTGTTTCTGTGCATCTATCATCCAAGGACTCATAATCTGAAATACTTTCCTCATCAAAACTCTCTTCCTTTTGGAGTCTCTTACTAGACTCTCCAGCTTGTTCCTTGACAAAACCAAGGCCTGTTTTATCCATTGTATTTATTTGACGTTTGATGAGTGACTTAACATTTTTGGAGCTATCTTGAAACCTGTAAAGCTTATCCTTGTACTCTTTAGTTTCCTCTTTCAAAGAAGTCATTTTCTGTTCTAACTCACTATACTCAAGAACCTTAGACTCTAACTCATCCTTGAGTTCTTGTATCTTAGCCATAGAGAAGTTAAGACTTTCTATAAGATCATCTCTCTCCATACAACCTTCATCTAACTTATCATTGAGTCTAGCATTCTTCTTTATTTCCTTTTTCAAAACACTAAGAGCATTAGTAAGTTCACTTTCAAGATCCTTTATTTGTTTGTTTTCAGAATCATCAAAGTCTTTTTCAGATTTTTTATCACTAGAGGTGCTACCTTTTTCAAAAACCATACATGCATCTTACTTATAGTTTTTTGAAGCATCCTCATACATACTAGAAACCAAAATTTCCACATCTAAGACATTTCATGATAATGAATCTATGCTTCGGTTCTTCCTCTTTTTTTGATATGAACAACATCTCATTTTCAATATCACTTGAAGAACTTTCACTATCACTACTAGAACACTTACTTGCTTTGTCTAGGTAGAAACTCTTCTTGTGCTTGTGAGAATACCTCTTTCCTTGATTGTTGTGCTCATCTTTGTTCTTTCTGTGATGCTTGTGCTTTTCAAAATCCTTGCTCTTAGAATCATGTTTATCTTCATCACTTTCATCCTTAGGAACAGTACAGTCTGTAGCATAATGACCAAACTTTCCGCAATTAAAACATCTTATATTTTTCATGCTTTTGTGCTTTCTAGAGAACTTTCCTTTCTTGCTATAATATGCCTCTTCATCACTAGAAGACTCATCACTCTCTTGAAGTTGTTTACCCTTGGATTTCTTGGTAGCTTTGAAAGCTGCCTCTTTTTTGACGTCAACTTTCACTTGAATTCTCAAATCGAATGCTGCAAGTATACTATGGAGCTCATACTTTTTAAATTTATCCAAATCTTTAGCTTCCTCAATAGCAGAAATATTTTCACTAAATCTATTTGGAAGAGATCTTAAAATTTTATCACAAACATCATTTTCAGCAAGCTCGAGACCTAAGTCTTTCATGGAGTTAACAACCTCATTCATACGAAGCATGTAGTCACTAATATTTTCATCATCATTCATCTTGAGTTGTTCAAACATACCTTTGAAATGTATCAACTTGGCATTTCTGACATTTGTATCACCTGTATGAACCACCTGCAACTGTTTCCACATTTCACTAGTTGTCTTGCAGTGAATTACTTTGGTGAGATATGCTTTCTATAAGCCTTTCAGGATTGCATTCATTGCTTTTGAATTGCTATGATGTAGGAGCCTTTCTTCTTTAGTATTTGGACCATGTATAGGAATAGTGTACTCATCTTCAATTACTTCCCATACCTCATTACCAAGTGCAATTAGATGAACCTTCATCCTTGCACTCCAAAGACCAAAATCTGACCCATCAAGAATAGGTGTTGCGTTGCCACTTGAATAATCCATTGTGTTCTTTATTAGCTTTTCCTTCAAGTTGTTAAACTTTTCAAAGGCACCCGCTCTGATACCAATTGAATAACACAAGCTTATACTAAGAGGGGGGGTGAACAGTATAAGACCTCTTTTTCTTTTTCCTTTATATTACAACATAGTAAAGCAATATTCCCATAGCAATATCAAAGCAATGCATAAAAATCATCCACAAAGCGACAACAATTTTAACGTGGTTCACCCAGAATGGCTGGGCTACATCCACGGATAAAATATTTCACTAAATTTTATCAATAAAAATTCTGGGAATACCTTTCCCGATTACAAAGTTTATGGGCACCAACCCAAAGGAGACACCAATCCCCTAATCTCAAATTCGTGGGCACCAACCCATAGGATACATCAATCCCCTAGCTCTACTCTGGTTGGTGATCCTCTAGAAGACCTCTTCCTCCACTACCCTTAGCAAATGGAACTTTGTCCATAGAAGACACCTGTACTCCCTGCTCTGGCTGGAGACCTCTGTCCTCAACTCTATCACCTCCAAAATTGGTCCTTGAATTTGCACTAAACACAGTCCTTCGATTTAGCATAAATGTCCTTGTTCTCTTTCTCTGATCTGCACCAAACACAGTCCTTCGGTATGGCACAAATATCCTCGTCCTCTTTCTTTGATCTGCACAAAATGCAGTCCTTCGGTCTGGCACAAATGTCTTCGAAACTGCACCAATCTCTGTCCTCAACTGGTCCTCAAATCTGGTTCATAGAAGTTTTTCACAAGCTTCCACTAAAGCTTGCTTGATATTCACCCAAGTCTTCACCAAGACTTGACTCAGATCTGCTTTGCAAGTTCTCACTAGAACTTGCCCAAACTGCTCCATAAGCTCAACAAAAGCTTGCTTAAATCTGTCCAACAAACCCTCTCAGTGATTTGTCCAAAACCATCAAGGCCTACGCACTATCTCCGAACGTCGCAAAAATGATGCACCCAACAACATTGCACTTTTTTGCTCTCTATGCACTCTGCTTCGCACTTAGCTCGATTTGGCATGACTCGCTCTCTGTACACCATGGACTTAACTTGTGCACTATCTTCAAACTTTGCACTTCAACAACGCATTCAATCACTTCACAACTCTCCAAACAACCCTCCTTTTATACTAACACTTTTAAGATCAAAACCTTGATCTTAGTCGGCTGCACAACCCTAACCTACGTCGGCTGCAAACCCTAATCTTCGTCAGCCCAAATTTAACTTTGTCGGCCTCACTGCCTTTGTAATTCTTTTGTAGCTTCTGCCATGAAACTACAACATGTCATGATATCGTGACACTTTTGCAACCGTATACTGTATTTTGCATTTTGTCACGAAATCGTGAAACTTCAGCCTTTGTCGACTTCAACCATGTTCTTGTTGCGATATTGCGACACTTTTTTCTTTGCCAGCATCAACTTTGCTTTTGTCATGAAATCATGACACTTCTATCTTCATAGCCTTCCTCTATGCTTTTGTCGCGAAATCGTGACACTTCTCCTATAGAAGACCTGCACTCTATTTTTATCATGAAATCGTGACACTTTCTCCAATCGAAAGCTGCCATCTCAATCTGTCGCAAAATCTTGACACTTTCTCTTCCTTGCACTCTTGATTGCTTGCACTAGCAAAAACGGAACATGTCACGAAATCGTGACACTTTCGTTGCCTTGTGTTTTTCTCTGCCTTACGCCCATGAAAATGGAACATGTCACGAAATTGCAACACTTTCGCATTTGAGCTCTTCCTCCTTGAATTTGTTGCGAAATCATGACACTTCTAGCTTTCGTATGTTTTCTTTGTAGCCTGTCATGAAATCGCGATGCTTTCAGCTTCCGTATGACTTCTCTACAACCTGTCGCGAAATCATGATGCTTCTCATTTCAGACTCTTCCCTTTGCTGCATGTCACAAAATCACGACAGTTCTTACTTGGAACATTTTCATCTGCAGCATGTCGCAAAATTGCGACACTTTATCTTGCTTCCACTTTGTCTTCTGACTTGTGAAATCGTGACACTTTTTCTCCTTAGCACTTTTCTTTTCTTCGGGTTGCGAAAACCCAACATGTCATGATATCACAACACTTTTTCTCCCGGACTCTCTCTCCTGCATTATGTCACGAAATCGTGACATTTTTTCTTTTGGACTCTCTCTCCTGCAACATGTCGCAAAATCGTAACACTTTTTCGTCCATTCAACCTTTCTTGCAATATGTCGTGAAATCGTGACATTTCTGACTCCAAACATTCTCTCTCCTCTTTGAGTTGCAAAACTGCGACATGTCGCGATATCGTGACACTTTTCTAAAAATATTTCTCTCGCCTGCTTAAGTCACGAAAATGCGACATGTCGCGATATCGCGACACTTTTCTAAAAAACTTTCTCTCTCCTGCTTAAGTCGCGAAAATGTGACATGTCGCGATATCGCGAAATTTTTCCAACTTACTTTCTTTTGAACCTGACATGCCGAACCTTCATCAAAACAAATTATTTTACATCAAATCAAATTCCTTCAAAAGCTTCTTGACATCAATGACAACTTATTCACTTGAGCAAAAGCAATGTACCCAAGGTACCCAAAATTGCCAACATTTTATTGAGTGATAATTTTACTCAATTGAAAAATCACCATCACAGTCATTGTATTGTTAGAAAACCCTCTCTTGCAAAGAAATTTAGAATTTATCCAAGGTTCTTGCTTGCTTAATTAATTTAAATGTGCTTGATTACTTGTAAAAATATGAAGATGTGTTGAAATACCATAGAGGTACAAGTAACTGTTAACAAGAGGTATGTGGTTTGATATTAATTTGATTTAATTTATTCTTTGTTTTTAATGAAATTTGAAAAGAAAATGTAACATTATTGGTCGTTTATGACCATCCTGGAATGGTGATTTAATTAATTTTATCTTATTTTGTTGACAAATTTTATCTTCTTTGGTTAAGAAGATTTTAAAATGATAGAACCTGTGGAGTGCAAGATTTATTTTTGTTTTAAAATCTTAAGAAATACCTTAATTAAATGTGTCCAAATAATTTAACATGTTAGCCTTAAGAGAAAAATTATTTGGATGCTCTAATTACTTCAAAACCCCCATTATTGATTTTAGTGCAAAACAATATAACCTTTTAGGGCTTTGAGTGCTTGATGGAAATTAAAGAAAATAAAATGAAAAATAAATAAAAACAAAAGCTAAGGTTAGAGAAAAAAAATATAAAAATATGAAATAATATGGAAACACAATGCAGAAAAGCAATCAAAATGAGCTACTATAAATTAATTCCTCCTATTCTGTAGAAAAGAGAAGATCATGAACACTAAAACAAAACTAGGTTAGACCTGCATCCACACAATATAAATTTGGTTAAGTGCAAGAGTCTTAGGAATAAAAGCATGTATTAAAATCATTAAATGACATTACTATATCCATGCATAAAACATCATCGAATGAATTCAATACATGTAGAGGAAAATTCTGCAATAAATATTGTATTCAAAATATTATTTGGTTGCATACAAGCTGAGAAAATATCTATCTGCAGTAGCTTGAGAACCTTCCAATCCTTTTCATGCCCTTTTGCTCCAAAAAAATCCAGCCCTTCTTCATATAGAATTCATCATGGAAGTCATTTGACTAGTCTAACTAGTGGCTACAACTTGTTGAACTTGACATTGTTGGGTGTATTGAAGTTTGAGAATGCCTAACGGCACTTATGCATTCAACAATATCATGTCTATCATTGCAAAAAAATAACCATGGTGGTTTGGCTTCTATATTGGCATTAACCATGTGATTGTAAACATGGTTTACTACTTGATTAGTGCTTTGCCAAGGTACTTGATCTTTTATCAATTATGGGGTATTTTGAGGTTGTCAATTCTATAGTTGTTACCACAATTATTTTTTAATATTGTTTTCATTCACCAAATTCTTGATTACCTCTACCATTTTGTTCTTATAGAATCATTATTAGGTTTATTACCAAGGCTGGATGGAAAGAGAATGGATGAAAGTGGTTGATGGAAGGCTACTATGAATAATGTATATTGGCATAGATGGATGATGATGGATGATGATGTATGAAGATGTAGAATAATGTATTGGAGAATTTTTCTAAGGATTAAGGATTGGATAAAAAAATGAGGTGGAGTTTTGCATAGTTTTATTTTGGGATATTTGGGCTACATAAACCATTGGAATGTAGGGTGTATCTTTTCTACCTAAACAAGAGCATCTTCTCCTCTAGCTACTTATTTGAATGCTATAGCTAGTGTTCTATGATTAACATTATAAACCATTTATGCTAAATTAGATTGTAAACCTTTTATATATTATGGTAATCCTTGATATTTATTTGGCCTCATGTTTTGTGGGAACAGATTCATAATCCTTAAGAATATAGTATTCAAATCATGGATGCTTTCTTAAGGATATTTTTGTTAGAAATTTGAGAATTATGAGTTGTCATTGATGTCAAACAATTGATGTCATAATTTGATGGCATTTTTCTAAGGTTCTAAGACAATATGGTAGCAAGAAAAGATGAGGCATTTACCATGGTGGTACTTGCAAAAGAAAAATATTTTATGGTGGCAAAGACAAAATATTTTTCCATGGTTAAGAAAGCAAGCAAAGAGAATATTTCAAACGGATTGTAATATTTAATTTTTAATATTTAAATATCATTAAGAAAGCTTTATAGTGACAAAGGTTTTATTTCGTAAATAAAAACCCAAGGGGGTTTCCAATTTTCAAAGGAATGTCTAAGTTTACTTATTAGTGAAAAAGACCCAAGGCAAATAAAAGGGTTTATTATAATATTTTTTAAAATATTATAAACCCTAAGTCTAATGTTCAAGGCACCAAAGATAAATTAAATTATTCTTTTTAAAAGTCAAAGACGAGTTAATGTCTAATTTTTTAGCATGATTCAAAGGAGGGTCGACATTATTTAAAGTGTGCATGAAATGTATTAATACTCCCTCAATGCTTTGGAAAGACCTTCAATCGATGAGTGTACCCCATATAGAGAAATGACAAATAATAGGAGAGGAAAACGTTTTGTTTTCAGATAGCACGTAGAAGAACAAACAAATTCTATTTTTTCGTGCATTGACGTCATCTTCCAAGGTGGCCCAATGGAAGCTCGTCTTGCACTAAGGCATAGTGGGAAGAGGTTCACGGTTCGATTCTCCCTAGCATCGGTTTTGAAGTGTTTTATCCTTTTTGATAGACATGGCAGAAGATAAAGGGTGGAGGTTGCGTGTTAGGTCTCAACTGCTTGGCTAGCGCAAGTGATCGAGCACTACACTTAGGAGTTTGGGGTTGAAGGGTTGATTCCCATATGTGTTAGCAAGGAGATTAATTTTATAATGTATGCTCTAAGTTGATTAATGTTGGCAATGTTTGACGGATATGATTTGGTGTATAGTCTTGGTATATATGAGGTATAATGGGAAACTAATTTTTACATAATATTATAAGGGTATTGTTGTCATTTATTTTATATATGCAAATGTTGGAGTGATAAGGTGTAAATGGTTTATTTAAAATTGTAAATCTTTGTTCTTGGACATTAAAGTGGATTGGAAATTATTTTATGAAATTGGGAGATAAAAGGTGTAAAGGATGATTTTATTATTTGTAATTCTTGCTTTAAGAAAAATAATTTCTTGAGAAAGTTTTGTTGAGCTTTAATGCATTATCCTTGAGAACAAAAGAAGAGTCCTAGAACATTATTCTCAAATTTCATTGAGCACCTTTTGAGGGAAAATTCATGTGGATATTTTGAAATAGAATCTTGCTATCTAACCCTTGAAGTGGCACAAGAAGGATTGGTTGATTGTGAAATAGGGTTTAAGGTCATATTATCTTCAAAGAAATTAAGAGGTATGGGCACATCACTCCTTGTTTAAAGTGTTTGTTGAAGTGAATATTTTATGGATCATAAGGTGGAGATAAAAGGATTGTTTGATAAGCATTGTTGGAAATGTTTGAGTTAGGATTTGTGCTTCATGGTTGAATTGTTTGGGAATATTTGGGATAGAATTTGAGAAAAATCTATGCTTCTATTGTTGAAAGGGTTTGAGACATTTGAGCTAGAGATTGTGAACTACTTGTGCTAGGGTTGAAGACAAGTTAGTGCATCTTTGTGAAATATTTTGAATATTGATTTGAGAGATATTGATAGCAATTGTGAAAGTGTATGAGATAAATTTTATGATGGAAATTGTGCATTGGTGTGATTGATCTTTGAGAGAAAATTTACAAGAAGAATAAACTAGTTTTGGTTATACATTTTTTTTTATTTGATTTGAAAGGTATTTGGTAAGAGATAGAGAGTGGTTAATTGAGTACAAGATTTTTGAGTGTGAAACATATTGATTTTTTGATAGAACATATCATTATCTATATGTTCTAGAGGTTAAACAAATTTTGAATGGAATTTATCTATTTGAAGAAAGAATTTTTGAAAAATATATAAGCTTGGTTTGTATGCAAGGTTTGGAAATATTTGAGTAGAGTTGATAGTAGGTTTGGTTGTTGATTTGATCAAGCTTTTGTTAAGGCTTGAGATAAATTTGAGCAAAGTTGATAGCAAGTTTGGTTGTTGATTTGAATGTTAAGGCTTGAGACAGATTTGAGCAGAGTTGAGAGCAGGTTTGGTTACTGATTTGATCAAGCTTTGTGTTAAGGATTGGGGAATATTTGAGATAGAGTTTGGTGTAGATTTATGAGTAGAGTTAGAGCTTATTTATGCTAGAATTTGAAAAAAAATTAGTACATATTTGAGACAGATTTGAGAGCAAGCTTTGGAGGTAATAGAGCAAATAGGATAACAGTCTCTAGTGGATAAAGATCCATCATATAGTGCAATGGGTATATAGGTCTTCTATAGAGAGAGATCTATAATCCAGAGTAGTAGAGGCAAAAGTATTCTAGAAGATCACCAGCCATAGAAAAGGATATAGAGTTCTCCTATGGAGAGAGATCCACAAACCAGAGGAAAGGGGATAAAGTTCTCCTATGGAGTGAGATCTATGAACCAGCTAGGGAGATAGAGTTCTTCTGTGGAGAGAGATCCACAAAACCATTTGATGAGATAGAGTTCTCCTAGATCAAGTTACACGAACTAGAGAAAAGAGGAAAGAGTTCTCTTGTGGAGAGAGATCCACAAATCAGAGCATAGAGGATTGGTGTCTCCTTTGGATAGAGGTCCATAAACATTGTAATAGGGAATTGATTCCCAAGAGATTTGTTGAGAAAATTTAGAGAAAATATTTTCTTCGTGGAGTAGCCCACATTGGGTGAACCACATTAAATTTATGTCTCTCTTGTGTGTGATGATTTGTGCATTGCTTTGATTACTATTATTGATATTTCCATTGATAATATTGGATAATATTTTTTGGGAAAGAAAAGAAAAATTGATCTTATACTATTCACCTCCCTCTCAGTATAAGCCTATGTTCTTCAATTGCTATCAGAGCAGTTTCCTTCGAAAGATTCTAACAGCATGAAGGAAGATATTACAGGAACACAGATGGCATATCAGAATGGATCTTCATCAAATAAGGCACCATTGTTCGATGGAAACAATTATGCTTTTTTGAGCATAAGAATTAAGACTTACTTGATGGCACAAGGATATGAGACATGACAATCAGTTGAGGATGGGTTCACACCTATAGCTAATCCTCCCACATATAAATATGGTAAGCTATTGCATGTGAATAATGCCAAGGATATGAATGGAATCTTGAGTGGATTACGTGAAGCAGAATTTGTGAAATTTATGCATTGTAAATTATCAAAAGATATATGGAATAAATTGAAGCAAACCTATGAGGAAAATAAAAATGTCAATATGGTAAAACTACAAAACCACAAGAAAATATTTGAATATTTGAATATGTAATATGAGGAAGACATTGCTACATACTTAATTTGTGTGGATGATATTTTTAATACCATGCATGTACTTGGATTTGAAATTGAAGACTTCAATTTTTCTCAAAAAATTTTAAGGTCACTCCCTATGAGGTATGATGGAAAAGTTTAAACTATAGAAGATATGAGAGATATTGATTAGTTGACTATGGATGAGTTACATGGAATTCTCATAGCTTATGGTATGATAATAATAAAGGATCCCAACTCCAAGAAAGAGGTATATTTCAAAACATCAAAGAAGACAAAAGATAATAAACCAGAATCAAGTGGTGAGTCAAGCAGTGAAAAAGAACCTAACTATGGTAGAAGAAATAAGGACTCAAGAAAGCAAAAATGTGTGAAAATAGTGAAATTTTTTAATTATGGAATTTTTGTCACTATGCATCTAATTGTCCATGAGCTAGAAGCAGGATCAGTGAAGAGAAATAGGATCATAAGAAAAATGAAGGAGGAAAATCTAGGTATAAAAAGAAAAATAGGTATGGTCAAGCCAAGCATGAAAAGAAATTCTTTCAAAGGCACAAGAAGAGTTTCTGCATTAACAAGATAGGTAAGGCTTCAAGTGACAATGATGAAATATCCTTAGATAGTGAAGAAGAAGATATTCTATTTTTAGTAATAGAAGAAGAAGAAAATTCTCCTGTTGAAGGTAAAGTTAAAAATTATGAAGTTTCTCTTGAAGACCAAGAAGTAGAAAAAGATTCAAAAAATGAAGAGGAAGGCATAGTAGATATAGAAGCAAAACTTATTGCTGCTCTTAGATAATTGAAAACGTTTAGAAAGCAGAAATCAATACTAAATACTCAAGTTCAATAATGTGAGGAATAAAAAGAAAAGCTTATACAAGACCTGACAAACTCAATAGCTAAGGCAAGTAGACTTAAAGAGGTCATGAGTGAAAATTTAGAAGCAAAAGAGTCAGAATGTGAAATATTAGAATATGAGATAATTTCACTAAGGATGGAAGTAAAATATTCTAAGGATAAGCTACACAAGTTTGGGAAATTTTTAAAAACTTTGAATAATATTATCAATGCACAAATATCTTCATCTATCAAAACAAAACTTGGTTTTGAATAAGGACAAGGAAACAAGAAGAAGGGTCAAGCTCAAGCTCAAAATAAGAGGAAGTTTTAGAGGAAGAGAGTGAAGAAGAAATTAATACTTATGAGGATAAGTTGAAGAATAGAAGCTTCACTAAGAAAGGAATCAATGCACAAACAAGATATAGAGATTATCACAAAGAAGGACTAAGAGACTGGTGGACTCAAGACGAGATTTCTTCAAAGGATATCATTTTTCATGTAATCATTTTGGTCACAAGGCTATGCATTGTAGGACTCATGGAAAGGAGTATGGTTTTACTAAGATAAATTTAAAATATGGACATCTCTTTCAAGGGTATTGCTACTCTTGTAATCGATTTGGTCATAAAGCAATCCACTGTAGGGTTCATAACAAAATGAGTATGGATTCACCAGGAGGAACTTCAAAATAGTTGCATCTTCTAAGAACTACAATATTAAGTGTTACAAGTACAATAATCTAGGGTATAAGACCAAATGGTGCAGAACAGAGCTTCCAGAGACAAGCAAGAATAGGGACACTCAAAAGGATCAAAAGGGTATGTTTGGAAAGAATATTGACAAAGAAAAGAGCATTGTATGCTAGGAGTAGAAATACTTCCACCCCAAAATTAATCACCTCAAGGAGAGGAGGTGGATAGGGGTCTGAGCTAAGAGTCTTATCTTTAGCCCCAAAGGAGTCCCTTTGCCATTTATGTCAAATAGGGAGATATTTGAGTAAGGGTGAGAGCATTCAGTCAGGGGAGCAGTTTCTCAGGGGGAGCAGATTTGGAATCTAATGGTTTGGAAAAAGAATTTTTAGAAAAGGGTTGCTATGATGAGTTGTCATTGATGTCAAAAGATTGATGTCATAAGTTGATGGTATTTTTCTAATTGTCTAAGGTAATATGGCAGTAAGAAAATATTAGGTATTTGCCATGGTGGTACTTGCAAAAGAAAAATATTTTATGGTGGCAAAGACAAAATATGTTTCCATGGTTAAGAAAGCAAGCAAAGAGAATTTTTCAAAAGGATTGTAATATTTAAATATTATTAAGAAATCTTGATAGTGACAAAGGTTTTATTTGGTAAACAAAAACCCAAGGGGTTTTCCAATTTGAAAAGGAAAGTCTAAGTTTACTTATTAGTGAAAAATACCCAAGGCCAATAAAAGGGTTTACTATAATATTTTTTAAAATATTATAAACCCTAATTCTAATGTTCAAGGCGCCAAAGAAAAATTAAATTATTCTTTTTAAAATTCAAAGAAGTGCCAAAGTATAATTTTTGAGCATGATTCAAATGAGGGTCGACATCGTTTAAAGCGTGCATGAAATGTATTAATACCCCCTCAATGCTTTGGAAAGACCTTCAATCAATGAGTGTACCTTGTATAGAGAGACGACGAATAAGAGGAGATGACAATGCTTTATTTTCAACTAGCACACAACAGAACAAACAAATTCCATTTATTTGTGCATTGATGCCATCCGCCAGGGTGACCCAACAACAACTCGTCTCGCACTAAGGCATAGTGGGAAGAGGTTCACGGTTTGATTCTCTTTAGCATCGATTTTGAAGTATTTTATATTTTTTAGCAAATGTGGCCGTCGATAAAGGATGGAGATCGTGTGTTAGGTCTCAATCGCTTTGCTAGCATAAGCGATCGAGCGCTGCACTTAGGAGTGTTGGAAATTTTGAGTAGTTGTGTTGTCATTGATGTTAAGAGTCAATGTAAAGTCAGTGCAAGAGATTGAAAAAAGGAGGGTTAAAATATTTATATTTTAAGCCCAAGATATTTGGTTTAGAGCTTCACATGATTGGTCAAAAGGTTGGTTAAATACCTTAAAGAAAGGAGATACCTAGACCTAAAGGAAATAATATTATAATATTTATTATTATAATAGTAAAGGTGTTAATATAAGGCCTAAGGTTAAAAAGGAAAAACACCTAGGCCCAAAGGAAATAATATTATAATATTTATTATTATAATATTAAAGGTTAAAATAAAAGCCTAAGGTTACTCATAAATTAATTATAATATTTATATTATAATTAATTTATAATATAAATTAATTATAACCCTAAGTAAGGGTTGGGCGCAAATATTAAGTTTAATATTTATCCCTGCTTATGTTCGAGCAAGGAAGGATTATGGTATTTATACCATAAGGATTAATGGCATTAAGTCTCCAAAATTATATATGCAAAGGGCTAATAAATTATTCAATGCAATTTTTGCGAGCAAAGCATAGACGAAGCTTTTTATTTTTAAAAGCTAAGGGTGGTCTTTGGACGCTTAAAGGGAAAATAATGCACGTCATTATTACCATATGTACGGGTGGCTTAGTGGTAAGGCTTGGCAGTGTAAGGCATTGGCAGAACATAGGTCCCATGTTTGATTCCTGATGACAGTGGAGGGAAGATTTTTTGTTTCGAATATTTTGCGCCATCGAAGGTTACAAAATACGGGAAGCACATAGTGGTGTTTGTGTGGGTGCACAACCCAAGTGGCAGCCTATCCAAGGCTAAGGCACTAGGCAGGCAATGAATGCAAGTTCGATTCACGTGGAGTGCATGGTGGTGTTTTGTGATGCGCAAGAAATTTTTTATTAAAGTGGCTAAGGTATGATTAAATTATTTTTTATTATTGCTATATGTTGGAGATTATAAGGTGTGTGCAAGGAATATCATTTGTGCATTTTGAAGTGAATGTTGGGTTAAGAATTGGAGAGTATAAGGTGTATTCAAAGGACTTTATTATTGTAATTTGAAATTTATTTTGAGTTAGAATATTAAAGTGTTTGGAAGGTTGAAATTTGGATTGAAATATTCTATGTTGAGTTGGAGTTAAAAGGAGTTATAGGGATATTGTCATTTTATTTGATTGAGTGAATGATCTATTGATTGGAGTTATTTTTAAGGAAGGATTAATAAGGTGTATTTAAGTCTTGACATTTTATTGTATTTCTTGTATGGTGAAATATTTATTAAGGTAAATATTCTTGTGGAGATTTTAAGATAGACTATTGTTATCTAACCTAGAATTAGCATAAGGATTTGGTTGTGAGTAAAATAGGTTTTGAATATATCTCCATCAAAACAAAAAGGTATGGGCACATCATATTTTGATTGAAGTATTGTTGGATTGAATTTTGTGAAATATAAGGTGGAGTGAAAAGGATTGATTGATAGTATTTTTGGAAATATTTGAGTGAGTTTTTATATGCATGATTGGTGAATATTTAGAGAAAATTGGAGGTAGAGATTGAAGATTATTTGAGTTAGGGTTTGAGACCCACATTGTGCTCTTTGTTTGAAGAAGTATGAAAACACTTGTTTAAGGTTTATAAGCAAGTTGTGTTTCATTGATTGAATGATTGAGTGAAAGTTCTTGAGCATTGGTTTTGAGTGATATTAAAAGTGAATGTGCAAATATTAGAAATAAGATTTGAGAAAGTGATAAACTTAATGATTGAGTAGAACATATTAATTTTTTGATAGAGTACATCATCCTTTTTATGTTCCAGAGGTTAAAATAATTTTGAATAGAATATATCTAAACTGCTTCAAGTTAAAGGAATTACTTTGAATATTAGAAAAATCAATTGATAGCATTATGTGCAAGATTTGATATTGGTTGAGCATGTGTTTGAGAAAATTTGAGTAAGATTTTGTTAAATTTTAAGGACAGATTTGAGTGATCTTTTGTGAAATATTAAGTACATAATTGAGCAAGCTTTTGTGAAAGCTTGTAGGCAGATTTTGGCAAAGTCTTGTTGAATACTTGTAGGCACAAGTCTTGGTGAAGACTTGAGAGCATATTGAGCAAGTTCTTGAGAGGACTTGAGAGCATATTTGAGGTAAGTCTTGGTGAAGACTTGAGAGAAGATTGTGTAATTTCTTGACAGGACTTGAAGGAAGATTTGAGACAAGTCTTAGTGAATACTTGAGAGTAGATTGTGCAAGTTCTTGAGAGAATTTGAAGACATATTTGAGGTAAGTCTTAGTGAAGACTTGAGAGCAAATTTGAGGTAAGTCTTGGTGAAGACTTGTGAGAAGAGTTGATTGATTAATTTGTTCAAGATTTGTGTTAAGGCTTGAGGAAAATCTAAGTAGAGTTGATTTGTGATTGGATCAAGCTTTGTGTTAAATCTTGAGAAACGATTTGAGGACATAGTTTGGTGCATATTTGAGGAAAAATCAGAGACATATTGAGAGCATATTTGTACTAGACCGAGGACAAAGCAGAGGACAATTATCTCTAGTGGATAGAGATCCATTAGCTAGGGTAGTGAGGATAGAGGTCTTCTGAGTGAGGACAAAGGTCTTTTGAGTGAGGATAGAGGTCTTTTGTGGAGAGAGATCCACAAGCCAATGTAGCAGGGGAAAATTCTTCTAGAATATCACCAACCAAAGTAGAGGGGATAGAGTTCTCTTATGGATAGATTTCCATGAACCATAGTAAGGGGAAAGAGTTCTCCTATGGATAGAGTTCCATGAACCAGAGTAAGGAGAAAGAGTTCTCCCATGGATATATTTCCACGAACCAGAGCAAGGGGAAAGAGTTCTCATGTGGAGTGTGATACACGAACAAGCTAGGAAGATAGAGTTCTTCTGTGGAGAGATATCCATGAACCAATTGATTAGATAGAGGTCTCCTAGATTGAGATCCACGAACTAGAAAAAGGGGAAAGAGTTCTCTTGTGGAGAGAGATCCACAAATCATATCATTAGGGGATTGGTGTCTCCTTTGGACAGAGGTCCATAAATATTGTAATAGGGAAGTGATTCCCAAGATATTTTTTGAGAAAAATTTAGTGAAATATTTTCTCTGTGGAGTAGCCCACATTGGGTGAACCACGTTAAATTGGTGTCTCTATTGTGTGTGATGATTTATGCATTGCTTTGACTATTGTTGTTGATATTTCCATTGATTATATTGGATAATATTGGAAAAGAAAAGTAAAATTTGATCTTATATTGTTCACCCCCCTTCTCAGTATAAGTTTGTGTTCTTCAAGGAGTTTGAGGTCGGAGGGTCAATTCTCGTCCGCGCCAGCAAGGAGATTAATTTTATAAGGTATGCTCTAATTTGATTAATGTTGGCTATGTGTGGTGTTTGGCGGATGTGATTTGGTGTATAGTCTTGGCATATAGGAGGTATAAGGGGAAACTATTTTTTGCATAATATTTTAAGGGTATTGTTGTCATTTATTTTATATATGTAAAGGTTAGAGTGATAAGGTGTAAATGGTTTATTTAAAATTGTAAATATTTGTTCTTGGACATTAAAGTGGATTGAAAATTATTTTATGAAAGTGGGAGATAAAAGGTGTAAAATATGATTTTATTGTTTGTAATTCTTGCTTTATGAAAAAGAAATTTTTGAGACAGTTTTCTTGAGCTTTAATGAATTATCCTTGAGAACAAAATAAGAGTCCTAGAACATTATTCAGATTTTATTGAGCACATTTTGAGGGAAAATTCATGTGGATATTTTGAAATAGAATCTTGCTATCTAACCCTTGAAGTGACACAAGAAGGATTGGTTGATTGTGAAACACGGTTCAAGGTCATATTATCTTAAAAAGAAATTAAGAGGTATGGGCACATCACTCCTTGTTTAAAGTGTTTGTTGAAGTGAATGTTTGTTGGATCATAAGGTGGAGATAAAAGGATTGTTTGATAAGCATTGTTGGAAATATTTGAGTTAGGATTTGTGCTTCATGGTTGAATGGTTTGGAAACATTTGGGATAGAATTTGAGAACAATATGTGCTTCTATTGTTGAAAGGGTTTGAGACATTTGAGCTAGATATTGTGAACTACTTGTGCTAGGGTTGAAGACAAGTTAGTGCATATTTGTGAAATATTTTGAATATTGATTTGAGAGATATTGATAGCAATTATGAAAGTGTTTGAGATCAATTTTATGAGGGAAATTGTGCATTGGTGTGATTGATATTTAAGAGAAATTTTACAAGAAGAATAAACTAGATTTTGTTATACATTTTTTTATTTGATTTGAAAGGAATTTGGTAAGAGATAGAGAGTGGTTAATTGAGTACAAGATTTGTGAGTGTGAAACATATTGAGTTTTTTATAGAACATATCATTCTCTATATGTTCCAGAGGTTAAACGAATTTTGAATAGAATATATCTATTTGAAGAAAGCATTTCTGAAAAAAAAAAATATAAGCTTGGTTTATGTGCAAGGTTTGGAAATATTTGAGTAGAGTTGATAGTAGGTTTGGTTGTTGATTTGATCAAGATTTGTGTTAAGGCTTGAGATAAATTTGAGCAGAGTTGATAGCAGGTTTGGTTGCTGATTTGATCAAGATTTGTGTTAAGGATTGAGACAGATTTGAGCAGATTTGAGAGCAGGTTTGGTTACTGATTTGATCAACCTTTGTGTTAAGGCTTGGGGTAGATTTGAGATAAATTTTAGTGCAGATTTATGAGAAGAATTAGAGCTTATTTATGCTATACTTGGGACAAATTTTAGTGCATATTTGAGACAAATTTGATAGCAGGCTTTGGAGGTGACAGAGCAAATAGGATAGCAGTATCCAGTGGATAAAGATCCATCATCTAGTGCAGTGGGAACAAAGGTCTCCTATAGAGAGAGATCTACAAGCCATAGCAGTAGATGCAAAATTATTCTAGAAGATCATCAACCATAGCAAAGGAGATAGAGTTCTCCTATGGAAAGAAATCCACAAACCAGAGCAAAGAGGATAAAGTCCTCCTGTGGAGTGAGATCCATGAACTAGCTAGGGAGATATATTTCTTCTGTGGAGAAAGATACACAAAACCAGTTGAGGAGATAGAGTTCTCCTAGATAAATTTCCACAAACTAGAAAAAAAAAGGAAAGAGTATTCATGTGGAGAGAGATCCACAAATCAGAGCATAGGGGATTGGTGTATCCTTTGGATAGAGGCCCATAAATATTTTAATAGAGAATTGATTCCCAAGAGATTTGTTGAGAAAATTTAGAGGAAATATTTTCTCCGTGGAGTAGCCCACATTGGGTGAACCACATTAAATTTATGTATCTCTTGTGTGTGATGATTTGTGCATTACTTTAATTACTGTTATTAATATTGCCATTGATAATATTGGATAATATTGTTTGGGAAAGAAAAGAAAAAGTTGATCTTATACTATTCACCCCTCCTCTTTGTATAAGCATATGTTCTTCAATTTTTGTATCATATTTAACTAAAACAAAATACCCATTTTCTATGCTATCAAGCCTATAGATGAATTATTCTACTATTGATGCCCAACTAGTAATTGAATTATCTAGTAATATCCTATACCATAAAGTATATTTATCACAAAGATAATATATTAGTGAATGTATTATTATGTCCTCCTCATAAATACAGTGACTTGAGTGTTGACAGCTTTTTGAGATCTAGTATCATATTTTTTGTTCCTATCAAATGTAATTAAAGCTTCCATAGCTATTGTGGGAATAGGAGAATAAACCAATAGGTTTAAATGAATTTGATAGGTCCAATCAAAATGTTAATTTTGATTCCTAGCACATGCTCTTGGATTATTTTGTTCAGAAGGTTGGTCATAATATTGGTGATGAGGAGGGTGTATTGCATAACCACAAGGTGGATACAAATGATATGAAGGGTATATATGGGGGTAATAAGGTAGAGGATAATGAAGTGGTAGACTTTGGTAAGCCTATTGTTGATTAGGAGGTGGTTGAAAATTCTATTTTAGAGGGGGATAGTTCAAATATATCTATAGGATTTATTTATTTTAAGGAGGTAGATCTTGTACATTTTGCTATGCTTGGTTGGTTAGATGTAGTGTTAGTTCTTGGGTGTTCCATTTGGACACCCTTAACCCCATTTATCCAACCATCACTTGTGTATTCAAGGCAAAGTATTTATTTAAGCCTAAGGACTAACCTAGATAAATGTTGGAAGTATTTAACAAACTAGATACAAATGGACTCCATGCCAAAGGGGTACTCATATGAGGTATATTCTATGTACCAAAAGATAGTTTAGTTATATATCTAATTTATGAAAAGCAATTTGGTTATACAGTTGTTCACATCAATCGATACCTAGTACAAGGGGTTGGTGTGAGTTACTATATGAGTTAGATTAGACCAAATTGATTTACTAGAGTAGGAAAATAACTAACTTGTTGGATCAAGTACCCAATTTGTGGTGTCCTGAAGCCTTGCCTAACTAGATCATCCATGGGATCTTTTACTTTTGATGAGGTAGGATTAGATACTGAAACCTCTTCAAACTCATCTTCTTGATGTGCCCACATGATAGTTTGTTTCTCTCTTTTCTTTAGCATTCCTTTAGTGATATGTAATAATGTCTACCACTTCATATGTTTTACCATTTTTAATCCTGAGATCATGTATAGATGTACCTACATAATTAGAATTCAAAGGTCAAAATTTGCAAATATTTCCTAAAAATTCAAAAATATGTTATTATAAGCAATTCACTCACAAGTTGGAACAACTTGCTTGTAATTATGGGTGATTTGATAGTAGCATAGAATTGTATAATATGATAAAAATATTTATAGTATTACATTATTTGGTACCTTGAGTACCATTGTAAATATTTAGATTAAGAAGTGTATTTGTCAAAAGTTTGTGTTAAGATGTAAAGTGTGTAATCAAATAGGAGTTATGAGTGAAATGTTTCATATGTGCAAGTGTCACTTATTTGTGAAAGTTTTCATGTGTGTAAGTGAAGATTCATATGTGATGTATCAAGATTAGAAGTAGGAAGTTATGTAATCATGAGAGAATTTATCATAATGTAAGAAAGGCATATGAAAGGTTGCATCTCCCATAAGTTTGAGAAGAGAAAATTTAAGAGTATTGAAGAGTCTTATGTAAAGTTATATATTGATGATAAGGCTCAATGGTTTGTAATAGAGAATGTACTGAGATTTAATATTATAAATAAATATATATATTTTTTTATATTTATATTATTGAGATTAGATGTGATTATAGGATCCTATATAATAAACCTATGATATCTTTAGGCCCATTTTCCAATAGTGGTATCATAGCCATCTTATTTCAAATTTATGCTAGTGAGAGCCACTTGAGATTGAGTCATTTGAGATAAAGAGAACATGAGATTGGAAGTAGAGGATTGGATATCATTAGAAGGAGATATTGCTGAAGTGATTATTGAAGAAGACAATTTGGAGAAGATTATTAGATAATGATTATTGATAATTTAGAGGAGATTATTAAAGGGAAAAATATTGGAGGATTAGAAGAAATATTATTGGAGTATAATATTTGATTCCTAGAGTGGTGAATATTGCTAGAAGACTAGTTATTTGAGATTGAACATCATGAAGGAGACATTGAATTTTTTGGGGGGTGAAGTGATCAGAGAGTGAATGTCATGGAGAAGACACATTTGAGCATTGAAGGTGAAGTGATCCAAGAGTGAATATTAAATAAGGACATCATGGAGGAGATACTTTGAGATTTGATAAGAAAATAATATTTTTGATATGTGACATAAGAGTTCAGTGAGCTATAAAGAGGATAGGGAAGCTATACACACTCCAAAGAAGCTATACATAGTCTAGAGGAGCAATGCATAGTCCAAAGTAGCAATATGTAGTTTTATGAGCAAAGAGTTTGCAAAAATAAGATACACATAGTGGTTTAGATAGCAAGAGAGCAATGAAGAAGCAAATACACATAACAAAGTTGTTTCATAGGATATCTAGAGAATATGGATGTATGAAGAAGGCTAAAATTGTTGTAATGTCTTTGAAATGGCTAATTGTGTGTCACAAAAATCCAAAGTTATTTTTGGAAGATTTTACCTAAAGAGAGGAATTCAATTTGCCCTGACAAAACATTTAAATAAGCATAATTAAAGATGATATTTAATATTTTGGGCATGCGTGATTATTTGGGGTGCACATTTGATTTAGATTAGATTTCTTGGAGTTCTAAGGTGTATATTTTAATTAAAATATTAAGGTATTATTTTTTGGGAGATATAAGGGAATGATTTAATAATAAATTAATGAAGTGAATGGAGAGAGAAGACAAATAATTAATTAAATATTATAGAAGAACATTTAAAATTAACAAATTAAAATTTTTATTAGGGATATATAAGAAGGAATTGAATTTTTAATTTAGATATTGCAAGTTTAAATGAAGGAAGGAGAATTAAAAATTGAGAATTGGTTTATGAAGAATTTGCTTAAAGGATTGAAATTGATTGATTTAGGTTGAATGAAATTTGGAGAGATTAAGGACTTGAAATTGGAAAATAATTTTTTTATGGAAAACACAAATATCTTCTTTTCTAAATCACAAATTCTAAAATGCCCAAAATTTACACCATGGATGATGAAAAACTTTGGGATATAGTAAATGGAACAAATAACATGCTAGAGGGTGAAATTGGAAAACAAAAATTTAAGGATGATGATGCAAAATCTCTTATGCCAATCACATATGACATAACAGATGAAATTCAACCATATATAAGTGAAGTAGAGACTTTAAAAATTTCTTGGGAAAAACTATGAAAAATATTTGAAGGAAAGAATGAATCAACCATTTTGCATTTGCAATCATAAGTGTATTCTTTATAAGTTCATAGTCGAGAAAGTATAGAACGTTTCCTTCAAAGGATAACAAAATTAAAAGCCAAGTTACTAACTATGGGAGAAAATGTGGAAGACAAGTTTCTTATCGAAGTTACAATAAGAGCACTCCCAAAGATATTTAAAAATTTAGTCACTTTTGTTCAAGTGCTATCCTTTGATGAATTAGTTAACGTTCTTCAATAATATGAAGTAGAAAATCTAGTCATAGATGAGATATCTAAATATTCTTTGATATCAAATAAAAATGTATCAAATTATATCATTCCATCATCTCAATATCAACCTGAGTGGAGAATAAAATATTATCACATATGCAATATGGAAGGTTATACCACGAGCTATTGTAGATATAATTCTTTGAATTAAAGAAATCAAATGAATAGACCTTTTCAAAGGTTCCAACCAAGATAATATCAGTCTCGATATCCACCTATGCAACAACAACAACCAAAAGAATAAAATAAAAAAGGAAACTTAGTTCAAGAAGTTTAAGAAACAAAAAATGAGGGTGAAATTGAAATAAAATCCCTTATAGAAAGAATTATAGACAATGAAGACCAAATTGGGGAAGAGTGTAACAAGAATGATAATGCAAATCATTCAAAAATTTCTAAAGGCATTGATGTTTCTAATAACAAAATGAAATTTTCTAAAAAAAAGAACAAAAACAAATGAAAAACATGGATTAAAATCAAGAAAATTTCTAAATTATAATATTTAAGAGAAGACCAAACTAAAAACTTATCACAAGTAAAAAATTGTACATTATGGGTGGATCAGTAAATTAGAATGGAATAGGATTATGCACATGTTCAAATATTTTTATGGATAAAAATAAAATTCTAACAAGCATTGGAAAAAATTGGGTTAATACGATAGTGCCAAAACTTCAATCAATGTTGAAACTAGAGCCAAAGAACAAAGACAAGATTTGAATATTCAAGGCAAAAGCATTCATACCAAATAATGTCATATGAGGGGTGTTGGAAATATGGCATTATTTGGTACCTTAAGTGTCATTGTAAATATTTAGATTAGGATGTGTGTTTCTCAAAACTATTGTTAATATGTAAAGTGTGTAATCAAGTAGGAGTTTGTTGGCATTTTTGCCACACTGAATTTTGCATTGTAAAATTCTAAGTATACAAATTAAACAATGCAATTTTGTTGGCCCGTGAAATATTTTGTGTTGTTATTGTTTTAATTTGATATTTTTAATTTCATTCTCAAATGCAAAGCAAGTGCTTTCACTCGCTTTCCCAAGCACAATTAAGCGCCAGTAATTTCATTGGAGAAAATAGAAGTTAAAGCTCCAAATTGGTTTCACCAGTGAAAATAAACTATAGTGCTTCCTCTGGCGAAAATAATTTAAAGCGACATCACTGGCAAAAGAAAAGTGCAAGGAAGGGAATGTGCCATCAAAAAATGTCTAAGGAACAAAGGCATCAACATTAATTGAAAGTGCCAGCGAAAATGTAATCAATTGATTTCATTGGCAAAAGTAGGTAAAAGATGCATTAAGACGATTTCGCCCAAGTTGGAGCAAAACCAATGAAAAGCACCCAAATTGGAGTGAAGGGAGGATTTTACAAGTGAAGAAAAAGACAAGTTAAATGATTTCACCTGAACTTATGCATTCCAAGGTGATTTCACCTTTTTTGGGGTGAATTACTATTTTTAGTTAATTTCAGGGCAAAAATAATAGATGGGCATTGGTCAAAGTCAATTTTACCATGGGATAAGCAAAAACAATGATTTTCACCCCTTTTCCAATGAACTAGATGGTTTCACCCAAATTTGAGCGAAAGCAAGAAAGAGCACCCAACTTGGAGCAAAAAGCAATGAAAATGGCATCTTCCTGAGTTGGTCAAAATCAATTTCACCCCAAATAGGAGCGAAATTCATTTTTGCCCTCCTTCTAGAGTGAAATTCTATTTTTGCTCAACAACACATCAAAATCACTTTCTAGAAAAATTCATGGCAAAACATTTAAAGTGGACGCAATTTCCAACGAAATTAATCACTTTTTCCCCCTCTTGCGGTGAAAGTAATTTTTGCTCCATTTCCTGGTGAAATCACTACAGAATAAGAAAGTAAAGGCAAGAAAGAAAATTTTGGGTAAACTTCCTAAAAGTGATGGTGAAAATTCCAAGATGGGTGAAAATATCAAATGAACTTTTCGTCCTCTCTTTTGGGTGAAATTCATTCTTATATTTCCTCTAAATAAAATCTTCTTTCAAAGGCACTTTCTACACAGATCGTTTTTGGAAAGCCACCATTTGATCACTAAAAGCATCATTATCCTCCTTATCGATCATATTCGTGATACCCCTTTTGTCTGCAATTTTGAATTCTAGTATGCTAATGCTATGTCATATGGAAATTTGTCCAGCTAATATGATGACACAAATTTTTAAACAATTTTCTAGATTTTTTTCTAGCCTATTACAAAGCTTAGATTTAACAAAATACAGTGCACTAAAAACCTTCTCATTTTCCACAGATCCCAAAATCATTGTTTGACATAATTCATATAAATAAAAGTATTCACTAATCATATCTTGTAAGATGGTACTTGGATATAACTTTTACCACAAACATGCAATGGAACTAGTCTCATGGATATTACTCAAAAGTGATGCTTGATGAGCCATTGTTCTTCCAAAATGTTGTGATTGTTGTTTTAAAAGATCTTCATTGAGTATGCCTTTTATTTCAACACCATTGACTTCCACACTTTTACTAAAATGCTTAATAAGGTTGCCCATATACTTAATAAACATCTATTGTGTAGATTTTTTATCATTGCAAGAATCTCAAAACAAAGGGTTAACAACACCCATGCCTCAAGTAACTCATGTCTTTGAAACTGATCTCTTATCTCTTTTGTCAATGATTTTGCTATGTTGAACATTTTTTTCTTTGTATTGTGTAAAAAAACTCGTATCTATTGTGTATTACACAAACTTTTTCAACGTTGTCAGTAACTATACTTGACTATATTTCATAATAATATAGGTTTATTATCTTTTCATGAACATTAATACAAATATTATCATTAATGTCAAACTTCAAAAAACTATTTCATCTTTCACGTTTGTCAATGTTTTCCAACTTTCAAATCAGGGATCTGTAAAATCTGGTTCGGACACATATAACCTGTCAATAATCACAAATATTTGCTTTCTCATCCTCATGAAATCAACGATATAGATAGATCTCTCTTGTGCAAGTTTAGTCAATCTATTCATTTCTTGTAACATTGGAAGAATACCACATAATGTTAAAAGAGTTTCCAAGTTAGTCAAACGATGGGCTACAATCGCGAAGATTGTTGCCCTCTCAAATAGGTTACCCCAAGAATTCATGTCAAGAAGAAAACAATAAATTTTGATCCTACCCCCTTGATCTTTGTTGGTTACTTCCTCTTCTTTGATGGGGTCTCAAAAGGAAACCCATGAGCTATTGGAGGCGGAGGTATCTTATTTCTCAATGGTAAAATTAGTGTGAATTTTATTTTTGGGTTGGGCCTCTCTTCAAAAATAGTGCTAAGGCTAATACTCAAAAATTGGATTCGATTTTAGAAAAGGAAAAGGGATGTGATTCAATTCAAATATTTGGCGATTCGAAACTCATTATGAAAGCCATCAAATTTGGTCATTGTAAGTCCATCAACATAGGGTATGTGACAAAGATTATCAAGATTCTATTGAAGCAATTCTCCAAGATAGAATTACATCATGTGTGCAAAAAATATAACAAGAAAGTAGATAATATGGTTAATGTTGGAGTGAACTTAACTCTTAGAACATGGCATATTTAGCAAAACCTTGCTAAACCTGAATAACAATTGAGAAGACCTACAATTTTAATAAAATCGTAAGAACACAATCAAATGTTATAATAATAAAATCAAATCTACTAACTCAAATTTAATTTTTCCATTCCCTATATATTTTATAACTATTTATTTTATACAATATAATCTTAAAAACATTATAAAAATTAAAACTAATTTTTTATAATAAAATTATGTAATTAAAATTTCAATTTTAATTCTTACAACTTGAAAAATAATAAACCTTAAACAAAATTACCCAAACCTTCAAACTCACATAATTGACAAATCTAATATCTATTTGTATTTAGTTTTTATATGAGGTAGGAATGCATGGCTTTGAAAGGTAATGCCGTCAAGAATATGCTCAGCGAGGATAGGCTAACGTTGATAACCACAAAATGACGATGTGCGGGGGTATGGTTGCCCTTCTATGGGTATGCGGTCAACCCTCTCTAATTGAACTCGTATAATTATTCTACTATTTCTTTAGTTCTTTTTCTATTAATTTTTTTTTTTAAAGAATAATCAAATAGTATGGTTTATTGTTAAAATTTTAATCATATTTAATAATATTTTTAATTTTAAAAATTAAAAATGTTAATTTTATAAAAATAAAATAAATAAAATTTACATTTTATAATTTAAATTATAAATATTAATTAAAAATTAAAAATATTTATAGTTTAATTAATTTATATTTTAAAACTAGGTAGATACAACATACCAAAAGAAGAGGCGAATTGAGATTAAATTTTTATTTAAAATAATAAGTTTAAATATTATTAATAATTATATAATTGTAAAATTATTGTTTTAATATAATTTTAGGATGTTTTTTTTTGGCTAGATAATAAGGTGTTGTACTTGTGTCTTTCACTTTTGATAAATTATAACTATATTTTTTAGAGTTTGAAAGTTTACAAAGAAATCTAACTCTCTTTTCCATCTCAATTTAGATGTTGTAGCTAGAAATCTATATCATTTTACATAAAATATTTGAAATCTTAATTTTCATTTATTGGATTTTTTCATTTTTCAGTATGAATATAAATATTCCAAAATTCAGCATCTTTCACAATACTAAAACTTCACCTCTACTATCTATGCATTGCATCTTAGTAGAGTAATATTTCCAAAACAATGCACTATCATAGTTTGCTTTACTGCTTACTGTATCATGATTGCCAAGTACAACCATAAAATAATAATAAATAGTTTATATGAAAACACATTATTGTTATAAATTAAAGCAAATATTACCAATAGAAAACATTAAAGTAAATCTTAATCATTATTTGATTCGGACGGTTTCAGCCAAACATACTACTTCCTCTAACCATGGCAAGGAGAAAATTATCTTCACAATCCTCAATCAAAACCTCTCTATTGGCTAGCCTATCTACCCATTTGTTTCCTTCACTTAATGTATGTGTAAACCTAATTGCTTTAAACTATTTCCACAATTATCTCTTGTATGTTTCATTTTCTTAAAATTGCATTTATTAGTATAAGAGAATCACCTTCCATCCATAGTCTGTTCCATTTCATTTGTTTGAAATTTTTTTACCTTTTTAAAGTCATTGAAGCTTTAGCTTCATTATTAATTATTTGTCTTAAATCAATTGAAAGCATAATGAGACAAAATCTCTCTATTATTTTTAATTATTCCTCCGCCTGGTCTATTGGGTTCAAACCACATCTGTTGCTCTTTGAGATTTATACCATCATCGTCCATGTGATGCACATTCAAAGGATTCATATCAGAGTACTATCTTTGCAACAGACATGCCCCAAAATTTGGACATAGATCTCTTCTTGGTAAACGGTCAAATAAACAATTATCAATCCGCCTAATGAAACTTAAAATATACTAATATTATTATATGGCTATGATCATAGTGCCCAGTGGACATCATGATAGCGCTGGAAACAAAAACGACGACGGGACATCATGATAGCGCTGGAAACAAAAACGACGACGGGGCACAAAGGCAGTTTAAATGCTCCTCTGCACAATTCCCTTAATCTCCCGTAATTAAGGGAAACCCTTAATGTCAATATCGATTCGCTTCCCTTCCATGAATACACCCAACAACGCTGCCATGGACTACATTTATCCAGCTATATGCCTTCTGCTTGTAGCGCTTCCCCTGATTGTTTTATCCTCCTTCAAGAAGGATAAATATCGTCTACCGCCCGGCCCACCGGGATAGCCTATCGTGGGCAACCTTCTCCAAATCAGGCTCTCCTCCCAGCCGTTCCACGCCTACGTGGGGATCTTGAAGAAGAAATACGGGCCAATCTTCACCCTCCGCAAGGGGGAGCACCCCATGATTATGGTGGGAAGCCACGAGCTGGCCCACGAGGCGCTGGTGCAGCGGGGCGCCAACTTCACCATGCGACCAACCCCGCGTGGGCCTCGCAAGTTCGTGAGCAGCAACGGGATGAGCATCAATGCTGCTGCCTACGGTTCCACGTAGTGCGCCCTGCGCAGAAACCTTGTGACCGAGGCGCTCAGCCCCGCCGCCATCAGGTCCTTTAAGCAGGGGCAGGAGTGGGGGATGAAGGTCCTCATGGAGGAGGTGAGCAACGAGGCCCGGAGCAACGGTACCGTGGTTGTGGTGCACCATCTGAGGTATGCGGCGTTCTGCATACTGCTGTATATGTGCTTCGCGGTGCGGCTGGAGGAGAAAGCGGTGAGAGAGGTGGAGGGCGTGTTGAGGGATCTGCTAATCAGCGGAGGGGGCTTGGCGTTGGAAGACACGTTTCCGCTGCTCGGTCTCTTTTTCAGAAAGCGTTTGCGGCGGATGATAGCGCTCCGGCAAAGGCAGATCGAGACGGTCGTTCCGCTTATTTGGAGACGCCGGGAGGCCCTGGCTAAAGGGAAGGCAGACGATTGCAGGTAATGGACGAAAATCTTCCTATCTTTACGTCCGGAAATTTTTTGAATTGGTGAGTGCTCCGAATATTATGCATTTAGTGTGTCCGAGACAAATAAATGTCCATTTTGCTGAGAAGCTACCCAAATGTCTTTAGGGCTACCAACTGGAAAATTTCAGCAATTTTGTGGGATGAAATATTTTCCGTAAGGAAGTCCGATGGAGTTGCAGTGAAAAATAGATTCTATTTCCCATGAAATAGAAAAGAATAAGAATGGTATTGCAGTGAAAAATAGATTCTGTTTCTAAAATGCCACACAGACATTTGGCTGTCATCCCCTGATTTGTTTTTAGGCTGCTTACGCCGTCTTTTCTTAAGAAAGACTGCGGTTTCTTTGAAAATATTCCAAATTATACGCTTGCAAGTCAAGATGGAAAAGGCTTTTTTTTTTTTTAAGGTGAAGATAGGCTTTTGATTTAGTTTTTAATATGTATATATATAAAAGAGATTGAAACGTTGAAGATAATTTTTTTGTTTTTAATATTCTGAATTTTCAGATTTAAATTATATAATATATATCATTGAGATTTAAATTAAATATATATTTTTAATATTTTTTATTTTAATTTTAAATTAATTATATTATTACGCCTAAAGGGGTTCTTACAATGGCAGACATCGGGTGGAGGTCATACATGTCACAGGGTACACATTTGTTTTTTTTATTAAAAAAAGCCGACGTTAACAAAAACATTTAAAATATTTAAATTAGCTTATATTTAGAAACGTCATTTAAAATATTTAAACTAGCTTATATCTAAAAACGTCGAGAGATATTAATCCAAGGTGTCTAATTTGGAGATCACACCCCCAAGAAATGAGATAGGCGCCTCTAGATTGATTACTCTAAATGTCTTTTAATATATATCCTTTATACCTAAACTAGTATATATAGTTATGTATAATTATACATATTTATTTAGATTGTAGTTTAAAATTTAATTCTTTTAAAAAAATTTAATAAATTATATCAACAAAATATTATACCTATAGCTTATTTTAAACTTATTTTTGCAGTTTTTAAGTAGTGTGAAATTCTCCAGTCCTTATGAAAATTTGATTTTTCACCGTTCTATTATAATAGAACCGTTATTTCTTCCTTTAAAAGCACATTTTAACCGGTTAACCTTTTGATTTTCACACTGTTTTTTTTTTCCATGGCTTTTTGTTTGTTATAAGGGCTATGTGCAGGGACTCTTGCAGAGCTGTATCTACTTGGGTTTTATTTATAAGTTAAAGGAATTTAAATTCAGAGCTGCTTTAATTTCCTTTCTTGGACGAAAAGTCCATGAACGACATTATAAGTAAACATTTAATAGTCTATCTGCCTTCGAATGTCCTCGGCTTCAGAATTCATTTCCAGAAAGCCCCTCAGAGGAAGTGCAATGAAAAGAACAGCATTTTTTTTTTCCTCTCTGACAAGACCATGTCTGTTATTAAGGTTTACTCAAAACACAATGAAATGCGGTATTTCACATGCACTTTGAAAGGCAGAAAAACACTGTAAAACAAATCAAGAGATGTTGCTCGGCATTTTCTAAAATCCAATTTAGCAGGTTGCAGCTCCTACAAATATTCTTTCAAAAGTATTCCAACAAAATATAATAGAATGCATTTTTTCAAAGGCAATTTATACCATTTTAGTAGCGGAAATTATCAGCACCACATAGAAGTTTTTAATTTATTTGATGTCATTATTATCTTCCGGCAGGGCGTACCTGGATTCCCTGCTTTCTCTGACAGTTGACGGCAGGAGACATTTGACGGAGATTGAACTGGTGACGCTGTGCACGGAACTCATCAACGCCGGCACCGACACGACGACCACGACAGTCGAGTGGCTCATGGCCAATCTGATGAAGCACCCCCACATCCAGGCCAAGCTCTACGACGAGATCATCGCTGTCGCCGGAAAGGAAAAGCCGTTGGATGTCGACGAGTTAAGCCGAATGCCGTATCTGGAAGCGGGGGTGAAGGAGACCTGAGGGGTACCCGCCGGTAAAGGTCGTTGTCCCGCATGCCGTCACGGAGGCGTGCGCCCTCGGCGGGTACGACATTCCAGCCGGCGCCATTGTGAATTTCTGCGTGGGCGAGATGGGCAACGATCCCAGGGTGTGGGAGAATCCTGGGGATTTCGTTCCCGAGCGGTTCCTCGGGGCTGACGTCGATATGACCGGGAGCAAAGAGATCAAGATGATGCCGTTTGGCGCCGGCAGGAGAATTTGCCCCGGGGGGCTGGCTATTTTTCATGTGGAGCTTATGGTGGGGCGATTGGTGCAGAAGTTTTAAGTGGGAGTGCAAGCCGGGAGAAACAGTGGATCTGGAGGAAAAGCAGGAATTCACCACTGTTATGAAAAATCCTTTGCAGGGTGTAGTGAAAGAAAGATAAACAGGTCTAACACTAGAATTGCGTGGAATTTAAAGGACACCGCATAGAGCTATACGTTTGAACATAAGTCTCAGACTTACGTTACTGACTTTTTGTCTGTAAAGTTTTTAGCATTGAATAAAAGTTGTAATCAGTGTTTAACTAGTATTATTAATGTGGAACGAACTCCACTAGTGCTGCCTTTAGCCCGTAAGCCACCTTTAGCTCTCAACCGGTAGATATTATGTTGGAGGAGAGATTAGACATAGTCCCTAGACATATATCAAGATTCAGAGCATGTGGTAATATCATAATAGTGGATAATTACTTTAAACAAGAGATAAACATTTAATGTTATTTGATTTAAATATTGGAGTTTTTTTAAGGTTAGACTTTCTTCAAAAAGGGACTTTTCCTAAAGGATTAGATAGCAACCAACGCAGGTTCTTACGTAAGCGAGATGTTTGTTTTGTAATTATCAAAAATACTTTATATAGAAGATATTTTGAAGGTATTCTTTTAAGATGGCTCAATTTAGATGATTTTAAAAAAGCGCTAAGTGAATTCCATGATGGATTTTGTGGAGGTCATTTTAGTGGAAGTGGCATTGCTAAAAATCTCCTACGAATGGGGTATTTTTGGCCTTCCATGGAAAAAGATGCAAATGATTATGTGCGTCATTGTGATAAGTGTCAACAACATGCAGACCTTTTTCATGCTCCTACTTAAGAACTGCAAGTCATATCTTTTCCTTGGTCCTTTTTCAAATGGGGCCTAGATATCATTGGTAAAATCAATCACATCTCCTCAAATGGCCACAAATTCATCATAATAGCAACAAAATATTTTACAAAATGAGTAGAAGCTATGCCACTAGCTTCTTGCATAGGAGTCCAAGTATCTAAATTCATTTTTAATCAAATTATTTGTAGATTTGGGATTCCATCAACACTTATTTCTAATAATGGAACATGTTTCAAGAACAAAGATATTAAGAAACTTTGTCAAAAATATAAGATCCAACATCGATGGTCCACTCCATATTATCCACTAAAACTATTGAGCAAGGTGCAGAAACAATATTGTCATTGTTGTCAACACAGACAGATAGATCAGTTGATGCAGTGGACAGGAGTTCAGAGGTCAGTCAGAGCATGTACAGTGAATATCCAAGAAGACAAAAGTGGCCAACATTCAAAAGATCAAAGAAAAAGACAAGTAAGAAAACTATCACGATTTCGCGACATATCGAAGGAGAGAGAAAATGCTGGCAAAACTGTCATGATTTTGTGACATATCGAAGGAGAGAGAAAATGCGGAAAAACTGTCATGATTTCGTGACATATCGGAGGAGAGAGAAAATGTTGGCAAAATTGTCATGATTTCGTGACATATTGGAGGAGAGAGAAAGCATAAGGAAAACTGTCATGATTTCGTGACATGTTGGACGAAAGAGAAAGTGCAAGGAAAACTGTCATGATTTTGTGACATGTTCGAAGAGAGAGAAAGCGTAAGGAAAATTGTCATGATTTCGTGACATGTTCGGAAAGAAGGTGCAAGCAAAGAAAACTGTCATGATTTTGTGACATGTTCGGGGAGAAGGAGCTTGCAAAGAAAAGTGTCACGATTTCATGACAATCTGCAAGAGAGGCAGTACGGACAAAAATGTGTCATGATTTCGTGACATGTTTGAGAGAAAGAGCTTGTAAGGAAAAGTGTCATGATTTCATGACAATCTGCAAGAGAGGCAGTACGGACGAAAATGTGTCACGATTTCGTGACATGTTTGAGAGAAAGAGCTTGCAAGGAAAAGTGTCACGATTTCATGACAATTTGCAAGAGAGGCAGTATGGATGAAAATGTGTCACGATTTCGTGACATGTTTGAGAGAAGGAGCTCGCAAAGAAAAGTGTCACGATTTCGTGACATGTATGGTTTTCGTGACCCGAAGAGGAGAGATAGAGTAAGGAGGCGAAAGTGTCATGATTTCGTGACATGTTTTATTTTTATGGGCCAAAGACAAAAAAGGCACAAGGCAGCGAAAGTGTCACGATTTCGTGACATGTTCTATTTTTGCTAGTGCAAGCCAAGTAGAGTGTACGAAAGCGAAAGGTGTCACGATTTCGTGACATGTCATGTTTTTGCTAGTGCTTGCAGAGAAGAGTGTACGGAAGCGAAAGGTGTCACGATTTCGTGACATGTCATGTTTTCGCTAGTGCTTGCAGAGAAGAGTGTACGAAAGCGAAAGGTGTCACGATTTTATGACATGTCATGTTTTCGCTAGTGCAAGCAGAGAAGAGTGCAAGGAAGCGAAAGTGTCACGATTTTGTGACATGTTCTGTTTTCGCTGGCAAGAGACAGAGAAGAGCTCAAGGCAGCGAAAGTGTCACGATTTCGTGACATGTTCTATTTTCGTAGGTGCAAGCTGAGAAAAGGACAAGGAGGCAAAAAATGTCACGATATCATGACATGTCATGTTTTCATGGGTAAAAGGCGAAGAAGAGTACAAAGAGATAGAAGTGTCACGATTTTGTGACAGGTCACAACAGCACGATTACGGATAGTTAACTGAAGTAGAACGACAGTTACAGAGGTAGTTGTAGAGGAAAATCATGCAGCCAATATAAGAAGAGTCAATTGAAGTTAGTGTGACAGTTGCATGGGCAGTTACAGATAGAAATCATGCAAGCTAAAATAAGAACAGTGCATTAAAGGAAGAATGACAGTTACAGGGCACGTGACATAGTGAAACCATCGAGCATCCATTACACTATCAGTCCGAATCAAGAGATAGAACTATTAATAGGTTGCATGCAGAAATACTATGCCAAAAAGGAGTTACTCATAGAAGTGGCTATTGATAGTCTGCATGAGTAAATACGAAAGTTAAAAATAGAGAGAAAAGCCTGTTATAAAAGGAGGTCTGCGTGAAGAATTAAGTTGTCATTGAATGTGTGAAAGTGCTACCGAAAGAGGGTTAGAAGAGTGTTGTAAGAGAGCGACAAGCAGAGCAGTAAGTGTTTACTATGTTTTGATAAATTATAGACCAGTCAGGGTCTTGTAAAAGTGAAGGCATTTTTATGTCATTGATATAGCTTTCAAAACTGTGATCCAAGTTGGTGCTTGGATAGGGGTTGGTGCTCCTTTCTATTGGTGCAGATAAATCAGGGGTTGGTGCTCCTTCCAGTGGGTGTTGGTAAACGGATTGTAAAATTGGTGTTTTGCAAAGGCTGGATTTGGACCGTAGTCCAAGCAGTCATTCTTGAGGAGTAGCCAAATTGGTGAACCTCGTTACATTATGTGTTGTGGTGTGCTCTCTTGTGATAATTGCTTTACCTGCTTATAAGTTCTCTTTGCTTCAGCTTTAAGAGTTGTAGATTTGAATTTAAATAGCTACACTGATTCACCCCCCCTCTCAGTGTCATTGTGAGAATATCAATTGGTATCAGAGCAAGGTTCCTGAACAAGCTTAATCAGCTAAGGTGATCTTGGAAGAAACACAATGGCAGGTGGTGAAGGATTCTCATCAAACAAAGCTCCTTTGTTCGACGAAACTAATTACTCATTCTGGAGACTCAGGATGCAGACATATCTGTGTGCGTTGGGATACGACATTTGGGAGTCAATAGAAAGTGGATACACAATACCCGCTACTCCTCCAACAGATACTTTCGAGAAGAAAAAGTTTGAGAATAACTCCAAAGCAAAGAATGCCATAATGTGTGGGCTAGTAGACAGTGAACTGATAAGGATCATGAGCTATAAAATGGCAAAAGACATGTGGGACAAACTGAAGAGCATTCATGAAGGAGACAACAAGATCAAGGAAGCCAAGCTACAAACGCATCGAGCTCAGTTCGAAGCATTAAAAATGAATGACGATGAGAACATAGAGGCCTATATGCTGAGAGTCAATGGAATCATTAATGCGATCAGAGGACTCGACGAAGAAATCGAAGATGCGGTCGTCGTGAAAAAGGTACTTAGAACTCTTCACAAAAGATTTAATTCTAAAGTTTCTGCAATAGAAGAAGCTAAAGATCTAAATAATTTTAGCATGGACGAGATGCATGGTTCTTTGACTGCATACGAAATGAGAATAGGACAAACTAAGCCCATAGACAGAGAAGCTGCTTTTAAAGCACACAAAAATATAAAAGCTGAACAAGAATCTGAGGATGAAGAGACATCGGATGAAACGAAAGCTAACTTTGTTCGAAAACTTATAAAGGGAAAAGGAAAATATAGAGGAAAGTTACCATTTAAGTGCTTCAATTGTGGAGGCGTCGGTCACTTTGCAGCTAAGTGTCCAATGAATGAGAAAACCAAAAGTGATGAAGGGTCACACCAAGAAAGAAGTGACTGGAAGAAGAAACCAAATTTTAGAAAAAGCAACTTCAAAAGGAAAAGTTTCATATCCAAGAATGTCAGCTCTTCTAAAGATAGCTCAGGTGAGGATTCTGAAGAAGAAATAGGTGAAGCTCTGTTCATGGCATTTGAAGAAGAAAAAATAGAAGAAAAATAGGAAGGTGATAAAAACATTAAGGATGAGGCTGAAGTATATCTGGAAGGAGAGTTGGTTGCTGCACTTAAAGAGTTGAGTACAGAAAGGAAAAAGAATAAAAAGGTCTCAAGAAAGCTTGAGGATGCGAATGACATAATAAACAGTTTGAAAGTACAGACAAAAGAATTTAAGAAAATGTCAGAAGAACTCGAAGTACAATTAACCATGAAAATAGATGAGTGCAGCAAACTGGAAGAAGAGATTGTTGTCTTAAGAATGCGGCTAGAAGAAAAGAATCAAAAATTGAGTTGCTATCACAAACTTGAAGGAAGTTCTGCGAAGCTTGAAAATATTATAAATAGTCAGAGGACTACAGGCATCAAATTTGGCTTGGGCTTTGTCGAAGGAGAATCGTCAAGTGGATCAAAGGCCATAACTATAGAACCAGTAAAGAAAGAAGATAAGATCAAGGTTGATCAAGGAAAAACGAATCATGCAAAAGAAAGCAACAATGCCAGGCACGAGAAGAGTGCTGACAATGAGGGATTCACAAACGTCACACATCAAAGGAGAAGAAAATTTGTGGCTCCTACTACAAAATGGCAAAGACCAACTCCCAGGTTCAATCAATCCTTTTCTGGTTATTGTTTTAAATGCAATGCTTACGGTCATAAGATTTCAGACTGCATTTATAATATAGGACAAAGAAATTTCACCAGTAGAAATGTCTTTTCACCCTTGATGGATTATGCAGTAGAATGCTATAACTGTCATAACTTTGGACACATTGCAAGAAACTTGTAGAAGCACATATGCAACAAATAAATATCAAGGAAGAAGATCTCAACCAAACAGTTTAAGGCAAAACAAAAAATTCCTAGAAAAACATGCACAGGCTACTGACAAAGAAAAGTCTAAACAAGTGACCAAAACTATAGTCAAACCAGAGTGGAAAGAAAAGGAGTGAACCAAGGAAGAAAAGGAATCCTTGATTGTACAGACAACATTCAAAGCACAGAACAAATCTGCACCATGGATATTGGATAGTGGATGCTCCAGTCACATGACAGGAGATAAACAAAAATTTGAAAAGTTACAGAAATATGAAGGGGGCTCTGTAAAGTTTGGAAATAATGATGGAGCCAAGATAGTTGGCAAAGGGTCAATCAAGATAAGTGATGGAAAGATCAATTCCAAAGAAGTTCTGTTTGTGATTGGTTTGAAGCACAACTTACTGAGCGTAAGTCAAATCTATGACAGAGGTCATGAAGTCATCTTTAAGAAGCAGGGTTGTGAAGTCAGAAAAGCACACAGTGGGAAGCTGATAGCTACTGGATCGAGGACTTCTGGAAATCTATATACTCTCTCAGAGACTTCAGAAGGAGCATGTTTGATTGGACAGGAAGATGAAAATTGGCTGTGGCACAAGAGGCTTGGTCATATTAGCTTTGACAATCTGGTAAAAATAAGTTCAAAAAGGGCAGTAAGAGATATACCCACCATTGGCAAACCATTAAATAGCATCTGTGCTTCATGCCAAAAGGGGAAGCAAACTAGATCCACATTTAAATCAAAGGAATACTTCACCAAGAAACCTTTAGAGCTAATTCATACCGACTTATGTGGACCCATGAGAACACAAAGCATAAATGGTGACAAATACTTTATGTTGTGCATAGATGACTATTCCAGGATGACATGGGTACTATTTTTAAAGCTTAAATCAGATGCCTTTGAAATGTTCAAGACTTTCAAACACCAAGTTGAGAATCAAATAGGAAAAAGAATTAAATGCTTAAGATCAGATAGAGGAGGAGAGTTTATCTCAGAGGAGTTTGCAGAGTACTATCAAAAATATGGGATCAAAAGACAGTTTTTCGTAGCAAGGACACCTCAGCAGAATGGTGTTGTTGAAAGAAAAAATAGGACAGTGCAGGAAATGGCATGGACAATGTTGATAGAGAACAAAATAGCAGACAGATTCTGGAAAGAGGCAGTTCATACTACGGTTTACATCCAAAATAGGTGCATGTTGAGGACACATGAAAGCAAAACTCCTTATGAGCTATGGTTCGGCAAAAAGGCAACAACAAGATACTTCAAAGTCTTTGGCAACAAGTGCTACATCAAAAGAACTGAAGATAATCTTGGTAAGTTTGAAGATAGAGCTGATGAAGGAATTTTTCTTGGCTATTCGACAAAAAGCAAAGCCTACACATGCTATAACAAAAGGCTAAAGAAAATTGTGGAGAGTGTCGATGTTAAGGTTGATGAAGGTAGGGAACGAGAAATTAGCTATGAAGAAAACTACCCTATTTATGAAGAAGTTATTGAAGGAGATGAAGAAAAGGAAACATAAGAGAATAAGGAAATTGACCCAGATGATTTAAGTATTGATCCAGAAGTAGAAGAAAACAAGAAATTCAAAACAGGCAGCTGGCAAAAAAATCATCCCAGAGAGCAAATTATTGGGGACCCCATAGTTGGTATTCAGACAAGGAGAACAGTAGTAAGGAACTACTCTCTATTATCCAGCATTGAGCCCAAAAATGTTGTTGAAGCAAGCACAGATGAAAGTTGGATGAAGGCAATAAATGAAGAACTAGATCAGATTGAGAAAAACAAAACCTGGGAGTTAGTACCAAGGCCTGCAAATAAAAACATAATCGGTACTAAATGGATTTTTCAAAACAAATTGAACGAAGACGGACAAGGTTGTCAAAAATAAGGCAAGATTGGTCTGTAAAGGCTATGCTCAAGTTGAAGGTATTGATTTTGAAGAAACCTTTGCACCAGTGGCTAGACTCGAGGCAATCAGAATGTTTCTGGCTTTAGCTGTACACAAGAATTTCAAAGTTTATCAGATGGATGTGAAATCAGCATTTCTGAATGGAAAACTTGAAGAAGAAGTTTATATTGAGCAGCCAGATGGTTTCCAACTCGGTGATAATCCCAACTTTGTTTGCAAGTTGAAGAAAGCTTTGTATGGCTTGAAACAGGCACCCAGAGCATGGTATGCAAGGCTGGATAACTATCTTATTCAACAGGGGTTCAAGAAAGGTATGGTGGACAACAATCTATATGTCAAAATAGAGAATGGCCATCTTATTGTCCTTGTTGTTTATGTAGATGATATCATTTTTGGCAGCAGCAATGATAAGTCTTGTAGAGACATAGCAAATAAAATGAAGAAAGAATTTGAGATGTCTATGATTGGTGAACTTTCTTATTTCCTCGGACTGCAAGTCAATCAAAATGAAAAGGGCATTTTTATCTCTCAAGTTAAATATGTGAAAGAAATGCTGAAAAAGTTCACAATGGAGGATAGTAAACCTGTTAGCACTCCCATGACGACAAGTTGCAAGTTGAGCAAGGATGACAAATCTTCGGATGTTGATCAAACCATGTACAGATCTATGATTGGGAGCCTGTTGTATTTAACAGCCACTAGACCAGATATCTTGCAGGCAGTTTGCATGGTAGCAAGATTTCAAGCTAGTCCCAAAGAGACTCATGTGACAGCTGTGAAGAGGATTCTTAGATATCTCAAGGGTACTATGGAGTATGGATTATGGTATCCAAAAGGTAAGGACTTCACTCTTATTGCATATTCAGATGCAGATTGGGCAGGATGTATAGATGACAGAAAGAGTACCAGTGGAGGAGCATTTTATCTTGGAGACAGGTTGGTAGCATGGCACAACAAGAAACAAGAATCAGTCTCTCTATCCATAGCAGAGGCAGAATACATTGCAACAACGTGTTGTACGCAAATATTATGGATGAGACAAACCCCGAAAGATCTTGGTATTCACTTCAAAGAGCCAATTTCAGTTAAATGTGATAACACCAGTGCTATTAACATCTCGAAGAATCCGGTTATGCATTCTCGAACCAAACATATTGCAATCCGGTATCACTTTTTGAAGGATAAAGTTGCGGAAGGTGAGGTTAAATTGGACTTTGTTCCAACTACAGAGCAAGTAGCGGATATCTTCACAAAACCGTTGCCCAAAGAAGTTTTTGAGTACCTTCGGAGTAAGTTGGGCGTGGTCACGTTTCCCAAAAATTGACTAGATATCGGGACCACATTCTCAGGGGGAGCATTCATGTATGTGTTTATATCTTTGCTCATATTCTTGATTTTTACTAACTATAACAATTTTTGCCTGAGAATGATGTGCATAGACTCAGGGGGAGTCTGCAGCAGCCCTTTGGTATTATTGTCAAAGGGGGAGAAGAATTACAAGAAATTGCACATGTGTTGCCAACAATTCCAAAGGGGGAGATTGTTGAGCAAGGTGCAGAAATAGTATTGTCATTGTTGTCAACACAGACAGATAGATCGGTTGATGCAGTGGACAGGAGTTCAGAGGTCAGTCAGAGCATGTACAGTGAATATCCAAGAAGACAGAAGTGGCCAACATTCAAAAGATCAAAGAAAAAGACAAGTAAGAAAACTGTCGCGATTTCATGACATATCGAAGGAGAGAGAAAATGTTGGCAAAACTATCATGATTTCGCGACATATCGGAGGAGAGAGAAAATGTTGGCAAAACTATCACGATTTCGTGACATATCGAAGGAGAGAGAAAATGCTGGCAAAACTATCATGATTTCGTGACATATCGAAGGAGAGAGAAAGCGCAAGGAAAACTATCATGATTTCGTGACATGTTGGACGAAAGAGAAAGTGCAAGGAAAACTGTCATGATTTTGTGACATGTTTGAAGAGAGAGAAAGCACAAGGAAAACTATCATGATTTTGTGACATGTTCGGAAAGAAGGTGCAAGCAAAGAAAACTATCATGATTTCATGACATGTTCGGGGAGAAGGAGCTTGCAAAGAAAAGTGTCACGATTTCACGACAATCTGTAAGAGAGGCAGTACGGACGAAAATGTGTCATGATTTCGTGACATGTTTGAGAGAAAGAGCTTGCAAAGAAAAGTGTCATGATTTCGCGACAATCTACAAGAGAGGCAGTACGGATGAAAATGTGTCACGATTTTGTGACATGTTTGAGAGAAAGAGCTTGCAAGGAAAAGTGTCACGATTTCACGACAATTTGCAAGAGAGGCAGTACGGATGAAAATGTGTCACGATTTCACGACAAGTTCGAGAGAAGGAGCTCGCAAAGAAAAGTGTCACGATTTCGTGACATGTATGGTTTTCGTGACCCGAAGAGGAGAGATAGAGTAAGGAGGTGAAAGTGTCACGATTTCGTGACATGTTTTTTTGTGGGCCAAAGACAGAAAAGGCACAAGGCAGCGAAAGTGTCACGATTTCGTGACATGTTCTGTTTTCGCTAGTGCAAGCCAAGTAGAGTGTACGAAAGTGAAAGGTGTCACGATTTTGTGACATGTCATGTTTTCGCTAGTGCTTGCAAAGAAGAGTGTACGGAAGCGAAAGGTGTCACGATTTCGTGACATGTCATGTTTTTGCTAGTGCTTGCAGAGAAGAGTGTACGAAAGTGAAAGGTGTCACGATTTCATGACATGTCATGTTTTCGCTAGTGCAAGCAGAGAAGAGTGCAAGGAAGTGAAAGTGTCACGATTTCGTGACATGTTCTATTTTTGCGGGCAAGAGACAGAGAAGAGCTCAAGGCAACGAAAGTGTCACGATTTCGTGACATGTTCTATTTTCGTAGGTGCAAGCTGAGAAAAGGACAAGGAGGCAAAAAATGTCACGATATCGTGACATGTCATGTTTTCATGGGTAAAATGCGAGAAGAGTACAAAGAGATAGAAGTGTCACGATTTCATGATAGGTCACAACAGCACGATTACGGATAGTTAACTGAAGTAGAACGACAGTTACAGAGGCAGTTGTAGAGGAAAATCATGCAGCCAATATAAGAAGAGTCAACTGAAGTTAGTGTGATAGTTGCAGGGGCAGTTACAGATAGAAATCATGCAAGCTAAAATAAGAATAGTGCATTAAAGGAAGAACGACAGTTACAGGGCACGTGACATAGTGAAACCATCGAGCAGCCGTTACACTGTCAGTCCGAATCAAGAGACAGAACTATTAATAGGTTGCATGCAGAAATACTATGCCAAAAAGGGAGTTACTCACAGAAGTGGCTATTGATAGTCTGCATGAGTAAATATGGAAGTTAAAAATAGAGAGAAAAGCCTGTTATAAAAGGAGGTCTACGTGAAGAATTAAGTTGTCGCTGAATGTGTGAAAGTGCTGCCGAAAGAGGGTTAGAAGAGTGTTGTAAGAGAGCGACAAGCAGAGCAGTAAGTGTTTACTGTGTTTTGATAAATTATAGACCAGTCAGGGTCTTGTAAAAGTGAAGGCATTTTTATGTCATTGATATAGCTTTCAAAACTGTGATCCAAGTTGGTGCTTGGATAGGGGTTGGTGCTCCTTCCAGTGGGTGCTGGTAAACGGATTGTAAAATTGGTGTTTTGCAAAGGCTGGATTTGGACCGTAGTCCAAGCAATCATTCTTGAGGAGTAGCCAAATTGGTGAACCTCGTTACATTGTGTGTTGTGGTGTGCTCTCTTGTGATAATTGCTTTACCTGCTTATAAGTTCTCTTTGCTTCAGCTTTAAGAGTTGTAGATTTGAATTTAAATAGCTACACTGATTCACCCCCCCTCTCAGTGTCATTGTGAGAATATCAAAAAATTTGATCAGGTCATGATTGGCATACTTAGTTATATCCTACCTTGTGGGCTTATTGAACCAGTGTTCACACTCTTACAGAAAATTCCCCTTTTGTCTTAGTTTATGGTACTGAAGTTGTCTTCACATTCGAATTAGAAGTTCCTTCCTTAGCTCTTCTACTCCAATATGTTGAAGTAGGAGATGAATATTGTGCTGGAAAACTAAGTTAGTTGGAACTTCTAAATGAAAAGTGGATTCATGCTCTAGAACATCTTTACGCTTATCAAGAGAAACTCAAAAGAGCATGTTCAAAGAAATTTCATAATCAATCTTTCAAGATCGGTGATTTAGTTCTTAAATAAAACCAAAAAATACTAATGCTCAAAAATGCCTTAAAGAAAAATTTCAACCTAATTGGCTTGGACCTGTTGAGTGTATATTTTGCCCAATTGCAAAATACCACCACATGCAGAGTATTGAATAGAAAACTTTCTCTTGAAAAGAAACCAAATGACAAACATTCAACTTCTCCAAGGTTCTGGTAAAATATCTAAAGATTTTAATAGTGCCAGAAATAATTCAATAATGCATGTGACCATAAACAATGGGGCTTTTACTGGTTCTAAACAATGCTTAGTAATTGAAATATCTAACTAAAAAACCTATGTAAAATAAAAGCATTTCTTTTTAGGGTTTTTTAAATTGATGCTACCCTGAATCCCTGTTAGTAAAGTATTTTATCTTCACTTAAAAGTTTTCAAATGATAAAATGTAGAATTTTCCACCTCATTTTAATGTTCGTGCCTTTAAGATGAAGTAAGTTTTAGGTAGTTGGGTTCATTTTATCTTCCTTATGTTGATGCCACTACCCTAATAGTAGTTAATAGAAGTTAGCATGTTAGCAATGTTAGCAAAATTAGCTTTCATTTCTTATCTTCATTTAATGAGAAATAGCAGGTTAGTATCCCTCCTAAACCATGTGTTTTATCTGAAAGCTTAGATTAATGAATTTTGGAGGTGCAAAAATTTTGGAAAATGACCAAAATGGAAACAACTTGAAAGCTTAAAATTTTTGGAAATGGACCAAAATAGAAATGAAACTAAAAGGAAATTAACATAAATTATGGAAAAGGACCAGAATGGAAATAAAAGAAACTAAAATTCTAGATGGACCAGAATGAAATGATTGAATGCTTGAAATAAAATGAACTTAACAAAATGAATAAATAAACAATGAAGATTTGGTTAGCTAAAAAAATCAAATTCTAAATTAGTTTAGCAAGCTCCTCCTTGCAAAATCCCAAGTTATGAGGTAATCATAAAACAACCTAAATTAATGGACCTGCAACATAAGCACAATACCATTAAATCAAGTGCAATACTCAAAGGAAATAATAGAGAAACTGCATCATCTTGACCTTCACCTATTGCAACCCATTTCATGGCATAAGACAATGGCTAGAAGTCACTAAAATGCAAAAATGATAAGACACTAAAAACGTTAGTTTTATGATTAGAAACCCTCCTTTTGATTTTGCTCACAAAAGTTTGCTACCCTCTCAAAATCTTAAAAATGCTCTTTCTTATTTCTTTTCGGAATGCTACATCATTTCCAACCCCACCTAAAAAGATAGGATAGCAAGGTATAAATAATGCTTAGAGGTCCTTTTGCTTCAACTTCTTTCACAATTAAAATAATAAATGAATATAATAAAATAATCCATCATCATTTCATGTGATTTAATACAATAAAATAACACTTCTAAACATTATTTTAAACAATAATAAAACCAAAAACATAATATTACTTAATTCCTTATGTCTCCCCTTTCTCTTATCACCTAGGCATTCTACCCAAGAACATCCATTTGCACCCATCAAAATTAATAATAAAAAACATTTAACTATACCTTATAACCCCTATGATTTTAGGCCTCCTTTAAAACATTGAATATAATCAAACAACATTCACATTAAAATAAGGCAGGCCAATCTCATTCAGCAAGATTTTTGATGTGCTCTTCGAAACCAAGGCTCGATAGTAGCTCTTCGAAGCCATACCAAACGTGCCCAAGGATTGGGATGACGTCCCCCATCCTAGGAACTTTGGTTTTCATATAACCTAGTGAGGCCATCACGCCATCGACGCAGCCATGACGCTATCAACACCACATCGTGGTGCTATGATCGATGCAGTCATGGTGCTATCAAAAAAACATCACCATGGTGCTGCATTTGATCCCAGCCATGGTGTTGTCAAAACATCGCCATGGTGTTGCGTTTGATTGCAGCCATAGTGCTATCAACACCACGTCAGGGGGCTACCATTGACGCAGTCATGGAGCTGTCAACACCACATCAAGGGGCTACCATCGACGCAACCATGGCATTGTCAACCCTTCGCCATGGTTGTCGAGCTCCTTGCTCTTGCACTCACGCTGTACAATACCAATGAAAAAATTTCCATGCTCTTGAGGTAGACCTTTATCTCCATCGATTAGGGTTACAGGTTGCCCTAATAATGTTTCTTTGTTGGCTTGTTTGACGACATGCCTTTGGCTTCAACCGTTTCATTGTCAAATTCGGTGCCTAATGTGTTGTCCTCCTGAAACCCTAACCCTATAATTGGATCGCTTCCTCTTTCGCCAGCGTTACGTAGCCACCAACATTTTGAAATGGCCACCCTTGCCTTCGATCATTTTTAATAGCCGCCATCGCCTTCTCCTGCAATCAAATGTAACATGGTCAAACATATTATTATCACATCCTTTGTAAAGTATATTATAATAATATTATTATATACAATATAATAATATTATTATAATAATAATATTTTAGAACATTATGATATAATCATAATAATATTATTATAATAACATTTTAGAACATCATAATAATATTACTATTATATACATAATATAATTAATGTAATTATATTAGGTAGATAATAGCATATTATTTTCTATCACAATTTCTTTGTACCTTTTGTATCCTCTTCTTGTTTTAGGTAATATTTTGGTCAGGCCTTGCTTTATTAAACACATTCCATCACCTTAGATAGTATGAAGAACGTTAAACTCTATTTATCAAAATGGATTTTAATTAATCTAAGCATTAATGCCTAGATTAATTAATCATTAAATATCAAATAACTAAAGCAATTAAAATAATTAACATAAATGGTCAAACATCACTATTCTTACAAGCCAAAGAAAACCAAAAACCTTTAATACCAAAACATGACAAGTGGGTCCCCAAGAATTTTGGGGTGGTTGTGGAAACTCCACAACAAAATGGCTACTCTGTTGGGAAATGCTCCTGAGCATTTCGGTGAGAACCCAAAAAGAAAATCTGAAAACACACTCCAAACCAGGAAGTAGCAAGCATCAGCAAATGCATAAACAATGTCAATAGACTCATAAGAACAACAAAATATTAGAATCATGTAATATTAACTCTGTGTGTGTGAAATACTCCACACCTTATTGTTTATAACTTTTCCATATTGTATCACCAATTTTACTTGATTATAATTATCGCAATGAATATGGAGATATTTGAGGGTAAAAATTTTATAGCATGGGCAGCACATTCTATGGTGGCTTGGGCAAACACCTCAAAAATGTCTAACCATATTAGGATCAAATGTGTGTGTGATGAATTCATTGACCAAATCTAGAGCTTGGTTATGAGTCGTAATAATCAAGGGTCAGTGTGTGCAAGTGGACCTTAGAGCTTTGGGGAATCCGATTCTCAACCAAGGTATGATGATAATATAACCCTATCCTTTACTGCCCTCATATTTGACCAAAATAATTAAACTGGTTATGGATGAGGTCATCAGACTAATCTATCCTCATGGCGAACATAAATCTCAACCTTGCGGGAGTCATATCACCAAGCATGAGTGTACTCCACTGCCAGTCAAACGTCTATAGCCTCGGTGGATGTTAACCCCATAGTCCAGTCTTCTTTGCTTGGCTTTGATCTATATTTTTTTCCTTAAAGAATTTTGGGGATGACTACCCATCCTTCTAAGGGACAAGTAGTACGATCCTTACAATTCAGTTTAGAGTTTTGGGGAATCGGATTCTCAACCAAGGTATGATGATAATTTGACCCTATCCTTACTACTTTGATTTGTAAATCATGCTAGTGGTGATAACCACTGTTTTATGAGCATAAATATTGTAGTGGTAAAAACCACTATTCATGGACTATGTGCAGGGTGGGATAGACTAGAATTATATTTTCGCCTCACATCCCCATCCAAGTATGGTTTCATATTATTTTACCCAAGATTTTGGACATGGACAGAAATGTGATAGACCCACGGCAACTTCGAAAATAATTTCCAAACCTAAGATATTTTGAGTGTTTTTTGTGCCTTTTATGCCAAGATAATTGGATTTCACTTTCAGTGTTTGGGTTTAGCATATGGAGGTGGATTGGTCATGATGTTTATGTGATAATAATGTGCCCTTAAGACATGGGTGGATGATATGCAAAAATCAAAGACTTCATGGTTCATGAGCTACAAACAATATTTACATTTTCAAGCCCTTTTGCCATATGATTCTAATGTTTCACATCCTTTAAGTCTTGGTTGACATTCATATACACATAGACTGACCTCTTAATCTTACAATCAAATCCAAAACTGGACAACCTTGACACACTAAAAACTCCTGAAATCAAAGAAAACAAAATAAACAGGAACTAAAACTGACAAGACAAACAATAAAGCAAGCTGATTAGTGTACATATAATACAATGACTCTACCCTTAGGCCTGAAAATAATGCTTTAAATGAAGGCCATTGATGGGTAAGGTCAAATCCTTTCCATCCAAGGTTTTTAATCTGAAACTATTTTCACCTAGGACTTCGGATATTAGATAAGGTCTCAGCCACAAGCAATCAAATTTTTCATGTTCTCCTTTTTTTTCATGCCTTTTATCCCACAAAAAAACTAAATCTGAAGCTTTGAAGGCCTTAATTTTAGACTGTTTATCAAACCACATTTTTATTATGTCTTCATGTTTGCTGAAATGAAACATGGCTTCCTCCCTCTTCTCATAAAATTGCATTAATTGTGTTAATCTGATTTCAAGTTTATTATCAGTCCCAGTATAGTCTTTTATAAAATGTAAAATTTACAATTTTAGATTAGTGGGAAAATAGGATCTTGCCCATAGACTAAGTGATAAGGAGATGTCCCAATTGACTCATTGCTTTTGGTCATATCTGCCCAAAGGGCAAATTTTAACTTATTATCCCAATATCTAGGGTTATTTTCAAGTATTTTTTTATTATGCATAATAAATTTTTATTTGATGATTCTACCAAACCATTGCCTTAGGGGTAATAATTGGAAGAGAATTTTAGACTCGCCTTATTATCATACACCCAATTTACAAATTCTAAAGAAGAAAAGGCAGAGTTGTTGTCACTTACTATGGAGTTAGGTAATCCAAAACGAGTGACTATGTTTTCCTCTAGAAATCTAATCACAACCTTGGAGGTGGTATTCTTAGTAGGTATAGCCTTTGTCCGCCTTGTGCAGTAATTAGTAGCAGTGAGGATGAACTTATGGGAATCGAACGAGTTAGGATTTATCACCCCAACAAAGCCTAATCCCCATTGTGCAAAGGGTCTCATCTCTACCACTGACTACAATGACATTACTGCATTCCACTCTCTGTTGGCTGCCACTTGGCATATGTGACATGTTCTTACATGTGTATGTGTGTCTTTAAACAAGTGGGGCCAGTAATACCCAAATCTAAGAATTTTGTGTGTTGTCACATTTTGTTACCCGTGTCCAGTTCCATACTTACCATGGAAGTCTTTGAGTACTTGGGTTGCTTCCTCTTGAGTAATGCAACGAAGAAAAATTCCTTCGTGATTCTTTGTGTACAACACACCAGATTTAATCAAAAATCTAGCTGATTTTAAACGTAGTGCCTTGCACTGAGTGGAATTCAAATGAGAAGGGCACTTACCATACAACAAAAAATATACAATATCTATGTACCATTCCTCTGTAGTGATATCATTAACCTCATAGTTTTGGCACGTTATTGAAGGGTCAATTTCTGCGATGGCCTTGACCAAACCTTGTCCACACACTATCTTCATGGGCTTTATCTCTAAGTCAAATTATTGAAGGGTAGAAATCCATTTCCCCCTTCTTTCACCTAGTTCACTCTGTAAGAATATGGACTTTACTGCAGGGTCAAGAACTATAGCAAAAAATTTACTATGCATAATGTAATGCCTGAATTTTTTACAGTTTTAAACAAGGCATACATTTGTTTTTCTAAGACAGAATACCTCAGCTTTGCGTCCTTCAAATGAGAACTCAGAAAGGCTATAGGATTTTCAATGTTGTCTTCACTTTTCTGAGTTAACACACTTGCAAAAGAATGATCTGAAGCAAATGTGTAAAAATAAAATAGTTTAGCATAGTCTGGACTAATGAGAACAGGGGATTTGGAAATAACATCCTTGATGCTTGTGAAGGCACCCCTTTTCTCACTGGTTCACTTTATCAAAACATCCTTTTTTAGCATATCATTTAGGGGCTTGGCAATCTCGGCAAAACCTGAAATGAATTTTCTCACAAAGTTAATCTTACCAAAAAATGACCTAAGATCCTTTTTGTTTTTGGGATAAGGAATATCCCAGATAGCGGCTATCCGCTTTGGTTCTATATCAATCCCATATTTCAAAAATATGTGCCCTAAAAACTTACCCTCTGTTACCCCAAAGATGCACTTTTTTGGATTTAGGGAAATTCCATGTTCCCCGCACCTTTGGAGTACTTTCCTCAAGTCTTTAACATGATCTTTCCTCTTCTTCGATAATACAAGGATATCATCCACATAGACAATAATGCACTTACCAATGAGTCCCTTGAATGCAAAAGCCATGGCTCTTTGGAAAGTGGCTCCAACGTTCAACAAACCAAACGACATGCTCCAATAGGTAAATGTTCCCCACTTCATGGTGAAGGTCATCTTCATCCTATCATTTGGATGTATGAGAATTTGATTATATCCTGAGCATCCATCCCAAAATGACATCATTTCAGACCCATTTACCTTTTCGAGTATCTTGTCAATGGTGGGTAATGGGTAATTGTCTTTTTGGCAAGATTTGTTCAAATTTCTAAAGTCTATGCACAACTGAATTTCTCCACTCTTTTTCCTAACAGGGAAAATATTAGCCACCCATGTGGAATGCCTAACAAGGAAGATGATTTTGGCTTCCAGTAGCCTCTTCACTTCCTTCTCTATCAAGGGCTCTAGGATTGGGTTAACCATTCTTTGCCTCTGTCTAAAAGGCTTGGAATCAGGCTTCAGAGGAATAGTATGCATGATTACATTCTAGTCATATGTTTTCAGCTCTTCATAGCTCCAAGCTATGCAATAAATGTACTCTCCTAAAACCTGAGCTATTGACTCCTTCTCTCGTTGTGTGCATGCCTTTGCAATGAACACTTCATGTGGATCTACTGCACTCCCCAAATTGACTGAATTGCATGATTCCTTGGGGGATAGTATTTTTCTTTCCTTTTTCTTTTGATATCCAATATCAAACAACTTTTCAAGAGAGGCCCTATCACTTGGCATCTCATTCCATACTCTGGTTTTTCCTACTTCTACTTACCCCCTCTCTTCTTCGTCTATAACCTAATTTTCAAATATACCAGAATTAATAACAAAACTAAAAATGTGTCTATCATTATCAAAGACCCGTACATTTGTGACATTGTCTGGTATGGAGGGGCAAGGCACTAACTCTATGGAAATTTTTTTACATTTTTATTGTCAGCAGGAAAAATCATGTTGGCCGCTACGGCTAACGAATCAGCCATTTTATTATTTTTTCTTGAGATGAGATAAATATTGAAAGCATCAAACTCATTAATTAATTCCCTCACTCTATTTTAATAGAGGTTCAACCTCTTGTATTTATAGCTATACTACTCCTGACCTATTTTACTACTAAATCTAAGTCTCCCGATGTCTTAAGGCACTTTACCCTTTCTCTTAGGGCTAACTGAAGTCCAAAAATTAGGGCTTCATACTTTGTCACATTATTGGTGGTCAAGAACTGTAGTCTGTAGGTAGCAATCAAAGGCTTACTACAAGGACATGTGAGCTCTACCCCAACTCCCACACCTTGTTTTGATTTGGACCCATCAAAATTTAGGGTTCACACCCTCTCTTTTTCTTTCGACATACCATGGTAAATATTATCATTTTGGGACCCTTCAGCTATGTCTTCTATGTCAAAATTGTAATCCCCTAATTCTGTTTCATTAAATTGAATCTCATTGGGTTTATTATAATTTGTAATAATTTCCCTAAGTCTGGGGTCTCTGTCTACCCGAATTTGGTTTACAACTCCTCTCCATGGCAACCACATATGGGAGGAATGATTCACCACATAACCATTGAGATTTCTTCTCCAATATCTATCTAAAATCATGCCATACTTGGTAGCAATATTTAGCACAAGAATATCCATGTAATTTTGGACCCTAGGATCTGAGTTGATCTAAACTAGGACATCTTTTATAATACCTACTACATCCATCATAAATCTGTCCAATTGGACCACCTTATTATTTGAATGAACAATATTACGTCCTATATTTTGGCTTATCTCAAGAGGCATGATGTTGGCCGAGGCACCATAATTAATCAAACAGTTGTGTAAATTATTACCTGCGATCCTAACAGTTATGAGAAAATGGGGTACCTCTAGTTTCTCTTTCCTCATAGCAAGTTGGGGTTCTACAGATTTAACCTCATGAATTTGACTCAGGGAATTCAATCTCTTCCCCTCGATTTTATCCTACCCCAACAATTAAGAGACCTCATACATTGAGATATTTTCCTTGGTCCTTTTCATGTCTTCTTCTAGTGGATGTTCCAGGATTTGACACTTTTGGCATTGTACTAGGTGCTTGCAAAAATGGAGGTGGTGGATTCACATCACCTTTTGTATCAAGAGGAACTAAAGGGTTGTTTGAGGGAGTAGAGGATGTTTTGGGATCCTTAGAAATCCTAGTAAAATACTTGTGATTGGCTTTCCCAAAATTTCTAGCGACCTGATCTTCCAAGGCTTCATCCTCTTCCTCTCCTAACACATTCATATCTTCCTCCATATCATCATTTTCTAAATAATGAATAGCTTCAAACACCAAAGTGTCTGACTTTCTGTGGCAACAATGATGCATTTCCTCATCACATGACTTTGACTCATCATAATCCTCTAATGCATCATCCTGATTGGCTACCAAATTGGGTACGCGCCCATTTTTAGGTTGCATATTGTACGGTCCTGTTATCCTATGGCCATGATTTTGATTAGGCATGGAATTTTGGGCAACTTGTTTTTGTAACCAAATGATGTCATTACCTTTTTTGATGGTCATTATCTTGAGCTCTTCCAGCTCATAATTGGAACCTTGTGGCTAGGACATGATAGCCCCAGATCCATTGACATTTTTTATATTAGAAACCTCTGGACTAGGCACTAAGGTTTGATTCTGGGTGTTTTGGATCCACCATGGACCCTTGGCCTGTAGAGGTAAAACCATGGGATACGCATTTGAGGCCTGAGTACTAATCGCCTCAAATATTGGCAACGTTATCTGATTAGCAGCCATCATTTGCGGAGTGGGTGGAATGGCAGCATTAGGGTATGTCAAAAAATATGGAAGCGTGGGAGTGAATGGGTATGACTGATGATATGGCAAAGCATTCATCATGGGCATCTAAGGTATCATAGCTTGATTCATCATGGCAAATTGATTGTAAGGACGATATTGCCCTAACATAAGAAATTGAGGCATAGTACCACCTTGCGGTATCATTTGCTGCTCAATAGTCATGGCTTCAACATAGGCTAAGGCCAACATTGTAACTTGATGATTTTTCCTGTTAAACATGGTTGTCATCAGGTCTAATGTTTTGAGGTATACTTACAAAGCCACAGTAGAGCCTATTGCAAAATGACAAGTCACGCTTGTGTAAAGCTTTTGGAATCTGGCATTAAATGTTCTGATAGGTTCATTACCTCTTGCATGACACAAATTGGTTATACATAATGGTAGGATCTAGCAATGACCTAAATTGATTAACAAGGGTAGCTTCCAACTGGGCCTATGATGTAATGGACCCTGCAAGAAGATTCCTATACCATTCATGAGCCATTTGGTCAAAGCTATTAGGGAAGATTCGACAAGCGACATCTTCATGACTGACTCCCTACCTAATCATATGGTCCTTGTAAATTTGAATATGCTCTTCAGCTAAAATGGAACCATCATGGACAAACTTAGGGATAGACCTCTCAAGGTGCCTAGGTATGTCATGGACATACCTAGGTATACTTAATGGTGAACTTTGGGTACCAAACTAGTTTTTGGGCCATATTAACCTAAGATAATGACCCTACTAAAGCAATTGACACACTCGGGACGATGTATATGGGTACACTTGTTGTAGCTCTTGCGATGGAAATAATGGTTGCACACCCACTAAAGGTATTCAAATTCAGAGGTTTGAGAGCTAGCCTTTCCAAATCTTAGCAAAGCATCTCTAAACCTACTGTATCAAAAGGCTCAGATGGGATTTCAATCCCCTAGATTTTGTATCTCGGTTTCCTAGGTTTGGGAGAAAGACTTTAAAAAATGGTCTCCTCATTGGTTTTAGACCTAGTAACAATGCGTCTAGGTGGGTCCAACCTGAGAAACTTAAATCTATTCTACTAAGGTTTCTCACAAACTAGTCAAGAGTAACATGTTGCACCTGCAAGCACAATATTGTTGAACCAAAATTGACCACGTTAGCATTAGCAAAAAAAAACTAAATCACAAAGCATAAAATAAAACCCTCCTTCTAGTGCCAAAGATGTTGAGTGTATATTTTTCCCAATTGCAAAATACCACCACATACATAGTATTGAATAGAAAACTCTCTCTTGAAAAGAAACCAAATGACAAACATTCAACTTCTCCAAGGTTCTGGTAAAATATCTAAAGATTGTAATAGTGTCAAAAATAATTCAATAATGCATGTGACCATAAACAATGGGGCTTTTATTGGTTCTAAACAATGCTTAGTAATTGAAAGATCTAACTAAAAAAATAATGTAAAATAAAAGCAGTTCTTTTTAGGGTTTTTTAAATTGATGCTACCCTGAATCCCTATTAGTAAAGTATTTTATCTTCACTTAAAAGGTTTCAAATGATAAAATGTGGAATTTTCCACCTCATTTTAATTTTTGTGCCTTTAAGATGAAGTAATTTTTAGATATTTGGGTTCATTTTATCTTCCTTATGTTGATGCCACTACCCTAATAGTAGTTAGTAGAAGTTAGCATGTTAGCAATGTTAGCAAAATTAGCTTTCATTTCTTATCTTAATTTAATGTGAAATAGCAGGTTAGTATCCCTCCTAAACCATGTGTTTTATCTAAAAGCTTAGATTAATGAATTTTGGAGGTGCATAAATTTTGGAAAATGACCAGAATGGAAACAACTTGAAATCCCAACAATTTTGGAAATGGACCAGAATAGAAATTAAACTAAAAGGAAATTAGCAAAAATTATGGAAAAGGACAAAAATGGAAATAAAAGAAACTAAAATTATGGATGGACCAGAATGAAATGATTGAATGCTTGAAATAAAATGAACTTAACAAAAATGAATAAATAAACAATGCATATTTGGTTAACTGAAAAAGTCAAATTCTAAATTAGTTTAGCAAGCTCCTCCCTGCAAAATCCCAAGTTATGAGGTAATCATAAAACAACCTGAATTAATGGACCTGCAACATAAGCACAATACCATTAAATCAAGTGCAAGACTCAAAGGAAATAATAGAGAAACTGCATCATCTTGACCTTTGCCTATTGCAACCCATTTCATGGCATAAGACAATGGCTAGAAGTCACTAAAATGCAAAAATGATAAGACACTAAAAACGTTAGTTTTATGATTATAAACCCTCCTTTTGATTTTGCTCACAAAATTTTGCTACCCTCTCAAAATATTAAAAATGCTCTTTCTTATTTCTTTTCGAAATGTTACATCATTTCCAACCCCACCTAAATAGGTAGGATAGCAAGGTATAAATAATCCTTAGAGGTCCTTTCGCTTCAACTTCTTTCACAATTAAAATAATAAATGGATATAATAAAATAATCCATCATCATTTTATGCGATTTAATACAATAAAATAACACTTCTAAACATTATTTTAAACAATAATATAACCAAAAACATAATATTACTTAATTCCTTGTCTCCCCTTTCTCTTATCACCTAGGCATTCTACTCAAGAACATCCATTTGCACCCATAAAAATTAATAATAAAAAACATTTAACTATACCTTATAACCCCTATGATTTTAGGCCTCCTTTAAAACATTGAATATAATCAAACAACATTCACATTAAAATAAGGCATGCCAATCTCATTCAGTAAGATTTTTGTTGTGCTCTTCGAAACCAAGGCTCGATGGTATCTCTTCGAAGCCATACCAAACGTGCCCAAGGATTGGGATGACATCCCCCATCCTGGGGACTTTGGTTTCCATATAACCTAGTGAGGCCATTATGCCATCGACGCAGCCATGGTGCTATCAACACCACATCGTGGTGCTATGATCGATGCAGTCATGGTGCTGTCAAAACAATGTTGCCATGGTGCTATGTTTGATCGTAGCCATGGTGTTGTCAAAACAAGGTCACCATGATGTCACGTTCAATTGCAGCCATGGCACTATCAACACCACGTCAGGGGGCTACCATCGACGCAACCATCGTGCTATCAACACCACTTCAGGGGGCTACCATCGATGCAACCATCACGCTGTCAACACCATGTCAGGGGGCTACCATCGATGCAGCCATGGCATTGTCAACCCTTCGCCCTAGCTTTCAAGCTCCTTGCTCTTGCGCTCATGCTACGCAATGCCAACAAATAAATTTCCATTCTCTTGAGGTAGACCTTTATCTCCATCGATTAGGGTTACGGATTTCCCTAATAATGTTTCTTTGTTGGCTTGTTTGATGGCATACCTCTAGTTTTAACCATTTCATTGTCAAATTCGATGCCTTATGTGCTGTCCTCCTAAAACCCTATATTTGGACCACTTCGATGCCTTATGTAACCCTATATTTGGACCACTTCCTCTTTTGCTAGCGTTACATAGCCACAAAAATTTTGAAATATCCACCCTTGCCTTCGATCATTTTGAATAGCCGCCATCGCCTTCTCCTGCAATCAAACGTAACATGGTCAAACATATTATTATCACATCCTTTGTAAAGTATATTATAATAATATTATTATATACAATATAATAATATTATTATAATAATAACATTTTAGAATAAAATAATCATAATAATATTATTATTATAATAATATTTTAGAACATTATGATATAATCATAATAATATTATTATAATAACATTTTAGAACATCATAATAATATTACTATTATATAAATAATATAATTAATGTAATTATATTAGGTAGATAATAGCATATTATTTTCTATCACAATTTCTTTGTACCTTTTGTATCCTCTTCTTGTTTTAGGTAATGTTTTGGTCGGGCCTTGCTTTATTAAACACATTCCATCACCTTAGATAGTATGAAGAACATTAAACTCTATTTACCAAAATGGATTTTAATTAATCTAAGAATTAATGCCTAGATTAATTAATCATTAAATATCAAATAACTAAAGCAATTAAAATCATTAACATAAACGGTCAAACATCACTATTCTTACAAGCCAAAGAAAACCAAAAACCTTTAAGACCAAAACATGACAAGTGGGTCCCCAGGAAGTTTGGGGTGGTTGTGGAAACTCCACAAAAAAATGGCGACTCTACTGGGAAATGCTCTTGAGCATTTCGGTGAGAACCCAAAAATAAAATCTGAAAACACACTCCAAACCAGGAAGTAGCAAACATCAACAAATGCATAAACAATGTCAATAGACTCATAAGAACAACAAAATATTAGAATCATGTAATATTAACTCTGTGTGTGTGAAGTACTCCACACCTTATTGTTTATAACTTTTCCGCATTGCATCACCATTTTTACTTTACTAGAATTATCGCAATGAATATGGAGATATTTGAGGGTAAAAATTTTATAGCATGGGCAGCACATTCTATGGTGGCTTAGGCAAGCACCTCAAAAATGTCTAACCATATTAGGATCAAATGTGTGTGCAATGAATTCATTGACCAGATCTAGAGCTTGGTTATGATCCATCATCATCAAGGGTCAGTGTGTGCAAGTGGACCTTAGAGCTTTGGGGAATCAGATTCTAAACCAAGGTGTGATGATAATATAACCCTATCCTTTACTGCTCTCATATTTGACAAAAATAATTAAATTGATTATGGATGAGGTCATCAGAATAATATATACTCATGGCGGACATAAATCTCAACCTTACGAGAGTCATATCACCAGGCATGAGTGTACTCCACTTCCAGTTAAGCGTTTATAGCCTCGATGGATGTTAACCCCATAGTCCAGTCTTCTTTGCTTGGCTTTGCTCTATATTTTTTTCCTTAAAGAATTTGGGGATGACTACCCATATTTCTAAGGGACAAGTAGTATGATCCTTACAATATAGTTTAGAGTTTTGGGAAATTGAATTCTTAACCAAGGTATGATGAGAATTTGACTCTATCCTTACTACTCTAATTTGTAAATCATGCTAGTGGTGATAACCATTATTTTATGAGCATAAATATTGTAGTGGTAGAAACCACTATTCATGGACTATGTGCAGGGTGGGATAGACTAGAATTATATTTTCGCCTCACATCCCCATCCAAGTATGGTTTTATATTATTTTACCCAAGATGTTGGACATGGACAGAAATGTGATAGACCCTGATGAGGCCCAAAAATGCCTCATTATTGCATAATGTTTGACTACCATATGATATGTTAATTGCAAAATAGTTTACTAAAATATACTATTTGTTAAGTGCTTGCACGATTTTATGTTAGGAATACTATATCTCAGTTTTTGACTATTTTTAGCATTTTGTGACTGATTTTGCTTGATTAAGTAGAAAGTAAAAACATGCATTTAAATTAACCAAATATGCTGATATCCATTAACTTCTCAATGGTTTTTGAATTTTTTCATGCCCTTCAACTTGTTTCAAATCCACATTGAAGCTAAACTCTTAGGACTGTCATAAATCTGAAAAAAACAGCCATATAAAAATCAGCAAGCTGTCACTTTATAGGAACACCTTGAAGTTGTCAAGAAAAGCATGAGGATATGGATGGAATGAGTTAATAATGACTACATAAGACATCTGACATATTTAGAATCATTCCCACATGCTCTAAATAGGCAACAATAGGGTATAACAGAGCAGGGACAATTGTGCAACACTGTTGCACTATTTCAGCATGGTTACTTGGTGAATGAAGTGTATAAATTCAGTAACAACTTGATGTACTCCTTCATGTTGATATTTGAATAATTTTTCCATGTTCTAATTTGTTTGAATTTTCAAGAAATGCTAATATTTTACTACTGTGCAACAGAGCTGAAAAATGCAATAATTTACCATATAAATTCCAACAAGCTACCAATGAATGGCAAGGCATGGAATTCACACATGGAGAGGAATGAAGGCTATTGCAATATGATACTGAGGACTAATACACCTAAGAAATGCAGCTAAAATCACTTGAAGAGCACAAATTTTGTCATTCTGAAGATCTTTGGATTGAACAGGTATCTTTAGATTGAGAAATACAGTCTCTTCGGATTGAGAAATACAGTCTCTTCGAATTAAGTCACTTAGCTCCGAATTGAGAACAGAAAGTGCTTTTTGAATTTTTGACTATTTTTTTACAGTGGAAAAAAAGAAAGAAGGTTGATAAGGTTAAGAGAAAATATCCCCCAACTATCTTTGTCGTCCTTGCCGTCCAAATCCATCATTCATGGAAAAAGATCAATTGATCCTCTTCTAGGATAAACCCAGAAATAACTGTAGCATAATAGGAAGTTGTTTGCAAGATAAAAATGACATATTCTAAAGTGGAGAAATATGTTTGAGATATTTCGAGACTCCTCCCACATACTTCTACCACTGAAGATTCTTTCTAAGGGCCAATGACTACTACTGCAACACAAACTGTCCAAATTTGCATTTATTTCAAATCCAAAATTATTGGCAAATAACTGTAAAGTAGCACATAGACTGATTTGAGCATGGGATATGTTATAAATATTTATATAAATAACACATATCCCTCCTTGTTTGAGCCATTTTAGGAATCATAATAGAGGATATTTTTCAATAGCAGCAATGAGGACTGTACAGTAATTTTCTGTAACAATTTTCAATATGTTTTGTCATCAATAAAAGTGTAGTTATTTTATTATTTTTTGTTCTGAGTGTTAATTAGTTAAGGAGTGCTTTTCACCTCCTTCTAGATCAAGAAGTATGGGCCCAATTTCAGATCTAGAAGAAGGATTTTTATGGCAGGTTTTAATCTATAATTTTGCTGCAACAGAATTAACAGATTACTTGTCAAGTTTACTTTTCTTATTTTAATTTTGTATAATATTCTTTATGTTTTATATTATGTTTGTGTACATAATTTGTGTGTGTCAGCTGAAAAATTATATTAAGCATTTTTCCTTTGCTTTCCATGTTTTCCCTACTTTTCTGTTTTAGCAACTTTCCATTTTTAACATATTTCATTTTGTTGTCAATTCTTGTAGCAAAATCTTGACGACCTTTTGTAGCAAGACATTGATAGGTGTTTTTAGCATAAGTTTCATTTACAAACATCATTTAAATTATGAAAGAGTAACTAGGTTTCAATTCTGCAAATGTAACTTAGGATTTAATTTCTACAACATTTAAATTCAGCAATTTAAATTCTATTATTTTAATTATGTAAAAGTATATTAGACTTTCAATTTAGCAATTCCAATTCCTACAATTGTAGTTAGATTTCAATTTTTGCAACTTAGAATTAGTTTTTATTTCCTGAAATTTTCCATTCTATAGATTAGGTTTAGTGTGACACCAAAAGGCTAAACAAAATCTGTCTCACCCAATAAATGCTTGAAATATGAAGGCATGAATTGTACTCTGCCCTAGCCTTCTATCGTAGACAGCCTTGGACACCACCTTGGATTGATAAGATCTTTGAGATTTAATGATGTGCTTAATGACAACGCATCAGACCCATGATAACTTCAAAAATAGTTTCCAAACCTAAGATCTTTTGAGTGTTCTTTGCGCCTTTGATCCCAAGATAATTGGACTTCACCTTCAGTGTTTGGGTTTAGCATATGGATGTGGATTGGTCATGATGTTTATGTGATAATAATGTGACCTTTAGACATGGGTGGATGATATGCAAAAATCAAAGACTTCATGGTTCATGAGCTGCAAACAATATTCACATTTACAATCCCTTTTGTCATATGATTCCAATGTTTCACATCCTTTTAGTTTTGGTTGACATTCGTATACATATAGGCTGACCTCTTACTCTTACAATCAAATCCAAAACTGGAAAACCTTGACACACTAAAAACTCCTGAAATCAAAGAAAACAAAATAAATAGGAAATAAAACTAACAAGACAAACAATAAAGCAAGTTGATTAGTGTACATATAATACAATGACTCTACCCTTAGGCCTGAAAATAATGCTTTAAATGAAGTCCATTGATGGGTAAGGCCAAATCCTTTCCATCAAAGGTTTTAACCTAAAAACTATTTTCACCTAGGACTTCGGATATTAGATAATGTCCCATCCACAAGAAATCAAATTTTTCATGTCCTCCTCTTTTCTCATGCCTTTTATCCCATAACCAAACTAAATCTGAAGCTTTGAAGGCCTTAATTTTAGATCGTTTATCAAACCACCTTTTGATTATGTCTTGATGTTTACTGAAATGAAACATGGCTTCCACCCTCTTCTCATCAAATTGCATTAATTGTGTTAATCTGGTTTCAAGTTTATTATTAGTTCCAATATAGTCTTTTATAAAATGTAAAGTTTATAATTTTATATTAGTGGGAAATATAGGATCTTGCCCATAGACTAAGTGATAAGGAGATGTTGTTGCACTTACAGTGACACTGAGAGGGGGGGTGAATCAGTGTGATCTTTTAAAATTTTAAACTAGCAATACTTAATGCAGAAATGAAGCAAATTTAAATCAGATATAACAAGAGAGCATCACACACAACACAGATTTAACGAGGTTCACCAATGTGGCTACTCCTCAAAAATGACTGCTTGGACTACCATCCAAATCCAGCCTTTGCAAAGCAACAACTTTACAACTCATTTACCAAGCACCAACCAGAAGGAGCACCAACCCCTCAATTTTTTTGCACCAACAGAAAGGAGCACCAACCCCTAATTCACCAGCACCTACTGGAAGGAGCACCAACCCCTTATGCCAAGCTGCAACTTGGACTTCAAAGAAAATAACAGAAAGATACCTTCAACCTTTTGCAAACTGTCTGCTGTTTCTACACACTCTGCTGCTTCTGTGCAATTTCTTCGCACCAACAGTTTGCCTCTGCGCAACAGTCCCGCACACCAACAACTGATCGCCTCTGCTCCTTTGAATTGCACTCAGTTCGCTCTCACTTCACACTTAGATCGACACATATCGCTCTCTACTCAACGCGGACTTTACTTGCACAAATTCGATACGCATTCGATACACTCAAACTCGAAAACCGCCCTCCTTTTATAGCATAAATTCATGAGCAAAGATCTAATCTTAGTCGACTGAAAAACCCTAATTTTAGTCGGCTGCAAACCCTAGAGATCGTCGGCTGCAAAACCCTAATGAATGTCGACTGCAAAACCCTAATCTTCGTCGGCCCAAATTTAACTCTGTCGGCTTCAACCGCCTCTCTGTTCTGTAGCTTTCTTCGCGAAACTACAACATGTCACGATATCGCTACACCTTTTGCGGCCGTACGCCTTCTTTACCCTGCTATCGCGAAAATGCGACACTTTTGGCCTTTGTCCGCTTTGCCACCGTTCTTGTCGTGAAATCGTGACACTTCTAACTTTCGTTGACGTCATCCTCACTCTTGTCGCGAAATCGTGACCCTTTTTGCTTCTAGGCCTTCTTCTCCATTTTTGTCATGAAATCATGACATTTTTGGCACCGTACAGTCTCTCTCCTCCTAGAGTCGCGAAACCGTGACATGTCACAAAAATGCGACATCTTCATCCTGCTAGCTTCTTCACTACTACCTGTCGCGAAATCGTGACACTTTTTCCATCCGTACATATTTCTTTCATCCTGTCGTGAAATCGTGACGCTTTCAGCTTTCGAAGGCTTTTCTTGCAACCTGTCGCGAAATCGTGACACTTTTCGCCTCTTTGTCCTTTTCTAGGCTTGCACCCACGAAAACATGACATGTCGCGAAATCGCGACACTTTCCCTGCCTTAAGCTCTTTTCTGCCTTTCGCCCGCGAAAACATAACATGTCGCGAAATCGCGACAGTTTTCTTCCTTAGTGCTTTTTCTCCAAACATGTCACGAAATCGCGACAGTTTTCTGCCTTAGCGCTTTTTCTCCAAACATGTCACGAAATCGCGACAGTTTTCTTCCTTAGCGCTTTTTCTCCAAACATGTCACGAAATCGCGATAGTTTTCTTCCTTAGCGCTTTTTCTCCAAACATGTCACGAAATCGCGATAATTTTCTTCCTTAGCGCTTTTTCTCCAAACATGTCACGAAATCACGACAGTTTTCTTCCTTAGCGCTTTTTCTCCAAACATGTCACGAAATCGTGATAGTTTTCTTCCTTAGCGCTTTTCTTTCCAACATGTCACGAAATCATGACAATTTTCCTTGCGCCTTCTCTCTCCTCGGCCATGTCGCGAAATCATGACAATTTTGCTTGCATTTTCTCTCTCCTCTAACATGTCGTGAAATCGTGATAGTTTTTCTTTGAATATGTCGCGATATCGCGACACTTTTCTTACTTGTCTTTTTCTTTGAATTTTTGCAAAAAGGCAACTATGGTCTTCTTGGAAACTCACTGTCCATGTTCTGAATAACCTTTGAACTTCTGTCCTCTGCATCTGAATGACTTCTGAACTGCTTGTCCACTGCATCATTGGATCTAACTGATCGTGTTGACAACAATGACAAAACTCTTGCAACACCTTGCTCAACAATCTCCCCCTTTGGAATTGTTGGCAACACTTGTGTAAATTCCTGTAACTCTTCTCCCCCTTTGTCAATAATACCAAAGGGCTGCTGCAGACTCCCCCTGAGTCCATACACACAATTCTCAGGCACAATTTGTTGCACTTAGCACAAATTATGATCATGAGCAAAAGAATAGGCAAATACTCAAATGCTCCCCCTGAGAAAGTGATCCCTGTAGCTAGTCACTTCTTGGGAAGTGTGACTACTCCCAATTTGTTTCGAAGGTACTCAAACACTTCCTTGGGCAATGGTTTTGTAAAAATATCTGCTACTTGTTCTGTGGTTGGGACAAAATCCAATTTAACTTCTCCTTCGCAACTTTCTCCTTCAAGAAATGATACCTCGATGGCAATGTGTTTTGTCCGTGAGTGCATTTACTGGATTCTTGGAGATGTTAATTGCACTGGTGTTATCACACTTAACTGATATTGGTTCACTGAAATTAATACCAAGATCTTTCAAAGTTTGTTTCATCCACAAAACTTGTGTACAACAAGTTGTTGCTGCAATATATTCTGCCTCAGCTGTTGATAAAGAAACTGACTCTTGTTTCTTGCTGTGCCAAGCAACCAACCTGTCACCGAGATAAAAAGCACCTCCACTTGTACTTTTCCTATCATCAACACATCCTGCCCAATCTGCATCTGAATAAGATATAAGGGTGAAGTATTTACCTTTCGGATACCATAACCCATACTCCATAGTACCCTTGAGATATCTGAGAATCCTTTTTATTGCTGTCACATGAGTCTCTTTGGGATTGGCCTGAAATCTTGCTACCATGCAAACTGCCTATAGAATATCTGGTCTGGTAGCTGTTAAATAAAGTAAGCTTCCAATCATTGATCTGTACATGGTTTGATCTACAGGTGGAGATTTGTCATCTTTACTCAACTTGCAACCTGTCACCATAGGAGTGCTAACTGGCTTATAGTCCTCCATTGTGAATATTTTTAGCATCTCTTTCACATATTTGACTTGGGAAATAAATATGCCTTTCTCATTTTGATTAACTTGTAACCCAAGAAAGTAAGACAGTTCACCAATCATAGACATTTCAAATTCTTTCTGCATTTTATTTGCTAAGTCTTTACATGATTCATCTTTGCTGCTACCAAATATGATATCATCTACATAAACAACTAGAACAATGAGATGCCCATTTTCTGTTTTGACATACAGATTAATCGTCCACCATACCTTTCTTAAACCCCTGTTGAGAGAGATAGTTATCTAGCTGTGCATACCATGCTCGGGGTGCCTGTTTTAAGCCATATAAAGCTTTCTTTAATTTGCGAGACAAGATTGGGATCTTCACCAATTTGGAAACCATCTGGTTGTTCAATGTACACTTCTTCTTCAAGTTTCCCATTTAAGAAAGCTGATTTTACATCCATCCGGTAAACTCTAAAATTCTTATGAACTGCTAAGGCCGGAAACATTCCGATTGCTTCTAATCCGGCCACAGGTGCAAAAGTCTCTTCAAAATCAATGCCTTCAACTTGTGCATACCCTTTACAGACCAATCTCGCTTTATTTCTAACTACCTGTCCGTCTTCATTCAATTTATTTCGAAATATCCATTTGGTGCCGATTACATTCTTATCTGCTAGTCTAGGAACTAATTCCCAAGTTCTGTTCTTTTCAATCTGATCTAACTCTTCATTTATTGCCTTCATCCAACTATCATCTTTGCTTGCCTCAGCTATACTTTTGGGCTCAATGCAGGATAAAAGAGAATAATTGCTTACTACTTTCTTTCTTGTCTGAACACCACTCGTGGGATCTCCAATTATTTGATCTCTGGGATGATTCTTCTGCCAGCTGCCTGTTTTGAATTTCTTGTTTTCTTCCACCTCCGAGTCATCAAATAAGTCATCCGAGTCAAGTGTTGATTTCTTTTCTGTTTCATTTTCCTCATCACCTTCAATGGCTTCTTCATAAATTGGGTAATTTTCTTCATAGTTAACTGTTCTTTCCCTTCCTTCATCAAATTTAACATCAACACTTGTCCACAATTTTCTTGAGTCTCTTGTTGTAGCATTTATAAGCTTTGCTTTTTATCGAATACCCAACAAAGACACCTTCATCTGCTCTATTTTCAAACTTCCCAAGATTGTCATCAGTGTTTCTGATGTAACACTTACAGCCAAAAACTTTGAGATGTTTTGTTGTTGCCTTTCTTCCAAACCACAGCTCATAAGGAGTTTTACTTTCATGAGTTCTCAGCATGTACCTGTTTTGAATGTATACTGCAGTGTGGACTGCTTCTTTCCAAAATCTGTCTGCTATTTTGTTCTCAACCAGCATAGTACGTGCCATTTCCTGTACTGTTTAGTTCTTTCTTTCTACTACACCATTCTGCTAGGGAGTTCTAGCTGCTGAATATTGTCTCCTGATCCCATGTTTTTCATAGTATTCTTTAAATTCATCTGAAATGAATTCTCCTCCTCTATCTGATCGTAAGCATTTGATCCTTTTTCCTGTTTCATTCTCAACTAGATGTTTGAAAGATCCGAACATTTCAAAAGCTTCTATTTTATTCTTTAAGAAAAATATCCATGTCATTCTGGAATAATCATCAATACACAACATAAAGTATTTATCACCATTTATGCTTTGAGTTCTCATCGGTCCACATAAGTCTGTATGTATAAGATCCAGAGGTTTGCTGGTGTAGTACTCTTTTGTTTTGAATGAGGTTCTGGTTTGCTTTCCTTTTTGACACGAAGCACAAATGCTATTTGAAGGTTTTCTAATGGTTGGAATGTCTCTTACCGCCTGATTCGAGCTGATTTTCACTAGATTATCAAAACTAATGTGTCCAAGTCTCTTGTGCCATAGCCAGTTTTCTTCTTCCTGTCCAATGAAACAATTACCTTCTAAGGTTTCTGAGAGTGTGTACAGGTTTCCAGATGTCCTTGATCCAGTAGCTATCAATTTTCTGTTGTTTGATTTCCTGACTTCACAACCTTGCTTCTTGAAAACAACTTCATGTCCTTTATCACAGATCTGATCGACACTCAACAGGTTGTGCTTCAAACCATCGACAAACAAAACTTCTTCTGACTTGATCTTCCCATCACTAATTTTAACTGATCCTTTTTCGATTATCTTAGCTCCATCATTATTTCCAAATTTTACAGAACCACCCTCATATTTTTGCAATTTTTCAAACTTCTGTTTATCACCTGTCATATGACTTGAGCATCCACTGTCAAGTATCCATGGTACCCTTTTGCTCTGTGCCTTGAAAGTTGTTTGAACTATTAAGGATTCCTTTTCTTCCCTAAGTTGTTCTTTCTGCTTCCATTCTGATTTGACTGCGATATCGGGTTCTAGTTTGGACTTCCCTTTTTCAATATCTTTTGCATATCTTTCAAAAAAATTTCCATTTTGTCTTGGCCTCTGTGGTTGAAATTTTCTTTTTTGAAGTTGATTTGAAACAGAGGTACTGCGACAATTTCTTGCAATATGCCCATAGTTGTGACAGTTAAAACATTCTACTGCATAATTTGTTAGAGGAGCAAAAGCATTTCTACTAATAAAGCTTCTTGGTCCTACAATATACTTGCGATCTGCAATTTTATGCCCATAACCGTTACATTTGAAACAGAAACCAGAAAAGTAATGATTGAACCTGAAAGATGGTCTTTGCCAGGTTGTAGTAGGAACCATAGATCTTCTTTTTCTTTGATTTGTGACCTTGGTAAAACCATCATTGTCAGTTCTCCTTTCGGGCCTGGCATTACTGCTTTTATTTGCCTGAGTTGTTTTTCTTTCATCAGTCTGTTTCTTCTCTTCATTCCTCACAGTTTCTACATTTTTGGCTTTTGGTCCATTTGACGATTCTCCTTCCATGAAGCCTAGACCAAATTTGATGCCAGCAGGTCTTTGGTCACTTAAAATTTTATCCAGCTTCATCGAAATTTCTTCACGCTTTTGATGACAGCTGATTTTTCGATCCAGTTCTTGCATCTGCATTCGTAGACTGACATTCTCTTCTTCTAGTTTACAGCAGTAATCTATCTTCATGGTTATCTGAACTTCGAGATCCTCAGATATTTTCTTGTATTCCTCTGTCTGTATTTTCAAACTGGTTATGATGTCATTTGCATCCTCAAGCTTCCTTGAAAGTTTATAATTTTTTCTTTTCTCAGATTTCCATTCTACAAGAGCAGAGACCAGTTCACCTTCTAGATCAACTTCTGCCTCAGGTTTTTCAACACATGCTTTAGAGTTCATTCCTTCTCTCTTCTCTGATTTTTCTACCTCTTCTGATTTTTCTACTTCAAATGCCATGAATAGAGCTTCACCCGTTCCTTCTTCAGAATCCTCACTAGAGCTGTCCTCTGAAGAATTTGTATTCCTGGAGATGAAGCTTTTCTTTTTGAAGTTGCCTTTCCTGAAGTTTGATTTCTTCTTCCAGTCACTTCTTTCTTGGTGCGAAGTTTCCTCACCCTGGTTCTTCTCATTGAGTGGACATTTTGTCGCAAAGTGCCCAATGCCTCCACAGTTAAAGCATTTAAATGGTAGCTTTCCTCTGTATTTTCCTTTTCCCTTTCTCAGTTTTTTGACAAAATTTGCTTCCATTTCATCCGATACATCCTCTTCTTCAGACTCTTGTTTTGTGTCTTTGCCTTTTAGGGCTTTGAAAGCTGCTTCTCTATCTGTGGGATTAGACCTTCCTATTCTCATTTCAAAAGTAGTCAAAGAACCATGCATCTCATCCATACTAAAGCGATTTAGATCTTTAGCTTCTTCTATGGCTGAGACTTTCGAATCAAACCTTGGAGGGAGAGATCTTAATACCTTTTTCATGATCGTAGCATCATCCATATCTTCGTCGAGACCTCTGATTGAATTAGTGATTTCGTTGACTCTTAGCATGAAAGCCTCTATGTTCTCATCATTGTCCATATTTAAGGATTCGAATTGAGCTCGATGTGTTTGAAGCTTGGCCTCCTTGATCCTATCGTCTCCTTCATGAATGTTCTCTAGTTTATCCCATACATCTTTTGCGGATTCACAGTTTATGATTTTGACTAGCTCATTGTCCACTAATCCACACATGATGGCATTTTTTGCTTTCGAATCATTTTCAAATGCCTTTTTATCGGTAGTGTCTATTGGAGCAATGGCGGGAGCTTTGTAACCATTAACTACTGCACCCCAGATGTCAAAACCCAAAGCACGGAGATATGTCTGCATCCTTATTTTCCAGAAAGCATAGTTAGTTCCATCAAACAATGGTGCTTTGTTTGAGGAGAAACCTTCACCACTTGCCATTGCATCACTTCCAAGATCACCCTAGCTGATTGAGCCTATTCAGGAACTTGGCTCTGATACCAATTGTTGCACTTACAGTGACACTAAGAGGGGGGGTGAATCAGTGTGATCTTTTAAAATTTTAAACTGGCAATACTTAATGCAAAAATGAAGCAAATTTAAATCAGATATAACAAGAGAGCATCACACACAACACAGATTTAACGAGGTTCACCAATGTGGCTACTCCTCAAAAATGACTGCTTGGACTACCATCCAAATCCAGCCTTTGCAAAGCAACAACTTTACAACTCATTTACCAGCACCAACTGGAAGGAGCACCAACCCCTCAATTTTTTTGCACCAACAGAAAGGAGCACCAACCCCTAATTCACCAACACCTACTGGAAGGAGCACCAACCCCTTATGCCAAGCTGCAACTTGGACTTCAAAGAAAATAACAGAAAGATACCTTCAACCTTTTGCAAACTATCTGTTGTTTCTGCACACTCTGTCGCTTCTGTGCAATTTCTTCGCACCAACAGTTTGCCTCTATGCAACAGTCCCGCGCACCAACAACTGATCGCCTCTGCTCCTTTGCTCTTTACTACACTCAGTTCGCTCTCACTTCGCACTTAGATCGACACATATCGCTCTCTACTCAACGCGGACTTTACTTGCACAAATTTGATACGCATTCGATACACTCAAACTCAAAAACCGCCCTCCTTTTATAGCATAAATTCATGAGCAAAGATCTAATCTTAGTCGGCTGAAAAACCCTAATTTTAGTCGACTGCAAACCCTAGAGATCATCGGCTACAAAACCCTAATGAATGTCGGTTGCAAAACCCTAATCTTCGTCGGCCCAGATTTAACTCTGTCGGCTTCAACCGCCTCTCTAGTTCTGTAGCTTTCTTCGTGAAACTACAACATGTCACGATATCGCGACACCTTTTGCGGTCGTACGCCTTCTTTACCCTGCTATCATGAAAATGTGACACTTTTGGCCTTTGTCTGCTTTGCCACCGTTCTTGTCATGAAATCGTGACACTTCTAACTTTTGCTGATGTCATCCTCACTCTTGTCATGAAATCGTGACCCTTTTTGCTTCTAGGCCTTCTCCATTTTTGTCATGAAATCATGACATTTCTGGCATCGTACAATCTCTCTCCTCCTAGAGTCACGAAACTATGACATGTCATGAAAATGCGACATCTTCATCCTGCTAGCTTCTTCACTGCTGCCTGTCATGAAATCGTGACACTTTTTCCATCCGTACATATTTCTTTCATCTTGTCATGAAATCACGACGCTTTCAGCTTTCGAAGGCTTTTCTTGCAACCTGTCATGAAATCGTGACACTTTTCGCCTCTTTGTCCTTTTCTCGGCTTGCACCCGTGAAAACATGACATGTCACGAAATCGTGACACTTTCCCTGCCTTAAGCTCTTTTCTGCCTTTCGCCCGCAAAAACATAACATGTCATGAAATCGTGACATACTTGCCTTTGTCATTATCTTTCTTTCCAAAACATGTCATGAAATCGCGACAGTTTTCTTCCTTAGCGCTTTTTCTCCAAACATGTCACGAAATCGCGACAGTTTTCTTCCTTAGCGCTTTTTCTCCAAACATGTCACGAAATCGCGACAGTTTTCTTCCTTAGCGCTTTTTCTCCAAACATGTCGTGAAATCGTGACAGTTTTCTGCCTTAGCGCTTTTCTTCCAAACATGTCACGAAATCGCGATAGTTTTCTTCCTTAGCGCTTTTTCTCCAAACATGTCACGAAATCGCGATAGTTTTCTTCCTTAGTGCTTTTCTTTCCAACATGTCACGAAATCGTGACAGTTTTCCTTGTGCCTTCTCTCTCCTCGTCCATGTCATGAAATCATGACAATTTTGTTTGCACTTTCTCTCTCCTCTAACATGTCGCGAAATCGTGATAGTTTTTCTTGCCTGCTGAATATGTCGCGATATCGCGACACTTTTCTTACTTGTCTTTTTCTTTGAATTTTTGCAAAAAGGCAACTATGGTCTTCTTGGAAACTCACTGTCCATGTTCTGAATAACCTTTGAACTTCTGTCCTCTGCATCTGAATGACTTCTGAACTGCCTGTCCACTGCATCATTGGATCTAACTGACTGTGTTGACAACAATGACAAAACTCTTGCAACACCTTGCTCAACAGATGTCCCAATTGACTCCTTGCTTCTGGTCCTATCTGTCCAAAGGGAAAATTTTAACTTACTATGCCAATCTCTAGGGTTCTTTTCAAGTAATTTTTTATTATGCATGATAAATTTTTATTTGATGATTCTACCAAACCATTGCCTTGGGGGTAATAATTGGAAGAGAATTTTAGACTCACCTTATTGTCGTATGCCTAATTTACAAATTCTAAAGAGAAAAATGCAGAATCGTTGTCACTTACTATGGAGTTAGGCATTCCAAAATGAGTGACTATGTTTTCCTCTAGAAATCTAATCACAACCTTGGAGGTGGCATTCTTAGTAGGTATAGCCTCTATCCACCTTGTGCAGTAATCAGTAGCGGTGAGGATGAACTTATGGGAATCATATGAGTTAGGATTTATCACCCCAACAAATTCTAATCCCCATTGTGCAAATGGTCTCGTCTCTACCACTGACTGCAATGATATTACTACATTTCACTCTCTGTTGGCTGCCACTTGGCATATGTGACATGTTATTACATGTGTATGTGCATATTTAAACAAGTGGGGCCAGTAATACCCAACTCTAAGAATATGGTGTGCTATCGCATTTGTTGACCCGTGTCCAATTCCATACTTACCATGGAAGTCTTTGAGTACTTAGGTTGCTTCCTCTTGAGTAATACAACAAAGAAAAATTCCTTCATGATTTTTCATGTACAACACACTAGATTTAATAAAAAATCTATCTGATTTTAAATGTAGTGTCCTGTGCTAGGTGGAATTCAAATGAGAAGGACACTTACCATGCAACAAAAAATATACAATATTTATGTACCATTCCTCTGTAGTGATATCATTAACCTCATAGTTTTGGCATGTTATTGAAGGGTCAATTTTTGGGATGGCCTTGACGAAACCTTGTCCATGTACTATCTTCATGGGCTTTATCTCTAAGTCAAATTCTTGAAGGGTAGAAAGCCATTTCCCCCTTATTTCACCTAGCTCACTCTGTAAGAACATGGACTTTATTTTAGGGTCAGGAACTATAGTAAAAACTTTAATATGCATAATGTAATGCCTAATATTTTTTTATAGTTTTAAACAAGGCATACTTTTTCTTTTCTAATATAGAATACCTCAACTTCGTGTCCTTCAAAGGAGAACTCAAAAAGGCTATAGTATTTTCAATGTTGTCTTCACTTTTTCGAGTTAACACACTTGCAAAAGAATTATCTGAAGCAAATGTGTAAACATAAAATGATTTAGCATAGTCTGGACTAATGAGAACAGGGGATTTGGAAATAGCATCCTTGATGCTTGTGAAGGCATCCCTTTTCTCACTGGTCCACTTTATAAGAACATCCTTTTTAGCATATCATTTAGGGGCTTGGCAATCTCGACAAAACCTAAAATGAATTTTCTCACAAAGTTAATCTTACCGAAAAATGACCTAAGCTCCTTTTTTCTATTGGGATGAGGAATATCCCAAATAGTGGCAATTTGCTCTGGTTCTATAGCAATCCCATATTTCGAAATGACATACCCTAACAACTTACCCTATGTTACACCAAAGATGCACTTTTTTGGATTTAGAGAAATTCCATGTTCCCTGCACCTTTGGAGTACTTTTCTCAAGTCTTTAACATGATATTCCCTCTTCTTGGATATGATAGGGATATCATCTACATAGACAATAATGCACTTACCAATGATCCCCTTGAATGCAAAATCCATGGCTCTTTGTAAAGTGGCTCCAGTGTTCAACAAACCGAATGGCATCCTCCAGTAGGTAAATGTTCCCCACTTTGTGGTGAAGGTCGTATTCATCCTATCATTTGGATGTATGAGAATTTGATTATATCTTGAGTATCCATCCAAAAATGACATCATTTCAGACCCATTTACCTTTTGGAGTATCTCGTCAATGGTGGGTAATGGGTAATTGTCTTTTTGGCAAGCTTTGTTTAAATTTCTAAAGTTTGTGCACAACCGAATTTCTCCACTCTTTTTCCTAACAGGGACAAGATTAGCCACCCATGTGGAATGCCTAACAGGGAAGATGATTTTGGCTTCTAGCAACCTCTTCACTTCCTTCTCTATCAAGGGCTCTAGGATTGGGTTAACCATTCTTTGCCTCTGTCTAAAAGGCTTGGAATCAAGCTTTAGAGGAATAGTATGCATGATTACATTTTGGTCATATATTTTTAGCTCTTCATAGATCCAAGCTATGTAATAAATGTACTCTCCTAAAACCTGAGCTATTGACTCCTCTCGTTGTGTGCATGCCTTTGTAATGAACACTTCATGTGGATCTACTGCACTCCCAAAATTTATTGAATTGCATGATTCCTTGGGGGATGGTATTTTTCTTTCCTTTTTCTTTTGATATGCAATATCAAACAACTTTTCAAGAGAGGCCCTATCACTTGGCATATCATTCCATACTCTGGTTGTTCCTACTTCTACTTGCCTCCTCTCTTATTCGTCTATAACCTAATTTTCAAATATACCAGAAGTAATAACAAAACTAAAAATGTGTCTATCATTATCAAAGACCTGTAAATTTGTGACATTGTCTGGCATGGAGGGGCAAGGCACTAACTCTATGGAAATTTTTTTACATTTTTTATTGTCAGCAGGCAAAAGCATGATGGCCACTACGGCTAACGAATCAACCATTTTATTATTTTTTCTTGGGATGAGGGAAATATTGAAAGCATCAAACTCATTAATTAATTACCTCACTCTGGTTTTATAGAAGTTCATCTTCTTGTCTCTATAGGTATACTACTCCTGACCTATTTGACTACTAACTCTAAGTCTCCTGATGTCTTAAGGCACTTTGCCCTTTCTCTTAGCACTAAATGAAGTACAAAAATTAGGGCTTCATACTCCACCACATTATTGGTGGTTGAGAACTGTAGTCTGTAGGCAGTAATCAAAGGGTTACTACCAGGACATGTGAGCTCTACCCCAGTCCCCGCACCTTGTTTTGATTTGGACCCATCAAACTTTAGGGTCCACACCCTCTTGTATTCTTTTGACGTACCATGGTAAATATTATCATTTTGGGACCCTTTGGCTATGTCTTCTATGTCAAAATTGTAAACCCCTAATTTTGTTTCAATAAATTGAATCTCATTGGGTTTATTATACTCTGTAATCATTTCCCTAAGTCTGGGCTCTCTGTCTACCTAGATTTGGTTTGCAACTCCTCTCCATGGCAACCACATATAGGAGGAATCAATCACCACATAACCATTGATATTTCTGCTCCAATATCTGCCCAAAACTATGCCATACTTGGTAGCAATATTTAGCACAAGAATATCCATGTAATTTTGGACCCTAGGCTCTGATTTGATCTAAACTAGGACATCTTTTACAACACCTACTACATCCACCATAGATCTGTCCAATTGGACCACATTATTATTTGAATGAGCAGGCTTAAGTCCTAGATTTTGGCTTATCTCAAGAGGCATGATGTTGGCCGAGGCACCAGAATCTATCAAACATTTGTGTAAATTCTTACCTGTGATCCTAATGATTATGATAAAAGGTGGTACCTCTAGTTTCTCTTTCCTCATAGCAATTTGGGGTTCTATATATTTAACCTCATGAATTTGACTCGAGGAATTCAATATCTTCCCCTCAATTTTATCCTGCCCTAATAATTGAGAGACCTCATACATTGATATATTGGCCTTGGTCCTTTTCATGTCTTCTACCAAGTTATAAGTGGATGTTCCAGGATTTGACACTTTTGGCATTGTCCTAGGTGCTTGAAAAAATGGAGGTGGTGGATTCACATCACCTTTTGTATCAGGAGGAACTAAAGGGTTGTTTGGGGAGTAGAGGATGTTTTGGGATCCTTAGAAATCCTAGTAAAATACTTGTGATTGGCTTTCCCAAAATTTCTAGCGGCCTGAGCTTCCAAGGCTTCATCATATTCCTATCCTAACACATTCATATCTTCCTCCATATCATCATTTTCTAAATAATGAATAGCTTCAAACACCAAAGTGTATGACTTTCTATGGCAACAGTGATGCATTTCCTTATCACATGACTCTAACTCATCATAATACCCTAATGTATCAGCCTGATTAGCTACCATATTGTGTACGTGCCCATTGTTAGGATGCATATTGTATTGTCATGTTCTCCTATGGCCATGATTTTGATTAGGCATGGGATTTTGGGTAACTTGTTTTTGTAATCGAATGATATCATTATCGTGTTTTATGGTCATTATCTTGAGCTCTTCTAGCTCAAAATTGGAACCTTGTGGTTGGGACATGAAAACCCTAGATCCACTGACATTTTTGACATTAGCAACCTCTAGATTAGGCACTAATGTTTGACTCTGGGTGTTTTGGGTTCACCATGGACCCTTGGCCTACAGAGGCACAACCATGGGATACGCATTTGAGGCCTAAGTACTACTTGCCTCAAATCTTAGCAAGGTTATCTGATTAGCAGCCATCATTTATGGAGTGGGTGGAATGGTAGCATTAGGGTATGGAAGCGTGGGACTGAATGGGTATGACTGATGATATGACAAAGCATTCATCATGGGCATCTGAGGTGTCACAACTTAATTCATCATGGCAAATGTATTGTAACGGCCATATTACCCTAACACAAAAAATTAAGGCATAGTGCCACCTTGTGGTATCATTTGTTGCTCAATAGTCATGGCTTCAGCATAGGCTAAGGTCAGCATTTTAATTTTAATATTTATCCTGGTAAACATGGTTGTCATCGGGTCTAATGTTGTGAGATATAATTGTAATGCCACACTAGAATTTATTGCAAAATGATGAGTCACGTTTGTGTAAAACTTTTGGAATCTAGCATTAAATGTTCTGATAGGTTCATTAGGATACATCTTGAATTACACAAATTGGTTATACATAATGGTATGATCTAGCAATGACCTAAATTGATTAACAAAGGTAGCTTCCAATTGGTCCCAAGATGTAATGGACCCTGCAGGAAGATTCCTATACCATCCTTGAGCCATTTGGTCAAAGCTATTAGGTAAGAGTTGACAAGCGATGTCTTCATGACTGACTCCCTGCCTAAACATATGGTCCTTGTAAATTTGAACATGCTCTTCAGCTGAAATGGAACCATCATGGATAAACTTAGGGATAGACCTCTCAATGTGCCTAGGTATGTCATGGACATCCCCAGGTATAATTAATGGAGAACTTTGGGTACCAAACCGAGGAACTGGTTGTTGCTACTATTGTTGTTGGGCCATATTAACCAAAGATAATGAACCTACTAAAGTAGTTGACACACTCAGGATGATAGAAATGGGTACACTTGATGTATCTCTTGTGATGGAAATAATGGATGCACACCCACTAAAGGTATTCAGATTCAGAGGTCTGAGAGCTAGCCCTTCCAAATCCTAGCAAAGCGTCTCTAAACCTAATGTATCATAAGGCTCAGATGGGATTTCAATCCCTTGGATTTTGTATCTCTATTTCCTAGGTTTGGTAGAAATACTTTGAAAAATGGTTTCCTCAGTGGTTTTAGACCTAGTAGCAATGTGTCTAGGTGGGTCCAGCCTGAGAAGCATAAATCTATTCTACTAAGGTTTCTCACAAACTAGTCAAGAGTAACATGTTGCACCTGCAAGCACAATATTGTTGAACTAAAACTGACCACGTTAGCATTAGCAAAAAAAAAAAACTAAATCACAAAGCATAAAAGAAATCCCTCCTTTTAGTGCCAAAGATGTTGAGTGTATATTTTTCCAAATTGTAAAATACCACCACATGCAGAGTATTGAATAGAAAACTCTCTTTTGAAAAGAAACCAAATGACAAACATTCAACTTCTCCAAGGTTCTGGTATAATATCTAAAGATTGTAATAGTGCCAAAAATAATTCAAAAATGCATGTGATCATAAACAAGGGGGCTTTGCTGGTTCTAAACAATGCTTAGCGATTGAAAAATCTAACTGAAAAGCCAGTGTAAAATAAAAGAAATTTTTTTTAGGGTTTTTTAAATTGATGCTACCCTGAATCCCTATTAGTAAAGTATTTTATCTTCACTTAAAAGGTTTCAAATGATAAAATGTGGAATTTTCCACTTCATTTTAATATTCGTGCCTTTAAGATGAAGTAAGTTTTAGATATTTGGGTTCATTTTATCTTCCTTATGTTGATGCCACTACCCTAATAGTAGTTAGTAGAAGTTAGCATGTTAGCAATGTTAGCAAAATTAGCTTTCATTTCTTATCTTAATTTAATGTGAAATATCAGGTTAGTATCCCTCCTAAACCATGTGTTTTATCTGAAATCTTAGATTAATGAATTTTGGAGGTGCAAAATTTTTGGAAAATGACTAGAACGAAAATAACTTGAAAGCTTAACAATTCTGGAAATGGACCAGAATAAAAATTAAACTAAAAGGAAATTAGCAAAAATTTTGAAAAAGGACCAGAATGGAAATAAAAGAAACTGAAATTATGGATGGACCAGAATGAAATGATTGAATGCTTGAAATAAAATGAACTTAACAAAAATAAATAAATAAACAATGCAAATTTGGTTAGCTGAAAAAGTCAAATTCTGAATTAGTTTAGCAAGCTCCTCCCTACAAAATTCCAAGTTATGAGGTAATCATAAAACAACCTGAATTAATGGACCTGCAACATAAGCACAATACCATTAAATCAAGTGAAAGACTCAAAGGAAATAATAAATAAACTGCATCATCTTGACCTTCGCCTATTGCAACCCATTTCATGGCATAAGACAATGGCTAGAAGTCACTAAAATGCAGAAATGATAAGACACAAAATAAAATTTTGAGTTTTGGAAACTGATCTTTCTACTTTTTGAACCAAGAACACATTTCACACCTTAAAGTGATTTTTGCAAATTCAAAAGATGACACTACATAGTGTTGGTCCGACTTTTATACACACCCTATGAAGAATGAGCATGAAACTCTGATAACACTTATAAGGGATAAATCCCACTCACTTTAGGATCTTGCTGGTTATCCAAGGTGTGAGTTACAGAGTTGGGTCGAATGTCTATTCACTCTTTTCCACTTCTAGAATAGTTTTCAAGATGGACTGTCTGTTACCTTACAACGGGTTCTTGAACTTGTTCAGTAATGTTTTGAAGTTGTTCATTGTTGACAATCGGATTTAAAATCAGTTCTTTGATCTAGCTCTTTATGGGTCAGCAGATTTAAATAAAAGACAAATTAAAAGAAAATAAAAATGGATCATTTCACGGTAAAACAGAGAGAGTAGGGTAGGGCAGAAAGAGAAGTCTATCAAACTTAGTTGTAAGACCAAAACTACCAATTTTATTTATACTATCGACTTCACAATAGAACAAATCAAAGAAGAAGGTGTCCAGCTTTCTAAGATCACCTTCTACTAAGAGCATAAGACAGAGATGGAACAGATCTGAAAGAAAATCATAAACGAAGGGAAGTCGATTAAAATTGGTATCATTCACCAGCAGCATAGCTCACACAGTGAGGACAGAGCAATTAGAACAGACTTGAACCTTAAATCTATGATTTTCCCTAGCATACAATAGAACAAATGAAGCCCAACAGCATATTTAATCTTGATAACACGGATTTACAACATATATTTAATAAACTTTAATGAAACGGATAACAAAAGAAGATGAACTTATCACAATCTGAAAGATATTAGGCTCCTGGCCATGCTATCACAGAAAACAAAAGTCACATCCACTCCAAGTCCAGAATAAAGCATTTAACAAGATTTGCAAGAAATTGCTTCAATAGCCTTTTTTCTAAGTCTCCGCCTCCTGCGATTACATTTAGAAGAAGTATTTATAGACTCAGGATAGACCCTGATATTTTCAAAAATATCTTCTTCTCAAACCCTAAATCTTATCATCTTAAACCCTACTACCCGGGTTTTACAATATAAAGCCTTTTAAAATAAAGTTTTGATAAAACTTAACCATTCTGCAAATCAGTGCAGTCACTTGCCATAAATGGAGAAGGCAGAAATTTAATGCCACTTGCATCCACCCGCAACTGTGTGTAAATGTCCTCATTAATTCCCACGGGAAATTTGGATGAGTCACCACTTCTCTGACATTTCATCTCCGCAGAGCCATCCCTGAGTTGAAAATCTCTGCACGCCATTACTTCTGCCATAAATTTTCATTAAATGCATCCATCGGCAAATTCCGGTAACCGTGTGTAGATATTTTCATTTTTCGGCCAATTCTCGACATACTCCATTAAATGGGCAGCTGCTTAGTCACCGTAAAGTCTCTTTGCGGCCAGATCTGTAAAATCTGGATGAAACAACAATTCTCGGCATCTCAAACTTTAATGTGACATCCCTTGATTAAAATGCGCCTGACTTTATCTTTCTTGCCATTTCTCCCGTTATCATGCAAGTGCCAGATGGCTTTCTGCAAAAATACAAAAGAAGGATTAGTACTTTAATAATATTAAATCAAAACCTTAAAGTTCAATCAAAACCCTAAAGTTCAATCAAAACCCTAAAGTTCATTATACGTAGGCTTGCTTTGTTTTGACACGTGTCACAAAAAATCGTGACACGTGTCCACTTCCAGATGTTTTCCATTATGTGTTGTTTTCCTGTCATGGCCGCGAAAATGCGACATGTCACGATTTCGCGACATGTCGCGAAATCGCGACCTGCTTCTCTGTTTGGCACCTTTTCGCTTTGCAAGCAGCGAAAACGCGACATGTCATGAAATGTTTTCTTGTCATGTTTTTGTTTCTCTGAAATCGCTACGTTTTTGGACTTTTTTGTCCAACATGGCGCGAAAGTGACCTATTTTCGTTGTTTTTTGTTTCATGAATTGCGACATGTCGCGAAATCGCGACCCTTCCTGTGCCTCGGAAACTTTTTTTGAAATGCATCGCGATTTCGCAACATCGCAAAATCGCGATTTCATGACACCTATCTTGACTTGTTTTCTCTTGCTTCCCCTTGGTTCATCTTGCTGCCATCTTACCTTGTTGTCTTCCCTTGGTTTTGGAGGTTTTTTGTACCATGTCGCGATTTTGTGACACGGTCGCCTCCTGCTCTCCCTTGTGCCTTTTGTGTCGCGATCTCGCGACGTTGTGAAATCGTGACGTCGCGATTTCGTGACACCTCTTCCGCTTCAAGCCTTGGTTCTTTTGACTTTGCCTTCGGGTGGCCCTTGGCTTTCCCTTTGTTTATTACGGCCTTTAGACTTCTTCTTTGCAACCATGTCGCGATTTCGCGATGCAAAATTGCGACGTCGCGATTTCATGACATGGTGGCGCCTTGCCCTGGCTTCCCAAATTTGTGTCGCGATTTCGCGACGTCGCAAAATCGCGACATCGCAATTTTGTGACACTTCTCTGACATTGCACTCGGCTCCTTCATTTGCTCTTTTAACTTGCCTTATCTGCTTTGTTCATCTTCCCTTGGAACCTTAGCTTCCCTTGGAATGTGTCGCGATTTCGCGACACTTCCCTGACTCGTTCCTTCCGCACTCCAATGTGTCACGATTTCGCGACATTTTCCTGACTTGCACGCTTTTCTTCTTTCGACGCCACGAAAACGCGACATGTCATGATTTCGCAACATGTCGTGATTTCGTGACATGTCACGAAATTGCGCCTGCTTTCACGCCTTTGCTTCATTTCTGAAAAACTTCATGATTTTGCGACGTGCTTGCACCCTGGGCCCCTTCTCCAAAAAACATCGTGATTTCGTGATGTCGCGATTTCGCGATGCGTTTGCGACTTGTGCCTTTTCTCTCCAATGTGCCGCAAAAATGCGACATGTCGCGAAATCGCGCCCCTTTTCACGCCTCACTTCTCTACGCCAAAACTTGTCGCAATTTTACGACGTCGCGATTTCGCTACACTTTCTTGCCTTAACCACTTTCTCGCTCTGGTAGTCGCGAAACTGTGACATGTCGCGATTTCGTGACATGTCACAAAATCGTGATGTTTCTGCCTTGCTTCCTTTTGCCTCCTACTGTAGTGAAAATGCGACATGTCGTGAAATCGCTACGTTCTATATGCATTTGCTTTCTCTCTCCAGACCTGTCGCGATTTCGCGACATTTCCAAAAATGGAAAGTGTCGCGATATCGTGACATTTCCAAAAATGGAAGTGTCACGATTTCGCTACGTTTTCTTGCCTTAGCCGATTTTTCTAAAACCCGTCGCGATTTCGCGACATTTCCAAAAATGGAAAGTGTCACGATTTCGCGACTTTTCCAAAAATGGAAAGTTTTGGCTTCTAATGAATTTATCTATCTGTATTCTGCATTTTTTTCATATCAGTGAAAGATTTTCTTTATTCATGAATGATTCTAACATGTGAAAAATGAATTCTGAAATAAATCAAAGCCAGATGCAAGAATAAATGCACAACTTGAAAAGGAGGCAAGCAAATTTGGAATTTAAAACCTGGAAAACATCAAGAGGGTCCTTACTGCAAAATGAAAGCTCAATATTTTCAAAGGATGGAAATTCATTTTTCAGTGGGGGTGTGTTGCTTCTCAACAAATGGCGATATCTACGGGTAAAATAGTAGCATTATTTTAGAACCCAGGACTCTAGTTTCAAAACAACATAGACCATGTATCATGCCTTGCCACAGATATTCTTCAAAACAATTTAACTACTAGCCGATAGTTGTCAAAATTTCCCAAGGACATACTAGGCTGAATCATTTAAGGAAGATTTCTGATGTGCAATTACAAGTGTATAAAACTTTCTTCAAGAATGACTGGGCCTTCGAATGTTGAACTCTGGATTGATCAGCTTTTCTAGATTGTAAAAGGGGAAACCGAGTAGAGCTCTGTTTACTAGTTTAGCCTTTTACAGCCCCGACAGAGTTACCCTTTAGATTTACACGACCCAGATTCACAACTGTAAGGTAGAATCTACAACTTGGTAAAAGAAAAACATCTTTTGAAGTCTTGGCTGCCTCTTTGATTACATAACTTTTTTCTTCTCTTTTTTTTTTTTATATATGAAATAACAGAGTGCCAATTCTATGCTGTCTTGCTCAACTTTCATCTTCTCTCTCTCTTCTTTGAAATATACCGAAGTCTGAAAAGCCTTTAAAAGAAGAACAACAATTTTTCTTTTAATATCTCATCAGTCTGGAACTGCTTCAGCCTGGGTACTGATAGCCTCTATGGATACTCAAATAATTACACGAATCATAGTCCCCTCTTATGACCAACTTTTCTTGGATTCCCTGGGAGTTTCTCCAACCAAACAATATAGCAGTTTCTTTATAATTAAAATAACTGTGGCAAGCAAGACACAAAATCCAATCATCTTTCCACTGTTGTTCTGAATAACAAAATAGTTCCACTGTTCAGTTTAAGCAGACTATCTCTCAATTAGAATAATGAACAGAATGGACACTGGATTTTGAACTCAGAATAAAACAATTTTTAGAAGGCTGACTTTTCATTGATGCTCAGGCAAAACTTAAAAAATAGAATTTTAAAATAAAATAAACTGTACAGACCCCAAGGATAAACACGGACCTTAAAAAAAATAAATAAAATAAAACTAAAAAACTGTACAGACCTTTAAAAACAAAATAAAATAAAACTGCACAGACTTTAAAATAAAATAAAATAAAATAAAACAAAATAAAACTGTACAGACATTTAAAATAAAATAAAATAAAATAACACTGTACAGACATCAAAGGAAATAAAACACAGAACTGTACAGACCTGAAAGGAAATAAAACACAGAACTGTACAGACATGAAAATAAACTAAAATAAAATAACACTGTAGACTTATTTACAATGTATACACATGTTACAACTTCTTTGTGACTCATTCAAATGATATATTGGATGGAACAGCCAAGAAATAATGCTTTAAGTATTGACCATTAACAGGGAGGTCCAAAAAATTACCATCAAGGTCTTGTAAACGAAATGCGTTATTACCCAGAATCTCAACAATCTGGTACGGCCCTATCCATAGTGGCTGCAACTTTGTATGCTTACCCTTCTTTTCATGGGCCTTGTCCCATAGAAGCACCAGGTCTACCAGTCTGAAAGCTTTCACTTTGGCCCTTTTGTCAAACCAGTGCTTGACGGTTTCTTGGTGCCGACTGAAATGTTCCAGGGCTTGGAGTCTTTCATCCTGCAAATTAGTTAGATCCAAAACACGAGCCTCTGCATCTGCTTGATCCTCAAAATAGTCTAAGACAAATTGGTAAGTAGGTAATTTCAGAGAGATGGGAACAATTGGCTAGGTACCATACAACAAAGCAAAAGGGGAAGTCTTAAGAGCCACTTTATATTTTATCCGGTCAGCCCAAAGTGCATATTTCAATAATGTATGCCATTTCCTGGGTTTGTCTGTTGTAGATTTCTTAATGGCATTCATTAAATTCTTATTCGTGGACTCAGCCAGTCCATTGCCTTGGGGATAATAGTTGGATGAAAATCTGATAACTATCCCCATCTGGTATGCCCATTCTGCAAACTCCAATGATTGGAAGGTTGGTCCATTATCACACACCAAATTCAGAGGAACCCCAAACCTGGTTATGACATTTGACTCTAGAAATTCGATCACTTCATGAGCTGTACTTCTCATGGTGGTTGCTGCTTCGACCCATCTTGTGCAGTAATCAGTAGCTGTTAGAACATACTTATGCCCTGCTCAAGAATTTGGATTAATCACTCCCACAAAATCAAGTCCCCATTGCATAAAAGGTTTATTTATTACAACAGGCTGCAATGGTAGAGCCCGATTGGCCTCTTTGGCTGCAAAAGTTTGGCACTGATGGCAAGTTCTCACATGCTGATGGGCATCTTTAAATAACGTAGGCCAATAATAGCCTGCTCTCAATATTTTATGTGCATAGTAGCAGATCCTGAGGAATGCCCCGCCCCTAACTTTTCATGAAAACTGGACATGACTTCATTGACTTCACTCCGAGAAATGCATCTTAAGAAAATGCCAAGCATAATTTTCTCCTGTACAAATTACCTCCTTTGAGGAGATAATGAGCAGCTTTCAGTTTTAGTGCTCTCCTTTGGGTTCTATTCAAGTGAGACGGGCAAATTCCAAATTGCAGCAGATGAATAATATCTCCATACCAGCCATCAGATTCAGAATTTAACTGATTAATTTCTTCTCGTACAGGTATTTCGGCAATGTGTCGAGACAAACCAAGTCCTTTGATCAATTTTGTAGGCCAAATTTCTAAATCATATTCTTGCAGCCTTGTAACCCAATTGCCTCTTAGTTCACCCAATTCGTCCTGACTTAAAAGGTATTTAACAGCTGGGTCCGAAACTATAGCATGAACTCTACTTCTTAGTATGTAGTGCTTGAACTGCTTAACTGCTCTCACCAAGGCATAAGCTTGTTTGTCTAAACGAGAATATTTCAGCTCAGCCCCCTTTAAATTGGTACTCTTGAAAGCAATTGGATGTTCCCCGGTTTCTCTCCGTTGGGTCAGAACTGCAGCAAGTGTGTGTTCAGAAGAAAAGGTGTACAGATAAAAATCTGCACTAAAATCTGGGCTTACCAGAACTGGTGCTTGCTTGATGGCAATCTTGATTTCTTGGAACGCTGTTTTAGCTTCTGTGGTCCAGACAATCTGAGCAGTTTGCTTTAGCATGTCATTCAGTGGCTTGACTATCTCTGCAAAACCGGAGATGAACTTCCTGACAAAATTAATTTTTCCAAAGAAGGACCTCAACTCTCTCTTAGAGTTGGGAAAGGGTATGCCGGATATGGCTTCAACTCTATCCGGATCCATGGAAATGCCATCTTTTGTGATCAAGTGCCCAAGGAGCTTTCCTTCCGTTACACCAAAAATGCACTTCTTCGGATTCAAAGAAATGCCGAACTCCCTGCATTTGTTGAACACAGACTCCAAGTGTTTTACATGGTCAAACCGAGATTTAGAGAAGACTGTTAAATCATCCATGTAAACAACAATACATTTACCCATAAGGCCCTTGAAGGCATGATCCATTGCTCGTTGAAACGTAGCTCCGACATTTATTAATCCAAATGGCATCCTCTTGTAAGCAAAAGTTCCCCACTTAGTTGTGAAGGCAGTTTTCATTCTGTCTTCCTTCTCAACTAATATCTGATTATACCCTGAGAAACCGTCCAGGAAAGACATCATCTCCGAACCATTGACAATCTGTAACACCTCATCCATAGAAGGCAGAGGATAATTATCTTTCTCAGATGCCTTGTTCAAATTTCTAAAATCCACACACAAGCGGATCTCTCCATTTTTCTTTCTGATTGGCACCAAATTGGCCACCCAAGTAGAATGCCTGATGGGAAAAATAATGGCGGCACTCAATAATTTTTCTACCTCTTTCTGGATGAGGGGCTCTAGCAGAGCATTGACATGCCTCTGTTTTTGCCAGAAAGGTTTGCAAAATTCTTTTAAAGGTATAATATGAGTGTAAACTTTCGGATCAAATACCTTTAAGTCTTTGTATGACCAGGCCATAACATCCTTGGACCTGTGAAGAAAATCAATCATACTTCTTTTTATTTTTGGGTCACAAATTTTAGCCAACTTGATGTGCCTGGGATCTTCTTCAGTCCCTACGTTCAGGTTTTCAGTCTCACTGTCTGTTGCACCCATAGAATCCTCAGAATTCACTTTTTGCCTGATTTGGTCAACATCAAAGAGCCGCTCCAGTTCCACCATCCCTTTTGGAATTCTGTTATCTTTCAACCTTATTATTCCCCTGTCATCATCTAACTGCTCCAACAGAGTATCTCTTTGTCCATCATCGATTATAGCATTTTCAAATGTGTTAGTACTCTACAAAAAGTTTATAATCTGTTGATCATCAGAGAAAACCTGAAAATTATCTATATTATTTGGGACTGAAGGACAAGGGACTAACTCAATTGAAAACTTGTTCCATTTAAATTCTTCCAGTGGTTTTAAACTTGCGGTTGAAGAAGCCAAGACATCTGCACGTGAATTCTGCTCTCTGGGTATGTGTGTCAGATTAAAAGCATCAAAATCTTCTACAAGATCCCAAGCCCGATGTTTGTATCCTTTTAAATAAGATGCTTTACACTGGAATTTACCCTTAACTTGATTAGCCACCAATTCTGAATCCGTAAAAACTTGAATATTTCTTACACTTCTATCCAAAGCAAATTTCAAACCTAATACCAGAGCTTCATACTCTGCTAAATTATTTGTACAAGGGAACTATAGGCGATAAGACATAAAATATGTCTGATTCTCAGGCCCTTTAAGGACTGCCCCTGTGCCAGAACCCTGTTTAGATTTAGCCCCATCCACATGAAGCGTCCAGACTTCATTATTATGAACAGGATGAGCTTTACTAAACTTCTCACTTTGTCCCGTTGTTAAATTGTAAACTCCAATATCTACCTCAACAATATTTACAGTCTCATTCTCTGCATTATATTCAGTGATTGTATGCTTGTATCTGGGTTCTCTTTCAACCCTTAATTGGTTTGCCACTCCTTTCCATGGCAACCACATGTGTGAAAAGTCAGTTGCCAAGTATCCATTCAAAGATCTCGACCAATCCCTGCTCAAAAGCATCCCGTACCCCACAGGAATATCCACAACCTGAATTTCAATTCTGTGTTGAGCCCTTGGCTCAGATGCTAATTGGATATGAATATTCTGAAGTTCACCTACTACTTTAACCTCTGATTTGTCCAATTGGACAACTCTTCTTTCAGACTTCATTGGGGTCAAACCCAACTGTTGACAAATGGCCAAAGGCATAACATTAGCTGAAGCACCTGAATCTACCAGACAATTGTGCAAGTTTTTCCCAAAAATATGTACAGTCAGTAGAAAAGGCGGAACCTCAGTTTTCTCTTTGTACATGGCTACATTTGCATTTGCCATCTTCTTTCCCTTGTCCACAGGTTTGGTAGTAGGGCCAGAGTATGTTTTTATCAAGTTATCTCTCTGTTCTAAAATTTGGGCCAACTCATGAAGAGTGATGTTGGCTTTGATCTTTTTCATGTCCTCCACTATGTTATATCCCTTATTGAGTGGAGGGACAAATGCATCTGGTCCTTTTGGATTTCCTCCCTTAGGTGGAGATGGGTTATTGCTTGGAGATGGATCTGGAGGAACATTGTGAGAGTTGTCCGGAGGGGTAGATGTAGTGTTGGGCTCCGGATTTCTATTTCTGAGGTTGTAGTTGTCCCTCCTGTATTGTTGAAAAGCATGTACCTCATCCATAGGCATTTCAACTACATTCTCAGATTCATCCGGGAAAGTGAAAGAATCCAAGACCATAGCTGCACTGTGGCTGGATGAACTTGGGCCATCCGCAGTTCTTTGATGTTCAGGAGAAATCAAATCCCCAGACAAAGCTTCAAAGGCGTTACAAAATTCCAAACAATCCAACTCCCCGTGCTGAGAAGTAGCATGTATCCTGCACCAGTTAGGCAAAGCCAAATCACAGATATTTACATCATGACCTTTACCTTTGTAATCTTTATTGGGTTCGTATGGGGGCCGAGTGAATCTGTTCTGTTGATAGGAATACTTGTTTGAGTTCTCCCCAGTAGAAACCTGCCTTTTAAAACTCAAAAAATCATTGGCCAACTTTTGGACTATTTTTGACACCTCTTCAACTCTTGCATTATCAGCTTCTTTACCTGGGTTCTGTACATTTTCAGCAGGTGTTACAGCCAATGGACTTGCTGATGGTAGAGTCTGACATACTGGCAACATCATCTGATGTGGTATGGGATTGAAAATAGGGGCAGCTTGTGTGACCAAAGGAATTTGTTGAGCATTTAAAGGTTGGGGTCCCAACTGTCTTTCCAGAATCAAAGCTTCTTTATAAGCCTCTGTTAAATTAGTAACAGTGGCATCTCTTTTCAAGAAGACAGAGGTCATTGGATCCAGAGAATTTCTAAAAATTTCTAATGCCAGGTCTGCATTTGGCACATAATAACCAGTCAGTCTACCATAAGCCTTCTAAAATCTGACATTGTAAGATCTGATAGATTCATTTAGTTCTCTTTTAATACCAAAAAACTACTGATATAATATACTGGGATCTATTACCTCACCAAACTGTGACACAAAAACCTTTTCCAAGTCATTCCAACTGGTAATAGAATCATTAGTGAGATTTAGAAACCAGTCATAAGCTCCCTCCTGGAGAGTGAACGGGAACAATCTGCAAGCAACATCTTCATGCTGTACATTTAACAATTTCAAAGCATTCTTGAATGCAACTAGATGTTCTTCTACTGTCCTAGTCCCATCATGCTTGTATCTGGGAAGATATCTCTCCGGATTTCTGGGCAGGTCATGGGCTATACCCAGAATATTTAAAGCAGTGGAACCCAACCAGTTTGCCATTACTACTTGATTGACGATGATATTCTGAGTTGTAGTTGGAGTAACTACCAGTGGTGATAAAACTGTTTCAGACAGAGACTTGGCCCTTCTGAGGCTACTTCTTCTTGGAGTTTCTAATTCAGGCACAAGGAGCTCTCCAGCTCTGGGGTGGGACCTTGTTACCCTGTATGTAGAATCCAGCTTTTCACAAGCAACTTATAATCTCACAATCCTTAACAGACTATGAACTTGAGGCCTCTTTTTTGGCAATTTTAAATATTGTACAGACAACTTACAATACTGAACGGAGTTTAGTGGGCCCTCCTTCTAGCGCCATTTTTAAATGTTGGTCCGACTTTTATACACACCCTATGAAGAATGAGCATGAAACTCTGATAACACTTATAAGGGATAAATCCCACTCACTTTAGGATCTTGTTGGTTATCCAAGGTGTGAGTTACAGAGTTGGGTCGAATGTCTATTCACTCTTTTCCACTTCTGGAATAGTTTTCAATATGGACTGTCTGTTACCTTACAATGGGTTCTTGAACTTGTTCAGTAATGTTTAGAAGTTGTTCATTTGTTGACAATCGGATTTAAAATTAGTTCTTTGATCTAGCTCTTTATATGTCATCAGATTTAAATAAAAGATAAATTAAAAGAAAGTAAAAATGGATCATTTCACGGTAAAACAGATAGAGTAGGGTAGGGCAGAAAGAGAAGTCTATCAAACTTAGTCGTAAAACCAAAACTACCAATTTTATTTATACTATCAGCTTCACAATAGAACAAATCAAAGAAGAAGGTGTCCAACTTTCTAAGATCACCTTCTACTAAGAGCATAAGATAGAGATGGAACAGATCTGAAAGAAAATCATAAACAGAAGGGAAGTCGGTTAAAATTGGTATCATTCACCAGCAGCATAGCTCACACAGTGAGGACAGAGCAATTAGAACAGACTTGAACCTTAAATCTGTGATTTTCCCTAGCATACAATAGAACAAATGAAGCCCAACAACATATTTAATCTTGATAACATAGATTTACAGCATATATTTAATAAACTTTAAAGAAACGGATAACAAAAGAAGATGAACTTATCACAATCTGAAAGAGATTAGGCTCCTGGCCATGCTATCACAGAAAACAAAAGCACATCAACTCCAAGTCCAGAAATAAAGCATTTAACAAGATTTGCAAGAAATTGCTTCAATAGCCTTTTTTCTAAGTCTCCGCCTCCTGCGATTACATTTAGAAGAAGTATTTATAGACTCAGGACAGACCCTGATCTTTTCAAAAATATCTTCTTCTCAAACCCTAAATCTTATCATCTTAAACCCTACTACCCGGGTTTTACAATATAAAGCCTTTTAAAATAAAGTTTTGATAAAACTTAACCATTCTGCAAATCAGTGCAGTCACTTGCCATAAATGGAGAAGGCAGAAATTTAATGCCACTTGCATCCACCCGCAACTGTGTGTAAATGCCCTCATTAATTCCCACGGGAAATTTGGATGAGTCACCACTTCTCTGACATTTCATCTCCGCAGAGCCATCCCTGAGTTGAAAATCTCTGCACGCCATTACTTCTGCCATAAATTTTCATTAAATGCATCCATCGACAAATTTCGGTAACCGTGTGTAGATATTTTCATTTTTCGGCCAATTCTCGACATACTCCATTAAATGGGCAGCTGCTTAGTCACCGTAAAGTCTCTTTGCGGCCAGATCTATAAAATCTGGGTGAAACAACAATTCTCGGCATCTCAAACTTTAATGTGACGGCCCTTGATTAAAATGCGCCTGACTTTATCTTTCTGGCCATTTCTCCCGTTATCATGCAAGTGCCAGATGGCTTTCTACAAAAAAGACAAAAGAAGGATTAGTATTTTAATAATATTAAATCAAAACCTTAAAGTTCAATCAAAACCCTAAAGTTCATTATACGTAGGCTTGCTTTGTTTTGACACGTGTCACAAAAAAATGCGACACGTGTCCACTTCCAGCTGTTTTCCATTCTGTGCTATTTTCCTGCCATGGCCGCGAAAATGCGACATGTCGTGAAATCGCAACCTACTTCTCTGTTTGGCACCTTTCCGCTTTGTAAGCAGTGAAAACGCGACATGTCGTGATTTCGCGACATGTCACAAAATCGTGCCCCTTTTCTTGTGCCATGCACCTTTCTGCTTTCATGCAGCGAAATCGCTACGTTTCCGCCCTGGGCACCTTTTTGTCCAACATGGCCACGAAAACACGGCATGTCGCGAAATCGCAACCTATTTCTGCTTCGGGCTCTTCTTTGCTTTCACTGTCACGAAAACGTGACATGTCACGATTTCACGACATGTCACGAAATTGTGACCCTTCCTGTGCCTCGGCAAATTTTTCTGAAATGCGTCACGATTTCGCGACGTCACGATTTCGCGACACCTATCTTGACTTGTTTTCTCTTGCTTCCCCTTGGTTCATCTTGCTGCCATCTTACCTTGCTGTATTCCCTTGGGCTCCCTTTGTCGACCACTGGGCTCTCTTTTGGACCATGTCGCGATTTCACGACACGGCCACCTCCTGCTCTCCCTTGTGCCTTCTATGTCGTGATCTCGCGACGTCGCGAAATCGCGACATCGCGATTTCGTGACACCTCTTCCGCTTCGAGCCTTGGTTCTTTTGACTTTGCCTTCGGGCGGCCCTTGGCTTTCCCTTTGTTTATTGCGGCCTTTAGACTTCTTCTTTGCAACCATGTCACGATTTCGCGACGCAAAATCATGACGTCGTGATTTCGCGACATGGTGGCGCCTTGCCCTGGCTTCCCAAATTTGTGTCGTGATTTCGTGATGTCACGATTTCGTGACACTTCTTCGACATTGCACTCGGCTCCTTCCTTTGCTCTTTTAACTTGCCTTAGCTGCTTTGTTCGTCTTCCCTTGGAACCTTAGCTTCCCTTGGAACGTGTCGCGATTTCGCGACGTCGCGAAATCGTGACGTCACAATTTCGTGACACTTCCCTGACTCATTCCTTCCGCGCTCCAATGTGTTGCTATTTCACGACGTTTTCCTGACTTGCACGCTTTTCTTCTTTCGACGTCGTGAAAACACGACATGTCATGATTTCATGACGAAATCGTGCCTGCTTTCACGCCTTTGCTTCATTTTTGAAAAACGTCGTGATTTCACGACGTGCTTGCACCCTGGGCCCCTTCTCCAAAAAACATCGTGATTTCACGACGTCGCGATTTCGCGACGTCACAATTTCTACGCTTGCTTTCCTTTTGCCTCCTGTCGTAGCGAAAATGTGACATGTCAAAATCGCTACGTTCCGTACGCATTTGCTTTCTCTCTCCAGACCCGTCGCGATTTCGCGACATTTCCAAAAATGGAAAGTGTCGCGATATCGTGACATTTCCAAAAATGGAAGTGTCGCGATTTCGCTACGTTTTCTTGCCTTAGCCGATTTTTCTAAAACCCGTCGCGATTTCGCGACATTTCCAAAAATGGAAAGTGTCGCGATTTCGCTACTTTTCCAAAAATGGAAAGTTTTGGCTTCTAATGAATTTATCTGTCTGTATTCTGCATTTTTTCATATCAGTGAAAGATTTTTTTTATTCATGAATGATTCTAACATGTGAAAAATGAATTCTAAAATAAATCAAAGCCAGATGCAAATAAATGCACAACTTGAAAAAGGAGGCAAGCAAATTTGGAATTTAAAACCTAGAAAACTCAAGAGGGTCCTTACTGCAAAATGAAAGCTCAATATTTTCAAAGGATGGAAATTCATTTTTCAGTGGGGGTGTGTTGCTTCTCAACACATAGTGGTCATAATTCTTTAATCGAAAAGTTTCTCTTGCTATCCTATTATGTGCATGGTCTAGAATACTGAGAATTACCAAAAGGACAAGCTCCCCCCTACCCAAATAAAATCCCTTGCTCCTTGTCTAATCTAAGCAAATATCCCGAAAAAGAAAAGAAAAATAAATAAATAAATAAAAGAAAAAGTAGTTTTACTACAAAATCAATAAAATCTCCTTGTTCAAAAACTAAAATGAACAAGAATTCCTACTTAAAAGAAATCAAAATAAAATAAGGGGGTAATGAGCTTGAATCCCTAGAATTCCTTAGTTATTTGAACACCATGGGATGATCATCATTACAGGTCAGGTGGCATCAAGCTGGCTTGGAAATTGTGGTATCCTTATGCGTGGCACCATGTCTATCACATTAGCGACCTTCTTTTGTACATACCAATGTATGCTTTTGGATCAACTAGATTTTGGTGATTTGACTTACATAGTAGTTTAGTACAATTGTATGCATAAAAGCATGGTTAAATGAATCCTTAAATCGTACACACATTGGTTCATGAAAGTTGGCTTGCATCACTACCTTACTCAAAATTGGTAAATCAACTTCACAAAGCACACACATTTGATCCTTGAGAGATTTTGTATTATTATGTGAATCAATATGGATAATGAACTCACACATCACACATCGGTTCTTGATAAATTTGATTTTATCCTTGAAATAATTTAAAATATTTCTTTGTAATCTACTAGAAAAAATCAGTTTATAACCATTTGCATTAATCCTAAAAATCACTTCATTTTAGAAATTACAGTATACATATATATTGTCTTCAAAATCTTCCAATATACAACATAATGATGTATTTCAAATAAACCTTGCATTCCAAAATCAAACATAATCAGTTTATCATGCATTGCATTATTTTGACTTCGCAATGATGGTATAATTCCTAGTAATAACTCTCACTTTAAAATTCATACTAGGATGTCTATGCTTATAGCAAGTCATCCTTTCCAATTTTTCATGCTTAAATTACTCTATATCTCTCACAAAACACAATTTCTAGCAATTTATTTTCTCAAAAACAATTTCTCTTAAATTGACTTCTTTCATCGTCATAAGCCTCAAGGAAACTCTTAAGCCCCACAATATTTTTAATATTAGCAACACAAAACTTCCTAACAACAGGATACGCTTCATGACCTAGCGATCATTGACCCCCACCAATGGTTATATAATAGCACACCATCCTTTTGAGGTCCATTGCTAATCCATCAATTTTATCACATTCACAAAAAAACATCTTTTGTCTTTCAAAAACAATTTGCAAAATCTTTTTTCTTTCAAGTTAAGCATGATAAAAAATATTTAGAAATTAAAGCATGATTACAAAAAATTATATAACACAACCATCATAAGCAAATGTAATAAATCAAATCATACAAAGTTGCATAGATAAAAATGATCAATATATATCTAAAAGTATAAGTACAAAATAAAGTTAAACCGGTATGCCATAATCTCTAAAATTGGTATACTCGATAACTAGGGATATATCACAAAAAACTATCCCAGTATATCATCCATATACTCCCCTCGAGCCTCTAGATATTTGAGCCTCATCGCCCCCACTAGGAGGTCACGGTGGTCGAAACTCTACCACTCCTATAGGAGTCCTAGAGGTAGCATGATACAATGATCTCGAGTGGCTGTAAGGCTCAAACGCCTTGGGAAATGGTTGTATTTGATCTGCAGGTACTACCATAAAGTACAATACTTGATAAAAGGTTTCCCATTGAAAATATTGAATGGCATCATCCCTTGAACCACTCCTCCCTGATCGAGTCACCTAAGAAGATGTTGGAGTAGATATCCTAGCCATCTGAGCCTATGCCTATGTGAGCTCTATCTCTAAATTATGGACCCTAGTCCTTAGACTCACATTCTTCGCTTGTAGAGCTACCATCTCGTTGCTCTCTCCCACTTCTGTGACCATGCCTTTCCTGGGTGAATCTGGTCTCACCTCCTACTGAGGAGATGCTCTCCTCTCCTCCCTCTCCCTCCTAGACCTCTCTCATATCCCAAATGCCCTCTCTCGTCTAATATAACTCTGATTCCCTCCCTTGGTGCGAAGTCCCTCTCTCCTAGGGGGTGCTTGTGTCATTTGCTACTACTAGACAATAGTGTATTTTTGTCAGAGAACTATCTTTTCTACCTAATGAATCACACCCATCAACATAGTAATTGTGCAAGATGAATGCTAGCATACCACTACTGATATCTCATAGTCACTATAGCACCATCCCCATCTACTGTGGCCACCACATTATCATCTGGTAGAGGGCCCATGAATCGTGCCATATCAAGAGCATCGCTCACTATCGTAGAATCTCGAGTTACCCTAGAAAATATGGCATCCCTAGTCGTAGGGATATCCTACTGCAATCCAAATTATTGTAGAACTCGGTCTACACGAAGCATCTCCACCTCCCCCTACTCCATCCAAATCCAGATAAGTTGCCTCATGCGAGCCAACTCAAAATCATCCTCTCCCTACCTTGGAAGCTCTCTCCAAGGCCTCCATTAGATGTCATTTGTAGTCAGTTCATCCATCAACCTCCTCTTTGTTTTGAGGCTAATTCGCCCCTGGTGTCCTCTACGCAAGTGCCAATAAAAAACTCTAGGTCTCCCATCCTCCACTCTTGTCAATTGCAGCCCTACATGTCTCCTAACAGCTATGTGCTTACAACACCATACTTGTAGGAAAGAGGTAAGTACCAATGCCCTACCTCCTTTGTATACCACCTTGAAAAATGTATTGTACAAATGGCACAAAATGTATGGATCCCAGGTAAATCATAGACACTGGTCCCTCATGTTAGCTATGATCTCTACTAGAGTCCATGGTAGGTGGCAACTACTGAGATGACACAATAGTAGCCCTGCCACCATACCACTAAGTACCACTATCAGTCTAGACACCCCAGCTGTCTGACCAAGTCTATCAATGCTAACTTTGTTCTTCTTGAGTAAAAAGCTCATATCCCTCGATAACCACTGTATCGCCTGGCCCTTATTGCCAGACGGAGCTATGAACATACCCCTGATAGGCACCCTGTGTATCCTCCATATATCCTCTAGTTTTGAGGCCATATCCTCTATTGGTAGCAAAAAATATGAGGATTTCGGGTGCCATCGCTTAGCTAGTGCCACAGCAACATCAAATCTACTAGGATTTGTGGCATCTCTGCCACATGTCTCAACCCTGTCACCTCTAGAGTATCCCTCTCTACATACAAAAGGGCATTCAAGTATGCTTGGAGACCACCGTATATCCACTCTCTATTCTTCAAAATGGGTTTTTGTTAACAAAACAAAGCAGCAAAAATATCAGACCTAAAATTACAATATCGAACTTAATTTCGCAATATCGAACAACTTTGTTCAATATTGGCCCCATTTTGATGATATTGTATTCTTCGATATCACTTAAATTTGGCCGATATTGATAAAATCAAACCTATTTTGACGATATCAAAAATTTTGATATCATAAAAATCAAGCTGATATTGCCAAAACGACCCGATATTATTGATGCAGCTACACGATGGCAGTCGTGCCTTAAAAATCCAAAATTTGCAAAAATTAAAAGCTAACACATATTTTTCTAAGCTAAAGAGGTTTATGATACTTACCCTTATGCTCTCTATCCTCATTCATACTTCATATTCTTGGTGTATGACTTCAGTCATTTTCTCCCCATAGCACAGTTTCAGCAAAAGTGAAATAGAAAATAAATTAGGTTTCACCCTAACCTTTTCTATTTATTGATTTTACCCTAAATTCGAAAATTTTGAGTTTTCCACCAAATGTAGAATTTGGCATAAAAACTCGAAGGGGGTATCACAGCTAATGCAGTTACAGTAAATTTTGAAACTTCAACTATGTCTTGCAATAAATTTTGTTTTTCTCGTAAAATGTGTCATTTTTTCTTTAACACATTTTTTTCAAAAATACGCTAAAGATGGGGTAAAATTTAATAGGCTAAAATTGACCCTTGTCAATTTACCCTAAGTCAAAAACATTCAAAAAAATCATTAAAATTTCTTTATAACTTCTTGCCTCGATTTTTGTGTCTGTATCAAGTTTGTTTCTAATTTCTTGATGATATCGAATCTATTTGAACGATCTCGATTGTCCGATGCAATATCGGACTTCATTGTACAAAATAGGATGTTCAATTTTACCCAAAACTAAAGTGCCCAGAACAACAAAAAGACCATTTTTTTTTAACCTCTGTTGTCAGTACCTAGTCAATGACGTGCACATTACGATATCGGATCAGTCGATATTGTTCAGATTGAGAGAAATCATAACTCCCATTATTTTTATCCCAACCCCCCTAACTCGCCTTTGCCTATTTAATCTAGGCACTCTCCCTAGATTCCCCTTGGATCCATGAACATTTCTCACCCCTTGTTTACCATTGCATATTTATTATTATTATGTTTGTTGCAGGTTTGTAGGTTCGGAGCTGCGTATCAATTGGTACGATACGATATCAGACATCCGATATCATTCAAAAACATCTGATATTTCCCTTCAATGTTTGATATCATCTACAAGATGCTTGGGGACACCTTCATACCTCTGTTTGCACTTCTAAATCGTCATTTTACATTTACAAGATTATATCTGTTATTTATCATCTCATTTAAACATAAGATTTAGTTTATCATATCAGGAGTTCACCACCATTGCATTGCATTTTGTTATTTTGTATTCATAGCATAAATCCATATTGTTTTCTTTCAAACATTGCACATAATGAGTTTCATATAATATAATTCATGCTTAATCAAGTTCATGTTATGCTGCAAATCTGTGTTTTTGGTATCAATCTATGAAATTGTAGGTTTTTAACCAAATCAGACCTGTCAATATCATATTGGATGTCCAATATTGCCTTGCAACATTCGATATCACCTAGAATAAACAAAAATATTTCAAATCAGCCATCCGGATTGAGTAAGTTTGTAAATTTTCTTTAATAATTAAGTATTGCATCTATTTATCTTATGTATTCTATTGTGTGATGTATTCATGTGAATCAAAATTACATATAGTTTAGGTTTAGTTGCATTTGGCCAAACTAGGTGAATGCGAGTGAACTAAAAGGAACACATCAAACAAATCCCAACCTAGGCATATAAATTACCATATAAATGTTTCCAGGTGAACCCACCCAATTCGTCAACAAATCAACAAAGATGGCACAACATAAAGTGCCTCTCCTCTGAGGTGTAGACCTATCATTTTACCATTCCCCTTAGAGGTGTGGATCCATTAGCCTAAAGGAAAGGAGTGCAAAAATTTTAGACCTACAATTAGGAACACACTCATGTATTATCAATCTTCTTATTTTTTTTTGTTTTAGATACCTTTGTTTCTTGCTCCAAAGCAACTTTTTTTCTGGTGTAACTGAGGGTTACCTTTATATTTATCTCCTTCTCATATAACATTGCTCCTTTGCGACCTCTCTTTTGTTACATACAACATGTGATTCTTCCTTCTAACTACTAGGAATAATTTCTATGGATTTTTGAATTTTTATTTTTGTGTTAGAGTGTTCTTGTGTGTTATCCTCTTACTTCTTTATCTAAATGGTAGACATTGTTCTATTGCTAACTCATTTTCCTAATTACTTAAGTATCATCATTGGTTGGCATAGTTTGGCTATGTGTTCTCCTACTTCCATTAGACCTAGCCCTTGTAGGTTTGACCTCCTTTGGTGTAGGGGTCTCTACATATTTTTAATTTTTTGTAGCCCTAAGCTATATTTTTCTACTTCCACTAGATCTAACCCTTGGAGGTGTGTATTCTTCTAGCATAAGGGTTTCTTCTTCCTCTAAAATTTTTGCAACCCTATGCCATATCTTTCTGCTTCCAAAACTTTCATCAGTATTTTGACCATGCTATTCAGGTGTAGTAATAATTCTTCAATGGCTAAGAAACTATTGCCACGAGTCTTTATTCCCCACATTATAAAAAAAATAGTTTTTACTAATCAATTGAATCAAACCATGATTATTAGAGAGCTATGGCCCCCTATACCCTTTTTGGCATCATATGGAGGGCAATATGTAGATAAATAGGTAAATTAATTTTAGCTTTGGGTATATTAGCACCATGCATGGAACACAATTGCAAATGAACTTAGCCTACCATCCGTAGACGTATAGGTAAACTAAAATTGTTAACAAGTTATTTGAACCCTACCTTCACTATTTTACCTCTGACCACCCAACATAGTGGGCTAAGTGGATATCTTTGGTTGAGTAGTGGTACAACACTTCATTCCACATAGCTTCCAAAATGACTTCTTTTGAGGTAGTGTATGGGTACCCACCTCCATCACCCTCTTCATATGTTATTGGAAACTCTTTAGGAGCATGCCCAAATTTTGTAGCAGTTGAAGGATAAATTGGTACTAGCTCAAAACCAAATGCGATAGCAATCTGACAAACATTATTCTAAGTGCAACTTCAATGTAGACGATATGGTGTTTCTTTGACTTTAACCCTACAAACAATCTTATATGCAACTTTGAGTTCATCAATAATTAGCAACATGATTTTATGGACCCTATCAAATATTGTAGTGGATTGGACAAGTGGCCTATAAGCTTGCATTACCACCTTCTTCCAAGATCCATCCAATATTCCATATCTCTTGTCTCAAGAAGGTACTCGACAATCACATTCAATTTTAGTCAAGACTCCATGAGTTATATGGTGAAGGCTCGATCCTCTTGGATCCTAAAAATATTTTGGATCAAATAACCCACACTCTCTATAATCACACCATCATTGAAGTTTTTGTCCAATGCCAAGGTTTACAGCTAAAATATACCACATGGATATTATAGGTTGATTGATGTCCATTGATCTAGTCAATGCTAGATACCTCAATCCTACAAAGGACACACATATTAGAATCATTGCTTTCAATGGAATGGAAGGATTAACTTTGGTGCTTTGATGTATCAAGTCATAATCAGGTAGCACTCAAGCTACAATAGGTTCGATAGGCAAAAAAATAAAGGCTTATCTCATCATATTTGCTTTTGCCCCTATAAATAGGTAAGCTTATGATAGTTATTAGCAATGATTCGTAATATGAATATGATTTACATGATCGAGTGATCCTTTGTTAATTTTGATTATGATTGTTGATTTTATGACTACCCCATAAAGTGACGAGTTGATGAGGAAAGGACAAGTGATGAAATCGATGAGTCATTTTACCAAGATGAATAATTTGGAATATTAAATACTTTTGCATTTTGTTATATGGTAATTCCTATTACAGCTGTGAATTCAACTATTAATAGTAATTTTACACCTTTATCTCGTGGAGCAGTTTAACTACAATGGTCTTCTTAGAGAATCAAGATGATAGCAATTCCATTTAAGCTTGTGATGAATCACTATGTTTGATGATCTGCTGAAAATGTCATAGAAGAAATGAAATAAACACTTCGTTCTCGTGGAGCAGTCTGACCACCATGGCCTTTTTGGGGATTGAAGTGAATATATTTCAATTCAACGGTGACTAATTTACCTCAAATGGCATTATGGTAATTTACCCATCTTGTCGGATTGCATGGAGTGCAAGTCGCTACAACTACCAAGTGTATAGAATAAATAACCGAATACAAGGCTCAATTGGAATTTTTATTAATGTTATTTTTTTTATTTTTGAAATTTTTGAGAATTTTGGATCGGTAGATATTTATTATTGTCCATTTTTAAGCTCCTCACGATGATAATTTTGAAGTATTTATTGCTTGCTTCTAGCCGTGGTTGATAGTTACAACTAGTTTTTATAATTTTCTTAGCCACAGTTGACAGTAGCAGTCAGGGTTGACCTAATCGACACTCGCAATTATCTGCAGAAGCTAAGGACCAAGTGAAAAATATAAAAAAATAAAATAAAATAGGGTTTTTTTAATTTATTATTTCTAGCTAGCAGAGAGTGAAAGTGAGAGCTCTAAGGTGAGAGAGATAATATTTGATATGGAATGCTACCTGATTTATTGATCACCACCATGGCGGATCATTCGAGGCCTCGACTAGTGACAGAGTCAGAGCTCTTAAGGTAGATTATCCATATCTCCTTCGTGAATTAAACATTTAAAATGAACCTCATTAATTAATGGTATTTAAATGAACTCCACTAAACTATCAGTAATGAACCTCATATTAGGTTATAATTAGCTTTAGGGTAGCTTAGGGGGTGGGTTTTAATTTTTAGGGCACTTTTGATGAGGGAAACAACCTCGCAAGGGGTCTTTCCTGTAGTCGTGGTTGGCAACAATAGCTCCCAATTTACCAATTAGGGGCTGCGGTTGCTAGTCGTAGCTAGGTTCAAACACCAATGATCAAAAATTTGACCATTGATGCTAGCCATGGTTTACAACCATGATTGTGATGCCAACTACTATTGTCAACTACAGCTAAGGAACTTTAGCCCAACTTTATTGATTTTTTTATTTTTAAAGTTAAGTTTTTTTATTTTTTTTATTTTGAAGGTTGATTTGTTGATGCTTTTGATTTTTTTATTATGCTTATTATTTTCTTCCCCTTAGACCTTGACTACATGGGATCTTGATTTGTTGCACGAGTTGCTACCTGAGTTGAGTCATGTGGACCTAGACTAGTTTGGTGCCTTGGTCTTGGGATATGTGCTTATACTGTTGACTATCAGGGTAGACCAGGCCTACATTACTATGTTAGCCCATCGTTGGGATGAGAGGACTAACACTTTCCATATTTCGACTAGGGAGATGATGGTGACATTAGAGGATGTCTATTGTATTTATAGGATTCTTATAGATGGATACACTATCACTTTTTTGACTACAACAGCGAAGACTATAGTTTTCCAAAGTCTTTTTGGTGATAGACACGAGGATGTGTTAGGGGATATAGAGCACTGTGGAGTGTTGATGGAGCGTTGGTATAGGAAGGATGTATTCTTAAGGAATTAAGCCATCTTGATGCCATTATCTGTAATGTGCTTCTCCCAGATAATTGAAGAGTGAGGTTCCCTTAGAACCTCTTAGTGATGGTGTAGGATCTTCTTAGGAGCACCACAACTGAGCCGCTTATCATGACTTGGGGAAGTACCCTTCTAGCCCAACTTTATCATGATCTCTATCGCATTACATAACAGGGACGAGTAGGTGTAGGATGTAGTCTACTACTACATATTTGGATATGGGAGCATATCAACATAGAGCATCCAAGAGGATTTCCACTAGGTATCACATCATTAGCGATAGTTACTCAATGTTATGGAGCCTGTTGGCCATGAGAGTTAGAGACTTATAGGAGTAGGTCTCACGTAGGGGATTTTTACTACTACATCGATCGATTGATAGGGCTATAGGTCAACCAGATTGTATGGCACCCTTACTTGGGTTTCCCAGCATGGGAGGAGGTTGCTAGATACATGATATGGGCTAGGCATGATCAATGGATGATTGGGCATAATCTCAGGGTGCAGGAGTTCTTCCACTTCTCCCAAGTGACCAGATAGTTCAGGCTCTAACAAGACATACCATAGGATCCAGTCCTCTACCACTACCTTAAGGTAGAGATACAACTTGTGTGACCAAAAGTCACAGCTTTGATAGACGAGGATGACGATCTAGTAGACATAGGGGTGGTAGATGTAGGTACAAATCTTGATTATGATGCTTGGTGGACTACCAGATTATGGCAAGGTGGTAGTCCTCTAGGCCAATCTAGAGATGGTTATGTTGTTGAGGTTACTTTTGATGACTTGCAAGGACATCGAGTGTATCCTAGGATAGAGGATGAGTGGGGTCATATGGCCACACAAGAGAAGAAGCCATGGGAGGAGGAGGGAGAGGAGGATCCATATGATGAGGTGTCATATTTTTAAGCCCAAGTACATAGTCTGCAGGCACAGCTGCAGATAGTGCAGTGATAGATCTTAGAGAGAGGCACCTTTCTCACTACAACACAAGCTCAATTGAGTGTAGGGCAAACATGATGGCAGGGCTATGAGGAGGAGAGGATCTTCCTCTAGGCATAGGTTGACTCGGCCACTACTATGATAGATAATATCACCACATAAAGGACTATTGATAGAGATACTCTCAATGTTATGACAAGGGTTCATACTAATTCTCATACTACACCATCTACTCCAGTTACTTCAATACTAGTAGGGTTGGATGCATATGTAGATATCAAACATCTATGGGACATCATAGCAGATGATACAGTTTAGAGGATAGCAGATTTGGCTTACATTATTGCTCTAAAGACTGAGATCAGACTATGCAGAGGTACTCTATTAGCTAGGTCCACCATAGGGAGCTCCCACTAGAGTATGCAAAGCGAGCCAAGGTAGTCCTTAGTGCAACCCAATCACAATTCAGGGGCTTGATCAGAGTGATGAAGAGGTACTAGCTCCAGGAAGCCTCATAGAGAGGGCATAGAGGGAGGAGGTGACTCAGGAGGTGTAGGCCATGCATGATTATGACATGATGTCATTGTATCATTTTTGAGTGTAAGGTTTGAGGACCTACATGATTGTAGCCTACGAGAATTTTGATACCTCCTGTACTTATTGACACACACACACACACACACACACACACAAATATATATATATATATATATATATTATATTCTATTTTATGACTCATTATGTGTATCATTTTATTGCTTTATATTTATGTTATGCAAAATGAATGCAATGCTTATATGATGTTTTTCTTATGCTATATGGATATGATGTACTAATAACATGCACTAACTAGATGATAGATCTATGTTTATATGCGATGATCAAGATGTGTAGATTCACTATGATATATGCATATATGGATGCAATGCTTATTGTTAATTGCATGTTTACTTTATTTCAATTTTTTATGCATTTAATCTATGTGGTATGTGTTATGATATACGATTGATGTAATGGATTAATTAATGAGGATGATCTAATGCAAATGAAACTGTATGCTTTAAACATTTAAAACGTAAGGAATGAATCTAATTTGTGTTTAACAAATTAATGGATAACACCACAAAATATATATAAATCATGAATGAAATTGATCTCTTATCATAATAATTAATCATTTAAGCATCCATGTGAGATGAGATGATGTGAAATGTATGGTTTTCTCTTATGAGCTTCTATAAATTAAAATATATGCACAAAATAGTTAGTGGTCATCTAAATATTATTTCTGATATCCATCCAGTATCTATCCTATTTCATGGATACCCCTTAATAAACAAAACCTCCTAAGGTTTTCCTTGAGACTCAAACACCCTAGTTGATTAATCAAAAGATGTATAATGACTACACAAAACTTCTGAAAGATAACAACTTTTGTTATGAAGATAAATATATTCATTATCATTGTGTGTGCAAATCAATATATTAGATGAGACATAAGACTACCTCATTTCCAAGCGAGATTCATTCATTCCATGGTTTCGAAGTGGTGTTGATTGGATAACACTAGTGCTAATGTGGGTTTGGACCTCTTATTGTGGGTGCATTACAATGAAATGTGGACGAGCGCAGAACAGAGCATACTTTAAAATGATAATAGATTCTAGGTTAAATTGTCCTAACGAGTCCACTTTGTAACGTCAGAGGGCAAATTGTCCTATGATACAAAGTTTTAATTGCGGGAAAGACATTGAATCGCGTCTCTGACATTGTGTAATGAAGTTACTAGAATATGGGTCCTAAAATGGCCAAGGTATTGTGAAAAGGAGAAAACGTCATCACATAAGACAAAGGGAGACCAACGCCGATATGAGTAAGGGTAAAAGGCTCAATATGCCAATTGGCATCCATAACATAATTAGAAGGTGAATAAAACAAATGAAACAGAGGCGTTATAGTATGACGGAAGCTTTCAGAAGGAGCTACGAACCAAGTGTTGGAAAACGAAAAGACATGCAAGCGAAAATTCGAAACTGCATGCAACCTAATGAAAGAAAAGAAGATGAGCCATGAAAAAGGAAAGGAAGAATTTTTCTGTAGAGTTTTAAATATCCCACAGAATGAAGGAAATGGGGGGTTGGAAAACTTCTAAAACGGAGTTGCAGATCTGAGGGCAAGAGGCCATTATGGACCTGCTTTGGATTGTTTTTCTTCCACTTTTTTCTGGTTTTGGAGAACCAAATTTTTGCCATGTACAAGGACATATTTTTAATGCAGATATTTTTTCATAAAGTTGCATCTTATGGACAAGAAAGGAGGAGTCATTTTCTGCATGCAATATTAAATGTTTATTTTTCCCCTTTTCAGATTTTAGGCTTGTAAATGGAGTTTATGCAAGTTTCTTGATTGCTTCATGTGAATGCTTAAATCTGAAAACCTTATTTAAACCCTAGGAGCCTGTACTTAGCTTATCCGGATTGTGCTTGTTTTGCAAGTCCAATAGGTTAGGTTGCATGCATGAAAACCTCACATCTTTGGTTTTCCGAAATAGGATAGCATCAAACTGAATGTATCATGTGTTTCATTTTCTGCATTTCATTTTCATTTTTCTGCATTTTATTTTTCTAGAAATTTTAATTTTTTTTTAATTTTCAGGCATTAAAATAAACATTAAAAAAATTTCAAAATCCAAAAACAATTTCACCATTACGTAGGTTATATTTCATGCTTCCAATACGCACTTTGAAATTTCATTTTTGGAATTGTTTAGTATTTTTAAAAATTATTGCTTCTTTGTGAAAACCAATTTCACCAAAGAATGATAGTTTATCTATCACATTGAAAGCTATCTTCATATTCATTATAAGAAGCCATATTTGGACTTAATAAAGAAGATAAAATCTATTTCAAAATCCTCAAGATAAAAGGAATTAAGGCACTACATCGTGGTCATATGAGGGCCAACTCACATTTGCTCTATTTTGGTTCAATGAACAATCACTAAAGTTTCATGGTAAAATAAACCAACATTGCCCCTTGTTTATAGTTACTTACAATCACTAAGGTGTTCCAAGCATTTAAATTGAATATCTTTATTTGAGATTACTAATACACAAATGCAAATGCTAATATAGCGGAGACCTTGGAGAAGTTTGTTTAACTTCTTTGCAAGAGGGGATTTGGAACTCAAATCCTAAGGAAGAGTATACTTTCACACTTGGGTGAAAATGCCACTCAACAGGCTACTACGTAATATAGACCACCTAAAGCTAGCTCATTTGTAAATTTCTTATAACTACCCCAATGCTAGGCAGGATTCATTCAGCCCATTGTTGTATTAGGGATCACTCAATGGCTTCGAGTACTGACCATTCTAGGGATTCAAGCTCTTCATCCCCTTATTTTCTTCACATTTATTGGGATACTTGCTCATGCTTAGTGATGACAATCATTGTTTATTTTACATTTTTTTTAGCAATGGATTTTGCTTTGATTTTGGAATTTGCTTATTTTGTATGAAAGTAAGGGATTTCTTTGGGTAGGGGGGAGCTTGTCCTTTTGTCAATGATCAACATCCTAGACCATGCACATCACAAAATGAGCGAATATAAACCTTTCTCTTAAGGTGACCTAGAACCACTTTGTAGTGTTCATCTTTCTTTGTTCCAACTAGGATTGTTAATGTTTAAAATGTGATGGGATTTTGAGATATGCAAAGTACTATCAAAACTAGACCTCATCTCCAAAAGTGAATATAGCTTTCTACAAAATATAATAAAATCACTAGGTATGGCTGAATGATAAAAAAACCCTAGTATATTCCTTATAGCAATAGGAAGAAATTGTGTTGAAAAACATAATTAATCACAGGGGTGATGGATGATGATGATGACTAGATGCATGATTAAGATATAAATGTGGTGTCATTTGTACGATTGTAAACACAACCTATCCTAATGCAAGTGCAGTGGATGGACATGCTTAATGCAATGCAACTAAATGAATGCATATGCAAAATGTTAATGTTTTTGTGTTTTTTATGTTTTGCAATGTTTTTGAATTTTATTATTTTTCAAATGTTTTTGAATTTTTGATTTTATGTATGAAACACCTTTAAATGAAGAATGTTGAGAGGTTCAAGATCTTCAACACCTTCTAGCTATGTTAGGTGATAAGTACCAGGTCCTATCTTCTTTGATATAATAAATGGACCTAACCAATTGGCCATAAATTTGTCTCGCATATGTGACGATAGGTTTGAGTTCTTTTGGTTCTCTTTTAGCACAAGATCTCCAACTTTAAAGTATCTCAAGTGGACTTTATTATTGTAAGCTTGTTTTAGCCGATATTGGTAAACTTGGAGATGCTCAAGAGCATTCACACGACGTTCTTCAGGAAGCATCAATTGCTCTAGGCGAGCTTGCCACATAGTGTCATCATCAATGAACTCTTTCAATGCGATGCGTAATATTGAAATTTCCAATTTCAAGGGCATGATGGCCTCAACACCATATACTAGTGAGAACGGTGTTGCCCTAGTGGGCATCCGTATACTAGTTTTATAAGCCCATAAAGCAAGAGGCAACTAAATATGTCAATATTTGTGATTTTTTTGAAATTTTTTCTTTAATATTGCTACCACTATTTTGTTTGACGAATCTGCTTGCCCATTTTCTTGTGCATCATATGGACTTGCAAAACTATGTTGAATATTATACTTGGATTTTAAAGCCCTTATAATTTTGTTCTTGAATGAAGTTCCATTATCTAATATTATCTTGGATGGGATCCCAAAACAACATATTATACTATGGAGTATGAACTCCGCAATATGTGCTCATGTCATTGTAGTTAAAGGGATTGCCTCCATCCATTTGGTAAAATACTTAGTGGTCATTATCATAAACATGTGTTGGCCCGAAGACAGAGGAGATATCTTACTAATTAGATCAAAACCCCACTGAGAAAATAGCTAAGTCGCTTGGATGTGCTATAAGGACTGGGATGGTAGGTGCATAATATTAGTATGATGTTAACATTTGGTGCACTTCCTAACATACATTGTGCAATCCTTTTTCATATTGGGCCAATAATAACCCATTCGAAGGATGCACTTGACAATGGCCATGTTGCTAAAATGGCCACCACATGTACCATCGTGAGCTTGTGAAATTTCCCAAGTTGATTCTTGGGGCTCAAGGCAACGAAGGAGAATTCCATCATAGCTACAATGATACAGGATATCTCCTAGCAAGACATATCTAGTCATTTTTATTTAAATGCTCTTTTTATGACATGCAATAATCCCTATAGGATTACTCCAAGTTTAAGGAAATCATGTAATTATAATAACTAATCTTAATAAGCAACAACTTCAACTGACTAAATGACATTTTCTCACTGCAATTTGACTTACACGAATTCAAATTAGGAAAAAAACTTATGGGGAATAGTGGTACCATTTTTTGGAGGACCCTAAGAAAGCAAAGATCCCCAAGGCACCTTCTTCATAAAGTCTCTAGATATGTAGAACCACTCATGGTTTGGTTCTATTTGAATCATGTGGATTGATTCTTGATCATTTTGTGCCTCACATTGTATCATGTATTGTGATAGTATTTTCACTTGAATGGTAGTGAAATCGGTAGATGGATTCTAAGGGATTAAAGATCCCAAAGATGCCCTGGTATCTGCAAATATATTAGACGTTTGAGGGATTGCCTCGATGTCGTACCATTTTAGTTGGGCTAGGTAAGTGTCCACAAGTTCCTTGTATACTTTCAATATGGTACATATGCACTGATAGATCCCCTTAACTTAGTTTACAATGAGAAGGGAGTTACCAAATATATTCAACTTTTTGATCTTCATGGTGAACATTGTTTGGAGACCCAAGATTAGGACCTCATATTCAGCATTATTTTTGGTGCAAGATAAATTGAGTTTAAATGACAAGGGCATTGGAGCACCTTGTGGTGTGAAAAATACAATACATGCACCACCCCCTTGCTCACATTTTGAACCTTTGAAGAACAAAGACATGTTTGCTTTATTATTTGGTTCTTCGGGTTTTGGCAACTTTGATAATGCAAAGACTACATCATCGGGAAGCTCTATGATGAGAGGCCTATGATCCCGAAGAGGATCCTCTACCAGCTGATCAGCTATGACTTAACCTTTGATTGAATTTTAACTAATGAATTCTAGGTCAAATTCTATCAATAACATGATCCACTTTGCAATATGTGTGTTATGATATGTCTTGCTCATCATGTACTGCAAAGGATTTTTTTTGATATTATATATGTCGTATGGCTCAACATGTAGTGTTGCAACTTCTTCATTGTGAATACCATTTCTAAGCACAAATTTTCTACATATACATATCGTAGCTCGTAACTAACCAAGATTCAATTGATGTAATATATCGTCTGCTCTTTGTTTTGCGCATTCTTTTGGACTAGCATGGTTCCCAATACAAATTTTATGTCCGATATATACAACAAAAATGGTACATCTGGTCTAGGTGGAGCTAGTACTGGTGGTGACACTAGGCATTGTTTGATCTCAGTGAAGGCTTTTTTATAGTCTTCATCCTAGTTAAACGGGACCCCTTTGTGTAGCAGTCGATTCATGGGTTGACATTTATTCGATAACTATGTGATGAAGTGCTTTATGGATGCTACCTTGACCTGTAGGCTTATTAATTCCTTTATGTTTGTGGGGGATACATTTCTAATATAGCCTTGAACTTTTTTGGATCAACTTCAATCCCTCATTTAGAAACGATGAATCCCAAGAGTTTACTTGAAGTTATGCCAAAGACGCATTTCTTAGGGTTCAACCTGACATTGTGCTTTATCAGGCGATCGAAGACTTTCCTTAGGACCTCAGCATGTTCACACAAAAATTACTTTGATAGTAAATCATAGATATAATCCTCTATAATTTCATGCATATAGTCATGAACAATATATGTCATAGTGCGTTGATATGTGGCACCAACATTTTTGAGTCCAAATGGCATAACTTTGTAGCAAAATGTTTCCCATGGAGTGGTAAAAGTCATTTTATGCTGGTCTTCGGGTTCAATATGAATCTGGTTGTAACCAAAAAAATCATCCATGAGAGAAAGCATTTTGTGAGCTACAGTTGTGTCTACAAGAGAATCGATATTAGGCAACTAAAATTATACCTTGGGTGTTGACATATTAAGGTCCCTGAAATCCATGCATATGCAGATTCTTTCATAAGGTTTTCCTATGGATACCATGTTTGATACCCATTCTAGATATTCGATGGGGATTATGAACTCTACATCCAACAATTTTTTCAGCTTATATTTAACCATAAAAGCGATGATTGGATGCATCTTCCTGAGTTTTTTCTTGACCAACTTCTTGGTGGGATCCAACGAAAGGTTATGAGTAACCCATTTTAGATCCAAACCCGAAATGTCCTTATAGGTCCAAGCAAAGAGATCAAGTCTCTCTTTCAATAGAGGAATGAGGTTGGCATACTCCTTAGGAGATAAGCTCTATTCGAATTTAATCTTCTTTGGATTGGTGGGATCATCACTGATATCCACTTCAAAGGTTTCCTCTTTACATATGTGACCCCTCCTCAATATGGTGAGGCATAGGGATAAAATGGACATCATATGTTGAGTTTAAAGGTTCCACCATATCAATATTATCCTCAACATGATAAATATCATATGCATATCCTGACGCAAAATGAAATGGTTGTAGCATTTCTTCATTGGGAAAGAAATATTTAGGTTCCAAGGGTGAATTGGCATGATCAAAATCAATGGTCTCAGGATTTATATACAAAGGTTTCAAAGGGTCATATAGATTGTGAAGTGGAGTGGTCAAATCGATGGATACCATGTTGATGGAATGGTAGGAATCTCTAAGACCACATGGGTGCAACTCACTAACTTTGGTTTTCTCTCCCTACTTGAAATGTGGCTCAGGCGGTATGGGGATCACTGAGTTTGTTCTAGGAACAAACATAATAATTGGATCCTTAGGGGGAAGCAATTGCCTCAAGTTGCAATGACCTAGAAAATTTATATGATATATCTCTTCTAAATTCATTGGTCTTCTTTGGACGGGAGGACCTCGGAATACTGCACGATAAATTAGTTCAATGTCCATAGGTTCCCCAAGATGACGTAGATGACGAGGCCCTAAATAGGCCATATCTATTTCATCCTCATACTCATCGTCATCACTGACATACTCACTCTCATCATCTTTAGAATTGTATTCTAGATTTTCTTCTTCAGTAATGGATTATGCTTCAAATATTTCTAAGGAGAGACATAGATGGTAAACCAAAGGTGGTTTTTCTATAACCATGGTCACAGGTTAATTACCCCTTCACGAGTGAGAGGATTTTGGATGATAGGGGTTCCAATCGACATCATCACCAAGGCTAAGTTTTAGGTGATCTAGAGATATAGCTAATAACTCATCCTAACCTCTAATGTGATAACCTAATTTGAACCTATCAATCGACAATTGGTATTATGACTGATACAAATTTTGATGCCCTTACTCAAATAAACCCAAATCATAACCATGCCAATGGTAATGATCAAAATAATTAAGGGCATACTCTATGTTTGATAGATAATGAACATTCGTAGCAAAAGGTCCATCATATTCTTCTTCCATGGGTGAACAATCTATGAGTTGGTCCAAACCTCCATAGATAAAATTTGTCTGATTGGATGGCACCCCCAGTGGTACCATCATCCCAAAAATAAAGTGATGATCTTGAGCTCTACCCATATCCTATGCAGATTCTATGATCAATGTAAAAGTTATGTTCTGTACCAGGTACTCAGCTAACCTGGGATTGACTAGGTGAATCATCACATGCAGTGCAGATGATACAGTTGATGACATAGGTAAGGCAGGCTGAGGTACCTCCTCGATTACATTTTGTGATTTTTCCTCCTCCATAAGATTTGAAATATCAATGGTTGTTATGTTGGATATTTCTCTAGACTCTTTTTCACCCAACACTACATTTATCTTCTAGTCGTTCCTGAGATTTGTCGATGGCGTAGGCTTCTCAGAAGTAGCCATTGTATTTGAGGTTGGTCATGGTGTCGATGTAGAAGGATAAGTGCACACTAAATTTGACTTACCCATTGTATGTTTGATAGATGACGTAGGTCTAATATCTAGATGCATAGATGGGAGGATGAATTCTCTTAGAAAATCCACTTGATTGACATACTTAAATGGCTCTTCATCCTAAGGAACCATATGTACTTGTCCCTCGTGCACATATTTGATGCATTGGTACAATATTGAGGGGACGCAATGCATATCCCTTATCCATGATCAACCTAGGATAATATTGTACTACATAGCACCTTCTAGAACATGGCACATAATCATGATGGTTTTTAGCCCGACCTAAATAGGAAGGACTATAGTACCTACTATCGAGCACAACACATTTTTGAAAGCTTGTAGTGTAAAGGTTGAAGGTATGATATATAACTTAGGTAATTTAGATGTCCTAAGGCCTTCATGGTGATTATGTTGATTGACGATCCTGTATCAATCAACATCCACTTGAAAGAAATGTGGTTCACACATGCAATGATATGAAGCAATGAGTCTACTATTTCAGTGGAAACTATTTTAATCTCATGATCGTAAAATCAGATCACAGGTTCCTGGCACTATTGCACATGTCCCACAAATTAGTGAAAGCTTCGGGATCTTGGGGTTGAACTTCGATGTCTCTTAATATTCCCATTAGTATCTCCCTGTGACTAGGATACTGTTGTATGATCTCATATATAAATAGCTTTTTCAAGGCTATATGTAGACTCTAGATGAGTTTATTCCTAATTGTTACCACCAGTGTTTTCGATAGACCTGGCAATTGTTTTTGTGTTGGCCTCTGCTGAGGTGCAACTTGAATTTTGATAGGCACTACAGGAGGATCTGGTTGGTTGTATCTCCTATTCCTGGTGACCACATTCACCATGCCAATAAATCCTTGCATAGGTAGCTCAATCCACACTTGGTTGACTTGTCCAATATTGTTCCTTGGTGGCTCGTGATTCGATAAGGGATATTTGAATATTCCCATGCTTTGGTAGTCTGGTGCCAAGGGGTTGTCAATTAGCAACTCATTCCTGTAGATTATATTTTGTACCACGTGTTTAAAACCATGGTACACTTCGATGTCGTACCCCTTTTGTTTATGATTTGGATAGTAATGATATTCCCTATATCCTTTCAATTTAGGGCAATTAGGATCAAGCAATTGAACTTCGGGTAACTTTAAGGCCTTGGCCTCACACAATTGATTAAATATCGATGCCAAAGTCTCATACAGTGGCATAAATTGGTGAGGTGGGTGACATTGTTTGTCTTTGCCCTACTTTTTATTGCGTAGGGGGAGGTTGTACCTAATAGTTTTACGGTTGTTGGCTCTTGCCCTCCTTTTGAAGGTTCAACACAACTTGATTCACATGTGTAGGGTTGGCCTGATGATTTTTATTCTTCATGTTCTTGTTGTTCCATTCCTTCATTATCCAAAGTTTCAATTCACCTTCTTGTAACTTGATATCCTCTATGACTTTGGCTTGCACCAAGACCTCTTCGAATGTTTGGTATTGTTGCAGTTGTAACAATAGCAAAATATATTTTGCACAACTCTTAGTAAAAATTCATGTAAAATCTATAGTTGGGATGGAGAAGGGATGTTTAGCCATCAATTTCCTCCATCTATTACCAAATTTTGTGACTGGTTCATCATAAAATTACTTTAAAGTAGCTAGATCAGACATATTGGTCTTCTTATTGATGCCAAATGAAAAGCATTCAAGAAATGCATTTGCCAGTTGTTCAAATTTGGTGATGTTATACCTCTTCAGATAGTTATACCATTCCAAGGTTGGGCCTAAAAGTGTTATCACAAAAGTCCTTAAAAATAAGGCATCGTTATTCTAAATATAGAAACATAGATTCATAAAACTAGTTACATGTTCCTATGTGTCATCGTCACCCTTGAATTTGTCTAGCTGAGGCATCTTGAAATGTTCAAGATATGTCAAGCTAGATACCGAAGGAAACAAAGGTTGATTGTGAATTTTGTTTAGAGTAGGATTTTGATAAGTCGTCTCCTATTTTTCAATAGCTTTAATCTTTTCAGCCAGGGCTCTATAAGCTTGAGAAGATAATATTTCATCTTCTCTTAGTGACTTTTGTGGTGCCAGTGGAGGTAAATTTCTCTTAGACCAATATGGATGATTGTGCTCATCATCCACATCTATAGAGGAGGGCTCAGGATATTGTTGATCTTGCTCATCCCTCTCTGATTCCTCATACTGACTACCCCCAGGTTGGTCTAGCATTTGACATTGTTGTTGTATTAGAGTATGTTGGGGCGTATGATGAGTATGGTTCTCAACTTGTCTAGGGTACAATTCTAGCTACAACACAACACGTATGTTATGTTGCTCCCTATACTCACTACGAGGAGGCAGATCAGCCCGATCTAACCTGTCCTCTCTCTCTTCATGCTTGTTCTGGTTGAGGATGCATAGTTCTCACAAGCACTACTCATATAAACATTGTGAAAGCATCATTTTTCATTGAGTGTCCTCTTGCTCGAGGTGCTCATGCTCTGCACACACATTTTCCAACTGATCTTGGAATATGCATTGTCTTTGTTCTGAAGCAAGGATATGTGTTCGATCTGCAAGATCGGTTGTGTATTGTCTTTGGATTTGTAATTTTGTACAAGGAGCCTTATTAGTATGCACTCCAATAGATTTATCTACTACACTCTTACCCTTGTTTGTAAAGATGACATTGGTGTTGTGTTGTTATCTATGCTCTTTTTTTGCATGCGTATATGGGGCACGTGCATTGCGAGAGCATTTTGAACATTCTCCCTCTACATAGTTATGCCTCTCTCTATACTCACTATGTGTTCTATCGAAGTGAGAGTGAAAAGTAGAGATCCTACACCCTAATATTCCTAGCACTTGATCTAGTTTGTTGAGTTGACTAGTTTTCCAAGGTTCATTAGGAGGTATACCATTGACTCCAATAGTATTGAGATCTATTGTGAACCTTTCAGGTTCATTGTGATTTGGAGTCTTTGAGGGTTTGTATTCTAATGCATCCCTACAATATTACCCCTGATTGGGTGGATATTCTCTATGCCTATCATGTGACGATGGGGATCTTGAACCACCCTTAGTTTTGTCACGAGAGGAATGTGTATTACATCCTGTGACTCGGGTGTTTTATGAGAACCCCCATATGTTGAGTTAATCACCTATGATGCTAGTCGAACGTCATTCGATAGAATTCTGTGTAGGAGGTTCAAGCTTGTTGTTCTCTGTGTGGGTTGGAGCTTCAGTTTTCACCTTGGTCGTGTGTCGAGGGTGGCCTCTTCGTGTATAAACCATGACTTATGAATTTATCTCGTATGTAAGTTTTAAAGAATACAAAGTGTTTATCTCATTTAAAAATTCTTTTGTATACTAAAATTTTTTAGTGCATTTTAATTTGTTGAGTACATAGTCTAAATCTCATCGTGTTTGGAATTTGTTGATGATACTCTTAGACAGTTAAAAGGTTTTCACCTATATACTCACAATGACATAACCTGATAATGATATCTGTGTAGTCTATCCCCCAAGATATGGATATGAAATCCATAACCGAGCAAGGATCATAGGTATTACCGATTCTCACCCAACACACCGTGGTTAGCAATACACCCCTCCAAATAGGAATGTGTGCTATTTTCCATGGATAGGATAGTTCTTGAGTCGACCTTGGCCATAGACAGGTCCTAATAGTACAATGTCAGACGAGCCAACCGAGTGAAAATGACTTCCACTATTGGTCTTGATCAATGGGTTGGATGTGAGAGCCCAATGTCACAGATGTTTAATTGAATCGTGGTGTGTGTGTATGTTATTTTTAATTTTACATAAATGAAAGATGCATCAAAAAGCATTCATGATTTTTCACTATATGCATGATGAAAGATATTTTATTTCAGAAATAAATGCATATGAATGATATTTTCAATTTAGAGAATGCAAATGCAACTAGGATGACATAGCCATTGATTAGGCTCCATGCAAACAAAACTAACACATAGTTTTCCCAGTAGCCATTATTATGTGTAGTAGGAAATAGTCTCGACTGCTAGACATAAAAGTAGCTAGAAATCCTAGCTGCAAGAGACTACAACAGCTAGCAGAGTTGGATGTTGTTGCTAGTAGTGGCTAGCAACAAGCAATATATTTTTTCATAATTTCCCTTATATTTTGACTAAGTGATATAATTAAAGCTTAAATACAGATAAAATACAAGGAAAATAAAAAATGCAGAGGAGGCAACCTACCTGGAAATCCTCATCTAAAGTAGAAACAGGTTGCTTACTGTTTTACCAGGTTTTTTGCTAGTCATTGTTGCTCAGGATGGCTAGGATGCTAGTCATTGTTTTCAATCACGGCTGAGACTGTGCACCGCTATTTTCAACCGTGACTAATACCTACACATAAAAAAACATATCAGCAAAAGCAACAAAAAATGTGGATTTTCCATTGTGATCGCAACATGATAATAAAAATTGAAACAAAGAACACATATAACCAAATTTGCAATAAAGAATACCTCCTTTGTATTAATCAATGGTGAAAATTAGTTACATATCCGTCCCTCTTAGGGATACCAAATTTGATACATGTATACAATTGTTTTGATCCCCTAAATGGGGGTGATGTACTCTAAATGCTCTTTAGGTCTCCACCAACTTTGCATGAGGGCTTACTAGGATGCCTCCTTCTCTATTGTCAAGAGGAATGATCTTGAATAGCTTTGAGTCATTTGAAGAATTTATCACCTGCATGCAAGGAAAAAATAAAGCACATCAAAAGCATATGAAACCTCTCATGAGGCTATTGTGCAAGAAGATGCAAGAAATAAAGTAAATAATTAAAGAGAGCATGAAATGTATAAAGATGCATAAATATGCTTAGGAAATTGATATTAAAGCATGAAGTATTTCTTGAAACACATAAAGGAACCTAAGGATGCAATAGATCTTGCAAATTAAGCATAAAGAAACCTATTATGTGAAAGCTTGCAAAGGAAAACATAAGGAACATAAATGTAAGCAAATATGCCTATTAATCTGCTAATTAACCATAGAAATGCCTGAAATATGACTAATCTAGATTAGATAAAGCTGAATTAATACTAAGGAATGTAAATCTACCACTAAAGTAGAGGATTAAGCTCATCAAACCCTAGGTGTTGATGCTCAGAGTAGCTGGCTCTATTAGTCGTTGTTAACAACCGTAGCTAATACTGCAGGCTACTGTTGATAACGACGACCATGGGAAAAAGTGTCCTCTTGCAATCATGTCTGTGGATGCTCAATTCTTCGTGTAATTGATGTTCAAGGATCACCTTCGTGTCTAAACACAAATTTGTGGTTGAATTTGTGTGAATTCATAGTGAATTGATGCGAATTGGCAAGATTTCTCCTCAAGCTATTCAAAACTCCATTGGCATAGCAACAAATATCATTCTCCAATTTGGCAACACCTCACTACTCCTCAAGGGTTGTGAAATCAGTCGTCAAACTGGTAGAGCTTCGCTACAATGAATTTAGGATCTTAATTGCCTCTTTGGGGGGTCTATAAATAGACTCCTCAAATCCTAATATTGGCTTCTCAAGGAAGCCAAGATCAAGAATTGGTTGGCCTAGGTGGTTGGGAGGAATCCTCTAGAAGGTTCCTCATCCAAAACTACTTGAAAACCATTGCAAGTTGTTCTTTGCAATTTATTTTACTCATCTCTGGTGGCTTGAGTTTGTTATAGGGCTAGTCGTTGTTGCTTAATGCAACTAGGACCCTAGTCATTGTTGTTAACCACGACTGAGATCTTAGTTGTTGATGTCATCAGCGACTAAGGCCGAATAGGCTTAGATTGCCTAAAATGAGTTATTAGAATAATTTCTTAGCCTTGGGAGGGTCCAAGGTCATTCATATGGTCTACAAAGGTGCCCATATGGGTAGTCTCCTAAACTTGACATATTTTAGGTGTCTACACTCACCTTCCATGAGTTACAAAATGCATAACATTATAATATGGCTCTATGTTATATATTATTTGTTGGAAATTTTGAGTCCCTAAGCTAAAGTTGTCATTGATGTCAAGATGCCAGTGATATTTTTTCTCCAGTTCAAGTGCAAATTTCAATGGAAGTTGTAATGGGTTAAAATATTTTTATTTTACACCCAAAATAATGGATCAAAAAATGGTTTCAGTTCTCCTCTAGAAGCAAATATATCCGAATTAATGGAAGGATATAATATTATAATCTTTATTATAATATTTATCCAAGGTGATGAAAAACCCAAATAAATTATTATAATTTTAATTATAATATTATTTTGTTAACAAAGGACAATTAATTATTTTTTATAAAACCCTAAGGTTAGGTTTTGGAGGGAAAAAATTTCAAAGCGTAAGTTTTAAAGTAAATTAAACCCAAAGTTGGGGTTTAAATAAAAAGGCTTTTGAATTCTCTATATTTTCATCGACGTCGTCATGGAGGAGCTTAGCACCGATGTGTCCAAATAAAATATAATGCATATAAATACTTTGCCAAAACCATTGGAAAGATACCCTTGCTCAAATTAATAAATTGGTGGCATGCGAAAAAGAGAGCTTGTGATTTTCAAAAACGTGGCAGCGAAAGGCATAGAGGAGGAAGGTTTCATCCTCAAGTTTCATTGGGCAAGTGTGGCCTAGTGGTAGTTGGGAAAGCGCAAAGGTGTTGGCAGCAAGGTGGTTGACGTTTCGAATCCTTGCGTGCATTGTTTGGTGTGTTGTTTGAGGCGCCCAAGGCACATGACCTTTTGCTTGGTGGAAGGTGGTGTGAGATTAAGAAGCACATGGTGCTTCTTTAATATCAAGCGAGCGCTTGGCTCGTGCAACGACTTTGGCCATGGTTAAGGCGCTTGTGGTGATACGAGGTTGAGGGTCCGATTCCCTCTAAGGACAAGGTATTTAATTTTGATTTAAATTTTTTTAGTTGCCTAATGTTGGAGGAATAAGGGTGCATAAGTGATTATTATTTTTATACATTAAGGCATGAAATTTATGGTGAATGTTTGTTGAGGATTATTTTGGAGGTATTGATATTTGAGATTTATTATTTTAGGAGTAATAAGGAGTTTTAGTAAAGTCTTATTAATTTCTTATTAAGACTTTTGAGCATTATTTTTGTATAAGGGTTTTTCCATTTAAAGAAGACTATGGTGAATGTTATTTTTGAGTTGGAGTAATAAGGTGTATTTTGGGTTATTATTTTGTATTTTGATTTTATTGAAGTATTCTAACCCTTATTGAGACTAGAAAAGAGAAATTTGTGAGTGTGGCAGATTTGTGATCAACTTCTTGTCAAACAAAAAGGTATGGGTAAATTCTTCTTTGGTTGAGTAGGTTGATTGGCTTACTTGAAAATTAAGTTTGAAGTAAAAAGGATTTGATTATGGTTTCCTTTTCGAAAGTGTTTGAGTTGATACTTCAAGGTTTTTTGAATTGTGAGTTGTGATTAAAACCTTGTTTTATAAGCATTGTTGTTGAGATCATTGATTGAATGAAGTATTTGAGTTAATGCTTAGAGGTTTTTTGAAATTGAGAGTTGTGATTAAAACCTTGTTTGATAAGCATGGTTGTTGAAGTAAGTTGTTATGCAAAGAACTTGAACTAGGGTTTGAAAAGATCATGAGTATCATTATTATGTGAGATTTGTTGTTGAGCATTGTTGGAAATATTTTGAGTTGGATGATACATGCTTGGACTAGGGTTTGTGAGTAAGATTTTTTTCTTGAAGTGATTGGTTGAGTAGAGTTGATTGAGCTTAGTGAAGTGGATGTATGAAGTGGTTGTTCAAGTTTCATAAAACAAACTATTCTATATTTTGATTTGATTTGAGATTGAGTTTTGAGAATAGAACATATTGAGTCTCTAACAATTCTCTTTATGCTTCTATGAGATTGAGTTGAGAAAGTGATTGAGTTTTTAGAATAGAACATATTGAGTCTCTAACAATTTTCTTTATGCTTCTATGAGATTGAGTTGAGAAAGTGATTGAATTTTGAGTATAGAACATATTGAGTCTCTAACAATTCTCTTTATGTTTATATGAGATTGATTTGAGTTGATAAAGTGATTGAGCATTGAGTAAAGAACATATTGAGTCTCTAACAATTCTCTTTATGTTTCTATGATATTGGAGAAGTTTTGTGTGGACTTGTTAAGAATATTTGAGGTAAGTCTTTGAGAAGACTTGTGGACTGATTTTGTGTGAGCTTTTGTGGAATCTTACAATACAGATTTGAGCAAGTCCTAGAGAGGACTTATTGAGAAGATTTGGACAGGTTCTGTGTGGACCTGTTGAGAAAATTTGGACAGGTTTTGTGTGGACCTATTGAGCAGATTTGGACAGGTTCTATGTGGACCTGTTGAGCAGAGTTGGACAGGTTCTGTGTGGACTTGTTGAGCATATTTGGACAGGTTCTGTGTGGACCTGTTGAGAAAATTTGGACAAGTTCTGTGTGGATTTGTTGAGTATATTTGTACAAGTTTTGTGTGGACAAATTGAGCAGATTTGAGCAAGTTTTGAGTGGACCTGTTGAGCAAATTTAAGTAGGTTTTGAGTGGACCTATTGAGTAGATTTGTGCTAAACTAACTAGACTATGTTTAGTGCAGATTTGAGTGGACTTGTGCTAGACCGACTGGACTTTGTTTAGTGCAATATTTGAGTAGATTTGTGCTATACCGAATGGACTATGTTTATTGTATATTTGAGTGAGCTTATTGAGCAGACTTGTGCTAAATCGATTGGACTATGTTTAGTACAAGATATTGAGTAGAGCTATGCTAGACCGACTGGACTGAGTTTAATACAAAATTAAGATAGAGCTTTGTAAGTGATAGAGCAGAGAGGACAAATTATCCAATGGATAGAGATCCATCATCCAGGGTAGTGAGGATAGGTATTTTGATTGGGGATAAAAGTCTTCAATGAAGAGATATCCACAAGCCAGTGTAATGGAGGTAGTAGTATTCTAGAGGATCACCAGCTAGAGCATAGGAGAAGGAGTTCTCTTATGGATAGAGATCCACAAACTAGATTTATGGGATCATCATATCCTTTGGATAGAGGTCCATAAACATTGTAATTGGTAAGGATTCCCAAGAGATTGATTGAGAAAATTTTAGTGAAATATTTTCTTCGTGGAGGTAGCCATATTTGGGTGAACCACGTTAAATATGTGTCTCTATTGTGTATGGTATTTTGTGCATTTATTTAATTACTTCTATTGATACTACTATCTATTTACTACATAATATTGATTTGAAAAGAAAAGTAAAAAGTGCTCTTATACTGTTCACCCCACCTCTTAGTATAAGCTTGTGTTCTTCAATTGGTATCAGAGCGGGTTCCTTCAGAAGAGTTTGATAGCTTGAAGAAAAAGTGGTCAAGAACACAATGGATCAAAAGGATCAAAGGGACAGGTCCATCAATAATATAGTACCAGTATTTGATGGAAGTGACTTCTTGTATTGGTGTATGCTAATGATATTTCACCTGATGGCACTTGGCAATGAAGTTTGGGATGCAGTGGAACTTGGATATGATTCAGCAAAATAAAGATAATATTTTAATGCATGCAAATTTAAGAGCTATGAATGCAATTATAAAAGGATTGTGTATATCATAATCTATGAAGGTTAAGGATTGTAATAGCAAAATAAATGTGGAAACTATTGCATAACATATATGAAGGAGATAAAGGTGTTAGGAAAGCTAAGATTAGAAATATCAAAGGATAATTTGAAAACTTAAGAATACAAGATGATGAAAATATTTGTGACTATCTCAGTAAGATTGATGAACTTGTACATGATATGAGAGGTCTTGGAATGAAGGTCAATGAATCTTGTGCTTGTGATAAGATCTTGAGAACTCTTCCAAAAAGGTACAGTGAAAAGGTTTTTGCTATAGAAACATCAATTGATAGTGATTTTTTGACAATAAATTCTTTTCTTGGCATGCTTACAACTTTTGAGATAAGAAAAAAAGATCTTATCCATCCGAAAGAGGTTGCATTCAAAGCAAACAAGAAGATAAATGGTAAGATGTCAGAATCAAGTAGTGAGTCATCCAGTGATGAAGAAGCTAATTATGGTAGAAGAGATAAAGGTTCCAGAAGGCCCATAGATCTAATATTTGTTAAGTATTTCAATTGTGGAAAGTATGGACATTTTGCAATAGATTGTAAAGAGCCAAAGAACAACAATGGTGAAGAAAAACAGGATCACAAGTATAGGGAATCATAAAGATATAGGCATCAAAATAAAAGCAAGGATGGACAAAGCAAACAAGGAAAGAAGTTCTTCCAAAGAAAAAAGAGGATTTACTATGTGGATAATGCAAGTAAGTACTCAAATTATAGTGATGCTAGTTTTTCAGACAATGATAGAGATGAAGTCCTGTTATGATTGAAGAGAAAGAACCAATTAAGAAAAAGACTCCAGTTATTATCAAGTGTTTTAGATGTGGTAAATTTGGACATCTTGAAGATGATTGCACAAGGGATGGTTATAGTTTCAGTTATGATGACTATGAAGATGCACTCGAAATACCAGATGAAAATATTCTAATGGCATTAGAAGAAGAAATGAGTGATCCTATATAAGACAAGCCAAAATAAAGTAATGATGTGGACAAAGGTAAACAAATAGAGGATTATTCAGTAGAGAATGGTTATGATCTCAAGGGAGAACTCGTCTATGTCCTTGACATGGTAAAGAAGGTAAGAAAGCAACACTCTAATCTTGAAATTTAGTTTCAATAATGTGATGAAGAAATATTATTGCTCATAGAGGATTTAGAAAATCAAAGGCTAAGGCAAAGAAGTTCAAAGATAAGTTAGAAGCAAAGATCTTGGAAAGTGAGAAGTTAGCACAAGAAGTGGCACTACTAAAGGAATATTTAGAAGACTCCAAGAATAAGCTATACAAATATGTGAACAGTGCAAAGAATGTGGATAAAATAATCAAGATACAAAGAGGAGCAACAAACAAAACAGGTCTTGGTTCCAAACAGGTTGAAAATAAATAGGAAGAAAAGTCTACTTCAAGTCTTGAAGAAGAAGAAACTTTAGATGAAGATACATCAGAAGAAGACAGTGTAAGAGGGAGTGAGACATCATAGGATGAGTTGGACAATAAATATTTCAACAAAGATAGGAACAATACACAAAAAAGATACATATGGAACAACAATAAGAACAGGAGACCAATGAGGTCAAGACAAGGAAGCTTCAATGGAAGATATTTTTCATGTCAGAGTTTTGGGCGCATGGCTTCACAGTGTAGGACACATGAAAGACATGAATATGGGAAAGGACAACATTTTCATGTAATGAGTTTGATCACAAGGCAATGAATTGTAGGGTTCGTGACAGAAGAGGATATGGCTTCACTAGAAGAGATCCTAAGACATTTGCACCTCCAAGGAATAATAACATTAAGTGTTATAAGTGCAATAATGATGGCCAAATAGTAAAATAATGTAGAGTAAATATTTTAGAAACATGTATGAACAGGAACAATAATATGAATAGGAATAGGAATATGAACAGGAATAGGAACATGAATAGGAACAAGAACATGGATAAGAACAGAAGCAGGAATAGGAATAATGACAGGAACAAGAATCGTGACACGGATAGAAACAATCATAAGAATTAGAAAATTCAAAAAATAAGGGAAGAGGATAAAGGTAAATAACAATGCCTTTTGGGAGTAGAAATACTCCCACCCCAAAATTAACCACCTCAAATGAGGTGGGGGAGGGGCTAAGCTAAGAGGCTCATTCTTAGCCCCGAGTCCCAAAGGTGAAACTTTTCCCTTGATGTGAAAGGCAGAGAGATTTGTGTATTGGGGAGAGATTTGATATGGGGGGAGACTTGATATCTGAGATAGCATTGAGCCAAGGGGAGCAATGCCCCAGGGGGAGCAGAAGAAAAAGAAAGGTCAGGTTTCAGTAAAAATATTATGGGTTGCCATAAATGACAAAGGGGAAGATTGTTGGAAATTTTGAGTCCCTAATCCAAAGTTGTCATTGATGTCAAGATGCCAGTGATATTCTTATCCAGTTCAAGTGCAAATTTTAATGGAAGTTGTAATGGGTTAAAATATTTTTATTTTACACCCAAAAGAATGGATCAAAAAATAGTTTCAGTTCTCCTTTGGAAGCAAATGTATCCGAAGCAATGGAAGGATATAATATTATAATATTTATTATAATATTTATCCAAGGTGATGAAAAACCCAAATAAATTATTATAATTTTAATTATAATATTATTTGGTTTACAAAGGACAATTAATTATTTTTTATAAAACCCTAAGTTTGGGTTTTGGAGGCAAAAATAATTCAAAACACAAATTTTAAAGTAAATTAAACCCAAAGTTGGGGTTTAAAGAAAAATTCTTTTGAAGCCTCTATATTTTCGCCAACATCGTCATGGAGGAGCTTAGCGTCGACATGTCCAAAGCAAATATAATGCATATAAATACTTTACCAAAACCATTGGAAATATACCCTTGCTCGAATTAATAAATTGATGGCATGTGAAAAATGAGCTTGTGATTTACGAAAATGTGGCAACGAAAGGCATAGAGGAGGAAGGTTTCATCCTCAAGTTTCATTGGGAAAGCATGGCCTAGTGGTAGTTGGTAAAGTGCAAAGGTTCTAGCAGCAATGTGGTTGACGTTTAGAATCTCAAGCGAGCACTTGGCTCATGCGACGACTTTGGTCATGGTTAAGGCGCTTGTGGTGAGACGAGGTTGAGGGTTTGATTCCCTCCAAGGACAAGGTATTTAATTTTGATTTAAAAAAATTAGTTGCCTAATGTTGGAGGAATAAGGGTGCATAAGTGATTATTATTTTTATACATTAAGGCATGAAATTTATGGTGAATGTTTGTTGAGGATTATTGTGGAGGTATTGATATTTGAGATTTATTATTTTAGGAGTAATAAGGAGTTTTAGTAAAGTATTATTAATTTCTTATCAATACTTTTGAACATTATTTTTGTATAAGGGTTTTTCCATTCAAAGAAGACTATGGTGAATGTTATTTTTGAGTTGGAGTAATAGGGTGTCTTTTGGGTCATTATTTTGTATTGTGATTTGATTGAAGTCTTCTAACCCTTATTGAGATTGGAAAAGAGAAATTTGTGAGTGTGGCAGATTTGTGATCAACTCCTTGTCAAACAAAAATGTATGGGCAAATTCTTCTTTGGTTGATTTGGTTGATTGGCTTACTTGAAAATTAAGTTTGGAGTGAAAAGGATTTGATTAGGGTTTCATTTTCAAAAGTGTTTGAGTTGATGCTTCAAGGTTTTTTGAATTGTGAGTTGTGATTAAAACCTTGTTTTATAAGCATTGTTGTTGAGATCATTGGTTGAGTAAAGTATTTGAGTTAATGCTTCAAGGTTTTTTGAAATTGAGAGTTGTGATTAAAACCTTGTTTGATAAGCATGGTTGTTGAAGTGAGTTGTTATGCAAAGAACTTGAACTAGGGTTTGAAAAGATCATGAGTATCATTGTTATGTGATTTTTGTTGTTGAGCATTGTTGAAAATATTTTGAGTTGGATGATACATGCTTGGACTAGGGTTTGTGAGCAATATTTGTTTCTTGAAGTGATTGGTTGAGTAGAGTTGATTGAGCCTAGTCAAGTGGATGTATGAAGTGGTTGTTCAAGTTCCATAAAACAAACTATTCTATATGTTGATTTGAGTTGAGATTGAGTTTTTAGAATAGAACATATTGAGTCTCTAACAATTCTCTTTATGCTTCTATGAGATTGAGTTGAGAAAGTGATTGAGTTTTGATAATAGAACATATTGAGTCTCTAACAATTCTCTTTATGCTTCTATGATATTGAGTTGAGAAAGTGATTGAGTTTTGAGTATAGAACATATTGAGTCTCTAACAATTCTCTTTATGTTTCTATGAGATTTATTTGAGTTGAGAAAGTGATTGAGAATTGAGTAAAGAACATATTGAGTCTCTAACAATTCTCTTTATGTTTCTATGAGATTGGACAAGTTCTGTGTGGACTTGTTAAGAGGATTTGAGGTAAATATTTGAGAAGACTTGTGGATTTATTTTGTGTGAACTTTTGTGGAAGCTTACAATACATATTTGAGCAAGTTCTAGAGAGGACTTATTGAGCAGTTTTGGATAGGTTATGTGTGGACCTATTGAGCAGATTTAGACAGGTTTTGTGCGGACCTGTTGAGAATATTTGGATAGGTTCTGTGTGGACTTGTTGAGCAGAGTTGGACAGGTTCTATGTGGACCTATTGAGTAGATTTGGATAGGTCTTGTGTGGACTTGTTGAGCAGATTTGGACAAAATCTGTGTGGACCTGTTGAGCATATTTGGATAGGTTTTGTGTGGACCTGTTGAGAAGATTTGAACAAGTTTTGAGTGGACCTGTTGAGCAGATTTGAGCAGGTTTTGAGTGGACCTATTGAGTAGATTTGTGCTAGACCGATTGGACTATGTTTAGTGCATATTTGAGTGGACTTTTTCTAGACTGACTGGACTGTGCTTAGTGCAAGAGTTGAGTAGATTTGTGCTAGACAAAATGGACTATGTTTAGTGCATATTTGAGTGAGCTTATTGATAAGACTTGTGCTAGATCGACTGGACTGTGTTTAGTTCAAGAGATTGAGTAGAGTTGTGCTAGACTGACTAGACTGAGTTTAGTATAGAATTGAGACAGAGCTTTGGAGGTGGTAAAGTAGAGATGACAGAGTCTCCAATGGATAGAAATCCATCATCCATGGTAGTGAGGACAAATATTCTAAATGGGGACAAAAGTCTTCAATGGAGAGAGATCCACAAGCCAGTGCAATGAAGGCAGTAGTCTTCTAGAGGATCACCAGCCAAAGAAGAGGAGAAGGAGTTCTCCTGTGGATAGAGATCCACAAACCATATTTATGGGATCAACATCTCCTTTGGATAAAGGTCCATAAATATTGTAATTGGGAAGGATTCCCAAGAGATTGATTGAGAAAATTTTAGTGAAAGATTTTATCCGTGGAGGTAGCCATCTTTGGGTGAACCACGTTAAATTTGTGTCTCTATTGTGTATGGTGTTTTGTGCATTGCTTTGATTACTGTTATTGATACTGCTATCTATATACTGCATAATATTAATTTGGAAAGAAAAATAAAAAGTGCTCTTATACTGTTCACCCCCCCTCTCAGTATAAGCTTGTGTTCTTCATTATTATACTTTTATGTGTGACCCATGTCATAGTACAATATTATATTATATTTCCACATCCATATACTTAGGTACCTAACATATTGCTACATATCACTTCCAAATTTGACAAATTGGTAAAGGTAGTGCCAATGTACTACATGTACTTATAGAAAATATAAAATTAGATCAAAAACTTTTGGAAAGCAAAAAATATTGTCAAAGGGCGAATTGGTCTTTTTTGGGAGTGAGTCACATCTTTTAGTCTAGGCAAGTTATCTTCTTTCCTAGTTGAGAAATGTTTTGAACCTTTTATACACAAAAAAATGAACCATTATTTTAAGAGTGAATCACTTTTTCACCAAGGCAACAAATAATTTTCCTAGGTACTTCAAGGTAAATTTTTCTTGTTTTGAAAGGAGATAAATGAATCATAAATAAACGAGTGAATTATCTTCTCAACTAGAGAGTAAATCACTCTTTTCTAGGTTTAGAAAAATTTTAACATTTGGAAAGGAACCTTTTGTTAAATCACTATGGCTTAAGGTTAGGATTTATTACATCATAGGATGTGATAAATATTATTATTAAAATAAATTGAGTGGTTAGAACCACTCACATAGGAGTCTTGTGTGAGTTGTTAGCAAACTTAGTTGTTAGAGGTTGTTATAACAATAGACTATGTTTGAGCTATTTGTTAGACCTAAATTTGATCAATAAAATTGTATAAATTAATATATTTCCAATTTTTTCAACCTCATTTGTTCTAATTGTGGTATCAAAGTAGGTTGAGAGAGCATTATTTCATCTCTTAGAAGAAGCACCATTGCACTACATTTAATTAGAAAGAAATTGCAAAGAATGCAAGGAACAAGGTATTGAGTGAATATTTTGCCCTATAGCAAAATGATCACCACAACTAGAGTATCAAACAAGAAACTCTCTCTTGCAAAGAAATTAAGTAACATTATTCATTTCTCCAAGGTTCTTATGAACAAACATTCATGTGCACGTAATCAATCAAGACTAAAGCAAATAAATGAATGTATACCAGAATAACTTAAACCATGCAAGTAACAGTTAACAAGGGGCCTTTAATGATTCAAACAAGTACTTTGCAACCATAATCCATTAAAACAACCAAATGCGAAGATAGCTCCTTTTAATATTCTTGAGATTAAAGTGATCTACCCGAAACCCAGTTAGTAACTTCTTTTATCTTCAGCTTAAAAGATTCCAAATGAGAAAGTGTGTGGTATAAGCCACTTCATTTTAAACTTCATGCCTTTAACATGAGGTTCATTTTTAGAGTTAGCGGATTCGTTTTATCTTCATTTAAAATGTTCCACTATCCCTATGTTAGCATTTGGTGTTAGTAAAGTTAGCAATGTTAGCATTAAATGTTAGCAAAAATTAGTAAGTTAGAAAGTTAAGATTCATTCACTTGATCTGACTTTATGTGCATTTGGAATTAGTAGCCCTCCTAAACCCATATTTTGTCTGAAAATTAGATGAAGGTGCTTGGAGATGCAAGAATGAAAATCTAAATTAAAGAAGTGGATCTAGAAGCGACTTTCTCTTCTCCGCTATTAATCCCTGGTTTTCTTTGGGAAACACTAGATCTGTAAACAAACCCTCCAATTTTTGGTGCGAGCAGATCGCTTTCTCAAGCGTAGACGCAGAGCATACTCTTGGAAGATTTATTTACCTTCTTCATAACTTAGATTATTCATGGCAATAAAAGAACTATTTATGAACATAAATTCTGGAATGGACCAGAATCAAGGAACAATTAACCTACAAAAATTTTGGAATGGACCAGAATCAAGGAACAATTAGCAAAAATTTTGGAATGGACCAGAATCAAGGAACAATTAGCAGAAATTCTAGAATGGACCAGAATCAAGGAAAAATTAGCAGAAATTTTGGAATGGACCAGAATAGAATGAAAACAAATGCAAAATTTTTGGAATGGACCAGAATCAGAAAAGTAGATTTTAAGGTGAGATTAATCTAAATATCAGAAAAATAAAACAGAAACATTATTTACAAAAGTTAGCTGGAAAAACCAAAACAGAACATTAATTTGGTTAGCAATCTCCTCCCTGCAAAACCCCAAGTTATGAGATGAAATTCTAAAACAACCTGACCTAACAGACCTGCAACATAAACACAGTCAGATTAGGTCAGATGCAAGACTCTAAGGAAACAAATAATTGCATCATTCTATCATTCACCTATCGTAACCCACTTTATGGCATAAACGAATAGATACAAGAAGCAATAATGCAAAGGAAAGGTTTACAGAAATAACAACAGTCTTAGTTTCAGTCTCCTTTTGATTTCACACACAAAAGTTGCTCTTGCCAAATAAAAGCTCCTTTATTCCGAAAGATAGTCTTTTTTTCTACAATTTCCAGCCCCCCTTTTCGGAAATCTCATGGGCTTAAATAAAAATAAAAAAAAGAAATCTAACCCTTGGCTTTCCTTTACCTAATTCGTCTCTTCATTTCCCTTGAATATAACAAAAATGAATGGTTTCTTTCCTTATAACACCCTTTATATATATATATATATATATATATAATTAAAATAATATTTCAACCCTCTTAAAGCAAAACAAAATACCATGGCTTTATCCCTTATGTCTCCCATCATAAATCCCATGACACTATATTATAATATATATAAACAAAATATTGAAAATTCCTTTCCCCCTATAGAATGGTGGGACCTTATAAAATAAAATACAATTTTAAGGTCCTAAACCATAGTTGCCACCGTGATGCATTCGAAAACCAAACAACAAAAGAGTGGCGACATTATTATACAAAAGGAAAGCATTTTAAACAACCACCTTAGCTCTGCATATTATTTCCCTCGATGCCTACAGGGCCCTTGCTACTTTCGCTCATCGGCTTCTATCGGGGAACGCCAGCGAGACTCAAACCCGAGTCGATGGGATGCGAGCCTTATCCTGGCTTGCCCATACCACTACGCCCAAGGCTTGGGTTAAGACCCAAGCCTTATGGCCTATGAATTATGCTTCCTCCTGTGCGGCAGTCCTCCCTACGACGTCTCTCCTGCATGACCATTCTTCATTCTACGCTACAACTGCTAGGCGATGCTCCTCTGTCCTGCGTATGCGATGGTTCAGCTTCGACAACTAGTCCAGACCCACACTTGGGACTAAACATCACTCCAAAACCTCACCCACTATTTATTGAATGAGCTCTTCGACAGACGCTTAAGGATGCAAGATGTTGACATTAGGGTTTATGACACAAATGCATTACATTTTTCTCTACTCCCGCCTGTCACTGCCATGGCTGGCAGTGTCTCTACCTTCTAACCATGAGTTTGTGAGGGGCGTTGTCCCACCTTGATGCTGCAACGTCTCTCTGACCACCTGTTATTCCTCTGCACCCGACGTTACTATCGTCAGCGAGTAGCTCGCTATGCGCTCTAGCTCCTGGATTCGCTATTGTCTGGCGGTATTCCTATCGTAACATCCATCTCTGCTAGTGCCATCCACATCGGTCACTGTCATCATCATTGCATACTCATTCTACTATCGTGTCGGTCCAACATCCCTCCAGCGTGTCTGCAGTAAATTTGTTTCAATCTAACAACACTTTCTGGCCGAGTCATGATTACTACCACCAAATGTTGCCTTTTTATGTTGTCCATCATCCACGTAGGATGGTCGGGTGGGGTAAACTGTTGTTGCCTGCGTGGATGGGCATCCCCCATTTGGACTATCACACTGCCCAAGTCTTCGTTTGATCTACGTTAGCACCCACTCTTCATCCCGACAATCAATCGATCACATAGTTTTGGGGACCCCGCTGACCAGCGTCCACGTTGGTAGTGGCTTCCCACACCTCGTCGCCTAATAGATGGAAATCACCACAACACTGCCTTGATGAAACTTGACTCGATGACATCGCCCCCACGTCGATAGTCATCGAGCGCCATCTTCTCTGTCACTGGCTAGTGTCCAAGTTAATGCTCCACTTCGAAAGCCACCGATGAATGCCCTAATTATCGCGTCACTCTGGTCACCGCTCAGACCTCACCATCCGAGCCATCGTATTTGAATAACCTTAGCTCTTCATACCATGCACTTAGTGCCACCTGTATATGTCGCTATCAAACTACCAACAATGCATCTTAGAAGCCATATAGACATCCCAGTGGTCGTCTCGACTATTCTCCTACAAATGCACCCGCTTTGTTAGCTTCCACTTCGATTGTCGTGGGGCCAGCCATATTCATATCATCATTTTGCCACGTCAAATGGTCCTTGGTGGCCACATTCGAGCAGTCATCACCCTATCAAACTGCTAGTATCGTTTCTTCACCACCAGTCCTCCTTTAAATCCATCGGTGACATTCTATTTATCCTTAAACGCCATGTCAAATTATCTTTGGCCACTTCATAGCTACGATGCTGCATTGGCCATCTTTGACCAATCTTTCAACCTTGTCGGTTGCTAAGTCTTTCCTTGTCACTTAGTCCGTATAGGGTCTCCTTCTACCTGCAAAGACCAAATTAACATATTAGAAATCAACACCATGACCACCATTAAACTGAAGCTTAAATGACGAAAAATCCTCTAATTTATTTATTTTAAATTTTAAATTTATATATATAGAATATATATATACAAACTTATTTTTATTATTATTTTTTTATTGTTTTCATTATCTGAACCACCCATGACAAGAAACACCAACACTCGACCATAAACTTGCTAAAGACAAAAAATTGACGACAAAGTTGTCATAAACAAAAATGACGATAAAAGTTGTCGACAACAAAAAAGATGACAAAAAGTCATCGACAACAAAAAAAAGTCGACAATAAAATATTATCGACAAGAAAATATCGTCGACAAGAAAATGATGACAAAAGTCGTCAACAAGAAAAAGTTGTCGACAATAAAATATCATCGACAAGAAAAATCATCGACAATAAAATATTATCGACAAGAAAAAATCATCGACAATAAAATATTGTCGACAAGCACCGACAACAATTGCAAAACCCACGACAAAACGAAGGCATAGACCCTTAAAACAAACTGCAAACATCGAACTTTCAAAACAAAAAGGTGGGTCCCCAATTTTTTAGGGCTCGTTGTGGAGCAGCCACAACAAATGGCGACTCTGCTGGGAAATGCTCCTGAGCATTTCGGTGAGAACCCAACCTGAAAACCTACAACTCAACTGCAAGCGTTAGCAAATATCCAAAGAATGTAAATAGACCAGAAATACATGAAACATTAGAATCATTCAACATCAGCTCAATGTGTGCATAGTGATTCATTCTTTATCGTTTGAAATAGTTCCACATTCTATTGCCAGTTTCACATGAATGCATATAATGAATCATGGAGGGTCTATGCAAGATTGAATGTATTGCCAGAATAATAAACTATGACTGACCTGCTTTGCAAGGACTCATAAACTTTTAGTAGCATGAGCAGAAACATTAAAACTATCAAACCCTCTTAGGACCAATCATGCATGAATTGAGTTCATATACCCAATCTCAAGGTTGGTTATGCGCCACTACCATATTGAATCAATGTGCATGTGTAAGTGAAATCAGAGCTTTGGGGAATCAGATTCTCAACCTAAGCGTGATGAGAATTTAACCCTATCCTTACTACTCTGATTTGAGTTTATTACCTCATCTTAAGCAAAATGATTAAACCTGTTATGGATAAAACTACCAGGCTAGCCTATCCGTGTGAGCGGTCAGAGGTCTTGCTTTTAAATGAGACATGTCGCCACGCATGAGCCTACTCCACTGCCAGTCAGGCATCTATAGCCCCGGTGGAGATCAACCCCATAGTCCAGGCTTTGGCTTTGGCTTTCTTGAATTTTAGGGATGACTACCCATCCTTGTGAGGGACACGTAGTACGATCCTTCCAACTCAAATGATGTGATGGAGGTGGAGTAGTAATGGCTTCCTTGAACCTTAGGGATGACTACCCATCCTTGCAAGGGACATGTAGTACGATCCTTCCAATCCAAATGATGTTTTAAGTATTGTGGGAGTGGTGAAAACCACTGTTTCATGGACTATGTTTTGCATGATGGGACAGACAAGAAAAATTCTTTTCGCCTCACTTTTTCTTCCAAGTATGGTTTCAACCATTTTGCCCAAGATGTTCTTTATATGTGCAGAACGTGTCTAATTCAAGACAATGCGGCATCAGTTTCCAATCCCAAGACCTTACTTAATGTTTATTGTGCAATGATCCTAAGAGGGTCTGACATGCTTTTGGTGGTTGTCTTTGAAATATGGAATGGAATGAGACTCAAAGTTATTATGCAATGTATCCTGAAAACAAATGAGTAAGATGGATTATACAAAATGCTTCACCCTATCTTGCAAAATTGACAACTTTCATGTATCCCAAATTTCAAACGATATTCTTTAATGTGTTTGCAGTACTCGTGGAGCTTTTTGTAGTACAATTCTGTTGTTTCATATACTTCTAGTCTTAAAACATTGATAAGGATACAAACTAACATCTTCGCTATCCCCTTTTTTTTTTTTTTTTCTTTTTTAAAGCAAAGCAATCAAAATGCCTCAAAACCTTATTCAGAACAACCTCATCATGCTAAAATAAAGGTTGAAGGCAAAAGCCTAAAACATACCAAAAAAATCCAATCTGCCCACACAAAACAAAGCATGACATATTTACATATAATACAAGGCCTTGCCATTTCAGGCCTGGAAATAGTGTTTTAAATGCAGCCCATTGACGGGTAAAGCCAAATATTTTTCGTCCAAGGTTTTTAATCTAAAGTTGTTTTCACCTAGGACTTCTGAAATTTGGTAAGGACCCAACCATAAGTAATCAAATTTATCATGATCTCCTTTCCTCTCATGTCTCTTATCCCACAACAACACTAAATCTGAAACTTTAAATGTTTTGACTCTAGACTTTTTATCAAACCACCTTTTTACTACATCTTGGTGTTTACTAAAGTGAAGCATAGCCTCATCCCTCTTTTCATCCAGATGCATCAATTGTGTTAGTCTAGTTTCAAGTTTATTATCAGTTCCAAGGTAATCTTTCATGAAATGTAATGTTTGTAACTTAAGATTTGTGGGAAAAATAGGATCTTGTCCATAAACTAAGTGGTAAGGAGATGTTCCTAATGATTCCTTGATTCTGATTCTATCAGCCCAAAGAGCCAACTTAAGTTTGTTATGCCAATCTCTAGGATTTCTTTCAAGCAACTTTTTAATGACACATAACAAATTCTTATTAGAAGACTCAGCCAAGCCATTACCTTGTGGATAATAATTGGAAGAAAACTTCAAACTCACCATGTTGTCGAATGCCCAATTTGCAAATTCTAGAGAGGAGAAAGCGGAACCGTTATCACTTACAATGGAGTTAGGCATTCCGAATCGAGTGACAATGTTATCCTCTAAGAATTTAATAACAACTTCTGAAGTGGCATTTTTAGTGGGGATAGCTTCCGTCCACCTTGTGCAATAATATGTAGCTGTGAGAATGTATTTATGGGAATCGGATGAATTGGGACTGATGATCCCAACAAAATCCAAACCCCATTGTGCAAAAGGTCTAGACTCAATTACAGATTGTAATGGCATAGAAGCACCCCTTTCTCTATTTGCTGCAATTTGACAAGTATGACATGACCTCACATGAGCATGAGCATCTTTGAACAATTGAGGCCAATAGTAACCAGCTCTAAGGATTTGATGGGTTGTGGCATTAGCAGACCCATGTCCTGTCCCATACTTACCATGGAATTCCTCGAGTATTTGTGCTTGCCTCTTTTCGATCAACGCAACGAAGGTAAATTCCTTCATGGTTTTTCTTGTATAATGCATCGGATCTGATTAGAAAATTAGCAGATTTTAGATGCAAGGCTCTTCGTTGAGTAGAATTTAAATGTGGTGGACACTTACCATTTAGTAAAAAATACACAACATCTACGTACCACTCATCTTCGAGTTATATCTGCTATTTCATAATGCTGACATGAAACTAAGGGATCATTTTCTGCTATGGCCTTAACCAACCCTTGTCCCCGCACTATCTTCATAGGTTGAATTTCAAGGTCAAATTCTTGAAGAGTTGAGATCCACTTACCTCGTCTTTCACCCAGTTCATTTTGTATAAACATGGCTTTAACTGCAGGATCTGGGACTATAGCAAACACCCTACTGTGGACTATATAATGTCTGAATTTTTTAACAGTCTTAAATAGGGCATACATTTGCTTGTCCAAGATGGAATATCTCAATTTCGCATCTTTGAGAGGAGTACTAAGGAAGGCAATAGGATTTTCAATGTTGCGTTCACTCTTCTGAGTTAAAACACTCGCAAAGGAATGGTTTGAAGCAAATGTGTAAATGTAGAAAGGCTTCGCATAATCAGGACTCACTAAAACCGGGGCTCTAGAAATCGCATCCTTGATCCTTTTGAAAGCATCCCTGTTTTCATTTGTCCATTTGATTTGGGCCTCTTTCTTCAACATATCGTTCAAGGGTTTTGCAATTTCTGAAAAACCTGAAATAAATTTTCTAACAAAATTAATCTTCCCAAAAAATGATCTCAATTCTTTTTTGCTATTGGGAAAATAAATCTGTTGTATGGCATCTATTCTTTCAGGATCAATGGAAATTCCATCTTTGGATATTACATGTCCCAATAATTTTCCTTCCGTTACCCCGAAAATGCACTTCTTTGGGTTGAGTGAAATGCCATGTTCCCTACACCTTTGGAGAACTTTCCTTAGATCCTTGACATGGTTTTCCCTGTTCTTAGAAAAGATAGGAATGTCATCTACATAGACAATAATGCACTTACCGATGAGCCCCTTAAAGGCAAAGTCCATGGCTCGTTGGAATGTGGCACCTGCATTCAACAATCCAAAAGGCATTCTCCTATATGCAAAAGTGCCCCATTTTGTGGTGAAGGCGGTTTTCATCCTATCATTAGGATGGATGAGGACTTGATTGTATCCTGAATAGCCATCTAGGAATGACATCATTTTCGACCCATTTACCTTTTGAAGGATTTCTTCAATGGTAGGTAGAGGGTAATTGTCCTTTTGTGAGGCCTTATTCAGATTTCTAAAATCAATACATAGCCTTATCTCTCCACTCTTTTTCCTCACAGGGACCAAGTTAGCAACCCATGTGGAATGCCTAACAGGAAAGATGATTTTAGCTTCTAATAGTCACTTTACCTCTTTCTCTATCAAAGGCTCTAGTAACGGATTGACTGGCCTCTGTCTTTGCCTAAAGGGTTTGGAGTCTAGCTTCAAAGGAATTGTATGCATTATAACATTCTGATCATAAGTTCTCAACTCCTTATAGCTCCAAGCTATGCAATCTATGTATTCCTTCAATGCATTGGCAATGGAATTCTTTTCATGTTCGGTACATGCCTTTGCAATGAATATTTCATGAGGGTTTTCTGCACTTCCAATATTGACTAAGTCACAAGCCTCTTTGGGAGGTGGAACTTTTCTCCCTCCTTTCGGTTGGTATCCAATATCAAACATTTTCTCTAATGAGGCCATCCCATTTGGCATCTCATTCCATTTTCCAGTAGCTTCCATTTTCAAATCTGCCTCTTCTTGCCCCCTCTCGTCTTCATCAATAACTTGATTTTCAAAGATACCAGAATTAGTGACAAAATTGAATATATGTCTGTCACTATCAAAGACTTGGAAATTCGTGACGTTATCAGGTATCGAGGGGCAAGGGACTAATTCTATGGAAAATTTCTTGCACTTCTTGTGATCCACTGGTTTAAGCATGCTAGCAGCTACGGCTAAAGAATCTTCCAAACGATTGCCTTTTCTAGAGATTAGAGATATGTTAAAAGCATCAAATTCATTTATTAAATCTCTAACTCTGGTTTGGTAAAGGTTGAGCCGCTTGTTCTTACATGCATATTGTCCTTTAACTTGTTTTACCACCAATTCAGAATCACCTAAGACCTTGATACATTTGATTTTCTTTCGAAGGGCCAATTGGAGTCCGAAAATCAAGGCCTCATATTCTGCCACATTGTTGGTGGCTAGGAACTGTAATCTATAGGCAGCCAACATAGGTTTTCTGTCTAGACATGAAAGTTCAATACCAGCTCCCGCCCCTTGTTTGGACTTGGATCCATCAAATCTTAGAGTCCAAACCTTATGGTGTTCTTCAGAATCATTGCATCCAATACTTCCATTTTGAGAATTCTCAGGAATTTCTACGTCCAAGCAATAGGCTCCTAATTCAGTTTCAATGTATTGAATCTCATTAGGTTTGTTGTATTCTGTTATCATTTCCTTGAGCCTAGGTTCACTATCAATTCGAATTTGGTTGGCCACTCCTCTCCAAGGCAACCACATATGTGAAGAGTCTGTTACAATGTATCCATTTAAGTTCTTGCTCCAATCTCTTCCCAACACCATGCCATATTTGATAGGAATGTTAAGTACCAATATATCTATGTGATGTTGAACCCTAGGTTCTGAGTTGACCTGAATAAGAATATCACTTAATTCTCCCACTGCCTCCATGGCCGATCTATCCAGTTGCACCACCTTGCTTTTAGAAGGTTTTGGTGTAAGTCCCAATTTTTGACAGATTTCTAGGGGCATAATGCTAGTAGAGGCCCCTGAATCTATTAGACAATTGTGTAGATTTCTACCAGCAATTCTAATGGTTATAAGAAAGGGGGGTACGTCTCGTTTTTCCCTTTTCAAAACCAATTGGGACTCAACACCCTTAGCTTCATGAACTTGGGTAGGTGGATCCAAACCTTTTGGTGGACTTACTTCTTGGCCTAAAAGTTGGGACATATCATACATTGAGACATTGGCCTTAGTTTTCTTCATGTCTTCTATCAAGTCATAAGTGGGTTTTTCCAAATTTGACATGTTTTGCACCAACTTAGACTTCTCCACCATTGATGGAGGAGGTGGATTAACATCTCCTTTGAAATCAGGAGGAAGTAATGGGTTGTTTGGAGGGGTAGAGGAAGTTTTGGGATCCTTAGAACTCCTTGTGTAATACTTGTGATTTCCTTTCCCAAAACGTTTATTGGCATGAACTTCCAATGTTTCTTCATCTTCTTTTCCAAAAACCTCAACATCCTCCTCTTCTTCACTTTCTTGGGGATGTATAACTTCAATCAATATAGACTCCTGCTTTCCATGGCAACAGTGCGGGCAATCATTATCACAAGATCCTAACTCTCCAAAATATTTCGAGACATCTGCCTGATTGGCTACGGGATTGGGTACTCATCCATTATTAGGATGTGTGTTGTATGTTCCTTTTCCTCTATGGTTATGAGGTCGGTTATGACCAATGACTTGGTCAACTTTTTTATTAACATTTCCCATAGTAACCAAAACTTTGGCCAATGTTTCCTTCATGTCTTCTATCATGGATTCAGGCCCTTGTGGTTGGGGCACTGTAATTCTGGGCCCAATTGTATTTGCTGCATTAGCCACCTCTGGAACAGGTACAATGGCTTGGGTCTGGGCACTTTGATTCCATCCTGGATTCACACTTTGAATAGGAGTGATTGTTGGATAAGTCATTGGGCTTGGCATACTAATCGGAGTAAACCCAGGTATGGTCAACAAGTTATTGCCCATACTGAACCCAGGCAAGGTCATCGGGTTATTTGGAATCAATGCCTGTGTTGGAACAGAGGCATTAGGATAAGTGGGAAATGATGCGACTTGAGATGATTGTTGGAAATTGTTCATTGTTGGAACTTGTGGTGCCATTAATTGATTCATCATGGCGAATTGACTGTATGGACCGTATTGTCCCATCCCAATCAATTGAGACAACCCTACTCCTGGTAAATTCATTTGTTGTTCAAGGGTCATTGTCTCCGCATAAGCTAACGAAAGCGTCGTAACCTGAGGATTCCTTCTAGTCAACAAGGATGTTAATGGATCTAAAGCTCCAAAGTATAGTTGCAGGGCCACCGTAGGATCTACTGCAAAGTGGCGAGTCAAATTTGTATACAGCTTTTGGAACCTCTGATTGAATGTTCTTATGGGCTCATTGGGTAACCTTTTGCATGATACGAATAAATTATAAATTATGGAAGGATCCAACAACATTCGAAATTGGCTAATAAAGGCAGTTTCTAATTGGGCCCATGAAGTAATGGACCCTGCGGGAAGATTCTTGTACCATTCATTGGTCGTATTGTCTAGACTAGCAGGGAAAATTTGACAAGCGATATCTTCATGGGTAACTCCTTGTCTAAACATGTAATCCTTGTAAATTTGGACATGTTCTTCGGTTGTTATGGGACCATCATGCATGAATTTAGGCAATCCCCTTTCAATATTTCTAGGCAAGTCATGGACTACCCCAGGAATATCCAAGGGAGAACTTTGTGCACCATACCAAAGGGCAGGTGGTTATTGTTGTTGTTGTTGTTGGGCCATGTTATTCAAGGGTATCGACCCTATAGGAACAATGGCGACACTTGTAATGATGGGGACAGACACACTTGGTGTAGCTGTCACATTTGAAACTGGGGGCTCAGGCCCACTAGACGTACTTGAGTCTAAAGAAGCTCCTAACTCAAGTATACTGGGTGGTATTTCGATCTCTAATGTTTTGTTTCTCGGCTTCCTAGCAGTGGGAGAAAGGCTTTGGAAAATAGTTTCCCCTGTAGTTTTGGACCTAGTAGCTATGTACTCAGGTTGGGCCAACTTGAAAACTCTAGAATTCTAAAAGACTTCTCTCAACTCACTTGCAAAAGAAAACAAATAAATGTTATACCTGCAAGCACAATAGGTGGAAACAAAACTACCCACGTTAATCGTTAGAACAGATCGCAATCACAAAGCAATAAAGAAGGCCCTCCTTCTAGCGCCAAAATGTTGAGTGAATATTTTGCCCTATAGCAAAATGATCACCACAACTAGAGTATCAAACAAGAAACTCTCTCTTGCAAAGAAATTAAGTAGCATTATTCATTTCTCCAAGGTTCTTGTGAACAAACATTCATGTGCATGTAATCAATCAAGACTAAAGCAAATAAATGAATGTATACCAGAATAACTTAAACCATGCAAGTAACAGTTAACAAGGGGCCTTTAATGATTCAAACAAGTACTTTGCAACCATAATCCATTAAAACAACCAAATGCGAAGATAGCTTCTTTTAATATTCTTGAGATTAAAGTGATCTACCCGAAACCCAGTTAGTAACCTCTTTTATCTTCAGCTTAAAATATTCCAAATGAGAAAGTGTGTGGTATAAGCCACTTCATTTTAAACTCCGTGCCTTTAACATGAGGTTCATTTTTAGAGTTAGCGGATTCGTTTTATCTTCATTTAAAAGTGTTCCACTATCCCTATGTTAGCATTTGGTGTTAGTAAAGTTAGCAATGTTAGCATTTAAATGTTAGCAAAAATTAGTAAGTTAGAAAGTTAGGATTCATTCACTTGATCTGACTTTATGTGCATTTGGAATTAGTAGCCCTCCTAAACCCATATTTTGTCTAAAAATTAGATGAAGGTGCTTGGAGATGCAAGAATGAAAATCTAAATTAAAGAAGTGGATCTAGAAGCGGCTTTCTCTTCTCCGCTATTAATCCCTGGTTTTCTTTGGGAAACACTAGATCTGTAAACAAACCCTCCAATTTTTGGTGCGAGCAGATCGCTTTCTCAAGCGCAGACGTAGAGCATACTCTTGGCAGATTTATTTACCTTCTTTATAACTTAGATTATTCATGGCAATAAATGAACTATTTATGAACATAAATTCTAGAATGGACCAGAATCAAGGAACAATTAACCTACAGAAATTCTGGAATGGACCAGAATCAAGGAACAATTAGCAAAAATTTTGGAATGGACCAGAATCAAGGAACAATTAGCAAAATTTTGGAATGGACCAGAATCAAGGAACAATTAGCAAAAATTCTGGAATGGACCAGAATCAAGGAACAATTAGCAAAATTTTGGAATGGACAAGAATAGAATGAAAACAAATACAAAAAAATTTGGAATGGACCAGAATCAAAAAAGTAGATTTTAAGGTGAGATTAATCTAAATATCAAAAAAATAAAACAGAAACATTATTTACAAAAGTTAGCTGGAAAAACCAAAACAGAACATTAATTTGGTTAGCAATCTCCTCCCTGCAAAACCCCAAGTTATGAGATGAAATTCTAAAACAACCTGACCTAACAGACCTGCAACATAAACACAGTCAGATTAGGTCAGATGCAAGACTCTAAGGAAACAAATAATTGCATCATTCTATCATTCACCTATCGTAACCCACTTTATGGCATAAACGAATAGATACAAGAAGCAATAATGCAAAGGAAAGGTTTACGAAATAACAACCAGTCTTAGTTTCAGTCTCCTTTTGATTTCACACACAAAAGTTGCTCTTGCCAAATAAAAGCTCCTTTATTCCGAAAGATAGTCTTTTTTTTCTACAATTTCCAGCCCCCTCCTTTCGAAAATCTCATGGGCTTAAATAAAAAAAAATCTAACCCTTGGCTTTCCTTTTCCTAATTCGTCTCTTCATTTCCCTTGAATATAACAAAAATGAATGGTTTCTTTCCTTATAACACCATTTATATATATTTTTATATATATATATATATATATATTTATATAAATTATATTTCAACCCTCTTAAAGCAAAACACAAAATCCATGGCTTTATCCCTTGTCTCTCCCATCATAAATCCCATCACTCTATTTTATTATATATATAAACAAAATATTGAAAATTCCTTTCCCCCTATAGAATGGTGGGACCTTATAAAATAAAATACAATTTTAAGGTCCTAAACCATAGTTGCCACCGTGATGCATTCGAAAACCAAACAACAAAAGAGTGGCAACATTATTATACAAAAGGAAAGCATTTTAAACAACCACCTTAGCTCTGCATATTATTTCCCTCGACGCCTACAGGGCCCTTGCTACTTCCGCTCATCGGCATCTATCAGGGAACGCCAGCGAGACTCGAACCCGAGTCGATGGGACGCGAGCCTTATCTTGGCTTGCCCATACCACTACGCCCAAGGCTTGGGTTAAGACCCAAGCCTTATGGCCTACGAATTATGCTTCCTCCTATGCGGCAGTCCTCCCTACGACGTCTCTCCTACACGACCATTCTCCATTCTACGCTGCAACTGCTAGGCGGCGCTCCTCTATCCTGCGTATGCGATGGTTCGGCTTCGACAGCTAGTCCAGACCCACACTTGGGACTAAACATCACTCCAAAACCTCACCCACTATTTATTGAATGAGCTCTTTGGTAGATGCTTAAGGATGCAAGATGTTGGCATTAGGGTTTATGACACAAATGCGTTACATTTTTCTCTACTCCCGCATGTCACTACCATGGCTGGCAGTGTCTCTGCCTTCTAACCATGAGTTTGTGAGGGGCGTTGTCCCACCTTGACACCGCAACGTCTCTCTGACCACCTGTTATTCCTCTGCACCCAACGTTACTGTCGTCAGCGAGTAGCTCGCTATGCACTCTAGCTCCTGAATTCGCTATTGTCTGGCGGTATTCCTGTCGTAACATCCATCTCTGCTAGTGCCATCCACGTCGGTCGCTGTCATCGTCATTGCGTACTCATTCTACTGCCGTGCCGGTCCAACATCCCTCCAACGTGTCTGCAGTAAATCTGTTTCAATCTAACAACACTTTCTGGTCGAGTCATGATTACTGCCATCGAATGTTGCCTTTTTATGTTGTCCATCATCCACGTAGGATGGCTGGGTGGGGTAAACTGTTGTTGCCTACGTGGATGGGCATCCCCCATTTGGACTATCACACTGCCCAAGTCTTCGTTTGATCTACGTTAGCACCCACTCTTCATCCCGACAATCAATCGATCACATAGTTTTGGGGACCCCGCTGACCAGCGTCCACGTTGGTAGTGGCTTCCCACACCTCGTCGCCTAATAGATGGAAATCACCATAGTGTTGCCTTGATGAAACTTGACTCGACGATGTCGCCCCCACGTCGGTAGTCATCGAGCGCCATCTTCTCTGTCACTGGCCGGTGTCCAAGTTAATGCTTCGCTTTGAAAGCCATCGATGAATGCCCTAATTACCGTGTCACTCTGGTCATCGCTCAGACCTCACCATTCGAGCCATCGTATTTGAATAACCTTAGCTCTTCATACCATGCACTTAGTGCCACCTGTATATGTCGCTATCAAACTACCAACAATGCATCTTAGAAGCCATATAGACATCCCAGTGGTCGTCTCGACTATTCTCCTACAAATGCGCCCACTTTGTTAGCTTCCACTTCGATTGTCGCGGGGCCAGCCATATTCATATCATCATTTTGCCACGTCAAATGGTCGCTGGCGGCCACATTCGAGCAGTCATCACCCTGTCAAACTGCTAGTATCGTTTCTTCACCACCAGTCCTCCTTTAAATCCATCGACGACATTCTATTTATCCTTAAACGCCATGTCAAATTATCTTTGGCCACTTCATAGCTGCGATGCTGCATTGGCCATCTTTGACCAATCTTTCAACCTTGTCGGTTGTTGAGTCTTTCCTTGTCACTTAGTCCGTATAGGGTCTCCTTCTACCTGCAAAGACCAAATTAACATATTAGAAATCAACACCATGACCACCATTAAACTGAAGCTTAAATGACGAAAAATCCTCTAATTTATTTATTTTAAATTTTAAATTTATATATATAGAATATATATATACAAACTTATTTTTATTATTATTATTTTTTATTGTTTTCATTATCTGAACCACCCATGACAAGAAACACCAACACTCGACCATAAACTTGCTAAAGACAAAAAAAATTGACGACAAAGTTGTCATAAACAAAAATGACGATAAAAGTTGTCGACAACAAAAAAGATGACAAAAAGTCATCGACAACAAAAAAAAAGTCGACAATAAAATATTGTCGACAAGGAAATATCGTCGACAAGAAAATGACGACAAAAGTCGTCAACAAGAAAAATTTGTCGACAATAAAATATCGTCGACAAAAAAATCATCGACAATAAAATATTGTCGACAAGAAAAAATCATCGACAATAAAATATTGTCGACAAGCACCGACAACAATTGCAAAACCCACGACAAAACGAAGGCATAGACCCTTAAAACAAACTGCAAACATCGAACTTTCAAAACAAAAAGGTGGGTCCCCAATTTTTTGGGGCTCGTTGTGGAGCAGCCACAACACAAGGCAAAGCAAGCTATAATACTAATGGAGAATTCCATATTCCCCTATTAACACTGCTCCTTTTGCTTTATAATGACAAATATATATTTGAAGTGAAGAATTTGAATTAGGACATGAAGCCAACAATTTGATCTCCGATAAAATTATCTCCTTGATATTCGAACAATGAACAATTGTCCATGGGAAAACTTATCATTACCCCAATCATAAGCATTTGAGATTTTGAGCCGTTAAGAAAACTTTATGATATATATAGGTAAAATCATCACAATAGAATGTATTTGCTTGCCCTCAACAAATTTTTAGATATCACCCTTGATGAATTCAAGAACAAGTATTTAGGTTACCAATTCTAATAATCTATATTGCATATAGAAAAACATTGAACTTTAGTTATGATAATGTTGATGATGAGGAATTGCTCAAATATGTGGATTGGTAGGAGGAGGGGGTTGTTACCCTAGACAAGAGATAAAATTGTGTGGATTGTTAGGTTTTTGCAACAATTGCACTTAGTGAATTCAAGTGGTTTCTTATAGAAATACATCTATTAGGACGAACAAATAATGAAATCAAGAATTACTAGAACACTCATCTTTGCAAGAAGGTTACAAATAATAGATATGCTCTTAAAAGCAAAGAATGACATCTTAAGTCTAAATCTTGATATTATGGCAAAATCTTGTGCTCAAAACGAGTCTTACAAGAACAAAGGAAGTGATAATTACAAGGGTTTGAAACAACTACGGGGATGGTAAAAATTCAAATCAAGAAGGCTTCAACTTGAAAATTGATGGTACACAAATCATGAATGATTCCAAGTCATTGAGGGAGTCAATTGTGGGTGAGTTGATATCATACATTAATTTGAAGTTCAATGATCTTACTAAGATGAATATCAATAGTGTTGAAGAATTAGACCAAGATTTTGATATTCGGAATATTCTACAAGGAATGAACTCCACACATAGAATCACTTATATTTGAACAAGTTATTTCATCATAACAATAATTTGTTCTCTCCTTCTTGGTATTTTCCAAAATATTCCAGTAGCTAAAACTTCACAACAACATGGAGTAATATTTGGCTATCATTTTAGCTCAAAAAATGTGTTTTGTGGAGGGTTGTAGGTTTTGAGTTATTTATAGTTATTGTGAGACGTGATATGCTTTTTATTTGAAAAAAATATAAAGTATTTTAATGTATGGAGTGTATGATCGATAGTACCCAATGCTCCTCAAGTACTATTCAAGTGAAGAGGTCATATTAAAGGAGCACTTATAAATTTCCTCAATATGTGATTTTTTCAAATGCTCTAAAATTATGCTTTTAATGTAATTTTAAATATGGTACTCGATAATCACTAGACAATCAAAGATCAACAATGTTCAGGAGTAGTAAGGACCATCCAACTACCCTATTAGTCACATGGACAAATAAAAACTCATACCAAATTTAAAATGAAAAGTTAAAGATGAAAATTAGTAAAACCTAATATATAATAGATTGATTATTATGACTAATTATATATATTTGTAATCACAAATGCTATGAATAATAATGTGTCTTTATTTATTACTTTGATATTAGATAACATGTATCATTGTATTGTGGACCATAAATAGTCGAATTTATCCCTCTCCTTGGATAAGAGTTTAGTGAAGCCATATATTTCACTTGCGTAGTTGGCACTCTTCTAATCTACACGTGGGTTTAAAAAGGAAAATTAATCATCACACAAGTCCAATTTAACCGCCAATGCACGTGGTTAGAAGGGTAACCATTTTAATTTTACACTATATTTGTAATGGGCTTGCACTAGTATAAATCTAACGAGCTTCTTATCAGGACTTATTCAATTTTGCGGTATATTTTTAGAATATTGCTAACTGCATATGCTTAAAAAATTATTATAAACTTGCTTAAAAGATTACTATAAAATTATTCAATTTTAAAAATATTGTCAACTGCATATGCTTAAAAGATTATTATAAACTTATTCAAGTTTAAAAATATTGTCAAATGCATATGCTTAAAGGATTATTATAAACTTCAACTACGCGCCTCCACAATCTGTTATAAACCTCTACTTCTCATCAAAGGCATTTATTTACTAATATGCAGAAATATTAAAATAATTGTCCATAAATAAGATTTACCATAACAGTTCATAAAAATAGTTAAAAAAATAGATAGTACCTTTAATGTAAATAGCATCAACAATATCTTTTTCTAAAAGAACCACTTTATATCATTTTAAGCCATGTATTGTAGGTGAGTTAAAGAGGTTACGGTAATTTTTGTCTCTCGTTCCAATTTCCACCCTATCAAACGTACATGAGTATTCAAAATTCAGTTAATAATGTTGGTGCGGTTAGTGTCGGGCACGACTCCCAAGTGATTTGGACGGGCTTACGATGGTGCGGTCTAGGTGCGACTCCAGGTGATTTTGACGGTGTAGAACCCGTGGTCGTGGTTTCTTAGATTAAGGGGACGCGACTTCCGAGTGATTTTGACGGTGTAAATCCCAGTGGTCGTGGTTTCTCAGACCAAGGGGGCACGACTATTTTGACAGTGTAAAACCCGTGGTCGTGGTTTCTCAAACCAAAGGAGCGCGACTCCCAAGTAATTTTAACGATGTAAAACCTGTGATTGTGGTTTTTCAAACCAAAACGACTCTTATTCAAGATAGATCCATTTGTAAATAAGTACTAACTAATAACTCTTAATTAAAAAAAATTATATCTTTATTAACTCTTTTAAAAAATAAATGACATTTTTATTCTAATGAATTCACACTAACCATGAATCTATATTAACCAATAATTTATTTACGTCTCATACTAACAATAAAATACTATATTATATTATTATCTAAGTATCTACTTTGGTTCTTTGTGTATTAATATTTAAAAAAAAACAAATAAACAAATAATATAATTTATTGTTAATTTTTGTTATATCAGAATAGTCAGTAACATCCTTTCATTCCTAACAATTAGGTAGGTGGGACAGACATTTTCTTAGGTACGTGGATAGAGATTCTCTCCAAGATTTTTACCTTCAGACACACAGGTCAAATAATTGAAGTTGCCTTTATAAACCCCGCCTTTCCTATCCTAGGTAAACACGGTCTCCCTCAGTGGCTCAAGGTTGGTACTATTATTGTCAAGTTGGCATGCACTCAGCGGATTAAAGTCAGACTACTACCTTTGTCTAGATTAAGCATGCCTCCAAGGTTTGAACCTAGATCTCCTCTCAGAGTGCCCAAAGTCTTACCAATCCACTAACCTTTCCACTAACCTTTGGGAACAATTTATTGTTAAATTCTTAATCTAGTTATATAATATATATAATTTGAAAATAAAAATAAATTTATTTAATTTTATATATATATATATATATATATATTATAATTTTAATTAAACATTAAAAATCAAGATTAAATTTTTGTTAAAAAATTTATTGTAAATTTTATAACATATATTTATTATGTTACTTGAATTGGTAATGTGTGTTTGACAAAGTAGTAGTATGTTTTGAATTTATTTTTGTGTGTTTGACAAAGTAGTAGTATGTTTTGAATTTATTTTTTAAGTATGCACCAAAAACAGCTCATATGATTTGAACCTTACACATAACAGTTACTAAAACTATCATACATGTAACGAACTCCCCTACATATTCAAATAAAAAAAATACATTAAATTTTATATTTTATCAATTTTATAATATATAATTAATTGTTAAAATATACTGATATTGTCATATGGCTATGATTCTAGTGCCTAGTGGACATCATGATAGCGCTGTAAATGAAAGCGACGACGGGGCACAAACGCTGTCTACATGCTACTCTGCACAATTCCCTTAATCTCCCGTAATTAAAGGAAACCCTTAATTTCAATATCGATTCTCTTCCCTTCCATGGATACAACCACCAATGCTGCCATCGACTACATATATCCAGCCATATGCCTTCTGCTTGTAGCGCTTCCCCTGATTGTTTTACCCTCCTTCAAGAAGGATAAATATCGTCTACCGCCAGGCCCTCCGGGATGGCCTATCGTGGGCAACCTTCTCCAAATCAGGCTCTCCTCCCAGCCCTTCCACGCCTACGTGGGGAAATTAAAGAAGAAATAAGGGCCAATCTTCACCCTCCGCATGGGGGCGCACTCCATGATTATGGTGGGGAGCCATGAGCTCGCCCACGAGGCGCTGGTGCAACGGGGCGTCGCCTTCGCCACGCGGCCGCCCCCGCGCGATGCTCGCAAGATCCTAAGCAGCAATGGGATGAACATCAGTGCCGCTGCCTACGGCCCCATGTGGCGCCTTGTGCCGAAACCTCGTGGACGAGGCGCTCAGCCCCGCCACCATTGTTAGAAAAATTAACCCAGATTTCACGCCTCCGCCAGACTGCGCTCCGAATTTGGGCGAAGCCGGACTGCGCTCGCGCAGTTGGGGATCCCGGCAAAAAGGGCTGACATGACGTCGCACCTACCCTCTGACAGATGTGACGTCTGACAGATCCGATCGCTGTAGAAGTTAATGCCAGTTCGACGATTTAATGCTAGTGCGACGATTGGTCAGAAACCCTAGTTGAGGGCCTGTCAGAACCTGTCAGAGGACAAACCCTAATCCTCCTCTTCCCGCGGCTATATAAGGCGTCTCGGGTATTTCAGACATAGAAGCAGAAGGCAGAGAGCAAAGAGGAGTCAGGAGAAGAAGAGTATCTCAGTGAGCAGTGTGGCTCAACTGATTAATGTCCGAGCAGCCGACTCGACATTTTGTCTGTTAGTTTATCCTGCAGCGTAGCCTGCAGATGTTGTTATTTCCTCGGTTGAGGAATTCTGTAACCCGAGTTTCATATGAATAAAGTTTGCTATTGTTTGTGGCATCTTTAGGGTTTACAGTTTTATTGTGCTAAAGTTTATTGTTCTCTGTTCCGGCGTCTCTCTCTTCTCATACGGGTCTTGCCAAGCCAGGCAAACCCAGCGGGAGCCACGCAAGACGAAGAAGTCAAGAAAAGACTGCAAGGCCGAAGTTGGGCAAGTCTCAGAGAAGCCTTTCCAACTTCGTTGCCGAAGTCCGACTACGCCGAGATCCGAGCGCAGCCCGAGTGCGCGAGCGAAGTCCGAAGTCGACCAGTCGCACTTCGCCCAGCGCAGTCCGTCGGCTAAGCGAAGTTCGCACTTCGCCCATATTTGGGCGAAGTCCGTCGGCGCCCCCGAAGTTCGCACTTCGCCCATATTCCGGGCGAAGTCCGTCGACGCCCCCGAAGTTCGCACTTCGCCCATTTTCCTAGCGAAGTCCGTCGGCGCCCCCGACGTTCGCACTTCGCCCATTCTCGGGCGAAGTCCGTCGACGCCCTCGACTTGCGCACTACGCTTTTTTTGTGCTGCGACATTCGGACTTTGGCAAAAGGCGAAAGTTAGAAAAGAAATTAAAATTTTTCTTCAAATTGGTATCAGAGCTGATTGAGCCGTGACGCGGAGATAGAAGATGGATTCCGGAAAGAATTCCCTGCAGTTGCAGATCCCGTGATTTAATGGCAAGAACTACGATTACTGGAGCATCCAGATGAAGATCCTGTTCGGATCTCAGGAGCTATGGGAGTTAGTCGAGAACGGCTACCCAGAACCGGCAGATGCAGCAGCACTGGCCGCCCTCTCTCAAGCAGACAAGGATCTGTTGAAAGAGCACAAGAAGAAGGACCAGAAGGCCCTCTTCTACATCATGCAAGCGGTTGAGGAGACCATCTTCCCATGGATTGCATCAGCCACCAAGGCCAAGCAGGCCTGGGAAACCCTGGCAAGTTCGTATCAGGGCACCAACAAAGTGAAGTTGGTGAAACTGCAGATGCTCAGGAGAGAGTTTGAGAACCTGTAGATGAGCGAGTCCGAGTCGATGAGCGACTTCTTCACCCGGACGACGGACATTATCAACCAGATGCGGTTGAACGGAGAAAATGTGCAGAGCCAGAGAATCATGGAGAAGATTCTCAGAAGTCTGCCTGCCAAGTTTGACTCGGTTGTGATAGCAATCGAAGAGTCGAGGGATCTGACAACCCTCTCGACAGACGAACTCATGGGTTCACTGCAGACCCATGAACAGAGGCTGAGCCGCTCAACTCAGTCTTCTTTGGAGCAAGCCTTCAAAGCGCAAGTCTCAGTCCGAGACAACGGCAGACAAGACTCCCACCATGGCGCTTCTAGTTCTCAAGGAGGAAGAGGCAGAAGCAGGCGTGGGAGAAGTAACAAGCAAGGAGGGAGATCAAACCCTCATGACGCTGAGCCAAGTTGCAACTTTCATCAGCAAGGAGGAAGAGGCACTGGCAGAAATCAGCAAGGAAGCTCTCAGCAGAAGGACATGTCAAAGGTCCAATGCTACTACTGTAGTAAGTTCGGCCATTATGCCTCACAATGCAAGAAGAAGATGGCGAACGAGAATCAGCAGCAAGCCCATTATACGGAGGAACCCAGAAATGCGACAGGAGGAAATGTACTGCTGACTTGCAGTATTGAAGAGGAGAGCAAGAAAAACATCTGGTATCTTGACAGTGGTTGCAGCAACCACATGACTGGGAACAGAGAGATGTTCTCACAACTGGATGAAACAGTCCAGTCCGAAGTCAAGATGGGGAACAACAACAAAGTTCCTGTGATGGGGAAAGGAAAGATCCTCATCCGCACCCGGCACGGTGAAAGAAAAACAATTCAAGATGTTTTTTATGTGCCTGGGTTGAAGCACAATCTGCTAAGTGTTGGACAACTTGTGCAGAAGGGGCACACTGTACTGTTCAAAGATGGTGTCTGTTCCATCAGAGACAAAGTGCATGGACAAATCGCAATAGTGTCCATGACGAAAAACAAAATGTTTCCACTGCAGATTCAGAATGAATCTTTGATGTCTCTGAGTGCAGTTGAGAAAGATGCTACCTGGCTGTGGCATCTCAGATTCGGTCACCTGAGCTTCAGTGGCCTGAATCAACTGCACAGGATGCGAATGGTGAAGGGTTTACCCCTTATTGAGCAACCGAACCAAGTGTGTGAAGGTTGCCTAGTCGGCAAGCAGCACAGGGATGCATTCCCTGTAGGACAGTCTTGGAGAGCATCACGGCCATTGGAGCTGGTGCACTCAGACATTTGCGGTCCGATGCAGACCACCACGTTTGCCGGCAACAAATACTTCTTGACGTTCATAGATGACTTCAGCCGAAAGACTTGGATTTATGCCATCAAGCTGAAGTCAGAGGCATTTGCCAGATTCAAGGAGTTCAAGGCTCTGGTGGAGAAACAGAGCGGATATCAGATCAAGACTCTCAGGACAGATGGTGGAGGTGAATACATCTCCAACGAATTCCATAACTACTGCAAGTAGCATGGAATTCGAAGGCAGTTCACTGCCAGATACACGCCACAGTAGAATGGCGTAGCTGAGAGGAAGAACCGAACCATCATGGAGATGGCACGAAGCATGATGAAGGCGAAGGGATTGTCGCATGAATTTTGGGCAGAGGTTGTAACATGTGCAGTCTACTTGTTGAACGGATGTCCCACCAAAAGTGTGAAGGACAAAATCCCTCAGGAGGCCTGGAGCGGAGTGAAGCCAAGTGTGGCTCACTTGCGTGTGTTCGGGTGCATTGCATATGCACATGTTCCAGAAGAGAAGCGGCAGAAGTTGGATGATAGAGCTGAGAAGTGCATTTTCATAGGGTACAGTGAGCAGGCGAAGGCATATAGGCTGTACAACCCTGTGACGAAGAAGCTCATCATTAGCCGTGATGTGAAGTTTCTTGAAGATAAAGCCTGGAACGGGAAGTCAGAGACTGGCCAGTCAGAGCCAACAGTAGTACAGTCTGTTGACTTGGAAGAAGGAAGTGTGCAGCCACCTGCAACTTCCAGCAGCAACAACGGTGCCAGCAGTAGCACAACCACTCCATCTCGGTCGCCTCCACTCGCAAGTAGAATCCAGAACCTGGTGACGCCAGCGAAGACAAGGAGCTTGCAAGAAATCTACGAGGCAACCCAAACCCACATAGATGAAGAGCACTCTGACTTTGCATTCTTTACTGAAGTTGATCCAGTAGAGTTCGAAGATGCAAGTCAGAATCAGAAGTGGGTGCATGCGATGGATGAGGAGATAGCAGCCATTGAAAAGAATGAAACATGGCAGCTGACAGATCTTCCAGCAGGGAAGAAGACCATTGGGGTCAAGTGGGTGTATAAGACAAAGTTCAACGCCCAAGGAGACGTTGACAAGCATAAGGCCAGACTGGTGGCGAAGGGTTACAAGCAAAAGTCGGGCATCGATTACCATGAGGTATATGCGCCATGTAGCCCGACTTGACACAGTCAGGATGATCCTGGCATTGGCAGCCCAACAAGGTTGGAAGATGTACCGGATGGATGTCAAGTCAGCCTTCCTCAACGGAGTGTTGGAGGAAGAGGTCTACATAGACCAGCCACCAGGTTACGAAATTGAAGGCCAGGAGGGCAAAGTCCTGAAGCTGAAGAAGGCCTTGTACGGTTTGAAGCAGGCGCCCCGAGCTTGGTACAGCCGGATTGATAGCTATTTTCAGGAAAATGGGTTTGTCAAATGCCCATATGAGCACACCCTGTACATGAAGACAAATGAAGCAGGTGAGCTCATAATCGTCTACCTGTATGTGGACGATTTGATTTATACTGGCAACAACAATGTCCTGTTCGACCAGTTCAGAACAGCCATGAAGAAGGAGTTCGAGATGACGGACTTAGGGCTGATGAAGTATTTTCTCGGCATTGAAGTTGACCAATCGGCAGATGGCATCTTCATTTCTCAGGGCAAGTATGCGAAGGATGTCCTGAAGCGATTCAAGATGGAGGACAGTAAACCTGCCATCACACCTGTAGCCACAGGTTTGAAGCTGAGCAAATTGGATTCAGGGAGGAATGTCGACCCAACCCTGTTCAAGAGGCTAGTTGGCAGTCTGATGTATTTGACTGCAACTCGGCCAGATCTGATGTTCGGAGTCAGTTTGATCAGCCATTTCATGGAGACTCCGAAGGACATGCACTGGCAAGCAGGCAAGAGGATCTTGCGCTATGTCAATGGGACGTGAAACCATGGCCTATTTTACGCTAGATAGGACCAGTTGGAACTGGTCGGCTTCACAAATAGTGATTGGGCTAGCAGTACCGATGATCGAAAGAGCACCTCCGGGTATGCTTTCCATCTCGGATCAGGGGCAGTCTCATGGGCGTCCAAGAAACAACCCATCGTTGCGTTGTCCACAGCCGAAGCAGAATATGTCGCCGCCACGTCAGCCGCATGCCAGGCAGTTTGGCTGCGAAGAGTTCTGAGTGAACTGAACTTTCCTCCGGAAGGCGCGACAACAATTTTTTGTGATAACAATTCGGCCATCGCACTGTCAAAGGATCCCGTGTTCCATGGCCGGACGAAGCACATAGACATCCGGTATCATTTCATCAGAGAGCTGGTGAAATTCGATGAAGTACAACTACAGTTTTGCAGGTCCAAGGAGCAGCTGGCTGACATCTTCACGAAGCCTTTGAAGGAGGAAGACTTCAGCAGATTGCGAGAGCAGCTTGGAGTCAAAGCGCTCATGAAATCAGGCTTAAAGGAGGGTGTTAGAAAAATTAACCCAGATTTCACGCCTCCGCTAGACTGCGCTCCGAATTTGGGCGAAGCTGGACTGCGCTCGCGTAGTTGGGGATCTCGACAAAAAGGGTTGACATGACATCGCACCTACCCTCTGACAGATGTGACGTCTGACAGATCCGATCACCGTAGAAGTTAATGCCAGTTCGACGATTTAATGCTAGTGCGACGATTGGTCAGAAACCCTAGTTGAGGGCCTGTCAGAACCTGTCAGAGGACAAACCCTAATCCTCCTCTTCCCGCGGCTATATAAGGCATCTCGGGTATTTCAGACATAGAAGAAGAAGGCAGAGAGCAAAGAGGAGTCAGGAGAAGAAGAGTATCTCAGTGAGCAGTGTGGCTCAGCTGATTAATGTCCGAGCAGCCGACTCGACATTTTGTCTGTTAGTTTATCCTGCAGCGTAGCCTGTAGATGTTGTTATTTCCTCGGTTGAGGAATTTTGTAACCCGAGTTTCATATGAATAAAGTTTGCTATTGTTTGTGGCATCTTTAGGGTTTACAGTTTTATTGTGCTAAAGTTTATTGTTCTCTGTTCCGGCGTCTCTCTCTTCTTGTACGGGTCTTGCCAAGCCAGGCAAACCCAGCGGGAGCCGCGCAAGACGAAGAAGTCAAGAAAATTGGGCAAGTCTCAGAGAAGCCTTTCCAACTTCGCTGCCGAAGTCCGACTGCGCCCGAGATCCGAGCGCAGCCCGAGTGCGCGAGCGAAGTCCGAAGTCGGCCGCAGTCCGCACTTCGCCCAGCGCAGTCCGTCGGCTGAGCGAAGTCCGCACTTCGCCCATATTCCGGGCGAAGTCCGTCGGCGGCCCCGAAGTGCAAACTTCGCCCAGTTTCGGGCGAAGTCCGTCGGCGCCCCGACGTTCGCACTTCGCCCAGTTTCGGGCGAAGTCCGTCGGCGCCCCCGACTTGCGCACTGCGCTTTCTGAGCTGCGACATTCGGACTTCGACGAAAGGCGAAAGTTAGAAAAGAAATTAAAATTATTTCTTCAGCCATCAGGTCCTTTAAGCAGGGACGAGAGTGGGGGATGGAGATTCTCATGGAGGAGGTGAGCAACGAGGCCCGAAGCAACAGTGCCGTGGTTGTGGTGCACCATCTGAGGTATGCGGCGTTCTGTATACTGCTGTACATGTGCTTCGGGGTGCGGCTCGAGGAGAAGGCGGTCAGAGAGGTGGAGAGCGTGTTGAGCAATTTGCTGCTCAACGGAGGGGGCTTCGCGTTGGAGGACACATTTCCGCTGCTTGATTTCTTTTTCAGAAAGCGGTTGCGGCGGATGATGGAGCTCCGGCAAAGGCAGATGGAGACGCTCGTTCCGCTTATTGAGAGACGCCGGGAGGCTCTGGCTGAAGAGAAGGCAGGCGACTGCAGGTAATGGAGGAAAAGTTTCCTATCTTTCCTTCCCAAAAATTTTTGAATTGGTAAACGCTCCGAAAATTATGCATTTAATGTGTCCTAGACAAATTAATGTCAATTTTGTTAACGAAAATTGGCTGCGTAGCTAAATCTTCTAAGCAGAGGTTGCTGCTGTAGGGATTTAGGTACATTAGCAGCGAAAGATTGCTGCGATTGAAAAGATGTAGAAAGAAAGTGGAAGGAATTTTTTGGATTTTACTTCGTACCACTTTAATACTTGAAAAATATATATTATTTAATAATTTATATTATAAATTTTTCACTCATGCTGTATCTTTCTTAATGTATTCTATAAGGTACATAAATAAGATTTGAACTTTAAAACAAAATGAAGCTAGTTTTATAGTTTATTTTAAACTTACCTTGCAGTCTTTAAGTTTTTTTTTTTTTTTTAAATTTGGAAGTGCTATTTCGCACCACTTTAATACTTCTTTGTTTTGCTTACCTTTTAATTTTTAAATGAAACTCATATTATATATATGTGTCGTTACATAATATTTAAATTTATTTTTTTATAAAAATAAATGATTTAATTAATTAAATTAATATAAGCAAGCTTTTAATGGTCTACCTTCCTTAGAATGCCCTCGGCTTCAGAATTCATTTCCAGCCCTGGGATTCAGAATTCATCTCGAGAAAGCCCTTCAGAGGAAGTGGAATGAAAATAATAGCATATTTTTTTCGCTTTGCCAACACCAGTGTCTGGTGTGTTTATTTATTTATTTAAAAAAAAAAAATTATAAACTTTAATTTGTTGGTTAAAAATAAAGGTAATGTGATTTTAATTTTTTTATAGTTTATTGGTTAACAATGAAAGCTTCTTAAGAAATAGAATCTTTATAGATCATTGCCTGTTGATTAAGGATAAAGGTAACTAGACCTCCAAAGAATTGAATTAGGTAACAGTACTTTAATAGAACCCAACCCCTACCTTCCAGAGAATCCATCTAGGGCTATCCCCACATGCACTTGATCTTTTGAATTTAAGGCATTTTGAGTTTAAATTTTTTTAAATAAAGTATTAATTTTTTTAAAGGTTTTCATTTACAAAAGTTTGAAATTAAAATGTCTTAAATAAAAAGATAAAAACTCGAAAATATATTACTACAAATCAAACACCATAAATGCATTACTACAAATCAAACACCATGAAATGCGGTATTTCATATGCACTTTGAAAGGCAGAAAAACACTTGTAAAGTCAAAAGGTTTGAATTCTTTTAATCTAAGTTAATAAAGAAATGGTGCGCGGCTTATTCTAAATTCCAATTTAGCAGGTTGCAGCTCCCATGAATATTCTTTCACAATATTGTTTAACAAAATATGATAGAATGCGCAATTTAATCAAATTTAGTGGCGGAAATTATAATCACCACATAGAAGTTTCTTGTTTATTTCATATCATTATGATCTTCTGGCAGGGCGTACCTGGATTCCCTGATTTCTCTGACCGTTGACGACGGGAGACATTTGACGGAGAACGAACTGGTGACGCTGTGCTCAGAATTCATCGACGGCGGCACCGTCACGACGACCACGACCCTGGAGTGGCTCATGGCCAATCTGGTGAAGAACCCCCACATCCAGGCCAAGCTCTACGACGAGATAGTCGCCGTCGCCGGAAAGGGAAAGCCGTTGGAAGACGACGACTTAAGCCGAATGCCGTACCTGGAAGCGGTGGTGAAAGAGACCCTGAGGCGCCACCCGCCGGGAAAGTTCCTTGCCCCGCATGCCGTCACGGAGGCGTGCGCCGTCGGCGAGTACGTCATTCCAGCGGGCGCCATTGTGAATTTCTGCGTGGGCGAGATGGGCAACGATCCGAGGGTGTGGGAGAATCCCGCGGATTTCGTTCCCAAGCGGTTCCTGAGAGCGGACGTCGATATGACCGGGAGCAAAGAAATCAAGATGATGCCGTTTGGCGCCGGCAGGAGAATTTGCCCCGGCTGGGGGTTGGCTGTTTTTCATGTGGAGCTTATCGTGGGACGATTGGTTCAGAAGTTTAAGTGGGAGTGCAAGCCAGGAGAAACAGTGGAGCTGGATGAAAAGCAGGAATTCACCATTGTTATGAAAAATCCTTTGCAGGCTGTAGTGAAAGAAAGGTAAATAGGTCTAGCACTAGAATTGCGTGGAATTTAAATGCAACTGCAAATATATGTATAGAGCTATACGGTTGAACATAAGTCTTGACTTTTGTCTGTAAAGTTCTTAGCATTGAATAAAAGTTGTAATCAGTGTTTAAGTAGTATTAATGTGGAACGAAGTCCACTAGTGCTGCCTCTAGCCCGTCATCCACCTTTAGCTCTCCACCGGTAGATATTATGTTGGTGGAGAGGTTAGGCACAGTCACTCAATAAAATAATTGTATAATCATTCAGACATTGGCATCGAGTCTACCAAATTTTAATAGATTAGGTTTTGCTTTTTTTTGCCCTAACAAATGAGGGCTTGTTATAGTCTTAGGCAAAGGTTCTCAGACAAACACAATTCCAAAATTGAGTGTTTGAATATTGATTATGTGCAAGGCAACTTTTATGATGTCTCCCCCTCAAATGATGAGTTGATGGGTGAAAAATTAACAAACAACGATGAGTCGCTTGACAAAAATATCATTGTATGATGGCACAAGGGTTAAAAAAGGTGAAATTTGAAAAATTTAGGATTTTGAAATATATTTTTTGTAAACGTATGGATAGGTATGTTTAGCACGAAACGTACCTATTCGTATGTATGATTGATGCACACTTATAAAGGTACAAACAAGAGTGTGCACTTCATTTATGTCATGTGATTGAGAAGAAATGCAAAGAGAGGAGCGAGTGAGAGTGACTTTGTGATGCGGAGCGCTATCAGAGTGATGACTTGATCTAACGAGATGGCTTGTGGTGGCATGGGAGCTAGCATTATGTTGGATGTGTCTCATCCTTTGCAGATGAAGTACTGTACAATAGGCCCTATTTTGGCGGTCCTACTCATCGGTGAGCGTCCTGGGATCCAAGGGGGGGCGAAGCCCTCCCAGGGGGTTCGAGGGGGCTTAGGCCCCCCCAAAATTTTTCCTCTTTTTTTGAAGTGATTTACGGAGCGGTTTCCAGGATTCCCATGATTGGTGGATATGGGTGGTTTTAGCCCATGGTATTGGGCCCACGGTATTCTAATACCACTTTGTGGTTTAGGGTTGTAAGATTTTCCTTTATATTGATTGTTATGTCCTATTTCAGGAAAGGGAGTGAATAATAATATCAAAGGAGGGGTGACTCTTGTTTGCTGGAGTAGCCCATATTGGGTTAACCAGGGTAAATCTCGTGTGTTCTATGTGCATGCTTTCTTGTGAGTTGTTATTTTTTTTTGTATCATTTAGTTTTTGCACTATTATTATGGAATAATTCTGACTGTAACTCTTCACATTGGAGGGTGTGCAGTGTCTGTAAGTAATATTTGTAGCCTATTTTTGTATTTTTGGAGATAAAACTTAAGGGGGCACTTTGGGGCATGGAAACATTTAATGTTGTCCAAAATGTAAATTTCAACATCACTTCTAAGCAAACAATCATAACTCATCAATCATCATGTATCCTTAACCATAAGCAAAAAAAAAATTCTTATTTCAATATTGGGGTATTTATGTTAGTTTTGTATGCATTTATTATATAATAATTGCATCAAAAAAGGGAAAATGTAGACACTCAATTTTGCATTCAAGGCTAATATTCAAGCTCATCAATCATCAATTAACCTTTCAATCATTCAAATTGAACCAACCTTTATTGAGCCCAATTTTAGAGCATTTATTGCTCCAAAACCAAAAGTTCTAGGGCATGAGCTAATGTTCCATCGATATTTTCATGATTTGGTGAAGCTTTTGCCAAACATTTCAATTTTGACCCTTCCCACCCAATTTTGACCTCCAACAGTCATGAGCTGGAGTGCTTTTACCACCCGACACTTTTGACTGACATGAACCAAAACAAAAACAAAAAAGAATTTTTGTTCATCTCAAGTCGTCCACCATTAATGTGAACCAAATCCCAAAAATCTAATTCATAGCTCTTGTTCAAATTTGAAATCCAAGAATTTCTATTTCTCATTTTCTTCCATCAATGGATTCTTGATCCTTTTCAAATTCTTACCATATCTAATATTGTCATATTCAATGCAATCTTCCCCCAAGGAGCCATGGCTTTCTATAAAGATAACACTTAGGAAAGCTCAATCTATGGTCTGTTGAAAGCATCAAAACTTAGATAAAATCTCTCTAGAATCATAAGAATTTATTATATTGTATGGTAAGATTATACCAAAAGCTTATCATAATTTTATGAAGGTCACCCTTGTAATAACTCAAGCTCTTATTCTTGCAAGCATCTAAGTGTTGAAACTTTCTCCAAGCAATCAAGTCTTCAAGTAATCTCAAGCATCTATGTTCCCAAGCTCAAGAATTCAAGTGTCAACAACAAGCAAGCTATTAACCTTTCAAAAAGCTTCCACAAACAAAAGGAAATAATATTGTGTTGTGGGTTGGGCCCTTTCCCCTTATTTTATTTTGGCACTCTCCTAACCTTGTAGTTTTAAGCTTTTGTCTTATTGCATTTGAAGCTAATCTTACATTTATTTAGGATCTCATTTTCTCAATTAATATTCATTTTAAGGAAGTAAAATCTATGTTTTCATGATGTTTGATAAGGTCTCTATACTCCCTAGTTAGAGTCCTTCATCATTGTTATCATAATATTAGCCTAGCTTACATTTAATCTTGTTGTTATGCTCTTAGAGGTAAGAGTGTTGCAAACCGGGTTCAATCTACACGACAAATGTGTATAAGAAGTATTACTAAAAAAAAAAGTGTTGCCAAACTATATATTGGTGGTGCTATCACTCTTTGGTTTATGCAGAGCGAAAGCACCAACACTCAAAAAAGAATCGATGGTGCTATTGTAATCCAAGGCGATTTTGCTACTAGGTATTTAATTCATGTACTTAATCATTCCATCATTTTTATCCATCTAAATAGAGGTTTGACTACTATTCAAGGACGTCCAACAACCTTTGTCATCCTAGACAAGTCCCCTTGTTATGTTCTTGTCTATTTTTTTCTATTTTGTAGGTCAAGCAAAAGCACTATCAATAGGTGAAAGTGTTGACAATGCTTCTACAAACGGGCGATGCTTCTACCTCTATGGTAGAAACAAGTTTTTTTACCCTCAATCTCTATCATTTAAGTAATTAGGACTAAGACTATGTTTGTTATGTACTTAAACTAGGTTTAGTTTTCTGTTTATTAGTAAAATAGCCAAAAAAGAAAGAACAGACTAATTTACTCTTAATCACATAGGGAACTAGCTTAATATTTCAACTTTAGCATTGGATAAAATGAGCATATAGTTGCACTTTAGGACTTGTTTGTTGTATTTTATTATACCTTTGCCTCTTGAAAAATAAATCATAATTACTTTATTATCAAAAGAAAAAGTCATTTTAGCTTTAGGCCTTATATGTTGCATTAGGAATAGATTAATATTAAGCTTAAATTAGGGTTACATACAATATTTTAGCTACAAAATTTTTATTTTATAAACATAAATTAAATAGACAACACTATAAAAAAACATCTTATATAAAATTATGAAAATGAATAGTTCTTTTCTTTCTTTCTTAGAATTTTTTCAGACCAATCTTTGTAACCTTATACAAAATGGGATTCAAGGAGGACATGGTTGAATGGATCAAAGCTAGCATAAGTAACCCATGGATTGCTTTCCTTGTCAATGGAAGCCCCACACCTTTCTTCAAGCTCTCTCGTGGATTGAGGTAAAATCGCCCTCTTTCCCCCTTGTACATTTTAACTGTTGAACTTCTTGGCAAGAATCTTGAACAATTGAGAGTGCAAATATTGTTGTCAAGTATCCCCACTTATAATGGTGGTAAAAAGATCAATCATGCTCAATTTGTGAATGATACGTTGTTACTTGGGTGTGCCTCTCCTCAAATTGCTCGTAAATTTTCAAAATCTCTCAAGGTTTTCTCAAAGGCTACAAGAAACAAAATTAATAACTCTAAGTTGATTATCTACCTCTCCAGCCATGCTCAAAAGGACATTGATGAGATTTCTAGAGTTGGATGAGGAAGGTTCTATCATTCTAGAACTTGAGTGCATTCTAGATCGTTGCTCCCATAACCTTCGTCAATGTGTTATTACCAATATTTTTATCCAATGGCGTAGTTTGCAACCAGAAGACATGACATGAGAACCTCTTAACCAACTTGAACAATAATTTCCTCATCTTCAGCTTTGAGGACAAAGCTTTTCGAAGGGGTAGGACATGTTAGGACCCCATCCTAACACTATGATCCTTGTTGAATATGGGGAACACTCATGTTAATATTTTGTAAACATGGGGGAACACTTATGTTAATATTTTATAATATTTTGTAATATTTTGTAAATGTGGGGGAACACCCATGATAGTATTTTGTAATATTATGTGATAGTTGTGGATCTATATGTTCCTAGACAAATGATGTCATTTTATGTAACTTTTATCAATAATGTAATCACTTGTAGGTAGGAGATTCTAGCTCGGGTGGCATTTTGCATGTAATCCAACCTTGGGAGTTAGGTGGTTGATGAAATCCTTAAAACTATGAGGGGTAATATTGTATGTATCTTTTTGCATAATTGAATGAAAACATTGAAGGAGGTTGTCCCCTAAAAGAGGCTTACGATTTTGTGTTATTTGCGATATTGTTCTTTTCTGCATTTATATTTCATAGTTGTGTTGTGAGCTTAATGTTATTTTGCAATATTTGTGTGAGTGTGTTTATTTTTAATAGTAGGTTACTAACACCCTCCCAAGAATCAAATCTTACCATGATCTTAGAATATCTCAAAATTTAACTTAGGGCTGAAATTTTTTTATTACTTCAGTTGAGGGTAGAACTCTTCTCGATCCTTTGGTTGAAGATAAGTTAATTTGGGGGAGTATGAAAGGTTCTGATATTTATTCTATCAAAAAAAGTTATAAATATTGGGACATAACAATAAAGCACTAATGTATTCACAAAATATGTTACAATATATAGGCATCAAGCCTATGAGGGAGATTTGACAAGTGTCATAATCTCCACTCCAAGTGTCATGTAGAAGACACATAACTCCAGTTGGAGAACTCAAACTAGAAATAAGACAAGTGGCATAACTGAAGGAAGGCATAGTGCACATTAAAATAATATTCTAACATTTCCCCTTAATGTGCACTATCCTAACTATAGAAAAAAAGTCAAAATTAGATAACATTCCCCCTTAATGTTGACTTCTATTACATACATAGAGCAATTTGCTAAACTAAGAAATCTTGTCTTACCGAAGTGACTTGGTGAAGATGTCAACCACTTGATATTGAGTTGGTACGTACTCCACATGTATAATGTCTTCTTGGACCATTTCTCTGATGAAGTGATGATGGATCTCAATGTGCTTTATTCTAGCATGGAAAACTGGATTCTTGGTCATCTTGATGGTACTTTTATTGTCACAATATATATGTTTGACCTTCTATGAATAGCCCAATATCCTGAAGTAATTGCCTCAACCAAATTGCCTCCTTAGTTGCATCAACTTCTGCTCTATATTCAACCTTTTATGAAGATAATAAAATTATGTTTTGCTTCTTGGTGCTCCATGAAATAGAGCCCTGACCTAACTGAAAATAATAACCTGATGTGGATCTTTTAGTTTCAGGACAACTAGCCCAATATGAATCTATGTAGCCAATCAAATAAAAATCATGACATGATGTATACATAAGTCCATGATGAGGGGTGGCCTTGAGGATTCTCAAAATCCTCTTAGCTGCTATCCAATGGCTCTTCTTAGGATCCTGCATGAATCTAGAAAAAAGACCAACTAAATATGAAATATTTGGTCTATTTGAAGTTAAGTAGATCAAACTTCTAACTAGCTGTCTGTAAAGGATGCCATCAACCCTTTCTTCAACATCACTATTAACCAATGTTTGACTTTGGTCTTCATCTATGGTGGCTTGAACCCACTTAGGTAAAGGATTGGATGATGTGGCTTGATCATTAGATGGAGGAGTAGAAGGAGATAGAGGACAAGGATCATTAGTGGGGAGTTCTTCATGTGAAGGAATTTCTTGATTTATGAGTGAAGAGAAAGTACTAGATGATATTGTATGTATTAAGGGAGCAACTATTTCATTAGTTAATTCAAAAGTGGGGGCCATAGGAGAAGGATTAGATGGAGGATACCCATGAAAGGTAACATCCCTAGATACAAATATCCTCTTAGAAATAAGTTCATACAACTTATAGGCATTGGAACTATCACTATAGCCAACAAAGATGCATTTTTGGCTCTTGTCGTAAAACTTCTTCCTTTTTTATGAGGAATATGAGCATAGGCATCACATACAAAGACTCTGAAATGGCCCACATAGGGAATCCTTCCATTCCATGCTTCTTTAGGTGTTATTTCATGTAAGGCCTTTGTGTAGGACCTATTAGTCAAGTATGCAACAATAAGAACAACTTCTCCCCAAAATGAGTTTAGCAATGTAGCAGCAAGTAACATTGATTTTGCTATATTTGTGATTGTTTGATTTATCCTCTCCGCTACTCCATTTTTTTGGGGGTATAAGGAGTTGTGAATTGCCTCCTTATCCCATGGTACTTACAAAAATTGAAGAATTTCTTGGAGACATATTCCCCACCATTATCTGACCTTAAGGCGAAGATTTGGTAGCCACTTTCTCTCATCAAGTACCATGAATTCCTTGAACTTATCAAGAGCTTACCATTTGTATTGAATTAGGTAGATCCATACTTTTATGCTATAATAATCAATGAAGGTGATGTAGTATCTGGCCCCAGTATAATATTGAACATACATTGGCCCACAAATGTTTGAATGAACCAATTGCAATGGTCTATTGGCTCTCTAAGCCTTTCCTGACTCAAAAGGTTGTCTATGGTGTTTGGCTATAACACGTGGCTCACAAAAGCACTTTGACTACTTAAGATGAGGAAGCCCTTTTACCAAACCTTTCCTTACCATCATTTGAAGATTATGAAAATTTAAATGCCCCATTCTTTCATGCCACATGTACTCCAAAGAAAAAATAGTTGTTGTATGCAAAGAGTTTTGAGTTACATATTTGGTAAGGAGGTAGTAAACACCATCCTTTTTTACTCCCATGGCTTTGATAATGCCATTTGGTTCTTGAATGTAGCACTTGTCTTTTTCAAAATAGATAGTATAGCCCTTATCTGTAAGCTACCCAATATAAAGAAGACTCCTTTTAAGACCAGGTACATATAGGACATCTGTTGCAGGAATATTTTTCCCATCATGTAAAGCAAGTGGTGCCTCTCCAACACCTTCAATGGGAAAGGCACTTTCATCACCAAAAGTAATAAATTTATTAGAATTAGGTTAAACCTTGGTCAACCAATCTTTCCTTCCTATCATGTGCTTTGCTGCCTCTGAATCAATATACCAATAATATTTATCTTCAACATTAACTTGGTTTGTTACATACAATGTGTTGAGATTATTATCTTATGGACCCCTTTGATCTCTTTGTCTTTGATAGCAATTAGTGACATTATGATTCTATTTGCCACAATAGTCACACCCTTGTTGATTGTTGTTTTGAGACCCTCTATTAGGATGACACCCTTGAGGAGGTCTTGTTTGCCATCTTGGTTGTTGATTTAGCTACTAAATACTACTATGGTTGTTGCTGACGTGGTTGCTGCTGGTATTGCTGACATGGTTACTACTGGTACTGTTGATGTGGCTGCTGATGTTGCTACTGAAGTGGTTGTTGCAGGTATCTTTGATGTTGTCTACCTATCTAATTTTGATGCTGCTAATTTTAACCCTTGTTTTTTCTAGGCTATAAGGATGCCTTGGTGGTAAAAGTTGTTGATGAGGAGTCAATCTCTTCATATTTGATTAGGGCTTGCTCATGTTGCTTAAAATAGAATTTCAATCTCAAGTGTTGAATTCATTATTTTACCATTTAGATCTAACATGGTAGCATAGGACTGAAATTTTGAAGTAAGGCCATGTAACATTATAGGAATCAATTCATTATCATCAAGATTTTTACCAATAGCTAAGAAATCATTCCTAATAGACTTCACTTCCATAAGATAATCGATAAGTGAGCCTTTCATACAAAGATTATGCAATTTTTGTTTCAGATACAAAATGTTTTCTTGACTTGGCCTATAAAACAATCTTATTAGAGCATCCCAAGCTTGTTTAGATATAGTTGCAGCCTTTACATTTTCTCTACATTGAATTCCTGTAGCTAGCTTGATGAGACTTAAAGCTATATTGGAATTATTTTCAAATAGTGATTTTGTTGTAGGTTCTTCTAGTGCTGTGAGCGGGTCTTCATCAACTTTCCTATCTCTTACAAAATCCCACATGCCATTCATCATTAAGATAGATTCCATTTCATATTTCCAATTTTCAAAAGAGTGAGCTCCTTCAAGCTTCTTAGTGAGACCACTTAGTAGATTTGTAGTATCCATTATTTAGAAAAGGATTGAAAGAAGAGGAAGCTCAACAAAGGAGGAAATAAGAAACACAAATGCTAAATTAGAGTCCTCAAAAAAATATAGGGTACATCACTTAAAATATAGAGGAGGGTTCACCTAGTTTTTCCACTCTTAATCATCAAGTGGTTCCAATAGTGGGAGGGATAACTTGAACACAAGTGCCCTTTTTCACCCAAAGAGAGTAAGAAGTGAAACTGCTTATTATAATGCTTACTTGCTTACCTTTTGAGAATTTTTTACAACAGTGTGCCAAAATTTTAGGTGCTTGGATGTCATGACAAGGTGCTTGTGTTATTGCTTGCTTTTAGATGTTGCAAAAAAGGTCAAGTGTGTATATGCAAAGGGACTACACTTGATTACAATTATATAAACCCCCAAACATGCAAGGGTTATTGCAAGCATAAAAATGAATAACAAGATCAAATGAGGAGAGACAAGCACCAAACACTATGTGGCCAAGACAATGCCACAAAATGACTCCACCAACAAGGGACAAGGGGCCCTAAATCACCCCTTAAGTTGATGATTTTATTAGAAAATTTGGCTAAAAAATAGCCCCAAATGTGCCTCAAAATATGTTACAATATCAATGCCTTCAATGATAATATACCTCCAAAATTTTCTAACTTCAATGAATAAGTTGACCTAATAGTCCCCCAATGACTAAAAAAGAGCCCCTTTCAAGTTTGCCAAATTTTCTATTCAAGAGTGTCGGATGCAACCGAAAATGTACTTTGTTTTACAATGTGAACTTGAAAATATAATTCATGATAGAAAATGGTATCAGAACTGGAAAATGACTGCACTAATAAACTCCCCTCGAAAAATCCTTTCCAACGACTATATATAAACCTATATTCGGATACAAAATGTTGCTTCAAGAAGGCAAAAAACAACGACTTTCTAAATGTGTGCAGCTCCAAGACTTCCCAAGTGGCCTCCCATCCCAGTTGTACTCTAGAAAAGGATGCTTTATTTGGGAGTTCTTATAGGATGTGCTGCTAGAAAGCCAACCTTCAAAATTTAAAATATCAATAAGAATCTTTTTAAATAAACAAATGGGCATCTTACCCTTACAAGCGGAATTTCAAAATGTGGGCGGGATATTTTTGGGGGGAATTCTTTTGGCGTTGAATGAATCACTCTTAGTGACGTTCACCCAATTTTACTATAAATATGTGATTTAAGCCCTCCCCGTAGCCATTTAATAAAGTTCTATTTCATATTTAAAAAAAACTATTAAAAAAATAAAAAATGTGCAGTGCCTTTAAACATTAAAAATGGGTACGCATATCTTCAATCGCGAATGCAACGTATGTATGGAGATGGATGAACGACCATGCATGGGAGAATTTGGCAGATAATTTGTATGTTGTATCCTCGAAAAATGACATGCAGGATGGTGTTAGAAAAATAAACCCAGATTTCACGCCTGTGCCCAACTGCGCTCCGAACCTTGGGCGAAACCGGATTGCGCTCCAGACATGGGCAAAGTCGGACTGCGCTGCCGCAGTCCGGGATCCCGGCAAAAGTGTGACATGACGTCGCACTTATCTTCTGACAGATTTGACACCTGACAGATCCGATCTCCGCAGGAGTTAATGCCAAGTCGGCGTTTGTCAGAAACCCTAGATGAGGGTCGGTCCGAGGATAACCCTTATCCGAAGCTGTCAGAGGATAACCCTTATCCTCCTCTCCCCGTGGCTATAAAAGGCGTTTCGGGTCTATAGAAAATATAGTGCGTAGAAGAGGAGAAGCAGAGCGTGTGTGAGAGAAGTTTGAGGAAGCAAATATTAGAGCAGAGAAAGAAGGGCGAGTGATTCAGTGAGCAGAGTGGCTCAGCTGATTAATGTCCGAGCAGCAGACTCGACATTTCCCTTGTTCAGTTTATCCTGCAGCGCAGCCTGCAGATGTTGTTACTTCCTCGGTTGAGGAATTCTGTAACCCTAGTTGTTCATATGAATAAAGTTTGCTTTTGTCTGTGGCATCTTTAGGGTTTGCAGTAGTTTATGTGTTAACCTTGTTGTTCTCTGTTCCGACGTTTCTCTCCTCTCTTTCGGGTCTTGCCAAGCCAGGCAAACCCAGCGGCAGCCGCGGAAGACGAAGAAGTCGAAGGCCAAAGTTGGCCAAGTCTGAAGCTTATCAGTCGTCGCCGTGCGAAGTTGGTCGTCGAGCAAAGTTCGTCACTTTGCTGCGACAGCCGCGCTTCGGCAGCTGAAGGTGCGAAGTCCGCACCTCGTTGCGACGACTCGCGCTTCGGTAGCCGAAGGTGCGAAGTCCGCACTCGTCTGCGATGTCGCACTTCGGCGCTTGAAGCTGCGAAGTTCGCACTTCGCACGAAGTGCGCACTTCGGCAGCTTGCCAGCGAAGTCCGCACTGCGCGCGAGTGCCGGACTTCGGCGATCGCCGACGAAGTCCGCACTCCGCGCGAGTGACAGACTTCGGCTTCGCCGCGAAGTCCGCACTCTGCGCGAGTGACGGACTTCGGCGATCGCCTGGCGAAGTCCGCACTTCGCGCGAGTGACAGACTTCGGCAGTCTGTGCACGAGTGACGCACTTCGGCGGCGAGAAGGAGAAAAAAGAAATTAAATTCCTTCAAATTGGTATCAAAGCTGATAGTGCCGTGACACGGAGATAGAAGCATGGCTTCCGAGAGAAACTCGCTGCAGTTGCAGATCCCATGATTTAATGGTAAGAACTACGATTACTGGAGCATCCAGATGAAGATCCTGTTCGGATCTCAGGAGCTATGGGAGTTAGTCGAGAACGGCTACCCAAAACCGGCAGATGCAAGAAGATCGGCCGCCCTCTCTCAGCAGATAAGGATCTGTTGAAAGAGCACAAGAAGAAGGACCAGAAGGCCCTCTTCTACATCATGCAAGCGGTTGAGGAGACCATCTTCCCACGGATTGCATCAGCCACCAAGGCCAAGCAGGCCTGGGAAACCCTGGCAAGTTCGTATCAGGGCACCGACAAAGTGAAGTTGGTGAAACTACAGATGCTCAGGAGAGAGTTCGAGAACCTGCAGATGAGCGAGTCCGAGTCGATGAGCGACTTCTTCACCCGGACGACGGACATTATCAACCAGATGCGGTTGAACGGAGAAAATGTCCAGAGCCAGAGAATCATGGAGAAGATTCTCGAAGTCCGCCTCGCGAAGTTCGACTCGGTTGTGATAGCAATCGAAGAGTCGAGGGATTTGACAACCCTCTCGACAGACGAACTCATGGGTTCCCTGTAGACCCATGAACAGAGGTTGAGCCGCTCAACTCAGTCTTCTTTGGAGCAAGCCTTCAAAGCGCAAGTCTCAGTCCGAGACAGCGACAGACAAGACTCCCACCATGACGCTTCTAGTTCTCAAGGAGGAAGAGGCAAAAATAGGTGCGTGGGAGAAGGAACAAGCAAGGAGGGAGATCAAACCCTCAGGACGCTGAGCCAAGTTGCAACTTTCATCAGCAAGGAGGAAGAGGCACTGGCAGAAATCAGCAAGGTGGCTCTCAGCAGAAGAAGGACATGTCAAAGGTCCAATGCTACTACTGCAGCAAGTTCGGCCATTATGCCACACAGTGCAGAAAGAAGATGGCGAACGAGAATCAGCAGCAAGCCCATTATTCGGAGGAACCCAAAAATGCGACAGGAGGAAATGTGCTGCTGACTTGCAGTATTGAAGAGGAGAGCAAGAAAAACATCTGGTATCTTGACAGTGGTTGCAGCAACCACATGACTGGGAACAGGGAGATGTTCTCACAACTGGATGAAACAGTCCCACTCGAAGTCAAGATGGGGAACAACATCAAAGTTCCTGTGATGGGGAAAGGAAAGATCCTCATCCGCACCCGGCACGGTGATAGAAAAACAATTCAAGATGTTTTTTATGTGCCTGGGTTGAAGCACAATCTGCTAAGTGTTGGACAACTTGTGCAGAAGGGGCACACTGTACTGTTCAAAGATGGTGTCTGTTCCATCAAAGACAAAGTCCATGGACAAATCGCAACTGTGTCCATGACGAAAAACAAAATGTTTCCGCTGCAGATTCATAATGAATCTTTGATGTCTCTGAGTGCAGTTGAGAAGGATGCTACCTGGTTGTGGCATCTCGGATTCGGTCACCTGAGTTTCAATGGCTCGAATCTGCCGCACAAGAAGCAGATGGTGAAGGGTTTACCCCTTATAGAGCAACCGAACCAAGTTTGTGAAGGTTGCCCGGTCGGCAAGCAAGCACAGGGATGCATTCCCTGTAGGGCGCTCTTGGAGAGCATCACGGCCTTTGGAGCCGGTGCACTCGTACATCCGTGGTCCCATGCGGACCACCTCATATGCCGACAATAAGTATTTCCTGACCTTCATTGATGACTTCAACCGGAAGACTTGGATTTATCCAATCAAGTTGAAGTCAGAGGCATTTGCAAGGTTTAGGGAGTTCAAGGCTCTGGTTGAGAAACAGAGCGGTCATTATGTGAAGACTCTTAGAATTGATGGAGGTGGAGAGTACATCTCCAACGAATTCCACAACTTTTGCAAGCAACATGGAATTCGAAGGCGCTCACTGCGTATACACGCCACAGCAGAATGGCGTAGCTGAGAGGAAGAACAGAACAATCATGGAGATGGCACGGAGCATGTTGAAGGCAAAAAGTTTGCCACATGAGTTCTGGGCAGAAGTTGTAAGTTGTGCAGTTTATCTGCTGAACCGATGTCCCACCAAGAGTGTGAGGGACAAAATTCCAGAGGAAGCCTGGAGCAAGTTGAAGCCAAGTGTGGCTCATTTGCGAGTTTTCGGGTGCATAGCATATGCACATGTTCCAGATGAGAAAAGGCAAAAGCTGGATGACAAAGCTGAAAGATGCATCTTCACAGGATACAGCGAACCATCAAAGGCATACAGACTGTACAATCCTGTGACAAAGAAACTTGTCATCAACCGAGATGTGAAGTTCTTGGAGGATGAAGTCTGGAACGGGAAGTCAAAGACTGGTCAGTCTGAACCAAAGAACTGTTGAATCTGTAGACTTGGAGGAAGACAGGGTCCAACCACCTGTGCCTTCAAGCAACAATAGTGGTGCCAGCAGTAGCACACCCTCATCATCCCGGTCACCTCCACTTGCAAGCAGAATTCAAAACCTGAGGACTCCTGCAAAGACTCGGAGCTTGCAAGACATCTATGAGGTAACCCGTAATCAATTAGATGAAGATTATTCTGATTTTGCTCTCTTTACTGAATGTGATCCAGTAGAGTTTGAAGAGGCAAGTCGAATCGCAAATGGGTGAATGCGATGGATGAGGAGATAGCAGCCATTGAGAAGAATGAGACATGGCTACTAACAGATCTTCCAACATGAAAGAAGACCATTGGGGTCAAGTGGGTATATAAAATGAAGTTTAATGCCCAAGGAGAAGTTGATAGGCATAAGGCCGGATTAGTGGCGAAAGGCTACAGCGTAAGTCAGGAGTTGACTATCATGAGGTGTATGCACCTGTAGCCCGACTTGACACAGTCAGAATGATTCTGGCACTGGCAGCTCAAAAAGGATGGAGCGTGTACCAGATGGATGTCAAGTCTGCCTTCCTCAACGGAGTGTTGGAAGAAGAGGTCTACATAGACCAGCCACCCGGTTATGAAATACAAGGGCAAGAAGGCAAAGTCCTGAAATTGAAGAAGGCCCTGTATGGGCTGAAGGGCATGGTACAACCGTATTGACGGCTATTTTCAGGAGAATGGGTTTCAAAAATGCCCATATGAGCACTCCCCGTACATGAAGACAAATGCAGCAGGTGAGCTCATCATCGTCCGCCTGTACGTGGACGATCTGATATTTACCGGCAATAGCAATAGCCTATTTGCGCAGTTTAGAACAGCCATGAAGTCCGAGTTTGAAATGACCGACATGGGGCTGATGAAATATTTTCTCGGCATTGAAGTTGACCAATCGGCAGATGGCATCTTCATTTCTCAGGGCAAGTATGCGAAGGATGTCCTGAAGCGCTTCAAGATGGAGGACAACAAACCTGCCATCACACCTGTAGCCACAGGTTTGAAGCTGAGCAAGTTGGATACAGGGAGGTCTGTAGATCCAACCTTGTTCAAAAGGCTAGTTGGCAGTCTGATGTACTTGACTGCAACTCGACCAGATCTGATGTTCGGAGTCAGTCTGATCAGCCGTTTCATGGAGACTCCGAAGGACACGCACTGGCAAGCAGGCAAGAGGATCTTGCGCTATGTCAGCGGGACGCGAAACCATGGCCTATTTTACGCCAGACGGGACCAGTTGGAGCTAGTGGGCTTCACAGACAGTGACTGGGTTGGCAGTACTGACGATCGGAAGAGCACCTCCGGGTATGCTTTCCATCTCGGATCGTGGCGGTCTCATGGGCGTCCAAGAAGCAACCCATCGTTGCGTTGTCCACAGCCGAAGCAGAATATGTCACCGCCACGACATCCGCATGCCAGCAGTATGGCTGCGAAGAGTTCTGAGTGAACTGTACAATCCTCCGAAGGCGCGACAACAATTTTCTGTGATAACAATTCGGCCATTGCACTGTCAAAGGATCCCGTGTTCCATGGCCGGATGAAGCACATTGATATTCGTTATCACTTCATCGTAGAGTTGGTGAAGTCCGGAGAAATTCATCTGCAGTTTTGCAGATCCAAGGAGCAGTTGGCAGATATTTTCACGAAGCCTTTGAAGGAGGAAGACTTCAGCAGATTGCGAGAGCAGCTTGGAGTCAAAGTGCTTGTGAAATCAGGTTTAAAGGAGGGTGTTAGAAAAATAAACCCAGATTTCACGCCTGTGCCCAACTACGCTCCGAACCTTGGGCGAAACCGGATTGCGCTCCAGACATGGGCAAAGTCGGACTGCACTGCCGCAGTCCGGGATCCCGGCAAAAGTGTGACATGACGTCGCACCTATCTTCTGACAGATTTGACACCTGACAGATCCGATCTCCGCAGGAGTTAATGCCAAGTCGGCGTTTGTCAGAAACCCTAGATGAGGGTCGGTCCGAGGATAACCCTTATCCGAAGTTGTCAGAGGATAACCCTTATCCTCCTCTCCCCGCGGCTATAAAAGGACGTTTCGGGTCTACAGACAAACTAGTGCGTAGAAGAGGAGAAGCAGAGCGTGTGTGAGAGAAGTTCGAGGAAGCGAATATTAGAGCAGAGAAAGAAGGGCGAGTGATTCAGTGAGCAGAGTGGCTCAGCTGATTAATGTCCGAGCAGCAGACTCGACATTTCCCCTGTTCGGTTTATCCTGCAGCGTAGCCTGCAGATGTTGTTACTTCCTCGGTTGAGGAATTCTGTAACCCTAGTTGTTCATATGAATAAAGTTTGCTTTTGTCTGTGGCATCTTTAGGGTTTGTAGTAGTTTATGTGTTAACCTTGTTGTTCTCTGTTCCGGCGTTTCTCTCCTCTCTTTCGGGTCTTGCCAAGCCAGGCAAACCCAGCGACAGCCGCGGAAGACGAAGAAGTCGAAGGCCGAAGTTGGCCAAGTCTCAAACTTATCAGTCGTCGCCGAGCAAAGTTCGTCATTTTGCTGCGACAGCCGCGCTTCGGCAGCTGAAGGTGCGAAGTCCGCACCTCGCTGCGACAGCCGCGCTTCGGCAGCTGAAGGTGCGAAGTCCGCACCTCGCTGCGACTGTCGCACTTCGGCAGCTGAAACTGCGAAGTCCGCACTTCGCTGCGACTGTCGCACTTCGGCAGAGTGAAACTGCGAAGTTCGCACTTCGCGCGAAGTGCGCACTTCGGCAGCTTGGGCCAGCGAAGTCCGCACTCCGCGCGAGTGACAGACTTCGGCAGTCTGCCCAGCGAAGTCCGCACTCCGCGCGAGTGACAGACTTCGGCAGTCTGCGCGCGAGTGACGCTCTTCGGCGGCGAGGAGGAGAAAAAGAAATTAAATTCCTTCAGATGGGATCGTAGAAAGCTTCGATTGCAGAAAATGTATATAGCAGCTACGCTGAGCGGAGAATTACCGTCGTCATAATTTGTTTGTATGCACCTAGAACAACCCCCAGTTTAGGCTTAGTGAAATATTGCATGGATCCTTTTCAGTGCCTGGATTGAAATCTTCATTTGAGATGGCAAATGCTCTGTGCCAAAATATTTGATGTTCGACAACAAAAAATTACCCTTAGATCTGAATGTTTGCTCCGTTGGAAGACTTCAGATCTGAAAAATTTACGCTGACCGTTGTTGATTTAGCAGGGGTTGGGGCCACTTCTAGGAGCCCTGGAGTCTTTGGGGATGCGATCCTTAAGCTGTTGGATTAAAGAAAAATTGCTTCTGATAAGCCCTAGGTGCAGCCTCAACCCACCAAACTGCCCTTCAAGCCTCTCCCACCGGTGGAGGCCATGAGGGCGGAGAGGGGGCACAGACGTGGAGGCGGATGAGGCTTCGATGGTGGTGGAAATTTTAAAAATAGGTGTAAAGGTCTAGGCTCGACATGAGTGCAGCGAATAGGTATAAGAGTCTAGGTAGTCGTTCAATTATAAAATAAAATAAAAGGTTTCTTCATCAAGAGGTTGGCTCTCATAGGTTTCTTCATCAAGAGGTCGACTCTCACAAGTTTTTGAATGGAGAATGCATGAGCTCAAGGGAATCAACAAAAGCATCAGACTCTCCGGTTATAATTTCAAATGTTTCGAGCTCTTCCTTTGGGTCATATAAAGGAAACCATAAATATAGTAGAGAAGGAAATTCTTGCCAGAAAGCACCAATATGTTCGTGCGTTTCCCGAATGAATATTAGGAAGGTCTGTCCCAGAAAATCTTCTTGGTTTCGAGAGCTGCGGACGTCACAGGGATCTGGACCGCGGATCAACGAACACACGAAAAAAATGGAGTCGTAGGAAGAATATTGCAAGGAGATGCCAGAATACGTTAAATCAAATTAGGTCTCCCACTACAAATTGGATCATAAAAATAGAAAATGCCTTCAATCTATGGACACGTACACGCAGTTGAATGTGGTGAGGCTCAGGAATTTTGGTTCCAGGCCGAGAAGCCTGAAGAAAATCATCGTATCCTTCAGGTGTAGAGGCAGCCTTACAGAATACCAAGATTTGTTTTCTTGATGCCCCAGGTCAAAACCCTCTATCTCCGTTGCGAGTTTGAAAACTTGCTCTCACAAATAAAACTTGCTCTCACAAAAATCTACTTTGAAAAAATCTGAAAGAAATAATGGGGTAAACGTCTGATTTTCAAGTCGTTGCACAATCGTAGATCTGAAAAAGAAAAAAAGACATCTAGGGGGCACACAATTTTTTTTAAATGCTCTCAAAGACTTCTCACGAAAATGTTTCCCAACAGCATGAAGCTTCTGGTTTCTGATCCACTCAATGAGTGGAGAGCATACTCCCTGACTCCATACTTAAACCCCAAGGATCTCCATCAAGCCTATGAGGGATATTTGACAAGTGTCATAATCTCCACTCCAAGTGTCATGCAGAAGACACATAACTCCAGTTGGAGAACTAAAACTGGAAATAAGACAAGTGGCATAACTGAAGGAAGGCATAGTGCACATTAAAATAATATTCTAACAATAAATTGATTCGAAGTTCCTACCCTTCTATGCTCAAATGGAAACATTGTTTTATTGATTGAAAGGGTTTTTAAAAGGACCCTGAACCTTATAAATGCAAGAAGAGAGAAAATCCAACAAGGTTCACCTTTGAAATCAAACAAAATAAAAAAACGAGAAGCAAGATCATCCTAATCCAGATAGTAGGAAAGGAAAACCAGACAAAACAAAAATAACAAGATAGGAAGGAACAGTGAGAACATCAAAAACCAAATAGAAAACATGGGTATAAAACCCAACAATCCACAATTATTCTGTCATATTCTTCTCATTGTCTTTTTTAGGGGTTGTCTTGATTGCCTTAGTCATTTCACTTTAGTGAGAATTGATTGCTTTGGCCATCTGAATCACATGCTAGAGAATAATCTGGGTTTTGTAGAAGGTCGAGTAAGCATTTTCTAATATTTCAGTTAGAATGACTAAAGGATCACACTTGGACTTTAATAGAAACTCTACATCCTTCAGATAATTAGAGGGGTCGGCTTCCTACACCATGCATTTAGTCTTGATAGGATAATTATATAAGGATTCCTAATTGCTGCCTAAAATTTTCCATTTTATTGTTGAGGTTCTAGATGAGTGGCATCGGGGTTCACGATTCATTGAGCTCAGAGTGCATCTTGCCAACTTTATTTTGAACTTATTGTTGTCAGTGGGCATATTCTCCTCATATTCATTTTAAAATATTATGTGAGGACTACCTTGGCTGGATCTCGGTCCTAAATTACCTATGCCAGTGATAGACAGTTTCAGAGATTTTTTCAGCAACACATGTTTGAACATGATCAAATAGAAGACCTGATATTTTACATGAGATGTAGTACCCTTCCTGATCCCATCCATTGAAATCTCCATTGACCTCACAAAATAATCAGGTACGTTAACTTCTTTTACGTCCCTTAAGTGATTCAGGAACGCAAGGTGGAAGCTTCTCAATGGTTCATCAATCTCATCTACTATGAAGTATTGCATGATGAGGATTAAAGCTCTATTCCAAGGCTTAGGAAGCCATTTCCTAGAAATTTTTCCTTTATCTTTCCTCAAGTTCCTCCCTTTGTTAGAAAAATGTTTGAGTTCTTCCACCATGAAGTGCTTGTCTCGTCGGGTTATGTCTCTGTTGATCGAAAGCTCTGTAATTTTATCAAGAAGATGCACAGTTACCTTAAATTTCAGCCCTTTGAGAACTACCCAACCGTTGTTCCAATATTTGATAAAATCTTAAGAAATTTTATTATCACTGCCACTGAATTTCCTTAGAAAAGCCATGAAACCATGGTTCTTGAGTATCACTTCCACGTCAGGTTCAAGGTTCAGGATCTCAAGCTCAATCAGGCCCATCTCAGCTCTGGGGTTGGTAGGGAAATTAGGAGAGGATAATTGATAATTGTCATCTACACTTGAGTTTAAATTGAAGTAATTATGGAAGATTGAAGAAACAAGGATAATCATGCCACCGTTCTCAAGATTCGAATTGCTCCAAAACTTGTTATGATGCCAAGGGGTAGGCATGTGAGTACATTGATGATTCCCTTGCTTCTCGGTATGATCATTTACCTTATCAAGGCTAGGCTTGGCATGATAATTGAAGTTGACATGTTTGACAATACCTATAGGAAAACTTACAGGAACAAATGATCTACCAATACTGAGTCCCTTGTTGGCACAAACATCAGCCAAGAGAGTTTTACACATATGTTTCCAAGGTGGGAATTTTAGATTTTGCATCTTATTACTAGGCCACTTGAAATCCTCAACATTGCTATAGTTCTTTGACTTGGGATGTCTCGTGTGAGCCTGGGAACTAGGATAGAATTTATTTGGAAGTGTGCCTCCATCAATTCTTTGGGATTGAATGTTGAAACCAACGGAGCAAATTTTGATGGGTCCATTTACAAATTGGAAATAGGTCCCCTCCAACAACTCATGAGCTTGGATTTTACACTTAACTTGATGATCAACCTTGAGATGGTAGTTGATCAAAATTAAGATAAGAAATTTGTGAATGCACTGGATTCGAGAGCAACCTGGCAGAATTTGGGCCCTAAGATCGATTTTAGAAATTCGACTCCAACTGACAAAGGACTCTAAGACCATTTGGGACAAATACATTATTCCTATAATTATTTTTTTCTTTGGCTCTTGTCTTTGAAAAAGTAGTTAACCTAGGAAAATATTCAAAAAAGAAATTTGGAGGGTCCAAGTCGATGTTCATTATGCCATGTAAGTGAAGAAAGTAGAGACCATCTTCTTGTGCATTGTTCCTATGTCATGGATTTATGGAGATTAATTCTCTCTAATACTCCTCTTGTTGTTTTTGCACCTAATTCCTTTGAAGAAGCTATGAATAGGTACTCGCTTATTTTGGGTTTGACTAGTTTTGTTTTTTGGTCCATACACGTGAAGCAATTGATGCCTAGATATCTTTTTTGGAGTGTCTGGAAAGCAATAAATGAAGTCATATTCAAGAACCAATTCTCTCCTCCATGGGCTACAGTCACGAAGATTGTTACCCTCTCAAATGAGGTTGCCCCAAGAATTCATGTCAAGAAGAAAACAATAAATTTTGATCCCACCCCCTTGATCTCTATTGGTTACTCCCTCTTCTTTGATGAGGCCTCAAAAGGAAACCCATGAACTATCGAATGCAGAGGTATCTTATTTCTCAATGGTAAAATTAGTGTGAATTTTATTGTTGGGTTAAGCCTCTCTTCAAACAATAGTGCTAAGGTTAATGCTCAAAAATTGGGATTGATTTTAGCAAAAGAAAAGAGATGTGATTTGATTCAAATATTTGGTGATTCGAAACTCATTATAAATACCATCAAATATGATCGTTGTAAGTCCATCAACATCTGGTATGTGACAAAGATTATCAAGATTCTATTGAAGCAATTCTCCAAGATAGAATTACATAATGTGTGCACTAAATATAACCAAGAAGCACATAAAATGGCTAATGTTGGAGTGAACTTAACTCTTGGAACGTAGCACATTTAACAAAACCTTGCTAAACCTGAATAACAATAGAGAAGACCTACAATTTCAATAAAACCTTAAGAACACAATCAAATGTTATGGCAATAAAATCAAACCTACTAACCCAAATTTAATTTTTCCATTCCCTATATATTTTGTACAATGAAATCTTTAAAAAAAAAAAAAATTAAAACTATTTTTTTATAATAAAATTATATATTTAAAATTTTAATTTCAATTATTACGACTTAAAAAATTATAAACCTTAAACAAAAATACCCAAACCTTCAAACTCAGGTAATTGTCAAATCTAATATCTAGTTGAATTTAGTTTTTTATGAGGTAGGAATGCATGGCTTTGAAAGGTAATGCCGTCTAGAATATGCTAAGCGAGGACAGGCAAACATTGATAACCACAAAATGACGATGGGCTGGGGTATGCTTGCCCTGCTGTGGGTATGCGGTCAACCCTCTCTAATTGAACTCGTATAATTATTCTACTATTTGTTTGGTTTTTTTATATTAAAAAAAAAAAAATGCGGTCAACCCTCTCTAATTGAACTCGTATAATTATTCTACTATTTGTTTGGTTTTTTTATATTAAAAAAAAAAAAAAAACAAATAATCAAATGGTATGGTTTATTGTTAATTTTTTAATCAAATTCAATAATACATGTAATTTTAAAAATTAAAAAAATTGAACAAACATGTCAATTTTATAAAAAATAAAAAATATAAATAAAAAATAAATAAATAAGTAAGTATAATATAATTTATTATAATTTAAATTATAAATATTAATTAAAAGTAAGAATATTTATAGTTTAATTAATTTATATTTTAAAAAATAGGTAGATAGCACAGACCAAAAGAAGAGAGGAATGGAGATTAATTTTTTATTAAAAATAATAATTTTAAATATTATCAATAATTATATAATTGTAAAATTATTGTTTTAATACAATTTTAAGATTTTTGTACTTAGGTCTTCCACCTTTAATAAATTACAACTCTCTTTTTTAGAGTTTGAAAGTTTACAAAAAGATACACTTCTCATCTCAATTGAGATGCTACAACTAGGAACCTATTTCATTTTACATAAAATATTTGAAATCTTGATTTTCATTTATTAGATTTTTTCAATTTTTTGTATGAATATAAATATTCCAAAATTCAGCATCCTTCTTGACATTTTTCTATAGCAGCCTTCACAGTACAAAAACTTCACCTCGCATTGCATCTTAGTAGAATACTATTTCCAAAACAACGCACTATCATAGTTTGCTTTACTACATCTTGATTGCTAGTTTCCTTCCTGAAACACAAGTACAACCTCAAAAAATATAATAAATAGTTTATATGAAAACACATTATTGTTATAAATTAAAGCAAATATTAACAATGGAAAACATTAATGTAAATCTTAATCATTATTTGATTCGGACAATCAACATTTTCTTGTCATTTTCAGCCAAACATACCACATCCTCTAACCATGGAAAGGAGAAAATTAACTTCACAATCCTCAATCAAAATCCCTCTATTGGCCAGCCTATCTGCACATTTGTTTCCTTCCCTTAATGTATGTGTAAACCTGTTTTCTTCAAACTCTTTAGTAAGATCTTGAATTTCCATAGTTATCTCTTGTTTGTTCCATGGAACCTTTGCTTTTCTCAAAATTGTATTTATTACTATGAGAGATTCACCTTCCATCCATACTTTGTTCCATTTCATTTGTTTGTAAATTTTTGACCCTTTTAAAGTCGTTGAAGCCTTAGCTTCATTATTTGTCTTAAATCCACCATTGAAAGCATAATGAGACAAAATATCTCCTCTATTATTTTTAATTATTCCTCCTCCTCTTGGTCTTGAATTTCCTTTAGATGCTCTATCAAAATTCAATTTAAACAACTCCACATTGGTGGTTTCCACTTTATATTCTTTGCCTTCTTTTTGCTTCTCTTGTATCCAACACCATAATTCCATTTAATGACTTGAATTCTTCTATCAAGGATATTTGCTTCCATATTAGGGATTGGGTGAGTTGGTAGGGTTGGTTTAGACTCCTCTATGGCTAAACATATCTTCCTTTTCATTACCTCAAAATTGTTTTCCTTTTATTTAAATATTCTTCTATTCATTTCTAGCCATACAGTCCAAAGTATTGTATCTTTTGATATATCATATATTGTATGTAAAACCTTACTTTTATAAGTGCTTTGCCATTGCTTTAACCATTCTTCAATTTTGCTATTCATCACCATGCATTTATCAAACATATTAAAATCCATTGCCATAGTTGCCAGACTATTGAGCAATGTCCCAAGATATGGTCTATACTCTCCTCCTTTTTATAAAAAACACATTGAGAGGGGTCATGAAAACCGTTTTTCATAAGGTTATCCCACGATAAAATGCTTATATGACCTACTAGCCAAACAAACATTTTGACTTTAGGAATGCGTGGGCTATCCCAAATATCTCTCCATATTCTAGTGATATTACTATTTTATTTGTGCTTTATATTATAACCACTTCTTGTTATGTATTCTCCTAAGCTATTCAACTCCCAAATCAATTTATCCTTGGCTTCCTCAAAATAATCATAGTTGTTATCTTTCTACTCAATTGCCTCCTAGCATCAATGTCTTGTATAATTGTAAAAAAATATTCTTTCCATTTGTATCTTCCTTCCTGATACTTATACAAAATGTTTGAAACCCTATCACCATATTTATCTTGAAGCAATCTCATCCAAGGTTTCAAAATTGGATCTAAATTGAGTGGTTTTTTATCACACCAAGTATCCATCCAAATAGATTTTTTTCTCCAATTTCCACCATCCATCTTAAACCTTTAATCACTACATTAATAGATTTTTTTAAACCATTCCAAAGAGCATAACCATTTGGTAGAGAGGATGTAGTAAATATCAAACTTGGGTCATTGGGTTCAACATAATTAGAAGAATTTTTACCCATTGTCTTTGGCTCTCTTTGTACAATCTCCAAATTAGTTTTCCCCTAAGAGCTAATTTTGCATCCGTAATAACTCTTAAACCAAGACCTCCCCTAATTTTATCATCACACACCTTGCTCCAATTCACCAAAGTAAATTTCATTTTATAATGTAAACCTGACCATAAAAATGATCACCTAATATAGATTAAAGTTTTTTCAATTTATTTTGGCATAGTATACAATGGCATACAATATGTTGGAATGACCCGTAAGACTAACTTAATTAACTGCACTCTTCTTACTAACGATAACCATCTACCTTTCTAAGTTGGTCGTTTATTCTAAACTTTACTAATAACTGGATTTCATAATTCTATCCTCATTCTTACCTCAAATAAATACATCCCTAGATAAGTTGCTGGCAAATTTGCCTCCTCCATTTGAAGTAACTTGTAAATTCTTACTTTGATATTAGTTGGAGTGTTAAGAGAGTAGATTTTGGATTTTGTCCTATTAACTTGTTTCCTTGATGCTCTTTTGTATTCCTTTAAAAAAATATTCAAAGCTCTGACCTCATTTATCTTTGCCCTTCCAAAAAGGTATCATCTACAAAATGTTGATGGGTGATGTTGTTGATATTATTACTAACCTTAAGTCTAGGTATAATCCCATATTTGTAAGCCTTCTTTATGTTCCTCCTCAAAATATCTACCATAATAATGAACGAATAAGGATATAAATGATCTCCTTGTCTAAGGCCTCTCTTGACTTTAAAATATTATGTTACTAACCTATTGACTAACACTAAATAAGAAACTGTAGAGACACAAGCTTTAATCTATCTAACTCATTTCTTCTCAAATCCAAACTTTTCTAAAACTACAAAAAAAATCCCAATTAACCCTATCATAGGCTTTACTCATATCAAGTTTTAAAATCGTTGCTTTCTTTTTCTTAGGGCATGATCTCTCAATATGTCCCACCTCATGACATAGATATGTCTTCATAATCTATGGTTTGGATCCACATCTTATCCCCTATACTTAAGAATGATTTGTTCTGGTAAATATTTACTTATATCGATCATGACCAATATCCAAGCATAAATAGCCAAGAATCCATCTTTTGTAGTATCTGAAATCTCAAGGAATTCTCCTAGAGTGTTGCCTATTGCCTTGAAGGTATCTATTTCCTAAAATTCAATGGGTAACCCAAACATCCTAACCTAGACTAGTACTAGGGATAGATCTACATTTTCAAGTGAAAATCCTTCATACCAATGGGTAAGGAAGAGTCTTGCTCTTCCCATAAACCAAGGACCCCATTTTAGAATTTTTTCTCTTTCTTCCCTAGAACAAAAATGGCTAAGAAGAAACATTTGGGAAGAAAATATATAATTACTTTTGAAAACTTCCAACTCCTATCAATCCATTTTCTTAAGGTTGAAGCCCTTGGCCAATATCCATTAAATTTACCAAAAGCAACCCTATCTTGGAGCAACGATGATATCTTTAAGGTACGCTCACTAACCTCAACCACTAGAGAAGATTATAAGGATTTAAATATAAATAGATCCATGTAAAAAAAACTAAAACTCAAAATCTATTGAAATTTATCAGAATGTCCTATAGCACAAATAATATTTGATAAAATAATTATAATAATTTGCATACAAAATTTCTAAGATAAAGAATAAAACAAACTTAGCTAAAAAATTTATGTCTAGATAGAATGTCTTGCCTCATTGAATTCCTAGTCCTTCATTGCTCTTCTAATCATTTGATCCAAGAATCAACTGAATCAGATAATCCTTCATGAAAATATAACTTGACTGGTTTCTTCATTGCTTTGTAGGCGATGAGGTAAAGGAACAAACAAAACAAATCTCACAAATCCATCATGCACACTTGTAGTTGAACAGGATATTCTCAACTAGAGCATGAAATGGTATTCTATCATACTCGTCCATTATATGTGATAAATATAGCTCTATTATTTTGTTGTATGACTTATCCCCATGTTTCTCCAACTATACATCTTGTAGAGGAAGAGCCAACCAAATGTGAAAACTCCACTACCAAGGGCAATTATGTGGATGACAGCTAATACAATGAAGGATGGGGTTCCTGTTTCACTAGAAGTTGCAAAGACAATCGTAAGCGACATTCCCTTGGAAATAGCAATACGTTGAACTTCAAACCATCGTTATATCGATTATTTTTTAATATGTTACTAGTTAACTATGCATGTGATGTTACCAAAAAATTGGATTATGAAATATCATCTATGAGCTTCGTAAATAAATGTATTAAGGATGATGTCCTTGCCAAGGTTTTAGGACCCAAAATACCAAGTTGGGTTTGGGGTGTCGGCAAAGGAGTATCACCAATTGCTCTATTTGCTTGTGAGGCTTACATACAAAAGTTGTTTCAGATGCAAAAGCATACGTAAGAGAAAGAGCAAAAGTGGGAAGAGAAGCTTGTAGAGAATAAAAAAATATGGAATAGAATCTTGTAGAGAAAGATAATAATATTGAAGAGATTTTGATACGGCTTTCATAGATAGAGGTGTGTCAATTTTTTCATGATTTCATAGTTAAATTTTTTACATGTTGCACCCCTAAAGTTGTAATGATCCCTTGCATATAATTCCATAGGCAACATCACTACATGTTACCCTTATAATTGGACACAATATTTGTGGTGGTGATCAAGGTATAGGTAGCTTCTCAATACCTTCTAGGCCAAAGTCATCAATGGTACAACTATTATTTCAAATATAAAACAATTAACTTAATTTATACTGTACGCTATACAATGAATTTATCTAGGCTATATATTTTCCATGTAGGGATTGAAAATGACATCGATCACTTAAACTTAGAGAAGGAAATGCTACTTGACTCAAATCCATAAGGATAACGTAGTGGCTGAAGGCATGGTGATTAGTACTGACCCTGAAGACCTTGTAAAGGGTCAATGTTTAGGTAAATATTATTGGAAAATTAATGTGCACGTCGCCCATAAAGAGAAAACAATCTTGTTTAGAAGGAATGATGAGATGGTCACAATGAAGGAATTTGTGGGCTCCTTCATTGCTTGGACTATATTAGACATTGTTTACAAATAATGGGCAACCAAGCTAGGAGTGAGGCGAGTAAGTATCTTGAGTATGAGGTTGGCTAGTCATATACAATAAGGTTTGACTCTTAGTCCTAGTCCTTAGCAATAGTACTTGATTTGCATAGATGGATATGTATGTATCTAACGAAAGTCTTAGGATACCCTCTCACCTCATATCTGATGGTTGGGGTAGGTAGGGATGTTTAGATATCTTCCCATTATATTGAGGGCTCAGATTGTCCATTCACCTATATTTGTAAATAAGAATTGAATTTGAAATAATAATTTTTTATTTACACATATAATCATAACTAATTTCTTTCTTGCTTGCTTTTGTACATGTAAGAGGTGCAATCGATCATTGTTGTTCGTAAATAATAACTTTGTGTTCATCAAACAATCTAAGAGAAAATATTCCATATATTATTCAAAATAAATTGTGTGTAATGCTAAGCTTCAACATTTTAAATTCCTTGATTAACTAATGTTGTTTTATAATAAAGAAAGAGAACATGTCATTATAATGGTTGTCTCATTATCTTGTTTGAGATGAGAAACATGTTGGCTAACTGATTACCAGCTCTCTCTTTCATCAAAAATTAAATTTCTTAATCCTTCATTCTATTGAGTTTTAGGGTAATCAAGTTAAATGCTTATTGGATTCTTTTGATTGATGTCTATCAACTCTTCAATTTTTGAATGGTCTTAAGAAAATAGAAAAGGATATGCATTTCTATGGCCCTATTTTTAATTGGCTGGAAGGGCTTTTGTGAATAAGTAGTTTTTTTAAATATTCTTTAACTTGATTCAACAGTGTTCAATTTTATAAATTTATATGGAAAATATTACAATTTGTGTACTTAACCCTGTTTGGGAATAAGACTATCAAATTCTACCAAGTTTTATGTTCCTCAAATGTTGTTAGGTTGATAGAGTCATAGTCTTATTCTTTAACAATAAATTTTTCATCTTCTTTTCAACCATACTTCTAATTCACTCTGTCCAATGTGTGCAAGGTATTGAGCCTACATGAGACATTGGCTTCATATAGTAGTGTCCACTATGTAGGGATACTAGTACCATTTGTTTTGAAGCCACCAAAAGCAACCAAGGCTAGATCCAAAAGGGAACATTAGCATGTAATTATAGCTTATCTTTGCTTTTATACACTAAAAATATAGACATAGTTATAGCACATGAATTTTGAAGTTTGATACAAATACAATTATAGGTATAGTTACTCTTTGCTCTTATACACCACAGATACAATTGCTCTTTGCTCTTATACACTATAGAAAGTAAATTGTTCATTGTTGAAGTTTGATATATTTACATGTATTGAATTGATTTATGATTTGGAGATTATATATATATATATATATATATATATATATATATATATATATATATATATATATATTTTTTTATTTGTGGAAAACATCCCAAAAGGGATGCCACTTTCGAGTAAGACCCAAGGAGGCAGGGGTATCCATTCCGCAAAAAATGCCCAGGACTCGGACCTGGCCTACCACCTTTGACATACTCAAGGAGCAAACAAACACACAAAACCAATTTAAAAATAAGTAAATAACAACAAAAATAATAAAATAAAATAAAAAACATGCTCCTTGAGTGTGTCAAAAACAAAAGCACAACCAAACACGCACAATAATATAAAAGAAACCACAACACAAACCACATAGAAAAACACAAGAACCACATAACAAAACACAAACAAGACAAAAACAACAGAACACTACAAAGACATAACCCAAAAAAACATGAAAAATAAACACAACCAAAACCTAAAAAATAAAATAAATAAAATAAAAATAAAAATAAAAAACAACCAACAACAGACAATAAACAAAAACAAAAAACATAGAAAACACTCACACATAAAAACACGAAATAACACAAACAAAGAGAAACCCAAGAACAAGAACGAAAAAAACACAAGAACAATAACAAAAAAAATAAAAAAAAAAAAAACAACAAAAACACAAGAACAACAAAAAACAACACAAAGAACACAAAAACAAAACAAAACAAAAGAACCCACCCACCTTAAAAAACTAAACAAAAAAAACAAAGAAGAAAGAAAAAAAAATGAACAAAACAATGACCTATCTAGACCATAAGACTATTAAGGCAAGAATCAACAGAGGAAACAAAATAAAGAATAGAATGAGCTAGGGAACTAAAAAAAACTAAATGAACCAAAGAGAAGCAAAAAAAAAAAAACAAGAAGAAACTAGGTACCTTCAGAACTGGAGCCATCCAAAGAAATGATAGAAAGAAGAGCTTCCCTAATTTGAGAAGCCCACCATATAGGAGGGTGGCCATAACAAGTAAGATCACCTTTGTCCAAAGCCCAATTAGCTAAAGCATCAGCACTCTTGTTTTGATCTCTCGACCACATGATTGTAATCAACTTTCAAAAATCCCATCCGGATTAACCGAATCTTCTCAATAATTCTTTTTATTCTCCAATCCACCTTATGATTCTTAGAGGAGTCTTCAAGAGATTAATCATAAGTTGAGAGTCGACTCAACTAACACCTTTTCCCATCCAACCTTAGTAGCCTCCTAAAGGCCTCTCGAGGATACCATACCCCTCAACAAGGTTATTGGAAAGAATACCCAAATTCTCAAGCAAAAGTAAAAACCAGGGAGCCATCTCGAAAGTCTACCAATTCCTCCCACACTGGCTTTTCCAGGGTTCCCTCTAGAGGCTCCATCAGTATTGACTTTTCCAAAATCCTTAGGAGGAGGTTGCCAATTTCTAGTCCTATCCATATTACTAATACTCACATTCCCTTTAAGTTGGTTGCCCTTAGAAGGTTTAATATTCAATATTTGCATCACTTGATCCCATATTTTGTGGGAGTTTTGGGGGTGATTAAGGAGTTGATGGACTGATTCAACTAAGTTGGCTATGGTCTTTTGCCAAATATAGTGAATATCCTTCCTATCTTGATTAAAAATTTGGTTGTTCCTTTCATTCCAAATATTCCAAAGAAGAATGGTAGAACCCATCCAAACTAACTGCCTAATAAAATGATCAACACCCTCTTGATTAGGCCAATCCCTCCAAAGTTGTTCAAAAGTAAAAAAATTGGACCACTGTAAGCCAAGTAAAGTGGCCATTCTCCTCCATAGCTCAGAGGCTAAAGTACACTCAATAAAAATATGGTTGATATTTTCTACATTCTCTTCACACATTTCACATCTAAAAGGGCCATGAAAACCATGCTTCATAAGTTGCTCACCAGTAAGCACCCTACGATGCAATAAAATCCAATTAAAGAACCTCACCTTAGGCCGGAGCTTTTGAGCCCACAATCGAGAAAATATGTCAGAAGAATGGTTGGGATTATTATGGCATAAGGTCAAATAACCTTGAGCAACTGAATACTCACCCTTAGTAGTGTTGTTCCATCCAAAACAATCTTTTTCATGGGACCAAGAGAGGGATCTCATATGAAGGATGCCTTGGATATCTTGTCTTTGCCTTTTCGGGATTTGAATAGGCTAGTCCTCAATAGGGATCCAATATCTACCAACCTTTGAATTACCAATATGGTACCGACAATAATTAGCCACCTTTATCCAATTAGCTCGGTGAAGCTCCTCCATCCAAGGCCTCCAATCGGGAAACCGAGTTATCAAAGGCTTGTGACCATCCCAAGAATCTGTCCAAAAATTTGCATGTTGACCATTATGAATGATCCAAAATAATTTTTTCTTTATCAAATCCTCACCAGTCTTAAGAACTGCTAAAATGGGAGAACCTTTGGTAGGAAGTTGATAGCGAACAAGGTCTTCAGGACTTTTGTTCTCAGCATATTTAGCACCGAGATTATTGGCCCAAAGAGCATTGGGGTTATGCAACATCCTCCAATATAATTTAGCAGCTAAAGCTTTGTTGTTATTAATTGAAGACCGAAATCCTAACCCCCTTCACTCTTAGGAAGACATAAAGTATCCCATTTCACCAAGGCCCATTTTCTTTTCTCCTTAGTACCACTCCAAAGGAAACGATGACTGATTTGATCCAATTCTCGAAGAACAACCTTTGGGATATTCAAAACGAAAGAAACATAAATAGGAATAGCTTGAAGGACTGATTTTACCAAGGTGATTCTACCCCCGAAGAAAGCCACTTGTTGGTCCACTTTCCAATTTTCTTCTTGACTTTGTCCAACAACCAATTCCAATATTTATTTTTTTGCCTTTGAATATTTATGGGAATACCTAAATAAGTGATTGGAAGAGAGGTCTTCTTATATCTTAATTTATCCAAGACCATGGATTCCTGTCTAGCAGAGCAGTGAAAGAAAATAACTTTAGATTTGTCTTCATTGATCAATTGCCCAAGTAGCCTTAGAAAAACAGCTAATGATTTGCTTAATATTAGAAGCTTCCTTAACTGTAGCTTTACCTAAAAGAGTAGAGTCATCCACAAATTGAAGATGAGAGATAGGTCTAGCTCCATGAGCAATGGTAACTCCCTCAAGGGTTTTGTTTTCCCTCTTTTTGGTTATAGTCCTACCCAAGCATTCAACAAGAATGATGAATAAATAAGGGGATAGCGGGTCACCTTGCCTAATACCTCTGGAAGCCGGGAAAGACCGAGAAGGCCTGCCATTGATAAGAACTAAGTAGGAAACTAAAGAGATACATCCCATAATCCAATCCATCCAATCCTTAGAGAAACCAAATTGCCTCAAAACTTTGATAAGGAAGTGCCAATCCACTCTGTCATAAGCTTTGGATAAGTCTAACCGAATGAACATGGAAGGAGAATTTTGCATATCCATGGAATGGATGGCTTCCTGAGCAAGAACTATCTCATCTACTATTTGACGTCCTTCCACATAACCCCCTTGCTCTGGGGAAATAATCTTATGCAAAAGAGGCTTCAACCTTTCTGCCATGATTTTAGTAATGATTTTGAGAAGAACATTACATAAAGCAATAGGTCTAAAAGCTGAGATATGATCAACCTCTTGAGCTTTTGGAACAAGAGTAATATAAGTTTTATTGATAACCTTCAAAATTTCTTTGGCTTTCCCGGCTTCTTCCACCACCTCTAATAAATCAACATGAAGGATATCCCGGAACTCTTGGTAGAACTCAATAGGAAAACCATCGAGACCTGGGGTTTTCCCTTTTTGCATTTTAAAAACTACTTGTTGAAGCTCATTGATAGTAACAGAAGCAGTCAAAATAGAGTTCTCCTCGAAGTGATAAGAGAAGGGATTTCTTGAAGAACATTTTGTTGTGAAGCTGAGTCAAGAGGAGTAGCAAGAAAAATATTGGAAAAGTAATCAACAACAATAGAGTTCATGCCATCCCAAGTATAAACAACATCTCCATAATCTGATTTTAAGGAAGAAATAAAGTTGTGAGATCTTCGAGCTAGAAGAGATTTGTGGAAGAAATTTGTGTTTCGATCTCCTTCTTTGAGCCATTGAATTCTAGATTTTTGCTTCCATAAGATTTCTTCTCTTTTTTCCCATTCCTCTAACCGAGTTGTGAGTTTAATTTCATCTGCACTTCTCTTCTCTGTGAGGCCATCTAAACGGATTTTCTTATTCAAATTTTCAAGATGAGCAATAACTTCATGTTTTTTTTTATGAACATCCCCAAACTCTTTCCAGGTTCCAAGTCTTGATTTTGGATTTAATGTATTGCATTCTTTTGGCAAAACAGAACATCTTAGTCCCATGCCTAGGTTTACCTTCCTTCCACCATTGTTGCACACGAGGTCTGAAGGAAATGTCTCTAAGCCACATTAATTGAAAACGAAAAGGAGAGAAACTCACATTGGTTTTCCACATTTCCACCATGATCGGCCAATGATCCGAACCAGCATTATTAAGAGTCTTCACTTTAGGAATGTGACCATGGATTAAGAAATTTTTAGAGAGCAAAAACCTATCCAATCTCTCCATTATACAAGCTAAGCCTTGCCTTCTGTTAGACCAAGTCATAAGGCCATTATCTCGGTTGGATATCCACAAGATGGAGGTTTGCAATATATTCGCTCATGAGGTCGTTGCTTTTGTCCAAATTTCTATTTCCCCCCTTTTCTCATCCAGAGAGAGGATGGTATTGAAATCTCCTCCGATCAAGATCCAAGCTTTAGGAAAATGAGAGATAATATGAGTAATATCCTTCCACTGTCTTCTTTTTTCCTCCAAAGAAGTTGAGGCATAAACAGTAATGCAGAGCATAATCTGGTTGGAATGTCTACTTTGAATAGCTATAGCCAACAAACCCCAACTGCCAACCATATGGTGAATAACTACCTCTTTTGGGTCCCAAAGACAAGCAATGCCACCCGAAGTCCCTTGGGAACTGAGGGAAACCACTTTTCCAACTGGCCAAATTTTATCGGCAATTAAGTCCATATCCTCCATTGACATCTTTGTTTCTTGAAGGAAAACAAGATGTGGATGATTTATCTGAATCATTCTTCTAATTTCATTTTGTTTTGAAAGACTCCCTTTGAGTCCTCTAATATTCCAAGTGATGATCTTCATTAATACCAGGGCTAAAAAAGTTGGGAAGGGCATTAATCTTACCTTCCTCTACAAGCTTTTCACCTTCTTTTACCATATGATATTGATTGGTCTTGCGACCTACTTTTTGATTAGAATCCATCTTCAATTTTTTTTCCCTGTTTCTTGACTTATTCCAATTGAATCTGAGATGGCTTCTAACCTTGAAGAATGCTCATACACAACCAAAATTTTACTAGATGGTTCAACGGAGTCTATATTGGGACCTGCATTATTTGAAGTTTTGACATTTGAAATATTGTTTTTCTTGTGTAAATTTTCTCCTTCTTTTTTTCTGGTTGAAAACCTTTGATTTGTTGGTTTGTCTCTGAGTTCTTCCCTTCATATTTAAATTGTGTTTCTAAGATTTCAGTTTCCATTATTTCCTCTTCCTCACTTGGGACATCATTTGTGGAAAGGATTTCAAACATATTAGCAGATGACTTTGATTGATCCTTCATAACTGGTTTTTTCTGAGTGTTCTTCTTCTTAGGTATTTGGAAACCTGCTGAGTTTATATCTTCTTTCTTTTGATCAGGAATTTTATTTGGGCAAGCACTGGCCAAATGACCATATTCATGGCAAATTCTACAATGAAAAGGAATGTTCTCATAGTCCACTACTTGCTCCCAAGTGTCTTCCCCAAATTGTAATGTGATCTTTTTAGGTAGGGGTTTTTCAAAATCCATTAAAACACAAATTCGAGCATAAATAATATGTTCAAAATTTTGAGTACAATCAAAAACCATCATAAAAGTTCCTAAAGAGTTTCCAATTGAAGAAAAAATAGTAGGATTCCAAAATTCAATAGGGAGGCCAAAGAGTCTAACCCACACGGGAGCTATAGAAGGCATCTCTTCTTCGACTTTAAATTTAGTATGCCAGGGCTTCATGAAAAGCCCCGCCCTTCCAAAAAACCAAGGACCCCCTTGAAAAGTTTTCTCTCTATCTTCATTATTAGCAAATAAAACAAGAAAATAACCATTTGGATAAATAGAGATTTGTAACTCACCTTTAGTTTTCCAGCTTTATAGACTCGGACGAAAACCCATGAACCGACAAATTAGTCCTCTTTTTTCCAAATCTTCAATGCCAGTCTGAATGTTACCCATATCAAGCTTAACAATAGGAGTTCCATCAGTCGCTTTAAGACATCCTAACTCCGTTTTCCTAGGATCAATCTTAGGCATTCTTAGAGGTTTATGGGAAGCCCTAATATTGATATTAGCATTGGGCTGAGGTCTGTCCACCACGAAGGGCATCCCTAAAATTCATTTTTGGGACCGAGTCTTCGAAATTCTTACCCTTGACAGGGGTTTTCATAGTAGAATTATTTTGTGGGTGCACCTTAGCACCAGATTCACTTGAGATATGAGCCATTTTTTGATCAACCGCTTGAAACTTGTTTCGTGATCTCTTTAATCCTTGCCCTAGACACCGTGGAAAGGTATGGTTTTCACTTTTCTTTTGTGCAGACAAATTGGAAGCCGTTGTCACTCAAGTTCACAGTATGATCTATTGAAAGACAAATTTCTAACCCATCTTGTATCCCCTACAACATTTCCTGCTAAAATATTGAGCATAAACCACAAAAATATTGGCCGCTAGGGCCCGAAGGCCCTAAAAACCAACCTCTGGAGCTGCTTGCACTCAACCCAGATGAAACCCTCGCATAGCCGCTTGCCAAATATATCGTTCACACATAGGGATGTGCTAGGATCTGTGTTGCTCCAAATGATATGAAAATTTGTGGAGATGTTCTAGGGTTTTTCAGGCATCTACCCTCAAAATTTTAGCTCAATCCGAGTCCGGATGAGTGAGATATGGCCAAAACGAGTTCAGTAGTTTGGGCAGTCCTGCAAAAAACGTCTAATCATTGACTAACTCAAGAGATTCATCGAGATTATTATATTTTGAATATTACAAGATTTTGTTAATATTTTATTAGAGTAAAATTGTATCTTTTGAGTATTAGAGTATTTTGTTAATATTTTATTAGAGTAAAATTGTAACTATATATTTTTTGGAAAGTAAAAAGTTATACAGTTATAACATCATGAATCATTTCTAGCTAGTAGATATAAAAATATTTTTGTATTCTTTCATCCTCAATATTGGAGGAACAAGAATAAATTAAATTTTTACGTATACTTTTTTGAAATTAGTGGTTTACTATGGGACATCCCCTATTGGTTTTCAGTTGCTCTTTGCTCTTATACACTATAGATATAGGCATAGTTATAGCACATGAAAAGGAACCAAGATGAGTTGGAATTGTTGTTTTGCTATTTGGAGTGGGTATTGTTCATTTTATTGGAAATTTTGAGTAGATAAGTTGTCATTTATGTCAAGAGAGAGTGGTCATTGATGTTAGGCTTTCAGCACCAGTTAGTGGCAGTTTCAGTGGGCAACATCAGTTTCAAGTTCTCCAAGTTCAATTGATCAAGACCTGGTTCTAGGAAGTCAGAAGTGGTCCAAAGTGCAAAAGAAGAAGCCCAAGTGAATAATATTATAATATATTTTATAATATTATAAAGGGAAGTTTTAAATTAATTATTAATTAATTTTAATATTAGTTATAAGTAAATTTATATTAATTTTTAACTAACCCTAAGGTGGGTTATTAAATTTAATTCCAATTTTGAATTCAAATTTCTAGCACCAACGTGGGAAGCAAATTTACCATGTGTGTATAAAAGAGAAATTACCCACCTTACCAAAATCCCCAATGCTTTAAATTTAAAATCCTATGTTATGTGAGTGTATGCGAATCGTGGTGTGCAGCGAAGAATTTTTAATTTTTAAGGTGCTTAGAAGAGATAAAATTATTTTACCCACCAAGGAGGAAGCCTCGGTCACCAACCGCTAGTAGCGTAGTTGGCAACCGTGGTAGTAGCAAGTCATGAGGGCAATGACAGCCGCAGGTTCAAATCCCTGTGAAGGATCATTTTTGTTTTGTGTTGAAAACATGACGAAGTAAGGTTGAAAAGGAAGGAATTTCACCTTATTTCATGTGGGTGTCTCTAGCCCACACGGTGGACTCCAAAGCGCTAAGGCGCTTGGCTCTTGGGGAGATGGTGATTTGAATCATACTAAAACCCATTTGGGTGATAACAAAGGTATGCATTAAATTTTGAGCACCGAAATTTTCGGAGGATCTAGTTGAGGTATTAAAAATTAATTTTTACAAATTTTATTTGGTTTATAAGGTTTTTTTGGGGAGTTATAAGGTTGATGCAAAATAAATTTTTGATGTTATTTGCTTTAGAGGGTGAAAAGAAAATAAATGTGTTTGAGGAAGATTGTTTGAGGTTTTTGTGGTATTGGATATTATTTTAAGTTGGATATTATAAGGTGTATCCAAATAATTATTTTCATGTATTGATTTGATGAATGTTAATTACAAGGAGCAATAAGGTGTATTTGATATTTGTTTATTTTTGTATCTAAGGAATATTTGAGCAATTGTTAAGAGTGATATTTTGTCATCTAACCATTGAAATTGGAAAGAAGGAAATTGTGATTTAGACAGGTTTTCCAAGGGCACTTCTACATCAAACAAAAGGTATGGGCACATATTCCTAGTGAGTGATTGTTGAATGTTGTGAATGCAAAGTTGGAGTGAAAAGGATTGTTTGGTAAGCATTGTTGAGTGTGTTTCAAATTAATGCTTCAAGGTTTTCTGGAATTGAGAGTTGTTGATAAAACCTTATTTTATAAGCATTTTTGTTGAAGTGATTAATTGAGTGAAGAACTTGAACTAGGGTTTGAAAATATCATGAGTATCATTGTTATGTGAAGATTATTTTATAAGCATTGTTGTTGAAGTGATTGGTTGAGTGAAGAACTTGAACTAGGGTTTATAAAGAACATGAGTATTATTGTTATGTGAGATTGATTAATAAGCATTATTGGAAACATTTGAGTGAGTGTTCATATGCTTGGACTAGGTTTTGTGAGAAAGGATTATTTTATTGAGTAGAGTTGGTTGAGCCTAGTCAAGTGGATGTGTTGAAGTGATTTTTCAAGTTATATGAAACAAATTATTCTATATTCTGAATTGTGTTGTGAAAGTGATTGAGATTTTGTGATTGTGAAGCATATTGAGTCTCTAACAATTCTCTATATGTTTCTAATTGAGTTGTGAAAGTGATTGAGAGTTTGTGAGTGTGAAGCATATTGAGTCTCTAATAATTCTCTATATGTTTCTAAAATTGAAAGTGATTGAGAGTTTGTGAGTGTGAAGCATATTGAGTCTCTAACAATTATCTATATGTTTCTAAAAGAGTGATTGAAAGTAATTGAGCATTGTGACAAATGTGAAGCATATTGAGTCTCTAACAATTATCTTTATGTTTCTATGAGTTTGGATAAGTTCTAGTGAGGAATTATTAAGAAGATTTGGACAAGTTATAGTGAGGACTTGTTGATCAGATTTGAGGTAAGTATTAGTGAATACTTGAGAGCAGATTAGGCAAGTTCTAGAGAGGACTTGTGGATAGATTAGTGTGAGCTTTTGTGGAAGTTTACAAGGTAGATTTGATATAAGTCTTTGAGAAGACTTGTGATCAAATTTGATTGATTGATTTGTTCAAACCTTGAGTTAAGGTTTGGGGCAGATCTAGCAGAATTGATTTGATTAAATCAAGATTTGTGTTAAGGCTTGAGGACAGAGATTGAGGATAGATTTGTGCTAGACCGAAAGACTATGTTTAGTGCATATCAGAGGACAGAGATTGAGGAAATATTTGTGGTAGACCGAAGGACTGTATTTAGTGCATATCAAAGGACAGAGATTGAGGACATATTAATGCTAGACCGAAGGACTATATTTAGTGTAGATTTGAGGATAAAGTTTGGTGTAAATTTGAGGATAGGTTTATGGCAGACTAGAGACAGAGATTGGGCAAATTTATACTAGACCGAAGGATTGTGTTTAGTACAAATTTGATATAGAGCTTTGAAGGTGACAAAGTATAGAGGATAACAGTGTCCAATGGATAGATATCCATTAGCCAAGGTAATGAGGACAGGTGTTTTCAGTGGATAGAGATCCATTAGCCAGAGTAGTGGGGGCAGTAGTTCTTCTAGAAGATCACCAATCAGAGCTAAGGAGAAATGAGTTCTCTTTTGGATAGAGATACATGAACTTGATTAGGGGATCGATGTCTCCTTTGGATAGAGGTCCATAAATATTGTAATAGGAAAATGATTTCCAAGAGATTGATTGAGAAAATTTTAGTGAAATATTTTCTCCGTGGAGTAGCCCATATTGGGTGAACCCTGTAAAATTGGTGTCTTTATTGTGTGTGGTGATTTGTGCATTGCTTTGATTACTATTGTTGATATTATTATCTATACATTGCATAATATTGATTAGGAAAGAAAAGTAAAAAGTGATCTTATATTGTTCACCCCATCTGAGTATAAGCTTGTATTCTTCAATTGGTGTCAGAGTGGGTTCCTTTGGAAGAGTTTAACAGCTTAAAGAAAAAACTTTCAAGAACACAATGGATTCTAAGAATGTATCCTCAGATAATTCAACACCAATATTTTATGAAAGTGATTATATATATTGGAGTATGAGAATGAAGATTCATTTGATGTCACTTGGTAATGAAATTTGGAAAGTAGTTGAAAATGGATACATACCACCAACTGATCCACCTATAGATAAGGTGTTAGCGTATCTAACATACTATTGTTATTCCATTCTTTGGCATACTGTTGTAACTACGCCTCGGGTGGTTCTGTAACCTCCGAGTTATTCTAGGCATTGTAATGTTCTATATATTTCATCAATACAATGCCCCAATTGCTCTGCATTCTAGCATGGTATTAGAGCAAGGTTTGGACTGGACTGGCTAGTCATGAGCACGGATCTCGAGGTCGATTATGGTCTGATTGGATGCAGGCATGAATTCCAAGGTCAACACTGGACCTGACTTGGGCGACCGATGAACTCGGGCATAATTATCGAGGTCGATCATCGATTGGTCCAGGCATAATTCTTGAGGTCGATCATCGACTAGACATGACTTGAGTGATCGACAGACTCAGGCACAATTCTAGAGATAGACTCAATAGACACATGGCGGAGAGCACCACCTAGACTAACCGAACTGACACGTGGCGAAGAGCACCACCTGGACTGACAGGACTGGCCCTGACTCGACTGACCGATAGACTCCCCCTACCACATGGCACGACAAAAGGAGGGCACCGTGATTGCCCGAAGGCAATCACTAACAAAGGGGGAACCTTCCCTTTTATTCCCCCCTCATCCACCCCGTAGGAGCGATGTGGGACTAAAGTCCCACAACATATTTTTGCTCCTCGTGAGGGTCATGAGGGAAGAAAGGGAAATGATTCCCTTTCCTTCCCATCGGGTGCGCTAGCCCAGCTTGCAAGATCGCCAGGCTAGCGCCCGTGTGGTCGGGGGATCAAGTCCCTGCAGGTCCAACGAAGGTAATTTTTTTTTCTCTAATGTTTTTTTTTTAATTTTTTTTTCTTAGGTTTAATTAAATTTTTTTAATATTTTTTCAATTAAAAAGAATTATTTTAAATATTTTTTATTGAAATAATTTTTTTTTATGAAAAAAAAAAATATATTTTTAATTGATACCTAGGAAAATTGATTTTAAAAAAAAGGCATTAGTCAGATTTAAAAAAAAAAAAAAGGGGGAATTGAGAGTATTTTATGCAAGGGCAACTTTTGGTATTTTTTTTTGTAAAGGTGCATTTTCGGCAGTGCCCAACACCTAGTGGTTTATTTTTGTGGGCACTTTTATGTTGTATGTTGCATATTTTCATATTTTTTGCACTACATCATTAAAATTTAAAATCAAAATCACTCCCTAAGTCCCCAGAATAATTAAAACCCATCCGTGCAATTTATTGCACTGCAGTGTTCGGTATTTGTGATACCTATGGTCGACACTTATAGGTAAAGCTGTTGTGATTGCGCTACTGTATCCGTCGCCTAATATAGCTGCCAAAATGACGTTTGAGCTTGTTCTCTATAAATCGTCGGGGAGATATAAGTTTACCATTTTGCTATTTTTTTACTCCATCCACTACCCTAAACGTTCTTGTGTTTAGGCGTAAATCCTAACGAGAGTTCTGACATCCACAGTGTTTAGGGGAAGTTATGCCCTACGCATGAGGATTGATTACTTTCTATGGTAGGTGCCATCAACAAGATGATTCCCTTTCAGTACCGCCTAAGTACCACGTATCATATAATCTTTAAAAATTACCTATAGTCTCCCTCACGTAAGGGCGAGTAATTTTTTCTAATTTTTCAAAATACCTATAGTTTCCCTCACGTAAGGGTGGGTATTTTGTATGGTATAACGACCTAAAATTAAGGCATATAAAAAGGGTGACCAATTGGTGATATAAGGAACCTTCACTATCGCTTCTACTGCAAAGTTAATGACTGATGCTCATCAGTTATTGAAAGGTCCTAATTATACACCATGGAAAAACAAAATGAAGGCAATCCTCATCATGGAAGATTTATGGGATGTTGTTTTTGAAGCAACAACAATACCTTCACCAGCAGCTGGATCCACTGCTCTCACTGCTGATCAGATCGCATTTGATAAGAAAGACAGTGGAGCAAAAGTGCTCATTTTATTTGCTATTTCAGATGAAGTTCAACCTCATATAGCTAACAAAGCAAGTGGTAAAGAGGCATGGGATGCGCTTCAAACCATTTATGAGGGAAATAATGATTCCACCATTCTTCACATTCAAAAAAACTTCACAATCTCAATTTGAGATAGGGTGAGACAATTGAACTCTTTCTTTGCAGAGTTTCTAAATTGAAAGGTAAATTGAATTCTTTGGGAGATACAGTGGACAACAAGCTTCTCACTTCAATAGTCATGAGAGCTTTGCCTGATTCCTTTGATATGTTGATCACCTCCATTGAGGTTTCACAACGACAAATTACCTTTATTGATTTTGTCAATTTGCTTCAACAATAGGAGGCATGCCAACTTCACAAGGATGATTCTTCTAATACAACCCTATACTCCAACCGACAGGGTTCTAAGAAGAAAGGTAATTTTTAGAAATGACGTAATTCTCAACAAGATTCAAAAAGAAAAGGGAAACAACCTCAATAGAAGAAGAGGTATTGCAAAATTTGTGATAAAGACAACCATGACACCAACAGGTGTTGGCATAAGAATAAGAAAAAAGGCCAGAACAAACCATAAAACAAGAACAAGGAACCCAAGGTGAATGTTGATGTTGAAGAATCTGACTTAGATTCTGAATGGGCACACAAGGTGCTCATGACTACCACAACCTCCAAGGAGAAGGATCCTGTATGGTATGTCGATTCTGGCGCTAGTAAGCATATGACTGACAACAGATCATGGTTTGAATCATTTGTGGCCAAAGAGGGCAGACCTGTCACTATTGATGATGACAAAACCTACAAGGTTCAGGGAGAGGGTATAGTTGTAGTCACTCTTCCTAATGGTAAGTGTTAGATTGACAAATTCCTTTATGTTCCAAGATTTGCTAACAATTTATTATCAGTCACACAAATCTTGGATAAAAATATGGTTGTCAACTTTTGTGTTGAGGATGGCAAGAAGTGTTGTACAATCACCAGTAAGGGTAAGAAGATTGCAATAGCTTCCTATAAGCATGGATTATATGCCCTAGATGCTATCTCTACTCCCCATGTTGCCATGACAGTCTCTACCAAGGAGGAAAATTCCCTATGGCACAAGAGATATGGTCATCTTAGTTCTGGCTACTTACTTGAGCTTAGTAAGTATGAGATGGTAAGGGTCTTCCTTCCCTTTCTTCCACATTGCCAGTGTGTTGTGACTGCTTGGCAGGAAAGCAACATCAAGTACCTTTTGAGAAGAGCTAAACAAGAGCGCAGAAACCTCTATAGTTGATTCACATCGATTTGTGTGGTTATTTCACACCCAACAGTTGTGGAGGAAGAGGTATTTTCAGTTATTTGTAGATGACTGCTCAAGAAAGATGTGGGTTTTCTTTCTTCAACTAAAATCTAAGGCTTTTGATTTCTTCCAGCAATTCAAGAAATCTATTGAGGAGTCTGGGACTTCTATAAAAACCCTCCACTCAGATCGAGGGGGGAGTTTACCTCTAAAGAATTTTTAGCATTCTTAACTGAGCATGGAATCTCGAGACAGTTAACTACTGCTTACACTCCTCAGCAAAATGGAGTTGTTGGGAGGAGGAACTGTTGACAATTTTGTCACATTTCTCAAGGGGTAAAAAAGAAACAAGTTTTGTATAGTGTTGTGTAAAGTTTTTTGCTTTGTTACTTTTATTTTGAAAAGTTGCAGCAATTTTGGCTTTCAAAGCCACCCCTTTTTATAAGAAGTAGAAAGAGAAAAAGCTTTGCTACCGAACAAGCTAGAGAAAAGAGCTTTGCCCAAAAGGAAAACGAAACTGCTTCGCACCCGAAGTACTTCCAGCATTGCCTCGGGTGAAAATTTTGCAAAGTAGTTTTGCCAAAGAAAGAGCTTTGCACCCGATGCGCTTCCAGCATTGCTTCGGGTAGGATTTGTTGCGAAGTAGTTTTGCCAAAGAAAAATGCAATAGGACCGATGAAAAGGGCTTCGGGCTTGAAGCATTTCAAAACACTGCTTCAGGCAAAAATCATCCCAAGTGGCATTCAGGAGAGCAATTTCATCGAAGGAGAAAAGTCTGGGCCATGATTCAAGTTTGACCAAGGTAAAAGGACTTCGGGCCCAAAGCATTTCCAACAACTACTTCGGCTAGAGGACCAACGAAGCAGAACCCGAAGAAGCATTGAAGAATATTTCACAAAAAAATTATCGAAACATCTACTTCAGGCCTCTTCACGCCCGAACCATTTCTACTTCGGCAAAAAATCCAACGAAGCATTCTCTTCGACGAGTTTTCAATCGAAGCATTTTCGACCGAAGTTCTGGCAGCCAAGAGAAACGAAGCAGTTTGAAGGCAGGAATGTGTTTCGGCCGAAATCTCTTCAAACCACAATTTTGAAAAAGGATCGCAGCGAAGCACTTCTCGAAGACATCAGCGAAGTAATTCAATCGACGAAGCGGTAAGGAAGAAGAGATCCATTTTGCGAAGTAGATATGCTTCGGCGCTCCCCACCCCCAAAGCAGTTTTGTGAAGCTCAATCCTGTGAAGTACATATCAAAGAGGAGTTTTGCTTCGGCCTAGAACCATTGCGAAGTGAAGTGATGGATGAAGACTTAGCGAAGCGCTTCATAGGCACACGTTCCAAGCCGGGTATCTTCCCGAGGTGATCAAGTGCCTCATAAATGTAATTTTTCATGCCCAGCAAGCCCGTTGCTCATTTTTGGCAATCAAAAGCGAAGTATCAAGCCATGATGGAGAACCCAACGAGCATGGTGACCACTCGAGCACTACACCCGGAGACCAAGGACGTCTAGACGGCTCATCAATGCACCTTTCCATGGTTGACCCGGTCACAGTTGCTAGTTTTGGTAACAGATTTGAAAGCTCAGTCGTGAGAGCCGAGGAAGGCCAAATTTTTAGAGCTCAAGGGCGTACTCTTCTTTGTTATGTAATTATGATTAAGAGGCCTGGGTCCTCTATAAAAACCCAGGCATTGTAATGGAAAAATAGGGGGGAACTATCTGCTAGAAAGCTGCTATAACTTGATGTCCTACGATTAATACTAAGAGACTTTGAGCTCAATTCTTCTCTTTTATGCTGCATTCTGTGCTTGATTCTTCTATCTCTCCTCGTTTGTATGCTGGAAGTTGAACTCTGCATCCGGTGTGCGATTGGGGATAGTGTCCTGAAACTCGTTCGAAAGGATACATAGGAGTAGAAAAGTGTCGTGTTGGTTTTCTTTTATGCTTCTTGCCTTGCTTGATTCTTTTATCTCTCCTTGCTTGTAGACTGAGATGCTGAACTCTGCATCCGATGTGCGATCGGGGACAGTGTCCTGAAACTCATTTGGGAGGATACATAGGAATGTTGATACTACATTTCTTTTGTTTTACTCTCGATGTTCTTTGCTTTTATTCAGGTGTCAGTTAGTGATCATGCTTCCTGTTCTCTCCCACCTTAAATCAACAATCTCTCTTCCCTTACCCCTTTTTTATTTTATTCTTCTAACCCTTATCCCTTTATCTCTTTCCTGCACTCTTATCTTCAAACCCCAAAGTAGTTTAGCATAGGAGCCGACCTTTCTCCAAAGATTGGCACGAGGGGCATCTCTTCCCCTCGGCCTTTCAATGTTGGTCCAGGTCTAGGGCACGTACACTTACACAAAATCCTTACCTAGGTGGATTTGATGACCAACAATTTTTGGCATGCCCGGTGGGACCGACTGTGTATGTCTCAGTAAGATCTATAACCAGTCAAGACCCCATATTTTAAATCTCAAACCCGTCTTCATCGGGGCCAATAGTTCTGTTCTAACCAGTTCTCGGTGTGACCCGATCAGTATCACCTGACTAGTGGTAGTGAGATCTGATGCTCTCATTACTGTAAGACTCTTAGCATCTGGCGACTCTGTTTACCCAAAAATCTCTAAGTCATAAAAGACCAGTATCCAAAACTGTGCCTTTATGGAAAAACCCCCATGTTTTAAGGAAGTCCGAGTCGGTGAATCTCTAGCCTGCCCCCATCTGTCAAAATCACCTGACGACTCTAACTGAGCTGAAGATCCAGATTTCTTGATCGTAGGCACCTTTTTAAATCTGAAAGAAGATAACCCAAAGGAATAAAGGTTCGGTGAGCAGCCTTGACCTCACAAGCAGAGAAAATTATGTTCACCTGGTGACTCCAACTTAGTGGCGAAGACCGTGATCTCTACAGGCCACTGCTATAATGGAGAGGGTATGCTATCCCAACTGGGATGATCATGGCCCTCTAAATATCTCAAGTTACCATGAAATTTTTGAAAGTGACTTGAAAATAGTGACAAAATACGATGGTACTAAAGGAATGGCCTTGGAACACCTTGAATATCTCATCGATTTAAGGTCCATATTTGACATAATCCACGAAGATGTCATGGTCAGGCTCATGTTCCTATCTCTGGAAGGAAAGGCATTGCAATAGTACAGACTACTCAAGCGTGGAAGCATATGCTCATGGGATGACTTAGCGAGAACACTACTCGAAGCATTTGATGGCTCCCAAGATCCCTTCCAGCTTTTGACGTACCTCTACACCATCAGGAGAGCACATCTGGAGAGCGTTACGGACTTCAATGTCCAATTTTGTAGAAGTTGGAAGAGAATTCCAGGAGGGGTCCAACCGATGCCCGCCCAAGCCCATCTCTTCTATGTTTGGGCCTTTCACCCGGACATGGGCCTCCTCTTACTGCAATCAGGAGAACGAAGGTTTCCTCAAATTTTTAAGGAAGCAGTATGAGCAGAGCAGCTCCTGCTCCTATCTGGAAAGTGGCAGTGGGGGAAACTCCATCAATTCCTCCAATAATTGTTGCTCCTGTCTATCTTGCACAATATTCATCATGGTAGACCCTTCATACTGAGTAGATGCCTGAGTTGCAGTCGTTTGTAGCTCAAGAGGCGGGTTCCATCCAAGCCCAACAATGGCAATATGTAAGCTTTGCTCCAACAATGAGCAACATGGTTGCTTGCAGTCTCCATCAGAAGGTGGGCCGAGGAGAAGAGCAGACTCAAGTGGCGGAACCTAAGAACAAAGAGGGCACATTTTTGCACCCTTTTTGTGTTCCAGTGGATGGCACACAGGTATTCGACCAGAGCCCATTAAGCGTGCCTCATCAGGAGGTTGAACCTAAAGAGATCTTGGAATATTACTCCTTGCCGGAGGAGCCCCGTTACCACATCGAGAGGATGGAAGAACCTGTACCCAACCCACAGTTAGTAAATTCTTCAGTATGCTGGTACTGGTTCCAGCCCCTGCCACAACTAGTGCCCCAAGAGGCCCCTCATGCTACGAACTTCTTTGTCACATCTTTCATCAGCAGTATGGGTACTGGTAGGGGTGACAACCTGCCACGCTGCACTCTATTCGTAGCATGGACAACTTCGGGAGGAAGTGATCTGAACCTCAAAAATCAACTAAAGTTCAATCATATCCGGTCTAGACATTGCAGGTTTGTTGGATAACCACCCGAAGTTGAATTTATGGTGGCGGCATGCCGATTATGTCACAAAAAAATTATGTAAATACTGTAAATAGTTCGGCTGGTAAATAAGGTGTTGCTCAAAGAATCAGGTCGAGTTTTACTTCGGCAGCTAATGTAAAAAAAAAATAAGAGAAGGATCAAGAAAAGACTCCGACCCAATGGATCAAGACTAAGGGTCCTCCCATCGATACGATCTCGTTGCCCCGCGAGCCGCCAAGAATGTTGACAATTTTGTCACATTTCTCAAGGGGTAGAAAAGAAACAAGTTTTGTATAGTGTTGTGTAAATTTTTTGCTTTGTTATTTTTATTTTGAAAAGTTGCAGCAATTTTGGCTTTCAAAGCCACCCCTTTGTATAAGAAGTAGAAAGAGAAAAAGCTTCGCTACCGAACAAGCTAGAGAAAAGAGCTTCACCCAAAAGGAAAATGAAACTGCTTCGCACCCGAAGTACTTCCAGCATTGCCTCGGGTGAAAATTTTGTGAAGTAGTTTTGCCAAAGAAAGAGCTTCGCACCCGAAGCACTTCCAACATTGCTTTAGGTAGGATTTGTTGCGAAGTAGTTTTGCCAAAGAAAAATGCAAGAGGACCGATGAAAAGGGCTTCAGGCTCGAAGCATTTCAAAACACTGCTTTGGGCGAAAATCATCAGAAGCGGCATTTAGGAGAGCAATTTCATCGAAGGAGAAAAGTCTGGGCCATGATTCAAGTTTGACCAAGGTAAAAGGACGTCAGGCCCGAAGCATTTCCAACAACTACTTTGGCTAGAGGACCAACGAAGCAGAACCCAAAGAAGCATTGAAGAATCCTTCGCCAGAAAATTATCGAAACATCTACTTCGGGCCTCTTCACGCCCGAACCATTTCTACTTCGATGAAAAATCCAGCGAAGCATTCTCTTCGACGAGTTTTCACCCGAAGCATTTTCGACCGAAGTTCTGGCAGCCAAGAGAAACAAAGCAGTTTGAAGGCAGGAATGTGTTTCGGCCGAAATCTCTCCGAACCATAATTTTGAAAAAGGATCACAGCGAAGCACTTCTCGAAGACATCAATGAAGTAATTCAATTGGCAAAGCGGTAAGGAAGAAGAGATCCATTTTGTGAAGTAGATATGCTTCGGCGCTCCCCACCCCCGAAGCAGTTTTGTGAAGCTCAATCCTGTGAAGTACATATCAAAGAGGAGTTTTGCTTCGGCCTAGAACCATTGCAAAGTGAAGTGATGGATGAAGACTTAGCGAAGCGCTTCACGAGCACACGTTCCAAGCCGGGTATCTTCTCGAGGTGATCAAGTGCCTCATAAATGTAATTTTTCATGCCCAGCAAGCCCGCTGCTCATTTTTGGCAATCAAAAGCGAAGTATCAAGCCATGATGGAGAACCCAATGAGCATGGCGGCCACTCCAGCACTGCACCCAGAGACCAAGGACGTCCAGACGGCTCATCAATGCACCTTTCCATGGTTGACCCGGTCACAGTTGCCAGTTTTGGTAACATATTTGAAAGCTCAGTCGTGAGATCGGAGGAAGGCCAAATTTTTAGAGCTCAAGGGCGTACTCTTCTTTGCTATGTAATTATGATTCAGAGGCCCGGGTCCTCTATAAAAACCTAGGCATTGTAATGGAAAAAGAGGGGGGAACTATCTGCTAGAAAGCTACTGTAACTTGATGTCCTACGATTAATACTAAGATACTTTGAGCTCAATTCTTCTCTTTTATGATGCCTTCTATGCTTGATTCTTCTATCTCTCCTCGTTTGTATGCTGGACGCTGAACTCTGCGTCCGGTGTGCGATTGGGGACAGTGTCCTAAAACTCATTCGAAAGGATACATAGGAGTAGAAAAGTGTCATGTTGGATTTCTTTTATACTGCCTACCTTGCTTGATTCTTTTATCTCTCCTCACTTGTATACTAAGATGCTAAACTTTGCGTCCGGTGTGCGATCGGGGACAGTGTCCTGAAACTCATTCGGGAGGATACATAGGAAGGTTGATACTACATTTCTTTCGTTTTACTCTCGGTGTTCTTTGATTTTATTCAGGTGTCAGTTAGTGATCGTGCTTCCTGTTCTCTCCCACCTTAAATCAACAATCTCTCTTCCCTTATCCCTTTTTTAGTTTATTCTTCTAACCCTTATCCCTTTATCTCTTTCTTGCACTCTTATCTTCAAACCCCAAAGTAGTTTAGCATAGGATCCAGCCTTTCTCTGGATATTGGCATGAGGGGCATCTCTTCCCCTCGGCCTTTCAATGTTGGTCCAGGTCTAGGGCGTGTACACTTATACAAAATCCTTACCTAGGCAGATCTGATGACCAATAGGAACCATTCTATTATGGAAATGGTTCGTTGTATGCTCACAGTAGCTACTCTTGGGCAACAATATTGGGCAAAAGCTGTCACCACTTTAGTATATCTGTTGAATAGGGCACCCACAAAGGCCCTAAAAAGAATAACTCCATAGGAAGCATGGTGTGGCCGTAAACCCTGCATATCTCATCTTCGTATTTTCGGGTGTCAAGCTTTCATGCACATACCAAAAGAGAAAAGGAAGAAGCTAGATGAGAAAACATTGAAATGCATTTTTATTTGCTATGATGAGCACTCTAAAGGTTATCGTTTGATAGATCCTTTGACCAAGAAATTTCATGTCAGTAGAGATGTTTTTGATGAAGCTTTCACATCATAAAGCACATCTAATGTATACCTATATCTTGTGGAATCTAAGGAAGAGAAGTTTCCTTCGTCAACACAAACAGGAGGTCCTTCCACCTCTTCTTTATCACCACAAAATAATAATCCAAAATGGTATACAAGTACAATCAAAGATGCAAACTTATCCACTCCACCAGATTTGACTATGGATATACCTCATACTCGTAGTATGGCTAAAAGAGAAAGAGCAACAACAAAGACTAGTGAGGTTGATGATCTTTGTCAATATTTTGAGGAACTTTTTGTAACTCCACATAAAGAAACAGAGGATATGGATATAGATGATGACAGGGTGTTTATGTCTTCAATGAATGAACATGAACCTGTTTCTGTACAAGATGCTCTTAGCAAGCCACAATGGAAGGATGCTATGGATGATGAGTACAAGTCTCTGAAAAAGAACAAAACTTGGGAGCTTGTCGATCTACCACAAGGAAATAAGTCCATTGGATGCAAATGGGTATATAAAGTCAAGTACAAGGCATATGGGACAATTGATAAGCATAAGGCTCATCTTGTTGCAAAGGGCTATGCTCAAAAGGAAGGCATTGACTATGAGGAAACTTTTGCACCTATTGCTCAGATGACCACAATTCGAGTAATTTATGCCATGGCAGCACAGTATGGGTGGAAAATTCACCAAATGGATGTCAAGAGTGCTTTTCTAAATGGTGATCTCCAAGAAGAAGTATACATGACTCAGCCTGAAGGATTTGTACGAGAAGGCCAAAAGCGAAAGTGTGCAAATTGGTCAAATCCTTATATGGCTTGAAACAAGCTCCTCGAGCTTGGTATATAAAAATGGATAATCACCTCCTACAGCATGGGTTTAAGAGATGTCCGTCAGATGCAAACCTCTATTTTAAGAAACAAGGTTCTAAAATAGTGTTGCTTGTACTCTATGTTGATGATCTGCTCATTACAGGGAGTTCAAAAACTGTGATCTCTACTGTCAAAAGAGACTTGTGTCAATATTTTGAGGTGTCAGATCTTAGACTTCTACATTATTGTCTTGGTCTAGAAGTAAGCCAGAAGGAGCACTACATCAAAGTGTCTTAGAAAAAATATGCCAAGACATTGTTGGAAAAATATCGCATGACTGATTGCAAGACAATGACAACTCTGATGGAGACATGAATTCAATTATCACGATATGATGATTCACCTCAGGTAGATGGTACTATCTATTGACATTTGATTGGGAGTCTCATATATCTGACCAATACTAGGCCAGATATCGTATTTGTTGTCAAATATCTTTGAAGGTTCATGCAAGAGCCTAAGACCACGCATTGGAAAGCAGCAAAACATGTTCTTCATTATGTTCATGGTACTATGGAAAGTGGCCTACAATACAAGAAGAATAACAAATTATTTTTGCAAGGATACACGGACTCTAACTATGTCGGGTCATATGATGATCGTAAGTCAACTTTAGGATGTATTTTTCATCTTGGATCCATTCCTGTCTCTTGGCACAGCAAGAAGCAACAGGTGGTTGCTCTTTCATCAACAGATGCAGAATATTGTGCTGCACATGAAGCTGTATGCGAAGTGATATGGTTGCATCGCATTTTGGCAAGTATGGGTCATCCATCAAAATATCCAATACACTTGTTCTACAACAACCAAGGTGTTTTGAAACTTGTTAAGAATCCAATACATCATGAGAAAACCAAACATATTGACACACAATGTCACTTCATTCAATATGAAGGTCCAAAGCACCGAATTTAGCTTCAGTACATTCCCACCGATGCTCAAGTTGTAGACATTTTCACTAAGGCACTTGCTCGTGTCAAATTTGAATTGTTTCGTAGCTCTCTTTGTATTGCTAAATGATGTAATCAGGGGGATGTTAGTATAGCTAGTAGTTATCTTATTACCCAAATAATGTAATAAGGGGGGATGTTAGTGTATCTAGCATACTATTATTATTCCATTCTTTGGCATACTATTGTAACTACGCCTCGGGAGGGAATTCTAGCATAAGGAAGGTAAGCTTCTTTAGAATTACAATTCAAAAGTAATGAATGCAATTTTGAGAGGTTTGCATAGAACAAAATCCATAAAAGTTATGCATTGTAAAGATGCACAAGTAATTTGGGATAAATTGCAAAGTATATATGAAGGAGATAAAAGTGTCAAAAAGGTAAAGATACGAAATCTCAAAGGACAATTTGAAGAGTTAAGAATGAAGGATGAGGAAAACATTAGTACTTATATACTTCGGGTTGATGAGGTTGTTAATGTTATGCAAGGACTTGGACTTAATGTTGAAGAATCAGATGTTTGTCATAAGATCTTAAGGTCTCTTCCAATAAGGTTTAGTGAAAATATTTTAGCTATAGAAGAAGCAAAGGATGGTGATTCTTTGACAAGAGATATGTTACTTGGTATTCTTACAACTTTTGAGTTAAGAACAAAAGAGGAACCTAATATATGGAAAGAAGTAGTATTCAAAACTACCAAGAAGACAAAGGGCAAGAAGTAATATTCAAGCAATGAATCATCGAGTGATGAAGTAAATTATGGCAGAAGGAATAAGGATTCAATAATATTTAAAGATGTAAAATCAGTTAGATGTTTCAATTGTGGAAAGTATGGTCACTATGCAACTAATTTTCAAGAAGCTAAAAATAACAATGATGAAAAAAAATAGGATCACAGGAACAAAGAATCAGAAAGATACAGGTACTAAAAGAAAGGTAAGGATGGACAAGGCAAAGAAGGAAAGAAGATCTTTCAAAGACAAAAGAGGGGCTACTACGTAGACAAGGAAAGTAAGTACTCAAGTGATAGTGATGATAGTTTTTCATATAATGATAAATATGAAGTCCTATTTTTGATAGAATAAAAATAAGAAGTTAAGAAAAGGTCACCAATAATTCTCAAGTATTTTAGATGTGGTAATTTTCAACATATTGAAGATAGTTGTACAAGGAATGGTTTTAGCTTTGGTGATGATGAATATGATGATAAACTTGAAGGACCAAAAGAGAATATTCTAATGGTACTAGAAGAAGAAGGAGGTGATCCTTTAGAAAACAAGTCAGAAAATGAAGATGTTTTCAAAGGCAAACAAATAGAAGAAGAATAAGAAAAAGGAGAAGTTGATCTTGAGGCAGAACTTGTTTTTGCTCTTAAAACTTTAAAGAATGTAAGAATGCAAAAATCCCAACTTGATTTTTAGTTTCAAGAATGTGATGAAGAGAGAGGAAATATTATAGAGGATCTAAACAAGTCAATGGATAAGACAAATAAGTTTAAGTATAAGCTAGAAGCAAACGTCTTAGAATGTGAAAGGTTAGAACAAGAAGTAGCTCTACTAAGGGAAGAATTAGAAAAATTCAAGGATAAAATACACAAGTTTAGATTGAGCTCAAATATTGTGGATAAGATAATCAAGGTACAAAGAAGGTCAACAAACAAAATAGGTCTTGGTTTTGAACAAGCTCAAAATAAATAAGAAGAAGAGTCAACCTCAAATTCTGAAGAAGAAGAAACTTCGAAAAAAGAAACTTCAAAAGAAGATAGTGTAAGAGAAAGTGAGACTTCTGAGGATGTTTCAGACAAAATAAAGTTCAACAAGGAAAGGAACAATGCACAAATAAGAAACATATGGAACAAGAACCAACATAGAGAGAAAGAGACTAAGATGCCAATGAGGTCAAGGCAAGGAAATTTCAATGGATGATGTTTATCATGTCATAGATTTGGGCACATGGCTTCACAGTGCAAGACACATGAAAGATAGAAGTATGGGAAATTTAGAAGCAGATAAATTTTCCATGGGTATTGCTACTCATGTAATCAGTTTGGTCACAAGGTAAATAATTTCAAGGTTCATAAAAGGAACAGATATGGCTTCACCAGGATAAATCCCAAGGCATTTACACCTCCAAGGAATAATAATATTAAGTGTTATAAGTGCAATAATGATGGACATACAACAAAGTGGTGTAGAGCAGACATTCCAAAATCAAGCATGAATAGGAACAAGAACATAAATATGGACATGGACATGAACATGAACAAGAATAGGAATAGGAATATGGATAGGAACATGAACATGGACATGAACAAGAATAGTCAAAGGAATCATAAGGATCATATGAGAAGGAAAGAGGAAAAAGGTAAATAACAATGCTTGTTGGGAGTAGAAATACTCCCACCCTAAAATTAACCACCTTAAGAGGAGGTGGGGGAGGGGCTAAGCTAAAAGACTCATTCTTAGCCTCGAGCCCCAAAGGTGCCCTTTGCAATTTATGTTAAAGGGAGAGATATTCGAGTAAGGGGAGGATATTTGGTTAAGGAGAGAGCATTGAGTCAAGGGGAGCAATTTCCCAGGGGGAGCAAAACAGGAAAAAGTATTTGGGTTGCCATCAATGACAAAGGGGGATATTGTTAGACATTTTGAGTAGATAAGTTGTCATTGATGTCAAGAGTGAGTGGTCATTGATGTCAAGATTGCAACACTAGTCAGTGGTAGTTTTAGTGGGCAACATCAGTTTTAGGTTCTCTAGTTTCAGTTGATCAAGACCCAGTTCTAGGAAGTCAAAAGTGGTCCAAAGTGCAAAAGAAAAATCCCAAGTGAATAATATTATAATATCTTTTATAATATTATTAAGGGAAGTTTTAAATTAATTATTAATTAATTTTAATATTAGTTATAAGTTAATTTATATTAATTTTTAACTAACCCTAAGGTGGGTTATTAAATTTAATTCAAATTTTGAATTTGAATTTCTAGCACTGACGTGGGAAGCAAATTTACCATGTGTGTATAAAATGGAAATTACCCACCTTACCAAAATCTCCAATGCTTTCAAATTAAAATCCTATGCTATGCGAGTGTTTGCGAATCGTGGTGTGCATCAAAGAATTTTTAATTTTTAAGGTGCTTAGAAGAGACAAAATTATTTTACCCACCAATAAGGGAGTCTTGGTCACCAACTGTTGGTAGATCAGTTGGCAACCGCAACAATAGCAATTCGTGAGGACAACGACAAGCATAGGTTCGAATCCCTACAGAGGATCATTTTTGTTTTGTGTTGAAACACGACGGAGTAAGGTTGGGAAGGAAGTTCACCTTCTTTCACGTGGATGCCTCTAGCCCACACGGTGGGCTCCAAAGCACTAAGGTGCTTGGCACTTGGGGAGATGGCGGTTCGAATCACACTGAAACCCTTTTGGATGATAACAAAGGTATGCATTAAAATTTGAGCACTGAAATTTTCGAAGGATCTAGTTGAGGTATTAAAAATTAATTTTTGCATATTTTATATGGTTCATAAGGTTTTTTTGGGGAGTTATAAGGTTGATGCAAAATAAATTTTTGATGTTATTTTTTTTAGAGGGTGAAAAGGAAATAAAGGTGCTTTAGGAAGATTTTTTGAGGTTTTTTTGGTATTGGATATTATTTTAAGTTGGAGATTATAAGGTGTATCCAAATAATTATTTTCATGTATGGATTTGATGAATGTTAATTACAAGGAGCAATAAGGTGTATTTGAGATTTGTTTATTTTTGTGTCTAAGGAATATTTGATAAAGTGTTAAGAGTGAGATTTTGTCATCTAACCATTGAAATTGGAAAGAAGGAAATTATGATTTAGACAGGTTTTCCAAGGGCACTTCTACATCAAACAAAAGGTATGGGCACATCTTCCTAGTGAGTGATTGTTGAATGTTGTGAATGCAAAGTTCGAGTAAAAAGGATTATTTGGTAAGCATTGTTGAGTGTGTTTTGAAATAATGCTTCAAGGTTTTTTGGAATTGAGAGTTGTTGATAAAACCTTGTTTTATAAGCATAGTTTTTGAAGTGATTAATTGAGTGAAGAACTTGAAAGAGGGGTTGAAAAAAGAAAGAGTATTATTGTTATGTGAAGATTATTTTATAAACATTATTTTTGAAGTGATTGGTTGAGTGAAGAACTTGAACTAGGGTTTGCAAAGAACATGAGTATCATTGTTATGTGAGATTGATTAATAAGCATTGTTGGAAACATTTGAGTGAGTGTTCATATGCTTGGACTAGGGTTTGTGAGTAAGGATTATTTTATTGAATGTTTGGTTGAGTAGAGTTGGTTGAGCCTAGTCAAGTGGATGTGTTGAAGTGATTGTTCAATTCCTTTGAAACAAATTATTCTATATTCTGAATTGAGTTGTGAAAGTGATTGAAAGTTAGTGAGTGTGAAGCATATTGAGTCTCTAACAATTCTCTATATGTTTCTAATCAAGTTGTGAAAATTATTGAGAGTTTGTGAGTGTGAAGCATATTGAGTCTCTAATAATTCTCTATATGTTTCTAAAAGAGTTGTGAAAGTGATTGAGAGTTTGTGAGTGTGAAGCATATTGAGTATCTAACAATTCTCTATATGTTTCTAAAAGAGTGATTGAAAGTAATTGAGGATTGTGATAAGTGTGAAGTATATTGAGTCTCTAACAATTCTATTTATGTTTCTATGAGTTTGGATAAGTTCTAGTGAGGACTTATTGAGTAGATTTGGACAAGTTCTAGTGAGGACTTGTTGAGTAGATTTGAGGTAAGTCTTAGTGAAGACTTGAGAGCAGATTAGGCAAGTTCTAGAGAGGACTTGTGGATATATTAGTGTGAGATTTTGTGGAAGCTTACAAGGCAGATTTTATATAAGTCTTTGAGAATACTTGTGATCAGAGTTGATTGATTGATTTGTTTAAACCTTGAGTTAAGGTTTGGGGCAGATCTAGCAAAATTTATTTGAGATTAAGTCAAGCTTTGTGTTAAGGCTTGAAGACAGAGATTGAGGATAGATTTGTACTAGACCAAAAGACTGTGTTTAGTGCATATCAGAGGATAGATATTGAGGGCATATTTGTGCTAGATCGAAGGACTATGTTTAGTGCATATCAAAGGACAGATATTGAGAATAGATTTATGCTAGACCGAAGGACTATATTTAGTGCAAATTTGAGGATAAAGTTTGGTGTAAATTTGAGGACAAGTTTATGCCAGACCAGAGACATATTGAGCAGATTTATACTAGACCAAAGGACTGTGTTTAGTACAAATTTGAGACAAAGCTTTGAAGGTGATAGAGTATAGAGGATGATAGTCTCCAATGGATAGATATCCATTAGCCAGGGTAATGAGGACAGGTGTCTTTAGTGGATAGAGATCCATTAGCCAGAGTAGTGGGGGCAGTAGTTCTTCTAGAAGATCACCAGTCAGAGCTAAGAAGAAATGAGTTATCCTATGGCTAGAGATCCATGAAATTTATTAGGGGATTGGTGTCTCTTTTGGACATAGGTCCATAAGCATTGTAATAGATAAAAGATTCCCAAGAGATTAATTGAGAAAATTTTAGTGAAATATTTTCTCCGTGGAGTAGCCCACATTGGGTGAACCACGTAAAATTGGTGTCTCTATTGTGTGTGGTGATTTATGCATTGCTTTGATTACTTTTGTTGATATTTCTATCTATACATTGCATAATATTGATTGAAAAAGAAAAGTAAAAAGTGGTCTTATATTGTTCACCCCCCCTCTCAGTATAAGCTTGTTTTCTTCACATTTCATAGAAAATAATTGTTATTTCATAAGGATGAATGGTTGTAGGTTCATTTCATAGAAAACAATTGCTATTTCATAAGTATGAATGGTTGTGTTCATTTCATAGAAAATAATTGCTATTTCATAAGAATGAATGGTTGTGTGTTCATTTCATGGTTGCGAGATTCTGCCATAATCATGGATAAACAATTTTAACAATTATAGTTCTGATGGGCTGTCATTAAGCACATAATTAATTCTCAATGAATTTGTCAATCTAGGGTGGTGTCCAAGGCTATTTATGAGAGAAAGTTCAAGCAGGGTTGTAGTTCAGTTCATTTGGAAGAAGCAGGTCTTATTGGTGGAATTGATTGTGTGGGGGTTTTGTGTCACTTCTACCCCTAAGTTGCATAAATTGAACTTTAATCTATTTGCAATAATGAAAACTAATTGCTAATTACAGAAATGAAACCCTAGTTACAGTTGCAAGAATGAAATCTAATTAAATTGCAGAATTGAAACTCTAGTTATAGTTGCAGAATTAAAAGTCTAATTAATCTTGCAATAATTGAAATGAAGCATAAAAAATAGATCCTGTCAATGCTCTGTAATAGAAGGTCGTCAATCTTTTGTGCAGGGTTTTGACAGCAAAAACAAGAATGTAGGGAAATTACAGAAAACTTGTAAATTTTTAGAAATGGAAATTTGCAGTGAATTGGAAAGTTGCTAGGAATGAAAAGAATAACCAGATCTACCACTAATCATATCAAAAAAACATTATGAACAAGAATTAAACAACTAGGAATGTTAGTTGTGCAAAAGAATCAAGCTCACAACTTATTCTGCTGTAGAAAAATTAGAATAAAACCTGTCTGTCAGTCCTCCTCCTAGGTCTGGAAGTGGCAAACCTCTTTTCTCAAAAGAAGGTTTGAATTCTTCTTTAATTCTTACTCACACTCAGACATAAAAAAATAAATGGAATGAAACTGCACTTTTATTGCTTCAGAAACATAATTACAATTATGCTAAAATCATCATAGTGTCTGAAATCACTATTCTATTATCTCCCTATTTATTTTCTATCTCCTCTATCTAATAGATCAACCTGGATGGGAGCTATCTTTTATAGATGCCTAAAATCTAATTAAAAACAAAAAATATGTTGTTCCTGATATCCTGCATAATTTCCTGGGTTTATCCTAGAAGAGGATCAATTTGATATTTTCCATAAATGGTGGCTTTGGACGGCAAGGACGGCAAAGTTAGATGGGAGATATTTTCCCTTAACTTTATCAACCTTATTATCCCATTTTCCACCACCAAAAGTCAGTAAACAAGTCAAAAGTACTTTCTATTCTCATTTCGAAGAAATTATGTTCATTCGGAAGACATTGTGTTCATTCCGAAGACACTATGTTCATTTCGAAGACACTGTGTTCATTTCGAAGATATTTAGAATGACCATATATGTTGACTCCAAATGGTTTTGGCTGTATTTCTCAGGTGGATTAGCCCTCAGGATCAAATTGCAATAGTCTTCATTCTTCCTTGGATGTGAATTCCATGCCTTGCCATTCATTGGCAACTGGCTGGAATTTATATGGAAAAACCAGTTTTTTGCTGCACAGTAATAAGTCTTTGTACTATTTTCTAAATTTAGATAAACTAATGCTTAATGATCATAAAAATAAGACTAGTTAAGTGTTGTTGTCAACCTAAGCATGACAAGATAACATAAAACTATGCAAGAACTGTTAAAAATTAGAATATAATGTCCTTAACACTTCAATCATGAAGTCAGTTAATACACAGCGTATTAAATCAACTTAACTAGCATATAAGATAATTCACAAGAGTTTTAGGCAGTTTTAACTATTTAAAAAATGCTATAAATGAGGCTTATCTAGGCCTCATAATTCCCCCAACTTATATTAATGAATGCCCTCATGCATTGTAGTGGGCTATGGAGTCACAGATGTCCATACTCATATTACATGTTTCATAGAACAATTTAGTGCCTGTGTAATTTCTCATGAAGGTTTCTGAGTCATTCTTCAAACTAATCATCTGGTTGGAAATCCTCTTAAAAATAGGAGGGAACCATAGTAATGATGGTTGGAGGCCTGAATATGAGAACTACCCAATAATATTGCATAAAGGTATTTCTCTGGATTGAGAAGGCAATGCCTCAGAATGGAAGGGCACTACTTCAAAGTGGAGGGGCACTACTTCATAATGAGCACCTGTGTCTTCATATTCCCTAGATAATCCAAGTAGTAACTGAGCCAAATCCTCCTCTTTATCTGATGTAGTTGATTGTTCTTCAACTTGTGACAGCCTTCTTTTTAGTTTCTCCACTTTCTGCTACAATTCTCTAATTTTCTTTTCATGTTTTTCAATAACATATTATCTTTCCTCAATCCATCTCATTTGTATTTTTATAACACTCTTGGATGCTCTCAGTTGTTTTTTGATGTCCACCTCCTCTTCTTATTTCGACTCAGAACCTAATACTGACAAATCAACTGTAGTTTGCTGCTCAACAATGATCTCATCCTCTCGCTTGCGACCCCTACTCCCGTACAGGAGGTTCCATGAAATTATCTATGATTACATCCAAATTCTCAATGGCTTGTTGCACTTCTATGACATCAGGGCTATCTTGTCTGGTCTTCTCTTCAATCATTTGTTCTTTTATCTCTTTTTGTTGGAGTCTTGTAGACCTCCTAGTCCTTAATGTATATTTTCTCTTCTTGCCCTATTTTCTTAGGGTAAGAGGGGTTGTAGGGATAGCTTCAGGATCTTCACTAGCAACTTCACTCTCATATTCTAACAAATAAATAACATATTTAGAAAAATGAACCCTCTTATATTTTATTTTTCTGCTATCAGTTTCAGCCCTTCTCTTCTTAGTCTGTGAGGTTGATGGTTCTAGAGAAAAATACTTTGTTGCTTTTGCTTGGTGTGTTTCCTTCTCTGCAATAGAATTTTTTTTTTAGCCTTTTCTTCTTCCTCAGTAGCATATATTTTTTATAGAAAAATATGTATCCTCTTCTCCTTCATCTTCTTCTTCAAAAACTATATTAGTCAGGGTAGAATAAAACCTATTAAAGCTTCTAGGGTTTCCCATAAAATTATGTTGGCACACTAGTTTAATAATACCATGATGATGAGGGCTCCTTTTTTCCTCTTGATAATTTTTTTCCATGCTCTGTAGTTCTCGGTGTAGGTATGCTAGAAAATTCACTCTAAATTTAGGCTATTGCCTACCATGCCTGAGGTGGTTTAAAATTTTGAAATGATGCCCTGACAAAATTACATACTACCCTTCACAGGTTGAAAAATCTGGTAACCCATGTGGTTACGTTATTCCAGGGTTCTTGTAGGCTGGCCCTTTTTCATTTTTCACTTCATTTATTTTTTTTGATGTTGATAATACCGCTCTCTTCTGCTCCTACAGTCATCCGCTAGGTCATTGATTTCTAGTTTCTACAAAATTATAAGGTTTTCTCTTGTTCTTCTTCAGAAAGAACTTTTTTTTTTTTTCTACTTTTCCTTGTAATCATTAGCAAATATGTCTTTGAAAATAAAAGATGGCACACTTCCTTATTATGTGCTCTGAACACCTAGCCATCAATCATTGGACATCCTTGCCATCAAATTTTCTTTACTATTTTTAGCTCGTCCATTCTGCATGCAAATTTTCCCACATGAGTGGTTATTAGCAATGAATGGTGGTGGCATGTTTGTTGGTTATTTTACCTGTGATTCTCGTACTTCCTAGATGGGTGCAAAATATGAGATGAATCTAACCGTAAGCCAGCTGACATGTGTCAATGATCACATGGAGTAAAAAAAAATTTGTTGACTATGTCTTTTTCTCCCTCCTTGGATGCCACGTGGAAATAGACTGTTAAATCTTCATTTCGAAGATTATGTTTCATTCCAAAGACTAAGTTGGGCATTTAATCCAAAGATAACCTCATTTCGAAGATAAACCTTCATTCCGAAGACACACCTTCATTTCAAAGACAAACCTTCATTCCGAAGACACACCTTCATTCCAAAGACAAACCTTCATTCCAAAGACAAACCTTCATTCTAAAGACAAAGGCTTCATTCCAAAGATACCATGGTTATTGAAGATACAACAGTCATTCTGAAGTGATAGCAAAAACCAATATTTTTCTCTTTCTCCAAGCATGTTTTGTTTATACCAACTCTTATGAACACTTTTATACTAATGGTTAATTGTCATATACTATATATCAAATATTTACAATGATAAAAGTGCAAGAAACATATATACTTGGTTAAAACAAGTTAATGCAAGTTTTGAAATATGACTGTTTCTGTTGATATTCTGCTGAGGCTTCCTACAACACTTCAAAAATAAGTGCAGTTGGTGAATTTTTACAATGGTGACTCAAAAATTTCAAGGTTATGCATGCCAAAAAACTGGTTTTCATGCATACCAACTCAATAGCGCCTTAGAAAAAGGTTTTCACTGCTGAGCTATTCATTTTTCTCTTTTTTTTTTTTTTTTTGTCTTTTTGATTCTGATTGTGCCCGTGAAGGAATTCATGACTTCCCTGAAATCATGCCCATGAAGAAATTCATAGCCAAAATTTATTCATATTTTTGCTTTCTATTTTTTATAATTTTTTTCTTTTTCTTTTTCTTTTAAGATTCAAAGATATGATCATTTTGAATCTTCATCAGAAGAAAAAGCCTCTTCTGTAAAATGTAACTATGTGAAATACCGAGCAAATTCCACCTTTTTTAGTGGTTTATGGTAAAACTATAAAATATGTCCATTCACCACTAATATCCTCCTTAAATCATCAACTATAGAAAGTTGAACAACTTCATTCTCAAACTCCCCTGGTTCATCCTTGCTGCTCTTAATGTGATCATCATGCCACATTTTCCATTTTTGTTGAGTGAACTCTATTTGGTGAAGTGCTTCCAACCAAACTTCATAAAATGCATTCAATTGCAAAATTTGTTTTTTTTGTATCTGCAACAACTCAATGCCAACTGCTAAAGATGCATAAAATGTTAGTAAAGCATTAGGATGTTGCACCAATATATCAAACAAATTTGCTCCCTAGTTTTTAGTCAACCAACTATTGTTGTTCAAAGGTTGTTTTGGTTGTATTTCAGTTTGTTTTGTACCAGGCTGATTTGAATTGGTTCTTGAAGAATGATGCACTAATAAATTAAGAGAGTAATGATATGGTGGAAAAGAATGAAAAATCTGTATATTTTTACCAAAAACAATTCTTGAAAGAATTAACTTTGATAAATGATAATGAAAAGATGAGAAACAATAATGACATCCATGTGGTAAATAAAGAAAATGGTTTTGTATTGGAATGGGTGATAAATTTTCAGAATTATGTTTTTCATCAGTCTGTAGTAATTTCTGAACAATAATTAGTTCATCTTTAAAATATGAGTTTTGAACATTTTCAGCAAAAACAAACTTTTTGGAGGAATCCAACTCTTCTACATTTTTATTTACAACAATGGAGGCCAAAACTAAAGTATTATTTTCATTTTCCTTATGTGTTCTAAGAAATTGTGGGCTTTATGTACAATCATACTTAGGTGTAATAAGTTTACCTGAAATCAAGTTAACTAATTTTCCACCTTTTTGTATGGTTTTAGGATATACTTTCTTCTTTTTTCTTGGTTTGCTAAAACACATTTCTTGAACAATCCTATTAATGATTGGTACAACTTGAGGTAAAGGGATTGTAACAGTTAAATGTTCTAATTCCTTTATCAAATCTGATTGTGAAGATGTTATTTTTGATATCTCGACTGTTCAAAATATGATACTTTATTTGATGAGATATCTTGTTCTTCTTGATGTGTTTTAGTGTGGTTTATTTTCATGTTCATTCTTTTTAACTTCAATTTCTACACCGATAAGTGAAATAGGTTCAAGCGTGGTTCACCCGAACACAAATGAGTTTTAACACAGTCACTAAAATTTATTAGGGCTATATTTTTTGATTCAACCACGAGACGGGTCCTGTTTAACATGATTTGGACTGACCACGGGTTTAGTTGAAAATATAGGTTGTTTTAATTTTTGTTGTTGTTGTCCGCGATAGAAATTATGGATATAATTAGGCAACAAATTTGATTTTTGTTTTTTTTGACAATGTTGTTACCATTTGTATGTGAGTATGCCCATGGTGGTTGACTCCAACATTGTTGAAGTGGACCTGAAGCATACCATGGCATATACTAAGGATTATTTCCCCAATGTGCAAGAAATTGAGAAGCATTATGATATGGAAATTTATGAAAACTATTCCCTTGTCCTTGTCCTACAAAATTGATTTTTTTCATAGGTTGAGACTGTTTTTCAAATACACTTGTAAGTTCTGGCAATAAACTACACTAATCTGTGGGGTGTCCTAATTGACAAATGCTATATGTAGCAGGTATAAATATTTTGTTCAAAGGACAATCATGAAGAGAGTGTTACTTTTTACATTTTGAACAATAGATGGCTGAAGATTCAGTAGATTCATTTTTTCATCTAATGTTCTATCATGTACTAAAACATCAACCTATTTCATGCATTCTTTCAAATCATGTTTTTCATTACCAATTCTATGTTTTCTATGCCTTGAATGAGAGTAATTTTTACAGAGTTTAATAATTTCCTAACATTTAATCTCCTCTTCCCAAGATGTCCAATGCATCCCTAGATTCATATTGTAGTCCCCTTAAGAATATGACTTTGCAAATTTTAGGTTCAACACTTCCACATCTCTTATGAACAAAAGAAAATCTGTCTAGATAATCTTCTAAGATTTCATTTTCCTCTTGTTTCATTGTAATAATTTTATCATTTTGATTCTTGACTTGATAATATTCTTGGTATCTCTCCAAGAATAAGTTTTCCATCTCCTCCCAAGTTCTAATTGAGTCAGGTGCTAAGGTGATAAACCATCATAGAGCTAACTCTTTAAGAGTGGAAGGAAATAGTTTGATCTTTTGATTGTCATTAGTGTAATCATGAGCTTGACATACAATTTTAAACTCAAAAAAAACATATCAGGATCTTCGGATGTAATTCCCTTGAAATTTGGTAATACTGTAGGTGAAATGACCTTCATGGGAGCATTTTGATTAAGATCTAGTTGGATGGGATTTTGAAAAGTTCTGGCAGGTGCACTAGTTGCACTAGGGTGGAGCACATTGTTGGCTCTACCTTGATTCTCTTGTGAGCCTTCCATTGTAGGTTCCCAAAAACAATTATAAATCTTGTCAAATTTTCTTGATTGTATGGATTTTTCAAGAGAAAATGGTGTTGAACTACTTAATTTTCCTCCTTGTAATGATTTCTCAAAGGATATTGCAGTGCTGGAAGTGGATGATTGGGATTCTTTGAAAATTCCAACATTTTTGGAAATAAAAAATTTAGACATTTTTGACATAATTTCAACCTCTTGTGAAATTTTTCTTCTTGTGGTTTCTTGCTTATTTCCTAAATGGACTAAAATACAATTTACCAATAACAATTACTTATACCAGTCATTACATTCAGATTTTACTCTAAAATTCATAACTTAGCATATTTAATAATTATTGGACTGCTTTTCACCTTCTTACAACACCGTGTTCCCCGACAATGGTGCCAAAATGATGGGCTGTCATTAAGCACATAATTAATTTTCAATGAATTTATCAATCCAGGGTGGTGTCCAAGGCTATTTATGAGAGAAATTTCAAGTAGGGTTGTAGTTCAGTTCATTTGGAAGTAGCAGGTCTTATTGGTGGAATTGATTGTGTGGTGTTTTTGTGTCACTTCTACCCCTAAATTGCATAAATTGAACTTTAATCCATTTGCAAGAATGAAAACTAATTGCTAATTATAGAAATAAAACCCTAGTTATAGTTGCAAGAATGAAATCTAATTAAATTGCAGAATTGAAACTCTAGTTATAGTTGCATAATTGAAAGTCTATTTAATCTTGCAATAATTGAAATGAAGCATAAAAACTAGATCCTATCAATGCTCTATAATAGAAGGTCGTCAATATTCTGTGTAGGGTTTTGACAACAAAAACAAGAATGTAGAGAAATTACAGAAAACTTGTAAATTGTTGGAAATGAAAATTTGCAATGAATTGAAAACTTGTTGGGAATGAAAAGAATAACCAGATCTACCACTAGTAATATCACAAAAACATTATGAACAAGAATTAAACAACTAGGAATGTTAGCTGTGCAAAAGAATGAAAATGACAAGTTCATAACTTATTCTGCTGCAACAAAATCAGAATAAAACCTGTCTGTCAGTCCTCCTCCTTGGTTTGAAAGTGCAAACCTCTTTTCTTAGAAGAAGGTTTGAATTCTTCTTTAAGTATTACTCACACTCAGACATAAAAAAATAAATGGAATGAAACTGCACTTTTATTGCTTCAGAAACATAATTACAATTCTGTTGAAATCTATTACAGATCTGAAATCACTATTCTATTATCTCCCTATTTATTTTCTATATCCTCTATCTAATAGCTCAAATTGGATGGGAGCTATCTTTTATAGATGCCTAAAATCTAATTACAAACAAAAAATATGTTGTTCCTGATATCCTGCAGAATTTCCTGGGTTTATCCTAGAAGAGGATCAATTTGATCTTTTCCATAAATGGTGGCTTTGGACGGCAAGGACAACAAAGTTAGATGGGAGATATTTTACCTTAACTTTCTCAACCTTATTATCCCATTTTCCATCACCAAAAGTCAGTCAACAAGTCAAAAAGTGCTTTCTATTCTCATTCCGAAGAAACTGTGTTCATTTCGAAGACATTGTGTTCATTTCGAAGACACTGTGTTCATTTCGAAGATATTTAGAATGACCAACTGTGTTGACTCCAAATGATTTTGGATGCATTTCTTAGGTGGATTAGCCCTTAGGATCAAATTGCAATAGTCTTCATTTTTCCTTGGATGTGAATTCCATACCTTGCCATTCATTGGCAGCTGGCTGGAATTTATATGGAAAAACCAGTTTTTTGCTGCACAGTAATAAGTCTTTGTACTATTTGCTAAATTTAGAGAAACTAATGCTTAATGATCATCAAAATAAGACTAGTGAAGTGCTGATGTCAACCTAAGCATGACAAGATAACATAAAACTATACAAGAACTATTAAAAATCAGAATATAATGTCCTTAACACTTCAATCATGCAAACAGTTAATACACAACATATTAAATCAACTTAACTAGCATATAAGATAATTCACAAGAGTTTTAGGCAGTTTTAACTATTTAAAACATGCTATAATTGAGGCTTATACAGGCCTCATCAAGTTCACAAGGGAAGCTATTTCATAAGGATGAATGGCTATATGTTCGTTTCATAGAAAATAATTTCTATTTCATAAGGATGAATGGTTGTGTGTTTGTTTCATAGAAAATAATTGTTGAATGGTTGTGTATTTATTTCATAGAAAATAATTGTTGTGTATTCTTCTTTAGAAATATGAATTATTTGTTGTTTTATAAAGTATGGCTATGTATATCTAATTATAAGGATGACCAACTGTGTATTTGTTTCATAGGAAAAAATTATTAATTTGTAGAAAAGAAATGTTGCCTCATAAATTACTACCGTGTATATTTATTTATAAGGATGAATGGTTGTATTCATTTCATAGGGAAATAATTGTTGATTTATAGTGAAATATTATTATTGGTCATGTGCATACAAATCTTGTTGTGTTGTCATACATTCATCCACCCGTGATATTTTGAAAACCTTACTATGTGCATTTCATTCTATGAAACATTATGTAAACCTTGTTATGTTATTATTGGGATTGTGAAGAACTATAAGATATTTGTTGTATGCATCCATGTCATGCCTTCACTCTATGAAACATTATGCAAAGCTTAAAATTGTGAAGGACTATAAAAAATATTATTGTGTGCATTTGAAAATTGTTTTTATGTTTGCTTGGTAATAAGTAAAATCATAATGCATTCTCATAATATCGCCTCAATAATAGCCACTAGATCCCATAATAAAATCAAGACCATGACTTGAGATAAGGTTTGAGACGTTTAGCTTGCAATGGCCTAGATAATAGCATCATTTTCTAGAGGATCATTAAGTCTTTGGGGTAATTCCTTGTTTTGAAATTATGACTCGAGCGTATAAGCCATGATGTATTGCTCATCATGGGATCGTTTAATTAACATAGATCTTGGTAAATTGTAATCATATAAATATCTTTTGTCACATTTCCAAAGCTACCAAAGATTGGCTTTGCTTTTTTGCATCCTTTATATATTTATTTTTAGGTGAGACCCTAAGAGGGCGGTCTTAAACCACCCTCTTAGCCCTAAGAGGATGGTTATAAACCATTGTCTTAGGGTGACCAAAGATGGCAGTTTAAAACCACCATATCAGTGTCTAAGTGGGTGGTTTTATACCACCCTCTTAGGCCTAATAGGTCATAACCCTAATATGGTGGTTCACAACCGCCCTTGTAGTCCTAAGAGGGCAATTTTAAACCACCTTCTTAGACCCTAAGAGAGTGGTTTTTTGAGGTGGTTTTTAGCCATCATCATATATCATGGATTTTTTACGATGCCCTCATAGACTACAGTTAAATCCCTTTTTTGATGTAGTGGTTGTCAAATATAACCACTCTACAGAAGAAGAAAATGATCACTTAGAAGAAGAAGAGTAATATTTGCTACCCATGCTTAGCTAAGCCAAGCCAATGATGTTTGATATGTTTATTCTAGAGAAACCAAATATATGATTAGTCAATATATTGGTTCTAGACTCTACACTATTCCAATCATATAGAAAAGGTATCTCTAGGTGATGAAACATCCTATGAAATTAAAGGTATAGGTGATGTAAAAGTACAACTTGGATCTCACACATGCAAGATAACTAAATTCTTGTATGTTATAGGATTCATTAAGAATCTACTCTTTGTTAATAAATTGCTCAACCATAATTTGAAGGTTGAGTTTGACAAGAGACAAGGATCCAAGGTATGAGTTATTTATGACAAAACTATAAAATCCATGATTATTGCTTATGGTAAAGGATTAGGGAAAATGTTTGAGCTTCATACAGTTCATCATGATAATATAGCTTTAATTGTTAAGTCAAATATCTCTGCACCACTCTGAAATCGATAATATGGTCGTCTTATTACACTACAAAATAAAAACATGGTCATAAGTCTTCTTTATTTGAACAAATATACTCAAATTTTCCATTGTTTCTTAGCTAGAAAGCAACATCAAGCTCCATTTGGATCCTCAAATTTTTTTTATTGAGTAAATACTTCGTATACATATACATATCCGCCATGGGGATTGAACCCGGGTCACATCACCAATAATACAAGTGGCATCCTTGCCGGTAGACCACATCACACGGATCCTCAAAATCTTGAGCTAAAGGGCCTCTCAATTTGGTCCATATAGATATTTGCAAATCCATGTATCTGAGCTATAATGGATTCAAATATATTTCTCTTTTTTGATGATCATACTTCCAAAATATGGGTATTATATTTATTGAACAAAGATGAAGTGTATTCTACTTCAAACAATTTAAGGCTCAAGTTAATAATTTCACAAATCATTGGATCCATATCCTTCACTCAAATTGAAAGAGGGAATTTACCAATAATGATGTTTTAACTTTCCTGAAGAGACATGGCATATGTTGAAAATTGATAGTTGCTTACACACCACAACAAAATGGTGTTGTTGAATGTAGAAATAAAACCATCATGGAAATGGTTTAGTAAATATTGAAATATTCTCAACTTCCACCCTCTTTTTAAGTAGAAGCAATACATATTGTAGTCAACTTTCTCAATCGTGCTCCCACTACATCTCTTGAGCATATCACTTCATTAAAATCATTGACTAGACATAAGCCATAAATCTCTCATCTTTGTGTGTTTTGTTGTACAACATATATGCACATACCAAAGGAGAAGAGATAAAAATTGGATGAGAAATCTCATCAATGCATTCTATTAGGCTATAGTGATGAGTCAAAAGCTTAAAAATTATTTGATCTAGCTACCAATATATATATATATATATATATATATATATATATATATATATATATATATATATATATATATATATAATTAGTCATGATGTTTTATTTTATTAAGAAGACAAATCACTCTCATCCTATTCATAAGAATCTTCATCCAACTCTATTCTAGTAATGCTTCAAAGTGATGACAATGAAGAATATGCTAATGAGAAAATTTCTAGGGATAACAATGGTGAAGATGCAACCAATATTCTCTATCATATCACATACAAAAAATACCCATGTGGTATATTAGCACAATAAGATCCTTATGGATAGATGTAATTCCAAACACATCTACCATAGGACCAAGGACACAACATGGTTCATAATAAGGTAAATATGACCCTAATGAGTACTATTGAACCATCCATATTGCAGGAAGCTCTTCAGTCTAATTATTGGGAGAATGTTATGAATATTGAATATTAAGCATTAATGAAGAACAAGAATTGGGAACTTATTGATATTCCACCATGGAAGAAGGTTATTAGATGCAAATAGATTTTAAAAATAAAATATAAATCAAATTAAAATATTGATAAATACAAGGCATAATTTGTAGCCAAAGGCTATACACAAAAAGAAGGCATCAACTATAAAGAAACATTTGCACCTAAGCAAAAATAAAGACCATAAGGATGATCTTTGCTTTAGTTGCACAATTTGGATGGGGAATTTATCAAATAGATATGAAAGTACCTTCCTTAATGGATACTTGCAAGAAATCTACATGATGCAACTAGAGGGAGCTTAAGTATCATGCTCGAGTTCTTTACATTGATATCGATTTTCATGGTAATATTGGAGCAACACAGATCCTAGCACATCCCTACGTGTGACCAAGATATTTTGCAAGTGGCTATGTGAGGGTTTCACCTGGGTTGAGTGCAAACAGCTCCAAAGGTTGGTTTTTATGGCCTTCAAGCCCTAGCAGCCAATATTTTTGTGGTTTATGCTCAATATTTTAGTAGGAAATGTTGCATGGCATCTAATATGGGTTAGAAATTTATCTTTCAATAGATCATACTGTGAACTTGAGTGACAACGGATTCTAATTTTCTGCACAAAATAAAAGTGAAAACCATACCTTTCCACGACGTCTAGGGCAAGGATTAAATACATCACAAAACAAGTTTCAAGTAGGTGATCAAAAAATGGCTCATATCTCAAGTGAATCTGGTGCTAAGGTGCAACCACAAAATAATTCTACTGTGAAAAACCTTGTCAAGGGTAAGAATTCCGAAGACTCAACCCCAAAAATGAATTTTAGGGATGCCCTCCATGGTGGATAGCCTCAGCCCAATGCTAATATCAATATTAGGGCTTCCCTAAACCTTTAAGAATGCCTAATATTGATCCCAAGAAAACAGAGTCAGGATGTCTTAAACCAGCTGATGGAACTCCTATTGTTAAGCTTGATATGGGTAACATTTAGACTAGCATTGAAGATTTAGAAAAAAGAGGATTAATTTGTCCGTTCATGGGTTTTCGTCCGAGTCTATCTGATTTCAAAGTCTGGGCTACAAAAATCTAGAAAACTAAAGGTGAGTTAAAAATCTCTATTTATCCAAATAGTTATTTTCTTGTTTTATTTGCTAATAATGAATATAGAGAGAAAACTTTTCAACGGGGTCCTTTGTTTTTTGGAAGGGTAGGGCTTTTCATGAAGCCCTGATATACTAAATTTAAAGCCGAATAAGAGATGCCTTCTATAGCTCCCGTGTGGGTTAGACTCTTTGGCCTCCTTATTGAATTTTGGAATCCTACTTTTTTTTCTTCAATTGGAAACTCTTTAGGAAATTTTATGATGACTGTTGATTGTACTCAAAATTTTGAACATATTATTTATGTTTGGATTTGTGTTTTAATGGATTTTGACAAACCCCTACCTAAAAATATCACATTACAATTTGGGGAAGACACTTGGGAGAAAGTAGTGGACTATGAGAACATTCCTTTTCGTTGTAGAATTTGCCATGAATATGGTCATTTGGCCAGTGCTTGCCCAAATAAAATTCTTGATCAAAAGAAAGAAGATATAAACTCAGTAGGTTTCCAAATACCTAAGAAGAAGAACACTCATAAAAAACCAGTTATGAAGGATCAATCAAAGTCATCTGCTAATATGTTTGAAATCCTTTTCACAAATGATATCTCAAGTGAGGAAGAGGAAATAATTGAAATTGAAATCTTAGAAACACAATTTAAATATGAAGGGAAGAAATCAGAGACAAACCAACAAATCAAAGGTTTTCAACAGAAAAAAGGGAGAAAATTTACACAAGAAAAACAATCTTTCAAATGTCAAAACTTTAAATAATGCAGGTCCCAATATAGACTATGTTGAACCATCTAGTAAAATTTTGGCTATGTACAAGCATTCTTCAAGGTTAGAAGCCATATCAGATTCAATTGGAATAAGTCAAGAAATAGGGAAAAAAAATTAAATATGGATTCTAATAAAAAAGCAGGTCGCAAGACCAATCAATATCATAATGTAAAAGAAGGTGAAAAGCTTGTAGAGAAAGGTAAGATTAATGCCCTTCCCAAATTTTTTAGCCTTGGTATTAATGAAGATCATCACTTGGAATATTAGAGGACTCAAAGGGATTCTTTCAAAACAAAATGAAATTAGAAGAATGATTGAGATAAATCATCCACATCTTGTTTTACTTCAAGAAACAAAGATGTTAATGGAGGATATGGACTCAATTGCCAGTAAAATTTGGCCAACTGGAAAAGTGGTTTCCCTTAGTTCCCAAAGGACTTTTGGTGGCATTGTTTGTCTTTGGGACCCAAAAGAGGTAGTTATTCACCATATGGTTGGCAGTTGGGGTTTTTTGGCTATAGCTATTCAAAGTAGACATTCCAACCCAATTATGCTCTACATTACTATTTATGCTCCGACTTCTTTGGAGGAAAAAAGAAGACAGTGGAAGGATATTACTCATATTATCTCTCATTTTCCTGAAGCTTGGATCTTGATCGGAGGATATTTCAATACCATCCTCTCTCTGGATGAGAAGAGAAGGGGAAATAGAAATTTGGACAAAAGCATTGACCTCATGAGAAAATATATTGTAAACCTCCATCTTGTGTATATCCAACCAGATAATGGCCTTATGACTTGGTCTAATAGAAGGCAAGGCTTAGCTTGTATAATGGAGATATTGGATAGGCTTTTGCTCTCTGAAAATTTATTAATCCATGGTCACATTCCTAAAGTGAAGACTCTTAATAATGTTGGTTCGGATCATTGGCCTGTCATGGTGGAAATGTGGAAAACCAATGTGAGTTTCTCTCCTTTTCATTTTCAATTAATGTGGCTTAGAGACATTTCCTTCGGACCTCATGTGCAACAATGGTGGAAGGAAGGTAAACCTAGGCATGGGACTAAGATGTTCTATTTTGCCAAAATACTGCAATACATTAAATCCAAAATCAAGATTTGGAACTAGAAAGAGTTTGGGGATGTTCATAAAAAAAAATGAATTTATTGCTCATCTTGAAAATTTGAATAAGAAAATCCATTTAGATGGCCTCATAGAGAAGATAAGTGCAGATGAAATTAAACACACAACTTAGTTAGAGGAATGGGAAAAAAAGAGAAGAAATCTTATGGAAGAAAAAATCTAGAATTCAATGGCTCAAAGAAGGAGATCGAAACACAAATTTCTTCCACAAATCTCTACTATATTGAAGATCTCACAACTTTATTTCTTCCTTAAAATCATATTTTGGAGATTTTTTTTATACTTGGGATAGCATGAACTCTATTGTTGTTGATTACTTTTCCAATATTTTTGCTGCTACTCCTCTTGACTCAGCTTCACAACAAAATGTTCTTCAAGCAATCCCTTCTCTTATCACTTCTGAGGAGAACTCTATTTTGACTACTCCTGTTACTATCAGTGAGCTTCAAAAAGTAGTTTTTAAAATGCAAAACGGGAAAACCCTAGGTCCTGATGGTTTTCCCATTGAGTTTTACCAAGATTTCTGGGATATCCTTCATGTTGATTTATTAGAGGTGGTGGAAGAAGCCAGGAAATCCAAAGAAATTTTGAAGGTTATCAATAAAACTTATATTACTCTTGTTCCAAAAGCTCAAGAGGTTGATCATATCTCAGCTTTTAGACCTATTGCTTTATGTAATTTTCTAAAGAACACAAGCTTATACTGAGAGGGGGGGTGAACAGTATAAGACTTCTTTTTAATTTATCTATCAAAACAGCTTTCAAACCATTAATATGCAGAATAAGATAGCAGTAATAACAGCAGTAAAAACAGTGTATAAGAAGAAATCCACAATGAGACACAGTAATTTACGTGGTTCACCCAAGGTGGGCTACTCCACGGATAAAACTTTTCCTCTAAAAGTTATATCAAAACCTCTGGGAATCCTTCCCAATTACAATGTTTATGAGCCTCAGCTCAAAGGAGACACCTTCTCCTTAATCTGCTTTGCTAGTGATCCTCTAGAAGACCTCTATCTCTTTTGCCCTTAGCAAGTGGAACTCTTTCCACGAAAGACACCTGTCTTCCCCGCTCCGGTCGGAGATCTCTCGTCCTCAACTCCGTCACAAGCAAGCTAGTCCTCTTTTCTCGCACCAAAACACAGTCCTTCGGTCTGGCACAATTCTGTCCTCTATCTTTGTTCTTTTCTGCTCTTGGTTGGAGAATAACTTTTCACTGTCTGCACAACTACAGTAGCACAGTCTTCTTCAATTATAGCTACACTATCTTCTTAACTTCTACGCAAAAATAGTAGTGTAGTCTTCACAAAAATTACAATAGCACTAATGTTGTTCGACCTTTACAAATGTTCGTTATTACAGCAGTATCCACCTTGCACACTTTGATTTCGGTTACAAAGACTATGTGTAACCACAACAGCACTCTCTGCTCGCACAGTCTTTTCACGAACAACAGTGCTTTCTTCGTGCAAACAACAGCTCAGATTTTGACACTTAAAATATTCAACGAAATGCACCCTAAGGCTGCAATCGAACTTCACTCTCTGCTTTTTCGAGATCGAACCTCACTTGTCGCACTCACTCTACGAATATCACTCTTCAAATGCACACTCAACACCCACAAAAATGCTCAAACAGTCTTCCTTTAATACTCACAATCTCAAGATGAAATCTTTGATCTTTAGTCGGCTATTCAATCTTCTACCACGTCGACTGTAAGACTTTATACTTCGTCGACAAAGGTTAACTTCATCGGCTTCAAACGCCTCTGCTGTTCTGTGGCTTTTCTCACGTGACACTCAAACATGTCGCGATATCGCTATGCCTTGGTCTGTCGTACACCTTGCATTACATGCTGTCGTGAAATCGCTACACTACAGCCTTTTGCTGACGTCATCGTAAATCTTGTCACGATATCACTACGCCTTGGTCTGCAGTACACCTTCTTGGGTTTGTTGACACGAAATCACCACACTATAGCCTTTGCTGACATCATCATGATTTTGGTCACGAAATCGCGACGCTCTAGACTTCAAGGCTTTCTTCTCCGCTATTGTCGTGAAATCTTGACACCTTTGCCTCTTGCTGATGTCATCATGATTTTGGTCACGAAATCACGATGCTCTGGACCTCAAAGCCTTATTCTCTGCACCTGTCACGAAATTGTGACACCTTTGCCTCTTGCTGACATCATCATGATTTTGGTCACGAAATCACGACGCTCTGGACCTCAAAGCCTTCTTCTCTGCAACTGTCATGAAATCGTGACACCTTTGCCTTTTGCTGACGTCATCAGCAACTCTATCACGAAATCGCGACACCTCTTGCTTCTTCATCCTTTTCTTGATTTGCACTAGCAAAAAAGAAACATGTCGCAAAATCGTGACGCTTTCGCTGCCTTAGGATATTTCTTGCCAACTGCTCGCGAAATTGGAACATGTCGCGAAATCGCGGCACTTCCTGCATCCGTACGACTTCTTCGAAACTTGTCACGAAATCGTGACACTTTTTGCCTGCTGTGCTTCTGCCTTCCTGCATGTCGCGAAATCGTGACAGTTTTGGCCAAACTTTCTCTCTCCTCAAACATGTCGCGAAATCGTGACACTTTTTCCCGCTTTGCCTCTGCCTTCCTGCATGTCACGAAATCACGATAGTTTTGGCCAAACTTTCTCTCTCCTCAAACATGTCGTGAAATCATGACTTTCTCTCTCCTCAAACATGTCGCAAAATCATGACAGTTTTTCCAGTAGCCTGTAAACTCATTCTACTTTATCTTTTTCTGGATTTTTGGCAACTGGGCTACTCTGATTTTCTTGGAGACTTACTGACCAACTGAAACCTTCAACAAAAACACATCCTTGGACATAAAAACAAGTTGCTCCAAAAGTTCCTCGACCTCAAAAACAACATCTACCAATAGCTCCTTGACATCAATGACAACAACTAAACTTAGGCAAAGGCAATGTACTCAAGGTACCCAAAATTGCCAACATTTTCTTCTCAAAATCATTACTAAAATCAGCTTTTAGACCTATTGCTTATGCTTTTATAACTATTAATATCATACTTAGTTCTTATCAATGGTAGGCCTTCTCAGTCATTCCCAGCTTCCAGAGGTATTAGGCAAGGTGACCCGCTATCCCCTTATTTATTCATCATTCTTGTTGAATGCTTGGGTAGTACTATAACCAAAAAGAGGGAAAAAAAACCCTTGAGGGAGTTACCATTGCTCATGGAGCTAGACCTATCTCTCATATTCAATTTGTGGATGACTTTACTCTTTTAGGTAAAGCTACAATTAAGGAAGCTTCTAATATTAAGCAAATCATTAGCTATTTTTCTAAGGCTACTAGGCAGTTGATCAATGAAGATAAATGTAAAGTTATTTTCTTTCACTACTCTGCTAGACAGGAATCCATGGTCTTGGATAAATTAAGATTTAAGAAGACCTCCCTTCCAATCACTTATTTAGGTATTCCCATAAATATTCAAAGGCAAAAAAATAAATATTGGAATTTGTTGTTGGACAAAGTCAAGAAGAAAATTGGAAAGTGGACCAACAGGTGGATTTCTTCTGGGTGTAGAATCACCTTGGTAAAATCAGTCCTTCAAGTTATTCCTATTTATGTTTCTTCCATTTTGAATATCCTAAAGGCTGTTATTCGAGAATTGGATCAAATCAGTCATCGTTTCCTTTGGAGTGGTACTAACGAGAAAAGAAAATGGAACTTGGTGAAATGGGATACTTTGTCTTCCTAATAATGAAGGGGGGTTAGGATTCTGGTATTCTATTAATAACAACAAATATTTAGCTGCTAAATTATATTGGAGGATGTTGCATAACCCCAATGCTCTTTGGGCCAATAATCTTCATGATGAATATGTTGAGAATAAAAGTCGTGAAGACTTTGTTCTTAAGACTGGTGAGGATTTGATAAAGAAAAATTTATTTTGGATCATTCGTAATGGTCAACAAGAAAATTTTTGGACAAATTCTTGGGATGGTCACAAGCCTTTGATAACTCAGTTTCCCGATTGGAGGCCTTGGATGGAGGAGCTTCACCGATCTAATTGGATAAAGGTGGCTAATTACTGTCGGTACTATACTGGCAATTCAAAGGTTAGTAGATATTGGATCCCTATTGAGTACTAGCCTATTCAAATCCCAAAAATGCAAAGAAAAGATATCCAAGGCATCCTTCATATGACATCCCTCTCTTGGTCCAATGAAAATATTGTTTTGGATGGAACAACACTACTAAGGGTGAGTATTCAATTACTCAAGGTTATTTGACCTTATGCCATAATAATCCCAACCATTCTTCTGGCATATTTTCTTGATTGTGGGCTCAAAAGCTCTGGCCTAAGGTGAGGTTCTTTAATTGGCTTTTATTACATCGTAGGGTGCTTAGTAGTGAGCAACTTATGAAGCGTGGCTTTCACGGCCCTTTTAGATGTGAAATGTGTGAAGAGAACATAGAAAATCTCAACCATATTTTTATTGAGTGTACTTTAGCCTCTGAGTTATGGAGGAGAATGGCCACTTTACTTGGCTTTCAGTGGTCTAATTTGTTTACTTTTGAACAACTTTGGAGGGATTGGCCTAATCAAGAGGGTGTTGATCATTTTATTAGGCAGTTAGTTTGGATGGGTTCTACCATTATTATTTGGAATATTTGGAATGAAAGGAATAGCCAAATTTTTAATCAATATAGGAAGGATATTCACTATATTTGGCAAAATACCATAGCCAACTTAGTTGAATCAGTCCATCAACTCCTTAATCACCCCCAAAACTCCCACCAAAGATGGGATCAAGTGATGCAAATATTGAAGATTAAATCTTCTAAGGGCAACCAACTTAAAGGGAATGAGAGTATTAGTAATATGGATAGGACAAGAAATTGGCAACCTCCTCCTAAGGATTTTGGAAAAGTCAATACTGATGAAGCCTCTAGAGGGAACCCTAGAAAAGCCAGTGTGGGAGGAATTGGTAGACTTTTAGATGGCTCCTTGGTTTTTACTTTTGCTGAGAATTTGGGTATTCTTTCCAATAACCTTGTTGAGGGGTATGGTATCCTCAGAGGCCTTCAGGAGGCTACTAAGGTTGGATGGGAAAAGGTGTTAGTTGAGTCTAACTCTCAACTTATGATTAATATCTTGAATACTCCTTCTAAGAATCATAAGGTGGATTGGAGAATAAAAAGAATTATTGAGAAGATTCAATTAATCCAGATGGGATTTTTGAAAGTTGATTACAATCATGTGGTCAGAGATCAAAACAAGAGTGTTGATGCTTTAGATAATTGGGCTTTGGACAAAGGTGATCTTACTTGTTATGACCACCCTCCTAGATGGTGGGCTTCTCAAATTAGGGAAGTTCTTCTTTCTATCATTTCTTTGGATGGCTCCAGCTTCAAGGTACCTAGTTTCTTCTTGTTTTTTTTTTTTGCTTCTCTTTGGTTCATTCAGTTTTTTTTAGTTCCCTAGCTCATTCTATTCTTTATTTTGTTTCCTCTTTTGATTCTTGCCTTAATAGTATTTTGGTCTAGATAGGTCATTGTTATGTTCAATTTTTTTCTTTTTTTTTTTTAGTTTTTTAAGGTGGGTGGGTTCTTTTGTTTTGTTTTGTTTTTGTGTTTTTTTTGTTGTTCTTGTGTTTTTGTTGTTTTGTGTTTTTTTTTTTAATGTTTTTTGTTATTTTTCTTGTGTTTTTTTCGTTCTTGTTCTTGGGTTTCTCTTTGTTTGTGTTAATTTGTGTTTTTATGTGTGAGTGTTTTCTATGTTTTTTGTTTTTGTTTATTGTTTGTTGTTGGTTGTTTTTTATTTTTATTTTTATTTTTTAATTTTTTAGGTTTTGGTTGTGTTTATTTTTCATGTTTTTTTTGGGTTGTCTTTGTAGTGTTATGTTGTTTTTGTCTTGTTTGTGTTTTGTTATGTGGTTCTTGTGTTTTTCTATGTGGTTCATGTTGTGGTTTCTTTTATCTTATTGTGCATGTTTGGTTGTGCTTTTGTTTTTGACACACTCAAAGAGCATGTTTTTTATTTTTATTTTATTAATTTTGTTGTTATTTACTTATTTATTTACTTATTTTTAAATTGGTTTTGTGTGTTTGTTTGCTCCTTGAGTATGTCAAAGGTGGTAGGCTAGGTCCGAGTCCTGGGCATTTTTGGCGGAATGGATACCCCTACCTCCTTGGGTCTTACTCGAAAGTGGCATCCCTTTTGGGATGTTTTCCACAAAAAAAAAAATGATGCAACTAGAAGGATTCATCATACCTCAATAAACAAAAAATGTGTATAAATTGATTAAGTCTCTCTATGGGCTCAAATAGGCCTCTCAAGCTTGGTATATAAAAATAGATGAAAATTTTAAAAAATATGGTTTCAAGAGAAATCCATATGATCCAAGTGTGTATCACAAAGAAAAAGGAGAGGAAGTCATGATCATCATTGTATATGTGGATGCTTTAGTCATCATAGAAAGTTCTAAAATAATGATTCTAGAACATAGGATTTGAAAAGCTCCTTTGACATAATCGATCTTGGACTATTACACTGTTGTCTAGGATTGGAGGTGTGGCAGACACATCACCACATATTTCTCACAAATCAAATATGCCAAGATAATTCTTGAGAAGTATCACATGAATGATTGTAAGTCCACCATGACTCCTATGGAAGTAGAGCTACAACTCTCATGGTTTTATTAATACCTCTTTATCACCAATTGGTTGGAAGTCTTATCTACCTAACTTACACCTAACCAGATATCAAAAAGGGTATTATGATATGTCCAATGTACCATTGAGTACTACCTATAATTTAAGAAGAGTGATTAGTTCCTCTTAACCAGCTACACAGATGCAGATTATACATGATGTATTGATGACCAAAAATCCACATTTGGATATGTATTCTTTCTAGGATTTGCATCTATATCATGGGGAAGTAAAAAATAATATATAATTGCTTGATATTCCATCAAAGTATAATATCGTGTTGCATGAGAAGATATCTATGAGGCTATATGGTTGAAATGAATCCTAGAAAGTATGGGTGTGCCACAAAATAAACCAACAACCATGTATTACAATAATCAAGGTGTGGTGAAACTTGTTCAAGTATTCCATGATTAGACCAAGCATACTGATTTTTAGTTCCACTTCATACAAGAACATGTTTAACAACACATCATTTAGCTCAAATTTTGCCCTACCCAAGAATGTGTAGAAATCTTCACCAAACCATTTGGATGAAATAAGTTTGAATCATTTTGATATTTCCTCTCCAAGAAAACCTAAACTATGATGTAATAAGAGGAAATATTAGGAATTATTACCATCATAGTTGTATTGACATAATAATAAGATTAGTTACAACCACCACTAACAAGATCTATGTTTGTATTAGTTAAGGGTACTTATTGTCCTCGTTTGGAGGTTGTTACATGAGATTGTGTATCTGCTTTGTATTTAGATACCCTCTTATGAATAAAGTAAATATTGAAGCATAATGAACATCAACAATAATATTTTTTATCCAATCCCCATATCCATTTTTGTGATGACATTAATGATAATTTATGAGTCTTCCTCAATTGAAATATATTTTCATCATTTTTTAATTGTAATTTTAATCTCTATAAGAAGAACCCTAGCATTTGCATAGTTGTTAGTTGAAGTTCCATATGGTTCTAAGTGAAGATAATTTTGCATTTATTGTTTCAAAAACACCACCTTTGCTAGCTTTTTCTAGATATTTTAGAAGCACCATCAAAATTAATTTTGATAAACGCAATCTCTAGAAATTTTTATTTTACCTTAGATCAAACTATATCCTTCATTTTAATGTTATTATCATAGATAATTCTTCCATGTATGTTCATATCCTATAAACAAGTTGTTAACACCTCTTTTTCTATACTTGAGACTTTCCATGATGAGCACCATATCTATAAATATTATGCAAGAGAGGCAATAATATGGTTGTAAACTTAGGTATGATTTTGATATTTATTTTAAAATTTTATATTATTCCTTTCAAACCATAAATTCCAACAAATAATACATAGTGCTTTAGCTTTAAAATAATTAATACAATATTTGTCAACTCTGTCAATATTGATGAAGCTATCCAATATGTGTTCATATTTTTTAAAAAGAAAACTCTGAATTGATGGTTTTCTAAGCCTTAATACTACCTTAAATATCATAGGTTAAATATCAGAGGATTGAATATAATGTAGCCACAATATAATAAGGTCAAGATAATTATATTAGTAGAATAATAAGAGTAAATTAATATGTAAATCAAATCTAATAATATATCAGATAACATTCAATAATAAGAAGCAATATAAATGTAAATAGCCTGAATCATACATGTACTAAGCATGTAGAACAAATTAAAATATTAATTTCTCAAAATGTATGCAATATTTATTACTCCACTTTATCTTAAAAATATGATATGATGATACTATCTTCTTCTTCTATGGAGTACTATATAGCCATAGTAGAATGACTCTTTGGATACTTGACTATTCATTTCCATATGCCAAGTCTCATGAATCTTGGCTTCTCTACTTAACACTTGCATACTTGATGAACACTTGACTCTATAATGTATGCACACCTATACAAGACTCTTACACTTCCATAACTTGCACACTCTAAACTAAGATGCTTGTACACATATTTACATTACATATTTGCACTCTTACATATAAGTGCATATCTTGTACATTCACATTTACATAAAGGGAAAAATTACTCACACTCTATACTATGATTCAAGCCTAATATAATATTTACATATGTACCATGAAGGTACCATGGGGATATCTTAACATATACCAAATAATGTAATATACTTCAACACCCCCATGTATTACATTATTTGGTTATTGAAGACTTTAATCTTCAATCATAGTCTTCATTATTTAAGTTACCTTGCAATGCATATAATCTTCTGCTTGATCTCCATAAGGTTCATCTTCTTGCTTAGTTTATGCTTTGAGTTTATCATCAACTTTATGTTCTTCAGTATTTGTAGATTCAAGAATACAAGCTTCTTAAACTCTGTTATTGTCATCATATTCTTGCATAAGAATATTTCTTTTGCCTTTATCCTTAGAATAATATGATTATTTATTTTCTTATATAATAGCTTATAAATATTCACATAGAGCATCATAATAAATTCTTGATTTATATGAACTTGGAATGTCAATTACATGAAGAATGAAATATCCTTTCTAGAAATGATTCGCCTATTTCCACCTTTTTCTTAAGAGATTCAATCAAACTTTTGGTTTCACATTTTCATCTTTATGAAGCTTAAGTGTAAGCAATGTCATATACATTATGCTACCAATATCTAGAGATATCATGATATTATTCTTTCCATCATCAATTTCTTTAATAAGTACTACATGCAAATAGTATTCAAATGTTTCAAAATTTTCATCTATGGCTTCACTATAGATTAACTTTGAAACTATGTCTATCTTTCCTTTAGATTTTTCAATCAAATTTTTAATCCCAAATTTTATGACATCTATGTTTTCTTTTCTAATCATAGAATCCATATTTTTATCCATAAAATTTGTATATTTTGATCCTTTTGAAGTAGACAACCTTATAACTCCTAAATTAAAAAAAAAAATCAAACTTTCTAAATTAATTCCTATGAGGTAGTAAACCTTGTCTCTCTAGTTTTAGAAACTAAAAATAAATCTTTGCAAATTTATATTTTTCTAAGTTTGATGTTGAATACCTTTTATCTCCCAAATATATAAATTTGCAATAAACTCAATAAATTCAAATTTGTCTTTTTTTTTCAAAAACTCAAAAATAAAATTTTCAAAAACTTTTAAATATTCTTTCAAAAAAAATAAGCAAATTAACTAGTTGGTTGACATCCTTATTACTACAACATTTTTAAAATATACTTAAATAAATGACTAAAAACAAACCATATTAACCTTATCTAAATACTTCAAATAAAACTTAAACTTATCTCTCCAAATAATAAAGACTTAAATAAATCTTATAACTCCTTATTAAACTTATCTCTCCAAATAATCTAAAATGTAACCTTATAAACTTTAGACTTCAAAGTAATTTAAAAAACCAACTAACCTTTTTTGCATGAAAACATCTAGAACTTCTTTCTCCTACTCTGTTTGTGCTCGATATTCTCCAAATTTGGCTATTCCTTCTTTCAAGCTTTTGAGATGCAGTTCATCTTCCTACACTTGTATGTTTGAATGAGAAAGACAAGCATTTAATATGCTAACACTTTGATCTCTAGCATAACTTTATTTGTAGATGTTATATTGTTATGAATTCTTATTACATGCATTAAATATATTGATGCTCTCTATTGTAACGCTAACTGGAATTGAATTTGAGTTGCTCTTAGCTAAAAACTTGTATAGCTCTTAGGTGTAACATTGAATGGACATGTTGCTCTCAAGTGTAATATTGAATGGGCGTGTTTCTCTCAGGTGTAACATCAAATAAACATGTTACTCTCATATTTAATATCAAATGAACGTGTTACTCTCAGGTGTAACATTCAAGCATTACTCTCCTTCTACTACTTGGATGCAAATTCTATGCATTGGTTAATATCCCAACATATAATGCTTGAACTTCTCAAATTTAAAATATTGTGTTGCTTCTCCTACTTGAACCTTAGACTTATCAACTCTACACTATTGTAACCCAAAATGCTACACATTGTCTCTATACTTTTATCTTGGTAAACTTTGTAGATTTTATTCTCTTGGCTTAATATTCTTTTCACTAATATGTTGTTGTTTGTTGACTCTAGTGCATTGCAAGTTTTCTTACTCATGATATTGAACAATGACCTTCATGTAAACCTTCGCTTGGTTCTAATATAAGCTAACTCTCAAAATGATTCATTGCTACCTTTCAAACTAAGCCACTTGGTTATGATAGGACTTTCCTGATTCTCTTATACTGCTACATTCTCTTAGATGTAGATCTATTTCCATATTGCTTACATTGCAAGCTTCTTACTCGGGCCTTTGTGTTACACTAGCTTTGTTATGAGCTATTCTCTTATGTTATTCTTTGAACCTCCTTAAGATTTTATTTATTTTTTAATGATCGCTTGGTTTCCTTGAGCTATTCTGGTCTCTTTCCAATTCTCTATAAGATCTCTTCAAGCACTCCTTTATTCTATATCTTAGGTTCTTCTTTATTCTTGATATGGCTACTGTAAATCTCAATTCTTTATATGACTTGTAACCTCTTTTTCTTCTTTCCAATACAAGGGCCTTTGGACCTCTTTCTTTGAAGGTTATCCAATATCTCTCTACAATGACCACTTTATTTTTTACAACAATCCTCAATATGGGCCTCTTTATCTTTTCTCTAAAAATATTTTCTTCTATATAAGGCCTCTATTATGAATCTATTTTAATCTCTTATCCAATGTAGATTCAATGCTTGAAGTTAGAACTATATATCTATCTCAATACTGATGTAACTTTCTCAAGACCTAATATATATTTCTTCTTCCTTTCTCTACTACTATCTAATCTTCTTAGGAAGTTTTGTATGTTTCTCAATCTATTGATATCAACTATTGCTTCTTTATTAGCTTCTTGAACCAATATCAAGGTCAATATGACCTTAAACATTTTCTAATGTCAAGGTCAATCTCTAATGTGACCTGAATTATCTTCTATTATCAAGGTCAATATCTAATGTGAATTTATTCTTCTTTTATTATCAAGGACAATATCTAATGTGGCTTCTAATGTGACTTGAATCTTCTTCCTTAGTACGTAGAAGCTAAAATGCTTCTCTATCCTTTTTAGGAAGATTCTCACACTTCTATTGCGTAATCTCTACCACAACTTTATCTCTTCCTTTATATTGGCTTCAATATTAAGATCAATTTCTTTGTGACCTAATTTTTTTTTTTCGTGCTTTTATCAATGTTAAGGTGACTTGGATGTCCCTGATTTCTCTTTAATATCAAGGGTTAACAATGATCTTGAATTCTCTCTTGATTTTAAGGTGACTCTGAATGTACCTGTATCTTCTATCAATTTAAAGGTGATGTTGAATGTCCTTGTATATTCTATCAAATGTCAAGGTGACTCTAAATGTCCCTGATACCTCTATCAAGTGTCAAGGGATATCTTTGTCCCTGATTCTACAACTTTTTGAAATCAATGCCAAGAATTGGCTGTCCCTGAATGATCAACTATCTCAAATTTGATTCACCTTTAATATTCAATGTCAATGGTTGGCTATGCCTCTAAATGATCAACTATTTTAAAGTTGATTCACCTTCAACCTTCAACATTAAGGGTTGGCTATGATTTTGAATGATCAACTATCTTTAAAGTTGATACGTATTTCAATATAGTTGAGTCCTAGTCTTCACTAATTATTCAATTGTGGAAATACTCTAGCATTTCTACTCACTATGACCTTGTAATAGAGTTTGAGTCTCAATACCTTAAAAGTGGATAGACTCTTAATCAACTTTATCAAACTAAAAAAAATTAATTTTTAATAATGGTGACTAATAAACTCTCAATATGGACAAAGTCTAGTGGTAGCTCTAATACCATTGATGGATTTTATACCTTAATACTACCATAAATATCATGGTTTAAATATAAAAGGATTGAATATTTGTAGCCACAATAAGATAAAGATGATGTTATGAGTAGAATAATATGAGAAAATTAATATGTAAATAAAAAATAATAATATATAAAATAACATTCAATAATAAGTAACAATATGAATGTAAATAACTTGAATCATATTGTTATCTTTCCATGTAGACTAACTCACAACAAACTTATTCCAAGATCAAGACTGAAACAAATAAATGCTACTAACAATATCAACAATCTCTCATAATAATGAACAACAATATCTTATAGAATATAACTCAAATGAACACAAAATATACAGATATTACATTAATGATACAACTTGGTTACAATTCATGGAGGTTTACCTCCAATATATCCTTTTTTTCATGACTTTTTAGTTCTCTAACTATTGCTCCCCTCTTTCTTCTGGGAGATGTGACCTTTCATATTCTTATAATAAAGACAAAACTCTCAACTTGTCACATATCATGTGACTCTTCATACTCTCTTGATACTTTGCACTTTATTTCATAATGACACATACATTAAGCAAATATAAATCATCTACCAAACTAGTATTGCAAGGGGGTCAAATAATGTAATATCTCCAAAACCCCTTGTATTACATTATTTGGTAGGAAGATCTTGTGCCTTAATTATCAGCTTTGAATTTTTCTTGGCTAGATATCATTATTTTTTTCTACCTCTGGATTAATGTATCTAAGTCACATCTAGGTCTTTGTCTCTAGGTCACTGCCTCTAGGTCACTGCCACTGGTTTTGCCTTTGGGTCTCTACCTTTGGGTCACTGCCTCTGTGTCACTACCACTAGATCACTACCTCTAGGTCACTGCCTCTAGAAATCTACCTCTGGATTATCTCTAGATAATCATTGTCTCTAGATAATCCACTAGAATATTCATAAAATCATCATATCTATAGGATCATCACTACATATGCTTTCTCTATAAGCCATATTCCAAGTTATGCTTGGGTCTTCTTTCTCTCTATCTACTATGGGACCTCTTTCCACGAGTCTCCTTAATCTACTTTTCAATTTCTTATAGACTACCTTATATTCCAAATATATTCTTGGAATAGGTAAACTCAATTTATCTTATACTTTTCATAAATTGATTCTTTATCAAAAATTCTAAAACTCATTCTTCATTGGTTATTTTTCAACCTAGTGGTATTATCCTTATATTCAATAGTTTTTCCTTCAATCTAGTGGTAATATTTATCTTTTACAACTTTCAAGTTTTATGTAAGCAAACATTGATTATACTTGGTTTCCTTCTATAGAAACCATACAACATTCCTTTCATTTTATCCCATTTATCTATATTTATCCATCCATAATCTACTTTTACTTTATACTCTTTCTTTTATTTTTGTAGATAAAACATTTGTGAATGATTATGTGCTCCAAAAATTTTACAACTATGGATATTCCAAAATATCTCTATCTTATGTCCATATCTACCACAACGATTGTATCTATTTTTTGTTATAAAAATCCTTTTTTTTTGTTTTGTCCTTCATTATTATTGATTTTGTTAATCCATTTCATAGATTTGATATCACTATTTCTATTAGTGCCTTGCTCATTACTGCTAGTCTAACCTGTATATCCAAGACTTTCATATTTTGGTCTTATTTTTGGTACAATTGGTTCTTTCATTCCTTGTTTATGTTTTCCCGAAGTTGTATCTTTATATCCCATTTTTTTCAACAAATTTGAACCAAATCCTTTAGTATGCTTTTTAAAACAACAAAAAGTATTATTATACTAATATCTATCAATATCATTACAATCTTGAGCATCACTACCTCTATCATAATTTGAATCCATATCAACATTAATTTTGCTAGCATAAGCCTTTTCTAAACAATCATGAACTATTTAAAATCACTTGTATCACATATAGCATCTATTTTTGTAATAGATTCTTCTATATTTTGTTGTACTCACAGTGACACTGAGAGGGGGGGTGAATCAGTGTGGTCTTTTAAATTCCAAAAATATAGCTTTAAATCCAGCAACAGTTTAAAAATAATAAAAGATATATCAAATACAAGCAAGAGAGCATGACACACAACACAGTAATTTAACGAGGTTCACCAATGTGGCTACTCCTCAAAATGACTGCTTGGACTACCATCCAAATCCAGCCAATGCAAAGCTACAACTTTACAATATCTTTTACCAAAGCACCAACTGGAAGGAGCACCAACCCCTTCGATTTTTCTGTATCAAATAGAATGGAGCACCAACTCCTAATTTACCAGCACCTACTGGAAAGAGGCACCAACCCCTTATGCCAAGCTACAACTTGGAAGTCAATAAAGATAATGAAAATTATAGAATAATACTTTCACCTTATTTCTCACAGTCTGTTGTTCCTATGCATTCTGTTGCTTCTGCGCAAAATGCTTCGCACTATCCGACTGCTTCTGTGAACTTCTTCGCACTCTCTACTGCAACCAGATGATCGATCACTTCTGCTGTCTGCGCGCTATCACTTCACACTTAGAACTCAACCTCTGCACCCCGTGCTCTTAATTCATGCAATCACGATACGCACACTTCGCTTCAACTCGAACTACGACTTCGCACTCAGCTCGAAACGATATGACTCAACATCTGCACCCCGCGCACTTCATTCGCACAAGTTCGATACGACTCGCTCTCTGCTCGACACGAACTTCACTTGCGCAAACACTATACTCGCATTCGCACATTATCTTCACACTTCATCTTTTCAAACTCGAAGTAGCCCTCCTTTTATAGATGAAATTTTAGGAACAAACCCTAAAGAACGTCGACTGAGAAACCCTAAATTTAGTCGGCTACAAACCCTAGAAGGTCGGCTTCAAAACCCTAATAAATGTCGGCTCAAAAACCCTAATGAATGTCGGCCCAGATTTAACTCTGTCGGCTTCATCCGTTTCTCTGGTTCTATAGCTTTCCTCGTGAAACTCCAACATGTCATGATATCGCGACACCTTTTACATCCGTACGCCTTCTTGTCCTTGCTATCGCAAAATCGTGACACTTTTGGCCTTTGTTAGCTTTGCCACCTTTCTTGTCGCGAAATCGTGACACTTCTATCTTTCGCTGACGTCATTCTCACTCTTGTCGCGAAATCGCGACGCTTTTCTGCCTTAGCGTTGTTCTTTGCTTTTCGCCCGTGAAAATGCAACATGTCATGAAATCGTGACATCTTTCGCATCCGTACATTTCTCGCTTCATGCACTAGCGAAATCAAGACATGTAGCGAAATCGCTACAACTTTGTGCCTTGTGCTTCCAACTTTGCTTCGACCCGTGAAACTTTGACTTGTAGCGAAATCGCTACACCTTTGTGCCTTGCACTTTCGACTTGTAGCATAATCGCTACACCTTTGTGTTCTACACTTTTGACTTGTAGCGAAATCGCTACACTTTTGTGTTCTGCACTTTTGACTTGTAGCGAAATCGCTACACTTTTGTGTTCTGCACTTTTGACTTGTAGCGAAATCGCTACACCTTTGTGTCTTGCAGTTTCGACTTGTAGCGAAATCGCTACACCTTTGTGCTTTGACTCTTCCTCTCTGCTTTGGCCCATGAAACTCCAACATGTAGCGAAATCGCTACAACTTTTTGACTTAGCGCTTCTTCTCTGCTTTAGCCAGCGAAACTTCAACATGTAGCGAAATCGCTACACTTTTGTTGCCGTACATTCTCTCTCCTCTTCGGGTCGCGAAAAAATCGTGACATTTTTGGCTGTGCCTTCTCTCTCCTCATTTTTGTCATGAAATCATGACATTTTCGGCTGCGCCTTCTCTCTCCTCATTTTTGTCATGAAATCATGACAGAAAACATGTCGCGATATCGCGACAGTTTTCTTACTTGTCTTTTTTTGCAAATTTTTGAATCTGGGTCACTTCTGTTTTCTTGGAATTGCACTTTACAAGATCTGACTATCCTTTGAACTTCTGTCCTCTGCATCTGAATGACTCCTGAACTGTCTGTCCACTGCATCATTAGATCTAACTGCTCGTGTTGACAACAATGACAAACCTCTTGCAACACCTTGCTCAACAATCTCCCCCTTTGGAATTGTTGGCAACACCTATGTACATTCCTGTAACTCTTCTCCCCCTTTGTCAATAATACCAAAGGGCTGCTGCAGACTCCCCCTGAGTCCATCCTCACAATTCTCAGGCACAATTTGTTGCATCTAGCACAAATTATGATCATGAGCAAAAGAGTAGTCAAATACTCAAATGCTCCCCCTGAGAAAGTGATCCCTGTAGCTAGTCACTTCTTGGGAAGTGTGACTACTCCCAATTTGTCTCGAAGGTACTCAAACACTTCCTTGGGCAATGGTTTTGTAAAAATATCTGCTACTTGTTCTGTGGTTGGGACAAAATCCAATTTGACTTCTCCTTCTGCAACTTTCTCCTTCAAGAAATGATACCTTATAGCAATGTGTTTTGTCCGTGAGTGCATAACTGGATTCTTGGAGATGTTAATTGCACTGGTGTTATCACACTTAACTGATATTGGTTCACTAAAATTAATTCCAAGATCTTTCAAAGTTTGTTTCATCCATAAAACTTGAGTACAGCAAGTTGTTGCTGCAATATATTCTGCCTCAGTTGTTGATAAAGAAACTGACTCTTGTTTCTTGTTGTGCCAAGCAACCAACCTGTCACCAAGATAAAAAGCACCTCCACTTGTACTCTTTCTATCATCAACACATCCAGCCCAATCTGCATCTGAATATGATATAAGAGTGAAGTCTTTGCCTTTTGGATACCACAACCCATACTCCATGGTGCCCTTGAGATACCGAAAAATCCTTTTAATCGTCGTCACATGAGTCTCTTTGGGACTGGCCAGAAATCTAGCTACCATGCAAACTCCCTACAGAATATCAGGTCTGGTAGCTGTTAAATATAGTAAACTTCCAATCATAGATCTGTACATGGTTTGGTCTACAGGTGGAGATTTGTCTTCTTTACTCAATTTGCAGCCTGTTGTCATGGGAGTGCTAACTGGCTTACAGTCCTCCATAGTGAACCTCTTTAGCATTTCTTTCACATATTTGATTTGGGAAATGAATATGCCTTTCTCATTTTGATTAACTTGTAGCCCAAGAAAGTAAGACAGTTCACCAATCATAGACATTTCAAATTCATTCTGCATCTTATTTGCTAAGTCTTTACAAGATTCATCTTTGTTGCTGCCAAATATGATATCATCTACATAGACAACAAGAACAATGAGATGCCCACCTTCTATTTTCACATACAGATTACTGTCCACTAAACCTTTCTTGAATCCTTGTTGAGAGAGATAGTTGTCTAGCCTTGCATACCATGCCCGTGGTGCTTGTTTTAATCCATATAATGCTTTCTTTAATTTGCAGACAAGGTTAGGATCTTCACTAATTTGAAAGCCATCTGGTTGTTCAATATAGACCTCTTCTTCAAGTTTCCCATTTAAAAAGGTAGATTTTACATCCATCTGATAAACTCTGAAGTTCTTGTGGACCGCTAAGGCCGAGAAACATTCTAATTGCTTCTAATCTGCCACCTGGTGCAAAAGTCTCTTCAAAATCAATGCCTTCGACCTGTGCATATCCTTTACAAACCAGTCTTGCTTTGTTCCTAATGACCTGTCCGTCTTCATTTAATTTGTTTCGAAATATCCATTTGGTGCCGATTACATTCTTATTTGCAGGTCTAGGTACTAATTCCCAAGTTCTATTCTTTTCAATCTGATCTAACTCTTCATTTATTGCCTTCATCCAGCTATCATCTTTGCTTGCTTCATCTATGTTTTTGGGCTCAATGTTGGATAAAAGAGAGTAATTACTTATTACTTTCCTTCTTGTCTGAATACCAGCTGTGGGATCTCCAATTATTTGGTCTCTTGGATGATTTTTCTGCCAGCTGCCTATTTTGAATTTCTTGTTTTCTTGCACCTCTGAGTCATCGATTAATTCATCTGAATCAAACGTAGATTTATTTTCTGTTTCATTCACCTCATCTCCTTCAAAGACTTCTTCATAGATTGGGTAGTTTTCCTCAAGGTCAGCTAATCGTTTCCCACCTTCATCGAATTTAACATCTGCACTGTCCACAATTTTCTTGAGTCTCTTGTTGTAGCATTTGTAAGCTTTGCTTTTTGATGAATACCCAACAAAAACACCTTCATCTGCTCTATCTTCAAACTTCCCAAGGTTGTCATCAGTTTTTCTGATGTAGCACCTACAACCAAATACTTTGAGATGTTTTGTTGTTGCTTTTCTACCAAACCACAACTCATAAGGTGTTTTGCATTCATGAGTTCTTAACATATATCTGTTTTGGATGTATACTGTAGTGTGAACTGCTTCTTTCCAGAATCTGTCTGCTATTTTGTTTTTTGCCAGCATGGTGCGTGCCATTTCCTGTATAGTTCTGTTCTTTCTTTCTACTACACCATTCTGCTGGGGAGTTCTAGCTGCTGAATATTGTCTCCTGATACCATGTTTTTCACAGTATTCTATAAATTCATTCGAAATGAATTCTCCTCCTCTGTCTGATCGTAAACATTTGATCCTTTTTCCTGTTTCATTCTCAACTAGATGTTTGAAGGATCTGAACATTTCAAAAGCTTCTGTTTTATCTTTTAAGAAAAATATCCATGTCATTCTGGAATAATCATCGATACACAACATAAAGTATTTGTCGCCATTTATGCTTTGAGTTCTCATGGGTCCACATAAGTCTGTATGAATAAGTTCCAGAGGCCTGCTAGTGTGGTACTCTTTTGTTTTGAATGAGACTCTGGTTTGCTTTCCCTTCTGACAAGAAGCACAAACATTGTTTGAAGGTTTTTTAATGGTTGGAATATCTCTCACTGCTTGTTTCGAGCTGATTTTCACCAAATTATCAAAACTTATGTGTCCAAGCCTCTTGTGCCACAACCAGTTCTCTTCTTCTTGTCCAATGAAACACGAACCTTCTGAAGTTTCTGAGAGTGTGTACAAATTTCCAGACGTCCTTGAACCAGTTGCTATCAATTTCCCACTGTTTATTTTTTTGACTTCACAACCCTGCTTCTTGAAGACTACTTCATGTCCTTTATCACAGATTTGACTGACACTTAACAGGTTGTGTTTCAAACCATCCACAAATAAAACTTCTTCTGACTTGATTTTCCCTTCACTAATTTTGATAGATCCTTTTCCTATTATTTTGGCTCCATCATTATTTCCAAACTTCACAGAGCCACCCTCATATTTCTGTAGTTTTTCAAATTTTTGTTTATCACCTGTCATATGACTTGAGCAACCACCGTCAAGAATCCACGGTACACATTTATTCTCGAGCCCTGAAAGTTGTCTCGCACTATTAAAGATTCATTTTCTTCCCTGAGCTTTTCTTTCTGTTTCCATTCTGTTTTGACTATGGTATTGGGCTCTAGCTTGGATTTCCCCTTTTCGGAATCTTGCACATATCTTTCAGAAAGAATTCTATTTTGTTTTGCCCTATATGGTTGAATTCTTCTTTTCTGAGATTGATTTGAAACAGAAGTACTATGACAGCTTTCTAGCAATATGCCCAAAGTTGTGACAATTAAAGCATTCTACTGCATAACTCATTAGAGGAGCAAAAGCATTTCTACTAGTGAAACTTCTTGGACCTACATTATACTTGCAGTCAGCAATTTTATGCCCATAACCATTACATTTGAAACAGAAACCATAAAAGTAATGATTGAACCTGAAAGATGGTCTTTGCCAAGTTGTTGCAGGAGCCTTAGATCTTCTTTTCTTTTGATGTGTGACCTTGGTAAAGCCATCATTGTCAGTCCCTATTTCAGGATAGGCATTACTGCTTTCTTTTGCCGGATTTGTTTTTCTTTCAACAGCCTGTTTCTTGTCTTTACTCTTTTCACCTTCAACATTGCTTGCCTTTGGTCCGTTTGATGATTCTCCTTCAATAAAGCCCAGACCGAATTTGATACCTGCGGGTCTTTGATCGCTTAGGATTTTGTCCAGCTTCATCGAACTTTCTTCACGTTTGAAATGGCAGCTAATTTTTTGATCCAGCTCTTGTATCTGTATTCGAAGACCAACATTTTCTTCTTCCAGTTTACAGCAGTAATCTATCTTCATGGTTACCTGAACTTCAAGATCTTCGGACATTTTCTTGTACTCTTCTGTCTGTGTTTTTAGACTGGTTATAATGTCATTTGCATCCTCAAGCTTCCTTGATAGTTTTTTATTCTTTCTTTTCTCAGATTTCCATTCCATAAGAGCAGAAACCAGCTCACCTTCTAAATCAACTTCAGCCTCAACTTTTTCAATAGACACTTTAGAGTTCATTCCTTCTCTCTTTTTTGGGTTTTCTGCCTCTTCTGATTTTTCTACTTCAAACGCCATAAAGAGAGCTTCACCTGTTCCTTCTTCAGAGTCTTCACTAGAGCTGTCCTCTAAAGAATCTGCATTTCGGGAGATAAAACTTTTCTTTTTGAAATTGCCTTTTCTGAAGTTTGTTTTCTTCCTCCATTCACTTCTTTCTTGATGCGGAGTTTCTTCACCTTTGTTCTTGTCATTGAGAGGACATTTGGTAGCAAAGTGTCCAATGCCTCCATAGTTGAAACATTTAAAAGGTAGCTTTCCTCTGTATTTTCCTTTTCCTTTTCTCAGTTTTCTGACAAAATTTGCTTCCATTTCATCTGATACATCCTCTTCTTCAGACTCTTGTTTTGTGTCTTTGCCTTTTAGAGCTTTGAAAGCTGCTTCTCTATCTGTGGGATTTGACCTTCCTATTCTCATTTCAAAAGCAATCAAAGAACCATGCATCTCATCCATACTAAAGCGATTTAGATCTTTAGCTTCTTCTATGGCTGAGACTTTCGAATCAAACCTTGGAGGGAGAGATCTTAATACCTTTTTCACAATCGTAGCATCATCCATATCTTCGTCGAGACCTCTGATTGAATTTGTGATTTCGTTGACTCTTAGCATGAAAGCCTCTATGTTCTCATCATTGTCCATCTTTAAGGATTCGAATTGAGCTCGGTGTGTTTGAAGCTTGGCCTCCTTGATCCTATCGTCTCCTTCATGAATGTTCTCTAGTTTATCCCATACATCTTTTGCGGATTCACAGTTTATGATTTTGACTAGCTCACTGTCCACTAATCCACACATGATGGCATTTTTTGCTTTCGAATCATTTTCAAATGCCTTCTTGCCGGTAGTGTCTGTTGGAGCAGTGGCGGGAGCTTTGTAACCATTAACTACTGCACCCCAGATGTCAAAACCCAAAGCACGGAGATATGTCTGCATCCTTATTTTCCAGAAAGCATAGTTAGTTCCATCAAACAATGGTGCTTTGTTTGAGGAGAAACCCTCACCACTTGCCATTGCATCACTTCCAAGATCACCCTAGCTTATTGAGCCTGTTCAGGAACTTGGCTCTGATACCAATTGTTGTACTCATAGTGACACTGAGAGGGGGGGTGAATCAGTGTGGTCTTTTAAATTCTAAAAATATAGCTTTAAATCCAGCAGCAGTTTAAAAAATAATAAAAGATATATCAAATACAGCAAGAGAGCATGACACACAACACAATAATTTAACGAGGTTCACCAATGTGGCTACTCCTCAAAATGACTGCTTGGACTACCATCCAAATCTAGCCAATGCAAAGCTACAACTTTACAATATCTTTTACCAGCACCAACTGGAAGGAGCACCAACCCCTTCGATTTTTTTGTATCAAACATAATGGAGCACCAACTCCTAATTTACCAGCACCTACTGGAAAGAGGCACCAACCCCTTATGCCAAGCTGCAACTTGGAAGTCAATAAAGATAATGAAAATTATAGAATAATACTTTCACCTTATTTCTCATAGTCTGTTGTTCCTATGCATTCTGCTGCTTCTACACAAAATGCTTCGCACTATCCGACTGCTTCTGTGAACTTCTTCGCACTCTCTGCTGCAACCAGATGATCGATCACTTCTGCTGTCTGCGCACTATCACTTCACACTTAGAACTCAACATTTGCACCCTGTGCTCTTAATTCATGCAATCATGATATGCACACTTTGCTTCAACTTGAACTACGACTTTGCACTCAGCTCAAAATGATATGACTCAACATCTGCACCCCATGCACTTCATTCGCACAAGTTCGATACGACTCACTCTCTGCTCGACACGAACTTCACTTGCGCAAACACTATACTCGCATTCGCACATTATCTTCACACTTCATCTTTTCAAACTCGAAGTAGCCCTCCTTTTATAGATGAAATTTTAGGAACAAACCCTAAAGAACGTCGACTGAGAAACCCTAAATTTAGTCAGTTGCAAACCCTAGAAGGTCGGCTTCAAAACCCTAATAAATGTCGGCTCAAAAACCCTAATGAATGTCGGCCCAGATTTAACTCTGTCGGCTTCATCCGTTTCTCTGGTTCTGTAGCTTTCCTCGTGAAACTCCAACATGTCATGATATCGTGACACCTTTTACATCCGTACGCCTTCTTGTCCTTGCTGTCATGAAATCGTGACACTTTTGGCCTTTGTTAGCTTTGCCACCTTTCTTGTCGTGAAATCGTGACACTTCTATCTTTCGCTGACGTCATTCTCACTCTTGTCATGAAATCATGACGCTTTTCTGCCTTAGCGCTGTTCTTTGCTTTTCGCCCATGAAAATGCAACATGTCATGAAATCATGACATCTTTCGCATCCATACATTTCTCGCTTCATGCACTAGCGAAATCAAGACATGTAGCGAAATCGCTACAACTTTGTGCCTTGTGCTTCCAACTTTGCTTCGACCCGCAAAACTTTGACTTGTAGCGAAATCGCTACACCTTTGTGCCTTGCACTTTCGACTTGTAGCATAATCGCTACACCTTTGTGTTCTGCACTTTTGACTTGTAGCGAAATCGCTACACTTTTGTGTTCTGCACTTTTGACTTGTAGCGAAATCGCTACACTTTTGTGTTCTACACTTTTGACTTGTAGCGAAATCGCTACACCTTTGTGTCTTGCATTTTCGACTTGTAGCGAAATCGCTACACCTTTGTGCTTTGACTCTTCCTCTCTGCTTTGGCCCGTGAAACTCCAACATGTAGCGAAATCGCTACAACTTTTTGACTTAGCGCTTCTTCTCTGCTTCAGCCAATGAAACTTCAACATGTAGCGAAATCGCTACACTTTTGTTGCCGTACATTCTCTCTCCTCTTCGGGTCGCGAAAATCATGACATTTTTGGTTGCGCCTTCTCTCTCCTCATTTTTGTCGCGAAATCATGACATTTTCGGCTGCGCCTTCTCTCTCCTCATTTTTGTCGCGAAATCACGACAGAAAACATGTCGCGATATCGCGACAGTTTTCTTACTTGTCTTTTTTTGCAAATTTTTGAATCTGGGTCACTTCTATTTTCCTGGAATTGCACTTTACAAGATCTGACTATCCTTTGAACTTCTGTCCTCTCGCATCCGAATGACTCTCGAACTGTCTCGTCCACCGCATCATTAGATCTAACTGCCTGTGTTGACAACAATGACAAACCTCTTGCAACACCTTGCTCAACATCTTTGTCATAAATTCTAAATCATTAGTATCATTGCTTGTATCACAATATTTTCTTTGATTTTGATAAGAATCATAATTTACATATTTTCTTTTTGAAGAAGATCACTAGTATCATAGCATGCATCTATCATCAATGGTTTTTATTTTATAGTATTACAACATTAATATATCATCATGGGCCTTAAGTCTTTTGTATCATAAGAAGCATCTTTTATCACTGATTTGTTCTCTAGTTCTTCAACCTTTTCTTGTTTTCTCATCTTAGAAACATTAAGAGGAATAATTCCTTTGTATATTATTCTCCATAAACTAACAGGTATAGCAACACTATTTTCACAGTAATAATTAGCATCATTAAGAATATATTGCATGCACTCTTGAAGCATTAGAAAATTTCTTCGATCTACTTCACTAATCATATAAACAAGTTCATTTTCTAAATGTGTAGTCAATTGCTCTTACTTTCTATTCTTTCCTTTTAGAACTTCATTAGAAAGTAATGCCATAGTTTCCAAAGTAATAACTTCTTTCCAAAGTAATGCTCAGCTAGGATACATAAATGGTGCTCTTAGTTTCTGTAGATTAAAAATACATGCAAAACAAAAATAAATAAAATCACAATGACAGAGTACAAAATAGTTGCACAAAACAAATGATTTCTATTAATCGATGGAGTTTAAAAACTCCTTTTTGAATACAACTGGGCCTGTAACCCTTTATTTGTGATACACAGTTACAAGTTATGCTAGGGTTCTTCGAAACCCTAGCTGGCACAAATGGTGGCGCTTCCGAAGAATGTATCTTCAATCCCAACCGAGTGAGTGGGCTTTGTTGTATCCCTTGCTTGGACCACTCCAGCTTAATCAGCTACCATCAATAAACCGGATCTACTGTCAAAAACCTGCACACATTAACACTATCAAGGAGTTAGAGATTAATAAGAGGGCTCCACTGTGTGAGCCCTCGAAAACTATCTAAAACCCTAGAAAAACAAAATGCAGGAATTCAATAACAGATCAAATAGAAGAAAAGAGGTTACTTGCTTTAAACTAATTTATACCTGTTCTCTGTTAACGCAGCTAGACCAGGCGACACCTGGAAGTAATGTTGTTGTCAGAATAGGCTGCGGAAGGCACCCTGGTGCACTCGTCGAATGCCCGCGTGCTTCTGGATCTGGATTACAGACGTCGATCTGAGTCTATGGCTGTAGGTAAACGCCTGCGGGCACTTGTTAAACGCCCATGGGCACTTGGTAAACGCCCGTGGGCACTTGGTGAAGAGTAAAACGCCCGTGGGAACTTGCGACAGGAATGGGAGATTCTGCAGAATGCTGCAGAAGGAATGGCGGCAAAAATGGCGACGAAGCGACGATGGATGCGGCGAAAGGGTAGCAGAAGAGAGGAGATAGCAGTAGAAGAATTAGAATCAGAGATAGAAGTAGCAAAAGACATAGGGTTTGAGCCATCAAAGTGACTCTATTTATAATCCACTCTTAGGGCACACTTTAGGGTTTTAACAACACTTTGAACGTGTGGCTAAGATTAAAGTGGATCCAAGGGTAGAGAATAAATCTTGGTTGTGAAATGGATTAAGATGGATGGACGGATGAGATTAAATGAAGGATGGACGGCTCAGATTAAATCACTTAAACTATTATTTAAATATATATATTAAAATATATATATAAATATTAATTTAAATAAATTTGGGGATGAAAAATGGCGGGAAAGGTGAAATTGGGCCAAATAATGGCAGGAAAGGTGGATGACCGACACGTGGCTGACAGGAAGGTATAGATGACTTGCAAGTGGCTGGATTTTGGTGTCTACAGATGCCCCTTTTTGAGCTACTTTATGTGAAGACACAATGCAAAGACAAAAACTTAGGACACCTGAAAAGTCGGATCAGACGCAACTCTCTCTCAAGACTAAAGCACAACTTTGAAGACCAAAGAATAAAAGAATGTTTAAAATTTATCAGCTTACCCCCTCAATTGGCGAGCGAGAATGGTTATCACGAGCCAATTGGAAGAAATTCAGAAGAAAATGAACCGTTTTTGCCCCAACGGTGAAAAAGGGGTTGGTGTATGAACCATCTGTTTATGTCCCACCGTGATCACCATTTGTAGATTAAAAATACACGCCAAACAAAAATAAATAAAATCACAATGGCAGAGTACAGAATAGTTGCACAAAACAAATGATTTCTATTAATCGATGGAGTTTAAAAACTCCTTTTGAATACAACCGGGCCTCGTAACCCTTTATTTGTGATACACAGTTACAAGTTATGCTAGGGTTCTCCGAAACCCTAACCGACACAAATGGTGGCGCTTCCGAAGAATGTATCTTCAATCCCAACCGAGTGAGTGGGCTTTGTTGTATCCCTTGCTTGGACCACTCCAGCTTAATCAGCTGCCATCAATAAACCAGATCTGTTTTCAAAACCTGCACACATTAACACTATCAAGGAGTTAGAGATTAATAAGAGGGCTCCACTGTGTGAGCCCTCGAAAACTATCTAAAACCCTAGAAAAACAAAATGCAGGAATTCAATAACAGATCAAATAGAAGAAAAGAGGTTACTTGCTTTAAACTAATTTATACTTGTTCTCTGTTAACGCAGCTAGACCAGGCGACACCTGGAAGTAATGTTGTTGTCAGAATAGGCTGCGGAAGGCACCCTGGTGCACTCGCCGAACGCCCGCGTGCTTCTGATCTGGATTACGTACGCCGGTCTGAGTCCGTGTTCTGTAGGTAAACGCCCGCGGGCACTTGGTAAACGCCCGTGGGCACTTGGTAAACGCCCGTGGGCACTTGGTGAAGGGGTAAACGCCCGCGGGCACTTACGACAGGAATGGGAGATTCTGTAGAATGCTGCAGAAGGAATGGCGGCGAAAGCGGCGACGGAAGCGACGATGGATGCAGCGAAAGGGTAGCAGAAGAGAGGAGATAGCAGTAGAAGAATTAGAATCAGAGATAGAGCATAGGAAATAGACATAGGGTTTGAGCCATCAAAGTGGCTCTATTTATAATCCACTCTTAGGGCACACTTTAGGGTTTTAACGACACTTTGAACGTGTGGCTAAGATTAAAGTGGATCCAAGGGTAGAGAATAAATCTTGGTTGTGAAATGGATTAAGATGGATGGACGGATGAGATTAAATGAAGGATGGACGGCTTAGATTAAATCACTTAAACTATTATTTAAATATATATATTAAAATATTAATATATATATATATAAATATTAATTTAAATAAATTTGGGGATGAAAAATGGCGGGAAAGGTGAAATTGGGCCAAATAATGGTGGGAAAGTGGATGACCGACACGTGGCTGACAGGAAGGTATAGATGACTTGCAAGTGGCTGGATTTTGGTGTCTACAGTTTCTCTACTCATCTTGGCTACATAAATGATAATATTGGGTGCTTAACTTTAGTAGAGCATTGTGCTCTTTTGCTATAAAATTTTGCTGGCTCATGACGTTCGATTTCACCCTAGCTGAATGATGGCTCCTTGGTGGTGTTCCCTCTTGAGTAGTTCTTAGGTACCCTAAGTATTGCACTTTAAGTATTTTCAATCTACACTCACTTTGGATGACTATTCATAGGTGTAGCTTATCTTCTTTATGACACCTTTAATATTGGCTTATCTTGAACTCTATTGGCCTCCAAATGCTTTAATAATATTGCACTATTTTATCTTTTGAAAAAACAAAATTCACTATGTAATATTTCCTTCTTCTTATTACTCCTTTCAAGCAATTTTTAACTCTACTTTATGTTGTATTTTGCAGGTTTGAAGATAAAAATGTCTCCTTATTTAGCTTGGAGACAATCAAATTTGACTTTTTTTATGGCTTTAAAAATTGATATAGCTAATAAAACACTATCTTTAATTTTTTAATTAAACACTTTTATAGCTACCTTTTTGCTCACCAAGTTTGCTACCCAAAATGGTGAAATCGTAGCTCCTTTGCTTCTCGAAATTGCTGCTCAATAACCTGCACTATTGCTATCCAAAAGTCTTTTAATTTGTAGCTATCAATGCTATCCAAAATTTTATCTTCTCGTTGTCCAAAAACTCTATAATTTTGTAGCTCCAATTGCTCCCAATATGTTGCCTCAAAAATTCTTCAATCTCTCCTTTGTGGCTCTGATACCACTATTAGCTTTCCATGTAGATTAACTCACAATAAACTTATTCCAATATCAAGACTGAAACAAATAAATGCTACTAACAATATCTCATAACAATGAACAACAATATCTTATAGAATATAACTTGAATGAACACAAAATATACAAGATTACATTAGTGATACAACTTTGTTACAATGCATGGAGCTTTGCCTCTAATATATCATTTTTTATGACTTTTTAGTTCTCTAACTATTGTTGGAAATATGAGCGGGATTTTTTGTCATTGATTTCAAAATAATACTAAGCAAATATCAGAAGAATGTTAAGCAAATGGCTCATTATTGATTTTCTAAGAGGCAAGAATATAATATTTAATTTTAATATTATATGGCTGAAGCATCAAAAGAGAAGCAAGAAGGATAACAATATTATAATATTTTGGCAAAATAAAAGGGTTGAAAATATATCTTCGTTCCATGGTGGTTGAAAGAAAATAATAAGGTTATTTTTCTAAGGTGATGATGGCAAAAGGTTCTCCTAAAAACCCAAGGAAGTTTATTTTTTATTTTATTTGAAAAGGCCCAAAGGACATTTAAATATTTAATTATAATATTTAAATTCATTTTGAATTTAAAATTATAATTAATATATTTTTTTCAAAATGCAAAGTCTAATTTCCCTATCCACTGACATGAATGCAAATACCTTGAAAGGTATATTAATATAGCCTTAATCAAAGGCTTAGATTGGAATTTGGAAAATCGTGTATTCTTGGTTGTGCTCGTCGATCGAATGCGGAAGGAAGAAAAAGGGTGCACAACGCTAACTCTGAGGGAGAGAAATAAATAAAGGGAAGCAACATGAAATTTATAGAACCATATAGGTGGCTAGCCCAGACGACGATTGGCTTGGGCACTAAGTTGCAGTAGAGGGGAGGTCTTGGGTTCAAGACTTTGTGACAACGAAAGGAGGAAGCTTTTGGTTTAAAATCTTTTGGTGGTAGTGTAGGGAATAAGTGTGCACAGGCACACTTAGGTCCCACATGAGCACCTAGCTCATGCAGCATTCGAAGCCATGGCTAGGGTGCTAGTGGTAGTGCAACATGGGTTCGATTCCCACCAAGGGTAAATGGTATTTAAATTCTTAAATTTAATTTTTATCCTGAGGTTTGCTTGGCATGAGATGTTAGGGAGGCATAAGGTTTATGAAAATAAAGTTTATATTGTGATTTTTGTGATTAAAGTGTTGAAAGGAGTAATAAGGCTTTAGAGGAGTTTAAATGTTATTTTAAAATAAATTATTATTGTATTGAATAGTTGAAAGGAGTAATAAGGTGTAATTGAGATCTAATGTTTTGTATGGTGAGAATAATTTGTGAGGGAGTTATTGAATAAAGTTTTGATAAGGTTTTTGCTACCTAACCCTTAAGATTGGAAAAAGAGTAATTGTGATTGAGATAGGTTTCTAAGATCAATTCTTTATCAAATAAAAGGTATGGGCACATATTCCTTGTGAGTGATTTTTGGATGTTGTGAATGCTAAGTTGGAGAGAAAAGGGTTGTTTGATAAGCATTGTTAAGTTTGATTGTTAAAGGTTTTTCTAAGTTAAATTTGATGATAAAAACCTTGTTTGATACGCATTATTGGAAACATTGAATGAACCTTCATATGCATGATTAGGGTTTGTACAATATCATGAGTATCATTGTTATATGAACTATCTTGAAACTAGGGTTTATGCAAGATCATGAGTATCATTGTTATGTGAGATTGTTTGATAAGCATTGTTGGAAATAATTGAGTGAGTGTTCATATGCTTGGACTAGGGTTTGTAAGCAAGGAGTGTTTCATTGAGTGATTGATTGAGTGGAGTTGATTGATTCTAGTCAAGTGGAAGTGTTGAAGTGATAGTTCAATTTCTGTGAAACAAATTGTTCTATATTCTAAATTGATTTGAGAAAGAGATTAAAAGTGATTGAGCATTGTTATGAGTATGAAGCATAGTGAGTCTCTAACAATTATCTATATGTTTCTATGAGAATAAACAAGATTCTATGTGAATCTTATCTAAGTTATTGAATGTTAGCGTACTATTTGTCGGTATTAGTTTATTGGCTGGCTGTTACAACTACGTAACAAGTTCTGTTACCCTGTAACAGTTCCGGTGACTATTCCCGGATGTTTGTTTTGTAACGCAGCATTATTTAAACGCTGCTGCAATAATAAAATAAGGTTCATTGAATCTTACATGGCATCAGAGCCAGTGGCGTGAAGGGAGAAGCGCAGCGGCAGTAGAGAAGCTTGGGCAGCAGGCGGAAATTTTTTTTTTTTATTTGCCAGACGGGAATTTTTTTTCTCTGGGTTTGTTGGGCAGAGGATTCCTTCGACGAGAAAAAAAAAAAAATACGCAGAGCTGTGAGCACCGAGAAACACATGCTCCATGCGCAGAGTTGTGCGCATCGTGACGCGGGCCCTGTGGGCAGACGGTCGAGATTCCGGTCGGCGGCCAGGACGTCACGTCCATCGGCGCTGCGTCCGAGGAGGCACGTCCCTAGACAGACACGGCCGCCTCGTAGCCCCCTGTGCAGGACGCGGAAACCGCGTCCGGGATGCGTCCCGCGACAGACGCGCTCCGCTTGCGGCCCCTGGCGAGACGCATCCCCGCACAGACGCGTCAATAGCGCACCGTTCGCGCCGCGCGTCAGCGTGCGGCAGGAGGAGGGAGCGCCCGCGCGGGAATTTTTAAATTCCCGCCGCGCGGGAGGTGCAGGGGTATAAACCCCCCCCCCTTCCATCTTGCGCAGCGCGAATTGCGCGCTGCGCGTGCTCTTCCCCGCCCCTCGAAAGGAAAACAAAAAAAAAAAAATCGCCCCACCCCGGTTCGAAAAAAAAAAAAAAAAAGAGCTGTGGATTTTTTTTCGAAAAATAGAGCGAGTGGGGGAATTTCGGAAAAGCAGCACGGATTCGAGAATTTTTTCGAAAAACCAGAGCGCAGGGAGCTTCGCGTCGTTGAAGTGGCAGCGTCCAAGCAACCAGGCCGAAAGCAGAGGAGGAGGAGGAAGAAGGTGTTCAAAAAGGAGGAGGCTCTTGATCTCTTCCGGATCAGCCCGCTGGCTCACGTGGTCGTGAGCCGTGCGGTAAGGCTCAGGGAGCCTGCAAGTCGGGGGTTCGAATCCCGCCGACTCCCCCCAAGGTATAATTTCTTTTTGTCAAAGTCATTTTTTAATTATTATTATTTTTAATTAAAATTTTTAATTTTAATTTTTTTTAATATAGTTTTAAACTTTAATAAATTAAAATTTAATTTTAATTTATTTTTTTTAAGTTTTAAAACTATATAAATTAAAATTATTTATTTTAATTTTAAAATTGATAATAATTATTAAAAATGCTTTGTTAAAGAAAGCTTTTTAAGGGGGGATATTTTTTTCAAAAAATCAAAGGGGGATAGTGAGTAATTTTTCGAAAAATAGCAATTTGGCATTGGGTTTTGGCAATTTTTTTTTTTATTTTTTTTTTACTATAACATTAAAAATTAAAACAAAACACTCCCTAAGTCCCCGGAATATCAAACCCATCTGTGCAATTTTATTGCACTGTAGCGTTCGGTATTTGTGATACCTCTGGCTAGCACTTACAGGTAAAGCTGTCGTGATTTGGCTACTGTATCCGCCGCCTAATATAGCTGCTATAACGACGTCTGAGCTTGTTCTCTATAAATCGTCGAGGAGGAATAAGTACGCCATTTTTGCATTTTTTTACTCCATCCACTACCCTTTATCGCACTTGTGTTTAGGCGTAAATCCTGACGAAGTATTCTTCATAGTGTTTAGGGGAAGTTACGCCCCACGCATGAGAAGAATCTTCTATGGTAGGTGCCATCAACAAGGCGATTCCCTTTCAGCACCGCTTATGTTCCACGTATCGTATGATCTCTAAAACTCACCTATAGTCTCCCTCACGTAAGGGCGGGTGATTTTTGTTGATCTTTCTAAATACCTATAGTTTCCCTCACGTAAGGGCGGGTATTTTGTACGGTATATTGGCCTAGCAAAAGGTATATCGAAAGGGGGACCAATTTGGTGATATAAGGAACCTTCACTATGGCCGCTGTTGCAAAATTGATGACTGATCCGCATCAGTTATTGAAAGGTCCAAATTATACACCATGGAAACATAAGATGAAGGCAATTCTCCAAATGGAAGATTTGTGGGATATTGTTACAGGAGTAGCAACCAGGCCTTCACCAACAAGCAAGATCCACAGTGTCCTTCAACAGATCAGATTGCTTTTGACAAGAAAGACAGGAGAGCAAAGGTGCTCATTTTGTTTGCTGTTTCAGATGAAGTGCAACCTCATATAGCTGATAAAGCAAGTGGTAAAGAGGCATGGGATGCCCTTAGAACCATCTATGAGGGGAAGAATGAATCCACCATTCTTCATCTTCAACAACAACTTCATAACCTGAGTTTGAGACAGGGTGAAACAGCTTGAACTCTTTCTCGTGCAGAGTGTCCGAGTTGAAAGAGAAATTGAGTTCTCTCGGGAGATACTGTGGACTGAAAAGCTTCTCATTTCACTTGTGATGAGAGCTTTACCTTCTTCATTTGATATGTTGATAACCTCCATCCAGGTGTCCCAACGACAAATTACCTACATCGAGTTGGTCAATCTGCTTCAACAATAGGAGGCACGCCAACTTCACAAGGATGATTCTTCCAATACAGCCCTATACACCAACAGGCAGGGTTCTAGGAAGAAAGGTAATGGGCAAAAAGGAGGCAACTTTCAGAAAGGAGGAAATTCTCAACAGGATACGAAAGGAAAAGGCAAACAACCTCAATAGAAGAAGAGGTGGTGCAAGATCTGTGAGAAAGACAACCATGACACCAACAGGTGTTGGCATAAGAACAAGCAGAAAGGCCAAAACAAACCACAAAATAAGAACAAGCAACCCCAGGTGAATGTTGTCGTTGAAGAATCTGACTCAGATTCTGAATGGGCACACAAGGTGCTCATGACTACCACAGATTCCACTCATAGGGATCCTATTTGGTATGTCGATTCTGGAGCTAGCAAACATATGACTGGCGACAGATCGTGGTTTGAATCATTTGAGGCCAAAGAGGGCAAACCTGTCACCATTGCTGATGATAAAACCTACAGTGGTTCTGTGGAGAGGGTACAGCTTCAGTCACTCTTCCTGATGGCAAGTGTCATATTGACAAAGTCCTCTATGTTCCGGGATTGGCCAACAATTTGTTGTCAGTGACACAAATCCTGGACAGAAATATGGTTGTCAACTTTCGTGTTGAGAATGGAAAGAAGTGTTGTACAATTACCAGGAAGGGTAAGCAGATTGCAACAGCTTCATATAAGCACGGCTTATTTGCACTAGATGCTATCTCTACTCCACATGTTGCCATGACTGTCTCTACCAAGGAGGCAACTTCCCTATGGCACAAGAGATATGGGCATCTTAGTTCCGGCTACTTACTTGAGCTCAGCAAGTATGAGATGGTAAAGGGTCTTCCTTCCCTTTCTCGCCACATTGCCGATGTGCTCGACCGCTTGGCAGAAAGCAAACATAGAGTACCATTTGAGAAGAGCTCTACAAGAGCACGAAAACCTCTGGAGTTAATTCACACCGATCTATGCGGTCCTTTCACACCCAATAGTGTTGGAGGGAAGAGGTACTTTCAGTTATTCGTAGATGACTACTCACGAAAGATGTGGGTTTTCTTTCTCAAACTGAAATCTAAAGCTTTCGCATTCTTCCAGCAGTTCAAGAAATCCGTTGAGAAGGAGTCAAGGGCTTCTATTAAAACCCTCCGCTCAGATCGAGGGGGAGAGTTTACCTCTAATGAATTTTCTGCATTCCTAGATAAGCATGGGATCAAGAGACAGCTTAACAACTGCCTATACTCCTCAAAGAAATGGAGTTGCCGAGAGAAGGAACCGTTCTATCATGGAAATGGTTCGTTGTATGCTCACAGGAGCTACTCTTGGGCAACAATATTGGGCAGTAAGCCGTCACCACCGCAGTAGTATCTCGTTGAATAGGGCACCCACAAAGGCCCTAAAAGGAATGACTCCACAGAAGCATGGAGTGGTCGAAAACCCTCCATATCTCATCTACGTATTTTCGGGTGTCAAGCTTTCATGCACATACCGAAAGAGAAAAGGAAGAAGCTAGATGAGAAAACACTGAGATGTATTTTTCTTGGATATTCTGAGCACTCCAAAGGATATCGGTTGATAGATCCTTTGACCAAGAAAATTCATATCAGCAGAGATGTTGTCTTTGATGAAGCTTTCACATCACAGAGCACATCTACAGTACACCAGGATATTGTGGAAACTAAGGAAGAGATGATTCCTTCGTCAGCACAGACAGGAGGTCCTTCTACATCTTCTTCACCACCACCGAAGAAGAATCCAAAATGGTGTACAAATACAATCAGAGATGCAAATTTATCCACTCCTCCCAATTTGAATTTGGATAGACCTCGTACACGAAGTATGGCTCAAAAGGAAAGAGAAGCCGGAGAAACCGGTGAGGTTGATGATCTTTGTCAATCTTTTGAGGAACTTTCTGTGACTCCAAGTACGTAAGTTGAGGATATGGATATTGATGATGACAGGGCATTCATGTCTACCATAGATAGTCTTGAACCTGCATCAGTGCAAGATGCTCTCAGTGAGCCTCAGTGGAAGGCCGCTATGGATACAGAGTATGAGTCTCTGATGAAGAATAAAACTTGGAAGCTTGTTGATCTGCCGCATGGAAAGAAACCCATTGGCTGCAAATGGGTATACAAAGTCAAGTACAAGGCAGATGGAACAATTGATAAGCATAAGGCCCGACTTGTTGCAAAGGGCTATGCTCAAAAGGAAGGCATCGACTATGAGGAAACTTTTGCACCTACTGCTCGGATGACCACAATTCGGGTTATGTGTGCTATGGCAGCACAATATGGGTGGAAAGTTCACCAAATGGATGTCAAAAGTGCCTTTCTAAATGGTGATCTCCAAGAACAAGTCTATATGACTCAGCCTAAAGGATTTGAAGTGGAAGGCCAACAACAAAAAGTTTGCAAATTGGTCAAATCCTTATATGGTACTGAAACAAGCTCCTCGAGCTTGGTATATAAAAATGGACAATCACCTTATGCAAGCATGGATTTAAGAGATGTCCGTCAGATGCAAACCTCTATTTCAAGAAACAGGGTTTCGAGATAGTGTTGCTTGTACTCTATGTGGATGATCTCGCTCATTACAGGGAGTTCGAAAACTATGATCTCTACTATCAAAAGAAACTTGTGCAAATATTTTGAGATGACAGATCTCGGACTTCTCCATTACTGTCTTGGTCCTGAATTCAGCCGTAAGGAGCACTCCATCAAAGTGTCTCGTAAAAAATATGCCAAGACATTGCTCGGATAAATATCGCATGACTGATCGCAAGCCAATGGCAACTCCAATGGAGAATGGACTTCAGTTATCGCGATATGATGACTCACCTCAGGTAGATGGCACTCTCTATCGACAGTTGATTGGGAGTCTCATATATCTGACCAATACTAGGCCAGATCTCGTATTTGCTGTCAACTATCTTTCGAGGTTCATGCAGGAGCCTAAGACCACTCATTGGAAAGCAAAGAAACGTGTTCTTCACTATGTCCGTGGTACTATGGAATATGGCCTAGAATACAAGAGGAACAACAAATTCTTCTTGCAAGGATACACGGACTCCGACTATGCCGGATCATTTGATGATCGCAAGTCAACTTCTGGATACATTTTTCATCTGGGATCCGGTCCTGTCTCTTGGCACAACAAGAAGCAACAGGTGGTTGCTATTTCATCAACAGAGGCAGAATATCGTGCCGCACGTGAAGCTGTGTGCGAAGTGATATGGTTACGTCGCATTCTGACAAGTATGGGCCATCCATCAAAATCTCCAATACACTTGTTTTGCGATAATCAGGGTGTTCTGAACCTCGTCAAGAATCCAATCCATCATGAAAGAACAAAGCACATTGACACACAATGTCATTTCATTCGAGATGAAGTTCCAAAGCACCGAATTCAGCTTCAAAGACATTCCCACCGATGCTCAAGTTGCATACATTTTCACTAAGGCACTTGGACGTGTCAAATTTGAATTGTTTCGCAGCTCACTTTGTATTGCAAAATAATGTAAGGGGATGTTAGTAGTCTAGTATAGCTATTAGTTATTACATTACCCAAATAATGTAATAAAGGGGGATGTTAGCGTACTATTTGTCTGTATTAGTTTATTGGCTGGCTGTTACAACTACGTAACAAGTTCTGTTACCCTGTAACAGTTTCGGTGACTATTCTCGGATGTTTGTTTTGTAACGCAACATTATTTAAACGCTACTGCAATAATAAAATAAGGTTCATTGAATCTTACATTGAAGAGAATTTTGTGTTAGATTGATATTGAGTTGAGTAAGATTTTATGGAAGCTTACAATGCATATTTGAGGTAAGTCTTTGATAAGACTTGTTGAGAAGATTGGACAAGTTCTAGTGAGGACTTGTTGAGCAGAGTTGAGAAAAGTCTTGGTGAAGACTTGTTGAGCATATTGGACAAGTTCTAGTGAGGACTTTTTGAGCGGAGTTGAGACAAGTCTTGGTGAATACTTGTTGAGCTGATTGATCAAGTTCTAGAGAGGACTTGTGGATAGATTAGTGTGAGATTTTGTGGAAGCTTACAATCTAGATTTGAGATAAGTCTTTGAGAAGACTTGAGAGCATATTTGATTGATTTATTTGTTCAAACCTTGGGTTAAGGTTTAGGGTAGATCTAGTGGAGTTGATTTGTTATTGAGTCAAGCTTTGTGTTAATGCTTAAGGATATATGTTGAGTAGATTTGTGCTAGACCGAAGGACTATGTTTAGTGTAGATTTGAGGACAAATATTGAGCAGATTTGTGATAGATCGAAGGATTGTGTTTGGTGCAGATTTGAGAACATATATTGAGAATAAATTTGTGCTAAATCAAAGTACTGTGTTTAATACAAATTTGAGAATAGATATTGAGCATATTTGTGCTAGTCCGAAGGACTGTGTTTAGTATAGATTTAAGGATAGAGATTGAGTAGATTTTTGCTAGATTGAAGGACTATGTTTAGTGTAAATCAGAGATAGATATTGAGTAGATTTGTGCTAGACAGAAGGACTGTATTTAGTACATATTTGAGGATAGAGATTGTGCAAATTTGAGATAGAGCTGATAACAAGCTTTGGAGGTGACAGAGTATAGATGATGATAGTCTCTAGTGGATAGATATCCATTAGCTAGGGTAGTGAAGATATTTCTTCTAAGTGAGGGTAGGAGTCTTCAGTGGATAGAGATCCATAAGCCAGTGTAGTGGAGGCAACAGTTCTTCTAGAAGATCACCAACTAGAGCAAAGGAGGAGTTCTCCTGTGGATAGAGATCCATGAACTTTATTAGGGGATTAGTGTCTCCTTTGGACATAGGTCCATAAACATTGTAATAGGGAAAGGATTCCCAAGATATTTTTTGAGAAAATATTAGTAAAATATTTTCTCCATGGAGTAGCCCACATTGGACGAACCATATTAAATTGTTATCTCTATTGTGTGTGATGATTTGTGCATTGATTTGATTACTGATGTTGATATTGTCATTGATATATTGCATAATATTGATTGGAAAAGAAAAGTAAAAAGTGGACTTATAATGTGTAGCCCCCCCTTTTAGTACAAGCTTATGTTCTTCAATTAGTATCAGAGTGGGTTCCTTCAAAAGAGTTTAATAGCTTGAAGGAAAAGCTCACAAGAACACAGATGGATTCTAAGAGTGGATCCTTAGATAATATAGCAGTACTGTTTGATGGGAGTGATTACGTATTTTAGATTACGAGAATGAAGATTCACCTGATGGCACTTGGAAATGAAATATGAGAAGTAGTGGAAAATGGATACACACCACCATCTACTCCACCTACAGATAAATATGGTAAGCTTCTACATCATTACAATTCAAAAACAATGAATGCAATTTTGAGAGGTTTGCATAAATTTTTTTTATAAAGATTATGCACTACAAATTAGTAAAGAAAATTTGGGACAAATTGCAAGGCATATATGAGGGAGATAAAAATGTCAAAAAGGTAAAGTTATGAAATCTCAAGGGAATATTTGAAGACCTAAAAATGAAGGATGAGAAAAACACTAGTGCTTATCTACTTTGTGTAGATGAGGTTGTTAACTCCATATAAGGACTTGGACTTGAAGTTCAAGAATATAATGTTTGTGATAATATTTTAAGGTCCCTCCCAAAAATGTTTAGTGAAAAGAGTTTAGCTATAGAGGAATCAAAAGATAGTGATCTTTTAACTAGGGATGAATTACATGGCATTCTCATATCTTTTGATATGAGAACAAAAAAGGAATCTAATCCCCAAAAAGAAGCAGCATTCAAAGCTACTAATAAGACAAAGGGTAAGAAGCCAGATTCAAGCAATGAGTTATCTAGTGATGAAGAAGCAAATTATGGTAGAAGAAACAAGGACTCAAGAAAGTATAAAGGTATAGAATCAGTTAGATGTTTAAAATGTGGAAAATATGGTCACTATGCATCTGATTATCTAGAAGCTGGAAATAGCAGTGGCGATAAGAAATATGATCATAAGAATAGGGATGTAGGAAAGCATAGGCACCAAAAGAAAAATAGGGATGGACAAGGTACACAAGAAAAATAGTTTTTCCAAAGGCATTAGAAGAGTTACTATGCAAACAAGACAGGTGAGATCTCAAGTGATAGTGATGATAGTTCTTAAGATAAAAATAAATATGAAATTCTATTTCTGGAAAAAGAAAAATAAGTGGTTTAGAAAAGGTTAGCAATAATTCTCAAGTGTTTTAGATGTGGTAACTTTAGTCATCTCGAATATAGCTGTACAAGGAATGTATTTAGTTTCAGTGATGATGAATATGAAGATACATTTGAAGGGCCATACAAGAATATACTATTGGAATTAGAAGAAGAAGGAGGTGATCCTATAGAAGACAAGTCATAAAAGAATGAAGATGTTTTCAAAGGAAAACAAATAGAGGAATAATTAGAGAAAGGATAATTTGACCTTGAGGGAGAGCTTATTCATGACCTTGATGCATTAAGAGAGGTAAGAAAGAAAAAATCAAAACTCAAGCTTAAATTTCAAGAATATGATGAAGATAAAGGAAAGCTTATAGAGGATCTAACCAACTCAATAGATAAGACAAGGAGGTTCAAAGATAAGTTAGAAGCAAAGGTTTTAGAATGTGAAAGGTTAGAGCATGAGGTGGCTCTACTAATGAAAGAAGTAAAAGAGTCTAAGGATAGATTAAACAGGTTTAGAAGAAGCTCAAAGAACTTGGATAATATTATCAAGGTACAAAGATCTTCGTCAAACAAAATAGGTCTTAGTTTTAAACAGGTACAAAAAGGATAAGGAGAGGAGTCAATCTCAAGTTATGAAGAAGAAAAAACTTCAAAAGAAGAAAGTGTAAGATATAGTGAGACTTATGAGGATGAGTTGGACAATAGAAATTTCAACAAGGAAAGGAACAATGCATAAATGAGTAACAAATGGAAAAGGAACCAACATAGGGTAAAAGAAACTAAAAGACCAATGAGGTCAAGGCAAGGCAATTTCAATGGACGATGCTTCTCATGTCATAGGTTTGGGCACAAGGCTATATAGTATAGGATACATGAATGATAGGAATACAAAAAATTTAGAAACAAGTAGCTTTTTCAAAGGTATTGCTACTCTTGTAATCAGTTTGGTCACAAGGCAATGAATTGCAGGGTTCATGATAGGAATAGATATGGCTTCACCAAGAGAATTCCCAAGACATTTGCACATCCAAGGAATAATAATATTAAGTGTTATAAGTGCAATAATTATGGACATACAATAAAGTGGTGTAGATCAAAAATTCTAGATACAATCAGGAACATGAATAATTAGAGGAATAAGTAGGATCAGATGAGAAGGAAAGTGGAAAAATGTAAATATCGGTGCATGCTGGGAGTAGAAATACTCCCACCCTATAATTAACCACCTCAAGAGGAACTGGGGGAGGGGATAAGCTAAGAGTTTCATTCTTATACCTGAGCACCAAAGGTGACCCTTTGCCATTGATGACAAAGGGGGATATATTTGAGTAAGGGGGAGAGATTTGATTTAGGAGGAAAGCATTCAGTCAGGAGGAGCAGTTTCTCAGGGGGAGCAGAATAGAAAAAGGTAAAGGAAATGATAAAAGGTAAATGGGTTGCCATAAATGACAAAGGGGGATATTTTTAGAAATATGAGCAGGATTTGTTGTCATTAATGTCAAAAGAATACTAAGAAAATGTTAGAATAATATTAAGCAAATGGTTCATGGTTGATTTTCTATGGTTGATTTTCTAAGAGGCAAGGATATAATATTTAATTTAAATATTATATGGCTGAAACATCAAAAGAGAAGCAAGAAGGATAACAATATTATAATATTTGGGTAAAATAAAAGGGTTGAAAAGATATCTTAGTTTCGTGGTGGTTGAAAGAAAATGATAAGGTTATTTTTCTAAGGTGATGATGTCAAAAGGTTCCCCTAAAAACCCAAGGAATTTTATATTTTATTTTATTTGAAAATACCCAAAGGAAATTTAAATATTTAATTATAATATTTAAATTCATTTTGAACTTAAAATAATTATAATTAAAATATTATTTTTGAAATGCGAAGTCTAATTTACCTATACATTGACGTGAAGGCAAATACCTTGAAAGGTATATTAATATAGCCTTAATCAAAGACTTAGATTGGAATTTGGAAAATTGTGCATTCTTGGATGTGCTTGTCGATCAAACGTAGAAGGAAGAAAAACGGTGCATAGTGCTTACTATGATGGAGAGAAAGGAATAAAGGGAAGCGATGTGAAATTTGTAGAACCATTCGAGAAGCTAGCCCAGACGACGATTGGCTTGGGCACTAAGTTACAGCAGAGCAGAGGTCTTAGGTTTAAGACTTTGTGGCAATGAAAGGAGAAAGCTTTTGGTTTAAAAGCTTTTGGCAGCAACGTAGGAAATAAGTGTGTGTGGGCACTCTTAGGTCCCATGTGAGTGCCTAGCTCACACGACAGTCAAATTCATGGCTAGGGAGCTAGTGGCAGCGCAGCATGGGTTCAATTCGTACCAAGGGCAAAAGGTATTTAAATTCTTAAATTTAATTTTTGTCCTAAGGTTTGTTTGGCATGAGATTTTAGGGAGGCATAAGGTTTATGAAAATAAAGTTTATATTATAATTTTTGTGATTAAAGTGTTGAAAGAAATAATAAGGCTTTAGAGGAGTTTAAATATTATATTAAAATAAAGTCTTATTGTGATTAAAGTGTTGAAAGGAGTAATACAGCTTTAGAGGAGTTTAAATATTATTCTAAAATAAAGTCTTATTGTGTTTAATTTTTGAAACGAGTAATAAGGTGTAATTGAGATATATTGTTTTGTATGGTGAGAATAATTTGTGAGGGAGTTATTGAATAAAGTTTTGAGAAGTTTTTTGCTACCTAACCCTTAAGATTGACAAAGAGTAATTATGATTGAGACAGGTTTCTAAGATCAATTCTTCATAAAAAAAAATGTATGGGCACATATTCCTTGAGTGATTGTTGGATGTTGTGAATGCTAAGTTGGAGAGAAAAGGGTTGTTTGATAAGAATTGTTGAGTTTTATTGTTAAAGGTTTTTCTAAGTAAAAGTTGATGATAAAAACCTTGTTTGATAAGCATTATTGGAAACATTGAATGAACCTTCATATGCATGATTAGGGTTTGTGCAAGATCATGAGTATCATTGTTATGTGAAGTTGAGAACTATCTTGAAACTAGGGTTTGTGCAAGATCATGAGTATCATTGTTATGTGAGATTGTTTGATAAGCATTGTTGGAAATAATTAAGTGAGTGTTCATATGCTTAGACTAGGATTTGTAAGCAAGGAGTGTTTCATTGAGTGATTAATTGAGTGGAGTTTATCGAGCCTAGTCAATTGGAAGTGTTGAAGTGATAGTTCAAGTTCTATGAAACAAATTGTTCTATTCTAAATTGATTTGAGAAAGAGATTGAAAGTGATTAAGCATTGTTGTGAGTGTGAAGCATATTAAGTCTCTAACAATTCTCTATATGTTTCTGTGAGAGTAAATAAGATTCTGTGTGAAGCTTGTCTAAGTGATTGAAGAGGATTTTGTGTTAGATTGATATTGAGTTGAGTAAGTTTTTGTGTAAGCTTACAATGCAAATTTGAGGTAAGTCTTTGATAAGACTTGTTAAGCATATTGGACAAGTTCTAGTGAGGACTTGTTGAGCAGAGTTGAGACAAGTCTTGGTGAAGACTTGTTGAGCATATTGGACAAGTTCTAGTAAGGACTTGTTGAGCAGAGTTGAGACAAGTCTTGGTGAAGACTTGTTGAGTAGATTGGACAAGTTCTAGAGAGGACTTATGGACATATTAGTGTGATCTTTTGTGGAAGCTTACAATGCATATTTGAGACAAGTATTTGATAAGACTTAAGAGAAAATTTGATTGATTGATTTGTTTAAACCTTGGGTTAAGTTTTGGGGTAGATCTAGCAGAGTTGATTTGTGATTGAGTCAAGCTTTGTGTTAAGGCTTGAGGACAAAGATTGAGTAGATTTGTGCTAGACCGAAAGACTGTGTTTAGTGTAGATTTGAGGATAGGGATTGAGCAGATTTGTGCTAGATCAAAGTACTGTATTTAGTATAGGTTTGAGAATAGATATTGAGGATATATTTGTGCTAAATAGAATGACTATGTTTAGTACATATTTGAGGATAGATATTGATAAGATTTGTGCTAGACCGAAGGACTGATTTTAGTGCATATTTGAGGATAACGATTGATCATATTTGTGCTAGACCAAAGAACTGTGTTTAGTGCAGATCAAAGATAGATATTGATCGGATTTGTGCTAGACCGAAGGACTATGTTTAGTGCATATTTGAGGACAAAGAATGAGCATATTTGTGCTAGATTGAAGTATCATGTTTAGTGCATATTTGAGACAGAGCTGAGAGTAAGCTTTGGAGGTGATAGAGTATAGAGGAGGATAGTATCTAGTGGATAGAGGTCCATTAGCTAGGGCAGTGAAGATAGGTCTTCTGAGTGAGATCAGGAGTCTTCAGTGGATAGAGATCCATAAGCTAGTGTAGTGGAGGCAACAATTTTTCTATAATATCACCAGCCAGAGCAGAGGAGGAGTTCTCCTATGGATAGAGATCCACAAAATTGATTAGATGATTGGTGTATCCTTTGGACATAGGTCCATAAACATTATAATAGGGAAAGGATTCCCAAGAGATTTGTTGAGAAAATATTAGTGAAATATTTTCTCTGTAGAGAAGCCCACATTGGGTGAACCATGTTAAATTGGTGTCTCTATTTTATGTGGTGATTTGTGCATTGCTTTGATTATTATTTTTGATATTGCCATTGATATATTCCATAATACTTATTGGGAAAGAAAAGTAAAAAGTGATTTTATACTGATCACCCCCCTCTCAGTATAAGCTTGTGTTCTTCAATTGGTATCAGAGCAGGTTCCTTTGAAAGAGTTTAATATATTGAAGAAAAAAATCACAAAAACATAGATGGATTCTAAGAGTGGATCCTCAGATAATCTAGCACCAGTGTTTGATGGGAGCGATTATGTATTTTGGAGTATGATGTTAGGATATTATCCTAACCCTTAATGTAATAACTTCCCTGATGTAATAATTCCTAGTGAATGTGGGTAGTACCCATGATTAATATTTTGTAATGTTCTAATTTTTAGCTTAGGTAGTGCCTATGACAAATGGCACCCTTTTTATGTAACACATGGTAGATAGGTTAGGTAAGGTGGCATTGTGCATGTAATTCGTGTGGCATTATGTATGTAATTCGAGTGGCATTGTGCATGTAATTCAAAGTGGCACTATGCATGTAATTCGGGTGGCATTATGCATGTAATCCAGGTGGCATTTTGCATGTAAGCCAACCTTGGAAGGAAACTCCTTAAATACCCAAAAAGGCACCAATGTAACCATATTTTTGCAAATTAATGAAGTATTGAAGGAGGTTGCCCCCTCGAAGAGGCCTACGATTCTGTATGATTGTGAGATTGTTCCTTTATGCAAATTTCTGTTATATTAATATGATGTTTATGTGAGTTTATTTCCAAGAAATCGTGTGAGAGTGTGTTATTTGAGTTTATTTTATAGCAAGATCTTAACAAGTGGTATCAGAGCACTTTCTAGGGCCAAGTTCTGCTAAACTACAATGATTCTTGCCATCCAATCCGCCTATTAGGTATAAATTCGGTGTGTTTTTCCCATTTCTATTTTTCCTTATTAAAAAAAAATCCAAAAAAATATAGTGCATTTTTTTTCCAGACAAAAAAAAAAAAAAAAATCTTTTTAGTTGAGTAGGTAGAAACCCTGTATCGATGGTTTTAAAATATCATGAAGGATATGTCGTTATTGGCTAAGCTAGATAGCCCATAAAGCGTCTAGTGAAGTGAGGGGTGATCAGGCTCCAATACCCAGGCCTCAGACAGAACTCGCACACGGACTTGAGCTCCCATGTATCTTTGGGTATATCGGGAGACCATCTAGGATTAAACAAACTTTTAGCCATTAGGAAGCTCTTCGACCTTGTATTACTCAGTCTACAGGGACACAGCATCCTGGACGATTACCCTCTCGTATTGTCAGAGAGGCGGGTAGTGTGCTCAAGGGTATGTATGGAATCCTCCTTGAGTAGTGGCCTAAAATATTGGTCCGAGCACTATTTTTCATCATTGTCGGTATATTAGAGGGCCTATGGGTGGTACATACTACTATACTTAGCATTCCATGGTTCTGTTAAAACTTTAACCTGTAAAAAATGCAAAAGAATAAATAAATAAATAAAAATCCAAACATCCATGTTCGTAAACTTGCATTTCAAAAGTGAGCATATGAGAAAGGAGTCCTCTACTAAAAAAATAACAGAAAGGACATGCATTCGGGATAAGCCATAAGAGTGAAACTTAAGTTGATAGTCTAGAGAATAATAGTCAAATTTACAATGGTATTCATAGTCAAGTCAGTCAGGTCAGAGAGGTTAGCACAGTCAGGGTAAAATTCACAGTCTTCAGGGTCAGAACAGAACTCGTCATAATAGTCACCTACAAAATATAGAGAATCTTGAGTATGAAATAATGCCAGTTATAGATAGTGCTCCAGTACCCAACTTTTGCTTTGTAGCTTAGAATCAGAAACTGTAAACACCGTTAGACTCAGCAAAATAGGAGAAAAAAAAGTCTGGGGTGCCAAAAAGTAGTGTTGAGAGATATAGCTCATTGTGACCACCTCCTTGAGCTGATCGTTTTGATATATAGCACCCAAGCACTTTTTGGGCACTTACTAAAATAGTAAGTCCTAAAAATTCAATTCTATTTTTAGTTACTGGTCACAAAAGGTTTAAAAAATGGCCCAGGGTACCCGTGGACACCAAAAATAACTAGAACACTTGGATCCTTAACAAAAGCCATTGAAAACTTGAACTCGGCTTTTCACTCCATAAGGGAAGAAGTCCAAGGTCTTCGCCTAGAGCATGAGGCCACTAGCAACCGCTTAGAAGAAGCACTGATAGAAGTAGACAACAAACTAAAAAGAGAACCACCCAAATCAGAATACCAAGCTGAGAGTTCTGCAAGGAATCGTGACCATGATCCACCCTTTAGAATGCCGAAATTGGACTTTCCCAAATTTAGTGGGAAGGATGTTGATGGGTGGCTATTTCAGGTTGACCAATTCTTTCGACTTCATAATGTACCCATATTTCATCGAGTCCAGATGGCTTCCTTTAACTTGGAGTCTGAGGCTCTACACTGGTTTCAATGGTTACGTGTTGCCTACCCAAATCTCTCTTGGGAGGATTTTGAATCCTAACTACTCACTCGATTTGGTCCTAGTGAGTATGAGGACTTTACAGGAGCCTTGACCAAACTACAACAAACGAGGTCGATCCGAGAGTACCAAGCTCAATTTGAAAAATTGGCCAATAAGACAAGAGGATTGAGTGAAGGGTTCTTCCGAGTTGTTATATCAATGGGTTGAAGGTGGAACTCCAAGCGGAAGTAAAAATGTTGAAACCACGAACTATGATGGAAGCTATCAGTTTGGCCCGTTTGGCCGAATCTAAACTCTCTGCCCAAAGACGCCCATCAAAGTTTCCTCAAAATAGACCTTCATTTCCTCCTAGAGCCCAACACCCACCTGATAATAAACCTTCTGCACCCAAGCGCCTCACCACCAAAGAGATGGATGCACATCGTGCCCAAGGATTATGCTACAATTGTGATGAAAAGTTTTTCAAAGGGCATAATTGTGCACACAAAAAAATGTTCTTGATAGATGTTGAAGAACCTAATACCTCTAATGAGAGTGATGAGGATGAGGACCCTCCAGAAACACCTCCTCCATAAGAAGAAGTGAAACAGGAACTTGAGACAACAATTACAGTCCATGCCCTTGTAGGCATTACTACTCAAACCATGAAGGTTACAGGATTTTTCAAGGGCCAACGTCTTTCCATCCTTCTGGATTCGAGAAGCATGCACAACTTCATTGACCCTAGAGTTGCTCAGCGGGCAAATTGTTATATCCACACTTGTAATTCCTTTGAGGTCATGGTAGCCAATGGGAGAACCTTACCTTGTAAAGGAAAGTGTCACAATGTTAAAATCAAGATAGGGGACTATGAACTCAAGCAAGACATGTTTGCCCTCTAGTTGGGTGGATGTGATATTGTTTTGGGATCTCAATGGTTGAGTACGTTGGGCACTATCAGTTGGAACTTTGTTGAACTTTGGATGCAGTTCTCCCAGAACGTACAAACACACATCATCAAGGGCTCCCCAACAGGAACACCTCAAATTATCAGTTCAAATGGCATGGAGAAATTGCTAAAGAAATCATCACGTGGGGTCATTGCACAACTATTCTCCATCCAACCATCCACATATCCAATGGGTGAAATCCCACCAGACATGCAACAGATTCTCCACAAACATGAGGCCATATTTTCAGAACCAACCACACTACCATTGCATCGCTCTCATGACCATGCCATTCCATTATTTTTGGATAGTACACCTCCCAATATCAGACCATACAAGTACCCCCATGCCATGAAGTCAGAGATTGAGAAGATGATATAGGAATTAATCAAGGCGGGTGTCATTTGGCCTAGTATTAGTCCCTACTCTGCACTAGTCTTACTGGTCCTCAAGAAGGATGGCTCTTGGTGGTTGTGTATTGACTACCGAGAACTCAACAAGATAACTGTCAAGGATAAATTTCCTATCCTTGTGGTTGATGAATTACTAGATGAATTACATGGGACCATGTACTTCACCAAGCTAGACCTCCGCTCTGGGTACCATCAGATCCAGCTCAGGGATGAAGATATTCCTAAAACTGCTTTCGCACTCATGAAGGTCATTATGAATTCTTGGTAATGCCATTTGGTCTCACAAATGCTCCTTCCACATTCCAAAGCCTGATGAACAACATCTTTCGCCCTTTTTTGTAGAAGTTCATCCTTGTGTTCTTCGATGACATCTTGATTTACAGTCACACATGGGAAGAGCATCTCAAGCATGTAGATCAAACCCTCCAACTACTGGCCGACCATAAACTATTTGCAAAAAGGTCCAAGTGCTCCTTTGGTTTGATTGAAGTAGAATATCTGGGACACATTGTCTCAAAGGATGGTGTCAAGGTTGACCCTAAGAAGATCCAAGTAGTCCAAGAATGGCCGAAACCTCGCACACTCAAGGGGCTTTGAGGATTTTTAGGGCTTACAGGATATTACCGTAAATTTGTCTACAATTATGGAAAGATAGCCGCCCCCCTCACCTCCATGTTGAAGAAGGATTCTTTTACTTGGATAGGGTCGGCTGAGCAAGCATTCTTGGACCTCAAGCATGCCATGACCACGACTCCAGTTTTAGCCATGCCAGACTTCTCTAAAAAATTTGTCATTGAAAGTGATGCTTCTGGTCATGGTATTGGGGTGCTATTGATGCAAGAAAGATGCCCTTTGGCTTTTACCAGCAAAGCCCTATCTGATCGTAATTTGGGGAAATCCACATATGCCAAGGAAATGTTGGCAATATTGCATGCAGTCCTGCATTGGTGACCTTACCTCATTGGACGCCATTTCTCCATCAAAAATGACCACCAGAGTCTAAAATACTTTCTAGAACAACGGGTTGCCACCCCTGAGCAACAAAAGTGGGTATCAAAACTCATGGGCTATGATTATGACATCACGTACAAAAAAGGGAAGGAAAATCTTATGGCAGATGCTCTCTCTCGCCAATTTGAGACCCTTAGTATGTTGTGTGCCATCTCTGCACCATTGCCCCAATGGATTGAGCCCTTACGATAGGAAATACTTCAAGATGCAGATTTGAAATACTTGGTTGCTTCACTTAGGGATGATCCAGAGTCTACACCAGGATATAGTTGGGATGGCCAGGATCTGCGTTACCATCAACGCCTGGTTCTTCCTCCTAAGTCCCCACTTCGAGAGCTCCTCATGAAGGAATCACATGCTACTCCATCTGCTGGCCATTCAGGGTTCCTAAAAAATTATGAGCGACTCAAGCGCACCTTCTTTTGGAAAGGTATGAAACAGGACATTTGCTCTTTTGTAGCGGACTGCGACACATGTCAAAGGATGAAAGGAGAAATAGTGCACTCTCCGAGCACTCTTCAACCATTGTCGATACCAGATCAGGTGTGGACTGACATCTCCATGGACTTCATAGAAGGGCTACCTAAATTTGGAGGCAAGTCTATTATTTTCATGGTAGTGGACCGCATTTCAAAGTATGCTCACTTTTGTGCCCTAACCCATCCTTACACAACATCCACTATTGCCCAAATTTTTCTTGACTCCATATTTCGCCTTCATGGCATGCCAACCTCCATTGTATCTGATCGTGATCCCACATTTACTAGTAATTTTTTGCAAGAGTTGTTTAAGTTGCAGGGGACTCAACTCAAAATGAGTTCAACCTACCATCCACAAATGGATGGTCAAATAGAGGTTGTTAATAAATTCTTGGAGACCTACCTTCGCTGCTTTGCCTCCGATCATCCTACTCATTGGGAAAAATGGATTTCTTTGGCTGAATGGTGGTATAACACTTCCTATCATACCGCCACCAAACTCACACCGTTTGAGGTAGTTTACGGGTGCCTTCCACTCACGCCTTCCTCCTACATTCTGGGCAGCTCCAACGTCCAGGCCATCGATAATGCTTTGATTCAACACACCGAGGTCCTTCGCCAACTCAAGAAAAATTTGAACATGGCCTAGAATCGGATGTGCCAACAAGTTGATCAGCATCGTTCTGAGTGCAGTTTTGATGTGGGTGATATGGTCTTCCTTCGCTTACAACCATACAAACAATCATCCCTACAACTCCGCAGGTGTCAGAAGCTCACTCCAAAATTCTATGGTCCTTATCAGGTTCTACAACAGATTGGTCCAACAGCTTACAAATTGGCTCTTCCCCCCACTTCCAAGATCCACCCTGTTTTTCATGTTTCCCTTCTCAAGAAAGTTGTGGGCACAAAGGTATAGGTTCAATCAACACTCCCTGAATTGGATGAAGAAGGCTCTATCTTACTTGCATTGGAGTAGCTACTGGATCGTCGAACTCACACTTTGCGCAACCGTACCATTACAAAGGTCCTAGTTCAGTGGCATGGACTTCAACCTAAGGATGCTACATGGGAGTCTCTCCATCAACTCCAGCAACAGTTTCCTCATTTTCAGCTTTGAGGACAAAGCTTCTTCAAGGAGAAGGGCATGTTAGGATCTCATCCTAACCCTTAATGTAATAACTTCCCTGATGTAATAATTCCTAGTGAATGTGGGTAGTACCCATGATTAATATTTTGTAATGTTCTAAGTTTTAGCTTAGGTAGTGCCTATGACAAATGGCACCCTTTTTATGTAACACATGGTAGATAGGTTAGGTAAGGTGGCATTGTGCATGTAATTCATGTGGCATTATGCATGTAATTCAAGTGGCATTGTGCATGTAATTCAAAGTGGCACTATGCATGTAATTCGGGTGGCATTATGCATGTAATCCAGGTGGCATTTTGCATGTAAGCCAACCTTGGAAGGAAACTCCTTAAATACTCGAAAAGGCACCAATGTAACCATATTTTTGCAAATTAATGAAGTATTGAAGGAGTTTGCCCCCTCGAAGAGGCCTGCGATTCTGTCTTATTGTGAGATTGTTCCTTTATGCAAATTTCTGTTATATTAATATGATGTTTATGTGAGTTTATTTCCAAGCAATCGTGTGAGAGTGTGTTATTTGAGTTTATTTTATAGCAGGATCTTAACATATGAGAATGAAGATTAACTTGATGGCACTTGGAAATGAAATATGGGAAGCAGTTGAAAATGGATACACACCATTAGCTACTCCACCTACAGATAAATATGGTAAGCTTTTATATCATTATAATTTAAAATCAATGAATGCAATTTTGAGAGGTTTGTATAAAACTAATTTTATAAAGGTTATGCACTGCAAATAAACAAAGAAAATTTGGGACAAATTGCAAGGCATATATGAGGGAGATAAAAAGTTCAAAAATATATAGTTGCAAAATATCAAGGGAATATTTAAAGACCTAAAAATGAAGGATGAGGAAAACATTAGTGCTTATCTACTTTGTGTAGATGAGGTTGTTAACTCCATGCAAGGACTTGGACTTGAATTTCAAGAATCTAATGTTTGTGATAATATTTTAAGGTCACTCCCAAAAAGGTTTAGTGAAAATATTTCAGCTGTAGAGGAATCAAAATATAGTGATCTTTTGACAAGGTATGAATTTCATGGCATTCTCACAACTTTTGAGATGAGAACAAAAGAGGAACTTAATCCCTAGAAAGAAGCAACATTCAAAGATACTAAGAAGACAAAGGGTAAGAAGCCAGATTCAAGCAATGAGTTATCTAGTGATGAAGAAGCAAATTATGGTAGAAGGAAAAAGGAATCAAGAAAGTATAAAGGTACAAAATCAGTTAGATGTTTTAAATGTGTAAAATATGGTCACTATGCATCTAGTTATTCAGAAGCTATAAATAACAATGGTGATGAGAAACATGACCATAATAACAGGGATGTAGGAAAGCACGAACACCAAAATAAAAATAGGGATGAATGTACACAACGAAAGAAGTTTTTTCAAAGGCATAAGAATAGTTACTATGCAAACAAGATAGGTGAGAGCTCAAGTGATAGTGATGGTAGTTCCTCGGATAATGATAAAAATGAAATTATATTTTTGGAAAAATAAAAATAAGTGGTTAAGAAAAGATCAACAGTAATTCTCAAGTGTTTTAGATGTGGTAACTTTAGTCATATCGAAGATAGTTGTACAAGGAATGGATTCAGATTCAGTGATGATGAATATTGAAGATACACTTGAAGGACCATAAGAGAATCTACTCTTGGCATTAGAAGAAGGAGGCGATCCTATAGAAGACAAGTCATAAAAAAATGAAGATGTTTTCAAAGGAAAACAAATAGAGGAAGAATCATAGAAGGGATAATTTAACCTTGAGGGAGAGCTTATTCATGCCCTTGATGCATTAAGGGAGGTAAGAAAGCAAAAACTCAAAACTCAAGCTTAAATTTCAAGAATATGATGAAGATAAAGGAAATTTTATAGAGGAACTAACCAACTCAATAGATAAGACAAGGAGGTTCAAAGAGAAGTTATAAGCAAAGGTTTTAGAATGTGAAAGGTTAGAGCATGAGGTGGCTCTACTAAGGAAAGAAGTAAAAGAGTCTAAGGATAGGTTACATAGGTTTTGAAGAAGCTCAAAGAACTTGGATAAGATTATCAAGGTACAAAGATCTTTGTCAAACAAAATAGGTCTTGGTTTTGAACAGGTACAAAAAGGACAAGGAGAGGAGTCAATCTCAAGTTTTGAAGAAGAAGAAAGTGTAAGAGAGAGTGAGACTTTTGAGGATGAGTTGGATAATAGAAATTTCAACAAGAAAAGGAACAATGCACAAATGAGGAACATATGGAATAGAAACCAACACAGGGTAAAAGAAACTAAAATACCAATGAGGTCAAGGCAAGGAAATTTCAATGGATGATGCTTCTCATGTCATAGGTATAACTACAATGCTACATAGTGCAGGACACATGAAAGACAGGAATATGGAAAATTCAAAAACAGAAAACTTTTTCAAGGGTATTGCTACTCTTGTAATCAATTTGGTTACAAGGCAATGAATTACAAGGTTCATGACAGGAATAGATATGGCTTCGCCAGGAGAATTACCAAGACATTTGCACCTCCAAGTAATAATAACATTAAGTTTTATAAGTGTAATAATTATGGACATTCCAATTTCAGAGATAATTTAAGTCAGTGGTGGCAGCAGCCTGTCAGGGGTAGTGCAACTTTTAAACTTGCTGGCAAATTAAAGTTTGTTAAGGAAAAGCTTCGAACTTGGAACAAAGAGGTCTTTGGGAACCTCTTTGAAAATAAAAAATAGGTTGTTGAAATTTTGAATATAATTTATCAGAGGATCCAACATGGTGATGTTGATGAAACTACTAGGTAGGAGGAATGAACAAAACTAGCAGAGTTTCATAACATTTTGGCCTGTGAGGAAATCTATTGGAGGCAAAAATCAAGGGCTCTTTGGTTGAAATATGGATATTCAAATTCCAAGTTTTTTCATGTCACCACGCTTAGAAATAGAAGCAATAAAAAGATTAAAAAAAAAAAAAATAGATGGTTCTATTACTCAAGACTTAACAAAAATCAGAAAGGAGGCAGTAACTTATTTCAATTCTATCCTTGGTCAGGAATCACAGTGCAATGAGGAGGCCAAAGATATTCTCTTGCAATAAATTCCTAGCATAATAAATGAGGATATAAACCTTAAGCTTCTAGCTCCCTTTTCTGATGAGGAAATTAAGGAAGCCTTGTTTAGCATGGAGCCAGAAAAAGCCCTGGGACCCGATGGCTTTCCCCCTCATTTCTATCAATCTTCTTGGGACATCGTAAGTGAGGATGTAATTTTTGCTGTCAGAGAATTCCAAACAAGAAATCATATCCCAAAAGGTATCAACTCTACTTTTATTTCTCTAATTCCTAAGAAGCAAACCCCTGAATCTATGGTTGACTTCAGGCCAATTAGTCTATGCAATGTTTCTTACAAGATCCTAACTAAAGCCACTGTAAATAAAATGAGAGATATTATACCATGCATCATAGATCCATGCCAAGGAAGCTCTGTCTAGGGCAGGTCAATCTTGGATGGATTTATCACAGTTCATGAAGCTCTGCACTCTGCTCATAATACTAATAGGTCTGTTTTTGTCCTCATGCTTGATATGAACAAAGCATTTGACAGGCTAAATTGGGACTTTATGATTGTTGTCCTCCTTAAGTTTGGTTTTCACCACCAAAGGGTTAATTTGATCAAATAATGTATCTCTAAAGCATGTTTCTTGATTCTAGTTAATGGAACAACTTCTTGTTACTTTCAAAGTCATAGAGGAATTCGGCCAAGGGACCCTATTAGCCCCATGTTATTCATCATTGTGGCAGAAGCTTTAGGCAAAACCATAAAAAATGCTTGCAGTTCAAGGCTAATATCAAGAATCAAGGCAACATATTTCACTAGGGTTGTTTCTCACCAAAAATTTGTCGATGATACCCTTATATTGACTAAGGCATCGGTGGTTGAGGCCAAAATAATTAAATACATCTTGTAACTCTACGAGGATGTTGCTGGTCAGAGAGTTAATTTCAGTAAAATCAAGTTATATTTCTTGAACACCCTCATTCAGAGGAAAGGAAGGATTACAAAATTTTAGGGTGTGATATAGCAAACCTCCCCACTTCGTATCTTTGTCTCCCTCTTTTCATTGGTTCTCCGAGAGAGTCAATGTGGGACAGGGTTATTGAAAGAATTCAAAAAAAACTTGTTGGATGGAAAGGTCATCTTCTATCTCAAGTAGGAAATTTGACCCTCACTAAGGCCTCTCTTCAAAGCATTTCAATCTATTTCCTCTCCATTTTCAAAGCCTTTATGAAGGTTTTCCAGAAAATTGACAAACTCCAAAAAGAATTTTTATTGACTGGATCAGAGGAGAAAAAAAGGATACACCTTGTAGAATGGACCAAAGTGTGTAGACCCAGGGAAAATGGGGGCTTAGGTCTAAGGATAATTTCTCATATAAATTTAGCTTTACTAGCTAAGCAGGAGTGGCGTCTCATTTATGGTGAATAAAATGAATGGACAGCTATCATCAAACAAAAGTATCTTCAAAATATGGAATTTCTAAGTGACTCAATTCCAATCAGAGGTTCTGCTTTTTGGAAAGCAATTCTTAATTGTAAGGAAATCATCAAAAAAGGTTTAATATGGGTTTTAGGCAATTGTGAGAGGATAAATTACTAGAATTACAGGTGGGCTAAGGACGAACCACTGACGCAATATCCTAACTTAGCCCAAATCAGAGATATCACAGAAGAACTCATTGGCAAAAAAGTCTCTGATTATATGGTTGAGGATAGAGGTAGAATGAAGTGGAAACAAATAAGAATTCAAGGATTTCAAGTGGAATCAAATGATATTTGTAACATTCTCAAGCAACAGTTTATCCCCATGAGACCCAAGGAAGATCAAGTGACCTAGGCTCCTATAGAAAATGGGCAGTTCACTATTAAATAAGCTTACAAGCTTCTGCTTGATGACGAGGATTTTGTCCTCCAAAAGGACTTAGTTTGGATAAAAAAATTAATTCAAAAAATTGTAGTCTTTTCATGGCTGGTTATCGAAGAAATAATTCTAACCATTGATAATATGATGCGTAAAGGTATTTGTATCACTAATCATTGTTATATGTGCAGGGCTAATTGGGAGACCATTTATCACATTTTCCTTGACTGTCCTAAGTGGGGTTTTTCAGGCCTTCAATATTTCATGGGTTAAACCAACCACCATACTTGATTTGTTCATCTAGTGGTCTTGCCCCTTTTCAAGCCAAATACTTAGATACATGTGGAAAAATTATCTCAATCACTATCTTTGACAGGTGTGGTTAGAAAGGAATCATAGATTCTTTAATGAGTCTATCTAGATCATCAAACTATCATTGCCAGGATCCTATCCTTTGCCAATGAGAATGTGAACCTTATCCCTTTTGATAGTTGTAAACCTCATCTACAGGAGACCATGATTGCTCAATATTTAAGCTTAACCTTGTTAGATGAGTCTATGCCTAGGGTAGTCAACCCTAGAGCCAATGTTAAGTGGTCTCCACCTCCTATGGGTTGGTTTAAGCTTAATTTTTATGGAGCAGCTAAGGACAATCCTGGCAGAGTAGGCACTGGTGGCATTGTGTGAGATCATAATGGGAATATGATGCTTGCATTTTTTGAATATTTGGGAATAAGGATGAACAACGAAGTTGAAGCTAGAGCTATGTGGAGAGGCCTTCAAATGACTCAAGACTTAGAAGGAAATTTGATCATAAAAGAAGACTCTATGCATGTTATAAATCTCCTCAATAATTGGAAAATACCTCCTTGGAATATTAAAATAATTTTTGAAGAGGCTAGGATCTTTTTCTAGGGAAGACAGGACAGAAAAGCCCAACATGTCTTTCGGGAAGCTAAAAAAATTGTTGATAAGTTGGCCAATTTGGGTGTCGATGGTGACAAAATTTTCAAATGGGAACATGGTGTCCCGAGTGAAGTAGAGGAGCTTATTCAACAAGAATGCCAAGAATGATAGTCAAATTTACCAATAGGGAAGGCATTGTAAGTTTGAAGGCTATGAGTATTCTCGTCTCTTTTTTGAATTGGACTCATAATAAAAATCATCTGAGTTGTCAGCCTTCATGGATGCTACTTGGAAATACCACAAAGACTAATGGGGATAGTCACATGTTAGATAACATGGCTCCTAGTCGTCTTAGTAATTTGAGGTTGGTTGATAATCATAGGGAAGGAAAGAAATGGTAATATAAGACTTTGAACCAAAGCCACGTGGACCACCAAATAGCCACCACCATAAATCTAGCCAGCAGGTTCACTTCTCCAAGGCTGATTGGCCAAGATAGTATGTGGTACCAAAGTATGTCATATACGGAAGAAAGGAATTACCAAAGAATTATTAAGAGTAACTGTCAATACAGAGCTTGTGGGAGTTTTTTTCAGTACTCTGCTATGTGTGTCTGCAGCTTTTTGTTTCTCCATTGTCTCAAGGAAGGGATTCGTGTCTGTTTCTTTTTTATAATTATGATGCATGTGTGTTTTCTCGAGGTATACCCAAAATGTTGTATGGGAAGTTTCTTTTTGATAATAGGCTATGTGCCTTACTGGATGTAATGGCTTTGGCGGCATGTAGATTATATATATATATAGGATCCTTAGTAAGGATATGTTCATCAACAGCCTTGGGCTGATTTTTGTAAAAGGTTTTGGGTCAACCTGTAAAACCCGGTATTAATGCTATAGTATCTTATCTACCAAAAAAAAAAATTATGGACATACAAAAAAGTTGTGTAGAGAAGAAATTCTAGAGACAAGCAAGAATATGAATAGTTATAGGAATCAGAAGGATCATATGAGAAGGAAAGTGGAAAAATGTAAAGATCAGTGCATGTTGGGAGTAGAAATACTCCTACCCCAAAATTAACCACCTCAAGTGGAGGTGGGGGAGGAGCTAAGCTAGGAGTTTCATTCTTAGCCCCGAGCACCAAAGGTGAGCCTTTGCCATTTATGAAAAAGGGGAGATATTTGAGTAAGTGGGAGATATTTGAGTTAGGAGGAAAGCATTCAGTTAGGAGAAGCAGTTTCTCAGGGAGAGTAGAACAGAAAAAGGTAAAGGAAATGATAAAATGTAAATGGGTTGCCATCAATGACAAAGGAGGAGATTGTTGGAAATATGAGCAAGATTTGTTGTCATTGATGTCAAAAGAATAATAAGCAAATTTCATAAGAATGTTAAGCAAATGGTTCATGGTTGATTTTCTAAGAGGAAAGGATATAATATTTAATTTAAATATTATATGGCTGAAGCATCAAAAGAGAAGCAAGAAAATAACAATATTATAATATTTGGACAAAAGAAAAGGGTTGAAAAGATATCTTCGTTCCATGGTGGTTGAAAGAAAATAATAAGGTTATTTTTCTAAGGTGATGATGGCAAAAGGTTCCCCTAAAAACCCAAGGAAGTTTATATTTTATTTTATTTGAAAAGACCCAAAGGACATTTAAATATTTAATTATAATATTTAAATTCATTTTGGATTTAAAATAATTATAATTAAAATATTATTTTTGAAATGCAAAATCTACTTTACCTATACACCTACGTGAAGGCAAATACCTTGAAAGGTATATTAATATAGCCTTAATAAAAGGCTTATATTGGAATTTGGAAAATTGTGCATTCTTGGTTGTGCTCGTCAATTGAACGTGAAAGGAAGAAAAAGTGTGCACAACACAAAATCTTAGGGCGAGAAAGGAATAAAGGGAATCAACATGAAATTTATAGAACCATCCAGGTGGCTAGCCCAGATGGAGATTGGCTTAGGCACTAAGTTGCAGTAGAGGGGAGGTCTTGGGTTAGAGACTTTGTGGTAGCGAAAGAAGGAAGCTTTTGGTGGTAGAGTAGGGAATAAGTGTGCACAAACACACTTAGGTCCCACATGAGCGCCTAGCTCATGTGGTAGTCAAAGCTGTGGATAGGGTGCTAGCGACAGCGTAGCGTGGGTTCGATTCCCACCAAGGGCAAAAGGTATTTAAATTCTTAAATTTAATTTTTGTCCTAAGGTTTGTTTGACATGAGATTTTAAGGAGGCATAAGGTTTATGAAAATAAAGTTTATATTGTGATTTTTGTGACTAAAGTGTTGAAAGGAGTAATAAAGCTTTAGAGGAGTTTAAATGTTATTTTAAAATAAAGTCTTATTGTGATTAAAGTGTTGAAAGGAGTAATAATTATTTAGAGGAGTTTAAATATTATTTTAAACTAAAGGCTTATTATGTTTAATAGTTGAAAGGAGTAATAAGGTGTAATTGATAACTAATGTTTTGTATGGTGAGAATAATTTGTGAGGGAGTTATTGAATAAATTTTTGAGAAGGTTTTTCCTACCTAACCCTTAAGATTGGCAAAAGAGTAATTCTGATTGAGACGGGTTTCTAAGATCAATTCTTCATAAAACAAAAGGTATGGGCACATATTCCTTGTTATTGATTGTTGGATGTTGTGAATGCTAAGTTGGAGAGAAAAGGTTTGTTTGATAAGCATTGTTGAGTTTGATTGTTAAAGGTTTTTCTTAGTGAAAGTTGATGATAAAAACCTTGTTTGATAAGCATTGTTGAAAACATTGAATGAACCTTCATATGCATGATTAGGGTTTGTGCAAGATCATGAGTATCATTGTTATGTGAAGTTGAGAACTATATTGAAACTAGTGTTTATGCAATATCATGAGTATCATTGTTATGTGAGATTGTTTGATAAGCATTTTTGGAAATAATTGAGTGAGTATTCATATGCTTGGACTAGGTTTTGTAAGCAAGGAGTGTTTCATTGAGTGATTGATTGAGTGGAGTTGATTGAGCCTAGTCAAGTGGAAGTGTTGAAGTGATAGTTCATGTTCTGTGAGACAACTTGTTCTATTCTAAATTGATTTGAGAAATAGATTGAAAGTGATTAAGCATTGTTGTGAGTGTGAAGTATATTGAGGCTCTAACAATTCTCTATATGTTTCAGTGAGATTAAACAAGATTCTATGTGAAGCTTGTCTAAATGATTGAAGAGGATTTTGTGTTATATTGAGATTGAGTTAAGTAAGATTTTGTGTAAGCTTACAATACAAATTTAAGGTAAGTCTTTGATAAGACTTGTTGATCATATTGGACAAGTTCTGATGAGGACTTGTTGAGCATAGTTGAGACAAGTCTTGATGAATACTTGTTGAGAAGATTGGACAAGTTCTAGTGATGACTTGTTGAGCAGAGTTGAGACAAGTCTCGGTGAAGACTTGTTGACCAGATTGGAAAAGTTCTAGAGAGAACTTGAGGACAAATTAGTGTGAGCTTTTGTGGAATCTTAAAATGCAGATTTGAGATAAGTCTTTGAGAAGACTTGAGAGTAGAATTGATTGATTGATTTGTTCAAATATTGGGTTAAGGTTTGGGGAAGATCTAGCAGAGTTGATTTGTGATTGAGTCAAGATTTTTGTTAAGGCTTAAGGATAGATATTGAGAAGATTTGTGCTAGACCAAAGGATTGTGTTTAGTGCATATTTGAGGATATAGATTGAGAAAATTTGTGCTAGATCGAAGGACTATGTTTAGTGTAGATATGATAACATATATTGAGGATAGATTTTTGCTAAATCGAAGGACTGTGTTTAGTGCATATTTGAGGATAGAGATTGAGCATATTTGTGCTAGATCGAAGGACTATGTTTAGTGCATATTTTAGGATAGATATTGAGCATATTTGTGCTATACCGATGGACTATGTTTAGTGTAAATTAGATATAGATATTGAGAAAATTTGTGCTAGATCGAAGGACTATGTTCAATGCAGATTTGAGGACAGAGATTGAGCAGATTTTTGCTAGACCATGAAGAACACAAGCTTATACTGAGAGGGGGGATGAAAAGTATAAGACCACTTTTTACTTTTCTTTCCCAATCAATATTATGCAATGTATAGATAGCAATATCAACAATAGTAATCAAAGCAATGCACAAATCACACACACAATAGAGACACCAATTTTACGTGGTTCACCCAATGTGGGCTACTCCATGGAGAAAATATTTCACTAAAATTTTCTCAATCAATCTCTTGGGAATCCTTTCCCTATTACAATGTTTATGGACCTCTGTCCAAAGGAGACACCAATACCCTAATCAAGTTCATGGATCTCTATCCATAGGAGAACTCCTTTCTCCTTAGCTCTGATTGGTGATCTTCTAGAAGAACTACTACCCCCACTACATTGGCTAATGGATCTCTATCCACTAAAGACACCTATCCTCACTACCCTGGCTAATGGATCTCTATCCACTAGAGACTATCATCCTCTATACTCTATCACCTTCAAAGCTCTATCTCAAATCTACACTAAACATAGTCCTTCGGTCTAGCACAAATCTACTCAATCTCTGTCTCTGGTCTGGCACAAACCTATCCTCAAATCTACACCAAAATCTATCCTCAAATCTATACTAAACATAGTCCTTCGGTCTAGCACAAATCTATCCTCAATATCTATCCTCTGATCTGCACTAAACACAGTCCTTCGGTCTAGCACAAATTTATCCTCAATATCTATCTTCAAGCCTTAACACAAAGCTTGACTTAATCTCAAATCAACTCTACTAGATCTGCCCCAAACCTTAACCCAAGGTTTGAACAAATCAATCAATCAACTCTGCTCACAAGTCTACTCAAAGACTTGTTTCAAATATACCTTGTAAGCTTCCACAAAATCTCACACTAATCTATCCACAAGTCCTCTCTAGAACTTGTCCAATATTCAAATCTCACTAGAACTTGTCCAATATACTCAACAAGTCCTCACTAGAACTTGTCCAAATTTACTCAATAAGTCCTCACTAGAACTTATCCAATCTTCTCTCAATCTGTATTGTAAGCTTCCACAAAATCTCACACAAATCTTTCCACAAGTCCTCTCAAATACTTACCTCAAATCTGCTCAACAAGTCCACACTAGAACTTGTCCAATATCATAGAAACATAAAGAGAATTGTTAGAGACTCAATATGCTTCACATTCATCACAATGCTCAATCACTTTCAATTACTCTTTTAGAAACATATAAAGAATTTTTAGAGACTCAATATGCTTCACATTCACCTCAATGCTCAATCACTTTCAATCACTCTTCTATCACATAAACATATAGAGAATTGTTAGAGACTCAATATGTTTCACACTCATCAACACTCAACCTCTTTCTCAAATCAATTTAGAATATAGAACAATTTGTTTCATAGAACTTGAACTATCACTTCACACATCCACTTGACTAGGCTCTACCAAATCTACTCAACCAATCACTTCAATGAAATAGTCCTTGCTCACAAACCCTAGTCCAAGCATATGAACACTCACTCAAAATGTTTCCAACAATGCTTATCAACCAATCTCACATAACAATGATACTCATGTTCTTTCCAAACCCTAGTTCAAGTTCTTCACTCAATTACTCACTTCAACAACAATGCTTATAAAACAATCTTCACATAACAATGATACTCATGATCTTTGCAAACCCTAGTTCAAGTTCTTCACTCAACTATTCACTTCAACAACAATGCTTATCAAACTAGATGCATAGCATTCACTTCACAATGGCTCAACAACTCAATAAGGAAACCTAATCAAATCCTTTTCACTCCAAAGTTGTTTTCCAAAAACCAACCAATCAACTCAACCAAGGAAGAATATGCCCATACCTTTTTCTTTGATGGAGAAATGATCTTCAAAACCTATCTCAATTATCACCACTTTCTTTGCCAAGTACAAAGGGTTAGATGACAAGAATTATCACCCTAACACTTTTCACAATTTACCTCAAACACAAAGATAAATTAAATTCCAAATACACCTTATTGCTCCATCTCAATAATAATATTAAACATCATAAATCTCATCAAATCCCCTTTAAAATATAACACAACTTCTACTTATAACTCCTTTCTTATTATTGCATTTAATTAAAATAACTCACTTTATAACTTTAATGCAATAAATCAATTTCCACTTTTCTTAAGGTAAAAACACAATTTACCCTAGCAACTATTTACCATTCACCACTTAGGTAAATAAAATATTTACTTGCCCCTTATCTCTCCAACAACCTTAGCATAGGCAATAATAAAAATTAAATCAAAAACTTGTTACCCATTTCGCAATTTGTGGGATTCGAACTTGCACCATGCATTGCAGTAGTGCCTTGGTCGTGGCTTCCATGCCATGTGAGCCATGCGCTCACCTTACCCCTTTAAAGTGCAATGTGTGCTTTACCTTCTTTGCTTTCCCTTAGAGCCTTTGGCTCCTACACCAACATGACGCTTGTCTCCCACTTGCAATTCGAAGGCACCTTGTCTTTATTTCGCATGAGCTCCTCTTTCACCGAATATCATGGATGTAAATCGAATGCCAAACATTAAATTTTGGCTAAGGTATAAATACCTTTGCCCTCCATTTCATGCATGTCGACGGGGATAGACTTATTGGAGGTCGGCGCTTATATTTTCGCTTTTAAATATTTAATTTATAATTTATTTAAATTCTTTAGAATTTAAATATTATAAATTAATATTTAAATATTTTGGCTTTATTAGGGATTAAAGCCTCCTTAGGTTTTAATAAAAAACCTTTTATTTTGCCAACCAGGGTTTTAATAAAACCTTTTATTTTTCCCACCATGGTTTTAAGAAAAACCTTTGACTTATGCTTCTCATAATATTAAAATAAATATTATGAAGCTCTTTTGCCATCAACCTTTTGCATTGCTCCTTTTGACCTTTTGGCATCAATGGTGGTTCATTCCTTGACATCAATGACAACTTCATGCCTTGACATCAATGACAACTTTGACTCAAAATGTCCAACAATCTCCCCTTTGTCATTGATGGTAACCCAAATTATTTTTACCAAACACTTGACCTTTTTCTTGTTCTGCTCCCCCTAGGACATTACTCCCCCTATCTCAATGCTCTCTCCTTAAACCAAATCTCTCCCCCTTACTCAAATCTCTCCCCCTTTGACATCAATGGCAAAGGGTCACCTTTGGGGCTCGGGGCTAAGAATGAGTCTCTTAGCTTAGCCCCTCCCCCACCTCCTCTTGAGGTGGTTAATTCTGGGGTGGGAGTATTTCTACTCCCAAAAAGCATTGGTATTTACCTTTATCCTCTTTCCTTCTCATCTGATCCTTCTGATTTCTTTGATTATTCCTATTTCTATCCCTGTCCATATCCATATTCCTGTTCCTATTCATATCCATATTCCTGTTCTTGTTCCTATTCCTATTCTTGTTCCTGTTCCTGTTCATGCTTGATTCTGGAATGTCTGCTCTACACCACTTTGTTGTATGTCCATCATTATTGTATTTATAACACTTAATGCTATTATTCCTTGGAGGTGTAAATGTCTTGGGATTTCTCCTAGTGAAGCCATATCCTTTTCTATCATGAACCCTGCAATTCATTGCCTTGTGACCAAACTGATTACATGAGTAGCAATACCCATGGAAAAGTTGTCTGTTCCTGAAATTCCCATATTCTTGTCTTTCATGTGTCTTGCACTATGAAGCCATGTGCCCAAATCTGTGACATGAGAAACATCATCCATTGAAACTTCCTTGTCTTGACCTCATTGGTCTCTTAGTCTCTCTTAACCTATTCTGATTGTTGTTCCATCTGTTTCTTCTTTGTGCATTGTTCCTTTCCTTGTTGAACTTTCTATTGTCCAACTCATCCTCAGAAGTCTCACTTTCTCTTACATCTGTCTTCTTCTGAAGTTTCTTCTTCTTAGAACTTGAGGTTGACTCTTCTTCTTGTTTCTTTTGAGCTTGTTCAAAACCAAGACCTATTTTGTTTGTTGACCTTCTTTGTACCTTGATCATTTTATCCACAATCTTTGAACTCTTTCCAAACTTGTGTAGCTTATCCTTGGATTTTTCTAAATCTTCCCTTAGTAGAGCTACTTCTTGTTCTAACCTTTCACATTCTAAGACCTTTGCTTCTAACTTATCCTTGAACTTCTTTGTCTTAGCCATTGACTTGTTTAGATCCTCTATAAGCTTTCCTCTTTCTTCATCACATTCTTGAAATTAAATTTCAAGTTTAGAGTTTTGCTTTCTTACCTTCTTTAATGTTTTAAGAGCATAAATAAGCTCTCCCTCAAGATCAACTCCTTCTTTTTCTAATTCTTCCTCTATTTGTTTGCCTTTTTCAACATCTTCATTTTCTTTTGACTTGTCTTCTATAGGATCACCTTCTTCTTCTTCTAGTGCTATTAGAATATTCTCTTCTGGTCCTTCTAGTGCATCCTCATATTCATCATCACTAAAACTAAAACCATCCCTTGTACAACTATCTTCAAGATGTCCAAAATTACCACATCTAAAACACTTGAGAATTATTGGTGACCTTTTCTTGACTTCTTCTTTTTCTTCAATCAAAAATAGGACTTCATCTTTATCATTATCTGAAAAACTATTATCACTATCACTTGAGTACTTACTTGCCTTGTCTGCATAGTAGCTCCTCTTTTGTCTTTGAAAGAACTTCTTCCCTTGTCTACTTTGTCCATCCTTGCCTTTCTTTTGGTACCTATATTTTTCTGATTCCTTGTTCTTGTGATCTTATTTTTCTTCATCATTGTTATTTTTAGCTTCTTGAAAATCAGTTGCATAGTGACCATACTTTCCATAATTGAAACATCTAACTGATTTTACATCTTTAAATCTTCTTGAATCTTTATTCCTTCTACCATAATTTGCTTCTTCATCACTGGATGACTCATTGCTTGAATCTGACTTCTTACCCTTTGTCTTCTTAATTGCTTTGAAGGTTGCTTCCTTCCTAGGGATTAGGTTCCTCTTTTGTTCTCAACTCAAAAGTTGTAAGAATACCAAGTAACATATCTCTTGTCAAAGAATCACCATCTTTTGATTCTTCTATAGCAAAAATATTTTCACTAAATCTTTTTGGAAGAGATCTTAAGACCTTATCACAAACATCTGATTCTTCAACATTGAGTCCAAGTCCTTGCATGGCATTAACAACCTCATCTACTCAAAGTAGATAAGTACTAATTTTTTCCTCATCCTTCATTCTTAACTCTTCAAATTGTCCTTTGAGATTTTGTATCTTTTCTTTCTTGACACCTTTATCTCCTTCATATATGCTTTGCAACTTATCCCAAATTCCTTTTGCATCTTTACAATGCATAACTTTTATGGACTCTATTCTATGCAAACCTCTCAAAATTGCATTCATTGCTTTTGAATTGTAATGTTGTAGAAGCTTACCTTCCTTATCTGTAGGTGGATCAACTGGTGGTATGTATCCATTTTCAATTGCTTCCCATATTTTGCCAAGTGCCATCAAGTGAATCTTCATTCTCATACTCCAATATATATAATCACTTCCATAAAATATTGGTGTTGAATTATTTGAGGACACATTCTTAGAATCCATTGTGTTCTTGAAAGATTTTCCTTCAAGTTGTTAAACTCTTTCGAAGGAACCCGCTCTGATACCAATTGAAGAACACAAGCTTATACTGAGAGGGGGGTGAATAGTATAAGACCACTTTTTACTTTTCTTTCCCAATCAATATTATGCAATGTATAGATAGCAATATCAATAATAGTAATCAAAGCAATGCACAAATCACACACACAATAGAGACACCAATTTTATGTGGTTCACCCAATGTGGGCTACTCCACGAAGAAAATATTTCACTAAAATTTTCTCAATCAATCTCTTGGGAATCCTTTCCCTATTACAATGTTTATGGACCTCTATCCAAAGGAGACACCAATCCCCTAATCAAGTTCATGGATCTCTATCCATAGGAGAACTCCTTTCTCCTTAGCTCTGAATGGTGATCTTCTAGAAGAACTACTGCCCCCACTACACTGGCTAATGGATCTCTATCCATTGAAGACACCTATCCTCACTACCCTAGCTAATGGATCTCTATCCACTAGAGACTATCATCCTCTATACTCTATCACCTTCAAATATTTATCTCAAATTTACACTAAATATAGTCCTTTGATCTAGCATAAATCTTCTCAATATCTGTCTCTAGTCTGGCATAAACCTATCCTCAAATCTGCATCAAACTCTTTCCTCAAATCTATACTAAACATAGTCCTTCGATCTAGCACAAATCTATCCTCAATATCTATTCTCTGATCTACACTAAACATAGTCCTTCGATCTAGCACAAATCTATCCTTAATCTCTATCTTCAAGCCTTAACACAAAGCTTGACTTAATCTCAAATCAACTCTATTAGATCTACCTCAAACCTTAACCCAAGGTTTGAACAAATCAATCAATCAACTCTGCTCACAAGTCTACTCAAAGACTTGTTTCAAATTTACCTTGTAATCTTCCACAAAATCTCACACTAATCTTTCCACAAGTCCTCTCTAGAACTTGTCCAATATTCTCAAAATTATTAAAAACTTCTCACTAGAACTTATCCAATCTCTCAATCTATATTGTAAGCTTCCATAAAATCTCACACAAATCTGTCCACAAGTCCTCTCAAAGACTTACCTCAAATCTTCTCAACAAGTCCACACTAGAACTTGTCCAATCTCATAGAAACATAAAGAGAATTGTTAGAGACTCAATATGCTTCACATTCATCACAATGCTCAATCACTTTCAATTACTCTTTTAGAAACATACAAAGAATTGTTAGAGACTCAATATGCTTCACATTCACCTCAATGCTCAATCACTTTCAATCACTCTTCTATCATAGAAACATATAGAGAATTTTTAGAGACTCAATATGTTTCACACTCATCAACACTCAACCTCTTTCTCAAATCAATTCAGAATATAGAATAATTTGTTTCATAGAACTTGAACTATCACTTCACACATCCACTTGACTAGGCTCTACCAAATCTACTCAACCAATCACTTCAATGAAATAGTCCTTGCTCACAAACCCTAGTCCAAGCATATGAACACTCACTCAAAATATTTCCAACAATGCTTATCAACCAATCTCACATAACAATGATACTCATGTTCTTTCCAAACCCTAGTTCAAGTTCTTCACTCAATTACTCACTTCAACAACAATGCTTATAAAATAATCTTCACATAACAATGATACTCATGATCTTTGCAAACCCTAGTTCAAGTTCTTCACTCAACTATTCACTTCAACAACAATGCTTATCAAACTAGATGCATAGCATTCACTTCACAATGGCTCAACAACTCAATAAGGAAACCTAATCAAATCCTTTTCACTCCAAAGTTGTTTTCCAGAAAACCAACCAATCAACTCAACCAAGGAAGAATATGCCCATACCTTTTTCTTTTATGGAGAAATGATCTTCAAAACCTATCTCAATTATCACCACTTTCTTTTCCAAGTACAAAGGGTTAGATGACAAGAATTATCACCCTAACACTTTTCACAATTTACCTCAAACACAAAGATAAATTAAATTCCAAATACACCTTATTGCTCCATCTCAACAATAATATTAAACATCATAAATCTCATCAAATCCCCTTTAAAATATAACACAACTTCTACTTATAACTCCTTTCTTATTATTGCATTTAATTAAAATAACTCACTTTATAACTTTAATGCAATAAATCAATTTCCACTTTTCTTAAGGTAAAAACACAATTTACCCTAGCAACTATTTACCATTCACCACTTAGGTAAATAAAATATTTACTTGCCCCTTATCTCTCCAACAACCTTAGCATAGGCAATAATAAAAATTAAATAAAAAACTTGTTACTCGTTCCGTAATTTGTGGGATTTGAACTTGCACCATACACTACAGCAGCGCCTTGGTCGCGGCTTCCATGCCGTGTGAGCCACGCGCTCACCTTACCCCTTTAAAGTGCAATGTGTGCTTTACCTTATTTGCTTTCCCTTAGAGCCTTTAGCTCCTACACCAACATGACGCTTGTCTCCCACTTGCAATTTGAAGATGACTTGTCTTTATTTCACATGAGCCTCTTTCATCGAATATCGTGGATGTAAATCGAATGCCAAACATTAAATTTTGGCTAAGGTATAAATACCTTTGCCCTCCATTTCATGCATGTCGGTAGGGATAGACTTATTGGAGGTTGACGCTTATATTTTTGCTTTTAAATATTTAATTTATAATTTATTTAAATTATTTAGAATTTAAATATTATAAATTAATATTTAAATATTTTGGCTTTATTAGGGATTAAAGCCTCCTTAGGTTTTAATAAAAAACCTTTTATTTTGCCAACCATGGTTTTAAGAAAAACCTTTGACTTATGCTTCTCATAATATTAAAATAAATATTATGAAGCTCTTTTGCCATCAACCTTTTGCATTGCTCCTTTTGACCTTTTGGCATCAACGGTGGTTCATTCCTTGACATCAATGACAACTTTGACTCAAAATTTCCAATAGACCGAAGGACCATGTTTAGTGTAGATTTGAGATAGAGTTGAGAGCAATATTTGGAGGTGACAGAGGATAGAGGATGATAGTTTCTAGTGGATAGAGGTCCATTAGCCAGGGTAGTGAAAACAGGTTATCTTGAATGAGAGCAAGAGTCTTCAATGGATAGAGATCCATAATCCAGTGCAATGGAGGCAGCAGTTCTTCTAGAAGATCACCAGCCATAGTAGAGGACGAGTTCTCCTGTGGATAGAGATCCATGAACTTGACTAGGGGATTGGTGTCACCTTTAGACAAAGATCCATAAACATTGTAATAGAGAAAGGATTCCAAAGATATTTATTGAGAAAATATTAGTGAAATATTTTCTCCGTGGAGTAGCCCACATTGGGTGAATCACATTAAATTGGTGTCTCTATTGTGTGTGGTGATTTTCTCATTGGTTTGATTACTATTGTTGATATATTACATAATATTGATTGGGAAAGAAAAGTAAAAAATGGTCTTATACTACTCAACCCCATTTTAGTATAATATTGTGTTCTTCAATTGGTATCATAGCGGGTTCCTTCGAAAGAGTTTAACAACTTGAAGGAAAATATCACAAGAAAATAGATGGATTCTAAGAGTGGATCATCAAAAAATCTAGCACCAGTGTTTGATGGGAGCGATTATGTATTTTGGAGAATGAGAATGAAGATTCACCTAATGGCACTTGGAAATTAAATATGGAAAGAAGTTGAAAATGGATACACACCACAAGCTACTCCACCTACAGATAAATATGGTAAGCTTCTACATCATTACAATTCAAAAGTAATGAATGCAATTTTGAGAGGTTTGCATAAAATAGAGTTTATATAGGTTATGCACTTCAAATCAGCAAAGGAAATTTGGGACAAATTGCAAGGCATATATGAGGGAGATAAAAAGGTAAAAAATATGAAGTTGCTAAATCTCAAGGGAATTTTTGAAGACCTAAAAATGAAGGATGAGGAAAATATTAGTGCTTATCTACTTTGTGTAGACGAGGTTGTTAAATCCATACAAGAACTTGGACTTGAAGTTCAACGATCTGATGTTTGTGATAATATTTTAAGGTCACTTCCAAAAATATTTAGTGAAAATATTTCAGCTATAGAGGAATCAAAATATAGTGATCTTTTGATAAGGGATGAATTACATGGCATTCTCACAACTTTTGAGATGAGAATAAAAGAGGAACCTAATCCCCAAAAAGAAGTAGCCTTCAAAGCTACTAAGAATACAAAGGATAAGAAGCCAAATTTAAGCAATGAGTTATCTAGTTATGAAGAAGCAAATTATGGCAGAAGGAACAAGGACTCAAGAAAGTATAAGGGTACAAAATAAGTTAGATGTTTTAAATATGGAAAATATGGTCACTATGCATTTGATTATTCAAAAGCTGGAAATAGTAGTGGTGATGAGAAACATGATCATAAGAACAGGGATGTAGGAAAGCACACACACCAAAATAAAAATAAGGATGGACAAAGTACACAACGAAAGAAGTTTTTCCAAAGGCATAAGAAGAGTTACTATGCAAAAAAGGTAGGTGAGAGCTCAAGTGATAGTGATGATAGTTCCTCAGATAATGATAAAGATGAAATTCTATTTCTGGAAAAAGAAAAAGAAGTGGTTAAGAAAAGGTTAGCAATAATTCTCAAGTATTTTATATGTGGTAACTTTAGTCATATCGAAGATAGTTGTACAAGGAATGGATTCAATTTCAGTGATGATAAATATGAAGATACACTTGAAGGACCATAAGAGAATCTACTCTTGGTATTAGAAGAAGAAGGAGGTGATCCTATAGAAGACATGTCATAAAAGAATGAAGATTTTTTCAAAGGCAAACAAATAGAGGAATAATAGGTCCGAGGTGTAGACCAATTGGTTCATCCAAACCCCATAATGGGGGTGGAGGTCCAAGGTTCAAATATCGAGCCTCGTCAGACTGAACGCTTGTCCCTTTCCTGGTGCTTTCAATGACATAAAAGGTTTAAAATGATTATGGCATGGTGGTTATAGGGGTGGACTACACGAAGATCTATGTGGCGGCTTCTAGGGCGGACAGCGTAGAATACTGTGGTGGCCATAAAAGTTGGACAACCTGCCCGAATTTGTGGCAACTACCGATTCCACCATGTAAATTCAAAAAAAAAAAACAAATAGAGGAAGAATCAAATAAAGAATAAGTTGACCTTGAGGGAGAGCTTATTCATGCCCTTGATGCATTAAGGGAGGTAATAAAGCAAAAATCAAAACTTAAGCTTAAATTACAAGAATGTGATGAAGATAAAGGAGAGCTTATAGAGGATCTAACCAAATCAATAGATAAGACAAGTAGGTTCAAAGAGAAGTTAGAAGCAAAGGTTTTAGAATGTGAAAGGTTAGAGCATGAGGTGGCTCTACTAAGGAAATAAATAAAATATTCTAAGGATAGGTTACACAGGTTTGGAAGAAGCTCAAATAACTTGGATAAGATTATCAAGGTACAAAGATCTTCATCAAACAAGATAGATCTTGGTTTTGAAGAGGTAAAAAAAGGACAAGGAGATGAGTCAATCTCAATTTTTGAAGAAGAAGAAACTTTAGAAGAAGAAATTATAAGAGAGAGTGAGACTTTTGAGGATGAGTTGGACAATAGAAATTTTAACAAGGAAAAGAACAATTTACAAATGAGGAACAGATGGAACATGAACCAACACAAGGTAAAAGAAAGTAAAATACCAATAAGGTCAAGGTAAGGCAATTTCAATGGATGATGCTTCTCATATCACAGGTTTGGGCACAAGGGTACATAGTGCAGGACACATGAAAGACGGGAATATGGAAATTTAAAAAACAGGAAGCTTTTTCAAGGTTATTGCTACTCTTGTAATCAGTTTGATAACAAGGCAATGAATTGCAGGGTTCATTATAGGAATAGATATGGCTTCACTAGGAGAATTCCCAAGACATTTGCACCTCCAAAGAATAATATCATTAAGATTTATAAGTGCAATAATGGTGGACATACAACAAAGTGGTGTAGAGCAAAAATTCCAGAGACAAACAGGAACAAGAATAGTTAGAGGAAGCATAAGGATCATATGAGAAGGAAAGTGGATAAAAGTAAATATCAGTGCATGTTGGGAGTAGAAATACTTCCACTTGAGAATTAACCACCTCAAGAGGATGTGGGGGAGAGGCTAAGCTAAGATTTTTATTCTTAGCCCCAAGCCCCAAAGGTGACCCTTTGCCATTGATGACAAATGGGGAGACATTTGAGTTATGAGGAAAGCATTTAGTTAAGGGGAGCAATTTCTCAGGGGGAGTAGAATAGAAAAAGGTAAAGGAAATGATAAAAGGTAAATGGGTTTCCATCAATGATAAAGGGGGAGATTGTTGGAAATATCAGTAGGATTTATTGTCATTGATGTCAAAAGAATACTAGGCAAATGTCAGAAGAATGTTAAGAAAATGGTTCATGGTTGATTTTCTAAGAGGTAAGGATATAATATTTAATTTAAATATTATATGGTTGAAGCATAAAAAGAGAAGCAAGAAGGATAACAATATTATAATATTTGGGTAAAATAAAAGGGTTGAAAAATATCTTCATTCCATGGTGGTTGAAAGAAAATAATAAGGTTATTTTGCTAAGGTGATGATGGCAAAATTTTCCCCTAAAAACCCAAGGAAGTTTATATTTTAGTTTATTTGAAAAGGCCCAAAGGACATTTAAATATTTAATTATAATATTTAAATTCATTTTGAATTTAAAATAATTATAATTAAAATTTTATTAATGAAATGCAAAGTCTAATTTACCTATACGTTGAAATGAAGTCAAATACCTTGAAAGGTATATTAATATAGCCTTAATCAAAGGTTTAGATTGGAATTTGGAAAATTGTGCATTCTTGGTTGTGCTCATCGATCGAACGCAAAAGGAAGAAAAAGGGTGCATAGCGCTAACTCTGAGAGAGGGAAAGGAATAAAGGGAAGTGGTGTGAAATTTGTAGAACCATTCGAGCGACTAGCCCAGACGATGATTGGCTTGGGTACTAAACTATAGCAGAGGGGAGGTCTCAGGTTTGAGACTTTGTGATAGAGAAAGGAGGAAGCTTTTGGTTTAAAAGCTTTTGGTGATGATGTAGGAAATAAATGTGTGTGGGTACACTTAGGTCCCACATGAGCGCCAAGCTCAAGTGGCAGTCGAAGTCGTGACTAGGGCACTAGTGGCAACGCAACGTGGGTTCAATTCCCACCAAGGGCAAAAGGTATTTAAATTCTTAAATTTATTTTTTATCCTAAGGTTTGTATGGCATGAGATTTTAGGGAGGCATAAGGTTTATGAAAATAAATTTTATATTGTGATTTTTGTGATGAAAGTGTTGAAAGGAGTAATAATGCTTTAGAGGAGTTTAAAAGTTATTTTAAATTAAAGTCTTATTGTGATTAAAGTGTTGAAAGGAGTAATAAGGCTTTAGAGGAGTTTAAATATTATTTTAAAATAAAGTCTTATTGTGTTTAATAGTTGAAAGGAGTAATAAGGTGTAATTGAGATCTAATATTTTGTATGGTGAGAAAAAGTTGTGAGGGATTTATTGAATAAAGTTTTGAGAAGGTTTTTGCTACCTAACCCTTAATATTGGCAAAGGAGTAATTGTGATTGAGACAGGTTTCTAAGATCAATTCTTCATAAAAAAAAAGGTATTGGCACATCTACCTTGTGAGTGATTGTTGGATGTTGTGAATGCTATGTTGGAGAGAAAATGGTTGTTTGATAATCATTGTTGAGTTTTGTAGATTAAAGATACAACGCCAAACAAAAGATAAAGAAATCACGATAAAAAGTAATGCAGAACACAGTTGTACAAAACAAACGATTTTTATTAATCAATGGAGTTTAGAAACTCCTTTTGAGTACAACAGGGCTTGTAACCCTTTTCGTGATACAAGATTACAATTTGTGCTAGGGTTCTCCGAAACCCTAGCTGGCACAATATGGTGGCGTCTCCGAAGAATGTATCCTTAACCTCAACAGAATGAGTGGGCTTCGTTGTATCCTTTGGCTCGGACCACTCCAGCTTAAGCAGTTGCTATCATCCAATCAAATCTGCCATTAAAATCCTGCACACATTAAAACTACAAAAAGGTTAGAAACTAGTAAGAGGGCTCCACTGTGTGAGCCCTCAAAAACAGTCTAAAACCCTAGAAATGAAATAAATAGAATGCAGAATCTAACGACGGATTAATACATAAAAATATTACTTGCTTTAGAATCTATACCTCTTTTTCTGTTAACGCGGCGAGACCAGGCGGCACCTGGAAGTGATGTAACTGTCAAATCGACTGCGAAAGGCGCCCTGGTGCGATCGCTGAACGCCCGCGTGCTTCTGGATCGGGGTTGCAGACGCCGGTCTGCGTCTGTGGCTGCGGGTAAACGCCCGCGGGCACTTGCGACAAGAATGGGGGATTCTGCAGAATGCTGCAGAAGGGATGGCGGCGAAGTTGGCGACGGATGCGGCGATGGATGCGACGAAAAGGGACGGCGATGGATGGGTAGGTTTAGCTGAAGAAGAGATAGATAGCGATAGATAACAAAAGAGAGATAGTAAAAGAGATAGGGCTTGAGCCATCAAGGTGACTCAATTTATAATCTACTCTTAGGGCACACTTTAGGGTTTTAACGACACTTTGAACGTGTGGCTAAGATTAAAGTGGATCCAAGGGTAGAGAATAAATCTAGGTTGTGAAACGGATTAAGATGGATGGACGGATGAGATTAAATGAAGGATGGACGGCTCAGATTAAATCACTTAAAGTATCTTTATATATATATTAAAATATATTAAAATATTAAAATATATATATAAATATTAATTTAAATAAATTTGGGAATGAAAAATGGCGGGAAAGGTGAAATTGGGCCAAATAATGGCGGGAAGGTGTGGATTTGGGCCAAATAATGGCGGGAAGGTGGATGACCGACACGTGGCTAACAGGAAGGTATAGATGACTTACAAGTGGCTGGATTTTGGTGTCTACAGATGCCCCTTTTGAGCCGCTTTGTGTGAAGACACAATGCAAAGACAAAAACTTAAGACACTTGAAAAGTCGGATCGACGCAACTCTCTCTCAAGACTAAAGCACAACTTTGAAGACCAAAGAATAAAAGAATATTTAAAATTTTATCAGCTTACCCCCTCAATTGGCGAGCGAGAATGGTTCTCACAAGCCAATTGGAAGAAATTTGGAAGAAAATGAACCGTTTTTGCCCCAACGGTGAAAAAAGGGGTTGGTGTATGAACCATCTGTTTATGTCCCAACAGGAAAGGGGTTGGTGTACAAACCAGAAAAAGAATATGATTGAAGACGATATGAGTGATGTGAAAGATGGACCGTTTTCTGCCCCAACGGTTATAAAGGGATTTTTGCCAAATTGTAAGTTCCATGATCATGTAAGATGAATTCCACTATAGGAAAATTAGAAATTGATAACGGATGCCCCAACTCCTGTGTGTGAGTCCATACTGTTAATGAAATTGCCTTGTTGGCGCCATTGATATGCAGAGATGAAAGATGCATGAAAAGAGTCCAGAACTCAGAGATGCTCCTAGTGACTGTATGGATAATTCCTCGGGTCGAAACCAATCAACCTAGGTAGCCTCAATCTCTAGCAAGACTCAAAATAATGATGATATTAAAGATTGTCCATGTTTAAGGCCCCATGAACTAGGCCATCAATGACAACTGTTGAGCAAATTAATCTTGGTATGAGGTCACTTGAAAAGTAGAATATCCAAAATTGATTTCCAATTTTCAAACAAGTGAAATAGTTGATTATGATAAATGGTAGGTGTCCTTATGGTGGTTTAATCCTCTTATCGAATTGCATGGATTCAAATCGCTGCAATCGCCAAGGTGATAGAATATACCACTAGATACGAGGTTTACTTTAATTTGATTTGGCAAAAATATGCATGATGAAAGAAGAATGAATGAAATTGACGATAGATCAGAAGAATTGATGAATGTGGTTAATTTTGTGAAGGTTTTGAATATTTTTAACCCAATTTGTAAAACAATGATGAATGATGCGCTTTTTGAGCGAAATGACAAAATTTGTGTCCAAAACTCGTTGTAACCTTCACAAAATGTTTTATTATGATAAGAAGAATGGATGAATGGAATTTGATGAAATTTGGAGGAGGTAAGCTTCAATTTTGCAAGTTTTGTTCCTTTATTCAATACTGACACCAAACGCCGGTCTGCATTTGTGGTTGGCAGAGACGCCCGTCGGTGTTTAGGCGCTCTGCAAACGCAGGACTGCATCTAAATGCGCCATGAAATGCCCCACTACGTTTCAGGGCGCCAAAACCAGCTATTTAAACAGTTTCAGCGAGAATTTCGCTCATTTGTGCGTTCGAGCTTAAGAGAAGTGCGTCTGAGGGAGTGGAGTGAAGTGGAGTGAAAGGTTGTGTGGGAGAGTGAAGCACGGGGAGCTATGGCGGAGATGGGAGCGGACGCGCCAGATGCAGCCACTGAGGTATTTGTTCATTTAAGCAAGTACTTATTATGTGTTTTTTTTTTTTTTTTGGAAAAAATTTGTAACAAATTTTTGTTTTGTTGTTTTGCAGCTTAGGGTGTTAGAGGCACGACACCGATTCTCCCCTATCATTCCGGGGATGAGGAGGTCGTTGTCCCAGGCAGACTGGGAGATATTGGAGGCAGTGGGAGGCCCGTGGAGGTAGTGATGAGGTCCGTGTCTAGGCACACCACTAGGTCTAGGGCTCCTACTAGGTCTCAGGGGTCCTCTTTTGATGGTTAGCTTAGTGCTTAGATGCACTCTTTATGAGCCTTGGTGCTCTATTGTATATTGTAGCCTTTTGGCATTCATTGTACAGTTTGACCTTTATACATATATATATATACATGGCTTTTATTTATTTGGTGTTTTACTCTCTTTTGTGTGAATGCTTATGTTTTTGTGATGCATGTTTTTATATGTTTTAATGTTTTTGATGCATATGTGATGGAATGGAATGCAAACTTATAGATGATTAATGCGAGACTAAGTAAAAGAAATAGAGATAAAGATAAGAATGAAATATGCACTAAGAAGCACTCATACTTTTAGATAGTTAGATTTAGCGAACTGTTATCATAATTGTTTAATCAGGGGCACCGAACTTGGTGGCTTGTGAATGGATGACGTATGGAATGACATGAATATGGAAGAAGATATGGAGGGTGATATGGAGGTTGATATGGAAGACTGTTTTACAAAGACTCAAACATGCTAGTGGTATCAAACAAACTTACTAATACTGCCTAATTCAACTAGGACCAAATGTGTGTGCATGCGAGTTCATTAACCAAATCAGAAGCATGGTAGTGACTCTAGGCAATCAAAAACTCGTGTGTGTGCAAGTGTGTTCATTAACCTCATCTTGCATAAATTAGGTACCCCTGTTATGGAGAAGACCCCGAAGCTAGTTTGTCCGTATGAGCATTCGGAGGTCTCTTTTTTAGGAGAGACATGTCGCCACGCAATGAGTATACTCCACTGCCAGTCAAGTGTCTATAGCCCCGATGAAGGTTAACTCCATAGTCCATGTTGTTTTTGACCTTTGTAAGCCTTGGGGATGACTACCTATCCGTCCTGACTGGACAAGTAGTACGATCCTTACAACTTATTTGGGATCTGTGGTGTGTGAAAAATGTTCATTTCCTTAGAGCTTTGGGGAATCGGATTCTCAACCGAAGTATGATGAGAATTTTACCCTATCCTTACTACTCTGTTTATATTTATATTTTGTGATTGCTTGTGATAGTGGTAAGAACCACTGTTTTATGGACTATGTTTGCATGATAGGACAAACGAGGATTACCCTTTTCACTTCAAGGCACAACCCAAGGATGGTGTTATCTCTCTTTGACACAAGATGTTTTTAAGATGTGAAAATGTGATAGGTTCAAGACCGCTTTTGAAATCATTTCCCAATACTCAAGATTTTATTTAGTGTAATTTGTGATATGGCCCTAGAGAACTTTGACATGCATTTCAAAGTTTGCTTAAAACACTAGGAATGGCTCGAGTGACTCGAAAACATTTTGGCAATGTAAATATGTGCAAATGGAAAATGGGTGTACGAATGACAATTCGGTTTGATGGATTTTATGAAGGTGCCCCCGATTAAGGCAACATGACTTTTGCTTGACCAAATTTTATATCCAAAAGATAGAATGGTCTCTAACATGATATGCAACTATGGCTGAAAATGAAATGTTATGGTTTTCAATGAGATGTATGCACATGAAATGCAATGTTTTTGAATGAGATGTATGCAACTAACAATGAAATGCAAATTCTTTTTATTTTATTTGTTTTTTTTTTTTTTTGTTGTACAAGCCATGTATATATGTACATATAAAATTCAAACTATGCGTAGAATGCCCTCAAGTGTATAACATTAAGTGGTTCGGGTTCTTCCTCTCCCTCTAAATTGGCAAGTCTATAAGTTCCATTACCCACTCTTTAAGTGACCATATATGGACCTAACCAATTAGCCGCGAATTTATCTCGAAGATGCGGCAATGCATTGGTGTTTTGTTGATTCTCTTTAAGGACAAGATCCCCTACTTGAAATTCTCTTAGATGAACTTTGGCATTGTAAGCACGTTTCAATCGGTCTTGATAAACTCGCAAATGCTCTAAAGCATTGATTCGTTTTTCATCTATGAGTGTGAGTTGATCAAGACGTGCTTGTCTAGCAATATCATCATCGATAAATTCCTGCAAAGAAATTCTCAAGGAAGGGATCTCGACGAGGCGGAGCTAAGACTGGCGGAGACGCTAAGTACGCTTGATGTCATCAAAGGCTTTCTGACACTCATCTGTCCATGAAAATTGTACCCCTTTTGTAGTAGGTGGCAAAATGGCCTACATTTATCAGAAAGTTGTGCAATAAAGCGACGGATTGAATTAATCTTTCCTTGTAAACTATGCAACTCCTTCAAATTAGTTGGGGGACACATTTCCATAATGGCTTTGACCTTGTTTGGGTCCACCTCAATACCTCGTTTAGAGATAATAAAACCTAGGAGTTTGCTTGAGGTAACACCAAAGACACATTTCTTAGGCTTATCCGGATCATATGGATTATGGAGCGGGGTGAATAAGTCTTCGAAATTCATTGTCGACTTATGGAAGAAAGGATGGGCGGAATGGAAGGGAAAACCGGTGAAGACCTCGGAAGACCTGAGATGCAAAACAACATAGTTTTTGAGTTTTTTTTTTTTTTTTTTGTAGTGGTGAAAACCACTATTTTAGTATATACATATAATACAAGTTTGGATTATGGCTTATGGATGTGGCGGAGGGGGTGGTTCACCTCGTTCTTGTGGAAGAAGCAAGCGAAAGATGGCTTCTTGGAGAGGGAACAATTGGAGATAAAACTCGTCTTGTTCAATGAGGGGAACAATTGGCGCCGACTCTTCTTCAGATTCATCACCATTTGACATGACGTCAAATTCTTCATAGGCTTCATCTTCGGATTCGTCGGGGTGGAGGATTTCTTCTTCTGAATTAAGATTAATGCTTTGAAAAGCTCGTTCAAAAGAAGAAAGGGATGGAAGTGGTTGGTAGCCCAGACCAAAACGCTCAGTGGGTCTCTGATATGGCATATCGATGCGTTCAGCTACTCCTTGCTCGTAGCGACCTAGGCCAAATTGCCGCCAATTATGTCTCGTGGAAATAGCGAGAGGGAAAACCCTCCATCCTTTCGATATTGGCAGGGACTGGATGCTTAGGTTCTAGTATGGTGGTAGGACTAGAAGATGACTCTATTCCCCCATATACAAAATTAATGGAATTTGGCATAGAACCCATGTTATAAACCGATCCAATGGATAAATGTTGGTCATGTGGACGACCAAAATCTTTAACTGTTTGCACATTGAACGGTGTGATGTGGACATCTTGAATGGCATACTCACCAATACCTGCATCAGTGAGATGGACCTTGACTTGGGAGGGAGAAAGACTAGATGATGGAATAGAAGAATGTGGGATAGAAGAATTGGAAGGATTTGGTTGGGTTGATGCTTCACTAACTTGTGAAACATCACCTGGTGATGGTTGGGAAGATGGAGGAATAATAGGTGATGTTGAAGAAGGTGTAGAAGAATGGGGTAATGACGTGGAAAGAGATGATTGGTCATGGCCACATGTGCATGTGGTCACTGATGAAGAAGAAGGAAGATTAGGAGATGAAGAAAGTGGTGAATGAGATGGAATAGCGGAAGAGGAAGATGGTTGCGATATGATGGGTAGCTCCTCAGGAATGGGAGCTTTAGAAGAAGATGGTATAGAAGAAGTAGATGGGGTCAAGAAAAGATGAGTGGATGGCAACACAATCTCATAAGGATTTGAGACATAGTTGCAATGTTTGAAGGGTTCAATGTCGGCAGGTACACAATGAACCCCGTCCCTCATATACATACTTCAGACATTGATGCAAAGATAGAAGGGACACATCTCATCTCCCTAAGCCAAGGCCGTCCAAGCAATACATTGTATGCCATGGACCCTTCCAAGATGTGAAACAAGGTATGCAAAGTTCGGGCCCCTACCTCAATGGGCAAGATAACCGTGCCAACCGTGGAAGATAAAGCATCATTGAATGCTTTAAGAGTAAAAGTCGACTTTGTGATAAGGGATGGCGACAGCTTTAGATGACTCAACGCCGATGTTGTAATGATATTGATTGAGGAACCGGTGTCAATTAAGACTCTCTTGAATGGCTTGTGATCGATCTTGGCCATGATATGCAGTGGAGGATCTATACTTTCTGTTGACATAGGTTTGATTTCAAAATCATAGAAAGTGATGGAGGGCTCCATGCATGTTTGAATACTCCCCACAAAGTTGTTGAAGGCATTAGTATCTTGAGTTTGAAGCTCGATTGACTTCAAAATTTCCATTAATGCCTCTCTATGCGGGGGAGATTGTTGAATGAGGTCATAGATCGATAACTTGGCAGAAGCCATTTTTAAACTGGTAGTTAATCGGCTACTCAATGACATGATGGGTCGTTGGCGTTGAGTAGAATGATTTAGCGGTTGTTGAGAAGTACTAGCACGTCGTTGGGTCACCGTTACTCGAGGTGGACCGGGGTTTGTACAGGTGGTCGTGGTTCAGCCCCGATTTGGTTGGTTCGCCCTTTGACCCCGGGTTACTACGTTAATAGTACCCACAAAACCTTGGTATTGTTGTACATGGTTGACTTGATTAGGAGGAGTTACCTGAGTTACTCCCCCTGAAGTTGTTGGAGCTTCCTCCCGATGTGGAAGGGGTGTTTGAAATACACCAAGATTTTGATTTTGTTGGGCTAAGGGGCTATCCAATTTAATGGCTCCAATCTCAATAAGATCTTGGATCACATGTTTGAAAGTTGTACAATTATTGATATCGTGTCCATTTTGCCTATGATAAGGACAAAATAGGTACTCCTTGTAATACTTCCCCCTTCTAGATGGTTCTAAAGGTTTAAACTCATGTAAAGTTAACTCGATTTGTGCTATATAACTTATTGAATATGACCGCATATGGTTCATCTAAAGGTGTGAATTGTCGCTTGGGACGATTTTTTTGCCAAGGTCGAGTTTCCATGGTTGGCCCAATGATTGTGAGCTGGTTGAGGAGGGGCGGGTACCGCATGATAAGCAATTGGTTGCGGTTGACTTTGCATTACTTGTTGTTGTTGAGCCATTACGGGCTGACTCGCCACCACTTGATTAACTTGGTTAACATTTGAGGTCGTACTAGCCTCGTGCTTGTTTGTTTTGGCCATAATTATTATTTCGTTGTTGGCCCTTTTGTTGCCATTCTTTTCTACGGGGTTTTAAAACACCCTCTTGGACTTTAATGTCTTCTATGATACTTGCTTGGGCCAAAGCCTCTTCAAAAGTCCTGTATTGTTGTAATTGGAGTAACCAAGAGATAGGTTTTAGACAACTCGGGTGAACATTTTGGTTAACTCCTCCATTGGTAGGGAGAATGGCAATTTATTAATGATAGCCCTCCAACGGTTTCCAAAGTCATAAACAGTCTCATCGTCATGTTGCTTGAGCTTGTATAAGTCGGACAATGAGACTTTCCTTTGTACATTTAGGGAGAATCGTTCTAAAAATAGATTAATCAATTGCTCGTAAGCATAAATGCTATGGTGAGGTAAATGATTGTACCATTGTACAACATCTCCTCCTAATGTCCGAGGAAAAGTTCTGAGCATAAGAGCGTCATTATTTTGGATTCTAAAGCAGGCATGCATGAATGAGCTCACATGTTCATGAGGATCCTCAGCTCCTCAAAATTTGTCAAACTTCGGTAATGTGAAATCACTCGGATATGGCGGTGAAGGTACCGAAGGATGAATTGGTTGATTGATCAACGACCTTAGCGTAGGTTTCTGACTAGATGAGCCAGGCATGTTGAGCATAAGGTTGTCAATCTGTTGTTGCATAGCATGGAGTCGAGAATCTTCATGAAAATTTTGATTCGTTTGATGATTATGATGATGCAATGGAGGAGTGGAAAAATGATGAGATGGGATGAAATTGCCTGGATTAGGCGGTGTGGAATGGACAAGTTGTTGGTATGGATGATACCGAAAAGAAGGTGATTGGGGTGAATGATGAACTGGACCGGGTTGGGAGAAAGGTGGGGTAGGAATGGACACCACCGAAGATTGGGGTACCCGGTGGGGCCCGAGCTAAGAAAAGCCGGTCGGGTAGAAATTGGTTGGGGTGTAGGATTTACTACGACAGGTGGTTGGGCATTTTGTTGCTGAAGCAACTTGTCGAGGTACTCCCTAACCTTATTAATCTCTAACCCAAGGGAGGTGGGATGATTGGATGAAGGTGGAGGGCAGGCTGCCATGGTAGTCACAGGAGACCGCATAGCAGGGGCAATGAAGGTGGTCGAAGTAGGCGGTACTCGGGAAGAAACAAGAGATCGTGCCCTGGTAGGGTGAAACCATAAATGGTTTGGGAAGAAGAGGGTTGAAATTGGTCATGGCTAGAGGAGGTTCCACCAGCCTCATAGAGAGAATTGGTGTACACCCGGTAAATGGAGGAGAAAGTGGTCGGGAAGACACTACATTTGTCTCCAAAGGAGGACAATTGAGCATCTGGGAAGATGTTGGAGATGAAGCCAGCTGAGCAGATACAACATTAGCCTCAAAAAAAGGGTTAGTGTAGACCTGAGTGAAACCAGTGGGTATGGTTGATGCAATATCCTGCTGAAAAATAGAATCTTGCATAGGGGAATCTTGGATTGGCTCAAGGACATAACCAATGCCATCTCTTAAGTGAGTTTGCACTTGGGCCATATCAATGTGGGTAATATGACAGGAATTGTCTTCCTCCATGGGCATGGCCATGCGATAGACGGTAGAAGGACGTGAAAGACCTGCAGGCGAACCTGCCTGAAATTCACTAGGATAAGTGGTCATGTTGGTGGTGGGGATGTTCTGTGAATTATTCATTTGATTATTTAGATTTAACACTTTAGATTGATTCCTTGTTAAGACCATAACGCAATAAATCTAAACAAATTCAGAAAAGAAGAATGCAAAACTTGAATGATAAATTTACACTAAAGAAATTATCAGAAAACAGTCACAACCTAGGTTTCAACCAATATGTCTTACCTGCGGTTAATTAATTATTTTCTGATCTTAATCTGTAGTAAATTTTAAGTGTCCGGTTTATGAGTTTTGCATGTGATCTAATCTTGAATTATTCACAAAAAAGGTAAAAACTATGGCTAGGAAAGGACAACGAGATTCTTACTCGGTGATGAAATCCAAGCAAGTTTGCTCAGGGGTGACCTATGGTGTCTAAGGCAGAAGTTTAATGGATGGAGATGAATTCCACCGTCACTAAACTTCAAGCAATACCTGGTGATGAAATCCAGATATTACTGTTTTAAATGCAATATGAAATGCAGTGAATTTTATTTTAAGTGTTTTAGTTGTCTAATGTATACATACAAAGCTATAAATCAAAAGTTCTAATGATCTAAGCAAGAGGCCACTAAAAATATGCCATTTCCTCTGAAGAAGTGGAGTACACCGTTTAAAACCCCCTGCCTACCAATGATATCAAATATCAAAGGAGCAACCGGAAGGTTCGTCCACTTCTCTGCCTGGAATCACCCAATGGCAGGAGTACTATTGACATCCAATCAATAGTCCTACTTAGATAACTAAAACAGATAATTCGTAGCTATTCTAATATGCAGCTAGGTATGCAATTTTTTTTTTTTTATGCAAGCAACAACCAATAATGCAATGTAAAAAAATGTAACTAAAAATAACTTTTCTTTTCCATATTACTTAGTTTTTGTTCATTTTAAAGTAATGATCTGAAAAAGAAACAGAATACGACGATAAAAACCAAAAACGTAAAAAGTATAGTTTAACAGCGAAAAAAAAAATGCACTTACTTGGAAGCCTACGCTTCTTCTGTAAAACTGCCTTCAAACGCCCAAGGGAGTCTCGCACAGTCGAAACGCACCTCTGCGTTTCGGATCGGACTTCCGTACGCCGCTCTCGTCTGCTCGCATTTTTCGCAAACTCGTAAACCCTAGTTCGTTGGAACAGTGAATTTCACGATTTTCGGAACCTGCAAAATAAAACAAAAATCAGGAATAGATCAGTAAAGCAAGTATTAAAAACATGAAACCCTAGGGGGTCCCACCGTGATCGCCATTTGTAGATTAAAGATACAACGCCAAACAAAAGATAAAGAAATCACGATAAAAAGTAATGCAGAACACAGTTGTACAAAACAAACGATTTTTATTAATCAATGGAGTTTAGAAACTCCTTTTGAGTACAACAGGGCTTGTAACCCTTTTCGTGATACAAGATTACAATTTGTGCTAGGGTTCTCCGAAACCCTAGCTGGCACAATATGGTGGCGTCTCCGAAGAATGTATCCTTAACCTCAACGAGAATGAGTGGGCTTCGTTGTATCCTTTGGCTCGGACCACTCCAGCTTAAGCAGCTGCTATCATCCAATCAAATCTGCCATTAAAATCCTGCACACATTAAAACTACAAAAAGGTTAGAAACTAGTAAGAGGGCTCCACTGTGTGAGCCCTCAAAAATAGTCTAAAACCCTAGAAATGAAATAAATAGAATGCAAAATCTAACGACGGATTAATACATAAAAATATTACTTGCTTTAGAATCTATACCTCTTTTTCTGTTAACGCGGCGAGACCAGGCGGCACCTGGAAGTGATGTAACTATCAAATCGACTGCGAAAGGCGCCCTGGTGCGATCGCTGAACGCCCGCGTGCTTCTGGATCGGGGTTGCAGACGCCGGTCTGCGTCTGTGGCTGCGGGTAAACGCCCGCGGGCACTTGCGACAAGAATGGGGGATTCTGCAGAATGCTGCAGAAGGGATGGCGACGAAGTTGGCGACGGATGCGACGATGGATGCGACGAAAAGGGACGGCGATGGATGGGTAGGTTTAGCTGAAGAAGAGATAGATAGCGATAGATAACAAAAGAGAGATAGTAAAAGAGATAGGGCTTGAGCCATCAAGGTGACTCAATTTATAATCTACTCTTAGGGCACACTTTAGGGTTTTAACGACACTTTGAACGTGTGGCTAAGATTAAAGTGGATCCAAGGGTAGAGAATAAATCTAGGTTGTGAAACGGATTAAGATGGATGGACGGATGAGATTAAATGAAGGATGGACGGCTCAGATTAAATCACTTAAAGTATCTTTATATATATATATTAAAATATTAAAATATATATATAAATATTAATTTAAATAAATTTGGGAATGAAAAATGGCGGAAAAGGTGAAATTGGGCCAAATAATGGCGGGAAGGTGTGGATTTGGGCCAAATAATGGCGGGAAGGTGGATGACCGACACGTGGCTAACAGGAAGGTATAGATGACTTACAAGTGGCTGGATTTTGGTGTCTACAAGTTTAATTGTTAAAGGTTTTTCTAAGTGAAAGTTGATGATAAAAACCTTGTTTGATAAGCATTGTTGGAAATATTGAATGAGCCTTCATATGCATGATTAGGGTTTGTGCAAGATCATGAGTATCATTATTATGTGAAGTTGAGAACTATCTTGAAACTAGGGTTTGTGTAAGATCATGAGTATCACTATTATGTGAGATTTTTTGATAAGCATTGTTGGAAATAATTGAGTGAGTGTTCATATGCTTGGACTAGGGTTTGTAATCAAGGAGTGTTTCATTGAGTGATTGATTGAGTGGAGTTGATTGAGCCTAGTCAAGAGGAAGTGTTGAAGTGATAGTTCAAGTTCTGTGAAAAAAATATTCTATTCTAAATTTATTTGAGAAAGAGATTTAAAGTGATTAAGCATTGTTGTGAGTGTGAAGCATATTGAGTCTAACAATTCTCTATATGTTTCTATGAGATTAAACAAGACTATGTATGAAGCTTGTCTAAGTTATTGAAGATGATTTTGTGTTAGATTGAGATTGAGTTGAGTAAACTTTTGTGCAAGCTTACAATATGGATTTTGTTGGCAATTTTGGGTACTTTGGGTACATTGCCTTTGCTCAAGTATATAAGTTGTCATTGATGTCAAGAAGCTTTTGAAGGAATTTGATTTGATGTAAAATAATTTGTTTTGATGAAGGTTACGGCTTAACAGGTTCGAAAGAAAGTAAGTTGTAAAAATATCGCGATATCGCGACATGTCGCATTTTCGTGACTTAAGTAGGAGAGAGAAAGCAAGTTAGAAAAGTGTCGCGATATCGTGACATGTCACGATTTCGTGACTCAAAGAGGAAAGAGAATGTATGGAGTCAGAAATTTCGTGATTTCACGACATATTGTAAGGAATGTTGTTCGGACGAAAAAGTGTCACGATTTCGTGACATGTTGCAGAATAGAGAGTTCGAAAGAAAAAGTGTCACGCTTTCGCAACATAATGAAGAAGAAATATTTCGTAGTGTGAATTGTCACAATTTCATGACAAGTTCGAAGAGAGAAATTAACTCAAAAAGTGTCACGATTTTGCGACATGCTGCAGATGAAAATGTTCCAAGTAAGAACTGTCACGATTTTGCGACATGCAGAAAAGAAAAGGTTTCGAAGTAAGAAATGTTGAGATTTTGTGACATGTTGAAGAGAAAGCGTTTGGATGCAGAAAGTGTCGCGATTTCGTGACATATTGAAGAGAAAGCGTTCGGATGCAGAAAGTGTCATGATTTCGTGACATATTGAAGAAAAAGCGTACAGATGCAAAAAGTGTCATGATTTTGTGACATGTTCCATTTTCGCGAGCATAAGGCAGAGAAAAACATAAGGCAGCGAAAGTGTCACGATTTTGCGACATGTTCCGTTTTTGCTAGTGCCTGCAGAGAAGAGTGTATAGAAGCAAAAGGTGTCACGATTTTGTGACATATCATGTTTTTGCTAGTGTAAGCAGAGAAGAGTGCAAGGAAGTGAAAGTGTCACGATTTCATGATAGAAATTGAAAGCAGGTCTTCTATAAGAGAAGTGTCACGATATCACGACAAAAGCAAAGTTGATGCTGATAAAGACAAAAGTGTCATGATATCGCGACAAGAGCTTAGTTGAAGTCGATAAAGGCTGAAGTGTTGTGATATAGTGACAAAAGCCAAAAGAAAGTGTACGGTTGCAAAGGTGTTGCGATATCACGACATGTAGTTTCACGGCAAAAGCTACAGAAGAGTTACAGAGGCAGTTGAAGCCGACAAAGTTAAATGTGAGCCGACAAAGATTAGGGTTTGTAGCCGATGAAGTTTAGGGTTGTTACAGCCGACTAAGATCAAGGTTTTGATCTTGAAAATGTTATTATAAAAGGTAGGCTATTTTGAAGAGTTAAAGGGTGTGGGTGTGCGACGTTCACTGATAGAGCACAGAGTGAGAAGTTCGATCGTCGAGAGCAGAGTGCAAAATTTGATCAAAGTGTGTAAAGTGAGCGAAGAGTCATGGTGAATTTTTCCAAGTAATGTTATGTTTGTGCAGACAGTGTAAAGGTTGAAGTTCGACCAAAATGCGGCTGTGATTGCACAGAGAGAGCAGAGGACTTGTGAGCTGAGTTTGATAGTTCTATCAGAAAACTTGAGGACAGAGATGTATTGGTTCTATGAGAAGAACCTGAGGATAGATTTGATTGTTGAGCTACTGTGGACATGATCATAGAAGGTAGAGGTCTCTTAGGCTAAGCATTTAGGACAGGAGGTCTTCGATGGAAAGGAGTTCCACGTGCTGGCAAGAGGTAGAGGTAGTTGATCTTCTAAGGGATCATTTCTAGAGTAGAGGGGAAGGTATCTCCTTTGAGCAGAGGCTCATAAATTCTAATTGGGAGAAGGTATCTCCTTTGAGCCGAGGCTCATAAACATTGTAATTGGGAAGGATTCCCAAAGAACCTTGAGATAACTTTTAGAGAAAAGTTTTTGTGGATGTAGCCCAATCATTTTGGGTGAACCACATTAAAAATGGGTCTTCAATATGTGATGATTTCTGTCTTGATTAATGTTGTGTTGATGCCACTGCTATCTAAAGTTAAAATTATTAATTGGTTAAGTCTTATACTGTTCACCCCCCCTCTTAGTATAAGCTTGTGTTCTTCAATTGGTATCAGAGCAGGTCTCTCCAGAAAGAGCCTAATAGCTTGGAGAAGGATCTATCAGAGGAACATATAGATTCAAAAAGAGATGAAGAGGTTGAGTTTGATCTCAAAGGTGAATTCTTCTTGGCTCTAAGAAAGCTTGAGAAATTTAGGGAAGAGAATTATGTTCTCAAGTATCAATGTCAGGAAGAAGAGATAGCAAGATCAGAATTGTATCAAAGTGTTATAGACTTCAGAATTCTAGTTGAAGAAGGGAAGAAGATTAAACAGGTTCTAACAGAGGCTCTAAAAGGAAAGGAAGCTGATTGCGAGAAACTAGAAGAAGAGGTTATGTCTCGTAGAGTGAAGTTGGAACAGTTGACTCTCAGACAAAAAACTCCATGTGAAAAGCAAAAGAAAGATGGTATCACCATTTATTAAATAGGGTCTTCAAGCAAGATCAATATTCATCCTGAAGAGTGGTGGATTCCAATTGGTCACAATAAGAACAACCATCCAAGGCATCAAAACAAGTTACATAATACTTTCCATGGCTATTGTTTTTTCTACAAGAAATTTGGTCATGAAGCTATGCATTGCAATAAGTCTTTGAATAGCCATAGTAAGGAAAATGTTAACTCTTTTGCACCTCTTATGAATAAAAATATCATGTGTTACAAGTGCAAGAATTTTGGGCATATAGCAAGGATGTGCAGTTTGGATAGATCTAGCCTTGAGTTCACTAAAAAGAGAAATGAGATCAAATCTAATTCAATGATAGTTCAAACTGCTTTTCATGCTCAAGACAAAGTAGAAAAATGGTATCTTGATAGTGGTTGTTCAAAACATATGACTGGTGAAAACGAAAAGTTTTTGGTCTTAAAAAAACAAATAGAGGAACAGTCAGTTTTGGAGATAACAGGTCGACTAAAATCTATGGTAAAGGGACTCTTAGTTTGGATGGGAAATCCAAAACAAAAAATGTGCTTTATGTAGAGGGCCTAAGACATAATCTTCTAAGTGTGAGTCAACTTTGTGATCAAGGACACATAGTATCTTTCTTTTTAGATAGATGTGAGATAAGTAAATAAAAAAATGGAAAACTCATTGCTAGTGCAGATAAGTTTTGGGTAAAAGCAATGGATGAAGAGTTAAATCAAATAGAGAAAAGTGAAACTTGGGATTTGGTTCCAAGACCTAAGGACAAGAATTTCATTAGCACAAAATGGATATTCAAAAATAAACTCAATGAGGATGGAAAAATTGTTAGAAACAAAGCTAGGTTAGTCTGCAAAGGTTATGCTCAAGTAGAAGGTGTTGATTTCGAAGATACGTTTGCTCCTGTTGCTCGTCTTGAAGCTATCATAATGTTTTTGGCACTTTCAAGCTTCAAATCATTCAAGGTATATCAAATGGATGTAAAGTCAGCTTTTCTAAATGGCGTGTTAGTAGAAGAAGTCTACATAGAACAGCTAGAAGGAGTGTCTCTCTCAGAACAGTCAGACTATGTGTGTAAACTAAAAAAGGCCTTGTATGGGTTAAAGCAAGCGTCGAGAGCTTGGTACTCAAGGCTTGACAATTGTCTTCATGAGAAAGGCTTCAGGAAAGGCGTGGCAGATGGCAATTTGTATATTAAGAATGAAGATGATGATATGTTGATTATGGTTATCTATGTTGATATTATTTTTGGAGGAAATAAGACTCAGATGTGCAAAGATTTTGCTAACACCATGCAGAAGGAATTTGAGATGTCTATGATTGGAGAGCTGTCATTCTTTTTAGGTCTTCAGATTGCTCAATCAAAATATGGTGTATTTCTCTCTCAAGGGAAGTATATCAAAGAAATGTTGAAGAAATTTGGGATGATGGACAACAAACCAGTATGTACTCCAATGATTACAGGGTGCAAGATGAGTAAGGATGATGAATTTCCAGTGGCAGATAAAAAGTTGTATAGATCAATGATTGGTAGTTTATTATATGTTACAGCTACCAGACCAGATATCATGCAGGCAGTTGGGTTAGTAGCAATATTTTAGGCAGCTCCAAAATATTCTCATGTTATAGCAGTTAAAATGATATTCGGATATCCGAAGGGCACTATGGAACTTGGGCTTTGGTATCCCAAAGGTGATGATTTCACCCTCATGACCTATACTGAGATGCAGATTGGGCGAGCGATGCGATGACGAGGAAAAGCACTAGTGGTGAAGCATTCTTTCCGGGAAAGAGTTTGGTCTCTTGGTTAAGTAAGAAACAACCTTCAGTTTCCTTATCTACAACAGAGGCTAAATACATAGCAACAGTGGCTGGGTGTACACAGGTTTTATGGATGAAAACCACCTTGGAGGATTTCAAATTCAAGCATGAACAACCCATCTCCATACTTTGTTATAATACAAGTGCCATAAGTATTTCCAAAAATCCGGTAATGTACTCAAGGACAAAGCATATTTCCATCAAGTATCACTTTCTAAGGGAGAAAGTGCAAGACAAGCGAGTCAAGCTAGAGTATGTGTCTACTAAAGAGCAGATTGTAGATATCTTCACCAAATCTCTTCCAAGAGATACGTTTGAGTATCTAAGGGAGAAATTGGGAGTTGTACTCCCACCCCAGAATTAATCACCTCATCTGGAGGTGGGGGAGGGACTAAGCTAAGTGGCTCATTCTTAGTCTCGAGCCCCAAAGGTGACCCTTTGCCATTGATGACAAAGGGGGAGAGATATGGGTAAGGGGGAGAGCTTCAAGTGAAGAGGAGAGCTTCAATTCAGGGGGAGCAAAACTTCAAAGGAAGATTCCTTAGTTGTTAGCACAGTTAGTTTCATTTTTGGCTCTTGAGACATGTTTTCAATAAAGGTTTGCCATCAATGACAAAGGGGGAGATTGTTGGCAATTTTGGATACTTTGTGTACATTGCCTTTGCTCAAGTATATAAGTTGTCATTGATGTCAAGAAGTTTTTGAAGGAATTTGATTTGATGTAAAATAATTTGTTTTGATGAAGGCTACGGCTTGACAGGTTCGAAAGAAAGTAAGTTGGAAAAATGTCGCGATATCGTGACATGTCACATTTTCATGACTTAAGCAGGAGAGAGAAAGAAAGTTAGAAAAGTGTCGTGATATCACGACATGTCGCAGTTTCGTGACTCAAAGAGGAGAGAGAATGTACGGAGTCAGAAATGTCATGATTTCGTGACATTGCAAGGAAGGTTGTTCGGACGAAAAAGTGTCGCGATTTTGTGACATGTTGTAGGAGAGAGAGTCCGAAAGAAAAAGTGTCATGATTTCACGACATAATGCAGAAGAAAGAGTCCATAGTGTGAATTGTCGCGATTTCGTGACAAGTTCGAAGAGAGAGAAAGTAACTCGAAAAGTGTCGCGATTTCGCGACATGCTGTAGATGAAAATGTTCCAAGTAAGAACTGTCACGATTTCGTGACATGCAACAAAGGAAAGGTTTTGAAGTAAGAAATGTTGCGATTTCACGACATGTTGAAGAGAAAGCGTTCGGATGCAAAAAGTTTCATGATTTTGTGACATATTGAAGAGAAAGCGTTCGGATGCAGAAAGTGTCGTGATTTTGTGACATATTAAAGAAAAAGTGTACGGATGCAAAAAGTGTCACGATTTCGTGACTTGTTCCATTTTTGTGGGCATAAGGTAGAGAAAAGCACAAGGCAGCGAAAGTGTCACGATTTTACGACATGTTTCATTTTCTCTAGTGCCTGCAGAGAAGAGTGTACGGAAGCGAAAGGTGTCATGATTTTGTGACATGTCATGTTTTTGCTAGTGCAAGCAGAGAAGAGTGCAAGGAAGCGAAAGTGTCGTGATTTCATGATAGAAATTGAAAGTAGGTCTTCTATAAGAGAAGTGTCATGATTTTGTGACAAAATCAGAAAGGAGGTCGACGAAGGGAGAAGTGTCGCAATATCGTGACAAAAGCAAAATTGATGCTGACAAAGACAAAAGTGTCGCGATATCGCGACAAGAGCTTAGTTGAAGTCGACAAAGGCTGAAGTGTTGCGATATCGTGACAAAAGCCAAAATAAAGTGTACGGTTGCAAAGGTGTCGTGATATCATGACATGTAGTTTCACGGCAAAAGCTACAGAAGAGTTACAGAGGCAGTTGAAGCCGACAAAGTTAAATGTGAGCTGACAAAGTTAAATGTGAGTCGACGAAGATTAGGGTTTGTAGCCAACAAATTTTAGGGTTGTTAAAGTCGACTAAGATCAAGGTTTTCATCTTGAAAATGTTATCATAAAAGGCAGACTATTTTGAAGAGTTAAAGGGTGTGGGTGTGCGACGTTCGCTAATAGAGCATAGAGTGAGAAGTTCGATCGCCGAGAGCAGAGTGCAAAATTTGATCGAAGTGTGTAGAGTGAGCGAAGAGTCATGGTGAATTTTTCCAAGTATCGTTGTGTTTGTGCAGACAGTGCAAAGGTTGAATTTTGACCAAAATGTGGTTGTGATTGCGTAGAGAGAGCAAAGGACTTGTGAGCTGAGTTTGATAGTTCTATCAGAAAACTTGAGGACAGAGATGTATTGGTTCTATGAGAAGAACCTGAGGACAGATTTGGTTGCTGAGCTACTGTGGACATGATCATAGAAGGTAGAGGTCTCTTAGGCTAAGCATTAAGGACAGGAGGTCTTCAGTGGAAAGGAGTTCCACGTGCTAGCAAGAGGTAGAGGCAGTTGATATTTTGAGGGATCATTTCTAGAGCAGAGGGGAAGGTATCTCCTTTGAGTAGAGGCTCATAAATTTTGATTGGGAGAAGGTATCTCCTTGAGCCGAGGCTCATAAATATTGTAATTGGGAAGGATTCCCAAAGAACCTTGAGATAAATTTTAGAGAAAAGTTTTTGTGGATGTAGCCCAATAATTTTGGGTGAACCATGTTAAAAATGGGTCTTCAATGTGTGATGCTTTCTGTATTGATTAATGTTGTGTTGATGCCACTACTATCTAAAGTTAAAATTATTAATTGGTTAAGTCTTATACTGTTCACCCCCCCTCTTAGTATAAGCTTGTGTTCTTCAATTGGTATCAAAGCGGGTCTCTCCAGAAAGATCCTAACAGCTTGGAGAAGGATCTATCAGAGGAACATACATATTCAGAAAGAGATGAAGAGGTTGAGTTTGATCTCAAAGGTGAATTCTTCTTGGCTCTAAGAAAGCTTAAGAAATTTAGGGAAGAGAATTATGTTCTCAAGTATCAATGTCAGGAAGAAGACATTGCAAGATCAAAATTGTATCAAAGTGTTATAGACTTCAAAATTCTAGCTGAAGAAAGGAAGAAGATTAAACAGGTTCTGAAAGAGGCTCTAAAATGAAAGGAAGCTAATTGCGAGAAACTAGAAGAAGAGGTTATGTCTCTTAGAGTGAAGTTGGAACAGTTGACTCTTAGACAGAATACTCCATGTGAAAAGCAAAAGAAGGATGGTATCATCATTTATGAAATAGGGTCTTCAAGAAAGATCAATCTTCATCCTGAAGAGTGATGGATTCCAGTTGGTCACAAGAAGAACAACCATCCAAGGCATCAAAACAAAGTTACATAATACTTTCCATGGCTATTGTTTTTCCTACAAGAAATTTGGTCATGAAGCTATGCATTGCAATAAGTCTTTGAATAGCCATAGTAAAGAAAATGTTAACTCTTTTGCACCTCTTATGAATAAAAATATCATGTGTTACAAGTGCAATAATTTTGGGCATATAGCAAGGATGTGCAGTTTGGATAGATCTAGCCTTGAGTTCACTAAAAAGAGAAATGAGATCAAATCCAAGTCAATGATAGTTCAAACTACTTTTCATGCTCAAGACAAAGTAGAAAAATGGTATCTTGATAGTGGTTGTTCAAAACATATGACTGGTGAAAACGAAAATTTTTTGGTCTTAAAAAAACAAACAGAGGAACAGTCAGTTTTGGAGATAACAGGTCAGCTAAAATCTGTGGTAAAGGGACTCTTAGTTTGGATGGGAAATCCAAAACAAAAAATGTGCTTTATGTAGAAGGCCTAAGACATAATCTTCTAAGTGTGAGACAACTTTGTGATCAAGGACACATAGTATCTTTCTTTTCAGATAGATGTGAGATAAGTAAAGAAAAAAATGGAAAACTCATTGCTAGTGCTACAAGGACTCCAAACAATCTTTACATGCTAAGTGAGATAAAAAAAGGAAAAGTGTTTTCTAACTCAAGAAGATGAGAGTTGGCTATGGCATAAAATATTGGAGAATTTGAGCTTTGATAATATTGTCAATATTAGTAACAAGGAAGCAGTTAGAGACTTGCCCAAAATAAAAAGGCCCCATAACATCATTTGTGGTTCATGTCAACATGGAAAATAGACCAGAACTAGTTTCAAATCAAAATGGTATACTTCTTCAAAACCATTGGATCTTATTCATACTGATTTATGTGGCCCTACCAGAACTTAGAGCATTTAGGGAGAAAGCTACTTCATGTTGTTTATAGATTATTATTCTAGAATGACTTGGGTTACTTTTCTCAAAGAAAAATCTGAAGCTTTTGAAAATTTTAAAGCTTTCAAAGAAATGATTGAAAATGAGACTGACAAGAGAATCAAATGTTTAAGATCAGATAGAGGAGGATAGTTCACTTCAAATGAATTTGTGGAGTATTGTGAGCAACAAGGAATCAAAAGAGATTATTCAACAGCAAGGACTCCTCAACAAAATGGAGTAGTTGAAAGGAAAAACAGAACTATTGAAAATATGGCTAGAGCTATGTTAAATGAATCCAAACTTTTGGATGGCTTTTGAAAAGAGGCAGTCAGTACAACAGTCTACATTATCACCAGGGCCCAACTTAGAGTCAATCGTCATAAAACTCCTTATGAGTTGTGGAAAGGAAGACCAACTATAGTAAAATACTTCAAAGTGTTTGGGAGTAAGTGCTTCATCAGAAGGGAAGATCAGAATTTGGGTAAGTTTGATCCTAGGTGTGATGAAGGAATATTTTTTGGATATTCCAACAAAAGCAAGGCCTACAGATGCTTCAAAAAAAGAACTCATACAGTTGTAGAGAGCGTAAATGTAACAGTTGATGAAAAGACAGGGATAAGAGAACTAGTCAAGGAACTCAGTGATGAAAATTTTCAAGAAGAATTCAAAGAGGTTTCAGATGAAGAAGAGGAAAGACAACAACTGCTTCCCAAAACTCCTTCACGATATGTTCAGAAACATCATCCCAAAGATTTGATCATTGGTGATCTAAACAGCAAGCAAACAAGAAGAAGAGTCATTCCTTCACATGATTCTACAAATGTTTCATTATTATCTCAGATTGAGCCAAAAGATTTCAGTGAAGCATGTGCAGATAAGTTTTGGGTAAAAGCAATGGATGAAGAGCTAAATCAAATAGAGAAAAGTGAAAATTGGGATTTGGTTCCAAGACCTAAGGACAAGAATGTCATTGGCACAAAATGAATATTCAAAAATAAACTTAATGAGGATGGAAAAATTGTTAGAAACAAAGCTAGGTTAGTCTACAAAGGTTATGCTCAAGTAGAAGGTGTTGATTTCGAAGAGACGTTTGCTCTTGTTGCTCGTCTTGAAGCTATCGAATTTTTTTGGCACTTTCAAGCTTCAAATTATTCAATGTATATCAAATGGATGTAAAGTCAGCTTTTCTAAATGGCGTGTTGGTAGAATAAGTCTACATAGAACAGCTAGAAGGAGTGTCTCTCTCAGAACAGTCAGACTATGTGTGTAAACTAAAAAAGGCCTTGTATGGGTTAAAGCAAGAACCGAGGGCTTGGTACTCAAGGCTTGACAGTTATCTTCATGAGCAAGGCTTCAGGAAAGGCGTGGCAGATAGCAATTTGTATATTAAGAATGAATATGTTGATATGTTGATTATGGTTGTCTATGTTGATGATATTATTTTTGGGGGAAATAAGACTCAGATGTGCAAATATTTTGCTAACACCATGCAGAAGGAATTTGAGATGTCTATGATTGGAGAGTTGTCATTCTTTTTAGGTCTTCAGATTGCTCAATCAAAATATGGTGTATTTCTCTCTCAAGGGAAGTATATCAAAGAAATGTTGAAGAAATTTGGGATGATGGACAACAAACCAGTATATACTCCAATGATTACAGGGTGCAAGATGAGTAAGTATGATGAATCTCCAGTGGCAGATCAAAAGTTGTATAGATCAATGATTGGCAGTTTATTATATGTTACAACTACCAGACCAGATATCATGTAGGCATTTGGGTTAGTAGCAAGATTTCAGGCAGCTCCAAAATATTCTCATGTTATAGCAGTTAAAAGGATATTCAGATATCTGAAGGGCACTATGGACCTTGGGCTTTGGTATCCCAAAGGTGATGATTTCACCCTCACGACCTATACAGATGCAGATTGGGTAGGCAGTACTGATGACAGGAAAAGCACTAGTGGTGGAACATTCTTTCTGGGAAAGAGTTTGGTTTCTTGGCTAAGTAAGAAACAACCTTCAGTTTCCTTATCTACAGTAGAGGTTGAATACATAGCAGTAGTGGCCGGGTGTACACAGGTTTTATGGATGAAAACCACCTTGGAGGATTTCAAAGTCAAGCATGAACAACCCATCTCCATACTTTGTGATAATACAAGTGCCATAAGTATTTCCAAAAATCTGGTAATGCACTCAAGGACAAAGCATATTTCCATCAAGTATCACTTTCTAAGGGAGAAAGTGCAAGACAAGCAGGTCACGCTAGAGTATGTGTCTACTAAAGAGCAGATTGTAGATATCTTCACCAAACCTCTTCCAAGAGATACGTTTGAGTATCTAAGGGAGAAATTGGGAGTTGTACTCCCACCCTAGAATTAATCACCTCATTAGGAGGTGGGGGAGGGACTAAGCTAAGTGGCTCATTCTTAGTCTCGAGCCCCAAAGGTGACCCTTTGCCATTGATGACAAAGGGGGAGAGATATGAGTAAGGGGGAGAGCTTAAAGTGAAGAGAAAAGCTTCAAGTCAAGGGGAGCAAAACTTCAAAGGAAGATTCCTTAGTTGTTAGCACAGTTAGTTTCATTTTTGGCTCTTGAGACATGTTTTAAGTAAAGATTTGCCATCAATGACAAAGGGGGAGATTGTTGGCAATTTTGGGTACTTTGGATACATTGCCTTTGCTCAAGTATATAAGTTTTCATTGATGTCAAGAAGCTTTTGAAGGAATTTGATTTGATGTAAAATAATTTGTTTTGATGAAGGTTATGGCTTGATAGGTTCGAAAGAAAGTAAGTTGGAAAAATGTCGCGATATCACATGTCGCATTTTTGCGACTTAAGCAAGAGAGAGAAAGCAAGTTAGAAAAGTGTCACGATATCGCGGCATGTCGTAGTTTCGTGACTCAAAGAGGAGAGAGAATGTATGAAGTCAGAAATGTCACGATTTTGTGACATATTGCAAGGAAGGTTGTTCAAATGAAATAGTGTCATGATTTCGTGACATGTTGCAGGAGAGAGAGTCCGAAAGAAAAAGTGTCACGATTTCGCAACATAATGCAGAAGAAAGAGTCCGTAGTGTGAATTGTCACGATTTCACGACAAGTTCGAAGAGAGAGAAAGTAACTCAAAAAGTTTCGTGATTTCGCGACATGTTGTAGATGAAAATGTTCCAATTAAGAACTATCACGATTTCATGACATGCAGCAAAGGAAAGGTTTCGAAGTAAGAAATGTCACGATTTCATGACATGTTGAAGAGAAAGCGTTCGAATGCAGAAAGTGTCACGATTTCGTGATATATTAAAGAGAAAGCGTTCGGATGCAGAAAGTGTCACGATTTCGTGACATATTGAAGAAAAAGCATACAGATGCAGAAAGTGTCACAATTTTTCGACATGTTCCATTTTCGCGGGCATAAGGAAGAGAAAAGCACAAGGCAGTGAAAGTGTCATGATTTCGTGACATGTTTCGTTTTTGCTAGTGCCTGCAGAGAAGAGTGTACTTAAGCGAAAGGTGTCACGATTTCGCAACATGTCATGTTTTTGCTAGTGCAAGCAGAGAAGAGTGCAAGGAAAAGAAAGTGTCACGATTTTGCGACAAAAATTGAAAGCAAGTCTTCTATAAGAGAAGTGTCGTGATTTCACGACAAAAGCATAAAGGAGGTCAACGAAGGGAGAAGTGTCACGATATCGCGACATGAAACAAAGGAAAGGTTTCGAAGTAAGAAATGTCACGATTTCGTGACATGTTGAAGAGAAAGTGTTCGGATACAGAAAGTGTCACGATTTTGCGACATTAAAAAGAAAGCGTTCGGATGCAGAAAGTGTCGCGATTTCGTGACATATTGAAGAAAAAGCGTACGGATGCAAAAATTGTCGTGATTTCGTGACATGTTCCATTTTCACGGGCATAAGGAAGAGAAAAGCACAAGGCAGCAAAAGTGTCACGATTTCGTGACATGTTCCATTTTCGCTAGTGCCTGCAGAGAAGAGTGTACGAATGTGAAAGGTGTCGGGATTTCATGACATGTCATGTTTTCGCTAGTGCAAGCAGAGAAGAGTGCAAGGAAGTGAAAGTGTCACGATTTCATGACAGAAATTGAAAGCAGGTCTTCTATAAGATAAGTGTCATGATTTCACGATAAAAGCAGAAAAGAGGTCGACGAAGGGAGAAGTGTCACGATATCGCGGCAAAAGCAAAGTTGATGCTGACAAAGACAAAAGTGTCATGATATCACGACAAGAACTTAGTTGAATTCGACAAAGGCTAAAGTGTCACGATATCACGACAAAAGCCAAAAGAAAGTGTATGGTTGCAAAGGTGTCGCGATATCGCAACATGTTGTAGTTTCGTGGCAAAAGCTACAAAAGAGTTACAGAGGCAGATGAAGCCGACAAAGTTAAATGTAAGCCGACAAAGTTAAATGTGAGCCAACAAAGATTAGGTTTTGCAGTCAACGAAGTTTAGGGTTGTTACAGCCGACTAAGATCAAGGTTTTGATCTTGAAAATGTTATAAAAGGTAGGCTATTTTGAAGAGTTAAAGGGTGTGGGTGTGCGATGTTCGCTGATAGAGTGCAGAGTGAGAATTTCGATCGTTGAGAGCACAGTGCGAAATTCTATTGAAGTGTGCAAAGTGAGCGAAGAGTCATGGTGAATTTTTCCATGTAACGTTGTGTTTGCGAAGACAATGCAAAGGTTGAAGTTCGACCAAAATACGACTGTGATTGCGTAAAGAGAGCAAAGGACTTGTGAGTTGAGTTTGATAGTTCTATCAGAAAACTTGAGGACAAAGATGTATTGGTTCTATGAGAAGAACCTGAGGACAGATTTGGTTGTTGAGCTGCTGTGGACGTGATCATAGAAGGCAGAGATCTCTTAGGATAAGCATTGAGGATAGGAGGTCTTCGGTGGAAAGGAGTTCCACGTGTTGGCAAGAGGTAGAGGCAGTTGATCTTCTAAGGGATCATTTCCAAAGTAGAGGGGAAGGTATCTCCTTTGAGCAGAGGCTCATAAATTTTGATTGGGAGAAGGTATCTCCTTGAGCCAAGGCTCATAAACATTGTAATTAGGAAGGATTCCCAAAGAACCTTGAGATAACTTTTAGAGAAAAGTTTTTGTGGATGTAGCCCAATAATTTTGGGTGAACCACGTTAAAAACAGGTCTTCAATGTGTGATGCTTTCTATCTTGATTAATGTCGTGTTGATGCCACTACTATCTAAAGTTAAAATTATTAATTGGTTAAGTCTTATACTGCTCACCCCCCCTCTCAGTATAAGCTTGTGTTCTTCAGATTTGAGGTAAGTCTTTGATAAGACTTGTTGAGTAGATTGGACAAGTTCTAGTGAGGATTTGTTGAGCAGAGTTGAGATAAGTCTTAGTGAAGACTTGTTGAGCAGATTGAACAATTTATAGTGAAGACTTGTTGAGCATATTTGATACAAGTCTTGGTGAAGACTTGTTGAGTATATTGGACAAGTTCTAGAGAGGACTTGTGGATATATTAGTGTGAGCTTTTGTGGAAGCTTGCAATACAAATTTGAGATAAGTCTTTGAGAATACTTGAGAGCAGAGTTGATTGATTTATTTTTTCAAACCTTAGGTTAAGGTTTGGGGTAGATCTAGCAGAGTTGATTTGTGATTGAGTCAAGCTTTGTGTTAAGGCTTGAGGATAGAGATTGAGAAAATTTGTGCTAGATCGAAGGATTGTTTTTAGTACAGATTTGAGGATAGATATTGAGTAGATTTGTGCTATATTGAAGGACTATGTTTAGTGTAGATTTGAGAAAATATTTTGAGGACAAATTTTTACTAAATTGAAGGATTATGTTTAGTGCAGATTTGAGGATAGATATTAAGTAGATTTGTGCTAGATCGAAGTACTATGTTTAGTGTATATTTGAGGATAAATATTGAAAAAAATTGTGCTAGACCGAAGGACTGTGTTTAGTACAGATCAAAGATATAGATTGAGCAAATTTCTACTAGACCAAAGGATTGTTTTTAGTGTATATTTGAGGATAAATATTGAACAGATTTGTGCTAGACCAAAAGACCATGTTTACTGCAAATTTGAGACAGAGCTGAGAGCAAACTTTGGATCTAAATGAGTATAGCGGATGATAGTCTCTAGTGGATAGAGGTCCATTAGCCAGAGTAGTGAAGATAGGTCTTCTAAGTGACGGCAGGAGTCTCATAGAGATCCATAGTGGAGGTAGCTATTCTTCTATAATATCACCAGCTAGTGTAGAGGAGAAGGAGTTCTCATGTGGATAGATATCCATGAACATGATTAGGGGATTGGTGTCTCCTTTAGATAGAGGTCCATAAACATTTTAATAGGTAAAGGATTCCTAAGATATTTTTTGAGAAAATATTAGTGAAATATTTTCTTCGTGGAGTAGCCCACATTGGGTGAACTACGTTAAATTGGTGTCTCTATTGTGTGTGTTTATTTGTACATTACTTTGATTACTTTTGTTTATATTTCCATTGATATATTGCATAATATTGATTGGAAAAGAAAAGTAAAAAGTGGTCTTATACTGTTTACCCTCCATCTCAGTATAAGCTTATGTTCTTCAATTGGTATCAGAGCAGGTTCCTTCGAAAGAGTTTAACAACTTGAAGAAAAATCTCACAAGAACACAAATGGATTCTAAGGGTGGATCCTCAAATAATCTAGCACCAATGTTTTATGGGATCGATTATTTATTTTGGAGTATGAGAATGAAGATTCACCTGATGGCACTTAGAAATAAAATATGGAAAGCAGTTGAAAATGGATACACACCACTAGCTACTCCACCTATAGATAAATATGGTAAGCTTCTACATCATTACAATTCAAAAGCAATGAATGCAATTTTGAGATGTTTGCATAAAATAGAGTTTATAAAGGTTATGCACTGCAAATCAGCAAAGGAAATTTGGGATAAATTGCAAGGCATATATGAGGGAGATAAAATGGTCAAAAGGTAAAGTTGTGAAATCTCAAGGGAATAGTTGAAGACCTAAAAATTAAGAATGAGGAAAACATTTTTTCTTATCTACTTTATGTATACGGGGTTGTTAATTCCATGCAAGGACTTGGACTTGAAGTTCAATAATATGATGTTTGTGATAATATTTTAAGGTCACTCCCAAAAAGGTTTAGTGAAAAGATTTCAGCTATAGAGGAATCAAAATATAGTGATATTTTGACAAGGGATGAATTACATGGCATTCTCACAACTTTTGAGATGAGAACAAAAGAGGAACCTAATCCCCAGAAATAAGTAGCCTTCAAATCTACTAAGAAGACAAAGGGTAAGGAGCCATATTCAAGCAATGAGTTATCTAGTTATGAAGAAGCAAATTATGGTAGAAGGAACAAGGACTCATGAAAATATAAAGGTACAAAATAATTTAGATGTTTTAAATGTGGAAAATATGTTCACTATGCATCTAATTATCCAGAAGCTTGAAATAGCGGTGGTGATGAGAAATATGATCATAAGAACAGGGATGTAGGAAAGCATAGGCACCAAAAGAAAAATAGGAATGGACAAGGTACACAAGGAAAGAAGTTTTTCCAAAGGTATAATAAGAGTTACTATGCAAATACGATAGGTGGGAGCTCAAGTGATAGTGATGATAGTTCCTCAGATAATGATAAAGATGAAATTCTATTTCTGGAAAAATAAAAAGAAGTGGTTAAGAAAAGGTCAACAATAATTCTCAAGTGTTTTAGATGTGGTAACTGTAGTCATCTCGAAGATAGTTGTACAAGGAATGGATTTAGTTTCAGTGATGATGAATATTAAGATACACTTGAAAGACCATAAGAGAATCTACTCTTGGCATTAGAAGAAGAAGGAGGTGATCCTATAGAAGACAAGTCATAAAAGAATGAAGATATTTTCAAAGGAAAACAAATAGAGGAAGAATCAGAGAAAGGAGAAGTTGACCTTGAGGGAGAGCTTATTCATACCCTTGATGCATTCAGGGAGGTAAGAAAGCAAAACTTAAAACTCAAGATTAATTTCAATAATATGATGAAGAGAAAGGAAATCTTATAGAGGATCTAACCAATTTAATAGATAAGACAAGGAGGTTCAAAGAGAATTTAGAAGCAAAGGTCTTAGAATATGAAATATTATAGCATGAGGTGGCTCTACTAAGGAAAGAAGTAAAAGAGTCTAAAGACAGGTTACACAAGTTTAGAAGTAGCTCAAAGAACTTGGATAATATTATCAAGGTACAAAGATATTTGTCAAACAAAATAGGTCTTGGTTTTGAACAGGTACAAAAAGGACAAGGAGATGAGTCAATCTCAAGTTCTGAAGAAGAAAAAACTTTAGAAGAAGAAAATGTAAGAGAGAGTGAGACTTATGAGCATGATTTAGACAATAGAAAGTTCAACAAGAAAAGGAACAATGCATAAATGAGAAACAGATGGAACATGAACCATAACAAGGTAAAAGAAACTAAAAGACCAATGAAGTCAAGGTAAGGTAATTTCAATGGATGATGCTTCTCATGTAACATGTTTGGTCACAAGGCTACACAATGCAAGACACATGAAAGATAGGAATATGGGAAATTTAGAAACAGGCAATTGTTTCAAGGGTATTGCTACTCTTTTAATCAGTTTGGTCATAAGGCAATGAATTGTAGGGTTCATGATAGGAATAGATATGGCTTCACCTGGAGAAGCCCAAGACATTTGCACCTCCAAGGAATAATAACATTAAGTTTTATAAGTGCAATAATGATGGACATACAACAAAGTTGTGTAGAGCAGAAATTCTAAAGACAAGCAGGAACAAGAATAGTAAGAGGAATCATAAGAATCAGATGAGAAGGAAAGTGGAAAAAGGTAAATATAAATGCATGCTAGGAGTAGAAATACTCCCACCCCAGAATTAACCACCTCAATAGGAGGTGGGGGAGGGGATAAGCTAGGATTTTCATTCTTAGCCTTGAGCCCAAAAGGTGACCCTTTGCCATTGATGACAAAGAGGGAGACATTTTAGTAAGGGGGAGAGATTTGAGTTAAGAGGAAAGCATTCAGTCAATGGGAGTAGTTTCTCAGGGGGAGCAAAATAGAAAAATATATAGGAAATGATAAAAGGTAAATGGGTTACCATCGATGAAAAAGGGGGATATTTTTTGAAATATGAGCAGGATTTATTGTCATTGATGTCAAAATAATACTAAGAAAATGTTATAAGAATGTTTTTTTCTTTATTTGTGGAAAATATCCCAAAAGGGATGTCACTTTTGGGTAATACCCAAGGAGGCAAGGGTATCCATTCTACTAAAATTGCCTAGGGAACGATCCTTGCCTACCACCTTTGACATACTCAAGGATCTAACAAACACACAATACGATATAAAATAATAAAATAAATAAAAATAATAAAAAATAAATAAAATAAAAAACATGCTCCTTGAGTGTGTCAAAAATATAAAGCACAACCAAGCACACAGAAAATAATATTAAAAAAAAAAAACACAACACAAACCACATAGAAAAAACACGAACAATATACCAAAACATAAACATGACAAAAACAACATAAAACTACAAAGACATAACCAACAAAAATATGAAAACATAAATAAACAAGACCTACAAAATAAATAAATATAAATAAAAATAAAAAACAACCAACAACAGACAATAAACAAAAACAAAAAACATAGAAAACACTTACACACAAAAAACATGAAATAACACATACATAAGCACAAGAACAACAAAAACACAAGAAAAAATAGAAAAACCACAAAACAACAAAAACACAAGAACAAAACAAAACAAAAAAATGTACACACCTCAAAAAAAAAATGAACATAAAAGAGAAGCAAAAATAAAGCAAGAAGAAACTAGGTACCTGATGAGGAGCCCAGATTCACCATCGAAAATCCATATCCCCTCTTTTCCTTTGGTCACCAAAAACCAATTACAACACTAGCCCACAGGCATAGTTTTCTTTGAGCACTTTATGGGGAGCCTAGATTCACCTCCCGAGGTCCTGACCCCATCGGCCATTAATCACCCACCTGGAAGAATACATCCTCCCAATCTGAAAAGTCAGCTCTTCCCCCGGCCTTCGTGACTGAAACTTCACATCTTTTACCCTAACTGGCAACTACCACTGGGTCAACCGCAAAAACATGCATTGATGAGCCGTCTGAACGTCTCTGACCTCTGGGCGTAGCATTCGAGTGGCCGCCATGCTCAACAAGCTTATCGGGCAAGAAATCATGCATTAATGAGGCCTTTGATCGCCTCGAGAAACACCGTCTGGGAACACGTGCCTTTTTGAATCGTGAACCAGCAGTATGTCGCGATATCGCGACATTTTTCTTCCTCGCTACCTTTCTCTTCTTCGGGTCGCGATATCACGACATGTTGTGATATCGTGACATCTTTCCTTTTTGGCTCTTCTTTCTCCTTTTTGGTTGCGATATCGTGACATATTTCCTTTCTGCCTCCTCCTCGCCTCTTGGGTCGTGAAATCATGACATGTCATGATATCACGACATTCTTCCTTTTTGCTTCCTTCTCGCCTCTTTGGGTCGCAAAATCGCAACATGTCGCGATATCATGACAGCTTTGCTCTCTACTTTCTCTCTTTATTTTGGGTCGCAAAATCATGATATGTCGCGATATCGCGACAGCTTTGCCTTTCGCTTTCGCTCTCTGCTTTGGGTCACGAAATCATGACATGTCACGATATCGCGATAGTTTCATTCCTTTCTTTCTTTCTACTCCTTCGGTCGTGATTTCACGACATGTCGCGATATCGCGACACTTTTCCCCCTTGCACCTTTTCTCGTCCTTTGGTCGTGAAAATGCGACATGTCGCGATATCGCGACACTTTTTTCTCTTGCGCATTTTCTCGTCCTTTGGTCGCGATAATGTGACATGTCGCGATATCACGACACTTTTTCTCTCTTGAGCCTTCTCTCGGAATTTGGTTGTGAAAATGTGACATGTCACGATATCGCAACATTTTTTATTCTTTGTCGACATTTTTCTCCTTGCGGTATTTTGCTTTCCCTTGGATGCTCTTGCATCAGTACCTTCAGAACTGGAGCCATCCAAAGAAATGATAGAAATAAGATCTTCCCTTATTTGTGAAGCCCACCATCTAGGAGGGTGGCCATAACAAATAAGATCACCTTTGTCCAAAGCCCAATTAGCTAAAGCATCAACACTCTTGTTTTGATTTTTGACCACATGATTGTAATCAACTTTCAAAAATTCCCTCTGGATTAATTGAATCTTCTCAATAATTCTTTTTATTCTCCAATAAACCTTATGATTCTTAGAAGGATTCTTCAAAATATTAATCATGAGTTGAGAGTCAGACTCCACTAACACCTTTTCCCATCCAACCTTAGTAGCCTCCTGAAGGCCTCTGAGGATACCATACCCCTCAACAAGGTTATTGGAAAGAATACCCAAATTCTTAGCAAAAGTAAAAACTAGGGAGCCATATGAAAGTCTACCAATTCCTCCCGCACTAGATTTTCTAGGGTTCCCTCTAGAGGCTCCATCAATATTGACTTTACCAAAATCCTTAGGAGGAGGTTGCCAATTTCTTGTCCTATCCATCTTACAAATACTCACATTCCCTTTAAGATGGTTTCCCTTAGCATATTTAATCTTCAATATTTGCATCACTTGATCCCATTTTTGGTGGAAGTTTTGGGGGTGATTAAGGAGTTGATGGATTGATTCAACTAAGTTGGCTATGGTATTCTACAAAATATAGTGAATATCCTTCCTATCTTGATTAAAAATTTTATTGTTCCTTTCATTCCAGATATTCCAAAGAAGAATGGTAGAACCCATCCAAACTAATTTCCTAATAAAATTATCAACACCCTCTTGTTTAGGCCAATCCCTCAAAATTTGTTCAAAATTTAAAAAATTGGACCACTGTAAGCCAAGTAAAGTGGCCATTCTCCTCCATAGCTCAGAGGCTAAAGTACACTCAATAAAAATATGGTTGAGAGTTTATACATTCTCTCCACACATTTCACATCTAAAAGGGCCATGAAAACCATGCTTCATAAGTTGCTCACCAGTAAGCACCCTACAATGCAATAAAATCCAAATAAAGAACCTCACCTTAGGCCAGAGATTTTGAGCCCACAACTGAGAAAATATGTTAGAATATTGGTTGGGATTATTCTAGCATAAGGTCAAATAACCTTGAGCAACTGAATACTCACCCTTAGTAGTGATATTCCATCCAAAACAATATTTTTCATGGGACCAAGAGAGAGACCTCATATGAAGGATGCCTTGGATATCTTGTCTTTGCCTTTCTAGGATTTGAATAGGCCAGTCCTCAATAGGGATCCAATATCTACCAACCTTTGAATTACCAGTATGGTATTGACATTAATTATCCACCTTTATCTAGTTAGCTCGATGAAGCTCCTCCATCCAAGGCCTCCAATTGGGAAACTGAGTTATCAAAGGCTTGTGACCATCCCAAGAATCTATCCAAAAATTTGCCTGTTGACCATTATGAATGATCCAAAATAAATTTTTCTTTATCAAATCCTCACTATTCTTAAGAACTACTAAAATGGGAGAACCTTTGGTAGGAAGATGATAGCAAACAAGGTCTTCATGACTTTTGTTCTCAACATATTTAGAACGGATATTATTGGCCCAAAGAGCATTGGGGTTATGCAACATTCTCCAATATAATTTAGTAGCTAAATCTTTGTTGTTATTAATAGAAGACCAGAATCCTAACCCCCCTTGATTCTTAGGAAGACATAAAGTGTCCCATTTCACCAAGGCCCATTTTCTTTTTTCCTTAGTACCACTCCAGAGGAATCGATGACTGATTTGATCTAGATCTCAAAGAACGGCCTTTGGGATATTCAACATAGAAGAAACATAAATAGGAATAGCTTGAAGGACTGATTTTACCAAGGTGATTCTACCCCCAGAAGAAAGCCACCTATTGGTCCATTTTCCAATTTTCTTCTTGACTTTGTCCAACAACCAATTCCAAACTTTTTTTTTGCCTTTGAATATTGATGGGAATACCTAAATAAGTCTTCGAAATGGAGGACTTCTTATATCTTAATTTATCCAAGACCATGGATTCCTGTCTAGCAGAGCAATGAAATAAAATAACTTTAGATTTATCTTCGTTGATCAATGGCCCAGTAGCCTTAGAAAAAATAGCTAATGATTTTCTTAAAGTTAGAAGCTTCCTTAACTATAGCTTTACCTAAAAGAGTAGAGTCATCAACAAATTGAAGATGAGAGATAGGTCTAGCTCCATGAGCAATGGTAACTCCCTCAAGGATTTTGTTATCCCTCTTCTTGGTTATAGTCCTCCCCAAGCATTCAGCAAGAATGATGAATAAATAAGGGGAAAGCGGGTCACCTTGCCTAATACCTCTGGAAGCAGGGAATCACTGAGAAGGCCTACAATTGATAAGAACTAAGTAGGAAACTAAAGAGATACATCCCATAATCCAATATTTCCAATGCTTAGAGAAACCAAATTGCCTCAAAACTTTGATAAGGAAGTGCCAATCCACTCTGTCATAAGCTTTGGATAAGTCTAACCGAATGAACATGGAAGGAGATTTTTGCATATCCATGGAATGGATGGCTTCCTGAGCTAGAACTATCTCATCTACTATTTGGTGCCCTTCCACATAACCCCCTTGTTCAGGGGAAATAATCTTATGCAAAAGAGGCTTCAACCTTTCTGCCATGATCTTAGTAATTATTTTGAGGAGAACATTACATAAAGCAATAGGTCTAAAAGTTGAGATGTGATCAACCTCTTGAGCTTTTGGAACAAGAGTAATATAAGTTTTGTTTATAACCTTTAAAATATCTTTGGCTTTCCTGGCTTCTTCCACCACCTCTAATAAATCAGCATGAAGGATATCCCAGAACTTTTGGAACTCAATGGGAAAAACATCAGGACTTGGGGTTTTCCATTTTTGCATTTTAAAAACTACATGTTGAAGCTCATTGATAGTAACAGGAGTAGTTAAAATAGAGTTCTCCTCAGAAGTGATAAGAGAAGGGATAGCTTGAAGAATATTTTGTTGAGAAGCTAAGTCAAGAGGAGTAGCAGCAAAAATATTGGAAAAGTAATCGACAATAATAGAGCTCATGCCATCCCAAGTATAAACGACATCTCCAGAATCTGATTTCAGGGAAGAAATAAAGTTGTGAGATCTATGAGCTAGAAGACATTTGTGGAAGAAATTTGTGTTTCAATCTCCTTCTTTGAGCCATTGAATTCTAGATTTTTGCTTCCATAAGAGTTCTTCTCTTTTTTCCAATTCCTCTAACTGAGTTGTGAGCTTAATTTCATCTAAACTTCTATTCTCTGTGAGGCCATCTAAATGGATTTTCTTATTCAATTTTTCAAGTTGAGCAATAAATTCATGTTTTTTTGTAAACATCTCCAAACTCCTTCCAGTTCCAAGTCTTGATTTTGGATTTAATGTATTGCAATATTTTGGCAAAATAGAACATCTTAGTCCCATACCTAGGCTTACCTTCCTTCCACCATTGTTGCACACGAGGTCTAAAGGAACTTTCTCTAAGCCACATTAATTAAAAATGAAAAGGAGAGAAACTCACATTGGTTTTCTAGATTTCCACCATGACTGGCCAATGATCCGAACCAGCATTGTTAAGAGTCTTCACTTTAGGAATGTGACCCTGGATTAAGAAATTTTCATAGAGTAAAAACCTATCCAATCTCTCCATTATACACGCTAAGCCTTGCCTTCTGTTAGACCAATTCATAAGGCCATTATATGGTTGGATGTCCACAAGATGGAGGTTTAAAATATATTCGCTCATGAGGTTAGTGCTTTTGTCCAAATTTATGTTTCCTCCCATTTTCTCATCCAAAGAGAGGATGGTATTGAAATCTCCTCCAATCAAGATCCAAGCTTCAGGAAAATGAGAGATAATGTGAGTAATATTCTTCCACTGACTTATTTTTTCCTCCAAAGTAGTGGAGCATAATTTGGTTGGAATGTCTACTTTGAATAGTTATAGCCAAAATACCCAAACTTCCAACCATATGGTGAATAACTACCTCTTTTGGGTCCCAAAGACAAGCAATGCCACCAGAAGTGCCCTGGGAACTGAGGGAAACCACTTTTCCAGCTGGCCAAATTTTACTAGCAATTGAGTCCATATCCTCCATTGAAATATTTGTTTCTTGAAGGAAAACAAGATGTGGATGATTTATCTGAATCATTCTTCTAATTTCATTTTGTTTTGAAAGACTCCCTTTGAGTCCTCTAATATTCCAAGTGATGATCTTCATTAATACGAGTGCTAAAAAAAATGGGAAGGGCATTAATCTTACCATTCTCTACAAGCTTTTCACCTTCTTTTACCATATGATATTGATTGGTCTTACGACCTACCTTTTGATTAGAATCCATCTTCAGTTTTTTTCCTTATTTCTTGACTTACTCCAATTGAATCTGAGATGGCTTCTAACCTTGAAGAATGCTCATACACAACTATAATTTTACTAGAGGGCTCAACAGAGTCTATATTGGGACCTGTATTATTTGAACTTTTGACATTTAAAGGATTGTTTTTCTTGTGTAAATTTTCTCCCTTTTGGTTTATCTCTAAGTTCTTCCCTTCATCTTTAAATTGTGTTTCTAAGATTTGTGTTCATCTTTAAATTGTGTTTCTAAGATTTTTGTTTCTACTATTTCCCCTTCCTCACTTGGGACATCATTTGTGGAAAGTATTTCAAACATATTAGCAAATGACTTTGATTGATCTTTCATAACTAGTTTTTTTTAGTGTTCTTCTTCTTAGGCATTTGGAAACCTGTTGAGTTTATATCTTCTTTCTTTTGATCAGGAATTTTATTTGGAAAAGCACTAGCCAAATGACCATATTCATTGTAAATTCTACAACAAAAAGGAATATTCTCATAGTCCACTACTTACTCCCAAGTGTCTTCCCCAAATTGTAATGTGATCTTTTTAGGTAGGGGTTTGTCAAAATCCATTAAAACACAAATTCAAGCATAAATAATATGTTCAAAATTTTGAGTACAATCAGCAGTCATCATAAAAGTTCCTAAAGAGTTCCCAATTGAAGAAAAAATAGTAGGATTTCAAAATTCAATAGGGAGGCCAAAGATTCTAACCCACACGGGAGCTATAGAAGGCATCTCTTCTTTGGACTTAAATTTAGTATGCTAGGGCTTCATGAAAAGCCCTACCCTTCCAAAAAACTAGGGACCCCCTTGAAAAGTTTTCTCTCTATCTTCATTATTTGCAAATAAAAAAAGAAAATAACCATTTGGATAGATAGATATTTGTAACTCACCTTTATTTTTCTAGCTTTTGTAGCCCAGACTTTGAAAGCAAGTAAGCTCGAACGAAAACCCACGAACCGACAAATTAGTCCTCTTTTTTCCAAATTTTCAATTCTAGTTTGAATGTTACCTATATCAAGCTTAACAATAGGAGTTCCATTAGGTCCGAGGTGTAGACCAATTAGTTTATTCAAACCCTATAAGGGGGGTAAAGGTCCAAGGTTCAAATCTTGGGCCTCGTCATACTGAATGCTTGTCCCATTCCTGGTGCTTTCAGTAGCGTAAAAGGTTTAAAATGATTGGGGCATGGCGGTTATAGGGGTGAACTGCACAAAGATCTGTGTGGCAGCTTTTAGGGCGAAAAATGCAGAATACTGTGGTGGCCATAAAAAGTGGACAACCTACCCGGATTCGTGGCGACTATCGATTCCACCATGTTAAAAAAAAAACAATAGGAGTTCCATCAGCTGCTTTAATATATCTTGACTCTTTTTTCCCATGATCAATATTGGGTATTCTTAGAGGTTTATGGGAAGCCCTAAGATTAATATTAGCATTGCGCTGAGACTGTTCACCATGGAGGGCATCCCTAAAATTCATTTTTGGGGTTAAGTCTTCAAAATTCTTACCCTTGATAGGGGTTTGCATAGTAGATTTATTTTGTGGGTGCACCTTAGCACCAAATTTACTTGAGATATGAGCCATTGTTTTATCATCTACTTGAAACTTGTTTTGTGATCTCTTTAATCCTTGCCCTAGACATCGTGGAAAGGTATGGTTTTCACTTTTATTTTTTTCAGCATATTAGAAGTCGTCACTCAAGTTCACAACATGATCTGTTGGAAGACAAATTTCTAACCCATCTTGGATCCCTTGCACCATATCCTGCTAAAATATTGAGTGAAGTTCAATACTGGACATGTGTTGTACACAAATGCTTGAGATCCACCGACTTGCACAGTGATAGAGTGACGTATTCGCTGCGAAAGGGTTAGGGTTTCGAATTTTGAATTCCCGTGATGGAGTGACGTATTCACTTTGAAAGGGTTAGGGTTTTAGTTTCAAATTTGTAGCCCAAAAATTCTTGTATTCCTTTCCTCAATGTTGAGGGATCCACACCTTAGATGGGAACAGGATAATGAGTGGTCTACACCTCAAAAGAGAGATACTTAATCGTACCTTCTAAATGGTTATTTTTCGATGAATTGGTTTAGGGTTCACCAGGAAACATTTTGTGGCAGTTTTCGTGCCTAGGCTTAGGAATTGGTTTATATGTGTTCTTTTTAATCCAATATCGTACAAGCCTAAGTTTGGCCAAAATGAAACTATTCTATCCTATATGTTATTTTGATTCAAATGCAGACAGAAAAAATAGTTCAGAAGGACAAATGCAATGCTAGAAAGAAATTTTAAACCTTACCTGTATCCGCAAGTCTATTGAAGATTTTGATGCAAGTCTGTTGAAGATTTTAATTTTTGAATGCAGTCCAATTTCATACAATGCAGGTCAATATCGTTTACAAATTTGTCAATATCGTAATATGATCGGTAAGATCATACTTCGATCATAGGCAAACAAATACGATTTTGACAAAAAATAGAGAATGCATGGATAGATAATAAAACAGAGATCTTATGATATAAATTATTTTTGCAAATATGATTTCTAATCTACAGATCACTGCTGAATAATGACAGGAACATAAATTACTTAAATGAATGCCTAAAATGTGCAATTAGATGAATTTTAGGTGAACTCCAATAATGCAAATGATTTTAAACTAATTTTACCTATGATAAATGATAAATGAAATGCTAATTAAGCAAAGGAACATCAGAATACGCAAACTAGAGCTCGAGGTTACCCCCAAGTGAGTTGCAGTCGATATCGTATCATTTTGAGCAATATCGTAGCTGAACCTGCAAGTTCGTATTAAGATCATGATACTGTATCCTTCAATATACAACAAAATCTCCCAATCTATGACAAAGTCCTCTGATTCTGCAAGCAAATAATGGAATACAAAGTGCTAGGATGTAAAATTGAAACTAAAATTTCTATGTGCAAAGAGCCAGGAAGCCAGGAGAATTGCATAGGGGATGGTCTAATTAAATAGGAAGGGGAGAGTGTCTAGAATAGGGAGGAGGTTGGATTGTTACAACATCTTCCAAGCTTGGACGAAACCAGATGGATCCGATCTCACAAATCTTGTGCAGTTACATATGTGGAGGCAAAAATTAGTTTGAACAGCTTTTGTCGTTTTCTATTTTAAACTTTCTATTTTAGGGCAAGATCGTATTATGATTGGCGATATCGTACACCAATCGTAGATATCATATGCAAAAATCATATTACGATTATGCTAATCATAGTACGATCTAATCAGGACATGTACTTAGTTTTTTGGCAGTTTGAGGGGTCAAACAGTGTTAAAATTAGACATATAGTATACCGTTGGAAAGCTCTTTCAAACCCTATCCAATGGTATAAAATTTTAGAATAATTGAGATGATTTGATACGGTAAAAATTCTATTGAATATGACCTTACTTTTATAGGAGGAAAACTAAGGAAAATGGGTCAATTTTTCATGTCTACATTTTGCCCTCTCTTTGGCATATTTATGAACAATAAATGCATCAAAGAAAAGTGTAGACACTTGAGTAGAAATGATAATGATTGACATGAGAAAAATGGAGTAGATGGTTTAGAATGAATAGTTCATGTGAAATTGATGTTTTAAAAAAATAATTACTAATTAACTTGACTAGGATGCCTCCTCGAGTTTTTATACCAAATTCTACGTTTGGTGGAAAACTCAAAATTTTCTGATATATATATTGATCTTATTTGTTTTTATGTGAATTTGTATGATTTATTGGATGATTTATTACATTTTCTTATGATGGTTGTGTTACATAATTTCATGTAGTCATGCTTTGATGTTTGAACATTTTGATCATGCTTAACATAAAAGAAAAATGATTTTGTAAAGTGTATTTTGAAAAAGATATTTTTGTGTGATGATATATTTGAGGGATTAGGAATGAACCTCGAAGGATGTTGTGTTGTTATATGACCATTGGTGGAGATCAATTCTCGCTAGTTCATGAAGCGGATCCTGTTGTGAGGAAGTTATGTATTGTCAATACCAAAATATTGTGTGCTTAAGAATAATCTTAAGGCTTTATGATGAGAAATAAATGTTTGATGTTGTTTTGGGACAAGATGTTTGATAGATGTGAAAATGTATGAATTTAAGCATGAAAAGTTTGAAATATGATTTGCGCTAAGCATATAATTCCCAAGTGTGTGACATTATATGAAATAATTACTTAGGAATTATACCATCATCACGAAAATAAAAATTAAATGCATGATGATATGAAATTATTTGTTCTTTTTAAAATGCAAAGTAATATAAGATAAATCATTGTGTCACATGTTCTAAAAATATTATGTAATTTTTATGAAAATATATGGACTAATTTTGGTCATGAAAAATTAGAAAGATGACTTACGCTAGGCATAAAATTCCTAAGTGTAAAATTTAAAGAGAAATAGTTACTTAGGAACTATACGATCATTGCAAAAATCAAAATGAAATGTATGATGATTATGTTTGATTTTGCAATATTATTTGAGAGACATTATTGTGTTATGATGATAAAATAATTTCTAGGAACTAATGCAAAGGATTGAAATTAATTATCTAACAAAATTTCAAAGAAATATTTTAATTTATTTCAAAGATAAATTCAAATTTATCAAGAACCCAGTGTGTGCATGTGTTAGTTCGTTATCCATTTTGATATAGCATAATGATACAAAATCTCTCAAGGATAAAATGTGTGTTCTTTGTGATGTTTATTTACCAATTTTGAGTAAGGTAATGATGAAGCAAACTTGAATGAACCAATGTGTGTGCAATTGAAATGTTTATTTGACCATGATTTTGTGCATGCATTGGCACTGAACTACTATGTAAGTCAAGTCATCAAAAGCTAGCTAATACACAAGTAGGCATAGGTCTGTACAAAATAATATCGCTAATGTGACATACATGTCGCCACGCGAAAAGGAATTACCCAAGGCCAAGTAAGTTGGGCACAAATCACCTGTTATGGGGCTTACCTCATGATTTTTAAATAACTGAGAACTCCATGGATTCAAGCTCATTCACCCTTCTTTTCTTCACTTTCAAGGGTAGGGATTTTGTTCATTTTGTTTTGAACAAGGGGATTTTATTGCTTTTCTTTTTCTCTTTTCGTTCTCTTTTTTATTTTTTTATTTATTTTTTTATTTTATTTTTATTTTACTTTTTCTTTTCTTGATTTTTCTTTTGGGATACTTGCTCGGATTGGTTGTAGAGCAAGGGATTTTTATTAGGGCAGGGGTGAGGTTGTACTTTTGCCAATTATCAAAAATTCTAGACCATGCACATTATAGGATAGTAGGGGAAACTTTTTGCTCAAGAGACTAAGACTACTATGTAGTATCATTTTTCGAATTTGCAACAAATCATTTTAATGTGTAAAAGTGTACTTGGTTCAAGAAGTAGCAAGATCATTTCCCAAAACTCAAAATATTATTTAGTGAAATAGTGATCTTCGATACAAGAGAGATTTATAATCATAGTGATAAAATCAAAATAATTAATTTGTGAAATTAAGTGTATGGTTCAAGATAAATTTTGAATTAATCCGAAATAAAGGAAAATATAGCTTCAAAATTTTGAAATACAACAATAAATAACAATGCAGAATGATTTGAAATATTTTGAGATTTTGATATTTTTTTATTTTTTTAGTTTTTTTATTTGATTTTTTTACTTTTGATAATGGAATTGGTGATCTATATACACTATACAAAATGATTTTGATTATAGCATGTAAGGCGGATTCAAAATAGAAGGAAGTTTTGAAGAACAATTTGGTTGTGATGAAGGTGATTGAAGTAGATTTGTTGATAGTTGAGATTATTGTGATGAAGGATGATGATCAAATATAGATGAAGAAAGGTGATGGAAAAAAAGTAATGAAGAGGAAAATAATAGAGAACTTGATATAATAACAATAATAAAAAAGAGAATAAAGGATAAAATATGACATACAAAATATGGCAATGATGATAAAGAGGAAAATAATAGATAATTTGTTGTAGTGACGATAAAGAAAGAGATAATAAAGAATAAAGATTCCCTATGAATAGGAGAGATTCGTAAAATCTCCAAAAAAGATATCTTATGTGGATGATTGTCCCATTGTTGTTGAATGTTGAAGGAGACTTTAGGTTGAGACTTCAACACTAAAGACATATTTTCTATATTTATATCCTCATTTGGATTATCCTTCAAAACTAAGAAATATTTTGAAGGTGGGTTGGATGAAGAAATTATTTCTTGTTTATCTAATTGAAATGATTGAGCTTGAGATTGATTACTTGTAGTTTTTGTTATATTCTTAGTGGTATCATTGTGATGGGACACATTAGGATGTAATATTTCATCGGTTTACTATTGTTGATGATTGATTAGTTCTCTTAGGAATTCATTAGTAACTAGTTCATTATCTCTTTCTTCTTGAGTAGAATGATGATGAGCAGATTGTGAAGTATGATGTGATTGCATGGTAGGATTGGAAGAAGTATTTCCTTGTTGAGATGAATGTGTTGTGTTGAAAGAAGAAGGTTGAAATGGTTGCGATTGAAATGATGATAAAGAAGAATTACATGTGGATTGAATAGCTTGACATGAATATGGAGTGGGAATAATACCACTATTATGAAGAGGTTGAGGTGAATAAGTATTTTGTAGAGAAGAATATGGTGGTGAATTTTGATTTTGAGTTTTGTTGAGTGGTATTTTCACCCGATTGTGAAAACACACTCTCCGATAGGATTCGAGTTCCAAATCCTCTACTTGCAAAGAAATCCTGTAAATAATTTCTCCAAGGTCTCCGCTATATTAGCATTTGGTATAAGTGATGATATTCAATTTGAATGTTCGGAATACCTTAGTGGTTGCAAGTAACTGTTAACAAGGGGCACTGTGGTTTATTTTATTCTGAAATTATAATGATTGTTCATTTAATCAGAATGAACTCAATGTGAATTAATCTTAATGATGAAATTATTTTATTTTCGATTTCGGTAAATTTTCAAGTGTTTTATTTTAATGACTGGAAATTAAACTAAGGTTAATCTTTCGAGAAAATAAAAATGCAGAGAATTTAAGAAAATGAAAATAAAATGCATAGAAGCTAAAACTAAAGTACATTCAGAGTGTTACGATTCCTATTTTGACAAAACCGAAGATAATGAGGTTTTCTGCATACAACCTAACCTATTGAACCTGCAAACTTGCACAATCCAGATAAGTTAGGTGCTGGTTTCTGGGATTTTAACTATGATTTTCAGATTTAGACATTCGCATGAAGCAACCAAGAAAACTTGCATTAAACTTCACCTATAAGCCTAGAAATCTGAAAAGGGGAAAAATAAACATTAAATCTTGCATGCAGAAAATAACTCCTTCTTTCTTGTCAATGAGATGCAACTCTCTGTAATTTTGTATTAAAAATAATGTATCAGTTTACAAGAACATAATGTTTCCGGTTTTAACAAAACCAGACAAAGTGGAGGAAAAACACTCCAAAAGCAGGCCCAGAATGGCCTATCACCTTCAGCTCTGCAACTCTGCTCATAGCAGTTTTTGACCCTTGTACCTGTCTTTGCTTCTGCTTTTAAAATTTTTGTTATGGTTCTCTGTTTCGCCCTGTGACGCTTCGCTTCATCTCCCAAGTCGCTTCGTTTCATCTTCCCGCCTCTTTGCTGTTTTGGCCTTTTTGCTCGGGTTTGAAATGTTTGGACTCCTCAGTGAATTATAACTGACGATCCTAAAACGTTATCATAGTCCCTCTACCTCTATGACACATGTTTAACACTTCCCTGCACATTCTATAATGGCCCGCTATGAATCATGACAAAAAAAATAGCATGTCACGATATCGCGACGTTTTTATATCTACAGCTTTGCTCCTCTACCTGTATCGCAAAAAAAGACATGTCACGATATCGCGACATTTTTTGTCAATAGCCTTGTCCGCCTTCATGCATCGTAAAAATGAGACATGTCACGATATCGCGACATTTTTATGTCACACCTTTTCGCTTCATGCGAAAATGAGACATGTCGCGATATCGCGACATTTTCTCTTTTCTTCGTGATCGTGACATTTTTTGCTTTCTCTTGCATGTCTTCTCTTACTTGTCTCGATATCAGACATTTTTCACTTTGTCTTTCTCTCTATACTTTGAATCGCGAAAACGCAACATGTCGCGATATCGTGACACTTTTTTTCAAAGAACATGTCGCATATCTGCTTTCTCTTCTTTGCGACAACATGTCGCGATATCGACACTTTTTTTTCCAACATGTCGGATATCGTGAACTTTTCATTTTTCGTCGCGATGGAGCAACATGTCGCGATATCGTGACACTTTTTCATTTTTGCCACGATGGAGCAACATGTCGCGATATCGCGACACTTTTTATTTTTAGCCGCGATGGAGCAACATGTCGCGATATCGTGACACTTTTTCATTTTTGTGCGATGGAGCAACATGTCGCGATATCGCGACAACTTTTTATTTTTAGCCGCGATGGAACAACATGTCGCGATATCGCGACATTTTTCTTTGCTCTTTTAACATCTGGGCCACTGCAACCTTCTTGGAAAGTGTGCAAAAAAGGTGGGTCCCCAATTTTGGGGTGTGTTGTGGAGCAGCCACAACAAATGGCGACTCTACTGGGAAATGCTCTTGAGCATTTCGGTGAGAACCTAACCTAAAAAAAAATACATACTTGAATACAGGCGTTAGCACATAAAACATAAACAAATGCCGATAGATCAGAAATACATGAAACATTAGAATCATTAAGTATCAGCTCGGTGTGTGCAATGTGTTCCATTTTCTATCGTTTGAAATTGATCAACATTCCATTGTCAGTTTTACATGAATGCATATGTGAGATTGTGAATGATTTGTGTAACCTGATAAATATGCTTAGAGATTTTGCTTTTATAAAGGCTTAGACCTTCTAGTATCATACACAAACATTTAAGATTATCAAACCCTCTTAGGATCAACTATATGTATAATGAATTGCTTTATTAGATCCCAAAGTTGGTTATGAGTCACTACTATCTTGAACCCATGTGCAAGTGAAAGTGAAATCAGAGCTTTGGGAAATCAGACTCCCAACCTAATCGAGATGGGAGTTTAACCCTATCCTTACTACTCTGATTTGGAATTCATTACCTCACTTTGAGCAAAATAATTTAACCAGTTATGGATGAAATGGTCATGCTAGTCTATCCGTTTGAACAGTCAATGGTCTTGTTTTTAGACAAGACATGCTGCCACGCATGGGCATACTTAACCCCATAATCCATGATTTAGCTTCATTTCTTTATTTCTTGGACCTTGGGGATGACTACCCATCCTTTGCAGAGGACATGTAGTACGATCCTTCCAATCCAATATAAAGATGAAATGGGAAATATTTAGTTTTTATTTCTTGGACCTTGGGGATGACTACCCATCCTTTGCAGAGGACATGTAGTACGATCCTTCCAATCCAATATTTATGAAATGGGAAATATTTAGTTTTTATTTCTTGGACCTTGGGGATGACTACCCATCCTTTGTAGAGGACATGTAGTACGATCCTTCCAATCCAAGATTTATGATGAAATGAGACATAGGAGCTTTGGGGAATCAGATTCTCAACCTAGGCGAGATGAGAATTATGCCCTATCCTTACTACTCCATGTAGGTCAAATCAGAGCTTTGGGGAGTTGGATCCTCAACCTAAGTTCGATGAGGATTTAACCCTATCCTTACTACTCTGATTTTAGGCTTTAAGCTTTATGGAAGTGGTAAAAACCACTGTTTTAAGGATCATGTTGCATAATAGGATAGACATGAAATACTTCTTTCACCTGACCTTTTCTTCCAAGCAAGGTTTTGATCATTTTGCTCAAGATCCTTTTTAATGTGTATAAAATGTGCTTGGTTCTAGATATCTCGGGCCTCAGTTCCCAACCTTAGGATTTTTTCTTATTTATGTTATAGCATAACCCTAAGAGGATTTGACACACTTTAATGATTTGTATCTGAAATGCATATGCAACTAAGATGGCATGTATATGCAAAGTGAGATGTAATATGAATGCATTGCCCTTTGAATTGCAGATGGAGTATTGCCATAAAAAATATAAAACTGACTACTTCATGCACCACAAGTTTCAAACGATATTATTAAAACTGTTTGTGTTTCTTGCGGAGCTTTCTACAACATAATTCCAATGTTCCATATTTCCCTGATCTAAAGCATAAGTTAGCATCTCAAGACAACTTTTTCATCATTTTTTTTTTTTTTATAGACAAACAAAACATGTCAAATAAACACACAACTTAAATAATAAAAAGAAACAAAAACTTGAAAATTCATACCAAAACAGAAAGATATAATTCCAATCTCCTACGACTTAAGGGCTAAAATAGTGCTTTAAAACATGCCCATTAACTGGTAACGTCAGATCCTTCCCGTCTAAAGTTCTTAATCTGAAGGTATTTTTCCCTAGGATTTCCGAAATCTGATAAGGGCCTAACCAAAGACAATCAAATTTTTGGTGATTTCCCTTCTCTTCATGTCTTTTATCCCATAGTAAGACCAAGTCTGCTATCCTGAAAGATTTAATTTTAGCTCTTTTGTCAAACCATCTCTTAACAACCTCTTGGTGTTTACTCATGTGAAGCATAGCTTCTTCCCTTTTTTCATCAAGATGCAGTAAATGACTTAATCTGGCTTCAATGTGGTTATCTGTTCCCAAATATTCTTGCATGAAATGCAGGGTTTGCAGCTTCAATTTCGCTGGGAAAATTGGGTCTTGCCCATAAACCAAATGATAGGGTGTGTTCCCTATTGATTCTTTTACTCTGGTTCTATCTGCCCAAAGAGCAAACTTTAACTGGTTGTGCCAATCTCGAGGGTTCTTTTCCAGTAATTTCTTAATGATATTCAACAAATTTTTGTTTGAGGATTCTGCCAAACCATTTCCTTGAGGGTAATAGTTAGATGCAAATTTTAAACTCACTTTATTGTCATATGCCCAATTTGCAAATTGAGTAGAGATAAAAGCCTTACCATTATCACTAACAATAGAATTAGGCATTCCAAATCTTGTTATAATATGATCCTCAAGGAATTTTATTACCACATCTGTAGTGGCATGTTTTGTAGGAACTGCTTCAGTCCACCTTGTACAATAATCTGTAGCTGTTAGTATGAATTTATGGGAATCAAAAGAATTTGGGTTAATAACCCCAATGAAATCTAATCCCCATTGTGCGAATGGTCTCATCTCAACTACAGGTTGTAATGGCATGGCTGCGTTTCTTTCTCTGTTGGCAGCTACTTGACAAATGTGGCAAGATCTCACATGGGCATGTGCATCTTTAAAAATGTGAGGCCAATAGTATCCTGCTCTCAGGATTTGATGCGTTGTGGCATTTGCCGCACCATGGCCAGTTCCATATTTCCCATGAAATTCTTGCAGAACCTTGGCAGCTTCTACTTTATTCAGGCATCTCAAGTAGATCCCCTCATGATTTTTCCTGTATAGAACACCAGATCTAATCAGATAATTAACATATTTAAGTCTTAAAGCCCTTCTTTGAGTGGAATTCAAATTGGATGGACACTTACCGTTTAATAGAAAATGCACAATGTCAACATACCAGTCATCCTTAGAAATGTATTCTGCATTTGAATATTGGCATGTCATTTGCGGATTATTCTCAGCGATCGCCTTCACAAGTCCCTGTCCTCGAACTAGTTTCATAGGTTGGATTTCAAGATCAAATTCTTGGATGGTAGAAATCCATTTACCTCTTTTCTCGCCTAGCTCGTTCTGTAAAAACATAGTCTTGACAACAGGGTCAGGCACAATGGCAAAAACTCTATTGTGCACAATGTAATGTCAAAATTTTTTTACCGTTTTAAAAAGTGCGTACATCTGCTTATCGAGGATGGAATACCTCAATTGAGCATCTTTTAGAGGAGCACTTAAAAATGCTATGGGATTTTCAGCGCTATCTTCACCTTTCTGAGTCAATACACTCGCAACAGAGTGTTCCGATGCGAAAGCATAAATATAGAAAGGTTTAGAATAGTCTGGACTTATGAGGGCAAGGGCTCTGGAAATGGCATCCTTAATGTTTTGAAAGGCCACCCTACTTTCCTCGTTCCATCTGACATCTACATCCTTCTTGAGCATCTTGTTCAATGGTTTGGCTATCTCAACCGAAGCTCGAAATGAACTTCCTCACAAAATTAATTTGCCCAAAGAAAGATCTCAACTCCTTTTTACTACCCGGGAGAGGCAAGTTTTGGATAGCTTCTATCCTTTCTGGGTCAATGGATATGCCTTCTTTTGAAATGATGTGACCAAGTAGTCTTCCTTCCGTCACTCCAAAAATGCATTTTTTGGGATTCAAAGAAATTCCATGCTCTCTGCATCTTTGAAGAACTTTTTTCAAATCCTTGACATGGTCTTCTCTCTTCTTTGAAAATACTGGAATATCATCCACATACACGATGATACACTTGCCTATAAGTCCCTTGAATGCATAGTCCATGGCGCGTTGAAATGTTGCGCCTGCATTTAACAGTCCAAACGACATTCTTCTGTAGGCAAATGTCCCCCACTTGGTGGTGAAGGCTGTTTTCATCCTGTCATTGGGATGAATAAGAATTTGGTTATATCCAGAATATCCATCAAGAAAAGACATCATTTCAGATCCATTCATTGTTTGCAAAATTTCATCAATGGATGGCAATGGATAGTTATCCTTTTGAGAGGCCTTGTTAAGATTTCGAAAATCTATACATAGCCTAATCTCTCCGCTCTTCTTTCTTATTGGAACGAGGTTAGCAACCCAGGTTGAGTGCCTAACAGGAAAAATAATCTTTGCTTCCAATAATCTCTTGACCTCCTTTTCTATTAAGGGCTCCAATAGCGGGTTAACAACTCGTTGTCTTTGTCTAAAAGGCTTGGAGTCCGGCTTTAGAGGGATGGTATGTGTAATGACGTTTTGGTTGTATGTTTTCAATTCGTTATAATTCCAAGCAATGCAATCCACGTAGTGTTTTAGTGCATGAATTATATTTTTTCTTTCTTCCACTGTACATGCCTTTGCGATGTACACTTCCCATGGATTGTCTGCACTCCCTAGATTAATTAGATCACATGCATCTTTGGGGAGTGGAACCTTTTTTTCTTTTCTGGCCTTGTATCCCATATCGAACATTTTCTCCAATGAAACTATGTCTTTGGGTATTTTGTTGGATTGACATGTAGTTTCACTCTCGTTCTCTGCTTCTTCTTGCCATCTTTGCTCCTCATCAATCACCTGGTTTTCAAAAATACCTGAGTTCGTGACAAATTTGAATATGTGTCTGTCGTTTTCAAAAACTTGGAAATTCTTGACATTATCAAGTATCGATGGACAAGGAACTAATTCGATGGAGAACTTTTTACACCTTTTTATATCAACTGGATTTAACATGCCTACGACGAGTGCAAGAGAATCTGCTATGCGATTTCCTTTCCTAGAAATAAGGGCTATATTGAAAGCGTCGAATTCCTCAATGAGGTCCATTACCCTAGTTCTATAAAGGCTCAGTCTCTTATCGCGGCATGTATATTGTCCTTTAATCTGTTTGACTACCAGTTCAGAATCTCCCAATACTTTCAAGCATTTAACCTTTTTGCTCAACGCCAATTGTAAACCAAAAATCAGTGCTTCATATTCTGCCATGTTGTTCGTGCAAGGAAATTACAGTCTATAAGCAGCCAATAATGGTTTACTTCCCGGGCAAGTGAGCTCGACTCCGGCTCCTGCTCCCTGTTTGGATTTGGATCCATCAAACCTAAGCAACCATATGAAATTATTTCCCTCAAGAGAGCTACCATGAAATGTTTCCCTTTTAGGCTCTTCGGTAGCTTCTTCAACATCAAATGCATAAACCCCCAACTCTGGTTCAGAAAACTAAACTTCATTTGGCTTATTAAATTTGGTTATGATTTCCTTAAGCCTCGGTTCATTTTCTACTCTGATTTGATTCGCGATTCCTTTCCAGGGTAGCCACATATGTGAGCAATTGGTTGAAAGATAGCCATTCAAAGTTTTCATCCAATCCCTTGCAAGTAGCATTCCATATCTACTTGGGATATTAACAACCGGAATGTCGACCACTTGTTGGACCCCGGGTTCAGAATTTAGTTGAATTTTGACATCATATAGGGTCCCTACCACATTTACCTCAGATCGGTCCAATTGCAAAACCTTGCATTTGGATGAAACAAGCTGTAGGCCTAGCATTTGACATATCTCTGAAGGCATGAGATTGCTCGTGGCACCCGTGTCTACCAAACAATTATGCAAATTCTTACCAGCAATTCTCAGAGTCAATAAAAATGGCGGGACATCCCGTCTCTCCTTTCGTAAAATCAAATGAGACTCAACTTCCTTTCCCTTCCATACTTGATTAGGTGAGTCCAGAGCCTTTATCAATGCTTCTTTTTGGCCAGGCAACCTGGCCGCCTCTAAAAATGAAAGGCTCGACTTAGATTTCCTTAAATCCTCCACTATGTCATATGTTGACCTCTCAAGTTTAACTACCTTTTGCGTGTCATTAGACGTTTCTCTTCTAAGTGGAGGAGGAGGATTATTATCCGCCTTAGTATCCGGAGGAAGGATAGAGTTGTTGGGTGGAGTTGATGATGTTTTAGGGGCTTTGAATTTACTTCTCAAATGATATCCGTGATTCCCCTTTCTAAACTCTCGAAAAGCTTGCACCTCCTGTTCCAAAATTTCATCTTCCTCTTCCTCACTCTCACCTTCTTGACGGTATAAAGTTTCCACCACCATAATGTTGTCATCTTGATGTTGGGGTGGACCATCATTTGGCACAAGTTCCAGGTCATCTACTTGGGCTTGGAGACAATGAGTGTATCTTGCGATTTCAGGACAATTCCTCTCATTGTGCTCCTTTGTATTGTGCAATCTGCACCCCTTTTCCCATGCAAAATCAGAAAGATTCAGAAGGGAACTGGATTGACTAGGTCCTGTAGAAGTATCTAGTTGATTGGCAATGGGGGTAGGTACGCCTCCATTGTTTGGCTTCGTGTTCCAATGTCTCCCTCTGTTGTTAAAATTTTGACTTGGGTGAGGGGCATGGGACTCATACTTCTATTTTTGGACCATGTCGTTACTCAATTTGTGAACAATCCTTTTGAGCTCCTCAACATCTGAATAAATCTCTTTCGGAGGAGGTACATTATTGTTAGTTCCCATGGGGTTTGCATAATTCGTGGGATCTTGATTTAACATTGGAATCAGATTCTGAGGAACTTGGTTTGTGTATGGATTTACACTTTGGATCGGAGTTGGATTTGGGAAAGGAACTATAGCCTGAGAATTAACTTGGTTGGTTCCTTGCATGGTCGGTTGACTATTCTGCAAAAATGCAGGAACGGGTGGAATGGATGTGATCGGTTGGATCGAAATGGGTGCATAGGCAGGTGTTGGTGGATATGGTTGTTGGTATGGGAAAGCATTCATGTTTGGCATTTGCGGTGCCATGATTTGATTGGTCATAGGAGCTTGGCCATATGGACCATATTGTCCCATCATAGGCATCTGGGGAAACCCATAGCCTTGTGGCGTCATTTGTTGCTCGATGGTCATAGCTTCATTGTAAGCTAAGGCGAGCATGGTGACTTGAGGATTTCGCCTTGCAAAAATCGCTGTCATCGGATCCAATGCCCCAAAATAAATTTGTAAAGCCACTACGAGGTCTATGGTAAAATGCCGAACTGCTCTGTTATAACATTTTTGGAATCTCTGGTTAAAGGTTCTGATTGGTTCACCCTGGCCCCTTTTGCATGTAATAAATTGATTGTAGATGGTTGCGGGATCCAAAGGTGACCTAAACTGATTGACAAAGGCGTCCTCCATTTGTGTCCATGAAGTGATTGAACCAGTAGGTAAGCATATATACCATTCATATGCTATTGGGTCTAGGCTCATGGGAAAAAGTCTGCAAGCCACATCTTCATGTTGGACTTGCAACCTTATCAAAACATCCCTATAGGCCTGGATATGCTCCTCTGCGGTCCTTGGGCCATCTGGTTTATATTTGGGCAAGAATATTTCTATGTTCTTAGGGATTTCATGGATATCCCCTGCAATATTCAAAGGAATATTATTAGCTCCGTACCAAGGAGCTGTCGGAGGTTGGGCCATCTGATTTAAGATTGATGAGGATAACCCTACAAGCACGGTGGAAATGGTACTGACAATAGGTACACTGGTGGCAATTGATACCACCGGTGTAGGTCCGCTCGATGCTTCTAAAACAAAGAGGTCTTCTGTGACAAGGTTGTCTGATGGGTTCACAGCTTGCTTGGTTTTATTTCTTGGAGTCTTACAAGTGAGTGTAAGGTCATGAAATATGGTTTCCCTAGTTGTTCTTGACCTAGTTGCGATCCGACACGGTGGGTCCAGCTTGCCTGACGAAACTCTCGGTACCTCCAAGAGAATCTGCAACACAACAAAAATGTTGCAGTTATAACCGTTACTGAGATTGAAAGAATAACATTAAATCAAAACACATTATTTCTGTATGAACAATCAAACAACGTTAGAACGATGTATATGAATTTCTTAACAAAATCGAATATAGTAAACCAGTTCAAGCCCTCCTTCTAGCGAAGCCCTCCTTCTAGCGCTAATCTGTTGAGTGGTATTTTCACCCGATTGTGAAAACACACTCTCCGATAGGATTCGAGTTCCAAATCCTCTACTTGCAAAGAAATCCTGTAAATAATTTCTCCAAGGTCTCCGCTATATTAGCATTTGGTATAAATGATGATATTCAATTTGAAAGTTCGGAATACCTTAGTGGTTGCAAGTAACTGTTAACAAGGGGCACTGTGGTTTATTTTATTCTGAAATTATAATGATTGTTCATTTAATCAGAATGAACTCAATGTGAATTAATCTTAATGATGAAATTATTTTATTTTTGATTTCGGTAAATTTTCAAGTGTTTTATTTTAATGACTGGAAATTAAACTAAGGTTAATCTTTCGGGAAAATAAAAATGCAGAGAATTTAAGAAAATGAAAATAAAATGCATAGAAGCTAAAACTAAAGTACATTCGGAGTGTTACGATTCCTATTTTGACAAAACCGAAGATAATGAGGTTTTCTACATACAACCTAACCTATTGAACCTGCAAACTCGCACAATCCAGATAAATTAGGTGCTGGTTTCTAGGATTTTAACTATGATTTTCAGATTTAGACATTCGCATGAAGCAACCAAGAAAACTTGCATTAAACTTCACCTATAAGCCTAAAAATCTGAAAAGGGGAAAAATGAACATTAAATCTAGCATGCAGAAAATAACTCCTTTCTTGTCAATGAGATGCAACTCTCTGTAATTCTGTATTAAAAATAATGTATCAGTTTACAAGAACAGAATGTTTCCGGTTTTAACAAAACCAGACAAAGTGGAGGAAAAACGCTCCAAAAGCAGGCCCAGAATGGCCTATCACCTTCAGCTCTGCAACTCTGCTCGTAGCGGTTTTTGACCCTTGTGCCTGTCTTCGCTTCTGCTTTTAAAATTTCTGTTACGGTTCTCTATTTCACCCTATGACGCTTCGCTTCATCTCCCAGGTCGCTTCATTTCATCTTCCCGCCTCTTTGCTATTTTGGCCTTTTTGCTTGGGTTTGAAATGTTTGGACTCCTCAGCGAACTGTAACTGACGATCCTGAAATGTTATCATAGTCCCTCTGCCTCTATGACACGTGTTCAACACTTCCCTGCACATTCTGTAATGGCCCACCATGAATCATGACAAAAAATAGCATGTCACGATATCGCGACGTTTTTATATCTGCAGCTTTGCTCCTCTACCTGTATCGCGAAAACAAGACATGTCACGATATCGTGACATTTTTCTATCAACAGCCTTGTCCGCCTTCATGCATCGTGAAAATGAGACATGTCGCGATATCGCGACATTTTTATGTCAACAACCTTGTCCGCCTTCATGCACTACGAAAATGAGACATGTCGCGATATCGCGACATTTTTCTCTTTCGGGCTATGTAGATGCAACCTGTTACGAAATCGTGACATTTTTCACTTTGTCTTTCTCTCCTCTATGAATCGCGATTTCATGACATGTCGCGATATCGTGACATTTTTCACTTTGTCTTTCTCTCTCCTCTGTGAATCGCGATTTCATGACATGTCGTGATATCGTGACATTTTCACTTTGTCTTTCTCTCTCTGTGAACCGATTTCATGACATGTCGTGATATCGTGACATTTTTCACTTTGTCTTTCTCTCTATACTTTGAATCGTGAAAACGCAACATGTCGCGATATCGTGACACTTTTTCCTGTACGGTCGCAAAAACGCAACATGTCACGATATCGCGACACTTTTCTCTTTGCTTTGTACGGTCGCAAAAATGCAACATGTCACGATATCGCGACACTTTTATTTTCTTGTTCTTTCTTGTCTTGTACGGTCGCGAAAATGCAACATGTCGCGATATCGTGACACTTTTCTTTTTTCTGCCGCGATGGAGCAACATGTCGCGATATCGTGACACTTTTTCATTTTCTGCCGATGGAGCAACATGTCGCGATATCGCGACACTTTTTTATTTTTAGCCACGATGGAGCAACATGTCGCGATATCGCGACACTTTTTCATTTTTCTGCCGCGATGGAGCAACATGTCGCGATATCGCGACACTTTTTCATTTTTAGCCGCGATGGAGCAACATGTCGCGATATCGCGACACTTTTCTTTGCTCTTTTAACATCTGGGCCACTGCAACCTTCTTGGAAAGTGTGCAAAAAAGGTGGGTCCCCAATTTTGGGGTGTGTTGTGGAGCAACCACAACAAGTTTGTTGTTTAGTGATGGTTCCAATAGTACCCAAAATATTATTATTATGTAAATAACTAAAATGTGGCCTAGCATTTACTACTTGTTCATTTGAAAGCACTTGTTGAGATGATGGTTGAGTAATTACTCTTCTTGGAAATGGTTCTTCATGCACCATTGAATATGTTATGGGAGTAATTGGATTTGATTCATCTTCAAAATTATTTGAATTATTTGAGGTAATGTCGACCTCACTCTCTGTTGCACTTTCATCATCCCTTTCTAAATATGTAATTTAACAACTTCTTAGAGGTCTAATAGTAACTTGAGATTCAATAGTTACACATGGTTTTTGCAAATCTTAATGTGGTAGAAAACTGCTAATAGTTCCTACATATCGATTTGGATGAGTAACATTGTGATGTTCTACTTGATTTACAGCTTTTTTACCAAGCTTTGGTAAAGGATGTTGAAAAATATCCAAATTTTTATTTGCATTTTGATTTTGAGGTTTTTGTGCATTATTTTGAGCATTTCTTAGAGGAAAATTTTCTACTTCCATTTTTCCATTATCAATTAAATCTTGTATCATGTGCTTCAATATTTTACATGAGTTTGTTGAATGACCATCAACTCTATGGAAGTTACAATGTAAATCAGCCCTAAATCCAGCTATGGTTGTATTAGGTTATCTTATTTCAGGAAACCATATCAAGCCTTCTTCCAATAGTTAAGGTAAAATCATAGTTAATGGCTGATTTAATCTTGTAAATTCTCTTGGTGGTTTATCAGGAACCTTTAATACAAATTTCTTCACAACTTCAACAAGATTAACATTTGAGTTATTTCTACTATCAATAACTCCATCACCACTACTTGTTTGTTCTTATATTGTTCTTAGAAGTTTTGTCTTCATCCTTCTTCTTAAATTGACCTCTTCTAATGAGGGCATCTTCTACCCTTCTAGCTAAATCAATGGCTTGATCGAAGGTGGTTACTATTGCAGTAGAAAGTTCATAAGACAATTGTTCTTGCAAATTGCCTATGAATATGTCTAGTATCTCCCGATGAGGTAATGCAAAGTATAGTTTGCATAGAATTTGTCTCCATTTTGTCAAAAATTCAGCAAAACTTTCATATTTTTCTTGTTTTAAGTTGTATAAATCCTTGATGGTCACATGTCTTTCTATATATGCACTAAATTGATGGAAAAATATCTCTACTATTTCCTCAAAATTCCTTAAAGAGTTATTGGGTAGTTGATAATACCACTCTAGGGCCATTCCTCCCAGAATTTTAGGGAACATCTTTAGCAACAACAAATCATCATGGGAGACATCATGACATGTTGTTCTAAACATACAAAGATGCTCTATAGGATATTCAGTTCCTTTATATATCGGGAGGATAGGCATAGGGAAATGCTTAGGATAAGGTTGTGCTACAACTACAAGATCCAAAGGTTGACTACATATCTCTCGATAATTATATGAGGGATAGTAGGAATCCATATGGTCTAGATGAGAAGCTAATTCTCAAGTCCTTGTTGTTGTTGTCCACCAAATTGATTTGGCTATACCATATTATTATGTCTTTGATAATAATTGGGTGTTGTTGTGTAAATATTTCCAACTAAAATACTATTGTGTAAAGTGTTTGTGGGAACTATGTTTTGTTGAGTTTTTTGTTGATGGTTGGTATTTTTCACTTGTTTAGCCTTTTGTTGTTGATTTGAAATTTGTTGATTAAGAGCTTGAGTGAACATAGATGTGAATGGTTGTTTCTATTATTTAGGATTGGTTTTTTTAGCAATAATTTTGGATGTTTGTACCATTGGTTTTTGAACATTTTGATTCAAAGGTATCATATTTTGAGTAGATGGTCCTGCTTGATCATTATCTTGATCTGTTGAGTTCATATATGATAATGGATTCGTATGTATCTGAAATGCAGCTACTAAGGCTGATTCCATATCACCTTCTCCTGAATTATCAATTTGTACTGCTTGATTAAATTCTTCTATGTGGTTTTTTATATATTGGGTAAATTTGCTAAGAGACTCAAATTTAACATTTCCTTTTTCATCTAATGTAGGTTCATCAGGATCTTCTATTTCATCTTCATTATTATTCTCTTCACCTTGTTCTGAAATTCTATCATCTTCTATTTGAACTCTATCATCATAATTTTCTTGATCTTGTTCTTCCATATAATCAGATTCTAATTGCTTACCACTTCTTAAGATTCTAGGCATTTTTGTTTTAGGATTTTTATCTTGCAGATATATATATATATGCTTAAATTTTTGGGATATATGTTATATATACCTAAATAATTAAGTATGAAAATATGTAAATATTATGTTTTTTGGTTTTTTATGTTTTTTTTTGTGTTTTATAAATCATAAATATGCCTAATGTTTTTCACGTTGGGTTCACCAAAGAATGTAGCCCAAAAATTCTCGCATTTCTTTCCTCAAGGTTGAGGTATCTGCGCCTTAGAGGGGAACGGGAGAATGAGTGGTCTACACCTCAAAAGAGAGACTTAATTGTACCTTCTAAATGGTGATTTTTCGACAAATTACGTTTTGTGGCAGTTTTCGTGCCTAGGCTTAGGAATTGGTTTAGGGTTCACCAGGAAATGTTTTGTGGTAGTTTCCATGCCTAGGATTAGGAATTGGTTTATATGTGTTCTTTTTAATCCAATATCATACAAGCCTAAGTTTGGCCAAAATGTAACTATTCTATCCTATATGCTATTTTAATTCAAATGCAGATAAAAAACAGAGTTCAGAAGGACAAATGCAATGCTAGGAAGAAATTTTAAACCTTACCTATATCCGAAAGTCTGTTGAAGATTCTAATTTTTGAATGCAGTCCAATTTTGTACAATGCAGGGCAATATCGTATACGATTTTGTCAAGATCGTAATACGATTGGCAAGATCGTACTCCGATCATAGGCAAACAGATATGATTTTGATAGAAAATAGAGAATGCATGGATAGATAATAAAATAGAGATCTTATGATATAAATTATGCTTTGCAAATGTGATTTCTGATCTACAGACCACTGTTGAATAATGACAAAGACAAAACTTACTTAAATTAATGCCTAAAATGTGTAATTAAATGAATTTTAGGTGAACTCCAATAATACAAATAATTTTAAACTAATTTGACCTATGATAAAATGATAAATGAAATGCTAGTTAATCAAAGGAACGTCAGAACACGCAAACCAGAGCTTGGGCTTGCCCCTAAGTGAGTTGCAGTCGATATCGTATCGTTCTAAGCAATATCGTAGCCGAACCTGCAAGTTCGTATTACGATCACGGTACTCTATCCCCAGATTTGCAACAAAATCTCCCAATCTGCGACAAAGTCCTTCGATTTTACAAGAAAATAATGGAATACAAAGTGCTAGGATGTAAAATTGAAACTAAAATTTCTATGTGCAAAGAGCCAGGCAGCCAGGAGAATTGCAGAGGGGATGGTCTGATTAAATAGGAAGGGGAGAGTGTCCAGAATAGGGAGGAGGTTGGATTGTTACAACATCTTCCAAGCTTGGATGAAACTAGACAGATCCGATCTCGCAAATCTCGTGCAGTTACATAGGCGGAGGCAAAAATCATTTTGAACAGCTTTTGTCGTTTTCCATTTTAAATTTCTTTGTTTCAGGGAAAGATTGTATTACAATCGACGATATCGTATGCCGATCGTAGATATTGTATGCCAAAATTGTATTACGATTATGCTGATCTTAGTACGATCTAATCAGGATATGTACTTAGTTTTTTGGTAGTTTGTTTTGACCTTACCTTTTTGCCCCCATTGGACGACATCCTAGTCAACATGATTGGGCGGCAGATAGATTGGTGGACGGCAGGAGCATTAGACTTCTAATTCCTTTTTTCTATTCCTCCCTATTTCTTCTCTTCCTAATATCTCTCCAACTACATTGTAAACACTATATAATGTTTGTAACTCGAATTATTTATCTAATTTGAATATTGAAGATTTGACTTTCAATATCTGGTATCAGAGCATAGGAGGAGTGTCTAGGTTTTCAAGGCCAGGCACGATTCTCGAGGAGGCCCGAGGAGGCCCACAGGAGCGTAGGAGGAGCACCGAGGCTAGGCATGATTTTTGAGGAGTCCCATAGGGTGCGGATCTCGAAGCCAAGCGAGCAGGCCAGCACGGAACCCGAGGACACGCGAAGGCATGATTCTCGAGGTGGACTACTGAAGGTGAGGTGAGGCCCATAGACCAGTAGTAGTAGACCGGACACATGGCAGTCAGTAGGGCTGACGTGGCAGAGTGGACCGAGGCTGACCGGACGGTGATGTGGCATAGCTGACGTAGATGGCACATGGATCGAGGAACGCTGACTAGGCGGTGACGTGGCAGAATGCTGACTAGGCGGTGACGTGGCAGACACACAAGGAAAGACTGATGTGGCGAGCGGACAAGCAAGGAGAAGGTGACGTGGCGAAAGGCGATTCGCCCGAAGGGAGCAAAAGGGCAAGGTCCGATTGCCCGAAGGCAATCGAACTATCTATCGTGCGCCCATTGTTTTAAACACCCTCTGCACCGAAATCCCAATGCATGTGGGATAATAGGTTTTAAATTTTTTTTAATTAAATCGCGTCGCCCTCGTGTTTAAATAAATGCGAAGGAGTTTACAGCCAAAAGCGGCTTGTAGCACGAGTGGTAAAGGGTCGATTGTTGCATGGGGGAGGTCACGGGTTCGAAACCCAGTGACATAAAGTTTTTTTTTATTATTGGCATATGGTAAAGGTCTTCGAAGGTCGCATAAGAAATTGGCATTAAAATTATTTAAAAAAAAGGTTTTTATTTTTTATAATTTTTTAAAGTTTTATAATAAAGTTTATTAATAATATTAAATTATATTGTTTTTTTTTAAGTTTTTTAAAGAAAACCAATATTTTTTATTATTATTTAACTTATTATTATAATAAATTTTAAAATTATAATAGAAAGAAAACTATATAATTTTTTTTGGAAAAACATTGCCTAAGAGGCAATTTATTGTAAAAGAAGGAGCTTTACACCTGATTCGAGGAATCAAAAATTGTAGTGGAAAAATATGTTGTGATAGCCTAGAAGGCTATAAAAACTGGAAATTTTTTCCTTTTTTCTGTAACAAGCCTGAGAGGCTTAGTATTTTTTCCTTGTAAGAGAGACAAAAGACCAAACTGAAATTTGTAAAGAGGCATTGATGATAAGACCAAGTGGTTGTTATCATGCCCTATGTGCACTTTTGGTGAGAGAAAACACCAAAATTTTTGATGAAAAAGTGAGAGCTTATGGGCTACATACTGTGTTTAGTCAGTTGCAGAACGCAGTAATAGCACACCAGAGGCATCCAGACTCAGGGTACGAGGCAGACTCTGAAGATAACTCTTTTGGGAGTAGATTTGAGCAATCCGAATCCGTAGAAGTTGCACCACAAGAATCAGAATATACTCATTACAGTAATTCAGTGGAAATTCTAGAACCAGAATCACCTGAGATAATATTGATCAGTGACGATGAAGAACAAGTAGCAGACAATTTCGTGAATCAAGAAATAGCAACGCCACAACAAGAGGAACAAGCAATCAATGAAAGAGTGAATCAAGTCAGATTTGACTTAAATTTGTAATCTCTTCTTTCTTCTTCTTTCTTCCTTCTAAAAGCAGAGTGCTTTATTGTAACCAAGAAATAAAGAGAGTGTTTTAGTTTATAGCAACTATGGCCTCACATAACAATCTACCAATTCCAGAATTCAATGGATATGACTACGAGTATTGGTCTATCAAAATGAAGACCTTACTCATAGGGAAAGGTTTGTGGGACATAGTAGAAGAGGGTTACATAGAACCCTCAGACTGGGCAACATTAAGTGCCATAGATAAGAAAACAAGAAAAGAAGGACAAAAGAGCAACTCTTCTGCTCTTTATCATCTCCAAGCAGCATTGGAGAAGAGTATATTCCCTAGAATCACCGCTTGTACAACTGCACAAGCTGCATGGAAAGCTTTGAAATATGGATTCCAGGGAAGTGATCAAGTGAAGCAAGTGAGGCTTCAAACTATGAAACAAGATTTTGAAAATCTCAAAATGAAAGAAGACGAAAAAATAGGTGACTACTGTGTCAGAGTCAAGGCAGTTGTAGATAAAATGGTTACTCTTGGCGAGGAAATTAAGCCTGAAACAATTGTAATGAAAGTGTTGCGAACACTTCCACAAATATGGAATCACATAGCCATAATTATAGAAGAGTCAAAAGATCTTTCCACTTTAACATTTGATGCATTAATCGGGTCGTTAATGTCTCATGAAGAGAGATTATATGAATCTCCTTCAACCAGCTATGGAGGCGATGATAAAGCCTTCACATCCAATGAAAATACTGGAAGAGGACATGGAAGAGGTCAAGGCAGAGGCCAGAGAAGAGGTAGAGGCAGAGGCAACTACAGAGGAGGCAATCAGAATAGAGGAGGCAACTCCAATAGAGGAGGCAATCAGAACAGAGGTGGAAACCAAAATCGAGGAGGAAATCTAGGATGAAGTGGAAATCAAGGATGAGGAAGTGACAAATCCAAAACAACTTGTTTTAACTATGGCAAGCCAGGTCACTTTGCTCGTGACTGCTGGTCAAAATCTTCTCAAGGCAACAGTCAATATGGAAATTATGGTGAAGAAGATGATACCTCTAATATTTTTCTTTCATATGGACAATCGAAAACAAAATCTAAATGACACATGGATTTTGGATACTGGTTGCTCAAACCATATGAGTGGCAAAGAAAATCTATTTGCTACTCTAGATTCCACTTATAAATCCCACATCAAGTTAGGGGATGATAAAGCTTTGCAAGTCGAAGGCATTGGAGCCATGGAGGTTCCAATGAAAGAAGGACTAAAGAAAGTGAATGACATCTACTACACTCCAAAGCTCCAACACAATCTGCTAAGCATTGGGCAAATGATGGAGAATAATTACAAACTTGTTTTTGATGAAGGAAAATGTATCATTCTTGATAAAAACAATTGTAATCGTGTCATCACATAGGTCCCAATGACCAAGAATCGGTTATTCCCTCTCAAATTTGGCGAGCCAGGGGAGCTCAACTTGCAAATGTAGCTATAGCAAATCCAAGTGTGCTTTGGCACTTGCGATATGGTCACCTTAATTCCGCTAGCTTGAAACTGCTAACTTCTCAAGCTATGGTGACAGGACTTCCCAAAATCAATGAATAGAAGGAGGTCTGTGAAGGATGTGCTTTGGGAAAGCACTCAAGGTCAAAGTTTCCAAAAGGACAAGCGTGGAGAGCCAGCTATCCACTTCAGTTAGTGCATTCGGACATCTGTGGTCCAATGCAGACAAAGAGTATCGAAAACAATTCCTATTTTCTCACTTTCATAGATGATTTCTCTAGAATGTGCTGGATTTATTTCTTGAAACATAAAGATGAAGCTTTTGATTGCTTCATAGATTTCAGAAACAATGTAGAGAAACAAAGTGAGTGTTATGTAAAGTGTCTTAGGACAGATCGAGGAGGTGAGTACTCCTCAAAAGAATTTTTAAAATATTGTAAAGCAAGTGGGATCAAAAGGCAATTCACCACTGCCTATACCCCACAACAGAATGGTGTGGCAGAGAGAAAGAACCGCACCATAGTTGAGATGGCGAGAACGATGCTTCAGACTAAGCATCTAACTAATATGTATTGGGTTGATGTTGTAAGAACCAGTGTATACATTCTAAATAGAAGTCCAACTTCTAGTTTAGATGGTATCACTCCTTATGAGGGGTGGTATGGAAAGAAACCAAATGTAAAGCACTTCAAAGTTTTTGGTTCTTTAGCATATGCACACATTCCTGATGAGAAGAGGAAGAAGCTTGATCCCAAAAGTCAAGCCTGTATATTTGTAGGGTATTGTGAGTCTACCAAAGCATATAGACTCTACAATCCCAAGACTCATAAAATTGTACTTTCCAGGGATGTAATTTTTGATGAAGGGGGAGAATGGGGTCATCAAAGAATTTTTGTTGATGATGAGTCCCAAGATGTAAGTTCTTCACAGGTACAACAGGTGTCTCCCAAGAAAAGCAAAGGCACACCACCCCCTCCAAGCCCAAGCAGGAGTACTACATCAAGTACTTCAACCGCCACTCCAAGTCCTTCTCCACAGAGATCAGTAAGTTCTTCACCGATGGACATTGATAGTGACTCTCCATCAAGAGGCAAAAGAACATTACAACATCATCCATATTTTCAAATGTTGGATCGAAATTTCCAGAAAAGATACACTAGAAGCCAAGCTAGTGAAATGAATACAGTTTTGCAACAACTTGAAAATTTGCAATTGTATGGGGATGATGACTCCCATGATCCTAAGGGAGATGTAGTCAATTATGCTTTATTGGCTAGTGCACAGCTAGAACCAACTAGCTATGAGAAGGCTTGTACTCAAAATATATGGCAAGAAGCCATGGAAGAGGAAATAACCTCTATAAAAAATAATGATACATGGGAGCTAGTAAAGCTACCCAAAGGAAAAAAATGTGTTGGATGTAAATGGGTCTACAAGACCAAATACAATGTTGATGGAAGCATTGAGAGGCACAAGGCGAGATTAGTAGCAAAAGGTTTTACTCAAAAATTTGGCATTGACTATGAGGAAACCTTTGCTCCTGTTGCACGACAAGAGACAATCAGATCGGTTCTTTCCTTAGCTGCCCATAAAGGATGGAACATTCAACACATGGATGTGAAAAGTGCTTTTCTGAATGGATACTTGACTGAGGAGGTTTATGTTCAACAACCTCAAGGCTTTCAAGAACAAGGAAAGGAGAACCTTGTTTATAAATTGAAAAAAGCACTATATGGCCTCAAGCAAGCACCAAGAGCTTGGTACTCACGCATTGATGGCTATTTCAGCGAGTATGGATTCACTAGAAGCAAAAGTGAACCAACTCTTTACTACCTAAAGCATGGTGTAGACATTCTCATAGTTTGTTTGTATGTGGATGATCTAATATTTATGGGTAGTAACACTAAAATGAATATGGAGTTCAAAAACTCCATGATGAAGCAGTTTGAGATGAAAGATCTCGGTTTAATGCGATACTTCCTAGGCATGGAAGTGCATCAATCAAATAGGGGGATCTTCATATGTCAACACAAGTATGCTCGAGACATGATCAAGAAATTTGCCATGGAGCAGTGCAAATCAGTTGCAACTCCAACTGGACATGGAATCCAATTGAGCAAGGATGACGGAGCACCAAAGGTTGACATGACCACTTACAGGAGCATGGTTGGGAGTTTGATGTTTCTCACCAACACAAGGCCCGATATTCAATATGTTGTTTCTCTAGTTTCAAGGTTTATGGCAAGTCCATCTGAGCTGCATCTACAAGCAACTAAAAGAATCTTAAGATATGTAAAAGGTACATTGGATTTTGGAATCCATTACCACAAATGTAATTCTGTGAAATTAGTTGGCTTCAGTGACAGTGATTGGGGCAGCAATATAGATGATAGGAAATCTACATCAAGGAACTATTTTAGTCTAGGGTCAGGACTAATTACATGGAGTTCCAAGAAGCAGACTGTTGTAGCATTGTCATCTACTGAGGCTGAGTATATAGCTATCACACATGCTAGTACTCAAGCCCTATGGTTGAGAAAAGTCCTTGAAGAGATTGGAGAAAGTCAAAGTGGTCCAACTCGATTGTATTGTGATAACATGAGTGCCATTCAGTTGGCATACAATCCAATCCACCATAGCAGATCAAAGCATTTTGATATGAAGTATCACTTCATCCGAGACATGGTGGAGCAGCAGATAGTTGAGCTTAAATATTGCAGCACTTTGGACAACATTGCAGATATCTTCACCAAAGGCATGGCTAAAGCTCAATATATAAAGCTGAGAGACTGTATAGTCAGTCCTCTCAACTTTAAGGGGGAGAATGTTGGAAGTTAAATGGTAAAAAATTTGTCAACTTTTGTTTTGACCTTACCTTTTTGCCCCCATTGGACGACATCCTAGTCAACATGATTGGGCGGCAGATAGATTGGTGGACGGCAGGAGCATTAGACTTCTAATTCCTTTTTTCTATTCCTCCCTATTTCTTCTCTTCCTAATATCTCTCCAACTACATTGTAAACACTATATAATGTTTGTAACTCGAATTATTTATCTAATTTGAATATTGAAGATTTGACTTTCAATAGTTTGAGGGGTCAAACGGTGTCAAAATTGGACATATAGTATACCATTGGAAATCTCTTTTCAAGCCCTATCTAATGATATAAAATAGAGAATAATTGAGATGATTTGATAGGGTAAAAATTCTATTGAAGCTGACCTTACTTTTCTAGGAGGAAAACTAAGGAAAATGGGTCAATTTTAGATGTCTACATTTTTCTCCCTCTTTGGCGTATATATGAACAATAAATGCGTCAAAGAAAAGTGTAGATACTTGAGTAGAAATGATAATGATTGACATGAGCAAAAATAGAGTAGATGGTTTAGAATGAATAGTTCATGTGAAATTTATGTTTTAGAAAAATAATTACTAATTAACTTGACTAGGATGCCCCCTTGAGTTTTTACACCAAATTCTATGTTTGGTGGAAAAATATAAAAAAAAAAAAATTATATATATTGATCTTCTTTGTTTTTATGTGACTTTGTATGATTTATTGGATGATTTATTACATTTGCTTATGATGGTTGTGTTACATAATTTCATGTAGTCATGCTTTGATTTTTGAACATTTTGATCATGCTTAACATAAAAGAAAAATGATTTTGTAAAGTGTGTTTTGAAAAAAATGTTTTTGTGTGATGATAGATTTGAGGGATTAGCAATGAACCTCGAAGGATGTTGTGTTGTTATATGACCGTTGGTGGATATAAATGCTCGCTAGGTCATGAAGCGGATCCCATTGTGAGGAATTTTTGTATTGCAAATACCAAAATATTATGTGTTTAAGAATAATCTTAAGGCTTGATGATGAGAAAGAAATGTTTGATGTTGTTTTGGGACAAGATTTTTGATAGATGTTGTGAAAATGTATTAATTTAAGCATGAAAAGTTCGAAATATGATTTGTGCTAAGCATATAATTCCTAAGTGTGAAATTATATAAAATAATTACTTAGGAATTATACCATCATCGCGAAAATCAAAATGAAATGCATGATGATATGAAATTATTTGTTCTTTTTAAAATGCAAAGTAATGTAAGATAAATCATTGTGTCACATGTTCTAAAAAGATTATGTAATTTTTATGAAAACATATGGACTAATTTTGGTCATGAAAAATTAGAAAGATGACTTGCGCTAGGCATAAAATTCCTAAGTATGAAATTTAAAGAGAACTAGTTACTTAGGAACTATACCATCATTGCAAAAATCAAAATTAAATGTGTCACTCTCAACTTATGATTAATCTCTTGAAGACTCCTTCTAAGAATCATAAGGTGGATTGGAGAATAAAAATAATTATTGAGAAGATTCAGTTAATCCAGATGGGATTTTTGAAAGTTGATTACAATCATGTGGTCAGAGATCAAAACAAGATGTTGATTCTTTAGCTAATTGGGCTTTGAACAAAGGTGATCTTACTTGTTATGGCCACCCTCCTATATGGTGGGCTTCTCAAATTAGGAAAGCTCTTCTTTCTATCAATTTTTTACATGGCTCCAGTTCTGAAGGTACCTAGTTTCTTCTTCTTCTTTTTTTTTGCTTCTCTTTGGTTCATTCAGTTTTTTTTAGTTCCCTAGCTCATTCTATTCTTTATTTTGTTTCCTCTGTTGATTCTTGTCTTAATAGTCTTCTAGTCTAGATAGGTCATTGTTTTGTTCTTTTTATTTTCTTTTTTCTTTTTGTTTTTTTTGTTTAGTTTTTTAAGGTGGGTGGGTTCTTTTGTTTTGTTTTGTTTTTGTGTTCTTTGTGTTGTTTTTTGTTGTTTTATTTTTTGTTTATGTTTTTTGTTATTGTTGTTGTGTTTTTCATTCTTGTTCTTGGGATTCTCTTTGTTTGTGTTATTTCGTGTTTTTATGTGTGAGTGTTTTCTATGTTTTTTGTTTTTGTTTATTGTCTATTGTTGGTTGTTATTTTTTTTTTTTTTTTTTTTTTTTTTTTTTTTAGGTTTTGGTTGTGTTTATTTTTCATGTTTTTTTGGGTTATGTCTTTGTAGTGTTTTTTTATTTTTGTCTTGTTTGTGTTTTGTTATGTGGTTCTTGTGTTTTTCTATGTTGTTTGTGTTGTGGTTTCTTTTATCTTATTGTGCGTGTTTGGTTGTGCTTTTGTTTTTGACACACTCAAGGAGCATGTTTTTTATTTTATTTTATTATTTTTGTTGTTATTTACTTAATTTTAAATTGATTTTGTGTGTTTGTTTGCTCCTTGATTATGTCAAAGGTGGTAGGCCAGGTCTGAGTCCTGGGTGTTTTTGCAGAATGGATACCCCTGCCTCCTTGGGTCTTAGCCGAAAGTGGCATCCCCTTTGGGATGTTTTCCACAAAAAAAAAAAAGATGTTAGATAGATGTGAAAATGTATTAATTTAAGCATGAAAAGTTTGAAATATTATTTGTACTAAGCATATAATTCCTAAGTGTGAAATTATATGAAATAATTACTTAGGAATTATACCATCATCGCGAAAATCAAAATGAAATGCATGATGATATGAAATTATTTGTTCTTTTTAAAATGCAAAGTAATGTAAGATAAATCATTGTGTCACATGTTCCAAAAAGATTATGTAATTTTTATGAAAATATATGGACTAATTTTGGGCATGAAAAATTAGAAAGATGACTTGCGCTAGGCATAAAATTCCTAAGTGTGAAAGTTAAAGAGAAATAGTTACTTAGGAACTATACCATCATTGCAAAAATAAAAAAGAAATGCATGATGATTGTGTTTTATTTTGCAATATTATTTGAGAGACATTATTGTGCTATGATGATAAAATAATTTGTAGGAACTAATGCAAAGGATTAAAATTAATTATCTAACAAAATTCCAAAGAAATATTTTAATTTATTTCAAAGATAAATTCAAATTTATCAAGAACCCAATGTGTGCATGTGTTAGTTCGTTATCCATTTTGATATAGCATAATGATAAAAAATCTCTCAAGGATCAAATGTGTGTGCTTTGTGATGTTCATTTACCAATTTTGAGTAGGTAATGATGAAGCAAACTTGAATGAACCAATGTGTGTGCAATTGAAATGTTCATTTGACCATGATTTTGTGTATGCATTGGCATTGAACTACTATGTAAGTCAAGTCATCAAAAGCTAGCTAATCCATAAGCAGACATAGGCATGTACAAAAGGAGGTTGCTAATGTGACAGATATGTCGCCACGCGAAAAGGAATTACCCAAGGCCAAGTAAGTTGGGCACAAATCACCTGTTATGGGGCTTACCTCATGATTTTCGAATAACTGAGAATTCCAAGAATTCAAGCTCATTCACCCTTATTTTCTTCACTTTCAAGGGGTAGAGATTTTGTTCATTTTGTTTTGAACAAGGGGATTTTATTGTTTTTCTTTTTCTCTTTTTTTTCTCTTTTTTATTATTATTATTTTTTGACTTTTTATTTTCTTGATTTTGTTTTTGGGATACTTGCTCGAATTGGCTGTAGAGCAAGGGATTTTTATTCGGGTAGGGGTGAGCTTGTCCTTTTGCCAATTCTCAAAAATTCTAGACCATGTGCATTATAGGATAACAGGGGAAAATTTTCGCTCAAGAGACTAAGACTACTATGTAGTATCATTTTTTGAATTTGCAACAAATCATTTTAATGTGTAAAAGTGTACTTGGTTCAAGAAGTAGCAAGATCATTTTCCAAAATTCAAAATATTATTTAGTGAAATAGTGATCTTCGATACAAGAGAGATTTATAATCATAGTGATAAAATCAAAATAATTAATTTGTGAAATTAAGTGTATGGTTAAAGATAGCTTTTGAATTAATCCAAAATAAAGGAAAATATAGCTTCAAATTTTTGAAATACAACAATAAATGACAATGCAGAATGATTTGAAATATTTTGAGATTTTGATATTTTTTTATTTTTTTAGTTGTTTTATTTTCTTTTTATTTTTTTGATTTTTTTTACTTTTGATGATGGAATTGGTGATCTATATACACTATACAAGGTGATTTTGATTATAGCACGTCTAAGGCGGCTTCAAAATCAAAGGAAGTTTTGAAGAACAATTTGGTTATGATGAAGGTAATTAAAGTAGATTTGTTGATAGTTGAGATTGTTGTGATGAAGGATGATGATCAGATATAGATGAAAAAAGGTGATGGACAAAAAGTAATGAAGAGGAAAAGAATAGAAAACTTGATATAATAACAATAATAAAAGAGAGAATAAAGGATAAAATATGACATACAAAATATGGCAATGATGATAAATAGAAAAAGAATAGAGAATTTGTTGTAGTGACGATAAGGAAAGAGATAATAAAAAATAAATATTCCCTATGAATAGGAGAGATTCGTAAAAGCTCCAAAAAAGATATCTTATGTGGATGATTTTCCCATGTTGAATGTTGAAGGAGACTTTAGGTTGAGACTTCAACACTAAAGACATATTTTCTATATTTGTATCTTCATTTGGATTATCCTTCAAAACTAAGAGAGGTTTTGAAGGTGGGTTGGATGAAGAATTTATTTCTTGTATATCTAATTGAAATGATTGAGCTTGAGATTGATCACTTGTAGTTTTTGTTATATTATTAGTGGTATCATTGTGATGGGACACATTAGGATGTAATATTTCATCGGTTTCCTATTGTTGATGCTTGATTAGTTCTCTTAGAAATTCATCAATAACTAGTTCATTATCTCTTTCTTCTTGAGGAGAATGATGATGAGCAGATTGTGAAGTATGATGTGATTGCATGGTAGGATTGGAAGAAGTATTTCCTTATTGAGATGAATGTGTTGTGTTGAAAGAAGAAGGTTGAAATGGTTGTGATTGCAATAATGATAAAGAAGAATTACATGTGGATTGAATAGCTTGACATGAATGTGGAGTGGGAATAATACCACTATTATGCAGAGGTTGAGGTGAATAAGTGTTTTGTAGAGAAGAATATGGTGGTGCATTCTTGGTTGTGCTCGTCGATCGAACGTGGAAGGGAGAAGAAGTGTGCATAGCGCTAACTCCGAGGGAGAGAAAGGAATAAAGGGAAGTGGAATGAAATTCGTAGAACCATCCGGGCGGCTAGCCCAGACGATGATTGGCTTGGGCACTAAGTTGCAACAGAGGGGAGGTCTCGGGTTCGAGACTTTGCGATAACAAAAGGAGGAAGCTTTTTGTTTTAAAAGCTTTTGGCGAAAGTGTAGGGAATAAGTGTGCATGGGCACACTTAGGTCCCACGTGAGCACCTAGCTCACATGACAGTTGAAGCCGCAGCTAGGGCGCTAGTGGCAGCGCAGTGTGGGTTCGATTCCCACCAAGGGCAAAAGGTATTTAATTTTTAAATTTAATTTTTGTCCTAAGGTTTGTTTGGCATGAGCTTTTAGGGAGGTATAAGGTTTATGAAAATAAATTTTATATTGTGATTTTGGTGATTAAAGTGTTGAAAGGAGTAATAAGGCTTTAGAGGAGTTTAAATATTATTTTAAAATAAAGTCTTATTGTGTTTTTAATAGTTGAAAGGAGTAATAAGGTGTAATTGAGATCTAATGTTTTGTATGGTGAGAATAATTTGTGAGGAAGTTATTGAATGAAGTTTTGAGAAGGTTTTTTCTACCTAACCCTTAAGATTGGCAAAAGAGTAATTGTGATTGAGACAGGTTTTTAAGGTCAATTCTTCATCAAACAAAAGGTATGGGCACATCTTCCTTGTGAGTGATTGTTGGATGTTGTGAATGCTAAGTTGGAGAGAAAAGGGTTGTTTGATAAGCATTGTTGAGTTTGATTGTTAAAGGTTTTTCTGAGTGAAATTTGATGATAAAAACCTTGTTTGATAAGCATTGTTGGAAATATTGAATGAACCTTCATATGCATGATTAGGGTTTGTGCAAGATCATGAGTATCATTGTTATGTGAAGTTGAGAACTATCTTGAAACTAGGGTTTGTGCAAGATCATGAGTATCATTGTTATGTGAGATTGTTTGATAAGCATTGTTGGAAATAATTGAGTGAGTGTTCATATGCTTGGACTAGGGTTTGTAAGCAAGGAGTGTTTCATTGAGTGATTGATTGAGTGGAGTTGATTGAGCCTAGTCAAGTGGAAGTGTTGAAGTGATAGTTCAAGTTCTATGAAACAAATTGTTCTATATTCTAAATTGATTTGAGAAAGAGATTGAAAGTGATTGAGCATTGTTGTGAGTGTGAAGCATATTGAGTCTCTAACAATTCTCTATATGTTTCTATGAGATTAAACAATATTATGTGTGAAGCTTGTCTAAGTGATTGAAGAGGATTTTGTGTTAAATTGAGTTGAGTTGAGTAAGCTTTTGTGGAAGCTTACAATATAGATTTGAGGTAAGTCTTGGTGAAGACTTGTTGAGCAGATTGGACAAGTTCTAGTGAGGACTTGTTGAGCAGATTTGAGGCAAGTCTTGGTGAAGACTTGTTGAGCAGATTGGACAAGTTCTAGTGAGGACTTGTTGAGATGAGGTAAGTCTTGGTGAAGACTTGTTGAGAGATTGGACAAGTTCTAGAGAGGACTTGTGGATAGATTAGTGTGAGCTTTTGTGGAAGCTTACAATGCAGATTTGAGATAAGTCTTTGAGAAGACTTGAGAGCAGAGTTGATTGATTGATTTGTTCAAACCTTGGGTTAAGGTTTGGGGCAGATCTAGCAGAGTTGATTTGTGATTGAGTCAAGCTTTGTGTTAAGGCTTGAGGATAGAGATTGAGCAGATTTGTGCTAGATCGAAGGACTATGTTTAGTGTAGATTTGAGGATAGATATTGAGCAGATTTGTGCTAGATCAAAGGACTGTGTTTAGTGAGGATAGATATTGAGTATTGTGCTAGACGAAGGACTATGTTTAGTGTATATTTGAGGATAGATATTGAGTAGATTTGCTAGACGAAAGACTGTGTTTAGTGTATATTTGAGGATAGATATTGAGATTTTTAATTTGAGGATAGAGATTGAGTAGATTTGTGTTAGACCGAAAGGACCATGTTTAGTGTATATTTGAGATAGAGCTGAGAGTAAGCTTTGGAGGTGATAGAGTATAGAGGATGATAAGTCTCTAGTGGATAGAGGTCCATTAGCTAAGGTAGTGAAGATAGGTCTTCTGAGTGAGGACAGGAGTCTTTAGTGGATAGAGATCCATAAGCTAGTGTAGTGGAGGTAACAAGTTCTCCTAGGGTGTGGATAGATATCCATAAACTTGATTAGGGGATTGGTGTCTCCTTTGGATAGAGGTCCATAAATATTGTAATAGGGAAAGGTTTCCCAAGAGATTTGTTGAGAAAATTTTAGTGAAATATTTTCTTCATGGAGTAGCCCACATTGGGTGAACCACGTTAAATTGGTGTCTCTATTGTGTGTGGTGATTTGTGCATTGCTTTGATTACTATTATTGATATTGCCATTAATATATTGCATAATATTGATTGGGAAAGAAAAGTAAAAAGTGGTCTTATATTGTTCACCCCCCTCTCAGTATAAGCTTGTGTTCTTCAATTGGTATCAGAGCGGGTTCCTTCGAAAGAGTTTAACAACTTGAAGGAAAAGCTCACAAGAACACAGATGGATTCTAAGAGTGGATCCTCAGATAATTCAGCACCAGTGTTTGATGGGAGCGATTATGTATTTTGGAGTATGAGAATGAAGATTCACTTGATGGCACTTGGAAATGAAATATGGGAAGTAGTTGAAAATGGATACACACCACCAACTACTCCACCTACAGATAAATATGGTAAGCTTCTACATCATTACAATTCAAAAGCAATGAATGCAATTTTGAGAGGTTTGCATAAAATAGAGTTTATAAAGGTTATGCACTGCAAATCAGCAAAGGAAATTTGGGATAAATTGCAAGGCATATATGAAGGAGATAAAAAGGTCAAAAAGGTAAAGTTGTAAAATCTCAAGGGAATATTTGAAGACCTAAAAATGAAGGATGAGGAAAATATTAGTGCTTATCTACTTCGTGTAGATGAGGTTGTTAACTCCATGCAAGGACTTGGACTTGAAGTTCAAGAATCTGATGTTTGTGATAAGATTTTAAGGTCACTCCCAAAAAGGTTTAGTGAAAATATTTCAGCTATAGAGGAATCAAAAGATAGTGATATTTTGACAAGGGATGAATTACATGGCATTCTCACAGCTTTTGAGATGAGAACAAAAGAGGAACCTAATCCCCAAAAAGAAGCAACCTTCAAAGCTACTAAGAAGACAAAGGGTAAGAAGTCAGATTCAAGCAATGAGTTATCTAGTGATGAAGAAGCAAATTATGGTAGAAGGAACAAGGACTCAAGAAAGTTTAAAGGTACAAAATCTGTTAGATGTTTCAATTGTGGAAAGTATGGTCACTATGCATCTGATTGTCAAGAAGCTAGAAATAGCAATGATGAAGAAAAATAGGATCATAAGAATAAGGAAATAGAAAAACATAGGTACCAAAAGAAAAGTAGGGATGGACAAGGCAAGCAAGGAAAGAAGTTCTTCCAAAGATATAAGAAGAGTTTCTATGCAGACAAAGCAAGTAAGTATTCAAGTAATAGTGATGAAAGTTCCTCAAATAATGATAAATATGAAGTTCTATTTCTAGAAAAAGAAAAAGAAGTGGTTAAGAAAAGGTCACCAATAATCCTCAAGTGTTTTAGATGTGGAAATTTTGGTCATATTGAAGATAGTTGTACAAAGAGTGGTTTCAGTTTCAGTGATGATGAATATGAAGATACACTTGAAGGACCAGAAGAGAATCTACTCATGGCAATAGAAGAAGGAGGTGATCCTATAGAAGACAAGTCAAAAAAGAATGAAGATATTTTCAAAGGCAAAGAAATAGAGGAAGAATCAGAGAAAGGAGAAGTTGATCTTGAAGGTGAACTTATTCATGCCCTTAATGCATTAAAGGAGGTAAGAAAGCAAAACTCCAAACTTAAGCTTCATTTTCAAGAATGTGATGAAGAGAAAGGAAAGCTTATAGAGGATCTAAATAAGTCAATGGCTAAGACAAGGAGATTCAAAGAGAAGTTAGAAGCAAAGGTTTTAGAATGTGAAAGGTTAGAGCATGAGGTGGCTCTACTAAGGAAAGAAGTAAAAGAGTCTAAGGATAGGTTACACAAGTTTGGAAGAAGCTCAAAAACCATAGATAAGATTATCAAGGTACAAAGATCGTCCATCAAACAAGACAGGTCTTGGTTTTGAACAGGTACAAAAGAAACAAGGAGAGGAGTCAACCTCAAGTTCTGAAGAAGAAGAAACTTTAGAAGAAGAGAGTGTAAGAGAGAGTGAGACTTCTGAGGATGAGTTGGACAATAGAAAGTTCAACAAGGAAAGGAACAATGCACAAATGAGGAACAGATGGAACAGGAACCAACACAGGGTAAAAGAGACTAAAAGACCAATGAGGTCAAGGCAAGGTAGTTTCAATGGATGATGCTTCTCATGTCATAGGTTTGGGCACAAGGCTACATAGTGCATGACACATGAAAGATAGGAATATGGGAAATTTAGAAATAAATAACTTTTTCAAGGGTATTGCTACTCTTGTAATCAGTTTGGTCACAAGGCAATGAATTGCAGGGTTCATGATAGGAATAGATATGGCTTCACCAGGAGAAATCCCAAGACATTTGCACCTCCAAGGAATAATAACATTAAGTGTTATAAGTGCAATAATGATGGACATACAACAAAGTGGTGTAGAGCAGAAATTCCAGAGACAAGCAGGAATAGGAATAGTCAGAGGAATCAGAAGGATCAGATGAGGAGGAAAGTGGACAAAGGTAAAGATCAGTGCATGTTGGGAGTAGAAATACTCCCACCCCAGAATTAACCACCTCAAGAGGAGGTGGGGGAGGGGCTAAGCTAAGAGTTTCATTCTTAGCCCCGAGCCCCAAAGGTGACCCTTTGCCATTGATGACAAAGGGGGAGAGATTTGAGTTAGGAGGAAAGCATTCAGTCAAGGGGAGCAGTTTCTCAGGGAGCAGAACAGAAAGAGGTAAAGGAAATGATAAAAGGTAAATGGGTTGCCATCAATGACAAAGGGGGAGATTGTTGGAAATATGAGCAGGATTTGTTGTCATTGATGTCAAAGGAATACTAAGCAAATGTCAAAAGAATGTTAAGCAAATGGTTCATGGTTGATTTTCTAAGAGGCAAGGATATAATATTTAATTTAAATATTATATGGTTGAAGCATCAAAAGAGAAGCAAGAAGGATAACAATATTATAATATTTAGGCAAAATAAAAGGGTTGAAAAGATATCTCCGTTCCATGGTGGTTGAAAGAAAATAATAAGGTTATTTTGCTAAGGTGATAATGGCAAAAGGTTCCCCTAAAAACCTAAGGAAGTTTATATTTTATTTTATTTGAAAAGGCCCAAAGGACATTTAAATATTTAATTATAATATTTAAATTCATTTTGAATTTAAATAATTATAATTAAAATATTATTTTTGAAATGCAAAGTCTAATTTCTCTATCCATCGACATGAAGGCAAATACCTTGAAAGGTATATTAATATAGCCTTAATCAAAGGCTTAATTGTAATTTCGAAAATCATGTATTCTTGGTTGTGCTCATCGATCGAACGTAGAAGGGAGAAGAAGTGTGCATAGTGCTAACTTTGAGGGAGAGAAAGGAATAAAGGGAAGCAGCATGAAATTTTTAGAACCATCCGAGCGGCTAGCCCAGATGGCGATTGGCTTGGGCACTAAGTTGTAGCAGAGGGGAGGTCTCGGGTTCGAGACTTTGTGGCTACGAAAGGAGGAAGCTTTTGGTTTTAAAAGCTTTTGGTGGTAGCATAGGGAATAAGTGTGCATGGGCACACTTAGGTCCCATGTGAGCACCTAGCTCATGCGATAGTTGAAGCCATGACTAGGGCGCTAGTGGCAATGCAGCATGGGTTCGATTCCCACCAAGGGCAAAAGGTATTTAATTTTTAAATTTAATATTTTGTCCTAAGGTTTGTTTGGCATGAGATTTTAGGGAGGTATAAGGTTTATGAAAATAAATTTTATATTGTGATTTTGGTGATTAAAGTGTTGAAAGGAGTAATAAGGCTATAGTTTAGAGGAGTTTAAATATTATTTTAAAATAAAGTCTTATTGTGTTTAATAGTTGAAAGGAGTAATAAGGTGTAATTGAGATCTAATGTTTTGTATGGTGAGAATAATTTGTGAGGGAGTTATTGAATGAAGTTTTGAGAAGGTTTTTGCTACCTAACCCTTAAGATTGGCAAAAGAGTAATTGTGATTGAGATAGGTTTTTAAGGTCAATTCTTCATCAAACAAAAGGTATGGGCACATCTTCCTTGTGAGTGATTGTTGGATGTTGTGAATGCTAAGTTGGAGAGAAAAGGGTTGTTTGATAAGCATTGTTGAGTTTGATTGTTAAAGGTTTTTCTGAGTGAAATTTGATGATAAAAACCTTGTTTGATAAGCATTGTTGGAAACATTGAATGAACCTTCATATGCATGATTAGGGTTTGTGCAAGATCATGAGTATCATTGTTATGTGAAGTTGAGAACTATCTTGAAACTAGGGTTTGTGCAAGATCATGAGTATCATTGTTATGTGAGATTGTTTGATAAGCATTGTTGGAAATAATTGAGTGAGTGTTCATATGCTTGGACTAGGGTTTGTAAGCAAGGAGTGTTTCATTGAGTGATTGATTGAGTGGAGTTGATTGAGCCTAGTCAAGTGGAAGTGTTGAAGTGATAGTTCAAGTTCTATGAAACAAATTGTTCTATATTCTAAATTGATTTGAGAAAGAGATTGAAAGTGATTGAGCATTGTTGTGAGTGTGAAGCATATTGAGTCTCTAAAAATTCTCTATATGTTTCTATGAGATTAAACAAGATTCTATGTGAAGATTGTCTAAGTGATTGAAGAGGATTTTGTGTTAGATTGAGTTGAGTTGAGTAAGCTTTTGTGGAAGCTTACAATATAGATTTGAGGTAAGTCTTGGTGAAGACTTGTTGAGAATATTGGACAAGTTCTAGTGAGGACTTGTTGAGCAGATTTGAGGTAAGTCTTGGTGAAGACTTGTTGAGCATATTGGACAAGTTCTAGTGAGGACTTGTTGAGTAGATTTGAGGTAAGTCTTGGTGAAGACTTGTTGAGCAGATTGGACAAGTTCTAGAGAGGACTTGTGGATAGATTAGTGTGAGATTTTGTGGAAGCTTACAATGCAGATTTGAGATAAGTCTTTGAGAAGACTTGAGAGCAGAGTTGATTGATTGATTTGTTCAAACCTTGGGTTAAGGTTTGGGGTAGATCTAGCAGAGTTGATTTGTGATTGAGTCAAGCTTTGTGTTAAGGCTTGAGGATAGAGATTGAGTAGATTTGTGCTAGACTAAAGGACTATGTTTAGTGCAGATTTGAGGATAGATATTGAGTAGATTTGTGCTAGACCAAAGGACTATGTTTAGTGTATATTTGAGGATAGAGATTGAGCATATTTGTGCTAGACTGAAGGACTATGTTTAGTGTAGATTTGAGGATAGATATTGAGAATATTTGTGCTAGACCAAAGGACTATGTTTAGTGTAGATTTGAGGATAGATATTGAGAGATTTGTGCTAGACCGAAGGACTATGTTTAGTGCAGATTTGAGATAGAGCTGAGAGCAAGCTTTGGAGGTGATAGAGTATAGAGGATGATAGTCTCTAGTGGATAGAGGTCCATTAGCCAAGGTAGTGAAGATAGGTCTTCTGAGTGAGGGTAGGAGTCTTCAGTGGATAGAGATCCATAAGCCAGTGTAGTGGAGGCAACAGTTCTTCTAGAAGATCACCAACCAGAGCAGAGGAGAAGGAGTTCTCCTATGGATAGAGATCCATGAACTTGATTAGGGGATTGGTGTCTCCTTTGGATAGAGGTCCATAAACATTGTAATAGGGAAAGGTTTCCCAAGAGATTTGTTGAGAAAATTTTAGTGAAATATTTTCTTTATGGAGTAGCCCACATTGGGTGAACCACGTTAAATTGGTGTCTCTATTGTGTGTGGTGATTTGTGCATTGCTTTGATTACTATTGTTGATATTGCCATTAATATATTGCATAATATTGATTGGGAAAGAAAAGTAAAAAGTGGTCTTATATTGTTCACCCCCTCCTCAGTATAAGCTTGTGTTCTTCAACTATTGCTCTCCTCTTTCATCTAGGAGATGTAACCTTTCATATTCCTATAATAAAGACAAAGCTCTCAGCTTGCCACATATCATGTGACTCTTCATACTCTCTTGACACACTTTCTTTCATAATGACACATACATTAAGCAAATATAAATCATCTACGAAAGAAACATTGCAAGGGGGGCAAATAATGTAATATCTCCAACACATACATGTACTAAGCATTTAGAACTTACATTATTAATTTATCAAAATGTATGCAATCTTTATTACTCCACTTTCTCTTACAAGTATGATATGATGATATTGATGATATTGATAATCTAATATTATCTTCTTCTTAAATGGAGTACTATATAGCCATAGTAGAATGACTCTTTGAATACTTGACTATTCCTTTCCATATGCCAAGTCTCATGACTCTTGGCTTCTCTACTTGACACTTGCATACTTGATGAACACTTGAATCTATAATGTATGCACACCTATACATGACTCTTACACTTTCATAACTTGCACACTCTAACCTAAGACACTTGTGCACATATTTACATTACATATTTGCACTCTTACATATAAGACACTTGTGCACATAAACTCAACTTACACTTGCACCTCACGTGACACTTGCACACTAACTCACATGACACACCCATATCCTACACATTCTGCTAGAATCCTGAATTCTATCTTGATATTTGCAATGAAAATATTTGGAAAAATATTAGAAATTGTAGAATTAAAAATGAATCACGGTTTGAAAAAGGATCACAGTGTCACTAGTAAGGGGGCTCCCTCCAATGTATATAAATAAATATATTATTTTCCTTGATGATTTCTTACACAACTATCTACCCTATTTTATATCTACCTAAAGCTATTATGAAAGGACGTGATGGTCCATTGTGAGAGTAAAACATAAATAATTAGTTAATTAAGTGATAAAGATAGGTTAGGATGTGGAATCCTAACATGCCACCCTCCTTAAAAGAAGCTTTGTCCTCAAAGCTAAAATTGAGGAAATTTTTGTTGGAACTGATGAAGCGCTTCCCAAGTAGCATCCTCGGGAGGTAAGCCCTGCCAATGAATCAGAAGCTCGATGATGGTGCGATGGTGAAGTTGACAAGTGCGGCGATCCAATATGGCTTCAGGTTCAACCATGTGTGATCCATTCTCGGTGAAGTCAGGTAGCCGAGTTTGTGTTGTAATGTGTGTACCAACTACTGGTTTAAGGCAAGATATATGAAACACGGGATAAATTTTGAAAGACTTGGGCAACTCCAGTTTATAAAAAATGGGTCCTATGCACTGTAAAATTTTATAAGGCCTATAGAACTCAGGAGCTAACTTTTGCGAACCCTTTAGATTAATAGAGGATTGGTGGTAAGGTTGAAGTCAAAGGAATACCATATCGCCTTCTTGAAATTCGTGTTCAATCCGATGTTGATTTGCTTGTTGTTTCATGTGATGTTGGGTTGTGAGTAAATTGTCTTTGAGAAGGCGAATGATATTAGCTTGAGTAGAGAGTTTAGAATCCACAGTTGGCGAATGATATTATCTTGAGTAGAGATTTGTTGGCAATTTTGGGTACTTTGGGTGCATTGCCTTTGCCCAAATGTATAAGTTGTCATTGATGTCAAGAAGCTCTTGAAGGAATTTGATTTGATGTCAAATAATTTGTTTTGATGAAGGTTACGTCATGACAGTTTCAAAGGTCTTTTGTAAACCAAGTTGGCAAGTTTAAAGATTACAGGTGGATGCATTAGTTTAATGCATTTGGGTCTAGGAGGAAGTATTTAATTAAATAATTAAAAACCTTGTTAAGGTTCCCTTTAATTATTTTTAAATAAATATTAAATTATTGTTTGCAATGGGTTCTCCTAACCCATGGCGCTATGTTTTAAGATTGTGGGCGCTAGCCAAGACCTTCGCCGACGTGTTAAACTCCTCGTCGATGTCAAGAGCTTATGGTAAAAATGCATATAAATCTCCCTCAATGAAAATCAAGAATTATCCCATCCGTATTTTGAAAAGAGTTGCTCGCTGTGATTTCGTGATCCGTTGTTCGACTGTGTCTTTGTCGTTTTCATGAATCCGCTGTTCATTTTTTTGTACTCGTCGTTTGTCGTAAATCCGTCGTAAGGTTTTCGTCTTCGTGTTCGCGTCAGAAGAAAGGGAGGCACTATTGTTTTATTTAATCCCTGGCACAGAAGGAACAAGGCTAACGGCGTGAGGTTTAAACCTCACCGGGCGCCTTTGGCGCACCCGATAGCGGCTAGGCTATTGGCGCGCTACCCGAATGGGAGGTTCCGCATTCGAATAACGCGAAAGGGTTTTTCATCGTGAAGTGGACGCAGCGGGTGGTGTTAGAATTTGTGCACAATTTCTCCATAGCGCAATTTTTGATGTTGGCCAAGGTATTTTTGAAATTAATTTTTGCTAAGTGTATTTTGCGGATGGAGGAAGTTTATTAGAGGGAAAAACAGCTTAGGAGTTATAGATTTTAAAGCTTGTTTTATTTTGATAAAAGATTCTTTTGAAGGTGTTGTTTGAAATATCTTATTGCATTCTTATGAGAAATAAATTTTATTTTTGATAAGACTATAAGGGAGAAATAAGGTGTATAAGAAATAAATTTTTCTTGTAATGTTGAGAGTGCTTTTGGTTGATTATGGAAATGAAAGCATGATGTTTTAAGGTTAAAATTGCTTCTTGTGTGAAGTTGTGAAACCTTAAGTGGGCAGGTGTGAGATTGACATTTGTTTTCATTAAATTGGTAATAATCAATCTATTCTTTACTTGGTTAAAGTGTTGGGCTTACTCCTTTGTTGATGATTTGAAAAGTTGTTTTGTGCCTTGTGATTTGAGTTGGTGGATGTTTTTTGTTAAAACAATATTGGAGAGAAAAGGAGTTCTACTTGTTTCATTTTCTGATGTTGATTGTGAAATGCTTCAAGGTTGTGTTTTGAGTTGAATGGTGTTGATTGAACCTTGGTTGATGAGCATTGTTGTTGAAGCCCTAATTGATGGTGAAAAGAACATGAGTATCATTGTTATGTGATTCTTTGCATAGTTGGCAATTGTTGGGGTTTCATGTTCTTGAAAGAAAACATTCTATCCTATCCATTTCAGATATTGAGTTGAGTTTTCATATTTGAGATTGAGTTTGAGCTGAGTTGATTTGAGTTGAGTTTTGAGATTGGGAGTTGAGTATAGAACATATTGAGTCTAACAATTCTCTTTATGCTTCTATGAGTTTGACAAATCACATTGGGTATCTAACAATTCACCTTGTGATTTCTTACTAAGAAATTTTTTTCTTGGTGAGCTTGCTGAGTTTTGGACAGGTTCTGGTGGGGACTTGTGAGGAGTCTTGGACAGGTTCCGGTGGGGACTTGTGAGCAGATTTGGACAGGTCCTAGCAGAGGACTTGTGACCTGAGTTTGATAGTTCTATCGAGAGAACTTGAGGACAGAGGTGCACTCGGTTCTTTGAGAAGAACCCGAGGATAGATTTGGCAAGTCTTTGAGAAGGCTTGTGTGTAGAGGATTGATTTGTTCAAGCGTTGGACAGATCCGACGGACGAGAGGAAGACTTGTACTAGACCGATCGATTGTGTTTGGTATAGGTTGCTTGAGCTGTTGTGGACGTGATCATAGAAGGCGAGAGGTCTCTTAGGCTAAGCATTGAGGACGGGAGGTCTTCGGTGGAAAGGAGTTCCACGTGTCGGCAAGACGTAGAGACAGTTGATCTTCTGAGGGATCATTTCTAGAGCAGAGGGGAAGATATCTCCTTTGAGCAGAGGCTCATAAATTCTGATTGGGGGAAGGTATCTCCTTTGAGCCGAGGCTCATAAACATTGTAATTGGGAAGCATTCCCAAAGAACTTTGAGATAACTTTTAGAGAAAAGTTTTGTGGACGTAGCTTAGCCATTTTGGGTGAACCACGTTAAAATTGGTGTCACTTTGTGGATGATATTGTGCATTGCTTTGATATTGCTTTGGGTATATTGCTTTACTGTTAGAAGTATAAAGAAAAAAATAAAAAGAGGTCTTATACTGTTCACCCCCCCTCTCAGTATAAGTTTGTGTTCTTCGATTGGTATCAGAGCAGATGCCTTCGAAAATTTTAACAGCTTGAAGGAAAAGCTAGTAAAGAACACAATGGATCATTCAAGTGGCAATGCAAGCACCTATTCTTGATGGGTCAGATTTTGGTCTTTAGAGTGCAAGGATGAAGGTTCATCTAATGGCACTTGGTAATGAGGTTTGGGAAGTGATTGAAGATGAGTACACTATTCCTGTACATGGTCCTATTACTAAGGAAGAAAGGCTCCTACATCACAACAATTCAAAGGCAATGAATGCAATCCTGAAAGGCTTACAGAAAGCAGATCCATGGTGATTCACTGCAAGACAGGTAGTGAAATGTGGAAACAGTTAAAGGTGGTTCATATAGGTGATACAAATGTCAGAAAGGCCAAGTTGAGACACTTCAAAGGTATGTTTGAACAACTCAAGATGAATGATGATGAAAATATTAGTGACTACATGTTTCGTATGGATGAGGTTGTTAACTCCATGAAAGACTTAGGTCTTGAGCTTGCTAAAAATGATGTTTGTGATAAGATTTTAAGATCTCTTCCTAATAGATTTAGTGAAAAGATTTCTGCTATTGAAAAAGCTAAAGATTTGGATAAGTTGAAAAATGATGAGCTCCATAGTATACTTGCAGCATTTGAGTTGAGAACTCAAGTGAAGGTTGATGTCAAGAAAGAGGCAACTTTCAAGGCTACCAAGAAATCCAAGGGTAAACAACTTCAAGATAGTGATGAGTCTTCTAGTGATGAAGAGGCATATTACAGCAAGAAAGGCAAGTTCTCTAGAAAACACAAAAGTATGAAAAATATAAGATGTTTCAATTGTGAAAAGTTTGGTCATTATGCTACTGATTGTACTGTTCCCAAGAATGAAAGTGATGAAGATAAACAGGATTCTAAGAGCAAAGATTCTAAAAAGCACAAGCATCACAGGAAGAACAAAGATGAGCACAACAATCAAGGAAAGAGGTATTCTCACAAGCACAAGAAGAGTTTCTACCTAGACAAAGCAAGTGTTCTAGTAGTGATAGTGAAAGTTCTTCAAGTGATGATGAAAATGAGATGTTCATATCAAAAAAGAGGAAGAACCGAAACATAGATTCATTATCATGAAATGTCTTAGATGTGGAAACTTTGGTCACCTTGAGGATGATTGCACAAATAATGATTTGGTTTCTAGTATGTATGAGGATGCTTGAGAAAACTATAAGGAAGATGCATGTATGGTTTTTGAAAAGGGTAGCACCTCTAGTGATAAGAAATCTGAAAAAGGCTTTGATGATTCAAAAAGCAAACAAATAGAGGAAGATATAGAGGAAGGTGAAGTAGATCTTGAAGGTGAACTTATTAGTGCTCTTAGTGCTTTGAAAAAGGAAAGAAAGAAGAATGCTAGACTCAAGGATAAGTTAGATGAATGTTGTATGGAGAGAGATGATCTTATATAAAGTCTTGACTTTTCTATAGCTAAGACACAAGAACTCAAGGATGAGTTAGAGTCTAAGGTTCTTTAGTATAGTGAGTTAGAACAGAAAATGGCTTCTTTGAAAGAGGAAACTAAAGAGTACAAGGATAAGCTTTACAGGTTTCAAGATAGCTCCAAAAAGGTTAAGTCACTCATAAAAGGTCAAAGAAAGACAACAGATAAAACAGGCCTTGGTTTTGTTAAGCCACATAAGGAACAAGTTGGAGAGTCTAGTAAGAGACTCCAAAAGGAAGAGAGTTCTGATGAGGAAAGTATTTCAGAAAAGGAGTCCTTGAATGATAGATGCACAGAAACAAGAAAAAGAATTCGGAATGAGAAGAAGTTTTCGAACCTAAGAGGTCAAATAAAGGAAAGTTTCAAGGCAAATGTTTTGCTTGTCACAGGTTTGGTCACATGGCTTCACATTGCATGGCTCAAGTGAAGAAGGTAAATGACAATTTCAGAAGTGTTAGTTTCTTTCAAGGGTATTGCTACTCTTGTCAACAGTTTGGGCACAAGGCGGTTTATTGCAAGGCAAATAACGAAACAGGTTTGGTCAGAACAGGTTTGGTCAAAACAAGTTTAGTCAGAACTGGTGGATTCAAAGATCAGGTTTACCTTAGAGAAACAACATCGTCAAGTGTTTCAAGTGCAACAATGAAGGTCACATAATCAGAAAGTGTAGAGCTGAAACTCCAGAATACAGGAACAGGAACAGTGGCATGATCAGGTCCAAGGATCAAGGCATGGACAAGAACAGGGATGAGAACAAGAACAAGAACAGTGACAAGAACAGGAATATGGACAAAGAGTTCAAGAGAAGGCCCGGCAAGGAAGTTATAGACACTGATGATGATTAGTGTCTAATGGGAGTTTTACTCCCACCCCAGAATTAATCACCTCATCAGGAGGTGGGGGAGGGACTAAGCTAAGAGGATCATTCTTAGTCCCGAGCCCCAAAGGTGACCCTTTGCCATTGATGACAAACGAGGAGAGATATGAGTAAGGGGGAGAGTTTCAAAGTGAAGAGGAGAGCTTCAAGTCAGGGGGAGCAAAACTTCAAAGGAAGATTCTCGGTTATGGGCACAGTTGGTCGAGTTGTTTGCACGATTGGTTTCAGTTTTGGCTCTTGAGAAGTGTTTTCAGTAAAGGTTTGCCATCAATGACAAAAGGGGAGATTGTTGGCAATTTTGGTTACTTTGGGTACATTGCCTTTGCTCAAGTGTATAAGTAGTCATTGATGTCAAGAATCTCTTGAAGGAATTTGATTTGATGTCAAATAATTTGTTTTGATGAAGGTTATGACATGACAGTTTCAAAGGTCTTTTGTAAACCCCAAGTTGGCAAGTTTAAAGATTACAGGTGGATGCATTAGTTTAATGCATTTGGGTCCAGGAGGAAGTATTTATTTAAATAATTAAAAACCTTGTTAAGGTTCCCTTTAATTATTTTTAAATAAATATTAAATTATTTTTTGCAATGGGTTCTCCTAACCCATGGCGCTATGTTTTAAGATTGTGGGCGCTAGCCAAGACCTTCGCCGACGTGTTAAACTCCTCGCCGACGTCAAGAGCTTATGGTAAAAATGCATATAAATCTCCCTCAATGAAAATCAAGAATTATCCCATTCGTATTTTGAAAAGAGTTGCTCGCTGTGATTTCGTGATCTACTGTTCGACTGTGTCTTCGCCGTTTTTGTGAATCCGCTGTTCATTTTTTTGTACTCGTCGTTTGTCGTAAATCCATCATAAGGTTTTCGTCTTCATGTTCACGTCAGAAGAAAGGGAGGCACTGTTGTTTTATTTAATCCCTGGCGCAGAAGGAACAAGGCTAACAGAGTGAGGTTTAAACCTCACCGGGCGCCTTTGGCGCACCGGTAGCGGCTAGGCTGTTGGCGCGCTACCCGAACGGGAGGTTCCGCATTCGAATAACATGAAAGGGTTTTTCATCGTGAAGTGGACGCAGCTAGTGGTGTTAGAATTTGTGCGCAATTTCTCCATAGCGCGATTTTTGATGTTGGCCAAGGTATTTTCGAAATTAATTTTTGCTAAGTGTATTTTGCGGATGGAGGAAGTTTATTAGAGGGAAAAACGACTTAGGAGTTATAAGGAGTTTAAAACTTGTTTTATTTTGATAAAATATTCTTTTGAAGGTGTTGTTTGAAATATCTTATTGCATTCTTATGAGAAATAAATTTTATTTTTGATAAGACTATAAGGGAGAAATAAGATGTATAAGGGATAAATTTTTCTTGTAATGTTGAGAGTGCTTTTGGTTGATTATGGAAATGAAAGCATGATGTTTTAAGGTTAAAATTGCTTCTTGTGTGAAGTTGTGAAACCTTAAGTGGGCAGCTGTGAGATTGACATTTGCTTTCATTAAATTGGTAATAATCAAGCTATTCTTTACTTGGTTAAAGTGTTGGGCTTACTCCTTTGTTGATGATTTGAAAAGTTATTTTGTGCCTTGTGATTTGAGTTGGTGGATGCTTTTTGTTCAAACAATATTGGAGAGAAAAGGAGTTCTACTTGTTTCCTTTTCTGATGTTGATTGTGAAATGCTTCAAGGTTGTGTTTTGAGTTGAATGGTGTTGATTGAACCTTGGTTGATGAGCATTGTTGTTGAAGCCCTAATTGATGGTGAAAAGAACATGAGTATCATTGTTATGTGATTCTTTGCATAGTTGGCAATTGTTGGGGTTTCATGTTCTTGAAAGAAAGCATTCTATCCTATCCATTTCAGATATTGAGTTGAGTTTTCAGATTTGAGATTGAGTTTGAGCTGAGTTGATTTGAGTTGAGTTTTGAGATTGGGAGTTGAGTATAGAACATATTGAGTCTCTAACAATTCTCTTTATGCTTCTATGAGTTTGACAAATCACATTGGGTCTCTAACAATTCACCTTGTGATTTCCTACTAAGAAAGTTTTTTTCTTGGTGAGCTTGTTGAGTTTTGGACAGAGTTCGGTGGGGACTTGTGAGCAGTCTTGGATAGGTTCCGGTGGGGACTTGTGAGCAGATTTGGACAGGTCCTAGCAGAGGACTTGTGACCTCGAGTTTGATAGTTCTATCGGAGAACTTGAGGACAGAGGTGCACCTGGTTATTTGAGAAGAACCCGAGGATAGATTTGGCAAGTCTTTGAGAAGGCTTGTGTGTAGAGGATTGATTTGTTCAAGCGTTGGACAGATCCGACGAGACGAGAGGAAGACTTGTACTAGACCGACCGACTATGTTTGGTATAGGTTGTTGAGTTGTTGTGGACGTGATCATAGAAGGCAGAGGTCTCTTAGGCTAAGCATTGAGGACAGGAGGTCTTCAGTGGAAAGGAGTTCCACGTGCTTGACAAGATGTAGAGGCGATTGATCTTCCGAGGGATCATTTCCAAAGCGAGGGGAAGGTATCTCCTTTGAGCAGAGGCTCATAAATTCTGATTGGGGGAAGGTATCTCCTTTGAGCCGAGGCTCATAAACATTGTAATTGGGAAGTATTCCCAAAGAACTTTGAGATAACTTTTAGAGAAAAGTTTTGTGGACGTAGCCCAGCCATTTTGGGTGAACAACGTTAAAATTGGTGTCACTTTGTGGATGATATTGTGTATTGCTTTGATATTGCTTTGGGTATATTGTTTTACTGTTAGAAGTATAAAGGAAAAAATAAAAAGAGGTCTTATACTGTTCACCCCCCCTCTCAGTATAAGCTTGTGTTCTTCAAGAGTTTTGTTACCTGGTCTATCCATTGGGGAATAGGGGATGAGAGCACCAACTAGGATAATTCTTCATTTTTTTGGAAAAGGGCATCAGTGGCCACGTTGTCCCTCCCTTTACGATATATATGTTGCTCAAGAAAATACTTTAAACTATGGTGATCAATATGGATAATGAAATGTTGACCAATGAGGTATGGTCACCAATGTTGGATGGCATGAATGATAGCCAACATCTCTTTCTCATATGTAGAGTGGGCTAAGTTTTTCATGGAAAATGCCTTGCTAGTAAAAGCCAATGGTTGTTCTTCTTGCATGAGAATGACTCCCCGTCCTAATCCAGATGCATCACTTTTGATCACAAAGGGTTTGGAAAAGTCCGGCATGGCCAATATAGGAGTGGAACACATGGCATCCTTTAATTTGGTAAAAGCATCGTCAACCTTGGAGGACCAAAGAAAAGCATTCTTCTTAAGTAAAGCTATCAAGGGGGCAACAATCTTGCCATAGTCTTTAACAAATTTATGATAACACCCAGTTAATCCAAGAAAACCACACAAGCCTTTCAATGATTTGGGGGTAGGCCAATTTTTCATATCTTCAATTTTGCAAGGGTCCACCTTAATGTCATCCTTGGAAACGATATGTCCAAGATATTCAATCTCATGTCATCCAAAAGAGAATTTTGAGTGTTTGGCATATAGTTGGTTTTCCCCTAGTATTTTTAAGGTTTATTCTAAGTGAAGCAAATGATCTTCCCATGTCGTGCTATAAATCAAAATAATTTTTTGAAGATAAGGGTGAAATACTTGGTTCATTAAACTTTGGAATGTTGAAGGAGCATTGGTAAGACCAAAAGGCATGACCAAAAATTCATAGTGCCCTTCATGAGTTCGGAAGGCAATTTTTGGAATATCGTTTTCTCTAACTCGAATTTGATGATATCCTAATCGTAAATCCAATTTTGAAAAGTATTTAGCACCGTGAAGCTCATCCAGCAAGAATATCGTTTTCTCTAACTCAAATTTGATGATATCCTAATCGTAAATCCAATTTTGAAAAGTATTTAGCCTCGTGAAGCTCATCCAGCAAATCATCAATAACAGGAATGGAAATTTTTCCTTGATGGTGAGTTTGTTAAGAGCACAAAAATCAACACATAGACGCCATGATCCATCCTTCTTATGAGCCAATAAAACTAGGGAAGAGTAAGGGCTAACTCTAGGTCGGATAACTCTTGCCTTTAATAATTCTTGCACAAGTTTTTCAATTAGGGAAGAGTAAGGGCTAACTCTAGGTCGGATAACTCTTGCCTTTAATAATTCTTGCACAAGTTTTTCAATTTCAGTTTTCTATAGATAGGGATATCGATAAGGTCGAATATTTGGGGGTTGATGCCCAGGAAGAAGTTGAATTGCATTATCGTGACCACGATGAGGGGGCAACCCTTTAGGTTCATTAGATATTCTAGAATGGGGTGTTAGAAGTTGTAATTCTGGTACCTCTTTTTGTTCCTCATCGGTGGCTTGAATAGAAAATAGTTGTGCAACCATTCCCTTGCCTCCTTTGCGAATAATTTTCTCCATTCGATGAGAACTTACTATTTGGGAAGGGTCTGATTGTAATCCTTTAAGAGTATATGTTTGATTTTTTATTGTGAATTGCATCCATAATGCCTCAAAATCCCATTGGATTGTCCCAAGTGTTTGTAACCATTGCACCCCTAAGACAATATCACATCCTCCTAATGGAAGTGCATACATGTCATTTTTCATATTGTAATCGCCCATGGTGAGCTTAATATTTTGACACTTCCCTTTGCATGTGATCCTTCCTCCATTGCCAATCATGACCTCAAAACTATTACAAGGTTGTATATAACAATTAGCTTGTTTTGCCACCCGTGGGTCGATGAAATTATGTGTGATGCCAAAGTCAATAGGCACAATGAGGTTTTGTCATTTGAAGTACCTTTGTACTTTCATAGTTTGTGGAGAAGAAAAACCAACGAGGGTGTTGAAAGAAATTTTTGGTGTGTCTTCAGCGCTATACTCGGGTGTATCTGTCACCACTTCTACTTCGATCTCATTTTCTTCTTTTGTTGAACTACAAGGATCAACTGCATCCAAAATATATAACTTTTGTGTAGTGCATTTATGATTTGGTATAAATTTCTCATCGCAATGATACCGTTCCTTCATCTTCTCAAAGCTGATATGTTTAATTGATAAGGTTCGATTAAGTTTAGGGGTAATGTAAGTATTTTGTGATTTCCCCATAGGTGGTTTTCCTAATTGATGTTGAGCATTGAATTTGTTTTTCGCCAATTTGGCCAAATCCAATGGTCTGTATTATGGTAGTGGGATTGAACATTTGTACTTCCAACCGAATTTCTTCTTTTAGTCCATTGATGAAAAAACTTTGAAAGAATGAGGCATCCAACCCTATTGTACAATTGGTTGATTTTTCAAATTGAGCTTGGTATTCACGCATCGAAGTGGTTTGACGCAGCTTGGTAAAGGCTCCAGTGAAATCTTCGAATTTACTAGGGCCAAATCGTACCAATATATTTGCGTAAAGTCTAGCCAAGTAGGGGTGCCACCACTGGTACCATTGGATGGCATCATTTTCAAGGTGGAAAGATGCAATACGAACTTTTTGTGCTTCAAGGATCTGGTTGAGGGAGAAGTATTGTTCTGCCTGATAAATCCAATTAGTGGGGTCACCTCCTTCAAATTTGGGAAAATCCAATTTAGTGGTTCTTGGAAGGATGGATGTTTGTGGCCCCCCAAGATGTATCGGGTGTGTTGGCCCTCTGGTGGGTTGGCCAGCTAGAACTAGTGCCATATTTTGATTCATCGTATTAACAAAGTGATTCATGTTGTCTACTATCAAGTGTAACCATGTTATCTTTTCCTCAAAATCCTGCCTCGTAACGAAATTTTCTTGAGAAAATTTTTCCTTGAGTTGGCGAAGCTCATAGTCAAGTTTTTCGAAAGTGTCTTGCGATCTTCGTTTGTCAACCATTCGAGGAATTGTTGTAGAATTTAAGTCATCACAAAATTTAAATTAAATTTTATTTTAAATTTTTGGCAAAATTTTAAATGCAGTTACCAAAAATTTGGTTTTTAGCAACTTGATTTTGGAACCCTTCTCAACGGTCAAATTTTAAATTCCTTGAACAGTCAAATTTTAAATTCCTTCAACAGTCAAATTTTAAATTTGCAAACGGTTTGATTTTTAATATGGCTACCGATAGAGAGGCGGACAAGTGGACAAGCTACTGGTGGCAAGGCGGACAACGTAGGAGACAACAGAGCACAAGGTGGTAGGAGCTTAGGGAACAACGGGGCGAAGCGAGGTACGAGGAAACGGTAGGAAGGAGCGAAGCATGAGGGAACAGTGGTGTGGAGCGGGGTACGATGGAACAACGGGGTGGAACGAAGCGAGGTACGATGGGACGGAATGGGTCCTATGTGGCCATCGAGGATGATCACAAATCACTTCTGGAGATGAGCGGCTTATAAAGCTTATGTTGTCCTTCACACAGTGGATGTGGGACTAAGTCCCCAGAGCCAAAAATGATGTTTTATCAAAAAAAACCTTTGTAATCCAACATTTGCACACGTGGAGGGCATCGATTGGTCATTTGTATGGAGGATCGATTGGTTGTTTGTATGGAGGACGTTGATTGGTTGAGAAACCTTAGGTTTTAATTCTTTTGGCTTCTATTTTTTTTTTAATATGTAGTTGTAATCTTTCGATGTCACAAGCAGGCGTCTAAACTCCAAATTTTTTCTTATGAAAAATACGATGCCGCGAATCTTTTTGCTTGTAGATAATGATGTAGGACAAATTGGAGTTGGTTTTGATCGACGTTGACGGTGGGGATAAGATGCAAGATGGATTGGATATGATGCCGCAAATCTTTTTTTTTAATTTATCAATGCTATACTTCGTGCCAATCTTGAAAATGACATCATATATAAATAAGGATAGAAAGTTCTTTTTTTAAATTTATCAATGCTATACTTTGTGCCAATCTTGAAAATAACATCATATATATACAAGGATAGATTGCAATGTAGTCTTTACCAATTATAGCCTTCCTTCATTTAAAAAAAATATATGAATAATAATATTGATAACCTAATAAAACTAACCTTTGTAGTTGAAATCAATATTATTATCTTTGGCCATATTTTCATAACATAATAATATTGATTTCAACCACAAAGTCTAAGATATGGCCTAAAGAAAAGTATTTAGGAGACAAAGAAATATCAAAGTATGTAAAACTTAAGATATGACCTTCAAAAAAGTATTTAGGAGACAAAGAAATATCAAAGTGTTGGCAATTTTGGGTACCTTGGGTACATTGCCCTTGCTCAAGTGTTGATGTTGTCATTGATGTCAAAGAGCGGAAGGGTTTTTGTGAAAACCAAGGCAGACTAAATTATAGGTTTTGTTTAAATCCATGGTCAGTGAGTTCGAAATGGGTTTTTCTTAAAACCCAAGTTCGCTCTTCGTTTTGTTGAAAAAGGTGCTCCGATGATGAAGATATTTAATTTTAAATATCCGGTTTAAATTTTATTTATTTATTTAAAATTTAAATTAATATTTTAAAATTAAATTAAAGTCGTTCACCGGCTTGTTTTCAAAGCCGACGTTGCTAGGGTTTTGCAACGGATCAATTAGGGTTTCTATTGACAAAACAAGGTTAAGCAACCGAAAAATTCTAGGGTTTCATGTTGACCTAATTAGGGTTGCAGATCGACGTGTTTGAAAATGTTTTGATGGGATATTATCTTCTATAAAAAGGCGGGACTGTTGCAAGGTTGAAGTGTGGGCGTGATGCGATATATGCGAATGAAGTTCGTGTGCGGCGAGTGTAAGTCGGTGATAGTTCTTTGGAGTTAAAGAAAAGAGATCGCAGCGATGAGATAGTGAGTGAGTGCGTATCGACTAATCGAGAACAAAGAGAGTGATATGCAGACGGCGTGTTTAAAGTCCGAGGCAAAAATACGCAAATGGTAGAAGTGAGATTTCATGGAAGGTGCAGCAGAGTGAGTGGTGCAAAGAGAAGATAAGAACGCGGTATGCAGAAGTCGTGTTCCGAGTGTGAAATGACGAGTAGTCTGGTCTGTAGAAGTAATATTTTTGTGAAGTTGCAATAGAGAACGCGGAGAGATATAGAGGAGTGGTTGAAAAAGTGCGAATCATTTTTCACAGCAGCAACCGAATGCCGACAAGCAGCAGAACGCAAAAAAAACAGCAGATCGTGCAAATTGAGGTGACAGTTTAATTCTGCAATTTTTATTACTATCTCCAAGTTGTAGCTTGGTAAAAGGGGTTGGTGCCTCTTTCCGGTTGGAGCTGGAAAAATTGGAGTTGATGCTCCATTCTGTTGTAGCAGATAAAATTTAGAGGTTGGTGCCTCTTACCAGTTGGTGCTGGTGAATGATTATGTAAAGTTGTAGCTTTGCATTTGACTAGATTTGGATGGTAGTCCAAACAGTCTTTTTGAGGAGTAGCCACATCGGTGAACCTCGTTAAAATGTCGTGTTATGTGTGATGTTCTTAGTACTTTTATTATTTCTGTTTTAATCTGCTGCATTTTATTTAAAAGTCTAAATTGCTTTTAAGTTTTTAAAGAACACACTGATTCACACCCCCTCTCAGTGTCATTGTGATTATAACAATTGGTATCAGAGCCAGGTTCTCAATTTTGGCTAAATCAGTCAGGGTTGATCTTGGATTAGTACACAATGGCTAAGAAGAATAGATCCTCATCCAAAAAGACATCCCAACCAGTTTCAGTTCCTATGGTTGAGAAAATTGAACCAGAAATGGCAGAATGAATGAACTCTAAAGTTGAAGAAGTTGAGGCTGAAGTTGATTTAGAGGGTGAGCTAGTTTCTGCCCTTACGGAATGGGAATCGGAGAAAAAGAAGAATGAAAAATTGTCAAGGAAACTTAAGGATGCAAACAACATTATTGCCGGTTTAAAAATACAGACTGAAAAATACAAGAAAATGTCTGAAGATCTGAAAATACAGGTATCCATGAAGATAGACCACTGCAGCAAATTGGAAGAAGAAAATGTGAGTCTTCGAATACAGATACAAGAGCTGGATCGAAAAATCAACTGTCATGTAAAACGTGAAGAAAACTCGATGAAATTGGACAAAATTGAGCGATCAAAGATCCACAGGTATCAAATTTGGTCTCGGCTTTTCTGAAGGAGAATCATCAACTGGACCAAAAGCAAGCAATGTTGAAAGTGAAAAGAACAAAGACAAGAATCGGGCAAAAGAAAGATATAAGGCCGGACTCGAAATAACGGTGACAATGATGGCTTTACTAAGGTCACACATCAAAAGAATAGAAGATCCAAGGCTCCGACAACAACCTGGCCAAGACCATATTTCGGGTTTAATCATTATTTCTATGGTTTTTGTTTCAAGTGTAATGTTTATGGGCATAAAATTGTTGTCTGCAAATACAACGTAGGTCCAAGAAGTTTCACTAGTAGAAATGCGTTTGCTCCTTTAATGAGTTATGCACTAGAGTGTTTTAAGTGTCACAACTTTGGTCATATTGCCAGAAATTGTCGTAGTATGTCTGTTTCATATCAACCTCATGAAAGTAGATTTCAACCGTATAGAGCAAAACAAAATAGAATTTATACTGAAAGATATGTGCAAAATTCTAAAAAGGGGAAGTCACAGCTAGAACCCAATACCACAGTTAAAACAGAATGGAAACAAAAAGAACATTTCCGAGAAAGAACAGGATTCTTTAATAGTGCAAACAACTTTTAGAGCTCAGAATAAACATGTTCCTTGGATTCTTAATAGTGGTTGCTCAAGTCATATGACAAGTGACAAACAGAAATTCGAAAATCTACAAAAGTATGAGGGTGGTTCTATAAAATTCGGCAACAATGACGAAGCCAAAATAATAAGTAAAGGAACGGTCAAAATTAGTGAAAGAAAGATCAATTCAGAGGAAGTTTTATATGTGGATGGTTTGAAACATAATCTATTAAGTGTGAGTCAAATCTGTGACAAAGGACATGAAGTAGTTTTCAAGAAGCATGGTTGTGAAGTCAGAAAAATAAACGACGAGGAAATTAATAGCAACCGGCTCAAGGACGTCTGGCAATCTGTACACACTCTCGTAGTTTTCGGAAGGTATGTGCTTCATGGGACAAGAAGAAGAGAACTGGTTGTGGCATAAGAGGCTTGGACACGTAAGTTTTGATAATCTGGTAAGAATTAGCGCTAAACAAGCTGTGAGAGATATTTCAATCATTAAAAAACCTGCAAATAGTATGTGTGCTTCATGTCAGAAGGGTAAACAGACTAGAGTTTCGTTTAAAACAAAAGAACATCACACTCACATGCTTTGGTCAAAACAGGTTTAGTCAGAACTGGCTTAGTCAAAACATGTGGATTCGAAGAACAGGTATGCCTAAAAGAAACAACACTATTACTTGTTATAAGTGCAACAATAAAAGTCACACTGTCAGACAGTGTAGAGTTGAAATTCCAGGATATAGGAACAGGAACGGTGGCATGATCGGGTCCAAGGATCGGAACAATGACGAGGAACAAGAATATGGTCAAAGAGTTCAAGAGAAGACCCGGCAAGGAAGTTATAGACGTTGATGTTGATCGGTGCCTAATGGGAGTTTTACTCCCACCCCAAATTAATCACCTCATCAAGAGGTGGGGGAGGGACTAAGCTAAGAGGCTCATTCTTAGTTTCGAGCCCCAAAGGTGGCCCTTTGCCATTGATGACAAAGGGGGAGAGATATGAGTAAGGGGGAGAGCTTCAAGTGAAGAGGAAAGCTTCAAGTCAGGAGGAGCAAAACTTCAAAGAGATTGATTTCAAGTTTTGGCTCTTGAAGATGTGTTTTTAGTAAAGGGTTGCCATCAATGACAAAGGGGGAGATTGTTGGCAATTTTGGGTACCTTGGGTACATTGCCCTTGCTCAAGTGTTGATGTTGTCATTGATGTCAAAGAGCGGAAGGGTTTTTGTGAAAACCAAGGCGAGACTAAATTATAGGTTTTGTTTAAATCCATGGTCATCAGTTTCGAAATGGGTTTTTCTTAAAACCCAAGTTAGCTCTTTGTTTTGTTGAAAAAGGTGCTCCGATGATGAAGATATTTAATTTTAAATATCCAATTTAAATTTTATTTATTTATTTAAAATTTAAATTAATATTTTAAAATTAAATTAAAGCTATTCACCGACTTGTTTTCAAAGCCGACGTTGCTAGGGTTTTGCAACGGATCAATTAGGGTTTCCTGTCGACAAAACAAGGTTAAGCAACCGAAAAATTCTAGGGTTTCATGTTGACCTAATTAGGGTTGCAGCCGACGTGTTTGAGAATGTTTTGATGGGATATTATCTTCTATAAAAAGGCGAGACTGTTGCAAGGTTGAAGTGTGGGCGTGATGCGATATATGCGAATGAAGTTCGTGTGCAGCAGAGTGTAAGTCGGTGATAGTTCTTTGGAGTTAAAGAAAAGAGATCGCAGACGATGAGATAGTGAGTGAGTGCGTATCGACTAATCGAGAACAAAGAGAGCGATATGCGAGACGACGTGTTTAAAGTCCGAGGCAAAAATACGCGAGATGGTAGAAGTGAGATTTCATGGAAGGTGCGACGAGTGAGTGGTGCAAAGAGAAGATAAGAACGCGATATGCGAAGTCGTGTTACGAGTGTGAAATGACGATAGTCTTGTTTGTAGAAGTATTATTTTTGTGAAGTTGCAAAGAGAGAACACGGAGAGATATAGAGGAGTGGTTGAAAAAGTGCGAATCATTTTTCACAACTGCAGCCGAATGCCGACAAGCAACGAACGCAAAAAAACAACGAGATCGTGCAAATTGAGGTGACAGATTTAATCTGCAATTTTTATTACTATCTCCAAGTTGTAGCTTGGTAAAAGGGGTTGGTGCCTCTTTCCAGTTGGAGCTGAAAAAATTGGAGTTGGTGCTCCATTTTGTTGTAGCAGATAAAATTTAGTGGTTGGTGCCTCTTACGAGTTGGTGCTGGTAAATGATTATGTAAAGTTGTAGCTTTGCATTTGACTGGATTTGGATGGTAGTCCAAACAGTCTTTTTGAGGAGTAGCCACATCGGTGAACCTCGTTAAAATGTCGTGTTATGTGTGATGCTTTTAGTATTTTTATTATTTCTGTTTTAATCTGCTACAGTTTATTTAAAAGTCTAAATTGCTTTTAAGTTTTTAAAGAACACACTGATTCACCCCCCTCTCAGTATCATTGTGATTAAAACTAACCTTTGTAGTTGAAATCAATATTATTATCTTTGGCCATATTTTCATAACATAATAATATTGATTTCAACCACAAAGTCTAAGATATGGCCTAAAGAAAAGTATTTAGGAGACAAAGAAATATCAAAGTATGTAAAACTTAAGATATGACCTTCAAAAAAGCATTTAGGAGACAAAGAAATATCAAAGTATGCATTAATATTTTTAAAATTTTAAATTTTAAAATATCCACAATAATCCCTTATAAATCAAGACAATGTTAATTTAAAAAATCTTGTTTGTTTTGTAGTATTAACAAAATCTAAGATAATTTTAAAAAAATTGTTTTGTAGTATTAATTAACTTCATAGTCGCTTTTTCATAGCATGATAATATTGATTTCAACCACAAAGCCTAAAATGTGACCTAAAAAAAAGTATCATCAACAAATTGGAGATGAAGTAAGGATGGTATAGTGATTAGGTTTTGAGAGACACATTGGAGATGAAGGATGGTACAGTGGTTAAGGCTTTGATCTCTCAAATTACAGATAAAATAAGGATGGTAGAATGGTTAAGGCTTGGATCTCTTTGAGGAGGATAGGCATAGACTAGATTGTTTGAACCTAGGTTCAAAGCTCGCTGACATAAAATAGTATAAGTTTATGCATTTAATTTATTGGGATAGGCATAGACTAGATTGTTTGAACCTAGGTTCAAAGCTTGCTGACATAAAATAGTATAAGTTTATCCATTTAATTCATTATAATATTTATTATGTAATCTTTATGGGTTACTGTTATTAATTATAGATCACGGTTATTATAATATCTATGTCTCAATTATTAATCTCCATAGATCACGTTTAAGGTTTGTAATTAACCTTATTATCAACTAAGTTAGGGCTTGTAATTAACCTTTATTATCAACTTAAGTTAAACTTAAGTTGATAATATAATTTGAAAATTAGGTATGGAAATAAATACCCCAACTACTCCATTTTATTATATTAGAGTGGTATATAATCTTTCATCCTCTTTTACAGATCTACCATTACATTTAATAATTTGCACCCATACTGGACATAACTCTATGTGTATTCTCATTTCGCAGACATAATTCTCTAGTTCTGTTTAACCACAAGAAAATACTACAGATAAGAAGAAAAATTTAACACAAAATCTACATGAACTGAATTTATGATGTAGAAGCTCACAATGAACCATGGACTGAAACCTTGTGGCTTATTGAAGCCATCGAAATCCAACAACCTGCAAGCTTTTATACAGTAGCAGTACAAATAGTACTGTACCTATCTACTATAAACCACAAACACAATTAAATAATCTGCACAGAAAATATGTGGCCTCTGGCATATTTTACAGGCTCCAACAAGTTACACAACACACTTATTCTTAACTTAAGATGAGCTATAACTGATAAATCTCATCTAAACAAATAAATGGGAAAGAATGGTGCTCAGTCAAAGTAAAAATAACTACATATCTTTTTGTACAGGAGCTGTGTCAGACATTCTCTGATTTGTCATGCTTTTGCTTGGGAGAATGAGGAGGTGAAGGACCTGGAGGTGTAGCACCCGGAGGAGGAACTGGCTCACCATATACTTGAGGTTGTGTGCGAATCTCCTGGCGGCCTCTTGCCTTCCCTATGAAGTAGCAACACACGCACATTGCAATCACTAGAACAATGAATGGAAGGGAGATCACCAGAGTAAGGCCCATCAAGAACAGATGTACAATCTACAAAAGCTTATTTTGATTAGGTTCTTCCTTCCTCAGAGATTGCAAGAAGGGTACACTCTTCTAAAACTGTAGCAATGTTGCACAAGAGAATTTTCAAATGCTCAGCCTTCCTCAAACAATTCAACAAGATTGATAAAAAGTTTTGTCTGCAAGAAACAACACACACCACTAAACCACTCAATACGCTTTCTCAAATCAACTTATTTGTTTTCCAAAAGAAACAACTTTATATTAGCATAATTCCTCCCTTAAATAAACCAAAGGCGCATAAACCCCAATCAATTCCTGCTCCAAAGCAAAAACATTACATAGACCAAATAAATTATTCATCCAGATCTATCCACTAGTGAATTTGAAATAAGTTCTTAGGAAACTTTGGAAACTCTGAAAAACTGAAGAGGGGATGTTCAGATCAGGAAATGATGAAAACATGGGTAGCATCAATGTTTGCACTTGAAAACCCTCTGGAAAGTCTAAAAAAGAAAGAATGTTGGATATCAGGGAAAGGTAAAAACAATGGGGGCAACTTCACAAAGTTACCCTAGAGGTAAGGGAAAGATGATAATTTATGTCCTGGCCTAGCCTATTTAGATATAATCCACTCTTGCTCTGAGCACTGAGCACTTAAGGTGGAAAATTCACCTTTATAGACTCCTAATTTTGGGGACACATCCAATGGACGCACCCTTTGTCAATTAGTTATTCTATTTTAATTCTATAAACTAGAAATCAGGATTTGAATCAGCATAAACTTCTAAAATATGTAACCAAAAGCTTCTACAAACTCCATAATTATCATTGGAAACTTAAGTAATACCCTCTAACTTCAAGTTTCGGCAGAGGAGGCGTAGGAAAACTTCTTCTGAAAAGGCTCAAAACTGTAATCTGTAAACACCCTATTCATATCAGAACTAATACAACAAATTTGTTATATTCTCTCAAGCGCACAAACAGAGCCACACACATGGAGAGAGAGATTGGATTAATGGGCTGTTTTTTTCTTGAGTATCTGTATTTGCCCTAATCAGACATACCCACAAGAGCATTTAACTTTTAAAATTGGAGGCAAACCTAAATCATTATACGAATCCAAGCAAGAAATGTCATCCAATGCTGCCCAACAAACCCAAAATGATTTTCTCTCCGATTGTAAAGAAAAAACCCACCAAATAACTAATCAAATACAAACTCCATAACCGATTAGCTACACGCAACTAACGCCCCTTTACCGTCTGGGTGTTTTACCATTGAATTCAGAACAAAACCATACTCCATGAAACTAGCTAGGGCATTCAACATACCTCAACATCCCAGATAATTCCCCTGCAGCCCAGATGCTGATCTAATGCAAGTTGTGGCAGCAAGAATAAAAACACACAAATGGGTATTCGGTATTTAACCTCCCAAGCAAAAAGCGTATCGTTTGGTTCCAGACTTCAGGCAATGAATAAGGGAGGAGGAGGGAGGAGGGAGGAGGGAGGGAGAAAAGAGCCGTTAGGGATCCAAAGCAACGGTTAGTGGGTACATGTAGAGGCTCAATATAAGGCCTTTCGGAATATGGATACGGCAAAGTTGATTTGTGGAATAATGTAGTCATGGTTAAAGCTTCTGGAGCAAGGTTCTGGATAAATCCTTTGATCTCGCTTGTGTTCCTTCATCGGGATAATCAAACATGGGGTTTGGTTATTTCTTTATCAAAGTCGCAATAATTTAATTTGAAGATGCTTTACTAACGTCACATTATGATCGTTGGTTTGATGAGCTGTCATTGTCACAGTAAAATGTGAAGTTAGGTAAGGTGAGGTGTTTGTTTCAGCGACAAGAAAGGACAACCATGACCTTGACTTCTGAAGGTACTCTAGGAGCATCGTCACGGCAAAGAAATAAGAAGTTGATTTATTAATAATTTGAAAAAGATAGATTTGTTAGTAGTGGTTTATTATTTGTTTTTTTAATTTGTGGAAAACATTTTAAAAGGTGTCATTTTCAGTAAGACTTAAGGAGGTAGGGGTATGTTTATTTGTTGGTAGTGAATTGTTTTGATTTAATTTTTTGGATGGTTGAAATTTTTTTGACTTTCTCTTTACCCGAAGTCCAGGGCTTATATTGGTGATGTCAAATATGGATAAAAGTACTATAGATTCAACCCAGGTGTTGTAGGTGAGTTGGAAAGGAGAGGGCAATCCTCCAAGGGAGGTCCTAGGTTCGAATCTCCACCTTACCAAAAAGCTGAATTGGGTACCCAAAATCCAATTGATAATGTTGGTGTGGGTAGGGCTAGGTGCGACCCCGGGTGATTTTAACGGTGTAAAACCCCCTGTTCATGGTCTCTTAGACCAAGGCGACATCGCAAGGGGTTTTTCGCTATAAAAAAAAAGTACTATAGATTCTCTTATTAAAATTAAAATATTAATTATTTAATTATAGTTAATAAGATATTAATTTTTTAAGTTGCAAGTTTATTTCAATAGTAAGGGTTTTGGCTTCTTTTATAAAAGTTCAAAGTTCAAACCTTATTCAATAAACAATTAATTATTTAATTACAGTTAATAAGATATTAATTTTTTAAGTTACAAGTTTATTTTAATAGTAAGAGTTTTAGCTTATGTTTTAGTGGTTCAAGGTTCAAACCCTATTCAATATAAGATAACAGGACCCCTTATATTCAATATAAGATAACAGGACCCCTTATAAAAACTTTGTGTAAATTTATTTTTAAAAAAATATATTAATATCTTATTATAATTAATAAAAAAAGAAAAATAAAAGTTAAAAAGTAATTAATTTCTTCTTAATCTTAAAAACTAGTTGAGATTCAACAAAAATATCTTTTGCAATCAACCACTTTAACAAGTTTATCTATCTCTTAAAAGATTTTTTAATTAAAAGTAAAATAATTTTTAAGAGGTTATAAGAAAACGATCATTTAATCATATAATAGAATCTAAACTATGTAGATTTAAATCTTCAAGTTTTTTCTCCCTCTATACCTGTCCGTACGAACTAGTGGAAATATATATATATATATATATATATATATATATATATAAATTAATTTTTTTATGGTTTAAATTTAGGTCTTTTAAATGAGATGTCAATGTCAAATCACTAGGGTGTTTTACGAAGGTATTTTTATAAAGTTTTTTTTTTCAAATATATTCGACTTATGCGTCCATAAGTTTTAAAGGAGTTTATGGGATAATTTTTTTACAAATAAATTATGGTTGTCAAATCCCAAAAATTATGTAATTACTTTTCTTTTGAAGATAAATTTTCTTATTTTCTCTCCTTCAAACAATTATTATAATATTACATTATTAAAGTATTACAACATACGTAGATTGAAATTTACTAAATGCCTTATAAACAATTTTTACAATGAATTCATTATCAAGGTCTTAATATAACAAGTTTGAGTATCATTATATACCATATATATATATATATATATATATATATATATATATATATATATATATATATATATATATATATATATATTATATATTTCCACAATTGTCTCTAAAGTACAAAAGGTACGATCCTCTGCTCCCATTCATCTTTGGATCTTTTTCATTTGCCTATTTCACATCTAAGTTGGTGAGATGGTCCTTTGTGGGTTATAAGTATCTTTACTTTCCAATTGATATTTGTCTCTATATAGAACTTTTGGTGGTGATCATGTATAGGGTTAAATTCAATAAGATAATGTTCTCTATTTCTTCCTAACTTCTTTTCTCACATAGTTGCTCTAAATTTTTTCTTAACAAATATCTTTATATCTTTGTTACTATTTGGACATTCATCCAAGTCAATATTCCATTTTTTCATCCACTTGTTTTGCTTTATCCATGTTTTCTTTCTTTTATTCAAATATTTTTCTATTACAACTTTAGGCCATCTATTTGTATCTGTTTGTTTGATTTTTTTCGAATATCCTAGAAGACAAACCATACTAGTTGCCTCTATAGGGAAGGTACTTTTTTTTGCTAGAAGAATCTCATATGGAACTGGCTCTTTTATTTTGAAGTTGTTTATAATCAGAAGTTTTTTAATCCTCTCTATTTGCCTCCATTTTGAGTTTGATATGTTGACACAACATCATTGGTATCACTAGTAGCCCAAATAAAATTGGTATAGTATTCTAATCCCATAATTCAGTCTCTCTACGTCTATTTTATAGTGCAAAAAAATACTCTCCATCCTTCCAATATCCTCTTCATTCTACATGTTTCCTAACTAAGCTTATTATTGAAGTCTATCCCAATATATTTGTACTCTATTACTTCTTCCTAAAGACCCCCTTCAAACTAAAAACTTAACTAATTTTTCTTTTGATTAGATAATATCATGATCTTGGTTTTTTGGTATTTATTTTCATATATACCTCCTTGCAAAAGTGCTCTAAGGTTTTTAAATGCACTCTTAAACCTATGTTGAACTTGAAATCAAAATGAGATCATTTGGATACAAAAGAAACCTCACCATATATCTTCCCAAATGAACATCACCCCATTTGCTCAAATTTAGTCAATTTTCTACTTTGTTAATATATATAAACTAAATAATGTTTGGATAATAGAAATTATCGTTTGAGCCCTATGTTACTTCTAAATCATTCTAAAATACTTGCTTGCATTTTGAATTTAACTCATACCTCCTCATAGAGTCTATGCACTATTGATTTGTACTTTTTTTGGTATGTCAAAGTCTTTCATTCTACTCCATAATTTACTTCAAGACACTATGTCAAAAGCTTTCTTGAAGCCCACAAAATAGCATAGGATTCTTCTTTTTCATTTAATAGTTTTTTAATGATGTGTCTCAAAGTTATGTTGTAGTCTATTATTGAGTTTTTTGGTCGAAACCTATTTCTCCTTTTGTCCCCTTTTCCTTTTCTTATATCCACTTGTTGATTCTACTCTTAACCATGCTTCCAAACAAAAAAGAGTTTTATTATGATGAGAATATTAAATTAAATTTAAAATATTTTCTTTATTTTATATTCATTCAAATGGTTCCATAACAAGTCACTTAGAAGCATGACAATATTGTGACAAGGATGAATGACTAAATGATGGTGACCCAACAAACTTTAAAAATAGAGCAACATCATCATTTTGCTATAACTCCATATGAAGTTAGATTGCAATAAAAATTTAGAGGGAGGTTCCTAACATGAAGAATAATGATCAATATTAGTTTGAGCTCAAAAAACAATACATTTTGTGGTTGTTAGGGTACCTAAGAACAAGTATATGGGGATATGATATTATATTGTTTATGGGCCACACATAACCCAAGGTTGATTATATTATAATATTATATTATATTAGTAATTAGTTTCCTAAAGTAGAATTAGAAGATGAATATATAAGGAAGGGATATTTTTCATTGTAATAATCATGGAGATCAATCATATGTAATCGTCTTTACCCACCTAGTGGCTTATGGAACTTTGCCCTCTTTAAGTGGTGCTCTAATCTTGGGAGAACTTGTGAATTATTCCTTCCTTAAGGAGTATTATTGGTTTTACCCTATCTTAAGGGTATTGTCTATCTCTGTCTCATTTTGTGATTGTTATTGTGGATAATTATTTGTGGATGAATTTTTAGAGTTAGAGTATATTACATCATTTGGGTCATGTAAATGTACCACCTTTGGTACATAGTTAGAGTAGGAGATTACTTTAGGGGGAAGTTAGCTAGTTACTTCAAGCAATGTAATAAATGCACAAGTGGCAATGTGCAAGGTGTCCCCTTGTACAACTAGGTAGAGTGTTGGCCAAGGAATCTATTTTCCTATATAAAGGGCCTCATAGTAGTAGATCATAGATCAAGGAAGTATCAAGTCAAGTTCTTATCTAGTGCAGTGTAGTAGATAGTAGTGCTCATGTATGGAGCATAATGTAGCTCTTTAGCTCATATTAATGGAGTGACCATTTTCTCCATATTGCATTGTAATTTCATCATTTCTATTTATAGTATATTTAATTTATATTGCAAACTCACTTTCTTTCATATTTATTGCATCTTATTAGGACTTGTGTTAGATCTCTTCCATTGCATATATCCTCAAAAGCTAACAGTGGTATCAAATCCATGGTGAATCAATATAGGAGGGCCTACATCCATCATAAGATAAGTCTAGTAGGTCAAGAGGAATAGGGAGAGCTACCATTGCTACTATTGGCATGCATCTTTGCAAATTGGATTTGTCATTGTGTGCCGCTACATGCAAAAGTTACCATTAGGATTAATTGATATACAAGACCACATTAGTCAATACGGTTATAAAAGTGAGGACTGAAATAAATATCAATTGCAAAAATTCTAAGATTATATTTGGCTAGAGTCTTTTCATAGAGTTGCAGAAAAAAACTCATGAAGACTAGGACTCAACATTCATACCACTAGATTGACAAATCAACTAGTGAAAATTATTATCTCCAAATTTACAAATTCTTTTGTTCCACTTTCTAATAGCTTGTTGCAGTAAAAGGAGATTCAAAAAAAGTTTGGGAAGCTTCCTACAAGATAGTTAGGAAGAATATCTTCTTAAAATCATTCCAACACTTGTAGCAACAAGAAAAACAATTGAATATTTCAAAGACCTCGAGAAATGTCTCATTACAAGAGTTGTAGTCCTACAAATTACAAAAGTAAATAAAAGGCCATAGCAGCCTTATAGCAGACTCAAGGAAGAAGAGACTCCAAAATTTGAGTCAAGGAGGAGATAGGATATTGGTGATCTCCATTCAAGATTAATAACTGCATATTGCAGAAGCAAAAAATGCCATAGAAGCCTTGATCAAGAAGAAGGCCATAGAAGCCTTAATTATGAAGAAAACTTTAGAGAAGAATTCCTGATTCATAATTAAACTCCAAAGAAGAATTTCCAAAGAAAAATTCAAAGAAAAATTCCTGATTCAGAAGATAAATTTATGACTCAGAAGATTACTCCAAAGAAGAGTTCTTGAAGAAAACTTCAAAAAAGAATTCCTGATTCAGAATAATAATCCAAAGAAGAGTTCCTAAAGATATCTTGATTCAAAAGATAAATTCTTGATTCAGAAGAAAACTCTGGAAAGGAGTTCCCTGAAGAAGACTCCAGAGAAGAGTCCAAGAAATAGGAGATTAGTGATGTCCTTTACTGATTAAATACTTCTTTCAGAAGAAGTTGAAGAGATCCAAAGTAGATCTCATTAAAGAAATTTCATTCTTGGAAGAAAGAGGACTAATTGAGTCCTATACAAATCCATGAGTAGCAGAATCAAAGATCATATAAGAAGACCTCATCACCAACGCTTCCATAAGCAAAAGGTTGAAGAAAAGGTCTCAGTTCAAATACCAAAGAATTTGCAAGATAGAAGACCTTGGAGAGGTCTCAAGGAGGAAAAAGAAGAAGGATTGGAGAGCCTTGTTTTAGAGCTTGAAGAAGCATCATCAAAAGAGTTCCTAGGATAACTCATTGGAGAAATCCACTACCAAGGAGAATTTCTTGATAGTGAATAACTTGGGATAATTATCGTCATCCAACAACAAGCCCAAGAGAAGAATAATTTGGCAAGGAGTATCAAATACTAGAAGAATAATCCAGTGAAGACCTCAAAACATTCAAAATTTTGAGAAGAAAAAGATCCCGTTTGAAGTCAAAATTTGACAAGAAGCTTGAAGGAACATTCAAACAGAAGAAGTCTACCAAATCTAGGAGATTTGGATATTGCCTCTCACAGCAAGGAGGCACGGTTCAAAGTAAGGATTTATTTGAATAAATAGCATAAAATCAAATATCACTGGAAGGATCAAGCCACCAAATCCAAGGCTCAATATAGAAAGTTCAAGGCTACAGTTTGGTGAAGCGGGATGCTATTATGGAAAACCAACAAGAAGTTGTGTATTCAATCATTGTAAGGCAACAACTTGGTGAATTATAAACTCCAAGATCTACATCAACTTTAGAAGCCATCAAAAAGGTAAGCAACTAGGGTGTAATTAGTTGAACTTCAAATTAGGGTTCATTATCAAATTCTATTAAGCACCATATTTAGATTAAAAGTTGCAAAAAGATACATTGCATTATAGCTTCAAGTGCAAAAAAGGAAATTTTATTTTAAGGATTATTTGTACATTAAATAGGAGTTGGATATTTTTGAAAGAAATAAAATTATCATCTACCTATTTGCTATCTAGAAAACAAGAAGACTATATCCTACAATATTGATTGTAGTGAAAAATTGTAGAATATTCATTAAGGGTAAATTACAGATTACTCTTAAAAGTTGCAAAGATTATTAAGTGCATCTAAAATTATTTTGAGAGTTCATTTACTAGAGCAATAAGGTGATATTATTGTTACCATTAAAAGTGCATTGGTACTATACTCGTTGATCTCTAACTAGTTACTTTCAAAAGGGTTAACTTGTGTTTGTTGATTAAAGATCAAGGATACAAAAACCAAAAACTTATCAAAGTGTTTAGAGACATTATTTTGTGCATAGAACCTGCAATATTTCATGGCCCAAAGAAGCCACAAAAATTATATTAGATTCCTCCAAGGAGTGGAGAAGAAAGCCACCATCAAAACAACAATAGAAGCTTCAAATCGAGACTTGGTGAGTCTTAGATTCAAAGTGCACTAAAGGCTATTTACAAAAATAGTGTAGAAATTACTTCTACAGAGAAAAGCCTCTATCTAAGTGGTTATTAGCTTGGTTTTATTATCAAAGTCACCAAGAAACAGAGAGACTTATCTAGCAAAAGATACAACATCAAATTAGCCATTGCCTACTTCAAAAGCTGCCATAAAACTAGAAAAATAAAAGACTATAAAAAGTGGTGCAAAGAGGTATTATATTCTCAAAAATATTTACATTATATTGCACTACTCTAATATACCCTACGTATGAAGAAGGACGTGTTTTCGGTGCCAAAAGGTCACACTCTTCACAAGGAGAAAAACATTCCAAGGCAATCATGTAAAAGCATTTTCCAAGTAGGATGAAAAGGTCTTCCAAAAGGCTCACATATTCTACATTGTGGACAGTTTAACCTACAAGAAAACAAAGCACAAAGAAAGGAGAAGTGTTATTCAAATACAATACTATCTACAAAGAGTATGTAATAGGAAAATAGGTAGACGTACATACAAGGAGCACCATTGGAATGGATCAAACTCCACAAAAGCATCGCTTGAAGTCTTCATAATCGTAGCTTGGATCCTAGCTCCAAGTTTCCAAGGTGTTACTCATCGTTCCAGCTAGGAACAACTCACTTCAAATGCCATCGAATGCATACAACAAAAGAGCTGGTTGTGGTGTGTTGATAATAAGTGTATTACAAAGATATGTTAAGAGGTGTTAAGTAGAATCTCATGCACAAAATGGAGGTGACACTTGTCACCTACAAGGAAAGCCTAAATTTTTCCATGCAAGTGCCCATCCATTGCAAGCTTGATCGAGAAGGCGTTACAAGGAAGAAGGTTGGTGCATTAGAATAAAAGCAACACTTGTCACCAAGAAGCATGAGCACCCATTATAGACTATAACGCTCATTCCCAAGTGTTAAAGGAAATTTATGTGACACTTATCACTTACCTCAAGATTCAACTCCTATTTGAGGCGTCAAAGACCAACGAACAACAACATTGAAGACCAAATTCATACCAGCATTAGAAGTCAAATTCATGGTAAAATTACGTAGTAGCATTGGCATCATAGCAGTAGCAGGAAGAGAGCATTAAATGCTCCTAGTCAAAGCGGTCAAACGTGAAGCATCCATTGTCAAAGCAGTGTCGTCAAAGAAACCAATCATCATTTGAGTTAAAGAGAAGCTAAAGCTTGCACTCACACATTGGATATAATAGTCAAAAGAGCATTAAAGAGTGTTATCATCTACATATAAAATATAGCACTGAATACATAGAGGTTTGGGACATCACAAAGGTAAGACTCTACCCTATCTAATTTGCTTTCATAAATAGGGAGACATCAGGTAGAATATAAGGTTGAAACATTAATAGAAATCAACCATTTTGAAAGCAATATTAAAAGGAAAATATATATTAAATAGCCTAATATTTGCAATCTAAAACATAGGAGAAATAAGGATTTCTACCTAGATAGATTAAACATCTAATATTGCAAATATCATTGTTTTATAATATTCCATATTAGGGAGTCATAAGGAATACTACACCAAAGTAGGTAATTAGAATTTAGAAACATTAAATATCAAATTATCAAAGGCTATAAAAGAAGGTTCTATAAGGAAAATCAAGAGTTGGAAACTAATTACTATACTTGTATCAAACTTACATTAAAGGGACAAAATAATTCCAACAAATAGAACCTCATCAAACTAGAAAGTGCTTAAGTTCAATAGGAGAAATAAGGTGTAAAAGAAGTTGATTTTTGCTATTCATAAAACTTTACAAAATCAACTCTAAATTGAACTACTATTCTCAAAAGCACTTTATCTATCATTCAACATTACTAGGGAGACATAAGGCATTCTACAAAACCTATAATTTCACCAAGGCATCATCAAATCAATACTAGGGAAATTAAAAGAAGACCACAAGGATCATCATGGCATCAAATAAATTATTTCTTATGGAATCCCAATTACTTAAGGGACCAAACTATTTCTCCTGGAAAAATAAGGTTAAAGTAATCTTAGTATATGAAAAAATTTGGGAGATAACTCAAGAAAAAACAAAAAGACCAAACACGGGTGATACTGAAATTCAAAAGTTTGATGAAAATGATGCAAAAGCCCTAATGATAATAACCTTTGCTATCACTAATGAAATACAACCTTATATCATTTCAACAAAGACATATACAAAAGCATGGAAAATATTAGAAAATATATTTTAAGGAAAAAATAAAGCCACTATCCTTCATCTTCAAACTCAACTACATTCTCTAAAAATGAACAGTGGCAAAAGCATAGAACTATTCCTAAGGAAATTAGCAGATATTAAAGGGAAATTATTAACCTTAGGAGAGGATATTAAATATGAACTTATTACTCAAGTAACCATGAGAGCACTTCCAGATAACTACAAACATTTGGTAACATCTTTACAAGTCCTAAGTAAAGATATGTCTTTTGATGACCTAATCAATATTCTTCAAGAATATGAGGTAGAGAATATAGTTAAAGATGAATTGACTAACACTACATTGGCATATAAATAAAATCCATAGGAAAATATTGCTTCATCATAAAAAGGATGAAGATCATGGTATAATAGCTATTATCAGATATGCAAGAGAAAATGTCATAGTACTAACTATTGTAGATTCAATCCCAGAAATAAGAATCAAGGAAAACAAATAAATAATGGGAGCAAATTTCAATCACAACAATATCAAAATCAGAAACAAGCTTAGCATCCAACCAATTATCCCCAATTGGAGTATCAAAAAGTGAATAAAAAGGACACCTAGCTCAAAGGATAGAGGAAATCGAAGAACTAGAAGAATCTACAGATGATTATGAAGTCAAAGCCATTGTGTTGAGGATGATTCATGGAGTGACCATTTCCTCTATATTTCATTCTAATGTCATCATTTCTATTTATAGTATATTTCATTCATATTGCAGACTCACTTTCTTTCATATTTATTACATCTTATTAGGACCTATGTTAGATCTCTTCCATTGCATATATCCTCAAAAGCTAACATGAATGAATTGATATTTATGCATATTGGTGAACTATTTATATTAATGATAATAAAATTTCATAACAATTGGTATCAGAGCAATGATTCTAGCAAAGTGGATTATTTTTAGTGGATTGTAGAATTAGGGTAGATTTTTTTTAAGAAAAATATCTCATCTTTTAGGAGCCATATCTCTGCAAAATTTTATCCAATTTGGATGATTCTTAGATCATTTTGTGCAAAATTTGAAGAGCTTTAAGTTGAGTGGTCATATGAAGGAATCTGAGTAATATTGAGGGAGATACAATCTTGTGAATTCAATCGTTCGGAACAAGGGTAGTGATGAATTTTCAAATCGCGATTTTTTTGGAAGATAAAGTTTGTCAGTTGTGGTAAGCAAATCAGTGTAGTTTATTTTTTTTGAAGAATTTTTTTTTATAAGCGAAAAATCCATTGCGGGACCGCCTTGGTCTGAGAGACCATGAACAAGGGGTTCTACACCGTCAAATTCACTCGAGATTCGCGCTCGGACCTACCCGCACCAACATTATCAATTGGATTTTGGGTACCCAATTCAACTTTTTGGTAGGATGGAGATTTGAACTTGGGACCTCCCTTGGAGTATTGCCCTCTCCTCTCCAACTCACCTACAACACCTGGGTATTTTTGAAGAAAATTTTTAGATCTAATATTTTATGTGGAATTTTAAATTCAAATCAGTGGGAGATATAAATTTTCATAAAACCCTAGTTTGCATTGTCTTTTTGTTGGGGCATAAATTATGGAACTACAAAATTTTTCTAGAGAAGATGATGTTGATGTTAGAGAATGGTGGAAACTATTTAAATCCTTGTATTCTAATAATTATTTTACTTGGAGCCTTATGCTTCATCGTTATCTTGGAGAAGCTCTCTCTTGGTTTTATAGTTTTAATAATGCCCATAATTGTGAACTAACTTGGGATAAAATAGAGCAAGCATTCTTGAGTCAATGGGACCCATATAAAAATATAGCTAGTTTGAAGGATACACTCAAAGGCTATGTAGAAGAAACACACATACTTCAGAAAGAACAAAAGAAACTAAAAAAGAGCTAGAAAATTTCAAAAAAGTGGTATAAGGTAAAAAATATGTCAGTGTGCAGATGAAGGAGACCATACCTTTGGTAACAAATAAATTAAAAATTGGACAAAGAGATTTGTTTGAATCTAAAAAATCTATTTTGCAAACCTATGGTTACATTTAGAAGGAAAAGGTTACTAATTCCATTAACCATAGAAACAAATATATTTTTATTAATATTGCTTTAGCTAAGAGGTTACAGGTTCAGACAACAAAAATCAAGGGCATACAAGTTGAGGATGAAAATGTTCAATTTTTTTAAGATCACCATGGATAAATATGTTTTACATTCAAATTTTCATACTATTGATATGGATGATGTGGATATTATTTTGGGTTATCCTTGGTTGGATTCTTTGGGTACTGTTAGCATTAATATTTAAAAGAATTTTATGAAGTTATGGTACAAGAAAAGAAGATAACATTGTAGGATATTTCTCAACATAAGGAGCAAGGATCCAAGGAAAAACAAGAAGTGGTTGTAGAGAAACAAATTGAAAAAAAAATAGAAGAACCTAAAATAGAATCCAAGAAGGAAGTAGCAACAACAAAGTCCATGGAAGAAGTAGTAACAACAAAGTCCATGGAAATAACAATAGCAAAGTCCAAGGAAACTTTGATAGAAGAGCACAAGGACACACCAAACAAAGGGAACATGAAAGAATAACATGTAGAAGAAGTTAAAATAATGGAGCCAAATGTTGAGGAGTCAAAGAAGGTAGAGCATCAAGTTAAGGTTGCAGTATAACGTCATCCACACCACCATGAGTAGCAAAAATATTGGAGGTATGGCTTAGGAAAACAATATTTTGGTTCTACATAGAATCAAAAGGATACCAAGTATGGCAGTGTTTGGCAGAGAAAGCATAGTGATCTTGGTTTTCAAAATCATGCAACAACATCAAGGAATAAATGGACCCATCATTCGAATTATCATAATAGAGTAGCAGAAGTGTGGATCCAACAAAGAAATTTTGGATATCATTCGAATTATCATAATAGAGTAGCAAAAGTGTGGAGCCAACAAAGCGGTTTTGGCCCTCCAAAAAATCAAAGAACAATTAATAATATTGAATTATTTGTAATATAAACTTATTAGGCTAAGGCTAAATGCGTGAAAGAGTGTTTATGATCACTACCAATATAGATTATAGGTAAATATGTATGTAAGCATACATGAGTTTTTCATGTAAGCCTATGGCAATCACTTAATTAAGCCTTTGAGCATCATATATATAATCCTACAAGCATGTTCATGTAAGCCTAAGGGTACACCTCTTGTATTCACCCTCAATGATATTGATTAAACCACCTCTATGGATAAACTTAATTAAAGGGTATAATATATATTATAATTTAATCTCCAATTCAAGTTATGTTGGTTTGATTTTAGGATTAGAGAAGACTGAAATTCTTAAGAATAAACTATTGTAAGAAGTACCTTTAGTTATAACCGATGAAGACAATAGTAAATTTATAGAGCCTATTACACTAGAAGAAGTTCATTAAGATATTTTCTCTTTTGATGAGGATAAATACCCAAGTCTAGGTGGACTCTTTACAACATTAATTAGGAAATAGTGAAGGATTATTTATTGGTGGTAGTGGAACAATCTAGGGTAAAAATCATACATACATTTTAAAATAAATGCAACATATCTTATCTAATTCTAAATAAATGATGCATAATTGTTTGATCCATTCAGGCCCATAAGCCTGTGTAATATGACATATAAGATAATCTCCAAAGTGATGGAAAATTGGTTTAAGACTACTATTAGAGAAAATTATTTCAAAAGAGCAAGGAGGATTTCTGAAAAGAGGGCATATTCTAAATGGGACCATAGTGTCTCATGAAGTAATGCATTCAACTTCTATAAAATAGAGAGCAATGATCATAAAACTTGATATGAATAAAGCATATGATAGGGTTAAATGGGATTATTTTTTACAATATTAGAAAATTTTGGAATTGGGAAGAAATAGATCAAATGGATTAAATATTGTGTCTTTATAGTATCAAATTCAATGTTGGTTAATGGGCTAGTAACATAATCATTTAAAGCTAAGATGGGTCTTTGACAAATATATCCTCTATCACCATATCTATTCATTATTGTGGCAGAGATATTGGAAAGGAACTTGAAGAATGCATACAAATATGGTCTAATAAATGGTCTTAAGACTAGTAATAACATCAACAACATCACCCATCAACAATTTGTAGATGATACAACTCTTTTTGGAAGGGCAACAAAAAAAAGAGGCCAAATATTTGAATAACTTATTAAAGGAATATGAAAGAGTGTCAGGTCATAAAGTTAATACGACAAAATTCAAATTTTACTTCCTAAAAAATCAAGCTAATATCAATGTAGGGATATGCAATGTAACAATCCCAATATAGCCATGTTGGCTAATTATTTTTATCTCGGGCCATATATTTAGTTAGTTGACCTTTGAGAATTAGAGTTAGGTTATTATTGATTTCATCTATAAATAGAAAGAATATTTTATTAGTTTGGATCATCAAATAATTTGGATTTAAGTTGCCTCGATGCGCATAAGAGACTTTATCCTCTCAAAGTGGCTATGAGACTGCCCTCTCCAAGTGGCTTTGGATTTGCTATTGCATTAATTATTTTCTAGATTTGATATTTGTATATTGTTCGTGGCATTTGAATTTGAATTATTATTGTTTGTATGTTGTTAATAATAATTTAATATTGAAGTATCATTATCAATATTAAATATTTGTGGTATTAGAGTACAATTTCGAAACCAGTTGAAATTAACACTGATATTTGGTGCTCTAAAAATAAAGCTTTCAATTTTTTGTAGAGAAACAAAGGTTTTCAAAATATCTCTTCTAAAAAGGTACATTTGATTTCTTGAAACTAATTAGGTTTTTTATTATTATTTGGCTCAACTCCCCTCCCTACTTTATATTAATAATTAAATTAAATTAATTTAATTTAATTCTTAATAGAGAGAGCAAGCATCCCATTTTTATTTGTCTTTCCATTCTTTTTCTTGTTCCATGGGTTCACATTTCATTTTTTTAATTTTTTAAACCCCCTATTTTCACATTTCATTTTTTAAATTATTAAATACCCCCCTTTTTTTTTAGTTATTAAATTATGCTCAACCCTACCCAATCCCACTCTTTCTCATATTGATCTTCTTAATTAAACCCCCACTCACACTCTTTCTCATTTTAAACCATTTCTCCCTAATTAATAAAATTATTTAAATAAACTTTTTATTAAAAAAGAAAAAGAAAAAGTTTAAATAAATAAATAATAATAATAAATAAATAAATAAGTAAAGCTATATATATAATATGAAGACAAGACTATCCTATGTCATTTGATCCTTGTAAAAATATATTTTTTTGTGTTTGTTTCTTCAAGCTGAATATTGGTTTGGAATGAGTCAATGTTGATTACAACATACAATTGCATCAGAGGATGTGTGTACGAGCATAAAAAAAATGCCAACCTAGAAATATTGGAAAGCATCACAACACTCCCTTTAATATCAATAGTTTTTATCATCTTCTTTCTTCCTTAAACTCCATGATTTCTCCCCCATCCAACACATATGATTCTTCTTCTCCTCCTCCCACTGAACCTGCCCCCACTACCCCTCCAAGTCATATTTCTATTCCTAGTAACATTGACCCTAGTTTGCATAAATATCTTTTGCAACAAGAAAAATAGTTGCTTCCATTGTCAACATCTTGAATAATAAAATTGAAACCTTGAATAAATTTCAAAGAATCCTAGTTCCATTCAGTACTATGCCTCCTCTTGTCAAAGGATCACAACAAACTTTTAGGCCCCAAATTTTGACCATTCATCAAGAACCAAATATTAATATTCTTTCACAACAACCACCTAGTCATAATCCTCCAAATTTTAGTTGTTATGACCTAGGCTTTACCTCTTATCTAGACTCATCAACAGATGATGCTTCCAATTTCCTAGAATTGCTTCATGATGTTAAGGTTCCTCGCATTGACATTTCCACCTATGAAGGTGTCAGCCATTGAGGATGGTTGGCCAAAATGGAAGGTCTTATCCATTTGAACCATATTTCAAAAACAAGTTGTTCTATTGTTAGCTCCTAAATTGGGTACCCAAGCTTATCAATGGTTGTTATGGCAGCTTCACCAACATGGTGGCCCTTTTTTATGGCATAACTTCAAGGAATAATTTCCTCGAAGGTTTGACAAAGGATCTTCTACATCACATGTTATATATCTTATGCAAACTAAGTACATGAGAGCAATGGAAGACTAAGCAATTTTAAGTATTCCATCGGATTTTTTTATTTCAAATATCGTTCACACCATCCCTAAGATCAAGCCTATGAAGAATTCCATAAATTTCTCTTGGAATAAGGAGACACATCAATTTATAAGGATGAAGATTCATCACAACATGAGCAATCGATAAAACTAGAACAACAACCAATAAAAGTGAATGAAGTAGAAAGAGAGAATGATATTGTGGCTCTCTCTAATCATGCACTTATGGATATCCAAGCTCACCAGACTATCAAGATACAACGATTTATCAAATGATAACATGTTAATATGTTGACTGATTTAGGTAGCACACATAAATTTATAGATATTAATACCACAAAAGCCTTGGGCTTGTATATTAGTACTTCAAATCAGGAATAAATTTCAAGTCTTAATTGGAAATGAGGGCACTACTCAATGTGTGGGTCGAACGACTAAAGTTAACATCCAAATGGGTGATTATACTTGGGTAGGAAATCTCTTTGCTATTGGGAAGTTTAGATGTTATCTTGAAAGCACAATGACTATATTAGCTCAGAGATTTTACTATAAATCTACAAATTATATATCAAGTGGATAGAGAATGGAAGGGTTATTTGTCTCCAAGGAATTCAACCCCCTCCCTCAAAGGTAGTGCATGTGTCCTAATTTTTGTCATATTAACAAGATCACTATCAAAGATAAGTTTCATATCCCTATTACAGATAATTTTTTGGATGAATTACATGGTGCTTGATACTTAACTAAACTAGACTTGTGTTCTAAATTTCATCAAATTAGGGTTGGAGAATAGGATATCCCTAAGACTGCTTTACATACACATGAGGGTCATTATGAGTTCCTATTCATCGCTTTTGGACTCACTAATGCTCCTTCAACTTTTCAATATCTTATGAACCATGTCTTTCATCCTTTTCTCCATAATTTTGTTCTAGTTTTCTTTTATGATATTTTAATTTACAATAAATCTTTGGAGGATCATCTAGTTCATATTGACAAAGTCCTTCATCTATTAAAAAAGGAAAAACTCTTTGCTAAAAGTTCCAAGTGTGTCTTTAGGGTCCAAGAGGTAGAATATTTGGGACATATACTATCTAATGTAGGATTCAAGATAGATCTTAATAAAATAAAAGCTATTCAAGATTAGCCCTTGCCTAATCCCTTAAAAAAATCCATGGATTTCTAGGACTCACAAGATATTATAGAAAATTTATCTACAAGTATGGTAAGATTACTACGCCTCTCACCACCCTCACCAAAAGGATGTTTTTGGTTGGATTGAAGCTACTTCCCATGCCTTCCAAGCCCTCAAAGAATTTATGTGTTCCACTCTAGTTATGGCCACTCCTAGTTTTAGCAAGCCTTTTGTCATTGAGTATGATGCTTCCAACATAGGTATTGGAGCCATTTTAATGCAAGATGATCACCCATTGGCCTTTGAAATTAAGCAACTTTCAAGTAAGAATCTAGGATGGTCCACTTATGAGAAGTAAATATTAGCTATTTTACATGTCATAGAGAAATAGAGGCATTATTTATTGAGTAGTCATTTCATCATTAAGATTGACCATAGTAGCCTAAAGCATTTCTTAGAACAATGTCTCTATACCTTGAATAAAATAAATGGATGACTAAACTCTTGGATTATGATTTTGTCATTGAATATAATAAAGGTAAAGAAAATATGGTGGGTGATGCTTTATATCACAAATATGAGGATGATGTGGCTATTAATGCCATCTCTAGTCCTTATCCACAATGGCTTTCTCAACTTTGAGAAGATTGGCTTGCTAATTTAGATTGCTCAAATAATTTAGGATATGAAAATAGGATCATAATTGCATTCTTGCTTCTAATACTCTATTGGAGTGCTTCACAAAAAAAATTGTATTTTTCTTCCTTGATTTTTGACTATTAAGTCAAATATTCTCCAAGAATTTCATGCATCTCCTTTGGTAGGACACTCAAGATTCTTGAAAATATACCAATGGGTGAAGCAATCATTTTCATTGAAAGGATTAAAAGAAAATGTCAAATGTTTGTGGCTAAGTGGGAGGTATATCAATGTAACAAAGGGTAAATAGTTAATTATGGATTTTTAAGCCTTAATGTTAATATAAAACTCACAGGATAAATTTTATAGGATCAAATATAAGATAGCCACAATATAGTAATATCAAGATATTAATGTAATGTATATCAAGTCTTATAATATATCAAATAGCATTTACTAATAAACAATAATATGAATGTAAATAACTTGTATCATACATGAACAAAGCATGTAGCACAACTTACAATATTAATTGCTCAAAATGTGTGCAACATTTCTTACTCTACTTTCTCTTACAAACACTTGATGATGAATATGTATTTGATATTTATATCACACACTAATTCTCCTATATGGAATAATATATATAGCCATAGTAAAATTATGCTTTGTCCACTTGGTTATTCCTTTCCATATGCCAAGTCTCATGACTCTTGGCTTCTCTACTTGACACTTGCATACACATGACTTTATCTTGTATGCACACCTAGACATGACTCTTCACTTAGAACACTCTAATCTAAAGATACTTATGCACTCTTACATATAATACACTTGTGCACATAAACTTAAATTACACTTGCACACTTACTCACATGATACTTGTGCATTTCCTACACATACACACTTACATAACACTTGTGCATTTCCTGCACATTACAACATTACATAAAATATTACTCACACTCTAAACTAAGACTCAACCCTAATCTAATATTTACAAGATGTATCATGAAGGTACCATGGGGGTACATTAGCATGTACCAAATAATGTAATATACTCCAACACCCCCTTGTATTACATTATTTGGTTATTGAAGACTTTAGTATTCAATCATGGTCTTCATCCTTCAAGTGATCCTAGAACCTGAGCTTGCTCTATTCTATTTTTGCTTTCTTCTAAATTTTTTTATCTTCTTCTTTTATTTCTTCAATTTTTATTTTATGACTTATTCATATCATGTTGTATTCTTGTATCCTGATCAACTGTAAGATTAGTAACTTTCAAACTCTGTGAGAGAAATTCATCTTCATTGATTATCAATTTTGCTAAAAGGGCTTTGAATTCATTTTCTTCAGTAGTTTCTTCTAATTCTTGTATTTCATGAATTTCTTGAGCTAGATGTCCTTTTTTATTTTCCTCTCTATATTGTAATTATTCTTGGTTATACGGATATTGAGAAGGATACTAATGTTGAAATTGTTGTTAATGTTGTCGATTGTACTAAGATTGATATTATCTTTATTGTACTGACTTATTTTTTTGACTAATTTTATTCATTTGATTTCCTTGGGGTTGATGGCTTGAATTATATCTACAAAAATTTGTGCTATGTTCCCTTTTCTTACATATTTGACAATATCTAGTGTTCCATTTGGATCTATATCTTGGAGTTGAAGTAATATTACCTTGTGAATTATCCTTTGACACTAAGGCATTGTTAGTCATTTCATATTTGGCTAAATTTTCTACTTCATATTCTTGTATAATATTGACTAACTCATCAAATGAAGTATATTTGCTTAGAACTTGCAAAGATGTAACTAGATGCTTATAAGTTTCTAGAAGTGCTCTCAATGTCACTTGAACAAGAAATTTGTCTTCCATTTTTCTCCTAAAGTTATTAGTTTTGCTTTTATATTTGCTATATTTCTAAGAAATAATTCAATACTTTCACCACTATTAACCTTTAAATAATATAACTGAGATTGAAGATTGAAAATAGTAGCTTTATTTTTCCCTTCAAATATTTTTCCTAGAGTATTCCAAGCTTCTATAGAAGTTTTTGTTGTACTTATATAAGGTTGTATCATTAATTGCAAATGTTATTATCATAAGTGCTTTGGCTTCACTATATTCATATCTTTGAATTTTTCTAACATCTTCAACAGGTTTTGTTTTTGCTCCACTAACTATATCCCAAAGATTTTCCACTATTAAAATTGATTTCACTTTATTTTTCCATGAAGCATAATTTGGTCCTTTCAGAAGTTGATATTCAGAAAGGAAAAACTTGTTGTTAGAGATAGTAGTACTCATTTAAATGAAACCTTTGATGTATACTATCTTGTATCTCCCTAAGTTTAAAGAATTAAAAATTTCTAAATTAATTCCTATTGAATAGTAATCCTTATATCTCCTCAGTTTTTAGAAACTACAAGATAATAAATTTTGTAAATTTTATTTTCCTGAGTTTGAAGTTGAATAACTTTTGACTCCCAAATAACTAATTTACAAAAACTCAATAACCTTCTATTTCAAAAATATTAAATTAAATAGATCTTAAATCTATGTACTAAATAAATAAAAAAACTATTAAAGAATCCTTATAACTCTAAACTTATAAGTAATTAGACTATTATCCTACTTATCCCTCCATTAAACAAATCTAACAATTAATTATTCCTTATAAAAACACTTCTACCTTATCACTCCTAATTAAACCTTAGTAAAGACATTTAACTTTAATAAATGCCTATCCTTATTGCTCCTAATGTTAAAATTTAATAAATTTAATCAAACCTTATCACTCCTATGGATTGAAATTGAAAACCCTAAAAATTTTGAAATACCTTAGAAAAATGTTGCTTGTCTTTATCCTCTCCAAAGTTATGGATGGAATTTATATTGTAGATGCTTGTGATATTGTTCCACATCATGCAAGCTAATTTAATCTACTTGTTTGAGTGCTACATGCCACCAAGTCACTTCATTTCATGGAGCTCAACTTCAGGTGGGAATAAATAAGTGTTAAAGTTTTTGATGTGCCATTTCAAATGCCATTCAAGAATATTTCTTTCTAATGTCTGGTGAATGTTACTTTGTAGCTACTTATCTCCATCCTATGGTGTTGAAGACTTTTGACCATCTGTTACTCACTTGTGTAGAACCTTTGGAGATGTCTGTCATTACTTGATGGTATTGAAACTATTGGTACTTCCTATTCATCACTTGTTGGCATTGAAACCTTTGATGTTGCCTACATGTTACTCATTGGCATTGCCTACTTGTTACTCACTGTACTCTAGGTATTACTTGGAGATTAACTGCACTCTTTCCTCTATGCTATGCTATGTTTCTACTTTCAATGATTTCTTGGCTTGGTTTTCCAACTAGTTCCACCATGAGCGCTTGGACTTCCTCTGAGTGTTGTATGTCTTTATTTCTAAAGCATTCCTTAGTTGTAGTTTGAACTATAGTATGCTTCATTAAATTTCATGCTTAGTTATTACTCTTCGATACTATGCAAGATATTATGCTAGACACTTGACTATGTTACTGCATCATGTTGTGTGTTATGGTGTTATGTCATGCTTTGTATTATGGTATTGTGCTTTCCATTTATGCTATATTGTATGCTTGCTAATTATCTTGTGTTTACACCTTAGACTTTATTCTTCTATATCTTTGTTTCTTGTGTTGGTCCTACATTAGACTTGATACGTTATCATAGTAAAGCAACTTTATAACTTATGGATAACTTATGGTTTCTAGTTGTTGTATAGCTTCTAGCTTGTAGACGACTTCACTATCCTCTTATCTTGAATACTTCTAGATTAGTAGAAATATTCTTTTACTGCTTCCAATATCTAGACCTTAGCCATTCAAATGCACTCATTTGATTGCTCCTTATTCTTCTTTAACCTTCAGCAAAGTCTTTATTTCTTAAGTTTATTGCTCTTGATTATTCTTATCTAAACTCTTTATATGGTTGCTCTTCTATCTTTGTCAAGGTCTATATGACGTAAGTCTTCAATATCCTACAAATTAAATTAACCTCTTCTTAATGAAATCTTACATTCATATAGATATATCAATCCTTGATATATCCTTCTTTTCTGCTTACTCTTGCACTAGAAGATGAAATTCTTCTCTATCTATTGTAGAAAGCTTTTCACTCTTCTGAAAATCAATCTCTATTGTAGCTCTATCTTCAATAATGTCTTAGGTTGCATCGAAGAACTCAAATATCTAATTTCAAGGTAACCTTAATGTCCCTAATATTTCTATCAATTTTAAGGGTTTCTAAGTCCCTAAATGATCAACTATCTTAAAGTTGATTCTCCCTCCAATAGACGAGTCCTTGTATTCACTATTTATAACCATGGAAATATCCTATAGATGAGTCCTAGTCTTCACTAGTTATTCTACAACTATGAAAGACTCTATAGTTGAGTCTTGGTCTTCACTAGTTGTTCTTGCAACCATGGAAAGACTCCAACCTTTATTCTTAATTTGACCTTACAATAGAGTCCAGGTCTAACTCCCTTTAAAGTAGACAGACTCTAAATAAATTTTATCAAACTAGACAAAATTGATTTTATATACAGCTAAATAAATTTAATCTGTGCAAGAAATTACTTCTTGTAGCTTTGATATCACTAATGGATTTTTAAATCTTAATTTTAATATAAAACTCACTATATAAATTTCATAGGATCAAATATAAGATAGCCACAATATAGTAATATCAAGATATTGATGTAAGTAGAATAATAATAAGAAAGTCACACTAATGCTCCTCCATAGAGTAATATATATAGCCATAGTAGAATAACTCTTTGTCTAATTTGTTATTCCTTTCCATATGCCAAGTCTCATGACTCTTGGCTTCTCTACTTGAAAATTGCATACACATGATCATGTCTTGTATGCACACCTAGACATGATTCTTCACTTAGCACACTCTAATCTAAAGACACATGCACATAAACTTACATTACACTTGCACACTTACTCACATGACACTTGTGCATTTCCTACACATACACACTTACATAATACTTGTGCATTTCCTGCACATTACAATATTACATAAAATATTACTCACACTCTAAACTAAGACTCAACCCTAATCTAATATTTATAAGATGTACCATGAAGGTACATTAGCATGTACCAAATAATGTAATATAATCCAACAGTTAAATCTCTTGGATTTTTGCAACCCTTGCCTATCCCTAACCTCCAATGGGAGCACATATCGATGAATTTCATTGAGGGCCTTCCCAAATCAAAGGAAAAAATAGTGATCTTTGTGGTAGGAGATTGACTTTTCAAGTATGCTCATTTATGTGCATTACAACATCCCTATTCGGCAAGTAAGGTGGCCAAGGTATTTCTTGATTATATTTTTAAGTTACATGGTATGCCCAAAATCATCATGAGTGATTGTGATCCTATATTAACTAGTAAGTTCTAGAAGGAATTGTTTTATCTTAGTGGTACCAAGTTGAGTATGTCCTCCTCATATCACCTTTAGTGTGATGGTCAAATAGAGATTGTTAATAAATGTTTGGGTACTTACCTCCATTGTTTTTCTCAATACAAGTAACATCATTGGGTCTAATGGATTTTATTAGTAGAATGGTGGTATACTAATTCTTACCATTTTTCCTTAAGACATCTCCATTTGAAGCATTGTATGGTTAAAAACCTCCATAAATCATATACTATGTTTTAGGATCTTCCTAAGTTTACCAAGTAGATGATTTGTTATAAAAAATATGAATTATGGTTCAACTTCTTAAAGATAATTTGACCTAATTACAAAACCATATGAAGCAACAACATGATTCACACCATTCTAAATGACAATTTAATATAGGAGATATGGTTTTTTTATGCCTACAACCTTACAAGCAATTATTCTTAAAGACCAAGTCTAGTCAAATGTACGCTTCTCAATTTTATGGCCCCTATAAGGTGGTTCATCGCATTGGTGAAGTGGCATACCAGTTGGAGATTCCACTGTCTTCCCAAATCCATCCAATTTTTTATTTATCCTATCTCAAATAGGTTGGCCAAAAGGTGCAGTTCTAGACAGAGCTTCCATTAATCGATGAAGAAGTTCGAACCACTCTTTAGCCTAAAGCAATATTATAGTCTAGATTTCATCATATTTGATCTCGATAAATTTAAGAGTTTCTCATCAAGTGTCAGGACCTTCTAGAAGAAGATGTTATATGGTAACCTGAGAGCATTTTCCAGTCTTTTCCAACTTTGAGGACAAAAATTTCTAAAGGGGGATCCATGTAACCGTCTCAATATATCCATGTCAACTAATTATTTTTATCTTGGGCAATATATTTAGTTGGTCGACTCTTGAGAATTAGGGTTAGGTTATTATTGATTTCATCTATAAATAAGAAGAATATTTTATTAGTTTGAATTATTAAATAATATAGATTTAAGTCACCTCGGTGTACATAAGAGACCTCGTCCTCTCAAAGTGTTTATAAGACTTTGCCTTCTTCGAGTGGATTTGGATTTGCTATTGAATTAATTATTTTAGGAATTGATATTATCATATTGTTCATAGCATTTGAATATGAATTATTATTGTTTGCATGTTGTTAATAATAATTCAATATTGAAGTATTATTGTGAATTTTAATATTTATGTGGTATTGTAATAATATCTTATTAAAGGAATAAAAAAGAGAGTCAAGGTAGAAAGTTAATAAGACATAATTTAAAATGTACTTCCTAAACACTCGAGATAGAATCTATGTAGGGATATGCATGTTGCTTCAAATGGAGGAGGCAAATTTGCTAACAACATATCTAAGGTTGCCCTTAATTAAGGGGAGAATGAGGATAGAATTGTGGAATCTATCAAAGAATATTATATTTTTTGGTACATGCTAATGTACCTCCATGGTACCTATGGTACAATACAAATATTATAATAGGTTTTGATTCAATATTTTAGGAGTGAAATTTTAATTTCTCCTTTATGTAAGTGTCTATGTGCACAATATGTACAAATATCATGTAAGTATGAGTGCAGGTGTGTGTTGAGAGAAAGTGCATGAGTGTCATGTATTTAAGTGTACAAATATGCAATGTGAGTATGTGCACAAGTGTCATGTAATTAAGTGTATAAATATGTAATGTGAGGATGTGCACAAGTGTCATGTATTAGGTGTGCATGTAGAAGTGCAAATGTCATATAAAAGAGTGCAAGTGTCATAGAGCTAAGTGTGCATATAAGTAGAGAGTCAAGATTCATGTGTACAAGTGGTAATACGAGAACCCAAAGGATATGTGAGAGTTTTCATATACATGGAATATAAAAAGATGTATCTCCCAGATATGTGAGAAGAACAATAGTCAAGTACTTGAAGAGTCATCTTTATATAGCTATATTATGGAGACAAAGCTCCATGTATTGGATCATCGAAGAAGATCACATTTAAGCATTAATAATGTTGAATCTAGCATGCATATTTAGAGTAATTCTACTATAAGTTTCATGTTATTGCATGAATGATTTTGGCCATTTCATATTTGATATTTTCTTGAATTTTATTATTATTTATATTGGCCAACTTATATTTTTATTGCTCTTATATTTGAGTCTACTCAAGATCTAAAATATTGGGACTAAGATAATCTAGCTTAAAATCCAATAGTGGTATTAGAGCTACTTCAAGTAGAATCTATTGCTAGCATTGGAGGAAGTCTTTAGTGAGAATTTATATTTAGATTCACATGAAAAAAAGTAGACTTAGATTACTACAAATTTCAAATTTGTAGATTTTTTTTGGTTGGATAATAAGGGGTTATGAATTTGCAGATTGATATTTTATAAAGGCCCAATTATTATATGTTGGAGTATTTCCATTCTAAAAAGAAGGGAATACTATGACTTAGCTTGAAAAAATAATTGAGGGGATAAATCAAAAGTCACCTTGATTTTTTGGATTCTTTCTATAGGTAGAGAACCAAATATTGAGTGGCCAAAGCCACCTGAGAAATATTTTAGCACTTTACATTTTGGGCATATTTGACCCTAACAAGATAGTGCACATACAAGGTTGTAGAAGAATAGAGAACTCAGGTAAGTACCTAAAAATAATAGATAAGAACTCAAGCAAGTACTGAGAAGAATAGAGAACTCATGCAAGTACCTAAGAAGAAGCAAGAACTTAGGTTTGAACCTAAGAGAAATAAAAAACTAGAAGAGCTTATATAAGATCTTGAGTAGAGAAGAAAATAAAGAAGAGAAAGCATCAAATCTTTCCATAGAATATTTTGAAAGATAAATCATAGAATGTTTTCGAAGATAGAGCAAAGAAGATAAAATATAGTAAGCCATGGCATCCAAAAAGAGATAAGCAAGCTAGAGCATCTAGAAAAAGAGATAAGCAAATCTAGAGCATCAAAAAAGAGATAAGAAAGCTAGAGTATCTAAGTAAAATTGGCAGGTTGAAGCACCTAAGTAAGATTAGAAATTCAAAGCACCTGAGTAAGTCAATCGAAGCATCTGAGTAATATTGGCAAAGCCGAAGTGCTTGAGTAATTCGACCGGAGTGCCTGAGTAAGGTAAACTAGCTAAAGCACAACATAAATACAATCGTGAAGCATCAGTTTTGTCAAAACACAACATCCTCTCCTAAGTGGCTCATTACAGACCAAAGCAAAAATTTTAGTGCCAAAGATATTTTCCCTAGAGGTAGACATCAAAGAATTAATTGAGCATTTTTTCTTGTGATTATCTCAAATTTATGTTGCAATAATTCTAAATATTAATGTCGTGGTGGTATTGGTGGAATTGAAGAAAAAGGAAAGTTAAAATTTTGAATTAACATTACACACAAGAGTAATGCTCATTACAGTCTACAACATTCATCCACTACAACTCACGCCAAAGTGGAATGTTATTTGACTTTGGAGCATTTTTCAAATTATAGCATTATCAGAGAGGAATTAGACCTAATCCTCCAAGCGAAATATAAGGTAACTCATATTACCTTAATAAGCATTTGATATATTTGATAATAAAGTCCTAATTTAATTTGTATTGAAGCATTGGAAACTTAGGAACTTTAAATTAATATTTAAGAGGGAGCTAAAAGAAATTTGACTTTACATGAAATAATATTTAGGTGGGAGTTATAAGGACTTCAATCTCATTTATGAAAAATTGAAATATATATATATATATATATATATATATATATATATATATATATATATATATATATATATATATATATATTTTAAATTGCAGAATCGGTAGCCACCATGAATTCGGGTAGGCTAACCGGATTTTATGGCTGCCACACAGATCTTCGCGCAGTTCGCCTCGAAAGCAACCACACAGATCTTTGTGCAGTCCACCCCTATAACCACCATGCCAAAATCATTTTAAACCTTTTATGTCGTTGAAAGCACTAGGAAATGGACAAGCATTCAGTTTTGCGAGGCCCGAGATTTGAACCTTGGACCTCCACCCCCCTTACGGGGTTTGGTTGAACCAGTTGGTCTACACTTCAGACCTCAAAAAAATGAAAATATTAAAAACTGGTATTTTTATTATTTGCAATTATTTTTGTAACATATCTCAAAATTTTAATTTTTAAAAAATCTGATATATTTATTGGATTTTGGAGAGATAAGGATTCCTACTCCAAAAAGAAAAATTTTGAAAATTAAAAAATATATATTTGAAATTAGAAGAATTTAAAATTTTCAAATTTAATAAATTAGGGAGATAAAAGGTTTGCTACTTCAAAATATTTAAATTTACAAATTTGATTAATTTTTTATGAGTTCCATTAGGTCAAAAAAAAATTCTTTTCTGAATCTCAACTTTTAAAATGATCAAATTTTACATCATGGAAAAACAAAATGAAATCAATTCTTATTGTAGAAAAACTTTGGGAAATAATGAATGGAACAAAGAAAAAACCAAGTGAAGATGAAAGAGAAAAATAAAAGTTTGAAGAAAATGATGCAAAAGCTCTTATATTAATTACATTTAGAATAATTGATGAAATTCAACCATACTTAAGTGGAGCAGAAAATTCTGCAGATGCTTGGGAGAAATTATGTAAAATAATTGAAGGAAAGAACAAATCAACTCTTTTGAATTTACAATATCAATTATATTCCATAAAAGTTAATAGTGGAAAGAGTATTGAGCTCTTTCTTAAAAAAGTAGCATATATAAAGGCCAAATAATTGACTCTCAGAGAAAAAGTAGAAGATAAATTTCTTGTTCAAGTGATATTAAGAGCATATTGTATAAAATTATACAATGTTTGATGATGTAGTTAATATTCTTCAGGAATATGAATCTGAAAACTTAGTCAAAGATGAAATGACCAATAATGCTTTGGTCACTAAGGAAAATGTATCAAGTAATATTGCAACAACATCAAAGCCTCAATCTAGATGGAGACCAAGATTATGTCACATATGCAGAAAGAGGGGCCATACTACAAATTTTTGTAGATATAATTCTTTAAATCAAGGAAATCAAATGAATATAAATCAAGGAAAACAAACGAATAAGCCATTTCAAAATTTTCAACCAAGACAATTTCAGTCTCAATATAGATATGGTCAACAACAACAACATCAATTACAATCAAGAGAAGAAAATAAAAAAGGCAATCTAGTTCAAGAAATTTGAGAAATACAAGAGATAGAAGATTCCACTAAATAAAATGAATTTAAAGCTCTTACAACAAGAATTCTAATCAAGTCACAAAACAAAGACAATTATGAAAAGGGTAAAGATAAAAATTCTTCAAATTTTTTTGAAAGTACCAATGTCACTGTTGTTATAGGAAAAAAAGGCTAAAGGGAAAATTCAAAAGAACAATGAAGCAAGTTCAAGACCAGGATAGAAAATAATAAAAGAAAAAGATCAAAAAAGGGAAAATAAATATGATCAAATAAATTTCAAAAGATAAACTCTAGAATACAGAATAATACTAGAACTAGAGCAGAAGAACAAAATCAAGAATTAAAGATTTAAGATTAAATTCTTCAATAAATAAATAATGTAATACAGGGGGTGTTGGATAATATTACATTAATTGGTATATGCTAATGTACCCCCATGGTACCTATGGTACAATGTAAATATTAGAATAGGGTTTGAGTCAATAGTTTAGGAGTGAGATTTATATTTCTCCTTTATATAAGTGTCTATGTGCATGATATGCACAAGTGTCATGTATGAGGTGTGCATGTAGTGTCATGTAAAATAGTGCAAGTGTCATAGAGCTAAGTGTGCATGTAAGTAGAGAATAAAAAGTCATGTATACAAGTTGCAAGATGAGAAGCCAAAGAACATGTGAGAGTTGTTATATGCATGGAATAATAAAATATGTATCTCTTAGATATGTGAGGATAATAATAGTCAAGTACTTGAAGAGTGATCTTTGTATTACTATATTATGGAGACAAAGCTCCATGTATTGGATCATCGAAGAAGATCACATTCAAGAATTAATAATATTGAAGCTTGAATGCATATTTAGAGGAATTCTACTATAATTTTCTTCATGTTATTGCATGGATTATTTTGGCCATTTTATATTCATATTTAATATTTGCTTGAAGGTTATTAATATTTATATTGGCCAACTTATACTTTGATTGCTTTTATATTTGAGTCTAGTCAAGATCCAGAATATTGGGACTACGATAATTTGGCTTAAAAACCAACAAAATCCAATTATAAGTAAAGTTTAGAATAAAATACCGATATGGAAAGGTAGATGATTATTGTTAGTGAGAAGAGTGTAGCTGAATAAAGTAGTCTTACAGGCCATTTCAACATATATGTCCTTGTATGTTATGCCAAAATTGGTAGAATATGCAGTCATTTTTATGGTTGGGATTACATGATAGGAATTTTCCTTTGATGAAATGGAGCAAGGTGTGTGATGACAAGACTGGGAATGTCTTAGTTTAAGAGTTCTTACAAATGAAAACTTAGCTCTAAGGGAAAAAGTAATTTGGATATCCACAAAGAGATTCAAAGACAATGAGCAAGAATTATTTTTAGCAAGTATGTTGAGCTCAATGAACCATGCTTTATCTTTATTGCATTCTCACTACCAAATGGTTTTGCACTATGAAACAATTAAAAAAATCAATTGATCTAGTGATTAAAGGTCTAATATGGGTAGTGGGAACTAGAGAAAAATATTCTATTTGTATGGATACTTGGTGTGATAAAAAATTATTCAATATAGATCTAATTTTGAAACCATAGATGAGATTACTTCAAGATAAATATGGTGATATGGTTTCAAACATTATGTACAAGTATCAATAAGGGAGATATAAATAAAAATAATATTATTTTAAATGTATATCAGACATTGTTGTTAGGAGGTAATTGAGCGAAAAGATAACAACAATGATTATTCTAAGTGGATCAAAGGATAATTTGATTTAGGAGTTGAATAGTTTAAGAAAATACATAGCAATAAGTGGATGTATTGTAAAGCACCATAAAAATAGGAATACAACAAGAATATGGAGAGATATTTGGGATAGCTTGAGCATTCCAAAAGTCAAAATATTTGTATGGCTAGTAGGTCAAAGGAAAATTTTATCCTGGTATAACCTAATGAAAAGGGGTTTTCATGGCCCCTCACAATGCATTATGTGTAAAAAGGAAGAGAGTATATACCATCTCTTGGGATATTGTTCAATAGTCTAGGAATTATGGCAATGGATTATTAATATATTTGGTAAATGCATGTTGATGAATGATAGAACTAAAGAATGGTTAAAGCAATGGTCGAACACTTTTGATAAATGTAGTTGGCCAAATTGAATTTTGATGAAGCATCTAAAGGAAATCTAGGACCAGTAAGAGGATAAGGAATAATTAGAAATAATAGGGGTGGGATTTTGTCACATTATACTTTTAATAGTGGATTTAAGACAAATAATGAAGTTGAAGCTTTGGCGGATTTGGAAGGGTTAAAAACATGCAAAAAATGAAATGGAATAGAACATGGATGGAATACGATACACTAATAGTAATAAATGTAATTATAGAAAAAGAAAAGGCCCTATAGAACATACAAGAGATCATTGTGAAAATACACCTCACTACAAAGTTTGAAGAAATTAGGTTTAGACATACGTTAAGGGGAGGGAACAAATTTGTAGATAGGGGAGGGAAAAAATTTGTAGATAGGCTAGCCAATATATGGGTTTTGAAAGAGGATTGCAAAGTTAAATTCTCTTTTCCATGGTTAGAGAAAGTAGTAAGTTTAGCTAAAGCTAATAATAAGATATTGATTGTCTGAATCATATAATGATTGAAATTGTTATAATTTTTTTCATTGGTAATGTTTGCTATATTTTATAACATTAATATTTTTCACATAAACTATTTATTATAGTTATTGTGGTTGCACTTATGCTTTAGAAAGGAAACTAATAGTCCAAATCTAGTAAAGTGGACAATGATAGCACAAAGTTTTGAAAAATATTAGTCTACTAAGATGCAGTGCATAGATAGAAGAGTTGGAGTTTTGGTAATGTGAAGGCTGCTACAAGAAAATGTCAAGAAGGATGCTAAATTTTGGAATATTTGTATTTACAAAGAAAATTGAAGAAGATCCAAAAATTAAAATAAAAAATTTAGACTTATTATGAAGATAAATATAGGTATCTAATTATAGCAACTCAATTGAGATGAGATTTGAACATGTTTATAAACTTTAAATCTCTAAAGGAGATATTTGTGATTTGTTAAGGGTGGGGGACTTGAGTGCAACCCTTTTTCTTCAACAAAAAAATAATGTTATGTTGGCTTGAGGTTAATCATTGATTGGGGATTTGGTATCACTATATATAGCTCCAAATAACTGATCCATTGTATCAGTGTGTGCTATTGATCCTTCTCTATGGAAGATGACCCATTTCAATCACTAGAGCTCAACTTGAAATGAAGTATTTAATTATTTTATTTTTAAAAATTATATGAAAGAAAATTAGTCATAAAGTTGCTCATTATAATAATTTTCTCACCAATAACTTTATGGGTGACATTACTAATAAGTTAGCAAGGACTTTTCTCCTTTAATTTTACTAATCAACATGATTGTATTGATTTATATTTTTTGTGGAAGATCTTATGAATGTTCTTTTTTATTTTGTAATTTCTTACTCATAAGATCAATAAATGATTCTCCACTACTTTTGTTAAAGCTTTAGGCCTCCCAACAAGTCATTATTCTTCATTCACTTATTTTTTTTTAAATGGGTTATATGGGATTGAAACAGGCCCCACCCATATTACATCATCACCACATAGTGGTATCACAACAAATTTTAGATATTATCCATGTATCGTTTGGCAAGATTCAAACCTAGATCTCGTCCTTGAAATGTTGAGGAATATAACCGATTGAGCTAATGTCACTTGATGTTCTTCATTCACTTCTTGGATTGAGCATTTACTTCTCTTTTTTATAATTAATAGATTGTGTTGTCCTTACAAGTAATGGATGACTTAAATCACAATTTCCATTCACTAATTTGTGTGTAGCACCAATAGGATCCCCAACCAAACATTAGGGTAATTGAATCAATGCTAATATTCAACCTTCATGCAACCCACTTTGACCCAATGCCACCCTATCATGGCATTGGGTAAGAATAAAATATAATCTTATTCTTTCTTTGATGGATGCTTGAAAACACCCTTGTGATGCATATATGTATATATCCTAAATTTGTGATGTGAAAGGACACATTGGTCCATAAATAAATTAGTGAATTAAATAATAGTAATAGTTAGGATTAGAATCCTAACATGCCACCCTCCTTAAAAAGAGCTTTGTCCTCAAAGTAGTGTTGGAAATTACGGGTGGTAAAAAGTGTTTTACCATGGTAAGTTTTGGACCTTACCTTTTTACCTCATGGATGGCGGAGTTTGGACGACATGGACGGCAGAGAGTTCAATTTCAATTTCCTTTCCTCTTTTCCTCCCTATTTTATTTCTCCCTATTCTCTTCCCCTAAGTTAGGCTTATGGTTTATTTTATCTTTATTTAAACCTTGTAACCTATTGTTTTATGTTAATGATTAATGAATATTATTTTTGACTCCTTTGGTTTCTAACCCTAAGCTCCTAATTTCAATATCTGGTATCAGAGTAGGCTGGAAGCGAGGCTGAAAGGCGTTGCACAGGTGAGGCACGAATCTCGAGGAGGAGGTCAGCCCGTAGCACGCAAATTAAGGTAGGCATAGATCTTGAGGAGGTCAGCTTAGCCCACATCTTATGAATCGAGGTGACCTTGGAGGCACGTAAACCAAGGAGCAAACCAGAGGAGGACACGTGGCGGACTGGACATGTGGTGGACGAACGACACAGGACACATGGTGAAAGGCGGATAGAAGACGCAGGACACATGGTGAGAGGAGACATGATGCAGGACACGTGGCAAAAGGTGGACGAAAGATGCAGGACACGTGGTGAGAGGAGACACGACGCAGGACACGTGGTGGAAGGAGGAGCGGCTCGCACGGGAGGCAAAATGCGGTCCCAATTACCCGTAGGCAATCGAGAACATACCTGCGCCCAAGGGTTTTTAAACCCTCAAAGCATCATCCACACTACGGATGTGGGACTAAAGTCTCGTGATTTGTTTTATAAAATTGAAGCATCGGGCGCTTCAAATACATTGTAGCTCCCTGTGGCCTTCGGATCAGCCACAGGGGCCGACTTGCATTTGAGCACCAGCTAGGGCGCTCTCTCCTGCGAAGACGTGGGATCGAATCCCCGTGGGAGTATTAAAATTTTTTTAAAATAAAACCTTAGCATCTTTAAAAAATATATATAAATTTTTATATATTAAAGTTTTTTTAAGTTTTTTTTTTGATAAATTAAAGTTTTTTGATATAAAAATTAATTTTATTTTTTATCAAATTAACTTTATTATTAAAATATACTTAAAATTAATATTTTAATACATTAAAATTTTATTTTAAAAGGGGTTTTTATTTATCAAATTTGTGATAAAATTATTTCCTAAGAGGAAATATATGTAAAAAAATTTCACGCTTTGAAAGGTGAAAATTTAGAGAAGTTTTTTAAAGATATTTCCTAAGAGGAAATAAGTTGTAAAAAGAAAATTTCAAGGAAATTTTCTACAGGGTAGCTAGATGATAAGGTCGAATGGATGTTATCATGCTATCTGTAATTTGTTACTAAGAACGAACGCCATAAAATTTTATGAACATGTGTGTATGCTTGGCCTAAATACTGTATTTTCTCAATTACAAAATGCAGTAATATCACATTAGAGGAATCCTGATTTAGGCTACGAAGCAGACTCAGAAGATAATTCTTTTGGAAGCAGATTTGAACAATCTGAATCAATCCCAATTGCTCCAGAAGAATCATAATATACTCTTTATAGTAATTTCATAGAAATCCTTGAACCCGCATCACCAGAAATCATCTTGATCAGTGACGACGAGGAAGAAGTTGCTGACAATTTTGTGAATCCAAAAATAGCAGAGTCTCATCGAGAAGAATAAGCTATTTGTGAATGGGTAAATCAAGCAAGGCTTGATCTTTGTAATTTCCTTTATTTTCTTGTAATTGCACAATAAAAGTAGTTTTTTGTTCTTGATTGTAATGGCATCAAACTACAATCTACCTATCCCTGAATTTTATGGGGATGATTATGAGTACTGGTCCATAAAAATGAGGACATTACTCATTGGAAAAGGCTTATGGGACATAGTAGAATAAGGCTACATAGCTCCAACGGATTGGACTACTTTGAGTGCAACTGACAAGAAAACCCTAAAAGAAGCCCAAAAGAATAATTCTTCTGCCCTATCCCTACTTCAAGTGGCATTAGTTAAAAGTATCTTTTCTAGGATTGCATCTAGCACAACTGCTAAAGATGCATGGAAGGCCTTGCAAGAAGGTTTTCAAGGAAATGATAAAGTGAAGCAAGTCAGGCTTCAAACACTAAAGAGAGATTTTGAAAATCTCAGAATGAGATAAAATGAAAGAGTCAGAGATTACTATGTGCGAGTCAAAGCTATAGTTGATATGATGCAAACCTTGGGTGATGACACAAAACCTAAAATAGTGGTGAAGAAAGTATTGAGAACACTTCTTCCTAAGTGGAATCACATAGCAATCATAATCGAAGAATCAAAATACCTTGCTACTCTCACATTTGATAACTTAATAGGATCATTAACCTCTCATGAGGAGAGGTTACAAGGGGCACCTTCAACAAGCTATGGAGGTGAAGACAATGCCTTCACTTCTAACTAAGCTGCAGGGTGAGGACAAGGAAGAGGCAGAGGCAGAGGACAACAACAAAGAGGCAGACGCCAAGGTAACTCAAGAGGATCTAACTCCTACAGAGGAGGTAATCAGAACAGAGGAGGTAATAAAAATAGATGAGGCAACCAGAATCAAGGCGGCAATTCAGGCCATGGTGGAAATCAAGGACGAGGAAGTACCAAGTACAAAATATCTTGCTTCAATTATGGCAAACCAAGACACTTCGCTCATGACTGCTGGTCGAAAACTTCACAAGGACAAAGCAGTCAGTATGGTTCCTTCTATGGAGAAGAAGAATACCCATCTAATCTTTTTCTTTCTTATGGACAATCAGATCAAAATCTAGATGATACATGGATTTTGGATACTGGTTGCTCCAATCATATGAATGGTAAAGAAGAACTCTTTGCTACTTTAGATTCAAATTATAAATCCCATATTAAGTTAGGGGATGATAAAACATTGCAAGTAGAAGGCATTGAAGCCATGGAGGTTCCAACAAAAGAATGCTTTAAAAAAGTAAATGACATTTATTTCACTCCAAAGCTCCAACACAATCTGCTAAGTGTTGGGCAAATGATGGAGAAGAATTACAAACTTGTTTTTGATGAAGACATATGTACAATTCTTGATAAAAACAATTGTAATAGAGTCATTACACAAGTACCTATGACCAAAAATAGGTTATTCCCTATAAAATTTGGTGAGCCAGGGGGAGCACAACTTGCGAATGTTGTTATTTACAATCCAAGTGTATTGTGGCACTTGTGATATGGTCACCTTAATTTCGCTAGCTTGAAATTGTTAACTTCTCAAGCTATGGTGACAGGACTTCTAAAAAATTCAAGATCATAAGAAAGTGTGTGAAGGATGTGCTTTGGGAAAGCACTCAAGATCAAAGTTTCCAAAAGGACAAGCCTGGAGAGCTAGTTATCCTCTTCAGCTAGTGCATTCGGATATTTGTGGTCCTATGCAAACTAAAAGTCTAGGAAACAATTCATATTTTCTTACTTTTATTGATGATTTTTCCAGAATGTGCTAGATTTATTTTTTGAAACATAAAGATGAAGCATTTGATTGCTTCATAGATTTCAAAAATAATGTAGAAAAAAAAAGTGACTACTATGTAAAATGTCTTCGGACAGATAGAGGAGGTGAGTACTCCTCCAATGAATTCTTGCACTATTGTAAAGAAAATGGGATCAAAAGGCAGTTCACCACTGCCTATACTCCAAAACAGAATGGTGTGGCAGAGAGAAAAAACCGCACCCTTGTTGAGATGACAAGAAAAATGCTTCAAACTAAGCATCTTACAAACACATATTGGGCAGAAGCAGTTCTAACAAGTGCATATATTATAAATAGAAGTCCAACTTCTAGTTTAGATGGTATCACTCCTTATGAAGGATGGTACGGCAAGAAGCCAAATGTAAAGCATTTCAGAGTCTTTGGTTCTTTAGCTTATGCACATATTCCAGAAGAGAAAAGAAAGAAGCTTGATCCCAAGAGTCAAGCCTGTATATTTTTAGGGTACTATGAATCCACAAAAGGATACAGACTTTACAATCCCAAGACCCATAAAATAATAATCTCAAGGGATGTAATTTTTGATGAAGGGGGAGAATGGGGTCACCAAAAATTTGTTGATGTAGGATCTAATTCTGAAAGTTCCTCACAATTACAGCCAAAGAATAGCAGTGGTACCCCACCACAAAGTCCTCATAAGGAATCTTCTTCGAGTACATCCAGTGGTACACCAAGTCCAAGAAAAACTCCTTTGAAGGCACCCCCGAATTCTTCGAAAAGATTTCAGAGATCTGTTAGTGCTCCAAGTCCTATGGATATTGATCCATATTCTCAAAGGAAAGAGACCAATAAAGGAAATAGAACACTACAAAGTCATCCATCTTCTCAAATGTTGGATAGGAATTTCCAACGAAGATACACTAGAAGTCAAGCTAGTGAGATGGATGACATATTATCCAGACTTGAAAATCTACACATGTTCGGAGATGATGAATCTCATGAACCAAGAGGAGATGTAGTCAATTATACTTTATTGGCTACTGCATAGCTAGACCCATCTAGCTATGAAAAGGCATGTACAAAAAATGTATGGCAAGATGCCATGAAAGAGGAGATATCCTCTATAAACAAGAATGATACTTGGGAGCTTGTGAAGCTTCCCAAAGGTAAAAAATGTGTTGGTTGTAAATGGGTCTACAAGACCAAGTTCAATGTTGATGGAAGCATTGAGATACATAAGGCAAGACTAGTTGCAAAAGGTTTTACTCAAAAATATGGTATTGACTATGAGGAAACCTTTGCTCTTGTAGCAATACAGGAGACAATTCGAACAGTTCTTTCCTTAGCTGCTCAAAAAGGATGGGCAATACAACACATGGATGTTAAAAGTGCATTTTTAAATGGATACTTAATAGAATAGGTGTATGTTCAGCAACCTCAAGGTTTCCAAGAACAAGGAAAATAGAACCTTGTTTATAAATTGAAAAAAGCACTTTATAGCCTCAAGAAAGCACCAAGAGCTTGGTACTCACGCATTGATGGCTATTTTAATGAGTTTGGATTCACTAAAAGCAAAAGTGAACCAAATTTGTACTACCTCAAGAATGGAACAGACATCCTCATAGTTTTCTTATATGTGGATGATCTCATATTTATGGGTAGTAATAATAAAATGAATATGGATTTCAAAAACTCCATGATGAATCAGTTTGAGATGAAAGATCTCGGGTTAATGCAATACTTCCTAGGCATGGAAGTACACCAATCAAAGAAAGGGATCTTCATATGTCAACATAAGTATGCTCGAGACATGATAAAGAAATTTTCCATGGAGCAGTGCAAATCACTTGCAACTCCAATAGGACATGGAATCCAACTGAGCAAAGATGATGGAGCACCAAAGGTTGACATGACCACTTTCAGGAGCATGGTTGGGAGTCTGATGTTTCTTACCAACACAAGGCCTGATATACAATATGTTGTTTCTCTAGTTTCAAGGTTTATGGCAAGTCCATCTGAGCTGCACCTTCAAGCAACTAAAAGAATTTTACGATATGTAAAAGGTACATTGGATTTTGGAATCCGTTACCACAAATGTAACTCAGTGAAGTTAGTTGGTTTTAGTGACAGTGATTGGGGCAGCAATATAGATGACAGAAAATCTACATCAGGGAACTGTTTTAGTCTAGGTTTAGAACTAATAACTTGGAGTTCCAAGAAACAATCTGTTGTAGCATTATCATCTACTGAAGCAGAGTATATCGCCATTACACATGCTAGTACTCAAGTCCTCTGGTTGAGGAAAATCCTTGAAGAGTGCTACATACCAAACCTAGCTGTCGACTAGGTTCTCCAAGTGAATAAAATTTCATATATATTAGCATAGTTGTTTCATTAATTGATTTTATCTCATCTTCTCTTTTTATTCATTGTGTAATCACACTTTGCCTTCACGGCAGGATCTGCCCTCCTAGTGGCCTGGTTATTTACATTTATCATTCTCGCTTCATCGATTTATGTTATTAATTCTTCATTATTTAGTTACAGTAACTATTGCTATTGAGATTACCAGCATTGAGTTCTGGAGGGTAAGGGATACCTTACCAAGTGGTATCAGATTTCAAATTTTGATCCTGAAGCACACAGCCATAGGCGTCATTGGCAGCATGCTACAGCCATTAGCAACTGTGATTCCACTGCAACCAATGTCCATCGGGCGCCATTGGTAGCATGCTACAGCCATTAGCAGTTGCGATTCCACTGCAGCCAATGTCCATCGACAGCACGCTACAGTCCGCAGCCATCCACAGGCAGCACTCAGCTCGTAGGCGGCCACTGTAGCAATTAACAGTCACCGAGCATTCGAAAATCTGGCGAAAATACCCTGCAATTCCTCCCGAAGCCGTTAGCCAATCAAATTCGCAATTTTATTCATATTTCCAAAAAAACTTAAGGTTTTTATTTTATTTTCGATGCTGACGTCAGTTAAAAAATTTTTTTCCTTCGTGGGTTTTGCTATTTATCCCACATTGGCAGTGTTTCATTTGCGAAAGGGTTTAAAAATTCAGAGTCACACCCTATACGTCGTGACTGTGGTCACACGTCGGGAGCTCCTCTGCATGTAGCAAATCCTTCGGCTCGCGTCTCGTGTCTTGTTCCGTCTGCTCGTCTCGTTGCGTCTCTTTCGTCTGCTCGTCTCGTGTCTTGTTCCGTCCGCTTGTCTTGTGTCTTGTTATGTCCATTCCGTCTACTCGTCATGTCTTGTGTCTTGTTCTATCGTGTCTCGTGTCTTGTTCTGTCTACTCATCTCATCTCGTCTCGTGTCTTGTTCCATCCACTCGTCTCGTGTCTTGTTTTGTTCGCTCGTCTCGTCTCGTCTCGTGTCTTATTTCATCCACTCATCACGTCTCGTGTCTCATTCTGTCCATGCATCTTGTGTCTTGTCCCATCCGCTCGTCGCGTCTCGTGTCTCATTCTATCCACGCATCGTGGTTCGTACGAATTCCTCGTGTCTTGGTCCTTCGGTCGTTTCGTCCCATTCTGTCGCCTATCACCGGTCCTCGTTGTCAGTTGGGTTCAGATAAGTTACACTAAAATCCGAAAGTCAAGGGTTAGTGTGCAATAAAATCCGCGTCGCAGTTGGAGCGACAGTTGAAGTGGAATCCAATTTTGTTTGCCGAATTCAACCAAATTTTTCCGAATTGGACGTTCAAGGATTACTAATCCGAAAAGTTTAAACAGTGCATGAGTAGAAGTTGGACCAAAGGACCTGACGGTCGACTATCAAGGTACAAAAAATTCTCCTTCTCCTTTCAAAATTGGTAGTTATAATCCACATCATCCACTGGTAGACCCTATGGCTACTAACCCTCCCCCAACTCACGAAAACATTACACAAGGAGACTCAAGTAACTCGGCCATTTCCACGGATGAAACTCTTCGACTCTTACTAGATGGTATGCGTGAAATTAGTCTCAACCTAAAAGACCTATTGGGCGCACAAAACCGACTTAACCCCAATACTAATCCCCAAAATCACTCCCATGAACAAAGGAATGAAGAAAATGATGACCAAGATGACGATTGGGAGCAGCAAAGAGGCGATACAGATAATTACGGGAATCGCTATCATAGACAGTGGTATAACCAAGGTCAGGAAAGGGATATGGGTTATCACCAACCGAGAGGCCCTAATAATTTTCCACGCATTGATATGCCCACTTTTGAGGGTCATGATCCTCGTGGTTGGATAGCCAAAATGGAAGGCATTCTCGACTTATACCAAATTAAGGATTTTGATAAAGTCCCTTTTGCTGCATCAAAATTAGGCACTGAGGCCTACCAATGGTTCGTATGGCTTAAGCGAGAGAAAGGAGCTACTATTAACTAGAGAAAATTCACTACCTATTTTTTAGAAAGATTTGATGAAGGAGCTACATCGTCATACATAGTCAGACTGTTATCTCTTAAACAAGAAGGATCGGTTAGCGAGTTCGTCTCGAAATTCACCAGTTTACTACCATACACATTAGACCTCAGTCCCGACATAGTGGTAGGAGCTTTTCGCAATGGATTGAAAGAAAATATTAGGGTGGAGGTGGACATTCAAAATCCAACCTCGCTGAACGATTGTATAAGAATAGCCAAGCTGGTTGAGAAGAGAATTCAGTTGTATGCACGACGTGAAACTTATAGTCGTCCTTCGTATCACAACAATTCCTTTCATAGAAATGATCAACCATCAAGATACTTTTGCTATAAATGTCGCACTCATCATCCCAGGGAACAAGCATGTGCCCAAAAACAAAACTTTCATATTGAATGCGATCAATATGAAGGAGAAGAGGAAGAAACTTACCACCAAGATGAACTTCTGCAAGAAGAACTACCAAGTACTCTAGAAGAGAAGGAAGAGGATACAATGGCGATCTCCGTGCATGCCCTCATGGGGTTAACCGCCCACCATACCATCAAGGTACCAGGGTTTCTCCACCATAAAAAGGTGAATGTGCTAATTGATTCCGACAGTACCCACAATTTTATCGACATCAAAACAGTCAAAGCTTTGAATTTATTCATTAACTCTTCCAACAAAGATAAATTCTAGGTTCTAGTAGCCAACGGGGTGAACGCGCAATGTGTTGGTAGAACATCTCAAGTTTCCATAAAAATGGGAACTTATACCTGGTTTGGATCCCTTTTCGTCATGAATTTAGGGAACTCTGATGTCATTTTGGGAGTTGAATGGTTGGAAACATTAGACACGGTTAGCTTCAATTTCAAAAAATTATTTGTGGAATGGAAGGAAAACGGACGAGTCATTCGCTTACAAGGCATTACTACTCCTCCATCACAAATGGTGAGCTCTCATAGTATGGAGAAGATGTTAAAAAAGGGTGGATATGGATTTATAGCTCAAATTAATTGTTTGGAAAAACAATCTCGAGCAACTTTGGATATTATTGCTTCAGATTTACGAGACATCGTAACAAATTACGAAGAGGTTTTCCAAGAACCTAAAGGATTACCACCTAAATGATCTCATGACCATGCCATCCATTTAATTCCAGGGAGTGTCCCACCTAACAATCGTCCTTACCGCTATCCTCAACCACAAAAGACAGAAATCGAACAGATCATTCAGGATCTGCTAGATCATGGAGTCATTCATCACAGCACTAGCCCTTATTCCTCACCTGTAGTTCTAGCTCGACGAAAAGATAACTCTTGGCGTATGTGTCCTGATTTTCGCTCTCTCAATAAACTCACTATCAAGGACAAATTTCCTATCCCTATCATAGATGACCTACTAGATGAGTTGCATGGTGCAAAATTTTTTACAAAATTAGACCTTCGCTCAGGATTTCACCAAATCCGTGTCAGAGATGAAGATATTCCAAAAATTGCTTTTCGTACTCATGAAGGTCATTACGAATTTTTGGTCATGCCTTTTGGTCTCACCAATGCACCATCCACATTCCAAAGTCTCATGAACCAAGTGTTTCGTCCACTCCTTCGTAAGTTTGTGTTAGTTTTTTTTTATGACATTCTCATATATAGCAAGACATGGAAGGACCATTTACATCATGTGGATAAAGCCCTTCACATTTTACACAGAGAAAATTTATTTGTCAAACGTTCCAAATGTTCATTTGGTGTCCAAGAAGTTGAGTATCTTGGTCATATAGTTTCACATGAGGGCGTCAAAGTCGACCCCAATAAGATTAAGGCAATTCAAGAGTGGCCTTTACCTAAAACCATCAAGAAACTTCATGGTTTTTTGGGTCTCACGGGCTACTATCGCAAGTTTGTACGAAATTATGGTAAGATTGCAGCACCTCTCACAACACTCACAAAGAAGGATGCTTTTCGTTGGTCGAAAGAGGCCACTCAAGCCTTCGAAGCTCTTAAGAAGGCCATGTGTACAACTCCAGTTTTAGCAACTCCCAATTTTCACAAACCATTTATTATCGAATGTGATGCATCGAGAACAGGAATTGGGGCTATATTAATGCAAGACGGTCATCCATTGGCATTTGAAAGTAAACAGCTATCGGGGAAAAATTTGGGAAGATCAACATACGAAAAAGAAATGTTGGCTATTCTTCACGTGGTAGAAAAATGGAGACACTACCTAATCAGTAGCCGCTTCATTATAAAAATAGATCATAGTAGTCTCAAACATTTTCTTGAGCAAAGGTTTTCCTATCCAGAACAAAATAAGTGGTTAACCAAACTATTGGGTTATGATTTTGTTATCGAATATAAGAAGGGGAAGGAAAATGTAGCCGTCGATGCGCTATCCAGGAAATATGAAGACGAAGTAGTCATTAATGCTATTTCAGGGCCTTGCTCCCAATGGGTGAATCAATTACAAGATGAATGGTTGTCCAATAGCGAAACTGCTCAAATAATTCAAGAATTATCTATAGGGTCCTCTAAACACCCTTTGTTCTCTTATGAAGATAAAATCCTCCGGAAGAAGAACCGCATTTACATTCCACACAACTCAGAACTCAAATCGAAGATCCTCGACGAATCGCACGCCTCTCCATCAGCGGGACATTCAGGATTTTTGAAAACATATTTAAGGATCAAACAATCATTTTGTTGGAAAGGATTAAAAGTCGAAGTCAAACAATGGGTAGCAGAATGCAAAGTTTGCCAGCGCAATAAAGGAGAAACAGTCAAGTCACCAAGGTTGTTACAACCATTACCCATCCCTGAACGTCAGTGGGAACATATATCCATGGATTTTATTGAAGGTATTCCAAAGTCAAAAGGTAGGACAGTAATCTTTGTAGTCATAGATCGGTTATCCAAATACGCTCACTTCCAGGCTTTACAACATCCATTTTCCGCAAGCAAGGTGGCAAAGGTATTTATGGATTCAATTTTCAAATTACATGGTATGCCAAAAAATATTGTCAATGATAGAGATCCCATCTTCACTAGTAACTTTTGGCAAGAATTATTTCGACTTAGTGGTACCAAATTGAACATGTCCTCAGCTTACCATCCCCAGACAGATGGTCAAACAGAAGTAGTTAACAAATGTTTGGGTACGTACTTACGATGTTTTGTTCAAGATAAACAATATCAATGGAGCCAATGGCTAGCAATGGCAGAATGGTGGTACAACACTTCTTACCATTACTCAATTAAGATGTCTCCCTTTGAAGCATTGTATGGAACCAAGCCTCCAATTGTAGCAGATTACGTACCAGGTTCATCCAAAGTAGCCAAAGTGGATGATTGGTTTCAACAAAGGCAGTCTACACTCACCATACTCAAAGAGAATTTATTCCAAGCACAAAATCGCATGAAACAACAACAAGACTTGCACCGAACAAACTTTTAATGTCGGTGACAAGGTTTTCCTAAGGTTGCAACCTTACAAACAAGCATCGTTAAGGATAAAGACCAGTCAAAAGTTGGCTCCACGATTCTATGGTCCTTACAAAATTGTGCGCCGCATTGGAGAAGTAGCCTATCAGTTAGAGCTACCTTCATCATCACGAATACACCCGGTATTTCATGTTTCATGTCTCAAAAAAGTAATTGGTCAGAAAGTGCAAAGTCAATCAGAATTACCAATGCTCGATGAGGAAGGACGCATACATCTCCAACCTGAAGATATATTACAACACAGAATATGAAGACTAAGATCACGCCAGATTCAAGAATTTCTCATCAAATGGCAAGACCTACTAGAGGAAGATGCCACATGGGAACATGAAAGTATTTTCCAGACATTTCCAGCTTTGAGGACAAAGCTTTCCGAGGAGGGGAGTCATGCTACATACCAAACCTAGCAGTCGGCTAGGTTCTCCAAGTGAATAAAATTTCATATATATTAGCATAGTTGTTTCATTAATTGATTTTATCTCATCTTCTCTTTTTATTCATTGCGTAATCACACCTTGCCTTCACAGCGGGATCTGCCCTCCTAGTGGCTTGGTTTTTTACATTAATCATTCTCGCTTCACCGATTTATGTTATTAATTCTTCATTATTTAGTTACAGTAACTATTGCTATTGAGATTACCAGCATTGAGTTCTGGAGGGTAAGGGATACCTTACCAAAGAGATTGGCAAAATTCAAAGTGGTCCAACAAAATTGAATTGTGATAATATTAGTGCCATTCAAATGGCATATAATCCTATCCACCACAAAAGATCAAAATATTTTGATATGAAGTATCACTTCATACGAGATATGGTGGAACAAAAGATTTTTGAGCTTAAATATTGTAACACTTTGGATAACATTGCTGACATATTCACCAAAGCAATGGATAAAGCTCAATTTATAAAGCTGAGAGAATGTATAGTCAATCCTCTCAACTTTAAGGGGGAGAATGTTGGAAATTAGTAAGTTTTGGACCTTACCTTTTTACCTCGTGGACGGCGAATTTTGGACGGCATGGGCGGCAGAGAGAGTTCAATTTCAATTTCCTTTCCTCTTTTCCTCCCTATTTTCTTTCTCCCTATTATCTTCCCCTAAGTTAGGATTATGGTTTATTTTATCTTTATTTAAACCTTGTAACCTATTGTTTTATGTTAATGATTAATGAATATTATTTTCGACTCCTTTGGTTTCTAACCCTAAGCTCCTAATTTCAATAAGTAGAAAATGAGGAAATTGTTGTTGGATATGATGAAGTGTTTCCCATGTAGCATCTTTAGAAGGTAGGCCTCTCCATTGAATAAAAAGCTCAATGATAGTGTGATGTCGAATTTGGTGAACACGATGATCTAGGATAGCTTCAGGTTCAACCATGAGTGCCCCATCCTTTGTGAACTCATGGAGTTGAGTTTGTGTAGTGATGTGTGTGCCAACTACTGGTTTAAGGCAAGATACATGGAACACAGGATGAATTTCGAAAGATTTTGGTAACTCAAGTTTATAAGAAATGGGTCCAATGCATTGTAGAACTTTATAAGGGCCATAAAATTTGGGAGCTAACCTTTGGGAACCATTTATTTTTAGAGAAGTTTGGTGATAAGGTTAAAGACAAAGGAATACCATATCTCCTTCTTGAAAATCTCACTCGATCCGATGTTGGTCCGCTTGCTTCTTCATACGATGTTGTGTGATGTGTAGATTATCTTTGAGAAGGTGAATAATATTATCTCAAGTAGAAAGTTCCATCTCCACTACTGGCACATTGGTATTTCTTATAATATAAGAGGTAATGGATGGTGGTACTTGGCCATATAAATATTCATATGGGGTCATCTTAATGGCAGTGTGATATGAGGTATTATACCACCATTCGGCTAAAGGGAGCCATTTAACCCAGTAAAGGTGTTGAGTAGAAATAAAACAGCATAGGTAAGTTTCCAAACATTTATTAACAACTTTGGTTTAACCGTCAGTTTGGGGATGGTAAGAGGAACTCATATGAATTTAAGTGCCCTAGATTTTAAACAATTCTCTCCAAAAATTGCTAGTGAATATGGGATAACGATCACTAACTATAGTAGAAGGCACGCCATATAATTTAAAGATATTATCAAGAAAATTTTGGGTGATGGTACTAGTTGTATAAGGGTAAGCCAAGGGGTAAAAATGAGCAAATTTAGATAAGCGATACACCACAACTATAATAGTAGTTTTACCGACAAATTTTGGAAGGTCGTCAATAAAATCCATGGAAATATCAGTCCATGTTTTGGTCGGAATAGGGAGAGGTTGAAGAAGACCTAGAGTACCTATTGTCTTTCCTTTTTGTCTTTGGCAAGTCTCACATTCATTCACAAATTTTTTGATATATTTTTTCATACCTACCCAATAAAAATATTTGGCCACTCGTTTATAAGTTTTGAGGAATCCAGAATATCCTACAATAGGTGGGGCATGTATCTTGGAGGACTTTTATTCGATATGAGGAGGTGGGTGATAGGACAAGATGCCCTTTGTACCTAAGTATGCTATTATTCCAAGAGTAGTGAGGCTTTCTTGTGGGGTCTTGTTGTATTTATTGAATTAATGTTTGTGTCGTGGGATCATTAAACCATTCTTCGGTTACTTGGTCTATCCATTTGGGAATAGGAGAGGAAAGGGCGTGTAATTGGGGTATTTCTTCAAATTTCCTTGAAAGTGCATCAGCGGCCATGTTATCCTTTTATTTTTTATATATGATTTCATAGTCATATCCTAATAGTTTAGTAACCCACTTTTGTTGTTCAAGAGTGGATATGCATTCCTCAAGAAAATACTTTAGACTATGATGGTCAGTTTGAATAATGAAATTTTTATCGACAAGGTAAGCTCTCCAATGTTGAATTACATGAATAATAGCTAAAATCTCTTTTTCATATGTGGAATGTACCTGTTGGTCATGAATCTGCCACAGGAAAGGATTTTTACAATTGCGCCCTAGACCCGGCCAACATTGAAAGGCTGGAAGCAAGAAATGGCTCCCAGACCAATCTCCAGAGTGGGCTGGTTCCCTTCACTACTCAAAAAATGGGTTTAAGATAGGGTTGCTGGAAAGAGATTTAAAAGGTTGCAGAAAGAAATGGGAAATATGGCCATAGGCCAAAGTGATGGGATCAAAAAAACAACAGCAGGAAACTACAAACGCAACAATAGCAAGTAACATAAGAAATCAGCTTCATCCTCGCACAATCACATGCCGCAAATCCCTCCAAACCCACATTCCAGGAATTGTACCCTAACCACAGTATTTAAATCCAGTATGCATAATTTAAATGTAATAGCAATGCAGGAGTACGAATGCTATTAGAAATGCAAAAAACAGAAAGCAAATTCATCCATGCGACGCTTGAAAAATTAGAAGTCGATCCTTGTATTCCCGCAAATACAATTCCAGTTTCTAGCAGCAAGTTTTTCCAACCTTTGTAAATGAGAATTACATTGGTTTTTATAGAGGTCCGTCCTCTTTGCAGCATTAAAAACGTAAAACCAACTTCCTCGTGATCTACAATAATATCTTGAAAATCAGGAACACGATCCCCTTAATAGCGGCCTCGAGGAAATAAAAATTAAATACCATGAAACGTTCGCGGCCCTTCATTAAATTCGTTTCTTTTAAACATGTGCATGCAATTGTTAGCTCCATCCACGAACAACAACTTTGAACCAATAAACCCTTTAATTTTGGTGGCCTGGGCACTCTTTGACCTTAACCGCATTGGAAATCCGCAAATTATTAAATTCGGGTCAGCATTAAATCGTCGAAACCCAAAAATATCTCCTCGACCGTTCATACTGCACTTGGCGGGAAAACTGTGCAGGTCGCGAAATCGCGACATGTTTTTGTGCCGTACGCTTTGACCACCGTTGACCCACGAAAATGGCACATGTAGCGATTTCGCTACGTCTCCGGCTTCCTCTTCGCCATCGCAAGCTTGCTCCGCGAAAACGGAACATGTAGCGATTTCGCTACATGTTTCGTCGTTAGCTCCTCCCTGCGCTCTGCCCCGCGAAAACGGAACATGTAGCGATTTCGCTACATGTTTCTTCTCGTCGTATCAATCGCCATTTTTCGTCGCGATTCGCTGACATGTCAGCGACGCACTAAAAGATTTTAACTTTGTTCCTCTGAAGCCGCCAGTGTCGCGATTCGCTGACATGTCAGCGAATCGCTGCAAGTTTTCGACTTAATGCTTTTGATGCCGACCGACCCGCGATTCCGGAACATGTCGCGATATCGCGACGGTTCCGCCCAACCTGCCTGCGTTGACTGCGTTGACCGCGATTCTGCGACATGTCAGCGCATCGCTACAGTTTTCGGACTTAGTTATTTTTTGCTCATTTTTTCTCCTTTTTTCACCCAAGCTGCATCAAAGCTGATATCAAATGTCAGATTTCCAACAATACACTAATGCATTAATCAATGAGAATCAATGTGGCAAAAATGCCAACATTCTTGGCGGCTCGCGGGGTATACAGCTCGCTGTATGCAAGAATCCAGGCCTTAGTCCATTGGGCACAAAGTCATATCCGAACAGAAGCTGGCTGCTGCAATACATGTTCTGCTGAAAAATTGAAACTGGAAAAAACCTGCATATAACTGATTATGAAACGACTAATGGAACGCGATGATGGAGTGAGCTCTTGCGATTGCGCAAGCGGTGACTGCAATGGAGTGATATGAAAATGAACGAAGTTATGGAGTGGGAATGGAACTAGAAAAGCTGTGAAATGAAATGAACTAGACTGTTAGCAAATGCGAAAAAAACTAAACTTAGAGGAAAGGGATAAGAAGGGACGGGGAAAAATAGAAAAGGGAAAAAGAAACAACAGCTGTGGCTTATTTTGTTTTAATGCAGAAGAAAAAGAAGGAAGAAGATGAAGAAAGGAAAGAGAGGAAACGGGGAAGGGAAAAGAAGAAAGTTCTAGAAAGCCACCAAACTGTTGGGAGGAGAAAAACAAAGGAAAACAAGCATCTACGGCTCGCAGGCAACAAGAGCCGAGATGAACAAATAAAAACAATACCACTTTTTTTTTTTTTTTTTTTTTTCTTTTTTTTTTTTTTCAAAATACTATATACAATAATTCACGACATGATTGGCATGTCGCCACCAGACATCCAATCTCAGAATGTTATCCGGTAAATCTGCAATGTCCCGACCAGATCTGATCATACTTAAGTTGGTCCTTGAAATTGGGCTGGCTCCTTCCTGAAGTTCTCCATGGTGCGAATAGGATGCAATGCAGCAGATTATCCTTCTTACTAGTACCCATATGGAGGACTTCTTCAAGTGTTGGATGTAGTAGCTGGAACCAACACCACCACTCTGCAGACTTTACTGGCTGTGGGCTGAGTACAGGCTCCTCTAACTCCTTAATGTGATCACAGGGCTCTTCAAGTGAGAACTCTGATTCTGGGATCCCCTCAGGCTCTAGAATTTGCACTTGTTTTCTACTTGGCTCATCTCCTGATGAAAACTGCAAGCAACCATATTGTTCATTGCTGGAAAAGTGCTTGCATGTCCCAATCCTTGACTTTGGACAAGATCTGTCCCTTGAACTCCACATGGCTGCATCTCAGGGATCTGCTCAGTATAAGGGATCTGGCATGAAAAATACTGTGCAGGGTAAACAGGAGTAGCAACCACCAAAGAAGGTAATGGAGTTTCTTCCCACGGTGACTTTCTTGATAAGAGCAATAGCTGTTCCGCTCGCACTGCTTCCTCAAATATTTGTGGGAACCGTTGTTCACCTGACTGCAGCAAAAAGAGACCTATGTCAGAATTAAAAGCTCGAACATAAAAGAGGTGGGCCTGGGTGGGTGATGGACGGATCTTCTCTGGAATTCTCTTCCAACTTATCAAGAATCGGACATTGAAGTCCGTGATGCTCTCTTGAGGTGCTCTCTTGATGTACATGAAAAATTGGTAGAGATCCAAAGAACTATAGAAAGGATCTTCGTCAAATCTTTTGATCAGTGCTCCCGCTAGATCATCCCATGAGCTGATGCTTTGACATTTGAGCAATCGGTACCACTGCAATGCTCTTCCTTCCAAATACTGAACCAGAAGTCAGATCATGACATCCTCGTGTTCTATGACATGGATCATGGACAGAATAGCAATAGCTTCAACATGTGCCAGACCCATGCCTTCGGTACCATCATATTTTTCCAGGTTCTTCAGGGCACCTTCAGGAATTTCATGCCAAAATTGGAGATTCAGAGGGCCAAGATCATCCCATCTAGGAAAAACCCTCGCCTTTGTGGCAGTGGTCTGCGGAATCACGACCATCGCCATTAAGTCAGAGTCGCCAGATGAACATTCTTTGAACTTTTTTTTTTTTTTTTTTAATTTTAAACTAAAACAGGCGTCCACGAACAGATCTTCAACTCAGCAAAGTCGCCAGATGAACTTACAAATCTCCGCTATGAGGTCAAGACAGCTCATCAAATCTTGAGGCCTCCGGGTGTTAAAAGCGTGCCAAAACTGTTGGCACCGGTGGGGTTATCACTTTGGAAAATTATGCGTATCCCACCGATTATGAATTCTTGGAGACAGAAACAGTCTGTCCCACCGGGCGTGCCAAAAACTGTTGGTCACGAATCTGCCACAGGAAAGGATTTTTACAATTGCGCCTAGACCCGGCCAACATTGAAAGGCTGGAAGCAAGAAATGGCTCCCAGACCAATCTCTAGAGTGGGCTGATTCCCTTCACTACTCTAAAAATGGGTTTAAGATAGGGTTGCTGGAAAGAGATTTAAAAGGTTGCAGAAAGAAATGGGAAATATGGCCACAGGCCAAAGTGATGGGATCAGAAAAACAACAGCAGGAAACTACAATCGCAACAACAGCAAGTAACATAAGAAATCAGCTTCATCCTCGCACAATCACATGCCGCAAATCCCTCCAAACCCACATTCCAGGAATTGTACCCTAACCGCAGTATTTAAATCCAGTATGCAGAATTTAAATGTAATAGCAATGCAGGAGTACGAATGCTATTAGAAATGCAGAAAATAGAAAGCAAATTCATCCATGCGACGCTTGAAAAATTAGAAGTCGATCCTTGTATTCCCGCAAATACAATTCTAGTTTCTAGCAGCAAGTTTTTCCAACCTTTGTAAATGAGAATTACATTGGTTTTTATAGAGGTCCGTCCTCTTTGCAGCATTAAAAATGTAAAACCAACTTCCTCGTGATCTACAATAATATCTTGAAAATCAGGAACACGATCCCCTTAATAGCGGCCTCGAGGAAATCAAAATTAAATACCATGAAACGTTCGCGGCCCTTCATTAAATTCGTTTCTTTTAAACATGTGCATGCAATTGTTAGCTCCATCCACGAACAACAACTTTGAACCAATAAACCCTTTAATTTTGGTGGCCTGGGCACTCTTTGACCTTAACCGCATTGGAAATTCACAAATTATTAAATTCGGGTCAGCATTAAATCGTCGAAACCCAAAAATATCTCCTCGGCCGTTCATACTGCACTTGGCGGGAAAACTGCGCAGGTCGCGAAAACGCGACGGGTCGCGAAATCGCGACGGGTCGCGAAATCGTGACATGTTTTTATGTCGTACGCTTTGACCACCGTTGACCCGCAAAAATGGCACATGTAGCGATTTTGCTACGTCTCCGGCTTCCTCTTCGCCATCGCAAGCTTGCTCCGTGAAAACGGAACATGTAGCGATTTCGCTACATGTTTCGTCGTTAGCTCCTCCCTGCGCTCTGCCCCGCGAAAATGGAACATGTAGCGATTTCGCTACATGTTTCTTCTCGCCGTATCAATCGCCATTTTTTGTCGCGATTCGCTGACATGTCAGCGACGCGCTGCAAGATTTTAACTTTGTTCCTCTGAAGCCGCCAGTGTCGCGATTCGCTGACATGTCAGCGAATCCCTGCAAGTTTTCAACTTAATGCTTTTGACGCCGACCGACCCGCGATTCCGGAACATGTCGCGATATCGCGACGGTTCCGCCCAACCTGCCTGCGTTGACTGCGTTGACCGCGATTCTGCGACATGTCAGCGCATCGCTGTAGTTTTCAGACTTAGTCATTTTTTGCTCATTTTTTCTCCTTTTTTCACCCAAGCTGCATCAAAGCTGATATCAAATGTCAGATTTCCAACAATACACTAATGCATTAATCAATGAGAATCAATGTGGCAAAAATGCCAACAGTACCAAATTATTTATAGAAAATGCCTTGCTAGTAAAAGCCAAGGGTATTTCATTTTGTATGAGAACAGTGCCTATTCCTAATCCTGAAGCATCGCTTTCAATTATGAATGGTTTAGAAAAATATGGCATGGCTAATACAAGAATGGTACACATGGCATTTTTAAGGTGGTAAAAGGATCGTCAGCTTTTGAGGACCAAATAAAAGCATTATATTTTAGTAGAGTTATCAATGGGGCTGCGATTTTCCCATAATATTTGACAAATTTATGATAGTACCCTGTTAATCCTAAAAAACCATGCAAGCCTTTCATGTTTTTTGGGATAGGTAATTTTTTTACATCTTCAATATTATGAGGATCCACTTTAACTCCTTATTTAGAGACAATATGTCCGAGATATTCAATTTCTTGTTGTTCGAAGGAACATTTTGATCTTTTTGGCATATAATTGGTTGTCCTCCAATATTTTCAATGCCTGGTCTAAATGACGCAAAATATTTTCCCATGTTTTGCTATAAATAAAAATGTCATCAAAGAAAACTAAAATAAATTTTCAAAGGAAAGGGTGGAATACCTAGTTCATTAAACTTTAAAATGTAGAAGGGGCGTTGGTAAGACCGAATGGCATAACCATAAACTCATAATGCCCTTCATAAGTGCGAAAGGCAATTTTCAAAATATCACTTTCCTTTACTCAAATTTTATGGTAACCTGATCATAAATCTAATTTTGAAAAATATGTAGCTCCATGTAGCTCATCTAATAATTCGTCGATGACAGGGATGGGAAATTTATCTTTGATGGTTAGTTTGTTAAGGGTGCAGAAATCAATGCATAGGCACCACGACCCATCTTTCTTTCAAACTGATAAAATGGGAGAGGAGTAAGGTGGTATGAACCTAGGGTTCCTAGCACAAATAAGTTGATAAATAAATAAATAAATAACCTAAAACTAAAAGAATCGCTTTTGTATTGTCGTGAAGTCCTTTCAATGTTTTAATAAATGGTTTATATTATAATTCATGGATATCCCAAAAGTTATGATTGTATAATATATTATACCCCTTTTAGGTTATGAGTGAAGAGTCACAACCCTAATGTTAAAATAATATAATAATTAATATATAATTAATTATTATATTATTTTATATTTTAACCATAAAATATACAATTTATATTATTATTATTATTATTATAAATGTATGTTAGGATAGGATCCTAACATTCCACCCCTCTTGAAAAACGGCTTTGTCCTCAAAGCGATGGAAATATTTTCGCCAACTTCGTCTCATAATAATCGTTGCGAGTGGATTATCTTTGAATGGAGCATTTGCCTCCCAAAATTTTGAGTCTTCTCTAATTCAAGTTAGTGCTGGTATGCATAATATGCCTTCATTTCATAAGTCCGTAGTGCTTGTAGTATGTAGCTTGTAGCTTATGATATGGCTAGAGACTCAATGTGTCTCCAATATGTATAAGAGGTCTTTAATGCAAATATTAATAATTATCTTCTCCAACATTGATGCTTTGAGACGTAATGTTCTTCTCTAGTCTTCAAACAAGTTGCAATTAGGTTAATGGTGGTGGCACCTTTTGTTGCAACGTTCAAGGTGCGATGATGAAGATGACATTACGTCTTAGCGTGCATCCCTTTGCTAATGCTCTAATATGGGTATTACTCTTTTCTAGGTATTTGAACGTTTTAAAACAAGTATTATATTCTGGAAATATTTTTGAACGTTTTAAAACAAGTATTATATTATGGAAATATTTCTGAAATGTAAGTTCAAAAGTCATTGTGGAATGCCTTTCCTTCCCCATGCACATGGCCCATGTCACCGCAGATAAAAACACTCAAAGAAAATTAAATAGTGAAGCATGTTACGCATAGCGACTGGAGGGATATCTGCTTGAGCTCCGTGAAAGGCACGGCAAACGATTGTGTAGACACAAATGAGAACAATGAGTGTCACCAACAACACAACATCATCTATTCTCCATTCCCTTTGTTGTCATGTAGAAGCATTAAAATATCTTGCTTTACATCATCAATGCCATTGGCATTTGGAAGGGAACACCTTCCCTGATCTTCTAATTAATTAAAATTAACTTGCTCACTGAATTATACCAGATAATCAAGTAGATAAAGAGTACGCAGAAGTAATTGATAACAATAATAAGAATGTGATTCGCCACTTGAGGTGGGCTCACCCTGTGCGAGAACGCAAATGATAAATTGAGAAAAATATAAAAAGATAAGATGATCTGAATTAATGAAACACTATGCTAATAAATATGAAATTTTATGCATTTGGAGAACCTAGCCGACGGCTAGGTTTGGTATGTAGCAACATTTATGACATCAAGTGGCATTGGCTTAACATCACCAAGCTGATTCAGAGAAGTAGGATTCAGTTATTGTTGTAGATCACTCCATATTTAGCATGAAATTGTATGGCTTCCAAGTTTAAAATCTGAAAGGGAGTTTTCCTGTAATCTTGAGAGCTCACCATTTCGGGCCAATTCCAGACAAATTGTAGCGGATAGTTGATGGAGTGTTTGATGTAAAAATTTTTACAGATAAAGCATGCTTTACAAATGGATATCTAGTTGGCATTATTAACCTTCTCCGGTTCATCTCTTTTTTATAAATAGGCAACGCGGAGAGCATCAACACCCACCCACTTATTGCTTTAAATTTGATGTATCAGCCATCTTCCCCTTTCACTGTATTCACTAACTCCATACGTACGACCTATTCACAACATCCCTAATTGTAATTGTAATTGTACTTGTGAGAAGACATGACCTGTGTGAGTGGTGATCTTCTCGCAGAAATTTTAGGCCGTGTGGATGGCGTATCACTTGCTAATGCAGGACTTGTATGTTCAGAATTTTGGTCCACTGTAAGCCAGGAGTGTTTATGGGAAGATAAATGCCTCGTAATCTTTTAATAAATCAATTTTCCACCTTATAAAACATAACTATTGAGGGAAAGTGGAAATTTATATATCACCTTTTCACTTGAATATTTTGACTATAGAAATAATTCAAAATCTTATGCTCCCTTAATGTTACATCTTCTGCATGGCATAGAAACTGACCCAGTTCAAATGACCTAAAGCAAGGTGCACATATACTATTATATTGGATAATACTTTTTATAAGCTTTGAGACCATTTTTTCCCTTCATGATGATTATGTTATGTGGTATTTTCTATTAGCACTAATTTTGGCCGATTGGAGTTACCCATATGAAGGAGGAAATATTCAAGGAGCCGCATAAATTTGGTCCATCATGTTTTGAAAAGCTTGTTCCACCCTATAACTTCATTCTGTTTGGAGGAGGACCTCGCATGTGTCCTGGGTATGAATTTCTAAAGACGAAGACGCTTATATATTTACACCATTTAGTATTTAAAATACAGGTGGTTTCTGGTGAATCTAGACGAAAAATTAATTTGTGAGCCATTTGTTCTTCTCGAGATGGGATTGCCTATTAAGCTTCAGTCGAGGGACAAGTAATGAAGCGGGTATCATATTGTCACCTAGGCTTCATGTCAAGTAGCTCCTCCATGTGATGCTTTAACAAATGTTGCACTGGTGACACGTGCAACAACTCCTTCCTAAGATGATAATGTATGCATTTTTTTTTTTGATATCTTCTTCGAATTCGGCCATGTCTCCAGCGGATCCCACTTGCTCTTGGGACTCTACATTCTTGTGGTTAAGCAAATCATAATTTGTGCTTTCAATATCCTATCTGGTTGATGCGTTTTCAAGTATTTGTTTGAATAAGGATGACTGAAACAAAAGGCTCAGGGTCGTTGAAAATGAAAGTCTTTGATGTCTATTGGCTTTACTGTTACTCGTACCATAAACCGAGGTTCAAATTTTTTCTTTGTTGCCATAAGCACATATAATGATAATAAGGTTGTTTATTTTAGAAATAACATGTCCTTTGATCACAGTTTAGCAAAATGCAAGTAGCTCCAATTTGGAATCCCCAGACTTCTAACAGTAACATCCTTATATATTGAGACATATAAAGAGGTTTTTCAAGTTGATCTGGCTATCTTTCTATCCTTGGGTTCTTTTGATGGAAATTTTTCCTATCCAGCTACATTCTCTTTATGATCTTCGACCATTTTGCAGCATGTAATCATCCTTAAAGCTCTCATCGAGCCGTGGTATGTGTGGTGTAGTTGACCCTCTTGCTTTCTAACCAGTTCATGTGATGTTATTCCTATACAAGCTATCTATTTCCAGAGACATATTTCTAAGTTATAATTTCCTTCCACTTTAATACTTCTTCTTATAGAACTTCCCACGTTCTTGGTCAATGACCAATGTTTACAGCCAAACTTGTAAAACATATATTAGAAGAATAATAGTGGCAAAATAAAAAATACCACGTCTTACAAAGGAATAAAATTCCACTTCCATTTCAAAAACCCATTGCACCATTATATTTAATGGATTATGGAGGTAAGGCAATGGTGTTGAGGTCAGCTGCAATGGAAAATCAACTTGCCACAAATTATCATTGCAATTATAAAAAACACAAACTAAAAGTTAGATAAAACTTCCATATTTGCCTAATAAAATCTGCCAAAGGTTAGGACAATGATAAACATATATAATTAAACCCAAGAATTAGGCATTGGCATAACCGTCCACCTGCAGTATTTATCAGAATAATAATACAGACCTTGTCTTTCACTATGAACATATGCTATTGATATTTGAACAAAAGCGGAAGCCTTTTTTAGCATCTTGCAAACTTTAGGATTGTGCATACTGCTCGTCACGGTTGTGATAGCTTCCGAGTTAAAAACTATATAATCCTTTTGCATATTGTTCATCAATAGTTGATAGATAGTATGAAAGTTTTTTTTTTATCAATATTTTTAATGCACACTTACTTTGTTGTCAACCTCAACCGCTATTGTCTACATTACAATGTAATCTAAATGATTGCTTAGGATTAAGTCACATTGCCTTCCTGGAAATTGGAGCTAGTCCAAGTGTTACCATTCATTAAGTCACATTGCCTTCCTCTAGATTAGTTTTTATTGGAGGAGAGGTTTAATTAAAACAAAATGGTGGTGGCCAAGCGGAGGGCGAGTAGCAGCAGGAAAATTTATTTTACCATTGCTTACTACACCTTCCTTTTTAGTAAGTTGTTTTAGCAATGAAAATAAAATTCCAACACCCTGCTGGAAAGATGCAAAAGAAGCAAAACTATATTCTTTGAAATATTGTTGCTTCTGAGAAGTATTAGACTTTAAAACTAGAGGTGCAACAGGTGGAGGCTCGAGAACAATGTTGTCATTTTTTAACTTGACCTTGCTCAAATTAGTAGCAATGGATCTGATTTTCTTGCATTGCAGATCTATAAAACAAAATTTTTGCAAACCTTCCTCTTCTCCCTTGTGCACTTCATTTAAAATAAAATTTACTTTTTTAGGGTTTTCACTATTTTTTTTCGAAAGTGCATTTTGTATTTTTTGAAAATCTATTGCTATGGCTTCGGGTTCTTCCGCAAAGTTTTTTTTTAGGGTTTTCATTTTCTTCATTCTCGAAAGATGCAATGGATACCACCTGAGATTCCCTGGCTATGGGCTCCTCCTTTACCTTGGATTCCATGGCTATGGTCTCCTCCTCTATGGTCTCCTCCTCTTGCATTTCCATTAAATACTATATAATACGATCAAAATGTTTCATTTGTTTATTTTATTTTTGTTCAATCATTCTTCTAATTTCTGCAATGTCATTTTTCATTTCCTTGACCAATATAGTCGGATCCATAAGGCTCTGATACCAGATGGTAGGAACCTAGGGTTCCTAACACAAATAAGTTGATAAATAAATAAATAAATAACCTAAAACTAAAAGAATCACTTTTGGATTGTCGGGAAGTCCCTTCAATGTTTTAATAAATGTTTTATATAATATTTCATGGATATCCCAAAAGTTATGATTGTATAATATCTTATACCCCTTTTAGGTTATGAGTGAAGAGTCACAACCCTAATGTTAAAATAATATAATAATTAATTATTATATTATTTTATATTTTAACCATAAAATATACAATTTATATTATTATTATTATTATTATAAATGTATGTTAGGATAGGATCCTAACATAAGGACTCACACTAGGTCTAATAACCCCTGCCTTTAGTAATTCTTGTACTAGTTTTTCAATTTTCATTTTCTATAGATAAGGGTATCGGTAAGGTCAAATATTAGGGGTTTGATGCCTAGAAGTTGAATGGCATGATCATGGCTACATGGAGGGGGTAACCCTTTTGGTTAATTAAATACTTGATAATGGCATGCTAGAAGTTGTTGTAAATCGAGCACTTTTGGTTGTTCTTCATTTATAGGTTGGATGGAAAATAATTGTGCAATCATACCTTTTCCTCCTTTATGAATAATTTTCTCCATTCTATGGGAAATTACGATTTGTGGAAGGGCCTAATTTTAAAACTTTTAATAGTATATGTTTGGTCCTTTTGTGTGAATTGCATCCACAAGTCTTCAAAATCCCATTGGATTGTGCCAAGTGTTTGTAACCAATGTACTCCTAGGACGATATTGCATCCTCCTAAGGGCAGTACATATATGTCCCCTTTCATATTATAATCACCCATAGTGAGTTTAATATGTTGACACTTTCCTTTACATGCAATCCTTTCTCCATTGCCAATCATGACTTCAAAGCTATTACAAGGATGTATAAAACAATTGGCTTGTTTTGTCACCCTTGGGTCAATAAAATTATGCGTGTTGTTGGATTCCATAAACATAGTGAGATTTTGTTTTTTAAAGTTCCCTTTGAATTTCATAGTTTGTGGGGAGGCAAAACCAACAAGGGCATTAAAAGAGATTTCTGGTGTGTCTTGTGTGTTATCCTCGGGTGTATCCGACACCACTTCCACCTCAATATTATCCTCTTCTTTTGAACCACAATGATCAATTGTATCCATAATATATAGTTTTGGCATAATACATTTGTGATTGGGGATAAATTTCTCATCACAATGAAAACAAAGGCCTTTTTCTCTTATTTCCTTCATCTCTTTAGGGATTATATGTTTAATAGGTAATCCTATTAAGTTTTGGTGTGGTGTAATCATTCAATGATTTCCCGATAGGTGGTCTTCCTAGTCAACATTGGTTATTGAATTTCTCTTTCGCTATTTGGGCTAGCATGATAGTCTCCATCATGTCAGTGGAGTTGAGAATTTGTACTTCTAATTGAATGTCCTCATTTAAGCCAGTGATGAAACAACTTTAGAAGAATGAGGCATTTAGCCCTAATATAAGATTTGCCAATTTTACAAATTGAGATTTGTATTCTTGCATTGTAGTGGTTTGGTAGAGTTTGGTAAGGGCTCCCATGAAATCTTTGAATTTAGTAGGGTTGAATCATACCATTAGGTTTTTTGTAAATTCTAGCCATGTAGGGGGGTCATTTGTCTTTTCATACCACTGATACCATTGGGTGGTGATATTTTCTAGGTGGAAGGATGCGATGTGAACCTTTTGTGCCTCAAGGACCTGGTAGAGGGAGAAGTATTGGTCAGCTCGATAGATCCAATTGGTGGGGTCGTCTCCTTCAAATTTTGGAAAATCTAATTTAGTGGTTCAAGGTAGGATTGACATTTGTGGTCCCCCAAGTAATGCTTGGTGTGTTGGTGCTTTGGTAGATTGGCCAAATTGGATTAATGCCAAGTTTTGTTGTACCATATCAATGGAGTGGTTAGTGGCATCAATTTTTAAGTCTAGGTCTACTATCTTGTTTTCATTGTCATCCTTCCATAGGAAAAAATCCTCCTTTGTCATGATTTTCTTTTCAAGATCGTCCTTCCATCGATTCATTTCTTTTATGAAGTCTTTGATAGAGTCTTGTGATCTCCTACCATGGACCATTGTAGGGATTATTTGTACTATATAAGCCTTCTTTGGTAGGTGGAATTAGTTTTTTTTAACAAATTTATATGTTTTGTAATTTTTTGCAAAAAACAAATTGTAAAATTTCACAAAATTTTGTTTTTAACTAATTAGGCCTTAACGATCTAATTATTTTTGAATTTGAATTTTTGAAATTTGGCATGATGGGAAACAACGGTCATAATTTAAATTTCAAATTAGAATTTGGCAGGAGCAACAGGGATTAGACGGTAGGTGGTTCAAGGGTGAGTGGGGGTGAAGCAGTAGGGGTGAGCGATGCATGAAGAGCAAGGGCAAAGCGGTAGGGGTGATCGAAGCACTAAGAGCAAGGGTAGAGTATTAGGGGTGAGTAGAGCACTAAGAGTGAGGGTAAGAGGTACGAACGAAGGGCAACAAGAGGTGAAGTGGGTAGGGTGTAGGATTCAAGGTGGCACGAAGAGCAAAGAAGGGTTAGGGTCATGCATGCATGTAACTACCAAGTGGTATTCATGTCCACTACTTGCACCTTGGATATTTTAAACCTCTACAAATCAAGCCCACAAGCAATGTGGAATCTATGTCCCAAAAACCTTTTTTTTATACTCACTTTTTCAATGATTGAAAACTCTTTAATGGTGGCCGAAAAGTAAATAAAACTTAGGTTAACTTGTAATTTTTTATATTTCCTCACCGTTAAACTGGGCATTCACAGGAAATTTACCAGTGCATCACAGAATAGAAATTTTTACATAGTTTTAACTCCTTTCTCCTATCTGGATTCGACTGCAAGATTTATTATGAATTTACAATATTTTGATATGATTTTCTTCAAAATGCTCGATTTTTTTGTGATATGCAAAGTTTTATATCCATTGCTATCCTCAAGCTTCTTTGAAATATCTCAGACATTTTTCTCCATGATGTTTTGTTAATAATTGTCACTTATTTTATGTTATTTGGGTAGTAATCGATGATGGATATATTAAATGGTGTGGTCACATTAATTTTTGAGATATGCATAGGTGTAGAAGAATGGAACAACTCTGATACCAAATGGTAAGAACCAGAGTTCCTAGCAATATGATGGATGCAAAATAGATGAAATAATATGCAAATAAAGTGGAAAATGAAAAGAATCATTGTTTATAATCAAATCACTTTTACACTGGAGGTAAACCAACCAATGGATCAATAAAATATATTCTTATTCTTTCTTTGATGGATGCTTTAAAACACCCTTGTGATGAGGTGAAAGGACACATTGGTGCATAAATAAATTAGTGAATTAAATAATAGTAATAGTTAGGATTATAATTCTAACATAATGGCATTGAAAGCAATACTTTGTCTACAAGAGGTGCTAATGGAGAGTTAGAAGTTGTTAAAGCCATGTGGAATCAATTTGGAGAAAACTAGATTACTAAAGCATCAATTTGCTAAAGGTGTTTCTAAATTAGAGGAAGTACTAGGAATATAAATGTTTTACTTCCAAGTTACTTTTAGGTGAATGCTTTACTAGTCCATGAGGGATTCATTGTAAGAAAATTTGGTTATTTATGAATATTAGAGCTACAATTTATGATACTAAATTGTATACATTGATGTCATACTACTATTAATAAAATATTGTGTATGATATTTATCGACCAACTATGTCCTTTGACCTCTTAATTCATGGATGGATAATGCTTATGGATCTTCCCTCCCACTTTTTGCTAATATTTTTCTTTATTATTATAGGTTATGCATGGATTTTATCACATGAATGTTATTTGGTCACTTTCAAAGTCCCCAAAAGTGTGATTCATGCATAAATTGAGTTTTGGAGGTTCTTTTACAACTATTAAGTTTTGGAACAACATAAAGCTAAAAAAATTGTATTAACCAAATGGAATAATTTATATAATTTTGTTGACCAAATTTAGGTCTAACAAATAGCTCAAACATAGGCTATTGTTGTAACAACCTCTAACAACTTGACTTCACTAACTTGCTAAAAAATCACACAAGACTCCTAACATTTCCCTTTTTTACATCATACTTCAAAAATGGATAGGAATACTAACAAAATGACAAGTAACCATATGATGAACTAAGACACATTCGATAGTTCATCAAGTACACTTAGGGTATGAATATAAACACACTCAACTATTCCCAACAAGCAATAGTGGTAATGGATTAATTGGACACTTATCTAATGAGAGGGACAAACTCTATAATCCATGGTCCTAGAACACAATTGGTTTTGGATACACATGCTATCCAACATCAAAGTTGTAAATAGAGACACACCACTATTTATAGCGCTTGTAATGATGAACACTCACAATTGATCACAACAATCAATCAAAATAGATCTTACTAATTTTTATCTTCTTGTAAATGAGGATAAACTCAACCTTTCACCTTGAGTGTGGCATGGACCTTCACTTTTCCATATGACCAATAGGGTAGTCAGATGGTCCTTACTACTCCTACCACCTTATGCAAAAATTTATAACATGGAAAAATACATTTTAAGAAAGTTTAAAATATCCCTTAAGAAAATTTAAATGTTCTCCCCTAATATGATATCTTCACTTGAGCAATACTTTAGGAGTGTTGGGTATTATTATCATCTCAAAATGCACCTGACCTCCAAGTGGAAAACCCAACATGCCAGGGGCACCCATGCCTCATATAGAATGAAACACTAAGAAGCATTGTGGATGGAAGGACCACCTATGAGGCAACTTTAGAGGTTTTTAATCAAGGCATTCACAAGCTAAGACTAGGAGGTTTATAGGGAAAGGGAATTTAAATGGAATTAAAATGAATGAAAGTAAAACTTTGTAGAAATTTAAAACCTAATATTGGGGGTGATACACCAAGAAATAGAATCCTTCCTTCTGACTATAAGAAGTGGTCATAAATGAACATGGGAATCATTTTCTAATAGCTAGAATGAACACAACCAATCCTCACATAACTAGTAATAAAAAACACATTAAGAAAAGGAGGATAGAGAAAAATTAGTCACAACTTTCATTAATATGCTAGAAGTGATTACAAGGCATGCATCCTAGAGGCTTGATGCTCCTTAGATAGCATCTTGAGGCTCAGTATCCACTTATTATAATAAATAAAAATGAGGGTGAAATGAAGGGCCCACAAGGCTAGATACTAGGTATGAGCAGACAACTCTTGATGCCTTTACAATATAATTTGGGCCTATTTATAAGCCAATAGGAGGGTCCTTTCCATTTGAAACTCTATGTAGAAGTCCTAAAATTTATCCTCTTCTATGTATCCAAAATCCTTATACAACTAGAATTACTAGCTTCAATGTCTCTAGATTTAGGGCCATCAATATTAGAGCTTTTGGGCCTTTGTATGACAAACCATCATTGACTTATCCCATTGGTGCTATTTTGGGGATGGTTGTACCATTAAGTCTTTGTCATATTTCTCCTAGAATGCCCTACTAGCTAAAGTAGTGGATATGACCTTCCTGACTGGCACAAATTGATAGGGTAGGCTCAAGTGTATGGTGGATGGTTACTACAACTGTCACATAATTGGCTTTGATAGGTTAAGATGCTAAAGTCAAAATTTATGGCCAATGGTAGATGTTCTCTTAAATATATTTTGCTTGCCTTCCTCTTTGTTCACATGGCTACCACATGTCCCTAGTTGATGTGAGACCTCATTTAGAAAATGGTAGGCCTCCTTCATTTGGGTGCTAGCACTTTTCTCTTTGAGTTCCCCACTATATTGCACATGTTTGAATCTAGGTCTCATCAAGGCCTTTTCCTATTTTTCATGCTCTCCTCTATGGGAAGAACCATTTAGGCCATTGGATGGAATGTCAATGACCCATGGGCCTTAGTGCCCCCAATGTGATTGGCTTGGGATGAAATATAAGCATCAACCATTTATGGAAGATCTAACGGTCAATGTGGCTTCAATACTCATCCACCTTTATCTTGAAGTTTATTTCTTCCTACTAAATGCTATAAGTGTCTTTTGACCAGCTTCCTTGGTTTGTCCTACTTTCGATTGATCCTTAGAGTGAGGGGCTATAGGGAAAAATTACCTATAGCTTTGGTGGCTCCCAATGCTCTTTAGAATACTGAAATGAGTGAACCTCGACTGCTTTTCTTGTCCTTGGGTATGGAGTCAAAATTGGAGGCTAGAGAAATAACAAAATGTAAAATAAAAAAAGGAAAGAGAAAATTGAGAAGAAAATAAGGAAGACCACCACCTCAGGCTTGAAACTTCTAAGTGAACACTACCTTTGGATTTGGAGTGAGAATACTTTTAATAGCTCAAGATAATGCTTGTGCTATTATGATAGTATACTTGGGAGAGTCATAACTCCATATGGATTTTAGTCTTCAATACTAGCTAGAGCTTTCGTTAAGCTTATCTCCTAGTTCTATGAATGTTTATTTTTGCATCTACCTTACTCCTTGCTTAATGTTTTATGATTTGAGGTTGTCTTCATATGGGATCATCAAACTTTTCTTATGCCCAAATTACCCATTATGCATTTTACCACAAGCTTTGGAATGGTGATATTATTATGGCCTAGTATGCATTGGTGATCTTATTGACATCGTCTCTATAAACCTAACCCCCATTTTCCTACCATCCCTTTTTTTTTGCTCTTGGGTTTTATTTCATGGGCATGCTATTTATATTATTTTCACAATGACCCTAAGGTGAAACCTAATTATCATGAGACAGTGTTTTATTTCCCAAACCCATACATTTGATCGAAGGGTGGATTTGGGGTTCTTGAGAAAGTAGTATCATGTTGATAATAGAGCATTTTATTGCCATCAAAAAATTTCTAAGGTTTATCATTTGAATGAGGTCTAGCTTAGATACCATCAAAAGGGTTGTGTTCCTTTATTGGTCCAGTCTAAGTGGTCATCATCACCTCATGGTATGAGGTGTTTTAGATTTACCAATAGTTCTTGGTGGAATATTCCCCTTGTTGACATCCCTAATTTTCCCTTAGCATCTATGTTTTGATAAAAAAAATGAGCTTCAAGACTCTTCATTTTGTGTAGCCTTGCACAACAATATTGATCTAAAAAATCTCTCTTAGATGGGATTCCTAAGTAGATAACTTTCTTACCTGGAGAGCAATCTAGCCTTGGAGCTCATGAAGTGTAATGGAGGAAATATTTCTCTTACAAAACTCCCCCTTTAGGGAGGCCATTTAAGTCCCTCACCCCATCGATCCTTCCCTCTACCATCCTTCCCTAACAAGTCAATGATTTCATGTGCAACTAGACTCACAATCGCATGATGATATATTATCCTCCTTTGTGTTTGGTTGTGGTGGTTGAATCTTCTTCTATATAATAGGTTCATGCGTGATGGGTAGTGATTCAAGTGATTTCACTATTATTGTTGGATTTTAATCCAGATTATCTTAGGTCCCAATATTTTGGATCTAGAGTAGTCTCAAATATAAGAGCAATCAATATATAAGGTGGCCAACAAAATAATAATAATATTCATAAAAATGATAAATATGAATATAAATGGTCAAAATAATTCATGCAATAACATGAAAACACTTGTTGAAGAATTTCTCAAAAAAATGCATACAAGCTTCAATATTTATGCTTGGATGTTTCATACATTTTCTAGATACATTTCATGGAGTTTTATCTCCATTATATAACCTTATAAAGGTGACTCTTCAATACTTGACTATTGCACTCCTCATATCCAGGAGTTGCAACCTTTCCTATTTTTTAAATAAGACAAGCCTCACATGTCCTTTGGCTTCTCATCTTGCCATGTGTATACATGACTATTGACTATCTTTTTACTTGCTCGCTTCTACATGCACACCTAATACATGACATACATGCACATCCTCACATTATATATTTTCACACATAATTACATGACACTTATGCATGATCTCATATTATATATTTGCACACTTAATTACATGACACTTGTGCATATCCTGCACATAGACACTTACATAAAGGGGAAATATAAATTACACTCCTAAACTATAGACTCAAACCCTATTCTAATATTTACATTGTACCATAGGTACCATGGGGGTACATTAGAATGTACCAAATAATGTAATATTCTCCAACACCCCCCTATATTACATTATTTGGTTATTGAATACTTTAGTCTTCAATCTTTGATTCTTGCTTTTGTCCTTTTGTTCCTATTCTGGCACTGTTTTATATTTTGACACTTTTCTTCTTTCCTCTTACCTGAATTTTTTTAACTATTTTTTTTTACGTTTTTGATTTTTTTCTTTTGTTTCTTTAATTTTGGTATTTTTTGTCCTGGTCTTAATCTTGCTTTATTGTTCCTCTATATTTATTCCTATTCATGTAGCCTATGTTTCTATAACATTTGTAACATTAGTGCCTTCAAAAATATTTGAAGAATTTTCATTTTTATTCTTTTCATAATTGGCTTCATTGATTAAAATTCTTGTTATAAGAGCTTTGAATTCATTTCCTTCTATTTATTCTTCTATATCTTGAATTTCTTGAACTAAATTCCCTTTTTTATTTTCTGCTCTTGATTGTAACTGATGTTGTTGTTGTTGACCATATTGATACTAAGGTTGGTATTACCTTGGATGGAAATTATGAAAAGGTCTATTCATTTTATTTTCTTGATTCATATTCATATGATTTCCTTTATTCAAAGAATTATATCTATAAAAAATTGTATTATGACCTTGTAGATTTGGAACCTCGCACATGTATGGGGGAAACCTATAGAAAATCCTTGCTTCTCCACTTGAGGATCTCTTTCCAAAGGAGCCTCGAAGATATGGGAATCTTCAATGCGATTTAGGCTCTACCTCATGTGTGAATGCAAAAATGCAACACCAAACAATGCTAAATGAAATAGACACAAAGAATCAAAATTGCACAACAATAAATTGATCTTGTATTAATGGGGGGAGCTTAGAAACTTCGTTGTTACAATTAGGATATTTTGTAATCCTTTTGATACAATTTTATAGGGTTTAGGGTTCTCCAAAACCCTAACAACAAGGTTGTGGTGTCTTCAAGTGTGTTCTTGATCCCAACAGTGTTGAGTGGGCTTTTTGATATCCTATGTCGAGCCACTCTAGCTTAAACAACTATCCAATGCTAATAGATCTTTAGACCTGCACACATAAAAACAATAATAGGGAGTTAGTAATAACCGTGAGGGCTCCACTGCGTGAGACCCTCAGATATCAATAAAACCCTAGCTATTGATAAATGAAATTGCATGCAAATCTAAAGATATGAAATGAAATACAAAAATATGTGATTTACCTTACTTCTCATTGTTTGTCCATGGATGAATGTATCTTGTTGTAGGTTGACGATACAGACGTGCCCTAACAGCACCCGAGGATCTCACTTGTCTTTAGAAGTGGACTTTGAAACATGGTAGGGCTCTCAAGAAGAGTAGTAGGGCACCTGGGAATGCAGCCAAGAGCAATAGGGCACTCATAGAGAGCAGTAGAGTGCTCACAAAGAGCTATAGGGCACTTGAGACTGGGATGGGGAGTAGCAGAGTGCTCGTAGAGAGTAGCCATGCTCTTGGAGGGTAATATCAGACCTATAGAAGTATATCTGATGGTGGAGAGGGAGGTGACAATGATGATGGTGAGTGAGGAGGTTAGGGATGAGGTGGATGAAGTGGGGATTAGGGAAAAAAAGATGGATTGGGAAATCAGGGTACTTAGGGAAATCAAAAACTTAGGAACTCAGGGGTTGAGCCATCAAAATGGCTCCTACTTATAATCCAACCTAGGGCATACTTAGGGTTTCAATGACACTAATCATGTGGTTGAGATTAAAGCACATCCAAGGGTGGATATTAAGTTTAGGGTGTGGCATGGATTAATGTGGATGGATGGATGAGATTAAATGAAATCGGATGGCTAGGATTAATTTATTTATATAAATATATATTTATTAAATATATATCAAATATAATATTAAAATATTATTATTTAAATATATATATTATAAATATATAAATAATAGGTAAAAATGGTAGGAAATCTAGGATGAAGGACAAGTGGCTATGTTTTGGTGGTGGAAATGGTGGGAAAGCATGGATGGAGGACAAGTGGCTAGATTTTGGTGTCTACAGATACCCTTTTTGTACCATGTTGCGTGAAACACAATATGGTGCAAAAATATGAGACACTTGATCGAGCTAGGCACAAAAGTAACTTCTCTCTCTTGTTGGAATGTGGAAATAAATTGAAGGCAAAAGAATAAAGAATTTTGGAGTTATTGCATAGCTTACCCCCTCAATTGGTGAATGAGTTGCGGATGAATCTCATGAGCCAATTGAAAAAGAATGAATGGAAGAAATATTGTGCAAAGAAGGAAATGGGAAATGATGCAATGTGCGACCGTGTTTGACCCCAACGGTTGAAGGTGTTGGTGAAATGGGAAATATGAATGCATCTATTTTTGCCCCAATATATGAAGGGTTTTGGGAGAAATGATGATGATGATTGCATCTATTTTTACCCAAAAGATGAAGGGTTGTGGTAAAATGATGATGATGATTGCATTTGTTTTTACCCCAATAGATGAAGGGTTTTGTGCTGAATGTAGATGTCATGATCATGTAAGATGTATCCCATTGTGGGAAAATCATAATCAAATTTTAGTTGCCCCAAATTTTGGGGTGATTCCATGATTTGGAATAAATTTTTTCGTATGGCCTCATTGATATGCAATATGAAGATGCAAAAGGAAAAGAAAAATAGTCTATCCTTAGGGCCACTCATGATTGTAGTAATTCCTACATAGAATCCCTAAACAGCTTGCCAATCTCTTTGAATGACTATCAAGGAAATTGGGAATGATGTGATTTTGATTTTGTCCATGTTTTAAGCCCCATGAACTAGGCCATCAATGATAGCTTTTTAGCAAGATTCATCTTTGTCAAAGGTTTCACTTGGAATGTGAGGAACCAAATTTGATTGTGCTTTTTGAACTAGGAGATATGGAATGATGATGATGACCAAGTGTTCTTATGGTAATTCATTCATCTTACTGAATTGCATGGATGCAAATCGTTGCAATCACCAAGTATATAGAACAAACCACTATATACAAGATTCACTTGAAATTCAGTATATGTGGGAAGAAATGGATGATGGATGGTGATGTTGGTGAATTTTGAAGTTGTGCAGATGAAATATGATGATTTTGTGAAAATTAGAAATTGATTGGAGAAGATTGAATAGCATATTGGTTAATTTAGCACCTTTTTGGACATAAAATTTGATTTATTGGTCCAAATCAACTTAAATTTTTTAGAAATTGGTGGGATGATGAGAATTATGATGTAGATGATGAAGACAATTGTTTTGTAAAAATTTGGACTATTTTGATATATTTTGTAAGTGGAATTGTGATTTTTATGACTTGTGGTCACAAATGAAAATTATGCATCCAAACTGATTTTTGTTTTTACAAAACCTGATTTTATGATGGAATTGATGTGTGGGTGAAATTTGGTGAGATTTGGAGGAGGTAAGCTACCATTTTGATCGATTTTACCTTTTATTGATTTACGTGATAAATGCCCACACACGCTTTTGTGGTGCAAGAAATGCCCAGCTGCACTTCAAGGTGCCATAAAATGCTCATGTACACTTGCGCATCCTATAAAACACCTAGGCATGCTTAAGATTTCCTGAAACACCCCAAGGTGCTTAAATGCGCTTGAAATAGCTATAAATAGCTTTCATATTGGAAAATGGAGCTCATTTACGCGTTTACAAGTTTGAGAAGCTATGTCTAAGGGGTAGAGTGAATTTGAGGAGTGAAGTGAGGGAGTGAAATTTGGCATGAAAGCTATGGTAGTGGAGGGAACAAGTACGATGGCTGGAATGGAGGCAATATTTGCTAAGTCAATGCATTTAAAACCTTTATTCATTGTGCAAAATTTTGTTGTTTTTTTAAACTTATGAAATGTGTTTATTGTTGTAGTTGCAGATTTTGGAGCCAAGACATCGATTTTCTCCTATCGTTCCAAGGATGAGAAAACAACTATTGAAGGATGAGTGGAAGGTGTTGGAGGCTATGGGGATGGATGGAACATCCCAACTGGATGTTGTGAGGGTGTATGAGGGGTATCTTTCGACCTTAGTTAAAATATGGGATGCAGATAGGGGGACCTTCCAGCTACCTACCGGGGAGGTGACGATTACTCTTGAGGATGTGTATCACATTCTCAAGGTGCCAGTGGAGGGGGTGAAGGTGGAGGTAGGCTATGACAAGAAGGCATAGATGAGCAAGATGTTTGGGGATAAGTGGGATGAGGTGAAGGTGGAGAGTGGAGGGATTCCATACTTGTCCATGTATGTGGACAAGAAGTTGAAGCCCCTTTTGGCCTTGGTGATGTTCGTGTTGGTGAACATAGTGGTTCCCAACAATACTAGTTGTAGGTTCCCATGGAACCTATTGGGATTGGTGAGTGACTTGTTGACTACATCGTAGTAGTATGCATGGGCTCCCACTTTATTGGTGTAGGTGTACTAGGAGTTGTATGAGGTGACATGGAAGAGGAAGGGCTTAGGATGCAACTTTCTTCTTTAGTGTTGGGGATGGGAGCACTTCAGAGTGGCATGACTAGAGGGCCTACCTTGTGAGGAGTGGGATGGGGTACAGCCCTATGCTAGGAGATGGGCGGTGGTAGAGGAGGTACAACCGAGTCATCCAGTGTGATCGAGCTAGTGGTACCAGGACATGTGGGCTGGACTAACATCCACCCAAGTGATTTGGAGGTCTTGGTGGGGGACCACATGGACTAGGGATGGGGAGCAGCTATGATAAGTGAGGTAGCCAAGGTGGATAGTTGGGAGGAGGGTGAGCAAGGTGAAGTACTTCCAATTCTCATGGGTGTTGTAGTAGTTCGGCTTGCCATAGGATGTACCAGATGAGTCGATGCTTTATAGGAGGTATCGAGAGGAGGTGGGGCTTCCATGTGTAGAGCCATGGAGGGATGTTATTGAGGATGATGAGGAGCTAGAGGTCCTAGATGTGGAGGATGTGGGGATGACCCTCGAGTATGTTGCATGGTTTGGTGCCCAACTAGTATGGGTACCTAGGGTATTGGCTGATGGTGAGGATGATGATGAGGAGTCTGATGGGACTTCAAAGTGACCGAGACACCTTTGAGCTAGTAGTTAGAGGAAGAAGTTGAGGGGTGCGAGGTAGTAGACTCCTATGGTTGGTATAAGGGAGGATGAGGAGGAGGAGGATGATATGGGGGAGATATCGGATGTGGTGAGGCTATAGGCCGAGATGGAGCAGTTATAGGTAGAGTGGGAGGTATTGGTGTAGTCTCATGATGAGGCTATAGCATAGCTATGGGTGGAGCTTAGTGCATAGGATGTGACTATAGCTTAGCTACAGGTGGAGTTGGAGGCAAGAGGAGCTAGTGGAGAGGATCGGGAGATGATCATGAGGCTCTAGGTAGAGCTTCTAGGCAGGGAGCGATGACATGGGTTGGACTTGTGGTGACTACAAGTGAGCAAGGTGTATGTGCACTCCTTGGAGGATTTATGTATGGTAAACCACATCATGTTGCCAGATCCTCCATATTTTTCTATGATGCAGTCGACTAGGCCGGTTGAGTCTAGATAGAGCTCTAGGTCTAGGGCTCCTAGTAGGTCATAGGGGTCCATTCAGAGACATTAGCTAGTGCTGAGATGCACTTTTTGTATATGAGCCTTGGTGCTCTAGTATATGTAGCCTTTGGGCACTCTTTGTACATGTGATATTTATACACACATATATATACATGGCTTTTACCTTTTGTGTTATATGTGTTTTTGTGGATGCTTTTGTGTTGAATGCTTTTATGGAATGCATGTTTTTATTTATGATGAATGCATATGCTATGTTATGGATGATTAATGCAAGATGGCATATATGGATGATTAATGCAAGGTGAAATGCTAATGATCATTTATGGTTTAGATTTTTGCTTGGCCATGTTTAGCATTGTTGTTTAATCAGGGGCACCAAACTTGGTGGCATTTGGTGGGTAATGGCTTATGAAATGACATGGATGTTGACATGGAAGAAGATATGGATGTTGATATGGAAGAAGATATGGATGTTGATATGGAAAACTGACTTTTTGTAGAGACTCAAACATCCTAGTGTATCAAACAAACTCACTAATACTGCCTAATCCCTCTAGGACCAAATGTGTGTGCAGTGAATTCATTTACCGAATCAAGAGCATGGTAATGACTCGAGGCAATCAAGAACCAATGTGTGTGCAAGTGAGTTCATTAACTCATCTTGAGTAAATTGGGTAAACCTATTATGGATGAAACCAAGAGGCTAGCTTGTCCGTATGAGCGGTCAAAGGTCTCTTTTAAAGAGATATGTCACCACACATGAGCGTACTCCACTACCAATCAAGCATCTATAGCTCTGGTGGAGGCTAACTCCATAGTCCATGATTTTTGTTTTTGATCTCTTGAATTTTGGGGATGACTACCTAACCGTCTAACTGGAAATGTAGTATGATCCTTACAACCCAATGATCAATGGTGTGTGATGTAAAATATTTAGAGTTTTTATTAGGGATTTTTCCCTACTCTTTATTTTATTTTTGGAATTGTGATAGTGGTGAGAACCACTATTCTTGTGGACTATGTTGCATGATGGGACTAGCAAGGATGACCCTTTTCACTTCAAGGTTCATACCAAGTATGGTGTTATCCCTCTTTGACACAAGATGTTTTTAAGATGTGAAATTGTGTTTGGTTCAAGAATGTTTTGGAGTCAATTCCCAAAACTCAATATTTTCTTAGTGTATATGTGTAAATGGTCCTAAAAGAACTTGACATGTATTTTGGATGTTTCTTAAAACACTAGGAGTGGTTGAGTGACCAAAAACACCTAGGAATTATGGAGATGTGGTTTATGGCAATATGACTTAATGGAATTGTGTGGATGACTTTGTGAGGGTGCCCCTGATTAAGGCAACATGACTTTATTGGACCAATTCAAGACCTTGAACTTAATAAATGATCCCTATATGAAATGTGAATGGAATGTGAATGCAATGTATGATATGCAATGAAATTTTGGTGGATGCAGTGTTTTGTGAAATGCAAGTGAAATGCAATGTTATGAATGAAGTGTATGCAAATGTTTTTGTGTATTAGCCATGTATATACATACATATATATAAATAAAATCATGCATAAAATACTCTCAAGTGTATAACATTAAGTGGTTTGGGTTCTTCCTCTCCCTCTAGACTAGCAAGCCTATAAGTACCATTACCCACTCTTTGTGTAATAATGTATGGACCTAACCAGTTAGCCATGAATTTATCATGAAGATGCGATAATGCATTGGTATTTTTTTGGTTCTCTTTAAGGACAAGATCTCCTACTTGGAATTCATGTAGATGGACTTTGGTATTGTAAGCACACTTTAGGCGGTCTTGATATACTCGTAAGTGCTCTAAAGCATTGACTCACCTCTCATCAAGAAGTGTGAGTTGGTCAAGATGTGCTTGTCTAGCGGTGTCATCATCTATGAATTCTTGCAAAGAAATTCGCAAGGAGGGGATCTCGAGCTCAAGAGGTATGATTGCTTCGGCTCCATAGACCAATGAAAATGGTGTTGCCCCTATAGGTATGTGGATGCTTGTTCGATAAGCCCATAATGCCAAGGGAATTTATGTGTGCCAATCTCTATGATTTTCTTTGACAAGTTTCTTGAGAATAGCAACTAAGGTCTTGTTGGAAGCTTCAACTTGTCCATTTGCTTGTGGGTAATAAGGAGTTGAGAAGCTATGTTGAATGTTATATTTCTTGCAAAGTGCTTGAACATCCTTGTTCTTGAAAGACTTGCCATTGTCTAAAATGATTTTTGAGGGGATACCAAAATGACAAATGATATGGTGAAGGATAAACTCCACAATTCTAGGTCCTATCATGCTGGTTAGAGGAATTACCTCAACCCACTTTGTGAAGTATTCAATGGTTGTGATGATGAATGTATGTTGTCTTGAAGAAGGAGGTGAGATTTTGCCAATTAGATCTAGACCCCATTGTGAAAAGGGCCAAAGGCTTTGAATAGGTTGTAAAGCTTGTGATGGTACATGAGTTAAATTAGCATGTTCTTGGCACTTTTTGCAATGTTTGACATAGGTGCAACAATCACGTTCCATTGTGGGCCAATAATAACCCATGCATAAAATACGCTTTGCAATGGCCATTCCACTAAAATGACCACCATAAGTACCATCATGGGCTTCAGCTATGGCTCTTTGAGCCTCACTAGCCTCGAGACAATGAAGGAGAACTCCATCATAACCATGTTTATACAACACATCCCCCAAAAGAATGAAATGGGCTACCTTTTGCTTGAAAGTGCATTTGGTAGTTCGAGATATATCATATGGGAGTGTTCCAAACTTGAGGAAGGCTACTATTTGGCTTGACCAAGGCTCATATGAATCTGATTGGATAAAGCAAACATCCTTTTCATCTTTTGACTCAGCATGAGAAATTGCAGATTTAGAGATTGTTGAAATGATAAGAGGTTGTACCTCTCCAAAGGAGTCTTTTGGAATCAATGATCCAAGGGAGGCCATCACATCTACAAATCTATTAGTCGAACGTGGTAAGCTATTTATTTCATACCAATCAAACTTAGAGAGCAATTTCATTGCTACTTCATGATAAAGCTTAATGGTAGGTTCTTTGCATTGGTATTCTCTATTGATTTGCTTGACAACAAGTTGAGAATCACCAAATATCCTAATATGCTTAATGCTCATAGCTATAGTTGATTGAAGACCTAAGATTAAGGCTTCATACTCTATAGTGTTGTTTGTGCATTGGAAGTCAAGTTTGAATGACAAGGGGATAGGTACCCCTTGTGGTGTGTGAAATACGACTCCGACACCTTGACCTTTCGTGCACTTAGAGCCATCAAAGAATAGTGTGATATCGATATCTTCCTTCGGAATGACATCTTCTTCTTGTTCAGTGACAACAAATACTGAATCATCTGGGAGCTCAATAATCAAAGGATGATCACTAGGTAGTGGAGCTTCCACAAGTTGATCGGCTATTACCTGACCTTTAATGGATTTTTGGCTAATGAATTCCAGGTCGAATTCAGTGAGGAGCATTATCCATTTAGCAGTGCGGGTATTGTTGTAAGTGCGAGACATCATGTAACATAGAGGATTTTCTCTAGCTATGATGTATGTTGTGTGGCTAAGCATGTAATGTCGAAGTTTCTTAGTGGCAAAAACCACTGCTAAGCACAATTTTTCTACATAAGCGTATTTAGTTTCATAGCTTACCAATGTTCGACTAATGTAGTAGACAACTTGCTCTCGATTTTGTTCATTCTTTTGTGCAAGCATTGTCCCTAATGCAAAGTTCGTTGCTGAGATATAAAGATAAAATGGGACCCCTAGACATGGAGGAGCTAAGACTAGCGGAGAAGCTAGGTATTGCTTAATGTCATCGAAGGCTTTTTGACATTCATCTATCCAAGAGAATGGCACCCCCTTTTGTAGTAGGTGATTGAATGGCCTACATTTGTCAGAAAGTTGCACAATGAAATGATGGATTGATTGGATATTTCCTTGTAAACTATGCAATTCCTTTAAATTAGTTGGGGGAGGCATCTCTAGGATAGCCTTGACCTTGTTAGGGTCCACCTCAATGCCTCTTTTGGAGATAATGAATCCTAGAAGTTTGCTCGAGGTAACACCAAAGACACATTTCTTGGGATTCAACCTTACATTATGCTCTAGGAGTCGGTCAAAAACTTTCTCCAATACACCAATATGTTCTTGTCGAGTTTTGGATTTAGCCAAGAGATCATCCACATAGTCTTTGATAATATTATGCATGTAGTCATGGAAAATGTATGTCATGGCACGTTGATAAGTGGCACCTATATTTTTGAGGCCAAAGGGCATCACCTTGTAACAAAAAGTTCCCCAAGGTGTAGTGAATGTTGTTTTGTGTTGGTCATCAGGATTTATTCGGATTTGGTTGTATCCTAAAAAACCATCCATGAGTGAAAGCATTTCATGGCCAGCATAGGTATCGACAAGAGTATCGATGTTTGGGAGAGGGAAGTCATCCTTAGGACACGCTTTGTTAAGATCTCGAAAGTTAGTGCATATGTGTATCACCCCATTAGGCTTACGAATGGGTACCATGTTTGAGAGCCATTCAGGATAATCGATAGGAACTATGAAGTTCACGTCTAGGAGTTTTTGAAGCTCTATTTTTACCATGAGGGCCATGGTAGGATGCATTCTCCTAAGTTTTTGTTTGACCAGCTTAGCATCAGGCTATAAGGTGAGATTATGGACAACCAAACTAGGGTCTAGACCAAGCATGTCCTTATAGGACCATGCAAATATACCCTTTTTCCTCTTGAGGAGAGCAATTAATTGCTCTTGTTCGTCGGGTGATAAGCTTTTTCCAAGCTTGACAATTTGGGGATTGTCTTTGTCTGAACTAAGGTCCACATCGATGGTATCTTCAATGGACATGTGGGAACCTTCCTCAAGTTGATGGGGCATAGGAATCAAATGAATATCATCTAAGATGTCATCAAACTCTTCTGGCTTATCCTCATCTATATCTTCCTAGAAAACCTTGGGATCCGAAGGTGAAGGTGAAGGCGAAGGTGGAGGGGATGGAGGAATGTAGTTGGTAGAAGCCCTTAACAATTCCTCGATCAAGATAAATTTGGTGAAGGTTGATGGTGAGGAGATCTGGTCCATATCAATAAGGCTTACGTCAATTGGAATTGGCTTAGTCGGATCGTATGGATTACGGAGTGGGGTAAATAAATCAATAGGATTCATGTTGACTTATGGGCAAGGTGCGGTTAGATGGAATGGATGGAAGGAACTTAAGAATCGATGCTAGTGGCTTGGTTAACCTGAACAGCAACAAGCAACACAATTAAATGCATTTGTCTAAATGATATGTACATGTGCAATGCAAAGCAATAAAATATTTTTCTTGATTTTTGATTTTTATATTTTATTTTTTTTGGTAGTGGTGAAAACCACTATTTTTGTATTATGTACATATGTTACAAATTTGGCTTATGGAATGGCTTAATGGAATGGAGGTGGTGGTTCACCGGTAGGGGCGGCTCGCTCTTGTGGAAGAAGCAAGTGAAATATGGGCTCATGGATGGGGAACATGTTGAGATAAAACTCATCTTGTTTGGTATGGGGAATGATGGGCTCTAATTCTTCTTCAAATTCATCTAAAATTATTGATATAAGTTTGAATTCTTCATAGATTTCATCCTCAAAATTATCGGGATGGAGGGCATCTTCTCCTGAATTTAGATTAAGCCTTTGGAAGGCTTGTTCAAAAGAAGAGGTGGTGGAAAGTGGGTGGTAACCTAGGCCTGAATGGTCATGCACCTCTTGATATGGAACATCAATAGGTTGATGCACTCCTTGTTCATGCAATCCTAGGCCATGGCCTTGCCAATTAATAATGTGGAAGTATTGAGATGGAAATCCTGACATGTTTGGAATGTTGGCAAGAATCAGTTCTTTGGGTTCTTCTATGGGAGTTGGACTTGATGAAGATTCAATCCCCCCATATACAAAATTTATGCTATTTGGAGTTGAACCCATGTTATAGATTGCTCCTATTGCTAAAGGTGGGTCACGTGGGTGACTGAAATCCTTAGCACTAGGGATGGTGAGGGGCATGACGGTAATGTTGTCGACCACATATTCACCAATACTAGGATTAGTGAGGTGGACTTCAACTTGGGATGACATGGCATGACTATGATCGGATGATGACTCAGGGAATGGTGAGGATGGGGATATCTCACAATTCATCAATTTGACTTGTGAAACATTAGGTGAAGGAGATGGATTGGATTGGGAAGGCTACTGAGTGGATGATGATGATGTGGATGGCAATGATGTTGATGATGTGGATTGACTATGACCACATGTGCATGTAGTCAATGATGATGATGATGGGGGTGTGGAAGTTTGATGAGGGTTGGTGATGGGGAGCTCTTCAAGAATGGGATCCTTTGATGAAGATATTGGTGAAGTGGTGGATGGCTTAGATGATGGTGATAGGAAAATATGTGTGGAAGGAAGCATGGACTCATAAGGATTTGAAATGAAATTGCAATACTTAAATGGCTCAACATCCGTTGGTATGCAATGTACTTGTCCCTCATGAACATATTTCAAATATTGATGTAGTATTGAAGGGACACATCTCATTTCCCTCATCCAAGGTCTTCCAAGGAGTACATTGTATGCCATGGACCCTTCCAAGATGTGGAACATTGTGTGCAATATTTTAGCCCCTACTTCGATGGGTAAAACAATAGTGCCAATTGTGGAACACAAAGCATCGTTAAATGCTTTGAGGGTGAAGGATGACTTGGTGATATGTGATGGAGGAAGGTTCAAATGATGAAGAGTGGATGTGGTGATGATGTTGATAGAGGAACCGATGTCAATTAGCACTCTTTTAAAAGGCTTTTTGTCAATGAGAGCCATGATATGCAATGGAGGATCTACTGATTCCGATGAGATTGGCTTAATCTCAAAGTCATAAAATGTGATGGAAGGCTCCATGCATGTTTGAATGCTCCCCATAAATTTTTTGAAGGCATTAGGATCTTGTGATTGCAATTTGATGGATTTCAAAATATCCATTAATGCCTCTCGATGTGGGGAAGATTGTTGGATTAGCTCATATATTGACAATTTGGTGGAAGCCATTTTCAAACTTGTGGTTAACCGGCTACTCAAGGAGATGACTGGTTGGGGTGGACGATTGATGGGTGGATTTGGAGGATTCAATTGGCTAGGTATATGGATGGGTGATGAAGTATTGGGGGAAACTTGAATGGGTGGTGATGTAGAAGGTTGTGACACACTTGCTTGAGGTTGTTGCCTTTGTTGGTTATTCCTCTGACCTCTAGTGACCACATGAATGGCCCCTACAAACCCTTGGTATTGTTGTATATGATTGAATTGGTTAGGAGGGGTTTTAGTGTTAGTCCCTCTACATTTGGTTGCACCTCCTCATGATGAGGAAGTGGTGTTTGAAATATACCAAGGTTTTGGTTTTGTTGAGCTAGGGGATTATCAAGCTTGATCGCCCCCAAGTCAATGAGGTCTTGGACTATGTCTTTAAACACATGGCAATTGTTGATATCATACCCATTTTTCCTATGATATGGGTAAAATAGATGTTCTCGATAATGTTTCCCATGTTTTGCGGGATCATCTGATCTAATTTCGGGTAAAGCAAGTTTATTTATCTCATACAACCTTCTAAAAAGGGAAGCATAAGACTCGGATAATGGGGTGTATTGGTGAGTTTGTCGGATAGACTGTCGTCAAGGATGGTTTTCCACAGTTGGCACCATGTTTTGTACTAGTTGGAGCTTGTGTTGTTGAGGGGACCGCATGATAGGAAATTTGTTGCGGTACTTGTTGCACAGGTTGCTGTTGAGCCATTACCGGTTGGCTCATGACCACTTGATTGACTTGATTAGGTTGAGAGGTTGGGGTAGCTTGTGTTGATTTTTGTTGGCCAAAATAATTACTTTTGTATTGGCCCTTGTTTTGCCATTCTTTCTTCTTAGGCTTTAGTACGCCTTCTTGGATTTTGATATCCTCGATGACACTAGCCTGAGCTAAAGCTTCTTCAAATGATTGATAAGTTCGTAGTTGAAGCATCCAAGAGATAGGTTTTAAGCAACTCTTGGTGAATAACTTAATTAGCTCATCCATTGGTAGGGTGAATGGCAATTTAGTGATGATGACCCTCCAACGGTTACCAAAATCATAGATAGATTCATCATCATGTTGCCTTAAAGCATAGACATCTGACAATGAGATCTTCTTTTTAACATTTAGGATGAAGACGTCAAAGAATTGATCAATCAATTGGTCAAAAGTATAGATACTATGGCTTGGCAATTGATTATACCATTCTATGGCATCCCCTCCTAATGTTTGAGGAAAATTTCGAAGCATGAGAGCATTGTCATCTTGAATTCTAAAGTAGGCATGTACAAAAGTGCTCACATGTTCTTTGGGATCCTCAGTTCCCTTAAATTTTTCAAACTTGGGTATCGTAAAGTCTCTGAGATATGGCGGTGATGGTACCGAAGGATGAATTGGTTGGTTGATCAATTGGCGTAAGGTTGGTTTCTGGTTTGAAAAACAAGAGTATATTGCATCAATTGATCTATTTGTTTCTGCATGGTAAGATTATTTGTCAAACAATCTTAACAACAAAATATGTACCAGTCTAATCATAAATATGTTCATGGCAACTCAATAGAAATGTTAGTAAAGGATCAATGAAGGCCAATGCGACTCGAGATAAAGCATATTCCAACCAGGTCAGTAAGCCATAACTAGGTGGTTAGAACAAGCATACCACTAAGTAGCTTAACAAACTGGTGAATCTTTTGACATAACGACAATCCATCTCTAAGGCAATGATGCTTTGATAATTGAATGTATTGTAAAAGGCTATAAATACTAGAATGTAGAATGTAAAATGGTTGAATCTTAAGATTTTACAATTTACATGTATGAAAACACATTACAATAAGAAATACAAGATGGATTGTTGTTTGGCCTTTGGTTCAATTTCTTACAAAACATGTATGTATAAATGGTTGTCTATTTCTAATATAGGCTAGTTGAATGAGCATAGTATTAATTATTTTCTCTGGATTTTTGCTTGTGTTCATTTTCTACTTCTAGAATTCACAATCTATTGGACTATAAAACAAATAATATATTATTTTATGATTGATAAAACTAGTTGGTTTGTTAGGTAATTTTTCTAAATTCTTGATTGCATATCTATTATATCTCATGTATTTTTGATGTGGCTTAAATTAAACCATTATAATTTCTAGCTTCAACTTCTTTTGTCTCTTTGAGCACCCTTTTCCCCCATGTTCTAGGAACAACTAGTTAGAGCTTCATAGGAACTAACCTACTCCAAATATCGACCACTAAAGCCTCATGAATTCTAGTTCATTCAATGTTGGTCAAGGTATTTGGGTGCACAATCTTACCATAGGTGGATTTTTAGACCAACAGTTTTTGGCACACCCGATGGGACATAGTCCCACTATCTATATAAATTAGAGTTTTGATGATACTCTATTTTGTAAGATCCTTTTCAATCACTTGGTGACTCCGTATGAATTCAACCCAAATCTATTTTAAGTTACCTTTAAGAAACCTTGCTACCTCATCACCTTATACAATATAATTTCACAATATAGGAAACCAGAGGATTGGATGAACCAATAGAATTCCTAGAGCTACCTCTCCATCCTCATAAAAAATAAAATTTTAGTGCTCCTCTTGAATCATCTCCTTATTCAAATATTTCACAAGAGCAATATTCCACAGATCTCACGCTATCAACTTCATTAAATACTTCATTACTAATGGCTAAAAAATAGAATCAAAACCCTCGAGACTATTCAACATGGAATCATACAGGTCCTCTAAATTTGCTAATCCAAAACCTTATTCAATTGGCAAATTTTAAAGCACTACCAACATATGATGGCATTGGGAAGATTGCTTATGAGCATTGTCAATATGTAGCATCATTAGAAGCCATACACAATATCCAGGAAGAAGATGTCATGATAAGGTTATTAGTTATATTATTGAGAGGAAAAATTGTGTACTGGTACAGAACCTTACTGGATCAAACTATAACTACATGGACCTAGCTAGCTGAAAAATTAATCGACGAATTCAATAAAAAAGTAGATCCATTCTCTCTACTAACACAATTCACTATACTATAAAGGCACCCATATGAGTAGATAACATATTTTAACATTATGTTTAGCTAGACATGGAGACGAGTGCCCCAGGTTCTTCGACCAACCAATGAACAGGTCATGTATTACTATCTAAGGACCTTCCATTCAGATTTGGGCATGGCTATAAGGCATTCCAATGTATTTATATTCCCTCAGATCTTTCAAGAAGCATTAAATATTGAGAATGGTTTTATTGTTGTAGGAAAGCTACCCCCAAAAATGGTGATGCCAATATTTCTATAATTTCCTTAGCAACAAATGCAAACCTCTGATACACATAATTCTTTCCCAGCAACCACTCCTGCCATCAACTTCCTAGCATGGCCAACAATACCAACTACTTATATACTCCCTAAACCTCCAACAATACCATTATTGCCAACACATTTTGTTGTTCCTACATTACCAACTCCTAACCCTCATATGGTTGTCTTACAAGAGATGGTCACAACCATGAAGAACCTCACCAATGAAGTTACTACCATGAAAAGGAGGGAGGTTGAGAGAATTTTCCATATGTCACAAAGGATCAAGTTTCTTCTACTAGCAAGCCTATGGAAAAATCCAATATTGTATATAGTAATCAAGAAGATGAACCTTTTGCCTTAGACTTCGTCAAACTACTAGTATTCAACTTGCAATGGCCCACAAGGTAAAATTTCATGCATGATGCACCAACATCACATCCAAAAAATTACCATTGAGAAGGTAGAAAGGACTCAGAAATTCCAGGTAAATATGTTGAGGTAAATGGACTATAATTTCATGATACCATCTATTGAACAAGTATCGATCCTAACAATATTAGGGAAGAAACATTTTCTAGTTGATCCTAAGGTAATGGATACTTTTAAAGTAACTTATGAGATAAAAGACCATCCAAAGAAGGATGTCCCTTAGGATGCCCCAGCCCAAAAGCTAGCTCAAAAATAAAAAAGATGACAAAGTAAGGTAAAACCCAAGAGTAGGCAAGAGATAAGCTAATATACCCTTCCCTGACCAAGTACCAAAGGATTGAGGCAACTTAAGAATACAAGAGTAAGTATGATAAACCTACAAAGGAACATAGAAAATATTCTAACATTCATGGTTTCAACATTGTGGAGGAGTTGAAGAAAATTCATTGAAAGCTAGTATGTATGATACACTCCTTATTCCAAGATATATTGATCTATTACAAGCTTCACTCAAGTCTATCAAGAGTCAAGGAAATCATTAGGTAGAGCTTAATTTAGTTCAAGGTCATCCTAACTCAATAACAAGAAAAAAAAACATTATCATTTTATTTTTCCTTGCATATGGAGGGATGGGTGGTTTATAATTTCATGTCTGACTATGGAGTAGCTACCATAGTAATATCCAAAGTAGTTTCTAAAATAATGGGCATGGAATATACAAGAATCAGTCTTGGTGTGCTGCAATTGGATGGTACACCAGTGAAAATAGGTGTAATAAAATATGTACCCATGGTGTTGCACAAATTGTCTCAAATTACTATTATCCAAGAAATTATGGTAGTTGATTTGGAACCTTATTATGATATGTGTCTATCAAGAGAATTCACCACCAAGTTGGGTGGTTACTTATCTCTTGATTATTCATACATGGAGATCCCATTTAAAGGCAAAAGAGTCAAGATATTATATGAGAAACCATCCTCCTTCCATATAGAGAAGCTTGAAAAGGAAAATTAGCAAGCTAACATAGTCAACATGACAACAAAAGAAGTGGATCTAATGGAGGAAGTACTAGAATATCTCTAGATTGAATATCAATTTTCTTTGAAGAACTTCAATGCTATGATTGAGACAATAATTAGCACCTATTCGATCATGAAGCCTAAAGAAAATAATACTGCAACCTCAATTGGCCAAATTCCCTAGAATAACCAAATGTGGAAGCTCTTCTTTGACGATGCTAGATGTAAAAATGGTATCGAAGTTGGCATAAAATTAATAGCACCTATGGAATAGAAAAAAAAATCATATAGATTGGAATAGTTGTACAAACAATGCAACTGAATAAGAAGCACTATGCCTAAGATTAAATAAAGTTAAAAATATGGGGATCAAACAACTACAAATATTTGGTGATTCTGAATTAATAGTCAATCATATTATAGAAAAATGCAACAACAAACAACACTACCTCAAACACTACATAAATAGAGTATGGGAGTTACTAGAGGCTTTTGAGGCCTTGAATATAAATGTCAGCCTTAGAGAGTAGAACACTCATGCTAACATATTAACATCTATGGGAGCTAACTTCTGCCTAGTATCTAATATCATATATAAGGCCAAAATGGTGAGGCTTATGTATAGGCATTTTATGCCTAATAAGGATACCTTTTGGTAAGTGTTTGATTTCCTGATTTAGAAAATAAATTGTTCAGGAAATCGGATGCTAGAAGAAGATGAGAAAAGTGAATTGATATAGCTTAAGAACAATCACATCCCAAAAGGATTGATAATTATAGAAAGCTTATTCGATGGTAGTGATTGATTGGCTACTCATAGAATTGAGGTTGATAGCCAAAACTATAAGGATGTACAAATTGAGCCAAAAAATTATATCAAAATTGGTGTACAGTGTTCAAAGGAAGAGGTCAACTAAATTTTAGATTTATGCAAATAATTCAATGATATCATAGCATGGACATATGATGACCTTAAAGTGTACAACAAGTAGATCATCCAACACACTATTGATCTCATATCAAATGCAAAGCATTTTCGATAGAAGTAGTGGCTAGTAAATCCCAAGATAGAAGCTCTGATGAAACAAGAGCTACTAAAGTTGATAAATGCTAAGATCATATACCCAATCAAACATTCTACATGGATGGCCAATCTGGTCTTAGTATGGAATAAAAATAGAGGCACCCATCTCTATGTGGACTTTAGAAACCTAAATCAAGCTTCTTTGAAGGACCACTATCCTCTCCCACAAATTGATCATATTCTACATACAGTAGCTAGATCCAAAAGATTCTCCTTACTATACAGATTCTCTAGTTTTAACCAAATATGGGTCCAATATGAGGATTGGTACAAAGCTACATTCACCACCAAATGAGGTACCTTTGCATATCAATGGATTCCTTTTGGCTTGTCTACCTTCCAAAGAGCTATGGATTTAGCATTTGGAGAGTTAGTAAACAATATAATAGTCATATATTTAGATGACATGATCATGTTCTTTCATAACAAAGAAAAATATCCAGAGCACCTTTGGTTGGTATTTGAAAAATACAAGGAATTTGGGTTTCATTAAAACCTAAGAAATCAATATTTGTTATACATGAGGGAAATTTGTTAGGAGATGTAGTGTCCAAAATAGGGATAGCTATTGACCCGGATGGAGTAAAAGCCATTTTAACCCTTACTTTGCCACTAAACAAGAAAGGGCTTCATTCATTTTTTGAGTAGATCAACTTTATACGAAAATTCATTTTATATTTTGCTTAGATAGTTAATCCCATGATTGAGATGTTGAAGAAAGAACTGTTGAGCGTGCAAATAACACATAGTCAAGGGCATGTCAACGTACTTGGAACAGGTATGCGTTCCCTCTTGAAATGGAAATATCTTTCCTTGAAGGTTCGGGTATATCAAGTCTTGGCTAGTGTGGATAGACTAATATGTTGATGATAATTGTTCCTTTTAAGGGGTCTTTGTTGGTTCTTTTAAAAGATAAATTTCCTGGTACAATGCTTGAAAAAGAAATGCTTGATTGCATGAAAATAATTCTACTCCTAATCTAAACAAATCTCCAATAAAATTCAAAGGTTGAAGGGTAAGATAAAAATAAGAAAACAAGTTAATACTACCTTGAATTCCAACTCAAATCCGGTAAAGCAACAAAATCCAAATTAAACCAATCTCGACCCGACCAGTATTCACACAACCTAAGGTTCGAGATGGTGCAATATTCAAAGGAATGACAGACTATGAAACAAACTGAGTGCAACCACCATCAGCATGCACAGATTGAACACAACAAATTTTAAAATCCTTTATATTAAAATATAGTCATTAAGAACATATTGTTTTAGGTTTGTCCACTTTGGTGGATTACAAATAATGAGGTTCAAAATAGTAACAACTTGGTTCAAAAGACCATCTAACTACAAATAGAAAGCATAAAAACAAAAAGGGTGCCAGCTATTAGATGGTTTTTGACCCTATAACCGACTAGCAAGCCACTATTTATACAATTCTTGGCCCTCATATAGTATTACACTTTGCAATTAATTGTCATCTAATTCCAAGACATGCCTCTTAATTTTCTCGCCATAATGCGGTCATGCTTCCCTTAAAGGTGCACTACCTTGGCCATACCTCATAATGTCTTTGTCAGCGATGAGTCCTGCAATGGCCATACTCCATTAAATTTTAGCTTGCATGATGCTCAAGAACTCTGGAATGACCATACCTCATTAATCCTTCATTACTCCACAAAATCTAGTTGATCATCAATTTTCCCTATATTCTACCTTGTACGGTTGCACTTGCCAAGCTTGCATTGAGTTTTCATGTCTTCCATGATGTCCATCATATTTAATGAGGCCACCAACAAAAAATTTTGCAAAAACAATAAAAAAAACAAAGGTCAAAACTTTAATAATATTATTAATTAAATTTTTTTTCTAAGGTTTGAAATTTTTTAACTTTTTAATTTTTTTTAATTTTTATCATTTTTTGATCCCTAAGGTTTGCTCTTTTAATTTTAGGGCAAAAATTATATTTAAAAAAAAAAAATCTAATGCTTTCTTTTTCAATCGCGGGATAGAACAATGAACGGATTGGAGCAAGGTGTGAATGAGAGCAAGCTTTTACAAAGGAGTTGGTTCTATACCATGATTATTTTTGGGCTTTCCTCCTTTTGACTATTTTGACTATGGGATAGAGACATCGCGACGTAGAGCACTAACTTAAGCCATGGCAAATTTTCTAAAATTATTAAATTGAGAATACTTGATATTGGAATCCAAAAATTATTGAGTTGAAAATCTTGATCGTGACATGGAACATGCTCTAGGTCAAGATTAATATGAAATAAATATTTTTTGAAAATCCACAACCTTGGCAAAACCAAAATATTATAAAGCAAATTTAATCTTTTTCAAAAATCCGTAATCTTTGGATCTTTGGTTCATCCTGCTAGGGCAAAATTAAATCTTCCCAGAAGTTCGTAACTCTAGACTTGAGAAAATATTTGAATCTTTGGTTCTATCCTATAAGGGCAAAATCAAATATTTCCAAGATTCTTTAACTTTAGACTTGAGCAAATATTTAGATCTTTGGTTCTATCCTGCTAGGGTGAAATTAAATCTTCCCAAAAGTTCGCAACTTTAGACTTGAGCAAATAATTAAATCTTTGGTTTTATCTCGCTATTCATTTTTATATTTTGACTTGTTTTACTAACTTTTATGTGGCGTAGAGCATGAAATATGGAAATGTAAAAGCAAATCGAAGCACACTTTGGCAAGGAAAATGGTTCTATGCCACAATTTTTTCTTAGGTTTTGCCTTAGTTGACCATTTTGATCACGACGTAGAGTATGGAAAGATGAAAACCTCGATAGTGGATCAAAGCACACTTTTGGCTAGGGAGTTGGTTCTACCCTGTGATTTATCATCCATTTCATCCTTTTTGACTAGATTTAACCCTGACATGGAGCAAGCTTATTCCAAACCATAAATTTCTTGCCCCTGAACTCATGTAGCTTGAAAAATAGGAAAAAATCAAAGTGCCCATAATTTGAAAAAAAACCATAAATCTAAATGGACCAAATAAGTATCCAAATCTGCTGAGAAAACTAAATTTTTTATCATAGATCATGATATATTACATTTAAAAGCTCACAGACTGCAATCGATAAACTACTATTTTGAATGCAATTTACATCCAATTTTATGCAAATTTGATACCATTGCAAATATAATTTCAAAATCTTCCTACCAAGCTTCGAATCATGCCAAACGAAGCTCCATAGCCAAAGTTATATATGTTTTAGGTTTGCAGTTATTTTTCAAGAAAACCCTAAAAACACTCCAAAAATAAAAAATATCAGACTTTGAAAAGGAAATAAAATTTAGTCCATCATAAAATATTCAATGCAAACTAGCTTGGAAGGCTCATTCAAGTGTAAGCAAGCTCAAAAAATTATTTAATGCAAGCAAGTGTGAAGCATGAGTGCAAGTAAACTTTAGACTTGGAGCAAGCAAAAGTCAAGCAAAAATTTAATGGATCCCCAGTCCAGACTAGGGTGTGTTGTGCAAGTGCAAAAAAAAATGGTGAATCTACTGGAAAATTCTCTCGAGTATTTTGGAAAAAAATAACCCTTTTCTAAAAACAACAAAACTTTAAAACTAGCAAAACCAAAAATTTGGTATCCACCTAAGGCTAGGTTTGGGTAATTTTATATGAAAGAAATACTCCATTTTGTTTTAACAAAGTTGTGTGAATGTGAATTTATTTTGTTTCAAAATCAGTTAAAATTTGTCACCATGGTTTGGAAATTAGTCTAGTTTATACCTGAGCAAACATTGGTCTACTTATGATGAGTTTTGTCACACATGTAGACATGTTACCAATTTGTCGAACATTGCTCCATTTCCATCCAGGCATCTATATTCTTTACGGAGTTATCTTTGATACCCTCTAGATCTTGCTTTACTACCATTCAGGCGTGTATAGTCTTGGTAGAGGTTGTCTGAATCACCCAAGCACTTGAACCTTTTCTCTTCTTTTTTTTACATAGATTTTTTCTCTTGAATATCAAAAATCTTATAAGCATTGGGTTCTACTTTTGGGTTGGGGATCACTATGGAAAATAAGAGGGCAAACACTTGAATGAATTTCATCTACAAACCAAACTATAATGGCTTCATTCCTCCTGACCTAGAACTTCCTTAAAGTGTTTTCAATGTGATGTTGCAACATCATTTCATAGTGCTTTCAAATTCATCTACTTTGTCCCAAACAATGGATAAACATCAAATAGTTGATTAAACTAATTTTAGTTTCATTGAGCTCAGTGTGGGACTCTTCATTCTCAAATTGCATAGAAAATTCTTCCAACTTGGAGAAACCACAAATAGGTAGCCCTTGGACGATTTTAACCAAACTAATGAAAAGCACAAACAAACCAAAATTAAAAACAACACAAAATGAAACTGGAATAAAATAAAACAATGCTAAAAACAAAGCAAAATAAAATTAATGCTAAAGAAAACTCAAACCCACAACTATATACAAAATTATTTACAAACAAGGACTTGGTATTTTTTATATTCGAAATGGTCCTTAGCCAAAGGGGTCAAATTTTTCATAATTAATTTTTCTAGGATCCCAAACATGATTACCACAATTTGAAATATGCCCATCATGACAAGCATACCAAATTTTGTGGGCATCATCCCATAGCAACACTAGATTTGAAATCTTAAAGGCCTTCATTTTGCCTCTCTCACCCCACCAATTCAATTTAATCCCATCACTACTATCATACTTGGACTTTGATCCATTAAAATCGAGGGTCCACAATTGGTCTTGAATTATGTTTTTCTTATTTTCTGATGCCTCTAGTATCGAATAATTACCTTCAATTATGAATTCCATGACCACAATGTCAACTCCCCATTCTGACTCAGTGTACAAAACCTCATTGATGTTGTTGTACTTAGTGATGAGCTTCTTTAGCATTAGTTCTCTTTTTGAAAAATTAGTTTCATTCAACATTTTTGACCAATCATAACTGAGCAGCACCCCATAGGTATCTGAGATATCCACAACCTAAATATCAATGTAATTTTACATATTAGGTTTTATAGCCAATTGTATGTGAGTTTGATGTAATAACCCAACCATATTTACCTTTATCCTATTCGATGTAAAAACCTTATTGCTTGATAATACATGGGCCAATTCTAACCTTTTCCCAACAACATATGATATTGCTTTACCAAAAGCACTTGAATTCACAAGGTAGTTATGTAAACTTTTATCAAAAATTCTAGTAGTCAACAATGGAGGTAGAAATTCTACCTTTTCATTGTGTATAGCCACCTAAGTATCAATAGCCTTTTCAATTTCTTCTTCTTCAAGTAATAAATCCTTTTGATCATTCAATTGAGCTACCTCAAATGAAGGAATATTTTCCTCAGTTTCCTTGATGGCTTCAATAATTTCATATCCATAATTTCTTTGTTTTGGAGCTCTATCTATGGGAATGGCATATTGACTTCTAGTTGTAGAGGTGTTGCAGTATCCTTATGTGGAATATGGCTTCCTATTTTTTGCACATCAAGTGGGACGGAAGTTCCTTTGGGAGGTGTAAAAGAAATCAATAATTATTTCTCTCTGAAGAATATAATTATTATCCCTTTGAAACTTTTGATGAGTTTACACTTCTTCCAAGCACTCTTTAGGTTCATCTTCATCCACTTCTGAGGGTTCATATGTTTCTAAAACTAAGTTTGTCCCTGCATTTTTATTAGCTTGATTTCTACAATCCTCGTTGGTGGGCTTTGACTCCAAATATTTCATCTATTTCTAGATAATATCTAAAGTATTTCTAACATCTTGGCAGTCAGTTTCACCATGTTGATTTTCCAAATTGAAAGGTTGATACTGGTTGTGATACATAACTCCTGAAAATGGGTTCAGCATGGGAATTTGTTATGCAAGAGCTTGATTTATTTGTGGTATATGATTGTAAGCTCTAGTTTGTCCAAGTGATGGTAATTGACCCACACCAAAACCTTAAGGAATCAATTTTTGTTCAAATGTTAATGCCTCCCTATATTCTTTGGGCAAGGATGTAACTTGAGGAACTCTCCTCAAAAAATGGAAGTTAATGGGTCTAGGGCTCTAAATACATCTAGATGATTACTTCCTCCATAAGGATATAAGGTGTAACCATTCTAGTGTATAACTTATGGAACCTATCGTTGAATAGTCTCAAGGATTCATTAGGTTCTCTACGAGTAGAGGTAAATTGATGATATATCATAGCTGGATCAACAGGTAATCTGAAATGGCTAATAAATGATGCTTCTAGTTGAGCCCAAGAAGTGATAGAATATGAAGGTAGGCCAATATACCAATCATATTCAAACTCATCCAATGTGTATGGAAACATTATACAGACAACATCTTCATGCATAATTTTTAAATGAATTAAGGTGTCAAGGTATGCCTAAATATGTTCTTCAGCTAACCTCATTCCATCATGCCTATACTAGGGAAGATATCTTTCAACATCTTTAGGCATATCATGTGCAGGCCCAATTATGTTTAGAGGGTTTCTTTCTACCATCCATGGAGAAATATCTTCCATAAATGGACCTTTGGTACTAACTTTGATATTCAAGATGTAACATACAAACAGTTTGCCAAGAAAAACATAGTTTTAGCCCTCCTTCTAGCACCAGTTCTAATGAGCATGCAAATGACACATAGTCAAGGAAATGTCAACATACTTGGAATAGGGATTTGTTCCCTCTTTAAATGGAAATGTATTTCCTCCAAATTTTAGGTATGTCAGGTCTTGGCCAATGTGGATAGACTCAAAGATTGATGATAATTGTTCTTTTCAAGGGGCCTGTACTAATTCTTTTAAAAGATAAATTTCCTGGTGCAATGCTTGAAAAATAAATGCTTGACTCTATGAAAGTAATTATACTCCTAATCTAAACAAAACTCCAATAAAATTCAAACGTTGAAGGGTAATAGAAAATAAAAGAAAAAAAATTCATATTGCCCTGAACTCCAGCTCAAATCTGTAAAGCAACAAAATCCAAATTAAACCAATCTCAACCCGACCAGTATTCACATAGCCTAAGGTCCGATATGGTGCAATCTTCAGAGGAATGATAGACTATGAAACAGATTGAGTGCAACCACCATAATAATATGCAAATTGAACATAACAAATTTCAAAATCCTTTATATTAAAAGATAGTCATTAAGTACATATTGTTTCAGGTTTGTCCACTTCGGTGGATTACAAAGAACGGGGCTCAAACATAGTAACAACTTGGTTTAAAAGACCATTTGACTACAATTAAATAGCATAGAAAAAAAAATGGGGCCAAATAATAGATGGTTTTTGATCCTGTAACTGGATAGCGAGCTACTATTTATACAATTCTTGATCCTCATCTAGTATTACACTTTACAATTAATTGTCATCTAATTCCACGAAGTGCCTCTTAATTTTCTTGCCATATTGTAGTCATGCTTCCATTAAAGGCGTACTACCTTGGCCATGCCTCATAAGGTCTTTGTCAGCGATGAGTCCTACAACGGCCATAGTCCATTAAATTTTAGCTTGCATGTTGCTCAGGAACTCTGGAATGACCATGCCTCATTAATCCTTCATTACTCCACAAAATTTGGTTGATCATCAATTTTCCCTATCTTCCACCTTGTACAGTTGCACTTGCCAAGATCGCATTGAGTTTTCATGTCCTCCATGAAACCTATCATATTTAATGAGGCCATCAACAAAAAATTTTGCAAAAAAAATATAAAAAAAAAGGTCAAAACTTTAATAATATTATTAATTAAATTATTTTTAATTTTTCTAAGGTTTGAAAATATTTTTTTTTTTTATTATTTATTTTTAATTATTATCATTTTTTAATCCCTAAGGTTTGATCTTTTAATTTTAGGGCAAAAATTATAATTAGAAAAATAATAATTCTAATGTTTTCTTTTTCAATCACGGGATAGAACAATGAGTGGATTGGAGAAAGGTGCAGATGAGAGAAAGCTTTTCTCAAGGAGTTGGTTCTATACCATGATTTATTTTTAGACTTTCCTCCTTTTGACCATTTTGACCATAGGATAGAGACATCGCGACGTAGAGCACTAAGGTGGAATTCCAAAAATCATTAAATTGAGAATACTTTATATTGGAATCCAAATATTATTGTGTTAAAAATCTTGATAACGACATGGAACATGCTCTAGGCTAGGATTAATGTGTTGTAGAACCAACTAAATTTTATTAATCAGAAGATTAAATAATACAAATGATACCAATATTAATCCGTAGAATTTGGATCTAATCAACTGTAACATGCCAATATGAATAGTACATTCGAACAATATGATACGCCCCAAATAATAATGAAATAACAAACTAACCATGTGCTAAAGATAACATACGCTAACATCCCCCCTTTATTACATTATTTTGCAATACATAGAGAGCTGGAAAACATCTCAAATTTGACACATGCAAGTGCCTTTGTAAAAATATCTGTAACCTGAGCATTGGTGGGAATGTACTGAAGCTAAATTCTGTGTCTTAGAACTTCGTCTCGAATGAAGTGACATTGTGTGTCAATGTGTTTGGTTTTGTCATAATGCACTGGATTCTTAAAAAGGTTCAAAACACCCTGGTTGTTGCAGAACAAGTGGATTGGATATTTGGATGGATGACCCATACTTGTCAAAATGTGACGTAACCATATCACTTCACACATGGCTTCACGTGCGGTGTGATATTTTGCCTCTGTAGATGAGAAAGCAACCACCTATTGCTTCTTGTTGTGCCAAGAGACAGGACTGGATCCAATATGAAATATATATCCTAAATTTGACTTACAATCATTATATGATCTGGCATAGTCAGATTCTGTGTATCCTTGCAAGAAAAATTTATCATTCTTCTTGTATTCTAGGCCATATTCCATAGTACCACGAACATAGTGAAGAACACTTTTTTTTGCTTTCCAATGAGTAGTCTTAGGTTCCTGTATGAACCTCGAAAGATATTTGATAGCAAAGATGATATCTGGCCTAGTATTCATTAGATATATGAGACTCCCAATCAGCTGTCGATAGAGAGTACCATCTACCTGAGGTGAATCATCATATCGTGATAACTGAAGTCCTGATTCCATCAGAGTTGCCATTGGCTTGAAATCGGTCATGCGATATTTTTATAACAATGTCTTGGAATACTTTTTATGGGACACCTTGATGTAGTGCTCCTTTTGGTTCACTTCCAGGCCAAGACAATAGTGGAGAAGTCCGAGATTTTTCATCTCAAAATATTTGCACAGGTCTCTTTTAACGATAGATATCATATTTTCTAAGTTGCTTGTGATAATCAGATCATCCACGTAGAGTACAAGTAACACTATTTCATAACCTTATTTCTTGAAATAGAGGTTTGGATCTGATGAACTTCTCTTAAATCCATGTTGCATGAGGTGATTATCCATATTTATATACCAAGCTCGAGGAGATTGTTTCAAACCATACAAGGACTTGACCAATTTGCACACTTTCTGCTCTTGGCCTTCCACTTCAAATCCTTCAGGTTTTATCATGTAGACTTCTTATTGGAGATCACCATTCAAGAAGGCACTCTTGACATCCATATGATGAACTTTCCACCCAAATTGTGTTGTCATAGCACAAAGAACTCGAATGATTGTCATCCGAGCAGAAGGTGTAAAAGTTTCCTCATAGTCAATGTCTTCCTTTTGCACATAGCCCTTTGCAACAAGATGGGCCTTATGCTTATCAATTATCCCATCTGCCTTGTACTTGAATTTGTACACCCATTTACAACCAATGGGCCTTTTTCCTTGTGGCAGATCGACAAGCTTCAAAGTTTTATTCTTTTTTAGAGATATGTACTCAGCATCCATAGCAGCCTTCCATTGTGGCTCACTAAGGGCATCTTGTACAGTGGTAGGTTCATGCTCATCAAGTGAAGACATAAACACCCTATCATCATCCATGTCCATATCCTTTTTTTCTCTCTCTGGATCTATTGAAAGCTCCTCGAAATATTGACAAAGATCATCAACCTCAATAGTCTCTACTGCTGCTCTATCATATCGAGCCATACTACGAGTACCAGGTCTATTCAAATTCAAATCTAGTGGTGTGGATAACTTTGAGTCTCTGAAAGTACTTGTATACCATTTAGGATTCTTCTTCTATGGTGAAGAAGAAGATGAAGAAGAACCTCCAGTTTGATGTGATGAAGGAGACTTCTCATTTTTAGATTCCATAAAATCTAGGTATACATTAGATGTGCTTTGTGATGTGAAAGCCTCATTAAAAATAATATATCTACTGATATGAATCTTCCTGGTCAAAGGATCAATCAAACAATAACCCTTAGATTGTTCATCATAGCCAAGAACACATTTCAATAGCTTATCATCTCTCTTCTTCCTTTTCTCTTTCAATATGTGCATAAAAGCTTTACATCCAAAATCGAGTAGATGAGAGATAGAGGGTTTTCGACCACTCCATACTTCCTATGGAGTTATTTCTTTTAGGGATTTTATGGGTGCCCTACTCAATAGGTATACTGTTGTGGTGACAGCTTCTACCCAAAATTGTTGCTCTAGATGGGCTCCTATGAGCATACAACGAACCATTTCCATGATGGAACGGTTCCTCCTTTCAGTAACTCCATTTTGTTGAGGAGTATAAGCAGTAGTAAACTATCTATTGATTCCATGTACAGTCAATATACAAAAAAAATCTTTAGAGGTGAACTCCCCCTCAATCTAAGCAGAGGGTCTTTATAGAATTACCTGACTCCTCAACAGATTTCTTGAATTATTGGAAGAAACTAAAGGCTTCAAATTTCATATGAAGAAATAAAACCCACATATTTCATGAGTAGTCATCTACAAACAACTAAAAATACCTCTTTCCCCCACAACTGTTTGGTGTGAAAGTACCACACAGATCGGTGTGAATTAACTCTAGAGGTTTCTTTGCTCGTGTAGAGCTCTTCTCAAATGTTACTCTATGTTGCTTTCCTACCAAGTAATAAGAGCACACTGGAAATATAGAGGAAAGGGAAGGAAGACCCTTTACCATATCATACTTACTTAGCTCAAGTAAGTAGCCAGAACTAAGATGCCCGTATCTCTTGTGCCACAGTGAAGTTGCCTCCTTTGTAGAGACTGTCATGGCAACATGAGGAGTAGAGATAGCATCTAAGGTAAAAAAGCCATGCTTGTGTGAATCTGTTGTGATGTTTTACCTCTCCTGGTAATAAAGCAACACTTCTTGTCATCCTCAACACAAAAATAAACAACCATATCTTTATCCATAATTTGTGTGATTGACAACAAATTGTTTGCCAATCCTGGAACATAGAGAACTTTTTCAATAGGACACTTGCCATCAAGAAGGTTTACTGAAACTGAACCCTCTCCCTGAACCTTGTAGGTTTTGTCATCAACAATAGTGATAGGTTTGCCCTCCTTGGCCTCATATGTTTCAAACCATGATTTATCGCTAGTCATATGCTTACTGGCACCAGAATCAACATACCATACAAGATCCTTCTACTTGGAGGTTGTGGTAGTCATGAGCACCTTATGTGCCCACTCAAAATCAGAGCCAAATTCTTCAACAACAACATTCACTTTGGGTTGCTTTTTTTTGTTTTATGGTTTGTTATGGCCCTTGTTCTTAGGTTGCTTGTTTTTGTGCCAACACCTATTTGTGTCATGGGTGTCCTTGTCATAAATTTTGTAATATCATTTCGCTTGTTGAGTTTGTTTTCCCTTGGAATCCTTGTGATAATTTTATCCCTTCTAAAAATTACCCTTCTTCTTAGAACCCTTCCTTTTGGAATAGAGGTTTGTATTAGAAGATTCATCTCTTTGAAGTTGGCGAACCTCCTCTTCCTGAAGCATATTGACCAACTCAACATAGGTAACTTTTCTCTGTGACACCTGAAGATAGGTTATCAATGTAGGTAGGAAAATCCACATAAGAAGCAAGCATAAAATTAGGATTTGCACAGTCTTGAAGAAGACTGTACTATCTAGTGAGATAGTACAATTGACAAGAATACTGTACTATCTAGTGAGATAGTATAATTGACAAGTTAAAATGTACATTGTACAATTTGGTATAAATTGTACAATTATGAAATAAATTATTAAAATGCATGTGAAATGAAATGAAATGTGAAGACATGCAAATGAAATGTAATTTGATGAAAATCAAATTAAACCTTAGTAAATATTAATTAAAATTATTAATGTATGGGTCGTTGTAAATAATGAACTGTCTCAGGAACCACTTTGGAACGACCTGGATAGCCATTATAAGCCCCCCATTCGAATTTTTGGGTTGTTCATTGTTGGTTGGTTGTAGTTGAGGATTATTGGTGGATTGTTAGTGTTCATGGCTACCCATTCATGTACAATTCATGGATTGGGAAATATGGAGTAATGGGAAATTATTATGTAATGACGTACACTCCCTGTGTACAACTTTAGAATAATATCAATCCTTGTTTCAATCAAACTTGGTTATGCATGTGTGTGGATCTGAGATCAATCTCAATAAATGTATTGTTGGGTGATTTTTATTGATATTGCAGGTACTGTGGAGTCTAGATATATTGTGGAGTTGCATACCCAAAAATCGTACAACCATCAATGTACTATTATGTGAAATAGAAGAATAATGAGAAACTCATACTAATGGTTGTTACCCATTATGGGAATTGATGTTTTTGGAAATAAGAGGAAATTTTTATAAGTCAAGATATCTAGTAGAAAGTAGGTTTTTACCAAACCGTACAAAGGCATGACCAAACCATACAAGGGTTTGCAATTTTGTACAAATGTTGAGTTTGTGGCCTAAAATTGTACTTTGAAGCATGTTGAAGGTAAATCAAGTGATTCCTGAGTGGATCCTGGTAAAATGAGTCAAATTTGATCAATTCCAAGATTCTTGGAGAAATAGTACAATCATCAGTTATAACCGTACAACTGTACGATTTGGGACTGTACAGACTCAGTTGTACGATTTGAAGATAGTACAGTGGTAAATAGTACACTATACAAAATTGGCCAGATTTTGTGCAATTAGTTGAAAAGTTATATTGAAGATCTCTCATCCTATCCCTCCTGGGAATACTACACTCCACTCGTGCTACATTTGGTGCCCGTTGCCATGTGGATCTGAACCAGTTTTATCATTGTTGAGAATGATGAAGGGTCTGGAAGAGTAAGTAGTATGGAAGAACATTGGGGTGGATGATAGATACAAGTTTGCAAAGATGATATTTCAGAGAAGTAGAGGATAGTTAATTTGGTAAAGATGTGGTAAAGCATGTTGCATTTCATTTCTACATCTTGGAGACTTGGTCTCTATGAATTGGGGGTACGCTTGATGACATGGAGTTGTGAGAAGAAAGTTGCTTGGGAATATGTACAACAAAGACCATGGCATCAAGTTGAAGCCATAGATGTGGAAGATGACTTTTTTGATGTGGATGATAAGCTGCACAATGAGATGTGTATGGCTGATGTGAAAAATGGGGATGATGGTTATATTGGAGAGGGTTTGTATAGTTTTAAAGTTGATAATTGTACAAAGGATTGCAATTTACAAGCATTGCAAGGTTTTTCAGTTGATGTGCATCATCCAAAGAGAACCATGCGAATGGAGGAAAGAATTACACAGCCATACAACCAAAGAAAGAAGTATATTATTGCTAGAGAAAGCCATATAGCAAAAAGGAAAGTTGTACGAGTGTTGGATAAACTGTATAGTGAGAAAGGTAATTCTCCAATTGCCAATAAAGTAGTACAATGGCAATGTAAATTGTACAATGAGGAAGTTAATTTTCCAATTACCAATGAAATAGTACAGTTGCAAGGTAAACCGTACAATTACCAGTAAAATAGTACAAGTACATGTAACCGTACAAATGGGTTGATAAAGTGTACAAGTCAAGTTCGGCCAAGGTTGATTAGAAAGTTTGGTAGGAAATTGAAGGTTGGGAAAGAGTGTTTGATACCATAGCAATTTCTAGTAGTGATGCACGATGGTGAGCAGGACGAGAGTCTAACATCAATGCCAATGGAATATGACAAGTCCAATAGTGTACAAAAGGTGAGTTCCACACTAGAAAAGCTACAGATAGGTGTGCTCGATGGTGAGCGAGATGGGAGTCCGACATCGAGGTAACTGCAAGATGGAATGTTACCTAACAATAAGGAAGAGAGTATAGTAGAAGAGTAATTGCAGGGTGATGTATGTAAGGCTATGGAAATCCAACCTGTCAAACCAAAGGATAATTTGGGTATATCATGTAAATGTCCATTATTTTGTGGAGAATCAACAGAAGATGCAACTTGGCATTGGAAATTTTTTTAATGTGGAAATCAATTGGACAAACCAATGAGGTAGAATGGAGATGGTTCCTTCCTGCAACATTTCGAGGATATGCAATAGATTGGTATATGAACTTACCAGAAGACAAGTACCTAACATGGAAAGAATTGCATGATGCATTTGTAAAAGAATTTTGGATATATGATAATGAGGTGGATATTATTATTGATATTTATAGAATGAAATAGGATGGGAAGGAGTTTGTTTGTTCTTATAATCAAAATCTAAGTGGGTTGTTTGATCATTTTGAGCAAGACCAATCTGAAGCATTGAAGAGGATGTGGTTTATAAATGGGCTTCTTCCTATGTATCAAACAAATATGAAGATTTTCCCTCCAGGAACATACCGAGAAGCTATGGATTATGCTCTGATTTGGGAAAGTGAGGCAAAAGCAGCACCAATGAAGTGGCATTATGGTAATGATGATGAGAGTAGCTCAGAGGCAAAAAATGATTCGAATATTGAAGATGAGTCAGACAATGAGAATGCTGATTTTGGGGAGGAGAGTAGTCCCTTGTCCAATTGTGGGAGTCAATATGTCAAGGAAGAAAATGACTCCAAAGAAAATAATGATGAATTTGATGTTAATTGTAACAGAGAGAGTGCAATATCATCACCACAAGTAGATGTAGCCCAAAGTAAGCTTGTACAAAGGAAGAATGTTAGTGGTGATGCAGGGTGTGACAATCATACCAAAGACAAAAGCAAAATACAATATGACAGTGAGGGTAGACCCATTGTACAATGTGGGCAATGCCAATTATGGGGACACTTTGCACATGATTGTGATAGTACTGCAAATCAAGATGAACTAGGGATGCATATAGAAATTGAAGCATCAGAGACAAGTTCTAACCCTTGTGAGGAAATAAGGGAGGTGGAGGTGAACTTGAGAAACATGCTTAGAAGTGAGGAAGTGAACTTGATTTCAATGGAGGAGGAAGTGATTGTTGTTGACAAGGAAGAACAACATACTGCCATATGAGAGAACAAAGTGGAGAAGACTGATATCCAAGATGACTGTGTACAACAAATTGTTACTCAAATGGAGAAGTTTGATGTACCAATGGAGGGCACTAAAAAGTGTTGTTATTTAAGTGCAGATAATGAAAGTACAACTAATGTGCAATTGGGAGATATTGTTCAAGTGGAACAACCAATTATACAATTGGAGGCAATGGTTCAAGAGGAGCAGTCAATTGTAAACATGGAGGATATTGTTCACATAGAACAATCACTTGTAAAATTGAAAGATGTTGCTCAAATGGAGAAAAGTGTCATACAAGTAAGCTTGACCAAAGAAGAACAGGATTGCAAGAATCTGTAAGAAGGAACCAAACAAAGGTTGGTTGAAATTATACAATTCACCCAAATCGTACAGTCAGTGAATGAAATCATACAAGTGGTAAAACGTACATTTCAAGGTGTTGTATGAGTTGGATTGAACAATGGTATGATTTGGAAATCGTACAAGAGCAGTTCGTACATGATGAAATCATACAGGTACAGTTCGTACAAGGAGAAATTGTACAGGTGCAGTTTATACAAGATAAAATCATACAAGTGTAGTATGTATAAGGAAGAATCGTACAAAATGGAACCGTACCATGTGAAAGTGCATAGAGAAAAATTGTACAAGGAGAAGAAGGTCTAGTAGTGGCTAAGATAGGGAAGTTTGAGGCTAATATTGAGTCATCTTGAACTTGAGAGAAGCAAAATGGACTTGACGATGAGTTGTTTAAGTGGGTTGAGCAAAGAATCCCAAAGTGCCAATAAAGAGAAAATTTTGGCTTGGACAGTGATGGTTGCATTAGTTTTGTGGTTGAGGTTTGCGAAGGACGCTGTCCCTTGACCCTACAAGGGGGCTCCCACCCCCTTGACCCCCGTAACAGGTGGAAACAGACCACGTTATTGATGATGTTGTTCTTCTTGATCATGTTCTTCATCAGGGTGATAATTGTCATGTTTATTAAGATGGTCAGATTGATGATGTTGTTGCAATTGATTTTAGCACTTCCAATGAGCAGTCTGAATATAATATGTGAGAAGCAACTGGCAGTAATACCAGTTATTGAATACCTATGGAATATAAGGAAGCGAAAGGAGCGTGAAAAGTGCCCATAGTACATTGTGCAGTGCTTCTATCCCCAATATCCAGAGCATGTGTCGTCGAGGACGTCGACCAATTTAGAGGAGGGGATAGATGTAGGCAGGCAAATCCACATAAGAAGCAAGCATAAAATTAGGATTTGCACAGTCTTGAAGAAGACTGTACTATCTAGTGAGATAGTATAATTGACAAGAAGACTATACTATCTAGTGAGATAGTACAATTGACAAGAAGAGTGTACTATCTAGTGAGATAGTACAATTGACAAGTTAAAATGTACATTGTACAATTTGGTATAAATTGTACAATTATGAAATAAATTATTAAAATGCATGTGAAATGAAATGAAATGTGAAGACATGCAAATGAAATGTAATTTGATGAAAATAAAATTAAACCTTAGTAAAGATTAATTAAAATTATTAATGTATGGGTCGTTGTAAATAATGAACTGTCTCAAGAACCGCTTTGGAACGGCCTGGACAACCATTATAAGCCCCCCCATTCGAATTTTTGGGTTGTTCATTGTTGGTTGGTTGTAGTTGAGGATTATTGGTGGATTTTTAGTGTTCATAGTTGCCCATTCATGTACAATTCATTGATTGGGAAGCATGGAGTAATGGTAAATTATTATATAATGAAGTACACTCCCTGTGTACAACTTTAGAATAATATCAATCCTTATTTCAGTAAAACCTGGTGATGCAAGTGTGTATATCTAAGAACAATCTCAATAAATGTATTGTTGGAGGATTTTTATTGATATTACAGGTACTATGGAGTCTAGATCTATTGTGGAGTTGCATACCTAGAAACCGTACAACCATCTAGTGTACTATTATGTGAAATAGAATAATAATGAGAAACTCATACTAATGGTTGTTACCCATTATGGGAATTGATGTTTTTGGCAATAAGAGGAAAATGGGTATTTTTCTAAGTCAAGAGATCTAGCAAAAAGAGGGTTTTTACCAAACCGTACAATGGCGTGACCAAACCGTACAAGGGTTTGCAATTTCATACAACTACTAATTTTTTGGCCTAAAACTATACTTTGAAGCATGTTGAAGGTAAATCAAGTGATTTTTGAGTGGATCCTGGCAAAATGAGTCAAATTTTATCAATTCCAATATTCTTGGAGAAATAGTACAATTCGTCAGTTATAACTGTACAATTGTATGATTTGGGATTATACAATATCAGTTGTACGATTTGAAGATAGTACAATGGTAAATAGTACATTGTATGGAATTGACCAAATTTGTGCAATTAGTTGAAAGTTTATATTGAAGATCTCTCATCCCATCCCTCCCGAGAATATTGCACTCCACTCATGCTATAATCAACATCTTGTAAGAATTAGGTAAAGCTCTCATTACTACTAAAGTAAGAAGCTTATATTCTACAAGTTCTCCCAAAGAATTCAATTTTGCTTTCAACTCAGACACTCTGCAAAGAAAGAGTTCAATTGTCTTACCCTGCTTCATACTAAAACTGTGAAGTTGAGATTGAAGGTAAAGAATGGTGGAATCATTCTTTCCCTCATAAATGGTTTGAATGGCATCCCATGCCTCTTTACCATGTTTTGTGTCAGCTATTTGAGGTTGAACTTCATCTGAAATAGCAAGCAATATGAGCACTCTTTCCTTGTTATCTTTCTTATCAAATGCTATCTAATCAGTAGTTGGAGGTGTAGCTAGAGTTGATCCAGTTACTAGTGAAGGTCTTGTTGTTGTGCCAAAAACAACATCCCATAAATCTTCCATGATAAGGATAGCCTTCATCTTGTTTTTCCAAGGTGTGTAATTGGAACCTTTTAGTAACTGATGAGCATCAGTCAGGTACTTAGCAGCCATAGTGAGGGTTCCTTATATCACCAATTGGTCCCCCATTCTTTATACCTTTTCCAGGTCTTTATACCAAACTTTTCAAAAAAAACACCCGCCCTTACGTGAGGGAGACTGTAGTATTTTAGAGATCAGAACGATAAGTGGAACATAGGTGTTACTAAAATGGAATCATCTTGTTTATGAAACCTACCATAGAAGGTCTTCTATCCTCATGTGTGGGGCATAACTTCCCCTAAACACTTTGGATATTAGAACATTCGTCAAGATTTACGTCTAACAACAAGATCGATTAGGGTAGTGGATTGGAGTAAAAAAATAGCAAAACGACAAACTTATATCTCCTCGATGATTAATAGAGAACAAGCTCAGACGTCATTGTTGCATCTATGTTAGGTGACAGATACAGTAGCCCAAAGCATGACAGAATTACCTGTAAGTGTGGGCCAGAGGTATCGTAAATACCGAACACTACGATGCAATTGAATTGCATGGATGGGTTCAAATTTTGGGGACTTAGGAGTGCTTGATTTTACTTAATGAAGTAGTGCAAATGTAAATGGAAATGCAACATACATCAGAAAGTGCCAAAAAAATGAACCTAAGGTGTCGGTTTCCACCGAAAATGCACCTTATTACAAAATGCCAAAATGCTAAAAAAAATTTCTCACTATTCCCCCTTTTTCATCCACTTTTGAGAAAAAAAAATGTCCCCCCCCTTTAGTTTTGCAAGATGTAGGATGAAAAGTATTTTCAAAAGATCAAAGGTATAGTTTTTTTTAAGTTTAAGGTTGAACAAAGAAATTCATTTTAATAAAACAATCAAAAATAATTTAATTAAATATAATATTTCTTAATATTTTTTTTTTAAATAGAATTAAGAAAAGTAAAATATTTAATTAAAATAAAATTGAAATATTAAAATAAAAACTTTAACTCAAACCAAAAAAATAAAAAAACATAAGTAAAAATTACCTTTGAGCAGGGGGAGGGAATGGAACCCCTGACCTCTTGAACACCAGCGCATTAGCATAGTCAGGCTTACCACACCAGCTAGTGAGCTGATTGAGGTGAAAGGGAAAAGACCCCTTATTTACCTTCGTTTCTGGCTATGAGAGCAAGTGACGTGCCGCCCAACCACCTCCACCAATGGTGCTACTCTGAGCGGGCATCACCACAACTTCCAGGTATCGTAAACTGCCTCCATGTATGGTGATCTATTCTTTGAACCATATGCTTCTACATAATCCAAGTTTCAAATGTAGCGGATCTCTTGAACACAATGCCAATAACAGCCTATCACAGTGCTAATCGACAAGAGGGGTCACAGTGTACAACAATGTTATAGTGTAAATCACCAAAGAAAAATAAGAAATCTCCATGATTGCAAAGCGAAGAGAAAATCTCCATTGGCATCAGATCGGTCTCCACACTCCAGCAATCGACTGTACTCCTTTATTACGACATCTTGACGCATAGATCTACAGCTTACTTTGATGCGTTCTGCATAAGTATTAATGACTATTTTGTTGCTCCATGGCATATCGATGATGTTGTGAATCTGATGACATTACCGGCCATAAAGATATTTTAACGTCATGGATCATATTCTTGGTTGCAAACAATGCATCACCTCACATCTTCTCTTCGATCATCGCTTCACGCATGATGGCTGCAAATCTTCTGCTGTGACTGGGAGGGTTCACTGCCTTCGGGGAGGATTCAAAATAAAACGGATATAAACTATTATCCCACATGCAAGAGGGAAGTAGGAATATTAATTTTTTATAAGGAGAAAACCTCGCAATAGACAATGTCTACCTTTGGGTAGACTATACTACCCACATAATTGTTGCAGGCATACAGTCCTCTCGTCGCGTGGAAAAACTTTGTTCACACTTAGGTTTAGGTGTCTCCAAGCCATAGGCCTACCCAATCAGATCAGTCAGCTTATCCCATGTCAAGTTTCATCCATTAGATCACCACAAGTCCTCGTCATCCCATTGAGCTGTTACGCAGATCCATGGCTACGTGTGTTAGCAAGTTAGATCTAGTCCCTTTGTTGTGCAGTCAGCAGTGTCCAGCCAGATTCGATGGTTATCTCGCATGTATGGTTTCGTAAGGTTACAAAGAGCCTCTCTCTAAACAAGGGCTTGTTCACCTAGCCCAGTAAAAAAAGGGCATCAATGTCCAGCCTCTCCACTTAGAATCCAACCAATGCTTACAAACACATCAAATCATGCGATCGCCACTCAACGAGCGATCCAAGATAAGCTTTGATACCATGTTGTAGAACTAACTAAATTTAATTAATCATAAGTTTATTAAATAATACAAATGATGCCAGGATTAGTCCGTAGAATTCGAATCTAATCATGCCAATATGAATAGGACGTTCGAACAATATGATACGCCCCAAACAATAATGAAATAACAAACTAACCATATGCTAAAGATAACATATGCTAACAATATGAAATAAATAACATATGCTAACAATATGTCCAGCCAGATTCGATGGTTATCTCGCATGTATGGTTTCGTAAGGTTACAAAGAGCCTCTCTCTAAACAAGGGCTTGTTCACCTAGCCCAGTAAAAAAAGGGCATCAATGTCCAGCCTCTCCACTTAGAATCCAACCAATGCTTACAAACACATCAACATCAAATCATGCGATCGCCACTCAACGAGCGATCCAAGATAAGCTTTGATACCATGTTGTAGAACTAACTAAATTTAATTAATCATAAGTTTATTAAATAATACAAATGATGCCAGGATTAGTCCGTAGAATTCGAATCTAATCAACTGTAACATGCCAATATGAATAGGACGTTCGAACAATATGATACGCCCCAAACAATAATGAAATAACAAACTAACCATATGCTAAAGATAACATATGCTAACAATATGAAATAAATATTTTTTGAAAATCCACAACCTTGGTAAAACCAAAATATTATAATGCAAATTTTAATTTTTTTCTAAAAATCCGTAATCTTAAGCAAATTTTTGGATCTTTGGTTCATCCCGCTAGGGCAAATTAAATCTTCCCGAAAGTTCACAACTTAGACTTGAGAAAATATTTGAATCTTTTGTTCTATCCGGCTAGGACAAAATTAAATATTTTTGAGAGTCCGCAACTTTAGACTTGAGCAAATCTTTATATCTTTGGTTATATCCCGCTAGGGTGAAATTAAATCTTCCCGAAACTTTAGACTTGAGTAAATAATTAAATCTTTAGTTCTATCTTGTTATTCATTTTTACATTTTACCTTGTTTGACCAACTTTGACATGATGTAGAGCATGAAATATGGAAATGTGAAAGCGGATCGGAGCACACTTTGGCAAGAAAAATGGTTCTCACAATTTTTTCTTGGGTTTTGCCTTAGTTGACCACTTTGACCGCGACGTAGAGCATGGAAAGATAAAAAAATCGATAGCAGATCGGAGCACACTTTTGGCTAGGTAGTTGGTTCTACCCTATGATTTTTCATCCATTTCATCCTATTTGACCAAATTTGACCGTAACAAGGAGCAAGCTTGTTCTAGACCACAAATTTCTTGCCCTTGAACTCACGTAGCTTGAAAAATAGGTAAATATTCAAAGTGCCCATAATTTAAAAAAAAAAAATCATTCATATAAATGGGCCAAATGGGTATCCAAATATGATAATAAAACTAATATTTTTATCACATATCATGAGATATTGCATTTAAAAGCTCACAGTCTGTAATCAAGAAACTGCTATTTTTGGATGTAATTTAGTCCAATTTTCTACAAATTTGATATCATTGCAAAGATAATTTCAAAATATTCCCACTAGGCTTTGAATAACACCAAATGGAGCTCTATAGCAAAAGGTATGGCTATTTTAGGGTTGCAATTACCAATAGTGACATTTTTAGGGAAACCCTAAAAACACTCCGAAAATTAAAAATTTTAGACTTTGAAAGACAAATGAAATTTAGTCCATCATAAAATATTCAATGCAAACCAGCTTGGAAGGCTAATTCAAGTGTAAGCAAGCTCAAAAACTTATTTAATGCAAGCAAGCGTGAAGCATGAGTGCAAGTAAACTTTAGACTTAGAGCAAGCAAAAGTCAAGCAAAAACTTTAATGGGTCCCTAGTCCAGACTAGGGAGTGTTGTGCAAGCGCAACAACATGAAGTGGATTTCAAATAGATGGATGTATAGAAGAATACTTTCAAGAATATTAAATAAGCAATATCTCAAGCCCCTATTCTTGTTATTTCGAACTACTCCAAAGACTTCATTCTTTATGTTTTTGGGGGCAGAAGAAAGCTATGTTGTTGTACTTACTCAAAAAAGAGAAGGAAACAATGAGCGACCAATAGATTTCCTCAGTCCAACCTTACTTGATCATTGAGAAAGGTATAATTTTATTGAGAAATAAGTATATGCAGTGATGAAACCTTTGAAGAAGTTTAGGCATTTTGTCTCTCAAAGCAAGACCTTGGTGTATGAGATTGCATTAGGATGTCCAAAACTTTGTAATTCAAGGATATATAGGTGACAAAAGAGTTGGTTGAATGACCAATATTTAATAATATGATGTTGTATTGGACATTTTGAGTCCCTAAGCTAAAATGTTGTCATTGATGTCAAAAGAGCATTTAAATGTCAAAAGGATCTATGAAGGGTTTTTGTGAAAACCAAGGTAGGAAAAATAAAAGGTTTTCATTAAAACCATGGACAGTAGATTTTATCTGGGTTTTTCTTAAAACCCAAGTTGGGTTTTCATTTCATCGAAAAAGGTGCCTCGGTGATGGAGTTATTTGAGTTTTAATATTTGGTTTAAATTTTAATTATTTAAAATTAAAATTTAAATTTAAAGTTTCCCGTCGACGTCATCAAGCAAACATAAATTCATATCTCTGTCGATGTCTTCAAAGTGTTTTAAACACTATATAAAGGGGTGGTAAATAAATCAAAGTTTTATCCTTGATCTTGTGATAAGTTTTTGGCATTCGAATAATTCTATGAGCTCATGCGAATTTTGAGAAGAGAAGCAACAAAGAAAATGACAGTGCTTGGAAAGTCAAAATGTGGTGGGAAGCGTGGGGCATTGGCAAATCATTTTGGCTAAGGGACAAGGTAGTGCAAACACCAGGGATCGAATCCCTTGGACTAAGTTTAGGAAGGCGTGTGGAAAGCACTTTAGAGCTTTGTCTTTTGCGGAAGGTGGAGGAAGGTTTAAGGCACTTTGGGCCTTTGCCTTTCTAACAAGCGCCTAGCTCGTGTGGAATCTTAGCAGCGGCTAAGACGCTCGCAGTGTGGCAAGTTGGGGGTTCAAATCCCCTTGAGGAGGTAATTACGTTTTGCATTTAAATAATTTTTATTAGCCCTAAAGTTTGGAGTTATAAGGTAGTTAATGGAAATTAAATCTTGTTATTAGAGTTGTGATTATTATTGCAAAGCATAATTGGTTTATGATTTATTTGATGGTTATGGAGAATTAATTTTAGAAGAAATAAGGAGTTGTTTTTTAAAAGTAATTTTGAGAGGTTTATTATTTTTTATAAGGGTTTTAATAAAAGGGAGTTTGGTGGATGTGTTTATTAACTTGGAGTAAAAAGGGTGTAATTTGAGTAATGCTTTATTTTGTGATTATTTGAAGTCCATTAACCCTTGTTTAGATTGGAAAGGAAAGTTGTGTTTAAGTGTGGCAGATTTTGTGGATAACTTATTGGCATCAAAAATGTATGGGCACATTGTCCTATTGATTATTTATGGTGGTTGATTTCTGAAATATCATTGGAGAGAAAATGATTGATTGTGGTTTCCTTTGAGAAAATGATTGGTTGAATACTTCAAGGTTTTCTGGTTTGTGAGTTGTATTTAAACCTTGTTTTATTAGCATTGTTGTTGAAGCCCATTGATGATGAAATGAACTTGAACTTGAGTTAGAAAAGAACATGAGTATCATTGCTATGTGAGACTTGTGCTTGAGCATTTTTGGAAATATTTTGAGTTGGTTAATACATGCTTGGACTAGGGTTTGTGAAAAAGGATTGTTCCTTGAGGTGATTGGTTGAGTTGAGTTGGTAAATATATGCTTGGACTAGGGTTTGTGAAAAAGGATTGTTCCTTGAGGTGATTGGTTGAGTTGAGTTGGTTAATACATGCTTGAACTAGGGTTTGTGAGAAAGGATTGTTCCTTGAGGTGATTTATTGAGTTGAGCTAATTAAGCTTATTCAAGTGGATGCATGTGGTTGTTCAAGTTCCTAGAAACAAACTATTCAATATTCTGATTTGAGTTGAGATTTATTTGAGTTGAGATTGAGGTTGATTTGAGTTGAGATTAGGATTTGAGTATAGAACATATAGAGTCTCTAACAATTCTCTTTATTCTTCTATGAGATTGATTTGAGATATTGATTGTACATTGAGCTTAGAACATATTGAGTCTCTAACAATTCTCTTTATGATTCTATGTGATTGAGAGAAGTCTTTGAGAAGACTTATGGATTGTTTTGAGTTAAGATTTTGTGAAAGCTTGCTATGCAAATTTGAGCAAGTCCTATAGAGGACTTATTGAGCAGATTTGAGAAAGTCCTAGAGAGGATTTGTTGAGCATATTTGGACAAGTTATGTATGAACTTTTTGAGAAGATTTGTACAAGTTTTGTGTGATTGTGTTGAGCAGATTTGCACAGGTTTTGTGTGAACCTATTGAGCAGATTTGGACAGGTTTTGTGTGAACCTATTGAACAGATTTGGACAAGTTCTATGTGAACTTGTTGAGTAGATTTGGACAAGTTCTATGTGAACTTATTGAGCATATTTGGACAAGTTCTATGTGAACTTGTTGAGCAGATTTGGATAGGTTTTATGTGAACCTTTTGAGCAGATTTGGATAGGTTTTGTGTGAACCTGTTGAGCATATTTGGACAAGTTCTGTGTGAACTTGTTGAGCATATTTGGATAGGTTTTGTGTGAACCTATTGAGCAGATTTGGACAGGTTTTGTGTGAACCTGTTGACTAGATTTGGATAGGTTTTGTGTGAACCTGTTGAGCAGAGTTGAGCAGGTTCTAAGTGAACCCATTGAGAAGAATTGTACTAGATCGACTGTACTGTGTTTAGTGCAAGAGATTAAGTAGAACTATGCTAGACTGACTAAACTGTGTTTGGTACAATATTGAGACAGATATTTGGAGGTGATAGAGTATAGAGGACAGAGTCTTAGTGGATAGACATCTAGCAGCTAGATCAAAGTGAAGAGATATCCATAATTCAGTGCAGTAGAGAGATAGAGTCTTCTAGAAGATCACTAGCTAGATCAAAAGGGGAAAAAGTTCTCCTATGGAAGAGATCCACGAACTTGATATTTAGGGGATTAGCATCTCCTTTGGACCGAGGTCCATAAACATTGTAATTTGGGAAAGATTCTCAAGAGATTATTTGAGATATATTTAGAAGAAATATTTTCTCTATTGAGGTAGCTCACATTGGGTGAACCACGTTAAATTTGTGTCTTTATTGTGTGTGGAGTTTTGTGCATTGCTTTTATTACTGTTATTGATACTTCTATTTATACACTGTATAATATTGATTTGAGAAGAAAAGTAAAAAGTGGTCTTATACTTTTCACCCCCCCTCTCAGTATAAGATTGTGTTCTTCAATTGGTATCAAAGTGGGTTCCTTCAGAAGAGTTTGACAACTTGAAGGAAAAGCGGTCTAAGAACACAATGGATCACAAAGATAAAAAGGATGGGTCTTTCAATAATGCAGTACCAGTATTTTATGGAAGTGACTTCTTGTATTGGTGTATGCTGATGAGATTTTACCTGATGGCACTTGGAAATAAAGTTTGAGATGCAGTGGACCTTGGATATGATTCTACAGTCAATCCTACGACAGATAAGGAAGGTAAGCTTGTAATTCATGCAAATTCAAGAGCTATGAATGCAATTATAAAAGGATTGGGTAGATCATAATCTATGAAGGTTATGGATTGTAAAACAACAAAAGATATGTGGGATCTACTACATGATATATATGAGGGTGATAAAGGTGTTAGGAAATCTAAGATCAAAAATCTCAAAGGAGAATTTGAGAACTTAAGAATGAGAGATGATGAAAATATTTGTGATTATCTCAATAATATTGATGAACTTGTACATGAGATGAGAGGTCTTGGAATGAAGGTTGATGAATCAGATGCTTATGATAATATCTTGAGAACTCTTCCAAAAAGGTATAGTGAAAAGGTTTTTTCTATAGAAGCATCAATTGATAGTGATTCTTTGACAATGAATTATTTGCTTGGTATGCTTACTATTTTTTCTTTTTTTTAAAGCAAAAAACCCCTTGTGGGGCTGCCTTGGTCTAAGAGACCATGAACAGGGGGTTCTACACCATCAAATTCACCCGGGAGTCGCACCCAACCCTGCTTGCACCAACATTATCAATTGGATTTTGGGTACCCAATTTAGCTTTTTGGTAGGGTGGAGATTCGAACCTAGGACCTCCCTTGGAGGATTGCCCTCTCCTCTCCAACTCACCTACAACACCTGGGTAAAACTAATTTATAGTGGAAAACACCCCTTTCAAGGTGCCACTTTCAATAGGTTGGGCATAGGAGGAATGGAGCCTTGTCGGCCTCTACCAACACATAGGACATTCCTAACTATACCATATATCTGCAAGATGGAGACAAGGGGAATGGAACCTGGGTCGGCCTCTACCAGCACCCAGGGCATTTACCACTACACAACAAGCAGATTAAAACTAATTTATAGTGGAAAACACCCATTTTGAGGTGCCACTTTCAACAAGTTGGGCATAGGAGGAATGGAGCCTTGTTGGCCTCTACTAGCACATAGTACATTCCTAACTATACCATATATCTACAGGATGGAGACAAGGGGAATGGAACCTGGGTCGGCCTCTACCAGCAACCAGGGCATTTACCACTGCACCACAACAAACAGATCTTACTACTTTTGAGATAAGAACAAAATATCATATTCCTCTGAAAGAATCTGCTTTCAAAGTGGACAAAAAGAAAAAGGGAAAGCAAATAGAATCAAGCAGTGAGTCATCTAGTGATGAAGAAGCTAACTATGGTAGAAGAGATAAAGGGTTCAAAATACCAATAGATATGAGATCATTTAAGTGCTTTAATTATGGCAAGTTTGGACATTTTGCAACAAAGTTCAAAGAGCCAAAGTACAACAGTGATGAAGAAAAATAAGATCACAAGTACAGGGAATCAAAAATACAAGGATGGACAGAACAAACAAGGAAATAAGTTTTTTCAAAGTCAAAAGAAAAGTTACTATGCGGATAATGCAAGTAAGTACACATTTGATAGTGATGCTAGTTTTTTAGACAATGATAGAGATGAAGTCTTATTCATAATTGAAGAAAATGATCAAACTAAGAAAAATAATCCAATTATTCTTAAGTGTTGTAGATGTGGTAAAACTTCTAATGAGAATATTGAAGATGATTGCACAAGAGATGGTTTTAGTTTCAGTGATGATGATTTTGAAGATGCACTTGATATATCAAATGATAATCTTCTAATGGCTTTAGAAGATGAAGAATTGAGTGATCCTATAGAAAGCAAGTCAAAAGAAAGAAATGATATGGACAAAGGCAAAAAATAGAGGACTACTCAATAGAGAATGGTTATGATCTCAAAGGAGAACTTATCCATGCCCTTGACACAGTAAAGAAGGTAAGAAAGCAACACTCTAAGCTTGAAAGTTAGTTTTAAGAATGTGATGAAGAAATATTATTGCTCATAGAGGACTTAGAAAAGTCAAAGGCTAAGGCAAGTAAGTTCAAGGATAAGTTATAAGTAAAGATTTTGGAATGTGAGAAGTTAGCACAAGAAGTGGCTACTCTAAATAAATATTTACAGGACTCTAAGATCAAGATGAAGAGTTTCACAAATAACTCTAAGAACTTGGATAAGTTTATTTATGGACAACAGAGAACATCATGTTCAACAGGTCTTGGTTTTGTAAATAAATAGGAAAAAGCAAAGTCTACTTCAAGTCTTCAATAAGAAACAACATCAAAAGAAGATACTTCAGAAGAGGGATTCTCAGATGTAAGTGAAAGTGAAACTTCTAAGGATAAGTCAGATTGCAGTGAGTCCAACAGGGACAATGGGCAAAGAAGATACAGATGGAACAACAATCAGAATAGGATACCAATGAGGTCTAGGCAAGGAAGCTTCAATGGTAGATGCTTCTCATGTCAAAGGTTTGGATATATGGCTTCACAATGTAGATCACATGAAATATAGGTATATGGAAGAGAACAACTTTTCCAAGGATATTGCTATTCATGTAATGAGTTTGGTCACAAGGCAATGATTTATAGAATTCATGATAGAAGAGGATATGGCTTCACTAGGAGAAACCCTAATACTGTTGCACATACAAGGAATAATAACATTAAGTGTTACAAGTGCAATAATTATGGTCACATAGCAAGATGGTGTAGAGCAAATATTCTAAAAATAGGCATGAACAAGAACAGGAACATGAACATGAACAGGAATAGGAATATGAACAAGAACAGGAATAGGAACATGAATAGAAATAAGAAGATGAATAGGAATAGAGACTCAAAAAAGAAAAGAGACTCAAAGAAGAATGAGAACAAGAATAGTAACATGGATGAGAACAATAACAGGAACAGGAACATGGATGATGACTTGGAAAGAAACAATGAGAGGATTCAGCAAAAAGGAAGAGGAAAATATAAAGACAGAGAACAGTGCTTTCAGGAAGTAGAAATACTCCCACCCTAGAATTAACCACCTCATGTGGAGGTAGGGGAGGTGCTAAGCTAAGAGGTTTAATTCTTAGCCCCAAGACCCAAAGGTGACCCTTTGCCATTAATGTCAAAGGGGGAGAGATTTGTGTATTATGGGGAGAGTTTTTGGATATGAGGAGAGATTTGATATCTGATAGAGCATTGAGCCAGGGGATCAAAGTCCCAGGGGGAGCAAAAAAGAAGGTCAGAATTCAATAAAAAGATTTGGGTTGCCATCAATGACAAAGAGGGATATTGTTGGACATTTTGAGTCCCTAAGCTAAAATGTTGTCATTGATGTCAAAAGAGCATTTAAATGTCAAAAGGATCTATGAAGGGTTTTTGTGAAAACCAAGGCAGGAAAAATATAAGGTTTTAGTTAAAACCATGGACAACAGATTTGATCTAGTTTTTTCTTAAAACCCAAGTTGGGCTTTCATTTCATCGAAAAAGGTGCCCCGGTGATGGAGTTATTTGAGTTTTAATATTTGGTTTAAATTTTAATTATTTAAAATTTAAATTTAAATGTAAAGTTTCCCCCTGACGTCATCAAGCAAACATAAATTCATATTTCCGTCGACATCTTCGAAGTGTTTTAAACACTATATAAAGGGGTGGTAAATAAATCAAAGTTTTATCCTTGCTCTTGTGATAAGTTTTTGGCATTCGAATAAGTCTATGAGCTTGTGTGAATTTTGAGAAGAGAAGCAAAGAAAGAAAATGACAGTGCTTGGAAAGTCAAAATGTGGTGGGAAGCATGGCACATTGGAAAATCATTTTGGCTAAGGGACAAGGCAACGCAAACGCTAGGGATCGAATCACTTGGACGGCGTTTCAGAAGGCATGTGGAAAGCGCTTTGGCGCTTTGTCTTTTGCGGATGGTGGAGAAAGGTTTAAGGCACTTTGGGCCTTTGTCTTTCCAACAAGCACCTAGCTCATGTGGAATCTTAGTCGCGGTTAAGATTCTCGTGGTGTGGCAAGTCGGGGGTTTGAATCCCCTTGAGGAGGTAATTATGTTTTGCATTTAAATAATTTTTATTAGCCCTAAAGTTTGGAGTTATAAGGTAGTTAATGGAAATTATAGTTTGTTATTAGGTTTGTGATTATTATTGCAAAGCATAATTGGTTTATGATTTATTTGATGGTTATGGAGAATTAATTTTAGGAGAAATAAGGAGTTGTTTTTTAAAATTAATTTTGAGAGGTTTATTATTTTTGATAAGGGTTTTAATAAAAGGGACTTTTGTGGATGTGTTTATTAACTTGTATTAAAAAGTGTATAATTTGAGTAATGCTTTATTTTGTGATTATTTGAAGTCCATTAACCCTTGTTTAGATTGGAAAGGAAAGTTGTGTTTAAGTGTGGCAGATTTTATGGATAACTTATTGGCATCAAAAATGTATGGGCACATTCTCCTATTGATTGTTTATGGTGGTTGATTTTTGAAATATCATTGGAGAGAAAAGGATTGATTATGGTTTTCTTTGATAAAATTATTGGTTGAATGCTTCAAGGTTTTTTGATTTGTGAGTTGTATTTAAACCTTATTTTATTAGCATTGTTGTTGAAGCCCATTGATGATGAAATGAACTTGAAATTGAGTTAGAAAAGAACATGAGTATCATTGCTATGTGAGACTTGTGCTTGAGCATTGTTGAAAACATTTTGAGTTGGTTAATACATGCTTGGACTAGGGTTTGTGAAAAAGAATTATTCCTTGAGGTGATTGGTTGAGTTGAGTTGGTTAATACATGCTTGGACTAGGGTTTGTGAAAAAGGATTGTTCCTTGAGGTGATTGGTTGAGTTGAGTTGGTTAATACATGCTTGGACTAGGGTTTTTGAGAAAGGATTGTTCCTTGAGGTGATTGATTGAGTTGATTTGATTAAGCCTAGTCAAATGGATGCATGTGGTTGTTCAAGTTCCTAGAAATAAACTATTCAATATTTTGATTTAAGTTGAGATTGATTTGAGTTGATATTGAGGTTGATTTGAGTTGAGATTGGGATTTGAGTATAGAACATATAGATTCTCTAACAATTCTCTTTATGCTTCTATGAGATTGATTTGAGATATTGATTGTACATTGAGCTTAGAACATATTGAGTCTCTAACAATTCTATTTATGATTCTATGTGATTGAGACAAGTATTTGAGAAGACTTGTGGACTATTTTGAGTTAAGCTTTTGTGAAATCTTGCTATGCAGATTTGAGCAAGTCCTATAGTGGAATTATTGAGCAGATTTGAGAAATTCCTAGAGAGGATTTGCTAAGCATATTTGGATAAGTTTTGTGTGAAATTTTTGAGAAGATTTGGACAAGTTCTGTATGAACTTGTTGAGCAGATTTGGACAGGTTTTGTGTGAACCTGTTGAGCATATTTGGACGAGTTTTGTGTGAACTTGTTGAGCAAATTTGGACAAGTTCTGTGTGAACTTGTTGAGCATATTTGGACAAGTTTTGTGTGAACTTGTTGAGCATATTTGGACAAGTTTTGTGTGAACCTGTTGAGCAGATTTGGACAGGTTTTGTGTGAACTTGTTGAGCAAATTTGGACAAGTTCTGTGTGAACTTGTTGAGTAGATTTGTACAGGTTTTGTGTGAACCTGTTGAGAAGATTTGGATAGGTTTTGTGTGAACCTATTGAGCATATTTGGACAGGTTTTGTGTGAACCTATTGAGCAGATTTGAGCAGGTTCTAAGTGAACCTATTGAGAAAAATTATACTAGACCGACTGTACTGTGTTTAGTGCAAGATATTGAGCAGAATTGTGCTAGACCAACTGAACTGTGTTTGGTATAGTATTGAGACAGAGCTTTGGAGGTGACAGAGTATACAGGACAGAGTCTTAATGGATAGAGATCCAATAGCCAGGACAATTGAATATAGATCTGAGTGAGGAGTCTTCAAGTGGAGAGAGATCTACAAGTTAGTGCAACAAAGAGACAGTCTTCTAGAAGATCACTAGCCAGAGTAGAAGGGGAAATAGTTCTCCTGTGGAAGAGATCCACGAACTTAAGCTTTAGGGGATCAACATCTCCTTTGGATCGAGGTCCATAAACATTATAATTTGGGAAATATTCCCAAGAGATTATTTGAGAAATATTTAGAAGAAATATTTTCTCTGTGGAGGTAGCCCACATTGGGTGAACCACGTTAAATTTGTGTCTCTATTGTGTGTGGAGTTTTGTGCATTGCTTTGATTACTGCTATTGATACTACTATTTATACACTGCATAATATTGATTTGAGAAGAAAAGTAAAAAGTGGTCTTATACTTTTCACCCCCCCTCTCAGTATAAGCTTGTGTTCTTCATGTTGAGATCAAACCAACCAAGCTAATAAGAGGTAAAGCCCTATGTCAACACTTAGCAGAATTCACATTACTAAATGCCAATATAATGAATGGGGAAGAACAATATACTAAGCCAAATGAGATAAAAGTGCAAATGAACACTTGGATTGAGCAATTGATGAATTATTTCAACTCAGACAGATGTCCAAATGGCCTATCTACATCTCAAATATGAAGATACAGATTACAGGAAAGGAAGTATGTACTAATTGAAGGTATTTTATATCGAAGAAACTTTGATAGAGTGTTGTTGATATGTTTGCATCCAAATAAGATGAAAGAAGTGCTCAAAGAGTTTCATAGTGGTTTCTCAGGAGGTCCTACTTCATATAAACTACTAGGTAAAAATATTAAGAGCCAGATACTATCGGTCATCAATATTTTCATATGCATTTAAATTGGCCAGAGCATGTGATAGATGCTAGATATTTATGGGCAAAAGAAAACATATGACAATTCCCCTTCAACCAATAAATGTGGAAGAACCCTTCCAGTAATGGGAATTATATTTTAATGACATGATCAATCCTAATTCATCTATAGAACATAAATATATCCTTATAGTGATGGACTATTTTACTAAATGGACGAAAGCAGAAGCCACCAAGCATGTTGATCAAGATATGATGATTGATTTTTTGGAAAGGTTGATTACAAGATTTGGAATCTTGACCATAATTATTTTAGATAATATCGAATCCTTCATAGGTGCCAAGACTTGATTTTACAAGAAAATATGGGATCTTGTAACAACCCCAAAATGCTAACCAACCCAAGAGAAATTTTTTTTTAAACTTAAACAAGGTTCACAAGAGTATCCATGGAATACATATATTGACTAGACATAACCACATTTCGAGTCTAAAATGCTACAAATATCACTCGAGTGGATAGGAGAGGCCAAGTTCCCATAGGTAATTGGGGTTCACCTTGTATACCTCTGTGGTATAGAGGAAACTTCAAAAGGGTCTCCCCACTTTTTTGGTATTCTCCACAAATGCAGACTTCTTGATCCCAATGTTAGGATAATCTCTTCTCAATCCATAGAGAGGGGGACACCAATTCCTTCTTCTAGCCATAAGTCACTCTATGTTGGGTCCATTAGGCATAATGCCTTAGTCTATTTTAATTGCACTTTTGTGGTGATCCATTAAAATTCAAGCTTATCTTCCCCATATCCATGATAGGACTCTAAGCAACAATCACTCTATGTGATGGTTTTTGCATGGATATAGGAACTAGGTGTTGCTACCCCACAACAACCCAAGTTTAAAAGAAGAGTTTTAGACAAGGTGACCTTTAGAGATAATCAAATTTTAGTAGCGTGGGAGACACTTTTTATTTCTCAGATACCCACTATATCAAAATTAAAGCAAGTATTGGCACCAGTTACAACTATTTTGCTGAGTTTCAGGTATTGAGATTGCTAATGAAGTGTGTTGTAGAGAGAAATATGAAAAAATTACAAATTTGTGGAGATTCTACTCTAGTCATCAACTGGATGAATAAATCTACTCAATTAAAAAATAATTTGCTTAGACCAGTGTGATATAAATTGCTAGAGGTTATTTCCCTTTTTGAAAATATCTCTTTTAGTCATGTTTATAGGGAATTAAATCAAGAAGCAGATAGTTTTATCAAAAGGTCAACAATTTCTAGAAGATTTCTTGCAAATTGTGGGTATATTTTGCACCTACCTACCCCTAGCTACCAACAACTATATATTAGGTTTGATTTTTCTAAAATAAAACCAGAGATCAGCAGCAAATTTTGTCTTCAGACCTAGAAGCAAAGTTGAGCGAAGAAGTGATGAGGAGGATTTGTTGAATACCCATTCTTGATTGAAGCTTGGAACAAAGATGAGGGTTCGGCCTGCTGCAATTATGAACTGAGGGTTCACTGTTGTTCACCAGAGCTATGGAAGAAGACTTGGGCAAATTGACCAAGGTATGTGGCCACTAAAACTATGGTACCTGAATGAAGTTAAAGAAAGAATGTCGGGTCTTGCCATTGAAATATAAGTTTCAGCTAGAATGACCATATCTCCATCAAGTTGAAAGAACTGCACTTGATCGAAAGCCTAAAATGATATCAATACCCCATCCATAGGTCAAAATATGATGAGGTCATAATGGCTAAGTCAAGTACAGACTAAAATATTTACACCTGGGCCACAACTCCTCAAGATACCAGAGAGCCTATACATAAGGATGGAGCAAAGCGGGTTGAGCATCAATAAACGTTGGAACATTTGTGATGGCCAAATCCTAGTAAAATTTCAAGCATCCATCCCAGGACATAAGGGAGAAGAAGAGTGAAATGACCAATTTTGGGGATGATTGGAATAATTTTACCTAGTCGAAACCCAACGGGGTTCTTAAAGCCTGACCTTCACCAAGACAAGGCTAAGTTGGCCAAAACTATTAAGCTAGACCAAGGCCCGATAGTGCTCAAAATAACTAGTCAAGAGAATGACTAAGTCACTGGGACTGGAATAATGAGGCTCGATCAGGGCCCAAAAGCATAAAAAATACCTGATCAGAGAGAGTGGCCAAGTCCAAATAAGGTCGAAATAATTATGCTCGACTGAAGTCCAACAGTGCCCAAATTACCCGATCAAGGGAATGGCCAAGTTACTACAGCACCATAACATTCATTCTTGACTAGAGCAAGGTGGGCTCTCAATGTTATGGTCCCGATCCTGGGAGTCAACAAAAGGTGCATACAAAGCGATGAAGTGTGATGAAGGCCGAAGGACTTAGGCCTGACTAAAATTCGGTTAGCACTCAGGGGCCCAACATACTTAGAAGCAGAAGATAGACCAAGTGTAGGAGACATCGATAGGGTTGCACCTGGTCTAGGCCCATCAGGTTCTCATGGACTCAGCACAAGGGATATAAGATCTAATCAAGATATAAAACCACTAGGAAATCAGTGTGTGGCCAGAAGCTACCTGAATAAGGAGTAGGTGTCTCATACGTGTGCAACCGATCTAATAATCATTCTCCAACGCAAACATATCTCTCCCATGATATCTGATAGGCATGATCTTATGTTAGAAGATCCTAACGGTAAAATCTATCATACAAGCGATAGGGTGGTTGGGAAGAAAGAAGATCAAGGGGTTGAATGCAATCGACAAGCAAGGCATGACTCAAGATGATGTAGATTTAGGCCATATTAGTCAACCACGATGGGGTGATCATGCTTCCTAGCAGTCCAACGAGCTAGAAAAATCTTTGACATAGCAGCAATCTGCTCCCAAGGTAATCATAACTTGATATTGTAAAATACCTATAAATACTATGATGTAGAATGAATATTGGTCAACTCTTAGGTATTTACAATTCATTTGTAAGGACCGACTACTACATATTAATACAAATTGAGTACTATCTGGCATTTGGTTTGATTTATTTACAGAGTATGAATGTATGTATTGATGACTGCATATTTCTAATTTAAGCATGTTGAATGCTTATGGTGATAATTTTGAATCCTTGTTTTTTGTTGTACTTATTTACTTGTCTAGAATTCGTGGTCTCATTAAGATACAATAGATTAAAATAAATTACTCTGTGTTTGTTTGTGCAACTAGCTGGTTTGTTAGGTAGTTGGTTGTTTAGTTGCATGTCCTTGTTATTGCATGTGTCTTGATGTTGCTTAATTTATACCACTTTAATTTTTGGCTATAGTTTAGTTTATTTCTTTCAGCACCCTTTTCTCCCCCACTTTTAGGAATAGTTAATCAAGACTACAAGGAACCGACCTCCTTTGAAGATTGACTATTGAGGTTCTCATGAGCTCCTTGGTCTTTCAATGTTGGTCAAGGTCTGTGGGTGCACAAACCTTTCCATTAGATAGATTTTTTGACCAATATTTTTTGGCATGCTCGGTGGGACCCGAAGGTCCCTTAGTTGGATAGTACAAGGATAGGTGATTTCCTGTATTATCATATCTCACCAAAATCACCTGGCGATTTTGCTCATATCTAGATTTCTATATCATAAGACCAGTTGCCTTTTAGATCTAGATAGAACTTTGTGATATTCTATTTTGGCCCTCAAATCTTCCTCACATGGTGATTCCTTTGTTGACTAAACCTGACCCTAATGATCAGTTACCTTGAGCAGAATAAGGTGACTCTATTAAAAATTGATTGAGATTCATGATCGGCTATCATTTTACATCATTATAAAATAACCATCTCCTAAAGGACTCAAGGTCTAATGAGTAGCCTTGATGTAGGAGCATCCAGTGGCAACACAGCAATCTTGCATCACCGGAAAAAAAGAAAAAAAAAGAAACAAGAAAAATGTTCTAAGTATGAAAAATGTTCGAAGGTTGAAAGGTGTCGTAATATCGTGACACAATTAGCACAATGGCGGGCGCAAACTCAAGTGTCGTGATATTGCGACATAAAATTTATCGCGATATCACTACACAATCAGCACAACGACGGGCGCAAACTCAAGTGTCACGATATTGCGACATAAAGGTTGTCACGATATCGTGACACCTTCGAACAAAGGTGGGAGCAAAAACTCAAGTGTCGTGATATCATGACATAAAGGTTGTCGTGATATCATGACACCTTCGAACAAAGGCGAGAGCAAAAACTCAAGTGTCACGATATCACGACATAAAGGCTGTCGCAATATCACGACACCTCAGAACAAAAGCAAGAGCTAAATGCAGATGTCACGATATCGTGACAAACTTTGGAACACAAGAGAGAGCAAACAAAAATGTCACGATATCACGACACCTCGACAAAGAAGGTCGAAGGACGAAAAAGTGTCGCGATATCACGACACATTGGCGAAAGAGAACAAAATGCAGAAAAGTGTCGTGATATCGTGACATGTCGCGTTTTTGTGACCCGGCTAGGAAAGAGAAGGCAGGTTTTCACGGACCATTGCAGAACGCTAGTTGACAGTTCCAGAAGTCGTTAAGACAGTTCTAGGGAACCGTTACAGCGGTTATAAGGACGGTTATGAATGACGGTTGCAGCAAGAACCTATGATGATAAAAAGAGATTATTTTGAAGGATTGCGTAGGCTGGAGAGATGAAGACTGCGACTTCTTTTGGCATTTTATGTACTGTGTAATCTTCCATGGTTTTGAATTGTAATCTTTCCATGCTTCTGAATAAAAATTGAGTCTTTTTTTATGTGTTAAAATTTGGCTCCCCATCAAGTGGTATCAGAGCGAGAAGATTCTGAGTGTGTAAGCTGAGTGCCGAACGTGAGGCAACTTGCACCAGGGTCTAGGGTTAAGGGTTTTGAGAAAAGTGAAGAAGAATGTCGTCGTGAAGAAATCACGATGCTGGAAGGAATGTGGTTCCTGAAGGAGACTTTCGAGCATTGTAGAGGCAAGTCCAGGCCCTACAAGAAGAATTGCGTAGAGGAGTAGAGCCAAGAGGAGAATACCAGAGCGATGATGAATCTTGTAGAGTTGATCACCCATCTAAAGAAGAAGAAGCGATGAGTTCTGCAAAAGCTCGAATGATTAAAGCCATTTCTCAAATTGGGAAAAGGCTGAAGATTGATGTATCCACATATTTTGAAAATTTAAATCTAGAAGAATTGATTTACTGGATTAACTACATGGAGGAATATTTCGAATATGAGGAGGTTGAAGATCCAAATTGAATAAAATTTGCAAGAACAAAGTTGAAAGGCCATGCTGGCATATGGTGGAAAGGAGTGCAGTTGGAAAGAAATCGTAGAGGAAAAGAAAAGATCACCAGGTGGGATCGAATGGTTGAAAAATTGAAACAACAGTTTATTCCGACAGATTATGAATTAGATCTGTTGAGAAAAATGCAGAGTTTGCGATAGTCTAGCAAGTCTGTTAAAGAATATACAGAGGAATTTTTTAAAATTTCCATCAAAACCAATCATACAAAAGCAAATAAAGAGAGAGTAGCCCGTTACATAAATGGGTTGAGAACCAGCATACAAGAAGAATTGAGTTTGGTTCGAATGAGCACCATTGAAGATGCTTACCAGTTTGCTCTGAAAGTGGAAGAGAAACTGAATCGTAGATTTGACAGTAAACAGAGAGGAAGAGGTCGTGGTGGAAGAACTGGTGGAAGAACTAGTGGAGGTAAATATGATGACCAAAAGAAGATTAGTGAAACAAGAAATCACTAGTAACAGAAGGAGGAGAATGCTTACCGACCCTGTAATCAGAACAATGATTATCAAAGGGGACTGCGAATATGGAAGAGGCAGATTTCGTGGAACCTATTTCAATTGCGAGGAAGAGGGGCATCGATCATATGAGTGTCCCAAACACCAAGAAACATCGAACAGAAGGCCTGAAGGTAATGCCAGAGCTGCAGTTGTTTAGGATGGTGTTGAATTTGAGCACTCTAAAGAAGCAAAGCAAGGAGAAGTAATGATCACAAGGAGAACCTTGTTGAATGAAGAGAGGGAACCAGACCAATGAAAAAGCCTGTTTCGCACGAGGTGCAAATGTTTAGGTAAAATCTGTAATATTATTATTGATAATGGTAGTACAGATAATTTGGTTTCTGAGGAAATGGTAGCTAAGTTAAAGCTAAAAAGAAGACAGCACCCGCATCCATACCAGATTGCGTGGTTGTAGAAGGACCATAGAGCATTGGTCAGTGAACAATGCTTGGTCAAGTTTCAAATTGGAAGATACCAGGATGAGGTCCTATGTGATATTTTGTCGATGGATGCTTGCCATTTGTTGCTGGGAAGACCATGGCAATTTGACAGACATGCGGCGCATGATGGGCATGCAAATACCTATTCCTTGACAAAAGACGGAGTACGCCACAAACTAAAGCCATTGAAGGAGGTGGAGGAAAAGGTATGCAATAATGCTAGAATTTATTTAGTAGATGGCAGTGTTGAGTGGTATTTTCACACACTTGTGAAATTACACTCTTTCTTTAGGATTTGGACTCCAAATCCCCTCTTGCAAAGAAGTCAAATTAACAACTTCTCCAAGGTCTCTGTTGTATTAGCATTTGCAACTGTGTATTAGTAATCTCAAATAAAGATATTCAAGTTAAATGCTTGGAACACCTTAGTGATTGCAAGTAACTGTAAACAAGGGGGAATGTTGGTTTATTTCACCCTAAAATTTAGTGATTGTTCATCATTTTATTATTTTTTTTAGATTTTGTAATTTTTAATGTTCATTAAACCTTTTGGAAAATAAAATAAAAATGAAACAGAAATACAAAAAATTAAATATTGAACATGTTCAGTCTGATGCTATCCTATTCCGAAAAAATCGAATACGTGAGAGTTTCGTATATGCAACCTAGCCTATTTGACCTGCAAAACAAACACAATCAAAGTAAACTAGGTGCTAGCTCCAAGGGTTTAAAATTATTTTTAGATTGCAGACATTCACATGAAATAACCCAAAACAATGGCATGTATTTCATTTATAAATCTAAAATCTAAAAGGAGGAACATAGAACAGTTAAAATGAAGCATGCAGAAAATTTCTCATCCTTTCTTGCCCATAAAATACAAATTTTTGAACAATTCTGCATTAAAATAATGTGTCCTGTTACAATAGCAGAATCTTTGGTTTTTCTCAAAACCAGCAAAAGTGGAAGAAAAGCACTCCACAGCAGGCTCAGAATGGCTAATCACCATCAACTCTGCAACCCGCTCGCAGCGGTTTTCGACCCCTGTGCCTGTCTTCACTTCTAATTTTATACTTTTTGGTAAATCGCTTCTCCTTCCATGATGGTTCGCTTCATCTTCCAGATTGCTTCGTTTCACCTTCCCCGCATTTCCATTGCTTTTGATTTTATGCTTGAGATCTTCTTTGTGAACTGTAACGCCTCTGCAGCCCTTACACATGTATGCCACGTGTTTCGCACTTTTCTACATGTTCTATAACGGCCCCATGTAAATCGCGACCAAAAATAGCATGTAGCTTTGCTCCTTTACTGTCACCACGAAAACGTGACATGTCGCGATATCGTGACATTTTCCTGCCAACAGCCTTGTCCGCCTTCCAGCATAGCAAAAATGAGACATGTCGCGAAATCGTGATGTTTTCCTGTTATCGGGCCATGCAGGTGCAACCTGTCGTGAAATCGCGACAATTTTTTGTTTCGTACGCTCTGGCTGCTTTATGTCGCAAAATCGTGACAATTTCCTCTATCGCTGGGTTTTGCTGCACTTGGCCATGAAAACGCGACATGTCGCGAAATCGTGACATGTCACGAAATCGTGACACTTTTTTTTTCTGTACACTTTGCTAGCTTTCCATCACAAAATCGTGACATTTTTCATCTCCGTACGCCTCGGCTGCTTCCTATCACGAAATCACTATGTTTTTCACTTGGTATGCCTTCGGCTGCAACCTGTCATGAAATCGCTACGCTTCTCTATTCCGGGCCCCTTTGCTATTTTCTGTCACGAAATCGTGACGCTTTTTTGCTTCGTGCACCTTTGCTGCTTTTTGTCATGAAATCGCGACGTTTTTAGTGCCTTGCCATGTTTGACTTGTTTGACCGCGATTTTGTGACATACCGCGATTTTGTGACATGGCGCGATTTCGCGACCAGTTTCCCTTCTGTCTTTCTCTCTCCTCTTTGGACCACGATTTCACAACACGTCACAAAATCACGATAATTTTTTATCAATGCCTCTTCCTGCTTTCCTGGGCCGCGAAAACATGACATGTCACGATATCGCGACACTTTTTCATTTCTGCTAGCGATGGAGCAACATGTCGCGATATCGCGACAACTTTCGGCCGCGACAGAGCGACATGTCATGATATCGCGACACTTTTTCATTTTTGCCAATGATGGAGCAACATGTCGCGATATCGCGACACTTTTTCATTTTGGCAACAACGGAGCGACATATCACGATATCGCGACAACTTTCGATCGCGACAGAGTGACATGTCGCGATATTGCGACACTTTTTTTCCTTAGTGAAATTTTTGCTTTTTCTTGATTTTTTAGCATCTGGGCTACTGCAGTTTTCTTTGAAAGCATGCAAAAAATGTGGGTCCCCAATTTTGGGGTGTGTTGTGGATCAGCCACAACAAATGGTGACTCTATTTTCAAATGCTCTTGAGCATTTTGGTGAGAACCCAACCTGAAAAAAACAAGCTTAGATATAGGCGTCAGCACATAGAAGATAAACAAATACCGATAGATCAGAAGTACATGAAACATCAGAATCATTAAGTATCAGCTCAGTGTGTGCAAGGTGCTTCATTCCCTATCATTTGAACTTGTTCAACATTCCATTGTCAGTTTCACTTATGATTTGTATGCAAGGCTATGAATGATTTGTGTAGGATTTGATGCATGATGAAGATGCTAGAGATGTAACAACCCGCTTTATAAATGCTCAAACCTTCTTATATCATGGACAAACATATTAAAGATGTCAAACCCTCTTAGGAACAAATATATGTATACTGAATTAAATTTACTAGATCCCAAAGTTGGTTATGTGTCACTACCATCTTGAACCCATGTGCAAGTGTGAGTGAAATCAAAACTTTGGGAAATAGGATTCCCAACCTAAACGAGATGGAAATTTAACCCTATCCTTACTATTCTGATTTGGAGTTCATTACCTCATCTTGAACAAAATAATTTAACCTATTATGGATGAAATGGTTAGGCTAGTCTATCCATATGAGCAATTAGTGGTCTTGCTTTTAGGCAAGACATGTTGCCACGCATGAGCATACTTAACCCCATAATCCATGACTTGGCTTCATTCATTATTTTTTTTTATTTCTTGGACCTTTGAGATGACTACCCATCCTTTGTAGAGGACACATAGTACAATCCTTCCAATCCAAGATGGAGATGAAATGGAAAAAAATAGTTTTACTTTTATTTCTTGGACCTTTGGGATGACTACCCATCCTTTGCAGAGGACATGTAGTACGATCCTTCCAATCCAAGCTTTATGATGAAATGGGAAAAATGGAAGCTTTGGGGAATCAGATTCTCAACCTAAGCAAGATGAGAATTAAGTCCTATCCTTACTACTCCATGTAGGTCAAATCAGAGCTTTGGGGAGTTGGATCCTCAACCTAAGTTCGATGAGGATTTAACCCTATCCTTACTACTCTGGTTTTAGGCTTTAAGCTTGATGGAAATGGTAAAAAACATTGTTTTAAGGATTAATAAAAAGTTTCATGATAGGACAAACATAAAATATTCTTTTCACCTCACCTTTTCATTCAAGTATGGTTTTGACCATTTTTCTCAAGATTCTTTTTAATGTGCATGGAATGTGCTTGGTTCAAGATAGCTTGGGCAACAGTTCCCAACCTTAGGATCCTTTTAATATATGTTATGTAATAATCCTAAGAGGATTCAACACCTTCTCAATAATTGCCCATGGAATGAAAATGTAACTGAGATGACATGTATATGCAATGTGGAATATGACATGAGATATGACTGCATTGCTTCTTTTGGAATATATCATCTAATTTACCATAATGTGCAAAATCGACAACTTCATGCATCACAAGATTCAAACGATATTATTTAAATGTTTGTGTTACTTGTGGAGCTTTCTACAACATAATTCCAATGTTTCATATTCTCCTGATTTTAGGCATAAGTTGACATCTCAAACTTTCTTCTTTTTTTTTTTTTTATCAAAACAAACCAAACACGTCAAATGAAATCAAACACACAACTTAAATCCTAATCCAAATAGCAATCCCAAAATGAAACTTGAAAACACAAACTCAAACCCAAAACCAAAGTTTATATACAATATAGTACAAGATGATGCCAAGCTTGGACTACTACTTACCTCGATCCCAAACATGATTAGAACATTTCAACAAAAATATAACATGATATGCCTGCCAAATATTGTGGGCATCCAACAAAAACAAGACTAGACCAAACAATGCAACCCACTTCAACTTTCTTCTCTCACCCCACCAATTAAATTTAGTTCCATTAGTATTCTCATAGGTGAGATTCAAATTTTCAAATTTATTAGACAACGATTGATTTTCAATTTTATCATGTCTATTCTTTAAAATGCAAGTTTCATCATTCCACTCATGATTTAGAAGTAGGCTTTCTTTTTCAAATGTGAGATATTGCAAACAAGAGCCTATTTCTAAAAATCTTGAATTCAAATCATTTTCCAGGATTTTAAAGCAATCAAAATCATTCAAAACTTGACAAGCATCAACAAAATTTGGCATTTCCTCACTAATGATGTTAGCATCCAAAGGGACATCATGTAACCTATCATTTGAAATTTTTGTAGCTACTACCAAAGGTAGAGATTTCACTTTGTCACCCATACTCAACCCATCATGATTAGAATTTATCACAACTTGATGAGTGTTAGTAGCTTTTTCTTTTTCTTCATTGTCTTCTTCATCATCCCACACCTGTTCAAAAACACCAAAGTTAGGCACCCAATTAAACATGCGTCCATATTTTTCAAAACAAGAGCCTAATTTTTCAAGATATGTGTCACGTGACACCTTTTCATGATCAATGGCTTGAGTTGCCTCAAAATCCATATTTTCATTAGGATCATCAATAGTATCAAACCCACACCACTTAGGTTTTGTAATTTCATGATTTTGAGATGGCATAGACATTGTAGAAACAATAGGTGGATCAAGATTTTCTATTTCTTGCCCCTCAAGGGGAACAAAAACAATTGATTCTCCTTCTTGATCCATGGTAGTAAAATCATTATCCTTCTCTAACCTTTGATGAGATTCCAACCCTTCTTCCAAAACATTCTCAGATTGCACAGGACTTGTAATATCCTCATATGAAAGGGCAATTGTATCATCCTGCATATCAATAGGCACACAAAATTCATCAGAAGGCTTGGAGTGAGCATACTCTTCCCAAGAATCATAATGATCATCTTTCAAAATCAAATTGTGATGCTCAACTATTTCTTCTTCATCTTTTAATTCATCAACATGTTTCTCATCAAATTTATCTTCACCTTCCTTAGATGGTTCAATTACTTCCAAAATTGGGTTATTGCTTGTATTCAAATTGATAAGGCTATCATAATCCAAATTTGTAACCCATGATTCAATTTTATCACAATTTGGAAGGTGTGGATCCTCTTGGTCATCACTTTCAACAATGTCATCTGAAACAGATTCATCCTCATAGAATTCATCTTTTGGTGAGTCAAGGGTTTCCAATTTGTCACATGTTTCAATACTAGTTGGATCTAGTACTCCTCCCTTGCCTAAAATCATATTCTTATGAAAATCATTAAAATTGATTTTAGAAATATCCTTTGAATCAAGATGAGTATTTTGAAGTTGATTCATACTTAAGAAAGATGGTTGATCTTGCATAGTAGGTTGAGGATTTTGAAATTGATTGAAGCTTGGGAATGATTGTTGATTCTAAAATTGATTCACACTTGAACTTGGTTGAGGTGGATAAATCATTGGGTGGGTAAAGGATGTATTAAATGATTGAAGATTATACGATCCAAAACCCCCACCATAATTTTGACAACTCAATTGTTGCTCAATTGCCATTGCTTGAGTATAGGCTTGTGACAAAGATGTGATTTGAGGCATCCCTCGCAAATATGTGGAAATGAGTGGGTCAAGAGCATTTACATATATTTGGAGAGCCATTTCTTCTTGAAGAGCATAAAATGTCACTAATTGAGCATATAATCCAAAGAACCTTTTAGAAAATAACTTCACATTTTCACTTGGTCCTTTTTTAATAGTGAGAAACTGCTCATACATGCGAATTGGGTCAACTTGCTTTTTGTTGAATTGATTAATAAATGTTGCCTCTAATTGAGCCCAAGAAGTGATAGATCCTAAATGCAGACTTGTAAACCAATCAAATGCCACTTTGTCCAAGGTGTAAGGGAACATTTTACAAACAACATCATCATGCCAAATTGTTAAGTGATTCACAACAAATTTGAATGCTTGAATGTGTTCTCCTGCAGTATTTGTCCCGTTAGACAAAAATCGAGGAAGACATCTCTCAAAACCAGCGGGAAAATAATGTTGAACTCCTGGTATGTTCAATGGGCTACCTGTCATCCACGGTGAAAACATAGCCATTAGTGAATTTTAAAGAATATAACTTTAATACCCAAAAAACAATTTTTTTTTTTTTAATTATTATTATTATTATTATTTTAAATTAAATTAAATCACATTATTCCTGTATGCACAATCAAAGCGTTAGACCAGTGCATAGCAATTCATGTCCTCCTTTTAACAGTACAAAGTTGTAATATTTAAAAGAGGGCTAAAGATAATAATCAATAGGGCATGAAATATTAAAAATTTAAATCCCTATAGCATTTAAATCAATCTGAAATAAACCGGTTCAGGCCCTCCTTCTAGCGCCAAAATGTTGAGTGGTATTTTCACACACTTGTGAAATTACACTCTTTCTTTAGGATTTGGACTCCAAATCCCCTCTTGCAAAGAAGTCAAATTAACAACTTCTCCAAGGTCTCCGTTGTATTAGCATTTGCAACTATGTATTAGTAATCTCAAATAAAGATATTCAATTTAAATGGTTGGAACACCTTAGTGATTGCAAGTAACTGTAAACAAGGGGGAATGTTGGTTTATTTCACCCTGAAATTTAGTGATTGTTCATCATTTTATTATTTTTTTTAGATTTTGTAATTTTTAATGTTCATTAAACCTTTTGGAAAATAAAATAAAAATGAAACAGAAATACAAAAAATTAAATATTGAACACGTTCAGTCTGATGCTATCCTACTCCGGCAAAACCGAATACGTGAGAGTTTTGTATATGCAACCTAGCCTATTTGACCTACAAAACAAACACAATCAAAGTAAACTAGGTGCTAGCTCCAAGGGTTTAAAATTATTTTCAGATTGCAGACATTCACATGAAATAACCCAAAACAATGGCATGTATTTCATTTATAAATCTGAAATCTGAAAGGAGGAACATAGAACAGTTAAAATGAAGCATGCAAAAAAATTCTCATCCTTTCTTGCCCATAAAATGCAAATTTTTGAACAATTCTGCATTAAAATAATGTGTCCTATTACAATAGCAGAATCTCTGGTTTTTCTCAAAACTAGCAAAAGTGGAAGAAAAGCACTCCACAGTAGGCTCAGAATGGCTAATCACCATCAACTCTGCAACCTGCTCGTAGCGATTTCCGACCCCTGTGCCTGTCTTCGCTTCTAATTTTATACTTTCTGGTAAATCGCTTCTCCTTCCACAACGGTTCGCTTCATCTTCCAGATTGCTTCGTTTCACCTTCCTCGCCTTTCCATTGCTTTTGATTTTATGCTCGAGGTCTTCTCTATGAATTGTAACACCTCTACAGCCCTTACACATGTATGCCACGTGTTTCGCACTTTTTTGCATGTTCTGTAACGACCCCATATAAATCGCGACCAAAAATAGCATGTAGCTTTGCTCCTTTACTGTCACCGTGAAAACGCGACATGTCGTGATATCGTGACATTTTCCTACCAATAGCCTTGTCTGCCTTCCAACACAGTGAAAATGAGACATGTCATGAAATCGTGACGTTTTCCTGTTATTGGGCCATGCAGGTGCAACCTGTCGTGAAATCGTGACAATTTTTTGTTCCATACGCTCTGGCTGCTTTATGTCGCGAAATCGCGACAATTTCCTCTATCGTTGGGTTTTGCTGCACTTGGCAGCAGAAACGCGACATGTCGCGAAATCGTGACACTTTTCTGTTCCATACACTTTGCCAGCTTTCTATCGTGAAATCATGACGTTTTTAATCTTCGTACGCCTCGGCTGCTTCCTGTCGTAAAATCGCTACGTTTTTCACTTGGTATGCTTTCTGCCGCAACCTATCACGAAATCGCTATGCTTCTCCGTTTCGGGCCCCTTTGCTGTTTCTTGTCACGAAATCGTGACACTTTTCTGCTTCGTGCCCCTTTGCTGCTTTTTGTCATGAAATCACGGTGTTTTTAGTGCCTTGCCATGTTTGACTTGTTTGACCATGATTTTGTGACATGTTACGATTTCGCGACCAGTTTCCATTCTGTCTTTCTCTCTCCTCTCTGGACCGCGATTTCACAACACATCGCGAAATCGCGAAAATTTTCTATCAATGCCTCTTCCTGCTTGCTTGGGTCGCAAAAACGCGACATGTCACGATATCGCGACACTTTTTCATTTCTGCCAGCGACGGAGCAACATGTCGCGATATCGCGACACTTTTTCATTTTTGCAGCGACGGAGCGACATGTTGCGATATCGCGACAACTTTCGGCCGCGACAGAGCGACATGTCGTGATATCATGACACTTTTTCATTTCTGCCAACGACGGAGCAACATGTCGCGATATCGTGACACTTTTTCATTTTGATAGCGACGAAGCGACATGTCGCGATATCGCGACAACTTTCGGTCGTGACAGAGCGACATGTCGCGATATCGCGACACTTTTTTTCCTTAGTGAAATTTTTGCTTTTTCTTGATTTTTTAGCATCTGGGCTATTGCAGTTTTCTTTGAAAGCATGCAAAAAAGGTGGGTCCCCAATTTTGGGGTGTGTTGTGGATCAACCACAACAGGCAGAAATTTTTTGGATGGTCTAAAAAGGGATTCAATGTGTTATGCATTAATTCCTACTGTAAAGAGAGAAGATACTACTAACATTCCAGCAGAAGTTGAACATCTGTTAGTAGAATTTCCTGATATTATATCAGACAATGTGCTTGAGGGTTTACCGCCAATGAGAAATATTAGTCATCAGATTGACTTAATACCAGGATCTAGCTTACCCAATAAGGCCGCCCATAGAATGTCTCCTGTAGAGAATGAAGAGTTGAACCGACAAGTTTATGAGTTGTTATGGAAGGGGTTGATTAGAGCAAGTTTGAGTCCTTGTGCAGTACCTGTAGTACTAGCACCAAAGAAGGGTGGAGAATGGAGAATGTGCACTAATTCGAGGGCCATTAACAAGATTACCATTAAGTATCGATTTCCATTACCTAGAATGGACGATATAATGGACTATTTGAGTGGAGCTAAATACTTCACTAAGATTGAGTTAAAGAGTGGATATCATCAGATACGTGTTCGAGATGGTGATGAGTGGAAGACAGCCTTCAAAACCAAATAGGGTTTGTATGAGTGGTTAGTTATGCCATTTGGATTAACTAATGCACCCAGTACATTCATGAGGCTGATGAATGAGGTATTACGAGACTTCTTGGAAAATTTCATGATAGTTTATCTGGATGATATTTTAATATTTAGTAAAACATTAGACGAACATTTGATGCATGTTCGGACAGTTTTTGAAAAACTGCGAGAGGAGCAGTTGTTGATCAATTTGAAGAAGTGCGGTTTTGTACGGAAAGAGTTGATATACACGGGATTTGTCATCTCAGATGAGGGTCTGAAAATGGATCCTGAGAAGGTGAAGGCTATCCTTGAATGGCCTGCTCCAAGGAATGTAACAGAGGTAAGATCATTTCATGGTCTTGCAAGTTTCTATAGAAAGTTTATTAGAGACTTTAGCAGTATTTGTGCACCCCTAATAGAAACTATGAGAGGGGATAAGAGAGAATTTAAGTGGACTACCAAGGCGGTACCAGTATGGACATATTGAAAAAGAAAGTGACAGAACGACCCATTACGGCACTTCCAAATTTTAATAAAGTGTTTCAGAGTTGACTGTGATGCTAGTGGCAGTGCCATTAGAGCTGTATTGAGCCAAGAAGGTAAACCTGTTGCATACTTTAGTGAAAAATTAAATGATGCTAGAAAGAAATACTCTATTTATGATCAAGAATTCTATGCTATCATTCAGGCTCTTAAAAAATGGAGACATTATTTGCTAGCCAAAGAGTTTGTTTTATATACTAACCATCAAGCTTTGCAGTATATAAATAGTCAAGGTAAACTTAACCAGTGCCATTTGAAGTGGGTTGAATTCCTGCAGAGTTATACCTTTGTCCTGAAGCATAGAAGTGGTAAATCTAATAGAGTTGCAGATGCCTTGAGTAGAAGGCATAATTTGTTGATAGAAATGAGAGTGCAAGTTGTTGGGTTTGATGAACTCAAGATTTTATACCCAGCAGATCCAGATTTTGCAAAGGCATGGATGGCATGTTTGTCTCCTACTACTGTGGATCGCACTAAGTGGTTGGATTTTATGATCCAAGATGGGATGCTATTTCGGAAGAACCAGTTGTGCATTCCACGAAGTTCCATGAGGGAAAAATTGATCAAAGAGAAACATAGCAGAGGACTAGCAGGGCATTTTGGTCGAGATAAGACCATTGCTCTCGTTAGTGAGAATTACCATTGGCCGTAGTTACGACCGGATGTGACCAAATTTGTGCGGGGTTGCGAGTGTGCCGGATGGCGAAAGGAGTCGACCGAATACAAGAATGTACCGACCATTGCTCGTACCAGAGAGACCGTGGGAGGACATCAGTATGGATTTTTTTCTTGGTCTGCCAAGGACACAATGTGGAAATGATGCCATTTTTGTTGTTGTTGACAGGTTTTCGAAGATGGCCCATTTTATTCCATGTCAGAAGACAAGTGATGTTGTTCATATTGCAGGCTTGTTTTTCAGGGAGGTTGTGCGCCTTCATGGTCTACCCCAAAGCATTGTCTCGAACAGAGATACCAAATTTGTGGGTTATTTTTGAAAAACCCTATGGAAGAAGCTGAAAACAGAATTGAAATTCAGTTCTACGTGCCACCCACAGACTGATGGACAGACCGAAGTAGTCAACAGAATTTTGGGTAATCTTCTACGATGTCTGGTACGAGATAAACCCAAGGGATGGGATCTGATTTTATTGCAGGCTGAGTTTGCTTACAATAATTCTGTCAATCGCAGTATTGGTAAATCCCCATTCTAGATAGTGCATGGGAACAGCCCGAGAAACGCTTCTCAGTTGAGGCCGATAGATAAAGGAGACAAGCACAGTGCTGAAGCTGAAGACTTTGCAGCACACATGAAGAATTTACATGAAGAGGTACAACAGCATATCAGTAAAATGAATGCTATGTACAAAGCCCGAGCAAATTAGAAGCGGCATTTCAAGGAATTCCAGACAGGAGATGAAGTCATGGTTCACTTGCGCAAGGAACGTTTTCCTAGCAAAACCTACAATAAGCTGAAGATGAAGAGGTTTGGACCATGTCGGATCATAGGTAAACGAGATTCAGGAAATGCCTATGAAGTAGATCTACCGAGTGAGATGAATATTTCACCTATCTTCAATATTTCAGACTTGGTTGAATATCATGTAGGAAGTTGTAGCGAACCACCAAGTTCGGATCTGTGGAACATTCCAGCATCCACCCCAGACAAAGAAGAAATTGAAGACATACTCGACACTCGCGAAGGCAGAAGTACCCGAAACAGGTAATATTCAAAGTATTTGGTCAAGTGGATGGGTCGACCTGTCAAAGATGCCACGTGGTTGTCCAAATCAGAGGTTGATCGCCTAGGTTTTGCTCTGACCGTCCAGAAGTGAGGATCACTTCTAAAAATCTACTCTGGGTGTCTGATGCAGGAGCATCCAGTGGCAGCACAACAATCTTGCATCACTGAAAAAAAGAAAAACAAAAGAAACAAGAAAAATGTTCTAAGTATGAAAAATGTTCGAAGGTTGAAAGGTGTCACGATATCGCGACATAAAAGTTGTCGTGATATCGCGACACAATTAGCACAACGACGGGCACAAACTCAAGTGTCACGATATTGCGACATAAAAGTTATCACGATATCGCGACACAATCAGCACAACGACGGGCGCAAACTCAAGTGTCGTGATATCGCGACATAAAGGTTGTTGCGATATCGTGACACCTTCGAACAAAGGCAAGAGCAAAAACTCAAGTGTCACGATATCGTGACATAAAGGTTATCGTGATATCGCGACACCTCTGAACAAAGGCGAGAGCAAAAACTCAAGTGTCGCAATATCGCGACATAAAGGCTGTCGTGATATCGCGACACCTTAGAACAAAAGCAAGAGCTAAATGCATATGTCACGATATCACGACATAAAAGATGTCGCGATATCGCGACAAACTTTGGAACGCAAGAGAGAGAGCAAACAAAAGTGTCGCGATATCGCGACACCTCGACAAAGAAGGTCGAAGGACGAAAAAGTGCCGCGATATCATGACACATTGGCGAAAGAGAACAAAAGATAGAAAAGTGTCGCAATATCGCGACATGTCGCATTTTCGCGACCCAGCTAGGAAAGAGAAGGTGGGTTTTCACGGACCGTTGTAGAACGATAGTTGATAGTTCCAAAAGTCGTTAAGGCAGTTCCAGGGAACCGTTGCAGTGGTTATAGGGACGATTACGAATGACGGTTGCAGCAAGAACATGTGATGATAAAAAGAGATTATTTCGAAGGATTGCGTAGGCTAGAGAGACGAAGACTGCGACTTCTTTTGGCATTTTCTGTACTGTGTAATCTTCCATGGTTTCGAATTGTAATCTTTTCATGCTTCTGAATAAAAATTGAGTCTTTTTCTATGTGTTAAAATTTGGCTCCCCATCAAGCCTCAACCTCACTAGTAGAGAAGTTGTGCTCATCTAATGATTTCAAGAGCTTAAGTGCTATAATGGCTCAGTACGATGTTGCCTATTGGAATTATTATGGCCCTCTGAATGTTCAAAATCCTCATGATATTCCTAAGACTACCTTGAAATACTTGTCAAGTTTTGATGGGATAGATAAGATCGCATTTGAATATTACCAGGATGTTGCATCCTTAGAAATGCTTCATGGCATCATGCATGAAGATGTGGTGCTTAGACTCCTAGTTCTCTCTCTCAAAGGAAGAGCCTGGTTGTTTTACAAGACCTTGAGGGATGGGAGTATTTCTACGTGGACTGATTTAGCAAAGCCATTGATTGACACATTTGATGATTCAAGGGACCCCTCTTTGGTGTTCAATCATTTCTTCTTCATTAGAATTGATCCCTGGGAAGACATCATTGACTTCAACATCCACTTCCAAATAAATTGGCAAAGGATCCCTTATCAATTGTGGCCATCTCCTGCTTAGGCATACCTATTTTACACCTGGGCCTTCTGCTTAGATATGAATCTCATTATTCAAAAATCTAGAGAGAAGAGGTTCCTAGAGATTTACAAGGAGGTTACATGAAACAAAAATTTGTTAATACAGGTGGGAATATTGCCTCCCAAAGATGTACCTACTTTATATCCAGCCTTGTCACAACCACTCCCGAAAGCATCTACTATAGGATTTCCTCAAATAATGCAAAATGTTATCTCCACCAGTATTTATCAAAACAAATTCCTAGTAGAATGGAAAATGGCACAAGCTTGGACAAGCATAGAAGAGAAAAATGGTCAGGTCATCATTGCTTTTGAATAAAATACTGGCACCACTGTCTTGCCCTCCTAGCATAAAACATCAATTCTTAGGAATTGACACCTTCACAGCCCTCTATGCTTTTAGACTCTCCCACCTGTCAACTGAGGCCAATAGGGAGCAGTAGATCAACATTCTTGATCGATGATCCTGAGCAGGAAAAAGGAAGATCGACACATTCTTGTGACATATTCAAAAGACCTCCCTTTTAGCCCATTGAGCCCTAGGATCATTTTAGCTTAGATGAAGAACACTCAACATGGACATCCCATCCCGTGCCATGTGACACGTTCCCTGCCACAACACTCTTTGGGGAGCTAATTATTAAATTTTTAGCCCCTTGGCAATTAATGCATGACACTCATAGCGGTTAGATAATAACTCAGACCAGAGTGGTAACAGACTCGGGTAGGGTGTGGACCTCGGTCTTAATGAGCTCATATGGGAGGCAGCACTGACATGTTTCATCAATTAATTCAGACATCGAGGATTATTAGGTGGATGCTCGTACTTTCTTGATTGGTTATGATCTGGGTCTACTGATATTAAGGGAGAATATTACTAGATTCATATGGCATTCTATGAATCTCAAGGATGACAGTAGGTAGTATCAGTATCAGCATGATGAGCATCACCGATTTGGAATGATCTGGTCTAGGCACAGTAGATTCATAGGATGACCCCCAATATTTACTCCCTAGGCATGCCATGTACGCTAAAATTTTATGTAAATATATGACAAGTAAATACAGTTTATAGCAAGGGTATAACACTCACGACCTACGAGGAAAATACTTGAACAATGGATTGTTATTTGGCCAAAATATTGGGAAACATAAATTTAAAAGACATAAGGAGATTTCCTAGGCCACGTTTTGGAATCATAACACTTTCTTTTTTCTCTTCTCCCTTTATTTTGTTTTATCTATTCTCTGTTCCTCTTTTTCATTTTCTATTGTTGTAAATTTGTAGCCCAATGGATAACGTCCAGCAAGTACAACAAGATTTACATCCTATCCTTGAAAATCTAAGATCGTCAGGAGAAAATTTTGGGACTAGTGTAATTAGGACATAGGATCAATGGCAGAGGAAGTCCCTAGAAAATAGGACTCAAATTCATGTTCCAACCAAACCTCCATATGCTAAATCTATCTAGAAGAGGGTAAACATTCTATAAATAGGCCCCCATGCACAACCACCGAAGGATTTAGAGAAGAATAAGTCTAAGAGCATAGATGGAGTGAAATGATCCTATGGTGAGCAACGATGAACATAAAAAGTTCATTTTGGATTGCATCAAGAAGAAAACCCCTGACAGAGTGGTCAAATGTCATTTGGCATCTTGCTTGTTCTCAAAGTCATGGTGGGGCTTCAAATAGCACGTACAATGGGGTGCAATCTATGGGGGTGTCCCATGGAGTAGGTAAAGTATCCATTCCTTCTCTTGAGATAACCCTACAATTGCATGCTCTTTTATGTCTATACTTTTTTGCATCCTTCTTCTTACTCTATGTTCCCCCATTGCTTTTTGTCGCTAACCCCTCTAGTTTGTGATTCTTCCTCTTCTATTTTATAGATTCTACTATTTCTCGTTGTCTCCTCGTTCCTCCGGTGTTGTTTTGTGTTGTTTTTGCTTGTTATTTCCTCTTGTTGTCCCCCTTCTTTTCTTTGTTTTCATAATATACCGTCATGTTATTTTCTCCCCATCGCCCTCCCCCTCCCCTCTTCCTATAGCCTCTACTAGATACATTTTTGCCAACTTTTATTCTGACTCCTTCTTCCCTTCCCCTTTCCTCAGAAAGTGTTAAGTCCAAAATTTTGGTTGGTCGATTGGATTCCTTATTTTTGCAAAGCAAAAATCCCCTATGAGTCACCAAGAATGTGGGTATATTTTTCACCTACCCATCCCTAGCTGCTAGTAGCTATATATTAGGTTTGCTTTTTTTGAAATAAAACCAGATATCACCAACAAATTTTGTCTTCAGATCCAGAAGCAAAGCTGAGCAAAGAAGTGACGAGGAGGATTTGTTGAATAACCATGCTCGATCGCAGCCTAGAACAAAGACAAGAGTTTAACCTACTGCAATTATGAATCAAGGGTTCACTGTTGTTCATTGGAGTGACAAAAGAATACTTGGGAAAATTGACCAAGGTATGTGGCCATCGAAACTATGGTACCTGAAAAAAGTATTTAAAGAAATCATGTCGGGTCTTGCCACCAAAAGATAAACTTAAGCTAGAATGGCCATCTCTCCATCAGGCCAGAAGAACTACACGTGATCGAAAGCCTGGAATGGATTCAATCCAATGTCCATAGGCCTAAATTTGATGAGGTTAGAATGGCTAAGTCAAGTGTAGACCATAATATTTACACCCGAGCTGCAACCCCTCAAGATACCAAAGAGTCAGTACATATGGATGGAGAAAAGTGGGTCAAGCATCAATAAACATCGAAACATATGCGATGGTCAAAGATCGGTAAAATATAAAGCATCCATCTCGGGCCATAAGGGGAGAAGAAGAGCAAAATGACCAAGTCTGGGGATGACCAAAATAATTATACCCAGTTAAAATCCAATGGGATCCCTAAAGCCTGATATTCACCAAGATAGGGCTAAGCTAGTCGAACTATTAAGATGAACCAAGGCCTAGTAGTGCTCAAAATGTTTGTTCAAGAGAATGGCTAAGTCACTGGGGCTGGAATAATTAGGTCCGACCGAATTTCGAAAGCATCAAAAAACCCAATCAGAGAGAGTGGCCAAGTCCAAATAAGGTTAGAATAATTATGCCTGGTTGAATTCCAGTAGCACCTAAATTACTCAATCAAGGGAATGGCCAAGTCACTACAACACCAGACTATTCATTCTTGATCGAAGTGAGGTGGGTTAAACAAAATGATGAAGCACAATGAAGTCCGAAGGACTCAAGATCGATTGAAATTCGATCAGCACTCAAGGGCCCAACATACTAAGAAGCAAAAGATAGGCCAAGTGCAGGAGACATAGATAGGATTGCACTCGATCTTAATCCATCAGGTTCTCAAGGACCTGACACAAGGAATATAAGATTTGATTAAGAGATAAAACCATTGGGAAATTAGTGTGTGGCTAAAAGCTACCATAGTAAGGTGTCTTCTACATGCACAATTGACTCAACAATCATTCTCCAATGAGAACATCTCTCTCCCATGACATCTGATAGACATGATTTTATGTCAGAAGATCCTAATGGTAAAAGCTATCATACAAGTGATAGGGCGGTTGGGTAGAAAGAATATCAAGGGGCCGAATGCAACCAACAAGCAAGGCATGACTCAAGATGATGCAAATTTAGGCCATGTTAATCAACCATGATGAGGCGATCATGCTTCCTAACAGTCCAATGATCTGGTAGAATCTCTGACATAACAAAAATCCACTCCCAAGGCAATCATAACTTGATATTGTAAAATACCTCTAAATACTATGATGTAGAATAAATACTGGTAGGCTCTTCGGCATTTACAATTCATTTGTAAAGAAAAAAATTGCATCTTAATACAAATAAACTATTGTCTGGCCTCTGGTTTTATTCATTTGTAGAGTATGGATGTATGTATTGATGACTGCATGTTTCTAATTTAAGCATGTTGAGTGTTTATGGTGATAATTTTGAATCCTGGATTCCTGTTGTACTCATTTACTTGTATGGAATTCGTGGTCTCATTAAGATACAATAAATTAAATTAAATTACTCTGTGATTGTTTGTGCAACTAGCTAGTCTGTTAGGTAATTGGTTGTTTAGTTGTATGTCCTTGTTATTGCATGTGTCTTGATGTTGTTTAATTTGTACTACTTTAAGTTTTGGCTATAGTTTAGTTTATTTCTTTTAGCACCCTTTTCCCCCTCGCTTTTATGAATACTTAGTCACGAATACAAGGAATTGACCTCCTCCGAAGATTGATCGTTGAGGTTCTCACGAGCTTCTCGATCTTTTAATGTTGGTCAATATCTGTGGGCGCACAAACCTTTCCATTAGACAAATTTTTCAACCAACATAAATGGAAGAGAACAAGGATGAAATTTCTTCTTTCTTTTTTTATTTTTTGAATTTACATTGTGGAATTGATAGCCACCATGAATCCAGGCAGGCTATCCAATTTTTATTGTCATCATAGTATTTTGATTTGTCCACCTCGGAAGCCACCACACAGTTCTTCGCATAGTCCGTCCATATAACCACCATGCCACAATCATTTAAACCTTGTATGTCACTGCAAGCACTAGGAAAGGGATAAGAGTTCAGTTCGACGAGGGTCGAGATTTGAAACTTGGACCTCCGCCCCCTTATGGGTTTGGTTGAACCAATTGTCTACACCTCAAACCTGGAATTTCTTCTTTCATCCACATATCATACCCCTAGTTTCTATGCTAGCTTTAGAAATTACTGTGGGCCTATTCATTTGATTAGAGCTTTATGGCAGATTTTAACTATTTTTTCTTTCTGTTGTTTTCTTTTTCATTGATTTTTATCCAGGTTTTGGACATGGAGGTTATTTGGATGATTAAGTATTGATATATAAGGATATTTATCCTTATTATTCCCATGTTATTTTGAAGATGGGTTTTTTCCTCTCTGATTTACCCGATTGTAATTATATTTTGACATCTAGTAATCTACTTTTATATGGGTTTTTGTTTGTGTCAAGACATATGAGAAGTGTAATTTTCTTTCATTCTTGAAATAAAGTTACAATTTTTTTCTTGTAAAAAAAAAAAACTAAAGTTTTATATTATTTTAAGTACGATTTTTGTATTGGAATAGTATTGTAGATTTTTAGTTTATGTTAAGCAAAGGAGGTAAATCTATCAAATTAAATCCAATGTATGTAATGGAAAGAAAGCTTCCCATTTTCAAGGTTTTTTTGTAATTGGTTTGAGAACCTAGTAAAAAAAATTATTTACCATAATTAAAAAAAATATTATAAATTTTTTTTACTATTTAAATTCATATTTAATTTACCCAGGTGTTGTAGGTGGTTGGAGAGGAGAGGGCAATCCTCCAAGGGAGGTCCCAGGTTCGAATCTCCACCCTACCAAAAAAGCTGAATTGGGTACCCAAAATCCAATTGATAATGTTGGTGCGGACAGGGTCGGGTGCGACCCCGGGTGACTTTGACGGTGTAGAACCCCCTATTTGTGGTCTCTTAGACCAAGGCGGCCCCGTAAGGGGTTTTTCGCTTTAAAAAAAAAAAAAAATCATATTTAATTTTAAATAGTTTTGTCTATATTTTATTAAAAAACCTTTATTTTTTTATTCTTTTATAAGAAATTGAGAAATCATAAATTCTTTAATTCTTTAATCAAAACTTAAATAATATTAAATAATCAATTAATACTTAATAGTATGAAATTAAATAGTTAACTTTTTTCACTAACCAAATTTAAAAAAAAAAATAGTTAATTTTTTTAAATTTGGTAAGGTAAGGGTTTAAAAGGGTTAAATTTTTTGAATATGTCAAGATAAGGTTTTGAAAGGGTTGTCCTTTCCTTTTACAATAAAGTTATAACAAGAATTATTAGTTGCAAGCTTACTACAGTGGTAAGGGCTTTGGCCTCTCTTTGGGAGATCCAAGGTTCAAACCCCACTCAATATGAGGGGACCAAGACCCCTCACAAAAAAACTTGTATAAACTCATTGAAAAAAGCCCCTAAGGGTAGGTGGATTGGTAATTTTTTGTCTAATTAGACACTTATACAAAAGAGACCTAGGTTCAAACCTTGGGGCATGCCTGTTTGCAAATGTAGTAGTTTGTTTCAAACCCTCTAAGTGTGTGTCAGATCAACGACGATGATGGTACAAATCTCAAGTAACCAGTAGTCCTCTTCACATCGGGTTATAAAATAATGAGGTGGTATAAGCTTGTTGGAGCAGCCCCTGTGGTTTGAACCCTACACTCATTAGTTACTAAACATAGTATGGATGTAAACAACTCCCTTATGTATAAAAAAAAGCTACAACAAAAACAACAGGTCACATCAAGCTATATAACCCTTTTGGTGTTGTTGGGATTTGAACCTTGATGTAGGTTGTGTCACCCATATGTCTTAACCATTGTATCAATGTCTCATTTGCAATAATTTATTATAATATATATTCATAGAAGACATAGATGTACAACATTAGTAGATTTACATGGAGACTTTAAAACTCTTTAAATCCTTTGGAAAGGGTTGTGCACCATATTCTAGAGTTTTATTTTAATTTGTTTCTAATTTAATTATAATAAATAATAATTAAATTGATTCTATGAAAATTATACATAAATTGCATTTGAATTGTTCTCAACTATACATATGCACACCCAAAAAAAAAATTTAACCAAAATCCATTTTAACATCTTGGTGGGGACAATGCAATTGTTAGGGTCTTGGCTTCTCTAAGAGATCCAAGGTTCAACCCACATAATGTGTGGTAGGGACAACGCAATGATTAGAGCTTTGACTTCATTTTAAGAGTTTCAAAGTTCAGCCTATAACATATATACATGTGTTATGGTGTACATTGTATGTTTAAAAAAATCAATTTAACAAAAGTATACATATGCCCTCTAAAAATATATAATTATATAGAATGAAAATCCAATTTAACATACCTTAAAAAAATGTAGTTTATATAACCTGCCTGACCTGAAACTAATGAAAATCCAATTTAACAGCGGTGTATACCTTAAAAACAAATGTAGTTCTATATAACCTAGCTGACTGTGACAATGTCTTGTAGTGAAAGACAGTCCTTTATATGGTGAAAAAATTTAATCTAACTATAATAAATTATAATTAAATGATATTAATTTAAGTAATAAAAGGTGATAACTTTAAAGTAAAAGATATAATCAATGTGAAAAAAATAAATTTAATTATAATAAATTATAATTAAATGATAATGTATGTTTTTTGTTTTTTTGATATTTTATTGTTAGATCTAAGGTTTGGTGATGTTTTTCAAAATTTTACTTGTAATAGGTTCGAGAACTTTTAAAAAAATTTTTTTTTTTTTTTATATTGAACATCGTTTACAAATATTTACAAATATCAGCGCTCGTTTGAGCAAACACAAAAGGAATCGACCTCACAACCACATGGATGATAATAGCTAGGCAACGCCATTAAAAAATCCCTTTTACCAAAAATCGCGATGTATTATAAAATCCCTTTTTTAAACTATTCTATTACATTATCATTTTTTTTTTTGGTTACATAGGGGAGTTGGTTACAACCACTATTTTTAGTAACTAGCAAGTGTAGGGTTCAAACCACAGGGACCTGCTCTCAACATTTTATTCGTTTAATTGTTGTTGTTGACATAGCGTGAGATGAAGACCACAGATCGCTCGAGGTTTCTACTGTCATTGTCGGTCTAGTGCGCACTCAAAGGATTTAGCACGGACTACTACCTTTGCTAAAGTTGGCAACGTGCCCCTGCGGTTTGAACCTAGTTTTTTTCTTGGCAAATACTTAGCCAGTTAAGCTTTTACCAATCCACCTAGCCCTTGGGAACACATCATCACCTACCTAACCTGACTGTGGCAATGTCTTTGTAGTGAAAGACATAGTCCCATATAACATATGGTAAAAAAATTTAATCTAACTATAATAAAATATAATCAAATCCCTCCCCTCACATGAATGCAGATATGTAACTCTGGGGTGTGTTAATCCCACCTACCCAGTCATCAAAAAATATATATATATATATATATATATATATATATATATATATATATATATATATATATAATGAAATGACGTGATAAAAAATATATGTTTTTAATAAGAGACTCATTTAAATTTTGACAAATCATTTTATATGATAGAATTATGATGCAATATAAATGATTTTTTAACTATTTTATTATATTATCACCACATAGTGATATTACATTAAGTTGGCTATTTTAAGCATATCCTTGGCAAGAGCCAAACCTTCTCCTCTTTCAAAGTCAGTAATCTAACCCATTGAGCTAATGCCTTGATAAATAACTTGTTTACAATATCATATAACTAATTTAAAAAATCAAATTGGTTAGAAATATAAATTTTTAAGGCAAAAACTATGAAATATAGTAATAACATGGTGGCATGGTGGTGATTTAGTGTGTTGCAATTTTGTATGATCAATTTTAAAAAATTGTAAACAAATGACAAGATTTCAAGTAATTAAAAGTATAAAATTTCAAGATAGAGATAGAGGTTTAAATTTGTTACAATGTTATTCTATTAATATCATTATATAATTTGTTAAAATATTGTGATATCATAATTATAATTTTTTTAATTTTTTTTTGTTTGATAAAAAGGGGTTGTACTCGGGTCTCCCACTCTTAACAAATTACATCTCTCTTCTTTAGAGCTTGAGATATTACAAATAGATACACTTCTCATCTCAATTGAGATGCTATAGTTAGAAACCTACATCATTTTACATAAAATGTTTGAATTCTTTATTTTCATTTTCAAGATCTTTTAAAATTTTTGTATTAATACAATTACTCCAGAATTTAGCATCTTTCTTGAAATTTTTCTATAGCAGCTTTCACAATGTCAAAACTTCACCTCTACTATCTATGCCTTGCATCTTAGTAAAGTAATATTTCCATAACATCGCACTAACATAGTCCGCTTTACCAAATCTAGATTGCTAGTTTCCTTCTTGAAACACAAGTACAACCACAAAAATTATAATAAATAGTCTAAATGAACACACATTATTGTTACAAAATAAAATAGATATTACCAATGGAAAACATTAAATTAAATCTTAATCATTAAATTATTTAGGCAATCAACAATTTTTGTCAGCTTCAACTAAACTCTCTACTTCCTCTAACCATGGAAAGGAAGTGTTAGCTTATATGCACATTTGTTTCCTTCCCTTAATATATTGTAAACTTGATTTATTCAAACTCTTTAAAGATCTTGAATTTCCACAATTATCTCTTGTATGTTCCATGGAGCCTTTGCTTTCCTCAAAATTGTATTTATTACTATGAGAGAATCACTTTCCATCCAAACTCTATTTCATTTCATTTGTTTACATATTTTTAACCTTTCTAAAGCTGCCCAAGCTTCAGCTTCATTATTTGTCTTAAATCCGCAATTGAAAGCATAATGAGACAGTATCTCTCCTATATTATTTCTAATTATTCCTCCTCCTCCCACTAGTCATGGGTTTCCTTTAGATGCTCCATAAAAATTCAACTTAACCCACTCCACATCTGGTGGTTTCCACTTTATATTATTTATCTTATTTTTTCGTCTCTTGTACCCAATATTATAATTCCATTTAATGACTTTACTCCATCTATCAATACTCTCTGCTTCCAAATTAGGGATTGGGTGAGTTGATAGGGTTGGTTTAGACTCCTCTGTGGCTAAACATATCTTCTTTTTCATTACCTCTAAACTGCTTTCTTTTACTTTAAAAATTCTTCTATTACTTTCTAGCCATATAGTCCAAAGTATTGTATCTTTTGATATATCCCACATTGTCTATAAAGCCTCACTTTTATAAGTGCTCTACCATTGCTTTAACCAATCTTCAATTTTGCTATTCATCATCATGCATTTACCAAACATATTAAGAATCCATTGCCATAGATTCCAGACAATTGAGCAATGTCCGAAGAGATGGTCAATACTCTCCTCCTCCTTATTATAGAAAACACATTTATAGGGACCATGAAAACCCATTTTCATAAGGTTATCCCAGGATAAAATTCTTTTATGACCTGCTAGCCAAACAAACATTTTAACTTTAGGAATGCTTGGGCTATCCAAAATATCTCTTTAAATTCTAGTGATATTATTATTTTGTTGGTGTTGAACATATATCCACTTCTTATTGTGTATTCTCCTGAGCTATTCAACTTCTAAATCAATTTATCCTTGGCACCCCTCGAAATAATTACAGTTGTTATATTTCTACTCAATTGCCTCCTAGCATCAATGTCTTGTATACTTGTAAAAAATTATTATTTCCATTTGTATCTTCCTTCTTGATACTTGTACAAAATGTTTGAAACCCTATCACCGTATTTGTATTGAAGCAATCTCATCCAAGGTTTCAAAACTGGATCTAAATTGAGTGGTTTTTTATCACACCAAGTATCCATCCAAATAGAGTTTTTTTCTCCAGTTCCCACCACCCATATTAAACCTTTAATCATAATATCAATATATGTTTTTAAACCATTCCAAAGAGGAGAACCATTTGGAAGAGAGAAAGTAGTAAATATTAAACTTGGGTCATTGGAATCAACATACTTACTTAGAAGAATTCTTGCCCATTGTCTTTGACTCTCTTTGTACAATCTCCAGATAACTCTTCCCCTAAGAGCTAAGTTTGCATCTGTAAGAGCTCTTAAACCAAGACCTCCCCTAGTTTTGTCATCAACAACTTGCTCCATTTCACCAAAGAAAATTTTCTTTTATCATGTAAACCTGACCATAAAAATGATCGCATAATAAATATTAAACTTTTTCAACTGAGTTTGGCATAGAATACAAAGACATATAATAAGTTGGAATGGCTTGTAAGACTGACTTAATTAACTGCACTCTTCCTGCTAATGATAACCATCTACCTTTCCAAGATGGAAGTTTATTTTGAACTTTACTAATAACAGGATTCCATAAATCTATCCTCATTCTCCCCTCAAATAAAGGCATCCCTAGATAAGTTGTTGGTAAATTTGCCTCCTCCATTTGAAGCAACCTATAAATTCTTTCTTTGATATTAGCAGGAGTGTTAAGAAAGTAAATTTTGGATTTAGTCCTATTAATTTTTTGCCCTAAAGCTCTTTCGTACTCTTTTAAAAAGTTATTCAAAGCTCTAGCCTCATTTATCCTTGCCCTTCCAAAAAGGGTTGTATCATCTACAAATTGTTGATGGGTGATGTTATCAATGTTATTACTAACCCTAAGTCCACTTATAAACCCATATTTGTAAGCCTTCTTTAGTTCCTACTTAAAATTTCTACCATAATAATAAACAAATAAGGAGATAAAGGATCTCCTTGTCTAAGGCCTCTCTTCGCTTTAAAAGAATCTGTCACTAACCCATTGACCAACACTGAATAAGAAACTGTAGAGACACAAGCTTTAATCCATCTAATTGATTTCTTCCCAAAACCAAACTTCTCTAAAACTACAAAAAGAAAATTCTATTTAACTCTATCATAGGCTTTACTCATATCAAGTTTTAAGATCATAGTTGTCTCTTTTCTTGATGGCCTTAATTTATTCGCCATCACTTTAGAAATAATCTTATAAGTCATATTACATAGGCTTATGGGTCTAAAAGAATCAAACAATTCAACATCCTTCTTTTTTGGAATTAGGGTAAGATAAGTTGCATTTATTTGATAAGGAATGTATTGTTTTACCCTAGATTGTTCCACTACCACCAATAAATAATCTTTCACTATATCCCAATTATGTTGGTAAAAATTTGTAGAAAGCCCATCTGGACCAGGGGATTTATCACTATTAAAAGAAAAAACAACTAAATGAACTTCTTCCAAAGTAATAGGCTCCATCAATTTCCTATTGTCTTCATTTTTTATAATTGAAGAAACATCTTGAAGAAATTTATCATTAAGAACTTCGGTCTCCTCTAAACCTAGAATATTATGATAAAATACTTAGCCTCTTTTCTAATTTCACTTTGATCTTCAATACAAACCCCTTCTATTGATTTAATTCTACCAATTCTAGAAGATCTATAATTGTTTTAATTTATATAACTAATTAAATTTTATAATTAAATTTTTTTTTTTTTTAGTAATATTTCTTATACACATCCACCATGGATTGAACCCGGGTCACATCACCGATAATGCAAGTGGCATCCTTGTCGGTATACCACACTCACGGGGATATAAAATTAAAACTAATCTCATTTATATTACTACAATAACCAAATTACTATAATATTTATATTATATACTTTAACAATTGTTCTTAAGGGATGTCGTAGTGGTAAGACCTTGGGTTTTCCTCCAGAAGATCCAAGTTCAAATCTAGGTACAAGGGAGTGAGATCCCTCATAAAAAACCCATGCTTTACCCTAACATTTTCAGTTCCATGAAGGATACCACAATGGTATGTCTTTAGGTTTTCATCTGAGAGACCCAAGTTCAAACCTTGGTACAAGGGACTAGATTCCTTCAAAACCTATGCTTTACCTTATTCTTTAGGTTTTCATCTGAGAGACCCAAGTTCAAACCTTGGTACAAGGGACTAGATTACTTCAAAACCTATGCTTTACCTTTTTTTTTTTTTTGCCTAGGACAACGTAGTGGTTAGGGCTTTGGTCTCTTTTTTGGGAGGTCCAAGGTTCAAACCACAACATACCCATAAGGTGATATATTAGATGGTAGCGATCAAGTGTTTGTTGGTTGACTATCCCAGTTTAATGTCCTAGAGAGTTGGGTCCCCACTAACTTTATCTTACCCAGCAGTCGACCGAGTGCTTGTTGGTTGGTTGTCCCAATTCAATGCCCTAGAGGGGACCAAGTATTTGTTGGTTGGTTGGCTGTCCCAATTTGATACCCTAGAGGGGACCAAGTGTTTGCTAGTTGGTTGTCCCAATTCGATGCCCTAGAAGGGCATGTTCCCATTGACTTCATATTATCTAGTAGACTAAGATTTATAGAGGCAACATCTCGATACCCTAGAGGGGTGAGTCCCCATTGAAGAGGATCCATACATGGCTTTGATACCAAATTAAAAATTAACTCACAGGATATAATTAAAAACTAACTCATAAAAATATATCTCAGGATATCACATAATAATATTTTGTAAAATCTTCAATAATTCTCTACAAAATGATGTAAATCTCACAACAAACAATTAAACTCATAACACATGGTAAAATAACACATTAAATTTTCTCAAGAGGCACGAATGTTCCAAATGACCCGATCCCTCATTCTACCTTTACAATGGAATTTATAGATTTTAGGCAGTGAGTGGGAATTCCAAGAAAGCTAACGGAACATTCTATACAACCAACTAATATTTTGACCAACCAATAACACATCGGTTTTATCCAACATGTGAAGAGATAAGTTCTTCTCTAACACGTGAAGAGATAAGATTTTATCCAATGCTTGGTCATTATCTCGTAAAGAGATTTTTTATCATCCCTATCCTATCACATGACTAAAACTAATTTGTAAAGAGAATTTATCTCGTAAAGAGAAATTTGTTGTATCACATGACTTTACGAATTGTCTTTGCATCACATGACTAAAAATTATCTCGTAAAGAGATTTATTTTAATACTACCTATGTTGCACATGATGAAAATGTACCTTAAGAGATATGAGGGTCTTGCCAACATTAGGCCCCGACACGTGTCACAAAGTGGAGACTTTTAAAGATAAAGCCCATGAGAAACTTTACAAAGTGGAAACTTTTAAAGATAAAGCCCACAAGAAACTTTACAAAGTGGATGCTTTTTGAGGAGAAGCCCACGTGAACCTTTTACAAATAAGTGGGAACCTGGGCCCACCATATCCTCAATCAGAATTTAAAGAAGAATTTTCAATAGGAGAAAAATCATGTTCAAAATAGACATGAGGGGGAGGTACATTATAGCGAATATTAATGATTCGAGAAAACACATAATATGGCCATGGTGTTCCATGTTGACCATAGAGGTGAAGATCCATTTATATCAACAATCTTGTTTGCGTAAGCTTGTTTTGGATTTCCCAGTGGAGATTGGATTGTACAAACCTATGATAAAGCATGCTTTGATATAATTCGTTGTTGAAGGTGACCTTGCCAGAAGGAACATATTTTTGTACCATATCAAGATAACATGAAGGAAGAAATTTAAATTGGACACTGAGAGGATCACAGATTGGAGATAGCCAAGAATCTCCAAAACTAACATGGAAAGTCCAGTTCGGCCAACTGAAGAATCTATCAAACCATTCAAATATGCTTAAGGGACTTTTAGTTGTAAAATAATTCATGTGATTACAACAAAGCCATACATCACAGTGTGAATTTCTAATGGATGTTTCACAATAAATTTGATCCATTGATATTAATGCATTTCTCACTTCGATGGCTTGACTCTGGAGAGAATTTTGTAATTCTTCTTTTCTGTGAAGTAATTCTTTGGGAATCCATACAAATGAATCAAAATAATCTTCCCATTTTTCTTCATCAAATTGAAACAAATTAATTTCCTTTTCAACTGGTTATCTGCTAAGAATATCTGCAAGAATATTTTGTTTGCTTGAAATGTGTTTAGTATCAAATTCAAAGTTGTCAAGAAAAACATTACATCTAACTAGGCGACTGCCTTCAGCCGTGTCATTAATGACGTTATCAAGATGTTTGCACCAATATTTTAAGTTAGATCTTATAAGGAATATTTCATTGGCAAGAAAAAAATTAAACATCTTAAATGCCTTAATAATGGCCAGAATTTCTTTTTGCTAGTTGGGATATCTGAGTTCTACTTTTTTGAAAGAACCGAAACCATTTCTGCATATTTTCTCAATCCCTTGACTTTCTTCAATCAATATGACACCCTAAGTATTGGCAGAAGCATCTGTATAGAGAATATTTTTTCCTGAACCAAGTAGAGCCAAAGGTGGGAGTTTAGCAACAGTCTACTTTATACATTGCATGGCGGAAATGTGTGAAGAAGACCAGGTTGGAGCATCTTTTGTAAGAAACTGATTCAAAATTAGTCTATCTTCTATGATATGATGGTAAAAGCCAGCAATATAATTGATGCAACCTAGAAACTGTTGTATATATTTCTTGTTAGACAATTCATTAGGGAATTCAAGAATTTTCTTCAAGACATGATCTTGAAGTTGAATTTGACCATCTTCTATGGTAATGCCAAGCAATTTAATAGAATATTTAAAAAAGTCACATTTGGTAAGAGAAAGAATCAAACCATTCTATTTGCAAATATCATAAAATTTTCTAAGATGTTGAAGATGTTCTTCTGGTGTCTTAGAGAATATAAAAATATCATCTATGTAAACATAGATAAATTCCCTGTAATCTGCAAACAAGTCATTCATTGTTTTTTGAAAAATTGTTGGAGCAGTTTTAAGGCCAAATGGGAGGACTTTCCACTGATATTGCCCAAAGGGCACTATGAATGTTGTTTTATACCTATCATCCGGGTGGACTTGAATCTACCAAAATCTAAACTTTAAATCAAACTTTGAATAGACATGACTGCCTGCTATCCTTCTAAGAAACTCATCCCTAGAAGGAATGGGATGTTGGATGGATCGAACAAACTTATTTAGAGGCTTATAATTAATAACCAGTATTTTCTTACCTCTAACTTGTTTTGACCGCTTGTTGACATAGAAGGTTGAGCAGCCCCATGGACTCTAATATTTTTCAATTAAACCCTTTTTGAGAAGTTCATCAATTTCTTCTTTACATTCCTTCATTAGAGAAGGATTCATGCCACTATGATGAGCCTTGAATTTGGGCTCCTTTTGTTTACCTATAATAGGGTCAGTAACAAGATCCATAGGAATTCGACAAATCAAATTCCTTTTTGCAGTGGTAATATCATCAGAACAAAGATCATTTTTTATCTTGGAGACAATCAAATCAATTTCAAACTGGATTTTATTTTTCTGTTATGAATCCAAACATGATTAATTTCTTTATGAGGTTTCCACAGAGGAACTTGTACCTCATAAGAAGATTTTAATGGTAAGGTTACATTCAAAATAACTTCAAGCTTATCAGCATGAAATGTAATCGACATTAGTTGCTTCAAATTATTGATGCCTATCAACATGTCATATTTAGGCATCTCGAATTGCAAGAATTCACAATTAACAATTTTATCACCAATCAACAAAGGAACTGTGGTAGAGAATTTAGAGCTTAGTATTTGTCTATTGAATGTAAGAATATTTTCATTATGTTGCCACATATCTACAGGAAGAGTTTTATACCAACAAAGACTAGTAACTGCACCAGAATCAACTATGGCATCTATTTTGTAAGGCTTGAAATATTTGTATTTAATCTGAACCTCACAAATAGGTAAATCAACATAGTGGATAGTGTTTACCTCTATCTCTGTATATTCTTGGTCAATCTGCTGATTTGTTAATTCTCTCTGGTGTTGTTTGACTATGTCTGCAATATCTTCCTCATAGGTGTTATTCACCTCATACTCTGCTTGTTCCTTGGAGAGTTCTTCAAATTCCTTTTGAGCTCTAGGAATATAAATTTCTAGAGCTTCTAGCCTCTGCATATGCCACTTATGATGTTCATGACCCTTTTTGGGAGGATCTCTAAGGTAAGAACTTCCAAGTTCTTGTTTTGGTGTTGATGATGTTGATACGGTGGGAGGTTTCAAATCACCTCTAGAATGGATGAAAGAAGCAAGTGATTGCTTTTGTCTTGTAGGTTTTATTTTCTCATTCCAATCAAGTTGTGCTAACTGTCCTTTGAGCTTTTGTATTTTGTGCTACAATACCATTATCTTGGTAGTATCCCAAGTTTTAGAATGATAAGCTTTTTTAGCTTTATCTATCTCAGCAACAAGATGTTCTCTAGACTAACAAGAAAACATGTTAATCTGAAAATCAATATCAGATTCAACTTGACTACTAGAACAACTGAAATTGTCTTCATCATCAACATAAAAAAAATGATTTATCTGATTTTCAATATCTGAATAAAAAATATCTTCACTGTCATACTCAGAGTCAGATATGAAAATGTATTCATCAACAAAAGGAATAAGATTGATTTTCTTATCCTTAAAAGATTTTTTATTTGGACACTTATTTGCATAATGCCCTTTTCTTTTGCAGATGTAACAACGGGGAGAAAATATTTTAAATCTTTTTTTAATTTTATCCTTTTTTTGAAAAGATATTTCTTCTTTTTCTTAGATCCTCTAAAATCTGATTTACAACTACACTATTTCTGGAACTTTGCAGACTTTCTTCTCTTTTTATCAGAATCTTCAAATGTGTAGTTAAAAGGATCTGAATTATACTTACAAGATTTTCTCATCTATTTCTGAATTTGTTGTTCTTCTTCTTTCTCCTCTAATATTTCACAGAGAATATTTCTTGCCTTTCTCAAGTCTTGAACAATCTCACCAAAAGATTGTTCCTCTAGTCCTTCAGGATGAACAAGTTCGAGTTCCTTCTGGAACCACTTAGGCAGAGAGGCAATGAGTTTAGTTTTCATCAGAGGATTGTGGATTTCCCTTGACTAATAGCACAACTCACCCATATAACATAGATAATCTTCAAAGTATTTCATGTTGCAGAGATTTGCTTTCATGAATGCGTTTTTGGCTTCTTTCTGATATTCAACAGTATTACCAACAAATTCTTTAACAATGGCTTGAGCAAGAGCTTGATGTCCTTGATTGGACAATATTTATTTTACTTCTACAGATAATTGATCATACCATTGTTTCAAATTATCTACAAAGCCAACAGTAATAGCAAATACTATCTCGACATTAGTTTTATTGAAAAAATTTCTTTGTACATCTCCCCAACCAAGAATATAATGAGATAATTCATGAACCTTATGAGGGTTTCTTTAAATTGGAAGGTTGGAAATTTTGTACACGAGCCATTCCTTGAAGAGGTTTTGGTCCTGTAGGTTGTGTAGAAGAAAATATTTTTGAGGTAGCATAATCTAGAATTCTTTGGTGTTCAGTGTGCATCAAAGCTTGTACCATGTTAATATGTCCATATTTTATTTTCTTCAGATAGACTTCTAGTCTTTTCTCTCCTTTTTCTTCCTCCTATTTTTTTTTCCTGAAATTCAAGTCAATTTGTGGGCTTAATATTTGGATCAAAGGAAGTAGGAAGAATGAACTTTCTTTTGAGATTTGTAATCCCTTATTTAACTGTATTCAAATCATCAAATACAATCTGATGGTGATGATTTACAGTAGCCTGAATATCATCTACTATTTTTGAGACTTGTGCAACCTGGTCATTTAAACAATTCAATGCCAAATTGGTCCAATTCAACATTTTAATAGGTTCCTCCTATTCATAATCTCTTTTGGAGATTCTTTGTGGCTAGAATTGAGATTTAGTGGAACCATCTACAAAGTATTTCTCAAACTAAGAGAATTTAAGGAATCTACCTTTATGGTAGCTCAAATATCCTTGCGGAGTCTGAATAGTATGTTCTTGTGGAGCTTTGAAATGAAATGAAATGAAAGATTTTAATTACGTCCGCAAGACCCAAATATGGTCCATGGGACCTCAAATATGGAAGTACAATTACTCAAATCATATCATATGATCTTTAATATCTTTGAGAAGGTTGTTCCTTCTGCTGATTTGTGTTAGCAATTCCCCAACATTTTTTATTTTACTGTCTTCAAATAAATCTGCCATAAACTCGTTCCATATTTATGGGAGCTTTGAAACTCCCTTCCATATTTATCTTTTTTGACTCTATTGAAGAGTTTATGAATTCCAAAATTTCTACTTTATCAATTTTCTAAACATATATATATTCTTTTCAATTGATTATATGAGATTGAAATAGGCTGACCGTATTACATCGTCATCACATATTGGTATTACAACAAAGCTTGGATATTATCCATGTATTTTTGGGCAAGATTATATATTTTTCAATGATTATATGGGATTGAAATGGGCCCTACCTGTAATAGAGAGGATGGAGGTCCTATTGACTTATCTTAACAATGGGCTAGGATTTAAAGAGGCAATATCCATATTTTTATTCTCTTAAGATTTGAAATTAAAGTTTTTAAAAATCAATTACCCACATAAACTCATATTATTTAATTAATATTTTTAATATATATATTTTTCAATTGATTATATAGGATTGGAATGGGTCTCGTTGTATTACATCATCATTACATAATGGTATTACAAGAAAGCTTTTTATAAGCTCTTACAATTTTTATTGGAACCAACAGTTATATTCAATAAAAATAAAAGAGGTTACAATAAAAAGGAGTTGGAAAGATCACAACTTGGGGTGCAAGGCCACCCATACGATCAAAATCAAACCAACCCCTAAAAGGGTAAAAAAACAACATAACTAAGCATAGAAAAATAAACTAGAGTAAAAAAAACCCTAAATTGTAAAATTGCAACTCTAGGTACCAAGTAGACTTATTGCTTCATCATCCTATGTCTGTTTAAAGCCAACGCCTCAAAGGTGTTGGAATTGTTGGGTTGAATGGGTGAAACATTTTTTTGGGTAGATTGTCTCCATCTTCTTTCCCTTGTAAAGGACTACGAGAACGTTGAAACTGCACAAAGGGAGGTATCTTTAGACTTCCTCCTTAGGAACCGCCAATTCCATTGATGATGGCTCTACATCCAATGACATATCCTCATTGTCGCTAAGATACTCTAACACACTATAGTTTTTGGATGAATTAGGAACATAACTGCCCAACTGAACACTGGTCATTTGAAGTTGCTTCTCTAGAGTGGCATCTTCTTCTGTAGATCCCCTTCTTAGGCTGTAGGAGCATCTTGCGCTAGTCGGGAGGAATGTACTAGAGGACTATTTGGTGGGGTAAAATGTGAAGCAACCACTATTGCAGCCCTTGGGGTATGAATCTGTTGAGACTAAGGAACCTTATTATTGACAGTTTCAATAGGAGGACCAACTTTTTCCTTTTCATACCCTTTTTCTATCGACTTTGAGACATGTGCCGACTTGGACTGTGTAACTTTAAAAGCAACCAAACGTGCATTTTTACACCCTCCCACCATCGTCCAACCATCCTCCTAAGATTGAGGAGTGGGCTAGCTTTTTCCTTTTCATACCCTTTTTCTACCAACTTTGAGACATGTACCGACTTGGACCGTGTACCTTTAGAAGCAGTCAAACGTGAACTTTTATGCCCTCCCACCATCGTCCAACCATTTTCATAAGGTTGAGGAGTGGGCACACTCAGTGTGGTGGGGCTCTGTTTGTTCCTGTTATGCGACATCAAGGGGTAATCTATAATTTTGTGTGCTGAGGACTGACACCGAAAATATGTGTTGGGAAAATTAATGTAGAGGACCCGCTGGGTTAGCATAGTGTCACCAACTTGTAAGTCAATAGTCTCCTTGAGATCTCGAGAAATATCAATCTTAATGCAAACACATTTTTGAGGACGTGCATGGAAAAATTTGTCTGCCTCCATCAAAATGACACACTCTAGAGGGGTTGATATGTGACTGAGAAAGGGCCAGAGAGGTAGAGGGAGTCCTGGGAATTCTACCCACACAGGGACTTTGGTATATATTTTCTCATAAACAGAAAAGTCACGAGTCCAAGAAGAAAAAATAAACAAAGAGCTTCTCATGTACCAAGGGCTATGCTCGTAAATTACCTTAGCATGGGATGTTTTCGCAAAGCAAAAAAAAAAAAAGCCCTTTGTAAGGTTATGAACCATCGTTAGCTAGACTTCACGAGGAGTCCAAGCTGTGTTAAACCAGACCCTAAGGGAAGACTCATTAGGGATGCATCCAACGAAATAGCCAACAAGGATGAATGATTCTAAACAGTGACATGCAAAATCAAATTCAAACAATGGAAGAATTACATCAGGAGAACAAGGGTTACCTTGTGGACCATTCTTAGCACAAACTTGCACAATTAGTTGAAAGGAATTATTATCGCATGCATTCCCTTCTACGATGCAAATGCTATGCATTGGTCCACCAGGGTTGGGGACCATATTGATACTCAAAACCCTAGCATTCCTATCCTCCAAACCCTAGCAGAGCTCATCCTTCAAGCTCTTAAAATTTGAAATTAAAGTTCTTAAAAATCAATTAACCACATAAACTCATTATTTAACTACTATTTTTAATCTCTCCCTCTCTCTCTATATATATATTCAATTAATTATATAGAATTGAAATGGACCTCACCTATATTACCGAGAGCTGGGCTTATCAATAGGGACCAAACACACAACCATACACACATCCATCCCTCGCACGCTCACCTATGTCGTGGTTTGAACCTTGGACCTCTCGAAGAAGAGCCAAAGCCCAAACCGTTGTGTTGTCCCCTTGTTATTACAATAGGGCTAGGATATTATCCATGTATCTCTTCATAAGATTATATATTTTTTCAAGGGATTAAAATTGTTCCACCTGTATTACATCATCGTCACATAGTGGTACCTCAGTCTCCCTTCTGGAATGTTGAGGATTCTAATCAATTGAGCTAATACCATCTGATCAAAATTTTGAGTTTAAGAGGGTTTTTATGAGGATCTCGCACCAGGTTTGAACTTGGGTCTTTGGATGAGAACCAAGGACTTACCACTATGGTATCCGTCACTTGTAATTAATATTTTAAAAATATTATTTACTATATTAAATGATATTTAATTATATTAGTTAAATTTATTGACTTTCAAAGATACCTAATTTTTAAATCTTGCTAACCTCTCTATATATAATAATCAAATTATTATTTGTTTTTGGTCCCTAGCGGGCTAGCTGGATTGGTAATTACTTATTTATTAATAACATAACTTAAAAAACTCAATTTATTTTGAATGTAAAGGCCAAAATTTTAATTTATTTAACAATACAATTCTTTACACAAAAAAAAAAAGTTGGATAGGTACACTTCAATAGGAGTCACACTAACTCAAGTTAAGTTAGGAAACAGTTACTTAAAACAACAAAAACATGGTTAAATCCATCACTAACCATAGCACCAAAATACATGCATTAAATCATGTCAATCATGGAGTATGCTCACGAGGTGAATGTCTCTCATCTTCCATATATTGCCAACCGGTATTAGAAGGAATGAAAATGAACTATCCATCCTCCCTAGGCATGCGAACATTATCACCTATACTAGAGCCATCAATGCTATCAAACATACCCGACTCACCATATTAACTGAAACAATTGAACACATGAAAATAGGATCTCCCAACCTTCACTTGGCTATTGCCAACCTCCTCAAATTAGTTAAAAATTATTATTTAATATAACTTTATGATTCTCAATGTAAAAGTCACCTTTGGGCTCTTCTTATAGAAAGCCAAGAGGATACCCTATATTTAAGTCACTGAATTTTTTATTTTATTTTAATTCGTCTATAATTAATTCATCCACGAATAATATGCTTTCAAATTTCAAACGTTCGCCAAACCAGGACTACACACAGATATCTATATTCAAATATTGGAATTCAAAGCAACATCCAATTTTAATTTAAAAACTATTCCTCTGTCACGGATAAGAAGTCACATCATGAATTATTACCATGAAGCCTTGAAATCTAGCCGGGCAGGCCCACAATCCAAGGTGGCAGTCAAACTGTACGCGGTGTGACTTGTGACATTATCTTTTTGGTCATAGCTACAATATTTTTATTTTTAGTCACTTGTTTCTCAAACTAAGTGCTAGTTTGGATGGAAACTTGCGGAGAAGAGACCTGGTTCAAACCTTGGTGGTGCCAGTTTGCAAAGGTGGTAGTCTGCTCTGAATCCTCTGAGTGCGTCAAGACCGACGGCATCCCGAGTGGTCGGTGGTCTTCATTTCACACCGGGTTAACAATTAACGAGATGGATAGGTTTGGTGGTTGCAATCCCTATGGTTTGAACCTTGCGCTGCCAGTTACTAAAAATAGTGGTTGTAGCCAACTCTCCTATGTAACTAAAAAAAAAAATTTGTTTCTCGAACTAGAGGGTTGCTTTTATCAAACCTATTCCGCCTCCTTATTGTTGAGCTATTGTAAGGAGACCATTGATTCTTCGATATTCGTACCATGATCAGAAAACTATTTGAGATTCGTACCATCATCGTCAAAAGAAGATATTAAAAATATCATCGTCGATGATTCAGATGAAACTACTACCTTTGCAAACAGACTGCCCTCAAGGTTTGAACTAAGTATCTTTTTGGTAAGTGCCTTGCTAACTAGACAAGCACTTACTAATCCACTTAACCTTCGGGGGCTGAAAAACTTTTTATGTTAGAAAGAAACCTAAAGAGCCGCTTTTAGATGGCCAGCAATGTCATCCCATCCATCCAGATATATTGCTGTTTAAAAGGAAGCCATAAGAGTTTTTTTTTTTTTCGGTTCCCTTGCATCGTAGAAGTTTGAAAAGTAGACCTCCCATTCAACGTCTTCTCCACCCTTACATCGCAGAGGTTCGAAAAGTGAACCTACCATTCAACTTCTAAAAAAAAAAAAAAAAAATTTAAATTTCAAATGAGGGGTCCTCATATGATTTGTCACATTAGCACTGGTTGAAGGAAATTTTGACTTGGTAATCAAATCTCATCAACTTTCATCTTGAAAAGTGTGATATTGACAATCGCAACTTCCAAAGCGCGAACCTTCCATATTCATTTCCTCAACTTTCACCATTCCTTAAAACTTCCAGCTGTGAATCCTAAGTTCCAGATTCGTGCCCAAATCCAGGTCATCATCCATTTTCCTTCAATAGTTTTTGTTTTCTTGCTCAGAATCCACCACCCATCACCCATGTCATAAATAGTCATAATCTTCTTCTGCACTTGATTGAAATCATTGTACAACCCATTTGCATTTATGTAGGGAATAAAGAGATTTTCTCTTCCCTTTTAACTTGCAAGAAAATAGTTGCTGGTGATTTCCATGGGACTATCTTCATTAGGAAGACATCCAACTCTCAGGTAAATTTTGTTTTTTTAATATTTTTTAAATTGGAAGATATACCGTGGAATGCATCATATAGCTTAGAATGGTAGAAACAACTCTGAGGGATTCTGTTGGTTTGGATTCACCTAGATATCTGGTTTTGGTAAGCATGACCATATGGGCTTGAACCCCACATATGTGTATTTTCATGTGATTGCAAAAAATAAGATTTCATTATTGAAACACTTAACACCATCCTCTGGAATGCATCATTAAGCTTGAAACACTTCACGCTTAGAAACACCTCTTAGGGGTGCTATTCTGTCATAGTCACCTAGGTATTGTTTTGTCAGGCATGACCATATGGGCTTGAACCCACAGTTACGTGATTGTAGAAGATAAGGACAATTTTGTCATAATTAGATTGTAACAGTTGCCACATTCTTTGGAATGCACCATCAAATTTTAAGCACTTTAGGCTTAGAGATGCTTCTCGACAGGGGTGGTATTCTACCAAAGTCATCTGGGACTTGCCTAGGCCAGAATGGCCATCTCTGATTGAACCTGTCGTCATGTTTTAAAGAGATAGTGTTAAACAAGGACAACATTGTTATGTATATGATTTCTAAATTGAAGCCAAGACACGGCAAATACTTGTAGAAAGATATGTTCTTTGTTTTTATGAAGATGTTGCTTTATAGATTGTAACACTTGCAATACACCACAAAGCTTAGATCATTTTGGCTTCAAAATATCTCTGAACAGTTCTATTCTATCAAAGTAACCCTTTAATTACCATAGGAAGTATGCTCATCCGGGCTTGAATTCATACTCGTGTTTTGATGTGACTCCAGAAAACAAAGACTCTGTTATTAAAGCATAGGATACGAACATAGAAAGGCTTTCTTGTACTGATCCTTATTGCTGATTGGTGATTATATTATAGTTTATACCATAATTGTAATACTTTGGATTGACCAGAAAGCTTAGAGCACTTTAAAGTGCATAAAAGATCGAGACTCCGAAACAACTCTAAGGGTTTCTATTTTGTCAAAGTCAACCAGGATGGGCCTTGGCATGTATGGCCAAGTATAGGATGTGGAGATTGAATTTTTTCTAGTTATGACCCCTATTTGTGAATGAATGAATGAAAGATTTTAATTACGTCCGCGAGACCCAAATATGGTCTATGGGACCTCAAATATGGAAGTACAATTACTCAAATCATATCATATGATCTTTAATATCTTTGAGAAGGTTGTTCCTTCTCCTGCTGATTTGTGTTAGCAGTTCTCCAACTTTTTTTATTTTCCTGTCGTCAAATAAATCTGTAATAAACTCGTTCCCAAGTGTTTCTTTGTATTTGTCACGGATATCTGAAAAACTCGGGCATTTATAGATGAAGTGTGCCTCTGTCTCTACTGCCCCTGTGCTGCATAGAGTACATATCCTTTCTTCCCATTGTTCTTTGGGCGTTGTCCATCTCCCTGTTTCACATCTAAGCCTATGAGAGCTAGTCCTTATCCGAGCAATGAGTATTTTTTCCTTCCACTTGATTTCAGCGCCTATATACGCTTTTTCCTTGTGGTCATACGTTGGGTTAAAATTTGCAATATAATATTGTCTTTTCCTGCTTGCATTTTTCCACATTCCACTTCTGAACTTTTCATTCACATAATTTTTAATGTCTTTGTTGACATTTGGGCATTCATTTATGTTGATTTCCCAATGTTTCATCCATTTCTGATTTTGTTTCATCCACATATTCTTTCGCCTATGCAACTCTTCGTCCCTAACTGCTCTAGGCCATCTATCATTTGTCATTTGTGTGAGCATATTGCTAATTCATGATTATCTTATAGCATTGCTTTTTGTGATGTTTGTGGCTTTAACATGGAGAGCATGTCACAGGGTCAGAGGAGCTTGACCCTACATCATCATTATGGCAGTAGCATTTGCACTCACGTTCACGCGGGATCTACCATTCTCGGGCAGCTGGCCAACTATACATGGAAAATAACAATATGTATTTTCTAATAAAAAAAGAAACTTGATGTGTAATTTCCAAATTTGCTAAAACTATCCTAAGTTTTTATTTTCTTCAAATATGTGTGTAGGGGGAGTGGTAAGCTATACGTTTGCATGCATAGGAAAGGTGCCAATGTCAACTTTAGGGGTTGTTTAGCTGAGTCAAATATCTTTTGACTCTATTGCTCTTCTCCTTTTAGACAAACCAGTTCCCACAAATGTGAGTCCCAGGTATTCCCTCATCACTAGACTATGGCCGGCTGGGGCAGCCAAGTTTGACATTATTGTCAAAGCAAGGAAATGTTCAATTTAAATGTATGATGTAGAGATTGATGTTTTCTTGTCCTTATCCTTTTTTTTCTTTAAGAACAAGTTGTTCATTGCAAAATTTATTATGGCATAGTTTTGGTTATTTTTATGTTATTCTTTCAACTCATTGGTTTACCACTATTACTTAAGGAGCAAAATGAGATGCAAAGCATACCCATCGGAACCTTATGTCATTGCAATGACTTCGAGATCAGACTTCCACATTCATTGGACTTCAATTCACAAATTTTACATTGCTAAGCTTGGTGGCAAGGAGATTTTGCAATACAGGACCTGAAGTTTTTAGTTTTTAGGATGTACAATTATTAATAGAATAGGTTTGTTTTGTTTAAGGCATTGCTGCATTTTGACAAGGGTTATACTGTTTTCATATGAAGCTGTTTGGTGTGTGGCTTCTTTGATTTTAGTTTGTATGCCCTAAGCCTACCAAAATCTCTATATCATGTTTGTTATAAGGTGCCTTAAGTCTTTTTAAGAAAATACAACAGTGATTTTCTTGGGCGTGTTGGAGTCAAATGCATTTTTATGAATATTCAATGAAAGTCATAACCTGTGTTTTTAATTAGGTTGTTGGAGTTATTACAGAGTTGGTAAGATGGATAGAAACTGGTTTTGTATCATTTGACATTTGATGGTATTGCACCAAACATGTCGCTTAATATTTGTTAATCATCATCAAATGGCATGAGCTCAAGTGGTTATAAAACACGGACTTTTAAGGCAAAGACCCAAGTTCAAATCTTGTTAGGTGATATATGCATACTTGCCAATATCATAGTAACATCATTGTGATGTAATACAGGTGGGACCCATTTCAATACCATATAACCAATTAGAAAATATATTTCTTGATCATGTTGACTCAATAACCAGTTAAGACTGCATTGGATTTCCTCCGCAGTCATTATGTTGTCTCTCATTTATACATTTTCATGATTCAATATTTGGATGTCTGATCCTTTTGTAGCACAAGGGGGGATTGGTAAGTTGGGGCACTTACTATGAAGATGAGTCAAGTTTGATTCAAGCAGATGACCCAAAAGTGTGTGGGAGTTAGGTACCCTCATAACCACCAAAAAGGGCTTACAAAAATATAAAGTATTTACACAGTCATGATGTAATTTGCATGGGGCTGTTTCAATCCCATATAACCAATTAAAAATATATGTTTTTTGATCCTCTTGACTCGATAACCAGATTAAGACTGCATTTAATTTCCTCTACTGTCAATATCTTATCTCATTCATACATTTTCATGATTCAATATTAGAGTGTCTGATATTTTTGTAGCACAAGTGTGGAGTGGTAAGTTGGGGCACTTACTACGAGGATGAGTCAAGTCTGATAGAAGCAGGTGGGCCATAAGTGTGTGCGGGAGTTAGGTACCCTCCTAATCACCAAAAGGGGCTGGCTATATATATAGAGAGAGATAGATAGATAGACAGACAAATATCAGGGTGCACGTTGCTCTATTTTCTGCCAAGTTCTTTCACAAAATATTGCCATGGCATTCAAGCTTTGCTCCCTTGTTTATCCTTTTTCTTTTGTTGGAGTCCCTTTTCGGCATTTTTATTTTTCTATATTGCCTGTGGAACGTGTTCTGGAATTTGCTTTGTAATTACTGGGTCCCCATTTCAAGCATGATGTGAACTGGTTAAGGTGTTGCAGCATTTGGAAATCAGGTATGAAACACAAACATACTTTCTTTCCAAGCTTCCACTTACCTAAAGTTGCAGCCTTTATTTTACATGGCATATGTTTGCATATCAAGGTCATATCAATATTAGCACAAATAAAAGATATAGTCAATTGCTGAAATTAAATTCTTTAATTTTTGAAGCTTTCAGTACCAGGAATCAGTAATGGGGTAATAAATATACACAAAGGATAAATTGTAAATCTAAACAATATGTGGATTAAAGGAATGTTAATTCAAAGGAATGCATAACTTTGCAGTGATAGAATATGGCAGATAGGCCATGATTCTTACAAACATAGTTGTTCTCACCAGGCTCTGTAATGCTTCACTCGGTGTAGATCTCTACTATTCTAGTCCCTAATATCAAGCTTCATCCAACATCCTGAAATCACTCATCTTTTATTTGGAATAATCAAGTAGCTACATTGATTTCCTTGCACCTGTAGATAACTAAACCAAGATTGCAGTATATTTGTTAGAATTGCAATGTTTGCATGCTGATGTTGATTATGAAGTTGTTTCCATTATATTGAATTTTTAGCTATCAGGATTTTATTTCCTCCTGCCTTATATGTAATAGTTGGCATTTTACACTTCGCTTATATGCTTTTCACTTTCTTTGCAGCTTGTGTATATCAAGGCATCATTAGTAAGTGCTTTAGAAACTTGTATCGTCTATTTTAAAGCCTAATATCTATGGGCATCTTGACAAGGTAACTGCTTTCAATGTTTTTTACCAGCATCCATTGTGACTCTCATTTGTCATGATTGTATCACAATGAAAGACACACTCATCTTTCCATCTTTCAAGCCATCCACCCACAAGGTTTTAGGTTGTTGCCTTCTTAATATCTCTACATTCTACATTTGACTCCATTACGATGGCCTATCTCGTCTTTCTTCACTTCCTTCTCTACTTCTACTAATCATGTTGCACAACACCATTTGAGGATTGAACATGCTAGGAATGTGATACATCCTTTTAGGAAGTCGATTGGGAGCACTTGCTTAACTCAACTCAATATTGTTTTAGAACTCCATAGCTAATGTAGATGGCACAACTCCCTTAGGATTTTCGAGGACCTTTTTTATTTCTATCGAGAAAGATTTAGCAAGATGTATTCACTGAACTCTTAATAGTCCTGCTCTCCTTTAAATGTTTTTGTCACTGGGTAAAGGGTATTTGTCTGCTCATTGGGTAAAGGGGGATTGTACATAAGAGTGTGACAATGTAGTTTGCACTGAGAGTTTTTGCATTTTCCAAAATGTTGCATTATCATTGTGTGAAATTTGAGAATGAGAAACAAAATATTATATTCTGTAAGATTAGCTCTTTAATTTCTACTGAAAAAGGAAAAGTAATAGAGGAGTACTAGCATAGGGTGGCCTCGTAGTAGGAAGTTAAGGTTTGATTATTTTACCTTTGTCCTATGGTATTACCTTTTATTCATGTTGTTGTCTATATCATAGAACATCAGAAATCCTAGTTGTAGCCTTAGTTCTTTTGTTACGACTTTGCATATTTTGGTAATATTAAGTTATTTTAAACCAAATTTAATTTAAAGTTAGGGGCAATCATGTATTGGCTAGTCTATCAATCATCCACGTACAATTAAATCCAAATAGTCTTTTGTTGCCTTATCCTTACTGCTTGGTTTTCCCCACTCTGCATTACATATTACAGACACCTCATTCCTCCTAAATGTTCTGCATATAAAAGCCATGTCCATACAACTATTCTTCTAAAAGGGATTTGGTTTTTCATCAACGTAACACTAGGCTTTTTCTTTTCTGTCAAGGAGGAGAAAGAGAAAGTGAAACGTTTTGAAAGCTTTGCAAAAATGAACAAAGCACCTTGTCTTTCAAGTGTGCTTGGTTCAGGATGCTTTCTTGTTTTCTTGCAAGCATTTTTCAAGATCATATTTATGTCTTATCATGGTTAACACAAAATATGCCATCATTGTGCCTAAAGTGTACAGATACCTTATCAAACTGGCTAACTTGTACCAAGTTTTGTGGTGGAATTAAGGTGTGGTTGTGTCATAGTCAACCTTGAAGGGATAAAAAGTTGGTTGTGTTGAAGTTTCTATTATTGCATATCAATGAAATACCACACTCTGATTAGTGATGCCTATAAATATTTCTTCTTACGTCATATTTTAGTTCCCATGTTAATTGTATGGTGATTATTTGATAGAGCTTAGTAATGCTGCTTTAGTAGAGAAGCCTTGATCTGGTTGGCATGTAATAATCATAACTAATGTATCAAACAGAACAATATAATGTGTTTGCTTGTATTTTAGCAGGTAGTCGAAACTTAACTTTTCTAGCATTTGTTTTGGACATATTTTGTGCCAACCAGTTGTCAACACTATCTGGGACTATTGGGGTGCACTTTGCTCTGGAAGTTTTGCATGATGGTTATCCTCATGTCCAGTTGATGATATTTTCCAATGTCATTTTACATATGCAACTTTCATCAGATGCTGTACATTTTTTCAGATTGGAAAATGCAAGTTCAACAATGGACACTCATAAAGTAGCATTATTGTGGAAGTTTTGTCCTGGATATCAGTCTTTTGGATTACTATTCTTAATCTATCCCTTTTGTTGCATATGTCTTATTTGGGACATAGAGTGGATGTTCTCTTTGAGATGGATTATGGGTACTGGCATAGCAGGTCCTTTTGTGTTGGTTCTTATGGTTTCTACATTGTTAATTGGGCTTATGCTACGGCTTATTGCAATGGTATTGAGGTCTGCTAATGGCAGAGCAAAGATCCAAATATGCAATGGCAAAATAAAGGCTCTGTATGAGCATTTGGAGCATTTTGTTTCCAAAGGAACTGTTACAGATGGCACAAAATCTGGAAGCATCTGCCTCGGACTTTTTGAAACATCAGAGAATAAGAAAGCCAAAAGTGACGAGCCTTTGCCTGGGAAGGATTTTAAGATTTGTTCTGAAGAAGTTGAAGTAATAACGGGTAGATTATCTTTGTCTCAGCTTGTTCCAAATATGGATTTGCCACAACAACCTGATACAAGAGATGTCAAGAAACTCTTGTCTCCCTATTCTTCAACATCCTCAAATTTTGTTTCAATGTTATCGTCTTCTATGTCAATGCTAAGCACTATGACAGACAGTCTTTCTACTAACAATGTGCCAAATATGGTCAAGTCTTCAACAGGTGATTCAGGGTTTGCTTGCAAAGAAGGTACAGTGGAAGATAATCTAGAGATGGAAAAAGATGATGATCGTGGGGTAACTTTGGAACATGAAGATATTCCTGCAGTTATTTCCGATAGTATATCAGCCTTGACTTATGAAGAAATTGGATCAGAGGGAAGCATTGTTGGAAGGAGCAATGATGGAAGAACTTCAAGGTCATATGGATTGGATCATGCAGCAAGGGGCCAGATTGCAGCTGTTCTTGATAATGAGTATAGGGATGTTTGCCTAAAGGGTTGTCTGAAAGTTTATTATCTTTGACTAAAGAAGTGCCTGGATCAGGAAGAAGCATTGGTGAGGAAATGATCACGGAGGTAATGGAAATGGAAGCCTTTCAAGTTCATCTGGAATGGGTCGTGCAGCAAGGCGCCAGTTTGCAGATGTTCTAGATGAGTTCTGGGGAATATTATTTGACTTTCATGGGCGACTGACAGAACAAGCAAGATTGAAGAGGCTGGACTTGGCCTTAGGACTAAAGGTTATGCACACAAAGGAAAATGTCACATCAAAGAGACTTGTTAGAAGAGAATCCAATGAGTTATCAAAAGAGGAAAAGATGCTTTGGCAAAACTGCAACACAAGTGAGCATTTCAGCCATGTAGTTTCCTGTATGCGAAAAGGTGAGCTCTTGAATGGCATGCATTCTTCTGTGGGAACTGGTGCTTATGGTACTGCATTAGTGTCTTGGACTTCTTCCATGTTCTCACAAGATTTATATGAGAGGCTAGCCACATCTTCTTTTTATGGAAATGAGAGTTGTTGCTTGAGTTCACGTCTTCCACCTTATTGTAAGGACTTTGATTATCACAGGTTTCATACATGGTTATCAGGTAGCATGCCCTACATGGAGAAGTGGCTTTCTAACCCAAGGTGTCAACACAAGTTCACACATTGGATGCCAAGCTGGAGATGACTCTTCCTTCTCAACGAGCTTTAATAATATGAGGAATATGCCAATCAAAGCTGATTTTGATGAATCCTGGGTCCCTTGTTTCGAAAACATTAGCTCGTAGTCAAATGTTTTACAGGGAGGAAAATCTTCTTATGACAATTTCTTGTCTAGCTAGTGATTGCAAAGATCCAATAGAGATGGCCAATATGCATGTCAATCAAACAATTTCCATGATCAGCAAGATATATATGGTTGTATTAGATCTCAGCAGGATCCTCCAAGAGGTGAAGAATGTAATCGATGGAACCACTTAGTAAACAGGACAACAGGGGAACTGCATATGGAATATAACATGGTAAGAAACCTATCCACTGGAATGGATTTCAGGTATACTACTATGTACAATGATGGATCTAATTTCCAGGTTAGAAATATTCCTGTGGCCACAAATGATAATTCCCCTCTACAGGTCCACAAAGACACTTCTTCACTCCCATATACTTCAAAATCAGAAAATAATTCTTTTTGGTCAAGACCTTTTGAGCAGATATTTGGTAAACATGGTGTTGAAAGTAAAGCATATATTGATTCCGATAGGAGTAGGAAGCGCAAGGATATTTCAGGCGCACATGAAAGTCTATCTTCTGTGGATTCAGAGTTTGAGATGCTACAGAACCTTCGGTACTGTATCGCACGGATTCATAGGTTGGATGGATCAGGGTGGCTATTCTCTCAGCTTGGTCGATTGGATGAGAAGCTCATTGATTTAGTGGCTGCTAGCGAAAATTTTCTTCATAATGCAGATGCATCTGAATTTCACAGGTTGTACGACAAGGATTGCAAGTGTGTTTCCATTAGCAGCATCAGTGAATCTTCTCCCTTACCTGTCGTTGCCCATTCTGTTCCTCATTGTGGCAAGGACTGTGTTTGGAGAGCAAGCCTAGTTGTTAGTTTTGGTGTTTGGTGTGTTCATAGGATACTAGAGTTGTCTGTCAGGGAGAGCAGGCCAGAGCTGTGGGGCAAGTACACATGTTTTGAACCGTCTTCAGGTATGTCGAGATTCATATTCACATTTGCTGATAAGGTGTTATTTTTGGGGATTTTTGTGTTTGCAAGAAGTTTTAGCTATATCTTTTAGTTATGTTTGGCACATGTTTGTTTTGCTTATCGAAGAAACTTTCAAAATGCTGGTATCATCAGATTAGATAATAATTAATTATCGTATTTGTATGATATGTAATGTTGTCATGTATATTCTAAGTGTTTGTCAGATGCTGCCGACTTGTACAGGGTATTTTAGAGCTAGCATTTTTCAAGCCTTGCCATGTGCTTCATCCATGTTTTTGTCTCCAAATTCCATTATCTACTAATGTATATGGAGAGAAGATGGGTTCTTTGATCAGCTCATGCTCAAACAACCTTTCTTCAAATTCTTGTCAGAGCTACTCTCAGTTATGGACTAATAGTGCCAAGGGGAATCCTGCTTGTGCAAATATATTTTTAGAACTTATCAGAGATGTGGAAATGAGGGTGGCTTCATGTAAGGACGGAAAGGGACTGCAGCTGAAGATGTTGCTTTTCCTAAAGGAAAATAAAATTTGACTTCAGTTTTGAGGCGATATAAACGTCATCTTGCAAATAAACCACCAGGGATACTAGAAAATAATGGTAGAAGTAGGAAACTCCACAGCTAACTACAACAGGATTTATTTTGCAATGATTTAATGTTTTTGAGATTAGTCAAGGAAAATTCAAATTACTGTTAGAGCTCCTGCAAACAACATGTTTTTGTTCTTTAAGAACTTGTTGCCAGTGTACAAATCCAGTCAATACAAAATACAGGTTTGTTACTTGATTGATCCGTATCGAAAATACCTGATAGCAAATATATTTCATGTAAAAACTGTAGGTTATAACATACGGTGCCATGCATATACCTGAGATTTTTCCCACTCTTAAGTGAGGATAACCTTAAAACAATTATGAGAATTTGTACAACTCTGCCCATTATATTAAATGTCCTATTTCCTTATAAAGATGTTCCAAAGCACAGATCTCTTTGTGTTGATGCTTCCATATGATGTTCAATAACTTTAGTTAATTTATAACCATTGACAAAATTATATATTTGTGGAAGTTACTCGATAATGTCATTGACAACCTTCGAGCTTTATATCTTGAAGAGAATTTTATCAACAGGTGCTCAAATATTGTGTAGGTTATGTGGCACTAGTAGTTGTGTTGGTTTGCAACTTTATTCCTGTAATTGTCATGAAAGTCACTTGAATATAGCTATATACTATATTAATAAACATTTAAGAGATACCAGGTCAGAATAACTTGGTCTATCAATTTTTTCATTATTTAAATGACAAAAATTTCAACTGCCTGTATTCGTGATAAAGGCAAAAGATATATACAATTTGACCAATGCTCAAAGAGGACATAATATTAAATCTTCTTTACACTTCATGCACTCATGACCTCCCTTGGATTTTCTTTTTACACTCTGAGAGTTTCTTAGCTGTTAATATCCTGCTTTAGAAGTTTATGGTAAACGATGTAAGACATATATACATCAAGTAGTTCTAAGTAACCTTGCCTAGTGGTTAATGTGGCATTTTGAATGTGTCCATCTCCTAGCAAAAGACATAAGCATTATCTCAGGTATTTACAATATGAATCAGACAGTCAAATTGGGTTGGTAATAACAAATATATATTTCTTGCCATGGCCACAGTGAAATATTATTAAAAACAATTCTTATCAGCTATAAAATTTGGAGATGAAAAGCAGACTTAATTCTGATACAATGTGAAGTCAGAAAATATCAAATGACATTAGCTCAGCCGGTTATATTCCTCAACTTTCAAGGAGGAGACCCAACTTCGAATCTTGCCAAGTGATACATGCATAATTGCCAAAATGTTGTAATACCATTATGTGGTCATGATTTAGTACGGGTGGGGCATGTTTCAATCCCATATAACCAATTGAAAAAAAATGTGAAGTCAGAAAATATTTATGATTAAGAGAACACTTAAATGTTTTTGGCAGCATTAGTAGTCATTATCAAGGAGGCAGGCAAATACCTCAAGAAGCTCTACATATGCAAGATATTGTGCCATGCACATTACCTGCATGGGTGTATAAACTCTTGACATTTTCTATTCTATAGTATCAGTCATTGTCTGCGATGGAGTTGTTAATTTTGGTTTTTTATTGCAGGCACTCCTTGGGGGAACTCCTACTAGGGGGAAAGACAACAACATGAGGAGGGTTTAAACAGTGAAATGGGTTTTACCAAAGCATTAAATCAACTCAGATCGGCTTGTCATGTAATGTCAGTATGAAGCTAATGTTATGTAAAAACTAAAACCTGAATGTCTCTATGTTTTCTTGGTTCTGTGATGTTTTTTGTTTCATGCAAATTACAAGGATTTGGACTTAGTGAGTCTCTCAACTCTGTTTCTAATAATGTTCTTTGACATTTTTCATTTTTTATAACATAGATGTGAAGTCTTCATATTTGGATATTATGGCATGCAATGTCTAATGACAATGACCTGACTTATTTCCTTTTGCACATATGTCGTCGACCACTTTTATTAAACTTCTGAATGAAATCAGTTTATGAAAGAGCTATTCCATAGGGATAAAGGGTTCATGGCCATTGTCTAATCTTGATTGTATCAAGGTATGATGTTTTAAGAAATTTGATGGGATATTAGAAAATGTGCAGAACTAGCCTAATTTAATCAGTATGGATTTGTTTCAAACAGGATTAAAAATGCACCGAGAGTTGTGAAAGTTGTCAGTGACACACAGGGCAAATATGTAAAGTAGTGTATTTATGGATCAAACTCACAACCTACATGGTAACCGATGTAAGTTTGAGTTGTAAGCCATCATCTTGGATAGCTGGTTATCTAGCATTTTGTGCAATGTCCATAGCAATTAGTATTACACAAGGGAAATGGTATTGAGCAAAATGAGTTATTCATGACCCAAACTTACAGATGCTTCTATATGGGTTGTGAAGTGAATCAAAAATTTCCGTACTTCACATATTTGCCCTGTGGGTGACTTCAACATTCATACCTCTCAGTGCTTTATTTATCTGGTTTGAAACAAATGCTATGATGGTTGCATTAGGATAAAAGTTCATATTTGTTCTTCATATTTTCTCATATCCCATTAGATCTCTTAAATATCATACCTTGATATGATCAACATCAGATAATGGCCTTGACCCCAATGCCCTATTCAAGATATGTACAACAAAGTTATAGCATTCAGAGGTTTGTGGAATGTAGTTGGTGGCATATCTGGAAATGAAATACCTCGGGTTAGTTGTCAATGGCCATTGTATGCCATAACATTAATGTTAGAATACAAAACTTCACACCTATGTTATCAAAGATGAGAAACATGAAACAATGGTATGAGAAAAAATGAGGGAATGAGAAACAATCCATGTCTTTGTATTTCACATTACATAGGAAATATGACAGAAACAAGAAACAATAATGTCGGTCAGGTTTATGCTAACATAGCTTCACAACAATATTTAGTGACAAGATCATTGGAGTTGATCTGATGCTCTAGCAAAAACTTATGACAACCCTCTAAGCCCTCCCCAAGTTGTTGCCTCCTCAAATTAGGGGAGTAGGAGGGCCTCCCAACAAAAGAAGACCTATCATACAAACCAAAATCAGCAACTTCCTTTGCAGTGAACTACTGATTCCATATAAAACACAATGCTGTAAATGTTAATGCATAAGTAATTTGGCTAACATGATATTTAGCACTTGCAAAGCTACTTGAGGTGCATCTGTCTGCCATCTAGATAAAGTGGGAGCAGATTACATTCAAACACATAAAAAACAAGGTTCAAATGTCTCAGATAAAACACTGGGGTACTATATGTTGGTTTTATCTTTTATAGTTTTTTTTTTTTAAATTAGTTATATGGGATTGAAATGGGCAATATTCAAACCTAGGTCTTCTTGAATTTCCAAGTATTTAATGGTTGAGCTTATACCATTTGATTTTGTCTTTCATAAGTCAGTTTATGGGATGAGAAATATTTTTGGCAGTTCCAGCAGAGACAAGGCTACCTACTGTCTTTTCTTTGGAACTTTCTCTTCATTTTCCATGATGTGTCCCTGATGGTTCTTATTTAGAGCTGGGACAGAAAACTATTGTCTTTCCTCGAGGACATTTTTCCCATCTACCATTGTGCTTTCCAATTGGGATAAAATTTGATTATCATGCTTGAGCACTATGTGGTTGCTGGTTCTTTGTTACTTTTTGGTAATAGGTGCTACTTGTGTTCCATGAAGTTTTTAGCACAAGGACATGTGAGAACATGTTGGTGCAACCTACGGAATATAGTATATCTTTTCAATGCCGTTATCAGCAAAAATATAGTCATCTCTGATAAACAACACCAAAGAAGTCAAAACCAACACAACTCTAGCAACTCATATGATCCCTTTGGCAAATTCTGGCAATGCTACAAGTTAGGAGCAGGTATTATTGGTATACCAAGGAGGAAGCGTTGGAGTTAATAGAAAATGAAACAATTTATAATGATATGAAGATAACTCACTTGGAGGTCAAGCACCCATCACACACTACGCTGATCAAGACTTGAACCTGAGCCTTCTACTTGAAAGACAACTTGTCTCAACCATTCAAGCTCAGTACAATGGACTGCCTTAATAACCTATCATATGAGAATACTTTTTGTATGAACTAGAACACCAAGGATAATCTGGACTCTAGTCCCATAATAGTTTCTTGATCTATATACTATGTGTATCCCATTTAATTTAGATAGTTTTCTCTTCAAAATCTCCTCTCATATATTTCACTCTTCTTGATATATTGGACCTCCATGCTTCTTGTAAGAATTATATAAAGAGTTGCTTTCAACGAAATGACATAAGTTAATATACATGTTATTCTCTTTGCCATTCTTTACATTGGACTTTGATTTTGTCTTTTAGAAGCATATATTTTTAATTATAGCTTCTAAATTCTTAGTCACTATGTCATCCTATGACATCTTTTAGGATATAAGCTATCTCAACAAGTTCACACCTAAAGTGTATATTGCTTAGGATTAAATTTAACAAAAAAATAAAATATATCAAAGTTGCCTATGAAATAATAAAAAAATATATCCAAATTCCATGATGAACAAGTTCACACCTAAAGTGTATATTGCTTAGGATTAAATTTAACAAAAAAATAAAATATATCAAAGTTGCCTATGAAATAATAAAAAAATATACCCAAATTGCATGCCATCAAATGATACGAGTTAAGTTATTAAAAAGGTGGGCTTTTAGTAGAGACTTGGGTATATCAAAATAGCATACCATTAAATGACATAAGTTTAGTGGTTAAAATAATGCGCTTCCAATGCAAAGCTGTGGGTAATAGGGTATATAGATGGAGCATTTTTTTTGTTTTTGTTAAAAAGAGATCTTATTCAATTAAATCCAAAAAAGATTACAATTCCATACCAGGCACAAAAACTTATGGCCTAGATTTTGACATCTGATATAAGAAATGGCTTTCTCAACTCTACTTTGCTACAAAAGCAATAAATCATGAAAACCAAAACAAACCAAAAGGACCTAGATACTTCCATTGTTACTATCATCTAAGGAAAGAATGGAAAAGATGTCTTCCTTGAGATTTGAAGGCCACCAAATTGGAGGTTGGCCATAACAAAGAACATTAGCTTTGTCCAATTCCTAGTTTGCAAAAGCTTCAGCCACCTTGTTGAGATGTTGAGGAATATGTCAAAACTCGACAAGGTCAAATTTTTTCTTAAGGCCAATGATCATTACAATTCTATCTTCTAGATTGCATATTTAAGGAATGAAAAGAAGGCAAGGACATATTTAATCTTTGTAAAATTTGATCCCACCTTTGAGAAGGAACAAGGGGATGTTTCAACAAGTATTTAATAGATTCTCTTAAATTATTTAGAGTCCTTTGCCATATATAATAACTATCTTTGTAATTCTGATTGAAAACCTTGTTATTTCTTTCTTTCCAAACATTCCAAAGCAAAAGAGATACCCTTGCCCAAAGAATTTGATGAGAATATTTATCAAACTGAAAAATATGAGTCCACTCTCTAAAGGGCTGCTCCAAATAAGTGATTTCCAACCACTAAATACCCAGAAGAGTAACCAAATTTTGCCATAGTTTGGTCACTGTAGGACAAGTTAAGAAAATATGAGAAATTGATTCTTCTTGCTCCCAACAAAGCTCACATCTAAAGGGCCCATTAAAACCTCTTTTCATCAATTGTTCCCTTGTAAGAACTTTCCTATGAAGCAATAACCAAATAAAAAACCTGACTTTAGGCCATAAATTTTGATTCTAGATCTGCTTAAAAATATCTTTAAGAGGACTAGGCATTGGCTGGCAGAAAGAAAGATAATCTCTAGCCATTGTATACTCTCCTTGCTGCTGTCCTCCCCAAGCAAAGGTATCCACTTCATTTGAACAGGATAAGGATCTTTTCTAAAGGATGTGACTCAGTTGAATTTTTTGGTCTTCATACAACAGTTAGCCATTCCTCAGTAGGGATCCTCAGGAGGGATCCATTGACGACCCACCTCCCAAGCCCTAGAATGAGGCCTACAATAGTTAGCCACCTTTATCCAGTGAACCCTATGAAGCTCCTCCATCAAAATTTGGAAATTAGAAAATTGCTCAATTAAAGGAGGAAACCCATCCCAAGAATCCATCCAAAAATTTGCTCTTTGGCCATTATTAATCACCCAAAAAAATATTTTCTTAATAACTTCTCCTATTTTTAGGACTGCTAAAATAGGAGATCCTCATGAAGGAAGAGGAAATCTAACAATCTGATCAAGATCTTTATTCTCTGCATATTTTGCTCTCAACACCTTAGCCCATAACTGCATAGGGGTGTGTAAGAGTCTCCAATAAAGCTTTGCCACCAAGGCTCTACCATTCTTCATAGTTGAGTGAAACCCTAAACCTCCATCATATCTATGAAGGCATAATGTTTCCCATTTGACCAAAGCCCACTTCTTTTCATTTCTAACACCTCTCCATAAGAATCTATGGCTGATTTGATCTAGCTCCTTCAAAATAGCTCTAGGAATATTCAAAATAGAAGAGGAGTAGATTGGAAGGGTTTGAAGAACCCCACGAATCAAAGTGACTCTACCCTCATTGGAAGGCCAACTATGGGTCCACTTTCCAAGATTTTGTTTCACCTTATCAACTAACCAATCCTAATCCTTTAATCTACATTCTTTTAAAGAGATGTCTAGATAGGATAAAGGATTAAAACACAACTTATCTAAAACCATGGTTTCTTGTCTTTGTGAACAATGAAAAAAATTATCTTAGATTTATCCTCATTAATTTTGTTTCACCTTATCAACTAACCAATCCCAATCCTTTAATCTACATTATTTTAAAGGGATGCCCAAATAGGATAAAGGAAGGACAACCTTTTTAAAACACAACTTATCTAAAACCATGGTTTCTTGTCTTTGTGAACAATGAAAAAATTATCTTAGATTTATCCTCATTAATTAACTGCCCTGTAGCTCTGGTAAACAACTGCAGCCTCTTACTGAATCTTGATGCCTCTTGAAATGATGCTTTCCCCATCAAAGTGGTGTCATCTACAAACTGCAAATGAGTAATTGGACCCACACCCTAAGCTACAATTATGCCTTCAATAGCTCTGCTAGCTCTATCTTTAGCAATAATTCTTCCTAAGCACTCAGCCATAATAATAAACAAATAGGGGGAGAGGGGATCTCCTTGCCTAATACCCCTAGAAGCTGAGAATAACGGAGTTGGGGCACCATTCACTAACACAGAAAAAGAAACTGAAGAAATGCACCTCTCAACCCACTGAACCCAATCTGTTGAGAAACCAAATTGTTGAAGAACTGTCAAGAGAAAAGGTCAATCAACCCTGTCGTCAGCCTTTGAAAGGTCAAGCCGAATGAACATAGTTGGCTTCTTTTGAAGCTGCATGGAATGAAGAGCTTCTTGAGTTAGAATAATCTCATCAAGAATCTGCCTACCAACTACAAAACCACCTTGCTCTAGCAAAATAATTTTATGCAAAAGGGGTTTTAGACGATCAACCATAATCTTTGTAATGATTTTATACAATACATTACAAAGAGCTATTGGACGAAATCTAGATATATGCTCTACCTCTTGAACTTTAGGAACTAAAGCAATGAAATTTTTGTTTCTCTTGTTGAGAAAGGTGCAGCAAAAGAATTGCAAAAGTATTGTCATTGTTGTCAACACGAATGCATTGATGCGATTGATGCGATTCAGAGGTCAGTCAGATCAAGTGCAGTGAATTTCAAGGAAAACAGAGGTGACCCAGATTCAGAAATTGACAGAAAAAGACAAGGAAGAAAACTGTCGCGATATCGCGACAAAACAGAGGAGAGAGAAAATGCAAGAAAATTTGTCGTGATTTCGCGACATTGCCGAGGAGAGAGAAAATGCAAGAAAAATTGTCGCGATTTTGCGACATTGCCGAGGAGAGAGAAAGTGCATGCCAAATTGTCGCGATATCGCGACATGGCCGAGGAGAGAGAAAGTGAAAGGCAAACTGTCGCGATTTCGCGACATGCTGGCAGAGAAGGAAGCAAGGTGAAAAAATGTCGCGATTTCGCGACATAAATGGAGGAAATGAGCTTGCAACGAAAAGTGTCGTGATATCGCGACACGTCGGGTTTTCGTGACCCGAAGAGGAGAGAGAATGCTCAGCAACAAAGGTGTAGCGATTTCGCTGCATGTTGAAATGAATGGCAACAAAGGTGTAGCGATTTCGCTGCATGATGGAAATGCAAGGCACAAAGGTGTAGCGATTTCGCTACAAATAGGAAGTGCAGAAAACAAAGGTGTAGCGATTTCGCTACAAGTGAAAAGGCACAAACAAGGTGTGGCGATTTCGCTGCATGACAAAATGTATGGAAACAAAGGTGTAGCGATTTCGCTACCAGTCAAAATTGCAAAACTAAAAGATGTAGCCAGTCGAAAGCACAAGGCACAAAGTTGTCGCGATTTCGCTACTGCATAAAGCAAAGATTGTACGGAGCGAGAGAACGTCGCGATTTCGCGACATGTTCCATTTTTGCGGTTGCTGGCAAAGAAGAGTGTACGGAAGCGAAAAGCGTCGCGATTTCTCGACAAAGCTGAGGATGACGTCAGCAAAATTGAAAATGTCGCGATTTCGCGATAGAGTGCAAGGAAAGCTGCTAGAAGCTGAAAGTGTCGCGATTTCGCGACAAGAATGATGATGACGTCAGCAAAATTGAAAATGTTGCGATTTCGCGACAGAGTGCAAGGAAAGCTGCTGGAAGCTGAAAGTGTCGCGATTTCGCGACAAGAATGATGATGACGTCAACAAAAGCTGAAAGTGTCGCGATATCGCGACAAGGTGCAAGGAAAGCTGCTGGAAGCCGGAAGCGTCGCGATTTTGCGACAACATTGAGGATGACGTCAGCAAAAGCTGAAAGTGTCGCGATTTCGCGACAAGTTGCGAGAGAAGCCTCAGGAAGCCGGAAGCGTCGCGATTTCGCGACATGCTTAAGGATGACATCAGCAAATGTTCAAAGTGTCGCGATTTCGCGACATGAACAGAGGGAAAGCTTTCAAAAGCCAAAATGGTCGCAATTTCGCGACAAAGAAGGGCATGAAGGGTACGGCTACAAAAAGTGTCGCGATATCGCGACAGGTAACAGTTGGCAGGTAAAAGCCGAAGGAGCATGCAAGGTGACACGTGTCGAAAAAGCATACAAAAAAATCATGCGACCAGTTACGTAAAAAGTAACTGAAGTCGGATCGGCAGTTACGCATTGACAGGTGTTGGACATGCACTAGAACAATCGTATATGCTTGATTGAAAAAGCATTCGAAGAATCACATATGCGGTTTCGAAAAAGCATTCGAAAAGCCGTATTTGAAGAATTTGAACAGCCGAATATGAAGGATCGGAAAAGCTTTGAAAAGACGTATTTGCAGCATTCAAAACAACCGTATTGCAAGGAATCGAACCGCCGTATTGCAGGGTTTCGAATAGTCGTATTGCATGGATTCAACAACCGTATTGCAGGGTTTCGAACAGTCGTATTGCATGGATTCAACAACCGTATTGCAGGGTTTCGAACAGTCGTAGTGCATGGAATCGAACAGCCGTATTGCATGGATTCAAACAGTCAGAGTATGTGATTCGACTGCATGCAGGATTGAAAGGTTATAAAAGAATAGTCATACAGAGAAGATGTTGCTGCTGTAAGAGAAAAATTGCTGTAAAAGGAGGGTTAGAAAAGAGTCAAGAGAAAAATTAGCAGAGCCGTGAGAGTGTGCAGAGTTGGGTTAATTGCAGACCAGTCAGGGTCGTGCATGAAGTGAAGACATTCTTATGTCATTTTAATTTGAACAGAATTGCAGTCCAAGTTGGTGCTTGGTACTAGGGGTTGGTGCTCCATCTGTTGCTGCAAAAAATTAAGGGGTTGGTGCTCGTTCCAGTTGATGTTGGTAAAATATTTGTAAAATTGATATTTTGCAAAGACTGGATTTGGATTGGAGTCCAAGCAGTCATTTTTGAGGAGTAGCCAAATTGGTGAACCTCGGTATATTGAGTGTTGTGGTGTGCTCTCTTGTTCAATCTGTTTTTCTAGTTTTCAAGTTCTCTTTATTTCATATTAAATGCTGTAGATATTAAAATTAATAGCTACACTGATTCACCCCCCCCTCTCAGTGTCATTGTGTGAATATCATCTCTTTGAAAATAACTTTGGCAGTTCTTGCTTCCTCCACAACCTCCAATAAGGTGTAGCGATTTCGCTACAAATAGGAAGTGCAGAAAACAAAGGTGTAGCGATTTCGCTACAAGTGAAAAGGCACAAACAAGGTGTGGCGATTTCGTTGCATGACAAAATGTATGGAAACAAAGGTGTAGCGATTTCGCTACCAGTCAAAATTGCAAAACTAAAAGATGTAGCCGATCGAAAGCACAAGGCACAAAGTTGTCGCGATTTCGCTCATCGCATAAAGCAAAGATTGTACGGAGCGAGAGAACGTCGCGATTTCGCGACATGTTCCATTTTTGCGGTTGCTGGCAAAGAAGAGTGTACGAAAGCGAAAAGCGTCGCGATTTCACGACAAATCTGAGGATGACATCAGCAAAATTGAAAATGTCGCGATTTCGCGACAGAGTGCAAGGAAAGCTGCTAGAAGCTGAAAGTGTCGCGATTTCGCGACAAGAATGATGATGACGTCAGCAAAATTGAAAATGTTGCGATTTCGCGACAGAGTGCAAGGAAAGCTGCTGGAAGCTGAAAGTGTCGCGATTTCGCGACAAGAATGATGATGACGTCAACAAAAGCTGAAAGTGTCGCGATATCGCGACAAGGTGCAAGGAAAGTCGCTGGAAGCCGAAGCGTCGCGATTTTGCGACAACATTGAGGATGACGCCAGCAAAAAGTCGAAAGTGTCGCGATTTCGCGACAAGTTGCGAGAGAAGCCTCAGGAAGCCGGAAGCGTCGCGATTTCGCGACATGCTTAAGGATGACGTCAGCAAATGTTCAAAGTGTCGCGATTTCGCGACATGAACAGAGGGAAAGCTTTCAAAAGCCAAAATGGTCGCAATTTCGCGACAGCAAGGGCATGAAGGGTACGGCTACAAAAAGTGTCGCGATATCGCGATAGGTAACAGTTGGCAGGTAAAAGCCGAAGGAGCATGCAAGGTGACACGTGTCGAAAAAGCATACAAAAAAATAATGCAGCCAGTTACGTAAAAAGTAACTGAAGTCAGATCGGCAGTTACGCATTGATAGGTGTTGGACATGCACTAGAACAATCTGTATATGCTCGATTGAAAAAGCATTCGATGAATCACATATGCAGCTTCGAAAAAGCATTCGAAAAGCCGTATTTGAAGAATTTGAACAACCGAATATGAAGGATCGAAAAGCTTTCGAAAAGACGTATTTGCAGCATTCAAAATAGCCGTATTGCAAGGAATCGAACCGCCATATTGCAGGGTTTCGAATAGTCGTATTGCATGGATTCAACAGTCGTATTGTAGGGTTTCGAACAGTCGTATTGCATGGATTCAACAGTCGTATTGCAGGGTTTCGAACAATCGTAGTGCATGGAATCGAACAACCGTATTGCATGGATTCGAACAGTCAGAGTATGTGATTCGACTGCATGCAGGATTGAAAGGTTATAAAAGAATAGTCGTACAGAGAAGATGTTGCTGCTGTAAGAGGAAAATTGCTATAAAAGGAGGGTTAGAAAAGAGTCAAGAGAAAAATTAGCAGAGCCATGAGAGTGTGCAGAGTTGGGTTAATTGCAGACCAGTCAGGGTCGTGCATGAAGTGAAGACATTCTTATGTCATTTTAATTTGAACAGATTGCAGTCCAAGTTGGTGCTTGGTACTAGGGGTTGGTGCTCCATCTGTTGCAGCAAAAAATTAAGGGGTTGGTGCTCGTTCCAGTTGATGCTGGTAAAGTATTTGTAAAATTGATATTTTGCAAAGACTGGATTTGGATTAGAGTCCAAGCAGTCATTTTTGAGGAGTAGCCAAATTGGTGAACCTCGGTATATTGAGTGTTGTGGTGTGCTTTCTTGTTCAATCTGTTTTTCTAGTTTTCAAGTTCTCTTTATTTCATATTAAATGCTGTAGATATTAAAATTAATAGCTACACTGATTCACCCCCCCCTCTCAGTGTCATTGTGTGAATATCATCTCTTTGAAAATAACTTTGGCAGTTCTTGCTTCCTCCACAACCTCCAATAAATTTGCATGTAAAATATCCCAAAATTCTTGATAAAACTCAATAGGAAAACCATCTAGGCCTGGGGTTTTCATCTTCAACATTTTAAAGACCACCATTCGTAACTCCTTGGAAATGCTAGCAACTAAAGCCTTATTGTCCTCTTCCGTGATAACAAACGGAACTTGCTACATAATCTCTTGTTGAGCAGAGCAGTTATATCCAACAATTCAGTTGTAAACAGATGGGAATAATAATTAGTTGCAATATCATTCAAACCTTGTCGAGTGTAAACAGACACTCCCTCATCTATTTTAAGGGAAGAGATATAATTGAAAGATCTTCTAGCCAAAAGGGACTTATGAAAAAAACTTGTATTCCTGTCCCCTTCCTGAAGCCAATGTATCCTAGATTTTTGCTTCCAAAGAATTTCCTCTCTCCTTTCCCATTCCTCTAACAGATTGACAAGGGAGGACTCCTCCTTCCTTAACTCCTTTGACATACCCCTAGTATGAATGGATTCATTCACTTGCTCCAGTTTACTCACTATTTCCTTTTTCCTTTCTTTAACATTCCCAAACTCATCCCCTATAAAATCAATTGAAAAGAAAAAAATCTCATGCCATCAAATGACAGGAGTCTAAGTTATTAAAATGGTAAACTTCCAAGTATACTGAAATATCATACTATCAAATGACATAAGTTTAAGTATTTAAAAGTGTTGTCTTTCAATACAAATCCTACTTTCAATACAAATCCATGAGTAAAAAAAAAAATCTCATGCCATCAAATGATAGGAGTCTAAGTTATTAAAATGGTAAACTTCCAAGTATACCGAAATATCATACTATCAAATGACATAAGTTTAAGTGGTTAAAAGTGTTGTCTTTCAATACAAATCCATGAGTAAAAAAAAAATCTCATGCCATCAAATGACAGGAGTCTTAAGTTATTAAAATGGTAAACTTCCAAGTATACCGAAATATCATACTATCAAATGACATAAGTTTAAGTGGTTAAAAGTGTTGTCTTTCAATACAAATCCTTATTTCAATACAAATCCATGAGTAACAGGGTGTATGAATGAAACATTTCAATCCCATATGAATGAAACATTTCAATCCCATATAATCAATTGAAGTAAATCTCATGTTAAACATATAATACAGAATACCATTTATATGTCATGGAAGCCAAATTATTAAAGCAATACAATCAAACTAAAAAAACAATTGGTCTCTTTGTGGGTCTTCAAGTTAAGTAAGGGTCTCATGCTAGGCTGCTGTACAGCTCCAAAAATTGTGCATTGGGTCTCATGGTAGAAAAAAAAATCATACTACTACAAGAAAGATTAGAATCATTCTCTGAACTATGGAGCTCCATGAAAGGAGGTAGGAAACCTTCAGTGGCTGCTCAAGAGGGAGGGATGAAAGATTAAAGCACTCGCATAGACATTTTAGGGCAAATGGCATCTTTCATTTGGTCCAACCTCTCTCCATATCCTCTACAAATTTCAATTTATTTTAATCTTTTAAATGTGACAAAGTTTTATAATAGCATGTGAGTAAAATTCTGCTAGAGCACTCCTACACATTCTCCCTTGAAGTCACCCTGCCCTAAAAACCAAGATGGAGAAAAATTGTGTAACCATGTAGATAATCCACCAAATGAATTAGAATGTCTAAACCTTATCCATTTTGAATTCTGACTTAAAATATAAATCTCTAAACCTCTATATTGGAGTGTCAAGGTCTTGAACCTCAGGAATGGAATCAAGATGTAGAATAATTGTGTAACCATGTATATTAATCCATTCAAGTGAATTTTAATGTATAAACGATATCCATTTTGAATTCTGATTTGAAATATAAACTTCTATACTGGAGTGTCAAAGCCTTGAACCGCTGGAATGGAATCTTCTTACCACATGCGACGACATTTTCTATTTTAACAACGGTTTAGAATTTTCTTTTTTTTTTTTAGCAAAACCAAATATCCTATAAAAGTAACATAAAAGGGACACGGACTTGGGAAAACAAAAAGACTCCTAAAGGCATTAGATTTTAACTTGCTTTCTTTTCACCAGTTTAATTATACAATTGAAGAGGCACTAAAGACTAGTAATTTATCAGACTTGTTTTATATTTTGTTTCAAAACCTAGAGAACAGTTTTATAAACAAATTTGATCCTATTGAATATAGAGGAATAAGTAATTGCATTAAAACAAATTTGATCCTCTAACTATGTAATAATATTTAAGCTGTTTGTAAAAGGAAGGATTAAAAAGAAGTGACATTTTATTATCAAAGATTAAAGAACAATTTAATAATATTCATTAGCAAAGATTAGAGCACAGTTTCATAAGCTTTGTAAACGTCGTTAATTTTATAAAACAACCACCTAGCAAAATTTTAAGCTTAAAATACATTTAAAAATACAAATTTTTTTTTTTTATTCTTCCATTAAATTTTTTGTTATTTTTATAAAAAATGATTTATTTAATTCTTTTTCCCTTCGAAGAGGAAAAAAAAAAAGAAAACTAAATCCAACGTCTAGTAAACTGATAAAACAGTAAAAGGATTAAAAAATTTAAATAACTAAATCCAACATCCCTTAAACTGATAAAACCTTAAACAATTAAAAATTTAAAGTATGTTTCTTAGGATGTTTGAACTCCAAAATTTAAATAAATGGTTTAAAGGTTAAAATTTAAAATTATAATTAAAATATAAAATCTGTTGAATATAATTACATTGTTATATGTAATCTATAATCTCTCTATTAAAAAGTAATTTACTTATTTTAAATCGGTTTTAAAAAATAATAAAAAGTGTCTTAAATTATCTAATAATATATTAAAAAAAGCCCACTAAAAAGACTTTAGAAAAATACTCTAAAGAATGCTAAGCAACTAAACTTTCTTCCAAATTCAGGGCAGAGACCCTGCGATTCAAGCTGAAACTCTTTGAAACCCCTCCAATGATAGTCAACATAAAATTATAGGTGAGTTGGCGAGGGTAGGGCAATCCTTTAAGGGAGGTTTCTGGTTCGAATCTCCACCCTACCAAATGCATATTGGGTACTCAAAATCCAGTTGAAAATGCTGGGGCAGGTGCCACTCACGGGTGATTTTGATGGTGTAGAACCTTGATGCCGTTAGGGCCAGGTGCGACACACGGGTGACAGCTGATACTCACGGGTGATTTTGACGATGTAGAACCCGAAAGTCCCTAGTTGTGGTTTCTCATACCAAGGCCGCCCCACAAGTGTTTTTTTTTGTGTGGCTAAATTCAATTTTTTTTTAAAATTAATTAAATTAAATTGTATGCAGATGCCTTTTTATCACAAACATTTTTCACCTTTTTTTATCAAATATATTTTTTCAACTTTGATTATATTTAATTTAATTTTTTTTGCTAAGTTAATTAAATTATTAAATTGTATGTAGCATGCCTTTTTATCACAAACATTTTTCACTTTTTTTATCAAATATATTTTCCAACTTTGTTGAATACTTTCGCAACCAGTTACTTAACATCATTTTTATTAAGAGATAAAATCTCAATTGACAACTGCTTTCTAAAATTTGAACTTCACCAAAACAAAGATCAACATTGCAATTGGTTAAATTTCACCAAAACAAAGATCAACATTGCAATTTGTTAGTTTTCTTCTTTATAAACCTACTCACATTTCGAAGAGATAGTTTCTAATAATAGATGAATTATCAACAATACTATTACTTTTTATTTAATCCCCAGATCCATTTTTATTGATAGCATTAATGATAATTTGTTGATCTCTGGATTGAAATATATTTCTATCCTTTTTTCTATTGTAATTAATTCTTATTGTAATTAATCCTTGTAAGCAGTGCTAGCCTCTACATATTTGTTGGTTGAAGTTTCATATGATTTTGAGTAAGTTTAAGAATTTTGGCTTCATTGTTTACGAAAAAAACACTACCTTCACAATATTTTCTTGAACTTTTTTAGAAGCACCATCAAAATTAAATTTGATAAACCTAATTTATGGATATTTCCATTTTACCTAAGATCAAAGAAGTCTAATTTCCTTGTGTTGGTGTGATACTTTATTTTCTTCTATTTGGTGATGTGACCTATCTATATATAGGACTTGAGATCACTAGAGTAATGATTGAGTTCCTTGACCTCCTCAGTTTCACTTAGATTAGAATTCCACTTTTATTGTTGTCTTTTTAAGGTTTTGGTAATGTTACAAATGCATAAAAAACACAAGAGTCACTATTTTTTTTAAAATATGTTTTAGATCTCTCAGAAAGATACCACAACCCTTACCATTGCAGTAAGCTTGTAACTTAATCACAAGAGTTATTATTGAGTCCCCTTGATCTCCGCATTTTACCCAAAATTTCAATTTCATGGTTGTCTTTTTAAGATTTTAGTTCTCAAGTTGTGTAATTTATATTGGTCTAATGTTATACCTTATTGGTGTTTTCATGTTTAAAATAATAGTAGATCACATAAATGACCAACTGTAGGACTGGTTGAGACTTTTTTTTTTATATGAACACACACCCACCCCCTCATACACTCACCCACGCCACGATTTGAATCTTGGACCTCCCAAAGAAGAGCCAAAGCCCAAACCATTGCGTTGTCTCCCTTGGGACAAAATATAAATGATACATATCTTAATTCTATATAAGTGTTCTATTGATCTTACTAAGTTTCCTTTATATAAAGGTGTTCTATTGATTCATTATAATTATTTTGAAGTAATAGATTAACCCGTTATGTTATTTATTTTTAGATGTGATCTCTTTCTCTAAAATTCTAGAATAGAATAAGGATTCTCCAACATGGTACTTAGAGCCTAAGATGGTATTCCTTAGAAATTGGAGATCATTGTTTTTTATTGGTAGTAAGAAACTTAAAGGACAAAGCTCATTAAACTTGTGGGATCACACTTCACCCCTCAAAAGAGTTATTCAAAGAAGATTAATATTATGACTACCTTCGAGGAGAAGAATTATAGGATCTTATTAGCTACAAGCAACAAAACATGGACTTTTATTAATATTATGACTACCTTTGAGGAGAAGAATTATAGGATCTCATTAGCTACAAGCAACAAAACATGGATTTTTATTTTAACGAGTTTAATGGTTTTATTACACTTAATGATTAGTAAAGACTTAAGTATATTTGATTCAAACGACGTTCTTCATACTTGTGGAGATATTACAACAAATATTTCAAGATTTAAGTCAATTTTTTATATCTAGTTACATATTTGGAATTTCCACCAAAAATTAACTAGGATCAAAATTTCATACTTTCTTTATTTTTCATTACACATCATAAAATTTGGCATCAAATTTGATCCATATTATCAATATCACAAAGCTTGTAACTAGTTATACATTAAAAGCTTTCAACATTTTTCTTAGATTTATTTTTGAGTATTTGAAGCTAGTGTAGCTCTTTAAACTAAAATTTGTATATTTTAGTTAAAATGCCATGGATTTAGATTTGAGTTTTCACAATAATCCTTTGTCCTTTAGAATTATCAACTTTGTAAATTGTGATGTTCACAATCAATACTCTATAGAAAGTTGTTTGAGTCACACTTAATAGGGTGGAAATGGACAATTGGAAAAATTCAAAGGAAACATTGATTATATTGCTACTTTATAAAACAAAGGTTGAATACCTTAATTGGGTCTTGAATACAAATTATAGAAAGCGAATCCAAAAAGTATTTGAGGAGATCTCCCTTTTAATGTTCAGTGGAGTCAATCCTACATAATGATGAGGATATTGTCTTATTGTATGAGGGCTATGAGTATTTTTTGAAGTTGATGAATCTTCATGTGAGAAGATGGTAGAATTTTTGAAATGGAAATCGAACGTGAGATTAAATTGTTCAAAATAAAGGAAAAATAAGAAGCTAATTTTTAAATAAAATGATTTTAAAACATATTTACTAATTTGAGATACCTATCGAAGTAAAAGGATGACCATTGTGATAGATATGGATTTTTAATTGGCTAGATGGGATAGAAATTGGTTCTACCCAAATTACATCATGACCACATAATGGTATTACTACAACTTAGTAATTATGCATGTATATCTTTGCAAGATTCGAACCTAAGTCTCCTCCATGAGATCATGTCATTTGATAAATATGGTAGGAACCAAGGTTTCCTAGCAATCTGTTGGATAAAAAATAAATGAAATACGATGCAATCAAATGGAAATTAAAGAATCACTTTTATGAATCGAATCACTTTTTACACTGGAGGCAAAAACCAACCAATGGATCAATTAAAATATATGTTTATTCTTTGATGGATCCCATTTACACCCTCGTAAATGAATATAAATATCTAGGGTTGTGAGGTGAAAAGACACAATGGTTAATAATTATAATAAGTGAATTAATAAGGATTAATGGTTAGGATTAGGATCCTAACATGCCACCCTCCTTAAAAAGAGCTTTGTCCTCAAAGATCGAAGTGAGAAGCTTCATCCCTTGTTTTCCAAGTAGTAGTTGCTCATGTTCTTGCACCATTTTAATATCATCATTCCATAAGCAGGGATATTGGGAAGGTTGAAGTGTTGGTGGGGGATAGGTAGGAATAATAGGAGGATCAAAATGACCACAGGGGAAAAACCTTTGTTGTGTCTTCTTAGTGGCTTGGAGAGAAAATAAGTGGGCAACCATTTTCTTGCCTCCTTTGCAAATAATTTTCTCCATGCGATGAGAGCTTGCTAGTGGAGAAGGGTTTGATTTTATTCCTTTAAGAGTATATGTTTGATCCTTTATTGTGAATTTCATCCATAATTTCTCAAAATCCCATTGGATTATCCCGAGTGTTCGTAACCATTGCACTCCTAAGACAATATCACAACCTCCTAAGGGAATTGCATACATGTCATGTTTCATGGTATAATCGCCCAAGGTGAGCTTAATATTTTGGCATTTCCCTTTACAGGTGATCCTTCCCCATTACCAATCATGACTTCAAAATTATTGCAAGGATGTATAAAATAGTTGGCTTGCTTTACCACACGTGGGTCGATGAAATTATGGGTACTGCCAGAGTCAATAAGTACGATAAGATTTTGTCATTTGAAGGGTCCAAGGACTTTCATAGTTTGGAGAGAAGAATTTTCGATGAGGGCATTGAAATAAATTTCTAGTGGACCCTGAGGGCTATCATCAGGTGTATCCGTCACTAGTTCGACTTCAATCGCATCTTCGTCGTTGGTTGATTGACAAGGAATAGCTACATCCAGAATATATAATTTGGGTGTAATACATTTATGATTGGGTACAAATTTCTCATCACAATGAAAACAAAGGCCTTTTTTTCTTCGTTCTTTCATTTCCTTTGGCTGATACGCTTAATTGGTAGGATTCAGGTAAGTTTTGGGGTGGTGGAAGTATTTTGTGATTCTACTTTAGATAGGTTTCCTAGTCGACTTGGTTATTGATTTTTTCTTTCGCAATCTGGGCTAACGCAATAGTGTGCATCATATTGGTAGGATTGAGTATTTGTACTTCTAATCAAATTTCTTTCTTTAGGCCACTAATGAAGCAACTTTGGAAGAATGAGGCATCTAGCCCTAATGTAAGATTTGCCAATTTATCAAATTGAGCTTGGTACTCTCGTACTGTAGTGGTTTGATAGAGTTTGGTGAGAGCCCCTGTGAAATCTTCAAATTTGCTTGGGATGAATCATACCATTAGATTTTTTGTAAATTCTATCCATGTAGGGGTGCCATTTATCTTTTCATACCATTGGAACCATTGAGTAGTGATTCGTTCCAGGTGGAAGGATGCAATGCAAACCTTTTGGACCTCAGGGATTTGATGTAGGGAGAAATATTGGTCCACTTGATAGATCCAATTTACTCCAAAATTTGGAAAGTCCAATTTAGCATGCTAGGAAGATTTTAGAAAAGGAAGGATACATGTTTAAACCATGGGCTCATTGTTTTGCTTGGTTGCTACAAACTATGATATGTCTAAGTGGATGGGATATTAGTTTCCCTCATATTTGTATGGCTATTAAGTTGGATAGCATAATGTGCCTAGCTCTAGGATGATCTAGGTTTGAACGTCTTCATCATCACTTATACTTTTTAAAATAAGAATAGATGGTTCTCTAGCAGACCAATGTGGCACTGACATGGTAATATTCCTCACCATGTCAAAACTATTTTAATACTTATACCAGGTCATCCAATTAAACCACAACAAGTTGTAGGGTTCAAGTTTGTTAGAGGAAACTAGGTGGAACAAAATTAGTGGTTTTCATAATGAGTGGTAGATTGGGATTCAATGTCATTTTTATAAGCCTTGAGGCTTTAATTTTTTCTTTGAGGGCTATTTAGAAAATACTTTTGGAGGTCATTATTATTGCATATGAAAGCATTTTAAACCCTTTTTTCAAATGACACAATTTGTTGAGCTCTACATCTTGGAAACATTAATTTATGAACCTATCCTAGTTTTTGGGGCGAAGTTGTATCGAATAGTCTCCAAGCCCTATTAACCTATTTTGAAAGGGTGAATTCACCTTTTCTATGTCATCAAAATCTTTGGTCTAATTATTTTGAAAGAGATAAATGGATTTATGATAATTATAGTAGCTTTTGAGTCTTTTGGAGGCTTTCAAAGAAGGATTCAAGATGTGCTTTAGTCAATTCCTCTTCCTCTTTTGGATGATGATTCATCTTATAATTCATGAATATCTAATCTTTCATGACCTATTCTTTCTATTCCTTATCTAAATACTCTTAGAAGTTTGTTCCAACTCTTCTTTTAAGCAAGTTCATGTAAAGCCTCTTTTGATGATTGAAATTAGGTGGCCTAAGGGTAAAGAGGAAGTCTTCAAAAAGGGTGATATATATTGTAAGAGGAAAATTTATGCCTTCAATACATACCTTATGGAAGATTGAAGGAGATTATCTTTAAATGATGTTGTGATCTTGACCTCTCTTCTTCATTTGAAATCCTAGAAAAAGTATTTTTTGGATATGTGTGAGTGTCTAATAGTGGCAGTGGTGACAATGGTCCAACTTAAGGGGACTCTTGTGCAAGAAATATTTTATATAATCAGATTTTAGATTATGGGTGGATCCATACGAAGTCTACCTCAAATTTGGAGGCCCATTAGAGCATTGATTATGGGGGATGATATTATTGTTACTAATGTCTCCTGTCTTTGGCCTCTTAATTTAGATTATGGTGGGTGTTGAAATTGTAGTCTATTTCATGGCCAAGGCCAACATGTATGATGTATTTGATAGGTATAAGGGTGTTTCATTGTACAATGTATTAATTACTTGTAATATTTTATTATGTAAGTCCTATGGATCATGGTTAACCTTGTTATGGTTAAACCCTCTTTATAACTTGTAATTAACCTAAATCCCTCTTATTATGTTGGCTTAGGTTAAACTTTATTATGTACTTAGGGTTTTGGTATTGGTATAAATACCCCCTCCCACTCATTTGATTACTGAAATGTGTGTAATTTTATCTATGAATATAGTGATCATTTATGGTGTTTATGGGCACTCCTAATCTCTTTGTTTATTCTTTATACTTTTATATAATATTTGAGTGAATGGAATACCTATATGGTATTAGAGTGGGCATGGAGCTAGCTCAGTTGGTCACACAAAAATATTCTTCAAGGGCTCTGATATTTCTTTTGGATTAGGACAAAGGTAAAAAAAGATTTTTTATTCTTCTTTTCATTTATTTTGAGAGCTTTGAAGAAAACCTATATTTTCTTTTTAAAATGAAATATTAGATACTATAATCCTATACTGCAAAAAATATTTAAAATAAACCTGTTGTGACCACTTCACAACGCCCCAAATTTGGGGACCCACCTATTTTTTTTTGAATTTTGAATTTTGTGTTTATTATGTTTTGTTGTTTGTTTTGTTTACCTTTTAGTGTTGTAAATCAAATTGACATTAATGTGATTTTTGTTTCATTTTTGTTTTGTTGTTTCTTGTTAATTTATATTTATTTTTGTTTTTGTTAAAGTGGTTTATGTTTGTTATTGTTTATGTTCATTTGTTTATTTTATTGGTCCTTTTAAAATTGTAGTGTAAAGTTGTTTTATGTTTAAAAAGTTAAAATGTTTAAAGTTTTTAAAAAAATATTTAAATGTTTTAAATTATAAAAGTTGAAATTTTATAATTTAATATATTTAAATTAATTTAAAAGTTATAATAAAATGTTGTGTGTTTTTTTTATGGGTGCAGGTTTTCGAGATAGACTCGACACAAGATGGTCAACACAATAAACATTTCGAAACAGTTTTCGAGGTCAAGAGGTGTATGTTCAAAGAGCCACCCAGTAGCTTTAGCTAAATCAAAATTTTATGTGCAAGTTGTTGTTTATAATTTTCTATTGTGCCAATGTCCCAAGCATGTGGGATATATGAAATTAAAAAGTTTTCATTGTTGCGGGCGTGAACACGTATTAGTATTATGAATAAAAATATTATGTTATTCGGATCTCTTGAGAGTTTATATGCATAACATAATTGATTTTAATATTTGAATGCAAATGAGCCCACACGAATTCCGAAAGACCTTGGGAATGATATTAATATTTGAGAATGCAACACTATGCAGAGTTCGATCTAAAGCTCTGGTGAAAATATATTACAGTAACATGATGTGTCAAAAGTGGTATCACTTCGGGATGACATTGATTGGTGGCTTCCACTGGATGACTGGATCAAATAGCAGAGAAAGATGATGTTTTTAAATAGTGGATGAGATTGTATGTCAAAAGGAGCATGGTCGATAATTAATTTATGATAAGGACGACGTCAGATGTATAGTTTGATGGACATCTTGAGGGTGTTACTCTCAGGCAGACATATTAAATATTTCCTTGTGATACTTCACATTCAGATATTGGTTGACATAAAATCAGGCAAGGGGTCTATAAGGAGTAGTTTTGAAGTTGTACTACGGATCAAGAACCCAATTTTCTATCGAAATAGCGTGAAGATGATGATAGATTATATTGTATACTACAAGACATTATAGCATCAAATAAATAGTAAAATTGGAAGAAATAAGGGCACCAAATAAGCCACAACAAAGTGTAGCATTTGAATTTCATGGTGTAAGCTTTGCGATATCATAGTTTCAATTGATGAAATAATGGAAATTTACTCAGACAAAGTATGAATTTTTTACGTGGGACATTATGTTGATTTTTTGTGGCTATCAGAGGGGTCTACTGTATCATACAAATATATCATAGCTATATTAGATTTTGAACCCTCTTATTATAAAGATATTTTCATTGGGAACCACATTTAGATAAATTGTATTTACTTGGTAGAGGCAACAAATCCATTACACACAACAAGATAGGAAAATATGGATAGTTTGATAAGGGCTATAGTAGGTGTCGATGGGACAATTCAGAAATAAATACCTATGAGATAAGAATAGATTCCTTGGATGAAGCATCGATGATGCACAGAGACAAAATACAAGGATTAAGCTTCAAAAATATGAAAGAATTTATTACATGGAGAATACAGTCTGCTCTCAAGTAGCGATGACGTGCAGAGGTAAAAGACGAGAATTAGGAACTCATATCACTATTATTTTTGGAACCATAGAATTAGCAGGTTACATTTTACTAGTGGTTCAAGTTCACTTCCCCTCGATGAGATCTCAAACCTACGATATAGTGATATTTGGTGCTATATGTGATTGCCTTTGAATCAAGTGAAATGAAGACCGCTTTATCTAATTAGGAGCAGATCAGTTTGAAGAGAATAATACAGGATTTTGTCATTTCTTTGGTAATTATTAACTTTGTTATTATGAGTCTCCTTTACAGCATAAGAGCCTACTGCAAAAAAGTGCCTCGCGACAGTCCTTTCAATGTAATTCTATAGATTTTTATAGTAGCAATAGAAACCTCTAGTTTCCACATAGTGCAGTGAAAGCATTATTGATGCATTGAAATTTACATTAAGAAAACATATTTCATAATAGTCATGTTGTTTAATGAAGAGATTTATACACAGAATATTATTTGTTTACTTTGTGATAAAATGTGTATAAGAAGATAAATTCGTTATAAAAATATTGTGAAAGCCCGTCACGAAACGACATAACGAATTTAAAACTAAAGGATTCAATATTATAAAAGGGTTATTGATATCTAAAAAGGGGGTCAAAACCTGATTGAAATTTATATATGCGAGAAATAGATGTTGGAGCTTTTGGAGGTAGGTTGCAGGTTGGAGAACACACTAGATTTGGCTAAAATGCTCCTTCACTTCGCTGGACTGTATCACTTCACCATGGATGTCATTGAATATTGGTATTCTTGCATGTATTGTAGATTTATTTGAAAATCATTTAATGTCAATATATTAAAGATCAAAGGAATTTTATGCATGTTGATGGTTAATTCTTTTGTCACTTTTCAATATTTGGCCCATTTTTCCTTAGAAGATTGCACCACATTAAACGTTGAATTGCGCGAATGCGGATCACGTTAATGTTGGTTTTATACATGATACTAATATTGTAGAGTCTATGGTGAATTAGAGGGTTTCAACATTTTATTTTATTTTATTTTTTTAACCTTATATTTTCCATTTTTTTAAAGTTTTCCAAATTAAATAAAAAATGTAAAAAAAAATCCAGGAGAAAGATGCAGGGTTTAAATAATAAGCTCCAAATTATTATTTAAAGCAATTTTGATTTAATTTTGAAGCAAGTTTGAAATTATAAAATTGCTTATAAAATGCACATTTTCAAGGCATTTTGTAATTTCAAAAGTTTTACATTTTTAATTTCAGGCTTTAGATTTCATTTTTGAGTAATAAATTTACTTCCCTTTATGAAAATTAATTTCATTAAAGGGGGTAATTTATACGACATTTAAAAGGCCATTGTAGTAAGCTATAGATTTATTTTCCTTTATGAAAATTGTAATTTCATAAAAGGGGGTTAATTTATAAGGGTTTTCAAAGGTTATTACATTTCAAGGTTTATCATTTGGATCATTTTTCTTTCATGTTTAAAGCAACATAAAAATCAATTCACTCATCATTTCATTAAGTTTCATGAACAATCAATAGCATATCATAATTAAATATTGCCAACATAGGCCCCTTGTTAATAGTTATTTGCAAATCACTAAGGTATTCCAAGCACTTATTTGATATATTTTCATAACATACAAACATGCATTAAGTGAAGGAACCTTGGAGAAATGTTTATTTCTTTACAAGAGAGGGTTTTCATTTGAAAATCCTAATTGTGATGGGGATTTTGCAATTGGGAAAAATTTCCACTCAATAAAACCATTAAAGGGAGTTCTTTAAATTTAAAATAGAGCAAATTGAGACATGAATGTTTGGACTTGAAATAGTTTTCATTTGCATGCTCTAGCTTTTTCTTGGAACCATCACAATCTAGAGTATATAAAAGGCCTCTTCACATAGACGTAGCATGCCCCACTATGATATGAAAGGATACCATTGTGGCTAGGGGAATGTGTCACAAGTTGCTTAGATGTAGGAGGCATGATTTTGAATCTAGAAGGACAACATTTTGGCATGAAATATTTTTTTAATGTAAAAAAGCATTATATTAAATAATTAACAAAATATATTTTTACAAACAAAAAAAAGAGGTAGATAAACACACCACGTGGCTAACGCCATCAACAAAAAAAACCATCCCTATCAAAATAGAGTGGGAATCCAAGAGAATAATCTACAGTTTACAGAACTGATGGACAATAGAATAAACTGATAAGGTTCAACCACCCCTGATTCCCACCTAGAGAATTTAAAAATGAGTCCCTCCCCTATCTAGAAGTGCCAGGAACATAAACCTAGCCATAAAATCTTAAGTTACCCCAGGCATCAAGTCGAGGAGTTGGAGGAGAGAGGAATAGTCACATATCCACGACCATATCTGTAAGCACCTTGAACTGGGATAGGAGTGTAGTTTGAGACCGAGCGACACTATTGTGTGGATCTAGAATTGCTACGAGGAGTATCCTAAATTACTGAGCATGGTGCGTTCCCCCACTATTTAATAAGCTCTTGAAGATGAGTGAGATCCATGACCACCTTATTGGCCTAAACTATAATATGAAAATACACAAAAGAAATAATATTAGACTTCTCAAAAGCAGAGATGTGCAAAGAGGAAGTACATACCAAAGATACAGTTATTTCTAGCTCTGAAAAGATTATTTTTTAGAATACAAAGAGAATAACATGGTATTATCTAAAATCCCTTCCTCCATCATAGTTGGTAGTGTGGTATGGTGGTATACCCTGTTGAGCAAGGTGCAGCAAAAGAATTGCAAAAGTATTGTCATTGTTGTCAACACAGTCAGATTGATGCAGTTGATGCAGTTCAGAGGTCAGTCAGATCAAGTGCAGAAAGTTTCAAGGAAAACAGAGGTGACCCAGATTCAGAAAATGGCAGAAAGAGACAAGGAAGAAAACTGTCGTGATATCGCGACATGTTTTCTGTCACGATTTCGCGACTTGGTCGAGGAGAGAGAAGGAGCAGTCGAAAATGTCGTGATTTCGCGATATTGCGACAAAATTGAAGAGAGATAAACTGCAAGGAAGATTATCGCAATTTCGCGACATTGTCGAGGAGAGAGAAAGTGCATGCCAATTTGTCACGATATCGCGACATGGCAGAGGAGAGAGAAAGTGAAAGGTAAACTGTCGCGATTTCACGACATGCTGGCAGAGAAGGAAACAAAGGTGTAGCGATATCGCTACATGTTGAAATGAATGGAAACAAAGGTGTAGCGATATCGCTGCATGATGAAAATACATGGAACTAAGGTGTAGCGATTTCACTACGTGTTGAAACAAAGAGAAACTAAGGTGTAGCGATTTTGCTACATGTTGAAACAAAGAGAAACTAAGGTGTAGCGATGGCGCTACATGTTGAAACAAAGGGAAACTAAGGTGTAGCGATTTCGCTACTAGTCAAAAGTGTAGAACTGAAAGATGCAGCAATGATATTACAAGTCAAAATTTCATGAAAAGAGGCAAGGTGAAAACACAAGGCACAAAGATGTAAAAATCTCGCCATTGCATGAAGCATAGTGTCACGATTTCGCGACATGTTCCATTTTCGCTGGAGTTTGCAAGCAAAGCTGTACGGAAGAGCAAAGTGTCGCGATTTCGCGACATGTTCCATTTTCGCTGGAGTTGGCAAGGAGAGTTGTACGGAAGAGCAAAGTGTCGCGATTTCGCGACATGTTCCTTTTTCGCTGCTGCTGGCAAAGAAGAGTGTACGGAAGCCGGAAGTGTCACGATTTCGCGACAGCATTGATGATGACGTCAGCAAAGTTGAAAAGTGTCACGATTTCGCGACAGGATGAAAGGAAAGCTGCTGGAAGCCGAAAGCGTCACGATTTCGCGACAACATTGAGGATGACGTCAGCAAAAGTTCAAAGTGTCGCGATATCGCGACAAGATGCAGGGAAAGCTTCCAAGAGCCAAAACGGTCACGATTTCACGACATGCTTAAAGATGACGTCAGTAAAAGTTCTAAGTGTCGCGATATCGCGACATGAGCGGGGGAAAAGCTTTCAAGGCCAAAATGGTCGTGATTTCACGACAACCTTCAGGGTGACGTTAGCATAAGTTAAAAGTGTCACGATTTCACGACAGGTAACAGTCTGGCAGGTAAAACCCGTAGGAGCATGCAAGGTGACACGTGTCGAAAAAAGCAGACAGTTAAACGTTGACAGGTGTTGGACATGCAATGCAACAGCCAAACATGCATAATTGAAACGCATTCGAAAAGCCGAATATGAAGGATAATAAAAGCATTTGAAAGGTCGTATTTGCAGGCATTCTAACAGACGTATTTGAAGCATACAGAAAAGTCAAACATGAAGAATCAAAAAGCTTTCGAAGAATCACATATGGAGTTTCGAAAAAGCATTCGAAAAGCCGTATTCGAAGAAATTGAACAGTCGAAGTGCATGAAACAAAATTGTCGTACTGCATGGTTTCAAAAGACGTATTGCAGGGTTTCGAATAGTCGAAGTGCATGGAACCGAACAACCGTATTGCATGGATTCGAACAGTCAGAGTATGTGATTCGATTGCATGCAAAATTGACAGGTTATAAAAGAATAATCGTACAGAGAAGATGTTGCTATTGTTAGAGAGAAATTGCTGTAAAAGGAGGGTTAGAGAAGAATCAAGAGAAAAATAAGCAAAGCCGTGAGAGTGTGTAGAGTTGGGTTAATTGCAGACCAATCAGGGTCGTGCATGAAGTGAAGACATTTTTATGTCATTCTAAATTGATCAGAATTGCAGTCCAAGTTGGTGCTTGGTACTAGGAGTTGGTGCTCCATCTGTTGCAGTAGAAAATTACAGGGGTTGGTGCTCCTTCCAGGTTGGTGTTGGTAAAGTGTTTGTAAAATTGATTTTGCAAAGACTGGATTTGGATTGGAGTCCAAGCGAGTCATTTTTGAGGAGTAGCCAAATTGGTGAACCTCGGTATATTGAGTGTTGTGGTGTGCTCTCTTGTTCAAGTTGTTTTTCAGTTGTCAAGTTCTCTTTATTTCATATTAAATGTTGTAGATATAAAAATTAATAGCTACACTGATTCACCCCCCCCTCTTAGTGTCATTGTGTAATCATCAATTGGTATCAGAGCAAGGTTCCTTGTACAAGCTTAATCAGCTAAGGAGATCTTGGAAGAAACAATGGCAGGTGGTGAAGGATTTTCATCCAACAAAGCTCCCTTATTTGATGGAACAAATTACACCTTCTGGAAACTTAGAATGCAAACATATCTGAGTGCATTGGGATACGATATTTGGGATTCTGTAGATAGTGGATACACAGCACCCACTACCCCTCCAACAGAATCTTCTTGAGAAAAAGAAATTTGAAAACAACTCCAAAGCTAAGAATGCCATAATGTGTGGGCTTGTTGACGAGTGAACTGATAAGAGTCATGAGTTGTAAATCAGCAAAGGACATGTGGGATAAATTGAAGAGCATCCATGAAGGAGACAGTAAGATTAAGGAAGCAAAACTGCAAACTCATCGAGCACAGTTCGAAGAACTGCAAATGAATGAAGATGAAAACATAGAGACTTATATGCTGAGAGTCAACGGAATTATTAATGCAATCAGAGGACTCGGTGAAGAAATTGATGATGCGATTGTTGTGAAAAAGGTTCTCGGAACACTTCACAAAATATTTAACTCCAAAGTCTCTGCAATAGAAGAGGCAAAAGATCTAAACAACTTCAGCATGGATGAGTTGCATGGTTCCCTGACAACATATGAAATGAGAATAGGACAAACCAAGTCTACAAACAGAGAAGCGACTTTTAAAGCACACAAGAATGTAAAAGCTGAACATGAATCTGAGGATGAAGGAACATTGGATGAAACAGAAGCCAATTTTGTTCGGAAACTCACAAAAGGAAAAGGAAAATATAGAGGGAAGCTACCTTTTAAATGCTTCAATTATGGAGGAGTCGGTCATTTTGCAGCCAAATGTCCAATGCAGGAGAGAACCAAAAATGGTGAAGGTTCACACCAAGAAAAAGGTGACTGGAAGAAGAAACAAAATTTCAGAAAGAACAACTTCAAGAAGAAAAGCTTCATAACCAAGAATGTCAGTAGTTCTGAAGAAAGCACAGATGAGGAGTCTGAAGAAGAAGGAGGTGAAGCTCTGTTCATGGCACTTGAAGAAGAAAGAACAGGAGGAAAATCGGGGAAGGTGATGAAAATTCCAAGGATGAAGCTGAAGTGTATTTGGAAGGAGAATTGGTTGCTTGCACTTGAAGAGTTGAGTGCAGAAAGGAAGAAGAATAAAATTTTTTCAAAGAAATTAGAGAATGCCACAGACATAATAAACAATCTAAAAATAAAGACAGAGGAATTCAAGAAAATGTCTGAAGTTCTTGATGAACAATTAACTGTAAAGACAGTTGAATGCGACAAGCTAGAGGAAGACATTGTTAAGTTAAGGATGCGATTAGAAGAGATGAATAGAAAATTGAACTGTTTTCATAAGTTTGAAGAAAGTACTGTAAAGTTGGATAAAATGTTAAATAACCAAAGGCCTTTTGGCATCAAATTTGGTTTAGGCTTTGATGAAGGAGAATCTTCAAAGGATTCAAAGAACTTGAATATAGAACCCATAAAGAAAGAAGAAAAGATCAGGGTTGAACCAGAAAAACAAAATCATGCAAAAGAAAACAATAATGCCAGATTCAAGAAGAATACTGACAAAGATGGATTCACAAAAGTCACACATCCGAGGAGGAGAAGATTCATGGCTCCTACTTCAAACTGGCAAAGACCGGCACCCAGGTTTAATCATGCATTTTCTGGTTATTGTTTTAAATGCAATGCTTATGGCCATAAGATTTCAGATTGCAGGCATAATGTATCTCAAAGGAATTTTACCAGCTGAAATGTTTTTTCTCCTTTAATGAATTATGCGGTTGAATGTTATAATTGTCATAATTTTGGACATATTGCTAGAAAGCTGAGAAGCACTTTTGCATCAAATAATTATCAGGGTAGAAAATCTCAGCCAAGTGGGTTGAAACAAAACCAAAAATTTCTTGAAAAACAGGCACATGCTAATGAAAGGACAAAGGCAAAACAAGTAGCAAAATCTGCTATCAAACCAGAATGGAAAGAAAAGGAATCTTTGATTGTCCATACTGCTTTTAAAGCTCAGAACAAATCAGCACCTTGGATACTTGACAGTGGTTGTTCCAGTCACATGACAGGTGACAAGCAAAAGTTTGAGAATTTACAGAATTATGAAGGTGGTTTTGTGAAATTTGGAAATAATGATGGAGCAAAGATTGTTGGAAAGGGATCAGTCAAGATCAGTGATGGCAATATAAAATCAAAATAAGTCTTGTTTGTAATTGGCCTGAAGCATAACTTGCTAAGTGTAAGTCAAATATGTGACAAAGGTCATGATGTAATCTTCAAGAAGGAGGGCTGTGAAGTAAGAAAGACAAATAATGGAAAGTTAATAGCCACTGGACTGAGAACTTCAGGAAATCTGTATACACTTTCAGAAACTGCGGAAGGAACATGCTTGATGGGACAGGAAGATGAAAACCGGCTATGGCACAAGAGGCTTGGGCATATTAGTTTTGACAATCGGCAAAAATCGGTTCAAAAGAAGCAATTAGAGATATACCAAACATTGGCAAACCTGTAAATAGCATCTGTGAGTCATGCCAAAAGGGAAAACAAACCAGAGCCACTTTCAAAGCAAAAGAATACTTCACTAGCAAGCCATTAGAACTAATTCACACTGATCTATGTGGACCCATGAGAACTGAAAGCATAAATGGACACAAATATTTTATCGTTGTGTATAGATGACTACTCAAGAATGACATGGGTACTATTTCTGAAACTCAAGTCGGAAGCCTTTGAGATGTTTAAAACCTTCAAAAATCTTGTTGAGAATCAATCGGGAAAAAGAATTAAATGCCTAAGATCGGACAGGGGGAGGAGAGTTTATCTCCGAAGAATTTGCAGAATACCGTCAAAAACATGGGATAAGAAGACAGTTTTCGCGAGCTAGGACACCTCAGTGAGAATGGTGTTGTAGAAAGGAAGAATAGAACAGTGCAGAAAATGGCAAGGACAATGCTGGTAGAAAACAAAATAGCTGATAGATTTTGGAAAGAGGAAGTTCATACTGCAGTTTACATTCAAAACAGGTGCATGCTGAGACCACATGAAAGCAAAATAGCTTATGAGTTGTGGTTTTGCAGAAAGGCAACAACAAGACATTTCAAAGTATTTGGCAGCAAGTGCTACATAAAACGGACTGAAGATAACCTCGATAAATTTGAAGATAGAGCTGATGAAGGTATCTTTCTCGGTTACTCAACAAAAAGCAAGGCATACACATGTTACAACAAGAGGTTGAAGAAAATTGTTGAAAGTGCTTGATGTGAAAGTTGATGAAGGTAGAGAACAAGAAACTACTTATCAAGAAAACTACCCTATGTATGAAGAAGTCATTGAAGGTGATGATGAAAAAGAAACAGAGAAGAATCGAGAAAATTGATCCGAGATAGTGTAAAAGCCGAATCGAAGAAGAAGAAAACAGGAAATTTAAAACAGAGCAATAGCGGAAAAAATCATCCAAGTGAACAGATTATTGGGGATCCCACAGATGGTATTCAAACAAGAAGAACAACAGTGAGGAACTATTCTCTGTTATCTAGTATTGAACCTAAAAATGTTGTTGAAGCAAGCACTAATGAAAGTTGGATGAAGGCAATCAATGAAGAACTAGATCAGATAGAGAAAAACAATACATGGGAATTAGTACCTAGACCAACAAATAAAAACATAATTGGCACTAAATGGGTTTTTAGAAATAAATTGAATGAAGATGGGCAGGTTGTCAGAAATAAGGCAAGATTGGTATGTAAAGGCTATGCTCAGGTTGAAGGCATTGATTTTGAAGAAAATTTTGCACGGTAGCTGAGACTAGAGGCAATCGAGAATGTTTACGGCATTAGCAGTTCATAAAAACTTCAAAGTATATCAAATGGATGTAAAATCAGCATTTTTGAATGGAAAAGCTGGAAGAAGAGGTTTACATTGAACAACCCGATGGCTTCCAACTTGGTGAAAATCCAGATTTTGTTTGCGAGGTTAAAGAAAGCTTTATATGGATTAAAGCAGGCACCAGAGCATGGTATGCAAGGCTGGATAATTATCTAATTAAACAAGGGTTTAAGAAAGGTTTGGTGGATGCAACTTATATGTCAAAATAGAGAAGGGTCATCTTATTGTTCTTGTTGTTTATGTAGATGACATAATATTTGGCAGTAGCATGGATGAATACTGCAAAGACATATCAATTAAAATGAAAAAAGAATTTGAGATGTCAATGATTGGTGAACTTTCTTATTTCTTAGGACTGCAGGTCAATCAAAATGAAAAAGGCATTTTTATTTCTCAAGTTAAATATGTAAAAGAAATGCTGAAAAAGTTCACAATGGAAGACAATAAACCGGTCAACACTCCCATGACAACGAGTGCAAGTTGAGCAAGGATGATAAATCCCCGGATGTAGATCAAACAATGTACAGGTCTATGATTGGAAGCCTACTGTATTTAACAGCCACTAGACTAGATATATTACAAGCAGTATGTATGGTTGCAAGATTTCAAGCCAGTCCCAAAGAAACTCATGTAACAGTTGTAAAGAGGATTTTCAGATATCTCAAGGGCACTATGGATTATGGGTTGTGGTACCCAAAAGGTAAAGATTTCACTTTGATTGCATATTCTAATGCAGATTAGGCAGGATGTATTGATGACAGAAAGAGCACAAGTGGAGGAGCATTTTATCTTGGTGACAGGCTGGTAGCATGGCACAGCAAGAAACAAGAATCAGTATCTCTATCCACTGCAGAGGCAGAATACATTGCAGCAACAACATGTTGTACTCAGATATTATGGATGAGACAAACGTTGAAAGATCTTGGTATTCATTTCAATGAACCAATTTCAATTAAATGTGATAACACTAGTGCTATCAACATATCCAAGAATCCAGTAATGCATTCAAGAACCAAACATATTGCAATCCGATATCATTTCTTGAAGGATAAAGTTGCGAAGGAGAGGTTAAATTGGATTTTGTTCCAACTACTGAGCAAGTAGCTGATATATTCACAAAACCTTTGCCAAAGGAAGTATTTGAATACCTTCGAAAGAAGTTGGGAGTAGTCACACCACCCAAGCACGACTAGCTATGGGAAACACATTCTCGGGGGGAGCATTCAAACTTTTTAAGTCTGAGAATGTTGTGCATAGACTCAGGGGGAGTCTACAGCAGCCCTTTGGTATTATTGGCAAAGGGAGAGAAGAAATTAAGCAAGGTTGCAGTGTGTTGCCAAAAATTCCAAAGGGGGAGATTGTTGAGCAAGGTGCAGCAAAAGAATTGCAAAAGTATTGTCATTGTTGTCAACACAGTCAGATTGATGCGATTGATGCGATTCAGAGGTCAGTCAGATCAAGTGCAGAAAGTTTCAAGGAAAACAGAGGTGACCCATATTCAGAAACTAGAAAAAAGAGACAAGGAAGAAAACTGTCGTGATATCGCGACATGTTTTCTGTCGCGATTTCGCGACATGGTCGAGGAGAGAGAAGGAGCAGCCGAAAATGTTGCGATTTAGCGACATGTCGATTTTTCGTTGAGGAGAGAGAAAATGTGTCGTGATATCGCGACAAAAAGCGAAGAGAGAGAAACTGCAAGGAATATTGTCACGATTTCGTGACATTGCCGAGGAGAAAGAAAGTGCATGCCAATTTGTCACGATATCGCGACATGGCAGAGGAGAGAGAAAGTGAAAGGTAAACTATCATGATTTCGTGACATGCTGGCAGAGAAGGAAACAAAGGTGTAGCGATATCGCTACATGTTGAAATGAATGGAAACAAAGGTGTAGCGATATCGTCTGCATGATGAAAATACATGGAACTAAGGTGTAGCGATATCACTACGTGTTGAAACAAAGAGAAACTAAGGTGTAGCGATTTCGCTACATGTTGAAACAAAGAGAAACTAAGGTGTAGCGATGGCGCTACATGTTGAAACAAAGGGAAACTAGGGTGTAGCGATTTCGCTACTAGTCAAAAGTGTAGAAGCGAAAGATGCAGCAATGATATTACAAGTCAAAATTTCATGAAAAGAGGCAAGGTGAAAACACAAGGCACAAAGATGTAAAAATCTCGCCATTGCATGAAGCATAGTGTCGCGATTTCGCGACATGTTCCATTTTCACTGGAGTTTGCAAGCAAAGCTGTACGGAAGAGCAAAGTGTCACGATTTCGCGACATGTTCCATTTTCGCTGGAGTTGGCAAGGAGAGTTGTACGGAAGAGCAAAGTGTCGCGATTTCGCGACATGTTCCTTTTTCGCTGCTGCTGGCAAAGAAGAGTGTACGAAAGCCGAAAGTGTCACGATTTCGCGACAAGCATTGATGATGACGTCAGCAAAGTTGAAAAGTGTCACGATTTCGCGACAGGATGAAAGGAAAGCTGTTGGAAGCCGGAAGCGTCGCGATTTCGTGACAGCATTGAGGATGACGTCAGCAAAAGTTCAAAGTGTCACGATATCACGACAAGATGCAGGGAAAGCTTCCAAGAGCCAAAACGGTCGTGATTTCACGACATGCTTAAGGATGACGTCAGCAAAAGTTCTAAGTGTCGCGATATCGCGACATGAGCGGGGGAAAAGCTTTCAAGGCCAAAATGGTCGCGATTTCGCGACAACCTTGAGGGTGACGTCAGCATAAGTTAAAAGTGTCACGATTTCACAACGAGTAATGATCTGCGGGTAAAACCCGTAGGAGCATGCAAGGTGACACGTGTCAAAAAAGCGGACGAGTTAAACGTTGAAGGTGTTGGACATGCAATGCAACGACCAAACATGCATAATTGAAACGCATTCGAAAAGCCGAATATGAAGGATAATAAAAGCATTCGAAAGGTCGTATTTGCAAGCATTCTAACAGACGTATTTGAAGCATACAGAAAAGCCAAACATGAAGAATCGAAAAGCTTTCGAAGAATCACATATGGAGTTTTGAAAAAGCATTCGAAAAGCCGTATTCGAAGAAATTGAACAGTCGAAGTGCATGAAACAAAATTGCCGTATTGCATGGTTTCAAAAGACGTATTGCGGGGTTTGAACAGTCAAAGTGCATGGAACCGAAAAATCGTATTGCATGGATTCGAACAGTCAGAGTATGTGATTTGATTGCATGCAAGATTGAAAGGTTATAAAAGAATAATCGTACAGAGAAGATGTTGCTGCTGTTAGAGAGAAATTGTTGTAAAAGGAGGGTTAGAGAAGAATCAAGAGAAAAATAAGCAGAGCCATGAGAGTGTGTAGAGTTGGGTTAATTACAGACCAGTCAGGGTCGTGCATGAAGTGAAGACATTTTATGTCATTCTAAATTGATCAGAATTGCAGTCCAAGTTGGTGCTTGGTACTAGGAGTTGGTGCTCCATCCATTGCGTGAGAAAATTACAGGGGTTGGTGCTCCTTCCAGTTGGTGCTGGTAAAGTGTTTGTAAAATTGATTTTGCAAAGACTGGATTTGGATTGGAGTCCAAGCAGTCATTTTTTGAGGAGTAGCCAAATTGGTGAACCTCGGTATATTGAGTGTTGTGGTGTGCTCTCTTGTTCAAGTTGTTTTTCAGTTGTCAAGTTCTCTTTATTTCATATTAAATGTTGTAGATATAAAAATTAATAGCTACACTGATTCACCCCCCCCCTCTCAGTGTCATTGTGTAATCATCATACCCTATACTTTAGAGAGATTTGGTCATAATTTTGAGCCACAATTCTCTCTATTTTTGTAGGGAAGCACTATGAATTCTATAGGGGATAGGATTCCAAAGCACCACCATGTGAGCTAGCATGCTAGGAAGATTTTAGAAAAGGAAGGACACATGTTTAAACCATGGGCTCATTGTTTTTTTTGGATGTTATGGATTAGGATACATATAAGTGGAGGGGATATGATTTTTCCTCATATTTTTATGGCTAATAAACTGGATAGCATAATGTTCCTAGCTCTAGGATGATCTAGGTTCAAACCTCTTCATCATTTATTATGCCTTTAACAAATAATAATGGATGGTTTGTCTACTAAGACAATGTGGCATTGACATGGAAAGCTTTCCCACCATGTCAAAACCATGTTTAATACTTATATCATCTTAGCCAATTAAACCATAAGTTATATAGTTCAAGTTAGTTAGAGAAAACTAGGTGGCACAAAATTAGTGATTATCACCAAGAAATAAATGGCTTTCTAGTGGCAGATTGGGATTCATTACCATTTTTCTAATATTTGAGGCTTTAATTTTTTGTTCTTTAAGGGCTATTTGGAAAAACCTTTTGGAGGCCATAACTTTTGCATATGAAAGCATTTTAATCCCCTTTTTCAAATTGCATAATTTTTTGAGCTCTACACATTGGAAACATTAGTTTATGGACCTATTCTAGTGTTTGGGTCCAAATTGTGTTGAATAGTCCCCAAGCTCTATTACCCTATTTGAAAGTATGGATTCTTTTCTATGTAATCAAAATATTTAGCCTAATTTTTTGTAATATATAGATGTACTTATGATAATTATAGTAGCTTTTGAGTCTTTTGGAGGGTTGTAGAAAAAGGAGTCTGGATGCACTTTAGTCAATTATTCCTCCTTTAGGTGATTGATTCAACTTATTCATGAAGATCTGATCTTTCATGATCTCTTCCTTCTTATATTTCTTGTTTGGGTACTCTTAGAAGTTTATTACACTTCTCTTTTAAGCAAGTTTATGCAAGCCTCTTTTGATGATTGAAATCATGTGGCCCAATGGCAAAGAGGAAGTCTTAAAAAGGTTTATATATATTGTAAGAAGAAATTATGTACCTTCAATACATACCCTATGCCATAATTGAATATTTAAGGAGATTATATTTAAAGGAGGTGATGATATTGGCCTCTCTTCTTCATTTGAAATCCTAGCAAAAGTATTTTCTGGATATGTGTGAGAGTGTCTAATAATGGCAATGGTGACTACAATCCATCCTAAGGGGACTCTTGTGCAAGAAATAATTTTATAGTAGAAAATTTTAGATGATGGGGGGATCCAAATCAAGTCTACTTCAAATTTGGAGGCCACTAGAGCATCCATTATGTGGGGTGATATTATTATTACTAATGTCTCCTCTCTTTGTCCCCTTAATTTATATTATGGAGGGTGTTGAAATTTTAATATGGTTCATGGTCAAGGCAACATTGTATGGTGTATTGGATAGGCCTAAGGGTATTTTATTGTACAATGTATTAATTATTTATACTTTTTATTATGTAATCTCTATGGGTCACGATTAACCTTGTTATGGTTAATTTTAGAGTTAGAGCATATTACATCATTTGGGTCATGTAAATATACCACCTTTGGTACATAGTTAAAGTAGGATATTACTTTAGGGGGAATTTAGATATGTACTTCAAGAAATGTTATAAATGCACAATTGTCAATGTGCAAGTTGTAATGTGGAAGTCGTCCCCTTGTACAACTAGGTAGAGTGTTGGCCAAGAAATCTCTCTAACTATATAAAGGGTCTCATAATGATAGATTAGAAAGAAATTACATATCAAGCATATCAAGTGCATTGTAGTAGATAGTGGTAGAACTCCTGTATGGAATACAATGTAGTTCTTTAGCTTATATTAATGGAGTGACCATCACCTCCATATTGCATTGTATTTTTACCACTTTCTATTTATAGTATATTTTAGTAATATTGTTGAATTACTTTCTTTTATATTTTTTGCATCTTATTAGGACCTACGATAGATATATCCTAGTGTAGGTATCCTCAAAATCTAACAGTGGTATTAGAGCCATGGTGAATCGAAATAGGAAAAGGGAGAGTTACCATTGCTATAGTTGACCTACATCTTTACAAATTAGATATACCATTGTATACCACTGCATGTAAACATTGTCATTAGGAATCGATTGATAGAAAAATCTATAGTAGTCAATAGGATAGGAGAGAATCACAAGTGAGTATTAAATATCAGTTACAAAAATCTTGATATTACATTTGGCTAGAGCTTTTCCATAGAGTTGCAAAAAAAATCGTGAAGACTAGGACTCAACATTAATTCCACTAGTCTGATGGATCAACTAGTGAAGATTATTTCATTTCAATTTCTAACAACTTGTTTCAGGAAAAGGAGATTAAAAAAAATTGGAAAGCTTTCTACAAGAGAGTTAGGAAGAATATTTTCCTAGAATCATTCTAGCACTTGCAGCAACAAGGAGAAGACTAAAGATTTCAAAGACCTGAAAGGTACATTTACAAGAGTTACAATCCTATGGATTGCAGAAGTGAAGAAAAGACTCAAGAAAGAAGAGACTCCAGAAGATGAGTTAAGGAGAAGATAGGTGATTGGTGATATCCATTAATACTTGTAGAGTGTAGAAGAATAAAATGCCATAGAAGATTTGATCTAGAAGAAGAAAAGGCCACATAAACCTTTATCCTAAAGAAAAAAAATCCAAAGAAGCCTTCATCCAGAAAATAAGGCCATAGAAGCCTTGATACAAAAAAGAAGGCCATAGAAGCTTTAATTTGGAAGAAGAATTCCTAATTTAGAAGAAGAGTCCTTGATTCAGAAGGAGACTCTAGAGAAGAGAACCTGAAGAAGACTCTAGAGAAGAGAACCTCAAGAAGACTCTAGAGAAGAGTCTGCAAAATAGGATATTGGTGATCTCCATTAAAGCCTATAAATTACAGAAGAAAATAAGAACCAGCAAAGGTCTAGAATATGGAAGCAACAAATTTCAAAGTGTAGAGGGGGAAAACTGCCCTACCACATATAATTCCCAAAAGGTTGGATCTGCAAGAGAGAAAGCCTTTGGGGTGAACCACGAGGGTTGGGTTGTTCTCTACACTCAATGCTAGGGGGAAGGGTTCACTAGGAATAACTTTAAGGACTCACTCCAAGTCCACAAGAATTTCAATAATGTTTGATGTATGAGATTCAAGACAAACACCTAGATTTGGACTTTCTAGATCTATGCTATAAAACTATAAAGGACAATGCATAAATAAAAAATACAAGAATACAAGAGCTAACCCTAGAATGATTCTTTCTTTGAATACTTTCTAACCCAGGGTTTTAAAAAGACAACCTTTAAGCAAGGGCTCAAGAAATAATGCACAAATAGGATTAACCCTAAATGCACACTATATGTTGTTTATCTTTCAAATACCTAGAATTAATTAAATATATTTCTATTAAATCATATCTAGGGTTTACAATAGAAATATAAAGCACTCAACAAATAGCCTAAAGACTAATTAGAACACTTATCCAATGATTTATCCTTACCTTTATCCCTTTATCCAATTCTATCAACAATTCCTGTTCCTACGAGATAACTTAACAAAAACTTGAAAATAGGATTAGTGTTAGGGGGCCTGCTTATGCCATTGTATAACAATACTTGGAGGTGCAACAGTCAAACACTTAAAAATTGAACTTTGGAGAAAAGCAAACATAATACAACATAGCAGATAAGAATGATGAAATCATAGAAAAATAATATGTCACTATGCTCTAAATGCAGTCTAGAATGCAATGATGAAAATTGGGATAGCATATTACCCCCAATTTTAGCTCAGGCAAAATCATACCCCGTAACAGGCGACTACGATAACATAATGTAAAATCATTCCCTATAGAAGATCAGGCGTGATTTCGTAGAAGTGAGATGAAACATCTCAGATTGCAGTGAAATGAAAAACTATGATGCAACGAATGAAATCAAACATGTAGTAGAACACTTTCACTTGGCAGAAAGTGAGGAAGCAAACAGAAAGGTTTGATATCTCCTAGGTAATTAATATCTCCTTAGAGCTTCAATGACAATCCACCAAGAGTGAGCAATAATAATTCAATGTAGTAGATAATCAATCAAACTTCACATTTCCAAGTTGCTTGTAAAATAAGAAGAAGAAGGATGTAGACTGAATAAAACACTTTACAAGAAATCAAATGACAACGAGCAATAAATTATTTATCCTTAGAATACCGATTATATGAGCGTGTGTAACCGTGTGTGAAAAAATGAATTCAAACCCTCCTTATATAGTGGATTTGAAGGTGAAAAAAGTAAGAAAACCAAGGAGGGTCGACATAAAATATGCCAACCTTGAAAAATTAAGGTTTTGATGTGTCAAACCCTAAAAAGGTGAAATCGTGCCCCATTAGGGTCGATCACGATTTCGCAATGCAAAGTCGCACCCCGTCAAGGATCGAGTATGATTTTGAAATGCAAAGTTGCGCCCCATCAAGGATCGGGTATGATTTCAAATAAAGAGGGAAAAAAAACAAAAAAGAGGAAAGGAGCCTTACCCTTACCCTAGGCAATTCTAAGGGGTCCCCCAGTTGACCACACGAAGTTTTTTCAAAATAAAAAAAATTATATTAAATTTTTTAGCAATCATTTGCAGAAGATTTTGGCACCAGCATATAGATTATTCTGAGTACTATAAAAACAACTGCTCATTTATGGATTTTTGATAAATTTTGAGAGAGTTACAATTGTTTGAAGTCAGTTTTTCCATGCCAGAGTCCCCGTGTGGGAGCAAACGAAGAGGTTTGTCATGCTAGAGTCTCCACGTGGGAGTGGATGGAGAGGTTTATCATGCCAGAGTCCTCGTGTGGGAGCGAACGAAGAGGTTTTCATGCCATAGCCCCCACGTGGGAGCGGATAGAGAGTCGGGCCTATCGTCCAGAGTCCGGTCTCAAAGTGGGTGGAAATATTATGATCTTGGTGTATTCAAATTTCACTTCTACCTCAAGGTTTTGGTGTAATGGTTCATTACATTTAATCATAGTTTTACTCAGACCAATGGATGATCGAGATTAGTGATCATATTATTTAGCCTCTTCTAATGTTTTAAGGATGAAATATTTGTAAGGGGGATGGAATGTTAGGTACCAAGATAGGTATCTAATATTGAATAATTTAATATTATATTGTATAATGGTATGAACCATAAGTTAATTATTTATTAAGGAAGGCTACATGTCAAAATAGAAATAGTTATGTCATAGAATCATATTTGTAACCATTGGGGAATATTATCATATGTAACCACAAGGAATATTGCTATATTATTATGCACTTTGTAACTCATGGAAGGTGAACCGCCACATGGGTGATCTTGTAACTCATGGAAGGTGAACCGCCACATGGGTGATATTGTAACTCATGGAAGGTGAACCATCACACTCTTGTATAAAGAGATATGTACCCCCATTGTAAAATACATCCATGATGTATTCTTGGAGAGGTCTTGGCTCATGGATCTAGAGATCTTGTGGAGTGGCTTCCTTCCAAAAGGAGCATTGTATGGTGTTTTCCTACCTCAAGGGTATAATCAATATTTATTTTGTTGAGCAAATTATTGTGCAAATAATTTATTTGTGGATGCATGTTGAATATTTTGATAAATTGTTAAAATATATATGGAATGAGAAAAGAGGTTCATTACATATTACCCCCAATTTTAGCTCAGGTAAAATCATACCCCGTAATAGGCGATTGTGATAACATAATGCAAAATCGTGCCCCACAGAATATCGGGTGCAATTTCACAGAAGTGAGATGAAACGTCTCAGATTACAGTGAAATGAAAAAACTATGATGCAACGAATAAAATCAAACATGCAATAGAACACTTTCTCCTAGCAGAGAGTGAGGAAGCAAGCATAAAGGTTTGAGATCTCCTAAGTAGGTAATCTCTCCTTACAGCTTCAACAACAATACACCAAGAGTGAGCAATAGCAATCCAATGCAGCATACAATCAATCAAACTTCACACTTCAAAGTTGCCTGTAAAATAATAATAATAAGAAGGATGCAGACCGAATAAAACACTTTAAAAGAAATTAAATGAAAGTGAGAAATAAATCATTAATCCTTAGAATACCGATTATGTGAGCATGTGTAATCGTGTGTGAAAAAGTGAATTCAAACCCTTCTTCTATAGCAAAAATGAAAGGTGAAAAAAGTAGGAAAACCAAGGAGGGTCAACATAAAACATGCCAACCTTAAAAAATTAAGGTTTCGATGTGTCAAACCCTAAAAACGTGAAATCATGCCCAGGGCCGATCGCGATTTCACAATGTGAAGTCACACCTCATCAAGGATCATGTATGATTTTGAAATGCAAATTCATGTCCCATCAAGGATCGGGCACGATTTCACATAAATAAGAAAAAAAGGAAAAAAAGAGGGGAAGGAGCCTTACCGTTGACCTAGGCAAGTCTAAGGGATCCCATAGAGGGCTCAGGGAAGATTGCCCACTAAAGTGGGTCAATTTTTCATGTCTATATTTTGTCCCCTCTTTGACGCATTTATGGCCTAATAAATGTGTCAAAGAAAAATTTAAATACTCGCAAACAAAGGACGATAAGCAGAAATGGGATGGCTAGTTTAGAAGAAAGGGATGGTGCAAAAATGGTGTTATTTCGAACACTCACATTTTTGCATGCAAATCAAAGTATTAGGGACATTAATGCCTCTCAGAAAAAGAATTGAGAATAAACAAAAAGGTAGACTTAGAAGAAAAATAATTGAGAAGAAACAAAAAGAAAAAAAGCATGCGAAAACAAGGTTAAAAGTGAAAAGGGGGCAAAATCATAATTCATTTTAACCGCTCGATAAAGAAAAAGAGGAGCTCTGGAGAAATAGGGGAGATGGCGCTACGGATACACTATTCTACGATAGTGAGGGGCGAATCCAGCATGGAAGTGAAGTGAGCACAAGTAGGGTCGAAAACCACTCTTGCAATTTGAAAATTTTCAATTTTTTTACAAATTTTGGGTGGTTTTTTGCCAAAGTTGACGGTTTTGCCGTGTACGACCTGGGTGCGATCTCATAGTCCGACTGCGATTTTGCCCTGGGTAGTAGTGGTGAAATCATACCTGGAAAAAACAACCAAGCACAATTTTGTAAAATTTTACCTCACGGATGTGGGGTGCGACTTCGCTTCAACAAAATCGCACCCCTGAAAAACTAGGTGTAATTTTACCAAAAAAGAAGAGAAAAAGAAGAAGAAAAGAGAAAAATAAAAAAGAAAGGAAGAAAGAAGGGAAAGAGAAAAAAGGATGCAAGCAAAAAACTTAGGAGATGTGAAATTTAATTATGCAATGATTAATATTTTGATTTAATTTAATGTAATTAATTAATTAATTTAAATTAATTTTTACTGATGAAATTTTTTTTATTTTATTTTTTATTGCAACTTAGGGTACTCGAGATTCGTGGGTGGTGAGCAGGATCCTTGGAGATGGATCTAGAAGCACTCAAATAAGTGGAGGGACATACTGGAGGTAGTGGGGCTAGACCACTAGATGAGGCTACCTCGAGTAGATGCAGACAGGGCTCTGCTGACAACATCAGTAGAGAGATGGTACTAAGAGTCATCTACCTTTTGGTTACCTACAGGATATATGACCGTCACACTGGAGGATGTGTGGTGCATACTATGCATCCCTATCAGAGGGATAATATTTTATAGAGCATGAGAGAGACTAGTAACCTTGCAATGATTTTTGATAGGTTGGACCCACCAGGTGTGTGAGAGCACCATAGTCATAGATGACCTAGTGGGGTAGTATGGAACGAATCCATTGAAGATCATGCTCTATGGGGTGGTTGTGGGTATGTTTATGTGCCATACTAGCAGGTGATATCTAACATAGACGATGGTGAGTGTAGTGGTAGACATGTAGGATCAGAGATTTAGGTTCGCATGGGGTCCATATGTGTTGGTCTACTTGTATAGGATGTTGTACAATGTCATGTACAAGCGATATAAATGTATAATGTGCATGAATTTAGGAGCACATAGCGGTGTGAAGACTAGATGTAATACTAGGACCATTACCTAGTTTGGAGCAACCAACAACATATAGATGGTATAGATCCCTAGACCAACCCACGAGGAACTCAAGCATCTACCACTAGCGAGGTAGATAGTAGATGAGCTGAGAGAGGCCAAGATAGTATGGTAGCCCTGGCATCTACACCTAGTATAGGCTGATAATAGGACAAAGCTGGCGAGGATCAAGAGGATCAAGTATCTGATGATAGAGAAGGGAGAGCCAAAGATCTTCTAATGTTATTGAGTCCTAAGGAAGTTTGGGATCTTGTAGGGCATCCCAGACTTGGGGTATTACTGGTGCAGAAGAGTCCATCGGGACCAAGCAAGGGTAGGAGGTGGATCTAACCTAATTATATGGGTTGAGGAAGACTTACATAATCCTCCTTACATGGATTCTAGGATGGATGATGCGAGAGTGGCCTTTGGCTACTGATGGTGGTATAGAGGAGTCGTGCCCTGTAGGGTCTCCTAACCAGTTCTAATACAGAGGCACCAGGTAATGGGCCTGGGTATGCAATAAGCATTTTAAGAGGTAGATTACAAATCCATAAAGAGGGCTCAACAAGGAACAACAACTATGAGATAAATGTAGGCTTAGGTTCGGATTGAGTTGGTGACAGAGGACACTAGTGTTGTAGGGACCAAGGAGGTAGGGGCATCTAGAGTTACTCCTACAGAGGCTAGGGTACTACCAGGTGGAGGATCAGGAGAGACCTCCACATCAATAGTAGCTAGCCAAATTTAGGCTTCAATATGAGGGGATTCGAGGGAGGAGGCAGAGGCACTATGGGTATAGGTGGTGACTCTACAAAGGTAGGTGGACCTACTCAAGGAGGATAGGTCCAAGAGGATCAAGGGACTATGGGGCTCATTGAGTACCATAGAGAGGAAGAGAGATGAATCATGAGTAGAGGCTAATTATATCTAAGTGGAGGTGAGCCATATATATACAGAGTTCCAGAGGGCTCAGGTAGAGGGGATGGTTGTCATTGAGAGCAGACAAGCTAGCAACGGAGTTTGCCTTCTACATGTAGAGCTATAAAGGACATGGTATTGGTTGGAGGTGGCTATTTAGTGAGCCATATTTTACAAGACTATGTACTACCAAGTAGTACCATAGGAGCAAAGAGTAGCACTCCCTCCATCCTTTCAGTCAGCTAGTAGGTCATGGTCTTGATCATGGATTTTCTTGGCTTCACTATTTGTGGGTATGTGATTGCATAAACCACCTTCTCCTCTAGGCAAAGTAGAGGAGATAGGCTCTCAGAGCTAGGGCTAGGGATCGAGATGACATGCCAATTTTAATTGTGGCATGCACCCCTAGGGATTGGTTGAGTGTATCAAGACTGGACTGTGTTACACCAAACAAAAACCAATGTATCTCTTTTTCATCGAGTAATACATAGTTGTTTCTTTTTATATTTTGTGAATGTGCACATGTGATTTTAATTATTATTTTAGATGTTGTTTAATTTGATGTTTTGTGCATGTAATCTATATTAATGCAAGACTATATGAAATGCATGGATGAAATGGATGGAAGAAAGAAAACATGAGACAAAGACAAAGAAAGAAGACCAACAACATGAAGAAGAATAAGAGAGAGAAGATGAAGAGGAATACAAAGAAGAAGATAAAGAAGAAGATAATCCAAAGGTCAACCATATGAAATAGATAAGGATGGGTGAAACATAGTATTGAAATTAGCATAGGTCATAAGGGACCAATGTGATTAAATACTATGAATCATACCAGAAAAGAAGGGAGCTAAACTTGCTATAGGTGTAGTGCTCACCAAGAGGGATGAGGTATTGGAGTCTGACCCTCTAGGGGTGGTTGCTCACTAATTGACTATTATGGGGTAATTACCTACTAGGATGTATGTTGAGGCCTATTGAAAATGGCCAAGGAGCTTATCCTGTAATGGGGTGTTGAGTTCGCTAAGTCAAAAGGGAGTATAACCCGATAGAAGATCATATCCAATAAAATACCCACTAGGATGTATAGCTATCCCATGTGGGGTGTTATATAAAGATAAAAAATATATATCAGGTGAGTGCTACCTCTAATAAGGGTTTAGAGAAGAAAATAAGATAGTGAGTGTGTGCAATTGTGCTGAGAAGACAACTTAAGAAAGACAAAAGGAAGAATCAAAATGCACATATCTCCTTATCAAAAGTAAAGGAAGACAAATAAAAATATTGGAAATAGAAAAGTGAAAAGGAAATATTAATGAACTATCATCCTTGATCTAAGAGATGCTCTCACTATTTCCAAGACCAAGGAGGATAAAACTTGAAGAAACAAAAAAAATCCAGAAATAATACTGAAGAAGAAAGCCCTAGGTGGGGATATTACTAGGAATTAATATCCTAGAGAGAATGCAATGCATGTGAGCTATGACCTAACTAGGTATCATCACATGCCATTGTTGCAAAATCTCTAAAATCTATATGATAAAGTAGTCATGAACAAGAAATCATGCAAAATATGACATTCAAGTGTTGAAAATTTTGAGTATGTTGTTGTCATTGATGTCAAAGAATTAATGAGATAAGTTAATGACATTGGTTGTCATTTATGTCAAGGAAAATAAAGGTTTAATGGCTTTACCATGGTGGTATTTTTAAAAGAAAAAGGAAGAGGTTTTATGATGGTGTAGACACCAAATTACAGCCACTAAACCTCCATCCTAACCATCCCACCACCCACTTGTCTTCCATTCTACTCTCCCGCCAATTATTTGGCCCAATTCCACCTTCCCACCAATTATTTAGCCCAAATCCACCTTAACACCATTTCCTAGCCTAATTGGGATTATTTTAATAATATTTATTATAAAATATATATAAATAAACTCAATTAACCTCAACCGTCCGATCAGATTTAATCTCCACCCTCCATCTTCATTAATCCATGCCACATTCAAAAAGTAATCTCAACCTTAGGATTCAATTTAATTTCAACCACATGATTAAAAAGTGTCAAGTCGAAACCCTAAGAGAACCCTAAGTTGAATTATAAGTAAGAGCATTTGTAAATGCTCAAACCCTAGAACCTTGAGATTAAGAGATATACTTGGAGAAGCATTTGTTGATGCCCTAGTGAATTATTGGAGAGCCTAGCATAGAATCCTAAAGATCTGAAGCCCTAGCTCATCGAGATAATACTTCTACTATTCTAGCCATCATCCATTCATCCTCCCTCACTACCATAGCCATCCTCCATCCGTCACCTTCATCGCCATCCCTCCTATCTACTTCTGTAGATCTACCCTACCCTATGAGCATTGTTTCGAGCTTGCAAAGCTCACTGTAGAGCTTGCCAAGCGCTCTCCAGAGCTTGCCCTATCTGTAGGTGCACGCTAGAGCCTGCCAAGCTCACTGTAGAGCTTACCTAGCACTCTCTAGAGCCTACCACATCACCAAGTGCAAACTAGAGCTTGTGAAGCTCGTGTCGAGCTCATCGCCACACCTCAAACTGAAGTTACGAATCTGCTAAACCATGAAATCTACAATAACTGATCAATAGCAAGGTAAATCTTATTTTTGTATATCCTATTTAGTAATTTGTTGATCTTGCATGCTCTCTAATTTTATTATTAAACTAGGGTTTTATTAATGTCTGAGGGCCTCACACTATGGAGCCCTCACAGGTATTACTAACTCTCTTTGTTTTATTTTGTGTATGCATATCTATGAATTCCACATCTTATTTGATGGTTGTTGAAGCTGGAGTGGCCCAACCTTGGATATCCAAAGCCCACTCAACCTGTTGGGATCAAGAACACACCCGAATCTGAAGACACTTCCATTGCTACTAGCTAGGGTTTCGGAGAACCCTAGCACCATTGTAATATATTGTATCAAATATTAGCATTGAACATTGATTGTAATAAAAGGAGTTTATCGGCTCCCCCATCTTATTGAATACATTCTTTTGTGCAATCTTTGTGTCTCACTGCATTATTTGATTTTTTGCTATTTTATTTTAAGTGTCATGTTCTTGCATTCACAAATGGTGATCATGGTGGGACCCCACAAGGGTTTCACTATTTGATAGATCTACCTTGCTAATTTATATTATTGTTGTTTGTTGTTGTTTTTCAAAAAATATAAAAGTTGTCGTGTTCGTCGCTAGGGTTTCTGAAGCATTCTGCAGTAGTTCCAGAGATCACGTAGGTGCCCTTCCGTTCTTCACAGGCATTCTCCTATGCCTGAGAAGGCGCATAGCTATGCACGACATTAATTTGAAGTAGAGCTAAGGCTTCCAAGTGAGTTTCGTAACCCTAGTTGGTCATTTAACAATTTACGTATTCTTTTTTTGTTGCTATTTTTTTCATTGTTTCTGGGTTTAACATTAAGTAATATGAGAAAGAATCTGTAGCAAGTCATATCTAGGGTTTGTGTGTGTTTCAATATTTCAAATTCATTTCTTGTCCTGAAAGTTGTAGATCTAGGTGATTGTTTGCATTTTTGAGTGCATGTGAAGCAAAAGCATCCTAGATTTTGCATTTTAGGGTTAAAGATCACTTAAATTTTGCATATCTAAATAGGAACAACATTTGGACACTTAAAGTAATCCTGCCCTAGGCTGGCCCCTTTGGCAGAGAGGTGGACGAACCCTCCGATGCTCTTTTGATATCTTCGGGTATCATTTGTAGGCAAGGATTTTAAGGGTGTACTCTGCGCTCTTTAGATGAAATTTGCATCTTTGTGTTGGATTCTGATTTAGATTAGTGAAATTAGTCATATTTAACATTGTTTGCACACCATAAAGAACAAGAAACATAAAATTAACATCACACACTGCACGCTCCACTTTTTAATAGTAGTAGTTGGATTTCATCACCAACTATTGCTTGAGGTTTGGTGATGGTGGCATTCATCTCCATCCATCAAATCTCTACCCCTAGACACCATAGGACTACCCCCAAGCAAACTTGTTGGAGGTCATTACCAACAAGAATCTCGTTGCCTTGGCCAACCATAGCTTTTACCTTTGTTTTTCATTAAACAAGATTAAGTTACATCAAAACACACAAACTCACAATTTTAAAAGGAACTTCACATTAAGGGAAGAAAATAATTAATGAACCTGAGGTAAGCCACACAAGGTGAAACTTAGGATTGGTTGTTTTCTTTGCTTTAAATTTTGAAAAAAAATTGTTAATTTGTGTGGTTTAGATAATCTTTGAATCTTTGGTTTTACTACTTTATGGTGCTAACACGACAACAAAAGAAAATGATAAACCAAAGTAGTTTAATGGAAAACAATTCTCATGAGCCCACTACTTCGGTAGCCCCATCCAATATAGTTCAGACCACTTTGTCTGGATCATCCCATCCACCCCACTCTCAAGAGGAGTCCCATTCACTTGATGTGGAGACAACCACCACCTACATAGACATGGATAGAGTTCAGGCCATTTACAAGGCCTCTAACTATGTCTTAGAGCCCCTTAGCCAAGATGGTTTTGAAGAAGCTGAATTGGCTACCACCTACATTGCCCAAGGATATCCTAATTCGAGATATGAATATGGTATGCCTTCCTCCACAAGCCAACCACCCCAAAGCCCAAGTGTTCAAAACACTTATTTCACATCCACCTATACCAACCCCTTGTATGAGGAGCATGTCAATGCTGCCTCGCAAGTCCCTAATCTTCAAGTTGCAACATCAAATGCAACTTGCACCATACCCATGTCCTCTCATCCATCATCATTATACATCCACACCTCCATCATCTCACTTAGCCAATATCACCATGTCATCCATTCCTCCATCATCTCACTTAGCCAACATGACCATGTCTAATCATCCATCATCATCAACCCAACCATCATCTCATCCAACCTCAACCCCATCATTCGACACATGGTCAAATCAAGAACTTACGGATACATTAGGGCTCATCAATAGATTGCTTTCACAATGAACAAAAGGAAAGCAACCAGTTAACACAAACCCTATGACCCAAGGAGTTCCAAATCAACCTCCACTCATCAATCAAAATTCGGCATGGGTCCCTCAATCTTCCATAGTGACCATCCCTAATCCACCACCACTCCACACATCCACCATACCAATCAACATTGCCACCAATCAACAATCCAATCCATTCCTCCATCATCATCATCAATCATCCCCATCCTTCAACCATCCATATTCTCCACATACCCAACCCAATTCATTCCACAACACCATGTTGGTCACACCCCAACATCCATCATCCAACCCATCAACCAACCACCACCTAATCCAGGGTCCTCACATTCCAGTAGAAGACCTTAGACTTCAGGCAATGCAAAAGCAAATCGATCAGTTGATGCAAAATTCATCAGGAACAACGAGCCAAAAACTCACATTAAGCCAACTGATCCATCAACCAATCCATCCATCGGTACCATCACCGCCATATCCGACAGATTTTACGGTACCAAAATTTGACAAGTTCAGGGGAACTAAGGATCCCAAGGAACATGTGAGCTCATTTGTCCATGTATGTTTTTGGATTAGTGATGATAATGCTCTCATGCTCCGAACATTTCCTCAAACACTAGGGGGATGCCATGGAATGGTACAATCAATTGCCCACACATAGTATATACACTTTTGATCAATTGATAGATCTATTCTTGGAACGCTTCACCCTAAATATTAAAAAGAAGGTGTCCTTATCAGATATCTACTATTTGAAACAATGGGATGAGGAACCTATCTATGACTTTGGAAACCATTGGAGGGCAGTCATAACGAAGTTGCCATTCTCCCTACCAATGGAAGAAATTATAAAACTTTTTACCAAGAGTTGCTTAAAACCCATCTCTTGGATGCTACAACTAAACACTTATAGAACATTCGAAGAAGCTTTAGCATAGGCTAGTGTCATTGAGGAGATAAAAATCCAAGAGGGTGTCATTAAGCCTAAAAATAAAGAATGGCAAAATAAGGGCCAATACCAAAATAATCAATCTGGCCAAAACAAATCCACACAAGCCTCAATGGCTAACACAACAAACCAAGTCAATCAAGTGGTGATGAGCCAGCCCGTAGTGGCTCAAAAACCGATGCAACAACAAATCTCCTATCATGCGGTCCCATCAGTAACCCAAGCACCAATGGTACAAAATACAACACCAACTATGGAACAACCTATCCACCACCAATTCAATCACCCACAAAGACAATACACTCCGTTAAACGAGTCGTATTCATCCCTATTTCGAAGGTTGTATGAAACCAACAAATTAGCCTTGCCAGACATTAGGCCCGATGATCCCACCAAATGGCCTAAGGGTTATAGAGAGCACTTGTTTTGCCCATACCATCGACAAAATGGGCATGATATCAATTCCTACCACATGTTCAAAAACATAGTGCAAGACCTTATAGACTTAGGGGCCATTAACGTGGATAACCCCTTAGCTCCACAAAATCAAAATTTGGGCATATATCAGATGCCTCTACCTAACCATGGGGAGGTCCAATATAATGTAGGGGGTAACAATCAACAAGCACCCCCTAACCAAGTAAATCATGTCCAACAATATCAAAACTTTGTAGGAGCGGTCCATGTGGTCACTAGAGGGCAAAGGCAAAATCAACAAAATGTTCAACAACCTTCAAACCCACCTCCCATCCAAACATCACCAAATCCATCTCCACCAATCAATCTATCCAATTCATCCAATCCACCTATCCTTCATCCAATAAGGCCAGTGGTAACCTTAACCAACCGGTTAACCACTAGTTTGAAAATGGCATCGGCCAAAATTTCTGTATATGAGCTTATCCAACAATCCCCTAGGCATAGAGAAGCTTTAATGGAAATACTCAAGTCAATTGAGTTAGAATCCCAAGACTCTAATGCCTTCAACAAATTTTTAGGGAGTGTTAGAACATGCATGGAACCATCAATTACCTTCTATGACTTTGAGATAAAACCAATGAGTTCAGAATCGGTGGACCCTCCATTGCACATAATGGCCTTAATAGACAGAAAGCCATTCAAAAGAGTATTAATCGATACCGGCTCATCAATCAATATCATTACTACCACTGCCCTTATCCATCTCAACTTACCTCCATCCCACATTTCCAAATCATCATTCACCCTCAAAGCATTTAACGATGCTTTGTGTACCACAGTTGGCACTATTGTTTTACCTATAGAAGTAGGGGCCAAAATGTTGCACACAATGTTTCACATCTTGGAAGGAGCCATGGCGTATAATATACTCCTTGGTAGACCTTGGATGAGGGAAATGAAATGTGTCCCATCAATTCTCCACCAATGCTTGAAATATGTTCATGATGGACAAATCCATTGCATCCCCGTGGATGTTGAACCTTTTAAGTATTGTAATTTCATTTCAAATCCTTATGAATCCATGTTACCTTCCACCCATTTATTCTTGGCACCATCATCAAATCCATCCACGTCATCTCTCAATCCACCTCCTTCCTCTAATCCATCTCCATCTTCTTCTAAGGCTCCCATCATAGAGGAGCTACCCATCACATCACCTTCTCAAACATCCATTTCTTCTTGTACATGTAATTGCGGTCAATATTCCGTTAACACATCGTACATCACAAAAACTCCTACTACAACCACTTCTTCTACTCCATCTCATCACTCCACACCACCATCTCATCATGCCACATCCAATCCAACTCCATCAGCCGATGTGTCACAAGTCAAACTTTTTGATTGTGACATATTTAACTCCCCACCATCCACAACCAATCCAGAGCCATCAGAACCTTCACCATCCACCTCATCAACCCAAGTCGAAGTTCACATCACCAATCCTGGTATAGGTGAGTATGTGATCCAAGACGTCACCATCACTCCCTTAGCCATTCCAACAACCAAGGATTTTGGATGCCCCAAAGACCGTTCTTTATCCATAGGTGTTGTCTATGACATGAGTGCCACTCCAAATAGCATTAAATTTGTTTATGGAGGGTTGGATTGCTCAACTGGGGCAAACCCACCCGAAGAACCAAAAGAGCCTAGGCATGCCAATATACCTAACGTAGAAGAGTTTCCAGCTAGATACTTTAATATGTTCCATTGGCAAGGTCAAGGTCTAGGTTCCCATGAACAAGGAATGCATGATATCCTAGATGTCCCATATAGAGGCGCCCATGATCATTCTGGATTAGGCTATACCCCATTGTCCTCCATCACTTCTCTTGAGCAAGCCTTCAAAAAGCTTAGCCTCAATGATGAAGAGCCCTCCATCCATCCATTGCCATCGACATCCTCTCTTGAACAAGCCCTTCAAGAACTTCGCATTGATGAAGTAGACGAGGATGATCCCATCAATTTCTCCTATCCCATATTCGATTCCGATGATGAAAGTTATGAAGAGTTTGAGGTTATGTCAAATGCTTCTGATGATTCTGAAGAGGAGTCACATCCCATTGTCCCCATCACCCAACAGGAAGAGTTTTACCTCCGAATGTTCCCCATCCATCATCCCATTTTTCACTTGCTTCTTCCACAAGAGCAAGATGATCCACCTAGAAATCCACCTTGAGCCCCACATAAGCCAAGAATTGTAACATATGTACATACAAAAAAATAAAAAAACAAAAACAACAAAAAAAGAAAAAATAAAAAAAAAAATGTTGCTCTGATGTTTCACGTTCACTATTACAGGGATACCCCACCTCGACATCGGTTCTGATTCAATTGTTCCATCCCCACATCTATCCAAACCATCTTCCCTCCCCCTAAGTCAATATGAATCCTATTGACTTATTCACCCCGCTCCGCAATCCATACGATTTGACTAAGCCAATACCAATTGACATCAACCTTATTGACTTGGACCAGATTTCCTCTTCACCCTCCTTCTCGGAGTTCATCCTATCCGAGGAATTGCTAAGGGCTTCAGCCTGCTACATTCCTCCTTCACCCCCACCTTCACCCTCGCCATATTCAGCTAGCAGTCCCGATGTCTTCCAGGCAGAGTTAAACAACGATAAGCAAGAGAGGCTAGATGACATCTTAGATGACTTCAATCTGATCCCAACACCACATCAACTTGAGGAAGGTTCACATATGTCCATTGAAGATACCATCGACGTGAACCTTAGTTCAGATCCTGACAATCCCCAAATTGTCAAGCTTGGAAAAAGTTTAACACCCGATGAACAAGAGCAATTCATTGCTCTCCTCAAGAAGAAGAAAGAGGTGTTTGCATGGTCCTACAAGGATATGCCTGGTCTTGATCCTGACCTTGTTGTCCACAATCTCACCTTGCGGCTTGATGCCAAGCCGATCAAACAAAATCTTAGAAGAATGCATCCTACCATAGCACTCATAGTCAAAGAGGAAATACAAAAATTACTAGATGTTCACTTTATCATCCCTATTGACTATCTGAGTGGCTTTCAAATATGGTACCCATTCGCAAGCCCAATGGGGGGATACACGTTTGCAATGACTTTCGAGATCTAAATAAAGCGTGTCCTAAGGATGACTTCCCTCTACCAAACATTGATACTCTTGTCGACACCTATGTAGGCCATGAAATGCTCTCCTTCATGGATGGTTTCTCAGGATACAACCAAATTCGAATAAATCTTGATGACCAACATAAAACAACATTCACAACACCATGGGGAACATTTTGTTTTAGGGTTATGCCCTTTGGCCTCAAAAATGTAGGAGCTACTTATCAAAGAGCCATGACTTACATCTTTCATGATTACATGCATAAAATCATTGAAGATTATGTAGATGATCTCTTGGCTAAATCTAAAACCCGACAAGAACATATTGATGTCTTGGAAAAGATTTTTGATCGACTGTTAGAATACAAGGTGAGGTTAAATCCCAAAAAGTGTGTCTTTGGTGTTATCTCTGGTAAAATTTTAGGATTCATTGTCTCCAAGAGAGGCATTGAAGTGGACCCAAATAAGGTTAAGGCCATCATGGAAATGCCACCCCCAACTAACATCAAGGAATTGCATAGCTTGCAAGGTAAAATTCAAGCAATCAAACGCTTCATTGCACAACTTTCTGATAAATGCAGGCCATTTAACCACTTGCTACAAAAGGGGGTAGCATTTGTATGGATAGATGAATGTCAAAGAGCATTTGATGACGTCAAGCACTATCTAACTTCACCACCAGTCTTAACTCCTCCTAGGACGGGGGTCCCTTTCCATCTATATGTCTCAGCCATAGAGGCTGCTTTAGGGATGATGCTTGCACAGAAAAATGAACAAAATCGAGAGCAAGCAATCTATTACATTAGTCGAACATTGGTAAGTTATGAAACAAGATATGCTTATGTAGAAAAGTTATGCTTAGCGATGGTTTTAGCCACTAAGAAACTTTGACATTATATGCTAAGCCAAACAACCTATGTCATAGCTAGAGAAAATCCTCTGTGTTACATGATGTCTCACACTTATAACAATACTCGTACCGCTAAATGGATAATGTTGCTTACAAAATTTGATCTCGAATTCATTAGCCAAAAATCCATTAAAGGTCAGGTCATCGCCGATCACCTTGCAGAAGCTCCACTACCTAGTGATCATCCTTTGATTATTGAGCTCCCAGATGATTCGGTATTTTCAGTCACTGAAGAAGGAGAAGATATCATTCCCAAGAAAGATGTCGATATTACATTATTCTTTGATGGATCTAAGTGCGAGAAAGGTCAAGGTGCAGGAGTCGTCTTTCACACACCACAAGGGATTCCCATCCCTTTATCATTCAAGTTAGACTTCTCATGCACAAACAACACAGTAGAGTACGAAGCCTTAATATTAGGTCTTCAATCAGCTATAACTATGGGTATTAAACGTATCCAAATATTTGGGGATTCTCAACTTGTCGTAAAATAGGTAACAGGAGAATACCAATGCAAAGAACCTACCATTAAGCTTTATCATGAAATAGCAATGAAATTGCTCTCAACATTCGAATGGTATGAAATCAATAACTTACCTCGTTCGACTAACATATTTGTAGATGCAATGGCCTCTCTTGGATCCTTGATTCCAAAGAATGACTTAGGAGAGGTACAACCCCTAATAATCTCAACAATCTCTAAAGCAGTCATGGATCGTGCTAAGCCAAAGGATGGAAAAGATGTTTGCTTCATCCATGCGGAATCATGTGAGTCTTGGTCAAATCCCATAGTCACCTTTTTAAAATTTGGAACACTCCCATCGGACATGTCTCGGTCTGCCAAACGTGCCTTCAAGCAAAGGGTAGCCCATTTCATTCTCTTGGGTGACGTGTTGTATAAACGGGGTTACGATGGAATCCTACTTTGATGCCTCGAACCTGAGGAGGCCCAAAGGGCCATAGAGGAAGCCCATGATGGTACTTGTGGTGGTCATTTTAGTGGAATGGCCATTGCAAAGCGTCTATTATGCATGGGTTATTATTGGCCCACCATGGAACATGACTGTTGCACATATGTCAAAAATTGCAAACAATGTCAATCACATGCCAATTTAACGCATGTACCATCACAAGCTTTACAGCCTATACAGAGTCTCTGGCCCTTTTCACAATGGGGCCTCGACCTAATTGGAAAAATTTCACCCTCCTCTTCAGGACAACATACTTTCATCATAACCACCACAGAATACTTCACAAAGTGGGTTGAGGCAATTCCTCTAACTAGTACGATAGGACCTCGAATTGTGGACTTCATACTCCATCATATCATTTGTCGCTTTGGTATCCCCTCTAAAATCATTTTGGATAATGGTAAGTCTTTCAAGAACAAGGATGTTCGAGCACTTTGTGAGAAATATAATATCCAACACAGTTTCTCAACTCCTTATTACCCACAAGCAAATGGACAAGTTGAAGCTACCAATAAGACCTTAATTGCCATTCTTAAGAAACTCATCAAAGAAAATCATAAATATTGGCATACACAAATCCCTTTGGCACTTTGGGCTTATCGAACAAGCATCCGAATGCCAATGGGAGCAACACCATTTTCTCTGGTCTATGGAGCAGAAGCTATTATGCCTCTAGAGCTCGAGATTCCCTCCTTACGAATTTCCTTGCAAGAATTCCTAGATGATGATACAACTAGACAAGCATGACTTGACCAACTCACACTCCTAGATGAAAGGCGTGTCAATGCATTAGAACATTTACGAGTTTATCAAGACCACCTCAAGCGTGCTTACAATGCTAAAGTCCATCTTAGGGAATTTCAAGTAGGGGATCTCATCCTCAAAGAGAACCAACAAAACACCAATGTGTTGCCACACCTTCATGACAAATTTATGGCAAATTGGTTAGGTCCATATGTAATCACTCAAAAAGTGGGTAATGGTACTTATAGGCTTGCCGATTTAGAGGGTATAGAGGATCCTGAACCACTTAATGTTCTTCATTTAAAGGCATTTCATTGTTAAAAGTGACACACTATATGTATATATACATGGCTAAAAAAAAAAAACAAAACAAACAAATTGCATGCTTTTACATAGGCATTTTTCACATTGCATACATTTCATTTGCATTTAGGCACTTAACTTGCATCATACATATTCCATTACATATTACAATTTCCATTTGCATATTAACCTTCATTGCACTAGGCATATACATTTGCATTCATCCCATCCCATGTTCAATGATCTGGCATAGTAATGATGATATGGCCATAAACAAAAAGTCAAGTTATAGAAATTGGGGGTACCTAATTTGATACAATCATGCACCTTTCACAAACCTCATAAGCCAACAATACCACATGTCAAAATCACAAAGCCTAAAATTTTTAGTCACTCAGCCATTACTAGTGTAGCAAGCAACCTCCAAGTGGATGTCCAATTTTCTTTAGGACCAACAACACACTTTACACACTAAGAAAGTCTTGAGCATTATCAATTGATTCCAAACACAATCTTGAACCAATCACATTCTATCACATCTTAAAAACATTATGAGTCAAGGAGGGTTAGTTCCATACTTGGATAGTACCTTGAAGTGAAAAGGGATAATCCTCGCTTGTCCCATCATGCAACATAGTCCAAAGCAAAAATAGTGGTTTTCACCACTACCTCAATTACTCTTCAAACATAAGCATAAAAACATAGAGTAGTAAGGATAGGGTCAAAATTCTCATCACACTTCGGTTGAGAATCCGATTCCCCAAAGCTCTATACAAAATTAACAAATAAAATCCCAAACACCCTTGATCCCTCAAGTCATAAGGATTCATACTTCACGTCCCTAACAAGGATGGGTAGTCATCCCCAAGGCCTAAAATATCAAATCCCATTGGACTATGGAGTGAATCTTCACCGGGGCTATAGACGCCTGATTGGCAGTGGAGTAAGCTCATGCGGGGCGACATGTCTCCTTGGCAAACAGGAAGACCTCTGACCGCACATAAGGGCAAGCTAGCTTCAGGTCATCTCCATAATAGGTCATGCCCAATTTACTCATAGTGGGTCAATGAACTTCACATGCACACACACTGGTTCTTGATTAGGATAGGGTCATTGTCACACTCAAGATTTGGTAATTGAACCTCACTTGCACACACATTGGTCCTAAAGAAAGTTAGACAACCCAAGTGAGTTTGGTTGATAATACTAGTATGTTTGAGTCTTTGAAAATGTTGTAGTACTCATTCCATATCAACATCCATATCTTCTTCCATATCAACTTCCATATCTTCTTCCATATCAACATCCATATCTTTTTCATGTCAACATCCATGTCTTCATAGTAAGTCAAGTTGCATAACACCACCAAATTTGGTACTCCCGATTTCAAAACAATGGACAACAAAAATGGCCAATAACATTTCTGAACTATAAAAGATCATTTGAACAACATGCATTCCTCTCATATAAATCTGCAATCATTTAGCATTAACTTGCATTAATCATCCACATAACACATCATCATAATATTACATATAGTTTACATTCTTCATACATTATACTTACATTAATATCATAACTCATAACACATTAATACATAAAATATACATAGAAAAATAGCTTGCATACATCATTCAAATAAACCTTAGGCATACACATCATGGTCATTAACTTGCATTCATCATCACAAACATTAAATAAAGCATTGCATAACACATAAAAACATCCACACAAAAAGATAACACACATATATGAAAAAAATGCCATGTATATATATATATATATAAAGTGTCCAATATACAATCGAGTGCCAAGAAGGCTACAAAAGGGAGCACCAAGGCTCACATGTACAAAAGAGTGCATCTAAGCACTACATAAACTATCCATGAGAAGACCCTTGAGACCTAGTAGGAGCCCTCGGCCTAGTACTCTACCTCGACTCCGTGTGCCTCGATGACTCAGCCATAGATGAAGAAGGAGGATCTAGAAAGGTGATGTGATGCTGCATACACACATCCTCCAAGGAATGTGCATATGCCTCACTAGCTCAAAGTCATCGTAAGTCCTTCTGATGTCATCGCTCCTTCACCAAAATCTCTTCCTAGAGCCTCATAACTATCTTCTTCCTCTTGCCAGCTATAGTCACCCTGGCCTCCCTCTAAGACTCTAGCATAGTCTCTCGCTCCTCCCATAGCTGCTCCAACTCAGCCCATAGCCTAGCCACCTTAGATATCTCACCCATATCCTCATCATCCTCCCTCTCCCCTCTCTGCCAAATCCACCTCTAGAGCCTGTTGGGCTGCTCCCCTCGACTGCCTCCAACCCATCAGACCATTGAGGCCTCATCCTCTTTGGAGTCGACCTCGACCCCATAGCTATCGCATCTGCACCTACAACCTTTGGCACCCATACTGGTTGGGCACCAAACCACTCCACATACTCTAGAGTCACCCCGACATCATCCACGTCGGCTACCTCCAACTGCTCATCATCCTCCAGTGGCACCCACCATGGCTTGGGATAAGGTAGTGTCCCCTCATCCTTCACCCATCGATATAGCACCGGCTCATCTGGAACACCCTGAGGTAAACCAAACTGCCTCAACACCCATGAGTACTGGAAGTACTCCACCTCCTCATCCCTTCGTCCAATCAACCATCAAGCCTACCTCACCCGATGTAACTACCTCCTATCTCCATCCCATCTAGCTCCTCGCCATGGCCTCCACATCACATCTGCCCAAGTCATGCCCGACCACATGTCCCGGTACCACTACCCAGTGTGTACCTCTCGACTAGGCTGAACCTCCTCAGCCACCGCCCATCACCTCGCATAAGGCTCACCCATCTGCCATGACTCACATGGCAACCCCTCGAGCCGAGCTACCACAAAATGCTCCCAAGCCCAACACTATAGGAGGAAGCTGCACCCAATCCCCTTCCTCTCCCTCCACACCACCTCATATAGCTCTCGATATAATTATTCCAATAAGGCCGATGCCCATGCATACTCCTGAGGATCTATAAATAGATTGCTCACCAAACCCAATAGGTTCCAAAGGAACCTACAACCAGTGCTATTTGGTAGCACTATGTTCGCTAACATGAACATGATCAAAGTGGGGAGTGCATCTAACTCCTTCACCTTATACATGCTCAAGTAGCATATCCCTCCATCCCCCATCCGGGCCTCCCGCCATCGATCCCCAAACATTTTCTCCATATCTGCCTTCTTATCCCTCCCAACCACCACCTTCTCTCCTTCTACTGGCACCTTGAGAATGTGATACACATCCTCAAGAGTGATAGTAGCCTCCCCAATAGGCAACTGGAATGTCCCTCTATCCGGGTCCCACCTCTCTATCAAAGTAGAAAGGTACCCCTCATTAGCCCTCACCACATCCAGTCTCGCCACTCCCTCTAAGCCCACTCTACCCAACAACCTCCAATATTCCTCTGATAGCTTCTTCCTCATCCCCGAAATGAGAGGAGAGAAGCGATGTCGAGGCTCAATATCCCTCAACTGCAACAAACAAAAACACTTTGTTAGTTTTAAAAATTAAAAAATTCAAAAAAAAAAGCAACAAAATTAAAAAACAAACTAAAAACAAATTTTTGCACAAAGGAAACAAATGGTCTTACCGGGACAAATGACGCCTCTACTCCACCAACAACACCAAGGCCCTCTCCCGCCATCACCTTTGCACACTCGCAAGCCTCACTTAGCTCACCAAATCACTCCACCCCTCAGACGCAGCTTCTCGAAGTCAACAACACATGAATGAGCCTAAAAGTTTACTCAAAAAGCTTTTTATAGCTTTCACTAGCGCATTCATGCGTAGAGTTGCCTGAACATTGTGGGCACATACGGGCATCCTCAATTTTTTGGTATTGTGCATTTGCTCGACATTGCGAGCACATCGAGCACACACGGGCGCCGCAAAACATGCTGGTGCGGGCTCACGCTGGCAACAAAGGAGAAAGAAGACAAAAGTCCTCAAAATGGTAGCTCCACTCATCCAATATGCACCAAATTTCATCCACACATCATACACACCATAAATGTTGATTTTGTGAGATCACAAATAGTTTTGCATGCGTATTTTCCGAGAACAAGCCAAATTCATCAAAAATACATATCACATTACAAAACATGCCAACCAAGGTCACATTTTCACAAAATCAACATCCCAAAATTCTTCATCATCTACGTCATCACATTCTTCCATCATAATTATGCATATATGATGAGGAATCTTAGACCTAGGGGCTAATTTATTTTTAGACCTAGGATATTGTAATTAGGACTTAGTCTGCAAAATAATCAACGTGAGTTGTTTGTTTCCTCCGTTGAATGGTCTAGGTCTAGGTGTTTTTGTTTTTGGCATTATAGGGCTTACATCTTTAGCCTTTCCAAATTTGTGTACGTAAATCCTTGGAGCAGTTCATGATTTCCAGGATTACGGTTTTCCTTTTGGGCTTATTTAAGTCCTATGTTTTTTTAATAATATTCAGCTTCATTTTATTCCATATCATTGGTATCAGAGCGTAGGATTTTTGGAGATTTTGGGTTATTTCCGATCTCCATAGGGTGATTTGGATAGTTATCCACCTTCGTTCTTGTTTGAAGCTCAGGAGAAATTGCTGCAAATTTTGCTGCCACATTTTGCAGCAAATTTCTGTCAATTTCTTTGTTGTCAGAAATTGCGTACAAATTTTTTTAAAAAAATTGTCAACCGTCAACAAAAATTTTGTTGTCTTTTGTGTGTGGTGAATTACATTTGGAGGGTAGCTAGTCGACGCCTCGAGGGGTTCATAAATTTGCAGCAGGTGCATCGACATTCTGCGCATTCTGGACCGTTGCTGCGTGGATCTTCTGTGCTTACCGAAGCCTTTGGTCGTCCACGCTCAATGCGGCCACATGAAAATTTTTTTCATTAAAAAACAAAAAAACAAAACACATTCAGCGGTAATTAATTGGAGGTCGTGAAAGCTGTGTTTTCCGATGTGCCTCCGGATGTCCATTCCTGGATGCACTTCTGCATTTTTCACCGACCACCCGGATGCCCTTTCCGCGACAAGGTTGCTGCTGTCGAGGTTTCTGTGTCCTTTGACGTCTGTCAAAACTCTGCAAAGATTGGCTATTGTTCGATGAGGAGGAGGTTCCCGAAGTTGTCTGTGACCCTTTTTCCTGCCAGGACCGGTTATGTAATACAAAGGCGGCCACCATTACGATTGCAGGAGAACGTGGTAACCGTCGGCCCGCGTGCTCAAAATAATTCTACTAGCCACGTGACGATCGAATAGTGCATGGCTCAAAAACTTTGAGTGCAGCACGTGGATTTTTCTATTTGATACCTACCACGCAGACCTGCAACTGATTAAACTCTAATGATTACGGGAAATCACGCTCCTTGGTCTGCATGCCCAAACATCTATTTTGGCCACTGTAAATGACAGTGGATGGGCTTGGTGCGATGTGTGGTCAACAGTTTATGATCCGAATTACCGGGCTCTGAGATCTAGACGACGACGACCGTTTCTGTTCTGTGCAAGGCATCGATTCCAGAAACCGCTCACTGATCGACGGTTGGCTGCTTCGAGGACCTATTTTTTTTTTTGGTTCGTTGTGGGTTTAATCCCACATTTCATGCAGGCTGACCCGCTTGCCCTTTAACTTAGGCATTTTGCCTATTTTCATCCAACGGTATTGCCGGTGCTCTCCGCATGAATTTGGTTGTTGCTTTGTCGAATGATTTTCGACGTGTGATTGAATTAGCATAGTCTGTCTTTGACCTTGGTGAGCTTGCATTCGATTAAATCAAAAACCACCTTTTTAAGTCTATATAAAAAAAGGTTATTTTTGTTTTTACTATAAAGTCAATTTTGACTTTTCCACCATTGTGCAAATATTGTTTTGTTTTTGCCCCTTCCATGTTGTAAATTTGCACTTTTTGCAAATTAAATTGGGCACTTTTTATTTTGCACATTTTTGTAACTTGTCTTTTTGCGACAATTTTTTTTGGCGATCACTCGGGGTCAAATGGCTTCCGAATTAGCCAACAAGTTGGCTCAAGTCACCCAACTTGTCAGTGTTTTGGCTGATAAGGTTACTTCTAATGAAGGTCAACAATAATGTGAGGTTTCGGTTTACACTGGTTCGCGAGATCCCAAGGTCCTCAAAAGTTGGATTTTGGACATGGACAGTTGGTTTGAGTATATCAAGATCACAAAGGATCAGGAAGTTAACTTTGCTAAGTTGAAACTTTCTGACATTGCCAAGGTCCTTGTCACTGATCGACAACAGACCCAAAATCCCATTGACACGTGGGCTGAATTACAAAGAGTATTGAAGAATAATTTTTATCCTTCAAACTATGCCACTGAGCTTGAGATCAAGTGGCTTTGTCTTCGACAAACCTCCAATATGACTGTTCATGATTATATTTTTCAATTTAGCAAGTTGCAGATTTTGAATTCTATACAGGATAATGCAGCACAACTTGTTAACAAATTCAAAAGTGGCTTGTAGGAACCCATTTATAGGAAGATGAAATACAAGTTGATTGTAAACATTGACATGGATTTCAATCAAGCCCTTCTTGTTGAGGAGGAAATGAGGGAGAAATCGTGTGGGACTTGCTCTTCTATGTTAGGAGGAAATCAGAAAGCTTCTCCTCAACCTTCCAAGGGAGCAAAATCTTCTTCTTCTTCTCCTTCTCCCTCTTCTTCATCTTCCCCTTCTTATTCACAAAAATATTCTTCTTCTAAATCACCTTTGATTTGTAATTATTGTAAAAATCCAGGACATACTCAAAAGAGGTGTTTTAAGTTGCAAAATGTGAAGAAACAATCCCTAATTGTAAAGCCTTCCAATGAGGACTCACAAGAAAGTCCCATTGAGGCTACAGGGGAACGTAAGCCTTATAAGGAATTGGCAGGGTTAAACAAATTGACCCTTATGAATACTTCAAAAGGTGATCGTGAGAATTTTTTTGTGACTATGGTCCATCTCAGTGACACCTTTATGGTTGATTGTATAATCGATAGCGGCTCGCAAAAAAATCTAATTGCGAGGTCCGTTGTTGACAAACTAAAGTTACCGATGAATCCCCATCCTCATCCTTATCCTTTGGGATGGAAGGACAATGGGATTACATCCGAAATCACACACACTTGCACTGTGAATTTTGCTTTCAGTACTTCTTTTGTGGACTCGGTTGTGTGTGATGTAACTCCAATGGATTGTTGTGTCTTGTTGCTTGGAAGACCCTATCAATATGATAGGAGGTCTATACATGATGGGTACAAAAATACATACACTTTGCACAAAGATAATAAAAAATTCATAATCAGAAGTACACAACAAACTCCACATAATTTGATGTTGAGTTGTAGACAAGCACGCAAAGCTATAAATCAAGCAAATGAATTAGCACTCATCTTCATCAGACCAATTCAAGAAGAAAAGCAAGCACCTAAGCACACTAATAACAGGAGTTCTTCAGTTCATTCAATACTTCAATAATTTTTTGATGTTTTTCAAGAACCCACAAGTCTTCCTCCTGAAAGACAGATTAATCATAGTATTGAGATTGTTCCTCGCATCTTCTCTTCCTAATACTTCAATGTATAGACAATCAATACTGCAAATGGAAGAAATTAAAAAGCAAATTCAAGAATTGTTGACTAAAGGGTTCATCAAACCCAGTACTTCCCCTTGTGCTTCTCCTATCTTGCTTGTATTGAAAAAGGATGGCACACGAAGATTATGCATTGATTTTAGGGCACTCAATAAGATTACAATCAAGAATCGTTATCCACTTCCTCGCATTGATGATCTTTTGGACCAATTGCAATGTGCAAAATTCTTCTCCAAAATTGATCTCAAAAGTGGGTATCATCAGGTGAGAATTCAAGTAGAAGACATTTGGAAAAAAGCATTTAAGACCAAAATGGGACTCTTTGAATGGCTTGTCATGCCCTTTGGCCTTACAAATGCTCCAGCTACATTCATGCGGTTGATGAATGAAGTATTCAGAGATTGTTTGGATCAATTTGTAATCATCTATTTGGATGAAATTCTTATATAGTCTTCTACTTGGGAGAATCATTTAGAACACTTAGAAATAGTTCTTCAAACTCTTCGGAAGAACCAATTGTATGCAAATTTTCCTAAGTGTTCATTTGGGCAAACATTCATTGCCTATCTTGGGTTTGTAATTAGTGAAAAAGGTGTGCAAGTAGATCCTTCCAAAGTTGAAGTTATCTTCTCTTGGCCAACTCCTACTTCAATCCACGGAGTTAAGGAGTTTTCTTGGACTTGCTAATTTCTATCGCAAGTTCATTGGAGGATATTCTTCTATTGCTGCACCTTTACAATATTTGACAAAGATCAAAGTTCAGTTTCAGTGGACAAAGGATCAACAAAAAGCCTTTGACATATTGAAACACAAATTGAGTACTGCACCAGTTCTTGTTCTTCCTTATTTGTCCCAACCATTTGAGATAAAAAATAATGCTTCACAAGTTGCACTTGGAGCTGAGCTCATGCAGAATGGCCATCCAGTGGCCTACCATTTAGAAACATTTTCGGAGGCCAAGAAGAACTATTCTACATATGATAAGGAGTTCTATGCTTTGGTTCAAGCAATCAGGTATTGGAGGCATTATCTCTTGGGAAAAGAAACAATTGTTCATACAGATCACATGCCCCTTAAGTTTCTTCAATCTCAAACAAAAATTGAGGAAGCTAGGCACATGAAATGGGCATCATACTTGCAACAATTCCATTTGGTAATCAAGTACAAGAAAGGACGAAACAATGTAGTGGCTGATTGTTTGAGTCGTCCTCCTTCTACTCTTGTTTTGACAATTGTCACCACTTCCCATATTGGCTTCCAAAATTGGCCTACACAGTATCATATGGATCCAGATTTTGGCAAAGTTTTCCACCAACTTTCCAATCCTTCTTCAAATTTGAGAGCTCTTCAGGACTTTCATATTCAAGATGGAATGTTGTACAAATTGGACAAACTTTGTGTTCCTCATGGGAATAGGGAGTCTCTTCCGAAGGAGGCTCATTCCACACTCTATGGGGGACATTTTGGTAGGCAGAAAACTCTTCATCATCTTCAGCGGTTTTTCTTTTGGCCATACATGCAAAGAGATGTTCTTCGCTTCTTGCGATAATGTGCAGTCTGTAATTGCTCCAAATTAGCTAATAGAACATTGGGAATGAGCATGCCTTTGTTCATTCCTTCTCGATCATGGGAAAGCATTTCCATGGATCTCTTGAGCGATTTTCCAATGACAGTACGCAAGCACGATTGTGTCTTTGTTGTGGTGGATAGATTCAGCAAAATGGCCAAATTCATTCCTTGTCGCAAGACAAGTACTGCACAGGATCTTGCCCAACTCTTATTTGAGGTGGTATGGCATTCTTTTGGTCTTCCTACTAGCATTGTCTCTGATTGTGACTCGCGCTTTGTGGGTCACTTTTGGCTATCACTTTGGAAGATTTTGGGAGTATCTCTTAACTTCTCTACTGCTTATCATCCATAATCCGATGGGCAGACAAAGGTCGTTAATCGTACTCTAGTGTAGAGTTTGAGGATTTACCATCATTCCACTCTAGCCAAGTGGGACTTAAGCCTCACTCACATTGAGCATGCCTACAACAAGGCCATCCAAAGTTCTATCGGGCACTCTCCATTTGAAGTGTGTTTTGGTTTTCAACCACTTGCTCCTTATGAGTTACCTTTGTCTTTGCCTTATTCATCCACAATGCACATTTAGAAGGAACAAGACAAGGCCAACTCTTTTGTACAACATTTGCAGAGTCTTCAAGCCAAAGTGGTTCAAATTCTTCAGAAGACTTAGCAAAAGCAAAAACAATAGATGGACAAGCATCGCACACCTCATTCCTTTCAAGTTGGTGACAAAGTATGGTTTCATCTTGACAAACGACGATTTGTAGATAAGGCACATAGCAAAATCAAGCCTCTTCGTTATGGGACTTATACTATTCTTCAACAAATCTCTGAGAATACCTTTCGCTTGGACCTTCCAGCACATCTTGGCATTCACGATGTTGTCAATGTTGATCTTTTAAAACCATACTATGATTCCACATTGGAGATAGTTCCAACCATTATACATCCCGTTGATGTGGTTCCTGATGCTCAGCTTCCGCTTGACGCCGATACAGTCTTTGATACGAAGACTCAACAAACACGCCAAGGTGTTTCTACTTCATATCTTGTGGCCCGACGAGGCCAATTTCCACATCAGGCTCGTTGGATTTTTGCTCACATTCTATCCCGGGATTTTCCCTCTTTGTTAAAAGCATTGGAGTCCAATGCTTCTTTTGTTGGGACGAATGATGAGGAATCTTAGACCTAGGGGCTAATTTATTTTTAGACCTAGGATATTGTAATTAGGACTTAGTCTGCAAAATAATCAACGTGAGTTGTTTTTTTCCTCCGTTGAATGGTCTAGGTCTAGGTGTTTTTGTTTTCAAAATTATAGGGCTTACATATTTAGCCTTTCCGAATTTGTGTACGTAAATCCTTGGAGCAGTTCATGATTTCTAGGATTACGGTTTTCCTTTTGGGCTTATTTAAGTCCTATGTTTTTTTTAATAATATTCAGCTTCATTTTATTCCATATCAATATATCATTCATCATTTTTATTTTGTCCAAGCCATCCAAGCGAACCTCGTATCTAGTATGTTATTCTATAAACTTGGTGATTGTAGTGATGATAATCCATGCAATCCAGTAAGATGAATAATGTACAATAAGGACACTTTCTCATGATCATAATAAATTATCTCATCATAAAAAAACACAATCACATTTGGCACCTCACATCTTGAATGCAACCTTGCCAAGAATAATTTGCTCGCAATCAATCATTAATGTCCTTGTCTGTGGGGAAAGAAAACATAAATAAATCAAAATCTCAAACACTCATTCATTTGACAATAGTCAAAGTATAGGACATGTCGGTAGGTTGATTGGTTCCATGATGGAATTGATGAAGAAATTTCTATAGTCACTATCCCACCCCTATGATTGACTTAGTCATCATGCATATTTTATACATTGCATACTCAATGATGCCATTGTGGCAGCTTATTCAACAAGCATCGAATCATCCCAAAATTTGGGACAACTGATGAGGCCTGAAAATGCCTCATTTTTACACTATGTTTGACATATAAAAAATTGTCATATTATTAAGTTAAATGCCAAATAGTTGATTAGAATATATATTTGTTAAGTGTTTGCATGATTTTATGTTAGGATCATTATATCTCTGTTTTTGACTATTTTCAGCATTTTGTGACTGCTTTTGCTTGATTAAGTAGCAAATAAAAATATGCATTTCAAACAGCCAAATGTGGTATGCTGATATCCATTAAATTCACAATGGTTTATGAATGTTTTCCTGCCCTTCAACTTGTTTGAAGTCCACATTGAAGCCAAATTATTAGGACTGTCATAAATCTGAAAATCTGAAAAAAATAGCCATATAAAAATCAGCAAGCTGTCACTTTATAGGAACACCTTGAAGTTGTCAAGCAAAGCATGAGGATATGGATGGAATGAGTTCAGAAGGACTACAGAAGACATCTGACCTATTTAGAAGCATTCCCACATGGTCTAAATAGGCAGCAACATGGTATAACAGAGCAGGGACAATTGTGCAACACTATTGCACTATTTCAGCATGGTTACTTGGTGAATGAAGTGTATAAATTCAGTAGCAACTTGATGTACTCCTTCATGTTGATATTTGAATAATTTTTCCATGTTCTAATTTGTTTGAATTTGCAAGAAATACCAATATTTTACAACTGTGCAGTAGAGTTGGAAAATGCAGTAATTTACCATGTAAATTCCAGCAAGCTACCAATGAATGGCAAGGCATGGAATTCACACATGGAGAGAGATGAAGGCTATTGCAATCTGATCCTAAGAGCTAACCCACCTGAGAAATGCAGATGAAATCACTTGAAGAGCACATAGTTGTTCATTCTGAAGATCTTCGAAATGAGCAGACATCTTCGGAATGAGAAATACAGTCTCTTCGAAATGAGCGGACATCTTCGGAATGAGAAATACAGTCTCTTCGGAATGAGCCACTTATCTTCGAAATGAGAACAGAAAGTGCTTTTTGACTTGTTGACTGATTTTTGATGATGGAAAAAGGGAAAGAAGGTTGAAAAGGTTAAAGGAAAATATCTCCCATCTGACTTTGTCGTCCTTGCCGTCCAAAGCCACCATTCATGGAAAAGATCAATTTTGATCCTCTTCTAGGATAAACCCAAAAAAACTACAACATAATAGAAAGTTGTTTGCAAGATAGAAATGGCATATTCTGAAGTGGAGAAAGATGTGTGAGATATTTCTAGACTCCTCCCACGTACTCCCACCACTGAAGATGCTTTCTAAGGGCCAATGACTACTACTGCAACACAAACTGTCCAGATTTGCATTTATTTCAGATCCAGAATTATTGGCAAATCACTGTAAAGTAGCACATAGGCTGATTTGAGCATGGGATATGTTGTAAATATTTATATAAATAACACAGCTCCCTCCTTGGTTGAGCCAGTTAGGAATTAGAATAGAGGAGAGTTTTCAATAGCAGCAATTAGGACTGTACAGTAATTTTCTGTAACAGTTTTCAGCATGTTTTATCATCAATAAAAGTGCAGTTATTTTATCATTTTTTGTTCTGAGTGTTAATTAGTTAAGGAGTGCTTTTCACCTCCTTCTAGATCAGGAAGTATGGGCCCACTTTCAGATCTAGAAGGAGGATTTTTATGGCAGGTTTTAATCTATAATTTTGCTGCAGCAGAATTAATAGATTGCTTGTCAAGTTTACTTTTCTTGTTTTAATTTTGTATTATGTTATTTATGTTTTCTATTATGTTTGTGTACAACATTTATGTGTGTGTCAGCTGACAAATTATATTAAGCATTTTTCCTTTGCTTTCCATGTTTTCTCTACTTTTTATGTTTAGCAACTTTCCATTTTCAGCATATTTCATTTTGTTATCAATTCCTGTAGCAGAAGCTTGACGACCTTTTGTGGCAGGACATTGATAGGTGTTTTTAGCATAAGTTTCATTTACAAGTATCATTTCAATTTTGCAAGTGTAATTTAGGATTTCATTTAGCAACATTTCAATTTAGCAATTTCAATTTTGCAAAAGTAGATTAGATTTTAATTCAACAATTTCAATTCATGCAATTGTAGTTAATTGTTAATTTTTTCAATTTAGAATTAGTTTTTATTTCTTGTAAGTTTCCATTCTATAGATTAGGTTTAGTGTGACACCAAAAGGCTAAACCCAATCTATCTCACCCAATAAATGCTTGAAATCTGAATGCTTGAATTGTACTCTGCCCTAACCTTCTATCGTAGACAACCTTGGACACCACCCCGGATTGATAAGATCTTTGAGATTAAATGATGAGACTTAATGACACTCATCATTTTGGCACCGTTTCTAGGGATCATGGTGTTGTTAGAGGGTAAAAGTAGTCAAATAATTATTAATTATGCTAAGTTATGAAGTTTAGAGTAAAATCTGAATGTAATAACTGGTATAAATAATAATTATTGATAATTGCATTTCAGTCCATTTAGAAAATAAGCAACCATAGGGAGGTGATCTTCACACTTGGGGGTTAAATTGCCTATGTTTGAAATTCTTGATAAAAATTGAAAGAATTCATCATCCTCATTATCAAGAAACATAAGATCTCTTAAAATATTTAGAAGAGCCATCTGCTAGTACTGCCCTTTTTATATCCATATCATCAGGGTAGTATAAACAAATTTGTACTAGGTGTTGGGAAAGATATCATGGTAGATATACAAGACTATCCCTTGAACAAAATAGCCATATCAGCTACCTGTAGCATTTGTTCACAGGGACATATCATTGATGAATGCCATTTACTTCCACAACTTAGAGATGCAAAATTTGTTGCCTAGTCTGAATTCTTCTCAAAGAGAGATCCCAACAACAACAAACAGGGCAAGTAAATCAACCACCACCTTCAGCCCAACCTGTGGCCAATATGAATAATACAGGACAGGCAACCCCTGTCTATGTAAGCTGAATCTATTAAAAAAAAAATCACAAAAACTTTTGCACAATCAAAATAGGAGTTTACAACTTAATGATGATCCTAGAGTTTTCCATTATTACTTAAATATTGTTAGGATTTTACCATGCTAAACCGCAACCTAGCAATTCTTAGCCTACACAGACAATAGTTGATCTCATTAGAGGTGATCCTACCTGACAAGTAGTTGATCTGCTAAAGTTGTACACTTCTTGTCTTATTGTGCAAACCAAAAATATTTTTTTTTAGCCCAACCTTGTGATCGATCTGAATAATACAGGATAGGCAACCCCTGTCTATGTAGCTGAATCTGGTATAAAAAAACCTGCAGGAAATGTTATTGACTTCAACAACATCCAACTGTGCTCAAACAAGAACTTACCTGAGCTTGAAGAGACAAAAATCAATGGAGATACACAGAAAACCTTTAGTCCAAACACACAAAAATTAGCCTTGGATAAAGGAGAAAAACTAGAAAAACTGCACATAGAAAATTTACTTCCATTGAACTCCTTAGTAAGAAATTACAAAGGGGTAAATTCTGTCCTCCTAGGAATGAAACAAATTGAAGTGCAGCCAAGAAAATTCTTGAACATTATTAGTTGGCTGACTTATAAACAAAAAGCAAAATTGTTGCTATTTTGAAACAATATTTCAATCCCTTTACATGGAATTACAAGGGTATATCAAGATTTTATCTTGATGTAAGCACTTAACATCTTTTGGGAATTGGTATTTAATTGTTTCAAGAATAGATTGACAAGATTTTGTAGACTAGGAGGCATGGACAACACTTGATTGAAGAAGTTTTCAGATATGGAGCAGTGCTTCTTTCTCCCATTGGTAATTCATGGAGGATGTTAGTGGTGAATGGACATTGCCTTCGGGTATACCATGCACCATTAACTAAGGAGGAGTTCTTGAAGGAGATTCCATTGGATGTACACATAATGGAAGAGAATTTCTCTTCAATATCAGATTCAGAGTGATGATAAAAAGTTTGACAAAAAGAAAAAAATACAAGAAAAGCAAAAAGAAGAATAGTCTTGTTTGTGAACTTCCTTCTTGGGTACAAGCAAGACAAGAAAAATTGAAAAAAAAAAAAGAAAAAGAGATTTTGCAGCAAAGGCATGTCCCACAAAATGGGGATACATGAGGATAAGCATCAATTTCAGCAAGGAAGAGGAACAATGGAGCCAATACTTCATTTCCAGCACTAAGGAGGCAATTATGATGTATGAAGATTCTTACTGCTCATCTAGAAAGGAAGGTTGCATCAATGTTGCAGGTTTCAACAGAAAGAGATGGTGTTTTCATACAACAATTGACATGTTTTTGCAGAATAAGGATTGGTCTTATCCAAATAAGAGTGAGAGATGTTCTCTCTCATTGAAGCACTTGAAAAAAAAAGGGACAGAAGTTGGTTGAAAACCAGAAATGGCAGCCTCTTCTGATGAAAAAAATGAAAAAAAAAGATGAAAAAAATGAAAAAAAGGAAGGAAAAAAATGAATAATTCAGTAGTGAAAACCTTCTTGGAGGCGCTACTGAGTTGGCTTGCATGAAAACCAATTTTTCGGCATGCATTGCCTTGTTGATCTACCCATCATTATTCCACCATTGTACAAATCTCACACTGCACATGTGTTATTTTTATGTTTTTAGATAGCCTGCTAACAATCATCAGAAGCAGCTTGTAAGGTGCATGATTAATTTTCAGGACAGTAAGGTATGCGTTTCTTGCATTTAAGTCATAGTAAGCATTTAGCATTTAATGTATGATAATCGGTATTTGGCATAAACTATTCATACAATATTGGTAAGTTGAAAATGGAACATGATCAAAATGTCAAGAAACACCCCCTTTTGCCCTTAGTTGCATGAGAATTTCAAAACTGTACAAAAACCTAATTTTGGGACAGACATGGCATAAATTCTATCTCAATTAGTAGGGCAAGTTTCAGAAGTAGGACTGCAAGTTTATCTCATAATTGTCTGATAAATTGAAGGAGGATAATCAGCAAAATGCACCTGAAGGTTCTATTTTAGTACTACTGGAATAAAACAACAACATACAAAACAAAGAATAACATCTAAACAAAAGGATGAAGAAGGGATTTTTGATGTTATGGAAGGCTTATACACTCTAGAGATGGGCCCATAATAGAATCTATAGCTAACTTTTGCATAGGAGGTCATTTCTGCATTTTTTGATGCATCTTCGAAATGAACAGTCATATCTTCGAAATGAACATGCATATCTTCGGAATGAGCAGGATATCTTCGAAATGAGCAGAAACTGCACCAGAATTGCTGAAAATGCTACAGAATAGCAAAAAGAGTAGGGTACATCAAATATTGAGGTTTATAAGGCTCTACCACAAGTAAGTACATCCCTCAAGCATTTCAAAATCAAAATTTTATCAATTTTGTTCAAAAGGTGCAAACAATAGAAATAGGCATTCAGGCTGAAATGTTGTTAAGAACAGAAAATTTCACCAGTAGTAGTGCATCTGCCAAATATGGTTCCACAATAAGGCTATTGCAAGATGAATCACATGATACCAAGCCTTTAAGAGGTACCTTGCAACACTAAAACTTGTAGAAGGGCAGAAAAAGAGTTAAAATTGCAGTAGTTGCAGAAATTGCAATATTGAAGGATGAAAGTGCAGAAGTTAAAAAGTTGCAAGTTGCAAATGAAAAAAAAAAGATATGCAAGAAAAGAAAAAAAAATAGAATAAAAAAAATTGAAAAAAAATTGATTGAAAACTTTTTTTTGCAAGGTTGTAGAAAAGTGAAATACCTGTGCTTAAATTAAAAAATGCTTGGTGTAGTGCAGCAAGGAGAAATTTCTCAGGTAGCAGGTGGCAAAGGATGTTTTTCACAAGGATAAAACCAGCATATTACTATGGCCTACTAGGATGCATGAGGGCATGCATCAGTTCAAGCTGGGGGGATGATGAGGCCTGAAAATGCCTCATTTTTACACTATGTTTGACATATAAAAAACTGTCATATTATTAAGTTAAATGCCAAATAGTTGATTAGAATATATATTTGTTAAGTGTTTGCATGATTTTATGTTAGGATCATTATATCTCTATTTTTGACTATTTTCAGCATTTTGTGACTGCTTTTGCTTGATTAAGTAGCAAATAAAAATATGCATTTCAAATAGCCAAATGTGGTATGCTGATATCCATTAAATTCACAATGGTTTATGAATGTTTTCCTACCCTTCAACTTGTTTGAAGTCCACATTGAAGCCAAATTATTAGGACTGTCATAAATCTGAAAATCTGAAAAAAAAGCCATATAAAAATCAGCAAGCTGTCACTTTATAGGAACACCTTGAAGTTGTCAAGCAAAGCATGAGGATATGGATGGAATGAGTTCAGAAGGACTACAGAAGACATCTGACCTATTTAGAAGCATTCCCACATGGTCTAAATAGGCAGCAACAGGGTATAACAGAGCAAGGACAATTGTGCAGCACTATTGCACTATTTCAGCATGGTTACTTGGTGAATGAAGTGTATAAATTCAGTAGCAACTTGATGTACTCCTTCATGTTGATATTTGAATAATTTTTCCATGTTCTAATTTGTTTGAATTTGCAAGAAATACCAATATTTTACAACTGTGCAGCAGAGTTGGAAAATGCAGTAATTTACCATGTAAATTCCAACAAGCTACCAATGAATGGCAAGGCATGGAATTCACACATGGAGAGAGATGAAGGCTATTGCAATCTGATCCTAAGAGCTAACCCACCTGAGAAATGCAGATGAAATCACTTGAAGAGCACACAGTTGTTCATTCCGAAGATCTTCGAAATGAGCAGACATCTTCGAAATGAGAAATACAGTCTCTTCGGAATGAGCGGACATCTTCGAAATGAGAAATACAGTCTCTTCGAAATGAGCCACTTATCTTCGAAATGAGAACAGAAAGTGCTTTTTGACTTTTTGACTGATTTTTGATGATGGAAAAAGGGAAAGAAGGTTGAAAAGGTTAAAGGAAAATATCTCCCATCTGACTTTGTCGTCCTTGCCATCCAAAGCCACCATTCATGGAAAAGATCAATTTTGATCCTCTTCTAGGATAAACCCAGAAAAAACTGCAGCATAATAGAAAGTTGTTTGCAAGATAGAAATGGCATATTCTGAAGTGGAGAAATATGTGTGAGATATTTCTAGACTCCTCCCATGTACTCCCACCACTGAAGATGCTTTCTAAGGGCCAATGACTACTACTGCAACACAAACTGTCCAGATTTGCATTTATTTCAGATCCAAAATTATTGGCAAATCACTGTAAAGTAGCACATAGGCTGATTTGAGCATGGGATATGTTGTAAATATTTATATAAATAACACAGCTCCCTCCTTGGTTGAGCCAGTTAGGAATTAGAATAGAGGAGAGTTTTCAATAGCAGCAATTAGGACTGTACAGTAATTTTTTGTAACAATTTTCAGCATGTTTTGTCATCAATAAAAGTGCAGTTATTTTATCATTTTCTGTTCCGAGTGTTAATTAGTTAAGGAGTGCTTTTCACCTCCTTCTAGATCAGGAAGTATGGGCCCACTTTCAGATCTAGAAGGAGGATTTTTATGGCAGGTTTTAATCTATAATTTTGCTACAGCAGAATTAATAGATTACTTGTCAAGTTTACTTTTCTTGTTTTAATTTTGTATAATGTTATTTATGTTTTCTATTATGTTTGTGTACAACATTTGTGTGTGTGTCAGCTGACAAATTATATTAAGCATTTTTCCTTTGCTTTCCATGTTTTCCCTGCTTTCTATTTTAGCAACTTTCCATTTTCAGCATATTTCATTTTGTTGTCAATTCCTGTAGCGAAGCTTGACGACCTTTTGTGGCAGGGCATTGACAAGTGTTTTTAGCATAAGTTTCATTTACAAGTATCAGGTGTTCAATTTTGCAAGTGTAATTTAGGATTTCATTTCAGCAACATTTCAATTTAGCAATTTCAATTCTGTTATTTCAATTCTGCAAAAGTAGATTAGATTTCAATTCAGCAATTTCAATTCATGCAATTGTAGTTAATTGTTAAATTCTGCAACTTAGAATTAGTTTTCAATTCTTGTAAGTTTCCATTCTGTAGATTAGGTTTAGTGTGACACCAAAAGGCTAAACCAACATCTGCTTCACCCAATAAATGCTTGAAATCTGAATGCTTGAATTGTACTCTGCCCTAGCCTTCTATCGTAGACAGCCTTGGACACCACCCCGGATTGATAAGATCATTGAGATTAAATGATGAGACTCAACGACACTCATCAACAACCATGTTACATTATAATTTTCCCATGATGGGATACATCTCACGTGATCATAAAATCTACACTAGAAAAATACCCCTCAATCATTGGGGCAAAAACGGTATCATATTTTACATCATTCATATCATCCACAATCATTTGCATTTCACTTCATTCATTCATCAATTGTACAAATTCACTACATCATTCATTTTTAATTGGCTTGTGAGATACATTCGTAACTCATTCACCAATGAAGGTGGTAAGCTACAAAAAATCCAAAAAAATTTATTTATTCTTTTGTCTTCAACATCAGTGCACAAATCCAACAACAAAGAGAAGCTGCTTCTATGCCTATAGCCCAAGCAGGTGTCTCATATTTTTGCACCACATTGTGTTTCAAAAAAAATGGTACAAAAAGGGGGTATCTGTAGACACCAAATCGCAACCACTAAACCTCCATCCTAACCATCCCACCACCCACTTGTCTTCCATTCCACCTTCCTGCCATTTCCTAGCCTAATTGGGGTTATTTTAATATTATTTTATAATATTTTATATTTTATATAATATTTTATTATATTTTAATATATTTATTATAAAAAATATATAAATAAACTCAATTAACCTTAGTCATCCGATTTCATTTAATCTCCACCATACATTTTCATTAATCCATGTCACATTCAAAAAGTAATCTCAACCCTAGGATATGACTTAATCTTAGCCACACGATCAAAAGTGCAAGGCTAAAACCCTAAGAAAACCCTAGGTTGGATTATAAATAGGGTATTTTGCAAATGCTCAAACATTGGAACCTTAAGATTAAGAGATATACTTGGAGAAGCATTTTTTGATGCCCTAGTGAAGCGAAGATATAGAGAATTGAAGATCTGATACCCTAGCTAAGCCAAAAATACTTCTACCATTCTAGCCATCATCCATCCATCCTCGCTCGCCACCATAGTCATATTCCATCCACCACCTCCGTCACCATCCTTCCTGATCTATTTCTACAGATCTGCCCTACCCTGCGAGCACTGTGCTGAGCTTGTGAAGCTTGCTGTAGAGTTTGCCAAGCGCCCACCAGATCTTGCCCTGTCTGCAAGTGCACACCAAAGCTTACCAAGCTTGCTACAGAGCCTACCTAGCGCCTTATAGAGCTTGCAATAGTCCCAGGTGTGAACCAGAGCTTGCGAAGCTCACATCAGAGCTTGTTGTGATATTGAAACGAAGATCTGAATATACTACACCACAAAATCTGCAACAACAAAGCAAGTTATAATTAGTATTGTTTTATTTTATTTATTCATTGGTTTGGCATACATTTTAAATTGATTCTTAAGCTAGGGTTTTGTTAATGTGTGAGGGTCTCACATTGTGGAGCCCTCACAGGTATTACTGATGCTCTTGTGTTTTGTTTTGCATGCAAATATATGAATTAAACATATTCTTTGATGACTATTGAAGTTGGAGTGGCGCCACATTGGATATTCAAATCCCACTCAACCTGTTGGGATCAAGAACACACTCAGATCTGAAGACACTTATGTTATATCTAACTAGGGTTTCAGAGAACCCTAGTTCCGTTGTAAATTATTGTATCAAATATTTGCATTGGATACTGATTGTAACAAAGGAGTCTATTGGCCCCCCCATTGAATACATATTTCTTTTGTGCAATATATTTTGTATCATTGATTTATTTGATTATGCCATTTTATTTTCAAGTGTCGTGTCTTTGCATCCACAGATGGCAAATACTTTTATCCAAAGAAAAGGTCCAAGAAAAAAAATTATAACATTTAAATCTATGGAGATTTAAATAATTATAATAATTATAAATTAAAAGGGCCCAAAGGTTAAAATATAAATTATAATATTTAAATCTACCTTAGATTTAAATTATTATAATATTTTTAAAAATTTTAGATGGCGCAAAATTTTGAATTGGCATGAAGGCATTTTCAAAGCTTAGCCGACATCCAAAGTCAAAGGGTAAAAGTGTATAAAAGGGTTAATGTTTTGCAAATCCAAAGTGAGTGATTACCGCAAAAATTTATATTTGATATTTGTTATTCATTTGAAAAGTGGTGGAAGCAAATAAGAGCTTTTGCAAATTTTGAGGAAAGAACGTAGTCAAGACAAAGGGTGCTTGATTCCATCCAATGTGGGTGGATAACCTAGTTGGCAAGCTTGGCTTGCAGAGCACGTTGCAGGCGACAGGTTCAGTGTTTAAATCATGGGGATTATTTTTGCTTGGTTGAAGGTTGTGCACTAGTTTTAGTGAAGAAGAAGGAGCACATGCTCCTTTGTGCTTATGTAGGCAGTTAGCCCACACAGTGTCTGCCCTTGTGTTAGGGCATGAGGCCAGCGAGGAGTTGTGGGTTCGAGTAGCAGCGAAAGTGCTTGGGGTAAAGTTGTTTTATAAGGTATGCTATGATGCTTGACTTTGGAAGTTATAACGGTTAATTAATTCTTAGTATCTTGAGGTGAGTTTACTAGGGATCCATAAGGATAATAAATTGATATAATTTTTTATTTAAAAAGGGGTGGAAATTAAAATTCAGATTGCTAGTGCCTTGTTGATACATGAGATGAAGTGATATTTTATTGGTCTTATTGAAATTTTAAAAGTGCATTATTTTCATAAGAAGGAGGTATAAGATGTATATGAGAAATTTATGTGTGTAATTTTTGGTTTGTTTTGTTGAGTATTGTCATGCAAGAATAGGAGTAATAAGGTGTTATAGTGGTTTGATATTTTATTGTAATTTTTTGTATGGTGAAATATCTTCTGAGAAGGAAATTCATATGGATGTTTTGAGAAAGTATTTTGATATCTAACTCTTGAAGTGTCACTAGAAATATCAATGTTTTGTGAGACAAATTTAGAAGACATATCTCATAGGAGGAATTAGGAGGTATCGACACATAATTCCTTGTTTAAAGTGTTTTGTTGAAGTGAATGTTTTGGAACATAAGGTGGAGATAAAATGATTATTTGATAAGCATTGTTGGAATATTTGAATTATAATTTGTACTTCATTACCGAATGATTGTGGAAATATTTGGGTTAGAGTTTGAGAACAAGTGTGCTTCCATTGTTGAAAGAGTTTGAGACATTTGTGCTAGAGATTGTAAACCACTTGTGATATGTTTGAAGATAAGTTTTTGTATCTTTATTTAACCTTTTTGAGCATGTGATATGAGAATTTATAATAATGTATTAGAGCAATATTGAACATAGATTATGAGTAGATTAGAGGTAGATTTTAAGTAGGGTTGAGCTAGATTGTGAGCAGGTTAGAGATAAATTTTGAGCAAGTTTGAGGCAGATTGTGACCAGGTTAGAGATAAATTATGAGCAAGTTTAAGGCAGATTATGACCAAGTTAGAGACATATTTTGAGTAGGTTTGAGGCAGATTGTAAGTAGGTTAGAGGTAGAATTGTGATCAGGTTAGACGCAGACTTGTAAGTAGGTTTAAAATAGTGTTATGAGTAGATTTATGAGTATATTTGATCAAAGTTGAGTAGAGCATAGGAGATAGATTTCTTCTATGGAGAGAGATCAACAAACTAAAGTCGAGGAGATAGATTTATCTTGTGGAGAGGAATTCATAAACTAGAGCAGTGGGGACAAAGGTCTCCTATGGAGAGAGATCCACAAACCAGAGCATAAGGGGATTGTTGTCTCCTTTGGACAAAAGTCCATAAACATTGTAATAGGGATTGGATTCCCATAAGATTCATTGATATAAATTTATAAGGAATATTTTATCTGTAGAGTAGTGTATCGCCCAAATTTTTTGCACCCTTACCTTCAGGCTAAAGGATCCGTACCCGAAAGGGGGGTGAGAAAAGGATGGAACAATACCTCGGATGAAGAGGCCCTTTGAATGTCGCGCCTCTTGGGGAAGGGGTATAAAGGTGATTTTTTGACGGATGGTGGGGTTCACCAAGAAACTTTGAGTGGCAGTTTCCATGCCTAGGTTGAGAATGGGTTTTGATTTGTTCGTTTTATGTTCAATCATTCAGATTCCTAGGTTGGCCAAAATGAAGCTAAGCTATTCTATATGAAGATTCTGATTTATATGAAAACATAAGACATAAATGAATCCTAATATGATTGAATACAAAGAATATATAAAATGGAGAAGAGTACACCTAATTTTTGATGTCTGATGAAGATTCTGAAGCTTGTAGGAGTCTAGATCGTCCCAAATATGACATGATCATTTGTAATTGTACAAAATCGTCCCAAATCATAGGAGATCATCCGAGATCACCCAAGATCATTAGCGACCTAACGAATTCGTTAGGCGAATTCGTCAGAAACCTGCAATCAAGAAAACAGACACCAAAAACCAAAAATACAATTGCAAGAATGATGCAAAATGATAGAAATAAGAGTATAGATGTTTGAATGATAAATCTAGATATCAAATTAAATGAAATGCGCTATTTTGGAAACTTATTTTGAATTTTATCATGTAATTATGCTAAATGAGGTGAACTCCAAGATGCAAGACATAAGTAAATTAATATAATGCAACAATAAATAAGGATAATGAGGTAGAGAATGCAAACTCAGGTCTCTGATTGCCCCCAATCTGAATTGTAGACCGGATCATCTGTAATCATACAAGATCATCGTTGATATTGACAAGATCATCTAGAATTGTAATTGAATCACCTACGACAATCCGAGCTACCTCCAGTTGAAACACAATGAAATCCTACAAAAAAACTTGAAAACACAAGTGCGAATGACAACAAAAACTCAAATTGTAGGGAGATAATCAGTCAGGCAGCCAGGTAGGGAGTCAGGGAGGGAATCAGGGGGATAAACTGGAAAAATCTTAGTTTATATAGGATTAGGGGGAGGTTAGGAGGTTAGGGATCATCCCAATATGGGAGATCCTCAATGTGGGAATCTCCAACCGTGCAGACACGCTTCTGCCCAAGTTGGAGAGGTCATTGGAATAGAAGCTAATTACAAAACTTTAGTTTTGGGATGAAATTGTCTGGACGTTCTATTCTAGACGAATTCGTTTGATTTGGGATGATATCGTCAGATCGGCGACGATATCGTCCAATGGTCAAACAACCTCTAAAAATGGCACAAAAAATGAGGTAAGCGGTTAACGAGCGGTTTCGGGGTTTAAAATTCAAATTTCTACTTTTTACTGATGGTTTAACTGTGCCAATTTTAGGGTGCTACATTTTGCCCCCTCTTTAGCGCATTTTATAAAAAAAATTGCATTAAAGATGATTTCTTCATGCTTTACGAGAAAGCAAAAATTTATTTCTTTTTTTAGACGACGATTCTAGGTCGAAACATACGACTATTTGCTATGGTGCCGCCTCCGAGTTTTACCAAAATAAAACGTTTGAGGTAAAAGCGTGGAAAAGTAAAAATTAAAAAAAATGTGGTTTTGAATAAAAATAAGCAAAAATAGGGTAAAACCCTAATTCATTTTTACTGTTCACTTTCGTTATTTTAGAGCTCTACAGGCGAAATGGTGGAAACGACACACAGATTGATAGAGGTCTGACGCAGGTTGTGGATAAGGATCTAAACCTAGTTTTACTATGTTTTTAACTTGATTTACTTAATTTTTTGACTTGAATTTTAATTTTTTTGGGCATCACGACCATTTTTAAGCCACAGACGAAATCGTCTCTATATTGTCGATTTCATCTAGGGACGAAATCAGAGAAATAGGGGCGATCCCGTCCAATAAGGGGCAATCCCCAAATTGAAGAACATAGATGATTTCATCCTATTAAGGATGATTTTATCTAAATTTGGTACGATATCGTCCAATAATGGGAAATATCAACTTTTATGGGATGATTTGATTTTAATTGATTTTTTTAATGATTATGTACTAATGATTTTTGTTGTTTTATTGCTTATTTTGCAGAGGGGATTGCTAAATATTTGAGAGTGGAAATAAGGCGGTCTAAGAGATGATTTGGCCATGCTCGATCAGGCCGAGTGAGACAGATTGGTAGAGGTAGGACTGCAGCATGTGGTAGAGATGCCACAAATTCTTATAGACATGGGGCTACTAACAGCCCTAGCAAAGAGATGGTATTCGAAGTCGTCCTACTTTCAGCTACTAATAGGGGAGATGACTCCCACTCTAGAGGATGTATGGAGGATCTTGATGATCCCCATACATGGTAGATTCATGATACCTTCGGCCAATCAGGGCCACACCATGATAAGATTGTGTGTGGACCCAAGCTTCACCCTGGAGAAGGGCAAAGTGAACATCGAGGTATTAAGGGGGATGCCTAGGGCATCTCGGTTGATCCAAGTTTTGGTATGGGTGGTGGGTGGCCTTCTTATATGCCACCAAAGTGGATGTAGATTACCATGGCTGCTTGTAGATGTGGTCTGTGACATGAGAGACCATGAATACATGTTTGCTTGGGGTAGCTTTGTACTATACCGCTTGTATAGGATCCTTTACGAGGTTGTATACAAGGGGGGTCGATGTATGGTGTTGACATCACTTCTACAAGTTTGGTGCTAGGAGCACATTGTGATGCAAAGGTCGATAGGGCTTCCACTAACAGGAGTTGATTAGGAGAGACCACGGGTTTTCTATTGCTGGCTCCAAAGAGAGTCATAGTGGCGGATAGATCTGTTGACATCCTGGAGGTTGTTGGATGACCTCACCCTAGATTGGATCACTTGGAGACCATGGAGAGAGCATCTAGGATGGGCAAAGGATGGACAGGAGTTGGCTCACATTAGGCAAGTTATATTATTGAGGATAGAGTAGGGAGAGGTAGAGCTCCACTGCTACGACTAAGTTTTGAGGCAGTTCGGTCTATAGTAGGGGATCCCTAGTCTTAGGGATTATGAGTACTCCCAAACTATGTGGGATAGTACCACATTGAGCGGGGCTCTAGACATGTAGTGGTTTTGGAGTCAGGATGCTGATGATGCCCCCATTCAGCCAGTGGATGGAGATGATGCAGGGATAGCAAACAAGTATGACGCCTGGTATGTAGGCATCCAACCTCCTTGGATGATGAGGGTACAAGGTCTGATGCACACTTTAGTGCAATGAATGGAGAGGTGGTGCAAGGATGCCATCGATGCAGTGAGGGGTTGTAGATGGAGGGATCAGTGATGACCTCCTTAGGAGAGACACCAGAGAGTACCATAGCGAAGAGACAACAATAGTCAAAGAGGAGAGAGGAGAGGAGAGATAGACTCCCTCCTCAATAGAGAGATAGGCCACCATCACCTGATAGGGGTAAGGGTGTTGAGGTGGGGGAGAGCAGCGAGATGGAAGCTCTTCGGGTGGAGAATGCCTACCTATGAGCTTAGATGTAGACTTTGCAGGATGATGCTACATGTCTCAAGGCTCAGAGTAGAAGGGCAAGCATTTTGTAGCTAGTGTGGTCAGTTTCTCAGACCGTGTTCTATTAGGGAGTGTATTACCAAATGGTTCTAGAGGGCCAGAGGATACAGTTGCTAGTCGACATTATGAAGCCGATCAAGATGGGGTCATCGAGGACATCATCACGATCGACATCAAGGACCCATGACACAGGACAAGCTTCGATGGGACCACCTCCTCCACCTCAGGGCATGAGAGAAGATGAGGCTGAGAGCTCGAGGTCTTCTTGAGACTAGATGCATATTTTACATAGACTATTTTTGAGATGATTGAGTATGCCAGGGTATAGATTGTGGCATACCAATCCGTTTTGATATGATGTATATACTTCTTGATATATATGATGTTCTATTTATGATATGACTTGTGCATATGTTTTATGATGCTTTAATATTTTAATTGTTGATTGACTATTCATGTAATTATGTCATTTGAAAATATTATAATTTTATGTCATGCTATAAAATTAAATGAAATAATCTGATGACAACAAACTGATTGTTGTGGTGTGTTTTGATAAAAATAAAGTGACTTCTAACAATAATTTCAAAGGACATTGTCATTGTTACATGACCATTTCATGGAGTCGCCGCTCGCTAGGTCATCAAGCTAATCCTAGTATGAGAGAAATATTGCTAAAAGTAAAAGGGTGCTTAAGAGACTTTCTTAAGACTTTGTGTTGTGATGATAAAAAATGATGATAGTGATGATTTATTTTCAGATTTCCATGAAAATATTATGCATGAAATATTTAAAAATAGGATTTTTGTTGGGCATAAAAATCCTAAGTATGATAGAAATTTGAACAATTCCCTAGGAATTATACCATCGTCGCAAAAAAATGAATGGTGACATAATGAAATGAAATAGAAAAGTTTTCATTCTTTTTAAAGCACAATTGCGTAACATAATGATTTAAGCTATATGCTTTTATGGATTAAATAAATGGGAAATAAAATTAGAACGATGGTTTGCGCTAGGCATAGAATTTTAGGCATAGACTTATACCATCATCGCGAAATCCAAAGAAGGAATTGATATAATAGTTTTATTGCATAGTTGATTTTTGATTTTGAGATAAACAAAAAATATAAAAATGAGGACTTGCACTAGGCATAAAATTCCAATTTAGGTTTAGGAACTATACCATCGTCATGAAAGTCAAAAAAATAAATGTGACTTTATTGCTATATTTTTGAACATGTTTTGAAAGAAAATTTTGGATTTTTTGAAAAAAATGTATTTAATTGATTTTACGCTAAGCAGATATTTTCAAGTAAGAAAGTCAAATTATTCCAAAATATTTGAATACATATTTTAAATTATCTCAAAGACAAAATTTAGATTTATAAGGAACCCCATGTGCATACGTGAGTTCATTGCCAATCTTGATCTATCATAATGATACCAAATCTCTCAAACACAAATGTGTGTGTAATTGTAATGTTCATTTACCGATTTTGAGCAAGATAATTTGATACAAGTAATTTGAATTAACCAAATGAGTGTTCATTGACCATGATTTATATGCATGTAACCGTACTAGACTACTATGTAAGTCGGGTCATCAAGAGCTAGCTAATCCATAAGCGAACATAGGTCTGTACAAAAGAAGGTTGCTAATGTGACAGACGTATCACCACGCTAGGAGTTACCCAATGTCAAGCAAGTTGGGCACAAATCACCTGTTATGGGGTTTACCTCACAGTTTTCGAATAATTGAGAATTCCAGGGATTCAAGCTCATTCACCCTTCTTTTCTTTCAAAGGGGGGGAAGGGATTTATTGCTTTTTGCTTTTTCTTTTCTTTTTTTTTTTTTTGTATTTTGCTTGACACTGAGATAATGCTGAAATATTGCTGAGATGGTACAAAATGATATTGCTTCTGAATAATTTTCTCTTTTTCTCATGATTTTTCTTGATTTTATTTTTCTTTTTCTTTTTATTCCTAGACTAGGGATACTTGCTTGGATTGGCTGTAGAGCAAGGGATTTTTATTCTGGGCAGGGATGAGCTTGTCCTTTTGTCAATTCTCAAAGATTCTAGACCATGTGCATGATAGGATAGCAGGGGAAACTTTTCGCTCAAGAGACCACTTCTACTGTGTAGCATCGTTTTGAATTTGCAATGAAATAATTTTAATGTGAAAAGGTGTACTTGGTTTAAGTAAACAACAAGATCAGTTCTCTATGCTCAAAAATTTATTTAATTCAAATGTGGACTTCGATATAAGAGAGATTAATAATCATACCAAATAAGATCAAGATATTTATTCATGTGAGTGTGAAAGTGAGGGATTCCAAATAAATGCTAATTTATCCAAAATAACTAAAAATATAACTGCAATACTTCAAGAATTGATAGGTGCAAAATAGAAGATGTTTTTGAGAATTTTGATGATTTTGATTTTTTTATATTTTGATTTTAATTTATGAATTGAGAGAATACATAATATTACTATTTTTGAAATTTTTATATGAATTACTAATATGAGACAATATGTATAATATATACAGTGACGAAATTACTAGATTTATGCATAATAGCGCTTAAGATGCATAATTTTCATAGGTTCTTTAAGATCTTTACCATCTAAGGTAGCTAATCTGTATGCTCCCGATCCAAATTTAGAAGTGATAATATATGGCCCAAGCCAGTTAGGCTCGAATTTGCCTTTAAGGTCTTTAGTTGCATTAGTATTTTTTTTATTTTCTTTTAAGACGAGGTCGTTGATATCAAAGGATCAATTATAAACTTTCTTGAGATATGCTCGCTTGAGCTTGTTCTGCTAGGCACGAAGATGCTCCAAAGCATTAATGCGATTTTCATCTAGGAGTTCCAGCTAACTAATACCAGCACGATATTCATCTCCTACTTCAGTATCTTGAAGTAGCAGAGCCAAAGAAGGAACTTCTAGTTCAAATGGAAAAACAGCTTCAGTGCCATAAACCAAACTAAAATGTGAAGTGCCCGTGGGAGTACGAATGCTAGTTCGATAAGCCCACAAAGCAGGATATAATTGAATGTGCCAATCACGGCCAAATTTATTGACCAGTCTCTTGAGGATTTTAATTAATGTTTTATTAGATTCTTCTACTTGGCCATTACCCTGAGGATAATAGGGAGTGGACCAACGATGTTGAATTTTATATTTTTGACATAGTTTCTTTACATATTTGTTTTTGAAACAAGTTTTATTATCCGAGATGATATTTGCAAGAATTCTAAACCTACAAATAATTTGATTAAGAATAAACTTGGAAACTTGCGTTCCAGTGCAAGAAGCTAAGGGCATAGCTTCGACCCACTTCATAAAATACTCGGTGGTGGTTATGATGAATTTGTGTCCATCAGATGACACAGGATTGATTTTTTCGATGATGTCTAAGCCCCATTTTGAAAAGGGCCAAGGAGATGAAATAGCTTGTAGTTCTTATGTAGGCGCATGGACAAGGTCAACATGTTTCTGGCACTTTTTGCAATGGCACACGTAATCATGTGCATCATTCTCCATGGTAGGCCAAAAATATCCTATCCTAAGGAGCTTCTTAGCAATGGCGCTACCACTAAAGTTTCCCCCACAAGATCCATCGTGGGATTCACTCAAAGCTAATCTAGACTATTCTAGATTCAAACATCTTAATAGGATACCTTCAAAAGATCTCCTATATAACGTATTGGCAATTATTACGAAGTGACTTGCTCGTCTACATAATAACCGATGCTGGTTTCTATTAAAACCTTCAAGGAAGGTCCCATTTTGAATAAAATTGAGGATGTCAGTGTACCAAATTTCAGGAGTAGTTTCATTGATTAGAAACATGTCCAAAGGTTCCAAGCATGATTTAGTTGAAGCGGGTTCCTAGAGTCAACGAATAATGATGGTAGCATATTTGTCATCTAAATCCAAGGGTAAAAGAGATGCAACTATGGCCATAGCGTCAACCGCACGATTGCTAGTTCTAGGAATAGCTTCTAAGGTAACTTGATCAAATAAAGATATTAATTGTAATACATATGCTTTATATGGGCGTAATTTATCATCTCTGGTCTGATAAAAATCATTAATTTAATTTATAACAAGTTGAGAATCATTGAAAACTAATAGATTTTTAATTTTCAGTGCCAGGGCAGCTCGTAATCCAAGGATTAGAGCCTCATATTTAGCAGTGTTATTAGTACAGGCAAACATTAATTTAAAGGATAGAGGTATGAGATGTTTCTATGGAGATCAAAATAATACCTGCACCAGCCCCACTCATGCATCGAGCTTCGTCAAAGTATAGGGACCATTGCTCTGAATGATCTACCTCTAGGTTAAGGCATTCATCAGGAAACTCAATGACGAGGGGATGGGTGGACTCTAAGGGTGCAATAGCTAATTGATATGCTATGATTTGAACCTTAACAGAATTTTGTCCTATAAACATGAGTTCAAACTCGCTTAGAGCAAGAACCCACTTTGTTGTGCGACCAGATAAATAAGGTCGACTCATGAGATACCGTAAGGGATCGGATTTAGCAATAACGTATGTTTTCTGACTGAGCATATAATGGCGTAGTTTCTATGTAGAAAATACAACTGCTAGACATAACTTCTCTAATGCTATGTAGCGGGTTTCATAACTAATTAATGTTCTGCTAATGTAATAATTAGCACGCTCTCTTTTCTCATCATCAAGTTGAGCTAACATAGCTCCTAAAGCAAAATCTAAAGCAAAAATATACAAGATAAATGGATGATCAGGTTTAGGTGGTGAAAGTACATGTGGGTTAAGAAGATATTGTTTGATGAGTTCAAATGCTTCCTTACATTCGTCATCCCAATGGAAAGAGACATCCTTCTTAAGAAGCTTAAGAAAGGGTCCAGTTTTATCCGCTAGCTTATCGATGAAGTAATGGATAGCTTGAAGCTTACCTTGTAAACTCCGTAATTCAAATATATTTGTAGGTGCAGGCATATCAGTGATATATGTAATCTTGAGAGGGTCAATTTCGATGCCACATAAAGAAACTATAACCCCCAATAATTTACCTAACTTAAATTCGAATATACATTTGGCTGGATTCAATCGGATAAGATATTCCCTTAACCGATCAAATACTTTTCTCAAGTCATCTAAATGGTCATCTTCTTCAGTAGAATGAGCTATAATGTCATCTACATAATCATGTAGTATATCATGCATCATATCATGAAAGATATAAGTCATGGCTCTTTGATAGGTTGCACCTACATTCTTCAAACCGAATGGCATCAATTTCCAACAGAAAGTCCCCCAAGGGGTAATAAAGGCTATTTTAGCCTGATCTTTAGGAGCTATCTTGATCTGATTATAACCAAAAAATCCATCCATTAAGGATATCATTCCACTCCCAGCAGTAAAATCAATGATTTGATCCATATTGGGAAGGGGAAAATCATCTTTAGGGCATGCAACATTAATATCTCTAAAGTCTGTACAAACCCTAATCTTAGTAGCTTATTTCTTAGTTACTAGAACTACATTCGAGATCCATTCAGCATAATCAATGGCTTGTATAAAAATAACATTCAGGAGTTTTTCTAACTCCCCTTTGACTAGTAAGGCCACTTTAGGATGCATTTTTCTAAGCTTCTGCTTAATAGGTTTAGCATCCGGATGCACTACTAGGTGATGCATAACTATAGAAGGGTCTAAACCTGGCATATCTTCATATGTCCAAGCAAAGACATCTTCATATTATTTAATAAATGCAATGTATTTATCCTATTTTTATTGACTCAATTCTGATCCAATGTTGATTATGTGAGGGTTATCGTTGGTTCCAATGTTAATTTTTATGACATTTTCTACTTCCATGTGTATATCTCTCTCAAAGTTATGTGGGGTGGGTGAAACACCCAATTATTGTAATTCTTCCAAGGTTAGCTTGGATAATTCATCTTGAGGAGTCGTGGCCTCAAGCTGGGCTATACTAGGTATAGAGCCATCAAAATAAAATCCATTATGTAATAATTCCTCAACGAAGACATCATGAAAGATATCTCCCTCCAACTCATCGTCGGATTCAGTGATCATCTCAGGATAAGCTATAGATAGCATATTACATGTGAATGTTTTATTCATTAAATGCAAAGTAATGCGTTCATATAAATAATATTCGTAACATGTAAGATGGTCATCATCCTAAAATGGGAATGGTTGACCCTTACTAGAAAATAGGCCCACACCACATCGGGCGGGCCACACTTCTACCTCAAAAGTTTCTTTCATACCATTCTGGAAAGGTCCCAAACCTTTCCCTTTATATCCCAATTTAAGCATTATAGGTTTGGCTTTAATATACTCATTAGTAAAATAACATCGAGCATATCCATCATAATGAGTTTTGATGTTTCTGGGTATTCTACCCTAGTCATATCCCTTATAAATAAAGGCACAACTCCCGACTTGGTAAATACTTCCCATAGGTTGTGGGAGGCCCAAGGTACGAGGAGATGGTGGCAAATTATTTAAAATAAGGGAATCTTGTATAGAAGCATTCGTTTCTTCTAATATAAGAATTTTAGATAGATCGGGTAAGAGCTCATCAGTAAGAGCATAAGAAGTAGAAGGAACATTCCCTACATATTTTGATGCAAAAAATATGAATTTGGTGGATTTAGACGGTGTAGAGGTGTCTATAGATGGGTCTATTACAGGTATGGAAGTTATAGGAGTATAACAAGAGACATTGGTTGTGGGATTTGGATATTTCTTAGGTCCTAATGCAATTTTTTTAGAAGATGGTTGAGCTATATGTGGAGGTGCAACTGATGGAGAAGAAGTAGACGACATTGTGGGTGTGAGTTTCACACGTTTAGATGGATAATGACAATTAGGATGTGTGGATGACAGAGCGAGGCAAAATTGAACTCCAATAGGTTCTACCAAAGCACACATATCAAAGGGTCTTGGGTCACCATGAATGGTAACCAACTGATTCTTAAATTTGAACTTAACACATTGATGTAAAGTTGAGGGAACAACTCGCATCACATTGATCCAAGGATGACCCAAGAGTATATTGTACGATGCAGGGCAATGTACAATAAACACAGTCGTATCCAAGGTTCTTGGACCAACCTGCAATGGAATGGTAATAACTCCACATGTTTCTTGTGTTTCGTCATTGAAAGATTTTATGATCATATCAGTTCTTTTTATTTCATCACTTCTAAACCCAAATATTTGGTAGAAGTCAAAAGTGTAGATATTTAAAGATGAACCATTATCAATCAAAACTCGTTTGATTGCTACATCTCCAATTAAGGCGGTAATATACAAGGGGTTATCTTTATGTAAACTATGTTGCGGTATGTCTCTATCCCGGAAGTCAATACAATCAACTTCACGAGTTATTATAGTATCGGCTATGGCTTCAGGTTGAATGTCTTGTGGTACCATCATCTGACTTAATGTGAGCATTAACTCGTCTCTATGTGTAGGAGAAGATATTAAAAGGTTCAAGAGAGAAATTCTATCTGTAATATTTGATAATTGTTCATTAATATTATAAGGAGGTTTAGGTTGAACATTAGGTGAATGATTCCCTTTATTAGGAACCTTCGAAATAAATGGAGCTGATCCATCATTCTGAATTTGATCTTGTTGAGAATTTTGAGCCTGTTGTCTAGTAACAACTCCGATGGTACCCACAATATTATTCTATGGATGATGAATGGGTCTTGGTATTACGTTTATAGCTAGCTCATTAGAAAGTAATCGGTGAGACGATGGTCTAGTAGTGACTCTTCTTGGAAATGGCTCTTCTGGAACCATATAACTTGTGATAGGGTGAATATGATCTGATTCATCATTAGAACTATTCAATTGATTTGATGTGATTTCCATATCACTCTCAGTCTCGTATTCTGTATCACTAAGATCGGGTATCTGAATATTATATAGAGGCCTGGTTGTAACCATGGATAAAGTTGTGTCAAATATTTCCAGATCATGGATAGGTAAATGCCCACTAATAGTTCCTACATATCGGGCAGGAGGAGGGACATTATGATGTTCAAATTGATTAGCCACCTCATTACCATGTTTTGGTAAGGGATGTTGAAATATGTCCAATGACTGATTGGCATTATGATTTTGGTTTTGTGGGGTGTTATTTTGAAAATTATTAGGAGGATTTTGGTTAGGTTGAAAGGCTTGCACCTCCATCTCATTGTTATCAATCAAGTCCTGTATTTTATATTTTAATATTTTACAAGAGTTGGTAGTGTGTCCAAGTCCTCTATGGAAGTCACAGTGTAAATCTGCTCTGTATCCGAGTATAGTTGGATCAAGTTCCCGAATATTTGGTAATTGAATCAAACCTCATTCTAATAATTGTAGTAGAATAGTTGATAAAGGTTGGTTTAACCTAGTAAATTCTCGAGGAGGTCTATCAGGAGGTTTTAGTACAAATTTTTTTGCTGTCTTCGCAGCATTAAAATTAGTAGTATTTCTGCTATCGGTGACTCCATCACCCACAAATTGTTTATTATTATATTGATTTTTTGATGTTTTCTCATCGTCTCTCTTTTTAAGTTGGCATCTCCTAATGAGAGCAGCTTCCACTCTTCGGGCTAAGTCTATAGCCTGATCGAAGGTGGTCAAGGTAGCAGTTGATAATTCGTAAGATAGTTGCTCTTGCAAATTATTAATAAATATGTCCAACATCTCCCTATAAAGTAACACAAAGTGTAATTTTCCTATCAACTATCTCCACCTAGCTAGGAAATCAGCAAAGCATTCATCTTTGCCCTGTTTTAAGTTATACAAATATTTAATGGTCACATCTCTTTCGATGTAGGCACTAAATTGATGAACAAAAGACTTGGTAGTTTCTTTGAAATTTCTCAAAGAATTAGTGGGTAATTGATAATACCACTCTGATGCCATTCCTCCCAAGATTTTCGGGAACATTTTTAGTAATAACAAGTCATCATGTGATATATCATGACATGCTATCCTAAACATACGAATATGCTCTATGGGATATTCGATTCCTTTATATATGGGAAGAACAGGCATAGGGAAATGTTTAGGATATGGCTGTGCTACGACTATAGGATCTAAAGGCTGACTACACATCTCTTGATAATTGTACAAGGGACGGTAGGGATCCATCTGGTCCATGCGGGAAACTAACTATTTCACCACGGCTTCCAGATTGCTAGTTTGTCCACCATATTGGTTCGGTGGCACATAGGTATGGGATATATGAGCATATGATGGTGTGAATAAGGATTAGATGTTATATTGCTATTATGCAAAGTGTTGGTAGGAAGAGTATTATGAAGGGGATTTGTAATAGTATTATGTTGTACCTTAGATTGTTTGTAATAGGTGTTCGGTTTTGGTTTGGGTTTTTATTGATTTAAGGTATGTTGATCAAGAGCTTGGAAAAATAGAGCAGTAAATGATGGTTTCTTTTGTGCGAGAATGACCCTAGGCTTGTTAACAGGCACTTTAGATCATTGGGTAACCTGCTGTTGTTGCATGCTCTGGATCACAGCTACTATATCCAAATTGGATGGTCTAGCTTGATCACTCTCTTGGTCAATAAAGGACAAGGTATTAGTGTGTGTTTGAAATACTTCTTCTAGAGTTGCTTGAGTGTCACTAATTCGATCCTTGTCCATATGGGTTGCTCTATTAAAAACACCAATATTAGTGTTAATGAACTTCCAAAATTGTTCCATGTTCTCAAAAGTGATAGCTCCTCCCGGAGACATTTTAGGGGATGAGGATCCTTCCTATCTAATAGTTTATTCTTGTTAATTTCCTACATCAAGCTCTTATTCTTGCTGGTCTAGGGTTTATTCTTCCTGAACTTGATCCTCAGGAGGGACATTTTGGCCAGTTAATGGTCTTCCTAACCAATCTTCATCTTCTTCGGTTTGTTTTCCATTCGTAAGTCTAGGCATTATGCTAAACTTAGGTTTTAGCAAATATATATACTTATATATATATATATATGCGATAGGGTTGAGAAATATATATTTTAACTATATACCTACTATAATACTTTAAAAGGAAATGTTTTTTTGTCTTTTTGTGTGATTTTATTATATTATTATTTTGTGAGAATAAAAATAATAAATAACATGCTAGTTGTAAGAAACAATAGTAGAAAGAATCACTTATATTTTTATGAATAGTTTATGGATATCATTGATAGGGTCAAGTTCATCAAGAGTCATGAAATGCTCCTCTTCAAATGGGAAGTTGTTTTTAAAGAACTTGAAAAAGTGTGCTATGGCAATATGATCTACTTTAGACTCTGACATGTAAAAATAAAGTTCATGGCAATAATCTCGATACAACACAGATCTAGGAACTTTATTCCATCTCTTTCTATCCGTAAGAACGACTTCTTGATCCTCTACACGAGCTAGAAATTTATGTACTACAACTGCGTTCTCAAGGTATTCCTCAAAGGTGTATAATTTAGAAGACACAAGTGCTCTTTTATCGGCTAACCACCTATGGTAAACTCTTTGAAGTTCATGATACAAAGTCACCTGATCAGGATCCAAGATTCTATCTAGAACAAACCTCTTAATTTGCTTAAGTTATGCAGATCTAGATTCAATAATATCCAATCTCCTATCAAGTTCGTCCCACAAAGGTTGGGCTCTATATGTTTGAGGTACTCTAAGCACAAAAGTAATCTCTATGGCCGTTAATTAATTTTCAACATTTATGGAGACATCTCATCTTCTATTATAATCTACCATCTAAATATGATATGCAAATTTAACAATTTTCTAATGATTCTAGATGTTCTTAATAATGTGTTTTTTTTTTTTGGATTTTTTTCAAAAGGTGTTTTTAGTTTCACGTCGGGTTCACCAAAATGTATCGCCCAAATTTTTTGCACCCTTACCTTCAGGCTAAAGGTTCTATACCCGGAAGGGGGGTGAGAAAAGGATGGAACAATACCTCGGATGGAGAGGCCCTTTGAAGGTCGCGCCTCTTGGGGGAGGGGTATAAAGGTGAATTTTCGACGGATGGTGGGGTTCACCAAGAAAATTTGAGTGGTAGTTTCCATGCCTAGGTTGAGAATGGGTTTTGATTTATTCGTTTTATGTTCAATCATTCAGATTCCTAGGTTGGCCAAAATGAAGCTAAGCTATTCTATATGAAGATTCTGATTTATATGAAAACATAAGACATAAATGAATCCTAATATGATTGAATACAGAGAATATATAAAATGGAGAAGAGTACACCTAATTTTTTATGTCTGATGAAAATTTTGAAGCTTGTAGGAGTCCAGATCATCCCGGATATGATAGGATCATCTGTAATTGTACAAAATCATCCCAAATCATAGGAGATCATCCGAGATCACCCAAGATTGTTAGCGACCTAACAAATTTAGTAGGCGAATTCGTCAGAAACCTACAATCAAGAAAAAAAACACCAAAAACCAAAAATACAATTGCAAGAATGATGCAAAATGATAGAAATAAGAGTATAGATGTTTGAATTATAAATCTAGATATCAAATTAAATTAAATGCACTATTTTGGAAACTTATTTTGAATTTTATCATGCAATTACGCTAAATGAGGTGAACTCCAAGATGCAAGACAGAAGTAAATTAATCTAATGCAATAATAAATAAGGAAAATGAGATAGAGAATGCAAACTCAGGTCTCTGATTTCTCCCAATCTGAATTGCAGACTGGATCATCTGTAATCATACAAGATCATCGCCGATCTTGACAGGATCGTCTAGAATTGTAATTGAATCGCCTACGATGATCCAAGCTAACTCTGACTGAAACACAATGAAATACTACAAAAAAAATTGAAAACACAAGTGTGAATGACAACAAAAACTAAAATTGCAAGGATATAATCAGTCAGGCAGTCAGGTAGGGAGTCAGGGGGATAAACTGGAAAAATCCTAGTTTATATAGGATTAGGGGGAGGCTAGGAGGTTGGGGATCATACCAATATGGGAAATCCTCAATGTGGGAATCTCCAACCACATAGACATGCTTCTGCCCAAGTTGGAGAGGTCGTCGAAACAAAAGCTAATTGCAAAAATTTAGTTTTGGGACGAAATCGTCTGGACATTCTGTTCCAGACGAATTCGTCCGATTTGGAATGATATCGTCAGATCGACGATGATATCGTACAACGGTCAAACAACCTCTAAAAATGGCACAAAAAATGAGGTAAGCGGTTAACAGGCGGTTTTGGGGTTTAAAATTCAAATTTATACTTTTTACTAATGGTTTAACTGCACCAATTTTAGGGTGCTACAAGTAGCCCACATTGGGTGAACCACATTAAATCATGTCTCTCATGTGTGTGATGATGTGTGCATTGTTTACTACTTTGATATTATTGTTGTTATCATTTGGATTGAAAAGTAAAAAGTTTTATCTTATACTGTTCACCCCCCATCTCAGTATAAGCTTATGTTCTTCAATTGGTATCAAGTGGGTTCCTTCATGAAAATCCTAACAACTTGAAGGAAGATCCCACAAGAACATACATGACCTCAAAAAATGGAGAAGAGGCCATGATTGACATAAAAGAGGAATTTATTACTGCTCTTAGAAACTTGGAAAATGTTAGAAGGAAGAATTCAAGTTTGAAGGATCAAATCCAAGAGGATGAGGAAGCAAATATGGAACTTCTACAAAACCTCATAGAGCTCAAGGTAAAATTTGAAGAGGGAAGGAAAATTGAATAGGATATGGCAGAACAGTTAAAGGCAAAAAAGTTAGAATGTGAAATATTGGAATCAAAAATTGTCTCTCTAATAAAGGAAGTTGAAAAGACTAAGGGTAAGTTATAGCAAGATATAAAGTTAGGAAAATAGAAAGAGGAGTCAAGCTCCCAAGGAACAAAGATATCAAAAGAAGAAGAGCCCATGACTTATGCTAATGCATTGAAAGGCAAAAGCATCAAGAAGGAAGAAGGAAAAGAAGATCCATGGACAAAATTCAATTATAGGAACAGCAAAGGAAGAAGCATGCGACCATATTATTCAAGGCACTCCAATAGGTTACAAAATATCTTCCATGGCTATTGTTTTTCATGTAACAAATATGGTCATAGAGTTGTACATTGCATTATTTATGTGAGAGATAATGTTGATAGAAATTTCAATTCTTTTGCACCTCTCATGAATGACAATATCATATGTTACAAATGCAATAAATTTGGGCACAAGGCCAAATGGTGTAAAATGGTATTTCCTGAATTAAGCAAAAAAAAGGAGGATCAAAAGGCTCAAAAGAATACAACCTCAACAATTAGGAGAGAGAGAAAAGAGCAAGAAAAAGTGAAGTCAATGTTGGTACAAACAACTCTTCATGTGCAAGATAAGAGAAAACAATGGTTTCTTGATAGTGGTTGTTCAAGTCATATGATAGGGGACAAGAGTAAATTTCTTGTACTTAAAGAAATCAATGGAGGATCAGTAAAATTTGGTGACAATGGTTCAAAAAAAATCTATGGGAAAGGAACCTTGAGTTTAGATAATGGAAAAATAAAGACAGAGAATGTATTGTATGTCAAGGGATTGAGGCACAATTTACTAAGTGTAAGCCAACTTTGTGATCAAGGGTACACGATCACTTTTCATCCAAATAGATGTGAGATCAAAAAATCTAAAAATAGAAAGCTCATTGCAGATGCCAGTAGAACTACAAATAATCTCTACATGCTAAGTGAGATTAAGGGAGAAAAGTGTTTCTTATCACAAGAAGATGAGATTTGGTTATGGCATAGAAGAATGGATCATCTAAAATTTGAAAACATAGTGAAAATAAGCAACAAGTAGGCAGTTAGAGATTTACCCAAGATAAAAAGGCCACAAAACACAATTTGTGCACAATGTCAACATGGAAAGCAAACAAGAACAAGTTTCAAGTCAAAATAATTTACGTCATCTGAACCATTGAAACTAGTTCACACTGACCTATGTGGTCCTACAAGGACAAAGAGTCTACAAGGTGAAAGTTACTTCATGTTATTTATAGATGATTTCTCCAAAATGACTTGGGTAGCTTTCTTAAAAGAAAAGTTAGAAGCCTTTGAGAAGTTCAAGGTATTCAAATAATTAGTAGAAAATGAAACAGGTAGAAGGATTAAGTGTTTAAGATCAGATAGAGGAGGAGAATTTACTTCAGGTGAATTCATAGAATTTTGTGAACAACATGGGATCAAAAGAGAATATTCAATAGCAAGAACTCCTCAACAAAATGGAGTAGTTGAAAGGAAAAATAGGATTGTTGAGAATATGGCCAGAGCTATGTTAAATGAGTCTAAGATTTCAGATGGTTTTTGGAGAGAGGCAGTTCATACAATAGTATATATCATCAATAGAGCTCAAGTAAGAGTAAATCATCACAAAACCCCATATGAGATCTGGAAAGGGAGACCAACTACTGTAAAATATTTTAAAAATTTTGGAAGCAAATGCTACATAAGATGGGAAGAGAAAAATTTGGGTAAGTTTGATTCAAGATGTGATGAGGGTATTTTCCTTGGCTATTCCACTAAGAGAAAAGCCTATAGGTGCTATAATAAGAGGACACATACAATTATGGAAAGTATAAATGTGACAGTTGATGAACAGATAGGGTCAAAAGAACCAACTCAAGAAATTGTGTATCAAGAAGAAGAAAGTTGCCAAGAAGAATTAGGTGAAGAATCAGAAGAAGAGGAAACACAAAGAACACCACCTAAGACTCCATCCAGGTATGTGCAGAAAAATCATCCAAGAGATCTGATTATTGGAAATCCAGATGAAATACAGACAAGGAGGAAGATAATAGGAACAAGTGAGCATGCAAATCTTTCTTTGTTGTCTAAAATTGAGCCCAAGGATTTCAATGAGGCAAGAGAAGATAAGTTTTGGGTCAAGGCAATGGATGAGGAATTGGATCAAATAGAAAAAAGTGAGACTTGGAAACTTGTCCCATGACCAAAATATAAGAATGTAATTGGCACTAAATGGGTTTTCAGAAACAAGTTAAATGAATATGGTCAGGTAGTCAAAAATAAAGCAAGATTGGTATGCAAAGGTTATGCACAGGTTGAAGGGATTGATTTTGATGAAACATTTGCTCCTGTTGCACGACTTGAGACCATAAGGATGTTTTTAGCCTTCTCAAGTTTCAAAAACTTCAAAGTATATCAAATGGATGTTAAATCATCTTTTCTCAATGGTGTCTTGGAAGAAGAGGTCTACATTGAGCAACCTGAGGGGTTCAACCTAACTGATAAGCCAAATTATATATGCAAATTAAATAAGGCTCTTTATGGACTAAAGCAAGCTCCTAGAGCTTGGTATTCAAGGTTGGATAAGTATCTTCAGGAATAGGATTTTAGGAAAGGAATAGTTGAAAGTAATTTATACATCAAAAATGAAGGAAATGACTTACTAATTGTGGTTGTTTATGTGGATGATATCATTTTTGGAGGCAATAATGATAAGATGTGTCAAAAATTTACAAAGAGTATGCAAAATGAATTTGAAATGTCAATGCTTGGTGAGTTGTCCTTCTTTCTTGGACTACATATTTCACAATCAGAGAAGGGTGTATTTCTCTCATAAACCAAGTATATAAAAGAAATGTTGAAGAAATTCAAATTAGAAGACTACAAACCAGTAAGTACCCCCATGGTTACAGGATGCAAGTTGAGTAAATATGATGAATCTCCTAAGGCAAATCAGACATTGTATAGATCTATGATTGGCAACTTACTATATGTTATAGCTACAAGACCAGATATAATGCAGGTAGTGGGACTAGTGGTAAGATTTCAAGCAACACCAAAGGAAACACATGTAATGGCAGTAAAGAGAATTCTCAAGTATTTAAAAGGGACTATGGATTTTGGACTCTAGTATCCCAGAAGTGACAATTTCACTCTCATAGCATATACATATGTATATTGGGCAAGCAGTATTGATGACAAAAAAAGCACAAGTGGAGGAGCATTCTTTCTTGGAGATTTTTTAGTCTCTTGGCTAAGCAAGAAACATGCATCAATATCCTTATCCATAGTAGAGGTAGAGTACATTGCAGTGGTTTCTTGTTGTACACAGGTGTTATGGATGAAGTAAACTTTAAAGGACTTCAAGATAGAGCATGATCATCCCATATCCATACTATGTGATAATACAAGTGCTATAAACATTTCAAAGAATCCAATGATGCACTCCAGGACCAAGCACATTATGATAAAATACCATTTTCTGAGAGAACAGGTGATGGATAAGCAAGTCAAATTGGAATATGTTACTACAAAGGAACAAATTGTGAATATTTTCACTAAGCCACTTCCAAAGGAAACTTTTGAGTATCTTAGAAGGAAATTGGGAGTAGTTTTACTCCCACCCCAAAATTAATCACCTCAAAGAGAGGAGGTGGGGAGGGGGCTGAGCTAAGAGTCTTATATTTAGCCCCAAAGGAGTCCCTTTGCCATTGATGTCAAAGGGGGAGAGATTTGAGTAAGGGGAGAGCATTCAGTTAGGGGAAGCAATTTCTCAAGGGGAGCATATTTGGAATCAAGTGGTTTGGAAAAAGGAATTTTTAGAAAAGGGTTGCCATCAATGACAAAGGGGGAGATTGTTGGAAATTTTGAGTATATTGTTGTCATTGATGTCAAAAAATTAATGGCATAATTTAATGACATTGGTTGTCATTTATGTCAAGGAAAATAAAGGTTTAATGGTTTTACCATGGTGGCATTTGCAAAAGAAAAAAGGAAGAGGTTTTATGATGGCAAAGACTTTTATCCAAAGAAAAGGTCCAAGAAGAAAAAAATATTATAATATTTAAATCTATGAAGATTTAAATAATTATAATAATTAAAAATTAAAAGGGCCCAAAGGTTAAAATATAAATTATAATATTTAAATCTACCTTAGATTTAAATTATTATAATATTTTTAAAAAGGTTTAGATGGCGCCAAAATTTGAATTTGCATGGAGGCATTTTTCCAAGTTGAGCCGACATCCAAAGTCAAAGGGCAAAAGTGTATAAAAGGGTTAATGTTTTGCAAAGCCAAAGTTAGTGATTACCCCAAAAATTAATATCTGATATTTTCTATTCATTCGAAAAGTGGTGGAGGTAGAGAAGAGATTTTACGAGTTTCGAGGGCAGCATGTAGTCAAGACAAAGGATGCTTGATTCCATCCAATGTGGGTGGATAGCCTAGTTGGCAAGCTTGGCTTGTGGAGCGCGTTGTAGGTGGTAGGTTCGACGTTCGAATCATAGGGATTATTTTTTTCTTGGTCGAGGGTTTTGCACTGATTTTGGTGAAGAAGTAGGAGCACGTGCTCCTTTGTGCTTGTGTGGGTGGCTAGCCCATGTGGTGTTCGCCCTTGTGCTAGGGCGTGGGGCCAGCAAGGAGTCATGGGTTCGAGTAGCGATGACAGTGCTTGGGGCAATTTTTTTTTATAAGGTATGCATATGATGCTTGAATTTGGGAGTTATAAGGGTTAATTAATTTTTAGTGTGTTGAGGTGAATTTACTAGGGAGCCATAAGGATAATAAATTGATTTTAAATTTTTATTTAAAAAGGGGTGGAAATTAAAATTCAGATTGCTAGTGCCTTGTTGATGCATGAGATGAAGTGATATTTTATTGGTCTTATTGAAATTTTAAAAGTGCATTATTTTCATAAGAAGGAGGTATAAGGTGTATATGAGAAATTTATGTGTGTAATTTTTGGTTTGTTTTGTTGAGTATTGTCATGCAAGAATAGGAGTAATAAGGTGTTATAGTGGTTTGATATTTTATTGTAATTTTTGTATGGTGAAATATCTTTTGAGAAGGAAATTCATATGGATGTTTTGAGAAAGTATTTTGATATCTAACTCTTGAAGTGGCACTAGAAAGATCAATTGTTTGTGAGATAGATTTTTGAAGACATATCTCCATAAGAGCAATTAAGAGGTATGGGCACATTATTCCTTGTTTAAAGTGTTTTGTTGAAGTGAATGTTTTGGAACATAAGGTGGAGATAAAAGGATTGTTTGATAAGCATTGTTGGAATATTTGAGTTAGGATTTGTACTTCATTGTTGAATGATTGTGGAAATATTTGGGTTAGAGTTTGAGAACAAGTGTGCTTCCATTGTTGAAAGAGTTTGAGACATTTGTGCTAGAGATTGTGAACCACTTGTGCTATGTTTGAAGATAAGTTTTGTATCTTTGTGAAATCTTTTTGAGCATGTGTTATGAGTAGTTATAAGCATGTATTAGAGCAAAATTGAGCAGAGATTATGAGTAGATTAGAGGTATATTTTGAGTAGGATTGAGGCATATTATGAGCAGGTTTGAGACATATTTTGAGCAGGTTTGAGACAAATTATGACCAGGTTAGAGAAAAATTTTGAGTAGGTTTGAGGCAGATTGTGACCAGATTAGAGATAGATTTTGAGGAGGTTTGAGGCATATTGTGAGCAGTTTGGAGATAAATTTTGAGCAGGTTTGAGGTAGATTGTGACTAGGTTAGAGATAAATTTTGAGCAGGTTTGAGGTAAATTATGACCATATTAGAGACATATTTTGAGCAGGTTTGAGGCAGATTGTGAGTAGGTTAGAGGTAGACTTGAGAGTAAATTAGATACATACTTGTGAGGAGGTTTAAAATAATTTTGTGAGCAAATTTATGAGTAGATTTTATCAGATTTGAGTAGAGTAGAGGGGATAGAGTTCTCCCGTGGAGAGAGATCCATAAACTAGAGCAGAGGGAATATAGGTATCCTATGGAGAGAGATCCACAAACCAGAGAAGTGGGGATAGAGGTCTCCTATGGAGAGAGATCCAAAAACCAAAGCATAAGGGGATTGGTGTCTCCTTTGGATAGAGGTCCATAAACATTGTAATAGGGATTTGATTCCCAAAATATTCATTGAGAAAATTTATAAGGAATATTTTCTCCGTGGAGTATCCCACATTGGGTGAACCACATTAAATCATGTCTCTCATGTGTGTGATGATGTGTGCATTGTTTACTTCTTTTATATTATTGTTGTTATCATTTGGATTGAAAAGTAAAAAGTTTTATCTTATATTGTTCACCCCCTCTCAATATAAGATTATGTTCTTCATTAAGATGCAAGTGGAATTAAATGTCATATAGACAATGCAAAATGATGACAAGCAACAATGCAATATGAGCAAGCAAATGGATGCAACAAAAATGCAAATGCATAGCTAAATGATTATTAATTTATTTGATGCAATTTTTATTTGTTTTTATGATTTATTATTAATTAATTTAAATTAATTAATTTAAGCAAGCAAAATGAAATTTGACACAACATCTAAGTGTGCCATCTTTCTTAACAAAAAGAAAAGGCATGCCATGGATTATTTTATCAAAGAAATATCTAATAGGTAAGCCTTATCGATAATTAGAATTATAGAGAGGCTCCTTTATAGATCTTTCTTTGGTAGCCATAGCACGATAATCAATGCACTCTCAAACATAACCATTCTTTTTAACATAAGGAGGAGCAATTCCTAACTTTGCAAGATCACTATAGGACAACGAAGTAGAGTCCTATTTTAAAATAGAATATTTACTTTTAGAGCATACAAAATCAATCATATTGCAAAATAATATATCAGAAGAATAAGGGGGACCATCATCCTCATCACCCACTCCTAAATTTTGATAATCCATATATTCAGCATAAGTCATAAGATGATCATCATTGTCAAATGGTAAAGGTTGGTCTTTACTAGGTATAAAACCTATGCCACATCTCCCAGGCCATATCTCAACATCCAAAGGCTCTTGAATGCCCTTCTATTGTGGCCCCAAACCTTTACCTACATATCCCATACTAGATAGGATCTGTTTAGAAAGTGGGTAATCATTGGAAAGGTAACAATGAGCAAAAGAACGCTCAATGGGAGAGGGGTTGCTACCACGTATCTTTTCTTCGAAGGTAGTTCCTACAAAGACAAAGGTACACATGCCAATGTGTACAACATCACCTTTCTTATGGGGTAAACCCATGGTTCTTGGTGATGGTGGTAGCTTGGCTAGATCTAGAAGAGGTTCTTGAAGAAACTGATTATCATGATCCTGAGATGAAAAATTTGAGATGTGTTCCTCACTCATTTTTAAATTTTGAAATTTTTTTGTTTATATTTGATATGAGGAACATGGAGAAATCATTGAAGATATTGAGGGACATAGGTTGAACTCAAATCAAGCTCACTCTACATTTGAAAAAAATTAAAATGGTTGAGGGTCACTCAAAATGGTGATAACTTGATTCTTGAACTCAAACATGAGATATTGGTGAAGAGTAGAAGGGATGACCTTCATTGCATGAATCCAAGGATGTCCAAGAAGAAGATTAAAAGATGCAGGATAATGTACCACATAAAACAAAGTATCCAATACTTTAGGCCCAACTTTGAGAGGAAGAGATATGACACCACATGCTTCTTGGGACTCATTGTTGAAAGCTTTTATAATGATATTGGATTTTGTTAAGTCTTCCTCTTTTAATCCAAAATTTTGAAAGAATTGATATGTACACAAATTGAGAGAAGAACCATTATCAATCAAAATTCTCTAAATAAAGGTATCCCCAATAAATTGTAGTGATGTAAAGTGAAGAATCTTCTTGCAATTTTGATGAAGGTTTATCATCATCAAAAAATGAGATATGATGTATCCCAAGAGAACCTACGGTATCAACTATGGCATTGGATGAAATATCTAAAGGAACTAATTGTTGCCTTAAAAATTCCATCAAAGCATCTCTATGGTTGGGAGAAGTTTGAAGGAGTTCTAAAACTAAAATCTTTGTTGGAGTACTAGCCAACTACTTTTGAAGATCAAATGAAACTTTAGGTTGTGGTCTCAATACAATAGGTGGAGTCCTTGTATCTAAAAATTTTCCTTGATTACTCTTTAATATTGAATTGGGTTGTAATACAAAATTCTATCCTTGTTGATGATGATGAGTTTGAGCTTGTCTTCTTGTGGTTATCCCAACCATGCCAACCATATTACCATAGGTAGGAGGCTCATTTTGATGAGCCACATGATTTGCTACTTGTTGATTATGTTTTGGTAATGGATCTTTAAATATTCCCATATCTTGATTGGTAGTCACATTTTGTTGGACAGGTACTTGATTACTCACTGCTTGAGAGTTGCTTAAGTCAATGCATCCTGCATCAATCAAATCTTGAACCACATGTTTCATCTTCTTACAAGAATTCATCCAATGTCCTTCCACTCTATGATACACACAATGTTGACCTACCTTATACCAATGAGTTGTAGTATCTGGTTGTCTAATAGGAGGTAACTCAATTGCCTTAGCCTCTAAAAGTTATTTCAAAACTACTTCCATAGACATATTAAGCCTTGTAAAATTCCTTTGTGGAGGTTTCTGAAGTACTATCTTCTGTAGGTTGTTAGTAACATTATTAACATGCCTACTATCCATTCCATTGTCACCTCCTATGTGTTTATTCTTGTGTTGAGACTTAGTAGGTTTCTCTTCTTTAACCTTGAGTTGGCCTCTCCTAATGAGAGCCTGTTCTACTTTTCTTGCTAAATCAATTGCTTGATCAAAAGATGTAATGGTAGTAGTCTCTAATGCATAAGATAACTATTCTTGTAAATTACCAATAAATATCTCAAGCATGTCTTTAGGAGGTAAAGTATATCTCAAACGTCCAACTAAACTTCTCCAACGAGCCAAATTTTTTGAAAATATTTCTTCTTTACTTTATTTTAAATTATACACATCTTTCATTGTCACTTCTTTCTCAATGTAAGCACCAAATTATTGAACAAATAATTCTGCTATCTCTTCAAAATTCTTTAAGGAATAATTAGGCAATCGATAGTACCACTCTAGTGCCATGCCACCAAGACTCTTAGGAAATTTTTTAAGTAACAACATATCATCATAAATGAGATCATGGCAAGTTGTTCTAAATCTTCTTAAATTCTCAATTGGATCTTTTGTACCCTTATAAATAGGTAAAATTGGCATAGGAAAATGCTTAGGATAAGGCCTAGCAACAACAATAGGATCCAATGGCTGATTACACATTTCCTTATAACTGTAAGTAAAACTTGAAGGCTGAATCATCTCAACTTTTGAAACCAACTGTTTCACCATATTTGCCAAATTTTGCACTTCTAGATTATTGTTATGCATTGTTCCTAGATTCCCATATGTGTGTTGAGGAACCAATGCTTGATTCAGGTTGGAAGCATGGACATTATTGTTATATGTGGCACCTTGTAAAAGTGGACAACTAACATTGGGTAGAACAGAAGCAAAAGTGTTGATATTAGAATATTGAGGAAGAAATTGAAAACACTTTTGAGTGACACTACTAATTGGAGGAGCTTGCATGTTCCTTCCAATGTTGGTGGTTGTAGTGGTATCAACAACTTGGTTCAAATTATCAAGATGCACTGATTTAGGCAAGGGATTTTCCTGGTTAAGCATAGGGGAGCTTATTGGAGGAGGTGGAGGAGTCTCATCTCTTTCGAGGTGAGCTTCTCGCTCCATGCCTCCCAATATTCTATCCCTATTAGCTTTCATAAAGCCCCAAATATGTTCAAATGATGAAAAGACAAAGCTACCATTAGGTCCCTCATAAGGATCAAAAATCATCTCAGTATCCATGTTATCTTGTTCTTCTAGATCTATGTTAGGATCCTCTCTATCAATATGATCATCTTCCAGAGGAATACAATCATATTCAAGATGCTTTCACTGACTTCTAAGGATAGGAGCCATTAGAAAAGAAAAAGGATAGAAGAGAAAACTAACAACAGAAAAAAAAATATTTTTAAAGATATTATTAAGATTCTCCAACCACACAAAAAAATTTAATGATCTTGCTTAAAGTTTTAAAAGAAAATGAGGTGTTCACATCGGGTTCACCAAAGATGTAGAGGGGGAAAACTGCCCTACTGCATACAATTCCCAAAAGGTTGGATCCAATAAGAGAGAAAGCATTTGGGGTGAACCACGGGGGCTATGTTGTTCTCTACACTTGGTGCTAGGGGGAAGGGTTCACCAAGAATGGCTTTAAGGACTCGCTCCAAGTCCACAGGAATTTTAGGAATGTTTGATGTATGAGATTCAAGACAAACACCTAGATTTGGCCTTTCTAGATCTATGCTATAAAAAGATAAAGGACAATGCAGAAATACAGAATGCAAGAATACAAGAGCTAACCCTAGAATTATTCTTCCTTTGAATGCTTTCTAACCTAGGGTTCTAAATAAAAAACCTTTAAGCAAGGGCTCAAGAAGAAATGCACAAACAAAATTAACCCTAAATGCACACTATATGTTGTTTATCTTTCAAATGCCTAGAAATTAATTAAATATATTTCTATTAAATCAGATCTAGGGTTTATAATAGAAATATAAAGCACCCAACAAACAACCTAAATATTAATCAGAATACTTAGCTTATCCAGTGTTTTATCCTTGCTTTTATCCCTTTATCCAATGCTATCAATAATCCATGTTCCTGCAAGATAACTTAACAAACACTTGAAAATAGGATTAGCATTAGGGGGCCTACTTAGGCCATTGTATAACAATACTTGGAGGTGCAACAGTAAAGCCCCCTAGGTCCTTTTAGCTGACCTTTGATAATTAAAAGTAGAAATTGACCTTTGGAGAAAAGCAAACATAATACAATATAGCAGAGAAGAATGATGAAATCACAAAAATAAAATATGCCACTATGCTCTAAATGCAGTCTAGAATGCAATGATGAAAACTAGGATAGTAGATTACCCCCAATTTTAGCTCAAGAAAAATTGTACCCCATAATAGGTAATTATGATAATGTAATGCAAAATTGCATCCTACAGAATATCGGGTGCGATTTCATAGAAGTGAGACAAAACATCTCAGATTGTATCAAAATGACAAAACTATGATGCAATGAATAAAATCAAACATGCAACAGAATGCTTTCACCTGGTAGAGAGCAAGGAAGCAAGAAGAAAGGTTTGAGATCTCCTAGGTAGTTAATATCTCCTTAGAGCTTCAACAACAATCCACCAAGAGCGAGCAACAACAATCCAATGTAGCAGAAAATCAATCAAACTCCACACTTCCAAGTTGCTTGTAAAATAAGAAGAAAAAATATGCATATTGAATAAAACACTTTACGAGAAATCAAATGTTAGTGAGCAATAAATCATTAATCCTTAGAATGTCGATTATGTGAGTGTGTGTGGTGTGAAAAAGTGAATTCAAACCCTTCTTATATAGTGGATTTGAAGGCAAAAAGAGTGGGAAAACCAAGGAGGGTCGACGTAAAACATACCAACCCTAAAAAATTAGGGTTTCAACTTGTCAAACCCTAAAAAGGTGAAATCATGCCCCGTTAGGGCCGATCACGATTTTGTAATGCGAAGTCGCACCCCATCAAGGATCGGGCATGATTTCGCATAAAGAGGGAAAAAGGGTAAAAAAGAGGGGAAGGAGCCTTACCCTTGCCCTAGGCAAGTCTAAGGGGTCCCCCAAAGAGCTCAGGGAATATTGCCCACTAAATTGGGTCAATTTTTTGTGTCTACACAAAGATCCAAGAAGAAGATCTCATCACCAACACTTCCAGAAGTAGAAGGTTGAAGAAAAGTTCTCAGTTGGAAGACCAAAAAAGTTGCAAGATAGAAGACCTTGTAGAGGTCTCAAGGAGAAACAAAAATAAGTATTGGAGAGCCTTGCTGTAGAGCTCATAGAAGCATCACCAAAAAATTTCCTAGGAGAACTCATTGGATAAATCCACTACCAAGGAGAAGCCTTTGATAGTAAAGGACTTGGTATAATTATCACCATACCAAAAAAATCCCAAGAGAAGAAGATTTTGGCAAGGAGTGCCAAATCCAAAAGAAGAATCCAGTGAAGACCTCAAGATATATATAATCTTGAGAAGAAGAAGATCTTGTTTGAAGTCACAACTCAATAAGAATATTAAAGGAATATTTAGATACAAGAAGCCTACCAAATCTAGGAGATTTGGAAATATTCTTATAGCAAGAAGGAAAAATTTAGAGATAAGAGTTCTCTAAATCTATAGTAGAAAACATAGAAGATCACTGGAAGGATCAAGCCACCAAACCTTAGGCTCAATACAGAAAGTTCAAGACCATAGTTTGGTGAAGCAAGAAGCTGTTCTGGACAACCAATAAGAAGTTGTAAATTCATCCATTACAAGGTAGCAACTTGGTGAATCAAAACACCAAGATATACATCTACTATAGAAGCCATTAAAGGTAAGAAACTAGGGTGCAATTAGTTTATCTTCAAATTAGGGTTCATTATCAAATTCCATTAAGCATCGTATTTCGATTAAAGTTACAAGAAGGGCTTGTATTACAGTCTTCAAGAAAGTGCAAAAATGAGGGTTCATTTTAAGATATATTTGCACATTAAATAGGAGTTCGATATTTTTCAAAATAAATAATTATCATCTACCTATTATCTATCTAGAAAGAAAGAAGACTACATCCTACAATATTTATTGTAGTGAAAATTGCAGAATACTCATTAAGGGTTTTTTATAGATTACTCTTAAAAGTTATAGATATTATTAAGCGCATTAGAATTCATTTTGAGATTTTATTTATAGGAGCAATAAGGTGAGATTATTTTTACCATCAAAAGTGCATTATTAATCCATTAAGAATTATACTAGTTGATATTTAAATAGTTACTCTCAATTAGTTTGTGTTGTTAAAGACACAAAAATAACACAAAATCTATAGCATTTCAAGGCCAAAAGAATCCACCAATACAAGTCAAAATGTGGAGAAGTAATCCACCATTAAATTCCTTGAAGAAAGACTCAAACAGAGACTTGGTGAATCTCAAGATTAAAAGGAAAATATAGGGGTTTAATTTAAGTGCAAAGTGCAAAAATACTTACTTTAATTTGGCATTATCTTAGATTAACTCTCATTAAATTATCCAAGGAATAAAGGAGCCACCTCATCAAAATAAAAATAAAAAATGATTTCAAAGAACGTCCTTCATATTGGTGCAAATCTAACTATTACAAAGGTTCTTCATATTTCTCTTTACAGGTAGTAGCACAACCATCATATTCAATAGGTTGTAGGGTAGATTTTGAGCAAGAGGAAAGAGCCATCGAAGAGCTCATACTTCACAAAAATCAAGGTGTTTAAAAACACCATTTATCCATGTCCAGTCCATCCCTAGACATCTACAACATTGGAGCCATTAAAAAAGTTCATTATCATCCAAAATTACATGGATAAAGGATTGCATACAAAAGGAGATCATCTACATTGGATAGCACTATCGATCTAAGCAAAAGGGGCTATTGCAAAAGCTACAAAACATCACCATCAATTATTTGTTACAAAGGATACACAAACAACATACTGACAAGAATCAAGGTATAAGGAAAAGTGCTATACCCAAGGCCATTACTTGGAGAGAATGACCACCAAAAAGAAGCACAAGAATATACCACAAGACCACCATTAGGAGCACCATAGAACCATGGATTATTACAACTAGATCCACCCATTATCCTCATCAATACAACATACAAGAGGAGAAGAGAAAATGCTTGCATACCAAGAAACATAGCAAGCTCACAAAAAATACAAAGATATAGGTAAAGATAGGGTTACAATGCTCATCCTTGGAGCATTACAATAAATGCTTACATGCACAAGCCTTGAGTGCCACTTGGCACAAGAGTTCTAAGCACCCCAACATTCATGAATAATCCAACGCTCACCTAAAAAGGAGTTACAAAGCTTTGAAAGGTTACCACTAAACTTATTGCATAAAGGTTCATTGGAATATCAACATCATTTTAGTAATGTTCAATATACACTTGTCTACAATCCACAAGGAAATAGTCATATTTAAGGCACCCATTTTGAAAAATGAGACAAAATAAGGTCAAAGGGAATTATAGCATTGAATGGTGTGAAGCACGACCATAAGCAAAAGGCTAATTCAAGCCTGTGCACCATTCAAAGGTGTAAACCTACATTAAAGTAGCTATCATAGACCAGCCATACCAGTGTTCCATTTTAGAGGATATTAAATGCAAGACAAGCATTCATTAATAATAAAATCAACACCATTCATGGAGGAGAGAAGCGCTACAAAAAGGAGAAATTGGTGTCGATCAAAGAAGGCATTGACTGCCCATGAGCGCCACATACCAGAAGGTTTCAATCAACCACCTCACAACATCAAAGGAAGATAATCCAAAGGGATTATTAAGGTAAAATATGATATTACTTATTGCTTGCTATAAACTAAAGTTACATTGGAGTTATAAGGGTACATTATATTTACTATTGCAATCATCCGTTTAAGCATTAGTATTATATTAAGCATGCAAATTTCAAAAATATTTATATTTGTAAATAATAAAGTTGGAGGAATAAGGTTTTCGACTTGGAAATTATATATCTATTATTGCAAATATTATTATTTTATAATATTCCAAATTAGAGAGTTATAAGGAATACTACACCAAATAAATTATTAGAATTTAGAAACATTAAAATCAAATATCAAAGGTTATAAAAGAAGGTTCATTAAGGAATATCAATGGTTGGAAATTAATTGGTATACTTGTCTTAAAACCACATTAAAGAGATAAAATAAATCCAATCATTAGGACCTCATAAAAAAAATGTTTAAGTTCAATAGAAGTAATAAGGTGTAATAGAAGTTGATTTTTGTTATTTACAAAACATTACAAAATCAACCCAAAATTGAACTACTATTCTCAAGAAGCACTTCATTAATCATATAGCATATCCAAAAACACTAGGGAGTTGTTAGTCTAAAAAGACTACCTTGATAGATAGCAGAGTTTTGCCACATGAGACCAGTGTTTCATTTTTGAGACATAAAGCACAAAAATGACTAAGGCATGAGGAAGGTCATGATTTTGCGATGTGATGAGTTTTTGTAGGGTCAAAGAAGAAAATGAAACTGCAAAACCAAAATGTCATGATTTCGCGACATGATGGGTTTTCGCCAACAAGCTCACTCGTATTTTGCTGACAGTTTTGTCGGTAAGCAGCTCAAAAAGGCCAGGATGCAAGGAGATGTCATGATTTTGTGACATGATGGGTTTTCACCAGCAAGTAGCTCAAAAAGGCCAGAATGCAAGGAGATGTCGCGATTTCACGACATGATGAGTTTTCACCGACGAGTAGCTCAAAAAGGCCAGAATGCAAGGAGATGTCACGATTTCGTGACATGATGAGTTTTCACTGACAAGTAGTCCCAAAGAGCCAAAGCATGAAGAAATGTCATGATTTCATGACATGATGGGTTTTCACCGACAAAGATATAATTAGGAATAAATAAACATGCCTCCAAAAGCTTGTGTCAGTGACTGATGACAAATGGGTGAAAGAAGTATCAAATCCTAGATTTCTGCTATCAGATTTTGTTTATTATTAGAAGCCATGCAAAACATATTGAAGCATGATTGTAGTCTGATTGCTTGTAATTGATTTTATGTCAGAATGTACTAATTGTAAAGATACTCACCATAGGGTATATATGATAGTAAATACACCCTGAAAAGAGGTCGGCTCTTAGGCGTTTACAAGACTGGATGTATGTACTCTGAATACAAGCAATAAAATTATGCTTCTATTGGCTTCTGGTTCACAGTGTGCAAGTGTATGTATTAACATTCTTTGCTTCTATTCACATTGTTAATTTGTACATTGTATTTGTTCTAAAATATGGACTTATACATAATATAAATTATATTGTTGGAGTTGGAATTCGATACATATATGTGTTAGATAGATATCTAAATCACACTTGAAAACTATGATTTTTGCGTGAAGATATAATAAATGCTTAAACAATAAGAGTATATGCATTTGTCTTAGTTGTTGTCTAATATGTACCATAAGAAAGCTCTAGCTACGACTATATTTCCCTCTCTTTCAGTAATTCTCTTTTCCCTTTTCTCATAAAAAATCATTAAGGAACCAACCTCCTCTGGAGATTAGATGAAAGATCCCAAGATCAAGTCCGTCTACTCAATGTTGACAAAATCAAGGCATAAATAACAACCATAGGCAGATTTTGTTCCAACAATTTTTGGCACGCCCGGTGGGACCCTAAATCCCACAGTATTCTATAAGGTTTGGTGTTTGTCTTTGATATTTTTAAAATCTAAATCAAATCACCTGGTGACTCCGTCCGAAGGTATAGACCTAAGAGATACCTTATCTATTTATCTGGTTAGAACTTATGATTATTTACCTATATGATAACTAGATCTAAAGCAAGAAACTCTAAAGAACCCATTGAGTTCTTCAAGTTACATCTTGGTAGCCTAAGAGTGCATCCAATTTTATCTGCTAGATCAAACCCACCTGCTACCAGTATTACTACCCTTGTACCCATTATTTTGCCTAGTCCTATTGTCAATACATCTTCAAATATAACTACCAATAGTTCTATAGTTTAGGCAAGTACAATCGCTACAATGGCCACTCCTCCACCAGCTTATCTTACATGGAACCACACGGGTCCACTGAACCTGGTGGTCTAGAACCCGATTCCTACTATAGCTTTGAAGGCATTGCCTTCATATGATGGGATGGGTAAAACGACGTATGAACATTGCTTAGATGTTGCAGCCTTGGCAACAATTTACAACATCACTCAAGAAGATGTGATGATCAGGTTGTTGGTTATTTCATTAAAAGGAAAAATGCTCTATTGGTACAGAGCACTTCCTCCTCAATCCATTGCAACTTGGGTAGAACTCGTTGGTAGGCTGGTAGACGAGTTCAATCAACATGCAGATCCATTCTCCCTACTTAGCCAGTTCAACATTATCAAAAAATATCCTCAAGAGGAAATTGTTGATTTCAATATCCGATTTAGCCGCACTTGGGAAAGAGTGCCCACTGGATTGAAACCAACCATAGAACAAGCGATGTATTATTATTTAAGAGCTTTTGATATCAATATCAGCATGATAATACAACAATCATGAATATTCACTTTCCCTACTATTTATCAAGAAGCATCCAAAGTAGAGAGAGATCTTATTGCTACTGGGAGATATCCACCAAAAGCAATAATGCCAATTTTTCTTGATATTTCTCAAGCTCCCAATACTAGTTCTTCTAGCTCTTCCCATTTTTTGAGTATAGATCTCCCAAAATGGAATGGGCAACCATCCATTCTTGTAATACATATGCCTCAAAATTCTCCGGCATTACCTCCTATTCCTACTATTCCCACACTACCTGTGCCACCTCCTCAGCCAACCCAAGAAAATCAACTCTCTATTATACTAGACATGGTGAAAAATCTGGCAAATGATATGACATCAATGAAGAGAAGAGAGGCTGAGAGAAAATTTCAACCAAGAAGGTTTCCTCAAATAACAAGAGATGCAACTCAGTCAAGTAATAGAGGGCAGGAAAGATCAAATGTCATTTATGCAAATGAAGTCGAGGAGGTTGTAGTTCCTCCTACAAATTTTGATTACTAGTGTACCACATGTAATGATCCACATGGAGAAAGTTCGTGTATGATCCATCAGCATTACGTATAGAATGTAGCTATTGAGAAAGTAGAGAAAAACATGAAAGGTCATGTAAATATGATTAGAGAAACTGACCATAATTTCATGATGCCTATAGTAGAACAAGTTGCGGTTTTAACTAGATCAGGTAAAAAACCTCTGCAAGTGGATCCTCAAGAGCTTCAACCTCTAAGTTTTCCCCCAGCTCCTAAAGCAACACCCAAAAGAGATTCTTCCTATGAGAAAAGACCTCAGGTTCCTGCCCAAATCCAAGGGCCAGAAATACGTAAGGAGTTCACTCCATGGAAGGAAACTGAGACTCAAGATCAAGCTAAGGAGAGGTTAAGATTTCCTTCATTGACTAAGAGACAAAGAATAGAAGCGACTCAGGGATACAGGAATAGGTATGACACTTTCACCAAGGAAAGAGAAAAAATGTTGAATCATCTACATTCAACATAGTTGAAGAAATGAAAAAGACTCCCTCAAAGGCAAGCATGTATGATGCTCTTCAGTTCCCTGGTCAGATTGACCTCCTACAAGAATCTCTAAAGATGATGAAGAATAAAGGTAAAAACATATCCTATTCAAATATAGTCCAAGCAAATCTAACATCTACCACTAGAAAAAATAGACCACCTCCCTTCTATTTATCTCTTCAAATGGAAGGGTGGGTTGTACACAACTGCATGATAGATTCAAGTGTTGCTACTACAGTGATACCCAAAGTAGTATGTGACATTATGGGGATGGAGTACACTAGGAGCAATCTAGGAGTCCTACAGTTGGATGGTACTCTAGTTAAGACTGTAGGAGTAATTAAAGACATTCCCATACAACTCCATAGGATGCCTCAAATGGTGGTCATACAAGAAGTAGTAGTGGTAGATTTAGCACCATACTTTGGTATGTGCTTATCTAGAGAATTCATAGCAAATATAGGAGGATACCTATCCCTAGACTACTCACATTTAGAAATACCTTTCAAAGGTAGGAGGATTAAGATATTTAATGAGAAACCATCTACTTTTCATGTAGAAAAGATAGGGGAGGCTGACACCATGAATATGATGACTGAAGAAATTGGAGAAGTGGATCTAATGGAAGAAACCTTAGAAGATCTTCAAGCAGAAGACCAGTTTTCTCTAAAATATTTCAATGCCATGATAGAAATGGAAATGGGAAGTTATTCCATTGAAAAACCAAAGAAGCAATTGGCACCCGCTCCTAAAGAAGACAATTCTACTAGTCAACTTTGGAAGTTATTCTTCGATGGAGCTAGGTGTAAGAATGGAGTTGGTGTTGGAATAGTTTTGATTTCCCCCATAGGGAAGGAAAGAATTTTCTCTTATAGGTTGACATGGAGTTGCACCAATAATGCGATAGAGTATGAAGCACTTTGCTTAGGATTGAGGAAAGCTGAGAAACTGGGGGTTAAACAACTACTAATTTATGGAGATTCAGAACTTATCATGAATCAAGTCATGAGAAAATGTATCAGTAAACAACACTACTTAAAGGCTTATAGAAATAAAGTGTGGGACCTTTTAGAAGCCTTTGAGGCTCTAAATATGAAGTCTATTCCTAGAGAACATAATACCCACGTAGATTTGTTGGCATCAATGGGAGCTAATTTTTGTCCCATTAGCAACGTTATCCAAAAATCCAAGATGGTTAGACTCATATATAGACCCTCAATGCTAGATAAAAATATCTTCTGGCAAGTTTTTGAAAATGATGAGCAAATATTAGATTTTTTAATCTATGAAATGAACTGCTCGAGTGGTAGGATGCTGCAAGATGAAGAAGAAGAAGATGTGATTCAGTTAAAAAATAATCATATCCCCAAGGGACTTATCACCCTTGAGAGTCTTTTTGATAATAATGATAGGGCAATAGGCCATAAAATAAAAGTTGATAAGCACCGGTATAAAGAAGTTGAGTTAGAACCAGGAAAAATGATTAAAGTCGGAGTTAGTTGTACAGTAGAAGAGTTGAACCAAATCAGGGAATTATGCAAGAAATTTCTAGATATTATAGCTTGGGTGTACAGTGATCTAAAAGTGTACAAGAAGGAGATTATTCAACACACCATTGAATTAGAGGAAGGAGCCAAGCCTTTCAGGCAAAAGCAAAGACCTATAAATCCAAAGATAGAAGCTCTGATGAAGCAAGAATTGTTAAAACTCCTTCAAGCTAAAATAGTGTATCCTATTAAACATTCTACCTGGGTGGCAAACTTGGTTCCAGTCAGGAAGAAAAATGGAGACATTAGATTATGTGTGGATTTCAAAAATTTGAACAGAGCCTCACTCAAGGATCATTATCCCCTCCCACAGATTGACCCAATTTTACACATAGTTGCAAGGGTAGAAAGGTTCTCTTTGCTAGATGGTTTTTCAGGGTATAATCAGGTATGGGTCAGAGATGAAGATCAATACAAGACTACCTTTACCATAAAATGGGGAACATTTGCCTATCAAAGGATGCCTTTCGGCTTGTCTAACGCTGGAGCAACCTTCCAAAGGGTAATGGATGTAGCTTTTGGTGAACTTGCTAATAAAATCATAGTCATCTATTTAGATGATATGACTATTTTTTCTCATCATAAGCAAGATCATATAACACACCTTGAACAGGTATTTGAAAGATGCAAGGAATTTGGAATATCTTTGAACCCAAAGAAATCCATATTCATTGTAGAAGAAGGTATCCTACTTGGTCATGTCATCTCTAAAGCTGGATTAGCCATTGATCCTGATAGAGTGAAAGCACTTTTAGAACTTCCCTTACCAGTTAACAAGAAAGGCTTGCAATATTTCTTTGGAAAAATAAATTTTGTGTATAAGTTTATTGCAGATTTCACATATATTGTTAAGCCAATGACTGAATTGTTGAAGAAAGATGCACCTTTCAAATGGATAGATCCAAGGAAGAATGCTTTCAAAAATATCCTAGAAGAAATAGCTCAAGCACCTATGCTGGTTAACCCTGACTACTCCCGAGGTTTTATCCTATATGTTGTTGGTGAACAAGAAAGTTATGTTGTAGTCCTCACATAGAAGGGGGTAGACAATGAAGAAAGACCCATAGCTTTTTTGAGTTCCACCATGCATGATCATGAAGAGAGATACAATTTTATCGAGAAGCAAGTGTATGCTATCATGAAATCCTTGAATAAATTTAAACACTTTCTATCACAGAGTAGGATCATCGTTTATGTGATTCATCCTGATGTCAGGAATTTTATAATACAAGGGGAACTTGGTGAAAAGAGAGCTGGTTGGGTGACTAAGATATAGGAATATGATGTAGAAATACATCCAACAAAAATAGTAAGAGGTAGAGCCCTGTGTCAAGAATTAGCCAAGCAGGCTGTAAATGATCATGTGGAGCACCAAAGTGTAATGGCAAATATAGAATCAGATCCAAGTCTAGAAAAGACTGATTGGATTGATGATCTTGTGAAGTACTTTCAGACTGGAATGTGTCCTGATAATCTGAATGCTTCACAAAGAAGAAGGTATAGAGCACAAGCATTGAAGTACACCCTTCAATCAGAAGGGTTGTACAGAAAAAATATAGATGGTGTACTTTTAAAGTGCATAGGAGAAGATGAGAAACAAAAAGTGTTGAAAGAGTTTCATGGAGGTCTCTCTAGAGGACATTATTTAGGAAGATCCACTGCTTTGAAAATACTCAGAGCAGGTTGTTACTGGCCTTCTATTTTTTCAGACACTTACAAAGTAACTAAAAGTTGTGAGCAGTGTCAGCGATATGTAGGGAGGAACAGAAATGCCCCTATGCCCTTAAAATCTATCCAAGTTGAAGAACCTTTCCAATAGTGGGGGTTAGATTTTGTTGGGATAATAGAACCTAATTCATCAGCTGGCCACAAGTATATACTTACTGCCATAGACTATTTCACTAAATGGGTTGAAGCCATCCCCACTAAGAAAGTTGATCAAGAAGTTGTAATCGAGTTTGTGGAAAGCTTGATTACAAGGTTTGGTGTACCAGATTCACTAATTACAGATAATGGATCAGCTTTCATCGGAGCTAAAATGATTGAGTTTACTAGCAGATATGGCATATATTTGAAGACCTCTTCCAACTACTATCCATAGGGTAATGGTCTAGTTGAGTCTACAAATAAAAATCTCCTCAGAATCCTAAAAAGAACACTAGAAGATAACAAGAGAAGCTGACATTCCTTGATCAATCAAGCACTATGGGCTGATAGGATTTCAATTAAGAAATCTATTAATACATCACCCTATTCTTTAGTCTATGGTAAAGAGGCTATTTTGCCTATACATATGGAAATACTAGCACTAAAGTTACTTAATCAGATGAATGAAGAAGGAGGTCAACCAATGGATGCCCGGTTGATGCAGCTTCTACAACTGGAATAATAGAGAGAATAGGCCTATAATAATCATCAGAAACATATGGTAGACATAGAAGGATGGTTCAATAAGAAGACTACCTTCAAAAAATTTAAGGTGGGGGACCTAGTTTTGAAATGGAATGTGAAAAAAGCTAAGCTAGGTAACCATGATAAATTTGATGCCTTTTGGGAAGGCCCTTTTGAAATAATTGTTGAAAGGCAATTTAATTCTTTTCAACTAAAATATCAGTAGGGTATGATTTTACCCATAATAGTGAATGCTTTTCACTTAAAGCTCTATTTCAAATAGAGAAAAAGAAAGAATTTTATGTATAGTATGTACATTATAATAAGTTTGTAAATATTTCCCTAAGTTGTTTCCAGTTTATGAAAGGTTTTTGTCGTCATCCCACAACCAACCAGAGTTTACCAACAAGAAGAAGATAAAATTGAAAAGTGCTATATTGTCGGGTATAACGGCTTAAATTTGAAAATGCCACATAGTTTTCTGATGATTGGTGGGAAAGAACTACTTTCGAGAATAGAAGAAGCCTTGATAAGCATTATTTTCATTTAATAAGATTGATGGTCAGCTGCCGAAAGAAATTCAAAATTTGCCATGTGGCTTTTTGATGATTGGAAGAAAGGAACCACCTTTGCAAATAGGAGAAGCTTTGGTAAGCGTAATATTTATTTGTATACAGTGTATAATCATTGGCCAGATTTTCGAAACATTCGAAAAGGTGGTAGAAACAAGGCACAAAGGGATTCAAGAAAATCTAGCCCACCAACCGCAATTAATGCAAATCATGCATATCTATTCTAATTGACATAAAAACCCTAATTTTACTCTTGAGTAAAATCTGTTGTGCCACTTTCTATTCTTGTTTTTCCTAATTCGAGTTCAGTTTAGACAAGCTCAGTGTGATAGTCTCTCATGGCCCCAAAAAAGAATAATCAAAAAACAACAATGGTGGGTTCATCTTCTACACCTTCAATAGTAAGACGTGGAGAGGACATGGGTGAGAAATTTGTCGATAGGGATGCTAGAATCGGTGACACAATGGTAACATGGAAAGACCCAACAAAAATTTGAAGAGATATTGAAGACAGAATGGCTACTAGTATTACTGCATCTTCTCCTACCACTTTTGCTTTCCATTCATTACTATACTGGTATGTTTACATTCTTGTGCACCCTTGTCCTAAATTGATCAAAGCAATCATAAATTTTTATGATGAGAAAAATAAAGTTGTTAGGGATTACAGAGGGAGATTGCTTTTTACTTTAAGTACGAATGCTTTTATTTCTGCTTTCATCATTGGATATGTACCTACCCTTGAGCCTAAGGCTTTTAACCCAGATGACCAAGCAAAATATTTTGTGCCTTATGAAAATATAAATAATTTCCTCAATATATAGTTAAAAAACCCACCTACCGAAGGAAATATGCTTGAAACCCCTATCCACCTAGCAGAGTTCAAAAACCCAAAATTGTTTTCTATATTGGCTATGGTGGCTGGATTGAAGACTGATGAGAAAGTTCATGGGTGGTAGATTGCCTTAGTCAATTGCCTATCAAACCCAAAAAATTATGACTCTTCAGTCATGGATAAAAGTGTTAGGCCTTTATTTTTTGACTGGTCGGGGTATCTTTTTAGAGAAATTCATGAAGGATTATCTGCAATGAAGAAGGGGTCTCAATTTTCTTTCCATTTTTCTTCATACTTAGTGTGGTTGTTCTTTTATTTTATGGCTAAGGAGCTAGCTTTTATTTTTGTAAATGATAAAGATGAAAAGGGGAGAACCTTACTAGTATATGAGTGGACCAATGTATTGCATAGAACATAATCATATTATGATTTTAATAGGGAATTTATGGGTCCAGCTCTAAGAATAATGTATGGAGAAATCAGAAGATTAACCCCAAAAGCTGAGAAAGTTTTACAGAATAAACATGCTGAAGAGGGTGACTGGTTTATTCTCACCCAAGGGGTCGTCATCAGGTTATATGGGTTTACTGGAAAACCTTTCTTACTTCCTCATTATGTTATTGATAAGTTGTTTGCATTGGAATATGTAAGACAAACTGAACAAATTAATGTCAAATATGGCACAGGTATAGGTAAAATTGGTACCTGTACTATGCCTTTTCAATTTGAGGGTATTATTATTTCTAAGAAGGGTCAACATGAATAGATTACTCAAGCTCTGAGAGAATTGGGGTTAATAGAAATACCTCAGAGATGGAAATATGACCCTATAAATAGATTTGCAGAAAGATAGGTAATTTTAAATAGAATTCCAATGAAGGTTTATCATGCATCCATCAGACCGGATATTGAAGCCTATAGAAATAATAATGAAGATGATGCACTGGAATGGCATGTAGAAAGAATGCAACCATTGCCTCCTTGGCATGATTTTTATGAACATGTAATGTATTATGACCCTGAGAACAATTCAAAATATGTGTTAGATGAAAACACCATTTCTAGAATGCAGAAGAAAGGTGCAGATTGGATGGTGGGAAAGATTCATGAATGGTGGACTATGAGGGTGCAAACAAATATGATTGATTCAAGGTACCCTATAAAAAATGATCTTGAATTTTTAGTACGTTATGATCATTATCAAGATTCCTGGTCAGGGGTTTTTCCTATGAAGATACCTCCTAGCATTGGCGGCAACAAGGAAGCAAGTCCTAAAGTTACTAAAAAATAGAATATTGACTAGGGTAAAGGTAAGAAAGTTGTAGTTGAGCAACCGTTAGCTCAAGCACAAACCAGGCTTAGAACTTCAAAGAAAAGGGCCACTGATGATGTCTTCACAAAAGAGCAAGGAAAAGCGTATGGGAAAGCTTCTCAGATGATGCTGAAGATGGGATATGAAGGCAAAGGCCTAGGAAAAGAAGGGCAAGGGATCACTGAACCCTTACAGGCTAAAAGGAGAGGAAAACACCTGGCACTAGGTGCTGATTCATCAAAAGGTAAAACTGCAACTTCTAAAACTATGAAGTTCGTTCCCCCTTCAAACTCAGCTACAGAATCTGACGAAGAACCTCTTTGTATTAAGAGGAAGAGGCTAAAGTTTGTAGCAAAAAATCAAGAAAAAGAGAAACAAAATATTGAAAAAATTCCAAATAATGAGCAAATTGCTCAAGATAATGATGTTGATAATATTGGAACTGCTCCAGATGGTGAGCAAATTATTCAGAATGATGAAGATAATGTTCTAAATCTAGAGATTATTGAACAAGAAAATGTTCGAATTGGAACTATTGATGATCCAAATGACCTTGCTCAAAGAGGTCAAAATGTATCTATTTTCAAAGAAATTATTGTAAAAAAGGAGAATGTTGAACATAGAAGAGAACAACGTGGGGAAATTCCCCAAAATGTTGAAATTATAAATCTTGAAGAGGATATAGGCGATGAAAATAGGGTTGATGACAGAGAAAATGTAGAAGTTCCTACATAGAATGAGGGTCAAGATTCTATCATGAATGAAAGCAATAGAGATCACGAGGGAGAAGATGGAGATCAACAAGCACTTCAGATAGAAATAGGTATGGCTTCCCTATTCTCTCACTCTTTTCTCTCTACTCATTCCCAAAACAATTTTCCTTCCATTTCTAGTTCAAAGAAAGATATAATGTTCCCTTTGAATTCATGGTTTTCTTCCTCAGAACCAACATTATACTCCCAACTCCAATCTGAAGTTAATGTTGAATTGGTTCCAAATCCATTTCTCCCTAGCATTTGCATCCCAACTATTAAATCAATATCTACTTCAGATGTTGAGAGTCATCCGACTCTTTCAAAATTAAAATATTTGAGAAAGGTAAACAAAAATACCTTAGACTGGTGGACATCTCATTCTACTGGAGATTCCAAAACTCCAGCTCGTATTCAAGAGATAATTTCTCTTGATCCCACCACCATGCAGAGGAAAAAAGTAAAATTGACACCTGTATCAAAGAAGTCTAAAGGAGAGATGACCATTGAAGATTATCAAGCAGAAGATACAACTAAAGACATTACCCAACTACACATGTCAGATGAGTGGGGAAGGGCTCAAGCCCATTTTGGAACCATTTACTTGCATGGAGAATATTTCAAAGAAAAATTTGTTAAAGAACAAGGGGCCAAGAAATAATTAGAGTCAGTCCTGCAGGAACAAAAATTGATAGAAAAGGCCCTGAAGCTGGAAGCAAAGAAATGGGAAGATAAGTTTGGTGAAGCTGCTAATGAAGCAGCCAAATATAAAGAAAAATTGGAGGAGGTAGATGCATAGATTCAATCTCTAAATCTATAGGTTCAACAACTTCAATAGTAGATAATAGAAAAGTAGAATGCCCCATCTGGTCTCTCAAAAGAAAAAGTCAAAGTGATAAGAAAAGAGATGCTCGAAGATATATTGACACTAAGTCTCAGAGCAAGGCCTATGTTGTTGTACCTAGCCAAGGTGAAGGAGGTAATTGAAGTAGTTAGTGAAGAACTAAAAGCTTCAGTAAGCTTTCTTCAAGAAAGATCATATGCGACAACAAAGATTCAAGTCTTATCAGAGAAAATGTTAGAGAGCGTCGTTACTAAAATCTGAAGTGAAGCATGGTCTCAAGCCAAGATTGTGGCTAAAAGTTTCTTTAGGAGGTTTAAAATTGTAACTCAAGGTGAAAAACTCCTTCAAGAGTTAGAATCTGAGGCCAAGGGATTAGTGAAGCATTTAAATCTGGAAAACAAATGTGGACTTCCATATTTGTGGGATGATAATTCAAAAGTTTTAAGCGAAGATGCGCTAACATGACATAAGTTTGAAATTATTTGAGTTGTTAATGTATTTTTAGTAAAACATCCATAAGTTGTAAGAGGTATCTTGAAAAGGTAATGCTTTACTTGTTTAAATGCATTTTTCTTGAATATTTTCTTCCACAATCTCCTCTTCCATATTGTTTTTGACTCCGTTTCCCAATGGATGAAGGTCCTGGATTCTAATGTTTTTGCTAGAAAAATTCCTTGAAAGGTGCCAAGAATGTTAGTCTAAAAAGACTACCTTGATAGATAGCAGAGTTTTGCCACATGAGACCAGTGTTTCATTTTTGAGACATAAAGCACAAAAAATGACTAAGGCATGAGGAAGGTCACGATTTCATGACGTGATGAGTTTTCATCAGGATAGAGAAGAAAATGAAACTGCAACACCAAAATGTCGTGATTTCGCGACATGATAGGTTTTCACCAGCAAGCAGCTCAAAAGGCCAAGATGCAAGGAGACATCATGATTTCATGACATGATGAGTTTTCACCGACGAGTAGCTCAAAAAGGCCAAAATGCAAGGAGATGTCATGATTTCACGACATGATGAGTTTTCACTGACAAGTAGTCCCAAAGAGCCAAAGTATGAAGAAATATCATGATTTCATGACATGATGGGTTTTCGCCAGCAAAGATATAATTAGGAATAAATAAACATACCTCCAAAAGCTTGTGTCAGTGACTGATGATAGATGGGTGAAAGAAGTATCAAATCCTAGATTTCTGCTATCAGATTTTGTTTATTATTAGAAGCCATGCAAAACATATTGAAGCATGATTGTAGTCTGATTGCTTGTAATTGATTTTATGTTAGAATGTACTAATTATAAATATACTCACCATAGGGTATATATAATAGTAAACACACCCTGAAAAGAGGTTGGCTCTTAGGCATTTACAAGATTGGATGTATGTACTCTGAATACAAGCAATAAAATTACACTTCTATTGGCTTCTGGTTCATAGTGTGCAAGTGTATGTATTAACATTCTTTGCTTCTATTCACATTGTTGAGTTGTATATTGTATTTGTTCTAAAATTTGGACTTATACATAATATAAATCATATTGCTGGAGTTGGAATTCGATACATATATGTGTTAGATAGATATCTAAATCACACTTGGAAATCTATGATTTCTACGTGAAGATATAATAAATGCTTAAATAGTAGAGTATATGCATTCATCTTAGTTGTTGTCTAATATGTACCGTAAGAAAGCTCTAGCCTCGACTATATTTCCCTCTCTTTCAGTAATGCTCTTTTCCCTTTTCTCATAAAAAATCATTAAGGAACCAGCCTCCTCTGGAGATTAGATGGAAGATCCCAAGATCAAGTCCGTCTACTCAATGTTGACAAAATCAAGGCGCAAATAACAACCATAGGCAGATTTTGTTCCAACAAGATTCATAAGGCATTCTACAAAACTTGATAATATTCATAAAAAATTATCAAGTACCCAATTCATTTGGGAATCATAAGGTATCATCAAATTTATACTAAGAGGACCACAAGAATCATCATGACATCTAGTGAGCCTAAAAAATGCTCATATTTTGTATGGGTTTCATCGATTATTATGCGGCAATATAATAGGAACTGTGTACTTTTATGAATGATTATGTAATTATTTAATAGAATTGTGTGTGTTATCTAATTTGTGTGTTTTAGTGTGTTTTTGTGGAAATGTAGTTGGTTTTGATAGATTTGGATCAGTCGAGGTCTTTCATGGACCTGGCACTCTATTTCTTTCGGGATCAAGGCATGATAAGTAGGCGCCTTCCTCTTCAAGGAAGGCGCCAAGAGAAGATAGGCGCCTTCCTCTTCAAGGAAGGCGCCAAGAAAAGGGTAGGCACCTTCCTCTTCAAGGAAGGCACCAACAGAAGGTAGGCACCTTCCGTATACAGAAGGCGCCCGACATACTTAGGCACCTTCCGCATAGGGAAGGCACCCCATACAAGGCAAAGCGCCTTCCGTATAGAGAAGGCACCCACATCAGTAGGCGCCTTCCATAGGAAGAAGGCGCTCAACATCAGTATGCGCCTTCCGCATACGAAAGGTGCCTATCAAAAAGCACGTGAGGAAGGCACCTTCCTCATAGAGAAGGTGCCTCCATTCTTCGCCAGTTGACCAAGTAAAGCGACATGGGTAGAGTTGATCGGTGTCGTTCTAGTTCCACATCATGCAAGATAATTCTGGGAGTTGCACCAATGGACAAGAACGTCTTACCTACGCCAGGTGAAGCATGCACCAATCAGCAAACATGCAACCATTAGGAACAAAGCCTATTTTTAGCAGATGTCGATTACGTTTACTAGACTATCCTAGTTTAGTCTAGACTAAACTACTATTGTAACTTCTTTGTAATAGAAGATCTATGTGTGTGCTATATAAACACACACAGACCTCTCTGATAGAATCAGAATCCAGAATCCAGATTGAGAATACATTTGTCATTCTAAGGAGATAGAAACATTGTAATAATTCTTTTGTAAATACAATAAAGTTTGAGAGTTCCTAACTACGTGTTCAGTTGGAAGGGAGCTGTTGGAGCCTGGGCCCACTCCAAGCTAGTATTCCTTCCCTTTTATTTATGCTTTCCTAGATTAGTTTCCTACTTTCATAGGTTTATTTTTTGCATTGTTATTTTCATTTCCGTAGTAGGTTTACTTTTATGCACGTATGAATATTTACATTCTCAGGATTTAATTATTCATACGTAAATTATTGTGGTGTGGATGAATGATTGACAATATTTTAAACCCCCCAATAGTAGAATTATATGGACTCATCTCAAAGTGGGTATTGTAAGTGATCTTGTCTGAGACACTTCTAAAGTTTACGAAGCTCCCTGGGTTGACAATTTAAATGATCGGGCAGTGACAAAATAGGAGCAAAATTCACTTGTGTTTGGCCCGCAACATTTTGGCACCATTTCCAGGGAAGCGCCTCTATTAGATTAATTACAATACCTAAAAACCTTCTATCTGACTTTGTATGAGTTCTTCGAGAAGAAGAGGACCTGATGGTCGGTTCATAAAACAAAGTCCACCAAAATCTGAGACAACCAAACATTCTGAGTTTGAACTAGATTCACCCGACTCACCACCAGTAGTCCACTGGAGTGAGGATCCTCACTTTGTGCAAAGTGCTACCTCATCCCATCAACCTGGGGAAGAACGAACCATTGTAAACCCATTGTTTAAGAGAACACCCTTAGAGGAAGCTCTATTGTGGAAAGTTGTAGAAGATCGGATGATAACACCAGCCGATTTCAGAGCCTTGACTCAGAAAGTTTTGAATGATCGTGAGGCCATAAGAACTGCATTAGAGACCACATTTCCTAAAAAAATGGCCGACGAAGAGGCTTCATCTGGCTTTAGTTTCCCGATTGAGGAAGGAGTAGGAGAAACCAAAATGAAAAACATATCCCCTGCTCACCTTCCTACCTTCAGAGGATACCCGACCGAGGACCCTGACCTATTTTTATTTAAGTTTGATGTTCTATGCAGGTCTGTGGACTACAAATATGATACGTAGAAGCTGAAGCTCTTTCCTTCCACATTAGATGATGCAGCTCTATGGTGGTTCATTGGTCTAGGAGACAAACACATTGCCACATGGGATCAAATGAAGAGGCTCTTTTTAGAGCAATATCAAGACTTCGGGAGAGCAAGAGACTCTAGAGAGGAGGTCCTAAGCATGACGCAAAAAGAAGATGAGTCTCTTGAGGAGTACTGGGAGAGATTCAACTTCAATATTCAATGATCTCCTCATGCGAAGCTAGCTGATAAGTCTCTTAAAAGCATCTTTTTGAGAGGACTTAACAATGAATCACTAGAAGCTCTCAACATGATTTTTGGAGGTGACGTCTACCAGCATGCTATGGAAGATATCCGATAGTTATGCCAGAACTACTCAAGGAGGAGAGGCAAGACCACTTCTAGAACCATGAAAGCAACTACTTCGATCACAAAAATAGAAATAGGCAACATGCTGGAAGATTTGAAAAGTGAGATGCTTTCATCTCTGGCATTGTAGATGGACACGCTATTGTTGGAGAAAAAGAAGCAAGAAAATGAAGCGACATTAGCTTATTTCTACCCAAAATGTAGAGGGAAGCATGCAAAGAATGCATGCCCTAAAAACAAAGTCAGAGTATGCATGGTCTGTAAACTAAATCACAAGACCCGATTGTGCCCACAATTGCCTAGTTTCAAGGAGGATGTTGATGTCATGAAAGCTTATTTTATAGGCAATCAAAGGAGTTGGCCACAACACCCTAGGGTAAATACGCCACCAGGAATGCCATCATATAGGGGAGGACCATACATGCCACAAGGCCAGCCTCAACCACCTAACATGGGGTGGTGGGGACCATCACCTTGGTCCAACGCACCCCTAGGAGCAATGTTTCTAAACCAGTAGCCCTGGATGCCATATCAATACCTTAGGAAATAGTGGAGAGGCCATGCTCCATGGAATCTAGCTCCATAGAATGTAGCACTAGCTCACCCCCATCAAAACCTATCGACCTTGCCTATAGTGAGACCTGCGTAGCTACCCACACAATCGATGATAAATCCAAATAATAGAGTAAATCAGTCGACATACAATGTAGAAGGTGAGATGTACCTGATGTATCATATTAGTTGTAATCCTATTCAGCTTAGATCAGGTAGACAGCTAGGAGTAGAGACACCTCCGTTGATAGAAGAGGAGGCAGATGTAGAAGAAACACCTCTTATAGAAGAGGTGGAAGAAGAAGTGGCTGAGAGAACAAAGGCTCCATTTCCTAACCGGCTGCAAGAATAGAGGAAACTAACGCAGCCGGAGTTTGATATACTTTCTAGCTTGAAAAATCTCATAGTGACAATTCCACTTTTTCAAGCTATCCGAGATGTCTCGATATATTCTAAAGTGATAAAGGAGATGTGCCTAAGAAATTCAAGATGGAGAGCAATCCAGACTATCAATGTCATGGGTAAGTTGGTGGATTTAATGATGGGCAAGACGTGTCATCCTAAGTACGTAGACCCAGGCAGTCCAGTGTTGACTATAAAAATTGAGGGACATTCCTTGACCAATACGTTGGTCGATCTCGGGGTAGCCATCAATGTAATGCCTCAGGAGACCATGCAGAGGCTACAACTCATAGACCTGAGACCTACCTCAATGGTGCTACAGTTGGCCGACCGATCAACCGTAGCACCAAAAGGAATGCTTGAAGATATAATAGTGATGGTTGATGCATGGGAATATCCAACCGACTTCCTAGTTTTGTAGTCTAAAACTAGGTTGGGTGGCTACCCACTTATCTTGGGAAGGTCATGGTTGGTGATAGTCGATGCATACATCAGCTACCATGATGGGCTGATGACCATCTCCAATGGATAGAATGTAAAAAGGTTGACCATTTCACCCCCCATGTAGTCTATTGATTCATTGGGAGAGTCCACGTTGACCAAGCATGAAGAGAAAGAGTTGTCCATCATCCAACCGATGATGGCATTAGATGAATTTGTAGAGGAAGAAGATGAGGATGGTGCTATCATAGAATTCCTCCAAGGAGAATCCTCTAGTACCATGCCTGAGTCACCATTAGCTGGCGCCCAAGACCACCACATTCAGTAGATAAATGTTGGGCTAGGAAAGACATTGAATATCAATAGTGGGTTGACCCCCACACAGCTAATGAAGGTAGAAGAACTCCTGGTTAAACACCAATGGGCATTTGCATGGGATTACTTGGATATGAAAGGTATCAGCCCAGAAATATGTACCCATCACATATACCTTGAAGAGCAGGTGACTCCAAGCAGGCAACCGCAAAGAAGAATGAATCTAGCAATGAAAGACATTGTCAAGGTAGAATTGCAAAAACTCTTGTCTATCGAATTCATCTATCCAATTTCTGATAGTGAGTGGGTGTCACCACTTGTGGTGGTCCCCAAGAAGAATGGGAAGTGGCAGATTTGTGTGGACTATAGGGCATTGAACAAAGCGACCAAAAAGGATCACTTCCCACTCCCATTTATCGATCAGGTCTTGGATACACTTTTAGGGTGAAAGTACTTCTCCTTCCTGGATGGATTCAGTGGATACAACCAGATCTAGATAGGAGAAGAAGATCAGGATAAAATGATGTTCACCTACCCTTGGGGAATGTTTGCTTATCGGGTATTGCCTTTCGGGTTATGCAATGCACCTGCCACCTTCCAAAGGGTGGTGCTTAGCATATTCTCAGACATGATAGGAGATGCGGTTGAAGTATACATGGATGACTTCACCGTTTATGGAGAAACCTTTGATGAAGCAATGACGAACTTGGAAAGAGTGCTCGAAAGAAGTGAGGAAAATAATTTGTCCCTTAGTAATGAAAAATGCTTTATGATGATGCAAGAGGGCATCGTATTGGGACACCATCTCTCCATGGAAGGAATAAAGGTTGACAAAAGGAAAATAGAGGTCATCAAGGACCTACCCAGCCCTAGAACGCAATGAGAGGTGAGAAGTTTCCTTGGATCTATCGGGTATTACCGATGATTTATCATCGACTTTAGTAAAATTGCAAGACCACTACACACTTTATTGTCTAAATATGTGGAGTTCAACTGGATGGAAGACTATGAAAGAGCATTTTAGTCACTCAAGGAAAAGCTAATATCTGCACCTATTCTAAGGGGACCAAATTGGGCCATACCCTTCCATATCTATTGTGATGCATCCAACAATGCGATTGGAGCAGTCCTCGGGTAGAAGGATGGCAAGGAATTTTATGCCATCTACTACGTCAACAAAAACTTGGTAGGGGCTGAGCTCAACTATACAATGATGGAGAAGGAGTTCCTTGCAGTTGTGCATGCCATAAATAAATTCTACCATTATATCACCGGATATCAGGTGTTTGTCCATATGGACCATGCGACTATCAGGTATTTAATGAGCAAACCGGCTATTGGCGGAAGAGTTATAAGATGGCTTCTACTATTGTAGGAGTTTGACATAACAATAGTCGACAAGCCAGGCAAGGACAATGTCGTAGCAGATTTTCTATCCAGATTGACACCAGCAGATCATGCGGTAGTGGAAGACCAGTTTTTGGATGAACATTTGTTCACCATCAATGAACAAACATCGTGGTACGTAGACATAGCCAATTACTTGGCCATCGAAAGAACCTCGCTTGCTCTCTCCTCATGAGAAAAGTAGGCGGTAGTAGAGAAGAGCACCTCCTTTTTATGGGTTGATGACCTCCTATTTAAAATAGGATGTGATCAGATTATAATGAGGTCCATAGCAGAGCAGGAGTTCTCAGAAATACTCAAAGCTTGCCATGATGAACCATGCGGAGGACACTTTGCGGGGAAGCGGACTGCCTATAAAATCCTATAGGCTGGGTATTTTTGGCCCACTCTATTCAAATATGCGGTCGCCTATGCCAGCAAGTGTGATGAGTGCCAAAGAATGGGTAGACCAACCCATCGGGATGAGATGCCCCTTCAACCGCAAGTGCATCTAGAGCCCTTCGATAAGTGGGGCATGGATTTTGTGGGGCCAATTAATCCACCTTCGATAGGTAGGAGATTTATTTTAGTCTATACAGACTATGTCACCAAGTGGGTGGAAGTCCAAGCATTGAGGGATTCAAAGGAAAGAACAGTAGCCGATTTCTTATTTGCTCATATTTTTACATGATTCGGGGTCCCTAGAGAGATAACAATAGACCAGGGGCCTCAATTTACCTCCAAATTGATCGAGGAGTTGATGAAGCAATATAGGATTCGGCACAACAAGACTACGCCCTACCACCCATAGGCAAATGGGCAAGTGGAGGTGACGAATAGAGAGATTGAGAACATCCTCACAAAAACCATGCAACAACATAGAAAATATTGGGCTACATGGCTTTCGGAGGTAGTATGGGCGTACAACACCACGTGGAAGTCGACCATCGGCTTCACACCCTTCCATCTGGTCTATGGGAAGAGTGCAATGATGCCCATCGAGTTTGAGATTAAGACACTGAGAACTACTTTAGAATTAAATTTGAGCTTGGAAGAAGCTCAAAAAGAGAGGGTTCGATAGCTGAACCAGCTGGATGAAATCCGAATGGATGCTCTACAAAGAACGGAGATCATACAAAAGCAAAGAAAAAAATGGCATGATCGACACATCAAGCTGAAGCAGTTCCAGGAGGGAGAATGGGTGTTGTTGTATGATTCTAGGTTCCAAGAATGGAAGGGCAAATTAATGCAGATATGGATGGGACCGTATGAGGTGGTAGAGCTCATCAAGAATGGTGTTGTGCACATCAGAACCATTGATGACAACAATATTGTATTGATAGTGAATGGCCACCGACTGCGGCCCTACAACACATCCAAAAATTTATTGGTGGAGTCTAGAACAGGCATGGGGGAGACCCCATCCTTGTAAATCTGGACCAAACTCTCAGCAAGTAAAATGGTGGACATGGAGGTGTCCACCAAAATTAGTTAGTTTAGGCTTGTTTTATTTCTTACGATGTGTTTTGTAGGGATGATGCCCGCATGCAAGCTACAGGCATCCTAGTAGAGGGCCTACTAGGCATGGAATGCATCTAACTACCTATAGTTTTCTTTTCTTTTTGTTTGCTTTTGTAGGTGAAGGACCTGATAGCTCAAAAAATAGGTATCTAGGAAACCAGGCCTGAACCAACTCAGCATCCCGACACCTATGCACGTAGTTTAGAAGCAACACCTATCCAAGCTCGGGCGAAGGCAACAAACTCTCCTCCGAGGGAAAATCACATGCCAGGCCTGGTAGGAGGACGCTGCGGCAACATGAAGAAAGTCTGAGGAGGCTTGATCACCCTTGCCCAGATGATCATGATGTGTTGCTAAGAAAAATACCTTGCAGAAAGCCTTCATCTTCAAAGTAAACTCTCCATAGGAGGAATGATGCCTTCCTCTTTGAAGAAGGTGCCTAACGAGGGTGGACGTTCCCACCGTGAAGAAGGTATCAAGCTGGAGGTAAGGCACCTTCCTTATAAAGAAGGCACCCCATAAAAATAAGGCACCTTCCTTATAAATAAGGTTCCCTATAGAAGTTAGGCACCTTCCTTATAGAGAATGCACCCAATTGAAATAAGGTGCCTTCCTTATAAATAAGGCATCCGTAGGAGAGTCCTAAAAAAAAAATGTTGAGAAGGTGCCTTCCATGCATGAAGGCACCATGAAAAAAAATGATGATCAAGGTGCCTTCCATTCTAGGAAGGCGCATCCATTCAGAAGCGCCTTCCACAGTGAGAAGGCACCTTTCTTCAAAAGTGCCTTCAGTAGGAAGGTGCCACTTTTCAAAAGTGCCTTCCATAGAAGGAAGGCACCATTCTTCAAAAGTGCCTTCCATAGTGGGAAGGTGCCATTCTTCAAAAGTGCCTTTCATGGTAGGAAGGCACCATTCTTCAAAAGCACATTTCGTAGCAGAAGGTACCATTCTTCAAAAGTGCCTTCCATAGTGGGAAGGTGCCATTCTTCAAAAGCACCTTCTATAGTGGGAAGGCACCATTCTTCAAAAGTGCCTTTCATAGTAGGAAGGCACCATTCTTCAAAAGTGCCTTCCATAGTGGGAAGGCACCATTCATTAAAAGTGCCTTTCAAGCTTTTCAAAACCTTCCACCTAGGGAAGGCACCATTCATTTAAAGCACCTTCCACCTCGGGAAGGCACCAAAATAGCACCTTCTATATACAGTCGAGTGCTTTGGTTTCACGTGCACCTCGATTCGAATGAGATCAACACACGATTGGGCAACACCTGATTACCACCAGACCCACGTGATGAAAAATCTACCCCAATAAAAAATTATGCAGAGTTACGGGGTGAGATCCTCATGCACACCTCAAAGATGATGGATAGATGGTTTTCAAAGACCAATCAAAGGTCTGTCTTCGACATCGAACCTCGAACAATGCAACAATGAAGTCCAACGTAATCCGCACATGTGAAATACCCATCCTCCATGTCATAGACCGATGAATCACTACTCTCTATGATGCATGAAGCATCCAATCAGGTACGCACATAATTTTAATTAAATTTTTATATAATCTTTCATGAATTATGTAGTACCAAAAAATAGTACCACCATAAAAATCATGCACCCCCATGACCGAAACATCGTGCCAATGATATGGCTCGAGAGGCATACCATGCCAACCCCAAAATTGAATGCTAGGGTTAGGCACCTTCCTTATAAGAAGGTACCTTCTTGAGAGTGTAAGGTAGGAATATAAGAGTGGTTAGGGAAGGTGCCATGGGAGGGTGATCAAAGAATCACGTCGTCAAGAAGAATGAGCCTAGTGACATAGAGGGGATCAGGGGGTGGTGAGGACTCAGTTCGAAGCTGAGGGATGGCTCGATTACTATACCCTGGTCTATCAGAACTAGGATATGGAGGTAGCCAAAGAATTCGTTGCCTCCTTGAGAGGTGATGTAGCTCAAGTGCATGGAAGGGAGATCCCGGTCACCCCAGAATACATCTCCCAGGTGACCGGCTTGCCTCTCATAGGTGAGTGCACATACAAGGGCGACATGTTGAAATAGTGTGTTGAATTACTACTGCTAGGAGAAAATGTGTAGGTAGAGAAGGAGGGGTTGCCAAAAATTTGACTTCCTATGAACCTACAGAAGTTGTTCGAGCAAATTGCTCACTTTTTCACATGCATAGGGAAATATTCCCACCTGCACGTTAATCATGTGTAGTTCTTAAATCACCTGGTGCATGGGAGGAAGATGAATGTGCCCTTCTACCTAGAAAATGCCCTAAAGGAGGAAGTGACTCGATACCAAAAGGGTGCACCTTCCACCTTGGCCCACCATGGGCTGATATCAGTGCTGGTTCACCATGCAGAAGCACAAAGGGAAGACTCCCATGTAGAGGAAGATGGTGGCCAGGTAGGGTAGGAAGATTCTATCTTTGAGGTAGAGGAAGATGAAGAGAGCCCCATAGAAGAGGTAGAAGAAGTTGGGCAATTGTCATTGCTCAATTTTGTAGAGGAAGGAGGGCACTCACCCCTACCCAAATTCATAGAGGAAGGGGTATGGCTTGCTAGTAGTAGAGCTAAATTATGGCAACTAGAACTAGTTCCTAGGAGAAAGTGCCTGCAATGTCTACTCCTATCATCAGAGGAAGAAGAGGATGACTTGGAGGCTGGTCTCGTAGCCTAGACCCTCCAAGAATTAACAAGCTAGAGTCCATAGGATGTTGGGACTTCTACGGGCATTAATCAGGAGGTTGATGTAGCCCTGGAAGAGGCCCTAGAATGGTAGACCAATTGTTGGATGGCCCAAAAAATGTTGGAGGATTGCTAGATGATGCATAGGGAGGAATTGGAGGAGCATGTACGAAGAATTGCTCAGCTTGAGCAGTTGGTCTAGTAGCTGTAGGAGGAGAATCAATAATTTTGGGCCAAGGAGATAGAGAAAAGGGATGCATCGACTCAAATCGATTGGGTGATTGAGGTCTCGATGAATTCCCCTACTTCATTAGAAAGAGTATTCTCTTCGAGGGAATTTCACTTGAATGCTCGATAAAGTAGCCCAAAAGTAGGGGATAATTCCTCTATTTTTGAGGTTAATGGGAGGGAGCCCAAAAGAGCCCCCTATTATAGACCTGAGTGACACAGAGCCTGGTGTGGACCAGTAGCCATAGATAGAACCAGGGGTTAAGGAAGAATTCCCCGAACCTGAGGAAGAAGGGACCAAAGGACCTACGGGGTCAACACTAGAACAACCAGAGAAAGGAGGGACAGCTCTGGGGACATCAGAGCAAGTCCCTCATGATGAAGAGACACTCATCGAGAAGGAGGAGAAACCCCCTATTCGAGCCACCACACTTTCTACCAGGGCCAAAGGAAAAGGGCCCATGATGGCTCGAAAGAAGGTGAAGGTGACCTTCACCAAACTGGTCGAGGATGAATGGGACATGCAACCATTCGTGGAGAGGCAAAAGTGGTTCGAAAAGCTATGTGAAGAGATGGCAGTAGCAAAGGAGGTCAAGAAGTCAGCCTCTAAGGTCTAGGGAGACCCGGGTATTTGTGTTAACCCAATGGATGACGATCAGTTCTGGGAGATTTATGGGTCATCCCATGGATGCCCCTCAAAGATACGAAGATATTTTGAGATATGGGGGGTATATGGGCCTAAATTAGAAGTCACTGCCATTGCAAGAGAGAATGCAGGGCTTACCCCTGAGGCAGCCCAATTACACAAGGCCTAGGTAGTTCGACTCAGGAGGGATAATTCTGACATCCCTCTTGTAGTGGTCAGACCTCCAGATGCTGACCTATGGCAGGCTGTAGAAGTTGCATTCTAGGCAGCAGGAACTACGTTGGCTATACCACCTCCAGGAGCAGTTGGGGTGGGAACCTCGAATAGGTGGAGCCAGTAGATTGAGCAGAGGTAGACAATAGCAGCTGGCTGCCCCAACACCATAGCTCTACGTAGAAAAAGAAATACCACACCTCCCGATGTCGGTCCATAGAAGAAACAGTCACAGGCCATAGGTACAACTAGATCCACTGGAAAATGGTGATGATGAAGAAGTATGAAGAGCTACCTATAATTTTGATGCCATGAGGGCGTGGCATATGTTAGGCATGGGGGGATGATGAGCCTAAAAAATGCTCATATTTTGTATGGGTTTCATCGATTATTATGCGACAATATAATAGGAACTGTGTACTTTTATGAATGATTATGTAATTATTTAATAGAATTGTGTGTGTTATCTAATTTGTGTGTTTTAGTGTGTTTTTTGTGGAAATGTAGTTGGTTTTGACATATTTGGATCAGTCGAGGTCTTTCATGGACCTGGCACTCTATTTCTTTTGGGATCAAGGCATGATAAGTAGGTGCCTTCCTCTTCAAGGAAGGCACCAAGAAAAGGGTAGGCACCTTCCTCTTCAAGGAAGGCACCAACAAAAGGTAGGCACCTTTCGTATACAGAAGGCGCCCGACATACTTAGGCACCTTCCACATAGGGAAGGCACCCCATACAAGGCAAAGGCACGCCCCACATCAGTAGGCGCCTTCCATAGGAAGAAGGCGCTCAACATCAGTATGCGCCTTCCGCATACGGAAGGCGCCTATCAAAAAGCACGTGAGGAAGGCACCTTCCTCATAGAGAAGGCGCCTCCATTCTTCGCCAGTTGACCAAGTAAAGCGACGTGGGCAGAGTTGACCGGTGTCGTTCCAGTTCCACATCATGCAAGATAATTCTGGGAGTTGCACCAATGGACAAGAACGTCTTACCTATGCCAGGTGAAGCATGCACCAATCAACAAACGTGCAACCGTTAGGAACAAAGCCTATTTTTAGCAGATGCCGATTACGTTTACCAGACTGTCCCAGTTTAGTCTGGACTAAACTACTATTGTAACTTCTTTGTAATAGAAGATCTGTGTGTGTGCTATATAAACACACACAGACCTCTCTGATAGACATCCAAAATCTAGAATCCAGATTGAGAATACATTTGTCATTCTGAGGAGATAGAAACATTGTAATAATTCTTTTGCGAATACAATAAAGTTTGAGAGTTCCTAACTACGTGTTCAGCTAGAAGGGAGCTGCTGGAGCCTGGGCCCACTCCAAGCCAGTATTCCTTCCCTTTTATTTATGCTTTCCTAGATTAGTTTCCTACTTTCATAGGTTTATTTCCTGCACTGTTATTTTCATTTTCGTAGTAGGTTTACTTTTATGCACGTATGAATATTTACATTCTCAGGATTTAATTATTCATACGTAAATTATTGTGGTGTGGATGAATGATTGACAATATTTTAAACCCCCCAATAGTAGAATTAGATGGACTCATCTCAAAGTGGGTATTGTAAGTGATCTTGTCTGAGACACTTCTAAAGTTTATGAAGCTCCCTGGGTTGACAATTTAAATGATCGGGCAGTGACAAAATAGGAGCAAAATTCACCTATGTTTGGCCCGCAACAACATCAAACAAATTCTTTCTTGTAAATCCCAATTACTTAAAGGTCCAAATTATTTTTACTAGAAAAATTAGGTAAAATCAATATTAGTATATGAAAAAATTTGGGATATAGCTCAAGGGACAACAAAAAAACCAAATTCATGTGATATTGAGATTCAAAAAGTTGAATAAAATGATGCAAAATCCCTAATGATAATAACCTTTACGATCATCGATGAAATACAACCTTATATTAGTTCAACAAAGACATCTGTAGAAGCATGGAAAAGACTAGAAAAAAATTTTGAAGGAAAAAATGAAGCCACTATCCTTCATCTTCAAACTCAACTACATTCCCTAAAAATTAATAGTGGCGAGAGCATAGAACTATTCCTAAGGAAGGTAGAAGAAATTAAAGGGAAATTATTAACCTTAGAATAAGTGATTAAAGATGAACTCCTTACTCAAGTAACCATGAGAGACTTCCAAATGGTTACAAACATTTGGTTACATCTTTACAAGTCCTAAGTAAAGATACTTCTTTTGATGACCTAATCAATACTCTTCAAGAGTATGAGGTGGATAATACAGTAAAATATGAAATGACTAACATTGTATTGGCATAAAAACATAATCCATAGAGAAATATTACTTCATCATCAAGAGGACGAAGACCATGGTACAAGTATTGTCAAATATGCAAAATAAAAGGTCATAGTACCAACTATTGCAGATTTAATACCAAAAATCACAATCAAGGAAATCATATGAATAATGGAAGCAGATTTCAATCATGGTAATATCAAAATAATCCTCATCAGTAGCAATTTTAGTATCCTACCAATTATCCCCAGTTGGAGTGTCAAAAATATAATCAGAAAGGACACCTAGCTCAAAGAATCGAAGAAATTGAAGAATTGGAAGAACCTAAAGATGGTTATGAAGTGAAAGCTCTTTTATCAAGAACAACAAGTTATGAAGACACTAACTACCTGCTTGAATATGTTACAAAGAACAAAGAAGAAGAATATAATTTCCAAGACCAAGAAGAAGATCCATATTGAAGATTAAAATATTCAATTCCCAAATAATGTAATACAAGGGGGTGTTAGAGTTAGAACATATTACATCATTTGGGTCATGTAAATGTACCACATTTGGTACATAGTTAGAGTAGGATATTCCTTTAGGGGAAATTTAGCTACTTACTTCAAACAATTTAATAAATGCACAAGTGTCAATTTGCAAGTTGTAATATGCAAGGTGTCCCCTTGTACAACTAGGTAGAGTGTTGGTCAAGGAATCTCACTTCCTATGTAAAGGGCCTCATAGTGATAGATTAGAGAACTATTACATATCAAGCATATCAAGTGTATCAAGCATATCAAGTGCATTGTAGTAGATAGTGGTAGAACTCTTGTATGGAGTACAATGTAGTTCTTTAGCTTATATTAATGGAGTGACCATCACCTCCATACTGCATCGTATTTTCACCACTTTCTATTTATAGTATATTTTAGTCATATTATTGAATTACTTTCTTTTATATATTTTTCATCTTATTAGGACCTATGATAGATTTTTTCCACTATAGATATCCTCAAAATATAACAGTTAAATCCTCTTTATAACTTTTAATTAACCTAAATCCTTCTATTATGTTGGCTTAGGATAAACTTTATTATGCAATTTGGGTTTTGATATTGGTATAAATACCCCATCCAACTCATTTTATTATTGCAGTGTTTGTAATTCTATCTATAGATATAGTGATTATTCATGGTGCCTACGGAAGCCCCCAATATTAATGTATATTTTTATCTTGTGTTATTTATTTATTATTTCTATATAATATTCGAGTGGATGAATTGCTTCTATTAATTTTTATAAAATATTCTGAACTTTAACATAATCAAGCAACAAGCAAGCCCATCAAGGTTTCTCAATACGAGGGGAGACCAACCTTGGCATCTTGGAGCTACAATTTTGCTTGAGTTGTGCTCTTTTCCCTTATTATTTTTTATTATTATATTTTTTGATAGCTCTCTAATATTTTAAATATTACATGCTAACATTGTTTTGACCATTATACTTACAATTATTTATCATCTTATCTTTTTATGTGACTAGCTTACACCTTGCATAAGTAATATTTCTCCTATACTTCATCTATCAAGGCTCCTTCATCAAGGAGCTTCATTACATATTTCATAAGTAATTAAATTTATTATATAAGCATCAATCTACTATATACATAAGTAAAAGCACTACCAAATTGTAGGTCCAATAGTGTTTTCGCTCTTTATTCTAGTCATACTCATAGAACATGAAAGTGTTATCAATCAATAGAAGCATCGATAATACTATTGCTCACCTAATGGCGCTTTAACCAATGATCATAGTCCTTATTTTCATCAATTTATAGCTTTTATATAAATCTAAACAAGGGTTTGATGTTGATCAAAGTAGCCACATACTCTCCTCCAACTTAGGCAAACCCCTTTGCTATTGATCCATCATTTTCTATTTATTTTTCATGTGAACAAAAGTGTCATCAAGAAGTAGTAGCATTGGTAGTGATTCTATTGGACCAACATCACTTTTACAGGACTATAATGCTTCTATATCTATAGCATAAAAATCATGTTTTTATAATCCAATCTCTTCACTTTTAACACTTAGGTCATAGGACTCTTTCTTGTCTATAATCAGTCTATTTTTATTTTTACATTTCTATTTATTTAGTAATGATAAAAGGAAAAGAAAGAAACTAGTTAGCATTAAATTATTAGGGGACCATATTTAATCTTATTATTAATGAAATAAAAATTACATGTAGTTGCATTAGGCTTGTTTGTTGCATCATCCTTGAGCCTCTACTCTTGGAAAGAAAAAAAAACATTTTTCATTTATCATCCAAAATCAAAAGCATTTTAGTTATTAAAGTCTCTTTTTTCACATTGCATTATGTGTTTGTAGCTAACTCGGGGTAGACTAAGGTTAATTTTTTTCAAATAAAATCTTAGAAAAACATTGGTGTTCTATAACTAATATACTAAACCCTAGACTTAAACTCATAGATTTCCCTTATCCTCTAGGTGAGGAAGAAAATGGAAGCATTATGAAGAAGCCTTTCATGATTCCTTTTCCATTCCCCTTCTTCACAATATGTCTTCATACACTATAAAACTAAAGAAACCAAGCTTAAGAATAAATCAAAGCCAATAAAAGGGTATTTTGATGAGATATTTTCGAACATGTAAGATGAGAAAAATCCTTAGGAGTGTAGAAATATATAAGGTGAGATCAAATAAATGCATGAGTCTCCTCCCCAAAGGTGTTAATTAACCCAAAAATGATTTCCACTATGAATAAAGAAACATAATCCACTACAAAGGTGTATGAAAGGAGAATTATAGAGAAAATGGGAATTTTGTACCCTATAATAAAGTAGAAGAGGTTGGAGATCAAGTAAAATGATGCAAGGTATTCCAACATTCTAATTTTAGTATTTGATATTAGCATCATACGTAGTCAAGAAGTGGTTGAAACTTTAGGAATGACTACCAAAGAGGGCCCTCTAGAGACTAGTACCCACTTTTTCAATGATGAGTGAGCACATGTAGAAGATACCACCTTGGAGACTCTAAAGCCTACCAAAACTATGTTTATCACCATCTCGTCCTCTATACCATATTATTTTATCTCTTTCCTCTTATAATAAATTTCTTATTAACTTTTGTTCTCCTCTACTTCTCTTTCTATATTACACTACCATATTCATTAGATTTAGGTGTATCCCCATAGTACTAGTGGTATCCATTTCCCCCACCATCACCTTGATCTTCGTGAATTCACCCATAACTACTACAATATCATTTTCTACCCCACACACTTCCACTATACTTGTTCTCACATAAACTTCTTCTATGATATATTCCTATTCATGGTCCACTCGCACCTCACCTACCACCATCATAATCCCCAATTCAACCTTTGGAAGGGTAAGAGAATTGAAATCATTGGATATTCCTCCAAAAGATCCAAATAGTTTATTCTAAGTGGTGAGACACAACCATAGATAGTGATACCATAAGAACTAGCATCTAAGTCCTTAAAATATATATAGGTACTTGAGGTTGAGGGACAACCTCCTAAGGTATAAGCTCCAATAGATATCTAGCTCTAACTGGTCTCTAGTTCATCCCATAATTTAGGAATCATTGAGGAATAGGTAGACCCCATACAAGCCATGATTCACCTACTATTGTAAACAATTATATCAACCATATATCATAATATATGCAATGGATGAGGATATTATTAAGGACCAAAAGGCAATTGATCATATCTTAATGGGTGGATTCCTCTCCATAGATGGATTCCTACGCTTAATATACAAGTGGTAAAACGGGTATGCAGATGTTATTTATGTTGTATACTAAGTTTTACCACCATTACATCCTTAGACTATGTTTTCAAGTAGTCATGTCTATATCTTTAAATAGTAGGACATGTAGGGTATGTCTATTTTTCTAATAGGTAAACCTAACAATGTTGTACAATTAACTTAGGTTGGACTGATAGAACTAAGATTATTCCAAGTAGAACAATGATCTTGTTATGGTATTGGAGTGATCTAAGGCTAAGACCCACTAGAAGGATGAAGAAAACATCAAGTTGTAAGAATATCTCAATACACTAAAGAAGGAACAAGACAAGCTAAAGTAGCTAGAGAGAAAATGAAGTAGTAACAATAGAAGTGATAGCAAGAAAATATGAATCCTTAAATTATGATTATTAGATCTCCTAGTACAAATAGATGGAATAAATTCTAATAGCGGATATTAATTCCATTAAGTCTAAGATCTCTTCCATGGTTGTCATTGATACCCTTTGGTACAAAATATTGGAAGAGGGCAAGCACGCTAAGCTATACTTGTAGCATATATAGCCATGTGAATGACTAATACTAAAGGCCCAAAACATAATTAGTAGCATGGAGTCCAAAATTACCTCTAATTCAAACCATGTGTAAATCATGAGGTGGACCTACAAGGCCACCAACCAATAGTTGCAACAACTAGGTCTTTCAACAAAGTAGTCTATCCAAGTCTAGCTTATGAATGTACTATTAGAATAATATATTTTGGCCACTTATAAATCCTTGTGATAATTTGAATGAGGCTACAAAAAAACTGAGTTATATCACTCATCTGGTCTAAGGAAAATTTTAATCCCTATCTCAAATTAAAGGATCATAATTTCTAAAAATAAATACACCAAACTTAATGAAAATAAAAAAATAATAGTCACTTAGGTAGATAAGGCAACCTAGTTGACATAGCAACTAATTCCCCAACACCATTTCGTAACTCAAAACCTTAGTGGAGGAGGTGAAAGTTATCTTGAAGACCAAGGAGGAACTACTCTAGGAATAATTTGATGATCTAATCATAGCATTGGTGTAATTATAGAATGTTAAGATTTATTCTAACACAAAATGGAGTAATTGCAAATATTACCATCGAAGTAAAACCAAAGGTACCTATAAAATATTTCAACATTGAACAATTTATACAACATCTACAATTTTGTTGACTCCATAGCCCAATGGAAAAAGATATTTTTGAGGTTCTCCACCAACTTGGCTTAGCATCTATACAAGTCACTAGAAATGTGGTACAAGGTACTACCTTAACCAATGGAAATTCAATGCAAGTAGCTTAACAAATGAAGCTAAGTATGGGTGATGAAAAACCTTGAGGAAAACTAGAATCAAATAGTTTTTGCACATTGCTACTGATTTTGTAATGACCAAGCATTGAGTGAAGCTAAATAATTAGAAAAATATCTAAGTTAGGAAAGTGGAGATCTATCAGACCTATAATCCATCAAACTAGCAATCCATCAAAATATAATGATTCATTGAACTATCCATTAACAAGAGAAGATCAACATACTAAAGATAATATTTTTGTCATTTTGTTCTAAACTATAGTAGTAAGAAACTATTACCTAGAGTAAAATGGGTAAAACCATTGCTATAAATAAGAGCCTAGGGATCAATTTAAATACCTTTTAGTTATTTTGAGAAAGACTACAACTATGTTCTATCCATTTAATCCTCTTAATTCTATGAATAAAAAATTGTACATGGCCTTTATACTAGATTATGTCTCATTTCATCAGACCTCCCCATGTATGATGAATAATATTTGTGGTACTACACTTTCATCTACTTATTAGTTCTCTTTGTAATATCTATATGAAAACAACCTATCATTATTCAATTTTCTTAAAATGGCATGATTTATCATACACTAGCCTTGCTACAACCTTTGGTTGTATTTTATTTTTTTGTATTTATTTTTATCCCTCGTGCTCTTACCTCCTATTTTTTATTTTTTATTTTTTATTTTTTAATAGATTGGAGTAGGTTAGTAGAAAGTTACTTTAAATCTAGAGGTCAAGGGGATATTAAAACTTCCTCTTTTACAAGGTTGAAATAGAGGAATGCTAGTGTGATTTTAATCATTCAATTCCATGGATCAATAAAACCAACTATCTAGTAGCCTTCTCATAGCATGATAATAATGATTAAACTCCATGGCCTCTCTAACTAAGGGATGACCTAAAAAATTATCACTAACAAATTGAAGATGATATTTGAAATAGTCGTTTGTTATAACTTGAATACCTTTACTTTTTCTTTCCATTTTTTCCTTTGATAAATCTTTCGCTAATGCATCTACAAGAATAATAACTAGATAGGGAGATAGTGGATCACCTTTGCAAAATCCATGAGTTGACTTAAAGTTCTATCTATTGGGTTTATAGCCAAATTATCTTAGGTACCAATATTTTGGATCTTGAGTAGTATCAAATATAATAGTAATCAATAATATTAAATGGACACAATAAATGAACATGACATTCATGAAAATAAAAAAAATATGAAAAAAAATCCCAATATCATTCATGTAATAATATGAAGAAAACTTACAGTGGAATTGTTCAAAATATGCATACAATATTCAATATTATAAATTCTTGAATGTGATCTCTGATACATTACATAAAGCTCTATCTCCAATATAACCTTAGAAATGTGACACTTAGAATATTTGTGTATTGGTCTCCTTACACATCTAGGAGATGCAACCTTTTCTATTCCATGCATAATCCAAATCTCTCATGTCCTTTGGCTTCTCATATTTCCACTTGTATATTTGACTCTTGACTTTTTATTTACTTGTACACTTTACTTTATAAAACTTACACACTTCTACATGCCCACTTGCACTCTTTACTATATGACACGTGTGCACATTCTCCACATAGACACATACATAAAGGGGAAATATAAATCACACTCCTAAACTATAGACTCAAACCCTATTCTAATATTTATATTGTACCATATGTACCTGTTGGCATCCCTGCCACATTTTTTTTGCGAGAAATTTTGTTGGACGTAAGAACTATTTTATGTCCAATCATGTGTAATAATCTCTTCTTCCCTAAAAATTTCTTCTCTTTCAGAATGTATCCCTTTTTATGTTTTGTTATCAAGATTTGTTGGTTGCACTCAAGAGAGCGTGCAGTCCCTTTTTTTTCTCACCATGCAAGATATTTCTTCGAGCTCTCATGGCGTTAGGACTTAGTAAACATATGGTTTTGGCAAGCTCTGCTCATGCAAGTCTTTTTGTGTAAGCATATAAACAAAGGCCCAGGTGACAGATCATCGCACAAAGGTATTCATGAAAATTATTTTTATTTTTTAGTCATGGGTAACAGTAGTTTTGTGCCATGCTTCTACCAAAAGCTTATTTTAGTCTCAAATATGGCAAAGGATATTGGTTAAGTTTACCCCAAGTGAGATGTGTGGTTGAAAAAACTTGATTTTAGGAAAAAAGTGTAGCGAAAGCCCTTTTCGGGCTAGAAGTCAGCCAAAAACTAAGTGGGGCCCAAGCATTTTTTCTCTCACTCGAGAGTGCAAATCCATTTTAGAGATGGTATGACCAAAACATCTTTTATCATTTCATAAGTGATAAATACCATGCACTGGGTCCCACCTCTTCAACAAGGCAACAAAAGGTTTGGGCAGGAGCAAAGTGATGTCCATGTGGTATTCAAAGCCACATTTAATAATCTTGTTTTTGAGCAAAAAATAGAGCGAAAGCCCTTTTTGGGATAATGTTCAAGCAAGACAAATCGGGGTCCACTATAATGAGTTTCTATTTTGCTCAAGGCATCGAAACTCCTTTTTGCACCTCTTCTCAGCAAAATTTATTTTTCTCCCCTGCTTTAGGGAAGGTCACCTGAAAATGCTTTTCAACAATGAAATTAAGTTTCAAAGGTGCTCTTTCATCCATGTAATAGTAGTTGGTCTAGTGAGAATCAAAATCTAATACCCTCGGATCCTAGAATCTGATCTTTGCCATTGAGGTGGTCCCACCAAGTGAGGAGATGGCATTGCAGGTGAATCGCGTTGTCGCATTGAAGTGGTGTGACCTCTTTTTAAGGAGTCATAAAATTGAGCCATGCCTCATAACTTCCTGACATAATCCAAAATTAAATATTGGATTCCACAATGATTTTTTGTGGTTGAGCATTTATGTTTTAGAGGTGGAATCCTCTATAAAAACTAGCAAGTTTAATGTAATAAGGATGTATATTTTTCTAGAAAATTGTTGTACCTAAGCTCTGCTATGAATGCAAAGAATCCTTGGCTCTAATTCTAGATCTCTTTTATATGTATGTCTTCTACTATTTATTTCTATTAAATTTACTTTATTGCTTGATAGCTATAATTCTATGTATGAATATAGCTTATGATAAAGGGAGAACGCTGGAATAATTTTGGAGGTTGCATATTTAAGGATATCTAGATTTAATTTCTATTACATTATTTGTGTGAAGTGCTATTGGTTTAAGTGCAACTAAGTAATCATGTTTTTTTTTCATCACTCCTGTTCATCTGGGTTATAGCCATATTTCCCATCTCTTTTAGTCATTTCCCATTCCTTTCTTGTTTCCTTAATTTCAACCTGAGTTTAGAATAGCAAGGGATCTAACCTTCTCTGGAGATTGGCATGGGAGGAATTTCTTCCTTTTGGCCTTTCAATATTGGCTGGATCTAGGGCGCATGGATAAAACATTCCATACCTAAGGTAGATTCTTGACCAATAGAAACTGACATGCCCAACGAGACACAAACATTCCACATCAAACGGTATTAAGAATTGATGTTCATATTTTTACTATCAAATAATAACATCTGGAAACTCAGCTAAACCTAGATACTCTTAATATTGAAGCTGGTTAAAATCCCCCCCTCATGATCACAAGATCGAAGGCAAAAAATATAGAAGATACAGTTGAGTTCTTTGATCTTAACATTGATGCTCTGGGATAACACCCTAGAGTAGTTACCTTGACTATCCTATCGAATGGGACATCATCGCAAATATCCAATATAGCTTCACAAACTCCAAGTTCTTCTAGCACTGTATCTAACTTGCCCCCTCAGTCAAAAACTCCAGTACAAATGGCACAAAATCCACCCAAGTAGTTTCCAACTTGGAATCATTTAGGATCACTCAATCTGTAGGCTCAGAACTAGATCCCAAAAATAGTGTTAAATGCTCTACCCATGCATGATGATACCAAAAAAATAGCCTATGAGCACATTCAAGATGTGGCTTCTCTAGACACTCTTCATATCATTACAGATAAATATGTTATGGTGTGATTTTTAGTGCTCTCACTTAGAGGTAAACTTCTCTACTAGTACCAATCACTACCACCTATGACTATCACCACATAGGACCAGTTGGTCAAGTAGTTGATAAAAGGCTTTAATGAGCAAGCAGACCCCTTTTCACTATTGCATCAGTTCACCACTATTCAGTGACACCCACATGAGGAGATAACTTATTATAATATTAGGTTCACTTGAACCTGAAAAAGAGTCACTGATGACATTTGGCCCATCCCAAAGTAAGCAACATTTTATTACCTAAGATATTTTCATTTTGATATTAGCATGAGCATAATACATGTTAATGTCAACATATTTCTAGCTTTGTACACCCAAGCACAGAAGGCTGAGGCTGACTTAGTCGCTATTGGTAAGTTACCTCCAAAAATGATTGCCAATTTTTTAGAGCTACCCCAACATCTATATCCTAGTGCACCCTCTTAGTCATTGCCTACATCTCCAATGCACCCTATTCCATCATGGAATCCCAATTCTTCTCAAAACCAAACAATACCTATCCTACACTTGCCTGCACCTATTGTTACTCAACTTCTAGCTCATATCCCATATCCCACATTACCTACATCGTTGGCACCATTGTCATTACCTGTACCTCTGACACTTGCAAATCCAGACCAGGTAAAATAATTGTAGGATATATGATCATCGATAAGGGCAATAGTGAATGATATCACCACCCTAAAAAAAGGCTATCTGATTGGGGCTTCCAACCAAGGAGATTTGTCCATCCTACCCTGATTACCGAAGAATAAGTTGATCCCGCTACTAAGGCTTTCAAAATAAATACAATCATATTAAATAATGAAGAAGCTAGTCCACCTAATAGAGCTTATTGGTGCTTCACCTGCAATGACCCACATGGTGAGGAGACCTGCATGGTCCATTTGAACTATGTGCAGATCCTGGTAGACAACATGCGTGGTGGGAAAGTGAACATGATCAGAGAGGTAGAATACAACTTTATGATCCCCCTATCAAACAAGTTTTTATTCTTATGAGGATAGGTAAAAAACCTATTGAGGTTGATCTAGTTCAAATGGAACCATTAAAAGTACCTGCTAGTTTCAATATGAAAAACAAGAGGATGCTACCACCATTAAAAGATCCTGCCCAAGTGTTGAATTCAAAGGGACCCATATTATTGAAGGATATTTTGCATCTGAGATCTAGGAAGAGAGTTTCTCAACCATAGGCTTCTCCCTCCCATCCCCAAACTGAGATAAGGTACCAGGCAAGAGAAAGGCTCAGGTGCCCCTCATTGACCAAGTGTTAGAGGGTAGAAGCAACATAGTAGTATCAAAACAAATACGAAACTATGAAGGAGAGAGGTGAGTCTGGTATAGGGGCATTCAATATTGTTGAATAATTGAAGAAAAATTTAGCTAAAGTAAGTCTCTTTGATGCACTTCAGTTGCCCAACCAAGTGGATCTATTACAAGAATCACTAAAGTCTACTATAGGCAAGGAAAAGTTGACTCATATTATCTTAACTCAAATGTTAACTACCTTAGCCAGTAGGAAGAATAGGCCACCACCATTATATCTATCTCTCAAGATGGAGGGATGGGTTGTGCATAATTGCATGATTGACTCTAGTGTTGCAACTATTGTGATGTCCAAGACTATTTGTGAGATTATGGGTATGGAGTATACAAGGAGTAGTCCTAGAGTGATTCAACTGGATAGAACTTCAGTGAAGATAGTAGGGGTGATTAAGGATATTACGATCATGTTTCATAAGATGCCACAAATCACTATGATACAAGAAGTTGTGGTGGTGGATTTAGAGTTGTATTTCAGTATGTGCCTATCGATGGAATTCATCGCCAAACTAGGGGGCTATTTATCTCTGGATTATTCACATATGGAGATCCTATTTAAGGGAAAGAGAATTAAATTTTTTAATGAAAAATACTCTACCTTTCATATCAAATATGCGGAGAAGCAAATGGACTCAATCAACTTGATTGAGGAAGTTGAGGAAGAAGAAGAGGTAGAACTGATGGAAGAAGCCCTGGATAAACTTCACATGGAAGATGAATTTTCCATGCATGATTTCAACGCCATGATTGAAACAAAAATAGGGTGCTACTCGATCACCAAGATTGAAAAGGCTAAGGTATAAAGTGATGAAGACCCTATTTTTGATCAACTGTGGAAGCTCTTCTTTGACCGAGCATGATGTAAGAATGGCATTGAGGCTAGGATTATCCTTATCTCTCCTTCAAGAAAGTAGAAAACTGACTCCTATAGACTTGCATGGAGTTGTACTAATAATACAGTTGAGCACAAAGCCTTGTGCTTAGGGTTAAGGAAAGCAGATAAGCTTGGAATCAAGCAATTGCAAATCTTCGAATATTTAGATTTAATCTACAACCAAGTCATCAATAAGTGCATCTCAAAGTAATACTACTTGAAGGTATACCGCAACAAGATATGGGATATGCTCGAATATTTCATAGCACTAAACATCTGAGCTATTTTGTGATAACAAAATAAGCATGTTGACCTCTTGATATCCATTGGAGCCTAATTATCCATTGGTATTTATTCTAACTTTGAGTCCTTAAGTGTATTTTTGTACCATTTTGTCTCTTTTCTTTGCGATGCCATTGTGACTTCTGAGTTTTCAATTGGCCCATTACATATTTTTTATTTTTATTCTTCACTTAATGAGTTTTCTACATATAAACTATTTCTAATTGATCTTGCATAAACCTTTTGATCTTCAACATAGATTTTGTATCTTTCATCAAAAATCACACTCTAATTACATGAATTTTCTTTGTGAATGGATCAATTATTTTATATCTAGTTGAATCATCATCATAACCAAGAAATATCCTGCTAATGATTTTATCATCTAATTCTGGCCTTCTTTGCTTTGGAACATGTACATATGCCTTACAAAAATATTAGATGTTATATTGAGGGCTTTCGTCTTGACAATAATTCTTTAGAAGTGATATTTTTGAATATTTTCATAAGTAATCTATTTTGTATGTATACAACAATTTTAACAATTGTTTTCCAATATTGTCGATCAATATGAGATTCTTTTAGCATGGAACGAACCATTTACACAATAAAACAATTCCTTATTTCTATAATACCATTATGTTGAGGTAAATATGTTGTAGTGAGTTGTATTTTTATACCATTTGATTTCAAAAATGATTCAAACCCTTTTGATAAATATTAACCGCCCCTTGTTGCCTAAGAGTATTGTTGTCTTCCCAGAAGCCATGGTGGGCTTGGCATTAGTAATACCCAGCATCAAGGTTGGGCCCTCTATGTTAAGTGGGTCATCAAAGCCCTCATGAGCAATGAGGCCTAGAATACTCTCATTTGATACTATATCAAATAAGGTTCCCATTTTGGTTGTAAGAGTTGCAGGGGTATGGAATTCCCTTCCCTCCTTGTTGCCCCTATGTCTATCAAAGAGTCAAGATACTTCATCATTAGGAGCATTTATAAAGCCTAGAAAAGTGTTAAGACTTGGCTTAGATGGAATGGCTAGAGCTTCTGGCATGGCCTCTCCATAAACCAAATGAATTTTTGGTAGTCACCTGTTATCACGTACCAAGGTTCCCTACTTGTGTAGGTTCCCTAGGTTCATGTGCTTAGATTATTTCATAGAGGTGTGTGATGCATCATTTATTTTTTTCTCATACTATCATGGATTGACTCCCTTGGGATGATTTCAGAGCCAAATTTAGGCTTAATCACTTTGACAGGGATACTTTTGAGGTTGTCAAGGTTGCTCTCCCTAACTCCATGTTACACAATATTTATGTGCTTTCACAAAGACCCTGGTGGAAGGACTAGAAGTGGTATCCAGACACTCCACTATGAAACTATAAGGATTTATGGGGGTATTTATGGCTCTCTCCTTGCCTCTTTGTTATTGATAAGCTCAATTAATTATGGAAGGTCTCCTTCCCTCGACCTGTTTGGATGCGTAGGTTCCAGACTACTTGGGATCTTTTCTTGGAGCCCAAAATTTCTTATTTTTCTTGGAGTATTTTTCACCAAGGGCTTCCTATTGGGGAGTGTCTCCAAAATTTAAGCATCCATAACCCTTCTTACCCATTTTGTCTTCAATCTAAATACTTTGTCCATATTTTTCAGGTTTGTGCTCGTGTTCATTCCCTTTGGGAGTGAATTTTTTTCTTTTTTAGACCCTATTTATTCACGATGTTTGATTGGAAGCATATCATTTTGGAAGACCCCCTGCCCTTGCTAACTATTTTATTTTAAGTGTGGCACTTGTTTTGTATGGCAACCATGTTGAGCATATGGAGAGTTAGAAATAATTGTATCTTTGGTAAGTATTTTTCCTCTTTGCACATATTTGCTTTTGAGAAGTCTAATATTATTTTATCTATATATTTTTATATTATAGTTCAAGCCAATAAGGTGGCCATGGAGCTCACTCATTTTTAGGAGCTCATTGATCAGTGGGGGAATGTGTCGTTCACTATTAATCAAGTTACTCTTGAGAAGGATACTCCTTAATTTTTGTCCAAGTACAAACAATAATGTTGCTCACTCTCAAACTACACTTCTATACTAGCTCAAGGTTCTTACAGATATGGTCATGGATACTTGACTATTCCTCTCTTCCCCTAACTCATTGAATTGATACTTGGGATAATTTAGGAGCTTTGTTTATCATTTCCAAAAAATATCTATTTGTTTATGGATGGGAAGATGTTCTTGGAACTTCTAGTTAGGGGAGGGACTTAGTACCAAAGTCTCTTGATGCTACTGTTGGGTGGGAATCAATCCCAGGGTTGGCTAAACCCATATAATGGAGCTTCATCATAATGTAGTCAGTTAGTTCTATTGTCCATCAATTTTGTAAGGTAGTTTTGATTAGATATAAAAAAATTTCTTGGATTCCAAATTTTTTTTGATGGGGAGGATTTTTGGCTAATGGTTCTAGCCACGTGGTGTGTTTATCCACTTCTTTTTTTTTGTTAAAAAATATTCTATTATTTTAATGTCTTTTTTACATAAAAAAAATAACCACCCCTATCTAAGAAAAGACTCTTGATCATTTTTTCCTATTTCTATTTCTACTAATTGTTTAAATTGTTTGAAATAACTAAAAGCTTTATATTTATATTTCATAAAATATACCCACATTTGTTTGGAGTAATCATCAACAAATAGTTGAAAATGTCTATGTCCTTAAAGACTAGTAGTGTTTATTGGTCCATATAAATCTGTACATATTAACTCTAATGGCCCCCTGAGCTCTATAGATATTGAATTCAACAAATATTCTATGTTGTTTTCCTATAAGAAATTTTGGACATACTATAGATTCCCATGAAATTTTAGGTAATCCTTCAACCATTTGATATTTACTCATCTCATTTAAGGAAGATGCACTTATATGTCCTAACATTTTATGCCAAAGTTCTTTGGTTTTTGAATTTTTTGTTGATAGATTCATATTTGATAATGTATCTAAGGCAAAATTTCTATATGAACTAGAGGTTATGAGTTTTCCTTGTTTAGTAATAAGGCATTTTATTTTGTTATTAATAATTTTGAACTCAACTGCTAAATTTTGATCCATCAATTGAGATACTGAAAAAAAAATAGCAATTAATCTAGGTACATACAATACATTATTAATTATACCTTTTTTCCTTTGATAATCTGATTAAAATATCTCCTACTCTATTTACCTCATAAGTCATATTATCTGCTATAACAACTGGTTTATCACATTTTTTTTTAAATATATTGAACCATTGTTCATTTCCAGTCATATGCCTACTTGCCTTGAATCAATATACCAAAGATTCATGATTTATCAAATTAATCCTTTGGAATAGAAATCCTTCTCTCCAAACTTTTAATTTTCAATTTCAAAAATCAAAATTTTGAATTTAAATTGTAAATAGTATAGTCTAATTTTTTAATAACCTTATCACTCCAATGCCAATATTAACTTTAGTATAAACCAAATAATTAAATTATTAAAGTTTAAAAATATGTGTGTGCCCTCATAAACTTGAAATGCAAATGCAATATATTCTCAATACCTTGGGTATGCAAAGTTCCATGGATGTTGGTAATAGAATTTGATAATGGATATTAACCACTAATTTCACCAATTCTTAGAACAAGCACAAACTCTAGCAAGTGTTACGCTCAGGCCTTAGAACTAATGTCTTCTGTAGCTCACCATGTTACTTCGTATTAGCCTCTACTCTCATATTTCTAAGGGTTATTATGCTCAATGTTCATCTTGATACCTCTTATCAACCTCTAGTTTACAAAGGAATTTTACTCAATATTGTTTTTCATACGCAAGAACTAGAAATATACATCCAATGCTTAGGCTATCGATCTCTTCCACTGGTCTCAGAGTCTTTTGAGTGCTTAGGATTTAGTTAGGTTATAGCAGGTTATTTTGGATTCACTAGAATGCACTGGTGTTCTATAATATATTTCAATATGCTTATCTCTTCTTGGGATCTTGACCCAATATTCTTACCAAGACGATATATTTTTTGCCTAGTTATGAAAACAACTTTGACTTTCCTTTATAATTCTTGATGGCTGCTATTTCCAATCTCAGTTTTTCTCAACATATTTAAAAGCAATTCATCCTAGAATTAGTGTTTCTAACGGTGCTCAATATCTTTTTGCGTCTCCTTATCTTGACTTTGAACGTCCTATAATATTTTTCCTTTTATAGCACCTAATATCTATGTTCTCTTGGAATGTATCTTGTAATCCCTTCTACTCTGGGTAGAATATGGTTGGAGGCTCTCCAACTCAGGTGGCTCCTTTGACCTCCCTTTTATATTTTTTCTTTTTGTTCTATCTGATTGAAAATATCAAATATTATCAGGGTAATATAATACCCAAATTTTAGCCTATGTTTTATTCACATGGCTCTTAAATATCAATATTTATTCACACTAAATACTTCCTTCGATGCTAGCTTTAGAGACTACTCAAAGCAGATCTGATAGAAACTACTCTCAATGGCTTTTATACCACTACTGGATTTTAGCTAGATTATCTCAAGTCCCAATATTTTGGATCTCGAGTAGTCTCAAATATCAGAGCAATAAATAAATTAAATTGATAAAATAAATGAGCATAACATTCGTGAAAATAAAAATTATATAAATAACATTCCCAATATCATTCATGCAATAACATGAAGAAAAATTATAGTAGAATTGCTCAAAATATGCATACAAGCTTCAATATTATCAATGCTTGAATGTGATCTTTAATACATTACATGGAGCTTTGTCTCCAATATATAACCTTAGAAAAATGACTCTTGGACTCTTTGTCTATTGCTCTCCTCACACATCTTAGAGATGCAACCTTTACTATTACATGCATAAGATAATTTTTTCTTGTCCTTTGGCTTCTCATCTTACCACTTGTATACATGACTCTTGACTTTCTATTTACTTGTACACTTTACTATATGACACTTGTGCACATCCTGCACATATAAAGGAGAAATATAAATCACACTCCCAAACTATAGACTCAAACCCTATTCTAATATTTACATTGTACCATAAGTACCATGGGGATATATTAGCATGTACCAAATAATGTAATATTCTCCAACATTAGCAAAGAATACATTGATTTAAATAAATAAAAATGGAGTGCTATACTTATATCTCATCACAACAATCTTGATCAAAATCAAACTTTTTGAGAATATCATGTAGAAAACTCTGGAAAATCCTATTATATCTTTTGTCCATATCTAATTTCATAAGCATGCCTAGTTTTTTCATGGAACAAAGAGAATATATGGCCTCTTGTGCAATCACTACATAATAATTTTTTTTTTATCATAATTATATTTTTCTTTTGAGATAACACAATCTAGAATGATTTTCAACCTATTGACTACAATTTTTGAAATAATCTTCAAAATCATATAACAAAGGTTTTTTGGGCAAAAACTATCAAAATATTTTTATCTTTCCTTTCTTACAAATCAATGTAATAAAGGTGGCATTAATATCACTTATTTTCACCTTTATTTTTGAGCCTTTTCAACCATAGTCAACATATCATTCTTCAATAAATTCTAAAATATTTGAAATAAAAATTCAAGAAATCCATTGGGACTAGGTGCCTTGTTAGGATGGAAAGAGAAAATCACCTCATGTAGCTCTTCCATATATATCTTCTTCATCAAGCTTTCATTTTTTCCATGTTTGATAATTGATGGAATATTTTGAATATTTTCCAGTGTCTAACAAAATATTTATATTTCCAGTGTCTAACAAAATATTTTTGAAATAACTAATTACTTCCATTTTGATATCTTCTTCTTCCTCAATATTTCTTCCATCTAGGAATAACATATTTTTGATGCAATGAAAATAAAATTTTGTTTTTCCTATAGCATGAAAAATATTGGGAATTCTATCTCCTTCTTTGAGTCATTTCTTCCTATATTTTTAGAACCAATATGACTACCTCCTTTTCAAATACATGATGATAATAAAAAAGTAATTATTTTTATTTTGCATAAGACTCCTAGTCCATTCAATTGATTTCTAATTATTTTATTTGTTACCAAAATATTAGCATTCAAGTATTCATTTTCCCCTTTATATATTTCAATTGTTGAACAAACTTGTACATGCATAATCCTTCAAAATTTGCTTCATCCCACTATAACATAACCATCTAGAAAAAATCATGGTATTTGACCCAAATAGACTAGAAGTGAAATGAATTTGGATGACCATTATTGAGTAAATATCAATTCAATAAAATATGTTTATGATCTAATCCTACTTGCAATAAAATAATAGAGGCGATTGTATACTTTGTTGTATATTTTGATTAAATGAGTTATTATTGATGTCAAGAGTAAGTGGTCATTGATGTCAAAAGTCAGTTTCAGTGAGTAGTACAAGGAGAAACATTTCTGCAATCGGTACAAAAAGGAGAGTCCACTTCCAGACGATTAGATACGGTTTCGGGTAGTCAGATGTGGTCCAAAGTGCAAAGAAGAGGCCCAAGCAAATAATATTATAATATTTTATTATAATATTAAAAAGATAAATTTAAATTGATTATAAATTGATTAATATAATTTTATTATAAATTAATTTATTAATTAATTTAATTAACTTCCAAAGTTATTTAAGTTAATTATAACTTAATTTTAATTTAATTATAAATTAATTTATATCAGTTTAAATAACCCTAAAGAGTGTTATAAGGTTAAATTAAAAATCAAATTTTAAATTTGATTTAAGCACCGACGTTGTATGGCATGAGGTCTTCATGTATAAAAGGTGGCAAAAATCTTTGCCTTACACCCGATAATCCATCGATCAATTTCCTAAGCTCCAAAGTATTGTGCACAAAAAGGAGAAAGAGTTTTTTGCATTTTGAAAGGTCTTTGGTGGTAGAAGGTCTAATAAATAGGAGTGAGGCTCCTCTTACCTCGCATAGTTCTGTGTAGCACAGTTGGCAATGGTGGATGGTGCTAAGTCTTGTGGCAGGCAAGGTGTGCAGGGTTTGAATCCCATTGAGTTTGTTTTACCAGGAAGAGAGGGTATTTTCATTTTGAGTAGAACAAAATGAAAGGAATAAATGGAGGCTTGTGCCTTACCTTCCCTGTGGAGGAACTTAGCCCATGTGGTGGGCTAGCACCTCGATAAGGTTCTTGGCTAGGAGTGGTCTCGCGTTCAAAACCCACCGAGGCATTTTGGCTAGTGTTAAAGGTTTCACTGATGTCATTTGTCTTGGTCGCTTGATTTTTTCGGATGTGCTAAGGTTGAAAAAAAAATGATGTTTATAAAGTTAATTTTTACCTAAATTAATTTGGATATTGAGTATTTGACGGAGATAAAAGGGTAGGCAATATTATTTTGAAAGTTTAATTTTTGGAGGTTGATTAATTAAAATTGGATATTATAAGGAGCAATTGAGTAATTATTTTTATGTATGATTTTATGATTGCTAATTTCAAGGAGTAATAAGGTGTATTTGAGTTTGATTATTTTTGTGATTGAGAAATATTTGAGAGAGTGTTAGTGTGATATTTTGTCATCTAACCATTGAAATTGGCAAAGAAGAAAATTGTGTTTAAGACAGGTTTTGAGGTCATTTTATTCATCAAACAAAAAGGTATGGGCACATCTTCCTAGTGACTAATTTTTGAATGTTGTGAACACTAAGTTGGAGTGAAAAGGGTTATTTGATAAGCATTGTTGAGTTTGATTGTTGAAGATTTTTTTGAGTGAGAGTTGATGATAAAAACCTTGTTTTATAAGCATTGTTGGAAATATTGAGTAAAGCTTTCATATGCTTGAACTAGAGTTTGTGCAAAGAACATGAGTATCATTGTTATGTAAAGTTGTGAAAGAACATGAGTATCATTCTTATGTGAAGTTCTGAAAGGATATGAGTATCATTGTTATGTGAAGTTGTGAACTATATTGAACTAGAGTTTGTGAAAGATCATGAGTATCATTTTTATGGGAAATTGTTTGATAAGCATTATTGGAAATAAATGAGTGAGTGTTCATATGCTTGGACTAGGTTTTGTGAGCAAGGATTATTTTATTGAGTGATTAGTTGAGCCTAGTCAAGTGGATGTGTTGAAGTAATAGTTCAATTTATGTGAAACAAATTGTTCTATATTCTAAATTGATTTGAGAAAGAGGTTGAGTGTTTGTGAGTGTGAAACATATTGAGTCTCTAACAATTCTCTATATGTTTATGTGGTAAAAAGAGAGATTGAAAGTGATTGAGCATTGTGGTGAATGTGAAGGATATTGAGTCTCTAACAATTCTTTATATGTTTCTGTGGTACAAAGAGATTGAAAGTTATTGAGCATTGTGGTGAATGTGAAGCATATTGAGTCTCTAACAATTATCTATATGTTTATGTGAGATTGGACAAGTTCTAGTGAGGACTTGTTGAGCAGATTTGAGGTAAGTCTTTGAGAAGACTTGTGGACAGATTTATGTGAGCTTTTGTGGAATCTTACAATACAAATTTGAGGATAAATATTAAGAGCAGATTGGACAAGTTCTAGTAAGGACTTGTTGAGAAAATTTGAGGTAAGTCTTAAAGAAGACTTGTGGACATATTGGTGTGAGATTTTGTGGAAGCTTACAAGGCATATTTGAGATAAGTATTTGAGAAGAGTTGATTTATTGATTTGTTAAAACCTTGAGTTAAGGTTTGGGGTAGATCTAGCAGAGTTGATTTTGTGATTAATTCAAGCTTTGTGTTAAGGCTTGAGGACAGATATTGAGTACAGATTTGCGCTAGATCGAAGGACTATGTTTAGTGTAGATTTGAGGGCAGATATTGAGCATATTTGTGCTAGACTAAAGGACTATGTTTAGTGTAGATTTGAGGATAAATTTTAGTGCATATTTGAGGACGGTTTTATGCCAGACCAGAGATAGATATTGAGAATATTTGTGCTAGACCAAAGGACTATGTTTAGTGCAAATTTGAGATAGATCTAAGAGCAATATTTGGAGGTGATAGAGTATAGAGGATGAAAATATCTAGTGGATAGAGATCCATTAGCCAGGGCAGTGAGGATAAGTCTTCTAAGTGAGGATAGAAGCCTTTAATGGATAGAGATCTATTAGCCAGTGTAGTGAAGGCAATAGTTCTTCTATAAGATAACCAACCATAGTAGAGGAGAAAGGAGTTCTCCTATGGATAGAAATCCATGTACTTGATTAAGATATTGGTGTCTCCTTTGGATAGAGGTCCATAAACATTGTAATAGGGAAATGATTCCCAAGATATTGATTGAGAAAATTTTAGTGAAATTTTTTATTTGTGGAGTAGCCCACATTGGGTGAACCACGTTAAATTGGTGTCTCTATTGTATGTGGTTATTTATGCATTGCTTTGATTATTTTTTTTTATATTATTATCTATACATTGTATAATATTGATTGGGAAAGAAAGGTAAAAAGTGGTTTTATACTATTCACCCCCCTCTCAGTATAAGCTTGTGTTATTCAATTGATATCATAGCTGGTTCCTTCAAAGGTTTAACAACTTGAAGGAATATTTTACAAGAAAACAAATGGCAAAGAAAGGCAAAAGTAGAACCATGAGACACAAGAAGAAAATAAAACACATGGTCATGAAAGAAAAGGAATATGAATTCAATGTTGTTATTTTGGAAGGAAGAATGGAAATAGATTCAAGAGATGAATCAAGCAGTGGAGAAAAGGCCAAACTAATAAAGTTTTGTACCAGATGTAGGAAGACATGTCACCTTATAGCTTATTGTTCACAAGAAGGTGAAGAATTTTTTGTTTATGGTCAACTCGATCATGATGCAAGTTATTGCAATGGGTTTAGTAGCAACGAAGATGAAGATGATACTTTTAGAATTGAATTCCTAGAGGATGGTTCATAAAAGGATAACAAGGACAATAAAAATAGGTATGAAGAAGAAACTCTACTTTGGAAAATAGAAGAAATTGAAGACCAAAGAAAAGAGAAAAATTTAGAAAGAGAAAATGAGGAAGTAACTCTTAAGGAAATTGTTGAGTTGAAAAGGGAGAACTTAGAATTAAAGGCTCAAATACAAGAGGATGAGAAATGTAAGACAAAGCTTCTACAAGATCTCTCTGACTTGAAAGATAAAGTAAAAAATGCAAAGATACAAAATCTCAAAGGACAATTTGAAGAATTAAGAATGAAGGATGAGGAAAACATTAGTGCTTATCTAATTCATGTAGACGAGGTTGTTAATGCCATGTAAGGACTTAGAATTGATATTGAAGAATCTGATGTTTGTGATAAGATCTTAAGATCTCTCCCAAAAATGTTTAGTGAAAATATATCTACTATAGAGGAATCAAAAGATGGTGATATTTTGACAAGAGATGTATTACTTGGTATTCTTATAGCTTTTGATATGAGAACAAAAGAGGAACCTAATCTCCTAAAGGAAGCAACCTTCAAAGCTACTAAGAAAAGAAAGGATAAGAAATCAGATTCAAGGAATGAGTCATCCAGTGATGAAGAAGCAAATTATGATAGAAATAATAAGGATCTAAGAAGATTTAAAGATAAAAAAAAAATTATATGTTTCAACTATGGAAAGTATGGTCACTATGCAACTAATTGTAAATAAGCTAGAAATAAAAAATGATGAAGAAAATTAGGATCATAAGAACAGGGAATCAAAAAAATACAATTACCAAAATAAAAGCAAGGATGTACAAGGCAAACAAGGAAATAAGTTCTTTCAAATATAGAAGAGGAGTTACTATGCAGACAAGGCAAGTAAGTACTCAAGTGATAGTGATAATAGTTTCTAAGATAATGATAAAGATGAAGTTCTATTTCTAACAGAAGAAAAAGAAGAAGTTAAGAAAAGGTCACCAATAATTCTCGAGTGTTTTAGATGTGGTAACTTTGGACATCTTGAATATAGTTGTAAAAAGAGTGGTTTTAGTTTCAATGATGATGAATATGAGGATACATTTGAAGGACCAGAAGAGAATATTCTAATGGCACTAGAAGAAGAAGGAGGTGATCCTATAGAAGACAAGTTGTGAACTATATTGAACTAGAGTTTGTGAAAGATCATGAATATCACAAGTATTTGAGAAGACTTGTGAGCAGAGTTGATTGATTGATTTGTCAAAACCTTAATTTAAGGTTTGGGGTAGATCCAGAAGAGTTGACTTTGTGATTAATTCAAGCTTTGTGTTAAGTCTTGAGGATAGAGATTGAGGAAATATTTGTGCTAGATCGAAGGACTATTTTTAGTGTATATTTGAGGAAAGATATTGAGCAGATTTGTGCTAGACCAAAGGACTATGTTTAGTGTATATTTGAGGATAGAGTTTGGTGCATATTTTAGGATAAGTTTGTACCAGACCAAAGATAGATATTGAGTAGGTTTTTTCTAGATCAAAGGACTGTGTTTAGTGCAAATTTGAGATAGAGCTAAAAGTAAGCTTTGGAGGTGATAGAGTATATAGAATGACAATATCCAATGGATAGAGATCCATTAGCCAGGGCAGTGAGGATAGGTCTTCTGATTGAGGATAGAAGTCTTTAGTGGATAGAGATCCATTTGCCATTGCAGTGGAGGTAGAAGTTCTTCTAGAAGATCACTAGCTAGAGTAGAGGAGAAATTAGTTCTCCTATGGATAGAGATCCACGAACTTGATTAGGGGATTGGTGTCTCCTTTGGACAGAGGTCCATAAATGTTGTAATAGGAAAAGGATTCCCAATATATTTATTGAGAAAATTTTAGTGAAATATTTTCTTCGTGGAGTAGTCCACATTGGATGAACCACGTTAAATTTGTGTCTCTATTGTGTGTGGTGATTTGTGCATTACTTTGATTACTGCTATTGATATTGCTATCTATACATTGCATAATATTTATTGGGAAAGAAAAGTAAAAAGTGGTCTTATACTTTTCACCCCCCGTCTCAATATAAGCTTGTGTTCTTCATACTCTATTTGCAACCATGTGTTGGATAACAAAATCTATCTAATACTTTTACTATATGAATTTGTCATTACATTTATTATCACATTTATATTAAAAATTTTAAGGAATACCATCCCAAAGGCCATTTAAATTGATAAATTAAATAAAATCTTGCATTGATTTAAACCATCCAAGAGTATCATATTTTTTTATAAAGGAGATCAAATTGTACTAAATTCATCACAAGAATATGTAGATCACAATTATGAATCATCATTGTATTTGAAGAAAATATTCTAAGGTCCTACCAACATCTTTCACAAGTAATAACTATAGTTGGAGCATATACATTTATAAACCCAAATTTGATGTAGTTTCACTTTTTAGTAAGATCCAGATAGATGGGGTGATAAATGTAGTAAGCAAATTGGTTGATCAAGACACTACAAAATTGATCAATCTTTACATGAGATCAACATGCTTCATATCTAAAAGAGTACTTTATGAATGGAATAAATGAGTAGTTATGGGGTCTCCATTATCATTGATAATGCTTGTTGGTCAAATATCTGCCTAATATATAAACATACATTTGTGCACCCTAGACATGACTAACATTGAAAGGTTAGAAAATATAAATATCCCCCGTACCAATCTCTAGAGAGGGTTGGCTCCCTTACTAATCCTACACCATATGAAGTTTAGAGTTGCGGAAAAGAAATTGGAAATAATGAAAATAAATGGGAAATATAGCCATAGGCCAAATATGTAGTATTAGGGATAGACTAGTAGCAAGAATTCCTACCAAGTGTTATAGCAACATAAAATAGAAAAGGAGGCAAAAGAATCTACTTACAGCTCCTCGTAGAAAACTTCCAAAATTACATTCCAGTACTCACGCTTACACCAGAAATTCCCAAATCCAGATGCAGAATTTTAACTTAACAGCAAATAGAAACATGAATATAAAAATATATGCTTGAACAAATAGAAATCACATAAAAATACTACTTACAAAATTAGAAGCCACAAATTCTTCTATTACGCAGAGAACTTGAATAGTTTTTTTGCATAATGTCTATCCTGCATTTTAAAATGGAAAATGAGTAGTAATTATAGAGGAATTTCACCTCTATCATTTAATACACATAAAGACAAAATATTTACATATCATACACCTTTGCAAAGAAATTTTTCCTCGAAGTCCTTGAAAATCTTCCTCTTGAGACAGTGATCCAGTTTCTAAGATGAAACCTCCAGGAATTCAACATATTTGGGTGTCGGTGCACAAACAATTGCAAATCTAATCGTTGACTTGATGCCTCCATCGCTCCTTGTAAATTCACCTTTGTACATGATGTATTGGAACTCATGAAAATTTCCCTATGATTTTAATGTTGCAGCTCCTTTAAATCCACAACTTTAGATACTTCTCACCCCAATCATTAAATTATCTTTATTCGTATGACTCAGGCACCTTGGAAAAACCTCCATAGTCGCCCAAAATTGAATTCACCCAAAAAGGGTACTAAGCGAAAGTGCTTCCTTTAACATCCTTCATTCTCCCTCTATTTGTGCTTTTGTGGAAAGGGTGCCCTCAAGAAACAATATTTATAATTTCTTCCTATCCACAACTCAATATTGCGTCTTTACTACTGCTTATAATTTTGCCTAAAAGAGAAGCAAAAATATTGACTTAAAACTCCTTTTGTTGCATTCACATTTTTTTCATAGTAGTAACCAACTTCTAAAGAAAAAACCTAGGTGAAAATGGCATATTACTTCTTCAGTTTTGCACTTGATGCTTCAAACCATCCTTGTGTTATTTTGCCTCTGAAGGGAGCAACTAAAAATCTTACTTTTTCTTCCCAGGGTGAAAGCTCTTTATATAAGACATATTTTCCCTTTAAAATAGATGTTTGCCCCAAAAAGGGGTGAAAGGCGCTGTCACCCTCCACCTTGGGTAAACATAATTTTGAGTTTTCAACACCTCATCTCTTTTAATAGTTGCCCAAAAACAAAAATAACCTTTGATGCATTTGTCGAGTCATTCTTCCTGTAGCTTCATCTCAGTGAAGGGCAAATGGGATGTTCACCCCTCATCTAGTATGAAAGCACTTTCAACTCTTGATTCCTCTTAATGCATGCTAAAGTGGGGTCCACATCTTATGCTTTATATATACGTTCTCTTGAAGGAAGAGTGAAAGGTATTTTTACCCTCCTCTTGGGGTGAATGCAGAGTTTACTTTTCAATGTCATTCTAGTGCCTTGCTATTTCCTTTGCATTTCACCTGAACTCATCACTTGTTGATCTTTCATCCTAGGAAGGGGCGAAAGTTACTTTTGTCCCTCACCAAGGATGAAATTCCTTTTGACTGGTCAATGAATCAACTTGGCACATTATCTTAAAAACTTGAAGTTCATCCCAAAGTGGGGCAAATACTTTCACCCCATATTTGGGGTGAACGCATTTATTTGAGTTGTTGTTGCATTTGGATTTTGAGCCCAATTTAAATTTAGCCATTTAAATTTTACTTTCACCCCAAGGAGGGGCGAAAGGGACTTTCACCCCTCACTTGGGGTGAAAGTCATTGCTGAACTTTATCATCCCTTTTTTCCTTTTTCATTCACCTCAAAGTGAGGCGAACGAGTTTGTCGACCATTTTTTAGTGAATGCACTTTGCTCCGTAACAATATTTTCAAACACTATTTTATTTGACAGCCTCAAGTGACATTTATCAATTCTTCACAAATAATTAACACATAAGAATATTGTAACACATTATTCAGGCCAAAATACTACAACATAATATTAATATATTTTGCTACTTTTACAATCAAAATCATTCAACAAAACTTCATAAAAATTCCCAATGTGGCATAATGTCAAAATTGCCAATATTTTTGGTGGCTCACGGGGTATCCATATCGTATGGATGCAAGTGATTCTAGGCCTTTATCCATTGGGCTCCTTATTGGGTCTTCTTACCAACTGCCTTGGTTGGCACTTTTGATTTGGATGTCTTTTTTTGCACCTGCTCAATTGCTACCTTTTCATTCACCTCTGTCTCTGCTACTATTCGTGCTACTTCTGTTTGCTCTGCTGCTTTCTGTTCTAGCATGACCTACTATTCCTGCTCCTTCAAACTTTTGTAAGTGATCTCATAAAATATAACTACATCTTCCCAAGCATGCATGGTGAAAATGGAGGGAATACTAAGTGATTCATATATATACCGTAAGTATTTGGTATCCTCCAGGATAATATGCTTAGCTTGTTGGACCAACTTGAACAAGGATAGCTCCATATGGGTGAACTTATTCATAAGCGATAGCACTTGTTCCTTTGTGATCAACTCCTCCTATTTGTCAATTTCGGAGGTGTCCTACACAAAATTCTTCCAGGTCACTTGCAACTATTCCTTTGGCAGAGGCTCACCCCATTCATTGATAAAATCTAGAAATCCCATATCGATGAGAGCATCAAAATGAAACATTGAAAAAATATGCTCATATTCCATTGTGTTGAGAAGCTTCCTACCTTCTCTTACTAGATCCAACCTTTGGAAGAAACTACGTAGTGTGAATTTGGTGGTAGACCAAGCTCATTCCATCTCATTCATGGGGAAAATGCATATATTGGACTCAGCCAAGGCTTGTATTTTCATAGCCATATCTAGATGAGGCTCTAGTATCTCCTAAATACTATCTATCATATATTGCCTCAATTGAATTTTAATTCGAGCCTCATAGAGATACTGTAGAACCTAAACTACTCTGGCTACCAACTTTTCATAAGTTTGAGCCAATCGAAAGTGGGCCTCTTTAAGTATTTTATGGGAAAATCCTACAGCTTGTGTGGCCTTCTCTGCTAGGTTATTATGTATGGACTCAAGTTGCACTTTTAATGACTATACTTTTTGATCTACTATATCTTTCACTTTCTAATGAACTTTTTATTGTAGATGCCATTGCTCAATTTTTTTCACCATCCTCTCTTTTTGTGCTCTATTCATTGTCAAGGCATCTTCAAGTTTGGCAATTTTTGTTTCAGCATCATAATATCTTTGCTTATAAAACTTGTTGTGTAGATAAACCAAACTCATATCAACATGTATATTACTCATATTCTCATTTGGATCAATTCTTGTTAGGTCCTCCATCATGATCTCATAAGCATAATCGCTTGACATCATATCTCCTCATGGCTTTTGGACCAAGGGAATTATCTTGGTTGTGTGAGCCTCCATAGCAACCGGAGTGAAGGTGAATTTCTTGAGTAGGCTAGTGGGAGCAAGTACCTTTTTTCTTCAATGGCTCTTCAGCCACTACGATGAACTGAGATGAGCATGATTAATATTCTCTACATCAAGATGTTCAAGAATCATCTTGGTTTTTGGAAGTGTTTGCATCTCAAAAAATGGTGTGAAAGGAACCAAAATTTATGCATGGTCTGGCTCAAAGGAAGAAGAGAAGATAGTTATGATAGGGAGAACAAAAATGGTAGAGTGAATGGAGGAACCAAGCTCAGTTGTAGTTACACTCACTCTTTGAGGAGCTTGCATGCTTACAGTGATAGTGGAAGTGGTGGCATAAACAAAAGGGGAAGGGCACAAAAACAAGTTTGGACCTAAACCAAATGAACTAAAAGAAAGGGAGGTCAAAGAGAGGGGAAGAGAAGAAGGAGCAGTAGTGACTTGTGTGTGAGAGGAAGGGAGCAAAATGGACATGGAAGGCATACCAAATGGAGGGTCAAAATAATTAGGGACTAATGGAAATGAACTAAAAATAACTACCTGCTCTAAAGTAGAAGAAAAAGGAAAGAAAAATGTACCTTTAGGCACAGGCACCGTGTGTCCTGGTGACGAAAGTGACTACATATCTATTTCCTCCTATTGCTCCTCCACTGCTTCCACTTCAAGGTTAACAATTTCAACCTACTGATCCATCAGCTGCTCATGAATCAATGGGAACTCTTGGGCAACACTATCTAGAGCAATCGACACCATACAAGGGGAATTAGCAGTTGCTGCATCAACTATAACTATAGAAACTGCAACAACCAAAACTGCAACAGTAGATGAAGAAGTAGCACTAGTTTTTGGCCTCTTCATGGCCTTTGAGAATGGAAGCACCTCTTGAAAAATTTGTTTCTTCAACAAAGGTGCCTCATATTTTTTTTTCTTTTCCTACTACAACCTTTGTTGAAACACATATTACTGCTCTTCTTCCTCAGGTGTCTCTTCCTCAACTGTTGGGTGCTATGCTTTTGCCATGCTTTCTCTGCTATCATAATTTTTAAAACTTTGAGGTATTACATTGGTGAAAGCGTGTTAGTCTTACAATGACACTGAGAGGGGGGGTGAATCAGTGTAGCTCTTTTAATATTGAATTTACAGCTCTTAAAACAGAAGCAATTAAAACTTATAACAAGATATAGCAAGAATAATAGAAGAGCATCACACAACACAAGATTTAACGAGGTTCACCAATGTGGCTACTCCTCAAGAATGACTTCTTGGACTACCATCCAAATCTAGCCTTTGCAAAGCAACAACTTTTACAAACAGTTTACTAGCACCCACTGGAAGGAGCACCAACCCCTGATTTATCTATACCAACTAGAAAGGAGCACCAACCCCTTATGCCAAGCACCAACTTGGACTTCAATTCTGAAACTAGAAGAATGATAGTAAGATACCTTTGCTTTTACAAGACCCTGACTGGTCTGCTTCACTTTTTTGTCCTCTGTGCACTCTACTCTCTCTGCGCTATCACTTCGCATAATCTGCTGCTTAACTATCGAACGATCATCTTCTCCCCTTTGCGCACTCTGCTTCCTTTGCGATCTTCGCACTTAGAATGATTCGACAACTTGCACATTGCACACTACGACCAAACTTCACACTCTATGCACTGTCTCCGAACTTCACACTTCTCAACATCTGCAACTCTTCAAACAACCTTCCTTTTATAATAATATTTTCAAGATCAAAATCCTAATCTTAGTCGGTTGTAAACCCTGATCTCAGTCGACTGCAAACCCTAATCTTAGTCAACTACAAACCCTAATCTTTGTCGGCTTACATCGGTCTTCGTCGGCTTCAACTACCCCTATAACTCTTCTGTTGCTGTTGCCGCAAAAACACATGTCGTGATATCGCTACACTTTCGCCTCCGTACGCTTTCTCTTAGCTTTGGCCCGCGAGAATACATGTAGCGATATCGCTACACTTTTTCTTCCGTACTCTCCTCCTTTACTTTTGTCACGAAATCGTGACACTTCTGCCTTCTTACTTTCTCTCTCCTCCTTTAGTCGCGAAAATGTGACATGTCGCGATATCGTGACACTTTTTCTCCTTAGCGCTTTATCTTGCCTTTGGGTCATGAAAATGCGACATGTCACGATATCGCGACACTTTTTCTCCTTAGCGCTTTATCTTGCCTTTGGGTCGCGAAAACGCGACATGTCGCGATATCGCGACACTTTTTCTCTCGGACTCTCTCTCCTGCAACATGTCGTGAAATCGCGACACTTTTTCTTTCGGACTCTCTCTCCTGCATTATGTTATGAAATTGCGACACTTTTTCTTTCGAACTCTCTCTCCTACAACATGTCGTGAAATCGTGACACTTTTTCATCCGTACAACCTTCCTTGCAATATGTCATGAAATCGTGACACTTTTTCATCCATACAACCTTCCTTGCAATATGTCGTGAAATCACGACACTTTTTCGTCCGTACAACCTTCCTTGCAATATGTCGCGAAATCGTGACACTTTTTCGTCCGTACAACCTTCCTTGCAATATGTCATGAAATCGCGACACTTTTTCGTCCGTACAACCTTCCTTGCAATATGTCGTGAAATCGTGACACTTTTTCTACTTGCCTTTCTCTCTTCCAACATGTCGCGAAATCGTGACAGTTTTGCTTGCTTCTCAACATGTCATGATATCATGACAGTTTTTCTTTCTTGCCAACATGTCGCGATATCGTGACAATTTTTCTTTCTTGCCAACATGTCGCGATATCGCGACAGTTTTTCTTTCTTGCCAACATGTCATGAAATCGTGATAGTTTTTCTTTCTTCTTCTCTCTCTTCCAACATGTCATGAAATCGCGACAATTTTTCTTTCTTGCTATATATGTCGCGATATCGCGACACTTTTCTTACTTGTATTTTTCTTTGATCTTTTGCAAGTGGTCCACTTCGGTCTTCTTGGAAAATCACTGTACATACTCTGAGTAACCTTTGAACTCCTGTCTTTTGCATCTGACTAGCCTTTGAACTTCCTGTCCACTTGCATCAACAGATCTATCTGACTGTGTTGACAACAATGACAATACGTCATCTGCACCTTGCTCAACAATCTCCCCCTTTGGAATTGTTGGCAACACATGTGCAATTTCCTGTAACTCTTCTCCCCCTTTGTCAATAATACCAAAGGGCTACTGCAGACTCCCCCTGAGTCCATGCACAACATTCTCAAGCACAATTTGTTACACTTAGCACAAATTATGAACATGAGCAAAAAGATAATCAAATACTTAAATGCTCCCCCTGAGAATGTGATCCCCGTAGCTAGTCAATTTTTGGGAAGTGTGACCACTCCCAATTTGTTTTGAAGGTACTCAAACACTTCCTTGGGCAATGGTTTTGTGAAGATATCTGCTACTTGTTCCGTGGTTGGAACAAAATCCAATTTAACCTCACCTTCTGCAACTTTCTCCTTCAAAAAGTGATACCTGATGGCAATGTGCTTTGTGCGTGAATGCATAACCGGATTCTTGGAGATGTTAATGGCACTGGTGTTATCACACTTAACTAATATTGGCTCACTGAAGCTAATACCAAGATCTTTTAAGGTTTGTTTCATCCATAATACCTATGTACAACATGTTGTTGTTGAAATGTATTCTGCCTCTGCTATCGATAAAGAAACTGACTCTTGTTTTTTACTACGCCACGTGACTAATCTATCTCCAAGATAGAATGCACCTCCACTGGTACTCTTTCTGTCATCTACACATCCTGCCCAATCGACATCTAAATATGAAATAAGGGTGAAGTCTTTACCTTTTGGATACCATAATCCATATTCCATAGTACCCTTGAGATACCGAAGAATCCTTTTCACCGTTGTTACATGAGTCTCCTTAGGATTAGCTTGAAATCGTGCTACCATGCATACTACCTGTAAAATATCTGGTCTGGTAGTTGTCAAGTACAGTAAACTTCCAATCATGGATTTGTACATGGTTTGATCAACAGGTGGAGATTTGTCATCCTTGCTCAACTTATAGCCTGTCTTCATGGGAGTGCTAACTGGCTTACAGTCCTCCATTGTGAACCTTTTTAGCATCTCTTTTACATATTTAACTTGAGAAATAAATATGCCCTTCTTACTTTGATTAACTTGCAATCCGAGGAAATATGACAGTTCTCCAATCATTGACATTTCAAATTCTTTCTGCATCTTATTTGCTAAGTCCTTGCACGACTCATCTTTGTTGCTGCCAAATATGATATCATCTACATAGACAACAAGAACAATAAGATGCCCATTTTCTGTTTTGACATACAGATTACTATCCACCATACCTTTCTTGAACCTTTGTTGAGTGAGATAGTTGTCTAGTCTTGCATACCATGCTCGAGGTGCCTGTTTTAAGCCATATAAAGCTTTCTTCAACTTACAAACAAAGTTGGGATTATCACCAAGTTGGAACCCATCAGGTTGCTCAATATAAACCTCTTCTTCAAGTTTTCCATTCAAAAAATCTGATTTCACATCCATTTGATAAACTTTGAAATTCTTGTAGACTGCTAAAGCCAAAAACATTATGATTGCCTCTAGTCTAGCTACTGGTGCAAATGTTTCCTCAAAGTCAATGCCTTCTACTTGTGCATACCCCTTACATACCAATCTTGCTTTATTTCTGACTACCTGTCCGTCTTCATTCAATTTGTTACGAAAGATCCATTTAGTCCCGATTATATTTTTGTTCGTAGGTCTAGGTACTAATTCCCAAGTATTGTTTTTCTCGATCTGGTCTAATTCTTCATTTATTGCCTTCATCCAACCTTCATCTTTGCTTGCTTCAACAACATTCTTGGGCTCAATGCTGGATAATAGAGAGTAGTTACTTGCTACTTTTCTTCTTGTTTGAACACCAACTTTGGGGTCTCCAATTATTTGATCTCTAGGATGATTTTTATGCCAGCTACCTGTTTTGAATTTCTTATTCTCTTCCGCTTCTGAATCACAACTTACATCATCTGAGTCAATTTTTTGTATCTTTTCAATTTCATTTTCCTCATCTCCTTCAATAACCTCTTCATAGATTGGGTAGTTTGTTTCATAGCTAATTACTCGTTCTTTACCTTCATCAAACTTAACATCAACATTGTCCACAATTTTCTTTAGCCTTTTGTTGTAGCATTTGTAAGCTTTGCTTCTAGACAAATAACCAACAAAAATACCTTCATCTGCTCTATCTTCAAACTTACCAAGATTATCTTCAGTTCTTTTGATATAGCACTTGTTGCCAAACACTCTGAGGTATTTTGTTGTTGCCCTTTTACCGAACCACAATTCATAAGGAGTTTTGCTTTCATGTGTTCTCAGCATGTACCTATTTTGGATATACACCACAGTATGGACTGCTTCTTTCCAAAATCTTTCTACTACTCTACTTTCAACCAACATAGTTCGTGCCATTTCCTGCATAGTCCTGTTCTTTCTTTCTACCACTCCATTTTGCTGAGGTGTCTTGGCTGCTGAGAACTGTCTCCTAATACCGTATTTTTCACAGTATTCTACAAACTCCTCTGAAATGAATTCTCCTCCTCTGTATGATCTTAAACATTTGATCCTCTTTCCTATTTCATTCTCAACCTGGTTTTTGAAAATCTTGAACATATCAAAAGCTTCTGATTTATGCTTCAAGAAGAATATCCATGTCATTCTGGAATAGTCATCAATGCACAACATAAAATATTTGTCACCATTTATGCTTTGTGTTCTCATGGGTCCACATAAATTAGTGTGTATTAGTTCCAAAGGTTTGCTTGTGTAGTATTCTTTTGTTTTGAATGTGACTCTAGTTTGTTTCCCCTTTTGGCATGAAGCACAAATGTTGTTTGCAGGTTTGTTGATGGTGGGAATATCTCTCACTGCCCTTTTTGAGGTGATTTTTACTAGATTATCAAAACTGATATGCCCAAGTCTCTTGTGCCACAACCAGTTTTCTTCTTCCTGTCCAATAAAACAAGCTCCTTTTGAAGTCTCTGAGAGCGTGTACAGGTTTCCAGATGTCCTTGATCCAGTTGCTATTAATTTTCCACTATTTGTTTTTCTGACTTCACAACCCTGCTTCTTAAAAACTACTTCATGACCTTTATCACGACCTTTATCACAAATTTGACTTACGCTCAACAAGTTATGTTTCAAACCATCCACAAACAAGACTTCTTCTGACTTAATCTTTCCATCAATAATTTTAACTGAACCTTTGCCAACTATCTTAGCTCCATCATTATTACCAAACTTTACTGAACCACCTTCATATTTCTGTAACTTCTCAAATTTTTGTTTGTTACCTATCATATGACTGGAGCATCCACTATCAAGTATCCATGGTACATGTTTATTCTATGCTTTAAATGTTGTTTGTACTATTAAGGATTCCTTTTCTTCCTTAAGTTGCTCTTTTTCTTTCCACTCCATTTTGATGGAAGTTTTGGGCTCTTGTTTTGCCTTTCCCTTATCAACAACATGTGCATGTTTTACGAGAAGTTTTCTATTTTGTCTCACCCTATTTGGTTGAAATTTTCTTCCCTGAAACTGATTTGAAGCAAAAGTACTTCTATAGTTTCTTGCAATGTGCCCAAAATTATGACAGTTATAACATTCTACTGTATAATTCATCAGAGGAGAAAAAGCATTTCTACTGGTGAAATTCCTTGGTCTAACATTATATTTGCAGTCTAAAATTTTATGTCCATAGCCATTGCATTTAAAATAGAAACCAAAAAAGGGATAATTGAACCTGGGTGATGGTCTTTGCCATGTTGTCGTAGGAGCCATAGGTCTTCTTCTTCTTTGATGTGTGACATTGGTGAATCCATCATTGTCAGTTCTCCTTTCATGCCTGGCATTATTGCTTTCTTTTGCATGAGACATTTTTCCTTGATCAACCTATTTCTTATCTTCATTCTTTATGGATTCTACATTTCTGGCCTTTGATCCATTTGATGATTCTCCTTCGATGAAACCCAGACCAAACTTGATGCCTGTAGGCCTTTGGTCATTTATGATCTTATCCAGCTTCATAGCACTTTCTTCACGTTTGTGATAACAACTAATTTTCTTATTCATCTCTTCTAGCTGCATTCTCAAACCAACAATCTCTTCTTCTAGCTTGCTGCAATAGTCTATTTTCATGGTTATTTGAACTTCGAGATCTTCAAAGATTTTCTTGGATTCTTCTATCTGTACTTTCAAACTGGTTATGATTTCATTTGCATCCGCAAGCTTTCTTGAAAGTTTCTTATTCTTTTTCTTTTCTATCTCCCACTCTTCAAGTGCAGAGATCAACTCACCTTCTAGATCTACTTCAGCCTCAGGGTTTTCACCACATACTTCAGAGATCACTCCTTTTTCTGATTTTGCTTCTTCAAATGCCATGAAAAGAGCTTCACCTTTTTCTTCTTTAGACTCTTCTTCGGAGCTGTCTTCTGATGAACTGACATTCTTGGAGATGAAACTTCTCTTCTTGAAGTTGCCTTTTCTGAAATTCATTTTCTTCCAGTCACTTCTTTCATGGTGCGATCCTTCATCATTTTTGTTCTGCTCTTTAAGTGGACATTTAGTTGCAAAATGCCCGACGCCTCCACAGTTGAAACATTTAAATGGTAGCTTCCCTCTGTATTTTCCTTTTCCCTTTTTTAGCTTTCTAACAAAGTTTGCTTCCATTTCATCTGATGTCCCTTCTTCCTCGGACTCTTGTTTAGTGTTTTTATTTTTAAGGGCTTTAAAAGCCGCTTCTTTGTCTGTGGGTTTAGATCTTCCTATCCTCATCTCATATGCAGTTAAAGAACCATACATCTCATCTATATTGAAATAATTTAGATTTTTAGCTTCTTCTATTGTTGAGACTTTGGAATCAAACCTTTGAGAAAGAGATCTTAGTACCTTTTTCATGATGGCAGAGTCTCCAATATCCTCGTCGAGTCCTCTGATCGCATTAATGATTCCATTGACTCTCAACATATATGCCTCAATGTTTTCATCATCATTCATTTTCAATGCTTCAAACTGAGCTCGATGTGTCTGTAACTTGGCCTCCTTGATCTTATCATCTCCTTCATGAATACTCCTCAGTTTGTCCCATATCTCTTTTGTCGTATTACAGTTCATGATCTTCACTAGTTCACTGTCTGCTAATCCACACATGAGAGCATTTTTTGCTTTTGAGTTGTTTTCAAATAGTTTCTTTTCGTCAGCCTCTTTTGGAGGAGTGATGGGAATTATGTATCCACTAACTACTAAATCCCAGATGTCATAACCCAAAGCACAGAGATATGTTTGCATCCTGATTCTCCAGAATGCGTAATTAGATCCATCAAAAAATGGTGCTTTGTTTGATGAGAAACCTTCACCACCTGCCATTGTGTTACTTCCAAGATCACCCTAGTCGGTTAAGCTTGTATAGGAACTTGGCTCTGATACCAATTGTTAGTCTTACAATGACACTAAGAGGGGGGGTGAATCAGTGTAGCTCTTTTAATCTTGAATTTACAGCTCTTAAAATAGAAGCAATTAAAACTTATAACAAGATACAACAAGAATAACAGAAGAGCATCACACAACACAAGATTTAATGAGGTTCACCAATGTGGCTACTCCTCAAGAATTACTGCTTGGACTACCATCCAAATCTAGCCTTTGCAAAGCAACAACTTTTACAAACAGTTTACCAGCACCCACTGGAAGGAGCACCAAACCTTGATTTATCTATACCAATAGAAAGGAGCACCAACCCCTTATGCCAAGCACCAACTTGGACTTCAATTCTGAAACTAGAAGAATGATAGTAAGATACCTTTGCTTTTACAAGACCCTGACTGGTCTGCTTCACTTTTTCGTCCTCTGCGCACTCTGCTCTCTCTGCGCTATCACTTCGCACAATCTATTGCTTAACTATCAAACGATCATCTTCTCCCCTTTGCACACTCTGCTTCCTTTGTGATCTTTGCACTTAGAATGATTCGACGACTTGCACACTGCACACTACGACTAAACTTCACAATCTGTGCACTGTCTCAGAACTTCACACTTCTTGACATCTGCAACTCTTCAAACAGCCTTCCTTTTATAACAATATTTTCAAGATCAAAATCCTAATCTTAGTCGGTTGTAAACCCTGATCTCAGTTGGCTACAAACCCTAATCGTAGTCGACTACAAACCCTAATATTTTTTTGCTTACATTGGTCTTCGTCGGCTTCAACTACCCCTGTAACTCTTCTATTGTTGTTGCCATGAAAACACATGTCATGAAATCGCTACACTTTCGCCTCCGTACGCTTTCTCTTAGCTTTGGCCCGCGAGAATACATGTAGCGATATCGCTACATTTTTTCTTTCGTACTCTCCTTCTTTACTTTTGTCAATAAATCGTGACACTTCTGCCTTCTTACTTTCTCTCTCCTCCTTTAGTCGTGAAAATGTGACATGTCGCGATATCGCGACACTTTTTCTCCTTAGTGCTTTATCTTGCCTTTGGGTCATGAAAATGCGACATGTCGCGATATCGTGACACTTTTTCTCCTTAGCGCTTTTTCTTGCCTTTGGGTCGCGAAAACGCGACATGTCGCGATATCGTGACACTTTTTCTCTCAGACTCTCTCTCCTGCAACATGTCACGAAATCGTGACACTTTTTCTTTCGGACTCTCTCTCCTACAATATGTCGCAAAATCGTGACACTTTTTCTTTCGGACTCTCTCTCCTTGCAATATGTCGTGAAATCGTGACACTTTTTCGTCCGTACAACCTTCCTTGCAATATGTCATGAAATCGTGACACTTTTTCGTCCGTACAACCTTCCTTGCAATATGTCATGAAATCGCGACACTTTTTTGTCCGTACAACCTTCCTTGCAATATGTCGCAAAATCGCGACACTTTTTTGTCCATACAACCTTCCTTGCAATATGTCACGAAATCGCGACACTTTTTCTACTTGCCTTTCTCTCTTCCAACATGTCGCGAAATCGTGACAGTTTTTCTTTCTTCTCAACATGTCGCGATATCGCGACAGTTTTTCTTTCTTGCCAACATGTCGTGATATCGTGACAGTTTTTCTTTCTTGCCAACATGTCGCGATATCGTGATAGTTTTTCTTTCTTGCCAACATGTCGCGAAATCGTAATAGTTTTTCTTTCTTCTTCTCTCTCTTCCAACATGTCGTGAAATCGCTACAGTTTTTCTTGCCTGCTGTATATGTCGCGATATCGTGACACTTTTCTTACTTGTATTTTTCTTTGATCTTTTGCAAGTGGTCCACTTCGGTCTTCTTGGAAAATCACTGTACATACTCTGAGTAACCTTTGAACTCTTGTCTTCTGCATCTGACTAGCCTTTGAACTTCCTGTCCACTGCATCAATAGATCTATCTGACTGTGTTGACAACAATGACAATACTGTCACTGCACCTTGCTCAACAAAGCGATGGGTTGATATACATTTACAAATTCATCATACACCTCTAAAAATACACCATCCATTTTTAACCTAAAACCAGACATAATTTTCCCTCTATGGACCTGCATAATCCACTAGTTCATAATTTTCTCTTTGGTACACATGGGCAATTGTTCCTTCATTTGGCTAAATAGCCCTGGTCGAGGGATGTGATATCTATGTATTGCCATGTTATATTTAGCCTCCTACTCATAAAATTCATGCCATAGAGGAAGCAACATCATATCTTCAACATGCCACTCTAAATCACACCCATCAAAATTGTTACGATTTGCCTGGATATCGGGTCATGGACAACAATAAAAAAAATTGACATTGATTATTTCTAAAAATTTACCCAATAGGTCATATCTCCACTATTTTAGAAGTTCTATCAGACTCAGGTCTTGAAGTGCCTTCGTGATTAGCCTATTATGCCCGACCTGGTTCACCTTTATGTTGTTGAACTTGAATGGCATGATGCAAGTCGTTCTTTTTTTGCACCCTACTCCATACACATCATTCATGTAGTCAATCTGGTACACCATATCCATAGAAAAAATATGCTTTATGGCAAAGTATGGGAGTAGGAATGGCTTACCCGTGAAGCCATAAATTCTTACAACCATACCTTAAGTCAAAAAAAATATGTCACCTTTCTCGGCTATGACAACCACCTTCTTCATTGCCCGTAAAACTCTTTCAATTTTATCACAAATCAACTCAATTGCAAACCCTAAAAAGAGGTGGTTAAAACTATATTATGAGTCCCTCATTGATAGAGTAGGAGTCCACATATAAACGGGTAACAATTCATCCTTTTCATCAACTTGTTTTACTACAATGAATGAAAATGCTGATGTAAATGAAAAAAGAAATACCATATGAGGAAGGACGTGTGCTTGAATGAAGTCTCTTCTCCTGTATATCCAAATGGATGTGCACCTTCCAATAAATGAAATCATCTCAATGTTCTTTCTCATGGTCGTTGGAGCGTAAAACTCCACTTGTGATATACATTGCACCAATACTGCTTACCACTTGTGAACTATAGAATCTACCAAAATACTAGCAACCCATGCCAGCATAAAAAATAAATTTTGGCTCTTGAATTTTGACAAGGGCGTAGGAAGATTTGGAAACTGCCCTAGCTACAGCTCCTTAATCAATTGTGTTTCCATAAAATAGTGCATCATCACCATAGACACATATCTCTCTTCTTGTTCATTAATATGCAGCTTTTTAAAAGTCATATTATAGAGGGGTTTTAACCCACAGGCAAATGCTTCTTTCACTTCTATGGTAAATATGGAGAAAAGCACCTCCCTATTGGCCTTTCGAATTGCCTCGATAATTGGGTTATAAAATTTGGTAATTAATTTTACCAGCTCTAGGCAAGGGTGTACAGGTGTACACAGATACCAAAATAATTATGCATAAAATAACACATTCATAGGGCTCTCTATTGTTAATCCTTTGTTTACTATGAACTCCACGTCCTGTCGAAGCTTTACCATGCCCTTATTAGTGATCAAGCAATCCCCAACCTATACCATGGTATCAGAGTATGGATCCAAGTCCACATTTTTATTTTTTTGGGTCTTCTTGGATTTTGACCCACCTTCTGCTCGTTTCTTAGACTGCTTGGGCTTTGCAGTTTCCTTCACCTCTTTGCTTTTCTTACCCATTTTGTCAATTCTAGAAACCCAGCAATTCTGAAGATGTTCATCAACTTCTACAACCAAATGCTTGAAAATGGATTGGTAGAAAATTTTAAAATTATAATATTTGAGTGAATTTACTTGTGCTCTATTTATAGAATGTGCTCCAAATACCACAGTAAATGCAGTAAATGTTTTTGGTGGATTTGGTAGGAGTTACGCTTTGCTTCCATTGGTGGGCACTATTTCCAATACTACAATAGCAATTGATTTTTTTTATTAATCATAAAATCCTTCTTAAATAATTTGCCCTTATTGCTAGTAATATCTTTGGACAGTGTGTCCTGGCTGCTAAAACTACCTCAAAAAAATAAATTTACCACCTGGGGACCAATGAGCACTTTTGCTTTCAACGTTCTAAAATTTTGGCTCTCGAGGAGGCCAAAACGTCTTCCAATGCACACCGAGTGTACGTTTTAAATTAAATGCTTCAAAAAAATGCCATAACATCGATGAACACCTTCTAAAATCCGTCATGTGTCAATCAGTGAAATCACTTTGAGAAGGCATGCTAAAAATTTGATTGCACTTGAAAAAACATCGTACGCATGAAAAAGCAATGAAGGGGAAAAAACACTTTTGGGACGTGCTTGGTCTCTTCTCCTTTCACTCCGAAAATGTCTTCAACCTGCTTGGTTTGATTTCATGGTGAACGTTCTCCTTTTTAAATAATTTTAAGCTTTTCTTTTTTACCCCTTATTTTGGAAAAGCATGAATTTTCTTAAAAAAACTTCTCTGATTTTAGGGATTTTCTCTTTTTGATCTTTCTATTCTTTATTTTTGCCATATTAAAAAAAAAAATCAAAATTTTAAAATTTAATCCTTGTTTTTTTTCCAAAATATTTAAATCAAAACCTTGCTTTTCCTCTTTTTCTTCATTCCACTTCTAATGTGTTCATCTAAAATGCTATAGTGCTCTCCCATACTCTTAAAATATCTTCATATCACTTGGTTTGATATGCTTTTGCCCCTAGTTAAAAAATATTTTTTATGGAATTCCTCGTACATGTAATCTCCCAAAAATCCAAAGCGCACCCCCACATTTTCTTAAAACCTTATATATTGTTTCACCCCTATGAGAGGTGAACAGGAGTTTCTCCCCTCACATGGGATGAAAGCACTGTTGACCATATTTAACTTTGAAACTGTGTTTAGGGCCTATGATCATCCTTGGGACGTACATGTGTTCACCTTTTTAGGAGGTGAATGGGGCTTTTGCCCTTCACTTTCGACGAAAACACTTTCAATTTTTTTATCACGAGGTTCGACGCTTTTCATATAACTTTTCTTGTTTTAGAATGTGTTCACCCTATTGAGGGGTAAATGGGGATTTTGCCCTTTCCTTGGGGTGAAAGTACCTTCAATTTTTTGTACTTTATTTGTTAGCACCAATACTTTCTCTAGGTGTCTTTGAATGCCTTCTCTAGAACATTTCCCTTTTTAACTTGGAGATAAAGCAACCTTTCAACTTCGGAGCTTTTCGAACCTGTTCAAACTTTTTTAGTGCAACCATTAATTTTGCCTAAAATTGTAACATGTCCCCATGGAAATATTTGAGGTGAAACTATTTTTCTCCAAGTGAGCAGTTTTTAAATCAAATTTTTCTTTAAGGAAAGCATGGTGCCTTCCAGTAGAGTCTGCCTCGTACTTTTTTTTTAATTATCATTATTATAGAACAATAAAAATACTTGCAAATAGAAATATGTACATATTTACACAATTATACCCCTTGATTACCTCATTGAAAATAGGCCTTCATATGAAGATCGTTAATTGGAATTAAAAGACCCCAACCATCCATATCTTGAAGATAATATGCATTCACCAAATTCATTGCAAAAATTTGAAATGGACCTTCCCAGATCACATCAAATTGGTGGTGCTTCCCTAACTTGGCTTTGTTCTCATTCCATTTGAGGACTAAATCTCCCACTTGAAACTTGCATTATGTTGTCTTCCTTCCAAACCATTTTTGCATCACTTTAGTGTGTTCGGTGAAAGCTTCATATACCTTTTCTCTCTCCTCTTCCAACTGTAGCAACTAAGCCAACCTTGCACTCATGGGATCAAATTCGCCATCTTCATCTTGGAACAACTACAAATTTTGGAGGATAGGAAGCTCGATGTGAGTGGGTAAAACTACTTCTTTCCCATACATCAAAGAGTAAGGATAGGCTTTAATAGACTTCTTCAGTGATATTCGATCTGCCCACAGCGCCTGATTTAAAAATAGGTGCCAACTTCTTTTATTGTTTCCTAGTGTCCTTTTTAAGATTCTTAGCAAGTTTTTGTTTGTGGATTCAGCCAGACTGTTTCCTTGGGGATAATAGTTGGATGAATTTTTTAGATAAATCCCATATTTTCTTGTAAATTCAATGATTTTCACCCCTATAAATGGAGTCCCATTATCTGTTACAATGGCATCTGAAATACTGAAATGGGTAATTAGTCCCTCAAGGAAAGAGATGACTATTTCTTGGTCTACTTTTTTGGTCGAAATGGCCTTCACCCACCTGGTAAAATAATAAGTCACTATCAAGATATATTAGTGTTCGAAGGAGGAATGAGGATCAATAACTCCAATGAAGTCTAGTACCCACTACTAAAAAGGTGCTTCCACTTGAATTAGGTGTAAGGGCAAATATGCTTTCTTATTCTTGCCAACATATTGCTATCAATTATCACAATTTTGGCTCACCTTGTGTGCATCCACAAAAAATATTGGCCAAAAATACCCAACTTAGATGACCTTCAAGGCCATAGGCCTTCCTGCATAATATCCACCAGATAAGCCCAAGTGGAATTCCTTCAAGATTTTTTACTTCTCAAAATCCTTCACATATCTAAGGAGTACTCCATCTATATTCTTATGGAACAACCTACTTGGCAATAGGACATACTTAAGCTCTTATAATCTGAATCTTTGACACTGTGAAGCATCAATATGTGATGGACATTTCTCATAAGTAAATAATTTGACAAGGTTTTTTGTCCAATCATAATCAATAGTAGCTTGATTCACACAAATGCTTTTGCTTATTACCTCATCCTGTACTAAAGTCAGTGATTCAAAAGTTGTGCTTTTAGCCAGTTCTTGGTAGAAAGCTCATCCATGAACCAACTTAGTCGATTGGAACTCCACATCATATTCTTAAATATTTGAGACCCAACCTGCTCTCTTGTTGCCTAATTTTCCTTGAAGAATGAAATTTTTGAAGAGAAATAAAGAGCCCCGATAAACTAAAATAGAAAAGCAATAATAAGAAAATAAAAAAAAGATCACAAATTCACACATTACACAATATTTATCCTAGAAATCCTTAATTGGGAAAAAACTAGCATAGTATTATCTTATTATTACATAAACTTGACCATCTCCAATATAATAATATTCTCCTTCTATCTTCCTGCAAGCCCTAATGCAAGTGCGATATATATAACAAAGGCATATGCAAATATTTTACAATATCATGGGCAAAAAAGCAAGGGTTCAAATATAGTAACCCTAAAAGCTCATATGGGTCTAAATATAACTTAAAAAACCCTAAAAAAATTTCTTTTAGAGGGCTACCGCCCCCAAACCTCGATGAGTATAACGTACACATCGTCCAATACCTTTTACTGTTAACCTCGTCAGAATAACATTGAAAATATTCAACATATTTCCAACATTCTCCCACTTGTTGAATACTTTCTATAGGGGCTAACAACTACAATTTTCAACTATCAAGGGCAACCATGGCCATAGATCTTCTACACCAAAAACATTCTGAGCAGGTACAACCTTTGTTAATGAATCAACAGTATTCTTCTTTGTATCAACTTTCTCCAATATCACTCAATTCTCTTCAACCATATCTCTCAAAAAATGGTACTTTATATCAATAAATTTTGATTGATCATGAAAACCAAAATTATTTGCTAGAAATATTGCACTCTAACAGTCACTGTTAATTCTCTCAACCTTCTATTTAATGCCAATTTTTGAACACAACCTTTGTAGCCACACTGCTTCTTTACTGGCATGAGTTGCTACAATGTACTCTACTTCTATAGTGGATAAAGTAACTGTTTATTGCTTTTTACTCATCCAACTTACTGCCCCTCCAAATAGCCTAAAAACATAAGCACTCATGGATCTTCTCTTATCAATATCTCCAACCCAATCAGCATCCACAAACCCTTGTAGATTTACAATATTATTATCTCCAGATTTTCCTTCATAACAAATAGCATAATCTATAGTTCTACGCAAGTATCTGAAGATCCTCTTCACAACAGTCCAATGTACCTTTCTTGGATTTGATATATATTTTCTAACTACTCCCACTACATGTGCAATATCAGGTCTAGTACAAACCATTGCATACATCAAACTACCCATAGTACTAGCATAAGGAACATGATGCATTTCTTCAAATTCCTCATCTATTTTGGGACACTGTTCAGTAGATAAATTTTGACCAACTGGATATGGAGTACATATTGGTTTAAAATCATGTATTCTAAACTTCTGTAGTATCAAATCAACATATTTCCTTTTATTTAGCCATAATTTTCTATTTGCACGATCCCTTATTATTTTCATACCCAAAATAAATTTTGCAGCACCCAAATCCTTCATGTCAAATTCAAAAGATAACTGAGATTTGAGTAACTTTATCATCTCCTTACTGTTACCAATTAACAACATGTCATCCACATACAATACTAACAAAATTTTCACCTTTCTTTTTGAAATATACACATGGATCTACTTTACTTTTCCAAGCCCAAGTGTCAAGACAAACCTATCAAATTTTTGGTTCCACATCCTTGGAGACTGCTTCAACCCATAAAGAGACTTCTTTAGCTTGCATACCAAGTCCTCCTTACCTTTTACCTTAAAGCATTCTGGTTGTGACATATATATATATATATATCAAGTTCACCATGTAGAAAAGTTGTCTTTACATCCATCTATTCTATTTCAAAATCAAAAGCAACATAAATAACCAACAAAAATCTGATTGAAGTTAGTTTAGCCATAGGAGAAAAAATCTCACCAAAGTCAATTCCCTCAACCTGAGAAAATACTTTTGCTACCAAGCGAGCCTTGTACTTCTCCAATTTTCCTTCTACATTGTACTTCTTCTTGAATAACCACTTACAACCAACAGGTTTTCTACTAGGAGGTAATTTCACCAATTCCCATGTCTTATTTTTATCCAAGGACTCCATTTCTTCTTCCATAGCCCTTTTCCAAGACTTATTCTCACTTTATTGGAGTGCCTCCTTCACATTCTTGGGTTCTTCATCAATAACTGATAAATTAAATGTAGAAGAAAAAATTGAAGGACTATACTTGTCTAGAAGTCTTCTCTCTCGATTTGATATCCTCAAAATTGGAGTTCTAGGTTCTGCATCTTCAACTTCCTCCTCACTTTATTCCTCTAAATATTCCTCTTCAAAATCTCTCTATAATTTAGGTTCTACCACTGGTTCTTCCTCATGTTCCAATTTTACCTACACTATTTTTGGTTATTTGCTTGGTTGCATTTCCTATTTTAAAACCCCTTTTATTTCTCTAAATATCAAATTACGGCTATAAACAACCTTCTGTGTTTCTAGATTCCACAACTTATATCCTTTAAAACTAGTACTATAACCCACAAATATGTATTTTTTAGATTTATAGTCTAGCTTAGTCCTTTTCTCTTTTGGGACATACATATAAGCATCACAACCAAAAAACCCTTATATGTCTAAGAGATGGTTTCTTACCGATATAAAATTCCTATGGAGTTTTGTCCACCAAAGCTGAGGTAGGATATCTATTGATGAGATAACAAGTTGTTAACACAACTTCTGCCCATAACTTATTTACTAACCCTGTATCACTTAGCATGCTTCTAGCCTTATCCATCAATGTCTTGTTCATCCATTCAAAAACCCCATTCTATTGTGGAGTATACAAATTTGTTCTCTGCCTTTCTATTCCACAGTCCTTGCAAAACTGCTCAAATTCATTAGAGCAATACTCACCACCATTATCACTTCTCAAAACCTTTATCTTTTTCTCTATTTGACTTTCTACAAGAGCCTTAAACTCTTTAAATTTATTAAAAACCTCATATTTGTTCTGTAGAAAATATACTCATGCATTTCTTGATAAGTCATCTATAAATGTAACAAAATAGATTATTTACTTAATTATGGTACTTTTATCAGTCCAAACACATCACTATGAACTAGATGTAGAATTCCTTCAGATCTTGTAGCACTACTTGGAAACTTGACTCTAGTTTTTTCCTTGAAAATATAGTGCTCACAAAAATCAAAATTTAATGAGCAATCAGAAATTCCTTCAGCCATACCTTTCATTTTCAATGTTCAAAGTCCATTCTCACCAATATGCCCCATGTGTTGATGCCATAACATTATCTTCACTGTAGGAATACTCGAAGCCATTTCAATCGTATTATTTTCTTGTACAACTAAAGAGTTATTGCAATTAATACTTACAATGCTAGCCTCAAGTCTAAACAAAGTTCATGTGTGAACTCCTCTTACCAACACCAAGGATCCATGGACCATCTTGTAGTTATCCTTATTGAATACCACATTCACACTTGCATCATTCATCTTACTCATAGATATCATATTCCTTGCCAAACTAAGAATATGCAACACACCGAGAAGGATTTTAATTCTTCCATATTTTAGCCTCAACTTGACTCTTTCTCGACCTATTATTTTATATGTTGAATTTTCTTCCAATAAGACTTTACCTCCATCTATCTTTTCATATTCACAAAACCCCTCCCTATGAGGAGTCATATGAAAATAAGCACCTAAGTCAATCAACCATAAGTCATCACATTCACTTGAGCATGCTATAGCTAAGAATAAGTCCCTTGAATCTTCATTTGTGGTATTTGTTTCTATAGAAGTTCCTTCATCAGATGATCGATTATTATCAGCATTTTTAGATCTGCAGTATCTTTTATAATGCTCTGCTTTCCCATAGTTCCAAAATTTCCTCTTTTCTAGGGCAACAAATTTACCCTAGATTTTGATTTCTTTTCTCCTAATTTCTTTTTGCTTATTTCTTGAGAACGACCTCTCACAATCAAGGCTTCCTTTTGATGATAATCCTTAGAATATTTTCATCTCATCTCCTCATATAGCAAAGTTTCTACTATATCCTCTACTTTCAATGTAGATGTAGTATTGGTGATAGCCGTAACAAGGTTATCCTATGAATCAAGTAATGAACAAAGTAAAGTAATACATTTTTCCTATTCATCCATTTTTACTTCTAGAGAGGTTAATTTACTTACCACAGTGTTAAAAGAATTCAAATGTTTAGCTATAGAGTCACCATCATTCATCCAAAGTGAATGCAAATTTTTTTGAAGAAATTTTATTTACCAGTGACTTTGTCTGATACAATATTTCCAGCTTCTCCCATAACAACTTTGTTGTGGTCTTTGTAGATACATTCAACAATACCAAATTAGATAAACACAATCTAATAGATCTCCTTACCTTCCTATCGATTTTCAACCAATCCTCATATATCATTTATGTTGGTTTTATTCTCAATACTGCAATCCATTGATATCTATCAACCAATAGATCCTCCATATTGAGTTTCCACAACTCAAAATTTTGTCCATTAAATTTTTTAATCTCTATTTGTGTGCTTCCCATATTTCTCCTTTTCCTGGATCCTTTCACGTATGACTCCCACTCAAGAATTAATTTATCATAGGTTTGAAACCCTTACTCCTCGAACAAAGCTAAAACTTGGCTTTGATACCAAATTAAGAGAAATAAAGAGCCCCGATAAACTAAAATAGAAAAGTAGTAATAACAGAATCAAAATAAAAAGATTGCATATTCACACATTACACAATATTTATCTTCGAAACCCTCAACCGAGCAAAAACCAGCATAGTATTATCTTATTATTTCATAAACTTGACCTTCTCCAATACAATAATATTCTTCTTCTATATCCCTATAAACCCTAATGCAAGTGCAATATATATAACAAAGGCACATGCACAAATTTTACAATATCATGGGCAAAAAAGCAAGGGTTCAAATATAGTAACCCTAAAAGCCCATATGGGTCTAAATATAACTTAAAAAAACCTAAAATTTTTGAAAATATATCATACACAACATCCAATACCTTTTAGTGTTAACCCCACCAGAATAACATGGAAAATATTCAACATATTTCCAACAATTTTTGACATCTAGATGTATGACATAGACGACTGCTTTACTCGGATAAATAAAGTGCCAAAATTTCTTTAAGGATTTCATAACCGCATACACCTTCTTCTCGATGAAGTTATATTTCTCTTGATGTGGCGCAATTACTTGGCTGAGGAAATCAATCGATTTCTCATCCCCTTCATTTTATTTTTGAGTGAGTATCGTGGCATAACTCTCTTGCTCTCCTACTGCATAAAGGATGAAATATTTCAAGTAATCTAGATTAATTAGCACTTATGCCTGGGTGATTCTCTCCTTGATTTTATAAAATACCTACCTTTGTGCTTCTATCCACTTAAATTTTATATTTTTCTTCAAAAGTTTGGTCATTGGTTTTATAACCTAAGCAAAATCAGCAATGAACTTTTGAATGAAGTTGATCTGGCCAAAGAATGACTGTAGATATTTCTTACTAGTTGGTAGGGGTAATTTCAAGAGCACCTCAGCTCTTACGGGATCAATCACTAGTCCTTCTTGTGAAACCATGTGTCCCAAAATTTTCCCTTCTTTGATAGAGAAAATGGACTTCTTTGGGTTAATGGAAATTCTAAATTCTCAGTATTTTTTGAACACTTGCCTCAAACGAGAGATGTGACCTTCCCTACAGTGTGAGAAAATAGTCATGTCATCAAGGTAAATCATAATAACTCTATTTAACAACTCATTGAAAGTAATATTTATAACTCTCTTAAAGGTGGCACCAGCATTGGAAAGACCGAATGGCATCCTTTGATAGGCAAAAGTGCCCCATTTTGTAGTAAATGTCATTTTGTGTTGGTCTTCGTCCTTCACCCAGATCTGGTTATAACCAGAGAAACCATCCAGGAATAAAAACCTCTATAATCCAGCAACCACATGGAGAATTTTATCAATCTACGATAGGGGGTAGTGATCTTTTAATGACGCTTGGTTCAGATTTCAAAAATCCATGCACAAATAAATATCACCATTCTTCTTTCAAACTAGCACCAAAATTTTCACCCATGTTGAGTGCTTGATTGGATAAGTTATTTTTACCTCCAATATTTTTAGTAGCTCTTCTTTCATAAGCACTTCAATTTTTGGGTTGACGGGCCGATGTTTTTGTTGAAAAGGCTTTACCCCTTCTTGCAATTCAATAGTATGTTGGATTATGTTTTTATCATATCCTTTTAAATCATGATAGCTCCATGCAATGATGTCAGGGAACTCATAACACAAATTTTTTATATCTTCGAGCTCTTTCGACATATAGTTTGTTCCTACTTTGATAATTTTCTTAGGCTCTAACTATATTTCCTTGTATTTCTTTGCATTCACCTTGATCCCTGTTATTTTGATCAAAAAAAAAATTGAGTGAAATTAATCCCCTAGGAATGTGATTTTTCTTCAATTGAACCATTCCTTCCATTTCCTCCTTGACCAATGTCCTATCCTCTGTACCTCTAGCTTCCTTAATCAAAAACTTTATTATTTGTTCATCATTATCAAACACTTGCCAATACAGGTTTTTATCAGGGACCGAAGGTCTATAAATCAGTCTCATAGTCTTGGGTTTCCTAACTACTTGCTCCATGGAAGAGAAATTAGCACCAAGAGAAGATAGGATATCTACATGTTTTTTTTCTCTCACAAAATTACCTGAATGTTTAATGCTATAAAGGACTCAAACAAATCCCATACCTTATTATGGTAGGCCTTCAAATAGTTTTACTTTGACACACATTTGTTCATAGTTTGGTTTATGATAATCTCAAAATTTCCAAATATTTGTAGCAACTTTATGCCCAACTTTTTAGCTTTCTTCAATCCAAGGAAAAATATTTCGCTAATGCCTCTACAATAATAATAACTAGATAGGGAGATAGTGGATCACCTTTGCAAAATCCATGAGTTGACTTAAAGTTCTATCTATTGGGTTTATAGCCAAATTATATTAGGTCCCAATATTTTGGATCTTGAGTAGTATCAAATATAATATTAATTAATAATATTAAATTGACACAATAAATGAACATGACATTCATGAAAATAAAAAAAATATGAAAAAAAATCCCAATATCATTCATGTAATAATATGAAGAAAACTTACAGTGGAATTGTTCAAAATATGCATACAATATTCAATATTATAAATTCTTGAATGTGATCTTAGATACATTACATAAAGCTCTATCTCCAATATAACCTTAGAAAGGTGACACTTGGAATCTTTGTGTATTGATCTCCTCACACATCCAAGAGATGCAACCTTTTCTATTCCATGCATAATCCAAATCTCTCATTTCCTTTGGCTTCTCATATTTCCACTTGTATACTTGACTCTTGACTTTTTATTTACTTGTACACTTTACTTTATAAAACTTACACACTTCTACATGCCCACTTGCACTCTTTACTATATGACACGTGTGCACATTCTGCACATAGACACATACATAAAGGGGAAATATAAATCACACTCCTAAACTATAGACTCAAACCCTATTGTAATATTTATATTGTACCATAGGTACATGTTGGCATCCCTACCACATTCTTTATGTGAGAAATTTTTCTAGACGTAAGAACTATTTTATGTCCAATCATGCTGTAATAATATCTTCTTCTCTGAAAAGTTCTTCTCTTTCAGAATGTATCCATTTTTATATTTTGTTAGCAAGATTTTTTGGCTGCACCCAAGGGAGCGTGCAGTCCCTTTTTTTGCTCACCATGCAAGATCTTTCTTCGAGCTCTCATGGCGCTCTGACTTAGTAAACATATGGTTTCGGCAAGCTCTGCTCATGCAAGTCTTTTTGTGTAAGCATATAAACAAAGGCTGAGGTGACATATCATCGCACAAAGGTATTCATGGAACTTATTTTTATTTTGTAGTCATGGGCGAGAGTAGTTTTGTCCCATGCTTCTACAAAAAGCTTATTTTAGTCTCAAATGTGGCAAAGGATATTGTTTAATTTTACCCCAAGTGAGATGTGTGGTTGACAAAACTTGTTTTCGGGAAAAAGTGTAGCAAAAGCCCTTTTCGGGATAGAAGTTATCCAAAAACTAAGTGAGGCCCAAGTATTTTTTCTCCCACTCGAGAGCACAAATCCATTTTAGATATGGTATGACCAAAACATCTTTTATCATTTCATAAGTGATAAAGATCATGCACTAGGTCCCACCTCTTCAACAAGGCAACAAAAGGTTTGGGCAGGAGCAAAGTGACATCCACGTGGCATTCAAAGCCGCATTCGGTAATCTTGTTTTGAGCAAAAAATAGAGCGAAAGACCTTTTTGGGATAATGTTAAAGCAAGACAAATTGGGGTCCACTGTAACGAGTTTCCCTTTTGCTCAAGTAATGCATCGAAACTCCTTTTCACACCTCTTCTTAGAAATTTTTATTTTTCACCCCTGCTTTAGGGAAGGTCACCTTAAAGTGTTTTTCAACAACAAAATTAAGTTTCAAAGGTGCACTTTCATCCATGTAATAGTAGTTGGTATAATGAGAATGAAAATCTAATCCCCTCGGATCCCAGAATCTGATATTTGACATTGAGGTGGTCCCAACAAGTGAGGAGATGGCATTGCAGGTGAATCGCGTTGTCGCATTGAAGTGGTGTGACCTCTTTTTGAGGAGTCATAAAATTGACCCATGCCTCATAACTTCCTGACATAATCCAAAATTAAATATTGGATGCCACAATAATTTTTTATGGTTGAGCATTTATATTTTCGAGGTGGAATCCTCTATAAAAACTAGCAAGTTTAATGTAAGAAGGATGTATATTTTTCTAGAAAAATGTTGTACCTAAGCTCTGCTATGAATGCAAAGAATCCTTGGCTCTAATTCTAGATCTCTTTTATATGTATGTCTTCTACTCTTTATTTCTATTAAATTTACTTTCTTGTTTGATATCTATAATTCTATGTCTAGATCTAGCTTCTGATAAAGGGAGAACACTGGAATAATTTTGGAGGTTGCGTATTTAAGGATATCTAGATTTAATTTCTATTACATTATTTGTGTGAAGTGCTATTGGTTTAAGTACAACTAAGTGATCATGTTTTTTGTTCATCACTCCTGTTCGTCTGGCTTATAGCCATATTTCCCATCTCTTTTAGTCATTTCCCATTCCTTTCCAGTTTCCTTAATTTCAACCTAAGTTTAGAATAGCAAGGGATCCAACCTTCTTTGGAGATTGGCATGGGAGGTATTTCTTCCTTTTAGCATTTCAATGTTGGCTAGATCTAGGGCACATGGATAAAACATTCCATACCTAAGGTAGATTCTTGACCAATAGAAACTGACATGCCCGATGGGACACAAACATTCCACATCAAACAGTATTAAGAATTGATGTTCATATTTTTACTATCAAATAAGAACATCTGGAAACTTAGCTAAACCTAGATCCTCTTAATATTGAAGCTGGTTAAAATCCCCCCTCATGATCACAATATCGAAGGCAATAAATTTAGAAGATACAGTTGAGTTCTTTGATCTTAACATTGATTCTCTGGGATAACACCCTAGAGTAGTTACCTTGACTATCTTGTCGAATGGGACATCCTCGCAAATAGCCAGTATAGCTTCACAAACTCTAAGTTCTTCTAGAACTATATCTAACTTGCCCCCTCAACCAAACACTTCAGTCCAAATGGCACAAAATCCACCCAGGTAGTTTCCAGCTTGGAATCATTCAAGATCACTCAATATGTAGGCTCAGAACTAGATCCAAACAACAGTGTTAAAGTCTCTACCCATGCATGATGATACCAATAAAATATCCTACAAGCACATTCAAGATGTGGATTCTCTAGAAACTCTTCATATAATTACAAATAAATATGTTATGGTGTGATTTTTAGTGCTCTCACTTAGAGTTAAACTGATCTACTAGTACCAATCACTGCCACCTATGACTATCGCCACATAGGACCAATTGGTTGAGCAGTTGATAAAAGGCTTTAATGAGCAAGCGGACCCCTTTTCACTGTTGCATCATTTCACCACTATTCAATGACACTCACATGAGGAGACAGCTTATTTTAATGTTAGGTTCACTCAAACATAGAAAAGAGTCACTGACGACCTTTGGCCCATCTCGAAGCAAGCAACATTTTATTACCTAAGAGCTTTTCATTCTGATATTAGCATGAGCATCAGACATGTTAATATCAATATATTTCTAGTTTTGTACACCCAAGAATAGAATGTTGAGGCTGACTTAGCCGCTATTAGTAAGTTACCTCCAAAAATGAATCAATTTTTTAGACCTACCCCAACATCTATATCCTAGTGCACCCTCTTAGTCATTGCCTACATATCCAATGCACCTTATTCCATCATGGAATACCAATTCTTATTAGAACCAAACAATACCTGTCCTACACTTGCCTGCACCTATTGTTCACCAACTTCCAGCTCATATCCCATATCCCACATTACCTACATCGTTGGCACCATTGTCATTACATGTACCTCTGACACTTGCAAATCCATACGAGGTCAAATAATTATAGGATATATGATCATCGATAAGGGCAATAGTGAATGATATCACCACCCTAAAAAAAGGCTATCTGATTAGGGATTCCAACCAAGGAGATTTGTCCCTCCTCCCTTCATTACCAAATAATAATTTGCTCCCGCTACTAAGGCTTTCAAAATAAATACAATCATATTAAATAATGAATAAGCTAGTCCACCTAATAGAGCTTTATTGGTGCTTCACCTGCAATGACCCACATGGTGAGGAGACCTGCATGGTCCATTTGAACTATGTGCAGATCCTGGTAGAAAACATGTGTGGTGGGCAAGTGAACATGATCGGAGAGGTAGAGAGAGATTTTATCAACCACAGGCTTCTCCCTCCCATCCCCAAACTGAGACAAGGGACCAAGCAAGAGAAAGGCTCAGGTACCCCTCACTGACCAAGTGTTAGAGGGTAGAAGAAACATAGTAGTATAGAAATAAATATGAAAATATGAAGGAGAGAGGTGAGTCTGGTATAAGGGCATACAATGTTGTTGAATAATTGAATAAAACTCTAGCTAAAGTAAGTCTCTTTGATGCGCTTCAGCTGCCCAACCAAGTGGATCTATTACAAGAATCACTAAAGTCTACTAAAGGCAAGGAAAAGCTGACTCATACTATCTTAACTCAACTGCTAACTACCTCAGCCACTAGTAAGAATAGGCCACCACCATTCTATCTATCTCTCAATATGGAGGGATGGGTTGTGCATAATTGCATGATTGACTCTAGTGTTGCAACTATTATGATGTCCAAGGCTATTTGTAATATTATGGGTATGGAGTATATGAGGAGTAGTCCCAGAGTGATTCAACTGGATAGAACTTCAGTGAAGATAGTAGGGGTGATTAAGGATATTACAATCATGTTTCATAAGATGCCACAAATCACTATGATACAAGAAGTTGTGGTGGTGGATTTAGAGTCGTATTTCAGTGTGTGTCTATCTATGGAATTCATCGCCAAACTAGGGGGCTATTTATCTCTGTATTATTCGCATCTGGAGATCCTCTTTAAGGGAAAGAGAATTAAAATTTTTAATGAAAAATACTCTACCTTTCATATCAAATATGCAGAGAAGCAAGTGGACTCAATCAATCTGATTGAGGAAGTTGAGGAAGAAAAATAGGTAGAACTGATGGAAGAAGCCTTGGATAAACTTCACATGGAAGATGAATTTTCCATGCATGATTTCAACGCCATGATTGAAACAAAAATAGTGTGCTACTTGATCACTAGGCTTGAAAATTCTAAGGTACAAAGTGATGAAGACCCTATTTTTGATCAACTGTGGAAGCTCTTATTTTACCGAGTGTGATGTAAGAATGGCATTAAGGCTAGGATTATCCTTATCTCTCCTTAAAGAAAGTAGAAAACCAACTCCTATATACTGCATGGAGTTGTAATAATAATGCAGTTGAGCACAAAGCCTTTTACTTAGGGTTAAGGAAATCATATAATCTTGGAATCAAGCAATTGCAGATCTTCGAATATTTAGAGTTAATCTACAACCAAGTCATCAATAACTGCATCTCAAAGCAATACTACCTGAAGGTTTACCACAATAAGATATGGGATATGCTCGCATATTTCACAACACTAAACATCTGAGCTATTTTGTGAGAACAAAATAAGCATGTTGACCTCTTGATATCCATTGGAGCCTGATTATCCATTGGTATTTATCCTAACTTTGAGTCCTTAAGTGTATTTTTGTACCATTTTGTCTCTTTTCTTTGCGATGCCATTGTGACTTCTGAGTTTTCAATTGGCCCATTACATATTTTTTATTTTTATTCTTCACTTAATGAGTTTTCTACATATAAACTATTTCTAATTGATCTTGCATCAACCTTTTGATCTTCAACATAGATTTTGTATCTTTCATCAAAAAATCACACTCAACTTACATGAATTTTCTTTGTGAATGGATCAATTATTTTATGTCTAGTTGAATCATCATCATAACCAAGAAATATCCCACTAATGATTTTATCATCTAATTTTGGCCTTCTTTGCTTTGGAACATGTACATATGCCTTACATCCAAAAATATTAGATGTTATATTGAGGGCTTTCGTCTTGACAATACTTCTTCAGAAGTGATGTTTTTGAATATTTTCATAGGTAATATATTTTGTATGTATACTATAGTTTTAACAATTGTTTTCCAATATTTTCGATCAAGATGAGATTATTTTAGCATGCAACGAACCATTTACACAATAAAGCAATTCCTTATTTCTATAATACCATTATGTTGAGGTAAATATGTTGTAGTGAGTTGTAATTTTATACCATTTGATTTCAAAAATGATTCAAACCCTTTTGATAAATATTAACTGACCCTTGTTGCCTAAGAGTATTGTTGTCTTCCCAAAAGCCATGGTGGGCTTGGCATTCGTAATACCCAGGATCAAGGTTGGGCCCTCTATGTTAAGTGGGTCATCAGAGCCCTCACGGGCAATGAGGACTAGAATACTCTCATTTGATACTATATAAAATAAGGTTCCCCTTTTGTTCATAAGAGTTGGAGGGGCATGGAATTCCCTTCCCTCCTTGTTGCCCCTATATCTATCAAAGAGTCAAGATCCTTCATCATTATGAGCATTTGGAAAGCCTAGAAAAGTGTTAAGACTTGGCTTAGATGGAATGGCTAGAGCTTCTGGCATGGCCTCTCCATAAACCAGATGAATGTTTGGTAGTCACCTGTTATCACCTACCAAGTTTCCCTACTTGTGTAGGTTCCCTAGGTTCATGTGCTTAGATTCTTTCATAAAGGTGTGTGATGCATCATTGATTTTTTTCTCATCCTATCAGGGATTGAATCCCTTGGGATGACTTCAGAGCCAAATTTAGGCTTAGTCACTTTGACAGGGATGCTTTTGAGGTTGTCAAGGTTGCTCTCCCTAACTCCATGTTACACAATATTTATGTGCTTTCACAAATACCTTGGTGGAAGGACTAGAAGTGGTATCCATACACTCCACTATGAAACTATAAGGTTTTATTAGGGTATGGATGGCTCTCTCCTTGCATCTCCATTATTGATAAGCTCAATAAATTATGGAAGGTCTCCTTCCCTCGACCTGTTTGGATGCGCAGGTTCCAGACTATTTGGGCTCCTTTCTTGGAGCCCAAACTTTCTTATTTTTCTTGGAGTATTTTTCACCAAGGGCTTCCTATTGGGGAGTGTCTCCTAAATTTAAGCATCCGTAACCCTTCTTATCCATTTTTTCTTCAATATAAATACTTTGTCCATCTTTTTCAGGTTTGTGCACGTGCTCATTCCCTTTGGGAGTGGATTTTTTTCTTTTTTAGACCCTATTTATTCATGATGTTTGAGTGGAAGCATATCATTTTGGAAGACCCCTTGCCCTTGCTTACTTTTTATTTTAAGTGTGGCACTTGTTTCATATGGCAACCATGTTGAGCATATGGAGAGTTAGAAATAATTGTATCTTTGGTAAGTATTTTTCCTCTTTGCACATATTTGCTTTTGATAAGTCTAATATTATTTCATCTGTATATTTTTATATTATAGTTCAAGCCAATAAGGTGGCCATGGAGCTCACTCATTTTTAGGAGCTCATTGATCAGTGGGGGAATGTGTCGTTCACTATCAATCAGGTTACTCTTGAGAAGGATACTCCTCAATGCTGGTCTAAGTACAAACAATAATGTTGCTCACTCTCAAACTACACTTCTATACTAGCTCAAGGTTCTTACAAATATGGTCATGGCTACTTGACTATTCCTCTCTTCCCTAACTCCTTTAATTGATACTTGGGATAATTTAGGAACTTTTTTTATTATTTCCAAAAAATATCCATTTGTTTATGGATGGAAGGATATTCCTGGTACTTCTAGATAGGGGAGGGACTTAGTACCAAAGTCTCTTAATGCTACTTTTGTGTGGGAATCTATCCTAGGGCTGGCTAAACCCATAGAATGGAGCTTCATCATAATGTAGTCAGTTAGTTCTATTGTCCATCAGTTGTGTAAGGTAGTTTTGATTAGCTATAAATTGTTTTCTTGTATTCCCAATTTGTTTTGATGGGGAGGATTTTTGGCTAATGGTTCTAGCCACGTGGTGTGTTTATCCACCTCTTTTTTTTGTAAAAAAATATTCTATTATGTTTAATGTCTTTTTTACATAAAAAAATAACCACCCCTATCTAAGAAAATACTCGATCATTTTTTCCTATTTCTATTTCTACTAATTTTTTAAATTGTTTGAAATAACTAAAAGCTTTATATTTATATTTCATAAAATATACCCACATTTGTTTGGAGTAATCATCAACAAATAGGTGAAAATGTCTATGTCCTTAAAGACTAGTAGTGTTCTTTGGTCCACATAAATTTGTATATATTAACTCTAATGGCCCCTGAGCTCTATAGATATTGAATTCAATAGATATTCTATGTTGTTTTCCTATAAGAAATTTTGGGCATACTATATATTCCCATAAAATTTTAGGTAATCCTTCACCCATTTGATATTTACTCATCTCATTTAAGGAAGATGCACTTATATGTCCTAACATTTTATGCCAAAGTTCTTTGGTTTTTGAATTTTTTGTTGATATATTCATATTTGATAATGTATCTAAGGCAAAATTTCTATATGAACTAGAGGCTATGAGTTTTCCTTGTTTAGTAATAAGGCATTTCATTTTGTTATTAATAATTTTGAACTCAACTGCTAAATTTTGATCCATCAATTGAGATACTGAAAAAATTAGCATATAATCTAGGTACATACAATACATTATTAATTATACCTTTTTCCTTTGATAATCTGATTAAAATATCTCCTACTCCTTTTACCTCATAAGTCATATTATCTACTATAACAACTGGTTTCTCACATTTTTTTAAATATATTGAACCATTGTTTATTTCTAGTCATATGCCTACTTTCCTTGAATCAATATACCAAAGATTCATGATTTATCAAATTAATCCTTTGGAATAGAAATTCTTCTCTCCAAACTTTTAATTTTCAATTTCAAAAATCAAAATTTTGAATTTAAATTGTAAATAGTATAGTCTAATTTTTTAATAACCTTATCACTCCAATGCCAATATTAACTTTAGTATAAACCAAATAATTAAATTATTAAATTTTAAAAATATGTGTGTGCCCTCATGAACTTGAAATGTAAATGCAATATATTCTCAATACCTTGGGCATGCAAATTTCCATGGACGTTGGTAATAGAATTTGACAATGGATATTAACCACTAATTTCACCAATCCTTAGAACAAGCACAAACTCTAGCAAGTGTTACGCTCAGTCCTTAGAACTAATGTCTTCTATAGCTCACCTTGTTAATTCGTATCAGCCTCTACTCTCATATTTTTAAGGTTTTGATACCTCTTATCAACCTCTAGTTTACAAAGGAATTTTACTCAAGATTGTTGTTCATACGCAAGTGCTAGAAATATACATCAAATGTTTAGGCTATCGATCTCTTCCACTGGTCTCAGAGTCTTTTGAGTACTTAGGATTTAGTTAGGTTATACCAGGTTCTTTTGGATTCACTAGAATGCACTGGTGTTCTATAAGATATTTCAATCTGCTTATCTCTTCTTGGGATCTTGACCCAATATCCTTACCAAGACGATATATTTTTTGCCTGGTTATGAAAATAACTTTGACTTTCCTTTATCATTCTTGATGGCTGCTATTTCCAATCTCAGTTTTTCTCAACATATTTAAAAGCAATTCATCCTAGCATTAGTGTTTCTAATGGTGCTCATATTCTTTTTACGTCTCCTTATCGTGACTTTGGACGTCCTCTAATATTGTTCATTTTATAGCACTTAATATCTATGTTCTCTTGGAATGTATCTTGTAATACCTTCTGCTCTAGGTAGAATATGGTTGGAGGTTCTCCAACTCAGGTGGCTCCTTTGACCTCCCTTTTATCTTTTTTTTTTTTTTTCTATCTGATTGAAAATATCAAATATTATCAGGGTGATAGAATACCCAAATTTTAGCCTATGTTTTCTTCACGTGGCTCTTAAATATCAATATTTATTCACACTAAAGACTTCCTTCGATGCTAGCTTTAGAGACTACTCAAAGTAGCTCTGATAGAAACTACTCTCAATGGCTTTGATACCACTATTGGATTTTAGCTAGATTATCTCAAGTCCCAATATTTTGGATCTCGAGTAGTCTCAAATATAAGAGCAATCAATAAATTAAATTGATAAAATAAATGAGCATAACATTCGTGAAAATAAAAATTATATAAATAAAATTCCCAATATCATTCATGCAATAACATGAAGAAAACTTATAGTAGAATTGCTCAATATATGCATAAAATATTCAATATTATCAATGCTTGAATGTGGTCTTCGATATATTACATGGAGCTTTGTCTCCAATATATAATCTTAGAAAAATGACTCTTGGACTCTTTGTCTATTTCTCTCCTCACACATCTTAGAGATGCAACCTTTCCTATTACATGCATAAGATAAATTTTTATTGTCCTTTGGCTTCTCATCTTACGACTTGTATACATCATGTACATAGACACATACATCCTCTTGACTTTATATTTACTTGTACACTTTACTATATGACACTTGTGCACATCCTGTACATAGACACATACATAAAGGGGAAATATAAATCACACTCCTAAACTATAGACTCAAACCCTATTCTAATATTTACATTGTACCATAAGTACCATGGGGATATATTAGCATGTACCAAATAATGTAGTATTCTCCAACATTAGCAAAGAATACATTGATTTAAATAAATAAAAATGGAGTGCTATACTTATATCTCATCACAACAATCTTGATCAAAATCAAACTTTTTGAGAATATCATGTAGAAAACTCTGGAAAATCCTATTATATCTTTTGTCCATGTCTAATTTTATAAGCACGCCTAGTTTTTTCATGGAACAAAGAGAATTTATTACCTCTTGTGAAATCACTACATAATAAAAAAATATTTACCATAATTATATTTTTCTTCTAAGATAACACAATATAGAATTATTTTCAACCTATTGACTACAATTTTTGAAATAATCTTCAAAATCATATTACAAAGGCTTGTTGGAGAAAAACTATCAAAAAAGTTTTATCTTTCCTTTCTTACAACCCAATGTAATAAAGGTGGCATTAATATCACTTATTTTTACCTTTCTTTTTTAGACTCTTCAACCATAGTCAACATATCATTCTTCAATAAATTCTAAAATATTTGAAAGAAAAATGCAAGAAATCCATTGGGACTAGGTGCCTTGTTAGGATGGAAAGAGAAAATCACCTCATGTAGCTCTTCCATATATATCTTCTTCATCAAGCTTTCATTTTTTCCATGTTTGATAATTGATGGAATATTTTGAAAAAAATTACTTTGTGCTTCCTTGTATTTTCCAGTGTCTAACAAAATATTTTTGAAATAACTAATTGCATCCTTTTTTATATCTTCTTCTTCCTCAATATTTCTTCCATCTGGGAATAACATATTTTTGATGCAATGAAAATAAAATTTTGCTTTTCCTATAGCATGAAAAATATTGGGAATTCTATCTCCTTCTTTGAGTCATTTCTCCCTATATTTTTAGAACCAATATGACTACCTCCTTTTCAAATACATGATGATAATAAAAAAGTAATTATTTTTATTTTGCATGAGACTCCTAGTCCATTCAATTGATTTCTAATTATTTTATTTGTTACCAAAATATTAGCATTCAAGTATTCATTTTCCCCTTTATATATTTCAATTGTTGAACAAACTTGTACATGCATAGTCCTTTAAAATTTGCTTCATCCCACTATAACATAACCATCTAGAAAAAATCATGGTCTTTTTTTTTTTTTGTAATTATTTTAATATATTAACAGTGGGTTTTTATAGAGGATCCCAAAACCTTATGTACAAAATTAGCCACAATTCTAATAATGCATCATACCTCTTGGCTGTAACAATAAGCCTAATTGCAAGTAAAACCATCCTAATGCTAAAGACTTGGAGACTGCAAAAAGGGCTTTTAGGCCTGGAAACCCAACAAAAAAATGAAACAGGACAAACCCGAGAGGACACCAAGTAGAGGCCGAAGAACTGAAACAAGAAAAATGGAATACAAAATAGACAAGACACCATGGACAGCTAATCACGACTCCTATCCTTTCGAATTTTGGCACTTCTGGTTCTGCTTTAGGATTGTAATCATGGAGTTAATAGTAGTAATAATGGAAGCATCCAGGTCCAGAAGTGAATTGCCACAACTCTCCCTATCGCTCTCCGTGTCTGACGGGATATGCTGCAAAAGGACATACACCCAAGACACTTGCGCTTCACAAGACACTTGTGCCCAAGGGAGTAGACAGAATTGCCATGCCACCCTGATACTCGTTGGAAGGGGCTTTCCAAAAACTGTGTGAGGTAAACCTCATGAAGGGATGTCCACTCTGGCCAACCTTTCCACCTCGGATGGGAAGCGAGACCGCCACACGACCGGACACATGGTCACGAGCCCTTTGTTGGCCATGTGGTCAGCCATGCAATTACCTTCTCTCAAAATATGGTTTGCTTTCCACCTACCATGATGGGAGAGAAGCGTTCTTGCCTCAAGGATGATGTTGTATACTTTCCAAGAAGGATTTTTGGTGCCAAGGAGGTAATTCATGATGTTGAACGAGTCACCCTCAATAATTAGAGGCCGAGGGTCCTCAGAGAGTATCTGAATACCTTTCAGAGCACCTCGAGCTTCGGCATAGTGATTCGTCTGGGAGCCCAACTCTTCACAGTAGGCCATCACAAGATTCCTTAGCCGCTCCATAAAATTTTAATTTAATCCACCCCATAGGGGGCGTGGTCCAAACAACACTCCTTCGACAGGGCCCTTTAACAACATCCAAAAATGGCCAAAGATTCATTATTTTGAGAATCGCTTCTTCGCTCAGAAGGTGGGGACGGGGACTAGGAATAGCAATATAATTCTCGATGGCGTAGGATAACACCCTTTGAGCAACAGAAGGAGACCCTCTAGGAGCTCTACCAAATATTCTGGCATTCCTCTCTAACCAAATTTGCCAAATTGAATGGTGGAAGGAGGCCTCGAGGAGGAAGTAGAGTTTAGGATTCTTGAAAGGATTAGGCCATTGATGGAAAGCATCTCTGAGGGAATAGGGAGAGCACCAAAGGATTTGTAAGGAGGATAGGACAATGCTAAGAATAGAGTGGAAAAATAAGCAATGCAAGAATAAATGATCCCTCATCTCGCAATCTGCTAGACACAAGTAACACCTGTTGGGGAAGGCAAAAACTCTCTTGTGAAGGTTGTCAATAGTTAAGGCTTTGTTGTGGAAAGTGATCCACACAAAAAAGTTTATTTTAGGGACGACCCCTTTCCTCCAAATAGTATTCCACCTGTAGTCGAGAGCGATCTTGGTGGTGAGAAACTCATAAGCAGATTTAACAGAAAACAACCCATCCTTCGTACCACTCCATATGATTATATCATTCCTCCTAGCAGAAGGAATTAAAACTGATTGGAGGATATTAGCAAGAAAGGTAACCTCATTATTAAACCCCTCCACAACTGGAAGCTTCCACCAAGGAAAATGGGTGCTCTGATCTATGAAATCTGCCACCCTAAGTTGGGAGTTTGGGTCAGTCAACCCTCTCAGCCCAGCAAGATCTGTCCTTGACCCAAGGGCTTCCTCAGTCTCCCACCTATCCTTCCAAAATAAAATGAGGTTGCCATCACCCAAAATCAAGCAGGCTCCCAGGCTAATCAAATTCCAGGTTTGGAGCACAGATTTCCAAAAATTCAACGCCATAGAGGAGGTCTCAGCATCCAAGAAGGAATTGGGGCCAAGATACTTCTTTTTAACCAGCTTAACCCACTCCATCGAGTCGCTAGAAAGAATCCTCCAAGCGTGCTTCACGATCAGAGCCAAATTCATAAGTCTTGATCTTCTCAACCCCAAGCCGCCTTGGTCTATCCTCAAGCACACCTTGTCCCAGGAAACAAGGGGGAGTCTATATTTCTCTTCATTTCCAGACCAAAGAAATGTCCTCTAAATCTTCTTGATTTTGGAGTGAACAACAACCGAAAGCATGAACACCGACATAAAGTAGGTCGGGATCCCCTGAAGACAAGCTTTGGTAAGGGTGGCTTTTCTAGCTTGTTATAGGAGTTTGCCCTTCCAAGTGTCGAGTTTCTTGTGAAGGCACTCAAGAATCATGTTCCACATGTCTCCACTAGCCCACCCACTAAAATACAGAGGCAACCCCAGATAGGACGTAGGTAGGGAATCAATAGTGCATTCAAGAATTCTAGCAATCCAAAGTTTCCTACGTAGGGGAGTGTTAATAAAGTAGATTTTTCTCTTGATGTAATTGACCTTTTGCCCTGTAGCTTGCTCATAACGGGATAGGATCTGCTTGAGCGATTTGGCTTGGGCAACAAACACCCCAGTGGATATGAGGGTGTCATCCACAAATTGCTAATGAGTGACAGGATCAACCCTAGAAGTCAGCACAATGCCAAAAATCTTGTTCTGACGAAGAGCCTCTTTCATGGACCAACTCAGAACCTTTGTTAGAAAAATGAAAAGGATGGGAGACAAAGGATTGCCCTATCTGAGGCCTCTGGCACTTTGGAAATACCCAGCTGGATATACAACTATAGACAAGGTCAATCCAGTGGGGATGAAAGCAGAACTTGAGGAGGACTGAACACAAAAATTTTTGATCAACTCGATCAAAGGTTTTGTTCATGTTGAGCTTAAGAAAAAGAGCAGCATTCTTGGAGTGGTAAGCAGAGTGGAGGGTCTCATGGATAGTGATGACACCATCAAGGATGTTTCTGCCTTTAACAGTGCTTCCCTAACAAGGATCAATCAAGAGGGGGAGGACTTTTTTGAGTCTATTGGCTATAGACTTGGTGAGAATCTTGTAAAAAACATTGCACAGGCTTATGGGTCGATAGTCAGAGAAAATTTTACAAGTAGGAGACTTAGGAATGAGGGCAAGAAAGGTGGAATTGAGTTTTGGGTGGATGGATCTGGAAGCTTGAATAACCCGAATAGCATCACACACATCCGGACCCACGACCTCCCACATGACTTGGAATAATCAGGGGGGAAGCCATCGGGGCCAGGGGCCTTATCTGGTTGTATGGATAACAATGCTTCCTTAATCTCAGATGAGGAAAAAGGTTCCAGAAGCTTAATGCTTACCTCATGGGAAACTTTAGTCAGAAAATTGGCAAGCAGAGATTTTTGGACCTGTAGGTTGTCGTCTGGAGGAGTGCCGAGCAAATCCTAAAAAAAGTCAATCGCTTCGCTCCTGATTTCCTCTATCTCCCTGGTAATGCGCTCATCATTACAAGCCACTTCTCTAATATTGTTGACCCCTCTATGCCTCATAGTCTATGCGTGGAAAAACCTCGTGTTGGAATCTCCATTATTCAACCAAATGTCACGAGATTTCTGGTGCCAGAAAATTTCCTCCCTAGCGAGAATAGAATGAAAGTCCACCAAAAGACTCTGCTCTTCCTCCTTGAGACCCTCAGTGTAACCCTCGAGTTCCATCCTTTTCTCCAAAACCTTCAGGTTCTCAGAGATGGATTTTTTGGACTCAAAAATTTTGTCAAAAACCTCTTTATTCCAAACCTTCAGCTTTTCTTTGACCATCTTGAGCTTTAAAGCCACCCTCTTATGGGGGCTTCCTTCCACCTTCAATTGCCACCATGCTAAAACCAATCCTTTTAAGTCCTTGTGAGAAATCCACATGGATTCAAATCTTAAGGGGGTCTTAAAAATAGGCCCATCGTCCACCTCTAAGAATATAGGGTTATGGTTAGACCCAATCCTTGGAAATGCTGAAAGGATAACCCTGCCAAGGATGGGAATGGCTTCTTGGGAAATGAAAAATTTGTCGATTTTGACCTGAATAAAACCGCTCCCAATCCTTCTGTTACTCCAAGTGAAGGAAGCCCCTTTGATTTTGATGTCAAGCAGGCCATTAGTAGAGATAAAATCTCTGAAATCCTCCAATTTGCGGTTGGAGTGGTCATACCCTCCTTTTTTTTTTAAGGATGAAGGGGACAGTTGAAGTCGCCCCCTAAAACCCAAGGAAAATCACTAAAATTCTTCCTCATCTGAGATATAGCTTTCCACATTTTTGCTCTCTCTATGGCAGAATTTGAAGCATAAACATTGGACAAAATCCAAGAAAAATTGGTGGTTTTGGACTAGAACAGTACATTGATGATTTTGTTGGAAGTTGACAGCAGGCTGCCCTCAAACCTCGATGGGTCCCACAAAACCATGAGTCCTCTCGTTGTTCCCACTACAGGGCTGGAAATACAATTTGCCTTGGCCCAAACGGCCTTCGCAACTTTATCAGAGGAAATAGCATCGATCTTGGTCTCTTGCAAAATAAGGATGGACGAGTTAGTCCTCCTACGGAGATCAGCCACTAACCTTCATTTGGCTGCACCATTCAGACCTCTCACATTCCATGAGAGGACTTTCATCTAGACAGTTTAAGGTTTTTCTTGCCTCCACTTCCTTGCTGAGGGGGAGGTTTTGATGCATGCGCTTCGTCCTTCTGAGCGTCAAAGTCATCCAGAACCAATAAACACTGGGTTCCATTTGCAATTTCTGTTGTTGTCTCTTTGTCTTGCCTATCTTTGTTAGGAGGACGGCCCTGCTTCCTCTCACTACCAAAATCCACACTTTGCTTTTGGCTCCTCGTGTTTCGAGGGCTAATGTGACTGGACTGCTCACCCCTCCTTCCCAAGAGGTAATCTTCTAGCAATGTTTGCGACTGGCTGAAATCGAGATGACCCATATCTTGGAGCAGAGAAATAGCCTGTGTCATATTTTGGGATGGGGTCTGTTCCTTCTCTTCTTGCAATTCACTTTCCAAGTGGGATTCTGTTCCTTCTCTTCCTGCAATTCACTTTCCAAGTGGGAGTCTTTTCCTTTCTGATTGTCAGCTTCAAATTGCTCAGGGTCCGATTGAAGAGTGGGATTCTCTTCAGGTTGAGAGAGTCTACCACAATATCTGGAGGGGCCTGGTGAATGGCCTTTTGCATTTGGATTTGACTTCTTCGCCTGACCTTCACCATGCTCTAGGGGATTACCGTTTTCACACTTTTGCTTACCCGATTTTTGAAGAGGACACTAGGACTAAAGGTGCCCTTGGGACCGACAATGGGGGCAGAAAGCTGGTCTATTTTCATAGACAATAGCTTGTTTATGAAGAATGGTATCTCCAAATCGAAGAGTGATGGAAGTTGAGAGCTCCACCTCCAAATCTTCCAGAACGCAAAAACAGGTTTAGACAAACCTGGTTCGAGCTCGGGTGGGAGGGTCAATGGTGACCAACTCCCCAATTGAGCGCGCAATACCCCTTATGACATTTTCATGCCAACCAAATAGGGGAAGACTCGGGAGCCTAACCCATATTGGGGCGATGTTGATGCTCCGGGTGTCAGGATTGAAATCCATGTCCCACTTCCTAAGGAATAAACTTTTGCGGCCCAGAAACCATGGCCCACCAGCCAAAATTTTATAGTAATCCTCCTTATTGTTCAATATAATGGCAAAAAAACCTCGAGATAGGGCCGCCAGCTCCATATGACCAGAAGTCCTCCATTTGCTTGCTGCCCACTTTCGGATGGTTTCCATGTCAGGACAGCTGCTGATGAAATTGCCTATGAGGGTAAATTTCTCAAACTCCATGAAGCTTGAAAGGACTTCCACCGAGATGTCCAGCTCATCCCCAATCGAAAACAACTCTTTGGTAGAGAAACCATTTAGGGTTTCTGAGGCCGCTGCCTAAGCATAAGTCTTTTGAGCCCCACCACCCCCTTTGTCTGGTGGGTCCTTACCTCGACTGACATCGTCATCAACCCGGTCTTCTTCAATGGGTATGGACGCTTTCGTACCTCCAAAATCTTGGTGCCCTTCGACTGCTCCACTGTGCCCAAGAATTGAACCATGGCCGCTATCGAGCTCCCCCGCAGATGACTTCTCGCCCATCGACATCTCCGCCAACTCCAATCCCCACAGACCCAATATGTTGTGTACTTCAACTCACTGATATTTGTTATGTTTCAACTCACAAATTTGAATCTCCAAAAAATCATGGTCTTTGACCCAAATAGACTAGAAGTGAAATGAATTTGGATGACCATTATTGAGTAAATATCAATTCAATAAAATATGTTTATGATCTAATCCTACTTACAATAAAATAATAGAGGTGATTGTATACTTTGTTGGATATTTTGAGTAAATGAGTTGTCATTGATGTCAAGAGTAAGTGTTCATTGATGTCAAAAGTTAGTTTCAATGAGTAGTACAAGGAGAAACATTTCCGCAATCAGTACAAAAAGGAGAGTCCACTTCCAGACGGTTAGATACAGTTCCAGGTAGTCAGATGTGGTCCAAAGTGCAAAGAAGAGGCCCAAGCAAATAATATTATAATATTTTATTATAATATTTTTTTTTTTTTATTAACATGGTGGAAATCAGTAGCAACCACGTCCCTGTTCAAGCCATCAGTGTCCAAGGGGCTCCGTTCAAACCACCAACGTCCAGTTTCCTAATTAACCGCTCCTATACCACCATGCCCCGCCGATTTGAACCTTTTACGCCGCTTTATTATAATATTAAAAATATAAATTTAAATTAATTATAAATTGATTAATATAATTTTATTATAAATTAATTTAATTAACTTCCAAAGTTATTTAAGTTAATTATAACTTAATTTTAATTTAATTATAAATTAATTTATATTAATTTAAATAACCCTAAAGAGGGTTATAAGGTTAAATTAAAAATCAAATTTGAAATTTTATTTAAGCATCGACGTTGTATGGCACGAGGTCTTCATGTATAAAAGGAGGCAAAAATCTTTGCCTTACACCCGATAATCCATCGATCAATTTCCTAAGCTCCAAATTATTGTGCACAAAAAGGAGAAAGAGTTTTTTGCATTTTGAAAGGTTTTCGGTGGTAGAAGGTCTAATAAATAGGAACGAGGCTCCTCTTACCTTGCACAGTGTTGTGTAGCACAGTTGGCAATGGTGGATGGTGCTAAGTCTTATGGCAAGCAAGGTGTGCAGGGTTTGAATCCCATCAAGTTTATTTTACAAGGAAGAGAGGGTATTTTCATTTTGAGTAGCGCAAAATTAAAGGAATAAAGGGAGGCTTGTGCCTTACCTTCCCCATGGAGGAACATAGCCCATGTGGTGGGCTATCACCTCGATAAGATGCTTGGCTAGGAGTGGTATCACGTTCGAAACCCACCGAGGCCTTTTGGCTAGTGTTAAAGGTTTCGCTGATGTCATTTGTCATGGTCGCTTGATTATTTTGGATGTGCTAAGGTTGAAAAAAAAATGATGTTTATAAAGTTAATTTTTACCTAAATTAATTTGGATATTGAGTATTTGAGGGAGATAAAAGGGTATGCAATATTATTTTGAAAGTTTAATTTTTGGAGGTTGATTAATTAAAATTGGAGATTATAAGGAGCAATTGAGTAATTATTTTTATGTATGATTTGATGATTGCTAATTTCAAGGAGTAATAAGGTGTATTTGAGTTTGATTATTTTTGTGATTGAGAAATATATTGAGAGAGAGTTAGTGTGATATTTTGTCATCTAACCATTGAAATTGGCAAAGAATAAAATTGTGTTTAAGACAGGTTTTGAGATCATTTTCTTCATCAAACAAAAAGGTATGGGCACATCTTCCTAGTGAGTGATTTTTGAATGTTGTGAATGCTAAGTTGGAGTGAAAAGGATTATTTGATAAGAATTGCTGAGTTTAATTGTTGAAGGTTTTTTTGAGTGAGAGTTGATGATAAAAACCTTGTTTTATAAGCATTTTTGGAAATATTGAGTAAAGCTTTCATATGCTTGAACTAGAGTTTGTGCAAAGAACATGAGTATCATTGTTATGTGAAGTTGTGAAAGAACATGAGTATCATTGTTATGTGAAGTTGTAAAAGAACATGAGTATCATTGTTATGTGAAGTTGTGAACTATATTGAACTAGAGTTTGTGAAAGATCATGAGTATCATTTTTATGTGAAATTGTTTGATAAGCATTATTGGAAATAAGTGAGTGAGTGTTCATATGCTTGGACTAGGGTTTGTGAGCAAATATTATTTTATTGAGTGATTGGTTGAGCCTAGTCAAGTGGATGTGTTGAAGTAATAGTTCAAGTTCTGTGAAACAAATTGTTCTATATTCTAAATTGATTTGAGAAAGAGGTTGAGTGTTTGTGAGTGTGAAACATATTGAGTCTCTAACAATTCTCTATATGTTTCTATGGTAAAAAGAGAGATTGAAAGTTATTGAGCATTGTGGTGAATGTGAAGGATATTGAGTCTCTAACAATTCTCTATATGTTTCTGTGGTACAAAGAGATTGAAAGTGATTGAGCATTGTGGTGAATGTGAAGCATATTGATTCTCTAACAATTATCTATATGTTTCTGTGATATTGGACAAGTTCTAGTGAGGACTTGTTGAGCATATTTGAGGTAAGTCTTTGAGAAAACTTGTGGACAGATTTATGTGAGCTTTTGTGGAATCTTACAATACAGATTTGAGGATAAATATTAAGAGAATATTGGACAAGTTCTAGTAAGGAATTTTTGAGAAAATTTGACGTAAGTCTTAAAGAAGACTTGTGGACATATTGGTGTGCGATTTTGTGGAAGCTAACAAGGATTATTTGAGATAAGTCTTTGAGAATAATTGTGAGTAGAGTTGATTTATTGATTTGTTAAAGCCTTGAGTTAAGGTTTGGGGTAGATCTAGCAGAGTTTATTTTGTGATTAATTCAAGCTTTTTGTTAAGGCTTGAGGACAGATATTGAGTACAATTTTTTTCTAGATCGAAGGACTATGTTTAGTGTAGATTTGAGGGCAGATATTGAGCAGATTTGTGCTAGACTAAAGGACTATGTTTAGTGCATATTTGAGGATAGAGTTTGGTTTATATTTGAGGATGGGTTTATACCAGACCATAGATAGATATTGAGTATATTTGTGCTAGATCGAAGGACTATGTTTAGTGGAAATTTGAGATAGAGCTAAGAGCAATCTTTGGAGGTGATAGAGTATAGAGGATGACAATATCTAATGGATAGATATCCATTAGCCAGGGTAGTGAGGATAGGTCTTCTAAGTGAGGATAGGAGTCTTTAATGGATAGAGATATATTAGCCAGTGTAGTGAAGGCAACAGTTCTTCTATAAGATCACCAACCATAGTAGAGGAGAAAGGAGTTCTCCTGTGGATAGAGATCCATGAACTTGATTAGGGGATTGGTGTCTCCTTTGGACAGAGGTCCATAAACATTGTAATAGGGAAAGGATTCCCAAGATATTGATTAAGAAAATTTTAGTGAAAAAAAAAATTTGTGGAGTAGCCCACATTGGGTGAACCATGTTAAATTTGTGTCTCTATTATGTGTGGTGATTTATGCATTGCTTTTATTACTGTTGTTGATATTGTTATCTATACATTGTATAATATTGATTTGGAAAGAAAGGTAAAAAGTGGTTTTATACTATTCACCCTCCTCTCAGTATAATCTTGTGTTATTCAATTGATATCATAGTCAGTTCCTTCAAAAAATGTTTAACAGCTTCAAGGAAGATTTTACAAGAACACAAATGGCAAAGAAAGGCAAAAGTAGAACCATGAGACACAAGAAGAAAATAAAACACATGGTCATGAAAGAAAAGGAATATGAATTCAATGTTATTATTTTGGGAGGAAGAATGAAAATAGATTCAATAGATGAATCAAGCAGTAGAGAAAAGGCTAGACTAATAAAGTTTTGTACCAGATGTAGGAAAATAGGTCACCTTACAGCTTATTGTTCACAAGAAGGTGAAGAATTTTTCGTTTGTGGTCAACTCGATCATGATGCAAGTTATTGAAATGGTTTTAGTAGCATTGAAGATGAATATGATACTTTTAGAATTGAAGTCCTATAGGATGGTTCATAAAAGGATAACAGGGACAATCAAAATAGGTATGAAGAAGAAACTCTACTTTGGACAATAGAAGAAATTGAAGACCAAAGAAAAGAGAAAAATTTAGAAAGAGAAAATGAGGAAGTCACTCTTAAGTAACTTGTTGAGTTGAAAAGGGAGAACTTAGAATTAAAGGCTCAAATACAAGAGGATGAGAAATGTAAGACAAAGCTTCTACAAGATCTCTCTGAATTGAAAGATAAAGTCAAAAATGCAAAGATACAAAATCTCAAAGGACAATTTGAAGAATTAAGAATGAAGGATGAGGAAAATATTAGTGCTTATCTACTTCATGTAGATGAAGTTGTTAATGCCATGTAAGGACTTAGACTTGAGATTGAAGAATATGATGTTTGTGATAAGATCTTAAGATCTCTTCCAAAAAGGTTTAGTGAAAAGAACTCTGCTATAGAGGAATCAAAAGATGATGATATTTTGACAAGAGATGTATTACTTGGTATTCTTATAGCTTTTGAGATGAGAACAAAAGATTAACCTAATCTCCTGAAGGAAGCAAACTTCAAAGCTACTAAGAAGAGAAAGGATAAGAAGTTAGATTCAAGCAATGAGTCATCTAGTGATGAAGAAGCAAATTATGGCAGAAAGAATAAGGATCCAAGAAGATTTAAAGATGCAAAATTTGTTATATGTTTCAACTATGGAAAGTATGGTCACTATGCAACTAATTGTAAAGAAGCTATAAATAAAAATGATGAATAAAATTAGGATCATAAGAACAGGGAATCAGAAAAATACAGTTACCAAAATAAAAGCAAGGATGTACAAGGCAAACAAGGAAATAAGTTCTTTCAAATATAGAAGAGGAGTTACTATGTATAAAAGGCAAGTAAGTACTCAAGTGATAATGATAGTAGTTTCTAAGATAATGATAAAGATGAAGTTCTATTTCTAACAGAAGAAAAATAAGTTAAGAAAAGATCACCAATAATTCTCAAGTGTTTTAGATGTGGTAACTTTGGACATCTTGAAGATAGTTGTACAAAGAGTGGTTTCAGTTTTAGTGATGATGAATATGAGGATATACTTGAAGGACCAGAAGATAATATTCTAATGGCACTATAATAAGAAGGAGGTGATCCTATAGAAGACAAGTTGTGAACTATCTTGAACTAGAGTTTGTGAAAGATCATGAATATCACAAGTCTTTGAGAAGACTTGTGAGTAGAGTTGATTGATTGATTTGTTAAAACCTTGAGTTCAGGTTTGGGGAAGATCCAGAAGAGTTGATTTTGTGATTAATTCAAGCTTTGTGTTAAGGCTTGAGGATAGAGATTGAGGAAATATTTGTGCTAGATCGAAGGCCTATTTTTAGTGCGTATTTAAGGATAGAGATTGAGCAGATTTGTGCTAGACCGAAGGACTATGTTTAGTGTAGATTTGAGTATAGAGTTTGGTGCATATTTGAGGATAATTTTGTAATAGACCATAGATAGATATTGAGTAGGTTTTTGCTAGATCAAAGGACTATGTTTAGTGTAGATTTGAGATAGAGCTAAAATTAAGCTTTGGAGATGATAGAGTATAGAGGATGACAATATCCAATGGATAGATATCCATTAGCCAGGGTAGTGAGGATAGGTCTTTTGAGTGAGGATAGGAGTCTTCAATGGATAGATATCCATTAGCCAGTACAATGGAGGTAGAAGTTCTTCTAGAAGATCACTAGCTGGAGTAGAGGAGAAATGATTTCTCCTATAGATAGAGATCCATGAACTTGATTAGGATATTAGTGTCTCCTTTGGACAGAGGTCCATAAATATTGTAATAGGGAAAGGATTCCCAAGATATTGATTGAGAAAATTTTAGTGAAATATTTTCTTCGTGGAGTAGCCCACATTGGATGAACCACGTTAAATTTGTGTCTCTATTGTATGTGGTTATTTGTGCATTACTTTGATTACTTCTATTAATATTGCTATCTATACATTGCATAATATTGATTGGGAAATAAAAGTAAAAAGTGGTCTTATACTTTTCACCCCTCGTCTCAATATAAGCTTGTGTTCTTCATACTCTATTTGCAACCATGTGTTGGATAACAAAATCTATCTAATACTTTTACTATATGAATTTGTCATTACATTTATTATCGCATTTATATTAAAAAATTTAAGGAATACCATCCCAAAGGCCATTTAAATTGATAAATTAAATAAAATCTTGCATTGATTTAAACCATCCAAGAGTATCATATTTTTTTATAAAGGAGATCAAATTGTACTAAATTCATCACAAGAATCTATAGATCACAATTATGAATCATCATTGTATTTGAATAAAATATGCTAAGGTCCTACCAAAATCTTTCACAAGTAATAACTATAGTTGGAGCTTATACATTTATAAACCCAATTTTGATGTAGTTTCACTTTTTAGTAAGATCCAGATAGATGGGGTGATAAATGTAGTAAGCAAATTAGTTGATCAAGACACTACAAAATTGATCAATCTTTACATGAGATCAACATGTTTCATATTTAATTGAGTACTTTATGAATCAAATAAATGAGTAGTTATGGGATCTCCATTATCATTGATAATGCTTCTTGGTCAAATATCTGCCTAATATATAAATATACGTTTGTGCACCCTAGACATGGCTAACATTGAAAGGTCAGAGGAAATAAATATCTCCCGTACCAATCTCTAGAGAGGGTTGGCTCCCTTACTAATCCTACACCAGATGAAGTTTAGAGTTGCAGAAAAGAAATTGGAAATAATGAAAATAAATGGGAAATATAGCCACAGGCTAAATATTTAGTATTGGGGATAGACTAGTAGCAAGAATTCCTACCAAGTGTTATAGCAACATAAAATACAAAAGGAGGCAAGAGAATCTACTTACAGCTCCTCGAAGAAAACTTCCAGATTTGCATTCTAGTACTCACGCTTACACCAAAAATTCCCAAATCCAGATGCAGAATTTGAACTTAACCCCAAATAGAAACATGAATATAAAAAATAAATGCTTGAACAAAAAGAAATCACATAAAAATACTGCTTACAAAATTAGAAGCCACAACTTCTTCTATTACGCAGAGAACTTGAATACGTTTTTTGCAAAATGTCTATCCTGCCTTTTAAAATGGAAAATGAGTAGTATTTATAGAGGAATTTCACCTCTATCATTTAATACACATAAAGATAAAATATTTACATATCATACATCTTTGCAAAGAAATTCTTCCTCGAAGTCCTTGAAAATCTTCCTCCTGAGACAACTATCCAATTTCTAAGATGAAACCTCCAGGAATTCAGCATATTTGGGTGTCAGTGCACAAAAAATTGCAAAGCTAATCGTTGACTTGATGCCTCCATCGATCCTTGTAAATTCAGCTCTGTACATGATGTCTTGGAACTCATGAAAATTGCCCTCTGATTTTAATGTTGTAGCTCCTTGAAATCCACAACTTTAATTACTTCTCATCCCAATCATTAAATTCTATTTCTTCGTATGACTCGAGCACCTTGGAAAAACCTCCATAGTTGCCCAAAATTGAATTCACCCAAAAAGGGTACTAAGCGAAAGTGCTTCCTTTAACATCCATTATTCTCCCTCTATTTGTGCTTTGGTGGAAAGGACACCCTCAAGCAGCGATATTTATAATTTCTTCCTATCCACAACTCAATATTGCATCTTTACTACTGCTTATAATTTTGCCTAAAAGAGAAGCAAAAATATTGACTTAAAACTCATTTTGTTGCATTCACATTTTTTTCATAGCAGTAACCAACTTCTAAAGAAAAAAACTAGGTGAAAATGGCTTATTACTCCTTCAATTTTGCACTTGATGCTTCAAATCATCCTTGTGTTATTTTACCTCTGAAGGGAGCAACTGAAAATCTTACTTTTCCTTCCCAGGGTGAAATCTCTTTATATAAGACATATTTTCCCTTTAAAATAGATGTTTACCCCAAAAAGGGGTGAAAGGCGTTGTCACCCTCCACCTTGGGCAAACATAATTTTGACTTTTCAACACCTCATCTCTTTTAATAGTCGCCCAAAAACAAAAATAACCTTTGATGCATTTTTCGAGTCATTCTTCTTGTAGCTTCGTTCCAATGAAGGGCAAATGGGATTTTCACCCCTCATCTAGAATGAAAGTGCTTTCAACTCTTCATTCCTCTTAACGCATGCTAAAGTGGGGTCCATGTCTTATGATTTATATATACGTTCTCTTGAAGGAAGAGTGAAAGGTATTTTTAACCTCCTCTTGGGGTGAATGTAGAGTTTGCTTTTCAATGTCATTCTAGTGCCTTTCTATTTCCTTTGCATTTCACCTGAACTCATCACTTGTTGAGCTTTCATCATAGGAAGGGGAAAAAGTTACTTTCATCCCTCACCAAGGATGAAAGTCCTTTTGACTGGTCAATGAATCAACTTGGCACATTATCTTAAAAACTTGAAGAAGTTCATCCCAAAGTGGGGTGAACGATACTTTCACCCCATATTGGGGTGAATGCATTTATTTGAGTTGTTGTTGCATTTGGATTTTGAGCCCAATTTAAACTTAGCCATATAAAATTTACTTTCACCCCGAGGAGAGGCGAAAGGGACTTGCGCCCCTCACTTGGGGCGAAAGTCATTGCTAAACTTTATCATCCATTTTTCCTTCTTTGTTCACCTTAAAGTGAGGTGAACTATTTTTTTGCCCATTTTTGAGTGAATGCGCTTTCCTATGTAACAATATTTTCAAGCACTATTTTCTTTGATAGCCTCAAGCGACATTTATCAATTATTCACAAATAATTCATAGTGTATAACCCATTATTCCAAACATGAAATGCATAAAAATTCAGAAGGAAAATTAACACAAGAATATTATAACACATTATTCAGGTCAAAATACTGCAATGTAATATTAATATATTTTGCTACTTTTACAATCAAAATCATTCAACAAAACTTCATAAAAAATCCCAATGTGGCATAATGTCAAAATTGCCAACATTTTTGGTGGCTCACGGGGTATCCATCTCGTATGGATGCAAGCAATTCCAGGCCTTTATCCATTGGGCTCCTTATTGGGTATTCTTACCGACTGCCTTGGTTGGTACTTCTAATTTGGATGTCTTTTTTTGCACCTGCTCAATTGCTACCTCTTCATTCACCTCTATCTTTGCTGCTATTCGTGCTACTTCTGCTTGCTTTGCTACTACCTATTCTAGCATGACCTGCTCTTCCTGCTCCTTCAAACTTTTATAACTGATCTTATAAACTATAACTACATCTACCCAAGCATGCATGGTGAAAATTGAGGGAATACTAAGTGATTCATATATATACTGTAAGTATTCGGTATCCTCTAGGCTAATATGCTTAGCTTGTTGGACCAACTCAAACAAGGATAGCTCCATATGGGTGAACTTATTCATAAGCGGTAGCACTTGTTACTCTATGATCAAATCCTCCTATTTGTCAATTTCGGAGGTGTCCTCCATAAAATTCTTCCAGGTCACTTCCAAGTATTCCTTTGGCAAATTCTCACCCCATTCATTGGTAAAATCTAGGAATCCCATATCGATGAGAGCATCAAAATGAAACATTGAAAAAATATGTTTTTTTTTTCATTGTGTTGAGAAGCTTCCTACCTTCTCTTACTAGATCCAACCTTTGGAAGAAACTACGCAATATGAATTTGGTGGTAGACCAGGCTTATTCCATCTCACTCATGGGGAGAATGCATATATTGTACTCAACCAAGGCTTGTATTTTCATAGCCATCTCTATATGAGGTCTGTAGTGAACCCAATAGAGAAATATTGATTATAATGCTAGAATAATAAAAAGGAATCACTTTTATAAAGGAATCGTTGTTGTATTGTATGGGGAACCCAACAATTAATTAATAATTATATTCTTCGATGCCTCAACTATACCAAATGAAATGCCTATTTCTACGAGTGTGAAGGTGTGATCAAAGGGCACAACCTTTGTGAAAGAGAGAGTGATTAAATAATTAACTAATAATGTGATTAGTATGGTGGTTAGGAGTAGAATCCTAACATGCCACCTTCCTTAAAAAGAGCTTTGTCCTCAAAGCTCAAAGTAAGGATCTTTGTTGCTTGTTTTCCCAGTTGAATTTGTGCAAGTTCTTGTACTATTTTAATGTCACTTTTTCGAAGGCAAGGATATATTGAAGGTCAAAGCATTAGCGGGGGGTTGCTAGAAAGAATAGTAGAATATTCCTTAGGAGAATTGTGATGACGGTAGGCTTCCGCTTTAGCCGATTATTCCTGTGTAGAATGAAGGGAAAATAAAGGTGCACTCACTCTTTTGCCTCCTTTCTGAATCAGGCTACCTATACGATGAGAACTCACTATTGGCGATGAACTTGTGTGTAGTTCTTTGAGAGTGTATGTCTTGCCTTCATTGTTTACTGCATGGATGTCTACCTCATATTTTCATGGTGCATCGAGCACTTCTTGCACATCGACCTCATTTTCTTCATTGTTATGATCAGGTTCTTTGGTCATGTCGTGCACATCTTCCTCACCTTCGTCCTCTATGGAGTGACAGGGATCAACTATATTCAATAAATACAATGTTTGTGTAGCACAACAATGAAGGGGATCAAATTGCTCATCACAAGTATAGCAGAGGTTGTTCGCTCGTCGCTCCTCCATTTCTTATAGGCTAAGGTACTTAATTGGCAAGGGTTTGTGTTTTGGAATAGTGTGCGTGAATGTTGATGTATCAATAGGTTGCTCCCCATGTTGACGTTGAACATTGAATGTATCATCGGCTAACAAGGCTAATCCAATGGCTTCCTGTAGGGTGTGAGGAGTGTACATCATGATCTTCACTCTAATTTCTTCTTTCAATCCATTGATGAACCCACTTATGAGGACTGATTCGTCCAACCCTGTGATGCGATTGGCGATATCCTAGAACTAAATTTTATATACACTCACTGATGTGATTTGACGTAGGTGGGCAATATTAAGTAGCAAAAGTAGGTTAGGGTCATGAGATATTCTTCCATCGGCCATTTGCATAGTCGTTTGGCGAAAAGGTGTCACATAAAGTGTTGAAATTTGTCAAAAAATTTCTTGAAAAATTATCATAAAAAAATTGCATAAAAGTCATCCTTCGGCCATTGCGATTAGGTTTTGGAGATTTTATAAACTGCTAGCTTCTATACGTCCTCATCTTCTCATTTGGATCAATCCTCGTCAGGTCCTCCATCATGATATCATAAGCATAATCACTCGATATCACCTCTCCTCATGGATTTTGGACCAAGGGAATTATCTTGGTTGTGTGAGCCTCCATAGCAACCGGATCGAAGGCAACTTTCTTGAGCAGCCTAGTGGGAGCAAGTGTCATTTTTCTTCAATGGATCTTCAGCCACTGCGACGAAATGAGATGAGCATGATTAATCTTCTCTACATCATGATGTTCAAGAATCACCTTGGTTTTTGGAAGTGTTTGCATCTCAAAAAATAGTATGAAAGGAACTAAAATTTATGCACGGTCTGGCTCAAAGGAAGAAGAGAAAATAGTTATGATAGGGAGAACCAAAATGGTAGAGCAAATGGAGGAACCAAGATCAGTTGCAGTTACACTCACTCTTGGAGGAGCTTGTGTATTTACAATGATAGTGGAAGTGGTGGCATAAATAGAAGGGTAAGGGCACAAAAATGGGTTTGGACCTAAAGCAAACGAACTAAATGAAAGGGAGGTCAAAGAGAGGGGAAGAGAAGAAGGAGTAGTAGTGACTTGTGGGTGAGAGGAAGGGAGCAAAATGGACATGGAAGGCATACCAAATGGAGGGTAAAAATAAGTAGGGACTAATGTAAATGAACTAACAATCACTACTTGCTCTAAAGTAGAAGAAAAAGGAAAGGAAAATGTACCTTCAAGCATAGGCACCATGTGTCCTGGTGACAAAAGTGACTACGTAATAATTTCCTCCTATTGCTCCTCCACTGCTTCCACTTCAAGGTTAACAATTTCAACCTACTGGTCCATCAGCTACTCGTGAATCAATGGGAACTCTTGGGCAACACTATTTAGAGAAATCGACACCATAAGAGTGGAATTAGTAGTTTTTGCATCAACTATAACTGTAGAAATTGCAACAACCAAAACTGCAACAGTAGATGAAGAAGTAGCACTAGTTTTTGGGCTCTTCATAGCCTTCGAGAATGGAAGCACCTCTTCAACACTTTTCTTCTTCAAAAAATGTGCCTCATATTTTTTTTGCTTTTCCTGCTACAACCTTCGTTGAAACACATATTACTGCTCTTCTTCCTCAGGTTTCTCTTCCTCAATTTTTGGGTGCTCTGCTTTCACCATGCTTTCTTTGCTATCATAATTTTGAAAAATTTGAGGCATGACCTTGGTGAAAGTGATGGGTTGATAGAAATTTACAAATTCATCATACACCTCTAAAAATATGTCATCCATTTTCAACCTAAAACCAGACATAATTTTCCCTCTATGGACCCGCATAATCCACTAGTTCATAATTTTCTCTTCGATCCACATGGGCAATTGTTCCTTAATTTGGCTAAATATCCCTGGTAGAGGGATGTGATATCTATGCATTACCATTTTATATTCAGCCTCCTACTCATAAAAGTCATGCCACAGAGGAAGCGACATCATATCTTCAACATGCCACTCTAAATCACGCCCATCAAAATTGTTACAATTTGCCTAGATATCGGATCATGGAAAACAATGAAAATTCTTGGCCTTGATTATTTCTAAAAATTTACCCAATAGGTCATATCTCCACTGTTGCAGCAGTTCTATCAGACTCAGGTCTTGAAGTGCCTCCGTGAGTAGCCTGTTCTACCCGACCTAGTTCACTTTTATGCTGTTGAACTTGAATGGCATGGCGCAAGTCATTCTTTTGTCGCACCCTACTCCATACACATCATTCATGTAGTCAGTATAGTGCACCATATCCATAGAAAAAATATGCTTTATGGCAAATTATGGGAGTAGGAATGGCTTACCCGTGAAGCCATAAATTCTTACAACCATACCTTGAGTCAAAAAAATATGTCATCCTTCTCGGCTGTGACAACCACCTTCTTCATTGCCTGTAAAACTCTTTCACTTTTATCACAAATCAACTCAATTGTAAACCCTAAAAAAATGTGGTTAAAACTATAGTATGACTCCCTCCTTGATAGAGTAGGAGTCCACATATAAATGGGCAACAATTCATCCTTTTCATCAACTTTTTTTACTACAATGAATGAAAATGCTGATGTAAATGAAAAAATAAATACCAGATGAGGAAGGACATGTGCTTGAATGAAGTCTCTTCTCCTGTATGTAGTTTCTCCAACTGGATTTCCATCTTCCAATAAATGAAATCAGCCCAATGTTCTTTCTCATGGTCGTAGGAGCATAAAACTCCACTTGTGATATACATTGCACTAGCACTGCCTACCACTTGTAAACTATAGAATCTGTCGAAAGACCAGCAACCCATGCCAGCATCAAAAATAAATTTTGGCTCTTAAATTTTGACAAGGTATTAGGCATATTTGGCAACTGCCCTAGCTGCGTATCCTTAATCAATTGTGTTTCTATAAACTGGTGCATCATCACCGTAGACACGTATCTCTCTTCTTGAATTTACTTGTGCTCTATTTATAGAACGTGCTCCAAATACCACAGTAAATGTAGTAAATGTTTTTGGTGGATTCGGGAGGAGTTACGCTTTGCTTCCATTGGTGGGCACTATTTCCAATACTACAATAGCAAATTATTTTTTTATTCACCATAAAATCCTTATTAAATTATGTGCCCTTATTGCTAGTAATATTTTTGGACAATGTGTCCTGGCTGCTAAAACTACCTCAAAAAAATAAATTTGCCACCTGGGGACCAATGAGCACTTTTGCTTTCAACGTTGTAAAATTTTGGCTCTCGAGGAGGCCAAAATGTCTTCCAATGCACACCGAGTGTACGGTTTAAATTAAATGCTTCAAAAATATGCCATAACATCCATGAACACCTTTTGAAATCCGTCATGTGTCGATCAGCAAAATCACTTTGAGAAGGCTTGCTAAAAATTTGATTGCACTTGAAAAAACATCATACGCATGAAAAGCAATGAAGGGGCAAAAACACTTTTGGGATGTGCTTGGTCTCTTCTCCTTTCACTCCAAAAATGTCTTCAACCTGCTTGGTTTGATTTCATGGTGAACGTTCTCCTTTTTAAATAATTTCAAGTTTTTCTTTTTTACCCCTTATTTTGGAAAAGCATGAATTTTCTTAAAAAAACTTCTCTGATTTTAGGTATTTTCTCTTTTTGACATTTCTATTCTTTATTTTTGCCATATTAAAAAAAGAAAATCAAAATTTGAAAATTTAATCCTCGTTTTTTTTTTCAAAATAGTTAAATAAAAACCTTGTTTTTCCTCTTTTTCTTCATTCCACTTCTAATGCATTCATATAAAATGCTATAGTGCTCTCCCATACTCTCAAAATATCTTCATATCACTTGGCTTGTTATGCTTTTGTACCTAGTTAAAAATGAATTGTTATGGAATTCCTCGTACATGTAATCTCCCAAAAAGCCAAAGAGCACCCCCGCATTTTTTAAAACCTTATATATTGTTTCACCCCTATGAGAGGCGAACAGGAGTTTCACCCCTCACATGGGATGAAAGCACTGTTGACCATATTTAACTTTGAAACTATGTTTAGGGCCTATGATCAGCATTGGGACGTGCATGTGTTCACCTTTTTAGGAGGCGAATGGGGCTTTTGCCCTTCACTTTCGACGAAAACACTTTCAATTTTTTTATCATGAGGTTCGACGCTTTTCATATAACTTTTCTTGTTTTAGAATGTGTTCATCCTATTGGGGGTAAAATGGGGCTTTTACCCTTTCCTTGGGGTGAAAGTACCTTCAATTTTTTTTACTTTATTTGTTAGCACAAATACTTTCTCCAGGTATCTTCGAATGCCTTCTCTAGAACATTTTCCTTTTTAAATTGGAGATAAAGCAACCTTTCAACTTTGGAGATTTTCGAACCTGTTCAAACTTTTTAGTGCAACCATTAATTTTTCCCAAAATTGTAACATGTCCCCATGGAAATATTTGAGGTGAAACTTTTATTCTCCAAGTGAGCAGTTTTTAAATCAAATTTTTCTTTAAGGAAAGCATGGCGCCTTCCAGTAGAGTTTGCCTCGTACTTTTTTTTTTAATTATCATTATTATAGAACAATAAAAATACTTGCAAATAGAAATATGTACATATTTACACAGTTGTACCTCTTGATTACCTCATTGAAAATAGGCCTTCATATGAATATCGTTAATTGGAATCAAAAGACCCCAACCATCCATATCTTGAAGATAATATGCATTCACCAAATTCATTGCAAAAACTTGAAATGGACCTTCCCAGATCGCATCAAATTGGTGGTGCTTCCCTAACTTGGCTTTGTTCTCATTCCATTTGAGGACTAAATCTCCCACTTGAAACTTGTGTTCTGTTGTCTTCCTTCCAAACCATTTTTGCATCACTTTAGTGTGTTCGGTGAAAGCTTCATATACCTTTTCTCTCTCCTATTCCAACTGTAGCAACTAAGCCAACCTTGCACTCATGGGATCAAATTCTCCATCTTCATCTTGGAACAATTGCAAAGTTTTGAGGACAGGAAGCTCGATGTGAGTTGATAAAACTACTTCTTTCCCATACATCAAAGAGTAAGGATAGGCTTTAATAGACTTCTTCAGTGATATTCGATCTGCCCATAGGGCCTGATTTAAAAATAGGTTCCAACTTCTTTTATTGTTTCCCAGTCTCCTTTTTAAGATTCGTAGCAAGTTTTTGTTTGTGAATTTAGCCAGACCATTTTTTTGGGGATAATAGTTGGATGAAGTTTTTAGATAAATCCCATATTTGCTTTTAAATTCAATGATTTTCACCCCTATAAATGGAGTCCCATTATCTATTACAATGGCATCTGGAACATTGAAATGGGTAATTAGTCCCTCAAGGAAAGATATGACTGTAGCCTGGTCTACTTTTTTGGTTGGAATGGCCTTCACCCACTTGGTAAAATAATAAGTCACTATTAAGATATATTAGTGTTCGAAGGAGGAATGAGGATCAATAACTCCAATGAAGTCTAGTACCCACTACTAAAAATGTGCTTCCACTTGAATTAGGTGTAAGGGAAAATATGCTTTCTTATTCCTGCCAACATACCTCATAAGTAAATAATTTGACAAGGTTTTATGTCCAATCATAATCAATAGTAGCTCGATTCACACAAATGCTTTTGCTTATTACCTCATCCTGTACTAAATTCAGTGATTCAAAAGTTGTGCTTTTAGCCAGTTCTTGGTAGAGAGCTCATCCATGAACCAACTTAGTCGATCGGACCTCCACATCATATTCTTAAATATTTGAGACCCAACCTGCTCTCTTGTTGCCTAATTTTCCTTGAAGAATGAAATTTTTGAAGAGAAATAAAGAGCCCCGATAAACTAAAATAGAAAAGCAATAATAACAAAATAAAAAAAGAAGATCGTAAATTCACACATTACACAATATTTATCCTAGAAATCCTTAATCGGGAAAAAACTAGCACAGTATTATATTATTATTACATGAACTTGACCATATCCAATACAATAATATTCTCCTTATATCTCCCTGCAAGCCCTAATGCGAGTGCGATATATATAACAAAGGCATATGCACAGATTTTACAATATCATGGGCAAAAAAGCAAGGGTTCAAATATAGTAACCCTAAAAGCTCATATGGGTCTAAATATAACTTAAAAAATCCTAAAATAATTTCTTTTAGAGGGCTACCACCCCCAAACCCCGGTGAGTATAACGTACACAGAGTCCAATAACTTTTACTGTTAACCTCGTCAAAATAACATGGAAAATATTCAACATATTTCCAACATTCTCCCACTTGTTGAATACTTTCCATAGGGGCTAACAACTACAATTGTCAACTATCAAGGGCAACCATGGCCATAGATCTTCTACACCAAAAACATTCTGATTAGGTACAACCTTTGTTAATGAATCAGCAGTATTCTTCTTTGTATCAACTTTCTCCAATATCACTCAATTCTCTTCAACCATATCTCTCAAAAAATGGTACTTTATATCAATATGTTTTGATCGATCATGAAAACCAAAATTATTTGCTAGAAATATTGCACTCTGACTGTCACTGTTAATTCTCTCAACCTTCTATTTAATGCCAATTATTGAACACAACCTTTGTAGCCACACTGCTTCTTTACTGGCATGAGTTGTTGCAATGTACTCTACTTCTATAGTGGATAAAGCAATTGTTGATTTTTTTTTACTCATCCAACTTACTGCCCCTCCAAATAGCCTAAAAACATAAGCACTCATTGATATTATCTTATCAAGATCTTCAACCCAGTCAGCATCCACAAACCCTTGTAGATTTACAATATCATTATCTCTAGATTTTCCTTCATAACAAATAGCATAATCTATAGTTCTACGCAATTATCTAAAGATCCTCTTCACAATAGTACAATGTACCTTTCTTAGATTTGATACATATTTGCTAACTACTCCCACTACATGTGCAATATCAGGTCTAGTACAAAACATTGCATACATCAAACTACCCATAGTACTAGCATAAGGAACATGATGCATTTCTTCAAATTCCTCATTTGTTTTGGGACACTGTTCAGTAGATAACATTTGACCAACTGGATATGGAGTACATATTGGTTTAAAATCATGTATTCTAAAATTATGTAGTATCAAATCAACATATTTCCTTTGATTTAGCCATAATTTTCTATTTGCACGATCCCTTATTATTTTCATACCCAAAATAAATTTTGCAGCACCCAAATCCTTCATGTCAAATTCAAAAGATAACTGAGATTTGAGTAACTTTATCATCTCCTTACTATTACCAATTAACAACATGTCATCCACATACAATACAATGATAACAAAATTTTCACCTTTCTTTTTGAAATATACACATGGATCTACTTTACTTTTCCAAGCCCAAGTGTCAAGACAAACCTATCAAATTTTTGGTTCCACATCCTTGGAGACTGCTTCAACCCATAAAGAGACTTCTTTAGCTTGCATACCAAGTCCTCCTTACCTTTTACCTTAAAGCATTCTGGTCGTGACATATATATATATATATATATATATATATATATATATATATATATATATATATATATATATATATATATATATATATATATATATATATATATATATATATATATATATATATATATATATATATATATATATATATATATATATATATATATATCAAGTTCACCATGTAGAAAAGTTGTCTTTACATCCATCTATTCTATTTCAAAATCAAAAGCAACATAAATAGCCAACAAAAATCTGATTGAAGTTAGTTTAGCCATAGGAGAAAAAATATCACCAAAGTCAATTCCCTCAACCTAAGAAAATACTTTTGCTACCAAGCGAGCCTTGTACTTCTCCAACTTTCCTTCTACATTGTACTTCTTCTTGAATAACCACTTACAACCAATAGGTTTTCTACTAGGAGGTAATTTTATGAATTCCCATGTCTTATTTTTATCCAAGGACTCCATTTCTTCTTCCATAGCCCTTTTCCAAGACTTATTCTCACTTGACTGGAGTGCCTCATTTACAGTCTTGGGTTCTTCATCAATAACTGATAAATTAAATGTAGAAGAAAAAATTGAAGGACTATACTTGTCTGGAAGTATTCTCTCTCGATTTGATCTCCTCAAAATTGGAGTTCTAGGTTTTGCATCTTCAACTTCCTCCTCACTTTATTCCTCTAAATATTCCTCTTCAAACTCTTTCTGTAATTTAGGTTCTACCACTGGTTCTTCCTCCTGTTCCAATTTTACCTACACTATTTTTGGTTCTTTGCTTGGTTGCATTTCCTATTTTAAAACCCCTTTTATTTATCTAAATATCACATTACGGCTGTAAACAACCTTCTGTGTTTCTATATTCCACAACTTATATCCTTTAAAACTAGTACTATAACCTACAAATATGTATTTTTTAGATTTATAGTCTAGCTTAGTCCTTTTCTCTTTTGGGACATACATATAAGCATCACAACCAAAAAACCCTTATATGTCTAAGAGAGGGTTTCTTACCAATCCAAACTTCCTATGGATTTTTATCCACCAAAGCTGAGGTAGGAGATCTATTGATGAGATAACAAGTTGTTAACACAACTTCTACCCATAACTTCTTTACTAACCGTGTACCACTTAGCATGCTTCTAGCCTTATCCATCAATGTCCTGTTCATCCATTCGGCAACCCCATTCTATTTTGGAGTATACAAAGTTTTTCTCTGCCTTTCTATTCCATAGTCCTTGCAAAACTGCTCAAATTCATTAGAGCAATACTCACCACCATTATCACTTCTCAAAACCTTTATCTTTTTCTCTATTTTATTTTCTACAAGAGCCTTAAACTCTTTAAATTTATTAAAAACCTCATATTTGTTCTGTAGAAAATATACTCATGAATTTCTTGATAATTCATCTATAAATGTAACGAAATAGATATATTTACCTAATTATGGTACTTTTATCAATCCAAACACATCACTATGAACTAGATGTAGAATTCCTTTAGATCTTGTAGCACTACTTGGAAACTTGACTCTAGTTTTTTTCTCGAAAATACAGTGCTCGCAAAAATTAAAATTTAATGGGCAATCAGAAAGTCCTTCAGCCATACCTTTTATTTTCAATGTTCAAAGTCCTTTATCACAAATATGCCCCATGTGTTGATGCCATAACATTGTATTCACTGTAGGAATACTCGGAGCCATTTCAACAGTATTATTTTCTTGTGCAACTAAAGCGTTATTGCAATTAGTACTTACAATGCTAGCCTCAAGTCTAAACAAAGTTCCTGTGTGAACTCCTCTTACAAACACCAAGGATCCATGGACCATCTTGTAGTTATCCTTATTTAATACCACATTCACACTTGCATCATTCATCTTACTCACAGATATTATATTCCTTGCCAAACTCGGAATATGCAACACACCAAGAAGGGTTTTAATTCTTCCATATTTTAGCCTCAAATTGACTCTTCCTTGACCTATTATTTTATATGTTGAATTGTCTCCCAAGAAGACTTTACCTCCATCTATATTTTCATATTCACAAAACCCCTCCCTATGAGGAGTCATATGAAAAGAAGCACCTAAGTCAATCAACCATGAGTCATCACATTCACTTGAGCATGCTGCAGCTACGAATAAGTCCCTTGAATCTTCATTTGTGGTATTTTTTTCTATAGAAGTTCCTTCATAAGATGATCGATTATTATCAACCTTTTTAGATCTGTAGTCTCTTTTATAATGCTCTACTTTACCATAGTTCCAACATTTTCTCTTTTCTGGGGCAACATATTTAACCCTAGATTTTGATTTCTTTTCTCCTAATTTCTTTTTTCTTCTTTCTTGAGAACGACCTCTCACAATTAAGGCTTCCTTTTGTTGATAATCCTTAAAATAGTTTCATATCATCTCCTCATATAGCAAATTTTCTACTATATCCTCTACTTTCAATGTAGATGTAGTATTGGTGATAGCCATAACAAGGTTATCCTATGAATCAGGTAATGAACAAAGTAAAGTAATACATTTTTTCTATTCATACATTTTTACTTCTAGAGAGGTTAATTGACTTACCACGATATTAAAAGAATTCAAATGTTTAGCTATAGAGTCACCATCATTCATCCGAAGTGATTACAAATTTTTTGAAGAAAGTTTATTTACTAGTGACTTTGTCTGATACAATATTTCCAGCTTCTCCCATAACAACTTTGGTGTGGTCTTTGTAGATACATTCAACAATACCAAATTAGATAAATATAATCTAATAGATCTCCTTACCTTCCTATCTATTTTTAACCAATCCTCATTTGTCATTGATGTTGGTTTTGTTCTCGAGACCGTAATCCACTGATCTCTATCAACCAATAGATCCTCCATCTTGAGTTTCCACAACTCAAAATTTTGTCCATTAAATTTTTTAATCTCTATTCATGTGCTTTCCATATTTTTCCTTTTCCTAGATCCTTTCCAGATGGCTCCCACTCAAGAATTAATTTATCATAGGTTTGAAACCCTTACTCCTCGAATAAATCTAAAATCTGGCTTTGATACCAAGTGAAGAGAAATAAAGAGCTCTAATAAACTAAAATAGAAAAGTAGTAATAACATAATCAAAATAAAAATATCGTAGATGCACACATTACAGAATATTTATCCTGGAAACCCTCAACCGAGAAAAAACCAACACAGTATTATCTTATTATTTCATAAACTTGACCTTCTCCAATTCAATAATATCCTCCTTCTATATCCCTATAAACCCTAATGCAAGTGCAATATATATAACAAAGGCACATGCACAAATGTTACAATATCATGGGTGAAAAGGCAAGGGTTCAAATATAGTAACCCTAAAATCCCATATTTGTCTAAATATAACTTAAAAAACCCTAAAATTTTTGAAAATATATCGTACACAACATCCAGTACCTTTTAGTGTTAACCCCACCAGAATAACATGGAAAATATTCAACATATTTCCAACAATTTTTGACATTTGGATGTATGACATAGATGACTGCTTTACTCGGAGAAATAAAGTGCAAAAATTTCTTTAAGGATTTCATAACCGCATACACCTGCTTCTCGATGAAGTTATATTTCTCCTGATGTGGTGCAATTACTTGGTTAAGGAAATCAATCGAATTCTCATCCCCTTCATTTTGTTTTTGAGTGAGTATCATGGCATAACTCTCTTGCTCTCCTAATGCATAAAGGATGAAATATTTCAAGTAATCTAGAATAATTAGCACTTATTCCTAGGTGATTCTCTCCTTTATTTCCTAAAATACCTATCTTCATGTTTTTGTCCACTTAAATTTTATATTTTTCTTCAAAATTTTGGTCATTTGTTTTATAACCTAAGCAAAATCAGCAATGAACTTTTGAATGAAGTTGATCTGGCCAAAGAATGACTGTAGATCTTTCTTACTATTTGGTAGGGGTAATTTCAAGAGCACCTCAGCTCTTGTAGGATCAATCACTAGTCCTTCTTGTGAAACCATGTGTCCCAAAATTTTCCCTTCTTTGATAGAGAAAATGGACTTCTTTGGGTTAATGGAAATTCTAAATTCCTAGTATTTTTTGAAAACTTGCCTCAAATGAGAGATGTGCCCTTCCCTACAGTGTGATAAAACAGTCATGTCATCAAGTTAAATCATAATAAATCTATTTAACAACTCATTGAAAGTAATATTTATAACTCTCTTAAAGATGGCACCAGAATTAGAAAGACCGAATGGCATCCTTTGATAGGTGAAAGTGCCCCATTTTGTAGTAAATGTCATTTTGTGTTGGTCTTCCTCCTTCACCCAGATCTGGTTATAACCAGAGAAACCATCCAGCAACAAAAACCTCTATACTCCAACAACCACATGGATAATTTTATCAATCTACGATAGAGGGTGGTGATATTTTAATGATGCTTGGTTCAGATTTCAAAAATCCATGCATAGAAAAATATCACCATTCTTCTTTCAAACTAGCACCAAAATTTTCACCCATGTTGAGTGCTTGATTGGATAAATTATTTTTACCTCAAATATTTTTAGCAGCTCTACTTTCATAAGCACTTCAATTTTTGGGTTGATAGGCCGATGTTTCTACCAAAAAGGCTTTACCCCTTCCTACAATTCAATAGTATGTTGGATTATGTTTTTATCATATCCTTTTAAATCATGATAGCTCCATGCAACGATGTCGGGGAACTCATAACACAAATTTTTGATATCTTCGAGCTCTTTCGACGTACAATTTGTTTCGACTTTGATAATTTTCTCGGGATCTAACTATATTTCCTTGTATTCCTTTGCATTCAGCTTGATCCCTGTTATTTTTATCAAACAAAATTTTGAGTGAAATTAATCCCCTAGGAATGTGATTTTTCTTCAATTGAACCATTCCTTCCATTTCCTCCTTGACCAATGTCCTGTCCTCTGTACCTGTAGCTTCCTTAATCAAAAAATTGATTATTTGTTCATAATTATCGAACACTTGCCAATAAAGGTTTTTATCAGGGACCGAAGGTCTATAAATCACTCTCACAGTCTTGGGTTTCCTAACTACTTGCTCCATGGAAAAGAAATTAGCACCAAGAGAAGCTAGGATATCTGCATGTTTATTTTTCTCTTGCAAAATTGCCTGAATGTTTAATGCTATAAAGGACTCAAAAAAATACCATACCTTATTATGGTAGGCCTTAAAATAGTGCTACTTTGACACACATTTGTTCATAGTTTGCTTGATGATGATCTCAAAGTCTCCAAATATTTGTAGTAACTTTATGCCCAACTTTTTAGCTTTCTTCAAGCCAAGGCACAATACTTCATATTCGATGACATTGTTTGTGTAGCTCCAAGTTAATCGGTATGAATAGGTTTTCTAAAATCCTATAATAGAAACAAGAACAATATCAATCCTTGCATAATTCTTGCACCTTGCACCATCAAAATACAACTTCCATATCTAATTTGAAATAGGCTCTAGTGAATCAAGGATATTTTCTTCAATCTGCTTAGGTTTTGTTATAGTATAACATTAGATTTCAGTTTTGACCATCGCGTTAAAATCCATCAATGAGAACTCATCCTCCAGGAATATCTCACCAAGAGCCTCTTTCATCAAGTCCACTTCTTGTACTTCCTCTATCATCATGTTGACTACACCAATGGGCTTTTCTTCCTCTTCCAATTTTTCTATATGAAAAGTGGATGGCTTTTCATTATAGATGCAGATTCTTCTTCCCTTGAATGAGATCTCCAAATGTGAATAATCCAAGGAAATATATCCTCCTAGTTTTGTTGTGAATTCCCTCAAAAGACACATGCTAAAGTATGGTTCTAGGTCAACCACCACTACTTCTTGAATGATAGTGATTTGTGGCATGCTATGTAGAATGATAAAAATATCCTTGATTACTTCCACCATTTTAACTAGGATTCTATTCAAATGCAATAAATCTGGATTGCTTCTTGTGTATTCCATTCCCATTACTTCACATACCACCTTCGATATGACAATAGTCGTAGCATCAGATTTAATCATACAATTATGCACAATCCACCCCTCCGTTTTTAGAGACAAATAGAACTAAGATAGCCTATTATTTTTAGTGGTAGAAGTTGGCAATGTCTATGGTAGCACTGCTTGGAAGAGGCTTTTCTTTTGACATTTTATTTATATGAGAGATTCTTGCAATAGGTAAACTTATCCAGGTAACTGTAATGCATCATATAAACTCACCTTCACAGGAATCTTCTTCATTTCCTCCATAATATTGTAATTAGAAACGCCAGGAGTCTTTTCTTCTACAACCTAATCATACTTGTTTTGATACTGTTGATTGGCTTCCACCCTTTCCTGCTTAGTCAATGATGGATATTTGAGGCGTTCTTTGGCTTGCTCGTTTGCTTTCATTTGCACTTGAGCGACTATAGGCTATGAAGCAGACACCTTTGTCTACAACTTCTCTTGAGCTTTCTTGGGCAATAGATCCTTCAATAAGATAGAATCTTACTACTTCATTGTCGTTATAGGTGCTTTCACTTGTGTTTGTACCTTTTCATTTTGTATATTTTGCTCAGTAGGAACTTTTAGAGCTTCTATTTCTATTGGATCAGCAGTCATTAACTTATTTCTAGCCCTTGTGAGGACTAAAACTTGCTCCAATTATGGGACCATTAAGTTATGATCATCTTCTATTATCATATTAACTTATCCGCCAATAGAAATTTTTGCTAATGTTTATACATAGTTCAATTGAACCATGCACGTGTCTTCACCGTGGGGATCGTTACAGGTGGAGCACTAGTATACTCTCTCCGATGTACTAGTTTCTTCATTTTCCAACATAGTTGTGTTCCTCTTAGGGCCCTTGCTAGTGGTTGGTTGTTCCCTAGTAATTGGTGGCGTTTGAAATCTCCTTGACCAAAAATCATCTTCAACTTGTTTCTTCTTAACTGTAGTGATTTTTTTCGTCATTATCCTTACGGTTGAATTAATAGATTGTATTTATTGTAATAATTTTATGTAAGGATTAGGATTTGAGGATGCAGGAGGTGTTGGTAAAGGTAGGGGTGCTAGGGGAGTAGACAACTGCAATGGGACTGGTGGTGCTGGTAGCGCTTAGAATGGAACTAGGGCTGGCAATAGTAGCACAATCGGTGTAGGTAATTGTGAAACACTTGGAGCGAGAAGTTGTGGAACTAGGATCAGATTTATTTGAGGTGGACTTGAGATCCATGAGGGAACCAAGTACATATAAGACATAGGTTGCAAAAATACACTCAAGTACAGATGCTATGGAAGATCAGGAAGGATGGGCACGGTTGCCTTCAGGGAAAGCTTACCTATGGCAATCAAATTTGCTTCAACCTTCTACACCTGTGTGTACAAGTCTAGAAAAGTATTTACATTGGCTTTTCAAACCGTCATACCAATTTTTGAATTGAAGGCCTGAAGATAGTAAAATATAGCTTGCTCATGCATGTATCAAAGACCATTAGGAACTCTCTTACAGCTTCGAGTGAATCTAAAATTGAATTCCACTATCTCCTCCTACGAATATCTTTGGATATTTGTGAATTTATGCAGTAAGGAGAAAGGATCAGCTTGTTCATGAAAGTTCTTGATTAGCAATTTTACCAATTGGTCCCATGTGGTAATAGTGGTGGGTGGCAAAGATCAGTAATAATACAATAATTTCTCTCTAAGCGACAATATCAATAATCTTACCATAATATATTTATCTGTAATACCATGGATCATCACCAAAGAAGCCACATCTTGAATATGCTCATAAGCAGTTTTACTAGTACCATCATAGGTAGGCATAGCCTTCAATGCTACTTGAGAAACTAGATTTTGTGCTTGTAAATTCAAATATCCTGAACTATTCCATGTTGGAAACTACCTTGGTGGCTATGGTTGTTGTGGTGGTAGGTTTTGAGCCATATTGACTAGTGTGTGAGGTTAAGGAGGTGGGATGCTAGTAGCTGTACTAGCTAGACTTAAAGGAATAGAGAACACATTGGCTAACTTTGAATATTTTGTAGATGACATATGAGGTAGAGTGACTAATCTAGGGTGTTCTCCTAATTTTTGGATATCAAGTTCGTAAAACTCAATGGGGTCTTCAGAACTTTTGACCTTTGATCTTGTGATCATGAAGCACAGCTTTCATTGCCTTCATGTTCAGAGGCTTCTGGGTATAGATGAGTCTCTATATGTTCTAACTGTATAGCATGAAGGTAAACATCAAACCTCAATATTTTTTAAAGTGGATATTTTGAAGGTCCCATAGGGTATGCCAAAAACTATTGTTCAAGTATCTACCTAATATACAAATATACATTTATGCACCCTAAACATGACCATTATTGAAATTTTTGAGGAAATAAATGTTCCCTGTGCCAATCTCTAGAGAGGTTTGGCTCCCTTACTAATCCTACACCGGTTGAAGTTTAGAGTTGCTGGAAAGAAATTGGAAATAACGAAAAGAAATGGGAAATATAGAAACAGGCCAAATATGTAGGATTGGGGATAGACTAGCAGCAAGAATTCCAACCAAGTGTTATAGTAGCATAAAATAGAAAAGGAGGTAAGAGAATCTACTTACAGCTCCTTTGAGATGACTTCCAGAATCGTATTCTAGTACTCACACTTACACCAGCAATACCCAAATCTAGATGCATAATTTAAACTTAATAGCAGATAGTAAACATGAATATAAAATAGAAATGCTTGAATTGAAAGAAATCATATAAAAAGACTTCTTGCAAAATCAGAAGCCACAACTTCTTCTATTATACAGAGAACTTGAATAGTTTTTTTGTAGAATGTCTATCCTCCCTTTTACAATGAAAAATGAGTAGTATTTATAGAGGAATTTTACCTCTATCATTTAATACATATAAAGACAAAATATTTACAGATCAAGAACCTTTGCAAAGAAATTATTTCTCAAAGTCCTTGAAAATCTTACTCCTGAGACAGTGATCCAGTTTCTAAGATGAAACCTCCAAGAAATCAACATATTTGGGTGTTGGTGCATAGAAAATTGCAAAGCTGATTTTTGAATTGATGCCTCCATCGCTCCTTGAAAATTCACCTTTGTATAGGATGTCTTAAAACTTGTGAAAATTACACTATGATTTTAATGCTACAACTCCTTGAAATCCACAACTTTAGTTACTTCTCACCCCAATCATTAAATTCTCTTCATTCGTATGACCCATATGCCTTGGAAAAACCCAAAATCAAATTCACCCAAAAAAAGGGTGCTGAGCAAAAGTGCTTCCTTTAACATCCATCCTTCTTCCTCTATTTGTGCTTTGTTGGAAAGTGCACCCTCAAGCAACAATATTCATAATTTCCTCCTATCCATAACTCAATATTACATATTTACTACTGTTTGTAATTTTGCCTAAAAGAGAAGCGAAAATATTGACTTAAAACTCCTTTTGTTGAATTCGCATTTTCGTCATAGCAGTAACCAACATTTGAAGAAAAAAATTGGGTGAAAATGGCTTATTACTCCTTCAGTTTTGCACTCGATGCTTCAAATCATCCTTGTGTTATTTTACCTCTAAAGGGAGCAATTGAAAATCTTACTTTTCCTTCCCAAGGTGAAAGCACTTTATATAATATATTTTTTCCCTTCAAAATAAATGTTCACCCAAAAAATGGGCGAAAGGCATTGTCGCCCTCCACCTTGGGTAAACATAATTTTTACTTTTCAATGCCTCATCTCTTTTAATAGTCACCCAAAAGTAAAAATAACCTTTGATGCATTTTCTGAGCCATTCTTCTTGTAGCTTCACCCCAATGAAGGACAAATGGGATGTTCGCCCCTCACCTAGGGTGAAAGCACTTTCAACTCTTCATTCCTCTTAATACACACTAAAGTGGGGTCCATGTCTTATGCTTTATATATACGTTCTCTTGAAGGAAGGGTGAAAGGTATTTTCACCCTCCTCTTCAGGTGAATGTAGAGTTGACTTTTCAATGTCATTCTGGCACCTTGCTATTTCCTTTGTGTTTCACCCGAACTCATCACTTATTGAGCTTTTGCTCTAGGAAGGGGTAAAATTTACTTTCATCCCTCACTAGGTGTGAAAGTCCTTTTGACTGGTCAATGAATCAACTTGGTGCATTATCTTAAAAACTTGAAGACGTTCACCCCAAAGAGGGGTGAACAATGCTTTTGCCCCATATTTAGGGTAAACGCATTTATTTGAGTTGCCATCACATTCAAATTTTGGGCCCATTAAAAATTATCCATTTAAAATGTACTTTTATCCTGAGGAGGGGCGAAAGGGACTTGCACCCCTCACCTGGGGCGAAAGTCATTGTTGAATTTTATCATTCCTTTTTCCTTCTTTGTTCACCTCAAAGTGAGGCAAATGAGTTTGTCACCCATTTTTGGGAAACGTGCTTTGCTCTGTAACAATATTTTTAAGCACTATTTTCTTTGATAGCCTCAAGCGACATTTATCAATTCTTCACAAACAATTCATCGTGTAGCACCCATTATTCCAAGCATGAAATCCATGAAAATTTAGAAGGAAAATTAACACAAGAATATTGTAACACATTATTTAGGCCAAAATACTACAACATAATATTAATTTATTTGACCACTTTTATAATTAAAATCATTCAACAAAACTTCATAAAAAATCCCAATCTGGCATAATGTCAAAATTACCAACAATACCCAACATTTTCATAGAGGAATTTGAAAAGAAAGCATTGAATGAGTATCCATTAAAATCTAGATGGTGATATAGGTTTGTAGATGACATTCTAGCTAATTTTTATTATGAAAATAAATAATTGGATAGGTTTTTGAATTCCTTAAATAATCTATCAAATAATATAAAAATTCACCTCAAAAATTAAAGAAGGAAATAAAATAACTTTCCTAGATATTCTAATTTGCAATAAATAAGATGGTGCATTATGAAATATTGTGTACAAAAAGAAGACCCACACTAATCTTAAGATTTGCATCACATCATCATCCAACTCAAATTATGTTTGTACTTAATACATTTGCAATTAAGGGCTATGGGCTCTCTGACATAAAAATTTATAAGATGAAAAGGCTTATCTTTTAAAATTATTCAAAGATACTGGTTATACCAAAAATAAAATCCATAAGGCTCTGGGAAGGATAGAAAAATAGAATAAAAAGAAATATGGAGCTTCAAAACGCATTATAGTTACCATACCATATATCCAAGGAACATCTGAAAAATTAGCATGAATCTTAAATAGACACAGTTTAGATATTGTTGGAAATATGAGCAGGATTTGTTGTCATTGATGTCAAAGGAATACTAAGCAAGATGTCAAAGGAATATTTCATAATTTATTTTCTAAGAGGCAAGGATATAATATTTAATTCAAGTATTATATGGCCAAAGCAACAAAAAGAGAAGCAATAAGGATAGCAATATTATAATATTTGGGCAAAAGAAAAAGGTTGAAAGGATATCTATATTCAAGATAGTTCTCAACTTCACATAACAATGATACTCATGTTCTTTCACAAATCTTAGTTCAAGAATAGTTCTCAACTTCACATAACAATTATACTCATGTTATTTCACAAACCTTAGTTCAAGAATATGAAAGCTTACTCAATATTTCCAACAATGCTTATCAAACAAGGTTTCTAGAATCAACTTTCATTATTAAAAAACCACTTATCAAACAACCCTTTTCACTCCAACTTAGCATTCACAACATCCAACAATCACTCACAAAGAATATGTGCCCATACCTTTTTTTTAATGAAGACTTGTCCTTAAAAACTTGTCTCAATTATAACCACTTTCTTTGCCAATCACAAAGGTTAGATGTCACAAATACACCTTATCACTCCCTCTAGATCTTAATGCATTAATAGAAAAATAATCACCAATTCAAAATATCTGAAAGCATTGAAAATTTATTTTTCTCTTCTTTTTAAAAAATAAGATCAAAATAAATTCCTTTTTTACCTTTTAACTCCACTCTCTAATTTATTTTCAATGCAACAAAGAACTAAAATAAACTATTTTAATCCTTATATCTCCCTACTTCAAACACTTCCCAGTTAATAATATGTATACCTCAAAACACCCTTTATCATAACATAGGCCATGCAAAAATTAAATTAATTTTTTATACCTTAGACCATGCATCAAAATGTTTGCACCACACAAACTATCGCCGCACGAATTTGAACCCATAACCTCACTACCAGTGCTATGCTCTAGCGAACGCTAGGCTATCTGCATGGGCTACATGTCCACTTAGGACCAAAGGCACATGATGTCCCTTTATTCCTTATCTTCTGCACTCAAACATATCAAATTCAAAACTTCTTCTTCCTTCCTTGCAAAAATACGATCGTCACTTGAACTCACGACCTGTCCTCAACAAGCACCTTAACTCTACCTTGCCTACCATTTGTGCTATCCAGCACTCGATGTATGGTTTTCGTGCCTACTAATATTTCAACCCACACTCCTTTGTCTTTTTCTAATAGCATGAAGATTCCTCTCTCGAAGCGCTCGCATGAAGTATGTCTATTGCTCAATCGATGAATGCATTAACCTTTGGGAAATAATTTACCCCTCTTTATAGGCATTATGGTAAATGTGGAGACATCGGCCCTTATTCGATTTGCCACCATCTATCAAAATGAACTTTGGCGCCAAGAATAATTTGAATTAAAATTTTAACCAAAAGGTTAAAATATTTTAATTAAAATTATTTAACCTTTGCCTCTTTAATATTTTAAAACTTTGTTCACTTGCTCTTTTCAAGGAGAATGCTTTGCACTTCAAAAATAATAATTTAATTATAATTATTTTAAATTAAGAATGAATTTAAATATTATAATTAAATATTTAAATGTCCTTTGACAAGCATTTTTGGAAACAATTGAGTGATTGTCCATATTCTTGGACTAGGGTTTGTAAGCAAGGAAGTATTTCATTAAGTAATTGATTGAGTGGAGTTGTTTAAGCCTAGTCAAGTGGAAGTGTTGAAGTGATAGTTCTAATTCTGTAAAAAAATATATTCTATATTCTGATTTTATTTGAGAAAGATTTTGGAAGTGATTGAGTGTTTGTGAGTGTGAAGCATATTGAGTCTCTAACAATTCTCTATATGTTTTTGTGGTAAAAATAAAGAGTGAAAGTGATTGAGTTATTGTGAGTGTGAAGCATATTGAGTCTCTAACAATTATCTATATATTTATATGATATTGGATAAGTTCTAGTGAGGACTTGTTGAGTAGATTTAAGGTAAGTCTTGGTGAAGACTTGTTGAGCAGATTGGACAAGTTCTAGAGAGGACTTGTGGAGAGATTAGTGTGAGCTTTTGTGGAAGCTTACAAGGCAAATTTGAGGTAAGCCTTTGAGAAGACTTGTGAGCAGATTTGATTGATTGATTTATTCAAACCTTGAGTTAAGGTTTGGAGCAGATCTACTAGAGTTGATTTGTGAGTGAGTCAAGCTTTGTGTTAAGGCTTGAGGACATAAATTGAGCAGATTTCTACTAGATCGAAGGATTATGTTTAGTGCAGATTTGAGGATAGAGTTTTATACATATTTGAGAATAGATTTATGTCAGACTAGAGATAGAGATTGATAAAATGTATGCTAGACCGAAGCATTGTGCTTAGTGTAAATTTGATACAAAGCTAAGAGCAATATTTAGAGGTGACAGAGTATAGAGGATGATAGTCTCCAATGGATAGATTTCCATTAGCCAAGGTAGCCAGTACAGGTCTTTTGAGTGAGGATAGGAGTATTCAGTGGATAGAGATCCATTAGCCAGTGTAGTGGAGGCAACAGTTCTTCTAGATTATCACCAACCAGATCAAAGGAGAAGGAGTTCTACTATAGATAGAGATCCACAAACTAGTAGAGGATATTGGTGTCTCCTATGGATAGAGATCCACAAACTTGATTAGGGGATCGGTGTCTCCTTTTGACAAAGGTTCATAAACATTGTAATAGGGAAAGGTTTTCTAAGAGATTTGTTGAGAAAATTTTAGTAAAATATTTTTTCCGTGGAGTAGCCCACATTGGGTGAACCACATTAAATTGTTGTCTCTATTGTGTGGTAATTTTTGCATTACTTTGATTATTGTTATTGATATTGCTATTGATACATTGCATAATATTTATTGGGAAAGAAAATAAAAATTGGTCTTATACTATTCACCCCCCCTCTTTATATAAGCTTGTGTTCTTTAATTGGTATCAGAGCAGATTCCTTCAAAAGAGTTTAATATCTTGAAGGAAAAGCTTACAAAGAACACAAATGAATTCTAAGAGTGGATCCTCAGATAATTCAGTACTAGTATTTGATAGAAGCAATTATGTATTTTTGAGTATGAAAATGAAGATTCACCTGATGGCACTTGGCAATGAAATATGGGAAGTAGTTTAAAATGGATACACACCACCAACTACTCCACCTACAGATAAATATGGTAAGCTTCTACATCATTACAATTCAAGAGCAATGAATGTAATTTTGATATGTTTGCATAAAATAGAGTTTGTTAAGATTATGCATTGTAAATCAGCAAAAGAAATTTGGGTTAAGTTGCAAGGTATATATGAAGGAGATAAAAAGGTCAAAAAGGTAAAGTTACAAAATCTTAAGGGACAATTTGAAGATCTAAAAATGAAGGATGAGAAAATTATTAGTGCTTATTTACTTCGTGTAGATGAGGTTGTTAACTCCATGCAAGGACTTGGACTTGATGTTCAATAATATGATGTTTGTGATAAGATCTTAAGATCTCTCCCAAAAAGTTTTAGTGAAAATATTTTTGCTATAGAGGAATCAAAATATGGTTATATTTTGATAAGGGATGAGTTACTTGGCATTCTTATAGCTTTTGAGATGAGAACAAAAGAGGAACCTAATCTCTGAAAAGAAGCAGCATTCAAAGCCATTAAGAAGATAAAGGGTATGAAGTCAAATTCAAGAAATAAGTCATCCAGTGATGAAGAAGCAAATTATGGTAGAAGGAACAAGTTTTTAAGAAGATTTAAAGATGCAAAATCTGTTATATGTTTCAATTGTGGAAAGTATGGTCACTATGTAACTGATTGTCAATAATCTATAAATACCAATGATGAATAAAAATAGGATCATAAGAATAGAGAATCATAAAAACATAGGTACCAAAAGAAAAGCATATATGGTCAAGTCAAACAAGAAAAAAAGTTCTTTCAAAGATAGAAGAAGAGTTACTATGCAGACAAGACAAGTAAGTACTCAAGTGATAGTGATAATAGTTCCTTAGATATTATTATGCAGATAATGCAAGTAAGTACTCAAGTGATAGTGATAATAGTTCCTCAGATAAATATGAAGCTCTATTTTTGGTAAAAGAAAAGGAAATGGTTAGTAAAAGGTCACCAATAATTCTCAAGTGTTTTAGATGTGGTAACTTTGGTCATATTGAAGATAGTTGTACAAAGAGTGGTTTCAGTTTTAGTGATGATGAATATGAAGATACACTTGAAGGACCAGAAGAGAATATTCTAATGGCACTAGAAGAAGAAGGAGGTGATCCTATAGAAGACAAGTCAAAAAATAATGAAGATGTTTTCAAAGGTAAACAAATAGAGGAAGAATAAAAAATAAGAGGAGTTGATCTTGAAGGTGAACTTATTCATGCCCTTGATGCATTAAAGAAGGTAATAAAGTAAAATTCCCAACTTAAGCTTCAGTTTCAAGAATGTGATGAAGATAAAGGAAAACTTATAGAGGATCTAAATAAGTCATTGGCTAAGACAAGGAAGTTCAAAGATAAGTTAGAAGCAAATGTCTTATAATGTGAAAGGTTAGAACATGAAGTGGATCTAGTAAGGGGAGAAGTAAAATAGTCTTAGGACAAGTTACACAGAATTGGAAGAAGCTCAAAGAATTTGGATAATATTATCAAGACACAAAAGCCTACATCAAGCAAGACAAGTCTTGGTTTTTAACAGGTATAAAAGAAACAATTAAAGGAGTCAACCTCAAGTTTTGAAGAAGAAGAAACTTTAGAATAAGAGAGTGTAAGAGAGAGTGAGACTTTTGAGGATGAGTTGGACAATAGAAATTTCAACAAGGAAAGGAACAATGCACAAATGAGGAACAGATGGAATAGGAACCAGCACAGGGCGAAAGAAACTAAAAAACCAATGAGGTCAAGGCAAGGTAGTTTCAATGGATGATGCTTCTCATGCCACAAGTTTGGACACAATGCTTCATAATGCAGGACGCATAAAAAATAGGAATATGGAAGGTTTGGCAATAGGTAGTTTTTTCAAGGGTATTGCTACTCTTATAATCAGTTTTATCACAAGGCAATGAATTGCAAGGTTCATGACAAGAATAGATATGGCTTCACCAAGAGAAATCACAAGGCATTTGCACCTCCAAGGAATAACAATATTAATTTTTATAAGTGAAATAATTATGGACATATAGTAAAGTGGTGTAGAGCAAAAATTCCAGAGACAAGTAGGAACAAAAATGGTCAGAGGAATCAGAAGGATCAGATAAGGAGGAAAGTTGATAAAGGTAAATATTAGTGCTTGTTGGGAGTAGAAATACTCCCATCCTAGAATTAACCACCTCAAGAGGATGTGTGGGAGGGGATAAGCTAAAAGTTTCATTCTTAGCCCCAAGCCCCAAAGGGGGAGATATTTGAGCAAGGGGGAGAGATTTGAGTTAGGAGGAAAGCATTCAGTCATGGGGAGCAGTTTCCTAGGGGGAGCATAATACAAAGAGGTAAAAGAAATGATAAAAGGCAAATGGGTTGCCATCCATTACAATTGGAAATATGAGCAAGATTTGTTGTCATTGATGTCAAAGGAATACTAAGCAAGATATCAAAGGAATGTTTCATGATTGATTTTCTAAGAGGTAAGGATATAATATTTAATTCAAGTATTAAATGGCCAAAGCAGCAAAAAGAGAAGCAATAAGGATAGCAATATTATAATATTTGGGCAAAATAAAAAGGTTGAAATGATATCTCCGTTTCATGGTGGTTGAAAGAAAATAATAAGGTTATTTTGCTAAGGTGAAAATGGCAAAAGTTTTTTCTAAAAAACTAAGGAATATTATATTCAAAAAGGCCTAAAGGACATATAAATATTTAATTATAATATTTAAATTCATTCTGAAATTAAAATAATTATAATTAAATTATTATTTTCAAAGTGCAAAGCATTCTCCTTGAAAATAGCAAGTAAGCAAACTTTTAAAATATTAAAGAGACACAAGTTAAATAATTTTAATTAAAATATTTTAACTTTTTGATTAAAATTTTAATTCAAATTATTCTTGGCACAAATGCATTAGCCTTTGGGGAAATAATTTACTCCTCTTTATATGCATTATGGTAAATGTGGAGATGTCAGCCCTTATTCGATTTGCCACCATCTATAGAAACAAAATTTGATGCCAAGAATAATTTTAATTAAAATATGCACCAAATTTTATTTCTATAGATGGCAGAAAATCAAATAAGGACTGACATCTCCACATTTAGTATAATGCATATAAAGAGGAGTAAATTATTTCCCCAAAGGTTAATGCATTCATCGATTGAGCAATAGACATACTTTGTGCGAGCACTTCGGGAGAGGAATCTTCGTTCTATTCAAAAAATACAAAGGAGTGTGAGTTGAAATATTAGTGGACACGAAAATACTACAATGAGCACTGGATAGCGTAGATGGCAGGCAAGGCAGAGTTAAGGTGCTTTTTGAGGACAGGTCATGGGTTCAAGTCACAATCGCGTTTTTGCAAGGAAGGAAGAAGAAGTTTTGAATTTGATGTGTTTGAGCACATAAGATAAGGAATAAAGGGGCATCGTGTGCCTTTTTTCCTAAGTGGGCATGTAGCCCACATAGCTAGCCTAGTGTTTGCTAGGGTGCAGCACTGGCAGTAAGGTTTCAGGTTTGAATTCATGCGACGATAGTTTGTGTGGTGCAAACATTTTTTGTTGCATGGTCTAAGGTACAAAAAATTAATTTAATTTTTGCATGGCCTATGTTATGATAAAGGGTGTTTTGAGGTATACATATTATTAAGTGGGCAGTATTTGAATTAGGGAGATATAAGGATTAAAATAGTTTATTTTTTTTAAATAAATAGCTAAAAATTTATTGATAAAAATTTTGGATTACAAAGTACAACTAAGTTTCCAACTAGGACTCAAATAAATATCCAAACAGGCTAAAACCACTAGACTAGAATGACACCCAAAAAATACAACAAGAATAAACCACATTAAGTTTGTACATCCTTGTGGATCAACTCCCACAGGCGTTGAGAGTCCCTAGATGGGAGACTCTCCCAATTATCGATACTCCAAGGATCCAGCAGCTCAGAAGCCCTTTTGGCCAGGTAATCAGCAACCACATTCCATTCCCTTGGAATGTGCACAAAGGATATAAATTCGAACTCTTCACTCATTTTGAGAATCTTAATGGCTACAAAGGACAACTGCCAATTAACTTCCTCCACCATTTTATTGTTTAAAATATTAACCACAATTTGAGAGTCAGACTTGCAGATAATCCTATGCCAACCAAGAGAAAACCCCCTCTGCAAGGCCTCAAGAATTACAAGAGCTTCCATAAAATTGTTGGAGTAAACACCTTTATAAATGGAAAAGAAAAAATTGACACCACCAGTAGAATCTCTCCCAACACCACCAATGCCAACATGTCCAGGATTACCCCTGGACGATGCATCAGTATTAATTTTTAAAACTCCTCTAGGGGGTGGCCTCCACCTACCATCTCTCCTAACCTTCTTGCTGAGCTAAGGAACCCTACTAGGGATATAAGATTTCACACCATCCCCAAAGAGACCAAGGGCTTGTTGTACCTTCTCCTCCCTATAATCCAAAAGAGGGTCCACATCACATTTCCTATGGATGGTTTCCTGAACCATATACAGGATCCTTTTCCAGATCTATTGAACAGCCAAATAACTACCCTAAAATATGTGTTAATTGCATTCGAGCCAAATTTTCCAGATGATGCAAGAAGGGTCCAAATTCCAAGCCACCCGAAGGAAGGGGGCCTTGGTTGGAGGTCTACCCAGAATACTCCAAAACTCCACTAGGTACAGCACATGAAAATATGGATGGTTCCAGGTACTCCACCAATGGTGCCAAATATCTCTGGCAAAGGAGCATTGGAAAAATAAATGAGAAGAGTCATCCTCATTCTTACTGCAAATGACACAAAAAGAGGGACCCTGAAATCCCCTCTTCCTCACATTATCCCAAGTGAGGCATTTATTACGAGCTACCAACCAGAGAGAGAAGTTACTTTTTGGCCAGGCAAATTTGTTCCACACCTTTTTCCACCAAGTGACAGGAAGACTCCCATATTTTTGCTTATCAAGAACCTGATAACCATAGGCTATCGAGTAGGTTCTGTTAGGATCAGGTTTCCAAGCCAGAATATCTTTACCCCTCAATGAATAACAAGGCCTCCCTGTAAGAATAAGAGAAAGCACCTCTGTCCTTGGCCAGTCCCCCCTAGGGCCATTCTTGCAGATCTTTCCACCTATACATCTCCATATTTCCAAAAGACTAGATTTTTTAAAGTCCTCCACATGAGACCAACCTGCTTCCAAGAAAAAAATGCTTAGGGAACGTAACCTAGGATATTGATTCAATATAGGAGGGTGGCCATCCCAAGAATCCTCCCAAAAAAGAGCATTTGATCCCCGATTGCAAATCCAGTAACAAACCCCGCTTGATTAAATTAGCTCTCTTTTCAGAGTGTCCCAGATAACTGAACCTTTCCCAACCAAGCTGACTCTAGGAATTTCAGCCTCAGAAATACCTCTCAAGTATTTACAAGATAATATTCTAGCCCAAATATGATCTTTAGAGGTACACCATCTCCAAAAAAAATTTGCAACCAAAGCCTACCCAAAAAGAGTTGTCTGTTGCAACCCAAGGCCTCCCTCTTGCACCGGCCTACATATAGAATCCCACCTAACCAAACTCCATTTAGATTGATCAAGTTTTCCAGACCATAAAAATTTTCTTGATAAAGCATCCATGTCCTTGATGAAGTGAGAGGGATCTATTTTTACAAAACATCTGTAAATGGGTAAAGCTTGAACAACAGATTTTAAAAGCAACACTCTACCTGCAATGAATAGCCATCTGAAAGTCCAGTGATTCACCTTCCTTCTAAACTTATCAAGCATAGACTGCCATGAATATCTAGGTAGAGGGTGAGATGAAATTGTAATACCAAGATAAATGAATGGGGGAGTCCCAACCTGGAATCTTAGAATACGAGCAATCCTAGATTGAATAAGAGGAGGGGTATTGAAGAAGAAAATAGAAGACTTGTCCTCATTAATCAACTGTCCAGAAGCACCAAGATATATGTCAAGAGACTGTCTAATATTTCTAGATTCCCTAATAGTGGCAACTCCCAACAAAGCAATATCATCAAAAAATTAAAGGTGGAAAAGAGGTGGCAAACTACTATCCCACTTACACCCTTGAATGAGACCCTGCATGACTTGAGACTTGAGCAATCTTCCTAACCCTTCCACCATAATGATAAAAAAATAAGGAGATAAATGATGTCCTTGACTCAATCCCCTTGAGGCCTCAAACGGATTTGATGGCTCATTATTAACAAGAAAAAATAATGAGGAAGAAGAAACACAACTCATCACCCATCTAATCCATTCCTCCCCAAATCCAAAAGCAACAAGAACTTTCTGAAGAAAGGACCATCTGACCCGATCATAGGCTTTGGCCATGTCCAACTTAATGAACATAGTTTTCTCCTTAGAAGTTTCCATCGAGTGAATAGCTTCTATAGAAATAACAACCCCATCCAATATTTTTCGACCAGCAACAAACCCTCCTTGCTCCTTAGAGATGATTTTGCTCAACCATATCTTTAGCCTCTCAACAATAATTTTTGTGATGATCTTGTACACAACATTGCATAGAGCAATAGGCCTGAACATATCCAAGGAATTTGCTCCCTCTTTTTTGGGTATAAGCACCAAAAAGGTAGCATTTAGGGCCCTTAGCATCTATTTGTTCTTTTGGGACTCATGGACCACCTCCAAAAGATCAAATTTGATTAAATCCCAAAACTCTTGATAAAACTCAATCGAGAATCCATCTGGACTTGGGGCTTTTCCTTTTTTATCTTGAATACAACATTTTCCAACTCCTCAAGGGAAATTGGACCCATCAAGTGCTCATTCATCTCTCTAGAAACAATCGTTGGAATATAGTTTATAATAAGCTTTTCATTCTCATCATATGATAGGGAGTCCTCCTTGAAGAGAGAGTAAAAATACCTCTTAGTCTCTTCTAAAATATCCTTGAAAGAAGAGAGTAGGGCACCCTGAGAATTCACAAGAGAGGTAATCAATTTACCATTACGACAAGCATTAACTGAGTTATAAAAGAAGGTTGTGTTCTTATCCCCTTCCTGAAACCAATCTACTCGAGCTTTTTGTTTCCAAAAATTTCTTCCCTCAGTTCCCATTCAGCAAGGTCTTTCACAACCTCTGATTCCTCAACAAGAAGCTCCTTCATGAATCCCTGATCTCTAATCTTCCTTTAAGCTTCTTCCATCCTCCTAAGAGCTGCCAGCTTAGCCAAAGAAAGGTTCCCAAAATTTAGTCTATTCCATCTCTTCAATTTATGTTTTACAAATTGTAGTCGCTTCATAAAGGAATACATAGCAATGCCATGAGGAGGTTTGTCAGTGGTCCACCATCCTCGCATGAAATCATGAAGCTTAGGATCATGAAGCCACATAAGTTGAAACTTAAAGGAGGGATTCTTTTTTAGCCCTAAATCCAAAGCAGAGAGTTTGATAGGCCAATGATCATATCCCCTACCCTCCAAAATCATAGAACTAGCACCTCTGTTATTACCCATCCAATAACTGGATATCAAAAACCTATCCAATCTCTTTGATATGGAAGCTTCCCCACACCTTCTATTGTGCCAAGTAAAGATCCCATTATCTGGCTTGATGTCAACCAAGTTTAGGTCCTATATATGAGCACTAAAGACAAAATAAAAAGGCCCGATATGGTCCACCCCACCATTTTTCTCCTCTAGACAGGTGATAGAGTTGAAGTCTCCAGCCAAAATTCATGGGTACAGGGGAACCAAACTTCTCACAAAGCAAATGTGCTTCCACAAATTCACTTTACCATTGTAATCAATAGGAACATACACATTTGTAAGTAGGATGATTTCACCATATTCATTATCATGCCCGACCATTGAAATAGACCGTCTACTGGAAATCCAAGTAAGAGGGGATATCTTAATAGGATTCCATAAACAAGCGATGCCACCAAAGATATCCACATGCACCAATACACTGGCATTGCCCTCTTCTCCACAACTTGGGAGAAATATTGAACATACTATCAATAGCCAATTTAGTCTCCTGAATAAACACCACATCTAGAGAATGCACACAAACCAAATCACGAATAGCTTTTTATCTGGGGATGCTATTCGACCCCCTTACATCGAGCGTTGGATAGTGTAGATGGTAGGCAAGGTAGAGTTAAGGCGCTTATTGAGGACAGGTCGTGGGTTCAAGTCACGATCGTATTTTTGCAAGGAATGAAGAAGAAGTTTTGAATTCAACATGTTTGAGCACATAAGATAAGGAATAAAGGAGCATCATGTGCCTTTGGTCCCAAGTGGGTGCGTAGCCCACACAGCTAGCCTAGCATTCCCTAGGGTGCAATACTGGCAGTGAGGTTTCAGGTTTGAATTCATGTGGCGGCAGTTTGTGTGGTGCACAAGCATTTTTTGTGCATGTTCTAAGGTATGAAAAATTAATTTAATTTTTGCAAGGCCTATGTTATAATAAAGGGTGTTTTGAGGCATACATATTATTAAGTGGGCAATGTTTGAAGTAGGGAGATATAAGGATTAAAATAGTTTATTTTAATTCTTTGTTGCATTGGAAATAAATTAGAGAGTGGAGTTAAAAGGTGAAAAAGAAATTAATTTTGATCTTGCTTTATAAAAAGAAGAGAAAAATAATTTGTCAATGCTTTGGGATATTTTGAAGTGGTGATTATTTTTTCTGTTAATGCATTAAGATCTAGAGGGAGTGATAAGGTGTATTTGTGACATCTAACCTTTGTGATTGGCAAAGAAAGTGGTTATAATTGAGATAGGTTTTTAAGGACAATTCTTCATCAAACAAAAGGTATGGGCACATCTTCCTTGTGAGTGATTGTTGGATGTTGTGAATGCTAAGTTGGAGTGAAAAGGGTTGTTTGATAAGCATTGTTGAGTTTGGTTTTTCTGGAATGAAAGTTGATTCTAGAAACCTTGTTTGATAAGCATTGTTGGAAATATTGAGTAAGCTTTCACATTCTTGAACTAGGGTTTGTGAAAGAACATGAGTATCATTGTTATGTGAAGTTGTGAACTATCTTGAACTAGGGTTTGTGAAAGAACATGAGTATCATTGTTATGTGAAGTTGTGAACTATCTTGAACTAGGGTTTGTGCAAGATCATGAGTATCATTGTTATGTGAGATTGTTTGATAAGCATTGTTGGAAATAATTGAGTGAGTGTTCATATACTTGGACTAGGGTTTGTAAGCAAGGAAGTATTTCATTGAGTGATTGATTGAGTGGAGTTGATTGAGCCTAGTCAAGTGGAAGTGTTGAAGTGATAGTTCTAATTCTATGAAACAAATTATTCTATATTCTAATTTGATTTGAGAAAGAGTTTGGAAGTGATTGAGTGTTTGTGAGTGTGAAGCATATTGAGTCTCTAACAATTCTCTATATGTTTATATGGTAAAAATAAAGAGTGAAATTGATTAATTTATTGTGAGTGTGAAGTATATTGAGTCTCTAAAAATTCTCTATATGTTTCTATTATATTGGACAAGTTCTAGTGAGGACTTGTTGAGCAGATTTGAGGTAAGTCTTGGTGAAGACTTGTTGAGCATATTGGACAAGTTCTAGAGAGGACTTGTGGATAGATTAGTGTGAGATTTTGTGGAAGCTTACAAGGCATATTTGAGATAAGTCTTTGAGAAGACTTGAGAGCAGATTTGATTGATTGATTTGTTCAAACCTTGAGTTAAGGTTTGGGGCAGATCTAGCAGATTTGATTTGTGATTGAGTCAAGCTTTGTGTTAAGGCTTGAGGATATATATTGAGCAAATTTGTGCTAGATCGAAGGATTGTGTTTAGTGTAGATTTGAGGATATAGTTTGGTACAAATTTGAGGATAAATTTGTGCTAGACCAAAGATAGAGATTGAGTATATTTGTGCTAGATCGAAGGACTGTGTTTAGTGCAGATTTGAGATAGAGTTGAGAGCAAGCTTTGGAGGTGATAGAGTATAGAGGATGACAGTCTCTAGTGGATAGAGATCCATTAGCCAGGGTAGTGAGGATAGGTCTTCTGAGTGAGGATAGGAGTCTTCAGTGGATAGAGATCCATTAGCCAGTGTAGTGGAGGCAATAGTTCTTCTAGAAGATCACTAGCTAGAGCAGAGGAGAAGGAGTTCTCCTATGGATAGAGATCCATAAACTAGTTGAGGTGGATTAGATATCCATAAACTTGATTAGGGGATTGGTGTCTCCTTTGGATAGAGGTCCATAAACATTGTAATAGGGAAAGGTTTCCCAAGAGATTTGTTGAGAAAATTTTAGTGAAATATTTTCTTCGTGGAGTAGCCCACATTGGGTGAACCACGTTAAATTGGTGTCTCTATTGTGTGTGGTGATTTGTGCATTGCTTTGATTACTGTTGTTGATATTTCTATTGATATATTGCATAATATTGATTGGGAAAGAAAAGTAAAAAATTGGTCTTATATTGTTCACCCCCTTCTTAGTATAAGCTTGTGTTCTTCAATTGGTATCAGAGTGAGTTCCTTCGAAGAGTTTAACAACTTGAAGGAAAAGCTTACAAGAACACAAATGGATTCTAAGAGTGGATCCTCAGATAATTTAGCACCAGTGTTTGATGGAAGCGATTATGTATTTTGGAGTATGAGAATGAAGATTCACCTGATGGCACTTGGCAATGAAATATGGGAAGTAGTTGAAAATGGATACACACCACCAGCTACTCCACCTACAGATAAAGATGGTAAGCTTCTACATCATTACAATTCAAGAGCAATGAATGCAATTTTGAGAGGTTTGCATAGAACAAAGTTTGTTAAGGTTATGCATTGCAAATCAACAAAAGAAATTTGGGATAAGTTGCAAGGCATATATGAAGGAGATAAAAAGGTCAAAAAGGTAAAGTTGCAAAATCTCAAGGGACAATTTGAAGATCTAAAAATGAAGGATGAGGAAAATATTAGTGCTTATCTACTTCATGTAGATGAGGTTGTTAACTCCATGCAAGGACTTGGACTTGAGGTTCAAGAATATGATGTTTGTGATAAGATCTTAAGATCTCTCCCAAAAAGGTTTAGTGAAAATATTTCTACTATAGAGGAATCAAAATATGGTGATATTTTGACAAGGGATGAATTACTTGGCATTCTTACAACTTTTGAGATGAGAACAAAAGAGGAACCTAATCTCCGAAAAGAAGCAGCCTTCAAAGCTACTAAGAAGACAAAGGGTAAGAAGTCAGATTCAAGCAATGAGTCATCCAGTGATGAAGAAGCAAATTATGGTAGAAGAAACAAGGATCCAAGAATATTTAAAGATGTAAAATATGTTAGATGTTTCAATTGTGGAAAGTATGGTCACTATGCAACTGATTTTCAAGAAGCTAGAAATAGCAATGATGAAGAAAAATAGGATCATAAGAACAGGGAATCAAAAAAATACAAGTACCAAAAGAAAAGCAGGGATGGTCAAGGCAAGCAAGGAAAGAAGTTCTTTCAAATATAGAAGAAGAGTTACTATGCAGACAAGGCAAGTAAGTACTCAAGTGATAGTGATAATAGTTCCTCAAATAATGATAAATATGAAGTTCTATTTCTAGCAAAATAAAAGGAAATGGTTAGAAAAATGTCACCAATAATCCTCAAGTGTTTTAGATGTGGTAACTTTGGTCATCTTGAAGATAGTTGTACAAAGAGTGGTTTCAATTTTAGTGATGATGAATATGAAGATACACTTGAAGGACCAGAAGAGAATATTCTAATGGCATTAGAAGAAGAAGGAGGTGATCCTATAGAAGACAAGTCAGAAAAGAATGAAGATGTTTTCAAAGGTAAACAAATAGAGGAAGAATCAAAAACAAGAGGATTTGATCTTGAAGGTGAACTTATTCATGCCCTTGATGCATTAAAGAAGGTAAGAAAGCAAAACTCCCAACTTAAGCTTCAGTTTCAAGAATGTGATGAAGAGAAAGGAAATCTTATAGAGGATCTAAACAAGTCAATGGCTAAGACAAGGAAGTTCAAATATAAGTTAGAAGCAAAGGTCTTAGAATGTGAAAGGTTAGAACATGAAGTGGCTCTACTAAGGAAAGAAGTAAAAGATTCTAAGGACAGGTTACACAAGTTTGGAAGAAGCTCAAAGAATTTGGATAAGATTATCAAGACACAAAAGCCTACATCAAGCAAGACAGGTCTTGGTTTTGAACAGGTACAAAAGAAACAAGGAGAGGAGTCAACCTCAAGTTCTAAAGAAGAAGAAAATTTAGAAGAAGAGAGTGTAAGAGAGAGTGAGACTTCTGAGGATGAGTTGGACAACAAAAAGTTCAACAAGGAAAGGAACAATGCACAAATGAGGAACAAATGGAACAAGAACCAACACAGGGTAAAAGAAACTAAAAGACCAATGAGGTCAAGGCAAGGTAGTTTCAATGGACGATGCTTCTCATGCCACAGGTTTGGGCACAAAGCTTCACAATGAAGGACACATGGAAAATAGGAATATGGAAGGTTCAACAATAGATTAACTTTTTCAAGGGTATTGCTACTCTTGTAATCAGTTTGGTCACAAGGCAATGAATTACAGGGTTCATGACAAGAATAGATATGGCTTCACCAGGAGAAATCCCAAGACATTTGCACCTCCAAGGAATAACAATATTAAGTGTTATAAGTGCAATAATGATGGACATACAACAAAGTGGTGTAGAGCAGAAATTCTAGAGACAAGCAGGAACATAAATGGTTAGAGGAATCAGAAGGATCAAATAAGGAGGAAAGTTGACAAAGGTAAAGATCAGTTCTTGCTGGGAGTAGAAATACTCCCACCCCAGAATTAACCACCTCAAGAGGAGGTGGGGGAGGGGCTAAGCTAAGAGTTTCATTCTTAGCCCCGAGCCCCAAAGGTGACCCTTTTCCATTGATGACAAAGGGGGAGATATTTGAGTAAGGGGAGATATTTGAGTTAGGAGGAAAGCATTCAATCAAGGGGAGCAGTTTCCCAGGGGAGCAAAAATAGAAAGAGGTAAAAGAAATGATAAAAGGTAAATGGGTTGCCATCAATGACAAAGGGGGATATTGTTGGAAATATGAGCAGGATTTGTTGTCATTGATGTCAAAGGAATACTAAGCAAGATGTCAAAGGAATGTTTCATGATTGATTTTCTAAGAGGCAAGGATATAATATTTAATTCAAATATTATATGGCCAAAGCAGCAAAAAGAGAAGCAAGAAGGATAGCAATATTATAATATTTGGGCAAAAGAAAAAGGTTGAAAGGATATCTCCATTCCATGGTGGTTGAAAGAAAATAATAAGGTTATTTTGCTAAGGTGAAAATGGCAAAAGGTTTTTTCTAAAAACCTAAGGAAGATTATATTTAAAAAGGCCCAAAGGACATTTAAATATTTAATTATAATATTTAAATTCATTCTGAATTTAAAATAATTATAATTAAATTATTATTTTTGAAGTGCAAAGCATTCTCCTTGAAAAGAGCAAGTGAGCAAGTTTTAAAATATTAAAGGAGGCAAAGGTTAAATAATTTTAATTAAAATATTTTAACCTTTTGGTTAAAATTTTAATTCAAATTATTCTTGGTGCCAAAGTTCGTTTTGATAGATGGTGGCAAATCGAATAAGGGTCGACGTCTCCACATTTACCATATTGCATATAAAGAGGGGTAAATTATTTCCCCAAAGGTTAATGCATTCGTCGATTAAAAATTGAGCACAAGACATACTTCATGTGAGCGCTTCGAGGGAGGAATCTTCGTGCTATTTGAAAAAGACAAAGGAGTGTGTGTTGAAATAAAAGTGGGCATGAAAACCTTACACCACGCACTGGGTAGCATAGACGGTAGGCAAGGCAGAGTTAAGGCGTTTGTTGAGGACAGGTCATGGGTTCAAGTCACGATCATGTTTTTGCAAGGAAGGAAGAAGAAGGTTTTTGAATTTGACGTGTTTGGCACGGAAGACAAGGAATAAAGGGACATCGTGTGCCCTTGGTCCCAAGTGGGTGCGTAGCCCACACGGCTAGCCTAGCATTCGCTAGGGCGCAACGCTGGCAGTGAGGTTTCGGGTTTGAATTCATGTGGAGGCAGTTTGTGTGGTGCACAAACATTTTTGGTGCATGGTCTAAGGTATGAAAAATTAATTTAATTTTTGCAAGGCCTATGTTATAATAAAGGGTGTTTTGAGGCATACATATTATTAAGTGGGCAGTGTTTGAAGTAGGGAGATATAAGGATTAAAATAGTTTATTTTAATTCTTTGTTGCATTGGAAATAAATTAGAGAGTGGAGTTAAAAGGTGAAAAAGAAATTTATTTTGATCTTGCTTTATAAAAAGAAGAGAAAAATAATTTGTCAATGCTTTGGGATATTTTGAAGTGGTGATTATTTTTCTATTAATGCATTAAGATCTAGAGGGAGTGATAAGGTGTATTTGTGACATCTAACCTTTGTGATTGGCAAAGAAAGTGGTTATAATTGAGACAGGTTTTTAAGGACAATTCTTCATCAAACAAAAGGTATGGGCACATCTTCCTTGTGAGTGATTGTTGGATGTTGTGAATGCTAAGTTGGAGTGAAAAGGGTTGTTTGATAAGCATTGTTGAGTTTGGTTTTTTTGGAATGAAAGTTGATTCTAGAAACCTTGTTTGATAAGCATTGTTGGAAATATTGAGTAAGCTTTCATATTCTTGAACTAGGGTTTGTGAAAGAACATGAGTATCATTATTATGTGAAGTTGTGAACTATCTTGAACTAGGGTTTGTGAAATAACATGAGTATCATTGTTATGTGAAGTTGTGAACTATATTGAACTAGGGTTTGTGCAATATCATGAGTATCATTGTTATGTGAGATTGTTTGATAAGCATTGTTGGAAATAAGTGAGTGTTCATATGCTTGGACTAGGGTTTGTAAGCAAGGAATGCTTCATTGAGTGAGTGATTGAGTGGAGTTGATTGAGCCTAGTCAAGTGGAAGTGTTGAAGTGGTAGTTCTAATTCTGTGAAACAAATTGTTCTATATTCTGATTTGATTTGAGAAAGATTTTGGAAGTGATTGAGTGTTTGTGAGTGTGAAGCATATTGAGTCTCTAACAATTCTCTATATGTTTATGTGGTAAAAAGAAAGAGTGAAAGTAATTGAGTTATTGTGAGTGTGAAGCATATTGAGTCTCTAACAATTCTCTATATGTTTCTATGATATTGGACAAGTTCTAGTGAGGACTTGTTGAGCAGATTTGAGGTAAGTCTTGGTGAAGACTTGTTGAGCAGATTGGACAAGTTCTAGAGAGGACTTGTGGACATATTAGTGTGAGCTTTTGTGGAAGCTTACAAGGCAGATTTGAGGTAAGTCTTTGAGAAGACTTGAGAGCAGATTTGATTGATTGATTTGTTCAAACCTTGAGTTAAGGTTTGGGGCAGATCTAGCAGATTTGATTTGTGATTGAGTCAAGCTTTGTGTTAAGGCTTGAGGATAGATATTGAGTATATTTGTGCTAGACCGAAGGACTGTGTTTAGTGCAGATTTGAGGACATATTTTGATGCAAATTTGAGGATAGATTTGTGCCAGACCAGAGGATAGAGATTGAGTATATTTGTGCTAGACCGAAGGATTGTGTTTAGTGCAGATTTGAGATAGAGCTGAGAGCAAGCTTTGGAGGTGACAGAGTATAGAGGATGACAGTCTCCAGTGGATAGAGGTCCATTAGCCAAGGCAGTGAGGATAGGTCTTCTGAGTGAGGATAGGAGTCTTCAGTGGATAGAGATCCATTAGCCAGTGCAGTGGAGGTAGTAGTTCTTCTAGAAGATCACCAGCTAGAGTAGAGGATAAGGAGTTCTCCTATGGATAGAGATCCACAAACCAATGAGGAGATTGGTGTCTCTTATGGATAGAGATCCACAAACTTGATTAGGGGATTGGTGTCTCCTTTGGACAGAGGTCCATAAATATTGTAATAGGGAAAGGTTTCCCAAGAGATTTGTTGAGAAAATTTTAGTGAAATATTTTCTCCGTGGAGTAGCCCACATTGGGTGAACCACGTTAAATTGGTGTCTCTATTGTGTGTGGTGATTTATGCATTGCTTTGATTATTATTGTTGATATTGCTATTGATACATTGCATAATATTGATTGGGAAAGAAAAGTAAAAAGTGGTCTTATACTGTTCACCCCCCTCTCAGTATAAGCTTGTGTTCTTCAGATATGATTTTCAAATCAGCTATTAAATTGAGAGGAATGCTAAGAGTGAAAGATAGGGTATATCCTGAACTCTATAAAGTTGTTTATATTATTCCTTGCTCATGCAAAGTGCCATACATTGGTGTAACTATAATGTCCTTAAAAACAAAGTTGAAGGAACATTAGTCATATATACAACATAATACATTTGCCAAATCAAAATTAGCAAAACATTCATTTAGAAAAAGCCATCATATTTGTCTAGAGGAAGCCAAATTATTGACAAAAGATCATTGGAGTAAAAAAAAAGTAAGAAAGGTCTTAGAGAGTGAGAAACAACCTTTAAATATTAAGAGAGAATATGGTTTTAAACTCACTGCATCTTCAAAAATGCTAATCCATATTATAACAAAAGCTTATAAATTCAATATTGCCACATATTTAAAACCTTATAAAAGCTCAAATTGAAAATTGTATATAGATCTAATTTTATGAGGCTTATTAGTTCTTTTTTTTCTCCTTCTTTTTCTAGGGTTTAGAATTTCAACATTTAACAATACACTTTAATTTTAATATAAATATTATATGTTAGAGTTAGTTTGATTATGATTATATCTCATTTTTTATAAATTATTTATTCTTCTATATGTGTGTGTGTGTATGTGTGTGTGTGTGTGTGTTATGGACTCAAAATGTACATATTTATACATATATATTAATATCATTATTATTAGTATTATTATTTTGGTAAGTTAAAATATTTCATTAAAGAGGGCATTTGAAAGGCGCCCTAATGCCTTATAACATTAGGATAGAAAATTATACATAATTCACAAAAATAGCATCCTTGAGGACCAGCTTTAGCAGAGGAAAACAAAAATAGTTAATAACCGAAAAGGAAGAAACCCCAAATGGAAAAAAACAACAAAGAAGCCACTTAGGCAGTAGTGGGCTCAACAACATCCTCTTTCTTCACTTCCTTCACTTCCTTGATGTCATCCTTAGGAGAATCCTTAAAGATATCCTTAGCAATATCCACAACTTTGTCCTCCTTATCTTCAAAGCATTGATGGATTTTGTGGGAGTATCTTCATCAAAGTTGTCACAATAGAACAGGAGGCTAAGAGCATTCTTGTGCTCTTTCAGTTGTGAAATGGCTCCTCCAATAGCAGCATGGGTGGTTTCCAAATGAGCAATTGTAGCTGAAGTAGTCTTGATTATGTACTTCTATAGGAACTTCTCCATCGGGTCGTTGGAATCATCCTCATCGGTTTCCTCAGTTTCCTTCGGCTTCCCAGGACACTGAAGCTCTTTATTTTTGAGACACTGAGAACTCCTCATGGGAGTAACCTCCAGATTGACCCTCTTCCTTGCCATATCAAGACATTGACACTTGTCCTCCAACCTCTTCCTCTTGGATCCTCGAACCCTAGAAGCTGAAGTTGAGGAAATATCATTATTATTATTATGATGATGATGATGATAATAATAATTTTAAAAAAATATTATTGAAAATGATAATATTATAGTAATAGTTGTAAAATAATTATTATTATAAATTTAATGAGTCTATTATTAATTATTATTATTATTATTATTATTATTATCATTTATTTATTTTAGCATCATTAATAATAGTAATAAAATAATATTTATTAAAAGCTATGTGTGGTTTTTATTATGGTCACTCCTATTAAATAATAAAACATTGCATTGCAATCATGTTCATTAAACCATATCCATAAAATGGAATTAGCTCAATCGATTGCATTCCTCAACTTTCAAGGAGGAGACCCAAGTTTGAATCTTGCCAAGCCATATATGCATAATTACCAAATTGTTGTAATACCACTATGTGGTCACGAATTAATACAAGTGGGACTCGTTTCAATCCCATATAACCAATTTAAAAAAAAAACATATTCAACTTGTATTTTTATTTTCAAAATCTTGTAATACCACTATGTGGTCATGATGTAATACAAGTGTTTTTTTTTTAATCCCATATAACCATTAAAAAAAATTAAAATCATATTCAACTTTCCATTTTAATGAAAAAAATTATTTATTTGCCTTTCTATCAAAGATATTTATCATCTTCCTTGAACTAATAAGTTTCTACAATAAACTTGTTGACATTATTTTTATTAAGATATAAATCTCCTCATCTAGTTACTTACTTTCTTTGTTATGTTGCTCTTGAAATCCTAAAGTGCAAGGGAGGACCCCTAGACTACTTTTATTTCTATTGCTAGGAGAGGATTTTATACTAATTGAGGAAAACAAATATGATTCACCTGTAATAAATTTGACCTCTTTTACCTTCTTTATTTTAAAATTTACCTCCATATATTTCTTTTGAATTTGAACTTGCATGTTGTACTTTCTTATCCCTTGTATCCTTCTTTGTTTCTTCTAACAATTGATCTGATTGAACTATAGTGATCTTTTTTATCTGATGTTATAGATAGGCCTTCTTTGTCCCTTTTACTTGAGTGGAATATCCTTGATCTAATCTAGCTTCTACTACAATATGATTTTCTTGCAGTTTATCTCATGATCAAAAAAATATCTCTTTGTTCATTGTTTTCACTTTGCAATATATTTTCATGTGTCTAGTTTCATAACAATTACAGTATTGGAATGTAATTTTTTTATAATCCACTTGTTGATCTCATTCTCTTGATTCAAATTTAAACCTAATGGATTCCAGAAAAGATTTTAAAATATCTATAACAACACATATCCAGGTATATATATTTGATCCTTAGTAGTTGGTGCATCATTGATGAACTCCCATAAGGTATTTGTAATATTATTCAAAATATATTTATTGATGAGTTGATATGAAAGTCCAAAAATCCTAACCCACATTCAAATCTTTTTAATAGTTTTTGTCTCAATAGAAAAATTCTCACTCCATGGTCTTAAATAAAAGGTATCTCTCCCCCTAAACCATGGATAGCCACCCATTATTTTATCTTTGGTTTTTAGAAAAGATGATGAGGAAGAAACCTTTACAAGGAAAAATTCATGGAGTAATTTGAATTCAATCCCCACTTCCATTTATCCAATTTTGAATCTCCAAAAACCTTGGTCATTATCCATGGAACTTGCATATTAACCCTCTGCTTTTAAAAATCAATACATATTAACCCTTTGCTTTTCAAAACCATTATATCATGCTCAATCATCTTATCCTTAATAATCACTTCTGGTGTAACATCTTCTCTCTAAATAAAACTTAACATATATTTGCTCTTCCTCTTATATCCAGCTTGGGCATTCATACTTCTAGATAGGGCATGTTGACTTCCAATTAGGGATTTCAAAAATGGCTTAACTTCCTATTTATTATTATGTTATTATAATAATATGTTAATCCTGTTATTATTGCTACTATTAATAAATGGTTAAAACTAAAGAATATATATCTATATAATATACAAGTATCATTATATTTTATATATTACTTAAGTTTGCACATATATTATTTTATTTTAACCTTTTATTTTTTAATTATATTATGTTTAAAACCCTTATTAGGATTTATTTATGTTAGAGTTTCATGCTTTTCTTATTGTTCCTTTTTTATATTTTAATTAATTTTTATTTTGATGAATATAACAAAAATTCTATTCTTAGGATTTTAATATTAACTTAGTTATTTTTTAGGTTTATTTAAACAATGAAGGTCAGCATTTAACAAGTTAATATCTATATCTAAATAGGTTTTGAAAAAGTATAATAGGATCAAGCCAAACCTTAAATACAACCTTACAAGATTTTGTCACTCTAATGACAAGACACATACGTTGTCTTGAAACATTAAGTAAAAATTCCTATTATATGATGGATCCCAAAGAATAATCAAATTATTTTTGCTTCTATAAATTGTTCATCCCATTTGCCTTTGTCCCATATTGTTGCAATACCTCCAAAAGCTTCTGTAGCAAAAAATCCCCTATCTTTCCAATTTTTTAAAACATCCTTACATTGCTCACTGTCTAATCATATTTCTTATATTAAAATACTCTAGACTATAACAACCTAGTAATTTCTTAGTAACTATTTTTAAATGGGTTTTATTCATACCCCTAATAGTCCATGATACTATTTTTATTGTCACTTTTTATTTTTATTAGTGCACTTAGCCCTACTTCTTATTAACACCTATGATATTTGTTTTTGGATTCCCAAATCAATCTATTTGGATTTCCTTTTGTCTTTGTTCTCATTTTGATGATCTTCCTCTCCTTTTGCAATTCCCACCAACATTTTTATCTTTAGAAATCTCTTCTATTTTTTCATATTGTTGATAGTGAGACTTATGATAAAGATTTATGTTACCATAGAGAATCTAAAATGCAAGGAATAACCTCAAAAACCCTTTTTTATGCTGTCCCAAAATATCTAAAGTACAAGGATAATCCTCCACAAAAATTACTTCTTAAATTGCCCTAGAAACCATAAATTTCCATGGATATCCTCCATATGTATTTATTTACTAAGATACTCTTGAAAATTTAAACTGCAATAGATACATTGTACTACTTTCATCTTTCTTGAAAGAAGAGGATTTTAAACTAAGGAAAACAAAAATGATTTACCGAAATTCACTTTGATCTCTTTTGCTTCATTTGATTTAAAATTTGCCTCACCATCTTCCTTTGCACCTTTAACTCCTAAATTTGAACTTGCACATTGTACTTCCTCATCCCTTATGTCAATTTTCTTCTAATGGTTGATTTAAGTAAAATGTAATGGCCTTCACCATTTGATGATGCATAAGGGTTTTTTCTACCATTTTCTTAGGAGTGGAAAATCTTTGATTTGATCCAACTTCTACTATGATATGATTTCCTTACTTCATATTGAAGTTTTTTCTCATGCTCTAAATTTTCCATCTCTTTCTCCATCACTTTCACTTTGCAATATCTTGTCATGTTTCTAGTCTCATGATATTATGCAACATCAGAATACAATATTTTTATAATTTACTTGTTGATCCCATTCTCTTGATTTAAATTCAATCACTATGCACTATAGTAAAGGTTTTGAAATATATATATATATATATATATATATATATATATATATATATATATATATATATATATATATATATATTTCATTGTAGGTCCCGTAAGAGAGAGAGCAAATAATATATTGAATCATTAACCTAATCAATACAATAGTCTATGTTTAAATAATAGACTAATAACCAATAGTGTAGAGAATCTCGCTAACTACCCTCTAACAATAGAATAGGGAGGGAGTTGCGTGATGCTAACCACTAACCTAGGTAGAGAGTTCTAACCATAACACTAACCTAAATATCTGACATAGGATATTTAGGTACTTACCTAGTTTAACCATGAGGTAAAATATCTCATGGTAATTACATAGAAAAGTAAATGTAATAACCCCACGTAGTGTAATGCAATACACTACCTTATTTTACCCTAACATCCCCCCTTTATTACATTACTTTGATATACAAAGTTTGCTCCGAAATAGTTGAAATTTGACACGTCCAAGTGCCTTTGTAAAAATATCTGCAACTTGTTCATCGGTGGGAATGTGTTGGAGCTTGATTCTGTGCTTAGGAACTTCATCACGAATGAAATGACAATCTGTATCAATATGCTTAGTTCGTTCATGATGCATTGGATTCTTGACCAAGTTCAAAACACCTGAGTTGTCACAAAACATGTGAATGGGAAGTTTCTTTGGTAGGCCCATGGTAGCCAAGATGCGACTTAGCCATATCGCTTCACACACAGCTCCACGTGCAGCGCGATATTCTGCCTCAGTTGAAGATAAAGCAACCACCTGTTGCTTTTTACTATGCCATGAGACAGGACCAGATCCAAGATGAAAAACATAGCCTGATGTTGATTTTCTGTCATCTATGGATCCAGCATAATCAAAGTCAGTGTAACTCTGTAAGAAGAATGAGTTATTCTTCTTATACTCTAGACCATAATCGGCACTACCCTGAATGTAGTGTAGGACTCTCTTAGCTGCTTTCCAATGGGAGACCTTTGGTTCTTGCATGAACCGTGAGAGATAGTTTACAACATAAGTAATATCTGGTCTAGTATTAGTCAGATAGATGAGGCTTCCAATCATCTGTCTATAAAGTGTTCCATCTACCTGTGGTGAGTCTTCATATCGTGATAACTGTAGCCCTGATTCCATCGGTGTTGCTTTGGGTTTACAATCAGTCATACGATATTTTTCTACTAAAGTCTTGGCATACTTTGTCTGAGTCACCCTAAGATGATTCTCTTTCTGTTCTATCTCAAGGCCAAGACAGTAGTGGAGAAGTCCTAGATCTGTCATATCAAATGACTCTTTCAAGTCATCTTTCACGGCGTTAATCAAGTTCTCTGAATTGCCAGTGATGATCAGATCATCTACATATAACACAAGAATCACTATCTCAGAACCTGTGTTCTTGATATAGAGATTTGCGTCAGATGGACTTCTCTTAAATCCATGCTGCAGTAGGTGACTATCCATTTTTATGTACCATGCTCTTGGGGCTTGTTTTAGCCCATATAATGATTTGACCAATTTGCAAACATGTTGCTCATGGCCTACCTCTGTAAATCCAGGAGGTTGAGTCATGTACACCTCTTCTTTTAAGTCACCATTAATAAAGGTGCTCTTTACATCCATCTGATGTAATTTCCATCCGAACTGTGCTGCCATAGCACAAAGCACTCGAATGGTGGTCATCCTTGTTGTAGGAGCAAAGGTTTCCTCATAGTCAAGCCCTTCCTTTTGAGCATAGCCCTTCACCACAAGATGGGCTTTATGCTTATCTATAGTGCCATCTGCCTTATATTTTACTTTGTAAACCCATTTGCAGCCTATGGGTTTCTTTCCTTTAGGCAAATCCACTAGCTTCCATGTTTTATTCTTTATGAGGGAGTTATATTCTGCATCCATAGCTGCCTTCCATTGAGGCAGTCTAAGTGCTTCATCAACTGTAGAAGGTTCATTCTCATCACATGCTGACAAGTAAACCCTCTCCTCATCTATTTCCATCTCATCTTCCCTTGGTAACTCTCTATCAACAGAAAGATCTTGAAAATCTGCACAAAGATCATCAACTGAAGTGGATGCTTCATTCTTTTCTTTCTATGTCATGCTTCTTGTCTTTGGACGATTGAGAGTAAGATCAGGTGGGGAAGTGAGTTTAGAGTCTTTCATTGTGCTTGTATACCATTTGGGTGGCTTTTTCTATTGTGAAGAAGGAAGTTGATGTTCCTCCTCATCATCTAGGTATATTGATGTAGTGTTGGGTGTGAAAGCTTCATCAAACACTACATCTCTACTGACATGTATCTTCTTGGTAAATGGGTCTATCAACCGATAGCCTTTTGAAAATTCATCATATCCAAGAAATACACAAGGTAGGGACTTCTCATCTAATTTCTTTCTTTTCTCCTTGGGTATATGCATAAATGCCTTACACCCAAATACCCGTAGATGAGTTATGGAGGGTTTCCTACCACTCCATGATTCTTGAGGAGTCATACCTTCAAGAGCCCTTGTGGGAGCCCTATTCAGAAGATATACTGTAGTTTGAACAGCTTCAGCCTAGTAAGTTTGCTCAAGGTTGGCCCCCTTAAGCATACATCGAACCATTTCCATAATGGACCGATTTCTTCTCTAAGCAACCCCATTGGATTGAGGAGTATAGGTTGTTGTTAACTGTCTCTTTATCCCATGTGTCTATAAAAATGAGGAAAATTCTTTTGATGTGTATTCTCCCCCTCGATCTGAACGGAGGGTCTTAATAAAGCATCCTGATTCCTTCTCAACAAGCTTTTTGAATTGTTGAAAATAGGAAAATGCTTCAGACTTCAACTGCAAGAAGAAGACCCACATTTTTCGTGAGTGATCATCGACAAACAATTGAAAATACCTTTTTCCTCCACAACTTGTAGACATGGGACCACACAAATCTGTGTGAACCAACTCCAAAGGTACCTTAGCTCGAAAAGAGCTAGGTTCAAAAGGTACTCTATGTTGCTTTCCTGATAAGCAATCAAAGCACACTGGCAAAGTAGATGAAAGAGTAGGCAGTCCTTTCACCATTTGATATTTACTCAACTCTAGTAAATATCCTGAACTCAAATGCCCAAATCTCTTATGCCATAGAGAAGTGGCCTCCTTTGTGGTTACTGCCAATGCAGTATGGGTAGAGGTAATTGCATCTAAGACAAACAAACCATGTTTGTATGAACTTGTTGCTATCTATTTTCCCTTCTGTAGTGATAAAGCAACGTTTCTTTTCTTTGTCCACTTTGAAATTGACATTCATGTTATTGTCCAGGATTTGTGGAACCGACAAGAGATTATTTTTCAATCCTGGTACATAAAGAACTTTTTGAATATTACATTCTCCATATGGAAGGGAGACAGAAACACTTCCTTCTCCCTGAACTCGATAGGTCTGATCATCGACAATGGTGACCGGTCTACCTTCTCGAGCCTCAAATGTTGCAAACCAAGATTTATCGCCAGTCATATGTTTACTAGCGCCTGAGTCTATGTACCACATAGAGTCCTTGTGGGAGGAATATGTATGTGTCATGAGCACTTTGTGTGCTCTCTCAGAATCTGAACTAGAATCTTCAGCTGCAATGTGTCCCTTTTGTTGTTTGTTCTTGTTCTTAGGTTTGCCTTGGCCCTTTTTGTTTCCTTGTTCATTGGGCGTTTTGTTCTTAAACCAACATCTTTTGGTTTCATGAGTGTCTTTGTCGCAAATCTTACAATACTGCTTCTTCTTCGAAATCTCTTTGGCTTTACCCTTTTCTTGATTAGAAGAAGAACCTTTCTGTTGATTCCACTTTTTCTTACCACCTTGTCTTTTTGAGAAAAGAGCATTGTTGGATGCCTCATCTCTTTGGAGTTGATTAGCTTCTTCTGTTTGAAGCATGTTTACCAACTCGACAAAAGTTACTGTCCTGCCAGAAACTTGTAGTGAAGTGATCAACGTTCGGTAGGAGTCAGGAAGAGCTCTCAAAATGATAGAGTTCAAGACTTGGTCTTCCACTTTCTCTCCTAAGGATTGCAGTTTTGTTTTCAATTCTACGACTCTGCAGAGGAATAGCTCTATTGTTTCTCCTGATTTCATATGTAGAGTATGAAGTTGTGTTTGGAGGTTAAGAATCGTTGATTGATTCTTTCCCTCATAGATGGTATTTAAGGCATCCCATGCTGCCTTACCAATCGTAGCTTCACTGATATGAGGTTGGATATCATCAGTAATAGCGAGCAAGATCATTAAGGATAGTTTTTTATCCTTTTTATCAAATTCTCTTTGATCTGCTCCAGGTGATTGAGGTCTAGTGACACTTCCATCCACTATTGACCACAAATCCTCTACAGTTAAGATAGCTTTCATCTTAGTCTTCCAAGCTGAATAATTTGAACCTTTGAGCAGTTGGCTCTGAGTGAGATACTTGTGTATCATGGCCATGGTTTAGGTTTCAAATTTGATAGGACTAAGATGGTTGTATCTTTGCACTATACCCTCAAAAGAGTATATGGAAGTTGTTTTCAATTCACCTCTATAAGATATTTAATGGCACCTACCTTAACACCCTGAACAAGGGATGAGAAGTTTGAGGAATTTAAGCCAAACAAGATAGAGCAAATGAAAAAGGGATTGGTTGACAGACTTGTGATTGTTCTCTCTAGGATATTTAATGGCACCTGCCTTAACACCCTTCAAGAAGGATGAGAAGTTTGGAGGAAATTAAGCCAAACAAAGAGAGTTTAATCAAGGTGTGTTTTGAATTTTGACCTTTGGAGGGGGTAAGTAAAATTGACTGTTGTTCAACCTGTGCAAAGTGTAGCACGTTTTGAGTGAAATATGGGTTTCTAAAAATGCTTCTGCCAATGTTGTTTTGTGAATGATTTAAGTGCACATTTAAAACATGAGTGTTAGTGCAAATAATCAAAACATGAAAGCAACCCACATTATTATCACTATAGGTGTCGGGTTCAACCGAAAATGCACCTAGTAAAAAGTCAATTTTAGAGAAAGGTGTCGAGTACAATCGAAATTGCACCTTTCTTACTGTTTTGTAGAATCCCCCTTGTTCTTTACAATTTTGCAAATAATAGAAGCAAAAAAAAATGACTTCTATCCCCCCTTAATGTGTTACAAAATTGAAAAATGTTTTGAGCACTCCTTTCAAGACAAGTCGACACACGACCCGCGTTTGAAAGGCTTCCAGAACTAGTCGACACACGACCCAGTTTTTGTCTTCAACAATGTCACATGTAGGAGCAAGAAAAAATGGTATTGTATCTCAAGTTTTGTCAACAAAAATAATGTTGCTATTTTATGTTTTTATGTCCCCTTTGTTGAAGGAGAGAACAAAAGCAATTTTGTTGTTGTTTTTGAAAAATTTGAGATGACCTTTGTTGCTCCCTAATTCACTTCACGGTATGTGTTTTGCAATAGAATAATAAATTCCTAAGAAAAAAAATAAATCAAAATTGTTTGAAGAAGGCCTTTGGATTTTGCAACAAAAATTGTTCCTATGTCTATTTATCTCCAAGTTGGAGAAAACACAAATTTTCTATAGAACTTTTAGTGCAAAATAATTTGGTTTAATTTTAAATATTTCTAAGTTCAATAAGGTAAAATATATGTTTTAAGATTAAATTATTTATAATCAAGAAAATTGGGGGAAAAAAAATCAATTAAAAATGCTTAAAATTGACATTTTTCTGACCAATTAATACTAAATTATAAAGAAATATCTAAAAATATATATTTAAAACTTAAAAAACATTAGAAAAATTTAAAAAAATATTTAAAAAACCAAATATTTTAAAAAACCTTTGTATGGAGGAGTCGTGTTTCGATCTGGTGACCTCGTGGCCGCTATGCGGCCGCCTTAGCCAAGCGAGCCACCGGGCTCTTCGAAACAGCAGCCTGGCCGCTATTACTTATCTCCATCGAGTTTTTGAAATTTTTTTTAAAATCTCGAGACTTTTATCCCACATGCATCCCGTAGTGGGATGCAAAGGGGTTTTTAAGGCGGAGGCCTCCCCTTTAACGTCGATTGCCTTTGGGAAATCGACCAGAGTCGCCTGCCCTTTTGGACGTCACCACGTGGTGCCAGGGGTAGGCCAATCAGTCCATCTTGGTCCTGTGGCGATGTGCCACGTGTCGGTGTCATGTTCGATCAGCATCGATCAGGTGGCGATGTGCCACATGTCGGTGTCATGTTCGATCAACATCGGTCAGGTGGTGATGTGCCACGTGTCTGTCTAGTCAGCGTCACGTCTTGTTGGCTCGTGTGCCATGTGGCATGAGTTGATTCATCCAGGGAGCACCTCGGTGCAAGCAGGTTAGGCATAAAATTGTGCCACATGTCGATCAGGGATTGGAGGGCCGCCTGCCCTCTCAGATCTTGATGTAGGGTCTAGTGTCCATGGGGAGGGGAGGGCGCTCCTGCCCTCTCTGCTCTCCCATGAGTGGGCCACATGGCTGCTTGGCCTACGTGGCTCTATGGGCCCTGGGCCGATGCAGGAGCCGAGGCTGTGATGCCTCCTTACGTCGACCATGGTCGATCAAGGAGATCTTCGACTAGGTTTGCGGGCCCTTGGCCGACGTCGATCGAGTCGGCCTGATCTGTCGGTCGAGCGCATCGACTGTTGGCCTGAGGAGGAGCACTACGGCTGCTCCGTAGGAGTGATTCCGCGTCGAGCATCGTGGCTGCTCCATGAGGGACTCTCCACGTCGAGCACCTCAGCTGCTCCATGGGAGTTCGTCTAGTAAATTTGGAATGAGCGAAGCTCGTCTTTCCCAAATCCAGCGAGTGATACCAATGTAGGTCCCGTAAGAGAGAGAGCAAAAATATATTGAATCATTAACCTAATCAATACAATAGTCTATGTTTAAATAATAGACTAATAACCAATAGTGTAGAGAATCTCGCTAACTACCCTCTAACAATAGAATAGGGAGGGAGTTGCGTGATGCTAACCACTAACCTAGGTAGAGAGTTCTAACCATAACACTAACCTAAATATCTGACATAGGATATTTAGGTACTTACCTAGTTTAACCATGAGGCAAAATATCTCATGGTAATTACATAGAAAAGTAAATGTAATAACCCCACGTAGTGTAATGCAATACACTACCTTATTTTACCCTAACAATATATATATATATATATATATATATATATATATATATATATATATATATATTAATAAGTTATATGTGGCTTCTATGTTGGAAATTTGAGTTTATTGAGTTGTTATTGATGTCAAAGGTGCAAGGCAGAAATATATTAATATCAAAAGTACATGGTCATTAATGTTCTATGAAAGCAAGGAAATGACCATAGGTTCTAAGTTTACGACTAAAAGTTTTAAATAAGGTTTGGTTGCCCAAGTTTGAAACCATGGCCAAAGAGTTATTTGATTTAAAGTTTTAAATTATTTATATTTAAATATTTTAAACTAAAGATTATAAAACATAAAGTAGGCCATTGTCGAGCACCGACATCATCAAATATTAAACACCCTATTCAATCGTCCATGTCTCATTAAAAGCATATGTCACTATATAAAAATGAAATCAAAAGTGTGAATGATAGATGTACGGTTAATACAAAAAAGAATAAAACGTAATTCGCATCCACTCAAACACGTGAAGGAGTAAAGAAGAAGATGATTTTTTACGTATTCCAAGGGCAGCAAAAAGACTAATTTGAAGCGCACCTTTTTTGTCTTACATGGGCAAATAGCCTAGGTGGAAGACAAGGTTTGCAAAGCTTTGTGTTAAGGCTTGAGGACAGATTTGAGGATAGAGTTTGGTGTCGATTTGTGAGAAGATTTGTGCTAGACCTGAGATAGAGTTAGAGCAAATTTTTACTAGATTGAGGATAGTGTTTGGTGCAGATTTAAGATAGATTTGAGAGCAAGCTTTGGAAGTGATAGATCATAGGATAGTAGTCTCTAGTGGATAGAGATCCATTAGCCAAGGTAGTGAGGACAAAGGTATTTTGAGTGACGATAGAGTTCTTCTATGTAGACAGATCCATAAGCGAGTGCAGTGGGGATAGTAGTCTTCTAGAATATCACCATCTAGAGTAGAGGAGAAAGAGTTCTCTTGTGGATAGAGATCCATGAACCAGGGTAAGGGAAAATAGTTCTCCTATGGAGTGTGATCTACGAAGCATCTAGGAAGATATATTTCTTCTATAGAGATAGATCCACGAACTAGTTGAGGATAGAGAGTTCTCCGGGGTCAAGTTCCATGAACTAGAGAAAAGGGGAAAGAGTTCTCCTATGGAGAGAGATCCACAAATCAGAGCATCAGGGGATTAGTATCTCCTTTGGACAAAGGTCCATAAACATTGTAATAGGGAAGTGATTCCCAAGAGTATTTATTTTGAAAATTTAGTAGAAATATTTTCTCTGTGGAGTAGCCCACGTTGGGTGGACCACATTAAATTGGTGTCTCTATTATGTGTGATGATTTATTCATTACTTTGATTACTTCTATTGATATTTTCATTGATAATATTGTTTGGAAAAGAAAAGTAAAATTTGTTCTTATATTGTTCACCACCCCCTCTCAGTATAAGCTTGTGTTCTTCAATTGGTATCAGAGCGGGTTCCTTCGGAAGAGCCTAACAGCTTGAAGAAATATTTACAAGAACACACATGGCAAGGAAAGGCAAAATAAGAACCATGAGATCTAAGAAAAAAGAAACACACATAGCTATGGAAGATGCTATGGTGGAAGAAGGATTTGATCTCTTTCTCAGCAAGATTGTTATTAAGAAAAGGGAAGAAGAAATTTTTGTGAGATGTGTTGAATGTGGTAAACTTGGTCACATGGCACTTTATTGTCCACAAAATGGGTATGATAGTAGTAAAGAGGAAAATAAATTTGATTTTACTCTCAACAAAATTGTTACTCAAGAAGGGGAAGTAGAATCAGAATCAAGTGAAAGAGAAGAAGTAGAACTAATAAAATTTTGTACTAAATGTAGAAAGCAAGATCACCATGTAGCTTATTATCACAGGTTTGACAATGAGGATGAAAAAGATAACAAGGATAGTCAAAACAAGTATGAAGAAGAAACTCTACTTTTGACAATAGAAGAAAAAGGAGATGCTCCTATTGAAGACCAAAGAAAAGAGAAAAATTCAAAAAATCAAGAAAAGAAAGAAAAAGAAGATTTAGAAAAAAAAAAAACCACACTTAAGGAACTTGTTGAGTTGAAAAGGGAGAACTTAGAATTAAAGGTTCAAATACAAGAGGATGAGAAAAGTAAGACAAATATTCTACAAGATCTATCTAACTTGAAAGATAAGGTTGAAAAGGCAAGGAGAGTTTAAAAAGGTATGGTTGAATAGTTAAAGGTAAAAGAGCTAGAATTTGAAAGACTTTTTTTTTATCTTGAAGAATTAAAAATGTGGAACTCAGGATTAAGAGTTCAAATGCAAGAAGATGAGAAATAAAAATCAAAGCTTCTACAATATCTCATTAACTTTGAGATTAAGGTTGAAGAGGCAAGAAAAATTGAGGGAGGTATGGCTAAAAAATTAAAGGCAAAAGATCAAGAGTGTAAAAGATTAGAGCATGAAGTATCTTCACTAAGGAAGGAAGTAAAATATTCTAAAGACAAGCTACATAGGTTTGAGAAAAATTCAAAAGCTTTGGATAACTTTACCAAAGCACAAAGAGCTTCATTTATAAAAATAACACTAGGCAATGAATAAAATATAGAAGTACAGAAAGGGGAATCAAACTCAAAAGAAAATAAAATCTCAAAGGGAATCAAAAGAAGTGACTGAGGAAGAACCTGAGACTTACATTGATGTGTTGAGAAGTGACAACATCAAATAGGAAGGAAACAATGCACAAACAAGGTACAGGGATCATCACAAAAGTACTAAGAGACTAGTGGGTCCAAGGCAAGATTCTTCAAAGGTTTTTGCTTCTCATGTAACAGGTTTGGTCACAAGACTATGCAGTGCAGAGCTCATGAAAAGAAGGAATATGGTTTGAATAAAAGAAATTTCAGAGATGGGCATCTCTTTCAAGGGTATTGCTACTCTTGTAATCATTTTGATCATAAAGCAATTCATTGCAGGGTTCATGACAAGAATGGGTATGGCTTCACCAAGAGGAACTTCAAGATATTTGCACCTCCTAGGAACCACAACATCAAGTGTTTCAATTGCAATAATGTTGGGCATACAACAAGGTGGTGTAGAACAAAATTTCCAGAACTTCCAAGGACATGCAAGAAAGAGGATTCTCAAAAGATTCAAAAAGGTATGACTTCAAAGGTATGGAAAGAGAAAGCTGACAAAGAAAAAGGGTATTGCATGCTAGGATTAAAGATACTCCCACCCCAAAATTAAACACCTCAAGGAGAGGAGGTAGGGAGGGGGCTGAGCTAAAAGTCATAAATTTAGCCCTAAAGGTATCCCTTCGCCATTGATGTCAAAGGGGGAGATATTTGAGTTAGGGGAAGAGCATTCTGTTCGGGGAAGCAACTTCTCAGGAGGAGCATTTTTGGTATCCAGTTGCACTAAAAGAATATTTTTTAGTAAGGGTTGACATCAATGACAAAGGGGGAGATTGTTGGAAATTTGAGTTTATTGAGTTGTCATTGATGTCAAAGGTGCTAGGCAGAAATATATTAATATCAAAGGTGCATGGTCATTAATGTTCTATGAAAGCAAGGAAAGGACCATGGATTCTAAGTTGATAATTAAAAGGTTTAAAGAAGGTTTGGTTGCCCAAGTTTGAAACCATGGCCAAAGAGTTATTTGATTTAAAGTTTTAAATTATTTAATATTTAAATTATTTAATATTTAAATTATTTATATTTAAATAATTTAAAATTAAATATTTTAATATTTTAAATTAAATATTATAAAACATAAAGTGGGTCATTGTCAACCGTCGACGTCGTCAAATTATTAAACACCCTATTCAACCGTCAACGTCTCATTAAAAGCATATGGCATATAAAAAGGAAATCAAAAGTGTGAATGATAGATGTGCGGTTAATACAAAAAAAGAATAAAATGTAATTCACATCCGCTCGAACACGTGAAGGAGCAAAGAAGAAGACAAGTTTATTCCAAGGGCAACGAAAAGATTAAAATGAAGTACACCTCCTTTTTTTTCTTTTTTTCTTTTTTTTTTTTTCGTCTTACATGGGCAAATAGCCTATGTGGAAGACAAGGTTCGCAAAGCATACAGCAGTCAAGAAGATTAAGTTTTCGAATCACGGTGCAAATTTTTTGGCTAGGAAGACGCATCGATTTTTAGTGGAGTAATAGGAATGCATGCTTCTCGATATTTGCATGAGTGGCAACGCGGGTTCAAGGCACGATGATTACGCTTGAAGCAATATAACAATTTTTATAAGGTATGTGCCTTTGAGTAATATTTGATTATTTTTAAAAGTTTGTTGTGTGGTTTTGAATAAGGGGTAGTATATTGAGATTTATGATAGAGGGAGTTATAAGGTATGAAAAATCATAATTTTTGTAATTGGTTTTGTTGGGAGTTATAAGGCTTTAATTTTATTGTTTTGTGAAAAATAAAAAGAAAAATTAGGAGTAATAAGGGTTTTTGTGATTTGATATATGTTGAATATTATTTTGATAAAGAAGGAGATTATAAGGTAAACAAAAAACTTTATTTTTGATATATATTGAATATTATTTTGAAAGTGAAGGAGTGATAAGGTGTATGTGTGACTTGATATTTTATTGTATTTTTTGTATGGTGGAATATTTGTTGAGGTAAATATTCTTGTGAAAAAATTGAGATAGATTGTTGTTATGTAACCTGGAATTGGCAAAAAGAATTGGTTATGAGTAAAACAGGTTTTGAAAATATATCTCCATCAAAGAAAAAAGGTATGGGCACATCATCTTTTGTTTGAAATATTGGAATGAATGTTGTGAAATACAAGGTGGAGTGAAAATGATTGTTTGATAAGCATTGTTGGAAATATTGAGTGAATTTTTATATGCATGATTGGTGAACATTTAGAGAACATTTGAGATAGAGGTTGAATATTATTGGAGTTAGGGTTTGAGACCCATATTGTGTGTTTTTGGGAGTAGTGTGAAATACTTGGCTAGATTTTGTGAGCAATTTGTGTTTCATTGGTTGAATGATTGAGTAAAATTCTTGAGTATTGATTTTAAGTGATATTGAAAGTGAATGTGCAAACATTAGAAATCAGATTTTTGAAAGTGGCAGACTTAATGACTGAGTAGAACATACTAAGTTCTTGATAGATAACATCATTCTCTGTATGTTCCATAGGTTAAAAGAATTATGAATAGAATATGTCTAAATTGCTTCAAGTTAAAGGAATTACTTTGAATATTAGACAAAGCAATTGATAGCATTATGTGCAAGATTTGAGATTGATTGAGCATATCTTATGAGCTATTTTGAGCATGTGTTTGAGCAGATTTGAGTAAGCTTTTGTGAAAGCTTAAGGACAGAGTTGTGTAAGCTTTTGTGAAAGCTTAAGGACAGTATTGAGCAAGCTTTTGTGAAAGCTTGTAGGTAGATTTGAGGTAAGTATTTGTGAATACTTGAGAGCATATTGAGCAAGTTATTGAGAGGACTTGAAGGCATATTTGAGGTAAGTCTTGGTGAAGACTTATAGGCATATTTGAGGTAAGTCTTGGTGAAGACTTGTAGGTAGATTTGAGCAAGTCTTGGTGAAGACTTGAGATAGCATTGAGAGCAGAGTTGATTGATTGATTTGTTCAAGATTTGTGTTAAGGCTTGGGGCAAATCTAAGCATATTTGATTTGTGATTAGATCAAGCTTTATGTAAAGGCTTGAGGACAGATTTGAGGATAGAGTTTGGTGCATATTTGTGAGAAGATTTGTGCTAGACCTAAGACAGAGTTAGAGTATATTTTTACTAGATCGAGGATAGTGTTTGGTGTAGATTTAAGATAGAGTTGAGAGTAAGCTTTGGAGGTGACAGAGCAGAGGATAGTAGTCTCTAGTGGATAGAGATCCATTAGCCAGGGCAACGAGTACAGAGGTCTTCTAAGTGAGGACAAAGGTCTTATGTGGAGAGATATCCACAAGCAAGTGCTGTGGGGTAGAATTTTTCTAGAAGATCACCAGCTAGAGCAAAGGATAAAGAGTTCTCATGTGGATAGAGATCTATGAACCAGAGCAATGGAAAAGAGTTCTCCTATGGAGTGTGATCCACGAAGCATCTAGGAAGATAGATTTCTTCTATGGAGAAATATCCATGAACTAGTTGAGGAGAAAGAGTTCTTCTGGGTCAAGTTCCATGAACTAGAGAAAAGGAGAAAGAGTTATCCTATGGAGAGAGATCCACAAATCAGATCATTAGGGGATTGGTTTCTCCTTTGGACAAGGTTCCATAAACATTGTAATAGGGAAGTGATTCCCAAGAGGATTTGTTGAGAAAATTTAGTAGAAATATTTTCTCTGTGGAGTAGCCCACATTGGGTGAACCACGTTAAATTGGTGTCTCTATTGTGTGTGATGATTTATGTATTGCTTTTATTATTACTATTGATATTGCCATTGATAATATTGGATAATATTATTTGGGAAAGAAAATTAAAAGTTGATCTTATAATGTTCACCCCCTATCAGTATAAGCTTGTGTTCTCAATTCTATTAGGGGTTGCTCTTATCAAAATACCAAAATATTATATTTGTTGTTATGTCAATTAAACTATATCCGCCATGCATTTTTAACATGATTTTTTCATTTCTTTTTCTATTAAATAAAATTTTCAACATCTGTGAAGTGTTATGTTTCTACAATCAACTCTTTGACAATATTTTGATTAAGAGATAAAATCTTACTTGACCAGTTGCCTTCTAAAGTTTAAATTTTACCAAGATGAATATCAACACCATAATTGGCTAAATTGTCTACTACTTAATTTCCTTCTCTATAAATATGCTCACAATTCCAAGATATTACCTCTAGTAATAGGTGATGGACATCAACATTAATGTTGTTTTTTATCTAGTCTCCACATACATTTTTGTTAATAGCATTGATGATAATATGTGAATCCCCCTCAATATAAATATATTTCCATCCCTTTTCTATTGTAATTACGTTGATAGGCGTCCTACAATGGTAGCCAGGAAGGTCAGCCACGTCGTAAACAATATTAATATTTTATTAAAAAAGTCGACATTAAGAAAATTATCCGTCGACATTAAGGGTTACGGTGGATTTAAAATATTTAAAAAATATTTAAACTATTTAAACTAAAATATTATATCTATCACACCCCCAAGAAATGAGATAGGTGCCTCGAGATTGATAACTCTCGACGTTTATAGATATATATATTTTATATATCTAAGCTATTTTTAACCCTTGTGAGAAGTGTCCTATCCTTTGCATAGTTTTTAGTTGAAGATCCATATGATTTTAAGAAAGTGAGGATAATTTTGCCTTCACTATTTCTAAAAACACCACCTCTAAAAACTTTTCTCATATTTACTTTAAAAGAACCAACAAAATTAATTTTGATAAACCCAATTTCTAGACATTTCCATTTTATCCTAGATCGAAGTAGGTCCTTTGTTTTAATTCCATTATCGTAGATGACTCTTCCATGTATTTTCAAATCCTATGGACAAGTTATTAGCACTTCTTTTTCTGCACTTGATACTTCCCATGATGAACACCATATTTGTAGAGATTCCTTAAGAGGTAATAATACATTTCCAAACTTGGGCATGATTTTGATATTTATCTATAAAAAATCTATTATACCTTTCAATCCATAAGTTCCAAAAAATAATGATAGATTCAATCCTCCATAGAATACATAATGCTTTAGCTTTAAAATAATCGATCTAACATATCATACTCTTTCAATTTTAATGGAACTACCCAGTATAATTTCATATTTTTATAAAAGTAACCTCAAATGATGTGAGCAAAGGGTTAATGAAGTAAAGGATTTTATGTTTCTAAATCCTTCTCATACAAGGCACATCTAAAAGGTCCATAATATCCTCTTCCTTGTAGACTCTCTCCTATAAGAATTTTATTTTGAACTGCTAAACAAAGGAATGTTGAGGCCTTAGGGAGAGCCTCTAATAACCAAACATTCTTCCAAGGAAATATTTGGGAAGGAAAATTTGATTGCTTTAAATCCTCAAATCCCAACTTGACCGAGTATCCACTAGCCTTTGATAAATTATAAAACAACTCATCCTTTCATGTAAAAATTGAAAAATAAAACTCTTGAAGCATATTTTAAAGCTCATCTACAATTTGTTTGAGTTTCTCTCCTTCAACCAGGTTACTAAAAAAATCCATGATCTAGAGTTGTTGCTCATATTAATATAGTCTTTGACCTTTGGACCTTTATATGTTAGGTATGCTTGAGCCAATGGTTGCCATTTTGAGTTAGATATCAGAGGATAAGGCTTCAACCAAGCATCAAATCAAAAACTTGCATAATTCGCCTCATTGATTGACCATCTAATATGTTTATTTATCAATTTCAAACTATATGATATGAAGTTCCATGTTGATGATCCTTTGGGTAGGGTTATTTTCCTAAATAATTTCATTGTATCAAGAGAACTATATATATATATATATATATATATATATATATATATATATATATATATATATATATATATATATATATATATATATATATATATATATTGGTAAGTTAATTGATATTATATTATATCAAGAAATATGAAGGCTCTCAAATACCTTTTACATCAATAGGGAACAACAGACATCAACCTAAGCCCAAGAGAAAGTATAAAAAACCCTCAAAAAATTAGGTAAATATTCACCTATTACATCGACAGAAAACACTACAACGAACACAAAGACAAGGACCCATCCTTCAAGACTACAAGATGAAAGTCAAACTCAAGAAAAACAAATAAGCCCGTTGGGCACTACCCAAAATAAATAGCAGGAACATTTGAGCAATAATCTACTAATCAGGACTACCCATGACCTCCTTCTGTTCATCCACCTTTTTACTAGAAACTTCTAAATTCTTCTCAGCTCCTCCCAAAGTCTGAGAATTCTAGGAAGAAGTGAGTAATTTTCTGAATTGCTTCCAATGCAGCAAGTTTTTCCCACCCTATCACATTCGGTGATGGTTCCAAGACTTTTGGCTTTTTCAAAAATGATGATTCCCAGCATTGTCATATTTCATATCTCGGTCCTAGAGAAAATATTACCAATATTCAAATTAACATCTCTAAAAATATTTTGGTGCCAATGATCTTTCCACATGCCATAGGGTTCGCTTGAATTGGAAAGAGTGAGACCTCCATTTGCGTTGTTGATGTCCCCACTATATCTGCAAAAAACATCCTTTGATTTGTTCCTAAACTTTCTATTTGAGACGTTAGTAGGCTTTGGGAATGAACTAGCACTCTTGGCTATTGAAAAATCACAAATTTTTTGGAGAAACGGATAGATCATGTGGCAATGGACATAGATACCAGATATGCTAGGGGTTATGTGACAGGGCACCCACCTATTATGGAAATGATGTAGATTAATGTTCGTGATATGAATGGGTTCAAAACAAGTCCATATGATCATGAGACAACCATCCAATTGATAGTTCCATAAAGAGAAGGGGTCATGAAAATGATGGAATTTGTTATTCAAAAGGATGGGCTAGAAAACCAAGACCTCAAAGACTTTTTGAAATTTGGCACCTATTGTCCTACTAGGACCTTTTGAAACTTCAACACTCTTACACATAGTGAGGAAACTTATAAAAAAGATAGTAACCCAGCTAATCAATGTCAATTTTTTAATAGTGGCCAATGTACGTACCTCCTGTGGTAGTGTGTCTGTCCAAGTCAACAAACCTAGACCATCAACCCCACCAGTTTATCTGCTACCTTATTTGCTTCTCTGAAAGCATGTTGGAAGATAACTTCCTGCTAGTGAGTAGCAAGTTTCTTGGCCTCTTCAATGTAGCTTCTAACTTTCCAAGATGATCTTTTGGATCTTTTCATGTAATTAATGATATTGAGAGAATCCCCTTCAATGATGATTCTGCCTGGGATATGTTTGATTAATGTAATACATATCCATAATGTCTTTGCTTCAGCCATATGATTGGACTATTCACCAAGGTATTCAGCAAATGCTAAAATCAAGTTTCCTTTATGATCTCTGATTATGCCTCTTACTCCTGCTTTGCCTGGATTGTCTTTTGCTGCTCCATAAAAATTCAATTTGACCCATCCCTAGGGTGGGGGACACCATTTAATGTTGCTTATGGGATTGGGTTGAGAACCTATATATTTTTGAAGTAACATTTTTACCCAATTATTTCCTTGACCTCTGAATAATCTCCACCCAAGCTTTACCCCTAATGCCAAATTCATAAGTTTGCAATTCTGCAAGCTTGCTCCAATATTCTTTCCTTTGCAAAGCCTATCCTATTACAAAGAGGAAACCTAAATTTTTTCTCACAAATTTTCTATAGAAAATCTCTGAACTTTATTAATTTATGATGTTATACCTACTGGCAATCTTGAAAGTGGCATCATATAAATAGGAATGGATTGCAATGTGGTCTTTATAAATTAAAGCCTTCCTACCATGGTTAAAAACTTACCTTTCCAACCTACCAAAAAAGCTTTCATTCTATCCAAAAAAAAATCCAAAGCTCCTTTTTGTTTCCTTTATAAGACAAAGGAATACCCAAATAGGTTGATGGAAATTTTTCAATTTTAAATCCAAAAAATTCAAAATAATTTGTTGTAAATCTAGGGTAGTATTAATAAAATCCTAGATTTTGCAATATTAACCAACTCTCAAGTAGCCTTCTCATAGCATGATAGTATTGATTTAAAATGCATTACCTCATTGATTGAGGGATGGTCCAAAATAAAAATATCATCAAAAAATTAGAGATGAGATTCAAAGGGACCATTTTTTACAACTTGAATACCTTTTATTTTTCCTTCCATTTTTACCTTTGATAAAGCTCTCCCTAATACTTCCACAAGAATAATGAATATATAAGGATATAGTGGATCACCTTCATGAATTCTTAAAGTAACTAGTAGGAGAACCATTGATCAAAATAGAAAATTTTACAATGCTCTAACAACATTTAATCCATTCACACCAACTATGATCAAAGTCAAACTTTCTAAGAATAGCATGTATAAAATTCTAAGAAACCCTATCACATATTTTTTCATATCTAATTTCATAATCATACATAGCCTATACATGGAATGAAGAGAATGTATGTCATGTTATGCAATAATTGTACCATCAAGAAATTGTTTACCACAAACAAAACCACTTTGTTCCTCTGAGATAACACAACCTAGAATGCCCTTCAACATATTTGCCATAATTTTTGAAATTATCTTATAAATCATATTACAAAGGCTTATTTGATGAAAATTATCAAAATATTTTCTCGTCGGGGTTATATATAGCTACGAGTTATCGTTAATTCACAAATATCAAGAATTTGAAATTTTAAAATTGGAAAATATGGGGACCCTTGATAGGGGTCCATTCACCCAAAATTTCTAGGTGTAAATTTTTTTTGGTTGGCTCACCTTGCTTTGATAATAATTTCATAATTTTTATTTTAAATCACCAACATTACCATCTTAATTATCAAGCTTTTTACCTTGAAATTATTAAAACAAATTATATATACCATCAAATTCTCCTCTTATACCACCAGTATATATACCTAACACAATAGTGATTCTCCTTTTAAAATAACATGTAGCAACAAAAAATGACCTGTAGTAGTGAAAAATAATAGGTTGACAACAGAGATGATCAACAACAATGAGAAGTAGAGACGATCAATTGATATTGAAGAGGTGACTGAAAACAAGGAAGAGCAAGGATGATCAATTGATAAAATAGATGATCAATAGTAATTCAAAGCAAACAGGATTGACCAAAAGAAGAGGTGATCGACAACAAGGAAGAGTAGGGACGATCGGCTAATAATAGATATGGCCAACAACAATCAGAAGCAGAGACGATCGACTGATACAAGAGGTGATCGATAATAGGAAATAGTAGAGATGATCGACTAATAGAAGAGGCAATCGATAGCAAGGAAGAGCAGAGACGATTGACTGACAATAAATATGGTTGATAGTAGTGAGAAGCAGAGATTATTGACTGATAGATGAGGTGACTAATAGTAGGTAAGAGTAGGGATGATCAGGTAACAATAGAGACGATCGATAGCATTGAGAGAGATAATCAGTTGATACAAGAGGTGATCGACAACAAGAACATGATGATTGATTGATAGAAGAGACGATTGACAACAGGAAGAATAGAGATGATTGATTGAAAATAGAGACAATTGACAACAATAATAAATGAAGACGATAGGTAGTAGAGAGCAAATATAAGCGATAATTTTACTTATACCAATTATAGAATTCTCATCCTTTTTTTAACATCATGTTTATTTTCTAGCATGAAATATTTTTTTAAATACAGGTACAATGGCATCTACTTGCAATGGAAAGAAGAGAAGTAAATCTTCTATTAAAAAGAGTATCCTAAAATACTTTAGCCATATTTCAAAATCGAGTGAGCCATCGACATCTGCACAAATTCAAGGTACATACCTATTTTACCTACTAAAAAGTTAATTTTGTGAGTTATTTAAAAATTATATAGAACACCTTTGTATAAAAAAACTCTATTGACCATGATATGCCTCCACTTGAAGATATTCCTGAATATGAAATGTCCTTACATGAAATTTTTTTATTAACAATGAGATGCAATAACCACTTGAAGAGATTCCTGAAATTGGCATGCTAACCGAAAGAGAAAACGCTCCTTCTAGTACAATCCCAACTTTTAGGGAATCTTTTACTGAAAAACCTAAACATAGAAAGTTAACCAGGTGGACCATTAGAAGAACATTTTAGCTTGAATGGTTATCAACATATCCATTTATTGAGTCGGTGCAGCTAGATAATAGTAATGAAATACCAACAAAATGTAGATGCATGATTTGTAGTTGGAAACTAGGAAATGATCATAATATGTAACTTAATTTAGATACAATAGAAAAACATTGTGAAAATTTTTATGTAATAGTAAAAAACAGTGATGAAACAATTAAAAAGCAATTAGTTGGAAGGATGCATTAGAGTGTGTACATTTCAAATATGCACAATAATATGAAAAATAAATAAAACAACAACAAAATCTTGTTGAAAAGGATGGAACGATTCAAGCCCAATTTTAAAAAATTCATAAGATCACTTTAGCTTCAAAAAATGCAGCTTGCTATTGTATATACTATTCTTATTTTAAATATCTATTTCAACTAGCTAATGTGCATAACATTCCCAATGCCCATTAATCAAATTGAAGTGGTTGAATGATAAAATATCTCTCATTGGTTGAGAAGGAGAACATTAGAGAAAAAGTAAAACATGCCAAATTCATTTCATTTTTAGTTGATGAGGTAATTGTTATTGACAACACATATTGGATTTGCATGCATGTTTACATATTGCAAAATCATTTAAGACAACCTCATTTACTAACACTACATAAGATGGTGAAAATTGTTATGAAAAAAACCTTTACAATGTTGTTCTAATAGTTTAAAGGATATTGCAGGAATGAATGATATATAAATAGCCACTAATTTAATGTGTTGGAGTTGATTGTGCTGCTACAATGCAATGACACAATAATGGTCTTTGTGTTTGACTTCAAACATCAATTGCCCTATATTTTATCCCCATTCATTACATGGCTCATAGAATGAATCTTGCATACATAATTGTGAACACATTTGAAAATATTACAATAGTGGAAGAACTTTTCTATGAAATAAATGTTTATTTTTTGTGCTTCAATAGTTTGCACTAGGAGTTACTAAAGGTAGAAAAATATATATATATATATATAGATACTAAGAGGATTTCATTGTTTCAACCTACATATAGAGTTTTTAAATAATATCAATCCTTGGTAAGGTTTATGTATGTAAATCATAGGGCAGTTGATAAGGCAAAGGATTTGCTATACCGTATGACTGACTTGGAAACACTTATCATATTATGTGGTATTATTCCAATGTTGTAAGACATGAATACATTGATTAAAATTGCACAACAAAAATTCATTTATATTATCGATTTCATCAGGATGAGAAAACAAATATGTATGTATCTTGATAGGTTGTACTTGTTTGGATAAAGTTTTATGGGTCCCTTATTTGAGAGTTGGAGAACTTTAACAAATGTCAATGATCCAAAAATATTTTTGAAGTTCAATGTCAATTATCATCTTTTTATTAATGTTCACAGAAAGGAGATACTTTTATGTTGTTTGAAAATCGATTGTATATAGTTACATCTGATGTTGAACAAATGCCCATAACAAACAACATGTTTGATTTAGTTGTACATAATACAAATAATAAATTGATAAAAATAGTAAAAACCTTGATAAGAGAAATAAGATATTGTTTTCAAATTGCTTGAGGCCATGGGTGTGGTTAACCCCATATTCTAGGATCCTTGTACTAACTACAATAATATAAGTGAGTTTTTTATCAAATACATGGGTACTCTTGTTAAACATTTCAATAAATAGCTTTTTACAAAACAATTAGGCCATTTTGGACTGACAATGGTTAATCAGATTTTGTGATTGACTAACCCTCATGAGCCAGGTTATATTACACGTTTATGGAATAAATTGTATCATGGTAGTGTCTTAGAAGAGACGATCATTGAATATTTTCATTTATATGAATTATGTCAAATAATGATTTTGGGATCTATGAAAGATGAAAGGGTTTTTAGTGCATTATATTTTGTTTGAGAATATGTGTCATCTTATAAGTTGAAAAATATCCTTATGATAAAGTTTTGGCATATTAAAAATCTCTAGAAAATAGAAGAGATATCACTAATACTCATGATAATGAAGATAATGGTACTTGTAGTGATCAAATTATAGAGACACGAAGATCAACTATGCATACATATTATTTTGGACAATCTGAGAAGTGTTTGTTTCAACTTCCTCCGTTGTGATAATTTTTAAGATTTTTAAATTTGGATATATTTCATAGTATTTGTTATCAGTTGTCTATTGGATTTTAAAAATTGGCTTTTTGGTTTACTAAAACTATGAAATCTATATTTGATATCATAGACTTATTATAGGATTATATATATTTTTTCATAAAATTTTATGTTTGATATCATAGCATTGTTATTGGATTATTTGTCTATATTCAAAAAAATTATGTTTTATATCATAGTTGTTAGCTTTTGATGTTGTATGCAATGGGAGATAGCAATCACAAGATGCAAAAATAATAATATGAAAGAAGTAAATCTGCAAGATGACTGAAATATACCATAAATATAAATTATGGATATGAATATAATGTAGCTGTGGAAAAAATGAACACTCCATGAGTAATGATATTGGACTACATTGCACCCATCTCCAATATAGGTGACTTTATCTATGCACTATGAGATGCTCTATGTGATCCTATATGATGATTTATAACTATGACAATAAGGCCATTATATAGGAAGATAGGTTCCTTGGCCAACACTCTATCTAGATGTGCAAGGGATAACTTGCACTTGTATAACTTGCATATTGACACTTGTGCATTTATTCCATTGCATGAAGAAACTAAGTAACTTCCCCCTAAAGTAATCTAATGTCCTAAGTATGTACCTTGGTAGATACAATTACATGACCCAAATGATGTAATATGATCTATTTCTAACACCCCCCTGTATTACATGTTGGCAATTTGAGTTATTTTATGTTGTCATTGATGTCACATGAATCATTGATGTCATATGGATCACATTGAGTTTTGGTGGGCAAATGATATTTTGGAAAGCATGGATAAATTTAGGGTTTTTGTGAAAACCAAGGCACGCAAAATAAAAGGTTTTATTTAAAACCATGGATGGCATATTTGAAATGGATTTTTCTTAAAACCCAAGTTGGTCTTTCGTTTCGTCGAAAAATGTGCCTTGGTGATGGAGATATTTAATTTTAAATATTTAGTTTAAATTTTAATTATTTAAAATTTTAATTTTAATTTTAAAATTAAAATTAAAATTAGTGCCGACGTCTAAAGAAAAAGGGAAAATCACTAATGCACCGACGTCATCGAAAATGAGGAGAAGACTATATAAAGGGGGATCCCAAGGTTCATTTGAAATTAATCCTTGTTCGTGTTAATCGTTGGCTAGCATCCAAAGAGAGCTCATGCAAAAATCATTTTGAAAAGGGAGACAGCGAATAAATCCAAGGTTTATCGAAATCCCAAGACATTGTGGACAGAGTGGCGCATTGGAAATTGGATTTTTGTTAAGGTGTGTGGCAATGCTTTACGTCAAGGCTTGAATCTCCTTGACTGCTTTCGAAGGCATTGGAAGGAAAGCGCTTGAAGCACTTTTGGTTTGCGTGGAAGGGAGGAAGAACTTAAGACACGTCGTGCCTTTTCCTTTTGAACAAGCGGCTAGCTCGTGTGGAAACCTTAGCCACAGCTAAGGCGCTTAGGGTGTGTGCAAGTTGGGGGTTTGAATCCCCTTGAGGAGTTAATTACGTTTTGCTCTAATTAATTTTGTTGATGCCCTAGGATAGGAGTTATAAGGTGGTTAAGGAATAATTAAAGTTTTTAATTAAACTTTATTTTTATAAGGGCTATGATTATTATTTCAGAGGTGGATGAGTTGTTGATTTATTTTGATATTCATGAAATTGAAAATTAAGATTTAGGAGAAATAAGGAGTTGTTATAAAATATTTTTGAGAGCCTTATTGATTATTATTTTTGATAAGGGTTTTTATTAAAAAGGACTTTGGTGGATGTGTTTATTAAGTTGGAGTAAAAAGGTGTAAATTGAGTTATGCTTATCTTGTGATTATTATTTGAAGTCCACTAACCCTTATTGAGATTGGAAAGGAAAGTTGTGTTTAGTGTGGCAGATTTTAAGGACATCTTCTCGAAATCAAAAAGGGTATGGGCACATTCTCCTATTGATTGTTTATGGTGGTTGATTTCTGAAATATCATTGGAGTGAAAAGGATTGATTGTGGTTTCCTTTTCGAAAGTGGTTGGTTGAATGCTTCAAGGTTTTCTGGTTTGATAATTGTGTTTAAACCTTTTTTTATAAGCATAGTTGTTTAAGTCCATTGGTTGTGAAAAGAACTTGAAAAAAAACATGAGTATCATTGTTATGTGATATTTGTGGTTGAGCATTATTGGAAACATTTGAGTTGGTTGATACATGCTTGGACTAGGGTTTTTGTGAGAAAGAGTAGTCTCTTGTGGTGATTGGTTGAGTTGAGTTGATTGAGCCTAGTCAAGTGATTGTGTGAGGTGATTGGTCAAGTTCCATGAAACAAACTATTCCATAATTCTAATTTGAGTTGAGTTGAGATTAGAACATATTGAGTCTCTAACAATTCTCTTTATGCTTCTATGAGTTGACTTGAGTTGACTTGAGATTGATTTAATTTGAGTTGATTTGAGAGTGAGAATAGAACATATTGAGTCTCTAACAATTATCTTTATGCTTCTATGAGTTTATTTGAGTTGAGTTGAATTGAGATCATTGTGGATCATTGTTGTCATCCATTGAAGAGTACATTGACATTCATTGTTGAGTTCATCTTTGAGCTTTGCCTTGATAGATTTGTGGATGAGATTTGAGTGCTACTTGAGCATGATTGATTGAGCCTTTGAGAAGGCCTTTGTGGATAATTTTGGGACAGCTTTGTGGACATATTTGTGGATAGTTTTGGGATAGCTTTGTGGATATTTTTGGGACAGCTTTGTGGAAATTTTTGGGACAGCTTTGCGGATATTTTTGGGACAGCTTTGTGGATATTTTTGGATAGCTTTGTGGACAGTTTTAGGACAGATTTGTGGACAGATTTGAGCAAGTTCTTGGTGAGCTTGCTAGAGCATATTTGGGCAAGTTCTTGGTGAGCTTGCTAGAGAATATTTGGACAAGTTCTTGGTGAGCTTGTTAGAGCATATTTGGGCAAGTTCTTGGTGAGCTTGCTAGAGCAGATTTGGGCAAGTTCTTGGTGAGCTTGCTAGAGCAGTTTTGGACAAGTTTTGTTTGAGCTTGTTATTCAATTTTGGACAAGTTCTGTGTGAGCTTGTTATTCATTTTTGGACAAGTTCTGTGTGAGCTTGTTATTCAGTTTTGGACAAGTTCTGTGTGAGCTTGTTATTCAAATTTGGACAAGTTCTGTGTGAACTTGTTATTCAATTTTGGACAATTTTTGTGTGAGCTTTTTATTCAGATTTGGATAAGTTTTGTGTGAACTTGTTATTGCCTAGCTTTGAGCAGATCAAAGAAATCATTGTATTGGATAAGGATCCTTATTTTTGTGTGAAATATTATAAGTATATTATCTAGTGGAGTACCCCACATTAGGGGAACCACATTAAATCTTGTGTCTCAATTGTGTGTGGTGACTTGTGCTCTTGCTTACTACTGTTATCTGAGTTATTCATGCACACTACTATATTTTTTTATTGCAATTAAGGACATTAATTGATATTCATTTGGAAAGAAAGTAAAAATCGGTCTTATACTATTCCCCCCCCCTCTCAGTATAAGCTTGTGTTCTTCATTACATTATTTGGGTATTGAAGACTTTAGTCTTCAATGTGGATCTTCTTCCATTGAATGATCAAATATGTATTCTCCTTCATTGCTTACAGTGTTCAGGTTTAGCAGGTAGTATGTGTCTTCATGTGATGCAAAGTAAGTTGTGGTTGTAGATGCAAGCTCTTCTATATTTTGTGTGTGATCTACTGGTTCAGTCCTCATGATGCCATGTTTCTTTCTAGCATGTTTTTTCTTCTTTTTCCTCCTTCTCTTGTGATTCTGCATTGGTGTTGATGGGATTTTTGCTTCATGACAAGTTAGTCTATCATCACAAAAATATTGTTCCTTCTTGCTAACTTTTTTCTTGTGTTGAGTAAGTACAAACACAATTAATGATAGATAAATCATCAGACACTCTTCTGGTGAAAATATAACCAATATTTGTGAGTTCCACCATGTTGTGAAGAGGATTTCATGAAGGTAGTTAATCAAGGTTGTAAAGTTACCTTCTTTGGCTTCTCTAAGGAACAAGGAGAATTTCTCTTGATCATTAATAGATAGATACTCATATCCTTCTAAAGTATCTATTAAGTTTTGAGAATAAAATTCTACTTCATGGAAAAATTCTTCATTGTTAAAAGTTTTTCTCAAAATTTCATCCATGATAGAACTTGCTATTTCTTAGGATTGAATTTGATAGAATCTTAGTAGTCTATCTTTCAACTTTGAAGTATACAAGCTTGATTTTGATAAAACCTTTATTGTTCCTTAGGTTTGTAGGCTTCCTTATGTCTCCCTAGTTATGAGAGTATATACACCTAATGGAATTTTAGGTTTTGTAAAAGCTTATATTTTCCCAATGGATTTGCAACTTGATAATTTATGATAAATGTTGATATTACCAAGTTTTGTAGAATTCCTTATGACTCCCTAGGGATATAGTGCTTTTGAAAAGATAGTTCAATTTTTGGTTGATTTTGTAAGGTTTTGTAAATATCAAAAATAAACTTTTATCTATCCCTTATTGCTCCTATTGAACTAAGCACTTTTTCAATATGTAGAGGTTTTAATGTTGGATTTCTTTTGTCCCTTTTTGATGTGTTTGAGACAAGTATATATATAGGTTTCCAACCTTAGCCTAAAGCTTTTAATAACCTCTTTTTAAATATCCCTTATGGTTTTGATTGAAGTGTATCTAATTTCCAATAAGTCAATTTGATGTAGTAACCCTTATAACTCCCAAATGTTGGAAAATTAGATCACAATAATATTTGCAAATATTTTATAAATAAATTCTAGTAGAATTCCTTATTGCTCCTATGTTAATATTGCAAATATTTTATTGATATGATATATTATTCCCCTTTAAGATATAGCTTTCAATGTAGTTGAATTTCTCTAAGTTCAACCTTATAACTCCCAAGAAAGAGAAAGCATATTATGGTGGGAATAAAGCTTACCTTATATCATTCAATATTTGATGTTGTATTCATTGTGCATGTGCATTGCAATATAGATATTGATTCTTTGGCTCTTCCTTCAATGATTTTCTTGGAACCTTAGTGGCAAATAGACGTTCCAAATGTGGCTCTTCCTTCAATGATTTTCTTGGAACCTTAGTGGCAATAGATGTTCCAAATGTGGCTCTTCCTTCAATGATTTTCTTGGAACCTTAGTGGATAGATGTTCCAAATGTGCCACCATTTACATCTTCTCTTGACCTTCCTTCTTCAGAGCATTGAAGGCTCTTCCACGCTATCGCTTCACCCTATGTTCATAGACCTTGGATGTAAATGCTCTCCTTGAATGCGTTGATCGTTGATGCTCTTAAATTGGAGGAGAATCTTGGTATGAGTGCCAAGTGGCACGTCCATTTCTTCGTGAGCACTTGAGGAGTTGAAGATGCTTGAGAACACTTAGTAATGTATGGATGTTATATTCTTTTAATGAAGCGCTTGGCTTTCCTTCGGATAAGTGTTCCTCATATGATAATTGCACCAACCTATAGCTTGTAACTCCCTTGTTGTTGATGATGAGCACTCGAGTGAGGAGTGTTAGGGTCTTGTTTCAAGTGATAAATATCACTTCCTCCTTGTGCATGGGTGTCTTCTATAATTCTCCTTCAATGTATCCTTCTTGGAGGTTCTTTAAACCCTGTAATATCCATAACTCCTTTTTTGATCAATTGCACTTGCTTGTAGGTTGTTTTAGGCTGAGTTGAGGAGCATCGATCTGAAGGCTTGAGCACCAAATTTTTGCTTCAAATATGTGGAGACTGGAATGCTCCAATGGTGCTTCTATTTTCCTCTTAACTCACCTGTTATACGTCCTCCTTGTAGACAGTGTTGCTCTATATTATAACATTATTTTTCTCCCTTTAATTCTTCATCTTGTCTCTTGCAGGTTCGACCATCCAATATGAGGGAGTAAGAGTCTTTAAAGTGACTCCTTTGATGTGCTTGGAGGGACATTAATTAACGACTGCATTCAATTGGTTTTTCCATTAAATATTGAGACCTTGAGACACCTTCAAATATACCTCCTTTGATGTGCTTGGATGGACGTTAGTGAACAACCGCCTTTGACTAGTTTTTCCAGCGAATGTTGAGCCCTTGAGACACCTTCAAATCTACCTCATTTTTTTGTATAAACCATATTAGGATAGTGCAATGAAATGTAACATATTACTGTATAAAATAGGTCTTATTGCACCTTCTTTTACACCTCTTTTTCAAGGTCTAATTTTCTGGTTTTGTGGCAAAATTTTGAATGCAATATGAGGGGTTTTTGAGGTTGTCTCTTTGATTAGACACCTCCCCCTTTTGCTTGGATATTTTATAGATGGATCCAAGCTTGTAACCACTTGATAGAAGCTCTCTTTTTCTGTATTTTTCTGCACTATTTCTTTTGTAGAAAACTTAATGTGCTTTGAGCTTGAGACTCACCAAGTCTCGTTCGAGGCTTCCTTTGTTGCTCTTTTGGTGGTTACTTTCTTCTCCAATGCTTGGAGGATTGAGCTGATTTTGTGGCTTCCTTAGGCCACTCAAAGTTGTAGATCTCTGTGCACTAATAGTGTCTTTAGACACTTTGACAAATTTTATTTTTGTGCCTTTCTCAAGAACACAAATAACAATATTTTGAGAGCAATAGGATAGTGCAAATAAATCTAATAAATTTTCACTTTTAATGCACTAACAATTTCACCTTATCACTCCAATTAACTCTAAAAAATTAATGCACTCAATCAATTTACTGCAACTAATCAAGAATAATCTGAAATGAATCTTCAAGACTTATTCTACAATTTCATTATAAGCAAAGGTAGTAGGAGCTAGTCTTCTTTTTCTTTCCAAAGTAGATGATAGGTAGTTGATAGATAGTTGAAATTCTAAAATCTAATCAACTCCTAAAGTGCAAATGAACCTAAAAGGAACCTTTCTATTTTTGCACTTTTGAAGACTATAATTCAATTCTCCTTTTTGCAACTTTAATTCAAATTAAGGTGCTTAAACAAATCTGATAAGTAATCCAATTAATGAATCTACTTGCACCAACAGTTGCATACCTTTTTTTGAAAGCTCTTTTACCGCTTCTATAGAGGATGTAGATCTTGGTGTCTAGGATCACCAAGTTGTTACCTTGTGTAAGATGTTGCAGCTCTTTGTAGGCTGCCTTGAACAACTTCATCTTCACCAAAATATGGTCTCAAACTTTCTTTCATGAGCCTAGGATTTTGGTGGCTTGTTCTCCTCTTGTAGTCTCCTCCTTTTGTTATAGATTTGAAGAGATCTTCATTTCTAAAGTGGTGCCTTCTTGTTGTGAGAGGTAATCTCCAAATCTCCTAGATTTGGTAGGCTTCTTCTATCTGAATCTTCCTTCAAGATTCTTGTCAAATTTTAACTTCAAATATGATCTTCTTCTCAAGATTCTAAGTGTCTTGAGGTCTTCTTCTTCTTCTGGGATTTGGCACTCCTTGCCAAATTCTTCTCCTCTTGGGCTTGTTGTCGGATGGTAACAATTGTCCCAAGTCCTTCACTATCAGGGGCTTCTCCTTGGTAGTGGATTTCTCCAATGAGTTCTTCTTTGATGATTTCTTCAGTAAGGCTCTCCAAGCCTTTTATTGGATGCTCATTGAGACCTCCCCAAGGTCTTTGATCTTGCAGCTTCTTCTGGTCTTCCTTGAGACCTTTTCTTCAACCTTCTACTCTTGGAAGTGTTGGTGGTGAGATCTTCCTCTAGATCTTCACTTCTACTGCTTCTGGATTCAAGCAGGACTCTCCTAGTCCTTCTTCTTCCAAGACTAAAAGTTCTTCAATGAGATCTTCTCCTGATCTCTTTGCCTGTAGGTGTTGGATTGATTCTGAAGAAGATACTCTTCCTAGCTTTCTTGTAGGAAGTTTTCTCGACTCACTGAATCTCCTTTCCTTGCAACAAAGTATTAGTACTGAAATCTTAATCTCCTTCTAAATTAGATACTCTCTTTTGGAGTCTTCTTCAGGATCAAGGCTACTATGGCCTAATTTCAGTATCAAGGCTCCTGTGGCCTTTTTCAATATCAAGGCTTTTGTGGCCTTTTTCTTCAATATCAAGGCTTATGTGGCCTTTTTTAGGATCAAGGCTTTATGGCCTTTTTCTTCTAGATTTAGGCTTCTATGGCCTTTTCTTCTTGATCAAGGCTTCTATGGCCTTTTCTTCTGGATCAAGGTTTCTATGGCCTTTTCTTCTTGATCAAGGCTTCTATGGCCTTTTCTTCTAGATCAAGGTTTCTATGGCCTTTTCTTCTGGATCAAGGCTTCTATGGCCTTTTCTTCTTGTGTGAAGTTCTCAATTTAGTAATGGATATCTCCTATCTCCTAACTTCACCACAACTCTTCTCTAGAAGTCTTCTTCCGTAGTATTCTTTTCTTGGACAAGAAACTAACCTCTACACTATGAAGATACGTCGACCTTCGGGCAACGAAGTTGAAGTCTCCTAGATTTCTATTGTAGGAGGAATCCCAATATTCTAAGAATTAGATTTCTGCAACAAAAAGAAACTATGGGCAATAGTTAAGAAATTCCAGATATCCTAAATTATCTTCACTAGTTGATTTGTCAATCTAGTGGATTGAATGTTGAGTCCTAGTCTTCATGAGTTTTTCCTACAACTCTGTGGAAAGACTCTAGCCAAATGTAATCTCAGTATTTTTGAAACTGATATTTCTTTCAGTCCTCACTTGTGGCTCTCCCTGTTTCTACCACCTAGACTCTTCTGAGAGTTTTTGATAGTGACTGGTCCAAAGGCACATCAGGTTGACAAACAAACTCAGGCTCATTGATAATGGTGGCTTTCCTATGGCTAGATCTACCATAGCTCTGATACCACTATTAGCTTTTGATGTTGTATGCAATGGGAGATAGCAATCACAAGATGCAAAAATAATAATATGAAAGAAAGTAAATCTATGAGATGACTGAAATATACTATAAATAGAAATGATGGAAATGAATACAATGTAGCTATGGAGGAAATGAACACTCCATGAATAATGCTACTGGACTACATTGCACCCATATCCAATATGGGTGACTTTATCTATGCCCTATGATGCACTATGAGATGCTCTATGTGATCCTATATGATGATCTCTATGACTATGACAATAAGGCCATTATATAGGAAGATAGGTTCCTTGGCCAACACTCTATCTAGCTGTGCAAGGGACAACTTGCACATGTACAACTTGCACATTGACACTTGTGCATTTATTACATTGCATGAAGAAACTAAGTAACTTCCCCCTAAAGTAATCTAATGTCCTAAGTATGTACCTTGGTAGATACAATTACATGACCCAAATGATGTAATATGATCTATTTCTAACAATAGCCTTGTTATTGTATTATCTATATATGTTCATAAAATTTTATGTTCTATATCATACTTCTGTTATTGGATTATTTGTATATGTTCATAAAATTTTATGTTTTATATTTAAGCCTTGTTATTGGATTATCTGTCTATGATCATAAAATTTTATATTATATATGTATTGTAGAAAGCCTCTATGGCTCAATAGATATTTGTATAATGTAAATTTAAAGTCCCCTTGGGTACATCTATGTTGCAAATAACCATATTAACATAGCAAGCAATTTGCTTGTTCATATCAATCCTAATAAAATAAATTAGTTGAATGGATAAATCATCCTAATTCTAGATTGGCCTATCCTCAACCTTATTAATGTTAGGTGTGGAAAGGATTAGAGCTATAAAACCGCTATTAAAGGTGATATTACCTCCACTTTTTCATTCACAAGAGTTATTTTCCTTAATTAAAGTAAATGTGACCACTTTAGTCAAGTCAATTACCCCTCTTATGTCCATCCATTGATTTGATCCTAAGTGATCCTACTTTGACCATTCAAATCTCACTTGCTACACCTAATATTGGAGAAATTTGCATGATATATCTATGGTAACATTTTACTCCTTGTATGCACCTAGTTGTCTACTTTCTTGGACAATACACAACCTGCAAGTATCACTTCATTGACTCTCTAAACAATTAGATTGAACACATAGGTGCTTCCCATATAAGTATTGAGATTAGAGCAATTTTCTCCATTAACTAGTGAATTGGCCAATCACTCTTTCTAAGTTTTTACCTATGTCCATATTGACTAGCAATTCATTACATCAAAATTTTAAAAAGTTTTAATAAGAAATAAATTTTAACTCTCTTCTACTTCACCCACCATGGACAACATTTCTATAGAATAGGTTATCATAATTGTCAATCTAAAGTTCCAATAGTAAACATAATTGCATCCGTATTATCAAATTTAAACAACATTAATTTTAAAATTCCATACCAGTACACAAATATAAACCGAAACAATATTTAAAAAATACAATACACAAATTTTTGAAAATGTCTCTTTTTCATAAGTTGAAAAACATATTATTACAATTTATAAAATTGTTGATTGTTATACAACAAAATTTGCAATCAACTATTAAACTTTTTGTTCACTTTATCCATCTACAGGGGTTTAAAGCATCTTTTTGCTCTCCTTGAGGTTGAGGTTGTGTTTCCTCAACAGTTTGCTCTTGTAGTGGACCAATTCTTATCTAGACTTCCTGTGTTGTTTCCAAACCCGCCAACACATTTTCTTCTTTTGTAGGATCTTATTTTAACATTGAAGGCATTTCTTTCTCCTTTTATTTAAGCAAAATGTTAGGATCTAAATTGTGTTCTTTTAAGATCCTCCCGAAGGTGTTTTTCTCTTTTATTGTGATTTGTAAACGTTCTTTTAATTTAACAATCACTTACAAAAACAATTTGGAAATGTTTAGATAAACATGCAGGTTGTTCACCTGCTTCTTTAGGTTATCAAAATTGGACTTCACAAGAGAAGAAAAATATGTCAGTTCACAAATGTAAACAACTCTTACATATAAATATATGACTTACCTCAACAACATCTCTTGCAGCTTTCACAACTTCTACTTTTTTCTTATCAATAGCCCATTGATTAAAATATGCCTGGGCTTCGACATTGAGGTTTTCTAACCTATTCAAAAGAATATCTAAAATTTAATCACTATACACAAAGGTGGCCTTCACCTTGCTAGATTTAGCTTGATGTGACAAAGCATCAAGCTTTTGTGGTTCATTCTCCACCAATGAAAAAGGTCTTATCTTTTTGAAAAATATTATATTGGGCATTTATTTCCTTGATAAAAACCTTTACCCAATATTCCCACTCTTATTTTTTACGATATCTTGAAGCACATTTTCTTTGATGGTTGCTTCACAATTATCAGATAATAAAATAACTTCTAAATTTTTTAACTTCTCATCATCAATGAGGAGAGGGTCATCGATTTGATGGGGAGGAGGAGCTCTCTACAACGATAGCTAACCCTTTTCATTATACTTTTTTGGATCTTGAAGCACAATAGCTTTGAAAAGCTCAAAGGTAGGAATGTTGCCCTGAAAAATAAAATCCTCATCACGTGGAGGATTAGCCAATTCTGAAATGCCCTACAAAATTTAAATATTTTTAAGAGAAAAAGTTAAAAAATCTAAAAATTTCTAGCTATGTGCTCCTCCTCAACCCCTTACAGAAAAGAATTGTTTCCCACACATATGTTGTTGGCCTCTCTTTCGTGGTGGAGGTGGCGGCAACATCACTTTTCATCTTGTATGGGTTAATTGAGTCAGTTCCTGTTAGGATACTATCCTAACATTAATTAATAATAATAATAATAATAATATATTTTATCCTATGGTTATAATAATAAAAATTAATATAATAATTAATTATATTAATTATTATATTATTATAAGGTTAGGGTTAGGAAGCATTGCAACCTTTCACCTATAACCGTAAGTGGGTATAAAACACCATACTATTCTATCATAAGAGATACCCATGAAATATTATATAAAACATTTATTAAAACATTGAAGGGACTTCCCGACAATACAAAAGGCGATTCTTTTAGTTTTAGGTCTATTTATTATTTATTTATCATTTTATGTGCTAGGAACCCTAGGTTCCTACCATATGGTATCAGAGCCGTATGGATCCAACCATATGGGACATAAATATCAAAGGAATAAAAAATGACATTGCAAAAATTAGAAGAATGATTGAACGAAAACAAAATAAACAAATGGAACGTTCTGATCGTATTATACAATATTTAATGGAAATGCAAAAGGAGACCCTAGCCATGGAATCCCAGGAAGAAGAGGAGCCCATAGCCATGGAATATGAGGAGGAGGAAGAGCCCATAACCAGGGAATCCCAGAGGGTACCCATTGCACTCCCCAAGAACGAAAAAAATCCAAACCCTAAAAATATCTCCAATATTGTTTGCAATATCTCCAATGTTGTTTGCAATGTTCTTTTTAATGCAAAGGAAGAAACGAAAGTTTCTAAAAATAACAATGCAAATTTATTTTTAAAAGTGCACGAGGAAGAGAAGGATATCAAGCATGAAAGTTTACAAAAATTCTATTTTACAAATCTGCATATGAGTGATGCACATAGACATCAAGGTGACATTGATCCTGCTATTTGTAGCACATTGATTTCTCAAAGAAATTTAGATGCTGACCAAATCAATCATTTATTTAATAAGAAAAGTGGATTGCAAGAAAATCATGGTGAGAAGAACGTGAAATGCAACCTTGACCGACCTCCTCCATGGCCACCACCATTTTTCCAACAATAAAGTGACATTACCAGTTTAAAGAATGTATTGGAGTGTTTGTGCAAACAGTGCATTGATAAACTGAACATAAGGCAAAATGTCGTGGTTGTTGCCACCCATGAAAAGATGTTTTTTTCAGAGGATGTGAGAATGACTATGCATCTCCTCGTGCTGATGTTTTCGATCCATAGAGAAATGGACCCCTATTCCAACCAACAATCAATTTTTTTGCTATGGAAGGTTGCTTTGAGCTAGACGATGTTGTCCTCATGGGAAACAAGATATGGTTGCTCTCTATTGATTTAGAATGTGATATCACGGATTTATCATGGTCTATAGTTCTGGCCAAGTTTAGAAATCATTGGAAACTGATGTGTTCTACGGTTGCCATTGCCATCGAATTTACTGTTACAATAAAAAATATATATATATACCACACAACGTCAGTCTGTTGATGCCACACTACGTCTCCACAGTATAAAAAGGCAGTGAAATCATCTCCAATCTACTTCAAGGTTTTGGAAGCGAAAGCAAGTCACTCTATAAATTTGGAGTGATTTATTAGAGAATACATCTGTCACGGCTGAGAATTCGGGCATGTTGAAGCCATGTTTATTGTATTTCTATTCGGCTAATTACATGGAATATGGGTTATACAACGGTGTTATTTCTGATACGGACTGTCAAGAATGGTAGCAGATGCTATTCCTCATTGGGTTTTGGGAAGGGCGAATGACAGTTTTGTAATGTTTTCTCATGTATATTTATAGTGATATGAAATAATATTAGGGTACTATCACTTTAGGCGATAATTCTTCAAAATTTGAAAGTTGTTACAAACCGTGAGGTACGTGGAACGAGATTCCATTAATGAAATATGCGTTGCTACAAAATCTAAGAATGTTTTAGGGAAGTGGCAATTTACTTCCCATCATACCGTTGTTAGCTCCTATCTGCGCAGCATCTGCACACGCTATAAACATAGTTGAATAGTTATTCATTGAAATTCAGGCATGAAATTATAAAAATCACAATGGAAAATGACGATATTAACTTACCTCCGAGGATTGCGAAGTGGAGAATGGAAATGAATGCAATAAAGCTCATCTTCATCTTCGTCGCTTTCAATTTAGTAAATGCTGACAAATGTGGACATAAGATTATGGGCCTGGTGAGCAACTACATGCTGGTGCTACCACGACGTGTGGTGGACTGATAAGAACTGCTGATATATCGTTTGTATATCTGAAGATAACTCCAGCAATCGCAGCACCAATCAACTTGTCCCAGAGGTTAAGCATCGTCCAAAGCTACAGAAGAAACATTTCTCGTCCTGCTGGGCTACTTGATAACACTGAGAACAAATGTGAGAAATTTTCACAGAGACGTGTTAAAAATGATAGGGGTGTTGACAGATGATATATCTTACCCATAATTAGCATCTGGGTTGGTTACACTTTCAACCTTTGAATCTATTACCAGTATCCGAACTCGTCCAATGAAAGTGTGTAAATGTAGCCAAATGTTTTACTGCTAGCATGGAATGCATGGACAATACACACCGAAGGCAAACAATTATATTTTTTAGACAAAAAATGCACATGATTTAATCGATAGAAAGAGATGGTTAATACTTTATTCCAGAACATTCATATTACTTATCATGGTGAAATATGCCGAGAGATTTAAAAAAAAATTATTACTTCGGAGAAAGAAAAGCTTCCTTATGTTGGTAGATCTTTTGTCAAAAGTAATACAACTGATATTCTAAACAAATTGAATGAGAAGGCTGGGTATTCACCAACTGAAGTTATTGAGCTTTATGAGGAAATCATGTTCGAGCCCAATGTTGTGTGAGCTTATTGACAAGAGACTTATATTTCGTGGCAGCCAACTTGAATATGGATTAAGTATTTGCTACCAGAGGGGCATTTCAAAAGAAGATAAAGAAAGATATCGGTTCGCTCATGTTCCTTCATTTTTGGAATATGTGCACAATCGATAGATTATCCATTTTTGGTGCCTCGATAAGCCAAAGGAAAATGAATTTTGTCTTGAATTATCAAAAGTAGACAAAATTCAAAAATCTACACATATGATGATGTTGTGGAAAGGATTGTGCAACATCTTGGTCTGGATGATCCTCCTAAAATCAGACTTAGGCAAACAATTTTTACTCTCCACAACCAAAGCCTCAACCTATCAAGTACCGTGGTGTTGATCACTTAACTCATATGTTGGTTTATTACAATTAGACTTCTGATATCTTATACTATGAAGTTTTGGATATTCCACTCCCACAGTTACAAGGCTAAAGACATTAAAATTAGCTTTTCATCATTTAACGAAAGACGAAGTATCTGTACACATCGTAATATTACCCAAAGAAAGTATTGTTGGAGATGTCATTAATGATTTGAAGAAAAAGGTAAAATTATCCAGTCCCAATGTGGAAATACACTTTCTTGAGGTGTTTTACCTTAATAATCGATACTGTACACCAGAAGTATTATAAAATAGTGAAGGCACTAAAGGATTGACATATTGGAGTCCATCTCACATTCATAACTGTAACCGTTAGGATTTTTGACTAGCGAACAATATTTCTAAAGCGTTCAAATCAAATATGCAGCGCACTCATTGAAAGGTAATTTCATTCAACTTCCAACCTTAGACATTGGCCTTTCATGAGGGTATAAGGAGAATTAAGGAATAAAACCTTAGTTGCTTTATTACTTGCCTTGAAAAAAAAAAAGTATTTTGAAATCGCCTTATTAATATAAGTTTGCAAATAATTAAACTTCGAGAATTTTGAGCTCTATGAACCATGATAGTATGCGTATATTCCATCTAGCCCTTGAGACTACAAAACACAAAGATGGTAACTGATGCATATTTCAAGAAGAAATGAGGTTGAGTTGGAAATAATGAATTCAGTTTGCATATCTCACAAACAATCTCTTGCAACACTCTTGGAGATAAACATGGAAGCAGGGTGATCAAATTAAATACAAGGGAGCATGTGATGTTGGGATAAGTAGAAACATATTTCCAAATTTTTTCTAGCTTTGAGGACAAAGCTCTTCAAAGAGGGATGGCATGTTAGGATACTATCCTAACATTAATTAATAATAATAATAATAATAATAATATATTTTATCCTATGGTTATAATAATAAAATAATATAATAATTAATTATATTAATTATTATATTATTATAAGGTTAGGGTTAGGAAGCATTGCAACCTTTCACCTATAACCGTAAGTGGGTATAAAACACCATACTATTCTATCATAAGAGATACCCATGAAATATTAATATAATACAATTTATTGAAGGGACTTCCCGACAATACAAAAGGCGATTCTTTTAGTTTTAGGTCTATTTATTATTTATTTATCATTTTATGTGCTAGGAACCCTAGGTTCCTACCAGTTCCCCTATAAAATATTATTTAAAACTATTGTAAAATATGATGCAATAAAATTTAATTTAGTCTAACTACAATTACCTATAACTTTAAATAATATTTAAAACAATACCTATCAAAAAAATTGTTGAGAGACTAAATTTGGTCTCCATGTATCCTTTGTCATCATCAATTAAAATGTACTTTGCATTGACGGGATCAACACCCTTGTGTGGTAACCCTATTAATCTTTGGATGTATAAGGGTTTTACTATGAAAGGTAGACTCTTGTTGTCGATTGTCATCTTGACAATCGACTCATCATCATCATGTGAATTAACAATCTGTTGCAATAAATTGATATCCGTGTTGTATAGGGACATTGATACTAACCCCTGAAGACCAAAGTCCTTGATCCATGTGGTGTCGTATCCTCATGTGGTCAAAATTTTGAAAATGGCTGGACAAACAACATTTTTGAAAGAAATTTTTGAAAGAATAGAGGAGGAAGAGCTAGCCATTGATGCAAGTGTTTGAGCTTTTGAATTATGAGAGCTTAGGATATTGGAAAGTCTTAAAGAGATGTCTACTTTGCTCTAATGTGCATTACAGTGAAAAAACAACTATTCATGCCTTTTTATAGAAGTATACATGTGTGAAGTAAATGCATGTTTGACACATGGCTACATTTAACTCGAACAATTGTAGGCGATGCTATCGATCATCAGTCGTCTGATTTATTGTTGTCTATCATTTGATGTTTGGTTTTTTGTTGTCTATCATTCATCATCTATTATGTTGTTGTCTACCATTTGTCATCTGTTATGTTGTTATCGATTATCAATCATTCGTTGTATTATTGCTTATCATCCATTATCCATTATGTTTTGTCTATAGGTCGTCGTTCATTGGATTGTTGTCTATCATCCATCGTTTGTTATGTTGTTGTCTATTATTTGTCATCTGTTATGTTGTTGATCATTCATCGTTCATTGTGTTGATGTATATTATTTGTTGTCAGTTATTTTGATGTTTGTCATTCATCATTCATTATGTTGTTGTCTATCGTCCATCGTTCATTATGTTATTGACTATCGTTCATCGTCTATTGCATTGTCTATCATTCATCGCCCATTATATTATTGTCAGTAATCTAGTGTCTATCGTCCATTTCTTTCTTGTTGGCATTCTAGTGTCTACCAACCATTTCTTTGTTGTTGGTAGTCTAGTGTCTACCAGCCTTTTCGTTGTTGTTGGTAGTCTAGTGTCTACCATCCATTTCGTTGTTGTCGGTAGTCTAGTGTCTATCATCCATAATGTTGTTGTGGGTAGCCTAAAGTCTATTGTCCAAGTTTTTTGAAATATTATGACAAATTCACCATAATTTTTATAATGTTTTTAGAAAAAAAGGTAATTCACCATGTATTCTATATAAGTTTGGACATGATTTGCCTCGATTTCAAAACGTATTTGTCTCATTGTTATAAATACATTTTGGGTCTAACCCCTTACACATAACCTTGTGTCTCGCCTTTCTTGGGAACCTATGTAATAAAAGTGTTATTTATCCATTATATCCTTCCTTTTATGGGCCTCTTCAACCATAACTAACATATCATTCTTTAACAAATCCCAAGAATTTTGAAATAAAATTGCAACAAATCCATCTGGGCCTTGTGCCTTATTAGGATGGAAAGATAAAATTGCTTCATGTAGCTCCTCCATAGATATCTTCTTCATCAAGCTTTCATTTTGTCCTTGTATGATAATTGATGGAATATTTTGCAAAAGCTTATCTTGTGCCTCCTTATCTTGCCTAGTATGTGACAAAATATTTTGGAAATAATTAATTACTTTCTTCTTTTTATCATCTTCGTCCTTAATATTTGTTCCATATGGAGTTAAGATTTATTTGATGTGACAAAAAGAAAAAATTGTTTTTGTTGTAACATGAAAAAAATGTATTTCTATCTCCTTCCTTGAGCCATTTCTTTCTAGATTTTTGCAACCAATATGACTTCTTTTTCAATGCATTATGATAATTAGAAAGTAATTGTTTTTCTTTCACAAAATAATATTGATCCATTCCATTAATTTCTACTATATCTTGTAAATTTTGAGCTTGGATAAGATTTCTTTCTTTACTTTAAAATTATTACCAAAATATTTAGCATTCCAAATCTTCATTTGCTCCTTCAAATATTTCATATTTTGAACAAATTTATACATATATAATCCTTCAAATTTTGATTCATCCCACCATGACATAACCATTTGGAAAAATTAGGATCTTGTAGGTACATAGACTGGAAGCAAAATGGCTTTGGATAACCATTAAGTAAATCACAAGTCAAAAGTATGGGTTTGTGATCTAATCCTGCTCACAATAAAATATATGAAGATATTGTATACTTTGTTTGCAACCATTTATTGGATAACAAGAATCTATCCAATATTTCTACTATATGAGTTTTCCTAATGCATCTATTATCCCATTTATATTGAAAACTTGAAATACTAGCATCCCAAATGTCATTTGAATTGACAAATGAAGCAAAATATTGCATTGATTTAGACCATCTTGGAATACCACCCTTCTTTTCCAAGGATATAGAACAATATTAAGATCATCCCCCAAGAATCCATAGATCATAATGAATCATCATTGTATTTGACAAAAATATGTTAAGGTCCTTCTAATATCTTTCACGAGGAGTAACTATAGTTGAAGCATATACATTTATAACCCCAACTTTGATGTTTTCTTCTTTCTTGTAAAATAATCCAACCTAATTACTTTTTGCTTCTAATAATTGCCCATCCCATTTGCATTTGTCCCATATTATTGCAATACCACCTAAATCTCATGTAGAAGAAACTGCTAGACAATCACTCATCTTCCAAATCTTCTTAAAAGCATCCTTACATTCCTCACTACTTAATTTTGTTTCTTGTATTAAAATAAACTCAGGACTATAACAATCTATTAGTTCCTTAATAACTCTTTTTTAGGGGTCTTATTCATACCCCTAATATTCCATGATATCATTTTCATCATCAACACTTTTTATTTTTTATTAGTGGGGTTAGCCCCACTTCTTGTTAACACGTGATATTTTTATTTGGTTTCCCATATCAATATCCTTTTGAGTTTATTTTTCTTTTTGTTCCTACTATATGGCCTTCCTCTCCTTTTACATTCCCATCAACACTCTCATCTTCATCAATCTCTTTTATTTTTGCATATTGTTCATAATGAGACTTATCTTCTAAAGATTTATGTTGCCCTAAAGAATCTAAAGTGCAAGGAATAACCTCATTAGCATTTTCTTCTTTATGTTGCCTTGAAAACCCTAAAGTGCACAAATGATCCTCCATAGTCATTAATTTTTTATGTTGGCCTAGAAACCCTAAATTTCCTTGGATATCCTCCATATGATTTTCTTTATTGTACTACTCTTGAAACCCAAAGCGCAACGAATACACTTTGTACTAATTTCATTTGTAATGTATGGAGGAGATTTTATGCTACTTGAGGAAAACAAAGATGATTTACCTCGATTAAGCTTGACCTCCTTCACCTCATTTGCTTTAAAATTTTCCTCCCCATCTTCCTTTGCTTTAAAATTTGCCTTCCCTTATTCCTTTGCACCTTTAGCTCCTATATTTGAACTTGTGCATTGTACTTCCTCATCCCTCATATCATTTTTTTCTAATGGTTTATTTGAGTGAACTATAATGGTCTTTTCCATCTGATGATGTACAAGGGTTTTTCTTGCCACTTTCTTAGGAGTGGAAAATCCTTGATTTGACCTAGCTTCTCTTATTGATGTAGGAGCATTGTTTTTATGCACATTGTTTTGATTTTTGGTATCTTTATTTGGCTATAAATATGTGCAAAGATCCCCAAAAGAACATGGAGTCTCTCTAGCTGCCAAGGGAAGAGGAACAAGCATGGTTCTCCATCTTCCAACATTGTTTCTCAATGTTGGAAAGGCATAAGTGGAGATGTGGTTGCTAATTGCAAGGACCAAAAAAGGATTGGACAAGGCCAAGATGGAATCAAAAAAGGATTGACAAGGACCAAAAAGGGGTCAGCACGGGATCGACAAGAGACCAATAGGAGAGTCAGCAAAAGATCTCACATGATCGGCTAGGGTTGGAAAGGGCCAACAAGAGAAGTTGAGAAGTTTGAGGCAATTGTGGCCACTTGATGTTGTGTAATCATTATAATGCATTATAAATAAATAAATTATTTTTTTGTTTTTTCCACTATGTTATTTTGTTGTGTACTCTAATCTCGGAGTTTAAAGTGTATATTTAAAATAGTGAAATGCAAATATGTCATTTTTATTTACTGTATTTTTGTGTGTATTTGTGTGAAGATGTTTGGATTGCTTCAAAAGGTGGTCTTTTATTAGAACCCCTTTTCTAAACTACGTTAGATGGTATTAAAGCCAAGTTGATTCTTAGTGGTGTAGCCGAAGTATGGTGGGTCCATAACCCACAAGTTCTAAGATCAAAACACTGAGTGGTTGTCAGAAGAAGATGAGTGGTTAGACAAATCTTGTTATAAGAGTTTTGTGAGTAGAAGCTCCAATTTTCTTGCTACCTGAGGTGTTTGATGTAGAACATCCAAGTGGTGTGTGCACATGGTTTGTGGTATCTTTGTTTAGCTATAACTATGTTCACAAATCTGGAAAAAAAAAAAAGACATGGAGTCTTTCCAACTACCAAGGGAAGAGGAAGAGGCATGACTATCCATCTTCCAACATTGTTTCTCATTGTCGAAAAGGCATAAGTGGAGATGGGGTTGCTAATTGCAAGGATCAAAAAAAGATCATATAGAACCAAGAAGGAATCAACAAGGAACCAACAAGGACTAGTAAGGGATTGGAAGGGAACTAACGAGACTAGTAGGGGAGTTGACACAAGATCTAGGATGACTGGCCAGGATTGACAAGGGCCAATAAGAGAAGTGAGAAGTCTATGGCAATTGTGCCCACTTAGTCTTGTGTGATCTTTAGTAAAAAATAATATTCTGTTTTTTTTTACTATGTTATTTCGTTGTGTACTTTGATCTCGCAATTTATGATGCTATTGTATATTTAAAATAATGAGATACAAATATGTTGTTTTTATTTACTCTTTTTGTATGGAGATAAAGGCAATCTTTCATTAGACCCACTTTTCTATTGTGTCACCTATGATATGATCTTGTTTCATATTAAAGCTACCCTCATGCCCAAAAATTTCCATCTCTTTCTCCATCATTTTCACTTTGCAATCTCTTACCATGTTCCCAGTTTCATGACATTTGCGACATCGGAATGTAATGTTTTCATAATCTTCTTGTTGATCTCATTCTCTTGATTCAGATTTAATCCTAATGGACTATGGTAAAGGTTTTGAAATATTCACGGAAACACATATTCGAGTGTATACAACATGCCTTCTTCTCTCCTTAGTAGTTGGTCCCTCCTAAATGAATTCACGTAAAGTGTTACCAATATTCTTCAAAACCTCCTCCTTAATGATGAGTTCATGAGTCCAAAAAGCCTAATCCATACCAGAAGCCTTTTATTAGTCTGTCTCCACAAAATAATTCTCTCCAAGGTCTTAAATATAACGCATCTTTGCCTCTAAACGAAGGGCCTCCCTTATTTATGAATTGAAGAAAATGAGGAAAAATCCATTTGGAATGAAAGTTATGCAGTAATTTGAATTCAATCCTCACTTCCACTTATAAAAACTTGACCAATATCCATGCAACTTACATATTAACCCTCTAGTATTAAAAACCATTCTATCATGTTCAATGATCTCATCCTTAATTACTTCTCGTGTAGAATTTGCTACCTAGACAAGGTTTGCCATAGATATGCTCTCTCTTATAGCTAACTAGGGCATCCATACTTCCAACTGGGAACTTTCAAAAATTACTTTCTTGCCATGTTACCTATATTTTCTTCACATGAATCCTTTAAAGTTTCTCCTAAGATCACAAACAAGAAGTGGTACTTGTTCCTTGATCACACTTTGCTTTCTACTTCCTACTTCTTTGCACTCCATAAAGATTTTGAAATATTCATAGTAACACATATTTGACTATATACAACGTCTTCTTTCCTTAATAGTTGGCACCTGCTGGACAAACTCCCCTCGAGTATTATTAATATTCTACAAAACCTCCTCCTTGATAAGGAGATAAGGAAGTCCAAAAAGCCTAATCCACACCAAAAGCCTTTTAATAGTCTCTGCTTCTATAAAATAAAAATCTCACTCCATGGTCTTAAATGTAATGCATCTTTGCCCCTAAAACAAGAACCACCATACATTATTTTTTCTCTGAATTCTATACTAGAGAAGATGGTGAAGAAAACCCTTTCAAAAGAAAAGTCATGGTGTAAATTAAATTCAATCCTTATTTCCACTTGATCCAATTTTGAATCTGAAAAAAAAAATCTAACCACTATGTGTGGAACTTAAAACTCAGTTTTTTAGAACTATTATATAATATATACTACCTGAATAGGGTTGACCATAGATTCGCTCTTCCTCTTGTCTATCCACACTTCCAATTAGGACATCTTTACCTCTAGCAAAAATTTCCAAAAATAACTTTTGTACCATGCTACCCAAATTTTCTTCACAATAATCCTTTAGTTTTCAAATTCCCCTAAGATTTGGGACTAGAAGTGGCACTCACTCCTTGCTTGCACTTTGATTCTTCTTTGCATTAACAAGACTTGCTTTCTAGAACAAGAAAAAGTGAGGCTTGCTCTTGACTAGCACTCATTCATGACCTATAAAATCATTTTAACATTTAAAATATATACATTTTTAAATTTGCTATGGTAGATTGAAACTATCCCCACTTGTATGATCGTAATATTCCCAAATAATTTTTTTGAGAAATTGATCACTTAAATAAATTCTAACAAAAAAAATATTATCAAAAAACTTAAGGCTCTACATATTATTTATAATAAGTTAACAAAGAAAATTTAAGTAAGTTTATCTATAAAGCAAACTCAAAATAATGTTTTAGAGAACTAAAAATGTTTCAATGGATCTATTTAAAAAATTACCAATCCAAATTTGGTAAAACAAATTATAATTTCATGAAACGAGAAGTTTTATATGATGCAAAAGAAGATTACTATCATATGGTCATTATAGCTGAATGGATTACTTGAGTTGTTGGTTGGTTATATTATGAAACCATGTATGGAGTGAAACTTCCAACTTTTTAAGATTGCTTAACTATTTATTTTGTGGTTGCACTTACACTCGAGAAAGAAAACTAACAATCCAAATCTAGTAATGCAATCTATAATAACACTAAGTTTTAAAAATAAACCCTACTAAAATGTAAAGCGCAGACAATAGTAGAGTTTTGGTATTGTAAAGCTTCTTTTATCTTCAATGACTATTTTTCTAGTTCTTATATATGAAAGTGACTCAATAGATTTTCACTCTAAAAGACTTTTTAGGTATGTTATTTTTCTGTTGCATATAAATGTAACAGTGACTCATATGATTGAAGTCAAATATTTAAATGGAATTAAAAAACTTTTGTTTATATATATATATATATGACTACTAGGATTTTAGGAAAGAACCATCAAAAGAACGTTATTTTCCTAGTTTAATAAAAAGAAAAATGACTGATTTATCACTCCATTGGGCTTTTTAACTTTAATTTTTTTTCTATTTTTAATCAAAGAAGTCAAGGAGGAGAATGTTGAATACTTGTATTTATCAAAGATTCAAAAAATGAATATCAAGAATTCAAATTTTTTTATGAAAAAAGATATAGGTTTCTAGTTATACCATCTTAATTGAGATGAGGATTGAATCTTTGTAAACTCTTAAAGTTGTAAAAGTCATTTTTCTAGTTTAATTATTTAAAAAAAAACTTTCTAGTTTAATAAAAAACTTCAAAATAATAAAAGAATTTTTTGGTTTAATATAAGGAAAAAAAAAAATCTAGTTTAATAAAAAACTTTTAAATAACAATAGAATATTATTTTTCTAGTTTAATTAAAAGAAAAAAAATTCACTCCTTCGGGCTTTTTAACTTTAAATTTTTTTTATTTTTAAACAAAAAATGTCAACAAAATGTATGCTGAATATTTGTATTTACTAAAGATCCAAAAAAAAATATCAAGAATTCAGACTTTTAATGGAAAAAAGATGTTATCTAGCTATAGCATCTCAATTGAGATGGGAATTGAATCTGCTTGTATACTCTCATGCTCTAAAGAAGAGAGTTGTGATTTAGAATTCAAACTTTTAATAGAAAAATATATAGTTATCTAGCTATAGCATCTCAATTGAGATGGAAATTAAATCTGCTTGTAAACTCTCATGCTCTAAAGAAGAGAGTTGTGATTTAGCAAAGGTGAGCCCCATTTTTCTAGCAAAAATAATAATAATTTAATTTAATGTAAATAACATTAAAAACTAAATCAAATATAGTATCTTCTAGGCTATATAGTCCATATAGAGCTTCGCAAAAAAAAACATACACCAAAAACATTTACTCCAAATGCAACCTAACTTTTTTAATTGTAGGAGTATAATATATTAACACTTCACATCACTTTAATGCACTATTTAAGCTTTCAAGCCTTCACTACCAAGAACTCTAAAAACTCTCCATCTCTTTACAAAGCTCCAGCACAAAACACAATTTGAATATATAAGATATACAACCTCCAAAAGACATAAATCTACCCTTTGAAGATCTAAGCATTAGTTGGCTAACAATATTAATATATCATTGACCTTTTAAAATATCTTTATAAATTATCAAATGGTATGAGCTGAGGTGACTAAATACATGGACTTTGACTGTGGATGCCATAGATCAAATCTTGCCAAACAATAAATATACAATTGCAAACATACCAGTATGTGGTCTGTTTAAATACACTGATAATATGGTCACACAAATGTACTACAAGTCTGTCTCAATCTCATATAGTCCATTAAAAAAAATCTTCACAAATAAATTTTCAATTTTATGGACATTTGTGGCTTAAATGGGGCTTTTTACCGCTACCAAGATTCCAATGCATTTATACTTAATTAAATACTTCAAAAGTGCCCCCAGCTTCAAGATTTTCTGGTCACAAAAGGTTTCCATCCTAACTTCCTGATGAACTTTAATGATTGTATTGTACGTCATTGCATTTGTATTAAATCTGCTTCGCAATTAAGAGACAAGATTAAATCTGCTTCGCAATTAAGAAAAAATAGCAAAAGAAAAAACATACCTTTTGCTTCTATTTATGGTAAAGCATGATTGTGCTTCACTGTGTATGGGTCAAAGAAGTCCTCTCAAATCCTATTGCTTTTAGGTTAAGAAAAATATCATATAATATTATAGTGTGATCATGAAATTGCTCTGCTCAGCTTCCCATGACTTTGTTACACTATAAATGCATAAGATATATGGATTGTTGCCATGTGATCGGACTAGGATTTAAATAGACTTAATACTGCAAACTTTCAATTTTTTTAAGCATGTGCGTATTACTGAGTTTTTTAATACTGTCTCGTACCTATTTTATATATACTGATGGACTATGAAAAGCTTATCTCCATTCTCAGCCTACATGTTGGATCCGATAACTGCAAGAGAATATCCTGTGAAACAAAAAACTCCTGCAATTACATAGACCAAGTAGCAGAAGCATGTAACATTCTGGAAGTATGGCATGATTCAAACACTATTTATAGTTGGAATTCCTTCCACAGGTTCAGGAAATAAAACTTCTCTGTTACAATATAGCTGCTCTGCTTGTAGTTTGTTTTGGATTTGTTATCAGCCAAGCCTAGTAAGCTCAAGGCAGTCCAAATTTGAAGTAAGCATAAGGGAAATTCCCCTCAACACGCCCTATTTATGTTTTACTTCTCACTTCAAGGTCCTTCAACCACTAGAGAGTTGAGGACTCCAACTTTCATTTCCACATCTCACCGACCATATTCTATGTTCACTTGCTGAACCTGGAGAATACCCAGATTGCATAATGAGAGATTTTGCAAGAATCAATCAACAATGATGCAAGTGTCATGATAACAGAAAATCTGTAGCGATTTCTCAAACAAGCTTGGATAGCAAGGACTTACAAGAAGACACCACTTCCAACCATAATTACTCACAAGACCACATAATCCAAGGGAAATCCACTCAAGCAGACACTGCTAATGCCTGCCAAGTGACACTCCCTTGTTTAATCATAAGGCCTCCCCAATTCCAATAGCAGTCTTGCTCACAGAATTATCTCTGATCATAATTCAATGTGCATCATTCCTTATAAAAGATGGTGTAACAGTCTCCGACAACTCATAATATCACCAAAACTTAAAAAGACATTTAAGTTTTAACAGCCGAGGCAGCTTCACTGAGTAAACTAAATTCAGGTATGGTCACAACCACAAACAGTAAAAGGTTAATATGCATTGCCTTCAAGATGCAATGCAGCAGCTGTACAAAAATTTCATTTCCAACTACCCACTATTTATCCTTGAACATATATTTGTTAATTCCTTATTAATATGGTCCATAGCCACAGTTCGGTCAACAGATGCATAAAGCCGCACTTTAAAACGGTCACCTGCACCAAACATATCCGTACTAATGCTTTTGTTCTTCTGAACATTCTCAACAAGTAAATAGTTTTGCTTCTCAAAACATGTAGGATTGAAATCAAGATAAATCCAAATCACATCATTTCATGGGGGCATTAGGGAAGAAGGCTTAATCGATGGGATTATCAAGAACTTCCCAGTAATCTTGATTTTCTCAGTTAATTTACTAAATGCAAGTTATTTGACATCGGAGGAAATTCTCCAATGGAGGAAAATTTTCAATGGTGATAAAATTTGCAACGCAATTGCAAACAAGGCAAATACATTTGTGTTAGGTTGCATATATCCTCACTTTAAGTGTGGGAAAAACCTAAGGTATATACATGCAACGATATGTTAGCATTTACAGTGTTACCACACGACATATTAGCTACCGATTATTCCAAGATGGATCACTCATTGTAACAATTGTGGACTGGATTCTACAATGACAAGGTCTGTACACTGGCATTGGGTTTCAAACAACCAGAAATATTGACTATGAAGGAGCTCCAAAAATTAAATTGAATTTCCCTTGACTAAACAACAAAATAATACAATTACTGCCAAACCATTGCCGTTGTAGCTATCCAAGGATTTTTCGACTTCCACCACTATTTTCAACTACTCCCTGTTGCTTATTTGCAAGACGACGTTTATATCGCTTCAAAACTGAAGCTAAATTTTCCTTTCCTTTAGGAAAAGCAACATCTCCAGCAGCTGTCCCTGTCCGTCCCTTGCGTGAAGCCACTGCCAATTCTACATTTTTGATAAGATCTAAAAAATCAAATGCACTTTTTCCCTTGACATTGTTAGTCCGCACCTGAGAGAAGCTCTGACAAGAAGTTGCAGAAGATCCATTTGAAAATGAGGAGGCTGAAGAACCCATCTTTCTTCCAAATATTTCTGCAGATGATTGAATCTGGAGACAAAAACATGGAGGAGGTACAGGCCGCGGCTTGAAAAACGCTGGCTCTAAAATACCCTGTAGAAATTATTATGCAGCCAAAAATAATTAAAATCACATCTAATCATGAAAAAGTCAACATAAAAATGCCAATAAAAGAACTATCATCATGCATTTGTCATCCCTGACATGACCCATCTATGCAATGACTCATTAAGACTCGCTCTCTTCTCAGATTACAATTATCTATTTTCAACAGTATAATTAAAAACCAAATCATGTAATTTTCGAAATTGCATGTTTTTTCAAAACAAGAGAAGATGCATTTTAACTGGAGTTCATTAATACATACAAAGTATTATGGCTAAATACCAAAGCAAGAAATGAATTACATCTCACCTCCCAATCATGTTTTACCCTATATATTAAATGATTTTAGCCTTGTTCCAGTAGGGTAGAATAATTTCCTCTTAACTAATTATAACAAACATTAAGTTAAACAATGTCTTTAGTGTCTGCATGCCTTTCAACTAACGACAAATATATCAGTCAACCAGCAAACTTGAGGCATATGTATATCTACAACCCATCAGTTAGCCATACTAATCAAACATTTACAATGAGCAAAGCAAAGGACTGCAAGAATACGATAGAAAAAATAATAGCTAACCACACAGCTAATAAATAAAACCCTGTAAATGACACATCTTTCATGGAAGAATGTGAATATAAACATAGACGCACCTGAAGGCGGTTCAAAACATATGTGTACTTGCCCCACAGCTCTGGTCTGCTCTCCATGAGACACAACTCAAGGATCCTATGAATACACCAAACACCAAAACTAACAAGCAGGCTTGCTCCCCAGACACAGCCTTCACCACAATGAGGAACAGATGAGACACAGACACCAGAATCAGATTTGCGTTCACGCTGACTGTAATATGCAGAGGTATCTGCATCATGAAGAAATTGTTCCCTTGCAGCAACTAAATCAATCAGTTCCTCATCCAATCCACCACACTGACGGAATAGCCAGTCTGATCCATCCAACCTAAGAAGCTTTCCAATACAGTATCGAAGTTGTTGTAGCATCTCAACGTCAGAATCCACATAAGATATACTTGTACCTAAAATAGTCCTAGATTTCCCACTTCTATCAGAATCACGAACCCGGTCACTGCCTATACAGGTCATACCAAACAGCTGCTCAAAAGGTTGTCTTGACCAAAGAGAATTGTTGCCTGCATTTGAAGAAGACTGGAGTGAAAAAGCATCTTTGTGAAGTTGAGATGGGGAAAGCTCGTCAAAAGCTAAAGGAGCTTGTTCAACCTGGCAATTATATCTATCATTATACATTGCAGAACGAGGAATTGATAACTGCCTAAAGCTTGTTCTCTGTGGACTTCCTAGACTGTATCCCATATCCAGTTCCCCTGCAGTCCTGTTTACTGAAGGAGACCACTGATCACGTTCATGACCAGTCAGAGGGTCCCACTGAGATAAGCCACGACCATGAATATCTGGAAGACTGTGGTACTTTTTAGTTTGACCCACATATTGGCAACTTTCATGGGACCTTAATGAAGATCGGCCAGGCAAGGAATTGTCATACACAGATTGTCTTCCAGGTAAACCATGTGATTCAAAGCCAGTATTCTGCAAACTCTGCCCCCTTAATTTGTTGAAACCAGATCCAACTGCCATATTCCTCATAGAATCATCAATCTGTGTCGAGATGGTCAATCCATCGCCAGCCTGAGATTCCATGTGTGAACTTATTGAATTCATACCTTGAGATAGAGCCCCAGCCCTACCCATATAAGATGACATCTGATATCCATGTGTTGTAGCTGATTGGTAATCAAATTCTTTACGATAGGGAGGAAGATGCAAACTAGAGTATCGTCGCTCACCTCCACGAAAAGAAGGGAGAGTTTGCATTGCATATGCATCTTGTGAAAGCATGGAAGAATCCCATGATGTTGATGCAACCCTATGCACATTGGTTCCCATAGGAGAATGCATGCCATTTAAGTGCTCACTTGTTTGCATGCAGGATTCTGGACGACTGAATTGCTCAGTTGTGTTGGCATTTTGCCGAAGCATCCTCTGCTGTTCAAGCAAATACTTGGGTTCTCTTCCAACCAACCCATTTGATGTACGATTTGCCTGAGACTGGATAGTCTTCAACCCTAAGGCCAAGTCCATCCTCTTCGTCCTTGCCTGTTGTGTCAGTTGCCCGTGGAAGTCAAATAATTTTCCCCAGAACTCATCTAGAACAGCTGCAAACTGGCGCCTTGCTGCACGACCCAATCCAGACAATCTTGAGAGACTTCCATTTCCACTCCCTCCATCATCACTTTTTCCACCAATACTTCTCCCTGATCCAGGTTCTTCATAAGTCAAAGATGATACACTTCCAGAAAGCTCTGTAGGAACATCTTCATGTTCCCAAACATCCCCATCATCATCATCTTTTTCCAACTCTCCATCAGCTTCCACCTCAACTACTTTGAAAGCAGAGGCCTCTGAATCCCTTGTTGAAGACTTATCCAAATTTGGAGCAATGTTAGCGGAAAGGCTGTCTGAGGTAGCTCCAGGCATTGATATAGAAGATGACTCCATGCCAACAGAACTTAAAGACACAGAAGAATCAGGAGATAAGAGTTCCTTGGTACTTTTTACATCAGATAGTTCCGGCAAGTCCATCTCTCGAATGATCTCTGAAGAAGAAAATCCACTCTCTAAAACTGAAGAAGGAATTGAAACTGCTTCAATTTCACCGGAACAGATCTTAAAATCTGTGGTAGGCAAAGGCTCGTTGCTCTTGTCTTCCTTAGCCTCAGATGTTTCAACAAGTGCCAAGGGGACATCTTCAGTTTTTATGCACTCTGTACCAGTTTCTTTGAAAGCAAAATCCTCTGAATGTTCATGTGATGTCTTTAGTTCTTCAATCCTTAGTTGGACATCTGATTTATCATTTGCTGACCTCAATGGTGTTGCAATAAGCCATAACATAAGCCCAAATGACACTACTGCAACAATCAGAACCAGCACAAAAGGAGCTGCTATTCCAGTTCCTATGTTCCATGTCAAATATCCAATTGACTCACTATCTGAAAAACACATCTCTAAGACAAGGGAGAGATTAAGGATAAGCATAAAAAAGAATGACAACCATGCTAGAACTTCCACAACAAAAGAAACTTTATGGGGGCCCATTATTGAACTTGCAGTCGCCACTCTGAAGAGAGGTATTACTGCTGATGGAAGTTGCATAGCTAACATGACCTGAGAAAATATCAGCAACCGATATATACCCTCATCCCCTGTATTCCATATACAAAGCATGGCCAAGGCAACAGCCCCTAATTTGATTAAAATACGGTGAATCCAGAGATGTGGATGAACACCAACCAAACCTTCCAAAGCAACTTGTGCCCCAGCAGTCCCAGCTAGAGTGGATAACTGGATGGCAAAATGTATACCCACCAAAAATGCTAGAAAAGGAATTGAGCTTTTGAATACCTGCTAATATTAAAAGAGGAATTGTTATGAATAGACAAAAAAATGGCTAGAAGTCATATTGTTTCTTTCTTTTGAAATTAGAAACGAACTTCTCAGATGACACCATTGCTCTTTAATACATTGGTTATAGGCACTGAAGGCCAATCACATTTAAGGTTTCTGTCATAAAACTGCATCAAACAATCACTATGCATTTAACAGTGAAATCAAAGCCAACATAAAAAATAATATATCTAGTAACATATAATGAGGCCATGTATTTTAAAACATATAGAACAATTAATGTATACAATTAATACATTTTTTAATAAAATAAAATATTTTCCTGTACCTAAAAGCCAAATCTGTGACAGCAATACCTTAAAGCCATGGAAACTTTTGTACAAAATAATCAGATCTATAAGCCATCCGTCAATAATAAAAATATAAGAATAACTCATCTTTATAGCAGCAGGAAAATAAACAAAAATGAGCCACATGAAAGTACAAAAATGATAACAGTAAAGTATGAAACCTTGACCAAGGAGACTTCAAAGAAAGGAGGTTTGCTAACTTCTATAAAACTTTTAACAAACAAACAAATTTTATTAATGTCCGAGGATGACCAATGCAAATGGCAACCAAGTAATACACTTGATCACAATAGCCTATGGGGCCAAAAATAGTGCCGCAAAAGAATTATAAAGCACAAAAGAATGTAAAATACACACAGATTGTGTTTTTCAAAATGCTCTCCATCTGAGAGAAAGTAAATGACTTAGAGAGGGGTCCCATATAGAAATAGCTGTGCATGGGATCTCATGGGATAAAAAAATCATGCTTCTATAGGAAAGAATAAAATTATTCCTTGGCGTAAAGATCTGCAAAACCTCCTAAGGAGTTATTATTTAGGTAGAGGTTTAGAGGAGGATCAGATAATTTGGGGAAGAAACCAGCAAGGCCAGTACTTGGTGAAGGATGGATATAGAGTCTTGGGAAAAGTAACCTCAGAGAAACCCGAGCTTAAAAGAATTTGGAAGCTAAACATCATCCCTAAGGTTACTATGTTTTTTTGGACTGCTATTCTCAATAAGATCCTTACAAAAGACAATATGTTCAAAAGAGGGATTGTGGTTCCAACTGTTTGTCTTATGTAACAAAGAGGATGAGTGTGTGGACCACCTGTTTGGAACTTGTGATTTTTTTCGTGATATCCTAAATATGTTATTGAGAGAAGTTAATGTTGCTTGGGTAATTCCAGATTCTCTAATAAGGATTTGGGAACAGTGGCACTTAGAAAGCAGTATTTTTTGGCAAAAATGCATTCCACATATTTGCTGGGAGATTTGGTTGGAAAGAAACAGACGAGTGTTCAAAAATAAAACTAGAAGAATAATTTGGGTTTATGCCAGGATAAAAACAGCCACATTGGAGGATTGTATTAAAAACATTGTTGGCCAGGAAAATCTTGCAATGATTCTCTCTAGAGAAAAATATATCTTAAATATGAAAAAAATCAATAAGGTGAGACTAGATACTAGATGGGAACGTCCCCACAAAGACTGGGTAAAAATTAACTTCGATGGAGCTGCAAAAGGTAACCCAGGTCATGCTAGTGGTGGGGGCCTCATTAGGAATGACAGAGGTCAGGTAGTGGCTGCATATGCTGAGGATCTAGGAATTACCACAAATCACCAAGTTGAAGCAAGGGCAATGCTTACAAGCCTCCGAATTGCAATGAATTTGGGTTTTAGGAGAATTGTTCTTGAGGGGATTCCAAGAATATTATAACTTCCCTTCAAAAAGGGGAGTTAAATAATTCTAGCATTTTCCAAATAATTACAGATGCAAGGACTATCTTGGGAAACCTAGAATAAAGTCAAGTTAAACATATTTATAGAGAGGGAAACAAAGGTGCCGATAAAATGGCAAATATGGCAGTTAAATCTGATAATTTCAAGGTCTGGTCATATGCCCCCATGGAGTTGGAAGAGATTATAAAAAATTGATAATGAACCCAGCAAATAAAGAGGGCAGAGCAAAGCAGAATACTTATTGGGATCATGCGATGAAGGATTTGAGCACACTAAATTACATTATTGTCAGCAGTTTCTTTATCAGTTATGTAAAGCATTGAGCACTGCATCAGCCATGTTAAATAGAAGGATAGCGGAAGAAATATTATTTCAGCTTCTCCATCAACAGGTTTAGCCCATGTTTGTTTGTTTTACTAAGATAGGGCTATCTTGCATTTGTATGATCTTCTCTTATTTTTTTCTTGTACATCTTTCGAGCTCTGTGTAAAGGGTTGGGGCCCTTCAACCCCCTTTTTTATATCAATACCAAAAAAATATATATATTCCTTGAAATGTGGAAAACAATGAAAATCAGTAGGAAACCTATGCTTGGAAGAGGGGCTAGAGGAATGAAACACTCGCACAGACAGTTTAGGGCCACATTGCATCTCAAGTTAGTCCAGCATTTTCTAAATCTTCGGTGCAGTTCCAAGTTTATATCAATCTTAATCTGGGGTAAAGTTCTCCAAGAGCAAGGGAATAAAATTCTGCTAAAAAAAAACTACATGGATTTTGCTCGTAGCGTCTTAAAATTTGAAACATTCCTGTGGCATGAGATCCCACTCTTAATACTAAATGCATAATAACAAAGTTGTTTATGAGAAAAGTCTCATGGTGCATGGCCTATTTCTGCAATAACATCTGTTAGGTGTGAAGACAGTATACAGGAAGCAGGTCACTAGACGTCTTACCTGCTAGACGTCTGGGTCAGACGTCTAGCCAACAAGTCAGACGTCTGACCTGCTAGACATCTAGGTCAGACGTCTGTTTATGAGAAAAGTCTCATGGTGCATGGCCTATTTCTGCAATAACATCTGTTAGGTGTGAAGACAGTATACAGGAAGCAGGTCACTAGACGTCTTACCTGCTAGACGTCTGGGTCAGACGTCTAGCCAACAAGTCAGACGTCTGACCTGCTAGACATCTAGGTCAGACGTCTAGGCAGCAGGGCTGCTAGACGTCTGACCTAGATGTCTAGCGAGTCGGACGTCCGACTTGTTGGCTAGACGTCTGACCCAGACGTCTGCTAGACGTCTGGGCTGCAAGACGTCTAGGCAGCAGACGTCTAGGCCAGACGTCTGGGCTGCAAGACGTCTAGGCCAGACGTCTAGCCCAGACGTCTAGGCCAGACGTCTAGCCCAGACGTCTCGCCTAGACGTCCACTGCCCAGACGTCTGGCCTGCTAGACGTCTAGGCCAAACGTCTGGCCTGCTAGACGTCTAGGCCAAACGTCTAGCCCAGACGTCTTGCCTAGACGTCCACTGCCCAGACGTCTGACCTGCTAGACGTCTAGGCCAGACGTCGTCTCGCCTAGACGTCCACTGCCCAGACCAGACGTCTCGCCTAGACGTCCACTGCCCAGACGTCTGGCCTGTTTGGCCTGCCCGACGTCTACACCGCTAGACGTCTAGGCCGGACGCTTGGCCTAGACGCTCTAGCGGGCCGGACGTCCGGCCTAGACGTCCAGCGGTGAGACGTCGGGCGGTGGACGTCTAGGCCAAACGTCCGGCCTAGACGTCCATTGCCCGACGTCTACCTGCTAGACGTCTAGGCCAGACGTCTGGCCTGCTAGACGTCTAGGCCAGACGTCTGGCCTAGACGTCCACTGCCCAGACGTCTGGCCTGCTAGACGTCTAGGCCAAACGTCTAGGTAGACGACAGTTTGTAGAAGACGAACCATTTCGGTTCTGTATGAATACGAACAGTTCTTTGGAGGCTTCCGTTGGGAGAGGAAACGAACAGTTGGAGTCTTCCTTCCGCTCTATAAAAGGGACTTGATCCCCCTTGCATAGTGGTAGAGGAGAAAAAATGTTGAAAACGTTGTAGACGTGAATGTAAAGTTTGCTGAAAATAATATAAGAAGAAGTTGCCATTGCCCCATGGTTTTTACTGCACATTGCAGGTTTCAACGTAAATCTCTGTGTCACTTGTGTTGTTGTTTCCGTGTTGCTTGTATTTTCTGTTATTGTGTTTCCTCTTGCAGGTATAAATTTAAAGTATTTCCTAACATTTGGTATCAGAGCTCAAGGTTTTGTGCGAATGGGAGCTGCAACAATGACAAAAGGTGTAACCAAGTTCGAGATTGAGAAATTTGATGGCAGGAACTTCGCTCTATGGAAGATGAAGGTGAAGGATTTGCTGGCTCAGAATGACCAAGCTCTAGCCTTGAAAGGGGTCGCGATTAAACCAAGCAACATGAAAGATGAGGAGTGGGTAACGCTTGACAGGAAGGTGGTTTCTACAATCCGTCTCTGCCTAGCGGATTCCGTCTTGTTCAATGTAGCTAAAGAGAAGACCGCGAAAGCCCTTTAGCAAAAGCTTGAAAAGTTGTATGAAAATAAATCAGCTACAAATAAGGTTTTTCTGAAAAAGCAGTTGTATAGCTTGAGGATGAAGGAAAGTTCATCCGTGGTAGATCATTTGAATGAGTTTAATACTCTTATTAGTAAACTGGTTTCAGTTAATGTGAATATGGAGGATGAAGATAGAGCTATCACCCTACTTTGTTCTCTCCCGGACACTTGGGATCATATGGTGATGACCATCAGTAATTCATCATCAGGAACTCTCAAATTTGATGATCTGGTAGCCGCTTTGATGGCAGAAGAGTTGAGGCGAAAAACGTCTTTGGAACCCTCGACCAATGAAGCCCTATCTGCAAGAGGTCAATCCTTCGAGGGGAGTAAACAAGGTAGAAAACAGTCCAGATCTAAGTCTAAAGGACGTAAGCAAAAAGGGAAGTGTTGGCATTGTGGGAAGCCAGGACACTCCAAGGATTGTTGGCAATTAAAGAATGGTGAAAAGCAAAATCAGCCATCAGCTGAGGCCAGTGCAGCAGATTCAAGAGAGACGGCAACATGTGAAGGCTTTTGTATCAGTAACAACATATTTGTTTTATATACCTGGGTTTTGGACTCAGGTGCATCTTTCCACATGTCTCCCCACATAAACTGGTTTGATAAATATCAGCCATACTATGGTGGAAAGGTCTATTTGGGTGATGATCACCCTTTAGAGACTGTGAGAAGAGGGGATATAAGTATCAGGCTGGACGATGGTAGAGAAAGGATGTTATGTGATGTGCGACATGTGCCCGATTTGAGGAAGAATTTGCTATCAATCAAAATGATAGATAAGCTAGGGTATTTAGTCACTTTCAGTAACAACTACTGCAAGATTACCAGAGGAGCTCTTGTAGTAGCAAAAAGAGAATCTTATGGGACTTTATACCGTTTATGTGGTGATATGGTGACAAACCATGCAAAAGCAGCAACTTTTGTTCAAGATGCAGTAATGCTATGGTATCAATGCCTAGGCCATATGAGTGAAAAAGGCCTAAAAATTCTACATGACAAAGGTATGCTTTCTGGGATTAAGTCTTGTAATTTAGACTTATGTGAGCACTGTATTTTTGGTAAACAGAAGAGGGTTTGGTTTACTGCAAGTCTTGGTAAGAGTTCTGATTTTCTGCAACTTATACATTAGGATATATTTGGACCTGTCCCCACTCAGTCCTTGAATGGCGCCATCTATTTTCTAAATTTTATAGATGATTATTCTAGGAGTGTGGGTTTACTTTTTGAATAAGAATTCGGAAGCTTTGCAAAAATTTAAAGAGTTCAAAGCACGGGTAGAGAAGAGTTTGGGCAAGTCGATTTTATGTCTCAGGTCAGATAATGGGGGTGAATATTGCTCCAAGGAATTTGATAAATTTTGTATGCAGGAAGGTATTAAGCACCAGAAGACTGTACCATACACTCCACAAAAAAATGGTGTGGCTGAGCAAATGAATTGCACAATCATTGAACGTGCAAGAAGCATTCTTAGCGCAGCTATGTTGGAGAAAAAGTTCTGGGCAGAGGCTGTTAATACAGTTGTTTATCTTATTAACAGGTCACCTACAGCTGCGTTGGATGAACAGGTTCCGAAGGAGGTTTGGTGTTGTAATCCAGTTCATTACTCTCATTTGGGTACCTTTGGTTGTGATGCGTTTTCCCATGTACCCAAAGAAAAAAGGTCCAAGCTTGACCCGAAGTCAAGCAAATGTGTTTTTCTTGGCTATGGAGATATAGTGAAGGAGTATAGATTGTGGGATCCTACTGCCCACAAGGTAATTACTAGTCGGGATATTATTGTTGATGAAAAATCCATGCAAAGGAAGGAGGTACAGCAAACTCGTAATGTTGTACCAGTTGAAGTAGAAATGAGTGAAGAAGAATATGAAAATCAGCATGCTGAAGTTATTGATCAGCATGCAGAACAACAAGTACAGCAGCCACAACGGTTACAAGACCAAGAGCCACAATTGACAGATCATTGGGTTAGAATATCTACACGTCCACAAAAGTGTCCGGAAAGGTATTCTCATGTGTATCGGTCCTCTTTTGCTTTGTTAACTGATGATGGTGAACCTGGTTCATTTCAGGAAGCTAGAGAGTTTGAAAAGACAGAGAAGTGGAGGAAATCGAGGCACTTCGAAAGAATAAAACTTGGGAACTTGTGGATCTCCTACCTGGAAGAAAGACTGTTGGAAACAAGTGGGTGTACAAAGTGAAGAAGAACAGCGATGGGCTGTTGGAACGCTATAAAGCTCGCTTGGTGGCAAAGGGCTATGTGCAGAAGTCAAGTGTTGACTTTAATGAAATTTTCTCTCCAGTTGTGAAGATGACTACTATTAGAGTTCTACTTGCACTTGTAGCTGCACAAGATTTGGAATTGGAGCAGCTTGATGTAAAGACTGCTTTCTTGCATGGTGATCTTGAGGAAGAGATATATATGGATCAACCTGAGGGCTATGAAGAAAGAGGCAAAGAGCATTTGGTTTGCAGACTGAAGAAAACACTGTACGGGTTGAAACAGGCGCCAAGGATTAAGTACAGGAAATTTGACACCTTCATGAAGAGCCAAGGTTTCAGCAGGAGTGAAGCTAACCATTGTGCATAGTATAAGAGGATTGATGATGGCAGTTTTATTATTTTGTTGTTGTATGTTAATGATATGTTGGTTGCAGGCCCCAACATGAAGAAAATCATTGATCTTAAGGCTCAGTTGGCTAGGACATTTGAAATGAAGGATTTAGGAGCAGCAAACCAAAATTTAGGGATGAAGATACACAAGGACAGAAAAGGAAGAAAGATCTGGTTAAGTCAAAAGTCATATATAGAGAAGATTCTGCATCGCTTCAATATGCAGAATGCAAAACTAATTAGTACCCCACTTCTTTCACACTTAAAATTGTCTTCCAATCAGTGTCCTAAAACGAAAGCAGAGAAGACAAGCATGTCTCGTGTACCGTATTCATCAGCAATAGGAAGCCTCATGTATGCCATGGTGAGTACCAGACCGGATATTGCCCAAGCAGTGGGGGTAGTCATCCAGTACATGGCAAATCCTGGTAAAATCTTGGTAAAGAGCATTGGAATGCGGTGAAGTGGATATTCAGATATTTAAGAGCCACTTCAGATGTTGCCATTTACTTTAAATCGACAGATTTAAAAATTACAGGTTTTGTGGATTCTGATTATGGTGGAGATAGAGATAGGAGAAAATCCACTACAGGATATACCTTCACACTTGTTGGTGGAGCGGTGAGTAGGGCTTCTAAGTTGCAGTTTGTTGTGGCTTTATCAACCACTGAAGCAGAATATATTGCAGCGACTCACGCCAACAAAGAGGCAATTTGGCTAGAGCGATTGTTGGGTGACTTCAAGGTAATGCAAGAGAAAATTACGTTGCATTATGATAGCCAGAGTGCTATTCAACTAGTGAAGAATCCAACATTCCATGATCGCACGAAACACATTGATGTCAAGTATCACTTTATCAAAAATGTGGTGGAAGAAGGTAGGATCCTGTTGCAAAAAATCGACACTAAAGTGAATCTTGCAGATATGCTTACAAATCCGATCATGGTAGAGAAGTTTGAGTGGTGCAAAACTTCTCTAGGCTTGCTGGAAAAGTAACAAGGGCAGCATTGAGCAATTGGCACTGGCTGAAAATTTTTTGGTAGAAGAATTCCCAAATACTGACTTCAAGTGGGAGAATGTTAGGTGTGAAGACAATATACAGGAAGCAGGTCACTAGACGTCTGGTTCAGACGTCTAGGCAACAGGCCAGACGTCTGACCTGCTAGACGTTTAGGCCAGACGTCTAGGCAACAGGGCTACTAGACGTCTAGGCCAGACGTCTAGGCAGCTGACCTGCTAGACGTCTAAGCATTTGACGTCTGGGCTGCTAGACGTCTAGGCACTCGGCGTCTGGGCTGCTAGACGTCTGGGCCAGACGTCTGGGCTGCTAGACGTCTGGGCCAGACGTCCGGGCCGCTAGACGTCCGGGGCTGCCAGACGTCCGGGGCTGCTAGACGTCTCAGGCACCGGACGTCCGGGCTGCTAGACGTCCGGGCTGCTGAGACGTCCGGGCACTCGACGTCCGGGGTCGCTAGACGTCTAGGCACTCGACGTCTGGGCTGCTAAACGTCTAGGCACTCGACGTCTGGGCTGTTGGACGTCTGGGCTGCTGGACGTCTGGGCTGCTAGACGTCTGGGCCAGACGTCTACGTCTGGGCTGCTAGACGTCTAGGTAGACGACAGTTTGCGGAAGACGAATAGTTTCGGTTCCGTATGAAGATGAACAGTTCTTTGGAGGCTTCCGTCGGGAGAGGAAACGAACAATTGGAGTCTTCCTTCCGCTCTATAAAAGGGACTTGATCCCCCTTGCATATGCAAAGAAGAAAAAATGCTGAAAACGTTGTAGACGTGAATGTAAAGTTTGCAGAAAATAATAAAAGAAGAAGTTGCCATTGCCCCGTGGTTTTTCCTGCACATTGCAGGTTTCCACGTAAATCTCTGTCACTTGTGTTGTTGTTTCCGTGTTGTTTGTATTTTCTGTTATTGTGTTTCCTCTTACAGGTATAAATATAAAGTATTTCCTAACAACATCAAGGGGGGTGAAGTGTTCAGACAAAAAGATGCTTCAAAGGAAAGACCACATGGAGTTACTGTGTCAAATTATTCCTACACAAAATGTCAAATTTCTATCCTCTTTTGAATAGGACAGGATTAGATTACTTTGACTTTTTCATAAGAAGCATAACAATGGTGCAAATACATATGACAATTTTACTAATCAACTTAAATACAAATATGCATCTACTCTAAAAGTTGCTTCTTCATGATGCTTTTGTGCAATTAGATAGCAAAGTGCAAAATAGGCCTTGTCACGTGAAGAATCTCTTTTTCCTTCTTTTTTTTCATTTTTTTTTTGCAAATTTCAATTCTGTCCTACTCTGATTTTGTCTTATTCTTGCCCTAATCAGACTTGTCTTAGTCTTGTCCTGTTTTGAATTTTGTCTTATTTTTGTCTTGTTCTGTTTTTTCAGTACCACAATTTCCAACTTTCCCCCCTTGAGACTCAATGGGAAATTTTTCATTCCATCTCTGGGTGAAACAAACTGATTCTTTGGCACTATCCTTGTAAAAATATCTGCATAATGATCTTTCAAATTGCAGTGTTTCAATTCATCTGCCTTTTCCTGAACTCAGTCTCTATATAATGATGCTTCGTTTCAATGTGCTTTGATTTTGTATGAAAAACAGGATTTTTAGTGATTTGAACTGCACTCATGTTGTCACAAAAAATGGTAGTTGGTCTTTCTTGTTTTTCACCAAGATCTTCTAGGATCCGTCTTAACTATACTGCTTGTGTGCTTGCTGATGTAGCTACTATATACTCTGCCTCTGCTCTTGAGAGTGCAACTGTTGCTTGTTTTTTCAAACTCCAAGTTACCAATCCATTTCCCAATGAAAAAGTTTCCTGATGTAGATTTCCTATCATCAATTGAGTCTTCCCACTATCATTGTATCCAACCAATGCAATTTTAGAGTCTCCTGTATAATGGATTCCATAATTTAAAGTTCCTCTTACACACCTCAAAATTCTCTTAGCTGCTGTCATATGATCTTCTGATCGCTCACTCATGAATCTTGAAAACAAAGAAATTTCATATGCAATATTTGGTCTTCTTGTTGTCAAGTACGTAAGGCTGCCAATCAAAATTTTATACTTCTCTCATCTACTCTTCCACTTCCATCATCCTTACACCAGGCAGTCCATGGACCATTCCTTAAACATTCAACAAATGCAAGCTTTGAAAATTCAAGTGACCATACCTTTTGTGCCATAACCAGTTGTCCTCAATGGTCGTATGACACAAATTGCTCTCTTCTCCTCCAACCTTCAAAGGAAAAATTGTGTCCTGTCATACATAAAACAGCCACTGCTTAGCTCCCATTTGGTTGGTCATTCATAGATGATGCAACCCTTATTCTCAAACACCACTTTGTAGTTTTTCTCTACAAGCTGCCCTACAGTTAACAAATTGTGCTTCAAGACTCGTATGAAATAAATATTTCGAATATTTTTCTTTCTATATTTTGTGTCAACTCATAAGGTTCATTTTCCTTCAACCTCCAATGCTTTGTTGTCTCTAAATTTCACCTTGCTCTTGTATGAGTCATTCCACCCCACAAACAAATCCTTACAGGTCCTTACTTCAAATCCAAGTAGAAAAAGTATTTAGTTGAAGCTTCCACCACATTACATGACAAGAACATATTTTTTGCTTTCTCACCTGCTTCATGTGAGAAGTTTGTCTTTTCCTCCTTGATTGCTTACCTTTATTCTAAATCCTCTTTCATAGTGGAAATACCTTTTGCAATAGTGACATTAAACATTCCTCTTATCTACAAATCTACCTCTACCTATTCCACTGTAGCCTCCTCTTCTACCATGGCCTCCTCCTCTTGTATAATGCCGATTTTGCTGCTCCCCACTTTGTCCTTGAAAATTGGAGCTTGAGTTAGCCCCATTATTGTTTGACACTTTTGCCTTGGAAGCAAAAGCTTGCTCCAAGTTTCTTCTTCACTATTTTTTAATTTTTCTTCAACGGACATAAGTGATCCCACCAATTTATCAAACTTCAAATCTTTACTTTCTTCAATAATCATTGAACAAAAGTTCCATTTTGGTGTCAACGTTCTCAACCCCTTTTTGACATCTCCTTGTGCTGGTTCTTCCCCATAGATAACCATTTTGTTCACAATGTCACATACCCTTGCACAATAATCTCCCACACTCTCATTGTCATTCTCAAATTTTCATATTCTCTCTTCAATGTCTGTAACTTCACTAATTTCACTTAAGCAGACCTTTGATAGGCTGTTCAAGGCATCCTAAGCTCCTTTGGCAGTCTTGACACCTGTGATTCTTGGAAAAAACTTGTATCAAAAACTGCTTGTATGAGATACAAAGCCAAGACATCTTTTCTTTGTGCTTCCTCCATATTCTTTTTTCTTGTGGATGATAAAATGCTTCAATCTCCTTGTGCTAGTTCTTCACCATAGATACCCATTTTGTGCATAATGTCATGCACCCTTACGCAATGATCTTCCACATTCTCATTGTCATTCATTCTCAAATTTTCATATACTCTCTTCAATGTCTATAACTTCACTAAGTTTCACTTAAGCACACCCTTGATAGGTTGTCTTTAAGGCGTCCCAAGCTCCTCTAGCAGTCTTGACACCTGCAATTCTTGGAAAAACACTCGTATCAAGAATTGCTTGTATGTGATACAAAGCCAAGGCATCTTTTCTTTGGCTTCCTCTATATTCTTTTCTGTGGCTGATAATTACTTCAATCTGCAGGTTCCATGTATCCATTTTTCACAACATTCTACACATACTTGGCAATCAGCAAAGTCCTCATCTTTACGCACCAATAATAATAATTTTCTTCCTTAAATTCTAGAATAGGCAGTGAAGCATTACCATGAGGCATTGACAGCTGCAGCAATAATGTGTGAAGTTTTCAACAAACTTGAATTCTGAATTTTTGGTTAAAAGAGAATCAAATCCTTAGCTCTCTACATCTCTGATCTACAAACTCCAAGCTCTGATACCAGTATGTGAGATGAGGTGGTACTCTAAAACAGAGACTAACATAGCATAGAAACTAGAAAATGAACAGAAAACAAAATTGCACAAAAACCCTCCAAAAAACACTTCATCAAACTTCAAATCTGTACATTCTATTTCAATAAAATGCCCTACACACACACTCAATAGGATATCTCTTGGTTGTCTTAAAAGAGGATTGGTGTTTCACATTCTCTCCAAATCTGGGTGAGAATATTCCTTTTTCCCCTTTTTTATTTTCATTTACAATTCTAATTTTGTCCTATTCTGAATTTTTGTCTTATTCTTGTCCCATTCTGATTTTTGTCTCATTCTTTTCCTATTGTATTTTTTCTCCCATTCAGTATCACAATTTCCTGTAATGTCCCCTTTTCTAGGCAGTCAGTGTGCAGAGCAGATTAGCCTATACATGAGCTCCGGTAGGCTAAATCGGATGTAGGGGAGCCTTTGGAGATATCAGAATCTTTGACAGAACCCAGAGAGCTCTTGATTGACTGTCGTTTGGGCTCGTTCGGAGGTCGTTTGACGGGATTTCTATTTTTAGCAGTGGTCGTTTTTAGGGTTTCGGTCAACGGGTCAACTGCAGGATTACACTTCGGCGAATTGGGTATCCAGAACTGTTCACAGTTTTTCATTCTGACAAGCGGAGGTCCAGTATTTTAATGGCCGAAGTTAATTTCATTAAGTGACATTATTTTAATATTTATAAAGTTTGTACTTTATATTATAAAGGGTCACTTATAACGTTGTAAAAAGGGGCCACTTTATAAAATAACTTTAAGTGGTTGAACCTAGTGCACAAGGGGGCCTGTTGAGGGAAAATAAGAGAAAATTAGAAATTAAATTATTTTGTGTGCACAACCCTAATTTTGCCCTAATTTGGGAGAACCCTAAAAGGAAAGATTAAAAAGGCTTTTGGGAGATCATTTTGGATTATGCGTGGATTATTTTTTCTTCCTTCCCTCTGGGTTTTGGAGAACTCTCTAGCAGAGACATTGCAGAGATTCTGGAGCTTGTGAGAGTCGGTAACCTCTTACAGGGACATTGACTTCGGGGTTGAAAGATTACCCTCAGGCCAATCAGCGGTATTTCCATACAGGGAATACATTCGGACTTCATTATTCAGTCTTCTGGAGTTGGGGTTTCCACACAGGGACACAAAGCTTTATACAGGGGAATATCTGGAGCGGGGACACCACACAGAGTTCCAATCTGAAGGGTTGAGCCTTCATATTTATCTATACAGAGATCAGATCAGCTAGGGTTTACAGAGGTATTTATTTTATTGTATTGATTTAATGTTTCCAGAATTGAAATCATTGTAATTGTTGTGCCCTAGTTCAGTATTTGAAATAAAAAAACAAAATACCTCTATATTTCTGGATTGTCTGTGTTTTCACACAAATTGTATCAGCAAAATAAAAATATTGAAAATTAGACCGGGGGAGGGTCATTACAGTGGTATCAGAGCTCAGCTTATTCTGCCAGCTTGTTTGGGTTCATATCTGGTGTGTTTTCTCATAACTTCTTCAACTGAGAGTTGGTTAGTCCGGTATGAAGATGGAGCCACTTAGTGATTGGAATAAGTTTCAGCGTGAGTTTTGGCAGGGTCAGAGAGAGTTGCAGAAATCCATCAATCAGTTGGCTGCTATGATGACAGATTCTCCACCTACAATTCCTCCTTGGGTAAATATGGAGCCTACAATCACTGAATTACTTGATCAGTTCCAGCAGGAGTGGAAGGCTCATGATGATGGTTTTCGTGCCCTAATGACTTGTGAAGATTACATTGATTTACGTATGAGGCAACAACCAAATGGAGATGAAAAAATGAAACTTCTTGAGAAGATGAACAAAGAATCCAAACACAATGATGATGAAGCTGAAGATTCAAAGACTACTGTTGAAGAAGAAATCAAATCAGAAGATTGTGTTGAAGAAGAATTCATTTCTCATGAGATAGAGCATGTGGATAAGGGAGTTCAGGATAGTCACACCTTCCTTGATTTGAAGGACAAATTTTTTAGTAAGGTTTTTCTTTTGGGGAGGAGAATGTTTTATTTTTTTTTTAAAATGGGGGTCCGCTTTTAGGGCCTTGGGATCAGGGTGTGTTGGCACCTAAGTTTGATGAAGAACCACTTTGGGATAAGCCTCCTCTTGACCAAAGTGATGAATTATTTTTTGAGCCAAGAGCAAACAAAGAGGAAACCATAGTTGGGGCAGAATTTAAAGGGGATGATTTGTTACACAAATCAGAAATTTTCATGCATGACGCTGATTCTAATTGGAACCCAAGGGATGGAGGTGTTTCTTACGTCAAAAAAGAGACACTTGAAGATCAGGGCAGCCTTATAGACACTGCTGAAAGGTATGAAACTAATTCTGATTATGATTTAAATAATATCAGCAGTCCATTTATATTGCATGATCTTGATAATTTTGATGATAACTGGAAGAACAAGTTGTTGGTGTCAGCTGAAAATGAAGTGCACATGTTATCTACTTTGGATGAATCAATGAAGCTTGTTGAAACTCTCATCCAAAAGACACCTAAAACCCAATCAAACAAAAACATTTCCATTGCTGATTTACAAAAACTTGAGAGTACAATGCATGAAATGAAATCAATCTTCTTGCACATGATCAAAGACAAGGATACAGCTATCAAGATTGCAGATGAGGCCTTATTTCATGACAGGGAAACTGAGGTTGAGGTGGATGAGCTCACTCTTGAGCTTAGCACAGTTAGAGATTCCTTGACAGGTGTTCAGATGGAGTTACATGAAACAAAAAGGGAACTTGCTGCTATCATAAATTTCAGAGATCAAGAGAACAAGGAAAGAGCAAAGGAGATTGAACAAGTAATTAAAGAACTGGATAGCATACGGGAGGACTTCAAATTAGTTCAGTCAGAGAATACTATTGTGGATCAGCAGGTTGATTGGGATGAGCATAAGGATAATGACAGTTTTCAGTGGGTCGACAATCCATTATTTAAAATGGATCATGAGACATCTTTTGATAACCCACTTTTTGAGATGCATCATGATCATGGTGGCATGGTGAGGGATCTTGTGGACACACCACAAAGAGAGGAGATTAATAATGAACCAGCAGCTGATGTGATGGAGATTGATTTGCATCTCAATTGGGTCATCCTGGTGATATTTGCTGAGTATCTTGATTCCCTATTGACAGCCTTTGGGAGATGCGTTCCCACGTACACATAGTCGTGTTGGACAGTGGGATTACTGGAGGTATCCCAACTTGTTTGTTGTTGTCCATTCATTTTGGTGATGATTATAGAGATGACAGGTTATGAGCAGATAGATTCTGACCCTCTCTTAGTTTGTGGGCAGCAGGGTGTGGGTAATTTTTCAGGTGACATGCAGTTTAATTTACACCCCACTTGGTTGAGTAGCGATCACTACAATCTAGTTATGATGATGGACGCTATCTTTTCAGAGGATGCTTTGTTGGTTGTAGTTGATTTTGGGACATGGGATCACCCAATTTACGTCAGGTGGACAAGCGTTGAGTTGAGATTGTTAGATGGTGATTATGAAGGCAGTTTCAGAGTTGTTCTTGCAGTTGCCTATGATGGAGATTTCACAGATATTACTTGGCGTGAGATATTTCATTCCAGCTTAGACAGGCATTTTATTTTCAGGCTGGAGAATGATCATATTATGGTGTTGCAGTTTAGCCTTGAGCTAATTGTGCACAGTGGATTTCCAGATGTGATCAGAGTGGCGCAGCGTCAACGTGGTGGTTTCTTTTTGAGGATGTTATGGGATCCAAGGATTTGATGGACCTCAGCCAGGATGCAGACACTTGACTGGAGTATGTATGCATATTGCTTGAGGACAAGCAATCTTTGGGAAGGGCGGACTGTAATGTCCCCTTTTCTAGGCAGTCAGTGTGCAGAGCAGATTAGCCTATACATGAGCTCCCGTAGGCTAAATCGGATGTAGGGGAGCCTTTGGAGATATCAGAATCTTTGACAGAACCCAGAGAGCTCTTGATTGACTGTCGTTTGGGCTCGTTCGGAGGTCGTTTGACGAGATTTCTATTTTTAGCAGTGGTCGTTTTTAGGGTTTCGGTCAACGGGTCAACTACAGGATTACACTTCGGCGAATTGGGTATCCAGAACTGTTCACAGTTTTTCATTCTAACAAGCGGAGGTCCAGTATTTTAATGGCCGAAGTTAATTTCATTAAGTGACATTATTTTAATATTTATAAAGTTTGTACTTTATATTATAAAGGGTCACTTATAACGTTGTAAAAAGGGGGCCACTTTATAAAATAACTTTAAGTGGTTGAACCTAGTGCACAAGGGGGCTTGTTGAGGGAAAATAAGAGAAAATTAGAAATTAAATTATTTTGTGTGCACAACCCTAATTTTGCCCTAATTTGGGAGAACCCTAAAAGGAAAGATTAAAAAGGCTTTTGGGAGATCATTTTGGATTATGCGTGGATTATTTTTTCTTCCTTCCCTCTGGGTTTTGGAGAACTCTCTAGCAGAGACATTGCAGAGATTCTGGAGCTTGTGAGAGCCGGTAACCTCTTACAGGGACATTGACTTCGAGGTTGAAAGATTACCCTCAGGCCAATCAACGGTATTTCCATACAGGGAATACATTCGGACTTCATTATTCAGTCTTCTAGAGTTGGGGTTTCCACATAGGGACACAGCTTTATACAGGGGAATATCTAGAGCGGGGACACCACACGAGTTCCAATCTGAAGGGCTGAGCCTTCATATTTATCTATACAGAGATCAGATCAGCTAGGGTTTACAGAGGTATTTATTTTATTGTATTGATTTAATGTTTCCAGAATTGAAATCATTGTAATTGTTGTGCCCTAGTTCAGTATTTGAAATAAAAAACAAAATACCTCTATATTTTTGGATTGTCTGTGTTTTCACACAAATTGTATCAGCAAAATAAAAAGATTGAAAATTAGACCGGGGGAGGGTCATTACACAGCTACGGCAATAATGTGTGAAGTTCTCCACAAACTTGAATTCTGAATTTTTGGTTAAAAGAGAATCAAATCCTCTTTCTAACATAGCATAGAAAGGAGAAAATGAACACAAAAGAAAATTGCACAAAAACCCTCCAAAAAACACTTCATCAAACTTCAAATCTGTATATTCTATTTCAATAAAATGCCCTACACACACACACTCAATAGGATGTCTCTTGGTTGTCTTAAAAGACTATCGGTGTTTCACATTCTCTCCAAATCTGTGTGAGAATATTTCCTTTTTCCCCTTTTTTATTTTCATTTACAATTCTAATTTTGTCCTATTCTGATTTTTGTCTTATTCTTGTCCCATTCTGATTTTTGTCTCATTCTTTTCCGATTGTATTTTTTCTCCCATTCAGTATCACAATTTCCAACACAATGCATATGGGCTAACAGGAATACAATACGAAATGATGATGGTTTAAAAAAATCAGAAAGAGACATGAAATAAGCTTGTTAAGCATTAGAATCTCTTATGAAATGTTATTGGTCAAGAGAATCCATTCCGCATATAACAGAAATGCACAAAATAAATGACTTTTGGGCTTCTCACCCCGACTATATTGTATCAGCGGGAATTATGGGCAAGCAGATATGAATACAAGATCAGGACAGATTGAGAAGGTATTTTAAGGGAAAAAATAAAGACTTGTGCATATTAAGCATTGAGACCTCTCATGAAATACTATTAGCCAAGAAAGAATGCACTTCCTAAAAATAGAAACATGGTTTTGCCAATTGACAAATACCAAAGACAAAGATAAACAACTAAAACAAGCAGTTGGAGAGATGCTGAAAAGAAGGGAATGCATTGGGAAAAGAAGAACAAAAAAAATTGTACTTTGTAGGATATGTGATTTGGTTGATGCATAGTTATAAACTTGTTATGAGAAGAGATAAACCAAGCACATTTTGCTATGCAACCAATGCAAAGTCGTAAGGACTCTGTTCTATAAAACACTATGTGAGTTTATCATTTCAAATAGCATGCTTCAAACATAATATCTGGAACAGGGCTCTACCTAGATATTTCCATGCATTTAGGTTTATTCTGCACGTTATTCCAATGCTCTGAATGGAAACTACATTGACAGTTAGACATATTTCAATGGAAAAAACATATTTCAATGGAAAAAACAGAACTAAAGGAATATTTAGAAGAACCAATATACATAGAAAAGGGGCATATGCCAGCACTAGGAAAGATCCTGAAAAGGATAAAGAGAACTTGTAGTTGAAAGCCAATAAGATAAAATGGATATAGAAATCTCTGTGCTCCAAAGGCAAAATAACTTGCTAAGATAGTAAGATGATATTTACAAGAGTTTTAAGAGAAGCAAAAAAGGAACAAAAATAGCATATGTGAACAATTTCAACCCAACTAATGAGTACAAGGTGAATTAGCAAGATACTAAACAACTAACCACCCTTGAAAGGAAAACCAGTTTGTGGTAGTCAGATTCAGTACGAAGCTGGAATATAGAATAATCCTAGGCAAGAATAGAAGCAAAAATTATATGAAATAAACTTGTCAGAAGACGCAGGGGCATTAAAAAATAAAAATAAAAATAAAACATATAGAGTTCTTTGTCCCTAAGTACTTCCAACACAGATTTAAAGCACCTGAAAACATGCATGCTTAGTGTTGGGATTTTCATAGTATGATTGTGAAGGACAAATTAAAAATTAAATTAAAAAAGAAAAAGAGGGGAATATGTATTTCATAATACATACCTGTTCAATCAATGGTTGTGCATCCCAAACAGTTAAAACTTCTAGTCCTGCATTATGAAAGGTGATTGCTGAAGAGCTCAACAGCGCAAGATTCAGTAATAAAATCCCACTGAATGCAATTGTGATCTCCAAAAAGTTGTAGTGACTCAAGGTCCCAATGGGTATGTTCTCCACTTTTTGATCCTACAATGAGCAACGAACTAAACCATTAAAAATTTGAAAGGATGACAAGAAGTTTTCGAAACTATGGTATGAAACAATTCCCACCTAGAAAAACGTTCATTAAATTAAGGATCATAACAAAGAACAAAAACTTAGTTGCACTCCCAATACAATTTATACATCACAATTTAATGAAATTGTTCTTGCTCAATACAGTAACTTCAGAAAGCATCTAGAAAGATGCAATCATTTATTAGTTTTTATTTTGTGGATACACTAGTTTAAGTAAATAATCAATTACTCCTATACTAAGTTTTGGCATGTATGCTTCTGACAAAAAGACTCTATGAACCAGTTTTAGATCCCAAGCTCACTATGAAATCAAAAGCCACTGATAGAAAAAACACAAACTCTTATACCCCGATAACTGGTGCACAGAAACAATTGATGAAGAATAATAGACTCAGCTACAGGACTTTCCACAACAGTAGAGGGAATGAGGTGACTTGATGTAGGCTTTAAATAAATAATCAATTACCCGGGCCTTATACTGAGTTTGGGGTTGTATCCCTGACAGTCATACCGTATGAACCAGTTTTAGGTCCACAGCTCCTTATGAAACAGTCAACACATAAAATGTAAAAAATCTTATACCGTGGATATTTGGTGGACAAAACTATTTCTGAAGAATCATGGAGTCAGCCACATTGTCAGCTACAGGACCATCCATGCAACGAGATAATATTGTCAACCCTAGGATTTTACATGATTTTGCCGCCCTTCATCAGAGTGGGTTAAGACAGCCAAAGGTGTTTCTATGCAAAGTACCTTCTTATAACATTTGCAAGACACAATTTGTATAAATTACATAGCTTATCAAGAAATTAACAGTCACAAATAAAAAATTCAAAATCTTATACCAGAGGTACTTGGTGCACATAAACTATTCTTAAGGACCATAGAATCAGATAAGGGATGACCCATGCAAGAAGACAACATTGTAAACCCTAATATTTTACAAGATTTTGCCACCATTCATTAGGGTAGGTCAAGCTGAAAAGATGTTCCTATGTAAAAGTCCCTTTTTTACTTTTAACGTTCGAAGGATACAATTTGCACTTTTACTTCCTCTTAAAAGCCTAACCTAAGTTTACACTGTCTTTGTTGCCCTTAAAGAAAGTTAAGTTGTTGTGATGATAACTATGTGACAACAAAATACATACGACACACTAAATACAACTCAATCAATGCGCTCATGATGTTCATAATTACATCCACACTCATTCTCACATGGACGCTCATGCATTCGTGCGCTGACATGGATGAGTACTATCATGTGCGGAACTAAGATGAATAGCATCCAAGTAGCAACAACCCCTCTAAAGACAAGTCAAGGAAAGATTTAGCAACTGCATTTCACAAGCAGTCTGCAAAGCTTTGTATACAAGACAATGCACAAAATCCTCAAGTACCGGAATGGTTTGTGTCTGCACATTCAAACCCAAATGAATTATTGAACAACATAAATTTGGGAGAGGCCTATATGTATGCTACCAACATTAAAATAGAAGTTCAAGAAGGGGCATTTGGAAGGAGAATGCCTTCAATAATCAGAATTTGCTACCCAGGAAGGATACAGATGGTGCCAACTTTAATAGCAAGCTGCAAAACAAAGGGTAGTCACAACAAAACTATACATGGAAGCCAGTGCAAAATAAAAACCTCTGCAAGCAAGGGGTCATTAAAAAAATCATGCAAGCAAGTGGTGTCCATATCATAAGAGTTGATTTCAGAATCAAGATGAATATTGTGTCATTTAGTGATTGTTAGCCAGGAAGCAAAACGTCTATGTCAAAAACACAGTCAACAGCAACTCCAACACCAACACTCGACAAAAGAAATAAGATTGTAGAAACAGATCTGTAAACCATTATTGCCATGCCAGAAGCACCACCAAAAAACCCTGAGGAAAAGAGTGCCAGAAGCACCACCAAAAAACCCTGAGGAAAAGAGGTGCCTTTTTCACTCAAAGATGTTGGCACAATGGCAAGCTCTGCAGGTTATTGTACAAATTGAGCCAAAATAACTTGATTTCTACAAACGTTAAAATAATGACAATTGACGACCTCACCTGTAGCCTCTAAATGTTGGTTTCAACAAGGCAAAGTCATACACCTCATAGAACAATGTCACCTCTCCTTTGCCATCAAGCCCTTTCAAAATAAAGTACTCTGCCATGTCCAATTCAATGTGTGTGATGTTCTTCTGAAACAAATTGTACTTATGAAAGCACTATAGGGTCTATGTGTGAAGATCCCAATTGTCATTATTCTGAAAGGATGACACTATAGAATAGCAAAGGTAGCCCCTACTACCAAAGTTTCCTTGATTAAGGTAAAGTAATGTCAAAAAGTGATTAGCCAAATTGGCAAGTTTGTGCCCCTAACAATAAAGCCTTATCAAGGTACAAAAGTTGTTATGTCCCCTAGGACTGTCTCAAGTGTTCAAATAAGGCAAGATTTGAACCTGAATCTCCTTGAGAGTTCAGATAATTAACCAGTTGAGCTCATACATTTTGATATAAAACAAAATAAAATTAATTAAAATCCGAAAAAAATATTAATTAAAATATAAAAATACAAACATGATAAACATTATAAACAAATCAGAACAAAATAAACTTTATTAAAAGATGAAAAAATATTAAAGAGTAATTTTAAAAATAGCCTTTATAAAAATTAAGCCATGGGAGCTGCAAGCCTACTGCAGTGGTAAGGGCTTGGGCCTCTCTTTGAGAGGCCCAAGGTTCACACCCCACTCAGTATGAGGGGACCAGGACCCCTCATAAAAACCTGTGTATTCTCATTGAAAATAATTTATAGGTCGGAAGGTCTGGCCTGTTGGTCAAAGCGCTCCCTTGGGAGGGTGGAGACCATGGTTCGAATCCCTCGGGCCTTGTAGAACCGGAGGGTGTGTCACACCAACGCTACCGGCTACGTTAAAAAATTTACCCAACACAACTAGAGGTTATAGTGACAGCAAGGAGCAAGATTCAAACTCACGATGAGGCGATGAAAAAATGTAATGAGTTACCAACTCCTCTAGCATACGCCAAAAACAAAAAAAATTAAGCCATGGGACTGGCCTACTTGGGCCAATTCTAAAGCCTTCAGCCTACGTAGGCCAGCCCTGCAGATTCAGGATTTAATTAAAGTCCAAAGCCTTGGTCTACAAAGACCAAGCCTTTAGAGGCTTTAATTAAATTAAACGTAATTACAAAGCAAGACAAAAAAATATCAAATTTTTAAACCTTAAGATAAGATGAAAAAACATCATTTTGCTTTCCTTTTAGGCTCTTAGACATCATAAATCGTAGATTGGACACGACTTACAGACTAGTGATGGCTCTGTGCTCCCGAGTTCTAAGCTTTACCATCCATGCGGGTCCTTATTTCCATGTCGTGGCCCTACAAATACGCCTGCAAAGTTGACACATGGGCAAGCCTCCTAACGAATATGAGTTTCCAAATGGGGCTGACCACCACAGATGACCACACCAGTTAAGACAGCAAAATCTACATGCTGTTGCCCTCTGGAATATGCCCACATTTGCCTTCTGGTTCTCAAGTTTGCATGGTGTGTCCACAGCGTTTGAAGTTTAGTGTTTTACCTATTTATGTTATTATAATAGATGCAGGAGACAGTGTTAGGCAGTGTGATGACTAATAGGATTACTGCAGTGTGTCAGGACAGAGGATTCCTACATAGGCAAACAAAGTGTCAAAGCAGGTCCACCAAATTCATAAGCGTTTTTCTTTGACCTATAAAGAAGAAAAAACAATTTGCATCCCACATTTCACCTAACACACACGCAAATGACATCTTTTACACCTGATTCTTTTCATTTTGACATGAGCCGAATTTCATCAACAAACTTGATGAAATTAATTTGGGTCACTTTTAAATGAGGCGAACTTCAAAACTTCAGCATCAAAATCTGCCAATTCCTGCGACACAGATTGTATATATATTTGCATGACTGGAATAGTCCCACATGCTCGTAGAAAGTTGAGTGACAGTTGGTGACATGGATGCACAAGAATAGCAATTAGTCTCTTGCTCTGAAAAGCTAATAGCGACAACAATGGGCAGATCAGAGCGTAGTCAACAAGCATTGTAAACCCAACAGTACCTCTGCCCCCCAGTACCTCTCCCCCCCAGTGAAAAGGAAGATGGGATCCAGAAACTGAAATGATGCAAACTTCTTTGTTAACATCAACAAAGGGCCACACGAAGAAGAGTCTAAAGCCAGACACAACCTGATTCAAAGAAAAGGTTGATACTCTTGACACAATTGATGAGAATAGTGCATCCAGTGGTACATAAAACAGAAGTCCAACAAAAGATCCACCATAGAATGGTGCTTGTGGCTATGCACAAGTCAAGAGTCCAACTCAGGTGCAGTTGCAAGGTCATGTATCCAGCAATGTGAAGGATGAGAGTCTGACATGTGAGCAACTGCAGGACGGTGCATCCAAAAGGTGTGTGAGATAATGGGCTGGCATAGGAGCAACACCTACATGTGTTTCAGCTTGAAGAATCAGACAAGCCTTGCAAGGTTGAGAACGAAATCTAAGAGAAAATCATTCAGCCAAGCATTGAATTAAATGAATCAACAGGTCAAAACGACAATAAATGTTACAGAGATGCAAGAATGCCCCCAGTTTTATGGTGACACAAGGGTAGCCCCCAATCTGATAATGTAATGCCTGGTTCAAAATTTGGAAGGCCATTAAACAAATAAATGAGACAGATTATTCTCTACAACACTACGTGAAAGAGTAGTAGATTGGTACAAGAAACTGCAAGAAGATAAGCACCAAGCCCTAGAGCAGTTACAAAAACCTCCTAAGAAAGGATTTCAAGTTGTACAATGATGATGGCATCATAGTAAAAATTTACAGAATGAAGCACAGCGAGAAAGAGTACATCTAGTTCTATAACCCGAGGTTGAAAGTGTCGGTCAAGGTGGTTCGTAAAATAACTTCTACGTAAGTGTAAGGAGATGATCAAGGTGGTCCCTCCAACATCATATCAAGAGGCCTTTGAGCAGGCCTTGAACATAAAAAGTGAGTCAACAACATCATCCATATGTTATGGTCAAGAAATCGATGACTTCGAAAACGAGAGTGATGTCTTCAAAAATGAGTGCCTTTGAGAACGAAATTCACTCTAAAGACAAAAGTGAATTTGACAACAACAGTGCCTCCAAAAACAAGTGTGACACAAAGAAAGAACGCTGATAGACACTCTACATAAGGGCATGATACACATGTTTCACAAATTCAAGATCAAAACATATGCATGGTGCAATCACAAGATTCACAACAATGAAGAGGGACAAACATTTTTTGATATTTGTGACAAGATACTGAACAAACAAATGCTGTAGGCAGCATATCTGCTTCCCAGAAGAAGTGAAAAGTTGTATTAAGAATTAATTTGCAATTTTGACAAGTTTTGCTTGGAATTTTGAATAAGTTTTTGTGTGTAATTTTGACAAAGTGAGATGTGAGATGAAATGCATATCAAATTAGATGGAATTAAGTAAAATGTAATTTAAGTTCAAATTAAACGAAATTAGTCGAAATGAGCATGGAATTGGAATTTAATAACATTGACTTAGAACCTTAGGAAAGTAAAATTAATAATGAAGGCATGTTCGGAGGTTATGAATGATGCACTGTCCCAAAAACAACTTGGAACAGCCCGAGGCAGGCTTCACAAGGCCCACATCCTTCATTTTGTTGTTGTTGATACTGGAAGCGAGCAGCCTATTGATGCCTGTGCATTATTAGTGAAGTCGCATATATAATTGCAGCATATGGAAGACAAAAGTGATTGTTATATATAGCTGCTATTTCAAATGTCATTGTTACCCTTGGCTATAGCATCCATTGTACTCGCATTATCACTTGCTGTTTGCAGCAGTAAATCAATTGTATATTGCTCTCAATGCCATTTTTGCAGTCTTCTTCATGCATGTGTGTGGATGTTATTTCGTTATATGTTGTGTTTCATTTGGTACTTACAGAACTATGTAGAACATTGTCATGGTGAGTAAAATTGTTAGTTTTGCACTGCAATAGGATTATAATAGCTACAGGTTGCAGCAGGAACAGAGGATTACAGCAGACCATATGATTGATGCAGCAGCCAGGAGTTAGCAGTTTCCAGTAGTTACAGGCTGTACGATTGAGGAATTGTATGAAGGAACACAGAACCGTATTGCCCCTACTGGATCTATTCATTAAGTGACTTCTGTGAGATAGCGTATGAAGACATCATCATATGAATCTTATTCATTAGCCTTTGCACTGCATTGTATGACAGACAGATCATACAAGAGGTCAACTTGTGCCAAGGCAGAATTTTACAATAGGGTGGATCGTACAACTGATTGAGTTGTACAACCTGAGGGAACGTATGATAGACTCATCATACGACAAAGTGTATTTGTACGGTTGCTAGCGTTGTACAACAGAGCAGGTTGTACAGCCACTGGATTGTTCAGTAAAGATCAAACAAGTTTTGTCATGTTGTACAAAAGTATGTTCAGTTCTACAAATGCTACAAATGCCCCTTTAATTTGGGGAACAATTAACAAGCATATACAGCATGGAGAGAGAATTTTTCAGAGGGAGACGCAACCAATGTTGGGTTTCATGACAACAGCCAACACAACAAAAGAAGCCAAATTGACTTATATTGAGAATGGCTAACCAATTGTTCATTAACATAAATGCCAGAGGGCACTTTGCACAAGAATGTCAAAATAGTGAGAACTTAAACAAACAAATGATATGCACGAGGCTCAAGAATGATAAGGAAAGTCAAAGCCCTAAGCATAAAGACATGGGCAGTTCAAACCTGATTGAAGTAGTAGAAAGTAGAGTATGTGAAATAAGTTGTGTGCGACAAGCAACGAGCACAGGAATGAGTTGTGTAGACACCAACAGAAACATAACCAGGCAGACATAGAGATCGTAAGGCACATGTTACAAACCTTGCAAAATTATGACTTTTCGCTGCAAAATGTCTATTTTTACAGGTTATGCATGATCAAGATGACAAAGGGTGAACCAAAGAACATATCCCAGCGTTGATTGCAGACAAAGACGAACAACAAGCAAAGAGCAGTCCACATAAATAAGGATGCCATCTAGACAAGCATTGTCATACAGATGAGGATGCAGACCGCCTAAGGATGCCATTCAGATGAGGATAAAGAAAATCTAAATAACGGATGATGCCATCCAGATGATGAATAAGGTTGTTTGAATAATAGGGAACATCATTTGAATGAAGCATTTTCAGACCAGAAAACATGTAGTTAAAGAACACTGCAATGAATGAACGTCATTGGAGTCATTTGGGAGGTGCCTCAAGGAACAGACCTATCCTAGGAAATGCTTCAAGTATGGAACTATCCTGGGAACTGTCCCCAAGGATGGATACAGTCGGAGGAGCAAAAAATGGAGTCTGAAGAATGGAAACCATCAGAAGAGATGTCATCACTGCCAGCTTTGGAGGTGCCCACTAGTGCAGTAAATGTGGTTGTCAGCTAACAAGTAAATGTTGACACAACCATACTTAGTCTCCTCCCAACCCTTCTATATGATGTCCACCAGAGGGGAATATTGTTGAATGTCACCCAAAGGGAGTAGGGATCATAAAACAAAGTGGAATGGAAGAGGATTCTCATCCATTGCCTAGCCAATGTCATCCCAAATGGAGTGAAACTTGCAATTATTGTCTGAAAAGAGAAACTAAGAGACTTTGTCTAAGTCATCTTAAGTACTCTCCAAGACATCATCCATGATTTCATAGGTATTCACATCTTTTGGGGTATGTGAAGAGTAATGACCTCACAACTTGCAGACAGGCCAACGCATGGCAAAAGGTTCGCTTGTCATCCTCAATGTAGTCAATGTAGTCCAAAGTGGAATGATTGTTGTCTACTTTGTGTCGGAATCCATATACAAAGATGTTCATGTTGCCATCCACGTTGTCGTCCATTCCAAGGCCATCCCATACCTACCCAACATTGATCCTGCCATCTTAGGTTGGGGAGATATCATTTGCAAGGAGTCTTTGAAGTGTTTTGGCAAGGCAAACACCATCTCACATGTACCAGGAGTTGTCACTGAAAGGGAGGAATTGCTAACACACACAAAAACGTCTTAGCCGAGTTGGGTGTCATCTCAATCACATTGCACATATGGTATGCCAACTAGAAGGTGGGGATTCCAAGTGCAGTTCAAGTTGTCGTCCATGCAGCAAGCAACAGCCACCAAGTTGTCATCCATTCCTTGGAGAAGGCCACCCACACTTCTGGAGAAGTCGACAAAGGCCTAGCTGTCCAGCCATGGAAAACATCACCCCAAGCTCCCTAAATATTTTTCTAAAGTTAGAAGGAACACTGAGCACCCTTTAGAAGGGGCCTGCCTACCGCATCTAACCTGTTGTTTGTTTCAATATTAAGCCATCCACGAAAGTTCAGTCCACCAGTTGTGCCAGTTGTGGGGTCTCATCCTCCAAAGGATGAGATCCATCAAAAATAAGTTAGCCACCTAACAATAATGGGGGTTTGGAGGAACACTGAATGTTGTCACAGTCCTGCCAAACACCGTTGCAGCCCTTCAATGCAGCCCCTTCCCTTTGATGCATTGTCCACATGACAAAGAACACTAACCACACACTGAAAGAGGCCGATGTCCTCCTTGTGAATGCAATCTACAGTCTTATCAAAGCCATCCACTCCATAGTATCTGGCTATTTTTGTATCCAGATCTAATTACTTGGTTATGTGTTTATAACTTTTTCCAGTTGAAAAATGTCACATCTGCACTCATATGGCAACTAATGATTGCTATAATCATCATAAAGTCCATAAAGTGATAAACATCCCATCACACCCTAGTAAGTTAGGGGCTTAAATTTCCAAGTTTCAGACTTTTGAGGGAGATAGTTACAGAATAAAAAATTAAGCTCATGGTTTGTACTCAGAAAATTTGAGTATGCTGGAGCAGTGGTCAGTTTTTTATTCTGTTGCACACTTTGAAATATTGTCATACCTAAAGGTCCTCAATACATATGCGTCTGATTTTTTTAAGTCTGATTATGATTTTGCTATGTGCTCAAAATTATAAATTCCAATCAGAAGGTTGTAAGATAGCCACTTTTTAGAGTTGTTAATAATTGAGAATATCCATACCCACTTTGGCATTCTAGCTTCCAGAGCCATATCAGTCAAAACTCCCCAGATTTGATAATCATGTTAACTGAAAATGACATTTTTGTTATAAATATGTCTTAGATGCACCCAAACATAAATTTGCAGTATAACGTATAACATAAGGTTATCAAAATGTTTACAGAAAAAATTGGTCTTTCACAGTAAATCCCAATTATTCATAAATAAAATTCTCTTTAAGGCATTCACTAATTATGCTCAGCAAAACATCCCCTAAAACCTTCATGATCCACATCAATGCTCAAGTATCAACCATTATTTCAAACAGGAAACTGAACCATACCTGAACAACAGAGGAGTGAAGATAAAAATTGTGGGGCATGATATTTGCACCAAGAAGGCCCACAGCCATATACAGACTTTCACGCCTCACTCTGGGAAGCATTCCATTCATTATAAATGCAACATTCTGTTCAGTAGATAAAGAATCAAGCACAGAGAAAAGAAGCATCAATCCCGTTATGGTTACAGATAACACTTCTGTGCATCGCTTGCCCTGCAAAATTGTTGACCATCAAGTAACTAATGTCAAATAAAAAACAACCATATACGGATACAAATTCCTTTATGCCCCTATACAGCTACAAAAAATGGTCAGTCCAAAGTAAACATACCAGAAGTGGAAAGACTACTGAAAAAAGAAGTGCATCAAACATGCTCATAATGACACACACAGACATGTCCATATCCAGGAAAATATTGAATCCGATAGCAGTTCCCAGAATCTGCCACATTCAAGAAAATAATGTTCATTACAGAATTCAAGTTGCTAACAAAGTGATTTAGAAAATTATTTGCCCTATGGCCAACTGTTTTCACCATATTAAACAGTCCACTGCATTAACAAGATTTTCAAATAATTATTTACAACTTTTAAGAAATCCTGCCATAACACAAGAAAGATGTATGAAGAGAGAAAGGATCATACCATTGATAAATTCATGGCCATTACAGATGCCTCGGATTGTAGCCACAGCAAAAGACACACAGTCTGAGGATACTCCTCAGCACAAATCTTCGCCATGTAAACATGCATCAGGAAATAAATCAAATATTTTTACTATGGAAGCAAAAACAAAATTTGCATAACAAAGGAAAACAAATTAGAAAGATCAAATGAAGCCAAAACTGATAAGCTCCATGAATCATATAGGTATCTTGCAGCTCCAAAAATTGCATTCCATCAATATAATGCCAGCTACAGTGTTAATAAAGGCCAAGCTTTCCCAATACCATTCACATCAGTCCACGGTTTAAGATCAAAAGTTGCATCATAATGAGCATATGTGACAATACAAGAGAGAAAAATAATGTAGAATACAATTTCAATCTGAGAGTATTGCAGACCATGAGCATAATTCACTTTACAAAATCAAAATAAAATTCACACAGCAAAACATGCTACCATCTTATATAATTAAAAAATAAAATAAAAGCTCAGGTTTCTACTCGAAGTGACTCAAATGCTCACTGCTCATGATAGCAAGAAATAGTGGAGATAGCATCATATCAGAAGAGCAATTAGTTTAACCTGCTCAAATGAAAGGGTGCCGGACAACAGCCAATCAATTTATAGGAAAAACTTCTACCATTTGCATTCATTATTTATAGATCAGCACATTCCATTAATATTGTTCATACAAAATTGTCCCAATCAGGCAAAATATCAGCCAAAGAAATAAAATTCCCTGAAACTAGCACTAAGTTTCAGCAAAAAAGGGGTTTACACCAACCCTGCAGAAATCACCCTACCTGACTTGTGTTCAGCATGGATAGTCCTTTAAATTAACACAAAGAAAGTTATATATTTGATTCTTGTCGTAGTTCCATTAATTTCAACACCATGCTCGAAATTTCCTTGTGTTTAAGAGGCTATGGGGATCCGTCTTACCAATGTCCAAACGGAATTGGTACTCAGTGAAAAACTTACATGGCAGTCCCCATCACACCCTCGTAGGAGAAATCTCCCAAACCCATACACTAGCACCGGTTCCCTTCAACCTTTTTTAGGTCAATTGAAGGAAGGACCTGTAGGAGCTAGTTCTGAGCAGCCTCAGACAACGTAGTGTACATAGTGAAATAAGTGCAAAATGTGCACAAATGCATATTCAAATGTAAATACAAATGAAATGAAAGTCAAATGTCATTTTGAAATCTGACGTCAAGGGTGATGACATCATTGTTTGATAAATTGCATTTGTGATGTACAGCAAAAAAAAGGTAATTAGGCTTATGAGGGCGGTTAATGGTGAGGTGTCCCGGGAGGTAGTTTCTCTTGACTACCAACCCGTAAGCATAAAAGGACCCCCCATTCAATCGTGTGGATACACAGTACAAGGAGGGGAGCGTGGTATAAGGAGAGTAAATTGGTACGAGAATACAAGGGCATTGAGTAATCCTTGATTGTAATCACCAGAGTCTGAGTCTGAGTAATGTTGTCTGTGCAGATGAGTCTGTAATGCAAATGTCATAGAGGAAAACTAATACAATGATCATTCATTCTTAAATCTGTGTGTAATCTGTATTCTGTGTAACGTATCGCTGCGAGTAGATTGGTAGGATTGTGTTGTTTTGAGTTGTGTGTGCAGGTATAAACAGAGTTGCAGTCCAGAATCACCATACAAAAGGTGTACATTCCTTGTGACGAAGGTAGTAGTTAAGAGTCACTGCCGTACAAGTGACTGCTGTTCAAATGCATTGCTGAGTTGTTGTCCAAATGCATTATGGAGCAGCTGTTCAAGTGGATCACAAGTGTGTCGTACAAGTGTGTGCCATACAAGTGGTGTAAGCACTTGCCGTACAAGTGATCAAGTTGGCGTTCAAGTGGAGATGTTCTGCAATTCTGGACCAGTTTTGACTGGAGTCTTGGTTAAATTCTAGATCTGTCATTTCAATTTGTTCCTCAAACCATCGGAATACTCTCAACTTTGCTACATTTGGTGCTGTTGATGTTGCCATTGAAGTTCAAACCAGCACACGTGAAGTTTGGAGAGGTGAATGACAGATTACTTGCCGCAAGGATGTGGGAAATGTAGGTACAAAAGAGTTGAGAGACAACCTGTGAGAAGAAGTCAAAGGATAGCCCAACAACGTCGTGTGGAGCTATTGCAGCCATGAGCAACAGAACTTGAAGACCCTGAAGTGGAACATGTGGAATCCTCAAGCGGAGGATAGTTCCAAAAGGTGGCAAACGTTGTTTCTAACAACGGAAGACGAAATGCAACAAGCAAATGAAGGTTGGACCAAGTAGAATGTTTGTGCAAGTGGAGGCACCAACGTGGAGCGTGCACTAGGAGACAAGGTTGAACAACTGGTAACGCTGGCACAAGAGCAGGGGAGATTGCTGAGAGGTGTAAAGGACATGAATCAAGCACGAGGGCAACTGCAAGAGAGCACGTGGGCAAGGAGACCAGAGCCAACACTCATATTCGCGAAGGAGATCACAAAGTGCAGGTGCACTAGGGGCCGATCAAAGGTTGTTTGCTAGTGAGGAGTTGCTCACAGAGGGAGCACTAGGAGAAGAAGTGCTAAGGGAAGAAAGTCAGCCACAAATGGCAAATATCGCAGCAGCTATGGGTAAGCAAAAGTGCCCACCTTTTCTGGGTGACGGGAAGGAAGCCCCAAAACATCATATTGGAGCATGTGAAATAATATGGTGTGCAATCGGAGTAGATGCCGAGGATTCGTGGTTACGATTGTTTCCAGCAACATGGTGAGGAATCGCAATGGATTAGCATCTTAAGAGAGCCAGCACAAACCCCTTCACAACATGGGATGATTTGAAAACTGATTTTCACAAAGGAAATTAGACTACTCCAAGATGATACGGAAATCATTTGAGAGATCTATTCTACAAAGTAGAAGAAAGATGAGGACGTCAAATCGTATAACAAGAGATTGAAGGAACTAATAGATAAGATAGAAGTAAAACCAGCAAATGGTTTACAAAGGAGATGGTTCTTGATGGATTCTTGCCAAGGTATAAGAAGAAAATGAAGGTAGTACCACCGACCACCAATCAAGAAGCATTCATTACAGCTCTCAATGTGGAGAGCAAAATAAAGAAACAGCGACAAGAGTGAGCCATTTCAAAGATGATGACTCAAACAATGAAAGAGACGATTTGCATATCGCTATCCACGCAAAGGTGATAAGAAGGAGAAGAAAGATATTTGGTGCTCGGACTGCAAGACAGAGGGGCCCACAAATATCAATTATCTAAAGAATACCTTTTGTAACATTTGTGAAGTTGCAAGCCATGTGGTTGGTGACTGCCCATTCAATCTTAGAAGTTCAAAACATCAAATCTTGTCAGTACAGAAAGAAGAGGAGGAGGAGAAACCAAGCATTTTTAAAAATGGGCAAGAAGCAACAAGTGGAGGATACAAAAACAACCGCCATGGAGGAAGACAACAGCAACAAGGTATTTGACAACAAGGAGGACAAGGTTGATTACAATATGACTCGGATGGAAGACCTATCATCCAATGTAGAAGATGCCAAGCGTGGGGGCATTTTGAAAGAAATTGCCAAAACCAACCAGCAAGAGGTAGTAACGAAAACAATAACAATGGATTCATGTGCCGATGGTGTGGACTAGGCAATCACAAGGAGGTCAACTGCCCAAAAAAAGGCAAGTTCTAGTAATAACCAAAATGTCAATTTTGACATAAAGGAGCCTCCAATGGACCAACAGAAGTAGAAGAAACATGTACCAAATCTCACGAAAAGAAGCCCGAGAAATACCCAGATCTTGCCATGAAGGAAGAAAGATGGCAAAAACCACATGCTTTAGTAGAGGAAGAATTGCACAAGACCAAACAAGGACGACTCCTCCAAGAAAAGTAGTTGAAAAAGTGGATTACTCGGGGAGAAGTAGAAGCATCAACAACAAAACAGCTGGCAGCGTAGGTACTAAACACTATGATGGAAGTGAAGGTGTCCAGTTTACTTAGCAAAATATCAAAGCTTTACTCAACAGTGGGATAGTTGACGCAAACAAAAAGAACAATGGAGCTACAAAGCCAACACAAAGTAACCAAGATAAGGAGGGATCAATTCATTGATCCAACTGTGCTAATGATTGAAGCTGGAAAGAAGACAGTATTAATTCATATTGAGCTGCTGAATCAAAAATTAACCCAAGTTATCGTAGATGGAGGATCGAGTGTGAACATGCTGCCCAAGCAGACTTGGCAAGATCTTGCAGCAACATTTTTGTGGTCTCCAAACATTGTATGGTCCAGACCAATATGGTATTGAGATGAAGGGAGTCTTGATGGCTCAAAAAGTAAAGATTGTTGACCAAGAATTTCTCATGGACTTTGTAGTGATTGCCTTGCAAAAACCAACATATGATGCATTGTTGGGACGATGATGGTTACGCATGGCAAAAGTTAACCATAATTGGGAGAAGGATCATCTGACATTTAAGAAGGGTCAACATAAGTATACGATAAACTTTAGAAACCAAACTGTAAGTGAGGATATCGCAACATTTGACAATTCGTCATCATCGGAGGATGGAAACAGACATGAGCCAAATGAAGAAGGTGTGCTGAAACTTGAAGAATGTTTAGAGGATGATGAACACTTCGACAGCAGAATTCTCCATAGACAGACAGAGAACTACAAGGTCTTTTTGCCAAATTGCCTATGCATCCAAGCAAAGGAGGAAGAGGACCATGATGAAAGGAGGAATAGTGTGTACAAGGTCGACAAGTTCAACAAGAATGACAAATTTGCACCTACGGAAGAGAAGTTAGTTGTTGGTCATGACGAAAGTATGGCGACAAAGCAATTGCAAGTGCAAGTGCAAGTGCCAGATGGTGAGCAGGACAAGAGTCCAACATCGGTGCAAATGGAAGATGGCGTAACCAACAATGCACCAGACCGGAGTCCGATACTTGGGGAATTGAAAGGTGGTTTGCTCGATGTTGTGGGGGACGCGAGTCCAACATCGTAGCAACTGTAGGTTGGCACATTTCATGACGGGAGTCTGACAAGAGAGCAATTGCAGAAGGCTGTGCCTAGTGATGTGTGTAAAGAAGAATAAAGTGTAGGAAGACTGATTGCAGCACCACAACAGCCTTCAAGAGACTTTGAGGGAATATTGGCTTGTGAAGGAGGAGAGTCAAGTCAGACCAAAGCTAAAGACGGTGCAAAAAAAGAAGACAATGATTCAAACCTAGTTTGGTTGTTTGGCAATGAGAATAGAGAGCAACCCGTAATTGAGCAAGAGGAATTGGAACCCCTCCCCACGAGACAAAGGAGATTGCAGGTACATGTAAGATTTCTAGATATAAAAGAAGCAAAAAAGTTGGTATCACTTAGAGCGCAAGAAGCCCAGCAGGTGGTGGCAATAGAAAATGGAGAAGAGCCACCAAATCATGAGCCTTGGAATGACGAGAGTGAATATGAAGCTATGAGTTTGCTGGCGAGAGTTGGTTTTCAACAACAAAGAATGTGTAGAGAAATGCAATAGTTGCAAGAACAATATGAGCAACTGCGAAGTAGAAATGAACAATTAAGGGCACAAGCAAATCATGAGATTGTAAAAGAAAAAAGGAATGATATTCAAGCCAGAAGAGAGAGGACTTGCAGCTAATGAAACACTCTGGTCAAAAATATTTGAAATTCCCTCATCCACAAAAGGCAAAGTAAGGAACCGGAAAACAAACTCCAATAGTGTATCCCTTACAAGTGAGACGACTCAAGTAGTAATAGCTCAAGCACTAGATGTAGAAGATGGGGGAGAAGAGAGACACCGAGACTACAAGTTCCCCAAGCACAAGATAGGAGCAACAAGACGCAACAAACTAACTCCAAGGAAGGAAGGCGAATTAGAAGGATTAAAGATCCGCCACTAGACTTGAATGATTCATCGGGAGGTCGAAATAGTTCGCAAGGATTGTTAGACAATTCCGAGTGTGTGCAAAGAGTAGGCAACTTAGGTAATCTAGAAGGACCATCAGGTTCCCTGGCTGTTCAAGTTTGCCCAGGCAAGGAAGGAGGTTGGTTCGCCTCTTCCTTGTAGTACGAGGGGAACGATTTTCCCTCCAACCACCCCCAGGTCACGTAGTCAATAGGGTGGCTTGCCAAGACTACCCTCTGGTTGCGTAAGACAACCAATTGTCTGGTTGTTGCCCAAACAAGAGACCTCATAGAAATAAGCAACGAAGAAATCGAAGGAGACCTCGAAAATTTTGGAGGAAGGACTAGACAATCCCAAGTTAGGGAGGCTCGCCCGAGAGTAGGGGATAGACAAACAAACATGTCTGAGTTTGGTGAACTACCACGAATAAGAAGACGACTACTAAGCCAACCCAAGAGAACTGATACATATTCAGAAAACCTAAATGAGATGAGACAAGATCAGACGAGACAAGACGACTAATGATGGGAGAAGAGTGGAAGAGAAGGCAAGACAACATGTCATACAAGTGAAAGAGGCAGAGAAGACACTTATACGGCACACTGCTATACAAATACACACCATTGCCGAACAAGTGGGGCTTGAACTATAGATAGTCGTATAAATGACTGATGTTGTACAATTGGGATCTATCATACAAATAAGGGTTGCCATACAAATCAAGGCGACCGTACAAATAGAGCAAGGCATCGTACAGACGTGGCACAATGCTTAAACAGTCGTACAAGTGCAAGGAGTCGAAAGGCAAGGCAATCAGAAGAAATGCATCATTGAGAGGATGGGACTGATTCGTCCACAAAAGACACAGTGGAAGTTGCAGTTTGCTTTGTCGTACGAACCGTACGACAAAGATGAATTTCATTTGAAAAAAAAAAAGAAAAGGAAAAGACAAAAAGCAACATTCTATTACATGCTAGGTAGCAATTAACAATCAGTTACACATGGGTGACCCCTTTACCAAAAACTTATAAATACACACATCGGGGAAGCCTAAGCATTCCATTGGTCAATATCGATGTAGAGGGGAAGACCAACGTGCATGGAGAGGAAAGCGAGATGGACAAGGTATTGATGTAGAAGCATTGCCAATGCAAGCGTATGTAGTTGCCAACAGGAAGAAGAGAACTATCGCCAAAAGAGATTGCAGACTAAACAAAAAGTGCCCTGAGGGAAGCAACAGTGCCGAAAGAGGGATTGTGAGGGACTTGCATATGAATTTGTAGGAAGAGTCGTACAGTCATACGAATGACCTTTGAAATAGAGTTTTGCAGTTGCAAGCGTACAATGGGTTGTGGAAGGAGTCGTACGTATAGAGAAATACGATTGAACAACAGGGTGACATAGAAGTTGTGCGTAGAAGGCAAAGGAGGTTGTTGTACAAGCGGCAAAATTCAATCATATAAATAAGAAGATGAAGGATCATACAAATCAAGAAATAGCCATTGCCCTACAAGTGGAGGAATTGTACAGCATTGACATACAAGTGCAACTTCCAGCCAAAGCGTCATCCAAGTACAACTAGACGACATTGTCATACAAGCCAGTGACCTGACGACAAAGTGTCGTACAAGCCAGTGACCTAACGTTAATGTCTTACAAGCTAGGCTCGAGTAGTTGTCGTACAAGCAAGGACATGTACAGCAAGGTACATACAAGCACAACTGCCTAAACGAAATGCAGAAGCGGCCAAGTATTGCAAAGAGGATTTCCCCTAGAAATTTCCGATAGACATTTGGATTGCCAAGTACTGGAATACTGGCTAGGATGGAGCAGTTGACCTTAATCGATGGAAGGATATGATCGATGAAATCACCAATGTCAATCCGAAAGAATCAACAAAGTTATTGAAGCATGGGAGTCATAGATTAAAGATGCAACAGTTGAAGACAACGAAACTACAATGTGACATGGACGTAATTATACCAAAACTCTCAAGAGAGCAAAGAGCCTCGAAGATGCCCACTTGGCTCATACCGTATATGAAAGGAATAACGGTCAATGTGGCATATGACTAGGCATCACATTTGTCAAGCCACATCAAAAAATTCCTGATGTGGTATACCAAAAAATTTTCAATGGCTTTTCATGCCCTTGTGCTAATGATGAATATTTTGATGATTTTGATGAAGGAGAAGCTGTGATTTCCAAGAATGAATCCTTCTAAGGTTATTCCGGAGAATGTACCGACCATTTTTAGGTGGATCCATGTGATGCCACTAACAAAATCGAGCACTCCCGTAAAGAAGAAGAAAAAGAGTTGTCTGAAGAACCCTCGAGAGAAAGGGAAAGTGAGGATTCACAGGGAGCTGTTGGTCAACAATAAATGGAGGTAATTATGCAAAAGGAGAAGTATTGTAAGAGGTTGGAATAGCAGAGGACAAAAATTCAACCTCAATCCCAACATCAGCAATACAAGCAAAACTTCCATTGCAAGAGTTGGTGGCACTGCACAACGAACGGTGGAGGTTCAGAGCAGGACGCATGGGATGCCATGAGAAGCAGTGCACAAGGAGATTCCTACACAACTCAAGAGTTAGGCTATGCAAGAAGGCATTACAGGTACCAGTTTGGGTACCAACAGATGACTTTGGAGAGGGGGCTATATTGGAGGAGCAACCAAGAGGATCTGTTGTGCAGATTTAGCAAGAAGAGGAGAAGAGCACAACAATCGAAGGAAAGGATTATGTAGCAAGCGTAGGAGACAGTCATTATTGTAGATGTGGAGGATGAAACTCAAACTACAGAAGGTGCAACATTTGTACGAGTTGAGAACGTCAACTCACTCGATAGTTTTGATAATACTCCAATGCAATTTGAGCATCAAGAGGATCCATGTAGGTCACCCCCACTGGATGAAGAGGTGAATATGGTAACCACGTCTATAACAGTGGAGGTGGCACATAGGGCAATAGTACTAAAAGAGAGGGAAAAAAGGGAAATAGGGCACATCACAATTCAGTTAGTGAAATGAAATGAAATGAAATATTATTAATGTCCGCGGTGGGCCAAAATAAGACCCAAGGGACTATAAGAAGTACAATAATGACTGCCGACTAGCAGGCTAAAAAGCCCAACAAAGAAAAGAACTAAGAAAAATACAAGATCAAACCCGACAAACGGGCCAAAGAGAAAGGGAAAAGAAAAGAAAAGGGAGAGCAGAGGGGGGGACGGCTACAGTCCAACAAAGCGAAGTGCATGCCAAGAAGAACGGAGAGAGAGAAGGAGGGGGGAGGGAGCAGCCCAGGAGGGGCAAGCTCCGAGAATCCCCCAAAAACTAATCTCTCCTAACGATCGAGGCCGAAGTACCGGAGCTGAATAAGTCCATGATATGTCTCTGGCCATTGCTAGTTCGGAACCCTGACAAACTGTTGGTGCGCTGTCTAGTGACCCTACTTCTGTTCAAACTGGATGGTGTGGGGCATTTCCGATCGAAATCACCTGGTCCGTCGGAGTTGGTGAAGTATGTTGTGATGAGCCGATGTTGAGGTGGCATAAGGGACAGAGTAGCCAACCATTATAAGAAGAACAAGAAAAGAGAAAAGAGATGGTGGCTAACTAACAAACTGTTAACGTGACCTAGAGGATACAAGAGGATAAGGCAGCCAAATGATTGATCAACCTAACAGGTCTTGATGTAGAAGATAGAGAGTAGACGACCACCAAGGATGATATAGATGTAGAGTTGGCTTAAGAGACAAGTGAACATTTCATTATAAAAGTGTCGAATTTGAAGAGACCCCTTGTTCTAGGAGAATATATCAATTAGTAGGTTGATGCTTTTTTCGAGAAGATGACTAAAGTGTTAGAGAGAGTGAGACTGAATTTCAGATTGGATGTATTGGTGACTGGCGATGATGGAAACTACAGGTGGAGAATGAATTTAGGCAAGTTGGTACACAGGGCCAACAAAAATACTTGTCAATATTCATTAGATGCAGCCATGGGATTTGGAAGTTGGAAGTGTGAAATCCATGATTGGAGTGAAGAACCTACCAAAGGAGACTCAAGACACTCTACCAACAATCAGCCAAAGTGTATATTGATGAAGCAAGAATGGCACCCTGTCCAAAGGATAAATCAGGTGTCAAGTATAGTTGGTGAAGACATATGCCAAGATGAACTTTTTAGCATACCTACTTGAATGGTTAGCTACAAGATTAGAGAAGATCCGTCAATCAAAAGCGGAACAAGCTAACCAATTGAAGGAAATGCAGGCTAGAATTCAATAGGTATTAGGAGAATGTTGAAGCAGAACTAGCAACATTGAAGAAAGAGGTTGAGGATAAGGCAAAATGGTAAGACCCCAAGGTCTTACTATAAAATTATTAACAAATTAATGTAAATGTAATCGCAGGCCACTCAAAGGGGGCTCCCTTGTAATCGCTTTGCCACTATAGGGGGCTCCCTCCTTAGAATCTATGCTTATTATTCTTCTTCTTGGATGATTTGATATGGATGGCCAACCTAATATATATATCTACCCTAAAGCTACGTTGGTGAAGAGACATGATGGTTCACATATGAAGAGACGTGATGGTTCACATTATGAAGGGTTGTGATGGTTCACTTTATAAGTTAATAATATAATAATTAAATGATTAATAATACTAACTAATAATGTTAGGATTGAGGATCCTAACATGCCACCCTCCTTAAAAAGAGCTTTGTCCTCAAAGCTCAAAGTGAGAAGCTTTGTCCTCAAAGCTCAAAGTGAGAAGCTTTGTCCTTTGTTTTCCAAGAAGGATTTGTGTAAGTTCTTGGACTCTTTTAATGGCATCCTTTCGGAAGCAGGGATATTGAGAAGGATGAAGCATTAGCAGGGGGTTGCCACGAACAATAATATAATCTCCCTTAGGAAAATCATGATGACGATGGGAGGGCAACCCTTGGGGTTCCTCAAATACTTCATAATGATGCATCAAAAGTGATGGTAATGATTTCATATCCTTTTTTTTTCCCTTGGTAGAGCCAATGGAGGAGTGTGTAGTCACTTTGCGTTGGTTCCGAATAGGTTTGGTCATATGGCAAGAACACACTATTGGTGAGGAAGGTATGTGTAGGTCTTGTAGAGTGCATGTTTGGCTAGCATTGATCACTTTGGGTATGTTTACCTCATCCTTGCTTGGTACATCAATCACTTCTTGCACATCGACCTCATTGTCTTCATTGCGGTGAGTAGGTGCACTGGTCGCTTCGGACACAACTACCTCATCTGCTTGCTCTATGGAGATACTAGGGATCAACTTCCTTCAATAAATACAATGTTAGTGTAGCACATTTATGGTGGGGTCCAAATTGTTCATCACAATTATCACAGAGTCCTTTTGCTCGTCGTTCCTTCATCTCCTCAAAGCTAAGATGTTTAATTCGTAAAGTTCGGTTAGATTTGGGGGTTGTGTAAGTGCTTTGTGCCCTTCCATTATGCATAGGTTTGGGAGCGATGTAAGTGGTCGACGATTTTTCCATAAGTGGTTTCCCTAATCGTTGTTGTGCATTGATTTTATCTTCAACTAATTTTGCCAATCCATAGGTCTGCATCATGGTATAGGGATTGAACCTTTGTCACCTCCATTCTAATTTCCTCTTTTAATCCCCTAATGAAGCCATTGATGAGAATTGATTCATCCAATATTGTGTTGTGTTTGGTGATATCCTCAAACCGAGTTTGATAATCATGCACAGAAGTGATTTGATGAAGATCTTTGAGCAATTCCCACATGACTGGGTCCCACATGGCTCTAATACCAAATGGTAAGACCCTAAGGTCTTACTATAAAATTATTAACAAATTAATGTAAATGTAATCACAGGCCACTCAAAGGGGGCTCCCCTGAAGGTTCTAGCACAATTTTAATAAATAATTAATTAAAATAGCATCTAAATTAAAAGAATCGCTTTTAGATATGAATCGCCTTTTGCATTGGTTTGGGAAATCCCTCCAATGGGTCTAAATAATATATATTCTTCTTGTTGGATGATTTGATATGGATGGCCAACCTAATATATATATCTACCCTAAAGCTACGTTGGTGAAGAGACATGATGGTTCACGTATGAAGAGACGTGATGGTTCACGTTATGAAGGGTTGTGATGGTTCACTTTATAAGTTAATAATATAATAATTAAATGATTAATAATACTAACTAATAATGTTAGGATTGAGGATCCTAACACAAAAGCTCAAGAGAAACAAGAATAGGTGATCGGACGACTGAAGTCTAAATGTTTGGTGAGAGAACGGTTATTGGAAGTAAAGAATAAAGAAATCTCCCATCACGATCAACCGATCGCTGAAAGGGATGAGCAGCTAGAAATTGCAACTAGGAGAGGCAAAAATGGCAAGGAATTTTGCTCAAGCAGCAACAAAGGAGGCTAAAGTTGTAGTTGCAAAAAGAGAGGCTAGAATATTGGCATAGTTAGTAGAAGTGGAACAGAGGTCGAACCACAATGGTGTGCAATTGGTTTAATTCCAAAACTACGCCAAGAGATTGAGGGTAGCGACGGAGGCCTTAAAGGTACAGATCCAGAAGCTAAGAGGTGTACTTGTTCCCACACCTCAACATTAGCAAAACCCAAGCCCCCAAGAGCAGAAATAACCTTCGACAAGGACACTGACAAATTTAAAGGGTAGGGTAGATGTAGAAGCTACTTACGAGCAAACTCAAACAAAGTAGTGTACATAGTGAAATAAGTACAAAATGTGCAAAAATGCATATTCAAATGTAAATACAAATGCAATGTCAAATGAAATGTGAAATAAAATGAAAATCAAATGTCATTTTGAAGTTTAACGTCAAGGGTGATGATATCATCGTTTGATAAATTTGAAGTTTAACGTCAAGGGTGATGACTTCACAGCTTGATAAATTGCATTTGTAATGTATAGCAAAACAAAGGTAATGAACAAGAACCAAAACAATCTCACCACGCTCTATGCATTGGATGGCTTTGACTTAAAAGGGATCAAGCTTGAAAGAATATTCCTTGGCAAGTTGTGAAGAGCCAAATGCACCAAACCGTGAGCGTGGGTGCAGGTATGTAGCCTTCCAGGTAGGACATGTTGTGCAGGCATGTGACTATGCCCTACTGTAGTTGCGGGATCTCCTACTATTTCTTCTTTTCTTCTTCTTGTTGTGACTTCTATTGCTTGCTCAAAAAAAGGTTAAAGGGCATCTCCCTCGGATTTTCTCTTCACAACTGTCATAGTGGCATGTTTTCAAAGCAAGCAACAGGCAACAAACACCGTGAAGATTTTGGAGGGGCTTGCAATATTTTCCTAGTAAACATTATAGACAATTGTGTGCCAGTGACAATAATTATGCCTTAAATTATGCTTTTTCCCATGTATTTTGTTTGGCCACCTTGCAGACTTTAACCATCGAAATAACAGCGTTGACCATATAACTTGCTTGGAGTAAGGTGACTAGGTAAGTTGAATGTTTCTTTTCTTTCAACTTAGGGTTTGTTTGGTGGGTATTTGAAGGGCACACAAAGCAACACAATGCGCAATCGGGCAAGCACAATGCATAGTCAAGCAACGTTGGGCACCCGCGGCACTTAGCTACAGTAGAGTGGACTCAATCCCATGACCCCTTGCTACAAGTATACTTATTAATAAGATAGGATTCTAGCAACATAGACTCGACGCTTTTGGGAAGGAGTAGCCATGACTACTGCTTCATTGTTCAAGAATCCTGCCAATGGGGCTTTTTCGTTTCTCTCCCAACCGCCCTTGTTTGATCAAGGGAAGCTAGAACATATGGCTCAAGCGCTCAAAGCAAGACATCCAGTCCAACCACAAACAGGTACAAGGAACACCTTTGTACCCAAGCTTGATGAAGCTCCCATAGTTGAGGTCCCCCCTGACTTTATCCAAAGTCCGATCCTCACACTAACAGCACAAGCTCTTGCATGCAAGTTTGTGGGTATATGGCCAAGTCCAACATCCATCCAAAAATGGATAGCATCTACTTGGGGATCTAAAATCTCCAACTATGAGCTAATGATGGCTAGAAGAGGCTATTTCATGGTCATCTTCTCCTCAACAAAGGAAAGAAACTCAATCTTCCATGGAGGGCCCTGGTTTTTAGGATCAAGCCCTTTATACATGACCCCATGGTCCACAAGCTTTGATCCATAGGCAAAAGAACCAAAAGAGGTTTCTATATGGGTCAGGCTCCCATTCCTACCTCTACATTTATGGAACAAACAAACAATGGAACTTATAGGCAACACAATAGGCACATTTGTAGATTGGGCTCCCCCAAAAGCTAATAATGCAGTTTGTGCTAGAATGTGTGTACAAGTGAATCTGAAAAAAGGTCTACCAGAGAGTATAGGAATCAAAGTACTTGAATGGATCCACACACAGCCACTAAACTATGAGCACATTCCCTTCAAGTGCATCTCTTGTCATCAGCATGGGCATTTCTCTAGGAATTGTCCAGCCAAAGCTCAACAAGAAAAGAAAGCAGAGGAACAAGAATTTCAAACTGTTAGAAGAAGACAACCGAGGAGATCTAGAAGCCAAAGGAGGAAACCAAAAAAAAACAGAAAAGCAAAACACAAATAGGTACTCTATTTTATCAGAAGAGTAGGAGGAGACTCCTCCAGAACAACAATCCCCTAAAGACATCACAACAACAAAGGGAAAGCCCCAATGGAAACAGAATCCGAAGAGGAAGTTGAGGACACACAGACAAGAAAGGACAACCCCCCAAAAGATGAGAATGAGGAAGAAGTAGAGGAGACTCAAGTTGCAGCGGTCACCATCCCTGGAGGTACTCTAGCAACTAGATCCACGACAAGGGGCAGGAAGACAAATCAAGAGACAAGAACAAAACAGGCTAATATGGAAATTCAGAAGAAAACTCAAACAGTCTTGGACTTCTCCAAGACTAAAAAGACAACCAAAAAATGAAGGTCATCTCTTGGAATGGAAGGGGATTAGGTAGTCCCCTGAAGAAAAACTACCTAAGATCTTTAATAGATCAGCAAAAGCCATATGTAGTCTGCATACAAGAGACAAAATTGTCAAAGCAAACAATCAAAACCGAATGGTACAGAATCTGGGAATACTCTAAGCTGGAAGCAACTAGCTCATCAGGTCCCTCTAGTGGACTTGTCCTAGCATGGGACCCCCATATTCTGACATGCATCAGCAAAACCAAACATAGCAACTAGATAGCAGCAAAGTTCAAATTGCCTAACAATCAGACCTAGACTACAATCAATTTTTATGGACCAAACAACATAGAACAAAAAAAGGATGCATGGAGAAAACTTCATCATTGGATAAGAATGGAAAGGCCCACCAATCTAATCATAGGAGGAGACCTGAATGTAACATTAGCTCATTGGGAGAAGAAGGGAGGGGTCATAACAAGAGATCCGACCAAAGAATTAGTAGAACAGATCATAGCTGAAGAGAACCTCCAAGATATAATTCCTAAGAAAGGAAAATACACATTGACAAATAGGAGAGCAGGGATCCAGTTTATTGCTGAATGACTAGACAGGTTTCTAATAGAGGACATAGTAGCTAGACACCCACTTAATCTAGCAATATAATCCAAAATTCTATTTCAGATAATAAGCCCAAGACAAGCAATATCATTGGGTTCATTGGCTCTCCTTACCTGAATGGTGGTATAACACTTCTTACCATTCTTTCATCAAGATGTCCCCTTTTAAAGCATTATATGGTCAAAAACCTCCATCACTGGCAAACTAAGTTCCAAGGATCCTCCAAGGTGGCTAAAGCTCCTTAAAGATAATTTGACCCAAGCCTAGAACCACATGAAGCAGCAACAGAACTTGCATCATTCTGAGTGGCAATTTACTGAGGGGTATATGGTCTTTTTGTGCCTCCATCCCTATAAGCAAAATTGTCCTTGAAGACCAAGTCCAGTCAAAAGTTGGCTCCTCGATTTTATAACCGCTACAAGGTAGTTCGTTGCACCGGTTAAGTGGCATATCAGTTAGACTTCTACCATCTTCTTATATCCATCTTGTCTTTCGTGTTTCTTGATTTAAACAGGTTATTGGCCAAAAGGTGCAGTCCTAGAGGAAGCTTCTAGTACTCGATTAAAAAGGTCAAATCACTCTCCAATCCGTATCAGTATTGCAATCCAGAGTTCGTATTCTGCAGTCTCACCATATTTAGGAGTTCCTAATCAAGTGGCAGGATCTTCCAAAAGAAGATGCAACATGGGAGGCTAAGAATATTTTCCAGTCATTTCCAGGTTTGAGGACAAAACTTCTGATGGGGGGAGCCATGTAACAGCTCCAATATAGCCACATCGGCTATCTTTATTATTATTAGCTTGGGCCCTAGGATAACGTGATCAACCCTTGATCACTAGCATTAGGATGGTTATTGATTTAGTCTATAAATAGGAAGAGTTATGTTGTAGTTGGAATCATCTTTCATATTCGAATCTTAGTCGCCTCTATTGCGCATATGAGACTTCACCCTCTCCAAGTGGCTATGAGACTTTGCCCTCTCTAAGTGGCTAGGATTTGTATTGATTTGAAATATGGAAATTGTTACTTGCATTATTCATTTTCTAGTTTACTGTTTCCGATGGATGTTTTCTTTTGCACATTATTGAATTGTTACTGCTATTACTATATATTTGGAAGTTGTTTCATTACAGTATCACTTAACCCATTACAAACTATTACAATTTATTGTTGGTCACCATACCTCTTCAATGTGTATCTTCCTAGTATAACCACATGACTCACATGCCCCCCAAACTCTCCTCCATACATCTGCTTAACGAGACCTTAACCTTCAACAACATGTCTTCATAAAACTTGATCCTTACCCATATAATATAATAATCCAGGTATTAGCTTAAAGGATTTCACCTTTAACACATGGATTCAATGTTTACAAAGCTAAATCAGGTTGTTGTTCTGGAAGACATACAAATGCCAACCATCATTGCAGAAAATGGGAGAATAGTTAAAGATGCTCATAGATCACTTCAACCGTAAGCAAGATGATATCTCTATAGGAGTTGTGTGGTTGCATTTGACACTGAAGATTATGATTTTAGGTTTTTGACTTGCCATTTTGTGTCATGCATGCAAGCAAATTCCCATTTGGCTTTAGCTCGAGGTCAAAGGGGGATAAATTACAGAAGGGAACAATGATAAGATACAGATATATAATTATTTTGAAAACAAGGGTAGATCAGATAAGACAGACGGATGTCAATTAAAAAACTGAAATACAACAGATGCATGCCTTACAGTTCAAAATGGCAAAGAAACTGATACAGCTTATGAGAAAAACGTTTCAAAATAACATCAGATCAGTCGCAAATGGCCATGTAAAATGCATAGGAATGAGCTGCTGTTTCATCAAGACAACAATCAATCAAAATTACCCAAAGCAGAACAATTACAGCCTACCCTGCAGAAGCAGCAATAAGCTAGTCAGTGAGGAAGTCATACATGTTAGAAGGGAAAATGCTAAATCACATAAGGGGATCATCAGGCTACATAAAGCCTTCACACAAATGCAGTCTAATATAAATGTTTATGTCCCAGAAGACTGCACTTATACTTTCTGACAAGCCAGCAGGGCTCTCAAACATATATTATTGTGCCTCACATGGAAGGAAGCAAGGCAGTTAGATCACCACAGAACCAAAGGAGAGATGTTTTGCTAGTGGGATATTTGAAAGGCTACACAAGGAACATCAAAATCTGCTGCAGATGGCCTTAAACAATGCATAGGGGTTGTTGATTGTTTCATCAAGATCACATCCCAATGTAACTGAGCCGGGACAGGTGCAAACTACCGCAAAGGACCAACAATAAGCCAATCAAAATCCTGGCTTATGCTCCTCTTTTGTACATTTTGCAGTGAAAGTATATGTATTCATATGCATGTGTGTGTTTTCCGTGTATATTGTATTGGACAAAAAAGCAGCAGTTATGCTAAATTTAGTCTGTTTTCAATTTTGAGTTGTTAAGACTGTTATTGGCATTGTTTAACTGTAATTGGAATAAATCAGACCTAACTTGTATCCACTTTGGACATTAAACTCGTTGCATGTTTACAATGCATGTCTCCTAACTTCTTTCTGTAATGCAAAATCTCCTATAACTCTACAACCAATTAGACCCTATTTAATTGATCTCTATCCACTAAAATCACACCTCCCTTTGCCAATGACCCTAACTAAAGCCAATAAAGAGAATTGGACTGCTTGAATGATAACTTTTCATAGCTAATATATCCTTGGTACAATAAAAAATGTGTTAAAATAGTAGGGCGGCTCATCAATAGGAAATTGTGAGAGTCTTTTCTCTTATACAAAAACTAGGTGGCATAACTATTGCACAACTTTAAAGAACCTACCATGTTTGGATGAAAGCAGTTCCCATTCTCTTCGATAAGTGATTATATCTATCTTCTATAACCCACTCAAGAAATATATATTGGTACATGAAAATAGGTATCCATGTGACTAGCCATAAAAAGTACTGCTACTGGCATCCAGAGTCCAGACATTCATCTCACAAAGATCTTGTCCAGGTAATTTGATATTGTATTGACATTTCTTTAAAACTTGTCATGGAAACTATTGTATCAGTTAATATCCAGATTTATCAATTTGCCTCCAAGCAACACCATATAAGACAAAGTTCACCAAAGAGAAGTTGCACTAGAAAGTTAGCAATATGTTGAATGAGCCAATACTCACATAAGATACCATTTATTAAGTTGCATTGTTAATATTAAGATCACCTATTATATTTAACATTTTCCACTCGAACTGCATAAGTTGTATGAACTTTCTCCTGACCTTTCACATGGACTGCTTTTCCTCAATAGATAAATTAGACTCAAGTATTCCAATAATGCTGAGTTTTCTTTTCATATGATTTTAGCATAGGGTCTTAGATTGCAGAGGTTTATATGCTCTGTATAATTTGTACTTATCCTGGTCTGCAGTAATTTCTAAGATGAAAAGCATGTAACAATTCTATTGTTCCAGTACAGCTGCTCTCCATATTGCCACCCAAAAAATGTCAAACTAGGTTTCAGCAACATTGCTAATACACATTTCACATTTATTGTGAGTGACCCAGCAAATAACCAATGATAGCTCAGTAATCCAAGGCATTATGGAGCAGCAGTAAATGGGAAGCAATCACATGACCACGACCCAAGTTCAAATCCCTGCATTTTAATGGCCCCTCTTGCTATAAAGCAGCCCATAATAACATAGTTTGTTATAACACCGTGATAATGTGGTTTGAATGTGGCCATGATGCAGTATGTGTGTGGGTTGGTGGGTGGATAGTAAAGGCCAAAGATGATGTTAACTCTGGCCGAAAATATAAACTGCAGTATAACAGGAAAAGCTGAGTTGGTAAGTTAGGTCTTTTAGTTTTCTTTACTGTTTATTGATTTTAAAACAATTATGGATCAATTTGTCAGAGTTATCAACAGTGAGTCAGGTTTCCATGGATAAGAGTAGTGAGCAGAAATGTAACCACAGAAGGCAAAAATTTCCATATATCATTCTTTTATTTCGAATAGAAGGTACCTCATTTAGATAAATTATATTTTCCCAACCTAAAAATAAGCGTTTGGCCTTTTGGAGATCCCAATAGAAACACTTGAATCTTCAAAAGTTTCATCACAGTTTAGAGGGAACCGCTTCACTGACCTATCCAACTTAATCCAAACAATATTTTACGCTTAAGAACACACTACATTAATTAGAGAACTAAGCAACATCATAATGTTAAAGACACGCACTGTCACTTTAAGTAACATTATCAATGACAGACTTGTGTGAGTTAAGGAACCCACTGACATGATAAAACGTTCATATGTAAAGAAAGATCCTGTCAAAGGTTATCTGTGACGAAACATAAAAATTAATCCAGTTGTTTTCTTTCAAATATTTCAGTTCTGATCATTTCACCTTTTTATCATAATGCAACAAAAGTGCATCTTGTGCCAGACAAGAAATGCAACTAGCAAAATTTGTAAACTTGCTACCTGAATGACTTTTTAGTCAATCATCCAATTATCAAGGACTAAAATATTGCCTGATGAGCTTTTAGTGGCTTGTCAATAGGAAAAAGAGAATGCACAAGGCAATTTTGCAGTAATCACTCAACATTTCAAAATGACAAATTGAGGTTGGCACATTATCATTAGAAAAGATAGGCAACATTCTCATGAAAACATAATAGCACAAATCTTAAAAAAGATTCCCAGAAAAAAATACCTGAGCAAGATCTTTCCCAGTTACCAACCCAATGTGCCCTGCAAGGGATTGACATAAAATAGCAACCACATTGGACAGAACTAGCAACCAAACAAGCTCAAATCCAAACCGTGATCCTCCTTCAATCACTGTTGCCCATTTTGCAGGGTCAATATATCCCATCGAAATCAGAAATGCAGACCCTAAAAATGGATATGCTCTCCCAGCCAAACCTTGCATTCGCATCGTACTGGCCATTTCAGTACCCATGTCTAAAAGCAATACTTCAAAACAAAATTGAGAGGAGGCATTCTTTGCTCAAAATGTCGAGTTACCACATGCTCCTGTCTGTTTTGAGCTCAAATGTTCTTTTTCACATAGTTTGAAACTTGTAGAAAAAGCATGAAAATAACTGCAGAGGTCTTCTAATCAAAATGTTAACAGCTCACAATTCAAGCCAAATATAATTTTGAATATATAACATTACTTTAATCTGGTTCTGGGCTGTGGAATACTAAAAGAATCATCGAGACTGTTCATTGTAAGGAAGAATAGGAGATGGTTTATTAACTGTAATATAACCCTGAGGATTTGTAGTGCCAAATTTGTATCTGACAAGTGTGATAATTGTCGAGAACCAGAGGACAAAGGTATATGTCTCCTCTTCCCCAGGAAAATACCTCTCTCAATCCAAGTTTATGAACATTTCTGTACTCAGCTGGCACCAAACCAAATTATCAATTGACAACTTCACTCAGGAGTTTACAGGATTGTAATACTTAAATCTACAACTGATCCATTTCGCCAGAATGAAGTTGTGACATCAATGCCCAGTATCCTCCCTAAAGTAGTTAACTTAGTACAGTGATTCAGGATCTAAGGAAGATCAAATCTTTGACAGGAAGATAAAGCAGCAAAACCTGTGAAGAAGAGAGACACGATTTAGTGCACTATCTTCTTTACTAGCAATATTTCAATGTTGATCTTTGTCACCCACTCCTCTCTTAATGCAAAATGTATCAAACTGAAATACCGGCAAAACGTCCAGCCAGCAGTGCCATGTCTAAACCTTAAACATACACTACACTGGAACCCAAGTCGATTCAAGCCAGATCTGCCCTCTGATTCAGTATTTGGTTGCAATAATCAAGTGTAAGCCTATTGCCAAATCCACTCAATTCGTTGCATTCACCTCAATTCCAGCATGAGTGAAGAAGACAAAGCTATTCTTATCTGCAAAACATATTTTCATTTTCCTGGGTAAGTACATGTTCCTATATTCAAAATATGCATAAATACTCATGAATTTTCTCTCATATATTAGAACTTTCCCTGAAAGTAAGGCCTTGCTAAATTACAAAATTATCACCCTAGTTTCGCCTTCATGCATGTTTTTGTTTTGTAGAATGTATGCAAGTAAATCCTTGCTCGAAAAGAAGAAGTGCTTGTATTACTCTAACATGTGCCTATTTTAACTAAGTACAACCTAGGTTCCCACACAAATATAGAGCAGCATTTTCCAAATACATTTATTTTTGCTGTCCATTTGTCCGAGATAATCAACAACCAGAATATCAAACTCTCAAATCATCACACAAATTTTGCCTATATGCATATTTTCTAATTGCATAGAACGTACTCAAGTAAAGCCTTGAAGAAAACAAATCCCTGCACTACTCCATGCACTTCAAATAAATGATGTCTGAGCTCGAAACCAGGCCTACTTATAGCAACAGCTGCCAAACACATCATTTTTTATGTTCCATTTGTCCGACATAAGTAACAAGTAAAAAGATAAACTCTAGTGACCATATAGTTCAAACACAAGAGTCATTTTTCTACACACCCTACCAAATCACTTAACACATCATAATTCACTTGCACATATAAAATCCCAAGTCTCTGCTAATTTGCTAATTGGTCAATTTTGTCAATGTGTTAATTTGCAATAATGTTAAGGTGAAAATGTAATAGACAAGGCAACTGTTCATACCCAGCTAATAATAAACACTTGAAGCAAGGTCGGTCTCTCTCTCTCTTTCTTTTTCTTCTTTTATCTTTTTTTTTTTTTTTTTAAATGGGTTAAATGCAAGATTACAGAAGTATCGGGAATGGGGGGGCAGGGGGATGAGAAAACAGGTTTCTGGGACAAAGGGGGCCAGCAAGCTGATTTTAGGAAACAGCTGGGGGACGGCAAGTATAATATTATTAAAAAATTTAGAAATCCTTTCTCTTGATCTCTGTTTTGTGACTTCTTTTCTTCTCCTTGCTGCTCTCTGGCTGCTCTCTTCACTTCTGTATTTTTTTGGTGGGTAGTGTGTTTTTTCAAATGCTTGTAATGAGTGTGTTATAGACTTTTTTAGGGTTTGGGGGTGGAGACTTTCATGGGTCCCACCCCCCTCATGTTTAAGTTTTAAAATAATTAAAAAAAGTTGAGACTTTTTTTTTAATGTTATATGGACGCCCAGCAGTGTGGGACGGCCAGCTGTCCCCCACGGCCTAGCAGCGTCCCGGAAACACCCCGCCTGTCCCTCCCAACAGGGGGATGGCAGGGAAACGTCCCCTTTGACGTCCCCCCATACTGGAGATGAAAGGGGGACAGGGATGCGTACCCCGGAGTTGGGGACACATCCCATGGAACACTGGTTATATGGGATCGAAAGGGGCCTCACCCATATTAAATCATGACCACATATAGTGGTACTACAACAGCTTGGCAATTATGCATGTATCTCTTTGCAAGATTCGAACTTTGTCTCCTCCTTCAAAGTTGAAGAATTTAACCAGTTGAGCTAAAGTCTTTTGATAATGTTAAGGTTCACTAATGGGATTTAAACCTTGCTCTATGGTGTGAAACTCTTCATTCCTACAATTGCCCCACAAACTCCATGGGTATCTCTCTATTGAAATAGAAGGAATGATTATTTATATAGAAATGTACACTTAATGAGAAGATCTAGTCCTGAGGTGTGTGATTAAACCATATAGATTCTCACCGCACACCGCACACCGCACACCCCATCACCTATACCAGACTACAAGCTCCTCTCCAGGGTTATTCCCTAACTGCAACCATACCCAAGAGGTAGGATACTCCTGAAGACCTCTCCCCCACAATACTCTTCCCCCAAAGACAAAAGCCATCACTCTACCACAATGGATTTACTCCTCACCGTCATGGCATCAACACAAAAGGGTAGGATTTACTCCAAATTCCAGCCATCTTCACACTAACTTTCAAGTAGGAACAAGAAGGCATCCCCTACTCATAGCAGACACTCTACCAATAAACACTGATACACACTCTTCACCTGCACAGCAACTGAAGAGCATTTGAACACGTGCAGTAACTGGGCATAATCCTTAAATAGGATGTTCATGTTTTGTTTGACGGATGGTTAAACTACAAAAATGAATATATTTCTATATCAACTATTTATGCTTTAAAATGAATTGCCATCTTTTCTGTTGCTTTCCTATTTGTCTGGCATAACGACCAACCCATTTCGGGAAGGCTCAAACATCGACATTCTTTTCCTATTCATCTTCAGTTAGTCTACATATTACCAAATTGGCATCTACAAAAAAATAAAATACCATAATTCACTTGCATACCTAAATGCAGATTTTGTCTTAATTTGTTATCTGAGCAACCGCATTACTGTCTTAAATGAAAATAAAATAAAAAACAAGTTAAGTTGCAAACAAAATAAATTACGCTATTATCAATGGTGTTATCTTAACCAGTTAAATTCCTCAACTATCATGGTGGAGACCCAGGTTCAAATCTTGCCAAGAAATACATGCAAGATTGCCAAGCTGTTATAATACCACTATGTAGTCATGATGTATTTCGAATGAGGCCCGTTTCAATATCATATACCCCAGTAAAATAAAATAACTTACAATATATTATAAATATGCAATAATTTATATACATATAATAAATAGGGCTGTAACCAAGATTTATTTCTATAGTTGCAATCAGTGTACAAAGAGAAGAATTTCTGGAATAACTATTTCTATGTTTTGAAAATTAACATTTAGGGTCATCCTACTTGTCACTTCATTAGTATTGTTGTTTGCAAATGTTGCCAAGTGAAAACAAACACCAATAAATACAGTTTTGAGTGTTTTATATATAAAAAGTTTGTACTTGCTTTTGTTCAGAAGAACGCAGAGTTAAAACACTAAGTACACCCATCGTGTATTTTAAACCTGATTGCTAATTCCCCCTCACCCAGTCATTTACCTGCTATAATCAACAAATAAAACACGCAAACCCAATGCTTAACGTTTACTTCTCATCCTTTGGTCTGTCGTATATAAACTATAACACCTAATAGTTTTATGGAGGCCTTGGATGTTAAGGTCTTTTGTTCACATTTCTAGGCTTTAACCGTTTCTGGGCCTGGATAGTTTTGATCTTTATGCTTGTAGTGCAGGCCACCATATTGCTCTATTTTTCATGGATATAAGTAATTGAAGTTATTCTTCCAAAGTTCCAACAACAAACCCACAATATACCTCAAATACAATTATATGAACATGACTTTCCTACTAAAGCTACACTATACAAATTTACCAGATCAGCATCTCCGAAACTTAGCACACACCGCAATTCGCTTACACATATGCAACACTTTCTACCAAACAGAAAATGCGATATAATATGCCTTGTTCACTCCGCAAAACTCAATATCTGTGTATACGACAACCTAATCTCCAAAGTCTACTCGATATCGGTATATATAACAACTTGTATTCCAAAGTTCGAAATAAATTATGGAATTCAGTTGGTTCTCTATCGCTCAATACGCTCGGTCCCTCCTCTCTAAAGATTACCTTCAAATTTTATCCTTACACTGCCCACGCTTGAGAAACACAAATTTTAAAAGCTCTTAACACATCCCACTACCATAGACAATTCTAATTTCTCACCGATCATAATATTGCCTTAAACCCTAGCAAAATACATCTTCATATGCAAAAGTTGTCCCTAATATGCTCATGCTTGATAACACATAATCTACCCTGGCATTTCGATGCCATGTACGATTACTCGCTTCTTTACGACAACAACTTCCATTAAACCCTAGCCAAAAACATTCCGACGCGCCTCCTTGGCCCAATTTGCGAGGTTAAAACAACAACAACAAAAAAATGCACAATAACGTACACATATTCCTCAACGGTCAAATTAAACTCGAAATACCTTCTTATTCCAGTTTTTCTGGGGCAATCATACTTCCTGTGAGATTTTGTGCCATTACACAGCAATATAGAAAAACAAAACGTTTTCTTCCCCAGTATTTCCCACTCATTTACAATATTGCTCACTGAAACCCTAAGTCAAAACGTCTAAAAATATCGCTTTTCCCTAAATTCCGCCTCGCAAAATCGCCAAAATCTAGATAACTTCAAATTATATCGAATTCAAACACCGAAACACTATATTTATCCGTTATCGTCCATACCTTCCCTGCTTTAATTAAGGCTCCACCAACTTCGTCGATTCCACCACTTCCTCTACCCTCGGTGCGGCCTCCACTGTGAACACTTAAAAGGCCGCCTCCTCTTTACCGCAGAACGAGCGGTGGACAAGCCTTCCTAACGACTGACAAAAACCGAACCGTCAGGTCAGTTGATGAAAACGATATACACACAAAAGTATCTCCTCCTCTTCCGTGATATACACACTCAAAAGTATTTCCTAATCAATATTCTTCTGCTTCTTCTGCTGCTGCTGTTGCCCGCAGTGCAAGCATGACTCGGGAGTTCGTGCAACAAGTCGTCGCCGCCCCCCGCATAAATAAGCCCCAAAAAAAAATAAAGGGTTTCGGTTCTCTTCCTCGAGCGCTGCGAGTGTAAAAAGGGAGACACTCACATGTTAACCAAACTAATTATACGTGACGGATACACATATAATATCCATCCATCCAGACGCACATCGAACCCGCTAGCATCATCATATACATGACGCATACACATTGAGTATACGTCTGAATCTATATTCAAACACCTCTCCCCTGGGTCCCGCCAACAAGCCATGCCCTCACGGGCCGTCCTCGCCTAGCATGTGGAGACGGTTTTTGGCGTAAATTTTAGTATTAAAATTATCAGCAAAAGTAATGATGTCAACGACAGAGTTTGTACTTTAGCGCTCAGACCCCTAATTTTTTAGGCCACTAAATCTTATTTTACGGTTCGATGAGTTAACTTCCCTAATGCCCTCATGTTCTCCCACATCTTTAGGCCTGGGGCCTGCCTTTGATGAGGGACTTTGTGGTGGGTCTCAGACAAAATAAAATTATAATTATCTGCCATGTGTGGATGGTTTGGACGCCAAATTTTTGTTTTATACCAGATTAAATTAATCTGGAGTGACTTCCCATATTTAGTAACGAGAAAAGATTTATTCGATATGTAGGTTAGTTCTTCCCAGTTTAGGGCAACGAACATTTTACTTTCAACATTAGCGTTTTCCCGTTTTCAAGTAGAAATTTTATTTTTTTATATGTTTTACTAGAATAAAAATAAAAAATATTATCAGACTTTTCTGTGTAATAAAAGAAAAAGATTTATGTAACTTTATTTACAACTTGAATGTTTTTTTAAACCGTATTTTAACTTTTCTAAAGGCTTCACAGAAGTTTCTAAAGATGTGTTCATCATGCTAAGGATTTATCGTGGTAATATCATAACATGATTAGATTCAAATTTATCGCTCATCGTTTATTGAGATGTCTATCTTCTCCGAGAAAGGAAGTGTCTATGCAGGTCATGGCTCGCGGCAAAGGCATTGCAATTTATATTTTTAACTCAACTTCATACTTATAAAATTTTATTATAAAATTATTTATATAATTAATTAAATGATTTTTATTATAATTTTTTATATAAAATTATAAAAATAATATTTCATAAATATTTTTTTTATAAGGTTAAAATTTAAACAAGTTAAATTAAATAATTTTTAAATTTTAAGTGAACATTTTAAATTACTTTATACTTTTTACTATGTAAGTTGGATGAAGTATTTATGTTGTGTTATAGACTATTTAAAATATTTAATTTTTCATAGTTAAACTTTTAATAATGAAAATATTTATTATAATGAAAATGTTGAATTTATAAAAATTATAGTGAAGTTTTATTTTTATAAATATTTTTCTTATCGTTGATTTTTATAATATTATTATATTAAATCGTTTAAATATCGTGATAATATGGTCAAGGACTTCATAATTATTTAAAATGAAAATTGTTAAAAAGGTGAAGATACATATAAACAATAAAATATAGTATGATTAAGATTTTCATAAAGTATTGTCATAATAAGAATAAGAATATTATAATTTTTAACCAGTGTTACCATAATAATATAATTAAAAACTTTATAATTATTTAAAATGAAAGTTGTGAAGAAGGTAAAGATATAATAAAACAATATAATCTACTATGATTAAAAACTTCACGAAGTAATGCCATAATACAAATAAGAACATTATAATTATTTGAAATAAAAGTTGTTAAAAAAATTAAAAATCTAAGATATAATAGCACAATAAAAACTTTATAATATAAGGTGAAGTAGAACAATACACTTTAACTAGTCAATACTTGATAATAATTTTATGTGAAACCTTCTATTAATACAATAAAAAAACTTCTTTATTTTTTTAAAGATGAAACTAGTTAACACTTGATAATAATTATATTATGTGGAACCTTCTATTAATACAATTAAAAACTTTTATTTTTTTAAAGATGAAACTTGTTTAAAAAGTATGTATACAATAAAATAATGTAATATAATACAACCAAAGATATATAAGGCATTATGATAATATTATTAAGGTCTTCAAAATTCTTTAAAAAAATAATTGTTAAAAAAGTTAAGTTATAATAAAATGGTACAAACTTGTGTTAGTTAGTTGTACATATAAGAGTAACTAAATAGGTTAAGGTATTATAAAACGCTACAATTAAAACTTCTTTATTTTTTTAAAGATGAAACTTGTATTAATACAATTAAAAACTTTTTTATTTTTTTTAAAGATGAAACTAGTTAACACTTGATAATAATTATATTATGTGGAACCTATTAATACAATTAAAAACTTTTTTTTTTTTTTAAGATGAAACTTGTTTAAAAAGTATGTATGTAATATAATAATGTAATATAATACAACCAAGATATATAAGGCATTATGATAATATTATTAAGGTCTTCAAAATTCTTTAAAAAAATAGTTGTTAAAAAAGTTAAAGTATAATAAAATCGTACAAACTTGTGTTAGTTAGTTGTAGAGGATATTGGGTTAATTTCTATAATATTTAAAGTTATTTATACAGTTTTATTTTTCAGAATAGAAGAATATGCTTGGATAAGTGAGGCGAGCTGAATGGTAGAGACGTTTTTCGCAGGACTGCCCAAACTACCGAACTCGTTTCGGCCATATCTCACTCATCCGAACTCGGATTGAGCTGAAATTTTGAGGGTAGATGCCTGAAAAACCCTAGAACGTCTCCACCAATTTTCATATCATTTGGAGCAACACAGATCCTAGCGCATCCCTATGTGTGAATGATATATTTGGCAAGCGGCTATGCGAGGGTTTCATCTGGGTTGAGTGCAAGCGGCTCCGGAGGTTGGTTTTAGGGCCTTCGGGCCCTAGTGGCCAATATTTTTGTGGTTTATGCTCAATATTTTAGCAAGAAATGTTGCAGGGGATACAATATGGGTTAGAAATTTGTCTTTCAATGAGATCATACTTGTGAACTTGAGTGACAACGGCTTCCAATTTGCTTGCACAAAAGAAAAGTGAAAACCATACCTTTCCACGACGTCTAGGGCAAGGATTAAAGAGACCACGAAATAAGTTTCAAGCGAGTTGATCAAAAAATGGCTCATATCTCAAGTGAATCCGGTGCTAAGGTGCACCCACAAAATAATTCTACTGTGAAAACCCCTGTCAAGGGTAAGAATTTTGAAGACTCGAGTCCCAAAAATGAATTTTAGGGATGCCCTTCGTGGTGGACAGCCTCAGCCCAATGCTAATATCAATATTAGGGCTTCTCATAAACCTCTAAGAATGCCTAAGATTGATCCCAGGAAAACGAAGTCGGGATGTCTTAAAGCAGCTGATGGAACTCCTATTGTTAAGCTTGATATGGGTAACATTCGGACTGGCATTGAAGATTTGGAAAAAAGAGGACTAATTTGTCGGTTCGTGGGTTTTCGTCTGAGTCTATCTGCTTTCAAAGTCTGGGCTGCAAAAAGTTGGAAAACTAAAGGTGAGTTACAAATCTCTATTTATCCAAATGGTTATTTTCTTGTTTTATTTGCTAATAATGAAGATAGAGAGAAAACTTTTCAAGGGGGTCCTTGGTTTTTGGAAGGGCGGGGCTTTTCATGAAGCCCTGGCATACTAAATTTAAAGCCGAAGAAGAGATGCCTTCTATAGCTCCCGTGTGGGTTAGACTCTTTGGCCTCCCTATTGAATTTTGGAATCCTACTATTTTTTCTTCAATTGGAAACTCTTTAGGAACTTTTATGATGATTTGTTGATTGTACTCAAAATTTTGAACATATTATTTATGCTCGAATTTGTGTTTTAATGGATTTTGACAAACCCCTACCTAAAAAGATCACATTACAATTTGGGGAAGACACTTGGGAGCAAGTAGTGGACTATGAGAACATTCCTTTTCGTTGTAGAATTTGCCATGAATATGGTCATTTGGCCAGTGCTTGCCCAAATAAAATTCCTGATCAAAAGAAAGAAGATATAAACTCGGTAGGTTTCCAAATACCTAAGAAGAAGAACACTCAAAAAAAACCAGTAATGAAGGATCAATCAAAGTCATTTGCTAATATGTTTGAAATCCTTTCCACAAATGATGTCCCAAGTGAGGAAGAGGAAATAATGGAAACTGAAATCTTAGAAACACAATTTAAATATGAAGGAAAGAACTCGAGAGACAAACCAACAAATCAAAGGTTTTCAACGAGAAAAAAAAGGAGAAAATTTACACAAGAAAAACAATATTTCAAATGTCAAAACTTCAAATAATGCGGGGTCCCAATATAGACTCCATTGAACCATCTAGTAAAATTTTGGTTGTGTATGAGCATTCTTCAAGGTTAGAAGCCATCTCAGATTCAATTGGAATAAGTCAAGAAACAAGGAAAAAAAAATTGAAGATGGATTCTAATCAAAAAGTAGGTCGCAAGACCAATCAATATCATATGGTAAAAGAAGGTGAAAAGCTTGTAGAGGAAGGTAAGATTAATGCCCTTCCCAACATTTTTAGCCCTAGTATTAATGAAGATCATCACTTGGAATATTAGAGGACTCAAAGGGAGTCTTTCAAAACAAAATGAAATTAGAAGAATGATTCAGATAAATCATCCACATCTTGTTTTCCTTCAAGAAACAAAAATGTCAATGGAGGATATGGACTTAATTGCCGGTAAAATTTGGCCAGCTGGAAAAGTGGTTTCCCTCAGTTCCCAAGGGACTTCGGGTGGCATTGCTTGTCTTTGGGACCCAAAAGAGGTAGTTATTCACCATATGGTTGGCGAGTTGGGGTTTGTTGGCTATAGCTATTCAAAGTAGACATTCCAACCAGATTATGCTCTGCATTCTTGTTTATGCCCCGACTTCTTTGGAGGAAAAAAGAAGACAGGTGGAAGGATATTACTCATATTATCTCTCATTTTCCTAAAGCTTGGATCTTGATCGGAGGAGATTTCAATACCATCCTCTCTCTGGATGAGAAAATGGGGGAAATAGAAATTTGGACAAAAGTATCGACCTCATGAGCGAATATATTGCAAACCTCCATCTTGTGGATATCCAACCGAGATAATGGCCTTATGACTTGGTCTAACGAAGGCAAGGCTTAGCTTGTATAATGGAGAGATTGGATAGGTTTTTGCTCTCTGAAAATTTCTTAATCCATGGTCACATTCCTAAAGTGAAGACTCTTAATAATGTTGGTTCGGATCATTGGCCGGTCATGGTGGAAATGTGGAAAACCAATGTGAGTTTCTCTCCTTTTCGTTTTCAATTAATGTGGCTTAGAGACATTTCCTTGAGACCTCGTGTGCAACAATGGTGGAAGGAAGGTAAACCTAGGCATGGGACTAAGATGTTCTGTTTTGCCAAAAGACGGCAATACATTAAATCCAAAATCAAGACTTGGACCTGGAAAGAGTTTGGGGATGTTCATAAAAAAAAACATGAAGTTATTGCTCATCTTGAAAATTTGAATAAGAAAATCCGTTTAGATGGCCTCACGAGAAGAGAAGTGCGAGATGAAATTAAACTCACAACTCGGTTAGAGGAATGGGAAAAAAGAGAAGAAATCTTATGGAAGCAAAAATCTAGAATTCAATGGCTCAAAGAAGGAGATCGAAACACAAATTTCTTCCACAAATCTCTTCTAGCTCGAAGATCTCACAACTTTATTTCTTCCTTAAAATCAGATTATGGAGATGTTGTTTATACTTGGGATGGCATGAACTCTATTGTTGTTGATTACTTTTCCAATATTTTTTTTGCTACTCCTCTTGACTCGGCTTCTCAACAAAATGTTCTTCAAGCAATCCCTTCTCTTATCACTTATGAGGAGAACTCTATTTTGGTTGCTCCTGTTACTATCAATGAGCTTCAACAAGTAGTTTTTAAAATGCAAAAAGGGAAAACCCCAGGTCTGATGGTTTTCCCATTGAGTTCTACCAAGAGTTACGGGATATCCTTCATGTTGATTTATTAGAGGTGGTGGAAGAAGCCAGGAAATCCAAAGAAATTTTGAAGGTTATCAATAAAACTTATATTACTCTTGTTCCAAAAGCTCAAGAGGTTGATCATATCTCGGCTTTTAGACCTATTGCTTTATGTAATGTTCTTCTCAAAATTATTACTAAAATCATGGCGAGAAAGGTTGAAGCCTCTTTTGCATAAGATTATTTCCCCGAGCAAGGGGGATATGTGGAAGGACGTCAAATAGTAGATGAGATAGTTCTTGCTCGGGAAGCCATCCATTCCATGGATATGCAAAATTCTCCTTCTATGTTCATCCGGTTAGACTTATCCAAAGCTTATGACGAGTGGATTGGCACTTCCTTATCAAAGTTTTGAGGCAATTTGGTTTCTCTAAGGATTGGATGGATTGGATTATGGGATGTATCTCTTCGAGTTTCCTACTTAGTTCTTATCAATGGCGAGGCCTTCTCGGTCTTTCCCGGCTTCCAGAGGTATTAGGCAAGGTGACCCGCTATCCCCTTATTTATTCATCATTCTTTTTGAATGCTTGGGTAGGACTATAACCAAAAAGAGGGAAAACAAAACCCTTGAGGGAGTTACCATTGCTCATGGAGCTAGACCTATCTCTCATCTTCAATTTGTGGATGACTCTACCCTTTTAGGTAAAGCTACGGTTAAGGAAGCTTCTAATATTAAGCAAATCATTAGCTATTTTTCTAAGGCTCCTTGGGCGGTTGATCAATGAAGACAAATCTAAAGTTATTTTCTTTCATCTGCTCTGCTAGACGAGGAAGCCATGGTCTTGGATAAATTAAGATATAAGAAGACCTCTCTTCCAATCACTTATTTAGGTATTCCCATAAATATTCAAAGGCGAGAAAAATAAATATTGGAATTGGTTGTTGGACAAAGTCAAGAAGAAAATTGGAAAGTGGACCAACAAGTGGCTTTCTTAAGGGGGTAGAATCACCTTGGTAAAATCAGTCCTTCAAGCTATTCCTATTTATGTTTCTTCCATTTTGAATATCCCAAAGGTTGTTCTTCGAGAATTGGATCAAATCAGTCATCGTTTCCTTTGGAGTGGTACTAAGGAGAAAAGAAAATGGGCCTTGGTGAAATGGGATACTTTATGTCTTCCTAAGAGTGAAGGGGGGTTAGGATTCCGGTCTTCAATTAATAACAACAAAGCTTTAGTCTGCTAAATTATATTGGAGGATGTTGCATAACCCCAATGCTCTTTGGGCCAATAATCTCCGTGCTAAATATCTTGAGAACAAAAGTCCTGAAGACCTTGTTCGCTATCAACTTCCTACCAAAGGTTCTCCCATTTTAGCGAGTTCTTAAGGCTGGTGAGGATTTGATAAAGAAAAAATTATTTTGGATCATTCATAATGGTCAACATGCAAATTTTTGGACAGATTCTTGGGATGGTCACAAGCCTTTGATAACTCAGATTCCGATTGGAGGCCTTGGATGGAGGAGCTTCACCGAGCTAATTGGATAAAGGTGGCTAATTACTGTCGGTACCATCTTGGTAATTCAAAGGTTGGTAGATATTGGATCCCTATTGAGGACTGGCCTATTCAAATCCCGAGAAAGGCAAAGACAAGATATCCAAGGCATCCTTCATATGAGATCCCTCTCTTGGTCCCATGAAAAAGATTGTTTTGGATGGAACGACACTACTAAGGGTGAGTATTCGGTTGCTCAAGGTTATTTGACCTTATGCCATAATAATCCCAACCATTCTTCGACATATTTTCTCAATTGTGGGCTCAAAAGCTCCGGCCTAAGGTGAGGTTCTTTAATTGGCTTTTATTGCATCGTAGGGTGCTTCTTGGTGAGCAACTTATGAAGCGTGGTTTTCATGGCCCTTTTAGATGTGAAATGTGTGAAGAGAATGTAGAAAATATCAACCATATTTTTATTGAGTGTACTTTAGCCTCCGAGCTATGGAGGAGAATGGCAACTTTACTTGGCTTACAGTGGTCCAATTTTTTCACTTTTGAACAGCTTTGGAGGGATTGGCCTAATCAAGAGGGTGTTGATCATTTTATTAGGCGAGTTAGTTTGGATGGGTTCTACCATTCTTCTTTGGAATATTTGGAATGAAAGGAACAACCAAATTTTTAATCAAGATAGGAAGGATATTCACTATATTTGGCAAAAGACCATAGCCAACTTAGTTGAATCTAGTCCATCATCTCCTTAATCACCCCCAAAACTCCCACCAAATATGGGATCAAGTGATGCAAAGATTGAAGATTAAACCTTCTAAGGGCAACCAACTTAAAGGGAATGTGAGTATTAGTAAGATGGATAGGACTAGAAATTGGCAACCTCCTCCTAAGGATTTTGGAAAAGTCAATACTTGATGGAGCCTCTAGAGGGAACCCTGGAAAAGCCAGTGTGGGAGGAATTGGTAGACTTTCGGATGGCTCCCTGGTTTTTACTTTTCCTTGAGAATTTGGGTATTCTTTCCAATAACCTTGCTTGAGGGGTATGGTATCCTTAGAGGCCTTCAGGAGGCTACTAAGGTTGGATGGGAAAAGGTGTTAGTTGAGTCGACTCTCAACTTATGATTAATCTCTTGAAGACTCCTTCTAAGAATCATAAGGTGGATTGGAGAATAAAAAGAATTATTGAGAAGATTCGGTTAATCCAGGATGGGATTTTTGAAAGTTGATTACAATCATGTGGTCGAGAGATCAAAACAAGAGTGCTGATGCTTTAGCTAATTGGGCTTTGGACAAAGGTGATCTTACTTGTTATGGCCACCCTCCTATATGGTGGGCTTCTCAAATTAGGGAAGCTCTTCTTTCTATCATTTCTTTGGATGGCTCCGGTTCTGAAGGTACCTAGTTTCTTCTTGTTTTTTTTTTTGTTTCTCTTTGGTTCATTCGGTTTTTTTAGTTCCCTAGCTCATTCTATTCTTTATTTTGTTTCCTCTGTTGATTCTTGCATTAATAGTCTTTGGTCTAGATAGGTCATTGTTTTGTTCATTTTTTTTCTTTTGTCTTCTTTGTTTTTTTGTTTAGTTTTTTAAGGTGGGTGGGTTCTTTTGTTTTGTTTTGTTTTTGTGTTCTTTGTGTTGTTTTTTGTTGTTCTTGTGTTTTTGTTGTTTTGTTTTTTTTTTTTATGTTTTTGTTATTGTTCTTGTGTTTTTTTCGTTCTTGTTCTTGGGTTTCTCTTTGTTTGTGTTATTTCATTTTTTTATGTGTGAGTGTTTTCTATGTTTTTTGTTTTTGTTTATTGTCTGTTGTTGGTTGTTTTTATTTTTATTTTATTTATTTTATTTTTTAGGTTTTGGTTGTGTTTATTTTTCATGTTTTTTTGGGTTATGTCTTTGTAGTGTTCTGTTGTTTTTGTCTTGTTTGTGTTTTGTTATGTGGTTCTTGTGTTTTTCTATGTGGTTTGTGTTGTGGTTTCTTTTATCTTATTGTGCGTGTTTGGTTGTGCTTTTGGTTTTGACACACTCAAGGAGCTTGTTTTTTATTTTATTTTATTATTTTTGTTGTTATTTACTTTTTTTAATTTGGTTTTGTGTGTTTGTTTGCTCCTTGAGTATGTCAAAGGTGGTAGGCCAGGTCCGAGTCCTGGGCGTTTTTGGCGGAATGGATACCCCTGCCTCCTTGGGTCTTACCCGAAAGTGGCATCCCTTTTGGGATGTTTTCCACAAATAAAAAAAAAGTTGTACATATAAGAGTAACTAAACAGGTTAAGGTATTATAAAACACTACAATTACAAATTATAATGTTTCTAATTATTTATGATGAAAGTTGTTGAAAAAAATATAATGCAAAATGAATTATTAAAAAGGTCAAGATATAAAGGTTCAAACCACGGCTTGGGCGAGTGTGTGTGTGGTGGTTTTGCGTTAAATTCTCTATTGATAAGTATAGCTCTCGGTTTTACAAGGGATCATGGTTGGGAGGAGACTGCTCAGCCCTGTGCATGGTCATAAAGGTTTCTCACACTAACCAAAAAAAAAAAGGTCAAGATATAATAGAATAATTTATTTTTTATAGAATAATAGAATCTCTTTAGCTGATCACATCCTTCATCTCCCATTACTCGTGCTTCAGGATGGGGTGATGATCGTTTTGATAGGTGGGATGAGCCGATAGGTGGGGTGAGTCACCACTTCGATGGACTAGGAGATATCAACAAAAGGTTCAAATCCATAATATCTTTTTGGTTGTAATTAGTCCTTGGTTTTGGTATGTTGGTTGTGGGGTCAGTTCTTTGTTGTGTTGTCTTTTTTTTTTTTTGATAAGTAACGATGTATTTACAGCGGGTTTTTTAGAAAAGGATCCCAAAACCTTAGTTACATCAGAAGTCGAGGCTGGAAAAAATGAATAAAAATTAGGGTTATGCCCGATGGCAAAGGTCCGAGGCCCGGGGCCCTAGTGACTACAAAAAATGGACTAGGACGCATAACCTCAAAACTTAGCGTGAAGCCACAAAAAACTAGAAAGCGCCATTGTCAACAACGCTGAAACTGAATGTCGCTGCACCGGTGGGTCCTGTGGCCGATCCTGACCAGGACGGGGCCCCTGGCAGGCCAACTTTACTCCCTATCAGGGCCATCTCCCATCCTGTGCCAGATCTCGGCCAGGGCATTGGCAGCAGAGGAGGCCGCTTGGGCCGTCGCAGTCAGGGATCCAATTGTTGTGTCGAGAAGGGCCCTGATAGTCATATTTTGCAGCTTGTTGTCGGAGTCAAAACTAACTTCAGTGGGCTCCGAGGCCTCCAATTTGGCCTTTTTGGTGCTGCCAACAGCCCTGCTGAAGCCAGGGGAGGGGCCTTTGCGGGTGCCACCAGGAGTAGGGGCCCCGTCAGGGCCCTGGATCGGAGTCCTGCACTTTTGAGTGGGCCTACGGTGCTTCGGGGTAGGGGAGCCTTTGGGAGAGGGGGTTTCCTTGGAAATAGAAGCAGTAGGGGAGGCAGGGGGAGAGTTGGTCATTTCAGGGGGGGACAGAAGACAAGGGAGGGATGCGGTTGAGCTGTGGTTGGTTGGCAAGGGCATGCCTGTACAAAATGACCATGAGGCCTTGGTGGGAGGGTCGAGAGTGGCTTTTGCGAGCACGGTCAATGGAAAGACCCAAGGAATATAGAAGGAATCGGGGGGTGCTGACCACCGTGGCCCCTCAGAGGTGATTGAAGTAGTTCAGATGGAAACTGAACAACCGCTAGTTTGGGTCGTCGTAGGTAATGTACTGCATCACCGAGACGATAGCCTCATCGAAGGGGGTCGGGAGGTTGAAGCGAAATAGATTCGCCTTATCCCACTGCTACTCTGGGAAGCAGGATAGCTCCTCCTCCCAATTATGCTTGTCTTGCCTGACTACTCTGCCCTTTTCCTTGTGGTGCAGGCATGTTACTTCCGTCAAGAATTCTTTGATAACTTTGAAATGGAGGCCCTTCACCGTGACCTTGCCATCATTCCACGAGTCCAGAAAGCTTTGGGTAATGGCATCATCAGCTCCTGCAAATTTACTAAAAAAATGGGTGAATTTTTTGGCGTTGGAGAAAAGTCTGGCCGACTCGCTCAAATCGAGCGTGGAGGGCTCGAGGAAGACAGATTTTCCAGCCATGGGGATCGAACAGACGGCCCAGGTACAGGAGAAACAGGGGAAACTAGGCCAGAGACACTGATACCGGGGGCGGAGGAAGCAGACAAGACTACGGGTAACCTTTGCGCATGACAACTTTAAAATCTTGCAAGGGGTCGCGAAGGAGGGAAGTCGTCGACATCGAGAATGAGCGCTTAAGATCCGGTGCGACATGAGGGGGAGCGAGGGGGGGTGTGGCTGCTGGTTGCCATGCGGGGCAAGGGAGAGGGGCCATTTCCAGCGCGTTAGGTGGCGCAAACTGGGTGGGGGATCGCCTTGAGGGTATCGCACGAGATAGAGTCACGGGCGAGCTGACGTAGCAAGGGGATCTGACGGTGTAGCATCCAACGCAGAAAGGTCGAAGTGGGCCGATGAGTACTTAGCCTTGGAACTGTCAGAACTGCCAATGAAGCAACGCAAATCCAGGTCGGGAAGAGCCACTCTACTAACATGGCCTAAGAAACTTGTCACCACGAGGGGGATCAAGATGACCAACTCACGGGATGGAGACAGACATGGATCAAACGATGTGGCGCCACCGAGAGGGGAATCCCTTGCCCTCAGGAAACCACACTGGTGGAACTTCGAGGTCCCAACTCGAGGCAGCCTAGATGCCAAGTTCCTCATCAATGCTGGAATAATCTTGCGTAGTAATCTGGACCAAAGCTTCGAGAAAGTTCATTGTCTAAGTGGTGAAGTTTTCAGCAGAGATGGTTTGGTTTGCCATGAAATCGACCGCCCTGTTGCCTTCCCTATACACATGCCAAAATGCGTGGTCGAGGAATCCCTGAAGGACGAAGAAGGCTTCTCGGATGGAGTTGTGAATGAGCCAAAAGTAGTTTCTCGGGCTATGGGCATATTTGATAATAACTTGGGAATTGCCCTCAATGATGACTTTTGAGGGTGACTCCCTAAGGGCGGTCAGCCCGTTGAGCAGAGCTACTGCTTCGGCAAAATTGTTAGTCTGGATGCCGAGCGGAGCAACAAACGCCATGATCAATTCCCCGTGGCAGTCGTGGATGACCCCGCCTGCCCTAGAGGGCCCGGGATTACCTTTAGAAGCACCGTCAAAGTTAAGCTTGACCCATCCGGGGGGCAGTCCACCTTGTCAAAGAACACAGGGAGGGGGCGGGGGGGACCGAGGGGGAAGCTAAATTCCAAGAGAGGAAAGGAGGGTGGCCTCGCCCAGCCGCCGGGACGCCTCAATCAAGGGGATGAAGCGGGAATTCTCAAGGGCAAAGGTCACCGTCTTGGTCGCTATCCACTGGGGGAACCGGGCCGAGGAGGAGAAGGCTCTACTGTTGCGCTCCATCCAGAGTTTCCAGAGCATATGGGGAAGGCAGGAGCCCCAGAGGAAGTGGATGAAGGGATGGGCAAAGGGGTTGGGCCACTGAGACAGAAGATTAGGGATGGAGTTGGGGGCCACCCACTAGATAGAGAATTGGGAAAGAATGAGGCCCAAGACTTCAGACGAAAAGGGACAGTTGATAAAGAGGTGATTAGTGGACTCCCAAGCAGCACAACAAAGGAAGCATCTATTCGGGATCTGAAAGCCCCTTTTGATCAGATTCTCGAGCATCATGATCTTGTTTTGGATGGCCTCCTAAATGAAGTGACTGATTTTGGGGATCAGCCTCTTGGCCCACACCTGACGGGTTGGAAAGGGAGCCTCGTCAGGGACTCTTTGGAGATTGTAAGCATATTTGACAAAGAAGACTCCACTGGGAGTGTCATGCCAAACTCATCTATCGTTTCCTTTGAAGGACGAAATGACAGTCACCTTGAGGAGGCGCTGAAGCCTGGCAGCTTGGAGCGGGTGCCTGGGATTCAGGATGGGTTTCTAGGTAGCTCGCCCCTGATTCTGGGAAAGATAGCCCGACACTCTGGGCCCTCTATCCACAAGCCCTGGTTTGAGGACGAGAAACTCTCTATCAGCAGTCAGGGCCTCATCATGAATCCATCTGTCTTCCCAGAAGTTGATCTTGGTTCCATCCCCGAGAATCCATCTGGTCCCTTTCTAGATTATGTCTTTGGTGGAGATCAGGGACTTCTAGAAGGTTGATCCATCACGAGGCTAAGAATCACTGAGGAAAGAGTGGTTATGATAGTATTTTCTATGCATGATGCTGACCCACTCATCAGGGGTTTTGGTATGCACCTTCCAGGCGTATTTGGACAATAGGGCCTTGTTCATAGGGACCACCTGCCTGAGCTCGATTCCTCCCTCACCTTTGGGGCAACAGACCAGGGGCCAGGAGACCAGGGGAATCCTCTTCTTATCTTTGCTTCTCGACCAGAGAAATCGTTTCTAAATTTGTTTGATGTGAGCTGCAATGGTAACCGAGATTCTGAAGATCGACATGAAATATATTAGAATGCTTTACAGGACTGCCGCTAGGAGGGTGGCTCTGCCAGCCTACGAGAGGAGGTGACCTTTCCAGGGGGCCAGCTTCCTCTGAATCTGCTCAATCACCCTGCACCACAGGGCCTTGGAGGACGCACCTGTGAATAGGGGAAGCCCGAGGTAGGAGGAGGGAAGGGAACCGGGAGTGCAGCTCAATATCCGCTCGATTCTGATCGGCCTAGCCAAGGGAGTATGGATGAAGAAAATCTTGCTTTTTTGGAGGTTGATTTTTTGCCCGGTCACCTCCTCATACAGGGTCAAGATATGCTTGAGGGTCTTGGCTTGAGGGATTGAGGTAGAGGTGGTGAGGATGGTGTCATCCATGAACTGCTGGTGGGACATAGGGGGAAGGCCCGACGCAGGCCTAATGCCCGAGATGAGATTGCGGGTTACGACACCTGAGATGGTACGCCTTAGGGCCTCAACCAAGATTATGAAAAGGATCAAGGATAGGGGGTCACCTTGGCGAAGGTCTCTGGAACTGGGGAAGAACCCGACAGGGGACCCGTTGACGAGGATGGAGAACCACGGGGAGGACACGCAGTTACTGATGAGCCTGACCCAGGAGGGGTGGAACCCAAACTTAAGGAGGACCTTGGATAGGAAAGCCCAGTCAACCCTATCAAAGGCCTTGTTCATATCCAACTTGAGCAGAAAGGAGGTTTTTTTGGATAGGACGACCGAGTGAATGGCCTCGTGCATGATTATAACACCGTATGTGATCAGTCTGCCTTTGACCGAGCTGCCCTAACAGGGGGCAATAATCAGGGGAAGGATATCCTTAAGGCCATCCTTGCACAGGGAGGCCATGGATTTAGTCAGGATTTTATACAGTACATTGCACAAGTTGATGAGGCAAAAATTTGAGAGGGATCTGGCTGCCTGGGTCTTGGGGATCAAGGCTATGAAAGTGGAATTGATACCTCTGGGGATGGAGCTGGCAGTTTGTAGGTCTCGAATGGCTGTGCACACTTCTTGCCCGACGATGTCCTAGAAATATTGGAAGAATTGGGGGGGGAATCCGTCCGGGCTCGGGGCTGCCTCAGCCTTCATGGAAAAAGTGGTAGCATGGATTTCGAAGTCAGATAAGGGCTACACAAGCATCTCGTTTGCCATGGCCGAGATAGAAGAAGGAATGTGTTCCAGAAGGGATTCAGCTATTTTCGAGGACATGGGGGGCTGTCACCCAGGAGCTCCTAGAAGAAGTGGGTGGCTTCAGCCCGGATGTCCTCTTCTTCCTTGATGATTCTGTTGTCACTGCCCACCAACTCAGCAATTTTGTTGGAACCCCTATTCCTGAGAGTCGATGCGTGGAAGAACTTAGTGTTTGCATCGCCATATTGGAGCCACAGGGCTCTCGACTTCTGCCTCCAAAAGTTTTCTTCCCTGGCCAGAATGTTGCGATACTCGCTGAGAGCAAGGCGTTCCTCTTCCCTGAGCCTCGGGTCTTGGGAGCTTGCTTGTAATCTGGACTCGAGGTCTTCGAGCTTATCTTTAAGAATCGCTTTGTTTTCAAAGATATTACCGAACCCCTCCTTATTCCAAACCTTGAGTTGCTCTTTGAGGCGTCTCAGCTTATGAAAAACTTGTTCAGCGGGGCGACTAGGGACTGGGGGAGCCCACCAACGACCTACCTAGGCCCGAAAGTTAGGGTGATGTAGCCACATAGACTCGAATCGAAAAGGCCTTTTGGGGGAGGGGCGATGGTCAGTTTCGAGGAGGGGGTTGTGATCAGAGGAGGGGGTTGTGATCAGACCCGATTTTGGGGAGGGCCAACAGGGTGGTGTCGACAAACATGGGAAGGGCTTCCTTGGACAAGAAAACTCTATCTAGTCTGACATGTATAGTATTTGCTCCCGCTCTTCTATTGGACCAAGTAAACCTGGCTCCTTTCAGATTGACGTCCATGAGCTCATTGAGGACGATAAAGGCTCCAAAGTCCTTCATGCTCTTGCCTTGAACTGCTGAGCCCTCGCTTTTATTAGAAACGAACAGGGGGTTATTGAAGTCCCCGACCAGGATCCAGGGCAGGGGGGCAAAGGCTTCTCTCATCAAGCTGATTTCCTTCCATAAGGTTGCTTTCTCGACGGGGTTGTTAGGGGCGTAGATGTTTGACAGAATCCACGAGCACCTTGACTTCACGCAATGGACCAAAATGTTGATTATTTTGGGAGACAAAGATATGAGTCTTCCCTCAAAATATCGGGGGTCCCACATGCACAACAAACCCCCGACTGAGCCGACCGTTGGGGTAGACAGGGACTCGTAATTGCGCCAGGTAGCTTGGGCTACATGTCGGGCATTAGCGTCATCTATTTTGGTCTCCTGAAGAAGGAGGAAGGACGAGCGGTGATCCCTATGAAGTTAGCCTAGGATCCTTTTCTTGGGGGCCCCATTGAGCCCCCTGATATTCCAGGTGATGAGCTTCATTTGACACCCTTGTGGGGTCGCTTGCCCCCCTTCTCGGCCTGAGCAGGGGGTTTGGGTCGTATGGTGTTTGTCTTGGAGAATCTTGTGCCAATGTCAGAGAGAGTTGCCTAGGAGCCATTGGCTATGTCGTCTTCGATGAACCTTGTCCGTTGGTCGCCTAGGGTGGGCCGCCCTCTTTTGAGTTTGCTACCAAAGTCTGTGGCAAAAGTCCTGCTCCGAGTCATCTTGGGGCTGACTTCATCAGGCCCGGACGGAGAACTAGCTTCGATCTCTTCATCTGACCTCTCAGATCCGCACTCCAAGGGAGGAAGCCCAACAGGGATCATCGGGAGGGGCGGGGGGGTCGAGGGGGGGATAGCGGGAGTGGGGGGGGAGAAGGGGGCCCCGAAAGAGGGAGCCGATGGGGAAAGGAGCCCGAGCGGCTCACATGCCTGGAGGGGGCACAAGTAGGGGCCTGCGGGGTGAGATTCGAAGCGGGCAGGGAGGGAGAACCTGAGATCGGGGCCTCGAAAGATGACCCAGGGGAGGGAGTGATGGAAGGGGAAACCTGGGGGAGACCGACCTCCAGATCGGGGTCCACATGAGAGTCCTTTGGGGCAGGAGGGGGAGCCTCCTTGCTGGTCCAGGCCTGGGATCTGTGGCCGTTGCGAGGGGGCCCTCGAGACGGTGCCCGACTTGATCAGGAAGGGATTTTGGGGACAAGGCCATCAGCATTTTTGGAAACTGGGCATTGGTGGGGGAGGTGGCCCTAAGTGCAACAGGTGGGGCAGAAGGCAAGTTTGTTTTCATAGATCAGGGGCTGGCATTACAAGAAGGACCTAGACGAGATGGTCACCGAAGAGGGGAGTTCAAATTTGAGATTGGCATTGACGCAAAATTTGGCATGCACCATACGGGATCCGGCCTTGGTAGCGGGGTCGAAGGCCACCAGGTCCCCGACCGACTGAGCAATGAGTCTTAGGATGTCTTCATGCCACAAGTGAAAGGGAAGGTCTAGGAGACGAACCCAGACCGGGGCGAAATTGATACTTTGGGTGCTGGGGTGGAAGTCAGCTTCATAACGCTTGAGGAAGAGGCTTTTGCGCCCAAAAAACCAGGGCCCGCCCGATAGGATCTTTTCGACGTCCTCGTTGTTATTTAGCTTGATGATGAAGAAACCCTTGGTCAGGGCAACCAGCTGAATATGCCCGGACACCTTCCATTTGGTAGCCGCCCATCTACGAACGGTTTCCATGTCTGGGTGCCCTCCCAATAATTTACCTACTAGGGAGGCAGAGGAACTAGCTACCAAGGAGGCATAGACCTCCTCCTGAATAGAAATGTGGGTGCCCTCGAGGGAAAACCCTAACCCCAGGGCCTGGGAAGGGGCCCTAGCACCTGCCAAGATCTGCTGATAAGAGGGTTTGTTCCCGCACGAGACAGAGCCCTGCCCAGGATCAGGGAGCTTATTCCCTAGGCCTGCACGTGCATCAAGGCTGGCCTGGGGGCCAAGGCCCAAGATGTTGTCCCCGCCCTGGCCGCTAATCAGATCCGACGCAAAGCCAGCCGCTGGGCCCGTCAAGGGTCCTGCTGGCCCGAGATCGGGCCCTGACGTGCCTGACCCCGATCCCGCCAAAAACCTGCACTGTTCTCTGAGCCTGTCCCCAGCCTTGCGTCCGTACCTGCTCCTGCTCCCGCTCCCGCCATCTATCCTCTTCCTAAACTATCGTAATTCTTAAATTTTGTTGTGTTGTCTTTCTTAATCCGCTATTAAGATTAGATAATTTTATTAGGAGTATGATTTTTCTCCACCTACACACTTTTTTCTTTTAGTTTTAAAAGACTTTTATTTATTAATTAAATGATCTTTTCATAAAAATAAAAATAAAAATATATGATATATATTTTAAAATTATAACCAGATGAATTATAAAAACTTAATGACTTTTAAAAGTTTATATTTTTTATCAAAAATTTTATAGTCAACTTCTCCCTTTATTTTAAAATGTAATACGTGAGATAGATGGGTATATGGAGATATGGACATCCTTAGGGCTATAAGTATTTTAGGAATATTTAAAAGAAAATTTCAACGTGTTGGGTGCTCCTCAATTTTTTTTTAGATTTTCTATAAATATACACGAGCCTATAAAAATATATTTTATCACAAGTTAAATAATAAACATAAAATAAATATAGATATAGTTTAAAAAGAGAGAGGTTGGTTGGCAGCAAGTGAGTGCTTGTCATTGGGTTGCTTCCATTATTAGTGCTTGTCGATGGGTTGCTTCAGTTCAATTTTGGTCAGGGTTTCATTGACTTTATCTTTCTTAATGAGTTAGGGATTATAGAGGTTTTCTATGAAGAAAAAAATACATATAAAATTTTTATTTTTTATAGGCTATATGTAATTGAAATGGGTCCTCTCTTGTGTTACATCATAACTATATTGTGGTATTATAATTGCATATATATCTTGGTAAGATTCAAACCTGGATCTCCTTTTTGAAAATTGAGGATTTTAACCATTTGTATTAAGGTCATTTGAAATAAAATTTATCAAGCATGTATAATTTTATTTTTGCTCGAGAAGAAGAGATTATACTTGGGTCTCCCACCCTTGCCAAATTACAACTCTCTCTTGTATAGCTTGGAAGTTTACAAATAGATTCAATTATTATCTCAATTGACTTGTTATAGCTATATACTTGCATCATTTTTCATAAAAAAAAATCTTGAATTTTATTTTCTAGATCTTCAATTTTTTTGTGTGAAAACAAATATTCTAAAATTCAGCATCTTCTTCTTGATATTTTAATGAAAAAGTTTTTTAAACATGTATAATTTTATTATAAATATATAAATAAATTTAAAATTCAAGAAAATCAAAACAAAGATCTTGAACTTAATTAAAAACTTTTTAATTTTATAAAAATAAATAATTATATATCTTTACTTTTGAAATATTAGATATACATATTATTTTTAATATAAAATTAATTTTGTTCCATAAAATTTAGTGTAATTGATTGGGAGTGAATGGTTAAATCTCATTAATGAAAATTTTCATTTAAATTGAGCCTATGAGTATAGGTTAATTGGTGTGAGTGAAGAATTTCACACTCTAAACCAACTTTTAAATCTCATGTGTAAACCTTGGCGTTAAATCAAATGACATGAGCTCAACTAATTAAAATCCTCTAAAGAAACCTAAGTTTAATTCCTAATAAACAATACATGTATAATTGTTAATCTATTATAATATTATTATGTGGTGGTTTAATTCCTAATAAACAATACATGTATAATTGTTAATCTATTATAATATTATTATGTGGTCACGATATAATATGAACGATCTCAATCACATATAACCAATTATTAATCACATATAACTAATTATTAATGTATAGTTTATAAATCTATGAAAATAGAGTAATCAAGTTGATATATAACGATTTATAGTAATAAAAAAAAATTGCTTAATGATTTCCCTTTGAGTCACTTGAAGCCTTCCTTTAAGGCCTCAACATTCATTTGGTTAGATCAAAGTAAAATTCTTCCATGTGAGAGTTAGCAAAGAAGAGGATATCATAGACCTTTTAAGTGTTCCTTATATAAGAAGGTTGTAGAAACATCAAATCATTAACGTAGTTGTCTTAATTTTACTTACACAAATTGGATTGACTTAAAAAAAAACAAAAATTTACTAGATAGCTCCATCAACATCGAAAGAATTAATAAATCATAAAATCAATTGTTTCAAATGCAAAGTATTATGCATTGTGTAGAGGATTGGTCTTATCATTACTTGATAGAATTTCAGTCTCATATATATAATATTTATGAATAGTTTTACAAATCTATAAAAAGATGATGGTTACTTAATAATTTTATATATAGTAAAAAAAAAAAAATTCAAAGATTTCTCATGAAAGAATATTTGGTCACTTGGGTCTTCCTTAAGGCCTTAACATTCCTTTAGTTAGTCTGTGTGTCTTCTATAAGAAAGGTATAGAAACATCAAATCATTTACTTCATTATCTCAAGTTTACTTAGACCATTCAAATCATTTTAAAAAGAAAAAGGAGAATATATTTAAGAGCCTCACCAACATTGAAAGTGTTGATCCCCATAAGGAGGGCGGAGGTCCAAGGTTCAAATCTCGGGCCTTGTCGGACTGAACACTTGTCCCTTTCCTGGTGCTTTCAGCGGTGTAAAAGGTTTAAAATGATTGTGGCATAATGGTTATAGGAGCGGACTACGCGAAGATCTGTGTGGCGGCTTCAGGGCGAACGGTGCAGAATACTGTGGCGGCCATAAAAAGCTGGATAGCCTGCCGGATTTGTGGTGGCTACCGATTCCACCATGTAAATTAAAAAAAAAAACATTGAAAGTGTTGATAAATTTAAAATTAATTGATTGAAATGTAAAGCATTATGCATTGTGTTGAAGATTGGTCTTATCTTTATTTGTTGGAATCTATGACTTAAAAAAATAATCAATGTTTTAAAACAAATCTCATAGTCATATCCAAATTTGAAAATGTATTATTGTCTCTCTTGTCTAGTTGAACATTTATAGGCATAAAGTTCATTATAAGAAGTCTTAAGTGTGGAAAATGTTCTTAGATTCTTGGGTACATAATTTGAATATACATGCAGGGCTCGTATGTGATAATGGAGTTAATTCAAAGAATCTACATCAATCTACTTTAAAATGGAAATATTTTGAAATTGTGTTAATGAAAATTGATTTTGATAGTAATTTTGAAGGAAATACGAGAAAAGCTAGTGAAGGTGATGTTTTTTAAAAAATAAGATGAAATTCTGATCACTTTTTCAAAACATATAAAACTTCAACTAACAACTATGTAGAAGATTCGTTTACATTGATCAAGATTGTTACTGAAAAATATGAAAATATATTTAATTGAGAGGGATTTATATATTATTATTAATACTATCAAGAAAAAGAAAAATAAATGTAAGGATTAAATAAAAATAATATATATGTATATTAAGTCAATCAATTATTATTGGAGATAATATCTTATTTATATATAAAGAGTAATCTAGCATTGGTTTTTGTATTGACAAATTTCAAATTTTACAATGAAAATAATAGAGGGAGATTTTGTCTTAATGGAAGTGACATCAAATAATTGATTGCATGAACATAGCACTTCTTCGTTTACCTAACACGAATATAATGTTTTTATTAATTATATGAATGTCGTCCCAAATAGAAGCCACATATATATTATTTTTTCAATTTCTTCAAATGACATTAGTCATAGCAATTGCAAACATATTTTTTTAAGTAAAGTTTGATAATAAAAATTTAGGCTAAAATATAAATAATATTAAATATTAGGTTTCTAGAAACGATATTCTAGAAACCTAATATTTAATATTATTTATATTTTAGCTTATGCTTTCCTTTTCAAATTTAAATTTTGTCAAAGAAAATAATATATTTATAATTGTTTAGTATAATTACATAGTTTGTTGAAAAATAAGAGACCTGAGTTCAAACCTTGGGAGAAACCTGTTGCAAAGGTAGTAGTCTGATCTGAATCTTCAGAGTGCACGTCATATTGATGACGACGGTATAAATCTTGAGCACCCGATGATCCATTTCATGTCGGGCTATAAAACAACGAGATAAAATAGGTTTGGTGGATGCAACCCCTATGGTTTAAACCCTGCGCTTGCCAGCTACTAAAATAGTGTAGTTGTAACCAACTCTCCTATCAAGCAAAAAAAAACATAGTTTGTTGAAATAAATACCTAAATACCACTATGTAGGTTGTGGAAATAAATAGCATAAGAATACCCATTCTTAAATACCACACATAGTTTGTGAAAATAAATACCATAATAATAACCATCTTTAACATGAATTCCTTAGTTGCATTATTTTAAATTTAGATATATTTATTAAGTGAAGTAATATATAATTATGACATAAAAATATTATATTGTCAAAATTTCTTAATCATACCACTACAGGTCTTGTTGAATGGTGAGTGAAAGGTACTCATTGTGATCAAGGGTCAACCCCCATATCTCAAGTGTTGCCTCATGTATAACATTTATGATAAGAAAAAAATCTTAAAACTTAGATAAGAATTTGAAAAAGCAAAATTAGACTGGTTTAATAGGACAATGCATTGCTTAGGACTTTGGTTTCTTTTGAGGAGGTTGAAGGTTCAAACCATGGCATACCTAGAAGAGGATAGGTTGGATGGTAGCAACCGAGTGTTTATCGGTTGGTTAGCCTAGAATTTATAAAAGCTACATGTGTTACCTATTATGTTAGTCTCACAATGACACTAAGAGGGGGGGTGAATCAGTGTAGCTCTTTTAAAACTTAAATCTTCAACTCTTAAAGCCGAAACAATGAAAACTTGAAACCAAATAAAGCAAGTATAACAAGAGAACATCACACAACACAAGATGTACCGAGGTTCACCGATTTGGCTACATCCTCGAAAATGACCGTTTGGACTCCCATCCAAATCCAGCCTTTGCAAAGCACCAACTTTACAATCAATTTACCAAAGACCCACCGGAAGGAGCACCAACCCCTGATTTATCTGCACCAACAGAAAGGAGCACCAACCCCTCTACCAAGCACCCACTTGATTTTGATATTGATAATAAAATGACATATATGAATCTTCTCTTCTCACATAAAAATTGACCGTTCTCTTAGCTCGTTCTGTCAATTGCTAAACGCTTTCTGGTATTGTGCATAACTCTGTCTATGACCTCCTCTCAAAATTTCAGCCAAAACTGATATCGTATGAGAAAGTTATGCCCAAAATACTAAAGTGACATTTTTCACCTTTTTCCCAAAAACACGGATTTTCACTCTTTATTTTTCTCCACACACTCTTCTCTCCTCACAAAATAAAATCACACTCTTCAATAAAACACTTCTAACTTAAATGCACACACTTGCATTCCTTTTCACTTTTCACTTTCTCCAAAGATCTTTATTTAATGAAACTGCTTAAAATAATATAACTCCCTTTTTTATATTGAGAAGGCATTTCGTCAAACACGTCACATGCAAAGAATTGACACCTTACTCGTTCTCATACTTCGAAGCCACGTGACAACTCAAACCAAAAACAAAATATGATCTATTTGATGCCTTGAAGGTGTAACAACACCGAAACTGAAACTCTAGCGACTCTTCAAGGTCGAAACGGCCAACTAAAGGATTTTGCCCAAGTGGCACAAATTGACATAAAAGAGACCCGTAACGTTTTTGCAAAAATCATAACTCTCACCTCGTAACTCGGTTTTCTCTGAAATTTGAAACGTAGAATATTTGCAACACTGACTATGTCCAAACCAAAACTCACTACCTAACTCCTTACGGTTCGCCTGTACCACTTCCACAAAAACTGCTACTGACACACTTTTTCAAAAAAGAGCGTTTTTGTGACAGTCTTGCAACGCTTGTAAAATTCGCTTCTCCATTTTCGTTGAAATTTTGAAAAAATGTTCTTGAAGATAACCCCCAATTTTTTTACATAACTCCTTACGGTTTGTTCGCAGTGCTTCTGACAAAACCTGCACTTTTTCAGCCTGTACAACCACTTGCCAAATCATCCGCCAAGATACCGAAAACACCACCGATCACTCCAAACACTGTGCTGACATCTCCAATGCTGTTCTGGACTATTTCCTGACATGCTGGCATGTTCCAAACTGATCCATCCTGTCCAACTGTGCCCGTGGCGACTTTTGCAACTTTTTGACTATTTTGCTGCTTTGACAACTTTCTGACGATTTTTTCAACTTTTGCAAATTTGCACAAACAACCTGTAACAACTTCACCCAAACATCAAAAACATCCTCATAAGCATTTAACATCACCGTACATACTTTGAATAACCTCTGAACTCCTGTCCACCGCATCAACCGATCTATCTGACTGTGTTGACAACAATGACAATACCGTCGTCGCACCTTGCTCAACAATCTCCCCCTTTGGAATTGTTGGCAACACACGTGCAATTTCCTCGTAACTCTTCTCCCCCTTTGACAACAATACCAAAGGGCTGCCGCAAACTCCCCCGAGTCCATGCACAACATTCTCAGGCAAAAATTATTACACTTAGCAAAAATCACAAACATGAGCAAAAAGATAAACAAATACACAAATGCTCCCCCCGAGAATGTGGTCCCGATAGCTAGTCAATTCTTGGGAAGCGTGACCACTCCCAATTTATTGCGAAGGTACTCAAAGACTTCCTTGGGCAATGGTTTTGTGAAGATATCCGCTACTTGCTCTGTTGTTGGAACAAAATCCAACTTAACCTCACCTTCCGCAACTTTCTCCTTCAAAAAGTGATACCGGATAGCAATATGTTTTGTGCGAGAATGCATAACCGGATTCTTTGAGATGTTAATGGCACTGGTGTTATCACACTTAACTAAAATTGGCTCACCGAAGTTAATACCAAGATCTTTCAGGGTTTGTTTCATCCATAATACCCGCGTACAACACGTTGTCGCCGCAATATATTCTCGCCTCTACTGTGGATAAGGAGACCGACTCTTGTTTCTTACTCGTGCCACGCGACCAACCTCGTCTCCAAGATAGAATGCACCTCCACCGGTACTCTTTCTGTCATCTACACATCCTCGCCCAATCTGCATCCGAATACGCAATAAGGGTGAAGTCCTTACCTTTCGGATACCATAACCCATACTCCATAGTACCCTTGAGGTACCGAAGAATCCTCTTCACTCGCTGTCACATGAGTCTCCTTGGGACTAGCCTGAAATCGTGCTACCATGCATACCGCCTGCAAAATATCTGGTCTGGTAGCTGTCAAGTACAATAAGCTCCCAATCATAGATCTGTACATGGTTTGATCAACATGTGGAGATTTGTCATCCTTGCTCAACTTGCAACCTGTCATCATGGGAGTGCTAACTGGCTTACAATCCTCCATTGTGAACTTTTTTAGCATCTCTTTCACATATTTAATTTGAGAAATAAATATGCCCTTCTCATTTTGATTAACTTGCAACCCGAGGAAATACGAAAGTTCACCAATCATTGACATTTCAAATTCTTTCTGCATCTTATTTGCTAAATCTTTACACGACTCATCTTTGCTGCTGCCAAATATGATATCATCTACGTATACAACAAGAACAATAAGATGGCCATTTTCTATTTTGACATACAAATTACTATCCACCATACCTTTCTTGAACCCTTGTTGAGTAAGATAGTTGTCTAGCCTTGCATACCATGCTCGGGGTGCCTGCTTTAAGCCATATAATGCTTTCTTCAACTTGCAAACCAAGTTGGGATCATCACCAAGTTGGAAACCATCTGGCTGCTCAATATAAACCTCTTCTTCAAGTTTCCCATTCAAAAATGCTGATTTCACATCCATTTGATAAACTTTGAAATTCTTGTAAACTGCTAAAGCTATAAACATTCTAATTGCCTCTAGTCTAGCCACAGGTGCAAAGGTTTCCTCAAAGTCAATACCTTCAACTTGTGCATAGCCTTTACATACCAATCTTGCTTTATTCCCGACTACCTGTCCGTCTTCATTCAATTTGTTTCGAAAGACCCATTTAGTACCGATTATATTTTTATTTGTTTCATGGTACTAACTCCCAAGTTTTGTTTTTCTCGATCTGATCTAATTCTTCATTTATTGCCTTCATCCAACTTTCATCTTTGCTTGCGTCAAGAACATTTTTGGGCTCAATGCTGGATAATAGAGAGTAGTTACTTACTACTCTTCTTCTTGTCTGAACACCAACTCGTGGGGTCTCCAATTATTTGCTCTCTAGGATGATCTTTCTCGCCACTCCTGTTTTGAATTTCTTATTTTCTTCCACTTCTGAATCACTGTTTGAATCATCTGAGTCAATTTTTTGTTTCTTTTTCATTTCCTTTTCCTCATCTCCTTCAATAACCTCTTCATAAATTGGGTAGTTCTCTTCATAGCTAATTACTCGTTCCCTACCTTCATCAACTTTAACATCGACACTATCCACAATTTTCCTTAGCCTCTTGTTGTAGCATTTGTAAGCTTTGCTTTTTGACGAATAGCCAAGAAAAATACCTTCATCCGCTCTATCTTCAAACTTACCAAGGTTTTCTTCAGCTTCTTTTGATGTAACACTTGCTGCCAAAAACTTTAAAGTATCTTGTTGTTGCCTTTTTACCGAACCACAACTCATAAGGAGTTTTGCTTTCATGCGTCCTCAACATGCACCTATTTTGGATGTATACCGCAGTATGGACTGCCTCTTTCCAAAATCTGTCTGCTACTTTGCTCTCAGTCAACATAGTCCGTGCCATTTCCTGCACTGTCCTGTTCTTTCTTTCTACCACACCATTCTGTTGAGGTGTCCTGGCTGCTGAAAATCGTCTCCTAATACCATATTTTTCATAGTACTCTGTAAAATCCTCTGAAATGAACTCTCCTCCTCTATCTGATCTTAAACATTTAATCATTTTTCCTGTTTGATTCTCAACTTGGTTTTTGAAAACCTTGAACATCTCAAAAGCTTCTGATTTATGCTTCAAAAATAGTACCCATGTCATCCTGGAATAGTCATCTATACACAACATAAAATATTTGTCACCATTTATGCTTTGCGTTCTCATGGGTCCACATAAATCAGTATGTATTAGTTCCAAAGGTTTGCTTGTGTAGTACTCTTTTGTTTTAAATGAGACTCTAGTTTGCTTCCCCTTTTGGCATGAAGCACAAATGCTATTTGATGGTTTTCCAATGGTGGGAATATCTCTCACTGCCTTTTTTGAGCTGATTTTTACTAGATTGTCAAAACTGATATGACCGAGCCTCTTGTGCCACAACCAATTTTCTTCTTCCTGTCCAATCAAGCAAGCTCCTTCTGAAGTCTCTGAGAGAGTGTACAGAGTTTCCGTATGTCCTCGATCCAGTTTCTATCAACTTTCCACTATTTGCTTTTCTCGACTTCACAACCCCGCTTCTTAAAAATCACTTCATGACCTCTATCACAAATCTGACTTACGCTCAACAAGTTATGCTTCAGACCAACCACAAACAAGACTTCTTTTGACTTGATTTTTCCATCACCGATCTTAACTGAACCTTTGCCAACTATCTTAGCTCCATCATTATTTCCAAATTTTATCGAACCACCTTCATATTGCTGTAACTTCTCAAATTTTTGTTTGTCACCTGTCATATGACTGGAGCATCCACTATCAAGTATCCATGGTGCAGATTTATTTTGTGCTTTAAATGTTGTTTGTACGATCATGGATTCCTTTTCTTCCTTAGATCACTCTTTTTCTTTCCACTCGGTTTGATTACAGTTTTGGGCTCTTGTTTTGACTTTTCTTTTTCAGTAGCTTGTGCATGTTTTTCGAGAAATTTTCTATTTTGTCTCATTCCATTTGGTTGAAATTTTCTTCCCTGAAATTGATTTGATGCAAATGTACTTCGACAATTTCTTGCAATGTGCCCAAAATTATGACAGTTATAACATTCTACTGCATAATCCATCAAAGGTGAAAAAACATTTCTACTGGTAAAATTCCTTGGTCCTACATTATACTTGCAATCTGAAATCTTATGTCCATAACCATTGCATTTAAAATAAGTAACTATAAAAGAGATGATTGAACCTGGGTGATGGTCTTTGCCATGTTGTCGTAGGAGCCATAAATCTTCTTCTTCTTTGATGTGTGACATTGGTGAATCCATCATTGTCAATTCTCCTTTCGTGCCTTGCATTATTGCTTTCTTTTGCATGAGTCAATTTTTCTTGATCAACCTGTTTCTTATCTTCATTCTTTATGGATTCTTCATTTATGGCCTTTGATCCATTTGATGATTCTCCTTCATCAAAGCCCAAACCAAATTTGATGCCTAGTAGTCTTTTGGTTATTTATGATCTTATCCACTTCATAGAACTTTCTTCACGTTTGTGATAACAACTAATTTTACGATTCATCTCTTATATTTCGCATCCTTAAACCAATAGTCTCTTCTTCTAGCTTGTCGCAATAATCTATTTTCATGGTTATTTGCACTTCGAGATCTTCAGATATTTTCTTGGATTCTTCTATCCGTACTTTCAAACTGGTTATGATTTCATTTGCATCCTCAAGCTTTCTTGAAATTTTCTTATTCTTTTTCTTTCTATCTTCAATTCATCCAGAGCTGCAATTAGTTCCTCTTCCAAATTTACTTCGCATCAATTTCTTCTTCATCACATTCCTGTTCTTTTTCTATTTTTTCTTCTTTGAGTGCCATGAAAAGAGCTTCACCTGTTTCCTTTTCAGAATCCTCACCGGAGTCTGTCTTCTGATGAACCGACATTCTTGGAGATGAAACTTTTCTTCTTGAAGTTGCCTTTTCTGAAATTTGTTTTTTTCTTCCAGTCACTTCTTTCTTGGTGCGATCCTTCATCACTTTTGTTCTTCTCATTAAGTGGACATTTAGCTACAAAATGCCCAATGCCTCCACAATTGAAACATTTAAACGGTAACTTTCCTCTGTATTTTCCTTTTCCCCTTTTAGTTTTCGAACAAAGTTTGCTTCCATTTCATCTGATGTCTCTTCTTCCTCGGATTCTTGTTTTGCTTTCATATTTTTATGGGCTTTAAAAGCAGCTTCTCTGTCTGTGGGTTTAGATTTTCCTATTCTCATCTCATATGCAATCAAAGAACCATGCATCTCATCCATACTAAAAGAATTTAGATCTTTAGCTTCTTCTATAGCTGAAACTTTAGAATCAAATCTTTGGGGAAGAGATCTTAATACCTTTTTCACGATGATAGAATCTTTGATTTCCTCGTCGAGTCCTCTAATCGCATTAATGACTTCATTAACTCTCAGCATATATGCCTCTATGTTCTCATCATCATTCATCTTTAATACTTCGAACTGAGCTCGATGTGTTTGTAACTTGGCCTCCTTGATCTTAACGTCTCCTTCATGAATGCTCCTCATTTTGTCCCATATTTCTTTTGCCATTTTACAACTCATAATCTTTACCAGTTCACTGTCCACTAATCCGCACATGATAGCATTCTTTGCTTTTGAGTCATTCTCAAATAGTTTCTTACCGACAACATCGGTTGGAGAAGTGGTGGGTATTGTGTATCCACTATCTACCGAATCCCAAATGTCGTATCCCAAAGCACAAAGATATGTCTGCATCCTGAGTCTCCAAAATGCGTAATTAGTTCCATCAAACAATGGTGCTTTGTTTGATGAGAAGCCTTCACCACCTGCCATTGTGTCACTTCCAAGATCACCCTAGCCGGTTAAGCTTGTTCAGGAACCTCGCTCTGATACCAATTGTTAGTCTCACAATGACACCGAGAGGGGGGTGAATCAAGTGTAGCTCTTTTAAAACTTAAATCTTCAACTCTTAAAGCCGAAACAATGAAAACTTGAAACCAAATAAAGCAAGTATAACAAGAGAACATCACACAACACAAGATGTACCGAGGTTCACCGATTTGGCTACATCCTCAAAATGACTGTTTGGACTCCCATCCAAATCCAGCCTTTGCAAAGCACCAACTTTACAATCAATTTACCAAAGACCCACCGGAAGGAGCACCAACCCCCGATTTATCTCGCACCAACAGAAAGGAGCACCAACCCCCGATTTATCTGCACCAACATAAAGGAGCACCAACCCTCTACCAAGCACCCACTTGATTTTGATATTGATAATAAAATGACATATATGAATCTTCTCTTCTCACATAAAAATTGACCGTTCTCTTAGCTCGTTCTGTCAATTGCTAAACGCTTTCTGGGTATTGTGCATAACTCTGTCTATGACCTCCTCTCAAAATTTCAGCCAAAACTGATATCGTATGAGAAAGTTATGCCCAAAATACTAAAGTGACATTTTTCACCTTTTTCCCAAAAACACGGATTTTCACTCTTTATTTTTCTCCACACACTCTTCTCTCCTCACAAAATAAAATCACACTCTTCAATAAAACACTTCTAACTTAAATGCACACACTTGCATTCCTTTTCACTTTTCACTTTCTCCAAAGATCTTTATTTAATGAAACTGCTTAAAATAATATAACTCCCTTTTTTTATATTGAGAAGGCATTTCATCAAACACGTCACATGCAAAGAATTGACACCTTACTCGTTCTCATACTTCGGAGCCACGTGACAACTCAAACCAAAAACAAAATATGATCTATTTGATGCCTTGAAGGTGTAACAACACTGAAACTGAAACTCTGGCGACTCTTCAAGGTCGAAACGGCCAACTAAAGGATTTTGCCCAAGTGGCACAAATTGACATAAAAGAGACCTGTAACGTTTTTGCAAAAATCATAACTCTCACCTCGTAACTCGGTTTTCTCTAAAATTTGAAATGTAGAATATTTGCAACACTGAATATGTCCAAACCAAAACTCACTGCCTAACTCCTTACGGTTCGCCTGTACCACTTCCACAAAAACTGCTACTGACACACTTTTTCAAAAAAGAGCGTTTTTGTGACAGTCTTGCAACGCTTGTAAAATTCGCCTCGTTTCTCCGTTTTCATTGAAATTTGGAACACATGTTCTTGAAGATAACGACCACCTCCAGTTCAAATTTTTCTGCATAAATCCTTACGGTTTGTTCGCAGTGCTTCTGACAAAACCTGCACTTTTTCAGCCTGTACAACCACTTGCCAAATCATCCGCCAAGATACCGGAAACACCACCGATCACTCCAAACACTGTGCTGACATCTCCAATGCTGTTCTGGACTATTTCCTGACATGCTGGCATGTTCCAAACTGATCCATCCTGTCCAACTGTGCCCGTGGCGACTTTTGCAACTTTTTGACTATTTTGCTGCTTTGACAACTTTCTGACGATTTTTTCAACTTTTGCAAATTTGCACAAACAACCTGTAACAACTTCACCCAAACATCAAAAACATCCTCATAAGCATTTAACATCACCGTACATACTCTGAATAACCTCTGAACTCCTGTCCACTGCATCAACCGATCTATCTGACTGTGTTGACAACAATGACAATACTGTCGCCGCACCTTGCTCAACATATTCTTCTACGTATCAAATATATATATATATATATATATATATATATATAAATCCCCAAGGGCTAGGAGGATTGGTAAGTGCAGGTGTGGCTGGGCACTTACCAGGAAGAGACATGTTGGTAGTTTTGCCATACTGGATTTTTTTTGTAAAAAATTCCAAGTATAAAATATAAGATGTTCATTTTCGTTGTTGTTTTCAATGTTTTGGTATTTTTACTGATTTATTTTGGCATGTTCGCTGGTATAAATCTTTCTTTCATAACCTCTTTCCATGCTTTCACCGATAAAGACATTTTCGCTGCCAAGAGTTAAACTTCAGATGACTTCGCTAAAAAAGGTGTCTTTGCTAGTGAAAGTAAAAGAGAGATGTATTCGCCAACGAAAATAAGGAAGGATGTTTTCGCCAACGAAAATAGAATTAAAACTTTTTTGCCAGAAATAGGGGGTTTTTGCCATAATTCATGCATTTTTTATGGTCAAAGTTAAATTCACCCTTCTTTACAGCGACATTCCATTTTCTTGAGTGAAAACCATGGTCGGGCATCCATTTTTGCCACATTTGAATTTTGCCAAAATTTTGCCTAAGTATGAAATGAACTTCACCAGTTGTATCGCTCCAAATTTTTCGCATCCTTACCTTCAGGCTATTGGATCTGTGCCCAAAAGGAGGATGGGAAAAGGATGTCGCGGTACCTCGGATGAGAGGACTTTGCGAAGGTCCCGCCTCTCAAGGGAGGTGTATTTTGATGATTTTTCGACGGATGGTGGGTTCACCAGGGAAACATTTAAGGGCAGTTTCCACGCCTAGGTTTTGGAATGTGTTTTAATGTGTTCGTTTTTAACTTTAAGCATTCATATCCTAGGTTTGGCCAAATGAATCTAGATTAATCTACATGAAAATGCAAATTCAATGAGTACAGAAAACAGATTTAAAGACATAAAACAGAGAATTTACTAGAATACAAATGAGGAATACGATCCGGATGTCTGAGTGATGATTCTGATGTTTGAAGCGATCGGGATCGTACGGAATTCGACGAGAATCGTCCGAGATCCGACGAAATCGTACGAGATCTGACGGAATCGTCGAGATCGACGAATTCAGTCGAGACCTACAAGCGAGAAAAATAGATACAAAATACAATGAATACTACTGTGCTAACTAAGAGGGAAACAACACCAAATGATTGTATGAATACTGAGCAATAGTTATGAACAGAAATTCAAGCAAATTACGATATTCTAATGACAAATCATGATCTTAGTATGCAATCTAAGCTAAATGGGTGAACTCCAAATGCAAAATAACATAAACACTTGAATAAACTATCTAATTTGCAAGAATAAAACAACGAGAGAAAAGGTTGAGAAATGCAAACTTCGAGGCATCGATTGCCTCAATATGGACTGCGGTCGAGATCGTCTCGCATCGATACGAAATCGCCTCGGATTCGACGGGTTCGCCTCCGATCTGAACGGGGTTCAGTCGACGACGATGTGTGCTAGCTCCGAGCTGAAAAACAGTGATGTACCTGCAACAAAATTGGTATGGGACCAGTGCAAATGAAAAATTGGGATGGTTCAACGTAGATGGAGTTAAATTACAGAGAATTTCAGCCAGGGGGGTGCTAAGGGGATAGCTTAGGATTAAATAGGCTTAGGGGAGTAGTTAGGAGGTTGGAGATCATCCCAATTTGGGAGATCTCCAATGGGGAAGGGTCCCTAACGGCGCAGACACGCTTACGCCGGATTGGAGACCCGTTGGAGCGAAGCTAATTTTGCAAAATCGGTTTTGCGACAAGATCGTCCGGACGTCCTAGCCCAGACGAAATCGTCGAGATGCTGGGGCGATATCGTCCGATCGGCGACGATATCGTCAAGCGGTCAAAACAACCTCTAAAAATGGCACGAAAAAGGGGAAACGGATTACCCGGCGGTTAACGGGCGGTTTGGGAGGTTAAATTTGAATTTTAAATTATTTACTAAGGTGAATGTAATTATTATAATTTTCTTGCTCCAATTTTAGGGTGCTACATTTTGCCCCCTCTTTAGCGAATTTTTCGAAGAAAATGCGTTAAATATGAGTTCTTCTCGATCTACGAGAAAGCAAAAATTATTCCCATTTTTAGGCGACGATTCTTGGTCGAATCGTACGATAGCTTACTATGGTGCCCCCTCAGTGTTTTTACCCAAATCGAACGTTTGAGGTAAAAACGCGAAAAAGCAAAAAATTATTTTTGAATAAAATTAAGAAAAATAGGGTAAAACCCTAATTCATTTTCTTGTTCATTTTACGGTTTTTAGAGCTACGAAGCAAAAATGGTGGAGACGACGCACAGATCGACAGAGGTCCAGCGCGGTCTACGGGTAAGAGTCTAGACTTAACTAGGATGCTTTAATTTGAATTTACATGCTTTGTAGGTAATTTTTAGGTGAATTTTGAGCATCGCGGCCGTTTTTGGGCCGTCGACGTCGTCGGGACGAAATCGTCCCAATTTCGGCAATTTCGCCCAAGGGCGAAATCGGCGAAAGGGGGACGATTTCGTCAAATTAGAGACGATTTCGGCTTGCGAAATCGGAGACGATTCTGCTCAAATTTGGGACGATATCGTCCAATAGTGGGCGATATCATCAATTGCATAAAATTGAATTTTAACTTGCATTATTGTTTATTTGAATTGTTTATTAATGATTGTTTGTTGTTTTGTTGTTTATGTTTGCAGAGAGGTTTACTAAAAAGCGGGGAATGGAAGTATGGAGGGTTGAGAGATGACTTGGCCGCTCTCACACGAGCGAGAGCGAGATCGGTGGCACGAGGCCGGCTTGCGGCATGTGGCGAGAGATGCCACGGGTATCCACGAGATATGGGGCTTCTAACGGCCCTAGCGGAGAGATGGTATCAGGGTTCTTCATGTTTTTGGCTACCTACGAGGGGAGATGACTCCCACACTAGAGGATGTATGGAGGATTCTGAGAATCCCCATACAAGGACGAGTTGATCACTCCTACGGCCAATCAGGGCCATGCTATGGGACGGCTGTGTGGTGACCCGAGCTTCGCCCTGGAGAAGGGCGAAGTTAATATCGAGGCACTACGCCAGATGCCAGGGGCATCTAGACTCACACGGGTGCTAGGCTGGAGTGGTTGGTGGACTTTCTTTGTGCCACCAGAGCGGGTGCAGGGTGTCGTGGATGCTCGCAGATGTGATCTGCGATATGCGGGACCACGGCTACAGGTTCTCTTGGGGCAGTTTTGTACTATGCTAGTTGTACAGGATCCTGTATGGGGTCGTGTACAAGGGCGGCCGATGTCTGGTCATGACATCGCTCTTACAGGTTTGGTGTTGGGAGCACATTGCAGTGCGGAGGCCGGTAGGGCTTCCTCTGACAAGGGTAGATGGGGAGAGGCCCCGAGTCTTCTCTTGGTGGCTCCGGAGAGGGTCACAGCGGCAGATCGACCTCCCTATGTCTTGGAGACTATTGGATGACTTAGTCCCGGACCGAGATCACCTGGAGGCCATGGAGGGAGCATCCGGGGTGGGCCGAGGATGGACGGGAGTTGGCTCGCATCGAGGCGAGTCTGCTGGGCTGCGGATGGAGAGAGGAGAGGTGGAGCTCCACCCGCTATGACCGAGTTTTGAGGCGGTTCGGTCTGCGACGGGGGATCCCATCTCCGAGGGATTACGAGTTTTCTCGGACTGTCCGGGATAACACCACGGTTAGCGGGGCTCTAGACATGCAGCGGTTCTGGAGCTAGGATGCGGATGATGCCCCCATCTAGCCAGTGGATGGGGACGACGTAGGGGTAGCCGATGGCTACGATGCATGGTACGCAGGCATCCGCCCTCCTCGGATGACGAGGGCACGAGGGTCGATTCACGCGGTTGTGCGTCGGATAGGGAGGCGGTGCCGGGCGGCGATGGAGGCGGCCCGGGGTCACGACGGGAGAGAGCCGAGGAGGCCACGAGGCACAGGAGAGGCCACGACGAGAGGGAGAGGAGGGAGGCGAGACCCCCATCTCCATAGAGGGCCACCATCGCCGATAAGGGCAAGGGCGTAGACACGGGAGAGAGTAGTGAGATGGCTACTCTCCGGGCGAAGAGAGATCGTCTCCGGGCTCGGTGCGAGACTCTACGAGGATGAGGCTGCACGCCATCGAGCTGAGGTGTCACAGCTGCGGGACGAGATTGCATGCCTCGGGGCACGGGGCGGAGGGCGAGCTACGGGGAGCTGACATGGGCTATCGCCCAGCTTACATTCTATCGGACATTGTACTTCCGGTTGGTGCCGGAGGCGGATAGACTACCCCTGCCGGCCAACATTGCGGATCCGATCGGGATCGGGTCATCGAGGACCACGTCCCGGTCGAGGACTAGGACTACACGAGGACGCGATGGGGCCACCTCGTCCACCTCGGGCGGGGGAGGAGATGAGGCGGAGAGAGCTCGAGGGGCTCTCGAGGCTAGAGGGCTGCAGCGACATTGTACGTGACATTGTATTATTATTATTTTTTGTTGATAGAGGATTGAGTATGCGGGAGTCGCAATTGTGGCATACCAATCCAGTTTTGATGATGTATATATGTTGTTGATATATATATGAGGTGATATAGTTTTGATCATATGACTTGTATTGTGTGGTGCTTATGATGCTTTTATGTTTGATTGATTGATTTGATAATTGGATGTAATTATGTCGTTGGAAATATTATAATTTTGATGTCATGCTTGTAATATTTTAAATGAAATAATCTGATGTAACAAATTGGTTGTTTGTGATGAAATGTGGTAAAAGATAAAAAGAGACTTCTAACAATAATTTCAAAGGACATTGTCGCTATTATAGACCATTTCATGGAGTCGTTGCTCACTCGGTCGTCAAGCTAATCCCGAGTATAGAAATATTGTTAAAAGTAAAAGAGTGCTTAAGAGACTGTCTTAAGACTTTGGTGCAATGGTGCAAATGATGGTGATGATGGTTTGTTTTCAGATTTTCATAAAAATAGTATGCATGAAATAATGTTAAAATGATTTTTGCTAGGCATAAATTCCTAAGTGTGATAAAATTTTTGGATAATTCTTTAGGAATTATACCATCATTGCAAAATTGAAGGTTGACATAATGACATGAAATAATGAAAATGGGTTTGCTTTTTTAAAAGCATAATTTGTGTAACATAATGAATTAAGTCATATGGTTTTCATGATTTTTAATAAATGGGGAATAAAAATTGTTACAATGGTTTGCGCTAGGCATAGAATATGTAGGTATAGACTTATACCATCATCGCGAAAATCCAAAAAAGATAGTTTTATTGCATGGTTGATTTTTGATGAACGAGAAAATATGAAAATGAGGACTTACGCTAGGCATAAAATTCCAATTTTGGTTTTGGAACTATACCATCCTCGCGAAAGTCAATAATATATATGTATATGTTTTGATTGTATAGTTTGAAAGAAATTTTTGATTTTTCTATTATATAGTTGTCTTTATGGTAAACAATGCGTACTTGAAAAGATTTATTCCAAACAAGTTGCAAAAATAATATTTCAAAGTATTTTGAAGACAAAAGTTAGATTTATAAGGAATCCCATGTGCATATGTGAATTCATTTCCAATCTTGATTTATCATAATGATACACAAAATCTCTCAAATACAAATGTGTGTGCAATTGCTTTGTTCATTTACCGGTTTTGAGCAAGATAATATGATACAAGTGATTTGAAGAAACCAAATAAGTGTTCATTAACCATGATGTAGATGCATATAACCATACTAGGCTACTATGTAGGTCGGATTATCAAGAGCTAGCTAATCCATAAGCGAGACATAGGTCTATACAAAAGAAGGTCGCTAATGTGACGGACATATCACCACGCTAGGAGTTACCCAAGGCCAAGCGAGGTTGGGCACAAACCACTTGTTATGGGGCTTACCTCACGGTTTTCGAATAATTGAGAATTCCAGGGATTCAAGCTCATCAACCCTTCTTTTCTTTTCAAAGGGTAGGGAAAGGGATTTTATTGCTTTCTTGCTTTCTTTTGAACTTTGCTTTTTTTCTTTTTGTATTTCTTTTGTATTTTTGCTTGATAATGCTTGGAACATTGCTATAATGATATAAAAGAACATTTTTCTTTTCTCTTTTTTCTTGAACTTTTCTTTTCTTTTTCTTTGCTAGGGATACTTGCTCGGATTAGTTGTAGAGCAAGGGATTTTTAATCCAGGTAGGGGTGAGCTTGTCCTTTTGCCAATTCTCAAAGATTCTAGACCATGTGCATGATAGGATAGCGGGGAAACTTTTCGCTCAAGAAATCACTTCTACTATGTAGCAAAGCATGGAAATTACAAATATAATCATTTTATTGTGAAAAGATGTGCTTGGTTTAAGTAAATAACAAGATCAATTCTCTATGCTCAAACTTTATTTAATTGAATTTTGTGGACTTTGATATAAGAGAGATTAGTAATCATGCCGGATAAAATCAAGATATTTATTGTTGTGAGTGTGCAAGTGAGGGATTCCAAATAAATGCTAATTTATCCAAAATAATTTGAAACATATAACTGCAATACTTGTAAGAAAATATATATAAACACTTTTTGAGAAGTTTTGAGAATGTTGACTCTCTCTTTCTTCTTTATTTTGTTTTGGTTTCGAAAGAGTCAAGCATATTGTTGTTTTTATATTTTTATCATTATTTTGATGTTTGGTTTGATTTTTTGAGCAAAAAATTTAACAAGTGCCTTAAATAAATGCAACAAATAGTTTTGAAGCTTTTTGATGATTATGAATATTTTTGATGTTTTTGGATTTTTATAAATTTGAAAGAAATACAAGATAGAAATTTTGAAATATTTTAAACAATTATATACATGGATGAAATGACCAAATTTATGCATAGTAACGTTTAAGATGCAAAATATTCATGGGTTCTTTAAGTTCTTTACCATCTAAGGTAGATAATTTGTATGCTCCTGATTCAAATTTAGCGGTAATAATATATGGTCCAAGCCAGTTGGGCTCAAATTTACCTTTAAGGTCCTTAGTTGCATTTGTATTTTTTTGATTTTCTTTTAAAACAAGGTCACCGATCTCAAAGGATCGATGACGAACTTTCTTAGCATATGATCTTTTAAGCTTGTTTTGGTAAGCACGGAGATGCTCCAAAGCATTGATGCATTTTTCATCTAGGAGTTCCAGTGGTCGAGTCTGCCGACTACGATATTCATCTCCTACTTCGGTATCTTGAAGTAGTCGAGCCAAAGAAGGAACTTCCAATTCAAATGGAAAAAGCTGCTTGACACCATAAACCAAAACAAATGGTGAAGTTCCCGTGGGGGTTCGAACACTAGTTCGATAGGCCCACAAGAGTTGGATATAATTGAATGTGCCGGTCCACGGCCAGTTTTATTGACTAATATTTTGAGAATTTTGATTAAGGTTTTGTTAGATGCTTACCTTGACCATTACCACGAGGATAATAGGGAGTGGACCGGCGATGTTGAATCTTATATTTTTGGCATAATTTTTTAACATCTTTATTTTTGAAACAAGTTCCATTGTCGAGAGATGAGATTGGCGGGAATTCCGAACCTACAAATGATTTGATTAAAAATAAATTTAGAAACTTGTGTGCCGGTGCGGGAAGCTAAAGGCATAGCTTCGACCCACTTCGTGAAATACTCGGTGGCGGTTATGATGAACTTGTGTCCATCGGATGACACGGGATTGATTTTGCCAATAATATCCAAGCCCCATTTGGAAAAGGGCCAAGGAGATGAAATAGCCTGCGGCTCTTGTGCGGGCGCATGGACAAGGTCGGCATGTTTTTGGCACTTGTCGCAATGGCGCACATACTCATGTGCATCCGTTTCCATGGTAGGCCAAAAGTATCCTATCCGAAGGAGCTTTTTAGCAATGACACTACCACTAAAGTGTCCTCCACAAGATCCATCGTGGGCTTCACTCAAGGCTGATTTAGACTCTTCTAAGTTTAAACATCTTAATAGGATACCTTCAAAAGATCTCCTATATAAAGTATTGCCAATTATTACAAATCGACTTGCTCGTCGACGTAATAACCGACTCTGGTTTCTATTAGAATTGGCAGGGAAAGTCCCATTTTGGAGAAAATCAAATATGTCCGTATACCAAGGTTCGGGGAGTAGTTTCATTGATTAGAAACACATCCAAAGGCTCTAAGCATGACTTATTTGAAGCGGGTTCTAGAGTCGACGAATAATGATAGTGGCATATTCGTCATCTAACTCCAAGGGCGAGGAGAGATGCAGCTGCGGCCATAGCATCGGTTGCACGGTTGCTAGTTCGAGGAATAGCTTCCAAGGTAACTTGATCAAATAAAGACATTAATTGTAAAACATAGGCCTTATATGGGCACAGTTTATCATCTCTAGTTTGATAAACTTCATTAATTTGGTTTATAACCGGTTGAGAATCACCAAAAACTAAAAGATGTTTAATTTTTAGCGCTAGGGCAGCTCGTAATCCAAGGATTAGAGCTTCATACTCAGCGATATTGTTGGTGCAAGCAAATTTCAATTTGAAAGACAGAGGAATAAGATGTTTTTGTGGGGATATTAAAATAATACCCGCACCAGCCCCACTCATGCATCGGGCTCCGTCAAAGTATAAGGACCATTGTTCAATATGGTCTGCCTCTAATTGAAGGCATTCATCAGGAAATTCGATGATGAGGGGATGGGTAGACTCTAAGGGTGCAGCAGCTAATTGATCTGCTATGATTTGACCCTTAAGAGACTTTTGTCCTATGAATGTGAGATCAAACTCGCTTAGAGCAAGAACCCACTTGGTTGTGCGACCCGATAAATAAGGTCGACTCATGAGATACCTTAAGGGATCGTATTTAGCAATGACATAAGTTTTTTGACTAAGCATATAGTGTCGTAATTTTTGCGTAGCAAACATGATTGCTAGACATAGTTTTTCCAACGTTGTATAGCGGGTTTCATAACTAATGAAGGTTCGGCTAATGTAATAATTAGCACGTTCTCTCTTTTCATCATCAAGTTGAGCTAACATAGCTCCTAAGGCAGAATCTGAAGCGAAAATATATAGGAGAAATGGGCGATCAGATTTAGGTGGTGAAAGCACGGGTGGATTAAGGAGGTATTGTTTGAGAAGTTCAAAAGCTTCTCTACATTATGTGTCCCAATTAAAAGGGACATCCTTCTTAAGGAGTTTAAGAAAGGGACCGATTTTGTCCGCCGACTTATCGATGAAGCGACGGATGGCTTGAAGTTTACCTTGTAAACTTCGTAACTCGAATATATTAGTAGGTGCGGGCATATCAGTGATGGCCGCAATCTTGAGAGGGTCGATTTCAATACCACGTAAAGAAACTAAAACCCCTAATAGTTTGTCGGATTTAACTCCGAATATGCATTTTGTTGGATTTAATCGAATGAGATATTCTCGTAATCGATTAAAAACTTTCCTCAAATCATCTAAATGATTATCTTCAATAATAGAGCGAGCTATAATATCATCTACATAATCATGTAGGATATCATGCATCATATCATGAAAAATGTAGGTCATAGCTCGTTGATAAGTTGCACTTGCGTTCTTTAAGCCAAATGGCATCACTTTCCAGCAAAAGGTACCCCGAGGGGGTAATAAAGGCTATTTTAGCTCTGGTCTTCGGGAGCTATCCGATTTGATTATAACCGGAGAATCCATCCATTAAGGACATCATCCCACTCCCGGCGGTGAAGTCAATGATTTGATCCATGTTTGGAAGAGGAAAGTCATCTTTAGGGCATGCGGCGTTAATATCTCTAAAATCTGTGCAAACCCTAACTTTGGTAGCTTCTTTCTTGGTGATTTGGAACTACATTTGAGATCCATTCAGCATAATCAATAGCTTGTATAAAGATAACATTCAGGAGTTTTTCTAACTCCCCTTTGACTAGCGAGGCCACTTTGGGATGCATTTTTCTAAGTTTTTGTTTAACGGGTTTAGCATCCAGGATGGACCACTAGATGATGCATGACTACAGAAGGGTCTAGACCTGGCATATCTTCATATGTCCAAGCGAAGACATCTTCATACTCTTTAAGGAATGCAATGTATTGTTCTTGTTTTTCTTGACTTAATTCTGATCCAATATTGATTATGTGAGGATTGTCCTCGGTTCCAATATTAATTTTAATGACGTTTTCTACCTCCATGTGTAGATCTCTTTCAAAATTAGGTGGGGCGGGTGAAACGCCCAATTCTTGTAATTCTTGTAAGGTTAATTTAGATAATTCATCTTGAGGATTAGTGGCCTCAAGTTGGGCTATAGTTGGTATAGAACCATCAAAATAAAATCCATTGTGTAACATCTCTTCATCAGAGACATCATGGAAGATATCTCCTTCCAACTCTTCATCGGGGTCGGCAATCATTTTGGGGTAAGCTATGGATAGCATGTTGCATGAAAACGACTGATTTTTAAGAGGCAAATCAACATGCCTATCCAAATAATCTTGATAACATATGAGATGATCATCATCTTCAAAAGGAAAGGGTTGACCCTTACTAGGAAATAGGCCCACACCACGGCGGGCAGGCCACGGTTCTACCTCGAAAGGTTCTTTCATGCCATTTTGGGAAGGTCCCAAGCCTTTCCCTTTATATCCCATTTTAAGCATCATGGGTTTAGCTTTAATATAATCATTGGTAAAATAACACCGAGCATATCCTTCATGATGAGTTTTGATATTTCGAGGGATTCTTCCCCAGTCATATCCTTTATAAATGAAGGCACAACTCCCGACTTGGTAAGTACTTCCCATAGGTTGTGGGAGGCCTAAAGTACGAGGAGATGGCGGCAAGTTATTTAAAAGGTTTGAATCTTGCATGAAAGCATTTGTTTTTTTTATATTAAGGTTGTGGATAAATCTGGTAAAAGTTCATCAGAAAGGGCATAAGATGTAGAAGGCTTATTACCTATGTCTTGAGATGTGGAAGGTATGATAGTTGTTTCTATAGGTTTTGAATTTATAGGGATAGAACTTGAAGGATTGGTTGTAGATTTAAGATCTTTTTGAGGTTCTAAAATGATTTGTTTAGAGGGTTGTTGGTCTATATAGGAGGATGAAATTAATGGAGGGGAAATAGGTGAAGTTATGGGTGTATGTTTCACGAGTTTTAGATGAAAAATAAGAACTAGGATGTGTGGATGACGGAGCGAGGGCAAAATTGCACTCCAACGGGTTACGCCAAAGCACACATATCAAAAGGTCTAGGGTCACCATGGATAGTGACCAACTGATTTTTAAACTCAAATTTAACACATTGGTGTAAGGTTGATGGGACCGCTCGCATGGCGTTGATCCAAGGGCGACCCAAAAGTATATTGTACGATTTTGGGCAATGTACAATAAACACGGTTGTTTCTAGGGTTCTAGGACCAACTTGCAATGGGAGGGTAATAACTCCACACGTTTCTTGTGTTTCGTCATTAAAAGCTTTGATAATCATATCAGTTTTCTTCATTTCATCACTTCTAAAGCCAAATCGTTGGTAGAAGTCAAAAGTGCAAATGTTTAGAGATGAGCCATTATCAATCAAAACTCTTTTGATAGCTACATCTCCAATTAGAGGAGTAATGTATAAGGGATTATCCTTATGTAAAGCTGTGTTGTGGGATATCTTTATCTCGGAAGTCAATACAATCAATCTCTCGAGTGATGATAGTATTGGCCATAGCTTGAGGTTGAATGTTTTGAGGTACCATCATTTGGCTCAATGTAAGCATCAACTCATCCCTATGGGTGGGAGAGGATCTTAATAAATCTAAGAGGGAAATTATGGCCGTAGTATTGGACAATTGCTCATTAATATTGTAAGGGGGTTTAGGTTGAACAGTAGGAGCATGATTCCCTTTATTGGGGTTTTCAAAACGAATGGAGCCGATCCATCGTTCTGGTTTGGTTCTTGTTGAGAATTTTGAGCTTGTTGTCGGGTGACGACTCCAATGGTACCTACAATGTTATAGTGAAGACGTTGAACTGGTCTCGGTTGAGCATTAATGGCTTGTTCATTAGAAAGGAATATATTGGAAGAAGGTCGAGTAGTGACTCTTCTAGGAAATGGTTCTTCTGGAACCATAGCATCTGTGACGGGTTGAATAGGATCTGATTCATTTTCAGAACTATTCGATTGGTTTGAAGTAATGTCTAGTTCACTTTCACTATCTGATTCTATATCACTAGAATCGAGAAGTTTGAAAATTATGTAAGGGCCTGGTCGTAACCGGGGATAAGGTCGTGTCAAATATTTGAGGATCCTGAGCAGGTAATTGTCCGCTAATGGTTCCTACATATCGGGTAGGAGGGGGAACATTATGATGTTCGATTTGATTGGCTACCTCTTTACCATGTCTTGGTAAAGGGTGTTGAAATATGTCTAGAGTTTGATTGGCATTTTGATTTTGATTTTGGGGAACGGTCTTTTGAGTATTATTAGGAGGGTTTTGTTTAGGTTGGAAGGCTTGCACTTCCATTTCATTATTGTCAATCAAATCTTGTATTTTATGTTTCAACCTTTTACAAGCGTTGGTAGAATGTCCAGGTCCTCTATGGAAATCACAGTGTAAGTCAGCTCTATATCCGGGTATAGTTGGATCAGGTTCCCGGATGGCTGGTAATTGGATCAAACCTCTTTCAAGTAATTGAGGTAAAATAGTTGATAAGGGTTGGTTTAATCTAGTGAATTCTCGAGGAGGCTTGTCAGGAGGTTTCAATATAAATTTTTCTGTTGTCTTTGTTGCATTGATATTAGCAACATTTCTGTTGTCAGTGACTCCATCACCGACAACTTGTTTGTTTTTATATTGATTTCTGGATGTTTTCTCATCATCCTTCTTCCTAAGTTGGCCTCTCCTAATGAGGGCATCTTCTACTCTTCGAGCTAAATCTATAGCTTGATCGAAGGTAGTTAAGGTAGCGGTTGATAGCTCATAAGATATTTGTTCTTGTAAATTGTTGATGAAAATGTCCAACATTTCCCTATAAGGTAGCACAAAGTGCAGTTTTCCTGTCAATTGCCTCCATCTAGCTAAGAAATCGGCAAAACATTCATCCTTGTCTTGTTTTAAATTGTATAGATCTTTAATAGTTACATGCCTCTCGATGTAGGCACTAAATTGATGGACAAATGATTCAGTTGTTTCTTCAAAGTTTCTCAAAGAATGAGTGGGCAATTGATAGTACCACTCTAATGCCATTCCACCTAAACTTTTTGGGAACATTTTTAGTAATAGCAAGTCATCATGCGATATGTCATGACATGCTATCCTAAACATGCGAAGATGCTCTATGGGATCTTCGGTTCCTTTATATATAGGTAGGATGGGCATGGGAAAATGCTTAGGGTATGGTTGAGCTACAACTATGGGATCCAAAGGTTGACTACATATCTCTCGATAATTATACGAGGGACGGTAGGGATCTATCTGGTCCATACGTGAAGCTAATTGTTTCACCATGGCTTCCAGATTACTAGTTTGCCCCCCATATTGGTTCGGTAGGGCATTGACATGGGTTTTATGGGCATATGATGGAGGAACATGAAGATTAGATGCCATGTTACTATTGTGTAAATTATTGGTAGGAAAAGTATTATGAAGGAATTTTGAAGTTGTATTATGTTGTATTCCAGATTGTTGAAAGTTTGTATTTGGCTTTGTTTTAGGTTTTTGTTTACTTGAAGCATATTGCTCAATAGTTTGGCGGAATAAAGTAGTGAAGGAAGGTTTCTTTTGTGTGGGAGTGATTTTAGGTTGAATAACGAGGTTCCTTAGGAGGTTGGGTAACTTTGTTGTTTTGACATGTTTTGAGCCATAGTGACCATATCCGTATTGGATGGCCCAGCCTTGTCACTTTCTTGATCAATGAAAGACAAGGGATTAGTGCGCATATTACACATATATTCCATGGCTGCTTGAGTGTTACTAATTTGCCCTTTATCAATACGAATTGCCACATTAAGGTCATCAATGTTATCAATGAGAAATTTCTTGAAATGCTCTGCATTGTCAAAAGCAATAGTTCCATTTGGAGCTACTCTAGGGGATGAGGATCCATCCTCTTTAACACTTCCTTCTTGTTCCTTATCTTCACCTAAGTCTTCTTCTGATTGACCTAGAGTTTCTCCTTCCGGATTTGGATCTCCAAGAAGGACATTTGGGTCTCTAGTTGTATCTTGTAACCAATCTTCTTCTTCTCCTAAAGTTTCTTTACCATTCCTAAGTTTAGGCATGGTGCTAAGTTTTGATTTTTATATATATATATATATATATATATATATATATATGCAACAAATTAAGAGGTATATATTTACTATATACCTACTACAATATTTGAAATGAAATGTTTAAGTTTTTGCTATGTTTTTGGTTTTTTTTTTTTTTTTTGAAATAATATAATAAAGACAATCAACACAAATAAATGCAAGAAATAAGATTGAAAGTAATAATCTAGTTTTCTATAAACAATTTATAAATATCATTAATAGGCTCGAGTTGTTCAGGAGTCATGAAGTGTTCTTCTTCAAATTGAAAGTTTTCTTTTAAAAATTTGATGAAAAGAGCTATAGTGATATTATCTGTCTCGGATCTTTGGTTGATAAAAGTAAAGCTCATGGCAATACTCTCGATATAGCACGGCTCGCGGAACTCTATTCCATATTTCCCTATCTGTAAGAACAACCTCTTGGTCTTCTACACAACCTAGGAACTGGTGCACAATGGCTGCGTTCTCGAGGTATTCCTCGAAGGTGAATAGTTCCGAAGATACTAGAGCTCTCCTATAAGCTAACCATCTATGGCGAGGCTCTCCGAAGTTCATGATAAAAAACTAGTTGATGAGGATCCGAGGATTCTATCTAGGACTAGCCTCTTGATTTGCTTAAGTTGTGTGGACCTAGATGAGATGAGACTAAGTCTTCTATCAAGTTCGTTCCACAGGAATTGATTTCTACTTGTTTCAGGCACATTAAGCATAGAATTGATTTCTATGGCTGCCAATTGGTTTTCTACATTTATAGTAACTGCTAACCTTTTCTTAGGAGCTACCATCTAAACATGATTTTAAACTTTAAATGTTTTAAAATGCATCTATGTTTTAGTTGTTCTATATATGTTTTTGTTTTTTTTCAAAAGGTTATGATGCATTCACGTCGGGTTCACCAAAATGTATCGCTCCAAATTTTTCGCATCCTTACCTTCAGGCTATAGGATCCGTGCCCGGAAGGAGGATGGGAAAAGGATGTCGTGGTACCTCGGACTGAGAGGACTTTGCGAAGGTCCCGCCTCTCAAGGGAGGTGTATTTTGATGATTTTTCGACGGATGGTGGGTTCACCAGGAAACATTTAATGGCAGTTTCCACGCCTAGGTTTGGAATGTGTTTTAATGTGTTCATTTTTAACTTTAAGCATTCATATCCTAGGTTTGGCCAAATGAATCTAGATTAATCTACATGAAAATGCAAATTCAATGAGTACAAAAAATAGATTTAAAGACATAAAACAGAGAATTTACAGAATACAAATGAGGAATACTGATCCGGATGTCCGGTGATGATTCGATGTTTGAAGCGATCGGGATCATACGGAATTCGACAGAATCATCGAGATACGACGAGAATCATCCGAGATCGACGAATTCATGAGATGACGAATTCGTCGAGAGACACTACAAGCAGAAAAATAGATACAAAATACAACGAATACTACTATGCTAACGAGAGGAAACAACACCAAATGATTGTATGAATACTTGAGTAATAGTTATGAACAGAAATTCAAGCAAATTACGATATTCTAATGACAAATCATGATCTTAGTATGCAATCTAAGCTAAATGGGTGAACTCCAAATGCAAAATAACATAAACACTGAATAAACTATCTAATTTGCGAGAATAAAACAGCGAGAGAAAAGGTTGAGAAATGCAAACTTCGAGGCACTGATTGCCTCAATATGGACTACAGTCGAGATCGTCTCGCATCAGTACGAAATCATCTCGAATTCGACAGGTTCACCTCCGATCTGAACAGGTTCATCGACGACGATGTGTGCTGGCTCCGGCTGAAAAATAGTGATGTACCTACAACAAAATTGGTATGGGACCAGTGCAAATGAAAAATTGGGATGGTTCAACGTAGATGGAGTTAAATTGCAGAGAATTTCAGCCAGGGGGTGCTAAGGGGATAGCTTAGGATTAAATAGGCTTAGGGGAGTAGTTAGGAGGTTGGAGATCATCCCAATTTGGGAGATCTCCAATGGGGAGGGTCCCTAACGGCGCGGACACGCTTACTGCCGGATTGGAGACCCGTTGGAACAGAAGCTAATTTTGCAAAATCAGTTTTGCGACAAGATCGTACGGACGTCCTAGTCCGGACGAAATCGTCGGATCTAGGGCGATATCGTACGATCGGCGACGATATCGTCAAACGGTCAAAACAACCTCTAAAAATGGCACGAAAAAGGGGAAACGGATTACCGGCGGTTAACGGGCGGTTTGGGAGGTTAAATTTGAATTTTAAATTATTTACTAAGGTGAATGTAATTATTATAATTTTACTGCACCAATTTTAGGGTGCTACACCAGTAAAATCATTTTTCGGGTATTTTCGCCCCAAGCACAGCGAAATCACTTGCTAGTATTTTTGCCATCAGAATCACTTGCTGGCATTTTCATAATAAAATTATCTTACGAGCATTTTCACCCTCTTTCGTAGAGCAATTCATTTCTCCCAAGCACCACCAAAATCATTTTTTCGGTATTTTTGCCCCAGTCACAACGAAATTTCATTTTTGCCCCAAGTTGGAGCGAAATTCATTTTTGCCTCTTTTTACAATGAAATTTTATTTTCGCCCAATTCCTTAGCGAAAGAATTTTTTGGGCGAAATGCCTTGGCAAAAATATTTCGGGCGTAACTCGAGTGAAAGCTCATTTCGGGTGCAATATTGAGTGAAAATTCCATTTCGAAAGTGACAATCATTTCCTCTGTGCTTTTAGTGTAGATCATTTTTCAAAAAAACTAAGGATTGGCAAATTCAATTCATGGGGCAAAGAAAGTAACATCTCCCGAATTATTGTTGAAGAGTAGCCAAGATTAAATGATGCACCTTTGATGTTGGTGCAATCCTATTGATTTCAAGGTATCATTCACTGTGGTGGACGCTCATTTTCGATGCATCAACTTCTGGGATGGATTTCCATTGTCCCTTCTTGTTGATTTCCAAGACACTCTCTGTTGAAGAAGGATCGCTGCTCCCCAAGATGTTCGCTAATTTGTTTGTTGTTGTTCTCGAAAAGAATATTGTTGTTGATCAATCTTTGACTAGTCGACATTTTATTTACTTCTTATTAAATTTTAGAGGTGAAATCCTCTATAAAAACTAAGAATCTTGATGTAAGCAGAGAGAGGAATATTTTGCTAAAAACTCTTTGAGTTAACTTCTGCTTCCATTGAAATACTTTGGACTCTGGTTCCTGGAGTTGTGTATGTGATTGCTTTCTACCTGTCATTTATGTTATATTCATGCCTTTGTTAGATAGATTGAATTATGCATTTGAATTTAATTTTCAATAAAAAAGTGAATGTTGAAATGCTAATTGGAAGTCATCTTTGAAATTTGTGATTGGTATGTGTTGTTCTTTCTGTTAAATGTTGGTTATAACTTGATTTGGTTATTTAGCTGTTAGTTCATCCTCACTCTATCTTTCAGGCTTACAACTATATTTTTCATTTCTTTTTGTTAATTTCTATCCCTAAGCTTTACACCAATTTTATATTAGTAAGGAAACCAACCCTCTCTCGAGATTGGTCCAAAGGACATCTCTTTCCTTTGGCCTTTCAATGTTGGTCGGGTATGGGGTGCATATATTCATACTTAGGTAGATTCATGACTAATAGTTTTTGGAACGCTCAGTGGCACCCTAAAATTTCCACCTTAAGCAGTATTAAGATTTGATGTTCATCTTTTGTTGTTTTGATTAGAACATCTGGCGACTTAGTTTTACCTAGAAGACTTTGAACATGAAGTTGGAAAAAGCTTTACTTCATGACCACAAGATCGAAGACCAAAAATTTAGAAAAACCCATTAAGTTCTTTGAGCTTGACACCCAAGTTTTAGGAGAGCATCCTAGATTAGTCACTCCAACCGTCTCATCAGTTGTAACATCTTCACAGGTAGTTTGTGTGTTTTTTGTTCCTGTAAGTACCTCTAGTACTGCCACTAGCTTTCCTCCCCAAGCAAAAAATCTAGTCCAAATGGCCCAAAATCCATCGCCACCAAGATAGTTTCTAGCCTGGAACCATTTCTAAGCTTTGAATCTACAAGCTCAAAACTCGATCCTGCCAACGACATTGAAGGCTTTACCTACTTATGATGGTATGAGAAAAATAGCTTATGAGCATGTTCTATGAGAAGCGGAACAACATTTGATTTATTTGATGAAGTATAAATAATACATTAGGGCCAGGATTAGTCCGGAGGTTGTGGAACCACCCGAGACCAATATAGGCGCAGTTGTAACAAAATAACAACTAGCCTAAATTAATCAATTCTAACAATATAAGATCGTTAGGATTGAATTAACTAATGAAAGAAATATTGAAATATATTCTAACATCCCCCCATATTACAATATTTTAGGAAACATATAACTACTAGCTATACTATCATCCCCCCATTATTTTGAAATACATAGAGAGCTGCGAAACAATTCAAATTTGACACGTGCAAGTGCCTTAGTGAATATGTCTACAACTTGAGCATTGGTGGAGATGTACTGAAGCTGGATTCGGTGCTTTGGTACTTCGTCTCGAATGAAGTGGCATTGTGTATCAATGTGCTTGGTTTTCTCATGATGCACTGGATTCTTAACAAGATTCAAAACACCCATGTTGTCGCAGAACAAGTGTATTGGAGATTTTGATGGAAGACCCATACTTGTCAGGATGCGACGCAACCATATCACTTCGCACACAGCTTCACGTGCAACGCGATATTCTGCCTCTGTTGATGAGATAGCAACCACCTATTGCTTCTTGTTGTGCCAAGAGACAGGACCAGATCCAAGATGAAACAAATATCCTGAAGTTGATTTACGATCATCATATGATCCGACATAGTCGGAGTCCGTGTATCCCTATAAGAAGAATTTGTTGTTCTTCTTGTATTCTAGGCCATATTCCATTGTGCCACGGACATAGTGAAGAACTCGCTTTGCTGCTTTCCAGTGTGTAGTCTTAGGTTCCTGCATGAACCTCGAAAGATAGTTGACAACAAATACGATATCTGGCCTAGTGTTGGTCAGATATATGAGACTCCCAATCAGCTGACGATAGAGAGTAGCATCTACCTGAGGTGATTTGTCATATCACGATAATTGAAGTCCTGTTTCCATTGGTGTTGCCATCGGCTTGCAGTCAATCATGCGATATTTTTCTAGTAGTGTCTTGGCATATTTTTTCTGGGACACTTTGATGTAGTGCTCCTTCTGGTTCACTTCCAGACCAAGACAGTAATGGAGAAGTCCGAGATCTGTCATTTCAAAAGATTTGCTCAAATCCTATTTGACAGTAGAGATCATTGTTTCTGAACTCCCTGTTATGAGCAGATCATCAACATAGAGTACAAGCAACACTATTTCAGAGCCTTGCTTCTTGAAATAGAGGTTTGCATCAGACGGACATCTCTTGAATCCATGTTGTAGTAGGTGATTATCCATTTTTATATACCAAGCCCGAGGGGCCTGTTTCAAACCATATAAGGATTTGACCAATTTGCAAACTTTCTGCTGTTGGCCTTCCACTTCAAATCCTTCCGGTTGAGTCATGTAGACTTCCTCTTGGAGATCACCATTTAGAAAGGCACTCTTGACATCCATTTGGTGCACTTTCCACCCATACTGTGCTGCCATAGCACAAAGAACTCGAATGGTTGTCATCCGAGCAATAGGTGCAAAAGTTTCCTCGTAGTCAATGCCTTCTCTTTGAGCATAGCCCTTTGCAACAAGTCGGGCCTTATGCTTATCTATCATCCCATATGCCTTGTACTTGACTTTGTATACCCATTTGCAGCCTATGGGCTTCTTTTCGTATGGCAGATCGACAAGCTTCCAAGTTTTGTTTTTCATCAGAGACTTATACTCTGCATCCATAGCGGCCTTCCACTGAGGCTCACCAAGGGCATCTTGCACTGACGCAGGTTCAAGTTCATCTATTGAGGACATAAACACCCTATCATCATCAATATCCATATCTTCTGTATCTCTCTCTGGATCTACATAAAGTTCCTCAAAATATTGACACAGATCATCAACCCTAGTAATCTCTGCTACAACTTTCTCCTGTCGAGCCATGCTACGAGTACGAGGCCTATCCAATGTCAAATCCGGTGGAGTGGATAGTTTAGAGTCTCTAATTGTACTTGTATACCACTTTGGATTCTTCTTCTGTGTTGATGAAGAAGATGAAGAAGGACTTCCAACCTTGGATGAAGGAGACTTCTCAACCTTAGTTTCCACAAGGTCTAGGTATACATCTGATGTGTTTTCTGATGTGAAAGCCTCATCAAAAACTACATCTCTACTGATGTGTATCTTCTTGGTTAAGGGATCAATCAATCGATAACCCTTAGAGTGCTCATCATACCCAAGAAGAATGCACTTCAATGTTTTCTCATCTAGCTTCTTCCTCTTTTCTTTCGGTATGTGCATGAATGCTTTACAACCAAAAATGCGTAGATGAGAGATGGAGGGTTTCCTGCCACTCCATGCTTCCTGTGGAGTCATTCCTTGTAGGGCCTTAGTGGGTGCCCTATTCAACAGATATACTTCTGTGGTGACAGCTTCTGCCCAATATTGTTGCCCAATTCTAGCTCTTGTGAGCATGCAACGAACCATTTCCATGATGGAACGGTTCCTCCTTTCAGCAACTCCATTTTTCTGAGGAGTATAAGCAGTAGTCAACTGTCGTGTGATCCCATTTTTAGTCAAGAACTCAAAAAATTCTTTAGAGGTGAACTCCCCCCTCGATCTGAGCGGAGGGTCTTTATAGAAGTCCTTGACTCCTTTTCAACAGATTTCTTGAATTGCTTGAAAGAAGCCAAATGCTTCAGATTTCAGTTGAAGAAAGAATACCCACATCTTTCATGAGTAATCATCCATGAATAACTGAAAATACCTCTTACCCCCACAAATTGTTGGGAGTTAAAGGACCACACAGATCGGTGTGAACCAACTCTAGAGGTTTCTTTGCTCTTGTAGAGCTCCTTTCAAAAGGTACTCTATGTTGCTTTCCTGCCAAGCAGTCAGAGCAAACTGGCAATGTGGTAGAAAGGGAAGGAAGACCCTTTACCATTTCATACTTACTTAACTCAAGTAAGTACCCAGAACTCATATGTCCATATCTCTTGTGCCATAGGGAAGTTGCCTCCTTTGTAGAGACAATCATGGCTACATCTAGAGAAGAGATAGTATCTAGGGCAAATAAGCCATGCTTATATGAAGCGGTTGCAATGTTCTTACCCCTCCTGGTGATAGAACAACACTTCTTGCCCCCCTCAACACTAAAGTTTACAACCATATCTTTGTCCAGAATTTGTGTGACTGACAACAAGTTGTTTGCCAATCCTGGAACATAGAGAACCTTCTCAATCTGGCACTTGCCATCAGGAAGAGTAACAAAAACTATTCCTTCTCCCTGAACCTTGTAGGTTTTATCATCGACAATAGTGACAGGTTTGCCCTCTTTGGCCTCAAAAGACTCAAACCACGATTTGTCGCCAGTCATGTGCTTACTGGCTCCAGAATCGACATACCAAATAGGATCCGTCTGCTTGGATACTGTGGTAGTCATGAGCACTTTGTGTGCTCTCTCAGAATCCATGTCAGATTCCTCAACAACAACATTCACTTGTTGTTGTTCATTCTTTTTTTGTTTGTTCTGGCCTTTCTATTTTGATTGTTTATTCTTATGCCAACATCTGTTTGTATCATGACCTTCTTTGTCACAGATCTTGCAATATCTCTTTTTCTGTTGAGGTTGTTGAGTTTGTTTCCCTTTTGAATCCTTTTGAGAACTCCCTCCCTTCTAAAAATTACCCTTCTTCTTGTTTTGCCCCTTCCTGTTGGTGTATAGGGCAGTGTTAGAAGAATCATCTCGCTGTAGTTGGCGTGCCTCCTCTTCTTGAAGCAAATTTACCAACTCAACAAAGGTAAATTTTCTCTGTGATACATGAAGTGAGGTGATCAACACTCTAAAAGAATCTGGAAGAGCTCTCATTACCACTGAGGTAAGGAGCTTATCATCAACTGGTGTTGCCAAGGAATTCAATTTTCCTTTCAACTCAAACACTCTGCATAGAAAGAGTTCAACTGTCTCTCCTTGTTTCATGCTAAGACTGTGTAATTGAGACTGAAGAAATAGAATGGTGGAATCATTCTTTCCTTCATATATAGTTTTAAGGGCATCCCATGCCGCTTTACTATTTGGACAGTCAGCAATATGAGGTTGAACTTCATCAGAAACAACAAGCAAAATGAGCACTTTTGCTTTGCTATCTTTCTTGTCAAAGTCTTTCTGATCAGCAGTTAGAGTTGTGGCTCCAGCTGAAGATGAAGGTCTTACTGTTGTTCCAGACACAATATCCCAAAGATCATCCATCTCTAGGATTGCCTTCATTTTGTTTTTCCATGGTGTATAGTTTGGACCTTTCAATAACTGATGAGCATCAGTCATTAGTTTTGCAGACATTGTGAAGGTTCCTTATAACACCAAATGGTCGCCCCTTCGATATACCTTAATGCCAAGCCATTATACCATACAAAATACCCACCCTTACGTGAGGGAGACTATAGGTATTTTGAAAAACCAAAAAAATTACCCGCCCTTACGTGAGGGAGACTATAGGTAATTTTAATGATTATACGATACGTGGTACTTAGGCGATACTGAAAGGGAATCACCTCGTTGATGGCACCGACCTTAGAAAGCCTTCAATCCGCATGCGTGGGGTGTAACTTCCCCTATACACTTTGGATATCCGAACTTTCATCTGGATTTAAGCCTAAACACGAGAGTGATTGGGGTAGTGGATGGAGTAAAAAAATAGCAAAATGGCAAACTTATCTCTCCCCGACGATTAATAGAGAACAAGCTCAGACGTCGTTGTGGCAGCTATATTAGGCGGCGGATACAGTAGCGCAATCACGACAACTTTACCTGTAAGTGCTAGCCAGAGGTATCACAAATACCGAACGTTGCAGTGCAATAAATTGCACGGATGGGTTTTAATTATTCCGGGGACTTAGGGAGTGAATTTGATTTTAACTTTAATGATGTAGTGCAAAAGAAGAAAAAATGCAACATACAACATAAAAGTGCCCACAAAAATAAACCACTAGGTGTCGGGCGCAGCCGAAAATGCACCTTTACAATAATGCCAAAATTTGCTTTTTTTTCTCAAAAAATTACTCTCAATCCCCCCTTGATTTTTCGAAAAAAAATAGTCCCCCCCTTAAAAAAAAATTCTCTTTATAAAGCATTTTTAAACATTTTTATATTCTAAAGTTAAAAAAAAAATAATTATTCCTTATAGCAAAAAATTATCTTAAAAAAAATAATTTTAAACTATATAAAAGAAATAATATAAAAAAATTAATTTTTAACTTTAGATAAAAAATATTAAAAAAAATAACTTAATAATTTTTTTTTTTTACCTTTGCGTTGGGGGGGTCGACGGGATTCGAACCCGCGACCTCAGGCTCCCGGAGCCTTAACCACTCGACTCACCGCCAGGTGAGCCAGTGGGCTGATCTGTTATAGATCAGGCTCCACACGTTCTTAAGGAGCTACCACGGGCCTAATGGCCCCCACGGCGGCGCTCCCTCTTCGTCCACCACTCGGGCGGAGCGCAGGTGGCGCTGCTCTGGCGGAACACAGGTGGCGCATGGGTGGCGACGGGGTGGTTGGCTCACAGACAACCAAATCTTGCTCAAAACACGCCCAAACTGGATCCTTTCGGATCGTTTCCCTACTGCAATGAGATACAACCAGATTTGCACCTTAAAAAACTTCAAAAACGAAGCAGAATCACCTGAAAACTATCAGCCATTGACGCCCTACGTGATGAAAAAACCAGATTTGGAGGATTTTTAAAGGATTAAATCAAATTCTAATCCAGCCAATCTGCTCCGATTGGCTTCCTTCTTCCAGAAAATCATGCAGAATTCCAAAGCACTGAACACAGTGATAAGGAAAAATTCGAACTGAGTCACAGTTTTGACGCGAAAAGTTTCAGGTGACGAAAAAAAACTCCAGGTGACGCGCGTGGTTGATTTTTCAATGTCGAGGCAGATAGAAGGTATATCCCACATCGATGGGATAGTCAGCATATAAGGGTTTTAAAAAGACTTTTACTCCACAAAGGAGTATAGCCTCTCGGGGAGAGGCTCTCTCCCGAGAGGGTCGTGGGTAAGCCTTGGTGTTGGCTCCCACGACGTGTTGGTCTCTACGCCTTGCCCGCCTCGATTTTCTCCTTTCGACCGTATGGTCGATCGCCTTTAGTTGTCCGTCGATCACTTCGATCTAAGAAAACAATTTTTTCGAGAAATCTAATCTTGAAAAAAAAATTCTCAAACTCGAAAAATTATTTCCAATCGAGATTAAAAAAATCTCTGCTCGTCTAGAGCTCCGCTACTACGAGATCACTTCGAGAGAAATGAGAGTGGCGGAGGTCGGGCTCTGATACCATGTGAGAAGCGGAACAACATTTGATTTATTTGACGAAGTATAAATAATACATTAGGGCCAGGATTAGTCCGGAGGTTGTGGAACCACCCGAGACCAATATAGGCGCAGTTGTAACAAAATAACAACTAGCCTAAATTAATCAATTCTAACAATATAAGATCGTTAGGATTGAATTAACTAATGAAAGAAATATTAAAATATATTCTAACATGTTCAAGATATGGCTTCTTTGGCGACTATTCATAGCATCATAGATGAAGATGTCATGGTCAGATTGCTCGTGCTCTCTCTCAAAGGAAACCATTGACTTCAATGTTAGGTTCACTCGAACTTGGTAGAGAGTCCCTAATGGTCTCCGACCTACTCCTGAACAAGCTGCATTTTATTATCTTCAAGCCTTCAATTCTAACATTAGCATGGCCATCCGTTAGTCCAACATTGATACATTTTTGGCCTTGTACTCTATCACGCAAAAGGCTGAGGTTGATCTGATTGCTATTGGCAAGCTCCCATCAAATATGATGATGCCTATCTTCCCTGATCTCCCATAATATTTATATTCTAATGCATCTTCCCAATCTTTACTAATGTCCCTCATGTATCAGGTTCCTTCATGGAATCCAAGTTCATCTCAAACCCAGACAATTTATGTCCCGCAACTGCCTGCTCCTCCCATTCCACAGCTACCTACTCTAGTTCCATTCCCAACATTGTCGTCTCCCCTTGTACCACTTCCATTACCAACTTCTCTAGCACCCTCAAATCCGTATCCTGAAGAAAAGTTGTTGCAAGAGATGCAATCAATGAACTCAGCAATAAGAGCGATGAGAAATGAGATCATAGTTATTAATAAAATTTAGGCTGAGAGAAATTTCCAGCCTAGGATATATCAACCTCCACCATTCACTAGAGAACAAGCAACTTCAACTAGCAAGATGTCTGAAAGGAATCTAATCATATTGACAAATGAAGAAGCTGGCCCATCAGACAAAACATAATGGTGTTCTACCGGTAATGATATGTATGACAAAGAAACTTGCATGGTTAATCTGAACTATGTGCAAACATTAGATGATAGCTCCTCAGGTGGTCAGATCAACATGATTAGAGAAGTTGATCATAATTTTATGGTTCCTTCCATGGAACAAGTTTCAATTCTTACGAGAGCTAGAAAAAAGTCAGTTATAGTAGATCCATCTGAGATGGAGCTGCTGAAGGTGCCTGTTGAGCCGAAGGTGCAGAATGAAAAGAAACAAGCATAGACGAAGGTTCCTGGATCAGCATCTAAGCCATATGAACCCATTTTCTAAAATATCTCTTGCCTGCACAAGTGAAAGAAAGAAACTCTCAAGCGAAGGTGTCAACTTCGCAAATGCAAGATGAGATGAAAGAACAGGCAAAGGAATGCCTTAAATACCCATCTTTGACCAAGCGTCAAAGGGTGGCGCAATAATATCAAAATAAGTATGAGGCTACTGATGAAAGGAGAGTCCAATTCATCCACGTATAACATTGTTGAAGAACTAAAGAATATCCCTACCAAGGTTAGTCTCTATGATACATTGGAATTGCCTGGACAAGTTGATTTGTTACAAGAATCTTTAAAGTTTGTTAAAGATAAAAGGAAGAATCCCACTCAAATTGTATTAGCTTAAACATTTACAACTTTGGCTACTAGAAAGAATAGACCACCACCATTTTATTTGTCTCTCAGGATGGAGGGTTTGATCGTGCATAACTCCATGATCGACTATGGTGTTGCGATGACTATCATGTCGAAGGCGGTTTGTGACGTTATGGACATGGAGTATACCAGGAGTAGCCTAGGAGTTTTGTAGTTAGACAGTACTCCTGTGAAAATAGTAGGTGTCATCAAAGATATCCTTATTGTACTGCATAAGATGCCTCAAATCACTGTGATCCAAGAGGTGGTTGTAATTGACCTAGAGCCATATTTCAGCATGTGCCTCTTAAGAGAATTTACTGCCAAGATGGGAGGTTATATTTCTATGGATTACTCTCACATTGAATTTTATTTCAAAGGGAAAATATTTTGAATCTACAATGAGAAGCCTTTCACGTTTCATATAGAAAGGATCGAAGAAGAAGAAAAGTTCATGGATTTTGTTAACATGATCACCGAAGAACTAGAAGAATAATATTTAATGGAGGAAACACTAGATGAGGGAACATGCATAGGCATAAAGAGAGTAAGAGGAAGCTTTTGAATGAAATAAACCATCTCATGCAGCAAGTGGAAGTGAGAGTTGAGCCCAATGGATAAAGGCCTAGGGTTGATTGCATCCAAAAAAGTTGAATACCCTGAGAGCTGCCAAAAGGGTTGGCAGTTTTGCCACACTGGAGTTTTTTGTAAAAACTTCCAAGTATAAAATATAAGATGTGCATTTTCGTTGTTCTTTTCAATGTTTTGGTATTTTTGCTGACTTATTTTGGCATGTTCGTTGGTATAAATATTTCTTTCAAAGCCTCTTTTCATGCTTTCATCGATAAAGACATTTTCATTGGCAAGAGTCAAACTTTAGATGACTTCACTAAAAAAGGTGTCTTTGCTAGCAAAAATAAAAGAGAGATGTATTCGCCAAAAAAAAAAGGAATGATGTTTTTGCCAGCGAAAATAGAATTGAAATATTTTCACCAGAAATATGAGGTTTTTGCTAGAATTCATGTATTTTTTATGGTCAAAGTAAAATTTGCCCTTCTTTACAACTATTGATGAGTGTCGTAAATCACATTATTTAATATTTAAAGTTTGTCAATCCAAGGTGGTGTCCAAGGCTATATACGATAGCAAAAATAGGCAACTAAAAATCAGCTCATTCAGGAAATAGGCTTTATTGGTGGGACAAGTTAGCTTTGGGGGTTTTGGATGTCACTTCTAATCCTATGACCTAAATTTGAATTCTAATTACACTTGTAGAAGTAAAATTACAAAAATGGAAAGTTTGTAGAAAATGAAATCTGATTACTCTTGCAGAACTGAAATGACAGGAATAAAAATATTGCAGACAATGAAACCTAATTATATTTGCAAAATTGGAATAACATAAATGAAAATATTACAGAATTAAAATACATAAGTTGATAACCAATCAACAAAATGGAAATGCCAAGAAGCTAGGAACAACTGCTGAAAAATAGGGGAAACCCACAAATGCTGTAAATTCCAAATTTTAGCTATTGATTCAGTTGACATACACACCACATACATCTACAGTAAACACAGTTAGTAAACAAGAAATAGAAACTGCCAAGTTTTATGCTAATCTGTTACAGCAAAAGTTCACAGAAAAACCTGTCAGCAAGTAATCCTCCTTTTGGGCTTGGAAGTGGCCCTTGCTCCTTGATCCAAAAGAAGGTGAAAGGATGTTGCTAACTACTCAATGCTCACATATTCTATTAGAACAATAAATGGATGGAAAGACTACACTTTATTGACTGTCACACAACATTACAACATTGCAAAAGAATCTTGCTAAATTGTTGTTCTGCTACAACTTCTACTTCCTAACAATTTCTTCTATGTCTATTGCTACTTCTCCCTATCTCCATCTACTCAACCAATATGGGAGCCTATTATTTATAATAATCTATTACATGTGCTATACTTACAATCTGTTCTGTTACTATTTTTCAGTGATTCAACAACTATTCTGAAGTTGTCTTCCTTAAACTTAGCAAATTGTTCTACTACAACATATTCATTATCCCTTGCTGTGTGTTATCCATTGGTGTAAATGAGTGGAAGATATGAGAAAACATCTCATACATCTGTATCCACTTCCAAATTTCCATTTCCAACCTTTTGGGGCATTCTGTTTACCTTTTTGACCAGAACTAGTCCTTCTCTACTCATTCCGGAGCTGCTTTGGAATATCTGCCAGTGCAACAATTTTGACACTTATCCAGACACCAGATGCTCAGGAAAGTGGGTTTGATCGGTTAGGTAGTCTTCCTAAGTCCTTAGAAGATAAATTCAACAAGTTTTACATGTTGTAGTTGACAAATTCCAAGCCATGCTATTTATGGATAGTTGGTTGGAATTTGTATGGTCAAAATTATGTATTTCAGATTATATGCACACTCACAGCAGTTTGGCACCTTCTTGCAATTTAAACCAGTTAGGAAGCAAGGAAAGTAATTGAAATGCCATTAGAACAGGATACACATCAGAACACATTACTATATATTTCAAATACACTTGCATTTTACTAACTAAATCAACTGAAACAATGCAAATAAATGTAGAAAATGGTCAAAACAGAGTACTATGCTCCTAAACATTTAAACATGTAAACACTAATATATAATGCATTTGATCATCAAAATTATCATAGAAACATAGCATAAGGTTTATAAAGCAGTTTGTGAAATATCAAAAAAATTTCATAAATGAGGCAATTCCTAGCCTCATCATTTTCCCCCTGGCCTATTTTAATGCACGTCCTCATGCATTTTACAAGGCCACATAAGCACAAAGATCTATGTTCAAATTTATTTCTTGATAATTCCATAGTTTCCCTTTATAGTATCCTCTGGTTTCCTATAGTTGCTTAAGCCAATATTGAAATTGCTCATCTAGTTGAGGATCATTGTCAAAGAAATAAGGAATAGGGGTTATAACAGTAGACATTATGTACCTTAGACCTATCCAATGATCTTTCACTTATAAGATGGTCTGTATTATACCTTCTCCTCTTCTTCTAGACCATAATAGATTGTTGGGTGAGATGGGTTCTCTTTTCTGTAGTGATATTGGTAATTCTCCCCATCTAACCTGGCAAGCTGATAAAGCATTTGCAAAATGTTCAGCACAAGAGGTTTGAAAACTGGACATACAATCATTAATATTGTTTAGATAAACCAACCTGATCTTTTGTTCTATCATCATGGTAAAATGTTGATTTGTGGAAATCTTGTGATTGGGATGGACTGGTCTTAGCAGCAGCTCAACTTTTAATTTAACTTCTTTACAACTCAACTTTTAATTCAACTTCTTTACTTGCCCTTTTCTCCTGATACCAATACAATTGATTTCGTAGGGTGGACATAAAAGCTCTCAATTGAATATCCCCTATGAAAATGTGTGGTAGAAATATCACATTTTTTGGCATGAGAAATTGGTGCAGGAATAGTTCACACATCAAATTCTTTTGTTCTTCTGGACTATGCAAATAGGCTTCCATAAACTCCTCAGCAGTATCTATTTTATAAGGAATATTGGAACAAATCCTCATCACTTGCCAATGGAGGTACTTCTCTTTCAAGATCAAGCTGTAAAATCTAGGTGGTCTTCTAAATTGGATTAGGTATTCTACAGCTTGGCAAAGATATTGTACCTGTTCTTGCAACCTATTTATTTTTGTACTCTAAGCATCAATATTCTATTCCAAAGGTTGCAAAGATAAAATTTGTGCTTCTAGATTTTGACACTTCAACACCCAATGTGCTATATCTTCATTATACTTTATCAGTGTAACTATCTATGGAGGTCTGACTATCTACTGCACTTTTGGAGGTAAATCTACTTGCACCCCAATTTTTGTTGTTTCAATTTGATGTGTAACAAAAAATTGGTGAGAATATATGCTTACCTGATCCTTCATTTCCATTTCACCACTGATATCTACTGCTTCCTATGGTATCTATACCTCTTGTTATTGCAGGTTATCAGGGTATATAGCTTCGAAATATCTTGTAGATGGTTCTGAAACTTCATGTTCAGGTCTAAGGACATTTTCATTTTTTTGAACATTCTATTGTTTATCTCTTTCATCTCTTATGATGGGTGACCCTTCCTCAGGTAGTTGCTCATGTGTTGGTGCCTCAATCTAGAAAGGGGATTGTGGCCTAGCATTTGGTATGGCTAATTCCATATTCTGCTCTACCAACTCCAACAAAATTCTTACCAATTCATCTTTAGAATTAGATTTTGTAGGTTGTGGCTCAAGATTTGATAACCTAGCCTTTAGACTGTCCACCTTCTGCTGTAAATCAGCAATTTGTTTATCTTTTTCTTTTATAGAGGCCTCATTTTGTTCAATCCATCTCATCTATGTCTTAATGACACTTCTTGCAGCACGTAATTATTCTTGTATATCCTCCTCTTCTTCTGCTATGGACTCTGCTTCAAAATTAGAAGAATAAGTAGGTGGGTTATCCATTGTAGGCATTTCTATATCTATACATGTATCCTCTGTACCTACATCTACAAACATTTCCCCCTATTGTGTGTCTTCAGCAGATGTATCAGGGTGTTCTCTTTGATCTTCATTCATCTGCTGATGTAGTTTTCTAGGGATTTTTCATCATGGTGATAATGCTTCCACATCCACTACCTCCTCAATTATTTCATCCTTTCGAAGTCTAGAGGACCTTCGTAATCCAAGGATAGACTGCTTCATTTTGTGTTATCTGATGGCTTCTGATAATTCTAGAGAAGATTCTACTCCGAACGAAGATGTCTCCCTTTCAGTCTGAGTTTCCCTACTTGAACTCCCTTGATGATCAGTGGTCTGTATCAAAAAGATAGTCACATATTTAGAGAATGTTACTTTCCTCCTCTTTTCTATAAGACTAGTTTTAGATTTTGCTTCCCTTTATCTTCTAGTCCTAGCAGATGGAGGTCCTTGTGGTGAAGAGGGAATATCATTTTCAGAGGCTTCATATCCTACCTCTTCTTCATTATCTTTAGGGCTTTTAGGGCTTTCATCCCTTGTCTCTTCTTCATAAACCATTTCATTCCAAGAAGAGAAAAATCTATCAAAACTCCTAGGGTTTCCCCTAAAATGATATTTGCAGATAAGTTTAATCAGTCCATGATGCTTAGGGGTTCCCTTTCCTGCCTGGTAGCATTTTGCCATGTTTTGTAACTCCTGGTGTAGATACAAAGGAAAATTAACTCTAACTTCAAGGTTTTGGCCACCATGCCTTAAATGATTCAGAATTTTAATATGGTGGCCAGATAAAACAACAAATTGCCCTTCACAAGTGAGAAATCATATTACCCACATAACTACTTCATCCCATGGATGTTGCAGACTTGTTCGTTTGACCCCCTTGCAAATATTGTTATTCATTTGATATTCAATTTGTTTATCCCCTTCTTCTCTAAATTGATTAACTATCTCTGTTAGGGCATTTTTACCAGTTTTTGAAATTTGTAACCCTTGCAAAGGTAATTCAGTGATTTGGCTTAAGATTTCAGGTGTTACCTAAATTACTATGCCACTGATGTGAGCCTGGTTGTTCAAGATACCTAAATTACTAAATTACTCTACAACCAGTCTTTTGGAGTACCCATCGAATTTGTTCAAGAATGACATCAGCCCTCCTTCTGTAAAAATTCGTAACGACTCAGGATCTCTCTGCAGATAACTAACATTTTTTGGCTCAGCTTTATTCTTTTTCCCCATCTTCAAATTTCTCTTGCGTTCTGCTTTATTATTGCCTTGTGATTTTCCCTGCAATACTTCATTTTTATGGTTTAAAATTGATAATGTTCAGTTGAGGAATGCTACAATAATTTGCCATAATATTCAAAATATGGCAATTAATGTTTGAGCGCAGGAACCATCTTCGAAACGTGTCAAAGATTATGAAAAAGCGGATCAATTTTGATAGGTACGTGGCAGATGACAATTCCCCGTGATGACAATCAAATTATCTTTTACGACTTTGTTGAGTTGGTAATTAGTCGTTGGTCAGAAGATGGGCGATTTGCAGGTTAATATCATTTGTTGAGGTACCTTGTTTGCATACCCGAAGATCATGTAAGAAACCAAAGCATGTGGTTGTTCAAACAATCTTTCCCATTATTTCTCAGGATAATGCAACACGTGACTCTTCTTGATTCCCGTGCCTTGACCTATTTTCCAACTTCGGATGGCGGAATTTAAAAATAAACTTATGCCACATGGCATTTCGTGTTTCCTAACCAAATGTGCCTCTGTTTATTCCAAAGTTATTTTTTTCCATTCCGAAGTATGAACACTGCTTTATTTTGAAGCTCAAACCTGTCCTTATTTCGAAGCTTGTTTCCTGTTCTACACGAGAACAACCAAATTTCTCATTATGGAGCTGAATATCATTCTGAAACTGTCTTTAGCAGCATTCTTATTTTGGAGTTTAATATCATTTCGAAGTTCTGCACACCTTCCCCTCGGAATAAGCTTTACTGACTGTAATTTTTTAAATTCTTTTATTTCTTTCATCCCCTTAAAACATCATGGAATTCTTTCTCTGTCTTTATTTGACCATATGGATTACTTTTGGATTCTTTTCAAACCTTATGAATGTTTTATAGTAACTAGTGATTTTTATACACTACTGTAGAAGAAGGAAACCACCATGTGAAAATAAAGTGTAAAGACAAAGGAAATAAGACCAATACACAAATTTGATTATGAAATGTGAAACTTTTACAACCCCTTTGTCTTTTAACAATATAGTGAAGCCTTGAAGGCTTTTACAAGAGAAGATGGTGTAATGCTTCCTTTTCACAACAGAATTATGATGTGGGGTGTGTGATATTCCTCTCTCCCAAGGTTGCTCCAATGCTATTTAATACCTACATGCAATACTCAAAAGAGAAGGTTAGTGATAAAATAAGCCCACCTTGTTCGGTTGGGCTCTTACTCAAGCAAGATGATATTTAAAACAAGTAAATGCTCCTATTAAAATAGAATGTAAAAGAGTGCTATTCTTACAACTCATGCAATGATGGTAGGCTGTCCTAGCTCCCTCTTTCTTCATTCATTCATTCCTTCATTCATGCCTTGATTCCTCCTTCCTTCAATGAAGGGAATGAGGGGGGTATTTATAGAATTTTAGAAGAGAGGGGGGTGAGGATGATGTGGCACATGAGTTTGACATAGTGGAAGACAAGACTAGGTAGGTGAAGAATTTTAAATGTTGAATGTGTTGGCATAGAAGACTTTTGGGTGGGTGAGAGAATATAAAATTGTTAAGTGGGTTGGTAAGGGAAGACTTAGGATAAATGGAGGAATATAAAATTACTAAGTGGGTTGGCATGCAAGAAAGAATCCTTGACTTTGGTGTGCATGAGTGGTGGTGGATGTAGAAAATGTAGAATAGGACTAATCTAGAACCCTTGACTTGGGCACAAGCATGTGAGAAGGTAGGTGTAGAAAATGTGGCTAATCTAGAATCCTTGACTTGAGCTCAAGCATGTGAGAAGGTAGGTGTAGAAAATGTGGCTATTCTAGAATCCTTGACTTGAGCTCAAGCATGTGAGGAGGTATTGAAAATTGATTTAGAAAATATTAAATTCATAAATAGTGAACAGTGAATAGTGAACAATGAACGATGAATAGTGAATAGTGAACAATGAACGATGAATGATGAACAAGTGAACAATGAATAGTGAACAAGTGCACAAGAAAATAGAGGGAATTTAGATGAATTTAAAAATATCGAAGAGATATTAGAAGAACCAAAACTTGGATAAAATGATATTTTTAGGTGTCTACAGATGCCCCTTTTTGCAATGTGTTGTTTGTAAAAAAACAACATAGTGCAAAAACTTGAACTAAAATTTTGTTGTTTGTTGCCCCAATGAAATGATTATCCTTGTGGGAGTATATTTGATAACCCCCTCAAGTGGTGAGTGTGCAAGGGAAGACACATGACCAAGGATGAGCCACTTGACAAATGTGTCAATGGGTAGGAGAGATAAGGGTGAGGGATGGGTAAGGTGTGAGATTAAAGAAAAGTTGAGGGGGATGAGGATAAGGGGATATAGGTAACAAGTATGTTTGAAGTGGAAAAAAGTGGTGCCCAAGGAGGCAATATGAAGGTAGTGGATAAGGGAGGTGTTCAAGGGGATGTATGGAAGTGGAAGGCAACCATGGAAAAAGAGTAGACCAAGACAGGAAGAGACCACATGTGCACTACGTAAAAATGTGTAAAAATGTGTAGCCTAAGGAGGCTAGTGAAAAATGCGTAGCCCAAGGGGGCAAGTATAAAAAGAGACGCCCAAGGGGGCAATGTGTAAAAGAAGTGCCCAAGGAGGCAGGTTGAAAGGGGTTCCCAAGGAGGCAAGTAAATATAACAATAGTGCAATGTGGGGGTACTTCCAGGTCTGAAAAGTATCATGGTGCAATGAGTGTGGTGAGGGTAGTGGACCAAAAGAAGAGCAATAGGATAGATTTGGGGTCGATGCAGTAAGAGGTGTACTAGCGAGAGTAGGAGGCTATAAGATTGAGGTTGGTGAGATAGCTTGGGTCTTTGGACTACCTGTGTAGATGGTTGAGATAGGATCTACCAATTATTTCGGGAGGAATTTAATGTTTAGCCTTCCTGATGGAATACAAGAGCGAATCTTTGCACTGAGTGCAAGTGCCTCTCGAAAAGAAAATTTTATTCGATCCCTTAAGTCATGGATATCTGATAGGGTTAAGAAGATGTCATCAAAATTTTGGATTTCATTGAGACTCGGCTTAGTGGAGCCATTGTATTGTCCTATCACTATGTCGTATTCTATAGGGGGTCTGATTCTGGTTCATCTCATGAATTGGGATCTATATGATTGGAGGAAACCAGAAGTGATCTCTCTGTGTAAGAAGTTGATTTGGTATAATTCCATTGGGCTTGTAGGAGCACTAATCCCAGATTGGAACATGTATTGTTATGATTTGAACTCCCCAGATCTTAAGGCTAATCTAATAGCTTGTAGATTCATCCTCCAATTTGATAAGGGATTCCTTTGAGTACTTCAATGAACACGAAAGGTGAATTATGCTAAAAATGTGACTGATAGATTGGAATGGGGATTCATGCCTAACTTTTTATTTTGTAGGCTTGTGATTGACAAACAAGTGACATGGTTGGCAAGTGGCCCTCGACGTGTGGTAGATGTGCGGAGTGTAAACCATTATTCTTGTGTCATGCAAGAAACTATTGATTTATCTTATTTTAATGAGTTTGAATGGCCAAAGCATATTAACTTTAACCAGCATTGGGGGTTGTCAGTGAATCAACGAACATGGGAAGATGCAGTAACTTCAAATTATTCTGACTCTGACAGTGAGTAGATGTTTTGACGGTGAAGGCTGCAGGGGGTCCATAACCTATGCACGTGTGTGACGTGTATTGTTGAAAAGTGAAGCGCATCATAATGTTAAGGGTATGGGCAGGTTTTTGTAAAGGAATGTACTTAATGTAGTTGGTGACAGCTGTCCACTTGTCATGGTGCATTTATTGTGAACCATTGACACGTACCCTTGTCTTAAATGTCAATTTTGGATCAAGTTGGAGGGCACTAAATCTGCATCTGTGTACATATACGTGTAGGGGAAACAACATCTCTCAAATGTATGTAGCATTTGTTTCATATATCAATATAAGAATATTGATCTATTGATTGGAGATGTCACTTTTTTGTGATATATGTGTGATATTGCTTGTTCTTTTGAGCATATATTCAGTTGTCCCGATGGTGTTCATAGTGATTGTTTTGTTGATTTTTGTAATGATTTTGGTTCATATGCTTTAAGAGAAAAGAACAATTCGAAAGATCATGGATTCACTATAGGGTATCGAAGGGTTCATGTGGGGTATTAAACTGCACATGCAAGATGCTGCACGGGATAGCAGCGAGGGATGGAGGCAAAAAATGGACATGAAGTATTGTTGAGGTTTACCAAAGGTCTGATGAAAGAAGTGTGTCGCACAACAGAGAAGGAGAAGAGCCAGTGAGTGAAGTTTTATTTTATGTATTTATTTGCTAATTTATTTATTGTAAATGTAGTAGGAAGATAAAAATTGTTTTGGTGGGTTTGTGGTTGCGTGGGTGGGTAGAGATTTTTATGGATGTATTTATTTATTTATTATTGTTGTTTGTTATGATTTTTGCATGGGGTGGGGCTATGTAATATGAGTATAGTTGAAAGTATTGCGGTCGCGACATCGACATCGACCATTGGTTGGAAATTTAAGGCGATTGATGACAGATGAGGATTGGAGGTGGTTGGAGATGGTAGGGTTTGCAGGTGTTGCCTAGGTTAAGATGGTGTATGCTGATATGATGTACCTATCAGCATTATGTGAGAGATGGGATCCAGATAGGGGTACATTTCATTTTCCTATGGGGGAAATGACAATTACCCTGGAGGATGTTTATCAGATTTTACGATTACCGATAGAGGGTGCTATCATTACAGTGGCAAATCGATGACAAAAAAGGTTAGTGATGGAGGATATATTTGGTAGTAGTTGGCATAGTGTTGATATCAATAGTGGGGGGTGTTGTATGAGGAATATTTTGAGGTAGGAGTATTATCAGTAAAACAAACCCTGGCAATGATATTGATATCAAATTGGGTTTTACCTGATTCATCAAGGGCACGGTTTCCATGGAATATGCTAGGGGTTGTAACAGACTTGGTGAAGAGGTCAGTAGTCTTTGCATGGGCACCAACCTTATTAGCACAAATGTATAGGGAGCTTTATGAAATTAAGAGGACAACTCAAAATGGATTGAGTTGTAGTTTGTTGGTGCAGGTGTGGGGGTGGGAGCATATAGCAGTAGAGAGACCACTAGGTCTACCTTATGATGCTCATAGATTTATGGGATCAGAGGTATCATATGTATTAATATGGCTAACAGCTAAGGAGACAAGGTGGAGTAGACCGTATGCGAAGGATGGAGATCACTATCGTGAGGCCTTTGGGAGTCTGAGGCCACAAGATATTTATTGGTGACCATGGAGAGGAGGGCCAATATGGAATGATGAAGCAAGGCAATTGGCTCGTGTGCGATGAGGGAGATGGCTAATTGGGTGAAGGAGTGAGCAAGTTGAGTATTTTTAGTATACTCGAGTGCTACGCCAATTTGGGTTGAGACAAGGGGTACCAGATCCACCTGTAGTGTATCAAAGATGATATAATTATACTGTAGCTGCCCCAATGATAATTGTATTAGATAGGGAGCTAGATGAGCCTCAGGTGGTGTCTGATGTTGATGATGCAGGCACAACCCTAGAGTTTGAGAATTGGTGGGCTACACAACATTGGAAAGTAGGGAGAGGAGTAGAAGAGCATGTGGGTGAGGTTGGAGAGGCAATTGGAGAGATGGTGGAGGCTACTAGTGGGGGAGAATATATGATACATGAAGGAGGGGAAATAGTGATACAGGAAAAAGTGGATGAAGATGTTTGTCATCAAGTGGACGAGATAATTGGGACCTCCAATGCAGCGATTGGGGAACAATTAATGACCATTTCTGAGGGTGTAGGGATTGGTGGATGGATGGGTGCAGTATTAGGGGATGGGGTGCCATGGGTTGAAAGAGAGGTTGTGAATACTGAGGAAGATACGATGGTTATGCAGAAAGAGGTTTTGCAACCACAACATGCAAGGGAGGATTACAAGGCAACTTTTTTAGTGTCTTGTTTTGATGCATTGGTGAGTCATGGGTTACTTGTTCCTTCAACTCCTTCATCCCAACACCACCAAGGGGGGACACCAGTGATGGGTTCAGGAATACCACAAGGCATAGATCCAGTAGCTACACAATTTCTAGGAATTGCTTCACCACTGATAAATAGGAATCAAGAGGGGAGTGAGGGGACTCATCAAAGTGTACAGGAGAGAGTTGCAGAAGCACAACCAGAGGAGGGGAAGTGGGGGTGGTGAGAGGATCAATATTTGTATATGGCTTAAGAGGCCATCATTTTATATGTATTCATGAAATTTGATGCCTACGGGCCATTGTTATGTAACCTATGGGCATGAATAATGTGAATTGAAATGTGATTCATGATTGATGTTGTGGATGTGTTATGCTTATGGTTTTTTTTTTGCACACAACTTGTCTGAAAGTAGATGTTAAATGGTGTGAATAATTTAATAGGATAGAGAAGGAATGTAAGGACAATGGGTATGTATGTGTAGTACCATGCATGATTGAACTCATTAACTAAGGGCATATACATGATTAGAAGCATAGAATAATGAGGAAGAAAGATAGAACAAATGATAAAGAAAGAGAACTCCAATGTCGTAGGCTGTTGAGTATCTAGAGGTGTTTTCAAGAGACTCAAACACCCTAGTTCTCCTCTCAAGTGGTGAGGTTACCATGCAAAGGTCATTAAGATTTAGAGGTCCCTTGAGACGTATCAAGACATCCTAGAATCACTGTGTGTGCAGTGAGTTCATTAACCAAATTTTGAAAAGGTTTGGACTCAACCAATCATAGTCCTAATGAGAAAAATAGAGCTCAATCGTGAAGGCATACTCCACTGCCATTCAGGCGTCTATAGCCCCGGTGGAGATAGCACACGGTCCATCAATGTTGCTCCACTACCAGCCAGACATCTATAGCCCCGATGGAGTCATCTAATATGCCCAAGGATTCAGGCTATATTATTATTATCATCATCATTTTTTTTTTAGCATGAATCCTTGGGTTTTGGACCGCTAAAGGATGCACGATGAGCTAATATAAGCATTGGGACTAATCATGATGTCATCCTTGCCTAATCAAAATAATATTAATATATGTATTACATGTGGGTCCTAGGATGCCTCGATAGATCACAAAGGGAAGCTCCAAATCATCATGGCTTTGAATGGGATAAATGCGCACTTGAGGAGGATACTAGGTATGGCTGAGTGACTAAAAAGGATTTCTAGAGACTCATCAATCCAGGTCTAAGAGGTAGAAGAATGGACACAAGAGAAGGGAAGAAAGTAGAATAAAAAGACCATACTAGTGGTTTTGTATATGCCCTTAATTAAGGGAAGTCAATCAATTATGGTCCAAAACTAGATACCCATTGTTCAAAGTAATATGGAATGAACTAAATCTAAAGGAATTAGCATCACAAGGGCAGAAAGTGAAGGATGAGATATGGTGTGAGTTTTTTTTTTTTTATAAGGAAGACAAGTTTAAAGGAACTAAGCATAAAAGGCTCTCAGATGAATAATATTGATGGGATCGAGCTCCTCAACTCCTTCAAGAGTGGCAAGCCTATAAGTTTTAGGTCCATATTTGTGTTTAATGATGAATGGTCCAAGCCAATTAGCAACAAATTTGTCATGCAAGTGAGGTGAGATGTGAGACTGTTGTTGATTAGCTTTAAGGACAAGGTCACCTACTTGGAATTCATGAGGATGGACCTTTCGATCATAGGCTCACTTGATGCGATCATGATAAACTCGAAGATGCTCCAGGGCATTAATTCGATGTTCATCAAGAAGGGTTAATTGATCAAGCCGTGCTTGACGGGTTGTGTCATCATCTATGAATTCCTGTAAAGAGATGCGAAGTGATGGAATTTCAAGCTCTAAAGGTATAATTGCCTCAGTACCATAGACTAATGAAAAAGGAGTTGCCCCAGTCGGGGTACGAATACTAGTATGATAAGCCCATAGTGCGAGGGGTAATTGTAAGTGCCAATCCTTATGATTATTCTTAACAGTATTTTTCAAAATAGAACAAATGGTTTTATTGGTGGCTTCGGCTTGCCCATTGGCTTGTGGGTAATATGGAGTGGAGAAACTATGATGGATGTGGTATTTTTGGCATAGGTTATGAACATCCTTATTTTTAAATGGGGGACCATTATCTGAAATAATCTTGGATGGTATCCCAAAATGACATATAATATGATGAAGAATAAACTCTGTGATTTTAGCCCCAGTGGTAGAGGTAAGGGGAATGGCTTCCACCCACTTGGTAAAATATTTGGTAGCCATTATTATGAAGGTGTGTTGTCTAGAAGAAGGTGGGGAAATTTTACCAATCAAGTCTAACCCCCATTGTGAAAATGGCCAACATGCTTGTATGGGTTGAAGAGCTTGTGAAGGCACATGTGTTAAGGGGGCATGAGTTTGGCATTTGACGCATCGTTTAACATATTCGGAGCAATCGTGTTCCATGGTGGGCCAATAATATCCCATTTGTAAAATCCGTTTGGCAATAGCTAAGCCACTAAAATGGCCTCCACATGTGCTATCATGTGCTTGAGTGATTGCCCATTGGGTTTCCAGGGGTTCCAAACAACGAAGTAGGATACCATCATAACTTCTTTTATATAAGATGTCCCCTAGTAGCACATATCATGCTACTTTTTGTTTGAATGCTCGCTTGGTGGTAGAAGGAATATTAGGAGGAAAAGACCCAGTTCGTAAATAGTCTCGTAATTGGGCAAAGAACGTGGAATAGTGGTCAGTGGAAGTGGTAGTGGTGTGGCAATCTCCTGCAACAATGAAGGTGGAGGTTGTGGGTTGGTCTATTGTTTGGGTGAATATTTTGAGGAGTGGGGTGGTAATAGAGGGATATGAAGTGGTTATAGGCTCAGTATAAGGGGAAAGGTGTCTATGGATGAGGGCTTGGAGGAGGATTCGTATTTGGGAGGTTTGAGGAGATTCGGTAGTAATAAGATCTACATCTTGTTTGATGTCAGATGTGGATGAGTGAAGAGCAGATTGGGCCAAGGTTTTGACATGGAGAGTAGTAACATCGTAGAATGGATTCTTAGGTATGAGGGACCCTAAGGAAGCCATAGTGTCTGCAAACCGATTAGATGAGCGAGGGATGGCATCAATGTCATACCAATCGAGTTGGGCTAATAGTTTTTCTGTGATGTCTTTATATAACTTTAGAGTTGGATCTTTACATTGATAAACTCCCTTAATTTGGTTGATGATCAAAAGAGAATCACCAAAGATATGTAAACGTCTGACACGCATCGCTAAAATAGTTTGAAGCCCAAGAATGAGAGCCTCATATTCTGCATTATTGTTGGTGCAAGGAAAGTCTAGTTTAAAAGAAAAGGGGATAGGAATCCCTTGCGGGGTGACTAGAACTACTCCTGCACCACCCCCTTGTTCACATTTAGAACCATCAAAGAATAGAGTCAGGTCATCATCAACATCATTAGGTGATATTGATTCATCTATTTTATCAATAGCAAAGATGAAGTCATCGAGAAGCTCAATTTTAAGAGGTTCATCATTGGGTAGAGGAGCTTCTGCAAGTTGATCAACAATGACCTGACCCTTTATGGATTTTTGGCTAATAAATTCTATATCAAACTCACTAAGGAGCATGATCCATTTGGCGGTTCTACTATTGGTATATGTGTGACTCATCATATATCGCAAGGGGTTTTCTTTAGCCACCACATATGTAGTATGATTTAGCATATAGTGTCATAATTTCTTGGTGGCAAATACTACAACAAGGCATAATTTTTTGACATAAGGATAGCGGCTCTCATAATCGACAAGGGTGCGACTCAAGTAATAAATGGCTTGCTCATGATTTAGATCATTCTTTTGTGCAAGCATTGTTCCTATGGCAACATCGATGGTAGATATGTACAAAAGGAAGGGAGCATCGGGTTTGGGAGGAGTGAGAATTGGAGGGGATGCAAGGTATCACTTGATATTATCAAAAGCAACCTGGCATTCGGGTGTCCATTCAAATTTAACTCCTTTTTGTAAAAGGTGATTAAAGGGTTTGCATTTATCAGATAATTGTGCTATAAATCGTCGAATGGCTTGGATCTTGCCTTGCAAGCTCCTTAATTCTTTAAGGTTTCTAGGAGGAGGCATATCCATTATTGCTTTAACTTTATTGGGATCCACTCGAATGCCTTCTTTGGAAACAATAAAACCTAGGAGCTTTCCCGAGGTAACACCAAAGACACATTTCTTAGGATTGAGTCTAACATTGTGTTCGAGAAGTCGATTAAAGACTTTTCGTAGAACATCAATGTGGTCATGTCGATGTTTAGATTTAGCAAGGAGGTCATCGACATAATCATCCATGAGATTATGCATGTAATCATGGAAAATATAAGTCATGGCTCTTTGGTATGTGGCCCCAACATTTTTGAGTCCAAAGGGCATTACTTTATAACAAAAAGTTCCCCAAGGAGTGGTGAAAGAGGTCTTGTGTTGATCAGCAGGATTGACTCGAATTTGGTTATAACCCGAAAAACCATCCATGAGGGATAACATTTCATGTCCGACTGTAGCATCTACTAGGGTGTCTATATTAGGTAGCGGAAAATCATCTTTGGGACATGCTTTATTAAGATCTCGAAAGTCAGTGCATACGCGTATCCCCCCATTGGGTTTAGAAATGGGTACCATATTAGAAACCCACTCAGGATAATCAATGGGTTGTATAAAGCCCACATCAAGTAGTTTTTGTAATTCATATTTTACCATGAGGGCAATGGTAGGATGTAGTTTGCATAATTTTTGTTTAACAGGTCGAACATCAGGACTTAACACAAGATTGTGGACCACTAAATTAGGATCGAGTCCAGGCATATCTTTATAGGACCAAGCAAATACCTTCTTGTATTCTTTTAGGAGTGCAATAAATTGTTCTTGTTCCTCCTTAGAAAGACCTTTTCCTATTTTGACTATTTATGGACTGGTAGGGTCAGAGCTAAGGTCGACATCTAAGGTTTCTTCAATTAACATATGAGAGCCCTCCTCCAATTGGTGTGGTGTAGGTATAAGGAGTGGGTCATTGGCAGATATAAGTGTAGGAGGAGTATTAGATGTATCAGTAGTGGATACAGTAGGGGAAGAGGATGAGATGTAATTAAGAGTATAGGGGACAGATTGTTGTATGGGTAGGAAGTCATCCGGAGTTGGAAAAGTGGAAATGCGGCTCATATCGATGGTGTCAGGTTGAATAGGTAATAGACGTTCAGGCTCACTTGTAATTTGAAGAGGGGTGAAGAGATCAAAAGATATCATGAGGACCGAAGGGTGTGAGGAGGGTGATATATTAGGGGAGGGTATCTCCTCCTCATCCTCTTTGAAGGTATAAGGAGAATTGGTAAAGGAAGCAAGGGAAAGCATGTCTGTATATCCAAGGCCAGCTCGAATATTGGGTAATTGACCTGGAAGGTCAATAAAGGTGTGGTTGCCTTGTTCATATCATCCTAGACCGAAGCCTTGCCAATGACATTTTTGAAAATAATATAGGACAAAAGATGGTTTGGATAGGAAACCAACACTAGCACAAAAATGATCTTGGGGTGAAATGGAAGTGGATGGTAATGTGGGTGTATCAAAATTGGTATGGCTAGAGGATGATCCTAAGGACACAATAGCATCTATAACTGCAGGTATATCATGGGGTCTACCAAAATCTCTAATAGACTCTACATATGGTAGATTTTTAATATTTACATCATGTACAAGATATTCACCTATGGCCATGTTGGACATATGTACTGTGACGTGTGGGATCGTAGAGTGAGAGGATATAGGGTTTATAGAAAAGATAGGTGTGTTGTGTGGAAAAGTAGCTAAAATAGGATGAGGTTGATGAAGGGGTAATATTTGGTGAGGTGGGATCAAGTGGTGTATGGTGTGAAGCATGGGGATCCTCTTCTTGGCAAGTAGGAGTGGTAGAATATGGGGTAGGATTAGTAAGAGGATGACTTGCATTTTTAAGTAGTGAAAGGGGTGCTTGGGTAGGTATAGGATTTAGGGTTTGGGAGGAGGTGGGTGATTGAGCCTCTGCTAAGTTCAAAATATGAGAAATGGTTTTGGGTACGAGTGAGGAAGTAGGGGTATTAGTATTAGGGGTGAGGGAAAAATGAGTGGTGGGTAGTGAAGGTTGGGATGAATCAATGATTAAATTGCAATATTTAAATGGTTCATCATCTACTGGTATACAATGGATAAGGCCATCATGCACAAACTTTAAGCAATGATGTAGAGTAGATGGAACACATCGCATCTCTCGGATCCATGGTCATCCTAAGAGAATGTTGTATTGCATTTCTCCCTCAAGGATGTATAAGAGGGTATGAATGGTCTTAGGGCCAACTTGGATAGGTAAGACCACAGTCCCTAAGGTAGAGCAAAGGGCATCATTGAAGGCACGAAGGGTGAAATCGGTATGGATTATATAGGAAGAGGGAATGTTGAGGTGTTTAAGGGCCACCGATGTAATAATACTAATGGAAGATCCTGTATCAACCAAGACCCTCTTAAAGGGTAAGCCATTAATTGAAGCAATAATATGCATGGGGGGATCGGGTGCTCCCATAGGCATTGCCTTAATCTCGTAGTCATAAAAGGCAATAGCAGGTTCGGTGCATGTTCGAATATGACCTATAAAATTGGTAAAGGCTTGTGGGTCTTGAGAAGGAACATCAATTGCTTTTAGGATTTCCATTAAAGCCTCTCGATGGGTAGGGGATTGTTGGATAAGATCATAGATAAAAATTTTAGTAGGAGCAAGTTTAAGGCAATTGGTTAATTTTTGGGTAAGGGTAAGGATAGGTTTAGGAGGGGTTTGTTTGGAAGCTACGGTAATAATGGGGGTTGGCGGTTGTTGGGGATTGGGTGGAGCATTTGGGGATTGAGTTTGAACTTGGGTTTGAGAAGGATGTTGGCGGTTGGTTTGGCATTGACTTCGAGTGGTCACATGCACCATTCCAATGAAGTCGGGTTTGTGGTCAATATGATTAACTTGGTTAGGAGGTGTAGAAGATGTGGAAGTTGTAGTGTGTTGGGGCAAAGGGTTTTGATAGATCCCAAGGTTTTGATTAGGGGGAGCTACGGGATTGTCAATACGAATGTCCCCTCGTTCTATCATGTCTTGGACCACATTTCTAAATTGAATACAATGTTCAATGTCGTGTCCTGGTTGACGATGGTAGATACAGTAAAGATGTGCTTTGTAAGATTGAGGTAAGGGCTTATTGGGATCATAAAGAGGCTTAATTTTAGGTAAGATAAGGGCTTGGGATTTGATAAGATGATGAAATATGTCGGCTAAAGGCTCAGTGAGGGGAGTAAACTCTCGTCTTAGCGCTCGACGAGGTCTATTTGAAGGTTGGGATGTGAAAGTGGAGGTCAAGGGTTGGGTGGAGAATGGTTGAGGTGTTGTTTGGGGTTGGGGTTGTGGAGGAGATTGGATAGTGGTAGTAGGAGGTGGTGTGGTAAGGAAGACTTGATTGACTTGGGGTGATTTGGAGGAAGTGGCATTACCCTTTTGATTTTTGTTGTTCCACTCTTTCTTTTTAAGTTTTATGATGCCCTCTTGGATCTTAATATCTTCAATGACCTTAGCTTGGGCTAACGCCTCTTCAAAGGTCCTATATTGTTGTAATTGTAAGAGTAAGGAAATGTGTTTGTTGCAACTATGAGTAAAGAGGTGAGTTAGCTCAGTGACAGGCAAGGAAAAAGGAAGTTCATTAATAATAGCTTGCCATCGGGCTCCGTAATCAAGAATAGATTCATCATCAAACTGTTTAAGTTTGTAGATATCAATGAGGTTGGTTTTCTTCTTGACTAAGAGGGTGAAGCATTCAAGAAAGAGATTGGCCAATTGTTCGAAGGTATAAATGCTATGTTGTGGTAAAGCATTATACCATTCGAGAGCAGTGCCACTTAGATATATAGCAAAGGTACGAAGAAGGAGATGGTCACTACCACTAATGAGGAAACAAGCATTCAAATATTTGCTTAAAAAGTCTTTTGGATCCCCTTGTCCTATAAAAGGCTCAAGTTTGGGTAGCTCAAATTTATAGGGGTAGACTAGGGTAGGCACAGATGGATGAATAGGTTGGGTATAGATTTGGCTAAGGGTGGGCTTTTGGTATCCTATACCTGCAGTTTGAAGTTCCAATGCATTCATGCGACTGATAAGTCATTGTATCTCATCTTGGGAGGTTGTCTGCAGCATAGGAGAGGATGATGTGAGATTGTAAGTGGGATTAGGAATGGTAGTGGTACAATTGGATGGTTGGGAAATATAAGTTTGGGTGTTAGTTTGAGGTGGTATGGGTTGTGGAGGGTAGGAGGAGGGAGATGGGTATGGGGGGTAATATTGAAGTAGGTCTGAAGGGGGTTGAAAATATGGGGTTGGATGAGAGGGATTTGATTGTGGTTGAACAAGGGGTTGAGGGACTTGTAGGGGGTAATATTGAGGTATTTGAGACTGTGCAGGTTGAGGTTGGGGAGGAGGTTGAGGGACCTGTAAAGGAGGAGATTTATGGGATTGATATGGTTTTTGGAGGGAAGTTTGATGTTGGGGGTAAGAAGGTTGAATGGGGGGATTTGGGGGAAGTTGTTGAGGTAGGGATGAATATATCTGGGATGGAGTGGATGTAGGTTGGTATGGCATAGGTTGGGATAAAGGAGATGGTTGAGGGACTTGTGATTGATAAATTTGGGATGAGGCATGTTGGGCTTGGGGAGGAGGTTGAGGAACTTGAGATGATGGGTATTGATATTGGGGATATGTGGCTAAAGTTTGGGGCCATTGAGGTGCTTGGGGTGGTTGTTGAGGAAGAATTGGGTATTGGGAATTAGGAGGTTGGCTGGGAGGATTGGAGGGAGATTGTTGTGGTGATACAAAGGGTTGATTTTGAGATTGAGGGGAGGGTATGTGTTGTTGGGTAAGGTTAGGGACTTGCGATGGAATAGAGAAATTAGATGGTAATTGGATTTGAGGTGGTGTTTGAGTTTGAGTAGTATTATATTGGAGAGGTGGATTTGGATTAGTAGGTGGTTGTGAGGCTAAAGCAAGAAGGGGATTGGTTGGAGGTGGAAGGCTAGGTATGGCAACACCAGGATCATGAATTGGCATATGGTAAGTTGTGGTATAGGGTGAAGTAGTGCTAGCATTGGGTTGAGTAGGGAGTGTGGAAGAAGATGGTTGAGAAAGTGTAGCACTAGTAGCAACAAGGGTTGAAGTGGAAGAGGGGATGATGGAGTGGGTAACTACATTAATTTGAGGTTGAGCCATTAGTTGTTGGAGTGGGGGTGGCACTGAAGTAGAAGATTGAGTAGAGGTTTGGGTGGCAGGATAATCAATAAGGGGCTGAGATAAAAGATCAGGAGTAGTGGTGGAAGTCGATGGGGGTTGGGGAATTGTGATTAAGGCTAAGGTAGATGTCAATGGATCAAAGGGTGAGGGATTTTGTTGGGTGTAGGTTGGAGTACCTTCTTTAGAGGTATGTGAAGAGGTGGTCTCAGCATTGGCCATTGCGGTAATAATGGGATAAGCATCATAATTGTGATGGGTATCAGGAGGAAAGGGATTATGTCGTAAATAAGAGGTACCTAGAGTGACTAAATCTTCACTCACAGGTGTTAGATCGGGTGTAGTGGAAGATGTTAGGGTAGAATCCATAGTGATTTGGTTTAAATCTCGGACTTGACTTCGAGTTGAAACCATAGGACAAACAAGATGGCTAAAATTTATTCACACAAAAAGAGATTATGTTAATGGAGCACAATTCCTAAGAGGTACCAAAAAATAGAAATCTAAGCTAATTATTGCTACTATCTAATTTCTTTATAAATTAAAGAAATCTATGCTAAAAGGGAAGAAAATTTAAAAACTAAAGCTATCTAAAATAAATTAAAACACTAAAATTAGAGATGCAAGTGCAACTAATTATTCTAATTAAGGAGAGTAAACTAAAAAGGGTTATTGTGTGTGCGTTAAGGTAAAGGAGACTTATGTGTGTGTAAGAAATGGAGCCTAAGGAGGTTTATGTGCATGGAAAAAGTAAGACCCAAGAGGGTAAGCTAAGCTAGATGTATGTGCAAAAGAAGCCCACGAAAGCTAAAGGTAATAAAAGAAAAAAAAGCCTAAGAAGGTTTGTAATTGTGAAAAGAGTCCAAGGGCGCAAAGTGTGCTAAAAGAGAAGCCTAAGGAGGCTTGTGGAAAAAGAGAGAAGCCTAAGGAGGCTTGTAATTGTGAAAAGAGCCCAAGGAGGTCAATTGGGCTTAAAAGAGGAGCCTAAGGAGGCTAAGTGTGTTAAAAGAGGAGCCCAAGTAGGCTAAGTGTGTTAAAAAAGGAGCCTAAGGAGGCCTAGTGTGGTAAAAGAGGAGCCTAAGGAGGCTAAGTGTGTTAAAATAGGAGAAGCCTAAGGAGGCTTAGTGTGGTAAAAGAGAGAAGCCCAAGGAGGCTAAGTGTGTTAAAAGAGGAGCCTAAGGAGGCTAAGTGTGGTAAAAGAGGAGCCTAAGGAGGCTAAGTGTGGTAAAAGAGGAGCCTAAGGAGGCTAAGTGTGTTAAAAGAGACCTAAGGAGGCTAGTGTGGTAAAAGAGGAGCCTAAGGAGGCTAAGTGTGTTAAAATAGGAGAAGCCTAAGGAGGCTTAGTGTGGTAAAAGAGAGAAGCCTAAGGAGGCCAAGTGTGCTAAAAGAGGAGCCTAAGGAGGCTTAGTGTGGTAAAAGAGAGAAGCCTAAGGAGGCTAAGTGTGTTAAAAAAGAGCCTAAGGAGGCTTAGTGTGGTAAAAGAGAGAAGCCTAAGGAGGCTAAGTGTGTTAAAAAAAGGAGCCTAAGGAGGCCTAATGTGGTAAAATATGAGCCTAAGGAGGCTAAGTGTGTTAAAATAGAGAAGCCTAAGGAGGCTTATTATTGTGAAAGAGCCTAAGGAGGCCTAGTGTGCTAAAAGAGGAGCCTAAGGAGGCTTAGTGTGGTAAAAAGAGGAGCCTAAGGAGGCTAATGTGTGGTAAAATAGGAGCCTAAGGAGGCTAAGTGTGTTAAAATAGAGAAGCCTAAGGAGGCTTATAATTGTGAAAGAGCCCAAGGAGGCCTAGTGTGCTAAAAGAGGAGCCTAAGGAGGCTTAGTGTGGTAAAAGAGAGAAGCCTAAAGAGGCTTGCAATTGTGAAAGAGCCTAAGAATGTCAAGTGTGCTAAAAGAGGAGCCAAAGGAGGCTAATTTTATTAAAAAAAATAATCTTAGGAATAAACTATGCTAGGCAAGTATGTGAAATGAACCTAAAACAAAATATAATTTAAGCTAAAATAAAAGCCTAAAGAAGCTTATGTGTGAAAATAAAAACCCAAATTATGCTATCCAACAAGTCTAGGAACAAAGAAGGAGGACTTAGCTGGAAGCCTACGCGGATGTTGCAAGTTGGCACCTTCTAGGATGAAACCATCTCTACCCAAGCGATATAGAAATGTGAGACCATCTCCACCAAGGTGATCTTGACTTTTTCCTTCAAAACAACATAAAACAACAACAATTAGAAAAAATATGCAACAATAGTTGAAAGTAGGAGCAAATATTGCATAAAATAAACCTACACTTTATCCCTATAACTAGTATAAATTAAAACTCAACAAGGGCAAAAGTAGAGGTCAAGGGAATGGTCCCACCAGGCATGCCATTTTGTAGAAGAAGGAAACCACCATGTGAAAATAAAGTGTAAAGACAAAGGAAATAAGACCAATACACAAATTTTATTATGAAATGTGAAACTTTTACAACCCCTTTGTCTTTTAACAATATAGTGAAGCCTTAAAGGCTTTTACAAGAGAAGATGGTGTAATGCTTCCTTTTCACAACAGAATTATGATGTGGGGTGTGTGATATTCCTCTCTCCCAAGGTTGCTCCAATGCTATTTAATACCTACATGCAATACTCAAAAGAGAAGGTTAGTGATAAAATAAGCCCACCTTGTTTGGTTGGGCTCTTACTCAAGCAAGATGATATTTAAAATAAGTAAATGCTCCTATTAAAATAGAATGTAAAAGAGTGCTATTCTTACAACTCATGCAATGATGGTAGGCTGTCCTAGCTCCCTCTTTCTTCATTCATTCATTCCTTCATTCATGCCTTGATTCCTCCTTCCTTTAATGAAGGGAATGAGGGGGGTATTTATAGAATTTTAGAAGAGAGGGGGTGAGGATGATGTGGCACATGAGTTTGACATAGTGGAAGACAAGACTAGGTAGGTGAAGAATTTTAAATGTTGAATGTGTTGGCATAGAAGACTTTTGGGTGGGTGAGAGAATATAAAATTGTTAAGTGGGTTGGTAAGGGAAGACTTAGGATAAATGGAGGAATATAAAATTACTAAGTGGGTTGGCATGAAAGAAATAATCCTTGACTTTGGTGTGCATGAGTGGTGGTGGATGTAGAAAATGTAGAATAGGACTAATCTAGAACCCTTGACTTGGGCATAAGCATGTGAGAAGGTAGGTGTAGAAAATGTGGCTAATCTAGAATCCTTGACTTGAGCTCAAGCATGTGAGAAGGTAGGTGTAGAAAATGTGGCTAATCTAGAATCCTTGACTTGAGCTCAAGCATGTGATAAGGTAGGTGTAGAAAATATGGCTAATCTAGAATCCTTGACTTGAGCTCAAGCATGTGAGAAGGTAGGTGTAGAAAATGTGGCTATTCTAGAATCCTTGACTTGAGCTCAAGCATGTGAGGAGGTATTGAAAATTGATTTAAAAATATTAAATTCGTGAATAGTGAACAGTGAACAGTGAACAATGAACAGTGAACAATGAACAGTGAATAGTGAACAATGAATAGTGAACAATACACAAGAAAATAGAGGGAATTTAGATGAATTTAAAAATATCGAAGAGATATTAGAAGAACCAAAACTTGGATAAAATGATATTTTTAGGTGTCTACAACTACATACTAAATATCTACAATGATTAAAATGCAAAGGGCACATACCTGATTTAACCACTTATCTACATTTGTACAGATGTCTGTTCCTACTGACTACCAGCTTAGCTCTTCTACGAAATAAGACAGGTGCAGTCTTGAGAAAGGATGGAATAATGATTGTGGGACCAACAAGGCAAACATGCCAAAAAACCGGTTTTCATGCAAGCCAATTCAGAAGTGCCTCCTAGGAGGTTTTCACTTTCTGAATTATTATTTGTTTTTATATTTTTTCATTCTACTGAATCTATTGTGGAAGAGGTAGTTCCTTCCATCATGTAGACATCCAATTGCTCCACTTGCTTCAGAAATTCATCCTTAGTCAGTGGTGCATGGTATATCCGGAGACGATGTCCATTAACCACTAGCTTCCTTCATGAATCATCAATGGGTGATAGATGAACAACTCCATTTCCAAATACTTCTTCAATCAGATAAGGTCCAAGCCACCTAGTTTGTAACTTCCCAAGAAAATATTCATAGCGAGAATCAAACAACAAAGCCCAATCACCTTGCTAAAATTCCCATTGTTGAATGTGATTGTCATGCCACAACTTTCATTGTGCTTGAATCATCTCAGTTTGATGCAATGCCTCCATTCGTAGTTCATCCAATGCATTGAGCTGCAAAATCCTGTCTGTTTGTGCCTGTGACAAGTCAATACCAACTTCCAAAGCAGTTCGAAGTGTTAGTAATTCAAATTCAATAGGCAAAAGAGGCTTTTTACCATAAACCAATTCATAAGGTGTAAATCCTATGGTGGATTTCCATGTAGTGTTATAAGCCCAAACTGCTTCAGGTAGTTTATCCATCCAATTCCTCCTATGGGAAGCTACTATTTTGGTTAAGATTCTTTCTAATTCTCGATTTGTTACTTCAACTTGACCATTTGCTTGAGGGTGATAAGGTGAAGATTTCCTGTGCTTAATTTCATATAGTTTAGTAAAGGCTTCAATAACCTTTGATGTAAATTGAGGTCCTTGATCTGTAGTGATAGAATGTGGGGCTCCAAAATGTAGAAAAATTTGTGTATATAGGAAATCAACAACCTTTTCTTCATGAGCATGCTTAAAAGCACATGCTTCTACCCATTTAGTCACATAATCAGTACATACCAAAATATGCACCTTTCCTTGAGAAGGTGGGTCAATAGGTCCTACAAAATCTAGCCCCCACCTTTCAAATGGTTCTAAATCTACTTGAGGTTGTAATGGCATTTCATTTGTATAGGTAGGTTTTCCCATTCTTTGGCATGCATCACAATGTTTGACATACTTTTTTACATCCTTATGCAGAGATGGCCAATAATAACCAGTACCTAAGATTTTTTGAATTGTACTCTTTACTGAGTAATGTCCTCCTGATGGTTCATCATGGCATGCATGAAGAATGTCATATACTTCATCCTTGCGGATGCACCTACGTAAGACATGGTCAAGATTGCATTTAAAAAGTAGACCCCCTATCCATTTGAAAGAAGAACTTTGCTTGATTAACTATTTCTTTTGTTTAGAAGTGAAGTGAGGAGGAACTTTCCCTGTAGCCAAGTAATTGGCTATATCTGCAAACCATGGAGATTGCATAGAAATAGCAAATAGTTTTTCATCAGGAAAAGCATCTTCAACCAATTCCCCTGTGTCTGTGTTTGGCAATCTTGATAGAAAATCTGCCACTACATTGGCTTTCCCTGGTTTATTAACTATGGTGATATCAAATTCCTGCAATAGTATTAACCAATGAATAATTCTTGCACTAACCATAGGTTTATTCATCAAGTACTTAATAGCAGCATGATCTGTATGGATGAACACTTGATACCCTATGATATAGTGTCAAAATTTATTGATAGCATATACCACAACTAAGAATTCCTTCTCAGTAGTGGTGTAGTTCTTTTCTGCTCCTGTCAAGTTTTTACTAATGTAATAAATGGCATAATGTTCTCCATTTTCAATCTGACCTAATGCGGCTCCAATTGCAGTATTGGAAGCATCAGTCTGAATATGGAATGGCAGTTCCCAATTAGGACCTCTCAACACCGAGGGAGTTGTTAACTTCTCTTTCAATGCTTCAAAAGACTTTTGACATTCTGTAGACCAGGTAAATTCAGAATCCTTAGTCAATAATGCAAACATTGGATTGGCTATGGTGCTAAAATTTGCAATAAATCTATGGTAGAAACCAATATGTCCCAAGAAACTCCTAACATCGGTTTGAGTTTTTGGAGGAGGAAGGTTTTTGATGACTTCCACCTTCTTGGGGTCAACCTTGATCCCATGAGAGGAAATGTGATGACCAAGAACAATCCCTTCCTCCATCATCAGAAAGCATTTTTCAGGGTTTAAAGACAAATGGTATGTTTCACAACGTGTTAAAACTTTTTCAAGATGTTCCAAGGTATAATCAAAAGTGTCTCCACATACTGTGAAATCATCCATGTAGATTTCCACACTTTCATTTGTTAAATCAGAGAATATTTCCAAAACAACTCGTTGAAAAGTTGTTGGAGCATTACATAAACCAAAAGGTAAAACCCTATAAGCAAATGTTCCCCAAGGGCATGTGAAAGTAGTTTTCTCTTGGTCTTCTGGTGCAACCTGTATCTGATTATATCCACTAAAACCATCAAGAAAATAGAAGAATTTCTTGCCATCAAGGGTGTCTAACACTTGGTCTATGAATGGTAATGGAAAATGGTCCTTATGTGTGACCTTGTTTAACTCTCTGTAATCTACACACACTCTCATTTTCCCATTTTTCTTTGGAACAATAACCAATGGAGAAACCCATCGACTATCTGAAATTGGATAAATGAACCCTACATCTAAAAGTTTTTCAATTTCTTCCTTGACAATATCTTTCAGAGTAGGATTCAAACGTCTTTGAGGTTGTCTCACAGGTTTAACATCTTCAGTATATATCCTATGTGTACATACATCAGGGTGAATTCCTGACATATCCTTATAACTCCAAGCAAAGGCCTGAACATGTTTTTGTAGGACAACAAATAATTTTGCTTCTTGTTCATTAGTCAACCAACTATTAATATTCAAAACTTTACCTGGTTGTACTTCAATTTGTTTTATCCCTGGATGAATAGAATTGACTGCTCCATACTTGTTGATTAAAGAATTTAATGGACAGTGGTGTGGTTGAAGAGTATGAAATACTCTTGATTCTATTTCAAAAGTAATTCTTGATGGAATCAATTCTTGCATAGGACATGTGAAAGAGGTAAGAAGATGATGATGCCATCCATGTGGTAGTGTGAAAGAGCTTTCCTATATTGGAATGGATGAAAGGTGCTCTGAGGTTTGTTCCTCATATTTCCATAGCAAATGATGAACAATGATTTGATCATATTTAAGCCCTTGTTCTTGTAATGTCTCTACTAGGACAATTTCATCCTCAAAAATTTCTCTTTCTTGTGAATTTATTTCCTCAATGTGTTCCTTCACTATTATTGTAGCCAGGGTGGAAACAATTTCTTCCTGTTCTTCATCAGATTCAGGAAACCATATCTATCCAGAAAATTTTGTTGAAGGTTGGGCAGGAGGATAAAGGGAAATATTTTTAAGATCAATGCCATTTGAAATAGTCATTTCCCCAGATCTGCAGTCTATAAAAGCAATTGTAGTGGCAAGCCAAGGTCGTCCTAGAATGATGGGATAGCCATTGGCTGAATTTCTAGGCTGCAATACCAGGAAATCTACAGGATATTCCCAAGAAGAGACTTCTATGGAAATATCTTCCAGTATCCCCTCTGGTTTTGCAACTGACCTATCAGCCATCTCTAACACTGTAGTTGTAGGATTGAGATTATTGAGCTACAGTTTTTGCATTGTGTCTTTAGTCATTACATTAATTGCAGCTCCAAGATCAATCAACACATTTGGAATTTGCACTAGCCCAATAGTGATTGTGACAACTGGACTTCCTGGATCACTATACTTTGGAGGAACAAGTTTTCCAGATAGCAGGTCAACCAACTTCCCTTCTACTTGCACAATTTTAGGAAAGGACTTCTTCTTTCTGCCAGGTCTTTTGATACATAACTCCTGAACTATTTTATTGATTAATGGCACATCCTTTATTGCTTGCAACAAAGGAAGGGATATAGTCATTTTCTTAAGCTCTGTGACTAATTCTGATTCAGGGATAGTTACAGTATTATCAAATCTTTCAGGATATGGTACCACTCCTGAAGGGGGTACATTTTTCACCTGCACATTTTTTGTTTTTTCTTTTTCCTTTTCCAAGGATGTTTGCAACTGTTCTGGACTTGGAGATTCTTGTTTTCCATCAATTTCTTCAATGGTGGGTGGAACAGGGTCAGGTAAGACCTTTCTTGAATGTAATTGGATATTACTACAGTCAAGTACATGAACTGCAATAGTTTCTTTAGATTCAGCTCCATAGACAGGGTTGCCTGTCTTGTATTATTTGGGTTAGCCACAGGTTGAGCTGGAAGTGGAGGTTGTTTTACCGGTTGTGCTTGTTGTGGTTGCATTCTTCCTTGAAAGTTCTGATTAGGAGCAGGCAACAAGTTTTGAGTTTGTCCTTGATACCTTTGCTACCCTTGATATGATGGGTATTGCTGCCCCCATATTTGCCCATGTTGTTGATTTTGTGTCCAAGGTGGATTAATCCAACCAGAGTGTGACCAGTCTTGAGGAGCTGTCCAAGAGGATTGATTCCAAGGTTGTGAGGGTGGTTCTACATATCCCCATGGCATATTCCAAGGATTTTGTCCCCAACCCATGGGAAAATGAGGAGCATTTTGATATTGTGAAAAGTTGCCTCCTTGCCTTTGCCCAATAACATTAAGTTCTTCAGTCTGGGTTTCCAAAATATTTTTGAGTTGTGGCAGCAGATGGCATTTATCAGTCACATGCTCCTTTGAACAAATGCCACAAATAGTTGAGATAGAAGTTCTGTTTAAGGGACAATCTTGTAAAGCATGCTTGTTTCTACATCTTGGGCAATAGATAGCCAAGGGTGGTGTAGAGTTGGATTTTGCATTTCTCTCCCCTAATGCAGAATTTAATTGGACAAGAATATCAGTTTTCATGTTAGCCATTTCTTCCATCAATTATTTTATATCATTGTTATTAGAATTCCGCTTCTTTCTTCTTTGCCTAGTGCGAGAATAATTTTTGCATAACCCTACGATTTCATCAATCTCAAGGGTGTTCACATCTCCTTTTCCCATTAAATCTAATACTTCCCTGGAATCATCCTGTAAACCTCTCAAAAATATGGTTTTTAACAGATCTGGTTCTACAGGACCACATCTCTTTTGGATAAAGGTAAATCTATCAAGATAGTCCTCCAAATTCTCATCCTCTTCTTGTTTAATCCGAAATAATTCATCCTTTCTATTTCGCACTCTACAATACTCCTGATACTTATCCAAGAATGCAGTTTCCATTTGATCCCAAGTGCGGATTGAATCAGGTTCAAGACTCATAAACCAGTGTAAAGCTGCATCTTTGAGTGTAGAGGGAAACAATTTTAGTTTTTGGTTGTCATTTATATAATCATAAGTCTGACACAGAACCTTAAATTCAAACAAGAATTGGTCAGGATCCTCAGAGACAATTCCCCTAAAGGTTGGCAATACTGAAGGTGAAATTGTTTTCATAGGAGCATTCTGAGTAGGATTCAACCGAATAGGGTATTCAAAAGTCCTAGTAGGGTTTTCAGCTTGGTGGACCATAACATCCCTATCATGTTCTTCTGCCATAGTTTCTCCCTCACTTTTGACTTTTGCAACCTGTTCGGATGGACCAGACTCAGGGGTATGTCTAGAAGTAAGTGCTTCTAAGAGTTCCTCTTCTAGAGGTCCCAAAATTTTGGTTGATGAAGAAGATGATTCTCGTTTAAGTCTTTCAGGGATTTCATACATAGGCAAGTCTTCTCCTGATCGTGAAGAATGCCTTTCTAGGAAAGAGCTGGTTCTGATAAACCTTCCTCTTTCGTCTCTTGGCCTATGCATTCATGCTCATTTGCTAAATGAACTGAAGTTCAATTTTCAAGAACTGTTACTTGTACCAAGATAACAATTCTTGGGCTATTTTACTTCTCCTAACAACACCTAGTGTCCCCGACAATGATGCCAAAAATGATGAGTGTCATAAATCACATCATTTAATCTTTAAGTTTTGTCAATCTAGGGCGGTGTCCAAGGCTATATACGATAGCAAAAATAGGCAACTAAAAGATCAGCTCATTCAGGAAACAAGCTTTATTGGTGGGACAAGTTAGCTTTGGGGGTTTTTGGTGTCACTTCTAATCCTATGAACTGAATTTGAATTCTAATTACACTTGCAGAAGTAAAATTACAAAAATAGAAAGTTTGCAGAAAATGAAACCTGATTACTCTTGCAGAATTGAAATGACAGGAATGAAAATATTGCAAACAATGAAACCTAATTACATTTGTAGAATTGGAATGATAGGAATGAAAATATTATAGAATTGAAATACACAAGCTGATAACCATTCAACAAAATGGAAATGCCAAGAAGCTAGGAACAACTACTAAAAAATAGGGGAAAACCACAAATGTTGTAAATTCCAAATTTATGCTATTGAGTCAGCTGACATACACACTACATACATCTACAGTAAACATAGTTAGTAAACAAGAAATAGAAACTGCCAAGTTTTCTGCTAATCTACTGTAGCAAAAGTTCACAAAAAAACCTGTCAGCAATTAATCCTCCTTCTGGGCCTGGAAGTGGCCCTTGCTCCCTGATCCAGAAGAAGGTGAAAGGATGCTTCTAACTACTCAATGCTCACATATTCTCTCAGAACAACAAATGGATGGAAAGACTGCACTTTATTGACTGTCACACAACATTACAACATTGCAGGAGAATCCTGCTAAATTGTTGTTCTGCTACAACTTCTACTTCCTAACAATTTTCTCTATGTCTATTGCTACTTCTCCTATATCTATATGCTCAACCAACATGGGAGCCTATTATTTATAATAATCTATTACATGTGCTATGCTTACAATCTGTTCTGTTGTTATTTTTTAGTGATTCAACAACTGTTCTGAAGTTGTCTTCCTCAAATTCAGCAAACTGTTATGCTGCAACATCTTCATTATCCCTTGTTGTGCATTCTCCATTGGTGGAAATGAGTGGAAGAGATGAGAAAACATCTCATACATCTGTATCCACTCCCAAATTTCCATTTCCCACCTTTTTGGGCATTCTGTTTACCTTTTTGACCAGAACTGGTCCTTCTCCGCTCATTTCGGAGCTGCTCCGGAATATCTACAAGTGCAATAACTTGAACACTTATCCGTACACCAGATGCTCAAGAAAGTGGGTTTGACCAGCTAGGTAGTCCCCCTAAGTCCTTAGAAGACAAATTCAACAGGTTTTACATGCTGTAGTTGACAAATTCCAAGCCATGCTATTTATGGACAGCTGGCTGGAATTTGTATGGTCAAAATTTTGTGTTTCAGATTTTCTGCATAGTCACAGCAGTTTGGCACCTTTTTGCAATTTAAACCGGTTAGGAAGCAAGGAAAGTAATTGAAATGCCACTAGAATAGGATACACATCAGCACACATTACTATATACTTCAAATACACTTGCATTTACTAAGTAAATCAACTGAAACAGTGCAAATAAATGCAAAAAATGGTCAAAACAGAGTACTATGCTCCTAAACATTTAAACATGTAAATATTAATATATAATGCATTCAATCATCAAAATTAGCATAGAAACATAGCATAAGGTTTATAAAGCAGTTTGTGAAATATCCAAAATAGTCCATGAATGAGGCAATTCCTGGCCTCATCAACGATATTACATTTTCTTGAGCGAAAACCATGGTCGGGCATCCATTTTTGTCACATCCAATTTTTGCTGAAATTTTGCCCAAGTATAAAATAAATTTCACCAGTGAAATCATTTTTCGGGCATTTTTGCCCCAAGCACAACGAAATCACTTGCTGGTAGTTTTTCCAGCGGAATCACTTGTTGGTATTTTCGTAGCTAAATTATCTTATGGGTATTTTCACCCTCTTTCGTAGCATATTTCATTTTTGCCCAGGCGCTAGCGAAATCATTTTTTTGGTATTTTCACCCCAGTCACAACAAAATTCCATTTTCACCCCAAGTTGGAGCGAAATTCATTTTCGCCTCTTTTTACAGTGAAATTCTATTTTCGCCCAATTCCTCACTGAAAGAAATTTTTGGACGAAATGCCTTGGTGGAAACATTTCAAGCGTAACTCAAGTGAAAGCTCATTTTGGGCGCAATATTGAGCGAAAAGTCCATTTTGAAAGTGATAATAATTTCCTCCATGCTTTTAGTGCAAATAATTTTTGGAAAAAACTGAGGATTGGCGAATTTAATTTGTGGGGCAAAGCAAGTAACATCTCTCAAATTATTGCTGAAGAGTAGCCAAGATTAAATGATGCACCTTTGACGTTGGTGCAATCCTATTGATTTCAAGGTGCCATTCACTGTGGTGGGTGCTCATTTTCGATGCACAGACTTCCAGGATGAATTTCCATCGTCCCTTCTTGTTGATTTCCAAGGCGCTCTCCGCTAAAGAAGGATCGTTTCTCTCCAAGAAGTTCACTGATTTGTTCGTTGCTATTCCCGAAAAAAATATTGTTGTTGATTAATATTTGATTGATCAACATTTTATTTACTTATTAAATTTTGGAGGTGAAATCCTCTATAAAAACTAAGAATCCTGATGTAAGTAGAGAGGAACATTTTGCTAAAAAAATCTTTCAGTTTTAACTTCTGCTTCCATTGAAAGACTTTGGACTCTGGTTCCTGGATCAATCGTGTATGTGATTGCTTTCTGCTTGTCATCTATGTTATATTAATGCATTTGTTAAATAGATTGAATTTTGCATTTGAATTTAATTTCTAATGAAGAAGTGAATGTTTAAATGTTAATTGGAAGTCATCTTTGCACAATGTGATTGGTTCCTGTTTGTTCTTTATGTTAAATTATGGTTATAACTTGATTTGGTTATTTAGCTGTTAGTTCATCCTCACTCTATATTTCAAGCTTACAACCATATTTCTCATTTTTTTGTTAATTTCTATCCCTAATCTTTACACCGATTTTATATTAGTAAGGGAACCATCCCTCTCTAGAGATTGGTTCGAAGGACATCTCTTTCCTTTGGTCTTTCAATGTTGGTCGGGTCTAGGGTGCGTATACTCATACTTAGGCAGATTCGTGACCAACACCTAGGTTCAAACCTTGGGGTGAAGCCAACCCTTTTCAAAGGTAGTAGTCTGCTCCAAATCCTTTGAGTGCACGTTAGATCAACGATGACGGTATGAACCTCGAGCTATCGGTTGTCCCCATCTCACACCGGGTCAAAAAAAATGAGACATATAGGCTTGTTGGGAGCAGCTCCTATGGTTTGAACCCTACGCTAGCTAATTACTAAAAATAGTGGTTGTAACCAACTCTCCTATGTAAAAAAAAAAAAAAAAAAAAAAAAAAAATATATATATATATATATATATATATATATATATATATATATATATATATATATATATATAAAGACATATGGGTGAAGTAGATCATACTAAGGTTTAAATTTAAACACCAAATAAACTATATAATTTTTATTTGTTTTATTCAGGTAGTGTGATAAACCCCTACGACCAATGCACCTATAATGAAATTAATTAAAAAAATAAAAATAAAAAACCTTTTAAAAACCTACTTTAAAAAAACATTAAAATTTGTAAATAAAATCATTTAAAAACTTATTTTTTTTAGTAGGGGGTAGAAGGGGTTTTGAAAGGGTCCCCAAACCTTTACAAATGGGTTTTGGAAGGGACCCAAAACATTACAAATATAGAGAGTATTCAATGAGCTCAAAGGAAATACATCAAATGGAGTGAATCCATATTTTGACGAGAGGGTCAAGCATAAAATAAAATGGGGATCCATAAATCTTTCCTCATCTTCACTTTAAAATTTAAATTTGAAAAAGAGAATCAAAAGAAAAAACATCATAAATTTCAAGGCACTTGAGAAATATTGAGCAAAAATAACAAGATTTTTAATCGAAAATGAAGTCGAAACAATCTTACCCAACGAGAACCTTACTAACCAACAAACCGCGACCAACCATTCATAGACTGCAACCATGGAACGAGGTGAAACAATCAAAAAACAAGGGTATGGCATTGACATAAACCGACAAGAGAAAATAAACACAAATTTCCACTTTAAATTTGAACACCCTCGAATCACCCAATGAAAAGAACAACAAAAGGATTTAAACAAAAAATTCCCACTTGCTTCAAAGCCCTTAGGGCTCACCCAATAAACCAAATGAAAGAAATATGAATGCTCAAAATTTAAAATTATGAATTCCAAGGAGCGCTCAGAAAATAGAACAATCTCACCTCACGGGAGAAACCAGAGAAGGAACCCAACCTTCCTTTGACACGTGACCCAACCAACAGTTAGAACCCTATCAAGGGGTGAACAACAAAAATAAAATAGTTGATAAAAGGAGATCTACAACTGAGGACACCAATGATATAAAAACCCTCCAGCTTGGGAGTAAGCATCTGATGAGAGGTTACACCATAAAAACACAAAGCACTAGAGTCTAACCAACCTTGGGGTTGTTTGAGGAGAATAATTAGGAATCAACCCAAAACAACATCTAAATAAAAATATAAGAAATTTGCTATCAAAAAATTGAAACTTTGGAACCCTGGGATCCGACATAGCCAAAGATGTTGGATCTATCAACTGGTCCACCTTTTGCAACCCACCAAAGCTAGGGGACCCCACCAAACAAAGGGGCCATTAGCAAATTCCATCCTCAACAGTCATTGAGCCCAAGGTCTTCCCCTAGAATCTGGATAAGGGAAGGGAAAATACCTGAAACCGCAAGGAAAGAACCCCCAAACAACGCCCACATCTAGCAATAGTCCCCAAAAACCGTCATAAAAAGACCAAACACCAACCAACCACAGTGACATGGCAACACAAGTATGACTCCATAGGCGTTGAAGACATAAGGTCTTCCCTTGTTTTTGAATAAAAAGAGATAAGATGAAAGAATTCTGCAAAGAGATACCTAATTGACCAACACAGGCAACCAACAACAAGATCTCAAAGGGCAAAACCCAGCAAGAAGGATAGAGAGACATCTTGCTTAGAGAGAAAGGGTTTGAAAGCATAGGATCGGGAGGTCCTCTATCGCACCATGTAAGCCCACACAGACCCTCTTTGCCATGGTGAGGCTCAAGCTCTCATAGACCCTCTGGTGAGGTGCAGGCCCACGCAAACCCTCTCTGCCATGGTGAGGCTTAGGTCCTCGCAAACCGTATCTGCCATGGTGAGGCTCAGGCCCACGTAGACCCTCTCTGCCGTGGTGAGGCTTAGGTCCTCGCAAACCCTCTCTACCATGGTAGTCCTTACAAGTATCATCATAATAAGAATAAAAATATAATAAAGGACTTTACAATTAAGGACTTTACAAGTGTTATGATAATATAACATCCTCTCTACCAGGTGTTATGATAATATAATTAAGGACTTTACAATTAATTTAAAATGGAAGTTGTTAAAAAGATAAAAATATAATAAAGCAATATAATCTAATATGATTAAAAAAATTTACTCATTTAAAAATATATATATGATTAAAAACTATGTGAAGTTTTGTTATAATACAAATAAGAATATTATAATTTTTAAAATAAAAAATAAAAAAATATCCGTGTGAGTGTGGTCTACTGGCAAGGACGCTACTTGCATTATCGGTGATGTGACCCGGGTTCAATCCCCACAACGAATGTGTGTAAGAAGTATTACTCCTAAAAAAAGTGAAAATATAAGCTATAATAGCACAATATAGACTTTATAATTTAAGGTGAGTAGAACAATACACTCTTAACAAGTTAATAATTGATAATTATATAATGTTGAATCTTCTTTTAACACAATTAAAACTTCAATTTTTATTGGAACCAACAATTATATTCAATAAAAGATAAGAGAGATTACAATAAAAAGGAGCTGGAAAAATCATAGCTCAGGGTGAAAGGTCACCCAAACAATCAACATCGTAAAGACGAGGCTCGAGGCCAAAAATAAAATCAGCCCCTAAAGGGGCAAATAAACAAAATAACTAAACAAAGGGAGCCACTCCAAGAGGATACTGTGTTGGCATTTAACCACGTTTCACCTTGCCTTTCCACCTAGGTTGGACGACAGACGACAAGGTGGACAACATATTACTTGTCGGCAAGGAGTCAACATAGGAGTTGGAGAATACAATTCTAAAATGTGTTTTCGCCCTTAATTTTCTCCAACCACTTTATGGGCATTATATAAACCTTTGTAATTCAATTATTTTTTAATGAGAATTCACTTTCCATATTTGGTATCAGAGCGAGGCAGGGCAAGAGGATACTGTGTTGGCATTTAACCACGTTTCACCTTGCCTTTCCACCTAGGTTGGACGACAGACGACAAGGTGGACGACATATTACTTGTCGGCAAGGAGTCGACATAGGAGTTGGAGAATACAATTCAAAAATGTGTTTTTGCCCTTAATTTTCTCCAACCACTTTATGGGCATTATATAAACCTTTGTAATTCAATTATTTCAATTTAATGAGAATTCACTTTCCATATTTGGTATCAGAGTGAGGCAGGGAGGTCGAGGCGAGCGAGGGCCCACGAAACCCGAGGAGAGACCAGCACAGATCCAAAGGCGAGGTAGGGAGGCCCGCAGACCAGCACAGAACCCGAGGTTAGGACATATGGCAGGTGCACAACCCAGGCGAACCCAGGACATATAGCGGGCAGACCCAAGCTGACTGGACACAGGGCATAGACGTGACATGGTAGTAAGGAGAGTGACGCGTTGAGGCTGAATGGACACTAGATGCAGGCGTGACGTGGTAGCAAGGAGGAGAGTGACACATGGAGGGCAACTATTGGTTTGAGAGGTGGCAAAAGAGGGGCGGTTGATTTCCCGAAGGCAATCGAATATCAATGTGCTCGTTGAAGCTTTTAAATACTTCACTACTCTCCATCCTAGCAAATGTGGGACTAAGATCCCTTTTATTTATTTTTAATTAATTCTCGTCGTAAATGAAATAAAGCACGATTTGTGCTTTCCATGTGCTATCGACAATGGTTGCTGAGGCGGTAAGGAGGTCCTCTATTTCAGAATAGATCATGGGTTCGAGTTTCGACGACTCTAAAGTGTGTTAATTTTTTATTTATTTATGTCGAACCCCTAATACCTTAATATTGCAAAAATTAAAATTACCTTATTAAAGTTAATTAATAATTTAGTTGAAATATTAATTAAAATATATTTTTTAAAATGTTTTAATTAAATATTTTACCTTATTATCAATTAATATTTTAATAAAGTTTCTTTTTGCAACATTTTAAAGGAAGGCATAATATTGTAAAAGCCTGATAAGCTTTAAAAGTTCAAAATTTGAAAATTGTGTAAAAGCCTAAGAGGCTTAAAGGATAAAATTTCCTTGTAATAGTCTGAGAAGACTAGAAGACTTGAAAATTGTGTAAGGGGGATAATTTGCATCAAAGGGTAGACATTTTGTAATCATTCATGATACACTCTATAGGTTGTTATCAAGCCCTTTGTTCTCTTTTAGTAAGAGAAAACGCCAAATATTTTGATGAAAAAGTTCGCACTTATGGACTACATACTATATTTAGTCAATTGCAGAATGCAGTAATAGCCCATCAATGACATCCAGATTCAGGATATGAAGTAGATTCAGAAGACAACTCTTTTGGGAGTAGATTTGAGCAACACCACAGGAACCAGAAAAATTCATCAATAGTGAATCAATTGAAATCCTAGAACCAGATTCACTAGAGATAATCCTTATCAGTGACGACGAAGAACAAGTAGCAGACAACTTTGTGAATCAAGTAATAGAAGAACCTCAGCAAGAAGAACATGCCATCAGTGAAAGAGTGAATCAAGCTAGATTTGATCTAAATTTGTAACTTCTTTTTCTTTCCTTCTTTGAAAAGCAGAGTGCTTTGATTGTAATAGAGAAATAAAAGAGTGTTTCTAGTTTATTTCTAGTAGCTATGGCCTCCAATAACAATCTACCTATTCCAAAATTTAATGGGTATGATTATGAGTACTGGTCCATCAAAATGAGGACCTTACTCATAGGCAAGGGATTATGGGACATAGTAGAAGAGGGTTACACAAAACCCACAGATTGGGCTACATTAAGTGCAACAGATAAGAAAATAAAGAAAGAAGCACAAAAGAGCAACTCTTTTGCTCTTTATCATCTCCAAGCAGCATTGGAGAAAAGTAATTTTCCTAGAATTTTTGCTTGTTTAACTGCACAAGATGCATGGAAAGCTTTGAAAGATAGTTTCTAGGAAAGCGATCAAGTGAAGCAAGTGAGGCTTCAAACCCTGAAACGAGATTTTGAAAATATCAAAATGAATGAAGATGAAAAATTTGGTGACTACTGCGTCAGAGTCAAAGTAGTTGTCAATAAGATGGTAACACTTGGCGAAGAAATCAAACCGAAAATAGTAGTGAAGAAAGTGTTGAGAACACTTCTTCAAAAATGGAATCACATAGCCATAATCATTGAAGAATCAAAAGACCTTTCCACTCTAACTTTTGATGCATTAATCGGTTCGTTAATGTCTCATGAAGAGAGATTACAAGGATCTCCTTCAACAAGTTATGGAGGCGATGATAAAGCCTTCACATCCAATGAAGGTGTCGAAAGAGGACATGGAAGAGGTCAAGGCAGAGGTCAGAGAAGAGGTAGAGGTAGAAGCAGCTACAAAGGAGGAAATCCTAGCAGAGGTGGAAATCAAAATAGAGGCAAAAATAAAAATAGAGGTGGAAATCAAGGCCGAAATGGCAATCAAGGACGAGGAGGTGACAAATCCAAAAAGGCTTGTTTTAATTGTGGTAAACCAGGTCACTTTGCTCGTGACTTTTGGTCCAAATATTCTCAAGGAAGCAACAGTAAATATGGAAATTATGGTGAGGAAAATGAAACATCTAATATTTTTCTTTCTTATGGAAAATTAGAACAAAATCTGAATGATACTTGGATTTTGGATACTGGTTGCTCCAACCATATGAGTGGCAAAGAAGAACTCTTTGCTACAATGGATTCCACCTATAAATCCCGAATCAAGTTAGGGGATGACAAAGCTTTGCAAGTTGAAGGCATTGGAGCCATGGAGGTTCCAAAAAAAGAAGGCATAAAGAAGGTGAATGACATCTACTACACTCTGAAGCTCCAACATAATTTGCTAAGCGTTGGGAAAATGATGGAGAAGAATTACAAACTTTTTTTTGATGAAGGAAAATGTGTCATTTTTGATAAAAACAATTGTAATCGAGTCATCACATAGGTACCTATGACCAAAAATAGGTTATTTCCCCTTAAGTTTGGAGAACCAGGGGGTGCTCAACTTGCAAATATTGCTATTGTAAATCCAAGTGTGCTTTGGCACTTGAGATATGGTCACCTAAATTCTGCTAGCTTGAAATTGTTAATTTCTCAAGCTATGGTGACAGGACTTCCTAAAATCAATGAACACAAGGAGGTCTATGAAGGATGTGCTTTGGGAAAGCACTCCAGGTCCAAGTTTTCGAAAGGACAAGCATGGAGGGCCAACCATCCACTTCAATTAGTGCATTCGGACATTTGTGGTCCAATGCAGACAAAACACATAGGTAATAACTCCTATTTTCTCACTTTTATAGATGATTTCTCTAGGATGTGTTGGATTTATTTCTTGAAACACAAAGATGAAGCTTTTGATTGCTTCATAGATTTCAAGAACAATGTAGAGAAACAAAGTGAGTTCCATGTAAAATGTCTTAGGACAGATCGAGGAGGTGAGTACTCTTTTTTTTTTGAAATATTGTAAAGCATGTGGGATAAAAAGGCAATTCACCACTGCCTATACTCCACAACAAAATGGTGTGGCAGAAAGAAAGAACCGCACCATAGTCGAGATGGCGAGAACGATGCTTCAAACTAAGCATCTAAGTAATATGTATTGGGCTCATGCTGTTAGAACCAATGTTTACATTCTCAATAGGAGTCCTACTTCTAGTTTGGATGGGATCACTCCTTACGAGGGGTGGTATGGCAAGAAGCCAAATGTAAAACATTTCAAAGTTTTTGGTTCTTTAGCATATGCACACATTCCTTATGAAAAAAGAAAGAATCTTGATCCCAAGAGTCAAGCATGTATTTTTGTAGGATATTGTGAGTCTACCAAAGCATATAGACTCTACAATTTAAAGATGCATAAAATTGTACTTTCCAGGGATGTGATTTTTGATGAAGGGGGAGAATGGGGACATCAAAGAATTTTTGTTGATGATGAATCCCAAGATGTAAGTTCTTCACAAATACAATAAGTGTCTCCCAAGAAAAACAAAGGCACACCCCTTCCAAGCCCAAGCAGGAGTACTACTTCGAGTACATCAACAGCCACTCCAAGTCCTTCTCCACATAGATCATTAAGTTCTTTACCTATGGATATTGATTCTCCATAAAGATGAGAAAGAACATTACAACATCATCCATATTTTCAAATGTTGGATCAAAATTTCCAAAAAGAATACACTAGAAGCCAAGCTAGTGAAATGAATTCAGTTTTGCAAAAACTTGAAAATTTGCATATGTATGGGGATGATGACTCCCAAGATCCTAAGGGAGATGTAGTTAATTATGCTTTATTAACTAGTGCACAACTAGAACCATCTAGCTATGAGAAGGCATGTACTCATAATATATGGCAGGAAGCCATGAAAGAGGAGATAACCTCTATAAAAAATAATGATACTTGGGAGCTAGTAAAGCTACCCAAAGGAAAAAAATGTGTTGGATGTAAATGGGTCTACAAGACCAAATTCAATGCTGATGAAAGCATTGAAAGGCACAAGGCAAGACTTGTAGCAAAAGGTTTCACTCAGAAATATGGCATTGACTATGAGGAAACCTTTTCTCTTGTTGCTAGACAGGAAACAATCAGATCTAGTACTTTCCTTGGCTGCCCACAAAGGATGGAACATTCAGCACATGGATGTGAAAAGTGCCTTTCTCAATGGGTACTTGAATGAGGAGGTTTATGTTCAACAACCTCAAGGCTTTCAAGAACAAGGTAAGGAGGACCTTGTTTATAAACTAAAAAAACACTTTATGGCCTCAAGCAAGCACCAAGAGCATGGTACTCTCACATTGATGGCTATTTTAAGGAGTATGGATTCACTCGAAGCAAAAGTGAACCTACTCTCTACTACCTAAAGTAAGGAACATACATTCTCATAGTTTGTTTATATGTGGATGATCTCATATTTATGGGTAGTAATAATAAGATGAATATGGAGTTCAAACACTCCATGATGAAACAATTTGAGATGAAAGATCTGGGCTTAATGCATTACTTCCTAGGCATGGAAGTTCATCAATAAAATAGAGGGATCTTCATATGTCAACACAAGTATGCTCGTGATATGATCAAGAAATTTGCCATGGAGTAGTGCAAATCAGTTGCAAATCCAACAGGACATGGGATCCAATTGAGCAAGGATGATGGAGCACCAAAGGTTGACATGACCACTTATAGGAGCATGGTTGGGAGTTTGATGTTTCTCACCAACACAAGACCTGATATATAATATGTTGTTTCTCTTGTTTCAAGGTTTATGGCTAATCCATCCGAGTTGCATCTAAAAGCAACTAAAAGAATTCTAAGATATGTAAAAGGTACATTGGATTTTGGAATCCATTACCACAAATGTAATTATGTCAAGTTAGTTGGCTTCAGTGATAGTGATTGGGGCAAAAATATAGATGATAGGAAATCTACATCAGGGAACTATTTTAGCCTAGGGTCAGGACTAATTACATGGAGTTCCAAGAAGTAGATTGTTGTAGCATTGTCATATACTGAGGCTGAGTATACAACCATCACATATGCTAGTACTCAAGCTCTATGGTTGAGAAAAGTCCTTGAAGAGATTGGAGAAAGAAAAAGTGGTCCTACCAGATTATATTGTGATAACATGAGTGCCATTCAGTTGGCATATAATCCAATCCACCATAGAATATCAAAACATTTTGATATGAAGTATCACTTCATCTAAGATATGGTGGAGCACCAGATTGTTGAGCTTAAACATTGCAGCACTTTGGACAACATTGCAGACATCTTCACCAAAGGCATGGCTAAAGCTCAATATATAAAGCTGAGAGATTGCATAGTCAGTCCTCTCAACTTTAATGGGGAGAATGTTGGCATTTAACCACGTTTCACCCCACCTTTCCACCCAGGTTGGACAAAAGACGACAAGGTGGATGACATATTACTTGTCGGCAAGGAGTCAGCATAGGAGTTGGAGAATAAAATTCAAAAATATGTTTTTGCCCTTAATTTTCTCCAACCACTTTATGGGTATTATATAAACCTTTGTAATTTGATTATTTTTTAATAAGAATTCACTTTCCATATACTGAGCCCTATTGTGGGCATTGACAAAACAACATGATACTGGATAATGTCACCTCTTCAACTTGCTATGTCGAGGCCTCAAAGAGACAAAGGGAAATTAAGGCAGAGGGAGGTTAGGTGAAGCCAAATTGATAGTGCACAGAGCCTCGCGCCAGTACTTGACAAGATTTATCAAATGTGCTAACTCATGAGTCAACTTGGAAGCCTGCAAATGGAGTTGATCAGTAACAACAGAAAATACCGTAATATTTTTATGCAAGGAAAACTGACTAGAAATTGGATCTCCAAAAATAGACAACAACATTCCTAGCTTTCCAAAGTTAAAAAAAAATAATAGCATGAAAGAAATTCCACAGAGAAACAATATAGGCAGGCCAACAACTGCTATCTCCAAAAAAGATCATTTGCCATATGAAAAATTTAGGATGAAAGAGCTTGAACAAAGAATTAATCCAGGACCAAGTAAACTAAACACAAGGGCAGAACCAAAATAGATTTTTGAAAGTCTCAAATGACCACAATCTGGAAACTTAGGATTAGGAAGACCAACCCTACTAAGTCTCTCTCTCATAGGAAGCCCTTGATAAAAAATAAAGAAAAAAGGTAATCTTAGGTTCAAGGTTAGACTGCTAGATATGGTTCAGACGAGCAATCCAAGTATAGGAGGTAGAGTGAGTCTGCCATCTCTCATTAAGGTTATCAACACTAAGGAAAATAGGACTAAGAAGTTGATAAAGCAAGGAAGAAGAGTAGTTCTTGAAAGAAGTATCTACATTCCAGTGCCAATCCCTCCACCATGCACTTGGGGGTTGAAGGTCGAGCTTATGAAGCATGACATCAGGTATGAGCTCTTGAATCTTAAGAATAGAAGGAAGATTTGAATTCTAAATATTAAATTTTCATTTGAGATCAGGCCAAGGAATCCAATCTCGAGAGTGCACTAAATCATTAATATAGCAGATGCCCTTGCAAAACAACCTCAAAGCTTTAATCCCTAGCATATTAGTAAGAAGAATTGAAGAATTGGATAGAATAGGAGACCACCGGATATTTTGAGAATTGAATGAAATACCATTACTAAAACCATCACCAATACAATGAAGATGAGGTTTCATCGCCTTAAAAGCTCACCAAATACTTTTAACAATAAAGGAACCCTGAATCTTAATTGGAGCAGAAGTAATGATGAGAGTATGAAGGCCAATATTAGCCCAAGCTTTACGCCCATAAGGTAGCCTTGAATATTTTGGACATTTTGAGTCAAAGTTGTCATTGATGTCAAGGAACGAAGTGGTCATTGATGTCAAGGAATAAGCTACCATTGATGTCAAAAGATCAAAAGGAACAATGCAAAGGTTAATGGCAAAAGAGCTTCATAATATTTTTAAAATTATGTGGAAGCATAAGTAGAAGGGTTTTTTATTAAAATCCATGATGGCAAAATAAATGGTCTTTTATTTAAAACCAATTGGATAGAACTATGAGAGCTAAATAAATTATATTTAATTATAATTTCATTATAAATTTATTTGTAAGTTAATTTAATTAACCTATGGTTATTAAATTAATTATAAGTTAATTATAATAATGTTATTATTAATTAAATTATAATTACCCTAAGGTTAGGGTTGCAAGGCAATTAAATTTGCACCGACGTTCAAGTTTAAAAGTGGCAAATGATATATAAAATATATGCCTTAGTGGCATTTGAATTATCCTTCGTTCAAACAAGAGAAAGAGGCAAGCATGTGTTGAAGAGAATTTGTGTGAGGAAGAAGACAAGGTTCTTGTCTTAGGCACCAGCAAAAGGGGATAAGATCGTCGAGGGCTAAAATCCCATATCCACCTAGGCAGCATGGCCTAGTGGCAAGTGGTCGAGGGCTAAGGCGTTTGGACGTGGAGTGACCCGCGATCTATTCATGGTAGCAGCATTTTGGTGTGTTGTGTTTGAAGCGTCGAAGGAAGCAACACATGATTTTTTTGTTTAGGTGCAAAAGGGGAGGAATATAGAGCATGTGGTGCTCTTTTCTCCCTAAACGAGTGCCTAGCACACGCGGCAACCAAGACCATGGCTAGGACGCACGAGGAGGCGACGTCAAGGGTTCGAGTCTCACCAAGGTGGAGGTAATAAATTTTTGTTATATTTTATAATGCCCAAGGTTTGACATAAGATTCTAGGGAGTTTTAAGGGGTAAATAAAAGGTGTTTTATTTGGTCATTATTTTGAGTAATTGGAGAAATAAGGGGTAAACTATTGGTGATAATAGTTTCTCAAAAAATGATAAATATGAAGTCCTATTTATGATTGAAGAAAAAGAGGTCAAGAAAAGGTCACCAATAATTCTCAAGTGTTTTAGGTGTGGTAACTTTGGACATCTTGAAGATAGTTGTACAAGGAATGGTTATAGTTTCAGTGATGATGAACATGAGAATACACTTGAAGGATCGGAAGAGAATATTCTAAATGCACTAGAAGAAGAAGAAGGTGATCCTACAAAAGACAAGTCAAAATAAAATAAATATGTAGACAAAGGCAAACAAATAGAGGAAAAATTAGATAAAGAAGGATATGATCTCACGGGAGAACTTATTTATGCCCTTGACAAAATAAAGAAGGTAAGAAAGCAAAAATCTAAACTTGAGTTTCAATTTCAAGAATGTGATGAAGAGAAAATAATGCTTATAGAGGATCTAGACAAATAAGCTAATACAAATAAGTTCAAGGATAAGTTAGAAGTAAAGGTCTTAGAATGTGAAAGGTTAGAACAAGAAGTAGCCCTACTAAGGGAAGATTTAGAAAATTCTGAGAGTAAGCTACAAAATTTTGGAAAGATCTCAAATATTGTGGATAAGATGATCAAGGTACAAAGAAGATCAACAAACAAAATAGGTCTTGGTTTTGAACAGACTCAAAAGAAATAAGAAGAGAAGTCAACCTAAAGTTTTGAAGGAGAAGAAAATTCAGAATAAGACAGTGTAAGAGAAAGTGAGACATCTGAGGATGAGTTGGACAACATAAAGTTCAACAAGGATAGGAAAAATGCACAAAGAAAACAAATGGAACATCAATTAGAATAGGTTAAAAGAGACTAAGAGACTAATGAGGTCAAGACAAAAAAACTTCAATGGAATATGTTTTTCATGTCACAGGTTTGGGCACATGGCTTCACAGTGCAGGACACATGAAAGATAGGAAAATGGGAATTTTGGAAACAGGTAACTTTTCCATGGGTATTGCTACTCATGTAATCAGTTTGGTCACAAGGCAATGGATTGCAGGGTTCATGACAGAAAAGGATATGGCTTCACTAGGAGAAATCCTAAGATATTTACACCTCTAAGGAATAATAACATTAAGTGTTATAAGTACAATAATGATGGACATACAACAAAGTGGTGTAGAGCATACATTCTAGAATCAAGCATGCACAGGAACAGGAACAGTAGGAATATGGACATGAACATGAACAAGAACAGGAACAGGAACAGGAATAGGAACAGGAACAGGAACAAGAATGTGGATATGGATATAACCAAGAACAAGAATGTGGACATGGACCGAAATAGGATTAGGAACAGTCAAAGGAATCAGAAGGATCAGATGAAAAAAAAGAGGATAAAGATAAAAACCAGTGCTTGGTGGGAGTAGAAATACTCCCACCCCAGAATTAACCACCTCAAGAGGAGGTGGGGGAGGGGCTAAGCTAAGAAACTCATTCTTAGCCCCGAGACCCAAAGCTAACCCTTTGCCATTGATGTCAAAGGGGGAGAGATTTGAGTAAGGGGAAGAGTTTTGGTATTTGAGTAAAGAGGAGAGATTTGAAAAGAGCATTGAGCCAGGGGGAGAAATGTCCCAGAGGAGCAGAACAAAGAAAAGGTTAAGTTTTTGGTAAAAAGAATTTGGGTTGCCATCAATGACAAATGGGGAGATTGTTGGACATTTTGAGCCAAAGTTGTCATTGATGTCAAGGAACGAAGTGGTCATTGATTCAAAGAATAAGCTACCATTGATGTCAAAAGATCAAAAGGAACAATGCAAAGGTTAATGGCAAAAGATCTTCATAATATTTTTAATATTATGTGGAAGCATAAGTAGAAGGGTTTTTTATTAAAACCCATGATGGCAAAATAAATGGTCTTTTATTTAAAACCAATTGCATAGACCTTGGGAGTTAAATAAATTATATTTAATTATAATTTCCTTATATATTAATTTGTAAGTTAATTTAATTAACCTATGGTTATTAAATCAATTATAAGTTAATTATAATAATGTTATTATTAATTAAATTATAATTACCCTAAGGTTAGGGTTGCAAGGCAATTAAATTTGTGTTGACGTTCAAGTTTAAAGGTGGCAAATGATATATAAACTATATGCCTTAGTGGCATTCAAATTATCCTTCGTTCGAACAAGAGAAAGAGGCAAGTGTGTGTTGAAGAGAATTAGTGCGAGGAAGAAGACAAGGTTCTTGTCTTAGGTACCAGCGAAAGGGGATAAGCTCATCGAGGGCTAAAATCCCATATCCACCTAGGTAGCATGGCCTAGTGGCAAGTGGTCGAGGGCTAAGGCGTTTGGACGCGGAGTGACCTACAATTGATTTGCGACAGCAGCATTTTGGTGTGTTGTGTTTGAAGCTTCGAAGGAAGCGATGCGTGATTTTTGGCTTAGGCACAAAAGGGGAGGAATATAGAGCACGTGGTGCTCTTTTCTCCCTAAACGAGTGCCTAGCGCATGCGGTAGCCAAGACCACGGCTAGGATGCACGGGGAGGCGACATCAAGGGTTCGAGTCTCACCAAGGTGGAGGTAATAAATTTTTGTTATATTTTATAATGCCTAAGGTTTGACATAAGATTCTAGGGAGTTAGAAGGGTTAAATAAAAGGTATTTTATTTGGTCATTATTTTGAGTAATTTGAGAAATAAGTGGATTAAAGTGTTGGTTATATTTTGAGAGGATTTCTTACCATTGAGTTATTTTGAAAAGGTGATTGTATTGACATTATTTTTGATGTTGGATATTTTAATTGGGAGATTATAAGGTGTATTTGGTCAATTATTTTTGTATATGTTGATGAATGCTTTCTTTAAGATGGAGTTACAAGGTGTATGTATGTTTTGATATTTGCATTGTACCTTTGAGAGAGTTTATCATCTTATAACTTCTTTGAGCTTGGCAAAGATGTGTTTGTGGTTGTGGCAGATTTTTGAGATTCCTTCATCATCAAGAAAAAGGTATGGGCACATTCTTCCATAATTGAGTTGATTGGTTGATTTTTTGGAAAACAAGTTTGGAGTGAAAATGACTTAATTAGGTTTCCTTATTAAGTGTGTTGAGTTAATGCTTCAAGGTTTTCTGGAATAAAGAGTTGTTAAAACCTTGTTTGATAAGCATTGTTGTTGAAGTGATTAAGTTGAGTGAAGAACTTGAACTAGGGTTTGCAAAGATCATGAATATCATTGTTATGTGAGATTGGTTTATAAGCATTGTTGTTGAAGTGAATGGTTGAGTGAAGAACTTGAACTAGGGTTTGAAAAAAACATATCATTGTTATGTGAAATTGGTTGATAAACATTGTTGGAAACATTTTGAGTGAGCATTCATATTCTTGGACTAGGGTTTGTAAGCAAGTATTGTTTCATTGAGTGATTGGTTGAGTAGAGTTGGTTGAGCCTAGTCAAGTGGATGCGTGAAGTGATTGTTCAAGTTCTATTAAACAAACTATTCTATATTCTGAATTGATTTGAGAAAGTGATTGAGCATTGAGGTGAATGTGAAGCATATTGAGTCTCTAACAATTCTTTGTATGTTTCTGAAAGAGTGATTGAAAGTGATTGAGAATTGTGATGAGTATAGAGCATATTGAGTCTCTAACAATTCTCTTTATGTTTCTATGAGATTGGAAAAGTTCTAGTGTGGAATTTTTGAGCATATTTGAGGCAAGTCTTTGAGAATACTTGTGGACAGATTTGGGTAAGCTTTTGTGGAAACTTACAATACAGATTGAGAGAAGATTTGGATAACTTCTTGTGAGGACTTATTGAGCAGATTTGGACAAGTTCAAGAGAGGACTTGTGGATAAATTAGTGTGACTTTTATGAAAGCTTGCAAGGTAGATTTGAGACAAGTCTTTGAGAAGACTTGAGAGCAGAATTGATTGATTTGTTCAAACCTTGAGTTAAGGTTTGGGGCAGATCCAACAAAGTTGATTTGAGATTGAGTCAAGCTTTGAGTTAAGGCTTGAGGATGAAGATTGAGGAAAGATTTATTCTAGATCGAAGGACTATGTTTAGTATAGATTAGAGGACAGAGTTTGGTGCAGATTTGAGGACAAGTTTGTGCCAGACCAGAGATAGATATTAAGCAAATTTGTGCTAGATCGAAGGACTATATTTAGTACAGATTTAAGATAGATGTTTGGAGGTGATAGAGTATAGAGGATGAAAATATCTAGTGGATAGAGATCCATTAGCCAGGGCAGTGAAGATAGGTCTTTTGAGTGGGGATACGAGTCTTCAATGGATAGAGATCCATTAGCCAATATAGTGGAGGCAACAATTCTTCTGGAAGATCACCAGCCATAACAAGAGGAGAAAGGAGTTCTCCTGTGGATAGAGATCCACAAACTTGATCAAGGGGATTGGTGTCTCCTTTGGACAAAGGTCCATAAACATTGTAATAGGGAAATGATTCCCAAGAGATTGATTGAGAAAGTTTTAGTAATTTTTTTTCTCCGCGAAGTAACCCACATTGGGTGAACCACGTAAATTTGGTGTCTCTATTGTGTGTGGTAATTTGTGCATTGCTTTGATTACTGCTATTGATATTATTATCTATACATTGCATAATATTTATTGGGAAAGAAAAGTAAAAAGTGATCTTATATTGTTCACCCCCCTCTCAATATAAGCTTGTGTTCTTCAATTGGTATCAGAGAGGGTTCCTTTGGAAGAGTTTAACAACTTGAAGGAAAAGCTCACAAGAACACAATGGATTCTAAGAATGGATCATTAGATAATTCAACACCAGTATTTGATGGAAGTGATTATATATATTGGAGTATGAGAATGAAGATTTACCTGATGACACTTGGCAATGAAATTTGGGAAGCATTTGAAAATGGATACGACCCCTTAGTTGATCCACCTACAAATAAGGAAGGTAAGCTTCTACAACATTACAATTCAAAAGCAATGAATGCAATTTTGAGAGGTTTGCATAGAATGAAGTCCTTAAAAGTTATGCATTGTCAAGATGCAAAAGGAATGTGGGATAAGTTGCAAAGTATATATGAAGGAGATAAAGGTGTTAAGAAAGCAAAGATACGAAATCTCAAAGGACAACTTGAAGAGTTAAGAATGAAGGATGAGGAAAATATTAGTACTTATCTACTTCGAGTTGATGAGGTTGTTAATGCTATGCAAGGACTTGGACTTAAGGTTGAAGAATCATATGTTTATGATAAGATCTCCTCCAAAAATAAATAGTGAAAAAATTTCTGCTATAGAAGAATCAAAGGATGGTGATTATTTGACAAGAGATATGTTGCTTGGTATTCTTACAACTTTTGAGTTAAGAATAAAAGAACCTAATCCCCAAAATTAAGCAACCTTCAAAGCAATCAAGAAGACAAAGGGTAAGAAGTCAGAATCAAGCAATGAGTCATCCAGTGATGAAGAAACAAATTATGGTAGAAGGAATAAGGATTCAAGAAAATTTAAATATACAAAATCTGTTAAATGTTTCAATTGTGGAAAGTATGGTCACTATGCAACTGATTTTTTAGAAGCTAAAAATAATAATGATGAAGCAAAGGATCATAGGAGCAGGGAATCAGAAAGATATCGACACCAAAAGAAAAGCAAGGATGGATAAAGCAGACAAGGAAATAAGTTCTTTCAAAGGCAAAAGAGGAGGTACTATGCAGATAAAGCAAGTAAGTACTCAAGTGATAGTGATAATAGTTTCTAATAAAATGATAAAGATGAAGTCCTATTTATGATTGAAGAAAAAGAGGTCAAGAAAAGGTCACCAATAATTCTAAGTATTTTAGATGTGGTAACTTTGGACATCTTGATAATAGTTGAGCAAGATGCAGAAAAAGTATTGTCATTGTTGTCAACACAGTCAGACAGATCGGTTGATGCAGTGGACAGGAGTTAAGAGATTCTTCAGAATATGTATAGTGATTATCCAAAAGATAGAAGTGGCCCATATGCAAAAAATCAAAAGAAAATCACAAGGAAGAAAACTGTCGCGATATCGCGACATGTTGAAAGAAAGAAAACTGTCGCGATATCGCGACATGTTGAGAAGAAAGAAAAATTGTCACGATATCGCGACATATTGAGGAGAGAGAAAAATTGTCGCGATATCGCGACACGTTTGAAGAGAAAGCGCAAGAAAGAAAAACTGTCGCGATATCGCGACATATTGAGGAGAGAGAAAAACTATCGCGATATCGCGACATGTTTGAAGAGAAAGCGCAAGAAAGAAAAACTATCGCGATATCGCGACATGTTGAGGAGAGAAGAAAACTATCGCGATATCGCGACATGTTTGAAGAGAAAGCGCAAGAAAGAAAAAGTGTCACGATTTCGCGACATGTTGGAGGAGAGAGAAAAAGATGTCACGATTTCGCGACATGTTGGAAGAGAACAAGAAGAGAGAAAAAGATGTCGCAGATTTCGTGACATGTATTTGCGAAGAGAAAGAGGAGAGAGAAAAAGGTGTCACGATTTCGTGACATGTTTCATTTTTGGTCCAAAGCGAAGAGAAAGAGGAGAGAGAAAAAGGTGTCGCGATTTCGTGACATGTTTCATTTTCATGGTCCAAAGCGAAGAAAGGTTGTACGGATGAAAAAGTGTCACGATTTTGTGACATATTGCAAGGAAGGTTGTACGGATGAAAAAGTGTCGCGATTTCGTGACATATTGCAAGGAAGGTTGTACGAATGAAAAAGTGTCACGATTTCGTGACATGTTGCAGGAGAGAGAGTCCGAAAGAAAAAGTGTCACGATTTCGTGACATGTTGCAGGAGAAAGAGTCTAAGGAGAAAAAGTGTCACGATATCGCGACATGTCGGGTTTTCGTGACCCGAAGGCAAGAGAGAGAGTCCAGGAGAAAAAGTGTCACGATATCGCGACATGTCGCATTTTCGTGACTTAAGGAGGAGAGAGAAAGTAAGAAGGCAGAAGTGTCACGATATCGCGACAAAAGTAAAGAAGAAGAGTACGGAGGCGAAAGTGTCACGATATCGCGACATGTGTTTTCACGGGTGCAAAGCCGAGAAGAGGACAAAGAGGTAGAAGTGTCACGATTTCGCGACAGGTCACTTTGGCACGAGCAAAGAAGAGAACCCAACCGAAATAAGATATGTGACAGTTAACTGGAGTTATACGGTAGTTACAGGTGCAGTTGGAGAAGAAATTCATGCAGATAAAATAAGAAGAGTTAACTGAAGTCAGTACATCAGTTATAGGTGCAGTTACAGTGAAAACGCATGCATGCATAGAAAAGAAAGTGAACAGTCTCTAAGGAGAATACAAACAGTCATGACCAAGAAGACGAACAATCATGGTAAAGGTATATGTGTCAATTCGTTGCATGTAACGTAATGCCTACTCTATATATACAAAAGGAGTTACATATAAAAGGCATTACAATTGACAAGTGGCAGATGAGAATATGAAAGTAAGTTACAATTGACAAGTGGCGTATGAGAAATGAAAGAAGGCGTTATAACTAGGAGTTACAAAGATGAAAGGATGGTTATAAAAGGAGGTCTGTGGAGAGGATTACGTGCTGCTGAAATGAGAGAAAAAGTGCTGCAAGAAGAGGGTTGAAAGAGAGCCGCAAGAGTGTATTCAGCAGAGCAGTAAGAGCCATAAAAGAGCAGTAAGCAGAGCTTTAAGAGCATGTGTGTTTTGGTGAATAGAGAGAGAGGTTGGGTTAGCAATAGACCAGTCAGGGTCTTGTATAAGTGAAGGCATTTTTATGTCAATCTTATAGTTTCAAAAGTGCAGTCCAAGTTGGTGCTTGGAATTAGGGGTTGGTGCTCCTTTCTGTTGGTGTAGATAAACCAGGGGTTGGTGCTCCTTCCAGTTGGTGCTGGTAAAGTGATTGTAAAATTGATATTTTGCAAAGGCTAGATTTGGACGTGAATCCAAGCAGTCATTTTTGAGGAGTAGCCAAATTGGTGAACCTCGTTACATCGTGTGTTGTGGAATGCTCTCTTGTTATACTTGCTTTATCTGAGTTTTAAATATTCATTGTTTCATTATTAAGAGTTGAAGATTTGAAGTTTATAATAGCTACACTGATTCACCCCCTCTCAGTGTCATTGTGAGACTAACAATTGGTATCAAGCCAAGTTCCTGAACAAGCTTAATCAGCTAAGGTGATCTTGGAAGTGAGACAATGGCAGGTGGTGAAGGATTCTCATCAAACAAAGCACCATTGTTTGATGGAACTAACTACGCATTCTGGAGACTCAGGATGCAGACATATTTGTGTTCTCTGGGATACGACATTTGGGAATCAGTAGATAGTGGATACACCGTACCCACCACTCCTCCAACCGATGCTGTCGGTAAGAAACTGTTTGAGAATAATTCTAAAGCAAAGAATGCTATCATGTGCGGTTTGGTGGACAACGAACTGATAAATATTATGAGTTGTAAAATGGCAAAAGATATGTGGGACAAACTAAAGAGCATTCATGAAGGAGACGACAAGATCAAGGAGGCCAAGTTACAAACGCATCGAGCTCAGTTTGAAGCATTAAAGATGAATGAGGATGAGAACATAGAGGCATACATGCTGAGAGTGAATGGAATCATTAATGCAATTAGAGGACTCGACGAGGACATGGAAGATGTTGTCGTCGTAAAAAAGGTACTAAGATCTCTTACCCAAAGATTTGATTCCAAAGTTTCTGCAATAGAAGAAGCTAAAGATCTTAATACTTTTAGTATGGATGAGATGCATGGTTCCTTGACTGCATATGAGATGAGAATAGGAAAAACTAAACCCACAGACAGAGAAGCTGCTTTTAAAGCACATAAAAATATAAAAGCAAAACAAGAATCCGAGGAAGAAGAGACATCAGATGAAACAGAAGCAAACTTTGTTCGGAAACTAATCAGGGGAAAAGGAAAATACAGAGGAAAGCTACCATTTAAGTGTTTCAACTATGGAGGCATTGGGCACTTTGCAGCTAAATGTCCTCTTAATGAGAAAAGCAAAAGTGATGAAGGTTCACACCAAGAAAGAGGTGACTGGAAGAAGAAACAAAATTTTAGAAAAGGAAACTTCAAGAAGAAAAGTTTCATATCCAAGAATGTCAGTCCTTCAGAAGACAGCTCTGGTGAGGATTCTAAAGAAGAAAAAGGTGAAGCTCTTTTCATGGCATTCGAAGAAGAAAAATCAAAAGAAAAATAGGAAGGTGATGAAAAATTTGAGGCTGAGGCTGAAGTAGATCTGGAAGGTGAGTTGGTCGCTGCACTTCAAGAGCTGAGTATAGAAAGGAAAAAGAATAAGAAAACTTCAAGAAAGCTTGAGGATGCCAATGAAATCATAACCAGCTTGAAAGTACAGATAGACAAATTTAAGAAAATATCTGAAGATATCGAAGTTCAATTAACCGTGAAAATAGATGAGTGCAACAAGCTAGAAGAAGAGATTGTTGGTTTAAGGATGCAGCTAGAAGAGATGAATCAAAAAATGACTTGCTATCACAAACTTGAAGGAAGTTCTGTGAAGCTGGATAAGATTATAAATAACCAAAGGCCTACAGGCATCAAATTTGGGTTAGGCTTCATCGAAGCAGAATCATCGAATGGATCAAAGGCCATAACTATAGAACCCATAAAGAATGAAGACAAGATCAGGGTTGATCAAGAAAAAATGAAACATTCTAAAGAAAGCAATAATGCCAGGCACGAGAAGAGTATTGACAGTGATGGATTCACCAAAGTCACTCATCAAAGGAGAAGAAGATTTATGGCGCCTACTACAAAATGGCAAAGACCATCACCCAGGTTCACTCATTCCTTTTCTGGTTATTGTTTTAAATGCAATGGTTATGGACATAAGATTTCTGAATGCAAGTACAAAGTAGCACAAAGGAACTTTTCCAATAGAAATGTTTTTTCACCATTGATGGATTATGCAGTAGAATGTTATAACTGTCATAATTTTGGGCACATTGCAAGAAATTGTCGAAGCACATTTGCAGCAAATAAACATCAGGGAAGAAAATTTCAACCAAATGGTTGGAAACAAAATAGAAAATTTCTCAAAAAATAGGTACAGGCCACTGACAAAGAAAAGTCAAAACAAGTGACCAAACCTGCAATCAAACCAGAGTGGAAACAAAAGGAGCAACCCAAGGAAGAAAAGGAATCCTTGATTGTACAGACAACATTTAAAGCACAGAACAAATCTGCACCATGGATACTGGATAGTGGATGCTCCAGTCATATGACAGGGGATAAACAAAAATTTGAAAAGTTACAGAAATATGAAGGTGGTTCTGTAAAATTTGGAAATAATGATGGAGCTAAGATAGTTGGCAAAGGATCAATTAAGATCAGTGATGGAAAAATCAAGTCGAAAGAAGTCCTGTTTGTGATTGGTCTGAAGCATAACTTATTAAGCGTAAGCCAGATTTGTGACAGAGGTCATGAAGTAATTTTCAAGAAGCAGGGTTGTGAAGTCAGAACAACAAATTGTGGAAAGTTGATAGCAACTGGATCAAGGACATCTAGAAACCTGTATACTCTCTCAGAGACTTCAGAAAGAGCATGCTTGATTGGACAGGCAGAAGAAAATTGGTTGTGGCACAAGAGGCTCGGTCATATTAGCTTTGACAATCTAATAAAGATCAGCTCAAAAAGGGTAGTGAGAGATATTCCCACCATTGGTAAACCTTTAAATAGCATTTGTGCTTCATGCCAAAAGGGGAAGCAAACTAGAGCCACATTTAAAACAAAAGAATACTTCACAAGCAAACCTTTAGAACTAATACATACTGATTTATGTGGACCCATGAGAACACAAAGCATAAATGGTGACAAATACTTTATGTTGTGCATAGATGACTATTCCAGGATGACATGGGTACTATTTTTGAAGCTTAAATCAGATGCCTTTGAAATGTTCAAGATTTTCAAAAAACAAGTTGAGAATCAAACAGGAAAAAGAATTAAATGCTTAAGATCAGATAGAGGAGGAGAGTTCATTTCAGAAGAGTTTGCAGAGTACTGTGAAGAACATGGGATTAGGAGACAGTTTTCAGTAGCAAGGACACCTCAACAGAATGGAGTGGTAGAAAGAAAGAACAGGACAGTGCAGGAAATGGCACGGACTATGCTGACTGAGAGCAAAATAGCAGACAAATTTTGGAAAGAGGCAGTCCACACTACGGTTTACATCCAAAATAGGTGCATGTTGAGGACGCATGAAAGCAAAACTCCGTATGAACTGTGGTTCGGTAAAAAGGCAACAACAAGATACTTTAAAGTTTTTGGAAGCAAGTGTTATATCAAAAGAACTGAAGATAATCTTGGAAAATTTGAAGATAGAGTTGATGAAGGTATTTTCCTAGGCTATTCAACAAAAAGCAAAGCCTACACTTGCTACAACAAGAGGCTAAAGAAAATTGTGGAGAGTGTCGATGTTAAAGTTGATGAAGGTAGGGAACAAGAAAGAAGCTATAAAGAAAACTACCCAATATATGAAGAAGTTATTGAAGGAGATGATGAAAAGGAAACCGAAAAGAAATAGAAAACTGACTCAGATGAGTTAAGTAGTGATTCAGAAGAGGAAGAAAACAAGAAATTCAAAACAGGCAGCTGGCAGAAAAATCATCCTACAGAGCAAATAATTGGAGATCCCACAGTTGGTGTTCAGACAAGGAGAAGAGTAGTAAGTAACTACTCTCTATTATCCAGCATTGAGCCCAAAAATATTGCTGAAGCAAGCAAAGATGAAAGTTGGATGACGGCTATAAATGAAGAATTAGATCAGATCGAGAAAAACAAAACTTGGGAGTTAGTACCAAGACCTGCAAATAAAAATATAATCGGTACTAAATGGATTTTTCGAAACAAATTGAATGAAGATGGACAAGTAGTAAGGAATAAAGCAAGATTGGTCTGTAAAGGCTATGCACAAGTTGAAGGCATTGACTTTGAGGAAACCTTTGCACCTGTGGCTAGACTAGAGGCAATCAGAATGTTTCTGGCTTTAGAAGTTCACAAGAATTTCAAAGTTTATCAAATGGACGTGAAATCAGCATTTCTGAATGGAAAACTTGAAGAAGAGGTCTATATTGAGCAGCCTGATGGTTTCCAACTTGGTGATAATCCCAACTTCATCTGCAAGTTGAAGAAAGCATTGTATGGCTTGAAACAGGCACCCAGAGCATGGTATGCAAGGCTAGACAACTATCTTACTCAACAAGGGTTCAAAAAGGGTATGGTAGATAGCAATTTGTATGTCAAAAAGGAAGATGGCCATCTCATTGTCCTTGTTGTATATGTAGATGATATCATCTTTGGCAGCAACAATGATAAGTCGTGTAAGGATTTAGCAAAGCAGATGCAAAAAGAATTTGAAATGTCCATGATTGGTGAACTTTCGTATTTTCTCGGACTGCAAGTTAATCAAAATGAGAAGGGCATATTTATTTCTCAAGTTAAATATGTGAAAGAAATGCTAAAGAAGTTCACAATGGAGGATTGTAAGCCTGTTAGCACTCCCATGATGACAAGTTGCAAGTTGAGCAAGGATGACAAATCTCCCGAAGTTGATCAAACCATGTACAGATCTATGATTGGGAGCCTCCTGTATTTGACAGCTACCAGACCAGATATCTTGCAGGCAGTGTGCATGGTAGCACGATTTCAAGCGAATCCCAAGGAGACTCATGTGACAGCAGTGAAGAGGATTCTTCGATATCTGAAGGGTACTATGGAGTATGGGTTATGGTATCCGAAAGGAAAGGACTTCACCCTTATTGCGTATTCAGATGCAGATTGGGCAGGATGTGTCGATGACAGAAAGAGTACCAGTGGAGGGGCATTTTATCTTGGAGACAGGTTGGTTGCATGGCACAGTAAGAAACAAGAGTCAGTTTCTTTATCTACAGCAGAGGCAGAATATATTGCAGCAACTACGTGTTGTACGCAAGTTTTATGGATGAAACAAACCTTGAAAGATCTTGGCATTAACTTCAGTGAGCCAATTTCAGTTAAGTGTGATAACACCAGTGCCATAAATATCTCAAAGAATCCAGTTATGCATTCTCGCACAAAACATATTGCTATCCGATATCACTTTCTGAAGGAGAAAGTTGCGGAAGAAGAGGTAAAGTTGGATTTTGTCCCAACTACAGAGCAAGTAGCGGATATCTTCACAAAACCGCTGCCCAAAGAAACTTTTGAGTACCTTCGCAATAAATTGGGAGTGGTCATGCTTCCCAAGTACTGACTAGCTATCGGGATCACATTCTCGTGGGGAGCATTTATATATTTGATTATCTTTTTGCTCATATTTGTAATTTTTGCTAACTGTCATAACGTGTGCCTGAGAATGATGTGCATGGACTCAGGGGGAGTCTGCAGCAGCCCTTTGGTATTATTGTCAAAGGGGGAGAAGAATTACAGGAAATTGCATGTGTGTTGCCAACAATTCCAAAGGGGGAGATTGTTGAGCAAGATGCAGAAAAAGTATTGTCATTGTTGTCAACACAGTCAGACAGATCGGTTGATGAAGTGGACAGGAGTTAAGAGATTCTTCAGAATATGTATAGTGATTATCCAAAAGATAGAAGTGGCCCATATGCAAAAAATCAAAAGAAAATCACAAGGAAGAAAACTGTCGCGATATCGCGACATGTTGAAAGAAAGAAAAACTGTCGCGATATCGCGACATGTTGAGGAGAGAGAAAAATTGTCGCGATATCGTGACATGTTGAGGAGAGAGAAAAACTGTCGCGATATCGTGACACGTTTGAAGAGAAAGCGCAAGAAAGAAAAATTGTCGCGATATCGCGACATATTGAGGAGAGAGAAAAACTGTCGCGATATCGTGACATGTTTGAAGAGAAAGCGCAAGAAAGAAAAATTGTCGCGATTTCGTGACATGTTGAGGAGAGAGAAAAAGTATCACGATTTCGTGACATGTTGGAAGAGAAAGCGAAGTAAGAAAAAGTGTCAGGATTTCGTGACATGTTAAGAGAGAGAGAGAAAAGATGTCACGATTTCGTGACATGTTTTTTCGAAGAGAAAAAGAAAGAGAAAAAGGTGTCACGATTTCACGACATTATTTGCAAGAGAAAGAGGAGAGAGAAAAAGGTGTCACGATTTCGTGACATGTTTCATTTTCGCGGTCCAAAGCGAAGAGAAAGAGGAGAGAGAAAAAGTGTCACGATTTCGTGACATGTTTCATTTTTGCGGTCCAAAGCGAAGAAAGGTTGTACGGATGAAAAAGTGTCACGATTTTGTGACATATTGCAAGGAAGGTTGTACGGACAAAAAAGTGTCACGATTTCGTGACATATTGCAAGGAAGGTTGTACGGATGAAAAAGTGTCACGATTTCGTGACATGTTGTAGGAGAGAGAGTCCGAAAGAAAAAGTGTCATGATTTCATGACATGTTGCAGGAGAAAGAGTCTGAGAGAAAAAGTGTCGCGATATCGCGACATGTCGGGTTTTCGTGACCCGAAGGCAAGAGAGAGAGTCCAGGAGAAAAAGTGTCACGATATCGCGACATGTCGCATTTTTGCGACTTAAGGAGGAGAGAGAAAGTAAGAAGGCAGAAGTGTCGCGATATCACGACAAAAGTAAAGAAGAAGAGTACGGAGGTGAAAGTGTCACGATATCGTGACATGTGTTTTCGTGGGTGCAAAGCCGAGAAGAGGACAAAGAGGCAGAAGTGTCACGATTTCGTGATAGGTCACTTTGGCGCGAGCAAAGAAGAGAACCCAACTGAAATAAGATATGTGATAGTTAACTGGAGTTATACGGTAGTTACAGGTGTAGTTGTAGAAGAAATTCATGCAGATAAAATAAGAAGAGTTAACTGAAGTCAGTATGTCAGTTACAGGTGCAGTTATAGTGAAAACGCATGCATGCATAGAAAAGAAAGCGAACAGTCTCTAAGGAGAATATGAACAGTCATGACCAAGAAGATGAACAGTCATGGTAAAGGTATATGTGTCAATTCGTTGCATGTAACGTAATGCCTACTCTATATATACAAAAGGAGTTACATATAAAAGGCGTTACAATTGACAAGTGGTAGATGAGAATATGAAAGTAATAGTTACAATTGACAAGTGGCGTATGAGAAATGAAAGAAGGAGTTATAACTGGAGTTACAAAGCGAAAGGATTGTTATAAAAGGAGGTCTGCGTGGAGAGTTACGTGCTGCTGAAAATAGAGAAAAAGTGCTGCAAGAAGAGGGTTGAAGAGTGTCGTAAGAAAGAGTTGAGTAGAGTCGTGAGAGCCGTAAAAGTGCAAGAAGCAGAGCTTTTAGTGTGTGTGTGTTTGGTGAATAGTGAGAGAGGTTGGGTTAGCAATAGACCAGTCAGGGTCTTGTATAAGTGAAGGCATTTTTATGTCAGTATTGATAGCTTAAAATTTGCAGTCCAAGTTGGTGCTTGGAATTAGGGGTTGGTGCTCCTTTCTGTGGGTGCAGATAAATCAGGGTTGGTGTTTTGGTATCAGGGGTTGGTGCTCCTTCCAGTGGGTGCTGGTAAAGTGATTGTAAAATTGATATTTTGCAAAGGCTGGATTTGGACGGGAATCCAAGCAGTCATTTTTGAGGAGTAGCCAAATTGGTGAACCTCGTTACATCGTGTGTTGTGGAATGCTCTCTTGTTATACTTGCTTTATCTGAATTAAATATTCATTGTTTTATTATTAAGAGTTGAAGATTTGAATTTAAATAGCTACACTGATTCACCCCCCCTCTCAGTGTCATTGTGAGACTAACAAAGTGATAGTGATAATAGTTTCTCATAAAATGATAAAGATGAAGTCCTATTTATGATTGAAGAAAAAGAGGTCAAGAAAAGGTCACCAATAATTCTAAGTATTTTAGATGTGGTAACTTTGGACATCTTGAAGATAGTTGTACAAGAAATGGTTATAGTTTCAGTGATGATGAATATAAGGATACACTTTAAGGACCAGAAGATAATATTCTAATGGCACTAGAAGAAGAAGAAGGTGATCCTACAGAAGACAAATCAAAAGAAAATAAATATGTAGAAAAAGTCAAAAAAATAGATGAAGAATCAGATAAAGAAGAATATGATCTCAAGGGAGAACTTATTTATGCTCTTGACACAGTAAAGAAGGTAAGAAAGCAAAAATCTAAACTTGAGTTCGAGTTTCAAGAATGTGATGAAGAGAGAAGAATGCTTATAGAGGATCTGACAAATCAAAAGCTAAGACAAAGAAGTTCAAGGATAAGTTAGAAGCAAAGGTATTAGAATGTGAAAGGTTAGAACAAGAAGTAGCCCTACTAAGGGAAGATTTAGAAAAGTCCAAGAGTAAGCTACACAAGTTTGGAAAGAGCTCAAATATTGTGGATAAGATGATCAAAGTACAAAGAAGGTCAACAAACAAAACATGTCCTGGTTTTGAACATACTCAAAAGAAACAAGAAGAGAAGTCAACCTCAAGTTCTGAAGGAGAAGAAACTTCAGAAGAAGACAGTGTAAGAGAAAGTGAGACATCTAAGGATGAGTTGGACAACAGAAAATTCAATAAGAACAGGAACAATGCACAAAGAAGAAACAAATGGAACAACAATTAGAATAGGTTAAAAGAGACTAAGATACCAATGAGGTCAAGACAAGGAAACTTCAATGGAAGATGTTTTTCATGTCACAAGTTTGAGCACATGGCTTCACAATGCAGGACACATGAAAGAAAGGAAAATAGGAATTTTAAAAATAGGCAGCTTTTCCATGGGTATTGCTACTCATGTAATCAATTTGGTCACAAGGCAATGGATTTTAGGGTTCATGATAGAAAAGAATATGGCTTCACTAGGAGAAATCCTAAGATATTTGCACCTCCAAGGAATTATAACATTAAGTTTTATAAGTACAATAATGATGGACATACAAGAAAGTGGTGTAGAGTAGAGATTCCAGAATCAAGCATGAACAAGAGCAGGAACAGGAACAGGAATATGGACATGAACATGAACATGAACATGAACAGGAACAATAATAGAAAAAACAATAGAAATGTGGATATAGATATAACCAGGAACAAGAATGTGGACATGGACCGAAATAGGAACAGGAACAATAAAAGGAATCAGAAGGATCAGATGAAAAGAAAAGAGGATAAAGATAAAGTCCAGTTTTTGCTGGGAGTAAAAATACTCCCATCCCAGAATTAACCACCTCAATAGGAGGTGGGGGAGAGGCTAAGCCAAGAAACTCATTCTTATCCTCGAGTCCCAAATGTGACCCTTTGCCATTGATGTCAAAGGGGAGAGATTTGAGTAAGGGGGAGATATTTGGTATTTTAGTAAAGAGGAGAAATTTGAAAACAACATTAAGCCAAGAGGAGCAATGTCCCAGGGGGAGTAGAACAAAGAAAAGGGTAAATTTTGGTAAAAAGAATTTGGGTTACCATCAATTACAAAGGGGGAGATTGTTGGACATTTTGAGTTAAAGTTGTCATTGATGTCAAGGAATGAAGTGGTCATTGATGTCAAGGAATAAGCTACCGTTGATGTCAAAAGATCAAAAGGAACAATGCAAAGGTTAATGGTAAAAGACTTGTGGACAGATTTGGGTAAGCTTTTGTGGAAGCTTACATTACAAATTGAGAGAAGATTTGGATAAGTTCTTATGAGGACTTATTGAGCATATTTGGACAAGTTCAAGAGAGGACTTGTGGACAGATTAGTGTGAGATTTGTGGAAGCTTTCAAGGCATATTTGAGATAAGTCTTTGAGAAGACTTGAGAGCAGAATTGATTGATTTGTTCAAACCTTGAGTTAAGTTTTGGGGCAAATCCAACAGAGTTGATTTGAGATTGAGTCAAGCTTTGAGTTAAGGCTTGAGGATGGAGATTGAGGACAAATTTGTGCTATATCGAAGGACTATTTTTAGTACAGATTAAAGGACAAAGTTTGGTATAAATTTGAGGATAGGTTTGTGCCAGACCAGAGACAACGATTGAACATATTTGTGCTATACCGAAGGACTGTGTTTAGTACAAATTTGAGACAAAGCTTTGGAGGTGACAGAGTATAGAGGATGAAAATATCTAGTGGATAGAGATCCATTAGCCAGGGTAGTGAGGATAGGTCTTCTGAGTGGGGACATGAGTCTTCAGTGGATAGAGATCCATTAGCTAGTGTAGTGGAGGCAACAGTTCTTCTAGAAGATCACCAACCAAAGTAAGAGGAGAAAGGAGTTCTCCTATGGATAGAGATCCATGAACTTGATCAAGGGGATTAGTGTCTCCTTTGGACATAGGTCTATAAACATTGTAATAGGTAAAATATTCCCAAGAGATTGATTGAGAAAGTTTTAGTAAAATATTTTATTCGTGGAGTAGCCCACATTGGGTGAACCACGTAAATTTGGTGTCTCTATTGTGTGTGGTAATTTATGCATTGCTTTGATTACTGCTATTGATATTGCTATCTATACATTGCATAATATTTATTGGGAAAGAAAAGTAAAAAGTGGTCTTATACTCTTCACCCCCCTCTCAGTATAATCTTGTGTTCTTCAGAATAAATACAATAATGAATCAAAACCTTCCAGGCTTCAGGGCCTTCAATAACTTTAACCACCCACTTAGCACACAGATATAAAGCTTAGCTTTAGATGAAACTTGTTTAAAAAGTATATATACAATAAAATAATACAATATATTATGGTTAAATATATATAAGGCTTTGTGATAATATATATATTGTTTTTGTACACAAGCTCACTCTCACACACGTACGCACACCACGCTCCATGATAGTTTGAACCTGGTGATAAGGTCTTCAAAATTCTTAAAAAAAAATAGTTGTGAACTTCATAATATATTCATTTAAGAGCTACTAAAAAGGTTAAGGTACTACTGGTTGAAAGCTTACTACAGTGGTAAGGGTTTTGACCTCTCTTTAAGAGGTCCAAGGTTCAAACCCCACTCAATATGAGGGGATCGAGACCCCTCATAAAAGCATGTGTAAACTCATTAAAAAAAGGTTAAGGTACTATAAAACACTAGAGTTACAATTTATCATGGTTAAGATGTTCATAATTATTTATGATGAAAGTTGTTGAAAATATTGTATTACCCTCATAAAAACCTGTGTAAACTGATTTAAAAAAAAAGGTTAAGGTAATATCTACAATTTATCATGCTTGGGATAATTTGCAAAAGAGAGATTTTCAGGGACCTTCTTTCTATTTTTTATGTGCGAACAGTGAAGAGTCTTCAGGTCATCTTCTTTTTCAATGTTCTTTTGCACGGGATATTTGGCATCTTTGGTGGGGGGTGTGGAAGCAGCCTTGTGTCCATGCTTCTTCTCTTTTGGAGTTCTATAGGAGTTTAGGGAGACCTCATGCTAAGGCTTTCTTTCTCCAGGTTTCTTGGACTATTGGCCCTTCTTGCATTTTGTGGCAGATTTGGTTGGAAAGAAATCGAAGAATTTTTCATGATAAGAAGCTTACTGTTCCTTAGCTTTGGCAGTGAATCATTGGTATGATCTAAGAAACTATCTCTTCTAAATGCCAGATTAGTCTTCCTTTGGAGTATTCGAAGATTTTAATGATGCAAATTTTGGGATTTTTAGAGAATGGTCCTCGTCCTTCTATTTCATCTAGTAGAAGAGATGTTAGACAAAAGGTGCAGAGAGATGGTAGATGGCATCCTCCTCCTCCAGGGGTGTTCAAGATCAATACGTATGGGTCTTCTCAGGGTAATCCTGGGCATGCTGGTATTGGATGAGTTGGGAGAGATAGTGTTGGGAATGCTTGTTTCATTTTTTCATGCTATAAGGGGATACACTCTAAGAATTATATGGAGGCTCTTGCTATTTGTTGTGCTTGGGAACAAGGGTTGGATATGGGTTGGTGGAGGATAATTTGTGAGTATGATTCATAGATTATTATCAATTTGTTAAAGACTCACCATCTTGATAATGTTCATTGGAGGTTGACCTTGGTTGTTCGACAAATTCTTCAAATCTGTTGTAATTTGGAGTTTATCTCTTTTGTTCACATTCCTAGGGAATGGAATAGGGTTGTAGATTTTTTGGCCAAATGGGCTTCTCAGTTTTAGGGGAATTGGTCTGTTAAGGGTTGGGATCACCTCCCTTTTGACTATTCTCAGCATCTTCATAATTTACTTGCTGAGGATATGTCTGGTTGAGGTTTTTGTTGGTTGTTTTTTGGTGGTTGTTTGTTCTCAGTTGTAAGGTTTCTTTGATCTAATAATTTTTTACCCCTTTTATTAAATTTGTTTTTATCATGGTTAAGATGTTTGTAATTATTTATGATGATTTTTTTTAAAAATATTATAATACAATCGAATAATACAATTTAAGGTTAGTAAGTTATTAAAAAAAAGGTCATATTACCATTTATGATGAAAAATATATTTTTCATAATTATTTATTACTATAAAAATATATCATATATTTAATACCAAATTCTTTGTGAAGTGCGAAGGATTAGGGTTTTTTCTAAAAAAATATCTCATCTTTTAGGAGCCATATCTTCGCGAAGAGTTATCCGATTCAGTTGATTCTTGGACCAACTTGTGCAGAATTTGAATAGCTTTAAAATGAGTGGTCATATGCAAAAATCCGAGCAATATTGAGGGAGATACGACCTTATGAAGTCAACCATTCGGAACAAGGGTAGTGATGATTTTTCAAGTCATAAAAAATGAAATTGCAAATATTTGTCAACTAGGGTTCGAATGATGGGAAGAGCAATGAAGGGCTAGGACTTCAGTGAGGCAAGACATTCTATCTGGACAAAGAATTTTTCAGCTAAGTTTTTTTCCCTTTCTTTATCTTAGAAATTTTGCATGAAAATTTTATAAAGTTTTTATCAAATATTATATTTGCTATAGGATATTCAGATAAATTTCAATAGATTTTGAGTTTTAGTTTCCTTTCCATGGACCGATTTATAGTTAAATCCTTAGAATCATCTCTAGTGGTAGAGGTTAGTGAGCACACCTCAGAGAGATCCTCGTTGCTCCAAGATAGGGTAGTTTTTGGTAAATTTAATGGGTATTGGCTAGGGGCTTCAACCTTGAGAAAATGGATTGATAGGAGTTGGAAGTCTCTAGGAGTGATTCTATCATTTCTTCCCAAAGGTTTCTTCCTAGCCATTTTTTGTTCTAGGGAAGAAAGAGAAAAAATCCTAAAAGGGGGTCCTTGGTTTATGGGAAGAGCAGGACTCTTCCTTACCCATTGGTATGAAGGCTTTTCACCTAAAAATGTAAATCTATCCCTAGTACTAGTCTGGGTTAGGATGTTTGGGTTACCCATTGAATTTTGGGAAATAGATACCTTCAAGGCAATAGGCAACACTCTAGGAGAATTCCTTGAGATTTTAGATATGATAAAAGATGGATTCTTGGCTATTTATGCTCGAATATTGGTCATGATTGATATAAGTAAAGCTTTACTAGAATCAATCATTCTTAAGTATGGGGATAAGATGTGGACCCAAACTATAGATTATGAAAACATATCTTTTAGATGTAGAAGATGTCATGAGGTGGGGCATATTGAGAGATCATGCCCTAAGAAGAGCCCAACATAATCATATGTAGAAAATCGTAAGAGAAACTTACAAATGGTTATGGATGAAGATGGTTTTCAACTTCCAAAAAATAGATCTAGAAAAATAAAAGAAAATAAATAGTGGAGACCAATAAGGAAGGATATTGGAAGAAATACCAACTCTTTTGAGGCTTTAGCCTATGAAGAAAAAGTAGATCAAAACTTAGAGGACATAATACAACAATTTCAACATATTAACAAGGAATCATCTATTCAGTATGATCCTGATTTAAGGAAGAACATTCTCGATGAACCTAAGGAATGTGTCTCATCAGATTTTGAAGACTCTCTTGAAGTACCATGCACCATTTAGAAGAAAATAATTGGTAAAGAAAATGCAGTTTTAGAAGTTAATACCTCTGCCATTAATAAGGAAATACTAGAAAATGAGTAGGACAAGTCAAAAGCTTCTATAATAGAGCTAGGAGAGGATAAATATGATGAAAAATAAAATTGTGAAAGAATATTGAGGAATAGAATAATAAGACCTACTCCTGATATAGGCAAGGCAAAAAGAGGAAAACCCTCAAATTATCAAGCAAGATCCAAGGAAGCAAGAGCAAACATAGAGAAAGGAACACAAACTAAGTTGGTTGAACTTCTCTTTACCAAACAACAAAATGATATTGGTAATACGTAGGCAGGGCCAAAAGCCCCTAATGAGACATGATTATCATCTCATGGAATATAAGGGGTGCTAATGCCCCCTCAAAGCAGAGGTGTATTAGGGACCTATGTTTAAGTAATAAACCTGATATTCTTTGTATCCAAGAAACTAAAATGACAAAAGAAGAAGTTTCAAAAACTATGAAAGTAGTATGGGCAAGATGTGAATGGGATGCTATGGATTCTGAAGGAGTGATAAGGGGAATTCTAACTTGTTGGAATCCTTCTAGAACCTCTTGTGTAACCATTCATAAAACTAGGCATTGGATAGCCTCTTTAGTCACTTGCTACTTTGTAGATATTCATTTCATCCTTATCAATGTCTATGGACCTACAACTCAGTCAAGTAGATTAGAAGTTTGGAGTGGGATTGAAGCCTTTATGAGAAGTAAAGACCAAGAAACCTGATTCATGATCATTGGAGATTTTAATGCCATAACCAAGTTGGATGAAAAATTTGGGGGAATTAGGAAATTGACCCAAAGTATGAAATATTTCTTAGCTTTTATTCAAAATAATAATCTATGGGAAGTTGAGTTTGAAGAAGACAACTATACTTGGACCAACAATAGGAGAGGCCAGAACCTAATAGAAGAAAAATTAGATAGATGCATTCTCTCAGATCATTGGCTAGATGAAGGAACTTGTGCTAAAATTAATACCTTAACAAGGATTGGTTCAGATCATTGGCCAATAAGAGTTAAAATGGTGGTAAGTGAATTAAAAAAAGATCATATTTTAAATATGAGCAGATGTGGGAAGACCATCCTCAATTTGTTGATATGATAGCTCAAATGTGGAATTCTTTAGGTAATGGTGGGTTGTATGCTCTTCCAAATCAAATTAAATCTATGACATCTAGATTAAAAGAATGGAACAAGAACACTTTTGGAAATATTTTTGAGAAGAAAGAAGAACTAAAAGATAAACTTTCAAAATTCCAAAAAGGTGATCATAATAATCCAAGCTCAGAGGAAAGGGAGTTGCTTAGTGAATATCATAATATTTTGAGTAAGGAAGAGAAATTTTGGAGATTAAAATCAAGATAGACTTGGTTAAAAGAAGGAGATAAAAATACAATGTTTTTCATAGGATGGCTATAGTACAGAGATCAACTTCTAGAATTAGTAGAATTAAATCAATAGAAGGGGTTTGGATTGAAGATCATAGTGAAATTAGAAAAGAGGTAAAGTCTTTTTATCATAATATTCTAGGTTCAGAGGAGACCAAAGTTCTTAATGATAAACTTCTTCAAGATGTTCCTTCAGTTATAATGAATGAAGACAATAGGAAATTGATGGAGCCTATTACTCTAGAAGAAGTTCATTTAGCTCTTTTCTCTTTTAATAAGGATAAATCCCTAGGTCTAGATGGGCTCTCTACAACTTTTTACCAACATAATTGGGATATAGTGAAGGATTATTTATTGGTGGTAGTGGAATAGTCTAGGGTAAAACAATACATACCTTATAAAATAAATGCAACATATCTTACCCTAATTCCAAAAAAGAAGGATGTTGAATTGTTTGATTCTTTTAGACCCATAAGCCTATGTAATATGGCATATAAGATTATCTCCAAAGTGATGGTGAATAGATTAAGGCCATTGTTAGACAAAATCATTTTAGAAGAGCAAGGAGGATTTGTGAAAGGGAGACAAATTTTGGATGGGATCATAGTAGCTCATGAAGTTATACATTCAACAACTTCAAGAAAAGAGAAAGCAATGATCTTAAAACTTGATATGAGTAAAGCCTATGATAGGGTTAAATGGGATTTTCTTTTTGTAATTTTAGAAAAGTTTGGTTTCAAGAAGAAATGGGTTAGATGGATTAAAGCTTGTGTCTCTACAGTTTCTTATTCAGTGTTGGTCAATGGGTTAGTAATATAATATTTTAAAGCCAAGAGAGGCCTTAGACAAGGAGATCCTCTATCTCCTTATTTGTTCATTATTATGGTAGAGGTTTTGAGTAGGAACTTAAAGAAGGCTTACAAATATGGGCTTATAAGTGGACTTAAGGTTAGTAATAACATCGATAACATCACCCATCAACAATTTGTAGATGATACAACCCTTTTGGAAGGGCAAGGATAAATGAGGCTAGAGCTTTGAATAACTTTTTAAAAGAGTATGAAAGAGCTTTAGGGAAAAAGTTAATAGGACTAAATCCAAAATTTACTTCCTTAACACTCCTACTAATATCAAAGCAAGAATTTATAGGTTGCTTCAAATGGAGGAGGTAAATTTACCAACAACTTATCTAGGGATGCCTTTATTTGAGGGGAGAATGAGGATAGATTTATGGAATCTAGTTATTAGTAAAGTTTAGAATAAACTTCCAGCTTGGAAAGGTAGATGGTTATCATTAGCAGGAAGAGTGCAGTTAATTAAGTCAGTCTTACAAGCCATTCCAACATATTATATGTCATTGTATTCTATGCCAAAATCAGTTGAAAAATGTTTAATCTATATTATGCGATCCTTTTTATGGTCAGGTTTACATGATAAAAGGAAATTTCCTTTGGTGAAATGGAGCAAGTTGTGTGATGATAAAACTAGGGGAGGTCTTGGTTTAAGAGTTCTTACAGATGCAAACTTAGCTCTTAGGGGAAAAGTAATCTAGAGATTGTACAAAGAGAGTCAAAGACAATGGGCAAGAATTCTTCTAAGTATGTTGATCCCAATGACCCAAGTTTAATATTTACTGCATTCTCTCTACCAAATGGTTCTGCTCTTTGGAATGGTTTAAAAAATCTATTGATCTTATGATTAAAGGTTTAAGATGGGTGGTGGGAACTGGAGAAAAAATTTATATTTGGATGGATACTTGGTGTGATAAAAAACCACTCAATTTAGATCCAATTTTGAAACCTTGGATGAGATTGCTTCAAGATAAATATGGTGATAGGGTTTCAAACATTTTGTACAAGGATCGAGAAGGAAGATACAAATGGAAAGAAGATTTTTTTACAAGTATACAAGACATTGATGCTAGGAGGCAATTGAGTAGAAAGATAACAACTATGATTATTTCAAGGGGAGCCAAGGATAAATTGATTTGGGAGTTGAATAGCTCAGGAGAATACACAACAAGAAGTGGATATAATGTACAACACCAACAAAATAATAATATCACTAGAATATGGAGAGATATTTGGGATAGCCCAAGCATTCCTAAAGTTAAAATGTTTGTTTGGCTAGTAGGTCATAGAAGAATTTTATCCTGGGATAACCTTATGAAAAGGGGTTTTCATGGCCCCTCTCAATGTGTTTTTTGTAATAAGGAGGAGGAGAGTATAGACCATCTCTTGGGACATTGCTCAATAGTCTGGAATCTATGGCAATGGATTCTTAATATGTTTGGTAAATGCATGGTGATGAATAGCAGAATTGAAGATTGGTTAAAGCAATGGTAGAGCACTTATAAAAGTGAGGCTTTATAGACAATATGGGATATATCAAAAGATACAATACTTTGGACTATATGGCTAGAAAGGAATAGAAGAATATTTAAAGGAAAGGAAAGTAGTTTAGAGGTAATGAAAAGGAAGATATGTTTAGCCATAGAGGAGTCTAAACCAACCCTATCAACTCACCTAATCCCTAATTTGGAAGCAGAGAGCCTTGATAGATGGAGTCAAGTCATTAAATGGAATTATGATGTTGGGTACAAGAGAAGCAAAAAGAAGGCAAAGAATATAAAGTGGAAACCACTAGATGTGGAGTGGGTTAAATTGAATTTTGATGGAGCATCTAAAGGAAATCTAGGACCAATAGGAGGAGGAGGAATAATTAGAAATAATAGAGGAGAGATTTTGTCTCATTATGCTTTCAATAGTGGATTTAAGACAAATAATGAAGTTGAAGCTTGGGCGACTTTAGAAGGGTTAAAAATATGTAAACAAATGAAATGGAATAGAGTATGGATGGAAGGTGATTCTCTCATAGTAATAAATGCAATTTTGAGGAAAGCAAAGGCTCCATGGAACATACAAGAGATAATTGTGGAAATTCAAGATCTTGCTAAAGAGTTTGAAGAAATCAGGTTTACACATATATTAAGGGAAGGAAACAAATGTGTAGATAAGCTAGCCAATAGAGGGGTTTTGATTGAGGATCGTGAAGTTAAATTCTCCTTTCCATGGTTAGAGGAAGTAGAAAGTTTAGTTGAAGTTGACAAGAAAATGTTGATTGCTTGAATCAATTAATGATTAAGATTTACTTTAATGTTTTCCATTGGTAATATCTGCTTTATTTTGTAACAATAATGTGTTTTCATTTAGACTATTTATTATAATTTTTGTGGTTGCACTTGTGTTTTAGGAAGGAAACTAGCAATCCAGATTTGGTAAAGCGGACTATGATAGTGCGATGTTTTGGAAATATTACTCTACTAAGATGCAAGGCATAGATAGTAGAGGTGAAGTTTTGGCATTGTGAAGGCTGCTATAGGAAAATGTCAAGAAAGATGCTAAATTCTGGAATAATTGTATTCATACAAAAAATTGAAAAGATCCAAAAAATGAAAATCAAGAATTCAGACATTTTATGTAAAATGATGTAGGTTTCTAGCTATAGCATCTCAATTGAGATGAGAAGTGTATCTATTTGTAAACTCTCAAGCTCTAAAGAAGAGAGATGTAATTTGTCAAGGGTGGGGGACCCGAGTACAACCCCTTATTATCCAACAAAATATATATATATATATATATATATAAAATTATAATAAAATGAATTTTATAAAATAAATGATTTTTAAAAACTTATATTTTCCATCAAAATATTTATAATCACTTTTCCCTCTATTTTTAAATGTAATATGCTAGATAGATGGTTACATGGAGATATGGACATCCTTAGGCCTATAAGCATTTTAGGAATATTCAAAAGAAAGTCTCAGGGTGCTCCTCAATTTTTTTAATATTTTGTATAAAAATAGAGGAGTCAATAAAAATATATTTTATAAGTTAAATAACAAACATATATAAATGTAGATAAATCCTAGAAAGGGATAGGTTGGTTGGTTGTTATTGAGTGTTTGTCGGTGGATTGTTACAGTTGTAGAGTGCTTATCACAATCATCGAGTGCTTGTGAGTGGATTGCTCTGGTTCAATTTATTGGAGGATCACAAGTCACAGGTTCCATTGACTTTGTCTTTCCCAATGAGCTAGGGATTATAGAGGTTCCTTATGAAGGAAAAAAATACATATAAAAAAATTATAGGTTATATGGGATTGAAATGGATCCCCTTTCTATTACATCATGACCATATAGTGGTATTATAACTGCTTTGCAATTATGCATATATCGCTTCATAAGATTCAAACCTCAATCTCCTCTTTAAAAATTGATGATTTTAACCAATTGTATAAGGTCATTTGAAAGAAAAGTTTTTAAGCATGTATAATTTTATTTTTGTTGGAGAAGAAGGGGTTGTACTCGAGTCTCAAACCCTTTCCAAATCACAAATCTCTTCTTTAGAGCTTGAGAAATAGATTCAATTCTCATCTCAATTGAGTTGCTATAGCTATACATCTACATCATTTTTCATAAAATTCTTGATTTTCATTTTCTAGATCTTCTTTAATTTTGTGTGAAAACAAATATTCTAAAATTCAACATCTTTCTTGATATTTTCTTGAAACCGTTTTCTAAACATGTAAAATTTTATTATAAACATATAAATAATTTTAAAATTTAAGAAAATCAAAACAAATTTTTTTGACTTAATTTAAAACTTTTTAATTTCATAAAAATAAAAAAAAAATATATTTGCTTTTGAAATATTAGAAATAGTCGACAAGCGAGTTGCCCTAGTGGCTAAGATGGTGGTTGTTTCTTAAGTGGTCTTGTGTTCAAACCCCTTGAGGGTGGTTGTTGATGTAATTTGTAAACGTTCTCCTAAAAAAAAAATATTAGAAATACATATTATTTTAAATATATAATTAATTTGATTCTATAAGATTTAGTGTAATTGGTTGAGAGTGAATGGTTAAATATCATTAATAAACTTTATTATTTTCATTAAACCTATGGGTGGAGCACAATTGGTGTGAGTGAAGAGTTTCACACTCTAAACCAATGTTCAAATCTCATGGGTAAACCTTAACATTAAATCAAATGACATGAGTTCAACTAATTAAAATCCTTTAAATCTTAATAAACAATACATCTAGGTGGATGGTAAGACTTTGAGAACTTACCAAGAGGAGACCTAGGTTCAAACCTCGACGGCATGTTCAATTTGGACAAAGGTAGTAGTATGACCTGAGTTCGCTGAGTGTGCGCCAGCTTGATGACAATGGTACCAACCTCGAGCCACCCCGGGTCTCCCTCACTATGGGTCGTGTTTACCGAGGCGAGATAGGGGGTATAGTGGTAGCACCATGATTTGACACTACGATAGAAGGCAATGCGACTTGACCCTGTGATTAATTGTTCAAAAAGAAAAGGTAGTTGCTGATTCCTTTATGTATAAAAAAAAGTTGTTAATTTATTGTAATACCATTATGTGATCACAATATAATATGGATGAGGCTCATTTCAATCCCATATAACCAATTATATATATTATAAATCTATCAAAATACGGTGGATACATAATCAAGTTGATATATAAGAATTTAAAGTAATAAAAAAATTTATGCTCAAAGATTTCTCTTCAATGAATATTTAGTCACTTGAAGCCTTCCTTAAGGCCTCAACATTCCTTTGGTTAGTTCAAAGTAAAATTATTCCATGTGAGAGTTTGCAAAGAAGAGGATATCATGGACCTTGTAAGTGTTCCTTATGTAAGAAGGGTTTAGAAACATAAAATCATTAACCTCATTATCTTAAGTTTACTTACACCTTTTAGGTCAACTTTTAAAAAAATAAAAATATATTAGGTAGCTCCATCAACATTGAAATAGTTAATAGATTGTAAAGTTAGTTGTTTCAAACACAAAGTATTATACATTATATAGAGGATTAGTCCTATCATTATTTGATAGAATTTCAATCCTCTTTCTCTATATATATATATGAATAGTTTTACAAATTTATAAAAAGATGATGGTTACTTAATAAGTTTATATATAAGAAGTTACAATAATAAAAAAAAATCAAAGATTTCTCATAAATCACTTGGGCCTTCCTTGAGGTCTCAACATTCTTTCAATTAGTCTAAAGCAGAATTCTTTTAGATGAGAATTTGTAAAGAAGAGGATATCATGAAATTTTGAAGTTTAATTTTTATACAAAAAGTTATAGAAACATCAAATCATTTACTTCATTATCCCAAGTTTACTTAGACCATTTGAGTCACTTTTAAAAAATATATATATATCCGCTCATGTAGAGGAGTTGGAGAGCAAGTGGGTAGTTAAAACTCTCTAGTTATGGAGAAGCCCAAGTTCAAATCTCTCCCCTCACATGTTGCGGATATGTTGTATATAAAAGGTTCCTCATAAAAAAAAAAAAAAAAAAAAAAAAAAATTATATATATATATATATATATTTAATAGCCCCGTCAACATTGAAAGTGTTGATAAATTTAAAATTAATTGATTGAAATGTAAAACATTATACATTATGTTGAAGATTGGTCTTATCTTTATTTGTTGGAACTTGCAAATAAATCAATAATCCTCAATCTACAATATTACTACCTTATATGTCTCCTTATTCTTTCGTTTGACTTAAAGAAATAACCAAAATCTCAAAAACAAATCTTATAGTCATACTCCAAGTTTAAAAATATATTATTTTCTCTCTTGTCTTCTCGAACATTTATAGGCATAGTGTTCATTATAAGAAGTTTTAAGTGTGGAAAATGTTGTTACACTCCTAGTTACATGATTTAAATATACATGCAAGGCCCATATATGTGATAATGGAATTAATTCAAAGAATCTACATCAATCTATGTTAAAATGAAAATGTTTTGAAATTGTGTTCATAAATATTGATTTTGATAGTGCTTTTAAACGAAATACGAGAAAAGCCAATAAAGGTAGTGCTTTTAAAGAATAAGGTGAAATTATGATCACTTGTTCAAAATCATACGAAATTTCAACTAACAACTATGCAAAAGAACTTTTTAAGTTGATTAAGATTGTTATTCAAAAAATGATGTAAATATATTTTATTGAGAGGAATTTATATATTATTGTTATTATTACTATCAATAAAAATGGACGTAGAATTAAATAAAAAATAATATGGCAATATCTTATTTATATATAGAGTAATATAGCCAATTACAACATTGGTTTTTGTATTGGTAAATTTCAAATTTTAGAATGGAAATGATAGAGCCAGATTTTGTCTTAGTGAAAGTGACATCAAAGAATTGATTGCATGGACATAACACTTTGAGGAAGATGAAGAATATCTTTGATGAAAAGATAAATAAATAATATTTTCAATAAGAAGACAAGCTAAATGTTATCTAATTTAGCTAACAATGATATAATGTTTTTATTAATTATATGGACGTGAAGCCACATATATGTTTTTCCAAAATTTTCAAATGATATTGGTTGTAGCATTTGCAAACCTAATTTATGAAGCAAAATTCGATAAGGAAAGTATAGATAGATAGGTATAGGATAAAATATAAATAATATTAAATATTAGGTTTTTAGAAAAAAAACATATGTTTTTTTTAGAAACCTATTTAATAATATTTATATTTTAACCTATACTTTCCTTATCAAAAATCTAAATTCCAATTGATTGGAGAAGTTCTTTGGGTGGTGGTGTTGGTGATTTGCATCTTTTTAGGATTATATTTGCTTTCAACATTGTTTCCAGCTTCTTCTTTTTATTGTCTTAGTTTCTCTGGTCAAGGTGGTTGTTGAAGGGTTCCTATAGTGTGGAACTTCTTTTCACTTTTTGCGTTGTAAAAGCTGGTTCCCGAGCGAGAATTTTTTTTCTAACTTTCATGTTGTTTTTTTCAAACAGGAAGCTTGTGTTTCAATTTTGATTCCTAAAAGTTCCCTTGTGCTGGAACTCAGTTTTTATTTTTCAGTTTTAATCTTGTCTGATTTCAAGTTGTTCCTTGAGCGGGAACTCAGCTTTAATTTTTAGGAAGTTTAGAGAGGATTTCGAGGAAACCGTCTCCTGTTTCTTTGCTTGCCCAAAAATGGTTTTAGGGAAATTATCTTCTATCTTTTCGCTTGTCTTGAGACGGTTTTGGGGAAACCGTCTCGTATTTCTTTGCTTGCTAATAAATGGTTTTAGGAAAACCATCTCCCTTCTTTTCGCTTGTCTAGAAACAGTTTCGAGGAAATTCTCTCCTGTTTCTCTGCTTGCTCAATGATGGTTTCAAAGAAATCATCTTTTGTATTTGCGCTTGTCTAGGGACGATCTCAGGGAGATCGTTTCCTACCGTTCTGAGATCATCTTATCATCTCCTGCTCTTATTTCTTCCTAGATATTCTTTGGGAGGATGTTTCTCTTGTTTGTACTTCTTTGTAAAAGGTTTGAGAACCCTTTCAAAGCCCCCTATCTATAAAAATAAATCTAATTTAATTTTTATTAAAAAAAAAAAAATTATAATCACTAAATATAATTACTTAGTTTGTTGAAATAAATACTAAGTACCACTATGTGGTTTGTGGAAATAAATACCATGAAAATACCCTACTTGAACACCACTATGTGGTTTGTGGAAATAAATACCATAATAATACCCATCATCTTAAAAAAAAAAAAAATAATATTGACTTAACATGAATTCTTTATTTTAAATTTAGTTATATTTATTACACGTATTAATATATAACTATAACATGAAAATATTATATTGTAATTTTTTTTTTAAACAGACTACAAGGTCTTTGTTGAGTGGTGAGTGAAAGGTACTTATTGTGAAGAGATCAAGGGTCAATCCTTATATTTAAGTGTTTGCCTCATATCTATAAATATTATAATAAAAAAAGAAAAAGAAAATCTTCAACTTAGAAAAGAATTTGAAAAAACAGATGAGACTATGGTTTAATAGGGCAGCGCATAGTGTTTAGGGCTATGGTTTAACACGACAACATATTTAGGGCTTTGACTTTTCTTTCGGAGGTCTAATGTTCAAACCATGACACACCCAAAAGGGATAGGTTGGATGATAAGATCGAATGTTTGTGGGTTGGTTGTCTTTGCTTGTTGTTGACTTTGTCTCAAACCACGACATAATCAAAAAAGATAGGTTGGATGATAAGATCGAATGTTTGTCGGTTGGTTGTCCTAGTTCGACAAGGACAAGTCTGTTGACTTCGTCTTACCTAAATTTTATAGAAGCAACGTGTGCTATCGATTTCTTATGTATAAATAAAATGGTTAAAACATCTTACGACAATGATAAGCGCTTTGGCCTCTCTTTAGGAGATCCAAGGTTCAAACCCCACTTAATATGAAGGGACCACAACCCCTCATAAAAACATGTGTAAACTCATTATTTAAAACATATGGATGGTCTAGCTCATACTAAGGTTTAAATTTTGACACCAAATAAACTATAAAATAAAGTTTTTTTTTTTTAATAGGAGAGTTGGTTACAATAGGTGACAAGCATAGGGTTCAAACCACATGGATTGCATCCACCAAACCTATTCGACCTCGTTGTTTTATAGCCTAACCTAAAATGGACCACCGAGTGCTCGGGGTTTGTACCATCCTTGATTCAAAGCATTCATATCTTTGCAATAAACTTCGCCAAAGTTTAAACCTAGGTCTCTTCTTGATAAATGCCTAACCAAACTAACACTTGCCAAAAATATTAAAATTTGTAAACAAAATCATTTAAAAAGAGTGAGCAAATTTAGTCACCAGAAACAAGGAAAATATTTATTGGATATGCACGCTAGACATCCCCATTATAGGGTAACGAACATTTTAGTTGGAACTTGTAATGTTCATATTGTTTCAATTAGCTTAAAAAATTATAGTATTATCTATATTATTAATTAACTTATTTAAAAATTATAAATAATTATTAAGGTTAAAGTTAGATGAGTTGAATTAAATAATTTGTGAGGTCTACGGGAGGATGTAAACATTATAAATTAGTTTGTATTTTTTTAGTTTATTATATGTCGGATGATGTATTTATGTTGTCTACATAGAGTTATTTGGAATACTCAAACTTTAGATTTTTTTTTTAATAAAAATATTTGGTTTATTATGATAATATGATTAAGGATTTTATAATTATTTGACAAGAAAATTGTTAAAAAGTTGAAGATATAATAAAATAATAAAATATAATATGGTTAAATTTTTTATAAAATATTGTCATAATACCAATAAAAATATTATATATATTTTTTGAGAGGTGTTATGATAATATAATTAAAGATTTTATAAATATTTAAAATAAAAGTTATTAAAAAAAATAAAGATATAATAAAGCAGCGTAATTTAATATGATTAAAAACCTTTTTAAAGTATTCTTATAATATAAATAAGTGAGTTATAATTATTTGAGATGGAAGTTCTTAGAAAGGTTAGAAATCTAAGAAATAATAGCACATAATTTAAAGTGGAGTACGACAATACACACTAATAAGTTAATAATTTATAACTATATTGTTGAATATAATTAAAAAGTTTTTTAGATGAAACTTGTTTAAAATGTGTATATAATAAATAATGTAATTTAATAAGTCTAAAGATATATAAGACATTGTGATAATATTATTAAGGTCTTTAAAATTTTTAAAATCAAAGTTGTTAAAAAAGTTAAGGTATAATAAAATCATACAATATGAGTTTAAGAACTTCTTCTAAGAAAAGTAAGATACAATCTATTAAGGTACTCTAAAACAATACAATTTCAATTTATCATGGCTAAGATGTTTGTAATTGTTTAAGATGAAAGTTTTTTTTAAATATAAGTTATATGTGGCTTCTATTGGGGTCACTCCCATTACAATAACAAAACATTATATTGCTCTCATTACATTTCTATCAAGTTAATTAAAATTATATTTAACTTGTCTTTCTACCAAAGATATTTTTTATTTGTTTTTCTATCAAAAATATTTTCAACTTTCTCAAAATTGTTAAATTTCCACAATCATATCTTTTATATCATTTTTATTATGAGATAAAACTCACTCATACAAATGCCTTCCAAAATTTATTTTTATTTTTTGTTAGGATGAAATTCACTACTATGAATGGTTACAATATTTGTTGCCCAATTTTTGTATCTATAAATATCTTGTCCTGATAATTTCTTAATATATTTTTTAGGGTTCTTATTCATTCCCCAATATTCCAAGATTTTCATTGTTATTTTTTGTTTTTATTTGTGGGGTTATCCCCACATCTTGTTAACACTTGCAATATTTGCTTTTGTTTTTCCATATCAATATCTCTTTGTGTTTCTTTTTTCTTTTTATTTTTGATTAGGTATTTCTCTTTTTTTTAATCCCTACCAATACTTTCATCTTCATCAATCTCTTCAATCTTCTCATACTGCTCATAGTAGGACTTATCATCTTTAGGTTTGTCTTGCTCTAAAGGATCTGAAGTCCAAGGAATAACCTCAAAAGCACATTATTCTTTATGTTTCCCTAGAATCCCTAAAGTGCAAGGACTCTCTTCTATAGCAATTACCTTTTTATTCAGTCCTAGAAACCCTAAATTGTTACATATTTATTCCATTCTCATTTTGTTATTATGTTGGTCGTGAAACCCTAAAGTGCAAGGGATAACTTCTACACAACTTTCAATTCTATTTACCTGGAATAAACTTTATCTCTTCTGTTATCTTTGTTTTAATATTTTTTTCCACATCTTCCTTTGCATCTTTAATTCCTTTTAAACTTGAACTTACACATTGTACATTCTCATCCCTTATATCCTTCTTTGCTTCTTTTAGTGGTTGATCCAAGTGAGCTACGGTGGCTTCTATCAAATGATATCGTAGATAAGCTTTCTTTGTATCTTCTTTGCAATGGAATATCCTTGATCTGATTTAGCTCCTATTACTATATGATTTCCTTGCTTCATCTTGAAGTTTATCTCATGATCATTTTTTTGTATTTTTCTTCATAGTTTTTAATTTGTAAATGTAGGGAACTTTTCCCTGCAACCCTGCTTCACTCTAAGTAATACCAAATGAAAGTAGGACAAGCCAAGACAACATAGTCAAAAGGTGTTTCTCGTCTTTAGTAGAAATAAGATAAGATCCAAAGAAAGATGAAAAAACTTAGAGGTTGCACCGACCATTAGATATTTCATCTATGGTCAACGTTACACTTTTACCCTGATCCAACTGCATCGAGGGCACCACGACTTGTAAACTGTTGATTTTCAATCCAATGGCCTGCATGATTGTTTTGACAAAGTAAAGTGTAAATGAGAAGGGAAGGACCCAAAAAAAGTTGAATATGGACACGTGGTAACCAGTCATAAACTCGAGAAAGGAAAGCACTAATGCTTCATAGAGAATACCCATCATCAGTCGAAGGAGGTTCCACCTCATACGAAGACATGTGGTTATCATGCATGCAAGGATGAAAACAGGTGAAGGAGCATTAAAGAGGACATGTACTAGTGGCCATAAATCTTGACTTTTGTGGCTAAGCCTATTAGACCCAATCATGTATCAGTCATGGCCATTGCCCACCATATGCGTGAGACTACCCTGTCCACCTACAATAATTAGGGAGACCATATCCATTGTGTTATTAAGGTGATATACCTTAGGAGAAGCATGGCATAAAAGTAATGGTGCAACCACCTTGATGTAGTAGTACATAGTTGAGATAGCCACATTTGATCATTCAAAGGCCCAAAATATTTTAGCATTTATGGCCTTGGATCTAGAGACATAAAAGTTGTTGTCACATAAGTTGCAAAAGGATTTCTTAGCTACAAGAACAAAATATATTTGTAGGTATTTTACATAGAACTTCAAAGGGAAGATACCCTCTTCTCAACTTATAAATAGGCCTAATATCATTGTAAAATACATTGGAAGTTGTTTGCTTATTATTGATATCCAACCTTGCAAGTTTTTCCTTTCACCCTTCTTTCTTACTATGAAAAGGGAAACCTAAATCTTTTCTTATGCCTAGGGAGCATCACACCCTGTGGACCTCATTGTCTTGTAATTGTTTTAAGTATGTTAATGGAAGCCCTAACTAATTTTACTTTGTCTTCCTTCTCTTGACTTTTCTTGATTCTTGGTAGTGTGTTTGCTTGGTTGTGTTCACTAGCCATAGGTGACATTTTTTATGTTCAATTACCACTTGTTGCAGTCAAAAATTGGGGGACCTAATTATTTGGTGCATTGCCCCTATAGCATAGCATTTTACTTTCCTACAAAGCATTTAATTTCCTGTTCTTTACTTTCTTTACAATTCTTCCCCTATCCTCAACTCACGGAGGTCACTATGCATCAAGGATTTAGATTCAACAAGGAGTCAAACTCAATTAAAAACCCCAAAGGTTTCCCCACAAGTAGTTTTCCAACCATGACACTTCTTATTATTTTGCTCTATACAAGTAGGGAGCGCATTTGTCTAGTTGCCCCCCAACCCAGGTTTGGCGAGTGCATTCTAAGACGAAAACAATTTGTTTGACATTCTCAATAGGATGAGCTTCTTCATTCACCCCACTAATATTGAAGAAGTTTGACTATGAGTCTGTTGAAGGTCATAGTATTTTTTCTTAAAGATAAGCACTCGAATAATTCACCTAGCAACTCTACTTGACAACTTAGATTGAAAAGGTAAACTCTGAAGAAGTCATTTTATAAAATATATACCAATATTGGTAGGAGCATCTATCTCATCAAATGAGATCTAACCACATTTGAGGTATTCATTTACTATTTAATAAAAATTAATTTTGAGATCACCATGATGATAAAGTATAAGGGTGGTAACTCACTATGGGGGGGTTATGAGATAGCTATCCAAGCTAAGAAAGACTTAATTTGAATAGGAATACTAGCTCCTAGACCACCTTTTCCATTGTTCCCCTCCATTTAAGACCCCTACCATTACTCTTCTACCATACAACCTGCCACCAATTTGACTTGTTCTCCTACATACCTAGGGCACAATCAAGCTTCCTCTCCTCTAGAAGGTAAAATGGATGAAAAATTCAAAACTATGAGGACCCTCACTAATGATGTCACAACCCTCAAAAGGTAGTCTAACATTCAAAGGTTTCCCTACTAAAGTTATCCAAAGCCTTCTTTCCAGTAGGGAAACCCAGACTTTCAATCGCATTTAACTAGATATCATAAGCCCTTATTTTTGGACAACAAGAATCTTTGTCATCCCCAAGCCTTGACTCAATTTATAGTACTTGTGTCGGTCCCAACCCACCAAGTGCCTATAAACTTAGTTAGGAACCAATTTTCCAACCAAAACAACTACATTGAAGATCCTAGTGGTTGGTACTATATTGCTCTTGAATATTCTTCCTCTAACTGTTATGCTGAAACGAATTCTCAAGATATCAAGACTTCCCCTTCTAACCACAATGATATCCATAATTCTCAGTTGGAAATCCCAATAACGATTCAAGAACCTATTACTTAGTCTTTGACCACACCATCAATTGTTGACTTGTCAGTCTCGAAGCAAACCTTTGTTACGCTAGGATGGTACTCGTCCCGGGGTGGGACGAGCACGTCTCCGAGGGTACTCGTCTCGGGGTGGGACGAGCGCGTCGAAAAGCGCTCGTCCTGGTCAGGGATGATTACCAGCTGACAAAAATTATAAATATGCGAAAATGACGGATTTGGCTCATTTGCACTGTTCAGTGATTGCGATTTGGAGCTCTGGGAGGAGGAGGTAGATTTTTTGACGCGAAGTGCTGCCGGATTTTCCAGCCACCATGAGTGCACAGACCGGGTCGTCGAGCGGCGGAGCAGAGGCGAGACCAGTAAGTGCACTATCTCCTCGATTGTGAATTTGAAAAATGCAAATTCGTTTTTATGGTGTCTTTCTTTTGTTTAAACATGAAACCCTAATTAATTAAATTAAAAGGTAAATGAATAAAACCAAATGAAACATGGATGCAAACCGATGGAAACTTAGATGGAAAACCGTAGGATAAACCCAAAATGAAACTTAAAGTAACACCTTAGGGTAACCATGGTTAAAAATGTTTTGTTTTTGATGTGAATGGTAAAACTTAGGTCGAAACCATAAGTAAATCATGCCCAATTTTTGTGTTATGTTTATGGAATTAAAAATGGAAAATGAATGAATTTTTTTTTGTTTGAAATGGTAAACTTAGGTCGAAACCGTAGGTAAACCATGTCGATTTTTTGTGTTATTTTTATGGAATTAAAAATGGAAAATGAATGAATTTTTTTGGTTGAAATGGTAAACTTAGGTAAAACCGTAGGTAAACCATGTCAAATTTTTATTGTTTTTGATGAAATGAAAGATGAATTTTTTTGGTTGAAATGGTAAACTTAGGTAAAACCGTAGGTAAACCATGTCAAATTTTTATTGTTTTTGATGAAATTAAAGATGAAAAATTGATGAATTTTTTTTTTTTGATTGAAATGGTAAACTTAGGTAAAACCGTAGGTAAACCATGTCAAATTTTTGTCGTTTTTGATGAAATGAAAGATGAATTTTTTTGGTTGAAATGGTAAACTTAGGTAAAACCGTAGGTAAACCATGTCAAATTTTTGTCGTTTTTGATGAAATGAAAGATGAATTTTTTTGGTTGAAATGGTAAACTTAGGTAAAACCGTAGGTAAACCATGTCAAATTTTTGTCATTATTATTATTATTATTTTTTATATTTTTATTTTTTGTTTGTGGATGTACATGTGAATGAAAGATGTTACTGTACAATTATGCATTTTTGTACATGTGATGGTAATTTGATGAATGTTTTTGATGTTTGTTGTTTTCTGTGATGTGCAGGTGGTGAAGAGTCGACATCGGGTGCCGACAATTTTTTCTAATGCCCACGAGGCGTTGAGTGATGATGACTGGGAGTGGCTTGATGCCTTAGGGCTCAAGCATGTGGCTCGATTGGATGCAGTTGTGGCAGATCGGGCGTACCTCACATCATTGATCGGCCTCTGGGATGTTCGGAGGAACACCTTCCATCTTCTGACAGGGGAGATGATAGTCACCTTAGAGGACGTGTATCGGATTCTACGGATTTTGATAGACGAGGTTCCCATTCGGACGACTCCACGAGGCCAGAGGACAGCTATACTGAACCGATACTTTGGACATGGAGAGGATGAGGATGGGATGACCTCGCTGGAGAGGGCGAAGTTGGATTGCCATATTGGGGGGATCTTGGTGCGATATTGGTATGCAAGGGGAATGTTGGGAGTGAGGCATGCACTACTCATGAGCCTCATTTCCAACATGCTCCTACCAGACTCGTCAGGAGTGAGGTTCCCATGGAACCTATTGGAGGTGGTGTGGTAGCTTATGGATTGCCCGATGACAGAGTCGATGATTATGAGGTGGGGCCAGACGCTTTTGGCTCAGTTGTACGATGAGTTATACGAGGTCCGCTGTCGGAGGCAGAAGGGGATTGGCTACAGTTTCTTGTTGCAGTGCTGGGCATGGCAACACATAGCTGTAGAGTGACCACGAGGGTTGCCTTGGACTACTCGGGCTGACATGGTGGACAGGGATATTGGATATGGTGCTCTATGGTATCGGTCGAAGGAGCGGGGGCAGAGTCGGCGGTTCGCGGGAGACGTAGACCATTACAGAGATGCCTTTGCACGACTAACTCCCGGGGATGTGGTATGGAGGCCATATCAGGATTGTCCCGCATGGCTAGAGGCGGATGATTGGCTTCGACGGGTCCAGAGGGGGAGATGGGTGATTGGGCGGCACAGGACAGAGCAGGAGTACTTCCACTACCTTCGAGTGACATGACAGTTTGGGGTATGCCAGGGGTTGCCTGGGGAACCCATAGTCTATCGACGTCGGAGTGATGAGAGGACCCTAGCTGCGTCGATCCTCGAGCCATTGGGGGAGGAGTCTGATATAGTTTTGGACATTTCGAACGTAGATGCCGTTGGAGTGACGATCGAGTATCAAGAGTGGTGGACGCTACGACAGTGGCGAGGTGAGGGGCCATTGGGAGGAGAGGAGGCAGCAGGAGGCGGAGAGGGTGCAGAGGCACCAGGAGAGGGTTGGGGAGCTCCTGCGGATGTGGACATGGTGGAGGTGGCAGATGCAGGAGAAGAGTTTGGGGAGGAGGAGTAGCCGGAGATGCAGGATGCTCCAGAGCAGGCTGGCTCGGGGGAGACAGAGGTGGGGTTGCGCACTGAGGTAGCGCGTCTGACGGGGTTGCTACAGAGGCGGGATGGAGAGCTTGCAGAGATGACGCAGGAGAGGGATCTCCTAAGGACACAGTTGGCAGGGCAGGGGAGCACAAGGGCTGCGGCTCACCAGCAGGCAGGGGATACATATGCTGCACGGGAGAGGGATCTCCTACGGGTGCAGCTAGCACAGCGCGATGACGCCATCGCGTATTACCGTAGGCGAGAGGCCGAGTGGAGTCAACATCGATGGGAGATGGAGGGCGAGATTATTCGCCTTGGTGGGCGAATACTAGAGCCTCTGGACAGTGGCTCGTCATATAGGACGAGAGACAACGGGACAGAACAGTTGACATCATCTCGATGCAGGCACCGAGATGAGGGAGGAGCGAGTGGTCGGGATGCAGGGGCGAGCAGTTGCCCTGAGAGGTCTCAGAGGACGGATACCGCGGGGGGTAGCTCTCGTCACACCGATCCTGCATGATCATGGTGGCCGACGCCCTAGGCTAGGGGTTTTTGAGATTTTGGATGATGGGAGCGAGGTCCGAGGACCAGTGCATTGTAGCCTGCGGGCAATTTTTGTTATGATATATATACAGATGATTCTTTTTGGTGTTTATCATTTTTCATGATTTATTATTATGTACATGTTTTTACATTGATGTATGCATATGCGATTATGAATGTGATGATTCTAATTTGGATGATGTATGCACATGAAATGAATTGTTGATGATTTGTCGAGGCACCATAGACTGTACAAGATTGGATTGACCTGCTATAGTAATGAGATAACTTTGTGGAATGCTTGTGCATGTGAAAACTTTGTTTTTGTATTTTGTCGATTTTTTTTTTTTTTTTGATGGTGATGTATGGAATGAAATGTATCGGTTGTTTGAAAATGTAGTTAAGCTTTTCTGAGATGCAGATATTTTTAACTAACTAGCCAAGACTGTACATTTATGTCGCAAGACTTTTTGAACAAGGTATAAATCTGACTTGAATTTAACCAGGTTATTTCACATCCCTATGTGTGCAATTGAGTTCGTTTATGTGTTATTCATCAGGATACCGCCAGTGCCAGATGGGCTTTCAACCGAACCTGTACTGAGGATCACCTAATTAGCTCCACTAACTCCTTTATTGTATTTAGTCGGATTAATCCGTGGTGCTATCTAGGATACCATAAGCTAGCTCATCCACATGCAAACATTGATCCGCACACAAGTTAATGTGACAGATATATCGTCATGCGGGAGGTTTACCGCCAGTGACCAATAGGCTATCAACCAAACCGGTACTGAAGCTTGCCTCATGACCTGTCAAAATACTGAGAGTTCTAGGGATTCAAGTTTGACTCCCTTCTTTTCTTCAAGGGTATTGGGATACTTGCTCTTTATAGTGATGAAATCACTGTTTATTTTTGTTTTATTTTATTTTATTTTATTTTTTTGAGCAAGGGATTTGAATATGGAGTGACAAGAATCACTATTGTTTGTGCCTTTTGATGTGTGCACTGTAGGATGTCAAATTGTAGTGTTTTGACGTTTTGCAAATTTTTGATGTTTTTGCAAGTTTTGAGAACTTGGGATTCATGGGGAATTGGGTAGGGAGGATGCTTGTCCTTTTGCCAACTCTCAGCATTTCTAGGGTCAATTGCACAGGGGGATAAGCAAGATAGTTGTTTCGCTTATGGTAACCGGGATTACGGTGCAGGTTTCATCTTTCGTTCACACAACTTAGGAATTATTTTATGTGTGTTAATTTGTGTTGGGATGCTACGTACCAAGGTGGGATCCAAATAAACCTTTCCCGTGTAAAATCTGCTTAACTGTGTACAGTTATTGGCTAGAAATTTAAAGACATCTGAATGACGAAAACCCTATATACATTAGACGACAACTGACGATGCTAAAATAAAAGGGTGATATGCGGGATGTATGCATTTATGAAAATGGATCTAAGGTGGAAATGATGGAATTGCCAAATAATGATAGCCTATGGTGCTTTTGACTTATATGACCTAGCAAAGTATGCAATGTATGGATGCAATGCTTAATGCAACCTATATTTTTGTATTTTGATTTTTATGAGAATGCATGAAATTGAAATGCAATTGTTTTTGTAATTTTGATTGTTTTTTTATTTATTTTTTTTTGAGAATGCATGGAATTGAAATGCAATTTTTTTTGGGATTTTGATTTTTTGTGTTGTTTTTGCTAATTTTTGAATATTTATGTTGACCAAGCAGTTGTGGTAATGCTTGGAGCTTTTGGTGTTGACCAAAGGGTTTATAGATACCTTTGGGGCTTTTAGGGTTGACCAAGCGATTGTGGTAATCCTTGGAGCGTTTGTGTTGACCAAGCGATTGTGATAATCCTTGGAGCTTTTTGGGTTGACCAAGCGATTGTGATAATCCTTGGAGATTTTGGGTTGACCAAGCGATTGTGGTAATCCTTGGAGATTTTTGGGTTGACCAAGCGATTGTGGTAATCCTTGGAGCTTTTTGTTGGACTATGGCTCTCTAGATGTGGAATGGCCTCAAATGAATGATGTTCAAGGGTTCTGTTTCCTTGATTCCTTCAAGAGAGGCAAGCCGGTATGTTTCGGGTCCTATTTTACTGTCAATGATGTAAGGACCTAACCAGTTTGCTATGAACTTGTCCCGTAGATGGGACGAAAAATTAAAATTTTGCTGGTTCTCTTTTAAGACCAAGTCACCAACCTGAAATTCCTTGAAGTGGACTTTCATGTTGTATGCTTTCTTAAGTCGCTCTTGATAGATACGCAAATGCTCAAGAGCATGAAAGCGTCGTTCGTCAAGTAATGTCAGTTGATCTAACCGGGCCTGCCGCGCAGTGTCATCATCGATGAACTCTTGCATTGAAATGCGCAGGGAAGGAATTTCCAACTCAAAAGGCATGACTGCCTCAGAGCCATACACTAGCGAAAATGGAGTTGCCCCAGTGGGCGTCCGAATGCTGGTGCGATAAGCCCATAGGGCAAGCGGGATCTGAATGTGCCAGTCTTTATGATTATCTACAACTGTCTTTTTAAGAATGGCGACTAGCGTTTTGTTGGACGCCTCTGCTTGCCCATTTGCCTGTGGATAATAGGGTGTTGAAAAGCTATGTTGAATCTTGTACTTTGTGGTCAAAGCACGCACATCTTTATTCTTGAATGGTGTCCCATTATCCGAGACGATTTTGGATGGAATACCAAAACGACATATGATGTTATGCAAAATAAACTCCGCAATGCGGGCTCCAGTCATAGTGGTCAGTGAAATTACTTCCACCCATTTTGTAAAGTACTCTATGGCCGTTAAAATAAATGTGTGACGACCAGACGACGTAGGGGAGATCTTTCCAATTAGATCAAATCCCCACTACGAAAGGCCAAACCGATTGAATCGGCTGCAAGGCCTGAGAAGGTACATGTGTCAAATTAGCATGGTGCTGACACTTCATGCACTTCTTCACATATGCGTAACAATCTCGCTCCAAATATGGCCAATAATAACCCATGCAAAGAATGCGCTTTGCAATGGCCATACCGCTGAAGTGGCCACCACATGTACCATCATGAGCTTGGGTGATCGCCCAAGCGGACTCCTGTTGGTCCAAACAACAAAGAAGAATTCCTTCATAATTCTAACGATACAAAATGTCTCCTAACAAGACATGCTTTGCCACTTTTTGTTTGAATGATCTTTTCACGGCTTGTGTCAATCCAAGTGGGAGATTACCTAGCTTGAGGTAATCCCGAATGGGTGTGTACCAATCTTGCTAATCAGAAACCTCGATAGTATGAACGACCAATCCCTCTTGAAGTCTATCTTGAACAAAAGCTGAGCAGGAAAGAACTTGTAAAAACAACGTGGTGTTGCTAGTAAGAGGGGTTGGGGAGAACAAGGACCCCTAGTTGGCTTGAGTCAAACAATATTGAATTCAAGAGAACTTATCCGAAGATGGTTCAATCTGGATCATGTGGATTCCTGGCGTTAGATCAGAGCTTGCACGCTCCATCGCAGATTGCGATAATGTTTTAACATGAATGGTTGTCATTTCACTAGAAGGGTCTTACGGGATGAGTGACCCCAAGGAGGCCATAGTATCTGCAAAACGATTTGATGATCGAGGGAGTGCCTCGATGTCATACCATTCAAGTTGTGCTAGGAATTTGTCCACAAGGGCTTTATAAGACTGCAAAATTGGACATTTACATTGGAATATCCCCTTTACTTGATTGACAATTAACAACGAATCACCAAAGATGTTCAATCGTTTAATGTTCATGGTGATTGTTGTCTGAAGACCTATGAGCAAGGCTTCATATTCTGCATTGTTGTTGGTGCACGAGAAGTATAATTTAAATGACAAGGGCATTGGAGCGCCTTGCGGAGTGAAGAATACAATTCCCACACCACCCCCTTGCTCACATTTAGAACCATCGAAGAATAGGGTTATGTCAGCCTATGACTCAAGCTCATCAGAATCTGGCGACTACGAAACATGGAAGACCCCATCATCAGGTAGTTCAAAATTCAGAGGCTGATCGTCTTCAAGAGGAGCCTCAACTAGTTGATCGACGATGAATTGACCTTTTATAGATTTCTGTCCAATGAACTCTATGTCAAACTCCGTCAACAACATGATCCATTTCGTCGTGCGGCTACTATGATAAGTACGACTCATCATGTATCGCAATGGATTCTCCTTAGACACAACATACATCTTATTACTAAGCATGTAGTGGCGTAGCTTTTTGGTAGCAAACACCACTGCCAAGCAGATTTTTTCAACATATGCATAGTTAAGTTCATAACTGACCAGGGTGCGGCTAAGATAGTATGTAGCCTGTTCTCTATGAAAACACGAGATTCCAGAAAAAAAAAGGATAAACTAAAAATGCAATGTAAAAGAAACTAAAATAACGCTTAAACCCTATGTTATTGAAAATTGCGTAAAAATAAAGAACATGAACACAAGATATCAAAGCAATATAAAAATTGGCCCTTTTATTGATATGCTTTTCAAATTTGTGTTACAATGTGTCTCCTTCCTTTTTAGGGGATAGGAGCGTTAAATGTTGGTCTTTTACAACTTGTTTTAGAATTCCTTCTTTCGCATGCCTACATGTAAGATGGGTGAACCAAAACGTCATCGTCGCTTGCATTGGTAAAGGTAGATTCCTCGCTGCTCCTCTAATGCTGCAAATCTACGTTCAAAGAAACAAACAAATAATCAGTAGCACCTTGTGTATGAAAAATAAAAGATGAATCTAACGATGGTTAAAATGAGTCTAAATAAAATGAAAACTTGACAAAAGCATAAACATGAAACTAGCTAAATACTACAAAAGAAATAAAGTGGGGGGGTGCCCGAAGGCAAACCACCCGCGGGTGAAACTTTGCTTCGACACCAATCCGCTTAGGATGGGTCCGAAACCTGATGTGATGTGTTGTCGGCAAATTGGTAGGATATTGTGGTCAGAAAAATCGGGGTTGGTTCTTGATTCGCACCTTCAAAAGTCACCCAATAACCTCTCTTTCGATTAAGAGATTATGGATGTCAAAAGCACAAATCGTAGGTAAGTGAATTAGTAGCACTTCGTCGCTCAAAATGCTCCTTCTCTGTCTATTTTGGGTGAGGAAACTCACCATTTTATAGACCCAAGGGGTCTCTTTGAATTAACATGCAAAAGTGTTTCTTTGCATGAATGCTTTTTGCTTAAAAAGAAGACTTCTTCTTGATCAAGGGATTCTTAACTATCTCTGTGCATGTCTTTGTGTGTTTTAGAAAAGCTCCTTGCACTCCCATGCAATGAAGGAATAGCTAAGTGGAAAATCTGAGTTGTCCTAAAAAGCTCACTCTCATTCCCATGCAGTGAAGGGAACGTCAATTGGCAGATATGAGTTGTCAAAAGAACTCACTCGCACTCCTATGTCATGCAAGAAAAGCTAAGTGGCAGTTCTGAGTTGTTATATGTCGAGATTTGAATTTTTGCCAGTCAAACCTGACATTCGTACCACCCCAAAGCGAGTGCTAGTAATCGTCCCTGGGTGAGACGAGTATCAGTCAGCACTCGTCCCTGGGTAGGACGAGTAAAAACCCGCACTCGTCCCTGGGTGGGACGAATAAGCAATAAAGTGTCTAAAAGGTGCCAAATTGGTTTTTGACTTGCAAAACTGCTGTGTGAGTGGTTAGAACCACTTTTTAACCTCTAAGGGCTACCCTGGGGGTTGTGTGTGTTAGTGCGATCAGTGTTTGTTGTCACATAATCAGATTGGTGCTATTTTGGTGTCTACAGTTAGTTAAACCAGACCCCTCAAGTGGGAGGCCACAAGCATGATCATAGTATAATACATAAGCCAAAAGAAGGGTCATTAAAGATTAGGGAACACCTAGCTCAACTGAGGCTAGACCTCAAAAGAGATAAGCAAACAATCGAAGGACCCCTCCAACACAAGCTACACTTGTGAATTGGGGCTAAGTAGTCTTGTTGAGTGTTAATTTGTCATATTACAAATAATAACACGCAACTTAGAGTCTCGAACAAAAGACTCTTTCTTGCAAAGAAATAATTTATTTTATTTTCCTTCCTTTTATTATTTCTCCAAGCTTCTTCGTGAAACAACTTTTACGTATATAAAAATGAATTTCAATTTAATACATACAACTGATATATCCCAGAATAACTCAAATCCTACAGATAGCTGTTAACAAGGGGCCTTTGTTGATTCTCAATGAACTTTATAATCTTGACTTGTTTGATTAATCAAAAATAAACAAAAATCCTTTTGATGTTCTAATATCCACAATTTATTCTAAGGTTAATCTGTTCGTTTTATCTCTATTCAATAGTTCCGTTATTTCAATGTTAGTCTCTGACATGAAATTAGGCATATCAAGGAATAAAACAGAAACTGTTATTTTTGAGTCAGCTGGAAAATAATGAAGGATATTAAAATGGTTAACGATCTCCTCCCTGAAAAATCCCAAGTTAAGAGATGAAGTCCCCAAAACAACCCAACCGATCAGATCTATACTAACACATAATCTAATCAGATCAGATGCAAGACTCTAAGGAAAATAATATAACTGCATCATTCTACCATTCACCTATCGTAACCCATCCCATGGCATAAACGAAATAGATACAAGACAAAATGATGCAACGGAAAGATTGACAATAAAACAATAGTTTTGGCTTCGATCTCCTTTTGATTTTACACACAAAAGTCATGTTACCAAAGAAAAATCCTTTATTTCAATAAATAATGCTTTTTGTTACAGTCTCCAGCCCCGTATCCATCTACATTTCTGCTATTTAACCTTTACGTCGCGCGTTCTCGGCTGTTCCATGATGCTTCGTTTCGACTCCTGGGACCCTTTGCTTCAATTCCCGCCTTTTGGTATTCTAATGTTTACGTGCATTTGTAACGCTCGATCTCTGCGGCCGATGAATCGTTGTTATGAAACGTTACTCTGGTTCTGTCATTTTCGCCACGTGTCCTGCGTCTCCTGCACCTTTTGTAACGCTTTCTCGTGGAAATCTCGACAGAATTTGCATTTGGCATCTTCCGTTTCCTAGCTGCGATAACGCGACATGTCGCGATATCGTGACATGTCGCGATATCGTGACATGTTCTTGGTCCGTACGCCCGTAGTAGCTCGTTGTAGCGATATCGCTATCGACTTTGCTTTGCCTTCTTTTCAAAAAGTGGTAGCGATATCGCTACCACTTTGGTTCCGAGCCTTCCTTCGATGAAGTGGTAGCGATATCGCTACCACTTTGGTTTCGAGCCTTCCTTCGATGAAGTGGTAGCGATATCGCTACCACTTTTTGTCTCGAGCCTTTGTTTTGCAAAGTGGTAGCGATATCGCTACCACCTTGCTTTCACGCCTTTGCTTTGTAAAGTGGTAGCGATATCGCTACCACTCTTCTTTCACGCCTTTGCTTCACGAAGTGGTAGCGATTCGCTACCACCTTTCTTTCGGCAACTTGTAGCGAAATCGCTACCATTCTCAACTTTCCGTACGCTTCCAAAAAATGCGTCGCGATTTCAATTTTTTGCAGCGATGGAGAGACAGGTCGCGATATCGCGATAGGTCGCGATATCGCGATTTCAACACTTAGGCATTTTTCTTCTTTTCTTCATTTTTAGCATCCGGGTCTTTGAGATCTTCCCTAAAACCTGCAAAAACAAAGGTGGGTCCCCACTTCTGGGGTGTGTTGTGGATGAACCACAACAAGTCTCAATAGTGATAAGAGTTGCCCTTGAACCACCAAGGAAACCTATTATAACTCTATCAAGGCCACCTTCAGTTATATAAAGAACCAAAATTCTAACAATGTAAATCATTCCAAGAGCTTCTGTCTAGCTTGCACAACTAATAATTTAATTATCAATCCAGGCTTTAATTGATTTAAAGAACAAATATCCCATATAAATATTCCATGACATTAACCAACTTACTTAATTCAATTATTTAAGATCAAGTTACAAAAAAGAAAAAATATTTTAAATTCAATTCTTTTTAATATAAAATTGACCTAATAAATATGAAATTGACCTAATGAATAAATGTGGATCCACGTGCAACTAATGATGTTTTAACTATTTTACTTTTGAAATAAATAATGCAAATTAATTTCTATTAATTTTATTTTATACTAATCTAATCCTATTCTATTGTAGGAGCGAGAGAGTAGGGAATGGTCTTCTAGAAATGGACCCTACCTTCAAAAGGTTAGTATATTTATCTTCTCCTCTATGCTATTTTACTTTAGTAACTATTTATTTCATTTAACCTATTCTAACATTTTAACTATTCATTGATGCAGGAAAATTAAAGATTTTACAGAAGAAAATAAATCATTGCAAAAGACAGAATAACATTACAAAAGATATGGAAAAATAATACTATTTTACTTTTGAACTTTGATCATGTACATTGCTAGAAATGACAACTACAAAGACTTTTTCAAGGAGCGACTTCTTCAACTTCTCTTTCAAAATGCAACAATCGGAGGACCTTTTCAAAGGCCTCTTCATTGTAATTTATACAATAATGTTCAATGAAGTCTTCCGTAACATTCTTAGTCTCTATCTAACTTACAAATATAAATCCTAACCTTTGTACTAACAATTTTTCTCAACGGATACAATTTCATAACAAGACAGATATTGGACTAATCAACACAAGCCCAAGTGCTAAACAACTTATTCTAAACAAATACAACTTTATAACAAATGAGACTTGGACTAATCAACATAATCCTGCTAATGTAACTTTATTCTAATGAGCTATGAGACTCACTTTGTGTTTCCTGCATATTTGGAGGTGAGCTTGTATTTCCACAACATGATTAATGATTTCATCGATGTTGATGGACATGCCTAACTTAAGTGCTAATCCTTATAGCAATATCCCTATGTCCTTGGACGGTTCTGGTTTTGACGGATGTCTTGGTTGAGGTAGTCCAAATTGTGGCATTGAGCTGTCTTCCTCTAACACCTTGGAGAAGTCAATGACTTTGGAAAAATTGATCGACTTATGCGGTTTCCTGCCAACTATAGTGCTTTTATGAGGAGATGGATTGACAGTCATAGGTGCAACGACTGAATCAACCAATTTTTCCACCTTTCTTTCCATAAATTTCCTAATGATTTCGCTCTAAATGGTAAGGGATTTTGTCATAATTGCAACATGTTTTTCAACCAGAGTTGTGAGCTTATCAATTTTTATGTGCAGTAAAGTTTGTTGCATCTTAAGGAATTCAATAACATTGGATGGCCCTGCAATAGGTGAGTGTAAAGCAGGTCTAGGTGTTTCTTCTTGTAAAGGTACTTCTTCTCTAAGAGGTGTTTCCTGAGATGATTCTGCTATAGGAGATGATTCTCTGTTGGTATTACTTGGAACAAATTTTTCATATTTTGATTTTCTAGTAGATTTAGAGGTTGTGGCTGATTTGGAAGTGGTGGGGCATTTTCAAACGAGTTCTTCTAAAATTATTTCATTAGACACAGACTCCTAGACTGGTTCGGACTCACTGGGTTCAAACATTGGAGAAACATTAGCCCCATCGACCAAGGTACTCCATGCAATTTTTGCCTTAGCAGCTTGGTGTAAGACCAATAACTTAATTAAGCCATGATAAGAGATAAGATGTAGTTTAGGATCTTCATAGGCATTTAATGGCTGCACATGGAGGATGGTAGCTTTTAAGGAATGAAACACAAAATATAGGGTAGGTTAATTATGCAGTCTTCCCTCTAAATAAATTTAAGGTTTAGGAGCATCTTCAAGTGGTATAACCTGCCCTCAAGGGTAAAGAACTTCATCACAATCGTGACTACCTCCTGCTATTTTATCTATAGAGAGGAGGTAGCTACTTCCTTTATCCAACCATTTCTATCATGGGTGACTGAAAATTTCTCCCCAAATCTGTCGACCATATTACTCACTCCCTTGTAAGTGGATTTAAAGTATCTCTGGCCAGTTTTTGATAAGCTTAAGACTTTTGCAATTAAACTAGGTGAAATCTCAATTTCTAGCTCTCCAACGTGGGTTGTCATGGAAGCACGATTACAGTTCAGAATGAACTATTTTGTGACACCCAGATCATGGCCTTGATATTTTGTCAAGGCATCCCACCATCGAGCCCCCTAGAAAATTTTCTTTACTACATCACTTGGGTTTTGAGTTTCGATTGACGAGGGTTCACTTTTCTTATGGAACGTAGTCCTAGGCATGATGGTAGTTTTAAGGAAGGGTAAGGTTTAGCAATAGGACACAGTTTAGAAGGAACCCTGCATCATAAAAAATATAGTAAATGCATTGCATGAAAACATAAAAATTTTTCCCATGAAATTGCCCTAAACTTTGCAGTTTATTTTCCTAAAACAAAAACACAGAGATTGTTTTTTGATTTTATTGATATATATATATATATATATATATATATATATATATATATTTTTGAAAAAAATATGAAATATTCTAAGTCTCCTTAAGACAATAGATATATATATATTTTATATATATATTATATATATATATATATATATATATATATATATATATATATATATTTTTGTGGTGTGTTTTTACAATATTTGCAGGAGAAAATAGGAGAACTTCAAAATTCTTCAGAAGTATTCGTAGAAGACAATAGTAGAACTTCAAAATTCATCAGAAACTTTTAAGGAGAGCTAAGAACAAAAACAATTTTTTTTTTTTAATTTTCTTTTGAAACATAACATTCAATGCTTAGAAAATTTAGGGAAAATTTCACAAATTTCTAATGAAAATAGAGAAGCCTTCGAAATTCCAACCTTCAACTTGATTCAATAAATTTTGCAAGATTTTTTTTTAATAAAAACAACATATTTTCTTTTAATTTCATCTTTTACAACATAAATTCTCAGAATTCTATAGGGTTTTTAGAATTCTCTCAAAAACAAGGTTGCTTGCAGAATTTAAGAGGAAGGGTTTTAAATTCCTTCCATAATCGACCTCTAAACGCAATTTTTAGATGATTTAAAAGAAATTCCCCTAAATTTCAAAATTGCTCAGAAGAATAAACCCAAATCTAGGTTCATGCGATGCCTACAAGAATAATTTCATAAACCCACAATGATTTCTAAGCAAAATCCCTAAAGAGTTATAGTGGAATTTACCTTGCAATCAATGACTGCTTCATGTTTTACCTCGGCCTTCACTTCTGGCATCATCTGCAACCCAAATTTCTTCATCCTTCCATAGTTGCACAACTTCCTTCAATGATTTACGTCATTTGTGGCCGGATACTAAGTGCAAGGTAGTGAATTAGAGATTTTTGCCCTAAATTAGCTTTCTAATTTTCATTAAACCCTTACCGTTGGATTTTTCCAATCCGATGGAGGAGATCTTGCGCTGGGTTGGCTTTTCTGCATATACATCATTGTTCACATGTGTCAAATTTCACAGCCCTCGATTTGCTTTTCTAATCAACAGTTGAAGTTCTTAATCCGTGGCTCTACTTCGTATAGGGTGCATGGGTATAGCGACGTTGATCGAGGTGCCTCCTATTTCACTGTTCCTTGGTACCTTCCATGCAGGTTGATCAACTGCCACATTAACCAATGGGGGTCCACATGTTGTCGCTCATAATTAACTTCCTTTCCACATCGTTGTGTTTTCCCCACATTGTGCTACTTACTTGATCCTAACGTGGCATCCTAGGGTTTCTGGCCATGAGACGTTAAGTTGTCATTTGTATTTCCCATGCCACCATGCCTTTGTTGGATGCGCTAACCAATGGAGTGTCTCCAAATTATTTCCTAGGCTTGACCTTTCATTGAGTCACTTTATCATTTTTCGCCTTCGCATTACCTTCTCGCTGACTTATTAGTTTTCATGTGGTCATGATTTTAATTATCCCATGACTACCTTAATCCACACGACATGGCTTCCAATGCTTGTGTGGCTACAACATGGTGGTGAGGTGTACCCTACATCCTTTACTCGATGCTTATGTGGTGGCATAAAATATTATTCTTATTATGTCAGCCACTCAAAACAAACCTATGTTTACATTCTACCCGACATGTCAATTCTAAGGTCAACTCATATTTCAAGGCAGATTCTTACTGGATCTTAATGTCGTCCTTGCATAGTAATCAAGACTTCGCAATGAAAATTAATGCAATCGTGTCGCAAAAAATACCGTCTAACCCCCTTGTTTGTCTTTTTAATTAAAATAATTATTATTTATTTTCTAAACTTCTATCAACAAGACGAATTAAAAATATTTTTGAAGTCCGAAGGATGGCTCTTATCATTACGGTGGATTTAAGAGTTATTTGGGGTCTAGTACATAGCTCACATTGTTAAGGCAGATTTAAAAACTTTTTGAAGTGTAGCATACTACTCCAGCCATTTAAAACAAATCTAAAATTTATTTGGAGTCCAACGCTTGGCTTTTAGATTTTCCTGCTAAAATGATGCTTCCCTCAAATTTAATTTTCCTGCCAAGACACTTAGGATGTTTTTTAGTGTAGGTCTAAGGAAATATTGGTACTGAAACTTTGCTATGGAAACTTTGCTACGGAAAATTGTATTAATGAGGAAAGTTTTGTTTTATTGCAAATTTTTTCTCCCCCCAACCTATATTATGAACTTTATTGTATTAGCCTTATAACTCCCCCAAAACTGTAAATTTGGCTATATAGCCAAAACAAAAATTGAGGGAAATATTTGTATTTAAAGAAGCTTATATTTATAGGGAATTTATATATATTATTTTAAATAATATGGGGCTAAATATATATATATATATATATTTTAAGAAATATTTTCTTCTTTTAATTTCATAAGGAGTTTCATGTGGGAAAAATAATGGATACAAATCGAATATCAGTCATCAATATATAAAGTGGATCTTTTATCAAAAAATTGGATGATTTCAACAGGAAAATAGGATAATTGTTTTGATGTCATTTTGATGGCTTTTCTCCCTTTTGGAAATATACATATTTTTGTTGCTCTTATAGGGGTGCAAAGCTTTTGGGAATTGGATTCCCAACCACTCTATCAGAGTCTTGATGGGTATTGTAACCCTATCCTTATTGCCTTGTCCCTATAAGTAAATGTAAAGGTGCTTGGGAAATACAAACCACATTTTTGTAGGATGAGATAAACTATAGTACCTACATATGGAATAGAAATTTGCTCATGACTTTTGCTTGCTTACAACATTCTAGAGTTGTTTTACAAATACTCAAACATCCTAGTGACTTTGAACAAATTCATCTATTCATATTACAAATCAATATGATGTTAAGGGTGTCCTAATGTTTTCAAGCCTCTCAAGGATCAACTGTGTATGCAGTGAATGTCTATTTCTCATCATGAGTAAGGATTGAGTAAACCAATGGTCACTTATGCCAACAAGCTAGCTTATCTATAAGCGTCCATAGGTCTTATCCAGACTTAGCACTATTGTGTAAGGATACCTTATTGCCAAGCGGGTTTCATTCAATCCATTGCTATAATGAGGATCACCCCATGGTTTTCGAAATACTAAGAATTCTAGGGATTCAAGCTCTTCACCTTTTATTTTATTTAATTTTATATGGGATACTTGCTTATTTTGAGAGGAAGCAAGGGATTTTTATTGCTTTTTGGGATTCTTGCTCATTTTCAGGTGGAGCAAGAAGATAATTTTTGGGATACTTGCTCATTTAGAGACAGAGTAAGGGATTTTTTTTTGGAGGATGAATGGGGAGCTTGTCCTTTTGCCAATTCATTATCTTTCTAGACCATGCACATAATTGGATAAGCAGGGGAAACCGTTCACTTTATGGTAATAGTAACTCATGAGTTAGTCTTTCCAAACTTCACAATATTTTATTTGTTATAATGTGCATAGTCCAAGAGGAATCTTGATTGACTAGGAGAAACTTATAACATCCAAAGATTGTTTAATTTTCAATGAAGATTTGATCAAAACACTAGTGGTGGCTGAGTAATTGAAAACACCTAGATTTTGATTTAGAAAACAAAGGTATTATGCAAGATGTGGCAGTAATTTTCCTACAAACTCACAAGCTGATAAAAATAAAGAAATATCTTTTTAGGATCTCTTTGAAACAATATTGAGACTGAAAATTGATGAAGAATAAGGTAAGAGTACTGCAAACATTGAAACTCCATTATGGAACAAAAAGAAGCATAATCCCTTTTTTTATTTATGTATTATTTATATGTATATATATTATATATATGTATATTTTAGATATAAAGCAACAAATTATTTAATAGGTCGTATATTTATTGCTTGTTAAGGAGAAAAAAATATTCAATATTAGTGATTTGCAGTTTAGATATACACTGCAAATCAGTTTGTTACTTGAGATGGTGCATGAACTCTTCTTTAGAAAGTGGTTTTTTATATAATTTAAGCCTGTCCATTGACTAGCATTTTTCTGGTTGAGTCATCAATTGGCTTGAGTTTTACTATATCGTTTATGAATATCTCTTTAATTTCACAGGGTCCAAGCCATCTTGTCCTTAAATCCCCTTGGAAATCATGGAAGCGGGAGTCAAATAGCAAGGCCCAGTCTCCTGGTTGAAACATTCTAGGTACAATGTGTTTATCGTACCATTTCTTTCTTTGTTGTTGTGTTAATTCAGTTCTATGAAGTGCTTCAAGTCTCCTTTCATCAAGAATATTTAATTTCTCTAACCTAGCCCTTTGTGCTTGATCTAAGTTCATATCGAGTTGTATTGCAATTCAAAGAGTCTCAATTTCAAACTCGATGGACATGATTGCTTGCTTACCATAAACCATATCATAAGGTGTTAAACCAATGGTAGTCTTCCAAGTTGTGTTATAAGCCCATACAACTTCTTTCAATCTTTCTGCCCAATCTACTCTACTAGTGGCCATAGTTTTAGTTATTATATTTTCAAGCTCTTGATTGGTTACTTCCACTTGTCCATTGGCTTGAGGATGATATGGTGAAGTTTTTCTATGTTTTATTTGATAGATTGTGGTGAAATGTTCTATTAATTTAGAGAGAAATTGAGTTCCTTGATCCGAAACTAGTTCTCTAGGTGCTCCAAAGTGCAACATAATGTGTGAATAGAGAAAATCAATAACATGTTGAGCTTGGGCTTGTGTCAGAGCTTCTATTTCTACCCATTTTTTAACATAATTTGTGCACACAAGTAGATGTTTATTATTTGCACTCAGAGGATCTATAGGGACAAAAAAGTCAATTTTCCACTTCTGAAATGGTTCAAAAATAATTTGAGGTACTAAGGGCATCTCCATTGTAGGGGTTGGTTTACTAGCCCTTTGGCATGCATCACATATATCAAAAAATTGGTGAACATCCTTATTTATAGTAGGCTAAAAGTATCCAGTTTGGAATACTTTACTAACTATTCTTTGGGCTGCATAATGACTTCCACAAGGTTCTTCATGTGCTGCTCTAATGATATTATACACATCGTCTTCCTGCACACATCTCCTAACTACATGGTCTGGGCAAGAATTGAATAAAATCCCATTAATCCATGTGTAAGGCCCACTCTAATGTATTAGCTTTCTTCCCTCACAAGGTGTGAAATTTGTTGAGCAAGGTGCAGCGACAATATTGTCATTGTTGTCAACACAGTCAGATAGATCTGTTGATGCAGTGGACAGGAAGTTCAAAGGCTAGTCAGATGCAGAAGACAGGAGTTCAAAGGTTACTCAGAGTATGTACAATGATTTTCCAAGAAGACCGAAGTGGACCACTTGCAAAAGATCAAAGAAAAATACAAGTAAGAAAAGTGTCACGATATCGCGACATATACAAAGAGCAAGAAAAACTCATCACGATTTCGCGACATGTTGGAAGAGAGAGAAGAAGAAAGAAAAACTGTCACGATTTCGCGACATGTTGGCAAGAAAGAAAAACGGTCGCGATATCGACGACATGTTGGCAAGAAAGAAAAGCGTCGCGATATCGCGACATGTTGGCAAGAAAGAAAAAGGAAAGGAGAACGATATCGCGACATGTTGAGAAGCAAGCAAAACTGTCACGATTTCGCGACATGTTGGAAGAGAGAAAGGCAAGTAGAAAAAGTGTCACGATTTCATGACATATTGCAAGGAAGGTTGTACGGACGAAAAAGTGTCACGATTTCGCGACATATTGCAAGGAAGGTTGTACGAACGAAAAAGTGTCACGATTTCGCGACATATTGCAAGGAAGGTTGTACGGACGAAAAAGTGTCGCGATTTCGCGACATATTGCAAGGAAGGTTGTACGGACGAAAAAGTGTCACGATTTCACGACATATTGCAAGGAAGGTTGTACGGACGAAAAAGTGTCACGATTTCGCGACATATTGCAAGAGAGAGAGTCCGAGAGAAAAAGTGTCGCGATTTCGCGACATGTTGCAGGAGAGAGAGTCCAAGAGAAAAAGTGTCACGATTTTGCGACATGTTGCAGGAGAGAGAGTCCAAAGAAAAAGTGTCCGATTTCGCGACATGTTGCAAGAGAGAGAGTTCGAGAGAAAAAGTGTCGCGATTTCGCGACATGTTGTAGGAGAGAGTGAAGAAAAGTGTCACGATTTCGTGACATGTTGCAGGAGAGAGAGTCGAGGAGAAAAAGTGTCGCGATATCGCGACATGTCGCATTTTCGTGACCCAAAGGCAAGTTAAAGCGCTAAGGAGAAAAAGTGTCGCGATATCGCGACATGTCGCATTTTCACGACTAAAGGAGGAGAGAGAAAGTAAGAAGGCAGAAGTGTCACGATTTCGTGACAAAAGTAAAGAAGGAGAGTACGAAAGAAAAAGTGTAGCGATATCGCTACATGTTGTATTCTCATGGGCCAAAGCTAAGAGAAAGCGTACGGAGGCAAAAGTGTAGCGATATCGACATGTGTTTTCACGACAACAACAATAGAAGAGTTACAAGGGCAGTTGAAGCCGACGAAGACCGATGTAAGCCGACAAAGATTAGGGTTTGCAATCAACTAAGATTAGGGTTTGTAGCCGACTAAGATCAGGGTTTACAACCGACTAAGATTAGGATTTTGATCTTGAAAATATTGTTATAAAAGGAAGGTTGTTTGAAGAGTTAAGTAGTTGAGAAGTGCAAAGTTCGGAGACAGTGCGTAGAGTGCGAAGTTCGGTCGTAGTGTGCAGTGTGCAAGTCATCGAATCATTCTAAGTGTGAAGATCGCAAAGGAAGCAGAGTGCACAAAGGGGAGAAGATGATCGTTCGACAGTTAAGCAACAGATTATGCGAAGTGATAGCGTAGAGAGAGCAGAGTGCGTAGAGGATGAAAAAGTGAAGCAGACCAGTCAGGGTCTTGTAAAAGCAAAGGTATCTTACTATCATTCTTCTAGTTTCAGAATTGAAGTCCAAGTTGGTGCTTGGCATAAGGGGTTGGTGCTCCTTCCAGTTGGTGCTGGAAAATCAGGGGTTGGTGCTCCTTTCTGTTGGTACAGATAAATCAGGGGTTGGTGCTCCTTCCAGTGGGTGCTGGTAAACTGTTTGTAAAAGTTGTTGCTTTGCAAAGGCTGGATTTGGATGGTAGTCCAAGCAGTCATTCTTGAGGAGTAGCCACATTGGTGAACCTCGTTAAATCTTGTGTTGTGTGATGCTCTTCTGTTATTCTTGTTGTATCTTGTTATAAGTTTTAATTGCTTCTATTTTAAGAGCTAAAAATTCAAGATTAAAAGAGCTACACTGATTCACCCCCCCTCTCAGTGTCATTGTAAGACTAACAATTGGTATCAAAGCCAAGTTCCTATACAAGCTTAACCGGCTAGGGTGATCTTGGAAGTAACACAATGGCAGGTGGTGAAGGTTTCTCATCAAACAAAGCACCATTGTTTGATGGATCTAATTACGCGTTCTAGAGAATCAGGATGCAGACATATCTCTGTGCTTTGGGTTATGACATCTGGGATTCAGTAGTTAGTGGATACACAATTCCCATCACTCCTCCAAAAGAGGCTGATGAAAAGAAACTATTTGAAAACAACTCAAAAGCAAAAAATGCTCTCATGTGCGGATTAGCAGACAGTGAGCTAGTGAAGATCATGAACTGTAATACGACAAAAGAGATATGGGACAAACTGAGGAGTATTCATGAAGGAGATGATAAGATCAAGGAGGCCAAGTTACAGACACATCGAGCTCAGTTCGAAGCATTGAAAATGAATGATGATGAAAACATTGAGGCATATATGTTGAGAGTCAATGGAATCATTAATGCGATCAGAGGACTCGACGAGGATATTGGAGACTCTGCCATCGTGAAAAAGGTACTAAGATCTCTTCCTCAAAGGTTTGATTCCAAAGTCTCAACAATAGAAGAAGCTAAAAATCTAAATTATTTCAGTATAGATGAGATGTATGGTTCTTTAACTACATATGAGATGAGGATAGGAAGATCTAAACCCATAGACAGAGAAGCGGATTTTAAAGCCCTTAAAAATAAAAACACTAAACAAGAGTCCGAGGAAGAAGGGACATCAGATGAAATGGAAGCAAACTTTGTTAGAAAGCTAAAAAAGGGAAAAGGAAAATACAGAGGGAAGCTACCATTTAAATGTTTCAACTGTGGAGGCATCGGGCATTTTGCAACTAAATGTCCACTTAAAGAGCAGAACAAAAATGATGAAGGATCGCACCATGAAAGAAGTGACTGGAAGAAAATGAATTTCAGGAAAGGCAACTTCAAGAAGAGAAGTTTCATCTCCAAGAATGTCAGTTCATCAGAAGACAACTCCGAAGAAGAGTCTGAAGAAGAAAAAGGTGAAGCTCTTTTCATGGCATTTGAAGAAGCAAAATCAAAAAAAGGAGTGATCTCTGAAGTATGTGGTGAAAACCCTGAGGCTGAAGTAGATCTAGAAGGTGAGTTGATCTCTGCACTTGAAGAGTGGGAGATAGAAAAGAAAAAGAATAAGAAACTTTCAAGAAAGCTTGCGGATGCAAATGAAATCATAACCAGTTTGAAAGTACAGATAGAAGAATCCAAGAAAATCTTTGAAGATCTCGAAGTTCAAATAACCATGAAAATAGACTATTGCAACAAGCTAGAAGAAGAGATTGTTGGTTTGAGAATGCAACTAGAAGAGATGAATAAGAAAATTAGTTGTTATCACAAACGTGAAGAAAGTGCTATGAAGCTGGATAAGATCATAAATGACCAAAGGCCTACAGGCATCAAGTTTGGTCTGGGTTTCATCGAAGGAGAATCATCAAATGGATCAAAGGCCAGAAATGTAGAATCCATAAAGAATGAAGATAAGAAACAGGTTGATCAAGGAAAAATGTCTCATGCAAAAGAAAGCAATAATGCCAGGCACGAAAGGAGAACTGACAATGATGGATTCACCAATGTCACACATCAAAGAAGAAGAAGACCTATGGCTCCTACGACAACATGGCAAAGACCATCACCCAGGTTCAATTATCCCTTTTCTGGTTTCTGTTTTAAATGCAATGGCTATGGACATAAAATTTTAGACTGCAAATATAATGTTAGACCAAGGAATTTCACCAATAGAAATGCTTTTTCTCCTCTCGATGAATTATACAGTAGAATGTTATAACTGTCATAATTTTGGGCACATTGCAAGAAACTGTAGAAGTACTTTTGCTTCAAATCAGTTTCAGGGAAGAAAATTTCAACCAAATAGGGTGAGACAAAATAGAAAACTTCTCGTAAAACATGCACATGTTGTTGATAAGGGAAAGGCAAAACAAGAGCCCAAAACTTCCATCAAAACGGAGTGGAAAGAAAAAGAGCAACTTAAGGAAGAAAAGGAATCCTTAATAGTACAAACAACATTTAAAGCACAGAATAAACATGTACCATGGATACTTGATAGTGGATGCTCCAGTCATATGACAGGTAACAAACAAAAATTTGAGAAGTTACAGAAATATGAAGGTGGTTCAGTAAAGTTTGGTAATAATGATGGAGCTAAGATAGTTGGCAAAGGTTCAGTTAAAATTATTGATGGAAAGATTAAGTCAGAAGAAGTCTTGTTTGTGGATGGTTTGAAACATAACTTGTTGAGCGTAAGTCCGATTTGTGATAAAGGTCATGAAGTAGTTTTTAAGAAGCAGGGTTGTGAAGTCAGAAAAACAAACAGTGGAAAATTAATAGCAACTGGATCAAGGACATCTGGAAACCTGTACACGCTCTCGGAGACTTCGAAGGAGCTTGTTTTATTGGACAGGAAGAAGAAAACTGGTTGTGGCACAAGAGACTCGGGCATATCGGTTTTGATAATCTAGTAAAAATCACCTCAAAAAGGGCAGTGAGAGATATTCCCACCATCAGAAAACCTACAAACAACATTTGTGCTTCATGCCAAAAGGGGAAACAAACTAGAGTCACATTCAAAACAAAAGAATACTACACAAGCAAACCTTTGGAACTAATACACACCGATTTATGTGGACCCATGAGAACACAAAGCATAAATGGTGACAAATATTTTATGTTGTGCATTGATGACTATTCCAGAATGACATGGATATTCTTCTTGAAGCATAAATCAGAAGCTTTTGATATGTTCAAGATTTTCAAAAACCAGGTTGAGAATGAAATAGGAAAGAGGATCAAATGTTTAAGATCAGACAGAGGAGGAGAATTCATTTCAGAGGAGTTTGTAGAATACTGTGAAAAATATGGTATTAGGAGACAGTTCTCAGCAACCAGGACACCTCAAGAAAAATGGAGTGGTAGAAAGAAAGAACAGGACTATGCAAGAAATGGCACGAACTATGTTGGCTAAAAGCAGAGTAGTAGACATATTTTGGAAAGAAGCAGTCCATACTGCGGTGTATATCCAAAATAGGTACATGCTGAGAACACATGAAAGCAAAACTCCTTATGAATTGTGGTTCGGTAAAAGGGCAACAACAAAATACCTCAGAGTGTTTGGCAGCAAGTGCTATATCAAAAGAACTGAAGATAATCTTGGTAAGTTTGAAGATAGAGCAGATGAAGGTATTTTTGTTGGTTATTCATCTAGAAGCAAAGCTTACAAATGCTACAACAAAAGGCTAAAGAAAATTGTGGACAGTGCTGATGTTAAGTTTGATGAAGGTAAAGAACGAGTAATTAGCTATGAAACAAACTACCCAATCTATGAAGAGGTTATTGAAGGAGATGAGGAAAATGAAATTGAAAAGATACAAAAAATTGACTCAGATGATGTAAGTTGTGATTCAGAAGCGAAAGAGAATAAGAAATTCAAAACAGGCAGCTGGCATAAAAATCATCCTAGAGATCAAATAATTGGAGACCCCAAAGTTGGTGTTCAAACAAGAAGAAAAGTAGCAAGTAACTACTCTCTATTATCCAGCATTGAGCCCAAGAATGTTGTTGAAGCAAGCAAAGATGAAGGTTGGATGAAGGCAATAAATGAAGAATTAGACCAGATCGAGAAAAACAATACTTGGGAATTAGTACCTAGACCTACGAACAAAAATATAATCGGGACTAAATGGATCTTTCATAACAAATTGAATGAAGACGGACAGGTAGTCAGAAATAAAGCAAGATTGGTATGTAAGGGGTATGCACAAGTAGAAGGCATTGACTTTGAGGAAACGTTTGCACCAGTAGCTAGACTAGAGGCAATCAGAATGTTTCTGGCTTTAGCAGTCTACAAGAATTTCAAAGTTTATCAAATGGATGTGAAATCAGCTTTTTTGAATGGGAAACTTGAAGAAGAGGTTTATATTGAGCAACCTGATGGGTTCCAACTTGGTGATAATCCCAACTTTGTTTGTAAGTTGAAGAAAGCTTTATATGGCTTAAAACAGGCACCCCGAGCATGGTATGCAAGACTAGACAACTATCTCACTCAACAAAGGTTCAAGAAAGGTATGGTGGATAGTAATCTGTATGTCAAAATAGAAAATGGGCATCTTATTGTTCTTGTTGTCTATGTAGATGATATCATATTTGGCAGCAGCAAAGATGAGTCATGCAAGGACTTAGCAAATAAGATGCAGAAAGAATTTGAAATGTCAATGATTGGAGAACTGTCATATTTCCTCGGATTGCAAGTTAATCAAAGTAAGAAGGGCATATTTATTTCTCAAGTTAAATATGTAAAAGAGATGCTAAAAAGGTTCACAATGGAGGACTGTAAGCCGCTTAGCACTCCCATGACGACAGGTCAGTAAGTTGAGCAAGGATGACAAATCTCCACTCGTTGATCAAACCATGTACAGATCCATGATTGGAAGTTTATCTGTACTCGATAGCTACTAGACCAGATATTTTATAGGCAGTATGCATGGTAGCACGATTTCAAGCTAATCCCAAGGAGACTCATGTAACAACGATGAAAAGGATTCTTCGGTATCTCAAGGGTACTATGGAATATGGATTATGGTATCCAAAAGGTAAAGACTTCACCCTTATTTCGTATTCAGATGCCGATTGGGCAGGATGTGTAGATGACAGAAAGAGTACCAGTGGAGGTGCATTCTATCTTGGAGACAGATTAGTCACATGGCACAGTAAGAAACAAGAGTCAGTTTCTTTATCGACAATAGAGGCAGAATACATTGCAGCGACAACATGTTGTACACAGGTATTATGGATGAAACAAACCTTAAAAGATCTTGGTATTAGCTTCAGTGAGCCAATATCAGTTAAGTGTGATAACACCAGTGCCATTAACATCTCCAAGAATCTGGTTATGCATTCACGCACAAAGCACATTGCCATCAGGTATCACTTTTTGAAGGAGAAAGTTGCAGAAGGTGAGGTTAAATTGGATTTTGTTCCAACCACAGAACAAGTAGCAGATATCTTCACAAAACCATTGCCCAAGGAAGTGTTTGAGTACCTTCGAAACAAATTGGGAGTGGTCACACTTCCCAAGAATTGACTAGCTACAGGGATCACATTCTCAGGGGGAGCATTTAAGTATTTGATTATTTTTTTGCTCATGTTCATAATTTGTGCTAAGTGTAACAAATTGTGCCTGAGAATGTTGTGCATGGACTCAGGGGGAGTCCGCAGTAGCCCTTTGGTATTATTGACAAAGGGGGAGAAGAGTTACAGAAAATTGCACATGTGTTGCCAACAATTCCAAAGGGGGAGATTGTTGAGCAAGGTGCAACAGACAGTATTGTCATTGTTGTCAACACGATCAGATAGATCCGTTGATGCAAGTGGACAGGAAGTTCAAAGGCTAGTCAGATGCAGAAGACAGGAGTTCAAAGGTTACTCAGAGTATGTACAGTGATTTTCCAAGAAGACCGAAGTGGACCACTTGCAAAAGATCAAAGAAAAATACAAGTAAGAAAAGTGTCGCGATATCGCGACATATACAACAGGCAAGAAAAACTGTCACGATTTCACGACATGTTGGAAGAGAGAGAAGAAGAAAGAAAAACTGTCGCGATTTCGTGACATGTTGGCAAGAAAGAAAAACTGTCGCGATATCGCGACATGTTGGCAAGAAAGAAAAACTTCGCGATATCGCGACATGTTGAGAAGCAAGCAAAACTGTCACGATTTCGCGACATGTTGGAAGAGAGAAAGGCAAGTAGAAAAAGTGTCACGATTTCGCGACATATTGCAAGGAAGGTTGTACGGACGAAAAAGTGTCGCGATTTCGTGACATATTGCAAGGAAGGTTGTACGGACGAAAAAGTGTCGCGATTTCGTGACATATTGCAAGGAAGGTTGTACGGACGAAAAAGTGTCACGATTTCGTGACATATTGCAAGGAAGGTTGTACGGACGAAAAAGTGTCGCGATTTCGTGACATATTGCAAGGAAGGTTGTACGGAGAAAAAGTGTCACGATTTCACGACATGTTGCAGGAGAGAGAGTACGAGAGAAAAAGTGTCACGATTTCATGACATGTTGTAGGAGAGAGAGTCCAAGAGAAAAAGTGTCATGATTTCACGACATGTTGCAGGAGAGAGAGTCTGAAAGAAAAAGTGTCACGATTTGCGACATAATGCAAGAGAGAGAGTCAGAAAAAGTGTCGTGATTTCACATGTTGCAGGAGAGAGAGTCCGAGAGAAAAAGTGTCACGATTTCGCGACATGTTGCAGGAGAGAGAGTCCAAGAGAAAAAGTGTCGCGATATCGCGACATGTCACATTTTCATGACCCAAAGGCAAGTTAAAGCGCTAAGGAGAAAAAGTGTCACGATATCGTGACATGTCACATTTTCGTGACTAAAGGAGGAGAGAGAAAGTAAGAAGGCAGAAGTGTCACGATTTTGCGACAAAAGTAAAGAAGGAGAGTACGAAAGAAAAAGTGTAGCGATATCGCTACATGTTGTATTCTCATGGGCCAAAGCTAAGAGAAAGCGTACGGAGGTGAAAGTGTAGCGATATCACGACATGTGTTTTCATGGCAACAACAACAGAAGAGTTACAGGGGCAGTTGAAGCCGACGAAGACCGATGTAAGCCGACAAAGATTAGGGTTTGCAGCCGACTAAGATTAGGGTTTGTAGCCGACTGAGATCAGGGTTTACAACTGACTAAGATTAGGATTTTGATCTTGAAAATATTGTTATAAAAGGAAGGTTGTTTGAAGAGTTGAAGTAGTTGAGAAGTGCGAAGTTCGGAGACAGTGTGCAGAGTGCGAAGTTCGGTCGTAGTGTGCAGTGTGCAAGTCATCGAATCATTCTAAGTGCGAAGATCGCAAAGGAAGCAGAGTGCGCAAAGGGGAGAAGACGATCGTTCGATAGTTAAGCAGCAGATTGTGCGAAGTGATAGCGCAGAGAGAGCAGAGTGCATAGAGGATGAAAAAGTGAAGCAGACCAGTCAGGGTCTTGTAAAAGCAAAGGTATCTTACTATCATTCTTCTAGTTTCAGAATTGAAGTCCAAGTTGGTGCTTGGCATAAGGGGTTGGTGCTCCTTCCAGTTGGTGCTGGCAAATCAGGGGTTGGTGCTCCTTTCTGTTGGTACAGATAAATCAGGGGTTGGTGCTCCTTCCAGTGGGTGTTGGTAAACTGTTTGTAAAAGTTGTTGCTTTGCAAAGGCTGGATTTGGATGGTAGTCCAAGCAGTCATTCTTGAGGAGTAGCCACATTGGTGAACCTCGTTAAATCTTGTGTTGTGTGATGCTCTTTTGTTATTCTTGTTGTATCTTGTTATAAGTTTTAATTGCTTCTATTTTAAGAGCTAAAAATTCAAGATTAAAAGAGCTACACTGATTCACCCCCCCTCTCAGTGTCATTGTAAGACTAACAAAATTTTGGGGCATATTACTCGTTATGAGATAATTTACTATATCAGCATACCATGGAGTAAAAATAGAAAGAGAAAACAAATGTTCATCTAGAAAGCTATCAGGAATTAATTCATCATCAAGTATTTGCATACGAGATAAATGATTTGCAATGACATTGTCTTTGCCTGCTTTATCTATAAGTGTGATGCTAAATTCTTGAAGAAAAATAAGCCATATAACCACCCTACCTCCTACTGTAGCTTTGTTCATTAAATACTTAATAACAGAGATCAGTGTGAAAAAATACTTCATACCCTGTTATGTAATGTTTAAATTTATTAATGGCATGAACTACAACCAAGAATTCCTTCTCAGTGACTGTATAATTTAGTTCAGCCCCAAGTAAATTCTTACTTACATAATAGATAGCATAAGGCATTTTATTTTCTATTTATTGAAGTACTGCTCCTATTGCATATTCTAAGGCATCACAGTCTATATGAAAGAGTAAATTCCAGTTTGGTCCCCTTAGGATTGGAGCAGTAGTCAATTTTTTTTATGATTTTAAAAGCTTATTGACATGCTTTAGTCCATTCAAATTTACTATATTTAGTGAAGATTTCAAGCATAGGAGAAGCAGTTTTTCTAAAATCCTTAATGAATATTTGGTAGTATCCTGCATGCCCTAAAAATATTCTTACCTTTGTTTGAATTTTTGGAGGTTGAAGAGACTGAATAACTTGTATTTTTACAGGATCTACCCTAACACCTTCTTCAAATATGTAATGTCCTAAAACAATACCCCTCCTCATCATCATGAAACACTTTTCATTACTTAGAGAAAGGTTTTGCTCTATGCATCTAGCTAGGAATTTTTGTAAACTTGATAGAGTTTCTTCAAAGGTGTCATCATAGACTGTAAAGTCATCCATATAAACTTCTATGCATTCATTAATCATATCAACAAAAATAGCTAGAACAACTCTTTGGAATGTAGCAGGTGCATTGCATAGTCCAAAAGGTAATACTCTATAAGCATAGGTTCCTATGGGACATGTAAAAGTGGTATTTTCTTGATATTCCTCAGCTATTGAGACCTGATTATATCCACCAAATCCATCCAAGAAACATAAGTATTTATTACTAGCTAGAGTGTCAAGGAATTGTTCAAAGAAAGACAAGGAAAAATAGTCCTTCTTTGTTACTTTATTTAATTCTCTGTAGTCTACACAAATTCTCCATTTACCATTATTTTTAGGAACTATTACCAATGGTGAAACCCATTGAATATCAGAAATAGGGTATATAAATCTCGCGCTTAAGAGCTTAACAATTTCTTCTTGAACTATGTCTTTCATAGTTGGGTTTAATCTTCTTTGAGGTTGTCTTACTGGGTGACAACCTTCTTGAATGAAAATACGATGGGTACAAACACTCGGATGTATTCCTTTCATGTCCTCATAATTCCATGCAAATGATGTCCAATGTTTCTTTAGCACTTCTATTAGTTGTGATTTTTGAATGTTTGTGAGCTCATTGCTTATATTTAAAGATTTTCCAGATGTAATATATATTTGTTTATAATTATTATCTATACTCATTATTTCATGTTTAAGAGTGTTTAGTTGATAGTTATAAGGGACCATATGATAATGGTAACTTGTGCTTGCTTCACTATTAGTCATGGTAACTTCATTAGCACCTTGTTCCTCATCAAGAAGTGAAGCTAAAGGTCCTTCAATTTCTTGTTGAAAACACTCTCCTAGCATATATATTGATAAATTTTATAGACCGTCTAAGTATTTAGGAGAATCATACCATAATTGGTTTGAAAAATTATTGTCTTTTATTGATTTAGGAAACAAGCTAAGATTTTTAGTATACTTACGATTTGAAATAGTCATATTCCCAGATCTACAACTAATATAAGCATTGGTTGTTGCAAGCCATGGTCTTCCCAAGATTAAGGGATGTCCCCCTAAAATTTTCTTTGGTTGTAAGACTAGCAAGTCTACAGAGTATTCCCATGAACTTACAGAAACTATAACATCTTCTAGTTTTCATTATGGTTTAATGGTAGATCTATCCGCAAGTTGAAGCACTATAGAGGTTGGTTGAATCATATGTACCCATAAAAATTCTACTGTTTTCTTTGTCATGATATTTATGGCAACCCCTAAGTCTACTAAGATATTATGCAAGGCTGTCCTACCAATGTGAACTGTGAGTATAGGTACTCCAGGGTTTGTATATTTTGGTAACAATTTCTCACTAGTCATGATTTTAGATAGTTGCCCAATAACTTGAATAGTCCTAGGTTCATTCCTCTTTCTCCTTTGTGAATTTGTTATACTTTTTACCAATTTGGAGTAGATAGGAATATCTTTAATAGCTTGTAAAATAGGAATTTGAATAGAGATATTTTCTAATTCTTGAAGAAAATTGAAAGCTGGTTTAGATGGTTCTTTTGGTATAGCTAGTCTTTCAGGAAATGAAGCTCTTATTTCTTTTTGAGAAATTTGAACCTCTTTCTATTGATCCAAAACTTCTTCTAGGGGAAATTATGTTCCTCCCTCACATTTATCATCTTGTCATTTTTCTTTGCTCAAGTTTTTGGTAGGTTCTTCAAGTTCTGTGAGGGTTACTCTATGATCATCCAACACTTTTCTAGATCTTAATTGAATTTGTTGACAAGTCATTATAGATATTGAACATGCCTAGTTTTTTTCGTAGACCTATTGAGTATTTTTAGTATTATTGGGATTAGGTATAGGTTGAGCTGGTAAAGGTGGCTGTTTAGGAGGATTGTTGTTCGGAGGTGGAAGGAGTTTGTTTTGAGGCTGGTTTTGAGGTAATTGCCCCCTAAATTTTTTTTGAAATTTTTGTTGTTGGGGCTGTCCTTGAGATCATCTAGGTCTTGTTTGATTGTATTGGCCATTCAAACTATATGCATTTTGATTTTGGTCTCCCATCCATAGAGGTGAATTTCCATATGAATTGGGCATGAATTGTGCCTAAGGAGGAATATTCCAATCTTGATTATATTGATTCCAACTTGATCAATTTGGAGGATTTGACCAATAATTAGGTCTTTGTTGGTTGGAATAGTTAGAGTTTGACCAATTGGGTAGACCATTAAATGGATCATTCCTTCTTTGAGCTATAAAATATAAATTTTCTACCTCATCAATATCAGGCTCTTTTATAGCGGCTTTAAAAACTGAGATATATTTACATTTTTAGTATTATGGTTTTTGTCATAGATTTTGCAACAGGCAGAAATGTTGGAAATATTTATAATATTCAAAGGGCATTCCCTTAGATTATGTTTATTTCTACATCTATGAAAATATATCTCTTCAATATTTTGGTCCTTTGGTTTCTTATCCATGAGGTCGAGAGATGATGCTAATGTGCTTAATAAATCGGTTTTGAGATTTTCTAGCATATTGCCAATTTCAGCTCATGTTACACCTTCTTCTAATGATGGGTGTTTATTACTTCTTAATGGTTTGTTCCTTGAGTAATTTTTACAGAGATTTATAATCTCTCCTAATCCCATCTGATGGATATCCCCCTTTGCCATAAGGTTTAATAAGTCTAGGACATATTATTTTAGACCTTTAATAAAAAGTTATTTCTAAATTTCCTCATCCAACTCAATGTTAAGTCTTGATCCCACAAACCAAAATCTCTCGAGCTAGTCCTTAAGGAATTCGTCATATTTTTTATTCATATGAAATAATTCAGCTTTCATATCCCAAACTCTGCAATAGTCTTGGTATCTTTCAAGCACTATGTTTTTTAATCCTTGTTCTCCATACCATCGGTTACACATATTTTTCCCTAGACCCATGAACCATCTTAAGGCTGCATCCTTAAGTGTAGAAGGGAATAGTCTTAGTTTTTGCTCATTTGTGATGTAAAAGTAAGCCTGGTACACTGCTTCAAATTCAAAAATGAAAGCATCGGGATCCTCATGTGGTTTCCCATGGAAAGTAGACAAAATAGTAACATATACTGGTTTTGGTTCTCTTGTTAGCCTATCTTCAGGAGAGAGAATTAGAAAGGTAAAAGTCTTTCTCTATCCACCCCCCTTTGGTTTTCTACTTCTCCTTGATCCTGTGATATTTATCTTTGGTTTCTATCTACTTCCCCTTGTTTGCTACCTTTATTAGCCATGAGTGAATATAGGATTTCAAGGATTGGCCTAGGTATAGGTTCAAAAAATATAGATGAGGGATTGATATGATTGTCAAACTCTAGTTCGAGTAGAAAATATGTTTTGGGATCTTGTTCTAGAATTTCAATTTGCTTGGTTGATGTAGAATCTAAATATGTAGTTTTGGTTTCTTTTAGCTCAGAAGTTTCATATTTCTTACTATGGTTTTCTTAGCAATGTGCTTTTGGTTTACTAATTTTAATAAATCTTCCCTTCGAGTCTCTAGGTCTGTACATGAAATTTTGAAACAAATTTTAATCTTCCTTGAACAACCTATGAATATCATTGATTGGTTTGAGTTGTTCGGGAGTCATATAATGCTCTTCGTTAAATCCAAAGTCTTTTGTTACCAGAGTAATCAATTGGACAATAAAAGCCTGTTTTACAATTGGATTAGGGTTCTCGAATTGTAATTCATAATGCAAGTCTTGACATAGTTATATAAAGAGTACTACTCTTGGTGTCCTATGATATCTCTGACTATATTCCAGGTTTACTTCCCTATCCTCTATTTTTTCTAGGAAATTGTGGATGGTAAGGAAATCTTCAAAATATTGATCCCATGGGTATGTTACTGAATTCACTATTGCTCTCTTATTACCTAGCCATCGTTCACAAATCCTAATAAGTTCAAGGTAGGGTGAGTGATAATATGACCCTAGAATTTGAGCTATGTTTTTTTTGGTAAGTTAATTATATTAATTCAAAAGGGCATTTGAAAGGTGACCTGTTGCCTTATATAAAAAGGAACTCAGAGGAACAAGAGGAGGAAAAGAGAAACATGAAGAACAAAGCAAAGCTCATAAAAACTGAAAGGCCTGAAGCCATTACACTCAAAAAGTAACCTAAAGTATTACCAACGATCCTTTAGCACAAAGGAAAAAAAAGGAACAATACCAGAAGGTAGAAAGGAGGAGACAAGTAGGGACAAACCCAGAAGCACGCCACGAAACCAGAGGAAAAGAATTTGAGCTATGTTTATCCTTTGGATTTGACTCAATTCTTCCAATCTATCTTATATGGTATCAAGATGTTTGCACAGGTGTTCCCACTCTTCCCCAGATGTTTGTTTTTGTTTTTAAAAAATAAGGTTAAATTCTTGTTCTATTAGTAATTTTCTAAGGTCAATGGATGCATATTGTTTGCTATTTTCCACCATCTAGCAATTTTTACTTCTCTATATATAGATATATATATTCTTTTATTTTGTTTTGTTTTTTTTCTTTTCTAAAATAGATCTTACTATACTAAAACTAAGACAAATTGGCTAGCTAATTTCAACATAATAAAAAAAAGTAAAACTATTCTAGAACAAATATTACTATGGCTGAAATCAAACGAATTAGCCAGATGATCTCAAGACAATAAGGAAAACAAATCTTACTATAACTGAAATCAAACGGATTGGCTAGGTGATATCAATATAATAAGGAAAAGTAAAACTATTCTAGAGCAAATATTATTGTGGCTGAAATCAAACGGATTGGCCATATGATCTGAGGCAAATAAATCTTACTATAACTAAAATAAAACGGATTGGCCAGGTGATCTCAGTATAATAAGAAAAAGTGTTGTTACTATTTTACTTCTAAGGAATGTTTTCACTATGGTTGTGTCACTCAGTCACACCTACTTCCTGTACTACGTTGGGTTTCTACAGACCAAAGAGTCTTAGATTTAAACTGGCAACAACCACACTGTGCAGGAAAATAAATTGCTAAAATAAAAATTGTTGCAAAGTAAATGCTGGAAAATATGACTAGAAAATAAATGACTAAATTCTAGGAAGTTAAGAAAATGGAACCTAGTCCACCTAAGGTTGAGGATGCTTGGTGTGCGTGTACATTGATCACTGCTTGCGCCACCCTCCACACATAACTCTATATGTGCATTGATCACTACTTGTGCCACCCTCCACGTATAGGTAAGCTTCCTTCCTTATGTGGTCCAACAGTCTACAGATTAATGTAATGGCATTGCTCTCCCCAGAAATGGTGCCAAAAATGTCTAGCTTGCATAGCTAATCATTTAATTATCAATCCAGGTCTTAATCGATTTAAAGAAAAAAATATCCCATATAGATATTCCATGACATTAACCAACTTACTTAATTCAATTCCTTAAGATTAGGTTACAGAAAAGATAAAATATTTTAAATGCAATTCTTTTTAATATGAAATTGACCTAATAAATGTGAAATTGACCTAATGAATGAATGTGGATCCACGTGCAGCTAATGATGTTTTAACTATTTTAATTTTGAAATAAATAATGTAGATTAATTTCTATTAATTCTATTTTATACTAATCTAATCCTATTCTATTGCAGGAGCAGAAGAGTAGGGTATGGTCTTCTAGAAGTGGGCCCTGCTTTCAAAAAGGATAGTATATTTCTCTTCTTCTCTACGCTATTTACTTCAGTAACTACTTATTTCATTTAACTTGTTCTAACATTTTAAATATTCATTGATGTAGGAAAAATAAAGATTTTACAGAAGGAAATAAATCATTGCAAAAGACATAATAATATTGTGAAAGATATGGAAAAATAATACTATTTTATTTTTGAACTTCGATCATGTACATTACTAGGAATGATAACTACAGAGACTTTGTCAAGGAGCGACTTCTTCAACTTCTCTTTCAGAATGCAACAATCGGAGGACCTTTTCAAAGGCCTCTTCATTGTAATTTATACAATAATGTTCAATGAAGTCTTCTATAACATTATCAGTCTCTATCTAACTAACAAATATAAATCCTAACCTTTGTACTAAAATTTTTCCTAAATAGATACAATTTCATAACAAGATGGATCTTGGACTAATCAACGCAAGCCCAAGTGCTAAACAACTTATTCTAAACAAATACAACTTTATAACAAATGAGACTTGGACTAATCAACATAAGCCCAAGTGGCAACCACTTTAACAACTCCTAAATTTAAGAAATAACAAGAATAATATTGTGTCTTATTCTCAATTAAGGAGAATATAAGTTGGTAGAATAAATAAACAACTTTGATCCTTCCAAATTTAATAACAACTTTACAAATTTTATTAATAATAATGCCAAATATGATTTTGCCAACATTGTCAATAAAATGGTTTATTGTGTATAATATGCTCATGTTGGATGTGACGTGGCAATAAGGTTTGGCCAACTTTGACTCAGCTCTTTCGTAGCACTCCTTTCGGTAGATGCTTTTAGTAGTTCATTTCTGTAGTGCTTTTCCATACACCTGTCCACAGCTCCCACAAGTGTGCCATACGTCTAGCCATTCTATGTACGCCTACCTCCTGGTTCATCAGCCATGACCTTTACCCAACTTCATACACTTTTACCTAACAAAACAACAACTTGCACACAATTTGTGTAAAATATATGCATAAATAACTTTTATAACCATTAATCAAATTGATGCATAAATGATGATATTAAAGTGAAACAGTAGTAAAAATCATTCATATCCATTCATTTGTAAAGAAATATATATGTAAATTAGATAATATACTATAACACTTTGACACTCATCAACTCCTTCTGAAACCTTCAACATGGTGGAGCACCTAAGGAAGTCTATTATAGCCATACCTCTTTGGGAGGTCCTCTCTATTCTAGAATAGATGAAGAACTTAGAAGAGTCCCTAAAGAAGTAGGAGTTGATCAAACAAGGGACACCTATTGTGTTACAGATTTTAGGTCCAGATCCCAAATGGCCCAAGCCTATGCCATTCTACTTGACCTTGATTTGTGAAGATAAATTAATACACAACTACATAGTTGACTCAAGGTACAACACATCAACGATGCTGAGAAAGGTGGAAGAAGCACTTAGCCTATGACTAGAACATACCAATAACAAGGTGGTGTAGTTAGATGGCACTCTAGTGCTAGTCATTGAGCTCATTCAAGACCTTCCTTTGGTACTCCAAGCGTACACAAAATTGATGGTTCATTAAGATAGTAATGAATGATCTTTCAATCTCTTTTGAAATATACCTTTCAAGAGACTTCACTAAGATCGAAGGATACTTGTCACTCAACTGGACCTATATATGCTACTTCGAATTAGATATGGAAAAAAGTTCTAAATATCATCAAAACCCCTCCACATGTACCATGTATAGCAAATCCATTTCAAAAGGAGAGATAAAGAGCAAGCCTACTTAGTAAAAGAAGAGTTGTCAGACTTCAAATACTTCATCAATGAGATGCACCCATGCATTCTTGATGACTACATAGAGCACTGGGCATCTAAGACATAAAGACTAGATCTCAATAAATCATTCGAGCCAACAAACATGGGGTGATTTATCACCAGGTATTTTCCTTCATACATATTGTACACAACAATATATATGTGTATGTGTATGTATATATAATAAATATTTGGAAAGGATAATTGGGAAGTTTTTCAAGTCTAAGGGGATTGAGGGTTTATAAGAATAGAACTTTCAAACAATCCCAAATACACACCCGATCGGAGGATGGTATTTCCATAAGAGGAAGCATGGTAGAATGTGGCAACAAAAGCTCCCACTATAGTTAGGTCATGATCTAATTGAGGCTAATGATGCACCACCTTCAATAATTATGAGGGCACACAATCCAACCATCATAGGAAAGAGTGCATTTACATTCATCAAAAATTGGTCATCCAAGGAGCATGGCGATTGACACCTATAAGATATCAAATAGAACCTCAAGAGTTAGAGCACTCGCATGAGTACCAAAACTATCAGGATAAGCCACCACATTAGGTTTTGTGAGACATGTTCAAAACATGTTAACAAGAGAAGGATGCTTATACAAAGAAAGTCAATGATTGGTAATTATCAATAAAAAATAGCACCCTTAGGGGAACTATCATTCATTTAAAAGAGGCTAGTAGGAGCTGAGATAGAAATGCCTCAGTTGAAATTATGTTTTTCTTGAAACTTGTCAGAGATGTATCAACTATAATATAAAGAATTAATAGAGAAAAAGGATTCTACAACCTGATAAGTAGAAGGATCTATATAAGGGAGAGGCTCTCATATTGCCCCATACACTCTAAGAAATAAATAGGGTAAATCCACTATTCACAAAATGTACAGGAAAAATGACTTAAGAATCCTACAACACTAACATGGGAAGATCATCAAAAGAATATACTATTAAGTATAAAAATCTCCATGCCATGATGACCACTAGTACTAAGAGGTAAAAGTGTGTAACCTTATAGATGGTACCAAGGCCAATTGCCATTCCACATCAACCCTTGTCGTTAGATAGGCCCTAACCTATTTGACACTCTCAAATATACCCTTCAACCAAATAAGTGGTTTTGGGGCCACACCACCTTTCCAACAATTAGGTTTCAAAGAAACTTGTATCCTAAGGTTATCATGAGGGGAAAGTTGAACGACATAACCAACAACAAAAACCCAAGAGCCAAAAAGGATAAACAAGAGGAGGGACTTGGGCCACAAGGATAGGAGTTGGTAAACTTGTCAAGGCTTGCTCAACCATAGAGAAATAGTCCCTTCAAAGGGTTGTGTCAAAAGGCACAAGGGGATAAATATCTCATGATAGTGACCCTGAGGCATCAAAAATTAAACCAAGATCACCTTAAAAATGGACATGCACCAAGTATAAAAGCAATATAAGCCCTAGCCAATAGCTAGGGTCATAACTCTCCTAAAGAATGTTACCCTGACAAATTTTATAGGGGCCAAGACTCATGTAAGCTCTCCCCACATGCATACAAGATCTAAGGTAGCACTTGCCTAGGGAGCTCCAAACCCTAGGCAATTTTTCTCTTACTCCCATATCTCCTTTCTATTTTTGTAGTTTTTCATTTTTAGCTTTCGAATTTTGATACTATGTTTAATGGACAAGGCAAAAAGTTTACGTTCACTCCTTCAGTAGGTTGAGGAGCCCGGGGAGCCACCAAATCTACAAGGAACTTTCCCTACAACCTCACTTCACTTCAAGTAATACTAGACAAAAGTAGAACAGGCCAAGGCAACACAATCAAAAGGCACTTCCTATCTTCAATCAGAAGAAGATAAGCTCCAAAGAAATGTGGATAAGCTTAGAGGCCATATTGACTATTGGATCTTCCATATTTGGCTAATGCTTCAATTTCACCCCATTTCAACTGCATCAAGGTAACTAAGGCCCTTAGACCATTGATTTTCAACCCAAAAATCTGTGCAATCCTTTTGATTAAGTAAAGTACAAACAAGAAGGGAAGATCCCAATGAAATTCCAAGGAGGACACATGGCAACTAGTTAGGAACCTAAAAAAGAAAAGAACCAACGCTTCATAGAGAAGGCCTACCATTTGTTGAATGAGGTTCCACCTCGTTCGAAGACACATGGCTACCATAGATGTAAGGATGAAAATAGTCAAAGAAGCATTAAAGAGGATATTTTCTAGTGGATGTAAAGCTTAACTATTGTGGCCAAGCCTATCAAATGTAATCATGCATTAGCCATGACACCGTCCATCGTACGCATGAGCCCACCCTATCCACCTGCACTAGTTAGGGAGTCTATGTATGTTACATCACCAAAGTGATGCATTCCAAGAGAATTATGGAAAAAAAGTAATAGTGTAACCACTCCAATGCAACAAAAAAGAGTCAAGTCAACCACACTTGATCATATAAATACCTGAAAGCTTTAAGCATTTATGGCCTCGAATCTAGAGACCTCAAATTTGTTACCACACAAGTTGTAGAAGAATTTATTGGGTACAGGAACGAAAGATATTTGCAGACCTTCTGCATAAAAATTCAAAGGGAAGACACCCTCCTCTCATCTTATAAATAGGCCCAATTTCATTAGAAAAGACATAGGAAGTTGTTTTCTTTTGCCTAGTACATGACCTTATGGGCTCTTCCTTACCCTTCTTTCCTACTATAACAAGAGGAGCCTAAAATTTTTCTTGTACTTAGGGTATCAAACCCTCTAGTCTTCATTATATTATAATCATTTAAAGCATTTTAATGGAAGTTGTGACTAATTTTGATCTATCCTCCTCTTGAATTGTCTTGATTCCTAGTGGTGTGTTTGCTTGGTTGTGTTCACTAGCCATAGGTGATGTTTTTTGTGTTCAATTACCACTTGTTTTAATTGGATATTGGGACCCTAATTCTTTGGTGCATTGCCCCTATAGCTTATAATTTTATTTTACCTGGCCTTAGCTCACAGAGGTCATTGTGCATCAAGGATTTAGACCCGATGAGAAGCCGACCTTGATTAAAAACCCTAGATGTCACCCCATAGGCATTCCCCCATCCATGACACTTCTTCTTGTTTCACTCTACGTGAGGCATGGGCACATTAATCTGGTCAATCCCATTAGCCCAGGTTTTGTGGATGCGTTTTGAGATGACAACAATAAACTCTTGCCATGTGTCTAGTCTCATAACAAATGTGGCATTAAAAAGTGATATTTTCATAATCTATTGTTGATCCCATTCTATTTATTCATATTTAATCTTAGTGGATTGTGGCAGTTTTGAAATATCCACAACAACACATATTTGGGTATATATAACATGCTTCAAAACATCCTTATTGATAAATTAATATGGAAGTCCAAAAAAGCCTAACCCATATTGCAAGCTTCTTAATAGACTGTATTTCATAAAAAAAAATTCTTTCCATGGTTTTAAATAAATTGCATCCCTACCCTTAAACCATGGGCCACCACCCATTATTTTATCCCCGATTTCTTAGCTAGAAAAGATGATGAGAAAAAAAATATTCAGGAAGAAAAGTCAAAGAGCAATTTGAATTCAATCTCCACTTCCATTTGATCCAATTTTGAATCTCAAAAAACCTTGGCTAGGATATATGGAACTTACATATTAACCCTCTACTTTTAAGAACCATTATATCATGCTCAATCATCTCATTATTGATAGTCACTTCTATTGTATAATCTACTACTTGGATCAAATTTACCATGTATTTGCTATTCCACTTATCTCCAACTTGAGCCTCCATACTTCCAACTAGGGCATCCTAATTTCTATCTAGGGTATCTTGAATTCCCATTAGGGATTTCAAATATGACTTTCCTTTCATATTAGCTAGTGGGCCCCCCTCTTGGCTCTCACTCCCTCCTAGCTTGCACTCCCACCTGGCTCACACTTGTACTTCCTCCTGCCTTACACTCACTCCCAACTTGCACTCTCTCTTGAATTGCATTTTCTCCTGTCTCTTATTTCTCTTGACGTTCCTTTACTTTTGTATTTTTTTGGAAATAATGTTTAATACATTCATGGCAAATTTTTGAAGCATTGATGCACTCATGGTGACCCCATTTCTCTTCCACCATGACTAAATATCTATGGCTTTGATATTGGTTCTCTCTAGTCTACTTTATGCCTCTATCATCGCTCGACCTATGTCAGGTCTGGTGCTCCTCTACGTCATTGCCATAACCATTTCCAAATGTATCACTTTTAACCTCACACTCTCCAATGCACACCTAGACAACCTGATTTCCACATCTAGCCACTCTTACACCTCAATGCTCTCCTCTAATGCACTCACCTACTATCACTTAAACTGTTCTTTCCTCATTACAACTCACCTACTACAATGTTCTTGCCCTTGCTACAACAATATATATGTGTATGTGTATGTATATAGAATAAATATTTGGAAAGGATGATTGGGAAATTTTTCAAGTCTAAGGGGATTGAGGGTTTATAAGAATAGAACTTTCAAACAATTTCAACTACACACCTGATTGGGGGATGGTATTTCCACAAGAGGAAACATGGTAGAATGTGGCAACAAAATCTCCCACTATAGTTAGGTCATGATCTAATTGAGGCTAATGATGCACCACCTTCAATAATTATGAGGGCACACAATCCAACCATCATAGGAAAGAGTGCCTTTACATTCATCAAACATTGGTCATCCAAGGAGCATGGCGATTGACACTTATAAGATATCAAAGAGAACCTTGAGAGTTAGAGCACTCACATGAGTACCAAAACTCTCAGTATAAACCACCACATCAGGTTTTGTGAGACATGTTCAAAACATGTTAACAAGAGAAGGATGTTCATACAAAGAAAGTCAATGATTGGTAATTATCAATAAAAAATAGCACCCTTAGGGGAACTATCATTCATTTACAAGAGGCTACTAGGAGCTGAGAGAGGACTACCTCAGTTGAAATTATGTTGCTCTTGAAACTTGTTAGAGATGTATCAACCATAATATAAAGAATTAATAGAGAAAAAGGATTCTACGACCTGATTAAGTAGAAGGATCTATAGAGGGGAGAGACTCTCATCTTGCTCCATACACTCTAAGAAATAAATAGGGTAAATCCACTATTCACAAAATATATAGGAAAAAGGACTTAAGAATCCTACGAAACTAACATGGGAAGATCATCGAAAGAATCTACTCTTAAGTATAAAATCTCCATGCCATGATGACCACTAGTACCAAGAGGTAAAAGTGTATAACCTTATCGATGGTACCAAGGCCAATAGCCATTCCATAGTATAATCCCAAAATCCTTTTGGTGGTATAAAAAGAGCCCTTGTCGTCAGATAGGTCCCAACCTATTTGACACTCTCAAATCCACCCTTCAACCAAAGAAGTGGGTTTGGGGCCACACCAAATTTCTAGCAATTAGGTTTCAAAGAAACTTGTATCCTAAGGTTATCATGAGGGGAAAGTTGAGCGACATAACCAACAACAAAAACCCAAGATCCAAAAAGGATAAACAAGAGGAGGGACTTGGGCCACAAGGATAGGAGTTGGTAAACTTATCAAGTATTGATCAACCATAGAGAAATAGTTCCTTCAAAGGGTTGTGTCAAAAGGCATAAGGGGATAAATATCTCATGATAGTGACCTTGAGGCATCAAAAATTAAACCAAGATCATCTTAAAAATGGAAATGCACCAAGTATAAAAGCAAGATAAGCCCTAGCCAATAGCTAGGGTCATAACTCTCCTAAAGAATGTTGCCTTGACAACTTTGATAGGGGCCAAGACTCATGTAAGCTCTCCCCACATGCATACAATATCTAGGGTAGCACTTGCCTAGGGAGCTCCAAACCGTAGGTGATTTTTCTCTTACTCCCATATCTCCTTTCTCCTTTTGTAGTTTTTCATTTTTAGCTTCCAAATTTTGATACTATGCTTAATGGACAAGGCAAAAATTTTGTGTTCACTCCTTCGGTAGGTTGAGGAGCCCTGGGAGCCACCAAATCTACAAGAAACTTTCCCTACAACCTTGCTTCAGTTCAAGTAATACTAGACAAAAGTAGAACAAGCCAAGGCAACACAATCAAAAGGCACTTCCTATCTTCAATCAAAAGAAATAAGCTCCAAAGAAATGTGGATGAGCTTAGAGGTCACATCAACTATTGGATATTCCATATTTGGCTAATGCTTCACTTTCACCCCATTTCAACCGCATCAAGGGCACTAAGGCCCATAGACCATTGATTTTCAACCCAAAAATCTGTGTAATCCTTCTGATGAAGTAAAGCACAAACAAGAAGAGAATATCCCAACGAAAGTCAAAGTAGGACACATGGAAACTATTTAGGAACCTAAAAAATAAAAGAACCAACATTTCATAGAGAGGGCCTACCATTTGTTGAAGGAGGTTCCACCTCGTTTGAAGACACATGGCTACCATAGATGCAAGAATGAAAATAGACAAAGGAGCATTAAAGAGGATATTTTCTAGTGGCTACAAATATTAACTATTGTGGCCAAGCCTATCAAATCTAATCATGCATTAGCCATGACACCTTCCACCATACACATGAGCCCACCCTATCCACCTGCACTAGTTAGGGATTCTACGTCTGTTACATCAGCAAAGCGATGCATTCCAAGAGAAACATGGCAAAAAAGTAATAATATAACCACTACAATGCAACAAAAAAGAGTCAAGTCAACCACACTTGATCATCTAAAGACCTAAAAGCTTTAAGCATTTATGGCCTCGGATCTAGAGACCTCGAATTTGTTACCACACAAGTTTTAGAAAAATTTATTGTGTACAGAAATGAAATATTTTTGTAGACCTTCTGCATAAAACTTCAAAGGGAAGGCACCCTCCTCTCATCTTATAAATAGGCCCAATTTCATTAGAAAAGGCATTGAAATTAGTTTGCTTTTGCCTAGTACATGACCTTATGGGCTCTTCCTTACCCTTATTTCCTACTATAACAAGAGGAGCCTAAACCTTTTCTCGTACTTAAGGCATCAAACCCTCTAGGCTTAATTATCTTATAATAATTTAAAACATTTTAATGGAAGTTGTGACTAATTTTGATCTATCCTCCTCTTGAATTGTCTTGATTCCTAGTAGTGTGTGTGCTTGGTTGTATTCACTAGCCATAGGTGATGTTTTTTGTATTCATTTACCACTTGTTGTAATTGGAAATCAGGACCCTAATTCTTTGGTGCATTACCCCTATAGCTTAGAATTTTATTTTCCCTGGCCTTAGCTCATAGAGGTCATTGTGCGTCAAGGATTTAGACCCAATGAGAAGCTGACCTTGATTAAAAACCCTAGAGGTCACCCCATAGGCATTCCCCCATCCATGACACTTCTTATTGTTTCACTCTATGTGAGGCATGGGTACATTAGTCTGGTCAAGCCCCTTAGCCCAGGTTTGGTGGGTGCGTTTTGAGATGACAACAATAAAATCTTGCCATGTGTCTAGTCTCATAACAAATGTGGCATTAAAAAGCAATATTTTCATAATCTATTGTTGATCCCATTCTATTTATTCATATTTAATCATAGTGGATTGTGGCAAAGGTTTTGAAATATCCACAATAACACATATTTGGGTATATATAACAGACTTCAAAACATCCTTATTGATAAACTGATATGGAAGTCCAAAAAAGCCTAATGTGCATCACAAGCTTCTTAATAGACTGTATTCCATAAAAAAATTCATTCCATGGTTTTAAATAAATTGCATCCCTACCCTTAAACTATGGGCCACCACCCATTATTTTATCCCTGATTTCTTAGGTAGAAAATATGACAAGAAAAAAATCTTCAGGAAGAAAAGTCAAAGAGCAATTTGAATTCAATCTCCACTTCCATTTGATCCAATTTTGAATCTCCAAAAACCTTGGCTAGGATATATGGAACTTACATATTAACCGTCTACTTTTAAGAACCATTATATCATGTTCAATCATCTCATTCTTGATAGTCACTTCTAGTGTAAAATCTACTTCTTGGATCAAATTTACCATGTATTTGCTCTTCCACTTATCTCCAACTTGAGCCTCCATACTTCCAACTACGACATCCTAATTTATATCTAGGGTATCTTGACTTCCCATTAGATATTTCAAATATGACTTTCCTTTCATATTAGCTAGTGGGGCTCCCTCTTGGCTCTCACTCCATCCTAGCTTGCACTCCCACCTGGCTCACACTTGTACTTCCTCCTGCCTTACACTCACTCCCAAATTGCACTCTCTCTCGAATTACATTTTCTCCTGTCTCGTCTTTCTCTTGATGTTCCTTTATTTTTGTAATTTTTTAGAAATAATGTTCAATGTATTCATGGTAAATTTTTGAAGTATTGATTAACTCATGGTGACCCTATTTATCTTCCACCATGACTAAATATCTATGGCTTTACTACTGATTCTCTCTAGTCTACTTTATGCCTCCATCATCGTTTGACCTATGTCAGGTCTGGTGCTCCTCTACATCGTTGCCCTAACCATGTCCAAATGTATCAATTTTAACCTCCCACTCTCTAATGCACACCTAGACAACCTGATTGCCACATCTAGCCACTCTTGTACCTCAATGCTCTCCTCTAATGCACTCGCATACTATCACTTAAACTGTGCTTTCCTCATAACAACTCACCTACTACAATGCGCTTGCCCTTGCTGCAAGTCGCTTGCTACAACATGCTTGCACTCGTTGCAACTCTATTTAAGATGAAAGTTATTGGAAAGATTATAATATAATTTATGGTTAATGACTATAATTATTTGAGATGAGAGTTATTAAAAAGGTGAAGATGCAATAGAATAATATATTGCTCATAATTATATATTACTATAAAAATATATGATAAATGTTTAATTTTTTTGTTGTTGAAGAAAATTACAACTCTCTCCTTTAGATCTTTAAAGTTTACAAACATATATAACTCTCATCTCAATTGAGTTGTTATGCCTAGATACCTACATCTTGTTTCATAATCATAAAAAAGTTTGAATTCTTGATTTTCATTTTATGATCTTCAATTTTCTTTGTAAATACAAATATTCTAGAGTTCAACATCCTTCTTATTGTCATTTTTCTACAATAACCTTCACAATACCAAAACTCCACCTCTACTATTTATGAACTACATTTTAGTAGAGTAATATTTTCAAAACTTTGTGTTATCATAATCTGCTTTAATATTTGGGTCTCTTCGTGCTTAAATCCTTGTTATTTTCAAAACTTTGTGTTATCATAGTAATGTTTTTCGATAAAAATGAGCGTAGTCTTCGGGTCTCTTCGTGGTTAAATCCTCCTTGCTATTATGAAGCGATTGTTTTTGTGCCATAGTACATGGGTGATTTCGATATATATTCAACGAAATTGTCAACAAAATATATTCCACCGTTCATCTCTGAAAGGAACGTAGAATTTATCTATCGAGCGTTCAATGGGGCTGTCCCTTAGAAAATGAAAAGTTATCGTGTACATTTCTGGTTTACGACGCATCTTCACCACCCCTAGATTCATAGTTGCCATGTCATTTAAACAAATTATATCTAAGAACCTTGTATGTAATGCCCTGCTATTTTAGAGCATATATCCACAAAAGAATGATTTTGAGAATACCTTGTCTGGAATGGTTGATGTGAGATGATGATGATAAAGAAGATGATATGATTACGACGAGGATAACCAAAGTTTCTTGTGGTTCTTGAATCTTTGATTATGTGTGTTTGTTGTTGTATACACATTGTATATCTAACAATCGTTTTCATTGTGTGTGAGCTTTTGGAGTTCTGGAACTTTGGGATCTTGGTGTAGGTTTATATTTTACATAGGGTGGCATTGAAGTTTGAGACATACCCCATATTTTGAAGGACTTCAATGCAAGAATATTGTATTTAAATGGGCAATCGAAGTATTTTGTTGCAACCAAATAAGGGATTGAGTCTCAGGGATCAGATATAACATGGTTTCAAAAATTGAGAGAGCTGCTTTCATTGAGAGAAGAGAGAACCGATGTATGTATTCTGCGTCTCACAAAGTGAACACTGAAAAATGGAAATAAGTAGCAACGAAGCCGTAGAGGTTGGCATTCATTCCTATATTGCTTGACAGGAGGTATTCCTAGCACGCACCTTGGTAATATTTGAAATACAGTGCTCACAGTTCATCCGTAAAATCATTGAAAGGGCAAACAATGAGTAAAAGACATTAGACAAGAATCGCACGTATACTGAAGCTCGTCGAGTAGCGCGTGCTTAGTGAAAGGAGATATGATCATTTGCAAATAGTGAGCAACATGTAAAACATTCGTAGGTCCTCAGAGTATATAATTTTTAAAATACTGATAGCACCATTCGCACATTAGGTGTATCAAATATTTACCCTATACCTTAGCAGAGGATACTAGGTGGTGAATTAAGCAACATGGTTCACCTTTTATCCATTGGTTAAAGAGAAACAACAACGTGTTTGTCATCACAGAGGCATCATTGAAAGGAGTGTCTAAAGAATCTTTTCAGACCCATTCCCTCACATTCACCAAGACTGCATGCATAAGGAAGGGTGAATCAGAAAGCATGAGGATTGAGCACCGTTGTTGAGCAAGTGGTTATGAACAGTGCCAATCAAGGTTGCATATTTAGTAGGATTCAGAGTGCAGTTTTGAAAAATAACGCATAGTCAAAAGGATACAGTGCAACATGAAGATTATTTCTCTAACCGTTGGAAGAGATAAATTTGTTGGGCATTCAGCCACTGATAGTTTCAAAAGGAAAAAAGTAGGGTTATAATACAACGCAAAGGAGGTATGAAGTTATTATGAAAGCCATAATCTAGGTGTACTTTTTTGCATATGCATTAGTGACTCTGGTCTTGTATGGTCCATTGGAGGTTGATAAAAAGCAAGGAACAACAGGGATTGTGATATCTTGATGAGTAGGGATTAAGTGCAGATCCTAGAAGATAATTGTGAGAGAACTTGATGCTATTAATGTTCAAATTTGGGAACAGACCTTAGTAGAGTTTTTGATTAAATTTTTGAGCAGAAAGTTGGTGCCTTCAGACCTGAGGTTGGTGCCTCAAGAATATTGGTGTCTCCCGTAGGTTGGTGCCTACATTTTTGTAAAAGGAAATTGGTGTCTCCCATAGGTTGGTGCCTATGTTATTGTAATAAGGATATTGGTGTCTCCCGTAGGTTGGTGCCTACGTATTTGTACAAGGGGATTGGTGTCTCCTATGGGTTGGTGCCTACAAATATTTTAAAGAAATAAAAGCAATATTTTGTCATGGTTTTCTCCCGAGAGGGTGTTTCCATGTAAAACCCTTGTCTCTTATGTGTGTGGTTTTTTATGCATTGATTCATTATAACATTCATATTATTGCAGTTATTTTTTGGAAAGAAAAGTTTTATCTTATACTGTTCACCCCCCTCTCTCAATATAAGCGTGTATTTCTTCAATAATTTATGGCTTGAAATAAATAATAAATTTTATAATCATACCCAAGTTTGGAAATGTATTATCCTCTCTTTTGTCTTGTCGAGCATTTATAGACATGTTTATTATAATTCTTAAGTGTGGAAAAGTTCGTACCCAAGTTTGGAAATGTATTATTCTCTTTCTTGTCGAACATTTATAGACATGTTTATTATAAGTCTTAATTTTGGAAAAAATTGTTAGACTTTTAGACACATGATTTATATATACATGCAAGGCTCATATGTGACAATGGTGTTAAACCAAAGAATCTTTATCAATCTATGGTAAAGTGGTTTTAAATTTTTGTTTATGAAAATTGATTTTGATAGTGCTTCTAAAGGAAATACAAGAAAATTGAAGGTGGTGTTTTTAAAAAAGTGAAGGTGAAATTATGGTAATTTATTCAAAATCATATGAAACTTCAACTCACAACTATGTAGAGACTAGGAAACTTTTTAGAGTTATCAAGATTGTCATCAAAAAAAGGATATAAATATATTTTGATTGAGGGGGATTCACATATTATTATTAATACACTACACAAAAAAAATGGATGTAGGGATTGAATAAAAAATAACATTATTTTTATGTCCATCAATTATTATTGGATACAATTTCTTATATATAGAGAGAGTCTAGCCAATTGCAACATTGGTTTTTCTATTGGCAAAAATTAAATTTTAGAAGAGAAATAATAGAGGGAGATCTTATCTCTTAATGAAATTGATATCAAAGAATTGATTGCATAAACATTGCACTTTGAGGAAGATGAAGAATATCTTTGATGAAAAGACAAGTAAAAAATATTTTCAATAAAAAGATAAGTTAGATATTATCTAATTGACCTAATAAGAATATAATATTTTTGTTATTTTGATGGGTGTGACCCCCAAATAGAAGCCGCACTTATCTTTTTTTTTTTTCCAATTTTTTCAAATGACACAAGTCCTAGTAGTCTCAAACATAATTCTTGAAGCAAATATTTAAGTTTATTTTTTTTCTAAGGATGTGTACATAGTCTCCAAATATCATTATGTAGTTTGTTGAAACAAATACCCAAATATCACTATATGGTTTGTGGAAATAAATACCATGGTAATGTTCATCATTTAAGAAAGAATATTTCAAATATACTAATATTAATTGAATAAAAATTGCATGTCAAATGACATTAGCTTAATCAGTTAGATTCCTAAAATTTCAAGGAGGAGACCAAGGTTCAAATCTTGCCAAATGATACATGCATAATTGCTAAGCTTGTTGTACTACCACCATGTGGTCATGATGTAATACGGGTGAGGCCCATTTTTTTTTGCTTGATAAAAAGGGGTTGTACTCAGGCCCCCACCCTTAAAAAATTCCATCTCTCTTCTTTAAAGCTCGAGAGTTTACAAATAGATACACTTATCATCTCAATTGAGTTGCTACAGTTAGAAACCTACATCATTTTACATAAAATGTATGAATTCTTGATTTTTATTTTCTAGATATTTTCAAATCTTTGTATGAATACAATTACTCCATAATTTAGAATTTTTCTTGTTATTTTTCTATAGTAGCCTTCACAATGCTAAAAATTCACCTTTACTATCTATGCCTTGCATATTAGTAGAGTAATATTTCCAAAACATCACACTAACATAGTCCGCTTTACCAAATCTGAATTGCTAGTTTCCTTCCTAAAACACAAGTGCAACCACAAAAATTATAATAAATAGTCTAAATGAACACACATTATTGTTATAGAACAAAACAAATATTACCAATGAAAACATTAAAGTAAATATTAATCATTAATTGATTCATGTAATCAACAATTTTTGTCATCTTCAACTAAACTTTCTACTTCCTCTAACCATGAAAGGAGATGTTAACTTCATGATCCTCAATCAAAACCCCTCTATTGGCTAGCTTATCTGCACATTTTTTTCCTTCCCTTAATATATGTGTAAACCTGATTTCTTCAAACTCTTTAGCAAGATCTTGAATTTCCACAATTATCTCTTGTATGTTCCATGGAGCCTTTGATTTCCTCAAAATTGCATTTATTACTATGAGAGAATCACCTTCCATCCAAAATCTATTCCATTTTATTTTTTTTTATATATTTTTAACCCTTCTAAATTTTCCCAAGCTTCAACTTCATTATTTATCTTAAATCCACAACTGAAAGCATAATGAGACAAAATCTCTCTATTTTTTCTAATTATTCCTCCTCCTCCTGGTCCTGGGTTTCCTTTAGATGCTCCATCAAAATTCAATTTAACCCACTCCACATCTGGTGGTTTCCACTTTATATTATTTACCTTATTTTTGCTTCTCTTGTACCCAACATCATAATTCCATTTAATGACTTGATTCCATCTATCAAGGCTCTTTGCTTCCAAATTAGGGATTGGGTGAGTTGATAGGGTTGGTTTAGACTCATCTATGGCTAAACATATATTCTTTTTCATTACCTCTAAACTACTTTCCTTTCCTTTAAATATTCTTCTATTCCTTTCTAGCCATATAGTCCAAAGTATTGTATCTTTTGATATATCCCATATTGTCTGTAAAGCCTCACTTTTATAAGTGCTCTGCCATTGCTTTAACCAATATTCAATTCTTCTATTCATCACCATGCATTTACCAAACATATTAAGAATCCATTGCCATATATTCCAGACTATTGAGCAATGTCCCAAGATATGGTCAATACTCTCCTCCTTATTACAAAAAACACATTTAGAAGGACCATGAAAACCCCTTTTCATAAGGTTATCCCAGGATAAAATTCTTTTATGACCTACAAGCCAAAAAAATATTTTGACTTTAGGAATGCTTAGGCTATCCTAAATATCTCTCAAAATTCTAGTGATATTATTATTATGTTGGTGTTGAACATTATATCCACTTCTTGTTGTGTATTCTCTTGAGCTATTCAACTCTCAAATCAATTTATCCTTGGCATCCCTCAAAATAATTACAATTGTTATATTTCTACTCAATTGCCTCCTAGCATCAATATATTGTATACTTGTAAAAATATTTTCTTTCCATTTGTATCTTCCTTATCGATCCTTGTACAAAATTTTTGAAACCCTATCACCGTATTTGTCTTGAAGCAATCTCATCCAAGGTTTTAAAACTGGATCTAAATTGAGTGGGTTTTTATCACACCAAGTATCCATCCAAATAGAAGTTTTTTCTCCAATTCCTACCACCCATATTAAACCTTTAATCATAATATCAATAGATTTTTTTTAACCATTCCAAAGAGCAAGACAATTTGGAAGAGAGAATGCAGTTATATTAAACTTGGGTCATTGAGATCAACATACTTAGAATAATTCTTACCCATCGTCTTTTATTATCTTTGTACAATCTCTAGATAATTTTTTTCCTAAGAGCTAAGTTTGCATCTGTAAGAGCTCTTAAACAAAGACCTCCCCTAGTTTTGTCATCACACAACTTGCTCCATTTTACCAAAGAAAATTTTCTTTTATCATGTAAACCTGACCATAAAAAGGATCGCATAATAAATATTAAAAAAATTTCAATTGATTTTGGCATAGAATACAAAGACATATAATATGTTGGAATGGCTTGTAAGACTGCATTAATTAACTGCACTCTTCCTGCCAATGATAATCATCTACCTTTCCAAGCTAGAATTTTATTTTGAACTTTACTAATAACTGGTTTCCATAAATTTATTCTCATTCTCCCCTCAAATAAAGACATCCCTAGATACGTTTTTGGCAAATTTGCCTTCTCCATTTGAAGCAACCTACAAATTCTCGTTTTGATATTAGCAGGAGTGTTAAGAAAGTAAATTTTGGATTTAGTCCCATTAATTTTTTACCCTGAAACTCTTTTGTAATCTTTTAAACAATTATTCAAAGCTCTAGCATCATTTATCCTTGCCCTTCTAAAAAGGGTTGTATCATCTACAAACTGTTGATAGGTGATGTTATCAATGTTATTACTAACCTTAAATCCACTTATAAATGAAGAAAATAGGCTTATACTGAGAGGGGGGGTGAACAGTATAAGACCAACTTTTACTTTTCTTTCCTAAACAATATTATCCAATATAATCAATGGCAATATCAATAGTAGTAATTAAAGCAATGCACAAATCATCACACACATGAGAGACACAAATTTAATGTGGTTCACCCAATGTGGGTTACATCCACAAAGAAAATATTTCTTCTAAATTTTCTCAACAAATCTCTTGGGAATAAATTCCCTATTACAATGTTTATGGACCTTGGTCCAAAGAAGACACCAATCCCCTATGATCTGATTTATGGATCTCAATCCATAGGAGAACTCTATCCCCTTTTCTCTGGTTCATGGAACTTGATCAAGGAGAACTCTATCTCCTCAACTGGTTTGTGGATCTCTCTCCATAGAAGAAATCTATCTCCCTAGCTGGTTCACAGATCTCACTCCACAGGAGAACTCTATCCCATTGCTCTGGTTCGTGGATCTCTCTCCATATGATAACTCTTTCCCCTTGATCTAGTTCATGGATCTCTCACCACAAGAGAACTCTATCTCGTCTGCTTTGGCTGGTGATATTCTAGAAGACTTTTACCCCCACTACTCTAGCTTGTGGATATCTCTCCACTAGAGACCTCTGTCCCTATTGCACTAGTTGATGGATATCTATCCACTGGAGACTTCTTGAAGAACACAAGCTTATACTGAGAGGGGGGGTGAACAGTATAAGACTCTTTTTAACTTGATTTATCACTACAGCTTTCAAACCATTAACAAGCAGAATAAGATAGCAGTAATGACAACAATACAACAGTGCACAAGAAGCAATCCGTAATGAGACACAACAAATTAATCCACGGATAAAAACTTTTCTTCTAAAAGTTATATCAAAACCTCTGGGAATCCTTCCCGATTACAATGTTTATGAGCCTCAGCTCAAAGGAGACACCTTCCCCTAATTCAACTTTGCTAGTGATCCTCTAGAGGACCTCTATCTCCTCTACCCTTAGCAAGTGGAACTCTTCCCACAGAAGACACCTGTCTTCCCTGCTCTGGCTGGAGATCTCTGTCCTCAACTCTGTCACTGCAAAACTGGTCCTCAAACTTGCACTAAACGTAGTCCTTCGGTCTAGCACAAATGTCCTCTTTCTACCTCAAATTCTGTCCTCAATCTGGTCCTCAAACTGGTGAAAGAAGAACGGTTCACAAGCTCTTCAAATGCTTGCTCAAAGCTACCTCCAAGTCTTTACTGTTCTGTTACAATCGTGTTTGGTCGAAACCAACTCTCGCACAGTTCTACGTAGTTACAGCAGTACACAGCAGTACACAACACTTCGGCTGTTGAACCCTTCACTTCTACGTGCTGTCTTTGAATGTTGCAACAACAACACCTTCTGCTCCTTTGCGCATCCATCGTAGAACTGTCTTCCCTCTCTGTGCAACCACAACAGCACACAGCAGTACACAGCACTTCGGCTGTCGAACCCTTCACTTTTGCGCGCTGTCTTCGAATGTCACAACACCAACACTTTCTATTCCTTTGCGCATCCACCGTAGTACTGTCTTCACCCTCTGTGCAACCACAACAGCAAGACTTTGCACACTCAACTTCTTGACGATCAAACTTATCTCCCGCACTTTACTTGCGCAGATCGCATTACGAACGCACACTTCGATCACTCAACAAAAATGCTCAAATAGTCTTCCTTTAATACTCACAATCTCAAGATGAAATCTTTGATCTTTAGTCGGCTATTCAATCTTCTACCACGTCGGCTGTAAGACTTTATACTTTGTCGACAAAGGTTAACTTCGTCGGCTTCAAACGCTTCTGCTGTTCTATGGCTTTTCTCGTGCGACACTCAAACATGTCACGATATCGCTACGCCTTGGTCTACCGTACACCTTGCATTACACGCTATCACGAAATCGTGACACTACTCCTGTCGAGCGCCTTCTTTGATTTGCTATCATGAAATCATGACACTACAGCCTTTGCTGATGTCACCATGTATCTTGTCATGATATCGCTATGCCTTGGTCTGTCGAACACCTTCTTGGGTTTGTTGTCATGAAATCGCTACACTACAGCCTTTGCTGACGTCATTGTAAACCTTGTCATGAAATCGCGACGCTCTAGACTTCACTGCCTTCTTCTTCGTTGCTGTCATGAAATCGTGACACTACAGCCTTCACTGACGTCATCATGAATCTTGTCATGAAATCATGACGCTCTAGACTTCACTGCCTTCTTCTCCTTGCATCGTGAAATCGTGACGCTACAGCTTTTGCTGACGTCATCATGAATCTTGTCACGAAATCGCGATGCTCTAGACTTCACTGCCTTCTTCTCCGCAACTGTCATGAAATCGTGACACCTTTGCCTCTTGCTGACGTCATCATGATTTTGGTCATGAAATCACGACGCTCTGGACCTCAACGCCTTCTTCTCCGCAACTATCATGAAATCGTGACACCTTTGCCTTTTGCTGACGTCATCAGCAACTCTGTCGTGAAATCGTGACACCTCTTGCTCCTTCATCCTTTTCTTGATTTGCACTAGCGAAAATGAAACATGTCACGAAATCGTGACGCTTTCGCTGCCTTAGGATTTTTCTTGCCAACTGCTCGTGAAACTGGAACATGTCGCGAAATCGTGACACTTCCTGCATCCGTACGACTTCTTCGAAACTTGTCACGAAATCGTGACACTTTCCAAAATTTCTTTCTCCAACCGAAATCGTGACACTTTTGCCCGCTTTGCTTCTGCCTTCCTGCATGTCGCGAAATCGTGACAGTTTTGGCCGAACTTTCTCTCTCCTCAAACATGTCGCGAAATCGTGACACTTTTTCCCGCTTTGCCTCTGCCTTCCTGCATGTCACGAAATCATGACAGTTTTGGCCAAACTTTCTCTCTCCTCAACCATGTCGCGAAATCGTGACTTTCTCTCTCCTCAAACATGTCGCGAAATCGTGACAGTTTTTCCAGCAGCCTGCAAACTTATTCTACTTAATCTTTTTCTGGATTTTTGGCAACTGGGCTACTCTGATCTTCTTGGAGACTTACTGACCAACTGAAACCTTCAACAAAAACACATCCTTGGACATAAAAACAAGTTGCTCCAAAAGTTCCTTGACATCAAAAACAACATCTACCAATAGCTCCTTGACATCAATGACAACAACTGAACTTAGGCAAAGGCAATGTACTCAAGGTACCCAAAATTGCCAACAATCTCCCCCTTTGTCATTGATGGCAACCCTTAACTAAAACACATCTTTCAAGAGCCAAAACTGAATTCAATCTCTTCAAGTTTTGCTCCCCCTGAATTGAAGCTTTCCTCTTCTCTTGAAAACTCTCCCCCTTACTTAAATCTCTCCCCCTTTGTCATCAATGGCAAAGGGTCACCTTTGGGGCTTGGGACTAAGAATGAGCCTCTTAGCTTAGTCCCTCCCCCATCTCCTGATGAGATGATTAGAATAGGGTTGGGAGTGATACTCCCATTAAACACTCATCATCATTAGTGTCCAAGATTTCTTTGTCGGGCCTTCTTTTGAATTCTTTTCCTGTATTTTTGTTCCTGTCACTGTTCTGATCCTCGGACCTGTTAATACTACTGTTCCTGTTTCTTTTATCTTTTTTGTTCTTATCCATACCTTGATCCTTGGACCTGTTCATGTCATTTTTCCTATTTTTGTTATCATTCCTATTTTTATCCATGCCTTGATTCTTGAACTTGTTCATGTTGCTTGTTTCTGTTCCTGTATCTCAGAAGATCAGCTCTACATTGTCTAGCTAGGTGTCCTTCATTGTTGCATTTATAGCAGGTAACAATATCAGTCATGGCTGTTCTTTGAATTCGCCTGTTCTGACTAACCCAGTTCGTGTTATTTGTCTTGCAAAAAATTGCCTTGTGCCCGAATTGTTGACAAGAGTAGCAATACCCTTGAAAGAAATTACGTCTCCTGAAACTGTCATTTACTCTCTGCATTTGAGTCATGCATTGTACAGCCGTGTGACCAAATCTGTGACACACATAACATCTGCCGTGAAATTTTCTTTTGTTCGACTTCATGGGTCCCGAAAACTTCTTCTTCTCAGTCTGAATATCGTTCTCTGTTTCTGCGTATTCATCACTTACAGACTCATGATCTGAAGTATTTTCTTCAACAGGACTCTCTTTCTTTTGAAATCTTTTGCTAGATTTACCAACTTGTTCCTTGTGCGGCTTAATAAAATCGAGACCTATTTTATCTGTTGGTTTTCTCTGTCCTTCGATGAGAAATTTAACCTTCTTGGAGCTATCCTGAAATCTGTAGAGCTTATCCTTATACTCTTTATTTTCTTCTTTCAAAGAAGCTATTTCTCGTTCTAACTCACTATACTCCAGAATTTTAGATTCTAACTCATTTTTGAGTTCTTGTGTCTTAGCCATAGATACTTCAAGATTTTCTACAAGTTCATCTATCTCCATACAACATTCATCAACCTTAATCTTGAGTCTATCATTCTTCTTTCTTTCCTTTTTCAAAACACTAAGAGCATTATTGAGTTCGCATTCAAGATCCTCTATTTGATGGCGCTTTGAATCATCACAGCCTTTTTCAGATTTCTTATCACTAGAGGTGCTACCTTTTTCAAAAACCATACATGCATCTTCATTGGGGTTTTCGAAACATCCTCATACATACTAGCAGCCAAATCATCATTTCTGCAACCATCCTCAAGGTGCCCAAAATTTCCACATCTAAAACATTTCATGATAATGAATTTGTGTTTCGGTTCTTCCTCTTTTTCTGAAATGAACAACATCTCATTTTCATCATCACTAGAAGAACTGTCACTTTCACTGCTAGAACACTTACTTGCTTTGTCCAAGTAGAAGCTCTTCTTATTCTTGTGAGAATGCCTCTTTCCATGATTGTTGTACTCATATTTGCTTTTCTGGTGATTGTTGTACTCATTTTTGTTGTTTCTGTAATACCTGTGCTTTTCAGAATCCTTGCTTTTAACATCCTGTATATCTTCATCACTTTCATCTTTAGAAACAGTACAGTCAGTAGCATAATGACCAAATTTCCCGCAGTTGAAACATCTTATATTTTTCTTGCTTTTGTGCTTTCTGGAAAACTTGCCTTTCCTGCTGTAATATGCCTCTTCCTCACTAGAAGACTCATCACTTTCTTGAATCTGTTTGCCCTTCGATTTCTTGATAGCTTTGAAAGCTGCCTCTTTCTTTACATCAACTTTCACTTGTGTCCTCAATTCAAATGTTGCAAGAATACTATGGAGCTCATCCTTTTTCAATTTATCTAAATCTTTGGCTTCCTCAATAGCAGAAATATTTTCGCTAAATCTATTTGGAAGAGATCTTAGAATCTTATCACACACATCATTTTCAGCAAGTTCAAGACCTAAGTCTTTCATAGAATTAACAACTTCATCCATCCGGAGCATGTAGTCACTAATATTTTCATCATCATTCATCTTGAGTTGTTCAAACATACCTTTAAAATGTCTTAACTTGGCCTTTCGAACATTTGCATCACCTGTATGAACAACCTGCAATTGATTCCACATTTCATTGGCTGTCTTGCAGTGAATAACTTTAGTGAGATCTGCCTTTTGTAAACCCTTCAAGATTGCATTCATGGCTTTTGAATTGCTGTGATGTAGAAGTCTGTCTTCTTTAGTGTAAGGACCATTTGTAGGAATGGTATATCCATCTTCAACAACTTCCCATACCTCATTACCGAGAGCCATTAGATAGACTTTCATTCTTGCACTCCACAGACCAAAATCTGATCCGTCAAGAATAGGTGTTGCATTGCTACTCGAGTAGTCCATTGTGTTCTTTGTAAACTTTTCCTTCAAGCTATTTAAACTTTTTGAAGGCACTGCTCTGATACCAATTGAAGAACACAAGCTTATACTGAGAGGGGGGTGAACAGTATAAGACTCTTTTTAACTTGATTTATCACTACAGCTTTCAAACCATTAACAAGCAGAATAAGATAGCAGTAATGACAACAATACAACAGTGCACAAGAAGCAATCCGTAATGAGACACAACAAATTAATCCATGGATAAAAACTTTTCTTCTAAAAGTTATATCAAAACCTCTGGGAATCCTTCCCGATTACAATGTTTATGAGCCTCAGCTCAAAGGAGACACCTTCCCCTAATTCAACTTTGCTAGTGATCCTCTAGAGGACCTCTATCTCCTCTACCCTTAGCAAGTGGAACTCTTCCCACAGAAGACACCTGTCTTCCCTGCTCTGGCTGGAGATCTCTGTCCTCAACTCTGTCACTGCAAAACTGGTCCTCAAACTTGCACTAAACGCAGTCCTTCGGTCTAGCACAAATGTCCTCTTTCTGCCTCAAATTCTGTCCTCAATCTGGTCCTCAAACTGGTGAAAGAAGAACGGTTCACAAGCTCTTCAAATGCTTGCTCAAAGCTACCTCCAAGTCTTTACTGTTCTGTTACAATCGTGTTTGGTCGAAACCAACTCTCGCACAGTTCTACGCAGTTACGACAATACACGAGTACACAACACTTTGGCTGTTGAACCCTTCACTTCTACGTGCTGTCTTTGAATGTTGCAACAACAACACCTTCTGCTCCTTTGCGCATCCATCGTAGAACTGTCTTCCCTCTCTGTGCAACCACAATAGCACACGGTAGTACACGACACTTCGACTGTCGAACCCTTCACTTTTGTGTGCTGTCTTCGAATGTCACAACTCCAACACTTTCTATCCCTTTGCGCATCCACCGTAGTACTGTCTTCACTCTCTGTGCAACCACAGTAGCAAGACTTTGCACACTCAGCTTCTTTGACGATCAAACTTATCTCCCGCACTGTACTTGCACAGATCACATTACGAATGCACACTTCAATCACTCAACAAAAATGCTCAAATAGTCTTCCTTTAATACTCACAATCTCAAGATGAAATCTTTGATCTTTAGTCGGTTGTTCAATCTTCTACCACGTCGGCTGTAAGACTTTATACTTTGTCGGCAAAGGTTAACTTCGTCGGCTTCAAACGCTTCTGTAGTTCTGTGGCTTTTCTCGTGCGACACTCAAACATGTCACGATATCGCTACGCCTTGGTCTACCGTACACCTTGCATTACACGCTATCATGAAATCGTGACACTACTCCTGTCGAGCGCCTTCTTTGATTTGCTATCATGAAATCGTGACACTATAGCCTTTGCTGATGTCACCATGTATCTTGTCACGATATCGCTACGCCTTGGTCTGCCGAACACCTTCTTGGGTTTGTTGTCACGAAATCGCTACACTACAGCCTTTGCTGACGTCATCGTAAACCTTGTCACGAAATCGCGACGCTCTAGACTTCACTGCCTTCTTCTCCATTGCTGTCACGAAATCGTGACACTACAGCTTTCGTTGACGTCATCATGAATCTTGTCACGAAATCACGATGCTCTAGACTTCACTGCCTTCTTCTCCGTTGCTATCATGAAATCGTGACGCTACAACTTTTGTTGACGTCATCATGAATCTTGTCACGAAATCACGACGCTCTAGACTTCATTGCCTTCTTCTCCGCAACTATCACGAAATCGCGACACCTTTGCCTCTTGCTGACGTCATCATGATTTTGGTCACGAAATCACGACGCTCTGGACCTCAACGCCTTCTTCTCCGCAACTGTCACGAAATCGCGACACCTTTGCCTTTTGCTGACGTCATCAGCAACTCTGTCACGAAATCGTGACACCTCTTGCTCCTTCATCCTTTTCTTGATTTGCACTAGCAAAAATGAAACATGTCACGAAATCGCGACGCTTTCGCTGCCTTAGGATTTTTCTTGCCAACTGCTCGTGAAACTGGAACATGTCACGAAATCGCGACACTTCCTGCATCCGTACGACTTCTTCGAAACTTGTCACGAAATCGTGACACTTTTTGCCCGCTGTGCTTCTGCCTTCCTGCATGTCACGAAATCGTGACAGTTTTGGCCAAACTTTCTCTCTCCTCAAACATGTCGCGAAATCGTGACACTTTTGCCCACTTTGCCTCTGCCTTCCTGCATGTCGCGAAATCGTGACAGTTTTGGCCAAACTTTCTCTCTCCTCAAACATGTCACGAAATCGTGACCTTTTTCTCCCTTCCATTTCTCTCTCTACCTTCAAATTCTTTCTCTCTCCTCAAACATGTCGCGAAATCGCGACGAGTTTTCCAGCGACACTGCAAACTTATTCTACTTAATCTTTTTCTGGATTTTTGGCAAGCTGGGCTACTCTGATCTTCTTGGAGACTTACTGACCAACTGAAACCTTCAACAAAAACACATCCTTGGACATAAAAACAAGTTGCTCCAAAAGTTCCTTGACATCAAAAACAACATCTACCAATAGCTCCTTGACATCAATGACAACAACTGAACTTAGGCAAAGGCAATGTACTCAAGGTACCCAAAATTGCCAACACTCTGCTATCCTCTTTACTCTATCACCTCCAAATGTTGATCTCAACTCTATCTCAAATTTGCACCAAACTCTATCTCAAGTCTAGAACAAATTTGCTCTAACTCTGCTTATAAATCTGCTATTAATTCTATCTCAAATTTAATCCAAGACTTAACACAAAGCTTGAAAAAATCATCAATAAAACTGATCTCAATTTTGTCTCAAATATGTCCTCAAGCCTTAACACAAAGTTTGATCAAATCAACAACCAAACCTTCTCTCAACTCTACTCAAACATGCCTTCAAGTCTTCTCAAAGACTTGCTCAAATTTGCCCTCAAGCCTTATCAAAAGACTTGCTCAAATCTACCTTCAAGACTTCTCAAAAGACTTGCTCAAATCTACCCTCAAGCCTTCTCAAAAGACTTGCTCAAATATGCCTTCAAGCCTTCTCAAAAGACTTGCTCAAATCTGCCTCAAAGTTGCTCACTAAACCTGCTCAAATATTTCCAAACTCTTGCATACAAACAAAGATTATATATTTTTCAGAAATGCTTTCTTCAAATAGATATATTCTACTCAGAATTCATTTAACCTCTAGAAAATATAGAGAATTATGTACACTATAAAAATCCCAATATGTTCTTCACATTCACAAATATTGCATTCAACTAATCCAATATTTATCTCTTGCAAAAACCCTTTCAAATCAAATCAAACAATGTATAACTTGTTTCACAAAACTGATCTATCTTTCTTCCAAATTTTCTTCAAAAGATCAATCACATTAATGCACAATTTCCCTTCACAAAATTGATCTCAACCACTTCCACACTTGCAATCAATATATCTCAAACCAACGTTTAAAATATTTCACAAAGATGCACTAACTTGTCTTCAACTCTAGCACAAGTAGTTCACTATCTCTAGCACAAATGTCTTAACCTCTTTCAATAATAGAAGCATATATTGTTCTCAAATTCTCTCCCAAATTTTTTCAAACCATTCAACCATGAAGCATAAATCCTAACTCAAATATTTCCAACAATGCTTATCAAACAATCCTTTTCACTCCACCTTATATTCATAAACAATCATTCAAAAAATACCTTAAATAAGGAAAGATGTGCCCATACCTCTTAATTTGTTCTTATGAAGATATGTCTTCAAAACATGTCTCACAAAAAGGATATCTTTTTGCAACTTCAAAATATTAGCACAACACATTTTCATATATTGGGAAACCTTTCTCAATAACTGTGCACAATTAAATTCCAAACCAACTCTCTTGGTTTCTCAAACTCGAGCATTAAAACATAAAACCAAGCCCTTCAAAATGAAGCAAAATACAAGCAATAAAATACTTCATACACCTTCTAAATCGCTCTTAATTTTTAACACATTCATAAAATAATTATAAAAAATCCTTATTACTCCACAAAATCACTTTTCAGCAAAAAGACATTTCATAATATTTTTCTCCAAAAGAAATTGCAAGAAATAATTAAAAATTGTTTACACTTATACCTCCCTAAGTCAACAACACTCAAATAATCAAACACACCTCATGCACCTAACCCTCAACCTTAGGTAATTAAAATTTTAATTAATGCTTACCAAAAACTGTTGCGGGGGATTTGAACATAGCACCTGTTTCCTGCCAGCATGCTAGCGCCCTTTGGGCTGCCGCTAGGCCAACTGCCCACACAAGGACAAAAAGACACAACACACACTTTGACCTCTGCTCAAATTCCTTGCCAAAAAAATGATTAACAAAACTATCACCATCCAAATTCAAACATAGAACCTGTCGTTTGTCATGCACCTTAACACTACCCAGTCTGCCGCTAGGCCAATTGCCTCGTCGGATATAATATCGAATGATATTATACTAAAATCATCGAACCTTCCCTTTAACAAATTTTATCTTTTTCTTCTCATGAAGCGCAAGAAGGAGAAATCACATTAAACATGTTTTTCACACATATAACACACAACCTTAGGGCTAGAAAAATCATCCATATTAATATGGCTTTACCACTATGCTAAGGACATTGGCGATGCTTGGAAGTTGTTTAAAAACAACTTTTGAATATTGGCACCAAACCCACTTTGGGTTATAAAAATTATAATATAAATATTATAATTATTTTATAATGCATCCTTAGGCTTTAACCTTTTAACTTTAATATTATAATATTATTTCCTTTTTGAGCCTAGACATTTTCTTCCTTTGGGATTTTTAGACCAGGGCCTTCAACCTTTTAACCAACCATGTGGAGCTTTATCCCAAATCTCTTGGTCTTAAAATATAAATATTTTAACCCTTTTTTTATCAATTCCCTTGCACTGAGATGAACTTTCTTGCATCTAACACTTGAAATCAATGACAACATAATTACTCAAAATTTCCAACAATAAACCCATATTTCTAAGCCTTCTTTAAGTTCCTACTCAAAAATTCTGCCATAATAATGAACAAATAAGGAGATAGAGGATTTCCTTGTCTAATGCCTCTCTTGGCTTTAAAAGATTATGCCACTAACCCATTGAACAACACTAATAAAAAACTATAGAGACACAAGCTTTAATCCATCTAACCCATTTCTTCCCAAAAATAAACTTATCTAAAACTACAAAAAGAAAATTCCATTTAACCCTATCATAGGCTTTACTCATCAAGTTTTAAGATCATAGTTTTCTCTTTTCTTGAAGTTGCTGAATTTATAACTTCATGAGCTACTATGATCCCATCCAAAATTTGTCTCCCTTTCACAAAACCTCATTGCTCTTCTGAAATAATTTTGTCTAACAATGACCTTAATCTATTCACCATAACTTTGAAAATAATCTTATAAGCCATATTACATAGGCTTATGGGTCTAAAAGAATCAAACAATTCAACATCCTTATTTTTTAGAATTAGGGTAAGATAAGTTGCATTTATTTTATAAGGAATGTATTATTTTACCCTAGACTGTTCTACTGCCACCAATAAAGAATCCTTCAGTGTATCACAATTATGTTGGTAAAAAGTTGTAGAGAGTTCATCTTGACCAGGGGATTTACCCTTATTAAAAGAGAAAATTTCTAAATTAACTTCTTCTAGAGTAATAGGCTCCATCAGTTTCCTATTGTCTTCATTTGTTATAACGGAAGGAACATCTTGAAAAAGTTTATCATTAAGAACTTTGGTGTCCTTTGAACCTAGAATATTATGATAAAATGAATTATCCTCTTTTCTAATTTCACTTTGATCTTCAATCCAAACCCCCTTTATTGATTTAATTCTACCAATTCTAGAAGAAGATCTACGTACTATAGCCATCCTATGAAAAAACTTTATATTTTTATCTCCTTATTTTAACCAAGTTTGTCTAGATTATAATCTCTAGAATTTCTCTTCCTTACTCAAAATATTATGATATTCACTAAGCAACTCCCTTTCCTCTGAGCTTTTATTATTTTCATCACTTTTTTAAAATTTTGAAAGTTTACCTTTTAGTTCTTATTTCTTCTCAAAAATATTTCCAAAGGTGTTCTTGTTCCATTCTTTTAATCTAGATGTCATAGCTTTAATTTGGTTTGGAAGAGTATACAACCTACCATTATCTAAAGAATTCCATGTTTGAGCTATCATATCAACAAATTGAGGATGGTCTTCCTGCATTTGCTCATATTTAAAATATGATATTTTTTGAATTCACTAACCACCATTTTAACTCTTATTGTCTAGTGATCTGGACCAATCATTGTGAAGAACACAAGCTTATACTGAGAGGGGGTGAACAATATAAGACCACTTTTTACTTTTCTTTCCCAATCAATATTATGCAATGTATAGATAGCAATATCAATAGCAATAATCAAAGCAATGCATAAATCACCACACACAATAGAGACACCATAATTTACGTGGTTCACCCAATGTGGGCTACTCCACGGAGAAAATATTTCACTAAAATTTTCTCAATAAATCTCTTGGGAATCCTTTCCCTATTACAATGTTTATGGACCTCTGTCCAAAGGAGATACCAATCCCCTAAATCAAGTTCATGGATCTCTATCCACAGGAGACACCAATATCCTAATATCTGCTCTGGTTGGTGATCCTCTAGAAGACCTCTGCCTCCACTGCCCTTAGCAAATGGAACTCTATCCATAGAAGACACATGTCTTCCCTGCTCTAGCTGGAGATCTCTATCCTCAACTTTGTCACCTCCAAAGCTCTATCTCAAATTTGCACTAAACACAGTCCTTCGGTCTAGCACAAATCTGTCCTCAATCTCTATCTCTGATCTGGTACAAATCTATCCTCAAATATGCACCAAACTCTATCCTCGAATCTACACTAAACACAGTCCTTCGGTCTAGCACAAATTTATCCTCAATATCTGTCCTCAAGCCTTAACTCAAAGCTTGACTCAATCTCAAATAAAATCTGCTGGATCTGCCCCAAACCTTAACTCAAGGTTTGAACAAATCAATCAATCAACTCTGCTCTCAAGTCTTCTCAAAGACTTGTCTCAAATCTGCTTTGTAAGCTTCCACAAAAGCTCACACCAATATGTCCTCAAGTCCTCTCTAGAACTTGTCCAATCTGCTCAATAAGTTCTCACAAGAACTTATCCAAATCTGCTCTCAATCTGTATTGTAAGCTTTCACAAAAGCTTACCCAAATATGTTCACAAGTCTTCTCAAAGACTTACCTCAAATATGCTCAACAAGTCCACACTAGAACTTGTTCAATCTCATAGAAACATAAAGAGAATTGTTAGAGACTCAATATGCTCTATACTCATCACAATGCTCAATAACTTTCAATCACTCTTTTAGAAACATACAGAGAATTGTTAGAGACTCAATATGCTTCAACTCAATGCTCAATCACTTTCAATCACTCTTTCAGAAACATACAAAGAATTGTTAGAGACTCAATATGCTTCAACTCAATACTCAATCACTTTCTCAAATCAATTCAGAATATAGAATAGTTTGTTTTATGGAACTTGAACAATCACTTCACACATTCACTTGGCTAGGCTCAACCAACTCTACTCAACCAATCACTCAATGAAACAATCCTTGCTTACAAACCCTAGTCCAAGCATATGATCCTTTACTCAAAATATTTCCAACAATGCTTATCAACCACTCTCACATAACAATGATACTCATGTTCTTTTCAAACCCTAGTTCAAGTTCTTTACTCAACCAATGGCTTCAACAACAATGCTTATAAAACAATCTCACATAACAATGATACTCATGTTCTTTTCAAACCCTAGTTCAAGTTCTTCACACAACCAATGGCTTCAACAACAATGCTTATAAAACAAGGTTTTAACTACAACTCTTTATTCCAAAAAACCTTGAAGCATTAACTCAACACATTCAATAAGGAAACCCTAATCAAGTCCTTTTCACTCCAAACTTATTTTCCAGAAAACCAACCAATCAACTCAACTATGGAAGAATATGCTCATACCTTTTTCTTGATGATGAGGGAACCTCAAATATCTGCCACAACCACAAATACTTCTTTGCCAAGCTCAAAGGAGTTAGAGGATGATAAACTATCTCAAAGATACAATGCAAATATCAAAGCACACATACACCTTATCACTCCATATTAAAGAAAGCATCCATCAACATATACAAAAATGATTGACCAAATACACCTTATAATCTCCCAATTAAAATAATATTTAATACCATAAATAATGTCAATACAATCTCCTTTTCAAAATAACTCAATGGCAAGAAGTCCTCTCAACACTATAAATCTTCAATAAACCAACATGTCAAAAATACTTTATTTAAAAATAAAGCCAACTCCTTATTCCTCCAATTAACCAAAAATAATGATTAATTAAAAACCTTTTTAACTAACCCTTTTAACTCCCTAGGACCTTATGTCAAAACCTTAGGCATCACAACACATATTAAAAATTTTATTACCTTTGCGTTGGTGGGACTCGAACTCATGACGCCACCTCTACCAGTGCCCTAGCCATGGCTCCAACCATCGCACGAGCTAGGCACTCATTTGGAGAGCAAGAGCACAACGTGCTCTATATTCCTCTCTGCATGCACCAAAATAAAAAATCACGCGTCGCTTCCTCGATGCTTCAAAACACACACACCAAACACTGCCATCGTGAATCGATCGTGGATCACTCCGCCCACAAATGCCTTAGCACTTCGTCCACTTGCCACTAGGCCACGCTGCCTCGGTGGATATGACGGTTTAGCCCACGACAATCTTAACCCTTTCGCTGGCACTTAAGACAAGGTGTTTGTCTTCTTCCTCGCACGAATTCTCACAACAACAATTGCACACTTTATTATTTCGAACGAAGGATAATTTAAATGCCACTAAGGCATATAGTATATATACTAATTTCCTCCTTTAATTTTGAACGTCGACGCCTTCGAAATTTGAATAATTAATTTATAAATTATTTAAATTCTTTAGAATTTAAATTTTATAAATTAACTTTTAAATCCTTTTGGCTTTATCAAAGCCTTATTTGATTTTACCACTTTGTATAAATAATATTTATTTATAAAATTTAAATTCAATTTGAATTTAAATATTTTATAAAATAAATATTAAAACCTCCTTGGGCTTCCTTGGGTTTTTATGAAAAACCTTTTATTTTTGCTCAACCATGGTTTTAATGAAAACCCTCTTAACTTATGCTTCCACATAATATTAAAAATATTATGAAGCTCTTTTGCCTTTAACCTTTGCATTGTTCCTCTTGACATTTTGACCTCAACGGTAGCTTATTCCTTGACATCAATGACAACTTCGTTCCTTGACATCAATGACAACTTTGACTCAAAATGTCCAACACCTTGTTAAGGTATTAATTTTAGCACGAGTTCCTTCATCTAGCCAATGATCTGAGAGAATACATATATATATATTTTTTCTGCTATTAGGTTCTGGCCTCTTCTATTGTTGGTCCAAGTATAGTTGTCTTATTCAAACTCAACTTCCCATAGGTTGTTGTTTTGAATAAAAGCTGAGAAATATTTCATACTTTGGGTCAATTTCCTAATTCCTCGAAATTTTTCATTCAATTTGGTAATGGCATTAAAATATCCAATGATCATGAAATGAGTTTCTTGGTCTTTACTTCTTATAAATGCCTCAATCCCACTCCAAACTTATAATCTACCTGACTAAGTTGTAGGACCATACACATTGATAAGGATGAAGCAAATATCAACAAAGTAGCAAGTGACTAAAGAGGCTATCCAATGCCTAGTTTTATGAATGGTTACACAAGAGGTTCTAGAAGGATTCCAACAAGAATTCACATCTTGCCCAAATTTGTAGAATCACTCATGTAGACTTCCAACTCCTATCAATCCATTTTCTCAAGGTCGAAGCCCCTAGTCAATACCCATTAAATTTACCAAAAACTACCCTATCTTGGAGCAATGAGGATCTCTCTGTAAGTCTAAGTTTCAATTAACCTTAGATTAATTAGGCCAAGGTAATAAACAAATGACACAAAAAATACAGCCAAAAACATTCATTAAAAAACCAGACGATTAATACATTAACTTAAACCTTATATAGGTTTAGAACTTGCGTAATAATAGGAAAGGGAAGGTGGAGGAAGATCGGGGAGTTTAGAGAGAACGGAGGAGTAGGAGGTGGAGTGGGAGGTGGCAGCGAGCGTGGGGAGAGGAAGGGAGTGGAGTGATAAGGGAAAATGGATGGCAGGAAAGGAGGAAGGTGAATGGAGGGATAAGGAGAAAATCAAGGAAAGGGAGAAAGAAAAATCGTGCCGACCATCCGACAAAATTAGCCGACAAATGGTAAGTGTGTTCACACTGTGCTTAGAAAAACTAGTTTTTTCTAAGCCTGTTTCAAGCTAGGTCCTGTTCACACTTGCAACATTCTCCCCCTTAAAGTTGAGAGAACTGACTAAACAGTCTCTCAGCTTTACAAATTGAGCTTTAGCCAATGCCTTGGTGAAGATGTCGACGACGTTCTCCAAAGTGTGGCAATAGTGAAGCTCAACAATATCAGTTTCCACCATATCTCGGATGAAGTGGTACTTCATATCAAAATGCTTGGATCTACTATGGTGGACAGGATTGTATGCCAACTGAATGGCACTGATGTTGTCATAGAATATTCGAGTTGGACCACTTTGCTGCTCTCCAATCTCTTCTAATACCTTTCGGAGCCATAGAGCTTGAGTACTAGCATGAGTCACCGCTATATACTCAGCTTCTGTTGAAGATAGTGCTACTACTATCTGCTTCTTGGAACTCCAAGTTATTAGGCCTGAACCAAGACTAAAACAGTTACCCGATGTGGATTTTCTATCATCAATATTGCTGCCCCAATCACTATCACTAAAGCCTTCAAGCTTGATAGTATCACTTTTGTAGTACTGGATTCCAAAATCCAATGTACCCTTCACATATCTCAAAATCCTTTTAGCTGCCTGCAAATGCAGCTCAGATGGATTAGACATAAATCTAGAAACAAGAGATACAACATACTGAATGTCTGGTCTGGTGTTGGCGAGAAACATCAAACTCCCAACAATGCTTCTAAAAGTGGTCACATCAACTTTCGGTGCTCCATCATCCTTGCTTAATTGGATCCCATGTCCAATTGGAGTTGCAACTGCTTTGCATTGCTCCATAGCAAACTTCTGAATCATATCTCGAGCATACTTAAGTTGACAGATGAAGATCCCTGAATCTGTTTGATGTACTTCCATTCCAAGAAAGTACTTCATCAAGCCAAGATCCTTCATCTCAAATTCCTGCATCATGGAGTGCTTGAACTCCATGTTAACTTTTTCATTACTACCCATAAAAATGAGATCATCCACATACAAACAAACTATGAGGATGTCATTTCCTTGATTCAGGTAGTAGAGCGTGGGTTCATTTTTGCTTCTGATGAACCCATAATCTTTAAAGTACCCATCAATGCGTGAGTACCAAGCTCTCGGTGCTTGCTTGAGGCCATAAAGAGCCTTCTTCAGTTTGTAAACAAGATGTTCCTTGTCTTTCTCTTCAAATCCTTGTGGTTGCTCAACATACACTTCTTCTATCAAGTAACCATTTAGAAATGCACTCTTTACATCCATGTGTTGGACTGTCCATCCTTTGTGTGCAACTAAGGCAAGAACTGTTCTGATAGTCTCTTGTCTAGCTATAGGAGCAAAAGTCTCTTCATAATCAATTCCATATTTCTGAGTAAATCCCTTTGCAACTAATCTCGCCTTGTGCCTCTCAATGCTACCATCAACATTAAACTTGGTCTTGTAGACCCACTTACATCCAACACGTTTCTTTCCTTTAGGAAGCTTCACTGACTCCCAAGTGTCGTTTTTTATAGAGGTGATCTCCTCTTTCATGGCATCTTGCCAAATATTTTGAGTACAAGCCTTCTCATAACTAGAAGGTTCAAGTTGTGCATTAGTTAACAAAGCATAGTTAACTAAATCTCCCCTAGGTTCCTTCTGGGAAACATCATCACCATACAAGTGCATATTTTCTAATCTTTGTAGAACAAAATTCATTTCACTAGCTTGACTCCTAGTGTATCTTTTTGAAAAATTCTTATCCAACATCTGATATGATGGATGATTCTATAGAGTTCTCTTACCTCTGGATGGAGAATCGATGTCCATTGGTGAGGAACTTACTGATCTCTATGGAGAAGGACTTGGTGAAGAAGTTGAATCAAAATATGAACCTGGATCTCTGGGAGGAGACTGCTTACTTTTCTGTGGTGTCTGTTGTTGCACCTGCTGAGAACCTACATCACTAGATTCATCATCACTAAAAATCTGAGGCTTACCCCATTCTCCCCCTTCATCAAAAATCACATCCCTGGAAAGCACAAACTTTCTAGTCCTGGGATTGTAGAGTCTGTAAGCTTTTGTATTCTCACAATATCCTACAAAGATGCATGCCTGACTCTTTGGATCGAGCTTCTTTCTAAGCTCATCAGGAATGTGAGAATATGCCAGCGAGCCAAACACTCTAAAATACTTAACATTTGGCTTTTTACCATACCAAGCTTGGTAAGGTGTCTGTCCTTCCAAACTTGTAGTAGGACTTCTGTTCAAGATATGTACGCTGGTCCTAGCTGCATCTGCCCAATATGAATTAGTCAAATGCTTCGTCTGAAGCATAGACCTTGCCATCTCCACAATGGTGCGATTCTTCCTCTCTGCGACACCATTCTGTTGTGGAGTGTAGGCAGTTGTGAACTGCCTCTTAATGCCATGTTGCTTACAGAAATTCAAGAACTCATTAGAGGAGTATTCTCCTCCTCTATCTGATCTAAGACATTTTACAAAATATCTACTCTCACTTTCAACTCTTGTTTTGAAATCGACAAAGCATTCAAATGCTTCATCCTTATATTTCAAAAAATATATCCAAGCACATTCTAGTAAAATCATCAATGAAGAGTAGGAAGTAAGAGTTGTTACCAAGACTCTTGGTCCGCATCGGACCACGGGATGTCCGTATGCACTATCTGGAGTGGATAGCTGGCCCGCCATGCTTGTCCATGAGGAAATTTTGATCTGGCATGCTTCCCAAGAGCACACCCTTCACAGACTTCCTTACTATCCTGAACTTTAGGAAGTCCGGTTACCATCGCTTGTGAAGTTAGCATTTTCAAACTAGCAGAATTCAAATGACCATATCTCAAGTGCCATAGGACACTTGGATTGGAAATAGCAACATTTGCTAACTTATCTCCCCCCGGCTGGCCAAACTTTAAAGGAAACAATCTATTCTTGGACATTGGCACTTGTGTAATGATTCTATTACTGTTATTTTTATCAAAAATAGTGCATTTACCCTCATCAAAAAGCAACTTGTAGTTCTTTTCTAACATTTGACCAACACTTAAAATATTGTGTTGAATATGGGGTGTGTAATAGATATCACTTACATGTTTGACGCCTTCTTTAGTTGGAACTGCCATTGCTCCAATGCCTTCAACTACCAATGATTTATCATCTCCCAATTTGATGTTGGATTTGTATGAGGAGTTTAGAGTAGCAAAGAGCCCTTCTTTGCCACTCATATGGTTTGAACACCCAGTGTCCAAGATCCATGTATCATTCATGTTCTGATCTCTCGACCATAAGAGAGAAAGAGATTTGTGGCCTCTTCCTCTTCTCCAAAATTTCCAAACCGACTGGCTCCGTCGCTACTAGTTCCTTGTGAAGTCTTTGTCCAAAAGTCACGAGCATAATGGCCAAGTTTGCCACAATTGTAGCAAGATTGTTTTGACTTATCTCCTCCTTTGCCTCTACCTGATTGTTTTCCTCTATTTTGTTGTCCTCCTCTATTCTGTTGTTCACCTCTGTTTGAGAATCCTCCTCTGTTCTGATTTCCTCCTCTGTTAGGAGTTCCACCTCTCTGATTATTTTTGCCTCTACCTCTATTCTGTCCTCTACCACGGCCTCTACCTCTGCCTTCTTGTGAAGCAAAGGCTTTATCATCTCCTCCGTAACTTGTGGAAGGAGTTTGCTGTAACCTCTCTTCATGTGAGAGAAGTGAGCCAATTAGGGATTCAAAAGACAGAGAAGTTAGGTCTTTGGATTCTTCTATAATGATGGCTACTGAATTCCACTTAGGAAGAAGTGTCCTCAACACTTTCTTCACTATAACTTCAGGCTTTACATCTTCTCCTAAAGTGACCATCTTATCTACTACGACTTTCACACGCACGCAGTAATCACCAACCTTTTCACTCTCTTGCATTTTAAGAGTCTCAAACTCTCGTTTCAAGGTTTGTAGTTTAACTTGTTTGACTTGGTCACTACCCCTATAACTTTCTTTTAAAGCATTCCAAGCAGATTCAGCAGTTATAAAAGAAGCTATTCTAGGGAAAATACTTCTATCAAGGGCGGCTTGGATATGATAAAGGGCGAAAGAATTATTCTTCTGTGCTTCCTTTCTAGCCCTTTTATCAGCCACATTCAAAGCTGCCCATTCAGCAAGATGAGGTTCGAGTATATCCCTCTTCAATCACATCCCAAAGACCTTTGCCTATCAAAAGAGTTTTCATTTTAATTGACCAATACTCGTAATCACCACCATTGAACTCAGGGATTGGTAGACTAGTATTGGAAGCCATATTAGAAAGCAAACTTTATTGCAACTTCAAACAAGTAGTACAAAGAAGTACAAAATAGATCACTGATTTACTGATTTAAATCAAATCTAGCTTTCTTAATATGCTCACTGATTTGGCGTTCTTCTTCTCGAGGATCACCCAAAATTGGAAAGGTGAAATTGTCTGCTTCGTCGTCACTAATTATAATGACTTCAGGTGCTGCTGCTGGTTCATAACTTCTTTTAAGAACATTTCATTCTTCAGTTGCAGGTTTCACCTCCACTGGTTCTTCTTCCTCTTCTTCTTCTTCTTCTTCTTCTTCTTCTTCTCTTTCTGAATCAGGAGAGCGTGGTGTATAGCTCTCACTTGTTTCTACTTCAAGCCATCTGCGGTGTATAACTGTCACTTGACTGTCCTTCAGGTACTATTTCAACCGTCTCGGATTCAACTATCCTTTGCCCAAAGATATTATCTTCAGAATCTGCCTCGTAGCCAGAATCTGGTTTCCTCATATGAGCAATCACTTGATTCTCTAATTGGCAAAACATTGTATGAAGTCCATACCGCTGGACTCTCCCATCAAAGGAATCAGGAGTCTCTCTTCTCAAAAGAGAGAGTAATGCATTATAGCATCCGGTTGACCGGATCATCTACCCAGAATCACACCGTATGAACTGGGTTACAACTTAGTATGATGCCCAAAAATTTTTTTATATCAAATGATCTTTGCACCCTTTTTAAAAAAATTTTCTAATATTTGTTTTAATAAAGACTTTTTTAAAAAAAATTAACAATTTCCTATATATATTTTTAATTATTATTTTTTAAATGAAATGGATATTTAAAAAATAATAATCAAAAAACATATATAGAAATTATAATTTTTAAAAAAACTTTAAAAAAAACAAATAAAAAAAAAATTAATTAAAAAAATTAACCTTTTTTTTTGTAAACCCCCGCTGGGATTCGAACTGGTAACCTCCGCTAGCTATCCGGCGATCTTAGCCGCTGCACCACACAGCTTCGATGGTAGCAAGGAAACAAAAAAACAATTTAAACCTCCAAACAACGCGAAGTCACAAAAAAAATTAAAAAATTTTACCCCGACGGGATTCGACCCCGGGTCTCTGCTCTGCAAGGCGGGGACTTTCGCCGCTAGGCCACGCTAGTCGGACGATACAAAGGAGGAAGGAGGTTATACATAAATATGGCGACGAAATACAAGTTTTAAAAAAAATAGTTTTTTTTTAATCCCACATGCAGTGGGCAAAGAACTTTCAAGGCTTTATCAAAGCCTGCAAACAGACTTAGGTCGATTGCCTTCGGGCAATCGATCCACCAACCTTTTGCCCGTCAGACGACCAATCAGACGTCGCCACGTGGCACACATCGGAGCCCTCATCCACGTCAGCCACCATGTCAACACGTGTCCACGTCAGCCAGCCACGTCAACACGCCTCCACGTCAGCCTCGTCCATGTCAGCCAGCCATGTCAGCCTCGATCCACGTGCTGTTAGCTCCACCACCACGTCAGCATCCAGTCAACTCCTGGTCAGCCTCGATCCACGTGCTTCCAGCTCCGCCGCCATGTCTGCCTATTGTCAGCTCTATCGCCACGTCGCCCTATCGCCGACCGCCGCCACGTCAACATCCAGTCAGATCCTCGGGATCCATGCACTCCTCGGGATCCATGCGACAGCCACTCCATCGCTCCTCAGGATCCGTGCGCTCCTCGGGATCCATGCAACTACCACTTCACCGCTCCTCGAGATCCATGCGATAGCTTCTCTGCCACTCCTCGAGATCCGTGCCTTCGGCTTTCGTGCCTTACCTCGGCCCTCGGGATCCGTGCCCCCTCGGCTCTGATACCAGTGTAAGTCTAAGTTTCAATTAACCTTAGATTAATTAGGCCAAGGTAATAAAAAAATGACACGAAAAATACAGCCAAAAACATTCATTAAAAAACCCAACGATTAATACATTAACGTAAACCTTATATAGGTTTAGAACTTGCGTAATAATAGGAAAGGGAAGGTGGAGGAAGATCGGGGAGTTTAGAGAGAACGGAGGAGTAGGAGGTGGAGTGGGAGGTGGCGGCGAGCGTGGGGAGAGGAAGGGAGTGGAGTGATAAGGGAAAATGGATGGCAAGGAAAGGAGGAAGGTGAATGGAGGGATAAGGAGAAAATCAAGGAAAGGGAGAAAGAAAAATCGTGCCGACCATCCGACAAAATTAGCCGAAAAATGGTAAGTGTGTTCACACTGTGCTTAGAAAAACTAGTTTTTTCTAAGCCTATTTCAAGCTAGGTCTTGTTCACACTTGCAACACTCTATGAGGTGCACTCACTAACCTCTACCACTAGGGATGATTATAAGGATTTAACTATAAATCGATCCATGGAAAGGAAACTAAAACTCAAAATCTAATGAAATTATCTGAAATTTCTATTACAAATAAAATTTTTGATGAAAATTTTTATAAACTTTTCATGCACAATTTCTATTATAAAGAAAGGGAAAAAAGAACTTAGCTAAAATATTCTTTGTCCAGATAGAATGTCTTGCCTCTCTGAATTCTTAGCCCTTCATTGCTCTTCCCATCATTTGAACCCTAGTTGGCAAATATTTACAATTTCATTTTTCATGATTTGAAAAATTGTCACTGCCCTTGTTCTAAATGGTTGAATTTACAAGATCGTATCTCCCTCAATATCACTTAGATTTTTGCATATGACCACTCATTTTAAAGCTATTCAAATTTTACGTAAGTTAGTCCACAAATCAGCTGAAATGATTAACTCTTCACGAAGATATGGCTCCTAAAATATGAGATATTTTTTAGGAAAAAAACCTAATCCTTCTCACTTTGCAATTTTGTTTTTCATGATTTGAAAAATCATCACTATCCTTGTTCCAAATGGTTGACTTCACAGGATCGTATTTCTCTCAATTTTGCTCAGATTTTTGCATATGACCACTCATTTTAAAACTATTCAAATTCTTCACAAGTTGGTCCAAGAATCAGTTGAATCGGATAACTCTTTGCGAAGATATGGGTGAGGCCCATTTGAATCCCATATAACTTATAAAAATTAATGAAAATTGCATGAATTCCTTTGTTGCATCATTTTAAATTTAGATATATTTATTCAATGTAATAATATACAACTATGACATATTATATTATATTTGTAGACACCTAAAAATCTCACATTAGCCCTTCTTATCTATTCACTATTCACATATACACTATTCATTATTCACTATTCACTATTCACTAAGCTCCTTTGGCTACCTAAGCCCTCTCCTACACCTAGCCCCTGGTCACCATGTGACCATCCCTTTGGTCTAACCAAGGGATACCTCATCCTAGTCTACCCTTTGACTAGTCTACCTACCACCTAAGCCTAGATCACCCTAGCCTAACCATGGTTACCTCTCAACCTTGGTCAAAATTCACATTATGGTCAACCCTAACCATGGTCAACCTAACTCTAGGTGCACACCTCTCAACCTTGGTCAACCTAATTCATGCTCTATTTCCACATAGGACAAAAGTCTTGTCCTTACCCCACATGGGCAAAGCAAAGCCTATACTCCTTTCATTTTATCTTCCACTAACCTTTGGCCTTATACCACATGGTAAAATAGGGTCCTTCCTTTACCTATCCTACCTTACCTTACCCTAGGTTTCCCTAACCATGGTCAACCTAACTCATGCTCCATTTTCATATAAGACAAAAGTCTTATCTCACCTTTATCTTCACCCCACATGGGTAAAGCAAAGCCCATGCTCCATCCACCTTACTGTATATTTCAATGGATGAACATGAAAATGAGTAGAAGCATGAACATGAACATGAAAATGAGTAGAAGCATGCTCAAAAGAAGATCCCCGAATCCCACCTTGCTTGGAAGAAGAATTGGGACCTCAAATACTTGGGCAGAAAGATCAGACTAAGGTAAGGATATCACAAGTCCCAAGTTCCCATGCTCAAAATCATATGAAAATTTGGTAAAACAACATTAAAGACCCAAACCCGATCTTTCATCCCCATGAAGAATGAGAAAATAGGAGTGAAGAACTCAAGCTTATACTGAGAGGGGGGGTGAACAGTATAAGACCACTTTTTACTTTTCTTTCTAAATTAATATTAAGCAATGTGTAGATAGCAATATCAATAGCAGTAATCAAAATAATGGACAAATCACCACACACAATAGAGACACCATAATTTACGTGGTTCACCTAATGTGGGCTACTCCATGAAGAAAATATTTCACTAAAATTTTCTCAATCAATCTCTTAGGAATCCTTCCCAATTATAATGTTTATGGACCTCTGTCCAAAGGAGACACCAATCCCCTAAATCAAGTTCGTATATCTCTATCCACTAGAGAACTCCTTCTCCTCTGCTATGGCTGGTGATCCTCTAGAAGACTACTACCTCCACTGCACTGGCTTGTGGATCTCTTTCCACTTAAGACTTTTATCCCAATTCAGAAGACCTATCCTCACTGCCCTGGCTGATGGATCTCTATCCACTGGAGACTACTATCCTCTCTGCTTTGTCACCTCCAAAGCTCTATATCAAATCTGCACTAAACATAGTCCATTCGATCTAGCATAAATTTTCTCAACATGTCCACTCAAAACTTGCTCAAATATGCTCAATAGGTCCACTTAGAATCTACTCAAATATGCTCAACAAGTCCACTCAGAACTTGCTCAATATGCTCAACAGATCCACTCAGAACCTGCTCAAATATGCTCAAAAAATCCACTCAAAACTTGCTCAAATATTCTCAAGAAGTCCACATAGAACTTGCTCAAATCTGCTCAACAAGTCCATATAGAACTTGCTCAAATCTGCTCAACAAGTCCACATAGAACTTGCTTAAATCTACTCAACAAGTCCACACAGAACTTGCTCAAATATTATCAACAAGTTCAATTAGAACTTGCTCAAATATGATCAACAGGTCCACTCAGAACGTGCTCAAATATGCTCAATAAGTCCACACAAAACTTATTCAAATATGCTCAACAAGATCACTTAGAACTTGTCCAATATCATAGAAACATAAAGTGAATTGTTAGAGACCCAATATGTTTCAACTCAATGCTCAAACACTTCTTCAACTGAAATCAGAATATAGAATAGTTTGTTTTATAGAAATTGAACAATCACTTCATACATCCACTTGACTAGGCTCAATCAACTCTACTCAACCAATTACTCAACAAAAAATCCTTGCTCACAAACCCTAGTCCAAGCATGTAAACACAAACTCAAAATGTTTCCAAAAATGCTCTACAACAAATCTTACATAACAATGATACTCATGTTCTTTTCAAGCCCTAGTTCAAGTTATTTGCACAACAACTCACTTCAACAACAATGCATATAAATCAATCTTCACATAAAAATGATACTCATGTTATTTTCAAAACCCTAACTCAAGTTCTTCACACAACCCAATGGTTTCAACAACAATGCTTGTAAAATAAGGTTTTAATCACAATACTTAATTCCATAAAACCTTGAAGCATTAACTCAAACACTTGAAAAGGAAACCTTAATCAAATCCTTTTCACTCCAAACTTTATTTTCTAGAAAGCCAATCAATCAACTCAACCAAGGAAGAATTTGCCCATACCTTTTTGCTTGACAAGGAGTTGATCTCACAAATCTGCCACACTCACACTCACTTCTTTTTCAATCTCAATAAGGGTTAGAAGATAATAATTTCCTCAAAAACACAATACAAAATGATATCAAAATTACACCTTATCACTCAAACTTAAATAATATTCAACACGTTCACAATAATCTTCTTTAACACAAAAACCCCTTATTAAAATTAAAACAATACTCAAAAGTTTTAATCCTCCAATATGCCAATATAGTAATTTAAGACTTTATTAAAAATTAAAACCAAAAACCTCCTTATTACTCCAAGTGATAATTTTCAACTACCACCACTATCCAATAAGCAACCTTCCTAAACAATTCCACTAACAACCCTTATACCTCCCAACTTAGGCAAATAATAAAAATTTAATGCAAAATATTTACCACGCTTTCGAAGGAATTCAAACATTCAACAATGCCCGTGACGAACGCCTTAGTCGTGGCTTCAACCACCACATGAACTATGTGCTCATTTGAGACTAACGAAGCACCATGTGCTTCAAGTCATGCCTCCCTTCTTGCCCTTTGCAAAAACATGCATCTTTGGTGCCTTCAACCAACACAACTGCCAAGCACACTGTCGCGTTTCGAACATTGGCTCTCTTGCCAAAAAACACTTTCACACCTGCCCACTCGCCACTAGGCCAAGCTACCTAGTTGGCCTTTGAACGATATATGCTTTCTATTTTGAACTGTTCACTGCACATGAAATTTATAAAATTCTCATGAGCTCTTCTTTCACTTCGCATCCAAATAATAATCAATTGTGCAAGGATAAAGTTTAATGCCCTTTGAGCATAGATATATATTTTAATTTCCTCCATGCTTGTAAAACGTCGGTGCTTCGAATGCTTCCACCACCATGTGACGTCGGCGAAGGTTAGAACCTTAATAAAAGCGCTTTGAAATATTTTAACTTCAAACCCATATTTGGGTATTGTAAAATATTATTATAAATATTTTACTTTGGGATTTTAACCATATCACTTAATATTATAAAAACAAATATCCTTTTGAGTTTATTGCTTCCTTCTCATTGCATACCATGGTGTAAATAATATTTATTTATAAAATTTAAATTCTCATTGAATTTAAATAATTTATAAAAAATATTATATCTCCTTTTTAACTTTGCACAAGCCTCCTTGGGATTTTATGAAAACCCTTTTAACTTATGCTTCTATATACTATTAAGATATTATGGAGCCCTTTTTATTTTAACGTTTGCACTTATTCTCTTGACCTTTGGACTTCTTCCTGGATATCAAATAATAACCTTGACACCTTTGTTTCTTGACAAAGTCCTTGATATTAATGATGACTTCATTTGGTGACATCAATGACAACTTTGAATTACAGACTCAAAATGTCCAACAAGGAGGTTGGCACATGAATAGCTATACCCAAAATTCCATCCAAGGATGAGGACATCATGTGAGGTTCTCCATAAGTGAGCATTGATGACCTTGGCTACCTGATGTGGATCATTGATAGACACGAAGGAGAAATTTTGAAATGCGTGACTTTAGAGGTAATCAATTCTAGGATTTCCTATGGTACAAAGGGGGAAAGAAAATTTATGGCCCAACAAGGAATTTTAGAATCATCAAGGGCCTGGATCTATGTAGAAACATCTGGCTTCTTCCTAAAAATTGCCATACCTTCCTGGGGCAGAATCGTAGCAGATCTTTCAACTGATCCAATGATATTCTTCCCACTTAATGCCATTAATACATGTAATTTGAATTTATTGTAATAACTACTATAAATACTAGAATTTTGGCTATTCCAAAGGGTGGCTCTATGACATTTACAATTCATATATAATTCCTTGTTGCTTTTAAATAATAGTGTATCACTATTTGATCTCTCAATCTATCTTCGATTCTATCTTTTACTTGTTTGTGGATGTTTATTTTTGTGATGGCTACCTGAGTTGATTCACTTAATTCTGCTATCTATATTTTGTGGGTCTAGCTGGGTAGTTCTAGAATTCATATCCACCCCTAGGCATCGAGGTTTATTTTTTTTAAAGCCAATCTGGGTGGGAGCGCTCTAATTCTGCTGCCTGTATTTCATTCACCCTCCCACTGATTCTAGAATTTGCCTTTGCCCGCTGCACTGAACGAGAATTAAATATGGGATGGGTTGATATGTTAGGTGGTATATTGTTGTTTGCACTAGCAACGTCAAACCATTGTGTCTTGATGCGGCCATACCCCATCCTTGTCAGTTCTAGCTACAACCTCCTTTGCTTTCTTTCTCGTTCCCTTTTATTCCTTTTCCCCCTTTGCGATGTGGGTAGATGGTGTGGACATGAAAAATTGACCCACTTTAGTGGGCAATATTCCTAGAGCCTCCTAGGAGACCCCCTAGACTTGCCTAAGGCAAGGGTTAGGCTTCTCCCCCCCTCTTTTGCCCTTTTTCTCCCTCTATGCGAAATCATGCTCGCCCTTGATGGGGCACGACTTCGCATAGGCAAAATTGCGGTCGGCCTTGATGGGGCGCTTTGGAATTACGGTCGACCTGGATGGGGTGTGATTTCATCCTTTTAGGGTTTGTTCTAAGAAAACCCTAATTCTTTGGGTTTGGCATGTTTTACGTCGGCCCTCCTTGGTTTTCTTGCCCTTCTCGCCTTCAAATCCACTATATAAGGAGGGTTTGAATTCACTTTTCTCAGTACAAATGATAAATAAGGACAATAAGATGATTAATGATTATTATTTTTCAAGTGCTCGCTAATTGATCTGCATCTCTCTTCTTCTTTTGCAAGCAAGTTAACTTTGGAGTGTGAAGTTTGATTGGTTTTCTGTTGCATTGGATTGTTGATTGTTGTTGCTCACTCTTGGTGGATTTGTGTTGAAGCCCTAAGGAGAGATCAACCATTCGGGAGGTCTCAACCCTTATACTTTGCTTCCTCGCTCTCTGCTAGGTGAATTCGCTCTTTTGCATGTTTGTTTTTGTTTGTTGTGCTTAGAATTTATTATTTCACTTTGATCTAAGATGTTTCATCTCACTTCTACGAAATGATTCCTGGGTCTCTACGAGGTGTGATTCCTCCTATGCGTTATCGTGGTCACCTATTATGGGGTGCAATTTCACTTTAGCGATATCTAGGGGTAAAATATTGCTACAGATTCCATCATTGCATTCTAGGCTGCATTTAGAGCATAATACTACATTTTATTCTATGGTTCCATCATTCTATTCTATTGTATTGTGATATGTTTGTTTTCTTCCAAAGGTCAATTTTCACTTTTATTTATCAAAGTTCAGCTAAAAGGACCTAGGGGGCTTGACTGTTGTGCCTCCAAGCATTATTGTACAGTGGCCTAAGTAGGCCCCCTAATGCTAATCATATTTTTCAAGTGTTTATCAAGTTGTCTTGCAGGAACATGAATTGTTGATAGCATTGGATAAAGGGATAAAGGCAAGGATAAATCACTGGATAAGCTAAGTGTTCTGATTAGTCTTTAGGTTGTTTGTTGAGTGCTTTATATTTCTGTTGTAAACCCTAGATCTGATTTATATAGAAATATATTTAATTAATTTCTAGGCATTTGAAAGATAAACAGCATATAGTGTGCACTTAGGGTTAATTCTATTTGTGCATCTCTTCTTGAGCCCTTGCTTAAAGGTTTTCTATTTGGAACCCTAGGGTTAGAAAAGCATTCAAAGGAAGAATCATACTAGGGTTAGCTCTTGTATTCTTGCATTCTGTATTTTTGCATTGTCCTTTATCTTTTATAGCATAGATCTAGAAAGGCCAAATCTAGGTGTTTGTCTTGAATCGAATACATCAAACATTCTTGAAAACTAGAGGACTTGGAGCGAGTCCTTAAACCATTCCTGGTGAACCCTTCCCCCCTAGCACCGAGTGTAGAGAACAACATACCCCCATGGTTCACCCCAAAGGCTCTCTCTTGCGGATCCAACTTTTGGGAATTGTACGCGGTAGGGCAGTTTTCCCCCTCTACATCTTTGGTGAACCCGACGTGAACACCTCCTTTTCTTTTTAAAACTTTAATCAAGATCATTAATTTTGTGTGTTAGATCAGAAAATATTAAAAACATAATTTTTGGTGCTTGTTTTTGTGGGTCTTAGTTCTCTCCTTTTGCCTTTAGTCTTTCTCTCCTTTTCCAATGGCTTCCAACCTTGGGAATGGAAGAAGGCTTTTAGGGTTTGATGAGATTTTTCAAGAGAATGATCAAGTTGATAGAGAAAATCCTAACCTTGAGGAAGAAGAGATTGATAATAGTCTTGATCCTATTAAGGGACCTGATGGGAACCTTATTTTTAAATCCTTTGAGCATGTGTGGACCTTTTATAAATATCATAAGCATGCATTGGATGCAACTTTAGAGGAAGAAGCCCTACTTGAGGAAGTTAGACCATCTCATGATAACTCCTTGAGTGAATCTTTGAATCATGGTAATCTTGTTCACCATCCAACTTATGCCACTACTATAACCACCAATGTTGGAAGGAATCTACAAGTCCCTCCAACTAGTAGTGCCATTCAAAATATTCAATTTCCTCCTCAATCTGCTTATCTCAACACTGTTGCCTCTATTCCACCAAATGTTAGTCATCCTCTTCAACAAGATACCACATACCTCAATAGTATCAATATGTCCAACACTCCTCCTTTAGGGAATCTAGGGATAGTGCATAACAATGATCCAGAAGTACAGAATTTAACAAATATGGTAAAGCAATTGGTTTCAAAAGTTGAGATGATTCAGCCTTCAAGTTTTACTTACAGTTATAAGGAAATGTGTAATCAGCCATTGGATCCTATTGTTGTTGCTAGGCCTTATCCTAAGCATTTTCCTATGCCAGTTTTACCTATTTATAAGGGGATAGAAGATCCAATTGAGCATTTAAGAAGATTTAGAACAACTTGCCATGATCTCATTTATGATGACATGTTGTTACTTAAAACATTTCCTAAGAGTCTTGGTGGCATGGCATTAGAGTGGTATTATCGGTTACCCAATTATTCCTTGAAGAGTTTTGAAGAAACAACATAATTATTTGTTCAACAATTTGGTGCTTATATTGAAAAGGAAGTAACAATGAAAGATGTTTACAATTTAAAACAAAGAAAAGAAGAAAACTTTTCAGAGTTCTTGGCTCGTTGGAGAAGTTTAGTTGGACGTTTGAGATATACTTTACCTCCAAGGGATATGCTTGAGATATTTATTGGTAATTTACAAGAACAATTATCTTATGCATTAGAGACTACTACTATTACATCTTTTGATCAAGCAATTGATTTAGCAAGAAAAGTAGAACATGCCCTTATCAGAAGAGGCCAACTCAAAGTCAAAGAAGAGAAACCTACTAAGTCTCAACATAAGAATAAACACATAGGAGGTGATAGTGGAATGGATAGTAGGCCTATTAATAATGTTACTAACAACCTACAAAATATAGTACTTCAGAAACCTCCACAAAGGAATTTTACAAGGCTTAATATGTCTATGGAAGCAATTTTGAAATAACTTTTAGAAGCCAATGCAATTGAGTTACCTCCTATAAGGCAACCAGATACTACAACTCATTGGTATAAGGTAGGTCAACATTGTGCATATCATAGAGTGGAGGGACATTGGACAAATTCTTGTAAGAAGTTGAAACATGTGGTTCAAGATTTGATTGATGCAGAACATCTTGATGTGGGAAATTTGCAACAAAAACCATCTATTAATCAGAATGTAATTAGACAGGCAGCTAATAAAGTATCTTATAGAAGTGTACCACACCATTATGATAATAACATGGTTGGTATGATAACAGCTACTTCAGAAAAGTCAGTGCAAAATCAATAGATTCAACGATCTCAGTAGGAAATCAGTTTCTCAACAAATATCTCTCTTTTGGAACTATTACATAATTCTCCTACTCATGGAGAAGCCTTAATAAATATTTTGAGGCAACAATCTATCCCTCCAGATATTTCCCCTAGTGATATGGCCAATATTGTAAGATCTCTTGGGATACATCATCTCACATTCTCGGATGCTGATATTTCTTTCTCAGACTTGCAAAAATATTCTTCTCTTTACATCACTACATTTATTGGGGATACTTTTATCAAGAGAGTTATGATTGATAATGGTTCTTCCCTTAATTTATGCACATATCATTTCTTTCAAAAGTTTGTATTAAAAGAGGAAGATATAACTAAATCCGATGATATCATTAAAACTTTCAACAATGAGTCCCAAGAAGCTTATGGTACCATATCACTTCCCCTCAAAGTTGGACCTAAAATTTTAGATACATTGTTTTATGTGGTATCTTGTCCTGCATATTTTAATCTTCTTCTTGGACATCCTTGGATCCATGCGATGGAGGCTATCCCTTCTACTTTTCATCAATGTGTAAAATTTAAATTTGAAAATCAACCTGTTTCTATCTTGGGCGATCCTCATCCATTTGAATTTTGCTCACCAGATGATCTAGCTCAGTTTCATTCATCAGATTCCTTATCTAACAAAACCAAGCAACCTGAAAAATTTTGATAAGGAATTACCAATCAATATCTCATCTCAGGATCAAGTCAACTCTTCTTGTCAAGAATCTCTCTTAGATAAATCTCATCAAAGTTTAGAGTGGAGTGTTGAGGATGAGGGGCCACCCTCTCCTTCTTTGTCGGTCATAACCCCTGAGCAGTATGTCAAATATGAGGATCCACCTCAGAATAACATCTACTTTTATGGGTCTATCCCTTGCACTGCGCAGGTTGAATCTTCTAGATCTCAAGTGGACTTTGGTTCTATGTCCCCCGAGGACCTTGAGCACTTAGGAGTGATTCTTGCCCCGCCTCCTCTTGAGGATGACTTGTCCATCCTTATTGAGGAGACCATAGATGTGAACATAGGTTCTGAGGAAGCCCCTAGAATCCTTAAGCTAGGTAAAGCCTTGTCCATGGATGAGCAGGAGCAATTGACCAATTTATTAAGAGAGTATCAAGATATTTTTGCTTGGTCATATACCGACATGCTAGGGCTTGATCCCTCCCTTGTCATGCATCATTTGGTAGTTAAACCTAGTGCTAAGCCTATTAAGCAAAAACTTAGGAAGATGCATCCTAAGGTCACCCTCTCGATCAAGGAAGAGCTCCAAAAACTCCTTGACGTCGATTTTATAAAAGCTATCGACTATTTTGATTGGATCTCCAATATCATTCCTATAGCTAAGAAGGAAGGAACAATCAGAATATGTATCGACTTTTGGGATATTAACTTAGCATGTCCCAAGGATGATTTTCCCTTGCCCAACATAGATCAGATTGTAGATTTCACTACCAAATGTGGAATGCTTTCGCTTATGGATGGTTTCTCAGGCTACAATCAGATTATGATTACCCCTGAGGATCAGGCTAAGACATCATTCACTACTCCATGGGGAACCTTCTACTGGAAGGTCATACCTTTTGGCCTGAAGAACGTAGGAGCTACCTATCAATGGGCCATGACTTATATTTTCCATGACATGATGCATGATATTCTCTAGGACTATGTGGATGATCTTCTAGCTCGCTCCATAGAACGAAAGGATCATGTTCGTGACTTAAGATGAATATTTGAAAGGCTTCGACAATACAAGGTTCATCTTAAACCCTCTAAGTGTGTGTTCGGAGTCACATATGGCAAGTTGTTAGGCTTCATAGTTTCTAGGCGAGGTATTGAAGTGGATCCCACTAAGATAATGATCATGATATGCCTCCTCCTCGCACCCTAATCATCTATTCTAGGGTAAACTTCAGTCTATCCGTCGGTTCATTGACTAGTTAGTCGATAGGTGTTAACCCTTTCTTAAGCTTCTTAAGAAATATGTGGTCTTTTGGGATTCTGAGTGTCAGAAAGGTTTTGATGATCTCAAATAGTATCTCACTCCCCCGCATGTTTTAGTTCCTCCTATGCCTAGTAGGCATTTGATGCTTTACTCAGGATAATAAACTTAAACCCTTCAAGGAGATTGTTACTAAGTTGTCCTCCTTTGAACGAGTAACCATAGAATTTGTCCCTAGATCCTCAAACTGCCATGCAGATGCCATGATTGTTGTTGCATCCTTGTTCCCTCTAGAGTTAGAAGATGATCAAGTGTCGATTATCATTAGACAACTTCAGGAACCTGTATAGCTTGGTTCTTGTATTGTCTAGTTAGATTTTTTGACCATCGAAGCTTCCCCATCTGAGCCATGGTATAACGTATTTAATTTCCTTAAGGATGGTTTGATGCTTGATGGTTTAGATCGCAATCAATGTAATATTTTGCGCAAAAGAGTGTGCCGATTCATCATAATCGACAACACCTTGTATCGATGTTCTTTTGAAGGCATCCTCTTGAGATGTCTTAACTTCGATGAAACCCATATTGCTCTTAGTGATGCTCACGAAGGTTCATGTGGAGGCCATTTCAGTGGCAATGCTATTGCCAAGAAGCTCCTTTGGATGGGGTACTATTGGCCTTCCATGGAGAAATATGCATGTGACTATGTTTGGTGTTGCGACAAGTGTCAATGCCATGATCATCTTATCCATGCTCCTTCTCAGGACCTTTAGGTTATCTCTTCCCCTTGGCCATTCTCCATGTGGGGATTGGACATTATTGGGAAAGTTAACCCAGTGTCGTCGGATGGTCACAAGTTTATCATTACTGCGATCGAGTATTTCACTAAATGGGTTGAAGCCATGCCCCTAGCTACGGTGACTAGAACTCAAGTTTCTAAGTTCATCTTCAACTAGATTCTTTGTAGGTTTGGGATTCCTTCGGTGATTATTTTTGACAATGACACTCCTTTCAAGAATAAGGATGTTCGTAACCTTTGTGCTAAGTACAAGATTCAGCATAGGTGGTCAACTCCTTATTACCCCCAGGGTAATGGGTAAGCCGAAGCATCCAACAAGTCCTTGATCAGGATCTTGAAGAAGTTGGTTAGTAAGACCGATCGTGATTGGCATATCCAGCTTTATCCTACCTTGTGGGCCTATCGTACTAGTGTGCGTACTCCCACAGGGGCCTCACCATATGTCTTGGTATATGGGTCTGAGGTGGTGTTTCCTTTTGAGCTTGAGGTTCCTTCGTTGCACATCTTGTTGCAAGATGTCGCGATCAGTGATGAGTATCATGCAGACCATTTGCACCAATTGGAGCTGCTGGATGAAAAGTGCATTCATGCCTTAGAGCATTTGAGAGCCTATCAGGATAGACTTCGGTGATCTTATTCTAAGAAAGTTTGCAATCATTATTTTGAGGTTGGGGACCTTGTCCTCAAGGAAAACTAGAAGAACACCAATGCTCGTGCTGATATTCGAGGTAAGTTTCAGCCCAATTGGTTAGGGCCCTTTGTCATAATGGCCAAGTTTGGCTTAGGTGCCTATTATTTGGCTTCTTTGGATGGTAAAGAACTTAAAGAACCTATGAATATAATGCATTTAAAAATATATTATGCTTGATCTATCATCTGCATTATTTTACATTTAGCTTAGATCATATTGCATCTGTTTGCCTGCTCATATTGCATGATTGCCTGTCATACTTTGCATGATTGCCTAACATTCTATTTCTCTTGCATTTTTGCTTATCATAATTGCATTGTTGCTTGCTCATGACTGCTTGTTCATATAGCTTTTGGGGATTCACGACAATGGCATGTGATGATACCTAGTTAGGTCATAGCTCACATGCATTGCACTTTTCACTAGGGTTCTGATGCCTAGCGAAACCCCAACCTAGGGCCCATGCATTTTCATCCCTTCTTCTCTTCTCATCTTCTTTTTCTCTTTCCTTCTCTTCTCTCTTCTTCTTGTATTCCTTGACTTTGAAATTTTTTACAATGATCATCATTTCTCCTCAAAGTCAAGGAATGCAATCCTCTTTTGGTATGTCCTTGTCCTTTGCATAATTCTTACTTTCTCCTTTGTCTTCTTTGTTTAGATAAGGATATACCTTCTTCTCTCTTTTGTTTGCACATTTCCTCCCTCTTGAATTTTCAATAGTTGAAACTTCAAGCTAGGGGCACACATGCACAATTTATTTGCTCCTCACTTTCTTCCTCTCTTTTCTTCTAACACATGCACACACTCACATTGTGTTATGCTCATATTGATTGGTCTATATATATTCTTACACACCCCTATCGGGTAGTACTTGCTAATACATCATTCACATCAGTAATAACATATTCCCCTATCGGGTTACACTTCTTTTGACTCAATGGGCTCAACACCCCATTACAGGATAAGCTCCTTGGCCATTTCAGTAGGCCTCGGTATACATCCTAGTGGGTAATCACCCCACAGTAGTCACTAGCGAGCAATCATCCATAGTGGGTTACGCTCCATCATTTGATCATTTGAGCAATCACCCATAGCGGGTTACGCTCCATATTTTTGCCCATCTGTCCATCTTAGCGAGTACTACACCCATAGCGGATTTTCACTCCACACCTGGACCATCCTTTTGGGTATAACACCCTTCATTCAGGGTTCTTGATCAGCTTCTCTCGCTTTCTATGGTTGACCTTTGGATTCTTCTTCTTCTTCTTCTTTTTCTTCTCCTCTTCTCTTCATTTCTTCTTTCTTTCCCTTTCTTCTATTCATCTATGCATTTCATGCTAGCTACATTAGATCCATGTTGTACCCAGTAATCTTTGCTCTTCTATTTGTTTGCTTGCTTTGTTCTTCGTGTTTTGGTCTCTCCTTACCTTTTTTTGAGTTTCTTAAGGAATCTTCATTCCTTCCGAAACTCGAGGGGGCACCCTAGCCATAGAGGCATTAATGGTAATAATGTCTCACCTAGCATGCAAAATTCCAGAGTGTCCTTTGTGATACCCCTTTTGCATCATCTTTTTGTCCAAACCTGGCCACTTCTTTCTATGCTTGTTGTCTTCTTTCCTATAGGGGTCTACATATTTCTTTGATGCATTTACTTGGCCTTAAATGCATCAAAGAGGGGGCAAAATGTAGACACGGAAAATTGACCCACTTTAGTGGGCAATCTTCCTAGAGCCTCTTGGGAGACCCCTTAGACTTGCCTAGGGCAAGGGTTAGGCTTCTCCCCCCTATTTTGCCCTTTTTCTCCCTCTATGCGAAATCATGCTCGCCCTTGATGGGGCGTGACTTCGCATAGGTGAAATCATGATCGGCCTTGATGGGGCACAATTTCACCTTTTTAGGGTTTGTTCTAAGAAAACCCTAATTCTTCGGGTTTGGTATGTTTTACGTTGGCCCTCCTTGGTTTTCCCACCCATATCACCTTCAAATACACTATATAAGGAGGGTTTGAATTCATTCTTTGAGCATGAAAAATAAGGACAATAATGATGATTGATGATTATTATTTTCAAGCACTCGCTAATTGATCTACATCTCTCTTCTTCTTTTGCAAGCAAGTTAACTTTGAAGTGTGAAGTCTGATTGGTTTTCTATTGCATTGGATTGTTGATTGCTATTGCTCGCTCTTGGTGGATTTGTGTTGAAGCCCTAAGGAGAGATCAACTATTCGGGAGGTCTCAACCCTTCTGCTTCCTCGCTCTCTGCCAGGTGAAAGTGCTCTATTGCATGTTTATTTTTGTTCATTGCACTTAGGATTTATTATTTCACTTTGATCTAAGATGTTTTGTCTCACTTCTGCAAAATCATGCCCTGGTCTCTATGGGGTGGGATTCTACCTGTTTGTTATCGCGATCACCTATTACAAGGTGCGATTTCACTTGAGCCATATCTAGGGGTAAAATGTTGTTCCAGACTTCATAATTGCATTTTAGACTGCATCTAGAGCATAATACTACATTATGTTCTATGGTTTTATCATTTTATTATGTTGTATTATGATATGCTTGTTTTCTTCCAAAGGTCAATTTCCACTTCTGTTTATCAAAGGTTAGCTAAAAGGACCTAGGGGGCTTGACTGTTGCACCTCCAAGCATTATTGTACAATGGCCTAAGTAGGCCCCCTAACGCTAATCATATTTTTCAAGTGTTTATCAAGTTATCTTGTAGGAATAGGAATTGTTGATAGCATTGGATAAAGGGATAAAGGCAAGGATAAATCACCGGATAAGCTAAGTGTTCTAATTAGTCTTTAGGCTATTTTTTGAGTGCTTTATATTTCTGTTATAAACCCTAGATCTGATTTATAAGAAATACATCTAATTAATTTCTAGGCATTTGAAAGATAAACAACATATAGTGTGCACTTAGGGTTAATTCTGTTTGTGCATCTCTTCTTGAGCCCTTGCTTAAAGGTTGTTTGTTTGGAACCCTAGGGTTAGAAAGCATTCAAAGAAATAATCATTCTAGGGTTAGCTCTTGTATTCTTGCATTCTATATTTTTGCATTGTCCTTTATATTTTATAGCATAGATCTAGAAAGGCCAAATCTAGGTGTTTGTCTTGAATTGAATACATCAAACATTCTTGAAAACCAGAGGACTTGGAGCGAGTCCTTAAACCATTCTTGGTGAACCCTTTCCCCCTAGCATTGAGTGTAGAGAACAACATACCCTCATGGTTCACCTCAAGGCTTTCTCTTGTGGATCCAACCTTTGAGAATTGTATGTGGTAGGGTAATGCTCATGCTGATATTCGAGGTAAGTTTCAACCCAATTGGTTAGGGCCCTTTATCATAACGACAAAGTTTGGATTAGGTGCCTATTATTTGGCTTCTTTGGATGGTAAATAACTTAAATAACCTATGAATATAATGCATTTAAAAAGATATTATGCTTGATCTATCATATGCATTTTACATGTAGGGTAGATCATATTGCATCAGTTTGCCTGCTTATATTACATGACTACCTATCATACTTTACATGATTGCCTAACATTATGTTTTTTTTTGCATTTCTACTTATCATAATTGTATTGTTGCTTGCTCATGACTGCTTGGTCATATAGCTTTTGGTTATTTGTGATAATGGCATGTGATGATACCTAGTTAGGTCATAGCTCACATGCATTGCACTTTTCACCAGGGTTCTGATGCTTAGCGAAACCCCAACCTAGGACCCATACATTTTCATCCCTTCTTCTCTCCTCATCTTATTTTGCTCTTTCCTTCTATTTTCTATTCTTCTTGTATTCCTTCACTTTGAAAATTTTCACAATGATCATCATTTCACCTCAAAGTCAAGGAATGCAACCTCTTTTGGTATGTCCTTATCCTTTGCATAATTATTACTTTCTCCTTTGTATTCTTTGTTTATATAAGGATATACCTTCTTATCTCTTTTGTTTGTACGTTTCCTCCCTCTTGAATTTTCAATAGCTAAAACTTCAATCTGGGGGCACACACACATATTTATTTGCTCATCACTTTCTTCCTCTCTTTTCTTTTAACACATGCACACACTCACATTGTGTTATGCTTACATTGATTGGTCGATATTCTTATACACCCCTATCGGGTAGTAATTTCTAATACATCATTCACATTAGCAATAATGTATTCCCTATAGGGTTACGCTTCTTTTGACTTAGTGGGATCAACACCCCATTATAGGATAAGATCCTTGGCTATTTTAGTAGGTCCTGACATACATCCTATCGGGTAATCCTCCCACAATAGTCACTAGCGAGCAATCATCCATAGCGGGTTATGCTCCTTCATTTGATCATTTGAGAAATCATCCATAGCGGGTTACACTCCATATTTTTATTTATTTGTCCATTTTAGCGATTACTACACCCATAGCGAGTTTTCACTCCATACTTGGACCATCCTTTTGGGCATAACACCCTCCAGGGTTCTTTATCAACTTCTCCCACTTTCTATGGTTAATCTTTGGATTCTTCTTCTACTTCTTCTAAATTGTTCTTCTTCTCCTCTTATTTTCCCTTCTTCTATCTTTCCTTTTCTTCTATTCATCTATGCATTTCATGCTAGCTGTATTAGATCCATGTTGTACCCAGTAATATTTTCTTTACTATTTGTTTGCTTGCTTCGTTCTTCATGTTTTACTCTTTCTCTCCTTGCCTTTTTCGAGTTTCTTAAGGAATCTTCATTCCTTTTGAAACTCGAGGGGCACCCTAGCCATAGAGGTATTAATGGTAATAATGTCTCACCTAGCATGCAAAAGTCTAGAGTGTCCTTTGTGATACCCCTTTTACATCATCTTTTTTCCCAAACCTGGCCATTTATTTCAATGCTTGTTGTATTCTTGCCTATAGGGGTCTACATATTTCTTTGATGCATTTACTTGGCCATAAATGCATCAAAGAGGGGGTAAAATATAGACACAAAAAATTGACCCACTTTAGTGGGAAATATTCCTAGAGCCTCCTAGGAGACCCCCTAGACTTGCCTAAGGCAAGGGTTAGGCTCCTCCCCTCATATTTTGCCCTTTTTCTCCATCTATGTGAAATCATGCTCGCCCTTGATGGGGTATGAATTTTCATAGGCGAAATCACGGTTAGCCTGGACGGGGTACGATTTTACCTTTTTATGGTTTGTTCTAAGAAAAACCTAATTCTTTAGGTTTGGCATGTTCTATGTTAACCCTTCATGGTTTACTCGCCCATATCGTCTTCAAATCTGCTATATAAGGAGGGTTTAATTCATTCTTTGAGCACGAACAAAAAATAAGTACAATAAGGATGATTGATGATTATTATTTTCAAGTGCTCTCTAATTGATCTACATCTCTCTTCTTATTTTTGCAAGCAAGTTAAGTTTGGAGTGTGAAGTCTGATTGGTTTTCTGCTACATTCGATTGTTGATTGTTGTTGCTCACTCTTGGTGTATTGGTGTTGAAATCCTAAGGAGAGATCAACTATCTGGGAGGTCTCAACCCTTCTGCCTGCGTCCTCGCTCTCTGCCAGGTGAAAGTGCTCTATTGCATGTTTGTTTTCATTTACTACACTTAGAATTTATTATTTTGCTTTGATATGAGATGTTTCATCTCACTTCTATGAAATCGTGCCCGAGTCTCTACGGGGTGCGATTATGCTTGTGTGTTATCACGATCACCTGTTACGGGGTGTGATTTTACCTGAGCCATATTTGGAGGAAAATTGCTTATTCCATTTCAATAATTGCATTTTAGACTGCATCTAGAGCATAATACTACATTCTATTCTATGGTTTTATCATTTTATTCTATTATATTGTGATATGCTTGTTTTCTTCCAAAGGTCAATTTTCACTTTTGTTTATCAAAGGTTAGTTAAAAGGACCTAGGGGGATTGACTGCTATGCTCCAAGCATTTTTGTACAATGGTCTAAGAAGGCCCCCTAACGCTAATCATATTTTTCAAGTGTTTATCAAATTATCTTGCAGGAACACAAATTATTGATAGCATTGGATAAAGGGATAAAGGTAAGGATAAATCATCAGATAAGCTAAGTGTTTTTATTAATATTTAGGTTGTTTGTTGAGTGCTTTATATTTTTGTTATAAACCCTAGATATGATTTATAATAAATACATCTAATTAATTTCTAGGTATTTGAAATATAAACAACATATAGTGTGCACTTAGGGTTAATTTTGTTTGTGCATCTCTTCTTGAGCCCTTGCTTAAAGGTTTTCTATTTGTAACCCTAGGGTTAGAAAATCATTCAAAGGAATAATCATTCTAGTGTTAGATTTTGTCCTCTTGCATTTTGTATAACTGTATTATCCTTTATATTTTATAGCATAGATCTAGAAAGGCCAAATCTAGGTGTTTGTCTTGAATCAAATACATCAAAAATTATTGAAAACTAGAGGACTTGAAGCGAGTCCTTAAACCATTCTTGCTAAACCCGTCTCCCCCTAGCATTGAGTGTAGAGTACAACATACCCACGTGGTTCACCTCAAGGTTCTCTCTTGCAGAACTAGCCTTGAGAATTATACGTGGTAAGGCAGGTTTACCCCTCTACAACTAGAACCTAAGGAGCATATCTTCTATAGAGATCAATCACCTCTTCCTCTCCTGAGTTGGGTGACCCTTCAATGCTGGTCAAAGACTGTCAGACATGCCTCCTACTCGTCTGGTGCTGGTTTTTATACCAACAGTTTTTGGTGACTCTACTAGGGAAGTTAAGGAGTTTCCATGTTTAAGGAAATTAGAGTTTGGTGATACTATGGTTTAACCATATCTTTACAAATCACCTAGCGACTCCAACTGCATGATATCTCTAGATTAGTTGCATTCTTATGCTAAAAGGTTTTCATTTCTCGAAGTACCTAGGGTTATATGAGCAACCCTGACCTTGTTAGCGAAGAAAGTATGCTCATTTGGTGACTATGACTCTGATGCATGAACTAGAACTTCTGAAGGCTAGTACCTCAATGGCCCAACTATCCTGACCAAAGTGGAATGATCTTGGTCCACTGGACCTTCAATGCTGACATGAGATTCCTAAAAGTGCCAAAATATGATGGCACTTTAGAAATGGCTCAAGAACATATTGAGGATGTTGTTGCACTAGCACCCCTCCATAACATAACACATGAAGATGTCATTATTAGGATCCTGGTCCTATATATTGAAGGAAGGGCACTATGGTGGTACCATACTCTTGGGTAAAAAACTATCCACTCATGAATGGATTTGGTGGGAGCACTTATTGACACATTTGATGACTCCCTAGATCCTATCCAACTCTTGATGCATCTTGCATTTATCAATAAGACCTCTTTTGAATCAATTGTCAATTTCAATATACAATTCAAAAGGAGACGAGAAAGGACTCCCTTCAAGATTTGATCATCTCCTACCCAAGCTCACATGTTCTACATCTGAGCTCTCAACCCATGTTTGAGCCTTCTCCTCTATCAATAAGGGAAAAATAAATTCCCTCACTTTTTTTTAAAAGTTGTATGGATTGAGCAATTCCTGCTTCAAGAAGGAAAGACATATTCATAAGATTACATCTTGCCATCCCCTTTCTTGATCACTGTTTCCCCCTTTCTAAATGTACAATATCCATCACAAAATAAAATTGTGCAGGAGCCAGGAATGCGATCATATGGAACGAAAATGGTGGATCTCTTCTCAGGCTCATGCATGATGTGTGTCATTAATAGCATCATTTAATCTTATGATTTGTCAAATTCGGGGTGGTGTCCAAGGCTGTCTACGATAGAAGGTTAGGGCAGATTACAGTTCAGACATTCAAATTACAAGTATTGCTTTGGTGAAACAGATGTTGGTTTAGCCTTTTGGTGTCACACTAAACCTAGTCTACAGAATGGAAACTAAATTAACTTGTAGGAATTGAAAACTAATTCTAACTTTTAGAAATTGGAATCTAAGTACATTTGCAATAATTGAAATGACAAAAAAGTAAATGTTGCAAAATTTAAACCTAATTACTTTTGCATAATGGAAGTTGCTTGAAGTAAACACAATTTAAACACCTATCAGTGTTCTATTATAGAAGGTTGTCAATCTTCTATCATAGTAGCTGATAACAAAAGGAAAATGCAAGAAAACTTGAAAAGTTGCTAGAAATAAAGAAACAAATACAATGTTACAGATTACTTTAATTGTTGAAACATGAATCAAGAAATCACAAATTAACTAATCTATCAACTGTCACACATCTATGCAATCTGAAAACTCACTCTTAAACATGGAAAATAAATCTTAAAGCTACAACAATGGTTAGTGTGAAACAAATAAAGAAATTGATAAATATTCACCTAAATTCTGTTGCAGCAAAGTTCAAGGGAAAACCTATCAGTTAGTCCTTCTTCTAGGCCTGGAAGTGGCCCTTGCTTCCTTTTCTAGAAGAAGGTATAAGAGATCTTCTACTTACTAAATACTAACACACTCATACATAACAACAAATGATGGAAAACTGCACTTTATTTATCTGGAAAATAACATTACATACTATGTAGGACAATCCTGCTACACACTGTTACACTTTGATATCTACTGCATCTATCTCCTATTTTCCTACTTAGCTCAACCAATATGGGAGCTATATTATTTATATTGTCTTATTCCTACTCTACGTGCCCAAAATATCCTATTTTCTATTTTACATTGATTTACCCAATATTCTACAACTGACTTAGTCTATTCCAGGATAATGCAAGTTGCATCAGTGGGTGTTGGTTCATGAGTTGTGTCTCCTGGTAGTAAGGGTGAGTTGGAAATGGTAGGAATAGTTGTGAATGCATGTCTTTATGTTGCTTAATCATTCTCTAACCACTTTAATCACTAAAGTTTCCTGTTTGTCTAAAATCGACATCTTCCCCTATTATTTCGAAGAATATTCGTAATAATCGGTTGTGTATTTGTTGTTATGCCCAAATGCACTAAAAATGATCAATTTGGTAGGTATTATTGGATAGGATGTCTATCCCATCTTTCAAAATATGATCCCAATAATTTTCACATGCCTTGGTTGACTAATTCCCTACCCTGCCATTCATTGGCTACTGGCTGGAATTTATATGATAAATTATTGCATTTTCCAGCTCTATTGCACAATTGTAAAAAAATTGGCGCTCCTTGCAAATTTAAACTAATTAGCACATGGAAAATATTCACATATCAATATGAAGGAGTACATATACCTATTTGCTACTAAATTTATACACTTCATTCACCAAGTAACCATGTTGAAATAGTGCAACTATTGCACAATTGTCCCTGCTCTGTTATACTCAGTTGCTATCCATTTACACCATGTAGAAATGCTTCTAAAAATAGGTCAGATATCTTCTTTAGTCCTTCTGAACTCATTCCATCCATTTCCTCATGCTTTTCTTGACAACTTCAAGGTGCTCCTATAAAGTGACAACTTGTTGGTTTTTGTATGGTTGTTTTCTATAGATTTCCAGATTTATGACAGTCCTAGGAATTTGGCTCCAATGTGGATTTCAAACAAGTTTAAGGGTGGGAAAACATTCAAACACCATTGTGAAGTTAATGGACATCAACATACAACATTTGGCTAATTGAAATGCATGTTTTATTTGCTACTTAATCAAGAAAGAACAGTCACAAAATGCTTAAAAATAGTCAAAACATGGGTATAATGTTCCTAACATAAAATCATGCAAACAATTAACAAATAATATATTCTAATCAACTATTTGGCAATTAAATTTGTCATGTTTGGTAATATGGCAGTTTTTTATATGTCAAACATAGTGTAACAATGAGGTATTTCTAGGCCTCATCATCCCCCCAGCTTGAACTGATGCATGCCCTCATGCATCCTAGTAGGCCATAGTAATATGCAGGTTTTATCTTTTTGAACAACATCCTTTGCCACTTGCCACCCAAGAAATTTCTCCTTGCTGCACTACACCAAGCATTTTGCAATTAAGCACATGTATTTTACTTTTCTTGCAATTTTTCAATTTCTTTAGTTCTTGCAATTTTTCTTTTCTTCTTTTTTTATTCTCCTCTTCATTTTTTAATTTTTTCATTTTCAACTTGCAATTCTTTGATTTCTGCACTTTCATCCTTCAATATTGCAATTTTTGCAATTCCTGTAGTTTTGACTCTTTTTCTACCTTTCTACAAGTTTTAGTGTTGCAAGGTACCTCTTAAAGGCTTGGTATCATGTGATTCATCTTGCAATAGCCTTATTGTATTTTTATAATGGAACCATATTTGGTATATGCACTACTACTGGTGGAATTTTCTATCTTGACAACATTTCAGCCTGGATACCTATTTTTGTTGTTTTGCACCTTTGAAATAAAATTGACAAAATTTTGATTTTGAAATTTTTGAGGGATGTACTTACTTGTGGTGGAGCTTTAGGAAACTCAATATCTAATGTGCTCTACTATTCTGCAACATTCTTCAGGAAATTTTGGCACAATTTGTTTGTTTTGAAGATTTCTAGTTGTTTCGAAGATGATTTGGAATGAGACTGTCATTTCGAAGATGTGTCAAAAAATGCCAAAATGGCCTCCTATGCAAAATTTAGCTGCATATTCTATTGTGGGCCCATATCTAGGGTGTGTAAGCCTTCCATAACATCAAAAATCCCTTCTCCATCCTTTTGTTTAAATGTTATTCTTCATTTTGTATGTTGTTTTATTGCAGTAGGAGTAAAATAGAATTTTCAGGTGCATTTTCCAGATTATCCTCTTCATATTTATGAAGCATTTATGGGGTATCAACTTGTAGTTCTCCTTCTGAAATCTACCCTACTAATTCAAATAGAATTGCTGCCATGTCTATCCCAAAATCAGGTTTTTTTCATAGTTTTGAAGTTTCCATGCAACTAAGGGCAGAAGGGGGTGTTTCTTGACATTTTGAACAACATGTTCCATTTTTTTTAACTTGCCAATATTGTATGAATAGTTTATGCCAAATACCGATTATCATACACTAAATTCTAAATGCTTACTATGACTTAAATGCAAGAAACACATACCTTATTATCCTGAAAATTTATCATGCACCTTACAAGTTGCTTTCGATGATTGTTAGCAAGCTATCTGAAAACATAAACATAACACATGTGCAGTGTGAGATTTGTACAATGGTGGAACAGAAGTGGGTGGATCAACTCAAGGTATTGCACACCGAAAAACTGGTTTTCATGCAAGCCAACTCAGTAGTGCCTCCAAGGAGGTTTTCACTACTGAATTATTCATTTTTTTCATCTTTCTTTTCTTTTTTTTTCATCTTTTTTTTTCATTTTTCATCAGAAGAGGCTGCCATTTCTAGTTTTCAACCAACTTCTATCTTTTTCAAGGGCTTCAATGAGATAGAATGTATCTCATGAGGCTACAATGAGAGAGAATTTCTCTCATTCTTATTTGGATAAGAACAATCCTTATTCTGCAAAAAGCACATCAATTTTTTGTATGAAAACATATTTTTCTATTGAAAGCTGCAACAATGATGCAACCTTCCTTCCATATGAGTAGTAAGAATCTTATGATGTCATCATTGCCTCTGTATTTCTGGAAATGAAGTATTGACCTCATTAGTTCTTCTCTCTACTGAAATTGATGCATATCCTCATGTATCTTCATTTTGTGGGACATGCCTTATGCTGCAATTTTTCTCTTTTCCTTTTTTTCTCTTTTTCTTTCATTTTTTTCTCTTTTCTCTCTTTTCTTTCTTTTTTTTTTTTCAAGATTCAAAGATATGATCATTTGGAATCTTTGTCAGAAGAGGAAGCCTCTTCTATCTTATGCAAATGTAACTATGTGAAATATCGAGCAAATTCCACCTTTGTTAGTGGTTTATGGTACAACTGTAAAAGATGTCCATTTACCACTAATGTCCTCCTTGAATCATCAACTGAAGAAAGTTGAACAACTTCATTCTCAAACTCCTCTAGTTCATCCTTGTTACTCTTAATGTGATCATCATGCCACATTTTCCATTTTTGTTGAGTGAACTCTATTTGGTGAAGTGCTTCCAACCAAAGTTCATCAAATGCATTCAACTGCAAAATCTATTTTTTTTGTACCTGCAACAACTCAATGCCAACTGCTAAAGATGCATAAAGTGTTAGTAAAGCATTAGGATGTTGGATCAATACATCAAACAAATTTGCTTCTTGGTTTTTAGTCAACCAACTATTGTTGTTCAAAGGTTGTTTTGGTTGCATTTCAGTTTGTTTTGTACCAGGATGTTTTGAATTGGTTCTTGGAGAATGATGCATTAATGAATTAAGAGAGCAATGATATGGTGGAAAAGAATGGAAAATATGTGTATGTTTACCAAAAACAATTCTTGAAAGAATTAACTTTGATAAATGATAATGAAAAGATGAGAAAAAATGATGACATCCATGTGGTAAATGAAGAAAACTATTTTGTATTGGAATGGGTGACAAATTTTCAAAATTATACTTTTCATCATTCCATAATAATTGTTGAACAGTAGTTGGTTCATCTTTAAAATCTGAATTATGAACATTTTCAGCAAAAACAAACTTTTTGGATGAATCCAACTCTTCTTCATTATCCTTTACAACTATGGAGGCCAAAGTTGAAATGTTCTTTTCATTTTCCTTATATGTTCTAAGAAACTGTGGGCTTCCTAGACAATCATACTTAGGTGGAGTAAGTTTTCCGGCAAGCAAGTCAACTAATTTTCCACCTTTTTGTATGGTTTCAGGATATACTTTCTTATTTTTTCTTGGTTTCCTAAAACACATTTCTTGAACAATCTTATTAATGATTGGTACATCTTTAATAGCTTGAAGTAAAGGGATTTTAATAGTTAAATGTTCTAATTCCTTTATCAAATCTGATTGTGAAGATGTTATTTTTGATATCTCAAATTGTTCAAAATATGGTACTTTCTTTGATGAGTTATCTTGTGGGAGGTCTTCTTTTTCTTTTTGATATTTCAGTGTAGATTTATTTTCATGTTCATTCTTTTTAACTCCCCTTTCTACACTAATAAGTGGAATAGGTTCAAGCAGTGGTTTACCTGAACACAACTGAGTTTTATCACAGTCACTAGCATTCATTATGGCTGCATTTTTTGATTCAGCCATAGAGACAGGGGTTGCCTGTTTAACCATGTTGGGATTGGCCACAGGTTGAGCTGAAAATAAAGGTTGTTTTGCTTTTTGTTGTTGTTGTCCCTGAGAGAAATTATAGGTATGAGTAGGCAACAAGTTTGATTTCTATTTTTGATAATGTTGCTGCCCTTTGTACAGTTTTTGTTGTTGTACCCATTGATATCCTTGTAGTTTTGGTTGCAACCATGGTGGATGATGTTGATTCCATTGTTGTTGCACCCAACCATGTTGAGACCATTCTTGGGAATATGCCCATGGTGGTTGACTCCAACATTGTTGAAGTGGACCTGAAGCAGACCATGGCATATACCAAGGATTATTTCCCCAATGTGCAGGAAATTGAGAAGCATTCTGATATGGAAATTTATGAAAATTATTCCCTTGTCCTTGTCCTACAAAATTGAGTTTTTCATAGGTTGAGACTATTTTTCAAAGACACTTTTGAGTTCTGGCAATAAACTACATTGATCTGTGGGGTGTCCTTTTTGACAAATGCTACATGTAGCAGGTATAAATGTTTTGTTCAAAGGATAGTCATGAAGAGAGTGTTGCTTCTCACTACATTTTGAACAATAGATGATTGAAGGTTCAACAGATTCATTCTTTTCATCTAATATTTTATCAATATGTACTAAAATATCAGCCTCTTTCATGCATTCTTTCAAATCATGTTTATCATTACCAATTCTGTGTTTTCTATGCCTTGAATGAGAGTAATTTTTACAGAGTTTAAGGATTTCTTGAAATTCAAGTGCATTTGCATCTCCTCTTCCCAAGATATCCAATGCATCCCTAGATTCATCTTGCAATCCCCTTAAGAATATGACTTTGCAAATTTTAGGTTCAACACTTCCACATCTCTTATGAACAAAAGAAAATCTGTCTAGATAGTCTTCTAAGATTTCATTTTCCTCTTGTTTCATTGTAAGAAATTCATCGTTTTGATTCTTGACTTGACAATATTCTTGGTATCTCTCCAAGAATATGTTTTCCATCTCATCCCAAGTTCTAATTGAATCAGGTTCTAAGGTAATAAACCATCGTAGAGCTAACTCTTTAAGAGTGGAAGGAAATAATTTGAGCTTTTGATTGTCATTAGTGTAATCATGAGCTTGACATACAATTTTAAACTCAAATAAAAACATATCAGGGTCTTCAGATGTAACTCCCTTGAAATTTGGTAACACTGAAGGTGAAATGACCTTCATGGGAGCATTTTGATTAGGATCTAATTGAATTGGGTTTTGAAAAGTTTTGGTAGGTGCACTAGTTGCACTAGGGTGGAGCACATTGCTGGCTCTCCTTGGATTCTCTAGTGAACCTTCCATTATAGGTTCCCAAAAATAATTATAAATCTTGTCAAATTGTCCTGATTGTATGGATTTGTCAAGAGAAAGTGGTGTTGAACTACTGATTTTTCCTCCTTGTAATGATTTCTCAAAGGATCTTGCAGTGCTTGAAGTGGATGATTGTGATTCTTTGAAAATTCCAACATTTTTGGAAATAAAAAATTTAGACAACTTTGACATAATTTCAACCTCTTGTGAAATTTTTCTTCCTGTGGTTTCTTGCTTATTTTCTAAATGGACTGAAATGCAATTTACCAAAAATTATTACTTATACTAGTCATTTATCCATATTTCACTCTAAAATTCACAACTTAGCATAATTAACCATTATTGGGCTACTTTTACCTTCTAACAACATCGTGTTCCCCAACAATGGTGCCAAAAATGATGTGTGTCATTAATAGCATCATTTAATCTTATGATTTGTCAAATCTAGGGTGGTGTCCAAGGTTATCTACGATAGAAGGTTAGGGCAGATTACAGTTCAGACATTTAGATTACAAGCATTGCTTTGGTGAAATAGATGTTGGTTTAGCCTTTTGGTGTCACACTAAACCTAGTCTGCAGAATGGAAACTAAATTAACTTGTAGGAATTGAAAACTAATTCTAATTTGAGAAATTGGAATCTAAGTACATTTGCAATAATTGAAATGATAGAAAAGTAAATGTTGTAGAATTTAAACCTAATTACTTTTGCATAATGGAAGTTGCTTGAAGTAAACACAATTTAAACACCTATCAGTGTTCTATTATAGAAGGTTGTCAATATTCTATCATAGTAGCTGACAACAAAAGGAAAATGCAAGAAAACTTGAAAAGTTGTTGGAAATAAAGAAACAAATACAATGTTGTAGATTACTTTAATTGTTGAAACATGAATCAAGAAATCATAAATTAACTAATCTATCAACTGTCACACATCTATGCAATCTGAAAACTCACTCTTAAACATGGAAAATAAATCTTAAAGCTACAACAATGGTTAGTGTGAAACAATTAAAGAATTTGACAAATATTCACCTAAATTCTGTTGCAGCAAAGTTCAGGGGAAAACCTATCAGTCAGTCCTTCTTCTAGGCCTGGAAGTGGCCCTTGCTTCCTTTTCTAGAAGAAGGTATAAGAGCTCTTCTACTTACTAAATACTAACACACTCATGCATAACAATAGATGATGGAAAACTGCACTTTATTTATCTAGAAAATAACATTACATACTCTACAGGACAATCTTGTTGCACACTATTACACTTTGATATCTACTGCATCTATCTCCTATTTTCCTACTTAGCTCAACCAATATGGGAGCTACATTATTTATATTGTCTTATTCCTACTCTACATGCCCAAAATATCTTATTTGCTATTTTACATTGATTTACCCAATATTCTGCAATTGACTTGGTCTATTCTAGGATAGTGCAAGCTGCATCAGCGGGTGTTGGTTCATGATATGTGTCTCCTGGTAGTAAGGGTGAGTTGGAAATGGTGGAAATAGTTGTGAATTCCTATATTTATGTTTCTTAATCATTCTCTAACCACTTTAAATGCTAAAGTTTCTCGTTTGTCTAAAATCGACATCTTCCCCTATTATTTCGAAGAATCTTTGGAATAATCAGTTGTGTATTTGTTGTTATGCCCAGATGCACTAAAAATGGTCAATTTGGCAGGTATTATTGGATAGGATGTCTATCCCATATTTCAAAATATGATCCCAATCATTTTCACATGCCTTAGTTGACTAATTCCCTGCCCTACCATTCATTGGCTGCTGGTTGGAATTTATATGATAAATTATTGCATTTTCCAGCTCTATTGCATAGTTGTAAACAAAATGGTGCTCCTTGCAAATTTAAACTAATTAGCACATGGAAAAATATTCACATATCAATATGAAGGAGTACATCAAGTTGCTACTAAAATTATACACTTCATTCACCAAGTAACCATGTTGAAATAGTGCAATAGTGTTGCACAATTGTCCCTGCTCTGTTATACTCAGTTGCTATCCATTTACACCATGTAGAAATGCTTCTAAAAATAGGTCAGATATCTTCTTTAGTCCTTCTGAACTCATTCCATCCATTTCCTCATGCTTTTCTTGACAACTTCAAGGTGCTCCTATAAAGTGACAACTTGTTGGTTTTTGTATGGTTGTTTTCTGTAGATTTCCAGATTTATGATAGTCCTAGGAATTTGGCTCCAATGTGGATTTCAAACAAGTTTAAGGGTGGGAAAACATTCAAAAACCATTGTGAAGTTAATGGACATCAGCATACAACATTTGGCTAATTGAAATGCATGTTTTATTTGCTACTTAATCAACTAAAATAGTGCATAAAATGCTTAAAATAGTCAAAACAGGGGTATAATGTTCCTAACATAAAATCATGCAAACAATTAACAAATAATATATTCTAATCAACTATTTGGCAATTAACTTTGTCATGTTTGGTAATATGGCAGTTTTTTATATGTCAAACATAGTGTAACAATGAGGTATTTCTAGGCCTCATCAATGCACAAAAGGTGCAAGCACTATTTTTGCAGTAAGCAATATCATTGCTTGCAACTTGTCACAGTAGATGAAGGAGATGAACCCAATGGAAAACTCCACTTGCAAAGAGAGAAAATGTTTCCCTATATTTGCATTCAAGAGAACATTGATCAGGGGCTAAACCATCTACAATAAATTTGGTATAGGCTGCAATGAAGCTAATCGACGGCCCCTGCCCGCACATACATATAGATGCATCAGAGGCACATAGAGTAAGGATCCCACAATAGGTAGATCCCAAGGAATGGTAATACTGGAGCCCATTTCCAGATGAGCCAATACCCAGAGAAGGCTCCCATATGGAAAAATCTATTGTCACAATAATCATTGATTGCATAGGTACTAGCAGGAATGATGATTCACCAAGTTGTATCCTCGGTGCAGCTTGGTGAACCATGAGAGAGTACCAGCTAGACAATGTGTTAGCATATACTTCTTACATTATTGTTATAAGCATGTATTTAATTGAAGCAAAATGATAGCGCATGTAGGCGCTCTCTAGGTTGGTTTAATAACCACCAAGTTGGTTTGATAAACCAACTTATTGTAACCTTTATATTTCATATCAATCTGAATGAATAATTGCTTCGTGAAATTCTTCATGGTACCAGAGCTTGGAAGATCATAGGCAAGCGTTGGGCAAGGTAGTTACCTAACTACTCCAACTCCTTTACCAGCCAAATCAAACCGAAGATATTGACAGACGTAGGACGTAGACATGAAGACATGTAGGACACATGATGCATACAGAGCCAACCACTGACGAATGTGACATGCAAGTTTGAGGACAACCAGAATGCAGAGCCAACCATTGACTGACGTAGTATGCAGATAAGAGGACACGTAGACCGAAACACTCACAGGAGGACACATAGGATGCAGACAAAGCAAGTGGAGGACACGTAGGACATAGGCAGAGAATACTGGAAGGTGGTTGCAGAGGCAAAAGGGTGGGGTGGTTGCCTGAAGGCAACCAAAAGCTTCATATTACCTTTGTCATTTTTAAAGAATCCCACAGTGGCAGCATAGGCCATGTGGGATTATTGTTTAAAAAAATAATAATTTCCTTCGCACTCGACGTAGTAAGAGTCATTGTTTTCATAGAGGTTCTCGTCGGGTCCTCTAGCTCACATGGTCCGTGTTGTGCTTATTAGTCGCGAGGTCACAGGTTCCATTCACTTCGGGGAGCTATAAGGATTTTTAAAGTTTTTTTCTTTCCTCTCTGCATTAATACGTGAATAACACCCACTTGGTTCTTGTTCCATATTGTTGGGTCTTCTGGCTCACATGGTTCGTGTTGTGCTTGCTAGCCGTGAGGTCACGGGTTCCATTCGCTTTGGGGAGGTATAAGGGTTTTTAAAGTTTATTTTCTTTCCTCTCTGCATTAATATGTGATAACACCCACTTGGCTCCTGTTCAATATCATCGGGCCCTTTGGCTCACGTGGTCCGCGTTGTGCTTGCTCACTACGAGGTCGTGGGTTCCATTCGCTTCGCATGCTGTGACGGGTGGTAGTGTTGTTTGACACCCTAAGATTTTTTGATGGCGGTGACAGTTTTTTTGACGATGGGTGGTGTTTTTGATGCCCCAAGCAGTTCTGTTGACGCCTCCACTGAAATTGATGCCTATGCTGTCCAAAATTGACACCTTGAAGGCTTCCATCAAAGATTTTTTTTGGAGTTAAGGTACAATTTTTTTTCTTCCTTCTCTATTTTGCAAAATGAAAGGGGGAAATATGATTCATTTGCAAAATTGTCAGATAAAGGGGGAAATCAAAACATTTGAGGGTGAAAAATTGTTGGATTTGTAATAGGTGTTTAAATTTGTGGGCATTTGTGATTGTTTTTTTTGCATTTAAATATTTTGTTTTCTTGCATTAACAATCATAAATTATAAAAAAAATAAGACCCCAAATTTATACCCTATTTGTGCAATTTATTGCACAACAGCGTTCGGTATTTGAGATACCTCTGGTCCACACTTACAGGTAATGTTGTCGTGCTTTGGACTACTGTATCCGCTGCCTAATATAGTTGCAACAATGACGTCTGAGCTTGTTCTCTATCAATCATCGGGGAGAAATAAGGCAAACCAGTTCTATTATTCATTCCATATCATACCCACATCGTGATTGTTGTTAGGCATAAATCTTGATGAAGGTTTTTCCAAAGTGTTTAGGGGAAGTTATGCCCCATGCATGAGGAATAAACTTTCTATGGTAGGTGTCATTAACAACACGATGCCCTTTCAATATCACCAAAAATCAATATATTGTGCCTCTCATATGTACTTATAGTCTCCCTCACGTAGGGTGGGTACATATTGAGTGGTATATTGTTCATATATACCTACAGTCTCCCTCACGTAAGGGCGGGTATATATTGAGTGGTTACGATATATAGATTTTGTAGGTATAAAGGAAGGGAGACCAATTGGTGATATAAGGAACTTTCATAATGGCCACTGTTCACAAATATCTCTCAGATTCATAGTTGTTGAAAGGTCCTAACTTTGTTCCATGGAAGACAAATATGAGAGCCATTCTTCAGATGGAAGATTTATGGGATATAGTAATTGGCACTACAAAATACCCTCAAACACCAGGAGCAGATCAAGAAGCTTGGGATAAAAAGGACAAAAGAGGTCTCATGTTTATCTTTCTTGCCACTACATATGAGGTGCAACCTCATATTTGTGATGCAAAAACCAATAAGGAAGCTTGGGATGCCTTGGTGATAGTATATGAAGGAAAGAATCAGTCCACTATTCTACACCTTCAAACTCTACTACATACCCTTAGTATGAATTCTGGGGAAACAGTTGATCTATTCCTCTGCAGAGTGGCAGACTTGAAAGCAAAGTTGAATGCTATGGGAAAACTAGTAGATGATGATATCTTGAATTCTATCATTTTGAGAGCATTACCAGATTCCTACAAAATGTTGATCACTTCCCTCAATGTTTCTGGTAGACAAGTAACATTTGTGGAACTGGTAAATTTGCTTTAGACTGAGGAAGCAAATCAAGTTCAGAAAGATGAAGTGCCAGATAATGCCCTCTCTACCCAACAAAAGGGTAAGAAACAAGGTCAATTTCAAAAAGGGGGTTCTTCTTCCAAAGGAAAAGGGAAGCAAAATTAGTAGAAAGATAAACAATATTGCAAGATTTGCGATATGAATAACCATGACACCAACAGATGTTGGTTCAAAAACAAGCAACAAAATGATCAAGGTCCTAAGAAGAAGGGCAAAGACAAGCAGAAATACAAAAAGAAACATAAGCAACCTAAAGGCCATGTTGTTTATGCTGACTCCAACTCAGACTCAGATTCCCCTAGGTCCGATTCAGATTTTGACTCTGAAAGAGCACACAAGGTGCTCATGACCCATACTTCGTCTTCCCAGATAGATGTTGTATGGTATATTGATTCAGGAGCAAGCAAACACATGACTAGGGACAAATCATGGTTTGACACTTTTGAGGAAAAATAAGGTAAGCCAGTCACAATTGTTGACAATCAAGTTTACCAAGTGAAGGGTGAAGGGGATGTTTTTGTGTCTCTTCCCAATGGTAACTGTCATATTGAGAAGGTTCTCTATGTTCCGAGATTAGCCAATAATCTGCTCTCAGTCACACAAATGTTGGATAGAAATATGGATGTCATGTTTCGAGTTGTGAAAGGCAAGAAGAGATGTTTTATATCCCACAATGGTAAACATGTTGCAACCGGATCCTACAAGCATGGCTTGTTCATTCTAGATGCTCTTTCAACTCCTCATGTTGCTCTAGATGCAACTACAAAGGAGGCCACCTCTCTCTGGCATAGACGTTATGGGCACCTAATTTCAGGATATTTGCTTGAATTACACAGATATGGGATGGTGAAAGGTCTTCCTCATCTCTCATCTATCTTACCAGTTTGCTCGGATTGCTTAGCAGGGAAGCAACATCGAGTACCTTTTGAAACTAGCTCATCTCGAGCTAAAAACCCTTTAGAGCTGGTACATACCGATCTGTGTGGTCCTATGCCAACCAACTATGGTGGAAAGAAGTATTTTCAATTGTTTTTTGATGATTACTCATGAAAGATGTGGGTTTTCTTTCTTCAGTTGAAATTAGAGGCATTTATCTACTTTCAACAATTCAAGAAACTTGTTGAGAAGGAGTCGGGATGTTTCATAAAAACCCTCCACTCAGATCGAGGGGGGGAATACACCTCTGAAGAGTTTTCAGATTTTCTTAAGAAACATGGGATTAAAAGACAACTGACTACAACCTATACACCTCAGCAGAATGGAGTTGTAGAAAGGAGAAATCGTTCCATTATGGAAATGGTTCGATGTATGCTAAAGGGAGCACATCTTGAGGATCAATATTGGGCAGAAGTAGTAAACACAACATCATACCTCCTAAATAGAGCACCCACTAGAGCTCTACAAGGAAAAACACCACAAGGAGCTTGGAGTGGTAAGAAACCCTCCATTTCTCATTTAAGGGTTTTTGGATGTAAAGCATTCATGCACATTCCAAAACAGAAAAGGAAGAAGTTGGATGAGAAAACCCTACAGTGTATCTTTCTTGGCTATGATGAGCATTCAAAAGGATATTGATTGATTGATCCTAAGACCAAGAAGACACACTTAAGTAGAGATGTTGTATTTGATGAAGCTTTCACATCAAAAGACACATCTACAGTTGTATACCTAGATGAAGAAGAACCTAAGAAAGAGGTTCAACCTTCACAAATAATAGCAGAAAGTCCCAAAATGGTATACTAGCACTTTGAGAGATGCTAAGTTGAATTCACTTCCATATCTATCTCTAGATAGGCCATGTACTCATAGTATGACTCAACAAATGAGAGCAGAGGCATCTACTTCAGAGGTTGACGAACTTTGCCAACACTTTGATGATTTGTCAGTGGGTACAAAAAATGATAGAGAAGAAGATGAGGATGAAGAAAAGGTTTATATGTCCACATTGAATGCAAATGAACCTACAACGGTTCAATATGCACTTGATAAGCCACAGTGGAAAGGGGCAATGGATGTAGAACATCAGTCTCTCATGAAAAATAATACTTGGAAGTTAGTCGATCTGCCAACAGGAAAGAAACCCATAGGCTGCAAATGGGTGTTCAAAGTGAAGTATAAGGCAGATGGATCTATTGATAAGCATAAATCCTGACTTGTTGCAAAGGGTTATGCTCAAAAAGAAGGCATAGACTATGAAGAGACTTTTGCCCCTACTGCAAATATGACTACCATTCAAGTACTTTGTGCCATGGGAGCTCAGTTTGGGTGGAAGTTGCATCAGATGGATGTTAAAAGTGCTTTCTTGAATGGTGACTTACAGGAAGAAGTATACATGACCCAACCAGAAGGATTCATGGTTGAGGGGCAAGAACATAAAGTGTGCAAATTGATCAAATCCTTGTATGGGCTCAAACAAGCTCCTCGAGCTTGGTATATCAAGATAGACAGTCACCTTGTGCAGCATGGATTCCAAAGAAGTCCTTCAGATGCAAATATCTATATTAAGAACAATGGTTCTGATATAGTGATTCTGGTACTTTATGTAGATGATCTGATCATAATAGGAAGCTCAAAAAAAATGATTGATTCAGTGAAAAATGATTTGAAGCAATCATTTGAAATGACAGATCTAGGACTTCTGCACTATTGTCTTGGTTTGGAAGTAACTCAGAAAATATTTCATATCAAAGTAACACAAAAGAAATATGCCAAGACTTTAGTAGAAAAATATTGGATGACTAACTATAAGTCAAAAGCAACTCCAATGGAGCAAGGACTTAAGTTATCATGATATGATGAATCACCTCAGGTAGATGGTACTCTCTATCGCCAGTTGATTGGGAGTCTCCTATATCTGACAAATACCAGGCCAGATCTTAGTTTTGTTGTGGGCTATCTTTCAAGGTTCATGCAAGAACCTAAGGTGAGTCACTGGAAAGCAGCAAAGAGAGTTCTTCATTATGTCCGTGGTAGTACAAATTATGGCCTGGAATACAAAAAGAATAATAAGTTTTTCTTACTAGGATACACGGACTCAGATTATGTTGGATCCATTGATGATCGTAAGTCAACTTCTGGATATGTTTTTCATCTGGGATCTGGACCTGTCTCATGGCATAGTAAGAAGCAACATGTGGTTGCTTTATCTTCTACAGAGGTAGAATATCGTGCAGCCAGTGAAGCAGTCTATGAGATAATGTGGTTAAGTCGCATTCTTTCAAACATGGGCCTTCCAAAGAATCTACCTCTTCATTTGTTTTGCAAAAATCAAGGTGTTTTGAATCTTGTCAAAAATCCAAATTTTCATGAACGTACCAAACACGTTGATACCAGATGTCATTTCATTCGATATGAAGTTCCAAAGCACCATATACAACTTCAATACATTCCCACTGATGCACAAGTTGCAGATATTTTTACCAAAGCACTTGGGCGTATCAAATTTGAAAAGTTTCGAGATACTATTGGAATTTGCCAATAATGTAATAAGGGGGGATGTTAGCATATACTTCTTACATTATTGATTAAGCATGTATTTAATTTAAGCAAAATGATAGCGCACGTAGGCGCTCTCTAGGTTGGTTTAATAACCACCAAGTTGGTTTGATAAACCAACTTATTGTAACCTTTATATTTCATATCAATCTGAATGAATAATTGCTTCGTGAAATTCTTCATAATGAAGAATGTTTGAAGTACAATATAATATGGTCTGGCCATTATAGATTTTTTGGATAAATTCCTAAGGTAAGCTGGTTGGTGACGGTGTGCCAATCACGTCGTAATTTTTTGTATATAAGCTAGCAATTAAATAAAGGTACAACAGGGTGGTGAAACTTAAAAGAAAAAATTTAGTAAGCCCTAAGCACTTTCCTTTTCCAAAACCTCTTTCTTGATTTTTTGGATTTCATATCTCTAACTCTGCAACCCAATGGATAAGGATAAGACAATACAAAAGGTGGTATGAGCCAGCAGTTCACATTTGGCCAATTCTTTTAAAAAATGTGCCTATTCCACCACACCTCCTCCTATGTATCTAAAGAAGAAATGAAGGCATAAAGGCAGTTTAGGGATCTCATGGCATGCCCACGATGGAGTCAATTACTGTCAAAAATTACATGGTGGAAAGCCAATTCAAGAATAGGCATATTGCCAAAATTAATTACTGACCTTGAGGATCATGGTTTTTGGCAACCTGTTTGTTCTTGAATCAGCTTTGGGCTACAATGGAGTATTTTTACAAGTGTACAATGCTTGGGAATATTTGATGAACCAAGATATCTAGTCTGTGACTATAGGGGAATATTCTAATGGGTCTAACAGTTCTGCTTCTCTTCTTCTTGAGATTTTCTCAAGTATCGAGTCTCCTCTTGTTCTTCCCTTCTATCCTATTTCCCTTGTTTATCTGTTGTTGTTCTGATGACTGCTAAATTTCATAGTCATCCTATGGCCGTTAATTATTATCCTTCCTTCCTTTTTGTGTTTTTTTTAAAGTGCTTTTTTCTAGTTAGAGGCTTGTTGGATTCTTTTTTTCAAAGGTGAAATTTTGCGTTTACTCACCCACTCTTGTTTTTGAGGCTGAGGGCATATTAGAGATGACCAATTTTGAGGTATTAATAGTTGAGGTAGATTTCAATGGATGAATGGGAAAATGGGTAGGAGAATTATCAAAAGAATATCCTCGAACCTTGCCTTGCTTGGATGGAGAATTGGGACCTCAAATACCTGGGTAAAAAGATCAGACTAAGGTAAGGAGATCACAAGTCCCAAGTTCCCATCCTCAAAGTTTGAAAAAACTTTGGGAAAACAAAATTAAAGACCCGAACCCGATATTCCATACCCATGAAGAATGGGAAAATAGGATGTTGGTGCATAAAGAGCTATACCCAAAAGTTCATCCAAGGATGAGGACATCATGCGAGGTTTCCTAGAAGTGAGCATTGATGACCTTAGATACCTGATATGGATCACTTATGGGCACAAAAGAGAAAGTTTGAAATGCGTGACTTTAGAGGTAATCAATTATGGGATTCCCTATGGTACAAAGGGGAAGGCAAATTTATGGCCCAATAAGGAATGTCATTATCATCAAGGGTTTGGATCTATGTAGAAACATCTGGCCTCTTTCGAACAATCGCCATATCTTCCTTGGGTAAAATCGTAGTAGATATTTCAATCGTTCCTATAACATTCTTACCGCCTAACACCATTAATACTTGTAATTTGAATTAATTGTAAGAATTTCTATAAATAGTGAAATGCTATTGGCTCTGTGGCCTTTACAATTCATATGTAATTCCTCGTTGCTTGTAAATAATAGTGTATCATTGTTTGATATCTGAATCCATCTTCTCTTCTATCTTTTGCTTGTCTATGGATGTTTATTTTTATGATGGCTGCCTGAGTTGGTTCGCTTAATTATGCTATCTGGATTTCATGAGTCTAGCTGGGTAGTTTTGGAATTTGTATCCACCACTAGGCATTGAGGTTTATTTTTGTTAAATCCAAACTGGGTGGGAGCACTCTAATTTTGCTACCTGGATTTCATGTGCCCTCCCATTAGTTTTAGAATTTGCTTCTATCCATTGCAATGAACGAGAAATGAAGACGATATGGGTTGATCTGTTAGGTGGTTTGTTGTTGTTTATGCTAGCAACATCGAACTAGTGTGTCTTGATGTGGCCATACCCCATCCTTGTTAGTTTTGGTTATAACCTCCTTTGCTTTCTTTCTCGTTCTCTTTTTCTCTTTTTATCCTTTGTAGTGTAGGTAGTTGGAACCTAAGGAACTAGCCTTCTTCGAAGATCGACCGTATTTACCTCTCCTAGGTCAGGCAACTGTTCAATGTTGGTTGAAGACCGTCAAGCATGCCTCCCACTCATCCAATGCCAGTTTTTGCACCAGCACTTACCTTTTCCCCCACTAAGCCACCTCATAGGACACCTCACCCCTCCTAACCTTGGCAAATTTCTATAAATAGAAATACTTTTCCTTCATTAACAACAAGAAGAGAAGATAAGATAACTCTACAGGGATTTACAACACCAAGGAGGAAAGGAAAGGAGCTTGACTATACCCAAGTGTTGCCCAAATTATTCTAGGACTTATGTATACATTTGTGAGGCTTTAATATGCTTTGTTTCAATTTGTTTTTAATATTTCATTAATGCATTTTATTTTATAAATAGGTGCTATTAATATTTTCTTTTAAACTTGTGTGTAGTAACATATTTTTTAGGGTTACATAGGTTTTGAGGACCAATGTAGCTAGTAGTGGAAAACATCGTAAGCCCACTCCCCCCTGAAAATCTCATAGAAGACTCCTATTATGCCGCAAAGACATTTAGATCTATGGTCCCTTCTCTCGAAGGATCTCTATTGTAGCCCTTGGGAAAAAAATTGTAAAGGGATATCATATTTTGTAATACCTTTTAAGTTTAATGAAATACAACATATTTTTGGTTAGTTCATTTTATCGATCAGTGGGATGATTATGGTATTGAACACTACATTATTTGTTTGAGCGGCCTTAGGCTAGCCTAGATTGGCATTGCCCTTGCTGAACCTATTTGGGGTGTAATCTAGCTTTTTATGGGGTTTGATCTTCCCCTTTTGGATTTTGATGTCTTCAATTAGTTTTGCATGTGTGGTAGCATCCTTGAAGGAGTGATGTTGTTGCATTTGTAAAGTCCCCAAAATGGCTTTGATGCAACTTTTGGTAAAGACCTTAACTAATTATGATTGGAGGAGGCAAAATGATAAGTCATTGAGGATTTTATGTAATTTGGCAACATAGTCATTGATGGACTCATCATCAAATTATCATAGAATGTATAAGTCGAGCAATGATGTTTTATTTTTAATGTTGATGGAGAAGTGTTCCAAGAAGGCGTTGGCTAGTTGTTTGAACATGTAGAGGCTATATCGGGAAAAGTTATTATACCAACTTAAGGCTAGTCCTCCAAGGGACTAGGGGAATGTTTTGAGCATTAAAGCATCGCTATAGTTGATTTTATAGCAAGAAAATCAATAGTTGCTTAGGTGTTCCTTAGGATCCTCTTTGCTTTTGAATTTGTCAAATTTAGGACACACAAACTTGTAGGGGTATGGTAAAATATTAATAGAAGGATGGATAGGTTCAGATCATAACTGGGTATAAGTGGATTTGTTGTATCCATAACCAGTCGTGCATAGTTCCAAATTTTTAATTTGTTCTTGCATTATTTGCATTTCTTAGGACATGGCCAACATTTTTGGATTGGAATAAATAGGGGCATCCATTAGGGTTGGATCAAGGTGGTATGAGGTGGGGGTATGATAATTGGGATGTGTTGGTGGTTGAGAAGAGTATTGGACATTCTAGTAAGGAGACACAGGGTCTTCTTGGTAAGGATTAGGTGAGGGTTGTTGAGGTGAAGGGTAATATAGGTAATGTGATGGAGAAGATTGGTATTGTGGTTGTGGAATTCATGAGTTTGGGTGAGATGCGGAGGGCTAATTTGGATTTAAGGGAGCTTGGGGTGGAATATAATTTTGTCCTTATTGGGGCATTTGTTGTTGCATCTAGTTGGATTTAGGAGTGTATGATTGAAGGGGCATCTAGTCGTGTGCTTGATATGGAACTCGAGTTCGCACTTCTTGGTAAGGTACCTAAGTGTGTCATTCTTGTTGTGGTACTTGGATGTACCCTTCTTGTAATGGTGCTTGAATGTGCACTTTTTGTTGTTGGGGTACCTAAGCGTACTCTTATTGAGTTGACACCTGATTGTGCACTTATTTTTTTTGGGGTACCTAAATATACCCTTGTTGAGTTGGCACCTAATTATGCGTTTGTTGTTGGATCACAAGAGTGTGCCCTTGTTATGTTGAAATATGATTGTGCACTTGTTATTTTTGGGGTACCTGAGTGTACCCTTATTGTGTTGGCACCTAATTGTGTACTTATTATTTTTGGGATATCTAGATGTACCATTGTTGAGTTGACACATGATTGTGCACTTGTTGTTTTTGGGGCACTTGAGTGTACCCTTGTTGATTTGGTACCTAGTTATGCGTTTGTTGTTGTTGGGACACTTGAGTGCACACTTATTATGTTGGTACTTGATTGTGTGCTTGTTGTTGTTGGGGCACCTAAGTGTATCCTTGTTGAGTTAGTACTTTATTGTGCACTTGTTGTTGTTGGGGCACCTACATGTACCCTTGTTGAGTTGTCACCTAATTGTGTGTTTGTTGTTGTTGGAACACTTGAATGTGCCTTTGTTGTGTTGGCACTTGATTGTGCATTTGTTTTTTTGGGGTACCTAAGTATACCCTTGTTGAGTTAGCACTTGATTATGCACTTATTGTTGTGCCCGGTGGTGCCCTAAAGGCCACTCGTATGAAGAAGATGTTAGCGGCCTGAGAGGTGGCATGGTAGGTGGGGTTGATGTCCAGGATGGAAGGGAGGTGAAGAATCCTGTTTAATTGGGTTGAGATAGTGGGGGTGATTGGTGAGAGATGGTGGTTTGGTTAGTGGTAAAGGAGGTGAATTAATAGATTTGTTGTGGTGAAGGATGAGGAGGAATGGTGTTAGCCTGCATAGGAAGCTAGGAAGGAAAGATAGATTGATGTTGTTGATGATGAGTGGGTGGAGGCTGATGTGATAACACTAGGTTAGATGAGGAGGGAGGTAATGGGGTGAGGTTAGAGTATGGAGGAAAAAATGTTGGGTAATCGAAAGAGGAGGCTTCCTAAATCTTAGTAGAAGAGGGATTGGAAGAAAGTAAATTGGAAAACCTTGGAGTTGCATTTGTCATATTGTAATCTGTGTACACAAAAGAGGAAGGTAGTTGGGAAATGCGGTTTTGTGAAATGTATTTTTATCCTATAGAAAGGGGGATGTAGTTTTATTGAGGTGGTATAATGGTGTTAGAAATTGCCACCTTTATTTGGATGACAATAGAGGATTATGTCTGAATATGTGAAAGTAGAGATAGGTATTGCTTGGGGATGTTGAGATGGGCCAATAAAGTTTGAGGTAAACCAAGCTATGGATGATGGAAAAGGGATGATGAAGAAGGAATGTTCTAATAAGGACCACATATAAGGTATGCCTCTCCTTGGTATTTGAATAGGGAGTTCACTATGATATTCTCTTTGGCAAGACACTCTTGCTAGTGGGTTTGGCTTCATGTGGAAACCATAATGGATAAAAAATGGATTATAGGTGGATTCTATGAAACTATTTTCAAGCCTTAATGTTGGTGTTTAGGTAGTTTTTGTAACACAAGTGTTTCAATTAATCCAATAAAAAACAAAAAAATGTGTGGGTGATGTGTTTGAAGTGTTTAAATAAATTTGTTTATGATGTTGCATCCTTTGTTTGATCATTGTCTTTTGTGTTTATGTTTTTTAAGTGTGAGATATGCTAGAAATATAAGGTGGATGAATGAGATATATGAGGGGTATGTTGATGCACATCCTTCCCACTACACTTGAAAGTACATAGGGAGTGGTGAAGCAAAAATAGGCGAATGGTTTCCTATGATTGGGGGAAGGCTCAGGGTGACTATAGAGGGGGATAAAAAATTCCTCTTATGCAAGAGGTGGCACTATCTAGGTCCTACTACTGGCCTATTCAAGCTTTTGCTTCACCCTTTATCATGCTCAAACAATAGCAACAACTACACACTCACTAATAATGTGAATCCCTATGAGCAAGGGCGTCCATCGTATCCTACCCTAAGGTAATCTCAAGAGTAAGGGATCTTGTGGTGATGAAGTTTAAAAAACTACTCAAATGGGGCTTCTATGGTTTCTAGGGGGGTGAGTTAATGCTTGTCAGTGGAATCCAATGATGTTGATATCTATTGGTGGTTGGTGATGAAATCCAATGCAAACTAATGTGTTAAGAAAAACCAATCACCCCCACTATCTCTATGAGTTTGTGATTGTTTTTTTCTTTTTAGCAACCAAAGTGTAAAAATGAAACTACACTATAAAAAAAGACATAAATACAACATTTCCAAATACGATATTTGAAATAACTTGTCTTTTTTAAGAAAAACCATGCTGAACAAAAAATGGAATTTGGACCAAAATCTGTCTTAGTGCATTTTGTAAAAGAACTTTAAATAATTTAAAATTTGACCAAGCAAATTTGGCACCTTTTAACTTTTGTGAAAGAAAAATGCTTTTTAGAAATAAAGTCTACACTAAGCAAGCAATGAGAGTTGCATTTTGGTAAACAAAAATCCATATTAAAGGAAAGTAAGGAAAGATTGCTTGATTTCAACGAGAGATACACTAAGATTTGCTTGAGTGCAAATTTTTTTACATTGGCCAAGATATGTCTATTAAGGTTATGAATAGCTATCTTGTGAGAGCCTTATATATGAGATAAATCAAAATTTATTCTCAGCTCAACAAGATAAAGAAATTTGGAGGCTTTCTTCATGCCTTATGCAAGTGCTTTATATATTGAATGCAAGTGATTTTTGGTATTTTTTTCTTTAAAAAGAAAAAGAAAATGGCAATTTGTACTAAAGACACAGGGTTTTACAATGTTTACCTATGGTCTCCAGCTTCTTGGAATGCACTTTTTTTTAAAGCTTTTTCTATTTCTAGTGACTCGTTTTGTACCTAAAACATAGAAAATAAACAACCAACTATTAGTTAGAAAAAATGCTAGCTAAACATAAAAAATGTGGGTAGGTCTTACCATGATTGCCAAAATAAAAAAACAAATCTCAAATTTTCATCCATTTCTCTCAAATTCTCATTTTCATCATTCATATACATATATGATCATACAATAAATTTTTTGTCAAGAATTTTGTCATTATTATCTACTTTTTCAACCATCACCTCATTGCTTGAAGGGGTAGAATCTTACATTACATATACCTTGTGCATGTTCAATATTCAAACACTCAATCTTGGAATTCATGTTTATCAAAGAACTTTGCTAGAGACTATCTTAAACCCTCATTTGATGGGGAAAACAAAAGAAAAATGTCAATTAAATTGGATGCACTCCATGTCAATGTTTGTATGGTTACTCACAAATCCCTTCATCGATGTGGCAAGTTAAGTCCACTTACAATTGATCAAAGCTTCACAAGGACACCTACCCTTGGCTGGTTAGCTCATCACATTAAACCAAACTCAACAATTTATCAAAGATACTCATCCCTTCCATGATTGGGGCATATTACATTGATCATGAAGCAAGACAATCATGTGTCTCCTCCCTCAAACAATCACCATGGCTCTACAAAAGGCCATAATCAATCATTCATCAACCACCAATCCCGTGTCATACTTTTTTGCATTGCACCATGTTTTCACACAATGCAATATAAATAGGGGCAAATGTAGACACCTAAAAATATCACATTAGCTCTTATTCACTATTCACTAAGCTCCTTTGGCTACATAAATCCTCTTCTACACCTAGCCACTACTCACCATGTGACAATCCCTTTGGTCTAACCAAGACACAACTCATCCTAGTCTACCGACCACCTAAGCCTAGATCACCCTAGCCTAAATGTGGTTACCTCTCAACTGTGGTCAAACTTCACAATATGATCAACCCTAACCATAGTAAACTTAACTCTAGGTGCACACCTCTCAACCTTGATCAAGTTCTTAACCTTGATCAACCCTCACCCTAGGTTTACCTAACCATGGTCAACCTAACTCATGCTCCATTTCCACATAGGATAAAAGTCTTGTCCTTACCCCACATGGAAAAAGCAAATCCCATACTCATTTTTATTTTATCTCCCACTAGCCTTTGGCCTCATCCCACATGGCCAAATAAGGCCCATCCTTTACCCATCCTACCTTGTCTTACCCTAGGTTTCCCTAACCATGGTCAACCTAATTTATGATCCATTTCCACATTTAAGACAAAAGTATTGTCTTACCTTTATCTTCACCCCACATGGACTTAGCAAAGCCCATGCTCCACCCACCTTACCTTATCCCCCACTAAGCCACCTCATAGGAAATCTCACCCCCTTAACCTTGGCATATTTCTATAAATAGGAAATCATTTCCTTCATCAACAACAAGAAGAGAAGATATGATAACTCTACAGGGATTTAAAACACCAAGGAGGAAAGGAAAGGAGCTTGACTATACCTAGGTGCTGCCTAAATTATTCTAGGACTTATGTATGCATTTGTGAGCCTATAATATGCTTTGTTTCAATTTGTTTTTAATATTTCATTAATGAATTTTATTGTATAAATAGGTTCTACTAATATTTTCTTGTGGACTTGTGTGCAGTAACATCTTTTGTAGGGTTACAGAGGTTTTGAGGATCGGTGTAGCTAGTAGTGGCAAGCATCGTAAGCCCAATCTCATTTAAGGATCTCATAGAAGACTCCTGTGAAGCCATGAAGACATTTAATGCTAGGATCCCTTATCTCAGAGGTCCTCTTTTGTAGCCCTTGGGGCAAAATTTTTAAAGGGATATCATAATTTGTAACACCTTTTTAAGTTCAATGAAATACGATATGTTTTCTATGAGTTCAATATTGTTTAAATTTTTGAATCCAACCACAAGTTCTTGGAAGCGTAGTGGTAAGTGGAAGGCACTTTTTGTGAGAAGGTCAAGGGTTCAAATCTCATGTCTCAAGTCTTTGGTCCATGTGTAACATCTATAATAGAAAAAAATCTCTTAAACTTGGATAAGAAATTAAAAATATTAAAATTAGTAGAAAAAATCATTAAAATAAATTATTGATTTACAACAAAGTTGAATGAATTTTTTACAAGTGGAATTAAAGAGTTTTACACTATAAACCGGTTCCAATTATATTGAATGAACCTTTAAAAAGTTAATTGGATTATAGGTAAACCATCAGATAAGGAGTTTTAAAGCACAATTCAAGGTTTCGATCTTCAATCCCATGAATAAAAATTAATATTTTATCAAATGATATGAGCATGACCAATTAAAAACATGGAATCTAAATGAAGAAACAAACTCTTATTTTTAAAATGTAATATCACTATATGGTTCATTGAAATATTGTCATAATGTACAATCAGTGTAGCCTATTGGTGGAGACTTTGAAATTTTGATAAAGGTCCAAGGTTCAAATCCTTAGGGGGGTAGGGTTGTACACCATACTTTGGAAACCAATGTATGGTTGGAGATAACCATATATTGGGTAAAAAATATTTATCTCATATGGCCTATGGCCTTGTGGACGTTAAACTACTTTATAATGTAATATAGATAAACATACAAAATATTACATACTAAATTTTTATCTTAGATAATTTCATTTGATTAAACCTAGGAATCACAATACAAAAAAAGGGTATCCAAAGAGCTTACGACTTGTATGTTCACTTATACATCGTTTCTTGGGTTTATAATTCCCTAGGAGAAAAATATAAAAAAATGCAAAAGCCATAAAGTAGAGTCTCTAATATAAAAACTAAGGAAAAATCCTAAATTAAAAATAATATAACATTAATCTAGGATCAAGCAACTACCAAAACTAATGCTACAGTTGATAAGCCACCATCAGGATCTCCATGTTACATGAGGCATCTCCTCAAAACTCTAGCAAATGACGAAGGTGCTCTAGCTCCATTTGCACCTTTTGAGCTTATACTAAAATCTACAAATTTAGAGAAGAGATGAAACAAAAGATATATTCTCTTCCAATATCATGTTGTTCATTTATGAAAATTATTTTATTTCTATAATTCCATGGAAAAAGAACAATTCAGATCATATTCCAATATTTATGCTTATGTTGTTCGTAGGAGTTATCCATTCCTAGAATGACCATAGCCAAAGTAATATGAGGAATATTACAAGGTTTGAGAAAGCTTTGACACCATTCCCCGACTTGAGGGGCTAGTCAACAAGACCAAAATATATACATTGGAATTTCCAACTACTAACACACAAAGTAGATAGGGGGAGCAAGGCCAAGATGGTTGAGATGACTCCCCACAAAGAGACCTCCTAGTAAAAGAGACCCTACAAAAACTACCTTCTTTGGATTTACTAGCAACAACTGGACTATGTGTATATATTTCAACCAAGTTTCCTACAAAAGATTAACTTTCTAGTACTCATTAAATCAAGAGGCTAAGCTTAGGGCTAAACAAAGCTATTTATAAGCTTCTTTAATATAGTACGCAATAATTTTGATAATCAGGACAATTCAAGTCTTGGATCCACTCATAGTTCACTATAACTAGGACAAGGGATTTAATAAATAAGGGGAGAGAGTATTTAATAGCATTAATACAAGCAAGATACTTTCTATTCACTTTATAGTACTATATAATTTACATTTATGAGATCCATTCTCTTGTATTGATGTTTAACAAATCTATCAAAGATCTAATACTCTTCTCATGCAGTCTTTTTTTTTGGGATATCCCTATTAAGGGAAAGTAAACTAGAATCATTTGTGAAATGTAGGGACCACCATAGACTTTAATAAAGAGTTAAGAAACCTTTTTTGGAAGAGAATCCCCCCACTGTATAAAAAATATTTATTTTATCCCAAGCCTATCAAATACTCTAGGTAATAAAGGTGCCAAAAGTTTTTATATGGTCTGGCCAAAATAGAAGAGACTAAAGGCCAAGGCATTTCCATGAAGATAATCATTTTGGATGGGCCTTAAGAGGTGTATTCCTTAAAAATTACTTTCATGGCTCATTACATATAGCCATACAAACCACCCATTTTGCAACTAGAGCTAGTCCTTATTTTTTTATATTAATCAAACCCAAACCCCCATGTCTTGAGGGATATAGCAAAGATCCTAGTTAATTATGTAAAACCAATATTATCATTAGTTTTAGACCATAGAAAAAATCATAAAATTTTCTCTATATTTTTATAGGAGTTTTGAGAGCCTTCCCAACAAGATGAATATTAGATGTAAGTATTAGCTAGAACTTTAGAACAAATATAGAATTTCCTAGGCAATGAAATGGTTTAGACACCCACTTCTCCAACATACCTATAACTTTCTCCATGAAACTACTCCATCACACTAAGGGATGACACTCAAAGTCTAGAGGAATTCCTAACAACATAAAAATTTGGTCTAGTTGTAGCTAGTTTAAATTTTGCTTTATATTTATTAAGTAGTAGACACCTAAAATGTGTTATCTCGAGGTGACTCCAAAGACTCCTTTCCAACCTATGCAATCCATTTTATCAACTTGAGGGATGAAACCATGGATTTTTCCAATAAAGGGAAATATTCTACAAGAATTTTTATGTTTGGCATAACCGTCTTGACTAGAGACAGTCATGTTTTCCTAATTGTCTCGATCAGATATGGTCTCATAAAATAAAAATTAAAAAATAAAATCATAATCAAATGCAAACTTCTTGTCAGAAACCATTCTTAGGATAGAATGTTGCACCTGACTTCACATTAGCATCAATAATATGCCTACAATTAAGAATATTTCATCAACAAAATAACCATAAGTGAAAGAATGCCAAAGGTTATATAGGTATGGTATCCCATGGATTGCTCTTATTTTTGTCTAGAAATACAGTAAGTATCCAAATGCATCAGCAACAAGAATGAAAAGTGATGGTGCTAAAGGGTAGTCTTGACAAACATATCATGTTATAGAGAAGCTTTTGGAAATTGGGCTATTGATATTCAAGGTCATATTGGCATTAACAAAAAAAGAAGCTATCATGGTAGAAAATACATGGCCAAAACCCAAGGCTTGCATCATTATATAAATAAAGTTCCACTTATTCTATCATATGCCTTTATATCAATAAAGGTAACAATCAAACGTGTAGCCTACAATCACCTGCTGGAAGTAAATCATGTTGCCCCTATGATTACCTCCTTTCCTCACCTACCTTCTGCCAAGAGCCTATAAACTGGTACCTCATTTTTTGTAGAAGAGGAGAGAACAATGAAAAAAAATTTATGCCACGAAGTGCTATCAAGAATCTTCCAGGACCTCTTGCTACAAATGAAATACTTCCATATTGCCACCAAGGATTCAAAATCGAACCTTCCATTTCACTTGCATAAATCTTCTTGCCATACCATCGACCTTCGATGCTTGTTTCATCACACTCCTATGCACATTTGATCATCAAAAACTTATGCACTTCATCAAACTTTACCTGGACCTAGTCACACCAATATGCAGGCCTACAACAAATGATCGTTCATAGATCAAAACTATATCGACCTTAGACGGTCACTGTTGAGGAGCTAGGTGACAAGTTTTCATTTGTATTTTAGCTTAGATTTGTCAATATTATTCATGCTTTAGCCTAGATAACATTTTATATCCCATGAATTTAGCTATTTTCTATTTCATTTCATATTTCTAGATCTGATACAAGTCCAACTATTATGGACCCCGTATATGCTACTAATTCACTATTTTTTCCCCTTGTGTGTAGGTGATAGGACCCGAGAAAAATGAAAGACTCGAAATCTAATCCTATGCAAAAATCACAAGAAAACCTGTTTTCCAAACAACGTGTTGGCACGAAAAGATCCAAATTGCACCAAAAGACACTCCTTGTTGAGAAAAGAGGAATCATACCCTCTTTCTTACCTTTGTATAATTTGTAAAATCCTTTCGAGAGGATCATATTGTAAAGCAAAGTTGTATCAAAATATTCATATATATATAATCCATTTTTTATAGCTTTATCATTTTTATTCATTGTATGGTGAAATTGTTTGTCCTTCACTAAGATATTAGGCCTTTACCAAATCTATAGGCACAAACCTTATGCCATTGGATCATGGATCCTAAATATTTATAGTAGATATCCATGCATATTTCACTTGTTTCAATATAGTCCTAAATTTTATCAACAATCAAGAATGTGTCATCAACAAAATAACCATAAGTGAAAGAATGCCAAAGGTTATCTAGGTATGGGATCCCATGGATTGCTCTTATTTTTTTCTAGAAATACAGTAAGTATCCAAATGCATCAACAACAAGAATGAAAAGTGATGGTGCTATAAGGTAGCCTTGAGAAACAGATCATGTTAGAGAGAAGCTTTTGGAAATTGGTCTATTTATATTCAAGGTCATATTGGCATTAACAAAAAAAGAAGCTATCATGGTAGAAAATACATGGCCAAAACCCAAGGCTTGCATCATTATATCAATAAAGTTCCACTTATTCTATCATATGCCTTAATATAACTTAAGAAAAATTATATTGACATTAATGCTTGATGCATAGTGGAGCCCCTCCCACACAACAAGTACATTATCAATAATATGCCTACCTTTCATAAATCTTGTTTGTTCAAGATGAATGACATCCATAAATAGATTGCGTAACCTTAAGGCTAGAGTTTTAGCAAGAATTTTGTAATAAATGCTAATGAGAGTGATGGACCTCCAATTTATTAAATCATATTTATTTCCCCCTTTTGGAATGAGCTTGAAAAGGCCTTGATTGATCCACTTCCCAAGGGATCCTCTCATCAAGGCTTCTTTATATACTCTCAATAAATCTAGTCCCACAAAGTCCCAAGTGGATTTATAAAATTTAATGGAAAGGTCATACATTCCTAGATATTTATCATTGGCCATGCCAAAGGATGCTTTTTTAATTTATTCAAGAGTGATTGGCTAATCAAGTTTATCTCAAGCTTCGTGGCTAGGTTTTGATGAAGTTACAACAATACACTCTTACATGGACACCATACATTCCATTGTATGACCTTGTGATGTGAAAAATATTGGTAGAAATTTTATAAAACTAATTCAATCACTTCTATATCTCTAACAACCTAGCCAATAATGTTTAGCTAGAAAAATTTCTCATCTCTATATTTTTCTGAAGAAAGGAGAAGTCCTTGGAGACTCAATCTATAGTCATGAGCTAGTGCAATCAAGATCTTATTCTTTTCCCCCTAGCCTTTAATTCTTTATCTCCTATAATTTTGGCTAAAATACTAACAATATTTTAGAAAATTTCTTCATCATAAGGATTATCTTAAAGCTTAATAACAAGCTATTTGAGGATTTCTTTAGTGCCTTCCAACCTATTTCTCCTAGCCTGAGCAATTTTCTTATCAAAATTACTGAGGAATAAAGTTGCTTGACTAATGGCTATTTTCCACTAACCAACCCACCCTAAAGGAGATCTTGACATAGGAAAAGAGAGTTAGATATTTTACACCATTGATACAAGTAGGGTTATTGATGTGTGAGAAATTGAGATGAAATCTACAGTGAAATTCCCTTATATTCTACTACTCCTAGGTATAGACAAATAGGATAGGGTGGTAGTCCAAACAACTAGGGTTTGAGATAGCTTTAAATAACCAATAATTACCTTCCTTAAAAAAGAAAGAGTCATAACAGAGCATGGCCCTATCTAAATATTTGAGGACATGTGTCTCACCCGCTTTATGATTATACTAGGTATACTAGCTTCATTTGAATTCTCACCTTCTAATTTTATTTGGTTCATATAATCTAAATGCATTCTGAAAGAGCACCCAAGATCGATGTTCCTTTTTTTTTAGCCTCACCAGGATAAGACCCACTTTATCTTCTTAACTATCCACCATGTTAAAATTCCTATAAACCAACCATGGGATGTTTGGGATAATTTTATAAAGCCATTACCATAGATCGACTCACTATTAAGCATAATTGGGAGTATAATTGTTGAGGTCTCCCAACAAAATATAAAAAAAATTCAAACTCAAACTATCATGTAGTAGGGGTCAGACCCCTGATTGACCATCACCCCTACAAGACAAGGATGCGCCAACATTGTGGTACCACCATGACCTCTAGGGTTGTTTGTTTGTACCACTATAGAGTATTTTCAAAGAGAATTGAGAAAAAAATTTAGCTGACTATTTATAATTTTTACTTCTTACAAACAAATAATTAAGACATATTTTTCCTTTCTACAAAAATCCTTAACAATTCTTCTTTTATTTAGGTTAGACAAACCCTTAAAATTCCATAAGAACAAGTCATCTAGTTCATTGACATTCTTTAAGGGTGTTAGGAACTATATCCCCTCTCCTTCTTTCTCTACATCTCTAGCTTCACTATCACCTTATAGTACCTCAAACCTATTAAGGCAAGAGCACTCCCATTAGACATGTTTACGTATCCTCCCAATAAAACTAGGGTTCTTGCTTTCCTACTATAACTTCCTTTAAGTAGTCCAGAGTGATTCAATGACTCAACAAGTATGCCTTTATACATTATAGGAATAAAGGTCTAAGATTTTTCATGGGCTTATAAGGACTGGGATTTGAAAGGTTTCATTAGATCTAATGAACTAGCCACTTGGGGCATGGTAATTACTTTATTGGCTTGAGAAACTAAAGAAATTTAGGTCTTGAAGGCTAATTTAATCAATATCTAAAGGAGCTAGCTTAAGGTTTTGATTTCTTTTGATCACTTGGATCCAAGTATCAATTTCCTTAGTTTGTAAATTATTCAAATCTTCTTGCATGACAAGACTCACTTGTGGTCAATTCAACCAAGGGTAGTCTTTGACTTGGTGCTACATACATTAGCACCAAAAATATGTATTTTTAAATTTAATATATCGAACAACATAAAAATGAATTTTACCATAAAACCTAAATAAAATTACATCCTTTAGGTATTTGAAAAGCATAATGCACACATAGGCCTTAGAAAACACTTGCAGCTAGAACTAATGAGGAGATTTCAAGATAATAAATTCTCTAAGTTTCTTACAAAATTGAGTGATAAGGTCCTTAAAATGCATGGGTAAACCTAGAAATATGACCCACATTAGGCGTCAAAGACCCATTTCAACATCAGCTATAAAATTATGATCATAACTAGACTTTACTAAAAACAACCAGAATAAATCCATGTTCCTACCTCACAAATGGCCCTGGTATGCTCGACTAAGCCAAAGGAAAAAGAATACAAATATCTATAAAGTCTCTTAGCTTTAACAACTTAAAGGTCCAATGGCTTCCATACCTCTTGCATCCAAGAATCAATATGAGCTGCTAGGGGAGCTCAATCACCCATGAAATATCCAATGGTAACCCTATTTTTAAAATATTGTAATACTTGAGAACAATGATTGTAATCCGTCTCAACCAAAACTCTAGATCAAAATTAGAAGGGATCTCAAAATCATTACTTTGTGCAACATTTTAGGTATGTATTTCTTGGGTTGCTTTATGGGTGGTGTCGTTCTCAACAAAAATTCCATTCATAAAACTATGAGCAGAGAGTTGCTACGGCTTAAAAAGCCAAGGTCTAAGGCTAGGAAGGAACATTGGTAGGAAATCACTAATGATGGCCTTCACAATAGCTAAAGAGCAACAAATTATACAAAACAGGGACCTCCAAGTTAACCCTAATTGAACCACTAGGTCTATTAGCTATAACTTTATTAATAAGTATAAACACAACATTTGTATTATATACTAAAAACTTCATTTATATACTTATTAAAAATGAAATATTTAACTTGATATATTCATGCAAATTTTATTTTTTATAATATAAATAAAAATATTTAAGTGTATATGTTTATCAAACTTTTTATTCTTAATAATATAATAATTATGATAGATTCAATTAAATTAAAATTTATTCTAGAAGGAACAAAATTATTTCATTAGATTTCCTTTAGAATCTAATTAAGTAAAATTATTTTAAAGAATGAAGAGACCTTAGTTTAAAATATCATATCAACAAGTGGACACATCACAACACTTTCCATGAGAGGGTAATTGGTAGGATGGAGGCATCATGTTTGATTTATAATTAGAAACTATATAAATTATTGCATGATTAAAAACATGCTTTATCATTTACATTGTTAAAATAGTTTTTATTATATTTGATTTGTGATTACAAAAGGTTATGCATTGTTGCATGATTTTATTATTATAGTAAATATTAGGATTTGGACCTTTTGATTTGACAAATTAGCATTTTATTATAAAATTATTTTACATTATTAATGGATTGTATTGACTTTTGATTTTGCCATAGGAACTTCATGAATTGCAAATAATAGTAATTTTAAATTTTGTTAGAAGTGCAAGTTGTTGTGTTATGTTGGTCCTATGGAAAAGATCTTCATAGCAAACTTCTCTTTTCCCTTAGATGTGACAACAATCATGGTCTTATTGCCTAGCCTTACAATCACCTTGAATGGTCATAATTTCACATTAGCCTAAATAAAGGGGTCATAGTACCTCTTACTAATTAGTAGCTTTGCATCTATCACAAAATGAAACCCATCACTCCATATCTAAAATATAGTAAAATTCTAACCCTTAAGACTAAATAACATATAAATCTATTCATAATTTCAAGGTCATCGTACAATTCTCTCAATAAATGTGAATTAGAAAGCTAAAATTCAATTTGTTTTAAAAAAGCCTATACATAATTCCATGTCAAAAATATGAAATCCAAGAAAACCAAGCTATAAAATCCAAATTATTGGGATGAACTAAAACTATTTCTTGGAAATTAAACCTTTAGTCCTCCAACAAATTACTAGCACTTAAACAATCAACATGAATACACTAAATACTAAAGCAATTACTCTTGTTTAGGAGTAACTCAATGCATGCATGTTATTCCAAAGTAGAAATATTTGACAATAATTTGGATATACAAACATATATAAATCTAAAAGATACAAAATAAAATATCATATAAAGAGAACTCTTTGAGAATTTAAAGCTTTACATCCATTTCTCCTAGTAACCAAATTTAACTATTTTCATTTAAATATTGTGTAAACAACTTTCCCTAAACATTATAAAGGCCCTTAACAAAATTTGTGCAATAAAATTCCTCTCAATCATAGTTCTAAAGCCCTAAAAAATATTTGGATAAAGCACATTGAAAACACCATCACTTGATTCATCAATCCTACTCAGAAAAACAATGTTAAAAAAGAAGAAAAGAAAAGCATAAAATTAGAAAAACAAAGCTTATCCATCCATATTGTCGATTGTATCCAAATGGACCTCAAATTTTCCAACTACTATAGACTTTAAGGTTTGTTACATATATTGAACATGAGGGATGACCTAAAATCCTAGTGATTCAAAACTTACCCTAATATAGCAGATCATAAAATGCAACTAGATTATCATCACCATTTAAAAACCTATAGAATTTTTAATCATTTAACTCATTCACAAAAAAATATTTTAAAATCATATAATTCCTTCCAAAATAAAATTTCAATTTCACAAGTGAGGAGAAAAATACCCACCTTCTTGTTACAACATAATAAAATCAGTCAATTAAAATGATAAGAAATGAAAGTAAAAAAAAAAACACAAAACACTTCATACATAAACCAATTTAATGTATTTGCTCATTCTATAATCATGATAGGTATTGATATGTTAATATTTGATTTTCATCATATTTTGTAATAGATCGACAAATAATGTTACATTTTGTTGTAGGCCATCTACCTTATTAATATATGTCAGTAGGTAGTTCATCAGATGAGATTTTTGATAGGAGTAGTTACTATAATATTATCTGATGGATCCTTCTTGATGCATTGTAATACCTATTTATACCCGATATTGCAATACATTTGATCAGTTTTTCATTGCCAAATTATTTGTGTGTCTACTTTAGGGTGATCCACATCACTAGTATTAGAGTAGTGATACTGGTTAGGTAGAGAGTATCATCTTCCCCCAATCCAGTATGGTTTATAAGGGGAATGAGAAATCTCCATCAGTAGATCCTTCTTGGTTTGATGGTGTATGCCTTTGATTAGTGCTTTCTCAATGGTCCATGTATTTTTATACATAAATATACATCTAAAATTCTTGAAGAACCAACTACCACTCTTAAAAGGCTCTGTATCCTTTATTCTCCCTATAAATCTATAATAATGACCAAATATATTGCAGAGATAGATATCCCAAGTAAACGGTTCCATGAAAATGAGTCAATCCTCATCCTGTAGTTGTGAATGATGGCTTTGAGATTATAAGATGTTAGGCATATAAACCTCATCATAGGAGCCTGTTATTACATTTTCATTTCACATATAAAAATATTGATTGAAATAATTTATCATAGCACCAGAAGCTCGTTGGATCGCGTTCGAATTGTATACATGATTTAGAGGATCAACCAAATAGAATGAAGCTAATTTTGATTGCATTGTGCCATGACAAGAAAATTTATAGCTAAAAATTTTGACATCTAAAAGTGGCCATTGTTTGGAGGAGATATTCAATCCGAATGAAATTTCAATCTTATCCCCTCCATCTGGGCACAATAAGCTGTAACAAGGAAATGAAGAATCCATGAAGATAGCATTAGCTATTCAAAATGACTATAACTCATTCAAGCCATAACTACATGTCCACACCAAAGGACGTTGAAAATTATTTCCACTTGCCATGGATGTCAAAGACTAGTCACCATGTGTCCTTCGACAAATTTGGTTCATATTTGTGGGGTAAAATTTGTCTTCGTTCACATGTTGTATGTGTCAAACCCCAATGTCCTGTCTATGTGATTACATGGTGATACCTCCAAAAACTTCCACCTACCAGTAATATTACTTGACAAGTGCTATTTTGAGAAGATGACATATCAAGACAACATAATCGAGTACAATCAGACATACGCCAAAACATTTAGCAATATTTTGAAAGCAAGGAGGAAACATCCCAGGTCTAGAAGACCTATAAAGCTCTTGCATAATAACATTGAGGGTATCCCTTTCTATGAAAGGTATTTATAAATTTTGATGACACCTATATAGACCCAAATATTATTTGAGCATCTATATTAGATGTGTGAAGACCGATGTATAGCCCAACTATAAACCACCCAAGCATTAGTCTATGTGCATCCGTGAATCAGTCATTGTGAGAGTTGTTATGACTTCATAGCCACATGGAGGACCATGAGAAGGAGAATTCTATTCTAGCTAGAAGACCATAAGTCCTATGAACACCTAGAACCATGATAATGTGGAAATATTTGAATGATTGCAATAGATAATATTTGAAGCATTCAAAGATAGTTTAGTCACAGGCAACGTCGTAGGAGATATTTCACCATAGCAGTGAGCCATGTTGACCATGGAGAAAGCCTCATGTATTGGACCCATATCTATTTTACTAGCACCATATTGGTGATATTAAATTTTCCTCTATGCCACATCAACTCATAGACCAGATGATCATTTCCACGCATGAGCACCTATCTAGAGTTGGGTTATTGGGGGGTGATCAACGATTGGTCTACTTGGGTAGTGACTATGGTAAAACTTCAAACATATGGCCATACCACTTCATCAAGGTCTATAGAGATTGGATGTGGCCTAAAAATATTTCTTGCTTGCGAAGACTTGTTATTGATCATGGAACTATACATCAGATGTAGGTTTCAAAATAATATATCTCACCAAATTTTGACGGCCAACTAGTTCCATGCTACTTTCATGGTCAACTATGTTATTGACATAAAGCTTTATTAACCCCCATTTATGATCTAGAGGATCCATACACTCATATTGACCTCAAGGGGACGACACACACCTTTTATTTACTTTGATGTCTACATAACTTACTTTGAATAAGTAATTTATGCATCATTTTGCAAAACCTTCCAAGAATATTTAGGTTTGACCATTGGATGTAAATGTTTCTGACTAACCATACAAAAACTTTTCATTTGTGCTTATTTGTCTTGAACATTTAGCAAGAACCATACTTTTTATTTGGTCAAACTTACTTCATTATCCCTAGATCAACATCATAGAAACATGATATGAAACTTAGCTTTAGCAGACAAACTAGTTGAAGCCACCTCTTTAGTCACTTCATTGGCTAACACCATGTAGGACCTTAAAATGCAATCCTATATTAATTTTCATGCAAAGTGTGAAGTCAAAATTTATGAAGGTTCTAAGATCCTCGACGTCCTCAATAGTTGGATCCTGATATGGAGACCTGATTTGTATTTAGTAAAACATCAGATGATGACAAAGTTCCTTTTGCCAAACTCAAAATTTTTGGTATGGCTAAGGTTATCATCACTAAACACCAAGGAACTCAAAACCCCATCATCACTTAGGATGCTTTGGTCATAGTCTTGAAGGCCACCTCTGTGCATCCAATTATGATGATGACTTGCTTAACCAATGGCTCCACCTTAGACAGGAAAATACCAATCTGTGCAAGATTATGTTCATCAATTCAACCGACTATGCATCTTACTTCATGTGTCTAATCCTGTAGCTTCCCTTATTTCTAAGTTAAAAAGTGAACTTCTAGTACACTTATATCGATATTTGAAATACACTCCTTGCACTATCTTGATGGTGTTTTTAGTCAAGCATAGCTCACAGAGGATAAGTTCACAACACAACACAAGGGGAATCGAAACTCTTTAGGAGGTTCCAAGCCACTACCTCATCCACATCAATAGGCATCGAAGAGATCTACTTTCTCCCCTTCTCATTCTTCTCCTACTCCTACTCCTCAATTATTTGCTTATAAGCATACATTTCATGCTTCTTCTTCTTCTCACTCTAAGTTTAAAAAACATTATAATAATTGTAAGAGAAAGGGACATGATATATTTGAGTGTAGACAATTACAAAAATATAAGAAAAAGATTTTAATTGTACAGTCTAATGAGGGAAAAAATGATAACCCAATTAAGACTACTAGAGAGGATTAATTTTATGAGGAGTTAAGGGAAAATGTAATCATGTAACTTTGATGAATCATCATTCCACCATAGGAGACCATGATAATATGTTCATCAAGTGTGCTCACTTGATTCATGATTTTGTGGTTGATTGTATCATCGATAATGGCTCACAAAATAACTTTATGGTGAATTCCATTGTCTATAGGATCAAGCTCCCTACTATACCACATCCTTATCCTTACTCTATCGGATGGAAGAATAGTGAGACAAATTCATAGATTACACACACATGTACCATTGCATTTGCTTTTGGTACTAAGTTTAAGGATATAGTCACTTGTGATATGACCCCCATGGATTGTTTTTGTTTATTGCTTGGAAAGCCTTATCAATATGATAGGCATTCTCAATATGATGCTTATAAAAACACTTACACACTCCATAAATACAATAAGCATTATCTCATTAAATACACTAAGCACATGACTAATTTATTACTTAGTTGCAGACATGCCATAAAACAACAAATCAAGCACAAGCAATTGCACTCATTTTCATTCGTCCACAACATAAGTAATCTTCAACACAAGTCCCTAAGTCCACTCAACCCACAACATTTGATAAAATGTTACAAAAATATGAGTACGTATTTTAGGATCCCACTTATTTAACTCTAAAGAGGGCCATTAATCACATCATTGATATCATTCCATCAACACCTCTTCCTAATGCACCCATGTATAAACAATCACTTCTGCAATATGATAAAATGAAAAATAAACTTTATGACCTATTAGCTAAGGGGTTCATCAAACCCAATATATCTCCTTGTGCCTCTCTTATTCTTCTTGTCCTAAAAAAGGATGGTACTTGGCATCTTTGCACTGATTTTTGGGCACTTAACAAAATAACTATAAAAAATAGATATCCACTCCCTTGCATTGATGATATCTTAGACCAATTTCAGGGTGCTAATTTTTTCACTAAAGTTGATCTTAAAAGTGGATACCTTTAGGTCCAAATCCAGGCTGAAGATACATGGAAGATTGCTTTCAAAAATAAGATGATTTTAATTGAGTGGCTTGTTATACCTTTTGGTCTCATTAAAGCTCATGTTACTTTTATGAGGCTAATGAATGAAATTTTCAAAGAGTGCTTGGATAGATATGTCATTATCTATATTGATGATATTCTCATATTTTCTCCCACATGGCAGACACACTTGGAGCACATTGAGCATGTTCTTTATACTCTCTAGTAATATTAATTGTATGCTAATTTGCCTAAGTGTTCTTTTGGAAAAACTTTCATTTCCTACCATGGTTTCATCATTAATGAGAAAGGTATTCAGGTGGACCCTATTAAAGTAGAAGTCCTCCTTAATTGGCCTACTCTGTCAATGAGTTATGGAGTTTCCTTTACCTAGCCGAGGGTTATGCATAAGGGGTCGGACCCAAAATGTACTTGTAAAAAAATGGTGAATCTGTTTCGAAACCCTGGCGAATCCTGGGCAACTTCATGTAGGAAGACATGGCAAAATACCTTATTTTTCACCAAAAATTAGAAAAAATTGGTGAATTTTTGTTTATATTGGAAAAAAATATTAAACAACACCAAACTACCATCAAATATGCATCCGAGGGAGGGTCGGGTAAAATTGCATCTGGGGGAAGGCCAGGTGCATATCTGTATTCGGGGGAGTCGGGTGCAGAAATACATCCAAGGAAGGCTCGGATGCAAAAATGTTAGGTAATGGAGCCAAATTGATAAGAAAGGAATTAATTACCATTAAATATTGTTGGTGGGGTTCCAAGGCCATTAAATATTGTTGGTGGGCAAAGATCAACAATAGGAACGTGAATGGGGTTAATTTTTTTGGAAATTTAACTGTATCCAAATGCAACTCTGGCGTAAAACTACATTCGGATGCAAACTGGGTGTAAAATTGGATCTGGATGCAACCTGGGTGCAAAACTGGATTCAAATGCAAATCGGGTGCAAAACTGGGTCCGGATGGAACCTGGGTGCAAAAATGGATCCAAATGCAACACGGGTGCAAAATTGCATCCAGATGCAACCCGGGTGCAAAATTGCATCCGGATGCAACCCTGGTGCAAAACTGGATCCGGATTCAACCTGGGTGCAAAACTGCATCCGAATGCAACCCGGGTGCAAAACTGCATCTGAATGCAACCCAGGTGAAAAATTGCATAAAAAAAAAATGCACACAATCTACTGTAGAAATGGTTTTGATCGATTGCAGCATAGGTCCAGCTATAGTGTGGTTCCATCTGGTACTGTCGGTTGTAGAATAGGGTTTCGACCGATTACAGAACAAGATTTCGACCAGTTGTAGAATTGTGGTGTTGGGCATATATACAGTTGGTGTCGGACGATTACAGAATTGGGTCGATATATTCATCAGGTGTAGAACAAGGTTCGAAAATGAATCTGTATCCTTGGGGTGTTAATTATATATAGAGGTATACTTGGCGAGTTTGGTGGGATAATTGAGAACTTTTAAAATTTTAGGGCAAAAAGGGTACTTTATTTAGGTAGGATTACTTACGAATTTTTCAAAATATTTGTGATACTCTCATCAAAGGATGGCTAACCGACACCTAAAATTTATTTTTTCCCAAAAATTCTGGCTAAATGGCCAATGTCCGGGTCCCAAAAATTTCACAAATTTGAATTTTCGAAAATGCTTTTTTTAGCCCCAATGGCGAAGTTTCATCGCTATACATAACCTTGTACCTAGCAAAATTCTATCATAAGTTTATCACATGATATTCCACCATTGCTAATCCTTTACATTAGTTGACTAAGGCAAAATCTATATTCCATTAGACTCCTATTCATACACGTCTTTTCCACTTTGAAAGATAAGTTATGTTCCACTCCTATTTTGGTCATCCCTGATCTTAGATAACTCTTTGAGATTGAAACCAATGCTTCTAAGTTTACCCTTAGTTCTATATTAAAATAAAATGGCCACCCTATCACTTATCATTTAGAGTACTTTTTTGCAGCCAAACAAAACTATTCCACTTATGATAAGGAATTATATACCTTAGTCCAAGCAATCAAATATTGTCATCACTACCTTCTAGGAAAAGAAACCATTTTCCATACTTACCATTTGTATTTATAGTTCCTTCAGTCCTACAATAAGATCCAAGAAGCTCACTACATGAAAAGGGCTTCTTACCTTTAATAGTTCCACATGGTCATCAAGTGCAAAAGGTTGGTAAAAGTTCTATGGTTGATCGCCTATTCATCCTTATTCATCCCTTGCCTTAACCGTTGTCACTACCTCACACTTGGGTTTTTAGTCTTGGCCTTATGAGTATGCTTATGAACTTGAATTTGCATAGGTTTACCACCATCTCTAGCATCCTTCATCCTCCAACTTGATCTCTTTTCACAACTATCATCTTAAGGAGGGTTTTCTCTACTGTATGGACAAATTTTGTGTACCTCATGAGTATCAATCATCCCTTCTTAAGGAGTTACATTCTACCCTCTATGGTGGATATTTTGGCAAACACAAGACTCTCCATCACCTGCAACACTTATTCTACTAGCCCCACATGCAGCACGATGATTTTAGGTACCTGAGATAGTGTGTCCTTTATTGCCGATCTAAGCTAGATAATAGGAAGCTGGGCATCAGTGTACCTTTACCTATTCCATATCATCATTGGAATAGCATTTATATGAATTTAATCAGTGGTTTCCCTATGATAGTTCATCAACATGATTGTGTTTTTTTGTAGTAGATCATTTTAGCAAGATGGCTAAGTTATCCCTTGTTGTAAAACTAGTTCAACTATTGATTTAACCTAACTTTTCTTTGTTGTCTAATGTTCTTTTGGTCTTCAGTGGTTTCCCTATGATAGTTCATCAACATGATTGTGTTTTTCATAGTAGATCATTTTAGCAAGATGGCTAAGTTATCCCTTGTTGTAAAACTAGTTCAACTATTGATTTAACCTAACTTTTCTTTGTTTTCTGATGTTCTTTTGGTCTTCCCACTAGTTTCGTGTATGATCATGATTGCCATTTTGTTAGTTATTTTTGGCATTACTTGTGGAAACTCTTAGGTGTGTCTCTTAAATTTTCCATAATTTTCATCCATAGTCCATTGGTCAAACTAAATTCGTCAACCGTACTCTTGTCCAAAGTCTTCATATCTGCCATCATTCATCTCCATCTAAGTGGTATTTGAGTCTTATACACATTGATAATGCATATAATAGGGTTATCCATTCATCCATAGGTCATTCACCCTTTGAAGTGTGTCTAGGTTTCCATCACTTAGCTCCATATGAGTTACCATTGTCACTTCCATCTCTTGTCAGTGTCCACATGTAGAAAGAACAAGATAAAATACAGTCCTTCATTCAACATTTGTAGTACCTCCAGTTCAAGGTTGTTCAAATTTTGCAGAAGACTCAACAATATCAAAATAAGGACATGGACTGACATCATATTCCACATCACTTCCAGGTTCATGACAGAGTTTGGTTGTACCTCGACTGCTATCGATTCCCAAATAAGGTACATACCAAGACCAAACCTATTTGCTATGGGCCTTACACTATATTGCAATAAGTGTCTGAGAATACTTTTTACCTTGATCTTCTAGCACACTTGGTCATCCATTATGTCATTAATGTTGATCTACTTTAGCCATACCATGATTCTGAACTGGAGACAACACCAACCATCATTCATCCTATAGACTTACCTAATTTTTAGCTTCCATTTGAGGATGATCGTGTGTTGGACACCAAGATACACCACACTTGCCAGTGATCTTCCAATTCCTACCTTGTACTCAAATGAGTACAAGTTCCACATTAGGATTGATGGATCTCTCATAGCCATATGGTTTGAGATTTTCCTTCCCCTTTGTATGCATTGGAGTCCAATGCTTCTATGGTAGGAAGGAATGATAGAGATTAATATATAAATATTTTATTTTCATCATATTATGTAATAGACCAAAAAATAATGTTGCATTTTATTATAGGCCATCTACCTTATTAATATTTTTTAGTAGGTAGTTCATCAGATGGTATTTTTAACAAGAGTAATTAATATAATCTTATCTGATGGATCCTTCTTGATGCATTGTAATCCCTAGTTTTACCTAATATTGTAATACATTTGATCAGTTCTTCGTTATCAAATTCTTCATGTGTCTGCTTGTGAGTGATCCACATCAAATCACCTCATTCATTCTTTTTTAAATATATATTTAAATTTCCATGGACTTCCTTAAAAATACAACACAACCATTCTAAGCATTTCCTTGAATTAAGACAACTTAAACACAAATATGATACCCAACCCATAAAATTTAAGAAAAACATAAGAAATAAATAGAGTAGACAAACAAGAGAGTGACTCTAAGCTTTGACCGAAGGAAGACATCTCAAACAAAAATATGAAACCCAATCCATAAAATTTAACAATAACAATATAAGAATTAAATAGAAGAGACAAACAAGAGGAGAGAGTCAAAAACGATGCTAGTGCAGTTCATGGAGATCTTATTTTTGGTGGTATATTAGATGAGATATTTAGTGTCCTTGAAAGCAAGGGAAGAGAGAGTGGTCTAACTCTTGATAATTAGCAATTTTTGCCATACTCCCATGCATGAGTATGTAGTTCCCAAATTGATTATGATGGTCAACCCTTCTCCCTTTCTACCATTATAATAGATGTTGATATTCAAATGAAAAGGACAACACAGATGCACTTTGATACATCATCCAAAAGGATAATGTTAAAGTTGAGATAAGTAAATATTTTCACATAAGGCTCCAAAATATCTACTAAATGTCCTACAAGTTTTCAATGTCTGTCACAACATAATACATGTTGTGTCTACTACCACAAGATGCCCATATAAGATCTTGACTATGACCACATTGGTGTTAATGCCAAAAACTCCACTTCTTTGGGAAACACCAATGAAATTGAACTCATTGCATGGAGTCTCCTTGACAATGGGTTCACTATGAAAAGCAAACATATCACAAAAGGTAATAGTTCTTCCAAATTTCTTCTAGAAATAAGATAAAATAAGACCTTATTCTAATATAAATTCGATTAAAAGTGTCCAAGGAAGGAATGCAATTTAAAAAGTGATATTAACATGAATGGAATGATTTACTTGTATTATATGGTATACTATCTATATTTGTGTCCTAGAACAATTTAAATTTCACTTTAAAAATCAATACATACCAGAGGAAAAAATATGTTTACATTGACTATTATGAGAATGCATATAATAGGGTTATCCATTCATCCATAGGTCATTCACCCTTTGAAGTGTGTCTAGGTTTCCATCACTTAGCTCCATATGAGTTACCATTGTCACTTCCATCTCTTGTCAGTGTCCACATGTAGAAAGAACAAGATAAAATACAGTCCTTCATTCAACATTTGTAGTACCTCCAGTTCAAGGTTGTTCAAATTTTGCAGAAGACTCAACAATATCAAAATAAGGACATGGACTGACATCATATTCCACATCACTTCCAGGTTCATGACAGAGTTTGGTTGTACCTCGACTGCTATCGATTCCCAAATAAGGTACATACCAAGACCAAACCTATTTGCTATGGGCCTTACACTATATTGCAATAAGTGTCTGAGAATACTTTTTACCTTGATCTTCTAGCACACTTGGTCATCCATTATGTCATTAATGTTGATCTACTTTAGCCATACCATGATTCTGAACTGGAGACAACACCAACCATCATTCATCCTATAGACTTACCTAATTTTTAGCTTCCATTTGAGGATGATCGTGTGTTGGACACAAAGATACACCACACTTGCCAGTGATCTTCCAATTCCTACCTTGTACTCAAATGAGTACAAGTTCCACATTAGGATTGATGGATCTCTCATAGCCATATGGTTTGAGATTTTCCTTCCCCTTTGTATGCATTGGAGTCCAATGCTTCTATGGTAGGAAGGAATGATAGAGATTAATATATAAATATTTTATTTTCATCATATTATGTAATAGACCAACAAATAATGTTGCATTTTATTTGTAGGCCATCTACCTTATTAATATTTTTTAGTAGGTAGTTCATCGGATGGGATTTTTAACAGGAGTAATTAATATAATCTTATCCGATGGATACTTCTTGATGCATTGTAATCCCTAGTTTTACCTAATATTGTAATACATTTGATCAGTTCTTCGTTATCAAATTCTTCATGTGTCTGCTTGTGAGTGATCCACATCAAATCACCTCATTCATTCTTTTTTAAATATATATTTAAATTTCCATGGACTTCCTTAAAAATACAACACAACCATTCTAAGCATTTCCTTGAATTAAGACAACTTAAACACAAATATGATACCCAACCCATAAAATTTAAGAAAAACATAAGAAATAAATAGAGTAGACAAACAAGAGAGTGACTCTAAGCTTTGACCGAAGGAAGACATCTCAAACAAAAATATGAAACCCAATCCATAAAATTTAACAATAACAATATAAGAATTAAATAGAAGAGACAAACAAGAGGAGAGAGTCAAAAACGATGCTAGTGCAGTTCATGGAGATCTTATTTTTGGTGGTATATTAGATGAGATATTTAGTTTCCTTGAAAGCAAGGGAAGAGAGAGTGGTCTAACTCTTGATAATTAGAAATTGTTGCCATACTCCCATGCATGAGTATGTAGTTCCCAAATTGATTATGATGGTCAACCCTTCTCCCTTTCTACCATTATAATAGATGTTGATATTCAAATGAAAAGGACAACACAGATGCACTTTGATACATCATCCAAAAGGATAATGTTAAAGTTGAGATAAGTAAATATTTTCACATAAGGCTCCAAAATATCTACTAAATGTCCTACAAGTTTTCAATGTCTGTCACAACATAATACATGTTGTGTCTACTACCACAAGATGCCCATATAAGATCTTGACTATGACCACATTGGTGTTAATGCCAAAAACTCCACTTCTTTGGGAAACACCAATGAAATTGAACTCATTGCATGGAGTCTCCTTGACAATGGGTTCACTATGAAAAGCAAACATATCACAAAAGGTAATAGTTCTTCCAAATTTCTTCTAGAAATAAGATAAAATAAGACCTTATTCTAATATAAATTCGATTAAAAGTTTCCAAGGAAGGAATGCAATTTAAAAAGTGATATTAACATGAATGGAATGATTTACTTGTATTATATGGTATACTATCTATATTTGTGTCCTAGAACAATTTAAATTTCACTTTAAAAATCAATACATACCAGAGGAAAAAATATGTTTACATTGACTATTATGAGAATGCATATAATAGGGTTATCCATTCATCCATAGGTCATTCACCCTTTGAAGTGTGTCTAGGTTTCCATCACTTAGCTCCATATGAGTTACCATTGTCACTTCCATCTCTTGTCAGTGTCCACATGTAGAAAGAACAAGATAAAATACAGTCCTTCATTCAACATTTGTAGTACCTCCAGTTCAAGGTTGTTCAAATTTTGCAGAAGACTCAACAATATCAAAATAAGGACATGGACTGACATCATATTCCACATCACTTCCAGGTTCATGACAGAGTTTGGTTGTACCTCGACTGCTATCGATTCCCAAATAAGGTACATACCAAGACCAAACCTATTTGCTATGGGCCTTACACTATATTGCAATAAGTGTCTGAGAATACTTTTTACCTTGATCTTCTAGCACACTTGGTCATCCATTATGTCATTAATGTTGATCTACTTTAGCCATACCATGATTCTGAACTGGAGACAACACCAACCATCATTCATCCTATAGACTTACCTAATTTTTAGCTTCCATTTGAGGATGATCGTGTGTTGGACACAAAGATACACCACACTTGCCAGTGATCTTCCAATTCCTACCTTGTACTCAAATGAGTACAAGTTCCACATTAGGATTGATGGATCTCTCATAGCCATATGGTTTGAGATTTTCCTTCCCCTTTGTATGCATTGGAGTCCAATGCTTCTATGGTAGGAAGGAATGATAGAGATTAATATATAAATATTTTATTTTCATCATATTATGTAATAGACCAACAAATAATGTTGCATTTTATTATAGGCCATCTACCTTATTAATATTTTTTAGTAGGTAGTTCATCAGATGGTATTTTTAACAAGAGTAATTAATATAATCTTATCTGATGGATCCTTCTTGATGCATTGTAATCCCTAGTTTTACCTAATATTGTAATACATTTGATCAGTTCTTCGTTATCAAATTCTTCATGTGTCTGCTTGTGAGTGATCCACATCAAATCACCTCATTCATTCTTTTTTAAATATATATTTAAATTTCCATGGACTTCCTTAAAAATACAACACAACCATTCTAAGCATTTCCTTGAATTAAGACAACTTAAACACAAATATGATACCCAACCCATAAAATTTAAGAAAAACATAAGAAATAAATAGAGTAGACAAACAAGAGAGTGACTCTAAGCTTTGACCGAAGGAAGACATCTCAAACAAAAATATGAAACCCAATCCATAAAATTTAACAATAACAATATAAGAATTAAATAGAAGAGACAAACAAGAGGAGAGAGTCAAAAACGATGCTAGTGCAGTTCATGGAGATCTTATTTTTGGTGGTATATTAGATGAGATATTTAGTTTCCTTGAAAGCAAGGGAAGAGAGAGTGGTCTAACTCTTGATAATTAGAAATTGTTGCCATACTCCCATGCATGAGTATGTAGTTCCCAAATTGATTATGATGGTCAACCCTTCTCCCTTTCTACCATTATAATAGATGTTGATATTCAAATGAAAAGGACAACACAGATGCACTTTGATACATCATCCAAAAGGATAATGTTAAAGTTGAGATAAGTAAATATTTTCACATAAGGCTCCAAAATATCTACTAAATGTCCTACAAGTTTTCAATGTCTGTCACAACATAATACATGTTGTGTCTACTACCACAAGATGCCCATATAAGATCTTGACTATGACCACATTGGTGTTAATGCCAAAAACTCCACTTCTTTGGGAAACACCAATGAAATTGAACTCATTGCATGGAGTCTCCTTGACAATGGGTTCACTATGAAAAGCAAACATATCACAAAAGGTAATAGTTCTTCCAAATTTCTTCTAGAAATAAGATAAAATAAGACCTTATTCTAATATAAATTCGATTAAAAGTGTCCAAGGAAGGAATGCAATTTAAAAAGTGATATTAACATGAATGGAATGATTTACTTGTATTATATGGTATACTATCTATATTTGTGTCCTAGAACAATTTAAATTTCACTTTAAAAATCAATACATACCAGAGGAAAAAATATGTTTACATTGACTATTATGAGAATGCATATAATAGGGTTATCCATTCATCCATAGGTCATTCACCCTTTGAAGTGTGTCTAGGTTTCCATCACTTAGCTCCATATGAGTTACCATTGTCACTTCCATCTCTTGTCAGTGTCCACATGTAGAAAGAACAAGATAAAATACAGTCCTTCATTCAACATTTGTAGTACCTCCAGTTCAAGGTTGTTCAAATTTTGCAGAAGACTCAACAATATCAAAATAAGGACATGGACTGACATCATATTCCACATCACTTCCAGGTTCATGACAGAGTTTGGTTGTACCTCGACTGCTATCGATTCCCAAATAAGGTACATACCAAGACCAAACCTATTTGCTATGGGCCTTACACTATATTGCAATAAGTGTCTGAGAATACTTTTTACCTTGATCTTCTAGCACACTTGGTCATCCATTATGTCATTAATGTTGATCTACTTTAGCCATACCATGATTCTGAACTGGAGACAACACCAACCATCATTCATCCTATAGACTTACCTAATTTTTAGCTTCCATTTGAGGATGATCGTGTGTTGGACACAAAGATACACCACACTTGCCAGTGATCTTCCAATTCCTACCTTGTACTCAAATGAGTACAAGTTCCACATTAGGATTGATGGATCTCTCATAGCCATATGGTTTGAGATTTTCCTTCCCCTTTGTATGCATTGGAGTCCAATGCTTCTATGGTAGGAAGGAATGATAGAGATTAATATATAAATATTTTATTTTCATCATATTATGTAATAGACCAACAAATAATGTTGCATTTTATTATAGGCCATCTACCTTATTAATATTTTTTAGTAGGTAGTTCATCAGATGGTATTTTTAACAAGAGTAATTAATATAATCTTATCTGATGGATCCTTCTTGATGCATTGTAATCCCTAGTTTTACCTAATATTGTAATACATTTGATCAGTTCTTCGTTATCAAATTCTTCATGTGTCTGCTTGTGAGTGATCCACATCAAATCACCTCATTCATTCTTTTTTAAATATATATTTAAATTTCCATGGACTTCCTTAAAAATACAACACAACCATTCTAAGCATTTCCTTGAATTAAGACAACTTAAACACAAATATGATACCCAACCCATAAAATTTAAGAAAAACATAAGAAATAAATAGAGTAGACAAACAAGAGAGTGACTCTAAGCTTTGACCGAAGGAAGACATCTCAAACAAAAATATGAAACCCAATCCATAAAATTTAACAATAACAATATAAGAATTAAATAGAAGAGACAAACAAGAGGAGAGAGTCAAAAACGATGCTAGTGCAGTTCATGGAGATCTTATTTTTGGTGGTATATTAGATGAGATATTTAGTTTCCTTGAAAGCAAGGGAAGAGAGAGTGGTCTAACTCTTGATAATTAGAAATTGTTGCCATACTCCCATGCATGAGTATGTAGTTCCCAAATTGATTATGATGGTCAACCCTTCTCCCTTTCTACCATTATAATAGATGTTGATATTCAAATGAAAAGGACAACACAGATGCACTTTGATACATCATCCAAAAGGATAATGTTAAAGTTGAGATAAGTAAATATTTTCACATAAGGCTCCAAAATATCTACTAAATGTCCTACAAGTTTTCAATGTCTGTCACAACATAATACATGTTGTGTCTACTACCACAAGATGCCCATATAAGATCTTGACTATGACCACATTGGTGTTAATGCCAAAAACTCCACTTCTTTGGGAAACACCAATGAAATTGAACTCATTGCATGGAGTCTCCTTGACAATGGGTTCACTATGAAAAGCAAACATATCACAAAAGGTAATAGTTCTTCCAAATTTCTTCTAGAAATAAGATAAAATAAGACCTTATTCTAATATAAATTCGATTAAAAGTGTCCAAGGAAGGAATGCAATTTAAAAAGTGATATTAACATGAATGGAATGATTTACTTGTATTATATGGTATACTATCTATATTTGTGTCCTAGAACAATTTAAATTTCACTTTAAAAATCAATACATACCAGAGGAAAAAATATGTTTACATTGACTATTATGAGAATGCATATAATAGGGTTATCCATTCATCCATAGGTCATTCACCCTTTGAAGTGTGTCTAGGTTTCCATCACTTAGCTCCATATGAGTTACCATTGTCACTTCCATCTCTTGTCAGTGTCCACATGTAGAAAGAACAAGATAAAATACAGTCCTTCATTCAACATTTGTAGTACCTCCAGTTCAAGGTTGTTCAAATTTTGCAGAAGACTCAACAATATCAAAATAAGGACATGGACTGACATCATATTCCACATCACTTCCAGGTTCATGACAGAGTTTGGTTGTACCTCGACTGCTATCGATTCCCAAATAAGGTACATACCAAGACCAAACCTATTTGCTATGGGCCTTACTCTATATTGCAATAAGTGTCTGAGAATACTTTTTACCTTGATCTTCTAGCACACTTGGTCATCCATTATGTCATTAATGTTGATCTACTTTAGCCATACCATGATTATGAACTGGAGACAACACCAACCATCATTCATCCTATAGACTTACCTAATTTTTAGCTTCCATTTGAGGATGATCGTGTGTTGGACACAAAGATACACCACACTTGCCAGTGATCTTCCAATTCCTACCTTGTACTCAAATGAGTACAAGTTCCACATTAGGATTGATGGATCTCTCATAGCCATATGGTTTGAGATTTTCCTTCCCCTTTGTATGCATTGGAGTCCAATGCTTCTATGGTAGGAAGGAATGATAGAGATTAATATATAAATATTTTATTTTCATCATATTATGTAATAGACCAACAAATAATGTTGCATTTTATTATAGGCCATCTACCTTATTAATATTTTTTAGTAGGTAGTTCATCAGATGGTATTTTTAACAAGAGTAATTAATATAATCTTATCTGATGGATCCTTCTTGATGCATTGTAATCCCTAGTTTTACCTAATATTGTAATACATTTGATCAGTTCTTCGTTATCAAATTCTTCATGTGTCTGCTTGTGAGTGATCCACATCAAATCACCTCATTCATTCTTTTTTAAATATATATTTAAATTTCCATGGACTTCCTTAAAAATACAACACAACCATTCTAAGCATTTCCTTGAATTAAGACAACTTAAACACAAATATGATACCCAACCCATAAAATTTAAGAAAAACATAAGAAATAAATAGAGTAGACAAACAAGAGAGTGACTCTAAGCTTTGACCGAAGGAAGACATCTCAAACAAAAATATGAAACCCAATCCATAAAATTTAACAATAACAATATAAGAATTAAATAGAAGAGACAAACAAGAGGAGAGAGTCAAAAACGATGCTAGTGCAGTTCATGGAGATCTTATTTTTGGTGGTATATTAGATGAGATATTTAGTTTCCTTGAAAGCAAGGGAAGAGAGAGTGGTCTAACTCTTGATAATTAGAAATTGTTGCCATACTCCCATGCATGAGTATGTAGTTCCCAAATTGATTATGATGGTCAACCCTTCTCCCTTTCTACCATTATAATAGATGTTGATATTCAAATGAAAAGGACAACACAGATGCACTTTGATACATCATCCAAAAGGATAATGTTAAAGTTGAGATAAGTAAATATTTTCACATAAGGCTCCAAAATATCTACTAAATGTCCTACAAGTTTTCAATGTCTGTCACAACATAATACATGTTGTGTCTACTACCACAAGATGCCCATATAAGATCTTGACTATGACCACATTGGTGTTAATGCCAAAAACTCCACTTCTTTGGGAAACACCAATGAAATTGAACTCATTGCATGGAGTCTCCTTGACAATGGGTTCACTATGAAAAGCAAACATATCACAAAAGGTAATAGTTCTTCCAAATTTCTTCTAGAAATAAGATAAAATAAGACCTTATTCTAATATAAATTCGATTAAAAGTGTCCAAGGAAGGAATGCAATTTAAAAAGTGATATTAACATGAATGGAATGATTTACTTGTATTATATGGTATACTATCTATATTTGTGTCCTAGAACAATTTAAATTTCACTTTAAAAATCAATACATACCAGAGGAAAAAATATGTTTACATTGACTATTATGAGAATGCATATAATAGGGTTATCCATTCATCCATAGGTCATTCACCCTTTGAAGTGTGTCTAGGTTTCCATCACTTAGCTCCATATGAGTTACCATTGTCACTTCCATCTCTTGTCAGTGTCCACATGTAGAAAGAACAAGATAAAATACAGTCCTTCATTCAACATTTGTAGTACCTCCAGTTCAAGGTTGTTCAAATTTTGCAGAAGACTCAACAATATCAAAATAAGGACATGGACTGACATCATATTCCACATCACTTCCAGGTTCATGACAGAGTTTGGTTGTACCTCGACTGCTATCGATTCCCAAATAAGGTACATACCAAGACCAAACCTATTTGCTATGGGCCTTACACTATATTGCAATAAGTGTCTGAGAATACTTTTTACCTTGATCTTCTAGCACACTTGGTCATCCATTATGTCATTAATGTTGATCTACTTTAGCCATACCATGATTCTGAACTGGAGACAACACCAACCATCATTCATCCTATAGACTTACCTAATTTTTAGCTTCCATTTGAGGATGATCGTGTGTTGGACACAAAGATACACCACACTTGCCAGTGATCTTCCAATTCCTACCTTGTACTCAAATGAGTACAAGTTCCACATTAGGATTGATGGATCTCTCATAGCCATATGGTTTGAGATTTTCCTTCCCCTTTGTATGCATTGGAGTCCAATGCTTCTATGGTAGGAAGGAATGATAGAGATTAATATATAAATATTTTATTTTCATCATATTATGTAATAGACCAACAAATAATGTTGCATTTTATTATAGGCCATCTACCTTATTAATATTTTTTAGTAGGTAGTTCATCAGATGGTATTTTTAACAAGAGTAATTAATATAATCTTATCTGATGGATCCTTCTTGATGCATTGTAATCCCTAGTTTTACCTAATATTGTAATACATTTGATCAGTTCTTCGTTATCAAATTATTCATGTGTCTGCTTGTGAGTGATCCACATCAAATCACCTCATTCATTCTTTTTTAAATATATATTTAAATTTCCATGGACTTCCTTAAAAATACAACACAACCATTCTAAGCATTTCCTTGAATTAAGACAACTTAAACACAAATATGATACCCAACCCATAAAATTTAAGAAAAACATAAGAAATAAATAGAGTAGACAAACAAGAGAGTGACTCTAAGCTTTGACCGAAGGAAGACATCTCAAACAAAAATATGAAACCCAATCCATAAAATTTAACAATAACAATATAAGAATTAAATAGAAGAGACAAACAAGAGGAGAGAGTCAAAAACGATGCTAGTGCAGTTCATGGAGATCTTATTTTTGGTGGTATATTAGATGAGATATTTAGTGTCCTTGAAAGCAAGGGAAGAGAGAGTGGTCTAACTCTTGATAATTAGCAATTGTTGCCATACTCCCATGCATGAGTATGTAGTTCCCAAATTGATTATGATGGTCAACCCTTCTCCCTTTCTACCATTATAATAGATGTTGATATTCAAATGAAAAGGACAACACAGATGCACTTTGATACATCATCCAAAAGGATAATGTTAAAGTTGAGATAAGTAAATATTTTCACATAAGGCTCCAAAATATCTACTAAATGTCCTACAAGTTTTCAATGTCTGTCACAACATAATACATGTTGTGTCTACTACCACAAGATGCCCATATAAGATCTTGACTATGACCACATTGGTGTTAATGCCAAAAACTCCACTTCTTTGGGAAACACCAATGAAATTGAACTCATTGCATGGAGTCTCCTTGACAATGGGTTCACTATGAAAAGAAAACATATCACAAAAGGTAATAGTTCTTCCAAATTTCTTCTAGAAATAAGATAAAATAAGACCTTATTCTAATATAAATTCGATTAAAAGTGTCCAAGGAAGGAATGCAATTTAAAAAGTGATATTAACATGAATGGAATGATTTACTTGTATTATATGGTATACTATCTATATTTGTGTCCTAGAACAATTTAAATTTCACTTTAAAAATCAATACATACCAGAGGAAAAAATATGTTTACATTGACTATTATGAAATTTTGTTTTCCTCGTTAAAGAGCCCTATGGTCTCACATATATATATATATATATATATACATATATTTGATACATAGAGGAATCGACAAATACATTTTTCTTTTTGAACAATTGGTCACAGGGTCAAATCGCATTACCTCTGATCATAGTGTCACATCATGGTGCTATCATTATAACCCTTATCTTGTCTCGGTAAACACAACCTGGAGTGGGAAAGACCTCTATGGCTCAGGGTTGGTACTGCCTTCATCAAACTGGCACGCACTCAATGGACTCAAGTCAGACTACTACCTTTGCTATAGATTGGACATGTTTGTGAGGTTTGAACCTAAGTCTCCTCCTGGTAAGTGTCCAAATTCTTACCAATCCACCTAATCCTCACAAACTCCCTACACTATATATTGTACAAAACAAAAATTTCATACTTTGAAAATGTTAAAATGATATGAAATTGATGAAAAAGCACAAATATGATGGGAACATAAAGGAAACAACATGAAGGGAAGTGGCAGAAAATTGAGTCTAATTGTCATCCTGTAGTGTATATTTTACAAAATAAAAATTTCATACTTTTTAGAAAGGGTTAAACTAATATAAGATGGATGAAAAAGCATAAATATTATGGGAACACAAAGGAAAAAACATGAAGGAAAGTGGTGGTAAAATGTAGATGACCACACTTTTGATTGACACGATGTATGAAATTGTTATTGTAAAATTTCATGGATGTTATTTTTAAGGGTTAGGTGGATTGGTAAGTGCAGGTGTGGTTGGGAATTTACCAAGAAGAGATCTAGGATCAAATATTGGGGGGAAGTCAACCATTTACAAAGGTATTAGTCTGCTTTGAATTACCCTTTGCAAAGGTAGTAGTATGATTCGAATTATCTGAGTGCATGCAGAATGATAATGATGGTATGAACCCCGAGTGATCAATGGTTCCCATTTCACATCGGGTCAACAAGAACGAGATGAACATCGTCGATACGAATCCTGAGTGACCGATAGTTCCCATATCATGTCGATTCAACAAGAACGAGACAAATAGGTTTTTTGGGAGCAATATCTATGGTTTGAACCCTACATTGATCTGTTACTAAAAATAGTGGTTGTAACCAACTCTTCTATGTAATAAAAAAAATTCATAGATGTTTTTTTTTTGGTAAGTTGTAGTTTTGATTCATAGGGTTTTAACTAGGTCCCAATCCCAGATATACAAAAACTTCATCAAGTTGAAGTGCATTCATGTTGCATAATCCTCTACCATGAGGGATCAGTCTAAACCATTCTAACCAATCCCGTGTAGGGGATACAATTGCCAAAATTCCCTCTTAGGGGATGTAAAAGCTGGTAATCAGGTGGTTCTTGCCCTCACAGGGGCTTCTAAAGCTAAACAAAAATAACCCATAGATAATCACTAGGGCCCTTGTACGGTCTGACACACGGAAACCCAACCGAGCAGTTAGCCAAACACAAAAATAGACATCACCAAAAATTGTATCAATAATTCCCATAAGACCTCTTAACAAAAATAGACAGACCCAAAGTAGATCAAGGGTCGACCTCCATCATGTACTATTCAGGTTGGTCAGCACACTGCTAGAGGGTGTGCTTTAGGGTGGCACTCGCGCTTTGGAAAGCGATGATGAAGCTATAGAGAAACATTTGGGTGAGACGGTTGGAGATTCTAGATGTGGACAATGGGCCTCATCCCCATTGGAGGGATCTGCAGGAGGTCTACTATGTATTTGGGACCCTGATAAGGTGGAAGGCAAAGTCATATATAGCTATAGAAGAACCTTAAACATAATGTTCTATTGTAAAGAAAATAAATTCACGTGGGTGTTGTCTAACATCTATGCCCCAAATAATACTATGGAATGATTCAACATGTGGAAGTCCTTGTCCCTCATGAAGGATGCATTTTTCCACCTCCCGTGGATGATAGCAAGGGATTTAAATTCTCCTCTCTTCCATTCTAACAAGAAATTGGGAGTATCCTCCCCATCCAAAAGCATTGTAGACTTTCAGATCTTTGTCACCAAAAATGAACTCATGGACATTCAAATTTGTGGTCACCAATTCACTTGGAACATCAAGAGAGCGGGATCTGAGCATCTTCAGGTTAAGCTGGACCAATTTTTTCTCTCCCAATAGGCCATTCCCCTATTTGGAGACACATCCCTGATCCCCCTTCCCAGGATAGGCTCTGATCACTCCCCCCTCCTTTTGGAATCAAATAAGGCTCCATCCTTATCAACCCCTTTTAGGTTTGAGAATATGTGGATCCAACATCCAAATTTGAAACAATGAATTGAATACTAGTGGCAAACCCCTATCTTTGGTTCAACTATTTTAAAAGTATACCACAAACTCACGATCATAAAAGAAAACCTGAAAACTTGGAACAGGGAAGTATTCGGGGATATTTTTGATCTCAAGGCAAAAACATTAAGTAAACTCAAAGATCTAGAGCAGCAAACTCAGCATGATCAGTGGACCCACCAGCTTAGGGAAGAAGAAAGGCAGCTACTCGCATAATATCATAACATCCTATCCAAGGAAGAGACCTTCTGGCACCAAAAATATTGAGCCCTTTGGCTCAAGGAGGGGGATGCCAATACTATATTCTTCCATGCTTCTACTCTACAAAATAGAAGCACAAAAAAAATTAGAGAACTTACCTAGAGGGATGGCTCTATCACTCAGGACATCATCAAGATTTGAGAAGAAGCCTCCACCTTCTTCAGCAACATCATGGGCTCTAAAAATACCTCCAATATTGTAGCCCAGGAAGCCCTACTAGAAAATATACCCCCCTTGGTTGCCCCTGATATGAACAAATCCCTGATCCAACCCCTCTCTGAGAAAGAAATCAAAAGTGTTTTGTTCTCCATGAAAGTTGATAAGGCTCTTGGGCCTGATGGGTTTCCCCCTAGGTTTTTTCAGACCTTCTGGGACATAGTGGGGAAGGAGGTGAGTGATGCCATCATGGAGCTTCAGGAAACCAAAACCATCCCTCGAGGAACAAATTCTACTTTCATTGCCTTGGTTCCTAAAAGCCCCCAATGCAAATCCATGAATGACTTCTGACCAATAAGCTTATGCAACATCCTTTACAAGATCCTAACCAAATCCCTTGCTCTCAAGCTTAAGAATATCGTCCAATCCATTATTGATCCATGCCAAGGAAGCTCTATAGAAGGCAGATCCATCACTGATAGCATCATATCTCTTCATGAAACCCTCCATTCATCCCAATGCAACAAGAAAGCGACCATGTTTCTGAAATTAGACATCAACAAAGCTTTTGATCGGGTGGACATGGCTTTTCTCCTCAAATTTCTAGCTCGATTCAACTTCCACACATATTGGGTTCACCTCATCAAAGGTTGCATTACCTCACCATGGTTCTCAATTTTAGTCAATGGGTTTGTTTTAGGTTATTTCCCTATCCTCAGAGGGATCGGGTAGGGAGATCCCTTGCCTCCCTTTCTTTTCATCATCTTGGTCGAATCCCTAGGCAAATATTTCAAATAAGTTGTGGCTTTAGGATGCATGGTAGGTATCAAAGCTTATTCCAACTCTCCCCCTTGTCTCACTAGTAGTTTGTTGACGATACTATTGTTGCAACATCGACCTTCGTTTTCCAAGCTAAATCCATCAAAGGGATCCTTGATACCTATGCATCTACTGTAGGGCAAGAAATAAACTATCTCAAGAGTAAGTGTTACTTCCTAAACACACCAGGCAACAGGAAGCATAAAATTACTCGTATCCTCCAATGTTGCATCGTTGCCCTCCCCACCTCCTACCTGGGACTCCCACTATTCACCATGAACCCGAAGGAATCTATGTGGGACAATGTTATTGAAAGGATCAACCGTAAGCTTGCTGCCTGGAAGGAATCCCTTCTTTCCCAAGCATCCAAAGCAACCCTCACCTTGGTAGTCCTCCAAAGCATCCTGGTCTATTTCATGTCAGTCTTCAAAGATATTGCCTCTGTTCATTCCAAAATTGAGCAAATCCAAAAAATATTTATTTGTATCGGCCCAAAAAAATTGAATAAATTCCACCTTGTCGGTTGGGACAAAGTATGCCAACCCAGGGACCAAGGGGGACTTGGTATGAGAAGATCAGCAAACATAAATATTGCCTTACTAGCAAAATAGTCTTGGAAGTTGTTCACCAACTACAAAGCAGATTGGGTCACTATTGTCCAAAGCAAATATCTGAAAAACTTACCCCTAATTGACAACAACATCCCTACCAATGGATTAGCCTTCTGGTGAGGTGTTATCCAAGTGAAACCTATTATCATGAGAGGGACATGATGGTAGCTAGGTACAGTGCATCTATATATTTTTGGGAAGACACATGGTTGAAAGATAAACCCCTCAAGGATCTGCCTGAGGTGTCTAGACTTAGACCAAGTCTCGAAAGGAGATGGGGAAGCAAAGTGGCAAACTACATGGATAGAGGCACATGGAATATTTCCCCATAAGACAACAAGCACCTCTTGTAGGCTAGCAATACTCTGTCCAAGATGCTTATAACCACCATCATCCCTACCATAGTCTCCCCAAATTACCCAATCTGGGTGGGAACTGACAGTGAGGATTTCACGGTCAAGTATGCCCACTCCATGTTAGTCAAATATTGGGTTCCCACTATTCCATTCAAGTTAGCTTGGGTTAAATGCCTTATCTCAAAAATTGGGTTCTTTTCCTGGATAACCATTCAAAACAAGGTCCTCACCATGGATAATCTTATGAAAAGAGGGATCCCTGTCCCCAATAGATGCCACCTATGTCTGTCCAATTGGGAATCCATTGACCACCTCATTTTAGAGTGTGATTTCACTAGGGATGTCTTAGATCACATGTTTACCACCTTTCAAATCCATTGGACCCACCCCACCTCCCTCCTCGACATGTTCATCCAATGGCCTGCTCCCTTCAGAATTCCCAAAGTAGCTTTCCTTTGAAAATTTTACCTCCACCATTTCATTTGATAAGTTTGGATCGAATGCAATCATATGGTCTTCTCAACCGCCTTCTACAACTCCACCTCCATAGCAATTAAAGCCATTTCATACGCCTCTAAAAACTCCCATATTATCCCATGGCATAGATCCCCCTTGAGAAAGAATGAGGCTGACATCATCAATTCCCTCAACATCCTCCTTCCCACCTTATACCCCCCCTCAACCCACCCCAGGACCAAAGCTCGTTGGATATCCCCTCCTGAGGGATGGGTAAAGTTGAACTTTAATGGTGCATCGAAAGGGAATCTCGATCTGGTCGGGGCAAGGGGAGTGATCAGGGGTCATAGAGGAAAGATGGTTATGGCTTTTGCAGAGAATCTTCATCACAAAACCAATAATATGGCCAAGGCATGGGCCTTGTGGTGAATTCTTCACCTCATCAAGGGCTCATGTGTCAAGATCCATGTTGAAAGGGAATCTTTTAATATCATTGGTTACCTAGTCTCCAACAAATTCCCTCCATGGAATATCAGATCCCTTATCCAAGAAATCAGGAAGTTGTTAAACCAGCATTGCCATCTGGAAGCCAGTCATACTTATAGGGAAGCCAATAAGCTTGCGGACATATTGGCCAACATGGGCTTAGTACAAACACCCATCATCGTATGGCAAGACTCCTTCCCATCAGATGTACTCCAAGTTGCGGTGTTGAACAATCATAATATGTACTCCAAATCCATCCATGCTAACCAATGATTTATTTTTTCAATATTTTGCAGGATCTTATTTGGGCATCCCAATGTCTGAGAGCCTTGTGATGTGTGCTCCAACATCCCTTGATGATTTACTGCTCCGTTGTAATCCATCAAAGTCATCATGCAAAGTCAAAATGTAGGTTTCCATTCATGGTGTCCCAATGCTCTCTACCAGCTCCCTCTGCCACGTTTCCAATCACATCTCCTTTCCCTTCCATGCCCCTACCCACATCTATATACCTTGCCTAAGTTATCACCTCCACCCATGCGGATATGGTCCCTAGGCTTCCCCTTAATCCTCACCATCCTCGGTGTGGCATCCCCCCGTCCACCTGTCACTCATCCACAAGGCTCAGCATGAGATGCTCGCCTCCCCCAATATATTTAATTCCCCACTTTAGCCTAGTCCATGACACTCCCCTCTGCAAGTCTATCCTGTGGTCCTCCTCCATCACCTCTCTTCCTATCCCCACCACCGCCACCATGGTCTACCTAGAACCAAACTCTCTCTAGCTGGACACCTCACGTCTGCTTACCTACAGGGCGCCCAACACACCACCCAGTTATCAAAATTTCATGGAGCTGACGACATCACGAAGGAATTTGTTTGCACATGGTTGAATGACCATATCTATGTTAAGAACCTATTCTTTAAGGTCACTCTAAAGTTTATTGGCAAGATTGAAGAGCTTTCAGTCGGTGGGCGTCTTGCCCATCATGACAAACACTCCTGGGAACCTGAATTGGAAGGTTTACCCAACTACCAAAACTTCTTGTGGGATGGCTATGCCCTGGACCGTCAATCCCTTCCTCCCCCATTCCTCACTATTGCCATTCCCCTCATTCAGTACTTAGCCTATGATGATCCCAACAAGCCTATGGCTAGCTTCCACCTTGCCCTTTTCAACCATGTTCGGGGATACAAACCCATGAACATTCCTAGGTTCCTTTATCGATCTATGCATCTCTCTGTGGTCGTTGCTCGTAAGAAAAGTGCCCCCCTACCCACCAGGGACTATTCGCTATTATTTTCTATCACATTATGGCTAATTCCCCCATTGTGGCTACTCCTTTGTAATATTCCCCCCCCTTCTCCCAAACCCCCCAAAGCCCTACTCACTCGATGTATAGTGAGCTTATGGCCAGTGATGGAGTTCCCAGCACCCCGACCTCCAAGAAAGGTGATGTTGATGCTTCCTCGTTCATTCCATCCCCTTCCCCTTCCAAACACATCCCCTCACCTCCCGCCCCCACTCCTTCCCCTTCCAAGCCAACCCCTTCCCCTTCCAAACCCATCCCGTCCCCATCCAAACCCACCCCTCCCGCCAGCAAGAAGCCTTCTTTGGGAAAACGTAAAGCTATAATTGAAGAAACAACCTTCCCTGTTTGTAGGTCGTCCAGGGCTAAGAAGCCCAAAACGAAGTCCAGTAAAAATTCTCCTCTGGAGATTGGAAAATTCATAGATGTTAATGTAATGTAATTAATATATATTCTTAAAAAAAAATTACACATGTTCTCTTAGACTCAAAAACTACTATATATTATTAAATATTTAAAAGGTATTATTTACTCTTATTAGAAGTTTGATTTTCTTTTCGAAAAATTAAAAGATTTAAGTCTTAGAACAATGAGAGTGTGAGGTCATAAGTTTGAAAACTTAAGACAAGTAAATTGGCAAACACAAATTTTAGTAATTGAGAGGCTTTACCAATCTCTATAGTTCTTTTCCTTGTGATAAGGAGAGTTTCAAGTATTTAATAATGAATTATTGAGATTGAAACCTAGATAGCAAAAAAACAAATTTTATTGTTCTCTCCTTTCGCTTATAGGAATTAACAATGATAAAATTGAAGATAAAATTAGTTAAAAAATGTAAAATCTAGAATTACTAATCCCAATATAACAAAGGAATATTGCTTCCGCATAATTCACCTAAAATTTACTTTCAATCAATCATATCCATGATTGTTTTTTGCTTTTATTATATTTTCTAATATTTTCAACAGAAAAATATCTTAATTCTATAAGATGTTGAATATAATTATATTTTTGTAAGATATAAACTAATATTTTTGGTCATCAATATTAATAGCAACATAGCTTTAACAGAACTAAAAAACAATTCAATAAAATATAAAGTTCTTCTTAGTTTCTATTTAGTAGAATATATTTTTTAGAAAAATGTGGATAAATTAATAAAATCTATTAATTAAAGAAACCAAAAGCAAGGAAGGTGTGGAAGTGGATATATAATCTGGTGATTCAGGAGAAATTTAGGTGGAAGGTGATTTTTTTTAGGGACCAGCTTAATTGTGCGGCTTTCAGAAGGATTTTTTGGCATACTATTAGACTCTCTTTTTTGTTCATCTTATAGAAGGATAAATGTAATTTGATCTTCAATAATGAAGACTTTGTTGTTGCTCTCACTGTAATTCGGGCCCATACTTTAATTATTGAGCAGTTGAAAATTTTTAAGTCTAATATCTTGAAAGATTACCTTAGAATTGACAAGGGGCTTAGAGCGGATTGCTTGCTACTTTTGCACAAGCTGATGTAAGTTTGGAAGGCTTGTTTCTTGCCTGTTGTTGATGTATCTTATTGATTATTCATTAATATGATGTATTTTTTCAATAAAAAAAATAAATAGTGGCGTGGGTGAGTGTGTGAGGGGTGGGTGTGTGGTGGTTGTCTGTTAAATTCCTTATTTATAAGCATAGATCTCCACTTTACGAGGTGTCATGGTTGGGAGGAGACTGCTCAACCCTGTACGTTGGTCGTAGGGGTTTCTCACACCAGCCAAATAAAAAAAAATCTATTAACTGAAAATATTTTTAAAATTTTCGCAAAAACTTAGGTGTGCATGATAGTATTGAAAATTATTTTCAAATGCATAGGAGATAATAATAAATTAAAAATAATAATTTTTTTTTTTTAGAAATACTGCTTACTATTTCATTAAAAGAAATTTAATACAACAATCAATAGAGTCCATGAATCAACTGGAGACATTCTAACTTTTTAATGTCAAATTTCTTTCTCAACTCACTCATGATAACTGGACTGAAGACTTGTAACTGCTCTGAGATACATTTCAAAATTTTTTCAGTAGCCTCGAGAACTGTAGTTGATATTGCACTTAAAAAATTCGATAAACACCTATCCTTCCAAAGTCCAAATAGGATTGAAACTCTAGCAACATGCCATATTCCAACTAGATGAGAGGGGCAATGATGGGATTCACCCAGAAGAGCTGCATTCCATCATATGTGATTTCCATCGAAAGGAGCAATAGTCTAATAAAAATTGTGCCATACTGCTTTTGCATGTGGACAATCCCAAAAAATATGCTTAATTGTCTCTTCTCTGTTGCATGTCATATAAATATTTGAATTAATATTTATCTTGGCCAGGTGGGATTTGCAAGGGAGCCCTTGAAACACCAAAGTCCATACAAAAACATGCAATTGAGCTGAAATCTTGAAGTGCCAGATTTTAGATAGCCTGTTTTTCTATTTTTTGTACATGCAATGAATACCCCAATGCTGGTTGAGAACAATATCTAATAGGATATGTATGAGCATTCCTTTATATATATTATAAGACTTGAAATGTGGCAAAGGGCCACCAAAACTCCATTTCCATGTGTTCCAATCAGGACCCAACCACACCATTATTCAACTTAGGGAGAAAACTATTTGGTAACATGGATTGAATCTGAGTGATTGCATATTGGTCAAAATATTTCAACATATAAGTAGATTTTAGTACAGACCATGAATGCCATGTACCTATTTCAATGTTCCACAGGTTAGCCCAGCAAATAATTCCTTTTTTAGCTAGCCATTTTGCTTGTAATATTGGACGATCTGATGCATAGACTCCATTATACTTCCACAACCAGATTGATCGATGTGGCAAGATGCAACTATTGCTATCTTCATTAATCTCCCATTGAATCATTATGGCTACCAAATGCAACCATTGCTATCTTCATTAATCTCCCATTGAATCATTCTGGGTACCACTTTCCATGCCTCCCAAATTCTTTTGATGAGAATACAACCCTTAATTTTAAATTTGGAAGGATTTCCCACTATATCCTCCAAGTGAAAGGTCCCTTTAACACCGTCAACATGAGTACAAGTTTGGATCCTATGTCTCAATAAAAGTTTCCAATTTTCATTACCTGTCAAAGACCTGATCACCCATTTAGCAGCCAAAAATTTACCTTGCGATTGAATATCCACAAGACCCAACCCTCCATCAGCTTTTGGAATAGTGCAATATTTCCAAGCTATTAAAGGTAGTTTTTTGGAGCCATCAAAATTAGACCATAAGAATGCGTGAATGGTCTGTTCTAACTTCATCTACTGAGAAGTATTAGGTAACCAACATGAGGAATAATAAATGTGATATGCTTGCAAAATATTTTTTATCACAACCAATTTACTAGCAAAGGATAACAACTTATTAGGCCATACCTGAAGCTTTTTTTGAAAATTTTCCATACACCAGTTCCACATATCAATCAAGGAGACACGTTTCCCAAAGGGTATACCAAGATATCTAACAATCTCACCCTTTGCAACCTATTTCCAGGTAGGAGAAAATCCATCTGGTAAGGAATCTTCTCCTATGAGCCAAAATTCAGATTTTCAATCACTTATCTTGGCTCCAGAGGCTGCACAAAACTACTCAAGAGCCTTAAGAGTGTTCTGTAAATATTGCTGGTCTAACTGAATAGGGATAAAAGAATCATCAACAAAATGGTTATTAATGACTTCTCCATGTGGGATAGAGATTCCTTTGATAAAACCTACCTTCATATTAGATTCCAACAAATAGCCCAAGGTGTCAGTTGTAAGCACAAAAATATAGGGTGCTAAAGGATAGCCTTGTCTAATTGATTTGAATAGCTTGATCGATTCTGAGAGCTGTCCATTTGCTGTCCACTCACCATAACTTTAGCTGATGCATTTGAGAATAAAATTTGTGTTCTTTTTGTTGCTTCTAGACTAAATCCCAACCACTCCATCATATTTATAATAAAACTCCAATCCACCCTATCGTAGTCTTTCTCGAAGTCTAGCTTCAAAAACAAGGCTTTTTGGTTTGTTTCTTGAGCCCATTCCATTGTCTCCCAAACTGTAAGAACAGTGTCTAGTATAAATCTACCTTTAAGGAAACTTGTTTGTTCTTGTCTGACTATTATCGCTGCTATATGTTTCATTCTCAAGGCTTGGGCTTTGGCTAAAATTTTATAAGAAACATTAAGAAGAGTTATAGGCCTCCAACCACTAATTGTGTCTTTCTTGATGTTCTTGGGAATAAATTTGATTAAGCCTTGGTTCAAACTCTGAGATAATTTTTTGGTGGTAAGGATTTCTTTGATCATTCTTGTATAATCATTGCTAATACAATACCACATTTTATAAAATAATAACTTTTATATAACAAAAGTATTTAATAACTAAGACAAAATCGTAAAACAAAAGTATTTTATAAAAAAATCCTCTATGATTAGATACACCATGATGAAGAGTGCCTCCAATCAATCAATTAATTTTGACAAATTATCATTGTTTAAGCTAATGTTTACGTGGAAGAAATATATATATTTTTATCTTCTACTAATGGAATGCTTAGTTAAGATGATAAGCATAAATCCCCTCTCACTTGTCATCGGTCAATGTTTACCTCATGTCTTTCCCTTTTAAAGCTTGAGCTAGGATTTATGTTTTTTTACATGGCTTCTTAACCCTTATGGCAAATACCATAGCTTATTATATTATAAGGATAACAAAGCTCAATAATTATTTAAAAGTAGGAATGAGGAAACATAAAGTTTGAGCTAGGATTTATGTCTTTTTGATGTGGGTTCTTAATCCTTCTACCAAATACCATAGTTTATTATCTTGTAAGGCTAACAAAGCTTAATAATTATTTAAACACAAAATTAAAAAAATGATAAAGAAGACATCATTAAGACCTCTTTGTTTGGATTTCATATATCCATATATATCAATTTCTCTTCAATAACAAAAATAAACTTCACTACCATTTTTTTTTTTTGGTAATTATTATAATAAATTAACAGTGTGTTTTTATAGAGGATCCCAAAACCTTATGTACAAAATTAGCCAACTTTCTAATGATGCATCATACCTCTTGGCTGTAACAATAAACCTAAATAAAAATAAAACCATCCTAATGTTGCAGACTTGAAAACAGAAAAAAGGGCTTTTAGGCCTGGAGACCCAACAACAAGAAAACAGGACAGACCCGAGAGAAACCCAAAAAGAGGCCAAAAACAAGGAGAAAGACACCGTGGACTGCTAATCACGATCCTCTTGTCCTCTCGAATTTGGGCGCTTATGGTTCTACTTCAGGATAGAAATCATGGAGTTGACAGAAGTAAGAATGGAAGCAACCAAGTCCAGGAGAGAATTACCGCGACTCTCCTTGTCGCTCTCCGTGTCTGACGGGATGTGCTGTGAACGGACATCCTTCTCCACCTTTTTGACTTTTCGTAGGCACTGTGAATATCTGCCAGGAATGAATAGTAGCTTCTTTGCCACGCCACCCCAAAACACGTAGGAATGGGCCTTCCAAAAATTGCGCAAGGAAAATATCAAGAAGGGATGTCTGCCCTGGCCAACCTTTCCACCTCGGATGGAAAGCGAGACCGCCACACAACTGAGCATGTGGTTGTGATCCCTTTATTGGCCATGTGGTCAGCCACATGATTTCCTTCTCTAAAAATATGATTTGCTTCCCATCTACAGCGATAGGAGAGAAGAGATCTAGCCTCGAGGATGATGTTGTAGACTTTCCAAAATGGATTTTTGGTACCAAGAAGGTAATTCACGATGTTGAGTCAGTCACCCTCAATGATAAGATGCCGGGGATCCTTAGAGAGAATCTGAATACCATTCAGAGTGCCTCGGGCTTCAGCATAGTGATTCGTCTGGGAGCCCAAATCTTCACAATAGGCCATCACAATATTCCCATCATGATCACGGACAACCCCACCAGCGCCGGCGGCCCGGGGATTCCCCTTAGCCGCTCCATCAAAGTTTAATTTAATCCACCCCACGAGGGGTTTGGTCCACACAACATTCCTTCGACGGGGCCCTTTAACAACCTCCAAAAACGGCCAGAGATTCATCATTTTGAGAATAGCTTCTTCGCTCGAAAGATGGGGACGGGGACTGGGAACCGTAATAGAATTCTCAATGGCATAAGATATCGCACTTTGAGCGACAGAAGGGGGCCCTCTAGGAGCTCTACCAAAGATTCTATCATTCCTCTCTAACCAAATTTGCCAAATTAAATGGTGGAATGAGGCCTCGAGGAGGAAGCAGAGCTTGGGATTCTTGAAAGGATTAGGCCATTGGTGAAAAACATCTCTAAGGGATCAAGGAGAGCACCAAAGGATCTGGAAGGAGGATAGGAAAATGCTCAGAATAGAGTGGGAAAATGGGCAATGCAATAATAAATGATCCCTCGTCTCACAATCTTCTAAACACAAGTAACACCTGTTGGGGAAGGCAAAACCTCTCTTGTGAAGGTTGTCAATAGTTAAGGCTTTATTATGTAAAGCAATCCACGTGAAGAAGTTGATTTTAGGAACAACTCCTTTCCTCCAAACAGTATTCCACCTATAGTTCAGAGCAGTCTTGGTGGTGAGAAGCTCATAAGCTGATTTAACAGAGAAACACCCATCCTCTGTACTGATGAGTGTCGTTGTTCATTCATCATTTAATCATTATGTGTGTCAATCCAGGGCGGTGTCCAAGGCTATATACGAAAGAAGGCTCCAACAGGTTAAAGATTAGTTCATTCAGAAAATAGGCTTTATTGATGGATCAGTTAATGTTTTTGGGGGTTTTGTGTGTTCTCTAACTCCTAGTATTGAAAATCAAATTGTAGAAGATAAAACTAAATTAAAATTGCAAGAAATGAAAATTACAGAATCTGAAATAGCAGAAAATGAAATGTTGCTAAATTGAAATTGACAGAAAAGTAAATTGCAGAATTGAAAACACACACAATTGCAGAAGAATAAACTAACTACAATTCTCTGAGCATGTTCTAAATCTAGAAAATCAAATTAACATCTATTGCAAAACTGGAAATGTCACAAATCTGGAAATTGCAGTAAAATGACAGAAAACTAGAAATTGCTGCAAATCTAGAAAATGACAGAAAACTTGAAATTGCTGCAAATCTGGAACAAAAATATTGAAATTGCATGGAAATATGGAAAAATGCTGTCAAGACTGAAATCTGAATTTAAAGCTGCTAAAGAAATGAAAATGCAGAATTCTGCTAACTCTTGCAGATAAGGAATTAGCAATGTATTCTGTCAGAAGTTGCCTTCCTCTGGTCCTGCAAGTGGCCCTTGCTTCCAGAACCAGATGAAGGTGAAAAGTTATGCTAAGAAAACCTAAATGCTAACCATCAACTCAACATGCCAATTGATAATTGGAAAATTGCACCTTTTTATTCAATCTGGAAATGCATTACAGTAATGCAGGAAAAACCTGTAGATTATTGTTCTGCTACAAAAATAATTGCACTCTCTATTTCTCTATTTCTCCTATATGCCTATATGCCTATATCCTATATGCTCAACCGTCTCGGGAGCTTACTTATTTATAATATAATGCTAATATGCTTGGTTACTGATTTGCAGGGATTTACAATTGTTTGCACAACTATTTCCTAGAATGCATGAGTTTGCTTTGTCAAAACTTTATCCAGTCAACCTTATTGAGCTGCATTTGTTGAGGAAATCAGTTAAGATGAGTTGGGACAACTTCCTGGTCAACTGCAAATTATTTCCTCCACTGATTTGTCGCTTTTGACCACTTTCTGTTGTTCCTGCGCTATTCCTTGTTCCTGCGCGAATAAAGGGGTGACAATTCATTGCTTATCCTCCAAAGCATAGGGAGGAAGTTGTTGACCATTTGGATTGTTTTACCTTATCTTGTACACCCTTTCATTGGTGGCATGTTGGAGTGACTGATTCCAAGCCTGTATATGTACAGGGTGGAATTTGCATGACTGTGTCCTTTTACCAAATTTCCTGCATTTTAGCCTTTTGACTTGTTGCTTCCATTTGCATCACGTGGAAGTGCTGTCAGGTGGAGAAAGAGTCATGCCTATTCTCCCTCAACTATTTCCAAGCATTTACCTCTTCTTTATTTGACAAATTCCATGCCTTCCTTCAAAGTGACAGGTGGCTGGAATTTGTATGGACCGTGACCTGCTGTTTCCAGCTGCCAAAACATGCCCAGATGCCTTTTTGGAGTGATCATAACTTGTTCATCGTAACTCCATTTTTTACCAAATTATGTCCACATGTTCTTGGTTATATGAACAACATTGGGTTAAATTTTCAACTCTTAATTCCTCATAAATTACTCCCTGCATCGCTGTCAAGTTGGCCTTTAACACAGATTTTTACCAGCATTTCCAGCTGTCAAAAAGTGTGAAACTACCATTTTGCAGGCCCCATAACTTCCAGGTTACTTATCCATATGCCTTCAAATTTTGGCTATGTTTTCTCTATATTATGAAGTACCATTGGTATGAATTTGGTACCTTAACTCACTCTGGATCATTCCCAGTAGATCCGCCAATGTTCCCTTTAACGCAGATTTGCACCTGTTAACAGCTCCAGAAAAGACTAAGGCATGAACAATGAGCGCAGGAACGATGTAACCTTCATAACTTTTTATCTATAGCTCGGATTGACTTGCTTCAAAAAGCAAAGTTGTAGTTCTTGATGAGAGGAATCTATTCATGCCATCAGAATGTAATTGCAATACATATTTTATTTACTACCTAATCAATTGAAACAGTGCATAAAATGTTGAAAATAGTCAAAACAGAGGTATAATGTTCCAAACATAAAATCATGCAAACATGTAACAAATAACATATTCTAATCACTATTTGGCACTTTAACTTTGTCATATTTAATATTATGGCAGTTTTTATATGTCAACAATAGTGTAATAATGAGGCATTTCTAGGCCTCATCATTCCCCCCAGCTTGAACTGATGCATGCCCTCATGCATCCTAGTAGGCCCTAGTAAGATGAACAACATACTTTTGCCACCTACTACCCGAGAAAGTTCTTCTTACTGCACTACACCAAGCATTGTAGTTCCTGCAATTTTTTTTTTCTTTTTTCTTTTCTTCCTTTGTACTTGTGGTAGAACTTTAAGAAACTTAATTCTTTGTTGCTTAGAGATGTGTAAAAACATTAAATGGCTTCCATAACATCAAAAATTCTTTTTCCATGCTATTTTTTTTTTGTCTATTGTTGTTTTATTGCAGTAGTAGTAAAACAGAATTTTCAGGTGCATTTCGTCCTTCTCAGATTTATGATGTATTGGTGGGACATTTTATTCTGAAATCTGCCCTACTAATAAAGATAAAATGGTTGTCATATTTGTCCCAAAATCAGGTTTTTCACAATTTTGAATTTCCCATGCAACTAAGGGCGGAAGGGGGTGTTTCTTGACATTTTGAACAACATGTTCCATTTTTTTTAACTTGCCAATATTGTATGAACAGTTTATGCCAAATATTGATTATCATATACTAAATGCTAAATGCTTACCATGACTAAATGCAAGAAACACATACCTTACTGTCCTGAAAATTTATCATCCACCTTACAAGCTGCTTTTGATGATGATTTTTTTCTGAAATAAGAACAACATAGGTGCAGTAGGTGAGATTTGTACAATGGTAGAACAATGATGGGTGGATCAACAAGGCAATGCATGCCGGAAAACCGGTTTTCATGCAAGCCAACTCAGCAGCACCTCCGAGAAGGTTTTCACTACCGAATTATTCATTTTTTTCTTCTTTTTTTTCATTCATTTTTTTTTCATTTCATTTTTTTTTATCAGAAGAGGCTGCCATTTCTGGTTTTCAACCAACTTCATTTTTTTTTTTCAACTTTTTTTTTTTTCAAGGCTAAAAAAAATGTGATCATTTGGAAACCTTGTTAGAAGAGGAATCCTCTTCTATCATATGCAAATGTGACTGTGTGAAATATTGAGCAAATTCCTTCTTTGTGAGTGGTTTATGGTACAACTGTAAAAGATGTCCATTCACCACTAATGTCCTTCTTGAATCATCAACTGAAGAAAGTTGAACAACTCCATTCTCAAACTCTTCTGGTTCATCCTTGTTGCTCTTAATGTGATCATCATGCCACATTTTCCATTTTTGTTGAATGAACTCTATTTGGTGAAGTGCTTCCAACCAAAGTTCATTAACTGCATTCAACTGTGAAATCTATTTTTTCTGTACCTGCAACAACTCAATGCCAACTGCTAAAGATGCATAAAGTGTTAGTAGAGCATTAGGATGTTGGATCAATACATCAAACAAATTTACTTCCTGGTTTTTAGTCAACCAACTATTGTTGTTCAAAGGTTGTTTTGGCTGCATTTCAGTTTGTTTTGTACCAAGATGTTTTGAATTGGTTCTTGGAGAATGATGCATTAATGAATTAAGAGAACAATGATATGGTGGAAAAGAATGGAAAATCTGTGTATGTTTACCAAAAACAATTCTTAAAAGAATTAACTTTGATAAATGGAAAGGAAAAGATGAGAAAAAATGATGACATCCATGTGACAAGTGAAGAAAATTGTTTTGTATTGGAATGGATGACAAATTTTTAGAATTTTGTTTTTCATCATTCCATAATAATTGTTGAACAGTGATTGGTTCATCTTTAAAATCTGAATTCTGAACATTTTCATCAAAAATAGATTGTTTGGATGAATCCATCTCTTCTACATTATCCTTTACAATGATGGAGGCCAAAATTGAAATGTCCGTTTCATTTTCCTTATATGTTTCATGAAACCATGGGCATCCTAGACAATCATACTTAGGTGGACTAAGGTTTCCTGCAAGCAAGTTTACTCTTTTACCACCGACTTGTATGTTTTTAGGATATATTTTCTTCTTTTTTCTTGGTTTGTTAAAACATATTTCTTGAACAATTGTATTAATGATTGGCACATCTTTAATAGCTTGAAGTAAAGGGACTATAACATTTAAATGTTTTAATTCCCTTATCAAATCTGATTTCAAAGATGTTAGTTTTGATATTTCAAACTGTTCAAGATATGATTCTTTTTGTGGGAGATTTTCTTTTTCTTCTTCTTGTTTCAGTGCAGATTTGTTTTTATGTGCATTCATTTTAGCTCCTATTTCTACACTGGTAAGTGGAATATGTTCAAGAAGTGGTTTTCCTAAACACAACTGATTTTTATGACAGTCACCAGCATTTATTATGGCTGTATTTTCTGATTTAGCCATAGAGACAGGGGTTACCTGTTTAACATTGTTTGGACTGACCACAGGTTGAGCTGAAAATAGAGGTTGTTTTTCATTTTGTTGTTGTTGTCCATGAGAGAAACTATGGGTATGAGTGGGCAATAAATTTGATTTCTGTGTTTGATAATGTTGCTGCCCTTTGTGCAATTTTTGTTGTTGTCCCCATTGATATCCTTGCAGTTTTGGCTGCAACCATGGTGGATGTGGTTGATTCCATTGTTGTTTCATCCATCCATGTTGAGACCACTCTTGGGAATATGCCCATGGTGGTTGACTCCAACATTGTTGAAGTGGACCTGAAGCATACCATGGCATATACCAAGGATTATTTCCCCAATGTATAGGAAATTGAGAAGCATTCTGATATGGAAACTTAAGAAAATTATCTCCTTGTCCTTGTCCTACAAAATTGAGTTTTTTCATAGGTTGAGGTTGTTTTTCAAAGACACTTTTGAGTTCTGGCAATAAACTACATTGATTTGTGGAATGTCCTTTTTGACAAATGCTACATGTAGCTGGTATAAATGTTTTGTTCAAAGGACAATCATGAACAGAGTGTTGTTGCTCACATCTTGAACAATAGATAACTGAAGGTTCAGTAGATTTACTCTTTTTATCTACTATTTTATCAAGATGTACAACAATATCAGCTTTAGCAAACTCTTTCATGCATTCTTTCAAATCATGTTTATCATTACCAATTCTATGTTTTCTATGCCTTGAATGAGAATAATTTTTGCAAAGTTTAATGATTTCTTGGATTTCAAGTGCATTTGCATCGCCTCTTCCTAAAATATCCAATGCATCCCGAAATTCATCTTGTAGTCCCCTTAAGAATATAATTTTGCACATTTCAGGTTCAACACTACCACATCTCTTATGAACAAAAGAAAATCTGTCTACATAATCTTCTAAGATTTCATTTTCCTTTTGTTTCATTTCAAGCAATTCATTGTTTTGATTCTTGACTTGACAATATTCTTGGTATCTCTCCAAAAATATATTTTCCATCTCATTCCAGGTTCTAATTGAATCAGGTGCTAAGGTGATAAACCATCGTAGAGCTGACTCTTTAAGAGTGGAAGGAAACAATTTGAGCTTTTGATTGTCGTTAGTGTAATCATGAGCTTGACACACAATTTTAAACTCAAACAAAAACAAATCAGGGTCTTCAGATGTAACTCCCTTAAAATTCGGTAACATAGAAGGTGAAATGACCTTCATGGGAGCATTTTGATTAGGATCTAATTGGATGGGATTTTGAAAAGTTTTGGCAGGTGTACTAGTTGCACTAGGTTGGAGCACATTACTGGCTCTCCCTAGATTCTCTTGTGAGCCTACCCTTATAGGTTCCCAATCACAATTAGATATCCTGTTAAACTGTCCTGATTGTATGGATTTGTCAAGAAAAAAAGGTGTTGAACTATTGATTGTTCCTCCTTGTGATGATTTCTCAAAGGATCCTACAGTTCTGGACATAGATGATTGTAATTCTTTGAAAGTTCCAACAGTTTTGGGAATCATAAATTTGGACAACTTTGACATACTTTCAACCTCTTGTGAAATTTTTCTTCCTGTGGTAGGCAAAGGATTTTTCATACTTTGACATCGTGCTTTCACATCCTTTAACCTATTCATACTTGCTTGTTCTCTAAATGAACTGAAATGGAATTTACCAACAACTATTAATTATGCCAGTTATTACATTCAGATTTCACTCTGAAGTTCACAACTTAGCACACTAACAATTATTGGACTGCTTTCCTCTTCTAACAACACCTATCCCCGACAACGATGCCAAAAATGATGAGTGTCATTGTTCATTCATCATTTAATCATTATATGTGTCAATCCAGGGCGGTGTCCAAGGCTATATACGAAAGAAGGCTCCAACAGGTTAAAGATTAGTTCATTCAGAAAATAGGCTTTATTGATGGATCAGTTAGTGTTTGGGGGTTTTGTGTGACCTCTAACTCCTAGAATTGGAAATCAAATTACATAAGATAAAAACTGAATTAAAATTGCAGGAAATGGAAACTGCAGAATTTGAAATAGCAGAAAATGAAATGTTGCTAAATTGAAATTGACAGAAAGGTAAATTGTAGAATTGAAAACACACACAATTGCATGAAAATCAACTAACTACAATTTCGAGCATGTTCTAAATCTAGAAAATCAAATTAACATCTATTGCAAAACTAGAAATGTCACAAATCTAGAAATTGAAAAATGACAAAATCTGAAATTGTAATTGAAAATGACAAAACTTGAAGTTGTAAATAAAAAAATATTGAAATTGCATGGAATTATGGAAAATGTTGTCAAAGGCTGAAAGCTGAATTGAAAACTGCTAAAGAAATGGAAACTGGCAGAATTCGCTAACTTACAAGGAATTAGCAATGTATTTGTCAAAGTGCCTTCCTCGGTCCTGCAAGTGGCCCTTGCTTCCGAACTAGATGAAGGTGAAGAGTTATGCTAAGAAAACCTAAATACTAATAATCAACTCAACATGTTAATTGATAATTGAAAAATTGCACCTTTTTATTCAATCTGAAAATGCATTACGATAATGCAGAAAAACCTCAGATTACTTTCTGCTACAAAAAAACTGCACTCTCTATTTCTCTATTCTCCTATATGCCTATATGCCTATATCACTATATGCTCGACCATATGGGAGCTTTATTATTTATAATATAATGTTGATATACTTGGTTACTGATTTGTAGGGATTTACAATTGTTTGCACAACTATTTCCTAGAATGCATGAACTTGCTTTGTCAAAACTTTATCCATTCAACCTTATTGAGCTGCATTTGTTGAGGAAATCAGTTAAGATGAGTTGGGACAACTTCCTGGTCAATTGCCAATAATTTCCTCCACTGATTTGTCACTTTTTGACCACTTTCGTTGTTCCTGCGCTATTCCCTATTCTTGCTTATGACTCCAAAGCATAGGAGGAAGTTGTTGACCATTTGGATTGTTTTCCCTTATCTTGTACACCTTTGGTGGTTGGGTGATTAAAAATCTATGTCTTTTACCAATTTCTTGCATTTTAGCCTTTTGACTTGTTGCTTCCATTTGCATCACGTGGAAGTGTTGTCAGGTGGAGAAAGAGTCATGCCTATTCTCCCTCAACTATTTCCAAGCATTTACCTCTTCTTTATTTGACAAATTCCATGCCTTCCTTCAAAGTGACAGGTGGCTGGAATTTGTATGGATTGTGACTCGCTGTTTCCAGCTGCCAAAACATGCCCAGATGCCTTTTTGGAGTGATCATAACTTGTTCATCGTAACTCCATTTTTTACCAAATTATGTCCACATGTTCTTGGTTATATGAACAACATTGGGTTAAATTTTCAACTCTTAATTCCTCATAAATTACTCCCTGCATCGCTGTCAAGTTGGCCTTTAACACAGATTTTTACCAACATTTCCAGCTGTCAAAAAGTGTGAAACTTCCATTTTGCAGGCCCCATAACTTCCAGGTTACTTATCCATATGCCTTCAAATTTTGGCTATGTTTTCTCTATATTATGAAGTACCATTGGTATGAATTTGGTACCTTAACTCACTCTGGATCATTCCCAGTAGATCCGCCAATGTTCCCTTTAACGCAGATTTGCACCTGTTAATAGTTCTAGAAAAAGACTAAGGCATGAACAATGAGCGGAATGAACAATGAGATGAACGATGTAACCTTCATAAATTTTTATTTATAGCTCGGATTGACTTGCTTCAAAAAGCAAAGTTGTAGTTCTTGATGAGAGGAATCTATTCATGCCATCAGAATGTAATTGCAATACATATTTTATTTACTACCTAATCAACTGAAACAGTACATAAAATGTTGAAAATAGTCAAAACAGAGGTATAATGTTCCAAACATAAAATCATGCAAACATGTAACAAATAACATATTCTAATCACTATTTGGCACTTTAACTTTGTCATATTTAATATTATGGCAGTTTTTATATGTCAACAATAGTGTAATAATGAGGCATTTCTAGGCCTCATCATTCCCCCCAGCTTGAACCGATGCATGCCCTCATGCATCCTAGTAGGCCCTAGTAAGATGAACAACATACTTTTGCCACCTACTACCCGAGAAAGTTCTTCTTACTGCACTACACCAAGCATTGTAGTTCCTGCAATTTTTTTTTTTTTTTTTTCTTTTTCTTTTCTTCCTTTGTACTTGTGGTAGAACTTTAAGAAACTTATGGAACATTTCAAAATTTGTTTGTTTTTGAAGCTTGCTTTGGAATGAGAATGTATTAAGATTGTAAATAATGCTTCCATAACATCAAAAATTCTTTTTCCATGCTATTTTTTTTTGTCTGTTGTTGTTTTATTGCAGTAGTAGTAAAACAGAATTTTCAGGTGCATTTCGTCCTTCTCAGATTTATGAGGTATTGGTGGGACATTTTATTCTGAAATCTGCCCTACTAATAAAGATAAAATGGTTGTCATATCTGTCCCAAAATCAGGTTTTTCACAATTTTGAATTTCCCATGCAACTAAGGGCAGAAGGGGGTGTTTCTTGACATTTTGAACAACATGTTCCATTTTTTTTAACTTGCCAATATTGTATGAACAGTTTATGCCAAATATTGATTATCATATACTAAATGCTAAATGCTTACCATGACTAAATGCAAGAAACACATACCTTACTAGTCCTGAAAATTTATCATCCACCTTACAAGTCGCTTCGATGATGATTTTTTTCTGAAATAAGAACAACATAGGTGCAGGAGGTGAGATTTGTACAATGGTAGAACAATGATGGGTGGATCAACAAGGCAATGCATGCCGAAAAACCGGTTTTCATGCAAGCCAACTCAGCAGCGCCTCCGAGAAGGTTTTCACTACTGAATTATTCATTTTTTTCTTTTTTTTTCTTCATTTTTTTTTCATTTCATTTTTTTTATCAGAAGAGGCTGCCATTTCTGGTTTTCAACCAACTTCTATTTTTTTTTTCAACTTTTTTTTTTTTTTTCAAGGCTAAAAAAAATATGATCATTTGGAAACCTTGTCAGAAGAGGAATCCTCTTCTATCATATGCAAATGTGACTGTGTGAAAGATTGAGCAAATTCCTTCTTTGTGAGTGGTTTATGGTACAACTGTAAAAGATGTCCATTCACCACTAATGTCCTTCTTGAATCATCAACTGAAGAAAGTTGAACAACTCCATTCTCAAACTCTTCTGGTTCATCCTTGTTGCTCTTAATGTGATCATCATGCCACATTTTCCATTTTTGTTGAATGAACTCTATTTGGTGAAGTGCTTCCAACCAAAGTTCATTAACTGCATTCAACTACGAAATCTATTTTTTTTGTACCTGCAACAACTCAATGCCAACTGCTAAAGATGCATAAAGTGTTAGTAGAGCATTAGGATGTTGGATCAATACATCAAACAAATTTACTTCCTGGTTTTTAGTCAACCAACTATTGTTGTTCAAAGGTTGTTTTGGTTGCATTTCAGTTTGTTTTGTACCAAGATGTTTTGAATTGGTTCTTGGAGAATGATGCATTAATGAATTAAGAGAACAATGATATGGTGGAAAAGAATGGAAAATCTGTGTATGTTTACCAAAAACAATTCTTAAAAGAATTAACTTTGATAAATGGAAAGGAAAAGATGAGAAAAAATGATGACATCCATGTGACAAGTGAAGAAAATTGTTTTGTATTGGAATGGATGACAAATTTTTAGAATTTTGTTTTTCATCATTCCATAATAATTGTTGAACAAGTGATTGGTTCATCTTTAAAATCTGCATTCTGAACATTTTCATCAAAAACAGACTGTTTGGATGAATCCATCTCTTCTACATTATCCTTTACAATGATGGAGGCCAAAATTGAAATGTCCGTTTCATTTTCCTTATATGTTTCATGAAACCATGGGCATCCTAGACAATCATACTTAGGTGGACTAAGGTTTCCTGCAAGCAAGTTTACTCTTTTACCACCGACTTGTATGTTTTTAGGATATATTTTCTTCTTTTTTCTTGGTTTGTTAAAACATATTTCTTGAACAATTGTATTAATGATTGGCACATCTTTAATAGCTTGAAGTAAAGGGACTATAACATTTAAATGTTTTAATTCCCTTATCAAATCTGATTTCAAAGATGTTAGTTTTGATATTTCAAACTGTTCAAGATATGATTCTTTTTGTGGGAGATTTTCTTTTTCTTCTTCTTGTTTCAAGTGCAGATTTGTTTTTATGTGCATTCATTTTAGCTCCTATTTCTACACTGGTAAGTGGAATATGTTCAAGAAGTGGTTTTCCTAAACACAACTGATTTTTATGATAGTCACCAGCATTTATTATGGCTGTATTTTCTGATTTAGCCATAGAGACGGGGGTTACCTGTTTAACATTGTTTGGACTCGACCACAGAGTTGAGCTGAAAATAGAGGTTGTTTTTCATTTTGTTGTTGTTGTCCATGAGAGAAACTATGGGTATGAGTGGGCAATAAATTTGATTTCTGTGTTTGATAATGTTGCTGCCCTTTGTGCAATTTTTGTTGTTGTCCCCATTGATATCCTTGCAGTTTTGGTCTGCAACCATGGTGGATGTGGTTGATTCCATTGTTGTTTCATCCATCCATGTTGAGACCACTCTTGGGAATATGCCCATGGTGGTTGACTCCAACATTGTTGAAGTGGACCTGAAGCATACCATGGCATATACCAAGGATTATTTCCCCAATGTATAGGAAATTGAGAAGCATTCTGATATGGAAACTTAAGAAAATTATCTCCTTGTCCTTGTCCTACAAAATTGAGTTTTTTCATAGGTTGAGGTTGTTTTTCAAAGACACTTTTGAGTTCTGGCAATAAACTACATTGATTTGTGGAATGTCCTTTTTGACAAATGCTACATGTAGCTGGTATAAATGTTTTGTTCAAAGGACAGTCATGAACAGAGTGTTGTTGCTCACATCTTGAACAATAGATAACTGAAGGTTCAGTAGATTTACTCTTTTTATCTACTAGTTTTATCAAGATGTACAACAATATCAGCTTTAGCAAACTCTTTCATGCATTCTTTCAAATCATGTTTATCATTACCAATTCTATGTTTTCTATGCCTTGAATGAGAATAATTTTTGCAAAGTTTAATGATTTCTTGGATTTCAAGTGCATTTGCATCGCCTCTTCCTAAAATATCCAATGCATCCCGAAATTCATCTTGTAGTCCCCTTAAGAATATAATTTTGCACATTTCAGGTTCAACACTACCACATCTCTTATGAACAAAAGAAAATTTGTCTACATAATCTTCTAAGATTTCATTTTCCTTTTGTTTCATTTCAAGCAATTCATTGTTTTGATTCTTGACTTGACAATATTCTTGGTATCTCTCCAAAAATATATTTTCCATCTCATTCCAGGTTCTAATTGAATCAGGTTCTAAGGTGATAAACCATCGTAGAGCCGACTCTTTAAGAGTGGAAGGAAACAATTTGAGCTTTTGATTGTCGTTAGTGTAATCATGAGCTTGACACACAATTTTAAACTCAAACAAAAACAAATCAGGGTCTTCAGATGTAACTCCCTTAAAAGTCGGTAACATAGAAGGTGAAATGACCTTCATGGGAGCATTTTGATTAGGATCTAATTGGATGGGATTTTGAAAAGTTTTGGCAGGTGTACTAGTTGCACTAGGTTGGAGCACATTACTGGCTCTCCCTAGATTCTCTTGTGAGCCTACCCTTATAGGTTCCCAATCACAATTAGATATCCTGTTAAACTGTCCTGATTGTATGGATTTGTCAAGAAAAAAAGGTGTTGAACTATTGATTGTTCCTCCTTGTGATGATTTCTCAAAGGATCCTACAGTTCTGGACATAGATGATTGTAATTCTTTGAAAGTTCCAACAATTTTGGGAATCATAAATTTGGACAACTTTGACATACTTTCAACCTCTTGTGAAATTTTTCTTCCTGTGGTAGGCAAAGGATTTTTCATACTTTGACATCGTGCTTTCACATCCTTTAACCTATTCATACTTGCTTGTTCTCTAAATGAACTGAAATGGAATTTACCAACAACTATTAATTATGCCAGTTATTACATTCAGATTTCACTCTGAAGTTCACAACTTAGCACACTAACAATTATTGGACTGCTTTCCTCTTCTAACAACACCTATCCTCGACAATGATGCCAAAAATGATGAGTGTCGTTGTTCATTCATCATTTAATCATTATGTGTGTCAATCCAGGGTGGTGTCCAAGGCTATATACGAAAGAAGGCTCCAAAAGGTTAAAGATTAGTTCATTCAAAAAATAGGCTTTATTGATGGATCAGTTAGTATTTGGGGGTTTGGTGTGACCTCTAACTCCTAGAATTGGAAATCAAATTGCTGAAGATAAAACTGAATTAAAACTTGCAGGAAATGAAAATTGCAGAATCTGAAATAACAGAAAATTAAATGTTGCTAAATTGAAATTGTTAGAAAGGCAAATTACAGAATTGAAATCACACACAGTTGCAGAAAAATAAACTAACTATATTTCTCTCGAGCATGTTCTAAATCTAGAAAATCAAATTAACATCTATTGCAAAACTAGAGAATATCACAAATCTAGAAATTGCAGTGAAATGACAGAAAACTGGAAATTGCTGCAAATCTGGAAAATGACAGAAAACTTGAAGTTGCTGCAAATCTGAACAAAAATGTTGAAATTGCATGGAATGATGGAAAAATGCTGTCAAGATCTGAAATCTGAATTTAAAGCTGCTAAAGAAATGAAAATCGGCGAGACTCTGCTAACTTACTGCAGACAAGGAATTAGCAATGTATTCTGTCAGAAGATGCCTTCCTCTGGTCCTACAAGTGGCCCTTGCTTCTAGAACCAGATGAAGGTGAAGAGTTATGCTAAGAAAACCTAAATACTAATAATCAACTCAACATGCCTATTGTGTGAGAGGTGAGCTATTTGATGCAAAGGTAAAATATGCATTAACCATTAACTTGAAATTAGGTTACAAATGATTTAAATAAACACAAAATAACCATACTAGAGAAAAGATGGGAATAGGAGAAGTTAAGGGAAGGGAGAAGAAATTAAATTAAAACTCTCTTGCCGCCCAAAGATGATATCGTCCAACTGCCATCCAGGTAAGGTAAAAGATAAGTAAACTTACCCAAGGTAAAATACTCTTTTTAACCTTTTACCAATGGTAATTTTCCAACATTCTCCCCCTTAAAGTTGAGAGGACTGACTATACAGTCTCTCAGCTTTATAAATTGAGCTTTAGCCATGCCTTTGGTGAATATTTCTGCTAGATTATCCAAAGTGTTGCAGTATTGAAGATCAACTATCTGTTGTTCCACCATATCTCTTATGAAGTGATACTTCATATCAAAAAATTTTGATCTTTTGTGGTGGATCGGATTATATGCCAACTGTATGCACCTAATATTATCACAATTCCGGTTTGGTTGGACCAATTTGTTTTTCGCCAATCTCTTCAATTATTTTCCTCAACCGGAGGATTTGAGTACTAGCATGGGTAATGGCTATATACCTTATAGATGATGTAATGCTACAACATATTGCTTCTTGGAACTCCAAGTTATTAGTCCTAAACCTAGACTAAAGCAGGTTCCCTAATGTAGATTTTCTATCATCTATATTCTTGCCCCAATCATGTGCACTATAACCAACTAACTTCACGAGTTAGACTTGTGGTAATGGATTCCAAAATCCAATGTAACTTTTACATATCGTAAAATTTGTTTTGTTGCTTGAAGATGCGGCTCGGATGGGCATGCCATAAACCTTGATACTAGAGAAACGACATATTTGTATATCTTCTAGTGTTGGTGAGAAACATCAAACTCCCAACCATGCTTCTAAAATTGGTCATGTCAACTTTTGGTGCTCCACCATCTTTGCTTTGTGGATTCCATGTCCTATTGGTGTTCGGCCGCGGTTTTTCCCTTTTGCATAGCAAATTTCTTGATCATGTCATGAGCATATTTCTATTGACATATGAAGATCCCATTCTTTGATTGATGTACTTCCATTCCTAGGAAGTATCTCATTAATCCGAGATCCTTCATCTCAAACTGATTCATCATGGAGTTTTTGAACTCCATATTCATTTTATTATTACTACCCATAAATATTAGATCATCCACATATAAACAAACTATGAGGATATCTACTCCATTCTTCAAGTAGTATAGATTTGGTTCACTCTTGCTTTTTGTGAAACCATACTCGCTGAAATAGCCATCAATTCATGAGTACCACGCTTGTGGTGCTTGCTTGAGGCCATAAAGTGCTTTTTTCAATTTATAAACAAGGTTCTCTTTTCCTTGTTCTTGGAAACCTTGGGGTTGTTGAACATACACCTCTTCTATCAGGTATCCATTTAAAAATGCACTTTTCACATCCATGTGTTGAATGTTCCATCCTTTATGGGCTGCCAAGGAAAGAACAGTTCTGATTTTTTCTTGTCGAGCAACTGGAGCAAAGGTTTCCTCATAATCTATTCCATATTTTTGAGTAAAATCCTTAGCTACTAATCTTGCCTTGTGCCTTTCAATGCTTCCATCGGCATTGAATTTGGTCTTATAGACCCATTTACATCCAACACATTTTTTTCCCTTGGGAAGCTTCACAAGTTCCCAAGTATCATTCTTTTTAATTGAGGATATTTCCTCTTCCATGGCATCTTGCCATATACTTTCAGTACATGTTTTTTCATAGCTAGATGGTTCTAGCTGTGCAGGAGCCAACAAAGCATAATTGACTACATCACCCCTTGGTTCATGAGACTCATCATCTCCTGACATTTGAATATTTTCAAGTCTTGACAAAATGTCGTCCACCTCACTAGCTTGACTCCTAGTGTATCTTTGTTGGAAATTCCTATCCAACATTTGAGAAGATGGATGACTCTATAGTATGCGCTTTCCTCTATTTGTCTCTTTCCTTTGAGAAACTAGATCAATATCCATCGGACTTGGAGTGCTTACAGATCTTTGAAATCATTTCGGAGAGTTTGGGGGTGCCAACAAATGAGTCCCTCTTGGACTTGGTGTACCACTTGATGTACTTGATGAAGATTCCTAATGTGGACTTTGTGGAGGGGAACTATTTCCACTACTTTTCTTGGGGTGTACAAATGTGGAACTTTCCAAATTAGAGTCTATATCAACAAATTTTTTATGACCCCATTCTCCCCCTTCACAAAAAATTACATCCCTGGAGATAATTATTTTGTGTCTTGGGATTTTACAATCTATACCCTTTGGTCGATTCACAATACCCTACAAAAATACATGCTTGACTCTTGGGATCAAGCTTCTTTCTCTTCTCCTCAGGAATGTGTGCATAAGCTAAAGAACCAAATACTCGAAAATGTTTGACATTTGGTTTCTTACCGTACCATCCTTCATAAGGAGTGATACCATATAAACTAGAAGTCGGACTTCTATTTAGAATATATGCACTAGTTCTCACTGCATCTGCCCAATAGTTGTATGTTAGATGCTTTGTCTGAAGCATCGTTCGTGCCATTTCAACAAGGGTGCGGTTCTTTCTCTCGACCACACCATTCTTATGTGGGGTATAGGCAGTGGTGAACTACCTTTTTATCCCATTTTGCTTACAATAATTTAAAAATTCATTTGAGGAGTACTCTCCTCCTCTATCAGTGTGAAGACATTTGACATAGTAGTCACATTGCTTTTCTACATTATTTTTGAAGTCTATGAAGCAATCAAATGATTCATCTTTGTGTTTCAAAAAATAGATCCAACACATTCTAGAATAATTATCTATGAATGTTAGAAAATGAGAATTGTTTCTAAGGCTTTTTGTTTGCATTGGACCACAGATGTCCGAATGTACTAGCTAAAGAGGATAGCTTGCTCTCCACACTTGGCCTCTTGGAAACTTCGTTCTAGAGTGCTTTCCCAAAGCACATGCTTCGCATACCTTCTTATGTTCTTGAATTTTTGGTAGTCCTGTCACCATAACTTGTGATGTTAACATTTTCAAGCTAGCGAAATTGAGGTGACCATATCTCAAGTGCCACAATACACTTGGATTTGTAAAAGCAATGTTTACAAGTTGAGCTCCCCCTGGCTCACCAAATTTTAGAGGGAATAACCTATTCTTTGTCATAGGTACTTCGTGATGACTGTTACAATTGTTTTTATCAAGGATTGTACATTTTCTTTCATCAAAAACTAATTTGTAATGCTTCTCCATCATTTGGCCAACACTTAACAATTGTGTTGTAGTTGTGGAGTATAGTATATGTCATTCACCTTTTTAAGGCCTTCTTTGTTAGAACTTCCATAGATCCAATGCCTTCAACTTCAAGTTTATTATCTCCTAACTTAACATGGGATTTGTAATTTGAATCTAATGTAGCAAAGATATTTTCTTTGCCACTCATGTGGTTGGAGCAACCAGTATCCAAAATCCATGTATCTTTAATATTTTGATCTGACTGTCCATAAGAGAGAAAAAGATTTTATGGACCTTCTTATTCTCCGTAGAATGAGCCATATTGACTGCTTTGATCTTTTGAAGACTTTGACCAGCAGTCACGAGCAAAGTGTCCTTGTTTTCCACAATTGAAACAAGTTGTTTTAGTCTTGTTACTTCCTCGTCCTTGATTTCCATGGCCTCCATTGCCGCTTTGGTTCTGATTGGCTCCTCTATTTTGATTTCCACATTTGTTTTGATTTCCTCCTTTGTAGGAGTTGCTTTGGCCTTTTCCTCTTTGTTGTTGTCCTCTGCCTCGACCTCTTCCTTGTCCTCATCTTGCAGCTTCATTCAAAGTGAAGGCTTTGTCATCACCTCCATAGCTTGTTGAAGGTGCTCCTTGAAGTCTCTCTTCATGTGATGTTAATGATCCAATCAAACTATCAAATGTAAGAGTAGAAAGGTCTTTTGATTCTTCAATTATGATGGGTGATTCCACTTAGGAAGAAGTGTTCTCAACACTTTCTTCATATTTTCAACTTTTGTTCATCACCTAAAGTTTGCATCATATCAACTTTCTTTGACTCGACACGGTAGTCACGACTCTTTCATTTTCCTTCATTCCGAGATTTTCAAAATCTCTTTTAAGGTCTGAAGCTTGACTTGCTTCACTTTATCACTTCCTTGGAATCCTTCTTTCAAGGCATTCCATGCATCTATGGCAATTAAGTAAGATGCAATTCTAGGAAAGATACTTGGATCTAATGCCGCTTGAAGATGGTATAAGGCAAAAGAGTTATTTTTTTGTGCATCTTTGAAGATCTTCTTGTCGGTTGCACTCAAAGTAGTCCAATCTATTGGAGCGGTGTAATCATCTTCAATACTATCCCATAGTCCTTTTCCTATGAGTAATGTCCTCATTTTGATGGACCAGATGCTCATAATTATCCCCACCTCGAATTTGGGGATTGGTATATTGTTATTTGATCCCATTACTATCTACTAAAACAAGAAACCTTTCTTATATAGTCTTATTTCAAAAGACTTTACAAACTATCAAGCCTTGCTTGATTTACAATCATAAACAACTCACTCTTGTGTTGTGATTCAGCAATTACAAAATTGTCAGTGACTTGTTCGTCGTCGTCACTGATCAATATAATTTCAGGAGAAGGAGGTTGTAGGATTTCAACTAAATTACAATAATGAGTATATTCAGATCCTTGTGGAGCAATCTCCACTATGTCAGATTGTTCAAATCTTCTCCCAAAGGAGTTTATCTTCTGAATCTGCTTCGTATCTTAGATCAGGATTTCTCTATTGTGTAATAACCGCGTTTTGCAACTCGTGAAAAGTCCGGAAATTTATGCCTAGTGTTCTCACGTGCTCATCAAAGCTTTCAGCGCGTTTGTTCTCAGTAACAAACTACAAAGTGCTTGGTAACATCCTTTCGATCTTATCATTTAAAAAAATTTCCCAGAAATTTTCTTTTACAAAGATTTCCTCTTAGGAAATTTTACTAATTTTTTTTTTTTACCTCTTAAAGCGTAAAATTTTTTTTACAACTATTTCCTCTTAGGAAATGTCAATCATCAACTCAAATGATAAATAAAACCTTTCAAAAATTTTAAATTACCTTAAAGGTTAAAGAAATTTTCTTTTTTAAAAAAAAACTTTTGACCTTGCCGAGGTTCGACCATGCGACCTTGCGGGCGTCAAGGCAAAGGGTAGCCGCTGTGCTACCGGGAAGATCTGGGAGTACTAGCTGGCTCCCTGCCTTTATTGCATTCACATCGAACGTGAAGTAATGTTTTGGCTTCGCACTTCGGCATGAAGCAAAATTTTTTTATTTGAAACTTAATAGTCCCACATCACCGATGCAGCGATGTTGATGTTCTTTAAAAAGAGCAAAGCACTGTATGTGCTTTGGTTGTCTGCAGGCAGTCCGTAGGCTACGTGATCCTTTTGCCATGTACCGCATGTAGGTCACCTCGGGCCACGCATAGGTGGCCTCTCCAATGAACCACCTCGGGTTGCATGCCGCCCTCTCCAACGTGTCACCTCGGGCCGCATGCCGCCTCGTTAATGAATTGCCTCGGGCCACGTGTCTGCTTGCGCCTATCACGTCCAGCTCCACCAGCACCTCAAGAATCATGCTGATCTGCTCCTACGAGCCACCTTGGTTCCTGTGGACTGCCTCAAGATTCGTTTGCCACCTCGAACTACGAGCCCCATCGCCTCAGGATTCGGGTCGATCTCGACTCTCGGCTCTGATACCAAATGTGAGAGGTGAGCTATTCGATGCAAAGGTAAAATATGCATTAACCATTAACTTGAAATTAGGTTACAAATTATTTAAATAAACACAAAATAACCATACTAGAGAAAAGGGGGGAATAGGAGAAGTTAAGGGAAGGGAGAAAAAATTAAATTAAAACTCTCTTACTGCCCAAAGATGCTGCTGTCCAACTGCCATCCAGGTAAGGTAAAAGGTAAGTAAACTTACCCAAGGCAAAATACTCTTTTTAACCTTTTACCAATGGTAATTTTTCAACAAATTGAGAACTAAAAATTGCACCTTTTTATTCAATTTGGAAATGCATTACAGTAATGCAGGAAAAACCTGCAGATTACTATTATGCTACAAAAACAACTGCACTCTCTATTTCTCTATGTCTCCTATATGACTATATGTCTATATTCTATATGCTCAACCGTTTTGGGAGCTCTCTTATTTATAATATTATGCTAATATACTTTATTACTAATTTGCAAGGATTTACAACTGTTTCCTAGAATGCATGAGCTTGTTTTGTCAAACTTGATCTATTCAACCTTATTAAGCTGCATTCATTGAGGAAATCAGTTAACATGAGCTGGAACAACTTTCTAGTCAATTTTCAATACTTTTCTCTATCGATCTATTGCTTTTTGACCATCTTCTATTGTTCCTATGCTATTCCCTATTCCTACGCCAGAATAACAGGCAGGTGACAATTCATTGCTTATCTACACTCCAAACGCATAAGGAGGAAGTTGTTGACCATTTGGATTGTTTTACCTTATCTTGTACACCCTTATGCAGTGGTGGCATGTGCTGGAGTGACTAATTCCAAGCCCTATTGTATATGTACAGCTGGCTGGAATTTGCATGACTGTGTCCTACTTTTACCAATTTTTTTGCATTTTAGTCTTTTGACTTTTTACTTCTATTTGCATCACGTGGCAGTGTTGTCAGGTGGAGAAAGATTCATGCCTATTCTCCCTCAATTGTTTCCAAGCATTTACCTCTTCTTTATTTGACAAATTCCATGCCTTCCTTCAAAGTGACAGGTGGCGAGAATTTGTATGGACTGACCTGTTGTTTCCAGCTGCCAAAACATGCCCAGATGCCTTTTTGGAGTGATCATAACTTGTTCATCGTAACTCCATTTTTTACCAAATTATGTCCACATGTTCTTGGTTATATGAAAAACATTGGTTTAAATTTTCAACTCTTAATTCCTCATAAATTACTCCCTGCATCGTTGTCAAGTTTGCCTTTAACATAGATTTTTACCAGCATTTCCAACTATCAAAAAGTGTGAAACTGCCATTTTGCAGGCCCCATAACTTCCAGGTTACTTTTCCATATGCCTTCAAATTTGGGCCATGTTTTCTCTATATTATGAAGTACCATTGGTATGAATTTGGTACCTTAACTCACTCTAGATCATTCCCAGTAGATCCGCCAATGTTCTCTTTAACGCAGATTTGCACCTGTTAACAGCTCCAGAAAAGACTAAGGCATGAACAATGAGCACAAGAATGAACAATGAGCGCAGGAATGATGTAACCTTCATAAATTTTTATCTACAGATTGGATTGACTTGCTTCAAAAAGCAAAGTTGTAGTTCTTGATGAGAGGAATCTATTCATGCCATGAGAATGTAATTGCAATACATGTTTTATTTACTTCCTAATCAACTAAAACAGTGCTGAAAATAGTCAAAACGGAGGTATAATGTTCCAAACATAAAATCATGCAAACATGTAACAAATAACATATTCTAATCACTATTTGGCACTTTAACTTTGTTATATTTAATATTATGGCCGTTTTTATATGTCAACCATAGTGTAATAATGAGGCATTTCTAGGCCTCATCATTCCCCCCAAATTGAACTGATGCATGTCCTCATGCATCCTAGTATGCCCTAGTAATATGAACAACATACTTTTGCCACCTAATAGCCAAGAAAGTTTTTCTTACTGCACTACACCAAGCATTGTAGTTCCTACAACTCTTTTTTTTTTCTCTCTTTTTTTTGTTTTTTTGTTTTTTTTCTTTTCTTTTCTTCCTTTGTACTTGTGGTAGAACTTTAAGAAACTTAATATCTAATGTGCCCTGCTGTTCTACAACATTTTCAAGAATTTCTAGCATAATTTGTCTCGTTTTGAAGCTTGCTTTGGAATGAGACTTGTTGTTCCAAAGTGTCTCTGGAATGAGACTGTCATTCTGAAGATGTGTCAAAAACATGCTGAAATGGCCTTCCATAACATCAAAAATTCTTTTTCCATGCTATATATATATATATATATATATATATATATATATTGTCTGTTGTTTTCTTGCAGTAGTAGTAAAACAGAATTTTCATGTGCATTTTGTCCTTCTCAGATTTATGAGGTATTGGTGGGACATTTTATTCTGAAATCTGCCCTAGTAATAAAGATAAAATGGCTGTCATATCTGTCCCAAAATCAGGTTTTTCACAATTTTGAATTTCCCATGCAACTAAGGGCAGAAGGGGGGTGTTTCTTGACATTTTGAACAACATGTTCCATTTTTTTTAACTTGCCAATATTGTATGAACAGTTTATGCCAAATATTGATTATCATATACTAAATGCTAAATGCTTACCATGACTAAATGCAAGAAACACATACCTTACTGTCCTAAAAATTTATCATCCACCTTACAAGCTGCTTCTGATGATGATTTTTTTTTGAAATAAGAACAACATAGGTGCAGTAGGTGAGATTTGTACAATGGTAGAACAATGAAAATTTTTTGCAGGTGTAACTCCCTTAAAATTCGATAACATAGAAGGTGGAATGATCTTCATGGGAGCATTTTGATTAGGATCTAATTGGATGGGATTTTGAAAATTTTGGCAGGTGTACTAGTTGCACTAGGTTGGAGCACATTACTGGCTCTCCCTAGATTATCTTGTGAGCCTACCCTTAGAGGTTCCCAATCACAATTAGATATCCTATTAAACTATCATGATTGTATGGATTTGTCAAGAAAAAAAGGTGTTGAACTATTGATTGTTTCTCCTTGTGATGATTTCTCAAAGGATCCTACAGTTCTGGACATAGATGATTGTAATTCTTTGAAAGTTACAACAGTTTTGGGAATCATAAATTTAGACAACTTTGACATACTTTCAACCTCTTTTAAAAAATTTCTTCTTGTGGTAGGCAAAGGATTTTTCATACTTTGAAATCGTGTTTTCACATCCTTTAACCTATTCATACTTGCTTGTTCTCTAAATGAACTGAAATGGAATTTACCAACAACTATTAATTATGCTAGTTTTTACATTTAGATTTCACTCTGAAGTTCACAACTTAGCACACTAATAATTATTGGACTGTTTTCCTCTTCTAACAACACCTATCCCCGACAACGGCACCAAAAATGATGAGTATCGTTGTTCATTCATCATTTAATCATTATGTGTGTCAATCCAGGGCGGTGTCCAAGGCTATATACGAAAGAAGGCTCCAACAGGTTAAAGATTAGTTCATTCAAAAAATAGGCTTTATTGATGGATCAGTAAGTGTTTGGGGGTTTGGTGTGACCTCTAACTCCTAGAATTAGAAATCAAATTGCTGAAGCTAAAACTGAATTAGAATTGCAAGAAATAAAAATTACAAAATCTGAAATAATAGGAAGTGAAATGTTGCTAAATTGAAATTGTCAGAAAGGCAAATTGCAAAATTGAAATCACACACAGTTGCAGAAAAATAAACTAACTACAATTCTCTGAGCATGTTCTAAATATAGAAATTCAAACTAACATTTATTGCAAAACTGGAAATGTCACAAATCTGGAAATTGCAGTAATATGATAGAAAACTGGAAATTGTTGCAAATCTGGAAAATGACAGAAAACTTGAAGTTGCTGCAAATCTAAAAAAAAATGTTGAAATTGCATGGAATGATGGAAAAATGCTGTCAAGACTAAAATCTAAATTTAAATATGCTAAAGAAATGAAAGCGAGGAGTCACGCTAACTTTCTTGTGACAAGGAATTAGCAATGTATTCTGTTAGAAGATGTCTTCCTCTGGTCCTACAAGTGGCCCTTGCTTCTAGAACCAGATGAAGGTGAAGAGTTATGCTAAGAAAACCTAAATAATAATAATCAACTCAACATGCCAATTGAGAACTAAAAACTGCACCTTTTTATTCAATCTAGAAATGCATTACAGTAATGCGGGAAAAACCTGTAGATTACTGTTCTGCTACAAAAACAACTGCACTCTCTATTTCTCTGTCTCCTATATGACTATATGCCTATATTCTATATGTTCAACCGTCTTTGGGAGCTCTCTTATTTATAATATTATGCTGATATACTTGATTACTGATTTGCAGGGATTTACAATTGTTTGCATAACTATTTCCTAGAATGCATGAGCTTGCTTTGTCAAACTTGATCTATTCAACCTTATTAAGTTGCATTCGTTGAGGAAATCAGTTAACATGAGTTGGGACAACTTTTTGGTCAATTTTCAATACTTTCCTCTATCGATCTGTCTCTTTTTGACCATCTTCTGTTGTTCCTGTGCTATTCCCTATTCTTGCGCCAGAATAACAGGCAAGTGACAATTCATTGCTTATCTGCACTCCAAACGCATAGGGAGGAAGTTGTTGACCATTTGGATTGTTTTACCTTATCTTGTACACCCTTCTGTAGTGGTGGCATGTGCTGGAGTGACTAATTCCAAGCCCTGTTGTATATGTACAACTGGCTGGAATTTGCATGACTGTGTCCTGCTTTTACCAAATTTTTTGCATTTTAGTCTTTTGACTTTTTGCTTCCATTTGCATCACGTGGCAGTGCTGTCAGGTGGAGAAAGAGTCATGCCTATTCTCCCTCAACTGTTTCCAAGTGTTTACCTCTTCTTTATTTGACAAATTCCATGCCTTCCTTCAAAGTGACAGGTGGCTGGAATTTGTATGGACTGTGACCTACTGTTTCCAGCTGCCAAAACATGCCCAGATGCCTTTTTAGAGTGATCATAACTTGTTCATCGTAACTCCATTTTTTACCAAATTATGTCCACATGTTCTTGGTTATATGAACAACATTGGGTTAAATTTTCAAATCTTAATTCCTCATAAATTACTTCCTGCATCGTTGTCAAGTTGGCATTTAACACAGATTTTTACCAGCATTTCCAGCTGTCAAAAAGTGTGAAACTACCATTTTGCAGGCCCCATAACTTCCAGGTTACTTTTCCATATGCCTTCAAGTTTGGGCCATGTTTTATCTATATTATGAAGTACCATTGGTATGAATTTGGTACCTTAACTCACTCTAGATCATTCCCAGTAGATCTTCCAATGTTCCCTTTAACGTAGATTTGCACCTGTTAACAGCTCCAGAAAAGACTTAAGGCATGAACAATGAGCGCAAGAATGAACAATGAGCGCAGGAACGATGTAACCTTCATAACTTTTTATCTACAGCTCGGATTGACTTGCTTCAAAAAGCAAAGTTGTGGTTCTTGATGAGAGGAATCTATTCATGCCATGAGAATGTAATTGCAATACATGTTTTATTTACTACCTAATCAACTGAAACAGTGCTGAAAATAGTCAAAATAGAGGTATAATGTTCCAAACATAAAATCATGCAAACATGTAACAAATAACATATTCTAATCACTATTTTGCACTTTAACTTTGTCATATTTAATATTATGGTAGTTTTTATATGTCAAACATAGTGTAATAATGAGGCATTTTTGGGCCTCATCACGTACCACTCCAAATGATCTTGTCATTCCTCCTGACAGAAGGAATTAAAACTGACTTAAGGATATTATCAAGGCAGGTAATCTCATTATTAAACCTCTCCACAATAGGAAGCTTCCACCAAGGGAAACGGGTGCTCCGATCAATGAGATCCGCCACCCTGAGCTGGGCGTTAGGGTCGATCAAGCTTCTCAGTCCAGCGAGGTCCTCCCTCGACCCAAGGGCTTCTTCAGTCGCCCAACTGTCATTCCAAAAGGAAATGTAGTTGCCATCACCCAAAATCCAGCGGGCTCCTAGACTGATCAGATGTCGGGTTTGGAGCACAGATTTCCAAAATATCGATGCCACGGAGGATGTTTCAGCATCCAAGAAGGGGGTGGGGCCAAGATACTTCATTTTAACTAGCGTAACCCACTCCACCAGGTCACTAGAAATAATCCTCCAAGCATGCTTTTCGATCAGAGCCAGACTCATAAGTCTTGATCTTCTCAACCCCAGGTCACCTTGATCTATCCTTGAACACACCTTGTCCCAGGCTACAAGGGGAAGTCTAGATTTCTCTTCGTTACCAGACCAAAGAAAGGTCCTCTGAATCTTCTCAATATTGGAGTGGACTGCACTCAGAAGCATGAACACCGACATGAAGTAGGTCGGGATCCCCTGAAGATAGGCTTTGGTAAGGGTGGCTTTCCCATCTTGTGATAGGAGTTTGCCCTTCCAAGTGTCGAGTTTCCTATGAAGGCACTCAAGAATCATGTTCCACATGTCCCCACTGGCCCACCCACTATAAGATAGAGGCAACCCCAGATAGGATGTAGGCAGGGAATCAATAGTGCATTCAAGAATTCTAGCAATCTGAATTTGTCTATGCAGAGGAGTGTTAATAAAGTAAATTTTGCTCTTGATGTAATTGACCTTTTGTCCAGCAGCTTGCTCATAATAGGACAGGATCCTCTTGAGCGACTTGGCTTGAGCAACGGACGCCCCAGTGGAAATTAGGGTGTCATCCACAAATTGCTAATGAGTGATAGGATTAATTCTAGAAGTCGGCAAGATGCCAGAAATCTTGTTCTACCGAAGAGCCTCTTTCATGGACCAACTCAGAACCTCCACCAGAAGAATGAACAGGATGGGAGAAAGAGGATCGCCTTGTCTGAGGCCTATGGAGCTTTGGAAATATCCAACTGGGGACCCATTGACCAAGACAAAAAAAAATAGAGTGGATATATAGTTGTAGACAAGGTCAATCCAGTGGGGATGAAAGCTAAACTTGAGGAGGATTGCACACAAAAAATTCTGGTTGACATGGTCGAAGGCTTTGTTCATGTTGAGCTTAAGAAAAAGAGCAGCATTCTTAGAGTGGTAAGAGGAATGAAGGGTCTCATGGACAGTGATAACACCATCAAGAATGTTTCTGCCTTTGACAGTGCTTCCCTAACAAGGATCAATCAGGAGGGGGAGGACTATTTTGAGTCTATTTGCTATAGACTTGGTAAGGATCTTGTAAAAAACATTGCACAGGCTAATGGGTCGATAGTTAAAGAAAATTTTGCAGGAAGGAGACTTAGGAATGAGGGCAAGAAATGTGGAATTGAGTTTTAGGTGGATAGATCTGGACACTTGGATAACCCAAATAGCATCACACACATATGGGCCCACAACCTTCCACATGACTTGGAAGAATCGAGGAGGGAAACCATCGGGCCCAGGGGCCTTATCTGGTTGCATGGAGAACAATGCTTCCTTAATCTCAGATGAGGAAAAATGTTCCAGAAGTTTCATGCTTACCTCATGGGGACCTTTAGTCAGAAAATTAGCGAGCATAGATTTTTGGACCTTGAGGTTGCTATCTGGAGGAGTGCCAAGCAAATCTTGAAAGAAATTAACCGCTCCGCTCCTAATTTCCTCAATCTCCCTGGTAATATGCCCATCCTTACAAGTCACTTCTCTGATCTTGTTTGCCCCTCTGTGCCTCATAGTAGACGCATGAAAAAATCTCGTGTTGGAGTCTCCATTCTTCAACCACAGGTCACGAGATTTTTGGCGCCAGAACGTTTCCTCCCTAGCGAGAATAGAATGAAAGTCCACCAAAAGGCTTCGCTCTTCCTCCCTGAGACCCTCAGTGTAACCTTCGGTAGCCATCCTTTCCTCCACATAACTTCACTACCATTTTCTTGCTTCATGTATGAAGGTATTTTGAAACAATACCATATTTAGCTAATTAGAAAACAACACCAACAAGTTAAGAAAAATGCTTCTCCAATTATTATGCCCATAAGATCTCAAAAAGTCCATGGGTAGAATGGATTTCATTTATATTACCACATGCAAAAGGTATTGCCTTGATAACCAATAAGCAACGACCTTTCTCTCAGTTGACATAAAAACCATATTCAACGTAAATAGTTATAAATTGTCATGTTGCTTAATTGTTAAGGGAAATGTTATAGATTCCTTTTCATTTGTTGGAAATCCCATATTACAAGCCCATAACAACCAAAAATTACTTATAACAAAATATTTAAGGAGTTGATCAATCAATGTGGAGGGTTTTGTTAAGGGATTTGCTTCAATAAAGTAGGACCTATTCTCCTCTGTAGGGCAAATGAACATGAGAATGTATATATGGATAATATGTTTAAAGGAAAAACCATGCTAGTCCTAGTAATTAGCCATGATATTAGCATTATCATTGTTGGAATATATGTAATAAAACCTTAGTAGGACAACACTTACAGTGATGAAGTGCCTACAAGCGCTCTTGATGTGGTCTATAGGCAAGTGTTATGAAATCTTTTGGGCATTCTCTATATAGGCCTATGAGCGCCTTTTATGGCAGTCTATGCATAGTTCTGATATATTACCCATAATGATATTGATTAAACCACCTCTATGGTTAACCTTGATAAAAGGGCTTAAAACATTTATTATATTGTAATTTAACCTTATGTTGGCCTAAGGTTATCATTTAATTAGGGATTAGGTATCACTATAGATACCCCCAATTATTGATTCATTCTATCAATTTGTAATGTGACATTGTAGGGATACATATTAGCACCTGCCTCTTATTCTTCATATTCAATTATCTCTATAATTTTATCTTTATACTCTATTTTTCTCTTGTATCATTTTCACATATGATAATGGTAAATGTATGTTTCAAAATATTTTTTGAAAGTATTATAAAATACAACAATTGTTTCATCATTTTTTAAAAATATTTGCATCCTCACTATGATTTCTAGGTTTTCTCAAACTAGGCTACACCACCTCAACCACCAGCTTAGCCTAATTACCAAGCTCAACCTCCATCGGTCCAGTATCATACACAAAAAAAACAAATATAAGGCTAATAGCCCCAGCTACCATAACAATATACTCCTTTGTCAAAAATATTAGCATCAATTTTCAATTGATTATATGAGGTGTGAGCAATCAATATTCCTGAGTTCCTTCCAATAGACCCTAACAAGATTAAATCAAATAATAATAGGGAGTATCTATACTGTGCTTATCACCGACAAAGAGGACATGACATCTAGAAATGTATCACCTTTAAAGAATCTAGTATAGGATATGATTGAGAGGTAAGAGATTCATTTCGACAATCCTCTTGCCCCAAAAAACCAACAAATAGGAGTCTTCAAATACCCCTTACCAACACATGAACCTGCCAATAAAATAGAGCAACCGAAGAAGATGAAGCAGGTGCATGCTAACCCACCTCACCAAGAGTTTATGGGAATTATTAGCATTGTTACAAGGAATAGACGATATCCAAATCCACTCGCACCTAATGTGGGTCCTAACAATATTTCTTTGAAATTTCAGGCACCTCCTCAGCCTAATCTGATTGTACCTAGCACACCTCAACTGATGATAACCATAAGGAGTAGAATTACCTAAAGTCTAATAATAACATTGGCTAGGCTCTCCATATACAAGCTGATACAACAATCAAAGCCCCATTGAGATGCTCTAATGGAGATATTACAATCAATCAAGTTACAACCGTAAGACCTCACCTTTACCATCACCCAGCCCATTGCATGTCGTGATACAAATGTCTAGCCTAGGATTTGGGGAGTACATAGTACAAAATGTTACATCCACCCCCATCATCAAGATAAATCAAGATATAGATCAACCTATTTTTGTGCCATTACCCATTAGCATGATATTTCCCTTATGTTTCTAACCAAATAAAACAAATTTTGTCTATGGGGGATTTTATATTCCCTTAAACACACCCCATGGTATGGAAGAGGATGAATAACCCTTTCAAGTCAACATCAAGTATATGTCAAATTCATCCTTTGTGTTGCGGTATCTTAATCGTTTCCATTGGCGAGGGAACAACATAGGTCTGTATGATCAAGATCTTTGGACCCCTCTGGATCCTCAATATCAGCTACCTACGGATAAATTTGGGCTAGGCTACTCCATACGTATGCCCGATGAACTCCTCATTGATTCTCTCCAGGACCTAACCCTAGGTTGTGGGATGGATATTGATTCTACTGACTACGTTGATCTGAGAAACATGCATTTGCTTTGCGATCATATTCAAATCTCTACTATCATCTCCTACCATTATTCTTCCTCTAATTAGGAGCATACAATAGGATGGATCTTTGATGACGAGTCTAAAAAATAAGGAGATTCTAACAATAAAAAAGAGTTTGAGCTAGGCGATGACTCTGAAAATGATTGGATCAAAGAAGATGATGAATCTGGTCAAGATTGTGATGACATGTCTATCAATTTAGATGACCAAGAGTATGATGCAATGTCTATGGATTTAGATAGCTTAGAGGATGAGTTAGTTGCTATTGAGCCTCTCAATGATATTTAAAAATTCTATATTTGTTTATTCCCTAGGTGAATGCCCATTTGGTGATAGATTTTTCCACCCAAAGATCCAATTGCTATTGTTATGCATAGACCACATCCAATTATTTGTCCACCACTATAACCACTTCCAGTGCATCTATGACCGCCCATCTTCAATCAACTTTTTCCACTAGAGAATGGAGATTATCTGCCAACCATCAATATGATATCCATTGACCTTATCGTGCCACTTCACAACCTATGCAACACTTCAAAACCTTTACACCTTAATATTGAGCTATTGATTTTGATCATGTCACTTCCCTGCCATCATCAAAAGAGTATTTACCTTGTGAGGAGATGTTACAACCATTTCATTTCTCCTCCGATACATTCAAATATGTTTGTCAAGTTGAGATCAAACCCAATGATACATTTGATTCTCTGAATCCAACTTATGATATTCATTTAATCCCTATGCCTCACCAATTGGAGGAGGGATCCCACATGTCAGTAGAAGAATCGATTGACATTGATATTGGTATTGATCCTAAAAATTTATAGGTTGTCAAACTAGGACAAAGTTTATCAGCTACAAAATGGGCCAGTTTCACAATATTTTTAATAAAGTACAAGAAAGCTTTTGCTTGGTCTTATAGAGATATGTCGATTCTTGATACAACATTGGTTGTTCACTACTTAACGATCGATCCAAAGATCAAACTGGTTAAACAAAAACTCCATAAAATTCACCAAACAATCACCTTAATGGTGAAAGACAAGTAACAAAAATTGTTGGATGTAGGATTCATCCAACCTATTGATTACCCCAACTGGGTTTCCAATATGGTCCTTGTAGGGAAATTGAATGAGGGTATTTGCATATGCATAGATTTTCATGATCTAAACAAAGTAAGTCCCAAGGATACGTTTCCACTCTCGAACATCGATGCCCTCATTGATGCAACAACCGATCATGAAATGCTTTCCCTCATGGATGGTTTTTTGAGTTATAATCAAATTTGGGTCAACCCTGAATATTAACTCAAAATAACTTTCACAATGCCATGGGGGGCTTTCTATTAAAATTCATGTCCTTCAGACTTAAAAATGTCGGTGCCACTTATCAACGGGCTATGACTTATATTTTTCATGATTACATGCACAAAATTTTGGAAGACTACATGGATGATCTTTTAGTAAAATCTTTATTGCATCATGACCACTTTGATGTGTTAGAAAAGATCTTTGAGTGCCTTTTAGAGCACAAAATTCGTCTAAATCCCAAGAAGTGTATTTTCAAAGTCACATGTGGTAAATTCTTAGGCTTTATAGTCTCCAAAATAGGCATTGAAGTCAACCCAACCAAGGTTAAGGTAATCCTGGAAATGCCTTCCCCAACCAACCAATATTAAGGGGAAGGTTCAGTCCATTAAGCGCTTCATAGCACAAATTTTAGATAAATGTCTACTAATGAATCATCTCCTACACAAGGGAGTCAGATTTTATTGGAATAAAGAATCCTAAAATGTATTCGAGGAAATTAAATAATACTTAGTATCTCTACCAGTATTAGCTCCTCCCAAACTAGGTGTACCATTTCTATGGTATATCGTGGCCACTAACTTTGTCCTAAGGACCATGTTGGCCCAAACGAATGAGGTAAACAAAGAACACACCATTTATTACCTTAGCCACATCTTGGTCATTACGAGCTTAAATATGCTTATGTTGAGAAGCTCTATTTAGCGGTGGTTTTCACCACCAAGAAACTTCAACATTACATGTTAAATCAAACAACGTATGTCATTTCAAAAGAAAACCCTTTATGGTACATTATCAGTCACACTTATCACAACAATTGTACTACTAAATGGATCATGCTTTTGACAGAGTTTGACCTCAAATTTGTAAGTCAAAATTCTATTAAGGTTCAGGTTATCGTTGATCAACTAGTAGAAGCTCCTCTTCCCGAGGATAACCTAATAAGAACATAACATCCTGATGATGCAGTATTTGCATTGTTAAACTTAGGAGAACCCAAAGAATAAGAAAACCCCGTGGATATAATATTATTATTTTATGGTTCAAAATGTGAACAAGGGGGTGGTGTAGGCATCATGTTTTTCACACCACAAGGGACTCTTATTCCTCTTTCATTGAAGCTTGATTTCCCCTGCACCAACAATAATCTCAAATACGAATCTCCCCTATTGGGTCTTTAAATGACTCTCACCATGAATATAAAGAAATTAAACATATTTGGTGACTCCTTGTTAAAATTCAACCAGGTCAAGGGAATTTACCAATGCAAGTGTTCAATCTTAAAATCCTACAAAGAACTTGTGGAAAAATTACTCATTAAATTTGAATGGTACGACATCAAGGTTTTACCTCATTCATTAAATTACTTTGCAGATATGATGGCTTCATTGGGATATCTAATTCCATAGAACCCCTCAGATGATGTATCAAATATTTAGGTTAAGACACTCTCTCAAGTTGCGGTCTCGCATGATCCCTCCAAATATGAGAAATATTCACATGATACAGGTTAAACCCTACCAACATGGGTTCTCTCCAATTCAAGAATTTTTGAACAATACTTCCTAGGAGTACTTGGTCTCACAAACTCCTTGTGATTATAACATGACCATATACCTTAAGGTTATCTCCCACTCCACATTCATGTGAGGTGTATCTAGAGAAGAACAAGAAATTCACCTAGTCCAAGTAGAATCATATCAAGATTGGTTTTCTCAACTCAGAGATTTCTTGAAATTGGGTACCATTCCTTCAGGATTGTTGTATGTCACAAAATGATTATTCTAGGAAAAAGTGACAAAGTATGTCCTAGTATGAGACATACTTTACCATCGAAGCTATGATGGTCTTCTCATTTGTTGCCTAAGGCCCCAAGAATCGACTTGGGAAATTTTCCAAGCTCATGATGGTACTTGCAGTGGCCATTTTAGTGGTATCGCTATCGCTAAGCACATCCTTCGAATGGGTTATTATTGACCTACTATGGAGAGATACTATTACGTTTAAATTCAAAGGTGTGTTAAATAATATTTCGCACGTACCTTTGTAGGCCTTATAATCGATTCATTCATTGTGGACTTTTTTGTAATGGGGGTTTGACTTAATTGGTAAAATTTATCCCCCTCATTTGGCCATCACATGTTCATCTTAATGGCCACAGTTTATTTTACAAATTGGGTGGAATCATTTCCTCTTACCACTACGACAATTCCATGCATAACATAATATATATTACATAACATCATTTGTCATTTTGATATTCCATCCAAAATAATCTCGGATAATGGGCCATCATTCAAATAAAAGGATATGAGAGCTTTGTGCACTAAATATAATATTCAACATAGATTTTCAATGCCTTATTATCCATAAACTAATGAAAAATAAAATGTTCATTGCCATTCTCAAGAAAACCATCAATGATCTTTATAAATATTGGCATCTTCAATTACCTCTAGCATTATGGGCTCACAAGACTAGCATTCGGACCCCCACCAGGGCAACTCCATTTTCGTTAGTATATGGCATTGAGGCCATTATGCCCTTGGAATTATAAATTCCATCATTGCACATTTCACTACAATAGTTCATTGATGATGACACTATGCAACAAGCTCACCTAGATAATCTCACGCTTCTTGATGAATGACACATAAATACTCTCGAGCATCTTTGCATTTATCAATATTGCATTAAGAAATCCTATGACACAAAAGTCCATCTTAGGGATTTTGAAGTTGGTGATCTTATGCTAAAATAAAACCAACATAATTCAAACTTACCACCCTATCTGAGGAATAAGTTTACATCTAACTTGACTAAGTAGAGCCCCTTTCCACCCTACTAACTTTCTCTGGATTATTTCCACAATGGGTTCCCAAAGCTGCTCTTTTACTCTACCTCTGAAAAGGGGTATTTTGAGGTAAACTGAGGAAAATTCAGCAATGCCACAACCCATAATGGATGCAATTCTTCTTTGTCTAGCATGGGGGTATTGATAAAGAAAATCTTACTTTTGAGGAAGTTGATCTTTTGACCCGCAAATTTCTCAAAATCTAAGAGAATAGGAAAATACCTCAAACTGAGAGACCCAAAATACATAACCAAACCCATAAAATCATGGATTTGATCCAATATGCTTAACCATAAGCTACAAAAGTGCAAAGGAGAATGCACGTAACTTCTAAGTTAAGAAGAAAGGAATAATGCTAACTATAAGATCCATTTTAGCTATCTTGAAGTACACACTTCCTACTTTGAGTTCACACTTCCTAACTAACACTCCTAAATGACAACTAGAAGATAACTAGTGCCCACAAGTGCATGTGAGAAGGAGACTCACTTACAATTATTAATTTGCAAGAAATAAACTATGCAAACCTAGCTAGGAACTACTAGAGGGGTCATATGAGTGATCAAACATCAATCCTCATCAAAATAGAATCCAACGATAGCATCCTTCTCACCCCGAGACGACCCGTAGGCAAGGTTGTCTGAACTTGAGATGGCCTCAATTAGAAATTTGGTTTTTACTACTTTCTTTTAGCATAGCTTAGATCAACAATTTCTATCATTCTTGCATTTAGATAGATTTCAGATTTCATATGCTTTGGTCTGGTTTATCTTCTTTTATTGCACTTTATTTCATTTACCACACATATGCTATTGATTCGTTTCTAGTTTCTTTGTGTGCAAATTACAAGATCCAACAGACAACAAAGGAGCACAATATCCACATCAAACTCACTATGAAAATCAAGAAAAACCTACCCCCAGATAATTTGTATTGCAAGAAGACCGTTCAATGTGCTTGGTTATTTCATTTGTATTCATCATATCATGGTTAGCATCCCCTCGAAGGGTACTTGATTGTAACACATTGAAAAGCAAATATCTAATACAAAAAGGGCCCCATATTTTTATTGTTTTATCATCATGTTTACAGTTATTTATATTGTTATCTTTCCTTTGCTTTATTGGTGCATGGTTTTTGAGCTATTAGTTAGTCCTAAGCTTATTTTATTATTTTTATTATTCTTAGGATTATTTTCTAGCTAGTATAAATTAATTTATTGCTATACTTGAGCTTTCATAGTTGGCAGGTTGTTAGGAAGCTTCCTTAGTGAGTGTTAATCTTAGCTTGTTTGTTAAGATTAAGTTATTTTGTGTCCTAAGTTAGCTTGTTATTTATCTTAGGTTTATCCTATTATTTTTGGCTATCTCATCTCCAAATGAGATGTTTCATCTTGCTTGTATATATTTCATGCATTTTAATAAAATATTCAGTTAATTTTTGCATCCTTATTAACCATTTAGCAAGAAAACATGCTAATCCATAACTTTGCTACACAAGTACAAAATTATGCATGTAGTGGTGAAAAAAACAACACTATCAATGTAGAAATCTCAAAAAAATATATGCTTTGAAAAAAATGGGCTCAAAATGCTTATGCGTGCAAAAGTTATGGTCCCTAGAAATTTGACCCTAGAATCAAGCAAAATGCCTCCAAAACCTTTGATAATTTGAAAATATATATATATATTTGTAATATGTGGGAGGTTGTGAAAGGGTGCGAATTAGGTATTAACTTGATAGTGTATTGGTGAATGAGGTGATGCTACATGTCACTATCACCAAATAGAGGGCTACTAATTAGGTTCTCACTATGTAGGCCATTGGACAGTGTATGGAAAAACTAGAATTTATCACTATTATTCACTCTACAACCTCCCATGTCATCACCTACCAATCATTATGTGTCATGTAACTTCCCGCGTCATTACAAACCATGTCACTTGCCACATCTTCATAGGGTACCATACTACTATAGGGTTTCATGTCATCATTGTATGCCATATTATTGACAAGATTTCACATCAACATATACTAGATAAAAGAGGGTGATGACATCACTAGGTACAATACCATCACATATTTTCATGTTATTAGAATTTGCCACACCATCGCATAATGTCAATTGACTATTGATATCACCAATAAGAGGGATGACATCATAGTAGTCATATAAAAAATGGGTGTATGCGGTTCAAACCATAGACTCATATGGCCTTAAGCCTTAAGGGAGGATTCCCTATCCCCCTTGGTTAATGTGTAAATCAAAACCAATAGCACCACCATTACTAAATCAAATGGATGTTCCCCTTTGTCATGCACACTCCTCCACTTGCTCGCTTATTCATGCTAATGTCATACTCACATGACATGCCTAGCTTGCACACCAATTTTCATGACCATCTAAGAATTTTTCCTAGTTTCAAGTTTGAATTTTTTAGAAAAGGGGAAAATAAAACAAACTTTTGACACTAAAAACAGGTACTTTGAGGTAAAATGGAGAGACGTGCTAAACTAGGACCCCACCTTGAATTATTTTAAAGAATCCAAAATTGGTGATGGTTCATTCACATCTAGCATGTTTTGGCCTAATTTGTTTTATTGAATGTGAATATTTAGGACGTCTTCTCATGTCAATGTAATAAAAATGTTGTTGGACCATTTTAGCAACTTTGTCAAGTAGCTCGAACGTCCTTGCCATGTATGGAAGTTTTCCCATGATTTCAGTAGCATTTGATGTCTGTCAAAAAAAATTCAATATAATTTTTTGCTTCTATGGTGGTCATGCAAACTATCCATTCATATATACTATTATTAGAAAATATGAAGAGAAAATAAATGGATGTAAAAAAAATATATAAAATACAAAGGATGATTCCCAAAAATATCGAAAAACTCAATCTTGAAACTAGGGAATCCATTTGGTCAAAAATTAAAAACAAGAGATTGGATTGGGTGTCAAGAGGGAACAAGGTATCTATCAATGAATATTTCTCTTGAAGCAAAGTTGTTGAATCTATTGATATTCTTTTGATCCAATTCGACATAGGTTTAAAAGAAGAAAAAAAATCCTTCATAAACTATTGATGACTTACAAAGAAAAATTCTAGCTACTCCAACTAATGTTGCACTTAGGAGACATCGTAAAAGTTTATTTGTGGAAGACAAGCAATTGAGTAATGGAGATTCACACCCACTTTGATACCATGTTGGATTTTACAAAATTTTCCAAATTTGAATAGAATCAACACATTACCCAAAATGTTGAAATTAACTCACATAAAGCTAACACATGATATAAAAGGAGCCCATGGACACTAAATTATCACACTAAAGTGATAATTTAGTGTGATTACCCATACCATGAATGAACTTGTTGATTATTTACAAAATATTTGATAAAGTGACAATGTTAAAACATTTATTATACTCTTTTTTTTAAAAGGAAAAATAAAATAAACCCTTATTTACATTTTGTTTGAATGCATGTTGCATATATGCTTCATTTGAGTTGGAAAATGATTTTGTTTGTTACCCATAAAAATTATAAAAAAAATGACAAAAATACATATTGTTGCTTGATTCAGATTGTATATATAATGAAGTTAGATATTTGTTACATTTTTTGGGCCTCTTGGCTTTACTTTCCATGGCATTGAAATTACCTTATGTCACTTACTTTGATGGAATTATTTGTTATTCATACATAAGGATAAACTCTTTGGTGCTTCATGTGTAGAAAACCCTTTTCTTTTTTGGACCAACCTTTGGTCCAATTTTTAGCAGTCACAAAAATGAGATCCAAAACCTTGGTTGTATTTATAAAATAGTTTTTACACCCTTGTAGGAATATGCAATGCATTTATGTCTAGTTCAAGTCTTATTTGTGGTATTATTGTTGTGTTTGATGGTTGGATAAAATCGTTAAGAGTTATTACTTTAAAAATAAGTGTTGGTGATAAATTTGACAATGGAATAGACTAAATCCATTATTTATGTAATTTAAAAGAGACCCAACCCTACTTCAGTTCTTTTAGGAAGTAAACCAAAAAGCGAAATTAAAACTTGTTGCATGTCTACCTTGAGTTGGTAATTGATTCAGTATCTGATTGTTAGAGCATTGATTAACCTTGAAATCAAGATTGTATATGGCTATTGCATGGTTAATATTGATTATTCTGTATGTGAAAGGTTGTCATATGATCAAATTTTGTGTTATAGAATATTAACTAATTCATCAGTACTAATATATATTAGTGATGTATTCTTGAGAAGGTTTGATTATATATGAAATATTTATTGATATAGAAGCCACTTCATCCCACCATTACAAAGTTATTGGCTTAGACATGTCTAATATATAAATATCCAAAAGTAAAAAATCATGTGAATTTAAGCACTAACTTGAGATAATGAATTTCTATTAGTAAACTGGTTGAAGAAGAGAAACTCAAACAAATAGTATATGCATTTCGAAAGATGCTTCAAGAGTTCTATTTATCTATTTTTATGAAATATATAAAAATATGGTGGATACTTATCTCATTTGGGATATTAGGATTTAGAGCAATAAAAATTTCCTACTTCCAATAATTTTCCTTAGAAGAATGTATGGCCAATAGAGGTCCCTCTCTAAGGCCTCAACATTCCTTTAATTAGTAGTCTAAAGCAAGAGTTTTATGGAAGAGAGTCTACAAATAAGAAGATATCACAGACATCTGAAGTTTCCCTTATGAGAAAGATATAAAAACATTGGATCATTTGATTATACCATTTGGGGCTACTTTTTCAAAAATCTAAGAACATATTGGATAGCTCTATCAACATTAAAATAGTTGATCAAATGTTAGATTAATTATTTTAAATCTAAATCAGTATATATTTTATGGAGAATTGGTCCTACTATTATCTGTTGGAACTTATGGTTTGAAAGGAATAATAGCATTTTTAAAAATAAATCTCAAAATCATGCCCAAGTTTGGAACCATATTGTTGCCTCTTGTAGGATGTTTATAGATATGGTACTCATCATGAGAAGTCTCAACTATATAAAAAGAGATGTTATCCTATGGATTATAGGATTTGAATATACATGGAAGGATCATCTATGAAAATAAAGTTAACACAAAGGATTTGCTTCGATCTATGGTAAAATAAAAATATCTAGAAATTGGTTTTATCAAAATTAATTTTGATGGTGTTTCCAAAGGAAATCCAAAAAAATTTGGTGGAGGTGGTGTTTTTCAAAATAACGAAGGATAAATTCTCCTCACTTACTCATAATCATATGAAACTTCAATTAGCAACTACACAAAGGCTACAACACTTTTTATAGGGATCAAATTTACAATTTAAAAAAGATGAAATAAATTTCAATTGAGAAGATTCATAAACTATTATTAATACTATCAACAAAAATAGATGTGGAGATTGGATCAAAATAACATTATTATTGATATTCATCAACTATTGTTGAAGGCAATCTATTGGACATATAAGTATATCTATAAAGAAGAAAATTGGGTAGCAGATAATTTAGCCAATTGTGGTGTTGATTTTCATATTGGCAAACTTATTTTAGCACGTAACTAGTAGAGTGGGATTTTATCTCTTAGTGAAAATGATATCAAGGAATTAATTATAAAGAATAAATGGAAATGAAGAATAACTTTGATAAAAAGCAATATTGATATGGTCTAATTGACTTTACAACAAATGTCATCAAAGTTCAAAGAATCAAGAGGTCTTTGATTCTTTGAACTTAAAAAAAAATAGACGTATTAGGCAAATCAGACGTAAATGAAAAAACATCAAAGTTCAAAGAATCAAGAGGTCACATTCAGTTAGGAAATAGGATGATTTAGGATGGGAGCTTGAGTGGGAAGGAATAGTTACAGGTTGGTGAGGCACCCGAGGTGGTGGATCATGGTGGGGGTCTCATTGGAGGAGGTGCAAATGGTTCAAAAGTGATGAATCTAGTCAGTTTAGAGCCTAGAAGTGGGTCCTCAGGTCCCACTAACTCTCTTGGATAGATTTTAGGTAATTTGGTTGATAGGGATCTGCTTAAGGGCCACCCTTTTAACCTTGGGGAGTCCTTCACCTCAGTAATGGCTAAAGGTCAAAAACAATGTGGGGTAAAAGTCTGTTTTGATATTTTCCTAGTTCTGAATGAGATCAACATTGTAAGGGAGCTATCGAGAGTCACCATGGAAGAGGGTTCTTGGAACCTTATGGGTAAATTTCAAGGGGGAATACCAGACTTAGATTCTATCAGGCGCTAGACGCTCACTAAGAGGATGCCTTTGGGTTTGTTGGAGATTGTGGTGATCCCTAAATTCTTCTTCATCATCAAGTTGAAATATGAAGAAGATTCTAAATGGATACTGAGTGGAGGGTCTTTGTTCTACAAGAAAATAGGACTATTTTTGTGAAAATGGGGATACAATTTTAACCCTCATACCCAAAAAGTGAACCTGGTCCCTCTTTGAGTTTGGCTCCTTGGATTATCCTTTCACCTATGGCATGAAGACATCTTTAGGGACATTACTAAAGCAATCAAATATCTCATCCTTATTGACTCGATGACTAAGTCCAAATCTAGGATGGTGTTTGTTAGGATGAGTGTGATGGTAGACATTGATTTTGACCTCCCCACGTACATTAAACTCACCTCTAATGTGGGAACTTGGGTGTAAAGCATTGAATATGAAAACAAGTGTCCCCTGTATTCTAGCTGCAACAAGGTTGGTCATTTGGAGGTGTACTTCCCAGCCAAGGAGAAGCCCTCTAGGGGAAAGATGATACAAAAATGGGTGGAGAAATTTCCAATCAAAAAATTTCATCAAGAAATTCTAAAGAAGGATAATTTGGAGGTTTCTACCCTAAAAATTTTATATATTTTCACCCAGTCGAAGGCAAAGGATGGGGTGGTTAGTCCAAGTAAGATGGTGGATGATGCATAGATTTAAATTGATGGTTTGACTAAGTAAAAAATTTAGCTGCCCCAGGTTAGTTTACTAGAACCTCTTTTTGGGGATCAAATTCCCCCTAATTTTCTACAAAATTTCTATGATAGCCTTGGTTCACTTTTTGAATTACAGAATCAACCCATGTTGAATCCAAATATTAGGGTCCTTGAATACCTGGAGAAGCCTTTGTCTTACTTATTGAAAGGGTCCCCTAGGCCTAAAACCAGAAGCCACAGGAAGATAGGTATCAATGTGGGGATTGAGCGAAAGGTGGGAAAGCCTTCAAAAAAATCCCACCAAACCAGGGATACAAAGATCAAAGTAGCATATGGATCGCAGACCAAAGTAAAATTAGAATTTGAAAAAGAGCTTGGAAGGAAGTAAAACTCAATTTGTAAGAACCCCAGTCCCTTCAGGGGGGTAGAAATCCCAACCCCAAGTTGCGTAAATGAAGTTCCTTTCATGGAGCATTAGGGGCCTCAATGGGAATTCCAAGCAGAGAGTCCTTTCATCACTTAGAAAAGTTCATACAAATATTATTCTCCTTCAAGAGACCAATATGGAAGAAGATAATGTAGACCCAGTTAGAAAAGTGGTTTGGAAAGAAGCTAAATTTGTTGCTAGGTCAGCTCAAGGAGCCTTTGGAGGCCTTCTGTAACTTTGGGATTCCAAAAATATTTTTGTTTCAATTCTTATGGCTACTCATACAGTCATCAATATCTTATTAAGCTACAAAGAGACTAGATGTAGGTGGGTATAATTAAACCTATATGCTCTTAATTTAAGGACTAGTAGAAAAATGTTATAGGATTATTTAAGTGACATGCAGGAAGCTTTCAAAAAGTAAATTTGGGTCCTTTCTAGGGATTTTAATTCCCCCTTGTTCCAATCTGATAAAAAAAGAGGAAACATGACTATAACTAAAGGTATGGAAGAATTTGTAGCATTTGTTAATGGCCATGAACTTATGGATTTGGACTTAAAAGGATCTAAATTTACTTGGAGCAATAGATTCGTAGGTGACCAACATATTCAAATTAGGTTAGACAAAATCATGATCTCGAAAGAGGGATTATTGATTTTTGGAGATGCTTCCCTTAGCTCACTATCTAAGGTGGGGTTTGACCACAACCCGCTTCTATTTGAAAAACTTAACAACTCCCCCTTCTTGCCTAGACTATTTAGATTTGAGGCTATGTGATTACAACACTTGGATTTGGAATAAAAAATTATAGAATGACGGTCAATGAAGTTCAGTGGGCCACTCATTTCTCATGTGGCTACGAAACTTAGATTCATCAAAAGAAATTTTAAATCTTGGAATATCTCTATTTTCGAGAATATCCTACGAAAGAAGGAAAAGCTAAAAAATCAACTACAAAAAATTTATCATTATTTAGAAATAGGTGATTTCACATGGGAAAAAAGATACAATGAAAGGAAGACTAGCAAAACTTCACAATATTTTGACCAATGAGTAAGTGATGTGGAGACAAAAATCTAGGGCTCTATGGCTGAAGGACGAGGACAAAAATACAAAAAAATTCTAAACTTCTACTTTGCATCATAGAAGACATAATAGAACCAGATAAATATCCAATGCAGATGGCTCCATCACCAAGGATATTCTAGAAATTACGGTGGAAGTAGTGTCATTTTTCATCTCTCTTCTTAAGGAACCTAACATTGGGGATAGATTGAATGAATCCAAACTCCTTAATATTTCTTCGTTAGTCACAGAAGATATGAACATTGCCCTTAACGACCTGTTCAAAGATGATGAAATTAGGAATATGGTCTTCTCTATGGGGGGTTTGAAAATCCCTAGACCAAATGGTTTTCCCCCTATGTTCTTTCAAAAGTTTTGGCACATTTTGGGGAAGGAGGTCGGAGAGGCATTGAGAGAGGTTCAATGATATATGTTTATTCCCCATGATATCAATTCCACCTCTCTAGCACTAATTCTAAAATATATTGGGGCCAAGGATTTTAAATATTTTTTTCCAATAAGTCTCTATAATACTTGATATAATCTTGATAAAGATCGTGATAAATAGGATCAAACCCTTCCTTCCTAGTTTAACTGATCAAGCTCATAGTGGTTTTGTGGCAAGTAGGTAGATTTTAGACAACATCATTATAGTAAATGAGCTTATTCACTCTATGGATAAGAGTGGCAGGTTGAGCAGCTTTCTGAAATTGGACATGAACAAAGCCTACAATAGAGTGTCATGGAACTTTCTTCTCAAGGTGCTGGATAAGATGGGCTTCAATAGCAAGTGGTTGGAGTTGGTGAAAGTTTATCTATTGACTACTAAATTCTTTATTCTTGTAAATGGCTCTCTAGTTGGTTATTTTTGAAGTTGTAGAGGGCTTTGGCAATGGGATCTTCTCTCTCCTTATATTTTCATTCTAATGGTTGAAGCACTCGAAAAGACTTTAAAGGCTTTTTCTAGGGAGATAGGCATCAAACTGGCTTTAAACATTGATCTAATTTCCCATCATCAATTTTTTTATGACACGTTGCTTTCCTTCTTAGATTTTATTCCTTAAGCCTTAGTCATCAAGGATATTGTAGCACCCTAAAATTGGCACAGTTAAACCCTTAGTAAAAAGATAAAAATTTGAATTTTAACCTCGAAACCGCTCGTTAACCGCTCCCCCCATTTTTTGTGCCATTTTTAGGAGTTGTTTTGATCATTGGACGATATCATCACCGATCAGACGAAATCATCCCAGATCGGACGAATTCGTCTGGAACAGAATGTCCAGACGATTTCATCCCAAAACAAAATTTTCATAATTAGCTTCTGTTTCAACAACCTCTCCAACTTGGGCAGAAGCGTGTCTACGTAGTTGGAGATTCCTTCATTGGAGATCTCCCAGATTGGGATGATCCCCAACCTCCTAACCTCCCCCTAATCCTATATAAACTAGGATTTTCTCAGTTTATCCCCCTGGATCTCCTCCTGGCTCTCCTCTTGACTCTCTCCCTAATTGATTTTCCCTACCATTTAGCTTTGTTGTGTTAAGACATCCTATCTACCATTGTTTGCACTCGTAGTTTTAAGTTTTCATTGCAGGTTTTCACTGTGCTTCAGCTGGAGGAAGCTCGGATCATCGTCGGTGATCCCACACGATTTCGAATGATCCTATCATAGATCGGTGACGATCTCGTATGATTGGAGGCGATCTCGATTGCAGTTCATATTGGGGGCAATCAGAGCCCTGAGTTTGCATTTCTCATCTTTCTTCCTTATTTTATTATGCATTAGCTTGATTATTTTTCATTCTGCATCCTGGAGTTCACCTCATTTAGCATAAATGCATGATAAAGTTAAAATAAGTTATTAAAACAATGCATTTCCTTTAATATGCTATCTAGATTTATCAGTTAAGCATTTATACTTGTCATTTCTATCATTATGCATTATTCTTGCGAGTTGCATTTTTGGTTTTTGGTGTCTATTTCTGTGATTGCAGGTTTCAATCGAATTCATCGGATCGATGATGATCTTATCCGATTTCAGATGATCGCTTCGTGATCTGGGATGATTCTATACAATTGCGGATGATCCTGTCATATTCGAGATGATCTGGACTCCTACAAGCTTCAGAATCTTCATCAGACATCCGAAATCAGGTGCATTCTTTCTCATTTAACATATTCCTGGTATTTAGGATTTATTCATGCTTTATGTATTCATATAAATTGGCATTTTCATATAGAATAGCTTAGATTCATTTTGGCCAACCTAGGAATATGAATGATTGAGTATAAAATGAACACATCAAACCCATTCTCAACCTAGGCATGGAAACTGCCACTCAAAGTTTCCTGGTGAACCCCACCATCCGTCGAAAATTCACCCTTATACCCCTCCCCCAAGAGGCGTGACCTTCAAAGGGCCTCTCAGTCCGAGGTATTGTCCCATCCTTCTCGCATCCCCCTTTTGGGCACGGATCCTATAGCCTGAAGGTAAGGGCGCAAAAAATTTGGGTCAGTACATTTTGGTGAACCCGACGTGAATAACATAGGCATCTTTCTGATTCAAAAATATTAAAAAAAAACAATATATATATATATATATATATATATATATATATATATATATGTATGTATGTATACAAGAAAAACAAAAACAACAAAATCATCATTTCAAGTTTGTATGTTTTAGATTCAATTCTAAATAATAGATACTAAATATTACTTTTAGAAGTACTAAAGAAACCATGAGTTTTTACTCAAATCAATATGAGCCCATCAGTAATGTTGGAAGAATTCAACCAAATACATTTGTTGATTATGACCAACCTCATCCCTATTCAACATCACCTCCATCACGCTTTTCTCATTTTTCATCCATAACCCAACAGGACAATCCCTTTTCCAATCCTCTTCATAACGATATTATCTATTCTCCCATATATCCATATTATGTCTATCAATCCACATATAATCCTCCTCCATCCTTTCAATATTCTTCTTTCAATACAACACATCCATTTCAACAAGAAAATACTTATTCTTCCAATCCTACCATGCACTCACATCATACTTCACAATCTTCCTATCATCATTCTACCCATAATAAAGAAAAGAGAGGTAAAAAACCATTAGGTCCTTTTATGACTGAACTCCTAAGGCACTTATCAAAAACCTCTCGAAAACCTTCATCACGTACATTTACAAAGCTCAATCAACCAATGGATATAATTCTCAAGCATTTACTTGATACAAATAAGATTGAACTCCCTTCCATAAGACAACTTGATACCACAGCAGATTGGTTTAAACCTGAGCTACATTGTGAATATCATAGAGTAGATGGACATATGACACAAAATTGTAAATATTTAAGATGTGCAATTCAAGATTTGATTGATGAGGGTCTTTTTAATATAAAGGAATTACAATCTACAACTGATTATAAATCTCCACTAAACTATCAAACTCCTACACAAAAAATACTAATAATCAATCAAGACATGGGGATCTCCCAAGAACCCCTATTCAATTATCAACAACAGGAAACCAATCAAATATTGCATGTTAATGTGTCCCATCATGATGATATTACTAATATTGTAACAGAAACTACAAATGAGCAACCTCAAGTTCAATCAACTCAATATGATATTCAAGAGATGGATTCCTCATTTGACCAACCTTCAAAACTATCTTTGGCTCTAGAGAATGATCCAAAATGGAATGTAAGCATAGAAAGCTCATCTTTAGAATCAAAATCTCAATCTGAAATCCACTTTGATAGCCAACAACAAGTGATTAATCCTCAAGCAAAGATATCCCTTTTAGAAGTATTACAAAGTTCTCATAAGGAAACTTTGTTCAAGATACCTAGCCAACAATTTGTTCCTCATGATATTTTCCCTAAGAACATAATTAATGGTGTAAGCCCTCTTGAGGTTAACCATATTTCATTCTATGACGAGGAGATTCCTTCCTCTACTCCACAAGAAGACTCCTCTCTTTACATTACAAGATCTAGTAAAGAAACACCTATTAAAACTATCATGGTAGATAATGGCTTCTCTCTTAATTTATGCACTTATCAATTATTCCAAAAACTCAAATTAAAGGAAGAAGATCTTAATGAATCAAATGTTATTATAAAATCTTTTAACAATGAAATTCAAGAAGCTCAAGGTACTATAATTCTTCCCCTTAATATTGGATCCAAGATCCTGGATACTTTGTTTTATGTAGCATATTGCCCTTCACCTTACAACCTACTCCTCAGAAGTCCTTGGATTCATACGATAAGGGTTGTCCCTTCCACTCTTCACCAATGTTTGAAGTTTGAACTTGCAAATAAAATTGTTACCATACATGGTGACCCAACACCATTTGAAGAATATTTAACGGTTGAAACATCAAGTTCTATACATTCTCCATTGTCACAATTACCTTCTATCCATCACTTTTCTTCATCCATATATGATCATCCTTGTTTATCAAATAACACCCATGCATATCTTTCACATATGCTCCCTCCATCTTATCAAGACTTGGAAGATAGTGATAAGAATGAAGAACCTTCTTATCCTTCTGACATTTTATTTTGTAACATGATCAATTTTACACATATAAAAGTCAAATATTTTGCTACATTATTCTACATTATAACAAAGCTTTTGTTATCGCTACCTTTTATTCATCACCTTTTGTTCTTACCTTCACCACAACCAAATTATCCTTCAAAACCTCCTTTGATTTTGAAGCAACCTTAGACATGCTATACTCAAATAACCTTGTATAGTGTATATAGATCATCTTGTATATACCACCAATTCCATCATCTAAAATTTCAAAAAAAAAAAAAAATAGTAATATTATTTTCAATTCATAAATTAAAATCAAAATATAAAAAACATCAAAATCATCAAAATCTTCAAAAACATTTTCTATTTTTGCACTTGTCAATTCTTGAAGTATTGCAGTCATATTTTCAATTATTTTGGATAAATTAGCATTTATTTGGAATCCCACACTTTCACACTCACATGAATAAATATCTTGATTTTATTTGGTATGATTATTAATCTCTCTTATATCAAAGTCCAGAGTTGAATTAAATAAAGTTTTGAGCATAGAGAATTGATCTTGTTATTTACTTGAACCAAGTATATCTTTTCACATTAAAATGATTTCATTGCAAATTCAATATGATGCTACATAGTAGAAGTGGTTTCTTGAGCGAAAAGTTTCCCCTGCTATCCTATCATGCACATGGTCTAGAATCTTTGAGAATTGACAAAAGGACAAGCTCACCCCCTGCCCGAATAAAAATCCCTTGCTCTACAACCAATCCGAGAAAGTATCCCTAGTATAGGAAGAAAAAGAAAAGTCAAAGAAAATGAGAAAAAGAAAAAATATCATTTTGTACCATCGCAGCAATATTTCAGCATTATCTCAGTTCCAAGCAAAAATACAAAAAAAAAAAAAAAAGCAAAATGCAATAAATCCCTTTCCCTACCCCTTGAAAAGAAAAGAAGGGTGAATGAGCTTGAATCCCTGGAATTCTCAATTATTCGAAAATCGTGAGGTAAGCCCCATAATAGGTGGTTTGTGCCCAACCCGCTTGGCCTTGGGTAACTCCTAGCATGGTGATATGTCTGTCACATTAGCGACCTTCTTTTGTATGGACCTATGTCCGCTTATGGATCAGCTAGCTCTTGATGACCCGACTTACATAGTAGTCCGGTACGGTTACATGCATATAAATCATGGTCAACGAACACTTATTTGGTTAATTCAAATTACTTGTATCAAATTATCTTGCTCAAAATTGGTAAATGAACAATACAATTGCACACACATTTGTATTTGAGAGATTTTGTATCATTATGATAAATCAAGATCGGCAATGAACTCACATATGCACATGAGGGTTCCTTATAAATCTATATTTTGTCTTTGAGATAATTTAAAATATTTATGCAAATATTTTGGAATAATTTCATCTTCTTATTTGAGAAACATCTGCTTAGCGTAAAAACAATTAAATACATTTTTTTTCAAAATCCAAAATTTTCTTTCAAAACATGTTCAAAAATCTAGCAATAAAGTCACGTTTATATATACTTTCAACTTCCGCAATGATGGTATAGTTCCTAAAAACCTAAACTGGAATTTTATGCCTAGCGCAAGTCCTCATCTTATATATTTTCTGTTTATCTCAAAATCAAAAAATCAATTATGCAATAAACTTATTTTTGGATTTCGCGATGATGGTATAAGTCTACACCTATAATTCTATGCCTAGCGCAAACCATTGTTCTAATTTTATTTCCCCTTTATTTAATTCATAAAAACATATGGCTTACATCATTATGTTACACAATTGTGCTTTAAAAAGAACGAACACCTTTTTCTATTTCATTTCATTATGTCAACATTCAATTTTGCAACGATGGTATAATTCCTAAGGAATTGTTCAAAATTTTATCACACTTAGGAATTTTATGCCTAGCAAAAATCATATATTTTATATATTTCATGCATAATATTTTCATGAAAATCTGAAAACAAATCATCACCATCATCATTTTTCATCATCACAACACAAAGTCTTAAGACAGTCTCTTAAGCACTCTTTTACTTTTAGCAATATTTCTATCCTGGGGATTAGCTTGACGACCTAGCGAGCGGCGACTCCATGAAATGGTCATATAACAACGACAATGTCCTTTGAAATTATTGTTAGAAGTCCCTTTATTTTTCATCAAATCATACCACAACAACCAATTTGTTTACATCAGATTATTTCATTTAAATTTTACAACATGACATAAAATTATACTATTTCCAACGACATAATTACATGAATAATCAATCAACAATTCAAAATTTAAAGCATCATAAAACATATGGACAAGTCATATCACAAAAATATCATATATATATATATATATATATATATATATATATATATATATATATATATATATATATATATATATATATATATATATCAAAATATATGTACATCATATCAAAACTCGATTGGTATGCCACAATCTATACCCTAGCATACTCAATCCTCTCAAATATATAGTCTATAGTCAAAGAGCAACTAGTCTCGAGAAGCCCTCGAGCTCTCAGCCTCATCTCCTCTCCCACCCTGGCATGGAGGAGGTGGTCCCATCGAGGTCCATGTTGTATCGTGGGTCCTCGACGTCGATCGTGAGGATGTCCTCGATGATCCCATCATGATCGGCTCTACAATGCTAGCTGGCAATGGTATCCTCTGGCCCTCTGGAACCATGTGATAGTACAATCCCTAGTAGAATGCGATCTGAGCAATAGCCCACACCAGATCCTGAGTGCTCGCCCCTCCGCTCTGAGCCCTGAGTCATGTAGCCTCATCCTGCAGTGTCTGCACCTGAGCCCGAAGGTGGGCATTCTCAGCCTCGGAGAGCCGCCATCTCGCTGCTCTCCCCCACCTCGACACCCTTGCCCTTATCGGGCGATGGTGGCCTATCCCTCTATTGAGAAGGGAGTCCCTCCTCCCTCCTCTCTGGCTGTTGTGGTCCCTCTGGAGCCTGTGGCACTCTTCGACGTCTCTCCTGAGGAGGTCATCGCTGCTCCCTCCCTCTATGACTCCTCGTTGCATCGATGGCATCCTGGTGTCGCCTCCCCATCCATCGCACCACGGCGTGCATCAAACCCTGTGCCCTCGTCATCCGAGGAGGGCGGATGCCTACATACTAGGCATCATATCCATCTATGACCCCAACATCATCCCCATCCATCGGTTGAATGGGGGCATCATCAACATCCTCACTCTAGAATCACTGCATATCTGGAGCCCCGCTTAGTGTAGTATTATCCCAGACAGTCCGAGAGTACTCGTAGTCTCTGAGAGAAGGGATCCCTTGCTGTAGACCGAATTGCCTCAAAACTTGATCATAGCGGTGGAGCTCTACCTCTCCCCGCTCCATCCTCAACCATAAGACTCGCCTGATGCGATCCAACTCCTATCCATCCTCTCCCCACCTTGGATGCTCTCTCCATGGCCTCCAGGTGATCTGGTCAGGGATGAGGTCGTCTAGCAACCTTTGAGACATCGACAGATCTATCTTGCCACTTTTTTGGAGCCACCATTAGAAAACCCAGGGTCTCTCTTGGTCAACCCCTATTAGTGGAAGCCCTACCGGCCTCTGCACCATAATGTGCTCCCAGCACCAAACCTGTAGCAATGATGTCAGTACTAGACATCGACCTCCCTTGTATACGACCCCGTACAGGATCCTATACAAGCGACATAGTACAAAACTGCCCCAAGAAAACCTGTAGCCGTGGTCTCTCATATCATAGACCACATCTGAGAGTAGCCACGGTAGCCTGCATCCACTCTGGTGGCATAGCAGTAGGCCACCCACTACCCCTGCCAAAACTTGAGTCAATCGAGACACCCCAGGAATCTGCCTCAATGTCTCGATGTTCACTTCGCCCTTCTCCAGGGTGAATCTAGGGTCTCCACATAGTCGCATCATGGCATGGCCCTGATTGGTTGTAGGAGTCATCAACCGCCCATGTATGGGGATCCTCAAGATCCTCCATACATCCTCTAGAGTGGGAGCCATCTCCCCTATCGATAGCCGAAAGTAGGACGACCCCGAATACCACCTCTCTGCTAGGGCTGTCAGTAGCCCCATGTTTATAGGTATTTGTGGCATCTCTGCCACATGTTGTAGCCCAACCTTTGATAGTCGGTCTCACTCTGCCTGGTCGAGTGCGGCTACATCATCTCTAAGCCCCCCGTATTTCCACTCCCGACTTTTTAGTAATCCCCTCTGCAAAATAAACAATAAAACAACAAAAATCATTAATAGATAATCATTACAATCAGTTAAATCAATTTCATCTTATTATATCATCCATTATTGGACGATATCATACTAAATTAAGTCAAATCGTCCTTGGTAGGACGAAATTGTCTCCGATTTCTCAACTTGGGGATCGCCCCTTGTTGGATGGGATCACCCCTATTTCGTCGATTTCGCCCCTAGACGAAATCGGCGATCTAGGGACGATTTCGATGAAATTGGGATGATTTCATCCCGATGTCGTCGACGGCCTAAAAATGGCCGTGATACCCCAAAAACAGTCAAAATTCAAATTAAAAATCACACAAATCAAATTAAAAACATAATTCATCAAGTTTAGATCCTTACCCGCAACCCGCGTTAAACCTCTGTCAAACTGTGTGCTGTTTCCACCATTTTGCCTATAGAGCTCTGAAACAGCAAAAGTGAACAGTAACAATGAATTAGGGTTTTACCTTATTTTTTTTTAATTTTATTCAAAAAAACTTTTTTTTTAAAAAAATTCTTTTTCGCGCTTTTACCTCAAACGTTCGATTTGGGTAAAAACTCGGAGGGGGCACCATAGCAAGCATGTTAGCGCATATGACATATTGTATTTCATTATTCTAAAAATATTGCTCGTAGGCAATCTCCAAGTTAGGAAGTTAGGTTGATTAACCAATTCATCGGTTATCAACTGCTTTCAACTGTTTGTAAACTGTTTGTAAATCTTTATATTACAATCAATGAGAATGTATCCAATGCTTCGCAAGTTTCAATATGGCATCAGAGCCACGGTCGCACTGGCGGACTGGCAGAAACCTAGACGATGCAGACAGGACCTAACGTAACCGGACGGACTGACAGCAACCGACGGGCGGACGGACCGGCGGGCGGACGAACTGGACAGCAGACATAAACCTGGACGACGCAGACAGGACCTAACCTAACCGGACGGACTGACAGCAACCGACGGGCAGACGGACCAATCGGCGGACGGACTGGACGATGAGCAAAGCGAGGACACGAAGACACGACTACCCACTGACAAAGCCACTGGCGGACACAGAAAACCGGACAACAGAACGTGCAGAGACCAAGGTTCGCGGATCGGGGTGCTTCGACGGCGGCTGAGGAGACAAAAGGAAGGGGGTGGTTGCCCGAAGGCAACCGAAAGGTTGTCTGTTCTCCGCATTTTTTACACCCTCCCACAGTGGCCGCATAGGCCATGTGGGATCAAGTTTTAAAAAAAAACTTATCCGCCTCCCAGAGTTTAAAACCGGCGTATTCCTGATTTCTTTCATCAGGGTCTCCGGCTCCTGTGGTTGGTATGGTTCTTGCTTGGCGGCAGGTTATGGTTTCGAAACCCGTCGGGGAAATTTTGACGGAGATTTTTTTATTTTGACGCCCGAATGGTCGCATTGACGCCCGAATGGTCGAAATGACGCCAGCCTGGTAGAATTGACGCCCGAAAGGGGTAAATGACGGCAGTGACACAGAATTGACGGCTGTTGACGCACACAAGGTGTCATTCACACCCAATGATGTCTTGAAGACTCCCATTTTTTCATTCTTTTGGGGTTTTCAGGTATTTTTTTTCACATTCTTATCTATTTTGCAAATTGAAGGGGGATTTGACTTGATTTCACTTGCAAAATTATCAGATAAAGGGGGGAATGTGTAATAGGAGTTATAATTTGTGGGCATTTATGATTTTTTGCATTTAAATACACTATTTTCTTGCATTCACAATCATAAATTAAACTAAAAATAAGACCCCAAATTTATACCCTATTTGTGCAATTTATTGCACAGCAGCGTTCGGTATTTGAGATACCTCTGGTCCACACTTACAGGTAATGCTGTCGTGCTTTGGACTACTGTATTCGCCGCCTAATATAGCTGCAACAACGACGTCTGAGCTTGTTCTCTATAAATCGTCGGGGAGAAATAAGGCAAACTTGTTTTTTTTCCACTTCATACCTACATCGTGATTGTTGTTAGGCGTAAATCCTGACGAAAGTTTTTTCCAAAGTGTTTAGGGGAAGTTACGCCCCACGCATGCGGAATAAAACTTTCTATGGTAGGTGTCATTAACAACACGATGCCCTTTCAGTATCGCCTATGTTCAATATATTGTGCTTCTCATATGTACTTATAGTCTCCCTCACGTAAGGGCGAGTACATATTGAGTAGTATATTGTTCATATATACCTATAGTTTCCCTCACGTAAGGGCGGGTATATGTTGAATGGTTACAGTATAGAGATACGGCAGGTATAAAGAAAGGGAGACCAATTGGTGATATAAGGAACCTTCATAATGGCCACCATTCATAAGTATCTCTCAGACTCACAATTGTTGAAAGGTCCTAACTTTGTTCCATGGAAGACAAAGATGAAAGCCATACTTCAATTGGAAGATTTATGGGATGTCGTGGTCGGCACTGAAACACGTCCTACATCATCAGGAACAGATCAGGATGCTTGGGATAAAAAAGACAAGAAGAGTTTTGTATTTATCTTACTTGCTACTACAGATGAGGTGCAGCCTCATATTTGTGATGCAAAAACCGGTAAGATAGCCTGGGATGCCCTGCTCACAGTTTTTGAAGGCAAGAATCAATCTTCTATCCTTCATCTTCAAACTCAACTACATAATCTCAGTATGAGTTACGGAGAAGCGATTGACATATTCCTTTGAGAGTAGCAGACTTGAAAGCAAAATTGAATGCTATGGGAAAACCTGTGGATGATGATGTCTTGAATTACTGTTATCTTGAGAGCATTACCAAGTTCCTACAAGATGTTGATCACTTCTCTCAATGTCTCTGGTAGACAAGTTTCTTTTGTGGAACTGGTAAACTTGCTTCAAAGCGAAGAGGCAACTCGAGGTCCAAAAAGATGATATGCACGATAATGCTCTATCCACACAACAAAGTGGTAAAAAGCAAGGTCAGTTTCAAAAAGGAGGTGCTTCTTCCAAAGGCAAAGGGAAGCAATCTCAACAACAAGATACAAAATATTGCAAAATTTGTGACATGAATAACCATGACACCAACAGGTGTTGGTTTAAAAATAAGCAACCAAATGACAAAGGTTCACAGAAGAAGGGCAAGCACAAGAAAAAATACAATAAGCATAAGCAATCTAAAGGCCATGTTGCTTATGCTGAATCCAACTCTGACTCAAATTCTCCTGAGTCTGATTCGATTCTGACTCTGAAAGAGCACACAAGGTGCTCATGACACATACTTCGTCTTCCCAGATAGATGTTGTATGGTATATTGACTCAGGAGCTAGCAAACACATGACTGGCGATAAATCCTGGTTTGATACTTTTGTGGCGAAAGAGGGCAAGCCAGTCACGATTGCTGACAATCAGGTATATCAAGTACAAGGAGAAGGAGATATTTTTGTGTCTCTTCCTGATGGTAAATGTCAGATTGAAAAGGTTCTCTATGTTCCTGGCTTAGCCAATAATTTGCTATCAGTTCCACAAATGTTGGATAGAAACATGGAAGTCATGTTTCGCATTGTCAATGGCAAGAAGAGATGTTTTATCACAAACAGTGGTAAACATGTTGCAACTGGCTCTTACAAACATGGCTTGTTTATTCTCGATGCTATTTCCACACCCCATGTTGCTTTGGCTGCAACTACAAAGGAGGCCACCTCCCTTTGGCATCGACGTTATGGTCATCTCAGTTCTGGATATTTGCTTGAATTACACAAATATGGGTTGGTGAAAGGTCTTCCACCTCTCTCATCTACCTTACCAGTTTGCTCGGATTGCTTAGCAGGGAAGCAACATCGAGTGCCTTTTGAAGCCAGCTCCTCCCGAGCTGAAAAACCTTTAGAGCTTGTCCATACCGATCTGTGTGGTCCTATGCCAACCAGCTATGGTGGGAAAAAATATTTTCAACTATTCGTTGATGATTACTCACGGAAAATGTGGGTTTTCTTTCTTCAGTTGAAATCAGAAGCGCTTCTCTACTTTCAACGAGTTCAAGAAACTTGTTGAGAAGGAGTCGGGATGTTTGATCAAGACCCTCCGCTCGGATCGAGGGGGGAATATACCTCTAAAGAGTTTTCAGAATTTCTTAAGGAACATGGGATCAAAAGACAATTGACTACGGCCTATACACCTCGGCGAGAATGGAGTTGCGAGAGAGAAGAAATCGTTCCATTATGGAAATGGTTCGATGTATGCTAAAAGGAGCACATCTTGAGGATCAATATTGGGCGGAAGCGATAAATACAGACATCATACCTTCTAAATAGAGCACCCACTAGAGCTCTACAAGGGAAGACCCCACAAGGAGCATGGAGTGATAAGAAACCTTCCATTGCTCATCTGAAAGTGTTTGGGTGTAAAGCATTCATGCACATTCCAAAACGAGAAAAGGAGGAAGCTGGATGAGAAAACCCTGCAGTGTATCTTTCTTGGTTATGATGAGTACTCAAAAGGATATCGATTGATTGATCCTAAGACTAAGAAGACACATGTAAGTAGAGATGTTATATTTGATGAAACTCTCACATCAAAAAACACATCCACAACTGTATACCTAGATGAAGAAGAGCCTAAGAAGGAAGTCCAACTTCCACAGCAAAAACAAAAAATTCCAAAATGGTATACTAGCACTTTGAGAGATGCTAAGTTGAAATCCCTTCCAGATCTATCTCTTGATAGGCCATGTACTCGCAGTATGACTCAAAAGATGAGAGCGAGAAGAATCTACTTCGAGAGGTTGACGAACTTTGTCAACACTTTGATGATTTGTCGGTGGGTACAAAAAATGATAGAGAGGAAGAAAAGGATGGAGAAAAAATTTATATGTCTACATTGAATACAAACGAACCCACAACGGTTCAATCGCACTTGATGAACCACGGTGGAAAGAGGCCATGGATGTAGAACATCAATCTCTCCTTAGAAATAATACTTGGAAATTAGTCGATCTGCCAAAAGGGAAGAAACCCATAGGCTGCAAATGGGTGTTCAAAGTGAAATATAAGGCAGATGGGTCTATTGATAAGCATAAAGCCCGGCTTGTTGCAAGGGGTATGCTCGGAAAGAAGGCATAGATTATGAAGAGACTTTTGCCCCTACTGCAAAAATGACTACCATTCGTGTACTTTGTGCCATGGCAGCTCAGTTTGGGTGGAAATTACATCAGATGGATGTTAAAAGTGCTTTCTTGAATGGTGACTTACAAGAAGAAGTCTACATGACTCAACCAGAAGGATTTGTGGTCAAAGGGAAAGAACAAAAAGTATGTAAATTGATTAAATCCTTGTATGGGCTAAAACAAGCTCCTCGAGCTTGGTACATCAAGATAGACAGTCACCTTGTGCAGCATGGATTCGAAAGAAGTCCTTCAGATGCAAATCTCTATATCAAGAAAAATGGGTCTGATATAGTAATTCTTGTACTCTACGTAGATGATCTGATCATTACAGGAAGCTCAGAAAGTATGATTAGCTTAGTAAAAAAAGACTTGAAGCAATCATTTGAAATGACAGATCTAGGACTTCTGCACTATTGTCTTGGTTTAGAATTTACTCAAGAACAATTTCATATACGAGTAACACAAAAAAAATATGCCAAGACTTTAGTAGAAAAATATCGGATGACTAATTGTAAGTCCAAAACAACTCCAATGGAGCAAGGACTTAAGTTATCTCGATATGATGAGTCACCTCAGGTAGATGGAACTCTCTATCGTCAGTTGATTGGGAGTCTCCTATATCTGACAAATACCAGGCCAGATCTCAGTTTTGCTGTGGGATATCTTTCAAGATTCATGCAAGAGCCTAAGATGAATCACTGGAAAGCAGCAAAAAGAGTTCTTCACTATGTTCATGGTAGTACAAATTATGGCCTGGAATATAGAAAGAATAATAAATTTTTCTTACTTGGATACACAGACTCGGATTATCTTTGGATCTATTGATGATCGTAAATCCACTTCGGATATGTTTTTCATCTCGGGTCTGGACCAATCTCATGGCACGGTAAGAAACGGCATGTGGTTGCTCTATCTTCAACAGAAGCAGAATATCATGCGGCCAGTGAAGCAGTCTGCGAGATAATGTGGTTAAGTCGCATTTTTACAAACATGGGCCTTCCAAAGAATCTTCCACTTCATTTGTTTTGCGACAATCAAGGTGTTTTGAATCTTGTAAAAAATCCAATTTTTCATGAACGTACCAAACACGTTGATACCAGATGTCATTTTATTCGGGATGAAGTTCCAAAGCACCATATACAACTCCACTACATTCCTACTGATGAGCAAGTTGCCGATATCTTTACCAAAGCACTTGGCCGTATCAAATATGAGAAATTTCGAGCAACTATTGGAATTTGCCAATAATGAAATAAGGGGGGATGTTAGCGCATATGACATATTGTATTTCATTATTCTAAAAATATTGCTCGTAGGCAATCTCCAAGTTAGGAAGTTAGGTTGATTAACCAATTCATCGGTTATCAACTGCTTTCAACTGTTTGTAAATTGTTTGTAAATCTTTATATTACAATCAATGAGAATGTATCCAATGCTTCGCAAGTTTCAATAAAGCAGTTGTACGATTCGACCTAGAATCATCATCTAAAAAATGGAATAAATTTTTGTTTTCTCATAAATCGGGAAGAACTCGTCTTTAATGCATTTTCTTCGAAAAATTTGCTAAAGAGGGGCAAAATGTAGCACCCTAAAATTGGCACAGTTAAACCCTTAGTAAAAAGATAAAAATTTGAATTTTAACCCCAAAACCGCCCGTTAACCGCTCCCCCTGTTTTTCGTGCCATTTTTAGGAGTTGTTTTGATCGTTGGACGATATCCCCCGAAACCGCCCGTTAACCGCTCCCCCTATTTTTCGTGCCATTTTTAGGAGTTGTTTTTATCGTCAGACGATATCGTCGCCGATCAGACGATATCGTCGCCGATCAGACGATATCGTCGCCGATCAGACGATATCGTCCCAAATCAGACGAATTCATCTGGAATAGAACGTCCAGATGATTTCGTCCCAAAACCAAATTTTCATAATTAGCTTTTGTTTCAACAACCTCTTCAACTTGGACAGAAGCGTGTCTGCACAATTGGAGATTCCTCCATTGGAGATCTCCTAGATTGGGATGATCCCCAACCTCCTAACCTCCCCCTAATCCTATATAAACTAGGATTTTCTCAGTTTATCCCCCTGGCTCTCCTCTTGACTCTCTCCCTGATTGATTTTATCTACCATTTAGCTTTGTTGTGTTAAGACGTCCTATATACCATTGTTTGCACTCGTAGTTTTAAGTTTTCATTGTAGGTTTTCACTGTGCTTCAGCTGGAGGAAGCTCAAATCGTCGTCAATGATCCCACATGATTTCGAATGATCCTATCGCAGAATAGTGACGATCTCGTATGATTGGATGTGATCTCGACTACAGTTCAGATTGGGGGCAATCAAAGCCCTGAGTTTGCATTTCTCATCTTTATTCCTTATTTTATTATGCATTAGCTTTATTATTTTTCATTCTGCATCCTGGAGTTCACCTCTTTAGCATAAATGCATGATAAAGTTAAAATAAGTTATTAAAACAATGCATTTCCTTTAATCTTCTATCTAGATTTATCAGTTAAGCATTTATACTATCATTCTGTATTATTCTTGTAGTCACTTTTTTGGTTTTTTGTGTATGTTTTTGTGATTGTAGGTTTCTGACGATTTTGTCAGATCGACGATGATCTCAGATGATTGCCTATGATTTGGGATGATTCTGTATAATTGCAGACGATCCTGTCATATTTGGGATGATCTAGACTCCTACAAGCTTCAGAATCTTCATCATAAATATGGAATCAGGTGCATTATTTCTCACTTAACATATTCCTAGTATTTAGGATTTATTCATGCTTTTTGTATTCATATAAATCAGCATTTTCATATAGAATAGCTTAGATTCATTTTGGCCAACCTAGGAATATGAATGATTGAGCATAAAATGAACACATCAAACCCATTCTCAACCTAGGCGTGGAAACTACCACTCAAAGTTTCCTGGTGAACCCCACCATCCTTCAAAAATTCACCCTTATACCCCTCCCCCGAGAGGTGCGACCTTCAAAGGGCCTCTCAGTTTGAGGTATTTTCCTATTCTCTTAGATTTTGACAAATTTGCGGGTCAAAAGATCAACTTCCTCAAAAGTAATATTTTCTTTATCAATACCCCCTTGCTAGACAAAGAAGAATTGCATCCATTATGGGTTGTGGCATTGCTGAATTTTCCTCAGTTTACCTCAAAATACCCCTTTTCAGAGGTAGAGTAAAAGAGCAGCTTTGGGAACCCATTGTGGAAATAATCCAGAGAAAGTTAGTAGGGTGGAAAGGGGCTCTACTTAGTCAATTTGGTAAAGCAATGTTGGTTAAATTCACTCTCCAAAGAATTGAACAAATCCAAAAATCATTCCTTTGGACAAGGGTGTAGGAAAATAAAAGGTTCCATTTGGTTGTCTGGGACCAAACTTGCAGCAGGAGAGAAAACGATGGTCTAGGGCTTAGAAAAATGAATAATCTGAATAAATTTCTTATTTCTAAACAAAGTTGAAATCTAACCCAAAATGATAATGTTGGATGGGTAGAAATTGTAAAGGTAAAATATATGAGTAGGGACAATGATTTTCTTTCTGAATAGGTTCCTTGCTCTGGCTTAGCCTTTTGGCTTAGTATCATTAAATCAATATCAACTATCTCAAAGGGAGGTAGATGGTTCTTAGGCAATGATTGGTCCATATATTTTTAGAATGATCCTTGGATGTGGGAGGTTTTGCTATATTCCTATCCAAATGTGGCGATAGTGGAACTAGCTTTTAGATATTCCATTGGAGATAAAGTTTTAGATTACATTGAAAGTATTGATAATAGAAAGAAATGGAAATTGGGATTTATTTCAAGACTCTCACAAAAAGAGAAGGAAGTATGGAATATAATTTTAGAAGCTCTTAAGATGTATGTCATAAAAACTCTAAATAAGAGGATCACTTGATTTAGAAAGGTGAAAATACAGGTTTGTTCTCAATAAAATCAACTTACAATGTGTTGGTTGATCCTCCCTTTGGTTCCCAATTCGACTTGTATGGCAGAGAGGCCTTATCCCCAAGGTGAATATTTTCCTCTAGCTCTCTATTCAAAATAAAAACCTTACTATAGACAATCTCCAAAAATGTGGTATGGTGGTCCTTAATAAATTTTTTCTATACAAATATGATTCTAAATCATCAAATCATATTTTCTCATATTGTTTGTTCACCTCAGAAGTGTTTTCATGTTTTTTCAGATGGTGGGTGTCTCTTGGGTCCTCCCAAACTCTTTGGTTGCTTTTTTGAATCAATGGGACCCCCCTGCTAAGCCCATCACTTACGTCTATGCTGGACATTTAACCTAGATTATATTGAAAGGAATGATAATTAGATCATTCCAAGATGCAAGGATCTCAAGTGTTAATAGAACACCACATTCAACCAAAACAAGAATTTAAAAGCAAATTGATAGCATAAGCTTACAAATAGATATGCAAAATAAAGAGCAATAATATATTATACATGAATAATAAACTTCCTTATGAGTACAATGAAGGTGCCTTGCTTATATAGGTAAGGATGATCAACCATTGCATTAGGATCAAGCTAAGGATAAATATCCATCGTACAAAAGGAATAAGTGATATGGTCCATAAATTTGTAACTGCTATGGGGAGAAAGAATCTCAACCCTCTAAATATACCTAAAAATATCCCCATTACACCTAGGAATAGTCAAATCTAAAAATATCCACATAATATCTAAGAAATAAATATGTAACATCTTATAATATCTAAATAAGATAAATGAAATATCCACACATAAGTGGGTGGGGAAAATACATGGAATAACTAAATAAAAATGAAATAAATTACCTAGGTGAACATGATCTAAGGTAAAAAACTTACTCTAACACCCCCCTCAAGTGAAGCTAGGTGCCAAAAAATAAAGTGGTATATCTACAGTATGAGTCCCGGTAACAAGGCCTGATCAGGTACTCATGTACAATGTGTATCCAAAAGCTCTCAAACCAGAAGTGGGAAAAACATCCTGCTAGAAAGAGAGAAGAAGAAGTAAGAATGGAGCTAAGGAGTGCTCCCAACACCCCCCTAGGACGACGAGCTCAATGAAGAAGCCTATGAAGAAGTGGATGTCTCTACGATGAATAAAGTGTCTCTCACGAGGAAGAAAGTAGCCATGAAGCATCCACTGAATGTCTTTCCACTCCAAGTGAGTGTGAGAAGATGGGAATAAAAAGTAGAATGATGACATAGAGTCCTTAAAACAAAGTTGAAGTGAAGAAGATGTCACCAATTAATTATGAAATGAATCTCCAAAAATGTAGAAGCCCAAATCAACACTAAAATAGGGTAGAATATAGTCCCAATCAACATCCAAAAGATCAATATGCACAAAACCATGAGTGTGCAAAAGTGGAAGAGATGTGTGAAGAGCTTCAATCAAGGAAGAATCACCAATGTCATGTTGCATAAGTGATTATGAGCCCATGAAAGTAGCAAGAGAAAGAAGTGGAGGCTTAGAAGCCTCAAAATAATCAACATGTTCTTTAGGATATCCAAGTGAGAGTCCAACCGAAGACAAAATATTTGTATCCAACTCCTATAGGAGTACATCATCCAATATGAAATAAAAAGGAGAAAGAAATGGTGGACAAGGTGGCTAACTCAAATAAGGAGGGCACACCAAAAAAAGGTTCATAAAGGAAGAAGTACACAGAGGAGATACAATGTATACATCATCATCAAATAAATGAGTGACCTCCTCATACATGTCAAGAAAATCACTCGTGTATCTCAATGAAGAGAGAGGTAACACCATCCAAGAAGTCATCTATATGTAAGGACGTAACATGCCATGAAATATCTATTTTATATGCTGCAACATCAACATGATAATCCACACAAGACAAGTGTGGAGATGTATCCTGTAAAATATTTGAAGCAGGTATTATAGCATCAACCTCATCATCCAAAACATCATGATATAGTGACTCCAAAAACAAATATGCAATGTCACAAATGACGTTCTCCACGCAAGCAATTGTAAGATAAGGTACCTTGGATAAAAACTTTCTTTTCAACATATGATAAGCAAGGTGAGGTGTGTTCTTGTGAACTCCAATAATTTTTTGAAGCTCCCCACAAACTGAATAATAAAGCATGCTAGAGATCCTTAAATTATTCATGAACCATGTCCTATACTCCTTATCCTTCACCACTAGTTTGGGTTTTGGAGTTATGAACAAAGGATCCAAACCTTCACTTTGACATAATGAAAAAAGTACCTTAAACCATGCTTCAAAAGTTTCAACATTTACCTCTATGCTAAGTTTAAAAAAGAAGTTTTCAATATGTCCTCAAAAGTAGAAGATCCCCCCCATAATCAAATGCCATTATAATGAGAGAGGTCTAGTGTGATGTCTCAAGGTGGTGCAAAATGCCAAAAAATCACACCAATGCACAAATGAAGCTTCCAAACTCTAAAAAGTATCCAAAGAAATTCCCAAAATAATCCCCTCCTTCAAACTAAGTGAGGAATATTGGCATAAGAGGATGCACCACAACAAATCAAGGGAAGTCAAAGACAAAGTACTCCTCAAGAACAACAATGTGTAGGTACCGCCAATACTGAACACCAAGTAAGCTGATCACAAAGGTCCAAACTAAGTGGACAAACAACAAATGAAGGAAGATGAGACTTTATAACAATAGTCCATATACCGATTCAAGTGTAAAAACCTTTTCACAATATGATATTGAGAGTGCAGTCATAAAATCATTATAAATGTCTAAATACATATCCAAATGATCTTAAATTTTAGAGACATCAAAAAAATGAATTTACAGGCCTGGAAAAAAAATTTTGAGCAACCCTCAATATTTCTTTCGAAATAATGAGTTTACTAAAAATAGTAACATCACTGTAACAGTCTAAATATAGCTCCAAATGCTCTAAAATTTTATGGGAAGGTATATCATATGATTTTACACATTCTATAAAAATATCTGCAACAACTTCGAAGCGTTGATGAAGATATATGCAGATTACTAGCAAGTTTTCATAAAAATATGATATCTTGAATAATGCGTATCAAAATAAGCTAAAATTTTGGGCACAAGTCATATGAATGCATCTACAGACCTCCAAAATATTTCATGGAAAAATTCCTTTTCTATTAGGAGATGCATGTAAAATATAAATAGGCTGGTTTGGTGACCCTACTAAAAGAAGAAAATGCTCAAGAAAAAATGCTTAGGACATATCCAATGGAATGAGGCTATTGTAGTATGGGCAAAAGAGAGCTCAGGAGGTTGGTGATGATCTGAAAATGGAAGGAGAGGCACAAACTGGATAGAAAACTCCACTAAGGATCCAATCACAAAAACTGAAGCTTCCACACCAATCTTCGCACCTGCAAGAGAAACAACTGCACAACACTCACAAATGGATGACTGCAACACCTATTGCTTTGATACCATAAAGTAATGATAATCAGATTATTCCAAGATGCAAGGATCTCAAGTGTTAACAGAACACCACATTCAACCAAAACAAGAATCTAAAAGCAAATTTATAGCATAAGCTTACAAATAGATATGCAAAATAAAGAGCAACAATCTCAAATATTATACATGAATAATAAACTTCCTTATGATTACAATGAAGGTACCTTGCTTATATAGACAAGGATGATCAACCATAGCGGTAGGATCAAGCTAAGGACAAATATCCACTGTACAAAAGGAATAAGTGATATGGTCCATAGATTTGTAACCGTTATGGGGAGAAAGAATCTCAACCCTTCAAATATACCTAAAAATATCCCTATTACACCTATGAATAGTCAAACCTAAAAATATCCCCATAATATCTAAGAAATAAATATGTAACATCTCATAATATCTAAATAAGATAAATGAAATATCCACACATAAGTGGGTGGGGAAAATACATGGAATAACTAAATAAAAAAGAAATAAATTACCTAGGTGAACATGAGCTAAGGTAAAAAAACTACTCTAACACATATCACATGGACCATATGGAAGGAAAGAAATTCATGTGCTTTTAAGAACTCCTCAAACTCTGCAACTTCAGTTTACATCAGAGGGATAGCGACAACAATGGAGAACATGATTATCTTGTAAATTGAGGAGGGCGAGATGTCTAAGGAAGAATAGGAGTTAAAAACTTCCCTTGGATTTACTCCCAAACCTAGAGGCTCTACCCAAGCTACTCCGAATAGGATCTAAACCATTTAGGAGCCCCCACCCCCAGGCTAGATTAAGTTCAATGTTGATGAGACCTCTAAAGGTAACTTGGGCAGAGCAGGTTTAGGGGGGGTTGTTAGGGATGAAAGAGGTGCTATTATTTTAGCCTTATCTAAGAACTTGGGAACTCAATCAAGCCACTTCATAGAGGTCATTTCTCTATTCTAGGGGATCTCATTGTTAGAGGTCCTAGATTACAAGAAAGTGATCTTTGAAGGAGATTCAATTAACATAATTAATCTAATGAACAGATCTCAAAATTCTAGATACTCCATATCTAATATGATAGTAGAATCTAAAAGAATAGTGTAAACCTTGGAAGGGGCTCACTTTAAACATATTTACATGGAAGGAAACAAAGCAACAAATTTCCTCATGAATCTGGGTTTGGTTCAAAGGGATCTTTCAATTTGGTGGGATAACTACCCCCAAGGTCTTAACCAGTTGGACACTTTGACATGATACTATGATAATTATGGTAAATTTTGACCACCCTTTCCAACTGTGTTAGAAGCACAATATTCTCAGATTCTCCCAAAGGACATTGGAATCCAACTACAACTCTAATAGACAAAAAAGCTAGAAATAATGAGCTGAAGAACTAAGCTGAGGATTGGGTCTTTCTAGATGGCAGGTTGGTGGTCGATAGGTCTATGTCCTAGTTCTATGATGCCCTAATGGGAATCCAATGGTTTTATATCTTGTTTTATTTTACCCATGCATGGGTTTTTGGTGGGTTGGATAGATGGATTGGTTTTTGGACTACCCTTGTGCAGGTTGGATGATTCAATATCTAAGTTTATTATTGCCCTTGCATGGTCTTGATGTATAATATTGTGTTGCTTCCAGGTTTTGTTAGAAGTGTTTTCTTTTGCTCCTCCCTACGTAGATTGAGGATTTGTTGGCTTTTTATCTGCTGTTTTAATTTGGTTGTGGTTTTTTCTCCCCACCCCCTTGGATATCACTTTGGGTTGGTAGGTTTACTTTTGTAGTAAAAGGTTTGGGGTACCTTCCAAAACCTCTTCTATTACCATATAAAAAATGTAATATTACGTTATTTTGATGGGTGTCAAATTAAAGCCAAACATAGCTTATTAAAAAAAATACAAACAGAATGGTGTCCATTGGATTTGTGCAATTGTGAGAAGTATGAAGTTGCATGCTATAAGCCAAGGTTTCTATTCCATAGATAGAAACTTCATAGGTCCACAAGGATGCTTGGATGTAGGGGTTGAACATATGATAATGCATATACTCAAAATCAAATGACCATAAGCTTTGGGTCAAACATAATAATATTATCAATCCAAGCCTATGGTCATGTTTTCTACGAACTCCATCCTAATTTTATCACTTCAATTCCTTGTCCTTGGGTTTGAGTCCTAACTAGTCCACATCCAACCACTTATACCAATGGGTTTTGGGTATGCAGTGTGTAGCAATAAATTCAACACTATAAGTCAAGGTTTCATTCCCATAAGATATACGTGAGGACATATGGAGGTAGTGATTATACTTATGGCAATGAATGGACTAAAGGTTAAGTGTAATCATATTATAGATAAAATATTACCCTCATGTTCTCTATGAGTTCTATTACAAACTTCACTTTAAGACTTGAGTAAGTTTGTTATATTAAGACTGATTTGGTCTAAATATACCATATTTCATAGAGAATGATTAATTTTATGTTTTAAAATCATAGAGGTCAAGTGTTTATCAGTAATGGGCTTTTAACCTCTATGTAAGTTGTCCTAACCTTAGTATAAACTAAAATATGTGAAAACTCATTTTAAAAAACATATAAAAAAGACATAAGTTTTATCTTCATTTTTAATAAATAGTGCAAACTCTTTTCCAACCTATCACTATTCAATTTTGATTCATGTTCACATGACTTGTTTATATCAAGATTAATCATCATACTCAAATGTTTGTTGACTTTTATAATCTTAAAAGCACTGATAATAGCATGCAAAATTTATCTGGCCTAGATAAAACGTTGCTATTCCTTAGAAATGAAAGAGAGGATACTATTAAATTCATTCAATTTTGTATAAAAGTTTATGAAAATAAATATATAATAATATGAGTCAAATGATAAAAAGTGTTTTATGAATTCTTTAGTTTTAAAATATATGTTTTAAATATTAATTGATTTTGAAAATTTAAATTTTTCATATTATTATATAAATTTATTAATCTTTTCACTCTTAATTTATTTTTTATATTTTATTATTAAATAATTTTATTAATTCTTGGTCAATCTTTCTCAAAGTTGATAATTGTAAATGTTTCTTCTTTTCATATATAAGTATTGGACATATTTAAAAAATGTATTTATTAAAATTAAAATATACCAAAAACATTATAATTAATTAATTATAAATAATAAATTTTATTATTATTATTATTTTAAATTGGTGATATGAGAGTGAAACAAATCCCACTGTTATATCATGATGATATAATGATATTATAATAAGCTCACAACAATTTATGGTTTGTTTGGCAAGATTAACCTTAATTTTCCTCCTTAAAAGTTAAGAATTTAAAGAGTTGGGCTCATGCAATTTAATAAAATATTATTTTAATATATGTAAAATATTTTTCTTTTAATCAAATGGTATATATTATAAAACTTAGTTAAAAGGAGGAGCTCCAAGTTTGAGTCTTGCCAAAAGATACATAATTTCCAAGTTATTGTAATATCAATACTAATCACAATCTAAAGGTACCAACCAAATAAAAGCATTGAATAAATTAAAACAAGAGCGAGTGTGAGGCAAGAGGGAGTACAAGTTGGGAGGGAGTGGAGTCAAGAGGAATTGTGAGCCAAGATTCAATCATGGTGGAAGAGTAGCAGGTTCATCCAGAGTGCATCAATGCTTCAAATCCTTACCACAAATGCATGAAACATTGTTTCTAGAAAATTGTCAAAGCGAAGGAACGTCAAAGAAAGAAGAGACAAGATTTAATGTAATTCGGGAGTAGGTGCGAGGTAGGAGGGAGTACGGTCTAAGAAGGACTGCAAGCTAGGAGTAAGCCCCACCAATTAGTATGGAAGGAAAGTCATATTTGAAAGCCCTAATGGGAATTCAGGATGCCCTAGATGGAAGTATGGAGGCCCAAGTTGAAGATAAGCAAAAGGGCAAATATATGGTAAGTTTGATCTAGGTAGCAAATGTTACATCGAAACTGACTATCAAGGATGATATGATTGAACATGATCTAATGCTTCTTAAAAGTAGAGGTTAATATGTAAGTTCCATAGATTATAGTCAGGGTTTTTGGAGATTCAAAATTGGATCAAGTAGAAGTGGGGATTGAATTCAAATTACCCTATGATTTTTATTACTAAAGATATTGTCCTTATTATCTTTTCCATTTTAGAGATTTAGGGATAAAATAATGGGTGGTGGCCCATGGTTTAAGAGGAGAGATGTCCTTTATTTGAGACCATGGAATAATTTTTTTTTTTGTTGAGACTAAAACTATTAAGAAGCTTTTGGTGTGGGTTAGGATTTTTGAACTTCCATATAAACTTACCAATAAGGATTTTTTGAAGAATATTGGAAACACCCTATAGATGGATTGGTATTGCCCATATGATGGAATGATATTTCTGCTGAGGGTAGCTTTAAATTAAAAGCTTGAAATGCTTTCTTTGAGCTTTCATCAAGGGTTGCCCTGCCCCCCTCTCAAAATAGTCGTTTGAAAAATTCCTTTAAAATATGAGGGGGAGAATTTATCAAGGAAGGACTAACTACTAAGGAGTGAAAGCATGTTATATGTTAGTATATTTCAATATTCTTATTTGATTTATTATGATACTAACAATCTTATATTGTTGGACATATTTTAGGCTCATTGTTATTTGTTGTAACAACGCCTATTTTGGTCTCGGGTGGTTCCGTCACCTCCGGACTATTATTGGCTTCGTATGTATTATTTATATTTCGTCATATTAATGAGAATTATTCCAAATGTTCACATGGTATCATAGCCTATCTCCGCCACTCTCATTTTTTAATGATCTTGTAGTAGCGGAGCTTTGATGATCAGGAGCGAAGCTTTGATTAAGCTTTGGAGATATTTTTTTTTATTGGAAATCATTTTTTTCATTGAAATCTTTAGAAGCTTTGGAGAATTTTTTAATTTTCCAATTTTCCATTAGAAATTGTGCCCAAGTGGGCAGTGTGAGACTCGGTGGAGCAATTGTGCAATCGGGCAGTGTGAGAGAGGTGATTCGACTTTGGTGTCCCAAAATTTTTTGGGATCGAAAACCGAGGCGATCGAATCGACCATCAAGTCGAAAGGTGACAAGGCAAGGCAAGAACGAGGTGGATCGGATCGAACAAACAAGGTGACAAGGGAATCCAACAAAGCAAAGCGGAGCATGCGCGTGGCAGCCAGCAAGGCAGCAAACCCCACACGGGAGGAGAGCTCGCATCCTCTTGGGCCTCATCTCCTCGAGAGGAGATACACCAACAGTGAGAGTCGGGGCTCTTAAGCACTGTTGGTGCCCGTTCCCAAGTGGATGTGGGATATTGAACATAATCCCACATACTTGTCACCCTGTAAACAACCCGTCAAATGCGTCACACCAGATAGCCACCTACTATTTTTCGTTATCTCTAGGATCAGTGGATCTCATTTCTGATATTTTTCTTGGATATAGCAGGCAAATCTGAACAGATTTGCTAGATTGGAATTTTATTTTTATCCTCAGATCTCATCCAGTAAACATTTTTTTTCTGCCAGAGGGCATCAATGGCACTGTGAGTTGTAATTTTTTTTGAGCAATTTGTGAGGTTTTCGGGTGCAGAGTTTTTTGAATTCGAGTGCTGAGAGCACAGTGCATCTGAGGCGAGCAAATTCGAGAGTTTTTTAGTGAAAAATCAATTTTTTTTATATGTTGTCATCCGCCACCCGAACGCAGGCCGAGCGTCGCCCGAGCGCCACTCAGAGCCGTCGCCCAAGAACCACCCGAGCCATGGCCGAGGCGGAGGCTCGGCCGCTTTGAGCTTTAGGCTTGTGGCTCCTCTTTTTAGAGGAAGGCGCCCAGATCCATAAACGGATCAGCCCACTGGCTCACGTGGTCGTGAGCCGAGCGGTTGGGCTCTGGGATCCCTGAGGTCACGGGGTCAAAACCCGTCGACCCCCCCCAAACAAGGTAAATTTTTTCTTTTGAAGTTTTTTTTTTTTTTTTTTATTAAAGTTAATAATTAAATTTTGTTAATTATTTTTTTTTAGTTATAAAAATGTTATTTTTTTAATAATTTTTATCTATAAAAAGATAATTTATTTTTTTATTAACTTTAGTTAAAAAAAAAAATTTAAAGATGCTTTAAAGAGGAATTTTTTAAGGGGGGGAGTATTTTTTCAAAAATCAAGGGAGGAAAGAGAGTAATTTTTTGAAAAAGGTAACTTTGGCCTTATTGTAAAAGTGCATTTTCAACAGCGCCCGACACCTAGTGGTTTATTTTTGTGGGCACTTTTATGTTGTATGTTGCATTTTTTCATTTTCTGCACTACTTCATTAAAATTTAAAATCAAATACACACTCCCTAAGTCCCTAAAATAATTAAAACCCATTTGTGCAATTTATTGCACTACAGCGTTCGGTATTTTTGATACCTCTGGCCAGCACTTACAGGTAAAGTTGTCATGATTGCGCTGTTGTATCCATCGCCTAATATAGCTGCCAAAATGACGTCTAAGGTAGTTCTCTATTAATTTTTGGGGAGATATAAGTTTGCCATTTTGCTATTTTTTACTCCATCCACTACCCCAATCACTCTCATGTTTAGGCTTAAATCCAGACGAAAGTTCGGATATCCAAAGTTTTTAGGGGAATTTACACCCCATGCATGCGAATTGAAGGCTTTCTAAGGTCGGTGCCATCAACGAGGCGATTCCCTTTCAGTACCGCCTAAGTACCACATATCGTATAACCATTAAAATTACCTAAAGTCTCCCTCATGTTAGGGCGGGTAATTTTTCTTGTTTTTTAAAATACCTATAGTCTCCCTCACGTAAGGGTGGGTATTTTGTATGGTATAACAGCCTGGAATTAAGGTATATTGAAAGGAGGACCATTTGGTGTTATAAGGAACCTTCACAATGTCTGCAAAACTAATGATTGATGCTCATCAGTTGTTGAAAGGTCCAAACTATACACCATGGAAAAACAATATGAAGGCAATCCTTGAGATGGACGATCTTTAGGATATTGTTTCTGTAACTACAGTGAGACCTTCATCTGTAGCTGGAGCCACAACTCAAACTGATGATCAGAAAGACTTTGACAAGAAAGACAGCAAGGCAAAAGTGCTCATTTTGCTTGCTGTTTTTGATGAAGTTCAACCCCATATTGTTGACTGTCAAAATAGTAAAGAGGCATGGGATCCCCTTAAAACTATATATGAAGGAAAGAATGATTCCACCATTCTATTTCTTCAATCTCAATTATAAAATCTAAGCATGAAACAGGGAGAGATTGTTTAACTCTTTCTTTGCAGAGTGTCTGAGTTGAAAGGAAAGTTGAATTCTTTGGCAGCACCATTTGATGATAAGCTCCTTACCTCAATGGTATTGAGATCATTACCTGATTATTTTTTAGTGTTGATCACCTCACTTCAGGTGTCACAAATAAAAGTTACCTTTGTTGAGTTGGTAAATTTGCTTCAAGAAGAGGAGGCACGACAACTACAGCGAGATGATTCTTCTAACACTGCCCTCTACTCCAACAGGAAGGGCCCTAAGAAGAAGGGTAATTTTTAGAAGGGAGGGAATTCTTAAAAGGATTCAAAAGGGAAACAAACTCAACAAACTCAATAGACTAAGAGATATTGCAAGATCTGTGACAAAGAAGGTCATGACACAAACAAATGTTGGCATAAAAATAAGCAACCAAAACAAAAAGGCCATAACAAACCACAAAATAACAAACAACCCAAAGTGAATGTTGCTATTGAGGAATTTGACACAGATTTTGAGAAAGCACACAAAGTGCTCATGACTGCCACAGTCTCCATGTAGACGGATCCTATATGGTATGTCGATTCTAGAGCCAGTAAGCACATGACTGGTGACAAATCGTGGTTTGAGTCTTTTGAGGCCAAAGAGGGCAAACCTGTCACTATTTTCGATGATAAAATCTAAAAGGTTTAGGGAGAAGGTATAGTTTTTGTTACTCTTCATGATGGCAAGTGTCATATTGAGAAGGTTCTCTATGTTCCAGGATTGGCAAACAACTTGTTGTCAGTCACACAAATTCTGGATAAGTACATGGTTGTAACCTTTAGTGTTGAGGGGGGCAAGAAGTGTTGTTCAATTAAGAGGAGGGGTAAGAACATTATAACTACTTCATATAAGCATGGCTTATTTGCCCTAGATACTATCTCTACTCCAGATGTATCCATGATTGTCTCTACAAAGGAGGCAACTTCCCTATGGCACAAGAGATATGGACATATGAGTTCTGGTTACTTACTTGAGCTAAGTAAGTATGATATGGTAAAGGGTCTTCCTTCCCTTTCTACCACATTACCAGTTTGCTCTGACTGCTTGTCAGGAAAGCAACATAGAGTACCTTTCGAGAGAAGCTCTACAAGAGCAAAGAAACCTCTGGAGTTGATTCACACTGATCTGTGTGGTCCTTTTACACCCATTAGTTATGGGGGAAAGAGGTATTTTCAGTTATTCATAGATGATTACTCACGAAATATGTGGGTATTCTTTCTCCAACTGAAATCTGAAGCATTTGGCTTTTTTCAACAATTCAAGAAATTTGTTGAGGAGTCAAGGACTTCTATAAAGACCCTTCGCTCAGATCGAGGGGGGGAGTTCACCTCTAAGGAATTTTCTATATTCTTGACTGAAAAAGGTATCACACGACAGTTAACTACTGCTTATAATCCTCAACAAAATGGAGTTGTTGAAAGGAGGAACCGTTCCATCATGGAAATGGTTCGTTGCATGCTCACAAGAGTTAGAATTGGGCAACAATATTGGGCAGAAGTTGTCACCACAACAATATATCTGTTGAATAGGGCACCCACAAAGGCCCTACAAGGAATGACTCCACAGGATGCATGGAATGGTAGGAAACCCTCCATTTCTCATCTACGCATTTTTGGTTGTAAAGCATTCATGCACATACCGAAAGAGAAAAGGAAGAAGCTAGATGAGAAAACATTGAAGTGTATTCTTCTTGGGTATTATGAGTACTCTAAGAGTTATATATTTATTGACCCCTTGACCAGGAAGATTCACATCAGTATAGATTTTTTTTTGATGAGGCTTTCATATCGAAAAACACATCAGATGTATACCTAGATCTTGTGGAATCTAAAGTTGAGAAGACTCCTTCATCGTCAAAAATTGGAGGTCCTTCTTCATCTTCTTCAACTCCATAGAATAAGAATCCAAAGTGGTATAATTACCATTTACTCCACTATGTAAAATAAGCTAGTGTATTGCATTACACTACTTAGGATTTATTTCTACATTTACTGTTTTACTTTCTACCATATAGATATTTATTGTCCTAAATATCTAATGGTAACTAGCTTAAATATCCTAGGGTAGTCAATCCTAAACCTAAATCTCTACCTAGCCTAACGCGTTTGTTAGCTTGGTTAGTGGGGAATTAGTTAGGTTTACTATTCATTGTATTATATAAATATTAGTCTTAAACCTAATGTTAAGTTAGTTAATTTGATTATTATTTTTATTTGACTTACCTTGCATCATTGGTATCAGAGCAGGAGGGTGGCCTAATATGAGCTTCGTTCGTTCCACCTGACCTGGACCTGGCACGGTCTTCAAGGGCCTTACTGGCCCTCAGGACCTGCATGGATCCTTAGGCAGGCCCATAGGGCCCCATCATTGGGCGGCCACGGGAGAGGGCCCGCAAGCCCAACAGCTCACCGGGCGGCCACAGGCAACAGGGCCCGTAGGCCCATAACATCGAGTGGCCATGAGAGAGGGCCCGCAGGCCCGATAGCTCCCACCACAAGGTTACCTCGGGAGAGGATCGACCCATGAGAGATGGCCTACAAGCCCACATCACTGAATCGACCCATGGGAGAGGGCCCACAGGCCCACGTCATCGGATCGACCCATGGGAGACGGCCCGTAGGCCCGATAGCATTCTGTTGTCAGGTCTAACAGGTCGACAGAGGGTAGGCTACCCTCCTACGACATCTGGTGGCCTCGGGATGATCGACCACTGAAGCTAGCCCTCTGGCAACCAGTGGCAGAGATCCAGCCATCAGGATTTGTGAGGGCAGGAGCACCCTTCGATCACTGGTGGTCGCTACTGCTGCCCCCGTGGGTCCAACGCACAGTCGAGGGGGCAGGCACACCCTCCCAAGTGGGGACTAGACCCAAACCCGAGGGTAGGAGCGCCCTCGGGTCTGACCACCATTGATAGGGGACATCCTTGTCAGACCACCACTGACAGGGGACATCCCTGTCAGATCTTTGGTGACCAGGATCTGAGATGGCAGGAGCACCCTCCGATCCTCGATGACCGACGACACAGATTCGATGACCAGGATCTGAGAGGACAGGCGCATCCTCTGATCCTCGATGACCAAATCAGATACCCTATTACTACGGACCATCTTGGGCACATATCCCGAGGACAATCATAGTTGGGACCCATGCATGCTTGAGCATAGATCTCGAGGTGCTAACGTGGCACTGCCATTGGATAGGACCTGGACAAGACATGTGGCAAGCGCAACCTGGACAAGACAACTGGACTGGACCGGACACGTGGCAGACAAGCCACTGGACGATGATGGACGCGACACGTGGTGGACTAGCCATGTGTCACTAGACCTGACGAGGACGACACGTGGCAAACAAGCCACGTGTCCTAATGCGGACAGTCCATGTGGCTGGCAGCAAAACCAGCCACGCGGGGGAGTGACTGCCCACAGGCAGTCACAAGCGCTTTACGCACATTTGCTCTTTTAAAGAGCAAATTATGCCCCACGACATCAATGTGGGACAAAAGTCCCATTTTTTTAAAACAGTCGCGGGGCGGGTGAAGCCTTCAATATGAAGGCAATGCCCTCCCCCTCTCATCGGGCTAGCTAGCCCGACTGGAGAGCAGGCCAGCGCTAAGGCGCTGCCCAACGGGAGGTCGATAGTTCGACTCCCATCGGGGGGGGGATGGGGGCATATGAAATTTTGCTCCATGGAGCAATAAAACGGAGACCCCAAAAGGTTATTCACTTTTTATTTTTTTTATTTTTCAAGTATTTTTTTTAATTAAGTAAGTTTTAATTTATTAAATAGTAATTCACTATTATTTTTCTTTTTAAAGTTATTTTTTTATCAAAATGCCTTTAAAACTAAAATAATTTTTACTATTTATCAATTTTACTTATATTAATTAGAGAAATCACATAAACTTAAAATATATAAAAGAAAAAGGGTTATATTTTTTTTGCAATTTACAAATTTTAGAGTGCTTTTGTTTTCTCACAAACAAGGAGATATAAGACATATAAGAGCCTCATTTTTTGTTGCAAATAAACAAACCCTAAACTCTTCTCAACCTTGTTAATTTAGCATACAATAAAGGTTCAAACATGAATTCTTTTATTGCAAATTTCAAACACAAGGAGACTTAAAAATTTTGTAATATTCAAAGGCAAACTGTGCATTTGTTTTTTCCAAGGGGGGATATAAGACATAAAATTGCACATTCTTTTTTGCAAAATTGAGAAGAATTTGAAGGCCTTGGGTCCATAAAAACCAAGTCGTTTGTTGATTGGTTCTAGAAGCCTTCCAAATGTGGGTCGTGTGTCGACTTGTCTTGGAAGGAGTGCTCAAAATTGTTAATTTTGCAAAATTTAGGGGAGAAGACAACATTGTACTTCTTTTGCAAAATTGGAAAACAAAGTAGGAGACATAAAAATATCATTTTTTTTGCACAACACAAATACACATTTTTTTGCAAAAATTAAAAGGTGCATTTTCAATTTTACTCGACACCTTTATTGGCAAATTAGGTGCATTTTTGGTTGCATTCGACACCTAGGTGATAATAATTTTGTGGGCATTCTTGTTTGATTATTGCATTATTTCTTTTGCAATTATAAGTCATAGAATCAAGAACACACTAAACCCCAAAATTTCACAAATTTGTGTAAATCCTTGCACAGATTTAAAGCCACAATTACTTGATGTTCTCTCCTAAATCATCAAAACCCCTAATTCACTCTTATTTTTTTGGCTTAATTTCCTCAAACTTTTCATCCTTCTTGAAGGGAGTTAAGGCATGTGCCATTAAATATCTGTTTGAGTGAATTCTCTTTTGATACTCTCTTAGGGTAATCAAAAGAAAGAACAAGTTTTTTTGAAAATAAGGAACCTTAAAAGTAGCAATCCTTTACACTGAGGAGGGATAATTCCTTTCTTCCTTCAAACATAGATTTTGATAAGAGGGAAATAAAACTTGTAAAGGCAATCAAAAAAGTCCAAGTCATCACCATTAAAACTTTTCTTTTAGACTTCATAATAGCAATCATGCTTGAAGTACTTACAATAAGAAAGGACAAATTGGTGAACTTTTTTGATCAAATTGCCTAGAAAGCATAGTTTTGCACAAATTGTAAAAATGACAACCAAGACACCATTTAGTGTTGGTTTCAAAACAAGCAAAACTAAAATGGCAAAGGCACATCACATAAGCCATCTTTTTAGTGAAGTGTCTCATACTGATTCTGTTTCTGGTTCAAAGATAGCACAAGGAGTGCTACATTGCTAAAACAGTTTTGTAGAGGGAAAACGCGTGTCCCTTGGGAAAAAGCACCATTTTCTCTCATTCTTCTTTTAGGCTTCATAAATAGCATAAGTTTTTTGTTTGAACACCTTGCAATAAGGGGTGCTTGTACCTATTTTAGGCTTCATAAATAGCAAATTCTAGGTGTTTGAAGTACTTGTAACAAGAGGAGCGACTTTTTGTGATGTAAAATTGTCTAGGAGGTAATATTTGTAAAATCCTTCACAACACTCTTGAGTTGCACACTTTTTGCAATTGAGGGGGATATCCATTTCTTTTCTTCATTGTTTTTTGTAAATAGGGAAGATGACTTATAAGGGTGCATTTTCGGCTTTGACCGACACCTTAGTCACACTTCCTTCAGAAATTAATTACACTATGTTTTGCAACAAGAAGGGGGGAACTTATAAGGGTGCATTTTCAGCAACAATCGACACCTTAGCTACCTTATCTTTTGCAAATTCATATTGTAAATGAATGAACCTTGTATGAAGTGATCTATTCTACTACACCTAGCGATTACAGTAGCTAGTTACTCGTGCAAATCGATTGGATGATGTTATTACCATAAGGACATTCGTTGGCGTGAAGACATAGTGAGGAATGACCCACTTTTTTCTTAGGAGCAGCCAGAGCACTGTGACAGAGCAAAGAACCAGCAATCAACATCTTCTTCATTGTATTGGGGCGATTATATACTTCACCCAAATATTGTTGTATAGAGGGATATGTATGTATTACCCAAATAATGTAATAAGGGGGGATGTTAGAGTAATATTCCATTACTTGGGATAATTACCATTTACTCCACTAGGTAAAATAAGCTAGTGTATTGCATTACACTACTTAGGATTTATTTCTACATTTACTGTTTTACTTTCTACCATATAGATATTTACTGTCCTAAATATCTAATGGTAACTAGCCTAAATATCCTAGGGTAGTCAATCCTAAATCTAACTCTCTACCTAGCCTAACATGTTTGTTAGCTTGGTTAGTGGGGAATTAGTTAGGTTTACTATTCATTGTATTATATAAACATTAGTCTTAAACCTAATGTTAAGTTAGTTAATTTGATTATTATTTTCATTTGACTTACCTTGCATCATTGATATCTTCAAGGCCTGTCTCAACTAGTAGTTAACACATACTAATATATGAGAGGTATAGAAATCAAGAAGGTTAAAAAACAAATTATTTTAGTTGGGTTGGTCTCTAGGTCTGAGCTTTATATGATGGCACATATGGCTAAAAAGAAATACCATTTTTTTTAGATAGGAATACACTTTAATAGAGCTAGTTTGGAAAAAAAATATTAAACAAGGTTATAGAAATAGTAAAAGCTCATGTGGGGAGTAGAAAAACCAACAAGGAGAGAATGCTTCCATGAGGTGGACTCATGGGGCTTGGCAACCCCCACCCCTAGGCTAGGAAAAAATCAACATAGATGAGTAACCAATAATAACCTAGGGGTAATAGGCATTGGTTTCCTTAGAAGAGACTACAAGGGGAAGGTTCTTCATTGGGAATTAAAAGGCATAATATTAACAATAAATAATGAAGCAAAGATTTTGGAAATTAGACAAGGCTCTCTCAATGCTTGGGAGAATGTAATTTATAAGATCATAGTGGATTCTAACTCTCAAATTTGGTGAGGTTGCTAGATGAGATTAATAATTTCAGACCAAGTGGATGGTGGATCAAGAACATAGTGAGTTAAATTAAAGCCATTTGGAAACAGTTTGAGAATGTCATTTAAGTTTATGTAGGCAAAGGGAAGAATGCAACAACTAAATTTTTGGCTAAAAAGGAAAGTGAGCGTCTTGTTGGATACTAGTTGAAATTTGATAAGAACGGGGATATTGTAGATTGTATGGAGGTGAACAAACAAGTTTTATTACTAGCCAACAATGATTTAGAAAATGAAGTGTGCTGGACCAGGGTAGATTTTTATGATTATTAGCTTGTGGTTTGGCATCACGTTGTTGCTTGTAATATTTTTAGTCTTAAATTGTTGGCAGAGACCCTTCATGTTGGTAGAGAAGATACACGTAGAAGAAACAAAATAAATAAATGAATAAAGAATAACTAAAAATATACACTTAGGATAAATATAACATTACAAAAGGGAAATAAGAATACACAAACAAAATAATTAACCCTCTGATTACATGCCATAAAGAAAGATTGTATTTGCTTCAATACAATAATTACATGCATGAACCCAGGATAGTTGCTCCAAAAAATCCTAAAATATATAAGGATGATCCTCCCCTAAAAAACCTTAAAATATATTATTTTTATATTGTCCTAGAAACCCTAAATTTCTATTTTGTGAACTGCCCACAAAATTAGTCATAACTTTAGTGTCGTAGTAGTTGCTAATCTTAACATTCTCCCACTTGGCGACTACTATGACCAAGTGCTTATCCCATTTTGGTCTCGGAACCAATTAATTTTTTTAGTACTTATTGCCTTTATCAAGGCATTAGTTATGTTCACATCAATCTTTACCTTTTATAGATTTACTTCACCTTCTTCAATTATTTCTTTGATGAAATGAAAAATTACCTTAATGTGCTTTGTCCTTTTATAGAATTTTGGATTGACAACAAGGTCTATATCACTTTTGTTGTCACACCATGATGGAATCTAGTCTTACTACACACCAACATCTGCACATAGAGATTTTAACCACATTGCTTCCTTGCAAGACTCTGATGTTGCAATATATTTAGCATTTGTTATTTATTGTGCAACAACCTCCTACTTCTTGCTTCTCTAGCTAATGACATCCTCAAATAATTCAAATACATATGCACTTGTGGATTTTCCTCCATCCACATCACCTACAAAATCAACATCTACATATTCCTTCAACTGGCTATCTCTCATAGCCTGATAACAAATCGTAGCATTTTTTGTATGCTATGGATACTGAAATATCATCTTTATAGCTATCCAATGTTGCCTACCTAGATTTGACATAAATCTACTTATAATTGTCACTGCATAAGCCAAGTCAAGTCTTGTACACGCTAATGCATACATCAAATTTTCAACTGCACTTGCATATAACACCTTTGTCATTTCATTCTTTTCTATTTCAGTCTTTTGGATTTGTTCATTGGACAATGTAGCACCCATCATAATGGAGTGCTTATTGTCTTGCACACCTCCATCCCAAACTATTTCAAGATATCAACCACATACTTATTTTGATTGATCCACAACTTCTTCATCGAGTGGTTCCTCCTGATCTTGATTCCCAAAAAGTAATGAAGGGCTCCCAAATCCTTCATGTTGAATACCTTTGACAACTTTACCTTTACTTTCTAAATTGTATGTTGTGAATTACTTAGCAGTAGTATGTCATCAACATACAATGCAAGTATAACAAACCCACTTGAATCTTTCAAGTAGTAAATACAGTGATTTGCATTGCTCCTGATAAATCAATGTTCAATCATAGAATGATCAAATCATTTATATCATTCTATCGATTTTTGATTTAGGTCATTAAATGATTTCTTCAATCTACAAATTAGATTGCTCCTATTGGTTTCAAACCCCTCAAATTGTTGCATGTAGATTTCCTCCTTTAATTCTCCATGAAGAAACATAGTCTTTATGTCCATCTACTCAATCTCTCAATCATTTGGTGCTTCCATTGCCAACAGTAATAATTGAAGCTATCTTGGCTATTGGTGAAAATTTCTCAGTGTAATCAATGCCTTCAACCTGAGTATAATCCTCCGCAACCCACCTTACATTATATTTCTCCACTAAACCATCTGGTTTATATTTCTGCTTAAATATCCATTTACAACCAACCAATTGTCTCTCTTTTGGCATTGGCTATAAATACCAAGTCTTATTATCACTAAGAGAATTCATCTCTTCTTCCATCATCATTCTCTATTGCCTAGATTCAATGCAATTCAAAGCCTTCTTCACATTCTTGGGCCCTTCACAAAGTGTAGTTAGTGCAAAATAACTAAAATTACTAGGATCATAACCATACCTTTCTGGTACTCTATTTTGGTTTTGGCTCCTTCTAAGTTATTGAATATACTCCTGAGTATTTCACTTTATTTTTTAGTTGGGTATTCTCTCTAATTTCATTATTAGAAAATGTCTCACCATTATTGCTACCAATTTGACTATCGATAACTTGTGGTTGATCACTAAGGCATGTTATGGTAGGCTAATTTTGGTTAATGTTATTATCTACAAAAGGTTGCTGACCAACTATGGAAAGTTGTTGTGAATTAGAAATTTCTTGTTGATTACTATGACCAGCTACAAAAGGTTGATAATGATCTATAGGAGGTTTTTGATCATTTTTTCACCTAAATTTTATTTTCTTGACCTTCCTTCCTTCCACCAACTACATTTTCCTTAAATATCACATCACAACTCACAATATTATGCCTCTTTGATGGTATTTGTAATATGTCATTTCACACCATCAAGATAACCCACAAAAATACATTTTACAGATTTATTGTCCAACTTGCTCTTTTCTCCTTTAGAACATGCATGTAAGCTTCGCATCCAAACACCCTCAAATGCTCTATAGTGGGTTTCTTTCCACTCCACTTCTCCTATGGAGTAATTCCTCCCAAGATTGAACTCAAGGACAAATTATTAACATAATTGGCAATGTGAATTACCTTAGCCTAAAACCTCTTTTCTAGACCTGCATCTACTCTTATGCTTTGCACCTTCTCCATAAGAGTCCTATTCATCCTCTCTGCCACACCATTATGTTGTGGAGGTTAAGGTGTGGTTTTCTACCTTGCAATCCCATGCAATTTGTATAAGGAATCAAACTCTTCGGATCAATACTCACCTCCATTATCTATCCCCAACACTTTAACCTTCTTGCAATTTTGCCTCTCTACTTCGACAACAAAGTTGTTGAATTTCTATAGTGTTTCACTCTTATTTTTCATGAACACATAAGATTTACTAGAGAAACCATCAACGAAGGTGATAAAATATTTGGATACTAACATGGATTGCTCCTTCATGGGTCCATATATGTCTGAGTGCACTAACTCCAAAACATCATCACTCCTATAGTCATCGAAGTAGAAGGAAATTCTCTTATGCTTTCCCATGATACAATATTTGCAAAATTTAAATAAATCAAACTTCTTACCTTCTAATCCTTGTACCATTTGCTTTCTACACATCTTCTGCAAACTCTTTTCATCGATGTGTGACATATGTTTGTGCCACACCATAATTTTTTATGAACTATTGTTTGTTGTTGCACTTAGGTATGAATAGGTAACACTGACAAGTTTTGCATCTAACTTGTGTAAATATCCCTGCCTTACTCCTATTATCATTACCATGGCTCACTTTACCAATTTGCAACTATTTCTGTCAAAAACAGTCTCCAAACTAGCATAAAATAATTGGCTCACAAAGAGCAAATTTATTGTCAGTCCAGAAACATGTCTCACATTATTGATGTACTTTTCTTGTCCATATCTAAGCTTTAATCTCACTTTACCTTTTCCTATCATGTCATAATGATAGCTATCCCCAAGAAATACTCTCCCATAGTGATCCTTGTGGTACTCCTCAAACCACTCTTTGTGGGGTATCATATGAAATGACGCACCGAAATCAATCAACCATGATTACTCCTAGGCATTATTTTCCAAGCATACGACAAGATCTATGGCTCCTTCTAAGGTAGATGTTGCTCTAGATTCTACCTTCTTTCCCTTATAATTAGCTTTACACTCACTTTTGATGTGCCCTTTCTTATTGCACTTCCAACACACCAAATATTGCTTCCTGCATTTGCTTGGAAATTGCTTTCTCAATTTTGATCTATTCCCTTTTCCTCCTACATTCTCATTTTCTTTATTTTCTCTATTCCTACCCCTCATATTCAAGGTCTCAACACTCTTGTTAGGTTCTCCAATATTTCTTCTCATCTCCTCTTACAAAAGTTATCCCATAATAACATCCATATTTATATCAGTCACCGTTGTGCTCCCACTGATCACAATGATCAATTTATTCCAAGAGTTTGGGAGATTGCACTATAATAAGATACACCGCTCTTCATATTTGACTTGATATTCGACTGATATCAACTAATTGATTAGGGTATTGAAGGTGTTCAGGTGCTCTGCCATGCTTTTGCCATCCACCATCGGTAGCCCATACAACTTTTTCCTCAATAGGATCAAGTTCATCAGAGATTTAGACTCATACAATTGTGCTAACTTATCCCACATCTCTTTGGCTTTTGTGGCTTCGATGACATTTGAAAGAACTGAATCAGCCAGATTTAGCCCTCTCAATGCAATGACTTTTTTCATTTTTCTTGTTCCAATCCTCTTGGGACAATGCACCCGAATTCGTATCGTGCATGATTGTTTTCTTCAAGTCTCTCTCCACTAGAAGATACTCCATCTTCCATTTCCACATATTGAAGTTTTGTCCATTGAAATTCTCAATGGTTGACCTCTCCATTTTGTCTTCTACGATACTCCTATGACTATTGTAACCACTCTCAATTCTTTCCTAGACTCCATAGGCCAGAACCACGCCTAAGTTTCGTCATCAAAGAACAACCCTTGTACTTCATGCTCTGATACCACTTGTTGGTGGAAATCCTTCATGTTGGTAGAGAAGATACACGTAGAAGAAACAAAATAAATAACTGAATAAAGTAGAACTAAAAAATGTATGCACTGAAGAGAAAAATAACATAACATAAGGGAAATTAGAACATGCATAAACAAAATAATTAACCCTTTGATTACATGTCAAAAAGAAATATTGTATTTGCTTCAATACAATAATTACATGCAATGAACCCAAGATAGTTGCTCCAAAAAACCCTAAAATATATAAGGATAATCCTCCCCCAAAAAACCCTAAAATATATTGTTTTAATATTATCTTGGAAACCTTAAATTTATATTTTTTGAACAACTACCCACAAAATCATCTGCAACTTCAATGTTTTAGTAGTTACCAATCTTAACACAATTTGGGATAGCCCCCAAAGTCATGGCAAGAGATATAAGAAAATTCGGGTTCTTTGGAATAGTATTAATAAAAATTGTAATCAGGATAGGATTTTCTACTCTTTGGATTGCACTAAGAAATTTGTGGTCCAAGGAGATGTTAGAGTTAGTTTTATTAGGATCTTGGGATTGGCTAAAAGTGGTAGGCCAATTATTGTAACTTTGAATTTGTCTTCTTAATACAATTTTCACCTTTAAAAAAAATATCTTGGCATATTAGGGGCATGAATAAAAACCCTAAAAAAAGTATTGAGAATTTGTTAGGTTTTTATAGATAAGATATTTATCGATATTGAGACTTGATAACAAATACTTTAGCCATTCGTGGTGTTAAATTCCATCTTGACAAAATTTAAATTTTGAAATGCATGTGTTATAAAAGAGTTGATTGTGGAAACACAGCTTGAGGAATATGGATAATATCTTTAATAAAAAGGTAAATGAAGAATATTTTTATAGAAAGACAATTTTTTTTGGGGGTGGGGGGAAATTTTTTTTTATTCAGAATCTAAAACAATACATTCCACAATTTCCAAGTGATCCAAGCCATCACATTATATGAAATACAATAAATCCACCAAGGAAATCCATGGATCATTCTGAAAACAACTTCAACATGACACAACAACCCATGACAATCGGGTTCCTTCACCTTGAAATTATCTTTCTTGGTCTTCATGAATTAACTGATTAAGGAGTCTAGATTTCTCCTGATCAAGATCATTCCAGCTATCAGCTTTCCAGTAAGGGAATCCTTTAGAAGCCCACTTTGCTAAACAATCAACCACTCTATTCCATTCTCTTGGGATATGAACAAAAGAAATTTCAACAAAATTCTCAGCCAAGCTCAAAATATGTTTCAATATTCTAGCCATAAACTAGGAAGCATCCTAAAAATGATTATTGTTCAAAAGAGACATCACTATCATGGAATCAGATTCACAAATATCCCTTCTTCATCCTAAGGAAAAAGTTATTTCCAATGCATGGAGAATTGCCAACGCTTCCATATGATTATTCGAATGAATTACCTTGTACACAGATAAAAGAGGTGGGTCACACCCTTACTAACACGGTCAATTCCTCCTATACCAGCATTACCTGGGTTGCCCCTAGAAGAACCATATATGTTTATTTTGATAACACCCCTAGGGGGGACTCCACTTCCTAGATCTATTGACCTTCAATGAACCAATCCCTCTAATAGGGCCTTTGTTTGCAGCTGGTGATGATAAATAAATCTTCAATCTATTGATAATATTCCAGTCAAAGGAAGTAAGAGGAGAAATTAGAACACACTTGGCCTCAATAGTCTCCTTAACCATCCTTTTGACTCTTATCCATACTTGTAAGGCTCCAAGTTGACATCTCTAAAAAAATATTTGGTTGCATTCCAACCAAATCTACCAAAATATGAAGGAAGGACCAATATCCCAGGCAGTTTGAAGATATGAAGCAAAGGTAGGGGGTCTACCCAAGCTTTCCCAAAACTCAAAAATAGAAGTAGCATGTATGATGGGCCTTTTCCAAATTTTCCACCACAAGTTCCAGACCTCCAGGGAATATGAGCATTGGAAGAAAATATGGGGAATGGTTTCCTCATTCTTTCCACAAAGAAACATAGTGAAGGACCCTGAAAACCTATTTTATGAATATTATCCCATGTTGAACATTTCTTCTAACACAAAAGCCAAAGAAAAAAATTACATTTGGGCCAACCAAACTTATTCTAAATCTTCTTCCACCAGGGGGACACAATCTCCTCTCTTCTCTACATAATAAGGGTTTGATAACCCAGAGAAATAGTGTATTTCCCTTTCAAATTATGGCCCCAAGCAAGAATATCAGATTCTTTAATAGAAAAACACGATCTCTGTTAGAATTAAAGTGCACTATGCCTTCACCTTGACACTTGTTAGTTTCTCTTGACAAGTGTCATGCATTTCATATAGGCTTATGCCTATATATTGTAACCCTTTTTCATTTGTAATTTATCTCATCTTGTTCATTTCATTTTAGTCCCAACATTTGGTATCAGAGCTCCAGGATTTCTCTGGTCTTGTGAGCTTGAGGGGGGATTTCCCTCATGGAAATCCCCCCCTCATTTTTTTCCCTCCAATTTTTCATTTTTTCATTTTCCTCCCATTTTTTTTCAAAATAGGGAGTATGCTCTTCATCCTTGATGGAAGAATCAAAAACCAGATTTTTGAAAATCCATGGCTGCCAGAATTGTTTTTAGAGTGAATGGTCAGTGCAATCAGGACTTGTTTTTATTGTCGTTGCGCATTTCAACCATTAGCGGCAACAGTGGTGGATATTGTTTTCCTAATGGCCGCTATAATTTTATTGATGCATCAAACAACGATGCCCATGATCACAGGATAATTTAGATTTTGAATCTGTAATTGTATTCTTTTCTGTTAATACTGAAGTGTTGCATGGTCGTACGATCGACAGAAAGTGAGACGAAGATGTTGGAGAGATTTGCGTGGGGGCCAATGTGACCATGGGTGAGCCATGGAAACATCTGATTTCTAAGAAATAGTGGAGCTACGGACAGAGAGCCAGTAGTGTATACAAATCACATTTTTTCTAATTCTCTTGAGCTCGGGCTTTGTGACGCTGTTGATCCTCTGTGATTGCCCTCTACATCGAGCTTGCTTCCATGCAATAGCTATTTCTTTTAGTGGGAGATGCAGTTTACCATCAATGGTGCACTACAGGGAGATTCCCATCAGGCATCAAGGGGCATTTAGGCAGCATGAATATAGGTGTGCGTGGGAGGCATGTGTGGTTGGCATTGTAGAGAAGGCCCTTGCAACTCAAATTCTCTCCTGTTCACACAAGATGGAGCCTCAAGCGTGTTTTTTTAGAATAATAGATGCTCCAATTTTTTTTGTTGGCACGATGGACGGATGGTGCCAAGTGGTATTTTTTAGTTGTCGTCGTCTATTGTTGCCCATGCGGATGGAGCATCGTTGTCAACTGGACTCTGGCGGTGAAAATTTTTTGGATGTGATGGGTGGAGATCTATTACATTGCCATGGTTTGAGATGCACTAAGTAATACTGGAATATGTGGTGTTGTAGTACACAGTGTGCGATGATTCAAATAATGAAGACCAGTGAAAGGACGTAACCCAGTTCGATTTGCTTAGGTGTGATGAGCGAGAAGCGTCAGGGAAGCATCTGAAAGGTTTAAGCATTGGTGGAGTTTTTGAGTGGGACTACCACTGCAACCCGAAGAAAAGTGCACAACAGGAAGCAAGAGAAAGTTAATTTTAACTATCTAAATGAATGGTTTTGCTAAACTTTATTGTTCTCCAATACCCATGATGAGTTGATTTGATATTTAGAGTTGTTCTACATAGGTGTCGTAGTTCATTCTGCAATAATGGGTATCTCAAGGGATTCAATATCCGCATCAGAAGACCATTCTTGTGGTGCAATCATGGATGCATTTGGTGAATGAACAGTTTTGTTATTTTTTGAGAAAAATCAACGCTCTCGCTAGTCGTAGTACATGGAAATCAAGCACGCGACGGCATTGGTAGTTGTCGCACTCCAAGTAAATGTAAACACTCCTTATGAAGTTGATGAGGGTGACTCGAATCTGAGATGCGGGCTAAGATGGTTTCTGTATTTAATCATATGGTCGCTTCTCACGATGCGTGTGTCCATGAATTTTTTTGGAGGTCATAGTCGAGGACTTCGAATACGAGGTAAAACGTGGATTCGTCATCCCCGACGTGGCCTCCTCCACGTTGAAAAAGTGCATGATGTTGGGTAGGGACTGTTGTTGTCAGTTTGAATATTAAAGTTAACTTCACATGCGCCTTCCTTTGAGAGTGGGAAATTGATTGATTTAATTGGGCAATGGTTGTATGGTTGTATGGGAATTTTTAAATGGAGGGAATAGTCAAAATTTTTAAAAGGCACGGGTACATTAAAACTATTTTTTCCACGTGGAGGTGGAAAGGCCCTTGTAATTCCCTTGTTTTTTTTTCGTCTGTGTGTGATGTCATGAAAATTTATTCCTAATGTTTCATGTTGTTTTTTCCCATGTATGAAGGACTTATTGAGATCCGACTATAGCCATGTTTATAGTCGTTGGAAAGATTTTTTTGAGACGGACACATTGGTGGTGTCCATTTGTAATTTTGAGGCTATTTCATTTGATTTTTTAAGCCTCAATTTTTTCTACCTTGGAGTGCACTCTCGATTGTACCCGACACTCCCAAGGCACTTGTAAGTGAACCTAGTATCTAGTATTCTCCTCTTTCTACTTGGCGGATGCAGTGACTAGTTACCCATGAATTTCGGTAAGATGAGGTGACTACCATAAGGACACTTATTCTAAGGACTATAGACATAGACACCCTAGACTCTATCCGAGTTTTTTTCGGATCTACTTCTGAAGACTACAGACGAAGACACTTCAGAAGATTCTCTTCTATTCTTCTTTCTTCTTCTCCTCCATATTTGGCTTCTATGGCTCATTTTATTGTATTTCATGGCTCATTTTTTCTTATGTATTAAGGTGCATTTTTGGCAGATATCGACACCTTCTAGATTGATTTCACCATGAGGAGGGATTTGATATTCATGGTGGATCTAGTCAGTGACCTACGAGAGGCAACATCCTCTGAGGATGACCTATAGAGGCAACAGACCCATAAGTGGTTGACCCTGAGGCACCCATGATGACCCTGAGGCACTTAGACGGCTGACCCAATGGCAACAAACCCATAGATGTGGCTAACCCTAAGGCAACAGATCGAGATGTATACACAGTGAATCTAGCATTATTCACAGTTGGAGAGCCAAGCGCAAGGAGCACGAGCCTAGACCAAATCAGCAATAAAAGAGGATGATAGATTATTTTTTAGAGAAGTCAACATGAAGGGGGAATGTTACCTGATGTTGAATTTTTTTTTCCTTTAGTTAGGATAGTGCACTTTAAGAGGGAATGTTAGAATTAAAGTGCACTATGCCTTCACCTTGACACTTGTCAGTTTCTCTTGACAAGTGTCATGCGTTTCATATAGGCTTATGCCTATATATTGTAACACTTTTTCATTTGTAATTTATCTCATCTTGTTTATTTCATTTTATTCCCAATAGTCTCTCAGCCAAAATAGAAGCCAAAGTTTCACGATACTCAGGACAACCACCCTTTGGCCAGCCCTACGAATCCCACCAGCAGTGAGTAAAAGAACTTCCAAGAGGACTTTATCGCTTGAAGTCAGCCACCTTAGACCAGCCCGCATCAGAAAAAATATCCCAAAGAAGACGAAGGTGGGGGAATGAAGAAAGGATAGGAGGATGATTATCCCAAGAATATTCCCAAAATAAGGTATTTTTTCCCTTATTAACAATCCAAAATAGAACCTGCTTAATAAGCATGGCACATTTTTTGAGAGTTTCCAAAACAATTGAACCTTTCCTCAGCTCAAATCTCAGAATCTCATCATCTGGAGAACCATCAAAATATTTGAGGCTAATAATTTTAGCCCAAAGCTGATCAGGATTACTACACCACCTCCAATAAAGTTTAGCAGCCAAAGCTAGACTATTCAAATCGGATTACCTCAAACCAAGACCCCCCATCTCTTTAGGGCAACACACATTATCCCAACTAACCAGGCTCTATTTATTGCAATCCAAGTTTTCTACCCATAAATTTTTTTTAGAAAGAGAATCAAATTCTTTGATAGAGTACTTAGGAGAAGCCAAGATAGAAAACCTATAAATAGGTAAATCTTGAAGGACAAACTTCAAAAGTGTTAATCTACCAGCAATAGCCACTGAAAAATCCAATGATTAACCCTTGATCAAAATCTATCCAAAATAATTTTCCAGTAAGCCCTTTCAATATTTTTAGAAGATATAGGAATCCCCAGATACTCCACTGGCAAACAACCTAACTAAAAACGTAGAATATTAGAAATCCTACATTGAATCTAACCATCTGTATTGAAGAAGAAGATCTTTTATTTCTCCTCATTAATCCTTTGACCAGAGGTAGATAATTAAATATCTAAATCCTTCCTAAAATTCACTACTTCCTCAATTCTTGCCCTCCCCATAAGAGCAATATCATCGACAAACTGAAGATGAGACTAGGATAAATAATTCTCTGCCCAAGACCATCCCTGGATAGCACCACGATTCTAAAAACTCTTGAGAAGTCTGCCCAAACCTTTAGCCATAAGGATGAAAATATAGGGGGCCAAGGGATCTCCTTGATGAATCCCCCTAGAGGCTGAGAAGAAAGCAAATAGTAAACCATTTATTAAAACTGCAAAGGAGACCGAAGTCACACAACTCATGATCCATTCAATCCAGTTATACGAGAACCCAAAATCTTGAAGGATGTTCTGCAAAAAATGCCAGCTAACCCTATCATAAGCCTTGGATATATCAATATTAATGAACATAACCTTTTCCTTAGAGATACCCATAGAGTGAATAGCTTCAGCAACAACCACCACACCATCAAAATCTGACGAGCCTTAACAAACCCACCTTGCTCAGGAGAAATAAGAAAACCAAGAACTTTCTTCAGCCAATCCGTAATAATCTTGGTAATAATTTTGTAAGTAATATTGCATAGGGAAATAGGACAGAAAGACCCCAATGAGCTAGCATTTTTATATTTGGGAATAAGAGCAAGGAAGATTGAATTAATAGCTTTAAGCATTTGCTTATTAACTTGGGATTCTTGAACAAATTTTAGCAGATCAAAAGATAACACTTCCCAAAATTCTTGGAAAAATTTTATAGGGAAACCATCAGGTCTAGGTGTTCTACCTTTTTTAGTTTTAAAATCCACCGCTTTAATTTCCTCCATCTATATGGGGTCCATTAGCATCTTATTCATATCATTCAAGACTAGCCTAGTAATACAATTCAAAATAAGCCTCATATTAACAACATCATGAGGACCCTGCTTGAAGAAAAGAGAGGAGAAGAACTTGACTACTTCATTAGAGATATCCTCAAAGGATGAGAGATTTTCCCCCTGATTAGAAGTAAGTGAGACTATAGCATTACCATTCCTACGGTCTTTAACAGAATTATGAAAAAAGAGATGTTTCCATCCCCTTCCAACAACCAATAAATCTGATATTTCCGCTTCCAAAATATCTCCTCATGAATCTCCCTTTCAGCAAGTTGACTAGAAAGGGAAGCATCCATTTCCAAAAGATCCTTTGTCAATCCTTCATCTTTAATTTGAAAAGTGATCTCCTCCAGGCTATCCTGTAGTTGCTTTTTCTTCTAAAAAATATTTCCAAAAGAAAATTTGTTCGATTGCCTGAGTTTGAATTTAACAAACTAAAGGCTTTTGAAAAAAGTAAACATAGCAATGCCAAATTTGGGTTTCCCTTTGACCCACCACCTCTCCACACATTCATACAAATCCTTATCCCTGAGCCACATAAGTTGAAATTTGAAAGGTGTATTTCTTGGCAATGAGAATCTCAAGGACTGAAAGAGAATGAGCCAGTGATCAGAGCCCCTCTAGCCTAGAATCTCTGAGAACAAAGTCCAACTATCATCAAACCAACTATCTGAAGTAAGAAACCGATCCAATATTTTAGAAATAAAATATGTTCCACATCTTCTATTAGTCCAAGCAAACATCCCATTTCAAGGCTTCACATCAAAAAGATAGTATGAGATTTGATTTGATAGAACCTTTTAGTGCTTAGGTTTTGTAGGCTTCCCTAGGAAGATTTTGGATATGTCAAGAAGAAAAAGTTAGAAGTGATAGCCCAACTCAAATATTTGAATGAACAGATCCATATGGATGGTCTCATGGAGGTTCTGAGTATGGCAAATATTAGACCTACATCCCATCTAGAGGAATTGGAAAAATGGGAAGAGTTATTATTATGGAAGTATAAATCTAGAATCCAATGGCTCTAGGAGGGGAATCAAAACATAGGATTCTTTCACAAATCTCTTCTAGCCTATAGACTGCACAACTTTATACCCTCCTTGAGAATGGAGCAAGATATATTGTCCACACATGGAAAGGTATGAGGTCTATTACAATAAACTATCTTACAAGTCTCTTTACATCAAAACCTCTAGATATTTTTTTTTTAATAAGCTATACGTGGCTTCTATTAGGGGCCACTCCCATCAAAATACCAAGATATTACATTTTTTGTTACGTCAGTTAAAACATATCCAACATGTCTTTTTATCATAAATATTTTTCATTTATGTTTCTATAAAATATATTATTCATCTTCCTCAAAGTGTTATGTTCCCACAATTATCTGCTTGACATCATTTTCATCAAGAGATAAAATCTCACATTGCTAGTTGTCTTCTAAAATATGAATTTCGCCAGGATAAAGATCACCATTACGATTGGCCAAATTATCTACTACCCAATTTCATTCTTTATATATATGCTCACATTTCCAAGATATTGAATCCAATAATAGATGATGAACATCAATAATAATATTACGTTTTATCCAATATCTATGTCCATTTTTGTTCATAACATTAATGATAATCTGTGAATCCCCCTCAATTGAAATATACTACCATCCTTTTTCAATTGCAATTTTAATCCCTATAAGAAGTGCTTTGCATTGTTGTTGGTAAAAGTTCCATATGATTATGAGATTTTTTCTTTTGTTATTTTGAAAAATACAACCTCCATTGAATTTTCCCAAAATTCCTTTGAAAGTACCATCAAATTTAATTTTGATAAACTCAATTTCTAGACATTTCTTTTACCACAAATCAAGGCAAATTCTTTGTTTTAATGCCATTGTCACAAATGACTCTTCCATGTATGTTTGAATCCTATAAACAAGTTGTTACCATCTCTTTTTATACACTCAATACTTCCTATGATGAGCACCATATTTGTAAATATTTTGTAAGAGAGGCAAAACTATGGTTCTAAACATAGGCATGGATTTAAAAAAAAAAATTAAAAATTCTATTTATTCTTTCAAGCCATAAATTCCAAAAATGGTAGGACTAACCCTACACATAATACATAATGCTTTAGATTTTAAATAATTAATCTAACATATCATCAAATATTTTAATCTTGATAGGGCTATGTGGGTGAAATTTTGAAACCCTTCACCCACTATTTTCTATCAAAGATGATGATGCCTTGGAGTCATCCCTTTTCCTTAAGCATCAGTGGAAGAGGTGAATTTTTGAGACCAGGAAGATGAGCAACATAACAAATCTCAAAAACTGGGATCAGACGAAAGAATGGATAGAGGTATCCTCAAAGGAAAATCTAAAATCCTCGCCCTGACAATTGGATAGAAGAATGGGATCCGGAATCCTCATATGGAAGAATCAAACTATAGTGCAATAATCGCAAGTCCCAAGTTCTCATCCTCGAAGCTGGACAAAACTTTGGGAAAGTAATATCAAAAAGTGCAGTTCGAATTCTTTGTACCTGAATTATGATGAGCAGATTGTATGTCCCTAACAAAAGGTGACGGTAAGGAAGCTCCAAATATGGGCAATTAATAAACATAACTACCCTAGTATGAGATGAAAAGGAGCAATTAGAAGTACTTAAGGCGTATAGAGAATCTACCAAAATTTTAGCTGCTCGAAAAGGGCGAAGTAGATGGAATATATGGCCCAATAGGGATGTTAGAAGGATCAAAGGCCCAAATTAATGCAAAATCACCTAACTCCCTTCGAACAATCATCGCAACCCCTGGAGTAGAGATACAACAGATCTTCCAACTCTTTCAATAAGATTCTTCCCATAGAGCACCATTAATGCTTAATTTTGAATTCAATATAAAATGCTCTATAAATAGTGGGATTTTTGGCATTTCAAAGGGTGGCTCTATGGCCTTTACAATTCATATGTAATTCTCTATTGCTTTTAAATAATAGTAAATCACTATTTGGTCTCTTAGTCCATATTTTGTTCTGCTTCCACCTTTGTGTGAATGTTTATTTCTATGATGATCATCTGAGTGGGTTCGCTTAATTCTGCCATCTAGATTTCATGAGCCTGGCTGGCTAGTTTTAGAATTTGCATTCACAACTGGATGTGGAGGTTTATTTTTGTTAAGGCCAATTGTATGGGAGTGCTCTAATTTTGTTGTTTGGATTTCATGCACCCTCCCACTGGTTCTATAATTCACCCTTACAAGCCAATCCAGAGGAGAAGTGATAGGTGGTATGGGCTGATATGTTAGGTGGTTTGCTATTGTTTGCATTAGTGACATGGGAGGAGTGTGTCTTGATGTGATCATACACTATCCTTGTCAGTTCTGGCTATGACCTCCTTTGCTTTCTTTCTCGTTCCATTTTCCCCCTTGCAGCGTAGGTAGTTGGGGCCTCAAGAGTCGGTATTCTCCAGAGATCAATTGCCTCTATTTATTTTGGGTTGGATGGTCATTCAATGTAGGTCAAAAACTTCTGGGCATGTCTCTCACTCGTTTAGTGCCAATTTTTGCACCAATAGTTTTTGGCAACTCTACTAGGGAGCTCTACAAGTTTTTGTGTTTAAGGAAACCAAAGTCTGGTGATTATCTAGTTTACCCAGATCTTGGAAAATCACCTGATGACTTCAAGCAGAGCAACATCTCCATATCATGAGATCATTTGCCTTTTTATACTAATATTTTCCATTTCTTGAAGGACCCAGGGTTAGATGAGTAGCCCTAGCCTTATTACCAGAGAAAGTATACTCCTCTCAAAAATCCAACCTGGTGGTGTAGTCCAAAGGCTCTAAGGGATCGATGCTCTGATGGCCCAACCAAGTTTCCCTAGCTAGAATGATCAAGGTCCTCTTTGCCTTCCCCATTCGCATGATATCCTTGAAGTTGCATTGGAATTTTTACCAAGTTATGATGGCATCAATGGATGTGTGAAGGTGCACCTAGAAAATGTGGCTTCTCTGGCCACCCTTCACAATATCATACATGAATATGTGATGATTAGGCTACTGGTCACTTCTCTTCAGGGCAGAGCATGGCTCTGGTATAAAACCCTATAGCCTACGATAATCTTCACATGGTTAGATCTATATGAAGCTCTCTTGGATGCATTTGGTGAACTCGAGGACACCTTCCAGCTATTGAATCAGTTCACATTTATCAAGAGAAACTCTCTTGAGAATGTGATTGATTTAAATGTTTGACTCAGTAGCATTTGGGGGAATATTCTAAGCCTACTCCTCCCATACTCAGTCTAAACATACCTATTCTACATCTGGACCTTTAGCCCTCGTATGGCACTTCTCCTGTGTCAATCTAGGGAGAAAATATTTCCCCAACTATATGAGGAAGCCATCAGAGCTAAATAGATGTTAGCAGAAAAGCAGTAGCCATTGCATCCCTGCATGAGTATCTCCTCTTTAGAGCTCATGCCAGATCAAAAAATGGAATCACCACTGAAAGAGGAATCGTCAGCGAGATTGATGCAATCGATCAATCTCAAAAACCTGTCCTCTAATAGGATACCACCCAAAAGGTGGAATAAGATGGTATAAGTAATTGCTACCTTAAGTTTTGAGGGCCTGAGCACTATAGAGCGTAGGCAAAACAAGAATAATTATGATTCTATCATAATTTTGAGCCTAAATCGACAATGCCTATACAAGCAAAGGCTCAAATTTGATGTAATTTGGTTTGGCCATTACAGATTCATAGGATGAATGGTGCAGAAAACCTAGGCTTAGGCATGCCTAGTACATCGTATTTTTGTGATAAGTAAATAAAGATATACCCTATGCATAGCTGGTTGTGAGGTGTCATCATATTTGGGAATTACGAGAATTTTTCTTTAGGAAAAATGGACCCAAGAATTTGTCTTGGAAATGCAACATTCTTCCTCCGTCCCATGTCATCCTCCTATTTTTCATTTCTTCCATGTGTTTTTGTCATGACTCTGTAGCCCAATAGACGCATCCATCAATTATCAAGTAATCTTATCTTCTTCTTGGGAGCTACAGCAAGAAGCCTTGGGACTCATATATGTAGGGTCAAGGTAAGGCAAATATGTTATAAATAGCACCCTGTAGGTAGATGCAGATGAGACAAGGAGATATAGGCTGTAAAGCATGTTTAAAATAGAATGGCCTCCTGGTGGATAGTAGTTAGTAAAAGAGGGTCGTTGCTCGATTGTGTGAAGAAGATCTGGGAATGGAAAAGATAAGAAACAATGGCAATCTATCTGCTCTTGGAATATCCTAGATCCTCGATGGGCTACAGTTAAGGGGATTCAATTTAAAAGAATGCCTCATGGAGATGGGTTGATGTATTTTCAATTTTACTTGACTAATTTTGGGTTGCTTTTCCCTTTGTGTCTCCCAATTTCTCCACCTTCTCCTCTCCTTCGTCTTCCCCTTCTTTTTGTTGCCTACATTTCTTCAAATTGATCACAAATGCATGTTTGTATCAACTGTTTCCTGGTTCTCCCTTCCTCATTTTATGTTTTTTCTTGTTGTTTCCACTACTTATCTTCCTACTTATCTTGTCTACCTCAACCCTATTTGTGTTGACCATCTCCTTTAGTTCCTCTAGATTTATTTTTCTTGTTCCTTTCCTCTCACCCTACCTCCTGCACGTTTTCTTTTTCCTCCCTATTGTTCCCTTCTTTTCTCTCTCTATTTCAGTTTTTATATTTTCTTGTCCTTCTGGGTTCTCTTTTTCACGAGATGAAAAATCCCTATAAGTCATAAAGAGTGTAGGTGAAATTTTGAGACCCTTCACCCACTCTTTTCTATCAAAGATGATGACACCTTGGAATCATCCCTTTTTCGTAAGCATCAATGGAAGAGGTGAATTTTTGAGACTAGGAGGATGAACAACAAAACAAATCTCAAAATCTAGGATCAGATGAAAGAATGGGCAGAGGCATCCTAAAAGGAAAATATAAAATCCTTGCCCTAACCATTGGATGAAATAATGTGATCGTGAATCCTCAAACAGAAGAATTGGACTACAGTGCAATAACTGTAAGTCCCAAGTTCTTGTCCTAGAAGCTAGATGGAATTTTGGGAAAGTAATATACGAAAGTCCAGATTGAATCCTCCGTCCTTGAAGTATGATGAATGGATGATATGTCCCTGACCAAATGTGATGGGGAAGGAAGCTCCAAAGATGGGCCATTAATAAACATAGCTACCCTGGTATGAGCTGACAAGGAGCAGTTGGAAGTATGTAAGGCGCATAGAAGATCTACCAAACTTTTAGATGCTCGAAAAGGGTGAAGTAGATGGAATTTATGGCCCAACATGGATGTCAAAAGGATAAAAGGCTCAGATTTATGCAGAAGCACCTAACTCCCTCTGGATAATCGTCGCCCCTTGGAGCAGAGATACAATAGATCTTCTGACTCTTTCAACAAGATTCTTCCCGTCGAGCACAATTAATGCTTAATTTTAAATTCAATGTAAAATCCTCTATACATAGTGGGATGTTTGGCATTTAAAGGGTGGCTCTGTGGCCTTTACAATTCATATGTAATCCTTTGTTGCTTGTAAATAATAGTAAATCATTGTTTGGTCTCTCAATATATCTTTTGTTCTACTTCTACCTTTGTGTGAATGTTTATTTTTGTGATGGTCGTCTGAGTGGGTTCGCTTAATTCTACTATTTAGATTTTTTGAGCTTGGTTGGGTGGTTTTGAAATTTGCACTCACCATTGGATGTCGAGGTTTATTTTTGTTAAGTCCAATCAGGTGGGAGCACTCTAATTTTGCTATCTGGATTTCATGCACCCTCCCGCTGGTTTTGGAATTCACCCTTACATGCCAAGTTGGAGGAGAAGTGATAGGAAAGGCATGCTGATCTATTAGGTGGTTTGCAATTGTTTGCATTGGTGACATGGAAGGAGTATGTCTTGATATGACCATACACCATCCTTTTCGATTCTTGTTATGACCTCATTTTCTTTCTTTCTTGTTCCATTTTCCCCATTTTTCCCCTTACGACGTAGGTAGTTGGAACCTCAAGATCCGACCTTCTCTGGAGATCGACCACCTTTGCCTCTTCCAGGTCGGGTGGCCATTCAATGCTGGTCAAAAACCTCTGAGCATGCCTCCCGCTCATTCGATCGATTTTTGCACCAACAACTACCCAATATATTATCATATTTTTTAAAGAGTAACACAAAATGGTGTGAGCAAAGGGACAATGAAGAATTAAATAGTCTAATATTTCTAAATCCTTCTCACACAAGGTGCATATAAAAGGTCCATGATATCCTCTTCTTTGTATACTTTCTCCTATAAGAATATTTCTTTGAACTACTAACTAAATGAATGTTGATTCCTTAAGGAAAGCCTCTGATGACTAACCATTCTTCCAAGATAAATATTTGGGAGTAAGAAAATTTAATTGCTCTAAATCCTCATATCCAAACTTGATGGAAAATCCACCATATTTTGATATATTTGAATCCAACTCATCCTTTCATGTAAAAATAGGCAAATAAAATTCTTTAAACATATTTTGAAGCTCATCTGCAATTTATTTTTCTCTCCTTCAACCAGGTTACTATGGGTAAAATTTTACATGCATTTATCCACCTATCCATTTTTTTCAACCAATATGATGGATTATAAAAAAATAAAATTTTGGGTCTGGCTTATGGGCATCGAGTGGTGGTGGTTGAGAAAGAGTCTCTGGTGTGCGGTAAAGTTATGGAAAAACCTTTTGAAGAACATGAAATACATGCAGAGGGAATTTTGTGATTAAAAGGGTATTTACTGCCCCACGCATATGACATAAAAGGGAAAATGAAAGTCTGACTGAATGTCAAATGGACGGAGAAATGGGTCACTTTCTAACATCAAGTAAATCCAAAAAGGTCACTGTTGACTGACAGGAAAACAGGATGTTACTAAAGCAATACCCAAAAAGCTCCACCAATAGAAATTTTAAAATGTGGCTAAGTGAAACAGTGGGTAGAAAAATGGGTATGCATGAACCATGGGTAGGCCCCAAAAGCCCACCATAATTATAGTGGTCTAAAGGATGAGACCTCAAAAGTCTGCCCATAATGAAAGCATTGGGTGAAGAATTGGGATGTTGATGAACCTTTAACTAATCCCAAAGTGTCACCCTACAAGCACTCAAGGAATACTTGAGTTTGATCAGGTGAAAGAATGGGCATCCATCAAACTTGTGAGGTGTCTCGAAAGCCCACCCTGAAGGAGGATAGCTACGATGGGTAGAATTTTGGGTTGTTAGCAGGCGATGGGCAGATCCCAAAAGTCTACCAAGTTGAAAGCCCCACTCATTCCAAGGACATCAAATAGGACTTCAAAATTGGAAAGTGATGGGCTTGATTTTGGGATGAGTGGCAAAAAGCTAAAGAAAGAAATTTGGTGGGCAAAAGATTGAACCTTATGTCCATTAGTGTGATCAATTCCAAGGAGCTTGTATATGCAACAAATGGTTGATTTTATTCAGGCGAGCAAATATCACAACCCATCAAAGTTATTAAATGAGTCAGACCGATCAAGGATTTAGATCCATGCAAAGCTAGCTACCACCTCTGAATAGCCACCTTCAATCACATTCCTCAGAAGGTTAGAGGATTTGTAGCATGGCTATTCTTGTGACATGGTTGCACTACCAAAAGTATCATTATTAATGCCTATAATTAATTTTTCTAAAAAAGTTATATATTGGAATGCAAATCATTCCAGAGGGTTGACTCTTTAGCCATTACAACTCATATGTAAAGCTTCTGCTATTCAGGAAATACAAGTGTATTATTGTTTGATCTTCAATCAAGATCTTGAGTATGTGACTATTGAATGTTTATTTTTGCTAAATCTAGTTGGGTGAAGATGCTTTAATTTTGTAATCTAGATTTCATGTGTCTCATTTGGTTGTTCTAGAATTTGCTTTCAATCAGGTGTGATATGCTAAATAAGCATAGGGTTCGCTGATCTGTTAAGTAGTTCACTTTTGCATCTTGCAATGGTTTGAGTTTACTATGTGTTGAGTGGTATTTTCACCCAATTGTGAAAGTACACTCTTCCTTAGGATTTGGATTCCAAATCCCCTCTTGTAAAGAAGTTAAACAAAAAACTTCTCCAAGGTCTCCGTTGTATTAGCATTTGTATATGTGTATTAGTAATCTCAAATAAAGATATTCAATTTAAATGCTTGGAACACCTTAGTGATTGCAAGTAACTGTAAACAAGGAGCAATGTTGGTTTATTTTACCATGAAACTTTAGTGATTGTTCATTGAACCAAAATAAAGCGAATGTGAGTTGGCCCTCATATGACCACGATGTAGTCCTCAAATTATCCCTCTCGTAAAATTAGAATTTTTTATGAAGAGAGGGTAATTTTAGGCTTAAAAAATGGAAATTTGTGAAATGCCATAAAACATAACTCCTTCAATGAAATTGGAATTTTCATGAAGGGAATGTCATCATAGGCTCATGAATGAAACATGAAATTGAAAAAATGAAATTCGGCCCAAAAATGGAAATTTTCTATTTTCGGATTTTTTCAAAATCTGTAATAAAACAACAACTTCGATGAATTTTTAAAAATACTAAACAAATCCGAAAATGAAATTTCAAAGTGCGTTTTGGAAATATGAAGTATAGCCTATGCAATGGTGAAATTGTTTTTTGGATTTTGAAATTTTTTAAATGTTTATTTTAATGCCTGAAGATTAAAAAAAGTTAAAATTTCTAGAAAATAAAATGCAGAAAAAGTTGAAAGAAAATGCAGAAAACTAAAAATAAAATGCATTCAGTATGATGCTATCCTATTTTGACAAAACCGAAGATGTGAGGTTTTCATGCATGCAACCTAACCTATTGGACTTGCAAAACAAGCACAATCCGGATAAGCTAAGTGCTTGCTCCTAGGGTTTTAAATGAGGTTTTCAGATTTAGAAATTCACATGAAGCAACCAAAAAACTTGTATAAACTCCATTTACAAGACTAAAATCTGAAAAGGGGAAAAATAGACATTTAATCTTGCATGCAGAAAATGACTCCTTCTTTCTTGTCCATAAGATGCAACTTTCTAAAAATTTCTGTATTAAAAATTTGTCATTTTACAATAATAGAAACTTCTGGTTTTCCCAAACTAGTCCATGGAAGAAAAATAGCCCAAACAGGTCCAGAATGGCCCTCTTGCCTTCAAATCTACAACCCTGCTCGCAGCAGTTTCCAACCCCTCAAAACATCCTTGCCTGGCGTATTTAAAATTTTTAGGAAGATTTTCGTTTCATCTTCCAATGGTTGTTCATTTCACCTTCCCTTGTGCTTGCATGTGTTTTGGTTTCCAAAAAGGCTTTTCGTTTCTATTTTGTGGCCCTTTGTTTCATTTTCTCCACATGGGCTTGCGTTTGTTTCCTTTCGTGTGTAACGACCATCTTAAATGATTTCAAATCATTAAAGATTCCTTATGTAATGTTTTGTCTTATTCATTGGATTTTGTCCTTATGTCCACGTCACTATGCAGTCTTTAGTTTCACTGTCCTGCCTGCCCCTTTTGAGTCGCAAAAATGCAACATGTCGTGATATCACGACACTTTTGCCTCCTTGCTCTCTTTTGTTGCTTTTAGCCATGAAAATGCAACATGTCGTGATATCGCGACACCTTTTCTTTCTTGTCTTTTGGCCGCGAAAATGCAACATGTCATGATATCGCGACACTTTTCTCTTTTGGCCGCGAAAATGCAACATGTCACGATATCGCGACACTTTTTCTCTTTTGGCTGCGAAAATGCAACATGTCGCGATATCACGACACTTTTTTCTTTTCGTTTGGCCGCGAAAATGCAACATGTCGCGATATCGCGACACTTTTCTTTCTTCTCTTTTGGCCGTGAAAATGCAACATGTCGTGATATCGTGACACTTTTTCTCTTTTGGCCGCGATAATGCAACATGTCGCGATATCGTGACAAAGCAACATGTCACGATATCACGACACTTTTTTCCCTTTTTGGCCGCGATAATGCAACATGTCGCGATATCGCGACACTTTTTTCCTTTTGGCCACGACAATGCAACATGTCGCGATATCGCGACACTTTTTCTCTTTTCTTTTTCTCTTTTCTTTTTCTCTTTGCTTTGAACCGCGAAAATGCAACATGTAGCGATATCGCGACACTTTTTCCCTTTTGGCCGCAACAATGCAACATGTCGCGATATCGTGACACTTTTTTCCTTTTGGCCGCGACAATGCAACATGTCGCGATATCGTGACACTTTTTCTCTTTTCTTTTTCTCTTTGCTTTGAACCGCAAAAATGCAACATGTCGCGATATCGCGACACTTTTTCTCCTTGCGGTGTTTTGCTTTTTTCTTTGATCTTTAGCATATGGGCCACTTCGGTCTTCTTGAAAAACATGCAAAAAGGTGGGTCCCCAATTTTGGGGTACGTTGTGGAGCAGCCACAACACTATGTATATATTTTGATGTCGTTGAACCCATCCCCTTTTAAGTTCTAGCTACAACTTCGTTTGCTTTCTTTTAGCTCCTCTTTTCCTAGGAATAGTTAGCTAGGACCTCTAGGAGCTAGCCTTCTCTGTAGAGTAATCCATGCGACCACCTGTCCTCACGGTCACTCAATGTTGGTCGAGGTTCATGGGCATGCAAACCTTTCCATTAGGTGGATTTTTTACTAACATTTTTTGGCACACCCAGTGGGACCTTCAAGTCCCACAACTTTTGTTAAGCATAGTCTAGTGATACTCTACTTAGAAAGATTCATACCATATTCACCTAGCAACTTTATTACAAGTGTAATCTAAATTCTATGATCAGTTGCCTTTAAGATCATATTAGACCCTATATTTCATAGAGGATTCAAGATTTGATGAGTATTCTTGACCTCATTGGCAAATAAATTATGCTCATCTGGTGACTCCACTCCAAAGGAAGAACCCAAAAGCTATGAAGGATCTATGCTACTTATGGCTCAATGAGGCTATCCTTGCTAGAACAATGCAAGACCTCTGAACATCCTAGACCGATATGATATACCCAAGGTGGCTTTCAGGTCCTACCAGGTTTTGATGGCACAACATGAACTGCATATGAGCACTATCAAGATGTGGCCTTCCTGGCTGCCATCCATAATATTTCATCAGAGGATGTCATGTTGAGGCTGCTTACTATCTCTCAAAGGAAGAGCATTACTATGGTACAAATCTATCAAGCATAGAAGTATATGTACATGGGATGACCTGGCGGGGGATCTTATTAACACATTTGATAGCTCTAGGGACCCATTCTTGTTGCTCATCTAGTTCTCATTTATTAATCACACCCCTCATGAAAGTGTCTCAGACTTCAACGTTCGATTCAATAGAACCTAGAGAAGGATTATCTTTGAATATTAGTCATCTCATGCTTAGGCCTACCTGTACTATATTCGAGCTTTTGATCCTAATATAAGCATCCTCATTCAACAGTCTTGGGAAAAGAGATTTCCCCAAATATTCAAAGAAGCTTTTCAAGCCAAAAATATCCTAATCCAAGCAAGAAAAAACTATTTCCAGGGAAGTTGTCTATCCATTGCAACCCTCCACAACCTCATTTTATACAAAGGTTATACTTGGTCAATGTTGAACGGTGTAGGATAATATTCTTGCCAATCCTCATGGGAACATGCATCAAATGCAGCAAGAGCTAAGGATGAAAATCTAGTGGTTGGCTATAGAAGTTAAAAATATGGAAAGGAAACTCTCAAAAAGTGAAGACAAAGAGCTTAGTAGTTGGGGATTGCATGTGCCATGGTCCTATTTGCAGCCAAATGTAAACTTGAGAACCTTTCCAAAGTAGAGGATGTAGACATGTGAAGACAGAGGATGGAATGGGAACCAAGATCCTAATCCATGTCTTGAAAGCATTTTCTCTAAGCAATCTAGTCGATTTCTAGTTATGTATGACACCATTGCTTGTTGCTCACTACAGAGGCATGGTAGGTGAAAAATGAATGTCGAGTGATTTCTCTTCCTGAGCAGACCACACATGATAATGCTTGGATTTCCCCATTCAAAGTGTAGAAGCAAGGGATCCAAGCCCACCAAAGCTACTCCTTCAATAATTTCCTTCTCTGAACCAACAAAGGTTGGAAGTGTATAGAAGGCTTTACTTCCTAGAAATCGTTGCCCAACAAAGAGAAAAATGGGTGAAGCAATTCCAAAGCATATTCAAAAGCTCGACTCCTATGCTGGTGGGATGGAGGAAAGATTTAATGGCATCAAAAAAGATCAACTTGATCGATGTGTCCCTTAAAGGGACATCGATGACTCTCGAGGTCCAAATATTCACAAAGAACCCCCTCCCCAAGCTTCTATAAGGCCATGCTCCTCTATTCTATCTATCCCTTACTTTGGAGGAGTATCTACTATATAATTATGTGGGGGATCCTGAGGTCCCAATATCTATTATGTTAACACAATTTTTTTTTTTTTTTTTTTAAAGCAAAAAACCCCTTGCGGGGCCGCCTTGGTCTAAGAGACCACGAACAGGGGATTCTACACCGTCAAAGTCACCCGAGGGTCGCACCCAACCCTGCCCATACCAACATTATCAATTGGATTTTGGGTACCCAATTCAGCTTTTTGGTAGGGTGGAGATTCGAACCTGGGACCTCCCTTGGAGGATTGCCCTCTCCTCTCCAACTCACCTACAACACCTGGGTATTAACACAAATATTTAGAATTTTGGGGCTCACCCCAGATACGGGTGGTCCGAAAGTACTTCACTATAAGGGAAAGAAGCTCAAGAGACTAGGAAGGTTGCATAATTTCCTAATGTTAATACACAGACAATTGGGTCTGATTGTTATCCAAGATGTAGAGGTGGTAAAGACACCTCCTATATTTGACATGTGTCTATCCTCACATTTTCTCAAACAAGTGAAAGGATGTTTTGATTAGGATGGCGATCGAATGCTCATCTCGTTGAAGGGAAATGTCATCATAGTGCTAAGCCAAGGATTATACCCTTTATGTATTAAGGATACTCCAAACAAGAGTTGAGCCCTATTTAGGAGGTCATGTGTGAACCAAACTCAAATATTTTGTAAGAACCATATTCATTCTATATGGAGTTATGCTCTGGTCCTTGTTCCCTACCACTTTTCATCAATCCAACAATCAACTTTCAATCCCAATGGGACCCAAAGAATGATCATCCCAACGGTTGGATAAAGGTTAAAACTAGAGAGGTAGTAGATGAGAATGATGTATGGATGATGCACTAGATCAATTTCAGGGAAGGGTATTCTTGGTATCTATGTTCGAGAAAGTTAGCATTCAAGAGGAATGTTGATGGTGCAGGTGGGGATTCCACACCAACCACTTGTGACCAAAGCACAATAATCCAACATGTAACATGAGATATGATTGGAACTTTGCTGCAATGGATGGTGGTTGTAGATAATACCCAATGGGATATTAAGAATAACTCAAGTTTGGTGCCATTTTTTCTAGACACTGCAGATTCACAAGATAATCTGTAGGAGGGTTATAGGCTTAGGCATGTTAGGCATACCATAATTTTGTGTAAATAGCCGATAATTAAATAAGCAAGTATGGTGGGTACGTGGCCACTTGGTAGGTGTCATCATCTTATACAATGATGGCAAGGAGAATTATTGCAACAATTTATTGTAGGACAACCTAAGCACATAGATTTGTGGGATAAGGAATACTTAAGCAATCACGAATATCATCAAAGGTGGTCCATAAAAGCACTTTCTTCTCATTTTACTCCTTTCTTCTGTGTGTTATTTCTTTGGTTTTAGTTTTTTGGTTTGTTTTATTATTGTGACTTCATAGCCCAATGGATAAAAGTTGCAAGTACAAAAGGCTTCAGATACTGATCCTAAAAATCTATGATTGCATGAAGTAAAATTGGTAAGACTCATGTGAGTAGCATAATGTGCCATGCCAGTATGAACATAAAACCATAAGATTGAAAGGTGCCCAAAAGAATGTATTTGGAATCACTCACTAAAAGGACTATTGAACGATTTGCATCAAATCAAATCTTCTGAAAATTGGTACCCATTCCATGAGCAACTGGAAGAATTATTCCATATATAGTCCCCATATGCAATAGTGGTAATTTGTCAAAGAAATATGGGTCTGAGAGCGTAGTTGAGTGTTTCCATGATTAGCTATGATGGGCAAAATGATTTCTTGCTAAACTGTATAAAAAATAAAGGTTGTGGCAAGGTGGACAAATATCATTGGAATTTTGTTTGTTCTTGAAGTAGCCTTGGGCTGCAACCAAGTATGTTAATGGAAGTGTAGTCTATGGGGATTTCCCATGGACTGGGTAATTTAGTCTGATATTACCATGGGATAACTCCACGATTGTCTTCTCTTTTGTTTCTTTGTTTTGTTGTCACTAGCTCCTTCCTCCATCTTTCCTTTGTGCTTGTTGTCACTAACTCATTTGGTTAGTGATACTTGTTGCCTTCCTGATGCTGCCTCTTTCCCTCTTTTCTTTTATTTTGTGTGTTCTTGTTCTTATTTCCCTCCCCGCTCTCTCCTTTTATATTTTTTCTCCACTTTGACCCCCCTTCTTTTCTTTTCCTCCATTTTGTCTCATCGTGTTGTGTGTGTAGTTCCCAACCCATCGCCCGTCAACCTCCTTTGTCTTGCAACCTCCCATGGCTACCTTCGTTTGTGCCTTTTCTATTATTTTCTTCTCGCTTTACCTATTTGGAAGTGTTTTTTTGCTAAAATTGACCCTCTGGGTTCCTGTTCCCACAAAGTGGAAATCCCCTGTGAGCCACCAAAAATGTGGGTAAAATTTTACACTTTCTTCTTCTTCTTCAATTTCACCTGGTTCACAAATGTCCACTACAAAAGTTGAACTCTTACCTTTGCTTGTGCTAGCCTCATCCACATCATTATCTGGAACTAACTCCATTTTATCCAAACCCTGTTGAATGTAATTTGCAACACAACTAAATTCATTGCATTCTAGTTCATTATGTTCATTTGTACCATGCAATCTACACCAATTATCTAACACTACTTCTGTGAGATTAACAATAGTGGCTTTTGAGTTTGAGCTAGAAGCTCCATTATTGTTAGCCACAGGGGTTGGTACACCTCCATTATTTGGTCTCGTGTTAAAATGTTTAGGTCTTTGCATGGTATATCTTCGATTAGGTTGAACATTTTGATTATTTTGCTTTTGCATTTGTACCATATCATTACTCAATTTAAGGCACATTCTTTCTAAATCTGCTACCCTTTTGGGATCAGGAGTATCATTAGTAGGTTGATTTTGGTTTTGAGTTGCAACATTTGGGTTTGGTGGAACATTTTGAATAGTTGGATTCAACCAACTAGAAGTGTTTTGATTTGACATGTTTGGTTGAGGATTCAACCAACTCTGATTAGGCACATTTTGATGAAGTGTCGTATTTGTAATATTTTTTTGAGGCATAACATGGGGTAAATTTTGGTTATGTAACATGTTTTGATTTACCCATGGGTTAGAATTCATAGAATTTGTTTGATTTTGCATGTTTTGCATAAACATTGGATTACCCTGTTGCATTTGTAAATTTTGTAAATTTTGAGCAAACATGGGATTGTTTTGTGTTTGCAAATTCTGAAATTGATTCAAGTTTTGATTTGGGATGAAATTTCCAAACGTATTAAATTGCGATGCATCATTTCTAGTTTTCTATGCAACATAATGACTTTCTAACAACATTTGATTATTTTGTGGTGCATAAGCCATTTGATTTGGTATTTGAGGTATCATGTTTAACATTGGAGTTTGATTCATCAAAGCATTATTAATCATGGGTATTTGATTTTGCATACCCGGATATCCGATCGAAGGTAGTTGACCAAGCCCATAGCTAGAAGGCATCATCTGTTGCTCTACCAATAGAGCTTTTGTATACGCTCTTGTGAGTGTCGTTAATTATGGTGTTATCCTCACAAACATTGACGTCAAGGGATCCAATGCTCCGAAGTAAACTTGTATTGTGGCAGCTTCTACAACATTATAAGGAGCAGTTAGTCATGAGTACATTTTATGGAACCTAGTATTGAATAACCATAAAGGTTCGTTAGGTTCCCTACGAGTAGAAGCAAACTATAAATAAACAGTAGCAGGATCAATTGCAAGTTTAAACTGAGCAATAAAAGCATTTTTGAGCATATCCCATGATGTTATTGAATTAGCAGGTAAGGAAACATACCAATCGTAGGCTATTTCATCCATATTTAAAGGAAATAACCTACAAGCAACGTCTTCGTGCTCGATCTGTAATCTGGTCACGACATCGGTATATGCCTGAATGTGTTCTTCTGCCATGCGAGTGCCATCATGTTTGTACTTCAGAAAATGATTTTCCACACCTTTGGGTATGTCATGCACAAATCCTACAATATTCAGTAGACTTCGCTGGGCACCTAGCCATGCCAAATTTCCAGTGGGCACTGTGGCAGCCATATTAACCTGTGGAGAATGAACAACACTAGAACTAGCGTTATGAGTGTTAAGAAAAATTATAGTTTGAGTTTTTTTTTATCTATGTCTCTTGGTGGGTGATAAACTCTGAAAAATGATGTCACCTGTAGACTTAGACCTAGTGATTATCTCTCTAGACTCTATTTTTTGTCTAGATTTCATTAGTAAAATGCAGTACTTGAACTGTTTTAGAATGAGTCACTATAATAAGGCAAGTTCAAGTATGTAATTTGAAGGACAAATTGAAAAATTATGAAATCATATACCGTCTTTCCAGGCCCTCCTTCTAGCGCCAATTTGTTGAGGTGCAGTTTTGTGAGGTCACAAAACCACCCGACAACTTAGAACATAGGTTCTCTCTTGCAAAGGAATTATACTTCTCCAAGGTTTTATTCGAGTTTGAACATATTTAAAATTTATGTATAGGTGAATACTCAAATAACTCAATAGTTTTGCAAGCTTACTGTTTACAAGGGGCCTGGAAATCCAATAATTGACTTCTTGTTCATTATTGAAATAGGTGCTTCGTGTCCACTTTGACCATCAATTCCTTTGAGAAAAATTTAACTTATGATGTTCAAACTATGTATGTAACCTTCACTTTATAACAAAGTTTGAATTAAAAAGAGTTTTCACAGATCTGACATTGTGAATATGACGTTTTTCTCCAATCTCACTTATCTTTAGAGAATTAAAATCACAGAATTTAAAAGACCCTCAAATGGTGCAACTCATGATTCTACTCTTTAAAGTCTATTTTAATAAAATAACTCATTTATTCTGATATTCTGATGAAATTATATTTAAAATATCACAGAAATTAATAAATCATCATAATGTCCTGCCCCATGATCAAAGGTATTAAAAATCCTTATTAAAAATAAAATCCAGGGCTTAATATGTACGAATTAATCTATAAAATGTATATTATAATAACATACAGTTCATAAACTAAATTTAATTGAAATACCTACTTTTGTGAAATACTTATGGATTAAATATTTCAATAAAGCAGTATATGAAATTAGAAATCTGAATTTTAAAATACATCTATAAAATCAAATTTCAGATTGCATCTTAAAATACTCGATTCTATTTCTTGACCTTATGAAATTAAGGTGAGACTCAGAATGTTTCCTTTTTATCCTTCTTTAAATTAATGAAACGAATATTTAAAGACATATAATATCCGAATCATAAATTTCAACAATAATCCAACCATATAATTTATTCTATGCTCATGAACTGGATTATACTATCAAATTTTCTTAATCAAACAAATTATAAAAGAGTTTTAAAGATTAAGAACAGTAAATTTCAGTTTTTGGACATACTACAACCTAAAAATCACAGACACTATTAACCAATCTTTGTATCAATCAGATGAAACACAATAAAACACAAACCCGGTGCAATCTCCAAGGACTTTGATTATAACAAATTACACCAACAATTTTACTTTCAATCCAAACACCATAAGCATGCTTATTTGAATTCATAAAATTGCTTGACGTAAAACATTGATCATACAATTTTCCACTGTCTCTACAATCTTTGGTTACCCTGCAGTATCCTCTTCTTCTTCTTCTTTCGCTCCTATGCCCTTCTGCAATCTTTTAACTCTTCTCGCCTGCAGAAAAAGTCCGACTTTGAAAACTTCGTTTGATGTCATATTTAATCTCCTTCAGAAACAATTAGTTCCACTTCTTGTTTCAGTTTTGTTTCTCGTTTCCTAACGACTTTCTGTTTTGTTTCATCTTTTGACACCGTAACTTCTTCTAATGTGCAGAAGTAATAATCCACCTTATTTTAAATCATAGGGTAATACCAATATAACAATGCCAATCATAATAATAAGCTTTTACCCCACGTTTAGCCTATCCACACATCTTATTGAACAATTTATCCACCAATGCTTACGATACGATGAATCTATTATAACTTCAAACTCCATATTAGTGTGTAGCATATCAAATATCATGGGAAACACGTCGTCCAGCGATAGTTTTCTCAACCTCATCTCCGCTATCGTCGGGAAAATGAACCCCATGCTCTACGCAGTTATTTTCTGACTGCACCATTTTGTATTTTTTTCTACCTTCCTTCTTACTCATAATGTGTCATCATGCATCTCCTGATGCGAAACTTTATATACTGCGTTTACTCCACTTGGTATCACCATGCATCTCCTGACTTTGTCATTTATATCCCAATATGGGATTCACATCTTCTGGTCAATATGACACTATCTAAACAACATCTCTCAAGCAAAACCACCATCTGATTGAAATTTATAACACATAACATTCACCTCCTCAATCTTCTCGCAACATCAAACCTGTGACACTTAAGTAAGAATTTATTTATACATTCAGCATCTTATCAGTGGCTTATTGCAACATATTTGATTTATTTTTGACCTTTTTCTAGTTCACTATGTAGGTATATCCACTAATATTCATCTTTCACCGATAAAAATAGCTGGCGTTGACACTACACTTACAACCTGCGTCCGCTTTGATTGCTGCATTCATTCCTCAAAACCTTAATTTTTGGTTTCAATTTATTAATCTTAATCTTCACATAGGTCTATATCGAAGACTTCATCATGAATCTTCATTAAACATTACACGTTAGTGTGTTTATGAACAACAAATAGCAATAAGGTTTGTCAAGATTACTGACATACTCATTCGCCCAGTTATGACAGATTTCTATATTGGAATTTCGTTCCACTTTAATACCTCTTCTTGTCCCATGATAATGTCATCCGACGGATATTCTCTATAACTTGGTAGCGACTTCTGGTGACTATAACATCTTTGTAATCTGACAACATCTTTCGGCATCTGCGACTGACAACGTTTTCCTGTAAATAACGATAGCATTCTCTGGCAAAGTGCAATAACTTTCTTCGATGGGTGAAAACAACATTTTCCGGAAGATGATAATATGTTTTCCGACAGACAAAGGTGGTATTCTCCGGTAAGTGACGATTGTGCTTTCGGTAGATGACGATGGTATTCTCCAGCCTCCTAGCAACATCAATTCTCCGATTTGAGACGATTGTATTTCCCAGGCAGGTGCAAATGACTTTCTGGTAAACGACGACAATAATTCTCCAAGCATTTCGATCATGAGACCTTCATAAATATTAAATTTTAATCTTTTGAACATAGAATCTGCTTCATCCACGAATTACGCACATCTTTTCACCATCATATAGAACCCGAGGTCATGGGACCCGCCTTGCGAACATGGACATATTTATTGTGGGACCCGCATCAATCCTTGCGCTCCACCCAGGCTTGTAGGACCCAGCTTTCTTTAACTCCCTAATCCGCCCAAAAAAAAAAAAAAACAAAACAAACCTAATCAATCCAACCATAATATATTTATATCAATGACACTGTCAATAAAACCTACTTGTTATACTATGTTTTTGAACGAAACAAACAAAATAATATATGTAAAAACACATTCGAACCTAACTACAATACCAAACAAATTACATAACAACCTAATCAAAACAAACTTTATTACTCGAAATAACATAAACCTAAATCATACTATGAAAGATACGTTCACATAACATATAAACCATAACAACAAACATATAAAATACAACACAAAAATAACAAAATTAACCACATAAATATAAAACAATATCACATAACAAATATAATATGAATAACAAACAACATAAAATGAAAACTAACCATAACTAAACAACAAAATATCTTTCACTTTAATATAAAACAAACAATAACAACATTACCAATAATTATAATATAAAATAATGAACAAAAACTTTCACACTTGAACTAACACAATGTGAATGAAACACTAACATAAGCAACATTATACATAACATAAATAACTAATATACTACACATATAACAAGAACAAACATGACATAGCCTATAACGTGACATATGATATATGTATAATTAAAGATTATATATGAAATACATATCTTAAAATTATATATATATCACAAAAACTAACATAGTCTAACACTTTATATAAACATAACAATATATTGAAATTAATGTATTAACATGACCATACACATATGGGACTATCATGACCAACTATATGGACATGGCAAGCTTATTTTTGAATGACTTTGGTAGATGCAATTTGAAGGAACTTGGGATATGCGGGATGAACTCAACGATAGATTCTCTCTATTACCCAAATATCTACATGAAACAAATTTTGTTTCCATAAACCATGTCCATGACATCATACAACTGTGAAAAACATGAGTTCGAATGATGATTTGGAACAAATTTATGAATTTTCAAGTGGGTCCCTAATTTTTGGGATCGTTATGAAGGACATCACAACAGGATCCTCTGGGGTTTCTTGCATGTTCCTAGGATCCTGTCCCTGATCTCCCTTAGGCTTTTCCCTAGGGGTTTTTTTTGCAGGTTGTTACTGGGATCCGGTTCCCAGGGCTTTCTCGGTCTGTGGTGGTTGCAGGTTGGGTTCTCGTTCACTTCCTGGTGCATCCCGTGAGGTTCTCTCTTCATCGAGGTTGGTCTGGGGGGCAGTTTCCTCTTTTCTCGTGTTTCCTCTCTAGGATGCCATTGGTTGCTGGTGGTCTCATCCCTTTAGGTGGGACCATGTTCATTTTCCTGTTCGAAGGCTTATTTTTGTTGGATCTATTGCTTGGTGGACGCTTTGAGCATTTGCATGGCCTTGGGGAGGCCTCTTCCTATGCTTGAGTTGTTCCCAGCCCCAGTCCCAGTTCCCTAAAGTTGTTTGTGTGCAAGGATGGGGATTCCTGGTCCTTTCTGCTGGGGTGCTTTGGGTTTTCTGTTGCATGTCTCGATCTTGGGGGATCGGTGATCTATGCATATAGACCCCTGGATCCCTCAGTTTAGGTTTTCATTGATCTCATCTTTGTGTCTGCTGCTGCTTCTGCCTGGGATTCACAGGTTTTTGTTTCAATTTTTGTTCGAGGGATTTTGTTTTCTGGTCTTGCTTCTTAGTGGACTCTCAGAGCTTGTTCTTGGCCTTGGGGGGGGCCTTTTCTTGTTCCTGAGTTGTTCCCTGTCCCAGTTCCTCTTTCCTGGAACTATTCGTGAGCAAGGATGGTGGGTCCCTGGTCCTTTCTAGCTTTCGGGATCCTTTATTTGTGTCTGTGATTGTTTTCCCTAGATCCTTCTAGCTTCCTCGTACTCTTTTTGGTGGGATTCCAGTGCTACAGTTTCCCAAACCTGTTCTTCTGCTAGTTCTCCTGTTGGGCGAGATTTTCCATTCCTATTGGTTTTCCTATTGGGCGGGATTTTTCAATCCTATTTTTTTTGCTGGTTTTCCTGTTGGGCGGGACGGGATTTCCCGCTGGGCGGGATTTTCAAATCTTCTGGTTTTCTCGTTGGGCGGGATTTCCAATCTCGTTGGACGAGATTTTTCAATACCGTTTTTTGCTGGTTTTTCTACTGGGTGGGACGGGATTTCTCGTTGGGTGGGATTTTCAAATCTTCTGGTTTTCCCACTGGGCGAGATTTCCAATCTGGTGGTTTTCAGTTGCTTCCCGCTGGGTGGGATTTTCAAATTCATCATCCTGCATGTTTTCCCGTTAGGCGGAATTTTTCAAAACTGGTGGTTTCCCACTGGGCAAGATTTTTCAAAATTGGTGGTTTCACACTAGGCGAGATTTCCAATCTACTGGTTTTCCCGCTGGGCGGATTTCCAACCTGGTGGTTTTCGGCTGCTTCCCACTGGATGGGATTTTTTAGAACTGGTGGTTTCCCACTGGGCAGGATTTTTCAAAATTGGTGGTTTCCCGCTAGGCAGGATTTGTGGTTTCCCGCTAGGCGAGATTTTTCAAAATTGTCTTTTCCCGCTGGGTGGGTTTTTCCAAACTGTCTATTTTCCATTGGGCGGGATTCTTCAAATTGATTGTTCTTGACCTTTGGTTTGGTTGGTTGACCTATTGTAAAAAGGTTTTGGGGTCCTTTCAAAACCCACTTTTAATATAATTTTTACCTACCAAAGAAAAAAAGTAACATCGTCATAAAGTCAACATAGTAAAAATACTATTTTTTAAAGCTAATTTAGTGCCATGATGACACAAAGGGACTTAAGAATATAAATATAACATCAATGTAAGATTGACATAAACATATACACTTAAACTAGCTAGCATGTTCTATAATTATCTCCACTTAACTCTAAAATGCCAATATAGTAATAATAAAACGATGTGGTATATAAACTTTTATACAAGTATAGAAAGGGAGATAACATGCATTTTTTATATTGCCCACCATAATTTTGTTTAATTATAGCTTGTGTAATGAGCAACCATTTCAAAGCCACAAGGTGTTGGAGTTGGTTCCTAAATGAGGAGACAAAAATATTACATGTTCAAACTTAATCCACCCCATCAAATGAGGATGACAAGTCTTGCACAATATATTTTAGATGATAATATAAGCAAAACTAATTTAATAAAGCCATTAATAATTGATAAATTGTTAAATTGTTAAAAAGAGAAAAAGTGTTTGATTTTTTTTCAAAAGAATATGTGAATTATAATTTATTAGCATAACGGGGGCCACCCTCCCTATGATTCGAACTTGGGTCTCCTTGACAAGAAACCAAAGACATACCAACTTGGTGTCCTGATAGGAATAAAAGTGATTGAAAAGTCCTTGTGGGACATTGTAGTGGTATGGCTTTGGGCTCTCATCTAGGAGATCCAAGTTCAAACCATGGCAGCGTATGTTTGAATGTGCTTAAAAAACAAAAATGATAGAATTACTATAACAATTTCATAAAATAATTTATCTTGCTTATGTTACAATCTCAAATAAGCTTAACTATATATCTTTTATTTTGTTGGGCACTGGTGATGGGTTTCAAATGATGGTAAAAACTTATAAAGATTGATAAGTGGATCTCACTCCTTTGAGAACAAAGTGAGAGATAATAGCTCAAGTGGATATTATTTTCACTTTAGTGGGAATTGCATTATTGATTATCATCTATGTAGAGTTAGGTTTAGTGATGGTTTCTTTTATGATTTATTCAATTAAACTGCAGTAAACTTGTAGCTCTTATAAGATATCTTCATCATAGATTAAATGATTTATTCAATTTATTATAACAAGATCTTTAGCTCAAGAAAAAAGCACATACATATTAAATTTAAGCACACAATAACATATAAAATTTAATAGGAAAACTACTTTTATGAGGGGTTTTGGTCCCCTCATACTGAGTTGGGTTTGAACCTTGTACCTCTTAAAGAGAGGCCAAAGCCCTTACCACTACAGTAAGCTTGTAGCTCTTATGAGCTATCTTGATTGTATATTAAATGCTTTATTCAATTTTCCATAACAAGATCTTTAGCTTAGGGAAAAAACACATAAATATTAAGTTTAAGCGCACAATAACATATAAAAATTAATAGGAAACTATTTTTTATTTTAAAATTTATTTTTTTATTTAAAATATAATTGCACCTTTGAACTATCAATTATAATTATCAATAAAAGCTAATAACCATTTATTTAATTATTTTTGAAAAATACCAATTTAATATATTTCTAATTCCATCAAATAGCATTAGCTCACATGTTATATTCCTTAACTTTTAAGGAGGAGACCTAGGTTTATATCTTACCAAGCGATACATAAATACTTGCTAGGTTATTGTAATACCACTATGTGGTCATGATATAATACATGTGGGCCCTTTTCAATCCCATATAGCCCATTCAAAAAAAATCTTTCCAATTCCTTTCTTACAATATTTGTTTTGCAGCACCTAGGTGTTGTAGGTGATTTGGAGAGGAGAGGGCAATCCTCCAAGGGAGGTCCCAGGTTCAAATCTCCACCCTACCAAAAAATTGAATTGGGTATCCAAAATCCAATTGATAATGTTGGTGCGGGCAAGGTCGGGTGTGACTCTCGGGTGAATTTGACAGTGTAGAACCCCCTGTTCGTGGTCTCTCAGACCAAGGCGGCCTCGCAAGGGATTTTTCACTTTAAAAAAAAAATTGTTTTGTAGCAAATAGGTCATGTTTTTACATTGCTATAACTTCTATTTTATTGACTAGTTTTTTCTCACTTCTATATTTCAATAATAGACCCAATAAGACAATATGCAAATTGAAAAGAATAATACGATGGTAGAGAGCACTCTTTGCATTGCATAATGGATGTAGGGAAGAAATATTATCGAATGGGAAGATCATCCGAGTCTTATTTAAATAATTAATAGTGGTAGTGGTGCTTTATGGGTGTGAAGTATGACCGACAATACATCAAGATTGAAATAGAAGTAAATATGAGATTAAAATGAGTCCCACCTATATTATTTCATGACCACATATTAGTATTACAACTTGTCGATTATGCGTGTACTTCCCAAAAAAATTCAATCATGGATCTCCTCCTTGAAAATCAAGGAGTTTAATCTATTGAGTGTTAGAAAATTATTATCATCATAGTTTGTTAGCGTCATAATAAGTTGAGTGGTTACAACCACTCAACACAGGGTTCATGCATTCACTATTAGTTATGGGTATTTTCAAGTAGTTGTTATGCCATATTGGGCAAACCTTCTATATTTAAATAATCTCATATCAATGATGGAAATCATCGAAACTTTACACTATCCATGGCATCAAAGCAAGAAATCGAAGGAAGAGACAACTCTCCTTCTAATCCATTAGGTCTTAATACCTTTGTGAGGAAGAGCACTAGACCTTATTTTTTATTTTATATAAATGAGCTCCAAAACACTCCATTAATAGCTTAAATATCACAAGTAAACTTGAAGATAAATTTTGTAAAAGAAGAATTGTGCTCAAATGCGGCTTGTGATTGAACCAAATCCATCACCTAGTTCTTGCAAGTGGTTTATATAGGGCAGCATCAGTATCTAGCTATCTCAAAGAGCATCGATAATATATAAAATGTAGTATCAATATTTATGGCTATCCTAAAGAGCCATCTCGTCGACAAGCTCATTGTTGAGTCCATATGCACAAATGCCTAGCCCCTATTCGAGACACTTTCGTAGGGTATTTCACCCTAGTCCATTTTGTCAACCCATAGACACTTCATCCACATCATACACTAGAGAATTCCAAAGCTAAGTGTGACAACAAAAAACACTAAATCAAATGATAGAGGGACCAATATTGTTAATGGATCCAACAGCTATAGAGGGGCTTGAACTCAGGATGAATGAGCTTCCTGCCCACTAGGAAGTCCTTCAAAGGGACTCAAAATTGAGGTGCCTTGTTTCCCTCTAAATTTAGCAGATAGTCTTTACTTCTACTGCTATATGCTAGTTTGCTAGATTATACCAACTTGTGTACTCATCTCGCAAAATGTCCTCCACTTATTGGAGATCATGCGAGTGCTTACTAGGTCGAGCCCAAAATTTCGGTCTAAGGATAATTAGAAAGCCTTTTTTTAGGAGACCATTGCACTTACCCAATGTGTGAAGCCAAGAGGGATAGTCGATCTCCAATACAAATATCGATGATTTTTTATCCCCCTCTTTCAACCATCTCTTAGGACTAAATTCTGAGTAGTTTTTGCCCAAATACTTCTTCAACAAAGTTGTAAAGCACCTGGTTTGCCTAGCATAGGCGCCTCTTAGAGCCCATGTTTAAGATTCACCTCATCATCTACACGAAGAGCAATACTATGTTACCAAAGCATTTCATGGTTGAATCTATAGTGATGTCAAATACATTTATGAATTTTGAGTTGGGAAGCAAAAATATCTAGGCAACCAAAGTCCATACCAAAACTCAACGAGGCACTTTTATCCCACATGCATTCTGAGATGACTCATTGAAGCCTACAAATATCTTTTGGTACTATTTTTCATTGATTAAAGGTGAAAAACAAGGAGATTCAACTAGTATTTTAAAACATTGAAGCTTTTAAGGAATATTCTAAGAATAGTCCCTCAAGAGTTTGGTTGGAGAAAAAGACCTCAATCCCCTACACCTATTTTTCTTGCTTGATTAGACATTACTAATTTATTATAATTTGAGGCATTAATCAATTTGCAAGTATAGGTTTATATACACTCATTGGAAAGTATTTTTTTAGGTCGATTTAGTGAAATTGAAATTTTATAGTTTTGTGAAGATTGAACATGGCTAGTAGTGCATCAAAGTTTCTATTACCCAATTCCTAGCTATTATGATGGAATAGTTATTCTTCTTGGAAAGATAAATTTAAAACTCAAGTTGAGTTTGAGGAAGTGTAGGAAGTTGTAAATAGATCCACTATCCATATTGACATAGATGACGATGAGCTAATAAAATTTGGCATAGCAGATAGGAAGGCTTGGTTGATCATCATGTTCAGTGTCTCTAATAAAGTTCATCCATTCATTCGTGACTCAACCACAATCAAAGACACATGGGACAAGCTCTAGATAGTATTTAAAGCAAAGAACGAGAACCAAATCTTGTTTTTTCAAATCCCACTTCATTGTCTAAAATGAAGAATGACAAAAACTTGAATTATTCCTAAGATGAGTTGTAGAGCTACATGCATCACTACAAGCCTTTGGATAAATGGTGTCTAACAACACAATTGTCCCCATTATTGTTGATTAGAGGTAAAACATAAAATAGAAAAACAAAGAATGCATGAAAATTTAAACAGGGGATGCAAGAACATAACAACAACTGTTGTTGCAATTTAACTCATATTTTATTATCTATTGCATTGAACACATTGCATTTCCCTTGCCTAAACAATTGCAAATGGTTTTATTTATAGACTTGAAGAATAATATAGAAAAATTAGAAATAATTTGGACAACTAGACAATGAAGAACTATCTAGAATTTTAGAACAATTTGGAGAATTTTTGGATCATTATTGATTTTCCAAAAGCTTGCTATAGATTTCTAGAAAAATCTGTTCTAGAGCATTCTAACTAATTTTGGAATCAAGCTTATTATTCCAACACTCCCCCTTAAGATTTATTTCCTTGCTTCCTCGACTTGATGATGCCCAACCTTTCTCTCAAATATTCAAAACTCTCCTTGGCCAATGGCTTTGTGAAGATGTTAATATACTAATCTTTAGTTTTGCAATGTTCAAGATATATTATACCATTTTTGACCCATTCTCTTATGAAATGATATCTTGTATCAATATGCTTACTTCTTTTGAGAAAAACATGATATTTTGATAGTTCTATTGTTGAATTATTATCACAATATATTTTTGTTACTCCTTTTTGTTCTTGTTTCAATTTTGACATTATTCTTCTCATGCATACAATTTGGCATGGTGTTGTTGTTGCTACTACATATTGTACTTTGGTTGTTAAAAGATTGAAAATGGGTTGTTTTTGGGAATCCCATAAAATTGCTCCTGAACTAAGATGAAATATATATCCAGATGTGTTATTTATGTCATCAATGTTGCCAACAAAATCATTGTTTAAATATTCAATCAATTTGAAGTTATTTGATGTTGAATACAGCATCCTATAATCTCTTGTTCCATCAATATATCTCAAAATTATTTTCCCTATTTGCCAATGTGTGTCTTTTGGTGTCTCCACAAATATTGAAATTGGACTTACTGCATACACAATGGCAGGCCTTGTTGTTGTCAAATACATCAAGTTGCCCGCTAGTATTTTCTATAATGTTGGATTTATATTTGTGTCCTTGTCTTTTTTACTTAGTTTGAATCATGTTGCCATAGGTGTAGATGTCGGTTTGCAATTCGACATTCTAAACCTTTTCAAAACATCATTTGCATACTTTGTTTGAAATATAAAAATTCCTTCATTTTTTTGACTTACTTCAATACCCATAATATATTTCATTTGTTATCTCAAATTCTTTCTTCATGGTTGACTCGAAGGAATCAATTGACAAATTTATTATACATATCAAATCATCAACATATAGGCATACAATTAAAATCTCACCTCAATCATTTGTCTTGATGTAAAGAGTTGGTTCATTATTGCATCTATTAAATCCTTTGTTCAATAAATATGAATTAATGTGATTGTACCAAGCTCTTGAGGCTCGCTTAAGACCATATAAAGCTTTCTTTAATCTATAAAATTTATGCTTATAACCCAAAATGTGATAACCCGGTGGTTGTTGCACATATACTTCTTGTAATATTCCATTTAGAAATGTTGATTTGACATCCATTTAGAAAAATTCCCACTTATATTGGGCCACTATTTATAACACAGTTCTTATTGTATCTATTCTAGCTACTGGAGCAAAATTCTCATTATAATTGATTCCATATTGTTGTGAGAAGTCCTTTGCAACTAACATTACTTTGTACTTCACAATATTTCCATCAACATCAAACTTTGTCTTATAGACCCATTTTACACCAATTGCATCTTTCCCTTCTCACATATTTACTAATTCCCAAGTTTGATTTCTTTCTATTGCTTTATTTTCTTCATCCATCCTTTTTTATCAATTTTCTTTCCTAATTGCTTCTTGAAAACATATTGGATCAACAGTAAAAAATAATGCAAATTCAAAAATCAAATCATCCTGATTACTTTGAGTTATTTCATAAATTTCCCTCAAACTTCTTGTCTTCTTTGGAGTTTCATCTAAATTTGAATCATCACTGGAGTGATATCGAGGTGTTGTCAAAGATGTAGATCCACGTTGAGATGTTCATATTGCAATACTTTGTGAACTGGAATTATTTGTTAGAGCATGATCTTCACTAGACTCTTTTATTTCAAGTTGTTGTTGTTGTTGAAGATTTCCATTCCAAATCCATTTTTCATCTTCTTGAAATTCTACATCTTTGCTAATTATAGTCTTCTTTGTGATAGGATTATATAGCTTGTATGCTTTTGATTGTTCATTATATCCTACAAAACTAAATCGTACTCCTTTATCATCTAATTTCTTCCTTTTTCATCAAAAATATGTGCATATGCTATGCATCCAAACACTCTCAAATGAGAACATTGTGCCTTTTATTACTCCATTCTTCTTCTGGTACCTTATCTCTCACACTTTTTTATGGGGGAATGATTCGAAATGTATATTGCACAAGCTACAGCTTCAACCCAATACTCATTTGATAAATGTTTAGCTTTCAACATGTTTCTCACCATCTCCGTAAGTGTTCTATTATTTATTTCTGCAACACCATTCTATTTTGATGTATATCTTATGGTAAATTATCTCTTGATCCCATTTACTTTGCAAAAATTTAGAAAATCATTGGACACAAATTCTTTTTTTTATTGGTAAAAAATTTCATTAAAAGTGAGTTTTGAAAGGGGCCCCAAAACCTTTTTACACAAGGTCAACAGACCAAAGGGTAGGTCATTTGAAAAATAATTTAAAAATCCCACCCAAAGCAAGAAATTTAAAAAATCCCGCCTAAAGCAGGAAAATTGGAAAATCCCACCCAGGTAGGAAAAAACCAGGTTAAAAACCCTGCTCAAGGGGAAAACCGAAAACCAAAATCCTGCCAAGGAGAAACCATAATTCAAAGCCACTAGGAACAAAAATCCACCCTAGGAAGGAAGATGGACCAGAGATAACTGCCAATAAAACAAGGATGGGTCATCCCACCCAAGCAGGATCAGGACTAACACGAGCAAACAAAAAAATTGGGATTTCACCCAAGAAAACTAAAAATCACTACAAGAAAGCAGGAATAGCTAAAACTTGAAAACACGAAACCAGGATCTCGCCTAGGATGACTCAGGAAGGCATTCTAGGAAGCAACATCCTACACAGAGCCTAGAAAATGGATCAACAATTATGGATATCCACAGGCCACAAGATCCCCTTGCACGCCAGCTTGAATTACAAGAATGCAAGAAGAAACCAGAGGATGCAACTAAAAAAAACCACCAACCACAAGAAAATATGTGAGAAGTTCCCAAGGAACCCAATCTGAAGGAGCCATAGGGTGATCAAGCTGCAGGAAATAAGCACAGGTCCCCTCCCAAAATTGAAATATGCAGCATATGACCCCAAGAAACCTCCAACTCCATGCATGAATGACTTCAAGAAATCAAATCTGGAAAACCAATGGGATCTCAACAGCAAGCAAAGCATAAGGCCCCCACTAAGGTCATGAAATATATACTAAGAATCCACCAAGTAGACCAGATCCGAGAAGCCCAATGAGAAGATTCACTAAAAATAAGGCACATGGTCCTTGAGACCATAAGGATGCAGTTAAAACCTCTTGATAATCACAAGGACGAATTCAAGCCCCCATCCCAAAGCCACAATGTCTCACAATCGAGGAAACATTGGAATCTGGCACCAAGTAGAAAACCTGCAACAAACCTAGGAAATACCTGAGAGCAACAAGGAAAAAATATCTTGAAAGCTCAATAGGAAACCTAGGTAAAATCCCAAGGACGTCCCAGGTCAAGGGCATAGGTAGGAAACCCTTAATCAGACTGGGAAAGGAGTAGATAAGTGAATCAGGGACCCCCCACACCAAGGAGATCATCTACAACCACCACCAACCTAGAGAGAAGGATCTGGGAAGTGCCATGAAACTGGGATAAAACTAGGGGGGAAGTAGGGAAGCGGATTGGGACATCCCGTGCAAAGTGGGAAATTGGACACAAATTCTTCACCTCTATCTGTTATTCGCACTTTTATGTGATGTCCACTATGCTTTTCAACCACTGTTTTAAACTACTAAAAATTTTCAAAGGCTTATGATTTGTGTTTTAAAAAGTATACCCAAGTTTTCCTGGTATAGTCATCTATGAAAGTCATAAAATATAAGTTATTACTAATTGAAGGTGTTTTTGTTTGCTCGTATAGATCTAAATACATTGTTTTAAGTGGAACTTTTGTTCTATATGACTTACCAACAGGAAATGATTCTCTATGTTATTTGCCAATAATACATCTTTCACAAACTTTGCTTGGATGCTCAATGAATGGTAAACCATTCACCATATTTTTTCTATGGAACAAATTCAACCCACTAAAACTTATATGGCAATAACTTGAATGCCATAACCAATATTGATCTTTCATATTTGCTTTTAAATCTACAGGTAAGTCATTTTGCAATCTTAATGGAAACATCCTAATTTGTGTTATTTGGACATTTGTTATTAACCTTCCATTTTTATCAATAATCACAAATGCACCATTTTCAAAATAGACTCTATAACCCTTTTGTACTAGCTACCCAATACTAATTAGATTATGTTTGATATTAGGAACATAATACACATCTGGAATGTGCTTTTTCTCTCCTTGCTTGGTTTTAATGTTTATGCTTCCTTTACCTATGACAACTACTTTGCTATTATCTCCAAGTTTTACTTCAGACTCCACAGATTCATCTATGTTTATAAACATGTCCTTGTTTCCACTCATGTGATTACTACAACCACTATCTAAAAACCACACTTCTTTTGAACTTTCAATGCAAGTGATAAACATTGAATCACTATTTTCATTCTCAAGATGATTTTCTCTTAAAAAATTTGCATTTTTTCTATTCATATCAAACTACTTATTTGCACATTCATTTGCATAATGCCCAAATTTCTTACAACAATGGCATTGAGTCTAAGTTTTGTTATACCTTTGACCTTGGCCATGTAATTCATGATTACATGGATGGCTACCACCTCTGCCTCATCTGCTTGCAAAGAAGTTTGAATTTGTTCTCTCTTCATAAGAAATACTTAATCTGCCTCCTTCATTCCAGTTGCTAGTTCTGCCTCTTGTGAATCCTCCTCTATTACTAGTTCCTCCCCTTCTTGTGTTTATGTTATTGATTTTAACCTGTGATTTGAAAGCATTTTCAATGGGAGAATCAACTAATCTATTTAGCCTTTGCTCATGAGTTTGTAAAAAACCCATAATCTCATCGATAGAAAATTTTGATAGATTTTGTTATTCTTCAATAGCTACAACAATGATCAAAGTTAATAGAAAGGCTTCTCAAATTATTTTCTACAACCTTTTGATCAGTTAACGTATCTCCATAAGATTATTTGATTCATTATGCTTAATGCACAAGTAAAGAAATCATTTATGGACTCATAATTTATCATTTGCAATTTTTCAAAATATTCTATAAGCATTTGTAATCTTACCAATTTCACTTTTTTGGTTCCTTGGTATGATTTTTATAGAACATCCCATGTTTGCTTGGATCTTTTTGCTACTGCAACCCTTGGAAAAAATAACTCTTACATTGCTTGTTGGATGAAAATCAATTCCTTGGCATCCTTCTTTCTATTCTCCTTTAGAAGATCCTTATTTTCTTGTGATAGGGCATTATATGCTACTTGATCTACTAGTTTTGGAAATCCATTCTCCACTAAATCCCAAAGCTCTTGAGAAAAAAATAAATTTTTCATCTTGATGCTCCAATACTCATAGTTCTTTCCATTGAATAGTGGAATCTAGGGTTGAGTAAGGTTGTTGCCATTCACACCTACCAATTTGCACATAAACTTACAAAATGCCTTCTTTGACATAAACTAATTTATCAATCAACAACCTGGATCTAATATCAAAATGTTGATTAGAGTCAGAACATAAATAGAAAAATAATAAGGCATGAAAAATAAAACAGGGGATGCAAGAACATGATAGAAATTGCATATATAATTTAACTCAAATTTTATTATCTATTAAATTGAGCACATTACATTGCAATTCCCTTGCATTTTATTGTCTAAACAATTACAAATGGTTTTATTTATAGACTTGGGGAATAATCTAGAAAAATTAGATATAAGTTGGACATATAGACAATGAAGAAGTATCTAGAATTTTAGAACAATCTAGAGAATTTTTGGATCATTTTGGATTTTCCAAAAGCTTGTAGATTTCTAGAAAATTTTGTTCTGGAGAATTCTAACTAATTCTAGAATCAAGCTTATTATTCCAACAATTAATTTGATATATCTTCCTTCATAGTATAATGTGCTTGTTACAACCTTGAACGTCATAGAGCAAACACCAAAATTTAGAAAATTGGTGACTCTAGTTCAAAAAATGGAAGCCTCTCATACATCACAAGATGAAGATCATGTTCTACTTTAAAATCAAAAGGGAAAGCAACCGTTCAAAATAGGTACAAGACCTCAATACCACTTCTAGCATAAAGGAAACAATTCTTACATGCAAAATATGTGTGCACTTTATGGAAAAAAATGGTCATACATTGAAGGAATGCTAGCACAATCCTTTCACAAATGGATCATCTTCTCAAGAAAAGAATTCATAGGAAAATAAGTCATCAAGTGATAAGAGAAAATCAAATTCAAAAATAAATATGATATGTCAACAACATGGTAATGTTTCTAAAGATGACCACTCAAGAAAAATAGTTTGACCACGTAGGAGAATAAGAGCATGTACATGCTACTAATGATCAAGCAAGTCACCTAATAATTTTTTGTATGTTGATTCTAGGGCAACCAAACATATTATTGGTTGAAAAAGACTAGTTTTCGACTCTAGAATATTCCAATTATACATGATAGGTCTCTCTAGGTGATAACACGTCCTATGACATAAAAGACATAAATGACATAGGTGATGTTAAATTATGACTTGGCATGCAACTTAACAAGAGTCTTATAGGTTCCAAGACTCACTAAGAATCTTCTTTCCATCAACCAATTACTTGACCATAATTTGAAGGTTCAATTTGACAAACAACAAGACTCTAAGGTATATCTTATTTGCGACAAGGCTAGAAAGTCTATGATTATTGCATATGGTAAAGGAATAGGGAAAATATTTGAAATTCATATAGTGCATCATGACATCAGGTGCTAGTTGTCAAAACTAATATTTTTGCACCTCTTTGGCATCGACGATATTGTCATTTAAGTTTTGGCCATCTTATTGCACTTTAAAATAAACATATAGTCAAAGGTCTTCCCTGAAAAAATCTTTTCAAAATTTTCCTTGTTGCTTAGTTGGAAAGAAACATCAAGCTCCAATTGGTTCTTCAAAATCTCGAGCCAAAGGGCCTTTTTATTTGGTTCATATCAATCTTTTCAAACCCATGGCTTCAAGCTATAATTACTCCCGATATTTTCAATTCTTTGTTGATGATCATACTCATAAAATGTAGGTATTCTTATTATAGAATAAGAATGAAGCCTTTTTTTTACTTCAAATAATTTAAGCCTCAAGTCATTGGATCCATGTACTCTACTTAGATTTAGAGGGGAGTTTACCAGCAATGAGTTTTCTACTTTCTTGAAGAAACATGGCATTCATCAACAATTGACAGCTACTTACACACTACAAGAGAATGATATTGAACATAGAAATAGAATCATCATGGAAATGGTTTGTTGAATGTTGAAAGATTCTCAACTTGCATGTTTTTTTGGGTAGAAATAGTACCTACTATAATTTACTTACTTAATTATACCCCCATTGTAGCACTTGATCACATCACTCTTGATGAAACATGGATTAGATACAAGTCATTAATCTTTTATCTTTGTGTTTTTGGTTGTACAACATACATTCACATCCCAAAGAAGAAGAGACAAAAAATGGATTGGAATTATCATCAATGCATTTTATTAGGCTATACTGTTGAATCAAAATCTTTTAGATTATTTAATTAAGCTACCAAGAAATTGAATATTAGTCGTAAAGAAAAGAATAAGTGACACTCATCTTCTCCATAGAAAGCTTCATCCAATTTTGTTCTAGTAGTACTTCACAATAATGAAGATGAAGAAGATGTTAATAAGGAAGTTTCCAAGGACAACAATGCTAAAGATGATAATGATGGTGATGTGGACCAATTTTCTTCTCCACATCACACATGAAAAATATATAAGTGGTAAACTAGCACATCAAGAGCTTCAATGATAGACGAAGTTCCAAACACGTCTACCATAAGATCGAGGACATGTATAATGACTTGTGATGAGGTAAATATGGTCCTAATGAGTATTGTTATACAAAATTTTAAATCATACACAATACATGAAACTCTTCAGTCTAAACCTTAAAAGGATGCTAGGTCATTAGATGCATATAGATTTTCAGGACCAAATATAAGTCATATGGTAGTATTGATAAATACAAGGCACAAGTTGTAGCTAAGGGTTATGTACAAAAGGAGGACGTGGACTAAGAAGAAATATTTGCACCTAAAGCTAAAATAAGAACCATCATAAATATCATTACTCTAACTACATAGTTTGTATGGAGGATTCATCAAATGGACATAAAAAGTACCTTCCTTAAGAAAGACCTCAAATTAGTCTACATGACTCAACTAGAGGAATTTATTACATCTAAACAAGAAATAAAGATATATAAATTGATTAAATATATCTATGGCCTCAAACAAGATCCTTGAGACTAGTATAAAAAATAGATGAACATTTTCAAAAACATGGTTTCAAGAGAAGTCCATATGATCCAAATTTGTACCACAAAGAGCAAGGGGAGAAATTGTGATCATCATTGTATATGTAGATTATTTGGTCATCATAAGTAGTTTTAAAAAATGATTCTTGTAGTAAAGGAAGACTTGAAAAGCTCATTTAACATGACTAATCTTAGACTATTACACTATTGTCTAGGATTAAAGGTATGGCAAACACATCAAATATGCCAAGACACTGCTTGAGGAATATCACACGAATGATTGTAAGCCTATGATGACTCTTATGGAACTAGGGCTACATGTAACAACCCACCAACTCAACCCAAGGGAGAAAGAATTATATTTATTTTCACAAGGAATATATCATAAGGAAGTTCCAATATTTTTCAGTAGTATAAGGCATAACCACATTTTGAGTTCAATGTCACTGTAGATGACACTCAAGTGGACAAGAGTGGCCAAATTTCCATATTTTTGGGGTTCACCTTTCTAAACTTCACCATTTAGGAAGGATGTCATCAATAGTCCCCCCACTTTTTCTATACCCTCACTAGTATCAAACAACTTGACCATGGCATAGGGATTATCCTTTAAGGCCCATAACACTTAAAGGAGATACTTATTTCCTAATCCTATATAAGTTTGTCTATGTAGTATTATTATGGCTTAAGGCCTTAATGCTTAGTTACCTACACCTTTATGGGCTAATTAAGGCCATTACCACTCACTTGGTAATGAGCATGGTCACCCGATCCTCACTGTTCAAGGTGTCATCACTATGTTGACTTGTGAATGATTTGGTGGATCAAACCATCATTTAGATTCCTAGACCTCACAACTAGGAATACGTCCAAGCCTCATCATTATGGACTACCCAAAAACGTCACCACTTTGGGACACTCGAGCCTCACCATTCAACATGTATCATACATAGTTATTTGGTTATTGCATTGTTGAAACTCCTCCTAGATTCATTAATACATGGTTATTTGGTTATGTCAAGCTGGCCCATATCAAAATGTGAATCAAACTCCAACTCAAAACATCAATCAATCAACACCTACAACAAATCCAAATCCTCAATAGAAATTACAAACTTCTACTACAAATAAAAATACTTCTATACCACAAAAGGTTAGGAAAATACCAAATCCTAACAAGAATCAACAAAAGGTTCAACATAACATAGTTCCATCTTATAACACCATTCCTACAAGCAATTTACATAATAGTGTTTCAATTGGAAATCCTTATGTAACACAATATTATATTCAAAGACCTAATAATATGATGCAACAAAATCAACTTGTTGGACAACCACATGGCCTTGAAGCTATGGTTAAACAGTTAGCTTCTCGCCTAGACCAGATAGATCCCTACCATCCCTCATACAATTATCGAGAGATGTGTAGCCAACCCTTGGATCCTATGGTGGTTTCCCAACCATACCCTAAGCACTTCCCTATGCCTGTTCTCCCGATATATAAAGGAACTGAAGATCCTATTGAGCATCTTCATATGTTTAGGATAGCTTGTCATGATATCTCATATGATGACTTGTTGTTGCTAAAGATGTTCCCAAAAAGTCTCGGAGGCATGGCATTAGAGTGGTACTATCAGTTGCCTACAAATTCTTTGAGAAACTTTGAAGAGACAGCAAAAATGTTTGTCCATCAATTTAGTGCCTACATAGAGAGGCACGTGACCATTAAGGATTTATACAACTTGAAATAGGGCAAAGATGAGAGCTTTGCTGAATTCTTGACTAAGTGGAGATAATTGCTAGGAAAATTACATTTTGCATTACCTCATCATGAGATGTTGGACATTTTTATCGGCAATTTGCAAGAGCAATTGTCTTATGAACTTTCTACAACTACAATAACCACTTTTGATCAAGCTATAGATTTAGCAAGGAGAGTTGAAGATGCTCTCATTAGAAGAGGTTAGTTTAAGAAGAAATATGAAGATAAGTCTTCTAAAAATCAATACAAGAATAAACAAGTGGTAGGTGACGGAGTCACTGATAGTAGAAATACCGCACTTGTCAACACTACAGAAGCCATGAACAAATTTGTATTGAAAATTCCAGATAAACCTCCAAGAGAGTTTACAAAGTTAAATCAACCTTTAACCACAATTTTACCTCAACTATTGGAATGAGGTTTAATTCAGTTGCCCAACATACGGCAACTAGATACAACTACAGCTGGATTTAGAGCTGATTTACATTGCAATTTCCATAGAGTTGATGGACATTCAACCAATTCTTGTAAAATATTGAAACATATGATACAAGATTTGATTGATAATAACAAAATATCGATGGAAAGTTTCCCACCAAAATAGAATGTTCAAAATAATGCTCAAAATAATACACAACAAAATCAAACTCAAAATGCAAATCAGACCTTGGACATTTTCCAACATCCTTTACCTAAGCATGGTAAAGAAGTAGTAAATCAAGTTGAACATCATAATGTTCCTCATCCAACTAGGTATGTGGGAACCATTAGTGGTTTCATACCTAATCAAGATTTAGAAACACCATTTGGAACTACAATATCTATAGTCACAAGTAGACCCATGCATAACATACAACTTCCATATCCAGATGATACAGAGAGTGAGATAGAAAGTGATTTGGATGTTACATCCAACAATTCGAATAGCTCTGAAGATGAATCAGAGGCTATTCTTCCTATCATAGACTTGATGGTCCCGAAAGAACCATTTCCTAGGAGGGTCACAACATGACCTTCATCACAACAATTACTCTCTAATGAGCAAGAAGTGAATGCTAGACCTCGGCCCATCTATTATGGACATAATAATGTTGTAGGTACCATCGGAGCTGTTACTAGACAACAAGCACAAAATTCTCAAACACAAGATCAACATCAAAATGATAAATCAGCTCCATTCATATTAAAAGCTCCTACAAAAGGGAATAATACATCAAGTACACAACCAAAACCTCCTTATGATATTAATGAGCAACTTGCTAACATTACAACAAGGATTTCTCTCTTGGATCTTTTAAGGACTTCTTCTATACATAGAGAAGAATTGATGCATACATTGAGTAAAATGATGGTACCACAAGATATACAACCTGAGGTTGTTATAAATACTATTATGCCTCATGAAATAGATTGTATTGATTTTCGAGATAGAGATATTCCTCTTCATAGTATGCATAAAGACAATCCTTTATATATTACAACATTGATTGGAGATGTAGCAGTCAAAAGAGTTCTAATTGATAATGGTTCATCCCTAAATATTTGCACTTTTGATTTCTACCAAATATTTGGATTTAGAAGTGATGAAATGAAGAGAACTGATATGATCATCAAATATTTTAATGATGAGATGCAAGAAACATGTGGAGTTATATCAATTCCATTGCAGGTTGGTCCAAGAACTTTGGATACGACTGTGTTTGTTGTACATTGCCCTGCATCGTACAACATACTCTTAGGTCATCCCTGGATCAACGCAATGAGAGTTGTACCTTCCACCTTGCACCAATGTGTTAAATTTGAATTTAAAAATCAATTGGTTACCATTCATGGTGATCCTAGACCATTTGACATGTGTGCTTTGGTAGAACCGATTGGGATTCAATTTTGCCCCGCTTTGTCTGCCACTCACCCTAATTCAGTTGCATCTTCTAAACGTGCAAAAATCTCACCTCAACCATCATCATATTCACCTCCATTAATTATATCTCCATATTTACCACCTACATATTTAACACCTCTATCTTCAAACCCGCCATCACAACCTACACCTCCATCTAGTTCTACATCCACATCTTCTGAACCTACATCTTCTTCATCTACATCAACATATCTTCCATCTACATCTACACAATTTATATTTACAACATCTAAAACTGTAGAAGATACTCCTTCTACTTCATATTCTCTTACAGATGAATATTTACCCGATTTATCCACAATTCTCACAACATCAGAAGAAGAAAAATTCTCCACGCAATATTCTCTTGCCTTAACTCAATTACCGCCATCTCCTCGGACATTGGGCTTGCCACAACCTATGGGAAGCATATACCATGTTGGGAGTTGTGCGTTTATTTATAAGGGATATGATTGGGGTAGAATAAGACCCATGACTATCATAATTGATCATGATGGATTTGCCAGGTGTTATTTTTTTGATAAATATGAAAAATCAAAACCTATGATGCTTAAATTAGGATATAAAGGTAAAGGTTTAGGACCTTTCCAAAATGGTATAAAATAACCCTTAGAGATAGAAGAATGGCCTGCCAGATGTGGAATAGGCCTTTTTCCTAGGAAGTGTCAACCATTCCCATTTGAGGATGATGAGCATTTAATCTCATATCAAGACTACCTAGATCAACAAGAATACCTTAAACCTATGGGTAGGATGTTTTCTTGTAATATGTTATCCATAGCTTATCCAAAAATGATTGTTGAACCAGATGAACAATTGGAAGGAGATATCTTCCATGACATTTTTGTTGAAGAAATCTTACATAATGGGTTTTATTTTGATGGATCTATACCACGTATAGCTCATCTAGATGCTATAACCCCTCAAGAAGAATTAGCCAAGTTAACCTTGGAAGAATTACAAGAAATGGGTGTTTCACCCGCTCCACCTAATTTTGAAAGAGATCTAAATATTAAAGTGGAAAATGTTTTGGAAGTCAATATTGGTACGGAAGAAAACCCTCGCATAGTCAATATTGGATCAGAATTAAGTGAAGAAAAACAAAAATAGTATATTGCATTTCTCACAGAGTATAGTGATGTATTTTCTTGGACATATGCAGATATGCCTGGCTTAGATCCTTCTATGGTTATGCACCATCTAGTAGTGCATCCGGATGCGAAACCAGTTAAACAAAAACTTAGAAAGATGCATCCCAAGGTTGCTCTACTAGTCAAAAGTGAGTTGCAAAAACTCTTAGATGTCATTTTTATCCAAGCCATTGACTATGCTGATTGGATTTCTAATGTTGTTCCAGTAACTAAGAAAGAAGCTACTAAGATCAGAGTTTGTACTGATTTTAGAGACATAAATGTTGCATGCCCTAAAGATGATTTTCCTCTTCCTAATATGGATCAAATCATTGATTTTACAGCTAGAAGTGGAATTTTATCCCTTATGGATGGCTTTTCAGGATATAATCAAATTAGAATAGCTCCTGAAGACCAACCTAAAACAACTTTCATCACCCCTTGGGGGACATTTTGTTGGAAGGTAATACCTTTTGGTTTAAAGAACGCAGGTGCAACATATCATAGAGCTATGACATACATATTTCATGATATGATGTATGATATTCTACATGATTATGTAGATGATATCATAGCTCACTCAACTAAAGAGGATGATCACATAAATGATTTAAGAAAAGTATTTGATCGGTTAAGAGAATACCTTATCCATTTAAACCCAGCTAAATGTGTATTTGGAGTAAAATATAGGAAATTATTAGGAGTTATTGTTTCTATACGAGGCATAGAGATAGATCCTTTAAATATCAAGGCTATCCATGATATGCCACCTCCTAAAAACATATCAAATTAAGAAGCTTACAAGGAAAATTACAAGCTATTCATCGCTTCATTGATAAATTGGCAGATAGAACAGAACCTTTTCTTAAATTACTCAAGAAAAATATTTCTTTTCAATGGGATAAGGAATTTCAAGAAGCTTTTGATAGCATTAAAAAATATCTTCTCAACCCTCCAGTGCTTGTTCCACCTAGACCAGATTGTCCTTTCATTTTATATATTTATGCTTCGAAACTTGCACTTGGAGCTATGTTGGCTCAAATCGATGATGAAAAGAAAGAACGAGCCACATATTATATAAGTAGAACTTTAATAAGTTATGAAACAAGATATACTCCATTAGAAAATCTTTGTCTAGCAGTTGTGTTTTCTACACAGAAGTTGCGTCATTATATGCTTAGTCAAAAAACATATGTCATTGCTAAATCTGATCCATTAAGGTACTTGATGAGTAGACCTTACTTATCAGGATGCACAGCTAAGTGGGTTCTGGCTCTCAGTGAGTTTGAACTCACATTTATTGGCCAAAAATCCATAAAAGGCCAAGTTATAGCTGATCAGTTAGTTGTTGCACCTTTAGAATCTACTCATCCCCTCACCATTGAGTTCCCTGATGAATGCCTCAATCTAGAGGAAGATCATTCTGAAACATGGTCTTTATATTTTGATGGAGCTCGATGCATGAGTGGTGTCGGTGTAGGTATTATTTTAATATCTCCTCAAAAGCACCTCATACCTTTATCTTTCAAATTGCAATTTTCTTGCACTAATAATACTACTGAATATGAGGCTCTAATTCTTGGATTACGAGCCACCCTAGCATTAAAAATAAAATATTTATTAGTTTTTGATGATTCTCAGCTTGTGATAAATCAAATCAATGATGTTTATCAGACACGAGATGAGAAAATTCACCCTTATAAAGCTTATGTCCTTCAATTAATATCATTATTTGAAAAAGTCACTTTAGAAGCTATTCCTAGAACTAGTAACCGTGTTGTCGATGCTATGGCTGCGATTGCTTCTCTGTTGCCTTTGGAGTTGGATGACGAATATGCTACTATCATTATTCATCGACTCCAAGAACCCACTTCTGCTAAGTCATGTCTAGAACCATTAGATGTGTTTCTAATCAATGAAACTACTCCTGAGCCTTGGTATATAGATATCTTCAACTTTCTCCAGAAAGGAACCTTCCCTGAAGGGCTAGATAGAAACCAACGTAGGCTATTACGTAAGCGAGTTGTTCACTTCGTAATTGTTGGTAATAATTTATATAGAAGATATTTTGAGGGCATATTGTTAAGATGTCTTAACCTAGAAGAGTCTAAGAAAGCTTTAAGTGAAGCCCATGATGGATCTTGTGGAGGACACTTTAGTGGTAGTGCCATTGCTAAGAAGCTCCTTAGGATAGGATATTTTTGGCCTACCATGGAAAAGGATGCCAATGATTATGTGCATCATTGCGACAAGTGTCAAAAGCATGTTGACCTTGTCCATGCTCCTGCTCAAGAACTCCAAGCCATATCATCTCCTTGGCCCTTTTCTAAATGGGGTCTAGACATTATTGGTAAAATAAATCTTGTTTCATCTGATGGTCATAAATTCATAATAACTGCAACTGAGTATTTTACGAAGTGGGTAGAAGCTATGCCTTTAGCTTCTTGCACGGGAGCTCAAGTTTCCAAATTCATTCTTAATCAAATCATTTGTAGATTTGGAATCCCATCAAATCTTATTTCAGACAATGGAACTTGTTTTAAGAACAAATATGTTAAAAAATTATGTCAAAAATATAAAATTCAACATCGTTGGTCTACTCCCTATTATCCACAGGGTAATGGCCAAGCTGAAGCATCTAATAAAACTCTAATTAAAATCCTTAAAATATTGGTTAATAAATCAGGTCGTGACTGGCATGTGCAATTATATCCTGCCTTGTGGGCTTATCGAACTAGTATTCGTACTCCCACTGGCGCTTCACCTTTTGTTTTGGTTTATGGTGCTGAAGCTGTTTTTCCATTCGAGCTAGAAGTTCCTTCTTTAGCTCTTTTACTTCAAGATGTTGAAGTAGGAGATGAATATCATGTTGGTAGACTTAGTCAGCTGGAACTTCTAGATGAAAAATGCATTCATGCTTTAGAGCACCTTCGTGCCTATCAAGACAAACTTAAAAGAGCATATTCAAAGAAAGTTCATAATCGATCTTTTGAAATTGGTGATCTAGTCTTAAAAGAAAATCAGAAAAATACTAATGCAAGAAAAGATCTTAAAGGAAAATTCCAACCAAATTGGCTTGGACCATTTATCATCACTGCTAAATTTGGATCAGGTGCATATAGATTGGCTACCTTGGATGGAAAATATCTCAAGGAACCCATGAATATTATGCATCTGAAAATATATTATGCATAAAACCAAAAAGTCTCATCATTGTACATAGTTGTAAATAATTTTCTCATGCATTTCAATATATTATCAAAAACAACCAAAAAATTACAAAATCTGAAAATCTACAAGAAAATATATTCCAAAGCATTATTAGATCATTATCTCTGCATCTATTATCTGCTAAGATTGCAAATTATATTTTAGTTTACTTCAGATAAATTCACAAGTTATCTTGAACCACGCACTAAAATTCACATATTTAATAAATTTTGATTTCATTGTTTTGATTATAAATCTCTCTTGTACCAAAGAACACTATTACTTCATTAAATAATTTTGAGTTTTGAGAATGATCTTGCTACTTTTTGAACCAAGAACACACTTTTACATCTTAAAATGATTTGTTGCAAAATTCGACAAAGTGATTCTACATAGTAAATCTTAATACCTTAAGTGAAAAGTTTTCCTTGCTATCCTATCATGTGCATGGTCTAGAATACTGAGAAATTGGAAAAAGGACAAGCTCCTCCCTACCCGAATAAAATCCCTTGCTCTACGTCTAATCTGAGCAAGTATCCCAAAAATAAAGAAAAGAAAGAAAAAAATAGAAGAAAAATCAAGAAAAATGTTCCATTACAAAGCAATAAAATCCCCTTGTTCAGAAATGGACAAGAAATCCCTATTCTATAAATATGAAGAAAATAAGGGGGTATTGAACTTGAATCCTTGGAATTTCTCAGTTATTCGAAAACCATGAGGTAAGCCCCATAATAGGTGATTTGTGCCCAACTTGCTTGACATTGGGTAATTCCTTTCACATGGTGATATGTCTATCACATTAGTAACCTTTCTTTTGTACAGACCAATGTCCGCATTATGGATTAGCTAGCTTTTGGTAATTTGATTTACATAGTAGTTCAATACCAATGCATGCACAAAATCATGGTCAAATGAACATTTCACTTGCACACACATTGGTTCATTTAAGTTCGCTTTATCATTACCTCACTCAAAATCGGTAAATTAACCTCACTAAAGCACACACATTTGTTACTTGAGAGATTTTGTATCATCATAACAATCAAAATGGATAATGAACTCACACATCACACATTGGTTCTAGATAAATTTGAATTTGTCTTTGAAATAAGTTAAAATATTTCTTTGGAATTTTGTTAGATAATTAATTTCAATCCTTTGCATTAGTTCTTACAAATTATTTTATCATCATAGCACAATAATTTTACAAAATTAAACATAATCATCATGCATTTCATTTTGATTTTCACGATGATGGTATAGTTCCTAAGTAATTATTTCTCTTCAAATTTCACACTTAGGAATTTTATGCCTAGCGCAAGTCATCTTTCTAATTTTTCATGCCCAAAATTATTTCATATATTTTCATAAAAATTACATAATATTTTTGGAACATGTGACATAATGATTTATCTTACATTACTTTGCATTTTAAAAGAACAAATAATTTCATATCATCATACATTTCATTTTGATTTTCGTGATGATGGTATAATTCCTAAGTAATTGTTTTATATAATTTCACACTTAGGAATTCTATGCTTAGTGCAAATCATCTTTCAAAATTTTCATGCTTAAATTCATACATTTTCACAACATCTATCAAACATCTTGTCCCAAAACAACATCAAACATCTTCTTTTCATCATAAAAGCCTTAAGATTATTCTTAAGCATACGACCATTTTTAGCAATATCAAAATATTCCTCACAAACAGGATTAGCTTCATGACTTAGCGAGTCTTGAACTCCACCAACAGTCACATAACAACACAACATCCTTCGAGGTCTATTGCTAAATCTATCAAAATTTATCATCACTCCAAAACACATTTTCAAAAACACATCTTCAAAATCAAATCATTTTACTTAATTCATTTATGTTATTTAAGCATGATTAATAACATCTCATAAACACCAAAACATGACCATCCAAAATTAAAATGCAAAGTAATCAAAATAAAATACATGAAGTCACATAGAGACAAAATATCCATATATATATCTCAAAAATCCATATACAAAAATAAAGTTAGACTGATATGCCACAATCCTCAAAAATTGGCATACTCAGTCAAATACACCATACAAATATACAAATATCTAGGCTCACTCCCTAGAAGCCCTAGAGCTCTATGCATCATCATCTCTACTAGGGGGAGGTGGTGGTCGCATCTCCCATGTCTCCGTAGCAGTCCTAGAGGAAGTCACCCTAAATGAGTTACTTTTTCATTTTACTTTTCTTATTTATTTCATCTTACTCCTAATTTTTGAGTTTTTACCCAAACATCAATTTTGGTATAAAAACTCGAAGGGGGTACCATAAACATCATATTTCAAAACAACTTGCATAAAAACTTAAAATCGTTAACGAAAATTACAATAAATTTTTACTTTCTCGTAAAGTGTGTCACACTTTTCTTTAACGTAATTTTCTTTCGAAACTGCGCTAAAGAGGGGGCAAAATGTAGCACCTTAAATTTGACCCATTTGCATGAAAACATAAAAAAATTGTAAAAACATCATATTTGCATTTATTACCATAAAATTTGTGCTTCATTGATGAGATCGTACTACGATCAACGAAATCATAGTATGACCTCCAAAATCATAGCACTATTTCTGTCTTACGATCCTTGCGATCATCGTACGATATTGCAGATCGTAATACGATCTTGCCCTAAAATAAAAAATTTAAAATTGGAAAATGACAAATTTAGTTTAACGATTTTTAACCCCGACTGTGTAACTGCATGGAAAATAGGAGATCGGATCCGTTCGGTCTTGCTCAGCTTAGAAGGAGTTGCAAAAAATTCAACCTCCTCCCTATTCTAGATGCTCCTCCCAACTTATTTAACCAAACCCCTTACTTCTAAATTTCCCCTGGCTCCTTGCACTTTAGAAAACTTCACATAATTTTGCATCCTAGCTCTAGTTATTTCATTATTTGCTTGTAGGATCGAAGGACTTTGTTGCAGATCGGAGGTTACGATATTGCGATCGTAGTATGACTTTGTGAGTTTGGGATATGATCTCACTCAGAAGGCTATGATATCACCTGTAGTTGGCTTGGGGGCAACCTCAAGCTCTGGTTTGCATATTCTGCTATTCATTTAGTTAATCTACATTGCATTTAGCATTCTTCATCACATAAAGCATTAGATTTAATCATTTGCATTCTTGGAGTTCACCTAATTTCATATAATTGCATATTTCATATATTGTAATACATTAATTCATCAATGCATATCATTATAGTTATTTAAGTGTATTCATTTAATCATAGTTAAGCTTGCAATCATAAGTAAATCTCTAGATTTTCTATTTTATATCCTCTATCCATGAATCTGTTGTTGTCTATCAAAATCGGATCTGTCTGTCCCTATTCGTAATATGATCTCGTAGATCGTAATACGATCCTACGGTTCGTAGTATGATATCGACCTACTACGTATGATCTGGACTGCATACAAAAATTAGAATCTTCATCAGACATCCGGATACAGGTAAGAGTTTAAAATCATTTTTTTAGTACTGCACTGTATTTTGCATTCTATGTTTTCTACTGTTTGTTGTCTGCATTTGAATTAAAATTGCATATAGGTTAGATTAATTGCATATTGGCCAAACTTAGGTGTATGCATGATTTGATCAAAACAAACACATCAAAACAAATCCCAAACCTAGGCTCGAAAACTGCCACAAAATGTTTCCTGGTGAACCCAACCCATTCATCAAAAAATCACCATAAGAGGGTACGAACTCAAGTACCTCTCCTCTGAGGTGTAGGCCATCCATTCTCCCATTCCCCTCTAAGGCATGGATCCATCAGCCTTGAGGAAAGGAGTGCGAGAATTTTTGGGCTACATTCTTTGGTGAACCCGACGTGAAACACATAAATACCGTTCTGATTCATAAAACAAAAAAAAACCAAAAAAATCAAAGTCATTAGTTACACAATTGCATATCATCATAGATGGTAGATTACAATAGAAGAAGAGCCATTCTAATTAATGTTAGTACATCATTGTCAATCCAAGAAATCTCTTCAATAGTTGGGAGTCCTAACTTAACATCTCAAGAACATTGGAACGAACTTGATAGAAGATTAGATATCATAGAAGCCAAAAAATCTGAACTTAAACAAATCATAAGGTTTGATCTATCTAGAATCCTGGATCCTGATAGATTACCCTTTTATAATGATATTAGAAGAGCTTGTGAGATATGGTTAGCAGATAAGAGAGTCATTATTTCCCCAAGCCTATATTCTTTTGAAGACTATCTTGAGAATGCAATACTAGTACACAAGTTCTTGTCTCGTGTAGAGGATCAAGAAGTTGTCTTAGAAGATAAAAGAAGATTTAATAGAGTTCCCAGAGTTGTGCTCTATCATGAATATTTTCATGAGCTATACTTTTGTATGCCTGATTATGAAGTTGATTGTATCACCATAGCTCACTTCATAAAGTTCTTGAAAATAAATTTCCAATTTGAAGAAGAACACTATATGACACCTGGAGAGTTGGAACCTATTAATGATATTCATAAACTTTTTCAAGAAAATTAAGATATAATATCTACACTATAATATTTTCTATTATGTTTTCTTCATTCTCTACAATTTAAAACTACAAAAACCCAAAAATAATATTATATTAATTAGGTATATATATAAAATATATACCCCTATAATTTGAACATATATATATATATATATATATATATAACATATATATTTGCAAAAACCTAATCTATCAAAATACCTAGAATTTTAAGGAATGGTAAACAAATAGAAGATGAGTTTATGCAAGAACCACCTCAGGAAGAGCCCGCTCAGGGTGATCCTGATAGACCAATTATTGAAGATTATGTAACTTCAGAATCAGATGAGGAAGACATAAATAAAGAAGAAGAAGGACAATACAATATTCAACCTCAAACGGATGAGGAAGGTAATCTCATATTTAAATCCACACAACATTTTACCGAATTCATAAAGTATAATATAGAAGTCATCAATCAAGTAATAGAAACAGAAGGTCAACTTCCCCCTGGAGATTACTCTATGGAGGCTGCTTTAGAAGCTGCTCTCCGATTGGCTGGAAGACCGATGCCATACATAAAATATAGTCAAGCTGGCCCATCTCAAAATGTGAATCAAACTCCAACTCAAAACATCAATCAATCAACACCTACAACAAATCCAAATCCTCAATAGAAATTACAAACTTCTACTACAAATCAAAAGACTTCTATACCAAAAAAGGTTAGGAAAATACCAAATCCTAACAAGAATCAACAAAAGGTTCAACATAACACAGTTCCATCTTATAACACCATTCCTACAAGCAATTTACATAATAGTGTTTCAATTGGAAATCCTTATGTAACACAATATTATCTTCAAAGACCTAATAATATGATGCAACATAATCAACTTGTTGGACAACCACATGGCCTTGAAGCTATGGTTAAATAGTTAGCTTCTCACCTAGACCAGATAGATCCCTACCATCCCTCATACAATTATCGAGAGATGTGTAGCCAACCCTTGGATCCTATGGTGGTTGCCCAACCATACCCTAAGCACTTCCCTATGCCTGTTCTCCCGATATATAAAGGAACTGAAGATCCTATTGAGCATCTTCGTATGTTTAGGATAGCTTGTCATGATATCTCATATGATGACTTGTTGTTGCTAAAGATGTTCCCAAAAAGTCTCGGAGGTATGGCATTAGAGTGGTACTATCAATTGCCTACAAATTCTTTGAGAAACTTTGAAGAGATAGCAAAAATGTTTGTCCATCAATTTAGTGCTTACATAGAGAGGCACATGACCATTAAGGATTTATACAACTTGAAATAGGGTAAAGATGAGAGCTTTTCTGAATTCTTGACTAAGTGGAGATAATTTCTAGGAAAATTGCATTTTGCATTACCTCATCGTGAGATGTTGGACATTTTTATTGACAATTTGCAAGAGCAATTGTCTTATGAACTTTCTATAGCTACAATAACCACTTTTGATCAAGCTATAGATTTAGCAAGGAGATTTGAAGATGCTCTCATTAGAAGAGGTCAGTTTAAGAAGAAAGATGAAGATAAGTCTTCTAAAAATCAATACAAGAATAAACAAGTGGTAGGTGATGGAGTCACTGATAGTAGAAATACCGCACTTGTCAACACTACAAAAGCCATGAACAAATTTGTATTGAAAATTCTAGATAAACCTCCAAGAGAGTTTACAAAGTTAAATCAACCTTTAACCATAATTTTACCTCAACTTTTGGAATGAGGTTTAATTCAATTGCCCAACATATGACAACCAGATACAACTACAGTTGGATTTAGAGCTGATTTGCATTGCAATTTCCATAGAGTTGATGGACATTCAACCAATTCTTGTAAAATATTGAAACATATGATACAATATTTGATTGATAATAACAAAATGTCGGTGGAAAGTTTCCCACCAAAATAGAATGTTCAAAATAATGCTCAAAATAATACACAACAAAATCAAACTCAGAATGCAAATCAGACCTTGGATATTTTCCAACATCCTTTACCTAAGCATGGTAAAGAAGCAGTAAATCAAGTTGAACATCATAATGTTCCTCCTCCAACTAGGTATGTTGGAACTATTAGTGGTTTTATACCTAATCAACATTTAGAAACACCATTTGGAACTACATTATCTGTAGTCACAAGTAGACCCATGCATAACATACAACTTCCATATCCAGATGATACAGAGAGTGAGACAGAAAGTGATTTGGATATTACTTCCAACAATTCGAATAGCTCTGAAGATGAATCAGAGGCTATTCTTCCTATCACAGACTTGATGGTCCCTAAAGAACCATTTCCTAGGAGGGTCACAACATGACCTTCATCACAACAATTACTCTCTAATGAGCAAGCAGTGAATGCTAGACCTCGGCCCATCTATTATGGACATAATAATGTTGTAGGTACCATCGGAGTTGTTACTAGACAACAAGCACAAAATTCTCAAACACAAGATCAAAATCAAAATGATAAATCAGCTCCATTCATATTAAAATCTCCTACAAAAGGGAATAATACATCAAGTACACAACCAAAACCTCCTTATGATATTAATGAGCAACTTGCTAACATTACAACAAGGATTTCTCTCTTGGATATTTTAAGGACTTCTTCTATACATAGAGAAGAATTGATGCATACATTGAGTAAAATGATGGTACCACAAGATATACAACCTGAGGCTATTATAAATACTGTTATGCCTCATGAAATAGATTGTATTGATTTTTGAGATAGAGATATTCCTCTTCATAGTATGCATAAAGACAATCCTTTATATATTACAACATTGATTGGAGATGTAGCAGTCAAAAGAGTTCTAATTGATAATGGTTCATCCCTAAATATTTGCACTTTTGATTTCTACCAAATATTTGGATTTAGAAGTGATGAAATGAAGAGAACTGATATGATCATAAAATATTTTAATGATGAGATGCAAGAAACATGTGGAGTTATATCAATTCCATTACAGGTTGGTCCAAGAACTTTGGATATGACTATGTTTGTTGTACATTGCCCTACATCGTACAACATACTCTTAGGTCATCCCTGGATCAACACAATGAGAGTTGTACCTTCCACCTTGCACCAATGTGTTAAATTTGAATTTAAAAATCAATTGGTTACCATTCATGGTGATCCTAGACCATTTGACATGTGTGCTTTGGCAGAACCGATTGGGATTCAATTTTGCCCCGCTTTGTCTGCCACTCACCCTAATTCAGTTGCATCTTCTAAACGTGCAAAAATCTCACCTCAACCATCATCATCTTCACCTCCATTAATTATATCTCCATATTTATCACCTACATCTTTAACACCTCTATCTTCTACACTTCCTACACCTCCATCTAGTTCTACATCCACATCTTCTGAACCTACATCTTCTTCATCTACATCAACATCTCTTCCATATACATCTACACAATTTATATTTACAACATCTAAAACTATAGAAGATACTCCTTCTACTTCATATTCTCTTACAGATGAATATTTACCCGATTTATCCATAATTCTCACAACATCAGAAGAAGAAAAATTCTCCATGCAAGATTCTCTTGCCTTAACTCAATTACCGCCATCTCCTCGGACATTGGGCTTGCCACAACCTATGGGAAGCATATACCATGTTGGGAGTTGTGCGTTTATTTATAAGGGATATGATTGGGGTAGAATAAGACCCATGACTATCATAATTGATCATGATGGATTTTCTAGGTGTTATTTTTTTGATAAATATGAAAAATCAAAACCTATGATGCTTAAATTAGGATATAAAGGTAAAGGTTTAGGACCTTTCCAAAATGGTATAAAAGAACCCTTAGAGATAGAAGAATGGCCTGCCAGATGTGGAATAGGCCTTTTTCCTAGGAAGTGTCAACCATTCCCATTTGAGGATGATGATCATTTAATCTCATATCAAGACTACCTAGATCAACAAGAATACCTTAAATCTATGGGTAGGATGTTCTCTTGTAATATGTTATCCATAGCTTATCCAAAAATGATTGTTGAACCAGATGAACAATTGGAAGGAGATATCTTCCATGACATTTCTATTGAAGAAATCTTACATAATGGGTTTTATTTTGATGGATCTATACCATGTATAGCCCATCTTGATGCTATAACCCCTCAAGAAGAATTAGCCAAGTTAACCTTGGAAGAATTACAAGAAATGGGTGTTTCACCCACTCCACCTAATTTTGAAAGAGATCTAAATATTGAAGTGGAAAATGTTTTGGAAGTCAATATTGGTATGGAAGAGAACCCTCGCATAGTCAAGATTGGATCAGAATTAAGTGAAGAAAAACAAAAATAGTATATTGCATTTCTCATAGAGTATAGTGATGTATTTGCTTGGACATATGCAGATATGCCTGGTTTAGATCCTTCTGTGGTTATGCACCATCTAGTAGTGCATCCGGATGCGAAACCAGTTAAACAAAAACTTAGAAAGATGCATCCCAAGGTTGCTCTACTAGTCAAAAGTGAGTTGCAAAAACTCTTAGATGTCATTTTTATCCAAGCCATTGACTATGTTGATTGGATTTCTAATGTTGTTCCAGTAACTAAGAAAGAAGCTACTAAGATTAGAGTTTGTACTGATTTTAGAGACATTAATGTTGCATACCCTAAAGATGATTTTCCTCTTCCTAATATGGATCAAATCATTGATTTTATAGTTGGAAGTGGAATGTTATCCCTTATGGATGGCTTTTCAGGATATAATCAAATTAGAATAGCTCTTGAAGATCAACCTAAAACAACTTTCATCACCCCTTGGGGGACATTTTGTTGGAAGGTAATGCCTTTTGGTTTAAAGAATGTAGGTGCAACATATCATAGAGCTATGACATACATATTTCATGATATGATGTATGATATTCTACATGATTATGTAGATGATATCATAGCTCGCTCAACTAAAGAGGATGATCACATAAATGATTTAAGAAAAGTATTTGATCGGTTAAGAGAATACCTTATCCATTTAAACCCAGCTAAATGTGTATTTGGAGTAAAATATAGGAAATTATTAGGAGTTATTGTTTCTATATGAGGCATAGAGATAGATCCTTTAAATATTAAGGTTATCTTTGATATGCCACCTCCTAAAAATATATCAGAGTTAAGAAGCTTACAAGGAAAATTACAATCTATTCATCACTTCATTGATAAATTGGTAGATAGAACAGGACCTTTTCTTAAATTACTTAAGAAAAATATTTCTTTTCAATGGGATGAAGAATTTCAAGAAGCTTTTGATAGCATTAAACAATATCTTCTAAATCCTCCAGTGCTTGTTCCTCCTAGACCTGATCGTCCTTTTATTTTATATATTTCTGCTTTAAAACTTGCACTTGGAGCTATGTTAGCTCAAATTGATGATGAAAAGAAAGAACGAGCCACATATTATATAAGTAGAACTTTAATAAGTTATGAAACAAGATATACTTCATTAGAAAATCTTTGTCTAGTAGTTGTCTTTTCTACATAAAAGTTGCATCATTATATGCTTAGTCAAAAAACTTATGTCATTGCTAAATCTGATCCATTAAGGTACTTGATGAGTCGACCTTATCTATCAGGATGCACAACTAAGTGGGTTCTTGCTCTTAGTGAGTTTGAACTCACATTTATCGGTCAAAAATCTATTAAAGGCCAAATTATAGCTGATCAATTAGTTGTTGCACCTTTAGAATCTACTCATCCCCTCACCATTGAGTTCCCTGATGAATGCCTCAATCTAGAGGAAGATCATTCTGAAACATGGTCTTTATATTTTGATGGAGCTCGATGCATGAGTGGTGTCGGTGTAGGTATTATTTTAATATCTCCTCAAAAGCACCTCATACCTTTATCTTTCAAATTGCAATTTTCTTGCACTAATAATACTATTGAATATGAGGCTCTAATTCTTGGATTACGAGCCACCCTAGCATTAAAAATAAAATATTTATTAGTTTTTGATGATTCTCAGCTTGTGATAAATCAAATCAATGATGTTTATTAGACATGAGATGAGAAACTTCACCCTTATAAAGCTTATGTCCTTCAATTAATATCATTATTTGAAAAAGTCACTTTAGAAGCTATTCCTAGAACTAGTAATCGTGTTGTCGATGCTATGGTTGTGGTTGCTTCTTTGTTGCCTTTGGAGTTGGATGATGAATATGCTACTATCATTATTCATCGACTCCAAGAACCCACTTCTGCTAAGTCATGTTTAGAGCCATTAGATGTGTTTCTAATCAATGAAACTACTCCTGAGCCTTGGTATATAGATATCTTCAACTTTCTCCAAAAAGGAACTTTCCCTGAAGGTCTTGATAGAAATCAACGTAGATTGTTACGTAAGCGAGTTGTTCGCTTCGTAATTATTGGTAATACTTTATATAGAAGATATTTTGAAGGTATATTGTTAAGATGTCTTAACTTAGAAGAGTCTAAGAAAGCTTTGAGTGAAGCCCATGATGGATCTTGTGGAGGACACTTTAGTGGTAGTGCCATTGCTAAGAAGCTCCTTAGGATAGGATATTTTTGGCCTACCATGGAAAAGGATGCACATGATTATGTGCATCATTGCGACAAGTGTCAAAAGTATGTTGACCTTGTCCATGCTCCTGCTCAAGAACTCCAAGCTATATCATCTCCTTGGCCCTTTTCTAAATGGGGTCTAGACATTATTGGTAAAATAAATCTTGTTTCATCTGATGGTCATAAATTCATAATAACTACAACTGAGTATTTTATGAAGTGGGTAGAAGCTATACCTTTAGCTTCTTGCACGGGAGCTCAAGTTTCCAAATTCATTCTTAATCAAATCATTTGTAGATTTGGAATCCCATCAAATCTTATTTCAGACAATGGAACTTGTTTTAAGAACAAAGATGTTAAAAAATTATGTCAAAAATATAAAATTCAACATCGTTGGTCTACTCCCTATTATCCATAGGGTAATGGCCAAGCTGAAGCATCTAATAAAACTCTAATTAAAATCCTTAAAATATTGGTTAATAAATCAGGCCGTGACTGGCATGTACAATTATATCCTACCTTGTGGGCTTATCGAACTAGTATTCGTACTCCCACTGGCGCTTCACCTTTTGTTTTGGTTTATGGTGCTGAAGCTGTTTTCCCATTCGAGCTAGAAGTTCCTTCTTTAGCTCTTTTACTTCAAGATGTTGAAGTAGGAGATGAATATCGCATTGGCAGACTTAGTCAGCTGGAACTTCTAGATGAAAAATGCATTCATGCTTTAGAGCACCTTCGTGCCTATCAAGACAAACTTAAAAGAGCATATTCAAAGAAAGTTCATAATCGATCTTTTGAAATTGGTGATCTAGTCTTAAAAGAAAATAAAAAAAATACTAATGCAAGAAAAGATCTTAAAGGAAAATTTCAACCTAATTGGCTTGGACCATATATCATCACTACTAAATTTGGATCAGGTGCATATCGATTGGCGACCTTGGATGGAAAAGATCTCAAGGAACCCATGAATATTATGCATCTCAAAAGATATTATGCCTAAAATCAAAAGTTTCATCATTGTATATAATTGTATATAATTTTCTCATCATTTCAATATATTATCAAAAACAACTAAAAATTACAAAAGTCTTAAAATCTACAAAAAATATTTTCCAAAGCATTATTAGACATTATCTCTACATCTATTATCTACTAATATTGCAAGTTATATTTTCCTTTATTTCGGATAAATTCAGAAGTTATCTTGAACCATGCACTTAATTTCACATAATTATTAAATTTTTATTTTGTCGTTATGATTATAAATCTCTCTTGTACCAAAGATCACTATTATTTCATTAAATAATATTTTGAGTTTTGAGAAATGATCTTGCTACTTCTTGAACCAAGTACACACTTTCACATATTAAAATGATTTGTTGCAAATTCGAAAAATGATACTACATAGTAGTCTTAGTATCTTAAGTGAAAAAGTTTCCTCTGCTATCCTATCATGTGCATGGTCTAGAATACTGAGAATTGGCAAAAGGACAAGCTCACCCCTACCCGAATAAAATCCCTTGCTCTACGTCTAATCTGAGCAAGTATCCCAAAAAAGAGAAAAGAAAAAAAAATAAAAAATAAAGAAAAAAAGAGAAAATCAAGAAAAATGTTCCATTACAAAGCAATAAAATCCCCTTGTTCAAAAATGGACAAGAAATCCCTACCCTATAAATGTGAAGAAAAGAAGGGGGTATTGAACTTGAATCCTTGGAATTTCTCAGTTATTCGAAAATCATGAGGTAAGCCCCATAACAGGTGATTTGTGCCCAACTTGCTTGACCTTGGGTAATTCCTTTCACATGGTGATATGTCTGTCACATTAGCGAACCTTATTTTGTATAGACCTATGTCCGCTTGTGGATTAGCTAGCTTTTGGTAACTTGACTCACATAGTAGTCTAGTACGGTTTCATGCACAAAATCATGGTTAAATGAACATTTCATTTGCACACACATTGGTTCATTCAAGTTTGCTTGCATCACTACCTTACTCAAAATTGGTAAATGAACATTACAAAGCACACACATTTGATCCTTGAGAGATTTTGTGTCATTATGATATGTCAGAATAGATAATGAACTCACACGTGCACACATTGGTTCTAGATAAATTTGAATTTGTCTTTGAAATAAATTAAAATATTTCTTTGAAATTTTGTTAGAAACATTAATCATTCAATCCTTTATTAGTTCTTACAAATTATTTTATCATATGATAGAAATAATTTTCAAAATTAAACATGAATACTATTATGCATTTCATTTTGATTTTTGCGATGATGGTATAATTCCTAAGTAATTATTATTTCAAATTTCACACTTAGGAATTTTATGCCTAGCGCAAGTCATCCTTCTAAATTTTTCATACCCAAAATTATTACATAAATTTTATAAAAATTACATAATATTTTAGAAACATGTGACATAATGATTTATCTTACATTACTTTGCATTTTAAAAAGAATAAATAAATTTCATATCATCATGCATTTCATTTTGATTTTCATGATGATGGTATAATTCCTAAGTAATTATTTCATATAATTTCACACTTAGGAATTCTATGCCTAGCGCAAGTCATCCTTCCAAATTTTCATGCTTAAAATCATTTTCACAACATCTATCAAACTCTTGTTCCAAAACAACATCAAACATCGTCTTTATTATCATCATAAAAGCCTTAAGAATTATTCTTAAGCATACGACCATTTTTAGCAATATCAAAATATTCCTTCACAAACAGGATCAGCTTCATGACTTAACGAGCTTTGACCTCCACCAACAGTCATATAACAACACAACATCCTTCGAGGTCTATTGCTAAATCTATCAAAATTTATCATCACTCCAAAACACATTTTCAAAAACACATCTTCAAAATCAAATCATTTTACTTAATTCATTTATGTTATTTAAGCATGATTAATAACATCTCATAAACACCAAAACATGACCATCCAAAATTAAAATGCAAAGTAATCAAAACAAAATACATGAAGTCACATAGAGACAAAATATCCATATATATATATATATATATATATATATATATATATATATATGTGTGTGTGTGTGTGTGTGTGTGTGTGTGTGTGTGTACATATATATATGTATACATGTATATATATATATACATACAAAAATAAAGTTAGACTAATATGTATATATGTATGTATATATACATATAAACGTATATATGTATGTATATATACATATATATCTATATATGTATATATATATATATATATGTATATGTATATGTATATATATGTATATATATACATATTTATATATGTTATGATATTGCGATCATAGTACGACTTTACGAGTTCGGGATACGATCTCGCTCAGAAGGCTATGATCTCGCCTGCAGTTGGCTTGGGGGCAACCTCAAGCTCTAGTTTACATATTTTGTTATTTATTTAGTTGATTTACATTGCATTTAGCATTCTTTATCACATAAAGCATTAGATTTAATCATTTGCATTCTTGGAGTTCACCTAATTTCATATAATTGCATATTTCATGTATTGCAATACATTAATTCATCAATTCATATCATTATAGTTATTTAAGTTTATTCATTTAATCTTAGTTAAGCTTGCAATCATAAGTAAATCTCTAGATTTTTTGTTTTATATCCCCTATCCATGAATCTGTTGTTGTCTGTCAAAATCGGATCTGTCTGTCCTTGTTCATAATACGATCTCGTAGATCGTAATACGATCATATAGGTTCGTAGTACGATATCGACCTATTGTGTACGATCTGGACTGCATACAAAAATCAAAATATTCATCAGACATCTGGATATAAGTAAGAGCTTAAAACCATTTTTTTAGTACTACATTGTATTTTTCATTCTATTTTTTTATTGTTTGTTGTTTACATTTGAATTAAATTTACATATAGGTTACATTAATTGCATATTAGCCAAACTTAGGTGTATGCGTGATTTGATAAAAACAAACACATCAAAACAAATCCCAAACCTAGGCTCGAAAACTACCACAAAATGTTTCCTAGTGAACCCAACCCATTCGTCAAAAAATCACCATAAGAGGGTACGAACTCAAGTACCTCTCCTCTGAGGTGTAGGCCATCAATTCGCCCATTCCCCTCTAAGGTGTAAATCCATCAACCTTGAGGAAAGGAATGCGAGAATTTTCGAGCTACAAATGAGACCCAATGCTAGCAAGATCAAGCATCTCTCTCAACAAAAATATGAACTAAACAGACTTGAAAAGTAGAGCATATTTATAGAGGCTAAGAGCAGGCTTGGGAAAAAACAAATTGGTTTTCAACCCATAATACAAGAATCTACAACAAAATTTTGGAGCCTATGAATCCCCTTTGGCAATCAAAATTGTGCCAAATCGCTTTCCAAGTTATCAACTAACATATCCATAATTTGGAGTGATTTGGGGTACAAGATAACAAGCAAGAAGTAATTCATAGAGTTGTTATTCTATCTAGAGTTACTTGCATAAACTTGATGATGCATAAACTAGACATAAATGTCAAAACCATATGCAACAACATCGAAAAGAATGATAATGATAATCAAATGCATAAGGTTTATATTTCTAGCAACATTTTAAAGAAACCAACAGAGAATACCTTTACCCGAGTATTCTTTTGCTCCTACTCAAGTCTTCACCTTGCAAATTGCTTCTTCTCGCTCTCCCTTATATTTCTTCACTTATCAATAAACCCCCCCAAAACTTGGTAAGGGCAATCAAGTGGCATTAGTTCAACCGGTTAGATTCCTCAATATTTAAAGAGGAGACCAAGATTTAAATCTTGACAAGCGATACATGGATAATATCCAAGCTTTGTTATAATACTATGTGGTGATGATGTAATACGGGTGGGACCCGTTTCAATCCCATATAACTAATTGAAAAACAAAATTTGAGCATGGTTGCCACATGCATGCCATATTGTTACACAATAAGAGACGCTTCCAAGATTATGTTGATTTCCAAAAATTATCACTTGCCAACTGTCCAATTTTTAATAATAAGATATAAACTCTATACCTTATCAAATGGACTCAAGGTTTATTATTGCTTGCATTAATTTAACTAATGCTTTTTAGAATTAAATCACTTTCCTTTCATTAATTTATTTCTTCCTAATGCTACCCACATTTGGAAAATAATAATTTAATTAATTATTTATCTAATAAATTTAATTAATATCAAATGTTAATATTAACCATTAATGTCGATATTTAATAACCTAAGTATTAATAATACCAACACTATTATTAATACCAAACTATGAATTAAGAAAATCCATGCTTCAAAACACAAACAACACAAAATCACAATATGAGCAACAATATCTTCCTTAAGTAGGAGGTTTTACGATAACTGTAACGCTATCACTCGCCTCCTAACGATGGCTCTTTTGATTAATAACAACCTCCTTACCTGATGGTGCATTCAATCAAACATAAACATGGAATGCACCTATATGAAGGGTTTCCTTTTAACCCTTGAGTTGTCGATGAGAATTTTATCCATCATTTTCCTTTTTACTCTAAACTCTGGTGGTCATCCCATACCAATCCACCCATGAGAGTACCTGGCCCTGCAACCACAAAATTCATCAGTAGTACCATATTCTCAAAATAGCATAATTCAATTTAAAAACACAATTATCATTCCATCATGATAGAACACAATAATATTATGCATTAATATCCACACATTAATACATAAATCACATAACAAGGGTAGTCATGCATGAGGGTTTTTACACTACAACTCTCATGATCTAACTCCTCTCCACTAGGGAATGCAACTCTCTATTAAAAATCGGTTGGTCATTTACCTAACATACACTAGGCTAGATATCAACTTTGCAGTAAGTTACCTCTCACGATTCATGCAAGAACCAAAAGTACCTAATTGGAAGGCAACAAAGAGGGTATTAAGGTATGTTCATAGTATCATTAAGTATGGTATAGAATATAAGAAGAACGATTAGTTCTTCCAAATAGACTACATAGACATAGATTAAGTAGGATGTATTGATGATCGAAGATCCACTTCTAGTTATGTATTTTTTTAAGGATATGGACCTATATCATGGGGAAGTAAGATACAACAAAAAATTTCTTGATCTTCTAGAGAAGCAAAATAACATGTTATAGGAGGAGCTATCTATGAGGTAATATGGTTCAAATGTATGTTAGCAAGCATGGGAGTACCACAAAGTAAACCAATCATATACTATGACAATCAAAGGGTTTTGAAACTTATTCGTAATCCATTATTCCATGAGCACACCAAACACATTGAATTTCAATGCCACTTCATACGCGAACATGTTCAACAACACAATATTTAACTCAAATTTTGCCTTACTCAGGAAAAATGTGCAAACATATTCACCAAGTCACTTGCACATGTTAAGTATGAGTCATTTCAAAATTTTCTCTTCAAGAAACTCTAAACTATGATGTAATAAGGGGGAGAATGTTAGAAAACTATTATTGTCATAGTTTGTAACAAGTTGAGTGGTTGAAATCACTTAATATAGGGTTCATGTATTCACTATTAGTTATGGGTAGTTGTAGGTAATTATTGTCCTATTATAAGTTGTTATGCCATATTGAGCAAACCTTCTATATTTAAATAATCTCATAATAGGATCGAGTGGAAGGGTTGTTTCTGGAGAGTCTGATGACGATTTACAAATGCTGGAAAGGAAGGACCCTGTAGGTGGCCATGGAGGTGGGTCCCCAAGTTTTGGATAACCCCTTTTACCAGGTGCATTTTCTTTTGCTTCAGTTGTTGCAAAGGGTTACGGGTCCCATAACCCTAGTGCTTTGTTTGATCTATCCCCATCCTATAATAAGTTGATCATTTTGGATGAGTTGATGGTTGTCACCATGGAGGAAGGCTCATGGAATTTGGTTGGTAAAATCCAAGGGGGTCATTCGAATATTTATGCCTTAAGGATATGGGCTTTAATCAAGTGGAAACCCAAAGGATCTTTGGAGATTGTGGCAGTTTCCAACATTTTTTTCTTAATCAAACTCAACTGTGAAGAAGACTCACAATGTATCCTTGGGGGAGGGCCCTGGTTATTCGATAGAAGGGGGATCTTCCTACAAAAATGGGGGCTATATTTTAACCCAAGGACTCAAAAATTTAATATGGTTCCTCTCTGGGTTAGGCTCCCATATTTGCCTTTCCACTTTTGGCATGAAGATATATTGCGAGGTATAGCTAAAGTTATTGGGCATTTAATATTGATTGATTCTGCAACTCAAGCCAAGTCAAGAATAATTTTTACCAGGATGTGTGTAATGGCAGACTCGAAGGTTGATTTGTCGGACCATATTGATCTCCCTTCCAACCAGGGTTCCTGAACCCAATCCATAGTTTACGAGAACAAATCTATTAGATGCTTAGTCTATAGTAATTTTGATCATTCCTTTGGTGCATGCCCGAAGGGCATTCACAACAAAATGGAGACTCTTAAAAGGGATCCTCCCAAGTAGAACTGGGCTAAGAAGCAACCAGAGGCATGTTAGGGTCATAGCCAGAGCATAGGGTCCATGGTGGATCCTATGTTGAATTGCATTCGTATTGAGCATGAGGACCTGGTTACAGGTGATAGGATCATGGATGAGTTGGTGGAGATTGATATTAGTAATCAAGGAGTGGTAGATTTGAAGAATCTGGATAGTTCCTATAGTGGCCATTCTTAGACTGACCTCGTTGTTTTGAAATCTGAAACTCCTATTCCTCAAGAGTTCCTTCAAAATTATTTTCTCGGTTTAAATTCTTAGGTAGTGGTTTAGGAGGAGCATGGTGTTCCTCAAGATGTAGTTGAGGGTGGTTCTCCCCCTTTGAAGTTTGTGGTGGAGCCTGGTTCTTCTATGAAGGTTATGGCTTCTCAAAAAGAAGTTTAGTCCCCTCTCCCTAGGGAGGGAGCACCAAGGGTAATATATTCTCAGCCTAAAACAAGAAGCAGTCGGAAAGGCCAATTAGATTTAGGGGTAAAAAGGAAGATTGGAAAACTACCCAGGTTTTGGGTAGTAGATACAGGGGATGCAGATGATCTTCAATTCCTATCGAATATTGAAAAGGATAAGGAGCCAAAAGGTAAACAACTTAAGCTTGATTCATTTTGTCAATCCTCCCAATCTCCTAAGGGGGGAAATAGTATCAAATCTCATAAATGAAGATTTTACCTTGGGCTAGCAAAATGTGGAATCAGTTTCAATTTTGAGTGGAAGTTGAGGTTTTGGTTTTTGATCTCCAGCTTCCAGTAGAGGTTCAGTTGTCTCAATCGAAAGGAATCAAATAATGTTTTTATGCAGTTTGGTGGGTATCCCGCCCCTAGTAGTGATCCAAATTGCTTCATCAGGAAGAGGATGGATTTTGTCTCTAAGTTGAGAGGCATTTTTCTAGGTGCAAAACCAGTGTAGTTTTATGTGTTGGTTTTGATCCTTTTTGTCTGGGTGGTAGTTTAGATTGTATTTACCTATTCTTGGCTCATTTAAATGCTTTTTAGTTTCGATATTTGTTTTGGATTCTATCTTGGCTGGGCAACATTCTGTTTTCAAATTTTAACTTTTTTTGTTGACGAAAAAACAAGAACACACAAAAAGATTAAAAAAATAAAAAATAAAAAAACATGCTCCTTGAGTGTGTCAAAAAGATAAAGCACAACCAAACACACACACAATAAGATAAAAAAAAATACAACACGAACCACACAGAAAAAACACAAGAACAACATAACAAAACACAAACAATAAAAACAAACACTACAAAGACACAACCAACAAAAACATGAAAAACAAAAACAACCAAAACCTAAAAAATAATAAAAAAATAAAATAAAAAACAACCAACAACAGACAACAAAGAAAAATAAAAACATAGAAAACACTCACACACCAAAACACAAAAACACCAATTAACACAAACATACAAAAACACAAGCACAAGAACAACAAAAACACAAGAACAACAACAAAAAACACAAGAACAACAAAAACATAACAACAAAAAAAAATACACACACATAAATAGAAAAAAAAAAAGAAAAAATAGAACACAACAATGACCTTTCTAGACCAAAAGACTATTAAGGCAAGAATCAACAGAGGAAACAAAAGAAATATTAGTTTGAGCTAGGGAACTAAAATACCCTGACCGAACCAAAGAGAAGCAAAAATAAAGCAAGAAGAAACTAGGTACCTCAAGAACTGGAGCCATCCAAAGAAATGATAGAAAGAAGAGCTTCCCTTATTTGTGAAGCCCACCATCTAGGAGGGTGGTCGTAGCAAGTAAGATCACCTTTGTCCAAAGCCCAATTAGCTAAAGCATCAACACTCTTGTTCTGATCTCTGACCACATGATTGTAATCAACTTTCAAAAATCCCATCTGGATTAATTGAATCTTCTCAATAATTCTTTTTATTCTCCAATCAACCTTATGATTCTTAGAAGGAGTCTTCAAAATATTAATCATGAGTTGAGAGTCAGACTCAACTAGTACCTTTTCCCATCCAACCTTAGTAGCCTCTTGAAGGCCTCTAAGGATACCATACCCCTCAACAAGGTTATTGGATAGAATACCCAAATTCTCAGCAAAAGTAAAAACCAGGGAGCCATCTGAAAGTCTACCAATTCCTCCCGCACTAGCTTTTCTAGGGTTCCCTCTAGAGGCTCCATCAGTATTGAATTTTCCAAAATCCTTAGGAGGAGGTTGCCAATTCCTTGTTCTATCCATCTTGCAATTACTCACATTCCCTTTAAGTTGGTTGCTCTTAGAAGAGTTAATCTTCAATATTTGCATCACTTGATCCCATCTTTGGTGGGAGTTTTGGGGGTGATTAAGGAGTTGATGGACTGATTCAACTAAGTTGGCAATGGTATTTTTCCAGATATAGTGAATATCCTTCCTTTCTTGATTAAAAATTTGGTTGTTCCTTTCATTCCAGATATTCCAAAGAAGAATGGTAGAACCCATCCAAACTAACTGCCTAATAAAATGATCAACACCCTCTTGATTAGGCCAATCCCTCCAAAGTTGTTCAAAAGTAAAAAAATTGGACCATTGTAAGCCAAGTAAAGTGGCCATTCTCCTCCAAAGCTCAGAGGCTAAAGTACACTCAATAAAAATATGGCTGAGAGTTTCCACATTCTCTCCACACATTTCACATCTAAAAGGGCCATGAAAACCATGCTTCATAAGATGCTCCCTAGTAAGCACCCTGTGATGCAATAAAATCCAAGTAAAGAACCTCACCTTAGGCCAAAGCTTTTGAGCCCACAATTGAGAAAATATGTCAGATGATTGGTTGGGATTATTATGGCATAAGGCCAAATAACCTTGAGCAACTGAATACTCACCCTTAGTAGTGTTGTTCCATCCAAAACAATCTTTATCATGGGACCAAGAGAGAGATCTCATATGAAGGATGCACTGGATATCTTGTCTTTACCTTTCTAGGATTTGAATAGGCCAGTCCTCAATAGGGATCCAATATCTACCAACCTCTGAATTACCAGTATGGTACCGATAATAATTAGCCACCTTTATCCAGTTAGCTCGGTGAAGCTCCTCCATCCAAGGCCTCCAATCAGGAAACTGAGTTATCAAAGGCTTGTGACCATCCCAAGAATCTATCCAAAAATTTACTTGTTGACCATTATGAATGATCCAAAATAATATTTTCTTTATCAAATCCTCACCAGTCTTAAGAACTGCTAAAATGGGAGAACCTTTGGAAGGCAATTGATAGCGAACAAGGTCTTCAGGACTTTTGTTCTCAACATATTTAGCATAGATATTCTTGGCCCAAAGAGCATTGGGGTTATGCAAAATCCTCCAATATAATTTAGCAGCTAAAGCTTTGTTGTTATTAATAGTAGATCAGAATCCTAACCCCCTTCATTCTTAGGAAGACATAAAGTGTCCCATTTCACCAAGGCCCATTTTCTTTTCTCCTTAGTACCACTCCAGAGGAACCGATGACTGATTTGATCCAGTTCTCGAAGAACAACCTTTGGGATATTCAACATGGTAGAAACATAAATAGGAATAGCCTGAAGGACTGATTTTACCAAGGTGATTCTACCCCCAGAAGAAAGCCACCTATTGGTCCACTTTCCAATTTTCTTCTTGACTTTGTCCAACAACCAATTCCAATATTTTTTTTCTATCTTCGAATATTGATGGGAATACCTAAATAAGTGATTGGAAGGGAGGTCTTCTTATATCTTAATTTATCCAAGACCATGGATTCCTGTCTGGCAGAGCAGTGAAAGAAAATGACTTTAGATTTGTCTTCATTGATCAATTGCCCGATAGCCTTAGAAAAATAGCTAATGATTTGCTTAATAGTAGAAGCTTCCTTAACTGTAGCTTTACCTAAAAGAGTAGAGTCATCAACAAATTGAATATGAGAGATAGGTCTAGCTCCATGAGCAATGGTAACTCCCTCAAGGGTTTTGTCTTCTCTCTTTTTGGTTATAGCCCTACCTAAGCATTCAACAATAATGATGAATAAATAAGGGGATAGGGGGTCACCTTGCCTAATACCTCTGGAAGCTAGGAACAACTGAGAAGGCCTACCATTGATAAGAACTAAGTAGGAAACTAAAGAGATACATCCCATAATCCAATCCATCCAATCTTGAGAGAAACCAAATTGCCTCAAAACTTTGATAAGGAAGTGCCAATCCACTCTATCATAAGCTTTGGATAAGTCTAACCGAATGAACATGGAAGGAGATTTTTGCATATCCATGGAATGGATGGCTTCTTGAGCAAGAACTATCTCATCAACTATTTGACGCCCTTCCACATAACCCCCTTGTTCAGGGAAAATAATCTTATGCAAAAGAGGCTTCAACCTTTCTGCCATGATCTTAGTAATGATTTTGAGAAGAACATTACATAAAGCAATAGGTCTAAAAGCTGAGATATGTTCAGCCTCTTGAGCTTTTGGAACAAGAGTAATATAAGTTTTATTGATAACCTTCAAAATTTCTTTGGCTTTCTTGGCTTCTTCCACCACCTCTAATAAATCAGCATGAAGGATATCCCAAAACTCTTGGTAGAACTCAATGGGAAAACCATCAGGACCTGGGGTTTTCCCTTTTTGCATTTTAAAAACTACCTATTGAAGCTCATTGATAGTAATAGGAGCAGTCAAAATAGAGTTCTCCTCAGAAGTGATAAGAGAAGGGATTGCTTGAAGAACATTTTGTTGAGAAGCCGAGTCAAGAGGAGTAGAAGTAAAAATATTGGAAAAGTAATTGACAACAATAGAGTTCATGCCATCCCAAGTGTAGACAACATCTCCAGAATCTGATTTCAGGGAAGAAATAAAGTTGTGAGATCTTCGAGCTAGAAGAGATTTGTGGAAGAAATTTGTGTTTCGATCACCTTCTTTGAGCCATTGAATTCTAGATTTTTGCTTCCATAAGAGTTCTTCTCTTTTTTCCCATTCCTCTAACTGAGTTGTGAGTTTAATTTCATCTGCACTTGTACTCTCTGTGAGGCCATCTAAATGGATTTTCTTATTCAAATTTTCAAGCTGAGCAATAACTTCATGTTTTTTTATGAACATCCCCAAACTCCTTCCAGTTCCAAGTCTTGATTTTGGATTTAATGTATTGCAATATTTTGGCAAAATAGAACATCTTAGTCCCATACCTAGGTTTACCTTCCTTCCACCATTGTTGCACTCGAGGTTTAAAGGAACTATCTCTAAGCCACATTAACTGAAATCGAAAAGGAGAGAAACTCACATTGGTTTTCCACATTTCCACCATGATAGGCTAGTGATCCGAACCAGCATTGTTAAGAGTCTTCACTTTAGGAATGTGACCATGGATTAAGAAATTGTCAGAGAGCAAGAACCTATCCAATCTCTCCATTATACAAGCTAAGCCTTGCCTTCTGTTAGACCAAGTCATAAGGCCATTATCTGGTTGGATGTCCACAAGATGGAGGTTTGTAATATATTCGCTCATGAGGTCAGTGCTCCTATCCAAATTTCTATTTCCCCCCATTTTCTCATCTAGAGAGAGGATGGTATTGAAATCTCCTCCGATCAAGATCCAAGCTTCAGGAAAATGAGAGATAATATAAGTAATATTCTTCCATTGTCTTCTTTTTTCCTCCAAATTAGTCAGAGCATAAACAGTAATGCAGAGCATAATTTGGTTGGAATGTCTACTTTGAATAGCTATAGCCAAAAGACCCCAACTACCAACCATATGGTGAATAACTACCTCTTTTGGGTCCCAAAGGCAAGCAATGCCACCAGAAGTCCCCTGGGAACTGAGGGAAACCACTTTTCCAACTGGCCAAATTTTACTAGCAATTGATTCCATATCCTCTATTGACATCTTCGTTTCTTGAAGGAAAACAAGATGTGGATGATTTATCTGAATCATTCTTCTAATTTCATTTTGTTTTGAAAGACTCCCTTTGAGTCCTCTAATATTCCAAGTGATGATCTTCATTAATACCAGGGCTAAAAAATTTGGGAAGGGCATTAATCTTACCTTCCTCTACAAGCTTTTCACCTTCTTTTACCATATGATATTGATTAGTCTTGCGACCTACCTTTTGATTAGAATCCATCTTCAATTTTTTTTCCTATTTCTTGACTTACTCCAATTGAATCTGAGATGGCTTCTAGCCTTGAAGAATGCTTGTACACAATCAAAATGTTACTAGAAGGTTCAACAAAGTCTATATTGGGACTTGTATTATTTGAAGTTTTAACATTTAAAAGATTGTTTTTCTTGTGAATATTTTCTCCCTTTTTTTCTGTTGAAAACCTTTGATTTGTTGGTTTGTCTCTGAGTTCTTCCCTTTATATTTAAATTGTGTTTCTAAGATTTTTGTTTCCATTATTTCCTCTTCCTCACTTGGGACCTCATTTGTGGAAAGAATTTCAAACATATTAGCAGATAACTTTGATTGATCCTTCATAACTGGTTTTTTTTAGTGTCTAGTGTTCTTCTTCTTAGGCATTTGGAAACCTACTGAATTTATATCTTCTTTCTTTTGATCTAGAATTTTATTTGGGCAAACACTAGCCAAATGACCATATTCATGGCAAATTCTACAATGAAAAGGAATGTTCTCATAGTCCACTACTTGCTCCCAAGTGTCCTCCCCAAATTGTAAAGTGATATTTTTAGGTAGGGGTTTGTCAAAATCCATTAAAACACAAATCCGAGCATAAATAATATGTTCAAATTTTTTAGTACAATCAATAGTCATCATAAATGTTCCTAAAGAGTTTCCAATTGAAGAAAAAATAGTCAGATTCCAGAATTCAATTGGGAGGCCAAAGAGTCTAACCCACACGGGACCTGTAGAAGGCATCTCTTCTTCGACTTTAAATTTAGTATGCCAGGGCTTCATGAAAAGCCCTGCCCTTCCAAAGAACCAGGGACCCCCTTGAAAAGTTTTCTCTCTATCTTCATTATTAGCAAATAAAACAAGAAAATAACCATTTGGATAAATAGAGATTTGTAACTCACCTTTAGTTTTCTAGCTTTTTGCAGCCCAAACTTTGAAAGCAGATAGGCTCGAACGAAAACCCACGAAACGACAAATTAGTCCTCTTTTTTCCAGATCTTCAATGCCAGTCTGAATGTTGCCCATATCAAGCTTAACAATAGGAGTTCCATCAACTGCTTTAAGACATCCTGACTCCATTTTCCTGGGATCAATCTTAGGCATTCTTAGAGGTTTACGGGAAGCCCTAAGATTAATATTAGCATTAGGCTGAGGTTGTCCACCATGGAGGGCATCCCTAAAATTCATTTTTGGGGCTGATTCTTCAAAATTCTTACCCTTGATAGGGGTTTCCATAGTAGATTTATTTTGTGGGTGCACCTTAGCACTAGATTCACTTGAGATCTGAGCCATTTTTTGATCATCTACTTGAAACTTGTTTCGTGATCTCTTTAATCCATGCCCTAGACATCGTGGAAAGGTATGATTTTCACTTTTCTTTTGTGCAACAAATTGGAAGTCATTTTCACTCAAGTTCATAGCATGAAGATCTATTGAAATATAGATTTCTAACCCATATTGGATCCCCTGCAACATTTCCTGCTAAAATCTTGAGCAAAAACCACAAAAATATTGGCCGCTAGGGCCCGAAGGCCCCAAAAACCAACCTCTGGAGCTGCTTGCACTTAACCCAGATGAAACCCTCGCACAGTCGCTTGCCAAAAATCTTGTTCACACATAGGGATGCGCTAGGATCTGTGTTGCTCCAAATGATCTAAAAATTGGTGGAGACATTCTAGGGTTTGTCAGGCATCTACCCTCAAAATTTCAGCTCAATCCGAGTCCGGATGAGTGAAATATGGCCAAAACAAGTTCGGCAGTTTGGGCAGTCCTGCGAAAAACATCCCTCACAATTTTTCCTCATAAGAGTGGTCTATCACTTTTTGCTTTCCCTTAGTGGTGTTTCCCTTTTGTCCTTTTGTCATCCCTTGTTATTTCCATCTTATATGCACACAATACATTGTTGTTATTTGATTTTCTCATTGTATTAATTGATCACACACTTTTCTTGTTATGATTTCAATTGTATTTGATTTTCAATTTATTGCACTCTAAACTTCAAATTTTAATTTTGTGCATTTTAATTTTCATATTTACTTTATGTATTTAGCTTAGGTTAGTTAGATTTAGCAAGGATAGTGTGGAGTCAGCCTAAGTTCGAAGGCTGAGATAGGTGCACTTCCCTTTCTTCTAATTTGTTAAAATGGATTTTCGAATGCATAAGAAGTTAGACATTTCCACAATTCAACATAAGAAAAATCAAAATAAAAGTTTTAGTTCGTGTTAAATAGTACTTTTTCTAACAAGGCAATTACAATAATTTATCTTCTAAGATATTTAAAAAAGACTAAACAAATGAATGTAAATTGGAAGCTTAAGGTGTGTGTGTGTGTGTGTGTGTGTGTGTGAATATAAAATAGAGAGCAAATACACTTATAGCTCAACCAAGGACTCCAAGTAGATGGAAGAGATCTAAACATAAATTAAAATAGAATATATGTACCTATGAAGATAAATGGAAACGAAAAATATGCATCTATTCCATTCCACAAAAACACTTTATCGTGAAATACAAAGACTACAATAATATTCAAGATAGTTATATAAATACATCAACAATGAATTCTATGTTTGAATTATTGGGGGAAAATAATAAAAACAAAAGAGATGGGAGAATTTATGATTTTTTTTCTTGAGAAAAAAGGGTTGTACTTGGTTTCCCCACCCTTGACAAATCACAACTCTCTCCTTCATATATTGAGAGTTTACAAAAAGATTCAATTTTCATCTCAACTGAGTTGCTATAGTTAAGATACCTACATCTATTTTCATAAAAAATCTAAATTCTCCATTTTCATTTTTAGGATCTTCTTCAATTTTCTTTGTAAATACAAATATTCAACAATTTAGCATCCTTCTTCTTGACATTTTCCTATAGCATCCTTCGCAATACCAAAACTCCACCTCTATTGTCTATGCACTACATCTTAGTAGAACAATATTTCCAAAACTTCTCATTATCATAGTTTGCCTTTCCAACTCTGGAAGGTTAGTTTCCTTCCTAAAGCATAAGTGCAACCACAAGAACTATAATAAATAGTTTAACAGTCTCAAAAAGTTGAAAGCTCATGATAAAATATTATCAAGGAATATATGCATAATAACTAAACTATGGGTCGTTATATAATACAAGTGGAACTCATTTTAATCCCAAATAACCAATTAAAAAAATATTTGATCACTTTAATGAGTTGTGAAATGAATATCATTCATATTATAATGTCATTCTAATAAATCATAATGGTATTATTTTAATAAATAGTTTAGCGGTCTCAAAAAGTTGAAAGTTCCAATCCATACTCTGTCCCATAATCTAACAACCAATAACTCAAATAATCTATTTAACCATGAATTCCATTTGATATCATCTTCTTCTGCTTCAACATATAAAACTTCTACTCACTTCACCAAATCATACTCTGCTTTACCAAATATGGACTATTAGTTTCCTCTAATGCATTGACCTATAAATGGATCCCCTAAAACTTTTTGTAATCCTTTGAAACGTTATTTTTTAATTTATTCCTTTTAGATTTTTCTTGTCAACTTTAGCTATACTTACTAATTCCTCTAACCATGGAAAAGAGAATTCACTTCACTATCCTCTATTAAAATCCTTTTATTGGCTAGCCTATCTACACATTTGTTCCCTTCCATTAACATATATGTAAACATTATTTCTTCAAACTCTACAACAAGGTCTTGTATTTCACAATGATCTCATGTATAATCCATGGAGACTTTGCTTTCCTCTAAATTATATTTATTACTATTAGTGAATCACCTTTCATCCATACTATGTTCCATTTAATTTGTTTGCATATTTTTAGTCCTTCCAAAGTTGCCAAAGCTTTAGCTTCATTATTTGTCTTAAATCCACTAATGAAAGTGTAATGTGATAAAAGCTCACCCCTATTATTTTTTTATTCCTCCTTCTATTGGTCTTGGATTTCCTTTAGAAGCTTCATCAAAATTCAATTTGACCAACTCTGCTTCCAGTGGTTTCTACTTTATATTTCTTACCTTCCTTTTTTTTCTCTTATACCCACCATCATAATTTCAATTGATTATGTAACTCCATATATCAAGGCTCTCTGCTTCAATATTAGGGATTGGGTGATTTTATAAGGTTGGTTTATACTCCTCTATGGCTAAAAAAATCTTCCTTTTCATTACCTCTAAATTGCTTTCCTTTCCTCTAGATATTATTTATTCCTTTCAAGCCATACAATCCAAAGTATTGTATCTTTCAATGTATCCCAAATTATTTGTAACCTCACGTTTTAAAGTGCTCTACCATTGCTTTAATAATTATTTGAATCTACCCGTAATCACCATGCATTTACCAAACATACTAAGAATCCATTGCCATAGTTCCCAAACTATTGAGCTGTGTCCCAAGATATGGTCTATACTCACCTTATTTTTACATATAACATGTTGTGAGGGGCCATGAAAACCACTTTTCATTAGGTTATCTTAAGATAAATTTTTCCTATGACCTATTAGCCATAAAAATATTTTGATTTTTGGAATGCTTAGGCTATCCCAAATATCTTTTTAAAAAAATCGATATTCCTATTTTGTTAGTGCTTTACATTTTTTAATAGGTTGAAAAGTTGGGGATATATTAGGGCCACCTTTCTCATGAATTGGACTTGGGCCTTCGTTAGAAAAGCCCAATATCTTTTGCCATTGTTGTGTCCTTATTGGGACAAATTGAGTTTAACACGGGTTTTTATGAGGGGTCTTAATCCCCTCATATTGGGGTTTGAACTTAGGTCTCCTAGGTGAAACCCAAGGACTTACCACTATGGTATCCCTCACGAGTCTAAAAATTAAGTTTACATAAGTTTTTATGAGGGGTCCTAGTCCCCTCATACTAAGTGGGTTTGAATATTTGACCTCCCAAAGAGAAGCCAAAACCCTTACCATTACAGTAAGCTTGCAATTTAAAATTTAAGTTTACACAGGTTTTTATGAGGGGTCATGATCCCCTCGTACCGAGTGGGGTTTGAACTTGGGTCTCCTGAATGAAAACCCAAGAGTTAGTGCTTTACATAATTTCCACTTCTTATTGTGTATTCTCTTGAGTTATTCAACTCCTAAATCAACTTATCCTCGACTCCCCTTAGAATAATCATCGTTGTTATATTTTTACTCAATTGCCTCCTAGCAACAATGTTCGGTATACTTGTAAAATAATATTATTTTCATTTGTATATTCCTTCCTAATATTTGTACATAATGTTTGAAACCTTGTCACCATATTTATCTTGAATTATCTCATCCATTGGATCTAGGTTGAGTAGTCTTTTATCACACCAAGTATCCATCAAAATAGAAAAAAAAATCTCCATTTCCCACCACCAATATTAGACCTTTAACCTATAGATCAATTGGTTTTTTTAAGTCGTTCCATAGTGCAAAACCATTCGATAGTGTGTATGCAGTAAATATTAAGCTTAGGTAATTGGGCTCAACGCACTTAGAATAATTATTGCCAATTGTCTTTGACTCTCTTTGTACAATCTCCAAATTACTTTTCCCCTTAGAGCTAAGTTTTCATCCATAATAACTCTTAAACCAAGGCCTCCCCTAATTTTATCATCACACCCCTTGCTCTATTTCATCAAAGGAAAATTTCTTTTAACATGTAATCCTAACCACAAAAATGACTGCATAATATAGATTAAACTTTTTTCTACAATTTTTTTATTTTATTTATTTTACATGGCGGAATCGGTAGCCACCACAAATCCAAGCAGGTTGTCTGGATTTTTATGGCTGCCATAGTATTTTGCGTTGTTCACCCCAAAAGGTACCACACAGATCTTCGTGCAGCCCGCCCCTATAACCACCATGCGACAATCATTTTAAACATTTTACGTCGTTGAAAGCACCAGGAAAGGGACAAGCATTCAGTCCGACGAGGCCCAAGATTTGAACCTTGGACCTCCACCCCCTTATGGGGTTTGGGAGAACCAATTGGTCTACACCTCGGACCTTTTTTCTAGAAATTTTGGCATTATAGACAAGGACATAATGTGTTGGAATGGCCTATAAGATTGATTTAATTAGTTTCACTCTTCTAGCTAACGATGACCATATACCTTTCCATGCAAGTACTTTATTTTAAACTTTACTTAATTGGATTCCACAATTCTATCCTCATTATCCCCTCAAATAAGGCCATCCCTATATATGTTGTTGGCAAATTTGCCTCCTCCATTTGAAGTAGCTTGCATATCCCTGCTCTCATTCTAATCAGTGTTTAACAAGTTAAATTTAGATATTTTCCTATTAATTTTTTGCCCAAATGCCCTTTCATATTTCTTTAATAAGTTACTCAAAGTTCTGGTCTCATTTTACCCCACTCTCCCAAAAACGCTTATATCATCTACAAGTTGTTGGTGGGTAACGTTGTTGATGTTATTACTAGCCTTAAGTTTGCTTATTAGCCCATCTTTGTATGCCTTATTTAGATTCCTTTCCAATACATCTACCATAATAATAAACAAATATGGTAACAAAGGATCTCCTTGTCTAAGAACCCTCCTGGCTTTAAATGATTTTGTTACTATCCCATTAACCAATGTTGAATATGATACTATAAAGACACAAGCTTTAATCCATCTAACCCATTTCTTCCCATTCAAAATTTTGTAATACTACAAAAAAGAAATTTCATTTAACCCTATTATAGGCTTTATCATATTAAGTTTTAAGATCATTGATCTATCTTTTCTAGAAGCTACTAAATGCATTACTTCATGAGCTCATTATGATGCTTTTTAAAAATTGTCTCCCTTCCACATTATTGACGATATTACATTATTTGGTCGTGTAAATAGTTTAGGGAGTATTTTATATTTATGGAGTGTGTCTAATATTTAAGTCTATAGTATGTGTCAAGGCGTGGAGTGTGTTTATGTGTCATGTAATCAAGTGTGAGAGGTGTCATGTGTGCAAGTGTGAGTTATGAGTGAAAAGTGTCATGTGAGTAAGTGGAGTTATGTGAGGTGTCTTGTAGAGAATTATGTAATTATGAGAGACTTTATCATTATGTAATATATGAGAGAAGAGGAAAGGTCAAGAGATATGCATATGAAGAGTCTCATGTAATTATATATTAAAGACAAAGCTTTGTATAATACATCAAACTAGCAATGCATTTATGCATGCTATTGTAGATTTTATCAATAATATTTTAGTGTTTTTATGTGTGCATTATTGTGAGAAATATTTGTGAGATCTTATGGAATTTATCTTGTGAGTAGAGTGGTGATTTGCTAACATTGATATTATATCTATGATGGTGATATTACAGATTTTGAAAGAGATAATATTGATAAGATCATGTTTTTGAAGTAACCAATTCTTGTAGAAGGAAGACTCATATTTGCATAAGACAAGCAATAAGAATATCATAATTTTAAGAAGCCAATCCTTGAAGAAGGAAGGCTCACAATTGCATTGAAGTTGCTATAATAATCTAAAGATGCATCTACGAAGATTGAAGATTGAAGAAGAAGAAAGAAGCAGGGCTAAAGTCACCCAAATTGTAAAAGAGAAGAAGATTTGCCAAGTAAGATATTTTTTTATTTTGAATGTGGTTTTATTAAATTTATTTTTTTGAAGAAAAAAGTTTTTTGGAGAAAGGAGGAATTAATTTGATTATTGGGAGATATAAGAAGTTGATTGAATAATTTGGAGTGATAAGAAGATAAATAATAAATTGAATGATAGTAAGTTATAAATTGAGAAGAAGAAAAATTGATTGATTGAAGAAAGATTGATTGGATTAAAAAGGAAGATATAAGAAGATTATTTTATAAGTTGAAATTGAGGAAGAAAATTTGACGAACGAAATTTAATTTTTTTGAAATTTGAAGAAAGAAAAAATTGTAGAACAAAATCTAAGAAAATTGATTGCTGGAAGTTATGCTTGTTGGAAGTTGACACTGCATAAGCCAAAGGAAACTATGAGCAAAAGTAAATACACCAAGAAAACGTTTGACATGAGAAAGTGTTTGAGAGAAGACATGTGGAAGAGAAAGAAAAGTCTAAAAGGCATAATGATGATATTATATTTAAGATACAAGACACCATGGTATTTGGAAGTGTGCCAACTACACTCAAAGCAGGCGAGAACACTTGTGGAGTGTATTAGCACTAGGGATGGAAGCATGTTGATGTTATTTAGTGGAGGGGATACACATAGGGAATCCAAACCGTGTAATGAAGAACATGATTGGTTCAAAAAACAAATGAACATTAGGCATAAAGCTCTAATAAAAGAGCATGCTTGGGAAGTTTTTAAGAATATTTTTATAACAGACGTAAGCTATTGAAAGGAATGATAATTAGATCATTCCAAGCTGCAAGGATCTCAGGTGTTAAGAGAACACCACATTCAACCAAAACAAGAATCTGAAAGCAAATTGATAACATAACCTTACAAATAGATATGCAAAACAAAGAGCAACAATATCATATATTATATCTGAAAAATGAACACTAAGTACAATGGAGGTGCCTTGCTTATAAAGGCAAGGATGATCAACCATAGTCTTAGGTGTAGACACCAAAATCCAACACCTTCAAAGTCACATTTATCATCCCACCATCAGATGTTGCATAATTAAATTATATGCCTAAGTCCTAACTTAAGGATATAAAATTCTGCATATTATCCTATTTTCCAAATTTATTAAATTTGGAAAATCACCCTAGGATACCCTACTTGCCCACTGAACATGTGTCTTGGACACTTCACCCACCATATTTACCACATCTCACCCACTCTTGTCCCCCTCTCTTTGCATATGGGACATATTCCCCAACACCCATGCCACATCCCACCTTTCTTGTCCCTCTTGTCCCTTCACATAAAACAAGATCCCACATCTCACTCCACCTGCAGCCACATCACCCCAGTTAAGTGAGGCACACTAGGTGACTCACTGTAACTACCCCTCCCATCCGGCAGTCCAGATTTTCCACTTGGCAAGTTGGGCTTGCCACCTCCCATTTCCCTCCAAAGCCCTAGGAGGCCTTTAAAAGTACCATCATTTGACCAGAAAAAGGGAGTTGAATTTGCATACCGACAGGCTACCAAAATTGACCCAATTTTAGAGCGATATCATGAGCACCGTCTCCATCCCATACTATTGGTTCGATTCCCGAGGCATCTTGTTTTTCAACCAAAATTGCATGGCTGTGGTTTCATAGTAAAAAACGCACATCTGCGGTTTCACAACTACAAGTCCATAGTTTCCAGTCCACCACCGTGCATCTGCGGTTCCATAGTCTCGAGCACAAAATCACAAGCACGGTAGAGATCAGTAAAAAGAATTCATCTATTGGCAAGGCTTTATTTGTTAATTGCTTATGTCACTTGTTTCATATGATCACTTGCTTAGGATTTATGCATAGCATTGGTTTTATTGCTCAAGTATACAGGTGCTACTAATCCCTTTGCTGGTTTGAATGTGTGCAGGAGACAGGTACTTTGGAGAAGTTGTTGAAGCTAGAGTGGTCCCTTACCGGATACCAAAGCCCACTCACCTTGGACTGTAGTTGGAAGAACGAAGAGCACGAGCCCCTACGAATATTTGGGAAACCCCCATTCTATCAAATCATTATTCATTTGTATCAATATAGAGAGATAGCATTGTAGCATTGTCCCAAACACATTTGGGGCAATCCAAAATCCATTTGTAACAATTGTATCAAAATCAATAAAGAAAACAATTTTGGCAATTCTCGTTTCTCTGTATTACATTCATTTTATTGCTTAGTTCTTTTGGTTACAAAAGCTAAAATCAAAATTTTCAAGTCATTCATTCTTTATGTCGATAAGATTTGAGTCCACTTCTCCATCAAATAGAACAAGGTGTCTTTTGTTTTTCCACCACATTATTTTTCATGCAACTCGATATAAAAAGAGGCATCTGTAGACACCAAAATCTAGGCATTTGCATTACACATCACAATTCTACATAATAATATATGCCTAAGTCTAAACTTAGGCATATAATTCCTGCACATTATCTATTTGCATTGCACATCATAATTATGCATAATAATATATGCCTAAGTTTAAACCTAGGCATATAATTCCTGCACATTATTCATTTACATTGCACATTTCAGTTCTGCATAACATTATGTGCCTAATTTTTGACTTAGACATAAAATCCTGCACATAATTATATTTTCTAGATTTTATTAAATCTAGAAAATATCCTCCTAGGATACCCTCTCTCCTCGCTGGACATGTGTCCTGGCCACATCACCATCACCCTTTGCCACCTCTCATACACTCTTGTCCCCTTTGTCCCTTCACATGAGGCAACCCTCCACACTTCACTCCACTTCCACCTACCCACTTGCCACATCTCACACCTCACTCCACACATCACTCCACTTCCAACTACCCACTTGCCACATCTCCCTAGTTAAGTGAGACACTTATAGTGACTCACTGCAACTACCCAAGATAGGTGGCTACCCAGTCCTTGCCACTTGGTAGCCCTGGCTTGCCACCTATCCTTCCCTCCAAAATTCTCAAAGGCCTATAAAGGCACCATCACATGGAGAGAAAAAAGGAGATAAAGGCTAATGTTATGTTGCCCAGATTCTGCTATGTAAGCCATATGCAATAATCATCTTTCATTTTCAATTTGCAATAATCATTTTATTTTATGCAATCTCCATTTACGTTTATCATATTCATTGTGACAAGTGCTACTAAACCCTTATCTATTTACATGTGTGCAGTTTACAGGTTATAGGTTCAACAAGCTCAAGGTCATCACGGTGGTCACGATAAACCCACCTCCCACATTGTTGTAGCATGAAGAAGAGTCAAGCACCATTTTTTATTGTAAAAGGGGATCACCCCCTTTGGGCATCTTTATTGTGAAGCACCCTACAAAGGGGCTTATTGTATCACAAACTCATTTTACGAAATATAATGCAATGCTTCATTTTTAGTGCAATGGTGTTCTTTTTAATGTATACAAAATGGCGATCATGGTGGGACCCCCTAAGGATTCCATTTTGTTTTGCCTTACCTTTTAAATTGTTTACTGATCCATGTTTTGTACCTACATGTTTTGGGAGTTCGAGGCACGCGTAGATTCGACCCTGGATCGATAAACCTAAAGAACCCTACGCTCGGTCTATTTACTGTGAAAACACAGTTGCACGGTTTCTATCTTAAGGAAATGTAGAAGCATGGTTGATAAGATTGGAATGCGAGTACACAGTTTCTATTCTAAGGAAATGCAAACGCGCGGTTGCTATCTGTGGAAACATGGGTCGATGGTTGATAGCTGGAAGGAGCAGTGATAGGATCACAGGTTTGTACCCTTTGATTTATGTTTCTTCTTTGCTTCTTTATTTGAATTATGTTCTTAGCATTGCACTTAGGGTAAATTAGAAGTTCAGTCTTGTTTGCCATTTGTTTGCATATACGTCTCAGGATAGAGTTCATATAAAAAAAAATTGCATTCGCATAAATAGGAAAAATGTCATCTCTACACTTGTCGGGTTAGAAATAACCTAGGAATTATTTTCATATTTGGGTCTGAGATTCATTCTATTTATGTTAGCAAAAAGAACCCGCACATCTGCGGTTGGGATATCCCAAATCCAAACGTGCGGTTGGCAAACTGCGCATCCGTGGTTTACCAAAACTAACCACGCACCTACGATTAGCCCTGTTAAATAGAATTTGATTAGGTTGGACTTGAAGTTGGCATTTTTGCCCCTGATCTGTTGTTTGTCATTCCTTGTTTTATGTTTTCCTACATTTAGGCATTGAAATAAAATTGCATGGTAGTCTTGCATACCACAATAATTAAACAAAACAACCACACACTCACATAAACGTTGGAAAACGGTTGGATTTCATCACCGTTGGGTTTGGATTTCATCACCGAACCACCAACATTATACCCTGATTTTTGGCCAAGACCGGCTCCAAGAACCGTTGTAACTTGGAAAATTTGCATATATTTCTCTTCGGAGAGTATGACGCTGACCAAGTGAGACTGGGTGAGGACTGGTAGGACCTATGCTCCCTGCCCGGGTGTGGACTTTCACTGCTGAACTTTGGGGGGTTTACGCGACATGGAGTTCACAGTCAGGTTGTCGAGCTGCGAGTATACAGGTGAAATCCTAGATTCATTTAGGGAAAAAAATTGAGCACACGTCTTTTTATTTTCAAATGATTCTAAGAACAAAAAGACAAAAATCAAAACTAGCAAAAATCTAGGACCAAAAACTTTGTGTGTTTGTTTGCTTTGCATGTTGTATTGCATTGTACTGTCATTCTATTTACATAGACACATAGTTGCACTTGGCATTTTATCACATAGTAGCGTATGGTAGTGACTCGTAGTCAGGCTAATAAATTAGTGTCAAGCCAAAGTCAGTGGTCATCCCCCATGGCATCTCAGTCTCGCAACATCCCTAACACTTCGAAGGTAGGGCAAGTAAGCATGCCCCTTTCTATGTCCCAAATATTTAGTGTAGGGCCCTCTAGTAGTGCCCCTAATACGAACATAGACATCATGCATAGGTCCACTCACACAGCCATAGCTAAGACACCTAGGAGTGAACCTCTTACAATGATGGATAGTCGTGTCACCATGTTGGACATGGATACTGTTAGATTGTACTTGAATGCAGTTGGAATGGTATTCCCATCATTGCCACCACTCTCCATCCTATCTAGTGTCATACCACCATGACAACAAGAGTCCACATTAACTTACCCATAGCAGCCATAACAAGTATTCACAAATCCTCTCTTTGAGTTGGTTGTTGTAGCACTAGCTAACCAACAAACCACCCCTCTCATTGCCTCAACAAATAACCACTTCCAAACCCGTATGAACCCTTTCTTCCATCAACACACCTATCTATCCAACCACTCAGCATTAATTTCATTCCACCTAGTAACACCTCATCAAAAGCCCCCATCCAAGAAGATTTGCCCATAGTTGACCCAACTTTTGCATTAAAAAGTGTCAACTCAATTCAGCCTTCAAACACTGCATATCATTTTCCAATCACACTTGACCATCCTGCCAACCAACTGCCAACTTCATCTACCACACTACCAAATCCACAAACACCATTCATATTCACAACACAACCCACTCCATCCAATATCAAACCACAAACATCACAACCCATAGTCTCGCAAATAGTGCCACCTATACTAGTAAATCCACCACCACCATTAGAGTCGTAGGTTAGCTCAGAAGAACCCTCTTCATCCACCAAGCCATTAGCCTCCCAACCTTATCGAGTTGTAGTACATCTTGCAAGTCCAGGTATTGGCGAGTACATTATTGAAAGTGTCACAATTACACCACCTATTGAGTCATTCAGAGATTATGGTCACCCTCGCGACCCACCTTTAGCCATAGGTGAGATATACATAATGGGTTCCCAATCAAATGCAATCAATTTCATATATGGGGGGTAGATTCTTCATCTGATCCATCTCCTCCGGATGAGGACCCTTTACAAAAGTTTAATGAAGACATTGATTATTTATCTAACCCAACATTCCCAATGAGATACTTTCAAAGGGTTAATTGGCAAGGATATGGACTTGGACGACATGAACAAGGTCCTCGTCACATTGTTGAGCTAGAATATAGAGAGCCAAATGACCGCTCCGGTCTAGGCTACAAACATTCCATCGCAAGCTCTTCTCTTAATCATGTCTTCCAAGAACTTGACATTGAGTGCGAGGAAGAAGGAAGCGATGAAGAGGATGAACCTAATGATGAGGATGATGATATAGATGGTGAATACTTAGACTACAATTTTTACACTTATGTATTTGGAGCTTTCCCAATGTAAGCCTTACAACAAGGACCAAAATATGAAGATCCAACAGAGATGGCCTACCTTAGGTCAGATTACACGCCACTCATTTTGGGGCCTCATACCAATGCTAATGGCTTTTGGATAAGCGATGACGACTATGAAGATGAAACTTAAATGGCATATTTTAATCACATGCGCCAAATGCAAGAATATGTTGGAGGATTTCAAAGAATGGAGGTGCATCCAGAAGAGGATCCTCAAGAGGAGATGGTGTATGTAAAATTTATTCGAAGAGATGACTGGTACCAAAAGAAGTTCCTAATAGACCGCACTCTCTTTCGACTAAGCAAAGAGTGTGAGAGTCTTGAACCATAACCTCCTCCATCACATTGGCATCGCATGCAACACCGCCAGTCACACACACTAGGTTAGTTGAAACCTAGATAGGATGAGTCATCACCTCTCGAATTATAGCCACCCCATTTCCATCAAGTCAACATGATTTTTGTTGATTTGCTCACCCCACTCCGTAATCCATATGATAAGGCAAAGTCGATCCATGTCGACACTAGCCTCATTGCCATGGACAAGATCTCATACCCACCGTCCATTGCCAAATTTATCTTGTTCGAAGAGTTGCTGCGTGCTTCAAACACGTATATTCCACAACAACCTTCATCATCAAATAACTCAGTTTTTCAAACTAAAATAGAAGGGGAAGCCCTTGAAACATTTGATAATGTGGCGGATGATATCCATCTCATCCCAAATCCACATCAACTAGAAGAAGGTTCTCACATGCTAATTGAAGAATATATAGACGTGAACCTTAGTCTAGACGCGAACAATCCCCAAATTGTCAAAATCGCAAAAGATTTATCCACAAAAGAAAAAGAACGCATAATCAGCGTGTTGATGAGAAAGAAAGAAGTGTTCGCATGGTCATATAAAGACATGCCTGGTTTAGACCTAGAATTGGTAGTCCACAACCTTACACTGGCACCAGATGCAAAACCTTTCAAGCAAAAGCTTAGGCAAGTCCATCTGAAAGTTGCATTATTTTTGAAAGAAGAGCTACACAAGTTATTGGATGTATACTTCATAGTACTAATTGATTACCTAGAATGGCTCTCAAATATGGTACCCGTTCGCAAACCAAACGAAGGGATACGTGTGTGCACTAATTTTCAAGATTTAAATAAAGCGTGTCACAAGGATGATTTTCCTCTGCCTAACATTGACCAACTAGTAGACTCCTGCACTAGACATTAAATGCTTTACCTAATGGACGGTTTTTTGGATACAATCAAATTCGAATTAATCCCGAGGATCAAGATAAGACAACATTTACAACACCCTGGGGCAAATTTTGTTACAGAGTGATGCCTTTTGGACTTAAAAATGCAGGAGCTACATATCATCATGCTATGACATACATATTTCATGACTATATGCATAAAATAATCAGGGATTATGTAGATGACCTGATTGCTAAATCAAAAATGCGTCTTGAGCACATTGAGGTCCTAGAAAAAGTGTTTGATCGATTGCTAGAGCACAAAGTAAGGTTAAATCCTAAGAAATGTGTCTTTGGTGTCACATCTGGAACTGCTAGGATTTATTATCTCCAAGTGAGGCATTGAAGTGGACCCTGGTAAGGTAAAAGTTATTATAGAGATGCCACCTCCAAAGAACTTGAGAGAGTTGCATAGTTTGCAAGGAAAGATCCAATCTATTTGACGATTCATTGCACAACTCTCCGATAAATGTAGGCCTTTCAACTGCTTGCTACAAAATGGGGTGACATTCTCTTGGACGACTGAGTGCCAAGAAGCATTTGATGACATAAAGAAATATTTGGCTTCACCACTAGTTCTTACGTTGCCTTGCATAGGAGTCCCTTTTCACCTATACATCTCCGCAATAGATTTTGCACTAGGGACAATGCTTGCACAGAAGAACGAAAATCATAAGGAGCAAGCCATTTACTATATCAATCGAACCTTGGTAAGTTACGAAACAAGATATGCTTATGTCGAAAAGCTATACTTAACAGTGGTTTTCGCCACTAAGAAACTTAAACATTACATGCTAAGCAACACTACTTATGTCATAGCTAGAGAAAATCCTCTACAATACATGATGACTCGCACTTACAACAACACCCATAGTCAAAAATCCATAAAAGGTCAAGTGATGGATGATAAATTAGCTGAAGCTCCTTTACAAAATGATAAACCCCTAATTATTGAGCTTCCAGATGATTTAGTGTTCTCTATCACATAACAAGAATAGTTAGTCCCTTTTGAGGATGAAGCAGACATGACAATGTTCTTTGATGGATCTAAGTGTGAAAAAGGACAAGATGCGGGAGTCGTGTTTTATACACCCGAAGGAATACCAATTCCTTTATCATTCAAACTTGACTTCACATGCACTAATAATAATGCAAAGTATGAAGCCTTAATATTGGGTCTTCAATCAGCTATAGAAATGGGCATAAAAAAAACTAAGCATTTTTGGTGATTCTCAATTAGTTGTTTACCAAGTAAAAGGAGAATATCAATGTAAAGAACCAGTTTTAAAGCAATATCATGAAGTAGCAACAAAGTTGCTAGAAAAGTTTGATTGGTACGAAATTAGTAACTTACCCCATTAGACAAAAATATTTGCGGATGCAATGGCTTCTTTGGGATCTCTTATCCCTAAGAATGAACATGGAGAAGTACAACCGCTAATCATAACAACAGTGTCCAAACAATAAGTTCAAAAAGCAGAATCTATAGATGAGAAGAATGTTTGTTGGATACATGTTGAACCTTACAATTTTTATCTTGATGATATAAGACTTTCTCAAGTCTGGAATGCTCCCAATAGAAATGTCACGAGCTGTAAAAAGAATGTTCAAACAAAAAGCAGTTCGTTTCACTCTCTTTGGGGATGTGTTGTATAAACGTGGGTATGATGGAATATTATTATGATGTTTAGATCTAATTGAAGCAGAACGAGCTATAACAGAAGCCCATGATGGTACTTGTGGTGGTCATTTTAGTGGAATGGCCATTGCAAAGAGAATATTGTGCATGGGATACTATTGGCCAACAATGGAAAGTGACTGCTGTCAATATGTCAAAAAGTGTCAAAAGTGCCAACATCATGCCAATTTGACTCATGTACCATCACACGCTTTACAACCCATTCAAATTCTCTGGTCATTCTTGCAATGGGGCCTTGATTTGATTGGTAAGATATCACTTGCCTCATCAGGACAACATAAATTCATCATAACCGCTACTAAATACTTCACAAAATGGGTGGAAGCAATTCCAATGACCACTACGACTGGACCTCGAATAGCGGAGTTTATACTTCAACATATTATCTGTTGTTTTGGAATACCCTCTAAGATCATTTCTGATAATGAGAAGTCATTTAAGAATAATAATGTTAGAGCCTTGTGCAACAAATTCAATATCCAACATAGTTTCTCAACACCTTATTACCCACAAGCAAATGGGCAAGCTGAAGCAACAAACAAGACGGTGGTATCCATTCTCAAGAAACTGGTCAAAGAAAATCATAGAGATTGGCATACTCAACTTCCTTTGGCACTATGGGCTTACAGAACAAGCATTAGAACGCCAATAGGAGCAACACCGTTTTCACTAGTCTATGGCACTGAAGCTATATTACCCCTTGAGCTCGAGATTCCCTCCTTGCAAATCGCATTACAGGAGTTCATGGATGATGATACAACCAGGCAAGCACGTATTGACCAATTAACACTTATTGATGAAAAGTGCATTAACGCTTTAGAACATTTGTGAGTGTATCAAGATAGAATCAAACGTGCTTACAACGCAAAAGTTCATCCTCACGAATTTCAAGTAGGAGACCTCGTATTAAAAGAAAATCAGCAAAATACCAATGCATTGCCACACTTGAGAGATAAATTTATGGCTAATTGGTTAGGTCCATATATTGTAAAGCAAAAGTTGGGATCAAGAACATATAAACTTGCCAACTTAGAAGGGAAGTTGGAACTAGAGCCATTAAACATAATGCACCTAAAGACATTTTATGCATGAATTGACTTGCAATATATGTATATATACATATACATGGATAAAAAAAAAATTTAACATTGAATACATTTTACGTTGTTGTAAAAAATATATATATACATGCATTTTGCACATTGCATTCGCATATCACATAGATAAAATTCATATCACAAAATTTCAATACATTTGCATTGCAATAAACATATCATAAGCATATAGCCGCATTACACTATATATATATATATATATATATATATACTTGCATTCATCCCATCCCACGTTCAGTAATCTTTTGTAGTGGTGATGATATGGCTAAAGAAAAACAAGTTCAAAGAATTGGGGTACCCACCTCAACCATTTACGAATGCATCAAACACTACGCCCATATGTTTTCCATATGTCATAAAATCAAATTTTAAGTCACTCAACCATTTCTAATGTAAAACCAACTTTCATAAAATGTTCAATTTTCTTTAGTACCAAAAACACTTTTCTCACATTAAGAAAGTCTTGAGTATTGTCGACTGATTCCAAAAGCAATCTAGCACCAAACACACTTTTTCACATCTTAAAAACATTTTGAGTTAGAGAGGTATAACACCATACTTGGGTAACACCTTGAAGTGAAAAAGAGGTATTCCTCTCTTGTCCTATCATGCAATATAGTCCAAAATCAAAAACAGTGGTTTTCACCACTATCACAGTTGCTATCCAAATATAAAATAAAATGTAGAGTAGTAAGGATAGGATCACATTCTCATCACACTTCGGTTAAGAATCCGATTCTCCAAATATCTATACAAAATTAACAAATTCCATGCACACAACACAGATCCCTAAAGCTGCAAGGATCATACTACATTCCCCTCAGAAAGTTATGTAGTCATCCCCAAGGCCTAAAGATCAGATCATTGGACTATGGAGCGAGCCTCCACCAGGGCTATAGACACTTGACTAGAAGTGGAGTAAGCTCATGCGGGGCGACATGTCTCTCTCCCAAAAGGAAGACCTCTAACTGTACATACGGGAAAGCTAGCTTCTTGGTAAATCCCATAATAGGTCAAGCCTCAATAACTCATAATGGGTTAATGAACTTCACATACACACACACATTGGTTCTTTATTTCTTAGGATCATTGCCATGCTCAAAATTTAGTAAATGACCTTCACTTGCACACACGTTGGTCCCAAAGAAACTTAAACTACTGTCAAGTAAGTTTGGTTGAAAGCACTAGTGTGTTTGAGTCTTTGAAAATCCTGTACTATTAAAAATAAAAAACCATATCATCTTCCATGTCAGCATCCATATGTTCTCCCATGATCACATACATATCTCCATCATAGATCACCCGCATAAAACCACCAAGTTGGATACTCCCAATTGCAAACAATGAACAATGTAATGGCCAATTAAATTCTGAGCTATAAAAAGATCACATGAACATCATACATTCTATCATATAGTATGCATAAACAAATAATTAAACTGCATATTCCATATTAGTTTGCATCAATCATTGACATAAAAAGCACAAAAACATAACATGGAAACCATAAATCATCGTAGAGCAAACACATAAATATTTAGATTGCATTTACATCAATAAACAATAATAAAGTATTCCTATAAAACATGCATACATTAACATTACAAAATAAACACAAAAATAACCAAAATATAAAAGTCGTGTATATATATATTTAAAATGAAAGGTCTCAAGTACAAAATTCCCGTAGGTTGTATACATACAAGCACTAAGGCTCATAAACCAAAAATATACAAAAAGAAATATAATAAGGCACACTAGTTGATGCCAGCATTATCTCTCTAAGAACCATGTGCTGATGAAGCAGCGTGTGAGCTAGTCCATCGATGAGTCTTGTGACTCGTCTCAGTCCCTCGACTAGTGGTAGAAATCAATGATGAAGGAGGAACATGCAAAAGAATCTATCGCTCATGCAATATGTTCTCCAACATCTCAATATAGATAGCCTGCTTGCGCATGCTCCTTAAGTTTGCACCCTACCTAGCCACCTATTGAGAAATCTCCGCTCGAAGAGCAGCAATAGTAGCTACGATGTCACCTTCGTCGAAACCCGCCTGTAAGCGACTAAGCTCACCCTTTAACCGAGTCACCTCACCTCCAAGCCTCGTAATCTGCATCCCTAGTAGCAATAACATCACTACTAGGTCCACCTTGCAGTCCATCCACCTCAGCCTGTAAGTGAGTTATCTCGCTTTGACATAGTGCCAACTCACCCTTCAAGCAAGACACCTCCAACTCCAGACTATCCTACTCAACCTATAGAATACCCCACTCCTCCTGTTCCGTCGAGGAGGGACATCCCCCTCCCCATACCCATCTCCACCTCCCTCCATCGATTTTTGTACATCAGTCGCAACCTCAACCCTAGAAGAACTACCTCGTTGATGCTTCGTCGACCAAGGAACCCACCCTACCATATTCGCCTCATCACCACTCCCCTCATCATCAATAGTTAAACTCAGAGTCCAAGGAGGCTGAGAAGCAAACCAAGCATCGAACTCAGTGGTAGTGCCCACATCATCCAAATCTGCCAGTTTTGTGTTAGGATCATTCGAAGGGTCGTCAACCCTCCAAAATTTAGGAGTAACAGGAAGCCCCAGCTCATCTCCTCGGTGCTTATAAGTGACAGGCGCATCAGGAACACCCTGAACCAAACCGAACTAACATTGTACCTGAGTAAACTAAATGAACTCCATCTCCCTGAGATGAGCACCAACAACCCATTGGCCTCGCCTGATATGATGAAGCTCTATCACATAAGAGACCCAATCCAAGCCCCTCTATGGGTGCCAACTTATAAAGTCCCTATTCAGTGAGCTGAGCATATCTCTATACTCTGATGCCCCCACTGTTGGACGACTGATCTCCTCGCTAAGAAGCCACCTGTAAGTGCGAAGAGAGGTAGCATCACAAGCACAAGGTAGACCAATGGAACGAACAATAATAATATGCTCCCACGACCAAATCTAAAGCACTAAACTGCATGCAACCCCATTCTGCCCCCGCATCTTCACCTTATATAACTCATTGTAGATCTGGCACAAAAGAGCGGGAGCCCAACCCAACCGTCGAGGTCACCAATCAAACCGAGCACAATAGGAACCTGGTTCCATGGGATCCTTGATCCCATGGAATTGGGCAACAATATGTTGCTCAAAATGTACATAATGAAAGTCGACACTGCACCAAGTCTCTCATCCTGAAAAAAATCCAAATAAGAAATGTCGCCCTTGTTGCAGTCCACATCCCACAACTCATCAAAAATTGGATACAGGGTCTCCTTCTTATCGCAGCCAACCCGAACAACTAGACCCTCGATAAGAACTTGAAAACACGAGATTCCGGAAACAAAAAGGAAAAACTAAACGAAATCGTATTAAAAGGAAGGAACACAAATGAATGAACACAAGATATAAGAACAATATGAAATGTAGCCCTTTTTTTTATTGATATTCTTTTCAATTCGTGTTACAATACGTCTCCTTCCTTTTTAGGGGATAGGAGCGTTAGATATTGTTCTCTACAACTTGTCTCTGAATTCCTTCTTCCGCGTGCCCACATATAAAATGGGCGAACCAAAACGTTGTCGCCGCTTGCATTGACAAAGGTCGATTCCTCATTGCTCCTTCAATAGACCCGAAATCTGTGTTCAAAGAAACAAACAAAGAATCGATAGCACTTGTGTATGAAAAATAAAAGATAAATCTAACTATAGCTGAAATGAATCTAAATGCACTAAAAACTTGATAAATGCATAAACATGAAACTAGCTAAAATACTATAAATGAAGTAAAGCGGGGAGGTGCCCGAAGGCAAACCACCCGCGGATAAAACTCTGCTTCGACACCAATCCGCTTGAGATGGGTCCGAAACCTGATGTGATGTGTTGTCGTCAAATTGATAGAATATTGTGGTCAAAAGATTGGGGTTTGGGCGCAAATCGCAAGTAAGTGAATTAACAGCACTTCGTTGCTCAGAATGCTCCTGCTCGGTATATCCTTTGGGTGAGGAAACTCACCATTTTATAGACCCAAGGGGTCTCTTTGAATTAACATGCAAAAGTGTTTCTTTGCATGAATGCTTTTGTTTGTGAAGAGAAGACTTCTTCTTGATCAAGGGCTTCTTAATTGCCTCTGTGCATGTCTTTGTGTGTTTTAGAAAAGCTCACTTGCACTCCCATGCAATGAAGGGATAACTAAGTGGCAAATCTGAGTTGTCTTAAAAAGCTTACTCTCATTCCCATGCAGTGAAGGGAAAGTCAATTGGCAGATATGAGTTGTCAAAAGAACTCACTCGCACTCCTATGTCATGCATGAAAAGCTGAGTGGTAGTTCTGAGTTGTCATGCGCTGAGGTCTGACTTTTCTTTGGTCAAACCTGGCATTCGTCCCACCCCGGAGCGAGCGCTAATAATCGTCCCTGGGTGAGACGAGTATAAATCCATACTCGTCCCTGGGTAGGACGAGTACAAATTCGCACTCGTCCCTGGGTGGGACGAATAAGAAATAAAGTGTCTAAAAGGTGCCAAATTGATTTTTGACTTGCAAAACTACCGTGTAAGTGGTTAGAACCACTGTTTAACCTCTGGGGGCTACCCTGGGGGCTGTGTGTGTTAATGTGATCAGTGTTTGTAGTCACATAATCGGATTGGTGCTTTGTTTTGGTGTCTCTGAGATGCCCCTTTTTGGGAAGCGTTGTGCAAGGCACGGCGTCGAGCAAAAATAGATAACCAAAGCACTAATGATTAGGGTTTCTCAGTAACCTAACCAACTCTTGATGCCCCAAGTATGGAAAGGGCATGCATTCTTGAATCCTTGCTTCTGACGAGCTAAGGAATTTGATTTCAAGTATTAACCTATTTTGGTGAGGTGTGACTTGAGCTTGGACATTGATCAGTCATGAATAGGCAAAGGGCGCAACCTTTTATCCACGGGGGAACCTTGTGTTCATGCTTCGGGAATGCCAAGTGTTTAATCAGTTTGTGATAATTGCTTGTTTGCTGCCCCAAGCAGGAGCGTGATTGTCTTTGTCAATGATTCTTTGAATGCATGCTATTGCCGTGATTGGGTGTGTTTTTGTTGATTGGTGACTTAAGTGTGACTACCCCCTCAAGCGACGAATCGATGAAGGAATGATCGACATGAGAAAAGCGACGAGTCGCTTGACCCAAGATGACTTAAGTGAGGGTGCCTTCAGATGTTTTCCGTTTAATGCGCAAGCAGTTTCCTGACTTTTTTTGTGGACCTATTTTTGGTGGGTGTGAACCCATTTTGGGATGCCATTTGGGGGTAACATGGGCGAAAATCCGTCTTCCCGTGGAGCGGTCCGGCTATGGTAGCCTTCTTGGGGAGTAGGATAACGACAAGGTAGACCCCGACATCAATTTTCTAATGCGAAGAGGTTAAGTGCAAGAGCACTTTTGTCCGACAATTTTTAGTGTTTTTGTTGGCATTTGTCATTTTTATATTTTGGTTGTTTTGTTGTGTTTGTTTTTTTTTTTGTGGCGTGTTTTTATGTATGTGTTTGATGTATGCAGAGGTGATTATGAATGTGATGTTTCTAATTTGTATGATGTATAGATATGGAATGAATGAAATGAGTTGTTGATGATGTGTCGATGCACCATAGACTGTACAAGATTTGACTGACTTGCTATACTAATGGGATGACTTTGTGGAATGACTTGGCATGTGATAACTGTGTGTTTTTGTATTTTGCATATATTTTGATGGTGATGTACGGAATGAAATGTACCAGTTGTTTTTAAAATGTAGTTAAGCTTTTCTTAGATTCGAGATATTTTAACTAACTAGCCAAGACTGTACATTTATCTCGCAAGACTTTTGAACAAGGTATAAATTCGACTTGAATTTAACCAAGTTATTTCACATCCTGTGTGTGCAATTGAGTTCGTTTATGTGTTATTCATCGGGATACCGCCGATGCCGGATGGGCTTTCAACCGAACTCGTATCTGAGGATCACCTAATTAGCTCCACTAACTCCTTGATTGTGTTTGGTTAGATTAATCTGCGATGCTATCTAGGATACCATAAGCTAGCTCATCCACATGCAAACATTGATCTATACACAAGTTAATGTGACGAGATATATCGTCATGCGGGAGGTTTACTATCGGTGGCCGATAGGCTATCAACCAAACCGATCATTGAAGCTTGCCTCATGACCTGTCGAAATGCTGAGAATTCCAGGGATTCAAGTTCGACTCCCTTCTTTTCTTCAATTGTATTGGGATACTTGCTCTTTATAGTGATAAGATCACTGTTTATTTTGTTTTATTGATGTTTTTTTTTTTTTTTTTTTGAGCAAGGGATAGGGAGTGACGAGAATCACTATTGTACGTGCCTTTTGATGTGTGCACTGTAGGATGTCAATTTTGAATGTTTTGACGTTTTGCAAATTTTTGATGTTTTTGCAACTTTTGAGAACTTGGGATTCATGGGGAATTGGGTAGGGAGGATGCTTGTTCTTTTGCCAACTCTCGGCATTCCTAGGGTCATTCGCACAGGGGGATAAGCAAGATAGCCGTTTCGCTTATGGTGACCTGGATTACGGTGCAGGTTTCATCTTTCGTTCACACAACTTAGGAATTTTTATATGTGTGTTAATTTGTGTTGGGATGCTACGTAACAAGGTGTGATCCAAGTAAAACTTTCCCGTGTAAAATTTGTTTAACTGTATGCAGTTTTTGGCTAGAAATTTAAAGACATCTGAATGACGAAAACCCTATATACATTAGGAAACAACTGACTATGCTAAAAATGGTCATAGTGTTATGCTGGATGTATGCATTTATGCACATGGATGTGATGTGGAAAATGATGGTCTTGTCAAGTAATGACAGCCTATGGTATTTTTGACTTGTATGATCTAGCAAATGTATAATGTATGGATGCGATGCCTAATGCAACCTATATTTTTGTATTTTGATTTGTATGAGAATGCATGGAATTGGAATGCAATTGTTTTTGTAATTTTGATTTTTTTTATGAGTATGCATGGAATTGAAATGCAATTTGTTTTGTGATTTTTGATGATTTTATTGTTATGCATGGAATTGAAATGCAATTGTTTTTGTAATTTTTGATGATTTTATTGTTATGCATGGAATTGAAATGCCATTGTTTTTGTAATTTTTGATGATGTTATTGTTATGCATGGAATTGAAATGCAAATGTTTTTGTGATTTTGATTTTTGTGTTGTTTTTGTTGATTTTTGAATACTTATGTTGACCAAGCAGTTATGGTAACTCTTGGAGCTTTTGGGTTGACCAAGCGATTGCGATAATCCTTGGAGCTTTTGGGATGACCAAGAGATTGCGATAATCCTTGGAGCTTTTGGGATGACCAAGAGATTGCGATAATCCTTGGAGCTTTTGGGGTGACCAAGAGATTGCGATAATCCTTGGAGCTTTTGGGGATGACCAAGAGATTGCGATAATCCTTGGAGCTTTTGGGGTGACCAAGAGATTGCGATAATCCTTGGAGCTTTTTGGGGATGACCAAGAGATTGCGATAATCCTTGGAGCTTTTGGGGTGACCAAGTGATTGCGATAATCCTTGGAGCTTTTGGTTTGACCAAAGGGTTTATGGACACCTTTGGAGCGTTTGGTTTGACCAAAGGGTTTATGGACACCTTTGGAGCGTTTGGTGTAACCCACTGGCTCTTCAGGGAATAGAGGTACCCCCAGCATGATGATCTTTGTGCACCGGATCTGGCTCTGTAGGAATTGGCACGAATGGATCGGCCTTATGCACGGATAGGAGGGCAAGGTCTGCCTTCGGCACTGATGGTGCTATGATATCTCTGGGTGGAAGGTGCTCGCGATCTTCCCAAAGGAGTGGGATCAACATGTGATGCCAGTGGGCTGGGTCTATGCGCCACTCATGCCCTAGTCTTATGCCTAGTTGGGCCATTAGTTCGTCATGGGTGACGGGGTGATTGTGCCGTCGTGCATGATTGAGATATGCCATCTCGGTTTCATCTTCGTAATCATTGTCAGTGATCCAAAGGCCCTCATTGGCCTCGATAATTGTCTGCGACATGCTAGGCTCGTCCGGCTCGAGCAGATTGACATGGTCCCGATGGGGTTGTTCTACGCTTTGTAGGGGGACCAGATTTTCTGGCAATGGCACGGGCTCGATGGGAGCCTCCAAAGGGAGTAATGTTAGGAGAATTTTGTGATGCTCATCCATGGGGACCACCTGTGAATTAATGATGTCGGACTCGAACGGGTCCCATGGCACTATTGCATATGTTGACTCGTCTTTGGCGAGAGAGTCAGGTTCATCAGAATCTGGTGATTCTAAGATATGGAAGACCTCATCATCAGGTAGCTCTACAACCAAGGGTTGATCCTCTTTGAGAGGAGTTTCACGTGAGTTGGGCTTTTGGGGCCCCAAAATCTTGGTCTCTACCGACTCTAAGTGCTTGGGTAGCGCATTGCTTGTATCGAGGGATTTGAGCTCCTCTCGTTTGATTTGTTCCCGTTGCAAGTTGTGGGAAACTTGATGCCTTGAGAGGGATGACTGAATAGCACCCCCCATGCTTTGGTATTTCATTTTAGTCCACTCTTTTTCTAGCTCAGGTTCCTCAGAGGCTTCTTGAAGAATTTTTGGGGGTGGTCCATGAACCTGGGTGGGCGCTTGAAGAAGGCACCCGTCATTGGTCTTAGGATTGGCCTCCCGCTCAAGTCTAGGAGGCGTCGAGGGCAATGTTTGATAAGGTCGTAGAGACCTGTCTTGCACCCAATTGTGTCTCTCATAATGTTTTGTCTTATGCATGCGAGGGGTTGGAGTCTTCACCTGCATAGTGTGTTGTAACAACTCATCCTCCTGGCGCTGAAGGCACTCTTGATTTAAAAGATATTGTTGCTCTAACTGTTGTTGTTCTAGCTCAAGTATCGTGAGTTGCATCCGACGTGCAATATGCTTGGCAGATTCTAAGATAGTTGGTCCTGTCGTCTCATGTCTAGAAGGCCTAGATGCCTCTCCTAGATATCTATCTCGGTCATGGTGATCCGAGATCTCTATAGGTCGCCTCCCTCTAGTTGGGGGTAGCGGCATTCCCCTGAGGCTTTGGCCTCAATAGGTAATCTTGAAAGCTAGCAATTGCGGAGGCGTGTTGCTCCTGCGATGTATATTGTTCTTGAGGAAGGTAAGGGTTTTCCTCGTGCTCTATTTTGTAAGTGAAAGAGGAACGGGAAGAGTTGGCTCGCCCCCCCTGAGGAGCCTTGTGCTCTGTATTTGTCCTTGTAGTCCCGACAACTAGAGGGGGTGAAGGAGGGATAGTGTAATCATGTGGTTCCTCCCGTCGAACCCTATGTTGACCTAGCGCTTCATCACGCGGTGACCACTCATAGCGAGCATCTAAGGGAGCTCTCCTACGGATGTACCCCTCATGGGAGGATGCGTGTTGGGTGCTATGCTGAACAGGGAGTGCCCCTAGAAGAGGTGCCCCTATAGTCCCTTTTCGTTAAGGTGTGTAGGGGACTGCCTTGTGTGTTAGGTCACCAAGGTGGTATGACCAAATCTTGGGGACTATAACGGATGCGACTCGTGTTTCTTTGGACATTCCCCACAACATTCGCCCGTGATTGGGCTTGGCTGCAGGTGAGCACCATGACGATGTCTCTCTAAAAACCCTAAAATTGAAAATGAGTCAAATGGGGCCCAAAATTGGTGTGTGCATCCCTCTTATAGTAGATAAGCCAAAAATGAAGTTTCAAGTCCTAACTCTAAATACATTAGGAGATATTAACCTTCGAACAGCTCAAAAAGCGCAAAAAATTAGGTAAGCAATTTTAAAACCTAATTTTGAGGCCCTAGATGATGGAATTTGGCCCCAAAAATGAGTTTTCTCCCAACTAACTCCCTGTAAAATTTCACGTCAATCGGAGCTACGGTTGAGAAGTTATGGCCCCGGCAAGATGCACTAAAATTTAGGGAAAAATACAAGATTTCCCATATTTTGTTGGATGGTCCTGCATCACTTATGGGCACCTTCAGGGTGCTTTTGGGTTGACCAAAGGGTTCATGGACACCTTTGGGGCATTTTGGAGTGACCAAGCGATTGCGGGAATCCTTGGAGCTTTTTTTTTTTTGGAGTGAGTGACAAAATGCGTAGATTTTTATCTTTGTTTATGATTTTTTTTTATTTTTGATTTTTTTTTGTCTAAACAGAAAATAGCATACACACACAAGCAATGCTTATCTCTTTTAAAGATTAATAGTGTGCCCTAAATCTGGTTTAGTGTGTTTTTGTTGTTTGTTTTGTTTTTGAAGATTTTTGTGAAACGTTTAAATGCAAGTATGAAGGCTCTTATGACTCCCAATATGGTCGCCCCTTCAATATACCATTGCCGGACCGATATACCAACCTCTCTATATACCCGCCCTTACGTGAGGGAGACTATAGGTACGTGAGAGCAGATGATACGTGGAACATAGGCGGTACGGAAGGGGAATCGCTCTGTTTATGACACCTACCATAGAAGACTTATCCTCGCGTCTTGGGAATCACCCCAAGCTACACTCGGTCAGCTTTCGTCGGGATTTACGTCTAGCAACAGTCGCGATCGAGGTAATGGATGCAATATATCAAGCCAAAGTGATAATGGAATCCACCTTTGGTCTTGTTCAAGGGTTGGGGTTTTACGACCAACGCCTTGGTTTAAAATGCCTCGTGATGTGTGGGGTTCGTTTTAATTGTGCAAAATTGAAACAGGAAAACGAAAAGAAATCTTTCCCTAAGCCATACAAACTGAAAACCAGAAAACAAAAAAACAGAAATTTGACAGAAGCTGTAAAAACCCCTACCTCTTCTCTGCCTAACAGGATGTCTCTGATTTGCTCTGAAAATTGCACAAAATTATAATCGTCCCTGGGTGGAGCGAATAACAGACCGTAATCGTCCCAGGGTGGAACGAATAGTTTATTCGTCCCGGGGTGAGACGAGTACCAATTATGTAATCGTCACGTGTAGAGACGAATAACAGTCAGAGGTTAAAAAAATAGGTACCTATAAAAACAAGCAATTTTAGATCAAGTAAATTAACCTAAAAAAATAGAGGACAGTCGTCCCACCGTGATCGCCATTGAAAACACGAGATTCCGGAAACAAAAAGGAAAAACTAAACGAAATCGTATTAAAAGGAAGGAACACAAATGAATGAACACAAGATATAAGAACAATATGAAATGTAGCCCTTTTTTTTATTGATATTCTTTTCAATTCGTGTTACAATACGTCTCCTTCCTTTTTAGGGGATAGGAGCGTTAGATATTGTTCTCTACAACTTGTCTCGAATTCCTTCTTCCGCGTGCCCACATATAAAATGGGCGAACCAAAACGTTGTCGCCGCTTGCATTGACAAAGGTCGATTCCTCATTGCTCCTTCAATAGACCTGAAATCTGTGTTCAAAGAAACAAACAAAGAATCGATAGCACTTGTGTATGAAAAATAAAAGATAAATCTAACTATAGCTGAAATGAATCTAAATGCACTAAAAACTTGATAAATGCATAAACATGAAACTAGCTAAAATACTATAAATGAAGTAAAGCGGGGAGGTGCCCGAAGGCAAACCACCCGCGGATAAAACTTTGCTTCGACACCAATCCGCTTGAGATGGGTCCGAAACCTGATGTGATGTGTTGTCGTCAAATTGATAGAATATTGTGGTCAAAATATTGGGGTTTGGGCGCAAATCGCAAGTAAGTGAATTAACAGCACTTCGTTGCTCAGAATGCTCCTGCTCGGTATATCCTTTGGGTGAGGAAACTCACCATTTTATAGACCCAAGGGGTCTCTTTGAATTAACATGCAAAAGTGTTTCTTTGCATGAATGCTTTTGTTTGTGAAGAGAAGACTTCTTCTTGATCAAGGGCTTCTTAATTGCCTCTGTGCATGTCTTTGTGTGTTTTAGAAAAGCTCACTTGCACTCCCATGCAATGAAGGGATAACTAAGTGGCAAATCCGAGTTGTCTTAAAAAGCTTACTCTCATTCCCATGCAGTGAAGGGACAGTCAATTGGCAGATATGAGTTGTCAAAAGAACTCACTCGCACTCCTATGTCATGCATGAAAAGCTGAGTGGTAGTTCTGAGTTGTCATGCGTTGAGGTCTGACTTTTTCTTGGTCAAACTCGGCATTCGTCCCACCCCGGAGCGAGCGCTAATAATCGTCCCTGGGTGAGACGGGTATAAATCCATACTCGTCCCTGGGTAGGACGAGTACAAATTCGCACTCGTCCCTGGGTGGGACGAATAAGAAATAAAGTGTCTAAAAGGTGCCAAATTGATTTCTGACTTGCAAAACTGCTTGTGTAAGTGGTTAGAACCACTGTTTAACCTCTGAGGGCTACCCTGGGGGCTGTGTGTGTTAATGTGATCAGTGTTTGTAGTCACATAATCGGATTGGTGCTGTTTTGGTGTCTACAGAACTCACAAAATCCTATATATATCCTCAAGTGTCAAAGTGAGATCCCCCGTAGGAAGTTGGAACATCCCTCTGTCCGGATCCCAGTGCTCAACAAGCACATAAATTATATCCTCGTCAGCTCGAATGGTTCCCAACCGCCCGCAACCATCAAGACCAATGGTCTCTAGGCAGGTCCAATCATCATCAGAAAGTGCCTTCTGCACTTTTCGAATAGTCCTTGACCATTTATGCTGAGCATCAAGAAGCTTCACCTGGAAATCTAGCAAACATGAAATGCATTAACAAAAATAAACAAATAAAATAAAAAAACTTTCACCTACCCCTAGGTGATCATAAATCAATAGGAAAAAACAAAACAAAACAATACAAAAAAAAAACTTTCACCTACCCCTAGGTGATCATAAATAAACAGGCAAAAACAAAACAAAACAATACAAAAAAAAAACTTTCACCTACCCCTAGGTGATCATAAATCAACAAACCAAAACAAAACAAACAAGCAAACCAAAAAAAAAAAGGCAAGTTCATTACTAACCCACTTAGTTAAAAAAAAAAAAACACAATAAAAACAACAACAAACCAACAAAAACACAAAAAAAAAACCAAACATAAGGGACTATACCACCAACCTGAGCATAGCGGACGCCACCTTCCGCTCCAACCGAGCCACCACCACCACCACCACCGCCACCGCTGCCCTCTCCAATCTCCATCTCACTCCTCACTCTCAACGAATCAACAAGTGACAAATGACAAATGTGACAATGACTAGGCAACTAGCCTATTTATAACTACAATTTATGGTGAAAATCGTGCATCCGCATTCCCCAAAACGCGTAAAAATGTAAACCCATGATTTCAGCAAGACAACCGTGAAATAGCGGTTCCAACTGAAAGTAAAAAAAAAATACTTCAAAATTATAGACTGAAGTTCAAACACAATACAAACCAAAGTGAAATGATGCCTACTTCGTGAGGTTATAAAACACGGTAAATTACAACTCCATCAAATTGCATAACGGAATTGCTAACATTCATTTGGACAGGCGCCTAGGGTGATTGGTTCCTTTACTACATCTCTTGCATGTCAACAAACCAAAGGTAATCTACAAAACAAAAGTCCACCATTAACATGGGGCAATATCTGACTTCACTTTCAATTGCCTATTGGGTCTCATTCATTACCCATTCGCCAACTGAGAGGGTAAACACACAATTAAAATTTTTTACAATAATCATTCATTCTGGCGCACCAAAAAGATTTGATTCCATTCATCAAATAAAAGTCGAGTGTCATTAGTTTTTGCACCGCATTGTGTTGTACACAACGCAGTACAAAAAGGGGCAACTATAGACACCAAAATCCAACACCTTCAAAGTCACATTTATCACCCCACCATCAGATGTTGCATAATTAAATTATATGCCTAAGTCCTAACTTAGGGATATAAAATCTTGCACATTATCCTATTTTTCAAATTTATTAAATCTGGAAAATCACCCTAGGATACCCTACTTGCCCACTGAACATGTGTCCTAGACACTTCACCCACCATCTTTACCACATCTCACCCACTCTTATCCCCCCTGTCTTTGCACATGGGACAGATTCCCCAACACCCATGCCACATCCCACCTTTCTTGTCCCCCTTGTCCCTTCACATAAAACAAGATCCCACATCCCACTCCACTTGCAGCCACATCACCCCAGTTAAGTGAGGCACACCAGGTGACTCACTGTAACTACCCCTCCCATTTGGTAGTCCAGATTTGCCACTTGGCAAGTTGGGCTTGCCACCTCCCATTTCCCTCCAAAGCCCTAGGAGACCTTTAATAGTACCATCATTTGACCAAAAAAAGGGAGGTGAATTTGCATACCGATAGGCTATCGAAATGGACCCAAGTCCAGAGCGAGATCACGAGCATCGTCTTCATCTCGTACTGCTAGTTCGATTCTCGAGGCATCTTATTTTTTAGCTGAAACTGCCTGTTCGTGGTTCCACATTCAAAAACGCGCATCCATGGTTTCATAATCGCGGGTCTACGGTTTCCAGTCCACCACCACGCATTCGCGATTCCATAGTCCCGAGCACAAAATCACACACACGACAGAGATCAGTAAAAAGAATTCATCTGTTGGCAAGGCTTTATTTGTTAATTTCTTTTGTCACTTGTTTCATATGATCACTTGCTTAGGGTTTATGCATAACATTGGTTTTTATTGCTCAATTATACAGGTGCTACTAATCCCTTTGCTGGTTTGAATGTGTGCAGGCGACAGGTACTTTGGAGAAGCTGTTGAAGCTGGAGTGGTCCCTTTTTGGATACCAAAGCCCACTCACCTTGGACTGTAGTTGGAAGAACGAAGAGCACGAGCCCCTACGAAGATTTGGGAAACCCCCATTCTATCAAATCATTATTCATTTGTATCAATACAAAGAGATAGCATTGTAGCATTGTCCCAAACACATTTGGGGCAATCCAAAATCCATTTGTAATAATTGTATCAAAATCAATAAAGAAAGCAATTTTGGCAATTCTCATTTCTCTGTATTACATTCATTTTATTGCTTAGTTCTTTTGGTTACAGTAGGATCAAACTAAGGACAAATATCCACCATACAAAAGGAATATGTGATATGGTCCATATATCTGTAACCACTATGGGAAGAAAGAATCTCAACCGTCCAAATATACCTGAAAATATCCTCATAACACCTAGGAATAGTCAAACCTAAAAATATCCCAATAATATCTAAGAAATAAATATGTAACATCTCATAATATCTAAATAAGATAAATGAAATATCCACACATAAGTGGGTGGGGAAAATACATGGAATAACTAAATAAAAAGGAAATAAATTACCTAGGTGAACATGAGCTAAGGTAAACAACCTACTCTAACACCCCCCCTCAAGTGAAGCTAGGTGCCAAAAAATAAAGTGGCATATCCACAGTATGAGTCCCGACAACAAGGCCTGATTAGATACTCATATACAATGTATATCCATAAGCTCTCAAAACAGAAGTGGGAAAAAAACCATCCTACTAGAAAGAGAGAAGAAGTAATAATGGAGCTATGGAGTGCTCCCAACACCCCCCTAGGATGACAATCTCCATGAAGAAGTGGATGCCTCTGTAATGAACAATATGTCTCCCATGAGGAAGAAAGTAGCCATGAAGCATTCGTTGAATGTCTTCCCACTCCAAGTGAGTGTGAGAAGATGGGAACAAAATGTAGAATGATGACGTAGAATCCTTCAAACAGAGTTGAAGTGAATATGTCACCAATGAATTATGCAATGGATCTTCAAAAATGTAGAAGCCCAAACCAACACCAAAATAGGGCAGAATATAGTCCCAATCAACATCCAAAAGATTAATGTGCACAAAACCATGAGTGTGCAAAAGTGGAAGAGATGTGTGAAGAGAATCCATCGAGGAATAATCACCAATGTCCTGCTGCATAAATGATGAGGAGCCCATGAAATCAGCAATAGAAAGAAGTGGAGGCTCGAAAGCCTCGAAAGAATCAACATGGTCTTTAGGATCTCCAAGTGAGATTCCAAACAAAGACAAAATATTTGTATCCAAATCCTATAGGAGTACATCACCCAATGTGAAATAAACAGGATAAGAAAATGGTGGATAAGGTGGCTCACTCAAAGGAGGGCACACCAAAAAAGGATCCACAAAGGAAGAAGTACATGGAGGAGATACAATGTATACATCATCATCAAATAAATGAGTGAGCTCCTCATATATGTCAAGAAAATCACATGTGTGACTCTCGATGAAGAGAGAGGTAACACAATCCAAGAAGTCATCTGTATGTAAGGATGTAACATGCCATGAAATCTCTGTTGTATATGCTACAACATCAACATGATCATCCACATAAAATAAGTATGGAGTTGTGTCCTATAAAATATCTTAAGCAGTGTAATGTCCCCTCCTTAATCGTGAGCTATGTCAGTACTGATAGCCTATCCAGAGTCCCTGTAGGCTAATCAGTGTAGTTGTTAAGGGATTCAACGGGTCTCTTATGGAGATTACTATTTATAGACATTACCATTTTTAGCAATGTAACAGGCCTGAGGCAGTTTCACCCATTTACAGAGTTCATCTATCTTGTTGATGCAAAATTTACCTAAGTTCCTAAGGTTGGCGTCTCTTGATGAGAAAATAATAATTTTAAATTATTTTATAAAGTCATAAAGTAATATTAAAACGGGGGACATAAGGCCACCTTTTAAAACAATGTTGCATCTACTAGGAAAGGGTACAACTTGGGCACCCATATTAATGAAGTCATAGGAGATATAAGGAAATAAAATAATATTATTTCAAAATTTACTTTTGGCGCCAAAAACCAAAAAAGCTTCTCTTGGGTGTGGCTTTATATTCTTGCCTTGAGAGCTCATTTGCATTCATTCTATTTGCAAAAACATAACAGAACTCTATCGATTTCATACTAGGTTTGCAGTCTAAGGCTTGTGGAGACGAAAACCTCCATTGACAACACTGATTTCGTGGGTTAAAGGTCCTTCCTAGTCAATTTTTGGGAGTCTTTACTTCAGGGGATTCAGATTTGGGCATTATCGCAGCAGGGTTTGTGAAATTTGCAACTTCAGTGGGTGATTGAGGTAATAATCTGGGTTTTGTAGTTTTGGTTTGTTTTCATCTGGGTAAGCATCGATTTTGGCATATGAGATGCATTTTGGGGTGTTGTAATAGTTGGCCTTACCATTTCAAGTGTGTTGTGGAATCCATGTTTTGCTTGTATCTTTTCGGGAGATCATAAAATCATTCTGGGTATTTTAGAAATCATCTTCCTTGACTGAAATGATCATGTTGGAGGTATTTTGAGTTTTTTTTAATGCAAGTTTGAATTTTCTAAGCCAAACATACCTTTCTTGGGAATTGTGCCAAAAATTAATACTATAGTTTTGAAGGTGTTGTTCTGCTCAGATCTTGGTGTCTATAAAAAATAAGCCTATTGCACTTTACGACACGTAAAATGGAGTTTATTTGAGGAAGATATGAACATTTTTGTGTTTCAGTTGTAGGAAATGCATTTTCAAAACTTGTATCAGACCTTTTCTTAGTTGTTTCCAGGTCAAAAAAATTGAATAAAATAATGTTATTTACTCATATTTATAATTGGTTTTAGTTCTATTTCATTTCTAGTTATTTCCATGCTTTATAGAGTGTTTATTTACCCATGTTTGCAAGCATTATCTATCAAAAAACCAAAAAACATATATTGCATTCAAGGCATCAACAAAACAAAAAAAATCAGACCTTGCAAAAATCATAAAACTAACAGAGTAGCCATAAGGGGTAGCCATTACACTGGTATCAGAGCACAGGCTCTACTCTACAGCCTGTTGGGTAAGTTATGCACACACATCATTATTACTTAAGGAGGAATAAGTCCAATCCGAACATCAATCAATAGGAGCAATGGGGAAACAATTTAGAATATGAAGATATATTGCATCAGCATAGCAGTGACAGTCCATCGGGATACATGGGTGATAGAGAAAAAAGCAAAGAGGGTTCCATAAGCTCGAATTCGAGATCTGAGAAGTGGTTCACAATGATGATGGATATGATGTCCCAGTTGACAGTCAAACTTACCCAAAATATAATAGTTCATACTCAGACTCAAGACAACGTAGGACATACTAGGGAGCACACAACAAAGTCCAGTGGGACAAATCATCATGTTAACCGACTTACCTCCTCTAATCCTAGGCCTCTACAACCAGTTTTCACATCGAGGGTTGAGTCACAGGTTGCACAGGAGGCACCATTACCTCTAGTTGATGAGTATAAAGAGGCATATGCAAAATATTCTACCCTGTCAAAGGAGATCAAATCTATGACTACATTGGAGAATTTCATGCATCATAAGAGGCTCAAGACTAATACACATAGACATGACCAACGAGGGCCCCACAACGTGATTTGCACGAGGTGTTAAGAAATGTCACTTTACCCCATTTTGATGGCAGTGGGAAGGTTTCAGTGAGATCATGGGTTGAGAAGCTAGACAATTTTGTCACACTTAGATCCATTCTTGAGGAGGAGGCGATTAAGTTCGCTACATTACACTTAGATGGCCATGCATACGATTGGTGGTACCATGGATTGCACACTTTGAGGCACAAGTATATCACATCATATGAAGAGTTCACAGATAAGTTGATAGACAGGTTTGACAAGAAGGATTTGGAGTTGCATTTTCGCAAGTTGGCACAGTTGAGACAGACTGGGTCCCTAAAGACTTATATTTCAAAATTTTAGAGATTATCGGTGATGGTATCTGATGTGTTTGAGAGAAGACTGACAGTACTTTTTATGGAGGGCCTTACAGAACCTATACGAGGTTGGGTCAAGGCGTTTGACCCATGATCTCTACAAGAGGCAATCAAGAAAGCATGTAATTTGGATTTAGCCGCCCTTAGAGCTAAATCATATTCTAAGTTTCCTCCTAGTAAAGACAACAAGAAACCTTTCCATCATGAGCATAAGGAGCAAAGGAGAGAGTTTCACAAGGGTGATAAGGAGTCCATGAATGATCTTAGAAGGAAAAATTTATGTTATTCATGTAAAGAACCGTGGGCCTTTGGACACAGATGCTCAAGCAAGGGCAAGGATAATCAAATAGAGTACCAATCAGTCGAGGATGACTTTGTTGATCAATCCGATCAGCAAATAGATACTTCAAATTCTGATGATGAGAGACACATTTTAACCACAAGTATTGGTGCTAAAGATGATCTATAGGAAGAGACACCAACCAACACTCATGGAGAGCCGATGGCAGCATAGTTTACACCGTAAAGATTCACCAAAAATCAAGGGATTTCTTAAAGGTCAACAAATTATCACATTGATAGATACAGGGGCAACACATAATTTCATTGATGAGGACCTAGTCTCACGCAGGGGATTACAAACGAAGAATATTAGTGAGTTCAAGGTCATGGTAGCTGATGGATTTACTATAGGATGCACAAAGAAGATTCCACATCTCTCTTTTTAGTTGGGTAATTATGAGGTGAGAGATGATTTTTATGTGGTGAATATTGGAGATTGTGATATTGTGATGGGAATCCAGTGGTTTAAGTCACTCGGGGAGATTGTCTTGAACTTTCAGACTATGGAGCTGAAGTTCAAGTCTAATGGCCATAATGTAGTGCTGAGAGGTGTCACAAGCAGCGAGCCTAAGGTGGTGTCATTTTAGCGCATGGAGAGCTTATTCAGACACAATCAAGTTGATTGGGCCACAACGTGTATTATTAGACCCACAGATACAGGAGATTCCAAGCGATACTATCCTAAAGATATTCATATTTTGCTTGACAAGCATAGTAGAGTCTTCAGTGACATTCCTCTAGGACAACCATCGGACAGGGGAACAGAGCATGTAATTGAGCTTGATTTGGGGACCAAGCCAGTGATATCTACTCCTTACCGTCACCCCCAAAAAATTAAGGATGAGATAGAGAAGCAAAACAAGGAGTTGTTAGATATGGGATTCATCAGACCGAGTAAGAGCTTGTTTGCTTCTTCAGTTGTGTTGGTGAAGAGGAAGGATGGCACACTTTGCATGTGCATAGACTATAGGCCATTGAATAAGATCACCATCAAGAACAAGTACCCTCTTCCATGTATTGATGAGTTGATCGATGAGCTACATGGTGCCTGTTATTTTTCCAAGATTGACTTACGGTCTGGTTATCATCAGATATGCACGAGGGAGCAGGACATTGAGAAAATCGCATTCTGATGTCATTATGGCCTCTTTGAGTACACAGTCATACCTTTCAGTTTGACTAATGCCCCTACCACCTTCCAGTCCTATATGAACATGATATTCAGTGCTCAGCTCTGTAAGTTTTGTGCTCATATTCTTTGATGATATACTTGTGTATAGTGGGACTAGGAGTGATCATTTGAGTCATCTGGATGAGGTATTGGGTATATTGGAGAGGGAGTCCTTGTATGCCAAAGAGTCCAAATGTGAGTTCGGGATGACAGAGCTCCTATACCTTGGACATATTATTAGTGCAGATGGTGTGAGGATGGACCCTGAGAAGGTCCAAGTGATTTTAGACTGGCCACCTCCTAAGAACCTCATGTAGCTTAAGGGGTTCTTTGGATTGTGCAATTTTTATAGGAGGTTTGTGCGTGGATTTTCACAGTTGGCAGCCCCTCTTACTGTTTTGACGAATAAGGGGGTATTTATATGGTCAGAGTTAACACTAAGAGCTTTTGATAGGTTCAAGCAGTTGGTATGTTTCGCACCTGTGTTAGCACTTCCTAATTTATCCAAACCTTTTGTATTGGAGTGTGATGCATCAGGGGATGGGATTGGCACAGTGCTTACTCGACATAAGCACCCCATAGCTTTTGAGAGCAGTAAATTGAGAGACAACGAGAGGAGCTACTCGGTGTATGATAGAAAGATGTTGGCCATTATCCATGCCTTGGCCAAATTCAGGCAGTACCTGGTTGGGAGTAGGTTTGTGGTGAAGATGAATCATAGCAACTTGAGATACTTTCTCAACTAGAAAGACCTGAATGATATACAACAAAAATGGGTAAGCAAAATTCTTGCCTATGACTTCAATATTGAGTATGTGAAGGGCAAGAAGAATGTATTTTTCGACGCCTTATTTAGGAAACCTCACATTTGCTCTCTCATCGAGATATCTAGTGATTGGAGACATGTCATCATTGCTGATTATGCACAGGATCCTTTTGCTAGTAGTGTTCTGGATGGTATGTAGAGTGATGACAAATACATCGTGTGGGATGGACTTATCTTCTATAAGGGGCGCATTTGGTTAGTTGTTGATTCTGAGGTTAGGAGGCAGATATTTTGGTGTTTTCATGACACTCCCATGGCTGGTCACCCAAGTTATTATAAGACTTACAAACAGATCCGTGAGAGATTCTCATGGAAGGGGATGAAGGATGATATTTTGCAGTATGTGAGGGAGTGTCCAGTTTTCCAGCAGAATAAGAACGAGCATACGTATTCGGCAGGATTACTACAACTTCCCATCCCATATAATAAAGGGGAAAGTGTCTCTATGGACTTTGTGACAGGACTACCCAAGGTTCAGGGACGTGATTGTATATATGTGGTAGTTGACAGGTTGACTAAGTATGCTCATTTCTTTGCGATTGCAGTAAGCTATTCAGCTGCTTAGGTGGCTGATTTATTTTTTTGCGAGGTGTTCAAACTTCATGGGCTTTCAAAGAGTATCATTAGTGATTGGGACATCAAGTTTATCAACTTGTTTTGGCAAGAGTTGTTCCGATTATGTGGTATGGAGTTGACACCAAGCACAAGTTACCACCCCTAGACTGATGGATAAACCGAGGTGGTGAATAAATGGATAGAGGGGTACCTTCGCAATTACATATCCAGACAGCAGAAGGCATGGGTCAGATGGCTCTATTTGGGAGAGTATTGCTATAATTCTTCCTATCATATGTCCATCAGGATGTCACCATTCATGGCACTCTACGGTTATGAGGCACCTAGCCTTATAGATTTGATATTGGGGGACAATAGGGTGCCTAAGGCACGTGATCTTCTGCAGGAGTGTCAAGACATTGTGCGCTCGTTGAAGGATAATATTTAGCAAGCATAGAATCAACAGAAGAAGTATGTAGATCAGCGGAGGACCGAGTGCTCATTTGAGTTTGGGGATATGGTGTATTTGCGGTTACAACCTTACCGACAATCTTTAGTGAAAAAAGTGGTGCAAAAAAATTGAAACCTCGCTACTATGGTCCATTCCAAGTCATCAGGCGCATTGGTGAGGTTGCGTATGAGTTGGAGTTACCTAAGGGATGCAAGGTGCATAATGTGTTTCATGTTTCTCGCCTCAAGAAGGTACTTGGGCAGTAGGTAATTCCATTGGCAGAGTTACCCCCTTTAGATGATGAGGGAAGATTAATACTGATTCTAGAGACCATTCTAGATACACGAGAGCATACTCTCAGAAGGAGGACAGTGAGAGAGTACTTGGTGAAGTGGCGGAATTTACCTGTTGAAGATGCTACCTGGGAGAGCGAAGAAATTCTTCAACATCCAGATCTTCGATTTCTTGAGGACAAGCAATCTTGGGGAGGGAGGACTATAATGTCCCCTCCTTAATCGTGAGCTATGTCAGTACTAATAGCCTATCCAGAGTCCCTATAGGCTAATAAGTGCAGTTGTTAAGGGATTCAACGGGTCTCTTATGGAGGTTACTATTTATAGACATTGTTATTTTTAGCAATGTAACAGGCCTAAGGTAGTTTCACCCATTTGCAGAGTTCATCTATCTTGTTGATGCAAAATTTACATAGGTTCCTAAGGTTGGCGTCTCTTGATGAGAAAATAATAATTTTAAATTATTTTATAAATTCATAAAGTAATATTAAAATGGGGGACATAAGGCCAACTTTTAAAACAATGTTACATCTACTAGGAAGGGGTACAACTTGGGCACCCATATTAATGAAGTCATAGGAGATATAAGGGAATAAAATAATATTATTTCAAAATTTACTTTTGGCGCCAAAAACCAAAAAAGCTTCTCTTGGGTGTGGCTTTATATTCTTTCCTTGAGAGCTCATTTGCATTCATTCTATTTGCAAAAACATAACAAAACTCTACCGATTTCATACCAGGTTTGTAGTCTAATGCTTGTGGAGACGAAAACGTCAATTGACAACACTGATTTCGTGGGTTAAAGGTCCTTCCTAGTTAGTTTATGGGAGTCTCCACTTTAGGGGATTCATATTTGGGCATTATCGCAGCAATAGGGTTTGTGAAATTTACAACTTCAGTGAATGATTGAGGTAATCATCTGGGTTTTGTAGTTTTTGTTTGTTTTCATCTAGGTAAGCATCAATTTTGGCATATGAGATGCATTTTGGGGTGTTGTAATAGCTGGCCTTACCATTTCAAGTGTGTTGTGGAATCCATGTTTTGCTTGTATCTTTTCGGAGATCATAAAATCATTCTGGGTATTTTAGAAATCATCTTCCTTGATCGAAACGATCATGTTGGAGGTATTTTGAGGTTTTTAGAATGCAAGTTTGAATTTTCCAAGCCAGACGTACATTTCAGCCAACTGTACCTTTCTTGGGAATTATGCCAAAAATTAATACTACAATTTTGAAGGCATTTTTTTGCTCATATCTTTGCGCCTATAAAAAACAAGCCTATTGCACTTTACAGCACGTAAAACGGAGTTCGTTTGAGGAAGATATGAATATTTTTGTGTTTCAGATGTAGGAAATGCTTTTTCAGAACTTGTATCACACATGTTCTGAGTTGTTTCCAAGTCAAAAAAATTGAATAAAATAATGTTATTTGCTCAAATTTATAATTGGTTTCAGTTCTATTTCATTTCCAGTTATTTCCATGCTTTATAGAGTGTTTATTTACGCATGTTTGCAAGCATTATGTATCAAAAAATCAAAAAACATATATTGCATTCAAGGCATCAGCAAAACAAAAAAAACAAACAAAAAAAATCAAACCTTGCAAAAATCAGAAAACAAACAGAAATTCAATCATTTACAAAGCAACCATAAGGGGTAGCCATTATAAGCAGGTATTGTAGCATCAACCTCATCATCCAAAACATCATGAGATAGTGACTCCATAAACAAAGATGCAATGTCACAAATGATGTCCTCCATGCAAGCAATTGTAAGAGAAGGTACCTTGGGTAATGTTGAGTGGTATTTTCACCCAATTGTGAAAGTACACTCTCCTTTAGGATTTGGGTCCCAAATCCCCTCTTGCAAAGAAGTCAAACAAACAACTTCTCCAAGGTCTCCACTGTATTAGCATTTGCAACTGTGTATTAGTAATCTCAAATGAAGATAATCAATTTAAATGCTTGGAACACCTTAGTGATTGCAAGTAACTGTAAACAAGGGGCAATGTTGGTTTATTTCATCATGAAGCTTTATTGATTGTTCATTGAACCAGAATAACAAATGTGAATCGGCCCAGCAATGAAAATTTCCATTTTCGGATTTTTAAAGATCTGCAATAAAACAACAACTTCGGTGAATTTATGAAAATACTAATAATTCGAAAAGTGAAATTTTAATGTGCATATTTGAAGTCTGCAATATTACCTATGCCCTGGTGCAACCATTTTGGGATTTTGAATTTTTTAAATTTTAACGATTGCAAAGTAACAACTTCTAGAAAAGTAAAATAAAATGAAAAAGAAATGCAAAAAATTAAAAATAGAACACATTCAGTCTGATGCTATCCTGTTCCGACAAAACCGAAGATATGAGGTTTCCATGCATGCAACCTAACCTATTGGACTTGCAAAACATGCACGATCCTGATAAGCTAAGTGCTAGCTTCTAGGGATTTGAATGAGGTTTTCAGATTTAAGCATTCGCATGCAGCAACCAAGAAAAACTTGTATCAACTACATTTACAAGCCTAAAATCCGAAAAGGGAAAATAGACATTTAATCTTGCATGCGAGAAAATGACTCCTTCTTTCTTGCCCATAAGATGCAAATTTTTGAAATGTTATCTGCATTAAATATTTGTCTTTTTACAATAACAGATATCTGGTTTTCCAAAACCAGAAAAAGTGGAAGAAAAGCACTCCAAAGCAGGCCCAGAATGGCTCATCACCCTCAGCTCTGCAACCCTGCTCCCAGCGGTTTCGACCCCTGTGCCTGTCTTCGCTTGTGCCTTTAAAATTTCTGCTACGGCTCTCTGCTTCGCCTTGTGACGCTTCGTTTCATCTTCCAGATCGATTCGTTTCGTTTCCCGCTCTTCATTATTTCTGACTTTTGTTCGAGCGTCGAAACGTTTGATCTTCTTGCTAATTGTAACCGTTCGTAACCCTTACACCTTTATGCCACGTGTTCCGCGCTTTTCTGCATGTTCCGTAACTGCCCCCTGTAAATCGTGACCAAAAATAGCATGTCGCGATATCGCGACATTTTTATGCATGCGACCTTGCTTCGTCTACCTACATCGCGAAAATGATACATGTCGCGATAATCGCGACATTTTTCCGCCGGTGGATGCAACTGTCGTGAAATCATGACGTTTTCTCTTTGTGTTTTGTTGCACTTAGTCAAAACGCGACATGTCACGAAATCGTGACATTTTATTTCGTACCATCTTTGCTTTGTGAAATCGTGACGCTTTTCTCTTCTTTGTGAAATCGTGACGCTTTTCTCTTTTGTCTTGCTTTGTCACGAAATCGTGATGCTTTTCTCTTTGTTCTCTGCTTTTGTCGTGAAATCGTGACTTTTTCTTTCTTTTCGTGAAATCGCGACGTTTTTCTATTTCAGGCTGTGAAGATGCAACTTGTCGCGAAATCGTGATGTTTTTCTCTTTCGGGCTGTGAAGATGCAACTTGTCGCGAAATCGCGACATTTTTCTATTTATGATGCATTCTGCTGCTCTTAGCCGCGAAAACGTGACATGTCGCGATATCGCGACAACTTTTCATTTCTAGCCACGACGGAGCAACATGTCGCGATATCGCGACAACTTTTCATTTTCGACCGCGACGGAGCAACATGTCGCGATATCGCGACAACTTTTCATTTTTGGCCGCGACGGAGCAACATGTCGCGATATCGCGACAACTTTTCATTTTCGGCCGCGACGGAGCAACATGTCGCGATATCGCGACAACTTTTCATTTTTGGTCGCGACGGAGCAACATGTCGCGATATCGCGACACTTTTTCTCTTTTGTGAAATTTTGCTTTTTCCTTGATTTTTTAGCATCCGGGCTCATGTGGTTTTCTTTGAAAGCATGCAAAAAAGGTGGGTCCCCAATTTTGGGGTGTGTTGTGGATCAGCCACAACAAATGGCGACTCTGTTGTCAAATGCTCTCGAGCATTTTGGTGAGAACCCAACCTGAAATATATAAGCTTAGATACGAGCGTCAACACATCAAAGATAAACAAATACCAATAGATCGAAATACATGAAACATCGAATCATTTAGTATCAGCTCGGTGTGTGCAATGTGTTTTCATTCCCTATCACTTGAACTTGATCAACATTCCATTGTCGGTTTCACTTATGATTTGTATGCAAGGCTATGAATGATTTGTGGAGGATTTGATGTATGATGAAGATGCTAGAGATATAACAATTTGCTTTACAAAGGCTCAAACCTTCTAATATCATGAACAAACATATTAAAGTTGTCAAACCCTCTTAGGACCAAATATATGTCTACTAGAATTAATTTACTAGATCCCAAAGTTGGTTATGTGTCACTACCATCTTGAACCCATGTGCAAGTGTAAGTGAAATCGAAACTTTGGGGAATAGGATTCCCAACCTAAGCGAGATGGGAATTTAACCCTATCCTTACTATTCTGATTTGGAGTTCATTACCTCATCTTGAACAAAATGATTTAACCATGTTATGGATGAAATGGTCAGGCTAGTCTATCCATATGAGCAATCAGTGGTCTTGCTTTTAGGCAAGACATGTTGCCACGCATGAGCATACTTAACCCCATAATCCATGACTTGGCTTTCATTCATTCTTTTCTCTCTTTTTTTTCTTTGGACCTTTGGGATGACTACCCATCCTTGCTAGGGACATGTAGTACGATCCCTCCAATCCAATATTAAGATGAAATGGAAAATATTATCTTTTATCTCTTGGACCTTGGGGATGACTACCCATCCTTTGCAGAGGACACGTAGTACAATCCTTCCAATCCAAGATTGAGATGAAATGGGAAAACATTAGTTTTACTTTTATTGCTTGGACCTTTGGGATGACTACCCATCCTTTGCGAGAGGACATGTAGTACGATCCTTCCAATCCAAGCTTTATGATGAAATGGGAAAAATGGAAGCTTTGGGGAATCGGATTCTCAACCTAAGCGAGATGAGAATTAAGTCCTATCCTTACTACTCCATGTAGGTCAAACCGGAGCTTTGGGGAGTTGGATCCTCAACCTAAGTTCGATGAGGATTTAACCCTATCCTTACTACTCTGGTTTTAGGCTTTAAGCTTGATGGAAGTGGTAAAAACCACTTGTTTTAAGGATTATGTTGCATGATAGGACAGACATGAAATATTCTTTTCACCTCACCTTTTCATCCAAGTATGGTTTTGACCATTTTGCTCAAGATTCTTTTTAATGTGCATGGAATGTGCTTGGTTCAAGATAGTTTGGGCAATGGTTCCCAACCTTAGGATCCTTTTAATATATGTTATGTAATAATCCTAAGAGGATTCAACACCTTCTCAATAATTGCCCATGGAATGAAAATGTAACTGAGATGACATGTATATGCAATGTGGAATATGACATGAGATATGAATGCATTGCTTCTTTTGGAATATATCATCTAATTTACCATAATGTGCAAAACTGACAACTTCATGCATCACAAGATTCAAACGATATTATTTAAATGTTTGTGTTACTTGTGGAGCTTTCTACAACACAATTCCAATGTTTCATATTCTCCCGATTTTAGGCATAAGTTGACATCTCAAATTTTTTCTTCTTTTTTTTTTTTTTTTATCAAAACAAACTAAACATGTCAAATGAAATCAACCACACAACTTAAATCCTAATCCAAATAGCAATCCCAAAATGAAACTTGAAAACACAAACCCAAACCAAAACCAAAATTTATATACAATATAGTACAAGATGATGCCAAGCTTGGACTATTACTTTCCTGGATCCCAAACATGATTAGAACATTTCAAAAGACATATGTCACAATACACATGCCAAATGTTGTAGGAATCCAACAACAATAAGATCAAACCAAGCAATGCAACAAATTTCAACTTGCCATGCTCACCATACCAATTTGATTTAGTTCTATTACCAACATCATAGGTGAGATTCAAATCAAATTGATTAGACAATGGTTGGTATTCAATTTTATTTTGTCTATTCTTTAAAGTGCAAGTTTCATCATTCCATTCATGATTTAGAAGTAGGCTTTCCTTTTCAAATGTGAGATATTGCAAACAAGAGCCTATTTCTAAAAGTCTTGAATTCAAATTATTTTTCGAGATTTTAAAACCATCAAAATCAATCAAAGCTTGGCAAACATCACCAAGATTTGACATTTCATCATCAATGACATTAGCATCCAAAGGGACATCATGTAACCCATCACTTAAAATTTTTGTGGCTACTACCAAAGGTAAAGATTTCACCTTGTCACCCATACTCAACCCATCATGATTAGAATTTATCACAACTTGATGAGTGTTAGTAGCTTTTTCTTTTTCTTCATTGTCTTCTTCATCATCCAACACCTGTTCAAAAACACCAAAGTTAGGCACCCAATCAAACATGCGTCCATATTTTTCAAAACAAGAGCCTAATTTTTCAAGATATGTGTCACGTGACACCTTTCCACGATCAATGGCTTGAGTTGCCTCAAAATCCATATTTTCATTAGGATCATCAATAGTATTAAACCCACACCACCTAGGTTTTGTAATTTCATCATTTTGAGATGGCATAGACATTGTAGAAACAATAGGTGGATCAAGATTTTCTATTTCTTGCCCCTCAAGGGGAACAAAAACAATTGATTCTCCTTCTTCATCCATGGTAGTAGAATCAATATCCTTCTCCAACCTTTGATGAGATTCCAACCCTTCTTCCAAAACATTCTCAGATTGCACAGGACTTGTAATATCCTCATGTGAAAAGGCAATTGTATTATCCTGTATATCAATAGGCACACAAAATTCATCAGAAGGCTTGGAGTGAGCATACTCTTCCCAAGAATCATAATGATCATCTTTCAAAATCAAATTGTGATGCTCAACTATTTCTTCTTCATCTTTTAATTCATCAACATGTTTCTCATCAAATTTATCTTCACCTTCCTTAGATGGTTCAATTACTTCCAAAATTGGGTTATTGCTTGTATTCAAATTGATAAGGCTATCATAATCCACATGTGTAACCCATGATTCACGTTTAACATGATTTGGAAGGTGTGAATTTTCTAGGCCATTACTTTCAACAATGTCATCCAATGTGTCATCCGAAACAGATTCATCCTCATAGAATTCATCTTTTGGTGAGTCAAGGGTTTCCAATCTGTCACATGTTTCAATACTAGTTGGATCTAGTACTCCTCCCTTGCCTAAAATCATATTCTTATGAAAATCATTAAAATTGATTTTAGAAACATCTTTTGAATCAAGATGAGTATTTTGAAGTTGATTCATACTTAAGAAAGATGGTTGATCTTGCATAGTAGGTTGAGGATTTTGAAATTGATTGAAGCTTGGGAATGATTGTTGATTCTGAAATTGATTCACACTTGAACTTGGTTGAGGTGGATAAATCATTGGGTGGGTAAAGGAGGTATTAAATGATTGAAGATTACATGATCCAAAACCCACACCATAATTTTGACAACTCAATTGTTGCTCAATTGCCATTGCTTGAGTATAGGCTTGTGACAAAGATGTGATTTGAGGCATCCCTCGCAAATATGTGGAAATGAGTGGGTCAAGAGCATTTACATATATTTGGAGAGCCATTTCTTCTTGAAGAGCATAAAATGTCACTAATTGAGCATATAATCCAAAGAACCTTTCAGAAAATGACTTCACATTTTCACTTGGTCCTTTTTTAATAGTGAAAAACTGCTGATACATGCGGATTGGGTCAACTTGCTCTTTGTTGAATTGATTAAGAAATGCTGCCTCTAGTTGAGCCCAAGAAGTGATAGACCCTAAAGGCAGACTTGTAAACCAATCATATGCCACTTTGTCCAAGGTGTAAGGGAACATTTTACAAACCACATCATCATACCAAATTGTTAAGTGATTCACAACAAATTTGAATGCTTGAATGTGTTCTCCTGCAATATTTGTCCCGTTAGACAAAAATCGAGGAAGACATCTCTCAAAACCAACGGGCAAATAATGTTGAACTCCCGGTATGTTCAATGGGCTACCTGTCATCCACGGTGAAAACATAGCCATTAGTGAATCTTAAAGAATATAACTTTAATACCCAAAAAAAATTCTTTTTTTATTTATTTATTACTTTTTTTTTTATAAATCAAATCAAATCACATTATTCCTGTATGAACAATCAAAGCGTTAGGAAAGTGCATAGCAATTCATGTCCTCCTTTTGACAGTACAAGGTTGTATTGTTAAAAGAGGGCTAAAGATAATAACCAATAGGGCATGAAATATTCAAAATTTAAATCCCTATAACATTTAAATCACACTGAAATAAACCTATTCAGGCCCTCCTTCTAGCGCCAAAATGTTGAGTGGTATTTTCACCCAATTGTGAAAGTACACTCTCCTTTAGGATTTGGGTCCCAAATCCCCTCTTGCAAAGAAGTCAAACAAACAACTTCTCCAAGGTCTCCACTGTATTAGCATTTGCAACTGTGTATTAGTAATCTCAAATGAAGATAATCAATTTAAATGCTTGGAACACCTTAGTGATTGCAAGTAAGCTGTAAACAAGGGGCAATGTTGGTTTATTTCATCATGAAGCTTTATTGATTGTTCATTGAACCAGAATAACAAATGTGAATCGGCCCAGCAATGAAAATTTCCATTTTCGGATTTTTAAAGATCTGCAATAAAACAACAACTTCGGTGAATTTATGAAAATACTAATAATTCCGAAAGTGAAATTTTAATGTGCATATTTGAAGTCTGCAATATTACCTATGCCCTGGTGCAACCATTTTGGGATTTTGAATTTTTTAAATTTTAACGACTGCAAAGTAACAACTTCTGGAAAAATAAAATAAAATGAAAAAGAAATGCAAAAAATTAAAAATAGAACACATTCAGTCTGATGCTATCCTGTTCCGACAAAACCGAAGATATGAGGTTTCCATGCATGCAACCTAACCTATTGGACCTGCAAAACATGCACGATCCTGATAAGCTAAGTGCTAGCTTCTAGGGATCTGAATGAGGTTTTCAGATTTAAGCATTCGCATGCAACAACCAAGAAAAACTTGTATCAACTACATTTACAAGCCTAAAATCTGAAAAGGGAAAATAGACATTTAATCTTGCATGCGAGAAAATGACTCCTTCTTTCTTGCCCATAAGATGCAAATTTTTGAAATGTTATCTGCATTAAATATTTGTCTTTTTACAATAACAAATATCTGGTTTTCCAAAACCAAAAAAAGTGGAAGAAAAGCACTCCAAAGCAAGTCCAGAATGGCTCATCACCCTCAGCTCTGCAACCCTGCTCCCAGCGGTTTCCAACCCTTGTGCTTGTCTTCGCTTGTGCCTTTAAACTTTCTACTACGGCTCTCTGCTTCGCCTTATGACGCTTCGTTTCATCTTCCAGATCGCTTCGTTTCGTTTCCCGCTCTTCATTATTATGACTTTTGTTCGAGCGTCGAAACGTTTGATCTTCTTGCTAACTGTAACCGTTTTGTAACCCTTACACCTTTATGCCACGTGTTCAGCGCTTCCCTGCATGTTCCATAACGGCCCCCTGTAAATCGCGACCAAAAATAGCATGTCGCGATATCGCGACATTTTTCTGCATGCAGCCTTGCTCCTCTACCTACTCCACGAAAATGATACATGTCGCGATATCGCGACATTTTTTTGCTTCAAGCCGCGTGGATACAACCTGTCGCGAAATCGCGACGTTTTTCTCTTTCGTTGTGTTTTGTTGCACTTAGCCACGAAAACGCGACATGTCACGAAATCGCGACACCTTTTAATTTCGTACCATCTTGCTGCTTTCTGTCGCGAAATCGTGACACTTTTCTCTTTGGTTGTCTCGCTGCTTTCTGTCGCGAAATCGTGACACTTTTCTCTTTCGTGTCTCGCTGCTTGTCACGAAATCGTGACGCTTTTCTCTTTCGGCACGTGAAGATGCAACTTGTCACAAAATCGCGATGTTTTCATTTTTATGCATTGTCGTGAAATCGCGACGTTTTTCTTTTCTGAAGATGCACTTGTCACGAAATCACGACATTTTTCTATTTTTCGTCTCTTGCCTTCTAAAGCGACATGTCGCGATATCATGACATTTTTCTATTTCTTAGCCGCGAAAAAGCGACATGTCACGATATCACGACAACTTTTCATTTCTAGCCGCGACGGAGCAACATGTCGCGATATCGCGACAACTTTTCATTTCGACGCGACGGAGCAACATGTCGCGATATCGCGACAACTTTTCATTTTCGCCACGACGGAGCAACATGTCGCGATATCGCGACAACTTTTCATTTTTGGCCTCGACGGAGCAACATGTCGCGATATCGCGACAACTTTTCATTTTCGGCCGCGACGGAGCGACATGTCGCGATATCGCGACACTTTTTCTCTTTTGTGAAATTTTTGCTTTTTCCTTGATTTTTTAGCATCTGGGCTACTGTGGTTTTCTTTGAAAGCATGCAAAAAAGGTGGGTCCCCAATTTTGGGGTGTGTTGTGGATCAGCCACAACAGGTAAAAACTTTCTTTTCAACATATGATAAGCAAGGTGAGGTGTGTTCTTGTGAACTCCAATAAATTTTTGAAGCTCCCCCACAAACTGAGTAATAAAGCATGCTAGAGATCCTTAAATTGTTCATGAACCATGTCCTATACTCCTTATCCTTCACCATTGATTTGGGTTTTGGAGTTATGAACAAAGGATCCAAACCTTCACTTTGACATAATGAACAAAGTACCTTAAACCATGCTTCAGAAGTTTCAACATTTGCCTCTATGCTAATTTAAACAAAAGAAGTTTCCAAGATGTCCCCAAAAGTAGAAGAGCACCCCCCAAAATCAAATGTCATTATAATGTGAGAGGTCTAGTGTGATGTCACAAGGTGGTGCAAAATGCCACAAAATCACACCAATGCACAAATGAAGCTTCCGAACTCTAAAAATCTCCAAAGGAATTTCCAAAAGAATCCCCTCCTTCAAACTAAGTGAGGAAGATTGGCACAAGAGGATGCACCACAACAAAGCAAGGGAAGTCAAAGACAAAGGACTCCTCAAGTACAACAATGTGTAGGCTCCACCAATACTGAACACCAAGTAAGTTGATCACAAAGGTCCAAACTAAGTGGACAAACAACAAATGAAGGAATATGAGACTTTATAACAATAGTCCATATATTGATTTAAGTGCAAAAACATTTTTCATGATGCAATATTGAGTGCAGTCATAAAATCATCATAAATGTCTAAATATAGATCCAAACAATCTAAAATTTTAGAGACATATTAGAAACATGATTTTATAGTCCTTGAAAAAAATTTGTTGAGCAACTTCAAATATTTCTCTCGAAAGAATGAGTTTACTAAAAATAGTAAAATCATTGTAATAGTCTGAATAATACTCCAAATGCTCTAAAATTTTATGGGAAGGTCTATGAGTTGATTTTACACATTCTATAAAACAAATCTACAAAAAAAATTGAATCTTTAGTGAAGGTATATGTAGATTACTAAAAAATTGTAGGTTTTCGTAAAATCGTGATAACTTGAAGAATACTTATCCAAATGAGCTAAAAGTTTGGGCATAGATCATATGAATGCATATACAGACCTCCAAAAAGTTTCATGGAAAAAATCACATTTTATAAAGAGATATATGTAAAATATAAAAATGAGCTATATTGGTGACCCTGCCAAAAAAGGGAAATGCTAAAAAAAAATTGCTTAGGATAGATCCAAGGGAATGCGACTATTGCAATATGGGCAAAAGAGAATTCAAGAGGCTGATAATGATCTGACAATGGAAGGAGAGACACAAACTCACCAAAACCTCCACCAAGGACCCGATCACAAAAACCAAAGCTTCGACACCAATCTTTGAACCTGCAAAAGAAACAGCGACACAACACTCACAAATGGATGATTGCAACACCTATTGCTCTAATGCCATGAAAGGAATGATAATTAGATTATTCCAAGCTGCAAGGATCTCAGGTGTTAACAAAATACCACATTCAACCAAAACAAGAATTTGAAAGCAAATTGATAGCATAAGCTTACAAATAGATATGCAAAACAAAGAGCAACAATATCATATATTATATCTAAAAAATGAACACTAAGTACAATGAAGGTGCCTTGCTTATAAAGGCAAGGATGATCAACCATAGTTGTAGGATCAAGCTAAGGATAAATATCCACCATACAAAAGGAATATGTGATATGGTCCATAGATCTGTAACCGCTATGGGGAGAAAGAATCTCAACCTTCTAAATATACCTAAAAATATCCCCTTAACAACTATGAATAGCCAAACCTAAAAATATCCCCATAATGTCTAAGACAATACGTAACATCTCATAATATCTAAATAAGATAAATGAAATATCCACACATAAGTGGGTAGGGAAAATATATGGAATATCTAAATAAAAAGGAAATAAATTACCTAGGTGAACATGAGCTAAGGTAAACAACCTACTTTAACAGCTATGATTTCAAACAAAAGCGGCTTTAAAATTGTTAGATAATAGGTCTTAGTTTTTTAAAATGTTCCTTGAAGAACAATTGAATATGTTGGAATCATGATATTCAATGTTGCTACATCCTATTGAAGAATAATAATAACTATAAGCTAAAAATAAAGGCAACGACGAAGTAGTAGAAGGGGGTCTTTGAGAAGTTATTAACGCATTCAAGGAAAGTAGAGGCCTTGTAAAATGGCGGTGGACACTCTCATTTTTTTCTCAACGTTAAGAGTGAAGAAGAACTATTCTTAGGAATTTAGAAGAAAATTAAAACCAAACTTTACCTGCTAGTGCTGTAGTTGCAATGGAGGATGTCTATTGAAATTACCATAATGCAGTGTTCATAAGTGGGAATTTCAATGCAAAAGAAATATCTTTCAAACATGGCAACAAATTTTGACCGTATTCTATAGGAATTTGAGGACCCTTTTATATTTTCTTCTTATCACAAAGCAATAAGGGAGCTTTTTGATCACTACATGTTTGAACAAAAATATGTTGGATCATTGATTGATTTTAGGAATTATTATGTTGGGAATTTATCGTTTTTCGATGAGATGAAGAAATTCCTAATGCAAGGCCATAATATTGTATTGTTTTCAAATCATCAATCTAAAGCTAATCCTATAGTAATTGCACTAATGCCAGAAACAACAAACTCATATATAGCAAAAAGGATAACCTATGTAGTAGGGGATAGGGTCGTATTGGATCCAAACTGTAAGCCTTTCAACATGGGCAAGAATATTCTGTGTACTTAAAATACATCAATGATGTACCAGAGCTTACTAAAATGAAAAGGAAAGCCGATACCATAAATTGTTACGATAATAATTGGGATGCATATATTTTGGGAGAAACACCATACAAGTTTAGAAATAGTGAAAAGCTTATGGAGGATCCTAAATATACTGATGAATATTTGTTTCCATTTTTTTGTTGATGAAAATGACAAGCCAATTAGACCTATTTTAGATGGAGAAGCAGATCAAATTTGAAATGATGTATTTTGAGTTGAAATATTAAAAATAATTACCAAATAATGTAATATGAGGCAGGGGGTGTTGGTGATATTACATTATTTGGTCATATAAATAGTTTATGGAGTATTTTATATTTAGGGAGTGTGTTTAATATTTAGGTCTATAGTATGTGTCAAGGTGTGTGAGGTGTCTTGTAGAGAGTTATGTAACCACAAGAGACTTTGTCATTATGTAGTATTTGAGAGAAGAGGAAAGGTCAAGAGACATGCATATGAAAAGTCTCATGTAATTATACATTGAAGACAAAACTCTATATAATGTCTCTAACTAGCAATGCATTTGTACATGTTATTGTAGATTTTATTAATAATATTTTTGTTGTTTTTATGTGTGCATAATTGTGAGATCTTGTAGAATTTATCCTTTGAGTGGAGTGGTGATTTGCTAACACACAAATCCTCTTTGCTCTTATGAAATCATTTTTTTCTACTAGTGGTCTTAATCGATTTGCCATCACTTTGGAAATTATTTTATATGCTATATTACATAGAGTTATGGGCCTGAATGAATCAAACAACTCTCCATCCTTCTTTTTTGGAATCAAGGTAAGATATGTTGCATTTATTTTATAAGGTATGTACTATTTTACCTCAAACCATTCCACTACTACCAATAAAGAATCCTTTACTATTTACGAGTTATTTTGATAGAATGTTGTAGAGTTTCCATCTAGACCCAGGGATTTATCCTTATCGAAAGATAAAAGAGCTAAATGAACTTCTTTCAGAATAATAGGCTCCATCAATTTGCTATTGTCTTTGTCTATTATATCTGGAGGTACTTATTTATGTAGCTTATCATTAAGAACTTCAATCTCCTTTGATCGTATAATTTATAGTAAAAAACCTTACCTCCTTTCTAATTTTTCTCGTCTTCAATCCAAACCCCTTCTACTAATTTAATTTTACTAATTATAAATGTTGATCTTTGTACTATTTCCAACTTATGAAATACCCAGGTGTTGTAGGTGAGTTGGAGAGGAGAGGGCAATCCTCCAAGGGAGGTCCCAGGTTCAAATCTCCACCCTACAAAAAAGTTGAATTGGGTACCCAAAATCCAATTGATAATGTTGGTGCGGGCAGGGCCGGGCGCAACTCTCGGGTGACTTTGACGATGTAGAACCCCCTGTTCGTGGTCTCTTAGACCAAGGCGGCCCCGCAAGGGATTTTTCGCTTAAAAAAAAAAACTTATGAAATAATTGTTTTTTTCTCCTTTTAACCAAGTTTGTCTTTACTTTAATTTCTAAATTTTCTCTTCCTTACTCAAAATATTATGATATTCACTAAACAACTTTCTTTCCTCCGAGCTTGGAATATTATGCTCATGTTTTTAGAATTTTCAAAGTTCCTCTTTTAGTTCTTTCTTCTCAAAAATATTTTCGAAAGTGTTATTGTTCTATTCTTTTAATCTAGATGCCATTGATTTAATTTGTTTTGGAAGTGTATATAACCCACCATTTCCTGAAGAATTCTATATTTGCACTATCATATCAAAAAATTGAGCATGATCTTCTCACTTTTTCTTATATTTAAAATATGGTATTTTTAAATTCACTTGCCACCATTTTAACTCTTATTGGCCAGTGATTTGAACCAATTCTTGTAAAGGCTTTAAATTTCAGCATAAGTCCTTTCATCTAGCCAATGATATGAGAGTATGCATTTGTCTATTTTTTTAGTTGTTAAGTTCTGGCCTAGCTTGTTTTTGGTCTATGTATAGTTGTCCTCTTCAAAATTTAATCTCCCATAGATTATTGTTTTAAATGAAAGTTGAGAAATCTCTCATACTTTGGGTTATTTTCCTAATTTCCCCAAATTTTTCATCCAGCTTGGTTATGACATTAAAATCTCCTATGATCATGAATCAAGTTTCTTAGTCTTTACTTCTCATAAAGGCTTCAATCCCACTCCAGGGTTGTAGGTTTTAGACATTGATAAGGATGACAAAAATATATGCAAAGCAACATGTGACTAACGAGGCTATCTAATGCCTAGTTTTTTGAATGGTTTCATAGGAGGTTCTAGCTAGATTCCAACATGTTAGAATTCCCCCTATTGCTCCTTTTGAGTCCACAACATCCCATTCATGTCCCATTCACATCTTGTCCACATTGCTTTCATAGTTTTGGAATCTTCTTTCTTCATCATTGTAATTTTCTTAATACAAAGAATATCAGACTTATTACTTAAACAAAGGTCCTCGATACACCTCTGCTTTGAGGGGGCATTAGTACCCCTTATATTCCATGAGATGGTAATCATGTATCCCTCTTATGAATTACCAATATCATTTTGTTGTTTGGTAGAGAGAGGTTTAACCAACTTAGATTGTGTTTATTTATCCTGCTCTTACTTCCCTAGCTCTCACTTGATAATTGAAGTTTTTCCTTTTTTTGCCTTACTAGTATCAAGGTAGGTCTTATTATTCTATTCGTCTACATTCTTTCACTAGCTCTGCTAAGGAAGCTTGACTTATCTTGCTCATTTTCTTGGTACTTCCTTGTTAATGGTTGAGGTATTAACATCTAATATTGTATTTTCTCTACCACTTTCATTCTCATTAATGGTGCATGGTACTTCATGAGAGTCTTCAAAATCTAAGGAGGTACATTCCTTAGGTTCAACATGAATGTTCATCCCTAAATTAGGTTTAGACTGAGTACACAGTTCCTTGTTAGTCCTATGATCCTGTTATACCATGTCCTCTAAGATTTGATATGCTTCTTCTTCATAGGCTAAAGCCTTAAAATAATTGATGTTTTTTTCAATATCCTTACTAGTTTCCACTATTCATTTTTTATTTGCTTTTATCTGTCTGGACCTAATTTTTGAAAATTGAAAACCATTCTCATCCATATCCATTTATAAGTTTCTCTTACGGTTTTCTACACATGTTTTTGATGGACTCTTCTTAGGGCATGATCTCTTAACGTGGTCCACCTCATGACATCTTCCACATCTAAAAGATATATTTTCATAAATCATGGTTTGGGTCCACAACTTACCTCCATAGATAAGAATAATTGATCATGGTAAAGGTTTACTGATATCAATCATAACCAATATCTAAGCATAAATAGCCAAAACTCTGTCTTTTGTATTTTTCAAAATCTCAAGGAATTCTACGAGAGTGTTGCCTATTGTCTTAAAGGTATCAATTTTTTAAAATTCAATAGGCAACCCATACATTTTAACCTAGACTGGTACTAAGGATAAATTTCTGCTTTTAGGTGTAAAGCCTTCCAATCAGTGGATAAGGAAGAGTCCTGCTCTTCCCATAAACCAAGGCCCCCCTTCAAGATTCTATCTCTTTCCTCCTTGGAACAAAAAATGACTAGGAAGAAACCTTTGGGAAGAAAGGATAGGCTCACTTATGGGGAATTTCATCTCTTATCAATCCATTTTCTCAAAGCCAAAGTCCTTGCCCAAGACTTATTAAATTTACCAATGTCTACCTTATCTTTGAACAATGAGGATAATAAAGATTGTTGTTCTATGAGGTCCTCCCTAACCTCTACTATTGGAGACGATTCTAAGGATTTAACTATAAATCGACCCATGGGAAGGACACTATAAGTCAATATCTAATAAAACTTACCAGTATATTTTATAACGATTATATTATTTAAAAATAAACCTACAATAGTTTACATGCAAAAATTAGAAGAAAATGAAGGGATAAGTGAAACTTAGCTGAAAATATTATATTCCTAGACGAAATGTCCTTCCTCGTTGATGCCCTAACCCTTCATTACTCCTCCATCATTAGAACCCTAAGTGATAGATATATGCAATTTTGTTTTTTTGAAACTTGAATAATTGTCACTATCCTTGTTCCAGATGGTTGACTTCACAAGGTCTTATCTCTCTCAATATTACTCAAATTCATTTATACGATCACTCATTTTAAACTCTTCAAATTTCACACAAATTGATCCAATAATCATTTGAATTGGATAATCATTTGCAAAAATATATGTCCAAAAAAGATTGACACATTTTTTTTGGAAAAATTTCCCCTAATACTATGCTTGTTTCAGATGACTATTTTCACATAGACACATCTCTCTCAATACTGCTTAGATTTTTCATATGACCACTTATTTCAAAGCTCTTCAAATTCTACACAAAACAACTAAGAATATACAATCTATAATATTTATATTTATATTAATATTCAATTGGATGTGATGAAACACTAGTTTAAATTTGGGTTCTCTTCCAAAAGATCTAGGTTCAACCACGATGAGATGTGTGTATGTGAGAATGAGCATGTTAAAAAAATAATAATTCTTTATAAAGATGGATCAATTTTATTTTATTTTTGTTGCTTAAGGAAACCTTTGTTAACCTAAACCAGTTGGATAAAAAGGAAGCCAATAGAACTTGTTACCGTCTAAGAATTGAACCAAAACAACCCATTAGCAAATAACCTGCCCCTTGCATGTTTAAAAAAAAAAATATATATATATATATATAATATATATATATATATATATATATATATATAATTTTGATTGGGGTTAATGCGAGAAACCTTCAATACTGATACTAAGGGTTGGGCATCCCCATTCCAACCATGACCTCTAGTAAGGGTGAGAGCTGAGCTTATTAATAGGGACCAAACACACGAACCCCCTTATACACTCATCCACACTGCGTTTGAACCTTAAACCTTTTGAAAAAGAACGAAAGCCTAAATCATTAACTAAATAATATGAAAATAATTTTTTTTTAATTACAACGAACTTCAAATTCAACTTACTTGAAATCGCTCCCCCACTACACCGCCCACAAAATCTCCACGAACCGATCGACATTTGGGCATCAACATTTACTAAAGCAGGGGCCTACTTTTAAGTGCCAATTGGCCGACATATATACATAAACATCTAGTAAAGCATCACTTTAATAACCCAAACGAGCCCAAAAGTAGTGGACATCAAAGTTCCGTGAACAAGAGAAAAATAGAAACCTTTTGTACGTCCCAAAGCTACATTACCCAATAATCTTCCCTAAAACTCTTTCAGATCCGCAACGTAAAGCACGTACAGGTGCGCTTTTACGCTCTCTATACCAGTGTGGAAACTAAGCGCAAGACTCAGCGGCAGCCTTTGGAAACGCCAAATCCACGCCAAATTTCGGTAAAACTTCGCAAAGCGTAAGAATTCTGGCCCCGGCTTTGAATCTCTGATTTCCGCTTTTTCTTCTGATTTTTTTTCCGCTTGATTTGACGAAGATTTGATAAGAAACGAAATAAATTTGTTCGGAAACCCCAGAGTGAGAATGGCCGAACCAGATTCGTGGGAAGACATGGACGCCCAGCCTTCGAATCCGCCGGCTTCCGCCCCAGCGAATTCGCGCTTGAACGCGAACGCCCCTTCTTTCTCATTTAATATTAACGCGCCGGCGTTCGCCCCGGTTTCGAATCCCTACTATCCTGCCCCTAACAGACCTCCGCCACAGTCCTTGTATGCGATGAATCGCCCCCCATTTGTGGGTCCAGCGAACCCTGGGGTTCCCATGCCGTACGCCCGGACGCCGTCGCCGGTTCCTCCTTATGTTGCCCCGAGCCCTGCTGTCCCCTGCTCCTCTCCTGCTCCTCCTCCTCAGACGGCGGCAAGGAATATTGCTCCTGAGGAGCCCAAGGTTGAAACCCTAGAAAAATCATTGGATGATGCCCTAGGGTTTGATGCAAACCCTAGCGGTGAAGCGAGCACAGAATCGAAGAGTGAGGATGTGAAGATGGAGGTGGAGGACAGATCTGTATGCGCCGATGTGAAAGTCATGGCGGCTGCCGACGGCCAGAGCAACGGTGCGTATTAGGGTTTTGGGGATTGGGGTTTGGAGATTTGTTTGAACTTTGATTTATTTTTGTTTTTAAGTTGGAGATTTACAACCTTAATTTCTCTTTATGAATCGTCGTTTTGTTTTGTTTATTATTCTGGTATTGATTTCTTTGCTGCATGAAATTGGAATTTGATTGATATTGGCCTTATATTGGGAGCAATCCAGCGAGTCAAGGAAATTATATTATACCAGCAATTCTGAGAGATGTTGACATATCTGAAACATTTTTAAGCATGTTTCAATCCATTGCTAGGAGATTCAGAAAGCTTTTTTTAGTTTGTTGAAGTGTAGTTTTGAAAGTTTATATTTTTTCTCCCTTGTTGGGCGTGTGATATTTTTAATTTATGCCTTGGCAGTCTTGGTTTGTTGTTTTTATGTTGGACAGCAAACTTGTTTAGAATTTTTTTGTGCTTTGCACAATACATTCACTGTCTAAACATGGGGTTAATGAGGGTGAGAATCAAACGCTTAACGTTGTACTTGGTAGTATAGAATGAAACAATGAAACTCTTAATATCGTATTTAGTAGAGTAAAATGAGTTTCATCGGACCTATCAAATATTTGCTTTGAGTTCAGTCTGAGGAATATGTCATTCCAATTTTAGAAGATTCAGGAAGTTTGAGATGATTTGTTTTAGTTTATTTATTCCCTTCTAGAATGATCTCCTTGCGATGTACTTCATTTGGAACATATGGGTGGAGCCAATTAGGATGTGTAGAGTAAAATGAAAGCGCTTATTATGTAAATTTTCATCACAACCTATAGTACAGTAAAGATTAGAGGCCTATATGTGAAGGCTGCTTCTTTGTGTTGTGTTTATTTGATTGCAATTTGAGGCCAAAATTTTAGTCTTAGGTAGCCTTGCTATGCAACAAAGAGGATATGATAGATGGGTAATATTGGTGTACAGTAAATTAATAGAAGTGTTGATGTGTTCTATTGTGTTGTAATTCATTTCTTCTTGACAAATGGTGTTTATGTTCATCTTCATTTTGTGAAAACACATTGATCATAAGAAGTGGGTCCTGTTTGTTTTAGGAGGTTAAAATAATAGAAACAATATTTCCTTGACAGTTCTGTTAGGCATAAAGTTTGCCAAGACATATCAACACAACAATGGTCTTGAAGATTATATTGCCCTGCTGTTTTAAAGTATGCAAACAAATTGATAATTTGATTTTTTTTTTTTTTGGTTTTAAAGTAGAACGTTCTTATTGTCGTAGAATTTGTTGTATATTCATGTTGATTTCTTTTTTTGGATTAAATCTTTGCTTACCATTGTCTTTGTCATGAGTGAAATACTTTGACTATCCAAACATGGGGTCAGGTGGGTCTGAGAGAATTAAATGAAGAGATCATATATTATTTTTTCAGTGATTCTATTAAGCACAAGTTTTGTCAAGGCCTTGTAGATTTGTAGTTTGTTGGACATCACTTAAAATACTTACATTCATACCTAGTTTCCTAAAGTTAACAAAAACCATGCAGTCAAATACAGGAAGCCTGAAGCCCATGCAATGACACTCAATGAGCATCCCATCTTCTGTTGTATGTTTCCTTTCATTTTAGTCCAAGTCATCTACATCACATCCAAAATGTTGTTTTGTTAGAAGAAAGCATGAATTTGCAATGGAACTCTCTCTACTTCCTTTTGTAAATGCAGATTATAATGTTCATTGTGTGTCATATGCATAATGACATGAATGACTTTGTTTTTACTAGGTTAATATGCATTAAGACTTTTTCTGTACTTCATTTGCAAGTGCATATATATTATTGTTCATCTTGCTTTTGATATACATATTGACATGAACAACTTTGTTTTTACTAGTCTAATGAAGGTTGAGTATGGCAGCTCAGAGACAAGATGGGAATTGTGATTAAAATTCTTAATGTTGATTCAGATGCAGCTGTTAGTATAATATAACTGTATGTGTCTTTTCCTAATTATTTTTTATTAATGCAGGATACGAGGATCAGGTAGCATCTGAGTTGCAATCCTTGACAGTAAAAGAACCAAAAGAAGAACCTAAACAAGGTACTTTACAATACTCTTCTTAGAAGGAACTATATACATTATCTTTTTATTTCATAGGTTATGTTGTAGCAAAGCTAATTGGTTTGAAAGCTTTTCACATCTCACAGTTTTTGATTATGTTTGAAATCATCCATTAAATCCTATATTTACAGAAATGGCTTCCAACAAAGTAGATATGGATCTAGAACAAGTTGAAGATATTGAAGAACAAGAAGAAGAGATGGAAAAGAAGAAACACTTGAATGTGGTTTTCATTGGTCACGTTGGTGCGTATCGCCTTTTTAAATAAATCATTTTACATATTCTATATATTCTATAACATGCTTGGAAAAGATGTCATTTCTCTCAGTGATTGTATTTGCATTACCAAGTTCGAAGACAGGTGACATGGTTTTAGAAAAAATATTTAAACAAGTGTTATGTGGTTAATGTTTGTATGTGTTGTGTTATTTGAATTGTTAGTTAAATCGTAAAATTTATAAAAGATTTTTCTTTGGCATCTCTAAATAAATTTCTAAAGAAAGTGTGTCTTGTACCTATTAATGCATACCTATTGACTTTTTTCTTATGCACTTTTTTATCTATGTCCTGTTGATTAAACATGCTAATGAACTTGTTAGTGCAGTGCACTAGTAGCTCTAGTAAATATGTTGTAGCCAATCTATCGAAGTCCAGATCAAGAAATTTTGTGTTTACTATTTTATGTTCAATTTTGTAAAAAGCTTTTTGTAGAAGAGTTTTTGTTAGAATACATAAGAGACAAGGAGGCATATGCAGTTCTGTTCTCTATGTTACATGAGGACATGTCCCCTGGGATTAATACCCTTGTTACTTGTCCCCTGTCTTCTCTGTTTTAGGAATGTCCCTTTCGTTGGCCTTTCAAACAATGATTTCCTTAACATGGACTTTGAATTGTACTTTGGATGTTTATTTAGTTACTGTGAATGGGCATGAACCTCATTGGTTGTAATAATCCACCCCAAATCTGGATAGTATTTTTTTTTTGTGTTTCGATTTGTCTTGCAAAACTATGACTTAATTTGCTACATGCATTAATACCTAGGTGAGTAGAAACCATAACTATAACATGCAATGATACCCAGATGATTTAAGCACTGAATAATCAATTTTATGCAATACCCATAAACATGCAATAGGTTTAATAGCATAAACACTGAATATTTAGCTTTCTTGAGGTAACCTTCAATCAAGAATCTTATAATTTCAAATCTGCAAGTTTACAGCAATTATTTAGAATACTCAGATGGGTAAATGTCTTCAAAATATCAAATTAAACATACCCATTTGTTGCTGTTCCAACTCTGTCAATACCCACATGCAAAATGGTGTTTTTTCAGCCCCCAAACTTTCACATTAACTATTAAAACTGTACGGACAGGTACCGGCAAAGTACAACAACAAAATGATACTCAAATCTGCCTGAAAACCCTTGAAACCAACTTCAAATTCCACGCTAGGTCTGTAGGAGAATGGCACCCAAATTAAAGCTCACAAACCCTAGCTCAAATCCCAATGAAATGCTCTGAAAATAGGCTGAAAAGCAGAATGGCACCCAAATTAAAGCTCACAAACCCTAGCTCAAATCCCAATGAAATGCTCTGAAAATAGGCTGAAAAGGTATGACCTTTGCTGAAATGATGCCAATAAAATGTATTTGCAATTAATCTGATGTTTGCTCCTCTAAAATCCTCAAGAATCACCTGCAATCGAAGCACAATACATTCCCTGTCACGGAAATGCTCTAAATCACTCTAAGGATGTCTTCCAATCCTGAAAGTGATGTCCTTGCTGGAGGATTTCGTCTCCGAACAAGCTGAAAACCCTTGCCAGAAAACTCTGCAAGTCTCCACAATGTTTGCTCCAGTAAATAACAAGCCAAGAATGCCCAAAATGAAGCCTTGGATGTGCTTTTATAACTTCTCCAATGGGTCGACCTCCTTGGTGGGTAAAATATGAATTAATAATGTTTTTTTTTTAAATTTCACTTTATTCACATAATAAAACATTATAAGATTCGTATGAGTGGTATCCCGTTTTTTTTGCTAGGAAAATAAGTCACTTTATAACATTATAATATAACTTAAGCGACTTTTTTAATAACGTCATAACTCCATTTTATAAAAATATTAAAGTAAACTATATTAAATTAAATATTTAATTTAATTTAATATAATTAAACTTCGTCCATTAAAAACTCTAACCTCTGCCACTCCAATCCACAAACTAGAAGTAGATTCGGACACCCATTTCACCAAAGAGTCTCACTTTACTGTCCAATATGTCTGAAACCCTAATCCACTGACTTACTAAAAATAGTAAGTCCATACTCCAAGGCTCGGATTGACCCAAAAAGCTGGCAACTAAAAGCATTGTAGGGCTCCCCAACACCTGACATAGCCTACGGGAACCCAAGAGTAGGCTAGCTCCATGTGATCCACTGACTGGCTAGGAAAGGGACATTACATTGGTTTTGTTGAAAACATCAGTCATGCGTAATTTGTAGTGAAAGTGAACTAGGCACCCCTTCCTCCTTCATTTTAGGTACGTCTCCTTCATTGGCCATTCAAACGATGCTTTTCCTAACCATTGACTTCTTATTGTAGTTCTTGATATTTATCTAGTTAAGGCAAATGGACATGAACCTCATTGTATCTGCTGAAGCATTCATAGTTATGCATAATATGTAGTAAAAATGAACCATGTGCTTATAAAATTTGTGTGTTAAACAACAGTCCTCTTTGCTTCCCTTCTTTTCCTAGGTTTGACAGGATTTCAGTTTCCCTATTTTATGTGGCACTGCATATTTATTCTTTTTGGGGCTTTGTTGTGAATGCTTTATTGGGCTGCAAAGAGGCATATGCTATCATGATAGTGGGCCAGTTGTGAACCTAAGTTGCATGAAACTTGGAAACAAATTTATTTTCCAAAATGGAAGTGTCTTAGGAAACATGAGTCCTCAAAGCCTTCGGAAATGTGGGAACGTCAAAGGAAATACCTAATTTAAAAAATAAACAAATAAATATTTTAAAAAATAAGGAAATCACAAATGGATGAAAAACACATTAATTTATTAAATCTCATATATGGTACTATACATATGCAAAACTAATTGACATGGAATACCATATAAACTTTTTTCCTAATGTTCATAGTCATCATCTGTGCCAGAACTAATAGAAGAGCCAACTTTGGTGGCTTTCACAGCAGGTTTATGAGAAGCACTTTATTTTCCTTCCATGGAAAATAACCAAGGATTTTTAGGATTCAGACCGAAATATTCTGTTTGCTCCCATGTATTTTGTGAATATAAGACAGAAATTGGAATGCAAAAAACTAGATCCTCTCCCTCTCTTCCTCAGCCCAACTTGTTCTGCTTCACCAAATGAGTGAATCCATGGGTGCTTCAGTTCCTTTTTGTTGCCAAAGAGCAAGGCACTTCTTCTAGATTCTCTGACTTGAATAATTTATTCCGGGTATAACTTGTATGTATTGGATGTTACAAAGCTTTATGTTTGGTGTCATCACTGATTTTTTGGATAATCAGAACCTATTTTTTTTGAAGGTTTTTGGACTTTTCATGAACAAGCAGATTTCTAATATTTTGGTTGGCTGTTTTGCTTGACAGATGCTGGTAAATCAACAACTGGTGGACAGATATTGTTCCTAAGTAATATGGTGGATGAACGTACAATTCAAAAATATGAGAGGGAAGCAAAGGATAAGCATCGTGAAAGTTGGTGAGTTACATCTTTTTTTTTATTTTTAAAATGAACTTTGGCATGTCTTTGATGAAACACTAAATATTTTTAATTTTGTAGCCTTACTCTGTTCTTGTAGTTATATTTGGGAATTCAAACCCATGTTTTCTTCTTGAAATTTCCCACCTTTGTTGATGTCACATGTGTATAATGCATATTCTTTTGAATTTCACCTTGCTTGTGCAGCTTTGTCGTGGTTTCTATCGTTAATTTAATAAACTATGTAAAGAAATCAAGCATTGCAGAACTTTCTCAGTAGTATTGCACTGTCAAAATATTAGTATTTTGTCTTAAGTTGTTCATTTTCCAAATAAAGTTCTGTGATTTTGCAGTAATGGTCCAATATTTGCAAAAAACTAGTGAGTCCCCTTACTGGCACGTTTCAAGTCTTTCTGCAGAATGCAGTCTTTTCATGGTTTCATTAGTAGAACTCTTAAAAAGGAGTTTTACTGCTTGAAACAAGAAAAACCATTTTTTTTTAATTGAAGGGAATGAATTCAGCCTGCCAGTCTTGCATAAAAAAGCATAAATGGAAATTATTCTTCGACAACAGTTCCTGGTTAAGCAAAGTGGGATTCATTTTGAAATTTTACTAGCAACAATTACATCATGCAGTAAAGAATGAAAAATATGAAGTCGTTTTATTTGATGTGTTATGTTTGAAGATAATTCTCTTTCGTGCACATACTTTCTCTGCATAAAATGCTGGGTATTATATTTATTATTCTATATAGTTGCATTTTGAGGTATATGAACAAGGAGGTTTTGTATTATAGATTCTTTTGTAAGCACAATTGGTAAGCACCATTGAGCTTGTTGTTTGTGGCCATTTCAGGTATATGGCATATATCATGGATACGAATGAAGAAGAACGTTCAAAGGTATACAATATCTTTGGGCATCAGGATAAAGAAAATTTTACTGATTTTGTTGTCGTTATCATGACAAAGAGTTCATTTTAATTTTTGGTTAATTATTTGGGTCTACAGGGGAAGACAGTTGAGGTTGGTAGAGCACATTTTGAAACTGAAAAGTCAAGGTTCACAGTTTTGGATGCTCCGGTAAGAAATCCATCTCCTCTCAAATTTTTAACATGATGTTACATGCCAGTGGGTGCTCTGATCATATGGTTTGTTGTAATACCAGTATTTGTTTTGTTGAAATATGATGTAAACATGGCCATGATATGATGCGGGTGGGGCCCATTTGAATTGTCTAAAAAAAAAAGGAAACACATCACATCCCAGTGCATTATTTTTAAAATTTTTAATTGCAATTAAGCTGACTTATGTTTTGATTAAATGTTAGATGACAATTACTTCGCATTGTGCAGGGTCATAAAAACTATGTTCCAAACATGATCAGTGGTGCATCTCAAGCTGATGTGGGAGTTCTGGTATGATTTGTTTGCACTGTTTCAATTGTTGAACATACAGAATGATTTAGCTGCCATTCACTGAATCATACAAAACTGTTTCATATGAAGACTGATTAACTATTTGTGTTGGTGGGCTTGCTAGGTTATTTCTGCTCGAAAGGGCGAGTTTGAGACTGGATTTGAGAAAGGAGGACAGACAAGAGAGCATGCAATGTTAGCAAAAACTTTAGGAGTTTCTAAACTGTTGGTGGTGGTTAATAAGATGGATGATCCTTCTGTCCAGTGGTCTAAGGAGAGGTAAGTGGATATTTACATTTGAAAGTTGCTTTTAGACAATTAGTCACATTTCTTTTGACCTCTTTAACATAAGGAGACAAATATTGTTATGTTACTCTTGTCTTAGGTTTGATGAGATTGAGAAGAAGATAACTCCATTCTTGAAGAGTTGTGGTTACAATGTAAAGAAAGGTATCTTGAGTAGTGTTGTTACTAGTTATATCATTCCATTTCTTTTATTTGTGTTGGACCCAAAAAAATAGGAGTTTTTTTTTTGGTTTACAATGTTTATCAAACACATACCTAATATTGGATGTTCGAATTGATGAGAAAATTTGGGAATTAATGCAAGGATTGTAATTTAAATCTCCTTACTTAATAGGATGTCAAATGTTTGTTATTGCTTAGATCGGATAATATTAATTTGATGTTTTAAAAGCTAAAATACTTCTCATGTTTCAGATGTGCAGTTTCTTCCCATATCTGGCCTTATGGGTACTAACATGAAAGATAGGGTTCCTAAGAGTATGTGTTCATGGTGGGATGGACCTTGCCTTTTTGAAGCTTTGGATGCTGTTGAACTACCTCCTAGAGATCCAAAAGGTCCTTTCAGGTATGATAACAATTCAGAAAGTTATCTGTGATGTCCAGAACACTTGAGCTATTTACTATCTTGAATGAGAATTATTCTGGAGGTCTTGTTTATTGTGATACTGTCTTTAGGTCTTGTTTATTGTGATACTGTCTTTCTTTTATCTATTTGTTTGGGTATACTCTTTGATTTGTGCTTGAGCTATCTCTTTTTGCTTTCAGTTATTTTTAATGATCTTCTGCAGTGGTAAACCAGTAAGGTACAGTAGGACATTGGAAAGGATGATATTGAGAACTCTGAATTGCAAGGTTACAGAAGTATCAGGGATGGTGGGGGACGGCAAGCTGATTTTAGGAAACGTCTGGGGGACGGCTAGGGGACGACAAGTATAATAGTATCTGATGGGCTGCCCTCATCATATTTAGAATAATTTACACAACAAAAATAGTCTATTTAGGAAGAAAATAATAGCAGAATGAAGCTTGATTTTGACTATAGGCAATTGCATAAGACAATGGTAAAGTAGCAATACACATTGGCTCAACAATAAGGACTTAGGTCTTCTGAAAGGTTCAGAGAAAGGGGTAAGAAATTCATGAATAATCCGCTACAAACATGAGGACATCCAACATATCGAAACTGGTGACTCTTGGATTGAATGAATTGAATGAAGTGGAACATCCCAATAAACATTATAGAGCTTTGAAACCCCAGTATTTTTTGATGGGGCAAAAAAATGCAATCCATATAGACAGGACTCTGGCAGGGGCTTGTTAAAGACATATAGCCTACACAAAGGGGGCATGGAAGAGACATTTACAATAAAAACTGGCACATAAAACCTTCAAGTAGGACAATTAAACAGAACTGGAAGATAGTGTTATAAAGCTTAACACTCGCAGAAACCCATTTCCAATTAAATAGATAAGGTTTGATGGATCCTACAGACCAATTTGGTGACTCTAAATGAGATAAAAAAATGGCAATGCTGTATGCCATCATGTTGATGTATGGCAAACTCAAGAGACTGAGCCAGAGTCTTTCGTAAGGTACTTTCGAGCTATACTTGAGCGGATTTCACATTAGTTACGGTGTCTCCCCCCTTCAAGGAATTTTTAAGAGTATCATAACTAGAATAATGGGATGACTGAGTTTTTTTTTTTTTTAAATCTTAAGTGACGCCCAGTCGTGGGTGATGGATCCTACAGACCAATTTGGTGACTCTAAATGAGATAAAAAAATGGCAATTCAGCATGCCATCATGTTGATGTATGGCAAACTCAAGAGACTGAGCCAGAGTCTTTCGTAAGGTACTTTTGAGCTATACTTGAGAGGATTTCACGTTAGTTATGGTGTCTCCCCCGTTCAAGGAATTTTTAAGAGTATCATAACTAGAATAATGGGATGACTGAGTTTTTTTTTTTTAAATCTTAAGTGACGCCCAGTCGTGGGTGATGGCTGGCCATTCCCCATGATGTCCCCTCACAGCAGGGGTACCGAGGATGGTCCCCTGCTGCCTGGCGGCATCCTGGGGATGCCCCATCACCCACGGCTGGGCATCACAGCAGGGGTACCGGGGATGGTCCCCTGCTGCCTGGCGGCATCCTGGGGATGCCCCATCACCCACGGCTGTGCATCACAGCAGGGGTACATCCTGGGGAGGCCCCACATGTCCCTCCCACCGTCCCCTACGGCTGGGCATCACAGCAGGGGTACTGGGGACGGTCCCCCTGCTGCCTGGCGGCATCCCGGGGACGCCCTGCCTGTCCCTCCCAAAAGGTGGATGGTGGGGAAAGGTCCCCTTTGCCGTCCACCCATTCTGGGGACGGCAGGGCCGTGGGGATGCATCCGCAGGGGTGGGGAATGCGTCCGTGTATCCTCGGTGAATTGTTTTTGCACTTTCTTGATTTTTCTTTTATGATCTACCATTCATGTGTTCTCAATATTCTACATTATGTAGGTTGTAGTAACGGGTGAATTAATTTGATTGAACTCCAATATGCAGGATGCCAATAATGGATAAGTTCAAGGACATGGGTACTGTGGTGATGGGTAAAGTAGAATCAGGAACAATAAGACTTGGAGACAGTTTATTTGTGATGCCAAATAGGGTATGTTCCATTTTTATACTGCAGATAAAGTGCTGCTGGTTCTGTTGCTTAAGGTTTGCCACTAAAATGGTTTTTCTTTCTTGCACAGGCACTAGTGAAAGTTGTGGCTCTGTACCAAGGTAATGATGAACCGAGGCGTGCAAGGCCTGGGGAAAATATTCGGGTGAAATTGGCTGGTGTTGAAGAGGAGGATGTCTCAGCAGGCTTTGTCTTGTCTTCAGTTTGTGAGTAATTGTTTTTGTTATATTTCCATTTCCTTTTTCATAAATAATTTTATAAGCTATTTTCGTTTTGAGTTTCCTTGAATGTTGTGCATATTTTATAAACTGGTTTGTATATTCTTTGAATGATAATATATTTCTTTTCTTTCAGTTTCCTGAATGGGTGGTTTAAATATGCATGCGATATTTTATGTTTTATGGTTCTAACATTCTATGTAATGTCGCTTATGCTTGTATATAGTAGAAAGGCTTACATATGACCATGGATTTGTTTGCTTCTGCAGAAGGCTAATTAGTATCCATATATCGTGTTCAGATTTAGAATAGGAATTGTTATTGATTTATTAAGGTTATCGTCAGAGTGATAAAGTTGATGATGAATGGTGAATTAATCTAATATCTTCCAAATCACCTTACAACAACATCCATTATTCATAACATATCCATCACCTAACACAAGCACACCTTAATGTGTTTCTATATGACTAAGTGAAAATACATGTAGCACCGTGGGATGATGGTATGTCTTGCACATACATGCAATGGCTTAGAACATTGTTAATAAATTCTTAATTCTTAAGGTTATCATCAGGATGGTAATGTTGTGGATGCATGGCGAATCAGTGTAATACTGCACAATCACGTTTGATTTACTGCCTTTATGCATAGCAATTATTCAAAACTCTTTTATGAGCTGACACAAATATTCTTTGATGGGTTTCTATATCAAGGAAGACGATCTGACTTTCAATATATCAGTTTATGGAAATTCCTACAGCCTAAGGAAAAAGCATAGCTTTTGTATACAGTTATCCTTTTTTAACGAGACACGTTATTTACGTGTAAATTCTTTTGTTGGGAATGTTTAGTGAATGTTAAACGTATTTTTTAATGACCTAGAGTAATTTCCTTTTTATGCAAGAAGCATATGCGGTTGACAATGTTGTGGCCTGTGGATAGCTTAGACTACCTTTGCACATTAGGTCACAGGATCGAAGTCAAACTTGTTTTTTTTTTTAAATTGGCTATACAGGATTGAAACAATATTCAACCATATTACATCATCCCCACATAATAATAGTCGGCAGCTTTGCTATTTATGAATGTGTTGCTTGGCAAGATTTGAACTTGGTCTCCTCCTTGAAAACTGATGAATTTAACCAGTTGAGCTAATGCCATTTGATTGATTTTGTTGATCGTTGGTGTTAAGGCCATAACTGAATCTTGAAGAGTTTGATGTCCTTAAAAAGTTGGCTGTATTCAGTCAATATAATAAAACAAGAAGATTTGCAATAAATATGAGTTAGTTCAAAACATAACAGTATGCAACTGTTTGCATGGTAAAACACATTTAACCCTCATCTTCTAACTTATTTAAGAGTGCACAAGTTTCTGAGACAGTTCTTTACTGGTGTGCGCTGTGCAAGACTGATATAGATTCACTGCATGTGGTCATGTCTCTCTTGTCAACAAATAATTCAGTTGCACAAAATACTTTTACTTAATTTATGGACTGGTTTTAGCTGTGTTTTCAATGCCTTGATTTTTCAACTTTGGCTCTTACTTGCTTATGATTAGATGTGATTGTTATAATAATGCTATTGGTTTGAGTTGATGTTTCATGATTCACATATGATGAAGGTAAAGAGCAAATGTGGGAGTGCATATAGTTGTTTTTATTAAGGTCTTATTAAAATACAACATTTATTAAATGTATATGATTCTTTCATCTATTAAAGCTTTTGGTTGCATGTTGCAGCAAGACCAATACCTAGTGTATTGGAGTTTGACGCTCAATTACAGATACTGGAACTATTGGACCATAAGGTATGTGGAACTTCACATTATGTAGACCTTTAATTCTATGTTTTAGGAAATTTCACCAATGGTGAACACAATGAAAGCACTTTTGCTGTCTCTTTTCTCATGATTGAATTAAGTCTATCAATTGTCAGTCTGACAATTTGACATGACTTTTCCAGGCGATATTTACTGCTGGTTATAAAGCTGTATTGCATATTCACTCTGTTGTTGAGGAATGTGAGATAATTGAATTGTTACATCAAATTGATCAAAAGACCAAAAAGCCAATAAAAAAGAAAACCCTTTTTGTTAAAAGCGGTGCGGTTGTTGTAGGCCGAATTCAGGTACCATTTTGAATACTTTTGTGAAGATTTGCATGTACTTTTTATTATGATTCATTCCAAATGCTCCATATTCAAACATTTTGTTACAAGTCTTCAGGTAAACGCTCCTATTTGTGTCGAAAAGTTTTCTGATTTTCCTCAACTTGGAAGGTTCACACTCCGTGATGAAGGTAAAATCCCAAATGCAAGAACTAAGCTGATATTCATATGGCAACATCTGTAGAGTAATATTCAAAAAAGATTGCCCAAAGCATCTATCAACCAAATTGTTAATTGCAGGAAAAACAGTTGCAATTGGAAAAGTTGTAAAGCTGCCCACTGTTGCAGGCCAAGAATAACAAACTATCATCTGATGAATTACCTCCCTGGGTAAATGATTCCATTTCACAGGTAATAATTTTGCCACTTAGTTTTTGTTGAGTTTACAATTAGTTTTTGTTGAACTATTTGATAAGCCTGTATTCTGTGGCAGGCTATCATTATAATAGCAATTTAATATTCTTCCTTAGACACAACCATAAGGAGAATTTAAGGTAAATCCTTAACACTGTTATGAAGGTGCCAGGCTTATTGGATCAAGCCTTTATTTATACTTTCATTAAAAGCGCTTGTATAAACATATTCTATTGATCCACAGTGTAAACATAATTTTAAATATTGGTGAAAAACATGCCATTGGAACACAGTAATGAAGGGAATTTTAGGAAGATCGTTATAATTTTATAAGTTTAGTAAGATGTATGTTGCTTCTATTGGGCCCACTCCCATCAAAATATTAGAAGTTACCTGTAAAATTGAATTTTGCCAAGATGGAGATAAACACCACAATTTGCCAAATTACCTGACACCCCTCTTTCCTTCTCCATAGGTATGCTAACATTTCCAAAATGCTCCCTCCATCAATATCAAGAATTGATGGATATAAAAACTAATGCTAGTGTTGATTCAGTCCCATTCATTCTTCTTGATAGTACTAATAATAATCTGTGAAACCTCCTCAATTGAAATACATCATCCTTTTTCAAAGGAATTGTAAGAAATGATCTAGCCTATGCATAGTTGTTCATTGAAGTTCCATAGTTAATTGTAAGGAGAATTTTGCCTTCATTATTCTGAAAACAATACCTCCACTAGCAGAATTAGAATTAGGTTTGGCAAACAGAAAACTGCTAGACATTTCCATTTTACCATTGATCGGTTAGATCCCTTGTGTTAACTCCATTATCGCAGATCAACAGTGCATGCATATTCGAATCCCATAACTGGGAGGCTAGCACCTCTTTTTCCATGCCTGGGACCTCCCATTATGAGCACCATGCTTTTAAACATTATTCAATAGAGGCAACAATATGAATCCAAACTTGGATATTATTGTGAGATTCATTATATATATATATATATATATATATATATATATATATATATATATAAATAAAATTTCAAGCCACAGATTTTAACAAATAATGTGGACTTAATGCTTTAGTTTAGAAACAAATAATCCAACATTTAATGTTTTAGGTTTGAAGAACATGATCCTTTGTGCTCACTGTATTGTTCAAGATTACCACTGCATGTATATGCATATCCTATAACCATGCGCATAGAACATTGGGCAAGAGAGACAACATTATGAATCCAAATTTTTATGTGATTGTGAGATTTGTTTTTAAAAACTTATAATATTTATTTCAGGCTGCGAAATCCAATAAATAATAGCAAGACCAATCCTCGGAGAATGCTTAAGGATTTAATTTAGAAACAAATAATCAAATCATTTCATCAAGTCTTCCAATGGCGATGGAGCGACCAATAGATTCTTTTTTTGGGGAAGAGTGGCCTCAAATGTTCAAAGGGATAAAATGAAGAAGTAAATGATGTAATGTTTCTAGCTCCTCATAGAATATTCTGGACTCCTTATATAAACATTCTCTTCCAATCCAAAGTTGAGAAACATAAACTCAAATGTGGAACTTGACTTGTACAGATTGTGGATATTGGTTGAACAGTATGGTTTGATTCTTTTATTTTTCTCATTGAGTTATGGACTAGCAAGACTTAATATTTATTATGGTGGTTTGATGTGTGCAGGAATCATGCAGCCTCGAGGGATGGTCTACTTGGTACCTCTGCACAAATTGTTCGTGTCAACTTGTAAATCACTGTAATCTTTGGGCAGAAGGCCAATATAATGAGTAATCAGTAATTCTACATGGTTTGAAATGATGTCTTCATCTCCAGAATGAAGCAGCAGAGCATAACGAAGGGATGGATAGAGATTGCATTGTGTATGGATTAATGTTTAGAGATGTAGAATGCTTGCTTATTTATCATTCATGTGATTTTTGCAAGCATCATCTATTGAATGCGGGATGGGGTATTTTAAGAGGGAAATGCATTTTTCATGGAGATGAGGAGCACAAAGACCATTGGTATCATGCCATTGATATGTGGTTTATAGCATATTTTATGTTTTGTGATTTTCTTGCTCTATAGCTGCAGCAGTAAATTCTTATTTGAAGTTCTTATTTATACTCTGCTTTGAGTGATATATTCAAGTAAAATTACCTCATAAATCAGAGTGCTGTAAAATGTTTCTGCTATACTCTTCATATTGTTTACTGATCAGCCACATGATCTGGCAGTTATTCATCAGCTTATATTATTGACTCTAAATTCTTTGAGCAAATGTTATCGTGTGATGAAGTTTTGCACTTGCAATTCTGGTTGCATTTTTGTTATAAACATTTATTAACCAAACTGAAATTGCTTTCGGTGCTTTGTATATTTGAATAAGCCTGGAATGTGTCTCATATCTGAGAAAATAGTAGATGATGCACAAGTCCTGGATATGAATGACAAATCGTGTACAGTTGTTTTTTGTAAGGTTGTGTGTTTTTGGGTTCCCTTTGAATACTTCAGAGGAGTTCAATTTATCATATCTTGCTCCCTTTCAATTGTTAACCAGCCAGTCAAGTTGTATGTCATTACTTCCTGGAGTGGTGAATCAAAATCATTTTATATTGGTATAAATGAATAGTGGGTCATTGCAATCAGGCATTTTAATTGCCCACCTGTTTCACATGGGCCAAACACAGGGTTTAATAGTAAGTAGGTGGCTTTGATCTACCATGAGGCCGTTATTGTCTGCTAGTTAAGATACTACGGTGTTTCCCTATTTTTTCCCCATGATACTGCAAAGTTGGCTTAGATCTAAGCCAAAACGTCCTCGGACAGAGTAAGTGATGATAACTAAACATATTCACCTGGCACAGAAATGCGGGTAATATAACTACGTATATTCATTGTGTTCATTTATTCTCACACTTACTAGATGTTTTTCTAGAGGGAATGGGAGAATGACTATACATATTTAATGAAGATCTGTAATTCTATATATAGGTCTGTTACAGGGACATTTAGGAGCTGACATGGTCTGAATTTTGGTGTCTTCTAAGACTCAGCATGTAATGGCTTTGCCTACATATAAGATGACTATTGATGTTAGGGGATCTCTCTCCTCCTAGGGTCACTGCCAATTTTTTGTCCTACAAACATTATATGTTTTGGTTTTTCCCTTTGACACTGCATTGTGCATATTCTATTGTGCATAATTTCTTTTTATGTGGTACAATATGGTTAATTGTCTAGAGTATTGTAAGTCTTGAAGCCTTTGGTCTTAAAATCTTCATTTGGAGTGGTAGAGAGCTGGATTATATGTTTGCAGCTATGGATGTGTCTGAAATTCGAAACATCTGCATGCATGCATTCTAGATCTAAGTATGGTAGTAAGAGGACCATGTTTCCATTTGGCATCTTATGAGCTACTATTTTAAAATTCTTTTTTCTTGGCTATTTAGTTCACAATCACGCAGGTTATGAGCTACCTCTTTTGTTTTCCAATTTGACCCAACCTCAGGATTTCCTCTACTAATCTTTTTTGCAGCTCAGTCTGATTCTATTTTGCAATCTCTCTTTACTTGGGTTATCTTTATTGCTATGCAACCCAACTGCCCAAATCCTGAGGTGCTCTTGGATTCCAAGTAAGTGCTTGTGAGTTCAATATTTTAATAGAAGTCCTCCGATTTTATTGCAAAATAAAATTGATCAATCAACATCAAAGGAAATGCAAATTGAGCTTCCAAATTCTCTGAATGACATTAACGTATGTAAGATTGTCTCTGTTGTTGTTTTTTTCCTTAATGGTTTGGGTGGGGGGAAGATTTAATCCATTTTTATTATCTTGGTAACAGTGGAACGATTGTGAATGATACCATTTACTTACGAAAATTATAGTTGGGGCACATCAATCAGCATAACGTTCGTGTATAAATGTATATGTGCTTGGTTTCATTTTGTTTCAATTGTAGGATATAAAGACATTTGGCTTAGGTTTGCATCCCATGTAAAACATTGTGAATAATATTTTTTCTGTTCTTAGTTCATGACTTGCTTAGTGCTTTCCACCTCTTGCTAAGCATTTATAATTGCATGTATAGATCATTTATAATTTCCTTGTAAGACCTTATTGCATAACGTACATATCCTTCACATTTGTTTTCGTGATGGCTCAAGATTGGTGTGGTATTCGGGTATTTTTATATATTTTTGATTTGGTAATGCCTTCCTTACCCGTGTTGCTCTGTTTCTTCCTTCAGTGCACCTTAACGAGTTTTGATGGGTCCTGTTTCCTCCTCCTACCTAGATTTTCCATCCTTGTCCACAAGGAATACAATGTGGGGCTAACATGTTTTTTCTTCTACATCTTGGACTTTAAAATAATGTTTTGTTTTTGGTGTCCTTTCTCCTTTCGGGGAAAGGTGTTACTTATTCCCTTTATGTTTTTAGAGATAGGAATCTTTTATTTTTTTTGCACGTGTCTTGTTTTGATTTGGTAATGCTTTCCATCGTAATGCCTCCCATAACCGTGTTGCTCTGTTTCTTCCTTTAGTGCACCTTATCGTGTTTTGATGGGTCCTGTTTCCTCTTGTACCTAGATTTTCCATCCTTATCCACAAGGAATATAATGTGGGGCTAACATGGTTTTCTTCTACTATCTTGGACTTAAAAATAATGTTTTGTTGTTGGTGTCCTTTCTCGGGGAAAGGTGTTACTTGTTCCCTTATTAAAAAAAAATGTGTTGTTTTTAGAGATGGAATCTTTAATTTTTTTTTGCACATGGCTTGTATCTAATGGTGGGTGATTAGGTAACATTATTATTTTTTTAATATATAGAAGCAAATACCTTCTCTCTCTCCTAGAGATGCAGGGAATAATTGGCATTCTTATGTTTGGCCATGTTGTTGTGGTGTAAGGATGATAAGTAGTAAGTTCTTTGTTCTTATATAATACATTTACCATGGTATTATAACAATCCATGTTGTCATTGGTTGCATTATTATTATTTTTTAAAATGTGTTGTTTTTAGAGATGGAATCTTTAAGTTTTTTTGCACAAGGCTTGTATCTAATTGTCGGTGATTAGGTAACATTATTATTTTTTTAATATATAGAAGCAAATACCTTCTCTTGCTCCTAGAGATGTAGGGAATAATTGGCATTCTTGTGGTTTGGCCATGTTGTTGTGGTGTAAGGGTGATAAGTAGTAAGTTCTTTGTTTTTATATAATACATTTACCATGGTATTATAACAATCCATGTTGTCATTGGTTGCATTATTATGATCATAATATGAGATTTTGAACTTGGATCATGATAGGATTGTTTTCGATTTATTATTGCTTTACAATGTTTTGGCTTGATTTTAATGATTTTTTTTGGCACATAGTACTTAGTACCAATGTATTCGAAGATATCTCAACTTCCTTTGCCTTTTAATTTTTGGTTACAAGCTGCTTATTTCCTTTGTATTCCTTGACTTTTAAGGACATCTAACACTTGAAATATGACATTTTCATATAAAATTGTTCAAGAAGGTTAAAAAATTAGGGTTGACTATTAAGGTAATTTTCAAATTAAAAATCTAACTTAGCACCCTTGGTTTGAAGTCTGAGACCCCTCAAAAAAATGTGCCCACCCTACTCTACATGATTTGATTAGTTGACTAAGCTTGATGTTCAACCATGCCAGACCAACATACCTATACCTTTGAGATAAGAAATTGAGGAATAATCATAAAATTATCAAATATATTAATCGATTATAACAAGATTTTAAGTTAGGAATTGCCACTAAACACTAAGAAAATGGTGAAAACACCAAGATTTAAGAAGCAGCCTGAATTGGCAGTATAACATATAGCTATCAAAATCAGGTCTATATAAAAATCTTTATAAACTTTAACATGTAAATTAGACATGCACAAACTAACAATAGATAAGAAACAAAAAATACCAAGTCATTCAAGAGGGATAGAGAGGAATCTAACAATGTAGCTTATGGATAAGATCAACCAAATACAAACGAAAGGAAAGCCTGGTATTACATAGGTTTCTATATAAATAAAAGAAACAATAATGAAATGAATTAGCAATGATAAATGATGTTACTATTGCAACTTACGACTAATACAAATTGTTGTGAACCTTAATCACTCAATCTCTACTTAGATTTATCACAAATGTATGTCATTAAATGCACGAAGAATACATACAAGTAGCCTACATCAATGCATTGTTAAATGGGTTGTGTTATTATGTCTACCTTTGCCACTTGGATAACTACTATTTTATATCAAAATGGAAACTAATTATAGCTAAAGTATGCAATGGTGACTAAGATTAAAATGAGACAATAATGGGTGATTTGGAGCATATAGACACAAAACAAATATGAGAATAGAATATGAATTTTGTGCAAGCAAAATCGAATCACAATATAGAGCAGAAGTAGTGGCAAATAATATATAAATAGTCATGGTGACAAAATGTTTGTCTCCAAATGTAGAACTAATACAATCATCACAAAAAAATAAGAAAATCAAATTAGGCACATGCTTTAGAAGAAATACATGATTGAGCGAAATATGACATATTAGAGCATGTAAATGTGACATCATAGAATAGGTTAATGAGTGAATGTAAAAATTAAAAAGGTACCACGATAAAGGAGAAGGGAAAACATGCCAACCTCCCTATTTGTCAATCTAGAGCTTAAATCTAACCCATAGCATAATCATAAGATCTATCCCTATTTTGGTATTTAAAGGATGAGGTATATTGTTTCTCAAAACATGTTAGTCCAAATTTTTGACATATAGAACCAACACATCAAATTCAAGAATGACACATCTTTAGTCAATAATTCCATATAGAATATTGATCCTTAATGAAAGCATAAAGGGAAAGTATTTTTCACATTCATGAAATGTCAAGAACCTCCCAAATGTATAGGTTTGTAATGTCAAATATATTCTAGGCCTAGTAATAGAAGGTCTCCTAACATAAGTGATGGAATCTTGTAAAATCCTTGGCCTATGAATAATAGGACATATATTTAGAAATAAACATCCTTTTAGGAAGTATTCATCCCAAATACGAGAAGATTATTTATGAGTTCCATGGGCTTAATTTTATCAAACTTAGGGGCTTTATACCTCCAAATTACAAACCCTTAAAGGATAAGACTTTGAGTATCCTATCTAACTTTTGTATCACAAAAAGCATTAAGTATATCAAATAATTTAAGAATTAAGAGTCTACTTTGACAACCTTCTATGGGATAAGTCGGTAGAATAATTCAATATGTAGTCTATCCTAGTGGTATTTTGTTTATTCTAAGTCTTGGCTTCTTTCATTGTCTCCTCTATCATAATCAACTTACTATCTTCCTGCTTGTTTGAGTTTTTTATAAAGTATAATACCTTTTTTTTTAGCGAAAAACCCCTTGCGGGGCCGCCTTGGTCTGAGAGACCATGAACAGGGGGTTCTACACCATCAAAGTCACCTGGGGATCGCACCCAGCCCTGCCCGGACCAACATTATCAATTGGATTTTGGGTATCCAATTCAACTTTTTGGTAGGGTGGAGATTTGAACCTAGGACCTCCTTTGGAGGATTGCCCTCTCCTCTCAAATTCATCTACAACATTTTATCTTCATATCAAAAGACATCATATTAATCCTTAATAGTCATTAGGTTAGAAGAATCTAAGTCTAGAGTGTTCAAGAGTACAAATTGCCACCATGTGTCTTTTACCCATTATCTTACCAATCTCCTCTTCTTATCACTCTTTCACATCTATTACTATCATCCAGAGTCACTCATGCTTCTCTCCATTACCCACTTTGGGACAATCTTGTGATAACATCTAAGGTAACATGGCATGCAACCTTGCAAAGAGATGAAGAGTCTTACATTCTAATGAAGATAAAGCAAATTTACCACATTCTTAAGGTATTTCTCAACAAATTCACGAATTATAGTCTACAAAATGTCAAGATTATCATCTATTGAGTTATAAGTGTGTATATATATGGATGATGGGTAGATGCATGTGATATGGTATAATTTGATGATGCATTATAGATGTTTTGTGCTATGTATTTATATTCCTAGTATTTTCTTGTGTTAAGATGAATTAGATTTGAAGTTTAGATTAAATTCATAGACTCAATTCACTTATTTGCTCTACCCCTTTTCCTATCTTCAACTCTTTAAATTTATATGTGAAAGTCTCTATGAGACAAAGCAACATCAACAACACCTTGTGATATGAGGTTAGCACTTCATGAGGCAATAATACATATTTATCATTCCTTGTACTATATAAAGTTTTGCTTCAAGCTAAACTAATATTCTTACAATTCCTTAGCATATCCTTTTCCATGGGATGACACCCTCTTTGGCTTCAATATTGACCTAAGGTAGGTGGCATCATTGAGGTTGTTAAGGATGTACACCTTTGACTACATAAGAGACACTCTCCCATATCTATTTCATTTTGCATTAAGTGTACTAATCTTCGACTTAACCATCCTCATAGTATATTTTTTGAGATTATTTGATTTTAATAGATCTCACGCCCATTAGATATCTTGAACCTCTAAGTTGGCTTATTCGTTATCAATAAACATACTAAGAGCATCTAAGCAATATATTAATTGATTTAATAGATCTCACATCCATTAGATACCTTGAACATCAAAGTTGGTTTATTCCTTATCAATAAACATACTAAGAGTATCTAAGCAAAATATGACTTTCTTACTTTTACTTTTTTAATAAACATCATAGAATTGGACAACTAAAGAATGTGTGATCACAATAAAAATGCATAATACCTTTCTAGGGTGAAAAACACAATAGGTATGTTTTATATTTCTACTTACCACTAAAAGGTAATAAATGACAAATTTTGAGACAAATGATTGATACATTAGAGGAAAAAGTAAAGAAATTTATCACCTAAATATTTATGGAGAGTCCACCAACCTAGTCTAAAGTCTCAAATTATTGAGTGTTAATGTGGGTGACAAGATTGAGAGTGCTTGGATGAATTGTGCTTGAAATGAAGCTAAAATATTACCATTCTCCCTTACTTCTTTCACAACATATGTTAGGATTTTTTCTAATTATACGCAATGGAAATGGGTCCTACTTGTATTACATCATGACCATATAAAACAAGATTTTTATAAATCAGAAAGTGATATTACAACAAATCATATAATCATGACACCCATGTCATTTGAACCCTTGGGGTATTTGTGAGCTAAACATTCTCACTACTAGGACTTCAAATGCATGGGCTACATGTCACAATTATGTTGCCTATCCCATACTTTTATATTTATTGATATCTTACCTGTATGTTTTTAAATTTAATAATACTTTTTAGAAACAAACAGAAGTATACTAGTTGCTACAAGTCTTGTAATGGGCCAATAGGTATATTAGGTAAAAATCATTAAGGGTTCAATATGTAAAAGAGGTATGAATGAGAAGATGGATATGGATTTCCTCTCCATAAAAGAGATATATACCTTATTCAAGAGTTATATTGTAAAGGATCATAATCCTTCATACTTGCCCCTTATAAAATAACCATTTAATAAGAGGATATGACAAGGTAGTGGATAGGTTTACTACATGTCCCGCCTTCTTAAAAAATCTTTGACCTCAAAGCGTCATAAAAATTTGGAAAATAGTCATTGGGTATTTTGTTTTATTGATTTTGTTCCTTATAGGTTTCTTTAAGACATTGTTCAAAAGAGGTCGACTCTTTCCTGAAGTATGAGAAGATATATGATGATATGAACGTTACAAATATTGAGAAATTTATCTCATATAATAAGGATAAATCCATTATAAATCAACCTTGAGGGGCATTGAGTTTGAGTGGAAATCTTGTGAGAATTGACTTTTATCTTGAATCTGTCTTCCAAAATTTGGCATATGTGATCTATTTTGATAAGAACCAAAACCTTTTTGTGTATTAATCTCGAGAGATAGTGTATGTGAATAAGATCATTGTGTACTGATTTAATATAGGTATTTTATATAGCTTGGATATTTTGGCATAAAATGAGGTTGTTTGTATGAATGAAAACCTTCTTATTGTTTTGGATGATGTGGATGCCTATAAATAGAATGTTGAAGTTGACAATGTTTAAGATGAGAAGTATGAGAAGGATTTTGATTTGGATTTTTGAGATGAGAACCATAGGTTTTATATATATATATATATATATATTAATGTTTAAGTATATTACATCATTTAGGTCATGTAAATGTACCACATTTGGTACATATCTAGAATAGAAGTTTACTTCAATGTAAAGTTAGTTAATTACTTCAAGTGTTATAATAAATGCACAAATGTCAATGTGCAAGTTGTAAATGTGCATGTAGTCCACATGTAAATGAGTCATAGATAGAGCAGAGGCCAAACAATCTATATTTATAGAGTAAAGGCCTAATAGGTAGTGTAAGAAAGAGTAGTAAGTAGAGTAAGAGTGTGTGTGTGAAGTAGGAGAGAGTGGTATAGTAACTACAGAGTGTGTAGTAGGATACAATGTAGTTTTGTCATGTACTTTCATGAAGTGTTCATGTCCTCCATTATATAGCATTGTACAATTTTTGTCACTCTCATTAATGGCATATTTATGAGTTATTTGCAGATGTTCATTTCCTTATTGTCCTGCATATTATTGTACCATTAGTTTTATAGTTATCTCAAATTAGTTATCCTACATATAGTGGTTGTACTTCCTGTTAGTCTTGCAATGACACTGAGACGGGAGGTGAATCAGTGTAGCTCTTTTAAAACTTAAATCTTCAACTCTTAAAGTCGAAACAATGAAAACTTGAAACCAAATAAAGCAAGTATAACAAGAGAACATCACACAACACAAGATGTATCGAGGTTCACCGATTTGGCTACATCCTCAAAATGACTGTTTGGACTCCCATCCAAATCCAACCTTTGCAAAGCACCAACTTTACAATAAATTTACCAGCACCCACTAGAAGGAGCACCAACCCCTGATTTATCTACACTAACAGAAAGGAGCACCAACCCCTGATTTATCTGCACCAACAGAAAGGAGCACCAACCCCTCTACCAAGCACCCACTTGATTTTGATATTGATAATAAAATGACATATAAGAATCTTCTCTTCTCACAAAAAAATTGACCGTTCTCTTAGCTCGTTTTGATAATTGCTAAACGCTTTCTGGGTATTGTGCAAAACTCTGTCTATGACCTCCTCTCAAAATTTCAACCAAAAATGATATCGTATGAGAAAGTTATGCCCAAAATACTAAAGTGGCATTTTTCACCTTTTTTCCAAAAACACGAATTTTCACTCTTTATTTTTCTCCACACACTCTTCTCTCCGCACAAAATAAAATCACTCTCTTCAATAAAACACTTCTAACTTAAATGCACACACTTGCATTCTTTTTCACTTTTCACTTTCTCCAAAGATCTTTATTTAATGAAACTACTTAAAATAATATAACTCCCTTTTTTTATATTGAGAAGACATTTCGTCAAACACGTCACATGCAAAGAATTGACACCTTACTCGTTCTCATACTTCGGAGCCACGTGACAACTCAAACCAAAAACAAAATATAATATATTTGATGCCTTGAAGGTGTAACAACACTTAAACTGAAACTCTGGCGACTCTTCAAAGTCGAAACGACCAACTAAAGGATTTTTGCCAAGTGGCACAAATTGACATAAAAGAGACCTGTAACGTTTTTGCAAAAATCATAACTCTCACCTCGTAACTCGGTTTTCTCTGAAATTTGAAACGTAGAATATTTGCAACACTGACTATGTACAAACCAAAACTCACTGCCTAACTCCTTACGGTTCGCTTGTACCAGTTCCACAAAAACTGCTACTGACACACTTTTTCAAAAAAGAGCATTTTTGTGATAGTATTGCAACGCTTGTAAAATTGGCCTCGTTTCTCCGTTTTCGTTGAAATTTGGAACACATGTTCTTGAATATAATGACCACTTCCAGTTCAAATTTTGCTACATAAATCCTTAGGGTTTGTTCATAGTGCTTCTGACAAAACCTGCACTTTTTCAGCCTGTACAACCACTTTCCAAATCATCCGCCAAGATACCGAAAACACCACCGATCACTCCAAATACCATGCTGACATCTCCAATGCTGTTCTGGACTATTTCCTGACATGATGGCATGTTCCAAACTGATCCATCCTATCCAACTGTGCTCGTGGCAACTTTTGCAACTTTTTGACTATTTTGCTGGTTTGACAACTTTCTGACGATTTTTTTAACTTTTGCAAATTTGCACAAACAACATGTAACAACTTCACCCAAACATCAAAAACATCCTCATAAGCATTTAACATCACCTGTACATACTCCGAATAACCTCTCGAACTCCCGTCCACCTGCATCAACCGATCTATCCGATCGTGTTGACAACAATGACAATATCGTCATCGCACCTTGCTCAACAATCTCCCCCTTTGGAATTGTTGGCAACACATGCAATTTCCTGTAACTCTTTTCCCCCTTTGACAACAATACCAAAGGGTCTGCTTGCAAACTCCCCCTGAGTCCATGCACAACATTCTCAGGCAACATTATTACACTTAGCAAAAATCACAAACATGAGCAAAAAGATAAAAAAATACACAAATGCTCCCTCTGAGAATGTGGTCCCGATAGCTAGTCAATTCTTGGGAAGCGTGACCACTCCAAATTTATTGCGAAGGTACTCAAAGACTTCTTTGGGCAACGATTTTGTGAAGATATCTGCTACTTGCTCTGTTGTTGGAACAAAATCCAACTTAACCTCACCTTCCGCAACTTTCTCCTTCAAAAAGTGATACCGGATAGCAATATGTTTTGTGCAAGAATGCATAACCGAATTCTTTGAGATGTTAATGGCACTGGTATTATCACACTTAACTAAAATTGGCTCACTGAAGTTAATACCAAGATCTTTTAGGGTTTTTTTCATCCATAATACCTGCGTACAACACGTTGTCGCTGCAATATATTATGCCTCTGTTGTGGATAAGGAGATTGACTCTTGTTTCTTACTGTGCCACGCGACCAACCTGTCTCCAAGATAGAATGCACCTCCACTGGTACTCTTTCTATCATCTACACATCCTGCCCAATCTGCATCTGAATACGCAATAAGGGTGAAGTCCTTACCTTTTGGATACCATAACACATACTTTATAGTACCCTTGAGGTACCGAAGAATCCTCTTCACTACTATCACATGAGTCTCCTTGGGACTAGCCTGAAATCGTGCTACCATGCATACTGCCTGCAAAATATCTGGTCTGGTAGTCATCAAGTACAATAAGCTCCCAATCATAGATCTATACATGGTTTGATCAACATGTGGAGATTTGTCATCCTTGCTCAACTTGCAACCTGTCGTCATGGGAGTGCTAACTGGCTTACAATCCTCCATTGTGAACTTTTTTAACATCTCTTTCACATATTTAATTTGAGAAATAAATATGCCCTTCTCAATTTGATTAAATTGCAACCCGAAGAAATACGAAAGTTCACCAATCATTGACATTTCAAATTCTTTTTGCATCTTATTTGTTAAATCTTTACACGACCCATCTTTGCTATTGCCAAATATGGTATCATCTACGTATACAACAAGAACAATAAGATGGCCATTTTCTGTTTTGACATACAAATTACTATCCACCATACCTTTTTTGAACCCTTGTTGAGTAAGATAGTTGTCTAGCCTTGCATACCATGCTCGGGGTGCCTATTTTAAGCCATATAATGCTTTCTTCAACTTGCAAACCAAGTTGGGATCATCACCAAGTTGAAAACCATCCGACTGCTCAATATAAACCTCTTCTTCAAGTTTCCCATTCAAAAATGTTGATTTCACATCCATTTGATAAACTTTGAAATTCTTTTAAACTTGCTAAAGCCGAAACATTCTAATTGCCTCTAGTCTAGCCACAGTGCAAAGGTTTCCTCAAAGTCAATACCTTCAACTTGTGCATAGCCTTTACATACCAATCTTGCTTTATTCCCGACTACCGTCCGTCTTCATTCAATTTGTTTCAAAAGACCCATTTAGTACCGATTATATTTTTATTTGCAGGCCTTGGTACTAACTCCCAAGTTTTGTTTTTCTCGATCTCGATCTAATTCTTCATTTATTGCCTTCATCCAACTTTCATCTTTGCTTGTGTCAACAACATTTTTGGGCTCAATGTTGGATAATAGAGAGTAGTTACTTACTACTCTTCTTCTTTTCTGAATACCAACTGTGGGGTCTCCAATTATTTGATCTCTAGGATGATCTTTCTCGCAATTTGCTGTTTTGAATTTCTTATTTTCTTCCACTTCTGAATCATTGTTTGAATCATCTGAGTCAATTTTTTGTTTCTTTTTCGTTTCCTTTTCCTCATCTCCTTCAATAACCTCTTCATAAATTGGGTACTTCTCTTCATAGCTAATTATTCGTTCCCTACCTTCATCAACTTTAACATCGACACTATCCACAATTTTCCTTAGCCTCTTGTTGTAGCATTTGTAAGCTTTGCTTTTTGACGAATAGCCAAGAAAAATACCTTCATCCGCTCTATCTTCAAACTTACCAAGGCTTTCTTCAGTTCTTTTGATGTAACACTTGCTGCCAAAAACTTTAAAGTATCTTGTTGCCTTTTTACCGAACCACAACTCATAAGGAGTTTTGCTTTCATGCGTCCTCAACATGCACCTATTTTGGATGTATACCGCAGTATGGACCGCCTCTTTCCAAAATATGTCTACTACTTTACTCTCGATCAACATAGTCCGTGCCATTTTCTCGCACTGTCTCTGTTCTTTCTTTCTACCACACCATTCTCACTGAGGTGTCCTGGTCGCTAAAAACTGTCTCCTAATACCATATTTTTCACGATATCTAGAAAATCCTCCGAAATGAACTCTCCTCCTCTATCCGATCTTAAACATTTAATCATTTTTCCTGTTTGATTCTCAACTTGGTTTTTGAAAACCTTGAACATCTCAAAAACTTCTGATTTATGTTTCAAAAATAGTACCTATGTCATCCTCGGAATAGTCATCTATACACAACATAAAATATTTGTCACCATTTATGCTTTGCGTTCTCATGGGTCCACATAAATCAGTATGTATTAGTTCCAAAGGTTTGCTTGTGTAGTACTCTTTTGTTTTAAATGAGACTCTAGTTTGCTTCCCCTTTTGGCATGAAGAACAAATGCTATTTTATGGTTTTCCAATGGTGGGAATATATCTCACTACCTTTTTTGAGCTGATTTTTACTAGATTGTCAAAACTGATATGACCGAGCCTCTTATGCCACAACCAATTTTCTTCTTCATGTCCAATCAAGTAAGCTCCTTCTGAAGTATCTGAGAGAGTGTACAAGTTGCCAGATGTCCTTGATCCAGTTGCTATCAACTTTCCACTATTTGCTTTTCTGACTTCACAACCCTACTTCTTAAAAATCACTTCATGACCTCTATCACAAATCGACTTACGCTCAACAAGTTATGCTTCGGACCAACCACAGACAAGACTTCTTTTGACTTGATTTTTCCATCACCGATCTTAACCTGAACCTTTACCAACTATCTTAGCTCCATCATTATTTCCAAATTTTACTGAACCACCTTCATATTGTTGTAACTTCTCAAATTTATGTTTGTCACTTGTCATATGACTGGAGCATCCACTATCAAGTATCCATGGTCAGATTTATTTTGTGCTTTAAATGTTGTTTGTACGATTAAGGATTCCTTTTCTTCCTTAGATCACTCTTTTTCTTTCCACTCTGGTTTGATTACAGTTTTGGGCTCTTGTTTTGACTTTTCTTTTTCAGTAGCTTGTGCATGTTTTTCGAGAAATTTTCTATTTTGTCTCATTCCATTTGGTTGAAATTTTCTTCCCTAAAATTGATTTGATGCAAATGTACTTCGACAATTTCTTGTAATGTGCCCAAAATTATGACAATTATAACATTTACTGCATAATCCATCAAAGGTGAAAAAAAATTTCTACTGGTAAAATTCCTTGGTCCTACATTATACTTGCAATCTGAAATCTTATGTCCATAACCATTGCATTTAAAACAATAACCAAAAAAGAGATGATTGAACCTGGATGATGGTCTTTGCCATGTTGTCGTAGGAGCCATAAATCTTCTTCTTCTTTGATGTGTGACATTGGTGAATCCATCATTGTCAATTCTCCTTTTTTGCCTTGCATTATTGCTTTATTTTGCATGAGTCAAATTTTCTTGATCAACCTGTTTCTTATCTTCATTCTTTATGGATTCTTCATTTATGGCCTTTGATCCATTTGATGATTCTCCTTCATCAAAGCCCAAACCAAATTTGATGCATGTAGTATTTTGGTTATTTATGATCTTATCCATCTTCATAGAACTTTCTTCACGTTTGTGATAACAACTAATTTTACAATTCATCTCTTCTATCTGCATTCTTAAACCAACAGTCTCTTCTTCTAGCTTGCTGTAATAATCTATTTTCATGGTTATTTGCACTTCAAGATCTTCAAATATTTTTTTGGATTCTTCTATCTGTACTTTCAAACTGGTTATGATTTCATTTGCATCCTCAAGCTTTCTTGAAATTTTCTTATTTTTTTTCTTTCTATCTTCAATTCATCCGGAGCTACAATTAGTTCCTCTTCCAAATTTACTTCGCATCAATTTCTTCTTCATCACATTCCTGTTCTTTTTCTATTTTTTCTTCTTTGAGTGCCATGAAAAGAGCTTCACCTGTTTCCTTTTCGGAATCCTCACCGAAGCTATCTTCCGATGAACTGACATTCTTGGAGATGAAACTTTTCTTCTTGAAGTTGCCTTTTCGAAATTTGTTTTTTTCTTCCAGTCACTTCTTTCTTGGTGCGATCCTTCATCACTTTTGTTCTTCTCATTAAGTGGACATTTAGCTACAAAATGCCCAACGCCTCCACAATTGAAACATTTAAACGATAACTTTCCTCTGTATTTTCCTTTTCCCCTTTTTAGTTTTCGAACAAAGTTTGCTTCCATTTCATCTGATGTCTCTTCTTCCTCGGATTCTTGTTTTGCTTTCATATTTTTATGGGCTTTAAAAGCAACTTCTCTGTCTATGGGTTTAGATTTTCCTATTCTCATCTCATATGCAGTCAAAGAACCATGCATCTCATCCATACTAAAAGAATTTAGATCTTTAGCTTCTTCTATAGCTGAAACTTTAGAATCAAATATTTGGGGAAGAGATCTTAATACCTTTTTCACGATGATAGAATCTTTGATTTCCTCGTCGAGTCCTCTAATCGCATTAATGACTTCATTAACTCTCAGCATATATGCCTCTATGTTCTCATCGTCAGTCATCTTTAATACTTTGAACTGAGCTCGATGCGTTTGTAACTTGGCCTCCTTGATCTTAACGTCTCCTTCATGAATGCTCCTTAGTTTGTTCCATATTTCTTTTTCTGTTTTACAACTCATAATATTTACCAGTTCACTGTCCACTAATCCGCACATGATAGCATTCTTTGCTTTTGAGTCATTCTCAAACAGTTTCTTACCAACAACATCGATTGGAGAAGTGGTGGGTATTGTGTATCCACTATCTATTGAATCCCAAATGTCGTATCCCAAAGCACAAAGATATGTCTGCATCCTGAGTCTCCAAAATGCGTAATTAGTTCCGTCAAACAATGGTGTTTTGTTTGATGAGAAGCCTTCACCACCTGCCATTGTGTCACTTCCAAGATCACCCTAGTTGGTTAAGCTTGTTCAGGAACCTCACTATGATACCAATTGTTAGTCTCACAATGACACTGAGAGGGGGGGTGAATCAGTATAGCTCTTTTAAAACTTAAATCTTCAACTCTTAAAGTCGAAACAATGAAAACTTGAAACCAAATAAAGTAAGTATAACAAGAGAACATCACACAACACAAGATGTACCGAGGTTCACCGATTTGGCTACATCCTCAAAATGACTGTTTGGACTCCCATCCAAATCCAGCCTTTACAAAGCACCAACTTTACAATAAATTTACCAGCACCCACTAGAAGGAGCACCAACCCCTGATTTATCTGCACCAACAGAAAGGAGTACCAACCCCTGATTTATCTGCACCAACAGAAAGGAGCACCAACCCCCGATTTATCTGCACCAACGAAAGGAGCACCAACCCCTCTACCAAGCACCCACTTGATTTTGATATTGATAATAAAATGACATATATGAATCTTCTCTTCTCATAGAAAAATTGATCGTTCTCTTAGCTCGTTCTGTCAATTGCTAAAATCTTTCTGGGTATTGTGCAGAACTCTGTCTATGACCTCCTCTCAAAATTTTAGCCAAAATTGATATCGTATGAGAAAATTATGCCCAAAATACTAAAGTGATGTTTTTCACCTTTTTCCCAAAAACACGAATTTTCACTCTTTATTTTTCTCCACACACTCTTCTCTCCGTACAAAATAAAATCACTCTTCAATAAAACACTTCTAACTTAAATGCACACACTTGCATTCCTTTTCACTTTTCATTTTCTCCAAAGATATTTATTTAATGAAACTACTTAAAATAATATAACTCCCTTTTTTTATATTGAGAAGACATTTAGTCAAACACGTCACATGCAAAGAATTGACACCTTACTCGTTCTCATACTTCGGAGCCACGTGACAACTCAAACCAAAAACAAAATATAATCTATTTGATGCCTTGAAGGTGTAACAACATTGAAACTGAAACTCTGGCGACTCTTCAAGGTCAAAACGGCCAACTAAAGGATTTTTGCCAAGTGGCACAAATTGACATAAAAGAGACCTGTAACGTTTTTGCAAAAATCATAACTCTCACCTCGTAACTTGGTTTTCTCTGAAATTTGAAACGTAGAATCTTTGCAACACTGACTATGTCCAAACTAAAACTCACTGCCTAAATCCTTACGGTTCGCTCTGTACCACTTCCACAAAACTGCTATTGACACACTTTTTCAAAAAAGAGCGTTTTTGTGACAGTCTTGCAACGCTTGTAAAATTGGCCTCATTTCTCCGTTTTCATTGAAATTTGGAACACATGTTCTTGAAGATAACGACCACCTCCAGTTAAAATTTTTCTACATAAATCCTTACGGTTTGTTCGTAGTGCTTCTGACAAAACTTGCACTTTTTCAGCCTGTACAACCACTTGCCAATCATCCGCCAAGATACTGAAAACACCACCGATCACTCCAAAAACTGTGCTGACATCTCCAATGTTGTTCTGGACTATTTCCTGACATGCTGGCATGTTCCAAACTGATCCATCCTGTCCAACTGTGCCCGTGGTGACTTTTGCAACTTTTTGACTATTTTGCTGCTTTGACAACTTTTTGACGATTTTTTCAACTTTTGCAAATTTGTACAAACAACCTGTAACAACTTCACCCAAACATCAAAAACATCCTCATAAGCATTTAACATCACTGTACATACTCTGAATAACCTCTGAACTCTTGTCCACTGCATCAACCGATCTATATGACTGTGTTGACAACAATGACAATACTGTCGCTGCACCTTGCTCAACACTTTCTCCCATCAAAAGCTAACAATGGTATCAGAGCACATGGTAGATCATATAGATAATAGGGAGAGCCACAAGTGAGACTGAGAGAAATTCAAAAATATCATTTACAAAATTTTTGAGATTACATTTGGCTAGAGTCTTTCCACAAAGTTATAGGAAAACTCATGAAGACTAGGACTCAGCATAAAATCCACTAGATTGACAAATCAACTAATGAAGTTTATTATCTTCAAAATTATAAAATTTTCAATTCCATTTTCTAATATCTTGTTACAGGAAAGAGAAGATTCAGGAAAAGGTTGGAAAGCTTTCTACAATAGAGCTAGGAATAATATCTTCTTATAATCATTCCAATACTTGCAGCAACAAGTAAAAGATTGAAGATTTCAATGACCTAGAAAAAGATCCAATTACAAGAGTTATGAACCTGCAAATTGTAGAAGAGAAGAAAATGCCACAATAACCTTATTGCAAACTCAAGGAAGAATAATACTCGAGAGACGATCCCAAGAGGATATAGGAGATTGGTGATCTCCATTAAAGATCAAAATCTACAAAGTGCAGAAGAAGAAAAGGTCATAGGAGCCTTGCTACAAATTCAAGAGAGAGAAGAAGACTCAAGTGAAGAGTCATGGTGAAGAGAGGAGATTGGTGATCTCGAGTGCAGATTGAAGACTTCACCCTGAAGAAGCTGAAGAGACCCTTAGAAGGTCCAGATACAAAACTACCAGTTTTGGAAGATTGGAGGTTAGTGATCTCTATTAAAGCCTACAATTTGCAGAAGTAAAGGACCAGAAAAGGTCCCATTCCAGATTCCAATAGTAGTAGATTATAGAGATCTAAGAAGAAGATCTCATTACCAACACTTCCTTAGTAGAAGGTTGAAGGAAAGGTATCATTTGGAAGATCAAATAAGTTGCGAGATTGAAGACCTTGGTGAGGTATCAAGGAGAAACAAGGAGAAGGCTTGGAGAGCCTTAGTTCATAATTTAGAGAAGGCTATTAAAGGAGTTTCTAGGAGAACTCACTGGAGAAATATACCAACAAGGAGAAGCTACTAACAGAGCAAAATTTGGGACAATTATCGCCATTTGACAACAAGCCCAAAAGGTGAAGAGTTTGGCAAGGAGTGCCACATTCTGGAGGAGTTTTTGAAGACCTCAAGACATTCAGATTCTTGAGAAGAGGGTTGATATCAAATTCAAAATTCAACAAGGAGAAAGGATCCTAACTTTACTACCAAATCTGAAAGGTTTGAAGATCGCCATTGGAGGCTAGAAGGCTCATTCAGAGATAGGGGTTTGCTGAAACTACAACAAAATATTAAAGGATTCTTGAAGGAAAAACTCAACTATGATTTGGGGGAAGTCCCTACCAAATTTATGAGTTTCAAGAACAACATTTCAATGCAAAAATTGACTATGAGAGAGAAATAATTAGGACAATGTTACTAGAAGTAGAACTTCATATTGAAAGAGAGTATTTTGAAGGAGAATCAAATCACCATACTCTCGTTTCAAAGCAACAAGAATCCTACGTTCATAGAAGATAGAGAAGGTGAGTCGACCTAGGGCAAAAATGTCGGATTGAGGTGTCAAAAAGACATCGTCTTCATCAGCCTATCCAATGCCCACAATTGCATCAACCTGCAACACAATACCCACGTCAAAGACAACACAATACCCACGCTAGATGCATCACAATAGCCACGTCAAAGGCAACACAATACACACATCAAATGTAAATGTACCATCTTTGGTAAATATCTAGAATAGGAGTTTACTTCAATGTAAAGTTAGTTAATTACTTCAAGTGTTATAATAAATGCACAAGTGTCAACGTGCAAGTTTTAAATGTGCATGTAGTCCACATGTACATGAGTCATAGATAGAGTAGAGGCCAAGCAATCTATCTCTCTATATGAATGCCTCATACGTAGTGTAATAAAGAGCAGTAAGTAGAGTAAGAGTGTGCGTGTGTGAAGTACGAGAGAGTGGTATAGTAACTACACAGTGTGTAGTAGGGTACATTGTAGTTTTATCATGTACTTTCATGGAGTGTTCATGTCGTCCATTATATAACATTGTATTATTTTGGTCACTCTCATTAATAGTATATTTATAAGTTATTTGCAGATGTGCATTTTCTTATTTTCTTGCATATTATTATGCCATTATTTTTATAGTTATCTCAAATTAGTTATCCTACATCTTGTGGTTGTATTACCTCCCATCAAAAGCTAAAAATTCAATTGGTTAAATGAGATTGAAGCGGGCCCCACTCGTATTACATCATCACCACATAGCAATATAATAACAAAGTTTGGATATTATCCATGTATCGCTTGACAATATTTGAACTTGGGTCTCCTCCTTAAATGTTGAGGAATCTAACTGGTTGAGCTAATGCCACTTGATTCAACCATGGGTTATATATTGAACAATATCATTTATATAGTTTTATTTTTGATTGGTGGAAGGGGTTTTGAAGGGGCCCCAAACCTTTTATAATGAGAGATTCAAAAGAGACAAATGAGACAATATCCAAAAGGAATTCAAAATTGAATATTCTCGCCCAAGCAAGGATGTTTCTTAAATAAGAAGTTCAAAAAGAAGAAACTCTCTTCTAAGTAAGGGATTCCTTATCAAACAAGTAAAATTAAAATTTGAAAAAATCCATCCTCGAGGGGTCTCTCCAAGATGAGAAAATAGGGGTCTCTCCAAGTAAAAGTAAAATTAAAATTTGAAAAAATCCATCCTCGAGGGGTCTCTCTTGGTCCCTGTTCAAGCCACTAAAAAACAAATAAAAATTAGAATGGAGAAAGTCTCCACATAGGAAAGGCCCACGTAGGGGCAGGAAATATGACGAGATTCAAACAAGAGAAACACTTTAAAGAAGAAATATTTTCTCGCTTATAGAGAAATTTCAAATGTAAAACGAACCATGCAAGACAAAGAAACAAAGTTTCCCACTTGGGAGAAACTACATAAACAAGGAAAGCCTGCATAGAAGGACCTTTCGAAGGCCTTGAAATTGGAACAACATCATAAGGAGGTCTCCACAGGCCATGAGATATCCCTACAAAAAGAAAACGAATGCATAACCTAGAAAACAAATAAATCCAACATCGCCACGATGCCCCCAAAACCACAAATCTAATCCAAAGATAGTCTTCAGGAACCCATCCTCTGCAGTTAACAAGGATGCACATGGTCTCCCATCAAAGATAAAAAAAACTACAAATAGGGCCCATCAAACAATCACCTGCAATAGATCAACAGAGAAACCCACCCTCACCAATTGTTTGACTAGAAAGTAATCACCAGAAACCTTCTACTATAGCTGATCGAGAAAGCATAGGGTCCCTCCCAAAGACCATAAAAAACTGTAGGGAAAGGTTTCGCCAAAAAATCCCTGAAACAAACAAGCAAAGGATTTTGAAATCCAGAGTAGAAGACTTAGAACCCGCCACTAAAAGCCAAACCCAGAAGTAGCCACGAGAGTCTCTCATCTACAAAAATTAAAAAACGTGGTCCTCCATACAAAGACCATAAATATGCAAAGAAAGGATCCTCTAGACTACTTCACACATCAAACTAACAGGAAGCCAAACCCTCAACCGAAAGCCAGGTTTGAGAGAAGAAAAGAGAAAGCCACCACTACGAACAACAACGAAGCATAAGGTCTCCTCTAAAAACTAGAAAACTCGTAGGGAAGAGCTTTGTAGAACCATCTTCCAAACCGAATAAAACAGGAAGCCCACCAACACAAACCCACATTGAAAGAAACACCATGTCCACCCGACCAAGCAACAACACCCATAGAGAAAAACCTAATAAATGAAGACTCAGAGAAGGCCTCGAAAACACATTAAGCACCAAGAAGAAAAGGGAAAGACCTGACAAGCCTAGAAAGATAGAAAATTTGGAAAATCCTCACATATGGAGCCAGGGAGGGAGCAGGAAATTTGAAATGGTGACCTCCCACCTAGAGCGGGAGGTCTCCTGCTCCCTCCCTCATACTAGGCTTGTTAAGGGTATCATTTATGTAATTTTACATCCTTAGTTTGTATTGATTTTTGCATAAAAATAATACCAGACAAATTTTCAAGGACAAATGGTTGTTAAGCTTTAGTATCTCCAACAATGGAACTAGCAGAGTCCTCAATAGATATTTCATTAGTGAAAAAAGACATTTTTGTCTTTAAAAAAATTATTCTGTTGTAAGTCTAGATGCTTAACGTTTTTGAGAAGATCATGGTTGTGTTTATGAAGACCGACGATTCTTCATGCTTTGTGGATAAAAGTATTTCAAAAGTTGTTAACTCCTTTTGAACATCACTTTGTGTTGTTTTTGTAGTCCACTTTCCTAGAAAGATTCCTTCAATTTTATCATAGTTAAGATTTAATTTTAGTTGAGAGTCAATATGAGACCATCATGTCGTTGCTTTTCCATCTAATATACCCATATTAAACTTGGCACTGCAACACAAAAAAAATTGTAAACCACTTTTTTGGATTTTCATTGCCCACAAACCCTAAAAATTGTTGATTCATACTTCTCACATTTTTTTTGAATTGTTGAAATAAAATTAGGCTTATTGTCAAGGTTAAGACTAAAATCTAACATTTTTCTTTAATAATTTTAAGAGTTTTTCTTAATTATTTTCTTTTTAATATAATAAGGCCATTGTTCCCTTTTTTTTTAAAGGTATATATCAATAAATGCTATCACTTTCAATAAATACTTTCTTTTAATGTCTATTTTGAGATTTGGATATTGTTTGCATCTTTCTAAAACTTGATTCACAACCTTTTATATGTTGGAATGCAATGTTTTATTATCAGATCACACCCTTTTGTATATTGGGTCACACCTTTTTGTATCTCAAATTGCACCCTTTTGTATCTTGGGTCACACATTTTGGCATATTAAGTCACATCCTTTCATACCTTATGTTGACAATTATTAAATATTAAGAGATTTAGATGAATACCAATGAGAATTCATTGAAAATATTGCTTGATTTTTTTGTCTTAACCACAAGCAAAAAAAAAATCTATTCATGGACTAAAAGGTGAACCATAGGTGCAAAAGTGTAGCTCGAATAACACTTATAATGGACTAATAGGTCTATTATGTGAAATCCATAAAGGATTTAATATGTAAAGGAGATATGAATAAGAAGATGGATATGGATTCTCTCTCCATGATGGAGATATATATATATATATATATATATATATCTTATTCAAGGGTTATATTATTAAAGGATATAACCTGTCATATCCACCCTTTATTAAATAACCATTTAATAGGTTATCGATAGGGTAAGTTATATATAGAATAATATTATAAAATAATATAATATAAATATATTATAAGAGGATATAATAAGGTATCAAATGGCATTAGCTCAAAAAGTTAGATTCATCAACATTTACGGAGGAGATTGAGGTTCGAATCTTGCCAAACAATACATGGATAATATCCAAGATTTGTTGTAATACCACTATGTGGTGATGATGTAATATGGGTGGGGCTCATTTCAATCTCATATAACCAATTAAAAAAAGAGAGGATATAATAAGGTAGTGATTAGGTTTGCTACAAGTTTTGTGCAGAAGAGAGAGAAGCACAAAGAAAATATCAATACGAACAATTGAATGGGTGTCCTTGACCACCAACTACTATGATTAATATAAGATTACACTGGTAAAATGGATGTGGTGGTTGGGAGGTATTTATACCAAATACCTAAACCCCAACAATAATAATTACATGTCACATTAACCTAAGCTAATATAACATAAGGATCAAGGTTAATCATAAGTTAATTACAAGTTTAATGCTAACCATAATAGTGTTAACTAATGTCACTAAGGCTAAATATATAAAACCATAGCAAACTATATTGCATAGTGATTGCCCTTAGGATTACATAAAATTTTTGTTGTGAATATTACGTATTCACCTTATGGTTATGGAGGTTATGAGAAGTTGGAGAGTAGTTGTAACTCTCAACCTATTATCTTCTTGATATCACATGTATATATACTTCTATTACATCGGTGCAAATGTTAATCACAATGTAAATATATTTAATGTTTCTAACATTTGGTATTAGAGCAGGATGATATCATAATGAAGCTTCCATTTGTAAAGGTGATCCAATTTCCAAGGAGTAGGAGACATGTCTTGGAGTTTGTGAAAGTATGTTGTTGCTAGAACCATAAAGAAATAGATGCAATTTTGAGCGAGGAGAAGACCTTGCCATTTGGATAAGAAACATTTCTTCATTTTTATTTCTAATTGTGTTTATAGGTGGTCAACATTTATTTCATCTAAGAGGAGTTGCAGGGTCGTCTGAAAAAAAATTAGTTTGTGCAAGAAGGGTTACCATCAAGAAATTGATTATTATCATCAAGAAAAAAAATTGTTGTTTGGTACAAGAAACGTGTTGTTTGAAGAAAATAATAACATGTTCAGAGCATTGTACTAGAGTTTGAATGTGTTGGCAATAATATTCTATTTGAAGTTGTCGCTAGGGAGAGTCATCTGGAAAATATTGTTGTTTGAAGTTGCTATATAAAAGAGTCATCCAGAGCTATTGTCTAGAAAAGGGCTACCATCTAGAAAAGAGGTATCATAGAATTATCGTCTAGAGTTATCGTCTGAAGCTACCGTTTAGAGCTAGCTTCTAAAGTTGTTATCTAGAGTTGTTGTCGTTTGGATCTATTGTCATATAGAGCTATTGTTTGAAATTACCATCTAAAGCCATCATTTATAACTATTGTTGTCTAGAGTTGCCATCTATAGCTACTGTTGTCTAGAGCTATTTAAAAAAAAAATGTCATTTGAAGTGAAGTTGAACTCTACTATCTATTGATCAAGTCATTTATCAACAGGGTCACCTAAAGATGTATGAGGACCATCCAATGTGAAGTTGTTGCATCTATACATGATCCATCTAAAAGCAATTATTATCAATTGAAGGATTGTGTTGTAAAGTTTTAATTTAAAAAATCAAAACACCTCTTAACTATAGTTTATTGAGAGAAAAGTGCAAATCTATTGCATGTAAAGAACAAATAGTCTAAAAGTGGAAACACTTGTTACATGTAGTTTACTGAGAGGAAAGTGTAGATCTACTAAATACAAAGAATAAACACTCTAGAGGGTTAAAAAAAAGGTGAAGTAGTTTTTAACATTTGCAAGGCCATAAACCATATGAGATGACCCTTGTTTTATCTAATATATGGTTATCCAACTATAATCTAGTTACTAAAGCATAGTGTACAACCCTACCCCACATGATTCAAATCTTAAACCTCTATTAAAAGTTTCAAAGTCTCCATCGTAAACTACTTAGGTTATACAAATATTTTTATTAACATTAAGATGGGATTGGATTCTAGGTTATCGAAGTATGGTGTACAATTTTATCCCATTGTATTCGAACCTTGAACCAACTTATTGGAGTTCCAAAGTCTTACTGTTAGGTAAGTTATACAAGCACCAATATATTTAGGCAATATTAAAAAATGGAAAGGAGGTATCGATATATTTAAATAATTAATTTTAAAAACAATCCCACATGCTCCATAGGAAGGCTATTTTAAGCCTTTAAAAACTATTTTTATTTTTATTGTTATTGAATGTAGGTGACAATATGGTGATTTGGCACTTTTTTATTGCCTTGGAATGTTCATGAAATATTTCAAGAATATTCCTTGAAGATTCAAGTTGGATGGAAAATAACTCCAACCTATGTGCCTTACATTTTGTCCAATGAGACCTTGTTATTTTCTTGTAGTTAGAGGTATTGAACATTGCATAAGTATAAGCTTATATATACTTGTTGGAAATAATTTTTTGACATTATTCTAATGGAAGCATTTGTTTGTAGATTTATGAATATTTGCAATCGCTAGTAATACCCCAAATATCCTATTGCCTGATTCATAGTTGTTGAAAAGTGACAATTATTCCACTTGGAAGACAAAGTTGAAGATTTACCTAGAGTTCGAAGACTTGTGGGGAGTGGTATGTGGCAGTATGCAAAGACATACCACTAACACATAAGAACAAATTTTTTTTTGATAAATCCAATTAAAAAGCAAGATTGATCATCATGTTTGGCGTATTTGAGGAGATCTAGTTGTACATTTGTGATGTTGTAACTACGAATGATGCATGAGATAAACTTAGTATGGTGTTTGAGTCTAATAATCATAACCAAATTCCACACCTAGATCCAATTTCTTTGCTTTAAGATGAAGAGTAATGATAATATGGAAGGCTTTTTACGATGGATTGCAAGTTACAAGCCTCAATACAAGCATTAGGCCAAACTATTAGTGATAATGTGTTTTTTCAATAATGCTAAATGCATTGCCACCAATGTTCAATGTTTTGATAACAACTCTAAATGTGATAAATCACAATCCTAATTTTGAGACTCTTGTGAATTTTCTTTGATAGGAGGAAGCCATTTTAGAGATGAAGACTGGAGATGAACATAATTTTTTATGCATCAAAAAGACAAAAAGCCAATGTAGTCGAAGAAATGTGGTAGATCCCTCAACAAGCACCAAAATCGATAAAAAGACAAAGGACGAAAATACCATTAACAACATCAAGGATAAATAAAATGATCTATAGGAAACTATGATACATTCTTTATGATTATTGGTATAATACATCCAAGCATTAACCAAAGAATCCATCAGGAGGCAAGTAGAAGAATTGTCACTGGCAAAGAAGGAATACACATGGCAACATAGCTAAGGACACTGATTTGATGTAGAAGGACAAGACTATATATGCTTTATTCAATATCTTGATGTTGTTTTAAAATTAAGCCCAATTTGGTATATTGATTTGGGAGCTAGTAGACACATGACAGGGCAAAAGGAATGGTTTGTGAGTGTTGACCATTCGTATTACCATGGGCAAGTAACACTTGGAGATAATTCAACATACACCATTGTTGGAATCGATGATGTTTGGTTACATATTGGAGAACATACCTATCGCCTAACTCAAGTTCTTTGTGTGCCTAGCCTCAAGAAGAGCTTGATTGTAGACATGCAAATTGATGTCTGTGTTAAGTGAATAAGTTTTGTCATTTTGTGTTATTTTATAGTTTGTATGCAAAGTGTTTGACAAAATGTGCATATATATATTTAATAAGGTTATAAAGTGGCAATGTAATAATGTGTAATGTTATTATGTATAACAAAGTCATAAAGTGAGTCATAAGCTAGTTTGTCTTGTAGTGGGAAATGAAATGTAAATGTAAGTCAAATGCATGTGAAATATAATTTAGGAAAATGATGAGGTGTCGGGTAGTTGGAGGGTGCAACTAATTTTTATTCGTATAAATAAGACCCTTGCCTCATTCATTTAGATGGTAATATCGAGATGTAGGTTGTATGGTATGGTTGCAGAGTTGGTTGAAATATGTTGTTGACATACTATTGAGGGTTTGCATTGAATGTGATTGTTGTACATTGGCATTGCATCTTGCAGATTAAATGTTATTCTAGGAAGATTGAGTGTTGTTCCAAGAATTCTAAACCGTTGCTTTGGGTAGCTATATGTTTTCTATGTAATGCAAGTATCGTACAAAGTGTTGTTAATATAAAATATACTCATTCCTTTATAATTTACTATTGTTATTGTATGTTTCATATGTATTGCCATTGCTAATTGTTGTAGTTAGATCTATAATTGTATTTAAGTAGAAATAGAATTGAGTTTCAATATGTTAAATTTTATTTCTACATTCTAGCGTTGTTGCCTCTACGAAGTTGGGTCAAGCTTGGTGACATGGAGTTGTGTGAAGCAAGTCACTTGGGAAGATGCACAAAAACAATGATGGAATGCAATCAATAAAGCATATGAAGATGCATATTTATTTTTTGAGGCTAATGAAAAGCTATATAATGGGACATGTACGATAACAATGCAGAAGGAAGGAAGAACATCAAATTATCATACAAAGTGAGCAAAGTATGATTGAGCATCGTACCAATGGAGGCGTTTGTCATATGAATGGAGGGTGTCATACCAATGGAGTAGTCTACTATACGAATGGAGGAGTTTATTATACGAATGGAGGATTTTGTCATACAAATGGAGGGCACTATACCACTGGAGGAGTCTGTTGTACAAATAGAGGGTGTCATACCAATGGAGGAGTTTGTTGTACAAAATGAGGGTGTCGTACCAATGGAGGAGTTTGTTGTACAAAAGGAGGGTGTCGTACCAATGGAAGAGTCTGCCATATAAATGGAGGGTATCGTCCCAATGGAAGGGTTTGTCGTACAAATAGAGCTTGTTGTACAAGTGTAAGCACTATACATATAAGTTGACGGGTTGTACAAGTTAGGTACAATAGGAGTTATCGAAATATGTTAGTGAGGAATTGCATGCTGACAAAGACTAGGTATTGGAGCAATTGCAAGTTGTGGTGCACAATGATCAGTAGGACGAGAGGTCAACATCAATGCAAATGTGAGACGGTGTGTAAAATAGTGCATAAGACAATTGTTCAGAATTAGAGCAATTGTAAGTTGGTATGCTCAATGATGAGTGGGATGGGAGTCCGACATTGGAGCAACTATAGGAGACAATGCTTTATAGTGTGCATAATGGGAGTCCAACACAAGAGCAATTATAATGTTGGTGTGTCTGATGTTGTGTGTGAAGGAGAGATATGTGAACAACCAGTACCAAGGTGAAGTCAACCTATCACAACAAAGGACAATTTGGGCATTTATTTAAGTGTCCACTATTTCATGGAGGACCAACATAAGACTCAATCAAGCATTGGAGAATCTACCTCACAACATGGAAGGTGACTATGGTGAACAATGATGCAAACTGGAAAAGGTTATTCCTTGTGACATTTTGTGAATTCCTTTTAAATTTTGAACTTGCACATTGTAATCATCTTTCTTAATTTTTCTAATATTTTCTTTCAATGAATTATGATGAATTTTGCCATTTAATAATGCAAAAGGCTTTCTTTGCCATCATTCTAGGAGTAAAAACATCCTCAATCTTAGCCATCTTCTACTACAATCTAATCCCCTAACTTCAATTTTGGATTTGTATTATGACTAGAAATTTTCCTCTTTTTTAATAGTTTACAATCTCTTACCACATGTTAGGTCTTATGGCATATGCAACAATGACATAATATTTTTAATGCACTAGTTGATTTCAACGTGTTGATTTAGATTTGATAATAAAAGATTTTAGCAAAAGTTTCAAAATAATCATGGCAATTCATATTGATGCATATAGAATTTGTTTTCGCTTGTAAAATTTGGCACCTCTTGGATCAAATCCAATATCTTTCGAAACCTCTTATGAAAATCCAAAAACCCCTTCAAAAGTTTTTATCTTTACAAAAAAAATTACTTCATAGTCTTAAATACAAGTCAACCCTCTTGATAAGCCATGGGTTACGACTCATTATTTTATCTATATTATCTATAGCCTTTGACTTGTAGAAGACAATGAGAAACAATCCTTGGAAAGGGGAGCCATGGAATAATGCTAACATAATTCTCACTTTTGATCCACTTTTCAATCTGCAAAAAACTTAACTACTACCCATTGAATTTACATATCAACAGTTTACTTTTAAGAGCCATGCCATTTATCATACTCGAACATTTCATCTTTTAATAACTTTTGGTAATTTATTGTCTAGATAAAAATCACCATAGAATTTTTTTTTTTTTTTTTGTTCTTAATTGGTAAAAGAACAGGTCCCTTCTAATACAACATTATTGCTTTCAACTAAAACTTTTCTAAATGATTTTTCTTTTTTTGTCACCCAACTTTTCTTCATATAATCCTTCTTTTATGAATTTCTTAAATATCTAAAGTTATTAGATCATCACTTCACTTGTCTACCATTCACTTAATCTAATTTAGAAAAGAAAACAAGTCCACAATTTTGTTAATTAATTTCATTTTCAAAATAAAAAATTAAAATTTAAGTTATCAATATTTTTTAAACCAATTTTATTGCAATTTTCAACATATTCATTTGATAAAGTGTGATATGAAAATATCTTTATATACCTATGTATTTTTTTTTATCAATATTTTTTTAAAACAATTTTATTACAATTTTCAACATCTTTATTTGATAGTGTGATATGAAAATATCTATATATACTTATATATATATTTTATATGTATTTTATTTTGGATTTGGTTAGTGTGAGAAACCCCTACAACTTAAGCATCCATCTCACCATGACTTCTTATGAGGAGGAGAGCCGAACTTATCAATAAGGGATTTAACACATAGCTACTTACACAGAGGCAACGATTTGAACCTTGGACCTTCCAAAGAAGAGCTAGACCTAGACCTAGACCTAGACCTGTGGCATTGTCCCTCAATATAAATATATATTTTATATATGTTATATGACTATATGGGATTGAAGTAGATCCCCTCCACATCATTATGACTATGTTGCCTTGGTATTTGGACAAAGCACAAGGCAATATTTAACATTTATGTATATATTATATGACAAAGATTGAACTCGAGTCTTTGTTTTTTTTTTTAATTTACATGGTGGAATCGGTAGTCGCCACGAATCCGGGTAGGTTGTTCGGCTTTTATGATTGGTATAGTATTTTGCACTATTCGCCCCAAAAATCGTTACAATTTTTCGTGTAATCTGCCCCTATAACCACCATGCTACAATCATGGAATTGGTAGCCGCCATGAATCTGGGCAGGTTGTCCATTTTATGGTTGGCATAGTATTCTGTGCTATCCATCGCAGAAGTTGTTACAATTTTTCGTGCAATCCGCCCCTATAACCACCATGCCACAATCATTTTAAACCTTTCACGTCGCTGAAAGAACCAAAAAATGGACAAGCATTCAATCCAACGAGGCCTGATATTTGAACCTTGGACCTTCGCCCCATGGTTTGGTTGAACCAATTGGTCTACATCTCGGACTTGATTATATAATTATAATTATACATAATGTTTTTAATTAGTTATGAACTTAGATCTCAATATTAAAAGTTTATGTTTTAATCACTTGAACTCATGCCATTTGATTATATAGTTATATAAGACTTCTTAAAAAATTATATTGAATTGAAATGTGCCAACATTTTACATCATAATTACATTATTGCAAAATTTCATATATTATTGCATGGATTATAGTCTTGACGTTAAAAAATGCATATTCTTAACCATTTAAACTCGTGTTATTTCATGAATATATAACTTCAAAAATGATCTACGTAAATAATTAATTATCAAATTTAAAAATATCTTAAAAAAATTAATCATTTTTATCTTTATTGAAACCTTAATATAAGTTGGATAACGACAACACAATTTAGGGTTTTAGCCTCTTTTGAGGAGGTCCAAGGTTCAAACTATGGTGTACCTGCAAGGAAATAAGCTTAATGGTAGTGGTTAAGTGTTTGTTGGTTAACTACTCCAATTCGTACCCTGTCTAATCCAATAGGCTAGGGTTTTTAGTGACAACATTTAATAGGGTTTATAGTGACAACACTTAATGATTACCAATTCCTTATGTATTAATTAATTATAAAATATAAATATATAAATATAAATATAAATATATAAATATAAATAAATATATATATATATATATATATATATATATATATATATATATATATATATATATATATATATTTGATATATAGAAGCAATGGTTACAATCACGATTTTTAGTAACTACCAGCACAACTAGTAGGGTTCAAACTATCTATGAAGGCTCCCAGGACTTCCACCGTCTCGGTACATGGTAACCCGGCGTGAGATTATAAAATATAAATATTACCTACAAGGGAATAAACTTAATGGTAGTGGTTGAGTGTTTGTTGGTTAACCACCCCAATATGTACCCTGTCTAATCCAATAGTCTATGGTTTATAGTCACAACACCCAATGATTACCAATTCCCTATGTATTAAATAATTATAAATTATAAATATAATATGTTTTTTTTTAATTTGGTTATTGTGAGAAACTTCCTATAACCGACGTAGAGGGCTGAGCAGTCTCCTCCCAACCACGACTCCTAAAGTTGAGAGCTATCCCAACCATGACTCATTTTAAAGTTGAGAGCTATACTTATCAATAGAGAATTTGACTCAAAACCACCACACACGCATCCCTTCACACACTCATTCCTTTTACACACTCGTCCACGTTGCGGTTTGAACCTTGGACCTTTTGAAGAAAAGCCAAAGCTTGAACCGTTGCACTACACCCACAGCTGCAATATAAATATAATATGTTAACATAATTTTTTTTGCTGCTTAGGAACTTCTATAAAACCTAGCCTCTGGGTAAAGACGTAGTCAATGGACATCGACGAGCACTCGACCTATCCCTTTAGAAAACATAATTTTTATTGCCTATCCTTTAGAAAACATAGTTTTTATTATTCAAAATATAAAAGTGTAAACTTAATAGAATATCTCTTATATTAGAACATAATTTTTATTGCCTATCCCTTTAGAAAACATAGTTTTTATTATTCAAAATATAAAATTGTAAACTTAATAGAATATCTCTTATATTAGACATATAGTGAGATCTTTAAAATGCAAATTACACAAAAAATTAATTCAAAAACATTTTAATTTAAAATAAAAAATATATTAAAAAGTAGGTTTTGAAAGAGTTTGCTTTTCTTTTTATGTCAACCTGATCATACAAACTATGTAATTATGAGATTTGAACCTTGGAATGAACTTTGTTACCCATATATCTTAACCATTGAACCATAGTCCCATTAAGAAAATACCATATTTTTTAAACTTTAGTCTTTTTCCCATCAATGATTTTTTTTTCCTCTTAAGTTATATCTCTCTCAAAACATTTATTCCTAATCATAGTCCCAAGGGAAAAGTGCAAGGGCTCGAGCTTTGGCTCTTCTTGGCGAGGTCTAAGGTTCAAACCGCTACATGGACGAGTGTGTGAGGAAGGTGGATGTGTGTTAAATTCCCTATTGATAAGCATAGCTCTCGGTTTTATGAGGGGTTATAGGACTTTACGAGGGGTCATGGTTGGAAGAAGACTGCTTAGCCCTTTGCGTTGGTAGTAGGGATTTCTCACACTCACCCAAAAAAAAAATATATATATATTTTTCTTAATCATTAAATATCACATCATTCTTTTTAACACACTAGCACATGTGAATTTTTTTTTAGTAATATTTCTTATACACATCCACCATGGGGATTGAACGAGGGTCACATCACCAATAATGCAAGTAGCATTCTTGCCGGTAAACCACATGTAAAATTAATTACTAAAATGAAAACTCACAAATATATCACTACAATCCCAAAATATATATATATTTTAATTCAAATATAACAAACTCTTTCTTAAATCATTTATTCCTAATCATTAAATACCACACCTTAAAAAAAAACAGCTTAACCTCCATTTTCATTTTTCATCATCATAAAAAGATAATAACAAGCTATTCCCCATAAAACTTCCCCACTTGGTGCCTTTGAAAAAAGAGTTTCCTCCTTTCAAAAGGTGGAGGGATTTTTAAATTATATTCTCCATCATTTGATTTCAAATAAACATTAAATATATGTCCGTAGTTATCATTATCAAACATCAAAATCAAGAGTTTAAACTTTAAGCATTTAAAAAAAAAAGCCGTGACGAAGTTAAGAGTTGGAGTTTCCCTCTCTTACAACTTTTTAATAATCTTAAATTCCTTTGATTGCATAAACTATAGAAGGTCTATTTTTTTTAATTAAATTTAATTATAAAAAGCAATTAGAGGTTATCAAGTGGGGGAGTGGCAACATATACGCACTGAATATACGGCTTGTATATTTTAAATGTGTATACGTCTTGCCGGTGAAGCAGGGAAGAGTGACAGCTGTTGCCTTTTTCCCTTTATCTTTTTCAACCTTTTATTAGTTATTTAAGTGTTCTTTATTCGTGTGTAATAGCTTGTTCTTGCAGGGAAGGCAATATCTGAGATGGAATGCAGTGTTTGCTGAGAAAATGACATTGTTGAATGTTCAGGGGAAGAGCGGAAATATCAGGTGAGGATGACTCAGCTTCACGTTTTAGCTCAGTTTTATTTTGAATCTTTAGTTTCTCATTTCAGAGTCAAGTTTTTTTTATATCTTTCAAGATAATGCACAAAGATACTGTTTGGAAATGTAAATATTCAAGCTAAGCACAAAGATACTGTTTGGAAATGTAAATATTCAAGCTAATGCACACAGATACTGTTTGGAACTGTAAATATTCAAGCTAAGGCACACAGATACTGTTTGGAAATGTAAATATACAAGCTAATGCACAAAGATTTTGTTTAGAAATATAAGTATTTTCAGTATTATGTACTGCATATCAGTATATTTATTTAGACCTTCAAATGCTTTTTCCACACCTCCAAAATGCAGCTATATTAGCTATAATCTAAAAGATATAACAAAATGTAAGTTATATATACATATTACGGAATCACCAGACCGTAGGCAGGCAAAACAGGCTTACAGCTACTGCTTTGTTTCTGCTAGTATTGAAAACGAAAGCTAAAACCATACATTTAAACTGAATAGAGATGAATAGGAGATAGAAAGAACTTAGGCATTTCCAGCAGCATCGTTATTTTTCTTTGAGAAGATCGCGGAGAATGCTTTTCTTCGAAAAACTTTTGAGTACTCTCTTATAGAAGGTCATGGAATGCTAACTGCATTGCAAAGTTCTTAGTTGAAAAATGTAATGAATATATGTATTATGGCCTACTGTTTGATCAGAACAATGTATATTTGTTTTAGTTCCTGTAAGTTTGGGTTAGGTACACTAAACTTTGGCAACCGTGGCTTTCACATAAAAAAAAAACCTTAAAAAAGAAAAAAAAGGAGCGCTAATTTGGCGAATTTAATTTTTGAAAATCTTGTGGAAAAAGAATTAACCGCCTTCATGCATTGCTTCTTGTTGTGATGCTTTTGAAGTTGGAATCATTTGTCTTTTGGTCTGCCTGCATAGTTGCCTGCGCAGTTTATTTATTTTCATTTACTGCTGCACTTTCTTGGTTTTTCCAATGAAGTCAAGTTAGTGTAGGCACTCATAGAACGGAAAAGGGTGAGAACCACATTGTGTCTTGTATGTTCTCCTATCCTCCAACTCTCTTGTGATCCTTTCTTTGTTAAATGTTAAGTCTCTAAATAGATACATTTCAGATACATTTCCTTAGGTTGAGAAGGGTCAAGGAACTAGGGATAATCATAACAGCATGTTGAAAATGGTTAGAGAACACTTGTCTCAGCTACCTACTTTTCAGGGAACACTTGTCAAGCATTTTATCAAACTATAAATGTTAAAAATAATTTAATATTTTTAAAGATTAGGAACTATTTTTTACAAAATAAAACTATAATGGTGTTTTCTAAACTTTAACATCCATGTTAAATTTCAATTATTATTTATTATCATAATCATAAATGTTATTTAAGTATTACTATATTCATTTTAAAGTTTAACTAGCCATTTTAGTGTAATGCAAGAGATCAGAGATAAGGACAAGTCATGAGTTTTCTTGACCATTAATTTTGATTCCATCACATAAATTGAGCCAAAATTAATCTTCATAGATGAATTTTTATTAAATTTTAAACCAATATAATTAATTTTCTTAATACTCATCCTATAATCTTTTTGATATTTTTAGCAAAGAGTTATTCTATTCTTGTTTAATGAGCTTATCAGTAGCCTCTCATTTTTTTTTCTAAATTGGTTATATGGGATTTTAATAATTTAAAAACAATATCATTAACTTTTGGTTCCATTACATAAATTGATCCAAAATTAATCTTCATAGATGAATAATTATTAAATTTTAAAACAATATCATTAATTTTCTTAATACTCGTCCTGTAATATTTTTAATACTTTTAATAAAGGATTATTCTATTCTTGTTTAATGACCTTATCACAAAAGTCTCATTTAATTTTTTTTTTTTTTAAATTGGTTATATGGGATTTCAAATTTTTTAAAATAATATCATTAATTTTTGGTTCTATGACATAAATTAATCTAAAAATAGTCTTTTTTTTTGATAGACTTACAAATCACAACTCTTTCCTTTAAAGCTTGAGAGTTTACAAACAAATTCAATTCTCATCTCAATTGAGTTGCTATAGCTACATACCTACATATTTTTTCATAAAAAGTCTGAATTCTTGATTTTCATTTTCTGGATCTTCTTCAATTTTCTTTGTAAATACAAATATTCCAAACTTCAACATCCTTCTTCTTGACATTTTTTTGTAGCAGCCCTCACAATACTGAAAATCCACAAGTTTCCTTCTTGAAGCATAAGTTCAACCACAAGAAATGTATTATGGTTCTCTTTATCATATGAAAAGAGAAATATATAGTTTACTTCTTGAAGCATAAGTTCAACCACAAGAAATGTAATAAATAGTTAATATGAAAACACATAGAGCAAATATTACCAATGGGAAAAATTAAAGTAAATCTTAATCATTATTTGATTTAAGCATTCAACATTTTCTTCTCAGCTTCAGTTAAACTTACTACTTCCTCTAACCATGAAAAAGAGAATTTAACTTTACGATCTTCTATTAAAACCCCTCTATTGGTTAGCCAATTTGCACATTTGTTCCCTTCCCTTAATGTGTGTGTAAACCTGATTTCTTCAGCAAAATCCAAAATTAATCTTCATAAATGAATATTAATTAAATTTTAATAGGATTTTATTTATTTTCTTCGTACTCATCCTATAATATTTTCAATTGGTCATATGGGATTGAAATGGGCCCCACCTGTATTATATCATGATCATATAATGATCATATAGTGGTACTACAACAATTTGGTAATTATGCATGTATCGCTTGGCAAGATTGGAATGTGGGTCTCCTCCTTGAAAGTTGAATATAATCAGTGGCCATTTGATACTCATCCTGAATTTTAATAATTTAAATAAAAGATTATTCTATTCTTGTTGAATGACCGTATCACAAATGTCTCATTATTAATTTTATTTATTTGAAACGGCCCAGTGTATTACATCATGACCATATAGTGGTATTACAACAACTTGGCTATTATGCATGTATTGCTTGGCAAGATTTGAACATGGGTCTCCTTCTTGAAAGTTGAGGAATTTAATCGGTTGAGCTAATGCCATACGATATCACAAGATTTCAATATCAACCGTTAAATGCTTTTTTCACATTGTTACATTATCAACCTACAAGTGATATATTATCTTTATTTAAAATATAGATGGTGCCATACCACCATAGCATAAATATGATTCAATAAAAAAACATTCTAAATTAGAATACACGATTCTTTTCTTTCAACTCTCCTACATATGTTTAACTAAAGTTATGTATCTCACATTGCTAACGTGCTTAAAACATTTTATTCTTGTTATTGTGCATCACATCCGTAACAAACATGAGTACACCTCCCTCTTGTTATGCTTGTTGAAGGTTGGTAATATAGGGATTGTGTGTATTTGGCTAGTCATAATGCAAAATTAAATTCATTTGATATAATCTGTTAAAAGGTATAAAAAAAAATTATTTAAAAAAAAATCAATTATTAAATAATTCTTCTTTTCTAAAAGGTATAAAAAATAGGAGGGTATAGGGTACATTATATATTTTCAAACCCCTTAATTATTAATAAACTCTAAATCAAACTCATTCATATATATATATATATATCCTAATTTTATAAACAACATTGTTGCATTCACACCCATGTGTAAAGGTGCATTAATGTTCTCATCCTACTTATATATACATCTTGAATATAGTGTTTTTGTTAGAATGCTTATCACCTAACACATTTAATAATGATAAATGATTAACTATTGGTGCCTCCAACAACAAATGGTCATTGTAGGGCATACTCAAAGAATGCAATTGCATCTCTCCACTTTTCCTTTGATGCCAAGATCCATTTGAAGAATTTCACTATGACTCAACATTGTACAATTGCAATCAAAGAGGGGAATTTGTTCGACCAATCTAAGAGGAGCCTCAAAATTCTCCAAAAGTTAAAAGCGAAAAAAAAAGTCTTAATTTCTGGCTAGTTGAGTTTTTCTTTTTTCGGTTCCTTTGATGCTTAATTTAGATTTGAGAAATGCTTTTAAGTTGTAGCTTAAGGGAGCATAGTAGTAACAAGCACAACCCTAAGGCTCCTAAGGCTTTGTCTCATTGGGTGTTGAACAACAACAATAGGTGGCGATGATCTTCGTGTAAGCATACATGTTTTTTTAAGAAGTGGTGTTAAGGCTATTTGGGCGTTTGATGACTTGTAAGAGGAGAACTCATAATCATGATACCCCCTACTACACCGTGCAATCTAATCGCTTACCCTATTTCTATTCAAGCAACTTCATCTACATCAACAAATTCCAAACTTGAGCCATGCCCATGCTCCCAACAACCCAACTTGCAAGCTTGAATCTGAAGAGGGTCCACTTCAATGGGCGAACTCCACATTGCAACATGTTGGATTTAACATCATTGGTCTTGAGCTCTGTGACATTCCTGGAATTTGATCCCTTCAACTATTCCAATTTCCCCTCAAGCATTGCCTCTTCCCACAAATCCTCCATCATGGACGAGAAGAAGACCACTGTCAAGAAGGAATTTTATATGCATTTGTCTCCTCTCAATACGACCTTGAACTCAGAGCTCCAATTATTGCCACTCTTTTTTGTTCATTCTCCCAAATTCTTTTGGCAACACCCCTATGATGAAAATACAAATTTGACTATCAAGGTGCTTTATTTATGTGGTAGGTAAACTTAAGTTCCCATGAGCATAATTTGCAAGGCCCTAGCAAGTTGGAGACCAAAATGGTCAAATGCTTTCTATTGGGGGCCACTTCCATCAAAATATCAAAACATTATTGTAGTATCTCAACACTACCTTCGTAAATTTTGCAAATTTCGAAGGAGGATGCAACAAGAGAGACCAGGTGGAAGAAACATCCCAAAAATTCCCAAAATTTGACTAAGTGTAGACAGGCACCGATCTGCATGCAAAAACTAGTCAATTAGCTCCAAAAACCGATTCACTTGCTAAAAAGGACCGATTGGTTCGAGGAAGCTATTTGCTCAATAGAATTGGCTGATTTGCTCATAAATGCAAGCGATTTGCTTGCTAGGTCAGAGTGAATTTTTTGAATAGTCGTGAGGGTAGATTAAAGGTGTGGATATCATGGCGAATCTTCTGGAAAGCGATATTTTGGCATGTAGTAGTGCACTAAGTCATTTTGGAAGACTTCTAAGCCCATTAGAGAAATGATTGGAGTCATGTAATATTTGGTGGTACAACATTTTGCTGAAGTTGCTCCCAAATCTTTACTTTTACTAGGAGTAATTGTTTCTCACACTAGGTAACTCAGGGGTAAACTTTTACTATAAATAGGGGCCTAGGGCCCTCATTGTAATCATCTTTTGGCCATGAGAATTTAGAGCTACACTCTGTGAAACACATATTGTGCTTTATACTCATGAGGTTGTAAGAAATTGACAACTTCTTAGGCATTCCATCAGATGCATCATCCTTGCGGTGGTTGTGGTATGGTCCTTCTAGCCCATCTCATCATTGGCTTATCAATTTCATAATTAAACGAATGGATGGACATTAATGTTATTCGACGTCTCATGTGTTGATTGATCACATACTTTCCTTGCTACAATGTAAAAGTTGTATTTGCTTAAATCTCTCGCACTCTAAACTTCCAAACAATTTTATATTTGCATTTTATTTTTCATGCATTTTCCCTTTCTGCATTTTACTTTCATGAAAGTTTAGATTAGTGTAGGGGTTTATGCGCGCACAGTGGGGAGCTGACCTAATTTGGAGGTCGGGCAAAGCCATTGGCAATCTTGTCCAACATTGTTGAAACTCAGATTGGGGTCGCAAAACCTTAATTAGAAGTCAAGACAATTCCCTGGTTCAACATATTCTCCTATGTGCTTGGTGGGACCAACTCTCATTTTTCCTCAAATTTGCATAAAATTTCTTGATTTTTGTGCTAAAATTGCTCGTCTCTAATGGAGTGACCGACTTGAAATTGGAAATTTTTTCACTGTCAAGAAGCGAAAGCAATTCACTCCACTTTAGACAAAAGACTTGAAAATTGCCAAAGCATTCAAAGCAAGTGATTGGCTTGGAATTTCTAAGCGATTTGCTCGAAAAGATTTGCATTTTTACAGGATGAATCTAGAGCGATTTGTTGAGGCCAAGGCTGAATTTTTCAGTTCCAGTCTCAATTGGACTTGAAAATTCACCAATTATTTGTTATTTGTGCTAGAATTTTGCAAGTACTTTGCAAATGGCAACTTCGACACAAACTCCAAAATTTTAAAATTTTTGCAAAGACAACGACTTCAACGACATTCGAGCAACATCAAAATGCAAATCTAACTTCGTATATGCATTTGCCACAAGCAGAAAGCACTTAAGGTAGATTCTGAGCCAGTTTGGCCGAAGGTTAAAGCAACAAGTAATTCGCCCCAACATAGTAAAATCTAAGATAGATCCAACAAGTGATTTTTTGAGAGTCTGAGAAGCGATTCGTTAAGAAAGACAAGTTTCTTCCTCTCTCTCTTATGGGAAGGCAATTTGCTTCAGTCTTGACGATTCACTTCGAGCGATCTGCGTAAATCCGTTTCCTGCAAATATTTTCTAAGTCCATAATTTACAAGTGAATTGCCCAGAAAAAGCAAGCAAATCGCTTGCATTTTCTAAATATATTCTCTTTGAAGTTGCTTTCAGCTAGCGAATTGCCCAGAAATCCCAGATTGCGAGCAAATCGCTCCAATTTTGCAAACGGCTTGCTTCATAGGCAAAATTTTGAATTTTTGCAATTGTTGATCCCGAAACTCTGTTTGTGTAGGTACAGACGCGGAAGCCTATGAATACATGATCAAAGGCTCAAAAAATGGGAAAAGATCACCAAGTGGCAGACATCGTTGCGTACCACCAAAGAAATGCTAAAGGAAAGAGAAAAGAACAAACCATTGCATGGGTGCATCAAGAGGACGAGTTTGAAGACATTCCAGTATCCAATCTTGTCCCATCAAAAGGTAAAAGCCCCATGGGTGATCTAGTTAGTCAAAGCCTCACGCCACTATAAATTGGTTACTTAAGTCAACAAATGAGTTATTCATCAGATCTAGCAAACTAGACTTGGTCTAATCCGATCCCTAACTTGACTCATACTAACCCTCTATATGGGATACTAATTGATCTGAACAACCTTACAAATAACTTGCTTTTCGCAAGTCAATTCTACAAGCCATTGTTAGACTTTGGTATGCAAAACATCCCTCCTACAAGTACTCCTCCAACCTAGAGCCTACCTAGATCCAGTTTATCGAATATGTCCGACATTCCTCTAGGTCAATCCTTAGCTCCCATTGGGTCGTCAGGCTTCAATATGAACTTTGTTCATAATATACAAGTGATGACTAGGCAAATGGGGTCACAGGTGTCCCAAGGAAACAACCAAGGATTAACACCACCTCCAACTAGTCAGGCACAACAAAGTGTGCAAGGTCCATCTCCACAAAACCAACAAATTCCATAGATACGGCTAAACTATCCCCCTCCACAACAAAATATTCTACCACCTCCAAACCAATAGTTGGTTTACTAGAATTGGCTCCCTCAATACCCTCTACCTTATTATCCTCCATATGCTCCGTACCCGCCTCTCAACTATGTGATGTACCTACCTCCAGAACAATAGTATGGTCAACCTCCTAAACAAAACAATGCAAGAGCGTAAAACCAACTTCCTGATTGGACCTACCAAGGACTACTAAATCTAGTGGTCTATTCTCCTATTCCCCTAGCAGCTATGAAAGCACTACCAAAATTTGATGGGAATGGGAAATAGACGACACTAAAGACCTTAGCGAATTGTTGATGCTCAAAGAAATTCACCGCATTTAGGAGGAGGACAATGGTACACTTACTACTCTATTCCCTTCGTGATAAAGTTGCTTTATGGTATTAGGTGATTACCAAATAATTCGGTTACAAGTTGGACGTTAGTAGTGGATCCATTTTTGCATAGATTTGGTAGCATGAGAAATGGTTACTCAGTTTTATTTCAATTGAATGCAATGCAAAGACATCCTTAAGAAAATATACATGATTTCAATACTAGATTCTTGAGGACCCTGAACCTAATCCCACAAAATGTTAGGCCAAATGAAGAACAAGCATTGCCATATTACATCAAAGGTTTACAATTTGACTTAGCTTTAATGGTTTGTAATGCTAATCATCGTACACTAGCTGTAGCATTCGAAGAAGTGGCTAGAGGAGAAGATGTTCTCATCCAAGTAGGGAAAATACCCCTTGCTCCACCAATGGCCTATGCACCCCAAATTTCCTAGAATACACCTATACTAAATTCCACGCCCAAAAGGCCTAAAATCAAATCAACTGCCCAAAGGCCTGATCACCCTAGAGAGTCTGTTTAACCGTGATGATAGTACAAGGAAAACTAGCCTCAGGGTAAAATCTTCTTTATATCACCCAATTGAGATAGTTGAAGGGAAGATTTTATTGCTCGAAAAAAAAATTGCACTTAATAAGAAAAGGACTTTTTCATAGAGCTATGTGGTAAGTACAAAGACATTATTGCCTCGTCATACGAAGATCTTAAAGTCTACAATAGAAACACCATAGAGCATACTATCGAATTGGAGCCCAATGCCAAGCCTTTCAAACAAAAATAGACTTGTAAATCCAAAAATAGAAGCAGATATGAAGAAGGAATTATTGAAGCTGCTGCAAGCTTAGATTATATTCTAGATAAAACACTCCACTCAGGTTGCCAATTTGGTCTTGGTATGTAAGAAAAATGGGGATATAAGGCTATGTATTGACTTCAGTAACTTGAATAGGGCATCTTAAAGGATCACTATCTATTGCCCGCAAGTGATTAGACATTGCAAAAGGTAGCTGGGTCATAGATGTTGTCTCTCTTGTGTGGCTTCTTAGGATATAATCAGATTTGGGTTAAATATGAAGACCGACATAAAATAACTTTCACCAACAAATGGGGAACCTTTGCATACCAACGAATGTTGTTTGACCTATCAAGCGCAAGGGCAACCTTCCAGAGGGCTATGGACATAGCTTTTGCCGTGTTTGTAGGGGAGACTATTCTCATATACCTTGATGATCTAACTATAGTTTCCAAAGCCAGAAGTGAGCACATTGACCATCTCGAGTTAGCCTTCTAGAAGTATAGAGAGTTTGGTATTTATATTAACCCTAAAAACTCCATTTTTTTGTCCATGAAGGCAAATTTTTGGGCCATGTAGTATTGAAAGAAGGCCTAGCCATAGACCTTGATCGAATAAAAGCCATCTAGGACCTATCATTGCCTATGTCAATTGAAGGGATCAGGTCATTCCTAGGCCAAATACTAATTTTTCCCAAATGGTTAGGTTCATAACTAAGACGCTAAAAAAAGACACCTCTCTAGATTGGACAGATGAAGGAAATAAAGCCTTTTAAGAGATCAAAGATTGCATCACGAAAGTCCCTGTTATAATCATTCTAGATTTCTCCAAAGACTTTAGGCTGTATGTATTTGGTACCGATGAAAACATTGTGGTTGTCTTAACCCAAAAGAATGATCAAGATGAAGAGCACCCTATATCCTTCATGAGCCAAGTATACCCTGATCAAAAATAGGTATTCGACATGAGCCAAGTATACCCTATATCCTTCATGAGCCAAGTATACCCTGATCAAAAATAGGTATTCGACATCATGAAGGCTTTTAAAGAAGTTCAAACACGTTATGGTATCTAGGAATAGTTGTATGGGGATATGATATTATATTGTATAAGGGTATTATGGATAGTTGGCATGGGCCACACATAACCCAAGGTTGATTATATTATTATATTATAATAATGAATTAGGATGAGGGTTTAGTAGTTAGCTCCCCAAAGTAGAATTAGAATATGGGTATATAAAGAAGGGATATTGTCATTGTAATCATCATCATTCATATGAAGTATTACTTGTAATCATCTTTGCCCACAAAGTGGCTTATAAGACTTTGCCCTCTCTAAGTGGTTGTCTCATCTTGGGAGATCTTGTGGAGTTTTCCTAAGGAGTATTATTGGTGTTGCCCTACCCTAAGGGTATTATCTATCTTTGTCTCATTGTCGGTATTATTATTGTGGAAAATTCTTTGAGGATGAATGATTTGATATTTATGGATATTGATGAATGAATTTTATTAATGAGAATAAAGTTTTGTAACAAGTGGTATCAAAACAACAATTCTAGCAAAGTGGGGGTTAAGTCTTAGTGGATTGTAGAATTAAAACAATTTTTTCTAGAAAAATGTCTCATTTTTCAGGATCCATATCTCTGCGAAAGATTGTCTGATTTAGACGATTCTTGGACCATTTTATGTGGAATTTGAAGAGCTTTAAAATGAGTGGTCATATAAAGGAATTCAAATAGTATTGAGGGAGATACGACCTTGTGAATTCAACCATCTGGAACAAGGGTAGTGTTAGGGCAAATTTTTCTAGAAGAATGTCTCATCTTTTAGGAGCCATATCTTTGTGAAAGTTTGTCTAATTCAACGATTCTTGGACCATTTTATGCAAACTTTGAAGGGCTTTAAAATGAGTGGCCATATGAAAGAATTCAACCATTATTGAGGGAGATACAACCATGTGAAGACAACCATCCGAAACAAGGCGACATTAGGGCAAATTTTTCTAGAAAAATATCTCATCTTTCAGGAGCCATATCTCTGCGAAAGATTGTCCGTCTTAGATGATTCTTGGACCATTTTATGTGGAATTTGAAGATCTTGTGGCCATATGTGGAAATTTGAGCAGTATTGAGGGAGATATGATCCTTTGAAGTCAACCATCCAGAACAAGGGCAGTGGCGATTTTTCAAATCGTTTTTTTTTCCAAAAAAACTGAAATTTGAGATATCTATTAGTTGGGTAATCATCTGCTATTTGTTGGCTCTATCTATTTATGTGGAATTTTAGCTTCAAATTCAATATATATATATAAAATGAAACCCTAGTTCGTAAAACCCTAGTTTTCATTATCTTTTTGTTGGGTCGTGAACTATGGAGCTACAAAATTTTTCTGGAGAAGATGATATTGATATTAGAGAATGGTGGAAACAATTTAAATCCTTGCATTCTACTGATTATTATTGGGGCATTAGGCTTAATTTTTATTTTAGAGGAGAAGATCTCTCTTGGTTTCAAAGTTTTCTTAGTGCCCAAAATTGTGGACTGACTTGGGAAAAAACAGAGCAAGCATTCTTGAGTCAATGGGACCCATATAAAAAGATAGCTAGTTTGAAGGATACACTCAAAGGCTATGCAAAAGAAATAAATATGCTTCAAAAAGAACAAAATGAATTAAAAAGAGAGCTAGCAAATTTCAAAGAAGTGGTAGAAGGGAAAAAAGATGTCAGTGTGTAGATGGAGGGAACCACACCTTTGGTGGCAAATAAGCTAAAAGGTGGACAAAAATATTTGTTTGAATGTAAAAAATTCTATTTTGTAGGTTCATGGTTGCATTTAGAAGGAAAAGGTTATTATTTCCATAAACCCTAGTAGCAAATATAATTTTATTAATATTGCTTTGGCTAAGAGGTTACAGGTTCAAGCAACAAAAATTAAGGACACATCTTGAGGGTGAGAATGTTCAAATTTTTGAAGATTTGAAGTTCACCATGGATAAATATGTTTTAGATTCAGATTTTCATGCTAACGAGATGGATAATGTGGATATTGTTCTTGGTTAGATTCTTTGGGTATTGTTAACATTAATGTGCAAAATAAGTTTATGAAATTATGGTACAGAAAAAGGGAAGATAACACTGCAGGATATTTCTCAGCTTAAGGAGCAAGGATCCAAGGAGAAGCAAGAAGCAATTATGGTAAAGGGACAAGTTAAGAATCCAACAGAAGAATCAAAATTTGAATCTTCAGTAGCAGCAACAACAAAGTCCATGTAAGAAGCACATAAGGACACACCAAAAGAAGGGCACAAGAGAGAAGAGCATGAGGAAGAATTCAAAATAGAGAAACAAAATGTTGAAGAATCAAAGGAAACATAATGTTAGGTTAAAGTTGCAACATATCGCCACCCATACCATCCTGAGTGGCAACAATCTTGGAGGCATGGCTTAGGGCATCAATATTTTTTTGGATCTACATGGAGTCAGAAAGGCATCAAGTATAGCAGTGTTTGGTAGAAAAAGCATAATGATTCTGGATTTCAGAGTGGTATAGTAGCTGTTGGTTACGAATCTGCCATGAGGAAAGGATTTGGGTTAATGCGCCCAGATTCGCCCACCAGCATGAAAGGCCGGAAGGAAGAGATGCCTTCCGAGCCAATCTCCGGAGAAGGCCGGCTCCTTTTGGGGGTTTATGTTCAAGCTAAGAGTACAGGAAAGAAATAAATGTACAGAAAGAGATTTACAAATATATTCAAAGGTTGGTGGGGGGAACTAACAGTACGGGAACACACCAATCACCGCTACTTACTTCATATAAACACAAAGCATGACAAAGAACTGCAAAATCTAACGTATACTTCCGATACCCAAGCAGTGTACGCACGGCTACAACGGCTCCCCTAACAGACATTCCCTACAAGGAACTAACAGTACGGCAACACGTCAATCACCACCTACGGACACTAACATGGGTAGAAAGCAATCATAGAGATATCAGAGCCAGGTATATGTGTTTATGTAGAGAATTTAACCGCACAGCTTCAATGGCTCCCTAACAGACATTCCCTACAAGGAACTAACAAGTACGGCGACGCACCAATCACCGAGATACGGACCGACAACAAAACACACAAGCGATGGAACCGCTACTACGACTATTCTATGTATCCTTTTAATTCATGAAGTACGATGGGTGCTTTAAACAAGCAATGCTAGAGGCAACTGATCATCAAATGCTGAAATGAATCAACGAGCCATGACACAGAGTTAGCCTAAGGCATGAATATAAAGAAAGGCGACATAAAAAACGTACGACAGAACGAGTAACCAAGCATACATATTATATTTATAAGCATAAGCACGGTTACAATGGGCACAGTGGTTCCCTAACAGACATTCCCCTTCCACCCTTTACAATGAATTCACGTTGGGCTTTTATAGCCCGAGTCCCTCCCGTTACATTAATGGGCACAAGGTCCCGATCAAACATAAGGCGACAAAAGCGGCGAAAGAGCTGCAAATGCCGACCTTTTGTCGGACCGGACTGTACCCGCAGCATGGTCTTCCTGGAAGCTGGACAACTACATGGCGGTGTGTTGGGCAGAATCTCCCTCTGGCAATGATGCGGGTAGGCGGAGCGAGTAAAACCTCGGATCGCTTTAAATGAGGCTACCGGCGCAGTGCAATGCAGCCCATGCTTGTCCTTTTGCTCGGCACGTTTCGGCACTAATCTCGAGCCGGACACTTGTCGGATGATGGATGATGTTTGTGTGACACGTGTCCGCCTTGGAAGGCGATCCGTCCAACTTCGCTTGGGATCGGAGCGTCTCGGGTTGCGCGGGCGAAAACAGTGCGATCGGGAAGGCCTTCATGCCTTGGTCAAATTCCGGGTTTGTTCCCCTCATCGCGCACTGTCAGGGCGCACTCCGACTTCACCTGCGAAGTCGGGCCGCGCACGGTGGAAACGGTGTCTCGTCGCCGTACGGACTCTGCTCCGGCCTTTTATCATCTTCTGTCAGCCTGCTAGCCTGTCAATCTGCCAGTTGCAAGGTGCGCCCAGAAAGTGGAGGCGAAGTCAGACTTCGCACCAAAACGGGGCGAAGTGCGAACTTCGCACCCAGACTGGGCGAAGTGCGAACTTCGCACCAAAACTGGGCGAAGTGCGAACTTCGCACCCAGACTGGGCGAAGTGCGAACTTCGCACCAACACTTAGCCATTTTTCAGGTAACTTGCTGGAAAGTTGAAAAATCAACTGGGACTCCAAGAAAGGGAGGAAAGAAAGAGAATGCGGGAAGGAAAAGGAAAGGGAGAGGAGAAGGAAGGAAAATAGGGGAAGAGGGAAAAAGAAGAGCAGCACAGTTACAACACTGAAGACATTGCACCCCGTGCAAAATGTGACAACAGAGAGCATCGAGGAACAATAGGACCAATCGTTCAAAATATCAGAGTAGCAGGAGAAGCATGGAGCCAATAGAGCAATTATGGATATTTAAATGGCACAGTGGCAGCTTGGCATCATCGAAGACCACCACCAATCAAGATTTCACTTGGCTGGATGGATGATTAAGATTGGTACCAGTTGTTAGCATTGCCTAGAAGATCATATCATTTAGATTCTTCTCATGTTTTGACTACGAAACATTTGTAAGGAGGGTGGAATGTTATGGTACCCAAGAATAGGTATATGGGATATGATATTATATTGTATAAGGGAATTATGGACAGTTGGCATGGGCCACACATATCCCAAGGTTGATTATATTATTATATTATAATATTGTGTTGGGATGAATAGAAGATGGGTATATAAAGAAGGGATATTGTCATCATAATCATCATCATTCATATGAAGTTTTACTTGTAATTGTCTTTGCCCACGAAGTGGCTTAGTAGACTTTGCCCTCTCTAAGTGGCTATCTCGTCTTCGAAGATCTTGTGGAGTTTTCCTTGCTTAAGGAGTATTATTAGTGTTGCCCTACCCTAAAGTATTATCTATCATCTTTGTCTCATTGTGTAGATTATTATTTGTGGATGAATGATTTGATATTTACGGATATTGATGAATGAAATCCATTAATGAGAATAAAGTTTTGTAACAAGACACTATCTATTATAGAGCAAGACTACTATATTTTTAGTACACCCCAATATTTGGTTTGTTGTATTACACGGTGAACTAGGAAAAAAGAGGGCTGAATGCATCAAATATTTTTTAGGATTATGATATTGGCTATGTGAGTGAGTCGTATGGAAGGTGAAATTGGCGCTCTCTGGGTCGATCGCCTTGCCCTGTAGCATTGCATGGAGTGCAATGGTGCAGGGAGTGGCCTGCATCGCCCAAGGACTATTAAAGGCCCTTAAGTGTTATGGGGCCTTCATTCCGCAAAGAAGACCTCCCAAAGCATAAGCCTTCAAGCGAATCATAAGCCATGGCCACTGGAGTTGAACTCCACTAAAGCTCCTCTATGACCGACCTTTGTATTGAGTGAATCGCTCGACTAAGCCCCATAGAGGGCCTTCCCAAAGACAAAACCTTGTTTTTTTCCCCTAAAAGTTTTCTAAATGTTGAACATCGAGTGAATTGCTCATCCCTCCTTGCTCTGTAACACTCCTTCAACAAGCAATTTCCTCCATTATCCTTGGCGAATTGCTCAAAATTTGCAAATTTATCGCCTCATATTAGCAACTATTTCCAGGATTGAAAACGAGCTAATCGGTTTTCCTTTCAAAAGGCCAAATTTGCCCCTTTTGCCCAATTTTCACCATTTCACCTGATTTCCCACCCTTTTTGCCATGGATACCACATCCGCCTCCACCAACCCTTCATTACTTGAGGCACAACATGTCTCATTGACTTCCACAACTGTTGCCCCACCCATTGTTGTCCCATTATCTCCAATCCTGGTGACATCAGGGGAGGCCAGACCATCAGAGAGGCAGTCACAAAGAAAGAAAAAGGGAAAGGAAGAGACAAGGCTCCCCACTCTGAAGAGACCAGAGTAATATTTTGAGGACCCATATCGGAGAGTGGAGGGAAACCATACCCATCCCACAAGGCAAGTAAGGAAAGAGTCCCTAAGAAGATTCAACTTGGGGCCTCAAATTGATTCATGGAGCATAAATAGAATCTGGGCCTTAGGGTTAGTAATGAATCTAGTGCCACAAGTTTGGAGCTTCTCGAAGTTGATAGAAGTAATGGCAAAAAGATATGACTCGACGAAAAGGAGTTTTAGACCCCCTCAATCGACGAAAGATGCCTTCTACATCAGGTAGGGAGTCATAAGGAGTATGTTGAAGGCCACCAATGACCTGGCCATGTGGATCTCCTACAACCTCAGGACCCAAAAGAACTTCTACTATAGGTAATTTAACACCTATATGCGGGATTTCTTGATCCCTTTCCTGGAAAAACCAAACCTGCCATCCAACTTCAATATTCCGTTAGAGTTGAGCCTGTTCAAGGTAGATGTACAAATAGTAATGTGAGGAATAGTTGCGGTCCTAGGAGAGAAGAGCGACCAAAAGATCTACAAGGAACATATAGCCCAATTGCACGCAATACAAACCTACTAAGGCCTCTCCCAAGTGATTGATTGTGCAAAGTACATCTAAGATCAAATGGATAGTGAACTCAAGGAGTTCAAAGAGGAGAGGAAATTTAACTATACATCCTACTTGGTTTGGTTGATCCTTTACTAGAATAAAAGTTGGTTTTTCACCCTTCAACTAGACCAAGTAGGAGAGGATGGACAACCTCTAACCATTGTGGAGTGCATGAGCGTATCCTATCGAGAAATGGGAAAGGCCTCCTATGGCTTCTATGACAAGGTGGATGAGTTTATAATGGAAAAGTTTAGGGGGAGAGCATCAAGGCTAACGACCAAGGCAAGACAACTGCTAATAGAATGAAAATGGCCAATAGGAGATTTCTACTTGGGGAGGACTAGGTTGTTCATCCGCTTCTGTGGCTTCTAAACCATGCCTTTCGAGTTGACTATGTGACTACCAAACTACATGTTCAATCTAGAATGTGTGGCAAGTCAAATACATGGACTTGAAATATTTCAAGGGGCAAAAGAAAACCACCTTCTACGTGCTTAAGGAGCAAATAATGAGCATCACTCCTAAGCTGTTTTACTTCCACATAGTAGCAGAGATGCGATTGAAGGAGATCGGTGTTGAATAGTGTAGAGACAGTTGGTCCTATGACCTAGAAGGAATTTCAACAAACCCTTAGGGACAAAAAGTTTGATACCTTTTATGCACGAGAAAAGGTACAATGTATAGAAACAAGTCAACTTGGATGAGGAGACAACTCTTGCCACTCAAGGAAGCAACTGCAGATACGAAGATGAGGTTCAGAGTTGGTACACCAACCCCTTAGAGTGGCACAACTACTATACCAAGAAGGACAACTTTGACCCTGATATCAAACTGAACCGTTAAAGGTTAGGGGCACTCCTTAAGCTTGGATATATAGACCACAAGATTCTTGTGTGCAAGAGGATGAGCTATGAAATAGACACAATCACCAAATCTATAAGAGATGGTCCGTTTGATGCTGGATTTTTTGCCACTTGGGACAGGAGGCACTTGAGCGTGAAAAGGGCTCAGAGCATAAGTGAAGCAGCAACAGGTACCTTGACCCCTTACAAGCTCAAGCCCAAGAAACAGGTAGCGTTGGTGATAACCATCTTAGCTGTATTGACAACTCTAGTAGTGGTTAGCTTAGTAGTTAGGCAAACAACCATCAAAGAGTAGAAGGGGTTCAAGAGATACAGGTCTGTGTTTGGAGAGGTGGCAGCGGCATAAGAGCAACAACAACAGAGGTAGATAACCCACTTTGAGGAGAGTGAATTCCCTCAAGGAGGTTCCCCTTCAAAGTTAGGAACGATCAATTAGGTGGCACTACTGCACCCACCCCTACTCCCCTTTCATCATCCACTGCTTCCTCTTCTTTCGTTGTCCTTTCTTCTTCTATTCTTGCTTCTTCTCCTTCCCATTCTTCCGTTGCACTTCTCTCGCAATCCACCGATGCAACACATGGTTTTCCAAAAGGCACCCCACAAATAGTTATGGTCGTTGTGGGAACCACTCCTATCACGTCCTTCCCATCTCCTCTCGTCCAAGCCATCACTTCACAACCTTTAGTCCCATGCAATATGTCACCTGTCTTTGCCACTTTAGTCAAATTAGCATCACATCCCACTCCCGACACATCCACTCCATTCACCACGATCACCATGCAATTTTCCCCTCACTTTACCATCCACTTCCACACACCGAATACGCACATCCCAAATGCGAGAACTTATACAGACAACGATGCCCACCATCCTAGCCCAAGGAGCTAAGTCTGCATGAGCACCCTTCTCAACAAGTGCGATTGAAAGGTGTGGGCCAAGCTTTTCATATAAAGCCAGAGAAATAGACATCGTCAAAGTGTTTGATGTCCTTGCCGTTGATGAGAAAAGATGGAAGGAGTACAAGAGACTTAGCAAAAGAACCTCCAAGGCTTTAGTGCTTTGCCAATAACAACTATCAAGAAAGAGAGACAAGGTATACTTCATTGAGGCAATTGAAGTCAACCCCACCATGGTAGCGGCAAATGAAATGAAATATTATTAATGTCCGCGATGGGCCAAAATAAGACCCAAGGGACTATAAGAAGGACAATAATGGCTGCCAGCTAGCAGGCTAAAAAGCCCAACAAAGAAAAGAACTAAGATAAATACAAGATGAAACCCGAAAAACGGGCCAAAGAGAAAGGGAAAAGAAAAAAAAAGGGAGGGCAGAGGGGGGAAAGGGCTGCAATCCAATAGAGAGAAGTGCACGCCAAGAAGAACGAAGAGAGAGGGGGGGGAGGGAGCAGCCCAAAGGGGGCAAGCTCCAAGAACCCTCCAGAAACTAATGTCTCCTAATAGTCGAGGCCGAAGTACCGGAGCTGAAGAAGTCCATGATATGTCTCTGCCCATTCCTCGTTCGGAACCCTGACAAACTGTTGGTGCGCTGTCTAGTGACCTTGCTTCTGTCCGAACTGGATGATGTGGGGTGCTTCCGATTGAAGTCATCTGGTCCGTTGTAGTTAGTGAAGTATGTTGTGATGAGCCGATGTTGAGGTCCATTTGGATAACTTTTATGTCGTTGAAGCCGAGTTATCTCCCTAAGAAAGAGTGCGAGACAACTCTGGTCCGGGTATCTGAAGAAGGTAGAAACACATCGAGAGTTGTCCCTGAAAAGGCAATGGAACCTACCTCGGATCACATAATAAATGGGACAACAAAAAATGAAGTGATGCAGGGTCTCAACTTCACCCAAGGAGCAAAACAAGCAAATCCGCTCCTCCATCGGAAGATGGTGATCTGACTCAATCCGGAGTTGGTGAGAACACACCCTGAGTTGCCCTATAGTGATACGAAGACTATGCATTGTGTGTTGTTGAAGGTATTGTGGAGGAACTATTATGCCCTCCTGTATCTGTAAGAAGTGCTCATGGTAGAAAGACAGCTTGGGGGAAAGAGGGGCAACGTGAGAAATCCATGTGCATCTGGTGTACTGGAGACTAACATCATTCCGAATCTCGTGGAACATCTTCTCCTTAGTAATCCAAGAGGGGGGGAGAACCCCCAAAGAATAAGGGAGCAACCTGTCTATCCGTATTTGAATGCTGGCCAGGAGAGTAGAAACCTGAAAATACCAGCTCCTTCGGCCTCACCGATAACTCGGAGAGAGTTCCATCGAGGAGCGAAGGGCGAGGTAAGGGTACCGCCTACAACCCTCAGGGGTATCTCCGAAAGTACGAATCCTGTGAAGATAACCGATAATCAGGAAGATAATCTCAAGCTGGAGAGGAGAAGCCCCAAACTCTGCTAGAATAATAGAACGAGGGATTGTTCCCTTGCAACGAATGAATCGTCGAAGAAAGAGTGTTTGCACTCGTTCAACCCGTGACCACTCAGTCGGGCCAAGACTAGGGCCCCAAACCATTGACCCATAAGTAATAGTTGGCTTGACCAAGGCATAAAAAATCCTCATCTTCACAGGTATATCTTGAAAATGTGCTTTGAAGCAATTCCTCTCTAGCAAAGACAAAGTTGCATATCCCTTACACACTCGGGCTTGGGCGGCGGGTTTCATACTAAAAGTGGGACCAGTGAAAAGAACCCCCAAGTACACATAAGAGGTGGTGATCTCGACCTCCCGACCTTGGAAAGAGAAGTGGAGATGAGATAGAGCCTCTTTGGTAGTATTGAATACCATAACCTTGGTTTTAGAATGATTCACCGTCAACTGTCTTGAGTCACAAAAAGCGGCAAGCTTGTCCAGATGGCGCTGAAGCCCCTCAGGAGAAGAGGCCAAAAGAACAACATCATCTGCAAAGAGGAGAATAGAAATCAGCACATAAAGAAGAAGGCAACCATCCTCTGCATGAGCGTTCTCCTTAATAAAAGTCTCAAGCTCGTCGATAAAGATCCCAAAAAGTGTTGGGGAAAGGGGGCACCCCTGTTTCACTCCTATGGTGCTAAGAATATTGTCTGAAAGCCCTTGAGGGGAGCGAAACCGACCTTTCACAGTCTCATATAACCGTGTGACCGTTGTCAAAAGTTGCCCATAGATGCCAATTGATCGTAGTCTCTCAAGAAGTAAATGCCGAGGCATCGTGTTGAAGGCTTTCCTAAAGTCAACAAAGCAACAATAAACCTTCGAGGACTTGGAACATGCCTCCTCAATAATAGCTCTGAGAACTAGAATGTGATTTGTGGTCTGGTGATCTTGCCGAAAACCGGCTTGGCCAAGAGCCCTGAAACCCCCCTCTTCCAACCTTCGGGAGAGAAGCACATCCAATGTTGTGGCATAGAGCTTGGCAAAGATATGCCCAATCATGATAGTCTTGTAGTTATTGGGTTCATGGGGATCACCTGCCTTATGAATGGGGTGAATGATATGCTGAGTCCAGGAATTAGGAAAACCAAAACAGACAGAGAGATTAAAGAGATCAGTGAGGGGCCCAACGAGAGGTTCAATACCATGCTTCAAAATTTCTGCCTGTAACCCATCCAAATCTGCTGAACAGTAATAGGAGGCTGATTTGGTATGGTATAGAGGGAAGAGGCATGAATGGTCCAAGAGGAAAGATCGATCCCATGAGTAATCCGATCACGGGGGAGGATAAGGCGCCATAAGGATTTAGGAGACTGTTGAAGGGAGTGGATAAGATCAAGTCGATGCTGAGAGAGGAAGAGACGCTTCTTCTTTCAAAGAAGCATCCTGTAGTCTTTGTGAGAAATTGTATAGAGCTGGGAAGGATTCTGAATGGCATATTTCAACCTTCCTTGGGCAGACTTACATTCCTCATCATATGAGATGTTCATGGGGCAATGACCAGGGGGACGAGGACGAGGGGGAGGACGAATTGTGTGGGGGTACGAGTCCAAAGCAACCTTCCAAATAGTTTGGACCTAGCAAGCAGAACGATTGGAAACATCGGGAAGAGAACACACTGGGGAGAACCTGATGCAATCGGTCCATGTAGGTAAAGGAATAATAATAGTCAAAGTCTATAATGACTCGAGGGGTTGAAGGGGAGGGAGGAGGGGGAGTAACAGGAAGGGAAATAGTGGATAACGTAAGAGAAAGAAGTGAATGATCGGTAAGGGGGGGAGGGTGATCAAAGACGTTGAATCGAGAAATGAATGGAATGAGGGTGGTAGAGGAAATAACATAGTCAACGACACTGGCTCCTGTTGGTTATGAATTTGCCATGAGGAAAAGATTTTGTGTGAATGCGCCCAGATTCGCCCACCAGCTAGAAAGGTCGGAAGGAAGGGATGCCTTCCGTGCCAATCTCCGGAGAAGGCCGGCTCCTTGGGGGGTTTTATGGTTTAAGCTAAGAGTGCAGGAAAGAGATAAAGAAACGGAAAGAATTTACAAATGTGATTGGAGTTGGGTGGGGGGAACTAACAGTACGACAACACATCAATCACCACTACTTACTGCATCATAAATACAAAGCATAACCAAGAACTGCAAAACCTAAGTATACTTTCTGTATTAAGCAATGTACGCACAGCTACAATGGTCCCCTAGCAAACATTCTCCCTACAAGGAGAACTAACAGCACGGCAATGCATCAATCACCACTACGTACAATCACATAAACAGAAAGCAACCAAGAGATATCAGAGCCAGGTATATGTGTTATGCAGAGAATTTATACGCACAGCTACAATGGTCCCCTAGCAAACATTCTCCCTACAAGGAGAACTAACAGCACGACAACGCATCAATCACCACTACGGACAACAACGTAACACAACTGATGGAACTGCTACCACATCTATTCTATGTGTCCTCTAATCTGTGAAGTTCAAAGGTACTTGGCCATCAAATGCCGAAATGAATCAACAATCCAAGACACAAGCAGTGCTTCAGGCACCTGATCACCAAATGCTGAAACGAATCGAGCCGTGACACAGGAAAACGTAAAGCAGAAATATAAAGGAGAGGCAGCATAAAAAATAAAAGCAGCAGAACAGAACCAGGCATATAATTTATATTATAAGCAGAAGCACGGTTACAATGGTTCCCTAACAGACATTCCCCTTCCCCTTTTACAATGAAAACATGGTGGGTTTTTATAGCCCGAGTCCCTCCCGTTACATTAATGGGCACAAAGTCCCAGTCAAACACTAGCTGACAAAAGCGGCGAAGGAGCTGCAAATGCTAACCTTTGTCGGACCGGACTGTACCCGCAACATGGTCTTCCTGGAAGCTGGACAGCTACGTGGCGGCGTGTTGGGTAGAACTTATCGGCACGAATGCGGGCATCTGGAGCAGGTAGAACCTCCAATCAGCTTTAAATGAGGCAGCTGACATAGGTAGTGTAGCCCATGCTCGTCCTTTTGCTCGGCACGTCTTGGCTCAGATCCCGAAGCTAGACACTTGTCGGATGATGCTGCTTGACACGTGTCTGCCTTGAAAGGCAGTTTATCCAACTTCTCTCGGGATAGGAGCGTCTTTGGGTTGCGCAGGCAGAAAACAGCGCAGTCAGGAGGGCCTTCATGCCTTGGGTGTATTTCTGAGTTTGTTTCCTTATTGCGCACCTGTCAAGGGCGCAATCTGACTTCGTTGCGAAGTCGGACTTCTGCCGCCGTACGGACTTCGCCCCAGCTCTTAGTCATTTTTTCTGCCAGCCTGCCAGCCTGCTACAAGGTGCACCCAGAAAGAGGGGCGAAGTCGGACTTCGCACCAAAACTGGGCAAAGTCGGACTTCGCACCAAAACTGGGCGAAGTACGGACTTCGCACCAAAACTTAGCCATTTTCCAGGGCAACTGCTGTCAAATTTGAGATCCAACTGAGGGGCTCCAAGAAAGGGGGGAAGAAAGAGAATGTAGGGAAGAGAGAAAAAGGGAGAGAAGAAGAAAGGGGAAGAGAGGAAGAGGGAAAAGGAAGAGCAGCACTGCTACAAAACTGAAAACATTGCACCCCGTGCAAAATGTGGCAACATTTCTAGCGGCTTGCGGGGTGTCGAGCTCGCCTCGGCGCAAAGAATCCATGCCTTCATCCATTGGGTGCAGAGGAACTTGCTTCCCCTGCTTATTGCTGCTCTAGTCGTTCTCCTCGCGGCAACTGTTCTTCAGATTCACCTTCATCAGTTGCCTCCTCAGAACCATCTTCCGAAGGCTCTCCAGCTTTGGCCTCTGCCTCGCAAATACGGTTGTATGCTGCCTGAGCTTGGCTCCAGGCTTCTGCTTCGAATGGCCGACGGTCAGCAACTTCTTCTAATGCTGCGTGGAAAGCAGAGACCGCGTGCAGGTCGATGGTGAAGTATCTTTTTCCCAGCTCCTGGAAGTAGGAGCTAATCTTGCAGCATTTGGACACCATCTGGGTGACCTGACTTTCTTGAATTGGCTCAGTCCAGCTATCAATCTCAGTCATGATCCGCCTCAAAGGACCGCCAATTCTTTTTCACCCGTTCAAGGGTGAGAAACTCACCATTCTCAACAAAGCCCGGGCACCCTAGTTCAGAAAGAGCGTGAAAGGGAGCCATACAAATGTCTCTTTCATGTTCAAATGCGTCCAACATTCGTCTGGCAACTCTCACCTCCTCTACTTTCTTAAAATATTTATGCAAGGTTACCCTTGCATCTGCCCATTCTGCAACGAATGAGGACATGGGGGAGAATTGGAGGCCATCGCGCTCGCGCTCTTGAAGATTTATTGCCAGGTCCAGCCATTGCTTCGCCTGGCGTTCGGCCTCCTCTACCACAGGCTTTCCCTGGGCAGAAACTTCTTGAATTCTGGATGCGAAATCCAGAACTGACATAGCCTTATACGTGTGGGGCTTGCATCCTCGCAGCAGATCAGCCGACATCCCCTTAACTTTGCTCTTCGAAAAGACCGTCGCTTGAGATGCTTTCTCCGTAGATTGCGATCGCGCTCGTTTCAAAGACTCCCGGAGCCGAGAAATCTGCTCCAAGGCTGCCTCGTTTTCCGTTGCGGCTTCTTGCTGAGAAGCGGCTAGCTGGGCTTTTAATTCATCTATTTCTTGTTGCGCCGTTTCCAGCTGCTCAGTGGACCTGGACAGGTCCTCTTCAAGCTGTCTTGTCTTATCCTGCAACCCGAAAAGCTCTTCCTGCTCCTCCAGATTTTTGACAAGGAGATTATCCGCTTTACGGAGGATTCCCTGAATCTCGTGTTGCGAGCGAATATCATCAAAGCTTTTCTCCTTTGTCTGGAGCTCGTAGTCCGCCCTGGTCATTTCCCGGAGAGGATTCTTCACTTTCGGGATTAGCTTCTCTGTTGTAAGCACTCTCCTCTCAAAGTTAAACTTGGTGTGCTTTACCTGGGCGGCTATCTCTTCAAGTCTCCTCCGCTTCAGGTTTTGGAGGAAAGAGATAGGGTATTCTACAACTCTCGTTGCCAGAGGCAAATCGTCCGTATTCTGGAGGTCGTCCATGAAGTCTGGTTCCCCCAGCCTAGGGTTCTGCTGAGACGTCTCTCCTGCGGGAATGGAATCAGGAGGAACCGGACGGACTTTAGAAGGATCGGCCGCTTCTGAGGGCGATCGGGGAGTGGAGACGGGAGCGGTTGATGCTGAAAGGGTTTCAAGCGGCTGAGGCGGTGGATGTAACTGTGAATGCACGACTTCAGCACTAACCTCAGGCGAAGGGTTTGGGGTTTCACTCAGAGATAGGTAAACGTTGGGGTTCTGAGCAAACTGGTCGAAAGAGTGGGGGCTGCTAGAAGGGTGTGGAGATGGGGAAGAAGACGTGGCCACGGCTTGCTCGGATTGAGCGAGAGATGGAGTAGGAGTAGGACTAGATGAGACCAACGGGAGCGGGGCAGCAAACGTACCTGCGGGCTCTGCCTGAGCCGATCTGGATGAATGTCTGCGGTTCTGGTTCCGGCGACTGGCTCAGGACTGTCCAAAGAAACAATCTCTGGAGCGGCTGAACGCGGCTGCGGCTTTGCGACTGGCTGCTGCACGGTCAGACTAGGTCGCCTGATTTTTTCAACTCTCTTCCTCTTTTTATTTTCCGGAGCGATGGCCGGATCGGGGGAAGGAGATGAAGCAGGTGCAGCAGGCACTGATGTTCCCACGGTAAACTTGTACCGGGGTTTGACTTGCAGAAGGTCTGCCGCAACCGGTCTGCTCTTTGGCGGCGCTGGCGTCTTTTGTGCCTGAGGAATCACCTCGGGCGTTACCTTGATTAATTTCTTCGCCTTTTCAGGCGCCGCCTTGGAAGCCACGGGTTGCATTGGGTCCACTTGGATGTCTGTCTGGCCCGCGCTGGCAGTTGCCGAAGTGTACAACTGTTGGAAGGAAGACCCTCCTTTATAACCCTCAAAGGGACCTCAGGAAACGTAATCTCGATATGCGAACGGCCGCCAGCTGTCATGGTGCTGGTCATATAGAGCTGAAAAGTCGTCATCAACGGCCAGATTTCTTCTGGTGGATTTGTCGTGCTGCGTGCGGCACCTCATCTTCCAAGCATTCAATAATATTTTCTTTTGGCCGCTTAAGGCCTCGCTATCTTGGAGATGAATTTTTTAAACCCTGGAGAAGAGAACTTGTGGTCCGGGTTTCGCTCGGGGTCATATGCTACCTCCTCGCAGTAAAAATCTTGCCACGGAGGCGAAGCTTCCATCGAGTCAATCTCCCAGTCGAGGTCAACATGGACCACGTCGCATCTGTCTTCGATTATATCCGCCCGGGGGCAGACATGCGTGAACTTTCCCCTTATCCCGTACGGGTCGTACTTCCAGCGCTGCGGCAACAGAATTAGGCCAATGCAAAACAGCTCCTGCTCGAGGTAGACATGCTGTCCTACCTCGGAAATCTCAACGTTCGCCCAGGAAAGAGGATATTGAAAGATCTGACCCCTTTTCTTTCCCAGGCCGAACTCCTCAACGTAATCCATCTGCCGGGCAACCTCCATCCCAAACTGATGATCCGTGCACCAGTAGGGCAGCAGGTGAGGTTTGCCCTTGAATCCGTAGATTTTGACCACAATCCCCTGCGTTTGTCTAAAAACGTCCCCGAGCTTCTGATTCAGCAAAGATTTCGTCATTTCTCGCGGGGGGCGAGGGATCTCGCCATCGCTGAAGACTGACATGACCAATCCCAGAAAGTTGAAGTTGAACTTGTAGTAAGACCCTTTCCGGTATAGGTCATCCGTCCAGTCATAGACGGGCTGTGGCTCTCCCCTCTCATTGACCTTCTTCAGGTTCGGGATCGGCATCCGGGAGTGCAAATGATACAAACATAGCCAAGCCAGGAAAGAACTGAACCGAAATTCAGTCGACTGCTTCTTCTGGAGCTTCACCAGGCTGGAGTGAATGGCGTATGCAAGCCAATCCGCCCAGTCGAAAAAGATGGGGCGCTTTCCACTTCTCTGCGCCGCTGGTTCGTAGGATTCTCCACACAGGAGACATTCTGCCAACGCTAGCTGGTACGGTTGTACCAGCTCATCAGAGTCGCAGCCGAGGACCCACGCCAGAATGGTGTTTAAGTATTTGCTCTAAAACCTCGCCAAGGGCATGGGGCCGGTTGGCCACTGTCTAGCTGCAAGCGGGGCGTTCAGCTCTGAATTGAGGAAATCCCTCATCCTTTTTGTATGCATGAAACGTCCCGCTTGCTTGCCCAGATTTATCTTTCTGACGATTGTGCTGGAGTCATACTCCAACCCTGGGGCGAAAGCTGGCTGGACAGTCTCCTTGCGTAGCGCGAACAAGGGTTTACCGCTGGAGCTGCAAATCTGCCGGGTAGCTGGTCTGTAATGTCTAACAATTAGGTCTACCAGCTCCGGGCATTGATGGACAGGAGGGCACAAGAACCGGAAAAGGTTTGACTTGTACGCCGCCCCGAAATGGTGAGAGGGCGAAACCTTGTCAACCCAACTCTCCACATTTGTCCGCAGCTTGGTCAGGTTCATAGAAAACAAGCTGTCCTTGTATCCCGCCAGGTAATTTACCGGAGGTGGTGGGGCTTGCCCACGCTGTACTTTCTTTGGCCGGAACTTTGACTTTCACTCCGGCGGTGTTTCACTTCTGAAAACACCTGGCTGCGGTAAATCCTCGGGTTCGCACCCTTCGCTGGATTGCGCTGGCATTGGCAACTTTCCTCTGTCCATCTCTCCGAAACAGCAATAATTACAAATTCAGGGCGTCTGCAGCAGATTTCGCAGTCACAGGAATAATCTGCACAGTCACAGGAATAATCTGCACAGTTTGGCATGTCTGGATGCATCTGACCCCCTTTTCTAGATAATGACAGCGTCATTAATGTCGCGCAGGAGGGGGTAGGTCGGCTGGCAAGTGAAGGAGTTATGTTTCTTGGGTGGCCGTGCAGGAGAATGTTTTGAAAAATGTATCCCGGCTGCCGTGCCATGCTTCTTTGATTGCACTTTCATTGAAGACTGCGCAATCATTAAATTTATCTTGAACGCTGCGCCATGGCTGACGTCACTGCCGCAATCTGGGCACACTGCTCAAGAAAAAACCCCTTGGTGCGGAAACCCATCTCAAACCGTCGCAATGCGCCTTGGGCCCAGGCTTGGAACTTTTTAGAATATTTTATTCATTTAAAAAAAAAAAAAAAAAACTGTCCGAGCTGGCCCAGAAAAACAAGGTGCAATCGGACTTCGCCCAAAGTTGGGTGCGATCCGACTTCGCCAGAGCCGGACTTCGCCCAAAAATCGGGCGCAGTCCAAACTGCGACTTGCATTGAGACTGTTTCCCTCTTCTTTTCTTACTGCACCCAAGGATTGAGCGCAGTCCGGCCCTTTGCAAACTTCGGAAGAATTGGCGAGTACTTAGAGTTTTATTGCCTCTTGGGACCGGGTGCACGAGCTACGCTAAGAAAATGGAGCGCGTTCGGACTTCGCTCGAAGTTCGGGCGAAGTTCGAACTTCGCGCGAAGTTTGCACTTCGCGCGCGAGCTGTGCGTAGTTCGTACTTCGCGCGCAAGCCGGCCGAATTCGGACTTCGCGCGCGAAGTAGGACTTCGCTCAAAACTGAGCGCAGTCCGACTACTCGTGCCTTTGCAGTTTTCTCCCTTCAAACTTCGCTCTTTTGCTGGCGCGTAGCCCGACTTCGCTGCGAAGTCGGGCGGCGGCCAACACTTAGCCGTTTTTTTCTTTGCTTTCTTCTTCACTCAAGCAGCCCCTTCACGAACTTCGCCCCTTCTGAGGGGCGACAACAGACTTCGTTGCGAAGTCTGTATTCTGTCCCATGTCGCAGTTTGGCTCAAACAAAATAAAAAACTGAAAGCTGGAAACTGTACATGCTGGAAAAGCAAAAATGCATAAGGGAAATTTTTACAAAGAAGGGCCACTCGGGCACCTTCAGTAGCGGTAAATTTTTAAGTGGAACCCGTTAACAGGGATAGGTAGGAGCAATCTGAACTGGTTCACCCGGGCAATCTGGTAAGGGCCCTCCCAGAGAGCATCAAACTTCCCGTGGTTGCCCGGCTTCGCCTTATATGAGTCCCACTTCAGCACCAGGTCCCTGATTTTAAAAACTCGGGTAGTGGTGCCTTTTGCAAACCAGCCTTGAGTAGCTGCAATATGATTAGTGAAGGCCTCGGTATGCTTTTTCTCTCGTCTTCTTCCAATCGCAGGAGTTGGCACAGTCTGTCGTCCACCGGGTCTCCACTGCTCTCGTCTTCGTCCAACATCCATAGGGCAGGGATTTCAATGTGGGATGGCATGACAGCCTCTTTGCCATAGACGAGCGCATAGGGGGACGTTTTGATGGATTTCTTGAATGAAACTTTGTCCGCCCACAGCGCCCGGTTCAGGAGTAAATGCCAAGTCCGCTTGTTTCTGTCAATGGTCCTCCGGATGATTTTCAGGAGGTTCTTGTTAGTAGATTCAGCAAGGCCATTCCCCTGCGGGTAGTAATTAGAAGACATCTTGTGATAAATGCCAAGTTTGCCAGTGTACTCCGTGAGTATAGCGCCTGCGAATCTCGGGCCATTGTCTGTCACAATTGACTCTGGAACCCGGAAGCGAGTAATCAGACTCTCAAGGAACCTGATGACCGTTTCTTGGTCTGCGTTCTTGGTCGGGTTTGCCTTTGCCCACCGTGTGAAGTAATCGGTGGCTGTAAGAATAAACTTGTGTCCGGCAGAGGAATTAGGCGAAATCACCCCAATGAAGTCTAGACCCCATTGTTGGAACGAAGTCTCGGCTTGAATCGGTTGAAGGGGCAGGGGTGCTTTTCTGTTTCTACCAAAGAAACCTCTGGCATTGATCACACTTGGAACAGACCGCATAAGCGTCTGTAAATAGAGTGGGCCAATAGTACCCAACTCTAATTATTGTTAAGGCCGTAGGCCTTGCTGAATGATGACCCCTAGGCATCCCGGAATGAAAATCTCCGAGGACCCTGGGCTGGTCTGATTTTCCTGACGCACCGCAACAGGATGCCGTCGATGTTTTTGAAGTAAAGCCCCTCGGGGCGAAGAGTGTACTTAAGTGCACCTAGTCGAAATCTCCTTCGTTGTGAGGCGTTCAGGTGATCTGGACATCTTCCGATGCAGAAATATCTCACCAGTTCATCTGTCCAATCACTCCCCTCCGATAAGGAGTTGGCTAGGTAGATGCTTGTCGCTGTGTCCTCCCACTTACAGGCGGAGATGCCGGCTACAGCGCTTCGGGCCAATTCCTGACACAAGGCTCGGCCCCTGATAAGCTTGGTGGGCCGCACTTCGATGTCGAACTCTTGGATTTTTGCAATCCATCCTGCTCTCTTGTGACCCGGTTCTCCTTGTATGATGAAGCTTCGAACGTCCGGTGAATCACAAAGACAGCCGTTTTGCTCTGGGAGACAAAATGCCTGAACTTTCGGAGGGATTTCATAACAGCATGAACCTGCCGCTCTATAAAGTTGTACTCTTCTTCATGCGGCTGAATCACTTGGCTCAGGAACGCTATGGGGCGCTCTTCGCCATCGTCTCCCTTCTGAGTTAGGACTGCAGCGTAACTTTCGGGTTCTCCCACTGCATAAAGGATGAAGTCCTTGGAGTAGTCCGGGTTTATCAACACCGGAGCTTGCGCAATTCGAGCCTTGATTTCCTCGAAGGCTTGCTCTCTCTCATCAGTCCATTCGTAAATTGTATCTTTTTTCAGCAGTTCGGCCATAGGCTTGATCACCTGTGCGAAGTCCGGAATGAACTTCCGCACGAAGTTAATCTGACCGAAGAAGGACTGCAGCCCTTTTTTATTGATGGGGGCTGGCAAGCGAAGGAGGGCTTCTGCTCTGTCAAGGTCAATGGCGAGGCCTTTCTTGGAGATGACATGTCCCAACAACTTTCCTTCTTTTACCGCGAAGACAGACTTCTTCGGGTTTATAGAAATGCCGAATTCTCGACACCTCTCAAATATTTGCCGCAGGTGGGAAACATGATCCCCTCTTTGGTGAGAGAAAACAGTCATGTCATCAAGGTAGATAACAATGATCTTATTGAGCAGCTCTCGGAAGGCCAGGTCCATGGCCCTTTGGAATGTGGCACCAAGCATTGGATAAGCCAAAAGGCATGCGCTGATAGGTGAACGTCCCCCACTTGGTGGTGAACGCCGTCTTATGCTGGTCCTCATCTTTGACCCAAATCTGGTTGTAGCCGAAAAATCCATCTAAAAGTGAGAATCTCTGGGCTCCAACAACGATGTGTAGAATTTGGTCGATTTGGGGAAGCGGATAGTGGTCCCTGAGGGAAGCCTGATTCAGGTTTCTGAAGTCGACACAGAGACGAATGTCGCCATTCTTTTTCCTCACGGGCACCAAATTCGCGATCCAGGATGAATGTTTGATGGGGTAGATGACTTTGGGCTCCAGCATCTTCAAAAGCTCGACTTTCATCATGGCCTCAATCTTCGGATTTACGGCCCTCTGCTTCTGACGGAATGGCTTGGCGCCATCCTCTAGCTCAATGTTATGCTGGATTACATCTCTGTCATACCCCTTCAAATCCTCATAGCACCAGGCCACGATGTCGGGGAACTCTTGGCATAGTGATCTGATCTACTCAAGTTCCTCCGAAGTGCAGTCTGTCCCGACCTTGATAGTTTTACCAGGTTCAAGTTCCAGGTCAGCATACTGCTTCGGGTCTACTTTGATCCTGTGAGATATTGCTCTGTCATTCTGATCAAATAGACTCTCTAATGTAATCAGTCCTTTTGGGACATGATTATTCTTTAACTGTATCAGCCCCTCATATTGCTCGTCATCAGGGTCTCTACCTTCGATTGAACCAACTTCGTTAACCAAAAATGTGACGATCTCCTCGTCACAACTGAACACCTGCCAGTGGGTGTCCTTATCAGGCACAGAAGGCCTGTAAATGGTGCGAACCGGCTTCGGTTTCTGGACAACGTCATCAGCCGGAACGTACCTGGCTCCAACAGACGCCAGAATGTCAGCGTGTTTGTTTTTCTCACGCGATATCGCCTTGACATTCAACGAGTCGAACGACTCCATCAGGTCCCACACCTGGTTGCGGTACGCCCTAAGATAGTGCTGTTTGGAGGCGCACTTGTTCGTAACCTGATGACACACCAGCTCTAAATCTCCAAAGATCTGCAGGTGTTTAATCCCTAGCCTCTCCGCCTTTCGCAAACCCAAGCATAGGGCTTCATACTCCGCCGAGTTGTTAGTGCAGCTCCAGGCCAACCTGTAGGTATAGTCCTTCTGGATTCCGGTTGGAGAAACCAGAAGCACGCCTGCACCGACGCCATTTTTGCATCGCGTGTCGTCAAAGAAAAGCTTCCACAGCTTCTCAGGTGCAGGTCCTACTTCCTTTGCAGCTGACTTGTCAAGCCTCTCGGGCTGTACGATGGAGTTAAAACCCTGTTCTGTCTCAATTACGGCATTGAAATCCCGCAAAGAGAACTCATCTTCAAGCTGTAGCACTTCGAGGGCTTGCTCTGTCAGCTCTACTGTCACCAGTTCTTCCTCCGACAGCTGGACCATGCAGTCCAACTCTCCTCCGGGTATCTTCTCTACTAGGAAGGTGGAAGGCTTCTCATTGAAAATTTTCAGTCTCCTTCCTTTGAAGGGCACTTCCATGTGTGAGTAGTCTAGAGACAGGTACTCGCCCAACTTCGCAGTGAACTCCCGGGAGAGACACATGCCGAAGTAGGGAGCCAGGTCAACAACCACGACCTCTTGGATGACCACGATGTCGAGAGCCTTGTGCAGCCGGATAGGGATGTCCTTTATGACACCAACTGTCTTGACAGGGGTGCCGTCTAATTGCAGCACGCCTTGGCTGCTCCGTGTGTACTCCATCCCGATCTCATCGCAGACGGCTTTCGGCATCACAGTCGTGGAAGCGCCAGAGTCCACCATGCAGTTGTGAACTATGTGCCCTTGCATCCATAAAGACAGATAAAAGGGAGGCGGTCTGTTCTTCCCAGTGGCTGAGACTGTTAGAGGTTGAACAAGGACATCGGGCTGTATCTGCTTGCCGCTCTTCATGTTCTTCAGAGATTCTTGCAGCAGATCCGCCTGGCCTGGGAGCAGAAGAGCATCATACATGCTGATTCTAGCAGGTGTTCTTTTCAGCTCGTCTACTATGCTGTAGCTTGAGGTACTAGCTCCTTCTGCTTCTTTTGCCGGCTCATACTTCGTCAGGTATTGCTGGGTAGCCTCAACTCGCTGTCTCTTGGTCAGAGACGGGTACTTCAGCTTCTCCTGGGCTTGTTCTTTGGATGCCTTTTCCTGGGCTGTGTAGGGCCACAGCCGTTTGTATGGTGGCAGCCCGCCGGGCTGCGCATTTTCTCTTCTGGCATATACCTGCAAAGGCTTGGCAGCGTCTGCAGTTTTCTTTTCTTCCTTGGCGGACGGCACTAGATTCTCCTCTGGGAGGGCAAAGTTGGCTTCGCCGTCCAGGATCATGTAGAGTTCATCGTCTGGCGCTGCCGGCCAAAGTCTGAATGTAGTGCTGGTGCAGAGTGCAGTCTTCCTCCGAATGCAGGTCATTGCACGTAGTGCACCAGTTAACCTGGTCGGAAGGGCCAGGCGGGTCTTCTATAGCAGCATTTCTCGGAGGAGGATGCCTCTGCAGCTGGTGCTCTGGGGGCTTGTCTTTTGTCAGCTCCGGGGGCGCATATGGCCTCCTAGTAGCGAGGTCCATCTGGGCCTGTTTCTTCTTCAGAGCGGTCATGTCGTTGGACATGGCATGATAACCCGAGGCCAAAGCCCGCACCTCCTGGAGGATTGTATTCTGAATATTACTGTCAGGAGGCGGCAACTGTGCCGGTGGAGGCAATGTGGCTAATGGAGGAGGGTTGGAATAAGGTGCGTACTGAGGGGGAGCAGGAAGTGCTGGAAAATGCGGAGCAGGAGGAGGTGGGTGAGGATAATGCATTTGAGGCGGGCCGTAAGGAGTTACGACCGGCGCCGGATTCCATTGCTGCTGGGGTTGTTGTCCTGATGTGGACGGCGCACCACCAGAAGCAGGAGGATATTGGGATCTGGGGAAGTCAGGATGAATGGGTTCCTGCACCCTGGACGGGAGTCTGCCGATAGAAATAATGTCAGCTTTAGCTTGCTGGGCAGCCTCGTACAGAGCAGGAAACTCGTCTATTCTGGCAATCTTCAGCAGCAGGCATATGTCTGAGTTGAAGGATCTCAAGTAGTAGTGAGCAGCCATGCCAGCTGAAGGCCGAAGTTCGCGAGGTACCCGTTTCTAGGATCTCGCAAACCTGATGTTAAAGTCAGACACCTCTTGAGGGTGTCTCTGGATACTTTGGAACTGATGCAGCAAAGAAGTAGGGTCAGCAGACTCGTTGCATCCTTTCACGAGCCTTCTGGCAAGCTGGGGCCACCCTGTGATGGATCCCTCTGGCAGTGATCTCCACCAGTAGAGAAGCTTTCCCCTCAGGGAAAGGGCCAGCAGACGGGTCTTCACACTCTCATCAGTAATGGAATGTAATGCGGCCAGGGCAAGGATGTCCTGGATGTGCTCGTACGCCGTCTTGCCGTAGCCGTCGTATGTAGGGATAGACTTTAAAGCAGCAGGGGGCACAGCTTGTTGTCCGACCAGGGCCAAGGGCCCCGTAGAGTCCACCGCCGGGAAGAGATCATCGTCATTCTGCTGTTGAGCAGCCATTTCTTCTTCTTCTCCGCCGTCGGTTGTGTACTCAGTGTCGGTACTTTCCGAGGATGCAGATGCTTCTTCTTCCTCGGCTTCTTCTATTTCGTACTCAGCTTCGCCAACCTCGGCTTCGGCTTCTTCTTGGATTTCAACCTCGGCTTTGTCGACACGAGCTTGCGGATCAGCCAGCCTGGCAATTTCGCCTCGAGTGTTGATGTCCAGTTCGTAAAAGTCAGGCGGGTTTCTCGGATCCCTCGCTCGCCACCTTCTTGTTTGCATGAAGGTGCTGGGACCGGTCTTTCGGACTCAGAGGATTTGTTCGTGCAGAGTCGCCAGGTGTTCTGATTTTGAACAACAATGAAGCGAACACCAGTGCTTCGATTCTGTTTGGGGGTGGGAAACTTCCTTGGCCCACCGAGTGCTCAGAAAGAACTGTCAGCCCGAGTGAACACGAGCCTGAGTTTTTCAAATGTGGGACTCCGGGTCCCACCGGCGTGCTGCAGAAACTGTTGGTTACGAATCTGCCATGAGGAAAGGATTTTGTGTGAATGCGCCCAGATTCGCCCACCAGCTAGAAAGGCCGGAAGGAAGGGATGCCTTCCATGCCAATCTCCGGAGAAGGCCGGCTCCTTGGGGGGTTTTATGGTTTAAGCTAAGAGTGCAGGAAAGAGATAAAGAAACGGAAAGAATTTACAAATGTGATTGGAGTTGGGTGGGGGGAACTAACAGTACGACAACACATCAATCACCACTACTTACTGCATCATAAATACAAAGTATAACCAAGAACTGCAAAACCTAAGTATACTTTCTGTATTAAACAATGTACGCACAGCTACAATGGTCCCCTAGCAAACATTCTCCCTACAAGGAGAACTAACAGCACAAGACGGCAATGCATCAATCACCACTACGTACAATCACATAAACAGAAAGCAACCAAGAGATATCGATGCCAGGTATATGTGTTATGCAGAGAATTTATACGCACAGCTACAATGGTCCCCTAGCAAACATTCTCCCTACAAGGAGAACTAACAACACGGCAACGCATCAATCACCACTACGGACAGTAACGTAACACACAACTGATGGAACTACTACCACATCTATTCTATGTATCCTCTAATCTATGAAGTTCAAAAGTACTTGGCCATCAAATGCCGAAATGAATCAACAAGCCATGACACAAGCAGTGCTTCAGGCACCTGATCACCAAATGCTGAAACGAATCAACGAGCCGTGACACAGGAAAACGTAAAGCAGAAATATAAAGGAGAGGCAAAGATAAAAAATAAAAGCAGCAGAACAGAACCAGCTATATAATTTATATTTATAAGCAGAAGCACGGTTACAATGGTTCCCTAACAGACATTCCCCTTCCCCTTTTACAATGAAAACATGGTGGGTTTTTATAGCCCGAGTCCCTCCCGTTACATTAATGGGCACAAAGTCCCAGTCAAACACTAGCTGACAAAAGCGGCGAAGGAGCTGCAAATGCTAACCTTTGTCGGACCGGACTGTACCCGCAACATGGTCTTCCTGGAAGCTGGACAGCTACGTGGCAGCGTGTTGGGTAGAACTTCTTATCGGCAGGAATGCGGGCAGCTGGAGCAGGTAGAACCTCTAATCAACTTTAAATGAGGCAGCTGACATAGGTAGTGTAGCCCATGCTCGTCCTTTTGCTCGTCACGTCTTGGCTCAGATTCCAAAGCTGGACACTTGTCGGATGATGCTGCTTGACACGTGTCTGCCTTGAAAGGCAGTTTATCCAACTTCTCTCGGGATAGGAGCGTCTTTGGGTTGCGCAGGCAGAAAACAGCGCAGTCGGGAAGGCCTTCATGCCTTGGGTGTATTTCTGAGTTTGTTTCCCTATTGCGCACCTGTCAAGGGCGCAATCCGACTTCGCTGTGAAGCCGGACCGCGCACAGGTGGAAGCTGATTTTTGCCGCTGTACGGACTTCGCCCCAGCACTTAGTCATTTTTTCTCGCCACCGCCACTGCTACAAGGTGCGCCCAGAAAGAGGGGCGAAGTCGGACTTCGCACCAAAACTGGGCGAAGTACGGACTTCGCACCAAAACTGGGCGAAGTCGGACTTCGCACCAAAACTGGGCGAAGTACGAACTTCGCACCAACACTTAGCCATTTTCCAGGGCAACTGCTGTCAAATTTGAGATCCAACTGAGGGGCTCTAAGAAAGAGGGGAAGAAAGAGAATGTAGGGAAGAGAGAAAAAGGGAGAGAAGAAGAAAGGGGAAGAGAGGAAGAGGGAAAAGGAAGAGCAGCACTGCTACAAAACTGAAAACATTGCACCCCGTGCAAAATGTGGCAACAACTCCACCACTATGAGGAAAGCAAGTAAACCCACTGGAATCTTGAAAACAAGATATACCATTGAGAAGAACTAGCCCGTTGGATTCACGCAACTCAATAAGATGCTTACCGTAAGCAGTCACCTGTGTGTCGCTGGAGGTTCGAGCACAACCAAGGTCCTCAAGATCCAATTCCTGAGTCTGCATCTCATCGGCTGTGAGGTCATGAAGAGAAACCTGCATTGGTCCGGTCCGAGCATTAAAATCTCCAAGTAGAAGTATCTCCCCTGAAGCCGAGTATCTAGTAATGTCCTCATAGAGATCCTGGACAGGGTCCCCATCCGTGTGAATAGCAAAATTGGACGTGGTGGGGGAAAGTAATAGGTGGCAATGTAGATATCCCAAAGAGGTGGGTGACGATGGATTTTAATCCATAAAAACCTGGAGTGGGGGTCAGTCGAAACCAGGGATACCGAACCCTGGAGCCTATCCCTAATAAGAGCAACAACACCTCTTGATCCTCGAACCCCCCAGCGTCGAGTGAGTTGCCGACAATTGGACCACCAAAAGTAACCAGAGATAATTGGAAGGGCCCGCTCAGGACTCTTATGTGTCTCACAGATAAGAATGATGTCATGTTTGCCAATCACATCAAGAAGGGACCCTGGGGCAGAAAACTATTGTCGACTTGATTGCTAGAGTGTTTGAGTTGGACCTAGACAAAATGAACCCATACCAAATTTGGCTAACCAACTCACGCTTGGCATAACAATGAAATACGACTGCCTTGCAGTTCAGGATGAAGTAGCAGAAATCAAGAATAGATAACTTGAGACAGAATTGGACGAGTTGGGAGCATAAAGAGCCCCACTCCAAAATGAAAATGAGCAGTTGGAGAAGGACGCAACCAAGAAGGATCAGTTGAGGAAGCAAGTTGAGGACGTTAAAACTTGACTTGCCAAAGTTGAGAAAAGCCAGTAAGGGCTCAAAGACCTCATCCAACAACTGACAGAGGAATAAAATCGTCTTTAAGAAAACCTGAACAAGAAGGACCAACAAATTGCAGAGTTGATGGCCTCGAGACCTATAGAGGCAACTGTAGACCCAAAGGTGGCTCAGGAGATCCAAAAGGTGAAGTTCCTTTGGGACCAGATTTAGGAGGAGATGAAGAATGCGTATAAGTACTTCTGTTTGACTTCCTTTGCAGAATAAAGCTTGGAACAGGTCGATAAGACCATTAAACATGTGGAAGGGAAGTTATTTGCAAGCGGCGAAGATCAAGATATCTTGAAACTCCTCGCATCAATGACCATAATTTAGGCACAACTACAAGGGATAGACCACAAAGACTTAGGAAGCTAAGGAAAATCCGAGACGTCTAGAGGAACCTCTAGGTCTATAAAGATAGCTTGGCATCATTAAAGACCCAAGTGCAGGAGATGGATATAGAGATTCAAGGGTTAATTGTTGTTGGGATGCTTGACATTTTTGATGAATGAAAACACATCTTGGATGATGATGTCATAAGCGCTATGAGATGAATAATAACTTTCTAATGTGTTTTTGAAAACGTAGGATGTTGCCCTCGAAACCCTAAAGTGTAAGAATGATCTTCCATAGTGATTACTTTCTTATGTTGCCCTAGAAACCCTAAATTTGCATGGATATTCTCCATATGCATTTCTTTGTTATGCTTTGCTTGAAACCGTAAAGTGCAAGGGATACACTCTATACTACTTTCATTTTTATTACAAGAAGAGGATTTTTATACTATATGAGGAAAATAATGATGATTTACTAGTATTAACCTTGACTTCTTTGGCCTCTTTTGCTTTAAAATTTGCGTCCTCATCTTCCTTTAAATCCTTCGAAATTTGAACTTGCACATTGTACTTCCTCAGCCTTTGTGTCATTTTTTTCTTCTAATGGTTGATCTGCGTAAACTATAATGGCTTTCACCATTTGATTATGATAAAGAGGGGCTTTCTTTGCCATTTTCTTTGGATTGGAAAATCCATGATTTTATCTAGCTTCTATAATATGATTTCCTTGCTTCATATTGATGTTTGTCTCATGGCCAAAATGTTCCATCTCTTTCTCCATCGTTTTCAATCTCTTACCAAGATAAGATGGAAGATTCAACTATAAAGCATTCTCCCACCTTATCAGTGATGGTTTATGGTCCATAGTGAAGAGGTTTGATCTTTCTAAGGGGTCATGCAAGTCTTTCCTTCTAAAAACATAACTATACTTTATCTCCAACCTTGAATTGATGTGGGTCCCAATGGTGGTCATGGTGTTGCTTGTATTTCTGAGTTGTCTTCTTCAAGGGTCATGGACTTGTTGTTGGATATGCTAAATCTATTCCACAAGCTGTGGTGCCTTTTTTGCTTCTTTTTGCCCATGAGGTGAGTAGTCCTTGGGCTGCACAAGGAGAGCTACATTATTGGGTGCCAAGGTTTAGAACATGAAACAAACATGAAATGTTTTTTTTTTTTTTTAGAACTGTGCAAACTCCGTTTATATACATGCTAAATGTAGGGGAGGCTCTCTTCCTTTGTGTGTGGATGCTTTGAATTGAATATTCAAATATGTACAATTAGTTCATTTAGAACTTTAGGCAAATCAGTTCAAAGATGGAAGGCAGTGGATATGTTCAGCTTGGTGTCCATCATGCTCCATATGGTGGACCAGAAAATGCTCATAAATCTGCAATCCTTGTTAGAAACAATGGACTTTGACAAACAGAAGTTGAGCCATATATGATTGAGATAGAGTTTAAATGTCTACTCAACTGAAATGGATTTCTTACAAGGAATCATGATAGCAATTTTTAGAAAACGATCAACTACAACAAAAACACAATCATTACCATACGTAGACATGAGCAAACTTGAGAGTAAATCCATGGAGATGGATTCACAAGGCTTGGTTAGCATTGGCAATGATGTATGCAATCCTTGTTTCATGTTGGTTGGTTTGGCAACAACACAAGGGGTGCATGGCGTGATGTACCTCTCAATATCATTCCTCATCTTGGGCCAATAGAAGTACTTTTGGAGAATTGATAACATTTTCTCCACCCTTAAGTGAGTTGCTACTTTGTTGTAGTGGATATGGAGGGTTGTGTCTCAACGAATAGTGACTGAATTACTCGACACTCCTCTCTCAAACATCGATTGCTCTTATGATAATCGCACCATTTGTTGGTCTTAGTTTTTTAAGGATTCTTATATTGGGGCTCTTTCTTTTGCTTCCAATTCTGGTTTCGGGGTTGACCCTCTTTGTCTTGATTCTTTTGATTATCACTCTTGCCTTTCTTAGGTTGGTTCTTGTTGTTTGCTCCTTTCTTGTTTCTGTTTTTGTGTTTCTGCTCCAACTTGATAACAAATTTATATGCCTCTCCCAAGGTCTTGAATCCGAAGAGGTCCATGTTGTCCTAAAGGTACCATTGCAGCCCATTGCAGTCCTTGGGGATTTGATGCCTTTCGATATCTTAAATACCAAGTTTTGCTGTCTTGGAATGGAAAGCATTGTTATAATCTTGAACAAATTGGTCTTTACCTTGATGCAATTGTTGCTATTGCATGTACTATCTATAATAGGCTCCTAAAGGCTAATACTCATCCTTTACAAGCTCCATGAAATTATCCCATGTAAAGTTTGCTGCTTTATCTTCGTTCTCCTCATTGACCTGTTACAATATGCTTCCCATCAATTTTGAACTTATAATGAAGCTTTCAAGAGTGCAAACCTGACTTTCATTGTTGGTGAATTTATTTTAAAAAAATATGAGATAAATCAATTTTCTATTGCATCAACATTAATTTTCCTTTCAAGAATAGGAATATATCAAAATTCATCCACACCTTAAAATACGTAAAAGCACTAAGTTGTGCTAGGGCAGTTTGAGGTTGTAGAATTTAGTAGTAGGGAGTTGAATAATTTGAGCAAACTGATCCATCATCTTGTTCGTCCCTTTTACAAGGGCTTTATTCAACATCTTCTTAAGAGGATTGATTGTCTCGGTGTTGTCTTGTTTTATTTGCCATTTGAGATCATTTGAAATTACAAGGGAGATAAGTAGAAAGATGTTGCGTTTGACACCCGAGCTTTTGATATCTTGATCTTGTATTTGTGGACATACACTTAAAAGACATACCGCTTTGATAGCATTGATTCAAAACTTAGAGTTTTAGGTTAATAAAAATAGTGCACTTCGAAAATATTGGAGTATAACAACTCAAAACACAATAAGTATATATAAAAAATAACATAATGATTTTTTTCCTCTGAAAAGAAACCACAAGCAAGCAATCTCTAAGAAATGTTAGGCTATAACAGTTAATCAATTACTTATGCTTTTATATAGTCAAGGGTACATATCTCTTTATATAATATATGGTGGGTTGGAAATCCACGATATTAAATATAGTGGTTCAATTTTTAATGAGTTACTACGTTCATACTAATTAAAAATAACATACACATGACGTCCTTTTGTGTTTTGACCTCTAATGACGTGTTAATATGCCCTGAGATTTACTTTGGCTGTGTAGCACGATGGTAAGCATTCCAAGGATGGAGGAATAGGATGACAGATTAGGGGCCAAACAAGACTGTAGTCAATGCAGTTCTGCTCATCATTCTATATTGGAACGACATCAACACTTGACTCATACGATAATATGACTCATGACACTTCACTAGAACGACATTTTCTGGAACGACATGAACTGGAATGACATGCATTGGAATGATAGTGTGATGGAATGACACTTGTTGGAACGATAGGATCAATTCTTACTAGAACGACAAGTGCTCCACACCATTGGAACGGCCACAACCAATCCGCTAGAACAACGTAATCCTTACCATTGGAATGACAACCTTGGCAGTTCTACTTTTACGACATTCTGGATTGCAACTCCCGTGTTCCACGCTTAGACTGCAACAATGATCCCTGCGCACAGAATCCAACAAACAACTACCAACTACCAATGGCAATCAAATTGTGCACAAATTACACACATGGATAGAAGATAAGTCATTTGCATTACTCACTAGTACGACATTACAGGGTCTTGTACAATGCATACACAATCTCTCTTCTATGTTCTACACACATCTGTATACATGCTGTATTGTCTGCACATATGGTTTGCCAATACACGTCTCTATTCTCTAACTAGACGCATAGACAAATATCCTCAATACATAGCATACGCTCTAGATGATCTTGAATGAAAGAGGGGGTCCATTTATGCTTTTGGTCTTGGCCGTTTCCAACAACGGCTTCCAGGACAGCACAACACCCAACCATCTCACCATTCGGACATTCATATAGCACCCTTAATGCAACTCCTGGGGACTCGACTGTTGTTGTTGAGGTGTCGGAATAGATACTCTTCCCATCTCCATGATTTGCAGCTTCAGTGCCTCTTTCTCATCTTTCAGTCTCTTGGCATAAATATGCTATCTAGCTCCTATACCATAATAATTGGCCCTTTCAGTTTTAGCCAATATTTCTCCCTTGTTGCAAAGGCATCTTTGGCTTCTTTCTTTACTTTTTCAATCACTTCTGCAAGTTGCTCGTTTCTTTCTGCTATCAGTTGTTCTTTGTGCTTCAATTCCTTAGTCTTCGCTTCCATCATCTGTTCTCTGATTCAGCACTCGAATTTCAGTTGCACAATTAGTACATTTTGTTCCTTTTGCGTCTTTGTCTTCTTCTCAACCTCTTTCTTTAAAGCCACCTTTGCCTTAGCCTCTTGCTTCAAAGCGGCTAGTTCTGCCTCAGCTTCCTCTCTCGCTCTCTTCATCTCTTCGTACTGGTTAGCGTGTGTTTCCTTTGACAAGTGGATCTTCCGCAATCCTGCAGCTAACCACTCTATCTATTATGCCAAGAAATTAACTCTTACATACATATTCACTATTCAGGTGCGACCTTCCTGTACTCCACACTTGCTGCATCTTCTGGACAATACATTAGATCTTCTTCATCAAGATATATTCGGGCTGGTTGCCTATATATTGTCATCATTCCTGCCAGTAATTCCTTTACTCCAACTGTATTCTGGATGTTACCAACCTGCAATTCCCATGGTTTCTTCTAATGGATTTCAATGAGGTCCTTCATCTTTTCTTCATCTTGAATCCACTCTATTAATTTATAGATCTCTTCGTACACCATCAATTGCCACTTCTTCAACTATCCAACGCAATCCATCCTGAATTCCAATCTTGTTTGGTCTATAATCTTCATCTTCTTCTCAAAGAGTACATAAATTTGTTCCTCCGCATGATCTCCTAGGTTTGGCAGTTGTCTAAGATTTGGCACTTCAACCATGAAATGCTCACATATTTGGAATTTCAACCTCAGTTTCTTCCTCGGTGAGGATCTCTTCTTTGTCTCCTTCATCATCACCTCTTAGATTGATGGTCTTCTTTGTTGCCTTGCCTTACGTTATCGAATGCTCCACAGTATCAGCCAATTGTTCCATTCTTTGGTTGTTAGCTCCTCTCCTTATCACTTTATACTTTCCTGTGAGCTGCCTTCCTTTTTCTGCTGGCACTGTCTCTTCCCTTGCCAACTATTTCCCTTTTTCCGTCACTTCTACTAGCATTGTTTCTTCCCTTGCCAACTCCTTTGTTGTGGATGTGATTTCAAACAATGGCTCCTCTCACAACTGAGGTGATGCACATGGATCTATTTGCTGCTCAAACTCTACAAAAATATCAGGTGACTCCATTCGCATTTCTCCCACTGCTTCCACCTAAACTGCATCCACTGCATCTTGTACCTCTCTATCCATATCCATAACTCCTATTAATCTATGTGCTTGTTGTGTAGCTCCTCCTTGTTGTGCAGTATTTTCCACAGACTGCTGTGCTCCTTCTGCAATGTCTTCTTTGGTCTCCTGTTGTGCCAACCTCCTTCACATCTTCTCTTGTACCAACTGTTGCTCTTCATCATCTGAATCCTCGCTTCATCGTCCGACAAGTCATTCTTTCTCTTCAGTATTTATTTCGTTCTCACCGGAGTATTTGCATTTGCCTTTGTAAGTGGCATCACATTGGTCCACCTCATGATCATTAACTCTTGCTCTGCTATCTCCCTTGGAGGATTCAGTCCGGGAAATTGCAACTTTTCCTATGCCACAACATTCATTAGCAGTGCAATAGCATGAAATGCCATCGAAAAGTTCTTTGAATATCGCATCAAGAAATTCTTAATGCGTTGTGATAGATACGATGCCCAGTCATACGCAACACCCTCCATGATTCCTTGCACATAGGGTATGAGCCAGGTAGGCATCTCTGAACATCGTTGCTCTCCTTGCAACTTGGACATTATTATGTTCATGGCACACTGCAATTCCATTGTCTTCAGCTATTGTTGCTTTATTCCACGGCTCCCATGTTTCGTCAGCTTCACAAATTCGTCTGGAGTTATATTGGTGACCTCACAGATCATTTCATTCCACTCGATCTGATCTATTACCTCCTTGACTGGCAATCCATGACTCAACAATCTAAATGCTCTTTGGAAATTGCTAGGTGAAAACATCACCTGCACCCTTTTGTCACCAACCTTCCCTTTGTTGGCATTTTGTTGTGGATTGTGTGTTTCTAACATCTGCAACAAATAACTCTTGAAGAACTCCTCAAAGTTTAGTATCTATAGTATGCAACTTACGCCTGCATTCTTGAACGCAACTTTCAGTGGGTGATCTACTACGCTTGCCTTCCACCAATTGTGGCAAAATTCTCCTGTCGGCTATTGGCATGTAATGTTCTTCAACGGTATTGTAGGCAAGCAAATTGACATGATTGCGAAAACAATGAATAAGTTTTGGAATTTTGTGTTATTTTGTAGTTGAATGCAATATGTTTGACAAAATGCGCGTACATATATTTAATAATGTTAAAAAGTGGCAATGTCATAATATTATATTAAATGTGATAAAGTGAAATATTAGCATGTACAACAAAGTCATAAAGTGACTTATGAAATGAAATGTAAATGCATGTGAAATGCAAGTGAAATGTAAATGAAATGAAAGGCATATGAAATGATATGAAATGCAGACGAAATGACATGTAATGCAATTTAATGATAAATTGCAATTAGACCTTAGGCATAAAAGTTAAATGTGGAATTGTAAATCACGTCCAAATAGGGGTGGTGGTTGAATGTGCTGTCCTGGGAAGTCGTTGTTGGCAACGGCTGAGGACAAGCATTAAATAGAAACCCCCCTTCTTCATTTGAGAGATTGGACAACATAGGGATGATGGTGAGAGCACGAAGGGAGATTGTTCATTGTTACATGTCGTGATTATGCAGGCTTGGTTATGGAAGTATTGAGGATTAAACCCTGCACATTGTAATTGCAGTCCGTCATTGTTGTTTACAACAAACACCATTGAATGCCAATACAATTTTGTTATTTGCAGATTCATTGCAGCCTGATTCCATTTTACTTGTATTCTGTTTATGCTGTGTATGTTAATGAGATTGCATGTTGTATTGTATTGGATGTTGTTTCTAGTTGCAAACTGTAGTAATTGTTTGGCATAGTTGTAGATTGTAGTGGTTAGAGTATTGCAGAGATACTGCCTATAAGTTGCAGGTTATAATAGTGGTAGACCGTACAGTAGCAGGTTGTATGACGGTGGGATCGTACGAAGGCAACCACATAGGATTGTTGCCCAAATTAGGATTTAATTGCTAAGTGTGACTTTGTGCGTGTGAGACTGTACAAGTTACTATCATACAAGTACTAATAATCTCGTACTGTGTTGTACGAGAGACGAATCGTACAAAGGGATTAGATTGTACGAGAATACTGCACCATACCAGACCGTGTCATATGAGAAGACTATGTTGTATGAGAAGACTACGTCGTACAAGAAGACAGTCATACGAGAAGATGGTTGTACGATAGACGTACGATAGACTAAGTCTTATAAAGGATAAGACCATACAAGACTGTCTTACATGAATTGTGTCGTACGATTATACGAGCAAATTGTTGTACGACTGTATGAGATTGTACGAGAAGACGCATGCGATAAGAATGTATTGTACGAGACTATCGTACAAGAAGATTGTGTTGTACAAGACTGTACGAGATCCTATGTGTGACTATTGTACAATTGCTGTTGTACAAGTGAGACTATATTGTCTCAGGACAATGACACTATACGACCATGAAGATAGTCTTATGACTGCAATCTTGATTGGTTCCTAAATCTGTCATTCCACCATTCCATTGTTGGGAATCTTACCACTCATGCTACAGGTATTAGCATTCTTTCCTTCCTCTTCTAAGGCAGAACCTCCACTCTTTGCTCCTCCAAAGTGTTAGCTCGAGGTCGTTCTCGCGAGTGTCCGCTATGCTACCTACTTCTACCTCGTTTTGCATCAAAACTATGTTCCTTCTCTCGTTCTTAGATGTGCTCAATGAGACTTCTTCCACTACTAATTCTTTCTTCTTGCCTTCCTGAGCTGGGTGGATTCCTTCTTAGCTCCTATTTGGCCCGCTTCATCCTTTTGCGAATGCTTGGTCTTCTTTGCATCTTCTTTGATTGCAATCGCTCCTTCAGACGCCAATTGCTGCTCGTACAGTCCTTGCGATTTGCTTGCAGCATTGGTACGATAGCTGTTGTTTGCTACTAATTGGTACAACATATCTAACTTGTACAACAACGGTTTGACTCGTATGACAGCCTATAGGTCTTTGTATGGCATCCGTCTACTCCCTCACTCATACGGTAGCTGATCTAGGGTAGGGCTTGTACGACATGGTTCACCTTGACAGCTTCCTCGCACGATATAACAACCTCCCTTGCACGTCCTCTACGCGGTTTGCGTCAGTTCTACCGTTCAATCTTCCCGCTGTCCACACTAGCAACTTCTCACACTTGCAATTGGAAAATGTCACGCCCTCTCTTGTTCGTACGCCTGCAATTACTCTTTCGAAAAACCCTTCTACGCTTTCGATTTGCGTTCTGCGCATAATTTCTCTTAAGGTTTCGTTATTTTGCAATTCTTCTGTTGATGACAATTGGTTCTTCCTCCATCAATGGCTTCTCCTGCTGTCGATAAATTTTGCAACAACATTTCTGTGCACTCCTTTACAACTTGTTTTGCTTTCTGCTCTGTAGATGCAGTCTTTGTCATCCCTCTTCTATAAACACTGAGCAATGCAATGCTGAGGCCTTCCCTTTGTGTATCTTTTTATAAGATTGGCAGGGGTAGTTGTCTCCCATGCAACTGCTTACTGACCGCCACATCGCCACCCTGCATGCAATTGCCTCGTGTGCTTTTTCTTTTGTCTTTTTTTTTTTTTCACTTTTTCTATATATATATATATTTTTTTCCTAAAATGGAAACGTATCTTTTTAAGTTTGAGTGCGCCGTATGATTCATATGGCGAAAGCAACTGCCACTTCGGTCATAGTCTGTCGACAGATTTGTCACTTCCTATCGTCTGTGACCTTTTGCCCAATTTGTTGTCTGCCTTGTTGCATTTGTACAACGATCTTGTCCCTTTGCCATACCAATACCTGCATCTGCTTTACCAACATCTGTATCATTTGTACGACACTCATTTGTACCACCTTGACTAGTACAACAATGTGTCGTATACGCCTCCTCATTTGTATGGCATACCTATGCACTAGTACGACCAAGACTTGTACAATATTGTGTTGTACAAGCCTCTTCTTGTCTTGTATGATCGATCGTTCTGCTGCTTCCTTTAGCGTTGCGTGATTGTCTTAGTACCTGTTGCATCCAATAAGGTGCTTCATTTTGTGACTCTTCGTGACATTCCAATCTTAGGCATTTTCCTTTCTTCATTTCGCCCTTCTAGGTAGGCCTCCCTAACTTGGGACTGCCTATTCTTTCCTCTAGGCTGTCCGAGGTATGCTCGTGCTCTCCCTTGATTCCTTGGCCGTCTATTGCGGCGTATTCGATTTGGACATAAACCAAGAGGCGGTCTTGATGTAGTGTGCTACCCCCTTCTGAACACCAAATTTCTGCCCTTGGTTTAAGAGTTTCGGTTTGTGATTGTTTTTGTGTTTTTCAATATATATATATATATTTGTGTATTTTTTTCTGAATATAAATAACACACTGCTGGAAATGAAAATAGCTTCTAACTTTTCCACTACAAATCCAAATACAATGAAATTCGGACACAAGCTTCTTTATATTAAAATAAACAAACCCAATAGAGGAAATTGCGAGATATTGAAAATACCCGAGTAAAATGAAGTCTGCTACAAGTCTGGAAATGTTCATTAGCATACAGAAATCCTCATATTTTGATCATAAAATCCAAAGTACAGACTTCTTCAGCATATATCCTTTATTTTTGAGTACCCTTTAAGCCGAAAATCACAATGTATATGACTTAGAGCCCCCAAATGGAGCGTTTCTGCTCCTCCCAGCGATCACGTCCCTCTTGAGATTGTACAGCCAAGCTGAGAGAATGTAAAATCTGGAAATGTAATTTAGCTTCAAACTCCACCAATACTTCCTGTCTTCAACTAGGTATGCAGATGAATAATGCCGATGAATAGTGTCGTGTGAACGATACCACGCGAACAATGCAGATGAATAGTGCCGCCTGAAAATCGATTTGTGTTTTAATCAATCTGAGGGTGTCTCTCAACCCCGAGATCAATGACCTTGTTTGTGGATTTCGTCACAAACAAGCTTAAGCTTCAAATTCCTGCAAACTACAAGACTTCATTCGCAAATAATAAGATAGTCGAAGATAACCCCCTCCCCAAAGCATTGTGTTGCTTAATATTCTATTCTTCCGGTGAGCTTGCCTTCTTTCTTGCAAATGTGGGATAAAACATATTTCCCTCTTTTTTTTTTTTTTTTAAATAAAATAACTATATAATGCTCTTTTAGTTTATTTTAATGCCAAACACTTGAATACGTTAAATAATTTAATTTTAACGCTTAATTAACTTCAGACATTAAAATAATTGCCTCCCACATATTGGACCGGAGATCTGAAGATAGATCTGGATACCCATTTCGCCAAACTATCCGGTCGTGAAATCCTTTTCCAGCCCCCCCTGCCAAGAATAGTGACTTACTTAAAATAGTAAGTTTCCTTGCTTGATCATCCAAATGAGCTCGAAACCGATGTCTGAGAGTACTTCTGGAACCCAAATGCTATGAAGGACCTGAATCCACTATCTCCTGGTCATGACATCCAAAATTGATTTACTATAAATAGCAAATCCACATCCTCTGCTCAAAAATAGAAACTATTGTTGGTTCCTAATCACCTGACTTTGCCTACGGAACCGCATGAATAGGCAAGTCTATGTATTGCTCAATGAGCAACTAGAGTGGGGACATTACACTTGACAGGCCAACTTGTTGGTTATGTCATCTCTAGTTGTTTTCTACACGAACAGGGAAAGGTCCTTGCGGGCCTTCTTGTTGATCACATGGCCTAGGGGTAGCCAAAGGGAAGATTCTTCCTCGCGAACTACTAGGAGGGATGCCAACCGAACTCTTTCCTTGGCTAGGCAATTGTAGGCAACCGAGAAGACCTGACGTTCTTCCCAAATTGCCTACATTGCCTGTTTTCCATACCAATGTGATGGCATCTAGTAGTTCTTGCGAACTACTTTGCCCTTCAACTTCCTCGACAACATTTATTGGCGTATCATTTACTCACCTTCTTGTTTGCCCTCCTTCCTCAAAGTGAGTGCCTATTATCATCTTTTGGCTCAAGAACTAGTTGTAATCTTGACTCATTCCTTCTAGATTGCCTTGTAAGTGGTGAACTCAAACTACCACTACTTGTGTTGAAATTGATTGCATATGAGCTACTACTCGAATCACTAGAGCTTGTAAGGGACATGCAGGTGGTAGACGTCTGCCGGTGCCTTCCTCCTTTCTAAAATGTTGGTGTTTCAAAAACATCCTGTTAGGATTAATTAACAAAATACGAGCAATAATTTAATGCGGAAATAAACACAAAAGAAATCATGCAATACACAATAGACACAGATTTACGTGGTTCACCCAATATGGGCTACTCCACGGAGAAAATAACCAGGCCCTTTGTATTCCATCCAGAAAACCCTTCTGTACACAACTGCACACAACATTACATTTTAGTCGCCATACAACATCCTCTTATAAAAGTGCATTACAATTTTAGGGCAAAAAAACCTGCCTAAAATCTACCGTTCGATTTGTGACCTAATAACAAATGGTCCAGATTTACATAGAAATGAAATATTATTAATGTCCGTGGTGGGCCAAAGTAAGACCCAAGGGACTATAAGAAGTACAATAATGACTACCAGCTAGCAGGCTAAAAAGCCCAACAAAGAAAAGAACTAAGAAAAATACAAGATGAAACCCGACAAACAGGCCAAAGAGAAAGGGAAAAGAAAAGAAAAGGGAGAGCAGAAGGGGGAAGGGCTGCAGTCCAACAGAGAGAAGTGCATGCCAAGAAGAACGGAGAGAGGGAAGGAGGGGGGAGGGAGCAGCCCAGGAGGAGCAAGCTCCAAGAATCCCCCAAAAACTAATCTCTCCTAACAGTCGAGGCCGAAGTACCGGAGCTGAAGAAGCCCATGATATGTCTCTGCCCACTGCTAGTTCGGAACCCTGACAAACTGTTGGTGCGCTGTCTAGTGACCCTGCTTCTGTTCAAACTGGATGGTGTGGGGCGTTTTCGGTCTAAGTCACCTAGTCAGTCGGAGTTGGTAAAGTATGTTGTGATGAGCCGATGTTGAGGAGGGTGAGATCCATTTGGAGAACTTTTATGTCGTCGAAGCTGAGTTATCTCCCTAAGAAAGAGTGCGAGACAACGCTGGTCCGGGTATTTGAAGAAGGTAGAAACACATCGAGAGTTGTCCCTGAAAAGGCAATGGAACCTACCTTGGATCTCATAATAAATGGGACAACAAAAAATGAAGTGATGCAGGGTCTCAACTTCACCCAAGGAGCAAAACAAGCAAATCTGCTCCTCCATCAGAAGATGGTGATCTGACTCAATCCGGAGTTGGTGAGAACACACGCTGAGTTGCCCAATAGTGATACGAAGACTATGCATTGTGTGTTGTTGAAGGTATTGTGGAGGAACTATTATGCCCTCCTGTATCTGTAAGAAGTGCTCATGGTAGAAAGACAGCTTGGGGGAAAGAGGGGCAACAGGAGAAATCCATGTGCATCTGGTGTACTGGAGACTAACATCATTCCGAATCTCGTGGAGCATCTTCTCCTTAGTAATCTGAGAGGGGAGGAGAACCCCCAAAGAATAAGGGAGCAACCTGTCTATCTCGTATCCGAATGCTGGCCGGAGAGTAGAAACCTGAAAATACCAGCCTCCTCCGGCCTCCCCAATAACTCGGAGAGAGTTCCATCGAGGAGCGAAGGGCGAGGTAAGGGTACCGCCTACAACCCTCGGGGGTATCTCCGAAAGTACGAATCTCGTGAAGATAACTGATAATCAGGAAGATAATCTCAAGCTGGAGAGGAGAAGCCCCAAACTCTGCTAGAATAATAGAACGAGGGACTGTTCCCTTGCAACGAATGAATCGTCGAAGAAAGAGTGTTTGCATCAACCCGTGACCACTCAGTCGGGCCAAGACTAGGGCCCCAAACCATTGACCCATAAGTAATAGTTGGCTTCACCAAAGTGTCAAAGATCCTCATCTTCACAGGTATATCTTGAAAATGTGCTTTGAAACAATTCCTCTCTAGCAAAGACAGAGCTGCATACCCCTTACACACCTGGACCTAGGCGGTGGGTTTCATACCAAAAGTGGGACCAGTGAAAAGAACCCCCAAATACACATAAGAGGTGGTGATTTCGACCTCCTGGCCCTGGAAAAGGAAGTGGAGATGGGATAGAGCCTCTTTGGTAGTATTGAATACCATAACCTTGGTCTTAGAAAGATTCACCGTCAACTGTCTCGAGTCACAAAAAGCGGCAAGTGTTCCAGATGACGCTGAAGCCCCTCAGGGGATGAAGCCAAAAGAACAACATCATCAGCAAAGAGGAGAAAAGAAATCAACACATGGTGAAGAAGGCAACCATCCTCTGGGTGTGCGTTCTCCCTGATAAAAGTCTCAAGCTCGTCGATAAAGATCCCAAAAAGTGTCGATGAAAGGGGGCATCCCTGTTTCACTCCTATGGTGCTAAGAATATTGGCTGAAAGCCCTTGAGGGGAGTGAAACCGACCTTTCACAATCTCATATAACCGTGTAACCACTGTCAAAAGCTGCCCAGAGATGCCAATTGATCGAAGCCTCTCAAGAAGTAAATGTCGAGGCACCGTGTCAAAAGCTTTCTTGAAGTCTACAAAGCAACAATAAACCTTCGAGGACCTGGAACGCGCTTCCTCAATAATAGCTCTGAAGGCTAGAATGTGATCTGTGGTCTGATGATCTTGCCGAAAACCAGCTTGGCCAAGAGCCCTGAAACCCCCCACCTCCAACCTTCGAGAGAGAAGCACATCCAATGTCGTGGCATAGAGCTTGGCAAATATATGCCCAATCATGATAGTCCCGTAGTTATTGGGTTCATGGGGATCACTCGCCTTATGAATGGGGTGAATGATATGCCGAGTCCAGGACTTAGGAAACCCGCAACGCACAACTAGATTAAAGAGATCAGCAAGGGGCCCATCAAGAGGGTCAATACCATGCTTCAAAAATTCCGCCTATAACCCATCCAAATCTGTCGCTTTGCTTGTACGGAGTTTCCGGATAGCCTCGCCCGACAAGACCAGTAGAAAAGAGGTGGCACGAAGAGTGGGGGAGGGAACAGAAATACGAGGCTGATTTGGGATGGTATAAAGGGAAGAGGCATGGATGGTCCAAGAGAAAAGATCGATCCCATGAGTAATCCGATCACGGGGGAGGATAAGGCGCCAGAAGGATTTAGGAGATTGCTGAAGGGAGTGGATAAGTTCAAGTCGATGCCAAGAGAGGAAGAGATGCTTCTTCTTTCGAAGAAGCATCCTATAGTCTTTTTGAGAAATGGAATGGTGCTGGGAAGGATTTCGAATGGCATATTTCAACCTTCGGTGGGCAAACTTACATTTCTCATCATACCAGATGTTCATGGGGCAATGACCAGGGGGACGAGGACGAGGGGGAGGACGAATAGTGTAGGGGTATGATTCCAAAGCAGCCTTCCAAATAGTTTGGACCAAGCAAGCAGAACGATCGGAAACATCAGATTGAGGAAAAAGCATCTATTTTTGGCTTTGGGGGCGCTACCCCCAAACCCTCGCCGGGGGGGCTCCAAAGAATTGTCGCCGCCCCCTGGACCCCCCTAGCGGACATAAGTAGGGGGGCTAATGCCCCCCCTACACCCCCCTCTTTCGCGTAGTGGGTCCAAGTGCGGCTGAAACAAAGGCCTCCGATTTAATCAGGCTCCACAATCAACACATCCATCCACAATATCTGAGTTGCTTCTTCTCTAGTCCAACTTCATTGCTCCATTTCATTCAACACTTCTTTTCTCCTTGCTTCTATTACGTCGTTTGAATGGTCCTTCCAATATCTCGAGCAATTTGTGCCTTCATTTGTGCATTGTACCTTTGCAACTCTTCATACTCCTGCAACATTTGTGTTACCAGGCTTATCCTTTGCTGTTGCATCCCAACTTGTGCTAACAGGCTCATTTCCTCATGCTCATTGTCACCACTCTGTGGTTCATGCTTTGGTCATTCTCTATTGACAAACTCCATTTGCTACACATTAGTATCTATAAGTGATCTAAGTCGTCTTTTCTCTTCCTTATCTGGGAATTGTACATGTACCTGCACACGTCTTCTCTCCATAGAAAGAGGTTTCGACTCTTGCTTTGAGACGGGTTGTTCTTTTGTGTTCCCAAACAATCGTCTTAATATGGTCGTCATGGTGTTCTTTGTTTGCCTTTGCTTGAATGAAGAGACAGGTTGGTAGAAATGTCTCGTAGTCCTCCATCTCCAATGGAGAAGTGCACTATTTGATCAATCTTCAGCTTCCGTACATCCTTCCAGATGCAACACTCCTTCATTTAGTTCATGTCCGTTGTGTTCGTCCGAAGATGAACTGGCCGACTCATTGGATGTTGCGATATCTTCACTTATGGACTGATTCTTCAAATTAGTCATTTTCTTGTGCTATCCTTTCTTGAAAGTGAGTCGATCCTTCTCCTAGTTGTGATTGACCTTCGCCATGCACAACCATCCTCTCCCCAACAATGCATTGTATGCTAGTTTTTGCATGGTTATCACAATGAAATCCATGACAAACCCTTGATAAGCTATCTTTACCTTCTAAGCCATTAAGACTCCTTTCATTTCGATCCCATATTGATTTGCACCATACAACTTGAAATTTGGAGACCACAAAAATGGTGCTCCAATCTCCTTCCATGTCTTCTCGGGCAAGATGTTGACACTCGACCCCCCTTTGACGATTATCTACGTCAACTTATAATCTAACAACCCGATATGAATTATTCGTGGCTTGTTGCCAATATGAATCATCAATACAATTGGATCAATGGATCAATGAATTGATCCCTTCTCTTCTTAGTTGCTTCCTATTGGCTTTGCAGCTCCATCACTCTTCTTGGTTGCATTATTTCTCTTGCCGTAAGGTGCTAAGTAAACTCGACCCTTTGAACTCCACTGTCGTATTCAATACTTGCGTTGCCAGCTCCTGGGATGATGATTTTTCTTTTGGCTTCTTCAACTTTTTCTCTTCGAGGAGTCGTTCATGCCTGGTCTTCCTCATTTCTTTTTCAATTACGTCATGTGCTTCCTACCATCTCTCTTTCTCCACGACAGGGTTGGGGTATTGGTGTGTTTTCTTCGCTTGACCCCTTGTGACTACAAGCACATTGTTCTCCTTTTGTTGCAGGTTCATTGGAGGCTCTTCAATGTCAATAAAATTGACATTCTACGAGTTGCTCGAACTCGCCTTCTTTGGGCAGTTTGCCTCCTTATGACTACTTGGTCCACACCAACGATACATCAAGGTATTATTATTCCTGGAGTTGTCTCCGACTGGTTGCTTCTGACAAGTGCGTGCAAAATGTCCCCACTCTTGGCATCTTCGACATTGAATGATAGGTCTGCCATTTGCATCATATTGCAATCGACTCTATCCTCCTTGTTGTCGATTGCCTTGTTGCGATTGTCTCCTTCTTGGGCGGTTGTTTTGTATTTGCCACTCGTTACTGCTTGTCCATTCTTCAATGTGCTCGGTATTTCGTCCTTTGCTTCTTATTGCATCGACAAAGTTAAATGGACAGCCTGCAACCGCATGCCCTTTCACTTCATAGATGTTGCAGATCCTCCTTGTATCTGCTTTTCCTCTACATCTTGAGCCATCCTTTCTAGGTCCATAGCTTGGATTGTCGCGTGTAGATCGTCACGCTCACTATCGGAATCAGATTCCTTGTAGTGACTTAGGCCTGCTGTCGTTTGCTTCGTTTCACTCTTCAATGTGATTGCTTTGTTATACGCCTCTTCGTAGGTTGTTGGTGGGACTACCTTCATCTTCTTCTTATATTTCGATAGCAACCCATCTAGGAACCATCGTCTTTGCAGTCCATCTGTTGGCGCAACTTCCATCTTGTCGATGAGTTCCTTCAATCTTCTATTATAGGATTTGATATCCTCATCCTTCTTTTGCTTTGTGGTGTAGATTTCTCCGATGATCTTGATTTCATCTTAGAGTTTTCTAAATTATTGGATGAATGCTTTCGTTAACGCTTCCCATGTTGCAAAGGGTTGATCTTTCATCTTCTTTAGGTGCCAGTCCTTTGCGATTCCATGCAATGTCCTTGGAAATAATCTTTACCATGATTGCTCATCTTCAACTCTGTTCGCTTGCCATATGATTAGACATGTTCCGATATGGCATTTTGGGTCTTCCTTTTCGTCACCTAGAAATGGTGGGTACTTCTGCTTGCTCGCAACTGCTTCAATTTGTTGCATATTCGCCACAGGTGGTTGTTGTTCTTCACGTTGTTCTTCTTGACTTGGCGCTTACTCACCTCACGCGCTATCACCAACATACAATCTTCGACTGATATCAGTACTTTGCGAACTCCTTTGCTAATATACGTGCGTTGTTTCTAGTCTATTCGCCCAAGCCCTCTCTTGTAGTTGCTCGGATGCCTAACTCTTGTGCTTTGCACCTCTCGGCAAACTCCCTCGTTCTTGTGCTGACATTACCAGGAAATTGTCATCTCCTTGTGGTCTCTCCACGTTGGTGCTTCCACTTGCGTGAATGTTCTCCATGGTCTCTACTTCTTTTGCTCACATATTCTCTTGAACTTCTTCTGTTGTTAACAACAACGTTTGCCACCTCTCATGTGTTTCGCTTGGATTATCCTCCTAAGTGCTCCACAGACGTTCAACTATTGGTTCCTCGATCTCTCTAGGCTGCAGTACTTGGTTGGCATTGTTTTGCTCAACACCTCGTTGTTGAGCGATCTTCGTACTCCTTACAGGAATATGGTTTTCTCCACGACCTCATCTTTCATGTCCTCGCGGTTGTGAATCTGTCATTCACCTCCCCACACTTCACACATGCTGATTCTTTGTCAACAGGACCCAATTATGGTTCAATAACGACAATGATACCAAATGTAGCACAATGGTGAGCTTTCCAAAGATGGAAGGATAGGATGACAGATTAGGGGCCTATAAAGACTGCAGTCAATGCAGTTTTGCTCATCATTATGTACTGGAACAACATCAACACTTGACTTGTATGACACTTCACTAGAATGCCACTTGTTGGAACGACAAGCATTGGAACGACAGTGTGTTGGAACGACAAAGTGTTGGGACAACAAGATCAATTCTTACTAGCACGACAAGTGCTCCACACCACTAGAACGACCACAACCAATCTATTAGAACGGTGTAATCCTTACCATTGGAACGACAACTTGGCAATTCCACTTGTACGATGTTCTGGATTGCAACTCACTTGTTCCATGTTCAGATTGCAATAATGGTTTTTGCACACAAATACCAACACATAACTACCAACTACCAATGGTAGTCATATTGTACACAGAACATGGATAGAAGATGAGTCATTTACATTACTCAATAGTATGACATTACAGGGTCTCGTTCAATGCATATGCAATCTCTCTTCAATGTTCTATAGACATCTGTATACATGTTGCATTGTCTACACATATGGTTTGCAAATGCACGACTCTAGTCTCTACCTAGATGCATAGTCAAATGTCCTCAATATATAGCATACACTCAAGATGGTCTCGAATGAATGAGGGGGGGTCCATTTATGCTTTTTGTCCTGGCTGTTGCAAACAACGGCTTCCAGGACAACACACCACCCAACCGTCTCCCCATTCTGACGTTCACATAGTACCCTTAATTCAACTATAGTCTATTGCAATTTATCAAATCACATGATTAAATTGCATTGCATTGCCATTTCGTGTATAAGCATTTGCATTTCACTTGCATTTGACTCTCATTTACATTACATTTCATTAAAATTATTTAGACTTAGTGCATTTTGCACTTATTCGTACTATGTTCACTACTTTTTCTTCTGAGGTCTAGAACCAGTGCCTACAGTTTGTGAATATCTACAAATAGAAACTTACTGTTTTAGTAATTATTTTTGCATTTTTGAAGGCCTCCAATTGTTGGGTACTATTGAAAAGTTTTTGTTCCTCCAAACTTTCTAATATTTTTTGAATAGATCAAAGAAAGTCTTGAGCACAAAATTATGCCTTGACAAGATGGATTGGTTTTATGCCTAGATCATTCATGACTTTTCAAAGGATACGCATCTCTCTCAGTCTTGGAATGCTAATGTTTCCAGCAACACTTCCAAGATGTAGCTCCAAAGATGTGCCTCTTTGATGGCATTATCAAACCTACAATCCTTTATGTATATTGGATTTAGGGCCCAAATCTAAGCTATGATAATTGGGCTCGCATTAAGAGGGTCGAAACCATTTTCTTCAACGAGTTATTTGATGTAAAAGAAGAGTTCCACAATGTATTGCTTAGGTTGCGTTTGGTGCCTCATCTTCCTTTCCTTGAAAGCATCTTTGGAATTATTTTTCGGCCTTATTGCCTTAGATCCATGGCTGGCCACACCTCAGGCCAAGAGATATGCATATTTGGCACTCTACTCTTTAGAATAGATTTCCTCTAGAAGCACTTCTGGTCGGCATTGTGGATAGTACTTGGAAGTCGTTTCCTTTTTTTGGTTTGACATCTTAATAGATCTATTACCTTCATTCAAATACTCATTACATGCTCCTCCATGCCTTCTTCTAAATAAGAGTGTGATTAACCAAGGAGTTGGGTTGCACCATCTTAGGTTTATAGTTGAAAGTTGGCTTTCTACACTAAACATTTCGAGCATTGAGGATGGTATTGTTGCTTGTCTTGATTATAATGGTAAGGCTTTGGAACTCTGAATAGGAGGTCCAAGGTTCGAATCCAATGGGGGGGGTAGAGTCGTACACCATACTTCAGTAATTAGAGTTTGGTTGGATAAACATATATTGGGTAAATAACATCCTCTATAGAGATTGTTTCATATGGCCTATGGTCTCGTGGACGTTAAAAACTACTTTACCTTTTTTACCTTTATGATTCCTCTTGCACAACTCAAAGTTTGTTCACATTAGTTGCGAGTGGAGGCAAATTACCCTATGCCTTGAGAGCATATGCTATCTTTGCTCTCTTTGGGAGGTGGAGATTGAAGAACATTTCATTTTTGGGTCTCTTATTTATTATGAGATTGGAGGGAGGTACTATTGCTTGTATAGGAACTCATGTGGATCACTGGCCACTTTTTCCCTATGTTCCTTGGGGACTCATCATGGGATTTAGATGTCGTCCCAAAGATGTGTCCCAATAATCCGAAAATGCATCCCACTGTCCCATAAACATTTATTGCCATCCCAAAAAGCCGACCTACAGACCCCATATTGGAACTTAATGGAACATAGCTTTTTTCAGCTATCTTGAGGCTCTCTTCCTTCGGGAAGCTATCAGTATTTGTCGTTGACTATTACAGGGAATGTTGACTACCCCTCGACTAATCACCTCATTCTTTCACCCTATCTTATTTTTCGAGAGTAACAAGCGTCTGTGTAAAGCTACAACCAATGTTAATGACATATGTATGTGCCTTTGTATACATATAAGAGTGGCTATTAGGGTTTCAACGTGTTCTTGCATGTGGTGGAAAGGATTGAAGTTCTCTAGCGTTTGGTTTTGCAAATTCTCACATACCCGAGAGTTACACAAGTTACCAGTTTCTATCTTCTTCTATTAGTTCCATGACAATGGATGCTAGAGAGTCTTGAGGGGTCAAATTGCATATCCTCCTAGGATTATCCAACCATGACCTCTAGTCTTGGCCATTCTCTTGGGAGCATCATTAGATCCTATGTTGGCCCTTTTGGGATGGTTGGTGATGACAACATTGTTTCAATTTTACATCGCACTACAGATTAATGTTTGTTCTTGGATCCAGTGTATCTCTTTTCTATTTCCCCTTTACCTTGACTGCTAGGTTTCTATTCAACCTTGCTTTTAGCATGTTAGGTTTACCCCTTTTGGGTCGAACCCTAGAGGCTGCAATTTACTGCAATATAGTTGTTGCACTTTAGTGTAGTTTACCCTAGTTTCTTTACTCTAGGTTAGCTTATTTTTGTGGTAATAGTTGTTGCACTTTAGTGGAGTTTACCCTTGTTTCTTTACTCTAGGTTAACTTATTTTTGTGGTAATTTTTTGGTTATTATAGTGCATTGTAACAACTCTTTTCAACGAGTCCGATTGGCCTACTCTGGGATGGTTGGTGATGACAACATTGTTTCAATTTTACATCGCACTACAGATTAATGTTTGTTCTTGGATCCAGTGTATCTCTTTTCTATTTCCCCTTTACCTTGACTGCTAGGTTTCTATTCAACCTTGCTTTTAGCATGTTAGGTTTACCCCTTTTGGGTCGAACCCTAGAGGCTGCAATTTACTGCAATATAGTTGTTGCACTTTAGTGTAGTTTACCCGAGTTTCTTTACTCTAGGTTAGCTTATTTTTGTGGTAATAGTTGTTGCACTTTAGTGTAGTTTACCGTAGTTTCTTTACTCTAGGTTAACTTATTTTTGTGGTAATTTTTTGGTTATTATAGTGCATTGTAACAACTCTTTTCAACGAGTCCGATTGGCCTACTCTGGTCATCCATGGACATTAATAGAAATATCTTATCTCTTTCTTTTACAAATCCAAGTGATGGTGATTCCATTTGATTCTCACTCTATTGCAAATTTGTACATGGTGTTAGAGTGAAGGCTCTGCCACAAAATCCTACATAGTATTAAAGTAGGTGTGAATCTCCGTCACTAAACTGAGGTTTTTTCATGCGTGGCTCCTTTGTGGAGTTGTGTTCCAAAATGACTTTACTAGGCATTTTCCAAAAAATTATTTGAAGGATTTATTGCTCGTTTGCAAAAGTTATTTTAAGGTTGCATTTGTGAAACTGTCTTCAAATCAACTTTGCTAGGGGTTTTTGGAAACTCATCTGAAGGATTCATGGCTTTCTTGTGCTAGTGGCTTGAAGGCTATGATTGCAAAATTAGGGTTTCCAATTGGCATTTGAAGAGTTTGTGGCTGTCTTGTGGTAGTACTTCCAAGGTTGTGATTGTGAAACTAGGGTTTTGGATTGATAGTGTAATGATTTATGAAAAATCCATTTGACTGTGCTAGGGTTTGTTTCAAGAGTTTGGATGTTTACAGGGATAGAGACTATTGATTTTGGATGATTGAAAGTTGTGTTGGACTTAAGTAGATCTCCTCAACGCATTGAGAGTTTTTGTTTTTGTGGCTCTTTTGCGGTGTCACTTTAATTGGAGTTTGTGTTCCAAAGGTCATGATTGTAGAATATTGAATCAACACTGCTACGGTTTTGGTTGTTCATTTGCGAAAGTGCATTCAAGGTTGCAGTTGTGCAAAACTATGGCTTCAAATAAGCTTTGCTAGGGTTTTTGCGAAAGCCCATTTGTTGTAAAATTAGGGTTTTGGATTGACATTTGAAGGGTTGAGGTTTTTTTGTGGTAGGGCTTCTGTGTTTGTGCCTACAAAAATAGGGTTTTGGATTGATATTGCTATGGTATGTGGAAAATCCATGTCTTTTGATTCTTCCATTCGTTTCAAGAGCCAAAATGTTGAGAAGGATAGAGATTTTGGGTTTCAAAGGATTGAAAGTTGAGCTAAACGTGAGGGGATCGCCTTGTGCGTTGAGAGATTTTTGGCAGAACTTGTTGCACCATAGGTTACTTCCAAAGTTGGGCTTTATGGATGAGAGGAGTTGATTTAAGGTTCCTTCAAACTCCACTTTGGAATCGAATTGCGCCAATCAAAGGAGAGCAGTTAGTTTTCCAGATCTCAAGGTATGAATGTATAAGATGAACCATTGAAAATCCCAGAAAAGCATCAACATGTTTGGAATCTGAGCAAAATTTTACAGGGTTCACAATTCAGTGTTTTGTTGGATTCCTCCTCTTTGTTGCCTAGAGAATTGGAGGGGAAGTCTTTAAGTTTCATTTTTGGTGCCTTGGAGTCTATATATAGGGACAAGCTTCTACCGGCCATAATTTTCTCATATGGATTTGTTTATTTTCTTAGATTGCGCATTGGTCTATTGTACAATCCTGTTCTATCGGCTGGGAGATGAAACTGTGCAGGAACTTAATGAACTAAGCTTTTTTATTCAGAGATCAGTATGAAGATATTTTCATTAAGGCCTTGGTGGTCTCTTTTATCAGATTGCAGGATCATCCTGGCAGTGGAGAGCTACCATTTGGGGGAGGGGGAATATTCAATAACGTCTTCTCTTTGTGGCCCCCATTTAGATCAAGGGTGGAAGTTGAGATGTGTATTCATTCACTTTAGCCATGGTTGATTTTGTAATATTATTTATTGTATTCTGTAAAAGGCCTACAGGCCCATCTTCATTTTGTAAAGTGATCTATGTAGTAATGAAGTTTTTAACAGACCTATTGGGATCTTTGAAATGTATTGTCAAGTGATACTTAGCAATCATTGTATTCATTAAGCGTTTTATCCTTTTTGATCCTAATGAATGAATGGTGTCAACGGACACCACCCCCATGTCTTGTATGCTCTGTTTCTTTTGCGAATTTGAGTTACGTGTTGATTGCATTCAATTTGCTTGTTGTATTGTGAATTTCTACATGGTATTAAAGCTAAGGCTTTATCATGAAATTCCACATCTTCATGTTAATTGATCACATCCTGCATTCCCTTGTGATCCTTTTTGTGTTAAATGCTCTCTCTCTCTCTCTTTGTGCGTAGAACATCACCTAAATGGAACTAGGCATGGTTGTAATTTACTGTTTAAAGTCGTCACCCAAGTCCACCACCTTATTATGTCCTCGTCTAATATGAACAAATGAACCAAAGCAAACTTCTTGTTCAATACCCTAGATTTCAAAGTTAAAATGCTAAGAATGACAACCTCCTTTGTGAAGAGCATTGGTAATTATCTTGGAGTCCCCATCAACAGTTAAAGATAGCAATTTCTTTGCAGGGCATCTTCATGCCTTTGTGGATAGCTTTCCATTCTTCTCAATTATTAGTTGCCTTTTCAGAAGTTAGGGCACAAATTAGTGAAGGGAGACCCTGTGATCCCTGAAAATCCCCCTCCCTTTCTCCCTTGGGTTTTGCTTTAGCAACTTCATCAAAGTTAAAGGTCTAGTTGGTTTGAAGACTTTTAGTTTTATCTTTTTTTTCCACCCCCTTAACAAGCTATATATTTTTTGCTTTCTCGATGAAGAGTAAATTGTGACATTTTTTAATTATTGTTAGGTATGAAGACAGTATACAACAAGCAGGTCAGCTAGACGTCTGACCTGCTAGACTTCCAGGCAACAGGCCAGACGTCTAGGCAATAGGCCAGATGTCTGACCTGCCTGACGTCTGGGCTGATTGACGTCTGGGCTGATTGACGTCTGGGCTGGTAGACGTCTGAACCTGACGTCTAGGCTGGTAGACGTCCAGCCTGACGTCAAGCCAAGTAGACGTCATAGGAGCAGATGTCTAGGTAGACGACAAGAATGTGGAAGACGAACAGTCTTTGGGAGCTGAAACGAACAGGTTTTGGAGGCTTCTGTTGGAAGAGGAAACAAACAGTTTTGGAGTCTCCCTTTTGCTCTATAAAAGGGACTTGACCCCTTGCATATGAGAGAGATGGTTGTTGAAAACGTTGAGAAACATGAATGTAAACTTTGCTGAAAATAATAAAAGAAGAAGTTGCCATTGCCCCGTGGTTTTTCCTGCACATTGCAGGTTTCCACGTAAATCTCTGTGTCACTTGTGTTATTGTTCTATATTTTTGTTATTGTGCTTCCTCTTGCAGGTGATAAATCTTGAAGTTTTTCCTAATATCTGGTATCAGAGCTAAGGTTTTGTGCTAGTGGGAGTTGCAACAATGACAAAAGGTGTAACCAAGTTTGAGATTGAGAAATTTAATGGTAGGAACTTCGCTCTATGGAAGATGAAGGTGGAGGATTTGTTGGTTCAGAATGACCAAGCACAAGCCTTGAAAGGGGTCGCGAGTAAACCGAGCAGCATGAAAGATGAGGAGTGGGTAACGCTTGACAGGAAGGCGGTTTCTACAATCCGTCTCTGCCTAGCGGACTCCATCTTGTTCAATGTAGCTGAAGAAAAGACCGCGGAAGCCCTTTGGCAAAAGCTTGAAAAGTTGTATGAAACAAAATCAGCAACTAACAAGGTTTTCCTGAAAAAGCAGCTTTATAGCTTGAGGATGAAGGAAAGTTCATCCGTGGTAGATCATTTGAATGAGTTTAATACTCTGATCAGTAAACTGGTTTCAGTTAATGTGAAGATGGACGATGAAGATAGAGCTATCACCCTACTTTGTTCCCTCCCGGACACTTGGGATCATATGGTGATGACCATCAGTAATTCATCATCAGGAACTCTCAATTTTGATGATGTGGTAGCCGCTTTGTTGGCAGAAGAGTTGAGGCGAAAAACGTCTCTGGAACCCTCAACCAATGAAGCCCTATCCGTGAGAGGTCGATCGTTCGAGGGGAGTAAACAAGGTAGAAAGCAGTTCAGATCTAAGTCTAAAGGACATAAGCAGAAAGGGAAGTGTTGGCATTGTGGGAAGCCAAGACACTCTAAGAAAGACTGTTGGCAATTAAAGAATGGTGAAAAGCAAAATCAGCCATCAGCTGAAGCCAGTGCAGCAGATTCAGGAGACGACAACATGTGAAGCCTTCTCGTATCGCAATAACGAGATCAGTTTTATATACCTGGGTTTTGGACTCAGGTGCATCCTTCCACGTCTCCCCACAGAGACTGGTTTGACAAATATCAACCATACTGTGGTGGAAAGGTCTATTTGGGTGATGATCATCCTTTAGAAATTGTGGGAAAAGGGGATATAAGGATCAGGCTGGACGATGGTAGAGAAAAGATGTTATGTGATGTGCGACATGTGCCCGATTTGAGGAAGAATTTGCTATCAATCAAAATGATGGATAAGCTAGGGTATTCTGTCACCTTCTGTAACAACTACTGCAAGATTACCAGAGGAGCTCTTGTAGTAGCAAAGGGAGAATCTTATGGGACTTTATACCGTTTATGCGGTGATACAGTGACAAACCATGCATCAGCAACAACTTCTGTTCAGGATGCAGTAATGCAATGGCATCAACGCCTAGGCCATATGAGTGAAAAAGGCCTGAAAATTCTGCATTACAGAGGTATGCTTTCTGGGATTAAGTCTTGCAATTTAGACTTATGTGAGCACCGTATTTTTGGTAAACGAGAAGAGGGTTCGGTTTATTGCAAGTCTTGGTAAGAGTTCTGATTTTATGCAACTTATACATTCGGATATATTTGGACTCAGTCCCCACTCGGGTCCTTGAATGGCGCCATCTATTTTCTGACTTTTATAGATGATTATTCTAGGAGAGTGTGGGTTTATTTTCTGAAGAAGAAGTCGGAAGCTTTGCAGAAATTTAAGGAGTTCAAAGCACGGGTAGAAAAGAGTTTGGGCAAGTCGATTTTATTTCTCAGGTCAGATAATGGGGGTGAATATTGCTCCAAGGAATTTGATAAATTTTGTATGCAGGAAGGTATTAAGCACCAGAAGATTGTACCATACACTCCATAGCAAAATGGTGTGGCTGAGCGGATGAATCACACAATCATGGAACGTGCAAAAATCATGCTTAGCGCAGCCATGTTAGAGAAAAAGTTCTGGGCAAAGGCTGTTAATACAACTGTTTATCTTATTAACAGGTCACCTACAGCTGTGTTGGATGGTCAGATTCCGGAGGAGGTTTGGTGTTGTAAGCCAGTTGATTATTCTCATCTGTGCACCTTTGGCTGTGACACGTTTGCCCATGTACTCAAAGAAAAAAGGTCCAAGCTTGACCCGAAGTCAAGCAAATGTGTTTTTCTCGGCTATGGAGATATAGTGAAGGGGTATAGACTGTGGGATCCTACCGCCCACAAGGTAATTATTAGTCGGGATGTAATTGTTGATGAAAAATCCATGCAAAGGAAGGAGGTACAACAAAATCCTAATGTTGTACCTGTTGAAGTAGAATTGAGTGAAGATGACTATGAAGATGAACATGCTGAAGTTTTTGATCAGCATGCAGAACAAGTAGAACAGAAGTAGAGTAGCCACAACGGTCACAAGACCAAGAGCTAGAACCGACAGATCATTGGGTTAGAAGATCTACACGTCCACAAAAGTGTCCGGAAAGGTATTCTCATGTGTATCAGTCATCTTTTGCTTTGTTAACTGATGATGGTGAACCTAATGCATTTCAGGAAGCTAGAGTCTGAGAATGCAGCAAAGTGGAGGAAATCAATGTAGGAGGAAATCGAGGCACTTTGAAAGAATAAAACTTGGGAACTTGTGGATCTCCCACCTGGAAGAAAGACTGTTGGAAACAAGTGGGTGTACAAAGTGAAGTAGAACAACAACGGGTTGTTGGAACGCTATAAAGCTTGCTTGGTGGCAAAGGGCTATGTGCAGAAGTCAGGTGTTGACTTTAATGAAATTTTCTCTTGAGTTGTGAAGATGACTACTATCAGAGTTCTACTTGCACTTGTAGCTGCACAGGATTTGGAATTGGAGCAGCTTGATGTAAAGAATGCTTTCTTGCATGGTGATCTCGAGGAAGAGATATATATGGATCAGCTTGGGGGCTATGAAGAAAGAGGCAAAGAGCATTTGGTTTGCAGACTGAAGAAATCACTATACGGGTTGAAACAGGCGCCAAGGATGTGGTACAGGATATTTGACACCTTCATGAAGAGCCAAGGTTTCAGCAGGAGTGAAGCTGACCATTGTGCATACTATAAGAGGTTTGACGATGGCAATTTTATTATTTTGCTGTTGTATGTTGATGATATGTTGGTTGCAGGCCCCAACATGAAGAAAATCATTGAACTTAAGGCTCAGTTGGCTAGGACATTTGAAATGAAGGATTTAGGAGCAGCAAACCAAATTTTAGGGATGAAGATACACAGGGATAGAAAAGGAAGAAATATCTGGTTAAGTCAAAAGTCATATGTGGAAAAGATTCTGTAGCGCTTCAATATTCAGAATGCTAAACCAGTTAGTACCCCACTTCTTCCACACTTAAAGTTGTCTTCCAACCAGTGTCCTAGAACGGAAGCATAGAAGACAAGCATGTTTCGTGTACCGTATTCATCAACAGTAGGAAGCCTCATGTATGCCATGGTGAGCACCAGACCGGATATTTCCCAAGCAGTGGGTGTAGTCAACCGGTACATGGCAAATCCTGGTAAGGAGCATTGGAATGCGGTGAAGTGGATATTCAGATATTTGAGAGCCACTTCAGATGTTGGGATTTACTTTGGATCGGCAGATTTGCAAGTTATAGGTTTTGTGGATTCTGATTATGGTGGAGATAGAGATGGGAGAAAATCCACTACAGGATATACCTTCACTCTTGCTGGAGGAGCAATGAGTTGGGCTTCTAAGTTGTAGTCTGTTGTGGCTTTATCAATCACTGAAGCAGAATACATTGCAACAACTCATGCCAGGAAAGAGGCAATTTGGCTAGAGCGATTTTTGGGTAACTTCAAGGTAATGCAGGAGAAAATTACGCTGCATTGTGATAGCCAGAGTGCTATTCAACTAGTGAAGAATCCAACATTTCATGATCGCACGAAACACATTGATGTCAAGTATCACTTTATCAGAAATGTGGTGGAAGAAGGTAGGATCTTGTTGCAGAAAATTGACACTGAAGTGAATTCTGCAGATAAGCTTACAAAGCCGGTCAAGGTAGAGAAGTTTGAGTGGTGCAGAACTTCTCTGGGCTGGCTGAAAAAGTAACAAGGGCAGCATTGGGCAATTGGCACTGGATGAAATTTTTTTGAGCAGAAGAATTCCTGAATACTGACTTCAAGTGGGAGAATGTTAGGTATGAAGACAATATACAACAAGCAGGTCAGCTAGACGTCTGACCTGCTAGACGTTTGGGTCAGACGTCTAGGCAACAGCTCAGACGTCTGACCTGCTAGATGTCTAGGTCTGACGTCTGGGCTGGTAGACATCTGGGCCTGACGTCTGGGCTGCCAGACGTCTAGGCTGGCAGATGTCTGGGCCCGACGTCTGGGCTGCCAGACGTCTAGGTTGGTAGACGTCCAGCCTGACGTCAAGCCATGTAGACATCATAGGAGCAGACGTCTAGGTAGACGACAGGAATGCGAAAGACAAACAGTCTTTGGGAGCTGAAACGAACAGGTTTTGGAGGCTTCCATTGGAAGAGGAAACAAACAGTTTTGGAGTATTGCTTCTGCTCTATAAAAGGGACTTGACCCCTTGCATATGAAAGAGATGGTTGTTGAAAACGTTGAGAAACGTGAATGTAAACTTTGCTGAAAATAATAAAAGGAGAAGTTGCCATTGCCCCGTGGTTTTTCCTGCACATTGCAGGTTTCCACGTAAATCTTTGTGTCACTTGTGTTACTGTTTCCGTGTTCTATATTTTTGTTATTGTGCTTCCTCTTGTAGGTGATAAATCTTGAAGTTTTTTCTAACAATTCTTTCAGTCTTGACTTCAGTTGCATCCAGTGGTAGCATCCAACAAAAGTGATTATTATGCTTTGATGATTGTGTTCCTTTAGAGGTTTTGTTATAAACCAGGCTCAAGTCTCTAGGGTTCCAATGGCCAGCAAAAGTCTCTAGGGTTCTAATAGCCGCTTTTTTGTGCTGATGATAAATATGTTGTTTTATTGCTTAATTTGAAAGACTTTTCAAGAGCGATACTGTGATTTTGAAACATGTATAATTATTTTGGTATTGTAAACAGGTTGTCATGATTTACCTGCTTTTGAATTAAGTCCAAGCTAATAGTTTTTCAATGTTGCCCTTTCTCTGCAGGCTTATAAAAGCAGCAAATGGACCTCACTTTCAAAGGAATTCAACACTGACTTAGGGGCGGGGCAAGTTCATAGAAACGCTGCTCCCAGAGCAATTGCTTCTTTTGCTTAATAACGTTATTGAGGTAAAGTTAATGTTCTAATGTGAACTCTTTATTGTAATATGCAAGTTAATCTGATATGGGTGTTTTTTAAGAATATTTAGCATCTTCCCTTTTATGAGAGAGCTTTTAATCTATTGTTTTCTAAGGTTTTAAACTTTAAGAGGGATGCCGAATATGTTGATTTTCAGTAGAACCAGATGTGTACTTCTTAAAGGTTGTATATTCCATTGTATGTGATGTAAAAATTTCATTTTTTGCATTCTTTTGGTTACAGGCTTTTTGACATTTCCAGATTTACCTGCATGGAACAAATACCTGCGAGTGCAGGGAATATGCCCGTGAAAGTGATTGATCTCTGCAGTGATGATGAAGATAAAATTGAAAACAAAAATTCCATCAAGAAATTTCAGCAAATTCAGAATAGGATAGGTTGGGTTGGTCTAAATCAAGGTACAAAAGTGGCTTCTCAGAAGCCACCCAATCTAGAAGAAGTTTTATCTCCACTTTCATCTGTGATACAGAACTTTTCAAGAAACACCAAGGCAAATTTATTTCATCAGTTCTGGAAGGCTGGGGATTACGATGTGGATGATACACAAAGAAAAGTGTTACCAGGTTTACTTCTGTTATTTCCTATATAACTGCATCTTGTGATTTTTAGTTTTTATAGTATATAATTTGGTACATCAATTATCTTGTCAGTTGATTATTCATTATAATATAAAAAGAAGATACAAATGTTATGCAGTTATCGTGGATATTCATGAAAGCTGAAAAATGACTCATAAACAATAATGGTCTGAAGGCAATGGCCCAAAGGAATAATGGTCCACAGGAAGGAGAACAATAACTGTAGATATTTTCTATAGCAGTTATGCAAAAATAGTAGCAGCTAGTACAATAACAATAACATCTCACAAAGATAACATATGGTGTTTTCAGCATTTGTTGTAACTACCTATCTCTCCTTATGGCAACTTTAACAGACAACCAAAACACATAAACTGAGATTGTTTACCCCAAAATCATCAGTCAATGCAATGGATATCAATATCAGCTTATTTCAAATTTAAAGAAATATTAAGAAGTTTTGGTCACTCCTCTGTCCTTTTGCCACGTATAGGCATATTATAGAAAGCCCTTGACATACACTTTTACATAGAACAATTTTCATTCTTTTATTCTATTCTGCTCTCACTTGTCCCTGACTCACATGTACTGAGGTTAGCTGTTCTGGGTTACCTCCTTTATTCTTGTTATTAGCTTTTGTAGTTTGTTTATATGGTTTCATGTTGTAAGATACTAGGGTTCTTTTCTCTAGTAAAATATTGATCTGAATTTGGTCATTTTAAGATGTATTAAATGTCAAATGTTGACATAAGAAAGGGTCAAGTTAAAATAGACGCTTGTGCATAGTCCACTTGGAGGTTTTGCACATGAGTGGTACCATAAGCAGGCTTGGAGGATGTCCAAGAGTCCACTGGGTCATAGACACTTTGTCTAGCTTCACTGGTGATCAATGATCACTACTACCAAGTGACAGTGACAAGCAGGAAATTGTCAAGCAAGAACAATTGTATTTCAGTTATAACTCTCTCATATGGTTGAAAATGCAACAAAATTTAAGGAGTTTGTTGACAATGTGTCTAAGATCTTCAGACAGTTTTAGCTTCGAAATAGATTGCCTGACCCTCTACATGCAGGGAAGAACAGTTCAGGCCTGATTACAGTCAGTCAGCCATAAAGTGATCGTATGGTGTCATATTTCTGAAATTTGAACCACAGCTTCCTAGCACCTTCCCCTAGGTGACCACTGAGTTTCAGATTTTGACTGCTCAAATTTCAAACATCTGTTTGCAGAATGTCCAGTGTTGCATCCATATGAGCTCAAAATGAGCAGAATTTGGAACTCTAGCATTTTTACACACGTTTCCATATGCACACCGAATCGGAACAAAATTTGTCTGTTTGATACCCAAAATGTGGAAAAGCAGTCCAGACCTGAAGCTGGACAGTGTATGGGCTGAGTTGACATTGGAAAGTGGGCCTGGAAAGGTCGCAACAGAAAATGAATGCAAATGTCAGGTCTTAGGGGTCCAATGGGATGCATACAAAATCATGAAACATTCCAAATCCGAAGAACGTTTAGTTAGAAATGAATTGAAGGTGATCTGAGTCATATCTGGGGATTCCAAGAGCCAAACTAGCAAGTTGAACTGCCAATTTGGTATGAAAACTTCATGGCAGAGAAAAGAAGCTGTTTTCCACTCACTCCAGCGTAAGATCACTCAGAAACACTGTGAAATCTAGCAATGAAGCATACAATAACAAGGACACAGTATGGGCCATTTGATTGCTATTGCCTTGTAATTTCCGTGCATATTTTGAGCATAAATGAAGCATGGTCTTTGGTCCAAGGTGTCTCTATCCTGAAGGATTAACCTCATAATCCTTTGTGGGGTGTATTTGATCTTTTTCTCATGTTCTTTGTATTATGTTATATCCATCAGATGTGATTGTTTTTTTCCTATGGGCATAAGTGTGCCATTGTGAAGCAGAATTGCATATAATTGCTTGAGACTTGATCTGTTTCATTAGGTGTTCTTGCAAACCATATTTGAAAACACATTATTAACTGCAAAGTCCGATTAGTGAATCCATTTCGAGGTAATTTCAGATTATCTTTTTTACTAAAGCAGGTTTTCAAGGCTTGTGAACATGGGAGAACCAGCACAAATGTCCAGCTTAAGCACCAACAAAAGGAGAGCAGGGTGCAAGAGTTGTTTGCAATGACTCAATGATAATACAAGGAGTTTTTTCAGTTGGAGGAGGAAATTAACAGGCTGCGGTTGAGACTTAAGGATAACAAAGACCTATACCTACTGTCGTAAAGAAACTTGTATTGGCACAAAATTAGAGTTCTCAAGCATGTAACCTTGATTGTAATGGGATTTACTGTTGGAATTCACAGTATTTTCCAAAAACATTCAAAAACATACATTCACCACGATCATATGCAAAAAATATAGAAGAGCGAAATAAAGATAGCATAATAGCCGAAAATAGAAAAAGAGTGATAAATGAAACAAATAGAGACAATTGATAAAAGGATAAGAGGTGGGTGCACATAGGCACCCCCATGATCTCACATCACAAAACTAATACAATGGATCAGTCATTGGGGGTATTTATAGTGATACCTAATCCCCGATTAAATTCTAACCTCAAGCTGACATAATTTGACTTGAAGGTTAAAGTCCAACATATTAAATGAATTAAACTCTTTGATCAAGGTTAACCATAGAGGTGGTTTAACCAATATTACTTAGGGTGAATACATCAAAACTGCCCATAGGCTTACATAAAGATGCCCATAAGCTTACATAAAGGTTGCTTGTAGGCTTACATAAAGGGCGCTTGTAGGCTTACATAAATGATGACCGTTGGCTTACATTAATGATGCCTGTAGGCTTACATAAGTGATGCCCTTAGGCTTACATCAAGAACGCTTGTAGGCACTTCATCACTTTCGGCCTTGGCTTAATAAGGTCAGATTACAAATATTTCAACATTTACCAAGTAAAAAGATAATTGGGCACAATATGTGCAATAGTCGCACCAAGAGCTCACTTTCATGGAGAAACGTTGGCACTCTCCATCAAAAGTGTGGAGATATGCAAGAGGAAATAGAGTCTTTCAAGATTATGAACCAATCCTCAACTCAAGAGGTTAGCATCATGATGAATGGAAGCATGGTAAGAAAGCTGGTTTCTTTTTTCACTAATCTGAAAAGTCATGTTGTGTTCCGGAAATTGGGTTGGGGGTGGTTTTTTTAAATTTATAATAAAGGTGGGGGGTTGCTGAACCAGTTCTTTGGGACTCATGCATTTTAGACACTCCATTTTCCATGCATATGAGTCCATAGTGGTAAAACACCAAATAAGAAGGAAAATGGGTTTTTGGTCTTTCACTTGTCATGTATTGGGTATTGGCACTAATGTTCCAGCAGTAGGTTGAGCTTTTGAGGATTTTGGAGGGTATCACAGTCTTATTTTTGTATTGTACCAGGCTGATTGAGAGCCCACAATGGGGTGCATGCTTGGTACTCTTAATTTTTGTTTGTGGAGTATTGATTTGTAATTCCCACCAATGGAAGCTTAAATTGATCCTTTTCAAAGGATTGTAGTGCTATTTGGCTTAGTTTCACTTAGGCTATTGTGAAACTAGTCACTAGTGAAACCCTTAAACTTGCATTTGAGCTGCTCTTCCATGCCCAAAAGTTCTCATGTAAAAATATAACAAGGTATGGACTGTCCATAAAGAGATTGATGCAATGTCCGTAAAACCAAAAGAACTACTAAAACCAACATGTTACTGCCACACAAAAATAGTTTCCAATTCCTAGATCAAACTAGCTGGTTTCCAACCATAAAGCACATAAAATTTTCAAAAATCCCATAGGATAAAGACAATACAAGTAAACTACTGAGATGCTTAGATAAGGTAGATAATTCTATTTATGTCCATAGATGGCCAAAGCAGGCCAATGAGACTCATTGAAAATATCTGTTACAATGCACTGTTGTAACCAAAAAATAAGCTAAACTAGAGTAAAAAATCTAGTGTAAACTACACCGAAATGGAAAAACTGTATGGCATAAAGTTATAGCCTTAAGGTTTACCCAAAATGGATAAACCCTAACATGGTAAAAGTAATGATGAAGAGAGAGCCAGAATTCAAGGTAAAACAGATAGAAAGGAGCTCCAATGGATCCATGCCCCAACACTAATCTGTAGTGGGAAGCAGAGTAGAAACACAGTTGTTGTCGTCACCAACCATCCCCAAAGGACCATTACAGGATCTAATGATGCTCCCAGGAGTTTGACCCCTCAAGACCCTTCTAGCATCCATAGCCATGGAACCATTAGAAGACGATAGGAAATTGGTGAACTGCATCTATCGACAACTCGTCAGTACGTGAGGGGTGGCCAAAACATCATGTCGGAGGATTGCAATCCTGTCTTGCCACATGCAAGAAGAAAACACACACATACAAAAGCAAATAATAGAGTGATTTAACATGGAGAATATTTTTCGGAAGAAAACCGACAAATGAATCATTCAAGCTTCTTATTCCATACAAAATAGAGAGATTACAAGAGTTGTCACCATCAACTTGGCCATCACTGAGATGTACAGCCACCATGCCCTTGTTTGTAGCTTCACATAGTGTCTCTTGGTGGTATCTTTTCATTTCTCATTGCTGAAATGCCTTGTCCCTGTTCATGGCTCTCCAAATCCTACTTCTTATTCCTTGTCTTGGCCCAAGTAAGCCTCATCTAGCCGGCTCATCTTCCAAATCCAGGAGTGCAACTGATGTTTCTTGATTATTGAGGTCCTTCCAAATGGAAAATATGCTTGGAGATGATCTTCCATGCTTCCTCTTACAAATATTCCTCTTGACACTTACCCAAATCAGTTTTAGGCCACCTTGTACATGCCAAATCAACCCATCCCCTGCCAGCTTGTTGGCTTGGACTGTTTTTTGGACTTTTGAAGGTCCAAACAGATGAGTTTTGAGCTAAAAACTAGTAGGCATGTGTACAATAATGTTAAGAATTTTCAGTATAATTTTTTTTTATTTGGAGCTCTTAAAAGAGAGAAAATAGGATTGTACAACAGACAGAGTTTTGCCATTTTGACTGCTTAAATCGATGTATTTTAACACAATTTTTATATCAAACATAGCCCTGTAATTCCTCTTTCACCTGAAAAAAGAATCTCTCAATTTCGAATTTGACTTTTTTGACTTATATCAAAATACCACTCACTGGCCTTGACTGTTCTTTTCTATTTTTTTGGAGTTACAGGAGGCATTTTGAGCTGAAAATAATTGAGCATTCTTCTTGTGTCAGGAACCTTCCTTTGAAGTTTTGTTACAATCCAACTTCATTTGAAGCATTTATGGAAAAAATACAAAGCTGCCCTGTTTGGGATGCTTGTAGGGTCAACCTCACTTGACCGTTCTTCCTTAACATCAACTTGTCATGCTCCCAAGTAACCTGCTCTTGTCCTTCCACTCCAAGTGTGGGGGAAATGAAGTAATCAATATAGTTGTCCACAGGCTTTTTTATAAGGTTTGGTGCTAGAGGGTAATTGCATCCCAATTGTACAAAACCAAATATCTTTGATTGGGGTAGCAAAAAAAGTGGCAAGTGGCCTGTATGACCCTTCGTACGAACAGTAGTATTTCCCTTGTATCTAATAGTAGACAGGGCATCTTAAGGTGAATGTTCTTGTAACTCAAACTCTTTGGAGAGACCAAAGGTGGACAGATCCTATCACCCCTAGGGATACAGTGATCAGCGTTAGTCCACACTTGATGGGAGTGAATTCTAAGGTGGCCAAGAGGAATCTGGAGGCGATGTGTCAAATGCTGCTGGACATGGTCAAGATGGGCAATAATGCCATCCACAATTAACAAGAAATGCTTGGCATAAAATGCCATCTTAGGTCGATGGTGCTGGGTGTCGGAGACCCAAATGGCCTGATATTATTGTGAGAAACTATCTTCTTTGGCTGCCTTATTGATCATTGACTTTCCAGGCAAAAAATTAGGATGGGCATTAATCAAGTATTTATGGGGGGGGGAATTGATCTGTGGAAATACCGATGACCGAAGAAGCGAGGTAGTCTCTCAAAACCAGACATGTCGCCGCCCACTGGGACTGGTGGAAGCGACCCACTTTGATGAGCAAAGAGCTAAGTTATGAACAGTGGTTTAAGGAGCAGGTGCTGATTTTAATAAATCAATTTTATAGGATTTGCTTTGTTGATTTCCTTTTTAATTTTATCACACTTGTCAACTGATTTCACCTGATAATTTGATTTTCAACCTCTTTCTATGCAATTTGAACCAAGTGTTGCAGCTGTTAAGATGTGGGCTGGAAATTCGGGAATGTATTTTCCTATACAAAAAACACATTGGTCAATTTGATGTGTAAGGATCTCTGTAACTTACAAAAAGCATGTCTATAAGAGAACCCCCAAGGAGTCTAGTGAACAACTGAAGACAGAAGGTTGATGGAAATTGCTCAAGGAAACATAACAGTTATGGGTGGTTAAAAGGTTGGAATATTCGGTGAAGCTCAATATTGGAAATGGAAAACACAGGCAAAATTGGAGGACAGAGAAAATTTTTAATGGATGGAAATCTGAAAGTAATGGAATAGAAAGTACAGTGAAGGAAGATTGTGGTAAAGGCAGAGAGAATGGATGTATTGTCGAATGGACGAGAGAAACATACAAGTGTTCGAGAATGCGCAATAGAATTGATGGGGATACAACATTATTTGTTTATTTTGGTTGGCAATGGAAAAATAAAACAATGTATACAGGTGATTTCACAAAACTATAATTATCAAGCGAGGTTATTTCACGAGGGAAACTATCAATCCCATCCAAATACTGTGACTGGTGTATTTCACGCTTCTTCCCTGCTGGATGAGGACAGATGCATCTAAAATGTTCTTCATGGAATTCTCAAATGAATTCTTTACTTTTAAATATTTTGATCTTATTTTCTTTTCAGAGAATTGTATAACAGGAGAAAGCAGTCTCTGTAAACCTTTCAAGTATATTAGAGTGGGTTAATTAGACATTCTTGTGAACTATAGAATTGGTAAGTTTAGTTTTAATTTTGTGCCCAAAACCAAGTGTTGCACAAGTTTTGTTCCAACACAGTGTTAATCGATGAAATACCAATTCAATTTATTGCATTAACTCAACAACAAAATTTCACAGGACATGTTTTCATATACATGTTGTTGCATATATATTCCTCTCTTGATCATTGATCAGGCTTCAAATTGCAAGTGTTGTCTATAATCCTTATCATGGAAATAGTTTTCTTGATTCTTTAATATTGCCCGAAATTCAAATTGAATTTTTTTTAACCCTAACTTGATGTTTGGGATGGATGACTTTGAATTTATCTTGGGCTCTCTAGTATGTTATTCTATCGTAATTGTTTCTCAGGTAATCAAAATCAGGTTGGCTTAACTGCTTTCATGTTTCAACATGGTTGAGATGATGTTATATATTTAGTTTCTCTGTGTTTCTTATGGTTGTGGACACTGTTATTTGAATTGACTTTTTTCCAATTCCGGTGGTCCAGTGATTTTTGAGCTATGATCTGCCAGTTCTTAACATTGTGTTTCTTTTTAGTCATGTTTTTAATCAAGAACACTGCTTTTGTGTCAGCTCATATGCATCATGTCCGGGTACATCCGAAATTCCTCCATTCTAATGCAACTTCTCACAAATGGGCTTTTGGAGGTGTGTGCTAAACTGCTATTTGTTATTATTTAGTCTTGTATCATGTTTATGACTGTTCCCTCTTGTCGGAGTGTTTCTAACTTTCTATAGGCTCGAAAAAACACATTGAAGCTTATTATTGCTTTTTTCAGGTTGGTCAATTACAACATTCATAGAATCGTAAAATGTGGGTTAGGGTTATTTTTCTTAAGGTTTGAGTTTGATATTTATAGTTGCTTGGATTGGAACAACTTGGAATATCAAGAATATTTTTTACTTTGAATTTCATGTCAACTATCTAATGTGTAACTTTTTGAAACTAGGGATTTGGGTTCTGAAGGAAGGATGTATAAAAATAGGCTATGGCCATTTTAAAATTTATTGTCTTTTCTGTAGTGCTGCCAAACAGATGAATACCTGCATGGTCAACATTTTTGACAAGGAACCAGCAAGGGAATTTTTGATTCGGACACAATGACTTGACAAAGACACAACCAGGAATTTGCTAATTCGATAAATAAATAACGTGACTTAAAAAAAAATGTCTTATTATGCATCTCACGTCTAATTAACTGCTTCTTTTCTGAAAAATAGTTGAAGACCAGGGAGATTGAGAAATTTTCATTTTTATACCTCTGCCTATGATGGAGTTTGCTATGGATGATCTTTGTGCAGTTCTGAGTTTGTACGAGTCTTTCTAAAAACATGGTAAACTTTTCAAAATATTTATGACTTGAAAGTCAAGTGGCAAAAACTCGTTTTGCCAGACTCGGATCATGACTCGAAAATTTTTATAAGTATAATCTGCACAAATGACTGAAGTCAGTCAAGGAGACTTGAGCAAAGATAATTTTAAGGATTTCGAAGTTACAAGTATAGAATGAAAGGTGAAATGTTAAATTTAAATAATGCCAATTATTTTTTACAATTAAATCATGGGTTAATATTTGAGGTAAAATATTGAATTTTGCAGTCATATTTGTTAATTTTAGTGAATTGCAAACTTTATATATTTTAAACAAAATTTTGTGATTATGCTTTTTGTAAATTTTTCTGGCTTGTGAATCGCATTTTGAAAACTTTGTTAAAAAGGAACAACTTGGTGAAAAGCAGCCCATGAGAAATATGATGGTCTCAAGTGTCCAATTTGTAACCAAGAAGCAAGAGGGAGACATGCAGAAATAAACTTTAACATAATGCAACACAATTCCATTTCTACATAAATAATCCTACAGATCTACATTCTGCAACAATTAGCAATGACACTACAATAGCAATAGCAGATGATAAATGAATATGAGCAGATATTGTATTAACAATAGCCTGTATGGTAAAATACATACAACATCGTCTTACATTGGCAATAGTTTCTATCCTTCTCAAATATATGATGCTCAAAATTTACTTGTAGCTAGCGAGTGCATGCTTGATTGATCAATAGGAATACTAGGACCATGAGTCTAGTGCTGTTGGATATAGCTAGGATGGGTGATAAACCATCAACTACTTGTGTGAAATGCTTGATGTAGAAAGCAAACTTAGGATTAAGAAGCTATGAGGGAAGAGCCAAGTGATATAAATATACTAATTGTAAATATCCTTCCTAACAACTTCATTGGAGGGTAGGGGCATTGTAAATATACTAATTGTAATCATCTTCTTATTAGGAAAGTGTGGGTAGGGGCATTTAATGAGTATAAGAAGGAAGTTGATCCATGGGAATACCAATAGATTGGAGATGTTGACTAGTCTCTAACTACCACCCTCACCTTCTGTTATGAGCCTTGCAGTGTAATGTCCCCTTTCCTAACTAGCCACTAGGTACAGTATGGACTTGCCTATGCAATGGTTTCGGTAGGCAATGTCGTGGGTTTGGGATCCTCCAGGTGTTGTGGAGTTACTGTTGGACGTTCAGTTTTCAGTGTGGACAGCTTTCAGGACCGTTTCCAGCAGGTTTCAGGGGGACTTAATATTTTTAGTAAGTCGATCAGAGGCAGTATCTTGGGAAGCGGACGTTACGGATGGATTGTTCGGCGAAATGGGTGTCCGTTTCCAGTATTTTTTCTTGGGTCCGGCCTTAGGACGTTACGGATGGATTGTTCGGCGAAATGGGTGTCCGTTTCCAGTATTATTGTAATGTTTAAATATTCTAATGTTGGGCTTATATTTTATTATTAAGGGGTATAAGGGGGATTTTTGGGAGTCATAAGGTAAGTTATAAATTAAAATTAAGATGTTATCTCCCTAGGAGTTTGGGACGACCCCTCATGGGGCTCTTTAAAAATAAATTTAAATGCAAATGATATGAAAGGAAAAAAAGCAAACTTGGCCGACCCAATTGTGAGAGGGAAATAAAAGAATGAAGTTGAATTCATTTTCAAATCTTTGGCTATTCATTCTCTTGGAGCAATTTTGAGGAGTTCGTGCAGAGTTGTAGGGGTTTCGAATTCAACTTGTTGTGTGACGAAAATCACCAGTAGGACAACATCCTCGGAGTTGAAAGATATTCTCAGGGTGTTCATGAGCAACTCTACTTCGGGGGTTGCATTGGAGCTTTATATCTCGTAGATTTACTGTGGTTTTCAAAGGGTTTGGAAGGGATTTCGAAGCATATTTTGCATACATTGTTGTAGCATTCATTCCTCAGCATAGCCGTACAAGTGGAGTCATTTATTGTATGTGATTCCATGATTTGAGTTGGGGTTTCAAGGTGACTTGGTTTTTTTGCTTCTACAGTTCCAGCTGTTCCATTTAGAGTGGATTTCTTATGGTTTTAGGGCAGATTTCAGACATTTCTTGCTGGCCATAATTTCCTCTAGCCTGGCCGTACCATATCTTGCCTGGCATTGAAGGTGGTTTTTAATATTCAGATTTTGGCTGCCAATTAATGATTGTGATTAGGCGTCTAAGGATTGGAAGCTTTCCTTTGCATTGATATTGTAAAAAGACATCTTTTATTTGTTGTTGGGAAAGAAATACATATATTCCTGTGTTGCTGTTCAGCTATAAAGTCGTCATTTTCAGTCTTGTACAACTTCCAGGTATTTTGTTACTTTCCAAAGTCCTTTAAAGGGTTTATAGTTTTATATAAATATTATCTAAATTCTAAGTTTCATTGATTCCTGCCAAGTAGTTTGCTAGATATTATTTGTTCAATTTGGCAGTTTAATTTTTTTCTACATATTCTGTACTTAAATAAATAAATACAAAAAAATCAGAATATTGCACAAAATCCGAAAACCTTGCAAATTTCCAAAATAACAAAACAAGGCAGAAATTTCGTATCTCAGCTTGGGTGGGATATTACATGCAGTAAAATAAAAGCACATCCACACAATATTGCAATAGTAACAGAAGATGAGATTGAAATTAACAATATTGCAAGATGAAATGAAAATGCAGCAAATTATATTGTAGAAAGCAAGAACACATTACAGAATCGCAGGTCTCTTCGAGGGGGCAACCTCCTTAGAAGTAGAGCTTCAATACAACAAAATATGAGATGCCTTCATCTATGCCCCCTTACCTTTTTAAAGTCTCTTCGTAACTCTAACTATAATGCTCAAGGGTCGGCTTTGTTGGTTGTGGAGTCTGATTAATTCGGAGGCCTTGTTTTCAGCCGCATTTGGACCCACTCCACGAAAGGGAGGGGGTGTAGGGGGGCACTAGCCCCCCTACTATTGTCGCCATTGAGACATAAGATCAATGATTTTCTTCATGTTGGGGTCTGCAACCAACATATCATCAACATACAATAACAAAATAATAAAAATGCCATCGTCAAACCTCTTGTAGTATGCACTATGGTCAGCTTCACTCCTGCTGAAACCTTGGCTCTTCATGAAGGTGTCAAATTTTCTGTACCACATCCTTGGCGCCTGTTTCAACCCGTACAATGATTTCTTCAGTCTGCAAACCAAATGCTCTTTGCCTCTTTCTTCATAGCCCTCAAGTTGATCCATATATATCTCTTCCTCGAGATCACCATGTAAGAAAGCAGTCTTTACATAAAGCTGCTCCAGTTCCAAATCTTGTGCAGCTACAAGTGCAAGTAGAACTCTGATAGTAGTCATCTTCACAACTCAAGAGAAAATTTCATTAAAGTCAACACCTGACTTCTGCACATAGCCCTTTGCCACCAAGCGAGCTTTATAGCGTTCCAACAGCCCGTTGTTGTTCTTCTTCACTTTGTACACCCACTTGTTTCCAACAGTCTTTCTTCCGGGTGGGAGATCCACAAGTTCCCAAGTTTTATTCTTTCGAAGTGCCTCGATTTCCTCCTACATTGATTTCCTCCACTTTGCTGCATTCTCAGACTCTCTAGCTTCCTGAAATGCATTAGGTTCACCATCATCAGTTAACAAAGCAAAAGAGGACTGATACACATGAGAATATCTTTCCGGACACTTTTGTGGACGTGTAGATCTTCTAACCCAATGATCCGTCGGTTCTGGCTCTTGGTCTTGTGAACCGGCTCTTGGTCTTGTGACCGTTGTGGCTGCTCTACTTCCTGTTCTACTTGTTCTGCATGCTGATCAAAAACTTCAGCATGTTCATCTTCATAGTCATCTTCACTCAATTCTACTTCAACAGGTACAACATTAGGATTTTGCTGTACCTCATTCCTTTGCATGGATTTTTCATCAACAATTACATCCCGACTAGTAATTCCTTGTGGGCAGTAGGATCCCACAGTCTATACCCCTTCACTATATCTCCATAGCCGAGAAAAACACATTTGCTTGACTTCGGGTCAAGCTTGGACCTTTTTTCTTTGGGTACATGGGCAAACGCGTCACGACCAAAAGTGCGCAAATGAGAGTAATCAATCGGCTTACAACACCAAAATTCCTCCGAATCTGTCCATCCAATGCAGTCGTAGGTGACTCGTTAATAAGATAAACAATTGTATTAACAGCTTCCGCCCCTAACTTTTTCTCCAACATGGCTGCGCTAAGCATGCTTCTTGCACGTTCCATGATTGTGCGATTCATCCGCTCACCCACACCATTTTGTCGTGGAGTGTATGGTACAGCTTTCTCGGTGCTTAATCCCTTCCCGCATACAAAAATTATCAAATTCCATGGAGCAATATTCACCCCCATTATCCGACTCCGAGACACAAAATTGACTTGCCCAAACTCTTCTCTACCCGTGCTTTGTACACTTTAAATTTCTGCAAAGCTTCCGACTTCTTCTTCAGAAAATACACCCACACTCTCCTAGAATAATCATCTATAAAAGTCAGAAAATAGATGGCGCCATTCAAGGACTGAGTGGGGACCGGTCCAAATATATCCGAATGTATAAGTTGCAGAAAATCAGAACTCTTACCAGGACTTGCAGTAAATCGAACCCTCTTCTGTTTACCAAAAATACAGTGCTCACGTAAGTCTAAATTACAAGACTTAATCCCAGAAAGCATACCTCTGTAATGCAGAATTTTCAGGCCTTTTTCACTCATATGGCCTAGGTGTTGATACAATAGCATTTCTACATCCTGAACAGAAGTTGTTGCTGCTGCATGGTTTGTGACCGTATCACCGCATAAACAGTATAAGGTCCTGTTGGTTACGAATCTGCCATGAGGAAAGGATTTTGGGTTAATGCGCCCAGATTCGCCCACCAGCTAGAAAGTCCGGAAGGAAGAGATGCCTTCCGTGCCAATCTTCGGAGAAGGCCGGCTCCTTGGGGGGTTTTATGGTTTAAGCTAAGAGTGCAGGAAAGAGATAAAGAAACGGAAAGAATTTACAAATGTGATTGGAATTGGGTGGGCGGAACTAACAGTACGGCAACACATCAATCACCATTACTTACTGCATCATAAATACAAAGCATGACCAGGAACTGCAAAACCTAAGTATACTTTCTCAGATAAGCGATGTACGCACGACTACAATGGTCCCCTAGCAAACATTCTCCCTACAAGGAGAACTAACAAAGACGGCAATGCATCAATCACCACTACGTACAATCACATAAACAGAAAGCAACCAAGAGATGTCAGAGCCAGGTATATGTGTTATGCAGAGAATTTATACGCATAGCTACAATGGTCCCCTAGCAAACATTCTCCCTACAAGGAGAACTAACAGCATGGCAACTCATCAATCATCACTACGGACAACAACGTAACACACAACTGATGGAACTGCTACCACATCTATTCTATGTATCCTCTAATCTATGAAGTTCAAAAGTACTTGGCCACCAAATGCCAAAATGAATCAACAAGCCATGACACAAGCAATGCTTTAGGCACCTGATCACCAAATGCTGAAACGAATCAACGAGCCGTGACACAGGGAAACGTAAAGCAGAAATATAAAGGAGAGGCAGCATAAAAAATAAAAGCAGCAGAACAGAACCAGGCATACAATTTATATTTATAAGCAGAAGCACGGTTACAATGGTTCCCTAACAGACATTCCCCTTCCACCACCTACAATGAAAACATGGTGGGTTTTTATAGCCCGAGTCCCTCCCGTTACATTAATGGGCACAAAGTCCCAGTCAAACACTAGCTGACAAAAGCGGCGAAGGAGCTGCAAATGCTGACCTTTGTCGGATCGGACTGTACCCGCAGCATGGTCTTCCTGGAAGCTGGACAGCTACGTGGCAGCGTGTTGTGTAGAACTTCTTCTCGGCAGGAATACGGGCAGCTGGAGCAGGTAGAACCTCCAATCAACTCTAAATGAGGCCACTGGCATAGGTAGTGCAACCAATGCTCGTCCTTTTGCTCGGCATGTCTTGGCTCAAATCCCGAAGCTGGACACTTGTCTGTCGTCCACCGGGTCTCCGCTGCTCCTGTCTTCGTCCAACATCCATAGGGCAGGGATTTCAATGTGGGATGGCATGACAACCTCTTTGCCATAGACGAGCGCATAGGGGGACGTTCTGATGGATTTCTTGAATGCAACTCTGTCCGCCCACAGCGCCCGGTTCAGGAGTAAATGCCAAGTCCGCTTGTTTCTCATCAATGGTCCTCCGGATGATCTTCAGGAGGTTCTTGTTAGTAGACTTGGCAAGGCCATTCCCCTGCGGGTAGTAATTAGAAGACATCTTGTGATAGATGCCAAGTTTGCTAGTGTACTCCGTGAGTACAGCGCTTGCGAATCCCGGACCGTTGTCCGTCACAATTGACTCGGAACCCCGAGCGGGTAATCAGGCTCTAAATGAACCTGATGACCGTTTCTTGGTCTGCGTTCTTGGTCGGGATTGCCTCTGCCCACCGTGTGAAGTAATCGGTGGCTGTAAGAATAAACTTGTGTCCGGCAGAGGAACTAGGCGAAATCATCCCGATGAAGTCTAGACCCCATTGCTGGAACAGAGTCTCGGCCTGAATCGGTTGAAGGGGCAGGGATGCTTTTCTGTTTCTGCCAGCAAACCTCTGGCATTGATCACATTTTGAACAGACCGCATGAGCGTCTGTAAATAGAGTGGGCAAATAGTACCCAGCTCTAATTATTTTTAAGGCCGTAGGCCTTGAAGAATGATGACCCCCAGGCATCCCGGAATGAAAATCTCCGAGGACCCTAGGCTGGTCTGATTTTCTGACGCACCGCAACAGGATGCCGTCGATGTTTTTGAAGTAAAGCCCCTCGGGGCGAAGAGTGTACTTAAGCGCACCTAGCCGAAATCTCCTTCGTTGTGAGGCGTTCAAGTGATCGGGACATCTTCCGGTGCGAAAAATCTCACCGCTCATCCGTCCAATCACTCCCCTCGATAAGGAGTTGGCTAGGTAGATGCGTGTCGCTGTGTCCTCCCACTTACAGGCGGAGATGCCGGCTACAGCGCTTCGGGCCAATTCTTGACACAAGGCTCGGCCCCTGATAAGCTTGGTGGGCCGCACTTCGATGTCGAACTCCTGGACTTTTGCAATCCATCCCACTCTCTTGTGACCCGGTTCTCCTTGTAAGATGAAGCTTCGAACGTCCTGATAAGAGTTCTGATTTTCTAGTTTTGCTCTGGGAGACAAAATGCCTGAACTCTCGGAGGGATTTCATAACAGGGTGAACCTGCCGCTCTATAAAGTTGTACTTTTCCTCATGCGGTTGAATCACTTGGCTCAAGAACGCTATGGGGCGCTCCTCACCATCGTCTCCCTTCTGAGTTAGGACTGCAGCGTAACTTTCGGGTTCTCCCACTGCATAAAGGATGAAGTCCTTGGAGTAGTCCGGGTTATCAACACCGGAGCTTGCGCAATTCGAGCCTTGATTTCCTCGAAGGCTTGCTCTCTCTCATCAGTCCATTCGTAATTTGTATCTTTTTTCAATAGTTTGGCCATAGGCTTGATCACCTGTGCGAAGTCCGGGATGAACTTCTGCACGAAGTTAATCTGACCGAAGAAGGACTGCAGCCTATCAATGGGGGCTGGCAAGCGAACGAGCGCTTCTGCTCTTTCAGGGTCAATGGCGAGGCCTTCCTCGGAGATGACGTGTCCCAACAGATTTCCTTCCTTTACCGCGAAGACAGACTTCTTCGGGTTTATAGAAATGCCGAATTCTCGACACCTCTCGAATATTTGCCGTAGGTGTGAAACATGATCCCCTCGTTGGTGAGAGAAAACAGTCATGTCATCAAGGTAGATGACAATGATCTTATTGAGCAGCTCTCGGAAGGCCAGGTCCATGGCCCTTTGGAATGTGGCACCAGCATTGGATAAGCCAAACGACATGCGCTGATAGGCGAACGTCCCCCATTTGGTGGTGAACGCCGTCTTATGCTGGTCCTCGTCTTTGACCCAAATCTGGTTGTAGCCGGAAAATCCATCTAAAAGTGAAAATCTCTGGGCTTCAGCAACGATGTGTAGAATCTGGTCGATTTGGGGAAGCGAATAGTGGTCCCTGAGGGAAGCCTGATTTAGTTTTCTGAAGTCGACACAGAGACGAATGTCGCCATTCTTTTTCCTCACGGGCACCAAATTCGCGACCCAGGATGAATGTTTGATGGGGTAGATGATCTTGGCCTCAAGCATCTTCAAGAGCTCGGCCTTCATCATGGCCTCAATCTTCGGATTCACGGCCCTCTCGCTTCGTCGGAATGGCTTGGCGCCATCCTCTAGCTCAATGGTATCTTCGGATGACAGCTCTGTCATAACCCTTCAAATCCTCGTAGCACCAGTGCCACGATGTCTGGGAACTCCTGGCACAACGATCCGATCCGCTCAAGTTCCTCCGACGTGCGACCTGTTCCGACCTTGATAGTTTTACTAGGTTCAAGTTCCAGGTCAGCATACTGCTTCGGGTCTACTTTGATCCTGTGAGATATTGCTCTGTCATTTTGATCAAACAGACTCTCTAATGTAATCAGTCCTTTTGGGACATGATTATTCCTTAACTGTATCAACCCCTCATATTGCTCGTCATCAGGGTCTCTACCTTCGATTACACACACTTCGTTAACCAGGAATGTGACAATCTCCTCGTCACAACTGAACACCTGCCAGTGGGTGTCCTTATCGAGCACGTAAGGCTCGTAAATAGTGCGAACCGGCTTCGGTTTCTGGACAACGTCATCAGCCAGAACGTACCTGGCTCCAATAGACGCCAGAATATCAGCGTGTTTGTTTTTCTCACGCGATATCGTCTTGACATTCAATGAGTGGAATGACTCCATCAGGTCCCACACCCGGTTGCGGTACGCTCTAAGATAGTGCTGTTTGGATGCGCACTTGTTCGTAACTTGGTGACACACCAGCTCTGAATCTCCAAAGATCTGCAGGTGTTTGATTCCCAGCCTCTACGCCTTTCGCAAACCCAAGCACAGGGCTTCGTACTCTGCCGAGTTGTTAGTGCAGCTCCAGGCCAATCTGTAGGTATAGTCCTTCTGGATTCCGGTTGGAGAAACCAGAAGTACCCCTGCACCGGCGCCATTTTTGCATCGCACGCCGTCAAAGAAAAGCTTCCACGACTTCTCAGGTGCAGGTCCTACTTCCTTTGCGACTGACTTGTCAAGCCTCTCGGGCTGTACAATGGAGTAACAGCCCTGCTCTGTCTCGATTACGGCGTTGAAGTCCCGCAACGAGAACTCATCTTCAAGTTGTAGCACTTCGAAGGCTTGCTCAGTCAGCTCTACTGTCACCAGCTCTTCCTCTGACAACTGGACCATGCAGTCCAACTCTCCTCCGGGTATCTTCTCTACTAGGAAGGTGGAAGGCTTCTCATTGAAAATTTTCAGTCTCCTTCCTTTGAAGGGCACTTCCATGTGTGAGTAGTCTAGAGACAGGTACCCGCCCAACTTCGCAGTAAACTCCCGAGAGAGACACATGCCGAAGTAGGGAGCCATATCAACAACCACGACCTCTTGGATGACCACGATGTCAAGAGCCTTGTGTAGCCGGATAGGGATGTCCTTTATGACACCAACTGTCTTGACAGGGGTGCCGTCTAATTGCAGCACGCCTTGGCTGCTCCGTGTGTATTCCATCCCGATCTCTTCGCAGACGGCCTTCGGCATCACAGTCGTGGAAGCACCAGAATCCACCATGCAGTTGTGAACTATGTGCCCTTGCATCCGTAAAGACAGATAAAAGGGTGGCGGTCTGTTCTTCCCAGTGGCTGAGACCGTCAAAGGTTGAACCAGGACAGCGGGCTGTATCTGCTTGCCGCTCTTCATGTTCTTCAGTGATTCTTGCAGCAGATCCACTTGGCCTGGGAGCAGAAGAGCATCATACATGCTGATTCTAGCAGGCGTTCTTTTCAACTCGTCTACAATGCTGTAGCCCGAGGTACTAGCTCCTTCTGCTTGTTTCGCCGGCTCATACTTTGTCCGGTACTGCTGGGTAGCTTCAACTCGCTGTCTCTTGGTCAGAGACGGGTACTTCAGCTTCTCCTGGGCTTGTTCTTTGGTTTCAGCTGGAGGCTGAGGTACGGGAGCTTTAGCCGGAGTTGGGGCTTTTACTATAGGAGGCTTGGCTGGAACAGGGGCAGCCTTTGCCGGAGAAGGCTTGGCTGGAGCTTTATCTTTGGATGCCTTCTCCTGGACTGTGTAAGGCCACAGCCATTTGTACGGTGGCAGCCCACCGGGCTGCGGTTTTTCTCTTCTTGCGTAGACTTGCAAAGGCTTGGCCGCATCTACAGCTTTCTTTTCTTCCTTGGCGGGCGGCACTAGATTCTCTTCTGGGAGGGCAAAGTTGGCTTCGCCGTCCAGGATCATGTACAGTTCATCGTCCTCTATGGCGCTGCCGCCAAGTTCTGGATGTAGTGCTGGTGCAAAGTGCGCTCTTCCTCCGAATGCGGGTCATTGCACGTAGTGCACCAGTTAACCTGGTCGGAAGGACCAGGCGGGTCTTCTATAGCAGCATTTCTCGGAGGCGGACGCCTCTGCGGTTGATGTTCTGGGGCTTTGTCTTTCGTCAGCGCCGGGGGCGCATACGGCCTCCTAGGAGCGAGGTCCATCTGGGCCTGCTTCTTCTTTAGAGCGGTCATGTCATTGGACATGGCATGATATCCCGAGGCCAAAGCCCGCACCTCCTGGAGAATTGTGTTCTGAATGCTATTGTCAGGAGGCGGCAACTGTGCCGGTGGAGGCAGTGCGGCTAATGGAGGAGGGTTAGAATAAGGTGCGTACTGAGGGGGAGCAGGAAGTGCTGGAAAATGCGGAGCAGGAGGCGGGTGAGGATAATGCAATTGGGGCGGGCCGTAAGGAGTCACGACCGGCGCCGGATTCCACTACTGCTGGGGTTGCTGCCCTGATGTGGACGGCGCACCACCGAGGCGGGGAGGATACCGGGATCCGGGGAAGTCGGGATGAATGGGTTCTTGCACCCTGGACGGGAGTCTGCCGATGGAAATAATGTCAGCCTCCGCTTGCTGGGCAGCCTCGTACAGAGCAGGAAACTCGTCTATAATCTTCAGCAGCAAGCATATTTCTGAGTTGAAGGATCTCAGATAGTAGTGAGCAGCCATGCCAGCTGAAGGCCGACGTTCGCGATGTACCCGTTTCCAGGATCTCGCAAACCTGATGTTAAAGTCAGACACCTCCTCTTGAGGATGTCTCTGGATAGCTTGGAACTGATGCAACAAAGAAGTAGGGTCAGCAGACTCGTTGCATCCTTTCACGAGCCTTCTGGCAAGCTGGGGCCACCCTGTGATGGATCCCTCTGGCAGTGATCTCCACCAGTAGAGAAGCTTTCCCCTTAGGGAAAGGGCCAACAGACGGGTCTTCACACTCTCATCGGTAATGGTATGTAATGCGGCCAGGGCAAGGATGTCCTGGATGTGCTCGTACGTCGTCTTACCGTAGTCGTCGTATGTAGGGATAGACTTTAAAGCAGCAGGGGGCACAGCTTGCTGTCCGACCAGGGCCAAGGGCCCCGTAGAGTCCACCGCCGGGAAGAGATCATCGTCGTTCTGCTGTTGAGCAACCATTTCTTCTTCTTCTCCGCCGTCGGTTGTGTACTCAGTGTCGGTACTTTCCGAGGATACAGGCTCTTCTTCTTCCTCGGCCTCTTCTATTTCGTACTCAGCTCCGCCGACTTCAGCTTCGGCTTCTTCTTGGATTTCAGCCTTGGTTTCGTCGACACGAGCTTGCGGGTTAACCAGCCTGGGAATTTCGCCTCGAGCGTTGATGTCCAGTTCGTAAAAGTCATGTGGGCTTCTTGGATCCCTTGCTCACCACCTTCTTGTTTGCATGAAGGTGCTGGGACCGGTCTTTCGGACTCAGAGGATTTGTTCGTGCAGAGTCGCCAGGTGTTCAGATTTAGAACAGCAATGAAGCGAAAACCGGTGCTTCAATTCTGTTGGGGGTGAGAAACTTCCTTGTCTCACCAGGTGCTCGGAAACCACTGCCAGCTCCAGGTGGAGACTGATCAGAAAATCTCTCTTCAAATGTGGGACCTGAGTCCCAGCGGGCGTGCCAGAGAAACTGTTGGTTACGAATCTGCCATGAGGAAAGGATTTTGGGTTAATGCGCCCAGATTCGCCCACCGACCATGAAAGGCCGGAAGGAAGAGATGCCTTCCGTGCCAATCTCCGGAGAAGGCCGGCTCCTTTTGGGGGTTTTTGTTTAAGCTAAGAGTGCAGGAAAGAGATAAATGAACAGAAAGAATTTACAAATATACTTGGAGTTTGGTGGGGGGAACTAACAGTACGACAACCAGCAATCACCAATACTTACTGCATCATAAATACAAAGCATGACTGAGAACTGCGAACTCTAAGTGTACTTTCTGTACTAAGCAATATACGCACAGCTACAATGGTCCCCTAGCAAACATTCTCCCTACAAGGAGAACTAACAGCACGACAACGCATCAATCACCACTACGTACGGAAACTCAAAACAGAAAGTAACTAAGAGATGTCAGAACCAGGTATATGTGTCATGCAGAGAATTTAACCGCACAGCTACAATGGTCCCCTAGCAAACATTCTCCCTACAAGGAGAACTAACAGCACGGCAACGCATCAATCACCACTACGGACAGCAACGTAACACACAACTGATGGAACTGCTACCACATCTAGTCTATGAAGTTCAGAAGTGCTTGACCACCAAATGCTAAAATAAATTAACAAGCCATGGCACAAACAATGCTAAAGGCGCCTGATCACCAAATGCTGAAACGAATCAACGAGCCGTGACATAGGGAAGCGTAAAGCATAAAGCGTCAAGAAATAAAAGCAGCAGAACAGAACCAGGCATACAAATTATATTTATAAGCAGAAGCACGGTTACATTGGTTCCCTAATAGACATTCCCCTTCCACCCTTTACAATGAATTCATGGTGGGTTTTTATAGCCCGAGTCCCTCCTGTTACATTAAGGGGCACAAAGTCCCAGTCAAACATTAGCTGACAAAAGCGGCGAAGGAGCTGCAAATGCTAACCTTTATCGAACCGGACTGTACCCGCAGCATGGTCTTCCTGGAAGCTGGACAGCTACGTGGCAGTGTGTTGGGCAGAACTTCTTCTTGGCAGGTATGCGGGTAGGCGGGAGCAGTAGAACCTCCAATCGGCTTTAAATGAGGCCACTGGCATAGGTAGTGCAGCCCATGCTCGTCCTTTTGCTCGACACGTCTTGGCTCAAATCCCGAAGCTGGACACTTGTCAGATGATGGATGATTTTGTTTGACACGTGTCTGCCTTGAAAGGCAGTTTATCCAACTTCGCCTTGGATCAGAGTGTCTCGGGTTGCGCAGGCAGAGAACAGCGTAGTCGGGAAGGCCTTCATGCCTTGGGTGTATTTCTGAGTTTGTTTCCCGTCGCGCATCGTCAAGGGCGCACTCCGACTTCGCTGCGAAGTCGGACTGCGCACAGGTGAAAACTGGTATCTGCCGCCGTATGGACTTTGCCCCAGCTCTTGTCGTTCTTCGGTCAGCCTGCCAGCCTGCCAGTTACAAGGTGCGCCCAAAAATATGGGCGAAGTCGGACTTCGCACCAAAACTGGGCGAAGTGCGAACTTCGCACCAACACAACCATTTTTCAGGTAACTTGCTGGAAAGTTTAAAACTCAACTGAGGGGCTCCAAGAAAGGGGGGAAGAAAGAGAATGTGGGAAAGAAAGAGAAAGGGAGAGAAGAAGGAAGGAAAATAGAGGAAGAGGAAAAAGAAGAGCAACACTGTTACAAAATTGAAAACATTGCACCCCGTGCAAAATGTGGCAATAGGTTCCAGAGACGTTTTTCGCCTCAACTCTTCTGCCAACAAAGCGGCTACCACATCATCAAAATTGAGAGTTCCTGATGATGAATTACTGATGGTCATCACCATATGATCCCAAGTGTCCGGGAGGGAACAAAGTAGGGTGATAGCTCTATCTTCATCGTCCATATTCACATTAACTGAAACCAGTTTCATCGATCGGAGTATTAAACTCATTCAAATGATCTACCACGGATGAACTTTCCTTCATCCTCAAGCTATAAAGCCGCTTTTTCAGAAAAACCTTGTTAGTTGCTGATTTTGTTTCATACAACTTTTCAAGCTTTTGCCAAAGGGTTTCTGCGGTCTTTTCTTCAGCTACATTGAACAAGACGGAGTCCGCTAGGCAGAAATAGATTGTAGAAACCGCCTTCCTGTCAAGCGTTACCCACTCCTCATCTTTCATGCTGCTCGGTTTACTCGCGACCCCTTTCAAGGCTTGTGCTTGGTCATTCTGAACCAGCAAATCCTCCACCTTCATCTTCCATAGAGCGAAGTTCCTGTTGGCCACGGATCCGCCACCTGGGAAGGACTTGGTGTGTCAATGCGCCCTAGATCCGCAGACCAACATTGAAAGGCCGGGAGGAAGGGATGCCCCCGTGCCGATCTCCGGAGAAGGCCGGCTCCTTTCCTAACCTACTTGGGGGTTTTTAGATAAGAGTGCAGGAAAGAGATTAAAAAAGGGGGTAAAGGGAACTGGAAAGAGATTGAAAAAGATAAGGGAACAAGAAAGACATGTAAATGTCATGCGTTTCGGGTGGGGTGAGAACAAGCAGCACGATCGCAAATTTGCATCCAAACCATCAACAATTAAAACAAAGCATATAACAAAAATTGCAACTGCGTTTCTATCCTATGTATCCTTCTATTTGGTATTCCAGATCCAAATAATCACCAATGCTCAAATCCAGGATTCAGAATTCAAACAGACAGAAATATAAATGGACATGAAGCAGAAATACTAGCAGAAGGCAGCATAAAAAGACAGAGACAAGAAGCAGAGCCAAGGATGCTTTGAATTAATTAGAAGGTGATCCGTCACAGCAGAGTCCTCTAGCAATATGTCCTCCCCGCCCACCCTTGTACAATGAAATGAGGCTACTATTTATAGCGCAATTTTCCCCCCCGATTACATTTTGGGCATAGAATCCCAGACTTGACAAAAGCTGCAAAAACTGACAAAAGCGGTTGATGTTGACCTCTGCGGGTAAGGAATGTACTTGCAGCAAGGTCCTCTTGAAAACGTAGCAGCTCCGTGGAAATTTGGTAGGTGGGAAGTTGAGCTAGTTTGAATGGGGGCAGATGCGGTACAATCTGTCAGTTCACGCTCATCTGTTCGGTACCCTGGCGGCACAACTTCTGTCACATCTTTGACTCGAGTCTCGAGGCTGGACACCTGTCAGCATCTGATAAGGCGAAAAATCTGCCTTAGGAGCTCATATTTTCTTTCTTGCCCGACTTCGCCCAAAATCGGAGCACAACCAGGCAGCGCAAAGGGGAAGTGGCGCAGTTGGGGAAGCCTCCGTGCCTTAGAAAATTTATGGGCAGGCTTGGACATTCTTTGCCCGAGTGTGTGCAGGTAAGTGAGCGAACCCCGACTTCGCTGCGAAGTCGGGTTGCTCAACACTTAGTCGTTTTTCTGGAGATACCATGATGGGCTTCCCACCTGCGCTCTTCTTCCAGGGCGAAGCCCGACTTCGCTGCGAAGTCGGGCAATCCCAGCAGTTAGCTGTTTCTTCAAGTGAGTCACCCAACTACGCACGAATTTGAGGGCACAACTTGACTTTGCTGCGAAGTCAGGTTGCGCACCAACACTTAGACTTTTTTAGGATGTCCTTCACTGACAATGCCCAGGTGCGCACAAAACTGAGAGCGCAACCCGAGTTCGCTACGAAGTCGTGGTTCGCTCAATACTTAGTCAAATTTTGGGCTCAGCTCTGCACGTCAGCTCCCCAAGTGCGCACAAAATTAAGGGCGCAGCCCGACTTCGCTGCGAAGTCGAGTTGCGGCAACACTAACACTTAGAAAATTTTGGGCCTTTGTATGAGAGCAGTCGGGCGGGGCACGACACTTAGTCAATTTTCTAGCCCGAAATTGAGCTTCCTGGTCCTGCTTCCGGGGGCCATAACTTTTGATCCGCTGACCCGATCGCCTATTATAATATATCGTTGGAAAGCTAGCGAAAAGATCTGCAATGATAAAATATCCAAAGCTTATTTCATCCATTTTATCGCCCCCGTTTATGGCCCACTAAAATCCGAACACCTCTGCATGCTCTTTGTCGCTTTAAAGCTCCATACTTAGGCCAAAGTTTATCAAAACTTTTAATGTGGCAAAATTGCCAACAGGACAAAGTACGTGACAAATTCAAAGTAGTGCGGCCTCCTGTGCCACCATAACAGTGTCTTCATGTATGTGTGTCATACACATGAGCATTTTATATAGTTACGTATAGGTGGCTGCATCTTGGTGTGTAATACCTATTGTTTGTAAAATACGGAACAGTATTTTATTATTGCAGCAGCGTTTAAATAATGTTTACAGTAGCCGGGAATAGTCACCGGCGGAACGGATCTGTTACGAAGTTGTAACAGCCTGCCAAATAATGTAATATGTACAAAAGACTAACAGTCCTAAACAGTACGCTAACATCCCCCTTTATTACATTATTTGGGTAATGTAATAACTAATAGCTATACTTGATTAATAACATCCCCTTACATTATTTTGCAATAAAAAGTGAGCTGCGAAACAATTCAAATTTGACACGTCCAAGTGCCTTAGTGAAAATGTCTGCAACTTGAGCATCGGTGGGAATGTGCTGAAGCTGAATTCGGTGCTTTGGAACTTCCTCTCGAATGAAATGACATTGTGTGTCAATGTGCTTTGTTTTTTCATGATGGACTGGATTCTTGACGAGGTTCAGAACACCTTGATTGTCGCAGAACAAGTGTATTGGAGATTTTGATGGATGGCCCATACTTGTTAGAATGCGACGTAACCATATCACTTCGCACACAGCTTCACGTGCGGCGCGATATTCTCGCCTCTGTTGAAGAAATAGCAACCACCGTTGCTTCTTGCCGTGCCAAGAGACAGGACCGGATCCCGGATGAAAAATGTATCCGGGAAGTTGACTTGCGATCATCAAATGATCCGGCATAGTCGGAGTCCGTGTATCCTTGCAAGAAGAATTTGTTGTTCCTCTTGTATTCTAGGCCATATTCTATAGTACCACGGACATAGTGAAGAACACGTTTTGTCGCTTTCCAATGAGTAATCTTAGGCTCCCGCATGAACCTCGAAAGATAGTTTACAAAGAAATACGAGATCCGGCCTAGTATTGGTCGGATATATGAGACTCCCAATCAACCGTCGATAGAGAGTGCCATCTACCCGAGGTGAGTCATCATATCGCGATAATCGAAGTCCATTCTCCATTGGAGTTGCCATTGGCTTGCGACGATCATGCGATATTTATCGAGCAATGTCTTGGCATACTTTTTCCGAGACACTTTGATGGAGTGCTCCTTCCGGTTGAATTCCGGACCAAGACAGTAATGGAGAAGTCCGAGATCTGTCATCTCAAAAGATTTGCACAACTTTCTTTTGACAAGTAGAGATCATATCTTCCGAACTCCCCGTAATGAGCATATCATCCACATAGAGTACAAGCAACACTATCTCGTAACCCCGTTTCTTGAAATAGAGGTTTGCATCCGACGGACATCTCTTAAATCCATGCCGCATTAGGTGATTGTCCATTTTTATATACCAAGCTCGAGGAGCTTGTTTCAGACCATACAAGGATTTGACCAATTTGCAAACTTTCTGCTGTTGGCCTTCCACTTCAAATCCTTCAGGCTGAGTCATATAGACTCTTCTTGGAGATCACCATTAAGAAAGGCACTTTTGACATCCATTTGGTGAACTTTCCACCCATATTGTGCTGCCATAGCACACATAACCCGAATTGTGGTCATCCGAGAAGTAGGTGCAAAAGTTTCCTCATAGTCGATGCCTTCTTTTTGAGCATAGCCCTTTGCAACAAGTCGGGCCTTATGCTTATCAATTGTTCCATCCGCCTTGTACTTGACTTTGTATACCCATTTGCAGCCAATAGGTTTCTTTCCATGCGGCGGATCAACAAGCTTCCAAGTTTTATTCTTCATCGGAGACTCATACTCGTATCCATAGCGGCCTTCCACCGAGGCTCACTAAGAGCATCTTGCACCGATGCAGGTTCAAGACTATCTATGGTAGACATGAATGCCCCGTCATCATCAATATCCATATCCTCAACTTCTCTACTTGGAGTCACGGAAAGTTCCTCAAAAGATTGACAAAGATCATCAACCTCACCGGCTTCTCTAGCTTCTCTTTCCTTTTGAGCCATACCGCGTGTACGAGGTCTATCCAAATTCAAATTGGGAGGAGTGGATAAATTTGCATCTCTCGATTGTATTTGTACACCATTTAGGATTCCGCTTCGGTGGTGGTGAAGAAGATGTAGAAGGACCTCCCGTCTCGTGTTGAGGAAGGAATCTCCTCTTCCTTAGGTTCCACAATATCCTCGGTGTACTCGTAGATGTGCTCTGTGATGTGAAAGCTTCATCAAAGACAACATCTCCGCTGATATGAATTTTCTTGGTCAAAGGATCTATCAACCGATATCCTTTAGAGTGCTCAGAATATCCAAGAAAAATACATCTCGTTGTTTTCTCATCTAGCTTCTTCCTTTTCTCTTTCGGTATGTGCATGAAAGCTTGACACCCAAAAATACGTAGATGAGATATGGAGGGTTTTCGACCACTCCATGCTTCCCGTGGAGTCATTCCTTTTAGGGCCTTTGTGGGTGCCCTATTCAAAAGATACACCTGCAGCTGGTGACAGCTTTCCGCCCAATATTGTTGCCCAAGAGTAGCTCTCGTGAGCATACAACGAACCATTTCCATGATAGAACGGTTCCTTCTCTCAGCAACTCCATTTTGCTTAGGAGTATAGGCAGTTGTTAACCGTCTCTTGATCCCATGCTTATCTAGGAATGCAGAAAATTCATTAGAGGTAAACTCTCCCCCTCGATCTGAGCGGAGGGTTTTGATAGAAGCTCCTGACTCCTTCTCAACGGATTTCTTGAACTCGCCGGAAGAATGCGAAAGCTTCGGATTTCAGTTTGAGAAAGAAAACCCACATCTTTCGTGAGTAGTCATCTACGAATAACCGAAAGTACCTCTTCCCTCCAACACCGTTGGGTGTGAAAGGACCGCATAGATCGGTGTGAATTAGCTCCGGAGGTTTTCTTGCTCTTGTAGAGCTCTTCTCAAATGGTACTCTATGCCGCTTTCCCGCTGCAGCCGAGCACACCGGCAATGTGGCGTAAAGGGAAGGAATACCCTTTACCATCTCATACTTGCCGAGCTCAAGTAAGTAGCCGTAACTAAGATGCCCATATCTCTTGTGCCATAGGGAAGTTGCCTCCTTGGTAGAGAAAATCATGGCAACATGTGGAGTAGAGATAGCATCTAGTGCAAATAAGCCATGCTTATATGAGGTCGTTGCAATCGCTTACCCTTCCCGGTAATTGTACAACACTTCTTTCCATTCTCAACACGAAAGTTGACAACCATATTTCTGTCCAGGATTTGTGTCACTGACAACAAATTGTTGGCCAATCCCGAAACATAGAGGACCTTGTCAATCTGACACTTGCCATCAGGAAGAGTGACTGAAACTGTACCCTCTCCCTGAACCTTGTAGGTTTTATCATCAGCAATGGTGACAAGTTTGCCCTCCTTGGCCACAAATGATTCAAACCACGATCTGTCGCCAGTCATATGTTTACTAGCTCCAGAATCGACATACCAAATAGGATCCCTCTGAGTGGAATCTGTGGTAGTCATGAGCACCTTGTGTGCCTATTCGGAATCCGAGTCGGATTCTTCAACAAGAACATTCACCTCGGGGTTGCTTGTTCTTATTTTGTGGTTTGTTTTGGCCTTTTTGCTTGTTCTTATGCCAACACCGTTGGTGTCATGGTTGTCTTTCTCACAGATCTTGTACCACCTCTTCTTCTCGTTGAGGTTGCTTGCCTTTTCCTTTCGTATCCCGTTGAGAATTTCCTCCTTTCCGAAAGTTGCCTCCTTTTTGCCCATTACCTTTCTTCCTAGAACCCTGCCTTTTGGTGTATAGGGCTGTATTGGAAGAATCATCCTTGTGAAGTTGGCGTGCCTCCTGTTGTTGGAGCAGATTGACCAACTCGATGTAGGTAATTTGTCGTTGGGACACCTGGATGGAGGTTATCAACATATCAAATGAAGAAGGTAAAGCTCTCATCACAAGTGAAATGAGAAGCTTTTCGTCCACAGTATCTCCCAGAGAACTCAATTTCTCTTTCAACTCAGACACTCTGCACGTAAAGAGTTCAACCGTTTCACCCTGTCTCAAACTCAGGTTATGAAGTTGTTGTTGAAGATGAAGAATGGTGGATTCATTCTTCCCCTCATAGATGGTTCTAAGGGCATCCCATGCCTATTTACCACTTGCTTTATCAGCTATATGAGGTTGCACTTCATCTGAAACAGCAAACAAAATGAGCACCTTTGCTCTACTGTCTTTCTTGTCAAAAGCAATCTGATCTGTCGAAGGACCTGTGGATCTCGCTGTTGGTGAAGGCCTGGTTGCTACTCCAGTAACAATATCCCACAAATCTTCCATTTGGAGAATAGCCTTCATCTTATGTTTCCATGGTGTATAATTTGGACCTTTCAATAACTGATGCGGATCAGTCATCAACTTTGCAACAGCGGCCATAGTGAAGGTTCCTTATATCACCAAATTGGTCCCCCTTTCTATATACCTTTTGCTAGGCCAATATACCGTACAAAATACCCGCCCTTACGTGAGGGAAACTATAGGTATTTAGAAAGATCAACAAAAATCACCCCCCCCCCTCCCCACCCCCACCCCCGCGCGACGCGATGTTCCCCGTCCTGCGCCGGGCTGCGGAAATTATTTTTTATTTTTTTATTTTTTTTAATCTCGCGACAGGGAATAACACGTCGCGGACAAAAAATAAAAAAATATTCCTCTGCTCGTCCGCCTCCAGCCTCCTCTCGCTTCTCACGCCCCTGGATCTCTGCGTAGCGTAGCTGGCTCTGATGCCATGTAAAATACGGAACAGTATTTTATTATTGCAGCAGCGTTTAAATAATGTTTACAGTAGCCGGGAATAGTCACCGGCGGAACGGATCTGTTACGAAGTTGTAACAGTCTGCCAAATAACGTAATATGTACAAAAGACTAACAGTCCTAAACAGTACGCTAACATTGTTGTAATAAATTAAAGAGGGGTACTTTTCGTATTTGATGTATGGGGTATCGGGTGGTCATTTGTAGTTACCGCAGTACTGAGTTTTTGTGTGTGTGTGCGATACACATGAGCATTTTGTCTTGTACATAGCTTGATACAGTTTTTATATAGTTATGTATAGGTGGCTGCATGTTGGTGTGCGATACCTAATGTTGTAATAAAGTGAGGAGTAATAATAAGATACAATTGTATAATCGTGGAATGTACACCCACAGTTAAGGGTATAGATGTAATTTATTCATCATTTGTACTTAACCTCTTTGGCTGATTTCATCATAGGTATATATGCCAGGCACTGATAAGGATTCCTGTATTACTTTTCTTAATCACCTTTGGTTCCTGTAAATGCAAGATTGTTTAGGATTAACACAATCTACCTTTATTTCTTGGTTAACTTTGGTACAGATAGATTTTTATCAGGGATTTTTACCTCTTCCTGTTGCTATGCTAATTAGTTGTAGCTTGCCAAATAGGCTAACTTTTCTCACATGTGGATGTTAATATATTTTGTCTTCCCCATGTTACTATGTTCTCAATTTTTGTGACCATTTGGTCAGGGTATTTACAAAAGCCTCTGTTAGGACTGTAGTAATATCTGGGATCTGTTCATCCTTTTTTTTTTTAAATTATAAATTAAAGTTTATTTAATGGATTGAAACAGACCCCAACCATTTTACATCATGGCTGCATTATCATGGTATTTCAACAAACCACATAGTCATATTTGGCAATTATGCATATATTGCCTGGCAAGATCTGAATCCTGCTCTCTGCGTTGAAAGTCCACGTTTTTAACCACTCGAACTCACACCGTTTGATAAAAATGTTGAGGTTCATTCAATAGGATTGGAACCTTGGCTAACACTGTGAAACTCTTTCCTTCCCACCACTTGCAATGTTAAGGTTTTCCCCTGAGATTGTAACCTTAGTTTACAATGTGAAAACTTTCGCTGCCCACCACCACTTGCGTCAAATGCATTGGGCAAGGAATCCATGTTGATTTACCCTGAAAATCTTAATATTTTATGTTTCTTGATGCTGACTAATTAATCATTTGTGTTTGTAATGCAGTTGCTTTTCTTGTAGCCAAAAGAATTGCTTGAATATAGTTTATGCCTAATACTATAAAAACTTGAGGTTGTATTTTGCTTTAGAAAATAGTTTTTCTGATGTATAAAACCTTTTGATTAGAATATGAATGGAAAACAGAATATAAAATTGAGATATTCTTCTTGGCAATTACTTTTTGTGATACACTGTGAGTTGTTTTCCTCTCTCTCACGGTCTTTTGTTTGTCTTTTTGGCTGAATTTCTTTCAGATATTAAATCCTGAGTTATGTTTCTCTGACTTGCTTAAGATTGACATCCTCAAAAATTAAATATTAACATTAATTGTGTCGCTTTATTTATTTTTTCCCCACAGCGATTGCAGAGCTACTCGATAATGCAGTTGATGAGGTAACATAGCTTTAATCTTTTGTCATGAGCGAAGAAACTTAAGTCATCATTAGAACTTTTGCAAGTTAACGATGAATCTCTCATTTGGCCACTAAATGATATGGTTTCAGACTTCCATTTACCTAGGAAAGAAGTAAATTTATTTCTGAAATGTTTTTGTAAGATTTCCATCATTTAGATTTTGCAACACCATGCACAACATTGACATTGTGTCCATCCAAACTGAGCATATAATTCAGATCCCAAATGGTGCAAGCTTTGTCATTCTCGACAAAATTGAGATCCCAAACAGCAGTCCAGCTCTTCTTTTCCAAGGTATGCCCACAGTGCTCACCAAAATGATATCTTTCTCTTTTCAATTGTTGATCATTTCTGAATTCAGGTTTTTCCCATAAAAAAACAGAAACTCTTATTTGCGTGTTGGATGACTGCTATTTTTCGTTCTTTTGTGAAACATTTTATTGCAGACAAAGAAATTTATCAGTATGTGTTTTTTCTAATTTTCAGATGATGGGGGTGGAATGGATCCTGATTGCATGAGACGATGCATGAGTTTGGGATATTCAACGAAAAATAATAAGACAACTATAGGACAATGTAAGTGAGCTAGATCAAGGTTTTGTGTCCAGGATATTATGTAATTTTTCTGGTATAGTAAAGTCAAATGTTGAATATGGCCAATAATGAATTTGTAATTTTTTTGAGCTTTCATCATTCTTCTTCACATTGGACTTCTAAATAAGAACATCCAATTTGTAAAAATTTTCCTGTTGTCATTCTATGTTAATTTGATCCTACTGTAATTTGAATGAGTTATTTCAAATTGATTAATTCGGTAATTGCAGATGGAAATGGTTTCAAAACAAGCACCATGAGACTAGGTGCAGATGTGATAGTTTTCAGTCGCTCTGCTCATTGCAGGTATGCTTATGTTTTTACCTTTTGTAAAAAGCTACAAGAGATTGCTGCAAATAACAATGCTTAAGCAGTCACATCCTTGAGCATTAGACATGGATGGAGGAGGTTAAAGTTGAGGACAGTTTTACTAATAGGGAATGTAAGCAATTGGTCCTGTCCAACAACTAAATTGCCTGAATTTCCTGCATCAGTGATTTGGGAAGTTATGATATGTTCTCCTTAGTACTTTACATTAATTTTGAGGCATTCTTAGCACTCGCAACTAACTATAAAGACTTTCATGATCTCCACTTTGAACGAATAATGTAATATGTTATGGGCCACATCTTTTCTCATGGTTATAAATAGCTTACACCGACCCTTCGAGCCTATATCTTTATTTATCCATGTTCCTTCGTAAGACAACGGGAAAATGCCTATTCTGTGCAAGTAAGATAACAACACAGAGCCCATAAACGCACAAGGCTAAAATGCTCATGCATTTACCCTTGCATTTGGACATCGTTGTCAAAAGAATACCCAAATACCGATCTGCATAACCTGTAATTCATATTAAATACAACGGACATTTGGACAAACAAATACATCAAGATTTGCTTAATGACGCACTTGGACACCTGCAAATCTATGGAAACCTCAAAAATCAATTTTAGATTTCAACAAGCAAATTGTACGGGATTAGGATAGCATGCCAAATTGCCCATTGAGGAACTTTAGCTAGGTTAAGGAGGTGAAAGTACTTCTCAGCCATTTCCAGAACCTTTGGATGAAAGAAGTACAAAGCATTGTCCAGACTCAAATTACTAGTGCACACTAAACCTCTTTTTGTGTTGAAACCTTCCCAACCGATGTTTTATACTCCTGCTCTAGTTCTATTTTGGTAGAGAGTTGTTTCCTTACATGCAACATTTATTGAGGTTTAGGCACAAGACACCTAGATGTTTTTTATTATTCCTTCTCCTAGCTCTACCAACAGGAATTTGAGCCAGGGTTTTCTTGGTTTGCTTTTCTAGCCGAAACCGATTCCAGGGTTTTCTGGGTTTGCTTCTCTAGTGGGAACCAGGTAGGCTTTTCTATATTGGATTCTCCAATGGGAATTGGAGGTAGGGGTTTTTGGGTTAGCTTCTCTAGGCCGAACTAGAGCTAGGGTTTTTTGGGTTTGCTACTCCAATGGGAACCGGAGCCAAGGTTTTTTGGGTTTGCTTCTCTAGCCGGAACGAAAGCCAGGGTTTTCTAGGTTTGCTTCTCCAACCAGAACCAGTACCAGGGTTTTTTGGGTTTGCTTCTTCAATTGGAACCGGAACTAGGGTTTTCTAGGTTTGTTTCTCCAACGGGAATTGGGTAGGGTTTTTTTGGGTTTGCTTCTCCATCAGGAATTGGGTAGGATTTTATAGGTTTGCTTCTCCAATGGGAACTAGGGCTAGGGTTTTCTGGGTTTGCTTCTCTAGTGGGAACCAAGTTTTTTTTGGGTTTGCTTCTGTAGTGGCAACCAGGGTTTGCTTCTCTTGCAAGAACCAAAGCTAGCGTTTTTTGGGTTTGCTTCGACATAAGAATTAGAGCTAGGATTTTGTGGGTTTGCTTCTTTAGTGGGAACTAGAGCTAGGGTTTTCTAGGTTTGTTTCTCTAGTGGGAATCAATCTATGGTTTTTTGGGTTTATTTCTCCCATGGGAACTGTAGCCAGGGTTTTTTGGGTTACTTCTCCAACGAGAACTGGAGCCAAGGGTTTCTGAGTTTGCATGTCTAGCGGAAACTGGATCCAAGGTTTTTTGGGTTTGCTTCTCCGACGGAAATCGGAGCCAAGGTTTTCTAGGTTTGCTTCTCAAGTAGAAATTGGAGCTAGGGTTTTTTAGGTTTGCTTCTCTAGTAGAAACCTAAGCAAGGGTTTTTTGGGTTTGCTTCTCCAGTGGAAACCAGAGCTAGGGTTTTTTTGGGTTTGCTTCTCCAATGAAAATTGGAGCTAGTGTTTAACTAGAATTGGGGTTTATGATCTAACATGGAAACTCCACCTTCGTATGCTTTCCAAATAGTGTTAACTCCCGAACCCAAGTACAATCGCCTTACCAAATGGATTGTAGAAGTTGAGCATTTTGGTGTTGAGCTTCAATGACAAATATCACAACTCCAAAACCAACTTCGTGTGAAGGACGCTACCATTGAGGCCCTACAACATCAAGTTCAGAAACAAAGTGAAAATATTGTCAAGATGGAAACTTTTGAATGAACTCATTCATCTCCAATTGATGATCTTTACCATCTTCAAGAGGTCATTCGTGATATACAACATAAGCAAACAAAGATCCTTGTCCAACATGATATTCTAAAAAAAGAGACAAATGCTCATCAACGGTCTCTTCAAAAGCAGGTGGAAGAACGTAAGTCATGGGTTCAATTGGTTAAGGGAAAAAAGACTTCTCCCATTGTGGAGTTAGCAGTGCAAGCCAAATTTGATGAGGAAAAGGCACGTCAAGCGAAAGAGCTCAACTTTTGAGTTCAAGGTCTTCCAAAACCTATTGATCCCTTAAAGGTAGGCCATGATTTTTTGCATAACACGTTGGATATAAAGGATGTTGTCCTTGATCAGGCTTGGGTAGCCCTTGATGGCACTCTTCTGATTTGATTTCGCTCATCTAGGGAATGTTTGAGGGCTTGAAGAGCAGAGAAGAAACTTTTTACTTTGTTCACAAAAATTAACTTGGATGAGGACCTCACACATGTTCATGTTGGCATTTTTGCCACATTAAATTTTTTGACAAAATTTTGCCAAAGTATGGAGCTTTAAATCGACAAAGCACACGCAGAAGTGTTGGCGTTTTCGCAGGCCCTAAAAGAGGATGATAAAGTGGATGAAATGATCTTTGGATATTTCATCATTGCAGATCTTTTTGCAAGCTTTTCAGCGATATATTACAATAGGCGATCGGGTCAGTGGATCAAAAGTTATGGCCCCGGGAAGCAGAGCCAGCGAAAGCCCACTTCGGGCTTGAAAAATTGGCTAAGGCACGGCCCAGAAAGCTTCACTTCGGCCCAGAATGCCAACTTCGGCCCCTAAGCTCCACTTCGGCCCCCGAAGCTCAATGTCGGCCAGCGAAGCTCCACTTCGGCCTCGAAGCTCAATGTCGGCCAAAAAGCTCTAAGTTGACCATGAACCTCAGCGTTGGCCAAAATGCCTATGTCGGCCAGGGAAGCTCCACTTCGACCTCGAAGCTCAATGCCGGCCAGCGAACCTCACTGTCGGCCCCGAAGCTCAAAGTCGGCCGCGAACCTCAGCGTCAGCCAAAAAGCCTAAGTCGGCCGCGGAGCTCAATGTCGGCCGCAAAATCTCAACGTCGGCCAAAATGCCTATGTTGGCTAGCAAAGCTCAACTTCGGCCTCGAAGCTCACTGTCCGCCGCGAACCTCGTCGGCCAAAATGCCTATGTCGGCTAGCGAAACTCAACTTCGACCCCGAAGCTCACTGTCGGCCCTGAAGCTCAATGTCGGCTGCGAACCTCAGCGTCGGCCAAAATGCCTATGTCGGCCAGTGAAGCTCAACTTCGGCCCCGAAGCTCAATTTCGGCCAACGAACCTCACTGTCGGCCCCGAAGCTCAAAGTCGGCCGTGAACCTCAGCGTCGGCCAAAATGCCTATGTTGGCTGCGAACCTCAGCGTCGGCCAAAAAGCTCTAAGTCAGCTGCGAACCTCGTCAGCCAAATTGCCTATGTCGGCCAACGAAGCTCAACTTCAGCCCCGAAGCTCAATGTCGGCCGCAAACCTAAAGCTCAATGTCGGCGAAAAGCGCTCAAGTTCGGCCAAATTTCCAGTGAACCCTAGGTTCGGCTCTAGTCTTTAGCGAACTTTAGCTTCAGGCCCTATTTCAGGCGAACTCCAGCAAGAGTGGTTTTAAAACGCCAAGGCAGCCACTGAAGGGGCACTTCGGAGGGCACTCATCCCGAGGAAGGAAGGTAAGTGAGCATTCAAGATGCACTAGGATGACCATGCCAGGTCATATGCAGGGAGGTCAACTCTCAGCTACTTTTAGGGTTTGAGCATTAATGTAACGGGGTTGAATTCTTCTATAAAAGCCGCTCATTGTAATGTAAAAAAGGGGGGGAACATATTGCTAGAAAGCTGCTGTATTCAAACTTTTGCATCAATACTAAGAATCCTTGGCTCTGACTCTGTACCTTCTTTGTATGATGCCTTTGGCAAGCATTTATGCTAATCTCATTTATTTTTCTGATTGTTGTAATTCTGTTATCTGGATTTAAGCACTAGAAAAGTGAACCTGGAATCTTTCTAAAGGATACATAGGGAAGTAAGCGCAGTGTTAGTTTCTGTTTCATTCTTCGTGTTGATAGCTGCCGGTTTGGGTATAGATAAGTGATTGTGCTGCTTGTTCTTCCCCACTGTTACTGCTATGCAATTTACATTTCTTTCTGCAATTTCCCAATCTCTTTCCATTTCCCTAATATAAAACCCCCAGTAGTGTAGTATAGGAGCCGGCCTTCTCCGGAGATTGGCACAGGCGGCATCCCTTCCTTTCGTCCTTTCAAGGTTGGTCCGTTTCTAGGGCGTATATGCAAACCAAATCCTTTCCTAGGGCGGATTTGTGACCAACAGTTCAAATGGAGGAACTGCAAAAAGCATGTGCGCAATTGACAGTTACTCGAAAGGACAAGAAAGCATGTGTGCAATTGATAGTTAATCAAAAGGACAAGTGGACAATTATTCATGACCAAAAAGCTGTGATTTGTGACTCCCCTCTTTCATGGTGGTCACATCCTTGGCCTATGAAATGAAGGTGTTCTTGGGTCGTCGTAGGTAACAGTAGCCTCTTTGTTGCTTGTTGGAACTGTAATGGGGCGATATGGTTTTCACCGAGTACATTCCAAGATGTTATTTCTTCGAGAGGTCTTGTTTTTATCATAGAGACCCATGAGATCACCGAATGATCTCTTCTAGTAGTCAATGGTTACTTTTGTATTTTGGCTTTCAGGCATATGACACGTCAATCAGGTGGCGTTTGTGGTTGAGGTGGGGCCACATACCTCATTTGTGAGTGCCTTCATCAACATGTGTCATTGGTCATGTCAGATGAGCACTCCAAATATATGTGGTTTCAGATCAAGAGGGGCCCACCCACTCTTAGAGACATCTTCATAGCAATATGTTATTTTCCTCCAGTGTCGTCAACTTTTGCAATCCACTTTGATGGTGACCCATACTTGGATCTCTTGTCGGAGATTTCTACATGTTCATTAGTGGGTGATGTCATTCTTCTGGGTGATGTCATTCAATGCCCGCACTGGGACCCACCAAGCACCTTTTCATGATCTTATAGAGGACGAGGTTTGTCTCTTCGAACTCAACCCCAAAGATCTTGCGTTCACTAGGAAATTTGCAGATGAGAAGCATATTGTTATTGCTTATGGAAAACACTTGATTCATTTGTGTGAGTCACATGGCCTGTTGGTTCATATCTCAAAATCAAGTCTCTAATAAATAAAGCTACAAATTTGGAAAATAGAAGTATAAATTATCCCAATCTAAACTAAAATCATGATTAGACATAACCATTTTAGCTTAAACTAATCAATTTTAGAGAAGTAGCTATAAAAGTTCTAAACAACCATGTCATATAACTTAAGAAAAATGAAAAGATCAAAAACTATTATTGACAATAGTTTTGCACTAGTAATCTCTCAAAAATTGATATAAACTAAAAATGTAACCAAAAAAAATTGAGCCAACTCTTTGATTAGATACTAAAAAAATATATAATTACTTGAATTCCTATTAATAAGAAGAGGAATAGATTCGATATTTAACTCCTCAATGTTCACTTGTTTTTTTTTCAGATGTGGGAGGTGCGAGTGTGGTTGACTATGTCATCACCGATAGGACTTTGTTTTTTGATATTCACGACTTTCAGGTATCTAGTCAGCTTCCTTTGGCTGATCATGTAATGTTGACTTTCTCCTTGAGTTCCTCCTCATTCACCTCTCCATCTTTTCCTCCTCCATCGCCCAATCCTACCAACCATCCCATGATTCATTTTGATCCATGTTTGGCTGATGATTATGTTGTTTGTCTCTCCCAATTGATGTCCCAATACTACTCTCTTAATTCCACCATAACAACCAAATATGAATTTTTGTCTCGTATGTTATGGGATGCAGCCCTTGGCTCCTTTTCTTACACTTTTGTTAGGGTAAAATAGGTAGTGTATTGCATTACACTACATAGATTATTACATTTACTTTTCTACCATAGGAGATATTTACCATTGTATAAATTACCTCCTAGATTAACTTAGGTTAATAGCTAAAATATCTTGAGATATTTTAGTTGGTTATTTGGCATATTCTATTTTCTAGGTGGTTAGCACATCCTACGCTAACCTTGTTAGGTTTACTATTTTGTAACCTATATATTAGGTTTGATTATTCATTTTCAAACCTAATGTCTGCATAGCAATATTATTTGTTTTTTGATATTGGAGTAAACTATTGCTTACATTGGCATTAGAGCTAATACGTTGGACTGGGCAAGCTTGGATCTGGACAAGGCTAGAAATTTTCTCGCTCTAGAGGACTAGACTAAGGGCACAAATCTTGAGACACGGGATCCTTGGACAGGACCCGCTTTTCGAGGCACGAGCTCATTTTCTCGACAAGCAAATCGAGACATCATTTGGAACCTGCACGGGGATCTCGACAGATCTGACGTCATCTAGAACCTGCACGGGGATCTGACAGACTGACGTCATCTAGCATTGACACGGATCCCGAGGTGGATCGAGGTGGCTGACTGGGTGGACGACACACGGTTCGAGGTGGGTCACTGGGTGGACGACACACTGTTCGAGGTGGCTGATTGGGCGCTAAGTTGGCAGACGACACGCGACGGCGAGCTTCGAATCCTCCACATGGTGGGTGTCCATTCATGGTCTTGGTCGGAAAAATTTCTCGCTGACGCCTCCTGATTGTCGAAAGGAAACCGTTGAGATAATCGCGCATTCATGATTTTAAAGACCAAATTGCACCCCGCGTGGTGCATGTGGGATTATTAATCCCATAATTTTTTTTCTTCCCGCCCGACGGAGGGATTACCTTCAAAGTGAAGGTATTCACCTTCACTTCCCGTCGGACGGGATAGTCCGACTGGCAGGAGCGCCAGTCGGAAGGCGGATACCCGCGCGTGGGGTGCCGTGGGGTTTGTTTTTCTCACGGGTTTTCGTGGGTTTTTTGGTCGTTGCGGTCGCGGGTTCGACCCCGAGCGGGGTCATAATTTTTTTTTGAAAACATCAAATACAAAGCCCGTCCGCAGGTATTTTTTTTTCATGTGTAATTTTTTAATTTATTTTTTTTAAGTATTTTTTTAAATAATTTAATTTTTTTTTGTTTAAAATCAATCTCTTTGATTTTTTACATTAATTTTTTTTATTATTTTAAAATATACTAAATCTAATAAATTTATGCATGATTTAAAAAAACAAAAAAAGCAAAACAAAACAAAACCTTCAATTTTTTTTTGCAAACCATAGCCATCAAATTTCTTTAGTTTTCTTCAAAACTTGGAGATAAAGAGACAAAGAGATCACCTATTTGGTTGCAAAACATAAAAGTTTTTTTTTCTCTTCAACATTTTTTGCAATAAACTCCTAAAAATTCCTATAGTTTTCTCCCACATTTTGTTGGAGATAAAGAGACATAGGAACTCCATATTCTATTGCAAAACACATAGCACGCCATGATTGGGCAAGGACAAAGGTTCATCTAATTTTTCCCAAAACCATAAATTTTGCTTTTGTTCTCTCCTTCAAGAAAGGAGACATAAAAACATAAAATAGCAAAATTTTTTGTTGTAAACTTGAGATCCATAAAACCAATTTTTTTGCTCCTCATGCTAAACTATTGAAGACAAAAACCAAAGTCGTGTGTCGACTGGTCTGGAAGCCTTTCAAACGCGGGTCGTGTGTCGACTTGTCTTGAAAGGAGTGCTCGAAAATTTCTCAATTTTGTAAACATTAAGGGGGGATAGAAATCATTTTTTTTATTCTATTATTTGCAAAATTGTAAAGAAAAAGGGGGGATTTTCCAAAAGCAAGAAAGGTGCAATCTCGATTGTACTCGACACCTTTCTCAAAAATTGACTAATACTAGGTGCATTTTTGGTTGAACCCGATGCCTAGAGTGATAATAATGTGGGTTGCTCTCATGTTTTGATTATTGCACTAACACTCATGTTTTTGTGTGCAATTAAACAATCAGATACAACATTGGCAGAAGCATTTCACAAAACCCATATTTCACTCCAAAACGTGCTACACTTTGCACAGGTTGAACAGAAGTCAATTTTTTTTACTCCCTCAAAAGGTCAAAATCTAAAACACCTTGATTACCTCTCTTTGTTTGGCTTAATTTCCTCCAACTTCTCATCCTTCTTGAAGGGTGTTAAGGCAGGTGCCATTAAATATCCTAGAGAGCACAATCAGAAGTCTGTCAACCAAACCCCTTTAATTTGCTCTATCTTGTTTGGCTTAATTTCCTCAAACTTCTCATCCCTTGTTAAGGGTGTTAAGGCAGGTGCCATTAAATATCTTATAGAGGTAAATTAAACATCTTCCATATACTCTTTTGAGGGTATAGTGCAAGATACAACCATCTTAGTCCTATCAAATTTGAAACCTTAACCATGGCCATGATACACAAGTATCTCACTGAGAGCCAATTGCTCAAAGGTTCAAATTATTCAGCATGGAAGACTAAGATGAAAGCTATCTTAACTGTAGAGGATTTGTGGTCTATAGTGAATGGAAGTGAAACTAGACCTACATCACCTGGAGCAGATCAAACAACTTTTGATAAGAAGGATAAGAAACTATCCTTAATGATCTTGCTAGCTATTACTGATGATATCCAACCTCATATCAGTGAAGCTAAGAATGGTAAGGAGGCTTGGGATGCCTTGAGCACCATCTTTGAGGGCAAGAATCAATCAACGATTCTTAACCTCCAAACACAACTTCATACTCTTCATATGAAATCAGGAGAAACAGTAGAGCTATTCCTCTGCAGAGTGGCAGAATTGAAAACAAAACTGCAATCCTTAGGAGAAAAAGTGGAAGACCAAGTCTTGACCTCTATCATTTTGAGGGCTCTTCCCGACTCCTACAGAATGTTGATCACTTCACTACAAGTTTCTGGTAGGACAGTAACTTTTGTCGAGTTGGTAAATATGCTTCAAACAGAAGAAGCTAATCAACTCCAAAGAGATGAGGCATCCAACAATGCTCTTTTTTCAAACAGACAAGGTGGTAAGAAAAAGTGGAATCAACAGAAAGGTTCTTCTTCTAATAAAGACAAGGGTAAAGGCAAAGAGATTAAGAAGAAGAAGCAGTATTGTAAGATTTGCGACAAGGACACTCATGAAACCAAAAGATGTTGGTTTAAGAACAAACCGCCCAATGAGCAAGGAAACAAGAAGGGCAAAGGCAAACCAAAGAACAAGAATAAACAGCAACAGGGACACATTGCAGCTGAAGATTCTAGTTCGGACTCTGAAAGAGCACACAAGGTGCTCATGACACATACAGATTCCCCTCACAAGGACTCTGTGTGGTACATAGATTCAGGCGCTAGTAAGCATATGACTGGCGATAAGTCCTGGTTTGCAACATTTGAGGCTCGAGAAGGTAGACCGGTCACCATTGCTGATGATCAAACCTATCGAGTTCAGGGAGAAGGAAGTGTTTTTGTCTCCCTTCCAGATGGAGAATGTAAAATTCAAAAAGTTCTTTATGTACCAGGATTGAAAAATAATCTCTTGTCAGTTCCCACAAATCCTGGACAATAACATGAATGTCAATTTCAAAGTGGACAAAGAAAAGAAACGTTGCTTTATCACTCAGAAGGGAAAACAGATAGCAACAGGTTCATACAAACATGGTTTGTTTGTCTTAGATGCAATTACCTCAACACATACTGCAATGGCAGTAACCACAAAAGAGGCCACTTCTCTATGGCATAAGAGATTTGGGCATTTAAGTTCAGGATATTTACTAGAATTGAGTAAATATCAAATGGTGAAAGGACTGCCTACTCTTTCATCTACTTTGCCAGTGTGCTCTGATTGCTTGTCAAGAAAGCAACATAGAGTACCCTTTGAGCCTAGCTCCTTTCGAGCTAAGGTACCTTTGGAGTTGGTTCACACAGATTTGTGTGGTCCCATGTCTACTAGTTGTGGAGGGAAAAGGTATTTTCAATTGTTTGTCGACGATCACTCACGCAAGATGTGGGTCTTCTTCTTACAGTTGAAGTCTGAAGCATTTACCTATTTTCAACAGTTCAAAAAGCTAGTTGAGAAAGAATCAGGATGCTTCATCAAGACCCTCCATTCAGATCGAGGGGGGAATACACATCAAAGGAATTTTCCTCATTTTTACAGACACATGGGATAAAGAGACAGTTGACAACAACCTACTCTCCTCAGTCAAATGGAGTTGTTGAGAGAAGAAATCGGTCCATTATGGAAATGGTTCGATGTATGCTTAAGGGAGCCAATCTTGAGCAAATTTATTGGGCTGAAGTTGTTCAAACTGTAGTATATCTTCTGAATAGGGCACCCACAAGGGCTCTTGAAGGTATGACTCCTCAGGAAGCATGGAGTGGAAGGAAACCCTCCATATCTCATCTACGGGTATTTGGGTGTAAGGCTTTTATGCATATACCCAAGGAGAAAAGAAAGAAATTAGATGAGAAGTCCCTACCATGTGTTTTTCTTGGATATGATGAATTCTCAAAAGGCTATCGATTGATAGACCCACTTACCAAGAAAATACATGTCAGCAGAGATGTAGTGTTTGATGAAGCTTTCACACCCAACACTACATCAGTATACCTAGATGATGAGGAGCAACAACCACTTCCTCCTCCACAACAGAAAAAGCCTCCCAAATGGTTTACAAGCACAATGAAAGATTCCAAACTCACTTCACCACCTGATCTTACTCTCAATCGTCCAAAGACACGAAGCATGACTCAGAAAGAAAAGAATGAAGCATCCACTTCAGTTGATGATCTTTGTGCAGATTTTCAAGAGCTTTCTATTGATAGAGAGTTACCAAGGGAAGATGATATGGAAATAGATGAGGAGAGGGTTTACTTGTCAGCATATGATGAAAATGAACCTTCTACAGTTGATGAAGCACTTAGACTGCCTCAGTGGAAGGCAGCTATGGATGCAGAACATAACTCCCTCATAAAGAATAAAACATGGAAGCTAGTGGATTTGCCTAAAGGAAAGAAACCCATAGGCTGCAAATGGGTTTACAAAGTAAAATATAAGGCAGATGGCACCATAGATAAGCATAAGGCCCATCTTGTGGCGAAGGGCTATGCTCAAAAGGAAGGGCTTGACTATGAGGAAACCTTTGCTCCTACAGCAAGGATGACCACCATTCGAGTGCTTTGTGCTATGGCAGCACAATTCGGATGGAAATTACATCAGATGGATGTAAAAAGCGCCTTTCTAAATGGTGACTTAAAAGAAGAGGTGTACATGACTCAACCTCCTGGATATGCTGAGGAAGGCCATGAGCAACAAGTTTGCAAATTGGTCAAATCATTATACGGGCTAAAACAAGCCCCAAGAGCATGGTACATAAAAATGGATAGTCACCTACTGCAACATGGATTTAAGAGAAGTCCATCTGACGCAAATCTCTATATCAAGAATACAGGTTCTGAAATAGTGATTCTTGTGTTATATGTAGATGATCTGATCATCACTGGCAATTCAGAGAACTTGATTAACGCCGTGAAAGATGACTTGAAAGAGTCATTTGATATGACAGATCTAGGACTTCTCCACTATTGTCTTGGCCTTGAGATAGAACAGAAGAAGAATCATCTTAGGGTGACTCAAAAAAAATATGCCAAGACTTTAGTAGAAAAATATCGTATGACTGATTGTAAGCCCAAAGCAACACCAATGGAATCAGGGCTTCAGTTATCATGATATGATGACTCACCACAGGTAGATGGCACACTTTATAGATAGATGATTGGAAGCCTCATCTATCTGACTAATACTAGACCAGATATTACTTATGTTGTAAACTATCTTTCACGGTTCATGCAAGAACCAAAGGTCTCTCATTGGAAAGCAGCTAAGAGGGTTCTTCACTACATTCAGGGTAGTGTAGATTATGGTCTAGAGTATAAGAAGAATAACTCATTCTTCTTACAGAGTTACACTGACTCTGATTACGCTGGATCCATAGATGACAGAAAATCAACATCAGGGTATGTATTTCATCTTGGATCTGGTCCTGTCTCATGGCATAGTAAAAAGCAACAGGTGGTTGCTTTATCTTCAATTGAGGCAGAATATCGCGCTGCACGTGGAGCTGTGTGTGAAGCGATATGGCTAAGTCGCATCTTGGCTACCATGGGCCTACCAAAGAAACTTCCTATTCACATGTTTTGCGACAACTCAGGTGTTTTGAACTTGGTCAAGAATCCAGTACATCATGAACGAACAAAGCATATTGACACAGATTGTCATTTTATTCGTGATGAAGTTCCTAAGCACAGAATCAAGCTCCAACACATTCCCACCGATGAACAGGTTGCTGACATTTTTACAAAGGCACTTGGACGTGTCAAATTTCAACTGTTCTAGAGTAAACTTTGTATATCAAAGTAATGTAATAAAGGGGGGATGTTAGGGTAAAATAGGTAGTGTATTGCATTACACTACATAGATTATTACATTTACTTTTCTACCATAGGAGATATTTACCATTGTATAAATTACCTCCTAGATTAACTTAGGTTAATAGCTAAAATATCCTGAGATATTTTAGTTGGTTATTTGGCATATTCTATTTTCTAGGTGGTTAGCACATCCTACGCTAACCTTGTTAGGTTTACTATTTTGTAACCTATATATTAGGTTTGATTATTCATTTTCGAACCTAATGTCTGCATAGCAATATTATTTGATTTTTCATATTGGAGTAAACTATTGCTTACAACTTTTCCTCAGCCAAATCTTGTTCGTTGCATTAGTGCTTGCCTCATGAAATGTTGGTATGATGAGGAATGTAAGTCCACACATCAAAAGCTTCATTTTGCTTTTATCCACGAACGTACAACTATATCTTCCATTCAAAGGAAATATAAATGCCTCATTCAACGTCAGAATGGAAAGTTTCTTGTTGCTATGCATTGTGAGCTTCTAGATGCTCTTCATCACTCTCCCAAAGCCTTTTGGCATACTCTTTTTCCTAGGAAGCCCCATCCCATATGCATCAATGACAAGTCTTGGGTATCCCATGCTAATTCTTTATAAAATCCCAAGGCAGCCCACCATTCATATCTCTTCCCCCCCCCAACATCATGTCACCTCTTCTCTTCACAGGACACCAAAAGAGCTATACATTTTTTTTTTTTTTAAAGCGAAAAACCCCTTACAGGGCCGCCTTTGTCCGAGAGACCATGAACAGGGGGTTCTACACCGTCAAAGTCACCCGGGAGTCGCACTTGACCCTGCCTGCACTAACATTATCAATTGGATTATTGGATACCCAATTCAGCTTTTTGGTAGGGTGGAGATTTGAACTTGGGACCTCCCTTGGAGGATTGCCCTCTCCTCTCCAACTCACCTACAACACCTGGGTCCAAAAGAGCTATACATAAATAAAACACTAGCAAAGCTGTTGATTTTGAGGGATTTCATGCCAAGTTCTTGAAGTATGGTGTTGAAGCTCTTGACTATCCCATTGCAGAATTGTCAAATGAGGTTGTTTGTTTTGGGTTCCCTACCTCCTGGTCACAACATATTATCCACCCCATCCGTAAATTTAGGGACTATTATATTCTGAATAACTACATAACTATTATGATTGGGCACACATGTGCTAAGCTTTTCACAACAATTTTGAATATTAAACTTTCAAAATTGTTGGGTCAAGGCAAGCTTAAAGCGGGAGGGCAGATTGGTTTTAGAAGGGATCATCAAACTATTGATCATGTTTTCATTCTCAGAGCCTTTATTGAGGAGGCTCGCCAACAGTCCTCTAAAGTGTTTTGTAGTTTTGTGGACTTTAGAAAGGTCTTTGACACTGTTCCTAGGTATCTTTAATTTCAAAGACTACATGACATCGCCATCTCGGAGCTTTTTATCATTGCCATCAAAAGACTATATGAGGTAGTTGTTGGCCATTTTTGGAGAGCTTTTGGTTTCAAAGAGGATGTCTAGAGCACCATTGGCGTCAAACAAGGCTGTCCTCTTGCTCCTTCACTCTCTGGGATCTACATTGATGAGCTTGAAGAATTTATTCGTCAATACACACATGTTGATGACGGTTGCCTTCTCCATCATGTATTTATAGCTATATTGCTTTTTGTAGATGTGTTGTTCTTCTTGCTCATATTCTCGAGGGCCTATAATGATAGTGGGATGCTCTTGCTCGCTTTTGTGACTTAAAATAACCAGTAGTCAATCTTCGCAGGACTAAGGTGATGATCTTTAACACATCAAAGATTACGCTATCTAAGTTTTAGTTCTTCTCTAAGGGTGAGTCCAATGAGATCACCATTGCTTACACCTACTTAGGGGTTCAATTTATAGGTCCTTCCTTTAATCTTCGGCCAACTTCACAATCACATCTTTGTAAGGGATATGCGTCTCTCTCAATCTTTGAATGCCAATGCTTACAACAACACTTTCAAGACATACCTAAAAAGATCGACCTCTTTGATTGCATCATCAAACCCATAGTCCTTCATGGATCTGAGATGTGGGGTCCAAGTCTAGGGTGCATTGATTGGGCTTGCATTAAGAGGGTCCATACTATTATGCTTCAGCGATTTATCCGATGTAAAAAAACTTTTCCCCAATGTATTGTTCAAGCCGAGTTTAATGTTCATCCTCTTCATCTTGAGAATATCTTTAGAATAATTTTTTAGCTTCATTGCCTTAGATCCATGGGATATTGCACCTTAGGCCGAGAGAAATATCCATATCGATGCATTACCTTTAGGGGCTCTTTTGGTCATCATCGTGGATGGTACCCAAACGTTATTTCTCTTCTCAATCAGTTGGCATCTCCATAGATCAATTACCTCCTTTTAAAACTCCTTAAATGCTCCTCCTTGCCTTCTTCCTAATAAGAGGGTAATTAATCAAGCAATTAGAGATGATGTTTATCGACAATATATTCAGATCACTTGGGTCGCTCCATCTCAACCTCTTAGTCCTAAGTTGGGTCTCTACACTAAGCATTTCATGAGGATTAAGAATGGCATTATTACTCATCCTAATTATGTTGAGCGACATTGGACACACAACCTTAGGATTCCTCTTGGTTAACTCAGAGTATGCTCACATCTGTTGTAGGTGGAGATGGACCACCATATTCCTCGAGAGAATAGGATATATTGTCTTTGCTGTATTCGAGAGGTGGAGACTGAAGAACAATTTATCTTTAGGTGTTCTATTTATTATGAGATTCAAGGGAGGTACTTTTGCTTGTATAGAGACTCAGGTGGATCACTTCCCACTTTTTTTACCTATCTTTACCAAATATGCTTGGCTCTTTACCTCAAGGAAGCTATGACTCTTCGGCGTTGGGTATTATAAGGGAGATAGACTACTACTATATTAATCACCTCATTCTTTCACCCTATCTCTGTAATCAAGAGTAATAAGTGCTCAATGGAAGCTACAACTATCCAAAATATTAATGACAGATCCATGCACCCTTGTCTACATAGAAGAGTGGCTACTAGGGCTTTAGTTCTTTCTTCTTGCTTGCCATAGGACAAGACTGTAATTTTTTGGTGTTGGGTTTTGGCCACCCCTCACATATTGAGTTGTACATAGGCACAACTTACTAGTTTCTTGTCCTTTTCTATTGGTTCCACAACCATGGATGCTAGAAGAGTCTTGAGGGATTGAATTCCATGTCCTCCCAGGTTTATCCAACCAGACCCTCTTACTCCTAGGCATTCTCTTGGAAGCATCATTAGATCTTGTGTTGGCCCTCTTGGGATAGTTGGTGATGACAACGACTATGCTTCTACTTTACATCCCACTATAGATTAATGTTGGTGCTTGGATCCATTGGAGCTCCTTTCTATCTCTATTGTACCTCAACTTCTAGATCTCTCTTAATCATTTCTTTTAGCATGTTTTGGTTTATCCATTTTGGGTAACCCTCGAGGCTGTAATTTTATGCCATACAGTTGTGGCACTTTAGAGTAGTTTACAATAGGTTCTTAACTCTAGTTTAGCTTATTTTCGTAGTACTTTGTGATTACTACAATGCATTGTAATTTGTAACAACACTTTTCAAAGAGTCCCATTGGCCTACTTTGGCCGTTTGTGGACATTCATAGAATTATTTTATCTTTTTAATCTACCGTTGAATAACACCTATGTTTTTTATGTGCTTTTACCGAGCCCTTTTGGCTTGCACTCAAAATATTGCGGGTAATAGGGTTAAATGCACCCCTCCTTGCATTCGAGGCACACATGCGGTGCACCTTGTGTGTTGACCCTCATAGGGAGATGCACCTGATAAAAGAAAGAAAAAAAATGGAAAACAGTGGTAAAGGGAAAAAGAAAACTTACCATTTACTCTCTATGTGGAAAACGCTGCTCCCACTTCTGCTTGATGGAAAACGCTGCTCCCACTTCTGCTTGATGGGTCTGCAGCTTAGATTTGAATTCAATTTTTTAGTTTACAAAGTGTTTTTATGAACTTATGTTTCAACATTGTTTTTTTCTTATAATGTAGCCATGTTCTTGTAGTGCAAATCCTTTAGACCTATGCACCCTTGTACCATAAATACCTGACTGACATACCTCAATTTTGGAACTCCGCACTAGGTGCTTCAGTCCTGCACACTAGATACCTCTACACCTCCACATCCGTACAATCTTGAAGAAAAGTAAACTTCAAAACAAGGATGTTATACATATATTTATTAGGCAATGCCCTTTGACAAGAGATCCTAAAGAGAAAAACTAAAAATAGGAGTTCTTTGACAGACTTGTAGGACTTTCAAGAGTCGAGATATGTCAGACCTCTTACTTCAGGTAGCAATGCAACTTACTTTGCAACTTAATGGATGATAGGAGTGTTAAATACCCGACACTTGTAACTCATAGGGTAATATGACATTGTATGTAAAGTGGAGCATGTATCAAGTTAGAAGTAGGCCACGTGTTAAGTTAGGAGAGTGTGTGTCATAGAATCATGTATATAACCGCTTTGTCATAATATTTGGTTGTTGTCATAGAATTATAAATGTAATTGCTTGGTATCATGAATGTGATTATCGTAAGTTAGGTAGTGAGGAATATTGTCATAGAATACTGTTATATCAGGTTGTCATAGAATATTGTTATAAAATGTGTAGAAATATGCTTGTAAATATTATGAAATGGGAAGGATGTAACCCTCATGAGCTAGTGAAGAATTTGCATATTTTGTAAGGAGGTTACCCCCTCGAAGAGACCCGCGCTAGTAATATTACCTTTCCTGAATTCCTTCAATTACTGTTATTTATGTTTCCATGTTTCCTTTAATGAATGCTTATGTTATTGGATATATGATATTAGTGTTGCTTTTATCAATACTTTGTGCAATCATAGTTAGGATTATCTTTGGCACTAAATTTCTTATCTCAGTACAGCTCCACACTAAGAATTTTGAGGTGAAATATTCGCATGAGCATAGGTTCATTTCAAGTGGTATTAGAGCCATTTTTAGGGCATGGTAAGCTTCTGTTGTGAGCAATTTTTTTTTTCTGGTAGCCCTAGGTTTGTAGGTTAGAAACGGTGTTCCTATTGTTTTAAAATAACATAGAGGAGCTGTTGTTATTGGCTAAGCTAGATTGCCCATAAAGTGTCTAGTAAAGTGAGGGGCGATCGAGCTCCAATACCCAAGCCTCAAACATCACCTGTATACGAAATTGATCTCCTACGTACCTCGCGTATATCGAGAGACCTCCTATAGGAACCTTGAACCAAACTTTCATATATAGAAAGCCAATCGGCCGTGTAATATCCATAGTGCACCGAGCACAAAATTCGGGAAGATCACCCTCCTGTACTGATGAGAGAGGCAGGTAGTGCACTTAAGGGTGTGTGGAATCCTCCTTGAGTAGTCGCCTGAAATATTGGCCTAAGTATTGTTGATTGTTGGTGCAGTATAATAGAGGGCTCTGGAGAGTACATGAATCCTAACCTAGAATACATCCATTCTCGGCTTACCTTATCAGGAGTCGAGTTCATGGGACAAAAAAGGTGAAATTCTGAGAGTTATGATGCAGATATGCAACTTGAAAACCCTTGTTGTATATATAAATTAAAAAACATCATTTTGGGATACATCCCATTGCAATTGTCTCAATGAGCTGATTGTTTTGGTATATAGCATAGTAGAGAAAATCGGAATCGGGTAGTAAATCGGCTGGAGAAAAAATCGGCAAAAAAAAACCCGAAGAAAATGATGTTTTTAAAAAAAAAAAATTCATGCATATTACAATGAATTAACATTATGCAAATCAAATATTGCAATAAAAGCAAAAATTCAAGTCAAGACATCATACAAGGCTCAAGCTTAAAGTACACATGAAAGTGACAAAAGTTCACAAAACACATCCTATATTGCTTATAATATGAAAAGGTACAAATTACAAAATTTGTCAAGACTCAAAATGCCTCAATAGGCCCACTATCTATTGTCTTCCTTTGCCCCTTGTCCTAACATAAGCCCTAGTTTCTCTTTCTTGATGTGTGCTTGTAGATGCTTGTGCTGCTTCTTGTGCTAAGGCCTCTTCTTGGTCCCTTGCTGCCATCTCCTCCGCTAGGGTCTCATAGTTTTGCAATTCTTCCATGTTGAATAGAGGTTCTTGCTGCACCTAGAAGTTCAACTAGATGAGGAAAGGGACATGTTGCCACATTTTGCACGGGGTGCCATGTTTTCAAATTTTGTAAGTATGCTGCTCTCCCTTCCCTCCATCTCCTTTCCCTTTCTCCACTGTTCCCTTTCTCCCCTTCTATCGGTTGCATTCCTCCCTTTTCCCCTTGTTCTTTCTGCGGTCAGAATTCCCAAAACAGAGCAAAAGGGTCCCCAAAAGTTTCTAAGTCTAAGAGCGCAACCTGACTTCGCAGCGAAGCCGGGGTGCGCCCTTAAGTTCGAGCGCACTCGGGAAGGCGAAGTGCGAAAGGGGACCAAAAGGAGCAGAATTTGGCTAAGTATGAGAGCGCAACCCGACTTCGCAGCGAAGTCGTGGTGCACTCCCCTTCCTGAGCGCACTTGGGAAGCAACCTATCCAGAAGATCAGGTCACTCAGATGGTGTCAAGATATTTTAAAATCAACACCTCCCTTCAGGAGTTGGGATAAAGATATGACACTGTCGACGTGCATGCGGTTGCAGCATTCAGAGCAGCGCTAAGAAATGTCAGCGACTTAGGGCCCTTTCAGGCAGCAGCTTGGGACCAGGCCAAAGCTGCGTACAATCATGTCCGCGAGCGGGAGGGTTACTGATGGCGATCATTCGGACTCGAAAGAGGAGGAGAAACGGAAGAAGCGACGCCGAAAGTGAATCCGAAGAGGAGCAGTTGCCCAAGAAGAAGCCGTCAGAGCAACGGAAAGCAGGGGAAGGGAGTTCCTCTGCGCCCAAAGGATGAAGGTCTGGTTCTTTGCCTCGAGGTGAGCTCGACACCTCACGAGCCGCTAGGAATGTTGCCAAATTTTGCACGGGGTGCCATGTTTACAAATTTTGTAAGTATGCTACTCTCCCTTCCCACCATCTCCTTTCCCTTTCTCCACTGTTCCCTTTCTCCCCTTCTATCGGTTGCATTCCTCCCTTTTCCCCTTGTTCTTTCTGCGGTAAGAATTCCTAAAACAGAGCAAAAGGGTCCCCAAAAGTTTCTAAGTCTAAGAGCACAACCCGACTTCGCAGCAAAGTCGGGGTGCGCCCTTAAGTTCGAGCGCACTTGGGAAGGCGAAGTGCGAAAGGGGACCGAAAAGAGCAGAATTTGGCTAAGTATGAGAGCGCAACCCAACTTCGCAGCGAAGTCGGGGTGCGCTCCCCTTCCTGATCGCAGTTGGGAAGTAGCCTATCCAGAAGATCAGCTAAGTGCCAGAGCGCGACCCGACTTCGCAGCGAAGTCGGGCTGCGCCCTGATTCCTGTGCGCAGTCTGAACAGCGGCCAAATTGACTAAGTTCCGGAGTGCGCAACCCGACTTCGCAGAGAAGTTGGACTGCGCCTTCTAACTTGTGCGCAGTTGGGCAATATCTTTCAAGCAGCCCAAAAACTATCTAAGGCACGGAGGCCTCCCCAACTGCTCTGTTCCCCACTTGCGCTGTCCAGTTGCGCTCCGATTTAGGGCGAAGTAAGACATAAAGAGAGACTGTCTTTCAAGGCAGATGCGTCCCTCATCAGAACTTGACAAGTGTCCAGCCTCGGGATCCAAGCCGAGATGTGATGGGAAAAGGGACAAGCGTGGGCCAAATTATCTACCGCAACTACCCTCATTTAAGCTGACGCAAAGTTTCATCTACCGTAGCTACCCGCATTCATGTTGACTCGAAGTTTCATCAACCGCACTGCCACGTAGCTGCCCAGTTTTCAGGTGGACCTTGTTGCAAGTACAGTCCCTGTCTGCAGGAGTCAACATCAGCAGCTCTTTCTCCGCTTTTGTCAGCTCTGGGATTTTGTACCCAGGATTGTAATTGGGGGGAAACTGCGCTATAAATAGCCGCACCACATCATTGTAAGGCGTGGAAGGGGGATATCCTGCTAGGGAACCATTGTAGCTATACGTTTGCTTTTGAATGCAAGACACACACTTGGCTTTATTTGCTGTTATCATTCTTTATGCTGCCTTTACTTAGCATTTCTGCCTCATGTTGCTTATTTCATTGCTTACTGTTATTCTGATATCTGGATTCTAGTATTTGATGATTAAGTATTCTTGGAATGCATAGATAGAGTATACATAGGATGTATGATAGTTATAGTTTCTGTAGTGTGTTCTGTATTTAATTGTTGTTAGTAGTGGTGATTGATCGTTGCCGTGCTGCTCATCCCCCCCACCCAACACAAATCCTATTTATATCTCTTCTCATTTTAATTTCTTTCCTGCACTCTTAGCTTAAAACACTTGAGAAAACCCATAGGAAGCCTGCCTTCTCCGGAGATTGGCACGGAAGGCATTTCTTCCTTCCGGCCTTTCAATTTGGTGGGCGAATCTGGGGCGCATTTCACTAAATCCTTTCCTAATGGCAAATTCGTAACCAACAGGGCAAAAAAAAAGTACTATAAGATATGCTTTTAAACGAAGAGGAGGAGAGGAGAAAAAGGTCCCATCGATATTTGAACTACTACCTACTGCTCTTGTGCTTCTGCATTTGTGATCCATTTAGATGATGGATCAATGTCACTTTAGGTCAATGGGCTGAATATTTGTTTTTTCAAAAGATTTTTGGTGGAGACAAAGGTTGTAGAGAACAAACACAAGATTATTTAACCTTTCTTGTGTAAGACTGTTGCACTTCTTGGAGTATATATGCTCAAACATACTCCAATTGCGCTCACAACCTGAAGAGCTACATGGTTGAGATAAGATTCTAACTGCCATGTGCTGCAAATGGGGCGTAAAATCACCAAAGTCATCCCACCATAAATCTAGAAACAACAACAAAAACAAAAATTAATATTTCACATGTAACAGCTAAAAAGTTCAAATTTTAAAACAAATCAGAAGGCAATAAATAATAATTCGATGAGGTTTACGGTTTACCTGGCCTCATAAACTCAATAGCATTTTTGCATTGCATAGATGGGAATTGGCGACCATGGCATGCCTTATAATCTTGTATCTCGGCACACGTTTTATTGCACAATTGTGGATTCGTGGAGAACACGCGGTCAATGCAATCTTGAAGGCCAATCTTGACCTCATAATCAACACGGAATGTAGGCTCATAAAAGAATTTGGGGTTCAAATAGTAACCCGCTGCATGAAGAGGGCTATGGAGTTGTGATGTCCATATGTTATCAATGATGGTCCAAATGGCATCATATTTGGTGCGGTTGTGTTCATAAAATGCAGCAATGGCCTCTTTCGCCCTATCCATAGCCTCATATACAAAACCCATTGGAAATTGTTCTCCATCAACAAGACGGAAAATCTTCACCAATGGCTCTAAGACCTGAAAAAACAAAAAAAAAAAATGTTTAAAGAAAAATATTTTACAACATAAATAAAATAAAACAAATTAATAAGTGGTCTTGTACCTTGATGGCCTCATCCATGGCCCCAGAAGTCCTCAAACAAACAAGTATAAACATTTTGCCCCTCAGATGATGTGCGGTATCTTGTAGCTGCTTCAGAATTTCACTCATCACTCACAAACATTTGTTTTAGTGACCCTCTTGCATCATAAATGCTATGCAATGTCACAAAGTTTGTGGCGAAGCGTGTAATGCCAGGACGCACTAGCTCCCTCCCATTGGTAAATCGCCTCATGAGGCTATTGTCCCATGAATGGTTGTAAATGAATTTTGTGATGGCCTTAGCCTTACCTACAACCTCTGTCACCCAAGGTAATTTCCCAATGTCCTCGAGAAGCAAATCAAGACAATGGGCTGCACATGGGGTCCAAAAAATGGTGGGTAATCTCTCCTCCAAAATACTCCTAACTGCCCTATATGCTGTTGCGTTGTCCGTGATGATTTGGACAACATTTTCCTACCCAACTTCCAAGACAACCTTCTCCAACAACCCTGCAAGCATTTTGACACTCTTACTTGTGCCGATGCATCTACTGACCTAAGGAATGCAGTTCCTTCTACAGATGCAACCAAAAATTTAATCAGGGTTCTTCCCCTCCCATCTGTCTAACCATCATACATGATAGTGCAACCCTTGGTTCTCCACACCTAACGTTGGTTGTCAAGCACAACTTGAAGTACTAAAAAAAGCACAACTTGAAGTACTAAAAAACACATTTAGTCATGCACATTGCATATTGATTTTATCATATATTAGTCATGCCATATATATAAAAATTTAGTCAAGTACAATGACACAACCTGTATGTCATCCACAGATTGTTGAAGGAGAAGGCCCTTAAGGTCATCATATGTTGCCATCTTAAATCTTGTGCGGCAGTATGCGACGACATCTATCATGCGCCGCCAGTTTGGAGACCTTGCCACATTGAAGGGAATGTCAAAATAGTACCAAAAAGTGGCAATGGCTGTCCTTGCTGCACTGTGCTTCTCTTGGTTCCACATAGCCATACCCTCAATCGTGGATTGTGTCCCTGCCCTTGGCACAAAATGATCTACAAAAAAGGACTCTCCCGTCCCACTAGCTCCTTGTGCACTTGAAGCACTCGAACTACTTTGTGGAAAGAACCGCTAAAAGCTGCCTCGCCCACTAGTACAAGCACCTCGGGAGGGGGGATGAAATGGCATTGCTATAACTTCTTTTGTTACTAGCGTTTTCATCTACCGCAGTGATCATGGCATTTACTTTGTTTTTAACATCTTCTGGCACCTTATTACATATTGCTATATTATTTCCTGCTAACCGTACCAAATGGAATTTGAGGCGATAAACGCATCCATTATAACTATTGTCACAAAAATTGCATTTAAAATGCCCTTTTGATTGTCTTGGCAGTGGCGTTGCACACGCCCATGCTGGATCCAATGGTTTCATTTTTTATATGCTTGCACATGGAAACAAGTTAGTAACTGTTGGTTACGAATCTGCCATGAGGAAAGGATTTGTTGTTATTGCGCCCAGATTTGCCCACCAGATTGAAAGGCCGGAATGAAGGAATGCCTTCCGTGCCAATCTCCGAAGAAGGCCGGCTTCCTATGGGGTTTTTAGTGTAAGATAAAAGTGCAGGGAAAGAGATAAAAGTGCAGAAAGAGAATCCAAATGAGATTGGAGTTGGTGGGGGGAATAAGCAGCACGACAACGAATCAATCACCACTACTAACAGCATTCATCTACAAACATACATTGAAACTACAGCTATCATTCATCCTATGTATCCTCTATCTATGCATTCCAGGAATACTTGATCACCAAATGCCAGAGTCCAGAGTTCAGTACAACAACAAGCAATGACACAAGAAACATGAGGCAGAAATGACAAGGAGAGGCAGCATACAAGATGAAAGACAGTAAGCAGAGCCAAGTATATGCTTGTATTAGAGGCAAACGCACAGACTACAATTGTTCCCTAGCAATATATTCCCCTTCCACCCTTTACAATGAAGATGAGTGGGCTATTTATAGCCCAAGTTCCCCCCGATTACATTCATGGGTACAAAATCCCAGACAAGACAATAGCTGACACGAGCGGCTGAGGAGCTGCTGATGCTGACTTCTGTCGGGCAGGACTGTACTCACGGCATGGTCTCCCTGAAGGCTGTACAACTACGTGGCGGTATGTTAGCTCAAACCTTTGGTCAGCAAGAATGCGGGTAGGTGCGGCAGATGGCACTTTACATCAACTTAAATGGTGGCAGTTGGCGCAGATAGTGCAGCCCATGCTTTGTCCTTATCCTGGTCATGTCTAGGCTCAATTCCCGAAGTTGGACACTTGTCGGATGCTGATGAATGACACGTGTCTGCCTTGAAAGGCAGTTTATCCAACTTCGCTCAGGATCTGAGCGCTGTCGGGTTGCGTAGGTAGAAAACAACGCAGTAGGGAGGGTCATCTTGCCTTAGGCATTTTCTGGTCTTGCTTCCCCAACTGCGCACCGGTCAAAGGGCGCACCCCGACTTCGCTGCGAAGTCGGGTTGCGCACCGGCACTTGCTGTCTTCTTTGCTGTTCGGACTGCGCACTAAGAGGCGGGCGCACCCCGACTTCGTTGCGAAGTTGGGTTGCGCCCCAACACTTAGTCATTTTTCTGCTGCACTGCTTCCCTAGTGCGCCCAGGAAGAAGGGCGCACCCCGAATTTGCTGCGAAGTCGGGTTGCGCCCCAACACTTAGTCATTTTTCGCTCCTGTTCCTGTTTTGTCACACTTCGCACTGTCCCTACTATGCCCCGTCTGGAGGGCGCACTCCGACTTCGCTGCGAAGTCGGGGTGCGCCCTGACACTTAACCATTTTCAGGGAACACTTCTGGAAACTTTGCTGGGGGGAAGTTTTAAGGGGAAGAGGGAGGAATAAGACTGCAAGGAAGAGGGAGAAAGGGAGAGATGAAGAAAGGGAAAGAGAGGAAGAAAGGAAAAGAGCAGGTTACTTACAAAAACTGAAAACATGGCACCCCGTGCCAAATGTGGCAACAGTACAAAAAAGGGGAAATGATCAATACACCAAGGTTACTTCAACCTTTGCTCATTCCCGAGTCCTTGTGGATAGACATCTCCATGGACTTCATTGAAGTACTTCCTGTATCCAGAGGTAAATTAGTTATAATGGTGATCATGGATTAATTGACCAACTATGCTTACTTTTGTTCCTTATGTCTTCCCTATACTGCTAGGACAGTGGCACAAATTTTCATGGATAAGATCTTTAAACTCCATAGGATCGCACACTCCATAGACAATGATCGCGATAAGGTATTCACTAGTAAATTTTGGGAGGAACTCCATCGCATTCAAGGGGCCCAGTTGAAAAGAAGTGCGTCCCATTACCCATAGACTGATGGCTAGACGGAGGTGGTGAATAAATGTCTCAAGACATATCTCCTCTGTTTTGTTTCACATAGAATCAATTGCTTCCCTTAGCCAAAGGGTGGTACAATACTACTTTTCACATAGCCACAAGGATGACACCATATGAAGCAGTATATGGTCAACCACCTGCAACACTCATTTCTTACTTGCCAGGCAACTCGAAGGTGGAAGCAGTTGACACAATTCTTAATCGCAGGTAAGGAGTTTTAGCAGCTCTCAAATAGAATTTGGATATTGCCCAGAACCATATGAAACAACAGGCAGACAAACACTGGCTGGACATACGAGGCACTATCTTACTTTGTTTCACATTCCTTCTGTCCTAGAAGGAACATGGATTGATGATAGAACAATAATTGCTGGTCTTGTGTTATTTAAATGATTGTTTTGATTTTCATTATGTAATTTATGTATCTATTTAAAATTATATGGCATTGCAGTAACCTTTTTCTGCTTCACAGTTTCTCTTTTGTTGTCACTTATATTTTAAAACATAAAATTTTGATGGTCTCTGAATTATTAGTTATGTTTTTTGCATCCTAAACATAAATTCTCAAGTTACCTTAACCTAATGTTTGCTAGCTTTGAACTTGTGCAGCTTTCCCACAGAGAGTATTGGGCTTCTTTCATACACATACTTAAGGTTAACAGGACAAGAGGACACTATTGTGCCAATGGTAAGCTTGTCATGCCAAATACAAATTACAACATGTTGACAAATAAAAACATGGTAAATCTTATATTTCATTTTTTGTAGGTTGATTTTGAACTTCATCCAGATATGGGAAATCCAACTATGTTAATTCGTAGCACTAAGGAAGATTGGTTGAAGAACTTGAATACAATTTTGCAGTGGTCTCCCTATAAAACACATAATGAACTTATGGATCAGGTATATAGGTTTGAGATTCCAGTCCTAGTTGTATGTCATTGATTGGTTTTGAAAAGTTTAAAGCAAAGTGACGAAATGAATACTTACGATAATTATATATACTGTTTGAGAGACCAATATTTACTCGTAAAAGATCATTTTACCATTTTACATTTGAGTCATCAATAATCTTTTTAATATATGTGCTATTTATTGGCAAATATCTGCATGGTGTCTTATTGTCATTGATTTATGGTTCAGTTAGACTATTCAAAGGCTAGGAGAGGCTTGCGAACTCTTAGTTCATCCTATCATATGCACTAAGCCATACCTAGATTCAATTATATAATTTGAAAGTTAGGAGAGACTTCCTTGTAAAATCCTACTTTTTATTATTATGCATCTTAAAGCCATATCTAGCTTGAATGTATGCATCATTTCTTCCTCTCCTTTCTAGAATCTATTGTAGGTCTATTTTAATCAGTCATTTGTTATATGATAATATGCACCAAAATTTTAAATTTGTTATTTAAAGAATGATTTTGTTTCTATATTAGGATAAAATGAGAACTCAAGCGAGATGTCCATATTTGGAGTTTAATGGAATCTCAACAACATTGTAATTGTAAGCAACAACATTCTAAGTGCAGTTAACATCATTGTAATTATAACCATAATCCCAAATAGACTGATTGTATCTCCATTTCATGTTTAATATCAACTTGGAAAAAATCTTATATCCTTAATATCAGCTTGGAAAAAGTCTTCGTTTATTATTTGATAATATGTTCTCTTTTGTGAATATTATCCTTGATTTTGCCTCCTCTTCTTTTGAACTTATTAATTCCATACGTATGGTTTTCTTGATTTTCTCAATTGGTGGTAGACAGGTTTGAGAACTTCTTGTTGGAATCCATGAGGATCGAGCAAAGCCTAAATGATTGACAAAAGTAAAAGTAACCACTCATAAGGAGTGGGTCATGTCAGGGTCACATCAGGTTCTCCAAGATGTGTTACTAGAACACATACAAGTCTAGGAAGACAATACACCCTTGAGTGCAAGCATTAGAATCCTAAATCGGGTAAAGACAATCTAAAAGGGGTAAAATTGGGTAAGTTTAGATTGGGTCAAGTAAATTGACATTCCTAAGGAATGAGCTAGAGAGGTAGATGGGTAAGGGTGATGGAAACACATAAACTAGTATGGGAGGTTCTAAGTTGCAATACTGAAGTAAACTAAAGAAATTCAAATTAAATGCAATGCATCTAAAGTAAATGCTCTAGTAATAGTGATGTCTTGCAATTTGAAAGTAATGAAAGATACTTCTTTCTTTAAGTGATGCTTGACTACATGTTGAACTTGATGTTCTTGATCCTTTGAGCTTGACTCCTTGATAATTTTCTTAGCTAATGGATCTTCATCATAACTTTAAGGTAAGGATGGAAACTTAAAGAAAGAATACTAAGTAGGACAAGGAGGGAAAAACAAAAACGTGGCAAGCTTTGGTACCAATCTTGCAATATTCCCTTTGGTATTCTCCTTGAAGGTTGTTTGTATGGAAGGAGTGTAAATGCTCCAAGTGGTTTGTAGTTAGGAAGAAATCTATCATTGACAATCAATTGATTGCTTCCTTGGAGATTGGCAATTGGAATGGGTTGGAAATGATTGGTTGACACTCTATTTATCCCTTTTTGTGTTTAAATTTATCTTGATAAGAGCACTGATTGACCAACGGTGCTTACGTCTTCGTTGTAATTAAAGGTTAAATTAAAGTTGGAAATGGACTTATCATGGTTAGAGTGGTCCAAAAATGACAAGTATTTTATCTCTATTTCAGTGAAAGTGTCGCCTATATGGTGCTATGGCTTGAAAACAAGCACTATTGACTAGATGGGAAACATTTTAGCTTAGGATGGACCCAAGAGTAAAACTAGGTTGGTGTTATGGAAAAGTATGGGAGGGAACAGAAATACGAGGCTGATTTGGGATGGTATAAAGTAAGAGGCATGGATGGTCCAAGAGGAAAGATCGATCCCATGAGTAATCTGATCACGGGGGAGGATAAGGCGCCAGAAGGATTTAGGAGATTGCTGAAGGGAGTGGATAAGATCAAGTCGATGTCGAGAGAGGAAGAGACGCTTCTTCTTTCGAAGAAGCATCCTATAGTCTTTGTGAGAAATGGCATGGGGCTGGGAAGGATTTCAAATGGCATATTTCAACCTTCGATGGGCAGACTTACATTCCTTATCATACCAGATGTTCATGGGGCAATGACCAGGGGGACGAGGACGAGGGGGAGGACGAATAGTGTGGGGGTATGATTCCAAAGCAGCCTTCCAAATAGTTTGGACCAAGCAAGCAGAACGATCGGAAACATCAGAAAGAGATGACACCTTGGGGAGAACATGACGCAACCAGTCCATGTAGGTAAAGGAATAATAATAGTCAAAGTCTATAGTGTCTCGAGGGACTGAAGGGGAGGGAGGAGGGGGAGGAGTAACAAGAAGGGAAACAGTGGATAACGTAAGAGAAAGAACTGAATGATCGGTAAGGGGAGGAGGGTGATCAAAGACGTTGAATCAGGAAATGAATGGAACGAGGGTGGTAGAGGAAATAGCATAGTCGACGACACTGGCTCTACCATTATAAGGAAAGCAAGTAAACCCACTAGAATCTGGAAAACAAGATATACCATTGAGAAGAACTAGCCTGTTGGATTCACCCAACTCAATAAGATGCTTACCATAAGCAGTCACCTGTGTGTCGCTGGAGATTCGAGCAAAACCAAGGTCCTCAAGATCCAATTCCCGAGTCTGCATCTCATCGGTTGTGAGGTCATGAAGAGAAACCTGCATAGGTTCGGTCCGAGCATTGAAATCTCCCAGCAGAAGTATCTCCCCTGAAGCCGAGTATCTAGTAATGTCCTTAGAGATCCTGGAAAGGGTCCCCGTCCGTGTGAATAACAAAATTGGACGTGGTGGGGGGAAAGTAACAGGTGGCAATGTAGATATCCCAAAGAGGTGGGTGACGAAGGATTTTAATCCATAAAAACCTTGAGTGGGGGTCAGTCGAAACCAAGGAAACCGAACCCTGGAGCTTATCCTTGATAAGAGCAGCAACACCTCCTGATCCTCTAACCCCTCCAGAGCGTCGAGTGAGTTGTCGACAAATGGACCACCAAAAGTAACCAGAGATAACTAGAAGGGCCCGCTCGGGACTCTCGTGTGTCTCATAGATAAGAATGATGTCATGTCTACCAATCACATCAAGAAGGGACCCTGGGGTAGACCACATCATACCATTGTAGTTCCAGCAAGCTATAGCTAGCTTATCTGCCACCCCCCTTCCGTGCCAATGGAGTCATTTGTTAGGCAAGGGTTTGGACCAACCAGGTGGGGGAGAGTCCCTAATCACTGCATGCAAATTATGAATAACTGCCCATTTGTAATCTTTCCTGGCTGCGGCTACTTGTTCCCTAGCTTTCTTCAATTCTTCAACCTGGAGTCGCGTAAGGTCCTAATCAAGGTAGATCTTGTCCTAAAGAGTTAATAATTTTTGTTTGGCCCTCAACGCCTTCATACGCTCTTCCGCATTTTTGAAGCATATGACCAATGTGGAGTCGGGAGAGAACCATGCTCTCTCGAGAGTAACATCTGTTAACTCAAGAGTGTTGTGAAGGAAGGCATTTCCAGCTTGAAGCGGATCAATAGGTTTGGGCACCCCACGAACCCTAAAATTGAGCGCTTTCGCATTACGGATTCTTTCTTCTTCAAATTTAGCTTGGATAGGCAACTCAACTATGGGAGGGGGGTTCTTATTTCCAGCTACAACCTGAACCCAAGATTGTTGGTCAGCTAATTTTTGGCTTTGTGCGATTGATGCTTCTTTGAGACGTTCTGCTCAGCAAGAAGAACAGCCTCTTCATCTTGAATTTTTAAGATTTCAGAGTGTAACTTCGCGGAATTCTGAGGAGGCTGTTCGGTATGTGTAGTCTGCAATTGAGTAATGATAGCTTGCTGATCTTGAAGTTTAATTTGGAGATCTGCGATAATGCAGCTGCCGTCTTTCACTTGGTCTTGTAAGGAGAGTATAATACTAGCTTGTGTGTCTAGCTGTTTCTGGACAAAATTAATCTATTTAGACAAACGCTGGTATGAAACTGTTTTGTGAAAGCGTTGGATAGATTTAAGAGGAGAAGCCCGTGTTTCCTCCATTCCTCCTTCATCAAGTATCCCCATAACACACGAACACCAAGAAATCCCCTCTCGAGCGTAGCAGAAATCCCCCTCGAGCGCAGCAGAAATCCCCCTCGAGCGCAGCAGAAATCCCCTCCCGAGCGCAGCAGAAATCCCCCTCAAGCAGGAATATCCCCCTCGCTCGCAGTAGAAATCCCCCTACCGAGTGCAGCAGAAATCCCCCTCGCACGCAGCAGAAATCTCCTCTTGAGCGCAGCAGAAATCCCCCACTCGTAGCAGAAATCCCCTCCCAAGCGCAGCAGAAATCCCCCTCGCGCGCAGCAGAAATTCCCCTCCCGCGCAGCAGAAATCCCCCTCCCGCGTAGCAGAAATCCCCCTCACTCGCAACAGAAATCCCCCTTGCGCGCAGCAGAAATCCCCCTCGCGAAGAAAAGAGTGAGCTAGGGAACTAAAAAACCCTGAATGAACCAAAGAGAAGCAAAAAAAGGAAGAAGAAACTAGGTACGTTCAGAACTGGAGCCATCCAAAGAAATGATAGAAAGAAGAGCTTCCCTAATTTGCAAAGCCCACCATCTAGGAGGGTGGCCATAACAAGTAAGATCACCTTTGTCCAAAGCCCAGCTAAAGCATCAACACTCTTGTTTTGATCTCTGACCACATGATTGTAATCAATTTTCAAAAATCCCATCTGGATTAATTGAATCTTCTCAATAATTCTTTTTATTCTCCAATCAACCTTATGATTCTTGGAAGGAGTCTTCAAAAGATTAATCATAAGTTGAGAGTCAGACTCGACTAACACCTTTTCCCATCCAACCTTAGTAGCCTCTTGAAGGCCTCTGAGGATACCATAGCCCTCAGCAAGGTTATTGGAAAGAATACCCAAATTCTCAGTAAAAGTAAAAACCAGGGAGCCATTTGAAAGTCTACCAATTCCTCCCACACTGGATTTTCCAGGGTTCCCTCTAGAGGCTCCATCAGTATTGACTTTACCAAAATCCTTAGGAGGAGGTTGCCAATTTCTTGTCCTATTCATCTTACTAATACTCACATTCCCTTTAATTTGGTTGCCCTTAGAATATTTAATCTTCAATCTTTGCATCACTTGATCCCATCTTTGGTGGGAGTTTTGGGGGTGATTAAGAAGTTGATGGACTGATTCAACTAAGTTGGCTATGGTCTTTTGCCAAATATAGTGAATATCCTTCCTATCTTGATTAAAAATTCGGTTGTTCCTTTCAATCCAAATATTCCAAAGAAGAATGGTAGAACCCATCCAAACTAACTGCCTAATAAAATGATCAATACCCTCTTGATTAGGCCAATCCCTCCAAAGCTGTTCAAAAGTAAAAAAATTGGACCATTGTAAGCCAAGTAAAGTGGCCATTCTCCTCCATAGCTCAGAGGCTAAAGTACACTCGATAAAAATATGGTTGAGAGTTTCTACATTCTCTTCACACATCTCACATCTAAAAAGGCCATGAAAACCACGCTTGATAAGTTGCTCACCAGTTTGCACCCTACAATACAATAAAAGCCAATTAAAGAACCTCACCTTAGGCCAGAGCTTTTGAGCCCACAATTGAGAAAATATGTCAGAAGAATGGTTGGGATTATTATGGCATAAGGTCAAATAACCTTAAGCAAATGAACACTCACCCTTAGTAGTGTTGTTCCATCCAAAACAATCTTTTTCATGGGACCAAGAGAGAGATCTCATATGAAGGATGCCTTGGATATCGTCTTTGCCTTTCTGGGATTTGAATAGGCCAGTCCTCAATAGGGATCCAATATCTACCAACCTTTGAATTACCAGTATGGTACCGATAGTAATTAGCCACCTTTATCCAATTAGGTCGGTGAAGCTCCTCCATCCAAGGCCTCCAATCGGGAAACTGAGTTATCAAAGGCTTGTGACCATCCCAAGAATCTGTCCAAAAATTTGCATGTTGACCATTATGAATGATCCAAAATAAATTTTTCTTTATCAAATCCTCACCAGTCTTAAGAACTACTAAAATGGGAGAACCTTTGGTAGGAAGTTGATAGTGAACAAGGTCTTTAGGACTTTTGTTCTCATTATATTTAGCACGGAGATTATTGGCCCAAAGAGCATTTGGGTTATGCAACATCCTCCAATATGATTTAGCAGTTAAAGCTTTGTCCCCTTTATTCTTGGGAAGACATAAAGTGTCCCATTTCACCAAGGCCCATTTTCTTTTCTCCTTAGTACCACTTCAAAGGAAACGATGACTGATTTGATCTAGTTCTCGAAGAACAGCCTTTGTTATATTCAACACGGAAGATACATAAATAGGAATAGCTTGAAGGACTGATTTTACCAAGGTGATTCTACACCCAAAAGAAAGCCACCTGTTGGTCCACTTTCCAATTTTCTTCTTGACTTTGTCCAACAGCGAATTCCAATCTTTATTTTTCTGCCTTTGAATATTTATGGGAATACCTAAATAAGTGATTGGAAGGGAGGTCTTCTTATATCTTAATTTATCCAAGACCATGGATTCCTCTCTAGCAGAGTAGTGAAAGAAAATAACTTTAGATTTGTCTTCATTTATCAACTGCCCAGTAACCTTAGAAAAACAGCTAATGATTTGCTTAATATTAGAAGCTTCCTTAACTGTAGCTTTACCTAAAAGAGTAGAGTCATCCACAAATTGAAGATGAGAGATAGGTCTAGCTCCATGAGCAATGGTAACTCCCTCAAGGGTTTTGTTTTCCCTCTTATTGGTTATAGTCCTACCCAAGCATTCAGCAAGAATGATGAATAAATAAGGGGATAGCGGGTCACCTTGCCTAATACCTCTTGAAGCTGGGAACGACTGAGAAGGCCCGCCATTTATAAGAACTGAGTAGGAAACAGAAGAGATACATCCCATAATCCAATCCATCCAATCATTAGAGAACCCAAATTGCCTCAAAAATTTGATACGGAAGTGCCAATCCACTCTGTCATAAGCTTTGGATAAGTCTAACCGAATGAACATGGAAGGAGATTTTTGCATATCTATGGAATGGATGGCTTCTTGAGCAAGAACTATCTCATCTACTATTTGACGCCCTTCCACATAACCCCCTTGCTGCGGGGAAATAATCTTATGCAAAAGAGGCTTCAACCTTTCTGCCATGATTTTAGTAATGATTTTGAGAAGAACATTACATAAAGCAATAGGTCTAAAAGCTGAGATAAGATCAACCTCTTGAGCTTTTGGAACAAGAGTAATATAAGTTTTATTGATAACCTTCAAAATTTCTTTGGCTTTCCTGGCTTCTTCCACCACCTCTAATAAATCAACATGAAGGATGTTCCAGAACTCTTGGTAGAACTCAATGGGAAAACCATAAGGACCTGGGTTTTCCGTTTTTGCATTTTAAAAACTACCTGTTGAAGTTCATTGATAGTAACAGGAGCAGTCAAAATAGAGTTCTCCTCGAAGTGATAAGAGAAGGGATTGCTTGAAGAACATTTTGTTGAGAAGCTGAGTCAAGAGGAGTAGCAGCAAAAAGATTGGAAAAGTAATCAACAACAATAGAGTTCATGCCATCCCAAGTATAAACAACATATCCAGAATCTGATTTTAGGGAAGAAATAAAGTTGTGAGATCTTCGAGCTAGAAGAGATTTGTGGAAGAAATTTGTGTTTCGATCTCCTTCTTTGAGCCATTGAATTCTAGATTTTTGCTTCCATAAGATTTCTTCTCTTTTTTCATATTCCTCTAACTGAGTTGTGAGTCTAATTTCATCTACACTTCTCTTCTCTGTGAGGCCGTCTAAACGGATTTTCTTATTCAAATTTTCAAGATGAGCAATAACTTCATGTTTTTTTTTATGAACATCCCCAAACTCTTTCCAGTTCCAAGTCTTGATTTTGGATTTAATTTATTGCAGTCTTTTGGAAAAACAGAACATCTTAGTCCCATGCCTAGGTTTACCTTCCTTCCACAATTGTTGGACACGAGGTCTAAAGGAAATGTCTCTAAGCCACATTAATTGGAAACGAAAAGGAGAGAAACTCACATTGGTTTTCCACATTTCCACCATGACTGGCCAATGATCCGAACCAGCATTATTAAGAGTCTTCACTTTAGGAATGTGACCATGGATTAAGAAATTTTAAGAGAGCAAAAACCTATCCAATCTCTCCATTACACAAGCTAAGCCTTGCCTTCTGTAAGACCAAGTCATAAGGCCATTATCTGGTTGGATGTCCACAAGATAGAGGTTTGCAATATATTTGCTGATGAAGTCAGTGCTTTTGTCCAAATTTCTATTTCCCCCCCTTTTCTAATCCAGAGAGAGGATGGTATTGAAATCTCCTCCGATCAAGATCCAAGCTTCAGGAAAATGAGAGATGATATGAGTTATATCCTTCAACTGTCTTCTTTTTTCCTCCAAAGCAGTCGGAGCATAAACAGTAATGCAAAGCATAATTTGGTTGGAATGTCTACTTTGAATAGCTATAGCTAACAGACCCCAACTGCCAACCATGTGGCGAATAACTACCTATTTTGTGTCCCAAAGACAAGCAATGCCACCAAAAGTCCCCTGGGAACTGAGGTAAACCACTTTTCCAGCTGGACAAATTTTATTGGCAATTGAGTCCATATCCTCCATTGACATCTTTGTTTCTTGAAGGAAAACAAGATGTGGATGATTTATCTAAATCGTTCTTCTAATTTCATTTTGTTTCCATTGATATACATGTGTGTGCATTCAAAGATATTCATGTACGTGCAAGCCTGGAGATAATCAAAAGAACAAACATTCAGCCATTGTTGTGTCTAAGCTTTTTGTTGTGTTGTGCATGTGCTTGTGAACAATTGCAATGTTGTTGTAGATGAATGTGCATGGCGGTTTGAGTATATTTCAAGTTACTTGCTGTAGTTTTATTTCATTTCCAAATCTGAATATTTCTTTCCGTATGTTATGAATGCCGTGTATTGCTGATTTTTCTTGTCATTCATTATTCTCTGTTCCTTCAATTGTGGAATACCACTGTTATTCGACTATGGTAGTTGAGGGTGGATGTTGAGTTGAGTAGAGTGTTCATTTGAGCCCAAGACGAAGAGCGGATGAAACAATTTGAAGAAATATGTGGAATTCAACCATTGGAGCTTGCCACAAGCAACAACAATGTACAGTTGATTGGAGTGACAGAGTTGCCTAAATGAAGTCTAGTATTTACCGACACCTACCTTGGATGTACATCAACGAGGGAAAAACTTGATACTTTTCTTGAACCACGGGGAGTCAAGAAAGTCAAACTGGCACCTAAATTGGAGAAAGCATATGCTAGAATGAATTTATTGGCTTATTATAGTGTCTGGTAGTTGGTTTGGAGATATTATAGCAGATGGTAACAACTTGAAATTGAAAGAGGAAAAATATTCTAACTCGTTGCAGAAGGTATGCAAAGGTGCCTGAAGGAACTCTAGTATTGTATCGACAACCACCTCAGATGTACATCAAGTATTGTATCGACAACCACCTCAGATGTACATCAATGAAGGCATACTTGATGAATTTCCTGAATCACGGGGGGTCAAGAAAGTCAAACTAGGACCTAAATTGGAGAAAGAATATGCTAGAATGAATTTCTTGGCTTACTGACAATTGGTTTGGAGACATTTCAGGAGATGGTGAACAACCTGAAATTCAAAGAGGAAGAATAGTCTAACTAGTTGCAGGAGATACAAGGTCAGTTTTGGCAAGTGCAATAGGAGGCCAAAGTAGGATTGACAAGGATGCGACAAGAGGTAGATCAGATGTGGAAAGAATGGGTGGAACAAGATCAACTGATCAGGCAAACGAAGTCAGGTATGCAGTGAGGGAGCAGGCTTTTGAAGCCAAGGTGTAGCAGATCGCTCACCGTGATCAATTGATTGTGGGCTGGGATGATCAACTTGTAGAAGCAGCAAGGAGGGAAGTAGAATCAACAAAGAGGGAAGCAAAATCAACAAAGAGGGAAGTAGAATTGCAGGCACGACTTGCGGAGATCAAGTAGAAGTCACAACATTATAGCTTCCTGTTGTAACATTTTGCACGGGGTGCAATGTTTTCAATTTTTGTAAGAGAGCTGCTCTTCCCTTTCCCTCTTCCTCTCTTTCCCCTTCCTCTTCTCCCCCTTTCTCTCTCTTCCTTACATTCTTATTCTTCCCTCTTTCTCTTGAGCCCCTCAGTCAAATCTCAAAAATGACGGCAGTTGCCCTAAAAAATGGCTAAGTGTCAGGGCGCAATCCGACTTCGTAGCGAAGTCGGAGTGCGCCCTACTTTCTGGGTGCACTTGGTAAGCAGGCTGGCAGGAAAAATGACTAAGTGCTGGGGCGCAACCTGACTTCGCAACGAAGTCGGAGTGCGCTCCCTTTCCAGGGCGAAGTCCGTACAACAGTGTAAATCAGCTTCCACCGGTGCGCAACCCGACTTCGCAGCGAAGTCGGAGTGCGCCCTTTGACCGGTGCGCAGTAGGGAGACAAACTCAGAAGTTGACTAAGGCATGAAAGGCCTCCCCAACTGCGCTGTTTTTCACCTGCGCAACCCGACGACGCTCTGATCCTGGGCGAAGTTGGATAAACTGCCTTTCAAGATAGACACGTGTCAAGCAGCATCATCCGACAAGTGTCCAACTTTGGGATCCGAGCCGAGACGTGCCGAGCACAAGGACAAACATGGGATGCACTACTTATGCCAGCTACCGCCTTTAAAGCTGATTGGAGGTTTTACCTACTTCAGCTACCCGCATTCCTGCCGATGAGAAGTTCAACCTAACGCGCTGTCACGTATCTGTACAGCCTTCAGGGAGACCATGCCGAGAGTACAGTCCAGCCCGACAGAAGTCAGCATCAGCAGTTCCGCGACTGCTTTTGTCAGCTAATGTTTGACTGGGACTTTGTGCCCATAAATGTAATCGGGGGGTTCTCAGGCTATAAATAGCTGTGCTTCTGTAAAGTGGTGGAAGGGGAATGTCTGTTACGGAACCATTGTAGCTGTGCTTCTGCCTTTTAATATAATACATACACTTGGTGTTGTTTTACTGTTTTTATTTTGTATGCTGCCTCTCCTTGACATTTTTGCCTTACGTTTTCCTGTGTCATCGCTTGTTGATTCATTTCAGCATTTGGTGGTCAGGTATTTCTAAGGTGCATAAATTAAAGGATACATAGGGCAAACGATTAGTGGCAGTTTTCTGGTTATGTTTTGTGTTATAGTGTTGTTAGTAGTGGTGATTGATGCGTTGCCGTACTGTTAGTTCCTTGGAGGGAATGTCTGTTAGGGAACCATTGTAGTTGTGCTTCTGGCTCTTAACACAAAACATATACCGGATTCTGTTCTACTGATTGGTGACAGCATCCATAGTGGTGTGTTATGGTTATATTGGTGTTAGTAGTGGTGATTGATGCGTTGCGATACTGTTAGTTCCCCCCACGCAACTCCAATCTAATTTGGAATCCCTTTCTGCATTTTTATCTCTTTCCCTGCACTCTTATCTTGAACCTCAAAACCCCAAAGGAAGCCGGCCTTCTCCGGAGATTGGCCCGGAAGGCATTCCTTCCTTTCGGCCTTTCAATGTTGGTTTGCGGGTCCTAGGGCGCAAAAGCAACAAATCCTTTCCTCATGGCGGATTCGTAACCAACAGTTTCTGGCACGCCCGGTGGGACAAGGAAGTTTCCCACCCCCTAACAGAATCGAAGCATCGGTGTTCGCTTCATTGCTGTTCAAAATTAGAACACCTGGCGACTCTGCACGAACATATCCTCTGAGTCCGAAAGGCCGGCCCTAGCACCTTCATGCAAACAAGGTGGCGAGCAAGAGATCCGAGAAACCCGCCTGCCTTTTACGAACTAGACATCAACGCTCGAGGTGAAATTGTCAGGCTGGCTGATCAACAAGCTCGTGTCGACAAATCCGAGGCTGAAATACGAGAAGAAGCCGAAGCCGAGGTTGAAGGAGATGAGAACGAAATAGAAGAGGCCGAGGAAGAAGAGGAATCTACATCCTCGGAAGGTACCGACACTGAGTATACAACCGACGGAGGAGAAGAAGAAGAAATGGCTGCCCAGCAACAGAATGATGATGATCTCTTCCCGGGGGTGGACTCTACGGGGCCCTTGGCCCTGGTCGGACAGCAAGTTGTGCCCCCTGCTGCCTTAAAGTCCATCCCTACGTATGACGGCTACGACAAGACGGCGTACGAGCACATCCAGGACATCCTTGCCCTGGCTGCATTGCACTCCATTACTGATGAAAGTGTGAAGACCTGTCTGCTGGCCCTTTCCCTAAGGGGAAAGCTTCTCTATTGGTGGAGATCGCTGCCAGAGGGATCTATCACAGGGTGGCCCCAGCTCGCCAGAAGGCTCGTGAAAGGATGCAACGAGTCTGCTGATCCCACTTCTTTGCTGCATCAATTCCAAAGTATCCAGAGACACCCTCAAGAGGAGGTGTTTGACTTTAATATCAGGTTTGCGAGATCCTGGAAACGGGTACCTCGTGAACTTCGGCATTCGGCTGGCATGGCTGCTCACTACTACTTGAGATCCTTCAACTCAGACATATGCCTGCTGCTGAAGATTGCCAGAATAGACTCGTTTCCTGCTCTGTACGATGCTACCCAGCAAGCTGAAGCGGATATCATTTCCATCGGCAGACTCCCGTCCAGGGTGCAGGAACCCATTCATCCGTCAGCTTCTGGTGGTGCACTGTCCACATCAGGGCAGCAACCCTAGCAGCAATGGAATCCGGCGCCGGTCGTAACTCCTTACGGCCCGCCGCAAATGCATTATCCACACCCGCCTCCTCCGCATTTTCCAGCACTCCGTGCTCCCCCGCAATACGCACCTTATTCCAACCCTCCTCCATTAGCCGCATTGCCTCCACCGACACAATTGCTGCCTCCTGAAAATAACATTCAGAACACAATCCTCCAGGAGGTACGGGCTTTGGCCTCAGGTTATCATGCCATGTCCAATGACATGACCGCTCTGAAGAAGAAGCAGGCCCAGATGGACCTCGCTCCTAGGAGGCCATATCCGCCCTCGGCGCTGACAAAAGACAGGCCTCCAGAACAACAACTGCAAAGGCGTTCGCCTCCGAGAAATGCTGCTATCGAAGACCAACCTGGTCCTTCCGACCAGGTCAACTGGTGCACTATGTGCAACGATCCGCATTCGGAGGAAGACTGCACACTGCACCAGCACTACATCCAGACTTTGGCCGGCAGCGCCATAGAAGACGATGAACTCTACATGATCCTGGACGGCGAAGCCAACTTTACCCTCCGAGAGGAAAATCTAGTGCCGCCCACCAAGGAACAAAAGACAACTGCAGATGCTGCCAAACCTCTGAAAGTATACACCCGAAGAGAAAAACTGCAGCCTGGTGGGCTGCCACCGTACAAGCGGCTGTGGCCCTACACAGCCCAGGAGAAGGCATCCAAAGACAAAGCTCCAGCCAAGCCTCCTCCGGTAAAGGCAGCCCCTATTTCAGCCAAGCCTCCCATAGCAAAAGCTCCAGTTCCGGCTAAAACTCCAGGACCTCAGCCTCCAGCTGAAACCAAAGAACAAGCCCAGGAGAAGCTGAAGTACCCGTCTCTGACCAAGAGATAGAGAGTTGAGGCCACCCAGCAGTACCGGACGAAGTATGAACCGGAAAAAGAAGCAGAAGGAGCTAGTACCTTGGGCTACAGCATAGTAGACGAGTTAAAAAGAACACCCGCTAGAATCAGCATGTACGATGCTCTTCTGCTCCCAGGCCAGGTGGATCTGCTGCAGGAATCTCTGAAAAACATGAAGAACGACAAGCAGATACAACCCGCTGTCCTGGTTCAACCTCTGACAGTCTCAGCCATCGGGAAGAACAGACCGCCTCCCTTCTATCTGTCTTTACGGATGCAAGGGCACATAGTACACAACTACATGGTGGACTCTGGCGCTTCCACAACTGTTATGCCGAAAGCCGTCTGTGACGAGATCGGGATGGAGTACACAAGGAGCAGCCAAGGCGTGCTGCAACTAGACGGCACCCCTGTCAAGACAGTTGGTGTCATAAAAGACATCCCTATTCGGCTGCATAAGGCTCTCGACATCATGGTCATCCAAGAGGTCGTGGTTGTTGACCTGGCTCCCTACTTCAGCATGTGTCTCTCCCGGGAGTTCAACTGCGAAGCTGAGGCGGGTACTGTCTCTAGACTACTCACACATGGAAGTGCACTTCAAAGGAAGAAGAGTGAGAATCTTTACTGAGAAGCCTTCCACCTTCTTAGTAGAGAAGATACCCGGAGAAGAGTTGGACTGCATGGTCCAGCTGTCGGAGGAAGAACTGGTGACGGTAGAACTGACTGAGCAAGCCCTCGAGGTGCTACAGCTCGAAGATGAGTTCTCTTTGCCGGATTTTAATGCTGTAATTGAGACACAGCAGGGCTGTTACACCATTGTACAGCCCGAGAGGCTTGACAAGTCAGCTGAAAAGGAAGTGGGACCTGCACCTGAGAAGCTGTGGAAGTTTTTCTTTGACGGCGCGCGATTCAAAAATGGCGCCGGTGCAGGTGTGCTTCTGGTTTCTCCAACCGGTGTCTAGAAGGACTATACCTACAGGTTGGCCTGGAGTTGCACTAACAACTCGGCGGAGTACGAAACCCTGTGCTTGGGTTTGCGAAAGGCAGAAAGGTTGGGGATTAAACACCTGCAGATCTTTGGAGATTTAGAGCTGGTGTGTCACCAGGTTACGAACAAGTGCGCCTCCAAAAAGCACTATCTCAAGGCATACCGTAACCGGGTGTGGGACCTGATGGAGTCGTTTGACTCGTTGAATGTCAAGGCGATATCACGCGAGAAAAACAAGCACGCTGACATTCTGGCGTCTGTTGGAGCCAGGTACGTTACGGCTGACGACGTTGTCCGAAACCGAAGCCGGTTCGCACTATTTACGGGCCTTCATGCTCGATAAGGACACCCACTGGCAGGTGTTCGATTGTGACGAGGAGATCGTCACATTTTTGGTAAATGAAGCATGTTCAATCGAGAGTAGATACCCTGATGATGAGCAATATGAGGGGTTGATACAGTTAAAAAATAATCATGTCCCAAAAGGACTGATTACATTGGAGAGTCTATTTGATCAGAATGACAGAGCTATATCCCATAGGATCAAAGTAGACCCGAAGCAGAATGCCGACCTGGAACTCGAACCTGGTAAAACCATCAAGGTCGGGACAGACTTCACTTCGAAGGAACTTGAGCGGATCAGATCACTGTGCCAAGAGTTCCTCGACATGGTGGCCTGGTGCTACGAGGATTTGAAGGGGTATGACAAAGATGTAATCCAGCATACCATTGGGCTAGAGGATGGCGCCAAGCCGTTCCGGCAGAAGTAGAGGGCTGTAAATCCAAAAATCGAGGCCATGATGAAAGCCGAGCTCCCAAAGATGCTTGAGGCCAAAATCATCTACCCCATCAAGCATTCATCTTGGGTTGCGAATTTGTTTCCTGTGAGGAAGAAGAATGGCGACATCCGTCTCTGTGTCGATTTCAGAAACCTGAATCAGGCCTCCCTCAAGGACCATTATCCGCTTCCCCAAATTGATCCAATTCTACACATCATTGCTGGAGCCCAGAGAGGTTGTCATGCCATCTCACATTGAAATCCCTGCTCTCTGGATGTTGGACGAAGAGAGAAGCAGCGGAGATCCGGTGGATGACAGACTGTGCCAACTCCTGCAGTTGGAGGAAGACAGGGAAAAAGCATACCAGGCCTTCACCAAGCATGTTGAATCCACTCAAGGCTGTTTTGTGAAAGCACCACTGCCCAAGTTTTTGAAATCGGGGACCTGGTGCTGAAGTGGGACTCATTAAAGGCGAAGCCGGGCAACCACTGAAAATTCGATGCCCTCTGGGAGGACCCTTATTAGATCGCCCGGGTGAACCAGCTCAACGCTTACATACTTCGGGATATGGAGGGTCAGCTCCTACCTATTCCCGTTAACGGGTTCCATTTGAAAATATATCGCTGTTGAATGTGTCCTAACGGGCCCTTCCTTGTAACATATTTCCCTTATGCTTTTTTAAATTTCAGTATGTACAGTTTTCAACTTTCAGTTTTTCCAGTTTTCAGCTTTCTGGGCGCACTTGGTAAGCAGGCTGGCAGGAAAAATGACTGAGTGCTGGGGCGCAACCCGACTTCGCAGCGAAGTCGGAGTGCGCCCCCTTTCCAGGGCGAAGTCCGTACGGCAGTGTAAATCAGCTTTCACCGGTGGTCAACCCGACTTCGCAGCGAAGTCGGAGTGCGCCCTTTGACCGGTGCGCAGTAGGGAGACGAACTCAGAAGTTGGCTAAGGCATGAAAGGCCTCCCCAACTGTGCTGTTTTTCACCTGCGCAACCCGACGGCGCTCTGATCCTGGGCGAAGTTGGATAAACTGCCTTTCAAGGCAGACACGTGTCAAGCAACATCATCAGACAAGTGTCCAACTTTGGGATCCGAGCTGAGACGTGCCGCGCACAAGGACAAGCATGGGATGCTCTACTTATGCCAGCTACCGCCTTTAAAGCTGATTGGAGGTTTTACCGGCTTCAGCTACCCGCATTCCTGCCGATGAGAAGTTCAACGTAACGCGCTGCCACGTATCTGTACATCCTTCAGGGAGACCATGCCGAGAGTACAGTCTAGCCCGACAGAAGTCAGCATCAGCAGTTCCGCGACTGCTTTTGTCAGCTAATGTTTGACTGGGACTTTGTGCCCATAAATGTAATCGGGGGGTTCTCAGGCTATAAATAGCCACCACGTTTTCATTGTAAAGTTGTGGAAGGGGAATGTCTGTTACGGAACCATTGTAGCTGTGCTTCTGCCTTTTAATATAATACATACACTTGGTGCTGTTTTATTGTTTTTATTTTGTATGCTGCCTCTCCTTGACATTTCTGCCTTACGTTTTCCTGTGTCATGGCTTGTTGATTCACTTCAACATTTGGTGGTCAGGTATTCCTAAGGTGCATAAATTAAAGGATACATAGGGCAAACGATTAGTGGCAGTTTTCTGGTTATGTTTTGTGTTGTAGTGTTGTTAGATTGATGCGTTGCCGTACTGTTAGTTCCTTGGAGGGAATGTTTATTAGGGAACCATTGTAGCTGTGCTTCTGGCTCTTAACACAAAACATATACCGGATTCTGTTCTACTGATTGGTGACAGCATCCATAGTGGTGTGTTATGGTTATATTGGTGTTAGTAGTGGTGATTGATGCGTTGCCGTACTGTTAGTTCCCCCCACCCAACTCCAATCTAATTTGGAATCCCTTTCTGCATTTTTATCTCTTTCCTGCACTCTTATCTTGAACCTCAAAACCCCAAAGGAAGCCGACCTTCTTCGGAGATTGGCCCGGAACTTCCGGCCTTTCAATGTTGGTTTGCGGGTCCTAGGGCGCAAAAGCAACAAATCCTTTCCTCATGGCGGATTTGTAACCAACACTTCCAGTGGGCATGATACCAAGCTTATGCCAAGCGCTTGAAGGGAGAAACCGAAGCCTTCAAACTAGAAGTTCAACAATTGGGTGATACACCTGTTTAGATTCCATCTACCCCTCAACTGTAGCGGAGCCAAAGCCCTCAAGATCAACAACAGTTGTCGATGAGGACGGCGACCAATCTAGAGGGCATTGCAGATATAGGAACCCGTTCTAACCTGGCGCCACCTCAAGCACCCCCTTGAGACTCACAAAGTGTGTCTTAAGTCAAGTATGCAAATACGATTTTGATCGTATATATAGTTTATAATTTTGAGTTATTTTGTAGCACGTATGCAAAGTGTTTGATCAAATGATGTACATGTAATTAGGATGTACATGTAATTCAATGTTCGGGTAATTGAATGTACATGTAATTCAATATGTCATGTAATTATGTGTCGTGGCAGTTGGTTAGAAGATTAGGTATGAAGAAGTTGCTGGTTGCGACTACCTCCTGTTGGTTACGAATCTGCCATGAGGAAAGGATTTTTGGTTAATGCGCCCAGATTCGCCCACCAGCATGAAAGGCCGGAAGGAAGAGATGCCTTCCGAGCCAATCTCCGGAGAAGGCTGGCTCCTTTTTGGGGGCTTGATTTAAGCTAAAGGGAACGGGAAAGAAATAAAGGAACGGAAAGAGACAAATGTACAGAAAGAGATACAAATATGTCCAAAGGTTGGTGGGGGGGGAACTAACAGTACGGGAACACACCAATCACCACTACTTACTGCATACAAACACAGAGCATGACAAGGAACTGCAAAACCTAGGCGTACTTCCGATACACCACCAGCGTATGCACAGCTTCAATAGCTCCCTAGCAAACATTCCCTACAAGGAACTAACAGCAGGGGATCGTATCAATCACCAGATACATACACTGACAGGGGTAGAAAGTAAACCTAGAGATGCCAGAGCCAGGTATATGTGTTAGGTAGAGAGTTTAACCGCACAGCTTCAATGGCTCCCTAGCAAACATTCCCTACAAGGAACTAACAGCAGGGGATCGCATCAATCATCAGATACGGGCCAGACAACGTCACACACAACCGATGGAACTGCTACCAAATTTATAATGAATGCTTTAAATAATGAAGTACGAGAAGGTGCTTTAAGCAAGCAATGCTAGAGGAACCCGATCGCCAAATGCCAAAGTGAATTAACGAGCGACGACACGGGTGGGCCTAAGGCATATAATGAAAGACAGACATAAAAGAATAAAGATAGTAGAACGAGAACCGGGCATACGATTGTATTTATAAGCGAAGTACGATTCTGATAGCACAGTGGTTCCCTAACAAACATTCCCCTTCCACCACTTACAATGAAAACGTGGTGGCTATTTATAGCCCAAAGTTCCCCCCGTTACATTAATGGGCACAAAGTCCCAGTCAAACATTAGCTGACAAAAGCAGCCGCGGAACTGCTGATGCTGACTTCTGTCGGGCTGGACTGTACCCTCGGCATGGTCTTCCCTGAAGGTTGAACAGCCACGTGACAGCGCGTTGGGAAGAACTTTAAATTGACAGGAATGCGGGTAGCTGAGGCAGGTGGAACCTCAGATCAGCTTTGAATGAGGCTACTGACACAGGCGGTGCAGCCCATACTTATCCCTTTTGGTCGGCAGTCTTGGTTCAAATCCCGAAGCTGGACACTTGTCGTATGATGGGTTATGCTGTGTGACACATGTCTGCCTTGAAGGGCAGTCTATCTATCTTCGCTTGGGATCGGAGCTCCTTGGGATGCGTGCAAAAATCAGTGCAGTCGGGGAAGGCCTTCAAGCCTTGGTCAAATTCCGGGTTTGTTCCCCTACTGTACACCTGTCAAGGGCGCATTCCCGCTCCGTTGAGAAGTCGAACAGCGCACAGGCGAACACTGGTGTCTGCCGCCATATGGACCTGCTCCGGCATTTTACCTTTTTTCTGCATTGACCTGTCAGTCTGCCAGTGCAAGGTGCGCCCAGGAGGTGGGGCGAAGTGCGAACTTCGCACCAAAACTGGGCGAAGTGCGCACTTCGCACCAAAACTGGGCGAAGTGCGAACTTCGCACCAAAACTGGGCGAAGTGCGAACTTCGCACCCAGACTTAGCCAATTTCAGATAGACCTGCTGGAAAGCTGGAAAATCAACTGGGGAACTCCATGGAAAAAAAGGGGGGAGAGAAAGAGAATGGGAAAGAAAAGGAAAGGGAGAGAAGCGAGAAAAACGGAAGGAGGAAAAGAAGAGCAACACTGTTACAAAACAACATTGAAGACATTGCACCCCGTGCAAAAATGTGACAACATTTCTGGCGGCTCGCGGGGTGTCGAGCTCGCCTCGGCGCAAAGAATCCATGCCTTCATCCTTTGGGTGTAGAGGAACTTGCCTCCCCTGCCTTTTTCTCGCTCTAACTGTTCTCCTTGCGGCAACTGTTCTTCAGATTCATCTTTGTCAGTCGCCTCATCAGTATCTCCTTCTGAAAGGTCTCCATTTCCTGCTACGCGTCGCACATGCGAGTGTACGCCTCTTGGGCTGAGCGCCGGGCTTCGCTCGAATGGCTTGCGGTCGGCTATGTCTTCTAATGCTCCGTGAAAGCGGCGACCGCGTGCGGGTCGATGGTGAGGTATCTTTTCTCTAACTCCCGAAAATAGGAGCGGATCCCGGAATATCTGGACACCATCCGAGTGACTCGATTGTCTTGAATTGGCTCTGTCCGGCTATCAATTTCAGATGTATCTTCTTCAAAGGACTGCCAATTCCTCTTTACCCGATCTAGGGTAAGGAGCTCGCCATTCTCAACAAAACCTCGGACACCCAAGTTACGTAAGAGCGTGAAAGGGGGCCGAGACAGGATATCTTTTTCATGCCCGAATGCATCAAGCATTCGTCTGGCCCCTCTCACCTCTTCAACTTTTCTAAAATATTTGTGCAAGGTCACCCTTGCACCTGCCCATTCTGCAACGAATGAGGACACGGGGGAAAAAAGGACGCCGTCGCGCTCGCGCTCCTGAAGGTTTATCGCCAGGTCCAGCCATTGCTTTGCCTGGCGCTCGGCCTCCTCTACCACAGGCTTTCCCTGGGCAGAAACTTCTTGAATCCTGGATGCGAAGTCCAGGACTGCCATCACCTTAAAGGTATGGGGCTTGCATTCCCTCAGCAAACCAGCCCTCATTTCCTTAACTTTTGTCTTTGAAAAGACAACCGCTTGAGATGTTTTTTCTGCAAGCTGCGACTGTGCCTGCTTCAAAGACTCCCGGAGCTGAGAAATCTGCTCCGAGGCTGCTTTCTTTTCGGTTGCGGCCTTGTTGCTGAGAAGCGGCTAGCTGGGCTTTGAATTCATCGGTTTCTCGCCGCGCCGCTTCCAGCTGCTCAGTGGACCTAGATAGGTCCTCTTCAAGTTGCCTTACTTTGTCCTGCAACGCAAAAAGTTCTTCCTGCTCCTCCAGACTCTTGACAAAGAGATTGTCAGCTTTGCGCATGATCGTCTGAATCTCATACTGTTTATCAATGTCATCAAAGCTTTTCTCCTTTGTCTGGAGCACGTAGTCCGCCTTAGTCATTTCTCGGAGAGGCTTCTTCACTATTGGGATTATTTTCTCCGTTGTAATCACTCTCCTTCCGAAATCATACTTTGCGCGTTTTGCCGGGGGGCTATCTCTTCATGTCTCCTCCGCTTCGGGTCTTGGCGGAAAGAGACGAGAATACTCTACGGCTCTCGTTGCCGGGGGGCAAGTCATCCGATTTACGGAGGTCGTCCATAAAATCTGGTTCCCCCGGCTTAGGGATCTCGCCGAGACGTCTCTCCTGCGGGGATGGGATCGGGAGGAACCGGACGGACCTTGGAAGAATCGGTCGCTTGTGGGGGCGACCGGGAAACGGAAATGGGAGAGGGCCGAGGACCGTGAGGGTTTGAAGCGGGCCGAGGCGGAGGATGTGATGGTGAATGGACGAGCCTCGGCACTAACCTCGGGCGAAGGGTTTGGAGTTGTGCTCAGAGAAAGAGAGACGTTAGGGTTCTGAGCAAACTGGTCGAAAGAATGGGGACCGCTAGAAGGGCGCGGAGACGGGGAGGAGGATGTGGTCATGGCTCGCCCAGATTGAGCGGGGGACTGAGTAGAAGTAGAACTGGGTGAGACTAGAGAGACAGGGACAGCAAACGTACCTGCGGGCTCCGCCTGAGCCGATGCCGGGTGAATGTCTTCTCTTATTGTCTCGGCGGCTGGCTTGGGACTGCCCAAAGGAATTGCCTCTGCGGCGGCGAGACGCGGCTGCGGCTCTGCGACTGGCTGCTGCACTATCAGGCTAGGGTCGCTTGATTTTCTCAACTCTCCTCCGCTTCTTTTTTCCGGAACAAGCGTCGGATCGGGGAAGGAGATGAAGCAGAGTGCGGCGAGCCGATACTCCCACGGTAAACTTGTACCGGGGTTTGACTTGGAGAAGGTCTGCCGCAACCGGTCTGCGTTCTGGCGGTGCTGGTGCTTTTCTTGCCTGAGGAAGTGCCTCGGGCGCTGCCTCGGCTAACTTTTTCGCCTTTTCAGGCGCCGCCTTAGGAGCCACGAACTGCATTGGATCGGCCTGGGTACTTGCTGGGCCGGCGCTGGCAGTTGCCGAAGTGTACAACTGTTTGGGAGGAGACCCACTTTTATAATCCTCAAAGGGGCCTCGGGGAACGTAACCTTGATATGCGAACGGTCGCCAGCTGTCGTGATGCTGGTCATAGAGAACCGAGAAGTCGTCATCTACGGCCAGGTTTCTCCTTGTGGATTTATCGTGCTTGCGTGCGGCATCTCATTTTCCAAGCATTCAATAATCTTTTCTTTAGACCGGTTAAGGCCTCGCAATCTTGGACAGAAATTTTTTGAACACTGGAGATGAGAAGTGATGGTCCCGGTTTCTCTTGGGGTCATATGTCACCTCCTCGCATGAGAAATCCCGCCAAGGGGGAGAAGCTTCCATTAATTCAATCTCCCGAGTCCAAGGTCCACATGGACCACGTCGCATCTATCTTCGGTTATGTCCCGGGGGCACGAGATGTGCAAACTTTCCCCTTATCCCATGAGGGTCATACTTCCAGTGTCTGTAGCGAGAAAACCAGGCCAATCCCGGACAGCGCTTGCCCTAGGTAGACATGTTGTCCTACCTCAATAATCTCAACATTGGCCCAGGAAAGAGGATATTGAAAAATCTGTCCTCTTTTCTTCCCTAGGCCAAACTCTTCTTCCACATAGTCCATCTGTCGGGCAACTTCCATCCCGAACGGATGCTCGAGCACCAATAGGGCAGCAAATAGGGTTTGCCCTTGAATCCGTAGATTCCGATCACAATCCCTGCGTCGGTCCAAAACGTCCCCGAGCTTCTGATTTATCAAAGCACTCGTCATTTCTCTCGGGGGACGGGGGATTTCACTTTCGGTGAAGACTGACATGACGAATCCCAGAAAGTTGAAGTTGAACTTGTAGTAGGACCCTTTCCGGTATAAGTCATCCGTCCAGTTATAGACGGGCTGGGGTTCTCAATTCTCGTTAACCTTCTTCAGGTTCAGGATCGGCATTTGGGGGTGCAGATGGTACAAGCAAAGCCGGACCGGAACGAACCGAAACGAAAATTGGTTGATCGGCGCTTCGGATCTTCAGCAGATCGGAATGAATGGCGTAAGCCAGCCACGGTCTGCCCGATCGAAAGAGATGGGGCGTTTTCCGCTCCATTGCGCCCGCCGGTTCGTAAGATTCTCCACACGAGAGGCATTCCGCGGCGCCGGTAGTGCGGGTGTACCGACTCATCGGAGTCGCAACCAAGGATCCATGCCAAGATGGTATATAGATACTTGCTCGAAATTTTACCAAAGGCATGGGGCCGATCGGCCATTGTCCAGTCGGAAGCGGGGCGCTCAGCTCTGAATTGAGGAAATCCCTCATTCGCTTGGTGTGCTTGAAACGTCCCGCTTGTTCGCCCAAATTGATTTTTTCGAGGATGGTGCTTGGAGTCGTACTCCAGCCTGCGGGGCGAAGTCGGCTGCACAGTCTCCCTGCGCAGTGCGAACAAGGGTTTGCAGCTGGAACTGCAGATTTGCCGGGAAGCTGGTTTATAGTGTCTGACAATTAAGTCTATCAGCTCCGGGCATTGGTGGACAGGAGGGCACATGAATCTGAAGAGGTTTGACTTGTACGCCGCTCCAAAATGATGGGAGGGCGAAACCTTGTCGACTCGAGCTCTCCACATTCGCTCTCGGTGAGTTAGGCTCATGGAAAACGAGCCGTCCACATATTCTGCCAGGTAATTCACCGGAGGTGGTGGGGATTGCCCACGCTGTACCTTCTTCGTCCGGGCCTTTGACTTTTTCTCTGGCGGAGGATCGCCTTTGAAAACTCCTGGCCGCGGCAAATCCCCTGGTTCGCTGCTTCCGCTGGACTGCGCTGACACGGGCATTTTTCCCTTGTCCATCTCTCCGAGTCAGCAATAATGACAGGTTCAGGCTGTCTGCAACAAATTTCGCTATCAGAAGAATAATTAGCACTGTCCGAGGAATAATCTCTGCAATCTGGAATGTTGGCATGATTCTGACCCCCTTTTCTAGATAAAAACAGCGCCATTAATGCAACGCAGGAGGGGTAGGTCGGCTGAGTTAAAACCCTTGGTGGCCGCGCAGGAGAACGTTTAGGAAAAGACGCGCCCCGGCAGCCGTCCCTTGCTTTTTTAGTTGCTTTTTTGCTTGAAAAACGCGCAATCATTAACTCAGCGTTGGGGACTGCACCATGGTTGACGTTGCTGCCACCACTTGGGCACGCTGATCAAGACAAAACCTTCGGTGCGGAAACCCACATTAAAACAAGTGCAATCGCGCCCTGGGCCCAGCTTGGGGTTTTTGAAATTTTTTTTTTTTTTTTTAAACCGCGTCCCAATACTGGCCCGGAAAACTAGGCGCAGCCGGACTTCGCCCGAAGTTGGGCACGGCCCGACCTCGCCGGCGAAGTCGGACTTCGCCCGAATTTCGGGCGAAGTACGAACTTCGCATCAAAACTGGGCGAAGTACGAACTTCGTGCGAAGCGCGTGCTTGAACTATTCTACCTCTGTTTTTAGCTGCGCCCAAGGTTTGGGCGCGATCTGGGTCTTTGCTGCCTTTGATCTTTAGATGGACTTCGCACGGGCGCTGGCCGCTTTGTTCGGACTTCGGCCGAAACTTGAGGCGAAGTGCGAACTTCGCGCGAAGTTTGCACTTCGCCCAAGTGTTGAGCGCAGCGCGCACTTCGCACGGGCGCTGGCCGAAGTCGGACTTCGGTGCGAAGTTCGTACTTCGCACAAACTTTGCGCGAAGTTCGTACTTCGCACGAAGGGTTGCGCAGTGCGAACTTTAGTCTGCTTCAGCTTGCTGGGACAAACTTCGCAATTCGGCTGGGCCGAAGTCCGGCGTCGCTGCGAAGTCGGACTTCGGTCAACACTTAGTCGATTTCTGCTCTTTTTTCTCCTTTCTTTTTCTGCATAGCCGAACTTCGCCCCTCCTGCGGGGCAACGATAGACTTCGTTGCGAAGTCTGTCTTTCTCTCCCATGCCGCATTTAAGCTCAAAGAAGGAAAAATAAACTGAATGCTAAAACTGGAAACTATACATGCGGGGAAAAATAAAAACACAAGGCAAAATTTTTACGGGGAAGGGCCACTCGGGCGCCTTCAACGGCGATAAAGCTTCAAGTGGAACCCGTTGACGGGGATGGGGAGGAGCCGACCCTCCATATCCGAAAGTATGTAGGCATTGAGCCGATTCACCGGGCAATCGATAAGGGCCCCGCCGGAGAGCATCAAATTTTCCATGATTACCCGGTTTTGCCTTGTATGAGTCCCACTTCGACACCGGGTCCCCGACTTTGAAAACTCGGGCGGTGGTGCCTTTGGCAAACCAGCCTTTAGTGGCTGCAATGTGATCGGCGAAGGCCCGGTATGCACTTTCTCTGTCTTCTTCCAACTGTAGGAGTTGGCACAACCTGTCGTCTACCGGGTCTTCGCTGCTCCTGTCTTCGTCAATCATCCACAGGGCGGGGATTTCAATGTGTGATGGCATAACGGCTTGCTTGCCATAAACGAGCGCGTAGGGGGACGTCTTGAGGGATTTCTTGAACGCAACTCTGTCCGCCCATAGCGCCCGGTTCAAGAGCAAGTGCCAAGTCCGCTTATTTTTTTCAATGGTCCTCCGGAGAATTTTCAGGAGGTTCTTGTTAGTAGACTCGGCAAGGCCATTCCCCTGCGGGTAGTAATTAGAAGACATCTTGTGATAGATGCCAAGGCCGCTGGTGTACTCCGTGAGTACAGCGCCTACAAATCCCGGACCGTTATGCCGTCACAATCGACTCCGGAACCCCCGAAGCGGGTAATCGGGCTCTCAATGAACCCGATGACCGTTTCTTGGTCGGCGTTCTTGGTCGGGATCGCCTCCGTCCACCGTGTGAAATAGTCGATGAGTTGTGAGAATAAACTTGTGGCCGGCGGAGGAGTTAGGAGAAATCACCCCAATGAAGTCCGGACCCCATTGCTTGGAACGGAGCTTCGGCTTGAATCGATTGAAGGGGCGGGGGTGCTTTTACTGTTTCGGCCAGACATACCTCCGGCATTGATCACACTTGGCACGGACCGCATACGCGTCTGCGAACAGAGTGGGCCAATAGTATCCAGCCCTTATTATTTTTAAGGCCGTTGGCCTTGAAGAATGGTGACCCCCAGGCATCCCAGAATGAAATTCTCCGAGGACCCTAGGCTGGTCAGATTTTAAGACGCACCGCAACAGGATGCCGTCAATGTTTTTGAAGTAAAGCCCCTCGGGGCGAAGAGTGTACTTAAGTGCACCTAGCCGAAATCTCCTTCGTTGTGAGGCGTTCAGGTGATCGGGACATCTTCCGGTGCAGAAGTATCTCACCAGTTCATCTGTCCAATCACTCCCCTCCGATAAGGAGTTGGTTAGGTAGACGCGTGTCGCTGTGTCCTCCCACTTACAGGCGGAGATGCCGGCTACAGCGCTTCGGGCCAATTCCTGACACAAGGCTCGGCCTCTGATAAGCTTGGTGGGCCGTACTTCGATGTCAAACTCCTGGATCTTGGCAATCCATCCCGCTCTCTTGTGACCCGGTTCCCCTTGCAAGATGAAAGCTGCGAACATCGGGATGAATCACAAAGACGGTGGTCTTACTCTGGGAGACAAAGTGCTTGAACTTTCGAAGGGACTTCATGACCGCATGGACCTGCCGCTCTATAAAATTGTACTTCTCTTCGTGTGGCAGAATCACTTGGCTTAGGAACGCAATGGGGCGCTCCTCACCGTCGTCTCCCTTCTGAGTCAGGACTGCAGCGTAACTTTCGGGTTCTCCCACTGCATACAGGATGAAGTCCTTGGAGTAGTCCGGGTTTGTCAACACCGGAGCTTGCGCAATTCGAGCCTTGATTTCCTCGAAAGCTTGCTCTCTCTCATCAGTCCATTCGTAAGGTGTATCTTTCTTCAACAATTCGGCCATAGGCTTGATCACCCGTGCGAAGTCCGGAATGAACTTCCGCACGAAGTTAATCTGACCGAAGAAGGACTGCAGACCTTTTTTATCAGTGGGGGCTGGCAAGCGAACGAGGGCTTGTGCTCTGTCAGGGTCAATGGCGAGGCCTTCCTCGGAGATGACATGTCCCAGCAGCTTTCCTTCCTTTACCGCGAAGACAGACTTCTTCGGGTTTATAGAGATGCCGAATTCTCGACAACTTTCAAATATCTGCCGCAGGTGCGAAACATGATCTTCTCGTCGGTGAGAGAAAACAGTCATGTCATCGAGATAGATGACAATAATCTTGTTGAGCAGCTCTCGGAAGGCCGAGGTCCATGGCCCTTTGGAACGTGGCACCGGCATTGGATAAGCCAAACGGCATGCGCCGATAGGCGAACGTCCCCCACTTCGTGGTAAACGCCGTCTTATGCTGGTCTTCGTCTTTAACCCAAATCCGGTTGTAGCCGGAAAATCCATCTAAAAGTGAAAATCTGCGGGCTCCGACAACGATATGCAAAATTTGGTCGATTTGGGGAAGCGGATAGTGGTCCCGGAGGGAAACCTGATTTAGGTTTCGAAGTCGACACGAGACGTATGTCGCCATTCTTTTTCCTCACGGGCACCAGATTCGCGACCCAGGATGAATGTTTGATGGGGTAGATGATCTTGGCCTCCAGCATCTTCAAGAACTCGGTCTTCATCATGGCCTCAACGTTTGGATTTACGGCCCTTTGCTTTTGTCGGAACGGCTTGGCGCCATCCTCTAGCTCAATGGTATGCTGGATGACAGTTCTGTCATACCCCCTCAAATCTTCGTAGCACCAGGCCACGATGTCGGGGAACTCCTGGCACAGTGATCTAATCTGCACCCGCTCCTCCGACGTGCAGTCTGTTCCGACCTTGATGGTTTTATCAGGTTCGAGCTCCGAGTCGAGCATACTTGCCTCGGGTCTACTTTGATCCTGTGGGATATGGCTCTGTCATTCCGATCAAAGAGACTTTCTAATGTAATCAGTCCTTTTGGGACGTGATTATTCCGTAACTGTATCAACCCCTCATATTGCTCGTCATCAGGGTCTCTACCTTCGATTACACACACTTCGTTAACCAGGAATGTGACGATCTCCTCGTCACAGCTGAATACCTGCCAGAAGGTATCCCTATCAGGCACAGAAGGCCTGTAAATGGTGCGGACCGGCTTCAGTTTCTGGACGACGTCTTCAGCGGAACGTGCACGGCTCCAACGAGACGCCAGAATATCCGCGTGCTTGTTTCTCTCACGCGATATTGCCTTAACGTTCAATGAGTCAAACGATTCCATCAGGTCCCAGACCCAATTGCGGTACGCTCTAAGATAGTGATGCTTAGACGCGCATTTATTCGTAATTTGATGACACACTAACTCTGAATCTCCGAAAATTTGGAGATGCTTGATTCCGAGCCTTTCCGCCTTTCGCAGACCTAAGCACGGGCTTCGTATTCCGCCGAGTTGTTAGTACGGCTCCGGAGCCGACTCGTAGGCATAGTCCCTCCGGACTCCGGTTGGAGAAACCAGGAGGACCCCTGCACCGGCGCCATTCTTGCAACGGGCGCCGTCAAAGAAAAGCTTCCACAGCTCTTCGGGTGCGGGTCCTACTTCCTTCGCAACGGACACGTCAAGCTCCTCGGGCTGCTTAATGGAATAACGACCACCTGTCTGTCCCGATTACGGCATTAAAATCCCGCAACGAGAACTCGTCTTCTAGCTGTAGCACTTCGAGAGCTTGCTCGGTCGGTTCTACTGTCACCAGTTCTTCTTCTGACAACTGGACCATGCGAGTCCATCTCTCCGCCGGGTATCTTGTCTACTAGAAAAGGAGAAGGCTTCTCATTGAAAATTTTCAGTCTCCTTCCTTTGAAAGGCACTTCCATGTGCGAGTAGTCTAGAGACGAGTACCCGCCCAACTTCGCAGGTGAACTCCCGAGAGAGACACATGCCGAAGTAAGGCTCCAGTCAACAATCACGACCTCTTGGATGACCACAATGTCGAGAGCTTTGTGCGACCGGATAGGGATGTCCTTTATGACACCAAACTGTCTTGACAGGGGTGCCGTCTAATTGCAACACACCTTGGCTGCTCCGCGTGTATTCCATCCCGATCTCATCGCAGACGGCCTTCGGCATCACAGTCGAGGAAGCACCAGAATCCACCATGCAGTTGTGAACTATGTGCCCTTGCATCCGCAAAGACAGATAAAAGGGTGGCGGTCTGTTCTTCCCAGTGGTGGAGACTGTCAAAGGTTGAACCAGGACAGCAGGCCGCATCTGCTTGCCGTTCTTCGGGTTTTTTAGTGATTCTTGCGACGAGATCTACCTGGCACCGAGCGAAGGGCATCGTACATGCTGATTCTGCGGAGAGTCTTCTTTAACTCGTCTACAATGCTGTAGCCCGAGGTACTAGCTCCTTCTGCTGGTTTAGCCGGTTCATACTTGGTCCGGTCTCGTTGGGTGGCCTCAACTCGCCGTCTCTTGGTCGAGAGACGGGTACCTCGGCTTCTCCTCGGGCTTGTTCTTTGGTTTCGGGTCGGGGCTGAAGTACGGGGAGCTTAGCGGGAGTTGGGGCCTTTGTTGGAGGCTTAGCTGGAACAACGAGCGGTCTTTCTTTGGAGAAGGTTTAGCGGGAGCTTTATCTTTGGATGCCTTCTCCTGGTCTGTGTAAGGCCACAGCCGCTTGTACGGTGGCAGCCCATTGGGCTGCGGTCTTTCTCTTCTCGTGTATACCTGCAAAGGTTTAGCCGTGTCCGCAGCTTTCTTTTCTTCCTTGGCGGGCGTCACTGGGTTCTCTTCTGGCAGGGCAAAATTGGCCTCACCGTCCAAGATCATGTACAGCTCATCATCTTCTATAGTGCTGCCGGCCAAGGTCTTGATGTAGTGCTGGTGCAAAGTGCAATCTTCCTCCGAATGCGGGTCATTGCAAGTAGTGCACCAGTTGACCTGGTAAGGAGGACCAGGTGGGTCATCTATAGCAGCATTTCTCGGAGGCGGACGCCTCTGCGGTTGGTTTTCTGGGGCTTTATCTTTTGTCAATGCCGGCGGCGCATACGGCCTTCTAGGAGCAAAGTCCATTTGGGCCTGCTTCTTTTTCATAGCTGTCATGTCATTCGACATGGCATGATATCCGGAGGCCAAAGCCCGCACTTCTTGTAGAATCGTGTTCTGGATGCTGCTGTCGGGAGGCGTCAACTGTGCCGATGGAGGCAAAGCGGCCAATGGAGGAGGGTTAGAATAAGACGCATACTGCGGGGGAGCGAGAAGCGCCGGGAAATGCGGAGCGGGAGGGAGGCGGATGAGGGTAATGCAACCGAGGCGGGCCGTATTGAGTTACGACCGGCGCCGGATTCCACTGCGGGCTGGGGCTGCTGCCCTGAAGTAGACGGCACACCACCAGAAGCAGAAGGATACTGCGATCTTGGAAAGTCGGGATGAATCGGCTCCTGCACTCTGGACGGAAGCCTGCCGATGGAGATAATGTCAGCTTCAGCTTGCTGGGCAGCTTCGTACAGTGCAGGGAACTCGTCAATTCGGGCGATCTTCAGCAGCGAGCATATGTCCGAGTTGAAGGACCTCGGATAGTAGTGAGCAGCCATGCCGGGTGAAGGCCGAAGTTCGCGAGGTACCCGTTTCCAGGATCTCGCAAACCTAATGTTAAAATCAGACACCTCCTCTTGAGGATGCCTCTGGATTGCTTGGAACTGATGCAATAGAGAGGTAGGATCAGCAGACTCGTTGCATCCTTTTACGAGCCTCCTGGCAAGTCGGGGCCAACCAGTGATGGATCCCTCCGCGCGCGATCTCCACCGGTAGAGAAGCTTTCCCCTCGGGGAAAGGGCCGGCGAGACGGGTCTTCACACTTTCATCGGTGATGGTATGCGGTGCGGCCGGGGCAAGGATGTCCTGGATGTGCTCGTACGCCGTCTTACCGTAGCCGTCGTATGTGGGAATAGACTTTAAAGCGGCGAGGGGCACGGCTTGGCCGACCGATCGGGGCCAAAGGCCCCGTAGGAGTCCACCGCCGGGAAGAGATCATCGTCATTCGGCTGTTGATCAGCCATTTCTTCTTCTTCTCCGCCGTCGGTTGTGTACTCGGTATCGGTACTTTCCGAGGATACAAGATTTTCCTCTTCCTCGGCCTCTTCTACTTCGTACTCGGCTCTTCCGACCTCAGCTTCGGCCTCTTCTTGGATCCCAGCCTCGGCTTCGTCGAAATGAGCTCGCGGATCAGCCAGCCTGGGTATCTCGCCTCGAGCGTGGATGTCTAGTTCGTAGAACTCAGGCGGGCTTCTCGGATTTCTTGTTCGCCACCTTCTCGTGTGCATGAAGGTGACCGGACCGGTCTTCTAGACTCAGAGGATTTGTTCGTGCAAGTCGCCGGTGTTCGGATTTGGAACAGCAATGAAGCGAACACCGGTGCTTCGATTCACGTCGGGGTGAGAAACTTCCTTGTCTCACCAAGAGCTCGGAAACTGTCAGCGCCAGGTGAAGACTGATCAGAAAATCTCTCGTCAGATGTGGGACCCGTGTTCCGCCGAGCGTGGCAGAGAAACTGTTGCGCTAGGTGGAAACTGGATGGGCACTCTTTCTTTAAATCGTGGGACAAGCGTCCCACCGGGCGTGCCAGAGAAACTGTTGGTTACGAATCTGCCATGAGGAAAGGATTTTTGGTTAATGCGCCCAGATTCGCCCACCAGCATGAAAGGCCGGAAGGAAGAGATGCCTTCCGAGCCAATCTCCGGAGAAGGCTGGCTCCTTTTTGGGGGCTTGATTTAAGCTAAAGGGAACGGGAAAGAAATAAAGGAACGGAAAGAGACAAATGTACGAGAAGAGATACAAATATGTCCAAAGGTTGGTGGGGGGGAACTAACGATGACGGGAACACACCAATCACCACTACTTACGCATACAAACACAGAGCATGACAAGGAACCGCAAAACCTAGGCGTACTTCCGATACACCAGCAGCGTATGCACAGCTTCAATAGCTCCCTAGCAAACATTCCCTACAAGGAACTAACAGCAGGGGATCGTATCAATCACCAGATACATACACTGACAGGGGTAGAAAGTAAACCTAGAGATGCCAGAGCCAGGTATATGTGTTAGGTAGAGAGTTTAACCGCACAGCTTCAATGGCTCCCTAGCAAACATTCCCTACAAGGAACTAACAGCAGGGGATCGCATCAATCACCAGATACGGGCCAGCAACGTCACACACAACTGATGGAACTGCTACCAAATTTATAATGAATGCTTTAAATAATGAAGTACCGAAGGTGCTTTAAGCAAGCAATGCTAGAGGAACCCGATCGCCAAATGCCAAAGTGAATTAACGAGCGGCGACACGGGTGAGCCTAAGGCATATAATGAAAGACAGCATAAAAGAATAAAGATAGTAGAACAGAACCAGGCATACAGATTGTATTTATAAGCAGAAGTACAGTTACAGTAAGCACAGTGGTTCCCTAACAAACATTCCCCTTCCACCACTTACAATGAAAACGTGGTGGCTATTTATAGCCCAAAGTTCCCCCCGTTACATTAATGGGCACAAAGTCCCGATCAAACATTAGTCGACAAAAGCAGCCGCGGAACTGCGATGCTGACTTCTGTCGGGCTGGACTGTACCCTCGGCATGGTCTCCCTGAAGGTTGAACAGCCACGTGACAGCGCGTTGGGAAGAACTTTAAATTGACAGGAATGCGGGTAGCTGAGGCAGGTGGAACCTCAGATCAGCTTTGAATGAGGCTACTGACACAGGCGGTGCAGCCCATACTTATCCCTTTTGGTCGGCAGTCTTGGTTCAAATCCCGAAGCTGGACACTTGTCGTATGATGGGTTATGCTGTGTGACACATGTCTGCCTTGAAGGGCAGTCTATCTATCTTCGCTTGGGATCGGAGCTCCTTGGGATGCGTGCAAAAATCAGTGCAGTCGGGGAAGGCCTTCAAGCCTTGGTCAAATTCCGGGTTTGTTCCCCTACTGTACACCTGTCAAGGGCGCATTCCCGCTCCGTTGAGAAGTCGAACTGCGCACAGGCGAACACTGGTGTCTGCCGCCATATGGACCTGCTCCGGCATTTTACCTTTTTTCTGCATTGACCTGTCAGTCTGCCAGTGCAAGGTGCGCCCAGGAGGTGGGGCGAAGTGCGAACTTCGCACCAAAACTGGGCGAAGTGCGAACTTCGCACCAAAACTGGGCGAAGTGCGCACTTCGCACCAAAACTGGGCGAAGTGCGAACTTCGCACCAAAACTGGGCGAAGTGCGAACTTCGCACCCAGACTTAGCCAATTTCAGATAGACCTGCTGGAAAGCTGGAAAATCAATTGGGGTACTAAAAGGGGGGAGAGAAAGAGAATGGGAAAGAAAAGGAAAGGGAGAGAAGCGAGAAAAACGGAAGGAGGAAAAGAAGAGCAGCACTGTTACAAAACAACATTGAAGACATTGCACCCCGTGCAAAAATGTGACAACACCTCCCCTTTCCTAGAAGAATATATAAATAGACCCCCTCACAAATTCAAAAGATATACATGTGTGTGCATTCAATAATAATCATGTATGTGCAACCTGGAGATAATCAGAAGAACATCGATTCAACCATTGTTGTGTCTAAGCTTATGGTTGTGTTGTGCATGTAGTTGCATGTGCTTGTGCATGATTGCAATGTTGTTGTCGATGAATGTGCATGGCCGTCTAAGCATATTTCAAGTTAAATGCTGCAGTTTAATTGCATTTCCAGATCTGAATATTTCCTTCCGTACGTTATGAATGCTACGTATTGTTTATTTTTCATGTCATTCATTATTCTTTGTTCCTTCAATTGCGGAATGCCACTGCTGTGCTACAAGTCACTAAAAGGTTTGCAAGCTGGTTCTGCGCTGTAATGTGCAACCCCCAACTGAGATTGCCACTTATCACTCCGGTTGGGTGTTTTTGGTTTGATTTTTGTGTATTTTGCAATTTATGAAAGATAATAAAATACACACTGCTGAAATAAAGAAATGCTTCTAACTTTGTTTCTACAACTCCGAATGCTACCAAATTTGTACACAAGCTTCCTCTAATGTAGATAAACAAACCCAATGAAGGAAATTGCATTAAAATTGGAATACCCGGAAATATGAAGATCTGATATAAACTGGAAATTGCATATCAGCTACAGAAATCTCATTGTTTTGCTCATAGATTCCAAAATACGAGTTTCTCCATGAAACTTATAGCATATTTGAGTACCCTTTTTGCCAAAGATTACAATGCAAGTGATACAGTGCCCTTAAATGAGGCGTTTCTTCCCTAACCGGTATGTATGGCCTGCTGGATGTTGTACGACTGCCCTAGACTTCTTCGAACTGCCTCGAACTTGTTCCAAAACTATCCAAATTGAAGCGGCTGGGTTGTGTGAAGAAGTTTGAACACATAACAGTCAAACCCGAGCTGAGAAATCACATCAAACAATCTGCACAAAGTCACTCCCATGAATTGAGAATGCAACCAACCAAAGTAAGGAGGTCTTTCACTCCCAGCAATGGTGTCCTCTGCTGTGGTTTTCGTCAGAACAAAGCAGCAATGAGAAACTCCTGCACAATGCAAGCTCTCCTTCAAAGACTCCAAGAGAATACAATAGCAAAAGATCCCTTCAAATGCTCTCACAACCTCTATTTATTCTTTCCTCAAGTTGGGCGATCCCATATGCTGGTGAATGTGGGATAAAAGAAACACTTACATTTCACAATATAAGCCAAGGAAGGGGTCGTCCCTCTTGTCTAGGGAGCAAAAACACATTTAAATAATTTTTAATCAAAGCTTATTATATGACCTTTAAATTAAGTGGTCATAAGGCACCCCTTCATCAAATATATAAGCCCAACATTAATATATTTAACTTTTATATTTAAATATAACATTATAAATCTTCGGGCATTAAAATTATTGCTCTCCCAACATCCAACCACCAAACAACTTACGGAAATAGATACCATTAAGCCGAAGATGCCAGTCGTACTTTCCGTTTCCCGAGAATCCAACCCTAACTGACTTACTAAAAATAGTAAGTCTTTGAAAATACTGCTAGAAACGGTCCTAAAAGCTGACAACTGTGAATGCAGATCGTCCAATAATATCTCCATAACACCTAGTGGTTCCTAAACACTCGACATTGCCTACGGAACCTTATGAATAGGCAAGTCCATATTACGCTCTGTTAGCTGACTAGGATGGGGACATTACATGCGCTAAATTAGAGGCACTATTTATATGATCATCCATTAAACAGCTTACGGAAACGGATACCCATTAAGCCGAAGATGCCAGTCGTACTTTCCATTTCACGAGAATCCAACCCTAACTGACTTACTAAAAATAGTAAGTCTTTGAAAATACTGCCAGAAACGGTCCTGAAAGCCGACAACTGTGAATGCAGATCGTCCAACAATATCTCCATAACACCTAGTGGTTCCTAAACACTCGACATTGCCTACAAAACCTTATGAATAGGCAAGTCCATATTACGCTCTGTTAGCTGACTAGGATGGGGACATTACATGCGCTAAATTAGAGGCACTATTTGTATGATCATCCATTAAACTGTGGGGGCTCCTCTTCTCTTGTAGGGCTACTTAGATGTTTCTTGGGTAGGTGATCTTGATAAAAACAAGTTTACTTCAGGTGCTACAGGAAATAACATGCTATATCTTAGTCTTCGATGCACCTAAAATATCATAGTGCAGTTCTTGCTAGGAAACATCTTTAGCGGATGCAAATGCTTGTTGCATGGTTGCATCTTTATCAAATAGGCCTCAGTACATGGTTATAGGAAAAATTTATTGCTCTCCCAACATCCAACCACCAAACAACTTACGGAAACGGATACCCATTAAGCCGAAGATGCCAGGCGTACTTTCCGTTTCCCGAGAATCCAACCCTAACTGACTTTCTAAAAATAGTAAGTCTCTGAAAATACTGCCAGAAACGGTCCTGAAAGCTGACAACTGTGAATGCAGATCGTCCAACAATATCTCCATAACACCTAGTGGTTCCTAAACACTCGACATTGCCTACGGAACCTTATGAATAGGCAAGTCCATATTACGCTCCGTTAGCTGACTAGGATGGGGACATTACATGCGCTAAATTAGAGGCACTATTTATATGATCATCCATTAAACTGTGGGGGCTCCTCTTCTCTTGTAGGGCTACTTAGATGTTTCTTGGGCAGGTGATCTTGATAAAAACAAGTTTACTTCAGGTGCTACAGGAAATAACATGCTATATCTTAGTCTTCCATGCAACTAAAATATCATAGTGCAGTTCTTGCTAGGAAACATCTTTAGCGGATGCAAATGCTTGTTGCATGGTTGCATCTTTATCAAATAGGCCTCAGTACACTAAATTTGTAACAATCAGTGTGCTGTCCAACTGGTTTGCAATCAAGTGGATCTTCAATGGACAATACACATTGTGATTGGAAGCATTGCATCCGGGAGCTGGCTTCAAAGGGTCGCCTTATGCTTTCATATGTAACTTTTACAGATCAACTTTTGAACATCTTTAATGTCATGCCAAACGTCACCTTCACCAGGATGAAGGGTTGCCTTGGTGTGGGAGAGTTGCGATTAAGGACAATGTTTAGTAATGTTTCCTCTTGTGACCTTTTTTAAGATTGAAAGGGGATGTTGAAATGTGTAATCGTTCACTTTGTCCATGACTGACATGTGACTTTGTATTGCACATTTTTTAATAGCTTATAGGGCCACCTTCACTTTGTAAGCTGATTTGTGTATTGTCTGATGGACCAATAATTTGTCAATATGATGCTTATTGGGATCCGTTCTCATGTATTGTATTTATACCTCCTGTTCTCCTCCAACCCATCATTTTTGTATGTCAATTGGAATGTTTTCTATCCTTAGTGAAGTATTTTGGTGCCTAAGGGCACTACGTCATATCTTTCCTGCTCTGTTTTGATATTCATATTCACTTTCTTTTCTTTTTGAACATGGGTAATTTGTTGATTCCATTTGGTTCTCTCTCTTGATTATTGTGAAATTCTGTACTTAGCCAATGTATTTACATTATTCCCTGTACCATCTACGTGCAGAGATTCTTCTTCCAAAATTTCAGCAGCAATGCATAAAATATAATGCAGACTACTGTTAAGGGAGAAGTTTCAGCAGCACTTAAAATTAATGTTCCAGTATATCCTTTACAAACTTACCTCACCTGCTAGGATAGATGGTTTGCTGCCTGAAACCAGAACCTCATCTGCCTTTGGCCAGCTTCTATTAAGCAATTTTTATGGGGGTGCCATGTTTCTAATTTTCTATTGTGCAGATGTATCTTATATTATGTAAATGCTTTTATATAAAAAAAGGTGAAGTTCGTATTATTATTACATAGAAAGTCTTTGCTGTAAAAGCAATGAAAGATAGCACCTTTGCCTTTTCTCCAACGTTGAAGGACTTAATATCTTTTTGTATTCATGCAAGCCAGGCTTTAATCAGCAGAGCATAGTCTTGCTTAAAAAGCTGAGGGTCTCTTAAGCTAAGTGATGAATTATCCTCTTGAAATGTTGCCTTGCATCTATTATTCCATCAAAAAATAATAGCAGACAGCTTAAATTCTGCCAAATGCTTTTTGTTTTCTCCTTAATCATCCAAGCTCCATAGGATAAACCTCTTCCTCTTTATTTTCTCTGCCATTAACACTTTTATAAACAGTTACAGTAGGATTGAACCTTTGGGAGCCTTCTCGATTTGGGTGGAACACAGTCCCAAGTGCTTCAGTGTGCCTAAGAAGATCAACACCAAAATCCTTTCTAAAAATAAACTGAGATCAGCAAAATTCAATGAACCCCATAGGTAGCCTACCTTAAGATGTTAGCATTTAACATGAAAGAATTATCCGGGAATGATTGTAATTAAGAGAAATGAGTGTGTGGTGACAGATGTTGATTCAAGTAAACCTTCCATTGAATTGAGAGATATTAGCTACTTATATACTGAAGAAAATATAAGCCAGATGAGGTATAACCAGCTACAAGGTAATGAGACTGGATTGAAACAATGCGATCTTACCGAAAACCAAGCAGTAATTTGATGGCTTCTCTTAGAGCTTGTTAAACATGCAGAATATATTACATGGGCTTCTTTTGTGAATCATTGGACTGGGAAAACAAAAAAGGTAAATAAAATAAAACATTTGAGGAAAAAAGGATACAATTAAGCTGCTTGCAATTAACGGTGGATTACTAGTAGTTGGCAACTAATGTTGTGTCTTCTGTAAGGCTGCATCCACTTACCTATTACAAATGAGGTTTAAGTAAAGCTCACAAATATTAAAGCTTCTTGCATCTCACTATAATATCTTTGAAATCATATATATATATATATATATGTTCAATGTCGATGTGTTTTTCTGGAATGACTGCATTTACTTTGATCTCTTGAGACTCATCCTATGCCTTCCTCTCCATCTATACTATGAAGAATGTGATGTTTTAATTAATCTATTGTTTGTATTTGTAGTTTGGAGACATCGGCCCACATGGAACAAAGATTATAATTTTCAATCTGTGGCTTAATGAGGATGGCATCTTGGAGCTTGATTTTGACTCAGACAAGGAGGTATGACAATAATTTATACGCCAATTTGTTTATTTCATGTCTGATTAGGATATGAAAACAAACATATACATCTCATGAAACAAATTAGAATATGATTTTATATTGTATTATGTTTGATTGTGTAGGTAATTTGTTTATCATTTGACTTGATTGTTCTTGTGTTGCGTCATGTCCCATACGTCCTTGCTATTGCGTCATGTCCCATATGTCCTCTAGTCAATCCTTTGTGTGCCTCCTTCAAAATCTGTTGTACTTCATCCTCCATCACGCATCATCTTAGAATGTGGTCCTCTCCCATCTTGTATAGCAATCCTGCAATCAAGGTAAAATGTGCACATTTCGTAATCACCTTCCGTTGTTCAGCTACTGTCATCTCCTTTGGTAGCTCTTGTGTCGATAGGTAATCCCCAATATGTTTATACCATGTAGGTATCGCACTTATTATGAACAACTGTGCGTCGGGGAATTCATCTGGTATTCCTCCTGCAGGTTCTCTTGAGTGAATCCTTGATAGTTGGTCCGCAATTACTTGCTTCTTTCCTGGTCTTACTACCACATGAACCAGGAATTCCTGCAGAGTGACGAGCCATCGACTTACTCGTCCATAGATTGTTGGCTTGTTGATCAAGTACAATAGCGCTTGATGATCCACATAGAAAGCAAAAGGGTTAGCCAACAAATAGTGTCGGTACTTTTGTACTGCGTACACCATCCCTAGTGCTTCACGCTCTGTTGTACTATAGTTCTTCTCGGCTCGAGACAACAGCCGACTTGCAAAGTAGATGGGTTGATCTAACCCAAATTGACCTTCCTGAGCCAATGCGCATCCAATAGCATAATTTGAAGCGTCAACATGCACATGAAACTCCTTCCAGTTTTGGGAAAATCAGGATAGGTGCCTTCAGTAGATGTGCTTTCAAGTTCTCAAAAGCTCCTTGGTGCTCTTCTGTCCAATGGAAAGGAATACCCTTACGTGTAAGCGCATCTAGTGGATGAGAAGTTAATGCATAGTTGCGAATGAACCTTCTATAGTATCCTACTGTTCCCAAGAAGGTTTTCACCGAGCTTACGTCATATGGTTCTTCCATCAACAGTATTACCCGAATCTTATCCGTGTCGGGCTTGAGACCCTCTTGGCATACAATATGCCCCAACATCTTCCCATATGGTACCATCAAGGCACATTTGCCTGGATTCAATGATATCCAAGCTCGCCTACACAAGCTCATGCATTCCTCTAGTGACTTCAAATGTTCTTGTGTCTTCCCATATAATGACCAATTGTCGAGAAAGCTTTAAAATTTCCTGTGGACATCTTGTCAAAGATATATATGATGATTCTCTGAAAAGTAGCTGGTGCATTGCATAACCCAAATGGCATACGATTGTAAGCATATATTCCATTTTCTACTACGAAAGTTGTCTTCAACTTATCTTCTTCTGCAATGCTAATCTGATTATACCCTGAGAACCCATTTAAAAATGAATAGATCTTATGGCCCGCTACTTCTTCCAGAATGGAATCTGTGAAAGGTATCGAGAAGGGATATTTGATGGTTACGGCATTGAGGCTTCGAAAATCTACCCAAATATGAATTTTGTTGACCTCCCTCTTCAAGGTAATCACGATCGGTGACACCCACTCACTTGTCGTAACTTTGAAAATAATGCATGCATCCAACATTTTATCGATTTCAGCATTCACTAGTGCTGCATATTTGGGATTCATCCTGTATGGTCGCCTTCTTACTGGTTGTGCGCCTTCAATCAGGGGAATCTTGTGTACGCAAAGTTCTGATGGGACTCCCTTCAAGTCTTTGTATGTCCAAGTGAAGACATCTTTATACTCCATAAAGATTTTAAAAGTTGCTGCCTTCAATACTGGATCCCAATCATCTCCACATTTAATCATCCTTTCCTTGCCATCTTCTCCCAAGTTTACCTGAATCATTCTTGGTCCTTCATATTTAATGGATTTAGGTTCATTTTTTGCTTTAAGAACCTCGATGGGGTGGGCAGGCTTGTCTTCAATGACTGCGTCTCCCATCGTATATTCTGCAAAATTCTTGGGGAATGTCCATTTTTCTCTCTCCTTATCCTTTTCTGTTGTTGTTTGTTTCTTACTGCTCTCAGTCTTTTCTGGTTCCTTTTTCTCATCCTCTTGGATTTCATTTCCTGCATGAATGCAAAAACATTGAGGAGGGAAAACTTCATAGTCTTCTTGTTGCCAGTGGAGTAAGTCTTTGTCTTCGTTATACTCATATTCTGGGCAATCCTCCAGGTGTAGTACTCCCTCTTCATCTGGTTCATATCTTGACCCTTCGTCTAAGGAAGAAACTCCTGAGTCATTAGAACTTGCAATCTCTTGGCTTACTGCCTAGTTCTTTAGATTGATCAAATATCTATGTTGGCCTTTCTTTAAGGGCAAATGTTCTTTCTCCAAATTGTGGTTTACTTTTGCTGTTCGTAACCACCCACGTCCCTGTAATGCATCATATATTGGTTTTTGCATCGCAATTATCACGAAATCCAGTACAAAATCCTGTTCCCCTATGCTCACTTTTTGGCTCATTAGCACGCCTATTTTCTAGATGCCATATTGATCGGCTCCATACAATTTGAAGTTTGGAGATCTTATTGCGGGTTGACCAATACTCCACCACGTTCTTTCGGGCATTACGTTCACGCTTGATCCTCCATCAACGATCACCTGATTCAACTTGTGGTCTTATATCTCCATGTGAACCAGGGCTAGCTTCTTTCCTGCCTCAATCATCAGTATCGTTGGATCCATGAATTGTCCTTGCTTGATGTGCGCTACCTATCAGGTTTCTCTTTTCTTTGTTTTTACCACTTTTCCCACTGTAGCGTATAACTCAGGTACTATGTTGAATAGACTAGCCACCTTCACTTCTACTGTCGTATTCAACACCTGTGTCACCAAGCCTTCTATTGATGTCTGTTTATCCTATGGGATCTCCACCTTCTTTAGGGCTTTCTCCAGAACTAGCCTATCCTGCTTCTCTTTGTCTAGTTTTGTTTTTATCAATTCTTGAGCTTCTTGTGATCGCACTTTCTCCTTGGCAGGATTTCGGTATTCCTCTAACTTCCTAACTTGCGTTCTTGTTACGGCTAGGACTTCATCCTCTCTTTCCATTACTGTACTTATTTCACCAATGTCAATTAAATTGACATTTGTGTTCCATTGGAACTTGCCTTATTTGGGCAATTAGCCTCCTTATGGTTCCCTGGACCACACCACCTACAAATCTACGTAACATTGTTACCACCAGTGGTGTTCGTATTCTGAGGTTGGGGGCAATTCTTCGCAAAATGACTCCATTCTTGGCAATTCCGACATTGAATTACAGGTCTCCCTTCAGAGCCGTACTGTAGTCGACTTTGTCCTCATTGTCTTCCTCCACGGCGGTTATTTTTGTATCTGCCGCTTGTCGCACCTTGCCCTTTCCTTGGAACATCATATTGACCTCCTTGCTGAATTATTAAGGTCTGGTGTCTTGCTCCCTTCAAATTGAATGGACAATTTGCTACTGGATGACCTGCAATATCACATATGTTGCAATACGCTTTCTTCTGATAATTGGATTTAGCATGTCCCTCTGTTTTACAATTAGAACACCAAATATCCTTCCTATCTTTTCTTCCTTCTCCTTTGACTTCTTTTATAATTTTATCAAATTCTTTTCAAAAGGAGTGTATTGCACTTTGCACTTTGTCTTCTTCATCACTGTCAAACTCTTCGTGTTTAAGTTGTCCACCGATTCATGCAGTTGTTTGCTTGGCCTCACTTTAAAAGTTCTTTGCTTTCTTGAGGGCTTCTGCATATGTCGAAGATGGTACTGCTTTCATCTTCTTTCGATACTTATGCAATAATCCATCCAAGAACCAACGTTTTATTATTCCGTCGATTGGTGGCATTTCCATTTTATCTGTGAACTATTTCAGTCTCCTATTGTAGCTCCTAATAGGTTCATCTGGTTTTTGTTTTGTAGCAAAGATTTTAGTGATGATCTTTGTGTCATCTCTTAATGGTCGAAATTATTCAATAAATGCATCCTTCAGGGCATCCCATTGGGTGAATGGTTGGGTACGTTGCTATTTCAAATACCAGTCCATTGCCATTCCCTGCAAAGTGGCTGGAAACAATCACAACCACTCTGTATCCTGTGTTACCCCATATGTTCTCCAAATGATTATACAAATTCCCACGGGGTGAAAGAGTATAGGCTAACATTAGAAATATTTGATATTGGTTAGGGATTAAATAGTACAACATAAGCTAAGAATAACCTTAGGAATATTAACAAAATAATATCCCCCTAAAGTGCTAACTAACGCGCTTAGATAACAAAGCGCTAATGAAACTGACAACTAACGTAGTCAAAAGGACTACGATGACTAACCTACTAACCCCAAGATATTCCACAGTGAATATTTTCAAGGTAAAAGTAAATAATCTAAATCAACCATGCGGTAAGTAAAACTTACCTAGGAGAATCTACTAATTACCAAATGAGGTAATAATTATAGTTATTGTAGCATAGTAACTCTAACATCCCCCCTTATTACATTATTTGGGTAATGTATATAACTGCCCCAATACAGTGAAAAAGATGCTGATATGCTGGCTCTTGCTCTGGCTCGGGCTCTATCACATTGCTCTGGCTGCTCTAAGAAAAAGTGGGTCATTCCTCACTTTGTTTTCACATCAACGAATGTCCTTATTGTAATCTTTTCATCCAACCGGATTGCATGGGTAACCAGCCGCTGCAACCGCTAGGTGTACTAGAGTAGATCACTACATACGAGGTTCATTTTGTTACAATATGATTTTGCAAAAGTTTTGATAAGGTAGCTAAGGTGTCGGTCACTCGAAAATGCACCCTTATAAGTTTCCCCCCTTTTTGCAAAACATGTTGTAATGGAATTTCTGCAAGAAGTGTGACTAAGGTGTCGGTCTCTGTCGAAAATGCACCCTTATAAGTCTTCCTCCCTTTTTAGCAAAAATATTTTGTGAGGTAGGAAAGAAATGTTTATCCCCCCTTAAGTGCAAAATATATGCAACTTATGAAGCTTGTTAAGGCTTTTACAAAGATTGCCTCCTAGGCAAATTTCAAAAATTTCACCAGAAAATCCCCCCTTTATTACAAGTACTTCAAACAAAAAAGAGTTTGCTATTTATGAAGCCTAAAAAGAGGTACAATCACCCCTTTATTGCAAGTACTTCAAACAAAAACATTTGCTATTTATGAAGCCTAAAAAGAGGGTTGGAATGGTGCTTGCCTAGGGTGACAAATTTGTTTCCCTTACAAAGTTGTATGGGCCATGAGCACTTTGTGTGCTCTTTCTGAATCAGAATCAGAATCAAACACTTCACTAGCAACATGGCCTCTTTGTTGTCTATTTTGCCTCTGTGATGTGCCTTTGCCCTTTTTGTCTTGCTTATTTTTAAACCAACACCGATTGGTGTCATGGTTGTCCTTTTTACAATTTGTGCAAAACTTCTTTTCTGATTGAGGTTGCTTGCCCTTATCTTTGGAAGATGACCCCCTCTTCTTCTGTTGACCCTGTTTATGTGTAAAAAGTGCAGTGTTGGACACTTCATCTTTTTGTAGCTGATTTGCTTCTTCAGTTTGAAGCAAATTTACTAACTCCACAAAGGTCACCTGTCTTTGAGACACTTGAAGAGATGTTATTAAAATTTTGTAGGAGTCTGGAAGAGCCCTTAGAATGACCGAAGTCAAGACCTTATCTTCAACTTTTTCTCCCAAAGCATTCAGTTTTGATTTTATTTCTGCCACTCTACAGAGGAATAACTCTATTGTTTCACCTGAATTCATATGGAGAGTATGAATTTGTGATTGAAGGTTAAGAATTGTAGCTTCATTTTTCCCTTCAAAAATGGTAGATAAAGCATCCCATGCTTCTTTACCATTTTCAGCATCACAAATGTGAGGCTGAATTTCATCAGTAGTTGCTAGCAAAATCAACATGAGAAGTCTATTGTCCCTTTTATCCCATGCCTTCTAATATGCTCCTGGTGTAGTGGGTCTTTTAACAGTGCCATCCACTATATCCCACATTTCCTCTACAGTAAGAATGGCCTTCATCTTGGTTTTCCATGCTGAATAGTTAGAACCTTTAAGCAATTGTGTATCATTTAGGTATTTTTTGATAGTTGCCATGATGAAGGTTCTAGAATTTGCACCAAAGATGGTATTTCTTTCACTCTAATTGATATTTAATGGCACCTGCCTAAAAACTCTCTTGAAGAAAGATGATCAGTTTGAGGAAATTTAAGCCAAACAAATAAGAAATGAAAGAGAATTCACTCTAATTGATATTTAATGGCACCTGCCTGAAAACCCTCCTGAAGAAGGATAATCAGTTTGAGGAAATTGAGCCAAACAAGAAGAGTGAATTTAGGGTTGTATGGAGAGAATATCAATATTAAAAATGGCTTATACTTGTGCAATGAATTACACAAATGAGTGTGAAATTTGGGGTTTTGAGTGCTCTTGATTTTGATGACTTATAATTGCAAAAACAAGAAATTAAATGCAATAATCAATCAAAGAGTGCCCACAAATTTTTACCACTTAGGTGTCGGATGCAACCGAAAATGCACCTAATTTGCCAATTTGAAATAAAGGTGTCGAGTAATATCGAAAATGCACCTTATTACTAATTTTTGCAACAAAATTTTGATTTGTGTTGTGCAAAAATTTGATATTCAATGTCTCCCCTTGTCTTACAATTTTGCAAAGAATTTTGGACAAAAACAATTGCCCTTCTTTTTGAGTTGCAAAATAAACAAGTTTTGTTATTCAAGTGCCCCCCTTTGTGTTACAATTTTGCAAAGAAATACAATTTCTTGTCGTCCCCCCTTTGTTTTGCAAAATTAACAAAGTAGCACTCCTTTCAAGTCAAGTCGACACACGACAAGCTTTTGAAAGGTTTTCCAAAACCAGTCGACACACGACTTGGTTTTAGTGGCTCAACGGTTTTGCAAAAAATAAAATGTGCAATTTCTTGTGTTATATCCCTCCTTGGAGAAAACAAATGCACAAATTTTAACTTTGGATTTTGTAAATTTGGTGTCTCCTTGTGTTACAATTTTGCAAGAAAGAATCAATTTTCTTGATTTTGTCCCCCTTTGTTTGTGCAAAATTAACAATATTTTGAGAAGATTTTAGGGCTCCCTAATGTTTGCAAAAGAAATGGTGCTCTGGGTCATCTTATGCTAAGCAATGATTTTACGCCGGGAAAAGACACAGGGTTGGCAGGAAAATACACCGATTTTTTTTTTAACAAAATCAATTGTCCCACATGGGAAGTGCAGGAGGAATCAAACACTTTAAAAACAAAAATTTGTTGTAAATTGTTTGATCACCTTATGGTGGTCTTTTGCCCGCGCGCAAAGACCCTAGCATTGATTCCTTCGCCACGTGTAAATTTTGTCCTCCGCTTCCATCCATATCGTCCACGTAGGGTCCGTTAGCCAAGTCGGAGTCCCCGTCCTTGTTTGCTGTGATGTCCACGCAGTCCTTACGTCTAGATCGTTCACGTAGGGTCCATTAGGTAGTTTGTGTCAGCCAAGTTGTCAGTTGAGCACACAATTCTAAATGCGCCTACAGCAAGGGGTGCATACCGTCTAGGTCAGAGTCACTGTCGGCGATCCCCTCATTGGGGCTACCACAGATCTACGTCAGCTTCTTGTCCGGTTGCACCTAGCTCCGTCACAGTCCCGGTCCACACCTTGCCACGTAGGTAGGTGTCAGGTATACATCGCACCATCTTGTCCGTGTTGGTACGCTACGTAGGAGTCGTCGTGTCCCAGAGTCGTCGTCTAGGGTCAGGTCGGCAATCATGGTCTAGCTTAGGTCCATGTCCCAGAGTCGTGTCTTAGGAATCCGCGTCAAGTTTGCTTCCACACAGAGCCCCAGGTCTTGTCCACGAGTGGAACCTGGGAATTACTAGGTCTTTTCCACCAAGTGGAACCTTAGAGATCAAGCGAAACAAAAATTAGAAAAACGCCTTGTTCGCGCCTTCCATCCCGCTTCCTGCTCTGATAGCATGAAAGAGTATAGGCGAACTTTAGAAATATTTGATATTGCTTAGGGATTAAATAGTACAACATAGGCTAAGAATAGCCTTAGGAATATTAACAAAATAATATCCCCCTAAAGTGCTAATTAACGCGCTTAGATAACAAAGCGCTAATGAAGCTAACAACTAACGTAGTCAAAATGACTACGATGACTAACGTACTAACCCTAAGATATTCCACAGTGAATATCTTCAAGGTAAAAGTAAATAATCTAAATCTACCATGCGGTAAGTAAAATTTACCTAGGAGAATCTACTAATTACCAAATGAGGTAATAATTATAGTTACTGTAGCATAGTAACTCTAATATGTGGTGGGCTGGATATTCCTTTCCTTCCCCATGGAAAGATGGACATTTTTATATGTCTGCTTGAATAGTAGGTTGTGCCATTGTGATTGTTGCACTAGGCAACTGTCTTGGTGGTGAGCGTGGTGGAACTTTGTCGGGCTCTCTTTGCTGTTGATGGTGCGAAATTTTGGTCAAATAGCCTTCTACTACCACTTTGCGACCTCCTTCACGAATAAACGAGATGTGGTTCCGGTCTTCCTTCTAGTGAACCGATGCGTGGTTGTTGCGGTATTGTTGTCAATCTTGACACACCTTGTAAAAAAGATGCATAGTTAATTTTGTTTTTGAAAGCGCTCATTGTAAAATTCCTTTTTCACGAAAAATGGTCAAAGGCGTTGCGATTCTAAAGCTTTCCCTCATATGGGTTTGCTCCTTCTTAAGCTTTTCTACATTTTTCTTTTCTTTATCCTTTTCTTCTGAAGTTTTTTAAATTTGGTATGTTGCATGCAAAATTGTATATATTTTAGCATGGGCAATCAAATGTTAAATTTTTATCTCCAGCTATTCCTTTTTTGGTTCTATTCCTTGCTTAGCGAGAGGATTATTTGCAAGATGATCGAAGGATTAAGGAAGCAAAGTAGATAAAGTTGCTAAGTGCAGATAGAATTTAAGTTTATTCAAAAGAGAAGCCTCTAAAGAATTTTCCAAGTCTGTTGCTTAAAGCAAAAGCGCTCCACTTGGGAGCGCTTTGCTAAAAGGCGCTCCACTTGGGAGTGCTTTGCTAAAAGGTGCTCCACTTGGGAGCGCTTTGCTAAAAAGCGCTCCACTTGGGAGCGCTTTGCTGAGAAGCGCTCCACAAGGGAGCGCTTTGTTGAGAAGCGCTCCACAAGGGAGCGCTTTCCTCAAAAGCGCTCCACAAGGGAGCCTTTCCTCAAAAGCGCTCCACTTGGGAGCGCTTTCCTCAAAAGCGCTCCATTTGGGAGCGCTTTGCTGAGAAGCGCTCCACAATGGAGCGCTTTCCTCAAAAGCGCCCCACAAGGGAGCGCTTTCCTAAAAAGAGCCAGAGAGATATTGTTAAAAGGAGCCAACGAACAAAAGGAGAGGTCCACAGTGCATTTCCTATTTCATCGCCCTGAAACTATTTTCGAGACCGTCTGATTGATGATCGTCATCAAAAACTTCTAACTTCAATATCAAGTTACTTGTAATTCCGGCCTGACTATTCCAAGTCTTCGTTGGAACCTTTCGCTTTTAATGCTAAATTGGGATAAGGTAGATCGTTTCTGGTTGTCACCGAATTTGAATCAGCCCGTCATGAAAGTGGTTGAATACCAATTCATCGAGCGGTAGTTTTTCTCCTATATAAACCCCCCCCTTTCTCTATAAATGCATGGATAACTTCTGCTAGAAAAGCAGTTCTGTACTTTGGATCCCATTGTCGAAATAAAAGCTTTTGGCTCTGGTGTTGAGACTTCTAATTCGTGTATGACTTCTACTCTGTTATTTCTATTAAGTTAGTTTCTTTACGGTCAGTTTAATTCTGTTTTCTGGATTTCACTGTCGGTAGAGGGCTTGTCCCTGGAATACTTGCTGGAGTTTGCATAGTTAAGAGGTTTTTCATACTAGTTATGTTAAAGGTTTCTTGTTTTGATTGTTGTTGGTTCAAATATATAAGTTGCCTATCGTGCTTCCGGTCCATCACCCCACACTTCCGGATTGTAGCCATTTCCCATTTCTTTTAGTCATTTCATCCCTTTCTTTACATTCCTTACCCTTAACCCAAAGTCCCCATTTTTACTTTCTGAAGTAGCTGTATACTTGAAACCTACTCTCAAAATAAAGGCTTTTGGCTACGTTTTAAGTTCCCAATCTCTGTGTAAGATTTCCACTCTGTGATTTCTATTAAACTAGTGTTTCTGTTCTTCAATTTAATTATGTTCTCTGGATTTTGTTGTTGATAGAATACTGGTCCCTGGAATCCTTGTTGGAATTTACATAGGTTCTGAGGATTTTATACTGCTTTCTGTTATAAGTCATTGCTTTGATTGTTGTTGGTAAAAGTAGATAAGTTGTCTATCGTGTTCTTGGTCCATCATCCCAAATTGCCGACCTTCGGCCATCTCCCCTTCCTTTCCGTAATCTCCCATCTCTTTCAGTATCTTTCTATCCCTTATCTCCAATCACCCATTTAATTTTCGGAACCAGTCCTACTGGAGATTGCCACGGAGGACATCCCTTTCCTTCGGGCATTCAATGCTTGGCAGCGGGCCTAGGGCGCTGCAGACTTAGAAAACCTGTATCTAGGCCGGTTCGATTGCCAACAGTTTCTGGCACGCTCGGTGGGACCCAAACGTTCCACGTTTTATCAGTATTAAGAAGTGATGCTCATCTTAATATTGTTCAATCTGAACATTTGGCGACTCTACTAAACCCGAGATAGCTCCAAATCTCGTAGACCAATGTAAAAGCTCCCGCCTTCATGCGTACAAGGTGGAGGGCTAGAAATACAAAAGAAGAACCCGAATTCTATGAGCTCGACATCGACGCTTTAGGAGAACATCCTAGGATGGTCGGGTCAAATATTCCGCTTGTCGGGACATCGTTATAAGAAGTTGTTCAAGGTTCACAGAATCCAGCTCCTGACAGCACAACTACCAGCTTGCCTCCGAATCCGCTGAATTCTCCGGATCATCAGTATACTTTGGCTCCACCAAACGTTCAACCAGGTGCTTCGAGTGTTTCGACTGTTTCGACTCAGCAAGTTCTACCAACTCCACCGCTCCTCACCAATCCGCCTCCCCAGATGGCCCAACCAGCTCCGCCCAGGCAGTTCGCAGCTTGGAACCATACGGGACCGCTTGCCTTGCAGGCCCAACACACGGTCCCGCCCGCAGCTTTGAAAGCTCTACCAACTTACGACGGCACGGGAAAGACGGCGCAAGAGCACATACAAGACGTCACAGGATTACCGACCATCCATGAAATCACCAACGAAGACGTCATGGTGAAGTTGCTGGTTATTTCACTAAGAGGTAAGCTTCTTTATTGGTATCGGCCGCTCCCGCCCGACACCATTACTACATGGGACCAGCTGGCTGGGCAGTTGATAAGGGGTTTCAATGAACAAGCAGACCCCTTCTCTCTGTTACACACCAGTTTACTACTATTCAAAGGCATCCTCAGGAAGAAATAACTAACTTTAACGTTAGATTCGTATGAACCTGGCAAAGAGTCACAGATGGTCTCCGACCCACACCTAAACAGGCTGGATTTTATTACCTAAGAGCTTTCCACTTAGATAAAAGCATCAATATCCGCCATACTAATATCAATACATTTCCCACTCTCTACAGCAGTCCCAGAAAGCCAAGGCTAACCTAATAGCTATCGGGAAGTTACCTCCCAAGGCAACGACCCTGATTTATCCAGATTTCCCCTAGAATATGTATCCAAGCGCATTCGCTCCTCCTGCGTCCCAAACATACCTTAGCCAATCTTGGAATCCACATTCCCAGTATCGACCTATGCCTATGCCTCAATACCAAGCGCCCGTTCTTCCCCAGTTACCCGCTTCAACCCAATACCTAGCTTTGCCAGCGCCACCAACGTTGGCCCCATTACCTCCAAGTCAAGTAGTTGCTAACCAAGCGATTGTAATCGAAGCTCAAGCTAAAGAGCTATCGGAAGTTAAGGCTTACATGAAGACGGTGGCAAACCAGATGAGCACCATAAGGAAAAGACAAGATGATCAAGGATTTCACCAGAGGAGATTCCGTCCTCCTCTGATCACCAAAGAGCAAGCAACCACTAGCGCTCAAAGGCAACACGAGCGAAATTCAGCAGTGATGAACACCAAAGAGGTCGGTACCTCTGATTCCTTCTATTGGTGTACCCATAGTAGTCAGACTCTTTTGGACTCTCGAGTACTCTGCCGAGTCCGTGTCCGAGTGGGCTTAGCCATGCCGAGCCCACTTTGACTCTTTTTTTTTTGGACTCCACCGAGTCCGGTCGAGTCCTGAGCTGAGTCCGAGTCCGTCTCGGACTCTCGAGTCTCGATGTTTGGACTCGGCTGGCCCAAAAAGAAATGGAAGTTTAAAAAAAAAGAAAAATTACGTCTAGGGCGGTTAAGTATTGATGATGCTCACGACTTAAGCATCCATGTTGGCCAATGCGCAATCACGAACAAGACGCTGAAATCTTTGTTTATTATATTAACGAGAGAATGTGCAATTTTGCTTCTCAAACCTTCAGAATGTTTATCCCTCAATTATAATTTATTTTAATACAAATATATCTTTCACCAATGGATACATCATCCACGTCTTGTTTGGGAATGGGAACCGCTTCAGAATGCACGTATGCATGTCCTGTGGAGTGTGGCGATTCGGGCGGAGAATTGCATGATTTTTGGAGGCTTTCGACCAAGGAAGGCTTGAGGCCGCCAGTGCTGAGACCTCTTTTGGAAAGTTCGTCGTGCAGTTCTTGCACCTTCATTTTCGTCCATTCTTTTCTCCTTCAATGCACCCTCTCCCGTCGCCGTCACTGCCACCGTCGCCATTGCAGCCAATACACACCACCACGCCACAATGGATAAAAAATTTAAAAACAATAATTTATTTCGCTTTGAAACCCTCGACCGCCAACGAAACAATTGCTACGCACGAAACTCCCCCAGAATAATGAATGTCGCTCTACCTTGAATTTTGGTAAGCAGTTTTAAAAAATGGCTTCCCATTCTAAAACCGGAAAAATGGCTAGGATTAACTATTAGCTTTATTAATATTTGAAGAATTTTATTTTCAATTTTTTTTCTCAGGAACCTTTTAATAAAAATAAAGTTAAATAGATCCCAACCAACCATCCAGGAAATCGAATCTAGACAACCGATCGATTATTTTTAAACATGGTATTTGAATATTTTATTTATTAAACATGGTGGACTAAGTTAGGGTGATTCCGTTTTTTATTATTTAATGTTTTGTAAAATGTTAATAATGTTTTTGAACTTTATATATTAAGTTTTATTTTATCATTATATTATTTATTTATAATTTTATAAACCAAAGTGGTCATGCCTGCAAAGGTCATAGTTTGTTCCGAATCCTTTGAGTGCACGCCAGACCGACAAGACCGACAACGATGGTATGAATCTCGAGCGACCGGTGGTCCTCTTCATGCCGGGTTATAAAATAATGAGGTGGTATAGGCTTGTTGGGGGCAGCCCCTGTAGTTTGAACCTTTCACTTGGCAGTTACTAAAAATAGTGTGGATGTAACCAACTCCCTATGTATCCAAAAACAAAATTATTAGCTTGCTAGTAGAATATGCTCCTTCGTCTTGTTAATTTCTTATTTGTATAATGTTGAATGTTGAGTAAGTGTGTTAGAATATACTAATAAGTAATATGCATGAAAAAACTAATTTTTTCAATAAAAATTTGTATTTTTTTTCATTTTTTCTTTTCCCCGAGTTTTTACCGAGTCTTGCCAAGTTTTTTTGTCGAGTCCCGAGTCCGACTCCTAAGTTGAACTTTCCGAGTCCGAGTTTTGCTACTATGGGTGTACCACATGCAATGATCCGCACAATGAAGAAGACTGTATGGTACATCTAAATTATGTGCCGACACTGGCTGGCGGATCCTATGAGCAAGTTAATATGATCAGGGAAGTTGGTCAAAATCTCATGACATCATCAGCTGAGCAAGATTCCGTTCTTACCAGGTCAGGAAAGAAACCTATCGAGGTAGATCCAGCCAGATGGATCCATTGAAAGTGCCTCCGGCACCTAAACCCACAACTAAATCATGGACTGGAGCTCAGCCACAGGAAAAAGCTCCCGATCCAACGGCAAATGCTCACCAGTCCGATCGACTGAAGGACCACCTTCCACCTCGTGTTAGAGAAAGCATCTCGCAACCTAAAGCTACGACTCCTCAGCCGCCAGGAGAAACAAGGGAACAGGCAAGAGAAAAGCTTTGATACCCCTCACTCACTAAACGACAACGGGTAGACGCGACGCAACAATATCGAAAGATCTACGAACCTACAAGGGGAGCAGTGGAGCCCATCGCTTCAACATACAACATAGTCAAAGAAATGAAAAAAGCCCCTCTAAGGTAAGCCTGTATGACGCCCTTCAGCTTCCAGGTCAAGTTGATTTATTACAAGAATCTCTCAAATTCACACAGGACAAGGAAAGCGGGCCAACTCAAACTGTGTATTCTCATCCATTAACAACTTCGGCCACATGTAAAAATAGGCCCCCGCCATTCTACCTGTCCCTTCGAATGGAGGGATGGGTCGTGCATAACTGCATGATCGATTCAGGCGCCGCTACAACCGTCATGCCCAAAGCAGTATGTGAAATCATGGGTATGGAATACACCCGCAGCAGCCCTGGGGTGCTGCAGTTAGACGAAACTCTAGTAAAAATAGTGGGAGTGATCAAATATGTGCCCATCCAACTCCATAAAATGCCACAAGTCACTGTCATACAGGAGATCGTGGTGGTCGATTGGAGCCATATTTTAGTATGTGCCTCTCACGAGAATTCACGACGAAGATGGGAGGCTACCTCTCCCTTGACTACACCCACTTGGAGATCCCCTTCAAAGGAAGAAGATTCAATATCTTCAATGAGAAACCTATTGGTTTTCACGTTGAGAAGCTTGAAGATGAAGAAAAGGGCTCAGTCTCTATCAACTTGATGGCAGAAGAAATACAAATCGACTTGGAGGAAGCTCTCGTTGAACCCCAACTAGATGATGAATTCTCTATAACTGATTTCAACGTAGTCAATGGTACAGATTTAGGATGTTACACGCTCACTAAGCCTAAAAAAGAAAAGCAAGCTCATCCAACAACGCCCTCAACCTCAGACCAGCTTTGGAAGCTGTACTTTGACGGCGCACTATGTAAAAATGGAGCTAGCGCAGGAATTGCTCTCATCTCCCCAACTGGCGAACAAAAGACTTACTCATACAGACTAGCTTGGAGTTGTACGAATAATGCGGCTGAGTATGAGGCTTTGTGCCTCGGACTCAAGAAAGCTGAGAAGCTAGGCATCAAGCAACTATAGATTTTCGGGGACTCCGAGCTAATCTGTAATCAAGTTACCAGCAAGTGTGTCAACAAGCAACACTTCCTAAAGGCGTATCGTAAAAAAGTGTGGGATTTGTTTGATACCTTCGACGCGCTAAACATCAAATCCATTTCAAGGGAAAAAAATAAGCTAGCCGACGTCCTAGCTTCCATTGGCGCCCGGTTTTCACCAGTCGATGGCATGATGCACAAACCAAAGACGGTAAGATCAATTTATCGACCTTCCGTTCCTGATAAAAAGCTTCATTGGCAAGTGTTTGACAATTATGAACAGCTTGTTAACTTCTTGGTCAATGAAGCATCAACCATCGAAGGGCGGGCTCTAAATGAAGAAAACCATGAAGGTTTGATTCAGTTGAAAAACAATCATATCCCGAAAGGCCTGATCACACTGGAAAGTCTCTTTGATAGAAATGATAGGCCTATCGACCATAAGATCAAGGTTGACCAGAAGGAGTTCATCAACTTGGAGTTAGAATCAGGGAAAGTCATCATGGAAGGGACCGACTGCACCACCGAGGAGCTCCAACAGATCTGAGTTCTGTGTAAAGAATACCCCGACATCATCGCCTGGTGTTATCAAGACTTAAAGGGGTACGACAAGAATGTCATCCAGCATACCATCGAGTTAGAAGAGGGTGTCAAACCCTTCAGACGGAAGCAGCGACCTGTAAATCCAAAGGTCGAAACTCTTATGAGGACCGAGTTATTGAAGATGCTCGAAGCTAAGATCATATATCCGATTAAGCATTCTTCCTGGGTGGCTAACCTGGTTCCAGTGCTGAAGAAAAATGGCGATATTCGGTTGTGTATAGACTTCCGAAATCTGAATCAAGCGTGGTGTTTCGGGAGGGCATTTTGTCGGTAGGCCGATGGTGTTAAAAATCATCAAAGCAGGTTACTATTGGCCTACTCTCTTTTTGGATACCTTCAAAACCAGCCAGTGCTGTGACAGTTGTCAGCGATACTCAGGAAGGGTTAGGAATGCATCGCTTCCTCTCCACCCCATTCGGGTGGAGACTCCATTCCAGCAGTGGGGTTTGGACTTCATCGGGATCATCAATCCTAATTCTTTTGCCATTCACAAATATATATTGACTGCTACGGACTACTTCACTAGATGGTCAGAAGCAATTCCAACCAAAGAGGCGAGCCAGGAGGTGGTCATCTCCTTCCTTGAAGGTCTGATCACTCGGTTTGGAATCCCGGAATCCATCGTCTCGGACAACGGTTCTCCTTTCACTGGTGCAAAAATTTGTGAATTCGCGGTCAGATATGGAATTTACTTGAAGGTTTCATCTAACTATTATCCGCAGGGAAATGGATTAGCTGAATCCACGAACAAAAACCTATTGCGAATTCTCAAGAAATCTTTGCAAAAGAATAAAAGGAGCTGGCACCTACTTTTGAATCAGTCCCTATGGGGTGATCGAATTTCCATCAAGCGGTCTATCTAGACTTCGCCCTATTCATTGGTGTATGGCAAAGATGCGGTCTTACGTACACACATTGAATTACCAGCCTTACAACTTCTTAAGTGGCTCGATGTTGAAGGAAGCCAACTTAGCCCAATGGATGCAAGGCTGGCACAGTTGATAGAATTAGAAGAAGAAAGAGAAAAGGCGTACGAAGTCTTCGCCAAGCATGCCGAAACCACCAAGAGCTGGTTTAGTAAGAGAACTTCCGACCGGGTTTTCAACGTTGGGGATTTAGTTTTGAAGTGGAACGTCAAGAAATTGAAGGCAAGAAACCATGAAAAGTTTGATGCCTTTTGGGAGGGTCCATTTCGGGTCTCTGGCGTTCATCAAATAAATTCATTCACGCTCGAAGACATGGAAGGCGATGAGCTCCCTATTCCAGTTAACGGTTTCCTGCTGAAACCTTACTACCCGCAAATACCGATGCTCTTCTCTAGCTGATCAGGTAATCGTCATGTATAGTCCCTTTTGTTTGTATAGTAGGGTAGTCTTGTCTTACTCTAGGCTTAGTCGGGAAAATGGAAGAAAGAAGTTCCTTCAAAAATACCTTCACCAAAGCTTTTGGCAGCCAGGATGAGGTTTTTAGTGAAGAAATTGCACCTGGTAGGCCGAGATGTTTTTTTTCGGAGGTCTGAAGAAGCTTTTTTAAGAACAACTTTGCTAAGCTTTTTGCAGCTAGAGTGAGATCCTTAGTAAAGAAATTGCACCCGACAGGCCAAGATATTTCTCCAAAGGCGAAGCGCTCCACAAGGGAGCGCTTTGCCCGACCCGGAGCTCTCCAACAAGTGGAGAGCGCTCCAAAGGCGAAGCGCTCCACAAGGGAGCGCTTTGCCCGAAGCCGGAGCGCTCCAACAAGTGGAGAGCGCTCCAAAGGTGAAGCGCTCCACAAGGGAGCGCTTTGCCCGAAGCCGAAGCGCTCCAACAAGTGGAGAGCGCTCCAAAGGCGAAGTGCTCCACAAGGGAGCGCTTTGCCCGAAGCCAAAGCGCTCCAACAAGTGGAGAGCGCTCCACAAGGGAGCGCTTTGCCCGAAGCCGAAGCGCTCCAACAAGTGGAGAGCGCTCCAAAGGCGAAGCACTCCACAAGGGAATGCTTTGCCCGAAGCCGGAGCGCTCCAACAAGTGGAGAGCGCTCCACAAGGGAGCGCTTTGCCCGAAGCCGGAGCGCTCCAACAAGTGGAGAGCGCTCCAAAGGCGAAGCGCTCCACAAGGGAACGCTTTGCCCGAAGCCGGAGCGCTCCAACAAGTGGAGAGCGCTCCATCCAAAAGGAATAAACAAGCAGTTAAATTTTTGGAGGCGCTCCATCGGGAGTTGCTCCCATTTCTTTTAACCATTTTAATTTTTTGCTTTAGCTATAACCATATTTTCCTCGTTGTCCTCCCCTTTTTAAATGCTTTAAGTTTTAGTTGCCCGCTCTGATTTTGCCAAGTGTTCAAGAAGATTTTATGCATCATTAGGGGTCATTTTTCAAAACCCTAGGTAGGCACGATTTTTAAAAGAAAAGCAGGTCGTACGGTTATCAAATCGAAACATTCTTCAGCCTCCGTCAGCCAAAATTGACCTTTTCTCCAAATCTACCGACACCCTTCTCGGCCAATAATGGTGCGCCTCGTAGGAGCGTCCTTGTCCGCCGTCAGTATTTAGTTTTCCAAGAGAAATCCACCCGCACGAAGAACTCTGAAAACGCCCGATTGCATGCACGTTCACCCTGGCATTAATAAGGAGTGGTCTGCGTTAGAGGTGGTGGTTCCAAGCAACGACATTATAAAACGAAATGCTCTCTGGCCAAGTTCAAACTCACTCCCAAAATGTTTTCCTGCAACTCCCGAACTAGAAATCCTTTGAAGTATTCGACCACCATGGGTAAGAAAGGAAAGCAAGTAGCCGAAGAATCAGTAATTGAAGAAACTTCGAAAGAGAAGAAGCCAAAAGAAAAGGTCCCGAAAAGTAAAAAACCAGACAATGAAGCTACCTCAGCGGTGGTTTCAGATTCAAAGAAGCTTCAGAAGAAGAGGAAGAAGAACATCGAAGAACTGGTGCCTTGGCAGCACCCTTTCCTCCGCTACAGGGACTGTCTGGTAACGAACGAAGATATAGAGCAACTACGTCGAGATGTTGAAGAGGCGACCAAGGACGATCCAATTGAAGACCAGTTAGCAGGCGTACTCTACTCGCACTTGTATTTCTATATGTGCACTCCGGTCCACGCCTGTCTAGAGTTTATTCACGCAGTGGCCCAAAATTATGACCCTGTGAAGCGGACGGTTCGAAATGCTCAAGGAGCTTCGATGTTTGCAATTACCGCAAAATCAGTCCGGGAAGCTTTCACCAAGGGAGAGAAGTACCCTGCCGGGGTTGTTCCACAAAGGCTGTATACAAATGAGGAAGCTGCCAGATATCAACCAACTTCTTGGATGAAAGATTTTGTGGCGAACCAGTTGTAGGATGCGACGGTGGCTGGTAACCTACCAGCACTCCCAAGGCGTTTGGCTAAGTTCTCACAGCCTAAAATATACTCCATCCTAGCATGGGTGGTAGGATTGGCCACTGATGAGTGGGTCATCGACTGGTAGGTTGTCATGGCCAAGGCAATTTTAGACAACCCAATTTATTTCCCCTCTAAGGTGAGGCCAGGTTCTAGCCCAGTTTTTTACGATTGGGCCGAATTTATCGCACGACAGCTGCATGCCTCTTTGGCTTTCCTTCACGACGACCAGAGCCACCAATTCAGATTATCTTCCGTAATGGTGTGGTTATTTTTTTGGCACCTGCACGAGAATTTTGTCTTCGTCCACAAGCAGCAAACCGACGACGAGGGGAAGCCGCTGCCAGTTTACCTATGGACCGAGAGTTTCACTGTAAGTAATTCGTATTATGTTTTTAATCAGCTTTTTCTGGGTCCGGCTTTGGCTTTGATTTATGGTCAGTATGAGCACTTCCCAGCAGAGTTGAGGGAGCAGTTGGTGGAGCAACGGTTGGGGGATACTTTCCTCCTGACGCAGGGTTACGTCATCAGGATATACGGTTTTTCTGAAAAACCTTTTTTATTACCCTTTTACACCACTCCATTTCTATTTGTTGTGGAGGTAGCCCGCCAGCTGGATCACACTAACCAAGAGTATGGAAAGGGTCGTGGGAGAAAGGTCATAATCTCCACCCCTTTCAAGTTCGGAGGGGTCAAAATAGCACAATGCGGTCAAAATGTAGTTTTAACCGTGGTACTAGCCCAGTTCGGATTAATTGAGCTCCCCCATTGATGGAAATGGGATCCACTGGGTATAATACAGAAAAATCTTAAGGTACAAGCTTTTCACAGCTGCCCACGGTCAGACATGGAAAACCAGCGCAACAATCCACTTGGCTTGGAGCTTGAGTGGCATGTGGATGAGATGGAGCTGCTCCCACCTTGGTTGGATTTTTATACTATGGAGTTTGAGTACAATCCCACTGTGAATCCAGAGCAGAAGCTGACTAGGTTTGTCATAGCAAGTATAAAGGTCAGGTATCCAAAATGGTCAGATCACAAAGTAGAACAATGGTGGATCATGAGGGTACACCAGGGCAAACCCTCAGCTAATAAGCTTGCAATCGATGACCAATTTTCTGACATTTATGAAAACAGCTTTCGCATTTTTCAACCATTTTCCTTTGCTGCTATCGTGCCCAAGGCAGGGCGCCCCCCAGATGAGGTTGACGACTTGGCTCACCCACGACATAGCTCGCCAAACATGGGCAAAGCTATCGTGAGCGCTTCCCCCTCCATCAAGCAGAAGTCCAAGGCTAAGAGCGCTCCTTTCAAGAGAAAGGCCGAGACACTTCTCCTGCAGAAAACCACAGAAAGGCCGCGAACTGGGACCCATAAGACTTTTGGGACAGTAGTACGTTTAGGCACTCTAGCTCCTCCAAACCCTAACGAGGTAGTTGTAGCAGAAGAGGTTGCGACAGTAGAGATAGATCAATAGAAACCTCTAAGTATTGAACTTTCAGCCGCTCAAGGCGACCAAGGGGACAAGGTAGCTGAGATATCCATTCAGGAAGAAGCTATGCTTGAACTATCCCTGGCTGAAGAAATATTTGTAGCTAAGGAGGCAGCTACACCCAAATCACCCAAAGCAACCGCGACTGACCATATTGAAGACAAAGTAGTCACAGAATAAATCGGAGAACAAAAGGGCGAAGCTGAAGTGTCTGTCCCAGGAGCGCTAGCCGCAAAATTAGCCGAAGAACAGAAAGGCGAAGATGGAGGACAGGTAGCCTTCCCGAAGCTTATAGAGGCTAAAAAGGCAGGAGAGGAGGACAGCTCCAACATTTCAAATGAGAAAAGAGATAGAACGCAGTCGTTGGAAGAATCTCTCACGGCCTCTTCCTCTATGAGGCTCGCAGGTATGTCCTCATCTCATCTTATTTTCGTTTCCTCCTCGGCCTTAAATTTTGCACCTTTCTTTCATTCTTGTTCAACCCCTGATGTAGCTATGATAATGCCAGTACCCAAAGCCTCTGCAGTGGCATTTTCAACAGTCCCCAGCATTCTTGTTTCAGTAGCCCCTGCGTCGTGTGCATCCCCTATTCCAGAAATAAGCGGCCTGGGCCTTCGAGTTTCTCAGGCAGATTTCCTATCTCCCACTAAAACGCCTATGCCCTTAGTTCCCCCATTTGCTTCTTATGCAAAAGCCCCTAATCCTTTTGTAGTCTCCGCTTCTACCATCTCTTCCCCTTGCATCTCGGAGGTTCCCTTTGCCCGCTTATTTGGCGCTTCTAACTTGGTCGTTTCCTCCTCTCCTCCCACTCCCCCCACATCTTTTGATTCAACCGCGTTTATAATGCCCAAGCCCATAGTCGTACAAAGTCAAGCGCTTCCGAGGGTTAGCGCAATCGGTTCCCTCTCAGCTTCCTCTATAACTCCAAGCCTACAACCCAACTCCCCATTCTTTCCATCAACGCCTATTCTTGGATTAGGGGTCCCTGAGCCTGTGGAGTCAGAGCTGGAGTTGTCACAGCAATTAGCTGCAACTGAAAGCATCCGCAGTGCTAGGAAAAATTCTACTAAGTGGCTCAGAGATCGCAGTGAGAGGGAGGCTTTAGCTTTGGCTCAGACACGCAAAGCTTATATTCTGGATCCTAAGTCTATGGACATGCACATGGTTGAAAAGATACCATTGGTGAGCAAGCCTTTGGGGGAGATGACCCCAGCCAATTATGCTCTTAGACATACAAGTTTCAACGTGGCTAGGATGAATACTCAAAAAAAAATGTAGGAGGTTCAGGTAGGCGTTGGCTCTATCTACGCACATGGAGAGCATTACAGGTTTCGATATTTTAAAACCCAGTCCGAGGTTGATCAGCTACAGGAAGAATTGGCAGCAACAAGAAGGAAGAATGAAGAGCTAGAACGGGATCATCAGGGTCAGATCAAAAGGCTTAATTATAAGGTTGAGGAGCTGGAAAAGAAAATACAGGAGCTTGATAACTATGGCGCTGACCTCGAAACGACGAATGCTCGCCATATCCGGGAATTCGTTGAAGCGAATCAAGTCAACCAACGACTTATTGTTCATATCAAAGACCTGGAATCCAATCAAGCGCCCGAAGCGCAACCTCGTGATTTACCTTCTAGAGAGCGCTTGCAAGAGATGCGCTTGTATTTCTTGAGGGATTTCCCTCAAAGGGTTGCAAAAGGAATCAAAGCTCTTCAATTTTATAAAGAAGCGCATGAGGCCATTCTTGTTGGGTGTCCAATTCTGGAGTCAGCCCAAGCAGATGTTAATTGTTGGCTGGACTTGGTGGTGCAGCTCAGAAAGATAGAGGATGTGCCTATTCACTTTACCCTTAGCTAATAAGCTTGCAATCGATGACCAATTTTCTGACATTTATGAAAACATCTTTCGCATTTTTTAACCATTTTCCTTTGCTGCTATCGTGCCCAAGGCAGGGCGCCCCCCAGATGAGGTTGACGACTTCGCTCACCCACGACATAGCTCGCCAAACATGGGCAAACCTATCGTAAGCGCTTCCCCCTCCATCGAGCAGAAGTCCAAGGCTAAGAGCGCTCCTTTCAAGAGAAAGGCGGAGACACTTCTCCTGCAGAAAACCACAAAAAGGCCGCGAACTGGGACCCATAAGACTTTTGGGACAGTAGTACGTTTAGGCGCTCTAGCTCCTCCAAACCCTAACGAGGCAGTTGTAGTAGAAGAGGTTGCGACAGTAGAGATAGATCAACAGAAACCTCTAAGTATTGAACTTTCAGCCGCTCAAGGCGACCAAGGGGACAAGGTAGCTGAGATATCCATTCAGGAAGAAGCTATGCTTGAACTATCCCTGGCTGAAGAAATATTTGTAGCTAAGGAGGCAGCTATGCCCAAATCACCCAAAGCAGTCGCGACTGACCATATTGAAGACAAAGTAGTCACAGAATAAATCAGAGAACAAAAGGGCGAAGCTGAAGTGTCTGTCCCAGGAGCGCTAGCCGCAAAATTAGCCGAAGAACAGAAGGGCGAAGACGGAGGACAGGCAGCCTTCCCAAAGCTTATAGAGGCTAAAAAGGCGGGAGAGGAGGACAGCTCCAACGTTTCAGATGAGAAAGGAGATAGAACGCAGTCGCTGGAAGAATCTCTCACGGCCTCTTCCTCTATGAGGCTCGAAGGTATGTCCTCATCTCATCTTATTTTCGTTTCCTCCTCGGCCTTAAATTTTGCACCTTTCTTTCAATCTTGTTCAACCCCTGATGTAGCTATGATAATGCCAGTACCCGAAGCCTCTGCAGCGGCATTTTCAACAGTCCCCAGCATTCCTGTTTCAGTAGCCCCTGCGTCGAGTGCATCCCCTGTTCCAGAGCTAAGCGGCCTGGGCCTTCGAGTTTCCTAGGCAGATTTCCTATCTCCCACTAAAACGCCTATGCCCTTAGTTCCCCCATTTGTTTCTTATGCAAAAGCCCCTAATCCTTTTGTAGTCTCCGCTTCTACCATCTCTTCCCCTTGCATCTCGGAGGTTCCCTTTGCCCGCTTATTTGGCGCTTCTGACTTGGGCGTTTCCTCCTCTCCTCCCACTCCCCCCACATCTTTTGATTCAACCGCGTTTATAATGCCCAAGCCCATAGTCGTACAAACTCAAGCGCCTCCGAGGGTTAGCGCAATCGCTTCCCTCTCAGCTTCCTCTATAACTCCAAGCCTACAACCCAACTCCCCATTCTTTCCATCAATGCCTATTCTTGGATTAGGGGTCCCTGAGCCTTTGGAGTCAGAGCTGGAGTTGTCACAGTAGTTAGCTGCAGCTGAAAGCATCCACAGAGCTAGGAAAAATTCTACTAAGTGGCTCAGAGATCGCAGTGAGAGGGAGGCTTTAGCTTTGGCTCAGACACGCAAAGCTTATATTTTGGATCCTGAGTCTATGGACATGCACACGGTTGAAAAGATACCATTGGTGAGCAAGCCTTTGGGGGAGATGACCCCAGCCAATTATGCTCTTAGACATACAAGTTTCAACATGGCTAGGATGAATACTCAAGAAAAAATGGAGGAGGTTCAGGTAGGCGTTGGCTCTATCTACGCACATGGAGAGCATTACAGGTCCCGATATTTTAAAACCCAGTCCGAGGTTGATCAGCTACAAGAAGAATTGGCAGCAACAAGAAGGAAGAATGAAGAGCTAGAACGAGATCATCAAGGTCAGATCAAAAGGCTTAATTCTAAGGTTGAGGAGCTAGAAAAGAAAATACAGGAGCTTGATAACTATGGCGCTGACCTCAAAACGACGAATGCTCGCCATATCCGGGAATTCGCTGAAGCGAATCAAGTCAACCAACGACTTATTGTTCATATCAAAGACCTGGAATCCAATCAAGCGCCCGAAGCGCAACCTCGTGATTTACCTTCTAGAGAGCGCTTGCAAGAGATGCGCTTGTATTTCTTGAGGGATTTCCCTCAAAGGGCTGCAAAAGGAATCAAAGCTCTTCAATTTTATAAAGAAGCGCATGAGGCCATTCTTGTTGGGGGTCCAATTCTGGAGTCAACCCAAGCAGATGTTAATTGCTGGCTGGACTTGGTGGTGCAGCTCAGAAAGATAGAGGATGTGCCTATTCACTTTGAACCTATGAGTGACTTAGCCCGATAATGGGCTAAAGCTAAAACTACCTTGCAGTATTATTACACGAAAGTTGATCTTTCCAAAAAAGTTCATTCAGCTTCAGATGCTCTTCTGCAAGAAAGCGAGATTGCATTGCGGTACTTGGAGGCCCTCATTGACATTAAGGTCCCCGGTTTCACTGATCCAGATCATCCTCCTCTATCAATAAAATAATTGGAACCTATGTGGGCTAATTTTGTTGAAAACCCTACTGACATAGACACTTTGAATGCCTCCAGCTCAGACGCACAAGATCATTATGCTCATGACAAAATATTCTCAGATTGAATCTTGTTTAAAAGAATTTGACAGGATGATGGTGTTTGTTGATCTGGAGCGAATTAATGCCTATCGCTATCTTATTTTTGAGCTTCAGAAATACCCCCCATATTCTTATGATCGTTGGAGTGATGTTGCAGCTATATATGAGGATGTGTTTCAAAATCGTCGGATCAGCTTCTTCCTAAGCGCTCCATGCCTAGTGAGGAAGATAAGACTGAAGGCAAATCTAGTTCAGAAGATGAAGATTCTGATGAACAAGAAGAGGAAACGGACGAAGGATTTGAAAGTAGTGAGTAGCAGGAAGATAAAGAGCCCAGTGAAGACGACACAGAAGAAAAAGATCAAGAGAAAGAGAATGACTCTACTACCCAAGGATGAAGGCCTGGGATCTTTGCATTGAGACTGGCTCAATACCCTTGCGAGTTGCCAGATGTGTTGTCAATCTTGACACACCTTGTAAAAAAGATGCATAGTTAATTTTGTTTTTGAAAGCGCTCATTGTAAAATTCCTTTTTCACGAAAAATGGTCAAAGGCGTTGCGATTCTAAAGCTTTCCCTCATATGGGTCTGCTCCTTCTTAAGCTTTTCTACATTTTTCTTTTCTTTATCCTGTTCTTCTGAAGTTTTTTAAATTTGGTATGTTGCATGCAAAATTGTATATATTTTAGCATGGGCAATCAAATGTTAAATTTTCATCTCCAGCTCTTCCGTTTTTGGTTCTATTCCTTGCTTAGCTAGAGGATTATTTGCAAGATGATAGAAGGATTAAGGAAGCAAAGTAGATAAAGTTGCTAAGTGCAGATAGAATTTAAGCTTATTCAAAAGAGAAGCCTCTAAAGAATTTTCCAAGTCTGTTGCTTAAAGCAGAAAGCGCTCCACTTGGGAGCGCTTTGCTAAAAGGCGCTCCACTTGGGAGCGCTTTGCTGAGAAGCGCTCCACAAGGGAGCGCTTTGATCAAAAGCACTCCACAAGGGAGCGCTTTCCTCAAAAGCGCTCCACTTGGGAGCGCTTTCCTCAAAAGCGCTCCACTTGGGAGCGCTTTGCTGAGAAGCACTCCACAAGGGAGCGCTTTCCTCAAAAGCGCTCCACAAGGGAGCGCTTTCCTAAAAAGAGCCAGAGGGATATTGTTAAAAGGAGCCAACGAACAAAAGGAGAGGTCCACAGTGCATTTCCTATTTCACCGCCCTGAAACTATTTTCGAGACCGTCTGATTGATGATCGTCATCAAAAACTTCTAACTTCAATATCAAGTTACCTATAATTCCGGCCTGACTGTTCCAAGTCTTCATCGGAACCTTCCGCTTTTAATGCTAAATTGGGATAAGGTATACCGTTTTTGGTTGTCACCGAATTTGAATCATCCCGTCATGAAAGTGGTTGAATACCAATTCATCGAGCGGTAGTTTTTCTCCTATATAAACCCCCCCCTTTCTCTATAAATGCATGGATAACTTCTGCTAGAAAAGCAGTTCTCTACTTTGGATCCCGCTGTCGAAATAAAAGCTTCTGGCTCTGGTGTTGAGACTTCTAATCCGTGTATGACTTCTACTCTATTATTTCTATTAAGTTAGTTTCTTTACGGTCAGTTTAATTCTGTTTTCTGGATTTCACTATCGGTAGAGGGCTTGCCCCTGGAATACTTGTTGGAGTTTGCATAGTTAAGAGGTTTTTCATACTAGTTTATGTTAAAGGTTTATTGTTTTGATTGTTGTTGGTTCAAATATATAAGCTGCCTATCGTGCTTCCGGTCCATCACCCCACACTTCCGGCTTGTAGCCATTTCCCATTTCTTTTAGTCATTTCATCCCTTTCTGTATATTCCTTACCCTTATCCGAAAGTCCCCATTTTTAATTTCTGAAGTAGCTGTATACTTGAAACCTACTCTCAAAATAAAGGCTTCTGGCTACGGTTTAAGTTCCCAATCTCTGTGTAAGATTTCTACTCTGTGATTTCTATTAAACTAGTGTTTCTGTTCTTCAGTTTAATTATGTTCTCTGGATTTTGCTGTTGATAGAATACTGGTCCCTGGAATCCTTGTTGGAATTTACATAGGTTCTGAGGATTTTATACTGCTTTCTGTTATAGGTCATTGCTTTGATTGTTGTTGGTAAAAGTAGATAAGTTGTCTATCGTGTTCTTGGTCCATCATCCCAAATTGCCGACCTTCGGCCATCTCCCCTTCCTTTCCGTAATCTCCCATCTCTTTCGGTATCTTTCTATCCCTTATCTCCAATCACCCATTTAATTTTCGGAACCAACCCTACTGGAGATTGCCACGAAGGACATCCCTTTCCTTCGGGCATTCAATGCTTGGCAGCGGGCCTAGGGTGCTGCAGACTTAGAAAACCTGTATCTAGGCCGGTTCGATTGCCAACAGGTACAAAATCTCCTACTTCTGCATCCGTCGGCCAACTCCTCTCTGCTGGTTCGGGTGTTACCGTCCAATCCTCGTTTTCAATACTAGGGACTTCCTCTGCTATTTGTTCTTCGCCTTCTGCTGTTACCAACAACGTCTCCACTCTCGGATTCTTGTCATCCACTGGATTCCAGACTCTTTCCACCTCAGGTTGTGAAACTTCGTTGTGCGTTTTTTGGTTTGCCAGTCGTGCACTTCTTCTTGGCTGTATTGGACTCCCTCCTCTTCTTCCTTGTGTCATTCAACTCTTCGTCTTACCACCTGTACTTCTTGACCCAAATATTTGTTTTTAGGCAATGACGCCAAATGTAGACAAGGGTAAGTACTTCCCAAGACGAGGGAATGACGATAAACTAGGAGGGAGTGATAGGCCAAGGTACATCAATCATCATGTCCTGCAAGTAGGAACAGATAAGTCTTGACAAATGCTTTGAATACTAGACGTCGGGAGGTAGACAGTCTAAACGTCTGAGATGGACGGCTAGGTGTCTAGGCTAGACGTCAGGGATAGATGGCCAGACGTCTGGACTAGATGGCTGGACGTTTGGACTGGACGGCTAGACGTTTGGACTGGATGGCTGGCTAGACGGCTAGACGTTAGAACTGGACGGCTAGACGTCTGGACTAGACGTCAAGATTGGATGGCTAGACGTTTGGGCTAGGACGGCTAGACGTCTGGGCTGGATGGTCGGCTAGATGTTTGGGCTAGATGTTTGAACTGTTGCCAACAAAACCAGACGACTAGGCTGACACACGCAAGGGTTGATATTCTAGGGTCTATACGTCTTCAAATACGCATTCCTCTAGTCCTTCGACACTTCTTAGCATGCCTTGCAACAGGAAAATAATATACAACAGTACATGCTCTCATACCAAGCTATGATCAATGCCTGCAACACAACACTACAACACAGATGCAATCTCGTACAACACACATTCCATACTAACAGTTGCTGCACAACGTCTCTACATTATAGAAAAGTATGGTTACAAAATGAAAATAGGGGTGTATTTATAGGTAAGATCGAGTAGTTAGTGCAACCAACCCGTCTCAACCGTCCAAACCGCTTATCATTCTTAACAATTGCATTTACTATCTAACTGATAGTTTTAGACATCTAACACAGCCAGACGTCTAACACAGCAGCCAAACGTCTGATTAGTTAGGCTGGACATTGTTGGTCAGAGATCTGCCCTAGGAAAGGGTTTATCTAGTTATGCGCCCTAGACCTGGCCAACATTGAAAGGGCGAGAGGAAGAAATGCCTCCCGTGCCATTCTCCAGAGATGGGCTGGTTCCCTTGCTATTCTAACTGGGGTTTTGAGATAAAGGAACAGGAAAGGAATGGGAAATGACTGAAAGGGATGGGAAATATGGCCACAGGCCAGATAGAACAAGGGTGATGGACTAACAGCACGGTAAATCTATTGCATTTTGAACCAAATAGTCCTCAAATACATATAACTAACAGAAATTAAACCAAAACATCTAGCATGCATAATATTGAGGGCTACTCCAGAGTTCCTACCTTATCAGAAACTAAATCCAGATAATAGAATTCAAGTTTACAGTTAAAGCATAAAACTATAGAAGACATACACATGAAAATAGAAGTCTAGGTTTAGAGCCAGACATTAGCTGTATTGATAACAGAATTCATGTTTTCATTTAGCCTCTAGCAAACATCCATCATTTTACAATAAAAGAGCGGGCTTATATAGAGAATTCTGTCGCTTGAGCAATAAATGTTGATTAACAAAATATGGCGGTGGAAGCCAAGATAAGGATTACAAGGAAGTACAATCACAAAGTATTAACCAGGCATGGCAGAGACTGGTGACTCCTCAGAAATATCGTTGAACCCCTTCAATGCCCTGACAGACTCGGCTCGCTGGCGCTGCCTCCTCTCTCGCGGGGACCACTTCCGTGGAAGATATGCTTGAAATTCCGGAACGTCTAGTCTGGAAGCTTCTCAGAATGGCTGCACCTGGTCGGATAAGGATGCACTTTAAGTTGTTGAGGTGGAGTGCTTCTGGGTGAGACCGGCGCAAGAGTCGGAAAGTCAACAGACAGGGCGCGGTGAGAGGGCGCGCAATAGCCTTGAGTGTGAGAAAAGGTCCGCTTGACTTGGGCGCACCCTGGAATGTGCGCCTGAGAGTGCTTCAGAAACAATTTGCTCGTGCCCAGATAGAACAGTGCTTTACTGACGTTCAACAATGGTGGACTGTGCAACAACTCCTCTCTAGCATTCAGCAATGGTGGACTGTGCAACAGATTCAGGGTTCTAAAAGGTGTATCCATTGGGCAATGTGATTTCTTATAGACCCAACATTCACCCACCTGCATTGATGTCGCCTGTGTAGAGTTAATGCCCGAGACGATTTAGGTGTGCCGCAAAAGATCTTCTGCGCGGTAAACAATGGAAGGGCGCGGATCCCAATCTTAACCACCACAGCAGGGTGCAATCATCCTTGAAGAGCGTGAAGCGCTACAACCGTTGTATTTAATCCCTATCGTGGGCGGCGCCTTGGTTAGTGTGCCCATGAGAAGAGCCGATCATAGGAATCCGTAGATGGGGAAGCGCCTCTAAAACTGCACCCAACGAGCTCCTTGGGATGGGTGCAATCATTCTTGAGTTGCGTGCCGAAGAGAGTGCGCCCGGTTTGGGCGCCCTTCTCCGTGTGCGCCCGGCCTTGGGCGCAGTGCCTGGGGTGCGCCCAACATTGGGCGCACTGCGTATGTGCGCCTGACTTGGGCGCACTTGGTGTTACAGCTTCCCAGGGCCATAACTTTTGATCCGTTGACCCGATCGCCTATTGTAATATATCGCCGGAAAGCTTACGAAAAGATCTACAACAATGAAGTATCCAAAGATCATTTCATCCAATTTATCATCCTCTTTTAGGGCCTTTGAAAATGCCAAGACTTCTGTATGTGTTTCGCTGATCTAAAGCTCCAAATGATTTCGCTGGTGAAGTGCACTTCACACTTCGGCAAAATTTCGTCAAAATTTCTAATGTGGTAAAAATGCCAATAGACATCTAATCCAGACGTCTAACTGATCCAGACATATTAACACAAAGACGGTTGCGTTTGTCCTTTTGTGCATACTTATTAATCAAGCCATATTCATTTGATTGGCTGATTTTACATTGCAACTTGTCATTTCCATGATTCATACATTATCAAAATTGCTATACATAATCAAAATTGTGAATCTTCATAGGATATTCATGTCAGACAACCTCATAGTTTATTTATGCTTGGAACTGTTGTCTACTACCCTGGGTAATCGTACGGTTCATGTGGAATCCTTCAAGCGTTTAGTTGTATGATTTCGCAAATCGTACAAGGTTTAGGTTTTCCAATCGTTAACAAATCTTCCACAGATCCTATTCGTTTGTCAAATGTATGATTTTGTCAAAGTGACAATTTATCTTAACCTTGGCAATGTCTTTTCTATATGGTTATCATCCGGCAATCTGTATGGCTGACTCAATCGTCCAATTGCATGTATGCCCAAAACGCAATGTACAAGGGTTTAATCTTCACGACACAATTTCTGCAACATCGTAGTCCCATTTGGTTACAACAACCATTCGTACAATTTTTGGTAGCACCCTGTTCATCCAAACCTGCAATGACTAATTACTCTAACAGAGATTTCTACCTGCAACTATATATATATATATATATATATATATATATTACACAGAACAGCACAAATCATCATATCACCATAGAAGCATCCAATGATCACCACATGCACACATAGTTGTACTCAGAAATGGATTTGTATTGATAGTGACTGCAGAATGCAGCATGAACATGCAATACAAATTAACAGGTCCAACGACCCTGGTAACAGCCCAATTACACATGCAATGATGTCTTGCTTTCTATCTGTCGTCGCTCTTCATACTCATAGGAAAGACATCCTTCTATATGATGCCTATCCAGGCCGTTCTAAGTGGTTCCTGAGACAATGCAGTATTCACAACTGCCACCCCACAACCGTCGTATAACATTTACCTTTAATTTTCCTAAGGTTAATTTTAATTTTTATTAAACTCAATTTCACTTTCATTTTCCTCATTTCGGCTAATTTCATGTCTAATTTCATTTAAGCCTAATTTGCATTTCGTATTAATTACACATCATTTCATTTACATTTCATTTTACAAAACTTTGTCAACAATGCACAAAACTTGCAATTTATACACACTTTATTTGTTCTTCTGATAGGCAGATTGACCTCCTACATAGTGCCTCTTGGTTACTATAGTGCATTGTAACAACTGTTTTTGATGAGTTCCATTAGCCTGCTTTGGTTATTGTTGGTTACGAATCTGCCATGAGGAAAGGATTTTGTTGTTAATGCGCCCTGATTCGCCCGCCAAATTGAAAAGTCGGGAGGAAGAGATGCCTTCCTTGCCAATCTCCGGAGAAGGCCGGCTCCTATGGGGGTTGTGTTAAGATAAGAGTGCAGGGAAAGAGATAAATAAGATGAGAGTGCAGGAAAGAGATAAATAAGATAAGAGTGCAGGAAAGAGATTCCAAATGTGATTGGAGTTGGGTGGGGGGAATAAGCAGCACGGCGACGAATCAATCACCACTACTAACAGCATTCATCTACAAACACACATCGAAACTGCAGCTATCAGCGATCCCATGTATCCTCTATCTATGCATTCCAGGAATTCCTGGCCATCAAATGCTTGGAGTCAGAGTTCAGTACAACAACAAGCAATGACACAAGAAACATGAGGTAGAAATGACAAGGAGAGGCAGCATGCAAGATAAAAGACAATAAGCAGAGCCAAGTATATGTCTGTATTTGAGGCAAACGCACAGCTACAATTGTCCCCTAGCAGTATATTCCACTTCCACCACTTACATTGAAAATGTGGTGGGTATTTATAGCCCAAAACTCCCCCCGATTACATTCATGGGCACAAAGTCCCAGACAAGACAGCAGCTGACACGAGCGGCTGAGGAGCTGCTGATGCTGACTTCTGTCGGGCCGGACTGTCCTTGCAGCATGGTGTCCCTGAAGATGGTACAGCTACATGGCAGCGCGTTGGGACCAGTCTTCAGTCAACAGGAATGTGGGTAGGTGCGGCAGATGGCACTTCACATCGACTTTAAATGCTGACAGCTGGCGCCGGTAGTGAAGCCCATGCTCTGTCCTTGCGCGGTCAAATCTTGGCTCGAATCCCGGAGGTGGATACTTGTCGGATGCTGAAGCGTGACATGTGTCTGCCTTGAAAGGCAGCTTATCCAACTTTGCCAGGAATTCGGGCGCCATCGGGTTGCGCAGGAGGAAGACAGCGCAGTTGGGAGGCCTTCTTGCCTTGGTGTCTTCTGAGTTGACTTCACCGAACTGCGCATCGATCATAGGGCGCACTCCGACTTCGCTGCGAAGTCGGGTTGCGCATCGTTGCTTGGTGTCTCCATTCGCTGTACAGACTGCGCACTGGAACAGGGGCGCACTCCGACTTCGCTGCGAAGTCGGGTTGCGCCCCAGCACTTAGCCATTTTCTTGATAGGTCATTACCTTAGTGGGCCCATGAAGAAGGGCGCAGTCTGACTTCGCTGCGAAACTGGCATAAGGACAAAATTCTCGAATGTTGGAAAATGAGGTGTCGCACGCAACACGACATGTCAAGCCGGAGGAATCTTGCCGTTGATGATGAGTTTTCGGCATTAAATGATCGACACGTCGACACGTGGTAGCCCTTCGAATTTCGCGTTTGCGTTCCCCGAGGCACGAACATAAGGTATAAAAGGAGGGCTACCCCCAGTCATCATCAACCCCAGTGACTTCCAGCGCGTCTCCATCCGGTAGCCAAGTGGGCCCAACCCCATCCAACAATCAAGTAGGACCAATGCAGCCTGTTGCTTCCGTGGCAGCGCCCGAAGTTGCGCAGGGTTCAGAGTGGTCAACTCCTGAGCTGGCCCCTCCATCGACAGAGAAGACGCTCACACCACCAGCCAGTGGGCCGAGTGCGGCAGGTATTTTACCAACGCGGCCCAGGTATAAATTTACCGTGGGCACATCAGCGCTTCCCGCCCCTCTATTGCCGCTCCCTTCTGAACCAGCCACAGCGTCGGGAGAAAAGAAAAAGAAAAAGGTCGAAAGCACCAAACGACCCAAGGAGCCAGTGCAACAGACGCCTGCAGAACAGCCGCAAGCAGCAGCGCAGGAGGTTGTCTCTTTAGACAGCCCCGAACTAGTAGCAGACATCCAGGCTGCAACCATTCCTTCAGCATCGGCTCAGGCGGAGCCTACAGGTACGTCCTCTGTGCCATTTGCCCAAGTCCATGTCGGCCCTGCAAAAACCCCGACTCCCACTTCATCAGGGCAAGCCGTAGCCGCATCCTCCGCCTCGCAAGCCACCTAGCCGTCCAGCGATTTTCACTGTTTTGATCAGTTTGCCCAGGACCCCAATGCTTTCCAATCCTTGGGACAAACCCAGGAGCCTTCACCCGCAGTCAGTGTTGAAGCCGCTTCTTCATCTGCACATCTTTCACCCCAGCCAACTAAAACCCTACCAGCGTCGTCTAGCTAAACCCCCGTCACTCCTAGGACCGGGTCACCCTCGAAGGTTACTACCCCCTTTGGTATCCCACCTACTTCACTGTTCGTGGGAAAAATGCCGCAGCAGGCCGAGGAGCTGGAAGATCTTGATTTCATGAGCATCACTGAGGACCAGCCTGCGCAGTAAGAGCCGCAGGGGGATCTGCCTCCTTTCTTCAAGGAGTGAAGCGCAGAAGGGCCGTAGGGATAGCTGCCCCGGTCAAGCACACAAAGTTTGACCTAAATTGGAGAGTGCTTACGACAGAAAAGCTGATTTCTAAGGTGAAAAAGCCTCTCCGAGATATGACCGAGGCAGACTACGAGCTTCAGACAAAGGAGAAGAACTTCGATGATATCAACGAAGAGTATGAGATCCGCGGTATTCGCCGCAGAGCGGACAACCTCCTTGTCAAGCATCTCGAGACCCAAGAGGCGCTTTTCCAGCTGCAGAATACTTCCAGGCAGCTTGAAGAAGACTTGGCAAGGGCTACAGCGCAGCTGGGGTCAGCACAGCAAGAAGTTGAAGACCTCAAGGCCCGGCTGGCCGCCGCTCAGCAGATAGCAGAACAAGAAAGGAAAGAAGCGCTGGAGCAGATTTCGCAACTGCAGGGTTCACTGAAGTAGGCGCAGTCGCAATTGACAGAGCAAGCATTACAAGCGGCGGCCTTTTCAGAGAGCAGGGCGAAGGAAATGCACGCGAGTCTGTTACAAGGTTGCAAGCCGAACCTTGTCAAGTCCTTGACAGTTCTGAATTTCTTATCCAGAATTGAAGAAATATCTGCCCAGGGCAAGCCTGTGGTAGAGGAAGCCGAACACCAGGCAAGGCAACTGCTAGACCTGGCTATGAAACTTGAGAAGATAGAGCGCGATGGCTTCCGAATCTCCCCTATGTCCTGTCTTGCCTCAGAGTGGGCAAATGCAAGGGTAACCTTGCACACTTACTTCGCCCGGACGGAAAGGATCAGAACAGCCAGGCAGGCGCTGGACGCCTTAGAACAGGAAAGACAAATTCTCCTGGCTCCTTTTCGCATTTTGTCCGAGCATGGGTGCCCGAGCTATGTCAAAGACGGCGAGCTCCTCACCCTTGAACAGGTAAAAGAGAACTGGCTGTCCTTTGAGACAGATACAACAGAAATTGACAGCTGGACAGAGCTAGTTCAAGAAGTGCAGGTCACTCAAATGGTGGCTAAGTACTGTAAAATCAGCTCTTCTCTCGAGGAGTTGGGCAAAAGATTTCACACTATTGACCTGCACGCGGTCGCTGCATTCCATGCAAGATGCCTAGAGAAATCAGCGACCCCTCTCCTTTCCAAGCCGCGATGCTGGGACCAAGCTAAGACCGTGGTTGAACGCATCAGCAAGTAAGAGGCCGAAAGCGGAGAACCTTCTGATTCAGAAGGCGAGACTGAGGAGGCAACCGGTGAAAGTGAAAACGAAGAAGAACAGTTGCCTCAAGGGAAACAACCAGAGCAGCAAAAGACAAGGGAAGGAAGTTCCTCTGCACCCAAAGGATAAAGGCATGGTTCTTTGCGCCGAGGCGAGCTTGGCACCCCGTGAGCCGCCAGGAATGTTGCCACATTTTGCACAGGGGTGCCATGTTTTTGAATTCTGTATGTAAGCTGCCCTTTTCCTTTCCTTCTCCTCATTTTCCCCTTCTTCTCTCCCTTTCTTCCTCTCCCTCACAACTTCATTCCCTCTTCTTCTTTCCCCCTTTTCTTCCCCCCAGCAAAACTTCAGCAGGTGTACCTTGAAAAGTTTCTAAGTGTTGGGGCGCAACCCGACTTCGCAGTGAAGTCGGAGTGCGCCCCTCAGTTGGAGCGCAGTAGGAAACCCGTGCGCAGCAGGACAGGAAACAATTGAAAATCTGACTAAGTGTCAGGGGCGCAACCCGACTTCGCAGCGAAGTCGGACTACGCCCTTCTTCCTGGGCGCACTAGGGGAATGACCTATCAGGAAAATGGCTAAGTGCTGGGGCGCAACCCGATTTCGCAGCGAAGTCGGAGTGCGCCCCTGTTCCAATGCGCAGTCTGTATAGTGGATGAAGACAGCCAAGCACCGGTGCGCAACTCGACTTCGCAGCGAAGTCAGAGTTGCGCACTTGCAGCGAAGTCGGGTTGCGCCCCTGTTCCAATGCGCAGTCTGTACAGTGGATGAAGACAGCCAAGCACCGGTGCGCAACTCGACTTCGCAGCGAAGTCGAGTGCGCCCTTTGACCGATGCGCAGTTCGGTGAAGTCAACTCAGAAGACACCAAGGCAAGAAGGCCTCCCAACTGCGCTGTCTTCCTCCCGCACAACCCGACGACACCCGAATTCCTGGCGAAGTTGGATAAACTGCCTTTCAAGGCAGACACGTGTCACGCTTCAGCATCTGACAAGTATCCACCTCCGGGATTCGAGCCAAGACTTGACCGCGCAAGGACAGAGCATGGGCTACACTACCGGCGCGAACTGTCATCATTTAAGCCGATGTGAAGCACCATCTGCCGCACCTACCCGCATTCCTGTTGACTTGACCCAACGCGTTGCCACGTAGCTGTACCATCTTCAAGGACACCATGCTGCAAGGACAGTCCTGCCCGACAGAAGTCAGCATCAGCAGCTCTTCAGTCGCTCGTGTCAGCTACTGTCTTGTCTGGGACTCCGTGCCCATGAATGTAATCGGGGGGAGTTTTGGGCTATAAATACCCACCACATTTTCAATGTAAGTGGTGGAAGGGAATATATTGCTAGGGAACAATTGTAGCTGTGCATTTGCCTCAAATACAGACACATACTTGGCTCTGCTTACTGTCTTTTATCTTGTATGCTGCCTCTCCTTGTCATTTCTGCCTCATGTTTCTTGTGTCATTGCTTGCTATTGTACTGAACTCTGGACTCCAGCATTTGGTGGCCAGGTATTCCTGGAATGCATAGATAGAGGATACATAGGATCGTTGATAGCTGTAGTTTCGATGTGTGTTTGTAGATGAATGTTGTTAGTAGTGGTGATTGATTCGTTGCCGTGCTGCTTATTCCCCCCACCCAACTCCAATCACATTTGGAATCTCTTTCCTGCACTCTTATCTTATTTATCTCTTTCCTGCACTCTTATCTTAACACACCCCCTATAGGAGCCGGCCTTCTCCGGAGATTGGCACGGAAGGCATCTCTTCCTCCCGGCCTTTCAATCTGGTGGGCGAATCTAGGCGCATTAACAACAAAATCCTTTCCTCATGGCAGATTCGTAACCAACAGATACTTGTCATATGCTGAAGCGTGACACGTGTCTGCCTTGAAAGGCATCTTATCCAACTTTGCCAGGAATTCGGGGACCATCGGGTTGCGCAAGAGGAAGACAGCGCAGTTGGGAGGCCTTCTTGCCTTGGTGTCTTTTGAGTTTACTTCACCGAACTGCGCACCGGTCAAAGTGCGCACTCCGACTTCGCTGCGAAGTCGGGTTGCGCCCCAGCACTTAGCCATTTTCCTGATAGGTCATTCCCTTAGTGTGCCCAGGAAGAAGGGCGCAGTCCGACTTCGCTGCGAAGTCGGGTTGCGCCCCTGACACTTAGTCAGATTTTCAATTGTTTCCTGTCCTGCTGCGCACGGGATGCCTACTGCGCTCCAACTGAGGGGCGCACTCCGACTTCGCTGCGAAGTCGGGTTGCGCCCTGACACTTAGAAACTTTTCAAGGTACACCTGCTGAAGTTTTGCTGGGGGAAGAAAGGGGGAAAGAAGAAGAGGGAATGAAGCTGTGAGGGAGAGGAAGAAAGGGAGAGAAGAAGAAGGGGGAAATGAGGAGAAGGAAAGGAAAAGAGCAGCTTACATGCAGAATCCAAAAACATGGCACCCCTGTGCAAAATGTGGCAACAGTTATCTGTGGATATTAATAGAATTATCTTATCTATGAAAATATAAATTTGATAAAGTGGCTACTATTCATATAATTTTGCATATCAGAGTAACATAATGTCTAAATTTTCTAGATAGTGCCACTATAGTTTACATATTGGCCTCTATAGGGTGCCACCGCCATATAACAGCTACGAGGGAACCTTCTCCACACACAGGATGAGGCAAGCAGCATTGTGCATGCCGACAGCCCAGAAGTTCCAGACAGACACCATTTCTATCCTGTTTGTAGTATAGATGAGGGTTTCCTCGATCCAGAATGGTCTATTTCATCATTAACATTCTCTTCAGATGTCATCAGATCTTGCACTGACGTGCCCACAATGGTTGGTTATGATTCAACACAAATGGACAAAGATCATTCGAGGTCAGAGTTTGTAATTTTCTACTTTGGAGCATATATTTCTGACACCCCCAGGGTTCCTGTAGTCAACTGTCCATATTTGAGCTGGGTTGGCCTACTTTGGTTCGTCACCTGTGGACATTTAAGAAGAACGAGGGAAGAACAAAGATAAAAATTCTTTCTTATGTAGACAAAATTGGAAGCAAGTATATTGTAATAATTATAAACTATTACCACTTGCATTATAAAATCTCAGATAAGGTTGGGATGTATTTTGGATGCTGGTTCCTATCACAAGCCTTGTGAGAAGCCTCATATACAACTGCAACATTAGTATCAATTTGGTTTGATTAGTTGTTAATTTGTTTGTATATAGCTCTCTTAAGGTTTCGAAGTTGATTCAGTCAATGCTGATGATGTGTTTGAGATTGCTCACCATGCATTTTCGTTTTGCTTTCTGAACTCTAATCTTATTATTGCATTGTTTTCTCAGGATATACGTCTGCGAGATGGAGGCAGGACAGAAAAGACTATCTCTTCTCAAAAAGGAGAATTGCTTCGATCTAGCATTTCATATTGCCTGCGGTATTCATTACGTGTAAGTTTATAGTGTTGTCGAATTCACTAAAATGTGATGATTTGTGTTATTTGCATATAAGAAACTGACTCACCATAGTTTAACCACAAAATCCTAATGTACCTAATATGTGCTTTCATGTTGCTTGGCAGGTCTATGTTTCAATTCTTTATCTAAGGAAAGAACCAAATTTCCAAATTATTTTAAGGGGCAAGCCTGTTGAACATCACAATATTGCTGATGATCTGAAATTGCCCAAACTCTTAACTTACAGGCCACAACTTGGGATTGGTTCTAAGGAGGTAATTATTGAGGGAAATTCATTATTTTCGATAATTTAAATTTAGAAAACAACCAAATTTGTCTTAAGAAGTCATCCTTTTTTAATAGCTCAATATTGCCAATGATCTGAAATTGCTCGAACTCTTAACTTGAAGACCAAAACTTGTTGGTTCTGAGGAGGTAATTATTGAGGAAAGTTTATTATTTTAGATATTTTAAATCTAGTAAACAACCAAAGTTATTTTAAGGGGAAATCCTATTAAACATCACTATATTTTATATCGTGAAAAATTTCAAAGTTGTGAATCAAAAACAAAAACTTGGGATTTGCTCTTAAGGAGGTAAGATGAAGGAAGCTCCACATTCTTAAATATTTGCAGCTTAATAATTTTATTTACAATTTGGATACTATAGTTTTTCTTCTTATGACTGTTGGTTACGAATCTGCCATGAGGAAAGGATTTGGTATAATGCACCCCAGATTCGCCCACCAGATTGAAAGGCCGGAAGGAAGGAATGCCTTCCGTGCCAATCTCCGGAGAAGGCCGGCTTCCTATGGGGTTTTAGTGTTTAAGATAAGGGTGCAGGGAAAGAAATAAAAAATGCGGAAAGAGAATCCAAATGTGATTGGAGTTGGGTGGGGGGAATAAGCAGCACGGCAACGATCAATCACCACTACTAACAGCATTCCTATACAAAACACATAATGAAACTACAGCTATCATTCATCCTATGTATCCTCTATCTATGCATTCCAGGAATACTTAATCATCAAATACTGGAGTCCAGAGTTCAGTACAACAGTAAGCAATGAAATAAGAAACATAAGGCAGAAATGACAAGGAGAGGCAGCATACAAAATGAAGACAGTAAGCAGAGCCAAGTATGTATCTTGTATTAGAGGCAAACGCACAACTACAATGGTTCCCTAGTAGTATATTCCCCTTCTACCCTTTACAATGAAATTGCATGGCTATTTATAGCCTCAAGTTCCCCCCGATTACATTTGCGGGCACAAAGTCCCAGACAAGACAATAGCTGACACAAGCGGCTGAAGAGCTGTTGATGCTGACTCCTGTCGGCGAGGACTCGTACTGCGAGCATGGTCTCCCGAAAGTCGTACGGCTACGTGGCGATGCGTTGGGTGGAACTTCAAATCAGCAGGTATGGGGGTAGTTGTGGCAGATGGCACTTCACATCAGCTTTAATGGTGGCAGTTGGCGTAGATAGTGCGGTCCATGCTTGTCCTTTTCCCGGCCATGTCTTGGCTCGAACCTTGAGGTTGGACACTTGTCGGATGCTGATGAATGACACGTGCCTGCCTTGAAAGGCAGTTTATCCAACTTCGCCCAGGATCAGAGCGATGTCGGGTTGTGCAGGTGGAAAACAGCGCAGTTGGGGAGGCCTGTGTGCCTTAGTCAATTTTTGGGTTCACTTGCCCAACTGCGCACTGGTCAGAGGGCGCAGCCCGACTTCGCTGCAAAGTTGGGTTGCGCACCGGCACTTTGCTGTCTTCTCTGCTGTTCGGACTGCGCACCAGGAGGGGGGCGCACCCCGACTTCGCTGCGAAGTCGGGTTGGGTTGCGCCCCCAGCACTTAGCTGATTCTCTGCCATACTGCTTCCCAAGTGCGCCCAGGAAGAAGGGCGCACCCCGACTTCGCTGTGAAGTCGGGTTGCGCCCTTGCGCTCAAACTGCTCAAGTCTCATAGCGAAGTCGGGTTGCGCCCCCAGCAATTAGCTGATTCTCTGCCATACTGCTTCCCAAGTGCGCCAAGGAAGAGGGGCGCACCCCGACTTCGCTGTGAAGTCGGGTTGCGCCCTTGCGCTCAAACTGCTCAAGTCTCATAGCCAGGTCCAGCCATTGCCTCGCCTGGTGTTCGGCCTCCTCTACCACAGGCTTTCCCTGGGTAGATACTTCTTCGATCCTGGACACAAAATCCAGGACTGATAAGGACTTAACAAGGTTGGGCTTGCAACCCTGAAGCAGACTAGCCCGCATCTCCTTAACTTTGCTCTTTGAAAAGGCCGTCGCTTGTGATGTTTTCTCCGCAAGCTGCGACTGCGCCTGTTTCAACGAATCCTGAAGCTGTGAAACCAACTCCAGCGCCGCTCTTCTCTCCTCTGACAGCTGCTCGGCTGTCTGTTTTTGCGTTGTGGCCTCCTGCTGAGAGTTGGCCAGCTGGGCCTTTAGCTCCTCTATCTCCTGCTGCGCAAATCCCAGCTGCGCGGTGGCCCTAGCCAGGTCCTCCTTAAGCTGCCTTGTGTTATTCTGCAGCTGGAACAGCGCCTTCTGGGTTTCAAGATGCTTGACAAGGAGATTGTCTGTCCTACGACGAATACCATGGATTTCTTATTCCTCGTTGATATCATCAAAGCTTTTCTCCTTCCTCTGATGCTCGTAGTCTGCCTCGGTCATCTCCCAGAGAGGCTTCTTTACTTTCGAGATTAATTTCTCAGTTGTCAGGACTCTCCTGTCTAGGTCAAACATGGTGCGTTTTACCGGGGCAGCTATCTCTTCGGCTCTCCTTCGTTTCACGCCCTGGAGAAAGGAGGCAGAACATCCCGAGGCCTTTGCTGCCAAAGGCTGGTCATCAGCGCCCTGCAGTTCGCCCATGAAGTCCAGATCCTCTAGCATTGGATCTTGTTGCGGCATTTTCCTTGCAAACAGCGACGTTGGAGGTATTCCAGAAGGAGTGGCCGCTTTTCAGGGCGACCGGGTCCTAGGGGAAACGGGCGGCTGAGTGGATGGTGCTGGTAGGGTTTTAAACGGTTGGGGTGAGGAGCGCGGCGGCGAAGGAGCAGCTTCAGTACTGGCTGCGGGTGAGGGTTCTAGGGTTTGGCGCAGCGACTGGAAGGCATTAGGATTCTGAGCAAACTGATCACAAGAATGTGAGCTGCTAGAGGGCTGGGTAGCTTGGGAAGAGGAAGACGCGGCTACGGCTTGCCCTGATGAAATGGGAGATGGAGATGGAGCTTTGGCAGGGCCGACTGGGACTTGGGGAAGAGGTGCAGTGGACGTACCTGCGGGCTCCGCCTGAGCCGCTGTTGGAGGGACGCTTGCGGCCTGAGTGTCTGCGTTTGGTTCAGGGCTGTCCAAGGAGACAATCTCTGGCGCTGCTGCCTCTGTTTGTGCCGCGGCTATCTGCTGTACCGGCTCCTTAGGCCGTTTGGCCCTTTCAACTCTCTTCCTCTTCTTTTCTTCTGGGGCTGTGGCTGGTCCAGAGGAAGGGGATAAGGTTGGGGCGGTAGGCGTTGACGTTCCTACGGTAAACTTGTACCTGGGTCTGGCTGGAAGGATGCCCGCCGTAGCCGGTCTACTAGCTGGCAGCGCAGGCACTTTTTTTGCTTGAGGGGCCACCTCAGGGGTTGACTTCTCTGAATCCTGCGCCTTTTCAAGAACTGCCTCGAAAGCTACAGGCTGCATCGGTCCCACTTGACTACTCGCCGGAGTTGCGCTGGAAGTCGCCAGAGTTGACGATTGCTGGGATGAAGGCCTCCTTGTATATCTTTTTCTTGCGCCTCGGGGAATGCAATTTCGAAATTCGAAAGGTCGCCACGTGTCAGCATATTGGTCATATAGCGCCGAAAACTCATCATCAACGGCCAGATTCCTCCGGTTGGATTTATCGTGCTGCGTGCGACACCTCATCTTCCAGCATTCAATGATTTTGTCTTTATGCCAGTTGAGGGGCGTCACCTTGACGAGGAATTTCTTGAAGCCCGCAGATTCCAACCGGTGATCCGGGTTTCGCTTCGGATCGTACGCTACCTCCTCGCAGTAGAATTCATGCCATCGAGGCCACGACTACATTTGTTCGATGTGCCATTCTAGGTCTGCGCCTGTTCTGTTTCTTCTTTCCTGCATAATCTCCGCTTGGGGGCAGATGTGCGTGAACTTACCCCTGACCCCATCTAGGTCGTATTTCCATCGCTGCGGCAGCATTATCAGGCCCATGTCGATGAGTTCCCGCTCGAGGTAGGCATGCTGTCCGATTTCATAAACTTGGGTATTCGCCCAGGTGATGGGATACTGAAAGATATGGCCTTTCTTTTTGCCTTGGCCGAACTCTTCTTCGACATAATCCATCTGCCGCACAATTTCCATCCCGAACTGGTGGTTAGTGCAGAAGTAGGGCAGCAGGAACGGCTTCCCCTTGAATCCGTAGATTTTAACTATGATGCCTTGAGTCATCCGGAAGGTGTCCCCGTACTCATTTTTCCACAGGTATCTTGTCATGACTTCGGGTGGGCGAGACGCCTTACGGTTGAACAACCCCATGACCATGCACAAAAATTTAAGATTAAATTCGTAGAACGAGCCTTTTCTGTACAGAATCTCGGTCCATTCGTACACGGGCAGCGACTCTCCTTTTTCATTTATTTTCTTCAAGTCAAGAACGTTCATCCGGTAGTGCATGTGATACAGGCACAGCCATGCGAGGAAGGAGCAAAACCGGAAATCCATTGACTGCTTCTGTGCAGCCTAACCAGACTTGAATGTATTGCATATGCCAGCTAGTCCGCCTAGTCGAAGAAAATAGGGCGCTTTCCACTGTTCTGCGCTGTAGAGTCGTAAAATTCTCCGTGTGGGAGACATTCTGCCAGCGCTAGCTGGTACGGCCGTACCACTTTGTCAGAGTCGCAGTCGAGGACCCACGCCAGGATGATGTAGATATATTTATTTTCAAATCTGTCCAGGGATATGGGGCTAGTCGGCCACTGTCCGGCTGCCAGCGGAGTCTTCAGCTCCGAGTCGATGAATTCTCTCATCCGCTTTGTTTGTGTAAATCTGCCAGTCTGTTCGTCAAGATTCACCCTTCTGATAATCGCGCCGGGTTCATACTAGAGCCCTGGGGCGAATGCTGGCTGGACGCTCTCTCGAAAAAGTGTGAACAACACTTTTCCCTTGTTGTTGCAGACTTGCCGGCCAGTCTGTTTGTAATATTCTACAATTGCTTCGATCAGCTCCGGGCACTGGTGGGTAGGAGGGCACAAGAACCAATACAGGTTCGACTTGTATGCAACCCCGACATGGTGTGAGTGTGAAACCCTGTCCGCCCACTTGGCAATGTTCAGCCACAGTTTGGAGAGGCCGATGGAGAAAGAGCCGTCCTTGTATCCGGACAGGTGATTAACTGGTGGCAGCGGAATTCGTCCAGCTACGCGCCTTTTTGTCCGGGTCTTTCTTTTCTGGTCCTACGGCGCTTCGCTCTCATGAGTGCTTGACTCTGGTGATTCCTCAGCTTCGTGCCGCTCTTCGCTGGATTGCGCCTGTACGGGTGCTTTCCCCTTGTCCATCCTTTCTGAAACTTCTGAAACAGCAGGGACGGGAATTACGGCTTTTGAGTTGTCAGCTCTGCGTTTAGCAATCTCTGAAGTCAACTTGAACGATTTGAATTTTCTGAGTGCGCCAGGGCCCTTTTTCTAGATAACGACTGCAACATTAATGGCGCGAGGGAGGGAGTTGGGGGGTTATCTTGGAGTTGGTGGACGCGTTATGATTTTTTGGCGGCTGTGCATGGGTTTATTTTTGAAAAGCGCACCCTAGTAGCCGTTGGTCCAAACGCACCTTGCTTTTTTAATGCATCGTTCTTCAAAGCTGTGCAATCATTAAACCCTCCTTGGACGTCGTGCCATTGCTGACGTCATCGCCGCCGTCTGGGCACACTTTACAAGGGAGAATTTCTGGCCCATTGACCCAACTTCGCCCTGTGCCGTACTACGCCCTGGGCCCACACTTAGAATTTTTTCGTGTTTTCCGTGATGGGTTATTCAGGCTGCGCCCAAAATTGAGGGCGCACTCGGACTTCGCCCAGAAAAAGAGCGCACTCCGACTTCGCCCATGTTTGACTGCGTAGTCAGACTTTGCCCCAAAAGTTGCGCAGCCTGACTTTGACACTTAGCCGTTTTCAGCTTTGTCTTTCCGCGACGGATCACCCAGGGTGCGCTCGAGAATGGGAGCGCACTCGGACTTCGCCCGAAAAATGGGCGCAATCCGACTTCGCCCAGATTTGCTTGCGCAGTCTGACACTTAGCCATTTTTTTTGTTTTTTGCTGTTTTTCCAAACTGGGCTCTCCAGACGGTGCGCAGCCCAACTTCGCTGCGAATTCGGGTTGCGCACCCAGATTTTGTCATTTTGCTCCTTTTTTCAGCTGCCTTCTTCCAAACTTCGCACCGTTTAAGGAGCGCTACCCGACTTCGATGCGAAGTCGGGGTTTGCCTTAAGTCTTACTTCGGTTCTTCTAAAAAAATAAAAAACTGAATGCTGAAATATATACATTCTGAAAACTAAAAATGCAGAAGGGAAATCTGTACAAGGAAGGACCCATCTGGGTGCCTTCAGTGGCGGTAAATTTTTAGGTGGAACCCATTGACGGGAATGGGAAGAAGTTGTCCCTCCATATCCTGGAGTACGAATGCATTAGACTGATTTACCCGCGCAATCTGATAGGGGCCCTCCCAGAGGGCATCAAATTTGCCCTGGTTGCCTGACTTTGCCAACAGCGAGTCCCACTTCAGCACCAGGTCCCCGATTTTGAAAACTCGGGCGGTGGCGCCTTTTGCAAACCAGCCTTGGGTTGCTTCAACATGTTTGGTGAAGGCCTGGTATGCTTTCTCTCTGTCTTCCTCTAACTGCAGCAATTGACACAGTCTGGCGTCCACCGGATCCCCGTTGCCTTTCTCTTCGTCCAACATCCAGAGAGCGGGAATTTCTATGTGGGTTGGCAGGACTGCCTCCTTGCCGTATACAAGCACATAAGGGGTTGTCTTAATGGACTTTTTGAATGATATCCTATCCGCCCACAGCGCCCGATCCAGGAGTAGGTGCCAAGTCCTCTTGTTCTTTTCTACTGTCTTTGTGATGATCTTCAGTAGGTTCTTGTTGGTGGACTCGGCAAGGCCGTTCCCATGCGGGTAGTAATTGGAAGACATTTTGTGATAAATGCCGTATTTGCCGGTGTACTTCGTGAGTACCGCGCCTGTGAACCCTTGACCATTGGCCGTCACTATTGACTTGGGGACCCCGAAACGGGTGATCAGTCTCTCGAGGAACCTAATGACCGTCTCCTGGTCCGCATTATTTGTGGGGATCGCCTCTGCCCACCGGGTGAAGTAATCAGTGGCGGTAAGGATGAACTTGTGCCCTGTTGCAAAATTCGGCGTAATAACCCCAATGAAGTCCAGACCCCATTGCTGAAATGGAGTCTCGGCTTGGATCGATTGAAGGGGCAGGGGTGCTTTTCTGTTTCTACCAGCAAATCTCTGACATTGATCACATTTTGTACAGATTGCGTGCGCGTCTGTAAAGAGAGTGGGCCAATAGTACCCAGCTCTAATTATTTTCAAGGCCGTAGGCCTTGCAGAATGGTGACCCCCAGGCATCCCGAAGTGGAATTCTCCGAGGACCCTGGGCTGATCGGTTTTCTTGACGCTCCGCAACAGGATGTCGTCAATGTTTTTAAAGTAAAGCCCCTCGGGGCAAAGAGTGTATTTCAGTGCACCTAGCCTAAACCTCCTTCTTTGTGAGGCGTTCAGGTGGTCTAGACATCCCCCGATGCAGAAATACTTCACCAGGTCATCTGTCCAGTCACTCTCCTCGGGTAAGGAGTTGGCTAGGTTGGTGGTTGCTGTCGGATCCTCCCACTTACAGGCAAAAATCTCGGCTGCTACACTTCGGGCCATCTCCTGGCACAAGGCTCGGCCTCTGATAAGCTTGGTTGGCCGCACTTCGATGTCGAATTCCTGGATTTTAGCAATCCATCCTGCTCTCTTGTGACCCAGCTCCCCTTGTATGATGAAGCTTCGGACATCTGGGTGTATTACAAAGACAGTTGTCCGGCTCTGGGAGACTAAGTGCCTGAACTTTCGGAGAGACTTCATGACCGCGTGAACCTGCCGCTCTCTAAAGTTGTACTTTTCTTCGTGCGGCTGAATCACTTGGCTCAAGAACGCTATGGGGCGCTCTTCGCCATCGTCTCCCTTCGGGTCAGGATCGCGGCGTAACTCTCGGGTTCTCCCACCGCGTACAGGATGAAGTCCTTGGAGTAGTTCGGGTTTATCAACACCGGAGCTTGTGCAATGCGGGCCTTGATCTCGTCGAAGGCCTGCCTCCTCTCATCAGTCCATAAGAATTCAGCGTTCTTTTTCAACAGTTTGGCCATGGGCTTGATTACCTGTGCGAAGTCCGGTATGAACTTCCGCACGAAGTTGATTTGGCCGAAGAAGGACTGTAGCCCCTTCTTGTCAACTGGAGCGGGCAAACGGAGGAGGACTTCTGCTCTATCAAGGTCCACGGCTAGGCCTCTCTCGGAGATGACATGCCCCAGCAGCTTACCTTCTTTTACCGCGAAGACAGATTTCTTCGGGTTTATGGAAATGCCGAATTCACGACATCTCTCAAATATTTGTCGCAAGTGGGGAACATGGTCCTCTCTCTTGTGAGAGAATATAGTCATGTCATCCAAGTAGATGACAATGATCTTGTTGAGCAGCTCTCGGAAGGCCAGGTCCATGGCTCTCTGGAACGTGGCGCCAGCATTGGATAGGCCGAAAGGCATGCGCTGATAGGCGAACGTTCCCCATTTGGTGGTGAACGTTGTCTTATGCTGGTCTTCGTCCTTGACCCAGATCTGGTTGTACCCAGAAAAGCCATCTAGGAGGGAGAATATTTGCGCTCCAGCAATTATGTGGAGGATCTGGTCAACTGGGAAGCGGATAATGGTCCTTGAGGGAGGCCTGATTCAGATTTTTGAAGTCTACACAGAGACGAATGTCTCCGTTCTTCTTCCTCACGAGAACCAAGTTCGCAACCCAGGATGAATGCTTGATGGGGTAGATGATCTTGGCTTCCAGCATCTTCAGGAGCTCGGCCTTCATCATGGCTTCGATCTTTGGATTTACAGCCCTCTGCTTCTGCCGGAATGGCTTGGCACCATCTTCTAGCTCAATGGTATGCTGGATTATATTTTTGTCATACCCCTTCAAGTCTTGGTAGCACCAGGCTACTATGTCAAGGAACTCTCGGCACAATGTTCTGATTTGCTCAAGTTCCTCTGTGGTGCAGTCTGTCCCGACCTTAATTGTTTTTCCAGGTTCAAGCTCCAGGTCGGCGTACTGCTTCGGGTCTACTTTGATCCGATGCGATATTGCTCTGTCATTCTGATCAAAGAGACTTTCTAGTGTAATCAGTCCTTTTGGGACATGATTATTTTTCAGCTGTATCAACCCCTCATATTGCTCGTCATCAGGGGCTCTACCTTCGATTGAACACGCTTCGTTAACCAAAAATGTGACGATTTCCTCGTCACAGTCAAACACCTGCCAGTGGGTGTCTTTATCAAGCACAGAAGGCTTGTAGATGGTACGAACCGGCTTCGGTTTCTGGACAGTGTCATCAGCCGAAACGTACCTGGCTCCAACAGACGCCAGAATGTCAGCATGCTTGTTTTTCTCGCCTTATATAGCCTTGACATTTAATGAGTCGAACGACTCCATCAGGTCCCAGACCCGATTACGGTACGCCTTGAGGTAGTGCTTCTTGGAGGCGCACTTGTTCGTAATCTGGTTGCATACCAGCTCCGAATCGCCAAAGATCTGTAGGTGCTTAATCCCCAGCATTTCTGCTTTTCGCAAACCCAAGCACAGGGCTTCGTACTCCGCCACGTTGTTGGTACAACTCCAAGCCAGCCTGTAGGTGTAGTCCTTTTGGATCCTAGTCGGAGAAACCAAAAGTACACCTGCACCGGCGCCATTTTTGCATCGTGCGCCGTCAAAGAAAAGCTTCCACAGCTTTTCTGGTGCAGGTCCCACTTCTCTTTTGGCCGACTTGTCAAGCCTATCAGGCTGGATGACAGTGTAGCAGCCTTGCTCTGTCTCGATCACGACGTTGAAGTCCCGCAAGGAGAATTCATCTTCCACTTGCAGCAGCTCGAGAGCTTGCTCCGTCATATCCACCACCACCAGTTCTTCCTCCGTCAGCTGGACCATGCAGTCTTGCGACTCTTCCCCGGGTATCTTCTCTACTAGGAAAGTGGAAGGCTTCTCGTTGTAGATTTTCAGTCTCCTTCCTTTGAAGGGCACTTCCATGTGTGAGTAGTCTAGAGACAGATACCCTCCCAGCTTCGCAGTGAACTCCCTGGAGAGACACATGCCGAAGTAGGGTTCCAAGTCGACAACCACGACCTCTTGAATGACCACGATGTCGAGAGCTTTGTGCAGCCGAATAGGGATGTCCTTAATGACACCGACTGTCTTGACAGGGGTGCCGTCCAGTTGCAGCACACCTTGGTTGCTCCTTGTATACTCCATCCCGATCTCGTCGCAGACGGCTCTCGGCATAACAGTCGTGGAAGCTCCAGAGTCCACCATACAGTTGTGCACTATGTACCCTTGCATTCGTAATGACAGATAGAAGGGAGGTGGTCTGTTCTTCCTAGTGGTCGAGGTCGTCAGGGGTTGCACCGAACGAGCAGGTTGTATCTCGCTTGCCATTTTTCATGTTTTTCAGAGATTCCTGCAGCAGATCAACTTGGCCTGGGAGCAGAAGAGCATCATACATGCTGATTCTTGCGGGGGTCCTCTTCCGCTCGTCTACTATGCTGTAGCCCGAGGTAAGATGAAGGAAGCTCCACATTCTTAAATATTTGCAGCTTAATAATTTTATTTACAATTTGGATACTATAGTTTTTCTTCTTATGACTGTTGGTTACGAATCTTCCATGAGGAAAGGATTTGGTATAATGCGCCCTAGATACGCTCACCAGATTGAAAGGTCGGAAGGAAGGAATGCCTTCCGTGCCAATCTCCGGAGAAGTCCGGCTTCCTGTGGGGTTTTAATGTTTAAGATAAGGGTGCAGGGAAAGAAATAAAAAATGCGGAAAGAGAATCCAAATGTGATTGGAGTTGGGTGGGGGGAATAAGCAGCACGGCAACGATCAATCACCACTACTAACAACATTCCTATACAAAACACATAATGAAACTACAGCTATCATTCATCCTATGTATCCTCTATCTATGCATTCCAGGAATACTTAATCATCAAATACTGGAGTCCAGAGTTCAAGACAACAGTAAGCAATGAAATAAGAAACATGAGGCAGAAATGACAAGGAGAGGCAGCATACAAAATGAAGACAGTAAGCAGAGCCAAGTATGTATCTTGTATTAGAGGCAAACGCACAGCTACAATGGTTCCCTAGCAGTATATTCCCCTTCCACCCTTTACAATGAAATTGCATGGCTATTTATAGCCTCAAGTTCCCCCCGACTACATTTGCAGGCACAAAGTCCCAGACAAGACAATAGCTGACACAATGTAATGTCCCCTTTTCTAACTAGCCACTAGGTACAATATGGACTTGCCTATACAATAGTTCCCGTAGGCAATGTCGTGGGTTTGGGAGCCTCCAGGTGTTATGGAGTTACTGTTGGACGTTCAGTTTTCAGTGTGGACAGCTTTCAGGACCGTTTCCAGTAGGTTTTAGGGGGACTTACTATTTTTAGTAAGTCGATCAGAGGCAGAATCGGTGGAAACAGACAGTACGACTGAATACCTCGGCGAAATGGGTATCCGTTTCCATAATTTATTTGGGATTCCGGGGTTCAGGAGGCAGATATTTTAATGTGTAAAGTTAATTATATTAAATTAAATATTTAATATAGTTTAACTTTATAATATTTCATATGTGGGAGATATAAGGTTTATTAGTCACTTAAAAAACAAGTAGAAATATAAAGGTGACTTATCAATTGTTAATATGGTCGGCCAAGTTATCAGAATTAAAATTAAAATGTTTTATTTTAATGTTGCTTTGGAAAGAGGAAAAAAGAGGTCGACCCCTCTTGGAGAGTTATAAAAAGAGCAATGAAACTTCATTTTCATCATCTTTGGCATTACTTATTTTCGGAGTTGTGAAGAGGGATTCTTGCAGTAGTAATTTGCAGGAGATATCTTGGCTTGTTGGTGACGAAATCCATCAGCAAGAACACCAGTGTCGGGAGTGAAAGATCTCCTCATATTGGTCAGTTGCACTCTCACTTCAGGGAGTGACTTTGAGCTTCAAAGAGAGGAATTTTGAAGGGTTTTTTGGGCACAAATTGAAGAGGGTTTTGAAGGTCTCAGCTGCACATTAACTTCAGATTTCTTTTCATGTCTTGGCTGAACCAAACAGGAGCATATTTCAATTCGTGGTGAATTATTTGTGTAAGGGTTTTGTAATAGAAGGCCAAGAACTTCAAATTCTAGCCCAACCAATCCGTTTTGGAGCATGATAGAGGAAAAACATTGCAGATTTAGAGGGTTTTCAAGGCAGCCTTACCACCATCAGCACTCAGGCCGTACATATTGGAAATTGTGCCCTTCATCCTAGTGCCAAACACCTCATATAAGGGTTGTTTTTGGCTGGGTCTTCATCATTGGAAAAAAGAGTATCTTGAAAGTATAATAGCACCCTGGAGAAGCATGTCTTTGAAGATTTATGAGCAAATAATGAAGATTTCTGTATGCTGACATATTTTCCAGAATTAATCAGATCACCATATTCCGGGTATACTCCTTTTAATACAATTTCCTTTATTGGGTTTTTTTATCTATATTGGAAGAAGCTAGTGTTCGAATTTGGTAGCATTTGGATTGATAGTTTTCAACGTGTGATCTATTCTTGAGAGCTGCCCTGTTATTTTTGAGTATGCATGACAAATGTTTGTCAAAATGTCTTGTTGAAAATTCATGAGTTAATATGATATTTGAAAATTGGAGTTAGTACATTGAATGTTCATATGATCTCCAAACATACACAACACTGAATAACCCAAATCAGCAAACAAGACACTCGAGTTTTCAGTTTGGAACCCAAGATCGAAACCTGGTTCTTTTGGTGGCAAATTGTTTTTGTCTTCGAAAGGGGTGGGACATTACACATAAGCGGCTGAAGAGCTGCTGATGCTGACTCCTGTCGGCGAGGACTGTACCTGCAGCATGGTCTCCCTGAAAGCCGTACAGCTACGTGGCAGCGCGTTGGGTGGAACTTCAAATCAACGGGTATGCGGGTAGTTGTGGCAGATGGCACTTCACATCAGCTTTAATGGTGGCAGTTGGCGTAGATAGTGCGGTCCATGCTTGTCCTTTTCTCGGCCATGTCTTGGCTCTAACCCTGAGGTTGGACACTTGTCGGATGCTGATGAATGACACGTGCCTGCCTTGAAAGGCAGTTTATCCAACTTCGCCCAGGATCAGAGCGTTGTCGGGTTGCGCAGGTGGAAAACAGCACAGTTGGGGAGGCCTTTGTGCCTTAGTCAATTTCTGGGTTCACTTGCCCAACTGCGCACCTGTCAGAGGGCGCAGCTTGACTTCACTGCGAAGTCGGGTTGCGCACCGGCACTTTGCTGTCTTCTCTGTTGTTCGGACTGCGCACCAGGAGAGGGGCGCATCCCGACTTCGCTGCGAAGTCGGGTTGCGCCCGCACTTAGCTGATTCTCTGCCGTACTGCTTCCCAAGTGCGCCCAGGAAGAAGGGCGCACGCTGCGAAGTCGGGATGCGCCCCCAGCACTTAGCTGATTCTCTGCCGTACTGCTTCCCAAGTGCGCCCAGGAAGAAGGGCGCACCCCGACTTCGCTGCGAAGTCGGGTTGCGCCCTGACACTTGCTGGAAGCTTTACTGGGGGAAGTTCAAGGGGAAGAGGGAGGAATGAAACTGCAAGGAAGAGGGAGAAAGGGAGAAATGGAGAAGGGGGAAAAGAGGAGGAGGAGGGAAGGGAAAGAGCAGTTCACTTACAGAAACTGAAAACATGGCACCCCGTGCAAAATGTTGCAACAATGACAATCTTAAAGGATTGAAGCTTGGATGTGATTTTCAGCAGTTTTCTTGGATCTGATATATCTATGAAACAAGAATTAATCGCCCTGACACTTGCTGGAAGCTTTACTGGGGGAAGTTCAAGGGGAAGAGGGAGGAATGAAACTGCAAGGAAGAGGGAGAAAGGGAGAAATGGAGAAGGGGGAAAAGAGGAGGAGGAGGGAAGGGAAAGAGCAGTTCACTTACAGAAACTGAAAGCATGGCACCCCGTGCAAAATGTGGCAACAATGACAATCTTAAAGGATTGGAGCTGGGATGTGATTTTCAGCAGTTTTCTTGGATCTGATATATCTATGAAACAAGAATTAATCGCATCCCAAAAAAGAAGAGCTTTTGAATATTTAGAGGATTTCTCCATTGGTAGTCTTTCCATTTAGATAAAGGTTAAGATTAATTCCTATGGATTCCTCAATTTCCTAACTCCTCCATGTTCACTTTTTTTTTTTTTTGCATGCTGGAGGTATGAATGCGGTCGACTATGACATCACAAATAAGACCTTGCTTTCTGATATTCACAGATTTCAGGTTTCTAGCTAGCTTGCCTTGGTTGATTGTGCAATGTTGACTTCCTCCTCTTCTACCTCTATATCTTTTCCTCCATCATTTAGTCCTATGGACCATCCTATGATTCATTTTGATCCTTATTTTGCTGATGATTGTGTTGCTTGTCTCTCCCAATTTCCAATCAATGTCCCAATACTATCTTAATTCCACCACCTCAACAACCAAATGTGATTTTTTTTTTGAATGTTATGTGATGTAGCCCTTGACACTCTTTCCCACTCTTTTCCTCGGCCAAAGCTTGTTCATCGTTTTGGTGCTTCCTGTAGACAATGGTGAGGACTTCCCAAGACGAGGGAATGACAGGTTAGGGGGAGGGAAGTTGGCAATACATAATAAGGAACATGTCAATATGGCTTGATACTGTTTGTTTTATTACTGCTCAAAGGGCTAATCCGTGACGTCTCAGTCTATGACAGATTAGTCTATGACAGCTTGATGTATGACGGACGACGGATGGGCTATGGACATGACGGATGTCGGCATAGTCCATGTCGGCTCTGGTTGTGATGGATGATTGCATGTCGGCTCTGGTTGTGATGGATGATTGCATGTCGGCTCCTGGCATGACGGATGACTGCATGTTGGCTCCAGGCATGAAAGCAGTCCTGTGTCGACAACAGGATGTCAGTTGGCTTGTGTCGGCTCCCTTGGACAATTAAGCAATGTCGATCCTGCAACTGCTACGTTCCGTCTAAGCACTCCTCCCCGCAACACTATAACACAACATAGATTCTAACACATACGAGCATTCAAAGAGACAAAGTTAGCACATAATGGTATCCTTGCATTATTGTGAAGACAATTACATTCCAGTCATGTGACTGCAACAATCTTACGCACAACACTATCTCCTCCCTGTGGCTGCTCTTCTATGCGATGGATATGAGTCATTGATGGATCCTTTCCAAATGAAAGGGGGGTGGCTTTGGTAGTTATCGTAACCAACCAGGCCTCAACTACCAAAACTGCTTTGTATTTTAGCCTTAGCAACATGATTAACAAATCAGTTAACCTTTTACAAATGACGACTGATTACATACATCTGATTTCATTACGTCTGATTACATGACATTAATATTCTTAATTACATTTGATTAATTTGATTAATGTAGACAGCGGTGAGTACTTCCCAAAACAAGGGAATGATAAGGGTTTAGTTGGGGGAGGAGTGGCAAATCATACTGGAGAACATGTTGCTATAACTATTTTGATATCACTCAGATGACTAACTATACGATAGATCAGTCTTAGACGGCTAACTCCAGGGCGGAGTGATAATGACAGATCGCTCTGTTGACGAATTGTCTAAGACGGATAACTATGCTGGCAGATTGCCTAAGACAGATCGCTATGCTGACGAATTGCCTAGGACAATAGCTATGCTAACGGATTTCCCATGACGGATGACCTTATGATGGATAGGCCTGATCGATAGGCTTATGACGGAAAGCTCCTGGCGGCACCAGACAGGTCAGCTACTTGTAGCTACTGGTAGTTACGTCGGCTCCCCCGGACAGTTAGGCAATTCCGTCCTTGTAAGTCTCCTCACTCCGTCTGAGTGCTCCAACCTGGAACTCTGCAACGCAATATAGTTCCAACACACACACATTCACAAGACAAAGTTGACACCAAATTGTTTCATTGCATTATCATGAAGATGCATACATCCTGTCTTATGACTGCAACATCCTTCCTCTGACTGCTCTTCTATACAATGAACTTGCACAATAGTGGATCAGTCTTAGACGGCTAACTCCAGGGCGGAGTGATAATGACGGATCGTTCTGCTGATGAATTGTCTAAGACGGATAGCTATGTTTGGCAGATTGCCTAAGACGGATCGCTATGCTAACGGATTGCCTAGGACAGATAGCTATGCTAACGGATTTCCTATGACGGATGACCTTATGATGGATAGGCCTGATGGATAGGCTTATGACGGAAAGCTCCTATAATGTCCCAAAAATAAATATTTTTTGTAAATGTCTCCTACACTTAATTATAAAAGTGAAAAAGGGGTTCATGTGACTAGGAGACATAACTTAAGTTGTGTTTATTTATGTTTTATGTTTTTATGTTGTAATAAGGCACTTTAAGTGATTTTAGGGTTGGGAGATGTCAACTCCAAATTAGAACCTCACCCTATATAAGGGAGTGAGACGTCCCATTTTGGGCATGTTATGTTGATATCAGAATTGAATATTGAAACCCTAGAGGTTCCATGAGTTGAGATTGTAGGTCTTGCTCATTCCCATAGTGCATTGGAGGTGCATGGTTGGGGTCTTGGCAATATCATTGCAGGTGTTATTGCCCTAAAATATCAAAAATACAAAAAGAGACATCCGTGAAGAGTTCGTGGCATTTTTGGGAGCATTTGTGTCATGTGTTTCAGATCTGTTGGCAGCCCCAAACCCTACGCTTGTATTTGGGGTCATTTTTTGAGGATTTTTTGCATCTGTTCAGCCTTGGGGTTAGTTCGTCCCACTTGTGGGAGTTTGTATCTACATTTTGAGTTCCTTGAGGATCCATTTGTCCATTCCAGCTGTTGTATTGGTTTGGCAATATTTAATATATGATATTGGCTGATTTCTCCTCATACTTGTGTTATTTTATGAGCAATTTCTGAGTTATTTCCTTGCTGTACTTAATTTCTGCATTTTCGTAGTAAGGGTTTGCTGTTTCTAAAAAAGGGACATTACAGCTCCTGGCGGCACCAGACAGGTCAACTATTGGTAGTTATGTCGGCTTCTTCGGACAGTTAGGCAGTTCCGTCCTTGTAAGTCTCCTCACTCCGTCTGAGTGCTCCAACCTGGAACTCTGCAACATCCTCCCTCTGACTGCTTTTCTATACAATGAACTTGCACAACAATGGATCAGTCTTAGACAGCTAACTCCAGGGCGGAGTGATAATGACGGATCGCTCTGCTGACGAATTGTCTAAGACGGATAGCTATGCTAGGAGATTGCCTAAGACGGATCACTATGCTGACGGATTGCCTAGGACGGATAGCTATGCTGACGGATTTCCCATGACGAATGACCTTATGATGGATAGGCCTGATGGATAGGCTTATGACGAAAAGCTCCTGGCGGCACCAGACAGGTCAACTATTGGTAGTTATGTCGGCTCCTTCGGACAGTTAGGCAGTTCCGTCCTTGTAAGTCTCCTCACTCCGTCTGAGTGCTCCAACCTGGAACTCTGCAACACAATATAGTTCCAACACACATTCACAAGACAAAGTTGACACCAAATTGCTTCATTGCATTACCATGAAGATGCATACATCCAGTCTTATGTCTGCAACATCCTTCCTCTGACTGCTCTTCTATACAATGAACTTGCACAACAGTGGATCATCTCTAATTGATATCCATCCTTCACAAAATGACAGGGGGGTGTATTTATAGGGTGGCTCTACTGTAACCAACCAGACCCTAACTTCCCCAACCGTCTTGTTGTTACAACCTTAACCAATCAGTCTAGAACTAATCCAGATGGCTGATTACATTGCATACGCATATGACTAATTTAATGCATGTAATTGAACAATAAACAACAATGTGTTTGACCAGTTTGACTATTCATATTCCGTACGTAATTACAATACATGCAATAGACATTTTGTCAAACACTTTGAAAGTTCATTTCTTTTTGGAACTGCTGTCTACATCTATCCTTCCCTTTAGAGTAGTCGATGTCCTCAGCGACTTCCTGCGTTGACCTATTGGAGTCTCGGCTTCCTTTGCTTCAATTGTTTTTAGTCCTTCCAATTCCTGCCGAAGGTTGAAGGCTTCCCGTTTGTCGCAAAGTTGTTTTGCATAATTGTAATATTTGGCCCATTCTACTCCATACGTGTTGGCCCAATCTTCCATTTCCTACAATTTCGACAACAACTCGGATTCTAGTTGGATAAAGATCTCCTTCATGTTTTGTTGTGGCAGGGTAGAGGTAGATGGTTTCCTCTGATTCAACTCATCCTTAAGAGTTGTTTCGCGTTGGTGCATCTGGGTCAACTCACTACGCAGTGCCTCCTCTCTGTGCTTAGCTTTTTCCAATTCTGCCAACAAGGAATTCTCACATTGGCTTTTCTGAGCCAGTTGTTCCGCATTCTATTGCAGGAGTAACTCCACTGATTTGTGTTGCAACATTTCTTGTTCCAAATCCACAATCATTTGCTCCCTCTCAATGAGTTGAGCATGAAGTTTCAGGAATTCCTTCTATTTTTCTTGAATCTGCCTCATAGCCTCTTCCAACTGATGTACATCCTTTTCCAACTTTCGTTTCGTTTCCTGCAGTTCCTCCTTTGTCACTTGCAGTTGCCCTTCTAAATTCTTCCGAGTCATGTTTAGCTGTTTGATCCCTTCAGCTAACCAACACAGCAAGTGTGCTAAGAAGTTAATCCGGCTGTACATTGGAAGCAACTTAGGTACCAGTTCCACCTGTGGCCCTTTGTCCATTGCCCGACACACCCTACTTCAAATTCCAGCCACAATCTGTTCATCACGTGGGTTAACTTGGTAAAACAAGCAACCGCTTGCTACGTAATGTGTGTCCCCATTTCTCGTGGATCTAGGAAATTAGGCACATTCAACGTTATGTGATTTTACAATTCCTCCTTAGATTCTTCTGCTATTGAGGGTGCCATGGATTCCTTTCCTTTTCCTAAGAGGTCAATAGGCTTCTTAGCCACTTTCCCTTCCGTGATCATCTGTTGTTCTGCAGGTACCTGTGATTGGCTACTTTCTCCTATTGCTATTAAGTCCTTTTGAGGCATACATGAATGTTGTGGATCCTTGTCATGTGCTGTCCTTGTCTCTTGCTGCACCTGAGACACTTCCTCCTCCACTGAAATAGGATTCTGCTGTGTTCCTACCAGCAGATCCTCTTCGGCTTTTGGCATTGGTGCCGCTTCTTCAGTTTTTCTACCTAATTTTGCCTCATGCATGGTGCTTGGGTCTATAGTTTTGCTTATTTCCTTCCCTTCGGCAGTGTTGGTTACGAATCCACCATGAGGAAAGGATTTGTTGCTTTTGTGCCCTAGGACCCGCAAACCAACATTGAAAGGCCGGAAGGAAGGAATGCCTTCCGGGCCAATCTCCGGAGAAGGCCGGCTTCCTGTGGGGTTTTGAGGTTCAAGATAAGAGTGCGAGGAAAGAGATAAAAATGCAGAAAGGGATTCCAAATTAGATTGGAGTTGGGTGGGGGGAACTAACAGTACGGCAACGCATCAATCACCACTACTAACACCAATATAACCATAACACACCACTATGGATGCTGTCACTCGCCAGTAGAACAGAGCCAGGTATATGTTTTGTGTTAAGAGCCAGAAGCACAACTACAATGGTTCCCTAACAGACATTCCCTCCAAGGAACTAACAGTACGGCAACGCATCAATCACCACTACTAACAACACTATAACACAAAACATAACCAGAAAACTGCCACTAACGTTTGCCCTATATATCCTCTGATTTATGCACCTTAGGCATACCTGACCACCAAATGCTGAAATGAATCAACAAGCCATGACACAGGAAAACGTAAGGCAGAAATGTCCAGGAGAGGCAGCATACAAAATAAAAACAGTAAAACAGCACCAAGTGTATGTATTATATTAAGAGGTAGAAGCATAGCTACAATGGTTCCCTAACAGACATTCCCCTTCCACCACCTTACAATGAAAACGTGGTGGCTATTTATAGCCTGAGAACCCCCCGATTACATTTATGGGCACAAAGTCCTAGTCAAACATTAGCTAACAAAAGCAGCCACGAAACTGTTGATGCTGACTTCTGTCGGGCTGGACTATACTCGCAGCATGGTCTCCCTGAAGACTATACAGATACGTGGCAGCGCGTTAGGTAGAACTTCTCATCGGTAGGAAGGCGGGTAGCTGAAGCAGGTAGAACCTCCGATCAGCTTTAAAGGCGGTAGCTGGCATAAGCAGTGCATCCCATGTTGGTCCTTGTGCTCGGCACGTTTCGGCTCGATCCCAAAGTTGGACACTTGTTGGATGATGCTGCTTGACACGTGTCTGCCTTGAAAGGCAGTTTATCCAACTTCGCCCAGGATCAGAGCGTTGTCGGGTTGCGCAGGTAGAAAACAACGCAGTCGGGAAGGCCTTCATGCCTTGGGTACTTTTTTGAGTTTGTTCCCCTACTGCGCACTTGTCAAAGGGCGCACTCCGACTTCGCTGCGAAGTCGGGTCGCACACAGGTGAAAGCTGATTCCTACAGCTGTTCGGACTTCGCACGGACAAGGGAGCGCAGTCCGACTTCGCTGCGAAGTCGGGTTGCGCTCCAACACTTAGTCAATTTCTCTGCCAGACTGTTTCCAAATGCGCTCAGGAAGAAGGGCGCGGTTGGACTTTGCACAAAAACTGGGCGCAGTCGGACTTCGCACCAAAAACTGGGCGCAGTCGGACTTCACACCAAAAACTGGGTTTCCTGGTTCTGCTTCCCGTGGCCATAACTTTTGATCTGCTAACCCGATCGCCTATTTTAATATATGTCGGAAAGCTGGCGAGAAGATCTGCAATGATAAAATATCCAAAGCTCATTTTGTCCATTTTATCGCCCTCGTTTATGGCCCGCGAAAACCCGAACACCTCAGCATGCTCTTTACCGCTTTAAAGCTCCATACTTAAGCCAAAAATTATCAAAAGATTTAATGTGGCAAAATTGCCAACATTCTTGGCGGCTCGCAGGGCATTGAGCTTGCCTCGATGTGAGGACCCATGCCTTTATCCATTGGGCAATAGAGTCACCCTCGTCGTACTCTTGATACTCACTGCCAGCAGCAACCTCCTTCTGAAACCCTTGGCACCCACGGCACTCTTGGAATACTGAAAAGAAAACACTGCACAACCTAAACTAAGAAAACAACTAAAACTTTGAATACTAGGCTTATTTATACAAAATTTTGCGGCATTATTGGCATGCCGCCAACACAAATATAGCTTTGGTTGCCTATCCGGTGAACCTGCAGTGTCCGGATCGGATCTGATTGTACTTCAGATGATCTTTGAAGTCCGGCTGGCCTCCCAAGGTCGCGAACATGGTGCAACGTGGCAGATTGTCTTTCATGCCGGTACCCGTACAATTGATGAACAATGTGACAAGGAGATTTGTCAGACGGGAGCCCTCTTCGGGTACCGGTTGCGGTGATGGTTGGAGCCAATACCACCACTCCAGAGACTGTAGGCGAACATTTATTTCTCCGCTTGTGAGGTCAAGGCTGCTCACCAAACCTTGATTCCTCCGGGGTGTCTTCTATTAGCTTAAAAAAAAGGGCGCCTGCGATCAAGAAACCTAGATCTTCAGCTCAGTCAGAGTCGCCAGGTGATTTTGCCAGATGTAGACAAGCCAGAGATTCACCAACTCGGGCCTCCTTAAAATATGGAGACTGTTCGCCTCACCTCACGGATTCGTCTATGCGAGCTTGGTAATCAGTCAGCCTGACGCGCTCGCCTGGAGCATTGGTATTAATTTCGTAAAGTCAGGCTGGTTTCTCGGGTTCCTCGCTCGCCACCTTCTCGTTTGAATGAAGGCGTCAGGACCGGTCTTTCGGACTCAGAGAATATGAATGTGCAGAGTCGCCAGGTGCTCTGATTTTGAACAGCAATGAAGCGAGCACCAGTGCTTCGATTCTGTTTGGGGGTGGGAAACTTCCTGGTCCCACCGAGTATTCAGAAAGAAACTGTAAGCCCGTGTGAGGACGAGCTTGAGATCTTCCAAATGTGGGACCCTGGGTCCCACCGGGCGTGCCAAAAACTGTTGGTTACGAATCCGCCATGAGGAAAGGATTTATTGCTTTTGCGCCCTAAGACCCGCAAACCAACATTGAAAGGCCGGAAGGAAGGAATGCCTTCCGGGCCAATCTCCGGAGAAGGCCGGCTTCCTGTGGGGTTTTGAGGTTCAAGATAAGAGTGCAGGGAAAGAGATAAAAATGCAGAAAGGGATTCCAAATTAGATTGGAGTTGGGTGGGGGGAACTAACAGTACGGCAACACATCAATCACCACTACTAACACCAATATAACCATAACACACCACTATGGATGCTATCACTCGCCAGAAGAATAGAGCCAGGTATATGTTTTGTGTTAAGAACCAGAAGCACAACTACAATGGTTCCCTAATAGACATTCCCTCTAAGGAACTAACAGTACGACAACGCATCATTCACCACTACTAACAACACTATAACACAAAACATAACCAGAAAACTGCCACTAACGTTTGCCCTATATATCCTTTGATTTATGCACCTTAGGCATACCTGACCACCAAATGCTGAAATGAATCAACAAGCCATGACACAGGAAAACGTAAAGCAGAAATGTCCAGGAGAGGCAGCATACAAAATAAAAACAGTAAAACAGCACCAAGTGTATGTATTATATTAAGAGGCAGAAGCACAGCTACAATGGTTCCCTAACAGACATTCCCCTTCCACCACCTTACAATGAAAACGTGTGGCTATTTATAGCCTGAGAACCCCCCGATTACATTTATGGGCACAAAGTCCCAGTCAAACATTAGCTGACAAAAGCAGTCGCTGAACTGTTGATGCTGACTTCTGTCGGGCTGGACTGTACTCGCAGCATGGTCTCCCTGAAGACTGTACAGATACGTGGCAGCGTGTTAGGTAGAACTTCTCATCGGCAGGAAGGCGGGTAGCTGAAGCAGGTAGAACCTCCAATCAGCTTTAAAGGCGGTAGCTGGCATAAGTAGTGCATCCCATGTTTGTCCTTGTGCTCGGCACGTTTCAACTCGGATCCCAAAGTTGGACATTTGTCGGATGATGCTGCTTGACACGTGTCTGCCTTGAAAGGCAGTTTATCCAACTTCGCCCAGGATCAGAGCGCTGTTGGGTTTCGCATGTAGAAAACAGCGCAGTCGGGAAGGCCTTCATGCCTTGGGTATTTTTCTAAGTTTGTTCCCCTACTGCACACCTATCAAAGGGCGCACTCCGACTTCGCTGCGAAGTCGGGTCGCGCACAGGTGAAAGCTGATTCCTACCGCTGTTCGGACTTCGCACGGACAAGGGAGCGCAGCCCGACTTCGCTGTGAAGTCGGGTTGCGCTCCAACACTTTGTCAATTTCTCTGCCAGATCTGTTTCCAAATGCGCTCAGGAAGAAGGGCGCAATCGGACTTCGCACAAAAACTGGGCGCAGTCGGACTTCGCACCAAAAACTGTGCGCAGTCGGACTTCGCACAAAAACTGGGCGTAGTCGGACTTCGCACCAAAAACTGGGTTTCCTGGTTCTTCTTCTCGGGGCCATAACTTTTGATCCGCTAACCCGATCGCCTATTATAATATATCGTCGAAAAGCTGGCGAGAAGATCTGCAATGATTAAATATTCGGAGCTCATTTTGTTCATTTTATCGCCCCCGTTTATGGCCCGCGAAAACCCGAACACCTCAGCATGCTCTTTACCGCTTTAAAGCTCCATACTTAAGCCAAAAATTATCAAAAGATTTAATGTGGCAAAATTGCCAATAGGCAGCAGCGAGCATATCCTTAAATGAGAAAGCTCACAAGGTATCTTTGAGCAAAGTCTTCTCAAACTAGAGTTCTGGGGGCACTTCAGGTGATTCTAAGTGTTCTCGGACTTAAGCCTTTGCCAAAAATTTAGAGATGCAGGGATTATGGAATATCCCTCCTGTCTCCCTGTCTCTCGGGTTTGTGAACCTGTTTGTGCTTTTTGCCATTGTTGCTCGATCTTGCACACCACTGCTTGACTTTGAGCTATCTTTTCTGTTGTCACCCTTTCCATCGCTTCTGGTGAGTGTGATGGTGATGGTGGCAAAAACTTCCTCGTCTTCCTTGCTAGTAGTACCTCTCCCTTTGCTAGTGGTACCACATCTTGTATTGGTGGTGTCTTTGGTGGTTAATGTAACCAACCAGGCCCCAAATTCCCCAACCGTCTTGTTGGTTAACCTGTAACTAATCAGTCTATAACTAATCCAAATGGCCGTTTACATTGCATACGCGTATGACTGATTTAATGCACGTAATTGAACACTAAACAACAATGTGTTTGACCAGTTTGACTATTCATATTTCCTACGTAATTACAATGCATACAATAGACATTTCATCAAACACTTTGAAAGTTCATTTCTTTTTGGAACTGTTGTCTACAACTACGTTGCATGCCATTCCTACGTAAATACAATGTACTCATATGGATGTGTAGACATTTCGTCAAACTTTTTTATTTCTTTTTGGAACTGATGTCTACATCTATCCTCCCCTTTACATTGGTCGATGTCCTTAGCGACTTTCTATGTTGTTCTGCTGGGGTCTCGTCCTCCTTTGGCTCTACTGTTTGAAGTCCTTCTAATTCCTGCACCCGAAGTTTGAAGGCTTCTCGTTTGTCACAGAGCTGCTTTGTCTTGGCCTTATCCTCCATTACCTGAAACTGTTTCAAAAGCTGTTCTTCGCGTCTGACAAAGATGCTCTTCATTCTTTGCTGAGTCAGAGTAGAGGAAGATGGTTTCCGCTGTTGCAATTCAGTCTTGAGAGTTGCTTCATGCTGTTGTGTCTGAGCCAACTCTTTGAGCAATGCTTCCTATCGCTGCTTAGCCTGTTCCAGCTCCTTCAACAAGGCATCTTCGCTCTGTTTTTTCTAAGCCACTAGCTCTGCATTTTAGTGCCTTTGCTGATTACTGTTGCAGCAATTTCTCTTCCATCCCCACAATAATCTGTTCCCTCTCTTGAAGCTGAGCATGAAGATCTTGGAACTCCTTTTTCTTTTCCTGAATTTGTCTCATAGCCTATTGCAGCTGGATTACATCATTATCCAATTTTTGTTCGATTTTCTGCAGTTTTTCCTTCGTTAGCTGCAGTTGCCAATCTGTGCCTTGCAATTGTTGGAACAAATTCTTCTTAGTCAGGTTAATTTGCTTGATCCCTTTAGCTAGCCAACATAGCAAATGTGCTACAAAGTTGATCTAGCTGTACATTGGAAGTAATTTGGGTACCAGTTCCACTTGTGACCTTTGTCTTTTTATATTTCAAGAAGGTGGATGAGTACCATGTCCCACCACATACACTTGAGCTAGTTCAAGATACAGTGTTGGTGTCCCTTCAGCCAGTTTTTCCACTCCCTCCATTGTTTTGAGATGTTCAGTGGGCAGATCCCATGGCTGGTCTTGGTAAATGCTGGAAATCTCCACTCGCCAGCTGCCTTTTCCAGCCCATTGTACCAACTTATCCAGCTCCTCTTCCGCCATCAACTGCCATTGTTTCCACTGCCCAACACAACCCACTTCAAACTCTAGCCTCATTCTATCCATCACTTGGGTTAGCTTGGTAAAACAAGCAACCGCTTGCTGGTTAATGCGTGAACCAAGTTCTGGTGGATCTTGAAAGTTAGGCACTTCCAACATTATGTGGTCAGAGAAGTCCTTATCTTCTACATCAAATTCGTCTTCTTCCGAAATTATCTCTGACTCCTTCCTTTTCCCTAAAAGGTCAATTGGCTTTTTAACCGTTTTCCCTCCTGTGATCATCTGCCGATCCAAAGGTAAATATGATTGGCTACTCTCTCCCGTAGTTGGTACCGCTACCCTTTGAGGTATGCTTTGTTGTGGATTCTCTTCTTGTGTTGTCATCACTTCCTGTTGCTTATTGGTCAATTCTTCTTCCACTGAAATAGGGTTCTGTTGCATTCCCACCAGCTGACCTCCTTCTGCCTTGTCAAGCGGTGCCGATTTTGCACTCTTCTTCCTCAATTCAGCTTCCTTTGTTGTGTTAGGGTCTACAATTCGTCCCATTTCCTCTGCTTCTGCAGCTGCAAGCATATCTTCAAAGGAATATGCTCATAAGGTCTGCGTTACCGAGGTCCTTTCGTACCGGAATTCCAAGAGTACAGCTGGTGATGCCAAGGATTCCCAGACTTGAGTTTCTGCCAAAAATTTTGTAGGCCCTACATGAATGGCACTACTTGTTCCTTCCGTTGGTACTGCCCTAAGAGGTTATGGGATTTCAAAATCTTCCTCTTGGATCCCCATTACCTTAATCGGCGGAGACACTTGTGCTTGCTGCAATTGTTGCTCAATCTCATGCAGTACAACATGACTTTTAGCAATCTTCTCCACTGTCACCCTTTCCACTGCTTCCGATGAATGTGATGGCAATGGTGGCAAAAATTTCCTCATCTTCCTTGCTGGAGGTGCAACTTCCTTTGCTGGTGGTGCAACTTCCCTTGTCGGTGGTGCCACATCTCATACTTTTGGTACAGCCTCCTCCCCTTCGGATTCCTCAACTGGGCCTTCTTCAAGTGAAGCTTTGTTGAATTGTTGTTTCACCCGTTGCTTTTTGCTTGGAGTATTCTTCTTCACTTGTGGTTTAGCATCCATCCACCTCAAAATTTATGGTGCTAAGTTGGGTAAATCCTTGGGAGGATCCAATCTTGGCACCTGCACACTTGCTCTGTATATTGCTTAGAAAAATAAGCCAATCACGTGAAAGACCATTGATACGTTCTTGATGGTCCGCATCAGAAAATTATGGATTCTTATCACCAAGTAGGTTGCCCAATCATAAGCGACCATCGTCTCAATGCCTTGTAAATATGGTATCAAGTTATCAACCATCAATACATTCATAATGCACTGAAGACCCTTATTCAACAGTTGAGTCGATTTGATCCCATGACTTTCGTGTGACAACAGAGTGTCTAGCTCCTCCTTTAACGTTGTGATGCTCTGGATCAATTGTCGACTCATTCATTTAGTATAGGTTGTCCACCTTTTGGCAATCCAAAAGTTCTTCTGAAATCCTCACCTGAAAATCCTACCCATATTTCCGTGTCTCCTACTTGCACTTTATTGGTATGTTTGGCTAGATCATAAGTCACTAACATCTGTAGCAAATACTCCTTATAAAATTCCTTATCAAAATTAGGGACCTGCAAGATAAAATTGACACTGGCCTCCTTGAGCTTTTACTTTATGGCATCCTTGGGTGGTGTTTGGTCCCACCATTGTTTGCAATAGTCCCTAGTGGCATGAAACCATTAATCGCCTTAAGGGGTATTATGTCCTTCTCATGTTGCCAAACCTCCTTTTCTTTTGTTTTTGGCACCACTATTTGCGAGCGTAGTTGCTTTCCCTGAGTCCTTCCTTGCTCATGATTTTGCACTTGTCTGTGGGCCTCCCCTCTAGTGCAGGAGTGTTCTTGATGGTGTCGGATTCGTTTTTCAGATACTGACTCTGGCGGTGCTTCTTGTCGCGGAATTTTAGATGTTCTTTCTCCTCCAGAATGTTCCGAGTCAGTTACTCTGATCTAACCCGAGCAACTTCGACTCATCCTTCCTAATGACGACAATCATTCTTATCCAAGTTTCGTGACGATGGTGGCACTGACAGTTCTCCTTATGATGGCTAACTTTATGATCATTGTTAGCTTATGACGGCTTCTCCCTGTTTTCGACAAATGATGACATTGCGAGCCTAACGACAACTTCCCAACCGACTTGTCTGACGACTCCCTCCTTGTCGACCTACCTGACAGCAACTATCGACGTGTCTGACGGCAACTACCGATGCGTTTGACGACTCCTTCCTTGTTGACCTGTTTGACGACAACTATTGATGCGTCTGACGGTTCCTTCCTTATCAACCTGTCTAACGACAATTGTTGACATGTCTGACGACTCCTTCCTTGCCGACCTGGCTAACGACAACCCACTTGTTGATGAAAGTAATATTATGATGGCGGTTGAGATTCCTCCCAGTCACGGATGAGTAGCCTGTTCCTTTGTCTTTCCTCCTTGCATCTTGTCTGCAATTCTTGTTAAGTGTGTTCGACTACGAATATTGTAGCTGTAATATCCTGCAAATGCATGGTGAATTTAGATCTCCACAAAGCCTTGTTATTGGCTAATTATCTGCGGCTTAGAGCTGTTGAGTGATAATTTTACCCTATTGCAAAACCACACTCACAGTTAGGATTTTGTTAGCAAAACCCTCTCTTGCAAAGAAATTGAAATTTCTCTAAGGTTCCTTTACTTAATGTATGTTTGTGTGCTTATGAAAATATGTTAAAATAAATGCTTAGAAAACCTTAGTGATTTGCAAGCAACTCGGATGAGTAGCTTGTTCCTTTGTCTTTCCTCCTTGCATCTTGTCTGCAATTCTTGTTAAGTGTGTTCGACTACGAATATTGTAGCAGTAATATCTTGCAAATGCATGGTGAATTTAGATCTCCACAAAGCCTTGTTATTTGCTAATTATCTGCGGCTTAGAGTTGTTGAGTGATAATTTTACCCTATTGCAAAACCACACTCACAGTTAGGATTTTGTTAGCAAAACCCTCTCTTGCAAAGAAATTGAAATTTCTCTAAGGTTCCTTTTACTTAATGTATGTTTGTGTGCTTATGAAAATATGTTAAAATAAATGCTTAGAATACCTTAGTGATTTGCAAGCAACTGTTAACAAGGGGCCTGTGTTGGTCTTACTTTGATTTTGCCATGCTTTTATTGTTCATTAATTAAAAGAGCTTGATTTCCCTTATGTGCAAAAATAAAATGATGAATGAATGCATGAAATTGATCCTAATTCATTTTTTATTTCTGATTTGTTAAAGTGATCTATCCTTGAATCCCTGTTAGCAGATTCCTTTTATCTTAAATTAAACATGTTCTGTTAACAAGTGCTATGGAAAACCACTTCATTTTATCTTTGATTTAATGTAAATTGGAGTCAGTACTTGTTGTTAGCAGATTCTTTTTATCTTCAGATTAAAATATTGTTGTTAGCAAGTGCTGTGGAAAACCACTTCATTTTATCTTTGCCTTAATGTGAGATTGGAGTTAGTAAATCCCTCCCTTGAATGTAAATTGATTTTATCTTGGATGGTTAAGCTTTGTCCGAGCAAGAAAATAAAGTGACTGAATCTAAATGTGAAATGTGAATCTTGAATGATGCTTCAATTCATTTTATCTTGCATGGTTAAACAGATTTTAGTCTTGCATTGTTAAATCAAGAAAATGATAAGACTTGTGAAGTGCAAAAATCTGCTTTGGAACTTTAAATAAAATGCTTTAATCAAAGAAAATGCACCCAAATAATTTAATTAGTTAACCTTAAGAACAAAATTATTTGGGTATTCTTATTACTCCAAAACCCTCATTAATGATTTTTTTTGTGCAAAACGAAATAGCATTTTAGGGCTTTGAGTGCTTGATTGGAACTTGAACAAAAATAAAATAAAAGATAAAAATATAACAAAAAGCTAGGGTTAGAAAAGAAATAAAACGAAAACAAAAATGCAGAAAAGAAATGAAGGTGAGCTACTGTAAATTTTATTCCTCCTTGTCTTGCAAAAAATAGAAGATCATGAACATAAAAAAATGAAACCAGATTAGACCTGCATCCACAATCTAAATCGGGTTAAGTGCAAGAGTCTAAGGAAATAATCCATACATTAATCGTCTTAAATGATGCAACCATTAACATGCATAAACATCATCTAATGAAATCAACATATGGAGGAGAAAAATATTCAATAAAAACTTTCATTCAAAACCTTTTGTCTTTGTTTGCAAGGTGAGGAATTCCATAGCAGCAGCCAAAAAAAATCTTCCAATCCTCTTCCCGTGCTTCTACTCCCGAAAATTCCAGCCCCCCTTGAAATAAAATGAAATGAAAGATTTTAATTACGTCCGCAAGACCCAAAACATGGCCTATGGGACCTCCAAATATGGAAACATAGTTATTCAAATCATATGACCATTAATATCCTTGAGAAGGTTGTTCCTTCTCCTACTGATTTGGGTTAGCAACTCCCCAACTTTTTATATTTTACTATCTTTGTAATGTCCCCATCCTAGTCAGCTAACAGAGCGTAATATGGACTTGCCTATTCATAAGGTTCCGTAGGCAATGTTGAGTGTTTATGAACCACTAGGTGTCATATAGAGATATTGTTGGACGATCTGCATTCACAGTTGTCAGCTTTCAGGACCGTTTCTGGCAGTATTTTCAGAAACTTACTATTTTTAGTAAGTCAGTTAGGATTGGATTCTCAGGAAACGGAAAGTACGACTAGCATCTTCGGCTTAATGGGTATCCGTTTACGTAAGTTGTTTGGTGGTTGGATTTTGGGAGAGCAATAATTTTAATGCCCGAAGATTTATAATGTTATATTTAAATATAAAAGTTAAATATATTAATGTTGGGCATTAATTTAATCTTAAAAGGGGTCATGTAACCACTTGAATTAAAGGGGATTTTATGAAGTTCATATTTCTAATGTCATAAAAGTGGTATGGTCTCCTTGGAAAGTAATAAGTGAAATATATTACAATTTATGGTAAAAAGAATGCCTTCAAGGTGCAACGTAGCATTTGGAAAGACAAATTATCCCACATTAAAGAAGTGAATGGATCAACCAGCTTTGGGAAAGGATAAAAGTGGCATTGAAGAGTTGATTAGGACATATTTGACTATTATTCTTGAAGTTTATTGTGTGAGAAAGGATAAAAGTGGCATTGAAGAGTTGATTAGGACATATTTGACTATTATTCTTGAAGTTTATTGTGTGAGACTTGTAGGTTGCAAGATTTCAGTCATTCTAGGCTTGTATTGTGACAAAAACCACATACAAGGACACCATATCTTGAGGTTGAAAGATACCTTTAGATTGGTTAATGAGCATTCATACTCAGTGGATGCAATTGAGCTGATAAAATTGATATTTTCAGATATTGTTGAGCAAATTGGAGAGGGTTTGTTCCATTTCATTTGCACTTCACTCCTTCAGCTGGCTGTACCATCTAGGGCCAAAATAGAGCGATTTGGATGCACATTCAGCAATGGTTTGTTGAAGTTTGAGATCTACTTGCAACTACAGACCTAGCCGCCACCTTTTATACAGGTTTTGGAGACTTTCATTGGATTTTTGTAGTGTTTATTAGCAGTCGTACCTGCTCCTGGCATGGCAGTACATTTCTTGGGGGATGAGTTGCTTGCCTAGGTCCAAATGCCTAGTCTTTGGAGGATTTATTACATGCTTTGTTATTGTCTCCAAAAAGGGTATTCAAAAACATAAGTTGTATGCTAGAGAAGTTTGTAAATTGGATTTTATGATAAAAAAATGAAGATTTTTGTGTGTTGATGAACATTTCCAGATTTGTATTAGACCTTCACAATTTTGGGTATACTCCTTTTAATGCAATTTCCTTTATTGGGTTTGTTTATCTATATTGAAAGAAGCTAGTGTTCGAATTTGGTAGCATTTGGATTGATAGTTTTCAAGTTGTGATCCATTCTTGAGAGCTTCCCTGTTATTTCTGAGTATTCATGACAAATGTTTGTCAAAATGTCTTGTTGAAAATTCATGAGTTAATATGATATTTGAAAATTGGAGTTAGTACATTGAATGTTCATATGATCTCCAAACATACAAAATACTGAATAACCCAAATCAGCAAACAAGACACTCAAGTTTTCAGTTTGGAACCCAAGATCGAAACCTGGCTCTTTTGATGGCAAATTTTTTTTTTTGTCTTCGAAAGGGGTAGGACATTACAGTGGTATCAGAGCTCAGCTTATGTTGCCATCCTGAGGGTTACAAAGTTGCAGTAGTGTGTTGGTAATGGCTACTATCCAGGAACTCATGATAGAGCTGATGCAAAAATTTCAAGAACAAAATGAGTTTTTTACAACAATAATAGAACATCATCCTAAGTGGTTGAAGCCTCCATTAGCAGTTGGAATAAAAACAGGGACAAAGGGAAACGACTCATTGCAGCCAAACATAGTTACAGTGAAGAGGACAACAAGGAGGTTGAAAATTTAGATAATGTTTTATGCATAACCGAGGTTCAAGTTGATTCTTGTATTGATGGGGAAAACAAAGCAGCAGTAGTAATTAATGAGGATGAGGTCACTTCATCTTGTGTGTTAGATATTGGAGAGGTGTGTATTGATGAGCACGCTGATCTTGTGGTTGAGGATTCAGTTGTTGATGTAGTTGGTGATTCAGAGGATGAGCATAGTTCTGTCATCACTTCAAAGTATGAGGTTGGTGAGTGCAGTGCGGTGAAAGGGCCTAAGATTGATCATTGTGCATTGGAGGATACACCTGAGAGTTTATTTTGTGTTGATGATTCCAGTTCATTGTAGGATCACATACAGGTTACAGATGAGCAGGTTTTCCACACATTGACACATTTGAATAGCACACCTGAGTTTGTTGAATGCCTTTATCAAACAGCCCAAATTGGAGAGAGACGACACCAGTTGACAGTTGGAGCTACTACTACAGATTTGCAGGCCATCAAGCGAGCATTAGAGGTAATCAAATCAGATTACTTGAGGTTATTATCTGATAGGGATCGGGTTATGCAGTCTGCAGAGAGGACTCCCCGAGAGCTCACTCGAAAAGATGAGGAAATTGATGAGCTTTGTCTTGAGTTGAGTTTAGCTCATCACTCCCTTTTCACAAAGAAAAGTCAGTCATCTCGTTGCATCCACTTCACATGATTCGGAGACTAATTCGGATACTATGGTGGTAAGCAGTTGATTGAGGGGATACATGAGATTGGACGTGAGGAAGGATTGATTAGTAATAATGATTCCGCATTCACTCAAGTCGATCAGTATGATCATAAGCGGAGTGATGATATGCTTTCTTTAATGGATGCTAGTTCCTCATTTGGTGCAGTAGATGATGGTACATTACTTGATTTCGATCCTGAGGATGATGATGCGAGCCGTACTTCAGGGGATTCTTTGGAGCTTTACAGGGGTTCAGTTGGTGAGGTTCATATGGATTGTATAGTGAGGTATGCTAGTCATTTTGATTTCAGCCCACATGTAGATGAGTGGACCTTTTTTCGGATGACACATAGTGGTGGGTTGAAAGATGGTTATAGCGGGTTGTATACTTCATCGGGGTATGAGATGCCTTCTTCATTAGAGGGTAAGGTGATTCATTGTTGGGATGATTGTTTGGTTCAGCATGATGGATGTAGTGCAGAGACAGAGTTATGGCTCAACAACTCTTCGCTTGTATGCAGTTATGATATTTCGGTGCTGGAACTTGGATTTTTCCTTGGTTCGGGTGATATGGCAGTGGACCACATATGGATTTGGGATCCAGGTAGTTGTCGGTGGTTTAGTTGTCGTTTCACCGAGTTGGCGCTTGACATGACTCGCTAGGATATTCTTTGGCCCATGGGATCCGGTAGGTGTGTGCCCATGGAGGTCAGTGATCTGTGGAGATCGTGCCTTGATGTCACTTCCGTTGGCTATTTGGTGGTGGGAGTTAGTTCAGACTCCCGGATGGGTCATTATTGTTCGGTTGTGGATTAGCAACCAATTCCAATCTTATGTCAACAGAAATATTGGAGTGTTTTTTTGGTCAGGGATCGGTTACTTTGGTTGTTGGGAGTTGTTGGGGGGTTGATTCCAGCATCTCATCAACTTACCGTCCTTGATTTACTTGTCCTCTCACATCGGTTTTTTAGTCTAGTTTGGGGTGTTGTCATTCTGGGAATACAAATGAGGTGTGTGCGGCTGTGTTACTATGAGCTTCTGGTTTTGATCAGAGTGTCCGCGTAAGCGTGTTAGTTCTGACAGGATGTTGATTTGGGACTTAGAGGATATGCTCGGTTTCAATGTGGTGACAGAGCTTGACCGGGATTGTGGAGAGCAGTTTACTTGTGAGTTGGTTGAATTATTTCAGAGATTGATTGCACTTCTGGATAGAGGACTACACAAGATGACACTTGCAGAGGTTCAGCAATGCAGGATTTATCTCAGTTGGAGATATGAAGCTCATCGGTTCATCTGGGATCCAGGGATTCCATGGCAATTATTTTTGAGATTGTCATGTTCTGAGATTGGATTGCTTGAGGACAAGCAATCTTGAGGAGGGAGGACTGTAATGTCCCCATCCTAGTCAGCTAACAGAGCGTAATATGGACTTGCCTATTCATAAGGTTTCGTAGGCAATGTTGAGTGTTTATGAACCACTAGGTGTCATATGGAGATATTGTTGGACGATCTCGCATTCACGGCTTGTCGACTTTCAGGACCGTTCCTGGCAGTATTTTTAGAGACTTACTATTTTTAGTAAGTCAGTTAGGATTGGATTCTCGGGAAACGGATAGTACGACTGGCATATTTGGCTTAATGGGTATCCGTTTACGTAAGTTGTTTGGTGGTTGGATTTTGGGAGAGCAATAATTTTAATGCCCGAAGATTTATAATGTTATATTTAAATATAAAAGTTAAATATATTAATGTTGGGCATTAATTTAATCTTAAAAGGGGTCCTGTAACCACTTGAATTAAAGGGGATTTTATAAAGTTCATATTTCTAATGTCATAAAAGTGGTATGGTCTCCTTGGAAAGTAATAAGTGAAATATATTACAATTTATGGTAAAAAGAATGCCTTCAAGGTGCAACGTAGCATTTGGAAAGACAAATTATCCCACATTAAAGAAGTGAATGGATCAACCAGCTTTGGGAAAGGATAAAAGTGGCATTAAAGAGTTGATTAGGACATATTTGACTATTATTCTTGAAGCTTATTGTGTGAGACTTGCAGGTTGCAAGATTTCAGTCATTCCAGGCTTGTATTGTGACGAAAACCACATACAAGGACACCATATCTTGAGGTTGAAAGATACCTTTAGATTGGTTAATGAGCATTCATACTCAGTGGATGCAATTGAGCTGATAAAATTGATATTTTCAGATATTGTTGAGTAAATTGGAGAGGGTTTGTTCCATTTCATTTGCACTTCACTCCTTTAGCTGGTTGTACCATCTAGGGCCAAAATAGAGCGATTTGGATGCACACTCAGCAATGGTTTGTTGAAGTTTGAGATCTACTTGCAACTACAGACCTAGCCGCCACCTTTTATACAGGTTTTGGAGACTTTCATTGGATTTTTGTAGTGTTTATTAGCAGCCGTACCTGCTCTTGGCATGGCAGTACATTTCTTGGGGGATGAGTTGCTTGCCTAGGTCCAAATGCCTAGTCTTTGGAGGATTTATTACATGCTTTGTTATTATCTCCAAAAAGGGTATTCAAAAACATAAGTTGTATGCTAGAGAAGTTTGTAAATTGGATTTTATGATAAAAAAATGAAGATTTGTGTGTGTTGATGAACATTTCCAGATTTGTATCAGACCTTCACAATTCCGGGTATACTCCTTTTAATGCAATTTCCTTTATTGGGTTTGTTTATCTATATTGAAAGAAGCTAGTGTTCGAATTTGGTAGCATTTGAATTGATAGTTTTCAAGTTGTGATCCATTCTTGAGAGCTTCCCTGTGGATGGGTCTAGAGTTAGATGGACACAAAATACAATCAGAATTTTAAAATGCAAATTTAATCCCCTCATAGTGCAATTTGGGATTGAAGTCAAGGGCAAACAAATTTCATTAATTTACAAGGCTGAAGATCTTGGTCTGTGGTTTCCAGCAAGATATAACAATAGTAAATTGGAGCTCTGGGTAAAAAGTTAGTTCCTTCAGAAGACCATCGAAATTGTCAATTGTCAGTGTCAACTCAACACAAAGGGGTTAGTTATAGCACCAATCTTTAATAACTATTGGGAGATGAAACATTTCATTTCTTCTGGTAGAAATTCATATAAAATTATGTATTCAATGGTGAATCTACCATCGTTTACATCTTTTCTCTTAGGTCTGTCATATTACTTAAATTGCTGCGGAATTTCAAGAAGAAAGGAGTTGAAGTAGAAATCCAACATTCACAGGCAACTATAAATTTTATTTAGTTTGGGAATGTGCATATTTTGTTGGGAATCTGTGCCACATGAATATTGTTTTTCTTATGAATGTCTCAAACCTTTCCCATCTTCATAATTAGATTGTTTCTTTACTTTAGTTTCTTCTCCTGCTATTTTGTTGCCTCCATTTGGTACATACTAAGTGTTGCAGTTCTGAGGATTAAATGAACATGTCTCATGAAGTGTCTCCAATGTATTCAGGTGGCAATAACCATAGGATTTGCGCCAGAAGCACCTGCAGTTAATATTCATGGATTCAACGTGTATCACAAGAATCGCCTTATCATGGTGTGTCTTTGTTCTTTGTATACTGAGAAGACAAGCCATCGTGCAAGCAACATGGATTTTGTTTTGGATCCTTAATAATGTGTTATTTGATTTTGTTCTGGAATCCATCCTTATGAATAAGTGCGCATCTACTGACCTAGAACCTAGGCCATTTTCAGGAGTGTTTGCTACAGTTTTATTACGGATTGCCACTTCTGCCTTACATTTTGTTTCTTACTGATGTTAATGATATTCAGCCCTATTGGACGATCTGGCCAAGTAACACAGATAGCAGAGGGAGGGGTGTTGTAGGTATGCTCTGAAAATATTATCAACTTGTGTAATATGGAATACATACAGCCAATATGCTTAATGGAATGATTAACTTACTATATGCTAAGCCATGTTTGCCTGGTACTTGACCTAATGCAATGCTTAACAGGTGTGTTTGAAGCCAACTTCATTGAGCCTGCACATGACAAGCAGGAGTTTGAAAAAACATCCACATTGCTACGGCTGGAGGCAAGACTTAGGCAAATGACTGCTGATTACTGGTAGCGAATTTAACATGCCATAGATTTTATTTCATAGAACAAATTATGGAAGCATAGAGGCTCTGCAATTCAAAAAATCTTAAATTGGAATTAGGAATGGACAGGAAATTTCATTTATTTAATTACATCTCTTTTGAAGATGATGCAACTGCTTAACACCTTCGTGGACATTTTATCTAGTTTATTGTACGTACAGATTGTTATGATTTCCAAAAGCTATTGGTTATTTTAAGATCCTATCTTGTTGACATACTAAGTTTTCGTGTCAAGGAACTATTTGATTAGATATATTACATATTGTTATTTCTTGTCCTGCCATAGTTTGAAAGCATTTAGGCACATCAGTATAATGAATTTGTGACTCTGTTCTAAATTTTGTTATCTTGATACTTCCATTGTTGCTTCATTTGCTGCTACCTTGGTCAAAGGGTTGAAACCCAAAATGTTACACAACTGAACAAATATAAGGTAAAGTGAAATATTTACTTTGCTCCTACAAAGGGGTTCCATGTGCCCAGGATGCACACTAGGTTAGCTGTGACTTAAAATGCACTTCAATTCCCCTCAGCTTTCCAACAAAATCTCCTGCCTTCCTCACCCACTTCTTCCAAGGGCCAAAGTAGAAAGCAGAGTAAAAAAAGAACTGGATTACAACAAGCTTCATGAATGAGGGAATGTGTTTCAGAAAAGTCAGATCTCTCAAGTATAAATAGGCTGCACATGCAACAGGGGAATCAGGATATATAAGTATATGGAAACTACTAGTAGGAAAAATGTGTATTGATTCACAATAAAATAAAAAATTAACTTGCACAATGCAACATGGACTTTTAATTTTGAGATCTGTTCTCATTACTAAAAAAACATGAAATACAACTATATTTGTTGATTCAGATTGTAGACATCACCATCATAATGAAGACAAACTAAATAATAAACATAGAAATTTTATTATCTGTTGCACAACAGCAATGGTGCAAGAAATGTCCTTAAAATGCCCCCAGCTGCGGATAGAGTGTTGAAATGTATAATCATCCTCTTTGGTAAGACTAATTTTTGTGATGTTTTTTATTACTGTTCTTAAAAGCCTACAGGGTCATCTTCACTTTGTAAAGTTGTCCATGTATAAAGTAACATAGCAGTTATACATCGGCATGTCACATTAATTGACCCTTGAAATGTATTTTGAAGTGTATAAATACATGCACTCATAAATCATTGTTTTCATCAAACTATAGTGAATTAACGATGTCTATGGAAACTAGCTCCATATCTTGTGTTCTCTTTTTCTTTTACGAATCTAGATGATGTGTTGAGTCTGTTTTGTTCTCTCTCTATTATGAATATCTGTATAGTATTAGAGTAGGTGTAAATCTCTGTCACTTGATTTAAGTTCTTGGTTCATGGCCCAATGAATATATGCATCTACTTTTCTTGCTGAGACCTTGAAGAGGCATGCATGCCCACATGAAGTCTCACAATGGCACACCCATCTGCCTGTAAAAAGTTAAACTAAATCTTGGGGCAAAGCTCATAGAGAATATGGGGCAGGCTTGGATCCGTAGTATGGTTACTGTTGCCACATTTGGCACGGGGTGCCATGTTTTCTGTTTTGTAAGTAATCTGCTCTTTTCCTTCCCTCCTCCTTTTCCCCATTCTTCATCTCTCCCTTTCTCCCTCTTCCTTGCAATTTTCATTCCTCTTCCTTCCCCCCCTTTTGCTTCCCCCCAGTAAAGTTTTCAGAACAGAGGTGTTCCTGTTGCCACATTTTGCACACAGTGCCATGTCTCTGGTTTCTGTAAGTAGGCTGCTCTTTCCCCTTCCTTCTCCTCATTTTCCCTCCTTTCTTCATTTCTCCCTTTCCCCTTCTTCCTTGCAATTCCATTCCCCCTTCTTCGTTTCCCCCTTCTTCCCCAGTAAAATTTCCAGAACAGAGGTGTTCCCTGAAAATTTCTAAGTGTTGGGGCGACACCCGACTTCGCAGCGAAGTCGGAGTGCGCCCCTCAGTTGGAGCGCAGTAGGGAGCCCAAAGCGCAAACAGGCAATGTTGAAGCAGAATCTGACTAAGTGTCAGGGGCGCAACCCGACTTCGCAGCGAAGTCGGAGTGCGCCCTTCTTCCTGGGCGCACTAAGGGAACAGTCTGTCAGAAAAAGAGCTAAGTGCTGGGGCGCAACCCGACTTCGCAGCGAAGTCGGAGTGCGCCCTTTTTCCAATGCGCAGTCCGAACAGCGGACGAAGACAGCCAAGCACCGGTGCGCAACCCGACTTCGCAACGAAGTCGGAGTGCGCCCTTTGACCGATGCGCAGTTGGGTAAAGTCAACTCAGAAATTTGCTAAGGCAAGAAGGCCTTCCAACTACGCTGTCTCCCTCCCCGCGCAACCCGATAGCGCCCGAATTCCCGGCGAAGTTGGATAAGCCGCCTTTCAAGGCGGACACGTGTCACACTTCAAGCATCCGACAAGTGTCCATCTTCGGAATTCGAGCCAAGACTTGACCGCGCAAGGACAAAGCATGGGCTTCACTACCGGCGCCATCTCGTCACCATTTAAGCCGATGTGAAGTGCCATTCGCCGCACCTACCCGCATTCCCCGTTGGATTGAAGACTGGTCCCAACGCGCTGCCACGTAGCCGTACCATCTTCAGGGACACCATGCTGCAAGGACAGTCCGGCCCGACAGAAGTCAGCATCAGCAGCCCCTCAGCCGCTCGTGTCAGCTACTGTCTTGTCTCTGGGACTCCGTGCCCATGAATGTAATCGGGGGAATTTTGGGCTATAAATACCCACCACATTTTCATTGTAAGGTGGTGGAAGGGGAATATATTGCTAGGGAACAATTGTAGCTGTGCGTTTGCCTCAAATATAAACATATACTTGGCTCTGCTTACTGTCTTTTATCTTGCATGCTGCCTCTCCTTGTCATTTCTGCCTCATGTTTCTTGTGTCATTGCTTGTCGTTGTATCGAACTCGGACTCCAACATTTGATGGCCAGGTATTCCTGGAATGCATAGATAGGGGATACATGGGATCGCTGATAGCTGTAGTTTCAATATGTGTTTGTAGATGAATGTCGTTAGTAGTGGTGATTGATTCGTTGTCGTGCTGCTTATTCCCCCCACCCAACTCCAATCACATTTGGAATCCCTTTCCGCATTTTTATCTCTTTCTGTACCTTTTATCTCTTTCCCGCACTCTTATCTTAACACCAACCCCACAGAAGCCGGCCTTCTCCGGAGATTGGCACGGAAGGCATTCCTTCCTTCCGGCCTTTCAATCTGGTGGGCGAATCTGGGCGCAATAACAACAAATCCTTTCCTCATGGCAGATTCGTAACCAACAGCTTTCTCGGCACGCCCGTGGGACATGGAAGTTTCCCACCCCCGCACATAATCGAAGTACTAGTGCTCGCTTCATTGCTGTTCAAAATCAGAGCACCTGGCGACTCTGCAAATCTGAATATTCTCTGAGTCCGAAAAGACCGGTCCTAACGCCTTCATGCAAACAAGAAGGTGGCGAGCAAGGAATCCGGAGAACCCGCCTGACTTTTACGAACTTGACCTTGACGCTCCAGGCGAGCGCGTCAGGCTGGCTGATTATCAAGCTCGCGAAGAAGAAATCCAAGAAGCCGAGGCCGAGATTGAACAAGTTGAGGCCGAAGAAGAATCTACATCTTCGGATAGTTCCGATACCGAATACACTACCGGATCAGAAGCAGAAATGGCTGATCATCTGGATGAGGACGACCTCTTCCCGACGGTGGATTCTACGGGGCCCTTGGCCCTAGTCGGACAGCAAGCTGTGCCCCCTGCTGCCTTAAAGTCTATCCCTACATACGACGGCTATGGCAAGACGGCGTATGAACACATCCAGGACATTCTTGCCCTGGCCGCGCTTCACTCCATTACCGACGAAAGTGTGAAGACCCGTCTCGCCGGCCCTTTCCTTAAGGGGAAAGCTTCTCTACCGGTGGAGATCGCCGCCGTAGGGATCCATCACAGTGGTGGCGACAGCTAGCCGGCGGACTCGTGAAAGGATGCAACGAGTCCGCCGATCCCTCTTCTTTGCCGCATCGGGCCCAAAGTATTCGGAGACACCCCCAAGAGGAGGTGTCGACTTCAATATCCGGTTTGCGAGGTCTTGGAAACGAGTGCCTCGCGAACTCGTACCATCGCCAGGACAGGCCGCCTACTACTACCTGAGATCCTTCAACTCAGACATTTGCCTGCTGCTGAAGGTTGCTAGAATCAACACGTTCCCTGCTCTGTACGAGGCTGCCCAGCAAGCTGAAATGGACATCATCTCCATTGGCAGGCTTCCGCACAGAGTGCAACCGCCCATCTACCCCGACTTTCCCCGATCGCAGTATCCATCAGCTTCTGGTTCGGAGCCGTCCACTTCAGGACAACCCCAAGCAACAATGGAATCCGGCGCCGGTCGTGAACCCTTACAGCCCGCCGCAAATTCATTATCTGCCTCCCCGTTCTCTGCGTTTTCCAGCGACTTCATCGCTCCTCCCCAAGCATGCACAATATTCAACTCCTCCTCCATTGGCTGCATTGCCTCCCCTAACTCAGCTGTCGCCGCCTCCTGACCATGATATTCAGAATCAAATCCTACAGGAGGTACGGGCTTTGGCCTCTGGCTATCATACCATGTCTAACGACATGACTGTTCTGAAAAAGAAGCAGGCCCAAATGGATCTGGCTCCAAGGAGGCCATATCCACCCCCGGCGTTGACGAAAGATCGGCCCCCTGAGCAACATTTGCAACGGCGGCCCCCTCCGAGGAATGCTGCCATAGAGGATGAACCTGGTACTTCCGACCAGGTCAATTGGTGCACCACTTGCAACGACCCGCATGCCGAGGATGACTGTACACTACATCAGCACTACCTCCAGACTTTGGCCGGCAGCGCCATTGAAGACGAAGAACTCTACATGATCCTGGGCGATGAAAGCAATTTCGCCGTTTCAGATGAAGTCCCAATGCCGCCTCCTGCCAAGGAAAACAAGAAGTCTGCCGAAGCTGCAGCCAAACCCCTAAAAGTGTACGCTAGAAGAGACAAGGCGCAACCTGAGGAGATACCGCCCTACAAGAGGCTGTGGCCCTACACAGCCAAAGACAAAACTCCTCCGACGAAGACTCCCGCAGTCAAGCCGCCCATAGCCAAAGCTCTTCCGGCTAAAGCTCCCGCTACTCAGCCTCCAGCTGAAACAAAAGAACAAGCTCAGGAGAGGCTGAGATATCCGTCTCTAACCAAGAGGCAGAGAGTTGAGGCCACTCAACAGTACCGGACGAAGTACGAGCCGGCGAAAGAAGCGGAAGGAGCTAATACTTCAGGCTACAGCATAGTAGATGAGTTGAAGAGAACTCCTGCAAGAATCAGCATGTACGACGCTCTTCAACTCCCAGGCCAGGTTGATCTGCTGCAAGAATCCCTGAAAATCATGAAGAACGGCAAGCAGATACAGCCCGCTGTCCTGGTGCAACCCCTGACAGTCTCAGCCACTGGGAAGAACAGACCACCTCCCTTCTATCTGTCATTACGAATGCAAGGGTATATAGTACACAACTGCATGGTGGACTCTGGTGCTTCCACGACCGTAATGCCGAGAGCCGTCTGCGATGAAATCGGGATGGAGTACACAAGGAGCAGCCAAGGCGTGCTGCAACTGGACGGCACCCTCGTCAAGACAATTGGTGTCATAAAAGACATCCCCATTCGGCCGCACAAAGCTCTCGACATTGTGGTCATCCAAGAGGTTGTGGTCGTCGACTTGGAACCCTACTTCGGCATGTGTCTCTCCAGGGAGTTCACCGCGAGTTAGGAGGATATCTCTCTCTGGACTACTCACACATGGAAGTGCCCTTCAAAGGAAGGAGACTGAAAATTCTCAATGAAAAGCCTTCCACCTACCTAGTAGAGAAGATACCCGGAGAAGAGCCTGAGGATTGCATGGTCCAACTGACAGAGGAAGAACTCGGTGACAAGTGGACATGACGGAGCAAGCTCTCGAGCAGCTGCAAGTAGAAGATGAATTCTCCTTGCGGGACTTCAACGCCGTGATAGAAACAGAGCAAGGTTGTTACACCATTGTTCAGCCTGAAAGGCTTGACAAGTCAGCCAGGAGAGAAGTGGGACCAGCACCTGAGAAGCTGTGGAAGCTTTTCTTTGACGGCGCACGATGCAAAAATGGCGCCGGTGCTGGAGTCCTTTTGGTTTCCCCAACCGGGATCCAAAAGGATTACACCTACAGGCTGGCTTGGAGCTGTACCAACAACGCGGCGGAGTACGAAGCCCTGTGCTTGGGCTTGCGAAAGGCGGAGAGGTTGGGGATTAAACATCTGCAGATCTACGGGGACTCATAACTAGTGTGCCACCAGATCACGAACAAGTGCGCCTCCAAAAAGCACTATCTCAAGGCGTACCGAAATCGGGTCTGGGATCTGATGGAGTCTTTTGACTCGTTGAATGTCAAGGCTATTTCGCGTGAGAAAAACAAGCATGCTGACATTCTGGCGTCTGTTGGAGCCAGGTACATTCCGGCTGATGACACCGTCCGTAAGCCGAGCCGGTTCGTACCATTTACAGTGCCTTCCGTGCCTGATAAGGACACCCATTGGCAGGTGTTCGGCTGTGACGAGGAAATCGTCACATTTTTGGTAAATGAAGCCTGTTCAATCGAAGGTAGAGACCCTGATGACGAGCAATATGAGGGGTTGATACAGTTGAAAAACAATCATGTCCCAAAAGGACCGATTACCTTAGAGAGTCTGTTTGATCAGAACGACAGAGCCATATCTCATAGGATCAAAGTAGACCCGAGGCAAGACGCCGACCCGGAGCCGGAATCCGGCAAATCAATCAAGGTCGGGACAGATCGCACCACGGAGGAACTCGAGCAGATCGTAGCATTATGTCGAGAGTTCCCTGACATAGTAGCCTGGAGCTACCAAGACTTGAAGGGGTATGACAGAGAAATAATCCAAAGATACCATTGAGCTAGAAGATGGCGCCAAGCCATTCCGGCAAAAGCAGAGGGCCGTCAATCCAAAAATCGAGGCCATGATGAAAGCCGAGCTCTTGAAGATGGCTGGAGGCTAAGATCATCTACCCCATCAAGCATTCATCCTGGGTTGCGAACTTGGTTCCTGTGAGGAAGAAGAACGGAGACATTCGTCTTTGCGTGGATTTCAGGAATCTAAATCAGGCCTCCCTCAAGGACCATTACCCGCTTCCCCAAATTGATCAGATCCTCCATATAGTTGCCGGAGCCCAGAGATTTTCCCTCTTAGACGGTTTTTCCGGCTACAACCAGATATGGGTCAAGGATGAGGACCAACACAAGACGGCGTTCACCACCAAGTGGGGAACGTTCGCCTACTAGCCGCATGCCATTCGGCTTATCCAATGTCGGCGCCACATTCCAAAGAGCCATGGACCCGGCCTTCCGAGAGCTGCTCAACAAAGTGATCGTCATCTACTTGGATGACATGACTGTTTTCTCACAGGCGAGAAGATCATGTTACCCACCTGCGGCAAATATTCGAAAGGTGTCGTGAATTCGGCATCTCCATAAACCCAAAGAAGTCTGTCTTTGCGGTGAAAGAAGGAAAGCTGCTGGGGCATGTCATCTCCGAAAAGGGCCTGGTCGTGGACCCTGATAGAGCAGAGGCTCTCCTCCGCTTGCCCGCCCCAATCGATAAGAAAGGGCTACAGTCCTTCTTCGGTCAAATCAACTTCGTGCGGAAGTTCATACCAGACTTCGCACAGGTAATCAAGCCTATGGCCGAGTTGCTGAAAAAGAACGCAGAATTTCTGTGGACTGAAGAGAGGGAGCAAGCCTTCGAGGAGATCAAAGCTCGCATTGCACAAGCACCGGTGTTGATAAACCCGGACTACTCCAAGGATTTCATCCTGTACGCGGTGGGAGAACCAGAGAGTTACGCCGCAGTTCTGACCCAAAAGGGAGATGATGGCGAGGAGCGCCCTATCGCGTTCCTGAGTCAAGTGATCCAGCCACACGAGGAAAAATACAACTTTATAGAGCGGCAGGTTCATGCCGTCATGAAATCTCTCCGAAAGTTCAGGCACTTTGTCTCCCAGAGCAAGATCACTGTCTTCGTGATCCACCCGGACGTCCGAAGCTTCATCATTCAAGGAGAGCCGGGTCACAAGAGAGCCGGATGGATTGCCAAAATCCAGGAGTTTGACATCGAAGTACGGCCCACCAAGCTAATCAGAGGCCGAGCCTTGTGCCAGGAGCTAGCCCGAAGCGCAGCAGCCGAGATATCCGCCTGCGAGTGGGAGGATCCAACAACACGCACCAACCTAGCTAACTCCTTACCCGAGGAGTGCGACTGGACAGATGACCTGGTGAGATACTTCTGCACCGGGAGATGTCCAGACCACATGAACGCCTCACAAAGAAGGAGGTTCCGGCTAGGTGCTCTGAAGTACACTCTTCGCCCCGAGGGGCTTTACTTTAAAAATATCGACGGCATCCTGTTGCGGTGCGTCGAAAAATGCACTAGCCTAGGGTCCTTGGAGAATTTCATTCCGGGATGCCTGGAGGTCATCATTCCGCAAGGCCTACGACCTTGAAAATAATCGTAGCCGGGTACTACCGGCCCACTCGCTTGACGGACGCTCATGCGGTCTGTACCAAATGTGATCAATGCCAGAGATTTGCTGGCAGAAGCAGAAAATCACCCCTGCCCCTCCAACCGATCCAAGCCGAGACTCCGTTTCAGCAATGGGGTCTCGACTTCATCGGGGTGATTTCGCCGAACTCTGCAGCGGGCCACAAGTTTATCTTAACCGCCACCGATTACTTCACACGGTGGGCAGAGGCGATCCCCACAAAGAATGCCGACCAAGAGACGGTCATCAGATTCCTCGAGAGCCTGATTACCCGTTTCGGGGTCCCCGAGTCAATAGTGACGGACAATGGTCCGGGTTCACAGGCGCCGTACTCACGGAGTACACCAAAGAAATTTGGCATCTATCATAAGATGTCTTCCAACTACTACCCGCAGGGGAACGGCCTCGCCGAGTCCACCAACAAAAATCTGCTGAAGATCATCCGAAGGACAGTGGAGAAAAACAAAAGGACTTGGCACCTACTCCTAGATCGGGCGCTATGGGCGGATAGAGTTTCATTCAAAAAATCCATCAAAACGTCCCCTTATGCGCTCGTGTATGGCAAAGAAGTTGTCTTGCCAACTCACCTTGAGATGCCCGCTCTCTGGATGCTTGACGAAGAGAAAGGCAGCGGGGATCCATTGGACGACAGACTTTGTCAACTGTTGCAGTTGGAGGAGGACAGAGAGAAAGCGTACCAGGCCTTCGCCAAACATGCCGAAGCAACTCAAGGATGGTTCGCGAAAGGCACCACTGCCCGAGTTTTCAAAATCGGGGACTTGGTGCTGAAATGGGACTCGTTGAAGGCAAAACCCGGCAACCACGGAAAGTTCGATGCCCTCTGGGAGGGCCCCTATCAGATTGCTCGGGTTAACCAGTTCAACGCATATGTGCTCCGGGACATGGAGGGACATCCTCTCCCCATTCCCGTCAACGGGTTCCACCTGAAGATGTACCACCGCTGAAGGCACCCGAAAGGGTCCTTCCTTGTACAGATTTCCCTTTTTGTATTTCCAGTTTTTCAGCATGTAAATGTTTCAGTTGTTTGTTTTTAGTAGCCCAAGTCCGAGGCAAAAACCCGACTTTGCTGCCCATCAAATAGTGCGAAGTGGGAAGAGAACAGTTAAAAGGAAGCTGAAACGCCTAACTCTGGCTGCCCACCCGACTTCGCAGCGAAGTCGGGCTGCGCCTTCTCCAAAGGGCGCAGTCGGGTAGCAGATTACAAATAAAGTGCCTAGTGACGGACTGCGCCCATGTTGATGGGCGAACCGGACCGCGCCCGCTTTTCGGCGAAGTCCGTGCTCGCGCCCGCTGGGCGAACCTCGAACTGCGCCCATTCTCCGGGCGAAGTCCGAGTGCGCCCCCATTCTTGGGCGCACCCTGGGTAAGCTGGCGTAGAAAATTGAAACGATAAGTGTAAAACCCAAGCTGCGCCCGTTTTTCGGGCGAAGTCCGAAGTGCGCCCTTATTCGGGCGAAGTCGGACCGCGCCCCGATTCCGGGCGAAGCACGAACGGCTCATCACGGAGAGCGCCAAAAGTTTATAAGTGTGGGCCCGGTGCGAAGTCCGACGCATGGCAAAGTTGGGTTAATTAATTACAAGGTCCTTTGAAAAGTGTGCCCAAATGGTGGCGGCGACGTCAGCAACGGCACAACGCCCTAGGTGTTTTAAATGATTGCGCAATAACCAAGGATGACGCATTTAAAGGGTAAGGTGCGCCCGGGCCAACAAAGCACGTTTTTCTAAAAAGGGCCCATGCGTAGCCGCCAAAATCACAGCGCCTCCACCAACCCAGAGTTAACTGCTTTAACTTCCTCCCTCGCGCCATTAATGAGCAGTCACCGTCTACAAAAGACCCTGGCGCCAGCCAGAAAATTTATAGTGTTCAAGCTGACTCCCGGACTGCAGAGAATAAGCCTGACAAGCTCAGAAGTATTTGTCCCCGTCTCTGATTGTTTCAACAAGAATGGACAAGGGGAAAACGCCCGTACAGGCGCAATCAAGCAAAGATCCGCGCGAAGCTGACAAGTCTCCAGAGTCCAGCGACCATGAGAGCGCAGCGCCTCAGAAGGGCAAGAAAGCAAAATCTCGAACAAAAAGGCGCGTAGTTGGCCAGACTCCGCCGCCGCCAACAAATCGTCTGTCCGGGTACAAGGATGGGTCGTTCTCCATCAGTATCACGAAGCTGCGTCTGACTATCGCAAAGTGGGTGGGTAAGGTTTCGCCTTCTCACCACCTCGGAGCCGCATATAATTCAAATCTTCACTGGTTTCTGTGTCCTCCAACTCACTGGTGCCTGGAGTTGGTTGCAGTGATTGCTGAATACTACAAACCAGCCGCGCGGCAAGTCTCGCGATAACAAAGGAAGGGTGTTGTTCACTCTTTTCGGAGAGAGCATCCAGTCGGCGTTCGCCCCTGTGGCTTCAAAGACAGCCCGTACGCGATTATCAGAAGGGTGAACATAGAAGAGCAGACCGGCAGATTTTCTCAGACAAAGCGGATGAGAGAGTTCCTGGACTCAGAGCTGAAGACTCCGCTAAATGCTGGACAGTGGCCGACTGGCCCCATACCGCTGGACCGATTCGAAAACAGATATATCTATATCATCCTCGGCGTGGGTCCCCGACTGCGACTCAGACAGAGTGGTGCGGCCTTTTCAGCTGGCGATGGCCGAATGTATCCCGCACGGGGAGTTCTACGACTCCACGGCGCAGAGAAGCGGGAAGCGCCCAATCTTCTACGACTGGGCGGACTGGTTAGCCTACGCAATTCATGCGAGCCTGGTGCGACTGCAGCAGAGGCAGTCCACGGAATTCCGGTTTTGCTCATTCCTCACATGGCTATGCCTGTACCATATGCATTACCGGATGAACGTCCCTAACCTGAGGAAAGCGAACGAACAAGGAGAGCCGCTCCCCGTGTACGAATGGACTGAGGCCCTGTACCGAAGGGCTCATTTTATGAGTTTAATGTTCAATTTCTGGGCCAGGCAATGGGACTGTTCAACCGCGGCGCGACTCGCCCACCAGCAGCTATGACAAAGTGTCTGTCGGACAACGAGCTTGGTGATACCTTTCGGCTGACTCAGGGGCATTGTCGTCCGAATCTACGGATTCAAAGGAATGCCTTGTTTGCTGCCCTACTTCTGCACGGATCATCGCTTCGGGATGGAGGTGGCACGGCAAATGGATTACGTCGAAGAAGAATTTGGCCAGGGAAAGAAGAGGGGTCACATATTCAAATATCCTATGACCTGGGCCAATATTCAAGTCTTCGAAATCGGGCAGCACGTTTATCTCGAGCGGGAGCTGATGGAAATGGGCCTGATTATGCTGCCCCAACGCTGGAAATATGACCCAATCGGGGTCCGGGGAAAGTTCACGCACATCTGTCCGAGACCTGAAATCATGAAAGAAAGAAGGAATTTGACAGGTGCAGACCTCCACTGGCGCATTCATTTAATGCAGTCATGGCCACCATGGCATGAGTTTTACTGCGAGGAGGTCACTTACGATCCTGATCGGAACCCGGACCATCGAATGGAGTCAGCTGGGTTCAAGAAGTTCCTCGCTAAGGTGGCGCCGCTCAACTGGCATAAGGACAAAATCCTCGAATGCTGGAAAATGAGGTGTCGCACGCAACACGACAAATCAAGCCGGAGGAACCTTGCCGTTGATGATGAATTTTCGGCACTTTATGATCAACATGTCGACACGTGGCAGCCCTTCGAATTTCGCGTTTGCGTTCCCCGAGGCGCAAATATAAGGTATAAAAGAAGGGCTACCCCTCAGTTGTTGTCAACCCCAGCGACTTCCAGCGCGACTCCATCCAGCAGTCAAGTGGGCCCGATGCAGCCTGTAGCTCCTGCGGCAGTGCCCGAATCGGCGCAAAGGTCAGAGCGGTCAACTCCGGAGCCAGCCCCTCAAGCAGAAACAGCGTCGGTACCACCCACCAGCGGACCAAGTGCGGCAGGAATTCTCCCAGCACGACCCAGGTACAAATTTACCGTGGGGACATCAACGTCTGCCGCCCCTTTATTGCCGCTTCCTTCTGTACCGGCCACAGCGTCGGGAGAAAAGAAAAAGAAAAAGGTCGAGAGGACCAAGCGACCTAGGGAGCCAGTGCTGCAATCACCCGCAGAGCAGCCGCAAGCAGCAGCGCCGGAGGTTGTTTCTTTAGACAGCCCCGAACCAGAAGCAGGCATCCAGGCTGCGACCGTCCCTTCAACATCGGCTCAAGCGGAGCCCGCAGGTACGTCCTCCGTTCCGCTTGCCCAAGTCCGCATCGCCCCCGCAAAAACCCCAACTCCCACTCCATCGTGGCAAGCCGTAGCCGCATCCTCCGCATCTCAAGCCACTCCACCATCTAGCAGCCTCCACTCGTTTGACCAGTTTGCTCAAGATCCCAACGCTTTTCAATCCCCTGAGTCAAACCCTAGAGCCTTCACCCGCAGTTAGCGCTGAGGTCGCTCCCTCATCTCCGCATCCTTTGCCCCAGCCGCTCGAAACCCTATCAGCGCCATCTACCCAAACGCCTGTCACTCCTAGGACCCAATCGCCCTTGAAAGCTGCTACCCCCTCTGGTATCCCTCCTACTTCACTATTCGCAGGGAAAATGCCGCAGCAAGCCCAGGAGCTGGAGGACCTCGATTTCATGAGCATCTCCGAGGACCAGCCTCTGGCAGTAAGAGCCATGGGAGGATCTGCCTCTTTTCTTCAAGGAGTTAAGCGCAGAAGGGCCGAAGAGATAGCCGCCCCGGTCAAGCGCACAAAGTTTGACCTAAATCGGAGAGTGCTTACAACAGAGAAGCTGATTCCTAAAGTGAAGAAGCCTCTCCGTGATATGACCGAGGCAGACTATGAGCTTCAGACGAAGGAGAAGAACTTTGATGATATCAACGAAGAATACGAGATCCACGGTATTCGTCGTAAAACAGACAGCCTCCTTGTCAAGCATCTCGAGACCCAAGAAGCGCTTTTCCAGCTGCAGAATACCACAAGGCAGCTTGAAGAAGACTTGGCTAGGGCTACCGCGCAGTTGGGATCAGCGCAGCAAGAAGTTGAAAATCTTAAGGCTCAGCTGGCCGCCTCCCAGCAGACAGCCGAGCAAGAGAGAAAAGCAGCGCTAGAGCAGATTTCACGACTACAGGATTCGCTGAAACAGGCGCAGTCGCAGCTCACCAAGAAAGCATCACAAGCGACGGCCTTTTCAAAGAACAAGGCGAAGGAGATGCGCGCAAAACTGCTACAAGGTTGCAAGCCCAACCTTGTCAAATCCTTGACAGTTCTGGATTTCGTATCCAGGATAGAAGAGGTATCTGCCCAGGGAAAGCCTGTGGTAGAGGAAGCCGAACACCAGGCGAGGCAATGGCTAGACCTGGCTATGAAACTTGAAGAATTAGAGCGCAAAGGCTTCCAAATCGCCCCCAGGTCCCATCTTGCCTCAGAATGGGCAAATGCAAGGGTAACCTTGCACACTTATTTCGCCCGGACAGAAAAGATCAGAACAGCCAGGCAGGCGCTGGACGCCTTGGAACATGAAAGACATATTCTCCTGGCACCCTTTCACGTTCTGTCCGAGCACGGGTGTCCGAGCTATGTCAAAAATGACGAGTTCCTCACCCTTGAGCAGGTAAAGAAGAACTGGCTGTCCTTCGAAGCAGATATAGCTGAAATCGATAGCTGGATAGAGCCAGTTCAAGAAGCGCAGGTCGCTCAAATGGTGGCGAAGTACTGCAAAATCAACTCTTCTCTTGAAGAGTTGGGCAAAAGATATAACACCATTGACCTGCACGCGGTCGCTGCATTCCACGCAGTACTCAGAGAGATCAGCGACCCCACTCCCTTCCAATCCGCAGTCTGGGATCAAGCTAGGGCTGCGCTAGAACGCATAAGCAGGCGGGAGGCGGAAAGTGAAGAGCCTTCAGATTCAGAAGGCGAGACTGAGGAGGCAACTGGCGAAAGTGAATCAGAAGAACAGTTGCCCCAAGGGAAGCGGCCAGAGCAGCAGAAGACAGGGGAAGGAAGTTCCTCTGCACCCAAAGGATAAAGGCATGGTTCTTTGCGTCGAGGCGAGCTCAACACCCCGCGAGCCGCCAGGAATGTTGCCACATTTTGCACACAGTGCCATGTCTCTGGTTTCTGTAAGTAGGCTGCTCTTTCCCCTTCCTTCTCCTCATTTTCCCTCCTTTCTTCATTTCTCCCTTTCCCCTTCTTCCTTGCAATTCCATTCCCCCTTCTTCCCCAGTAGAAATTTCCGAACGCAGGTGTTCCCTGAAAATTTCTAAGTGTTGGGGCGACACCCGACTTCGCAGCGAAGTCGGAGTGCGCCCCTCAGTTGGAGCGCAGTAGGGAGCCCAAAGTGCGCAAACAAGCAATGTTGAAGCAGAATCTGACTAAGTGTCAGGGGCGCAACCCGACTTCGCAACGAAGTCGGAGTGCGCCCTTCTTCCTGGGCGCACTAAGGGAACAGTCTGTCAGAAAAAGAGCTAAGTGCTGGGGCGCAACCCGACTTCGCAGCGAAGTCGGAGTGCGCCCCTTTTCCAGTGCGCAGTCCGAGCAACGGACGAAGACAGCCAAGCACCGGTGCGCAACCCGACTTCGCAGCAAAGTCGGAGTGCGCCCTTTGACCGGTGCGCAGTTGGGTAAAGTCAACTCAGAAATTTGCTAAGGCAAGAAGGCCTTCCAACTGCGCTCGTCTCCCTCCCCGCGCAACCCGATAGCGCTCGAATTCCCGGCAAAGTTGGATAAGTCTGCCTTTCAAGGCAGACACGTGTCACACTTCAACATCCGACAAGTGTCCATCTTCGGGATTCGAGCCAAGACTTGACCGCGCAAGGGCAAAGCATGGGCTACACTACCGACGCCATCTGTCACCATTTAAGCCGATGTGAAGTGCCATCTGCCGCACCTACCCGCATTCCTGATTGACTGAAGACTTGTCCCAACGCGCTGCCACGTAGCTGTACCATCTTCAGGGACACCATGCTGCAAGGACAGTCCGGCCCGACAGAAGTCGACATCAGTAGCCCCTCGCCCGCTCGTGTCGGCCTACTGTCTTGTCTGGGACTCCGTGCCCATGAATGTAATCAGGGGGAATTTTGGGCTATAAATACCCACCACATTTTCATTGTAAGGTGGTGGAAGGGGAATATATTGCTAGGGAACAATTGTAGTTGTGCGTTTGCCTCAAATATAAACATATACTTGGCTCTGCTTACTGTCTTTTATCTTGCATGCTGCCTCTCCTTGTCATTTCTGCCTCATGTTTCTTGTGTCATTGCTTGCCGTTGTACTCGAACTCGGGACTCCAAGATTTGATGGCCGGTATTCCCTGGAATGCATAGATAGGGGATACATGGGATCGCTGATAGCTGTAGTTTCAATATGTGTTTGTAGATGAATGTTGTTAGTAGTGGTGATTGATTCGTTGTCGTGCTGCTTATTCCCCCCACCCAACTCCAATCACATTTGGAATCCCTTTCTGCATTTTTATCTCTTTCTGTACCTTTTATCTCTTTCCCTGCACTCTTATCTTAACACCAACCCCACAGAAGCCGGCCTTCTCCGGAGATTGGCACGGAAGGCATTCCTTCCTTCCGGCCTTTCAATCTGGTGGGCGAATCTGGGCGCAATAACAACAAATCCTTTCCTCATGGCAGATTCGTAACCAACAGCTTCCCTGAAAGTTTCTAAGTGTCAGGGCACAACCCTACTTCGCTGCGAAGTCGAGGTGCGCCCCCAGATTGGAGCGTAGTAGGGAATGCGAAGTGCGCACGCCAGCAGGAAATTTGACTAAGTGCTAGGGCGCAACCCGACTTCGCAGCGAAGTCGGGGTGCATCCTTCCTGGGCGCACTAGGGAAGCAGTGCAGCAGAAAAATGACTAAGTGCTGGGGCGCAACCCGACTTCGCAGTGAAGCCGGAGTGCGCCCGCCTCTTAGTGCGCAGTCCGAAACAGAGAAAGAAGACAGCAAGTGCCGGTGCGCAACCCGACTTCGCAGCGAATTCGGGGTGCGCCCTCTGACCGGTGCACAGATGGGGAAGCAAGGCCAAAAAATGACTAAGGCAGGATGACCCTCCCTACTGCGCTGTTTTCTACCTACGCGACCCGACAGCGCTCAGATCCTAGGCGAAGTTGGATAAACTGCCTTTCAAGGCAGACACGTGTCAATCATCAGCATCCGACAAGTGTCCAACTTTGAGAATCGAGCCAAGACATGACCGGGATAAGCACAACACATGGGCTGCACTATCTGCGCCAACTGCCACCATTTAAGTTGATGTAAAGTGCCATCTGCCGCACCTACTCGCATTCCTGCTGACCAAAGGTTTGACCCGACGTATCGCCACGTAGCTGTACAGCCTTCAGGGACACCATCCCGCAAGTACGATCCCGCCCGACGAGTCAGCATCGCAGCCTCCTCAGCCGCTTGTGTCAGCTAATGTTCAGTCTGGGACTTTGTGCCTGAGAATGTAATCGGGGTAACCTGAGGCTATAAATAGCCATGTAATTCATTGTAAAAGTGGTGGAAGAGGAATATATTGCTATGGAACAATTGGAGCTGTGCGTTTGCCTCTAATACAAGCACATACTTGGCTCTGGTCACTGTCTTTTATCTTGTATGCTGCCTCTCCTTGTCATTTTTGCCTCATGTTTCTTGTATCATTGCTTACTGTTGTACTAAACTCTGGACTCCTGTATTTGATGATCAAGTATTCCTGGAATGCATAGAAAGAGGATACATAGGATTAATGATAGCTGTAGTTTCAATGTGTGCTTTGTAAAGGAATGCTATTAGTAGTGGTGATTGATTCGTTGTTGTGCTGCTTATTCCCCCCACCCAACTCCAATCACATTTGGATTCTCTTTCCGCACTTTTATCTCTTTCCCTGCACTCCTATCTTAATACTAAAACCCCACAGGAAGCCGGCCTTCTCCGGAGATTGGTACGGAAGGCATTCCTTCCTTCCGGCCTTCTAATCTGGTGGGCGAATGTGGGCGCAATAACAACAAATCCTTTCCTCATGGCAGATTCGTAACCAACAGTTTCTCTAGCACGCCCGGTGGGACATGGTAGTTTCCCATCCCCAAACAGAATCGAAGCAGGAGTGCTCGCTTCATTGCTGTTAAAAATCAGAACACCTAGCGACTCTGCACAAATCTGAATACTCTCTGAGTCCGTAAAGACCGGTCCTAACGCCTTCATGCAAACGAGAAGGTGGCGAGCAAGGAATCCGGGAAACCCGCCTGACTTTTATGAAATTGACATTGACGCTCCAGGTGAGCGCGTCAGGCTGGCTGAATACCAAGCTCGCATGGAAGAAATTCAAGAGGCCGAGGCTGAAATTGAAGAAGTTGAGGCCGAAGAAGAATCTACATCTTCGGACAGTTTCGACACCAAGTACACTATCGGGTCAGAAGAAGACATGGCTACTCACCAGGATGATTATGACCTCTTCCTGGCGGTGGACTCTACGGGGCCCTTGGCCCTAGTCGGACAGCAAGCTGTTCCCCCTACCGCTTGAAAGTCTATCCCTACTTATGATGGCTACGGCAAGACGGCGTATGAACACATCCAGGACATTTTGGCCCTGGCTGCGCTACATTCCATCATTGATGAAAGTGTGAAGACCCGTCTGCTGGCCCTTTCCCTAAGGGGAAAGCTTCTCTACTGGTGGAGATCACTGCCAGAGGGATCTATCATAGGGTGGCGACAGTTAGCCGGCAGGCTCGTGAAATGATGCAACGAGTCTGCTGATCCCTCTTCTTTGTTGCATTAATTCCAAAGTATACAGAGACACCCCCAAGAGGAGGTGTCAGACTTCAACATCAGGTTTGCGAGGTCTTGGAAACGAGTACCTCGCGAACTCCGACCGTCAGCAGGTCAGGCCGCCTACTACTACTTGAGATCCTTCAACTCTGACATTTGCTTGCTACTGAAGGTAGCTAGAATCGACTCATTCCCTGCTCTGTGCAAGGCTGCCCAACAAGCTGAAATGGATATCATTTCCATCGGCAGACTTCCGCACAGAGTACAGCCACCCATCTACCCTGACTTCCCCCAATCTCAGTATCCATCAGCTTCTGGTCCGGAGCCGTCCACTTCAGGACAGCAACCCCAGCAGCAATGGAATCCGGCACCGGTCGTGAATCCTTACGGCCCGCCACAAATTCATTATCCGCCTCCTCCGCATTTTCCAGCACTTCCTGCTCCCCCGCAGTATGCACAATATTCAACACCTCCTCCATTGGCTGCGTTACCTCCCCCAACTCAATTGCCGCCTCTTGACAATGATATTCAGAACAAAATCCTCCAGGAGGTACGGGCTCGGCCTCTGGGTATCACACCATGTCCAACGACATGACCATCCTGAAGAAGAAACAGGCCCAGATGGACCTTGTTCCAAGGAGGCCATACCCGCCCCCGACATTGACGAAAGACCGAACCCCCGAGCAACAACTGCAAAGGCGGCCCCCTCCGAGGAATGCTGCCATTGAGGACCAACCTGGCACTTCTGACCAGGTCAACTGGTGCACCACGTGCAATGACCCGCATGCCGAGGATGACTGCACTCTGCATCAACACTACCTCTAGACCTTGGCCAGCAGCGCCATAGAAGACGAAGAACTCTACGTGATCCTAGGCGATGAAAATGACTTCGCCGTACCAGAGGAAGATCCGTTGCCGCCTCCAACCAAGGAGAACAGAAAGTCTGCTGAAGCCGCTGTAAAACCCTTAAAAGTGTACGCCAGAAGTGATAAGGCCCAGCTTGCTGGGCTACCACCTGACAAGAGGCTGTGGCCCTACACAGCCAAAGAGAAGACTCCTTCGGCAAAACCTCCCGTAGTGAAAGCTCCCACTGCTCAGCCTCCAGCTGAAACCCAAGAACAAGCTCAGGAGAAGCTGAGATATCCGTCTCTGACCAAGAGACAAAGAGTTGAGGCCACTCAGCAGTACCGGACGAAGTATGAGCCGGCAAAAGAAGTGGAAGGAGCTAGCACCTCGGGCTATAGCATAGTAGACAAATTGAAGAGGACCCCCGCAAGAATCAGCATGTATGATGCTCTTCAACTCCCAGGCTAGGTTGATCTGCTACAGGAATCTCTGAAGATCATGAAGAATGGCAAGCAAATACAGCCCGCTGTTCTGGTGCAACCCCTAACAGTCTCAGCCACCGGGAAGAACAAACCACCTCCCTTCTATCTGTCATTACGGATGCAAGGGTACATAGTGCACAACTGTATGGTGGAATCTGGTACTTCCACGACTGTTATGCCGAGAGCCGTCTGTGACGAGATCGGGATGGAGTACACAAGGAGCAGCCAAGGCATGCTGCAACTGGACGGCACACCTGTCAAGACAGTTGATGTCATTAAAGACATCCCTATTCGGCTGCACAAAGCTCTCGACATCGTGGTCATCCAAGAAGTCGTGGTCGTCAACTTGGAACCCTATTTCAGCATGTGTCTCTCCAGGGAGTTCACTGCGAAGTTGGGAGGGTATCTGTCTCTGGACTATTCACACATGGAAGTGCCCTTCAAGGGAAGGAGACTGAAAATTTACAATGAAAAGCCTTCCACTTTCTTAGTAGAGAAGATACCCGGAGAAGAGTCGCAGGACTGCATGGTTCAGCTGACGGAGGAAGAACTGGTGATAGTGGACATGACAGAGCAAGCTCTCGAGCTGCTGCAAGTAGAAGATGAATTCTCCTTGCGGGACTTCAACGTCGTGATTGAAACTGAGCAAGGCTGCTACACTGTTGTAAGAGGCTTGACAAGTTGGCCAAAAAAGAAGTGGGACCTGCACCTGAAAAGCTGTGGAAGCTTTTCTTTGACGACGCACGATGCAAGAATGGCGTCGGTGCTGGGGTACTTTTGGTTTCCCCAACCGGGATCCAGAAGGACTACACCTACAGGTTGGCCTGGAGCTGTACCAACAACGCGGCGGAGTACGAAGCCCTGTGCTTGGGTTTGCGAAAGCGGAGAGGCTGGGGATTAAGCATCTGCAGATCTTCGGCGACTCAGAGTTGGTGTGCCACCAGATTACGAATAAGTGCGCCTCCAAAAAGCACTATCTCAAGGCATACCGTAATCGGGTCTGGGATCTGATGGAGTCTTTTGACTCGTTGAATGTCAAGGCTATATCACGCGAGAAAAACAAGCATGCTGACATTCTGGCGTCTGTTGGAGCCAGGTACATTCCGCTGATGACACCGTCCAAAAGCCGAAGCCGGTTCGTACCATTTACAGGCCTTCTGTGCCTGATAAGGACACCCACTGGCAGGTGTTCGACTGTGACGAGGAGATCGTCACATTTTTGGTTAACGAAGCGTGTTCGATCGAAGGTAGAGACCCTGATGACGAGCAATATGAGGGGTTGATACAGCTGAAAAATAATCATGTCCCAAAAGGACTGATTACACTTGAGAGTCTATTTGATCAAAATGACAGAGCAATATCACACCGGATCAAAGTAGACCCGAAGCAGTACGCCGACCTGGAGCTGGAACCTGGAAAAACAATCAAGGTCGGGACAGACTGCACCACAGAGGAACTTGACCAAATAAGAACTTTGTGCCGAGAGTTCCCTGACATAGTAGCCTGGTGCTACCAAGACTTGAAGGGGTATGACAGAAATATTATCCAGCACACCATTGAGCTAGAAGATGGCGCCAAACCATCTTCTAGGCCATGATGAAAGTCGAGCTCTTGAAGATGCTGGAAGCCAAGATCATCTACCCCATCAAGCATTCATCTTGGGTTGCGAACTTAGTTCCCGTGAGAAAGAAGAACGGAGACATCCGTCTCTGTGTGGACTTCAGAAATCTAAATCAGGCTTCCCTCAAGGACCATTATCCGCTTCCCTAAATCGATCAGATCCTCCATATAGTTGCTGGAGCACAAAGATTCTCCCTCCTGGACTGCTTTTCTGGATACAACCAGATATGGGTCAAGGATGAGGACCAGAATAAGACTGGCGTTCACCACAAAATGGGGAACATTCGCCTATCGGCGCATGCCTTTCGGCTTATCCAATGCTAGTGCCACATTCCAGAGAGCCATGGACCTGGCCTTCTGAGAGCTGCTCAACAAAGTTATTGTCATCTACTTGGATGACATGACTGTATTTTCTCACAGGAGAGAGGACCATGTTTCCCACCTGCGGCAAATATTTGAAAGGTGTCGTGAATTCGGCATCTCCATAAACCCAAAAAAATCTGTCTTCACGGTAAAAGAGGGTAAGCTGCTGGGGCATGTAATCTCCGAGAAAGGCCTAGCCGTGGACCCTGATAGAGCAGAAGCCCTCCTCCGCTTGCCCGCTCCAATTGACAAGAAGGGGCTGCAGTCCTTCGGCCAAATCAACTTCGTGCGGAAGTTCATACCGGACTTCGCACAGGTAATCAAGCCCATGGCCGAACTGTTGAAAAAGGATGCAGAATTCTTATGGACTGATGAGAGGGGGCAGGCCTTCGAGAAAATCAAGGCTCGAATTGCACAAGCTCCGGTGTTGATAAACCCGGACTACTCCAAGGATTTCATCCTGTACGCGGTGGGAGAACCCGAGAGTTACGCCGCAGTCCTGACCCAAAAGGGAGACGATGGCGAGGAGCGTCCCATACCGTTCCCGAGCCAAGTGATTCAGCCGCATGAAGAAAAGTATAACTTTATAGAGCGGCAGGTTCACGCAGTTATGAAATCCCTCCGAAAGTTCAGGCACTTTGTCTCCCAAAGCCGAACCACTATCTTTGTGATACACCCGGACATCCGAAGTTTCATCATACAAGGAGAGCCGGGTCACAAGAGAGCAGGATGGATTGCTAAAATCCAGGAGTTCGACATCGAAGTGCTGCCAACCAAGCTTATCAAAGGCCGAGCCTTGTGCCAGGAGCTGGCCCGAAGCGCACAGCCCAAATATCCGCCTGTAAGTGGGAGGATCCAGCGACAAACACCAACCTAGCCAACTCCTTACCCGAGGAGTGCGACTGGACAGATGACCTGGTGAAATATTTCTGCACCGGAAGATGTCCAGACCACCTGAATGCCTCACAAAGGAGTTTTCGACTAGGTGCATTGAAATACACTTCGCCCCGAGGGGCTGTACTTTAAAAACATTGATGGCATCCTGTTGCGGTGCGTCAGAAAAACCAACCAACCCAGGATCCTCGGAGAATTTCACTTCGGGATGCCTGGGGGTCACCATTCTGCAAGGCCTACGGCCTTGAAAATAATCAGAGTTGGGTACTACTAGCCCACTCTATTTATAGACGCGCATGCGATCTGTACGAAATGTGATCAATGCCAGAGATTTGCTGGAAGAAATAGAAAAGCACCCCTGCCCCTTCAACTGATCCAAGCTGAGACTCCGTTTCAGTAATGGGGTTTGGACTTTATCGGGGTGATTACGCCGAACTCTGCAGCGGGGCACAAGTTTATCCTGACCGCCACCGACTACTTCACACGGTGGGTAGAGGCGATCCCCACAAAGAACGCCGACCAGGAGATGGTCATCAGGTCCCTGAGTCAATAGTAATGGACAATGGTTCGGGGTTCACAGGCGCTGTACTCACGGAGTACACCAGCAAATACGGCATTTATCACAAAATGTCTTCCAATTACTACCCGCAGGGGAACGGTCTTGTCGAGTCCACCAATAAGAATTTGCTAAAAATCATCAGGAGAACAGTAGAGAAAAACAAGAGGACTTGGCACCTACTCCTGGATCGGGCGCTATGGGCGGATAGGATATCCTTCAAGAAGGCTATGGGCACTGGCAAAATGTATCTTGCATGGAGAATTCTACGACTCAGCGCAGAAAAGTGGAAAGCGCCCTATCTTCTTCGACTGGGCGGACTGGCTGGCGTATTCGATACATTCAAGCCTAGTTAAGCTGCAGCAGAAGCAGTCAACGGATTTTCGGTTTTGTTCCTTCCTCGCATGGTTGTGCCTATATCATATGCATTACCGGATGAACGTCCGAACTTAAGGAAGGTGAATGAAAAAGGAGAGCCGCTCCCCGTGTACGAATGGACAGAGATTCTATACAGAAAGGGCTCATTCTATGAGTTTAATATCAAATTTTTGTGCCAGGTCATGGGGCTGTTCAACTGAAGTGTGTGTCGCCCACCGGAAGCCCTGACAAAATACCTATGGAAGAATGAGTACGGGGACACCTTCCAGCTGACTCAGGGTATCATAGTTAGAATCTACGGGTTCAAGGGGAAGCCGTTCTTGCTCCCCTACTTCTGCACTGACCATCAGTTCGGGATGGAAATTGCGCGGCAGATGGACTACATTGAAGAGGAATTTGGCCAGGGCAAAAAGAAAGGTCATATATTTCAGTATCCTATGACCTGGGCAAATACCCAAATTTTCGAAATCGGGCAGCACGTTTACCTCGAGCGAGAACTCATCGATATGGGTTTGATAATGTTGCCGCAGCGCTGGAAGTACGACCCAATTGGGGTTGGGGGAAAATTCACGCACATTTGTCCCAGAGCTGAGATCATGCAGGAAAGAAGGAACAGGACAGGTGCAGACCTCCACTGGCGCATTGACTTGATGCAATCATGGCCACCATGGCATGATTTTTACTGCGAAGAGGTGACGTACGATCCAGATCGAAACCCGGACCACCGGATGGAGTCAGCTGGCTTCAAAAAATTCCTCGCCAAGGTGGCGCCCCTCAACTGGCATAAAGACAAAATCATGGAATGCTGGAAGATGAGGTGTCGCACACAGCACGATAAATCCAACCGGAGGAATCTTGTCGTTGATGATGAATTTTCGGCACTATATGACCAGCACGTCGACACGTGGCGGCCCTTCGAATTTCGCGATTGCGTTCCCCGAGGCGCAAAGATAAGGTTTAAAAGGGGACCCACCTCACAGCAATCGTCAACTCTTGCGACTTCCAGCGCAACCCCAACAAGCAGCCAAGTGGGCCCAATGCAGCCTGTAGCTACTGAGCCAATGCCTGAAAAGGAGCAAAGTTCGGAGAAGTCAACCCTTGAGGTGGCCCCTCCAGCAGAAAGGGTATCCACGCTGCCAGCTAGCAGACCAAGTGCGGCAGGCATCCTTCCAGCCAGACCCAGGTACAAGTTTACCGTGGGAACGTCAGCGCCTGCCACCCCGACATTATCTCTTTCTTCCAGACAAGCCACGGCGCCAGAAGAGAAGAAGAAGAAGAAGGTTGAAAGGGCCAAGCGGCCTAAAGAGCCTGTACAACAATTAGCCGCAGAACAGTCGGGAGCAGCAGCGCCAGAGGTTGTCTCTTTGGACAGCTCTGAACCAGAAACAGGCACCCAGGCTGCAAGCGTCCCTCCAACAGCGGCTCAGGTGGAGCCCGTAGGTACGTCCACTGTTTCTCTTCCCCAAGTCCAAGTTAGCCCTGCTAAAGCTCCATCTCCCATCTCATCAGGGCAAGCCATAGCCGCGTCCCCCTCTTCCCAAGCTACCCAGCCGTCTAGCGGCCTACATTCATTCGACCAGTTTGCCCAGGATCCCAACGCCTTCCAGTCACTGAGTCAAACCCTAGAGCCCTCACCCACAGCCAATGCTGAAGCTACTCCTTAATCACCGCGCTCCTCGCCCCAGCCGTCCGAAGCCCTGTCGGCGCCATCCACTCAGACTCCTGTTTCCCCTAGGACCCGGTCGCCCTTAAAGACTGCCACCCCCTCTGGAATCCCTCCTACTTCGTTGTTCGCAGGGAAAATGCCGCAGCAAGACCAGACGTTGGAGGACCTCGACTTCATGAATATCACAGAGGACCAACCTCTGGCGATGAAGAGCCGCGGGGGTTCTGCCTCCTTTCTCCAAGGCGTGAAGCGCAGAAGGGCCGAAGAGATAGCCGCTCCAGTAAAACGCACAAAGTTTGACCTAGACCGGAGAGTGCTCACAACAGAGAAGTTGATCCCGAAGGTGACCCTCTCCGTGAGATGACCGAGGCGGACTACGAATATCAGACAAAGGAGAAAAGCTTTGACGACATCAACGAGGAATATGAAATTCGTGGTATTCGTCGAAGGACAGACAATCTTCTTGTCAAACATCTCGAGACCCAGGAAGCGTTGTTCCAGCTGCAAAACAACACAAGGCAGCTTGAGGAGGACCTGGCTAGGGCCACCGCGTAGCTAGGATCAGCGCAACAAGAAATAGAAGAGCTTAAGGCTCAGCTGGTTGCCTCTCAGCAGGAGGCCGCAATACAGAAACAGACAGCCGAGCAGCTGTCAGAGGAGAGAAAAGCAGCTCTGGAGCAAGTCTCTCAGCTGAAACAGGTGCAGACGCAGCTTACAGAGAAATCATCACAAGCATCGGCCTTTTCAAAGAGCAAAGCTAAGGAGATGCGGGCTAGTCTACTACAAGGTTGCAAGCCCAACCTTGTCAAGTCCTTGTCAGTTCTGGACTTCACGTCTAGGATTGAAGTATCTGCCCAGGGAAAGCCTGTGGTAGAGGAAGCCAAACACCAGGCGAGGCGATGGCTGGACCTGGCTATAAAACTTGAGGAGTTTGAGCGCAAAGGCTTCCAAATTGCCCCTATGTCCCAACTTGCCTCAGAGTGGGCAGATGCAAGGGTAACCTTGCATACTTATTTTGATAGGACAAAGAGGATTAGAACTGCCAGGAAGGCGCTAGACGCCCTAGAACATGAAAGGAACATTCTCCTGGCCCCCTTTCACACTCTGTCCGAACACGGGTGCCCGAGCTACGTCAAAGATGGCGAGTTGCTGACCCTTGAGCAAGTTAAGAAGAATTGGCTGTCCTTCGAGACAGATATAGCAGAAATTGATAGGTGGGCAGAGCCAATTCAAGAAGCTCAGGTCACCCAAATGGTGTCGAAATACTGTAAAATCAACTCCTCCCTAAAGGAGTTGGGAAAAAGATATAACACCATCGACTTGCACGCGGTCGCTGCATTCCATGGCACTAAGAGAGATCAGCGACCTCGCACCTTTCCAAGCAGCAGTCTGAGACCAAGCCAAGGCCGCATACCAACGCATCAGCGAGTGGGAGGCTGACAGTGGAGAACATTCAGGTTCAGAAGGCGAAACTGAGGAGGCAACTAGTGAAAGCGAATCTGACGAAGAACAGTTGCCTGGAAGGAAGAGACCAGAGCAGCAGAAGGCAGGGGAAGGAAGTTCCTCTGCACCCAATGGATGAATGCATGGTTCTTTGCGTCGAGGCGAGCTCGACACCCCGCGAGCCGCCAGGAATGTTGCCACATTTGGCACGGGGTGCCATGTTTTCTGTTTTTTAAGTAATCTGCTCTTTTCCTTCCCTCCTTTTCCCCATTCTTCATCTCTCCCTTTCTCCCTCTTCCTTGCAGTTTTCATTCCTCTTCCTTCCCCCCCTTTTTCTTCCCCCCAGTAAAGTTTCCAAAACAGAGGTGTTCCTTGAAAGTTTCTAAGTGTCAGGGCGCAACCCGACTTCGCTGCGAAGTCGGGGTGCGCCCCCAGATTGGAGCGCAGTAGGGAATGCGAAGTGCGCACGCCAGTAGGAAATTTGGCTAAGTGCTGGGGCGCAACCCGACTTCGCAGGAGCGTAGTAGGGAATGCGAAGTGCGCACGCCAGCAGGAAATTTGACTAAGTGTTGGGGCGCAACCCGACTTCGCAGCGAAGTCGGGGTGCGCCCTTCTTCCTGGGCGCACTAGGGAAGCAGTGCAGCAGAAAAATGACTAAGTGCTAGGGCGCAACCCGACTTCGCAGCGAATTCGGAGTGCGCCTGCCTCTTCGTGCGCAGTCTGAAACAGCAAAGAAGACAGCGAGTGCCGGTGCGCAATCTGACTTCGCAGCGAAGTCGGGGTGCGCCCTCTGACCGATGCACAGTTGGGGAAGCAAGGCCAGAAAATGACTAAGGCAGGATGACCCTCCCTATTGCGCTATTTTCTACCTACGCGACCCGACAGTGCTCAGATCCTGGGCGAAGTTGGATAAACTGCCTTTCAAGGTAGACACGTGTCAATCATCAGCATCCGACAAGTGTCCAACTTCGAGAATCGAGCCAAGACATGACCGGGATAAGGACAAAGCATGGGCTACACTATCTGCGTCAACTGCCACCTTTAAGTTGATGTAAAGTGCCATTTGCCGCACCTACCCGCATTCTTGCTGACCAAAGGTTTGATCCGACGTACCGCCACGTAGCTGTACAGCCTTCAGTGACACCATCCCGCAAGTACAGTCCTGCCCGACAGAAGTCAGCATCAGCAGCTCCTCAGCCGCTTGTGCCAGCTAATGTTCAATCTAGGACTTTGTGCCCGAGAATGTAATCGGGGGAACCTGAGGCTATAAATAGCCATGTAATTCATTGTAAAAGTGGTGGAAGGAGAATATATTGCTAGGGAACAATTGTAGCTGTGCGTTTGCCTCTAATACAAGCACATACTTGGCTCTGGTTACTGTCTTTTATCTTGTATGCTGCCTCTCCTTGTCATTTTTGCCTCATGTTTCTTGTATCATTGCTTACTGTTGTACTGAACTTTGGACTCCGGTATTTGATGATCAAGTATTCCTAGAATGCATAGATAGAGGATACATAGGATTAATGATAGCTGTAGTTTCAATGTGTGCTTTGTAAAGGAATGCTGTTAGTAGTGGTGATTGATTCGTTGCCGTGCTGCTTATTCCCCCCACCCAACTCCAATCACATTTGGATTCTCTTTCCGCACTTTTATCTCTTTCCTCGCACTCTTATCTTAACACTAAAACCCCACAGGAAGTCGGCCTTCTCCGGAGATTGGTACGGAAGGCATTCCTTCCTTCCGGCCTTTCAATCTGGTGGGCGAATTTGGGCGCAATAACAACAAATCCTTTCCTCATGGCAGATTCGTAACCAACAGTTACCATAAACCCTGGGTTCATGCATACCCATAAGTTCAACTCCAACATCCAGGTGTCATAATGGCTTCACGAAGTGCCTGCCTATGGGATTGGAACCTTGGCTTATGTTGTGAAAGTCCTTGTTCCCCACTACTTCCCTAAAACCCTTTGGACAAAAACAGATAAGGTAAACCTTGGAGTAGAGCTTGTAGAGAACACAAGGGTGAGCTTTGATCCATAATATGGTTGCACTTGACCTCAGGTCTGTGCAATGTCATGAGTTTTACCCCTACCTCCAAGTGCCTTTATGGGTCTACATGGTATTGGCTTGAGGGATTGGAACCTTGGTCATGGTATTCTGACTGCTAAACTACAAAAACAATGTCAAAAACATTCTCAGCAAACATTTTGAATTCAAGAAAATTTTGGATTGCCATGCACTTGCTCTTTATAATATAAGTCCATATTCTTGAGAAATCATCCATAAAGGTCAAATTGTACTTGTTACCCATAGAGAAAGATTGTACATTGTACAAATGTAACTATGAACAAGTTCAAGTTTTCTTGCCGGTCATGCTTTCCCTTTATCAAACTTCTCAAAATGATACTTTTTGAGTACACAACCTATACATCTCCAAACTTGTCAATATGATGCTTTTTGAGTTCCTAATCTTCACATCTCCTTTGAAACCACAACTGAGAGTCATATTGTTTAACGTTCTCATTAGGTTCAAGATTTTATAATTTTTTTTTTTTTTATAGCGAAAAACCCCTTGCGGAGCCGCCTTGGTCTGAGAGACCACGAACAGGGGGTTCTACACCGTCAAAGTCACCGGGGTCGCACCCGACCCTGCCCGCACCAACATTATCAATTGGATTTTTTTAGATACCCAATTCAGCTTTTTGGTAGGGTGGAGATTTGAACCTGGGACCTCCCTTGGAGGATTGCCCTCTCCTCTCCAACTCACCTACAACACCTGGGTCAAGATTTTATAATTTAGATGTCCAATTCTTTCATGTCATTATTTTCTTATGTCACTAGCTCTCACTACAAGTGCAAAGTCTCTTTCCTTTTCAAACCTTGCAAATTTGTACATCATCTCCCTTGGATCAAGAATATTGGAAGTCCCAATCATAGTTGAGAAAATCAGAATCGGCAAGGCAAAAGAGTCGGAAAAAATAGGGACTAGGCAAAAAAGGACAAAAAAAAAACTGAATAAAATGCAATTTTGTTAGGAATATTTTATTACATTATTTTAGTATTATAATTAGGTCATGCATCTTTAGATGATTAGGTCATCCATTTTTAGATGGAGCATTATTTTAATATTTCTTGCATGTAACGATCTCCTCCTCAGGAGTATCGATCTCCTTGTTTGTAACGCCAAGGCATGTATTAAATAGGCTCTTGCCTCAATGAATGAATAAGCTAAGTTTTGCCATCAAATTTTTCATTGAAAAAAAGTTTTTTCATGCATATCACAATGACTTTAACATTATGTCAATCAAATATTAATGCTGTAAGTGATACAACCTTAAACTACACATCCAAGTGGTGAGTGATACAAGCTTAAAGCCTTAAACTACACATGAAAGTGACAGAACACATCCTAAATAAAGGAATTTTAATGCATCCAAAATTCAAATATTCTTGTATTGTTTATAATATAAAAAAGGTACAAATTACAAAATGTGTCTGTAGAAATGAAATTTAACATACTTATACACAATTCCATTTTTACTTAAATAATTCTACAGATCAGTGGCCATTAGCAATAACAATACACAGAACAATGCATAGAAACAACAACAGCAGTAGCAATGGCAGATGAAAAATAAATGAACATATTTATATTAACAATGGCATGTACAGTTACATCATCACAATCTGCAAACCGTATGCAGAATACTCTTCATAACTGCATACAAGAACCGACTGCATCCTACCATACGCACATATGCACCAGCCTTCTCTCACATGTACCAATGCTCTTCTAGCAATCCCTGAATGAATGAGGGAAGGGACTTATTTATACAACTAGAAATTAGTTGCACCTCCCAACTACCTGATACATCATCATTTTTCTAAATTACATTTCACTTGCATTTATCTTGCATTTACATGACATTTCCCACTATAGGACAAACTAACTTATGACTTATGACTTTATTGACATAAATGACTTAACATCATATTATTACGTACAATATTACATTGCCACTTTATAACATTAAGAAATATATGTACACATATTTCATCAACCACTTTGCGTACAACTACAAAATAACACATATCAATTTGCTTGAATACAGTGTCATGAGTCATGACAAATACAATGCCTCAAGATCTTTGAATGCCTTTGCCCTTTGCCCTAGCGGAAGCTCTAGTGTCTCTTTGTTGTTGTGCTTGTACCTCTTCTTGTGACTTGGCTGCTAATGTTGTATGCAGACAACTTGATATGTTTGCATTTAGTGAATAAGTTTTGGTATTTGTGTTATTTTGTAGTTGTACGCAAAGTGTTTGATGAAATGTGCGTACATATATTTAATAATGTTATAAAGTGGCAATGTCATAATATAATATTAAATGTGATAAAGTGAAATATTAGCATGTACGACAAAGTCATAAAGTGACTTATGAAATGAAATGTAAATGCATGTGAAATGCAAATGAAATGAAAGGCATATGAAATGAATATGAAATACAAATGTGATGTGTAAAAGTCAAATGTAATATGATGACAAAAATGTTGATGTCATAAGTTAATATTGCATTTGTAACTTAGGCAGATTAATGTAAGTCTAAACGGTTGAGGGCGAGGTGTCCCGGGTGGCCGTTCTGGTAACTCCCACCTGAGTGCATAAAAGGACCCCCTTCTTCCATTTTGGGAGGGAGGCATGGGCATGAGTATGGAGAGAGGGGCACATGTGAACAGCCTATCCAAGAGAGAACATTGGATAGTGGATATGAGATGGCCATTGTTAAGACTGTAAGAGCATTAAGGATAGATTGCTCATTGCTATGCCATGAATATGTAGGCTTGGTTGTGGAAGTATTGAAGAGCAACCCTGCACATTGTAATTACAGTTTGCCCTTGCTATTTACAACAAGTACTATTGAATCCCAATACAACTCTATCATTTGCGGATTATTTGTAGTTCATCGTGTTTTGTTTATGTTGTGATTGTTGGTGAAGTTGCATGTTGTACTGTTTGATTGTTGTTCATAGTTGAAAATTAGAGTTATTGTAATGTAGTATATGTTGTAGATTAGTTGCAAGTTGCAAAGAAGATTGCCAAGGAAATACTGTAGTTACATTGGTTGTAGACTTTACGAGGTTTAGATCGTACGAAGGTTTAGACCGTACAAGCTTGTGTTGTAATCTTGGAGATCACCATATTATCACTTGGAAAGGACTGTGGCATTGTACATGTGACTACCATACAATTGTTGCTACACGAGACTATATCGTATGAGAAGATGGTCGTACAAGAATATTGTACGAGAAGATTGCGTCATCTGAAAAGATTGCATCATACAACTATACGATATTGTACAAGATTGTTGTACTAGAAGATTGTGTTGTACGATTATATGAGATTGTATGAGATTGTGTTGTACGCGATTGCATCGTATGGTCGTACGGATTGTACAAGATTGTATGTGACTACCGTACAATTGAGATTGTACTATCTTAGAACAATGACACTGTGCAATTGTGAAGGTATTCTTATGATTGCAATCTTGATTGGTTCTTAAGTCTGTCATTCCACCATTCCATTGTTGGGAATCTCACCACTCGTGCTACATTTGATGTCGTTGTCGTTGCTGGAGCGAGAGGGTCAAGTGAGGATTAGCACGCATGAAAGGAGGAAGGTGAATAACAAATACATTATCGTGAGGACGTGGAATATGAGGTCGCAGAGAGGATCAAGTTCCCGTGAGAAGAAGCACAAGGATCGCTCTAAGAAGTAATGATATAACCAATCAAATACTGCAGTTGCGAGAAACGGAAGAAGCAATACTCAAACAAGTTTGGAGCTTTCAAGAGGAGAATCCAAGTGATAATTGGAGAGGTAGATGTCAGATAATTTGTCGAGGATGTGGGAAAGTATGTTGTATTCCATTTCTACATCTTAGAGAAGTTGTCTCTATGACTTTGGGTTAAGCCTAGTGGCATGTGTTGAAAAATGTAGCTCGGATAGGAACTTCTTGCACAAGCTTCAGTATGAACGTGCTAGAAGTGGTTCGAGACATTTCTAATTCTATTTTGAAATTCACTTAAGTGATTTTTTATTTTTAAGTTCACTTAAATGATTTTCTATTTTTAAGTTCACTTAAGTGATTCTATTTTGTAATTCACTTAAGTGATTTTCTATTTTTAACCTTACATCTCAAGATGAGATGAGATCTAATCTTAGGGTTAGAGATATTAGGGTTACCTTTTTCAAGGATAAAAGGAGAAGGTCAAGAGTGTTTTACACACAGAAAGAAGAGAAGGAGAACAGATTGTTGAAGGAAAACTACAAGCTTAGGAGGAGAAGAACAATGAAATAGATGGCCAGAATTGGCAGCGAGAGAGCAGGGTGCTCTGCTGTAACTGTAGCCTCCTTTAATTTTAATATTTCAGGTTCAAAAATATATTTAACTTTCGTTGTTCACGCTGTTTATTTTTCCAGCCATCTGTGTGACTGTTGCATGTTTGAATAAATTATTTTCAGATCTGATTTATTTTAAAATAACATAGGACAACAGTTATCTAGAGCTGGAAAATTTACATGGTATCAGAGCTAGGTTCTGTGATTGAGATCCTCAAGGGTTTACAGCAGTAGATCTCTGTTGGATATTATTAAAAAAAAAAAAAAAACAGCAATTAGAGGGTTTCATATTTTTTGCTTGAAGGACTAAGCTTATTTGCAGGACAGTTTTTTTTGTCATTCATATCATCTCTAAAAGTTTGTACAACAGATCTCAGAGATGGCAGCAACTAGCCTCGGATTTGAGGATAGATTGGAAGGTGCCTCCAATTTCTTGCCCTGGAAAGTTAGGGTAATGTTCTTATTGGAAGAGAATGATCTTTGGGATATTGTCAAGGATGATGTGACTCTGCCTACAGATCCACAACTATTGGCAGCTCACAGAAAGAAGGAAGTGAAGGCCAAGCGGATGATCTTGGATGCAGTGAAGGCTCACATGATTCCTCACATATCCGAGAAGATTAAGGCAAAGGAGATGTTCGATGCCCTGGTTAGCCTCTACCAGAGCGAGAACATAAACAGGGAGATGATATTGCGGAACAAACTCAGATCTATGGAGATGACCATCTGACACCGTTACCAGTTACTTGATGAAGATCACACAGATTCGTGACCAATTGGCAGCAGTAGGGGAGAAGGTTGAAGACACAGAGCTAGTGAACGTGGCACTTAATGGTTTCTCAGCTTCATGGGAAAGGCATATGTGCTCGGGAGAACCTTCCCACCTTTGAGAAAATGTGGGATGATTTCATCCAGGAGGAGACTCGAATGGAGTCAAAGTCCAACAAGAAAGGTGGTGACGATAACCTAGCTCTTTTTGGGCAAACCAAGAAGGGCAAAGGTAAAGGACCCAGCAAGGGTAAGGTAAAGAATGAGGAGTCAACCTCAAAGTCAGGGAAGAAGGACTTGAGCAAGATCAAGTGCTTCATTTGTCATAAGCACCGCCATTATGCATCACAGTGTCCAGACAAGAAGGGCAAAGGGAAGCAGTAGCAGACGCAGGTAGCAGCCTCTGCAAACACTCATATGAGCGAGTTTGCTGCAAAATTCGAGAAGAATTTCTCATTAGACTCTTGCCTTTCTACCAGCACGATTCCAAGAAATGCTTGTTATGTGGATAGTGGGGCATCTCGGCACATGACATCAGCCCGACAGTGTTTTACTAGTCTACAAGAGCAGGACTCAAAGGTTTAGGTTGAGCTTGGTGATGATACCAAATATCTAGTTGCAAGAATTGGTACCATTCCTTTTTGACTCCAGTCAGGGAACTCTTTAGACTTTGATGATGTTTTGTTTGTTCCAGGTCTTAGGAAGAACTTGCTTTCAGTTTCGGTTATGGAGGATAAGGGTTATGTAGTGGAGTTTTAAAACTAGCATGTCCTTATTAGACCAAAAGAATCTAGACCAGAAATAGCACAAGTAATAGGGGTTAGAGAAGGCAGTCTATACAGGTTGCAAGGTGAACTTGTTCAAGCCCTAGTTCATAGCAGTAACAACTTGTGTGAGTTGTGGCACAAGAGGATGGGGCACCTGCATCATAGAGTGTTGCCTATTCTGAGGGAGATAGTGATAGGTCTTCCAGAGTTCAGCATTGAGCAAAAGGAAGTATGTAGAGGGTGCACGCTTGGAAAGGATGCCAAGGTTTTTTTCCCAAACAGCGAGCATAGGTCTAAGGAGATATTAGATCTAGTACATTCGGATGTTTGTGGACCAATGTCAGTAGCATCAATTTCAGGTAGCATGTACTATGTTTCCTTTATTGATGATTTCTCTTGCAAGACATGGATCTACTTCTTAAATACCAAAGATGAAGTCTTTAGCAAGTTTCAGGAGTTCAAAGCTCTAGTTGAGAACCAAACAGAGAAGAAGATCAAGGTCTTGAGATCAGACAATGGGGGAGAATATACCTCCAAGGAGTTCTATGGTTTCTACAAGTAGGTAAGAATCAAGAGGGAGTTGATTGGTCCATACAACCCACAGTTGAATGGGGTTGCAGAGCGAAAGAATGACAATCACCCAAACCTGATGCAGGAGAATATAACCACTCAAATACTGTAAATACTCCCTCAATACAATCAATTGCCGACTTTGTTTAGCTTCTCCAACAAGCATAAGACTGGATCTGGAATATATTGGATCATGCACAGCAGAATAATGACCAAAAACGCTGGAAATTCGCTGCTAATCTGATACAAGTCTGAGATATGTTTTCACAACGAAAAAGCCATCCACTAATCCTCTGAAACTTCTTCAATAAGCTCACATGCAAACCCAGAATTGAATTTGCCCACCAAAATGCCAAAAGAACAGCCTCTGGAATCAATCCCACAGCAAGGATCAACCTTGTCTATCGAATTGAAGCCCTGGATCATCCAAGGTTGAGCAAGGTACAGCCTTCCTCCCAAGAATCGGTGAGATTCTCTCAAAAAAAACAATTCTCCAATCCAAAAGCATGCACAATGAGCGATTCCTCTTCCTTTTATATTTCCAGGATATAATTTTGCATTGACATTTCCAAGCCTCCAAAATTCATTAAAAATCTAATATTGACTTTAATGATATTTATATCATTAAAGTCTTATTTAGTAAATAAAAACCACACAAACTATTATTATGTCTCCTAATACATAATCCCCTTCCACTTAACACACCAATATAATTATTTAATAAAGTGGAGGAGATATACTTATTTATTTAATTTTGGCTCATTACAAGTCCACCCCTCTCAAATTGCTTGTCCTCAAGCAAGTGCAAAGCTGGATGGGCCAAAATTTCTTCTCCTTCCCATGTAGCATCCTCAAGAGGCAATCCTCTCCATTTCACTAGATATTCCTTGATAACCCTGTATCTAAGCTTCTTCTCCCTTGTCTCCAAGATCATCTCAGGCTCAAGAACCAATTTTCCCTCATCATCCAACGGTGGCAACTCTGAAGAAGGTTTTATTTGCTGCCCCAATGCCTTCTTAAGACAGGAAACATGGAAGACATTGTGGATCCTGCTACTCTCTGGAAGCTCAAGTGCATAGGCAACCTCTCCTATTTTGCGAATCACCCTGAAGGGACCATAAAACCTTGGTTTTAACTTCTCTGCACCACTCTTCTTCAAAGAGGACTGCTTATATGGTTGTAGCCTGACATAAACCATGTCCCCCACATCAAAATGACGCTCAATTCGCTGCTGATCAGCGTACTTCTTCTGCTGTGCTTGGGCTACCTGTATATTATCTTTTAAAGCCTTCAGTATATTCTGATGTTCTTCCACAAAGTCTTTCGCCCTGGGCACCCTGCTATCCCTCAACAGCAAATCAATGAAATTGGGAGCATCATAACCATATAAAGCTCGAAATGGAGACATCCTAATAGACATATGATAAGAGGAATTATAACAAAATTCAGCGAGGTGTAACCATTTGATCCATGCATTCTGCTGCCCCGAAATGTAATTCCTCAAATACCCTTCTACCCACTTGTTCACAATCTTTGTTTGTCCGTCAGTCTGTGGGTGGTAACTGGTACTGGGAGTCAATGTAGTGCCACACAACTTAAACAACTCTTGCCAAAACATGCTTAAAAATTTACTGTCCCTATCACTTACTATAGTTTTTGGTAAGCCATGCAACTTGAACACCTCACGAAAGAACAAATCAGCGACCTGTATAGCTGTATAAGTGGAAGTAATTGCATGGAAATGAGCAAATTTGGTGAGTCTATCCACTACCACAAAGATACAATCCTTACCATGTGTTTTTGGAAGCCCCGTAATAAAATCCATGGAGACACTCTCCCATTTCTGATCCGGTATGGGTAGTGGTTGCAACAACCCGGCTGGCAAAGTATTACCTCCTTTGTTCTCCTGGCAAATATTGCACTCTCTCACATGCTTGAGTATGTCACCTTTCAACCCCTTCCAGAAAAACCTCTCACGCACCTGTCTATAAGTTTTAAAAAATCCTGGATGTCCCACCATTGGTGCATCATGCATAGCATTAATTAACTTATCCTTCAACTTAGACTCAGGCACAATAAATATCCTGTTCTTATAGCAAATCAGCCCATCATGAACGCTGTACCTGTCATCCTGTATGCTCCCATCAATAATTTTTGATGCCCAATCACTCTTCACATATTCTGCCGCGATTGCAGCTTTCCAATCCGCTGTAATAACTGATATAGCATGGAATGTAGGAGTCCTAGACAAAGCATCAGCAGCAGAATTCTTTTTGCCCTTCACAAATTCTATCTCAAAATCATAAGATTGCAGCTTAGTAACCCACTTCTGCTGCCTATCGTTCAATTCACGTTGACCCAGAAAATATCTCAAACTGTTATGATCACTTCTTACCACAAACTTACCACACACCAAATATTGCTTGAACTTTGAGAGTGCGTACATGATGGCCAACATCTCTTTGTCATAGATACTGAAAGTACGCTCCAATGGGGTAAGCTTCCTGCTCTCATAAGCAATAGGACGCCCTTTCTGCATCAGAATAGCTCCAACTCCTATACCTGATGCATCACAGTCAATAGTGAAAGGTAAAGAAAAATCAGGTATGGCAAGTAAAGGAGTGGTAGTCATAACCTCCTTCAATTTCAAAAATGCTTTCTGTGCCTCTGGTGACCATGCAAATGCCCCCTTCTTGGTCAACTCGGTGAGAGGTGCCGCTAATGAAGAAAATCCTCTGATGAACCTCCTGTAATAACTGCATAGCCCGATAAAACCTCTCAACTCCGTAAGATTAGCTGGAACTGGCCAATTCTGAACTGCTGTGATTTTTTCCTGATCCACCTGTACTCCATTTCTGCTAATAATGTGGCCCAAGTAAAGAATCTCTGTCATGGCAAACTCACACTTGGATTGCTTAGCATAAAACTCCTGCTGCTCAAGAATCTCCAAAACTGTATCCAAGTGTTGTAAATGCTCCTCCCAGGATTTACTGTACACCAAGATGTCATCAAAAAATACAAGGACAAACTGCCTCAACTGCTTACTGAAGATTTGATTCATTGCTGATTGGAAAGTGGCTGGGGCATTTGTTAATCCAAAGGGCATGACTAAGAACTCATAATGACCACAATGAGCCCTAAAAGCAGTTTTAGGAATATCCTCCTCCCTCATCCTAATTTGGTGGTAACCGGATTTTAAGTCAATCTTGGAGAAGTACATGGCTCCACACAACTCATCTATGAGCTCATCAACTCTAGGGATGGGGTATCGATTTTTTATTGTCTTTTTATTCAGGGCTCTGTAATCTATGCACATACGCATGGTACCATCTTTCTTTTTGACCAAAACTACAGGTGAGGCAAATGGGCTACAACTAGGGCGAATATGGCCACTCTCTAAAAGCTCCTTAATGGTTTTTTCTATTTCATCTTTGAACACTTTTGGATGCCTATAAGGTTTTATGATGATAGGTTTAGAGTTAGGCTCCAATTCTATAACATGCTGAAAACCTCTACTAGGTGGCAAACCTTTAGGCAAATCTTCAAATACTCTTTTATGTTTATGCAAAATAGACTGAATTTGAGGATGTAATTTGGAGGGTTTGTTACCTTGTGTGTGGAATATGGTAGCAGCCCATAATGTGTCTTTTTGGCGTATGATTTTCTCTATCTTTCTGTAAGACACCTCCAATATATTGCATGATCCCTCTTGCGCATTTTCCCTAATTCCACGCAGCACTATCTCTTTCCCATCAACCTTAAATTTCAGCTCTAAAGACTGATAGTTAGTCACATAATCACCCAAAGACCAAAGCCACTGAACACCCAAAACCATATGAGGCACAACTCCCAAAGGAAACACAAAGAAATCATCCTCTACTTCAAATTTTCCAAAGCTGATTTTTACCTTTTTTACCATCTTATTGCAAGGGACAATACCATTACCTGTAGCCACATTGAATCCACCAAATGTTTCAGCCTTGAGTCCTTTCTTTGCCACAAATTTTTCATCGATAAAATTGTGTGTAGCTGCTCCATCTATGAGGACAAGTACCTTCTCCCCAACTACCTCTCCTGGTACTTTTATAGTCCTAAATTTGTTGAGCCCACTCAAAGAAGCTAATGCTCCTCCTGAAATAGTGTCATGGTATGTGGTATCCTCTAATTCTTTATCATCGGAAGATGCATACTCCTCATCAGACTCATCACTATCTGATTTCACTTCTATGTAGTGAATTTGCCCCTTACCTTGGCACCTATGTCCTGGAGTCCATGGAAGTTTGCAATCAAAGCAAAGTTGTTTTCTTCTAAGCTCATTTCTCTCATCCGCAAAGGCTTTTGCTGCTGGTGTAGTAAATATGGAAGGCCTATTTGGCGGTCTAGGCACATTTGGCTTGTTCTCCACCCTTGGTGGTATGCTTCTAGGTTGCCAGTTTGATGTATTCCTTGCTGAAAATTGTCTAACAGGTGTATTATGTGCAATATATTTCTGTCTAGGTGGAAGTACACTCTCCAAATTTATTGCCCTCTTAATTGCATCTTCTAAAGTGGCTGGCTCAAATGATTTCACAAGACCTCTTAATGGATCCAACAACCCATCAATGAACAAAAATACAACTCTCCTGGGTGAAATATTTTGCACTTGCACTGCAACCCGCTCAAACTCCTCTATGTAGCTCCCCAAGGATGTAGTTTGTTTGAGAGTGGCTAGCTCCTTGAAGTACTCCTCCACATCTCTCCTCTCAAACCTGTTAAGAACCTTCTGGCAAAACTCCTCAAAGGATGTAATCAGTCCATGACCCTGTGTGGTGAGGCCATGATACCACCAATCGTAGGCAATACCATCTAGATGAAGAGTAGCCAGCTGAATGGCATCTTCCTCTGGCATCGGATCAAGTGCAAAATAGGTCTGCAATTTCTGTAACCATGCACGTGCTGACAATCCTTCACTGCCACTGAATCTAGGCACCTGCATCTTCTGCTGCAACTTCTTATCCCCATGCTTTTTCTCTGAAACCCTCTTCCCAATGATCTTCAAATATCTATCAAAGCTCACTACAGTCCTGAAGTTTTCCGGTTTTTCCATATACTCCAAAAACAACTCATCCAAATTCTCCTGGATATCATTAACCTGCTGCAACTGATGGGTAAACATGGGTTTAGGTGGTTTCGGCAATGGTGTATGCGAATAAGTAGTGGATCTATCATTATCATGTTGGGATGTATTGTTTCCCAGGTTGGATATTTCACCTCTAGGTGGGGATTGATGTCCTGCAGTAGTTCTGGGTGCATTTCTCATACTCTCCTGCTGCAACCCTACCATACGAGCCATCAATTGAATAAGTGTATCAAATTTCCGTTCAATATTGATTGCATCGTCATTCCTAGGTCCAGATGAATTATCCCCTCTTTCCGCCATTTCTCTGATATCTTCCTCTTCTAATGCCTCTTCTTGTGGTTCTTCTTCCCAGATAGGATTTTCTTCTGTATTTACATTTCTTCTACGCAGCTGATATGTATGCTTGATGGGAGGCCTCTGACTCATAGAAAAAGTTAAATTAAGTCCGGAATTCTGAGTTCTGCGATACCCAGAAAGATTTTTGAATTTCTGGAGCTTTGGACTGCTGGAATTTCTGTAACACTTCCACAGGCTGGCGAGAACACGGCTCTGATACCACCTTGTGGTGTCCTTTTTCTAACTATTTAGCAAAACCCAGAAAATAACGACAATATTGCACTCAAATCTCATAAATAATCTACACATGGATTTGCCAGAACACACCCAAATTTTTTTTTATTTATCAATGCTTCTGGGAGGAAAATACAATAGATGTATGTATAATAGGAATGGAAATTCATTCATAAAATAATGACAATCACCCAAACCTGATGCAGGAGAATATAACCACTCAAATACTGTAAATACTCCCTCAATACAATCAATTGCCGACTTTGTTTAGCTTCTCCAACAAGCATAAGACTGGATCTGGAATATATTGGATCATGCACAGCAGAATAATGACCAAAAACGCTGGAAATTCGCTGCTAATCTGATACAAGTCTGAGATATGTTTTCACAACGAAAAAGCCATCCACTAATCCTCTGAAACTTCTTCAATAAGCTCACATGCAAACCCAGAATTGAATTTGCCCACCAAAATGCCAAAAGAACAGCCTCTGGAATCAATCCCACAGCAAGGATCAACCTTGTCTATCGAATTGAAGCCCTGGATCATCCAAGGTTGAGCAAGGTACAACCTTCCTCCCAAGAATCGGTGAGATTCTCTCAAAAAAACAATTCTCCAATCCAAAAGCATGCACAATGAGCGATTCCTCTTCCTTTTATATTTCCAGGATATAATTTTGCATTGACATTTCCAAGCCTCCAAAATTCATTAAAAATCTAATATTGACTTTAATGATATTTATATCATTAAAGTCTTATTTAGTAAATAAAAACCACACAAACTATTATTATGTGGAGGAGATATACTTATTTATTTACTTTTGGCTCATTACAGTATTGAAGCAAACAGTCTTAGTTACAACAGCTTTCTTTAGCAATATGTTCCCCCCCGATTAAAATAAAATGAACTGCTATTTATAGCAGAAAACCCCCCCAGATTACAATGTGGGCACAGATGCCCAAATCTGCAAAAGCGGCAAAAGGCGGCCCGGTTTGATCTTTGTCGGCCGTATCTGTACTTGTAGCATGTCTCTCCTTGATTCCGGTATGGCTTTTGACAGATTTGGTAGCTGGGAGGGGATGGCCCATTAATGTGGTGGATGTAGCGGTACTTTGCCTCAAATGCCCGCTACTGTTCGTCTTCAATGGTCACCCACCATGATGCTTGAGTATGGCCTTGGCTGTACTGAAACAGGCCCTGATCCCGAAAAATCTTGACTTTTCTCCTCTGGGGAAGATAGCTGCATAGCTGGAAAGATTTGGGCGGGAAACAACCTCAAAATGCTCAAAAGAACACTGTTGTTCTGGGACTGCTTGGCTGCCAAAATCTTCAATATTTTTCTAAGTGTCAAAAGTTGCCCTGAAGTGCTCCACATTTGCAATTTTGCCCTGGCGCGCTCGAGTTTGCAGCGATATAGGGCAACTTTTACACTTAGTACATTTTTGGAGCTCTTTTTGTCTTTTCCTTGGCAGCACCAAAAATCGCCCTGAAGCGCTCCTGGAGGAGTATTTTGCTCTGGAGCGCTGTCATGCTACAGCGCTCTGGGGCATTTTTTCAAATTCGGCCCTAATGCGCTCCAAGGATGGAAATCTGCCCTGCTGCGCTCCAAAGTCGAGCGATATGGGGCAATTTCCCATACTTAGCAAAAAAAACATGCTTTTCGCTCCTTTTCACCATCTGGCCTGAAATCGCCCTGGAGCGCTCTAAACCGGCAAAATAGCCCTGGATCGCTCCAAACTGGAGCGATTTAGGGCGAATTTTCACACTTAGGCTTTTTTGGCTATCTTTCGTCCTGCTTCTCCCAATCGCCCGAAAGTTGCTCCAAAGCGCTCCAACCTGGCAAAATGTCTCCAAAGCGCTCAAAACTGCAGCGACTTAGGGAAGATTTCACACTTAGCCGAAAAAGCATCAAAGCTTTAACCTTTTCAAATTTGCCCTGCAGCGCCCAAAATTGGCAGCTTGCTTCAGATCGCTGCCTGGCAGCTACGATTTAGGGCAAATTTCGGAAGATAACAAATTTTTCAAAATTTTCAAAGTTGTACACCCCTTGCAAAATGTGGCAACAGACCCTACGTTGTACAGGTAGCTAATAGGGATGCTTGATGTATTTGGTCAACACTCGACCAGATATATGTTTTGCAGTGAACACCTTGAGTCAGTTCATGGTGGAGCCAAGGCAGGAGCATTGGGTAGCAGCAAAACATGTGCTCAGATACTTGAGGGGCACGGTGGAGTATGGTCTAAGATATCTTGGAGATGATGAAGTGAGGTTGCAGGGGTATACAGACTCAGATTGGGCAGGCAATATAGCATACAGGAGGAGTACCTCAAGGTGCTGCTTTAGCTTGGGATCAGGCATGATATCTTGGTTTAGCAGGAAACAGACTTTTGTGGCACTTAGCTCAACAAAGGCCGAATACATGGCACCCATTATTGCTAGTTGTGAGGCCATCTGTCTTTGCGAGTTGCTTATAGTATTGATTGATCAGGAGTTGAATCCCACGATGATATACTGTGATAGTCAGAGTTGTATCAAACTCTCTGAGAATCCAGTATTTCATGACAAGTCCAAACACATAGACATCAAATATCACTTCATACGAGACAAGATTCAAAAGGGAGCCGTACAGCTTCAATATATTCCCACAGATCGGCAAGTAGCTGATATTCTGAACAAGCCCTTAGTGAAAGGGAAGTTTGAAGCATTCAGAGACAAACTTGGAATGGTGCAAAATTCCTTCCTCGATAAGAGGGAGTGTTGAGAAATGTAGCTCAAACAAGAACTTCTTGCACAAGCTTCAGTATGAACGTGCTAGAAGTGGTTCGAGACGTTTCTAATTCTATTTTGAAATTCACTTAAGTGATTTTCTATTTTGTAATTCACTTAAGTGATTCTATTTTGAAATTCACTTGAGTGATTTTCTATTTTTAAGTTCACTTAAGTGATTCTATTTTGTAATTCACTTAAGTGATTTTCTATTTTTAACCTTACATCTTGAGATGATCTAATCTTAGGGTTAGATAGATTAGGGTTACCTTTTTCAAGGATAAAAGGAGAAGGTCAAGAGTGTTTTACACACAGAAAAGAAGAGAAGGAGAACAGATTGCTGAAGGAAAACTACAAGCTTAGGAGGAGAAGAACAGTGTTTAACAATCTATGTGACTGTTGCATGTTTGAATAAATTATTTTCAGATCTGATTTAATTTAAAATAACATAGGACAGCAGTTATCTAGGGCTGGAAAATTTACAGCATGGAGTTGTGAGAAGCAAGTCGCTTGGGAAGGTGCACAACGACGGCCATGGAATGCAGCCAAAGACACAAATGAAGAAGCAGGTTGGTTTGTTGACGCGGAGGAAGAACTATACAATGGTGCATGTACAACAAACATGCAGTAGGGAGGAAAATGATCAACTACAAATAGGGTGTACGACAATACAACAAACTGTCGTACAAATGAGACCTACCATTCTAGTGATGTGCATTGTTCAAGTGATATGCATCGTACAAGTGGTATGCGTCGTACAAACAGAACTTGTCGTACAAGGCAATTGTACGATAGTGCCATACAAGCCAGAATGCATCTATCGTACAAATGTAGGTATCAGATGACAGATATCGTACAAGTGCAAGCAATTGTACAAACAGGCTAAAGGGCCATACAAGCCAGGTTCAGTCGAAGTCGACTGAAGGTGTCCGTAAGGAATTGCATGCCGATGAAGAGTGTTTGGACCCAGAGCAATTGCAAGTTGTGGTGCATGATGGTGAGCGGGACAAGAGTTCGACATCGGTGCAAATACAGGATGGCATTTCCAACAATGTGTGAGATGGGAGTTTGGCACTAGGGAAACTGCAAATTGGTGTGCTCAATGGTGAGTGGGATAGGAGTCCAACATCGGAAGAAGCGTAGATTGGAATGTCGTCTAGTGAGAAGAATGGGAGTATAATGGAAGAGCAATTGCAGGGTGACGTGCCTAGACTATGTAAGGGAGAGATACACAAACAACTGCTACCAATGAAAAGCCAACCTATTAAACCAAAGGTTAATTTAGGCATATCTTGTAAGTGTCCATTGTTTTATAGAGAATCAACTTAAGACCTAGTTAGACATTGGAGAATCTGCCGCACGATGTGGAGAGCGACTCAGCAAAAAAATGAGGCAAACTGGAGGTGGTTATTCCTTGCAACATTTCGTGGATTTGCAATAGACTGGAGAAAGACCAATCACATGCATTGAAGAGGATGTGGTTCATAGATGGACTTCTTCCTACATATCAAAAGAAGATCAGGATGATCCCTCCGAGATCATACCAAGAGGCTTTGGATTATGCCTTGATTTGGGAAAGTGATGCAAAAACATCATTGAAGAATTGGCATCATGTTAATGTAGATGAGAGTAACTCTAAGGATGAAAGTGATTATGATATTGAGAATGACTTAGATAGTGAGAGTGATGATTTTGGGCAGGAGAGTAGTTCCTCGTTCAAGTGTTGGAGTCGAGAAGTTAGGGAAGGAAGTGGCTCCAAAGAGAAAAACGATGAATATTAGGATGAGTGTAACTTGGAGAATGCAGGATCATTGCTACAAGTATATGCAACACATAGTGAGATTGTACGAAGGAGGGATGCCACTAGTAATGTGGTTTGTGACAACCGCCGGAGAAATAAAAGACCCAAAATATAGTATGATATTGAGGGCAGACCCATTATACAATGTTGGCAATGCCAATTGTGGGGGCACTTTGCACGTGACTGTCAAAGTGCTACAAGTCAGGATAAACCAGTAATATATACAGAGTTCAAAGCGCCAAAGGAGATTTTGGCTTCTTTGCTTATTGCTTTCTATAGTTCCTTACTGGCTGTTCAACATGCATTGCTTCTTTGTATCTAGATCAAGGTATACCACGTAATTGGCCCAATGTCATAACCATTGCATCTCCATATTTGTCCATCTGGACAGAATTGACATTTGTTGCTTAAAGAATTAAGAGAATTAAGAGTCTTCTTATCATCATGGTTTCCAAGTTCACCACTCCGATCATAAGAAATGCGACTACCTCCTCTTTGCTAATTCTAATTTCTGTTTCCTTGCATTATATTTGTACCTGATACAGGTAACATATTTGGTTTCACTTTGTGTCAACAATACCTAGAAGTATCCTCCTTCATTTGAGATTAAAGGGGCATTCTTTGAGAGAACAAACTGTATCCCCATAGATCTAATAGAATTGTTGTTTGGGATATTGGCATTAGTATGGTTTCCCATAGAAGAACTGTTACACCAATCTGCTTCTTCTTTGGCATCCTCCTTCCATTATATAAATATTTGCATCATTATCCTTTGTTGCCATGGATGAAGTTTCATTACTATGCTAATCATATAAATTAACGGCATCTCTTGCCCTCCCTTTGTCTTCTCTTCCCTTCTTTAATTCATGGGTCTACTACATGCTTCTTGTAAGACGTGGGTGGAACTACTACCATCTTATATTTATGATTGGCAAGTAAACCTTCTAGAAACTAACCCGTCTTTTGTCCATTTATTGGGGGTGTTCTTTAATTTGTAGATAAGATCCTTCAAACTCCTGGTATATGATCCAATTGTTGTAGTCTTTTCTTCGTGTTGAATTTTTTGGCCATCATTTCAAATTTATCACTAAATAATATGTTTTATTATTGGAATGCCTGCCTCAACATATCCTATTTTGTAAAATGACCTTAATTGAATTCTATATACCAGTCTAGTACAAAGTCCCTTTCAGTAATAGAAAAGGATTCCAACCAATACGCTTCATCCACTTGTTCGTTTGTAGTCCACATAGTTCATACTTACTACAATACTAAAATGGGCAGTTGTTGCTTGACTACAGGCAATCACAGACTCACATTTGTTTCTTACCACAAGAGTAGATCTACAAACTGGTAATACAGTTCGCTACTTTTCAGAGGTTACTACTCATCTGTCCGACAGTCGGTCTACTATATTTGGCAGAATAGTATGGGGTGTGCTTGTGCTGGAGTTCTGCCATCAACACTACTGGTCCTGTCACCCCAAATTTCTAGTAGGCTTTGAGTGATCCTTTCAGCCTGCTTCTTCTAATCGAGAACACCCTACTAAATTGGTTTCTCTCATCTTCCAAAAGAATGAATCTTGGAGCCCGAAACCAAGGCAAAACAGCTGTCAATTTATTCTTTTGTCTTATTCCATAGAAGGCTGTCATCAACCTCTTGTGGTCTCATCATTCATTAATCATTTTATTGCCATATTCTCTCTTTTGGTTGATTCCTTAATTTCAGGGCTTCTCAGTTAATTTTCTCCATATTTAACTTTTACTGTATTTCCAATAATTATGACTGCAAGGATATGAAATCTAGGTTATGATCATAGACGGACATGGCAATAGGATGAAATGGCAATGTTGCAAACAGTGCAGATATTCGATCATCATCAAGATCTTTCTATATGCTGCTTAGAAGATATAGGAACAACTGATTACATGGCACAATAGGCTATGTATAATCTTAAACATTGCACATCAACATAGGAAACTAGAATGCATTCATTCTCGTTCTATGCAATGTACACTATCTTGATGTAGTTTTAGCCTTCTCAATAAATGGGGAGAACTCCCTCAGTAATCAGTAAAGTACATATTAGAATTTTGTTGCATCATGCTTGTTGGTTGGACACAACCTCCCATACATAGTTGTATGCAATTAAGAATAATAAAAACATGACTTGGATCAAGTAGATTATGCATTGTTTAATCATCCTTCTTTTTTTTAGTTGAAGATGCTTTAACAGCTGAAGAATACATCTGGGGGCACAATGGGGGCCACCCTCCCTGTGATTTGAACTTGGGTCTTTGCAATGTGAGCCCAAAGCCTTTACCAATGTGGTGTCATGACAAGGACATCATCCTTCTTATAACGTATGCCTTTATTAATAAACCACACATGTAGAAGTATTGAGAAACAGAATATCAAATTGTTGCCTATAGAACCTTTATTTATGCGTTATTTTCATTTGTTTAGTCATTCACTTCATCTCATGCCTGCAATCGTTTATATAGTCATCACCCCAAAAGGGTCCAAAGACAATCATAAACCCCTAAACAGTCTGTAAAACAAGTGTAATCCATCACCTTAAGGAGGAAATTTTAACATTGTTGGTTTTAACAATCCAACTTCCCAAATAATTTTTGGGGTCCAAAGACAATCATAAAAAAACAAACCCCTAAACAGTCTGTAAAACAAGTGTAATCCATCACCTTCAGGAGGAAATTTTAACATTGTCTGGTTTTAACAATCCAACTTCCCAAAGAATAAATGTAAAATAGGTTACTGTAATATACGGAAATATATAGCAGGCTGTTCATTTTATCTTTCCAGAAACATTCTAAAACTCAATATTGATCATCCACTGGTCCAAGACCAAATTGCCTTATACAAAAAATCAGCTTTTTCCAATGAAACTATATATCAGTTCTTTTTCATGAGAGGAAAACAACATAAACAATTTTGGATTGCATGCAATTGAGAACTAAAATTGTAATTATATGACCAAGTTTTAGGAGTTCATCAATGACTATGGGTCAACCTTAAGTGAGCCAGAGTGGCAGCATGCTGACTTTATCTGTATGGTTAATATCATCAATGTGACTCAGTCTGTTTAGTTGGTACATTTTTCGTTTTGAACCCAGAGGTTCCTCCTAGTGGGTCTGAATATAGATATATCAGACTATTGCAGAACTATTTGTCTAAAAATTCAAGTATCAAATATCAAAACATTTTGAATTCCACTATAATCAATGTGCCCTTCTTACTTAATCTAGACAGCCCTCTAAGCCCTCATGAAAGCTCATTTATGGATCTGAGGACTTATTTTAGCATTCTAAATTTCTTTGTAAGAGTATCTCCCCTCTCGGCTTGGTAAGGAGAGGATGCTTCATGAGATCCGGAAGGATGTTAGTCTCCAGTACACTAGATGCACTTGGATCTCTCCTGTTGCCCCTCTTTCCCCCAAGCTGTCTTTCTACCATGAGCACTTCTTATAGATATAGGAGGGCAAAATAGTTCCTCCACAATACCTTCAGCAGCACACAATGCATAGTCTTCGGATCACTATTGGGCAACTCAGGGTGTGTTCTCACCAACTCCGGATTGAGTCAGATCACCATCTTCCGACGAAGGAGCGGATTTGCTTGTTTTACCCCTTGGGTGAAGTTGAAACCCTTAATCACTTTATTTTTTGTTGTCCCATTTATTATGAGATCGGGGTAGATTCCATTGCCTTTTCAGGGACAACTCTCGATATGTTTCTACCTTCTTCAGATACCCGAACCAGCGGTGTCTCGCACTCTTTCTTAGGGAGATAACTCAGCTTCGACGATATAAAAGTTCTCCTCTAGATGGATCTCACCCTTCTCAGCATCAGCTCATCACAACATATATAACTAGCACCGACGGACTAGGTGACTCCGGACGGAATTGCCCCACATCATCCAGTTCAGACAGAAGCAGGGTCGCTAGACAGCGCACCCACAATTTGTCAGGGTTCCGAACTAGCACTGGTTAGAGACATATCATGGACTTCTTCAGCTCCAGTACTTTGGCCTCGACTGTTAGGAGAGAATAGTTTCTAGGGGGTTCTTGGAGCTTGCCCCTCCTGGGCTGCTCCCTCCCCCCTCCTTCTCTCTCTCCGTTCTTCTTGGCATGCACTCCTCTCTTTTGGACTGCAACCCTCCCCCCCTCTGCTCTCCCTTTTCTTTTCCCTTTCTCTTTGGCCCGGTTGTTGGGTTTCGTCTTGTATTTATCTTAGTTCTTTTCTTTGTTGGGCTTTTTAGCCTGCTAGCTGGCAATCATTATTGTCCTTCTTATAGTCCCTTGGGTCTTATTTTGGCCCATCGCGGACATTAATAATATTTCATTTCATTTCATTTGTCAATTTAATACACAATTTATTGGGTCATAATAGTTTTTTTTTATAACACACACACACACACACACACACATATATATATATATATATATATATATATATATATATATATATATCATTGGTTATATGAGATTGAAATGGGCCCCACTCGTATTACATCGTGACCACATAGTGGTATTACAACAGCTTGGCAATTATGCATGTATTGCTTGACAAGATTCGAACTTGGGTCTCCTCCATAAAAATCAAGGAATTTAACCGATTGAGCTCATGCCATTTGATCTTGGGCCATAATAGCTATGTTATTATTTGGAAACAATATCCTAATATATGCTGAATGTGTGGCCAAATTCAGTGGACTAGTATTTAAGGTTGTATTTTCACATAGGCTAAAATTATTGTCAGACTTTTCTTTTAGCTCTTTATTTGCAAACTTTTTCTATTCTGAGATAAAGTTTGAAATGAATAATATGAGGCACCATTGGAAGTGTATCATAAGCTATCTCCTTTATGGTACATTGCTTCATATGTTTGTGATATGACCAATCTGCTCTTCTTATACAAGCTGTTTATTTCTAGTGGAATATTCTTATGATGGAATTTCATTCCACATTAATACCTCTTCTAATTACCTAACCTAACATTTGTGTTTTGTTTCTATTTTCTTTTGTTGTCTTGCAGGAGAAGCCATTGTGAATTTATAGGCTATAAGCCAAAAAAGAAATCTTCCACTAAACTTCAACAAAATTCTTCACTTTCTTCCCCAGTTGAAAACTTTCATTCAGCAAATGTTGTTCCAAGAGGGTCCATATGTAGGAATGTTGTTTCTCATGTTATGCATGTTTCCAAGTATCCTATAACTCATGATGAAGTAACAGAACGTATTATGGCAGCTTCTGCTGATAATAATAAACATCCATGGCAAACAACCAACACAGTGTCTTGTGGAAGATCTGATGTGTGCCACATAGGAGAGATGCTTGGATCAAAAGAAGAGTTGGATGGACAATCTCAAGGAACAACTAGCTCTAATCTAGTTGAGGAAAAGCTAAATTCAAAATTACTATCCGCTACTGTGGCTGTAGATCACCATACACAACCTAACGAGTTCAGACAGGACACTAGCATTTTTGTTCCCAAGTTTGATCTAGTGCCCGACTGTGGTTTAAATTATACACATGGCAATGAGAATAAAACATCTGCTTTTAATCAAGGGCTTGATAGTACGAACAGTTCTCCAAGCACAGCAAAGAGGAAAGTGCCACCATTGTGTGGAACACTTGAAGAGCAGGTAATATTCATTTTATTGTTATAAGCAGTGTAAGATAATTTAATTTTTGTCAAAGATTAACTATTTTGTGAAAAGTTCAAAGTATGTTATATGGCTTTAACCATTTATATAAATGCCTGGGATCTGTCTATAACACATTTTCTTTTGGATTCACTTATTTTAATCTATAACAAGGCATGTAACATATTGCAAATTCTTTAAAGAGAGATTTGTCTGTGCTTCTACTTTACATCCCACTACAGATTTGTATTGGTGCATGGAGCTCCTTTCTATCTCTCTGTTACCTTGACTGCTGGCTCTCTCTTCATCATCACTTTTAGCATGTTAGGGTTTATCCATTTTGGGGCCAAACCTCATAGCTGTAATTTAATGCCATACGGATGTTCCACTTTAGTGTAGTGTATGCTAGTTTCTTTACTCTAGTTTAGCTTATTTTAGCAGTTCTTTTTATTACTACACTGCATTGTAACAGCTCTTTTCGGCGAATTCTTACAGTGTTTTATGATCGGCAGATTGCTGCTGTTTGGAGTCAAATAAAGAAGTTTAAAGATAGAGAGGACAAGAATCCACAAGTGACCCCAGTCTTCTTGCCTGGAAAATTTGTTGAAAAAGTTACCAAGCGCAATATACAATTAATAATGAGGTAAAGCAGAAAAGTGCTTTTCATGTTTCTTCATGAATTGTTATTTTAATGCAGAAATTTAATGGCTATATCTACTACAATCATTAGATTATATTCATATAGTGAGCTATAAAAGGTGGAGAGCTGAGAGAGTCGTACAAAACCCACCAAAAACTGGAACTGGGGTACATCGATAAAGCCACTAAGGCAATTACCAATATTTGTCCCAAACTTGCAGATAACCATAAAAGCTAGGCCTATTTACACCTACCGTCAGAGCCTCCCTAAATTTATGCAGTTCAAAGATCTAAAGAAATGCACTTGCTACAAAATCAAGAGCTTCTAAGTTGAAAAGCCTGTGTCTGAGAGACAATATTTTGGACAGCTACCCTAAGTGCACTAGCTAAATTTGATTGCTTTTAAAAATAAAATAAAATAAAATGATCTTGTCTGGTCATGCGCCACAAGCATCACAATGTCCTGGAAGTAGGATAGGTTCCTGGCTTTCTTTATCATGAAAATGAGACGTTTTATTAATAACAAAAATAAATGCTAGACCTGGATCCATTCAAAGACCATTAGGTTGAAAGGTCCAAACATCCAATGTACCTCCAGCAAAGAGTTCCGCTCTATGGATTCACTGTCTAAAAGTTCGATATTTTCAAGTTCAAATGCCAACATAAGATGATGCCAAGCCTCCACCTAGTGGCAGTCCTAAAAGATATGCCCAAATTTATCTTCCACGGCCATATACAGGTGACAATTACACTGTGTGAGACACATATCTAAATTATTTCAGCTGAAACAAAAGCTCAAAGAGTGATCTCCAGCAGAAGTAGTTTTCATTGGGTAACCCATGCTCCACCAGACCCATTTCAATTTTGGCTGTTAAATAGGTTGCCAGACCTGCCTGACTGCATAGGATGCTTTCATATCAAGTTTGTTAGAAAGGCCTTTACATCTGAGGCCATTTTGTTGACTAAGCTCTAAGCTTTTTTAGTTTTTTTTAAAGACAAGCTAATCAAATTGTTTGATTTAGTCTTTAGATGCTACGCTTGTCAAAAAATTGCTTAGGTGCAGTTGGTTTTCAACAAGAACACAAAAAGAAAAAAAAATCAAACCAACAGAAGTTATCATGATTGGAAAACTGCTATACCTGTTAGTTGTCACACTTCTAAAGAACTCTACAAAGAATATCAGTTTTTTGTAGTTCTGTACGATAAGAGAGTTGAGGGCCTCCCACTTATCAATCCATTTATTTGTTCCATCAAATTCCATTCCTAGATAAAAGAAGAGGTTTGTTACTGCACAGCAGTCAAGTTCAAGTGTTGCCAAGAGAAGTTCACAAATCCTTTTTGCACAGAAATTCACGGGAGGAACTTCATATTCAAGTCATTGTGTTCTGCAGAAGCTTCATCTAACAGCCACAAAAGCCATCTGCAAGCAGCACTGAAGATCAACTAATACTGCATACACATTGTAAATCAGAACAGACTCACAGATCAGAAAAGGTTTTGTACGACAGCACTCAAGTTCAAGTGTTTTCAAGAATAGTTTGCAAATTGTGTTTGTGTATAACTCAAAATGAAAGTTCACTATGCAAATCATCAGGTTTTGCAAAAACATCATCTTACAGTTCAACAGAAGTTCATTTGCAACCTGTACCAGCATTGAAGCTCAACTAAGATCACATACACACTACAAATTTGCACAGATTTGCAGATCATAACCTGCATCTAGACTGGCAAGTCTAGCATCTTTCAGAACCTACCTGCATTTCTAGAAATGTCTGTGCTTGTGAAACCACAGCAGCTATGCACTATCTGGGCCTACAAAACATATCTGCTATGTGACAACTATGTGGCCTGACCTTTCTTCTCAACAAGTGCATTAAAGCCAAATTGCTTCAGCAGGCTTTCTTTCTTCATAACCTTAACATAAATATCAATCAGTAGGTGCATAGATTAGTTTTTAACAAGCTTAATATTCCTGCTAGCGAATACATTGTTTATTCATCTTAGTTACAATATGATATGGTTTTCTCTATTGTTTATTTCTGTATTCTGTTTTCTATTTAAAACCTAGCTTTCTCTGGCTACTGACATCTCTTGGATCATTCCAGAGAAATCAGATATCAAAAGTTCCTTCATCTAAATTTCCCACCAACGAAGACCAGATTATAAGCATGTGTCATTCGGCCCCTGAATCCAGCAATCTACCTTCATGCTCGTTATGGTCTCAAATGGTAGCCAACCCAAACTTGCTCAACTCTGTTAGATGAAATAATTGACTGCACTAGAGAAACAATCAAAACAAAATGTACTAATTTGCTAAATTTTTTTAAAGGTCCATAGACTCATATGCATCAGATGCCTCTAGTAATTTCATGTTGAGTGACCAAAATCCATTTGTATTGTACATTCAAAGGAAATATTAATGCAGAAACTAAGTGGCATTAGAATATTGAGTTTTATTTCTCAATTAATAAGTTTTTGGACAATGAAAACTTCACCTTTGGTAAGTTAAAGCTTGCCCCAACTCCATTTTGTTGGAGGGAATTATACTATAAAAAGTAAGAGGATAAACAAGAAATTGGGAGCAATTTGTTAAAAGCACTTCATGGTGAATTCAATTCCCCAAAGCATTATAATGACCAGTACACTAAATGACAGATATTAGATATGCACTAGCAACAAGACCATACTGTTCATGATTACATCAGTAAATTTGACAGACTAATGTCTCCCTTTGACACAATATACGCTAAAGGTAACAAATTGTTGAAGTACAACTATGTTGATTTAACATCTTTAGATAGAAATGGAGTTCCTCTCAGTCAAAATGTATGGTAATGCCTTCAGTTTATGCAACAAAAATTAAAGTTTTGGAGGGAGAACTCTGCAACCCCCCACCCCTAGCAGAAAAATTGACAAAAGAAATTTGAATCCTATGCAAAGTCTACAGTATCAAATTCATCTTACAATACTCCAATGATGCTTATCAGTCCATGTAGAACCAACGAAGTACTTTCAGAAAAGTCAGAAAAAGCTATTGTGCCAAGAGCACAATTCAAAGCAGCATAAATTTAGTATGATTATTAACAATGATCTCCACATTGAAACAATGAGAGTCATGTTTGCGAAGAGTTTTGGGTATAATTGAAAAACTTCCAATCCATGGCACAACATAAGGCAATTGTTGAAGTTGAACCACAAACTTTTTCAAAACTGATCCAAACTCTGCATATAGAAATAAAGAGAAACAATGCCTCTTTCATTCGCAGATGTAGGTGAATGAACTACCATCTTCAATTTGTTTCTGGTACCAATAGTCAAAAGAACTTCATTGTGGCCAGTACAGTCACACGTCAACTTGACTCATGTGATTTCCATGTCCTTCCACCATTAGGTGCTTGCAACAAGGTAAAGACGTGCATGTAACTCAATAAGGCAAGATTTAATATGCAATTAAGCAATGACGATGGAATTAATGCCTTTAATTGAATGTCTCCTATTACTTGGATTGGATTCAATCATCCTATTCCTTAGAAAATGATAAAATTCAATACTTAGCCATATGTTTCTGGGATCTTTTCATTAGAAGAGTCACCATCCTTGTTAACGAAGAGTTCAGTTTATCAACAGAAGTTTTGCGTACTGGCTTACTTTTAGAGATGAGGATAGGAGCCGTAAATCTTGCTAAGCTGAAAATTTGTATGGAGCCCATAAATCATCATAAAAGTTAGCTATTTCCTCAATGTTTTTCTTGTTTGGTAAGCAGCATGTTATCTTTAGGTTGGATGCATTTTGTAAAGATTAATGAAACTTCCCTAAAACCAATGTCCAAAAGAATTAAGAATTGGCAATGAACCTATTCTTCTCATTCAAATATTTCACCTTGAAGTTCTTAGTTCTGAGTTGTACTAAGATAAGAAATTCAATGCCAAAGATAATTCTAACTACGATTGCAAAGAGTGTTGACAAAAGTAGCACTAATATTGTATATCCAATAATAAAAGCATTCATTAAATGAAACATGGAAATACGAAATAACAGTAATTGCAGGAATTTGGGACAAGTAATATTACTATCGCTGGCCTCTTCGAGGAGGCAATCTCCTTACAAAATATGCAAATTCTTCACTAGTCCCGTGAGGGTTACATCCTTCCTCTTTTATAATATTTACAAGCATAATTCTTGACATTCTATGACAACCTGCTATGACAGTATTCTATGATAATATTCTTGACTACATATTCCATGATAGTTACATTCATGATTCCAAAGCGGTTACATACATGATTCTATGACACACACTCCTACCTATATCTAACTTAACACGTGGCCCACTTTACATACAATATCATATGCCACTATGAGTTACAACTGTGGGGTACGTAACATGCCTTCCCCCCCTTATAGAAGCTTTGTCCTCAAAGATGAAACATTGGAAATTGTTGTTGAAATTCCTGCAACGGCTCCCATGTGGCATATTTTGGTTGCAACCCCTATGCACAAGCACTTCGGCAATATCTCGAGATGGTAGTGAAGATGTTGAGTCCTACAATCCAGAATGGTTGCAGGTTGTAGAAGAATGGAATCTTCGTCTAATTTAGGCAGGACCGCCTATGCTTGGGTATGCGTTCCCACCACCTTCTTTAGGCAAGATACATGAAAAATTGGGTGAATCTTGGATGTAGTTGGCAGCTCCAATTTTTCAGCAATGTCCCTTATCTGTTGAAGTACCTTGTAGGATCCATAGAATTTAGGTGCCAACTTGTGTCAACCCTTCTGTTTTAGGGACATCTGCTTGTAGGGTTGAAGACGAAGAAAGACCATGTCACCTTCAGCAAATGTCCTCTTGGTCCTATGTTTATTTGCCTGTTGTTTCATGCGGTTATGGGCGGTTGCCAAATTTTGTTTCAAGGCAGCTAAGACTTTTTGTCTGCGATTGAGGACTATGTCAACTACTTCAACCTTTGAGCTGCCTGGTAGGTAAGAAGTAAGTGTTGGAGGTAGTTGACCATATACTACCTCATACGACATCATCCTTGTGGCTATATGAAAAGTGGTGTTGTACCACCATTCTACTAAGGGAAGCCATTGACTCCATTTGGATTGGTTATCAGAGACAAAACATGGAAGATATGTCTCCAGGCATTTATTTACCACCTCTGTCTGGCCATCAGTCTGTGGGTGGTAGGGTGTGCTGCCTATCAAGTGTGTTCCCTAGATGCAATGGAACTCCTCCCAAAATTTACTAGCGAATACCTTGTCGCGATCACTAACTATGGAATGTGGGATCCTGTGGAGCCGAAATATTTGATCCATAAAAAATTGTACCACTGCCCATACAGTATAAGGATGACCTGGGGAGCAAATGTGGGCCTACTTGGTCAATCTATCCACGATCACCATGACAACAAATTTTCCATTAGATAGAGGAAGCCCTTCAATGAAGTCCAAGGAAATATCTGTCCATGGTGACTCTGGAATTGGTTAAGGTTGAAGCAACCCTGGTGTATTGATTGTTTTCCCTTTTTGGTGTTGGCAGGTATCACAAACATACACAAACTGTTTTACATCAGACTTTAGCACGGGGCAATAAAAGTTGTGTTTTACCCATTCATAGCTTCACAAGAAGCTTGTGTGTCCCCTTATTGGAGAAGAGTGAAACTTTGTTAAAATTTGGGATTTGATTTCTTAAGTGGACGAAATAACCCCCTGATGCTTGTAGCACAATTCCCCTTGCTTCCATGAATAATTTGGATGGTCCTTTTGTAGAGAGCCAAATTGATATGTCTGAATTTAGTGAAACAGTTTTGGTATTTTGTAGTTGTACGCAAAGTGTTTGAAGAAATGTGCGTACATATATTTAATAATGTTATAAAGTTGCAATGTAATATTGTATGTTATAATATAATGTTAAGTCATGTATGTGAAATACAATTTTGAGTGATTGGGAGATGGCGAACGAATATTCGGGCGGTGGCGCAAAAGTAGGCGAGAAGCAAAAGGACGGAAACAAGTGGTCGGGGAGCGGCGCGCAATTGTGCGGCAAAACCACTTACCATCCAACGAAGAACAAAGCAGCAAGCGAGTCACTCATCGACGCGGGGAGTAGTCAGAATGGAAACATCAAGGGGAAAGATCCCCCAGACAAACCAGATGATAATAACAAGAAGAACGGCCAAATCTCCTTCGCGGAGCTTCTCCAAGGGAAACCTAGACTGTCTACTATCGCTCCAAACGGCTTCGTAACCCAAGGCTGTGATGTCTTTTGCCCTAAATAGGTCATGGATGGATACGCCACACGAGACTCATTTTCCCTGGTAGGGAAGTTCGTTGGAGGGCACCCGAATATGGATTCAATCCGGCGTTGGGCGGCGACCAAATGGAAGACTCTAGGAAGTTTGGAGCTATCCGCAATGTCCAAGGGATTTTTTATGATACAACTCAACACGAGGGAGGACGCAAAACACATCTTGTCAAGGGGCCCTTGGTTCTTCGGAAGAAGAAGCCTTTTCCTCCGCAAATGGGAACCAAAGTTTGATCCAGAGTCCCAGAGCATAAACTATGCTCCCATTTGGGTTCGGCTCCCAAACCTCCCCGCCCACTTTTTTTACGAAGATGCGCTCCAAGGAATAGCCCAAGCAATCGGGGAACTGGTTGCCATCGACCCTACTACCCGCGCCAGGACTCGCTTCACACAAGCACGAATTTGCGTCAACGTAAACCTGGAATCGCAGCTCCCTGATCATCTGAACCTAATTTATGGAGATTACCGACGGAGGCAGCCGTTGGAATTCGAGAACAAACCCGCATTTTGCTTGGAGTGCCAAACTCAAGGGCATCTCTCGTCCCAGTACTCGAAACGTAAAGATGCGAAGACTGTTATCCAGACCGTGGCCTACCCAGCTCAAGGTGAAATCCAAAAGTTGAATACTAGAACAGGACAAAGCCTGAACCACATGAGCAAGCAACACACCCGTCCCCCTCCAAGCGGAGAAGCGCAAAAGGCAAGTAATATGTTCTCTACCTCAAATAAATTCAATTTACTTAATAGTTTTGATCCCACTGAGGTGATAGAGGAAGAGGAGCTTCCTGGCGAGGTCCTCCCTATTCCAAATACTATCCCCCAGCCCTGCCCTAACGCCAACTCTCCCCTGGAAGACACCTTTCCCCACCCCCTCCCGTGCCCCTCACCCCCCCACTCCACCAGTTTTGCTCCCCGAAGCTCTCCTCCCAAACCCCCTTTGTCCCCCACCCCCCATCCTCATCATCCCCTCTTTTAGGGAATGAGTCACCCACCTCTCCGGCTAAACCCTACAATGCCAAAATTGACAGTGATGATTCTTCTCAAGAGTCCCCTGAACCCTGGAGCCCAAAACAAACCCGAAGCTTCAAAAAGTCCCAGATTGATGTAGGAGGTGAAAGGAAGAAAGGCAGGTCGTCTGGCGCAGAACGAAGAAGTCGTGACACAGCCGAGGACATAGCCAACGACACCCAAAAAACCTTGTTTCAAGAACTTGGAAGTGCCAATGGAGAAGAAAGCAAGAAACCCAAACCCCCCACGCAACAAGGCAAAGGGGGCAGAAAACCCTCCAAAAGTTCCAAATGAAAGTCCTCTCCTGGAATGCGAGAGGACTAAATGGGGCAGCCAAACAAATATTGGCTGCCGCCATGAGGAAAGAATCAAACCCCACAATCTTCCTTATCCAAGAAACCAAATTAGATGATCACTGGTCTCCGAGGGTTGCCAAGATCATCTGGAGGAAGTGTGAATACACCTTCACACCGGCTTCCGGCTCCTCAAGTGGTCTCCTCTGCCTATGGGACCCAGCCAAAGTCGAAGGCAGATTCATCTCAAGCGAAGGACGCCTGTCCAACATCTTCTTTCATGATCGTTGCTCCCAACACTCATGGGTCATGACCAATGTCTATGCCCCCAACACACCGCAGGGTAGAGTGGCTTTGTGGAACAACCTCACTCAGATGAGACAAGCATTTAACAACATCCCTTGGGTCCTAGCAGGGGATTTCAACTCCCCCTTGCACTATTCAGAGAAGAGGGGGGGACCGTCATAACTCCCAGAACCATAAATGACTTGGCACAGTTTGTAGATTCGAATGCTCTTATGGACGTGCAGTTGAGGGGATCTCAGTTCACATGGAGCAATAGAAGGAAGGGAGATCACCTTATCCAAGAGTGCCTAGATCACTTCTTACTATCTCAAGAGGCGCTCCCCCTCTTTGGAGATGCCAGCCTTCAGGCTCTCCCGAAGATAGGGTCCGACCACAGCCCTCTCATTTTTGAAACTATGAGCAGGTCCCAGTTCAAGACTCCCTTCAGGTTTGAGTCAATGTGGACTCAACACCCTGACCTCAAAAACCAGATTGTTGAATGGTGGAAGGAAAAGTTCCCTGGGACTGTCATAAATCAGGTAACGCAGAAACTTTGGCTAATCAAAGCAAACTTGAAGGTCTGGAATAGGGAGGTTTTTGGGAATATCTTTGAAAATAAGAATAACATCAAGAGCAGGCTCGAGCAGATTGAGGACAGGTTTCAGCAGGGCCAGGGGAATGACACTCTCAGGGAAGAGGAACGGATTCTGCTTTCAGAATACCACAACACCCTATGAAAGGAAGAGATGTTCTAGCACCAAAAATTGAGACATCTTTGGCTCAAGGAGGGTGATTCCAACTCCAAATTCTTCCACATCTCTACCCTCAGGCATAGGGGTGCTAACAGGATCAAGGGACTCATCAAACAAGATGGGTCTTTCACCTCCGACATCCACCAGATTTGGGATGAAGTTGTCTGCCACTTTGAAAATCTCCTTGCCTCCCCCACCTCCTCCTCGATCAGGCCATGGATACCCTTCTTGAGAACATCCCCAGATCCATTACCGAGGCTATGAACAATCTTCTCACCAGCCCGCTTACCCATAAGGAAATCCACCAGGCCCTATTTTCCATGCAACCAGATAAAGCTCCAGGTCCCGATGGGTTTTCCCCTAGGTTCTTCCAAACCTACTGGGACATCATGGGCCCTGACCTGTGCCTTGCTATTTCCGAAATGCAGCTCACCAGAACCATTCCCAGGGATGTCAATTCCACTTTCCTTGCTCTCATCCCCAAGGGACCCAACTCCCAGTCCCTGTCTGACTACCGCCCCATCAGTTTATGCAATGTCATCTACAAGATTTTGTCCAAAGCCCTGGCCAGCAGACTCACCGAGATCCTCCCTTCCATCATCGACCCTTGCCAAGGGAGTACTATTAAGGGGTGGAACATTGTTGACGGTGTCATTACTGTCCATGAGCTTATCCACTCTGCCCATCACTCCAACACCTCTACCTTTTTCCTCAAGTTGGACATGAACAAAGCCTTCGACAGAGTAAACCGAGAGTTTCTGATCAAAATGCTTCTCAAGTTTGGCTTTCATGAAAACTGGGTTAATCTGATCTCAAACTACATCTCCTCTTCTTGGTTCTTTGTCCTAGTCAACGGGTCAGCAACTGGGTATTTCCTAAGCACCAGAGGACTAAGACAAGGAGACCCGCTCTCCCCCATTCTCTTCATCATTCTAGCTGAGAGTCTAGGAAGAGCCATCAAGTGTGCCTACGCTAAAAGATTGATCTCAGGCATAAAGGCAGCCACAAGTCTCCCGCCATCCACCCATCAACAGTTTGTCGACGACACCTTGCTGGCCACGACCGCCTCTGTCTCTGAGGCCAAGGTCATCAAGTCTATCCTCAACTTGTACGAAGAAGCTGTTGGGCAGAAAATCAACTTCACCAAGAGTAAACTCTACTTCATCAACACTCCAACCAAGAGACAGGTTAAAATTGTAGGCATCCTGGGATGCACCATTGCTGATCTCCCGACCACATACCTGGGGCTCCCCATGTTTAGGGGAGGCCAGTCAAGATTGTGGAACAATGTCACAGAGAAAATTCACAAGAAATTGGCAGGCTAGAAAGGGGCGCTCCTTTCCCAAGCAGGCAAGGCAACCTTGGTCAAGTTTGTTCTCCAAAGTATCCATGTGTACTTTCTGTCAGTCTTCAAAATCCCAGTGGCTGTGAGTGAAGCTATACAAAAGGTCCAAAAGCAATTCCTCTGGGCAAGGAGTGACAAATAGAGGAAGTTCCACCTAGTGGCCTGGGATAAGGTCTACACACCAAAAAACAAAGGCGGGCTAGGCCTGCGATGGGTAGGTATCATGAACCAGGCACTTCTAGCCAAGTAGGCATGGAAAGTTGTCACCAACGCAAATCTGGAGTGGGTGTCTATTGTCAAAAGAAAGTACTTGCAACATCACTCTTTCAGGGATGAGGGAATTCCCTGCAATGGTTCCTACTTTTGGCAATCCATAATTCACACTAAGCATCTCCTCCAACGAGGGACAAGATGGCAGTTGGGAGATGGTTGTGACATCGACTTCTGGCAAGATACATGGGCCAGGGATGATCCCCTAATCAAAGACCCTGACATTGCTGCAATCAAACATCTCATGGACAACAAGTATGGCCCCAAGGTAGCTGATTTCATCACCACCGAGCAAGGGAACCGTAGATGGAAACAGATTCAGTTCAGAGTCAAAAATGCCACCATCAACAAAGCCATGGCAACTCTTCAGGCTGTCCTCAGGGCAAACTTCGTCCCCCAGTCCCAGAAGGAAGACGAACTGTGTTGGAAAGGCACCAGCGATGGGCAGTTCTCTGTTAGATCTGCGGTGCGGCTGGCAGAATGCCCTCCCAAGCATCTCAGGAACAGGGACAGCCCGACCATAGCCAGAATCATCTGGCTCAAGCACTTGATCCCGAAAGTGGCGCATTTCTACTGGCTCGCAGTGCACAACAGAATCCTGACCACGGATAACCTGATCCGAAGGGGCGTCATAGTTCCCAACAGATGCTACCTCTACCATCAAGCATGGGAATCCACCCAACACATCCTCCTCGAGTGCCCCTTCGCTTGGGATGTCTTCTCCTCCCTGATCAGTAGATTCCACGTCACCTGGGTCTGGCCCAAGTCCATTCTGGACATGTTCATCCAGTGGCCCTATGCCTTCAAAAATTCAAGACTCAACTTCCTCTGGAAAGTCCTGCTTCACCATGTGATATGGCAAATCTGGCTGGAGCGAAATAACCGCATCTTCAATGAGAACCCTCGTAATCCTGAATCAGTGGCCAACAGAGCTCTATCCTTTGCCATCGAGAACACTAGTCTCATCCCTTGCACCGATATCCCAACTTCTGGGATAGAGTCCCTCCTATTCGTGTCTCTGGGGATCTCCTCAGAATGCACCAAACCTCAGAACCCCCCAGTTCTAGGAACAATGCCAAGTGGACTCCCCCACCCCGAGGCTGGCTCAAAGCCAACTTTGATGGAGCATCTAAAGGCAACCCGAGGGACGCAGGGGCTGGAGGCGTCATCAGGGACCACAGTGGCAATATCATTGTGGCCTTTGCCAAAAATTTGGGGATCCAAACCAACAACTACGTAGAAGCCCGAGCACTATGGAGAACCATCGAGATAAGTAGATCTCTATCCAAACCAATCATGTTCGAAGGTGATTCGACTGTAGTAGTTGGTCACATCATCAATAACAACAAAGGTGGATGGAACATCCATAACATTATCCAGGAGTGCCAAGCCTCCCTAAGTCATCACCCTCGAAGCATGATCAATCATGTTTTTAGAGAAGCGAACAAGGTGGTAGACCTCCTGGCCAATAGAGCGGTCAACCAAACCACTCTGATCATTTGGGAAGTTGACTTCCCACAGGACATCATCATGGAAGCCAACCATGATGTGGATTGCAGCCACAACATGCAGCGTTAGCTGCCACGAAGGTATTTTGTCAATACCAATGGTGTTTTCGTTTAACACCAAATTAATATGGGAAAAAACCACAAAAGGTGGCTCTTGCCACCACGATGATGTTTTATGAACACCAATGATGATTTCACTTAACACCAAGAAGCCTCGGAACTCCTATCCCTCCATATTTTTTCGAAATGTTGTCAGTTCGATCTTCTGTGCAGAATGCTTGGCCCGTGTCATCAACCCCTGTCATCCTGATTTGCCTCCATCGTCTCTGCCCTCTCACTTGTTTAGCCTTGTTTTCCTCCACCAATCGACGTCCATTTGCCCCTACCTCTCCTGTTCTCCCCCTCCCACTCCTTGTGCTTCTCGTTTTGACCACTCCCCCATTTCATTCCATTTTGGTCCTCTTGTCAGGAGCCCTGCTAAGGTGAGTTTTCACACTTGCTTTCCCTTTCTCGCACAATGTTCTTCGTGGCGTTTAGGTGCCGCTCTTATCGCCCTCCCCAGCCTGTTAAGCACTCCTTTGTGTACTCGGAAAGCATTCGAGGGAACATTTTGAAGGGACTGTCAGAATATCTCTCTTCAGCACCGCTTACCCTCGACTTAGCGACTTGATGGCTCTCATTAAACCTGCAAACCTGCAGCTTGAACCAGGGACTTAGGCCCTACTCGATGCCAAAAAATTCATCACCTTCTTCAAGCTCTTCTCTAGGACGGATGATGAAGTCACCAATGATTTCTTCAATTCATGGAATGAAGGAGAGGTTCAGGTCCGTGGGATGCGCTTCGAGGTAAGTGTCCACACTATTGCTCAAGTCTCTAGATTACATCCTGTTGGTAGAGTAGTTCGCAGAGATAAACACAATTTTAAGGAAGAGACAGACCACTTCCCCGACAAAGGGAAGGACCTCGTATGGGAGAAAAAGGGCATCCTTCGTTCATCTCTACCCAGGCCTTGGGACACGACCATCGTACTTGTCATCCAATACGTCACTTTCGACAACCCCAACAACCCCCTCCGCGCTTACAATCTTGCCTTTGTCAACCACCTTCGAGATGTTCGACCCATTAACGTCCTCGATTTCCTTTTTCGTTCCATCAACATTACTATTGCCAATTACAGGGAGCGTAAGTCCTCGAAGCCTCCCCGTCATCAAGGTCTCTTCCTTGTGTTGTACAAGCATGCCCTGGCCCATCAGGTGTCTGGCGGCTTCCCTTCCCACTCCCCCAGCCCCGAGCGCTCTTCGGCGTCCACCCCCATTGGCGAGGCCAATCCACCCCCGTCCCCCAATCCCGCTGATCCCCCCCTGACTTTCGAGTCCCCCACTGGTTCCCCCTCAACCAAAACCGCCCAAGCCCAAGCCAGTGGCGAGAAAGTTGTTTCCCTTGCCCCCTTCCCCAAGGTCGAAGCTCACCCAGGCAAGCGTCTAAGAAGCAAGCAAAAGGCGGTCCGTCCCTCCCAAAAAAGGAAAAAATCTCGAAGGCTCCAGTCCCAAAAAATGAGCGGTCAACGCCCGTCTCCTGAGGTCATCAACGACGAAGGCGAGGACTAAAACAACGTCGAAGTTAAGCTATGCTCTGTTGCTCTCAACCGCATCCGTGAAGTGATAGACCATCTGAAGACGACCGCCAACATCATCCGTGAAGGCGGTGCCATCCTCTCCAGCGCGATTACCGAAATACAGGATCTCCCGGCTTTGCTCCAGGTCCTCCTGTATCCCGAGCAAAAAGACAATGTGCAGCAAGAGGAAGGAAAGGAGTCCCAGTAGATCGGGGAAGTTGATGTCAGGCAGTTGGATTGCCTATGATTGTAATGAATACTTCTCAGTTTTGTTTTTGTTGGTTTTGGCCGTGAATGGCCTAGGTAATAGGGGGTTAAGCCCTCAGTTGGTTTTTGTCAGTTTGCTCCAGTTATGCACTAATGGCACTATGCATGCCCACTGTAATAGGGACGGGACCCTTTAACCCGAGCTGTAAATAAATCTTTTACCTACCAAAAAAAAAAAGTCATGTATGTCGATAAAGTCATAAGTTATAAGTTAGTTTGTGTGTAAGCATGTTAAATTTCATTTCTACACCCTTGCCACTATTTGAAGATCTTGAATGATTTTTGCAAGTGTGGGGTCATCCTACCATTTTAATTTAAGTGCCTCTAGCCAATCAGCCCTAATGATGGATACTGCATAGAGGGTATCTTGTATTTCTGGCAATCTAGAAAGGGCATCGACAACCACATTTTCTTTTCCCTTGCGATAGACAATCTCATAGTCATATCCTAAGAGCTTAGTGACCCATTTCTACTGCTCAGGGAAAAAAATCCTTTGATTCGGGAGATACTTGAGGCTGCGATGATCCGTCTTGATGATGAAATGCTGACCTAACAAGTATGGTTGCCAATGGAGGATTGCAAAGACGATCGCCATCATCTCCTTCTCATATGTTGATTTGATGAGATTCCGTCTTGATTGGGCCTTATGAATGCAAGGCGTCGACCTTACATGAGTACAACCCCTAACCTCACTCCTGAGGCGTCACTTTCTATTATAAAGGTTTTGGAAAAATCGGGGATTGCTAAGACTGGTGCGTGGCACATAACATTCTTCAAAGTCAAGAAGGCCTCGTCGGCAGCATTGTTCCATGCAAATGCATCCGTACAAAGCATAGTTGTCAAAGGTGCCACAAATTTACCATAATCCTTGACAAACTTCGGTAGTACCCTTTGAGGCCAAGGAATCTGTAAAGGCGCTTCAATGTTTGGGGTGTGGACCACTCCTTCATGGCTTCAATACTTGCTGGGTCAATGCGTACACCATCTCTAGCCACAATGTGCCCTAAATACTCCACCTTAGTTGCACCAAAGGTGCACTTAGATTGTTTGACATACAACTGATTTTGTTGTAGAAGGTCCAACACCTACTCCACATGTAGGTGCTCTTCCCATGTTCTGCTATATACCAGTATGTCATCAAAAAAACCAATGCAAACTTTCTTAGATATGGTTTAAGAACACTGTTCATTAATCCTTGGAAATTGGACGGTGCATTGATGAGACCAAAGGGCATAACCAAGAACTTGTAGTGTCCCTCATGAGTTCCAAAAGTTGTTTTGGCTATGTCTTCCTTATAAATGCGAATCCGATGGTACCCTGACCTAAGGTCGAATTTGGTAAAGTATTGAGCACCATGCAGTTCATCCAACAAGTCATCAATCACAGGGATGGGGAACTTATCCTTGATGGTGATATTATTGAGTTCACAAAAGTCCACACACATTCTCCATGATCCATCCTTCTTTCTTACCAATAAGATTGGGGCCGAAAAAGGGCTCGAGCTTGGATGGATTAGGCCTGCTTCCAACAATTCCTGCACCATTTGCTCAATCTTATTCTTTTGGTGATAGGGGTACCTATACGCCCAAATGTTTGGAGGCCTACTTCCAAATACCAAGTTGATTCAATGGTCTTCCAGCCAACTAAGAGGTAACTGTTTAGGTTCATTGAAGACCCTCTGATTCCTAGTTAGAACAACTGACAAGTCTGAACGCATCTTTTCATCCTATATAGCACACAACTGCATTTGGTAAAATCTACCCACTACCACCCTATGGTCATTCTTAATCAGTCTTTGCATCTGATGGGACGTTATTACTGTTAGCATATTTTATATTTTAGCATATAGTTATTACATTATTATTGGGCGTATCTATTTATTTGAACGTCCCATTATTAATAGTGTGTTGCAGTTGATTAGTTCCTGATTCCCTGGACTAATCCTGGCACCATTTTGTATTATTTAAGCATCATATGTTTAATGAATATTTTGTTGTTTACTCTAACATGGTATCCGAGCTATTGCAGAATTTTTTTTGCAGACGCTTGCTGGGACGTGCGACTGTAATTTAAAAAAAAACGGAGTTTTTTTTTTTTTTTTGCTGGGAACACAGCATCTGTTTGCTGTATTTTGCTGGGAGGACGCATTTTCTGTGCTGGGAAGAAGATTTTTTTTTTTTTAATTTTTTTTTTTGAGCTGAGGATCGCGCAGCCCACCACGCGATCCCCCCCACGCCGCGCGCAAACGCGCGACGTATTTTTCCCAACCCCCCCACCCCCCAACATCGTGCGCAATCGCGCGACGTTTTTCCCAGCCCCCCCCACGCGTGTGACGCACGTTTTTTTTTCCCCACCCCCCCCATGCGCGTGACGCGCATTTTTTTTTCCCATCCCACCCCCCCACGCGCGTGACGCACTTTTTTTTTTCCGCGGCCCCCCCACCACCCGTCGCGACGTGATTTTCATCACATGCGGCGGCCGCGCACCCCCTCCCGCCGCGACGTGGCCACCCACCCCCTCCCCCCTTCCCCTCCCTCGCGTCGTGCTCGCGCACCGCGTGAGCGACGCGCAGCGGGCTGCGGCCCGCGGCCACAACGAGCAGCCGCCGCGGGCCGTCGAACCGCAGGCCGCTCGTCGCAGCCGCGCGGCTGCGGCGCCGATGCGCGAACAAGACCGGAGGAGGGAGCCGCGGCCACCGGCGGAGGCAACCACAGAGGAAGCTACGGCCAGGCGGCCGCGCTCGGGCAGCGGACTAGGGACCCTCCTCAAATAGGAGGGGGCCCCTGATCCTGATGGATCAGCCCGCTAGTCCACCTGGTGGTGGACTGTGCGGTAAGGCTCTGGGAGCCTGCAAGTCGCGGGTTCTAATCCCGCCGACCCCCCGCCGACCCCCCTTCAACAAAGGTAAAAAAAAAATTTCCACATGTTTTTTTTAATTATTTTTCCTAAAGTTAAACTTTAATTTTTAATTTTAATTTATTTTCTATAGTTTAACCTTTATAAATTAAAATTAAATTTTTTAATTTGATTTTAATTTTTTCTTTAAAGGTTTTTTAAAAACTATATAAATTAAAATTAATATTTTTTTTTAACTTTAAGGTTATAAAATAATTTTCAAAATCATTTGTGGGAAAAAAAATTTTAAGATAAAAAGAAGGCGGGTATTTTTTTTCAAAAATCAAAGGGGGAAAGTGAGTAATTTTCTGAAAAGCAATTTTGGCATTATTGTAAAGGTGCATTTTCGGCTGCGCCCGACACCTAGTGGGTTATTCCTGTGGGCATTTTTTTTGTTGTATGTTGCATATTTGTTTTTTGCACTATAACATTAAAAGTTAAAATCAAATTCACTCCCTAAGTCCCCGGAATAATTAAAACCCATCCGTGCAATTTATTGCACTGCAGCGTTCGGTATTTGTGATACCTCTGGCCAGCACTTACAGGTAAAGTCGTCGTGATTGCGCTACTGTATCCGCCGCCTAATATAGCTGCTACAACGACGTCTGAGCTTGTTCTCTATAAATCGTCGGGGAGAGATAAGTTTGCCATTTTGCATTTTTTTACTCCATCCACTACCCTTAATCGTTCTTGTGTTTAGGCGTAAATCCTGACGAAGTATTCTTCATAGTGTTTAGCGGAAGTTACGCCCCACGCATGAGAAGAATCTTCTATGGTAGGTGCCATCAACAAGGCGATTCCCTTTCAGTACTGCTTATGTTCCACGTATCGTATGATCTCTAAAGATCACCTATAGTTTCCCTCACGTAAGGGCGGGTGATTTTTTGTTGATCTTTCTAAATACCTATAGTTTCCCTCACGTAAGGGCGGGTATTTTGTACGGTATAACGGCCTAGCAAAAGGTATATCGAAAGGGGGACCAATTGGTGTTATAAGGAACCTTCATCATGTCCGCAAAACTAATGACCGATTCTCATCGCTTGTTGAAAGGTCCTAATTACACACCATGGAAAAATAAGATGAAGGCCATCCTAGCAATGGATGACTTATGGGATGTTGTATCCGGAACAACAACCGGACCTTCACCTCGTTGTTGGTGCTACAGCTCCATCTACTGCTCAAAGAGACTTTGATAAGCTAGACAACAAAGCAAAAGTGCTCATCTTGCTTGCTGTGTCTGATGAAGTCCAACCCCATATTGTTGACTGTGCAACTAGTAAAGCGGCATGGGATGCCCTTAATACTATATATGAGGGAAAGAATGATTCCACCATTCTATTTCTTCAATCTCAATTACACAGCCTGAGCATGAAGCAGGGTGAGACAGTTGAATTCTTTCTTTGCAGAGTTTTTGAATTGAAAGCAAAGTTGAATTCTTTGGGAGAACCAATTGAAGACAAGCTCCTTACTTCAGTTGTATTGAGAGCTTTACCTGATTCTTATCGGGTGTTGATCACTTTCCTTCAGGTATCACAACGGAAAGTTACTTTTGTAGAATTGGTTAATATGCTTCAAGAGGAGGAGGCACGCCAACTACAACGAGATGATTCTTCTAACACTGCTCTCTACATCAACAGGAAAGGGCAGAACCAGAAGAAGGGTAATTTTCAGAAGGGAGGGAATTCACAAAAGGATTCAAAAGGGAAACAAACTCAACAACCTCAACAGAAAAAGAGATATTGCAAGATCTGTGACAAAGAAGGTCATGATACAAACAGATGTTGGCATAAGAATAAGCAATCAAAACAGAAAGGCCGGAACAAACCACAAAAGAACAAACAAGCAAGTGAATGTTGTCGTTGAAGAATCCGACACGAATTCCGAGAGAGCTCACAAAGTTCTCATGACTACCACAAGTGTCCAAGCAGACGGATCCTATATGGTATGTTGATTCCGGAGCCGGTAAGCACATGACTCGGTGACAAATCGTGGTTTGAGTCTTTTGAGGCCAAAGAGGGCAAACCTGTCACTATTGCTGATGATAAAACCTACAAGGTTCAGGGAGAAGGCACTGTTTCAGTCACTCTTCTTGATGGCAAGTGTCAGATTGATAAAGTTCTCTATGTTCCAGGATTGGCAAACAATTTGTTGTCCATCACACAAATTCTGGACAAAGATATGGTTGTGAACTTTAGTGTTGAGGGAGGCAAGAAGTGTTGTTCTATTACCAGGAGGGGTAAGAACATTGCAACCGCTTCATATAAGCATGGCTTATTTGCCTTAGATACTATCTCTACTCCACATGTTGCTATGACAGTCTCTACAAAGGAGGCAACTTCCCTATGGCACAAGAGATATGGACATTTGAGTTCTGGTTACTTACTTGAGTTAAGTAAGTATGAGATGGTAAAGAGTCTTCCTTCCCTTTCTACCATTTTACCAGCTTTGCTCGATCGCTAGCAGAAAGCAAAGATAGAGTGCCTTTTGAAAAGAGCTCTACAAGAGCAAAGAAACCTCCGGAGTTGGTTCATACCGATCCGTGCGGTCCCTTCACTTCCAACAGCTTGTGGGGGTAAGAGGTATTTTCAGTTATTTGTGGATGATTACTCACGAAAGATGTGGGTATTCTTTCTTCAACCGAAATCTGAAGCATTTGGCTTCTTTCAGCAATTCAAAAAATCTATTGACGAGTCAGGGACTTCTATAAAGACCCTCCGCTCAGATCGAGGGGGGGAGTTCACCTCTAAAGAATTTTCTACATTCTTGAAAGAAAATGGGATCACAAGACAGTTAACTACTGCTTATACTCCTCAACAAAATGGAGTTGCTGAAAGGAGGAATCGTCCCATCATGGAAATGGTTCGTTGCATGCTCACAGGAGCTAGACTTGAGCAACAATATTGGGCAGAAGCTGTTGTTGTCACATTTTGCACGGGGTGCAATGTCTTCAATATTGTTTTGTAACAGTGCTGCTCTTCTTTTCCTCCTTCCGTTTTTCTCCCTTCTCTCCCTTTCCTTTTCTTTCCCATTCTCTTTCTCTCCCCCCTTTTTCCATGGAGTTCCCCAGTTGATTTTCCAGCTTTCCAGCAGGTCTATCTGAAATTGGCTAAGTCTGGGTGCGAAGTTCGCACTTCGCCCAGTTTTGGTGCGAAGTGCGCACTTCGCCCAGCTTTGGTGCGAAGTGCGTACTTCGCCCCACTTCCTGGGCGCACCTTGCACTGGCAGACTGGCAGGTCAATGCAGAAGAAAGGTAAAATGCCGGAGCAGGTCCATATGGCGGCAGACACCAGTGTTCGCCTGTGCGCAGTTCGACTTCTCAACAGAGCCGGAATGCGCCCTTGACAGGTGTACAGTAGGGGAACAAACCCGGAATTTGACCAAGGCTTGAAGGCCTTCCCCGACTGCACTGATTTCTGCACGCATCCCAAGGAGCCCCGATCCCAAGCAAAGATGGATAGATCGCCCTCTAAGGCGTGCATGTGTCACACAAAGATAACCCATCATCTGACAAGTGTCCAGCTTCGGGATTTGAACCAAGACTTGCCGACCATAAAGGATAAGCATGGGTTGCCCGCACCGCCTGCGTTAATAGCCTCATTCAAAGCTGATCTGAGGTTTCACCTGCTCCAGCCTACTAGCAAGCTCGCCGACTTGAAGATTTACCCAGCACTCCGCCACGTAGCTGTCCAGCTTCCAGGAAGACCATGCCGTGGGTACAGCCTCGATCCGACAAAAGGTCAGCATTTGCAGCCTCTTTCGCCGCTTCGTCGACTCATGTTTGATCGGGACTCGTGCCCATTAATGTAACGGGTGGGACTCGGGCTATAAAAGCCCATCTGAAATTCATTGTAAAGTGGTGGAAGGGGAATGTTTGTTAGGGAACTACTGTGCTTACTGTAACCGTGCTTCTGCTTATGAATACAATCTGTATGCCTGGTTCTGTTCTACTGTCTTTATTCTTTTATGCTGTCTTTCATTATATGCCTTAGGCCCACCTGTGTCGCGGCTCGTTGATTCACTTTGGCATTTGGCGATCAGGTTCCTCTAGCATTGCTTGTTTAAAGCACCTTCTGTACTTCATTAATTTAAAGCATTCATAATAAATTTGGTAGCAGTTCCATCAGTTATGTGTGACGTTGTCGGCCCGTATCCGGTGATTGATGCGATCCCTCGCCGTTAGTTCCTTGTAGGGAATGTTTGCTAGGGAGCCATTGAAGCCGTGCGGTTAAACTCTCTACCTAACACATATACCGGCTCGACATCTCTAGGTTTACTTTCTACCCCCGTCGCTGTACGTATCCGGTGATTGATACGATCCCCCGCCGTTAGTTCCTTGTAGGGAATGTTTGCTAGGGAGCTATTGAAGCCGTGCATACGCTCGCTGGTGTATCGGAAGTACGCCTAGGTTTTGCAGTTCCTTGTCATGCTCTGTGTTTGTATGCAGTAAGTAGCGGTGATTGGTGTGTTCCCGTACTGTTAGTTCCCCCCCACCAACCTTTGGACATATTTGTAATCTCTTTCTGTACATTTATCTCTTTCCGTTCATTTATTTCTTTCTCGTTCCCTTTAGCTTAAATCCCCCCCCAAAAGGAGCCGGCCTTCTCCGGAGATTGGCCCGGAAGGCATCCCTTCCTTCCGGCCTTTCATGTCGGTGGGCGAATCCGGGCGCATTAACCAAAAATCCTTTCCTCATGGCAGATTCGTAACCAACAGTCTCTGGCACGCCCGATGGGACGCTTGTCCCACGATTTAAAGAAAGAGTACCCATCCAGTTTCCACCTAGCGCAACAGTTTCTCTGGCACGCCCGGTGGGACGCTTGTCCCACGATTTAAAGAAAGAGTACCCATCCAGTTTCCACCTAGCGCAACAGTTCTTCCGACCCGCTCGGCGGAACACGGGTCCCACATCCGACGAGAGATTTTCCGATCGCCTCCACCGGCGCCGACAGCTTCCGAGCTCTTGGTGAGACAAGGAAGTTTCTCACCCCCGACGGAATCGAAGCACCGGTGTTCGCTTCATTGCTGTTCCAAATCCGAACACCGGCGACTCGCACGAACAAATCCTCTCGAGTCTAGAAGACCGGTCCGGTCACCTTCATGCACACGAGAAGGTGGCGAACAAGAAATCCGAGAAGCCCGCCCGAGTTCTACGAACTAGACATCCACGCCGAGGCGAGATACCCAGTCGGGCTGATCCGCGAGCTCGTTTCGACGAAGCCGAGGCCGAGATCCAAGAAGAGGCCGAAGCCGAGGCTCGGAAGAGCCGAGTACGAAGTAGAAGAGGCCGAGGAAGAGGAAAATCCCGCATCCTCGGAAAGTACCGACACCGAGTACACAACCGACGGCGGAGAAGAAGAAGAAATGGCCGATCAACAACCGAATGACGATGATCTCTTCCCGGCGGTGGACTCTCACAGGGCCTTTGGCCCCGATCGGTCGCCAAGCCGTGCCCCCGCCGCTTTAAAGTCTATTCCCACATACGACGGCTACGGTAAGACGGCGTACGAGCACATCCAGGACATCCTTGCCCTGGCCGCACCGCATACCATCACCGATGAAAGTGTGAAGACCCGTCTCGCCGGCCCTTTCCCCGAGGGGAAAGCTTCTCTACCGGTGGAGATCGCCGCCGTAGGGATCCATCACCGGGTGGCCCCGCCTTGCCAGGAGGCTCGTAAAAGGATGCAACGAGTCCGCTGATCCTACCTCTCTATCGCATCGGTTCCAAGCAATCCGGAGGCATCCTCAAGAGGAGGTGTCCGATTTTAACATTAGGTTTGCGAGATCCCGGAAACGGGTACCTCGCGAACTTCGGCCTTCAACCGGAATGGCTGCTCACTACTATCCGAGGTCTTTCAACTCGGACATATGCCTGCTGTTGAAGATCGCCCGAATTGACGAGTTCCCTGCACTATACGAAGCTGCCCAGCAAGCTGAAGCTGACATTATCTCCATCGGCAGGCTTCCGTCCAGAGTGCAGGAGCCGATTCATCCCGACTTTCCAAGATCGCAGTATCCTTCTGCTTCTGGTGGTGTGCCGTCTACTTCAGGGCAGCAGCCCCAGCCGCAGTGGAATCCGGCGCCGGTCGTAACTCAATACGGCCCGCCTCAGTTGCATTACCCTCATCCGCCTCCTCCCGCTCCGCATTTTCCAGCGCTTCCTGCTCCCCCGCAGTATGCGTCTTATTCTAACCCTCCTCCATTGGCCGCTTTGCCTCCACCGACACAGTTGCCGCCTCCCGACAGCAGCATCCAGAACACGATTCTACAAGAAGTGCGGGCTTTGGCCTCCGGATATCATGCCATGTCCAATGACATGACCGCTATGAAAAAGAAGCAGGCCCAAATGGACTTTGCTCCTAGAAGGCCGTATGCGCCACCGGCGCTGACAAAAGATAAAGCCCCAGAAAACCAACCGCAGAGGCGTCCGCCTCCGAGAAATGCTGCTATAGATGACCCACCTGGTCCTCCCCGACCGAGTCAACCGGTGCACTACTTGCAATGACCCGCATTCGGAGGAAGATTGCACTTTGCACCAAAGACTACATCCGGACCTTGGCCGGCAGAGACTATAGAAGATGATGAGCTGTACATGATCTTGGACGGCGAGGCCAATTTTGCCCTGCCAAAAGAGAATCCAGTGACGCCCGCCAAGGAAGAAAAGAAAGTTGCGGACGCGGCTAAACCTTTGCAGGTATACGCGAGAAGAGAAAAACCGCAGCCCGATGGGCTGCCACCGTACAAGCGGCTGTGGCCTTACACAGCCCAAGAGAAGGCATCCAAAGATAAAGCTCCCGCTAAACCTTCTCCAGCAAAGGCCGCTGCTGTTCCAGCTAAGCCTCCAGCAAAGGCCCCAACTCCCGCTAAGCTTCCTGTACTTCAGCCCCCAGCCGAAACCAAAGAACAAGCCCAGGAGAAGCTGAAGTACCCGTCTCTGACCAAGAGACAACGAGTTGAGGCCACCCAACAGTACCGGACCAAGTATGAACCGGCTAAACCAGCAGAAGGAGCTAGTACCTCGGGCTACAACATTGTAGACGAGTTAAAGAAGACTCCGCCGAATCAGCATGTACGATGCCCTTCCGCTCCGTGCCGTAGATCTGTTGCAAGAATCACTGAAGAACATGAAGAACGGCAAGCAGATGCAGCCCGCTGTCCTGGTTCAACCTTTGACAGTCTCCGCCACTGGGAAGAACAGACCGCCACCCTTTTATCTGTCTTTGCGGATGCAAGGGCACATAGTTCACAACTGCATGGTGGATTCTCGGTGCTTCCTCGACCGTGATGCCGAAGGCCGTCTCGCGATGAGATCGGGATGGAATACACACGGAGCAGCCAAGGTGTGCTGCAATTAGACGGCACCCTCGTCAAGACAAGCTTGGTGTCATAAAGGACATCCCTATCCGGCCGCACAAAGCTCTCGACATTGTGGTCATCCAAGAGGTCGTGATTGTTGACCCGGAGCCTTACTTCGGCATGTGTCTCTCTCGGGAGTTCACCGCGAAGTTGGGCGGGTACCTGTCTCTAGACTACTCGCACATGGAAGTGCCCTTCAAAGGAAGGAGACTGAAAATTTTCAATGAGAAGCCTTCCCCTTTTCTAGTAGACAAGATACCCGAAGGAGAGATGGACTGTATGGTCCAGCTTGTCGAAGAAGAACCGGTGACGAGAGAACTGACCGAGCAAGCTCTCGAAGTGCTACAGCTTGAAGACGAGTTCTCGTTGCAAGACTTCAATGCTGTAATCGGGACAGAGCAGGGCTGTTATTCCATTAAGCAACCCGAGGAGCTTGACGTGTCCGTTGCGAAGGAGGTAGGACCCGCACCCGAAGAGCCGTGGAAGCTTTTCTTTGACGGCGCGCGTTGCAAGAATGGCGCCGGTGCAGGGGTCCTCCCGGTTTCTCCAACCGGAGTCCGGAGGGACTATGCCTACAGCTGGCCTGGAGCTGTACTAACAATTTGGCGGAATACGAAGCCCTGTGCTTGGGTCTGCGAAAGGCGGAAAGGCTCGGAATCAAGCATCTCCAAATTTTCGGAGATTCAGAGTTAGTGTGTCATCAAGTTACGAATAAATGCGCGTCTAAGCATCACTATCTTAGAGCGTACCGCAATCGGGTCTGGGACCTGATGGAATCGTTTGACTCATTGAACGTTAAGGCAATATCGCGTGAGAGAAACAAGCACGCGGATATTCTGGCGTCTGTTGGAGCCAGGTACGTTCCGGCTGAAGACGTCGTCCATAAACTGAAGCCGGTCCGCACCATTTACAGTGCCTTCTGTGCCTGATAGGGATACCTTCTGGCAGGTATTCAGCTGTGACGAGGAGATCGTCACATTCCTGGTTAACGAAGTGTGTGTAATCGAAGGTAGAGACCCTGATGACGAGCAATATGAGGGGTTGATACAGTTACGGAATAATCACGTCCCAAAAGGACTGATTACATTAGAGAGTCTCTTTGATCGAAATGACAGAGCAATATCCCACAGGATCAAAGTAGACCCGAGGCAGTATGCTCGACCCGGAGCTCGAACTCGGTAAAACCATCAAGGTCGGAACAGATCGCACGTCGGAGGAGCCGGTGCAGATTAGATCACCGTGCCGGAGTTCCCCGACATCGTGGCCCGGTGCTACGAGGATTTGAGGGGGTATGACAGATCTCGTCATCCAAGATACCATCGAGCTAGAGGATGGCGCCAAGCCGTTCCGACAAAAGCAAAGGGCCGTAAATCCAAAGATTGAGGCCATGATGAAGACCGAGCTCTTGAAGATGCTGGAGGCCAAGATCATCTACCCCATCAAACATTCATCCTGGGTCGCGAATCTGGTGCCCGTGAGGAAAAAGAATGGCGACATACGTCTCTGTGTCGACTTCAGAAACCTAAATCAGGCTTCCCTCCGGGACCACTATCCGCTTCCCCAAATCGACCAAATTTTGCATATCGTTGCTGGAGCCCACAGATTTTCACTTTTAGATGGATTTTCCGGCTACAACCAGATTTGGGTCAAAGACGAAGACCAACGATAAGACGGCGTTTACCACGAAGTGGGGGACGTTCGCCTATCGCGCATGTCGTTTGGCTTATCCAATGTCGGTGCCACGTCCCAAAGGGCCATGGACCTCGGCCTTCCGAGAGCCGCTCAACAAGATTATTGTCATCTACCTTGATGACATGACCGTTTTCTCTCACCGACGAGAAGATCATGTTTCGCACCTGCGGCAGATATTTGAAAGTTGTCGAGAATTCGGCATCTCTATAAACCCGAAGAAGTCTGTCTTCGCGGTAAAGGAAGGAAAGCTGTTGGGACATGTCATCTCCGAGGAAGGCCTCGCCATTGACCCTGACAGAGCAGAAGCCCTCGTTCGCTTGCCAGCCCCCACTGATAAAAAAGGTCTGCAGTCCTTCTTCGGTCAGATTAACTTCGTGCGGAAGTTCATTCCGGACTTCGCACAAGTGATCAAGCCTATGGCCGAACTGTTGAAGAAAGATACACCTTACGAATGGACTGATGAGAGAGAGCAAGCTTTCGAGGAAATCAAGGCTCGAATTGCGCAAGCTCCGGTGTTGACAAACCCGGACTACTCCAAGGACTTCATTGGGGTGATTTCTCCTAACTCCTCCGCCGGCCACAAGTTTATTCTCACAGCTACTGACTATTTCACACGGTGGACGGAGGTGATCCCGACCAAGAACGCCGACCAAGAAACGGTCATCGGGTTCATTGAGAGCCCGATTACCCGCTCGGGGTTCCGTAGTCGATTGTGACAGACAACGGTCCGGGATTTGTAGGCGCTGTACTCACGGAGTACACCAGCGGCCTTGGCATCTATCACAAGATGTCTTCTAATTACTACCCGCAGGGGAATGGCCTTGCCGAGTCTACTAACAAGAACCTCCTGAAAATTCTCCGGAGGACCATTGAAAAAAATAAGCGGACTTGGCACTTGCTCCCGAACCGGGCGCTATGGGCGGACGTAGTTGCGTTCAAGAAATCCCTCAAGACGTCCCCCTATGCGCTCGTCTATGGCAAGCAAGCCGTTATGCCATCACACATTGAAATCCCCGCCCCGTGGATGATTGACGAAGACAGGAGCAGCGGAGACCCGGTAGACGACGAGTTGTGCCAACTCCCGCAGCTTGGAAGAAGACAGAGAAAGTGCATACCAGGCCTTCGCCGATCACATTGCAGCCACTAAAGGCTGGTTTGCCAAAGGCACCACTGCCCGAGTTTTCGAAGTCGGGGACCCGGTGTCGAAGTGGGACTCATACAAGGCAAAACCGGGTAATCACGGAAAATTTGACGCTCTCTGGGAGGGCCCTTATCAGATTTCCCGGGTGAATCAGTTCAATGCCTACATACTTTCGGATATGGAGGGTCAGCTCCTCCCCATCCCCGTCAACGGGTTCCACTTGAAGCTTTATCGCTGTTGAAGGCGCCCGAGTGGCCCTTCCCCGTAAAAATTTTGCCTTGTGTTTTTATTTTTCCCCGCATGTATAGTTTCCGTTTTAGCATTCAGTTTATTTTTCCTTCTTTGAGCTTAAATGCGGCATGGGAGAGAAAGACAGACTTCGCAACGAAGTCTGTCGTTGCCCCGCAGGAGGGGCGAAGTTCGGCTATGCAGAGAAAGAAAGGAGAAAAAAGAGCAAAAATCGACTAAGTGTTGACCGAAGTCCGACTTCGCAGCGAAGCCTGACTTCGGCCCAGCCGAATTGCGAAGTTTGTCCGAGAAAAGATCGAAGCGGACTAAAGTCCGCATCGCGCAACCCTTCGTGCGAGTACGCACTACGCGCAAAGTTTGTGCGAAGTACGAACTTCGCACCGAAGTCCGACTTCGGCCGCGCCCGTGCGAAGTGCGCGCTGCGCTCAACGCTTGGGCGAAGTGCGAACTTCGCACTTCGCATCAAGCTTCGGCCGAAGTCCGAACAAAGCGGCGGCGCCCGTGCGAAGTCCATCTAAAAATGAAAGGCGGCAAAGACCCGCATCGCGCCCAAACCTTGGGCGCAGCTAAAAACAGAGGTAGAACAGTTCAAGCACGCGCTTCGCGCGAAGTTCGTACTTCGCCCGCTTGGGCGAAGTTCGTTTCGCCAAATCGGCGAAGTCCGACTTCGCCGGCGAGGTCGGGCCGTGCCCAACTTCGGGCGAAGTCCGGCTGCGCCTAGTTTTCCGGGCCGCATTGGGACGCGGTTTAAAGAAAAATAATAAAAAAAATTCAAAAACCCCAAGCCGGGCCCAAGGCGCGTTTGCACTTGTTTTAATGTGGGTTTCCGCACCGAAGGTTTTGTCTTGATCAGCGTGCCCAAGTGGTGGCAAGCAACGTCGCCCATGGTGCGATCCCCAACGCCGAGTTAATGATTGCGCGTTTTTCAAGCGAAAACGCAACTAAAGAAGCAAGGCACGGCCGCCGGGCGCGTCTTTTCCTAAACGTTCTCCCGCGCGGCCACCAAGGGTTTTAACTCAGCCGACCTACCCCTCCCCGCGTTGCATTAATGGCGCTGTTTTTATCTAGAAAAGGGGGTCGAATCATGCCAACATTCCGTATTGCAGAGATTATTCCTCGGACAAGTGCTAATTATTCCTCCGATAGCGAAATTTGTTGCGGACAGACTCGAACCTCGTCATTATTGCCGACTCGGAGAGATGGACAAGGGAAAAAGGCCCGTGTCGGCGCAGTCCAGCGAAGCAACGAACCGAGCGATTTGCCGCGGCCGGAGTTTTCAAAGGCGATCCTCCGCCACAGAAAAAGTCAAAGGCCCGGACGAAGAAGGTACAGCGTGGGTAATCCCCACCACCTCCGGTGAATTACCTGGCAGGATATGTGGACGGCTCGTTTTCCATGAGCCTAACTCAGCTGAGAGCGAATGTGGAGAGCTGGGCTGACAAGGTTTCGCCCTCCCATCATTTTGGAGCGGCGTACAAATCAAACCTCTTCAGATTCATGTGCCCTCCTGTCCACCAATGCCCGGAGCCGATAGACTTAATTGTCGGACACTATAAACCAGCCTTCCCGGCAAATCTGCAGCTCCAGCGGCAAACCCTTGTTCGCACTGCGCAGGAGATCGTGCAGCCAGCTTTCGCCCCAGGGCTGGAGTACGACTCCGGCACCATCCTCAGAAAAATCAATTTGGGCGAACAAGCGGGACGTTTCACGCACACCAAGCGAATGAGGGATTTCCTCAATTCAGAGCTGAGCGCCCCGCTTCCAGCCGGACAATGGCCGACTGGCCCCATGCCTTTGGTAAAATTTCGTAGCAAGTATCTATATACCATCTTGGCATGGATCCTCGATCGCGACTCCGATGAGCCGGGTGCACCCGTACCAGCCTGGCGCCGCGAATGCCTCCCGTGTGGAGAATCTTACGAACCAGCGGCGCAGTGGAGCGGAAAACGCCCCATCTCTTTCGATCTGGCAGACCGGTCGGCTTACGCCATTCATTCCGATCCGTCGAAGATCCGAAGCGCCGATCAACCAATTTTCGTTTCGGCTCCGTTCCGGTCCGGCTTTGTTTGTACCATCTCGCACCCCCAAATGCCGATCCCGAACTCGAAGAAGGTTAACGAGAAGGGAGAGCCCCGACCCGTCTATAATCGGACGGATGACTTATACCGGAAAGGGTCCTACTACAAGTTCAACTTCAACTTTCCGGGATTCGTCATGTCGGCCTTCACCGAAAGTGAAATCCCCCGTCCCCCGAGAGAAATGACGAGTGCTTTGATAAATCGAAGCTCGGGGACGTTTCGGACCGACGCAGGGGATTGTGATCGAATCTACTGATTCAAGGGCAAACCCTATTTGCTGCCCTATTGGTGCTCAGAGCATCTGTTCGGGATGGAAGTTGCCCGACAGATGGACTATGTGGAAGAAGAGTTTGGCCTAGGGAAGAAAAGAGGACAGATTTTTCAATATCCTCTTTCCCGGGCCAATGTTGAGATTATCGAGGTAGGACAACATGTCTACCTAGAGCAAGCGCTGTCCCGGATTGGCCTCGGTTTTGCTGCCGCAGTCACTGGAAGTATGACCCTCATGGGATAAGGGGAAAGTTTGCACATCCGTGCCCCCGGGACATAACCGAAGATAGATGCGACGTGGTCCATGTGGACCTTGACTGGGAGATTGAATTAATGGAAGCTTTTCCCCCTTGGCAGGATTTCTACAGCGAGGAGGTGACATATGACCCCAAGAGAAACCGGGACCATCACTTCTCATCTCCAGGGTTCAAAAAATTTCTGTCCAAGATTGCATGCCTTAACTGGTCTAAAGAAAAGATTATTGAATGCTCGGAAAATGAGATGCCGCACGCAAAGACGATAAATCCACAAGGAGAAACCCGGCCGTAGATGACGACTTCTCGGTTCTCTATGACCAAGCATCATGACAATTGGCGGCCGTTCGCATATCAAGGTTACGTTCCCCGAGGCCCCTTTGAGGATTATAAAAGTGGGTCTCCTCCCAAACAGTTGTACACTTCGGCAACTGCGCCGCCGGCCCGACAAGTACCCAGGCCGATCCAATGCAGCTCGTGGCTCCTAAGGCGGCGCCTGAAAAGGCGAAAAAGTTAGCCGAGGCAACGCCCGAGGCACTTCCTCAGGCAAGAAAAGCGCCAGCACCGCCAGAAAGCAGACCGGTCGCGGCAGACCTTCTGCAAGTCAAACCCCGGTACAAGTTTACCGTGGGAGCATCGCCGCCGTCGCACTCGCTTCGTCTCCTTCCCCTGATCCGACAGTTGTTCCAGAAGAAAAGAAGCGGAGGAGAGTTGAGAAAATCAGGCGACCTAGCCTGATAGTGCAGCAGCCAGTCGCAGAGCCGCAGCCGCGTCCTGCCGCCGCAGAGGCAATTCCTTTGGGCAGTCCCAAGCCAGCCGCCGAGACAATAAGCGAAGACATTCACCCGGCATCGGCTCAGGCGGAGCCCGCAGGTACGTTTGCTGTCCCTGTCTCTCTAGTCTCACCCGGCTCTACTTCCACTCGCTCCCCGCTCAACTCGGGCGAGCCATGACCACATCCTCCCCCCCGTCTCCGCGTCCTTCTAGCGGTCCCCATTCTTTCGACCCGCCTTGCTCGAAACCCTAACGTCTCTCTTCTCTCGAGCACAACTCCAAACCCTTCGCCCGAGGTTAGTGCCGAGGCTGTCCGTTCACCATCACATCCTCCGCCTCGCCCGCTTCAAACCCTCACAAGTGTCGGCCCTCTCCCATTTCCGTTTCCCGGTCGCCCCCACAAGCGACCGATTCTTCCAAGGTCCGTCCGGTTCCTCCCCGATCCCATCCCCGCAGGAGAGACGTCTCGGCAGATCCCTAGGGCCGGGGGAACCAGATTTTATGGACGACCTCCGTAACTCGGATGACTTGCCCCCGGCAACAAGAGCCGTAGAGTATTCTCGTCTCTTTCCGCCAAGACCCGAAGCGGAGGAGACATGAAGAGATAGCCGCCCCGGCAAAACGCGCAAAGTATGATTTCGGAAGGAGAGTGATTACAACGGAGAAAATAATCCCAATAGTGAAGAAGCCTCTCCGAGAAATGACTAAGGCGGACTACGTGCTCCATACAAAGGAGAAAAGCTTTGACGACATTGATAAACAAGATGAGATTCGTACGATCATGCGCAAAGTCGACAATCTCTTTGTCAAGAGTCTGGAGGAGCAGGAAGAACTTTTCGCGTTGCAGGACAAAGTAAGGCAACTTGAAGAGGACCTATCTAGGTCCACTGAGCAGCTGGAAGCGGCGCGGCGAGAAACAGATGAATTCAAAGCCCAGCTAGCCGCTTCTCAAGAACAAAGCCGCAACCGAAAAGAAAGCAGCCTCTGAGCAGATTTCTCAGCTCCAGGAGTCTTTGAAGCAGTACGATCGCAGCCTTGCAGAAAAAACATCTCAAGCGGCCGTCTTTTCAAAGACAAAAGTTAAGGAAATGAGGGCTGGTTTGCTGAGGGAATGCAAGCCCCATACCTTTAAGGCGATGGCGGTCCTGGACTTCGCATCCAGGATTCAAGAAGTTTCTGCCCAGGGAAAGCCTGTGGTAGAGGAGGCCGAGCGCCAGGCAAAGCAATGGCTGGACCTGGCGATAAACCTTCAGGAGCGCGAGCGCGACGGCGTCCTTTTTTCCCCCGTGTCCTCATTCGCTGCAGAATGGGCAGGTGCAAGGGTGACCTTGCACAAATATTTTAGAAAAGTTGAAGAGGTGAGAGTGGCCAGACGAATGCTTGATGCATTCGGGCATGAAAAAGATATCTGTCTGGCCCCCTTTCACGCTCTTTCGTAACTTGGGTGTCCAGGTTTTGTTGAGAATGGCGAGCTCCTCACCCTAGATCGGGTAAAGAAGAATTGGCAGTCCTTTGAAGCAGATACAGCTGAAATTGATAGCTGGACTGAGCCAATTCAAGACAGTCAGGTCACTCAGATGGTGTCCAGATATTCCAGGATCCGCTCCTATTTTCAGGAGTTAGAGAAAAGATACCTCACCATCGACCTGCACGCGGTCGCTGCTTTTCACGGAGCATTAGAAGACATAGCCGACCGCAAGCCATTCGAAGCGGAAGCCTGGCGCTCAGCCCCAAGAGGCGTACACTCGCATGTGCGAGGCGTAGCGTGAAATGGAGACCTTTCGGAAGGAGATACCGATGAGGCGACCGACAAAGATGAATCGAAGAACAGCTTGCCGCAAGGAGAACAGCTTAGAGCAGAAAAAGGCAGGGAGGCAAGTTCCTCTCGCACCCAAAGGATGAAGGCATGGATTCTTTGCGCCGAGGCGAGCTCGACACCCCGCGAGCCGCCATAAATGTTGTCACATTTTTGCACGGGGTGCAATGTCTTCAATGTTGTTTTGTAACAGTGCCGCTCTTCTTTTCCTCCTTCCGTTTTTTCTCCCTTCTCTCCCTTTCCTTTTCTTTCCCATTCTCTTTCTCTCCCCCCTTTTTCCATGGAGTTCCCCGCTTGATTTTCCAGCCTTTCCAGCAGGTCTATCTCGAAATTGGCTAAGTCCGGGTGCGAAGTTCGCACTTCGCCCGGCTTTGGTGCGAAGTTCGCACTTCGCCCGCTTTGGTGCGAGTGCGACTTCGCCCGTTTTGGTGCGAAGTGCGTACTTCGCCCCACCTTCTGGGCGCACCTTGCACCGGCAGACTGGCAGGTCAATGCAGAAAAAGGTAAAATGCTGGAGCAGGTCCATATGGCGGCAGACACCAGTGTTCGCCTGTGCGCACTTCGACTTCTCAACGGAGCGGGAATGCGCCCTTGACAGGTGTACAGTAGGGGAACAAACCCGAAATTTGACCAAGGCTTGAAGGCCTTCCCCGACTGCACTGATTTCTGCACGCATCCCAAGGAGCCCCGATCCCAAGCAAAGATGGATAGATCGCCCTCTAAGGCGTGCATGTGTCACACAAGGATAACCCATCATCGCACAAGTGTCCAGCCTTCGGGATTTGAACCAAGACCGCCGACCAAAAGGGATAAGCATGGGCTGCCCGCACCGCCCGCGTTAATAGCCTCATTCAAAGCTGATCCGAGGTTTCACCCGCTCCAGCCTACTAGCAAGCTCGCCGACTTGAAGAATTACCCAAGACTCCGCCACGTAGCCGTCCGCCTTCCAGGAAGACCATGCTCGCGGGTACATCCCGATCCGACAAAAGGTCAGCATTTGCAGCCTCTTTCGCCGCTTCGTCACCTCATGTTTGATCGGGACTTGTGCCCATTAATGTAACGGGTGGGACTCGGGCTATAAAAGCCCATCTGAAATTCATTGTAAGGGGTGGAAGGGGAATGTTTGTTAGGGAACTACTGTGCTTACTGTAACCGTGCTTCTGCTTATGAATACAATCTGTATGCCTGGTTCTGTTCTACTATCTTTATTCTTTTATGCTGTCTTTCATTATATGCCTTAGGCCCACCTGTGTCGCTGCTCGTTAATTCACTTTGGCATTTGGCGATCAGGTTCCTCTAGCATTGCTTGCTTAAAGCACCTTCCGTACTTCATTATTTAAAGCATTCATTATAAATTTGGTAGCAGTTCCATCGCTTGTGTGTGACGTTGCCGGCCCGTATCCGGTGATTGATGCGATCCCTCGCCGTTAGTTCCTTGTAGGGAATGTTTGCTAGGGAGCCATTGAAGCCGTGCGGTTAAACTCTCTACCTAACACATATACCCGGCTCGACATCTCTAGGTTTACTTTCTACCCCCGTCGCTGTACGTATCCGGTGATTGATACGATCCCCTGCCGTTAGTTCCTTGTAGGGAATGTTTGCTAGGGAGCTATTGAAGCCGTGCATACGCTGCCGGTGTATCGGAAGTACGCCTAGGTTTTGCGCTCCTTGTCATGCTCTCGTGTTTGTATGCAGTAAGTAGCGGTGATTGGTGTGTTCCCGTACTGTTAGTTCCCCCCCACCAACCTTTGGACATATTTGTAATCTCTTTCTGTACATTTATCTCTTTCCGTTCATTTATTTCTTTCCTGTTCCCTTTGGCTTAAATCCCCCCCCCAAAAGGAGCCGGCCTTCTCCGGAGATTGGCCCGGAAGGCATCTCTTCCTTCCGGCCTTTCATGCTGGTGGGCGAATCTGGGCGCATTAACCAAAAATCCTTTCCTCATGGCAGATTCGTAACCAACAGCTGTCACCACAGCAGTATATCTGTTGAATAGGGCACCCACAAAGGCCCTACAAGGAATGACTCCACAAGAAGCATGGAGTGGTAGGAAACCCTCCATTTCTCATCTATGCATTTTTGGATGTAAAGCTTTCATGCACATACCAAAAGAAAAAAGGAAGAAGCTAGATGAGAAGACATTGAAGTGTATTCTTCTTGGGTATGATGAGCACTCTAAGGGTTATCGTTTGATTGATCCCTTAACCAAGAAGATTCACATAAGTAGAGATATTGTTTTTGATGAGGCTTTCACATCAGCAAACACATCAGATGTATACCTAGACCTTGTGGAAACTCGAGTTGTTAAATCTCCTTCATCTAAGGTTGGAGGTTCTTCCGGATCTTCTTCAACACCTAAGAAGAAGAATCCAAAGTGGTATACAAATACAATCAAAGACTCTAAGCTATCTACTCCACCAGATTTGACTTTGGATAGGCCTCGTACTCGCAGACATGGCTCGACAGGAGAAAGTCGCAACGAGAGAATACCTGGGGTTGATGATCCGTGTCAATCTTTTGAAGAACTTTTTGTAGATCCAAAGCAAGAGATACGAGAAGATATGGATATTGATAGTGATAAGGTGTTTATGTTTTCCATAGACGATCTTGAACTCGCATCGGTACAAGTTGCTCTCGGTGAGCCTCAGTGGAAGGCTGCTATGGATGCAGAGAATAAGTCTTTGATGAAAAAAAAAACTTGGAAGCTTGTCGATCTGCCGCACGGAAAGAAGCCCATTGGCTGCAAATGGGTGTATAAAGTTAAGTACAAAGCGGATGGGACAATTGATAAGCATAAGGCCCGTCTTGTTGCAAAGGGCTATGCTCAAAAGGAAGGCATTGACTACGAGGAAACTTTTGCACCTACTGCTCGGATGACAACAATTCGAGTTATTTGTGCTATGGCAGCACAGTTTGGGTGGAAATTTCATCAGATGGATGTCAAAAGTGCTTTTCTGAATGGTGATCTCCAAGAAGAAGTCTATATGACTCAGCCGGAAGGATTTGCGGTGGAAGGCCAACAGCGAGAAAGTTTGCAAATTGGTCAAATCCTTATATGGCCTGAAACAAGCTCCTCGAGCTTGGTATATAAAAATGGATAATCACCTCCTGCAACATGGTTTTAAGAGATGTCCGTCAGATGCAAACCTTTATTTCAAGAAACAGGGTTCTGAGATAGTGTTGCTTGTACTCTATGTTGATGATTTGCTCATTACAGGGAGTTCAGAAACTATGATCTCTACTGTCAAAAGAGACTTGTGTCAATCTTTTGAGATGACAGATCTCGGACTTCTCCATTATTGTCTTGGTCTGGAATTCAGCCAGAAAGAGCACTCCATCAAAGTGTCTCAGAAAAAATATGCCAAGACATTGTTGGAAAAATATCGCATGATCGATTGCAAGCCAATGGCAACTCCGATGGAGACTGGACTTCAATTATCGCGATATGATGATTCACCTCAGGTAGATGGTACTCTCTATCGACAGTTGATTGGGAGTCTCATATATCTGACCAATACTAGGCCAGATCTCGTATTTGTTGTCAACTATCTTTCGAGGTTCATGCAGGAGCCTAAAACCACTCATTGGAAAGCAACAAAACGTGTTCTTCACTATGTCCGTGGCACAATGGAATATGGCCTAGAATACAAGAGGAACAACAAATTCTTCTTGCAAGGATACACGGACTCCGACTATGCTAGATCATTTGATGATCGCAAGTCAACTTCAGGATATATTTTTCATCTAGGATCCGGTCCTGTCTCTTGGCACAGCAAGAAGCAACAGGTGGTTGCTATTTCATCAACAGAGGCAGAGTATCGCGCCGCACATGAAGCTGTGTGCGAAGTGATATGGTTGCGTCGCATTTTGACAAGTATGGGTCATCCATCCAAATCTCCAATACACTTGTTTTGCGACAATCAGGGTGTTCTGAACCTAGTCAAGAATCCAGTCCATGAATGAACAAAACACATTGACACACAATGTCATTTCATTCGAGATGAGGTTCCGAAGCACCGAATTCAGCTTCAGCACATTCCCACCGATGCTCAAGTTGCAGACATTTTCACCAAGGCACTTGCACGTGTCAAATTTGAATTGTTTCGCAGCTCTCTTTGTATTGCAAAATGATGTAATCAGGGGGGATGTTAATATAGCTAGTATATAAAAATAGTCCCCTCTTTGCTCTTGTAGAGCTCTTTTCAAAAGGCACTCTATGCTGCTTTCCTGCTGTGTTCTTAGCCAAGGGTAGCCCAACACATCTACCCTAAAGTCCCTGGATGGTGTGTTCTATTGTTGATAGTGAACTGCATCCAAAGTTTTGAGAAGTCCCATAGCATCTACCCTAAAGTTCTTAGCCAAGGGTAGCCCAACACCATGTCCACTCCTTCCAATGGGACTACATAGAGATCAGTCTAACATTGATAGTCACCTATGGACAAGCAGGCATTCCGACACCTCCCATTACAAGTCATGATATCCCCATTAGCAATTTTAACCTTGATTTGATCATGGCCATAGATGAAACAATCTGCTTTTTTGGCTACACTAAAGTCAATAAAGTTATCTGTGCTACCCAAGTCTAGTAGTATCAAAACCTTGTGCTTTTTGAGAAATCCGTGGACTGTCATGCACTAGGGTGTCAATATTCCTGCAATAGCATCCAAAGAAAGCATCGGAGTTTCTTCTACGAGACTATCAGTTGGAGGTTCTAGATCCATTTATTTTGGTTGCTTTTCTACTGAATCAAGAAATTCATCCCCCATGTCTATAGAAGAAGACAAAGTATTGCTCATATCTAGAAGATAGAGGCATTGTGTTTTGCCTTTGTGACCTACGACCCATTTTTTATCACAGTTATAACAGAGTCCTTGAGCTCTATGTTTGGCCATCTACACGGGTGTTAGCCTCTTGACCATGGAAGCCTTTGGAGCATTATTGTTTGTGGATATAAAAGTTCTATTCTTGAATGTCAGGGGTCTAATAGCCTTCCATTGGGCATTCCATTTGCTTTATGCAAGTTTAGCTAGCCTTGTGGCAATCATGTAGGTCGTCGGCTTGAGTATTTGGACCTTCGCTCTTTTCTCTTCCTTCAGGCCACTAATAAAACAACTCTTGAAGAATTCATCTAGGAGAGCTTTGGTTCTGTTGGCAAGCTTCTCAAAAGCAGTAATATACTTAGGTATAATATTTGTTTGTCAAATCTTAGTGAGGGCACCAATAAAATATTCAAACTCTAATGGCCCAAAGCGACTAAGAAGTTCCTCTTGAATTGTGTCCACCTAAGGTTTGGGACTTGTTTCTGCAACCATTGGTACCAATGTAGTGCTTCAAGGTCAAAATGGAAAGTGGCTATAAAGATCCGTTGGTTGAAGGGAGTTTCATGTAGTTCAACTTCATACTTCATACCATTGCTCGGCCTTAATCAACCAACTTTGTGGCTTGGTCCCATCAAACCTCAAAAAGTCTATTTTAGGAAGTCCAGGAGTTATGCCTCTGTTGTTTCCTGATTGTTGATTGTTTTCCTCAGTAAAGACCCTGGAGAAATTTGGCTGGTCAATAGTTTTTCCCCTTTGAGCTTTTGGGCTATTTTCAGCATACCCATCAAAATTTGGATTTTTAATGTTAAGCACTTCAAGGTCTTGACTCATTTTGTCTTGCTTATGCTGACAATCTACTATCATGGTGGAGAGAGAAGATATTTGACTCTGGAGATCAATTATGGTATCCAATTTGGCAAGTTATTCCTCCATCCTCTGCATTCTAGCCTCCATTGCTTGATAGTGGGTCTCCAATGGCATTTACTAAAAATAGAATTGCTATTTTTAGTAACAATTTTGATAAGGGTCCTGAAAAAGCGTATGGGTGATATAGACCAAAATGATCAGCTTGAAAAGACTGTCGAAATGGGCTATACCACAAAATAACTATTTTTGGGTTCCCGAAAAAGTGTACGGGCATTATATACCAAAACGATCAGCTCGAAAAGACAATTGAAAGATTACCGTTCACATAAAGATTAAAGCACCACATAGGAAGAAGTTATGTAAGAGGAGTCTTGCCAACGGAGAGAAAAATAGATGCCGTTCAAAACAAAGGAGTACACCATTCAATTAGGAAAGATTTATTGGTCAAAGCATTTGCCGTGCAATTGAACATTGCCCTTGCCATACAATTAAGTTGTCGTACAGTTAATCCACCATGCAATTGAAGGTGTTGTACAAACCGTACAATTAAACCATCGTATAATAAAAATGGCCATACAAGTGGATCAGTTGTACAATGATTGTGGCCGTGCAATAGGGAGATATTGTCATACAATAGGAAGGAATTCACCGTCTTGTTCGTGCATCTGCATCACTTAACATGTGGCCCACTTCTAACTTAATACATGGTCCACTTTACATACAATATCATATGCCACTATGAGTTACAATTGTGGGGTACATAACAGAATTCATATCAACTTTCTCATACCAATCAGTTTAATAATTCATGTGAACACCTTTAATGGAATTTGTCGACTCAAGGATAATTAGATCACTCTTGCTGTATTCTATCAGACTGTATTTTGTCCACCATTTTAATAAGAGTCTTCCTAAGGAATCTGTGCATGGAAACCTCCTTAGCTAAAATAACAAGGAGGACAATTGATTAACCTGAGATAATCTTTCAACCTGCCATGTGGTGACAAGTGTCCTGTTGTGATCATTATTTTTTTTTTGAAAAATTTGAAAAAACTTGTATTAAAACAAAGATCAATTACAATATGGGAAGAGACTCTTCCCAGCCGAATTCAAAGAGAACACAAACTTACAATAGAAGAAGAAGACTTGCAATGGAGCCAAATCTCCTAAATCAATAACTAGCTAGCAGGGGATCGGCATGGACAGATGATGCAACTAGTCCCGAAAACGCGACATGTCGCGATATCGCGACACCTTCTCGCCTTTGGCCACGAAAAAGCAACATGTCGCGATATCGCGACACCTTTGGACACGAATAAGCAACATGTCGCGATATCGCGACAACTTTCCTCCAACGACCGCGACGGCGCAACATGTCGCGATATCACGACAACTTTCCTCCAACGACCGCGACGGCGCAACATGTCACGATATCACGACAACTTTCCTCCAGCGGCCGCGACGGCGCAACATGTCGCGATATCGCGACAACTTTCCTCCAGCGGTCGCGACGGCGCAACATGTCGCGATATCGCGACAACTTTCCTCCAGCGACCGCGATGGCGCAACATGTCACGATATCGCGACAACTTTCCTCCAGCGATCACGATGGCGCAACATGTCACGATATCACGACAACTTTCCTCCAACGACCGCGATGGCGCAACATGTCGCGATATCGCGACAACTTTCCTCCAGCAACCGCGATGGCGCAACATGTCACGAAATCGCGACAACTTTCCACCAACGATCGCGACGGCGCAACATGTCACGATATCGCGACAACTTTCCAACGGCGCAACATGTCGCGATATCGTGACAACTTTCCTCCAACGATCGCGACGGCGCAACATGTCGCGATATCATGACAACTTTCCTCCAACGATCGCGACGGCGCAACACGTCGCGATATCGTGACAACTTTCCTCCAAGGCCGCGACGGCGCAACAAGTCGCGATATCGCGACAACTTCCTCCTCGCGACGGCGCAACATGTCGCGATATCGCGACAACTTCCCTCCAACGACCGCGATGGCGCAACATGTCACGATATCGCGACAACTTCCCTCCAGCGATCGCGACGCAACATGTCACGATATCGCGACAACTTCCCTCCAGCGACCGCGACGGCGCAACACGTCGTGATATCGCGACAACTTCCCTCCCTTTGCTTTTTCTTTGATCATTTGTTCAAGGACCTTTCCAGACCCTGCCTGATCACCTCATCCCCAATAGCCATATCACTGTGAAGCTGAACCCCTGCCTCCTTCTCAGCACCCATCTTAGCCAGGAAGTCGGCCGCGTTGTTTAAATCTCGACTCACATAAACCGGGATCACATCATCTAATTCCTTCCATAATTCCTTAATTTGAGAGACAAGAATTCTCAACCTCCATGCTTTCAAAGCAAAGTTTCTCATGCAATCAAGAGCTCCAACCATTATTTGAGAGTCTGATTCAATAATGATCCTCTCGTGGCCCTGTTTCACAGCCCAAATAGAAGCGGATTTAATAGCTATGGCTTTTGCTTCATTGTTTGTGGTTCTTCCCAAGCCTTGCAGCTTCCCAATATAGCACCGATCCATCATGATTCTGGCAAACCACTCCAATTCCGGCACTACCCGGATTGCCCTTTGCAACTCCATCAGTATTAATTTTAATCCAGACCTTCTGGTGGTGGTTTCCAACTAGCTCTGTCCTGTCCCTCTTGCTCTTCAACTCCCTCTTCCATTGGCCCAGTAACACCCTGAGTTTCCTCTATAGCATAGACAACAACAGTTTTTGTAACCTTGCTCCAGATAATCTGCCAAACTCCATCTAACGAGGAAAAAATTTCTCTAAAAATTCTCGCATTTCTCTCCAACCACACTTGCCACCAAATGAAGTTTAGTCCAAGCTCCCAACCAATTCGAAGAGCTTTAGATTTAAATCTACCCCTCTTCCATGTTTTCCAGATATTAGTCCGATTCAAGTCACCATTAACTTGAATTTTATAGCAAGAAAGCCAACGCTTCCAAATCTGACGCGTGAAAGGGCACTCAAACATCGAGTGATCAGCTGTTTCCTCGTTCTTGTAGCATAAAACACATTGAGATGGACCGATGATTCCTCTACATCCGAGATTGTCAAAAGAGAGAATTCCGTTGTGCATAAACTGCCAGGCAAAAAGTTTACTTTCGGCCAGCCCTTGGAGTGCCAAATCTTTTTCCAATCCTCAACCGGGAATGAATGGGGGGAGGCTCTGGGAGGATCTTCTCATATCCGTCCTTCACTGTAAAGACACCAAGGCTCCCATAGCCCCAAGCTAATTCATCCTCCTCGTCTCTACCTGTGAGAAATATTTCGGACAAGATTTTAGTCATGATGGGTGCCAACTCCGGAGGGATTGAAATTGGCCACTCCTCCAGCTTCTTAAACTTCTTAAACTTCTTAAACTTATACTCCCCCAGCTGACTAGTGATGAAATAACTGTCAATGTGAACCCATCCTTTGGTTTCTATGGCAGTTTTTATTGGTTGCAATTCAGGAAATTCAACAATGATGGGTGGGTACTGATCCCAAGAGTCTGTCCAGAAACGAACCTTCTCCCCTCTCCCCACTTTCCAAAACAATCGATCTTTAACCACCTGAGATCCTAGCTTGAGAGCCTGCCACACTAGGGATCCAGGGCCATCCAAAGGGAAACGACCCACCTCATTGGGGTTAACATGACCCAAATATTTACTAGTTAGGATTCTGTTGAATAAGGAGGTTGGTTGGGAAATCCACCTCCAAGATATGCCTTTCCAGCCAAAGCTTTATTATTGAACTTGGATCTCCTCAGTCCCAGCCCTCCTTTTACCTTGGGCTGGGTAACTTTATCCCAACCAACTAAGGCCCATTTCCTCTCTCCTTTTGCTCCTTCCCATAAAAATCTTCTAGCCATATTGTCCAGCTCTTTCCATATCTTATGAGGGGCAGCCAGGATAGAGAATTTGTAAATTGGCATGGCCTGAATGACTGACTGTAAAAAAGTTAATCTACCCCCATAGCTTAACCATTTGTGAGACCAATGATTCATTCTATCTTTGATACCATCCAAAAGATCCTTCCAGATATCCATTTTTAGTTTTTTGAAATGCAAAGGAACCCCCAAGTAAACCACTGGAAGAGAAGTCCTTGTGAATCCCAAGATCTCTAGAACTCTGTCCTGGAGCCTTTGATCAAGATTAAGAAAGACCACTTTGGATTTTTTATCATTGATGACTTGGTTTGAAGCCCTAAGGTAGACATTAAGAGTATCTCTGATCACTCTTGCTTCCCCGAAGCTGGCCACTCCAACCAATCCTGTATCATCCACAAACTGTAAGTGAGTCAAAAATTCCTCACCCACCTTGATACCTGTTAGCAAACCTTGATGTCTTCTCCTCCAGAAAAGTCTACCTAATCCTTCAGCCAAAATGAGGAAAAGATAGGGAGAGCAAGGATCCCCTTGACGAAGACCTCGAGAGGCTCCAAAAGGTTGCGAGGGAAGACCCTTGATTAATACTGAATAAGACGGCGTTGATACACAACTCATGACCCAATCTATCCAGATCCTCGAGAAAAACCAAAGGCTGCCATCATTTTTGACAAGAAACTCCACTCCACCCTATCATAAGCCTTTGACATATCTAATTTAATGAACATTCCTTTATTACCAGATTTTTGCATTGTATGGATTGCCTCTCGAGCAAGAACCACCCCATCCAAGATCTGCCTACCCTCTACAAAACCCCCTTGCTCTGAGGAGATAATGTTATGTAAAAGGGGTTTTAGCCGTTCAGCCATTACCTTTGTGATTATTTTATAAATCACATTGCATAAGGCAATAGGTCTATAATCTGAAATATGAACCCCCTCCTCCCCTTTTGGAATTAAAGTGATGAAGGTATGATTTAATGCCTTAAGCATTCTTTTATTACCTCTGGACTCCTCTACGACAGCCAAAACATCCTCATCCAAAGTATCCCAAAAGGCCTGAAAAAACTCAATTGGAAAGCCATCTGGTCCTGGAGTTTTGCCGGTACTCATTCCAAAGACCACATTCTTCAGTTCTTCTCTACCAATGGGTTTAAGAAGGGCCTGATTTTCTTCTTCAGAGATAACAGAGGGTATGACATCAATCACTTCATTTTGAGCCTCTACATCTTGCTCCATACTTGCCTTAAAAAGTTTAGAAAAATAATCCATTGAATGGGAATGCATACCAGGAAGAGTATCAAAGGAATGTCCATTCTCATCTTGAAGAGCTTCCATGTTATTCATCTGTCTCCTAGCACAGGCTGACCGATGGAAAAATTTGGTATTTCTATCACCTTCCAATAACCAAGTGGTTCTTGCTCTCTGTTTCCAGTAGGTCTCCTCTTGGTTATCAATGTCCTCAACCGCTTTACGCAAGGCATCATCCTCGGCTTTGAGCTGCTCTGTAATTGTTCCTTCCCTAAAGTGTTTTTGAACCTCATCCCATATGGCCACCAAAGGAGCTCTTTGGATCCGGAAGTCTGTCTTGTTAGCTTGCCTCCATTGTTTCAGTTGAGCTTTGACATAATGAAGCCGTTTGTGGAATCTAAACATTGCTGTCCCAAAAGGTAGACGACCTTCCTCCCACCACTGTGGAATTTTCTTTCGAAGATCCTCTTTTTGTAACCAAAAATTCTCAAATTTAAAGGGTTTGTGATGCTGCCCTGTCGTAATCCCTCCCTCCAACAAAATGGGAAAGTGATCTGAAACCGGGCCCTCCAAAATCTGGAATTTTGTATTCCATTTTACGAATGCCTCCTCTGAAACCAGAAAATGGTCTAGCTTTACCTTCCGGCTATGTGGCTCCCTCCTCTTGTTAGTCCAAGTAAAGTTGGGTCCAGGGCCTTTAATATCCACTAGGTGAAAAGCCTGGACTTGGGCAATCAGAAGTCGATCCCCTGGGTCCAAAATTGGGGTTCCTCCTTCCCCGATCTCTAGAAGATAATTTAGCATTAAAATCCCCAACAATAATCCAGTCTAAATCTTCCCTTGAGGTCCTCATGTTATGCACAACTTTCCATTGAAGCCTCTGGCCATCAAGGGTTTGAGCCCCATAAAAATTTGTGATTAAAACATGTTCAGCTGTGACATTATTCCTAAAATGAGATGTGAGGACACCCCTCCAGGCTATATGTTCTATTGCAGTCCATTCCAGAGAGTTCCAAAGAGTGACAATCCCCCCTGAGGCACCTTGGGCCGCCACATCCATATGACCAGCACCCCTCCAAATTCTGTTAACTAGTTTTACACATAAGATCTAACGACATTTTGGTCTCCTGGATAAGCAAAAAATCTGTTTTGCATTTTCCTAAGAGTCTTTGAACAGCAGATTGATGGGTTCTACTGTTTAAACCCCTAATATTCCATGATTTAATAATCATTGAAAACCTTGAGAGCAGTAAGAATCAATTGTCCTCACCGATCCTCCAGTGATCAGCTTGTCTCCTTGAACTGCTAGCAGGTCCTTATTTGATTTTCTGCCCGCTCCTTGAGAGTTGCTATTTTTGGATCTCTTTTCCACCCGAGTTATCCCTAGGGCTGGCCTTTCTCTCGTTCTTTTCTGCAATTCCCATGCCGACATCCTTGATTATTGGCTGCGCTTGGGAGTGCACTATCAATGCCCCCGCATTCTCCGATCGCGGTAACTCAGTGTACTCAATCACCTGTTCTAAGACGGGGGAGATGAAGGAGAAGCATGAGCGTGGATGTTATTGTCCTCAATATTCCCATCCACTCCTTCCATGACTTGATCCTCTTGGTCCACTAGTGTCTTAAAAATTTCATACCTATTGGCTGGCTTGAGTTGTGATTGCTCCTTACCATTTTTCTTTTGCTTTCTCCTTCTTTTGGGCTGTTCAAAGCCATCTTTCTGAACATCATTACCCTGAGGAGTATTGGATGGTTCTTTGGTAAGAGTAGACTTACCCTCTCTAGGGCGATTTGGCATTCCAAGCGGGGCCTCCATTTTTGTGTTCAAAATATTTGGACAAAACCGGGCCAAATGCCCATGTTTGTGGCAAACTCGCATCTGAAGGGCAGAGCCTCATAATCTAGCTGTTGGATCCAAGATAGTCCTGCCAGTTCAAGTTCCACCTCTGCCGGTAGAGGCTGGCTAATATCCATTTCCACACAAATTCTTGCAAAAATAGTTGTGTTTCCTTCTATGGTGTCTTTGGAGACGCCCAGATGTCTACCGAGGGAGTTACCGATCATTTCCAGAACCTGCTCACCCCAAAACTCCATTGGAAGAGCATACAACCGGATCCAAACCGGGACAGCCGTGGGTTCAATACGAGGATCGAAACCCACTCTCCAGGGTTGAACAAATAACCCTGCCGGACCGTGGTTCCTCTTTTCTCGATTCAAAAGCCCTGTTTCTATCGGCTAGAGAAGAAAAACTAACAATGAAATACCCATTGCTAATAAACCATAAGGAGTACTCACCATGAGGCTCCCAATTTTGTCTGACCCAGGTATGCAAGAAATTCAGGGTAGGGCGAATACCCATGAATTTACAGATCAGATCATGGTTGGCTCTGTATATGATTGTGTCTTCGACCATCTTTGGCTCGATGACAATCTTGGGTCTTGAGGCGGATTGCGGAAGGCATCCATTAACTCGATGTGTTGTTGAGCTCTTTCCAGCGTTCTTGAAGAGCGTATGAAGAGTATTTCTCTGAGCTTCGTCATTAGAAGACGAAGAATTTTCTTTTAGCAATTCAGCGTAAGAGCTCTTTCTCCCAGAGAGAGGATCCGGAGGAGTCCCCATTGGGCCCTCCTGGGGCAGCAGACTTTCCTTCAGATCCACAGTAACCAGAAAAACACTACGGCAACCCACCTGATGCCCTGGATTTTCCTTCGCTCCACAAACCCTAGAACATCGCCTGTCGCCTGCTCAGAAATTTTCCCGCCTCATTTGTTTTTCAAAAAACCCTGTTGTGATCATTATTAAAAATTAAAATACTAAGCATTGAACTGAAAACGTACCTTTACATCAAGGATGTACACATCTTTAGTTGATCCTCTAAACAGAACCAGTACATCCTCTAAAATCTCTCTTGTAGTTTGTTAGAAATATAAATGGGTTTTCAAGCTATTTATCAATTCTGGAATCAGATAAACTCTATCTAATATTAGTGCCTCCAAAGTCATTTATGATTTTCTTCTTTATTCATGTCGACTAACAAGAATGATCCCATCTTTCTTCCTCCAACCAGCTTCTATTTTTGAGAGAAATAAAATTGTTCCAATATGAGTTGTGAAACGTGTTATTTGAGTTGCACCTATTTGATGCAGTTTTTGATGAAACCGAAGCTCCCAGTATAAATCAATCTATTATTGTCCATGTCAAAAGCAATTAAATTATCATTTTATCTGATGAAGATCAAGTGCATAGCACTACAATTTGAATCCTCTTTGTACTAGCAATTGACAGCTATTGCTAGCCAATAACCATTGTTGCTGATATCCAATTTATACTTAGGATATCCAATTTTGGCACCTGACCAAATCCTATTTGCAAAAGAAAAGTCTGTGGAAGAAAAGATTGCATTCATGAATAATAATTAAAGCCATGTTCCACTTCAGGATTATTAAAATCCCTAAGTTATACATTGGATATCAAATTTTAGGACCTGATCAAATCCTCTTTACCAAAAAAGTTCTGGAAGAAAAGATTGCATTCACAGATAATAATTGAAGCCACATTCCACTTCAGGATTGCAGCATTTATTTCTTTGATTCCTGTGAATCTTGAGGATCTCAAACATTTTAATGTAAAATTTCTAATTTCTAGATCATAAAGATTTAGATATGTCAAGGTTCTGACCTCTGAATCCATGCTTCGACTTGTAACTGGGATGGTTGTAGTTCCTAATCTGGGGAGGGCATTGTAGCTGAGACAGTCTGCACATTGTCCTCCTCTTCAAACATACAATCATCCATTTTAGGATTAACAACCCAAATTTTATCCTTTTTACTACTGTTAGCCACAGTATAACCTGTGTTCTCCTCTTTGGGATTTGTTCTATTAGAGATAACTCTAGGCACTTGAGAACAGTTTGCTTTATCTCGAGATATTCCATTTAATGTTTTTCGTTCTTGAGGATTAACATTCGTCTTAAAGCTACTCTGCTTTGCCCAGCCCCTTTGTGCATGAGTTGTTGTGGCCCTTGTGGATCTATACAATGAACTAGGGTATGCTGCATATTTTGCATTGGAACAACAAACAATTTTTCATTAACATTACCACCATTATGTCCCTTCACTACTATCTACCCTCCTATTTCCAATAAGTTTTGTTTTCACCTTTTCAGTGAGTCATTTGTACCTTAGCATTGACCTGAGCTTGTAGAAAATACAATGTGAAACCGTTTGAGGTTATCTACTACTGACAGTCAGAACAACAAAAGGAGCCTTTTTATGGTCCACTTCAATTCTTTAAGAATAATGTTCCACCTGCAAATTAGATAATAAAGCAAAGTGCTTTATTGCAGATCCATGACAAATGCAGATCAAAATAATTCCTCAGGACATACACATTAGCCACTTACAAGATGTTAATTTTATGTGTTTATCTTTGATATGTTTAGTGATATTCTATGAATGACAACTATATTTGTGTTGGTGAGTGGCTTATCTGCTGGTTATCATAGTTGGTTATTGGTTCAGCCCCAGAAATAAAAGATGACAGGTTTTCTGGGCTTAAATGTTGACATGTACTAATCGAGGCTCCAGAAGACAATGACTAAGAATAATATTGCTAATTTGTTATGTGATCATTGCTATTTGTCTAGTAGGGTAGATGTTGTACAGGGAAAGTTCATTTTTTATTTGATTTAAAAATTTATAGTGTTAATTTAAACATTATGCAAGATGACTATAGGACTATTTGCATAGATCTCTTTCTGATAATATTCCAATGTGCCCTTGAGACAACTTGATAAAGATATTTAAGTTCACTATGGTTTTAGAAAGTATCATTATGGATCATAAGAAGTTCATAACAGAGAAATTTGAATCAACCAATATCATATGATTGAGAATAAGTATCTAACAAGAATGATATGATTTTCTCTATCAGATGTGAAGAGTACAGGAACAGGAAAACCCAGTTAAACCAAGTGGTATGTCCATGCACCATGTTGATGAGATTATTGTTTGTAATGAACCAATATACTGGTAACTTAGCATCTCATTTTTATTGGAGACAAAAGAAACATAGGGGAAAAGATCAGGGGCATCTTATCTTTTGTCTTTTGTTATGTTTAAATAGTTATTTTCAATCATAAACCTCTAGAGGAGATGATGGTTGTCTTTAGACCTAATACAGAGGATCTGTTTTTTTTAAACAGATCATCAGCCTAGAGAATGAATTGAGGATAGCAAGGAAAAAATTTGCACAGGTGGAATCTACTATGGAAGCCCAAAAGAAGCATAAAGCAGAATGTTTGAGGTACATAATCTTATGTCTTTTTCTATATATGCCTACGTGCAATTGGGGTATATTTGCAGTTCATTTTAGTGTTTCTGATGTCTCTGCTTGTGCATGTCTTCATAATTATTCAACATAGCTTTTGTATTGAACTTAATTTGTTTGCAAAAATGGCATTTTGTTCTGAATTACAGGATCAAAGAAGAGACTAGCTATTAAAGTTGCAAGCTTGGTTAAACTGTTTAATGCAACCTGTGATTGTTGCAAGGAAACAAGCAAGTATCATATTCCAAACATCGTCCAAGGATGTGGGACTTTCATCTTTCAATTGATGTTTTAGATTGTCACATCTATCCAAGCTTCCATATTGGAAAGGCATAAGCTTCCATCATGTTAATTAATTGATATGTCGGTTTATTTGAGGGGAAGAAGCTATTTGATTGTAAATATAAACTTAAATGATAGCAATCAGCATAACATTCTTTTTATTCACTCTTCCAAGTGTCGCATGAAATTCCTAATTTGCAAAGTTGATTAGCTATGAATAGACTAGATTTCTCTGTGTGGCATATTTCCTTCTTTTACAAAAATAGTTGGGATATATATTCAACATTTCTATAACAGCATCGTAACTAAAATTTGGACAATATAGAAACTGTTTTTCACAATTTTCAAACAAGATATTAGCTGTATTTTTATATATTGAAGGTCAAATGAGTGTTTTGTTGAATAATATTTTCTTTCATTTTAAAGCATTCTAGTTGTCATTGTAAATTTCCATGTGCAAAATTTATTCATCATTGTTTTAAAAAAGATGATAATTGGAGACATTGTTAGTTATTATGTAGGTCAAATGTTCCATAAATCTATGGCAATGCATTACAACATCTTTATGAATGGAAAAATGCCATAGCAGTTTCAGTGCCAAGCAAAAAATGTGTTAACAGAGGATACATTAACTACAAACTGTTAAAGATCATCTTTATTCAATTCAGAACACATGAAAGAAAATATGGTAAACAGCGCATGATTAAAAACCACCATACTGCCCTGAGGCATGAGAGAAGTGATGAGGGATTCCAATGCTGGAATGACAAGTTGTCCACAATCCCTTTTTCTTTCTTGGAAAAAAGCAAACACCAATGCAGTGGAAAATGACTAGAGCATTAATCTCTCTTGTGCAACTACCATGACATGTACGGGAATTGGCTTGCAATAAAAGGATCATGGTCCTCCTCTGCTACATGGTTGAACTTCCATGTCGAATAAATTTCTACTTGCCACAAGGGAGTCAATTAATGTGGTTATCCTGAGCCTCTCCTTCAGTCTGATATTATGTTTGTTGGCACTAGCGCTTTGATTGTTTCCACCCATTTTAAGACTGATAGTTACTGTTAGCATTTCAATTGTAAGACATATGCCTCCAGTTGATGGTCTTATGAGATGTGCACTTGTAAAGCTTTCTTTTTGTACAAAAAGCTTTGTACCATTGTTTACAAAAACATTGAAAAGAAACTCTATGTGATCAATGAGCAATATTAACATGATGAAATTGTTTGACATTCTCACACAAAAGTTGATAGAACAGTGTTATGGTGTAGTAAAGAAGTTAGAACTAAATGTATAAGTTATAACATCAAGATATGATTTGTTTAACCCATATAGCATTTGTGGGAAGATGTATACAACTGTCAGCTTCGCCCATTTGGCTTCCTTTGCACGCATAGGCATTAAAGGTGGCGTTATTGGATTAAGTATGAACTAATGCCCTGCTCAAGCAAAGACATTTACTATATAGTAGAAATACCTCCCAAGAGACCCTTCTCCAATGTTCAGCACCACATAGATATAGCCTAAAAGTTTATATATGATTATGTTAGAAATGAAAATAGATATTACCATTTCACTTCATTTGATATATAAATGCTTGTCAATGTCTGAGCTATTATTGTTGTTCACTCCTTCAAACAACTTCAAGAATAACATATTGTTGAATATTCAAACGACTTCAAAATAAGTATATTCTAGATATTGGCTCCAACATTTTAATTGCTTTTTGAACTCTGTTTTATGTTAGCTCACTCACCATGAACTTTCTACTCCACTAAAAGCTATATTACCATTTTTGTTCTCTATTATTCTTATAAAATACATTTCTTATTTTTTCATTATATCCGGAGTGTGCTCTATGAATATGGAGTTTTCATTGTCTCTCTTAAAAACAATAAAAAAAATTATAGGTAACCCTTTAACATGTCAACTATCTGGACTGCAATTTCAATTATAACCACTACATCACTTCATGTTTTTAGTGCTAAAATTAAATTTAAATGTATGAGATTTTGAGATTCTAGTCATTGTTTTAAAGCTTATTAGTAAGTATTGCAAACCAGGTTACAATAGCAAGAGTTTGCAGAGTTTCAATTAAGTTAGGACAAGGTCATTTAAAGAATTAGATAAATTATATTTTTTCAAATGGTTTATGAAGATTTTAAAAAGATTATCACAATTACATTAAATGGTGATTGCATCCAGTTGGAGCGTTCAACAATGTCAAAAAAATCCAAGACACCAAGTGGTGGTTGCTTGTTACCTGTTGCTTAACTTGAATTTTGGCATGTATTATAACCTTCAAATGATCCTACATTGAAATAATGGCAACATTAGCATTTAGAGTCAATTATCAAACAAACTAATGAGATGAATGAAATTTAGCCCTTAATAAAATAAAGGGCAGTGTTGGATATCTATGGTCTAGATGATGACAACTGCATGGATTTGCTTGTATGGTGGGAAAACAACAAATGATCCTACATTGAAATAATGGCAACATTAGCATTTATAGTCAATTATCAAACAAACTAATGAGATGAATGAAATTTAGCCCTTAATAAAATAAAGGGCAGTGTTGGATATCTATGGTCTAGATGATGACAACTGCATGGATTTGCTTGTATGGTCGGAAAACAACAAATGATCCTACATTGAAATAATGGCAACATTAGCATTTATAGTCAATTATCAAACAAACTAATGAGATGAATGAAATTTAGCCCTTAATAAAATAAAGGGCAGTGTTGGATATCTAGGGTCTAGATGATGACAACTGCATGGATTTGCTTGTATGGTGGGAAAACAATGAGATGCCTAATGCCTTTTATGTGATTGATGTCTATCACGATTTAATGTCCTTGTCATGTTCATCTCAATGTTAGATATTTTATGGGAATATGCTATATCTATTGATCCTTGGTTGACAAAAAAGAAAAATGAAGAAAAACTGCATCCTTTTCAATGTCTTGGACTGATATTTTTCTTCCTTGGAATATATTAATTGTCTCAATTTATTTAAATTTAGAAGATTTGCAAAGTTGATTAATAAATGTGGCGCTTTAGTTATGCATGTATTGTTGGGAGACTTGAACCTAATCTCCTTTAAAAGCCGAGGTATTGAATAAGTTGAGCTCATGCTATTTGATAAATGTTAAGGTTCATCATATAATTTGAACCCTGCTTTTTGATGTGAAAATCCACTTTGAAGCACCTAAATCTTGCTTGATAAATTATGATTTAACTACCATTAGGATTTACCAACTCAATTAATAATATTAGTTGTGAAATATATCTTTTAGTTATTAAATTGAATGTGTAAAATTGTTCCCTTTGGTCTTACATCTTTAAAGGGATTTATTGGTGGATATTTATACAATAGTGGTAATTTGCACAAGTAAATTGTTCCCTTTGGTCTTACATCTTTAAAGGGATTTATTGGTGGATATATATACAATAGTGGTAATTTGCACAAGTAAAATCTTAGATGTCTTTGATTTATATGGTGGATATTTATGCAATATTTGTTTATATATATATATATATGAGCAACTCCTATTCATAAAAATTACTTTTATGGATGTTAGGAAATACAAAAAAAAAACTTTTTTCCCTTGAAACCAAAAACTTTAATATTTGAAATACATTTTTTTTTAACTTTAAAGTTTATGGTTTTATTACTAATTAATACATACAAATATGGTCCTAGGACAGTGTAATAGTTTGTAGTTTGGCTCTTCTTTGGGCCGTCGAAGGTTCAAACTGCGGTGTGTGTGGTTGTGTTAATTCCCTATTGATAAGCGTAGCTCTCTCCCTTACGAGGGGTCATGGTTGGGTTATTGCTTAGCCCTTTGCATCGGTCGTAGGGTTTTATCACACTACCCGAATCCAAAAAAAATACATACAAATATGAATATTCTTATTTTAAAATAAGTTTTATTAAAAAATGTAGTTAAAAAAGAAATTACTAAGTTATGGTCTGCATTCAAATTATAGCTTTGATGATAAGAAGGGTTATTATTCCATCTAAGAAGAATATTTCTTTAAAAATTATAGCAAATTTTTTTTTTTTTTCTCTTTATGAAAATAATTGGAAAAAAATAAATTATATTTCTTTATATATTATATTGCTAGAGAAAAGGGGTTGGACTTGGGCTCCCCACCTTTGACAAATCACAACTCTCTCCTTTAGAGTTTGGGAGTTTACAAAAAAAAAATTAATTCTTATCTCAATTGAGTTGCTATAGTTAGATATCTACATATTTTTTCATAAAAAGTCTCAATTCTTGATTTTCAATGTTTTGATCTTCAATTTTCTTTGTAAATACAAATATTCTCGAATCCAACATCTTTCTTTTTTACTTTTTTCTACAGCAGCATGCACAATACCAAAATTTTATCTCTATTGTGTACGCATTACATCTTAGTACAGTAATATTTCTAAAGCTTTGCATTATCAAAGTTCACTCTATTAACTTTGGACTATTAGTTTCCTTCCTGAAACATAAGTACGACCACAAGAATTGTAATAAATAGTTTAGCACTTTCAAAAAGTTGAAAGTTCATGATTAAACCTTATCAAAGAATATATGCATAATTACTAAACTACGTGTCATTATAAAATACAAGTGGAATTCATTTTAATCCCAAATAAATAATTAATAAAAATATTTTATCATTTTAATGAGTTATGAAATCAATCGTATTTATATTATACTAACATTTTAACAAATCACAATGGTATTATTTTAATAAATAGTTTAGTAGTCTCAAAAAGTTGAAAGTTCCAATCCATATTTTATACCATGATCCAAGCAACAACTCAAATAATTCATTCAACCATTAAGTCCATCTGACATCTTCTTTTGCTTCATTATACAAAACTTTTTGCTTTATGAAGTCATAGTCTGCTTTATCAAATTTGGACTATTAGTTTCCTCCAATGCATTGATCTATAAATAGATCCTTTGAAACATTTTGTAATCCTCTTGAACATTATTCAGTTAAACTTACTACTTCCTCTAACCATGAAAAAGAGAATTTAACTTTACGATCTTCTATTAAAACCCCTCTATTGGCTAGTTTATCTGCACATTTGTTCACTTCAAATTTTGTAGCAAGGTCTTGTATTTCCACAATGATTTCTTGTATGTTCCATGGAGCCTTCCATCCATATTATGTTCCATTTTATTTGTCTACATATTTTTAATCCTTCCAAAGAAGCTCAAGCTTCAACTTCATTATTTGTCTTAAATCCAATACTAAAAGCATAATGTGAGAAAAGCTCACCCTTGTTATTTTTTATTGTTCCTCCTTGTGGTCTTGGATTTCCTTTAGAAACTCTATCAAAATTCGATTTGACCAAATTTACTTTTGATGGTTTTCACTTTATATTTTTTGTCTTCCTTTTGTTTCTCCTACACCCACCATCATAATTCCAATTGATGAATTGACTTCATCTATCAAGGCTCTTTGCTTCAAGATTAGGGATTGGATGAGTTGATAGGGTTGGTTTAGACTCCTCTATGGTTAAACAAATATTCTTTTTCATTACCTCTAAATTGCTTTCCTTTCCTTTAAATATTCTTATGTTCCTTTCTAGCCATATAGTCCAAAGTATTGTATCTTTCAATGTATCCCAAATTATCTTTAACACCTCACTTTTAAAAGTGTTTTGTCATTGCTTTAACCATTCTTCAATTTTGTCATTCCTCACCATGCATTTACCAAACATATAAAGAACCCATTGTCATAGTTTCTAAACTATTGAGCAATGTCCCAAGAGATTGTCTATACTCTCTTCCTTTTTACATAGAACATTGTGAGGAGCCACAAAAACCTCTTTTCATTAGGTTATACCAGGATAAAAATTTCTTGTAACCTACTAGCCATACAAACATTTTGACTTTTGGAATGCTCATACCATCCCAAATATCTCTCCATATTCTTGTGGTATTCCTATTTTTTTGGTGCTTTACATTATACTCGCTTGTTGTGTATTCTCTTGAGCTATTCAACTCTCAAATTAGCTTATCCTCAGCTTCCCTTGGAATAATCATTGTTGTTATATTTCTACTCAAATGCCTTCTAGCAACAATATTCGGTATACTTGTAAACAAATATTCTTTCCATTTGTATCTTTCTTCTTGATCCTTGTACATGTTTGGAACCATATAATCATATTTGTATTGAAGTAATATTGTCCATGCTTTCAAAATTATATCTAGATTAAGTGTTCTTTTATCACACCAAGTATCCATTTAAATAAAAAAAAAAATTCTCTAGTTCCCACCACCCATCTTAGACTTGTAATCACTAGATCAATTAGTTTTTTTAAACTGTTCCATTGTGCAAAACCATTTAGTAGTGAGAATGTAGTAAAGATTAAGCCTGGGTTATTGGGCTCAACATACTTACTTAGAGACAAAACTAAATATTCCCAGTATATATTGACAATTTATGGCTATGAAGGACATTTACACATTAAATTTCAAGCCCCAATAAGTGCTAAATTTTACCACATGATTGTTTTATTTTGAACTTAATTTTACCACATGTTGATTGTTTAATTTTGAACTTTTACAGTGGAGGCTAATTGTGCTTCCAGATAGATATATAGAGCTTGGAATGGATCAGCATACAAAAATTTTGGGTTGAGATAGTACCTTGTTGCATGAAGAGGGCTATGGAGCGTAGATGTCCATTGTTGGTCGATGATATCCCAAATGGGACCGTATTTGGTGTGGGAATAATTATAAATTAGGCAATTGCCTCTTTTTTCATATCCATAGCCTCATATACATATCCTATTAGTAATTATTCACCATCAACGAGATAGAGAACGCTCACTAAAGGCTTTGACAATTGAAAATGAAGAAAAAAATAATTTAAATAAAAATATTTTAAAATACAAGATTCTCAAATGGAAAAATAATTTAAATTAAAAATAATAATAATAATAATAAAATAAAAAACTTAGGCTTGTACGTTGATGGCCTCATCCATGGTTATCCAGAAGGGCTCCTCAAACAAATAGTCATACACCTTTTGTCACTCATTGGAGAGTCAGTATTTAGCAACATCTTCACAATTCCACTCATCGCTCACATCTTCTTCAATGCCCCCTTTGCATCAAAGAGGCTCTGCAATGTCACAAAGTTTGTGGTGAAGCATGTAACTCCAACCTACACTATCTTCCTCCCACCAATAAATTGCCTCATGAGTTGAAAGGCCCATGTATGGTTGTAGATAAATTTTGTAATAGTTTTGGCCTTTTGTACAACCTTTGACACCCAAGGTAATTTCCCAATGTCTTTGAGTAGCAAATCGAGACAATGGGTTGCACATAGGGTCCAAAAAACGGTGGAGAATCTCTCCTCCAACATATTGCCAACTGCTACGCGTTGTCTATGATGACTTGCATAACATTCTCCTCTCCCACCTCTAACACAACCTCCTCCAACAACTCTGCAAGCATTTTGACACTCTTAACTTGTGCCAATGCATCCATTGACTTAAGGAATACAATTCCTCCTTTAAAAGCAAACAAAAAAATAATTGATGTTTTGCCCCTTCCATTGGTCCACCCATCAAACATGATAGTGCAACCCTTCTTCGTCCACACCCTACATTGGTCAGTAAGCAAAACTTGAATGTCAACCACAAATTCACGAAAGAGAGGACCCCTAAGATCGTCAGAAGTTGACGGCTTAAATCCTGCAACGCAACTTGCAATGGCATCTACCATTTTTCGTCAGTATGGAGATATTGCCACATTAAAGGGAAGTTCAAAAAAATACCTAAAACTTGCAACGACCTTCCTCATTGCTTTGTGCCTCTCCTCGTTCCACACAACCATGTTGTCAAGTGTGGTTAGCACTAGTTGTCAACACCAATATATTTGCATCACTTGGCATCGAAGATATGGTCATCTAAGTTATGACCACCTCATCGCAGTACAAAACAAAAATATGGTCGAAGGTGTTCCCTCTTTACATAAACCTACAAAGATTTGTTGTTATTACTTAGCTAGAAAATTGATAAGGATAAGCATAGGATTATTTTCTAAATTATTAGGAAAATTATTAGGCTTAGTTTATTTTTGTTTAATAGTTCCTAAGTCTAAGATTTAAGTTGAAGAATAATTTGTATATTGTCAGCATCAATTATTAGCAAGGATATTTGTGAGCCAATTTGTTGACATAGTCGACAATTGTAAAGATTTGATATTTTGTAATATTGGCCTATAAATGCCTTGTAAATTTAATAAAAATTCTATCTAGGATTTGTTCCCACATCAGTTGAAATCAAAGCAAGAGCAAATCCTGCCTTGTGAGGGGCATCTCCACCTCTCCCTTCCCTTTCGCAAATTACATCCCCTTCCCCTCCCTCTTCCGCAATTTCATCCCTTTGTTTGGATTTTTTGGATTGGTATCAAAGTTAGAGATCAATTTTGGGTTGGATTAGGTTTCCTGGTTTATATCTTGCTCATTTGGGATTACATTGTTATATGCAAGTCTTAAAAGCTCCTCGCTCCTAGGGCTTGTTTACATGAAGTTTAGCAAAACAATTCCTTTTCAGTTTTAAGTTGATAATTGGTGTTAAGCCTGAGTTGGTTAAGATTAAAGCACTAGTTCAATGCAATATAATATTAGATCTTTTGCCTCGTTGAGTTTTATTTTATTTAATCAGCTTATTGTTAAGCTAAAGTTTTAAAATATATTTTTTAATATTTTAATTTTGTTAACGTTGGCATCCGATCCATATTACAAAATTTTGTCCATATTCACATCAATCGACTGACTCTTAGATGACTCCGACAAATCGACCGACTCTAAACTACAGGCGACTGACTAATGACAGAATTTCAAAGGTCTTATGTTGGCCTTTTGATCAGTTGATCATTTCTCAATAGTCAACAATTCGTTTGTCAGTCTCAACATCACTTTCTTTCACACTCCTTCGACAAATGTTTCGAGCATCGATACCCTGTTTTTCCTATGGCCTTCATGTTGGACATTGACACAAGAAGATGACTGATGGAATCATTTCTTAATAGTCAACAAGTCGTTTGTCAGTCTCAACATCACTTTCTTTCACACTCCTTCGACAAATGTTTCGAGCATCGATACCCTGTTTTTCCTATGGCCTTCCCTTCTAGACTGTAAATACTTGACCCCCTAGAGACAAGTCCTTGATGGACCAAATTCCCCCTCTCCCCTAGGAACAAGATTCCATCAGTCATCTTCTTGTGTCAATGTCCAACATCGACCCTTCATTTTCTTTTAGAATCAAACCAAAATTCTCCCTTGGACGATAGGTTATTTCCTCCTTGGCGATGGATACAGGCATTGATCTTCCAGCGTCGATCTAGCACTATGATGTTGTTTCGATTATGACGTTGTGACTTGTGCTCATAGACAGCATTTTCTTTCACGACGACATCAAGATCGCGATCCCCTTCTTGTGGCGATAACATATTTGATGGAAAAAACTTTTTGGACGTGTATCCAATGATCTTCCAACCATTCGTTGACTACTTCAGGGTAAGCGATTTGCTTGCATGGACATCGTTGTCATTGACGTTGAAGTCACATGGACAACTTTCTAACCATTGGAGTGATGGGTCATTTGATAACCGACACTAGCCGTGGAAGACCAACAAACCTAAACTAAACTGTGAGATTTTGCCACCTGACAGTCAATTGGTTGCATTGATCGTTGAACGACATGTTAGTCGGGAAGGCGCATACCATCTTCTATAGAATTAATTGTTTTATCCCACATTCTAGATGCAAGAGGCCTCCTTGTGGTTTACAAGGGAACTTTGGTGGGCCTAGTCAGTTGGCAAACGTGTTGTTGATAGGCGCATGGCGTTTGACGTTGCCTTGCTTGGTTTATTTTGTAGGTGATTTACTTTTTGATCGGTTGTCCCTTGTGTAATTTGTGGACTTTTTTTAATTGCTTGTTTTTTCCTATCAAGGTGGGTGTTGCTCGATTGCTAACAATTTTACCTTTTTAGTTTTGTAAAACTTGGTAAAAATTTTAAGTTGGTGTCATTTTGAGAAATATAATCCTTTTTGTGAAAATTTCTTGGGTATAGGCATGAAATTTGAGAAGAAGGTTATCTTCTAGTAGATTGCTTGAACACAAACCAAATTTTGTAATTTTATATTGTAAAAAAAAAAATTGGCCCTTAAGTAGGAAAGTCCTTTTTGCAAACAAAGGCTCTTTTGTTGTTGATGTAGAAGCTTAGAAAAGGCTTCTTGTAAGTGTTTGAAATTAGCACTCATTTTGTAACAATCAAACTATTGTAATTGCCTAAGACAAGGTAAAACTTGTAAGCCTTTGGATCATTTTTGTAAGTGCCTAGACAAAAGGCACAAGTTGTAAACCCCTCTTTTTCGTCCTTAGGAGTTAATTTGTAAGTTCTAGCTTATACTTAGTCACAAATGGCTTTCAATTTGATGGAGCAAGTGATCGCCTTAGTTGTTGTAGTTAGTTTTTTGGCTGACAAAGTGAATGATATAGCAAACCCTAATGGTCCTAGTGAAGTAAAAATCAATGACATTCATGTAAGCGCAAAATGCAAATTCAAGATTTATGATGGTTCATGTGATCCAAAAGTCTTGAACAATTGGATCTTATAATTAGACGCTTGGTTTGCTTATAGAAAAATTACTGAAGATGATAGAGTTTGCTTTGCAAAATTGAAGCTTTCAGGTGTAGCAAAGGTCTGGACTACTAATCGCTAACGAAATCAAAATTCCATCAAAAATTGGTATGAACTTGTAAAAGCTTTGAAGGATAGATAAAATCCCTCAAATTATTGCAAATACCTCATCTATAAATGGCTTCACTTGAAGCAAGGATACAACATGAGTGTCCAAGACTACATTTTTTAGTTTAATAAGTTGAGAATCTTAATTGGTGTAGAAGATTCAACTACAAGACTCATCATTAAGTTTAAAAGTGGTTTGCAAGAATCCATATTTAGGGAGTTGAAATATACCCCTATCACCACTTTGGATACTTTGTTAAATCAAGTACTATTGATGGAAGAGAAATTTTCTAGCCAATTTAGTGGATCTCAATCATTAGGCACTTCTAAGGTGTCCAATCAAGAACAACAACAACCAATGAAAAAGACTTCTTCTTCCCTTCCTTCTTCTTATTCACCTTCTTCCTCTTCTCCTTTTTATAACAACAAATTTTGTAATCATTGTAAAAGAAGAGGTCATGTGGAATCTAATTGTTTTAGGAAGAGGAATAACCTTACTGTAATAGAAAACAATGTTAAGCTCCTTTAAAATTTTAGAATACCAAGCCAAGTCATATCTTGATTTGGTCTGTGCAGACCCATGGCTCCAAGTTACAATGGGACTAGGTATTTTTTATTTTTTATATGATCACCCAAAAATGGTATATTTTTTGAAAATCAACGATGAAGCTTTTTTCTACATTCAAAAATTTAAGGCCCAAGTAAAGACCATAGGAAGAAAGATCCATGTCCTCCACTCAAATCGAGTGGGAAAATTTAGTAGAAGTGAATTTTTAGATTTTTTGAAGAAACATGGCATTCAATGACAATTGACAACATCCTACTCACCACAACAAAACAATATTGCAAAATGTAGAAACAAAACAATCATGGAAATGGTATGAATTATGTTGAAGGATTTACAACTTGGACACTCATTTTGGACATAAGAAGTACATATAGCAATTTACATACTCAATCAAGCCCCCACTGTATCACTTGAACATGTCACTCCAGAAGAAGCATGGAGCGAACATAAACCATTAATCTCTCTTTGGGTATTTGGGTGTACAACATACATGCACATTTCAAAGGGAAAAATATAATTGGATGAAAAATATCATATTCAAAAAAGAGTCCAATTACAAAATATAATGATCAATCAACCTTGATCATGCAAAAAAGCTAAAAACTAGCTTTTTATAAAAAACAACTTTTATTATGCCCCTTTGCATGTTGTTTTTTAATTATTTTAAAATTAACTAAAGTTATTAATTTGTATGAATAAAGCACTCAATTTAATATATTTTTCAATTGCTTTATTTTACAACTCACGTATTAATTTAATAATTATGGGTGACTTTTGACATCACCCTCAACAAACAATGCATCTTACTAGGCTATAATAATGAATAAAAAACCTACAAATTATTTGATCTAGATTCAAAGAAAGTACATATTCATCATGATGTTGTCTTTGATGAAGAAAGAAAATTACCTACATCTCATCACAATAATCTTCATCTAACTCAACTCCAGTAAGGATTATAAGTGATGAAGAAATTACAAATGAAAAGTTATTCAGTGATATTAATGATGAAGATCTGTCTACTCCATAGAACACGAGGAGAATACCTAAATATTACACTAGTACATTGAAAGCATCTGGGATAAATGGAATTCTAGAAACCTCTTGTACAAGACCAAGAACACAAAGTATGACTCACAATGCACAAAATATGGCTCTAATTAGTATAATTGATCCATCTGTAGTATAGGAATCTCTTAAGTCTATTGCTTGGTAAAATGTTATGCACATTGAATATCAAGCACTATTGAGAAACAAGACTTGTCATCTTGTTGATATCCCACCAAGAAAAAGGCCTATGGATCTTCAAAGCCAAATATGAATCACATAGTAGTATTGATAAACACAAAGCAATGTAGCTAAGGGATGTGCACAAAAGGAAGGCATAGATTATGAAGAATTTTTTGCCCCTATAGCAAAAATAAATTCCATGAAAAATATCTTTGCTCTAGACACACAATTTGGATGGAAAAATCATCAAATGGATGTGAAAAGTGTCTTTCTCAATGGAGATCTAGAAGAATTTTATATGACTCAACCAGAAGGATTCATCATACCTGGACAAGAAACAAAGGTATGCAAATTGATTAAATTTATTTATGGTCTCAAACAACCTCTTTGGGCATGGTACATAAAGATAGATGAACATTTGGGAAAGCATGGTTTTACAAAGGATTTGTATGATCCAAGTTCGTATCACAAACAACAAGGGGGAAAGATGTATTCATCAATGTGTATGTAGATAATCTAGTCATCATAAGAAGTTATAAGAGTATGGTTCTAGTTGCAAAAGAAGACTTGAAGAAATCATTTGACATGACCGATCTCGGGTTATTATATTACTGCCTAGGACTGGAGGTAAAGTTGAACCATCATCCCATATTTGTTTCACAAAGTAAATATGCTAATAATCTTCTTAAGAAATATCACATGGAATATTGTGAGCCTATAGCAACTCCTATGACATCAACATTTTGATTCTTCTCCTCCAATAAATCAAACATTATATCGATAGTTAATTGGGAGTCTCATCTACCTAACTTACACAAGATCGAATATCATTTTTTAGTCAATCATCTTCCACGTTTCATGTAGGAACCAAATATGATACATTGGAAGGCAGTAAAAAGAATTATAAGATATATATAGGGCACTATTGAGTATGATTTAGAATTCAAGAAAAGTGATTAGTTCCACTTAATAGGTTATACATATGCATATTTCATAGGTTGCATTGATGATAAAAATCCACCTTTGGCTATGTATTCATTCTAGGAACCACACCTATATCATGCGAAAGCAAGAAACAATAAAAAGTTGATTGATCTTTCACTTAAGTAGAATATCATGCAATAGGAGTTGTCTATGAAGCAATATGGCTAAAACATTTGTTGGTAAATATGGAAGTACCACAAGATAAACCTATAATCACGCATTGTGATAATCAAGGAGTACTAAAACTTGTTTGCAATCTAGTTCTCCATGAAAAGGACCAAAAACATTGACATGGAGTGCCACTTCATCCATGAATATGTTCAATAGAAGAACATTCAACTCAAATTCCATCCTACTCAAGAACAACTAGTAGACATTTTCACCAAACCACTAGGATGAGTCAAATTTAAAGAATTTCAAAGCTTCCTCTCAAATACCATGATGTAATAAGGGGAGAACATTAGGAGTTATTATATCATTTATAATATGGATGTAAGTTGAGTAACCACTCAACACATAGTTTGTAAGGTTTATTATAGGACAAAGATAGTTGTAGGTTGTTATGCGATATTTGGGTAAGCATTGTAATTTAAGGTCCTTTCACTTTCATAATGCAATTTCATTCTAAGTATTAAGATCTAACAATTCATCCTTACATAAAAATCGAAAAGGCGGGAAATGAGCTCTGGCGATTTTTTCCTCTGAACTAGGGTTTCTGGAACTTCAAAAAATCTAGGGCATCAACTGGATTGCAGAAGTGCCTTCGGGGTACGGTGGATCTGAAGGCTAGATTGGTGCCCCGGGAGGGTCCAATGGGGACTTCTCCGGCTCCTTTTCCAGGGAGTAGCAGCTCATACGCAGATTTGTTTAAAGAAAATTCTCCTCCAAAGAACGACGAAGCTCAAAAAATGGCATATAAAATGCTCTTCACGGTTGCTGGGAATAGGTCGACAGCACATCGTGTGAATGGATGTTTGCCGCAAGCCGAAACCAGGCCAAAAATTGTCATCGAGCCAAGTATGGTTGAAGAATCAATCATTTACAGAGCTAATCACGATTTAATCTGCAAGTTCATGGGTATACGTCCTTCCCTGAATTTTTTGCACTCTTGGATCCGCCAAAACTGGGAGCCTCACGGTGAGTATTCATTGTGGTTTATTAGCAATGGATATTTTATTGTTAGCTTTTCGTCTTTGGCCGATAGAAATAGGGCTTTCGAGTCAGAGAAGAAAAATCATGGCCCGACAGGGCTATTTGTTCAACCATGGAGAGTGGGATTCGATCCCCGAGTTGAACCTACTCTGTCGTCCCAGTATGGATCCGACTATATGCTCTTCCAATGGAATTCTGGAGTGAGCAAGTGTTGGCAAGGATTGGCAATTCTATTGGAAGACATCTGGGTGTTGCCGAGAGACACAATTGAAGGGAGCATGGCGGTGTATGCAAGAATATGTGTGGAGATGGATCTCAGCCAGCCTTTGCCGGCAGAGATGGAAATTGAATTGGCAGGACTCTCCCGGATTCAACAACTGGACTATGAGGCCCTACCCTTTAGATGTAGGGTTTGTCACAAACATGGACATTTGGCCCGTTTCTGCCCTAATAATATGAATGCTAAAATGGAGGCCCCTTTAGGAATGCCAAACCTGCCTAAAGAGGATAAGGCAACACTTAATAAAGATTCTAATAGCACCGTTCGGGGCCGGGAAGCTCAGAGAGAGGGTTTTGAACAGCCCAGAAGAAAAAGACGGACAAAGAAAAAAGAGGGAAAGGAGCAATCCCATCTCAGACCTGCCAATAGGTATGAGATTTTTAAGTCACTGGTTGACGAAGAGGAACAATCTATGGAGGGCATGGAGGGTAATAAGGAAAATTCTAATATTCTCGGGCAACTCCCTCTCTCATCTCCTCCCGTCATACAACAGGTAGTTGAACTCTGTGAGGTATCACAGCCAGTGTGTTCAGGGGCTTTAGTAGTGCATAACCAGGAGCAGACAGTATCTCAGGATGTCAGCATGGGAATAGCAGAGAAGAACAGGGAAAGGCCAACTTTGGGGATAACCCAGGTAGAAAAAAGATCAAAAAACAACAATTCTCAGGGAGTAGGTAGAAGATCCAATAAGGAGTTGCTAGCAGCCCAAGGAGACAAACTGATCACGGGAGGATCGGTGAGGACAATAGACTCTTATTGCTCCCAGGGTAACCAATGATTATACAATCATGGAATGTGAGGGGTTTAAACAGCAGAACCCATCAATCTGTTGTTCGAAGACTTTTAGAGAATCGTAATACTGATTTTTTGCTTTTACAGGAGACTAAGATGTCATTAGATCTTATGTCCAAAATAGTCAACAGAATTTGGAGGGGTCTTGGTCATATGGATGTGGCTGCCCAAGGTGCCTCGGGGGGATTGTTACTCTGTGGAACTCTCTTGAATGGTCTGCAATAGAACATCTTGCCCGGAGGGGTGTTCTCACTTCTCTTTTTAGGAATAATGTCACTGCGAAACACGTTCTAATCACAAACTTTTATGGGTCTCAAAACCTAGATGGTCAGAGGCGGCAGTGGAAGGCTGTGCATAACATGCGAACCTCAAGGGAAGATCTAGACTGGATTATAGCGGGGGACTTTAACGCTAAATTATCTTCTAGAGACCAGGGAAGGGGGAACACCATTTTTGGACCCAGGGGACCGTTTCATGATTGCCCAAGTCCAGGATTTGCACTTAGTGGACATTAAATGTCCTGGCATTAACTACACTTGGACTAATAAAATGTGGGAGCCACATAGCAGGAAGGTTAAGCTAGATCATTTTCTGGTTTCGGAGGAGGCGTTTGTAAAATGGAATATAAATTTTTAGATTTTAGAAGGCCCGGTTTCGGATCACTGTCCCATTCTGTTGGAAGGCGGGACTAGGATGGGGCAGCATCACAAACCTTTCAGATTTGAGAATTTTTGGCTTCAAAAAGAAGAACTTCGGGAGAAAATTCCACAGTGGTGGGAAGAAGGCCGCCCAGCTTATGGGAGAGCAATGTTCAGAATCCACAAACAACTACAATATGTCAAAACTCAGTTGAAGTATTGGAGGCGTGCTAATAAAATAGACTTCCAGGCCCAAAGAGCTCCATTGGTGGCCAGATGGGATGAGGTCCAAAAATAGTTCAGAGAAGGAGTAATTACAGACCAGCTCAAAGCTGAGGATGATGCCTTGCGTACAGCGGTTGAGGACATTGACAACCAGGAGGAGACCTATTGGAAGCAGAGAGCAAGAACCACCTGGTTATTAGAAGGGGACAGAAATACAAAATTCTTTCATCGGACTGCTTGTGCTCGAAGACAGATGAATAAGATGGAGGCCCTTCAAGATGAGAACGGTCATTCCTTTGATACACTTCCAGGTATGCATTCCCATGCTATGGATTATTTTTCTAAGCTTTTTAAGGAAAGTGTGGTACAAGATGTAGAGGCCCAAAATGAAGTTATTTCTGTCATACCTGCTGTTATTTCAGAGGATGAAAATCAGGCCCTCCTCAAACCCATTGATAGAGATGAATTGAAAACTGTGGTCTTTGGAATGAGCACTGGTAAAACTCCAGGTCCAGACGGCTTCCCAATTGAGTTTTTTCGGGCTTTCGGGACTACTTAGAGGAAGATGTAAGGGTTGTTGTAGAAGAGTCCAGAGAAAATAAGAGAATGCTTAAAGCTATAAACCACACTTTCATTACCTTAATTCCAAAAGGGGAGGAGGGGGTTCATATTTCAGATTATAGGCCTATTGCCTTATGTAATGTGTTGTACAAAATAATCACAAAGGTAATGGTTGAGCGCCTAAAACCTCTTCTTCACAACATTGTCTCCTCTGAGCAAGGGGGTTTTGTTGAGGGACGACAGATTCTGGATGGGGTGGTTGTGGCCCAGGAAGCAATCCATTCAATGCACACTTATGGTAATAAAGGGATGTTCATAAAATTGGACATGTCAAAGGCTTATGACAGGGTTGAATGGAGTTTCCTGGCTAAAATGATGGCAGCCTTTGGTTTCTCTCAGGACTGGATAGAGTGGGTCATGAGCTGTGTCTCTACCCCGACTTACTCTGTGCTAATCAAGGGCCTTCCTTCGCAACCATTTGGAGCTACTCGGGGGCTGCGCCAGGGGGATCCATGTTCTCCTTATCTTTTTCTCATTTTGGCTGAAGGTCTTGGCAGACTTTTCTTGAGGAGAAGACAACAAGGTAGATTATTGGGTATCAGGGTGGGTGACGAAGTTTTAACGCACCTGCGGTTTGTGGATGACACTGGGTTTGGTGGGAGTGGCCGGCTTCGGGGAAGCAAGAATGATTAGGGATACTCTTAATGTCTATCTCGGGGCTACTCAACAGGTCATTAATGACAAGAAATCCAAAGTGGTTTTTTTTAATCTGGAGCAAAGGCTTCAGAACAGAATTTTAGAAATCCTGGGATTCACAAGGACTTCTCTCCCAGTGGTTTACTTGGGGGTCCCCTTGCACTTTAAGAAGCTAAAATTAGACACATGGAGGAATCTGCTGGAGTGTATCAAGGACAAAATTAATCACTGGTCTCACAAGTGGTTAAGTTATGGTGGCAGATTAACGTTCTTACAGTCAGTCATTCAAGCCATGCCAATTTACAAATTCTCTATCCTGGCTGCCCCGATTACAATATGGAAAGAGTTGGACAGGATGGCTAGAAAGTTTTTATGGGAAGGAGCAAAGGGAGAGAGAAAGTGGGCCTTAGTGGGCTGGGACAAAGTTACCCAGCCCAAGGTTAAAGGAGGTCTGGGTTTGAGAAAATCTAAGCTGAATAATAAAGCTTTGGCTGAAAAGCTGTACTGGAGATGGATCTCCCAACCCACCTCCCTTTTTGGTAGAATCCTAACTAGAAAATACCTTGGACAGGCCAACCCAATCGATGTAGCTCGCATCCCCTTGGATGGTACTGGGTCCCTAGTTTGGGAGGCTCTCAAGTTAGGGTCTCAGGTTGTTAAAGACCGCTTATTTTGGAAAGTGGGAAGAGGGGAGAAGGCTCATTTTTGGACAGATTCTTGGGATCAGTTCCCACCCATCATTGTTGAATTTCTAGAATTACTACCAATAAAAGCAGCCATTGAAGCCAAGGGATGGATCCGTATTGAAAGTTATTTCACAACTACTCAGCTGGGGAGTGTAAGTTTAAGCAGTTCAAGAAGTTGGATGAGTGGCCCATTTCAATCCCTCCGGATTTGACTCCCATCATGACTAAAATTCTGACAGAAAGATTTCTTACAGGGGGAGACGTGGAGGATGAATTAGCCTGGGGCTTTGGGAGTCTTGGCGTCTATACAGTAAAGGACGGATATGACAGCATTCTCCCAGAGCCCCCCCCTCATACTTTTCAGGTTGAGGACTGGAGGAAAATCTGGCACTCTAAAGGTTGGCCGAAAGTTAACTTTTTTGCCTGGCAGTGCATGCACAATGGAATCCTCACTTTTGATAATCTCAGATCAAAAGGTATCATCGGCCCTTCTCAATGTGTACTATGCTACAAGAGCGAGGAAACTATTGACCATTTGTTGTTTGGTTGCCCTTTCACCCGACAGATTTGGCTGCGTTGGTTTGCTTACTTTAAAATTCAAGTAAGTGGTGACCTGAACCGGATGAATATCTGGGCAAAATGGCAGAAAGGTAGATTCAAATCTAAAGCTCTTCGTTTTGGCTGGGAGCTCGGTTTAAGCTTTATCTGGTGGCAAGTATGGCTGGAAAGAAATGCCAAAATTTTTAGAGAAACTTTTCTTGCTCTAGACGGGGTTTGGCGGACCATTTGGAGCAAGGTTACCAAAACTGTGGCTGTTCATGCTGAGGAGGAAGCTCAAATTGACATTGGAGCTTTGGAAGAACGCCTTGAACTGCAAGAGGGACAGGACAAAAATTGTTGGAAACCTCCCCCTGAAGGTTGGATTAAAATCAATACTGATGGAGCTGCAAAAGGCAATCCGGGTAGAGCCGAAATTGGAGTGGTGTGCCGAAACCATGCTGGGACTGTGCTCTATTGGGAATTGCAAGGCCTGGGAAGATCCACTAACAATGAAGCCGAAGCCATTGCCATCAAGTCTGCTTCTATTTGGGCAGTGAAACATGGCCACCGCAGGATTATTCTTGAATCAGACTCGCAAATAATGGTTGGAGCTCTAGACTGCATGAGGAACTTTGATCTGAAAGCTTGGAGGTTGAGGGCTCTTGTTACCCAAATTAAAGAATTATGGAAGGAATTGGAGGACGTGATCCCGGTTTATGCGAGTAGAGATTTGAACAAAGCGGTTGACTTTACGGCTAAGATGGGTGCGAAAAAGGAGGTTGGAGTTCGGTTGCACAGTGACATGGATATTGAGGATGAGGTGATTAGACAGGGTCTGGAAAGGTCCTTGAGCCAATGATCAAAGAAAAAGCAAAGGGAGGAAAGTTGTCACGATATCGCGACATGTTGCCTCGGTCTGGAGGAAAGTTGTCACGATATCGCGACATGTTGCGTCGTCGCGGTCATTGGAGGAAAGTTGTCGCGATATCGCGACATGTTGCATCGTCGCGGTCATGGAGGAAAGTTGTCGCGATATCGCGACATGTTGCGTCGTCGTCATGGGGAAAGTTGTCGCGATATCGTGACATGTTGCTTCATCGCGGCCAAGGGAGGAAAGTTGTCGCGATATCGCGACATGTTGCTTCGTCGCGGCCAAGGGTGGAAAGTTGTCGCGATATCGCGACATGTTGCTTCGTCGCGGCCAAGGGTGGAAAGTTGTCGCGATATCGCGACATGTTGCTTCGTCACGGCCAAGGGTGGAAAGTTGTCATGATATCGCGACATGTTGCTTCATCGCGGCCAAGGGTGGAAAGTTGTCGCGATATCGCGACATGTTGCTTCGTCGCGGCCAAGGGTGGAAAGTTGTCGCGATATCGCGACATGTTGCTTCGTCGCGGCCAAGGGAGGAAAGGTGTCGCGATATCGCGACATGTTGCATTTTCATGGCTAAGGGAGAAAAGGTGTCGCGATATCGCGACATGTTGCATTTTCGCGGCCAAGGGAGAAAAGGTGTCGCGATATCGCGACATGTTGCATTTTCGCGGCCAAGGGAGAAAAGGTGTCGCGATATCGCGACATGTTGCATTTTCGCGGCCAAGAGAGAAAAGGTGTCGCGATATCGCGACATGTTGCATTTTCGCGGCCAAAGGAGAAAAGGTGTCGCGATATCGCGACATGTTGCATTTTCATGACCAAAGGAGAAATGGTGTCGCGATATCGCGACATGTTGCATTTTCGCGGCCAAAGGAGAAAAGGTGTCGCGATATCGCGACATGTTGCTTCATCGCGGCCGAGAGAGAAAAAGTGTCGCGATATCGCGACATGTTGCACTTTCGTGCCCAAAGGAGAAAAGTGTCGCGATATCGCGACTTGTTGAATTTTCGCGGCCAAAGGAGGAAAATGTCGCGATATCGCGACATGTTGCTTTTTCGCGGCCAAAGGGGAAAGGTGTCGCGATATCGCGACATGTTGCATGTTCGCGGCCTAAGGAGAAGAATAGTGTCACGATTTCGTGACAAGCTGCATCAACTGTCCATGCCGACCCCCTGCTAGCTAGTTAATGGTTCAGGAGATTTGGCTCCATTGCAAATCTTCTTCTACTATTGTAAGCTTGTGTTCTCTCTGAATTCGGTTGGGAAGAGTCTCTTCCCATATTGTAATTGATCTTTGTTTTAATACAAGTTTTTTCAAAATTTTCAAAAAAAACAATTCATACTTACATTCCCCATTCCTTATTTTATTTCTTGCTTTAAAATAAAATCAAGACCATAACAACTTTTTTATTCCTAAACAACTCCTTTTTTAAGGAGTTTTATCCATTACCCTAATATTTCAAGATATCATTTTCATCATTACTTTTTATTTTTATTTATGGGCTTATCCCTACTTCTTGTCAACACTTGTGATATTTGTTTTTGTTTTTCCCTATTGATATCCCTCTGAGTTTTTTTTTCTCTTTGTTCTTGTTTTGAGGGTCTTCCTATTATTTTTCCTTTACTACCAACACTTTTATCTCCATCGATCTTTTCAAATTTTCCAACCTTTTCATAATCAGACTTATCATTTGTAGGTTTATGTTGCATAGGATAACCTAAAATGCAAGGAATAGCCTCAAAACCCCTTTCTTCTTTATGCTGCCTTGGAAACCCTAAAGTGAAAGGACCATCCTCCACAGTGGCTACCTTTTTATGGTACATTAAAAATGCAAAATTATCATAGATATCTTCCATGCTCCTTTATTTATTATGCTGCTCTTGAAATCCTAAAGTGCAAGGGGTAAACCCTATACTACTTTCATTTTTATTGCAAAAAGGGGATTTTACACTACTTGATGGAAATGAAGATGATTTACCTAGATTACACTTGACCCCTATTGCCTTCTTTGTTATAACATTTGCATCCACGTCATCCTTCGTATCCTTAATTTCTTCTGAATTTGAACTTCACAGTCTCTTACCATGTGTTCAGTATTATAACATTTGAGACATTAGAATGCAATGTTTTATAATCCACTAGTTTATGTTAGTTTAATCTTAACAGAGTGTGCAAAGGTTTTGAATTATCCATGGCAACACATATTTGGGTACATGCAATAGGCTTTCACTCCTTGGTAAGAGCATTGCCAATGTTCTTCAAAACCTTCTAATTGATAAGTTGATATGGAAGTCCAAAAAGCCTAACCCACATTAGAAGCTTTTGAATAGTTTTTGTCTCCACAAATAAATTCTTATTTCATGGTCTTAAATATAGGGAATATCTCCCTATCAAGCATGTATAAACATCCATAATTTTATCCCTAATTTTCAAACTAGAGAAGTTGATGAGGAAAAGTCCTTTAAAAGAGAAGTAATGGAGTAATTTGAATTCTATCCCCTCTCTCACTTGATCCAATTTTGAATCTTTGAAAATTTTGGATAGGATGTATGGAGCTTATATATTAACCTTTCACCTTTAAGAGCCTTTATGTCATGTTGGATTATCATGTCCTTGATGCTCACTTTTGGTGTAACATATGTTGTTGGATGGGGCTTGCCATAGCTTTGCTCTTCCTCTTGTCCCCAACTAAGGTATCTCTACTTTCAGCTGGGGAATCCTTACTTCTAGTTAGGGATTTCATAAATGTCTTTCCATCCATGTTACCTAGCTTTTCCTCATAAGAATCCTTTAATTTTTATTTTTTCTAAAAACCCAAAACAAGAAAGGATGAGACAGGCTCTCTACTCTTCTCCAAAGATCTGAAACAAGAAAAGTTGATGATTGTGCCTTGGTCACACTTGCTCTATGTGACTATATTTTATGTTGATTATAGTAAATGTATTTGATGTTGATTATAGTAAATCTAGGCAAAGATGGTACCAAGAACAAAGAAAAATCTGTTGAGTGAATTGAATTACTTTGGTTGTGGGAGTTGTATGTTAGAGTTAGAATATATTACATAATTTGGGTCATGTAAATGTACCACCTTTGGTACATAGTTAAAGTAGGAGATTACTTTAGGGGGAAGTTAGCTACTTACTTCAACCAATGTAATAAATGTGCAAGTGTCAATGTGCAAGGTGTCCCTTTGTACAACTAGGTAGAGTGTTGGCCAAGGAATATATCTTCCTATATAAAGGGCCTCATAGTGATGGTTCATATCAAATTCATATCAAGCATATCAAGTGCATTATATTAGAGAGTAGTAGATAGTGGTAGAACTCCTATATGGATTACAATGTAGTTCTTTAGCTTATATTAATGGAGTGACCATCACCTCCATACTGCATTGTATTTTTGCCACTTTCTATTTATAGTATATTTAAGTCATATTGCAGAATTTTTTTCTTTCATATTTTTTGCATTTTATTAGGACCTATGATAGATCTCTCCCACTGCATATATCCTCAAAAGTTAATAGTGGTATTAGAGCCACAATGAATCGATATAGGAATAGGAGGACCTACATCCATCATAGTTCCTCTTTGCACTTTTGTAAATTGGACTCATCATTGTGCACCGCCACTTATAAAAGTCATAATAAGAGAAGTATAGTAGGTCAATAGGAATAGGGAGAGTCACAAGTGAGGACTGAAATAAATCTTAGTTACAAAAATTTTGAGATTACATTTTTGCTAGAGTCTTTCCATAGAGTTACAAAAAAACTCGTGAAGACTAGGACTCAACATTCATTCCACTAGTTTGACAAATAAACTAGTGAAGACTATTTAAGGATCTATATTTTTTAATGTTAAATGCTATCTAAGGTTTTTCGTTGTAGAAAATTAAATCTCAAAAGTTGAGACACTTCCTACAACAAATAGATAAGGATTTTACCTTCATTGCATGAAAGTCTATGTGCTTTCCTCGTGCAGAGATTAGTTATTTGTTGCATAAAAAGACTCTAGGATAAGAGTCATGGTGAAGTTTGGAGATTGGAGATCTCCATTGCAAGATTGAAAAACTTCATATTCTAGAAATAAAAGGCCACAGAAGCCTTGATATAGAAGAAAATATCACAGAAGACTTGATACATAAGAAAATGCCACAAAAGCCTTGATCCAAAAGAAGAAGGCCATAGAAGCCTAAATTTTGAAGAAGAATTTAGAGAAGAGTTGTTGATTCAGAAGAAGAGTTCCTAATTCAGAAGAAGACTCCAAAGAAGAGTTCGTGAAACAGGATATTGGTGATCTCCTTTACTGATTAAAGACTTCTTTTAGAATAAGTTGAAGAGATTCAAAGTAGATCTCATTGGAAAACTTCCAATATTGGAAGAGATAGAGAGGGACTAACAAAGTCTTGTTCTTTATTAGAGAAGCAACAAATTTTAGAGATTGAAGAAGAATATCTCATCACCAAAACTTCCAGAAGTAGAAGGTTGAAGAAAAGGTCTCAGTTTGAAGACCATAGAAGCTATAAGATAGAAGACCTTGGAGAGGTCTCAAGGAGGAAAATAAGAAGGCTTGGAGAGCCTTGTTGTAGAGCTTGTAGAAGCATCATCAAAATAGTTCCTAGGAGAAATCATTGGAGAAATCCACTACCAAGGAGAAGCTCCTGATAGTGAAAGGCTTGGGATAATTATCGCCATCCGACAATAATCCCAAGAGAAAAAAAAAATTGGTAAAGAGCACCAAATCCTGAAGAATAATCCAGTGAAGACCTCAAGACATTCATAATCTTGAGAAGAAGAAAAATATTGTTTAATGTCATAATTCAACAAGAAGATTGAAGGATTCAGACAGGAGAAGCCTATTTAATCTAAGATATTTGGAGATTTCCTCTCACAACAAGAAGGCATAGTTCAAATATAAGAGTTATTTGAATCTACAATAAAAAAAAAGATCACTGGAAGGATATAGCCACCAAACCCTAGGCTCAAGATAGAAGGTTTGAGACCATAGTTTGGTGAAGCAAGAAGTTGTTTTGGATAGCCAACAACAAGTTGTGAATTCATCCATTACAAGTTAGTAACTTGGTGAATCAAAATACCAAGATCTACATCCACTACAGAAACCATTAAAAGGTAAACAACTTGGGTGTAATTAGTTGAACTTAAAATAAGGGTTCATTATCAAATTACATTAAGCACCATATTTATATTAGAGTTGCAAAGAAAAAGGGCTTATATTATAGTCTTCAAGAAAGTGCAAAAATGAGAGTTCATTTTAAATATATATTTGCACATTAAATAGGAGCTGAATATTTTTTGAAAGAAAAAATTATCGCCTACCTATTATCTATCTAGAAAGCAAGAAGACTAAATCCTACAATATTGATTGTAGTGAAAATTGCATTATTCATTAAGGGTTCATTACATATTACTCTTAGAAGTTGCAAAGATTACTAAGTGCATTTGGAATTATTTTGAGAGTTTATTTACAGGAGTAATAAGGTGAGATTATTGTTACCATTAAAATGCATTATTAGTCCATTAGCACTATACTAGTCAATCTTTAACTAGTTACTCTCAAAAGGGTTAGTTTGTGTTTGTTGATTGTTAAAGATAAAGGGAATAAAACCAATATATTGTCAAAGTGTCTAGAGATACTATTTGATGCACAAAACCTACAATATTTCATGGCCCAAAGAAGCCACCAAAATCATATCAAATTCCTCTAAGGAGTGGAGAAGAAAGCCACCATCAAAATTAGTAAAAGAAGCTACAAATCGAGACTTGGTGAGTCTCAGATTCGAGGTGCACTAAGGGCTATTTATAGAAAAATTAGTGCAAAAATTACTTATACAAAATATTCTATCTACATGGTTATTAGCTTGGATTTATTACCAAAGTAACCAAGCAAAGGAGAGAGTTGTCTAGCAAAGGAGACAACATCAAATTAGTCCTTGCCTATAAGAAAGTTGCCATTAAAACCAGCAGAAAAGAGTGCAAAAGGAGGTGCAAAAATAAGGTATTCTATTTACAATTATTTACATTATCTTGCACCATAATATTCTATCCCATATAGGAAAAAGGACAAGTTTTAAGTGTCATAAAGACACATTCTTCTTAAGAAAGAAACATCTCCAAGTGGTCGTTGAGAAGCACTATCCGAGCAAGGTAAAAAAGGGCCTTCAAGGAGCTCAAATCTGTTAGGATCCTATCCTAACACCATGTTGTAATTCTCATTTACCTATGTAATAACCCACTTCCAACGTGGGGATCCTATTTAATGTTATTATGCAATACTTAGTAATGTAGGTGGCAATAAAGGTACCTCGCAAAGTGGTACCATCTCATGTAACTGTTTTTATCAATATTGTAACCGATGTAGTAAGATACCTCGCCAAGTGGTACCATTTCATGTAACCATTTTTATCAAGATTGTAACCACCATTTGGTGGGAGATTCTAGCTCGAGTGGCATTTTGCATGTAAGCCACCTCTTGAGCATTTAGGTAGGGTTGCATGTAGTTTTCCTTTAAAAATATATGAAGCCATGTATGAGATCATCCTTTTGCAAGCTAATAAAATATTAAAGGAGGTTGCCCCATCGAAGAGGCTCGTGATTCAGTGTTACTGTGAGATTGTTTCATTTATGTAATTGATTTCTGCATAGTGATATTGAGTTAATTGATGTATGTGAGTTATTTTTCAGAATTTTGTGAGTGTGCTTTATTTTAATAGTAGGTTCCTAACAAGTGGTATCAGAGCGCTTTCCAAGGCCAAGTTCTACTACAACTAAGACAATTCTTACCAGTCATTCCGCTTGTTAGGTATAATTTTCCTGTGTGTTTTTTATTTCTATTTTTCCTTTATAAAAAAAATCCAAAAAATACAGTCATTTTTTTCTCAAAAAATCAGAAAAGACCAAAAAAAAATACAGTAGTTGTGTAGGTTAGAAACCCTATGCTGGGGGTTTTAAAATATCATGAAGGAGCTATCGTTATTGGCTAAGTTAGATAGCCCATAAAGCATCTAGTGAAGTGAGGGGTGATCAGGCTCCAATACCCAAGCCTCAGATAGCACTCGCGCATGAAATTGAGCTCCCACGTATCTTCGGGTATATCGGGAGACAATCTAGGTTTAAACAAGATTTTATCCATTAGGAAGCTTTTAGGTCTTGTATTATCCATAGTCCATGGGACACAGCATCCCGAACGATTACCCTCTCGTACTGTAAGAGAGGTAGATAGTGTGCTCAAAGGTATGTGTGGAATCCTCCTTGAGTAGTGGCCTGAAATATTGGTCCAAGCACTATTGTTCGTCACTACGGTATAACAGAGGGCCTATGGGTATTACATACTCCCTTACTTAGCATACCCTGGTTCAAGAAAACAAAACAAAAACAAAGTATCATTCCCCTACAAATCAACCCATCCCTGTTCTGCTAACCTACTTTCACCAACCCCAAAAGTGAGCATACGGAGAAGGCTTTCCCTATCATAGAAAACAACTTGCATGCACCAATAGTCAAGACAATTTTTTACAAGTGTTTGAACCAACCTATGGTCATAATCTGAACAGTCGGGACAATGGATGATAGTGATCAGATGACAGTAATAGTGGTAGCCGGGTCGACAATAACAATCCTCTGTACCAGTCCATAATTGTAGAATTTGTGTCAGAAATAGAGTTGTTAGTGTCAAAACATTCCCTAAGGTCAGAAGCAAAAACTATGTCAGTAACCCTAGTATAGGTGACAAGAACATAGAACAGTGAGTGACACGGTGGTTAGGGTTCAATATACAGGTCCGAAACAGTTGATACCAGGTCCCAAATTTTGAATTGTAACTCCAAATCAGAAACTGAAAACACCAACACAGAAAAAAAAGGAATTGAAATTTTATTAAAACAAGGATCTCTTCACACAGAGCTCAGATTGACTCAAAAATTTAGTACAAAATTCTACACTTTATTCCAGACAAAATTGTCCTTGGCAGCTCTTGGTCAAATTTTGCACCAAATTTCTAAAAATAGCAAATTTTGATTTTTCTTGCTAAGGCCATAACTTTTCATCGGTCCATCAAATTGATCCAAATTTTTGGGAATAGAATCTACTTGTTATTTTGCACAAAAGACCCTCAAGGATTCATTGGTGAAATTTTAAGTACAAGTGGAAGAAATTATCTTGACATCAACTTGCAACCAACAGGAGATCACAAAAAGTCAAGAAATTTAGTATATCTCCTCATTGAGCGCTCAGATCAAACAGCCATTGGAGTGGACCCTATCCTAAAATCAGTGTTGCAACTCATTTCCCAAATTAAATTTTGGACCCTTACTAAAAATAGTAACTCATGAAAATCCAAGGTTTATTTTTGGTAACTCAGCACAAGAGGGACCGCAATGGCAAGCGACACTCGAGGACAACAACAAAAGGATTTAGACTTGGGCACATTATTGGCCGACCTGTAAAAATCCATTGCTGACTTGACCTCTGCAAACAAGAACATAGGCACAAATATTCGAGAGCTTCGATTGGATCAGGATTGTAAGAAATCGAACTAGTTTTATTATTCAGCAGGGGGTGTTTAAATAATGCAGAGTTTACAACTGCATTCCTGGATTAGCCCGGGTTGGGCGCATCTCAACAGGATGCAGGTATAACAATATACCAGCCGAACTAATTAGACAAAACAGTCTAATTAAAATAGAAGTTAAAGTACGCTAACATCCCCCTTTATTACATTATTTGGGTAATGTAATAACTAATAGCTATACTAACATCCCCTCTGATTACATCACTTTGCAATACAAAGAGAGCTGCGAAACAATTCAAATTTGACACGTGCAAGTGCCTTAGTGAAAATGTCTGCAACTTGAGCATCGGTGGGAATGTCTTGAAGCTGAATTCGGTTCTTTGGAACTTCATCTCGAATGAAATGACATTGTGTGTCAATGTGCTTTGTTCTTTCATGATGGACTGGATTCTTGACGAGGTTCAGAACACCTCGATTGTCGCAAAACAAGTGTATTGGAGATTTTGATGGATGGCCCATACTTGTCAAAATGCGACGCAACCATATCACTTCGCACACAGCTTCACGTGCGACGCGATACTTTGCCTCTGTTGATGAAATAGCAACCACCTGTTGCTTCTTGTCGTGCCAAGAGACAGGACCGGATCCCAGATGAAAAATGTATCCAGAAGTTGACTTGCGATCATCAAATGATCCGGCATAGTTGGAGTTCGTGTATCCTTACAAGAAGAATTTGTTGTTCCTCTTGTATTCTAGGCCATATTCCATAGTACCTTGGACATAGTGAAGAACACGCTTTGCTGCTTTCCAATGAGTGGTCTTAGGCTCCTGCATGAACCTCGAAAGATAGTTGACAGCAAATACGAGATCTGGCCTAGTATTGGTCAGATATATGAGACTCCCAATCAATTGTCGATAGAGAGTACCATCTATCTGAGGTGAATCATCATATCATGATAACTGAAGTCCGTTCTCCATCGGAGTTGCCATTGGCTTGCAATCAGTCATGCGATATTTTTCCAGCAATTTCTTGGCATATTTTTTCTGAGACACTTTGATGGAGTGCTCCTTCCGGCTGAATTCCGGACCAAGACAAGTAATGGAGAAGTCCGAGATCCGTCATCTCAAAAGATTTACACAATTTTCTTTTGACAAGAGAGATCATAGTTTCTGAACTCCCTGTAATGAGAAGATCATCAACATAGAGTACAAGCAACACTATCTCAGAACCCTGTTTCTTGAAATAGAGGTTTGCATCTGACGGACATCTCTTAAATCCATGTTGCATAAGGTGATTGTCCATTTTTATATACCAAGCTCGAGGAGCTTGTTTCAGACCATATAAGGATTTGACCAATTTGCAAACCTTCTACTCTTGGCCTTCCACTTCAAATCCTTCTAGCTGAGTCATGTAGACTTCTTCTTGGAGATCACCATTTAGAAAGGCACTTTTGACATCCATCTAGTGAACTTTCCACCCATATTGTGCTGCCATAGCACACATAACTCGAATTGTGGTCATCCGAGCAGTAGGTGCAAAATTTTCCTCGTAGTCAATGCCTTCCTTTTGAGCATAGCCCTTTGCAACAAGACGGGCCTTATGCTTATCAATTGTTCCATCTGCCTTGTACTTGACTTTATATACCCATTTGCAGCCAATGGGTTTCTTTCCATGCGACAGATCAACAAGCTTCCAAGTTTTATTTTTCATCAAAGACTCATACTCTGTATCCATAGTGGCCTTCCACTGAGGCTCACTAAGAGCATCTTGCACTGATGCAGGTTCAAGATCATCTATGGTAGACATGAACGCCCTGTCATCATCAATATCCATATCCTCTACTTCTGTACGTGGAGTTACAGAAAGTTCCTCAAAAGATTGACAAATATCATCAACCTCACCAGTTTCTTTGGCTTCTCTTTCCTTTTGAGCCATACTGCGTGTACGAGGTCTATCCAAGTTCAAATTGGGAGGAGTGGATAAATTTGCGTCTCTGATTGTATTTGTACACCATTTGGATTCTTCTTCGGTGGTGTTGAAGAAGATGTAGAAGGACCTCCTGTCTGTGTTGATGAAGGAATCTTCTCTTCCTTAGATTCCACAAGATCTAGGTGTACTTTAGATGTGCTCTATGATGTGAAAGCTTCATCAAAGACAACATCTCTGCTGACATGAATTTTCTTTGTCAAAGGTTCTATCAAACGATATCCTTTAGAGTGCTCATCATAACCAAGAAAAATACATCTCAATGTTTTCTCATCTAGCTTCTTCCTTTTCTCTTTCGGTATGTGCATGAAAGCGTGACATCCAAAAATACGTAGATGAGATATGGAGGGTTTTCGACCACTCCATGCTTCCTGTGGAGTCATTCCTTTTAGGGCCTTTATGGGTGCCCTATTCAACAGATATACTGTAGTGGTGACAACTTCTGCCCAATATTGTTGCCCAAGAGTAGCTCTTGTGAGCATACAACGAACCATTTCCATGATAGAACGGTTCCTTCTCTCAGCAACTCCATTTTGCTGAGGAGTATAGGCAGTTGTTAACTGTCTCTTGATTCCATGCTTATCTAAGAATGCAAAAAATTCTTTAGAGGTAAACTCCCCCCCTCGATCTGAGCGGAGGGTTTTAATAGAAGCTCCTGACTCCTTCTCAACGGATTTCTTGAACTGCTGGAAGAATGCAAAAGCTTCGGATTTCAGTTGGAGAAAGAAAACCCACATCTTTCGTGAGTAGTCATCTACGAATAACTGAAAGTACCTCTTCCCTCCATAACTGTTGGGTGTGAAAGGACCGCACAGATCGGTGTGAATTAACTCCAGAGGTTTTTGTGCTCTTATTGAGATCTTCTCAAATGGTACTCTATGTTGCTTTCCCGCTAGCGATCGAGCACACCGGTAATGTGGCGAAAGGGAAGGAAGACCCTTTACCATCTCATACTTACTGAGCTCAAGTAAGTAGCCATAACTAAGATGCCCATATCTCTTGTGCCATAGGGAAGTTGCCTCCTTGGTAGAGACAATCATGGCAACATGTGGAGTAGAGATAGCATCTAGGGCAAATAAGTCGTGCTTATATGAAGCTGTTGCAATCTGCTTACCCTTCCTGGTAATAGTACAACACTTCTTTCCATTCTCAACACAAAAGTTGACAACCATATTTCTATCCAAGATTTGTGTGACTGACAACAAATTGTTAGCCAATCCCGGAACATAGAGGACTTTGTCAATCTGACACTTGCCATCAGGAAGAGTGACTGAAACTGTACCCTCTCCCTGAACCCCGTAGGTTTTATCATCAGCAAGAGTGACCGAACGTACCCTCTCCCCGAACCCCGTAGGTTTTATCATCGACAATGGTGACAGGTTTGCCCTCTTTGGCCATGAATGATTCAAACCACGATCCGTCGCCGCTCATATGTTTGCTAGCTCTAGAATCGACATACCAAACAGGATCCCTCCGTGTGGAATCTATGGTAGTCATGAGCACCTTGTGTGCCCATTCGGAATCCGAGTCGATTCTTCAACGACAACATTCACCTGGGGTTGCTTGTTTTTATTTTGTGGTTTGTTTTGGCCTTTTTGCTTGTTCTTATGCCAACACCTATTGGTGTCATGGTTGTCTTTCTCATAGATCTTGCACCACATCTTCTTCTATTGAGGTTGTTTTCCTTTTCCTTTCATGTCTTGTTGAGAATTTCCTCCTTTCTGAAAGTTGTCTCCTTTTTGTCCATTACCTTTCTTCCTAGAACCCTGCCTGTGGGTGTATAGGGTTGTATTGGAAGAATCATCCTTGTGAAGTTGGCGTGCCTCCTGTTGTTGAAGCAGATTGACCAACTCGATGTAGGTAATTTGTCGTTGAGACACCTGGATGGAGGTGATCAACATATCAAATGAAGAAGGTAAAGCTCTCATCACAATTGAAACGAGAAGCTTTTCATCCATAGAATCTCCCAAAGAATTCAATTTCTCTTTCAATTCAGACACTCTGCATAGAAAGAGTTCAACTGTTTCACCCTATCTCAAACTCAGATTATGAAGTTGTTGTTGAAGATGAAGAATGGTGGAATCATTCTTTCCCTCATAGATGGTTCTAAGGGCATCCCATGCCTCTTTACCACTTGCTTTGTCAGCTATATGAGGTTGCACTTCATCTGAAACAACAAATAAAATGAGCACCTTTGCTCGACTGTATTTCTTGTCAAAAGCTATCTTATCAGCAGTAGGAGCTATGGATCCTGATGCTGGTGAAGGCCTAGGTGTTACTCCAGTAACAATATCCCATAAATCTTCCATTTGGAGAATTGCCTTCATCTTATGTTTCCATGGTGTATAATTTGGACCTTTCAATAACTGATGAGGATCAGTCATCAACTTTGCAACAGTGGCCATAGTGAAGGTTCCTTATAACACCAATTGGTCCCCCTTTCGATATACATTTTTCTAGGCCGTTATATCGTACAAAATACCCACCCTTACGTGAGGGAAACTATAGGTATTTAGTAATATAAAAAAAAATCACCCGCCCTTACGTGAGGGAGACTATAGGTGAGTTTTAGAGATCATACGATACGTGGAACATAAGCAGTACTGAAAGGGAATCGCCTTGTTGATGACACCTACCATAGAAGATTCTTCTCATGCGTGGGGCGTAACTTCCCCTAAACACTATGAAGAATACTTCGTCAGGATTTACGCCTAAACACAAGAGCGATTAAGGGTAGTGGATGGAGTAAAAAAATGCAAAAAAATGGCAAACTTATCTCTCCCCGACGATTTATAGAGAACAAGCTCAGACGTCATTGTAGCAGCTATATTAGGCGAAAAGAGGGTATCACAAATACGTATAGTGTAAATTGCACCGATGGGTTTTAATTATTCGGGGACTTAGGGAGTGAATTTGATTTTAATTTTTAATGTTATAGTGCAAAAGACAAATAGATGCAAACAAAAAAATGCCCGAACCCAGGGGGGGGGGGGGGCGCCGAAAATGCACCTTTTACAATTCGCCAAATTGCTTTTTCAAAAAATTACTCACATTCCCCCTTTGATTTTTTGAAAAAAAAAAATATCCCCCCTAAAAAGTGTTGTAAATGTGAACAGGGATTCACCTAACTAGGCTTAGAAAGATCCCTTTCCTAAGCCTAAGTGTGAACACACCCTATATTTGTCGGCAATTTCTGTCGGCAAATTCCCGTACCTTCTCTCCTAATATCCCTCCTATCTTCTTCCTATTTTTCCTCCTCCTTATCCCTCCATTTCCTCCCTTTTCCTTATCCCTCCAACCTCCTTATCCCTCCGCGCCTTTCTTTCCCCTATCTTCTCCCTCCTTATCTCCTATTTCCCCTTATCTCTCCTTTGCCGACTTTCCTCCTATTCCCTTTCTATATATTATGCAATTTGAATATATTGTAAAGGTTGAATGCTTCAATTCAATAAAGTTGTTAATATTTTATTGGTCCTGCATTTTTTTTTCTTGCTGCGACTGTGTTCGGTTTCAATATCTGGTATCAGAGCCAGACTTCGTCGTCTGTCGGGCACGGTTCCCGAGGCGAAGTTAGGTCAGCGCGGGCACGGTTCCCGAGGCGCGACCAGGCGCGCATCTCGAAGCAGTTCACAGCAGGGCTCGGATCCCGAGGCGGATCGCGAGCAGGCTCGGGCATGCATCCCGAGGCAGTTCGGGCACGAATCCCCAGGTGGAGGTGGCAGCAGCACGACAGTCGAGGCGACACATGGCAGTGGCTCGAATTCCGAGGTGACTGGATACGTGGCAGTCGCAGAGCTCGACACGTGGCGAGCGACGATTGGCGGTAGGTGGCGTTGTTGGCAGCAGGCGGCGGCGTTGTGATTGATGAGGTCGACGGCAAATTTTAGTCGCAGAGCGACTGCCCGAAGGCAGCCGAACAATACTGTGCAGCGTGAGGGTTAAAAACCCTCGCTGCACGTTTTCGCAGACGCATGTGGGATTAACCCACATATATTTTTTTTTTAAATCGCCCGTCGGCGATTACAAAGCGGACGGGGCTGAGATTAATTCCCATCCGCGGGTGGTGTAGCGGACAGAGTTGTCCGCTTGTAGGGTGGAGGTACGCGGGTCGATTCCCGCCCGCTCCACGAAAACAAATATATTTTTTTTAAAAACGTGCCCGCCGTTGATTTAAATACCTGCGCCCTCCGTTCTGTTTACGTCCGGATCGTTTGGCGTGGTGGTCAGGGTGGCCGTTGGCTGTCAGGAGGTCCGCGGATCGAGTTCCGCTAAGCATTTTTTGAACAAAAGTTTTTTTTTTAATTTATCGCTGTCGGAGTTGTTTATTGGGAAGTGCTGCACTTCCGTTTGCAGCGAAGCCGCATGGTCGTGCGGATAAGATGCCCGTATAAGCGACAAGGAGGTCGCGGGTTCGAGCTTGACGGAAAGGTAAATTTTTTAATTATTTTGTTTTTAAAGGTTTTAATTTATTTAATAATTTTTATATTATTTATTTTTTAAATTTATCTTTTTTAAATAAATTTTTTTTTAAAAAGGATAATTTAAAAAATAAAAAAAGGTTATTAAATTTATTTAAAAAACCTTTAGAAAACTTTTTTAAAAGAGAATTTGTGAAAGGAGGAATAATGTGCTTGTGGAAATGGTAGATGTTCCGATCTGAAGGAAGTTATCATGCACTTATCTCTCTTTTGAAGAGAGAATCGCCAGAATCCTTTGATGCAAGGGTTCGCCGAACTAGTTTGCACACTGTGTTTAGTCAGTTGGAGAATCAGGTGATTTCTCACCTAAGAAAGCCAGACTCAGGATACGAAGCTGACTCCGAAGACAATATCTTCGGACAGAGAATTGAAGAATCCGACACTGTGCAATTTGTTTCGGATGTTCAAACTGGTGCCAGTTGTACACCGGGTGTACCAACAGATGAAGTGAGTGTGGGCTATACACCACGCTCTCCTGAGCCTGATCCTGACCCAGCGGAAGCAGAAGAAGAAGAGGAAGAAGAAGAAGAAGAAGAAGAAGCAGCAGCAGCAGCAGATCCAGTGGAAGTGAAACCTGAGATTGTCATCATTAGCAGCAGTTCTGAAGGAGAACATAGATGCACTAAGAAGGCGAGATTTGATTTAAATTATTAAATCATATTGTACTGCTTTGTATTTCCAGTTTGCCTCAATAAAAGTACTTGTTTGCTTTGAATAAAAAGTTGTTTATTCTGCAATGGCTGCAAACACTAGTCTACCAATCCCAGAATTTAATGGTAGTGACTATGAATACTGGTCTATAAAAATGAAGACTTTGTTGATAGGAAAAGGTCTTTGGGATGTAGTTGAGGAAGGTTATACGTAACCAATCGTCATAGAATGGGCAGCATTTTCTAATGCTGATAAAAAGACAAGAAAAGAAGCACAAAAGAATAATGCTTTTGCTTTATATCACATTCATGCTGCTTTAGACAAAACTATCTTTCCTAGGGTTGCATCATATGTCATTGCACAAGATGCATGGAATGCCTTAAAAGAGAGCTATAGAGGCAGTGACTAGGTGAAGCAGGTAAAACTGCAAACCTTGAAACGAGATTTTGAGAATCTCAAGATGCAGGAGAATGAAAGAGTTGGAGATTACTGCGTGAGAGTGAAAGCAGTAGTCGACAAAATGGTCACACTAGGAGAGGATATCAAGCCAGAGATGATGGTGAAGAAAGTGTTGAGAACACTTCTTCCAAAATGGAATTCTGTTGCCATAATTATTGAAGAATCAAAAGACTTATCCACATTGTCTTTTGATGCATTAATTGGATCACTTCTCTCACATGAAGAGAGATTGCAGGAAACTCCTACCACCAGTTATGGAGGAGATGACAAGGCTTTTGCTACACATGAAGGAAGAGGTAGAGGCCGAGGCAGAGGTCAACAGAGAGGCAGAGGCAGGAACAATCAAAGAGGGGGAACTCCTAACAGAGGAGGATCATCCAATAGAGGTGGAAACCAGAATAGAGGAGGACAACGAACAAAATAGAGGGAAACAATCTGGAAAAGGAAAAGGAGGAGACAAGTCAAAGCAAGTTTGCTACAATTGTGGCAAACCTGGCCATTATGCTCGTGATTGTTGGTCAAAGACTTCACAAGGAAGCAAAGAAGCAACCGAGAGCAAGAATCAGTTTGGGAATTTTGGAGAAGAGGAAGAGTCCTCAAATCTCTTTCTCTCTTATGGCCATACAGAGCAAAATTTGAATGATACATGGATTTTGGACACAGGGTGTTCAAATCACATGAGTGGCAAAGAAGAACTCTTTGCTAAGATAGACTCCTCATACAAATCCAACATTCGATTGGGAGATGACAAGTCATTGGCAGTTGAAGGCATTGGAGCTATGGCGGTTCCAACAAAAGAAGGCATAAAACATGTAAGTGATATCTATTACACTCCTCATCTTCAACACAATCTGTTAAGTGTTGGTCAAATGCTTGAAAAGAATTATAAGTTGATTTTTGATGAGGGTAAATGCACCATTTTTGACAAAAACAATAGTAATAGAATCATTACACAAGTGCCAATGTCGAAAAATAGATTATTTCCTTTGAAGTTTGGCCCACCAGGAGGAAATAAGTTAGCAAATGTAGCTATTACCAATCCAAGTGTCCTATGGCACTTGAGATATGGTCACTTGAATTCCCGCAAGTTTGAAATTGCTAACTTCACAAGCAATGGTGACTCGGACTTCCCAAAGTTCAAGATAGTAAGGAAGTCTGTGAAGGGTGTGCCTTGGGCAAGCATGCCAGATCGAAATTTCCTCGTGGACAAGCATGGAGGGCCAACTATCCTCTTCAGCTTGGTACATTCGGACATCTGTGGTCCGATGCAGACCAAGAGTCTAGGTAATCACTCTTACTTCCTACTTTTCATTGATGATTGCACAAGAATGTGTTGGATATACTTTTTGAAGCATAAGGATGAAGCATTTGCATGCTTTGTTGATTTTAAAGCAAAAGTTGAAAGTGAGAGTGGATATTCAATAAAATGTCTTAGATCATATAGAGGAGGAGAATACTCCTCTAATCAGCTTTTGAATTTTTGTAAACATCATGGCATCAAGAGGCAGTTCACAATCGCCTACACTCCACAAATGTAATGGTGTAGCAGAAAGAAAGAATCGCACCATTGTGGAGATGGCGAGATCAATGCTTCGGACAAAGCATTTGAGTAATGCATATTGGGGAGATGCAACAAGGACTAGTGTTCACATCTTGAACGAAGTCCTACTTCGAGTTTGAAAGGAAAGACACCTTATCAAGCCTCGGTATGGTAAGAAACCAAATGTGAAGTATTTCGTAGTATTTGGTTCATTGGCATATGCTCACATTCCCGATGAGCCGAGAAAGAAGTTGGATCCAAAGAGTCATGCTTGCATTTTTGTAGGATATTGTGAAAACACAAAGGGTTATAGACTCTACAATCCTACAACTCGAAAGATTGTGGTGTCAAGGGATGTGATTTTTGATGAAGGGGGAGAGTGGGGTAAGCCCCAAATATTCAGTGATGTTGAAGCCACTGAAGTAGTTGCTCAGCAGGTGCAACCACAGCTACCACAGAAAGGAAAGCAGTCTCCACCCTCACATCCACCAAGTCCATCTTCAGATTCAACTGCTTCTCCAAGTCCTTCTCCACAACGATCGCTTAGTTCCTCACCAATGGATATTGATGTTCCATCCAAAGGTAAGAGAACTTTACAATGATCATCCATCCTCTCAGATGTTGGATAAGAATTTTTCAAGAAGATATACTAGAAGTCAGGCTAGTGAAATGGAATCTGTTTTACATAGATTAGAAAGTATGCACTTGTATGGTGATGATGAATCACAACAAGAACCCAGAGGAGATCAAGTTAACTATGCATTGTTAACTAGTGCACAGCTTGAACCTTCTAGTTTTGAGAAGGCATGTACTCAGAAGATTTGGCAAGATGCCATGGAAGAGGAGATAACCTCTATAAAAAACAACGACACTTGGGAGCTCGTGAAGCTTCCAAAAGGAAAGAAATGTGTTGGTCGTAAATGGATCTTCAAGACCAAGTTTAATGCTGATGGAAGCATTGAGAAGCATAAGGCAAGGTTAGTGGCAAATGGTTTTACTCAGAAGTATGGAATAGATTATGAAGAGACATTTGCTCCCGTAGCCGACAGAGACAATCGTAACAGTTCTTGCCTTAGCTGCACACAAAGGATGGAAAGTCCAACACATGGATGTGAAGAGTGCATTTCTCAATGGTTACTTGACAGAAGAAGTGTATGTTGAGCAGCCACAGGGATTTGAAGTGCAAGGTAAGGAACACCTTGTTTACAGATTGAAGAAGGCACTCTATGGCCTCAAACAGGCACCAAGAGCTTGGTACTCACGCATTGATGGGTACTTCAAAGAATATGGGTTCACAAGGAGCAAAAATGAACCCACACTTTACTACCTAAAGCAAGGTAAAGACATCCTCATAGTTTGTTTGTATGTGGATGATCTTATTTTTATGGGTAGTAATGAGAAAATGAATAGGGAGTTCAAACACTCCATGTTGACACAGTTTGAGATGAAAGATCTTGGATTAATGCACTACTATCTGGGAATGGAAGTTCATCAATCGGATACATGGGATCTTCATCTCGTCAACATAAGTATGCTCAGACATGATCAAGAAGTTTGCTATGGAGCATTGCAAACCAGCTTGCAACTCCAGCTTGGACATGGGATCCAATTAAGCAAAGATGATGGAGCACAAAAAGTTGATGTGACCACTTTTCGAAGCATGGTTGGGAGTTTGATGTTTCTCGCCAACACCGGACTCGATATTCAGTATGTTGTATCTCTTGTTTCTAGATTTATGTCTAACCCCTCAGAGCTGCATTTGAAGGCAACTAAAAGAATTTTGAGATATGTGAAGGGTACATTGGATTTTGGAATCCAGTACCATAAATGTAACACTATCAAGCTTGTAGGCTTTAGTGATAGTGATTGGGGTAGCAATATTGATGACAGAAAGTCAACATCAGGAAACTGTTTTAGTCTTGGATCAGGACTAATAACTTGGAGTTCAAAAAAGCAGACAGTAGTAGCGCTATCTTCAACAGAAGCTGAGTATATAGCGGTTACTTATGCTAGTACTCAAGCCTTGTGGCTAAGGAAAGTACTAGAAGAGATTGGAGAACAAAGAAAGTGGTCCAACCAGAATCTACTGCGACAACATCAGTGCCATTCAGTTGGCGTATAATCCAGTCCACCATAGCAGAACCAAGCATTTTGATATGAAGTATCACTTCATCAGAGATATGGTGGAACAAGAAATTGTTGAGCTTCAATACTGTCACACTTTGGAGAACGTTGCTGACATCTTCACCAAGGCGATGACAAAAGCTCAATTTGTAAAGCTGAGAGACTGTGTAGTCAGTTCTCTCAACTTTAAGGGGGAGAATGTTGTAAATGTGAACAGGGATTCACCTAACTAGGCTTAGAAAGATCCCTTTCCTAAGCCTAAGTGTGAACACACCCTATATTTGTCGGCAATTTCTGTCGGCAAATTCTCGTACCTTCTCTCCTAATATCCCTCCTAATTATTTCCTATTTTCCCTCCTCCTTATCCCTCCATTTCCTCTCTTTTCCTTATCCCTCCAACCTCCTTATCCCTCCGCGCCTTTCTTTCCCCTATCTTCTCCCTCCTTATCTCCTATTTCCCCTTATCTCTCCTTTGCCGACTTTCCTCCTATTCCCTTTCTATATATTATGCAATTTGAATATGTTGAAAGGTTGAATGCTTCAATTTAATAAAGTTGTTAATATTTTATTGGTCCTGCATTTTTTTTTCTTGCTGCGACTATGTTCGGTTTCAATAAAAAGAATTATTTTTAACAAAGCATTTTAATAATTATTATGTATTTAAAGTTAAAATAAATAATTTTAATTTATATAGTTTTAAAAACTTATGAAAAAATAAATTAAAATTAAATTTTAATTTATAAAGTTTTAAAACTATAAAAAATAAATTAAAATTAAAAATTTTAACTAAAAAATAATAATTAAAAAAAACTTTGAAATTTTTTTTTTACCTTCGAACCCTCGACCTGCAGGCTCCCATTGCCTTACATGGCATCAGAGCCAGTGGCGTGAAGGGAGAGGCTGGAGGCGGACGACGCTGTTTGCTGAAAAAAAAAGTTGCTGTGCGTTTTTTTCTGAACGCAATTTTTTTTCGAGCAGTGCGAATTTTTTTAAATTTTTTTCGCGACGTGATTTTCCTTGATTCCGTCGCGTGATAGCAGCTAAAAAGAAAAAAAAAGATAATATTTGCGGGACGCAACGCAGGCATCCCCGCAGGACGCCGCGCGCGCGCCCCCCGCCTCCCTGTCCGCGGACGCGCAGGAGGGAAGCACTGTGGACGCAGGACGTCCGCGATGCGCAGGAGGGAAGCACTGCGGACACAGGACGTCCGCTGCCCCCCCCGTTGAGCGGACGTCTGTCCATGAGCCAACACTCCGTTGGAACGCGCGGATGTCTGTCCGCGCGCCAACCCCCCGCTGGAAAGCGCGCAGTCGCGAGTCCAGCCCCCCCCGCTGAGCACGGAAATTAAAAAAAAAAAAAGAACCCCCCCCTCTGATGCAGCGAGGAACGCGCAGACCGCACGGGAATTAAAAAAAAAAAGCCTCAGCGTGCGACGGTAGCCGCGACGAAGCAGCAGTGAGGCCGCGATTTGCAGAGGAGTCCGCTGCGCTCGGGCAACAGGCTGAGGACCCTCCTCAAATACGAGGGGGCACCTTGATCCTTTTGGATCAGCCCGCTGGCTCACGTGGTCGTGAGCCGTGCGGTAAGGCTCTGATACCATGTAAGAAATCGAACTAGTTTTATTATTCAGTAGGGGGTGTTTAAATAATGCAGAGTTTACAACTGCATTCCTGGATTAGCCCGGGTTGGGTGCATCTCAACAGGATGCAGGTATAACAATATACCAGCCGAACTAATTAGACAAAACAGTCTAATTAAAATAGAATTTAAAGTACGCTAACAAGGATAACACTAGAATCCGTTTAGAAGAACAACTCACAGGAGACCAAATTGCACGGCAGTACCAAAATTGAACACCATGTTGAAAACTCTAAATGAGGTCGACGAACACCAGATGACAATCGCTCTGATCGGGATCCAAACTTCAAAATGCCTGAATTAGAATCCCCTAAGTTTAGTGGAAAGGATGTCAATGGGTGGTTATGTCGGGTTGATCAAATATTTCGACTCCATAATGTCCCTGTCTATCATCAGATTTAGATGGCTTCCTTCAACCTAGAATCTGAGGCCTTACATTGGTTCCAATGGCTACGGTTTGCTAACCCTGATCTATCTTGGGAGGATTTTGAGTCCCAAATACTCACCCGATTTTGTCCTAATGATTATGATGACTTTACAGGTGCACTGACAAAGCTGAAACAAACCACCTCAGTTCATGATTATCAGACCCAATTTGAGAAATTGGCCAATAAAACTAAGGGTTTGAATGAGGGATTTTTTATGAGTTGTTTTGTTAGTGGGTTACGAGATGATCTCCAGGCTGAAGTCAAGATGTTCAAACCCCACACCATGATGGAGGCTATCAGTTTAGCCCAATTTGCCGAATCTAAACTCTCAACTCAAAGGCGGACACCATGATTTTCGCATAACTGACCTTCTTTCCCTCCTCAGGTCCAAAACAATAATGATAATGTAGACACCAAAATCCAGCCACTTGTAAGTCATCTATACCTTCCTGTCAGCCACGTGTCAGTCATCCATCCTTCCCGCCATTATTTGGCCCAAATCCACACTTTCCCACCATTATTTGGCCCAATTTCACTTTTCCCGCCATTTTTCATCCCCAAATTTATTTAAATTAATATTTATATATATATTTTAATATTTTAATATATTTTAATATATATATAAATAAAGTTTAAGTGATTTAATCTGAGCCGTCCATCCTTCATTTAATCTCATCCGTCCATCCATCTTAATCCGTTTCACAACCTAGATTTATTCTCTACCCTTGGATCCACTTTAATCTTAGCCACACGTTCAAAGTGTCGTTAAAACCCTAAAGTGTGCCCTAAGAGTAGATTATAAATTGAGTCACCTTGATGGCTCAAACCCTATCTATCTCTTCGGCTAAACCTACCTATCTTCCCAATCTAAGTCTGGAGTTGGCTATTGCTGTTAATCCTGAGTCTTCCGAGTCTTCTACGGCCCTAAGTCTGAACTAAACCCTTTCGCCGCATCCATCGCCGCCGCCCGGTCTCGCCGCTGTTATCAGGAAAAGGTATAGATTCGTCTAAAGCAAGTAATCTTTCTTTATGTATTAATCATCGTTGAATTCTCGCATTCTCGTTTATTTTTATTTCATAAATCTAGGGTTTTAGATCGCTTCCGAGGGCTCACACAATGGAGCCCTCTTATTAGTTTCTAACTCTTTGATAATTTTAATGTGTGCAGGATTCTAGTGGTAGATCCGATTTGTTGATAGCAACTGCTTAGCCGGAGTGGTCCGAGCCAAAGGATACAACGAAGCCCACTCATTCTCGTTGAGGTTAAGGATACATTCTTCGGAGACGCCACCACATTGTGCCGCCTAGGGTTTCGGAGAACCCTAGCACAAATTGTAACTTTGTATCACGAAAAGGGTTACAGTGCCCCGTTGTACTTAAAAGGAGTTTCTAAACTCCATTGATTAATAAAAATCATTCATTTTGTACAAACTGTTTTGCATTCCTTTATTGTGATTTCTTTATTTCTGTTTGGCGTTGTATCTTTAATCTACAAATGGCGATCACGGTGGGACCCCCTAGGGTTTCATGTTTTTAATACTTGCTTTACCGATCTATTCCTGTTTTTGTTTTATTTTGCAGTGTTTCGAAATCGTGAAATTCGTTGCTCCAACGAACTAGGGTTTCGAGGAGTTTGCGAAAACGCAGCAGACGCAGAGCGGCGTCTCGGAAGTCCGATCCGAAACGCAGAGGTGCGTTTCAGCCTGCGCACACTCCCTTGGGCGTTTGAAGGCGCTTTACGTAAAAAGCGTAGGCTTCCGAGTAAGTGCGTTTTTTTTTTTTTTTGTTAAACTGTACTTTTTACGTTTTTGGTTTTTCTCGTCGTATTCTGTTTCTTTTTCGTATCATTGCTTTAAAATGAACAAAAACTAAGTAACTGAAAAGAACAGCTTAAGTCGTATATACATTTTTTTTGTTACATTTTTAGTTACATTTTTCTCGCATTGCATTATTGGTTGTTGCTTGCATAAAAAAAAAAATTGCATACCTAGCTGCATATTAGAATAGCTACGAATTATCTGTTTTAGTTATCTAAGTAGGACTATTGATTGGATGTCAATAGTACTCCTGCCATTGGGTGATTCCAGGCAGAGAAGTGGACGAACCTTCCGGTTGCTCCTTTGATATCTCGATATCATTGGTAGGCAGTGGGGTTTTAAACGGTGTACTCCACTTCTTCGCGAGGAAATGGCATATTTTCAGTGGCCTCTTGCTTAGATCATTAGAACTTTTGATTTATAGCTTTGTATGTATACATTAGACAACTAAAACACTTAAAATAAAATTCACCGCATTTCATATTGCATTTAAAACAAGAATATCCTGGATTTCATCACTGTGTATTGCTTGAAGTTTAGTGACGGTGGAATTCATCTCCATCCATTAAACTTCTGCCTCATACACCATAGGTCACCCCCGAGCAAACTTGCCGGATTTCATCACCAGGAAGAATCTCGTTGTCCTTTCCTAGCCATAGTTTTTACCTTTTTTTGTGAATAATTCAAGATTAGATCACATGCAAAACTCATAAACCGGACACTTAAAATTTACTACAGATTAAGATCAGAAAATAAGTAATTAACCGCATGTAAGACACATTGGTTGAAACCTAGGTTGTGACTGTTTTCTGATAATTTCTTTAGTGTAAATTTATCATTCAAGTTTTGCATTCTTCTTTTCTGAATTTGTTTAGATTTATTGCGTTATGGTCTTAACAAGGAATCAATCTAAAGTGTTAAATCTAAATAATCAAATGAATAATTCACGTAACATCCCCACCACCAACATGACCACTTATCCTAGTGAATTTCAGCAAGTGTTCGCCTCGTGTGTCTTTCACGTCCTTCTACCGTCTATCGCATGGCCATGCCCATGGAGGAAGACAATTCCCCGCCATATTACCCACATTGATATGGCCCAAGTGCAAACTCACTTAAGAGATGGCACTGGTTATGTCCTTGAGCCAATCCAAGATTCCCCTATGCAAGATTCTATTTTTCAACAGGATATTGCATCAACCATACCCGCTGGTTTCACTCAGGTCTACACTAACCCTTTTTTTGAGGCTAATGTTGTATCCGCTCACCGGCTTCATCTCCAACATCTTCCCATATGCTCAATTGTCCTCCTTTGGAGACAAATGTAGTGTCTTCCCGACCACTTTCTCCTCCATTTACCCCGGTGTACACCAATTCTCTCTATGAGGCCGGTGGAACCTCCTCTAGCCATGACCAATTTCAACCCTCTTCTTCCCAAACCATTTATGGTTTCACCCTACCCGGGGCACAGCTCATCGTTTCTTCCTGTGTACCGCCTACTTCAGCCACCTTCATTGCCCCCGCTACGCAGCCTCCCGTGACTACCATGGCAGCCCGCCCTCCACCTTCATCCAATCATCCCACATCCCTTGGGTTAGAGATTAATAAGGTTAGGGAGTACTCGACAAGTTGCTTCAAGCAACAACAAGAACAAAATGCCCAACCACCCGTCGTAGTAAATCCTACACCCCAACCAATTTCTACCCAGCCAGCCTTTTCTTAGCTCAGCCCCACCTGGGTACTCCCAATCTTCGGTGGTGTCCATTCCTACCCCACCTTTCTCCCAACCCACCCAGCTCATCATTCACCCCAATCACCTTCTTTCCGGTATCATCCATACCAACAACCGGTCCATTCCACACCGCCTAATCCAGGCAATTTCATCCCATCTCATCATTTTTCCACTCCTCCATTGCATCATCATAATCATCAAACGAATCAAAATTTTCATGAAGATTCTCGACTCCATGCTATGCAACAACAGATTGACAACCTTATGCTCAACATGCCTGGCTCATCTAGTCATAAACCTACGCTAAGGTCGTTGATCAATCAACCAATTCATCCTTCGGTACCTTCACCGCCATATCCGACCGATTTCACATTATCGAAGTTTGACAAATTTCGAGGAACTGAGGATCCTCATGAACATGTGAGCTCATTCATGCATGCCTGCTTTAGAATCCAAAATAATTACGCTCTTATGCTCAAAACTTTTCCTCATACATTAGGAGGAGATGTTGTACAATGGTACAATCATTTACCTCACCATAGCATTTATGCTTACGAGCAATTGATTAATCTATTTTTAGAACGATTCTCCCTAAATGTACAAAGGAAAGTCTCATTGTCCGACTTATACAAGCTCAAGCAACATGACGATGAGACCGTTTATGACTTTGGAAACCGTTGGAGGGCTATCATTAATAAATTGCCATTCTCCCTACCAATGGAGGAGTTAACCAAAATGTTCACCCACAGTTGTCTAAAACCTATCTCTTGGTTACTCCAATTACAACAATACAGGACTTTTGAAGAGGCTTTGGCCCAAGCAAGTATCATAGAAGACATTAAAGTCCAAGAGGGTGTTTTAAAACCCCGTAGAAAAGAATGGCAACAAAAGGGCCAACAACGAAATAATAATTATGGCCAAAACAAACAAGCACAAAGCTAGTACAACCTCAAATGTTAACCAAGTTAATCAAGTGGTGGCGAGCCACCCGTAATGGCTCAACAACAACAAGTAATGCAAAGTCAACCGCAACCAATTGCTTATCATGCGGTACCCGCCCCTCCTCAACCAACTCACAATACTGGGCCAACCATGGAAACTCGACCTTGGCAAACAAATCGTCCCAAGCGACAGTTCACACCTTTAGATGAACCATATGCGGTCATATTCAACAAGTTATATAGCACAAATCAGCTTAACTTTACCCGAGTTTAAACCTTTAGAACCATCTAGAAGGGGGAAGTATTACAAGGAGTACCTATTTTGTCCTTATCATAGGCAAAATGGACACGATATCAATAATTGTACAACTTTCAAACATGTGATCCAAGATCTTATTGAGATTGGAGCCATTAAATTGGATAGCCCCTTAGCCCAACAAAATCAAAATCTTGGTGTATTTCAAACACCCCTTCCACATCGGGAGGAAGCTCCAACAACTTCAGGGGGAGTAACTCAGGTAACTCCTCCTAATCAAGTCAACCATGTACAACAATACCAAGGTTTTGTGGGTACTATTAACGTAGTAACCCGGGGTCAAAGGGCGAACCAACCAAATCAGGCCGAACCACAGCCACCTGTACAAACCCCCAGTCCACCTCAGGTAACAATGACCCAACGACGTGCTAGTACTTCTCAACAACCGCTAAATCATTCTACTCAACGCCAACGACCCATCATGTCATTGAGTAGCCGATTAACTACCAGCTTTAAAAATGGCTTCCGCCAAGTTATCGATCTATGACCTCATTCAACAATCTCCCCCGCATAGAGAGGCATTAATGGAAATATTAAAGTCAATCGAGCTTCAAACTCAAGATACTAATGCCTTCAACAACTTTGTGGGGAGTATTCAAACATGCATGGAGCCCTCCATCACTTTCTATGATTTTGAAATCAAACCTTTGTCAACAGAAAGTATAGATCCTCCACCGCATATCATGGCCAAGATCGATCACAAGCCATTCAAGAGAGTCTTAATTGACACCGGTTCCTCAATCAATATCATTACAACATCGGCGTTGAGTCATCTAGAGCCGTCGCCATCCCTTATCACCAAGTCGACTTTTACTCTTAAAGCATTCAATGATGCTTTATCTTCCACGGTTGGCACGGTTATCTTGCCCATTGAGGTAGGGGCCCGAACTTTGCATACCTTGTTTCACATCTTGGAAGGGTCCATGGCATACAATGTATTGCTTGGACGGCCTTGGCTTAGGGAGATGAGATGTGTCCCTTCTATACCGCATCAATGTCTCAAGTATGTATATGAGGGACAAGTTCATTGTGTACCTGCTGACACCGAACCCTTCAAACATTGCAACTATGTCTCAAATCCTTATGAGATTGTGTTGCCATCCACTCATCTTTTCTTGACCCCATCTACTTCTTCTATACCATCTTCTTCTAAAGCTCCCATTCCCGAGGAGCTACCCATCATATCGCAACCATCTTCCTCTTCCGCTATTCCATCTCATTCACCACTTTCTTCATCTCCTAATCTTCCTTCTTCTTCATCACTGACCACATGCACATGTGGCCATGACCAATCATCTCTTTCCACGTCATTACCCCCTTCTTCTACACCTTCTTCAACATCACCTATTATTCCTCCATCTTCCCAACCATCACCACTGATGTTTCACAAGTCAGTGAAGCATCAACCCAACCAAATCCTTCCAATTCTTCTATCCCACATTCTTCTATTCCATCATCTAGTCCATCTCCCTCCCAAGTCAAGGTCCATCTAACTGATGCCGGTATTGGTGAGTATGCCATCCAAGATGTCCACATCACACCGTTCAATGTGCAAACAATTAAAGATTTTGGTCGTCCACATGACCAACATTTATCCATTGGATCGGTTTATAACATGGGTTCTATGCCAAATTCCATTAATTTTGTATATGGGGGAATAGAGTCATCTTCTAGTCCTACCACCATACTAGAACCCAAGCATCCAGTCCTTGCCAATATCGAAAGGATGGAGGGTTTTCCCTCTCGCTATTTCCACAGACATAATTGGCAGCAATTTGGCCTAGGTCGATACGAGCAAGGGGTAACCGAACGCATCGATATGCCATACCGTAGACCCACCGAGCGTTTTGGTCCGGGCTACCAACCACTTCCATCCCTTTCTTCTTTTGAACAAGCTTTTCAAAGCATTAATCTTAATTCATAAGAAGAAATCCTCCACCCCGACGAATCCGAAGATGAAGCCTATGAAGAATTTGACGTCATGTCAAATGGTGATGAATCTCAAGAAGAGTCGGCGCCCATTGTTCCCCTCACCGAACAAGACGAGTTTTATCTCCAATTGTTCCCTCTCCAAGAGGCCATCTTTCGCTTGCTTCTTCCACAAGAACGAGGTGAACCACCCCCTCCGCCACATCCATAAGCCATAATCCAAACCTGTATTATATGTATATACTAAAATAGTGGTTTTCACCACTACCAAAAAAAAAAAAAAAAATTCCAAAAAAAAAAAAAAAAATCAAAATATATAAAAATACTTTATTGCTTTATGTATGTGTGTAATAGTGGTTTTCACCACTGCAAAAAAAAAAAACTCAAACTAAAAAAAAAAAAAAACTGAAAAACTATGTTGTTTTGCATTTCAGTGTCTTCCGAGGTCTTCACCGGTTTTCCCTTCCATTCCGCCCATCCTTTCTTCCATAAGTCGACAATGAATTTTGAAGACTTATTCACCCCGCTCCATAATCCATATGATCCGGATAAGCCAATCCCGATCAACCCAAGCTTGATTGACATGGATCGGATTTCATCCCCTCCATCTATTTCATAGTTCATCCTTTCTGAGGAATTGTTAAGGGCTTCCGCCAACTACATTCCTCCTTCACCTCCACATTCACCTTCATCTTCTAAGCCATAGGTCTTCCAGGCAGACATAGACGAGAGCAAGGCACAGGAGCTTGATGACATTTTAGATGACATAAATCTGATCCCTACTCCCCATTATCTTGAGGAAGGTTCCCACATGTCTATTGAAGAAACTATCGATGTAGACCTTAGTCCAAACCAAGATGGCACCCAAATTGTGAAACTGGCTAAAAGTCTATCATCATAGGAACAAGAGCAAATGATTGCTCTACTCAAGCGGAAGAAGGAGATATTTGCATGGTCTTACAAAGACATGCCAGGCCTAGACCCTAATTTGGTTGTCCATAACCTCACCTTACAAAAAGATGCTAAACCTGTCAAACAAAAACTTAGGAAAATGCATCCTACCGTGGCCCTCATAGTTAAATCGAAGATTCAGAAACTTCTGGATGTTAAATTTGTCGTCCCGATTGATTATCCTGAGTGGCTTTCTAACATGGTACCCGTTCGCAAGCCTAACGGGGGATACGTGTTTGCACCGATTTTTGAGATCTAAATAAAGCGTGTCCTAAGGATGACTTTCCTCTTCCAAACATTGATACTCTTGTCGATACCTGCGCTGGTCATGAAATGCTTTCGTTCATGGATGGATTTTCAGGATACAACCAGATTCGAATAAACCCTGAAGATCAACACAAAACAACATTTACCACACCTTGGGGAACTTTTTGTTACAGGGTGATGCCCTTTGGCCTTAAGAACGCAGGTGCAACCTATCAACGAGCCATGACTTATATTTTCCATGATTATATGCATAAGATTATCGAAGATTATGTGGATGATTTATTGGCAAAATCTAAAACTCGACAAGAGCATTTTGATGTATTGGAAAAAGTTTTTGATAGACTTCTAGAGCATAAAGTAAGGTTGAACCCTAAGAAATGTGTCTTTGGTGTTACCTCATGCAAACTCCTAGGTTTTATTATCTCTAAACGAGGTATTGAGGTGGACCCAAACAAGGTCAAAGCCATTATGGAAATGTGTCCCCCAACTAATTTGAAGGAGTTGCGTAGTTTGCAAGGAAAGATTAATTCAATCCGTCGCTTTATTGCACAACTTTCTCGATAAATGTAGGCCATTTTGCCACCTACTACAAAAGGGGGTACAATTTTCATGGACAGATGAGTGTCGTAAAGCCTTTGATGACATCAAGCAAGACTTAGCGTCTCCGCCGCCTTAGCTCCGCCTCGTCCAGGGGTCCCTTTCAATCTTTATATCTCAAAGAACGGACTTTGCCTTAGGGACAATGCTTGCACAAAAGAATGAACAAAATCGTGAGCAAGTCGTCTATTATATTAGTCGAACATTGGTAAGCTATGAAACCCGATATGCTTATGTGGAAAAGTTGTGCTTAGAAGTGGTTTTTGCCACTAAGAAACTTCGTCATTATATGCTTAGCCATACAACATATGTCATAGCTAGAGAAAACCCTCCGCGTTATATGATGTCTCGCACTTATAATAACACTCGTACCGCTAAATGGATAATGTTGCTTACCGAATTCGATCTTGAATTCATTAGCCAAAAATCTGTTAAAGGTCAAGTTATAGCCGATCAACTTGCGGAAGCTCCACTACCTAGTGATCATCCTTTGATTATTGAGCTCCCGGATGATTCGGTATTTGCTATCACCGAACAAGAAGAGGACATCATTCCGGAGGAAGATGTTGACATCACGCTATTCTTTGATGGCTCTAAGTGCGCGAAAGGTCAAGGCGCTCGGAGTTGTGTTTCATACACCTCAAGGGATTCCCATCCCTTTATCATTCAAACTAGACTTCCAATGCACCAATAATACAACAGAGTATGAAGCCTTAATTTTAGGTCTTCAATCAGCCATAGCTATGAGCATTAAGCGTATTCGGATATTTGGGGATTCTCAACTCGTGGTTAAACAAATTACAGGAGAATACCAAGCCAAAGAACCTACCATTAAGCTTTATCATGATGTAGCAATGAAGTTGCTCTCTAAGTTTGATTGGTATGAGATCACTAGTTTGCCTCGCTCGACTAATAGATTTGCGGATGCCATGGCCTCTCTTGGATCATTGATTCCAAAGGACTCCCTTGGAGAGGTACAACCCCTAATCATTTCCACAATCTCTAAGTCTCGCAATTGTCCGTGCCGAGTCTAAGGATGAAAAAGATGTTTGCTTTATCCATTCGGATCCATATGAGCCTTGGTCTAGTGAGATAGTAGCCTTCCTCAAGTTTGGAACACTCCCATCTGATTTGTCTCGAATTGCCCGCCGCTGTTTTAAGCAAAAGGCAGCTCGTTTTGTTCTTTTGGGGGATGTGTTGTATAAACGTGGATATGATGGAGTACTCCTCCGCTGTCTAGAAGCAGGTGAAACACATAGAGCTATTGTCGAAGCCCATGATGGTACTTGTGGTGGTCATTTTAGTGGAATGGCCATTGCGAAGCGTATTTTACGTATGGGGTATTATTGGCCCACTATGGAACAAGATTGTTGCAAATATGTTAAACAATGTAAAAAGTGTCAAGAACACGCTAATTTAACCCATATACCATCACAAGTTTTACAGCCCATCCAAAGCCTTTGGCCCTTCTCACAATGGGGTCTCGATTTAATTGGCAAGATTTCACCCGCCTCTTCAGACAAACATACTTTCATCATTACAGCCACTGAATACTTCACAAAGTGGGTTGAAGCTATTCCTCTAACCAAGACGACATGTCCTAGAATTGTGGAGTTTATACTTCACCATATCATTTGTCGTTTTGGTATTCCCTCTAAAATTATTTCTGATAACGACAAGTCTTTTAAGAATAAGGATGTTCGAGCTCTTTGCGAAAAGTATAATATCCAACATAGTTTCTCAACTCCTTACTACCCACAAGCCAATGGACAAGTTGAAGCTTCCAATAAGACCATAATTGCTATTCTTAAGAAACTTGTTAAAGAAAATCATAAAGATTGGCATACACAAATCCCCTTGGCATTATGGGCTTACATAACAAGCATCATAACTCCCATTGGGGCAACGCCATTTTCTTTGGTCTATGGAGTCGAAGCAATCATGCCTCTTGAGCTCGAGATCCCTTCCTTGTGAATTTCTTTGTAGGAATTTATCGATGATGATACTGCTAGACAAGCACGTCTTGATCAACTCACACTCATAGATGAAAAACGAATCAATGCTTTAGAGCATTTGCGAGTTTATCAAGACCGATTGAAACGTGCTTACAATGCCAAAGTTCATCTAAGAGAATTTCAAGTAGGGGATCTTGTCCTTAAAGAGAATCAACAAAACACCAATGCATTGCCGCATCTTCGAGATAAATTCGCGGCTAATTGGTTAGGTCCATATATGGTCACCGAAAGAGTGGGTAATGGAACTTATAGACTTGCCAGCTTTAGAGGGAGAGGAAGAACCCGAACCACTTAATGTTATACACTTGAGGGCATTCTACGCATAGTTTGAATTTTATATGTACATATATACATGGCTTGTACAACAAAAAAAAAAAAAAAAACAAATAAAATAAAAAGAATTTGCATTTCATTGTTAGTTGCATACATCTCATTCAAAAACATTGCATTTCATGTGCATACATCTCATTGAAAACCATAACATTTCATTTTCAGCCATAGTTGCATATCATGTTAGAGACCATTCTATCTTTTGGATATAAAATTTGGTCAAGCAAAAGTCATGTTGCCTTAATCAGGGGCACCTTCATAAAATCCATCAAACCGAATTGTCATTCGTACACCCATTTTCCATTTGCACATATTTACATTGCCAAAATGTTTTCAACTACTCACCCATTCCTAGTGTTTTAAGCAAACTTCGAAATGCATGTCAAAGTTCTCTAGGGCCATATCACAAATTACACTAAATAAAATCTTGAGTATTGGGAAATGATTTCAAAAGCGGTCTTGAACCTATCACATTTTCACATCTTAAAAACATCTTGTGTCAAAGAGAGATAACACCATCCTTGGGTTGTGCCTTGAAGTGAAAAGGGTAATCCTCGTTTGTCCTATCATGCAAACATAGTCCATAAAACAATGGTTCTTACCACTATCACAAGCAATCACAAAATATAAATATAAACAGAGTAGTAAGGATAGGGTAAAATTCTCATCATACTTCGGTTGAGAATCCGATTCCCCAAAGCTCTAAGGAAATGAACATTTTTCACACACCACCGATCCCAAATAAGTTGTAAGGATCGTACTACTTGTCCAAATCGACGGATAGGTAGTCATCCCCAAGGCTTACAAAGGTCAAAAACAACATGGACTATGGAGTTAACCTTCACCGGGGCTATAGACGCTTGACTGGCAAAGTGGAGTATACTCATTGCGTGGCGACATGTCTCTCCTCAAAAAGAGACCTCTCGAATGCTCATACGGACAAACTAGCTTCGGGGTCTTCTCCATAACAGGGTTACCTAATTTATGCAAGATGAGGTTAATGAACACACTTGCACACACACAGGTTTTTGATTGCCTAGAGTCACTACCATGCTTCTGATTTGGTTAATGAACTCGCATGCACACACATTTGGTCCTAGTTGAATTAGGAAGTGTTAGTAAGTTTGTTTGATACCACTAGCATGTTTGAGTCTTTGTAAAATAGTCTTCCATATCAACCTCCATATCACCCTCCATATCTTCTTCCATATTCATGTCATTCCATACGTCATCCATTCACAAGCCACCAAGTTCGGTGCCCCCGATTAAACAATTATGATAACAGTTGGCTAAATCTAACTATCTAAAAGTATGAGTGCTTCTTAGTGCATATTTCATTTACTTAGTCTTGCATTAATCATCCATAGATTTACATATCATTTACTTAGTCTCGCATTAATCATCTATAAGTTTGCATTCCATTCCATCACATATGCATCAAAAACATTAAAACATATAAAAACATGCATCACAAAAACATAGGCATTCACACAAAAGAGAGTAAAACACCAAATAAATAAAAGCCATGTATATATATATAGGATAAAGGTCAAACTCGTACAATGAATGCCAAAAGGCTACAATATACAATAGAGCACCAAGGCTCATAAAGAGTGCATCTAAGCACTAAGCTAACCATCAAAACAGGACCCCCGAGACCTAGTAGGAGCCCTAGACCTAGTGGTGTGCCTAGACTCACTACGCCTAGAGACAGAGGAGGATGGAGGATCATGCAACACAATGTGATGCCTAAACAATGTGTCCTCCAGAGCCTCCTCAATGTAACGAGTCCTAGACCTAAGCCTAGCTATGTCTATCCCGTGCCCCCCCTCCCCTGTCTCCCCCCCGCCCCCTCCCGCCCTTCCCCTTCCCTCCCCTCCCTCCCCTCCCTAGCATCTGCCCTCACCCATCAGTCCATGGACATCCCCCCCCCGCTCTCGAGCCTCCACGCTCCCAACTCCTGGCCTTCGCCTGCGGATCCCCCGCTCTCCGTCCGATCTCCCTCCCTCATCCCTAACACCTTGGCCATCTCCGTGGCCCTATCTCGTCCAACCTCCACCCGCGCCCTCCACGGCACCTTGAGGATGCGGTATACATCCTCAAGCGTCACCGTCATCTCTCCACCGGAGCCGGAACGTCCCCCGATCCGGATCCCACCTCTCGGCCAAAGCCGAGAGGTACCCCTCATCCGCCCGAACTACCTCCAACCGGCTGCCTCCGCTAGCCCCACTACATCCAATATCTCCCAGTCTTCCTGGGACAACGACCTCCTCATCCCCGGAATGATAGGGGAGAATCGGTGTCGTGCCTCTAACACCCTAAGCTGCAAAACAACAAAACAAAAATTTGTTACAAATTTTTCCAAAAAAAAAAAAACACATAATAAGTACTTGCTTAAATGAACAAATACCTCACCTGGCCGCACTGGCGCGTCCGCTCCCATCTCCGCCATAGCTCCCGCGTGCTTCACTCTCCCACACAACCTTTCACTCCACTTCACTCCACTCCCTCATACGCACTTCTCTCAAGCTCGAACGCACAAATGATCAAAATTCTCACAAAAAAATTGTTTAAATAGCTTATTTTGGCGCCCTGAAACACAGTAGGGCATTTCATGGCGGATTCAGACGCAGTCCTGCGTCTGTAGAGCACCTAAACACCGACGGGCGTCTCCGCCAACCACAAACGCAGACCGGATTTTGGTGTCAGTATTGAATAAAGGAACAAAACTTACAAAATTGAAGCTTACCTCCTCCAAATTTCATCAAATTGCATTCATCCATTCTTCTTATCATAATAAAACATTTTGTGAAGGTTACAACAGCTTTAGACACAAATTTTGTCATTTCGCTCAAAAAGCGCATCATTCATCATTGTTTTACAAATTGGGTTAAAAATATTCAAAACCTTCACAAAATTAACCACATTCATCAATTCTTCCGATCTATCGTCAATTTCATTTTTTCTTTCATCATGCATATTTTTGCCAAATCAAATTAAAGTAAACCTCGTATCTAGTGGTATATTCTATCACCTTGGCGATTGCAACGATTTGAATCCATGCAATTCGGTAAGAGGATTAAACCACCATAAGGACACTTACCATTTATCATCATCAATTATTTCACTGTTTGAAAATTGGAAATCAATTTTGGGTATTCTACTTTTCAAGTGACCTCATACCAAGATTAATTTGCTCAACAGTTGTCATTGATGGCCTAGTTCATGGGGCCTTAAACATGGACAATCTTTCATATCGTCATTATTTTAAGTCTTGCTAGAGATTGTGGCTACCTAGGTTGATTGGTTCCGACCCGAGGAATTATCCATACAATCACTAGGAGCATCTCTGAGTTCCGGACTCTTTCATGCATCTTTCATCTCTGCATATCAATGGCGCCAACAAGGCAATTTCATCAACAATATGGATTCACACACAGGAGTTGGGGCATCCGTTATCAATTTCTAATTTTCCTATAGTGGAATTCATCTTACATGATCATGGAATTTACAGCTTGGCAAAAATCCCTTTATAACCGTTGGGGCAGAAAACGGTCCATCTTTCACATCACTCATATCGTCTTCAATCATATTCTTTTCTCGGTTTGTACACCAACCCCTTTTCCGTTGGGACATAAACAGATGGTGCATGCACCAACCCCTTTTTTTCACCGTTGGGGCAAAAACGGTTCATTATCTTCCGACTTTCTTCCAATTGGCTTGTGAGAACCATTCTCGCTCGCCAATTGAGGGGGTAAGCTGAAAAATTTTAAATATTCTTTTATTCTTTGGTCTTCAAAGTTGTGCTTTAGTCTTGAGAGAGAGTTGCGTCTGATCCAGCTTTTCAGTGTCTTAAGTTTTTGTGCTACATTGTGTCTTCACACAAAGCAACTCAAAAAGGGGCATCTCGTAGACACCAAAATCCAGCCACTTGTAAGTCATCTATACCTTCCTCGCCACCCACGTGTCAGCTCATCCATCCTTCCCGCCATTATTTGGCCCAAATCCACACTTTCCCACCATTATTTGGCCCAATTTCACTTTTCCCGCCATTTTTCATCCCCAAATTTATTTAAATTAATATTTATATATATATTTTAATATATATATATATAAAGTTTAAGTGATTTAATCTGAGCCATCCATCCTTCATTTAATCTCATCCGTCCATCCATCTTAATCCGTTTCACAACCTAGATTTATTCTCTACCCTTGGATCCACTTTAATCTTAGCCACACGTTCAAAGTGTCGTTAAAACCCTAAAGTGTGCCCTAAGAGTAGATTATAAATTGAGTCACCTTGATGGCTCAAACCCTATCTATCTCTTCGGCTAAACCTACCTATCTTCCCTATCTAAGTCCTGGAGTTGGCTATTGCCGTTAATCCCGAGTCTTCCGAGTCTTCTACGGCCCTAAGTCTGAACTAAACCCTTTCGCCGCATCCATCGCCGCCGCCCGGTCTCGCCGCTGTTAACAGGAAAAGGTATAGATTCGTCTAAAGCAAGTAATCTTTCTTTATGTATTAATCTACTGTTGAATTCTGCATTCTGTTTATTTTTATTTCATAAATCTAGGGTTTTAGACTGTTTCTGAGGGCTCACACAGTGGAGCCCTCTTATTAGTTTCTAACTCTTTGATAATTTTAATGTGTGCAGGATTCTAGTGGTAGATCCGATTTGTTGATAGCAATCGCTTAAGCCGGAGTGGTCCGAGCCAAAGGATACAACGAAGCCCACTCATTCTCGTTGAGGTTAAGGATACATTCTTCGGAGACGCCACCACATTGTGCCGCCTAGGGTTTCGGAGAACCCTAGCACAAATTGTAACTTTGTATCACGAAAAGGGTTACAGTGCCCTCGTTGTACTTAAAAGGAGTTTCTAAACTCCATTGATTAATAAAAATCATTCATTTTGTACAACTGTTCTGCATTTCTTTATTGTGATTTCTTTATTTCTGTTTGGCGTTGTATCTTTAATCTACAGATAATAAACCTCCTGCTCCTAAGTGGTTGACTACAGAGAAAATGGATGTGCATCGCGTCCAAGGGTTATGTTATAATTGTGATGAAAAGTTTACGAAGGGGCATAGATGTGCAAATAAGAGATTGTTTTTAATAGATGTGGAGGAACTAGAAAACAGTGACCATAGTGATGAGGAGAGTGATACAACTACGACACCAACTCCACAGGAAGAGGAACCATCAGACACACCAGCAAAAATTTTAGTCCATGCTCTTGTCGGGATTACCACCCCACAAACCATGAAAGTTGTGGGTTATTTCAAAGGCCAACGTCTCATAATTATTATTGATTCAGGCAGTACACACAACTTTATTGATCCTTAGGTGGCCAAATGGACCAAATGCTATATACACTCAAGTAATTATTTTTAAGTCATGGTGGCCAATGGAGGCACCTTACCTTGTAAAGGTAAATGTCAAAATTTCAAAATTCAAATAGGGGATTATGAACTCAAGCAAGATATGTTCGCCCTCCAATTGGGAGGATGTGACGTTGTGTTAGGATCCCAATGGATGAGCACCTTGGGCACTTTCCCCTGCAACCTTGTAGAACTATGGTTGCAATTTTCACAAAATGGAAAAACATATACCCTCAAGGGTATCAAGGCTGGCCCTACATAAATTATTAGTTCCAATTGCATGGAGAAGTTGTTGAAAATGTCCTCCCGTGGGGTCATTGCACAAATATTTTCAATTCATCCAATTCCAGCAGATTTGCAACTTGTTCTAACCAAGCACAATGGCATCTTTTCAGAACCAACTACACTACCACCTCGTCGCTCTCATGACCATGTTATTCCACTACTTTCGAGTAGTGCACCATCAAAAATCATGTCGTACCGGTATCCTCATGCTCTCAAGTCAAAAATCGAGAAGATGGTACAATAATTGCTCAAGGCAGGTGTCATCCAACCCAGTACCAGTCCCTATTCTTCTCTAGTTTTGCTAGTTCATAAGAAATATGGCTCATGGCGATTGTGCATAGACTACCGTGAGCTCAATAAGATCACCATCAAGGATAAATTTCCCATTTCGATAGTGGATGAATTACATGGAGCTATGTACTTCTCCAAGTTGGACCTTCGTTCGAGGTACCATCAAATCAGGCTCAAGGACGAGGATATTCCAAAAACTGCTTCCCGTACTCATGAAGGTCACTATGAGTTCTTGGTAATGCCATTTGGTTTGACAAATGCACCATCCACATTTCAAAGCCTTAAGAACAACATATTCCATCCCTTCATGCGGAAGTTCATCCTAGTTTTCTTTGATGATATATTGGTTTATAGCCGCTCGTGGGAAGAACACCTTACCCATGTGGATCAGACATTACAGTTATTGGCCCAACATCAACTTTTTGCTAAGCGGTCTAAGTGCTCCTTTGGTCTGACTAAAGTGGAGTATTTAGGACACATTGTTTCCAAAGATGGTGTCAAGGTTGACCCTAAGAAGATTCAGGCAGTTCAGGACTGGGTAAAACCCCGCACTCTCAAAGGACTTCGAGGATTCTTAGGACTTACAGGTTATTATAGGAAATTTGTTCGTAATTATGGGAAGATAGTAGCTCCCCTCACATCTATGTTAAAGAAGGACTCTTTCACTTGGATAGGACCCGCTGATCAAGCCTTTCTTGAATTAAAGCATGCCATGACCACCACACCTGTTCTAGCCATGCCAAATTTCTCTAAATCATTCATCGTTGAAAGTGACGCTTCTGGTCGCGACATTGGGGCAGTATTGATGCAAGAAGGGAGACCCTTGGCCTTCACCAGTAAGGCACTCTCTGAGCGTAATTTGGGAAAATATACATATGTCAAGGAGATGTTGGCCATCTTACATGTTGTCACCCATTGGAGACCATATCTCATTGGGCACCATTTCTCTATTAAAACAGACCATCGGAGTCTCAAATATTTCTTAGAATAATGGGTTGCTACCCCAGAACAACAAAAATGGGTTTCTAAACTCATGGGCCATGATTATGATATCACCTATAATAAGGGCAAAGAAAATCTTGTGGTTGATGCTCTCTCTCGCCAATCTGAGGCCCTCAGTATGATGTGTTATCTTTGCACCTGTCCCCCAATGGATAGATTCCTTATGACAAGAGGTACTTCAAGATGCAGACCTGCAAGTTTTGATGGCTTCACTTCAAGTTGATCCGACTTCATCCCTAGGCTACAATTGGGATGGCTAGGATTTGTGTTATCGCCAACGCCTTGTTATTCCCTGTGCCTCGCCACTTCGCGACCTCTTCATGAAGGAACTACACATTGCTCCCTCTACAGGTCATTCTAGATTTCTCAAAATGTATGAACGCCTCAAGCACACATTCTTCTGGAAAGGGATGAAACAAGACATCCATGACTTTGTGGCAGCTTGTGATACTTGCCAACAGATGAAAGGTGAAACAGTTCGTTCTCCGGGTACTCTTCAACCCTTGCCCATTAAAAATTAGGTCTGGATTGATATTTCTATGGATTTTATCGAAGGGTTACCTAAATCGGGTGGTAAGTCTTTTATTCTTGTGGTAGTAGATCGGATTTTGAAGTATGCTCATTTTTGTTCCCTTGCCCATCCTTACACAACCTCTACCATTATCCAAATATTCCTTGATTCCATTTTTTGCCTTCATGGTATGCCCACCTCCATTGTGTTTGATAGAGACCCAACCTTTACTAGTCATTTCTGGCAAGAGTTGTTTAAGTTGCAAGGAACGAAGCTCAAAATGAGTTCAGCCTATCATCCGCAAACGGATGGTCAAACTGAGATTGTCAACAAATGTTTGGAGACCTATCTTCGTTGCTTTGCATCAAATCATCCTTCTCAATGGGCGAAGTGGCTTCCTTTGGTCGAATGGTGGTACAAAACGTCCTATCATACAACTACCAAACTCACTCCTTTTGAGGCTATTTATGGGCGCCCTCCACCCACACCTTCTTCATACATTCCAGGTAGCTCCAGGGTCCAGGTAGTCGACATTACTCTTTGCCAGCAGACCGATGTCTTTCACCAGTTGAAGCATAATTTGGACATGGCCCAAAATCGGATGTGACAATAGGCCGACCAACATCGATCTAAGCATAGCTTTGATGTGGGTGATATGGTTTTCCTTCACTTGTAGTCGTACAAATAGTCATCCCTCCAAATCCGTCGATGCCAGAAACTTGCTGCAAAATTCTATGGGCCTTACCAAGTCCTACAACGGATTGGTTCCACTGCTTACAAATTGGCTCTTTCACCCACCTCCAAGCTCCATCCTATTTTCCATGTTTTGTCTCTCAAGAAAGTTGTGGGCACACAGGTACAGGTTCAATTAGCATTACCAAAATTGGATGAGGAAGGGTCCATATTACTCGAACCAGAACAATTGTTGGATCACCACACCCACACTCTTCGCAATCGTACCATCACAAAAGTCCTTGTCCAGTGGCATGGGCTCCAGCTAGAAGATGCTACATGGGAGTCTCTTCATCAACTCCAACACCAGTTTCCTCAATTTCAGCTTTGAGGACAAAGCTTTTCTAAGGGGAAGGACATGTTAGGATCCTATCCTAACACCATGTTGTAATTCTCATTTACCTATGTAATAACCCACTTCCAACGTGGGGATCCTATTTAATGTTATTATGCAATACTTAGTAATGTAGGTGGCAATAAAGGTACCTCGCAAAGTGGTACCATCTCATGTAACCGTTTTTATCAATATTGTAACCGATGTAGTAAGATACCTCGCCAAGTGGTACCATTTAATGTAACCATTTTTATCAAGATTGTAACCTCCATTTGGTGGGAGATTCTAGCTCGAGTGGCATTTTGCATGTAAGCCACCTCTTGAGCATTTAGGTAGGGTTGCATGTAGTTTTCCTTTAAAAATATATGAAGCCATGTACGAGATCATCCTTTTGCAAGCTAATGAAATATTAAAGGTGGTTGCCCCCTTGAAGAGGCTCGCGATTCAGTGTTACTATGAGATTGTTTCATTTCTATAATTGATTTTTGCATAGTGATATTGAGTTAATTGATGTATGTGAGTTATTTTTCAGTATTTTGTGTGAGTGTGCTTTATTTTAATAGTAGGTTCCTAACAAAATCATCCACGATTTGGACATCCACAATAAGCAACCTGCATAGTATACATAACATATCACAAGAAAAAGCTATCATCTACAAAGGTAGAATTACAAACATCTTGAAAGCAAGAGAAAATCCAAGTGTAAAGAAATCAATGCCATTAGAGTAGTGTTGCTCACAGTCCTATCTCATAGCCATCACAACAATACTCATTATCCTAGCTAGAACCAACACAAATACTAAACACCCTCGAAGCATTGAGGAGAAAACACAACAAAAGATGATCTAGAAATAATGCATTGAGGAAGCTTGCAAGAATGCATTGAAGAGGAAGGTTCACACAAAATAAAATTGTGCCACTTGTCACCATTGAAGAAACCATAACGAGGGCTCAAAATAACACTCAAGCTTGCACGTGTGAAAGAAAGTGTTACATAGAGAGAACATCAGTTATGTTAGAGAAGAGGTGACACTTGTAACCAAGGCATACAAATGCTCACATAAAAACTGTAACGTCTATCCTCCAACAAATTTCGAGTGTTGAAATAAAATAGTCGCGACACTTATCATATTCAACAAATCCTCTTCCTATTTAAGGCACCTGAGACTAAGGAAGGAAGCACATTCATGGCAACAAGGAGTTGTAGGGTATAAGAATGGATAAGAGCATTTAAAGCTCTTGGTTAAGGTGATCAAAGAAGCCAAACTTGAGGCATCCACTATCCAAATATTGCAATCAAAAGAGAATCAAAGATCAGTCGATGTCCGTCATAGGAGTTCAAGACAAGCATTAAAGTCTACCGATCTCATCTACGTCCATACGTTGGAGAATACAAAGCTTACCATTGGTCATAATGGCTAGGAGGAATACTAAAGATTGCTGTCATCTACATCTGAATTCAACGCAGAGTACGTAGAGGTTTACAACATTATAAAGGTAAGAATTTACCTTATTCTAATTTGTTTTCATTAAAAGGAGTTATAAGGGTATAATATAAGGTTGAAACTATACATAAATCAACCATATTTGAAAGCAAAATTAAAGGATAATTATAGCTTAATATTTACAAATTAAAACATAGGAGAAATAAGGATTTCTACCTAGAAAAAATAAATTTCTATTATTGCAAATATTATTGTTTTCTAATATTCCAAATTAGGGAGTTATAAGGAATATTATACCCAAGTAGGATATTGGAATTTGGAAACATTAAATATCAAATATCAAAGGCTATAAAGGGAGGTTCATTAAAGATTATCAAGGGTTGGAAATTAATTGGTATACTTATCTCAAAACCACATTAAAGGGACAAAAGAAATCCAATCATTAGGACCTCATCAAATTAGAAAGTGCTTAAGTTCGATAAGAGTAATAAGGTGATTTTTGCTATTCACAAAACTTTTCAAAATCAACCAAAAATTGAATTACTATTCCAAAAGCACTTTATCAATCATTTAGCATATCCAAAAAATCACTAGGGAGACATACGACATTCTATAAGACTTGATAATAATAGCATTCATCAAAGTTTATCAAGTATTCAATCCATTTGGAGTCATAAGGAAGCATTTAAAACCTAAGCTCTAAAAAGGTTTTATTAAATCATATTCACATACTTTAACTAGGGAGTCATATGGTAGAACACTTAAGAAGATTCTATCTCATAAGATACAAACAATATCAAAAGCGCTTTATATTCTAAACTAGGGAGCTATAAGGATGTCTACTTCTGAAAATACAACAAACACCAATAGGAATAAGGAAAAAGCAAGTGCCATCAAATTGGGATCATGAATCTACTCATGATATTTGAAGGAGCATTTGACCTAACTTCAAAAATAATTCATAGTGAAGCCTTAGAAGATAATTTTGATACTATGGAATGTTATCTTCAAGTCCGTCTCAATGAAGCAATATGTAATGAGAAAAGTGACATCTCACTTTCTTTAGACTTTGCGAGCATATTGTATATGGAATTACTCACATACAAACATTACAAGGATAAAAATGTAGAACAAAAATGATTGATATAATTACTCAAAAAGAAGACAAAGCTGAATGAATCATATTTAGAAAAGCTTTTTCAATCCTCATGTAACATTGGTACTTCAAGTTCTACTAATTCAAGATCTTATCTTGATGCCTTGAGAGGTTGTTTGAATACTTTTGTACAAAGTAAGGATAAAGAAGGAGAAACATCTTTGCAGGAGTCAAGCAACAATACTACAACCTATAAGAGCGCAAAAACCAGATTTAAAGGCAAATCTAAAGAAGAAGAAGACGAACTAGATAGAGGAGGATTCTAGTGCAAAAGTCAATTGATGAAAGAACTTGATAAAGATAATTCTTAAGAAGAACATCCATATTGAAGATTGAAATATTTAATACCCAAATAATGTAATACATGGGGGTGTTAGAGTTATAATATATTACATCATTTGGGTCATGTAAATGTACCACCTTTGGTACATAGAGTAGAAGATTACTTTAGGGGGAAGTTAGCTACTTACTTCAAGCAATGTAATAAATGCACAAGTGTGAATGTGCAAGTTGTAATACGCAAGGTGTCCCCTTGTACAACTAGGTAGAGTGTTGGCCAATGAATCTATCTTCCTATATAAAGGGCCTCATAGTGATAGTTTATATCAAGTTCATATCAAGCATATCAAGTGCATTATATCAGAGAGTAGTAGATAGTGGTAGAACTCTTGTATGGAGTACAATGTAGTTCTTTAGCTTATATTAATGGAGTGACCATCACCTCCACACTGCATTGTATTTTCACCACTTTTTATTTATAATATATTTTAGTCATATTGCAAAATTACTTTCTTTCACATTTTCTATATTTTATTAGGACATGTGATAGATCTATCCCACTACATATATCCTCAAAAGCTAACATTGTGGACTTTTGATTTTAGCTAAAATGTCAAGATGAGAGTTTGGTTCATCCATATCTTAAAAAAAGATATGGGATATGATGACATAAATGTAGGTATAAGATGCCATAAAAGAGAAAGCAAGTTGTGTTTAGGGCAATGCAGCATCCCAACTTTATGTTCATCTGTACATTAGATAGAAGAATTTTGCTTGTGGGAATTTTATTATTTACTCTGCTTTGTACTTAACAATTAGACATGTGGGGGAGATGCTTGAGGACTTTCTCTTTTATATTTTTAATTTTATATCTTCCTTTAGATGTCTCAAGTTTGAGAGAATGAACCACACAACTTTCCCAAAAGCATCTGACTAGTTGATACTTGCTTTGTACAATCCTAGTAGATTAGCATCTCTAATTGATTCCCAAAGCTTCGTGATCAGCATAGATACTAACGAATTTTGTTGATTTCTATGATTTGAAAATTAGTGGCTTTGTGTTAAATTCTCTATCGATAGGTATAGCTCTCGGCTTTACGAGGGGTCATGGTTAGGAGGAGACTGCTCAACCCTGTGCGTTGATCATAGAGGTTTCTCACAATAACCAAATCAAAATTAAAATTGGAGGGGTGTGGACTTGCTGCATAGGAGTTATTCATGTTTTTTCAAGGTTACTTCTAAGTATCGAGAACGAGGGTACAAAAAACGAGTTTCAAGGACAACAAGGGACGACAAACCAAATTTGAAAAATGGTTGGAGGACGACAAGTATAATAGTAATAAAAATTATAAAAAATTTTATGTGGTAGTGTGCCTTCTGCTAAACTATCAGTATTTGTATCTTATGAGTTGCCCTCGTAATCCAAATGAAGAGCCTCCAATGGAACTCTAATCAACCCCTCCCAACTCATCTTATTATTTCACTAAAAACTACAAATTTTTTTAAACATCTAGTAACAACTCCAACCAACCCCTCTTGATCCATCTTATTATTTCACTAAAAACTATAAAGTTTTTTTTTTTTTTACATATAGAAACAACCAAATTATTAAAATGTGAGGCACATGGAGGCGACCCTCCCCATGAATCAACCTTGGGTCTCCATTAGGAGAGCTCAATACCTTTATCACTACGATGTCTCGATAAAGATAAAAACTAAAAAATCTGTTTGAAATCACAAAATCATTGTATTGAATAATTTTTTTACTTTTAAAGTCAAATTTCTTACACAAATTTAATTAAAATTATTAAATTTATAATTAAAAAAATAAAATAATAAAATTTTAAACTATTTTTCAAAACAACATAATATATAATAGCAAAATAAAAAAAATATATCCAAAAGAGAACCTAAACTTCAATTTTCAATTAAAAGACATGTATTAAAGTGGAAGTTCAAATCATGAAACCACTAGACTTACATCATCACATTAACCGGTTAGAAAGCTAAAGGGCCACTTCCCCACACGCATGCCCAAACTCGATGTTAAATCAAAATACTTTAAACTAAAAAAAAATATTACTTCAATCAATTTTTATTTTCAAGGTGTACGAGGACAACACAATGGTTCGGGCTTGGCTCTTCTTCGAAGATCCAAGGTTCAAACCGTGGCATGGGCGAATGTGTGAGTTGGTGTACAAGGACAACACAATGGTTCGGGCTTGGCTCTTCTTCGGAAGATCCAAGGTTCAAACCGTGGCATGGGCGAATGTGTGAGTTGGTGGGTATGTTAAATTCCATTGATAAGCATAGTAGGTGGTGGGTGTGTAAAATTCCCTATTGATAAGCATAACTCTCGATTTTACGAGGGGTCATGGTTGGGAGGAGATTGCTCAGCCTTGTGCTTTGATCGTAGGGTTTCTCACACTAACCAAATAAAAAAACTATTTTCAAAGTATCCCTACGGTTTGGACTTTGGCTCTTCTTCGGAAGGTCCAAGGTTCGCAGCGTGGACGAGTGCGTGAGGGAGTGGGTGTGTGCAGCGCGGGTGAGTGTGTGAAGGAGTGAGTGTGCGGTGGCTGTGTTAAATTCCATATTAATAAGGGTGGCTGTGTTAAATTCCATATTGATAATAAACATAGATCTCGAATTTACGAGGGATCGAGGGATCGAGAGTTTCTCACACTAACCAAATATATATATATATATTTTTTAAATATCCCACTGCAACGGTTTGGGCCTTGGCTTTTCTTTGGAAGGTCCAAGGTTCAAACTGCAGTGTGGGTAAGTGTGTGAGGGGTGGGTGTGTGGTCGCTGTGTGTTAAATTCCATATTGATAAACATAGCTCTCAACTTTACGAAGGGTAAAAGGATCATGGTTGGAATGCGAGCCTTGTGCGTAGGTGGTAAAGGTTTCTCACACTAACTAAATAAAAAAAAAATTATTATCAAAGTGGCGTGGACGAGTGTGTGAGGGGGTTAAACTGGCGTGGACGAGTGTGTGAGGGGATGATGTTAAATTCCTTATTGATAAGCATAACTCTTGGTTTTACGAGTGTGTGAGGGGATGAGTGTGTGGTGGCTATGTTAAATTCCCTATTGATAGGCATAACTCTTGGTTTTACGAGTGTGTGAGGGGATGAGCGTGTGGTGGCTATGTTAAATTCTCTATTGATAAGCATAACTCTTGGTTTTACAAGGGATCATAGTTGGAAAGGGACTCTCGGTTCTACGAGGTTGGAAGGAGACTGCTCAGCCCTGTGCGGTTTCTCACACTAACCAAATAAAAAAAAACCATGGGGACTCTCGGTTTTACGAGGGATCATGGTTGGAAGGAGACTGCTCAGCCTTGTGCGGTTTCTCACACTAACCAAATAAAAAATCACACTAACCAAATAAAAAAAACCTCATGGTTGGAAGGAGACTGCTCAGCCCTGTGCGGTTTCTCACACTAACCAAATAAAAAATCACACTAACCAAATAAAAAAAAACCATGGGGACTCTCGGTTCTACGAGGGATCATGGTTGGAAGGAGACTACTCAGCCCTGTGCGGTTTCTGACACTAACCAAATAAAAAAAACGTTGGGCATTTGCCAAGAGAGACCTAGGTTCAAACCTTGCAGACATGCCCACTCTAGGACAAAGGTAGTAGTCTGACTGGAATCTGTTGAGTGTGTGCCAGCGTGATGACGGTGGTACCGACCTCGAGCCACCGAGGTCTCCCTCAGGTTTCTGGACATCGTCCCCACAAAAGAGCGGATATTCCTGAGAAAAAAAATAATAAATAAATATTTTCCCGCACCATAAATAAATATCCCCGCTTGTCGTCCCTTGATGTGCAGGGCGAGCGCTTCTTAAACAAAATATCAGGTATCCGCAGTTAATTTAATTTCTTTATTTTAAAATGTGTGCGCTTCAAGAGGAATTTAAGGCCACGGCGAAGGAATTTTAATAAAAATTTGAATCGGCCTAGGCGTACCCCGGCCGTCTCCCACGGCGTCTCCACGGGTACCGGGGACGGTCCCCATGGCCTGGCCCGGGGACGCCCCGCCTGTCCATCACTTGAGGGGGACGGCAGGGAAACGCCTCCATTGACGTTCCAGGTCCACGAAAGGGGGACGGGGACGGGGACGCGTTACCAGGGATGGGGAACGTGGTTCCGTGGAACACTGGCTAATAAGGCTTAATATTCCACCAGGGTCACGGAACACTGGCTAATAAGGCTTCATATTCCACCAGGGTTTGGGTAATGGTGCTGGACGCGCTACCAGGGGCGGGGGACAAGGCGTAATATTCCACTAGGGTTTGGGAAATGGTGTTAGACGCATAACCAGGGGGTGGGGGACGCGTCTCCGTGAAACACTGGTCAATAAGGCTGAATATTCCATCAGGGTTTGGGAAATGGTGTTTGGAATTGGAAGTTAGAGTTTGTAAACTATACGGAGTGCATCCTTAAGCTTACGACATCTATGAATATAAAAGTTGTAACTGAGAGGTTTCTATTATTCATTTCCAATGATTGATTTGATTTGCCTTATTTTAATTTTGTGCTTATAAGGATTTTAATATCAATCCATTATCTTGCTTGCAGTGCAGATTGTGGGAATTTGTTTAGAAAATTAGAGTTATTCTTTTGTATTGCTTCCCTTTTCTACATTTTCCAGTACATCTAATTGAGGAGGAATATTAACAAGGACTTTCATTGCTGCTGCAGATTAATTGCCTTGTTCACAAAATTGTCTTTGGCTGTTAAATACCAGATACAAGAAGGTGGTTCAGATTGAATTCACCCATGGGAAATATGAGAAATTAGCATAAGAAAAAAAAGAATGACGAGCACTCCTGCTCTCTATATTTGTATTCCATAAATTGATTGCAGTGAATGAGCATTGAGCTGCCTCCCTGTCAATTATCTTTTTGGTGACAAAGAGTGATGACATTGTTCTTAGAGGCCCTTCAACACAGATTATATTTACTTTACCCAAGTCTTTTAAGCATGCCTCAAACTTCTTCAGATTTGATGCGTTTGCCACATAACGATACTTTCTGAACCTTGCCATAAGATTATCTCCAGTTTTTTCAATCCATTCGGAAGATCACACCCCCTTCCCAATGAGATAGATCAAAATCATAAATGTCATCCAATCATTCCACGCCCCATTCCCAAATGATAGATCAAAATCATAAATGTCAATCAACCAAACTATTTTTGGCTTAGTGCAGTCCCGATGCCAAAGGTAAAGGCAAAGTGGCCACGACAACTAAAGAATCACAATTGGATTGAAGCAAAAATTCTGCCAGAGAGCATAAACCCATTGAGTCCATTGCATGTCTGCCGATTCAAACCAATGGGGCAACGACCGATCGAAAGTAAGCACCCAGTTTTTCATTTACGTTATTCGTTTATACATTGTGAAATGCTTGAAAATTAGTTAGTGTGTAACTTGCAAAATTTTAAAAGTAAAAGCAATGTATGACAGATTTGTTCCATACGATGAAAACAAAGTGTTTTTGCTGCCTCTGCTGTTCTTTGTCTAACGAGTATTGTTGGTGTTCATAAAAACTCCAACATCTATGAGATTGGGCCTATCATCTCAGTTAGAGATGTAGTTGGTATCGAAATGAAGTAAAGAATTATTCTATATATGTGTTGATCTTTATAACGATATTGATGGGCGAAAATAAGCATAAATTAGTTTGATGAATATGTTAAAGTATTGACATATTCTCCATCATCTATAAGCCTATTATTGGTGGCTTTACATCGACAAGTAAATGACTTTGATATCTTAAAAAGGCTATAAAGGCGATTCTATCAACGTTAGGGAAGTGTTTAGTATCGAAATGAACTAAAGAATTATTCCTCAGAGGAGTTTTTCTCTCATTTTTGTTGTCCTCTTTGATTGAATCGGCTAGCAGGCGCAGGGACTGGATGGTCAAGACGATCGCTCCTGAGGAGCGATAAAGCAGTGCAACTCCAGGAGCACGGGGTTTGGCATAATTGGGTGCCTGCAGGGTATTTTACAAGGCCGACTCGTAGGCAAAACTACTTCCCAAAAGAAAAAGAAATAAAAGATGTACAAAGTGTTGCTTATAATTTTGATAGTATTTAAATGAAATGTAAATAAAAAAGGTATTTTAGACCTTATAAAAGATGTACAAAGTGTTGCTTATAATTTTGATAGTATTTAAATGAAATTTTAATAAAAAAGGTACTTCAGGCCTTAGGAAATTTGACAATTTCATGTGATGTTGATGCGGGGTGGTAGTTGTAATTGATGGGCTGTTCATGCTTGGAACAGCCCAAGTAGGCATTAAAAGCCCCCCTTCCATTTTGCAGCATATAAGTAATTGTAGCATGTGTATGTATGGAGAGAGCAGACCATCGAGGCGAATGGAAATAGAGACTTTGCCAGGTATGAATGCATGAAGGAATACCTATGAGGACTGCATATTGTTGTTGCTATTATAAAACAGTAATTGCATGATTGTACTGCTGGTTGCAGCAGCCATTGTAATTGCCTATTGGTACTGCTGGTTATAGCAACAATTGAACAATAATATGAATTAGCCATTGCAATTACTTGTAGTCTTTGTTATTGTTTATGGATGTTATTGTTAGGGTATTGCATGCCAAATTCCATTAGCATTGCAAAGTGCACAAGTCATTGTCTTAGTTGTAGGATTGTTAGTGTATGCATTGCAGGTTGCAGAGAGGATTGTTAGTGTATGCAAAGTGCACAAGTCATTGTCTTAGTTGTAGGATTGTTAGTTGTCTTAGTTGGACGACCAGCAGGCTGTACGATGTCTAGATTGTACGAAGGCAAGCATTGGAGTGTTGCCACTTGGGAGTTAACTACTTCATTGTGATCTTGTATGTGTGACCACTGTACAAATCACTACCGTACGCTAGGATTGAGGATTTGCTAAGATAGTCTCGTACTATGTTGTATGAGAGACTGTTCCATACAATAGATTGACTATACAAAGTACTGCATCGTACAACAGTTTGTGTTGTACAATGGATTGGATCATACAATAGATTGTGTTGTCTAGTTGAAACCATATAGTCTCAAGATACGTCGTATGACTATGTCCTCAGTCTTATGACTATAGTACTGTTCAGTTCTTGAATCTGTTGCCATCCCATTACTAGGAATACCACTACTTGTGCTACATTTGGTGTTGTTGCCATTGTCGGAGCAAGGAGGGTCAAACTGAGTGGAAGAGTACACGTGAAGGACAAATTCATGTTCGTGAGGACATAGAAGACAAGGTCACAGAGAGGATCAAGTGCCCATGAGGAGAAGCACGAGGATCACTCAAAGAACTTAACTAATCAAGTACTGCAGTTAAGAAAAACAGAGGAAACAATACTCAAACGAGTTTGGAGTCCTGAAAGAAGATAGTGAAAGGTGGCAGACATTGTTGTTGACAATGGAGGACGAGGTGCAAGAGGAACAACATCCAATAGTAGAAGAAAATGTTCGCATAAGTGAGGACGCCAATGTGGAGAGTGCACGAGGAGACGAGGAGTGGACAATGACATCTAAACGAGCGGGGAGGAGTTTGTTGAGGAGTGTAGAGGACGAGAGTTGGGCACTGGAGCAACCACATGTGACTGTTTGGGCGAGTAGATCGGATCCACCTCTTGTATATTCGCTAAGGAGGTTGCAAAGTGAGGGTGCACCAGAGTTAGGACGAAGGCTATTTGAAGGAAGAATTGAAGGTAAAGAGATACCAAGAGTAGACGAGGTGCCTAGGACCAAAGAACCTAGAGTAGAACAAGTAGAACCACCAAGGATATAAGCACGTGATACTGAAGTGCTATCCGAACCGTCAGGAAGTGATGAAGATGTGGGAGGAGATAACCATTTATTGGCAAATATGGCAAATAGAGCAGGCAAACAAAAATGCCCACCCTTCACAAGAGAAGGGGAAAAGGATCCTGCAAGGCATATACGCACTTGCACAATCATTTGGGAAGTGAATGGGGTTCGACAACTTGACAAATGGTTACAGTTGTTTCCTGTTACATTGCGAGGAATTACAATAGACTGGCTCTTAAAAAGAGAAGCTACATAACTCTTTACCACATGGGAGGACTTGGTAGATAAATTTAAAATGGAGTTCCAACTTGATGGATGATACGAAGATTATCGTTGAAATTTTCTCCATAAAGTAGAAGGATGAGGATATTAAGTCCTACAAATGAAGACTAAAACAACTCACGAACACAATGGAGTTAAAACCAATCGATGGAATGGTTAAGAGATGGTTCATTGATGGATTGTTGCCTAAGTATAAGAAGAAGATGAAGATTATACCTTGCTCAACATATGAAGAAGCATATGAGAGGGCAAGAAATTTTGAAAGTTAGGCAAAGCAGATAGCGGTTGGAATTGGAGGACATGCCAAAATTGATGACTCAGATAGTGATAAGGAGAAATTGCAAAATGCAATTTAGTCCATGAGGAAGGAATTTGATAAAATGATAAAAGAAGTTAAGGGTGAAGTAAAAAAAGGACAAAAAAGGATATATGGTGTTCAGACTACAAGTCTAAAGGACACATTTATGTAGATTGTCTGAAGAGTGTATATTGCAACATATGTGAGGTGCTAGGACGTGCAATTAGTGATTGTCCATTCAATTTGAGAGGATTAAGGCACCAAACCATGATGATGTAAGAGGAAGACAAAAAAACCTAATACCTCGAGGTAAGGACAAAGTGTGTCTAGCGGTGGCTATAGGAATAACTACCAAGGAGGCAGGTAGTACCAACAGGGCAATCGACAAGGTGGCCAGAGTCGATTGCAGTATGATTTGGATGGAAGACCAATCATATAATTTTGCAATTGTCAAGAATGGGGACATTTTGTGAAGAATTGTCCCACTTCTCAGGAAGTAAGAGTAGTATAGAATAACGTACCACAAATGTGTTGATGGTGTGGATCGAGCAATCATAAGGAGGTGAATTGTCTAAGGAAGGCGAGTACAAGCAACTTGTAGAATGTCAATTTCCTTGACATAGAAGAGCCTCCCACGGAAAAGAAACCAATGAAGAATGATGTGCTTGTTGTTACATGGGGTTAGGCGAAGAAGGATCAATACCTCGAACCTGCCATAGAAAAAGAAAGTTGGTAGGAGGCACAAAGAGCGATAGAAGAAGTTGAAAAAGCTAAGAAATAAAGGCCAGCAGAACAAAACAAGTTGAAGAAGCCATTAGGTTTAGGGGGAAAAGCGTCAACCAAGGAACTGGTAGCACGTGTTGAACACGATGTAGAAGTGAAGGTGGCAAGTTTGCTCTATGCCATACCGACATTGCATGAAGTTATAGGAGATGAACTACAACCACGAAGAGTGATGGAGGTGCAGAGCTAGTCAGAGGAAGAAGTAAGCAGGAAGGATTAGTTTATTGATCCAACAATATTGATGATAGATGTTGGGGAAAAACTTACATTCATTCATATTGAAATGCTAGATCATTAGTTGACGTAAGTCATTGTTGATGGCAGATTGAGTGTGAATGTGCTCCCGAAAAAGACATGGAAGGAGATTGGGGCTCCATTTTTGGTCACCAAACTTTAAGTTATATGGCACAAACCAATATTTATTGAGATGAAGGTCTTAAAGGCTCAAAAAGTGAAAATTGTAGACCAAGATTTCTTTATGGATTTCATTGTGATTACAATCCAAAAACCAGCATATGATGCATTGCTAGGAAGAGGATGGCTAAGGATGGCCAAGGTTAATCACAACTAGGAAAAGGATCGACTTACATTTAAGAGAAGACAACACAAATATTTGACTAATTTGAAGAATCAAATTGTGAGGATTTGGCAACAATTGATTAGTGAGGGAGTTCTTCAGATGAAGACAACCAATATGAGCCAAACGAAGAAGTGGTAAATCTCAAAGAATGTAGTGAAGATGAGAACCGATCAGATAGCGGACTTTTGCATTGGCAAATGGAGGAGCATGAAATATTTCAACTCACCTGCCTTTGTATTCAGACAAAGGAGACTAAGGAAACCCATGATGAGAAAGCTGAAAGCAGCAAGGTCTCACATAAGAAGAGGATGATGAAAAATGGCCATTCCCCAATATTTTTGCAAAATATATAGTCGTTGATGCTGAAATTGATGCAAAACCAACACACCCGGAAAATGTGGCAACAACAACGAACGAGCCAGAGAACATAAAGTACGAAGGACCAAAGATGGTCGAAGCGAATTTGGGAACTGAAAAAGAGTGTAAGATAATCCATTGCGGAGATGATTGGGATCCAATGTTGAAAGCAACAATTTAAAAAAAATTTCTGTAGTGTAAGGAAGTATTTTGATGGACGTACAAAGATTTGAAAGGGATATACCTCCAAAGTTTTGTGTTCATAGGATCTAGTTGATTTCAGGAGCCCTACCAGTAAGGAGAAGGCCATATATAATGAACCCAAAGTATGCAACTTTGGTTAATGCGGAAATTGAGAAGATGCTTGAAGTTGGCATAATCTTTAAAGTTACGGTGAGTGAGTGGGTATCACCAATCGTGATCATTTTGAAGAAAGAAGCAAACAAAATTTGCTTATGTGTGGACTTTAGAAGGCTTAATGCAGTAAAACAATAAAGGATCCTTTCCCAATTCCATTTATTGATACAATCTTAGAGGAGGTAGCTGGACATGAAATTTACTTGTTCTAGACGGGTTTTACGACAACCAGGTTAGCCTTGTGGAAGAGGACAAGTTAAAGACAACGTTTGTTGTATAGAATGACACTTATGCTTACATTAAGATGCCATTTGGGTTGTGTAACGTCCCAGTGACATTTCAAAGAATTATTCTACATATAGTTGATCAGATGTCGACAGGGAAGTTTAAAGCTTTCCTAGATGATTGGTGAATATATGGGAAGGTAAAGGAGCACTTACAAGCATTGGAAGAATGCATGAATGCCCGTATAGCTTTGAATCTAGGGAAATGTTTCTTGATCATGCCATATGACAAGTTATTGGGACATGTTGTCACATTTTGCACGAGGTGCAATGTTTTCAATTTTTGTAAGAGAGCTGCTCTTCCCTTTCCCTCTTCCTCTCTTTCCCCTTCCTCTTCTCCCCCTTTCTCTCTCTTCCCTACATTCTCATTCTTCCCTCTTTCTCTTGAGCCCCTCAGTCAAATCTCAAAAATGACAGCAGTTGCCCTGAAAAATGGCTAAGTGTCAAGGCGCAATCCGACTTCGCAGCGAAGTCGGAATGCACCCTCCAGTTGGAGCGCAGCAGGAGTGCAAAGTGCACATTGTGACAAAATCAACCAGAAGAACAAGTGTTCAGGGCGCAACCCGACTTCGCAGCTAAGTCGGAGTGCGCCCTGCTTTCTGGGCGCACTTGGTAAGCGGTCGGCAGGAAAAATGACTAAGTCTTTGGGGCGCAACCCGACTTCGCAGCGAAGTCGGAGTGCGCCCCCTTTCCAGGGCGCAATAACAACAAAATCCTTTCCTCATGGCGGATTCGTGACCAACAGTTTACGCACGCTCGGTGGGACAAGGAAGTTTCCCACCCCCAAACAGAATCGAAGCACCGGTGTTCGCTTCATTGCTTGTTCAAAATCGGAACACCTTGCGACTCTGCACGAACATATCCTCTGAGTCCGAAAGACCGGTCCTAGCACCTTCATGCAAACGAGAAGGTGGCGAGCAAGGGATCCGAGAAACCCGCCTGCCTTTTACAAACTAGACATCAACGCTCGAGGCGAAATTGTCGAGGTGGGTGATCAACAAGCTCGTGTCGACGAAGCCGAGGCTGAAATCCAAGAAGAAGCCGAAGCCGAGGTCGAAGGAGCTGAGAACGAAATAGAAGAGTCCGAGGAAGAAGAGGAATCTACATCCTCGGAAGGTACCGACACTGAGTATACAACCGACGGAGGAGAAGAAGAAGAAATGGCTGCCCAGCAGCAAAATGACGATGATCTCTTCCCGGCGGTGGACTCTACGGGGCCCTTGGCCTTGGTTGGACAGCAAGCTGTGTCCCCTGCTGCCTTAAAGTCCATCCCTACATACGAAGGCTACGGCAAGACGGCGTACGAGCACATCCAGGACATCCTTGCCCTGGCTGCATTGCACTCCATTACTGACAAAAGTGTGAAGACCCGTCTGTTGGCCCTTTCCCTAAGGGGAAAGCTTCTCTACTGGTGGAGATCGCTGCCAGAGGGATCTATCACAGGGTGGCCCCAGCTCGCCAGAAGGCTCGTGAAAGGATGCAACGAGTCTGCTGACCCCACTTCTTTGCTGCATCTGTTCCAAAGTATCCAGAGACCTCCTAAGAGGAGGTGTCTGACTTTAACTATTTATAAAAGCATCATACATATTGCAAATTGCAGTATAAATAAAAAAGTAAGTGCTTGTTTGACATTGTGATCGTTTTGATATTTATTATTTTTTTGGTTATGGAAGTTAAAATTAGTGGTAATGTATGTTATAAAGTTTAAAATGTTTAGAAGAAAAATGCCGTATAAATAGAAAAGTAAGTGCTTGTTTGACATTGTGATCGTTTTTATATATATATTTTTTGTTATGGAAGTTAAAATTAGTGGTAATGTATGTTATAAAGTCTAAAATGTTTAGAAATAAAATGATTGAAGTTTTTAATATCAAAGAAAAACAATTGATGATATGTTTTGAAGGGAATTTATAAATTTTTTATAATTTGATTTGATTTTGAAGGTGATTTTATCTTTATTAAGTTTGATTTGACTTGACTCCGGTAATGACTTAAAGTTAAAGAAGAAGTTTCAGTTTATTTTTTCCAAGCTTTATAATTTTTTTTTTGTTAGATTTGACTTGACTCTGAAATGACTTACAGTTTATTTATTTTTGTTAGATTTGACTTGACTCTGAAATGACTTACAGTTTATTTTTTCCAAGCTTTATAATTTGTGTTTTTTTTATTTGATTTGACTTGACTCTGAAATGACTTTTTTTTTTTTTTTAAATTTACATGGTGGAATCGGTAGCCGCCACGAATCTGGGTAGGCTGTCCAGCATTCATGGCCGCCAGAGTATTCTGCGCTGTCCGTCTTAGAAGCCGCCACACAGATCTTCCTGCAGTCCGCCCCTATAACCACCATGCCGCAATCATTTTAAACCTTTTACGTCGCTGAAAGCACCAAGAAAAGGACAAGCGTTCAGTCCGACCCAGACGATAAATGACCTAAAGTTAGAGAAGAAGTTTATAATTTGTTTTTCTTATTTGATGACTTGACTCTGAAATGACTTAAAGTTAGAGAAGTGGTTTCAGTTTATTTTTTCCAAGCTTTATAATTTGTTTTTTCTTTTTATTACACAAGATGATGGCCATGAAGGGAACTCATAATGTTTATATTATAATGTTTTTATAATTTGACTTGATTTTTTTTTTTTTTGAAAAAATTGAAAAAAACTTGTATTAAAACAAAGATCAGTTACAATTGGGAGTAGACACATCCCAGCCGAAAACAATGAAAACACATGATTACAAGAGAAGAGGAAGATTTGCAATGGAGCCAAATCTCTTGAACCAATAACAAGCTAGTTGAGGGAGCTGATTGGTCTGTTACAACAACTTGTCGCGAAATCGCGCAGCAAACACCAACTTCACCTTTGGCCGCGAAAAAGCTACAAGTCGCGAAATCGCGACACAAGACTCCTCTGACCGCAAAAAGTCAACCTGTCGCGAAATCGCGACAACAATCCTCCCTTGGCCACGACGGAGCAACATGTCGCGAAATCGCGACACCTTTCCACCTTTGGCCGCGACGGAGCAACACGTCGCGAAATCGCGACAACTTTCCTCTCTTGGCCGCGACGGAGCAACACGTCGTGAAATCGCGACAACTTTCCTCTCTTGGCCGCGACGGAGCAACACGTCGCGAAATCGCGACAACTTTCCTCCAGCGGCCGCGACGGAGCAACACGTCGTGATATCGCGACAACTTTCCTCCAGCGGCCGCGACGGCGCAACACGTCGTGATATCGCGACAACTTTCCTCCAGCGGCCGCGACGGCGTAACACGTCGTGATATCGCGACAACTTTCCTCCAGCAGCCGCGACGGCGTAACACGTCGCGATATCGCGACAACTTTCCTCCAACGGCCGCGACAGCGCAACGCGACAACTTTCCTCCCTTGGCCGCGACGGCGCAACATGTCGCGATATCGCTACCAATTCCTCCAGCGGCTGCGACAGCGCAACATGTCGCGATATCGCTACCAATTCCTCCCTTGGCCGCGACGGCGCAATATGTCGCGATATCGCGACCAATTCCTCCAGCGGCCGCGACGGCGCAACATGTCGCTATATCGCGATATAATTTGACTTGATTTTAAGGATGACTTCAACTTTATTATGTTTGATTTGACTTGACTCTATAATGACTTAAAATTATAGAAGTTCAGTTTATTTTTTTCTAGGTTTTATAATTTTTTTTTTTTGTTTTTTTTGTTTTTCCCTTAGGTCTGATGGTCACGAAGAAGGGAACCTACAATTTTTATTATTTGATTTGATCTGATCTTAAGGGTGACTTTATCTTTATTAAGTTTGATTTAACTTTTATGTAATGACTTAAAATTATAGAAAAAGTTTCATTTAATTTTTTCCAAGCTCTATAATTTATTTATTTTTTTTGTTTTTTCAGGGAGCCTGCAATTTTCCTATAATTTGACTTGATTTTAAGGGTGACTTTAACTGTACTAAGCTTGACTTGACTTTATTCGACAATGACATAAGTTTACAGAAGAAGTTTCAGTTTATTTTTTCCAAGCTATATAATTTATTTTTTGTATTTTATTCTTAGCTATGATGATGGCTATGAAGGAAATCTAATTTTTTTTTATAATTTGACTTGATTTTAAGGGTGACTTTAACTTGACTTGACTCTGTAATGACTTAAAATTATAGAGAAAATTTAAGTCTATTTTTTCTTAGTTTTATAATTTTTTTTTTTTTAGAACACATTCATACATACTCTCCAGTGCTAATCCAAAGCTATACCACTACAATGTCCCACAAGAATTTCTAAGCTCTATATGACTATATAATAACGTATATAATAACTTACATTTTTAAAGTTAAATTGCCTCAACATAAATAATAAAATTTATTAAATTAAAATAAAGTTAATTTATATTATATATTTGATTACATAGTAATATTATAATATATTTTATTTATTAATTATATAAATATTATATTAAATTTTAATATTAGTACACTATTTTAAAATTTAAACGCATGTTTAAAATTAATTTCAACAATAAAACTTGTCTCATTTTATCAAATTAAATAACGTGATAGAATGGAGGTGAAAATGTATAACGTGTAAAAGGCTATTTATAGAAACTAATGGCTATTGCCGATTAGGAGAAGGGCGAATGGCAGTGGAAATGCAAACCCAAAGCCCAAACCAAACTTATACCTCCCTTGTGTGCGTGTTTGACATGGGGTCATCACTTTTTTTACATTTTTTTGGTTACGTAGTTGAATTGGTTACAATCATAATTTTTTTTGGTTATATAGATGAATTGGTTACAATCATAATTAAATTATGAGGGAAGGCTTCCAAAACACCCTTCTCGCTAATGATAATCCGACATGAGATGGACCGCCAAACGCATAGTATTCTCGCACCGTCTTAATCAGTCTGGATCACATGAGATGGACCGCCAAACGCACAGGATTCTTGCACCGTCTTAATCAGTCTGGATCAAATACCTCCTTTCTTGCATGTTTTGATATATGCCTTCCATCTTTTTCATGGGCTTGATAATTGGTGGGATCTTTCCCATTGAAGAAAGACGAGGCTTTCTAGGTCACAAAAGTCTAAAGTGTCTAGAACAACTATAAAGATACCAAGTTTCAAATAAGGTGGTTGTGTTGACTCCAAAAAAAATAATACAATCATTTTATTTAGACTTTGGTTGGGTATAATGATGTTAGTAATAATTTTATTTAGATTTTGTTTGGGTATAATGATGAAGATTTAAAGGTTACTTTAAGTTATGCCGAAAGCCGTCTGTGACGAGATCGGGATGGAGTACACAAGGAGCAGCCAAGGCGTGCTGCAACTGGACGGCACCCCTGTCAAGACAGTTGGTGTCATAAAAGAGACATCCCTATTCGGCTGCATAAGGCTCTCGACATCGTGGTCATCCAAGAGGTCGTGGTTGTTGACTCGGCTCCCTACTTCGGCATGTGTCTCTCCAGGGAGTTCACTGCGAAGCTAGGCGGGTACCTGTCTCTAGACTACTCACACATGGAAGTGCCCTTCAAAGGAAGAAGAGTGAGAATATTTAATGAGAAGCCTTCCACCTTCCTAGTAGAGAAGATACCCGAGAAGAGTTGGACTGCATGGTCCAGCTGTCGGAGGAAGAACTGGTGATGGTAGAGCTGACGGAGCAAGCCCTCGAAGTGCTACAACTTGAAGATGAGTTCTCTTTGCGGGATTTCAATGTCGTAATTGAGACACAGCAGGGCTATTACACCATTGTACAGCCCGAGAGGCTTGACAAGTCAGCCGAAAAGGAAGTGGGACCTGCACCTGAGAAGCCGTGGAAGCTTTTCTTTGACGGCGCGCGATGCAAAAATTGCGCCGGTGCGGGGGTGCTTCGGTTTCTCCGACCGGGATCCGGAAGGACTATACCTACGAGTTGGCCTCGGAGTTGCACTAACAACTCGGCGGAGTACGAAGCCCTGTGCTTGGGATTGCGAAAGGCGAGAGGTCGGGGATTAAACTCTGCAGATCTTTGGAGATTCAGAGCTGGTGTGTCACCAGGTTACGAACAAGTGCGCCTCCAAAAAGCACTATCTCAAGGCATACCGCAACCGGGTGTGGGACCTGATGGAGTCGTTTGACTCGTTGAATGTCAAGGCGATATCACGCGAGAAAAACAAGCACGCTGACATTCTGGCGTCTGTTGGAGCCAGGTACGTTCCGGCTGACGACGTTGTCCAAAAACCGAAGCCGGTTCGCACTATTTACAGGCCTTTTGTGCCTGATAAGGACACCCACTGGCAGGTGTTCGATTGTTCCGAGGAGATCGTCACATTTTTGGTAAATGAAGCATGTTCAATCAAGAGTAGAGACCCTGATGACGAGCAATTTGAGGGGTTGATATAGTTGAAAAACAATCATGTCCCAAAAGGACTGATTACATTGGAGAGTCTATTTGATCAGAATGACAGAGCTATATCTCATATGATCAAAGTAGACCCGAAGCAGTATGCCGACCTGGAACTCGAACCTGGTAAAACCATCAAGGTCGGGACTGACTGCACTTTGGAGGAACTTGAGCGGATCAGATCACCGTGCCAAGAGTTCCCCGACATCGTGGCCTGGTGCTACAAGGATTTGAAGGGGTATGACAAAGATGTAATCCAGCATACCATTGAGCTAGAGGATGGCGCCAAGCCGTTCCGATAGAAGCAGAGGGCCGTAAATCCGAAAATCGAGGCCATGATGAAAGCCGAGCTCCTGAAGATGCTCAAGGCCAAAATCATCTACCCCATCAAGCATTCATCCTGGGTTGCGAATTTGGTGCCTGTGAGGAAGAAGAATGGCGACATCCGTCTCTGTGTCGATTTCAGAAACTTGAATCAGGCCTCCCTCAAGGACCATTATCCGCTTCCCCAAATTGATCAAATTCTACACATCGTTGCTGGAGCCTAGAGATTCTCACTTCTAGATGGATTTTTCGGCTACAACCAGATTTGGGTCAGGGATGAGGACCAGCATAAAACGGCGTTCACCACCAAATGGGGGACGTTCGCCTATCAGCGCATGCCTTTCGGCTTATCCAATGCTGGTGCCACATTCCAAAGGGCCATGGACCTGGCCTTCCGAGAGCTGCTCAATAAGATCATTGTCATCTACCTTGATGACATGACTATTTTCTCTCACCAAAGAGGGGATCATGTTTCCCAACTGCGGCAAATATTTGAGAGGTGTCGAGAATTCGGCATTTCCATATACCCGAAGAAGTCTGTATTCGCGGTAAAAGAAGGTAGGCTGTTGGGACACGTCATCTCAGAGAAAGGCCTCGCCATTGACCCTGACAGAGCAGAAGCCCTCCTTCGCTTGCCAGCCCCAATTGATAAAAAAAGGCTGCAGTCCTTCTTCGGCCAGATTAACTTCGTGCGGAAGTTCATCCCGGACTTCGCACAAGTGATCAAGCCTATGGCCGAACCGCTGAAAAAAGATACAACTTACGAATGGACTGATGAGAGAGAGCAAGCCTTCGAGGAAATCAAGGCTCGAGTTGCGCAAGCTCCGGTGTTGATAAACCCGGACTACTCCAAGGACTTCATCCTCTACGCGGTGGGAGAACCGGAAAGTTATGCCGTAGTCCTAACACAGAAGGGAGACGATGGCGAGGAGCGCCCCATAGCGTTCTTGAGCCAAGTGATTCAGCCGCATGAAGAAAAGTACAACTTTATAGAGCGGCAGGTTCACGCTGTCATGAAATCACTCCGGAAGTTCAGGCATTTTGTCTCCCAGAGCCGAACGACTGTCTTTGTGATTCACCCGGACGTTCGAAGCTTCATCATACAAGGGGAGCCGGGTCACAAAATAGCAGGATGGATTGCAAAAATCCAGGAGTTCGACATCAAAGTGCGGCCCACCAAGCTTATCAGAGGTCGAGCCTTGTGTCAGGAGCTGGCCCGAAGCGCTGTAGCCGGCATCTTCGCCTGTAAGTGGGAGGACACAGCAACAAGCATCAACTTGGCCAACTCCTTATCGGAGGGGAGTGACTGGACAGATGAACTGGTGAGATATTTCTGCATCGGAAGATGTCCGGATCACCTGAACGCCTCACAACGAAGGAGGTTTCGGCTAGGTGCACTCAAGTACACTCTTCGCCCCGAGGGGCTTTACTTCAAAAACATTGACGGCATCCTGTTGCGGTGCGTCAGGAAATCAGACCAGTCCAGGGTCCTCGGAGATTTTCATTCCGGGATGCCTGGAGGTCATCATTTTGCAAGGCCTACGGCCTTGAAAATAATTAGAGCCGGGTAATATTGGCCCACTCTATTTACAGACGCTTATGCGGTCTGTTCCAAGTGTGATCAATGCCAGAGGTTTGTCGGCGAAAGGAAAAGCACCCACGACCCTTCAACCGATTCGAGCCGAGACTCCGTTCCAGCAATGGGGTCTAGACTTCATTGGGGTGATTTCGCCTAATTCCTTTGCCGGACACAAGTTTATTCTTATAGCCACCGATTACTTCACATGGTGGGCAGAGGCGATCCCAACCAAAAACGCGGACCAAGAAACGGTCATCGGGTTCCTTGAAAGCCTGATTACCCGCTTTGGGGTTCCAGAGTCAATTGTAACGGACAATGGTCCGGGGTTCGCAGGCGCTGTACTCACGGAGTACATTGGCAAACTTGGCATTTATCACAAGATGTCTTCTAATTACTACCCGCAGGGGAATGGCCTTGCTGAGTCTACTAACAAGAACCTCCTGAAGATCATTAGAAGGAACAAGCGGACTTGGCATTCACTTCTGAACCGGGCGCTGTGGGCGGACAGAGTTTCGTTCAAGACGTCCATTAAAACGTCCCCCTATGCGCTCGTCTATGGTAAAGAGGCTGTCATGCCATCCCACATTGAAATCCCCGCCCTCTGGATGTTGGACGAAGAGAGAAGCAGCGGAGATCCGGTGGATGACAGACTGTGCCAACTCCTGCAGTTGGAGGAAGACAGGGAAAAAGCATACCAGGCCTTCACCAAGCATGTTGAAGCCACTCAAGGCTGGTTTGCAAAAGGCACCACTGCCCGAGTTTTTGAAATCGGGGACCTGGTGCTGAAGTGGGACTCATTGAAGGCGAACCGGAGCAACCACGAGAAGTTCGATGCCCTCCGGGAGGGCCCTTATCAGATTGCCGGGTGAACCAACTCAACGCTTACATACTTCGGGATATGGAGGGTCAGCTCCTACCTATCTCCGTTAACGGGTTCCACTTGAAAATCTACCGCTGTTGAAGGTGCCCTGATCGGGCCCTTCCTTGTACAAATTTCCCTTCTGTATTTTATTTTTCAAGCATGTACAGTTTTATGCTTTTAGTTTTTTATTTTAAAAGAGCCCAAGTAGGACAAAACTGAAGACACAGACTTCGCAGCGAAGTCAGGTGTCGGCCCTGAGAAAGAGCGCAGTGTGTAAAGAGCCTGCTGACAAGAGGGGCAAAATGGTTAAGTCTGGGTGCGCAACCCGACTTCGCAGCGAAGTCGGGCTGCGCACCACCCGAAGGGCGCAGTTGGAGAGGGAGCATTAAAAGGAGGTAAACAAGAGTTCGGACTGCGCCCGGTTTTCGGGCGAAGTCCGACTTCGCGCGCGAAGTCCGAATGCCCCCGGCTCTCGCGCAGAGTTCAAGGCGCGCCCAACCCTCGGGCGAGGTCCGAGTGCGCCCCGTTTTCCGGGCGCATCTCGGGTGTTCCGACCGAGGAAAATTAAAAAAGAAAAAGAGCAGAAGGGATTAAGCGAAAGGTCGGACTGCGCCCAGTTTTCGGGCGAAGTCCGACTGCGCCCTGCTTTCTGGGCGCAGCTTGGATGATTTAAAAAAAAAAAGATTTAATACTCCCAAGTGTGGGCCCAGGGCGCGCAACGGCTGTGAAGGTTGGGTTTCCGAACCAAAAGGGTTTTTCCTTGAGCAGTGCGCCCAGATTGTGGCAGTGACGTCAGCCATGGCGCAGCAATCAAAGTCAAATTTAATGATTGCGCAACCTTCAAGGAAAACGCAATCAAGGAGGCATGGCGCGGTAACCAGGGTACATCTTTCAAGACGTTCTCCTGCGCAGACACCAAAAAACATAACGTCTTCACTAGCCGGCCGACCTACCCCCTCCTGCGCACCATTAATGACGCTGTCATTATCATTAAAAGGAGGTCTGGTGCACCCAGACATGCCAAATCGTGCAGATTATTCCTGTGACTGCGAAATCTTGTGCAGACGTTCAAAGGTCATAATTATTGCTGTTTCGAAGGAATGGACAAAGGGAAGTTGCCAATGCCAGCTCAATCCAGCGAAGGGCGCGAAAGTGGAGATTTCCCGCAGTCAAATGCTTTCAGGAGTGAGACGCCGTAGGATCAAAAGTCAAAATCCCGGACAAAGAAAGTACAACGTGGGCAAGCCCCACCACCACCGGTTAATTACTTGTCTGGGTACAAGGACGACTTGTTTTCCATGAGCCTTACTAAACTGCGGATAAATGTGGAAAATTGGGCTGGTAAAGTTTCGCCCTCTCACCATTTCGGGGTTGCGTACAAGTCGAACCTTCATCGGTTCTTATGCCCTCCTGTCCACCTATGCCTGGAGCTGGTCGACATCATTGTTAGACATTACATGCCAGCTACCCGGCAAATTTGCAACTGCAGCGAAAAACCCTTGTTCGCACTCCACAGAGAGACCGTCCAGCCGGCCTTCGCCTCGGGGTTGCAATATGACTCCAGCGCGATTGTTAAAAGGATAAATCTTGGCGAGCAAGCGGGGCGCTTTACGCATACAAAAAAGATGAGGGATTTCCTCAACTTAGAGCTGAACGCCCCGCTTGCAGCTGGACAATGGCCATCCGGCCCCATACCCCTGGAAAGGTTTCAAAATAAATATATATACACCATCCTGGCGTGGGTCCTCGGCTGCGACTTTGATGAGCTGGTACGGCCGTACCAGACTAGCGCTGGCAGAATGTCTCCTATGCGGAGAATCTTATGAACCAGCAGCGCAGAAAAGTGGGAAGCGCCCGATCTTCTTCGACTGGGCGGACTGGCTTGCATACGCCATTCACTCCAGCCTGGTGAAGCTACAGAAAAAGCAGTCAACTGAATTTCGATTCAGTTCCTTCTTGGCTTGGCTATGTTTGTATCACTTGCACTCCCGTATGCCGATCCCTAACCTGAAGAAGGTAAATGAGGAGGGAGAGCCACAACCCATCTATGAATGGATGGATGACCTATATCGGAAAGGGTCTTATTACAAGTTCAACTTCAACTTTCTGGGCTTGGTCATGTCAGTCTTCAGCGATGGTGAGATCCCTCGCCCCCCGCAGGAAATGACAAACTATGTGTTGAATCACAAGCCCGGGGACGTTTTTAGACTGACGCAGGGGATCGTGGTTAGAATCTACGTATTCAAGGGCAAGCCTTATCTGCTGCCCTACTGGTGCACGGATCATCAGTTTGGGATGGAGGTTGCGCGGCAGATGGATTACGTTGAAGAGGAGTTCGGCCAGGGAAAGAAAAAGGGCCATATCTTTCAATATCCTCTTTCCTGGGCGAACGTCAAAATATCAGAGATAGGACAACATGTCTATCTCGAGCGGGAGCTCTATGACATTGGCCTGATTCTGCTGCCGCAGCGCTGGAAGTACGACCCATACGAGATAAGGGGAAAGTTTGCACATATTTGCCCCCGGGCGGATATAATCGAAGACAGATGCGATGTGGTCCATGTTGACCTCGACTGGGAGATTGACTTGATGGAAGCATGGCCTCCGTGGTAGGAGTTTTACTGCGAGGAGGTAGCATATGACCCCGAGCGAAACCAGGACCACAAGTTCACTTCTCCGGGATTTAAGAAACTCATCACCAAGGTCGGCGGGGCCTTAAGCGGCCAAAAGAAAAAGTTGTTGAATGTTTGGAAGATGAGGTGCCGCACGCAGCACGATAAATCCATCAGAAGGAATCTGGCCGTTGATGATTTTTCAGCTCTATATGACCAGCACATTGGCAGCTGGCGACCTTTCGCATTCCGAGATTACGTTCCCCGAGGTCCCTTTGGGGGTTATAAAGGGGGGTCTTCCTCCCAGCAGTTGTACACTTTTACAACTGCCAGTGCGGGCCCAGCAGATATCCAAGTGGACCCAATGTAGCCTGTTGCTTCCAAGGTGGTGCCCGAAAAGGCATAAAAATCAGCCAAGTCAACGCCCGAGGTGGCTCCTCAGGCACAAAAGACGCCAGCACCGCCAGCGAGCGGACCGGCCGCGGCAGGTCTTCTGCAAGTCAGACCCCCGGTACAAGTTTACCGTGGGAACATCAGCGCCTGCCGCACCTACTTCATCTCCTTCTTCCAAACCAGCCATTGCTCCAGAAGAGAAAAAGAGGAAGAGAGTTGATAGGGTCAGGCGACCTAGCCTGACGGTGCAGTAGTCAGTCGCAGAGCCGCAGCCGCGTCCAACCGCTCCAGAGGTTGTTTCTCTAGATAGTCCTGAGCCAGCCGTCGGAACCAGAACCGCAGACATTCATCTAGCATCGGCTCAGGCGGAGCCCGCAGGTACGTCCGCTGCCCCGCTCCCTCAGATCCCATTCGGCCCTACTCCGACTCCATCTCCCGCTCAATCCGAACAAGTCGTGGCCGCATCTTCTTCCCCATCTCCACAGCCTTCTAGCGGCCACCATTCTTTCGACTAGTTTGCTCAGGACCCCAACGCCTTCCTATCCCTGAGTCAAACCCCAAACCCTTCACCCGTGGTTAGTGCTGAAGCTGCGCGTTCACCGCTGCATCCATCGCCTCAGCCGCTTGAAACCCTTCCAGCATCAACCGCTCCGCTCTCCGCTCCCCGGTCGCCCTCAAAAGCGGCCGCTCCTTCCAAAGTCCTTCCGGTTTCTCCTATTTCCCTGTTCGCAGGAGAGATGTCACAGCAGAACCCTAGGCTGGGGGAACCGGACTTCATGGACGATCTCCAGAACACGGACGATTTGCCTCTGGCAACAAGAGCCGTAGAATATCCTATCTCTTTTCTCCAAAACTTGAAGCGGAGGAGACCTGAGGAGATTGCCGCCCCGATAAAGCGCACCAAGTTTGACTTCGAGAGGAGAGTGCTCACGACAGAAAAGATAACTCCAAAAGTGAAGAAGCCTCTCCGGGAAATGACCAGGGCGGACTACGAGCTTCAAAGAAAGGAGAAGAGCTTTGACGATATCCACCAGCAATACGAGATTCATGGAATTCTTCGTAAAGCGGATAATCTCCTTGTCAAAAATCTGGAGGAACAGGAAGAGCTTTTCCTGTTGTAGGATAGGACAAGACAGCTTGAAGAGGACCTGTCTAGGTCCATTGAGCAGCTGGAATCGGCGCAGCAAGAAATAGATGAATTAAAAGCCTAGCTGGCCGCTTCTTAGCAAGAAGCCGCAACGGAAAAACAGGCAGCCTTGGAGCAAATTTCTCAGCTCCAGAAGTCTTTGAAGCAGGCGCAGTCGCAATCTGCAGAGAAAGCATCTCAAGCGACGGTCTTTTCAAAGAGCAAAGTTAAGGAGATGCGGGCTGATCTGCTGCGGGGATGCAAGCCCCACATGAATAAAGCCATGTCTGTCCTGGATTTCGCATCCAGGATCCAAGAAGTTTCTGCCCAGGGAAAGCCTGTGGTAGAGGAGGCCGAACGCCAGGCGAAGCAATGGCTGGACCTGGCGATAAAACTTCAAGAACACGAGCGCGATGGCCTCCAATTCTCCCCCATGTCCTCATTCGCTGCAGAATGGGCAGATGCAAGGGTAACCTTGCATAAGTATTTTAAGAAAACAGAAGAGGTGAGAGTTGCCAGACGAATGCTGGATGCATTCGAACATGAAAGAGACATTTGTATGGCTCCCCTTCACGCTCTCTCTGAACTAGGGTGCCCGGGCTATGTTGAGAATGGTGAGTTTCTCACCCATGAGCAAGTGAAAGAGAATTGGCTGTCCTTTGAGGCAGATACAGCTGAAATCGATAGCAGGACCGAGCCAATTCGAGAAAGTCAGGTCACCCAGATGGTGTCCAAGTGCTGCAAGATAGCTACTACTTCTAGGAGCTGGGAAAGAGATACCTCACCATCGACTTGCACACGGTCGCTGCATTCCACGCAGCGTTAGAAGAAGTTGCTGACCGTCGACCCTTCGAAGCAGAAGCCTGGGGCCAAGCCCAGGCCGCATACAAGCGCATCTGCGAGGCAGAAGCCGACGCTGGAGAGCATTCGGAAGGCGAATCCGAGGAGGCAGCTGCCGGAAGTGGATCTGAAGAACAGTTGCCGCGAGGGGAACGACCGAGCAGCAGAGCAGGGGAAGTAAGTTCCTCTGCACCCAATGGATGAAGGCATGGATTCTTTGCGCCAAGGCGAGCTCGACACCCTGCGAGCCGCCAGAAATGTTGTCACATTTTGCACGGGGTGCAATGTTTTCAATTTTTGTAAGAGAGCTGCTCTTCCCTTTCCCTCTTCCTCTTCTCCCCCTTTCTCTCTCTTCCCTACATTCTCATTCTTCCCTCTTTCTCTTGAGCCCCTCAGTCAAATCTCAAAAATGACAGCGGTTGCCCTGAAAAATGGCTAAGTGTCAGGGCGCAATCCGACTTCGCAGCGAAGTCGGAATGCGCCCTCCAGTTGGAGCGCAGCAGGAGTGCAAAGTGCGCAGTGCGACAAAATCAACCAGAAGAACAAGTGTTCAGGGCACAACCCGAATTCGCAGCTAAGTCGGAGTGCGCCCTGCTTTCTGGGCGCACTTGGTAAGCAGGCTGGCAGGAAAAATGACTAAGTGCTTGGGCGCAACCCGACTTCGCAGCGAAGTCGGAGTGCGCCCCTTTCTAGGGCGCAGTAACAACAAAATCCTTTCCTCATGGCGGATTCGTGACCAACAGGACACAGTTTGTAAGGAAGGGCTGAAGACAGATCCTGATAAGATTCGTCTCATTTTGAATATGAAAGAATCACATGACCTGAGTTCATTGAAGACCTTCCTAGGATTCATAGGATATCATAGAAGGTTTATTAGGATTTTTCCCATGTGTCCTACTCGTTGGATTTGTTGACGAAGAAGAATGTTCCTTTTAGATGGATAGAGGAACATCAAGGAGCCTTTGAGGAATTGAAGGAAAAACTTGAATGCAGCTCCATTCTGGTATTTCCAGATTGGGATTAAGAATTTCATATCCATGTCGATGCATTTCATTTTGCAATTGGATGTGCCTTGGCTCAAGAGGGGCAATTTAGGCTAGACCAACCTATTTATTTTGAGTCGTTTGCTATCTAGAGTAGAAAGGAATTATAGCACAACAAAATGAGAAGCCTTGGGAATGGTGTATGTAGTACAAAAGTTTAGACACTACTTGTTGTCCAACTCATTTGCCTTCTACGTTGATCATCAAGCTTTGTTGTACTTGATTAATAAACCGATCATACACAAACGAGTTAGCAGGTAGCTCATCACGTTACAGGAGTTTGTGTTTTGGGTAGTGGTCAGACTTGGAAAGAAGCATTGTTATAGTAGATCAATTGTCAAGGATTAGATTAGGAGAACCTACAAGAGCGGGAGTGTCAGACGAGTTCCTTGATGCTTAGTTATTGATAGGAGAATATCTATCTATAGGAGAGCTGCCAAAGGAGATACCAATTGCAGAAAAAAAAAAGATGATCATAAAGTCAACACCTTTCCAATTGATAACAAAATTACTATACAAGATGGGACCAGATGGAATATTAAGATGTGTAATGGAATAGGAAGTAAGGGTAACATTGAAGAAGGCTCACGAAGGATTGGACGGAGTAGCATATGGCACCATATGCGACTGCGAGGAAGGTGCTTCTGGAAGGGCTATGGTGGCCCACCCTCTATCATGATGCAAAGGAGTATGTGCAAGCATGTGATATGTGCTAGCAATCTGGGAAGCCGTTGCGTAGAGATTTCATGCCATTACACCCATCCCAACGACAGGAACTATTTGAAAGATGGGACTTAGACTTTGTGGGTCCTTTTAGGACAAGTTAAAAAAGGAAGTGTTGATACATTGTAGTGCAACTGAATACTTGACGAAGTGTGTAGAGGCAAGGGCATTGCTAGATAATTCAACAAAGAGTACAACCTGAATTTTATGGTATCTAGGAATAGGTATATGGGGATATGATATTATATTGTATAAGGGTTGGCATGGGCCACACATAACCCAAGGTTGATTATATTATATTATAATATAATATTATATTAGTAGTCGACTCCCAAAGTAGAATTAGAAGATGGGTATATAAAGAAGGGATATTGTCATTATAATCATCATGGAGATCCATCATATGTAATCGTCTTTCCCACGAAGTGGCTTATGGAACTTTGCCCTCTCTAAGTGGCGCTCTCATCTTGGGAGATCTTGTGGAGTTATTCCTTAAGGAGTATTATTGGTGTTGCCCTACCTTAAGGGTATTATCTATCTCTGTCTCATTATGTGGATTATTATTGTGGATGAATGATTTAATATTTCTGCATATTGGTGAATGATTTCTGTTAATGAGAATAAAGTTTTGTAACATTGTATGAGCAAGTAATCACTAGGTTTGGAATTACGCTACAATTGACAAGTGACAGAGGAGGTCACTTTGTGAATGAATTCATTAAAAAGCTGACAATGGAGTTCAAGATTTTGCATTCGTTGTCAAGTCCATATTACCCTAGAGCGAATGGGTAGGCGAAGACGACGAATAAGATCTTGGTGTCCACACTATATAAAATCTATGGGATAGGAGCAGATTGGGAGGAGAAATTGCCATCAGTCCTATATGGGCATATAAGATGACTTTTAAGCCAAGAACAAATCATAAGCTGTTCCAGTTGATGTATGGCCAAGAGGCAGAGGCAGTAATGATAGTAGAGTTCCTGGTACCCAGTTTGAGGATAGCGGTAGAAAACTATTTAGGAAACCAAGAAGGCCTAGTGGAGAGGCTTGTGACATTGATTCAACTAGATGAGAAGAGAGTTATGGTGCAGTGGGCAATAGAAGTGGCCTAGTAGAGAAGAAATTTGTGGCATGACAAGCACCTAAGGAAGTTGGAGTTGAAACCAGGTGACTTGGTTTTGCAGTATAATGGCAAGAGAGAGATCAAGCCAGGAAAGTGGAAAACATTATGGCTTGGACCCTTCCAAGTACTCGAGATGATGGAGAACAACATAGTAAAGTTACAGAAACTAGACGAGACAATGATTCCTAAAATAGTAAAAGCTCAATGTTTGTTTGTTTCTTTTGAAAAGGTGGAAAGAAGGACAAGACAATGAAGAATGCTCTGTGAACAAGGGGAATCAAGCTAGAGAAACCAAAGTCGTCTAGAGGTTGAAGAAGATATGAGATTGAGAAGGTTGTTTTTAGGAGGAGAAGCACAACCAGTTTTAGAACAACGTGAGCTAGTACCTCACCCCCATGAATGTAGAATAGTAAGGGTGCATGTATGATTTCCGGATAGGACGGAAGAATATGAGCAGGATATGCCAATTTTTGAGGATGTAGGAAGAATTTAGAATGAGGAATTGGCAGGATTAAGCCTGTTAGCTCAAGTGGGATTCGTACAATAGCAAATGTGGGAGGAAGCAAAGGGGTTACATGAAGAATATGAGACTTTGTGAAAGAATAATACAAGAATAAGGGAACATATTGTTCAAGAATTAGATGATACTAGGAGTTTGGAGAAGGCAGTCCCAAGCTAGAGAGTTTGCCCAATGATTAGGGGAAGGGCCATCGGCATGAATGTGTGGCCAAGGAAGAAATCAACAAAGGAACGAGAGAGAGCAAGTCTGCATAAGGGAAGCACGAGTTCAATGCGTTCTTGAAGGAGTTAGAATACAAACTCGGTCACCAAGTTTAGAAATAGACTTAGCTCAAGGAAATCCAAGTAGAAGTCGTACAAATGACGAAGAAGCTTTGGCAAACTGTTGTAAGACCAATCACGAAATGACAAGAAGTAGTGTAGAGGATGACCATACAATGCAAGGCTAGGAAAGAGATTGTACTGCAGTGTTGTACAAATCAAGAGCAACAAAGGGATTGTAGGATAGGGTGTCGTACAAGTCGGACAAATGAAGTAGATTGTATGGCCAAGCACTGTACAAACCAAACTAATGAGCATGATTGTACGGCATGACATTGTACAAGTCAAGAACAAGGGGATGGTACGATAGGGAACCGTACAATGGAGAACGTGGATGAAGATCATATAAATTCTACGACGGAGGAACCAATCAAAATACAGGATGACACGTTTGTAGGGGAAGTTGTGCAAGTACAGGTCTGCTATGGAATTGAGTGTTGAGCTGAGTATTGCACATGATTGAATAAAGCTTAATACATGGGGGTGTGGGCAGTTTGAATTCTGTTTTGAAAAGGAAGTTAGAGTTTGACGTTTATAGTTTACATTGTATCGGTATATCCTACTAATATATTCATTTATATGTGTGAAGTTGGAGTTTTTATAAACATCAACAATACTTGTTGGGACTGAGGATAACACAGGCAGCGGGAACACTTATGAGTCTGTTTTCAATGTAAGAGAAAAATCTGTCATTCATTGCTTTTAATTTTGGTATTTTGCAAGTTACACAATATTAACTAATTATTAAAAATTTCACAATGTAAAATGAAGAATGGGTGATTACTTTCAATCGGTCATTGCCACATTGGTTTGAGTCAGCGGGTATGCAATGGACTCAATGGTTTATGCTCTTTGGCAGATGTTTCGTTGCATTCTTATTGTGATTCTTCTCTTGTCAGGCGTTGGTAAATATGACCAGCGACTCTGTAAATTCTATTGTACCATTTGTTATTGAAGTTTTTGAGAAGGCTGGGACCTATGATTAACGGAAGTTTTTCGGTGTCAATACTCTTGATGTTGGTGGTACAAAGATTGCAAAGATTTTCTATGCTAAAAAAATCAGGAGTTAATGTTGAAGGTATACACCTCCTTTTTTTATTAATTTTCTCATGTTGAAGTAAGTCCAGTAAATTGTCAGTTCTACCAGAAATGTCTTAATTAATTCATTATTTTCAACTGTTCATGTGTTTTTTCGCATGTTTGATATTTATTTTGGATTTTGTCTGAAGTGGTTGACATTCCTATTGTTGGTGGGCATGCTGGGATCACAATTCTTCCCTTCTTTTCACAGGTAGACGATCTTTGCTGGACCATTTTCTTTAGTGGTTTTTTGATGTTCTTTTCTTAGGGTGTTCTTACATCTTGGATGTAAATAGATTTATCTAATTTTAATTATTTTTCCAATAAGCTATGTAAATTTTTAATTATTTTTTCAATAAGCTATGTAAATAACAAAATATTACATTTGCTGTCAGGTTAATTAAACCATATCCAACTTGCTTTTTTATCAAAGATATTCTTCATTTCATTTTCTATCAAATATATTCATCATCTTCCTCAAACTGCTATGTTTCTGCAATCAGCTCCTTGACATTATTTTTTACAAGAGATAACATATCACTTGGCTAGTTGCCTGCTAAAATTTGAATTTCACCAAGATGAAATCAACATCGCAATTGACCAAATTATCTGCTACCCCGTTTTCTTCCCTATAGACATGCTCATGTATCCAACATATTGCCTCCAACAATAGTTGATGACCGTCAATAATAATGTTATCTTTAGTCCAATACCCACATCTATTTTTGTTAATATCATTAATGATATCTTGTGAATCCCTCTCAATTGAAATATGTTTCCATCCTTTTACATGAGATGAATGTGAATGAAAGTTAATATAAGTAGTCTTCAGAAATTCAATTCATGTTCTAGTATCATACATTGTTTTGTATAAGTCAAGGAAGTAGTATTCAAATGATAAATTTAGTCCATGCAAGTATTATAAAATTGAAAGACAGTTGTACTTTACAGATTAAGAAATTTAACATAAGTGAAAGGTAAATACTGAAGATTAAATTTATATACTGATTCTGCAAACCTATCTTGGCTTTGCAGTATGCTGGAGCTGATTTTTTGCTAATGCTTGCCTTAACGGTCTCACTGGGGAGCCAGATGTTGTGTTCTTTTGTGCACTCAAAAGTTACTGAATTGTCTTTCTTTGCCTCCAAGGTAACTACACTTGTTCTTTTCAGATTTGGATGAAAGCCTCCATTTCTTTTGGAATTTGGACATATTGAAAGCAGTTCTATTGATTATAAGAGTATTTTACAAGGAATTTTAGATGCAACTTTTTTTTAATATAATTTTTTATTTTATTTTTGAGAACTATTAACTAATGGTATTAATTTCCATTTACTAAGACACTTTACTTAAGCCCTTGATATACATACTGTACTTAAAGCTTTGCACGAATTACAACATTTCCTTGATTTGCAAATGTGTCTGAAATCACTTCTGAGTGTTTGATGTTGTGACTTGTGCATGATGTTTTCGTTTTGGTGCATGGTACTTCCTTTTGCTATTTCACAGTTGTGAGTTCCAGGCAGGGCTTTGGGAGTACATTTTGTTGATCAACTTTGCTAAACTGCTTTAGACCTGAGTGTCCTTTTTGAGGGAGGGACATCTTTTGAGAGCATAATTAGTTGACAAGTTGACAACTGGATTTCATGACTAAATAGTTGAACTGCCAAACCAAGTCCTAGGCATCAGCCATTATCTCATGGTGTTCCAGGCAGTTCTGTGGTTGGAAAAATAAAAAATCTTTTAATGTCCACAGATGTCCAAAGCAGGCCAATGGGACTCGTTCAAGAGATCTGTTACAATGCATTATAGTAACCAAAAAGTACTATGAAAATAAGTTAAACTAGAGTAAAGAAAGTAGGATAAACTTAAGGGCAGGTGTCTGTGAGAGGAGAAGAGAGTATGAGCTGTATGCTAGACTTCTTAAGCAATACATGATGGAAAAAAAGAAATAAACAATTTTTAATTTAGTGATGTTTTATTCTTTACATTTCACTATGACATGAGTGAAAGAAAAGACTTAGTAAGAGGCTGAAGGGCCTAAGGCCCAAGGAGGAGTTTGAAGGCCATGACAATGGGAGCAAAAACATTAATGTATTATCCATAGAAAAAAAAATATTAGAAACTAGCATAATTAGATTTTATTATCTTGACTTTTTTATATTGAATTTTTTTCTTTTTCTTTTCTTTTATTTCTATATGGTGCAATCATTAGTACTCACTTGAATTCACAGTTTTCTGCACCCAAGGTGGCATGATACATATGTTGGCTAACAAAATGATCTGAAAATTGGTTTTGCAGATAAGGTCAGGCAAAAATGGTGTTGAAGTCATCTTGGAATTGGGTCCTTTGGTGGCTTGCGAGCGACAGAGATTATAGTATTTGAAACCAAAGCTGAAGGCTTTCATTGAAAAATGTATTAAGTTTGCAAGTAAGAAATGAAAATTGGCAGGTTTTGGATACTATAACAGGTTCTTTTTGTTACAGTTAGGGAAGCTGAGAACCTTCCATCAATTTTCATATTTTTCATATATTTGTATTTCTTCTCTTATGTGAAATGTAATTATGTAGTCGAAGATGCTATAATCTTGGACCACACATTTTAGTTCTCTACGAGGAAATGATATTTTTGCAGACCCATTCCACTAGCTTCTATTGTATGGTTGGTGCTGAAAAATTTCCTTAAGAAGGGTCTTTTTGTTTTCTTGAATCAAGACTTATTTTCCATTCTCAGAGCATTCTTTTCATATGACATTTCAAACTTGTCTTTTTCCGATATTTTACCTTTAGAGTATTTCTTGGACTTCAAAATATGATTTTGACTTGACTGTTGAATGAATGCATGGATTCTGAAATGTCATATAGGTCTACTAAGTATGCTTGGTTGTAGCTGTAATCATATAAGAGTTGATGTGTAGATGTTTAGCTGGTTATACCTGTAAGCATACCAGAATTGATCTATGTCATGTATGCCATGAATATATGTAAGAGAGTTACTGTCATATGAATATCCATAGTTCATTGGGGAAATCAGTTTGTCTGTTACTTTGGTTAGTGTTATTGTTTTGTTGCTTCAATATTATGTATAGGCATTGGTGCTTTCCTGAACCATTCTAATTTACACCTCCGAAGGGCTCACAAATTTTGCTGAATTTTGATTTTAAGTGGTGAAGTTTTACCATGGCTATATAAAATTCATGTCAAGCCTAGGAATGTAAGTTTGGTCCTTCCAAGCACATAAAATCAATAATATGGATCACCAGTAGAAAATTTTTAGTATCCCTGCTCTGGTTATGTTACATTGCATGTTTTAGTTTGGACAATGAGAATATATGGTATGCTCTTTTCCTTGATAAGATTAAGTTGCTAACAATCTCATAAATAAGCTTGAGTTGCTTATTTGCTTCTATTTGTCTGGCCTCCTCTCTTATATTAGCTACAAATTTGTCCTTTTTAAATAAAATTATACTTCTTAGATGGCAGTAAGGGTTTCAAGAAAATTGTATAATTCATTATTGGCACCTGTAAACCTCAAGGCAATTTGGTAGAAGAGTTGTCTATAATAGTTCCTTGTATAATAGCAATTAGGTGCATTAACTGTCATTTAAATCTAGATGGAATGCAAATTCAAGTGTTGTGTACTTGATTGTGCAATATTGCTGAAGCAGCAGGGCAGGTCTATCCTACTTTCTTACCAACCTGTGGATGGCATTACTGTGACATTTTCCCCCTCAAGCTAGCAATTTAAAATAACTATAAATTAACCAGAATGGACTCAAGAGTGTGACTCTTCAATAACTAACAAGCGAAAATGAACCACACAAGCCTTTCATTGGTATGATACTATTACTTCGATGTTTACCATTGAAGCATTTGTTTTCAATTGGGAACATGACTCCATAGCTGCAAATTAATTTGCAGTTCTTAAAGTGGGTGGTAAAGAATGGCTATGCAAGCAGTGAATACATCTCTATCTTGTAGTGTGCTCTCTTTGAGAATGTTGTTGAGTGTGGACCTCATCTGAGGGAGTTGCTAATTTGGCTTCAGAGACATGCAGACATTACATTTTGCATGGCCTAGCAAGCAAAAATGTTTATGATTAGGAATTGCAATTGAGGTGTTATTTTAGATGTGCTGCTTGAGTGGTACAGAGTTAATCGCAACTGGGCTTTAGATTTTTATTAAGAATTGTCTTATAGGATGTATTTTGTCGTAATCTTGTGCACCAATTTTCTGCAACTTTTTTGTAGCTTTGTAAAAATAGAAAAGTTTATAAGGGGAAGCCACAAGTGACTTATTTTAATGTACACAAATATTATAAAAATAGTAAGGGGAAGTCACAAGTGACCTTTTTTAAATGTACACAAATATTATAAAAATAACAAAAGTTACAAATCTTTGCAAAGATATCTTGTAACATTCTATCCATACTTTCCTGATCTAATTTTGGAGATTACTTCTCTGTATTAAATGAAAATTTGGCACAATGGCAGAAAGTTCAAAAATTCATTCAACGCTGCATAATTCTTGTATCTGATTGCATTTTGCTCTTTAATTTTATTCACATTGATTAACTGAATCATTTTCATCGGGGTTGCATTACTTTGTACTGAGCTTTATATACTTCTTAATACCACAACCTCAAAACAAGTGGGTGTTACTTCAAGTTGAATTGTTGGAAAATTGTTCTCTTAATTCAAACACTTAACACTTATAACATCATCCTTAAAAGAAGAGGGCAGCAACTAGTTTTGTTTCTAAAGGGAAAGTTTCCGTATGATGAGGGCAAAACGTCTTATGTACAATTTTACAAGAGGCTAGTTCTTTGAAAATAAAAGCCCTAATTGGGTATGACTTTGTGGAAGGTTAGTTACTCTTGACAATGTTGGACAACTTGATATTGTGATGCAAAGACAAATCCATCACTGAAGTTTTCATGAAATTTTTGTTTTTAATTTAAAAAAAATTAATCTATTAGAAAATAAGAATCCTAAATCTTAGCCAACCTATTATAACAGTTTTCTATAAAAGAAAGGGAACATTACAGATTGGAAATATGTAAGATTAATTGGTATTATGGATCAACTAATTATGAATTTTGCAAAACAATACCATGTGAAGAGAGAGGTGAAATAAACCTTAAAATAACTAATGCAGAAATAAAAGTTCATACTATTAGTCATTTGACTACTAATACGAAGATTTACTCTATACTTTTAGTCATTCAATTAGAAGGTAAAACACAACCATTAATTGAAGGTAAAAAATAGCCATTAGGCTAGAAGCAAGTTGTTGGCAGCATGCATCGACAATATGGTAATGGCCACTATTAAGAAGGGGAAACCTGATCTACATAAGGTAATGCTAGCGGTGATTGCCCGCTAGAGGAAGCCTTGGAGGAGAAAGGATGGGCTATATAGGTATTTTGAAGGAGGAGCAGGGACAAGAGCAACATAAAAGGTGATAGGCAAGGGTTCTATTGTGGTAGAATCCCCTAAGGATGTAGATAGGACCGTTTGGATCTAGGAGTAATAGATTTGAAATCGACAATAGCAGAAAGATCAAAGGGAGGCGTTTCTTGGGTGCAAGTTTAGAAGAGAGGTCACAATTTGCAAAAAGAGGGATTTGTTCTGTCTCCATATAGAGATGAAAATGGTTTAAATCTTAAGGTCCCAAAAATTTTAGTTGATAGAGTGATTCAGAAAGGAAAAAGTTCTTTGGTTGAGAAATTTTCGGGTAATAGACCAAGTTTAGTTACAATAAGGAAGTGGGTTCGGGATAAATGGAAACTTATGGGGCAAGAAGCAGTGGTGGCTTTGCCTAATAATTTTTTGTTGTTTAACTTTGCAAATTCGGAGGATATGGAAAATGTTTTGTTGAGGGGCCCATGGTTTTTTGGGAGGAGGTTATTTTTACAAAAATGGAGCCATGGATTTAATCCAACCACAACCACTCTTCAATCGACGTCTTTATGGGTGAGTCTACCGAGGCTTCCAATGGAATTTTGGGATGACTATTATTCTCGAGATTTCTAAAGCGATTGGAAAAATAATTGCTTTTGATTCAGCTACTAAATCCCAGATCATAATGATAGCGGTATGTTTTTGTGTACAGGCGTATCTGGTTGAACCACTACCTAAATCTATTAGGTTAGTTTCAGATTACAGGGAATGAGAACAAGAGATTTAGTATGGAACTCCTATCCTCTTGTGTAACCTTTGCAAAAGGGTAGGGCATATTTGGAAAACATGCCCAAAAATTCTTGAGAAAGTTATGAATAATTATTATTTTTTATTTGTGGAAAACATCCCAAAAGGGATGCCACTTTCGGGTAAGACCTAAGGAGGCAGGGGTATCCATTCCGCCAAAAACGCCCAGGACTCGGACCTGGCCTACCACCTTTGACATACTCAAGGACCAAACAAACACACAAAACCAATTTAAAAATAAGTAAATAACAACAAAAATAATAAAATAAAATAAAAAACATGCTCCTTGAGTGTGTCAAAAACAAAATCACAACCAAACACACACACAATAAGATAAAAGAAACCACAACACGAACCACATAGAAAACACAAACACCACATAACAAAACACAAACAAGACAAAAACAACAGAACACTACACAAACATAACCCAAAAAAAACATGAAAAATAAACACAACCAAAACCTAACATATTAAAAAAATAAAAATAAAAAACAATCAACAACAAACAATAAACAAAAACAAGAAACATAGAAAACACTCACACATAAAAACACGAATTAACACAAAAAAGAGACACACAAGAACAAGAACGACAAAAACACAAGAACAATAACAAAAAACATAAAAAAACACAAAACAACAAAAATACAAGAACAACAAAAAACAACACAAAGAACACAAAAACAAAACAAAACAAAAGAACACACCCACCTTAAAAAACAAAAAAAAAACAAAAAAGAAAAAAAAATTGAACATAACAATGACCTATCTAGACCAGAAGACGAATAAGGCAAGAAACAACAAAGGAAACAAAAGAAAAAATAGAATGAGCTAGGGAACTAAAAAAACCTGAATGAACCAAAGAGAAGCAAAAAAAAAACAAGAAGAAACTAGGTACTTTCAAAACTGGAGCCATCCAAAGAAATGATAGAAAGAAGAGCTTTCCTAATTTGCGAAGCCCACCATCTAGGAGGGTGGCCATAACAAGTAAGACCACCTTTGTCCAAAGCCCAATTAGCTAAAGCATGAGCACTCTTGTTTTGATCTCTTACCACATGATTGTAATCAACTTTCAAAAATCCCATCTGTATTAATTGAATCTTCTCAATAATTCTTTTTATTCTCCAATCAACCTTATGATTCTTAGGAATCTTCAAAAGATTAATCATAAGTTGAGAGTCAGACTCAACTAACACCTTTTCCCATCCAACCTTAGTAGCCTCTTGAAGGCCTCTGAGGATACCATACCCCTCAACAAGGTTATTGGAAAGAATACCTAGATTCTCAACAAAGGTAAAAACCAGGGATCCATTTGAAAGTCTATCAATTCCTCCCACACTGGCTTTTCCAGGGTTCCCTCTAGAGGCTCCATAAGTATTGACTTTTCCAAAATCCTTAGGAGGAGGTTGCCAATTTCTTGTCCTATCCATCTTACTAATACTCATATTCCCTTTAAGATGGTTGCCCTTAGAAGATTTAATCTTCAATCTTTGCATCACTTGATCCCATCTTTGGTGGGAGTTTTGGGGGTGATTAAGGAGTTGATGGACTGATTCAACTAAGTTGGCTATGGTCTTTTGCCAAATATAGTGAATATCCTTCCTATCTTGATTAAAAATTCGATTGTTCCTTTCATTACAAATATTCCAAAGAAGAATGGTAGAACCCATCCAAACTAACTGCCTAATAAAATGATCAACACCCTCTTGATTAGGCTAATCCCTCCAAAGCTGTTCAAAAGTAAAAAATTTGGACCACTGTAAGCCAAGTAAAGTGGCCATTCTCCTCCATAGCTCAGAGGCTAAAGTACACTCAATAAAAAGATAGTTGAGAGTTTCTACATTCTCTTCACACATTTCACATCTAAAAGGGCCATGAAAACCACGCTTCATAAGTTGCTCACCAGTAAGCACCCGACGATGCAATAAAAGCCAATTAAAGAACCTCACATTAGGCCAAAGCTTTTGAGCACACAATTGAGAAAATATGTCAGAAGAATGGTTGGGATTATTATGGCATAAGGTCAAATAACCTTGAGCAACTGAATACTCACCTTTAGTAGTGTTGTTCCATACAAAAAAATATTTTTCATGGGACCAAGAGAGAGATCTCATATGAAGGATGCCTTGGATATCTTGTCTTTGCCTTTATGGGATTTGAATAGGCCAGTCCACAATAGGGATCCAATATCTACCAACATTTGAATTACTAGTATGGTGCCGCCAATAATTAGCCACCTTTATCTAGTTAGCTCGGTGAAGCTCCTCCATCCAAGGCCTCCAATCGGGAAACTGAGTTATCAAAGGCTTGTGACCATCCCAAGAATCTGTCCAAAAATTTGCCTGTTGACCATTATGAATGATCAAAAATAAAATTTTCTTTATCAAATCCTCACTAGTCTTAAGAATTGCTAAAATAGGAGAACCTTTGGTAGAAAGTTGATAGCGAACGAGGTCTTCAAGACTTTTGTTCTCAGCATATTTAGCACGGAGATTATTGGACCAAAGAGCATTGGGGTTATGCAACATCCTCCAATATAATTTAGCAGCTAAAGCTTTGTTGTTATTAATAGAAGACCGGAATCCTAACCCCCCTTCATTCTTAGGAAGACATAAAGTGTCCCATTTCACCAAGGCCCATTTTCTTTTCTCCTTAGTACCACTCCAAAGGAAACGATGACTGATTTGATCTAGTTCTCGAAGAACAACCTTTAGGATCTTTAACACAGAAGATACATAAATAGGAATAGCTTGAAGGAATGATTTTATCAAGGTGATTCTATCCCCAAAAGAAAGCCACTTGTTGGTCCACTTTCCAATTTTCTTTCTTGACTTTGTCCAACAACCAATTCCAATATTTATTTTTTTTCCTTTGAATATTTATGGGAATACCTAAATAAGTGATTGGAAGGGAGCTCTTCTTATATCTTAATTTATCTAAGACCATGGATTCCTGTCTAGAAGAGCAGTGAAAGAAAATAACTTTAGATTTGTCTTCATTGATCAACTGCCCAGTAGCCTTAGAAAAACAACTAATGATTTGCTTAATATTAGAAGCTTCCTTAACTATAGCTTTACCTAAAAGAGTTTGTTTTCCCTCTTTTTGGTTATAGTCCTACCCAAGCATTTAGCAAGAATGATGAATAAATAAGGGGATAACGGGTCACCTTGCCTAATACCTCTGGAAGCAAGGAACGACTAAGAAGGCCTGCAATTGATAAGAACTAAGTAGGAAACTGAAGAGATACATCCCATAATCCAATCCATCCAATCCTTAGAGAAACCAAATTGCCTCAAAACTTTGATAAGAAAGATCTAACCCACTTTGTCATAAGCTTTGGATAAGTCTAACCAAATGAACATGGAAGGAGATTTTGCATATCCATGGAATGGATGACTTCTTGAGCAAGAACTATCTCATCTACAATTTGATGCCCTTCCACATAACCCCCTTGCTCTGGGGAAACAATCTTATGCAAAAGAGGCTTCAACCTTTATGCCATGATTTTAGTAATGATTTTGAGAAGAACATTACATAAAGCAATAGGTCTAAAAGCTGAGATATGATCAACCTCTTGAGCTTTTGGAACAAGAGTAATATAAGTTTTATTGATAACCTTCAAAATTTCTTTGGCTTTCCTGGCTTCTTCCACCACCTCTAATAAATCAACATGAAGGATATCCCAGAACTCTTGGTAGAACTCAATGGGAAAACCATCAGGACCTGGGGTTTTCCCTTTTGCATTTTAAAAACTACTCGTTGAAGCTCATTGATAGTAATAGTAGTCAAAATAGAGTTCTCCTCAGTATAAACATCTCCAGAATCTGATTTCAAGGAAGAAATAAAGTTGTGAGATCTTCGAGCTAGAAGAGATTTGTGGAAGAAATTTGTGTTTCGATCTCCTTCTTTGAGCCATTGAATTCTAGATTTTTGCTTCCATAAGATTTCTTCTCTTTTTTCCCATTCCTCTAACTGAGTTGTGTGTTTAATTTCATCTACACTTCTCTTCTCTGTGAGGCCATCTAAACATATTTTCTTATTCAAATTTTCAAGATGAGCAATAACTTCATGTTTTTTTTATGAACATCCCCAAACTCTTTCCAATTCCAAGTCTTGATTTTGGATTTAATGTATTGCAATATTTTGGCAAAAAAGAACATCTTAGTCCCATGCCTAGGTTTACCTTCCTTCCACCATTGTTGCACACGAGGTCTAAAGGAAATGTCTCTAAGACACATTAATTGAAAACGAAAAGGAGAGAAACTCACATTGGTTTTCCACATTTCTATCATTACTGGCCAATGATCCGAACCAACATTATTAAGAGTCTTCACTTTAGGAATGTGACCATGGATTAAGAAATTTTCAGAGAGCAAAAACCTATCCAATCTCTCCATTATACAAGCTAAGCCTTGTCTTCTATTAGACCAAGTCATAAGGCCATTATATGGTTGGATGTCCACAAGATGGAGGTTTGCAATATATTCACTCATGAGATCAGTGCTTTTGTCCAAATTTCTATTCCCCCCCCTTTTCTCATCCAGAGAGAGGATGGTATTGAAATATCCTCCGATCAAGATCCAAAGCTTCAGGAAAATGAGAGATAATATGAGTTATATTCTTCCACTGTCTTCTTTTTTCCTCCAAAGCAGTCTGAGCATAAATAGTAATGCAGAGCATAATTTGGTTGGAATGTCTACTTTGAATAGCTATAGCCAAGAGACCCCTATTGCCAACCATTTGGTGAATAACTACCTCTTTTGGGTCCCAAAGACAAGAAATACCACCAGAAGTCCCCTAGGAACTGAGGGAAACCACTTTTCCAGCTGACCAAATTTTACTGGCAATTGAGTCCATATCCTCCATTGACATCTTTGTTTCTTGAAGGAAAACAAGATGTGGATGATTTATCTGAATCATTCTTCTAATTTCATTTTTTTTTGAAAGACTCCCAAATCATTCTTCTAATTTCATTTTGTTTTGAAAGACTCCCTTTGAGTCCTCTAATATTCCAAGTGATGATCTTCATTAATACCAGAAAGAAAGAAAAGGGTGCAACATCGGGACTTCCTAGGAGGTCACCCATCCTAGTACTACTCCGGCCCAAGCATGCTTAACTATGGAGTTTTGATGGGATCCGGTGCACTAATGCTGGTATGATTGCACCCAAAAGTTATGAATAATAGAACTACACAACCTTTGAGGGTTTGGAGGAAAAAGGAAACTAAGTAAGGAGAAGTTTTGGGGTAGAAAGAAATTGGCGAAAGTAGTAAGGGTCAATGAACGAGATTGTATATCAAAGAGACCACAAAATCAAACACACCTTAACTTAATTTATCTCTATTGAAACTTTATCTCAGTCCTTTCCCATTCAGAAATAAAACCATATATGAGAATACTATAGAAGAGATTACTCTAGCCACAATATGATAATGGAGAGAACATTTGGTGTGATAGTACAAAGAATATAAAGTCTAATAGTACAAAGAATATACATTTTGATAGTACAAAAAATACATAGTCTAATAGTGTAGAGAATATCTAGTTAACTAGTCTATCAGTGTAGAAAATATAGTTTAATAGTCAGAGTAATCAATTGTTAGTATTCAGTCAGTGAAATTCTAAAAAAACCAAAACTTACCATTTTGTGAGATAGCCCATTGTGATCGCTTCTTTGAGTTGATCATTTTAAGATGCGACTTTGAAAACCCATTTTTAAAACCCAACCTTTTAAAATCATTATTTTGTAGAAGAGTCCATTCTTATTATCTCTTTGAGTTGATCGTTTTGATATATAAATCTGATAAACATTTTTGGAGAACCTAAAGTGATAAAATAGTTGAAGGCACTAGAGCTACGTAAGAGGTAGAGTGATTGGGTGAACAAGTAAAATAAATTGAAGCTTCTTAGTCACAAATCCTTCAAATATTATCCAAATTAGATAATTTGGATAAAACTGATGACCTTAGAAGTCATTTAACATGTCTAAATGCAAAATGTAATGCTTTAGTAGGACAATCATCAAGGAGTCAAGGTGCTAGTTCCTAGGGAGGAGCAAAAATACCCTAGCTCTAAATACAAATTAGAGAATGCCTAAGCTGGACTTTCCAAATTTTTATGGTGATGATCCAACTAGTTGGTTGTATCAAGTCAAACAATATTTTTCTTTTCATGCCACTCCCCATAATCAGATGCTCGCAATTGCATCCTTTAAAATAGAACATGAAGTAGTTTAGTGATACCAATGGTTATAGAAGATGAACCCATAGCACACTTGGACTGAATTTGAGCATGAATTGGTCACCCATTTTGGACTTGATAAGTATGAATATTTTATAGGATCCCTCACTAAGTTAAGATAGATGAAATATATCCATGATTACTAAACACAATTTAAAACATTGGCAAATTGCACTTAGAGATTGAGTGTAGAGTTTTTCCAAAGTTATTTCATTAGTGGATTAAAGGAAGATATCTGTGTTAAGGTGAAATTGTTCAAACCCAATAACATAATAGAAATAGTAGGATTGACTAGGATGGTTAAAAATAAATTCATATCACAAAGACATACTTTTAAACTATCATAGGCTCAAACCCCATTTCAATCTCAAACATCCTCAAACTCAGGAAACAAGCCACACTAGGTTAAACATCTAACCCACAAAGAAATGGAGGCACATCGGGCACAAGGTTTATGTTACAACTATGATGACAAATATTCTCTAGGCCATAAGTGTATACAACAAAAACTATGTTTACTAGATGTGGGCAAGCCTTCCACCAGGAAACCACACAACGAAAGGTTAGACCAAATAGAGGGATATCGACCTGAAGATTTTGAACTAATAAAGGAACCATTGTTTAAAATTTTAGTACATACACTAGCCAAAGTTTCTTCTCCCTAGACCATGAAGGTGGTGGGGTATTTCAAAGGCTAATGACTTATCATCCTCATTGATTTTGGCAATACCCATAATTTTATTTATCCTCGAGTAGCTAAACAAGTAGCCTATTACATATATTCACACAATTTATTTGAAGTAATGGTTGACAATAGGGGTACTATATTATTTAAGGGAAAATATAAAAAATTTTAAGGTAGCGATGGGAGAATACAACTTCATGGTAAACATGTTTGCTCTTCCTTTGGGGGGTTCCAACATTGTGTTGGAACCCAATGGCTTCACACATTGAGCCTGATAGTATGATAATTTTCTAAGCCATGGATGCAATTCATCAAGCATGAAAAACAATACAGTCTTTGAGGTATGCTTTCAAGTCATACCCAAATCATTAGGTCACCTCGCATGAAATTGTTTATGAAGAAATCATATCAAGGGGTAGTGGCACAATTATTTGCATTACGAATTTTGAAATATCAATGATTTAATTTAGTTAGTTGGGTTATAGTAAATTATGGATAAACATGCCCATGTATTTGAAGAACCATAAGGGTTACCACCGTGATGCTACCACAATAATGCCATCGAGCTTGTCTCAAGAAGCTTACCCCAAGATATTTGTCCCTATTGGTACTCATATACGCAGAAGACTAAAATTGAGAAGATATAGGAGTTATTAGAAACAAGGGTAATTTTACCAAGTGAAAACCCATTTTATTCCCAACACTTTTGGTTTTTAAGAAATTTAGGTCGTGGCTATGTATGGATTTATGAAAAATCAACAAAAAAACCATCAAGGACATTTTCCCATCCTGTCATTGATGAGTTAGTGGATGAACACCATGGCACTTTCTTATTTTCAAATTTGGATAATCACTTAGGTTATTAGATCAAATTTCATGAAGAATATATTTTGAAGACAATATTATGCACTCATGAAGACAATTATGAATTCCTTGTCATGCCATTTGCTCTTACTAATGTGCCATCCACCTTTTAGAGTGTCATGAATGCAAATTTGTGTCCATTTTCGCATAAATTTATTTTGGTAATTTTTATGATATTTTGGTTCCTAGTCATATATGAGTTAAACATTTGCAACATATAAATTAGACACTACGAATTTTGATCGATAATAAACTATGTACCAAATGAACTTTTGAGATGCACAAAGTGGAATACTTAGGCGATACAATTTTAGGGGAATGGGTGAAGATGGGCTGTAAAAATATTCTAACCATAGTAGAATGACCAAAAACATAGATTCAAAATTCTTTAAGATTTTCTAGGTCTTAGTTGTTGGTACTACAAATTTATTCATGATTATGGGAATATAGTATCCCCTTTGATAGTTATGTTATGGAAGAACTTGTTTATATGGTCAAAACCCATCAAACATGTATTTTCACTACTCAAGCAAGCTATGATTTCTACTCTTGTCCTTGTTATGCCTAATTTCTCTAGGATATTTGTGGTCAAAAGTGATGCCTCAAGAAGTGGAATTGGAGTAGTGCTTATGTAGGAAGGGCGACCATTGGGCTTCACTAGTAAGGCACTATTGGGCAAAAACCTAGGAAAATTGACTTATGAGAAAGAGATGATAGTGATCATACATGCGACAAACTAATGAAGGCATTATCTTACTGAGCAACATTTTCCCATCAAAATAGAACATCACAACCTTAAATAATTTCTCAAACAACACATATGTAACTTGAACAACAAAAATGGATTATCAAATCATTAGGATATTATTATGAGATCATTTATAATAAGGATAAGGAAATTGTAGTTATTGATGCACTATCCCCTCAATATCAGGATCATGGTCTATTATGTTCCATCTCTACTCCACTTCCTCAATGGACCCACCAAATTTAAGTATAAGTGACCTAAAACCCCTCCTTGAAATCAATAATTCAACAACTTCAAACTAGTTTTGACTCTCACCTAGGATATACATGGTATGGACAATATTTGCAATATGAGGGTTGCCCCATTGCCCTTGAAAGTTTACCACTCTACCAGTAAATGTACACTTCTATGATTGCAAGATATTTAGGTTTCTTAAAAATATATGAACAAAATAAACACAATTTTTTTTTAGGTAGGCATGAAAAAGAATACTAAGACCTATGTTGTAGAATGTGACATCTATCAGTGCATTAAGATTAAATTTATTTGCACTTTCAGCACACTCCAACCTCTTCAAATTTTTAAGATCATTTGAACAAAAAAATTTATGGATTTTATTAAAGGGATCCCAAAATCTGGAGGCAAAAAAATCATTCTCATGTTGGTGGATTGTCTCTCTAAGTATGCTTATTTATGTCTTACAACCCACCCTTACAAGGCCTCAACTATTACCCAAAAAATTATTGATTCTATTTTTGCCTTCATGGCATGACCAGTCCATCGTGTTCAATCATGAACCTACATTCACTAGCCATTTTTGGTAGGAATTGTTCAAGTTGCATCAAATATAACTTAAGATGAGCTTGACATACCACCCACATATCGATGGGTAATTGAAATTGTCAATAAGTGCTTAGAGACTTATCTATATTGCTTTGTATTTGAGAAACCAATTCATTAGGTCAAATTGCTTCCATTGGTCAAGTGGTGGTAAAAGTCTTCCTATCACTCCACCAAGATGACACTATATGAATCAATTTATGGATAACCACCACTGTCACTCTTGTCATACATTCTAGGTAGTTCTAAGGTTCAAGCATGAATTCCACTCTCATGGAGTGTATGCAACTACTCCGACATCTCTATACTCTGACATCTCTAAGATAATTTGGTTTTGGCATAGAATAATATGTGACAATAAGTAGATAAATATTATTTTGAATGTAATTTTAGCATTAGGGACATGGTCTTCTTATGCTTGTATACCTAGAAGTAGTCATCCCTAACACTTCGTGGCAATTAAAATCTAGTACCAAAATTCTATAAATCGTATAAAGTTCTCTAACAGGTTGGTACCATGACCTACAAGTTAGAACTATCGTTTTCTTCCACAGTACATCTAGTTTTTTACATCTCATATTTAATGAAGATCCTTGGCAATCATATACAAGTCTAGTCCACACTATCCTAGCTGGACGAGGAAGACTTGATCATATTGGAAATTGAAAATATTCTAGACTAGTATATATAGACACTTTGCAACTACACTCTCATTGATATCCTAGTATAGTGACATTGTGACAAACCAGTTAGAGACATATTGGTTGTAATGACCTGATCTCACTTATAGGTTAGACAAACAAGGAAAGTGGTTTGAAAAGGGTATTTTTTTTCATTATTTAATTTTTAATTTTGTGCCCATTAGTAATCAGTACATAGCATTAAATACCACATTTGGGATTATGACTACTACAATCGTCCTCCCAAGTGGATGAGAGGTGCCCTTAGTGATTTTATCCTTCTCACCCTTTGTTCTAGTGAATCCAAAATCATGGCATGGATTATCCTCTAGGGCCCATAACATCTAGAGGATGGACACATAACTCCCTTAACATGTTATATGGAATCCTAAGTATATATTAATTCATTTGTTGCCAAACATGAAAGGTTTTTAGCATAGATGCTATAGTGGTTAATTAGTGATCATGCATCTAGATAACTATCTAGCATCATGGGCAACTAAGGTCATGTCATTCACCCGTCACTGATCATGGCTTCCTTGATAAAGTTTAAATATCATGGTGGATGTCCCATACCATACCACCATGGAATTTTATATTAGGGTTGTATTTATCTCACAAAGATTCCTTATTTGATAACTTCATACAAGGGTCACCACCATACTGCTTGTACAATGACCTAGATGGACATTCCATACCACCCATATTTAGCAACCATTCATGAATATTCATTGATTGCATACATACAATTCAATGGTATTGGGTGACTTGGTTATATTATTCCTTCCCAATGATTTCAAAGGATAAGTTTAAGGTTAAGGTTTTATCTTCTTCAGTGATTTAACTAATAAGTTTAAGGTTAAATAAAGGTACTCTTTAATTTTTTCAAGGAATCTAAAGGTATATTATATTTTTAAATAAAAGAAACTATACAGTTTATTTAATGACAAGAAAATGTTAGAATTGAATCTAAATATAAATCATACTATTCTATTTTATGAAGTTTATTTAGTGACAAGAATATATTGAATAGTATCTAAATATAAATCACACTATTCTATTTATCTACAAGGAAAGAATAAAATTCTTCTCTTTGTCTAATCAAAACTATTCATAAAATAAAATAAAACAAGGTAGCATAGAATAAAATAATATTAAAAAGATCTATAATGTTACACAACTTCTATGCGCACACATCTTTATTTTTGGATTTTCCATAATAAAAGTAAAGTATTTATTTATTAAAATAGTAATCTAATTGACATCATAAGAGTATGATGAATGCCCATACGTTACAAAAGAATAAGAGTTTGAAAATTTATAATTTACATTTACATTCTAATTGGCTTTCATTCTTTGGGGATTTGTACCTGCAAAACAGAGGCCATCAATAGTACCATATCCAAGAATGATAAAGCATACAAATTTAAAAGAGATGCTCTTTACATACAAATAGCAACATTATGAAACATGTTTTTGGAGGGTAATGACATTCTCCCCCTAGTTCTAAATACAGTCCTGTGTATTTTCAAAATACAATTTAATTAAAAATATGAGGAAATTATTTCTCCATAGAATCTACATCCTCCCATGTAGTATTCCTTTTTGAAAATTGGTCCCAATGGACCTTACATTAATTTATATATTTTTTCTTAAATTCTTGGTACGATAAGTTAATATTTTAATTGGATGGACTTCTATGGTGAGTGGATCTGTCATCTATAAATAAGACATATTCCAAATATGTGATGGATCAAAAACATATTTTTTGACTAAGGATACATGGAAGACATCATGGATTTTTGATAGATTTGGTGGAAGGACAAGTTTATAAGCCACTAGACTGATATTTTCTATGATCTTGAAAGGGTCAACAAATTTGAGGTCAGGTTTGAAATATTATTATGTCTCACCCTTATGAAGACTCTGTCTCTCATAGAGAATTTCCTCAATGGTATTTTCAAATAAACATAGCTCTATTGTTGATCCATAGCTTCTTTGAGCCATTGGCAAATCACTCTTAACTGTTCCTCCATCTCCTTTACAATATCTGATCTGATTATTTTTTGATCCTTCGGATTATCCCAAGATAGAGGAGTTCTACATTGTCTCCCATGCAGGGCCTCATAAGGAGCCATAATTAAAGAAGTATGATGGCTATTATTATAAGCAAATTCAGCTAAGTAAAAATAACCTCCCACTTAGTCTTATGGTCCATGCAATACATGCTTAGCATATCTTCAAGGACCTAGTTAATTTTATTTAATTTCACCCTTGCGAAGACTGTATCTTTACAGAGAATTCTTTTGGTGATCTCTTTTAGGTCTTCATAACTGCTTCCTTGATTCTTTGTTTAATTTTCCTAAGTTGTTCTTCTATGTTCTTCACAATATTTGGTCCGATCCTTCCCGATATTTCAATCTTCTTTTTGTATAGTAATATTATAATACATGCGAAGTATGATTTTGAGAATTTGGTCAACCCTCTTCGGTTGGCTATTTGTTTCTAGATGCTAGGTAGAATTAATATTTTGATATCCAAGACTCAATATAGAGTTTACCCAAAATTCTAACATGAATTTGAAATTCCTATCTGAAATGATAACTTCAGTGAATTTATGCAGTTACACAATCTCTCTAACATACTTGCTATTTATAGCAGATGCAACATCCCTAACATTTTGTGGAACAAAGTGCGCTACCTTGGATAATTTATCAACTACAACCAAAATTGCATCATGTCGAAAACTTGCTCTTGGGTAGACCTACAATGAAATCCATAGAGATGAATTTTCATTTCTGTTCTGAAATATCATGAGGGTTTCCAGCTGGATGCCGATGTTCAAAATTTAATTTTTGGGACTAAAGAAATCTAGCCACAAAATTATTGATATCTCATTTCATTTCGGGTCAATAAGAAGTTTTCCTTAATTTTAATCCCTCAAGGATGTGTAGAATAAGGAGTACAATGGGCTTCTTGTAAAATAGTATTTCTTAACCCTCTTGTCTTAAGGATAACAAGCCTATTTTTAAAGAGCAACATATCATTCTTAATACCGAATTCCTTGACTTTATCAGGTTTTGGCTCAATACCTACCTAACATTTGCCATAATAACTATCATCCTATTGCTCTTCCTTGACTTTGTCAAACAAATCTTCATGATATTTGGACATAGCAACTATATTCTTTCTTTGACTTAAGGCATCAACTATCTTATTTTTTTCCCTTAATGTATTCAATTTTGTTAGCTTTTGATGCTTTATACTTAATGAGAAATCAACCACAAGATATAAAATGAGCAATATTAAATATATGATAATGACAATATACTAAGCATGTAAAACTCATAAGAAACTTATCAAACTACTCATAAATATGCCATTAATGAAGGCTCATGAAAATAGTACAATAGTAAAAATGGAGATCTCATGTTCTCCATATTTCTTACATGCTCTATATTGTATCTAGCATCTCATCTACTATTCCTCTATTCTATACTACTTTCTCACTCACTAATATTATCTATCAAAGACCTATATATAATGAGAAGTGAATCTCGTCCTTCCATAACTCTTCATATTCCTATCCTATGGACTCATGTACATATGGACAACATGCACATTTACATCATCAAGTACTTTGTACATTATAACTAAATACTTGTGCATTTATTACATTACATAAAATAAATACTCAAATTCTAATCTAAGACACACTCCTAATCTAAATATGTATCTGTTAGTCTTACAATGACACTGAGAGGGGGGGTGAATCAGTGTAGCTCTTTAAACTTGAATTTACAGCTCTTAATACAGTAGCAATTAAAACTAATTACTAGATACAACAAGTATAACACAAGAGCATCACACAACACAAGATTTAACGAGGTTCATAAATGTGGCTACTCCTCAAAAATGACTGCTTGGACTACCATCCAAATCTAGCCTTTGCAAAGCACCAACTTTATAATCAATTTACCAGCACCCACTGGAAGGAGCACCAACCCCTTATTTATCTGCACTAGCAGAAAGGAGCACCAACCCCTGATTTTACAGCAACTACTGGAAGGAGCACCAACCCCTGATGCCAAGATGTAACCTGGACTTCAATTTTGAATCTATAAGATTGACAGAAATATACCTTTGTTTTTGCAAGATCCTGTCTGGTCTTTCTTCACCTTTGCCCTCTCTACGCACTCTAATTTCTCTGTGTAATCACTTCGCACACTCTGCTTCGATACAGTCGACCTTCACGATCATATTCTCCCTTTCATGCACTCTGCTCTCTTTGCACTACAAACGAACTTCACACACTTCAACAACACATCAAATCTCCAAACAACCCTCCTTTTATAACATAATTCTTGTGATGAAAACCCTAATCTTAGTCGGATGTAAACCCTAATCTTAGTTGGCTTTCATGACCATTGTAAACCCTAATTTTAGTCGGTTGTCATCGGTCTTCGTTGGCTTCAACTCAACCACGAAAATGCAACATGTCCCGATATCGTGACACTTTTTCTCCTTGCTCTTTTTCTTAGCTTTGGCCCATGAAAATACAACATGTCGCGATATCGCGACACTTTTTCTCCTTTCTCTTTCTCTTAGCTTTGGCCTGTGAAAATGCAACATGTTGCGATATCGTGACACTTTTGTTATTCTACCTGCCTGCCCTTCTTGAGTCGCAAAAATGCGACATGTCACAAAATCGTGACACTTCTGCTTCTGAAGTCTTACTTTCTACTTTTGTCACGAAATTGTGACACTTCTGCCTTCGAAGTCTTCTTCTCTGCTTTTGTCATGAAATCATGACACTTCTGCTTCTGTACTTCACTTCTTTGCTATTATCATGAAATCGCAACACTTCTGCTTTCGAAGTCTTGCTTTCTACTTTTGTCACAAAATCGTGATAGTTTTGCTTTCGTACGCTTCCTCTCTTTCTTTTGTCATGAAAATGCGACATGTCGTGAAAATGACACTTTTCAAACTTGATTTCTCTCTCCTATTTTAGTCACGAAAATGCGACATGTCATGAAATCGTGACACTTTTCCAACTTACTTTATCTCTCCTATTTTAGTTGCGAAAATGCGACATGTCGTGAAATCGCGACACTTTTCTTACTTGTTCTCTTTCTTCGAACTTGTCGCGAAATCGTGACACTTCTTCCTGCTTTCTCTTTTTCTTCCAACATGTCACGAAATCACGATAGTTTTTCCACTTGCCTTTTTCTCTTCCAACATGTCATGAAATCGCGACAGTTTTTCCTACTTTCTCTTTCTCTTCCAACATGTCGTGAAATCATGACAGTTTTTCCACTTGCATTTTTTCTCTTCCAACATGTCATGAAATCGCGACAGTTTTTCCTGCTTTCTCTTTCTCTTCCAACATGTCACGAAATCATGACAGTTTTTCCACTTACCTTTTTCTCTTCCAACATGTCACGAAATCGCGATAGTTTTTCCTACTTTCTCTCTCTTCCAACATGTCGTGAAATCGCGACATTTTTTCTTGCTTTTTCTCTCTCTTCCAATATGTCACGAAATTGCGACAGTTTTTCTTGCTTTCTGTATATGTCACGATATCATGACACTTTTCTTACTTGTCTGTTTCTTTGATCTTTTTCATATGGGTCACTTTGATCTTCTTGGAAAATCACTGTACATACTCTGAGTAACCTTTGAACTCCTATATTTTGCATCTGAATAGCTTTTGAACTTCATGTCCACTGCATCAACAGATCTATCTGACTGTGTTGACAACAATGACAATACTGTTGCTGCACCTTGCTCAACAATCTCCCCCTTTGGAATTTTTGGCAACACATGCACAATTTCCTATAACTCTTTTCCCCCTTTGAGAATAATACCAAAGGGCTACTGCAGACTCCCCCTGAGTCTATGCACAACATTCTCAGGCATGATTTATTACACTTAGAAAAAATCATGACTACTCCCCCTAAGAATGTGATCCCTATAGCTAGTCAATTCTTGGGAAGTGTGACCACTTCTAATTTATTGGGAAGGTAATCAAAAACTTCCTTGGGCAATGGTTTTGTGAAGATATCTACTGCTTGCTCTATAGTTGGAAAAAAATCCAATTTAACCTCACCTTCTGCAACTTTCTCCTTCAAAAAGTGATACCTGATAGCAATGTGTTTTGTGTGTGAATGCATAACCAGATTCTTGGAGATGTTAATGGCACTTGTGTTATCACACTTAACTGATATTGGCTCACTAAAGCTGATACCAAGATATTTTAGGGTTTTTTTCATCCACAATACCTATGTACAACATGTTGTTGCTGCAATATATTCGGCCTCTGCTGTTGATAGAGAAACTGACTCTTATTTCTTACTATGCCATGCGACCAATCTGTCTCCAAGATAGAATGCACCTCCACTGGTACTCTTTCTGTCATCTACACACCATGCCTAATATGCATCTGAATACAAAATGAGGGTGAAGTCTTTACCTTTCGGATACCATAACCCATACTCCATAGTACCCTTGAGGTACCGAAGAATCCTCTTTACTGCTGTCACATGAATCTCCTTGGGATTAGCTTGAAATCGTGCTACCATGCATCATCGCTTGCAAAATATCCGGTCCAGTAGGCTGTCGGGTACGATAAGCTTCCAATCATAGATCCGTACATGGTTTGATCAACAGGTGGAGATTTGTCATCCTTGCTCAGCTTGCAACCTATCGTCATGGGAGTGCTAACTGGCTTACAGTCCTCAATTGTGAATTTTTTCAACATCTCTTTCACATATTTAGCTTGAAAAATACATATGCCCTTCTTATTTTGATTAACTTGTAACCCAAGGAAATATGAAAGTTCACCAATCATTGACATTTCAAATTCTTTCTGCATCTTGTTGCTAAATCTTTACACGACTCATCTTTGCTGCTGCAAAATATGATATCATCTACGTATACAACAAGAACAATAAGATGCCCATTTTCTGTTTTGACATACAAATTACTATCCACCATACCTTTCTTAAACCTTTGTTGGGTGAGATAGTTGTCTAGCATTGCATACCATGCTCAGGGTGCCTATTTTAAGCCATATAATGCTTTCTTCAACTTGCAAACAAGGTTGGGATCATCACCAAGTTGGAAACCATCTAGTTGCTCAATATAAACCTCTTCTTCAAGTTTTCCATTCAAAAACGCTGATTTTACATCCATTTGATAAACTTTGAAATTCTTGTATACTGCTAAAGCCAAAAACATTCTAATTGCCTCTAGTCTCGCTACTGGTGCAAAATTTTCCTCAGTCAATGCCTTCAACTTGTGCATAACCCTTACATACCAATCTTACTTTGTTTCTGACTACCTATCCGTATTCATTCAATTTGTTTCAAAAAACCCATTTAGTCTTGATTATATTTTTATTTGCAGGTCTAGGTACTAACTCCCAAGTTTCATTTTTCTCGATATGATCTAATTCTTCATTTATTGCCTTCATCCAACTTTCATCTTTACTTGCATCAGCAACATTTTTGGGCTCGATGCTGGATAATAGAGAATAGTTACTTACTACTCTTCTTCTTGTATGAACACCAACTTTGGGGTCTCTAATTATTTGCTCTCTAAGATGATTTTTCTACCAATTGCCTGTTTTGAATTTCTTATTTTCTTCCACTTCTGAATCGCAACTTAAATCATCTAAGTCAAATTTTTGTATCTTTTTCGTTTATTTTTCCTCATATCCTTCAATAACCTCTTCATAAATTGGATAGTTCATTTCATAGCTAATTACTCATTCTCTATCTTCATCAAATTTAACATCGACACTATCCAAAATTTTCTTTAGCTTCTTGTTATAGCATTTGTAAACTTTGCTTTTTGACGAATAACCAACAAAACTACCTTCATCCGCTCTATCTTCAAACTTACCAAGATTATCTTCAGTTCTTTTGATGTAGCACTTGCTGCCAAAAACTTTGAGGTATTTTGCTGTTGCCCTTTAACCGAACCACAATTCATAAGGAGTTTTACTTTCATGTGTTCTCATCATGTACCTATTTTGGATATACACTACAGTCTGGACTGCTTCTTTCCAAAATCTGTCTGCTAGTCTGCTTTCAGTTAGCATAGTCCGTGCCATTTCTTGCACTGTCCTGTTATTTCTTTCTACCACTCCATTCTGCTGAGGTGTCCTAGCTGCTGAAAACTATCTCCTAATATCGTATTTTTCATTGTATTCTGTAAACTCTTCTGAAATGAATTCTCCTCCTCTATATGATCTTAAACATTTGATCCTCTTTCCCGTTTCATTCTCAACTTGGTTTTTGAAAATCTTGAACATATCAAAAGCTTCTGATTTATGTTTTCAAGAAAAATATCCATGTCATTATGGAATAGTCATCAATGCGCAACATAAAATATTTGTCACCATTTATGTTTTGTGTTCTCATGGGTCCACATAAATCAGTGTGTATTAGTTCCAAAGGTTTGCTTGTGTAGTACCCTTTTGTTTTAAATGTGACTCTAGTTTGTTTCCCCTTTTGACATGAAGCACAAATGCTGTTTGCAGGTTTGCTAATGGTGGGAATATCTCTCACTGCTCCTTTTGAGGTGATTTTTTCTAGATTATCAAAACTGATATGACCGAGTCTCTTATGCCACAACCAATTTTCTTCTTCATGTCCAATAAAACAAGCTCCTTTTGAAGTCTCTGAGAGCATGTACAGGTTTCCAGATGTCCTTGCTCCAGTTGTTATCAATTTTCCACTGTTTGTTTTTCTAACTTCACAACCCTGCTTCATAAAAACTACTTCATGACCTTTATCATAAATTTGACTTACGCTCAATAGGTTATGTTTCAAACCATACACAAACAAGACTTCCTCTGACTTAATTTTTCCCTCACTAATTTTAATTGATCCTTTGCCAACTATCTTAGCTCCATCATTATTCCCAAACTTTACTGAACCACCTTCATATTTCTGTAGCTTCTCAAATTTCTGTTTGTCACCTATCATATGACTAGAGCATCCACTATCAAGTATCCATGGTACATATTTGTTCTGCACTTAAAATGCTGTTTGTACGATTAAGGATTCCTTTTCTTCCTTAAGTCGCTCTTTTCCTTTCCACTATATTTTGATAGTAGTTTTGGGTTCTTGTTTTGCCTTTCCCTTATCAACAACTTGTGCATGTTTTTCAGGAAGTTTTCTATTTTGTATTATCTTATTTGGTTGAAATTTTCTTCCTTGAGACTGATTTGATGCAAATGTACTTCTACATTTTCTTGCAATGTGCCCAAAATTATGACAGTTATAACATTCTACTGTATAATTCATCAGAGGAGAAAAAGCATTTCTACTAGTAAAATTCCTTAGTCTTACATTATATTTGCAGTCTGAGATTTTATGTCCATAGCCATTGCATTTAAAATAGAAACCAGAAAAGGGATAATTGAACCCGGGTGAAGGTCTTTGCCATGTTGCCGTAGGAGCCATAGGTCTTCTTCTTCTTTGATGTGTGACATTGGTGAATCCATCATTGTCAACTCTCATTTCATTCTTGGTATTATTGCTTTCTCTTGCATGAGATGTTTTTCCTTGATCAACCTGTTTCTTATCTTTGTTCTTTATGGATTCTATATTTTTGGCCTTTGATCCATTTGATGATTCTCCTTCGATGAAACCCAGACCAAATTTGATGCCTGCAGGCCTTTGTTCATTTATGATTTTATCCAGCTTCATAGAACTTACTTCTCATTTGTGATAACAAATGATTTTCTTATTCATCTCTTCTAGATGCATTATTAAACCAACAATCTCTTCTTCTAGCTTGTTGCAATCATATATTTTTATGGTTATTTGCACTTCGAGATCTTCGAAGATTTTCTTGGATTCTTCTATCTGTACTTTCAAACTGGATATGATTTCATTTGCATCCTTAAGCCTTTTTGAAAGTTTCTTATTCTTTTTCTTCTCTATTCTCCACTCTTCAAGTACAGAGATCAACTCACCTTCTAGATCTACTTCAGCCTCAGGGTTTTCACCACATACTTCTGAGTTCACTCCTTCTTCCTTTTGTGATCTTACTTCTTCAAATGCCATGAAAATATCTTCATCTGTTTCCTCTTCAGAAACCTCATCGAAGCTGTATTCTGATGAACTGGCATTCCTAGAGATGAAACTTTTCTTCTTGAAGTTGCCTTTTCTAAAATTCGTTTTCTTCTTCCAGTCACTTCTTTCTTGGTGCAATCCTTAATCATTTTTGTTCTTCTATTTAAGTGGACATTTAGTCGCAAAATGGCCAATGCCTCCACAGTTGAAACATTTAAGCGGTAGCTTTCCTCTATATTTTTCTTTTCTCCTTTTTATTTTTCTAACAAAGTTTGCTTCCATTTCATCTGACGTCTCTTCTTCCTCGGACTCTTGTTTTATGTTTTTATATTTAAGGGATTTAAAAGTCGCTTCTCTGTCTATGGGTTTAGATCTTCCTATCATCATATCATATGCAGTCAAAGAACCATACATCTCATCTATACTAAAATAATTTAGATTCTTAGCCTCTTCTATTGCTGAGACTTTAGAATCAAACCTTTGAGGAAGAGATCTTAATACCTTCTTCACGATGGCAGAGTCGTCGATATCCTTGCCGAGTCCTCTGATCGCATTAATGATTCCATTAAATCTTAACATATATGCCTTAATGTTTTCATTGTCATTCATCTTTAATGCTTCGAACTAAGCTTGATGTGTCTATAACTTGGCCTCCTTGATCTTATCGTCTCCTTCATGAATACTCCTCAATTTGTCCCATATCTCTTTTGCCGTTTTACAACTCATGATCTTTACTAGTTCACTGTCTGCTAATCCGCACATGATAGCATTCTTTGCTTTTAAGTTACTTTCAAACAGTTTCTTTTCATCAACCTCTTTTGGAGGAGTGATAGGTATTGTGTAACCACTAACTACTGAATCCCAGATGTCATATCCCAAAGCATAAAGATATGTCTGCATCCTGATTCTCTAGAATGCGTAATTAGATCCGTTAAACAAAGGTGCTTTGTTTGATGAGAAACCTTCACCACCTGCCATTGTGTTACTTCCAAGATCACCCTAGCCGGTTAGGCTTGTACAGGAACTTAGCTCTGATACCAATTGTTAGTCTTATAATGACACTGAGAGGAGGGGTGAATCAGTGTAGCTCTTTAAACTTAAATTTATAGCTCTTAATATAGTAGAAATTAAAACTAATTACTAGATACAACAAGTATAACACAAGAGCATCACACAACAAAAGATTTAACAAGGTTCACCAATGTGGCTACTCCTCAAAAATGACCGCTTGGACTACCATCCAAATCCAGCCTTTGCAAAGCACTAACTTTACAATCAATTTACCAGCACCCACTGGAAGGAGCACCAACCCCTTATTTATCTGCACCAGTAGAAAGGAGCACCAACCCCTAATTTTCTAGCAACTACTAGAAGGAGCACCAACCCCTGATGCCAAGCTGCAACCTGGACTTCAATTTTGAATCTATAAGATTGACAGAAAGATACCTTTTTTTTTGCAAGATCCTGACTAGTATTTCTTCACCTTTGCCCTCTCTACGCACTCTGATTTCTCTACGTAATCACTTCGCACACTTTGCTTCGATACAATTGACCTTCATGATTGTCTTCTCCCTTTCATGCACTCTACTCTCTTTGCACTATGAACGAACTTCACACACTTCAACAACACATCAAATCTCCAAACAACCCTCCTTTTATAACATAATTCTTGTGATGAAAACCCTAATATTAGTCGACTGTAAACCCTAATCTTAGTCAGATTTCATGGCCACTGTAAACCCTAATTTTAGTCGGCTGTCATTGGTCTTTGTCGGCTTCAACTCAACCACGAAAATGCAACATGTCATGATATCGTGACACTTTTTCTCCTTGCTCTTTTTTTAGCTTTGGCCCACGAAAATACATGTCGCGATATCGCGACACTTTTTCTCCTTGCTCTTTCTCTTAGCTTTGGCCCTCGAAAATGCAACATGTCGCGATATCATGACACTTTTGTTATTCTGCTTGCCTTCCCTTCTTGAGTCGCAAAAATGCGATATGTCACAAAATCGCGACACTTCTGCTTTTGAAGTCTTGCTTTCTGCTTTTGTCATGAAATCACGACACTTCTGCCTTCGAAGTCTTCTTCTCTGCTTTTGTCATAAAATCGTGACACTTCTACTTTCATACTTCACTTCTTTGCTATTGTTGTGAAATAGCAACACTTTTGCTTCTAAAGTCTTGCTTTCTACTTTTGTTGTGAAATCGTGACAGTTCTACTTCCGTACGTGTCCTCTCTTTCTTTTGTCATGAAAATGCGACATGTCATGAAAACGCGACACTTTTCAAACTTGCTTTCTCTCTCCTATTTTAGTCACGAAGATGCGACATGTCGTAAAATCATGACACTTTTCCAAATTAATTTCTCTCTCCTATTTTAGTCGCGAAAATACGACATGTCGTGAAATCATGACACTTTTCTTACTTGTTCTCTTTCTTCGAACTTGTCGCAAAATCGTGACACTTCTTCCTGCTTTCTCTTTTTCTTCCAACATGTCGTGAAATCGTAAAAGTTTTTCCACTTGCATTTTTCTCTTCCAACATGTCATGAAATTGCGACAGTTTTTCCTACTTTCTCTTTCTCTTCCAACATGTTGCGAAATCGCAACAGTTTTTCCACTTGCATTTTTTCTCTTCCAACATGTCACGAAATCATGATAGTTTTTCCTGCTTTCTCTTTCTCTTCCAACATGTCACGAAATCGCGTCAGTTTTTCCACTTGCCTTTTCCTCTTCCAACATGTCACGAAAACACGACAGTTTTTCCTACTTTTTATCTCTCTTCCAACATGTCACGAAATCGCGATAGTTTTTCTTGCTTTTTCTCTCTTCCAACATGTCGTGAAATTGTGACAATTTTTCTTGCTTTCTGTATATGTCGCGATATCGCGACACTTTTCTTACTTGTCTGTTTCTTTGATCTTTTACATATGGGTCACTTCGATCTTCTTGGAAAATCACTGTACATACTCTAAGTAACCTTTGAACTCCTGTCTTCTGCATCTGAATAGCTTTTGAACTTCCTATCCACTGCATCAATAGATCTATCTGATTGTGTTGACAACAACGACAATACTGTTGCTGCACCTTGCTCAACAGTATCCAAGGTGGTACATTAGCATTTACTAAATAATGTAATATATTCCAATACCTCCCTATATTACATTATTTGGTTATTGAAGACTTTAGTCTTCACTATGGTATTTGTCTTGGTTTTGGAACTTGAGCTCTTTTTTTTTTCTTTCTTCATTTTGTTTCCTATATGTATCTTGATCAAGTAAATAATTAGTATCTTCATAGAATACTATTTTTGTTGAAAGAGCTTTAACTTCATGTACATCTGTAGGTTCTTCCAGTTTATGAATTTCTTGAATTTATTGAACTAAGTGTCCTTTTTGTTTTTCTTCTCTATATTGTAGTTGAGGATGATTGTATTGATTTTGAGAAGTACATGGATTTTGAAATTATTATTGATGCAAATTATATTAATTATGATATTGTCTTGGTTGGAATGCTCTATTTGATTGGCTTTCAAAATTTATTCGATTCTCTTGATACTGATTTCTTGGATTGAATCTACAATAATTGGTACTATATCCTTTCTTTATGCATACTTGATAATATGTATTATTCCATATTGATCTACCCTTTGAGAATGAAGCAATATTTTCTTGTGGATTATCTTTTAATAATATTGTTAGTCATTTCATATTTCACTAAATTTTCTACTCATATTCCTGTAGTATATTGACTAACTCATCAAATGATGTATCTTTACTTAGAATTTGTAAAGATGTAACTAAATGCTTGTATCTTTCTAAAAGTGCTTAAAGGATTACTTGAAAAAGAAACATGTATTCTATATTTTCTCCTAAGGTTAACAATTTTTCTTTTATATTTGCTACTTTTCTTAGAAATAGTTCTATACTCTCACCACTACTAACTTTTAGAGAATGCAATTGAGTTTGAAGATTCAAGATAGTGGCTTTATTCCTTCCTTCAAATATATTTGCTAAAGTTTTCCAAGCTTCTGTAGAAGTTGCTGCTAAGCTAATGTATGGTTGTATTTCATTTGTAATTATAAATGTTATTATCATAAGTGCTTTTGCTTCATCTTATTCATAATTTTGAATCTCTCTATCATCTATAGTAGGTTTTTTTATACTCCTTTTAACATTCCTAAGCTTTTCAACTATCAATATTGACCTCACTTTGTTTTTCCAGGAAGTGTAATTAGGTCCCTTAAGAAGTTGGGATTATAAAAAAATAAATTTATTTGTTGTCCTGATAATAATTTTAGACGAACTTATATCTACCTAGTTTTGAGTGTGTGATCAAATTTGATAAGATCTTTTCAATTCTCAAGTTTTGTAGGATCATTGTTTTCCCAATGTTTGGAGAATGATCAAATAATAGTCAAATATCTAGGTAGAATTCCTTTTTGCTATCTAGTATTTTGAATGTAGAATAACTTTGTTAAAATACTTAGCTTTCCACCCAGGTGTTGTAGGTGAGTTGGAGAGGAGAGGGAAATCCTCCAAGAGAGGTCCTAGGTTCAAATCTCCATCCTACCAAAAAGCTAAATTGGGTATCCAAAATCCAATTGATAATGTTGGTGCGAGCAGGGTCGGGTGTGACTCCCGGGTGACTTTGATGGTGTAGAACCCTCTGTTCGTGGTCTCTCAGACCAAGGCGACCCCGCAAAGGATTTTTCACTTAAAAAAAAAAAAAATACTTAGCTTTCTAATTTTTTTTGAGTTGAATCCCTTTTGTCTTCCTAATGTTCAACTTCAAGACTAGCACTTTATTTTATCTATTTATGAATAGAAGGTTAAAGATAATTTTGATGCAATTTCAATTGATAAAATGTTCTATCTTCAAGAAATTTCAAGTTGAATTCCTTATGTCCCTTTAATTTGAATAAGAGACTAATTCCAATGTAGTTTTCCAACCTTCTAACAACTCTATGTTGTGCTTCCAATGTCTTTCAATTTTCAATAATTTAGTTTTTAGAATTCAAGAAATTATATTGGTGATGAATTCCTTATATCTCCCTAATTAGGAATTTAGAAAAATAAATATATTTGCAATTTCAGTATTTCAATTTTGATTTAGAAAACCTTATTCCTCCAAGTCAAATTATTTGCAAATATTTCCATGCTTGAATTTCAAATAAAGCAATTTAAAAAAGCTTTCAAAATAAATCCTCCTTACTTCAAAAGTCATTCAAATCATTCAATAAATCATATAAGGTTGTAATTTATCAATTAATATCCTTATATCTCCATTCAATTAATTAATCTTAGGCATGATAAATTAACTAAGCTTAACCTTAGTATTTATATACCTTATATATCCTTGATCTTTATGAAATGCAATGTTAGGATCCTACTATAAAATAAACTCAAATAAACACACTCTCACACAATTGCTTGGAAATAAACTCACATAAACATCATATTAATATTCAGAACAAAATACACATTATAACAGAAATTTGCATAAAGGAACAATCTCACAATAAGATAGAATCGTAGGCCTCTTCGAGGGGGCAACCTCCTTCAACACTTCATTAATTTGCAAAAATATGAATACATTGGTGCCTTCTCGGGTATTTAAAGAGTTCCCTTCCATGGTTGGCTTACATGCAAAATGCCACCTGGATTACATGCATAATGCCACCCGAATTACATGCATAGTGCCACTCGAATTACATGCACAATGCCACTCGAATTACATGCACAAGGCCACCTTACATAACCTATCTACCATGTGTTACATAAAAAGGGTGCCATTTGTCATAGGCACTATATAAGCTAAAACTTAGAACATTACAAAATATTAATCATGGGTACTACCCACGTTATTTAGGAATTATTACATCATGGAAGTTATTACATTAAGGGTTAGGATGGGATCCTAACATGTCCTTCCCCTTGAAGAAGCTTTGTCCTCAAAGCTGAAATGAGGAAAGCTATTATTGGAGTTGGTGGAGAGATTCCCATGTAGCATCTTGAGGTTGAAGCCCATGCCACTGAACCAGGATCTCTGTAATTGTACGGTTGCAAAGAGTGTGAGTCCGATGATCCAACAACTGCTCAGGTTCAAGTAATATGGAGCCTTCTTCATCCAATTCAGGAAGTGTGGATTGAACCTGTACCTGTGTGCCCACAACTTTCTTGAGAGCGAAAACATGAAAAATAGGATGAAGCTTGGAAGTAGGTGGGAGCGCCAATTTGTAAGTTGTGGGGCCAATCCTTTGTAGAACCTGGTAAGGACCATAGAATTTTGTAGCAAGCTTCTGCACCTACGAAGTTGTAGGGATGATTGTTTGTACGACTGCAAGCGAAGGAAGACCATATCACCTACATCAAAACTACGCTCGAGAACGATGTTGATCGGCTTGTTGGCGCATCCGATTCTGGGCCATGTTCAAATTCTGCTTAAGTTGGCGAAGGACCTCGGTGTGTTGACTCAGAGTGTTGTCGACGGCCTGGACCTTGGAGCTTCCAGGAATGTAAGAGGAAGGCATAGGTGGAAGGCGCCCATAGACTGCTTCAAATGGTGTGAGTTTGGTTGTGGTATGATAGGAAGTGTTGTACCACCATTCGGCCAAGGATAGCCATTTGGCCCATTGAGTGGGATGATCTAAGACAAAGCAACGAAGGTAGGTTTCCAAGCATTTATTAACAACTTCTATTTGACCATCCATTTGCGGATGGTAGGCTGAACTCATTTTGAGTTGAGTCCCCTGCAACTTAAACAACTCTTGCCAAAAATGACTAGTGAAGGTGGGATCACGATCAGATACAATGGAGGTGGGCATGCCATGAAGGCGAAATATGGAGTCAAGAAAAATTTGTGCAACAATGGATGTTGTATAAGGATGGGCAAGGGCACAAAAGTGAGCATACTTTGAAAGGCGGTCCACTACCATGAAAATAATTGACTTGCCTCCAGATTTAGGGAGCCCTTCTATAAAGTCCATGGAAATGTCGGTCCAAACCTGATCCGGGATAGGCAATGGCTGAAGAGTGCCCGGAGAGCACATTGTTTCACCTTTCATCCTTTGACATGTGTCACAAGCAGCAACAAAAGAGCGGATGTCATGTTTCATACCTTTCCAAAAGAAGGTGCGCTTGAGTCGCTCATATGTTTTAAGGAACCCTGAATGGCCTGCAGAGGGAGTGGCATGCAATTCCTTCATGAGGAGCTCTCGAAGTGGGGACTTATGAGGTAGAACTAGGCGTTGATGGTAGCATAGATCATGGCCATTCCAATTATACCCTGGTGCAAAATCTGGATCATCCATTAGTGAGGCTATCAAAGCTTGCAAATCTGCATCTTGACGTGCTTCTTGATGCAAGGAATCAATCCATTGGGGAAGTGGTGTTGAGATGGCACACAACATACTTACGGTCTCCATTTGGTGAGAAAGAGCATCAGCCACAATATTCTCCTTTCCCTTTTTGTAGGTGATATCATAATCATAGCCCATGAGTTTAGACACCCACTTTTGTTGGTCAGGCATGGCAACTCTTTGTTCCAAAAAATATTTGAGACTTTGATGGTCGGTTTTGATGGAGAAGTGACGCCCAATGAGGTAAGGTCGCCAATGTGTGACTGCATGCAATATGGCTAACATTTCCTTAGCATATGTGGATTTCCCCAGATTACGATCAGAGAGTGCCTTGCTAGTAAAAGCCATAGGTCATCCTTCTTGCATCAATACTACCCCAATACCATGACCAGAAGCATCACTTTCAATGACAAATGGTTTAGAGAAATCTGGCATGGCTAAGATGGGAGTGGTGGTCATAGCATGCTTGAGTTCAATGAAGGCTTGGTCAGTAGGCCCTGTCCAAGTGAAGGAATATTTTTTCAACATGGAGGTGAGGGGGCAGCTATCTTCCCATAATTGTAGATAAATTTGTGATAATAGCCTGTAAGCCCTAAAAATCCTCGAAGTCCCTTGAGGGTGCGAGGTTTCGGCCACTCTTGAACTGCTTGAATCTTCTTAGGGTCAACCTTGATGCCATCCTGTGAGACAATGTGTCCCAGATACTCTACTTCAATCAGACCAAAGGAACACTTGGACCTTTTGGCAAAAAGGTGATGGGTGACCAACAGCTGTAAAGTTTGATCCACATGATTGAGGTGCTCTTCCCATGTGCGGTTGTAAATCAAGATGTCATCGAAGAACACAAGGATGAACTTCCGTAGAAAGGGTCGAAAGATGTTGTTCATAAGACTTTGGAATGTAGAAGGAGCATTTGTGAGACCAAATGGCATTACCAAGAATTCATAATGACCTTCATGAGTGCGAAAGGCAGTTTTGGGGATGTCCTCATCCTTGAGCCGGATCTGATGGTACCCAAAGCGGAGATCAAGCTTGGTGAAATACATGGTCCCATGTAGTTCATCGAGTAATTCATCAACCATTGGAATAGGAAATTTATCCTTGATCGTAGTCTTGTTGAGTTCCTGGTAGTCAATACATAGGTGCCATGAGCCATATTTCTTGGGAACAAGTAGGACAGGCGAGGAGTAGGGGCTAGTACTAGGCTGGATGACACCAGCCTTGAGTAATTCTTGTACCAATTTTTCTAGTTCTGATTTCATGGCATGAGGGTACCTGTATGGCCTGATATTTGGTGGTGCACTACCCGAGAGCAATGGGATAGCATGGTCGTGAGAGCGACGTGGTGGTAGTGTAGTTGGTTCTGCAAAGACAACATCATGTTTGTGTAGAACTAGTTGTAGGTCTGATGGAATTTCAGCCATTAGTGAAGTGGTTGGTTGGATGGAGAAGAGTTGTGCAATGACCCCACATTTTGATTTCTTTAGCACTTTCTCCATACGATTGGAACTAATGAGGTGAGGTGTTCCTGCAAGGGAGCCCTTGAGTAAGTGTGTTTGTCCATTTTGGGAGAATTGCATCCAGAGTTCTGCAAAGTTCCAACTGATAGTGCCCAATGTACTCAACCATTGAGATCCCAAAACCATATCACATCCTCCCAACTGGAGGGTAAACATGTCTTGCTTGAGTTCATAGTCCCCTATCCTGATCTTGACATTGCGGCATTTTCCTTTACAAGGTAATGTTCCCCCATTGGCTACCATGACCTCGAATGAATTACAAGTGTGGATATAGCAATTTTCCTGCTTAGCAACTCGAGGATCAATGAAGTTGTGTGTGCTGCCTGAATCAATAAGGATGGTAAGACGTTGGCCCTTGAAAAATCCCACAACTTTCATGGTTTGTGGAGTGGTAATGCCTACAAGAGCATGGACTAAAATCTCTGCCTCAGACCCTATGTATCTTCTTCCTATGGAGAAGGTGTTTCCGGGGGGTCCTCATCCTCATCACTCTGGTCAGTGTTAGCAGGTTCCTCAACATCTATCAAGAACAGTCTTTTGTTTGCACACTTATGTCCTTTAAAAAAATTTTCATCACAATTATAACATAATCCTTGGGCACGACGTGCATCCATCTCCTCTGTAGTCAGTCGCTTGGGTGTAGTAGGTTTACTATCCATTGAATTTTGGGTTCGAAAAGGAAATGAAGGTCGATTTTGAGGAAACCGCGAGGGGCGCCTTTGGTTTGAGAGTTTAGATTCAGCCAGATGGGCCAAAATGATAGCTTCCATCATGGAATGTGGTTTCAACATCTTTACTTCAGCTTGGAGATCCCCTTTTAACCCACTGATAAAACAACTCGTGAAGAACCCTTCCATCAATCCTCTTGTCTTATTGGCCAATTTTTCAAATTGAGTTTGGTAGTCACGGATTGAGGATGTTTGTTGCAGTTTGGTCAAGGCCCCTGTGAAGTCCTCATACTCACTAGGCCCAAATCGGGTCAGTAGTTGGGACTCAAAGTCCTCCCAAGAGAGATTTGGGTTGGAATTACGTAACCACTGGAACGAGTGTAGAGCCTCAGATTCCAAATTGAAGGAAGCCATCTGAACTCGATGATATATGGGAACATTATGAAGTCTAAAGAATTGATCAACCCTACATAACCACCCATCAACATCCTTCCCATTAAATCGAGGGAAGTCCAATTTTGGCATTTTAAAGGATGGGTCATGGTCATTCCTTGTAGAGTTTTCAGCTTGGTGTTCTATTTTGAGTGGTCCCTTATGTAACTTGCTACCCACTTCTATCAGTGTTTCTTCTAAGCGAGCGCTAGTGGCCTCATGATCTAGACGAAGACCTTGGACCTCTTCCCTTATGGAGAAAATTGCCAAGTTCAAATTCTCAATGGCTTTTGTTAAGGAGTCCATCTGTTCTAGCTCTTTTTGATGTCCACGGGTACCCTGGGCCATTTTGGAACCTTTTGTGATGAGTTACTAAAATTAGAATTGGGTTTCAGGACTTACTATTTTTAGTAAGTGTCCAAAAAAGTGCTTGGGTGCTATATATCAAAATGATCAGATCGAAGAGGTGGTCACAATGAGCTATATCCCACAACACTACTTTTGGGCACCCAAGACTTTTTTATCTCCTATTTTGCCGAGTCTAACGGTGTTTACAGTTTTTGATTTTGAGCTACAGTGCAAAAGTTGGGTACTGGAGCACTATCTATAATTGGTCTCTGGTCACTCGCTCAATGTTTTGCTCAGCCTGGATAGTCTCTCTGACACTGCTTACCTCACTAGTCTGAAGATTCTCTGTATTGTGTAGGTTACTGTTATGACAGTTCTGTTCTGACACTGAAAACTATAATTTCTGACCTGACTGTGCTGACCTGACTGACCTCACTATTACTGCCATTGTAAATTTGACTGTTATTCTCCAGACTATCAACTTAACTGTCACCCTCATATTCTATCCCGAATTCATGCAATGTATGCTATTTTTTTGGTAGAGGATTCCTTTCTCATATGCTCACTTTTGGGAATTTGGAATGCAGGTTTACAAACAGGGAGTTTTGGTTTGTGATTTTGTTGCAGGTTGAAGTTTTAACAGAACCAGGGTATGCTAAGTAAAGGAGTATGTAACACCCATAGGCCCTCTGTTATACCATAGTGACGAACAATAGTGCTCGGACCAATATTTTAGGCCACTACCCAAGGAGGATTCCACACATACCCTTGAGCACACTATCTGCCTCTCTGACAGTACGGGAGGGTAATCGTCCAGGATGTTGTGTCCCATGGACTATGGATGATACAAGGCTGATAAGCTTCCTACTGGATAAAATTTTGTTAACCCTAGAATGGTCTCTCGATACACTCGAAGATGCGTGGGAGCTCAAGTCCGTGCGTGAGTTCTATCTGAGGCCTAGGTATTGGAGCCTGATCGCCCCTCACTTCACTAGACGTTGTATGGGCTATCTAGCTTAGCCAATAATGATAGATCCTTCATGATATTTTAAAACCCCTAGCATAGGGTTTCTACCTACTCAACTAAAAAGGACTATATTTTTTTGACTGGTATTTGTCTTTTTTTTTTGATAATAGTAAAAAAAAATTACATGAAAATAATAGAGGATTATACCTAACAGGCAAGAATCATTACTATTGCAGTAGAACTTGGCCCTGGAAAGTGCTCTGATACCACTTGTTAGGATCCTACTATAAAATAAACTCAAATAAACACACTCTCACACAATTGCTTGGAAATAAACTCACATAAACATCATATTAATATTTAGAACAAAATACACATTATAACAGAAATTTGCATAAAGGAACAATCTCACAATAAGATAGAATCGCGAGGCCTCTTCGAGGGGGCAACCTCCTTCAACACTTCATTAATTTGCAAAAATATGAATACATTGGTGCCTTCTCGGGTATTTAAAGAGTTCCCTTCCATGGTTGGCTTACATGCAAAATGCCACCTGGATTACATGCATAATGCCACCCAAATTACATGCATAGTGCCACTCGAATTACATGCACAATGCCACTCGAATTACATGCACAAGGCCACCTTACATAACCTATCTACCATGTGTTACATAAAAAGGGTGCCATTTGTCATAGGCACTATATAAGCTAAAACTTAGAACATTACAAAATATTAATCATGGGTACTACCCACGTTATTTAGGAATTATTACATCATGGAAGTTATTACATTAAGGGTTAGGATGGGATCCTAACATGCAAATTGATTTAAATACTTTGTACCTTCTTGTAAATGGGTGCTACATATTTTGTCTGCTTTACTTGAGACTACAACTTACACATTATTTTAGGTGCTATACTCCTTTTAGTATTCAATGCTAGACGATACCATTTAACTACATTCAATGATATTCCTTGTATGGCTCTCTTTTTTGGACTTTGACTATCCTCTTCTATGCTTATTCTATGTTATTTTAGTGTTGAATGTGTTTAATATACACGTTGAAGATTATTTGGGCTCCTCCAACCTGTCAATATTCTTCTTCTCATGTGCCACATGGCACTTAACATCTTCTTTAGGCATTTTCTTCCTACTGCGTTACTTATGCCTAGTTAGGTGATGTTATGAAAATATTGATGTTACCTTTGAAAAGTGTCTTCCTTCCTCAAAGAGTGCTCATAATTGTATTGAAGCATTTTATTTCTTTCAATAACTATTAGCGCTCTTTTTTCATCTACGACAAGTGACATCCAAGTTCTTTCATGTTCTCAATCAAAGTGACAAATGATAGCTACACACCTCTCAATGCTTGCATGTAATTATGTCCTAGCTTTCTTTGGCACTTAAAATTGCTTTCCCTTCCTTAACACTCACAATATATTTTACTGCTTATAGTTATAATTTCCAACTCTTCTTTCCTCCAATGTATTTTGTAACTCTCCAATGCTTGCTGGCGCTTCTTTTCTCCAACATATTTTGTAACTCTCCAATGCTTTATAACACTTATTTATTTCTAATACTCGATGGTGGCTCTTCTCCGTTAATGGTTACTCCTATTTTACAATGGTGGCTCTTCTCCGTTAATGGATACTCATATTTTATAGTGGTGGCTCCTCCTTTGGTGGTGCACCAATATCTCTTACTTGGTGGCATTTTTTCCCCTTTGCTCAATAGCTTTTCAATGTTGTTTGACTAGATATCCAAGCTTCTTAACTTGGGTAAAAACCTTTGCTTTTTAATTTATTTATCTCCTAAGAAACTTGCACCTTAATCCTTGCTTTGGATTTGTCCTATAACTTCTTTTTGATGCATATTTTAATCCAATGTGGACGTTACCTTCTTCAAATTTTTATGCCTTTACTTGGTGTCTTTAGACAACTTGAGCACATTGTATTTGAGCACTTATTTGACCTTTATTTTGACAACAATACTTCCTCCTTCGTTGGCTTGAAGACTATTTCATTTGTAGATTTAATAGCTCTAATATGGTACTCTTATAACTTTAAAATAAACTATTTTTAATGCTTAAATAATAAACTATTTAACACCAATGTGGCATACCATTTGGCCTTCTTTTATAGCTAATCTTCTTGGTGATTTGGTTCACATTTGTTTTGCTAAAAATTTGTAAAATTTTGTAGCTCCAATACCTTTTGTTTTGCTGCCCAAAGCTCTTTTAACTTGCAGCTTTCAATGCTGCCCAAAACTCAGCTTCTATGTAGTTCAAATTCTACCCTTGCTTTTTTAATTTGCTAACTTAAATTGCTGCCTCAAACTTATCAAATTTACAACTTTAATTCCTTTTCCTTTGCTGATCTAGACTTGTCAATATTGCAGATCTAATTGTTTCCTTTTAATTATAAAATTAGTAGCACTTTTTTTATACCAAGTGCTGTCCAATATTTCTTACAAATCTGCCCCTCTGTGCTATGATTTCTATATTGCTACCGTATCTTTTTGATCAGCTGGTTCTTCTTCTTCCAAGATAATAGCAAGCTTTTACCTTTTGCTTGCTTCTTTCCTTCATTATTTCAATATACAAACCCTTCAAGTATGTAACTATTTGTTTGCTTAGATTACTTCCCTCTAACTATGTAATTTTTATATATTCAAATGCATCTAATTCCTCCTTTGTTTTGATGTTCAAATTTATCCTAAAATTCTCTAAAACATAACTTATTGGGGGAAATTCCTGCATCCTTAATAGATTTGTCACGCTGCAAGACTTCCCTGATCTAGTCACCACTATGGAATCTAGTGGATACACCTCTTTAACTCAAGAAAATATTATCCTAATACTCTAGACAGATCGAGTAGGGTAAGGAAACCCCAGAGGTGAGCCTACAATATTTCTTATATGCTGATGCTCATCCAGATTTGCAAAAATAAAATAAAATTGCAACATACAATCTGATCAAGTTTGAAAGTAACTCCCAGCTAGTGCTTCAAGCTATAAACTAGTGCCTTATCCATTGGGCAATTATAGCCAAAATTAAAATATGATGAAGATAGAAGGGGGATAAGATAAAACTGAGCCAATCACATCCATTCAAATAATGTAACATAAATGATTCAACATGCCAAAGAAAGAAGACACCATTTACACATTCAAATGATGTAATATGTAAATGGAAGAACACATAAAATTGTACATAGAACTACTAAAAGGAGGAAATAATATTGCATTAAATAATATATCATTACAATGGGAGTCTGATCAGAATAACCAGATCTCACTGAACCAGTACAAATAAATTCTCCATTCAAATTATGCAATAGAGAACTGTAAATATTTTTTCAGTTGATGTAAAAAAGAGCCTCATAGATTCTAGCCTCAACCACTGGAAATTATCTCAGTAAACTGGGCATCTCCTCAGTAAAACCTGCATAATAATAGGGAAGAAAAAATGGATGACTAGACAAGACACACAAAGGAAAATACAACTGATAAGGATTGGCACACTGGTATACCTCTTGCAAAATTATTGTGCAAAAAATTGATACCTTTTGTATTGTAACAAATCTCTCATATAGCCTACAAATTGGTTCTCATTCAAAGCTCAATGATGGTCCATAATTATGAAAACTACAACTATTTCGATGATGGTCCATAATTGCAATTGTCTTCATGATGACCCATATTATTAATTGTGCTTGTAGTGGTTCTTATTTGTAGTGTGGTAGTGGTCTTAGTTGGTCAAAAATACCCATTACATAAAGCTTTATAATAATAATAATATTTTATAACTACAATTACTAGAGTTGAATGATGACCTCTCACTATCTCTTAATTGGATCTCAAAAATAGCCCATAATAACCTATCTTTCGGAGGGCATAAATTTTGATCCGATCATTGGATCGACTTGAAATTTTACGTGGAGCTAGATAAAGAGGAGGACAACATCGTGGATAGGTTTCTATATAAGACTTGAATATTTTTAGATGTGTTATTGGGCCCTAATTCCTTCATCTAGTACCCCAAAAATGGGATTCAATATTTTTTAGAAAAAATCGAAGAAAGAATATTTGGAATTTAATGAATTTTTAGAAATGGATAGGTGTTGAAATTTTCTACGAGGCCTAATATGGGAAATTAAATAATGTGTGTTAATTTAGGGGGCTATCTGAGCTTTTTTGGTGACTTACTAAAAATAGGGTAGCTTTTGGCCAAAAATAACAAATTGCCCAAAAATAGTAATTTTTTTTTAAAAGGGGTTAAAATCAAGTTGGATTTTGAGGATCCAACACAAGATCCATCTGGGATAGATGATGAAAAATACTCTTTGAAAATGAATCACTCGAGAACTCCAAAAACTCTAGCAGACCACATGGACTCGACAAACTTGCCCAATCACCTAAAATAGAACACCTTAATTACCTAAAGAAAATACCTTAATCACATAATAATGACAAGACTAAAACACTCTCTTAATCACCTAAAGAGAACACCTTAATCACCTAACAATGACAAGACTGAAATATTTTCTTAATCACCTAAAGAGAACACCCTAATCACCTAACAAAAAAGGATGCCTTAATCACCTAAAAAGGACAAGACTAAAATACTGAAATACTCTTTTTTTGTGTGTGGTTTCTCAATCTCTGTGTGTAGAATGATAATATTTCAAACGCTAGCCATTGATAGGAACTAAAAAATTTGTACCATCTAGAGTTTGTAATTTGTAAGTATGCTGGCCTACATTATGAAGGATTTGATAAGGGCCAAGCCATTTGGGTTCCCACTTTCATTTCTCACCATGCTTCTTATTTTTGGGATCCTAGTACAACACTATTCTCCTCCCTAAAAAGGTTTATCTTTGGCTTTCTTATTGAAAAACTATGTTATTTTATGAGCTTGCTCAGTTATCTTCATCAATGAATCCTTTCTATCCTCTTGCAACTTCACAATATGATCAAGTCTTCTCTGTAAGGCATTTGGATTTTTATGATCTCGAAGAAGCAAAGATAAAGCATGAATTTCCACCTGAGGGGGTAATAGATCATTCTCACTATAAACCAGCTCATAAGGAGATTTTATTGTGCTTATTTTGATAGATATTATATTAACCCATAAAGCAAACTTTAGCTCACTGTCCCAACTTCTTTTGTTTCTACCTAATGCTCTTCTGATTCTTGTGATAAAATTCTTGTTTGAGAATTCTGCTAAACAATTTCCTTGAGGGTAGTAATTCATAGAATGAGAAAGCTCCGTGCTGTACCTAGCATAAAATTCAATCATCTCAAAAGAAGTGAAATAATTACCATTATCAATGACTATATTCTTGGGAACCCCAAATATTGTCAATATGTGCTCTTCTAAAAAATTGATGACCACTTTTGTAGTGGATTTCTTGAGAGGTGCTGCTTCTACCCACTTGGTAAAATAATCTATTGCTATAATGATCCACCTATGAACTTTATAAGAATTGGGGTTACTCTCACCTATGAGATCTATTCCCCATTGATTAAAAGGAGCTTCCACAATTACTGGCCTTAGAAGCATGGATGGCAAGTTTTTTTTTCCTATAAAAATTTGATAGTTATGATAACTTATAAAAAAATAATATACATATTTAAACAAGGAGGACCAATAATAACCAACTCTAATGATTTTGTGAGCAGTAGATTATGGAGTAAAGTGACCTCCAAAAAATCTAGAATGATATTATTTCAACACTTGAGGGACCTATTTTTCAAACAAGTAGAGGAGCAACGCACCATCTGGATGCCTCCAATATAGTCTACCTTCCTAAATGTAGTATCTTTGGGCCAATTGCTTGATAGATCTTCATTTATTTTTTGGACTTGTCTTCTAGAAATGACAAGTTCTAAAGGTAAAACATAATGCAATCATACCACTATCAATCAAAATTATCAACTGCTCTAGATTCTTGCTGCTCATCCAATGCAATAGTGTTATTCATAGCCTCCCCTTTAGCCAAATACTTTGCTAGTACCTATCCTCTAACAATCTATACTACTTCGAATTCTACATCATAATGCAATAACTTAGCCATCCATATTATAGGACTACCTAAAGGTTCAAGTTGAGTGAAAAAATATTTAACAATAATGTAGGGAATACAGTCTATTACCTTGTTGGATCTAAAGATGCATTTAAAATGATCAAATGCTCTAGTTAATGCATAAGGTTGTTTTTATAACATAGAGTATTTCAGTTTAGCACCCTTCAATCCTATACTCATAAAGGCTATAGGCCTTTTATTTTTCTCTTCATCCTTCTGAGCTAGAACTACAACAATAGTGTGTTCTAAGAAAAATAATTAGATCTTGAAATATCTGGAGTAATAAGGATAATTCAATACTGAAGCTTGAGTGATTACATCTTTGATCATCTAAAAAGTTGTAGTATTTTTCCCTATCCACCTTATTTCTCCACTTTTCTTGATCATATCATTTATTGTTTTGGAAATCTAAGCAAAATTAGGGTCAAACATCCTAATAAAGTTAATATTTCCAAAGAATGATCTAACTCCCTTAAGATTCTTAGGATGTGGAATTTTAGCAATGGCTTCTACTATTTTTGGATCAATGCTAATACCATATTTTGAAATGATATGCCCAAGTTGTTTACCTTGTGTGGCCCCAAACACATATTTTCTAGGATTCAAAGGTATGCCAAACTCCTTGCACCTATCAAACACTTGAGTCAGATGTGTAAAATGATCTTTATATTTTTTGAAAAAACTATAATATCATCAAGATAGACTACCACTATCTTGAACATAAATCCCTTAAATGCAACATATATTGCTCTTTGAAATATTGCCCCTTCATTCATCAATCCTAAAAATCTTGGGCTCTTCCTCTATTCCGATATTAACTTCATCTACCTTAGATTATTGAACCATAGGTTTATATGCTCTATCAAAATCATCAAACAAGCTCTCTAAAGACACCAAACCCCTAGGGATCTTGTTGGTCTTTAGTTGTATGAATTATGTAGGTTCTCCAATAACATCCTTCAATTTTTTCATAACTTTCATCACAAATAACATCAAAAAATTTATTTTGCATAGTCATAAAATTATTAATATGTATATCATCATGAATTACTTGTAAATATACCACATTATCTAGGATAAATAACTTATAAACATATATGGTTGGGAACCTTTTCATAAACCAAGTGTCTATATCAAGGTTTCTTGCTCCAGAAGCATTAATGAACCATAGATTAGCATTGTGATTCTGTGTTCTAGGAATAAATTATAGATTAAAAGCCAAAAATCTATCTATTTCTGTATCGCTCCAAATTTTTTGCATCCTTACCCTCAGGCTATAGGATCCGTGCCCAAAAGGGGGATGCGAGAAGGATGGGACAATACCTCAGAATGAGAGGCCCTTTGAAGGTCCCACCTCTCGGGGGAAGGGTATAAAGGTGAATTTTTGACGGATGGTGGGTTCACCAGGAAACTTTTGAGTGGCAGTTTCCACACCTAGGTTGATAGTGAGTTTGATGTGTTCATTTTGTGCTTTAATCATTCAACTCCTAGGTTTGGCCAAGATGAATCTAAACTATTCTATATGCCAATACAGATTTAGATGAATACAAAAAATAGGAATGCATGCTAAACATAGAGAATATGCTAACTAGAACAGTACATACCTGATTTCGGATGTCTGATGAAGATTCTGAGTTTTGTAGCAGTCCGAATCGTCTCAAACTACACGTAATCATCTGATATTTCACATAATCGTCTCAGATCATAGTCAATCATTTGAGATCAGACAAAATCGTCTGAAATCTTACGAATTCGTTAGACGAATTCGTTAAAAACTTGCAATCACAAAAATAGATACAAAATACCAAATATGCAACTATAGAAGCAATGGAGAATGATAGCAATAATAGCAAACGTGCCTAAATAATGGATTCAAATAACAAACAAGAGAAATGCAGTAGATTTAATGATTGATTTTAACTTTATCATGTGGTTATGCTAAATGAGGTGAACTCCAAGATGCATAAACATAATAACTAAGATAATGTATAAAGAAATGCAAAAAAATGACAAAGAGATGCAAACTCTAGACTTTGATTGCCCCCAATCTGGACTACAGTCGGGATCGCCTCCAATCGTATGAGATCGTCTGTGCTCCTCGACAAGATCATCCAAATCATCCAGAATTGTTTGCGACGATCCGAGCTAGCTTCGACTGAAAAATAGTAAAGTTCCTGCAAGAAAACATGAAATACAAAATGCAAACAAAAGTATGAAGGTGTTCTAAGGCATAAGGAACCAAATTTGCAGGGAAATCCGTCAGCTAGGAGGTTCAAGGGGAATCAGGGGGATAAACTGAGAAAATCTTAGTTTATATAGGATTAGGGAGAGGTTAGGAGGTTGGGGATCATCCCAATCTGGGAGATCTCCAATGGGGGAATCTCCAACTGCGCAGACGCGCTTCGCCCAAGTTGGAGAGGCTGTTGAAACAGAAGCTAATTATGAAAATTTGGTTTTGGGACAAAATCGTCTGGACATTTTGTCCATGACGATTTCATCAGATCTGGGATGATCTCGTCTAATCTACGATGATATCATCCAACGGTCAAAACAAATCCTAAAAATGGCACAAAAAATGAGGAAAGCGGGTAACAGGCGGTTAACGGGCGGTTTGAGGTTAAAATTTGAATTTTTATCTTTTTACTAAGGTTTAACTATGCCAATTTTAGGGTGCTACATTTTTCCCCCTCTTTAGTGAATTTTCTAAAGAAAATGCGTTAAAGACGAGTTTTTCCCATTTTACGAGAAAGCAAAAATGTACTCAATTTTTTAGACGACGATTCTTGGTCAAATCGTACGACTGTTGACTATGTTGCCCCCTCCGTGTTTTTACCCAAATCGAACGTTTGAGGTAAAAACGTGAAAAAGCAAAAATTAAAAAAAAAGTTGTTTTTGAATAAAATTAAGAAAAATAGGGAAAACCCTGATTCATTTTTTACTATTCATATTTACTGTTCCAGAGCTCTGCAGAGAGAAACAATGGTGGAGACAGCGCACAGAGTGACAGAGGTTCGGCGTGGGCTACGGGTAAGGATCTAATCCTAGTAGATTAGGTTTGATTTTACTTTGTGCAATTTTTTTTTGATTTAAATGTTGATTGTTTGGGGCATCGCGACCGTTTTTAGGCCGTCAACGTCGTTGGGACGAAATCATCCTGATTTCATCGGAATCGTCCCTATATCGTCGATTTCGTCGAAGGGCAAAACTGGTGAACTAGGGGCGATCTCATTCAACAAGGGGTGATCCCCAAGTTGTGAAATCGAAGGCGATTTCATCCTAAAAAGGATGACTTTGCCCAATTTGGGACGATATCATCTAATGGTGGACGATATCATCTTTAAGCTTGATTGAATATGTGTTTAATTTGATTGCAATGATTGGTGTATTAATAAATTTTATTGTTTTATTGTTTGTTTTGCAGAAAGGATTACTAAAGATCCAAGAATGGAAATACGATGGGCTGAGAGACGACTTGGCCGCTCTCGACCAGGCAAAGCACGACCAACTAGCACAGGTCGGGCTACGACATGTGGTAGAGATGCCACAAGTACCGACGGACATGGGGCTACTGACAGCCCTAGCAGAGAGGTGGTATCCGAGGTTGTCCTATTTTTGGCTATCGACAAGGGAGATGGCTCCCACTCTAGAGGACGTATGGAGGATCATGAGGATCCCCATACAAGGACGGTTGATGACACCTATGGCCAATCAGGGCCAGGATATGATGAGATTGATTGGAGACCCGAGCTTCACCCTGGAGAAGGGCGGGATGAACATCAAGTCTCTAAGGCAAATTCCTGGGGCATCAAAGCTGACTTAAGTTTTGGAAAGGGTGGTAGGTGGCTTACTATTGTGCCACCAGAGTGGGTGCATGCTACCATGGCTCCTCTCAGATATAGTTTGCGACATGAGATACCACGGCTACAGGTTTGCATGGGGCAGCTTTGTACTATGCCACTTGTATAGGATCCTGCATGGGGTCGTATATAAGGGAGGTCGATGTCTGGTCTTGACATCATTGCTATAGGTTTGGTGCTGGGAGCACATCGCGATGCAGAGGCCAATAGGGCTCCCATTGACAAGGGTTGACCGGGAGAGGCCCCAGGTTTTCTACTGGTGGCTACATAGGGGGTCATAGCGACGGATATTTTGATGTCACAGAGGTTGTTGGATGACCTCATCCCTGACCAGATCACCTGGAGGCTATGGCGAGAGCACCCCGGGTGGGCAGAGGATGGGCAGGAGCTGGCTCACATCAGGCGAGTCTGCTGGATGAGGATGGAGCGGGGAGAGGTAGAGCTCCACCGCTATGACTAGGTTCTATGGCAGTTTGGTCTACAGCAGGGGATCCCTTCTCTCAGGGATTATGAGTACTCCTAAACTATTCGAGATAGTACCACATTGAGCGGGGCTCCAGACATGCAGTGGTTCTGGATTCAGGACACAGACGATGCCCCCATCCAGCCAGTGGATGGTGATGACATTGGGGTCACGGACGGATACGATGCCTGGTATGTAGGCATCCGCCCTCCTCGAATGATGAGGGCATAGGGTCCAATGCATGCCATGGTGCACCGAATGGGGAGGCGATGCCAGGCTGCTATTGAGGCAGCGCGGGGTCACGGTGGGAGAGAGCAATGACGGTCTCCGTAGGAGAGACACCAGAGGATGGCATGGGCTCCACAGAGACCACAATAGCCAAGGAGGAGGGAGGAGGGACTCCCTTCTTAGCAGGGGGAGAGACCACCATTGCCCGATAAGGGCAAGGGTGTCGAGGTAGGGGAGAGCAGTGAGACAACGGCTCTTTGGGCTGAGGTTGCCCGCATCCGGGCTCAGGTGTAGACACTGCAGGATGAGGCTACATGGCTCAGAGCTCTGGGCGGAGGAGCGAGCACTCGGGATCTGGCATGGTCTATTGCTTAGACCACATTCTACCAAGGGTTGTACTATCACGTGGTCCTAGAGGGATAGAGGATACCATTGCCAGCCCCATTGTAGAGCCGGTCATGATGGGATTGTCGAGGACATCCTCATGATCGACGACGAGGACCCAAGACATAGCCCGGACCTCTATGGGACCACCTCCTCCACGTCAGGGCGAGGGAGGAGATGAGGCTAAGAGCTCGAGGGCTTCTCGAGGCTAGCTATTGCAGAGTGCAGATTGTATTATTATTACTTTTTGAGGGGATTGAGTATGCCAGAGTATTGATTGTGGCATACCAATCCAGATGATGTATAATTTATTGAGATATATATATGGTCTTTTGATGATATGACTTGTGTATATGTTGTTTTATGCTGCTTTAAGTTTTGAATTGTTGATTCATGTAATTATGTTGTTGGAAATAAATTATAATTTTATGTCATGCCATAAAATTGTAAATGAAATAATCTGATGTGCATAAATTGGTTGTTTTGTGGGTTGTGATTTGATAAAAAATAAAAGGGGACTTCTAACAATAATTTCAAAGGACATTGTCATTGTTATAGACCATTTCATGGAGTCGCCGCTCACTAGGTCGTCAAGCTAATCCTAGTATAGAAATATTGCTAAAAGTAAAAGAGTGCTTAAGAGATTGTCTTAAGACTTGGTGTTGTGATGATGAAAATGATGATGGTGATGATTTGTTTTCAGAGTTTCATAAAAAAATATTATGCATGACATATTAAAGAAATATGATTTTTTTGCTAGGCATAAATTCCTAAGTGTGATAAATTTTTTGAATAAGTCCCTAGGAACTATACCATCATTGCAAAATTGAATGTTGACATAATGACATAAAATAGAAAAAGCGTTCGTTCTTTTTAAAGCACAATTGTGTAACATAATGATGTAAGTCATATGTTTGGATGAATTTTTTTAAAATAAATGGAAAATAATATTAGAACAATGGTTTGCGCTAGGCATAGAATTATAGATATAGACTTATACCATCATCGTGAAATCCAAAGAAGAAATTGATATTTTAGTTTTATTGCATGATTGATTTTTGATTTTTGATAAACAGAAAATAATAATATGAACATGACTTTATTTGCTAGATTTTGTAATAGGTTGTTTAAAAATAATTTTGGATTTGTGAAAACAATGTATGTAATTGTGTGTATACTAAACAGATATTCTGAAAATAAGAATAAAATTTATTCCAAAAGAGTTGCAAAAATATTTTAAATTATCTCAAAGACAAATGTAGATTTGTAAGGAACCCTCATGTGCATATGTGAGTTCATTGCCGATCTTGATTTATCATAATGATAAAGAATCTCTCAAATACAAATGTGTGTGCAATTGTATTGTTCATTCACCAATTTTGAGCAAGATAATTTGATACAAGTAATTTGACTTAACCAAATGAATGTTCATTAACCATGATTTATATGCATGTAACCGTACCAAACTACTGTGTAAGTTAGGTTATCAAGAGCTAGCTAATCCATAAGCTAACATAGGTCTATACAAAATAAGGTCGCTAATGTGACAGACATATCACCACGCTAGGGATTACCCAAGGCCAAGCGGGTTGGGCACAAACCACCTATTATGGGGCTTACCTCACGGTTTTCGAATAATTGAGAATTCTAGGGATTCAAGCTCATTCACCCTTCTTTTCTTTTCAAGGGGTAGGGAAAAGGATTTTATTGCTTTTTGCTTTTTATTTTCTCTTCTTTTCTCCGCTTTTTTTTTTTTTTTTGTATTTTTGCTTGGAACTGAGATAATGCTAAAATATTACTGTGATGGTACAAAATAATATTTTTTCTTTTTCTCATTTTCTTTGACTTTTCTTTTTCTTCCTATACTAGGGATACTTGCTCGGATTGGCTGTAGAGCAAGGGATTTTTATTTTGGGTAGGGGTGAGCTTGTCCTTTTGTCAATTCTCAAATATTCTAGACCATGTGCATGATAGGATAGCAGGGGAAACTTTTCGCTCAAGAAACCATTTCTACTATGTAGCATCATATCGAATTTGCAATGAAATCATTTTAATGTGAAAAGATATACTTGGTTCAAGTAAATAACAAGATCAATTCTCTATGCTCAAAACTTTATTTAATTCAACTGTGGACTTTGATATAAGAGAGATTAATAATCAAAAAATAAAATCAAGATATTTATTCATGTGAATGTGAAAGTGTGGGTTTCCAAATAAATGCTAATTTGTCCAAAATAATTGAAAATATAACTGCAACACTTCAAGAATTGACAGGTATGAAAATAAAATATGTTTTTGAAGATTTTGACAATTTTGATGTTTTTATATTTTTATATTTTGATTTTGATTGATGAATTGCAAGAAGAAATACTATGTACTTGTTCTTTGAAAAATATTTTGATAGAAATGGCTAAAATGAAACAATATGCAAAATACAATATATACAAATGATGAAATGACCCAATGTTATGCATAATAACGCTTAAGATGCATAATGTTCATAGGTTCTTTAAGATCTTTACCGTCTAAGGTAGCTAATCGATATGCTCCCGATCCAAATTTAGCAGTGATGACATATGGTCCAAGCCAGTTGGGCTCAAATTTACCTTTAAGGTCTTTAGTTGCATTAGTATTTTTTTGATTTTCTTTTAAGACAAGGTCGCCGATCTCAAAGGATCGCGGATGAACTTTCTTGAGGTATGCTCTCTTAAGCTTGTTTTGGTAGGCACGAAGATGCTCCAAAGCATTGATGCGCTTTTCATCTAGGAGTTCCAGTGACTAAGTCTGCCCGACACGATATTCATCTCCTACTTCAGTATCTTGAAGTAGAAGAGCCAAAGAAGGAACTTCTAATTCAAAGGAAAAAACGGCTTCAGCACCATAAACCAAAACAAAGGGGGAAGTGCCTGTGGGAGTACGAACGCTAGTTTGATAAGCCCACAAAGCATGATATAATTGAATGTGCCAATCGCGGCCAGATTTATTGACCAGTATTTTGAGGATTTTGATTAATGTTTTATTAGATGCTTCGCTTGGCCATTACCCTGAGGATAATAGGGAGTGGACCAACGATGTTGAATTTTATACTTTTGACATAATTTTTTGACATCTTTATTTTTGAAACAAGTTCCATTATCCGAAATGAGATTTGTAGGGATTTCGAACCTACAAATAATTTGATTAAAAATAAACTTGGAAACTTGGGTTCCCATACAAGAAGCTAATGGCATAGCTTCAACCCACTTCGTGAAATACTCAGTGGCGGTTATGATAAATTTGTGTCCATCAGATGACACAGGGTTGATTTTTCCAATGATGTCTAAGCCCCATTTTGAAAAGGGCCAAGGAGATGAAATAGCCTGCAGCTCTTGTGCAGGCGCATGGACAAGGTCAGCATTTTTTCGGCACTTGTCACAATGGCGCACATAAGCATGTGCATCATTCTCCATGGTAGGCCAAAAATATCCTATCCTAAGGAGTTTTTTAGCAATGGCGCTACCACTAAAATGCCCCCCACAAGATCCATTGTGGGATTCATTCAAAGCTGATCTAGATTCTTCTAGATTCAAACATCTCAGTAATACGCCTTCAACAGATCTCCTATCTTTGACGAAACGAGCTATAATATCGTCTACATAATCATGTAAAATATCATACATCATATCATGAAAGATATAAGTCATGGCTCGTTGATATGTTGCACCTGCATTCTTTAAACCAAATGGCATCACTTTCCAATAAAAGGTCCCCAAAGGGGTAATAAAGGCTATTTTAGCTTGATCTTCAGGAGCTATCCTGATATGATTATAACCAAAAAATCCATCCATTAGGGATATCATTCCACTCCCCGTAGTAAAAAAAGAAGCATTGGTTGTAGTTTTAGGATCTTTTCGAGGTCCTAATGTGGTTTGTTCGGAAGATGGTTGAGCTATATGTAGAGGTGTAGTTGATGGGGAAAAAGTAGATGATGTTATGGGTGTGTGTTTCACACGTTTAGATAGTTGATGAGAATTAGGATGTGTGGATGACAGAGCAGGGCAAAATTGAACTCCAACCGGTTCCGCCAAAGCACACATATCAAAGGGTCTAGGATCACCATGAATGGTAACCAACTGATTTTTAAATTCGAATTTAACACACTAATGTAAAGTTGAGGGAACAACTCGCATCGCGTTGATCCAAGGGCGACCCAAAAGTATATTATATGATGTAGGGCAATGTACAATAAACATGGTCGTGTCTAAGGTTCTCGGACCAACTTGCAAGGGGATAGTAATAACTCCACACGTTTCTTGTGTTTCGTCATTGAAGGCTTTTATGATCATATCAGTTATTTTCATTTCGTCACTTCTAAAGCCAAATCTTTGGTAGAAGTCAAAAGTGCATATGTTTAAAGATGAACCATTATCAATCAAGACTCGTTTAACGACTACATCCCCAATTAGGGCAGTAATATATAAGGGGTTATCCTTATGTAAACTATGTTGTGGTATATCTCTATCCCGAAAGTCAATACAATCGACTTCTCGAGTTATGATAGTATTGGACATGGCTTCGAGGTTGAATATTTTGTGGTACCATCATTTGGCTTAATGTGAGCATTAACTCATCCCTATGGGTAGGAGAAGATCTTAAAAGGTCCAAAAGGGAAATTCTAGCTGTAGTATTTGATAATTGTTCATTAATATTATAAGGAGGCTTAGGTTGAACATTAGGTGCATGATTCCCTTTATTAGGATTTTTCAAAACAAATGGAGCTGATCCATCGTTCTGAGTTTGATCCTGTTGAGATTTTTGAGCCTGTTTTCGAGTAATGGCTCCGATGGTACCTATAATATTATTTTGAGGATGATGAATGGGCCTTGGTCTAGCGTTTATGGCTTGTTCATTAGAAAGTAATTGGTGAGAAGATGGTCTAGTAGTGACTCTTCTAGGAAATGGTTCTTCTGGAACCATAGAACTTGTGATAGGTTGAATAGGATCTGATTCATCTTCAAAACTATTCGATTGATTTGAGGTGATTTCCATGTCACTTTCAGTATCATATTCTATATCACTAAGATCAGGTGTCTGAGTATTATATAGAGGTCTAGTCGTAACCATGGATAAAGTTGTGTCAAATACTTTCACATCATGAGTAGGTGAATGTCCACTAATAGTTCCTACATATCGGGTAGGAGGGGGAACATTATGATGCTCAATTTGATTAGCCACCTCTTTACCATGCTTTGGTAAAGGATGTTGAAATATGTCCAATGATTGATTGGCATTCTGATTCTAATTTTGGGGGATGTTATTTTGAGCATTATTAGAAGGATTTTGTTTAGGTTGAAAGGCTTGCACCTCCATCTCATTGTTATCAATCAGGTCTTGTATTTTATGTTTTAATCTTTTACAAGAGTTGGTAGCGTGTCCAGGTCCTCTATGGAAATCACAATGTAAATCAACTCTATATCCGGGTATAGTTGGATCAGGTTCCCGGATATTTGGTAATTGAATCAAACCTCATGCTAATAATTGCGGGAGAATGGTTGATAAAGGTTGATTTAACCTAGTAAATTCTTAGGGTGGTTTATCAGGAGGTTTCAATATGAACTTCTTTGTTGTTTTTGTAGTATTAACATTGGCAATGTTTCTGCTATCAATGACTCCATCACCCACAACTTGTTTATTTTTATATTGATTTCTGGATGTTTTCTCATCATCTTTCCTTTTGAGGTGACCTCTTCTAATGAGAGCATCTTCCACCCTTCGAGATAAATCTATATCTTGATCGAAGGTGGTCAAGGTAGCGATTGATAATTCATAGGATAGTTGTTCTTGTAAATTATTGATAAAAATATCCAACATTTCTCGATAAGGTAACACAAAGTGTAATTTTCCTATCAGCTGCCTCCATCGAGCTAAGAAGTCAGCAAAACACTCATCTTTGTCTTGTTTTAGGTTGTACAAATATTTAATGGTTACATGCCTTTCAATATAGGCACTAAATTGATGCACAAAAGACTCAATGGTCTCTTCAAAATTTCTCAAAGAATGAGTGGGCAATTGATAATACCACTCCAATGCCATCCCCCCTAAACTTTTTGGGAACATTTTTAGTAATAACAAGTCATCATGTGATATATCATGACATGCTATCCTAAACATATGAAGATGTTCTATGGGATCTTCAGCTCCTTTATATATAGGTAGGACAGGCATAGGAAAGTGTTTAGGATATGGTTGTGCTACAACTATAGGATCTAGAGGTTGACTACACATCTCTCGATAATTGTACGAGGGATGGTAGGGATCTATTTGGTCCATGCGAGAGACTAACTGTTTCACCATGGCTTCTAGATTACCATTTTGTCCACCATATTGGTTCGGTGGTACATGAGTATGGGATTTGTGAGCGTAGGAAGGCGTGACATAAGGATTAGATGCTATATTGTTGTTATGTAAATGGTTGGTAGGAAGAGTATTATGAAGAAGATTTGTTGTAGCATTATGTTGTATCCCAGATTGTTGGAAATTGGTATTTGGTTTTGTTTTAGGCTTTTGTTGATTTGAGGTATATTGATCAATAGCTTGGTGAAATAGAGCAATGAATGAAGGTTTCTTTTGTGTGGGAATAACCCTAGGCTTGGTAACAGACACTCTAGGTGGTTGGGTAATCTATTGTTGTTGCGTGTTTTGGATTATAGCGGCCATATCCAAATTGGATGGTCTAGCTTGATCACTTTCTTGATCAACGAAGGACAAAGGATTAGTGCATGTGTGATATATGTCTTCTAGGGTTGCTTGAGTGTCACTAATTTGATCTTTGTCCATATGGAATGCTCTATTAAGAGTGCCAATATTAGTACTGAGGAACTTCCAGAAATGTTCCATGTTCTCAAAAGTAACAGCTCCTTCTGGAGATATTTTAGGGGATGAGGATCCTTCCTCTCTATCATTTTCTTTTTGTTCATTTCCTACAACAAATTCTTCTTCTTGTTGGTCGAAGGTTCCTTCTTCCTGAATTGGGTCTTTAGGAAGGACATCTGGGTTATTTTCTGGTTTTCTTAACCAATCTTCTTCTACTTCAGTCTGTTTTCCATTCCTGAGTCTAGTCATTATGTCTAAATTTAGATTTTAGCAAATATATATTAATATATTTGCAATAGATTTGGGAGGTATATATTTTAATTATATACCTACTATAATACTAAAAAGAAAATGTTTTGATTTTTGTTATGATTTTGTTTTGTTTTTTGTTTTTTTATTATGCTTTATAAAGACAATAAACAACACATTGAATGCAAGAAATAACAATAATAAAAGAATAGCTTAGTTTTCTATAAATAGTTTATAGATGTCATTGATAGGATCAAGTTCATTAGGAGTCATGAAATGCTCCTCTTCAAATTGGAAATGGTTTTTCAAGAACTTGATAAAATGTGCTATAGTGATATTATCTGTTTCATACCTTTACTAGTAGAAATAAAGTTCATGGCAATACTCTCGATATAACACAACTCTAGGAACTCTATTCCATATTTTTCTATCCATAAAAACAACCTCTTGATCCTCTATATGAGATAGAAATTTATGTACTACAACTACATTCTCAAGATATTCCTCAAAGGTGTACAACTCTAAAGACACATGGGCTCTTTTATCTGCTAACCATCTATGGCAAGCTCTCTGAAGTTCATGATATAAGGTCACTTGATCAGGATCCAGGATTCTATCTAGGACAAACCTCTTAATTTGCCTAAGTTCTGTTGCCCTAGATCCAATGATACCCAATCTCCTATCAAGTTCATCCCACAAAGGTTGAACCCTATTTGTTTGAGGTACTCTAAGCACGAAGTAACCTCTATAGGCTGCTAATTGATTCTCAACATTAATGGTGACAACTCGTCTTTTATTATAATCTACCATCTAAATATGATATGCAATATTTGGTTCTAAATGCATTTATGTTTTGTTTTTTGGATTGTTTTCAAAAGGTTTTTAGTTTTCACGTCGGGTTCACCAAAATGTATCGCTCCAAATTTTTTGCATCCTTACCCTCAGGCTATAGGATCCGCACCCGAAAGGGGGATGCGAGAAGTATGGGACAATACCTCAGATCGAGAGGCCTTTTGAAGGTCCCGCCTCTCGGGGGAGGGGTATAAAGGTGAATTTTTGATGGATGGTGGGTTCACCAGGAAACTTTTGAGTGGCGGTTTCCACACCTAGGTTGATAGTGGGTTTGATGTGTTCATTTTGTACTTTAATCATTCAACTCCTAGGTTTGGCCAAGATGAATCTAAACTATTCTATATGCCAATACAGATTTAGATGAATACAGAAAATAGGAATGCATGCTAAACATAGAGAATATGCTAACTAGAATAGTACATACCTAATTTCAGATGTCTGATGAAGATTCTGAGTTTTGTAGCAGTCCAGATCGTCTCAAACTACACGTAATCATCTGATATTTCACATAATCGTCTCAAATCACAGTCGGTCATTTGAGATCAGACGAAATCGTTTGAAATTTGGCAAATTCATCAGAAACCTACAATCACAAAAATAGATACAAAATACCAAATATGCAACTTTAGAAGCAATGAAGAATGATAGCAATAATAGCAAACGTGCCTAAATAATGGATTCAAATAACAAACAAGAGAAATGCAGTAGATTTAATGTTTGATTTTAACTTTATCATGCGGTTATGCTAAATGAGGTGAACTCCAAGATGCATAAACATAATAACTAAGATAATGTATAAAGAAATGCAAAAAAATGATAAAGAGATGCAAACTCTAGACTCTGATTGCCCCCAATATGGACTACAGTCGGGATCACCTCCAATCGTACGAGATCATCTACGCTCCTCGACAAGATCGTCCGAAATCATCCGGAATCACTTGCGACGATCCGAGCTAGCTTCGACTAAAAAATAGTAAAGTTCCTGCAAGAAAACATGAAATACAAAATGCAAACAAAAGTATGAAGGTGTTCTGAGGCATAAGGAACCAAATTTGCAGGGAAATCTATCAGCTAGGAGGTTCAGGGGGAATCAGGGGGATAAACTAAGAAAATCTCAGTTTATATAGGATTAGGGAGAGGTTAGGAGGTTGGGGATCATCCCAATCTGGGAGATCTCCAACGGGAGAATCTCCAATTGTGCAGATGCGCTTCTGCCCAAGTTGGAGAGGTTGTTGAAACAAAAGCTAATTATGAAAATTTGGTTTTGGGACAAAATCATCTGGACGTTCTATCCATGATGATTTCATTAGATCTGGGATGATCTCGTCTAATCTGCGATGATATCGTCCAACGGTCAAAACAAATCCTAAAAATGGCACGAAAAACAAGGAAAGCGGGTAACAAGCGGTTAACGGGCGGTTTGAGGTTAAAATTTAAATTTTTATCTTTTTACTAAGGTTTAACTGTGCCAATTTTAGGGTGCTACAATTTCATCCAACACTGCCTGCTTATATTACTTTAATCTAGGGTTCTTTGTTTGATATCTCCCTTTGATTTGTTGAATTATTAATTCAACATCCCTACTAAATTTGAGGTAATTAATACCTAGTTCCTTGGTTTTCCTTAGCCCTAAAAATAAAGCTTCATACTCTGCAACATTATTTGTACAAGAAAATTCTAACCTGTATGGTATGCCAATATAGTTGGCATTGATGTCTGTCAATAGTACTCTAGCTCCAACTCTTGCTTTAGATTTTGCCCCATCAAAGGTCATAGTCCATAACTCAGAAGTCAAAATTCTATCAGTTTTTGCATATGCTTTAGCCTTGAATTTTGGATCCATATTCTTACCATCAGGTACTTCCAACAAGAAAGGAGAATGCTAGATAGAGTAAACCCCCATGTCTTTTTTCTCAACAAAATTTATGATGTTAACCATATTATCGTTAGGATCTCTGAATTCAACAAAATACCTATTGAAGGGTTCTCTTTTTAATATCACATTTTTCTTACCCCACATTGGAATAGTGGCATATGACCAATCCAACTGAATAGTACCACCTAGTTGCTCTGCCCAATGCCTAGAGAGTAAGATGGAAAAGAAAGGGTCCACATCTACAACTGCAACATCCATTACCACACCTTTATTAGGATATTGTTCAAGATGGACAAGAAGTCTAGTGATAATGCCTATACAAGGTACTCTTCTGTTATCCATGATAGAAATAGGGGGTGCTATTTTTGACAAATCAAATCTTATTGATTAACTACCCATTTTGATATCACATTCATAAAAGCACCACTATCAAGCATGCAGTTATGAATAACATATTGCTATCCATAGTATGATGTATACCTTAGTGATATGTAAAATAATTTAACTGAATATAAGGCTTTGACTACATTATCTTTAGACTATCCTCTTGATTGATCAGTTAAATTGAAGGCTCTACATTCCTGATACTGGTACTTTGGAATAGTCATTAATTCTCCAAAAGTGATGCTGACCTTTTGTATGAAAACCTCTAAACCCATATCAATTGATATTTATTATCATCAATTACTTTTCTAGTTCTCTGATTAACCAGTTCATTTTGTTACTTTTGGATAATTTCCTCTACTTCAGGCTCTTCAGGAATCATTTGCAGCTTCATATGATTTGCCTTTTTCTATGAAATCGCACTTGTAGTTTTCTTCTTTTGTGTAGGCCCTTCATAAAATTTATCCACTATTCTATTTTTGAGATTGATATCATGTATTATTTCTAAATACTCAACCTCTTATGCTGTAGGTATAAGCTTTCCCTGCTTTAATCTATCAAATTTGGTACTAGAAGGCTCACTTGAGGTTGATGCCTCTCCAAAGACTAAGGCTCTTTTCTCAAGATTATTGGCACAAATATCCATGTCCCTTTTAAATCTCTATTCTCTTGTTTCATCCTCTTGAGTCCAACATACATTAATTCTAATATCTTCATCTTCAGATTCAACATTTAAATCAACATTAGAATGCATACTTAGATAAATACCATAGTCAATAGGGTTATGTGGCGCATCACAGGCAAAGCAATAAAAGGAATTATTTGATGGCATAATATTTAGAACAAAATATAGATCTCTCTCTATTTCTTTCTTCTTCCAATTTCTATTTCAATTCATTTTCCATCTTCATTTCCATTGTTATTCTAGTTTTTATTGAAATTCCTCCTAAAAGGAGGCCTATTATCTTCCTGCTATTTGTTATTTGTTATATTTTTTGTTTTGTTTTCAAAAGGTTTAAAATGTATTCACGTCAGGTTCACCAAAATGTATCACTCCAAATTTTTCACACCCTTACCTTCAGGCTATAGGATCCATGCCCGAAAGGGGGATGTGAAAAGGATGGTGCGGTACCTCGGATTGAGAGGCCTTGCGAAGGTCCCGCCTCTCGGGGGAGGTGTATTATGGTGATTTTTTGATGGATGGTGGGTTCACCAGGAAACATTTAATGGCAGTTTCCACGCCTAGGTTGGGAATGTGTTTTATGTGTTCAATTTTATCCTTAAACATTCAAGTCCTAGGTTTGGCCAAATGAATCTAAGCTATTCTATATGAAATGCAGATTTAAATGAATACAAAGAATAAAATTAGGACAAAAAATAGAGAAATTAAGCAAGATTAAAACGTCATACCTGATCCGGATGTCTGATGAAGATTTTGATTGTTGAAGTAGTCAGGATCACATCTTATTTGACAGGATCGTCTGCTATCAAAAAAGATCATCTGAGATCTGACAAATTCATCAGATAAATTTTTCAAAGACCTATAAACAGAGAAATAGGTGCAAAACATAGAAAATACAACAATGCTAACATAGGAAAACAATGTAAAATGATAATAACAATATCAAGCTAAAAATTATAAACAAAAACATGAATGCATTATACTGATTTAATGACAATTATAACATAATTATGCATTTGATCTAGATGGGTGAACTCCAAGATGCAAGATAGCATAAAATAATAAATAAACTAGCTAATTGCAGCATAAAATAGTAGATTGAAAAGAGGAAAATGCAAACTCTAGGCACTGATTGCCCCCAATGATGATTGTAGTCAAAATCGTCTGCATGCGACGAAATCATCTTTGATTCGACAAGATCACCTTCGATCTGAACAGGATCATCTGCGACGATGTAAGCTTGCTTCGACTAAAAAATACTAAGGTGCCTACAACAAAATTTGAATAGAACTAATGCAAATAGCAATTTAGAATGTCTTAATGCGTGTGAAATCAATTTATAGGAAATATCAGCCAGGGGGATGCTAAGGGGAGGGCTTAGGATTAAATAGGCTTAGAAGGGAGGTTAGGAGGTTGGAGATCATCCCTATTTGGGAGATCTCCAACGGGGAGGGTCTCTAACGGTGCAGACACGCTTTTGCCTAGATTAGAGACACCGTTGGAACAAAGACTAATTGTGAAAAATCAGTTTTAGGACAAGATCGTCTGGACGTCCTAGCCCAGATGAAATTGTTCGATCTGAGGCGATATCGTCTGATCGGCAATGATATCATCAAACGGTAAAAAAAAACTCTAAAAATGGCACGAGAAACAAGGAAACGGATTAAGCGGCGGTTTGGGAGCAGTTTTGGAGGTTAAAATTTGAATTTGAATTTTTAGTTAGAGTAAGTGTAATTATTAAGGTTTTACTGCGCCAATTTTAGGGTGCTACATGTGTCAAGATATAAAGTGAAAGGTTATGTAATTATGAGAGCTTTGTTATAATTTAGGTATCACTCCACCAAAAAATATCTTCCTGCTATTTTGTCCTTACCTTTTCAAGTATAGCCAACTTTTTATTCAAAGTTGTAAACATCTCACTCAACCGATTAGCTATTTTGTTCATAGGATCCTAATCTATTTTCTTAGGGATAAAGAAATAAACATACATTAGATAAATATTTAATACACTCCTAAACTAATATTTATAGTAGTACTCCATGGTACTTTAATGTTACCAAATAATGTAATATATCCAACACCCCCACCCCCCGTATTACATTATTTGGTGTGAAGAATTTTAGTCTTCAATATTCATCCTCTATATTCATCTTGTTTCCATACATGAATTCTACCTGTTGATTTTACTTGAGATTCTAGCATTGTGTCTAGTCCAATACCATATTTTCTATTCTTTTGAGAAGTTAACAAATACATAATTAAACTATTCTTGTGGCAAAATATGATAAAAAATTCCTTGTGATAATCCCATTACATCAAATGCAAATATTCCATTCTTAATAAAACCATGGATTCAATTCTATTTTTTCACTTAATGATACATTTCTTATTTCCATTGATGTATTTAAATTCCACAGTTCTTATTTTTTCAACTTATTGAGATACTGAAATAAGGTTATTTTTAAACCTAGAACATACAATACATATTCTAACATGCATTCATAATATGGGAAACCAAATGTAACATTTCCAAATGTTTGTACATGGTAAATCTTGTAATCTGCTATTTCATTAAAATATTTGGTATTACTAGTAACAAATCAAACCAATATAAATATCTTGTCATGTGGTTACTTGCACCTGAATCTATATACCATGTATTTCTTCATTTATCATTTTTTGATGGATTTCATGTGATCTTGTCACATTTCATTGAGTTTAAAAATTTATTCTCCTAAAATTTTATTCTTTCAATTTGTATGATCTTTGTTAGGCATTCATTTTGAACAAATTTAATTCCTTTGATGTAGGATGCCTTATTTCTCCCAAATTTAAAATTTTAATCAATTTCTTCAAACAATTTCAAATATTTAATCTTCAATCAAGCAATTAATTTCAATTAATCATCTTTATTTTTATAACTCCCAAAATTTATGACTTCAAATCCTCTCCTCTTATTTAACCAATCAATTTTTAAAATTCAAATTCATTCAATTTTCAAATTCCTTCTCCAAATCATTCATCAATTTCAAATTGATCAAATTCCAAATTCATTTCTTTAAAATCCTTTTATCTCCCAAATTTCAAGTTTAATTTCACAAATTCCTTAATTAATCATTCTTTTATTCATTTCATTACATCATTTTATTCAATTCAATTATTTTTTCTTATATTTCCCAATTCAATTCACAATTTCACAAATTCACTCTCAAATTTCAATTTAATCAACATTCCACTTAATTCAATATTCAATTTAAACTTCAATGCAAATTTCCTTTCCTTATGTCTGCCATGAATTAATACATTCCTTAAAATTAATTCCTTTTAACTCCAAAAATAAATATTTCAATGATTAATACCTTATATCTCCAAATTATCTTTAAAACTTTATAATCCCCAAAATAAATTATGCATGCTTGAAATAATGTTCCCAATTTCAAAATATACAGTTAAAACCTTTGGTTCTCATATTTTGTCTTTTCCACACATGTGGCAATGCAACATTTCACTTCACATGCAAATATTTTTAATGTGATACTTGAAATTTTATCCTCTTGAGGTTTTGTCTAGAAAATATTACTTTATTCAAATCAATTCACTCTTCCTTCTCTTCGATGTAGGTAAAATTTAATGCAAGTGCTTTATTCCTCTTTGGCTTGGATATTTTCATTTATCTCTAGTTCAAGCTCTAGAATCTTCAAAATTACTACTCCTAGTATCTCTAGCTCAACACTGACACTAGAAACATAGATGCTAATAAGATCTCCTTCAACCCTCACAATCTACTCTTCTCTATAGACTTTAATGCATCCTCTAATACACTATTTAATATTTTCACTTTCACAACAATCTATCTTTATCACCTTTATATTACCTTCTGATATTCCTTACATCCTCAACACAACTTACTATATCCTTACTGGCTTAATCTAAATTGCATTCTCACTTCGTCCAACACATCTACTAGTGTTCAGTGTTTTTAGATTTTCAATATACTTCTTCTAGTTCTTCTCTCCTATGTCACTCTACTATATTGTAGGAAATCACCTTTCTCTATTCATAAATTGTTATATTCTTCAGTGTATCAATAATATTCTAGCCTTAATATTGTTCTCCTCCAATGTATCTTCTCCTCCAACTCTTACTTATTCTTAATCGATATTCATCTAGCAAAATTATTTCTTTCTTCAACAATCTCTTCACTCTTATAATATTTTGCAATCTTCTACAAAAAATTTCCTTTAAATATATTCAAACTCCTTTCATAGTCCAACTCTTCAATCACTCTTACAAGATGAAACTCAAACCATAAATGCTCTCATACCATTGTTGGCAATTCTATCAAATTATCTCACAAGTTATTTCACTAGGATCACATATCAATTACGTAAATCACATTCACATAATAACTCAAATATTTCTCAGAATACAAAACACATTTGATTACATGCTTGGTCCATATCACAACTTCTTAAATTTCATAATCCTTCAACAAATCTATGCAAATTCTTATCAAATTATTCCTTTTTGGGTTATCTTGGGTAATCAACAATTTTGGGGGAAATCAGTTATTTTAATTCTTCAAGAAATTGGTAATTTTAATTCTTCATTAGGGTATGCTACCATAACGATTCCTCATGTTGCAAATCCTTAGAAATCAAATTTTTTTCCAAGATACTTGCCCTTTGCTCTTAGAACCAAGCATTCCAAAGCATTTCCAAATGCTTGTACATGGTAAATCTTGTCATCTACTATTTTCATTAAAATGTTTGGTATTACTAGTAACGAATCAAACCAATATAAATATCTGGTCATGTGGTTACTTGCACCTGAATATATATACCATGTATTTCTTCATTTATCATTTTTTGATGGATTTCATGTGATCTTATCACATTTCTTTGAGTTTGAAAATTTCTTCTCCTACAATTTGATTCTTTAAATTTGTATGATCTTTGAGATGCATTCATTTTGAATAAATTTAATTCCTTTGATATAGGATGCCTTATTTCTCCTAAATTTAAATATTTTAATCATTTTCTTCAAACAATTTTATATCTTTAATCTTCAATCAAGCAATTAATTTCAATTAATCATCTTTCTTTTTATAACTCCCAAAATTTATGACTTCAAATTCTCTCTTCTTAAACCAATCAATTTTTAAAATTTCAAATTTCAAATCAATGTTCAAAACATTCAATTTTCAAATTCCTTCTCCAAATCATTCATCAATTTTCAAATTGATCAAATTCCAAATTCATTTCTTTAAAATCCTTTTATCTCCCAAATTTTCAAGTTTAATTTCACAAATTCTTTAATTAATCATTCTTTTATTCATTTCATTACATCATTTTGTTCAATTCACTTAATTTTTCTTATATCTCCCAATTCAATTCACAATTTCACAAATTCACTCTCAAATTTCAATTTAATCAACATTCCACTTAATTCAATATTCAATTTAAACTTCAATGCAAATTTTATTTCCTTATGTCTCCTATGAATTAATACATTCCTTCAAATTAATTCCTTTTAACTCCAAAAATAAATCTTTCAATGATTAATACCTTATATCTCCAAATTATCTTTAAAACTTTATAATCCCCAAAATAAATTATGTATGCTTGAAATAATGTGCCCAATTTCAAAATATACGATTAAAACCTTTGGTTCTCATCTTTTGTCTTTTACACACATGTGGAAATGCAACATTTCACTTTACATGCAAATATTTTTGATGTGATACTTGAAATTTTCTCCTCTTGAGGTGTTGTCTAGAAAATATTACTTTATTCAAATATAATTCAATCTTCCTTCTCTTCGATGTAGGTAAAATTTGATGCAAGTTCTTTATTCCTATTTGTTTTGGATATTTTCATTTCTCTCTAGTTCAAGCTCTAGACTCTTCAAAATTACTACTCTTAGTATCTCTAGCTCAACACTGACACTAGAAACATAGATGCTAATCAAATCTCCTTCAACTCTCACAATCCACTCTTCTCTATAGACTTTAATTCATCCTCTAATACACTATTCAATATTTTCACTTTCACAACAATCTATCTTTAACACCTTTAGATTACCTTATGATATTCCTTACATCCTCAACACAAATTACTATCTCCTTACTGGATTAATCTAAATTGCATTCTCACTTCGTCCAACACATCTACTAGTGTTCAATGTTTTTATATTTTCAATCTACTTCTTCTAGTTCTTCTCTCCTATGTCACTCTACTATATTGTAGGAAATCACCTTTCTCTCTTCATAAATTTTTATATTCTTCAGTGTATCAATAATATTCTAGGCTTAATATTTTTCTCCTCCAATGTATCTTCTCCTCCAACTCTTACTTATTCTTAATCAATATTCATCTAGAAAAATTATTCCTTTCTTCAATAATATCTCCACTCTTATAATATTTTGCAATCATATACCAAACCTTTTCTTTCAATATATTCAAACTTCTTTCATAGTCCAACTCTTCAATCACTCTTGCAATATGAAACCCAAACCATAAATGCTCTCATACCATTGTTGGTAACTCTATAAAATTATCTCACAAGTTATTTCCCTAGGATCACATATCAATCACGTAAATCACATTCACATAATAACTCAAATATTTCTCAGAATACAAAACACATTTTATTACATGCTTGGTCCATATCACTTCATAAATCTCATAATCCTCCAACAAATCTATGTAAAGTCTTACCAAATTATTCCTTTTTGGGTTATCTTGGGTAATCAACAATTTTGGGGAAAATTAGTTATTTTAATTCTTCATTAGGGCATGCTACCATAATTATTCCTCATGTTGCAAATCCTTATAAATCAAAGTGTTTTTCAAAGCTACTTGCCCTTTGCTCTTAGAACCAAGTATTCCAATGCATTTCAACATAGCAATAAGATAACATTAATAAAGGGATTTGGAAAAATATCATTATTGGAGGAATCAAGGAGGAAATAAAATAGATGGGTTGTGATCTCTCCTTTTCCAGTAACCTTAGCATATTTTTTCTCTTTTTTTTTTTAATTTCTTACATGCTTCATTTATCTACTATGAGTCATGAAATTAGGGATCCAATACTAATCCCAGTTCTAACCTCAAATGTGTTAGCTTTATCTCTAGATTAGCCTTGGGAAAGACTTATGTAGGATCAAGTATAAATAAAATAAATGTTACTCATAAAATAACAATCAATCACACTTCTTAAATAGAAACAATATCTCATAAATATATTCGATATCAAAATATTACAAATATAATTCAAAGATATTAATTGCATGGAGCTTTATATTTAATATATAATTTTACATGACCTTTTAGTAATCTAACTATTGCTCTCCTCAAAAATCTAGGAGATGCATCCTTTCATATTCCTTGTATTAAAATAAAACTCTCATCTAACCACATATCAATGTGACTCTTCATTATCTATCATAACACTTTGCACTTTGACACATACATTATCTAAAATATAAATCATTCTACTAAACTAATATTTATAAGGGGACCAAATAATGTAATACTTACAACACCCCCTATTACATTATTTTATAAGAAGGCTTTTTGCCTTTATTCTCTAATTCTTATTTCTCTTCATTCTCCAGCTCTGAATTTGGTATGGCTAGACATATGCAACCTTCATTAGGTATTCATTTATAAATTATTTGTGTTTACCTCTATATCAATGTATCTAAGTCACCTTTGGATCTCTACCTCTAGGTCACGTCCTTTGGATCACTCCTATTATGTCACTACCTCTTATAATCTACCTCTAGGTTACCTTTGGATTATCATTGTCTCTGATTCATCCACTAGAACATTCATAAGACTATCATATCTATAGGATCATCACTACATGTGCTTTCATTATAGGTCACCTCCCAAGGTATGCTTGGGTCATAATAATTCATTTCACATTTCTTCATGATAAGACCAATATCTTTCTTTACATTCAATAAACTTTTATTTTTCATCACACTTGGTTTTCTTTTGTAGAAACCATACAACATTCATTTCATCTCATTCTGTTCATTCATACTTATTCATCCACAATATATTTTTAATTTTTAAATTTCTTTATTTTTATGTAGACAATATTTTTGAGAATTATTATGTCCTCTAAAAGTTTCACAACAATGGATATTCCAACATTTTTCTATCTTATGTCCATATCTACATTTTCTCCTCAACAAGCTTACTTCTTTTCATGATCTTTCCAATATAAAATATAGTCATTGATGCATGCATGTATCATTACATAATGTAATCCCAATGGCCTCATAATTGTATTTATCATATATGTGGACTTTGGAATTATATTATCAATTGGGAGTATATCTTTCAGTAACTCCAGTAAGTTGCCAAAGCTTTTGTTCGACCTTCCATGTTTTACTTTGAGATTATACAATTTATCGATCATCAATAGCTTTGTGTACTTTGTACAACCTAGGTATAGTGGTTTTTTGGCATATTTGAGCAAGCTATAATATTCATCAGTAGTAACTACTCCATAAGATGATTGGAACTCAACATCATTATCTCCAATTTATTTTTCACTCTTTGAGCAATTGACACTGAATAATTTGTGTCATTGTCCATTCTACGATGTCATCTTCTACATCTTCGATAATTGGACCCACATCAGTGGTAGAGCATGTGTTCAATGTATATTTTTCAAAACTAGAGAGTTGTTCTTCATGTAAAACAAATTTAGTATATGTCTTGTTAATCCTATGCCAAATCAGGTGGTCATGAACCTCCAAAAAAGTAAGAGTTTCCATATTTGAGCACTTTCTACATGGACATCTAGTTCTTTTAGGGCCCATTGAAATATTTCTTGCAAAATCCAAAAATTAGTAAACACCACAATAATATTCCTCGCTATTTCTACAAATAGACCTCCCAAAAATTAAGAAAGTATAGTTATATAGGTAGATCTGATCGAAAGCACAAATTTTTTTGTTAATGGAGATAACATAGTTAAAATACCTGGTTGCTCCTATCCAAGTTAAAATACCTGGCTGCTCCTATCCAAGTTTTTTCCATGATACTTGATGAAATATCTTTTTATACCTAGCCACATCATATATAATGTTAAATTTATCATTGATTCAACATTTGTACAACTGCATATTGCATTTTACTTGTGGTCATAATCATTTTCAATTTTGTTTTGGCATGCATCTCATATGCAAATTGATAATTAATTTGATACACCATCATTATCTTCCAAGCCATAGGTATAACATGTGATAGAACACTAATCAAAATATCAAGCATATTGAAGAACACAAGCTTATATTGAGAGGGGGGTGAACAGTATAAGATAAAAAATTTCTCTTTTCTTTCCAAAGCAATAACTTGAAATAATATCAATGCAATAATAAATCAATGCACATAATCATCATACACAAAAGAGATAAGTATTTATGCGAAAACATCCTTTTGGAATAAAACATTGGAAAAATTTTGCTTATACATTTCTTCAGTTAATTTCATGGGCACCAACCCATAGGAGACACCATTCCCCTAGTACAAGTTCGTGGGCACCAACCCATAAGATACACCAATCTCTTATAAAAGTTTATCAACACCAATCCATAGGAGACACCAATCCCCTAGAGGTACCAACCTCAAATTTTAAGGCACCAACCTTCTGCTAAAAATATGGTCCAAAGATCTGCTCAAATATGCTCCCAAATCTACTCACAAACACTAATCAAATCTACTTCCAAGTCTGCTCACAAATACTGCTCGGATCTTCTCCCAATTCTGCTCACAAAAAATGCTCAAATATACTCCCAAAATATGATTAATAATTCTCTTTTTCCTGTTTTGATTTAAATATCAAATCAAGCACTTTAAACCCTTATCACTCATTTTAAAAACATACACAATAAATCTTAAAAATTACTCATTATATCTCCCTTTTAAAACTTGCAAAATAAAATTTTATTAAAAAAATGACTCCTTATATCTCTCTTTAATAAAATTTAATTAAAAAATTTACCTTGCATAGTAAAAATTTAACAAGACATTGAAGATATTTGACCCTCTGACCTTCTGCACCACATCACCCTAACGTGGGCTTGTAACCAACTGAGCTAACCCACCAGATGACACTAAAGAAAAAAATGTGTTATTTAAACCTTTCATACCTTGCACATCAATCACAAGGTAAAAAGGTCATTGAGGAGATTCAAACTTCAAACCTTCTGCATCGTAGTGCCCTAACACGGGCTAGTGATCGACTGGGCTAACCCAATGGTTGAGACTTAGAGAACACAATATTGTATTTGAAACTTTCACACCTTGCACTTCAATCACACAACAAAAAGGCCATCGAGGAGATTTGAACTTTGGACCTTCTGCACCGTAGTGTTCTAACACGGGCTAGCAACCAATTGGGATAACCCACCGATTGAGATTAAAGTGACACAATAAAATATTTGAAGCCTTTGTTGGATCACTACTATGCTATCGAAAGTGACTCCTTCATTGCTCGTGCACTCCTCTCTAAGACATCCTCCCCATATTCAATCCTTTGCTCATTTTTTATATCGAAGGATATTTGAATTATCTTCATCCATTCAAAATGAATTAATGGCCTTGTATTAATATGCTTTCACTTTGCTATTTGCACCCAAGGAGGTCGGCCCATGCATATTAAACCTTTGAATTTCAAATTCACTTTTATATGGTGCTCAAGTCAGCCCACTCTCTTTTAAAACACTTTTATATTATAATATTTAAATCTATGATTTAAATATTATAATATTTGAATATTTAAAATTTTATTCAAAATCTATTTAAATATTTTGATTTAAATATAAACCTTCCATTTTAATAATTAAATATTTCATTTAAATATTAAAGAATATAACTAAATCACCCTAAAAAATATTTGCCTTGATATCAATGATAACATTAAATCACTCTTGAAGATATCTACCTTGACATCAATGATAACTCAATAATTCGAACAATATCCCTCTTTTTCATTGATGGCAACCCTACAATGAAATTATCCTTTACTTAAACAAGATCACAAGATGCTCCCCTTGAAAAGTTGCTCCCCATTACTAAAATTACAAGCTACTCCCCATTACTGAAATTATCCCCCTTTGACATCAATGGCAAAGGCTTCTTGGGGCTAAAATATAAGGCACTTGACAACGCCCCCTTACTACTGCTCTTACTGAGACATTCAATGATGATATGGGAGTGAAATAACTCCCAACTTACTTCTGAGATACTCAAATGTCTCCTTTGGAAGTGGCTTGGTAAAGATATCAACAATTTGTTCCTTTGTAGCAATGTATTACAACTTGACTTGTTGGTCATTCATTTGCTCTCTCAAAAAATAATACTTGATCAAAATGTGCTTGGTCCTTGAATGCATCACTGGATTCTTAAAAATATCTATGGCACTTATATTATCACAAAGTATGAATATAGGATTATGATGCTCTACTTTGAAATTACTTAAGGTTTGTTTTCATCCATAAAACCTGTGTACAACACACAACTACTGCAATGTACTCCACCTCTGGAGTAGATAAGGATACTGAAGCTTATTTATTACTTATCCAAGAGACCAAATAGTATCCAAAAAATATACTCCTCCACTTGTGCTTTTCCTATCATCCACACTACCCACCTAATATGCATCTCTATATGTAGTGAGAGTGAAATTATTGCATCTAGGATACCATAATTCAAAATCCATAGTTCCTTTTAAATACTTGAAGATTCCTTTTACTGTGTATATATGTGTTTCCTTTGGTGCAACTTAAAATCTTGTAACCAATCTGATTGTCTGCATTATGTATGGTCTTGTAGCTATGACATATAGTAAAATTTCAATTATATATATATACAAAATTTTATTAGCCTAAAGAGACTCATCATATTTACTTAACTTACATGTAATCATGGGGGTATTCATAGGATTGAAATCCTCCATCCTAATTTTTTAAACATTTATTTTACATGCTTTGTTTGAGAGAGAAATATACCTTTATCTGATTGTAAGATTTGCAAACCAAGAAATAAGGATAGCTCACCAAGCATTGACATCTAAATTTCTCTTTGCATATATTTTGCAAATTCCTGACACATCTTTTTATTACTACCTTCGAAAATGATGTCATACACATAGACCACTACAATTAACTAGTTATTTCCTTCATTTTTATGTACAGGTTGCTATCAGATATACCTTTTCTGAAATCCTATTCTTGAAGGTATTTATCCAACCTTGAGTACCAAGCTTTGAGGGATTCCTTTAGTCTATATAGAGCCTTCTTCAATCTACATAAATAGTCTGACTTGTTTGTCAAGCTAAAACCATCTGCTTTCTCAACGTAGTCTTCTTCCTCTAAGTAACCATTACGAAATGCTAATTTTACTTTTATTTGGTACACTTTGAAGTTTCTAAAATTTGAAAAAGCCAAAAACATTTTTATGGTCTCAAGACGAGCAATAGGAGCAAATGTATCTCTAAAATCAATTCCCTCAACTTGTGCATAGCCTTTGTTTCAGATAACCTGACCATTTTCATTTAACTTGTTTTTATAGATCCATTTGGTGCCGATTATATTTTTATATTTTGGATGTGGGACAATTTCCCAAGTCTCGCTCTTATCTATTTGATCTAACTCCTTTTCCATTACATTAATCTAATATTTATCTTCACTTGCTTCATTTAAATTCTTTGGCTCAACTTTAGATAGTAAAGAGAAGTTGGCATGTTCACCTGTACCTATTTTTTTCCTTCTTGTTTGTCTTTCATCTAGATTCCCAATAATTAGATCTTTCGGATGGTTCTTTTGCACATATCTGGATGGTGTTTTAGATGATATATTGGGGGGTGTTATTGAGTGTGTCATTTTATTCTCATCTTCTTCAATTTCTTCATTTTTTTTAAATTTCTCATTCTTTATACACAATATCTTGAGTTGGTTCTCTTAGATCTATTTCTTCATCAACTCTTACATTTGCACTTTCTACAATTTTATGTGATATTTTATTGTAGCATCTATAGGATTTGCTCTTTGAAGAGTATCCAAGGAATATACCCTCATAACATCTGGAATCAAACTTATCCAAATCTTATTCTTCTTGTATAATGTAGCATTTATTTCCAAAAATTATGAAGTACTTCATAGTCACTAGTCTTCCCTTTCAAATATCATAGACACTTCAATTCTTATTTAAAAGAGTGAAAAGATATGAAAGAGAGAAAACAAAAACTATGGCCATCAAATTCTACAAGTCCATATATGAGAAATCAAAACTGCCCCTTAATTTTAAGATAATGATGGTGAAACCGTTGTCCAACTGACATGTCTAGTAAAACACCAAAATAAAAAACCTTGAAATATTTTTGAAGTGAAAGTTTTGTGAAGGAAAATAGGCACGATAAATTGAAAATGGTCCTTAATTTTAAGACAAAGATGCTAAAACCCTTGTCCAACCAACATGGCCAATCAAATATCAAAATAAAAAATCCTAAAATATTTTGGAAGTAAAAGTTATGTGAAGGAAAATAGATGAATATTTTTGGAAGTGAAAGTTCTGGGAAGCCCCAAATAGGTGAAATTTTATAGGAGTAAATATTTTGGGTAGGAAAATAGGAGAAATATTTTGGAAGTGAAAGTTTTGTGAAGGCAAATAGGAGAAATATTTTGGAAGTGAAAGTTCTAGTAAGCCCCAAATAGGTGAAATTTTGTAGTGGGAGTGAAACTTCTAGGAAGGCCAATAGGCAAAATTTTATGGAAGTGAAAGTTCTGGGAAGACCCTAAATAGGTAAAATATTATGGGAGTGAAAGTTCTAGGAGGTCGAATAGGCCAAATTTTATGGAATTGAAAGTTCTAGGAAGGCAAATATGTGAAAGTATTTGGAAACAAAAGATGTGGGAAGCCCTGAAAACTAAAATAAAAAATTGTGACAAAAGATAACCAGATTCTAAAGCATGACTAGTGCTTACAACTTAAAATATTTTTCACCAGGTAAGGTAGAGAAAGAATCAACTGGCACTTCTCTCCCTCTATCTATTATGCTACTGCTCCACCCCCTATAAGCAAAATAGAATAAGTGTTTTGCTTTTCTTGCGGTCTCTATGTTGTTTTTTGGTGACACCCTAAGAGGATGGTTTTAAACTGCCCTCTTAGGGTTGCCTAAATATCCCTATTAGCCTTGTGAGGGTGGTTTAAAACCACCCTCTTAGGTCACCCTAAGAGGGTATTTTTAAACTGTCTTCTTATCCCTGAGAGGGTGGTTTAAAACCATCCTCTTAGGGTGACCCTAAGAGGGTGGTTACCCTAAGAAGACAATTTTAAACCTCCCTCGTAGGATCTACTAGGGTGTTTTTTTTACCACCATAAAAAGTCACCTCATTTTAGCCTTTATTAAAGATATTTTTTGGTGGAGTGATACCTAAATTATAACAAAGCTCTCATAATTACATAACCTTTCACTTTATATCTTGACACATGTAGCACCCTAAAATTGGCGCAGTAAAACCTTAATAATTACACTTACTCTAACTAAAAATTCAAATTCAAATTTTAACCTCCAAAACTGCTCCCAAACCGCCGCTTAATCCGTTTCCTTGTTTCCTGTGCCATTTTTAGAGTTTGTTTTGACCGTTTGACGATATCATTGCCGATCAGACGATATCTCCTCAGATCGAACAATTTCATCTGGGCTAGGACATCCAGATGATCTTGTCCTAAAACTGATTTTTCACAATTAGTCTCTGTTCCAACGGTGTCTCTAATCTAGGCAAAAGCGTGTCTGCACCGTTAAAGACCCTCCCCGTTGGAGATCTCCCAAATAGGGATGATCTCCAACCTCCTAACCTCCCTTCTAAGCCTATTTAATCCTAAGCCCTCCCCTTAGCATCCCCCTGGCTGATATTTCCTGTAAATTGATTTCACATGCATTAAGACATTCTAAATTGCTATTTGCATTAGTTCTATTCAAATTTTGTTGTAGGCACCTTAGTATTTTTTAGTCGAAGCAAGCTTACATCATCGCAGACGATCCTGTTCAGATTGAAGGTGATCTTGTCGAATCAGAGATGATTTCGTCGCATCCAGACGATTTTGACTACAATCATCATTGGGGGCAATCAATGCCCAGAGTTTGCATTTTCCTCTTTTCAATCTACTATTTTATGCTGCAATTAGCTAGTTTATTTATTATTTTATGCTATCTTGCATCTTGGAGTTCACCCATCTAGATCAAATGCATAATTATGTTATAATTGTCATTAAATCAAGTATAATGCATTCATGTTTTTGTTTATAATTTTTAGCTTGATATTGTTATTATCATTTTACATTGTTTTCCTATGTTAGCATTGTTGTATTTTCTATGTTTTGCACCTATTTCTCTGTTTATAGGTCTCTGAAAAATTTATCTGATGAATTCGTCAGATCTCAGATGATCTTGTTTGATAGCAGACGATCCTGTCAAATCAGAGGTGATCCTGACTACTTCAACAATCAAAATATTCATCAGACATCCGGATCAGGTATGACGTTTTAATCTTGCTTAATTTCTCTATTTTTTGTCCTAATTTTATTCTCTATATTCATTTAAATCTGCATTTCATATAGAATAGCTTAGATTCATTTGGCCAAACCTAGGACTTGAATGTTTAAGGATAAAATTGAACACATAAAACACATTCCCAACCTAGGCGTGGAAACTACCATTAAATGTTTCCTGGTGAACCCACCATCCATAAAAAAATCACCATAATACACCTCCCCCGAGAGGCGGGACCTTCGCAAGGCCTCTCAATCCGAGGTACCGCACCATCCTTTTCACATCCCCCTTTTAGGCATGGATCCTATAGCCTGAAGGTAGGGGTGTGAAAAATTTGGAGCGATACATTTTTGTGAACCTGACATGAATACATTTTAAACCTTTTGAAAACAAAACAAAAAATAAAACAACAAAAACATAGATGCATTTCAAATCATTTAAAATTAATAAGTTTCATATCATATTTAGATGGTAGCTCCTAAGAAAAGAGTAGCAGTTACTATAAATGTTGAAAACCAATTGGCAGCCATAGAAATCAATTCTGTGCTTAGTGTGCCTGAAATAGATAGAAATCAATTTTTGTGGGATGAACTTGATAGAAGACTTAGTGTCATTTCATCTAGGTCAATAAAACTTAAACAAATCAAGAGGCTTGTCCTAGATAGAATCCTGGATCCTCATCAACTCATATTTTATCATAAACTTCAGAGAGCCTGCCATAGATGGTTAGCTTATAGGAGAGCTCTTGTGTCTTTCGAATTGTTCACCTTCGAGGAATACCTCGAGAACGCAGCCATTATACACCAGTTCCTAGGTCGTGTAGAAGACCAAGAGGTTGTTCTTATGGATAGAGAAATATGGAATAGAGTTCCTTGAGCTGTGTTATATCGAGAGTATTGCCACGAGCTTTACTTCTATCAACCAGCATTTGAGACAGATAATATCACTATAGCTCTTTTCATTAAATTTTTGAAAGAAAACTTTCAATTTGAAGAAGAACACTTCATGACTCCTGAAGAACTTGAGCCCATTAATGATATTTATAAATTGTTTATAGAAAACTAGATCATTACTTTCAGTCTTATTTATTGCATTTATTGTGTTGTTTGTTATCTTTACAATATTATTACAAAAACAAAGAAAAACTAAAAAAAACATAACAAAAACCAAAAAATTTCATTTTAAATATTGTAGTAGGTATATAATTAATATAAACCTCTTAATATTGTTGCATATATATATATATATATAAATATATATATATTTGCTGAAATCTAAATTAAGCACAATGCCTAAACTTAGGAATGGTAAAAAAACTGAAGGAGAAGAAGAATATTGGTTAGAAGATAAAACTAGAGACCCAAATGTCCTTCCAGAAGATCCAATTTCAGAAGGAGAAACTCTCGATCAACTAGAAGATGACCTAGGTGAAGACAATGAACAAGAAGAAAATGTTAAAGAGGATGGATCCTCATCCCCTAGAGTAGCTCTAGATGGAACTATTGCTTTTGACAGTGTAGATCATTTCTGGAAATTTTTCCATAATAACATTGGTGTTCTTAATATGGCAGTTCGTATGGATAAAGGGCAAATTAGTGACACTCAAGCAACCATGGAACATATGTTTGATGTGCGCACTAATCCCTTGTCTTTCATTGATCAATAAAGTGATAAGGCTGGACCATCCAATATAGATATGGTCACTATGATTCAAAACATGCCAAAACAACAGGTTACCCAACCTCCTAAGGAACCTATTATTCAGCCTAAAATCATTCCCACACAAAAGAAAAATTCCTTCACTGCTTTACTTCGCCAAACTATTGATCAATATGCTTCAAGTAAACAAAAAACTAAAATGAAGTCAAACACCAATTTTCAACAATCGGAATACGACCATAATACAACTTCAAAATTCCTTCATAACACTTTTCCTACCAAAAATTTACACAATAGCAACATAGCATCTAATCTTCATGTCCCTCCATCATATGCTCACAAATCCCATATCAATGCCCTACCGAACCAATATGGTGGGCAAACTAGTAATCTGGAAGCCATGGTGAAACAGTTAGCTTCGCATATGGACCAGATAGATCCTTACCGTCCCTCGTACAATTATCGAGAGATATGTAGTCAACCTTTGGATCCCATAGTTGTAGCACAACCATATCCTAAGCATTTTCCCATGCCCGTCCTACCTATATATAAAGGAACCAAAGATCCCATAGAGCATCTTCGCATGTTTAGGATAACATGTCATGATATATCACATGATGACTTGCTATTACTAAAAATGTTCCCAAAAAGTTTAGGTGGAATGGCATTAGAGTGGTACTATCAATTGCCCACTCATTCTTTGAGAAACTTTGAAGAAACAACTAAATATTTTGTCCATCAATTTAGTGCCTACATCGAGAGGCATGTAACCATTAAAGATTTATACAACTTAAAACAAGACAAGGATGAATGTTTTTCTGATTTATTAGCTAGATGGAGGTAGTTGACAGGAAAATTGCACTTTGTGCTACCTTATAGGGAAATGTTGGACATTTTTATCAATAATTTACAAGAACAAATATCTTATGAGTTATCAACTGCTACTTTAACTACCTTCGATTAGGCTATAGATTTAGCTCGAAGAGTAGAAGATGCCCTCATTAGGAGAGGCCAACTTAGGAAGAAGGATGATGAGAAAACATCTAGAAATCAATATAAAAACAAACAAGTTGTAGGTGATGGAGTCACTGACAGCAGAAATGTTGCTAATATCAATGCAACGAAAACAACAAAAAAATTTATATTGAAACCGCCTAATAAACCTCCTTGAGAATTTACTAGATTGAATCAACCATTATCAACTATTTTACCTCAATTACTCGAAAGAGGTTTGATCCAATTACCAGCTATCCGGGAACCTGATCCAACTATACCCGGATATAGAGCTGACTTACACTATGATTTCCATAGAGGACCTAGACACTCTACCAACACTTTTAAAAGGTTGAAACATAAAATACAAGATATGATTGATAATAATGAAATGGAGGTGCAAGCCTTCCAACCTAAACAAAATGCTCCTAATAACGCTCAAAAGACCATTCCCCAAAATCAAAATCAAAATGCTAATCAATAATTAGACATATTTCAACACCCTTTACCAAGACATGGGAAAGAGGTGGCCAATGAAATCAAACATCATAATGTTCCCCCTACTACCCGATATGTAGGAACTATTAGCGGACAATTACCTATTCAGGATCCTCAAATATTTGACACAACCTTATCCCTGGTTACGACCAGGCCCCTACATAATATTCAAACTCCTGATTCTAGTGATGTAGAATCAGATACTGAAAGTGAAATAGACATTACTTCAAACCAATCGAATAGTTCTAAAAACGAATCAGATCCTATTCAACCCATCATAGATGCTATGGTTCCAAAAGAACCATTTCCTAGAAGAGTTACTACTCGACCTTCTTCTAATAAATTCCTCCCTAATGAACAAGCCATAAACGCTCGATCGAGACCAGTTCAGCGTCCTCAATATAACATTGTAGGTACCATTGGAGTCGTTACCCGACAACAGGCTCAAAATTCTCAACAAGAACCAAACCAAAATGATGGATCAGCTCCATTTATTTTGAAAAATCCCAATAAAGGGAATCATGCTTCCAATGTTCAACCTAAACCCCCTTACAATATTAATGAGCAATTATCCAATACTACAGCCAGAATTTCCCTTTTGGATTTATTAAGATCTTCTCCTACCCATAGGGATGAGTTGATGCTTACATTAAGGCAAATGATGGTACCTAAAAACATTCAACCTGAAGCCATGGCCAATACTATCATCATTAGAGAAGTTGATTGTATTGACTTTCAGGATAAAGATATCCCACAACACAGTTTACATAAGGATAATCCATTATATATTACTGCTCTAATTGGAGATGTAGCTGTTAAACGAGTTCTGATTGATAATGGTTCATCTCTAAACATTTGCACTTTTGACTTCTACCAACGATTTGACTTTAGAAATGATGAAATGAAGAAAACTGACATGATTATCAAAGCTTTCAATGACAAAACACAAGAAAGGTGTGGAGTTATTACTATCCCATTGCAAGTTGGTCCTCGAACTCTAGATACAACCGTGTTTATTATACATTGCCCCGCATCGTACAATATACTCTTGGGTCGTCCTTGGATCAATGCAATGCAGGCGATCCCATCAACTTTACACCAATGTGTTAAATTCAAATTTAAAAATCAGTTGGTCACTATCCATGGTGACCCTAGACCCTTTGATATGTGTGCTTTGGTAGAACCTGTTGGAGTGCAATTTTGCCCTGCTCTGTCATCCACACATCCTAATTCTTATTTTTCATCTAAAACTGTGAAACACACACCCATAGCTTCACCTATTTCCCCTCTATTAATTTCATCCTCATATATAGATCAACAATCTTCTAAACAAATCACTCTAGAACCTCAAAAGGATCTACAATCCACAACCAATCCTTCATGTTCTATCCCTATAATTTCAAAACTTATAGAACCATCTCTTAACACTTCCACATTATCAGCATCTATCATACCTTCCACATCTAAAGATATAGGGAATAATCCTTCTACATCTTATGCTCTTTCTGATGAACTTTTACCAGATTTATCCACAATCTTAATATAAAAAAAAACAAATGCTTTCATGCAAGATTCAATTCTTTTAAATAACTTGCCACCATATCCTCGTACTTTGGGCCTCCCACAACTTATGGGAAGTACTTACCAAGTCGGGAGTTGTGCATTCATTTATAAAGGATATGACTGGGGAAGAATCCCTCAAAACATTAAAACTCATCATGAGAGATATGCTCGATGTTATTTTGCCAATGAATATATTAAAGCTAAACCCATAATGCTTAAAATGGGATATAAAGGGAAAGGCTTGGGACCTTTCCAAAATGGCATGAAAGAACCTTTTGAGGTAGAACCGTGGCTTGCCCGTTGTGGTGTGGGCCTATTTCCTAGTAAGGGTCAACCCTTTCCTTTTGAAGATGATGATCAACTCATATGTTATCAAGACTATTTGGATAGGCGTGATGATTTGCCTCTAAAAAATTAGCCATTTACATGTAACATGCTATCCATAGCTTACCCTGAAATGATTGCTGACTCCGATGAGGAGTTGGAAGGAGATATATTCCACGATGTCTCCGTTGAAGAGATGTTACACAATGGATTTTATTTTGATGGTTCTATACCAACTATAGCCCAACTTGAGACCGCTAATCCTCAAGATGAATTATCCAAATTAACCTTACAAGAATTACAAGAATTGGGCGTTTCACCCACCCCACCTAATTTTGAAAGAGATCTACACATGGAGGTAGAAAACATCATTAAAATTAACATTGGAACTGAGGATAATCCTCACATAATCAATATTGGATCAGAATTAAATCAAGAAAAACAAGAGCAATACATTGCATTCCTTAAAGAGTATGAAGATGTCTTTGCTTGGACATATGAATATATGCCAGGTCTAGACCCTTCTGTAGTCATGCATCATCTAGTGGTCCATCCGGATGCTAAACCTGTTAAACAAAAACTTAGAAAAATGCATCCCAAAGTGGCCTTGCTAGTCAAAGGGGAGTTAGAAAAACTCATGAATGTTGTTTTTATACAAGCTATTAATTATGCTGAATGGATCTCAAATGTAGTTCTAGTCACCAAGAAAGAAGCCACCAAAGTTAGGGTTTGCACAAATTTTAGAGATATTAACATTGCATGCCCTAAAGATGATTTTCCTCTTCCAAATATGGATCAAATCATTGACTTTACTGCTGGGAGTGGGATGATGTCCTTAATGGATAGATTCTTCGATTATAATCAGATCGGGATAGCTCCTGAAGATCAGGCTAAAACAACCTTTATTACCCCCTGGGGTACTTTTTGTTGGAAAGTGATGCCATTTGGCTTAAAGAACGTAGGTGCAACCTATCAATGAGCTATGACTTATATTTTTCATGATATGATGCATGATATCCTACATGATTATGTAGATGATATTATAGCACACTCTATTAATGAAGATAATCATTTAGATGATTTGAGAAAAGTTTTTAATCGATTACGAGAATATCTTATTCGATTAAATCCAGCCAAATGCATATTCGAAGTTAAGTCCGATAAACTATTAGGGGTTTTAGTTTCTTTACGTGGTATCAAAATCGACCCTCTCAAGATTGCGGCCATCACTGATATGCCCGCACCTACTAATATATCTGAGTTACAAAGTTTACAAGGTAAGCTTTAAGCCATCCATCGCTTCATCGATAAGCTGGCGGACAAAACTGGTCCCTTTCTTAAACTTCTTAAGAAGGATGTCCCTTTTAATTGGGATGATGAATGTAGAGAAGATTTTGAACTTCTCAAGCAATACCTCCTTAATCCACCTGTGCTTTCACCACCGAGACCTGATCGCCCATTTCTCCTGTATATTTTAGCTTCAGATTCTGCCTTAGGAGCTATGTTAGCTCAGCTTGATGATGCGAAGAGAGAACATGCTAATTATTATATTAGCCGAACCTTTGTCAGTTATGAAAACCGCTACACAACATTAGAGAAACTATGTCTAGCAGTCGTGTTTGCTACGCAAAAATTATGCCATTATATGCTTAGTCAAAAAACTTATGTCATTGCTAAATATGATCCCTTGAGGTATCTCATGAGTCAACCTTATTTATCGGGTCGCACATCCAAGTGGGTTCTTGCTCTAAGCGAGTTTGACCTCACGTTCATAGGATAGAAGCCTGTTAAGGGTCAAATCATAGTAGATCAATTAGTTGCTGCACCCTTAGAGTCTACCCATCCCCTCATCATTGAGTTTCCTGATGAATGCCTTCAATTAGAGGTAGACCATATTGAACAATGGTCCTTATACTTTGATGGATCCCGATGCATGAGTGGGGCTGGTGCGGGTATTATTTTAATATCCCCACAAAAACATTGTATTTATCTATCCTTCAAATTAACATTTTCTTGCACAAACAATACTGCTGAATATGAAGCTCTAATCCTTGGATTACGAGCTGCCTTGGCACTAAAAATTAAACATCTGTTAGTTTTTGATGATTCTCAACTGGTGATAAACCAAATTAATGAAGTTTATTAGACCAGAGATGATAAACTGCATCCATATAAAGCCTATGTTTTATAATTAATGTCTCTATTTGATCAAGTTACCTTGGAAGCTATTTCTCAAACTTGCAACCGTGCAGCTGATGCTATGGCCGTAGCTGCATCTCTCCTGCCCTTGGAGTTAGATGACGAATATGCCACTATCATTATTCGTCGACTCCAGGAACCCGCTTCAAATAAGTCATGCTTAGAACCTTTGGATGTGTTTCTAATCAATGAAACTACTCCTGAACCTTTTTATACAGATATATTTAATTTTCTCCAAAATGGGACTTTCCCTGCCAATTCTAATAGAAACCAACATCGATTATTACGTAGACGAGCAAGTCGATTTGTAATAATTGGCAATACTTTATATAGGAGATATTTTGAAGGTATCCTATTAAGATGTTTGAATCTAGAAGAATTTAAATTAGCCTTGAGTGAAGCCCATGATGGATCTTGTGGAGGAAACTTCAGTGGTAGTGTCATTGCTAAAAAGCTCCTTAGGATAGGATACTTTTGGCCTACCATGGAGAATGACACACATGATTATGTGCGCCATTGCGACAAGTGCAGAAACATGCTCGACCTTGTCCATGCGCTCGCATAAGAACTACAGAGCTATTTCATCTCCTTGACCCTTTTCAAAATGGGGTTTAGATATTATTGGCAAAATCAATCTCGTGTCATCCGATGGACACAAATTCATCATAATCGCCATCGAGTATTTCACAAAGTGGGTCGAAGCTATGTCTTTAGCTTCCCTGCCTGGCACACAAGTCTCTAAATTTATTTTTAATCAAATCATTTGTAGGTTCGAAATTCTTGCAAATCTCATCTCTGACAATGGAACTTGTTTCAAAAATAAAGATGTTAAAAAATTATACCAAAAATATAAGATTCAACATCGCTGGTCCACTCCCTATTATCCTCAGGGTAATGGTCAAGCGAAGCATCTAACAAAACATTAATCAAAATTCTCAAAATATTGGTCAATAAAACTGGTCGTGACTAGCACATTCACTTATATCCAGCCTTGTGGGCCTATCGAACTAGTGTTCGAACCCCCACTAGAACTTCACCTTTTGTTTTGGTTTATGGTGTTGAAGCCGTTTTTCCATTTGAATTGGAAGTTCCTTCTTTGGCTCTACTACTTCAAGATACCGAAGTAGGAGATGAATATCGAGCTGGCAGACTCAATCAATTGGAACTCCTAGATGAAAAACACATCAATGCTTTGGAGCATCTCCGTGCCTACCAAAACAAGCTTAAAATATCATATGCTAAAAAAGTTCGTCATTGTTCCTTTGAGATTGGCGACCTTGTTTTAAAGGAAAATAAAAAAAATACTAATGCAACTAAAGACCTTAAAGGTAAATTTGAGCCCAAATGGATTGGACCATACATTATCACTACTAAATTTGAATCGGGAGCATACAAATTATCTACCTTAGATGGTAAAGAACTTAAAGAACCCATGAACATTTTGCATCTTAAACGTTACTATGTATAAATTTGGTCATTTCATCTTTGTATATATTTGTTTAAAATATTTCAAAATCACTATCTTGTATTTCTTTCAATTTATAAATTCAAAAACACCAAAAACATTCATAATCATCAAAATCTTCAGAACTACTTGTTGTATTTATTTATGGCACTTGTTAATTCTTTCAAAAAAAAAAAAAATAATAAAAAAACAAAAAAATAGCAATATTCTTGACTCTTTCGAAACCAAAACAACATAAAGAAGAAAAAAAGAGTCAACATTCTCAAAAATTCTCAAAAAGTATCTATATCTATATCTTCTTACAAATATTGCAGTTATATGTTTCAAATTATTTTGGATAAATTAGCATTTGTTTGGAATCCTTCACTTTCACACTCACAAAATAAATATCTTGATTTTATCTGGCATGATTACTAATCTCTCTTATATCAAAGTTCACAAAATTCAATTAAATAAAGTTTGAGCATAGAGAATTGATCTTGTTATTTACTTAAACCAAACACATATTTTCACAATAAAATGATTATATTTGTAATTTCCATGCTTTGCTACATAGTAGAAGTGGTTTCTTGAGCGAAAAGTTTCCCCTGCTATCCTATCATGCACATGGTCTAGAATCCTTGAGAATTGGCAAAAGGACAAGCTCACCCCTACCTAGAATAAAAATCCCTTGCTCTACAGCTAATCCGAGCAAGTATCCCTAGCATAGAACAAAAAGAAAAAGCAAATTTCAAGAAAAAGAGAAAAATAAAAAATGTTATTTTATATCATTATAGCAATATCAAGCAAAAATACCAAAGAAAGAAAAATAAAAGCAAAAGAAAGCAAAAGCAAAAGCAATAAAATCTGTTTCCCTACCCTTTGAAAAGAAAAGAAGGGTTGATGAGCTTGAATCCTTGGAATTATCAATTATTCGAAAACTGTAAGGTAAGCCCCATAACAGGTTTGTATCCAACCTGCTTGGCCTTGGGTAACTCCTAGCGTGGCGATATGTCTGTCACATTAGCGACCTTATTTTGTATAGACCTATGTCCGCTTATGGATTAGCTAGCTCTTGATAATCCGAATTACATAGTAGTCTAGTATGGTTATATGCATCTACATCATGGTTAATGAACACTTATTTGGTTCATTCAAATCACTTGTATCATATTATCTTGCTCAAAACTAGTAAATGAACATAGCAATTGCACACACATTTTATATTTGAGAGATTTTGTGTATCATTATGATAAATCAAGATTGAAAATGAATTCACATATGCACATGGGATTTCTTATAAATCTAACCTTTGTCTTTAAGATACTTTGAAATATTTTTTGCAAATTGTTTGGAATAATTCATTTTCTTCTTTAAAGTACAGTTGTTTAGTCTAAAGACAACTACATGCATAATAAAAAAGATTAAAATTTCTTTCAAACCATACAATCCAAAAACATACATATATATATTATCGACTTTCGTGACGATGGTATAGTTCTAAAACCAAAATTGGAATTTTATGCCTAGCGCAAGTCCTCATATTCATATTTTCTGTTTAATAAAAATCAACTATGCAATAAAACTCTCTCTTTTTGGATTTTGCGATGATGGTATAAGTCTATACCTACATATTCTATGCCTAGCGCAAACCATTGTAACAATTTTTATTCCCCATTTATTTAAAAATCATGAAAACCATATGACTTAAATCATTCTATTATACAATTATGTCTTTTAACAAAAAACATGCACATTATCATTATTTTATGTCATTATGTCAAAATTCAATTTTGCAATGATGGTATAATTCCTAGGGAATTATCCAAAAATTTTATCACACTTAGGAATTTATGCCTAGCAAAAATCATTTTAACATTATTTCATGCATACTATTTTTTATGAAACTCTGAAAACAAACCATCATCATCATCATTTGCACCATTGCACCAAAGTCTTAAGACAGTCTCTTAAGCACTCTTTTATTTTCTAATAATATTTCTATACTGGGATTAGCTTGACGACCGAGTGAGCAACGACTCCATGAAATGGTCTATAATAGCGACAATGTCCTTTGAAATTATTGTTAAAAGTCCCCTTTTATTTTTTATCATCACATCACAAACAACCAATTTGTTCCATCAGATTATTTCATTTAAATTTTTCAAGCATGACATTTCAACCATAATATTTCAAAACGACATAATTACATGAATCCTCAATCCAATCATCAAATCAATCAATCAAACATAAAAGCATCATAAAAATACATAAGACACAAGTCATATGATCAAAAAATATCTCATATATATATCACAAATATATATACAACATATCAAAATCGGATCGGTATGCCACAATCTGTACCTCGGCATACTCAATCCTCTATCAAAAATAATAAAAACTGTCTCAATTTGTACAGTGCCGTGCAGTAGTCTAGCCTCAAGAACCCCTCGAGCTCTCAGCCTCATCTCCTCCCCTGCCCTGAGGTGGACAAGGTGGCCTCATTGCAGTATGTGTAGTACTATGAGTCTTTGTCATGGATTGGGATGAAGTCCTCGATGACCCAATCCTGATCGGATTCGTGATGTTAGCTGGTAGTGGTAATCTCTCCTCCTCTGACACCATCTGGTAGTATAGTTTCTGGTAAAATGTGATTTGGACAGCTCACTCCTCCACCTCATGCTCTGAGGCATGCAATCTCGTCTCTGAGCTGTGTCACCTTAGCTCGGTGTCGTGTAGCCTCATCCTGCAATGTCTCGCACTGTTCCTAGAGGCGGATCGTCTCAACTCGAAGAGTCACTGTCTCGTTGCTCTCCCCAGTGTCAACACCCTTGCCCTTATCGGGCGATGGTGGCCTCTCTCTCTGTGGAGAAGGGGGTCTCTCCTCTCTCCTCTCCCGCTACCGTAGCCTCTGCTAAGCCTGTGGCCTCCTCTGCTCCCTCTCATCGTGACCTTGGGCCGCATTAATAGCCACCTGGCACTGCCTCCCTATCCGATGCACAACTACATGAATCAGACCCTGAGCCCTCGTCATCCGAGGAGGGTAGATGCCTGCGTACCAGGCATCGTAGCCGTCAGCTACCCCTACATCGTCCCCATCCACTAGCTGAATGGGGACATCATCTGCGTCCTGACTCTAGAAGCGCTGCATATCTGGAGCCCTGTTGACTGTAGTGTTATCTTGGATAGTCCAAAAAAACTCATAATCCCTGAGAGATGGGATCCCCTACTGTAGACCAAACTATCGCAAAACTCGATCGTAGCGGTGGAGCTCCACCTCTCCCCTCTCCATCTACAGCTAGCAAACTCGCCTGATGCGAGCTAGCTCCTATCCATCCTCGGCCCACCCTGGATGCTGTCTCCATGGCCTCCAGGTGATCTGGTCCAGGACAAGGTCATCCAGCAGTCTCCGAGACATCAGCAGATCAATCCACCACTGTGCCCCTCTCTGGAGCCACCAGTAGAAAACTCGGGGCCTCTCCCCATCAATCCCTATCAAATGAAGCCTTACAAGCCTCTACACTGCAATGTGCTCCTAACATCAAACCTGTAGTAGCGATGTCATAACTAGACATCGGCCGCCCTTGTACACGACCCTATGTAGGATCCTGTACAGCCAGCATAGAACAAAACTGTCCCAAGAAAATCTGTAACCATGGTCATGCATGTCGTAGATCACATTTGCTAGCACCCATGGTACCCTGCAGCCGCTCTGGTGGCACAGCAGAAGTCCACTGACCACTTCGGCCAAAACCTGTGTGAGTCTGGATGCCCCAGGCATTTGACGCAGTGTCTTGATGTTCACTCCACCCTTCTCCAGGGCGAAGCTCGGATCGGCACACAACCGCATCATAGCATGGCCTTGATTGGCTACAGGAGTGATCAACCGTCCTTGTATGGGGATCCTTAGAATCCTCTATACATCCTCTAATGTGGGAGTCATCTCCCTTGTAGATAACCGAAAATAGGAAGAACCCGGATACCACCTCTCTGCCAGGGCTATCAGTAGCCCCATGTCTGTAGAAACTTGTGGCATCTCTGCCACATGTTGTAAGCTGACTTGAGCCGGTGTCTCCTCTGTGTGCCAGCCTGCCATATTTTCTTCTGCTTTTGCTTTTCACTAACACAAAATTTAAACTCAGTTATATGCGTTAAATCGGTTCTTTTTACTTGATGTTCCTCCTTTGGTGTTCGTCTTATGAGTATCGTTCCGTTTGGCTTGCCCTATTTGTCAAAATCCCTCTGTTTGTCGTGGGGTTTGATCGCTCCGCGCTGTGGAGTTTAAATTAAAACTTATTCACTTAACCATTCTAAACTAATTTTAGACTCTTACCGTTTCTCCTGAGACCTCTCGATTTGTGTTTCTCCACCTTTTGCGGCTTAAAACCAATAAGTAAAAATGAATTAGGGTTTTGTTGAGAAGCAACACACCCCCACTGAAAAATGAATTTCCATCCTTTGAAAACTTTGAGCTTTCATTTTGCAGTAAGGACCCTCTTGATATTTTTCAGGTTTTAATTCCAAATTTGCTTGCCTCCTTTTTAAAGTTGTGCTTTTATTTGCATCTGGCTTTGTTTTATTCCGAGTTCATTTTTCACATGTTAGAATCATTGCTTGATTAAAGAAAATCTTTCACCGGTATGAAAAAAATGCAGATTCCAGATAGATAAATTCATTGAAAATCAAAACTTTCCATTTTTGGCAAAGTCGCGAAATCGCGACACTTCCATTTTTGGAAATGTCGCGAAATCGCGACAGGTTTCAGAAAATCCGCCAAGTCAAAAAAACGTAGCGAAATCGCGACACTTCCATTTTTGGAAATGTCGCGATATCGCGACACTTTCCATTTTTGAAAATGTCGCGAAATCGCTACAGTTTGGAGAGAGAAAGCAAGATCGTACGGAACGTCGTGATTTCGTGACATGTCAGAAATGTGACTGCAGGAAGAAGAGAAAATCAGCTAAGTCAGAAAAGTAGCGAAATCGTGACATGTCATTTAATGGAACGAATTGGAAAGTCGCGATATGTGACACTTCATTTTTGGAAATGTCGCGATATCGTGACATTTCCATTTTGGAAATGTCGCGAAATCACGACGTTTGGAGAGAGAAAGCAGAAGGTACGGAATGTCGCGAAATCGAAAATGAATGTCACGAAATCGTGACATTTTGAAGTGGCAAATTGCAAGCTGGAGAGAAAAAGCATGGGAGAAAGGCACGATTTTGCGACATGTCGCGAAATCGCGACATGTCGCAAAATCGCGGCAGAAGGAGGCAAAAGGGAAGCAAGTCGAAAACAGGTCATGAAATCGCGACGTTTTTCGACGAGGGGACCCGAGGCGTACGGACCGTCACGATTTCGCGACATGTCACGAAATCGCGACAGGTCCAGGGCGAAGAGGAAACAAAGAGAAATCAAAGTGAAAAATCGACTAAGGCATGAAAGGATGTAGAGATGATGTCGCGAAATCGTGACAAAGTTGGAAGAAAGGGGCAAGTAAGAAAGGTGTCACGAAATCGCGACACGATGTAAGAAAGCAAGAAGGTCGCGAAATCGTGACATGAAAGTACCAAGAAAGGGAAGGAAGGGGGCGAAATCGCGACGTGGATTTTGTGACATCGCAAAATCGCGACACGCTAAGAGAAAGAGGAGCCCAAAGGTAGCCGTGTCACGAAATCGTGACATGACAGGAGCAAGTGAGTGCCACAAGAGGATGTGTCACGAAATCGCGACGTCGCGATGTCGCGAAATCGCGACACGGTCCAAAGGGGGAAGACAAGGTTTCAGCAAGCAGTAACAAAGAAGAGCCAAAATGCCTAAGGCATATGAAGGTTTGGCAAAAGAATAGCAAGTATGGAGGTGTCGCAAAATCACGACGCAGTCCGAGAAGGCAGCCGAAGAGCGAAGGAGGGTCGCGATTTCGTGACATGTCATGTTTTCGTGGCATGTGGAGCGAAAAGTTGCACGACGTTGGGGATGTCGCGATTTCGCGACATGTCGCGAAATCGTGACATGTCGCATTTTCGTGACTTAGACAGAAAAGAGCCAGAATGAAAAGACAGCTGAAATGGACACGTGTCACGATTTTGCGACACGTGTCAAGACAAAGCAGGCCACGTATCAGATAATTAGAGCCGCGTATACTGAACTTTAGGGCTTCATTTTAATATTTAAGCTTTTGATTTAATAATTTTAAAATGCTAATCCTTGTTTGTCTTTCATGCAGGAAGCCATCTGGCACTTACATGATAACGGAGAAATGGCCATAAAGACAAAGTTAAGTGCAAATTAATCGAAGACAACCATATTGAAAGGAGAGATGCTGAAAATTGCTGTTTCATCCAAATTTTACAGATCTGGCTGCAAAGAGACTTTACGGTGACTAAGCAGCTGCCCATTTAATGGAGTATGTCGAGAATTGGCCGAAAAATGAAAATATCTACACTCGGTTACCGAAATTTGCCGATGGATGCATTTAATGAAAATTTATGGCAGAATTAATGGCTTGCAAGCATTTTCAACTCAGGGATGGCTCTACGGAGATGAAATGTCAGAGAAGTGGTGACTCATCCAGATTACTCGAGGGAATTAATGAGGGCATTTACTCACAGTTGCGGGTGAATGCAAGTGGCATTCGAATTCTATTTTCTCCATTTATGGCAAGTAACTGCACTGAGTTGCAAAATGGTTAAGTTTTATCAAGACTTTGTTTTAAATGGCTTTATATTGTAAAACCCGGGTCCTAGGGTTTAAGATGATAAGATTTACGGTTGGAGAAGAAGATATTTCTGAAAATATCAGGGTCTGTCCTGAGTCTATAAATACTTCTTCTCAATGTAATCGCAAGAGGCGGAGACTTAGAAATAAAAGGCTATTGAAGCAATTTCTTGCAAATCTTGTTAAATACTTTGTTTATGGACTTGGAGTTGATGTGCTTTTGTTTTCTGTGATAGCATGGCCAGGAGCCTAATCTTTTTCAGATTGTGATAAGTTCATCTTCTTTTGTTATCCGTTTCTTTAAAGTTTATTAAATATATGTTGTGAATCTGTGTTATCAAGATTAAATATGTTGTTGGGCTTCATTTGTTCTATTGTATGCTAGGAAAAATTATAGATTTAAGGTTCAGGCCTGTTCTAATTGCTCTGTCCTCACTGTGCGAGCTAGGCTACCGGTGAAAGATATCAATTTTAACCGACTTCCCTTCTGTTTATAATTTTCTTTTAGATCTGTTTCATCTCCGCCTTATGCTCTTAGTAGAAAGTGATCTTAGAAAGCTGGACACTTTCTTCTTTGATTTGTTCGTTGTGAAGGTGATAGTATAAATAAAATTGGTAGTTTTGTTTACTGAGTTAAGTTTGATAAACTTCTCTTTCGCCTTACCCTACCCTCTCTTTGTTTTATCGTGAAATGATCCATTTTTATTTTCTTTTAAATTTGTCTTTTATTTAAATCTGCTGACCCATAAGAGCTAGATCAAAGAATTAATTTTAAATCCGATTGTCAACAAGTGACAACTTCTGAACATTACTGAACAAGTTCAATGAGCCCGTTGTAAGGTAACAGACAGTCCATATTGAAAACTATTCTAGAAGCGGAAAAGAGTGAATTGACATTCGACCCGACTCTGTAACTCACACCTTGGATAACCAGCTAGATCCTAAAGTGAGTGGGATTTATCTCGTATAAGTGTTATCAGAGTTTTATGCTCATTCTTCATGGGGTGTGTATAAAAGTCGGACCAACATTTAAAAATGGCGCTAGAAGGAGGGCCTACTGAAATCCGATCAGTATTGTAAGTTGTCAGTACAATATTTTAAGATTGCCCAAAAAGAAGACCTCAAGTTCAGTACTCTGTTAAGGATTGTAAGTTTGTAAGTGCTTGTGAAAAGCTGGATTCTACATACAGGGTAACAAGGTCCCACCCCAGAGCTGGAGAGCTCCTTGTGCCTGAATTAGAAACTCCGAGAAGAAGTAGCCTCAGAAGGGCCAAGTCTCTGTCTCAAACAGTTTTATCACCGTTGATAGTTACTCCAACCACAACTCAGAATATCACTGTCAACCAAGTAGTAATGGCAAATTGGTTGGGTTCCACTACTTTGAATATTTCGGGTATAGCCCATGACCTACCTAGAAATCCGGAAAGATATCTCCCCAGATATAAACATGATGGGACAAGAACTGCAGAAGAACATTTGGTTGCATTCAAGAATGCTTTGAAATTATTAAATGTACAGCATGAAGATGTTGCTTGCAGATTGTTCCCGTTCACTCTCTAGGAGGGAGCTTATGACTGGTTTCTAAATCTCACTAATGATTTTGTCACCAGCTGGAATGACTTAGAAAAGGTTTTTGTGTCACAGTTCGGTGAAGTGATAGATCCTAGTATATTGTACCAGCAGTTTTTTGGTATCAAAAGAGAATTAAGTGAATCTATCAGATCTTATAATGTTAGATTCCAGAAAGCTTATGGTAGACTTACTGGGTATTATGTACCGAATGCAGACCTGGCATTAGAGATCTTTAGAAACTCTCTGGATCCAATGACCTCTGTCTTCTTGAAGAGAGATCCCATTGTTACTAATTTGACAGAGGCTTATAAAGAAGCTTTGATTCTGGAAAGACAGTTGGGACCCCAACCTTTAAATGCTCAGCAAATTCCTCTGGTTACACAAGCTGCCCCTGTGTTCAATCCCATACCACATCAGATGATGTTGCCAGTTTGTCAGACTCTACCATCAGCAAATCCATTGGCTGTAGCACCTGTTGAGAATGTACAGAACCTAGGCAAAGAGGTTGACAATGCAAGAGTTGAAGAAGTCTCAAAGATAGTTCAGAAGCTGGCCAATGATTTTTTGAGTTTTAAAAGGCAAGTTTCTACTGGGGACAACTCAAACAGGTATTCATATCAACCGAGCAGATTCAACCGGCCCCCATATGAACCTAATAAAGATTACAAAGGTAAAGGCCATGATGTGAATATTTGCGATTTAGCTCTGCCTAACTGGTGGAGAATACATGCTACTTCTCAGCATGGGGAGTTGGATTGTTTGGAATTTTGTAATGCATTTGAAGCTTTGTCTGGAGATTTGATCTCTCCTGAAAATCAAAGAACTGCGGATGGCCCAAGTTCATCCAGCCATAGTGCAGCTATGGTCTTGGATTCTTTCACTTTCTCGGATGAATCTGAGAATGTAGTTGAAATGCCTATGGATGAGGTGCAGGCTTTCCAACAGTACAGAAGGGATAACTACAACCTGAGAAACAGGAATCCGGAGCCTAATACTACATCAACCCCTCCGGACAACTCTCACAATGTTCCTCCAGATCCCTCTCCAAGCAATAATCCATCTCCACCCAAGGGAGGAAATCCGAGAGGACCGAGATGCTTTTGTCCCTCCACTTAATAAGGGATATAACATAGTGGAGGATATGAAAAAGATCAAGGCCAACATTACTCTTCATGAGTTGGCCCAGATTTCGAAGCGAGAGGGACAACTTTGATAAAAACATACTCCGGCCCTGCTACTAAACTCTTTGGACAAAGGAAAGAAAATGGCAAATGCGAATGTAGCCATGTACAAAGAAAAAACTGAAGTTCCCCCTTTTTTATTGACTGTTCGTATTTTTGGGAAGAACTTACACAATTGTTTGGTAGATTCGGGTGCATCTGCTAATGTTATGCCTTTGGCCATTTGTCAGCAGTTGGGTCTGACCCCAATGAAGTCCGAAAGGAGAGTTGTCCAATTAGACAAATCGAGAGGTTAAAGTAGTTGGAGAACTTCAAAATATTCATATCCAATTAGCATCCGAGCCAAGGGCTCAACATAAAATTGAAATTCGAGGTTGTGGATATCCCCGTGGGAGTACGGGATGCTTTTGAGCGGGGATTGGTCGAGATCTCTCGAACGGATACTTGGCAACAGATTTTTCACACATGTGGTTGCCGTGGAAAGGAGTGGCAAATCAATTACGGGTTGAAAGAGAACCCAGGTACAAGCATACAATTACGGAATACAATGCAGAGAATGAGACTGTAAATATTGCGGAGGTAGATATTGGAGTTTACAATTTAACAACGAGGCAAAATAACAAGTTTAGTAAAGCCCATCCTGTTCATAGTAATGAAGTCTGGACGCTTCATGTGGATGGGGCTAGATCTAAACAGGGTTCTGGCACAGGGGCAGTCCTTAAAGGGCACTGAAAGTCGGACATATTTTATGTCTTATCGCCTACAGTTCCCTTGTACAAATAATTTAGCAGAGTATGAAGCTATGGTATTAGGTTTGAAATTTGCTTTGGACAAAGGAGCAAGAAATATTCAAGTTTTTACTGATTCGGAATTGGTGGCAAATCAAGTCAAGGGTAAATTCCGAGTGTAAAGCATCTTATTTAAAAGGATACAAACATCGGGCTTGGGATCTTGTAGAAGACTTTGATGCTTTTAATCCGACACACATACCCGAGAGAGCGAGAATTCACATGCGGATGTCTTGGCTTCTTCATCCGCAAGTTTAAAACCACTGGAAGAATTTAAATGGAACAAGTTTTCAATTGAGTTAGTCCCTTGTCCTTCAGTCCCAAATAATATAGATAATTTTCAGGTTTTCTCTGATGATCAACAGATTGTAAACTTTTTGCAGAGTACTAACACATTTGAAAATGCTATAATCGATGAGGGCCAAAGGGATACTCTGCTGGAGCAGTTAGATGATGACAGGGGAATAATGAGGTTGAAAGACAACGAGAATTCCAAAAGGGATGGTGGAGCTGGAGCGGCTCTTTGATGTTGACAAAATCAAGCAAAAGGTGAATTCCGAGGATTATGTGGGTGCCACGAGACGGTGAGGCTGAAAACACTGAACATAGGGATCGAAGAAGATCCCAGGCACATCAAGTTGGCTAAGAGCTGTGATCCAGAAATAAAAAGAAGTATGATTGATTTTCTTCACAGGTCCAAGGATGTTATGGCCTGGTCATACAAAGACTTAAAGGTATTTGATCCTAAAGTTTACACTCATATTATACCTTTAAAAGAATTTTGCAAACCTTTCCGGCAAAAACAGAGGCATGTCAATGCTCTGTTAGAGCCCCTCATCCAGAAAGAGGTAGAAAAACTATTGAGTGCCGCCATTATTTTTCCCATCAGGCATTCTACTTGGGTGGCCAATCTGGTGCCAGTCAGAAAGAAAAATGGAGAGATCCGCCTGTGTGTGGATTTTAGAAATTTGAACAAGGCATCTGAGAAAGATAATTATCCGCTGCCTTCTATGGATGAGGTGTTACAGATTGTCAATGGTTCGGAGATGATGTCTTTCCTGGATGGTTTCTCAGGGTATAATCAGATATTGGTTGAGAAGGAAGACAGAATGAAAACTGCTTTCACAACTAAGTGGGGAACTTTTGCTTACAAGAGGATGCCATTTGGATTAATAAATGTCGGAGCTACATTTCAACGAGCAATGGATCATGCTTTCAAGGGCCTTATGGGTAAATGCATTGTTGTTTACATGGATGATTTAACAGTCTTCTCTAAATCTCGGTTTGACCATGTAAAACACTTGGAGTCTGTGTTTAACAAATGCAGGGAGTTCGGCATTTCTTTGAATCCGAAGAAGTGCATTTTTGGTGTAACGGAAGGAAAGCTCCTTGGGCACTTGGTCACAAAAGATGGCATTTCCATGGATCCGAGACGAGTTGAAGCCATATCCGGCATACCATTTCCCAACTCCAAGAAAGAGTTGAGGTCCTTCTTTGGAAAAATTAACTTTGTCGGGAAGTTCATCTCCGGTTTTGCGAGAGATAGTCAAGCCAATGAATGACATGCTAAAGCAAAGCTGCTCAGATTGTCCGGACCACGAAGCTAAAACAGCTTTCCAAGAAATCAAGACCGCCATCAAACAAGCACCAGTTCGGTAAGCCCGGATTTCAGTGCAGATTTTTATCTGTACACCTTTTCTTACGAACACACACTTGCTGCTGTTCTGACCCAACGGAGAGAAACCGGAGAACATCCAATTGCTTTCAAGAGTACCAATTTAAAGGGGGCTGAGCTGAAATATTCTCGTTTAGACAAACAAGCTTATGCCTTGGTGAGAGCAGTTAAGCAGTTCAGGCACTACATACTAAGAAGCAGAATTCATGCTATAGTTCCAGACCCAGCTGTTAAATACCTATTAAGTCAGAATGAGTTGGGTGAACTAAGAGGTAATTGGGTTACAAGGCTGCAAGAGTATGACTTAGAGATTCGGCCTGCAAAATTGATCAGAGGACTTGGTTTGTCCCGACACATTGCCGAAATACTTATACGGGAAGAAGTTAATTAGTTAAATTCTGAATCTGATGACTGGTATGGAGATATTATTCATCTGCTGCAATTTGGAGTTTGCCCGTCTCACTTGAACAGAACCCAAAGGAGAGCATTAAAACTGAAAGCTGCTCATTATCTCCTCAAAGCAGGGTAATTTGTACGAGAGAGAATTATCTTGGCATTTTCTTGAGATGCATTTCTCGGAGTGAAGTCAATGAAGTCATGTCCGGTTTTCATGAAAAGTTAGGGGCGGGGCATTCATCGGGATCTGCTACTGCGCATAAAATATTGAGAGCAGGCTATTACTGGCCTACACTATTTAAAGATGCCCATCAGCATGTGAGAACCTGCCATCAGTGCCAAACTTTTGCAGCCAAAGAGGCCAACCGGGCTCTACCATTGCGACTTGTTGTAATAAATAAACCTTTTATGCAATGGGGACTTGATTTTGTGGGAGTGATTAATCCAAATTCTTCGGCGGGGCATAAGTATGTTCTAACGACTACGATTCTTGCACAAGATGGGTCGAAGCGAGCCACCACAAGAAGTACAGCTCATGAAGTGATTGAATTTCTAGAGTCAAATGTCATAACTGGGTTTGGGGTTCCTCTGAATTTGGTGTGTGATAATGGACCAGCCTTCCAATCATTGGAGTTTGCGGAATGGGCATACCGGATGGGGATAGTTATCAGATTTTCATCCAACTATTATCCCCAAGGCAATGGGTGGCTGAGTCCACAAATAAGAATTTAATGAATGCCATTAAGAAATCTGCAGCGAGACAAACCCGAGCGAGTGGCATACATTATTGAAATATGCACTTTGGGCTGACCGGATAAAATATAAAGTGGCTCTTAAAACTTCCCCTTTTGCTTTGTTGTATGGTACCCGACCAATTGTTCCCATCTCTCCGAAATTACCTACTTACCAATTTGTCTTAGACTATTTTGAGGATCAAGCGGATGCAGAAGCTCGTGTTTTAGATCTAACTAATTTGCAGGATGAAAGACTCCAAGCCCTGGAACACTTCAGTCGGCACCAAGAAACCGTCAAGCGTTGGTTTGACAAGAGGGCCAAAGTGAAAGCTTTCAGACTGGCAGACCTGGTGCTTCTATGGGACAAGGCCCATGAAAAGAAGGGTAAGCATACAAAGTTGCAGCCACTGTGGATAGGCCCGTACCAAATTGCTGAGATTACGGGTAATAATGCATTCCGTTTACAAGACCTTGATGGTAATTTTTTGGACCTCCTTGTTAATGGTCAATACTTAAAACATTATTTCTCGGTACTTCCGTCCAATGTATCATTTGAATGAGTCACAAAGAAGTTGTAACATGTGTATACATTGTAAATAACTTTGCAGTTGTTTTATTTTTAATTTTGTTTTGTTTTATTTTATTTTAGTTTTATTTTAATTGCCTGTACAGTTTTTAGTTGTTTTATTTTATTTTATTTTAATTGTCTGTGCAGTTTTATTTTGTTTGTTGTTTAAGGTCTGTACACTCTGTGTCTTTCCATTTTAGGTTTGTACATTTATGTATTTTATTTCCTTTGTTGTCTGTGCAGTGTTGTTTTATTTTAAAGTTCTGTATTTTATTTTTATTTAAGGTCTGTGCAGTTTATTTCCTTTGTAAATAGCTCTGCAGTCTTATTTTATTTCATTTCCTTTGGTGCCTGTACAGTTTTATGTTAAAGTCTGTACAGTTTTATTTTTATTTTGTTCTTAAAGGCCTGTGTTTATCCTTGGAAGTCTGTACAAAGTTCTTTAGCTTTTAAGATTCTGTTCTTTAACCTTTGCCTGAGCATCAATGAAAAAGTCAGCCTTCTAAAGATTGTTTCATTCTGAGTCCAGAATCCAGTGTTCATTATCATAATTGTGAGATAGTCTGTTTGAACTGAACAGTGGAACTATTTTTTTAGTCAGAACAATAGTGGAAGGATGATTGGATTTTGTGTCTTGCTTGCCACAGTTGTTTTAATTATAAAGAAACTGCTATCTTGTTTGGCTGGAGAAACTCCCAGGGAATCCAAGAAAAGTTGGTTATAAGAGGGGACTATGATTCATGTAATTATTTGAGTATCCACAGAGGCTATCAGTGCCTAGGCTGAAGCAGTTCCAGATTGATGAAATATTAAAAGAAAATTGTTATTCTTTCTAAGGCTTTTCAGATGTTGATGTATTTCAAAAAGAAAGAGATGAAAGTTGAGCAAGACAGCATGAAATTGGCACTCTGTTATTTCCAATATATATATATAAAAAAAGAGATAAAAAGAAAAAAAAAAGAGTTATATAATGAAAGAGGCGGCCAAGACTTCAAAAGATGTTTTTCTTCTACCAAGTTGTAGATTCTACCTTACAGTTGTAAATTTGGGTCATGTAAATCTAAAGGGTAACTCTGTCGAGGTTGTAAAAGGCTAAACTAGTAAACAGAGCTCTACTCGGTTTCCCCTTTTTACAATCTAGAAAAGCTGATCAATCCAGAGTTCAACATTCGATCCGAGTCATTCTTGAAGAAAGTTTTATACGCTTGTAATTGCACATCAGAAATCTTCCTTAAATGATTCAGCCTAGTATGTCCTTGGGAAATTTTAACAACTATCAGTTAGTAGTCAATTTATTTTGAAGAATATCCGTGGCAAGGCTTGATACATGGTCTATGTTGTTTTGAAACTAGAGTCCTGGGTTCTAAAATAATGCTACTATTTTACCCGGAGATATCGCCATTTGTTGAGAAGCAACACACCCCCACTGAAAAATGAATTTCCACCCTTTGAAAACTTTGAGCTTTCATTTTGCAGTAAGGACCCTCTTGATATTTTTCAGGTTTTAATTCCAAATTTGCTTGCCTCCTTTTTAAAGTTGTGCTTTTATTTGCATCTGACTTTGTTTTATTCCAGAATTCATTTTTCACATGTTAGAATCATTGTTGATTAAAGAAAATCTTTCACCGGTATGAAAAAAATGCAGATTCCAGATAGATAAATTCATTGAAAATCAAAACTTTCCATTTTTGGCAAAGTAGCGAAATCGCGACACTTCCATTTTTGAAAATGTCGCGAAATCGCGACAGGTTTCAGAAAATCCGCCAAGTCAAGAAAACGTAGCGAAATCGCGACACTTCCATTTTTGGAAATGTCGCGATATCGCGACACTTCCATTTTTGGAAATGTCGCGAAATCGCTACAGTTTTGGAGAGAGAAAGCAAGATCGTACGGAACGTCGCGATTTCAATGTGGAAATCGTGACATGTCGATTTGGAAGAAGAGAAAATGACTAAGGCATGAAAGTAGTGAAATCGTGACTTTTTGGAAATGTAGGATATCGTGACATTTTTTGGAAATGTCGCGATATCGTGACATGTTGGAGAGAGAAAGAAGTATGAAAACGTCGCGAAATCGTGACATGTGTCTGGAAATCATGGACAATTTGAAGGCTGAAATCGTGAGAGAGAGAAAGATAGGAGAAATGTCGTGAAATCATGACGTGTCACGAAATCGTGACATGTCATGATTTCGCGACAGAAGGAGGCAAAAGGGAAGCAAGTCGGAATGCGATGGAATAGTAGACGTGATTTGTGACATGTATTGAGTCAACAAAGAGAAATAAAGTAAAAAAGTGAAATGCAGATGTGAACGTCGTGAAATCGTGACATGAAATAGAAATGGAAATCGTCGGAAATGGACAGAAAGAAGTCGGATCGAAAAGAAGGAGGTCACGATTTCGCGACATGTGGAGCGAAAAGTTGCACAGCGAGGATGTCGCGATTTCGCGACATGTCGTGAAATCGTGACATGTCGCATTTTCGTGACTTAGACAGAAAAGAGCACAGAATGAAAAGACAGCTGAAATGGACACGTGTCACGATTTTGCGACACGTGTCAAGACAAAGCAAGCCACGTATCAGATAATTAGAGCCGCGTATACTGAACTTTAGGGCTTCATTTTAATATTTAAGCTTTTGATTTAATAATTTTAAAATGCTAATCCTTGTTTGTCTTTCATGCAGGAAGCCATCTGGCACTTACATGATAACGGAGAAATGGCCATAAAGACAAAGTTAAGTGCAAATTAATCGAAGACAGCCATATTGAAAGGAGAGATGCCGAAAATTGTTGTTTCATCCAAATTTTACAGATCTGGCCGCAAAGAGACTTTACGGTGACTAAGCAGCTGCCCATTTAATGGAGTATGTCGGGAATTGGCTGAAAAATGAAAATATCTACACTCAGTTACCGAAATTTGCCGATGGATGCATTTAATGAAAATTTATGGCAGAATTAATGGCTTGCAGACATTTTCAACTCAGGGATGGCTCTGCGGAGATGAAATGTCAGAGAAGTGGTGACTCATCCAAATTTCCGAGGGAATTAATGAGGGCATTTACTCACAGTTGCGGGTGAATGCAAGTGGCATTCGAATTCTGTTTTCTCCATTTATGGCAAGTGACTGCACTGAGTTGCAGAGTGGTTAAGTTTTATCAAGACTTTGTTTTAAATGGCTTTATATTGTAAAACCCGGGTCCTAGGGTTTAAGATGATAAGATTTACGGTTGGAGAAGAAGATATTTCTGAAAAGATCAGGGTCTGTCTTGAGTCTATAAATACTTCTTCTCAATGTAATCGCAGGAGGCGGAGACTTAGAAATAAAAGGCTATTGAAGCAATTTCTTGCAAATCTTGTTAAATACTTTGTTTCTGGACTTGGAGTTGATGTGCTTTTGTTTTCTGTGATAGCATGGCCAGGAGCCTAATCTTTTGCAGATTGTGATAAGTTCATCTTCTTTTGTTATCCGTTTCTTTAAAGTTTATTAAATATATGTTGTGAATCTGTGTTATCAAGATTAAATATGTTGTTGGGCTTCATTTGTTCTATTGTATGCTAGGGAAAATTATAGATTTAAGGTTCAGGCCTGTTCTAATTGCTCTGTCCTCACTGTGCGAGCTAGGCTACCGGTGAAAGATATCAATTTTAACCGACTTCCCTTCTGTTTATAATTTTCTTTTAGATCTGTTCCATCTCTGCCTTATGCTCTTAGTAGAAAGTGATCTTAGAAAGCTGGACACTTTCTTCTTTGATTTGTTCTGTTGTGAAGCTGATAGTATAAATAAAATTGGTAGTTTTGTTTTACAGCTAAGTTTGATAAACTTCTCTTTCTGCCTTACCCTACCCTCTTTGTTTTACCGTGAAATGATCCATTTTTATTTTCTTTTAAATTTGTCTTTTATTTAAATCTGCTGACCCATAAGAGCTAGATCAAAGAATTAATTTTAAATCTGATTGTCAACAAGTGACAACTTCTAAACATTATTGAACAAGTTCGGTGAGCCCGTTGTAAGGTAACGAGACAGTCCATATTGAAAACTATTTCAGAAGCGGAAAAGAGTGAATAGACATTCGACCCGACTACGTAACTCGCACCTTGGATAACCGGCTAGATCCTAAAATGAGTGGGATTTATCTCGTATAAGTGTTATCAGAGTTTTATGCTCATTCTTCACAGGGTGTGTATAAAAGTCGGACCAACAGGTTTTACCCTATTTCTCTTAATTTTATTCAAAACACAATTAAAAACATTTTAAAATTTTGCTTTTTCGTGTTTTTACCTCAAACGTTCGATTTGGATAAAAACACGGAGGGGGCACCATAGTAAGCTGTCGTACGATTCGACCAAGAATCGTCGCCTAAAAATGGAAATAATTTTTTGCTTTCTCGTAGATCGAGAAGAACTCATCTTTAACGCATTTTTCTTTGGAAAATTCGCTAAAGAGGGGGCAAAATGTAGCACCCTAAAATTGACGTAGTAAAACCTTAATAATTACAATTACTCTAGTAAATAATTCAAATTCAAATTTTAACCTCCCAAACCGCTCCCAAATCGTCGCTTAATCCGTTTCCTCCTTTTCTGTGCCATTTTTAGAGTTTGTTTTGACCGTTTGATGATATCGTCGCCGATTAGACGATATCGCCTCAGATCGGATGATTTCGTCTAGGCTAGGACGTCCAGACGATCTTGTCCCAAAATTGATTTTTCACAATTAGTCTCTATTCCAACGGCGTCTCTAATCCGAGCAGAAGTGTGTCTACGCCGTTAGAGACCCTCCCCGTTGGAGATCTCCCAAATAGGGATGATCTCCAACCTCCTAACCTCCCTCCTAAGCCTATTTAATCCTAAGCCCTCCCCTTAGCATCCCCCTAGCTGAAATCCTCTGTAAATTGACTTCATATGCATCAAAACATCCTAAATTGATATTTGCAGTAGTTCTATTCAAATTTTGTTGTAGGTACCTTAGTATTTTTTAGCCGAAGCAAGCTTACATCGTCGTAGATGATCTTGTTCAGATCGGAGGTGATCCTATCGAATCAGAGATGATTTCGTACCAATCCAGAGACAATTTTTACTGCAATCATCATTGGGGGCAATCAGTGCCAAGAGTTTGCATTTTCCTCTTAATTTTTTGTTTTATTCTGTAATTACCTAGTTCATTTATAATTTTATGTTATCTTGCATCTTGGAGTTCACCCATTTAGATCAAATGCATAATTAAGTCATAATTGTCATTAAATCAGTATGATGCATTCATATTTCTGTTCACAATTCTCAGTTTGATATTGTTATTATCATTTTACATTGTTTCTCTATGTTAGCATTGCTATATTTTTTGTGTTTTGCACTTATTTCTCTGTTTGCAGGTCTCTGACGAATTTGTCTGACGAATTCATCAGATCTCAGATGATCTTGTCTGATAGTAGATGATCCAGTCAAATCAGAGGCGATCTTGACTGCTTCAACAATCAAAATCTTCATCAGACATCCGGATCAGGTATGACGTTTTAATATTGCTTAATTTCTTTATTTTCTATCCTAATTTTGTTCTTTGTATTCATTTAAATCTACATTTCATATAGAATAGCTTAGATTCATTTTGGCCAAACCTAGGATATGGATGTTTAAGGATAAAACTAAACACACAAAACACATTCCCAACCTAGGCGTGAAAGCGCCATTAAATGTTTTCTCGGTGAACCCACCATCCATCAAAAAATCACCATAATACACCTCCCTTGAGAGGCAGGACCTTCGCAAGGCCTCTCAGTCCGAGGTACCGTGTCATCCTTTTCACATCCCCCTTTCAGGCACAGATCCTATAGCCTGAAGGTAGGGGTGTGAAAAATTTGGAGCGATACAACACATCTTAATGACTCTTAACTTTCATATTTGATACCTAACACCTATGACTCTTCACTTAATCATTTGATACTTTAGACTCTCACAAATCACACTTACACACTTCATACTTAGAAATCTTACATACTTTATTACATAACACATGGACACTTCTCACACTTTGACACATACATTTAACAAATATTTAACATGCTTCTAAAGTAATACTTACAATTGTACTCCATGGTACTTTAATATTACCAAATAATATAATATCTCCAACATTTGTACATTTACCTCTTTTTCATGCATTTATTGTATAATAAATGCATTAAAAACTATGTCATAATTTTACATAAAGAGATACCTATTTTTCTAATTCCAAGTCTATGATTATACTAAGATAAATTATGCTTATAGAGATGAAATGATATCCTAGCATGCTCCCCTGAGTTTTATAGGGGATCTTGAACTAAGGGACTTGAAAGTGCATGCATTTGAAAAAGGTGGTAGGTGATAATAGTTTAGAAGGCTAAGAAAATCTTGGTGCAAAAGTGCTAAAGGTTGTACTTGGAGGAAAAAGGACAAGAAGGAAGGGATATTTCTACCATGCACAAGGAAGGAGAGTAAATTGATTAAGTATTGGAATGATAAGATATAAGAACAATAATTTGGGATGAAAAGAAGTAGCTAACAAGAGATGATAAAGAAGATGAATAATTAAGGAAAATAAGGAAAGAAACAATGGGAAACAATGTCAAAACTTTACCAAGAAGACTGAAGAAAGAGGATAAAGGAAAATTCATAGTCATGGTTGGACTATTTTGCTTAATCATATTTTAGATGAGATGTCTAAAGGAGATTATTTTATTAAAATATTGGTGGTCAATTTAAGCATCCATGGTTGGCCTATCCATCTAAAAACACAAGTGATTATTTTAGAATATTTTTAAGCAGTCTATTTAAAGACACATTTTGATTACATTTCTATATAGATTGGTCTATGTAAGGATACGTTTTAATTTCATTATGTACTATTTGATCCATTTAATGACACATTGGAGTAGTCCATATTTATTGTATATATATATAAATTAGTCCATTTAAGGGCACATGAATTATTAGTTTTGATTGTGTTGGAGTAAACTTGATACCCCAAGATGAGAGGGTATTTCTTTAGGTAAGATTACCTTTTATGTTTGGAGTATATTTAAGCAAGGTGCTTAAAGGACATTGTTTTGCTTGATCCTATATTAGACAAGGTTTATAAAGGGTATTACTTGATATGTTTAATTTTTTTGGTCTATTTAAAAGCACATGATTTAATTAATTTTCCAATTGATATACCTATTTGAAGGCACATAAATGATTGGTTTGATTTAATGCACATGATTGAGAAGTCTATTTAAAGGTACTTAATTTTTACTAGCCTATTGAAAGGCACATATTTGATTAGCTTATTTAAAATGACATGATTTGATTTGGCCCATTTAAAGGCACACACTTTGATTTGACACAAGGCACAAACCTTTGAGGATCCCATTTAAAGACACACATATTAGATTGGATTATTTTATTATATCATCTACAATAGAAATATGATTCACTTTTTTAAGAGCACATACTTTGATTAGATCATTTAAGAGAACATAAGAGTGATCAACTCATTTAAGAGAAGATATTAATTAACTCATTTAAGAGCATACTTGACCGAATCATATAAGAGCACATACATGATTGGATAATTTAAAGAGAATATACATGATTGGATAATTTAAAAGCACATAAGTGTGATTGGCTCATTTAAAAGTACATACTTGATTACCTCATTTAAGAGCACCTACTTGATTGACTCATTTAAGAGCATATATGAGTGATTGGATCATTTAATAGCACATAGGTAAGCACATAATAGGTTGTATTATTTAAGAGAATATAATAAATTTACTCATTTAAGAGTACATAATCTGAATGTCATATTTAAAAGGTACATAATGTTTAAAATGCCCATTTAAGGACACATAATTGGTTGGCCTATTAAAAGGTACATAATTGATATGCTTATTTAAAAATGTATGATTAAAGGTATATACTTTGATTATTTTGGCTATTTTGTATAATTCCTTTAATATTCAATAGCCCTAGCTAAAGGAGGAAATATATCTTATGGTAACTTATTTATAAACAATGATAAGTGTCCATCCTTAAGCAAGATGCTTAAGGATTGCTTCATTTCCTATAGGGATGTTCATTAGCTTTGTTATGATATAAGATATTGATAGCTATATATAAAATATTTTGAAATAGATCATGTAATCATTTGGCCTATTTAATGGCATGCAACTAAGTTGGTTACTTGTTGATTGGAGTTGCTTCATGCATTTTAAGGATCCTTGATGTAATAAGGAAACTTCAATACCCCCTAGTTACTTGCAACAAGGATCATTCTACCAAGTGGAAATCCATATTATTCCCAATCCTTTTTGTTTTTAAGAAAGGTGGGTATTGGTTATGTATGGATTTATGAGAACTCAATAAAAATACCATCAAGGATATTTTTCAGTCTTGTCATTGACGAGTTAGTGTTGGCAATTTTGGGTACTTTGGGTACATTGCCTTTGCTCAAGTATATAAGTTGTCATTGATGTCAAGAAGCTTTTGAAGGAATTTGATTTGATGTCAAATAATTTGTTTTGATAAAGGTTACGACATGACAGTTTCAAAAGTCTTTTGCAAACCCCAAGCTGACAGGTTCGAGAGAAAGAGCTCGTAGTAAAAAAGTGTCGCGATATCGCGACATGTCGGGTTTTCACGACCTGAAGAAAAGAAAAGCACTAAGGAGAAAAAGTGTCATGATATCCCGACATGTCAGGTTTTCATGACCCGAAGAATAGAAAAGAGCTAAGGAGAAAAAGTGTCGCGACATCGCGACATGTCGCATTTTCGCGACTTAAGTAGGAGAGAGAAAGCAAGTTAGAAAAGTGTCACAATATTGCGACATGTCACATTTTTGCGACTTAAGTAGGAGAGAGAAAACAAGTTAGAAAAGTGTCATGATATCGTGACATGTCACGATTTCACGACGGGTTACAAGGAAAGCATACGAAAGCTGAAAGCGTCATGATTTCGTGATGGGTTGCAAAGAATGCGTACGGATGCAGAAAGTGTCACAATTTTGTGACAGGCAGAAAATAAAGCAGATGGAAGCAGAAGTGTCACGATTTATCGACAGAAACTGAAAGTAGGTCTTCTATTGGAGAAGTGTCACGATTTTGCGACAAAAGCAGAGAGGAAGGTTATGAATATAGAAGTGTCACGATATCGCGACAGAAGTGAAGACGAAGTTTGCAGAGGTAGAAGTGTCATGATTTCGTGACAAAAGCAGAAATGAGGTCGACAAAGGGAGAAGTGTCGTGATATCGCGACAAAAGCAAAGTTGATGCTGACAAAGATAGAAGTGTCACGATATCGCGACAAGAGCTTAGTTGAATTCGACAAAGGCTGAAGTGTCGTGATATCATGACAAAAGCCAAAAGAAAGTGTACTATTGCAAAGGTGTCACGATATCATGACATGTTGTAGTTTCATGGCAAAAGCTATAGAAGAGTTACAGAGGTAGTTGAATCCAAAAAAGTTAAATGTGAGCCAACGAAGATTAGGGTTTGCAGTCGATGAAGTTTAGGGTTATGCAGTCGACTAAAGATCAAGGTTATAGCCGACTACGATTAAGGTTTTGATCTTGAAAGTGATATTATAAAAGGTAGGCTATTTTGAAGAGTTGGTGGTGTTGTTGGTGGTGACGTTCACAGATAAAGCACAGAGTGAGAAGTTTGATCACCGAGAGCAGAGTGCAAAATTCGATCGAAGTGTGCAGAGTGAGTGAAGAGTCATGGTGAATTGTTCTAAGTGCCACTATGATTGCACAGAGAGTGCAAAGGTTGAAGTTCGACCAAGTGCGGCTGTGATTGCGCAAAGAGAGTAGAGGGCGTAGAGAGCACAAAGGGCAAAGACGAACATGGAGTGCTACTGTATGAGGATAGAGGTGCACTGGTTCTTTGAGAAGAACCTGAGGATAGATTTGGCAAGTCTTTGAGAAGGCTTGTGTGTAGAGGATTGATTTGTTCAAGTGTCGGACAGATCTGACAGACAGAGAAAGACTTGTACTAGACCGACTGACTATGTTTGGTATAGGTTGCTGAGCTATTGTGGACGTGATCATAGAAGGCAGAGGTCTCTTAGGCTAAGAATTGAGGACATGAGGTCTTTGGTGGAAAGGAGTTCCACGTGCTGGCAAGAGGTAGAGGCAGTTGATCTTCCGAGGGATCATTTCCAGAGCAGAGGAGAAGGTATCTCCTTTGAGCAGAGGCTCATAAATCCAGAGTAGAGGAGAAGGTATCTCCTTTGAGCAGAGGCTCATAAATTATATTTGGGGGAAGGTATCTCCTTTGGGCCAAGACTCATAAACATTGTAATTAGGAAGGATTCCCAAATAATTTTGAGATAAATTTTAGAGAAAAGTTTTGTGGACGTAGCCCAACCATTCTGGGTGAACCACGTTAAAATTGGTGTCACTTTGTGGATGATATTGTGCATTGTTTTGATATTGCTTTGGGTATATTGCTTTACTATTTTGAAGTATAAAGAAAAAAGTAAAAAGAGGTCTTATACTGTTCACCCCCCCCTCTCAGTATAAGCTTGTGTTCTTCAATTGGTATCAGAGCAGGTGCATTCAAAAAGTTTAACAACTTGAAGGAAAAGCTAGTAAAGAACATAATGGATCATTCAAGTAGCAATGCAACACTTATTAATGATGGGTCAGATTTTGGTCTTTGGAGTGCAAGGATGAAGGTTCATCTAATGGCACTTGGTAATGAGGTATGGTAAGTGATTGAAGATGAGTACACTATTCCTGTACATGGTCCTAATACTAAAGAAGAAAGGCTCCTACATCACAGTAATTCAAAAGCAATGAATGCAATCCTGAAAGGCTTATAGAAAACAGATCTCACCAAAGTGATTCACTGTAAGACAACTAGTGAAATGTGGAAATAGTTGAAGGTGGTTCATACAGGTGATACAAATTTCAGAAAGGCCAAGTTGAGACACTTCAAAGGTATGTTTGAACAACTCCAGATGAATGATGATGAAAATATTAGTGACTACATGATTCGTATGGATGAGGTTGTTAACTGCATGAAAGACTTAGGTCTTGAGCTTACTTGAAAATGATGTTTGTGATAAGATTTTAAGATCTCTTCCTAATAGATTTAGTGAAAATATTTTTTCTATTGAGGAAGCTAAAGATTTGGATAAGTTGAAAAAGGATGAGCTCCATAGTATACTTGTAGCATTTGAGTTGAGAACTCAAGTGAAGGTTGATGTCAAGAAAGAGGCAGCTTTCAAGGCTACCAAGAAATCCAAGGGTAAATAGCTTCAAGATAGTGATGAGTCTTCTAGTGATGAAGAGACATATTACAGCAAGAAAGGCAAGTTCTCTAGAAAGCACAAAAGCGTGAAAAATATAAGATGTTTCAATTGTGGAAAGTTTGGTCATTATGCTACTGGATCTGTACTGTTCCCAAGAATGAAAGTGATGAAGATAAACAGGATTCTATGAGCAAGGTTTCTAAAAAGCATAAGCACCACATAAAGAACAAAGATGAGCACAACAATCAAGGAAAGAGGTATTCTCACAAGCACAAGAAGAGTTTCTATCTAGACAAAGCAAGTAAGTTTTCTAGTAGTGATAGTGAAAGTTCTTCAAGTGATAATGAAAATGAGATGTTGTTCATATCAAAAAAAGAGGAAGAACCGAAACATAGATTCATTATCATGAAATATCTTAGATGTGGAAATTTTGGTCACCTTGAGGATGATTGTACAAATAATGATTTGGTTTCCAGTATGTATGAGGATGCTTCAAAAAACTATAAGGAAGATGCTTGTATGGTTTTTGAAAAAGGTAGCACCTCTAGTGATAAGAAATCTAAAAAAGGGTTTGATGATTCAGAAAGCAAACAAATAAAGGATCTTGAAAGTGAACTTATTAATTCTCTTAGTGCTTTGAAAAAAGAAAGAAAGAAGAATGCTAGACTCAAGGACAAGTTAGATGAATGTTGTATGGAGAGAGATGATCTTATAGAAAATCTTGATTTCTCTATAGCTAAGACACAAGAACTTAAGGATGAGTTAGAGTCTAAGGTTCTTGAGTATAGTGAGTTAGAACAGAAAATGACTTCTTTGAAAGAGGAAACTAAAGAGTACAAGGATAAAATTTACAGGTTTCAAGATAGCTCCAAAAATGTTGGCAATTTTGGGTACCTTGGGTACATTGCCTTTGCTCAAGTGTATAAGTTGTCATTGATGTCAAGAAGCTTTGGAAGGAATTTGATTTGATGTAAAATAATCTGTTTTGATGAAGGTTCAGCATGACAGGTTCGAAAGAAAGTGAGTTGAAAAAGTGTCGTGATATCGTGACATGTCACATTTTCGTGACTTAAGCAGGAGAGAGAAAGCTTTCTAGAAAAGTGTCGCGATATCGCGACATGTCGCATTTTTGCGACTTACGCAGGTGAGAGAAAGATTTTTAGAAAAGTGTCGCGATATCGCGACATGTCACAGTTTCGCGACTCAAAAAGGAGAGAGAACGAACAGAGTCAGAAATGTCACGATTTCACGACATATTGCAAGGAAGGTTGTATGGACAAAAAAGTGTCACGATTTTGTGACATGTTGCAGGAGAGAGTCCAAAAAGAAAAGTTTCACGATTTCGTGACATATTGTAGAAGAGAGAGTCCGTAGTGAGAATTGTCATGATTTCACGACAAGTTTGAAGAGAGAGAAAGTAACTCAAAAAGTGTCACGATTTCGTGACATGCTGCAGAGTTCGAAATGAGAACTATCATGATTTTGTGACATGCTATAGAGTTCAAAGTGAGAAGCGTCATGATTTCACGACATGTTGTAGAGTTCGAAGCGAGAAGCATCACGATTTTGCAACATGCTGCAGATGAAATTGTTCCAAGTAAGAACTGTCACAATTTCGTGACATGCAACAAAGGAAAGGTTTCAAAGTAAGAAATGTCACGATTTCATGACATGTTGAAGAGAAGACATACGAAAGATGAAAGTGTCAGGATTTCGTGACAGGCTGCAAAGAAAACATATGGAAGCTAGAAGTGTCACGATTTCATGACAAATTCAAGGAGGAAGAGCTCAAAGGTGAAAGCATCGTGATTTCGTGACATGTTTTGTTTTCATGGGCGTAAGGCAAAGAAAAACATAAGGCAGCAAAAGTATCGCTATTTCGCAACATGTTCGATTTTTGCTAGTGCAAGCAGACAAGAGTGCAAGGAAGAGAAAGTGTCACGATTTCGTGATAGTTTGAGATGACAATGTTCGGTTGGAGAAAGCGTCATGATTTCGTGAAAAAAATAGAGTGTCGGTCTTCTGTAGGAGAAGTGTCATGATTTCATGACAAAAACAGAGAGAAAGGCTATGAAGACAAAAGTGTCGCGATTTTGTGACAAAATCAAAGTTGATGCTGACTAAGTCAGAAGTGTCGCGATATCGCAGCCAGAATGTGGTTGAAGTTGTCATAGGCTAAAGTGTCACGATATCGTGACAAAAGGCAAAAAAAAGTGTATGGTTGCAAAGGTGTCACGATATCGCGTCATGTTTTAGTTTCGTGGCAGAAGCTACATAAGAGTTACAGAGGTAGTGAGGCCAACAAAGTTAAATTTGGGCTGAAATAGATTAGGGTTTGTAGCTGACGTAGTTTAGGGTTATGTAGCCGACTAAGATCAAGGTTTTGATCTTGGAAGTGTTAGTATAAAAGGAGGGCTGTTTGGAGAGTTGTGAGGTGATCGAATGCATTTTTGAAGTGTGCAAGTTAAGTCTGTGGTGCGAAAAGAGCGAGTCATGCCAAATCGAGCTAAGTGTGAAGTAGAGTGCACAGAGAGCAAAAAAGCACAAAGCTATTGGGTGCATCGTTTCTGCGACATTCAGAGATAGTGCACAGGCCTTGATGGTTTTGGACAAATCATTGAGAGGGATTGTTGGACAGATTTGAGCAAGTTTTTGTTGAGCTTGTGGAGCAGTTTGGGAAGGTTCTAGTGAGAACTTACAAAGCAAATTTGAGACAAGTCTTGGTGAAGACTTGGGTGAAGATCAAGCAAGCTTTAGTGGAAGCTTGTGAACAACTTCTATGAACCAGATTTGAGGACCAGTTGAGGACAGAGATTGGTGCAGTTTTAAGGATATTTGTGCCAGATCGAAGGACTGTGTTTGGTGCAGATCAAAGAAAGAGGATGAGGACATTTGTGCCAAATCGAAGGACTACGTTTGGTGTAGATCAGAGAAAGAGGACGAAGACATTTATGCCAGATCGAAGGACTATGTTTGGTGTAGATTCGAGGACCAATTTTGGAGGTGATAGAGTTGAGGACAAAGGTCTCTAGCCAGAGCATGGAGGACAAGTGTCTTCTGTGGATAGATTTCCATTTTCTAAGGGCAATGGAGGCAGAGGTCTTCTAGAGGATCACCAGCTAGAGCAGAGCTAGGGGATTGGTGTCTCCTGTGGGTTGGTGCCCACGAATTCAAGATTAGGGGATTGGTGTCTCCTTTGGGTTGGTGCCCATAAACATTGTAATCAAGAAAGGTATTCCTAGAATTTTGATTGATAAAATTTAGTGAAAGATTTTATCCGTGGACGTAGCCCAACCATTTTGGGTGAACCACGTTAAAATTGTTGTCACGTTGTGGATGATTTTTTATGCATTGTTTTGATATTGCTATGGGAATATTGCTTTACTGTGTTGTAATATACAGGAAAAAGAAAAAGAGGTCTTATATTGTTCACCCCCCTCTTAGTATAAGCTTGTGTTCTTCAATTGGTATCAGAGCAGGTGCCTTTGGAAAGTTTAACAGCTTGAAGGAAAAGCTAATAAAGAACACAATGGATTATTCAAGTGGCAATGCATCACCTATTCTTGATGGATCAGATTTTGGTCTTTGGAGTACAAGGATGAAGGTTTATCTAATGGCACTTGGTAATGAGGTATGGGAAGTAATTGAAGATGAGTACACTATTCCTGTACATGGTCCAAATACTAAAGAAGAAAGGCTCCTACATCATAGCAATTCAAAAGCAATGAACGCAATCCTAAAAGGCTTACAAAAAGCAGATCTCACCAAAGTAATTCACTGCAAAACAACTAGTGAAATGTGGAAACAACTGCAGGTGGTTCATACAGGTGATTCAAATGTTAGAAAGGCCAAGTTGAGACACTTCAAAGGTATGTTTGAACAACTCAAGATGAATGATGATGAAAATATTAGTGACTACATGCTTCGTATGGATGAGGTTGTTAACTCCATGAAAGACTTAGGTCTTGAGATTGCTGAAAATGATGTTTGTGATAAGATTTTAAGATCTCTTCCTAATAGATTTAGTGAAAAGATTTCTACTATTGAGGAAGCTAAATATTTGGATAAATTGAAAAAGGATGAACTACATAGTATACTTGTAGCATTTGAGTTGAGAACTCAGGTGAAGGTTGATGTCAAGAAAGAGGTAGCTTTCAAGGCTACCAAGAAATCCAAGGGTAAACAACTTCAAGAGAGTGATGAGTCTTCTAGTGATGAAGAGGCGTATTACAACAAGAAAGGCAAATTCTCTAGAAAGCACAAAAGCATGAAAAATATAAAATGTTTCAATTGCGGAAAGTTTGGTCATTATGCTACGGACTGTACTATTCCCAAGGATGAAAGTGATGAAGATAAACAAGATTCTAAGAGCAAGGATTCTAAAAAGCACAAGCATCATGGAAAGAACAAAGATGAGCACAACAATCAAGGAAAGAGGTATTCTCACAAGCACAAGAAGAGTTTATACCTAGACAAAGCAAGTAAGTGTTCTAGTAGTGATAGTAAAAGTTATTCAAGTGAAAATGAAAATGAGATGTTCATATCAAAAAAAGAGGAAGAACCGAAACATAGATTCATTATCATGAAATGTCTTAGATGTGGAAATTTTGGTCACCTTGAGGATGGTTGCATAAATAATGATTTGGTTTCTAGTATGTATGAGGATGCTTCAGAAAACTATAAGGAAGATGCATGTATGGTTTTTGAAAAAGGTAGCACCTCTAGTGATAAGAAATCTGAAAAAGGCTTTGATGATTTTGAAAACAAACAAATAAAGGATCTTGAAAGTGAACTTACTAATGCTCTTAGTGTTTTGAAAAAGGAAAGAAAGAAGAATGCTAGACTCAAGGATAAGCTAGATGAATTTTGTATGGAGAGAGATGAACTTATAGAAAGTCTTGACTTCTTTATGGCTAAGATACAAGAACTCAAGGATGAGTTAGAGTCTAAGGTTCTTGAGTATAGTGAGTTAAAACAAAAAATGACTTCTTTGAAAGAGGAAACTAAAGAGTACAAGGATAAGCTTTACAGGTTTCAAGATAGCTTAAAAAATGTTAAGTCACTCATCAAAAGTCAAAGAAAAACAACGGATAAAACAGGCCTTGGTTTTGTCAAGGAACAAGCTGGAGAGTCTAGTAAGAGACTCCAAAAGGAAGAGAGTTCTGATGAGGAAAGTATTTTAGATTATGAGTCCTTGGATGATAGATGCATAGAAACAAAAAATGAAATTCAGAATGAGAAGAAGTTTTCAGGACCCAAGAGGTCGAATAAAGGAAAATTTCACGACAGATGTTTTGCGTGTTACAGGTTTGGTCACATGGCTGCACATTGCATGGCTCAAGTGAAGAAGGTGAACGAAAATTTTAGAAGTGCTTGTTTCTTTCGAGGGTATTGCTACTCTTGTCAATAGTTCGGGCACAAGGTAGTCTATTGCAAGCTAAATAACAAGAACATGTTTGATAAGAATAGGTTTAGGCAAAACTGGCAGATTCAAAGAATAGGTATGCCTAAAAGAAATAACATTGTTACTTGTTATAAGTGTAACAATGAAGGTCACACAGCTAGATAGTGTAGAGCTAAAATTCCAAGGTACAAGAATAAAAATAGTGGTATGAACAGGTCCAAGGATCAAGGCATGGATAAAAATAGGAATGATAACAGAAACAAGAACAGTGACAAGAACATGAATACGGGCAAAGAGTTCAAGAGAAGTCCCGACAAGGAAATTATAGACGTTGATGATGATCAGTGCCTAATGGGAGTTTTACTCCCACCCCAGAATTAATCACCTCATCAGGAGGTGGGGGAGGGACTAAGCTAAGAGACTCATTCTTAGTCCCGAGCCCCAAAGGTGACCCTTTGCCATTGATGACAAAGGGGGAGAGATATGAGTAAGGGGGAGAGCTTCAAGTGAAGAGGAAAGCTTCAAGTCAGGGGGAGCAAAACCTCAAAGGAAGATTCTCAGTTGTGGGCACAGTTGGTTTCAGTTTTGGCTCTTAAGACGTGTTTTCAGTAAAGGTTTGCCATCAATGACAAAGGGGGAGATTGTTGGCAATTTTAGGTACCTTGGATACATTACCTTTGCTCAAGTGTATAAGTTGTCATTGATGTCAAGAAGCTTTGGAAGGAATTTGATTTGATGTAAAATAATCTATTTTGATGAAGGTTCGACATGACAGGTTCGAAAGAAAGTGAGTTGGAAAAATGTCGCGATATCGCGACATGTCGCATTTTTGCGACTTAAGCAGGAGAGAGAAAGCTTTCTAGAAAAATTTCGTGATATCGCTACATGTCGCATTTTTGCGACTTACGCAGGCGAGAGAAAGCTTTTTAGAAAAGTGTCATGATATCGCGACATGTCACAGTTTCACGACTCAAATAGGAGAGAGAACGAACGGAGTCAGAAATGTCATGATTTTGTGACATATTGCAAGGAAGGTTGTACGGATGAAAAAGTGTCACGATTTCACGACATGTTGCAGGAGAGAGAGTCCAAAAAGAAAAGTGTCACGATTTCGTGACATATTGCAGAAGAGAGAGTCCGTAGTGAGAATTGTCACGATTTCACGACAAGTTTGAAGAGAGAGAAAGTAACTCGAAAAGTGTCACGATTTCATGACATGCTGCAGAGTTCAAAATGAGAACTGTCACAATTTTGTGACATGCTACAGAGTTCGAAGTGAGAAGCGTCACGATTTTGTGACATGCTACAGAGTTTGAAGTGAGAAGCGTCACGATTTTGTGACATGCTGCAGATGAAATTGTTCCAAGTAAGAACTGTCGCAATTTCGTGACATGCAGCAAAGGAAATGTTTTGGAGTAAGAAATGTCACGATTTTGTGACATGTTGAAGAGAAGACGTACGGAAGCTGAAAGCATTGTGATTTTGCAACAAGCTACAAAGAAAACGTACGAAAGCTAGAAGTGTCGCTATTTCACGATAAATTCAAGGAGGAAGAGCTCAAAGGAAAAAGTGTCATGATTTCATGACATGTTTCATTTTTATGGGCGTAAGGTAGAGAAAAACACAAGGCAACGAAAGTATCACGATTTCATGACATGTTCGGTTTTTTCTAGTGCAAGCAGAAAAGAGTGCAAGGAAGAGAAAGTGTCACGATTTCGCGACAGTTTGAGATGACAACATTAAGTTGAAGAAAGCGTCGTGATTTCATGACAGAAATAGAGTGCAGGTCTTCTATAGGAGAAGTGTCACAATTTTGCGATAAAAGCAGAGAGGAAGGCTATGAAGATAGAAGTGTTGCGATTTCGTGACAAAAGCAAAGTTGATGCTGACTAAGTTAGAAGTGTCATGATATCATGACAAGAACGTGGTTGAAGTCGTCATAGGCTAAAGTGTCGTGATATCATGACAAAAGGCAAAAGAAAGTGTACGGTTGCAAAGGTGTCACGATATCGCGACATGTTGTAGTTTCACGATAGAAGCTACAGAAGAGTTACAGAGGCAGTGAGGCTGACAAAGTTAAATTTGGGCCGATGTAGATTAGGGTTTATAGCTGATGTAGTTTAGGGTTATGCAGTCAACTAAGATCAAAGTTTTGATCTTGAAAGTGTTAGTATAAAATGAGGGCTATTTGGAGAGTTGTGAGGTGATCGAATGTGTTGTTGAAGTGCGCAAGTTAAGTCTACGATGCAAAAAGAGCGAGTCATGCCGAATCGAGCAAAGTGTGAAACAGAGTGCACAGAGAGCAAAAAAGCACAAATCTGTTGGGTGCATCATTTTTGCGATGTTAGAAGATAGTGCACAGGCCTTGATGGTTTTGGACAAATCATTGAGAGGGATTGTTGGACAGATTTGAGCAAGTTTTTGGTGAGCTTGTGGAGCAGTTTGGGCAGGTTCTAGTGAGAACTTGCAAAGCAGATCTGAGACAAGTCTTGGTGAAGACTTGGGTGAAGATCAAGCAAGCTTTAGTGGAAGCTTGTGAAAAAATTCTATGAACCAGATTTGAGGACCAGTTGAGGACAAAGATTGGTGTAGTTTCGAGGACATATGTGCCAGATCGAAGGACTACGTTTGGTGCAGATCAGAGAAAGAGGACAAGGAAATTTGTGCCAGAATGAAGGACTGTGTTTGGTGTAGATCAGAGAAAGAGGACAAAGACATTTATGCTAGACCGAAGGACTATGTTTGGTGCAGATTCAAGGACCAATTTTGGATGTGATAGAGTTGAGGACAGAGGTCCCCAGCCAAAGCAAGGAGGACAAGTGTCTTCTATGGATAGATTTCCATTTGCTAAGGGCAGCGAAGGTAGAGGTCTTCTAGAGGATCACCAACCAGAGTAGAGCTAGGGGATTGGTGTATCCTATGGGTTGGTGCCCACGAATTCAAGATTAGGGGATTGGTGTCTCCTTTGGGTTGGTGCCCATAAACATTGTAATCGGGAAAGGTATTCCCAAAATTTTGATTGATAAAATTTAGTGAGATTTTATCCGTGGACGTAGCCCAACCATTCTGGGTGAACCACGTTAAAATTGTTGTCGCGTTGTGGATGATTTTTTATGCATTATTTTGATATTGTTGTGGGAATATTGCTTTATTGTGTTGTAATATAAAGGAAAAAGAAAAAGAGGTCTTATACTGTTCACCCCCCCTCTCAGTATAAGCTTGTGTTCTTCAAAAAGGTTAAGTCACTCATCAAAGGTCAAAGAAAGATAACAGATAAAACAAGCCTTGGTTTTGTTAAGCCACACAAGGAACAAGTTGGAGAGTCTAGTAAGAGACTCCAAAAGGAAGAGAGTTCTGATGAGGAAAGTATTTCAGATCATGAGTCATTGAATGATAGATGCACAAAAATAGAAAACAAAATTCAGAATGAGAAGAAGAAGTTTTCAGGACCCAAGAGGTCAAATAAAGGAAAATTTCAAGGCAGATGTTTTGTTTGTCATAAGTTTGGTCACATGGCTTCACATTGCATGGCTAAAGTGAAGAAGGTAAATGAAAATTTTAGAAGTGCTAGTTTCTTTCAAGGGTATTGCTACTCTTGTCAACAGTTTAGGCACAAGGCAGTTTATTGCAAGGCACATAACAGAACAGGTTTGGTCAAAACAGGTTTGGCCAGAACAGGTTTGGTCAGAACAGGTTTGGCCAGAACAAGTTTGGTTAGAATAGGTTTGGTCAGAATTGGTGGATTCAAAGATCAGGTTTACCTTAGAGAAACAACATCGTCAAGTGTTTCAAGTGCAACAATGAAGGTCACACAATCAGACATTGTAGAGCTGAAATTCCAGAATACAGGAACAGGAACAATGGCATGATCAGGTCCAACGATCAAGGCATGGACAAGAACAGGGATGAGAACAAGAACAAGAACAATGAAAGGAATAGGAATATGGACAAAGAGTTCAAGAGAAGGCCCAACAAGGAAGTTATAGATGCTGATGATGATCAGTGCCTAATTGGAGTTTTACTCCCACCCCGAATTAATCACCTCATCGGGAGGTGGGGGAGGGACTAAGCTAAGAGGCTCATTCTTAGTCCCGAGCCCCAACGGTGACCCTTTGCCATTGATGACAAAGGGGGAGTGATATGAGTAAGGGGGAGAGCTTCAAAGTGAAGAGGAAAGCTTCAAGTCAGGGGTAGCAAAACTTTAAAGGAAGATTCTAAGTTGTTAGCACAGTTGGTTTTAGTTTTGGCTCTTGAGAAGTGTTTTCAGTAAAGGTTTGCCATCAATGACAAAGGGGGAGATTGTTGGCAATTTTGGTTACTTTGGATACATTGCCTTTGCTCAAGTATATAAGTTGTCATTGATGTCAAGAAGTTTTTGAAGGAATTTGATTTGATGTCAAATAATTTGTTTTGATGAAGGTTACAACATGACAGTTTCAAAAGTCTTTTGCAAACCCCAAGCTGACAGGTTCGAGAGAAAGAGCTCGTAGTAAAAAAGTGTCACGATATCGTGACATGTCAGGTTTTCGTGACCCGAAGAAAAGAAAAGCGCTAAGGAGAAAAAGTGTCACGATATCACGACATGTTGGGTTTTCACGACCCGAAGAACAAAAAAGAGCTAAGGAGGAAAAGTGTCATGATATCGTGACATGTCACATTTTTGTGACTTAAGTAGGAGAGAGAAAGCAAGTTAGAAAAGTGTCACGATATTGCGACATATCGCATTTTCACGACTTAAGCAGGAGAGAGAAAACAAGTTAGAAAAGTGTCGTGATATCATGACATGTCACGATTTTGCGATGGGTTACAAAGAAAGCGTACAGAAGCTGAAAGCGTCGTGATTTTGCGACGAGTTGCAAAGAATGCGTATGGATGCAGAAAGTGTCACGATTTCATGACAGGTAGAAAAGAAAGCAGACGAAAGTAGAAGTGTCATGATTTCATGATAGAAACTGAAATCAGGTCTTCTATAGGAGAAGTGTCACGATTTCATGACAAAAGTAGAGAGGAAGGTTATGAAGATAGAAGTGTCGTGATATCATGATAGAAGTGAAGATGAATTTTGCAGAGGCAAAAGTGTCACGATTTTGTGCAAAAGTAGAAAGGAGGTCGACGAAGGGAGAAGTGTCACGATATCACGACAAAAGCAAAGTTGATGCTGACAAATACAGAAGTGTCACGATATCGTGACAAGAGCTTAGTTGAAGTTGACAAAGGCTGAAGTGTCATGATATTACAACAAAAGCCAAAAGAAAGTGTACGGTTGCAAAGGTGTCGTGATATCACGACAAGAGCTTAGTTGAAGTCGACAAAGGCTGAAGTGTCATGATATCATGACATGTTGTAGTTTCACAGCAAAATCTATAGAAGAGTTACAGAGGCAGTTGAAGCCGACAAAATTAAATGTGAGCCGACGAAGATTAGGGTTTGCAGTCGACAAAGTTTAGGGTTGTGCAACCGACTAAAGATCAGGGTTACAACTGACTAAGATTAAGGTTTTGATCTTGAAAGTGATATTATAAAATGCAGGCTATTTTGAAGAGTTGGTGGTGTTGTTGGTGGTGACGTTCACAGATAGAGCACAGAGTGAGAAGTTTGATTGCTGAGAGCAGAGTGCAAAATTTGATCAAAGTGTGCAGAGTGAGCAAAGAGTCATGGTGAATTGTTCTAAGTGCCATTGTGATTACACAAAGAGTGTAAAGGTTGAAGTTCGACCAAGTGCGGCTGTGATTGCGCAAAGAGAGCAGAGGGCATAGAGAGCACAAAGGGCAAAGACGAACGTGGAGTGCTGTTGTATGAGGACAGAGGCGCACTGGTTCTTTGAGAAGAACCTGAGGATAGATTTGGCAAGTCTTTAAGAAGGCTTATGTGCAGAGGATTGATTTCTTCAAGTGTTGGACATATCTAACAGACAAAGGAAGACTTGTACTAGACCGACTGACTGTGTTTGGTATAGGTTGCTGAGCTACTGTGGACATGATCATAGAAGGCAAAGGTCTCTTAGGCTAAGCATTAAGGATAGAAGGTCTTCTATGGAAAGGAGTTCCACATGCTGGCAAGAGGTAGAGGCAGTTGATCTTCTGAGGGATCATTTCCAGAGCGAGAGGGAAGGTATCTCCTTTGAGTAGAGGCTCATAAATCCAGAGCAGAGGGGAAGGTATCTCCTTTGAGAAGAGGCTCATAAATTCTGTTTGGGGGAAGGTATCTCCTTTGGGATGAGGCTCATAAACATTGTAATTGGGAAGGATTCCCAAAGAACTTTGAGATAACTTTTAGAGAAAAGTTTTTTGGACGTAGCCCAACCATTCTGGGTGAACCACGTTAAAATTGGTGTCACTTTGTGGATGATATTGTGCATTGCTTTGATATTGCTTTGGGTATATTGCTTTACTATTTTGAAGTATAAAGAAAAAAGTAAAAAGAGGTCTTATATTGTTCACCCCCCCCTTCTTAGTATAAGCTTGTGTTCTTCAGTTAGTGGATGAACACCATAGAACTTTATTCTTTTCAAAGTTGGTTCATTGTTTAGGTTAAGATCAAATTTCATGAATAATATATTTTGAAGATAATATTTTGCACTTATGAAGATCATTATGAATTCCTTATCATACCATTTGCTCTTACTAATGTGTCATCCACATTTTAGAGTGTCATGAATGCAATTTTTTGATCATTTTTACATAAATGTATTTTGGTTATTTTTGATGAAATTATGGTTTATAGTCATATATGTGCTAAATATTTGCAGTATTTACACTAGACATTATGACGTTTTGTCGATAATCAACTATGGGCCAAATGATATTTTGAGATGCACAAAATGTAATACTTAGGCCATACAATTTCAGGGGAAGGGGTGAAGATGGACCATAAAAGGATTGTAACCATAGTAGAATGGCCAAAGCTATAGACTCTCAAAAATATTCAAGATTTTCTAGGTATTAGTGATTAGTACAATAAATTTATTCATGATTATGGGAAGATAGTGTCCCCTTTGATAGTTATGTTGTGGAAGAACTCATTTATATGGTTAAAACCCATCAGACATACATTTTCACTACACAAGCAAGCTATGCTTTCTACTCCTATCCTTGTTATACCTAATTTCTCTAGGCTATTTGTGGTCAAAAGTGATGCCTCAAGAAGGGGAATTGGGGTAGTGCTTATGTAGGAAGGACATCCATTGGCCTTCACTAGTAAGGCACTATTAGGAAAAAACCTAGGAAAATTAATTTATCAGAAAGAGATGATGGGGATCCTACATGTGATAAACTAATGGAGGCCTTATCTTATCAGGAAACATTTTTTCATCAAAAAAAAAACATCACAACCTTAAATACTTTCTAAAACAACATGTATGTATGCACAAATAACAAAAATGAGTTATCAAATTATTAGAATATGATTATAAGATCATATATAATAAGGACAAGGAAAATATAGTCATTGATACACTACACTCCAATATGAGGATCATTGTATGTTATGTGCCATCTCTACTCCACTTCCTTAATGGACCCACCAACTTCAAAAAGAAGTGATCCAAAATCCCACCTTGTAATCAAACCAGTTTTGACTCTCACCCAGGATATACATGGTATGGACAATATTTGTAATACGAGGATTGCCTCATTATCCCTAAAAAAATACCAATCTATGAGTCCATATTACAATAAACATACACTTCTATGATTGCAAGAAATTTAGGCTCTTTAAAAAGATATGAACAAAATAAACACAGTTTTTTGGTAGACATGAAAAAGGATATCAATACCTATGTTGTAGATTGTGATATTTATTAGTGCATTAAGACTAAAATTGTTTGCACTCTACGCACACTCTATATTATTTCAATTTTAAAGATCATTTGGACAAATAAATTTATGAATTTTATTAAATAAGTTAAACTCTAGAGGTAAAATAATCATTCTCATGGCAGTGGATAATATCTCTAAGTATATTCATATATGTCCTCTAGCCCATCTTTACAAGGCCTCAACTATTAGGTAATGGAGCCAAATTGATAAGAAAGGATTAATTACCAAGGAGTATTGTTGATGGGCAATGATCAACAATAGGTCCTTGAATGAGATTCCAAGGGATAACATTAAATATTTAATTAACATTAAATATTTAATTACCATTAAAAATTGTTGATGGAGAATATTTTTATTGAAAATTAATGGGTGGCAATTTAACTATATTTTCTTGGTGAAAAACACTTGTCATAAGAACGTGATAAGCGTATGGGTGGTTATCAGCCCGTGTTTTTGAGTCATTGTATTCTGTCACCACTATGTGGTTTTAGGTAGAGGAAAAGCCATGAATATCTATATATTTTTTACTGTAAATATTGCCTCTATGGTGGAATGCTCTTTTCTGGTTTGGAGGAAGAGAGGGGAGGAGACATTGTACGAGAGGAGAATATTGTTGTATTGTTAATAATACAAAGGACTGATTGTTTCTTCGTGGACGTAGGGTTCACTTCCTAAACCACGTATATCTTATCTCTCTTAAATTTGTGTGATTGCTTATTATTTATTGCACTACTTAACTAGGGTTTGAACTATTTTTCCATTGTCGCTATTATTATTTGTTTTTCTGCATAGGCTATGTATTGTTTGTACATGGTGAATTCCTAACAACTAGTATCAGAGCTATATTTTTGGGAAAGGGAACTCAGAGGAGATTTTTATGTTCGAGTGGGAGATATGGGAGAAAGTTCGAAGTTTAAATTGGAGAAGTTTATTGAAAAAAAATTTGGTATGTGGAAAACCAAAGTGGAGGATTATCTATATCATAAAGATGATCTGCACTTGGCTCTGAAAGGGAATACTAATGGTAAACCTAGTATGATGGATGATGATGAATGAGATCTCATAGACAGGAGTTCACTAGGGGTGATCCAGTTGAGCCTGGCTAATTTTGTTGCATACAAAATCGAGAAGGAAAAGACCACCAAATAAGCCATTGATACACTAGCTAAGTTGTATAAAAAACCCTCAGCTTCAAATAAAATTTTCTTGATTAGAAAGTTATTTGCTATGAAGTTGCAAGAGGGTGGATCTATCCAAGAACACCTTAATGAGTTTTATGATGTTATGGGTCCTTTAAAATCTGTAGGGCTTGATTTTTATGGTGAGATTATGGCTTTAGGGTTTCTTTGTTCACTACCAAATTTGTGGGGTAGCGTTGTAATGGCAATGAGTAATTTTATGCCTAAATATGGAAAGCTGGTGTTTGATGATGTGATTAGCACAATACTCAGTGAGGATATGAGGATAAAATTCTCAAGGGAGGCTTCATCATTTAGAGTAGCACTATCTACAGAAAGCAGAGGCAAAAACAAAGAAAGGGTAAAAGGCCAAGCTAGAGAAAAAAACCAGAACAGAGGAAAATCAAAGGGTAGATCTAAAAGCAGAGATAAAAGCAAGTTTGATTGCTGGTATTGTGGGAAGTGTGGACACTTCAAGAGGGAGTGCAAAAATAGAAAGAAGAATGAGGACAATAGTGGAAATGATGCTCAAGAGGTAAACATTGCAGGTGCAATTTATCATGATGCCCTGATTCTTGTAGTAAATTGCACGAGTATTGGGTTATGGACTCTGGAGCTTCTTATCATGTCACTTCTCATAGGGAGTACTTTGCTAATTATACTCCAAGTCATTATGGAGAGGTTTTTTTGGATAATAACTATCCATGTAAGATTGTGGGTATTGACACGGTGAATGTAAAGTTGCCAAATGGAAATATTTAGGTGCTTAAAAATGTTAGGCACATTCCTGATCTAAAGAGCAACTTAATTTTAGCTAGTGCACTTGATTTGGAGGGATGCAACACTACTTTTGGAAACTAGCAATGGAGAGTGACAAAGGGTTCAATGGTGATTGCAAAAGGTGAGTTGACTAGAAATTTGTACTTATTGTAGAACTCATATTATTGTACATTGAACTATGTTGCTTAGGATGATGTGAAAGCATGGCATTTGCGGTTGGGTCATATGAGTGAGAAAGGGATGAAAACCCTTCACTCTAGAAAACTGTTACCAAAACTCAAGGAGGTTGATTTAGGTTTCTATGAAGGTTGTGTATACAAAAATTAAAAAGGGTAAAATTTCTGAAGGTCGGTCCAGAAATGAAGAAAGAGAAATTAGAGTTAGTACACTTGGATGTGTGGGGTCCCTCACCGGTACTTTCTCTTAAGGGATACTCTTATTATGTTACCTTCATTGATGATTTCAGTAGGAAGACATGGATATTCACAATCAAGCATAAATATGATGTTTTTGACACTTTTCAAAAGTGGAGAGCATTAGTGGAGATTGAGGTAGGTAAGAAAGTTAAATGCCTTAAATATGACAATGGTGGTGAATATTGCAGCAAGGATTTTGAGGACTATTGCACAAAGGAAGGAATTAGGAGAATCAAGACTACTCCTAGGACACCACAGTAGAATGAAGTCTCGAAGAGGATGAACATAAGTATAATGGAGCGTGCCAGAGCCATGAGATTGCATGCAGGGTTTCCATTGTTCTGTTGGGCTAGTGCAGTTGATACAATAGTTTATTTGATAAACATAGGACCTTGTACTACATTTTATGGAGGCATTCCAGAAGATACTTGGAAAGGTAAACCTGTAAACCACTCTTTCCTTAGAGTATTTGGTTGTGAGGCTTTTGCCCACATAGATAAATAAAATAGGAGTAAGCTTGATGCAAATTCTAGAAAGTGTTATTTTCTTGGTTATGGTGTGGATGAGATGGGATATAGGCTATGGGATAACGTTGGCCAAAAATTTATCAAGAGTAGAGATGTGATTTTCAATGAAGATAGGCTGTACAAGGATGGGCACATATAGGTTGAAGAGGATGCACTTGAGTTTGTTGACTTGGATGCAATCCCATAGCATGGTATAAAAAGACAACCTCTTATTTAGATTGATGAACATAGTGATCATGTTGAAGAGCATGGTGACCAAACGAATGAGCAAGTTGAGAATGAAACACCTCAAACACCCTCATCACCACTAATACCGAAAGGTTGGAGATCTACTCGGGTAAGAAGAGCACCAAATAAGTATTCTCCTTCTTTGCATTACATTGTATACACTGATGTAGGTGAGCCCGAATGTCTTCATGAGGCTTTGCAATTGGAAACTAGGAGGAAATGGGAGCATGCTATGAAGGATGAAATTGACTAATTGACTCAAAACCAAACTTGGAATTTGGTTGAGCTTCCCAAGGGCAAAAGGGAATTGCATTGTAAATGGGTGTACAAAGTGAAGGACAAAGTTGATGGTAGCAAGAGGTACAAAGCAATATTTGTTGTGAAAGGATTTGCACAGAGAAAAGGTATTGACTATGAAGATATTTTCTCACATGTAGTAAAAATAACTTCAATTTAGACTATTTTGAGTATAGTTACAATAGAAGATCTTCATCTTGAGCAGTTAGATGTGAAGACAACATTCCTTCATGGGAATTTGGAGGAGATCTACATGCACCAACCGGAGGGGTTTGAGGTCAAAGGCAAGGAGAGTCTTGTGTGTAAACTATATAAGAGTTTATACAGTTTGAAGCAATCTCCAAGGCAATGGTATCTCAAGTTTGAAAGTTTCATAATTGAGCATGATTTTACTAGGAGCCAAAGTGACCATTGTATTTATTTTTGGTCTACAAGAAATGGTACCTTCCTTATTCTATTATTGTATGTTGATGATATGCTTGTGGCAGGATCCAATATGCAGGATATTAATAAATTGAAAAGGGAGTTGGTAAGTAAATTTGCCATGAAGGATTTGGTGGAGGCCAAACAAATCCTTGGCATGAAAATCACTAGAGATAGGAAGGGGAAACCACTGAAGTTGTCTCAGGAGGATTATGTGGAAAAGGTTCTTAAGAGGTTCAGTATGCATGATGCAAAACTAGTAGCCCAACCTCTTGTAAAGCACTTTAAGCTCTCAAATAAGCTATGTCCCAAGACAAAGGAGGAGGAAGAGTACATGAGGAAGGTACCTTATGATTCAGCAGTTGGGAGCTTGATGTATGCTATGGTGTGTACAAGACCAGACATTGCCCAAGCAGTGGGAGTTGTGAGCCAAGATATGAGTAATCCAGGTAAATCTCACTGGCAAGCAGTGAAATGGATACTCAGGTATTTGAAAGAGACTTCAAAATTTTGTTTGAATTTTGGATGTTCCAAAGTTGAGTTACAGGGCTATATGGATTTAGATATGGAAGGTGATTTGTATGGTGGGAGGAGCACTACTGGGTATGTATTCATAGTTGGAGGTACAACAATGAGTTGGATATCCAAGCTAAAATGTGTTTTAGCTCTTTCTATAGAGGTTGAGTATGTGGCCGTCACGAAAGGTGTCAATGAGTTCATATGGCTTCAGAGGTTGATTTAGGAGCTGGGTCAGGAGCAAGGATATGGGACACCTTGGAGTGATAACCAAAGTGCCATTAATTTAGCGAAGAACTCTGCTTTTCACTCACGAACAAAGCACATTCAGTTGAGGTGTCACTTCATTCAATCAACAATGGAGAATGGTTTGGTAAAGTTGGGTAAGATTCACACTTCCCAAAATTTTGTTGATATGCTTACTAAAATTGTAACCAGAAAGAAGTTGAGCTTTTACTCTACTTCGGTTGGCCTTAAGGAGTAAGGTCATGTTATGAGAAACTTTCAATCCTAGGGTGCAGGGATGTTGCATCAATATTGTCTCCAAGTGGGAGATTGTTAGGTAATGGAGTCAAATTGATAAGAAAGGAATTAATTGCCAAGGATTATTGTTTATGGGTAATGATCAACAATAGGCCCTTGAACAGGGTTCCAAGGGGTAGCATTAAATATTTAATTAACATTAAATTTTTAGTTACAATTAAATATTGTTGATGGAGAAATTTTTTATTGAAAATTTATGGCTGTTAATTTAACTGTATTTTTTTGGTGAAAAACACTTGTCATAAGAACGTGATAAACGTATGGGTGGTTATCAGCCCATGTTTTTGGCTCATTGTATTCTGACACTACTATGTGGTTTCGGGTAGAGAAAAATCCATGAATATCTATATATTTTGTACTGTAAAGACTACCTCTATGGTGGAATGCTCTTTTCTAGTTTGGAGGAAGAGAGGGGAGGAGACATTGTACAATAGGAGAATATTGTTGTATTGTTAATAATACAAAGGACTGGTTGTTTCTCCGTGGACATAGGGTACACTGCCCAAACAACGTATATCTTGAGTCTCTTACATTTGTGTGATTGCTTATTGTTTATTGCACTACTTAACTAGGGTTTGAACTGATCTTCCATATTTGCTATTATTATTTATTTTCTGCATAGGTTGTGTATTGTTTGTACATGGTGAATTTCTAACATCAACATTGCCTAGAAATTCCTTGATTTTATTTTTACCTTCATCGCATGATCCAGTCCATTATGTTCAATTGTGACCCCACATTCACTAACCGTTTTTTGTAGGATTTATTCAAGCTACATGAGACATAGCTCAATATGGGTTTGAAATTCCACCCACAGACTGATGGGTAAATTAAAATTATCAATAAATGCTTAGAAACTTATCTATATTGCTTTGCATTTGAGCAATCAATTTATTAGGTCAAATTGCTTCCATTAGCCAAATGGTGATCAAATTATTTCTATCACTCTGCCAAGATGACAATGTATGAAGTAGTTTATGGACAACCACCACTGTCATTTTTTTCATACATTCTAGGTAGTTCTAAGGTTCAAGTAGTGGATTCCACTCTCATGGATTGTATGCAACTACTTTGACATCTCTAAGATAATTTGATTTTGGCATAGAATCATATGTGACAATAAGTAGATCAATGTCATTTTAAGTGTAATTTTAACATTAGGAATGTGGTGTTCCTATGCCTACAAGTAGTCATCCCTAACATTTTATGGTAAGTAAAATCTAGCTCTAAAATTCTATAAATCATATAGATTTCTCTAACATGTTGGCCCCATGGCCTACAAGTTAGAATTATCACCTTCTTCCATAATACATCTAGTTTTTTCACATCTCATATTTAACGAAGGTCCTTGGAAACCATATATATATCTAGTACACACTATCCTAGTTGGATGTGGAAGACTCGATCATCTTGTAACTCGAGAATATTATAGGCTAGTATATATAGACGCTTTGCAAATACACTCTCATAGATATCCTAGTATAGTGGAATTGATGATATCCAGAAGATGTTGCCTAGGAACCGCTCCATCAACTACAGTAATATTTTCCTTGCTTCAATATTTGAGAACAAAGCTTCTTAAAGGGGAGGGCATATTAGGACCCTATCTTAACATAATTATATACTTGTCTAGTGTTGGTGTATATGTGCAACATGGGCACCTAATGAGCATGGGCCCATTATGATGTAATATTTACCTTTATTGTAAGTAGGAGTTAGTAGCATGGGTCATGTCTTCCATATGGTCTAACCCTTGAGCATTAGGGTTAGGGTAAATAAGAGTCTACATAAGAACATAGCTTGGAGTAGTTAACATCTCATATTTTCTCTCATTTATATTGAAGCACTACTTATAAGGAAGTTGTCCCTTTGAAGAGGGCTCCAATATATGTTTTACTCGATTAATATAAATTGTTATTTCCATTCAATTATTTTTTATGAGCTTTTATATTATTTTCATTTCATGATCATTTAGTTTATGAGCATTCCATTAATTATTACATTGTTATTTTCATTATATTTATTTCTATATTAATGTTTCTAACAAACTACTTATAATACTAGCATCCAAAGGACCACAATGTGGTCTAATCACCAAAATTTTCGAACATAAAAGACAAGCAGCAAATGATACATCTAGCACATGACTCATGTAGAGTATTAAGTCTAGCAAAAGATATTATGATTCAATTAGAGATAAATGATCTTATATAGATCTTTAAAATGAAGGGACTCCCACTCTAAGAGTGCCAATTGTTTTCTAAATACCATTTTTATTTAAACATTTCGCTACACTATAGATTTGTTGTTCCATATATTTGGAATTAAATACTGTAAGTAGAATCTTCAACTTGCTTTACACACAAAAGGACAAATGAAAACAATGAGTAAAATAATGCATTTTATATGATATCAATAATAATAATAATAATATACTCAGGTGTTGTAGGTGAGTTGGGGGAAGAGAGAGCAATCCTCCAAGGGAGGTCCTAGGTTCAAATCTCCATCCTACCAAAAAGCTGAATTGGGTACCCAAAATCCAATTGATAATGTTGGTGCGGGCTGCTGGATGCAACTCCCCAAAAAGCTGAATTGGGTACCCAAAATCCAATTGATAATGTTGGTGCGGGCTGCTGGATGCAACTCCCGGATAACTTTGACGATGTAGAACCCCTGTTCGTGGTCTCTTTTTTCGCTTAAAAAATAAAATAATAATAATAATAATAATAATAATAAAATAATTGACTGAATGTATAAAATTAGAAGAGACATAATCTTGAGTGGGTTTATAGTCCTTTAACTGTTAATTATATCTTTTAAGTGTTTGCTAGCAAACAAGATTCGATCCTATTCTCGATCATTAATTTACCTTACAACAACATACGAATGAAGAAAATTTATAGAAACATGAAATATTATAATTTGACTTGATCAAATTTAATGCTACATGAAATAACGAGGTATTAAATTATCGCTCAAATTTATTTGTGATGTGCTAATTACAAAAATATATAAAATATGTTCTTCGCTTGCAAACCAAGATATTATTATATTGCTGTCAGCCCCTTGGTAGTTCCCCTCTCAGTGCCTCTTCGGGATGGAGAACAGATAGAGAGACCTCTTCCGGATGGCGAACAGATAGAGAGACTCCATTCCCCTCCTAAATCACTGCCTCTTGTAGATGGAGAGGCTGGTGGAGGAGCAACTGCCCATGTTGGGGGCGCACCTACACTAAAAAACCGAATTTTTTTTCCTATTCCTTCTATACCATGTAAATCATTGACACAATTTTCATTGTTTTTTTAAGAAAGAAAACGACCTTGAATGTCGTTGGCGGACTGACAGTTGCACTTATGTGTCCTTCCTATAATCTAGGATCATAAAGAACTCCTAAGCTCTAAACCGAATGCTCTTCTCCTTATTCCTTTCTTCCTTGTAAGAGCAGAATACCATGTGCAACTTTATTAAGATGTCCAAAGCACGAGGTTGAGTTATTTATTACTTTCGTTTCAGTTTACTCAAACACAACTCACCTCCATGCCATGAAAGATTGTTGAGTGTAGCCATCATACGCCTTTCGTTGAGCTTATCATTCACTTTACGTGAAAGACAAACTCCATCACACACAACACATTTAGATCACTTTAGCCGTGTGTGAAACAGTTGTTGTTTATGTATATACCATATTTTAGGGTAGTTTAAATCTGATTTTTTTAAAGATAATCTAAAATACTTATCATTACAACTTTCTCAAAAAAAAAATCATGTTATAACCTCAAGATTACAGTTAAAATTTATCACTTCTTTGATGCTGTTTATAAGCTCAGGATTATGTTCATATTTCACTTTAACAGTTAAAATTTAAGTGTGCTTTGAAGTGTAAACTGGTAGTTATAACGTATAACCCTAGTGTGAATATATGAGTGTAGGGTCCCCATACTGAATTCTTATCTTTAAAATATTTTTATTTATTTTAAAGATAAATTTTATAAAAACATGATGTTCCTTTTTTACCAAAAGGAAAAAATATTATTCAATTACTAATTTTGAAATAATAAATTCATGCTTTGCATATTTAACCACAATAAAGATAAAAAGGATGCTTACTACTGATCAATTAAAAAGCTAAGGAAATTTAAATGTGTGGAATTTTTCATACAAATAGTATTTTCCTAATTTAAATTTTGAATAATTTTTTTTTTTTCATATATTGAATTATTTGATATTCTTAACTCAATTTCATTATATTTTTAATTATTTAAAATTAAAATAAATTAATTTATGTTAGTTTTTGAAAGTAAATTCTTAAGATAAAGTAACCACAAGATCTAAAATAAAGTTGCAATATAAATTATATGATAATAGCAAACAACTAAGCATATAAAACTCATAAATAACTTCAGAAATGACTCATATAAATACCACTCATAAATGCTCACAAAAATATGATCTTTATTGAATAAAGACCTCAAATACATCATATTTCTTCACTCTTCATTACAAATGTATATGTCAGTCTACATATCATTCTTTATATCACCCTATGTCTTACACACACATATATATAATGAAATGCGACTCTTCATATGAAGCATTTTTGGACTTCACTCTTCCTGCGACTATTCATCTTCCTATTTTATGACACGTGCACATGGAAAACTATGCACATTTACATTGCCAAAATACTTTGAACACTTGTGCATTTAACACTTGTGCATTTATTACATTGCATAAAGTAAATACTCTCACTCTAATCTAAGACACTTTTTTAATCTAAAGATGTACCCAAGGTGGTACATTAGCATGTACCAAATAATATAATATATTCCAATACCCTCTGGTATTACATTATTGAGTAAAGTCTTCAATAATATCTTTATTTTCTTGTCTTCAATCTACCGCCTGTAGATTAACAACTGGATCTATTGTATAGATGTCTTCCTTAGCTTTTTATTTAGTCTTCAACTTGTCTTGGGTATCTTTTTCTATTTCTCTTTCTTCTTTGTTTTTGTACTTTTACTAGTGATATATATTCAATGTGATGAGTTAGTAAATCATCACAATAAAAATTACTTGGATTCAAAGTATCATTGCTAGTATTCTTCACTTTCTTCTGTTTCATTCCTAAAAAGAACTCAAAAGTGATTAATGATAAATAAATCATTAAACACTCTTCTAATGAAATAATAATCATATTTTGAGCATTCCATCAAGTCTTAAATAATATTTCATGAAGATATTTTACTAATGTCATAAAGTTTTCCTCCTTAGCTTCCTTAAAAAACAAAGAGAATATTTCTTTCAAATTTGTAGGTAAGTATTTGAATCCATCAAAGCCATCTATTAGATTTTATGAATAAAATCTAAGTTCATGAAGTAGTTCTTCATTATCTTCATTAAATGCATTTCTACTTATTTCATCCATCTATCTATGAACAATAAATATTTCAACTCTCTAGATATTTGTAGTTGACTACCTTATAACTCCCTAGTTTAGTTTATCAAGCAATTATATGATGCATGAAGAACACAAGCTTATACTGAGAGGGGGGGGAACAATATAAGACCGCTTTTTATTTATTTTTCTTCCAAATCAACTTTCAAATCAATATTATGCAAAGTATAGAAAGCAATATCAATAGCAGTAATTAAAGCAATGCACAAAACACCATCCACAATAGAGACACAACAATTTACGTGGTTCAACCAAAGCGGGCTACTCCACGAATAAAATCTCTCACTAAATTTTATCAACTCAACATCTGGGAATACCTTTTCTGATTACAATATTTATGGGCCTCAACCCAAAGGAGACACCAATCCCCTAGCTCTGTTCTGGCTGGTGATCCTCTAGAAGACCTTTGCCTCCTCTGCCTTTAGCAAATGAAACTCTATCCACATAAGACACCTGTCTTCCCTGCTTTGGCTGGAGACCTCTATCCTCAACTCTATCATCTCCAAAGCTGGTCCTCGAAATTGCACTAAACACAGTCCTTAGATCTAGCACAAATGTCCTTGATTTCTCTTTCTCTGATCTGCACCGAACATAGTCCTTCGGTCTGGCACATATGTCTTTTGTCCTCTTTTTTTGGTCTGCATAAAAACATAGTCCTTCGCTCGTTTTGCACAATCACATCTGCCATTGAACTTTGCACCTCTACGCAATTACAGTTGCATAGTCATCGCGCACTTTGCTTCCTTACAATCTCTCTCACTTGGAAGATTTGACAGAATGCACTCTGCTCTCGACGATCGAACTTCTTCACTTCGCACAGTCTACGAATGCCGCTCTTCGAATGCACACTTCGATCGATGTGATTTTCTCTCCAAGCAACCCTGCTTTTATACTAAAAATTTCAAGATCAAAACCTTGATCTTAGTCGGCTGCTACCCTTAACTTCATCGACTGCAAAACCCTAAACTACGTCGGCTCAAATTCAACTCTGTCGACTTCAACCACATCTGTGGTTCTGTAGCTTTTCTTATGAAACTACAACATGCCGTGATATCGTGACACCTTTGTAACTGAACACTATCTTATGGCTTTTGTCACGATATCGTGACACTTTCTGCTTCTGTTGACGTCATCTTCTCTTCTGTCATGAAATCATGACCCTTCTGAATTCATGGCCTTCTTCTCTACTTTTGTCATGAAATCATGACACTACTGCCTTTGCTGATGTCATCTTCACTCCTATCATGAAATCATGACCCTTATCGCTTTCTCAACCTTTTCTCGGCTTGCACTAGCGAAAACGAAACATGTCACAAAATCTTGACACTTTTGCTGCCTTGAGCTTCTCTCTGCCTTACTCTCACGAAACTGGAATATGTCATGAAATCATGACGCTTTTGTATTCATAGCCTTCCTTTCTACTTCTATCATGAATTTGTGACACTTCTCCTATAGAAGACCTGCTTCCAATTTTTGTCGTGAAATCATGACACTTTCTCCATTCGTATGCTTTTCTTTCATCCTATCGCAAAATCGCTACATCTTCATCCACTGGCTTCTTCACTTCTGCCTATTGCAAAGTCGTGACACTTTATGCATCCATACACTTTTATTTCATCCTGTCATGAAATCATGATGCTTTCAGCTTTCGTACGCTTTCTTTGTAGCCCGTCGTGCAATCACGATGCTTCTCATTTCAGACTCTTCCCTTTGCTGCATGTCACAAAATCACAACATTTCTCACTTTGAGCTTTTTAGCATGTCATGAAATCATGACAGTCCTCACTTCATATTTTGCAGCATGTCAAGAAATCATGACTGTTCTCACTTCGAACTCTTCAGCATGTCGCAAAATCGTGACACCTTTTGGGTAACTTTCTCTCTCTTCGAACTTGTCACGAAATCACGACAGTTCATACTGTGGACTCTCTTTTCAGCATTATGTCACGAAATCGTGACATTTTTCCTTTCGGACTCCATCTCCTACAACATGTCATGAAATCGTGACACTTTTTGGTCCGTACAATCTTCTTTGCAATATGTCGCGAAATCGTGACACTTTTCCTTTTCTACCTTCCTGCACTTTTTGAGTCACGAAAATGCGATATGTCACGAAATCACGACACTTTCCACCTTGATCTCCTTCTCTGCCAACATGTCATGAAATCGTGACAGTTTTGCCAGCTTCTTCTCTCTCTTCCAACATGTCGCGAAATCACGACAGTTTTTCCAGCTTCTTCTCTCTCTTCCAACATGTCGCGAAATCGTGATAGTTTTTCCAGCCTGCTGCAAACTTTTTCTAACTTGTATTTTTTTTTTATCTTTTGCAAATGGGCTACTATGATCATTTTGGAAACCCACTGTCCATGCTTTGAATAATCTGACATTAAATCAAATTCCTTCAAGAGCTTCTTGACATCAATGACAACTTCTACACTTGAGCAAAGGCAATGTACCCAAGGTACCCAAAATTGCCAACAATCTCCCCCTTTGTCATTGATGGCAAACCTTTATTGAAAACACAACTCAAAAGCCAAAACTGAAACCAGTTGTGCTAACAACTGAAAATCTGCCTTTGAAGTTTTGCTCCCCCTGACTTGAAGCTCTTCTCTTCACTTGATGCTCTCCCCCTTACTCATATCTCTCCCGCTTTGTCATCAATGGAAAAGGGTCACCTTTGGGGCTTGGGACTAAGAATGAGCCTCTTAGCTTAGTCCCTCCCCCACCTCCTGATGAGGTGATTAAAATAGAGGTGGGAGTAAAACTCCCATTAGGCATTGATCATCATCAGCATCTACAATTTCCTTGTCGGGCCTTCTTTTGAATTTTTTGTCAATATTCCTGTTCTTGTTCTTGTCACTGTTCTGATCCTTGGATCTGTTCATACCACTGTTCCTATTACTGTACCTTGGAAGATCATCTCTACATTGTCTAACTGTGTGACTGTCATTGTTGCACTTATAACAGCTAATAATGTTATTTCTTTTAGGCATACCTGTTCTTTGAATCTGCCTGTTATGACTAACCGAGTTCCTGTTATTAGCCTTGCAAAAAAATGCCTTATGCCCAAACTGATTACAAGAGCAGCAATACCCTTGAAAGAAATTGCTACCTCTGAAACTATCATTTACCTTCCTTGAGTCATGCAATGCATAGCCATGTGACCAAACCTATGACACGCAAAACATCTATCATGAAATTTTCTTTTATTCGACCTCTTGGGTCCTGAAAACTTCTTCTTCGTAATATGAATTTCATTTTCTATTTTTGTGCATCTATCACTCACGGACTCATGATCTGAAGTACTTTCTTCATCAGAACTCTCTTCCTTTTGAAATCTCTTGCTAGATTCCCCAACCTATTCCTTGTGCGGCTCAACAAAATTGAGACCTGTTTTATCTGTTGGTTTTCTTTGACCTTTGATGAGAGACTTAACCCTTTTGGAGCTATCTTGAAACCTGTACAATTTATCCTTGTACTCTTTAGTTTCCACTTCCAAAGAAGCCATTTTCTGTTCCAACTCATTATACTGAAGAATCTTAGACTCTAACTCGTCCTTGAGTTCTTATGTCTTAGCCATAGAGAAGTCAAGACTTTCTGTAAGATCATCTCTCTCCATACAACATTCATCTAACTTATCCTTGAGTCTGGCATTCTTCTTTCTTTCCTTTTTCAAAGCACTAAGAGCATTAGTAAGTTCACTTTCAAGATCCTTTATTTGTTTGCTTTCTAAATCATCAGAGCCTTTTACAAATTTCTTATCACTAGAGGTGCTACCCTTTTCAAAAACCATACAAGCATCTTCCTTATAGTTTTCTGAAGCATCCTCATACATACTAGTAACCAATTCATTATTTGTGCAATCATCCTCAAGGTGACCAAAATTTCCACATCTAAAACATTTCATGATAATGAATCTATGTTTCGGTTCTTCCTCTTTTTTGATATGAACAACATCTCATTTTCACTATCACTTGAAGAACTTTCACTATCACTACTAGAACACTTACTTGCTTTGTATAGGTAGAAACTCTTCTTGTGCTTGTGAGAATACCTCTTTTCGTGATTGTTGTGCTCATATTTGTTCTTCCTGTGATGTTTGAATTTTTTAGAATCCTTGCTCTTAGAATCCTGTTTATCTTCATCACTTTCATACTTGGAAACAAGTACTGATCAGGTAGCATAATGGCCAAACTTTCCACAATTGAAACATCTTATATTCTTCATGCTTTTGTGCTTTCTAGAGAACTTGCCTTTCTTGCTGTAATATGCCTCTTCATCACTAGAAGACTCATCACTCTCTTGAATCTGTTTACCTTTGGATTTCTTGGTAGCCTTGAAAGTTGCCTCTTTCTTGACATCAACCTTCACTTGAGTTCTCAACTCAAATGCTACAAGTATACTATGCAGCTCATTATTTTTCAACTTATCCAAATATTTAGCTTCCTTAATAGCAGAAATATTTTCACTAAATCTATTAGGAAGAGATCTTAAAATCTTATCACAAACATCATTTTCAGCAAGCTCAAGACCTAAGTCTTTCATGGAGTTAACAACCTCATCCATACGAAGCATGTAGTCACTAATATTTTCATTATCATTCATCTTGAGTTGTTTAAACATACCTTTGAAGTGTCTCAACTTGGCCTTTCGGACATTTACATCACCTGTGTGAACCACCTGCAGTTGTTTTCACATTTCACTAGCTGTCTTATAGTGAATCACTTTGGTAAGATCTACCTTCTGTAAACCCTTCAAGATTGTATTCATTGCTTTTGAATTGCTATGATGTAGGAGCCTGTCTTCTTTAGTATAAGGACCATTTTCAGGAATAGTGTACTCGTCTTCAATCACTTCCAAAACCTCATTCTCAAGTGCCATTAGATGAACCTTCATCCTTGCACTCCAAAGACCAAAATCTGATCCATCAAGAATGGGTACTGCATTGCCACTTGAATAATCCATTGTGTTCTTTACTAGCTTTTTCTTCAAGCTGTTAAAATTTTCGAAGGTACCGGCTCTGATACCAATTGAAGAACACAAGCTTATACTGAGAGGGGGGGAACAGTATAAGACCACTTTTTATTTTTTTTCTTTCAAATCAACTTTCAAATCAATATTATGCAGAGTATAGAAAGCAATATCAATAGCAGTAATTAAAGCAACGCACAAAACACCATCCATAATAGAGACACATTAATTTACGTGGTTCACCCAAAGCGGGCTACTCCACGGATAAAATCTCTCACTAAATTCTATCAACTCAACATCTGGGAATACCTTTCCTGATTACAATATTTATGGGCATCAACCCAAAGGAAACACCAATCCCCTAGCTCTGTTCTAGCTGGTGATCCTCTAGAAGACCTCTGCCTCCTCTACCTTTAGCAAATGGAACTCTATCCACAAAAGACACCTGTCTTCCTTGCTCTGGCTGGAGACCTCTGTCCTCAACTTTATCACCTCCAAAGCTGGTCCTTGAAATTGCACTAAACACAGTCCTTTGGTCTAGCACAAATGTCCTCGATTTCTCTTTCTCTGATCTACACCGAACACAGTCCTTCGATTTGGCACAAATATCTTTTGTCCTCTTTTTTTGGTCTACACAAAAACACAGTCCTTCACTCTTTTTGCGCAATCATAGCTGCCCTTGACCTTTGCACCTCTACGCAATTATAGCCGCATAGTCTTCGCACACTCTGCTTCCTTGTAATCTCTCTCACTTGGAAGATTCGACAAAATGAACTTTGCTCTTGACGATCGAACTTCTTCACTTCACACAGTCTACGAACACCACTCTTTGAATGCACACTTCGATTGATGTGATTTTCTCTCCAAGAAGCCCTGCTTTTATACTAAAACTTTCAAGATCAAAACCTTGATCTTAGTCAGCTGCTACCCTTAACTTTGTCGACTGCAAAACCCTAAACTGTGTAGGCTCAAATTCTACTCTGTCAGCTTCAACCGCCTCTGTGGTTCTATAGCTTTTCTCGCGAAACTACAACATGTCGCGATATCGCAACACTTTTGCAACCGAACACTATCTTATGGCTTTTGTCGTGATATCATGACACTTTCTACTTCTACTGACGTCATCTTCTCTTCTGTCATGAAATCATGACCCTTCTGAATTCATGGCCTTCTTCTTTGCTTTTGTCATGAAATCATGACACTACTACCTTTGTTGACATCATCTTCACTCTTGTCGTGAAATCGTGACCCTTCTTGCTTTCTCAACCTTTTCTCAGCTTGCACTAGTGAAAACGAAACATGTCACGAAATCGTGACACTTTCACTACCTTGAGCTTCTCTCTGCCTTACTCCTACGAAATTGGAACATGTCATGAAATCATGACGCTTTTGTCTTCATAGCCTTCCTTTCTGCTTCTATCGCGAAATCGTGACACTTCTCCTATAGAAGACCTGCTTCCATTTTTTGTCATGAAATCGCGACACTTTCTCCATCCATATGCTTTTCTTTCATCTTGTTGCGAAATCGCTACATCTTCATCCATTGGCTTCTTCACTTTTGCCTGTCACAAAATCATGACACTTTTTGCATCCATACACTTTTTTTTCATCCTGTCATGAAATCGTGACGCTTTCAGCTTTCGTACGCTTTCTTTGTAGCCTGTCACAAAATCACGACGCTTCTCATTTCAGACTCTTCCCTTTGCTGCATGTCACAAAATTATGACAGTTCTCACTTCGAGCTTTTTAGAATGTCACAAAATCACGACAATACTCACTTCATCTTTTGCAGCATGTCGAGAAATCGTGACTGTTCTCACTTCGAACTCTTCAGCATGTCGCAAAATCGTGACACCTTTCGAGTAACTTTCTCTCTCTTTGAACTTGTCACGAAATCATGACAGTTCAAAATGTGGACTCTCTTTTCAGCATTATGTCACAAAATCGTGACATTTTTCCTTTCGGACTCCCTCTCCTGCAACATGTCATGAAATCGTGACACTTTTTGGTCCGTACAATCTTCTTTGCAATATGTCACGAAATCGTGACATGTCGTGAAATCGTGACACTTTCCACCTTGCTCTCCTTCTCTGCCAACATGTCACGAAATTGTGACAGTTTTACCAGCTTCTTCTCTCTCTTCCAACATGTCGCGAAATCGCGACAGTTTTGCCAGCTTCTTCTCTCTCTTCCAACATGTGAAATCGCGACAGTTTTTCTAGCCTGCTGCAAACTTTTTCTAACTTGTCTTTTTTTTTTTTGATCTTTTGCAAATGGGCTACTATGATTTTTTTGGAAACCCACTATCAATGCTTTGAATAATTTGACATTAAATCAAATTTCTTCAAGAGCTTCTTGACATCAATGACAACTTCTACACTTGAGCAAAGGCAATGTACCCAAGGTACCCAAAATTGCCAACAATGCAATCTCAAATTCTCTATTCTTTATCTCTCCTTAGTTTTGAATGATAGACTAAGGATAATTTTTCAAATTTTGACCTTCCAAATACTTAAGCCTTATATCTCCCAATTTTTGAATATATTGTCTTTCTTGAAAACTTTTCAACTTCTAGATCTTGAGTTGAATTTGAGTATATGATCAAATTCTAACTTTTAATTCTTCAAATCTTGTAGTATATGATTAATCAATATAATTCCTTGAGAATAATTTTGATAGAACCTTTGAAGTAGTCTATCTTATGACTCCCTAGTTTCAATACAATTCCTTCAATTCTATGTTTTGTAGAACTCCTTGTATCTCCCTAATGATTGAAAATGACAATATAATTTTTCAACTTCTATTCTTCAAAAATAGCAACTTTACTTTCCTCTTATCAATCAATGATTTGAATGCAATTTCAAATCTTGCAAATCTTCAAATTTATGTCTCTTATAATTTTTGAATTAGAGACTAAACTATCAATGCAATTTTTCTTTTGTCAAAAGCTTCTATGTTGAATTCCTTTTATCTCCCAAATTCAAGAATATAATTCTTCAATTCTAAATTTCATAAAACTATGTTGATGTTGGATTCCTTATAACTCCAACTCTAGAAATTTAGAAACTCTAAAAATAATATTTGCAAGTTTTGTATTCCTAATTTGATGTAGGATACCTTATTTCTCCAAACTTATCTAATTGCAAATATTTTAAATAGTTTTGTAAACTCAAATGCGCAAATTACAAAACTTCAAAAATAAAGACTTCAATTTTTAAATTAATCTTCAATACTTTGTAGAAGCTTTCAAATTGCAATATTCAGATTTCTAAGGTTTAAATAATATTCCAAAAGTCTTATCTCTCCAATAAAATACTTTTAACCTTAGATAATAATTCTCCTTTAATCCTTATAACTCCTACTTAGCATAAAATCAATTCCAAAAATAATAAATTACCTTCAAATATTTGAGGTGCTCCCTCCTTGATGCTAAATCTGGACTTTCTTTGAAAATGAGCGCTCCACTTAGGTTGGTCAACTTCCTTCAACTTAGTCAAGGCGCTTCAACTCCAACGTATTCCTTTCTGTTGTAGTAAATGAGTCTATGCCAAAGTATTTCCCTCTCATGCAATAAATGGTGCTCCAAAAATGTTTGGTCTTCCTTGGTAACGTTTGGAATCTTGCAAGACAAGTGACAAGTGTCACCAAAACTCTTCCTTATCCTCTTCTAACGTAACCTGTGACTTTTCAAAGACTTGTAGCGCTCCTCCTTCCTTGTGCCAAGTGGCAAATGCAATATTATAACTCTCTTGAACCTTATGGATGAATTTTGAGCGCTCTTTGATGTTTTGACTCCCTTGCCTGTGTTCTTTTCTTTCTCTTGACACTTGGTTGTGCATGTAATGTACTCAATAGACTAGTGCAATGTTGCAAGGAATGTTATGCATGCTTTCTTTATGCTTCCTTTCTTGGTGGTTACAAACCCTAGACCTTTGGTCTCCCTTAATGCCTTTTCACTATCCAAAACTTTGTCTTCTTTGTTGTATACATTTTTGGGCTTGCAAATGGTGCTTCAACTTCTTCAATGGTGGCTCTTCCACTTAGGCGCTCCTCTACAGGTGGCTCTTCCATGGTGGCTCTTCTCCACTTAGGTGCTCATCTACAGGTGGCTCTTCTATGGTGGCTTTCCTTCACTTAGGTGCTCCTTTTTGGTGGCTCTTCCATGGTGGCTCTTCTCCTTTTGGTGGTGGCTCCTCTTCTATCCAGTGGCTGTTCTTCTAGGCAATGTTTGGGTGCTTTCCCCCTATGCTTTGATGTCACCTTTGCACTTTTCTATGGTGCTCAACCTATGCAACTCGATGGTGCTTTACTTGGTGGATTTACCACTCTTTTTGGTGGTTTCCTTCACCAACGTATTTTGCAAGTTTGATGTTGCTTTTGGTGTCTTTAGACACCTTAAATCTACCTTTGTTTTGAGGACTATTCGGCCTCAATAAAACTTAGAATAAATCTGCACTTTTTGTTATGTAAAAACAACATATAATATTTTCCTTATCACTCCTTTTTATCACTTTGTAACTCTAATACTTGTTGTTCTATTTTGCAGATTTTTAAAAATAATAATGATGTCTCTTTTTGGCTTTGAGACACTTTACTCAAACTTCCTTTTTCTAGCTTTTAATAACTCTAAAAATGATGCTTTCAAGAACTTATAATAATTACTTTCAATACTTGTAAAAGAATACTTTTTATAGCATCAAATATACACACCTTTTATGGCTTCTTTTGTGGCTTTTCTTCTTGATAGCTTGTTGTCTTGGATTTATGTAATTTTGTAGCCGTATTCCCTTTTCTTTTGTTGCTCTAAAGCCTTTAACTTGCAGCTTTAGTTGCTGCCCAAAAATCAGCTTTCTTGTTGTAACTTTTTCTTCTTATTTCTCCTTCAAATGTATGCTATCAACTTCTGAAATTTGCAGCTACAAATGCTGCCCTCTTGCTATCCAAATTTGCAGCAATAATCCTTGTTCAAATGCTGCTAAATCCTTCTGTGCTTTGTTGTCCAAAGCTCTTCCAAATCTATCCCTAAACTCTTTCAAAATGTAACTCACTTTTCTCTTTTCAATGCTACCCAAATTCGTAGCTCAAACCTCTCAAATTTCTGCTTACAAAATTTGATTCTTTGATGTCCAAGAATCTTCAAATTTGTTGCCTTATTTTACTATCAAGCCTTCCTTTAATTGGCTATCCAAAACTTCCCAAAACTTCTCCAAATCATAGCTCTATGCTCTCTTTAATTTTTTGTCCTGTGACCTTTCAACTTCTCCTTCGAAAATCAACAAATTTCTTCTTTTACAAATCAGCCTACAAAACCTTCGTGGCTGTCCTCAAATTTCTCAAAACTATGGCCTCTTCAATCCTTCTTCCTTCTTCAATCTTCTTTTCGAATTCTGACTTCAAATCTGATCTCGTTCATTATCTTCTTCCTCAAGAATTTGAATGTCTTGAGGTCTTCAAAAACCTTCTCAAAATTTGGCAAACTTCTTGCCAAATCCTTTTTCCTTTTGGGCTTGTTGTCGGATGGTGATAATTGTCCCAACTTCCTCTTATCAAGAGCTTCTCCTACTTGCAATATTCTAACATGAACTTTTCTTCAAATCTCCTCCAATGGCCACTACTTCAATTCTATAATGAGGCTTTCTCTAGCCTTCTTCTTCTCAAAATCTTCTTGAGACCTTTTCTCTTGGGTCTTCTAATCAATGAGGCTTTCTCTAGCCTTCTTCTTCTTCTCCAAAATCTTCTTGAGACCTCTTCTCTTGGGTCTTCTAATTTTGTAACTACTCAACTTCTCTTAATCAAAAATTTAATGAAACCTTACCTTGGTTTCTTCAATCTTCCAACTATGGAAATTCTACAATGAGATCTCTTTCTTGGATCTCCAAAATCTATTGCTTCTCAACTCTACAATAGGACCTTTTTGTAGTCCTCCTCTATCTTCAATATTCAATCTTCCAAATCTAGGAATTCTTCAATGTGACCTCTTTCTTGGGTCTCTTCAAACTTCAATCTGCAGTCTTCAATCTGCAATCTTCAATCTTCAATGAGGACCTCCTTCTTGGTTCTCCTCAATCTTCAATGGGGCCTTCTTTCTTGGACCTCCTTAATATTCAATGGGGCCTTCTTTCTTGGACCTCCTTAATCTTCAATGTCTACTTTTTTACAATAAATAATTAATCCCTACATGAGGAAAGCACATAGACTTTTAGGCAATCGAAGGTGAAATTCTTCTCTATCCATTGTAGGAAGCTTCTCAACTTCTGAGAACTAATATTCTACAATAAAAACTTAGACAATAATAACCAAATACATTCAAAGTTCTAGAATTCTAAAATCAATAATCTTCACTAGCTATTCCCAAAACTAGTGGAACCAAATCTATGTTGAGTCCTAGTCTTCACGAGTTTTCCTTCAACCTTGTGGAAAGACTCTAGCCAAAAATTAATCTAGAATCTTCTTCTCTCTATCAAAATTTTCAATAGGACCTCCTTCAAGGGTCTCTTAATCTCTTCAATGTCAAGGTCTATCTTCAAGACCTGTAAATCTCCTTCTATTCCAAATTTGCTCTTGGAATAGGTAAATCTTCAACTTTCACTGGTTTTCCTTCAACACAGTGAGAAATCCTATCTTCTCTAGTTTTCTTTTCCAGAGGTAATTTCTTCAACTTTACTGGTCTCTCCTTAACCAGTAGAAATCTCCTTTGCAACTAAAAACCTATGCAAGACAAAACCTTGTTGTGGCTCTGATACCACTGTTAGCTTTTGAAGCTAAATACTTAAGATAAAGTAACCACAAGATCTAAGATAAAGTTACAATATGAAATATATGATAATGGAAAACTACTAAGCATATAAAACTCATAAATAACTTCAGAAATGACTCATATAAATGCCACTAATAAATGCTCACAAAAATATGATCTTTATTGAATAAAGACCTCAAATACATCATACTTCTTCACTCTCCATTACAACTGTATATGCCACTCTATATATCACTCTCTATATCACTCTATATATCTTTCACACCCACATATACACATATATAATGGAATGTGACTCTTCATATGGAGCATTCTTGGCCTTCACTCTTCCTATGACTCTTCATCTTCCTATTCTATGACACATGTGCACATGGACAACTATGCACATTTACATTGCCAAAATACTTTGCACACTTGTGCATTTATTACATTGCATAAAGTAAATACTCTCACTCTAATCTAAGACACTTTCCTAATCTAAATATGTACCCAAGGTGGTACATTAGCATGTACCAAATAATGTAATATATTCCAACAAATTTTAAACTTTTAAATGTTATAATTATACAATAATAATACAGTAAAAAATTAAAAAAATAAAAAACTTACAATTTAACCATTCTTAACAATAAAAAAATGTTTTATGTTTTCTTTTAATAAAGTCTTACTTATAAGCTATTGTAATATATGATAAGTTTTCGCGACATGGTGAGCAAGAAGGAAATAGTGTCATTTTTTGGTGATGTGTTGAGCTTGAATGGAAAAGTGTCACGATTTCACGACATGTCGGATTTTTGTGGCCAAAAGAGAAGAGAAGAGCAAGAAGGAAAAAGTGTCGCGATATCGCGACATGTCGGTTTATCGTGACCAAAAGAGAAGAGAAAGAGCAATATGGAAAAGGGTCACAATTTCGTGACATGTCATTGCTACATGTCACATTGTCGTGACCAAAAGAGAAGAGAAAGAGGAGGAAAGAAAAAGTGTCACGATTTCGTGACATGTGGAAGGGTGTAGCGATATCGCGATATGTCATTGTTTCGCGACCAAAAGTGAAGAGAATAAGCAAGAGGAAAATATGTCGCGATATCGCGACATGTCAGATTTTCGTGACCAAAAGAGAAGAGAAAGAGCGGGATGGAAAAGTGTCACGATATCACGACATGTCACTTTTTCATGACCAAAATAGAAAAGAAAGAGGAGGAAGGAAAAGTGTCACGATATCATGACATGTCGCAATTTTGTGACCAAAAGAGAAGAGAAAGTGTTAGGAGGTGAAAGTGTCGTCCGCCTGTGTTTTGAGGTGTGGGTCATCTTTTGTAAGGGTGTTGCTCTTTGTTGGCGGTGTAACCTCAGTAGGGGGCTAAGGCCAGATTGTCCCTATTGAGGCTTTGTTTCGATTCAGCTTTGGGCTGGTGTTGTAATAGGTTTTGGGTCAACCTGTAAAACCCGATTGTAATGAATTTGTACCTTACTTACCAAAAAAAAAAATATATGATAAGTTTTTAGAGGTCTATATTAGCATGCTCTTCAAGCATATTTAAAATTTATAGTAAAAGTTTACTCATAATTATGTTTTGTCATAGTGAAAAGTATTTTTTTTATAGATTTTAATAAGATTAAATATTTGAAAGGTTTATATTAAAATTTTTTTAATGGGTATAGAGAGTTTATTACTTAATATTTTTCCTCAAAATATTAATTAATAATTTTATTTAGCTTTGATTATGTTGCAACTTTTTAGTATATATACTATTATAAATGATAAAATAATAATAATTCAATATTAATGTTTATATACTTTTTTCTTAATGGTAAGAAACATTGGCAATAAGCATCACCGTTTCTTGTTTTAGATATATATATATATATATATATATATATATATATATATATATATATATATATATATATATATATATATATATATATAAAGAATATAAGGAGATGAGAGTTGTGAGTATGAGCAAAGAGTAAATGTAATAAAAATGAGCCTCATTTTTTCTTGTTCTAGATGTTTGGAAATTTTGAAAAAATAGAGGATTGTTAGAGGGAAAAACTAGAATCCATGATAGGAAAGTCATTCTTGGAAGTCCTAATTGGAATCATCGACCTAGATAAAAGTATGAGTGCCTTATGAATAAAAGGAAGAACAAACCTATGACTAACCCTATCAAGAAAGTAGATGTTACACCAAAAGTGATCTTCAAGGATGAGATGAGTAAGCATCATATAATGGTTAAAAAAATAGAGGATTAATATATAATTTTCATGGATACTACCCAAATTTCAAGTAAATGTGGGCATTGAATCCAAATTATTCTATTACTTTCATTTTAAAAGGATTTTTTCTCATAATCTTTTGTAGTTTAAAAATCAAGGATAATATAATAGGTGGTGTATCATGGTATAGGAAAGAGATGCATTATGTTTAAGACCATGAAGTGATAAAATGTTTGTGGATACAAATTGTTTTTTTTTTTTTTTTTGAATTTACATGGTGGAATCGGTAGCCGCCATGAATCCGGGCAGGCTGTCCAGCTTTTATGGCCGCCATAGTATTCTGCGCTATCCACCCCAGAAGCCGCCACATAGATCTTCGCGTAGTCCGCCCCTATAACCACCATGCCATAATCATTTTAAACCTTTTACACCACTGAAAGCACCAGGAAAGGGACAAGCGTTCAGTCCGACGAGGCCCAAGATTTGAAACTTGGACCTCCGCCCCCTTATGGGGTTTGGATGAACCAATTGGTCTACACCTCGGACCTTGTGGATACAAATTATTAAAAGACTTTCATTAGTGGGTTAGAAATTTTTGAATTTCTATATCATGCTATCAATAAGGAGGATTTTAAGAATATTGGTAATACTTTACGAGAGTTCACCTAAAAGCAAAAAAACTAATAAGGAGAAAATTTATGCTACATATACATGGATATGTGTTATATTGGATATTACATAACCTTTACATAATAAATTAATATTAAATTTTAATCTATAAAATGGGATAACAAGTTAATTATGAAAATAATGCATTCAAATATCACAAATATTATGAAATTACACATGATAAGATACTCTATAGTAAAAATATGAAGAATTATTTTTATTTGGGCTTGACACAAGCTTCAAGATGAAGGAAGGATAATGTACCATTATATAAGTTGAATAAGATCAATGATTTTCCTCTCCTAATAAAGACATAAAGAAATATCCTTTGCATAATTATATTATGAAGGCCATCATGGTTTACTCAAATCAATAATTAGTAGAGATAAAGGATACAAAGGAGGAAAAAGTGCAATGCATATGTTTATATTTAGGAGTCAAAGTGTTATGAAAAATGAGGATATAAATAAAACACAAAGAATGAGAGAGAATTAAGGTATAATCTAGCTAAATCACCTTTGTTTTTCTCAAGTAATATTAAATACTCTCCTTGCAATAAAAAAAAAGAGTAGAGTATTTCTTTTGCACTTTAGATTTTCAAGTGCAAAATAATAAAGAAATGAGCATCGAGGATGTCCTTAGAAATCATAGATTTTAAGGGAAACATAAGAGAATAATTCATGTGGATAATATTTCTTGTACTTAGTGTTTCTAGAGAAGAATTTAATTTTTTTAGATATCTAAGAAATTAATTGTTATGTAGTATGGAGGATCATCCTTGTACTTTAAGGTTTTAAGATAAACATCAACAAAAAGTGTTTATGAGGTTGTTCTTTATACTTTAGATATTTTACAAGTGTTATCAAGCAATGGAGCTAAGCCAATAAATAAAAATAAAAATTGATGACAAAAATGATATTATAGAATACTAGAGGTATAAATAACCTCTATAAAATAATTTATGAGGGAACTAATGGATTGCTATAGTCTTGAGTTTATTTTAGTAAAAGCAAAAAAAATAAGTAGTGAATAATGTAAGGGCTTTTAAAAATAATTTGAAAGATGGGATTATGTGGCTCTTTATTTTATAATAGCTTTATGGGGTATTGCTTAAGGAGTTGGTTTTAATAACATAGCAGTTTGAGTAAAATTTAAAATATCATACCTTTGAAAAAAATGTAAACGAAATATGGTTTATTTGACATTACAATAAATGCAATGCTTTGTAGAGGGCCTAATGGGGACACCTCCGGATCCTCTTCTAGAGAGACATAGTTCTTTTGCAGATTTGTTAAAGGATAAATCTCCATCAAAGACTGAATAAGCACAAAAAATTGCATTAAAAATGCTCTTTAGTGCTGTTGGAAATATATCAACATCTCAACGAGTTAATGGATGCTTGCCACATTCAGAATCAAGGCCAAATATTGTCATTGAGAAAAGGATGGTTGAAGAAATAGTTTTAAATAGAGCTAATCATGATTTGATCTATAAATTCATGGGTATTCATCCTACCCTAAATTTTTTTCATTCCTAGGTATGGCAAAACCGGGAGCCTCTTGGTGAGTATTCTTTATGGTTTATTAGCAATGGATATTTTATTATTAGTTTTTCTTCACTTGTCGATAGAAATAGGGCTTTCAAATCATAAAAGAGGAATCATGGTCTGACAAGATTATTTGTTCAACCCTGGAGAGTGGGATTTGATCCTTGAATTGAACCCAATGTTGTCCCGATTTGGATCCATTTGTATGCACTTCCAATGGATTTTTGGAGTGAGCAGGTATTGGAAATTATCGACAATTCCCTTGGAAGACATTTGGATGTTTCCAAAGACACAATAGAAGGAAACATAGTTATTTATGCAATATTATGTGTGGAAATGGATCTTATCCAGCCTCTACCAGTAGAGGTGGAACTTGCACTTGCAGGACTATCTTGGATTCAACAATTGGATTATGAGGCATTGCCCTTTAGATGCAGAGTTTACCATAAATATGGGCATTTGGCTCGATATTGCCCAAATAATATGAACATAAAAATGGAGGCTCCTCTAGGAATGTCAAATATTTCTAAGGAGGGTAATTCAACAATCAACAAAGAACCAACCAATATTTCTCAGGGTAAATAAGCACAGGGATATGGTTTTGAACAACCCAAAAGAAGGAAAAGGCAAAAGAAAAAATATGGTAAAGAACAAACCCAACTAAAGCCCTCCAATAGGTATGAGAGATTTAAGACACTAATGGACCAAGAAGAACAATTTATGGAAGGAGTGGATGGGAATAATGAAAATAATAACAACCTTGTTCGAGCTCCTCTTTCATCTCCCCCCATCATAGAGCAGGTAATTGAGTACAATGAGTTACTGTAGTCAAAGAGTGCAGGGGCATTGATAGTGCATAACCAAGAGCAGCCAATAATTAAGGATGTCAGCATGGGCATAGCAGAAAAGAACAGATAAAGGCAAAATTTAGGGATAACTCAGGTGGAAAAGAGATCAAAAAATAGCAACTCTCAAGGAGTGGATAGAAAATCAAATAAGAAATTGATAGCAGTTCAAGGAGACAAACTAATCACTGGAGGATCAGTGAGGCCAATATATTTTTACTGATCTCAAGGTAACCAATGATTATACAATCATGGAATGTTAGGGGTTTAAATAGTAGAACCCATCAATATGTTGTTTGAAGACTCTTAGAAAAATGTAAAACTAATTTTTTGCTTATCCAGGAGATAAAAATGTCGTTCGATCTTATGTGTAAAATAGTTAACAGACTTTGGATGGGTGCTGGTCATATGGATGTGGCTGCCCAAGGTGCCTCAGGGGGGATAGTTACTCTTTGGAACTCTCTTGAATGGACTGCAATAGAACATATAGCTTGGAGGGGTGTTATCACATCACATTTTAGAAATAATGTCACAGTTGAACATGTTTTAATCATAAATTTTTATGGGGATCAAAACCTAGATGGTTAGATGCATCAATGGAAAGTTATGCATAACATGAGAGTCTCAAGGGAAGATTTATACTGGATTATTCCTGGGTATTTTAATGCTAAATTATCCTCTAGATATCAGGAATGGGGAACCCCAATTTTAGACCTAGGGGATCGACTTATGATTGCCCAAGTCCAGAAATTACACTTGGTGGATATTAAATGCCCTGGAACCAACTATATTTGGACTAATAAGAGGAGGGAGACACATAGCAGGAAGGTGAAGTTAGACCATTTTTTGGTTTCAGAGGAGGCATTTGTAAAATGGAATATAAAATTTCAGATTTTGGAGGGTCCAATTTCAGATCAGTTTCCCATTTTGTTAGAAGGAGGGATCAAGATAGTGTAGCATCACAAACCATTTAAATTTAAAAACTTTTGGTTACAAAAATAGGAACTTTGAAAGAAAATTTCATAGTGGTGGGAAGAAGGTCACCCAACATATGGGACAACAATGTTTAGATTCCACAAACAAATTCATTATGTCAAAGATCAATTGAAACAATGGAGGTAAGCTAACAAGATAGACTTCTAGGTCCAAAGAGCTCCATTGGTGGCCATATGGGATGAGTTTCAAAAACACTTTAGGGAAGGAACAATTACAGATCAGCTCAAAGAAGAGGATGATGCATTGCGTAAAGCGGTTGAGGACATTGACAACCAAGAGGAGACCTACTGGAAACAGAGAGCAAGAACCACTTGGTTATTAGAAGGTGATAAAAATACCAATTTTTTCCATCAGATTGCTTGTGCTAGGAGACAAATGAACAACATGGAAGTTCTTCAAGATGAGAACAAAAAATCCTTTGATACAATTCCAAGTATGCATTTCCATTCAATGGATTATTTTTCTAAACTATTTAAGGAAAGTATGGTGCAAGATGAAGAGGCTCAAAAAGAAGTTATTGCTGTCATACCCTTTGTTATCTCTGAAGAAGAAAATTATACCCTACTTAAACCCATTGATAGAGAGGAAATGAAGAATGTAGTCTTTGGAATGAGCACCAGTAAAACACCAGGTCCATATGGCTTTCCAATTGAGTTTTTTTAGGACTTCTGGGATAACTTGGAGGAGGATGTAATTTCTATTATAGAGGATTCCAAAGGTAGTAAAAGAATGCTTAAAGAATTAAATCATACTTTCATTACCTTAATTCCAAAAGGGGAGGAGGGGGTACATATTTCAGATTATAGACCTATTGCCTTATGAAATGTCATATATAAAATAATCACAAAGGTAATGGTTGAGCAGCTAAAACCTCTTCTACATAGCATTATATCCTCATAGCAAGGGGGTTTTATAAAGGGTAGGAAAATATTGGATGGTGTGGTTCTAGCTTAGGAGGCAATCCATTCAATGCAAACATCTGGTAATAGAGGAATGTTCATAAAATTAGATATGTCAAAGGCTTATGATAGGGTGGAGTGGAGATTCTTGTCAAAGATGATGACAACATTTGGTTTCTCTCAGGATTGGATAGAATGGGTCATGAGTTGTGTTTCTACTTCAACATACTTAGTGTTAATCAAGGGTCTTCCCTCACAACCGTTTGGAGCTACTCGATGCCTTCGTCAAGGAGATCCTTTCTCTCCCTATATTTTTCTCATATTGGTTGAAGGATTGGGTAGACTCATCTTGAGGAGAAGACAACAAGGTTTTCTAACAGGTATCAAGGTGGGTGAGGAAGTTTTGACTCATCTAATTTTGTGGATGACACAGGATTTATGGGAGTGGCCAGCTTCAGGGAAGCAAGAATGATTAGAGATACACTTAATGTCTACCTTAGTGCTACAAACCAAGTCATCAATGATAAAAAATCCAAAGTGGTATTTTTCAATCTTGATCAAAGGCTTCAAGACAGAATTTTAGATATCTTGGGATTCACAAGGACTTATCTCCCAATGGTATACTTGGGGGTCTCTTTGCATTTAAAAAAACTAAAAATAGATATCTGGAGGAATATTTTGGATTGTATCAAGGACAAAATTAATCATTGGTATCACAAATGGTTAAGTTATGGGGGTAGATTAACTTTTTTATAGTCAGTCATTCAGGCCATGCCAATTTATAAATTTTCTATCCTTGCTGCCCCACATACCATATGGAAAGAGTTGGACAAGATGGCTAGAAAATTTTTATGGGAAGGAGTAAAAGGAGAGAGGAAATGGGCCTTAGTAGGTTGGGAGAAAGTAAGCCAGCCCAAGATAAAAGGAGTTTTGGGACTGAGAAGATCAAAGTTAAATAATAAAGCTTTGGTTGGAAAGCTTTACTAGAGGTGGATTTCCCAACCAACTTCTTTATTCAGTAGAATATTAACTAGTAAATATTTTGGACAGGTAAACCCAAATGAGGTGGGTCATTTCTATTTGGATGGTAATGGATCCTTAGTGTGGCAGGCTCTCAAGTTAGGATCTCAGGTAGTAAAAGATAGATTATTTTGGAAAGTTGGGAGAGGGGAGAAGGCACAATTTTGGATAGATTCATGGGATCAATACCCACCTATCATTATTGAATTTCTTGAACTGCAACCAATAAAAATAGCCATAGAAACCATGGTATTGGTCCAAATTAAAAGTTATTTCAACACTATTCAGTTGGGGGATTATAAGTTTAAGTAGTTTAAGAAGTTGGATGAGTGGCCAATTTCGATCCCTTCGTATTTGACACCCATCATGACTAAAATCTTGGAAAGAATATTTATCACAGGTAGAGATGAGGAGGATGAATTATCTTGGGGCTATGAGAGCCTTGGTGTCTACACAGTGAAGTATGGATATCATAAGATCCTTCCAGAGCATCCTTCTCATACATATCAAGTTGAGGATTGGAGAAAGATTTGGCAGTCCAAGGGTTGGCTGAAAGTAAACTTTTTTTCCTGGCAGTTCATGCATAATGGAATTCTTACTTTTGATAATCTTAGATGTGGTGGAATCATTGGTCCATATCAATGTGTTTTATGTGAGGAAACAACTAATCACTTGATGTTTGAGTGCCCATTCACGCGCAAGATTTGGGAGAGATGGTTTTTATATTATAAAATTTAAGTTAATGGTGATTTGAATTGGATTAATATTTGGAAAATATTTAAGAGGGGTAGATTTAAATCTAAATATCTTTGTATTTGTTGGGAGCTTGGATTAAAATTTATTTGGTGGCAAGTGTGGTTGGAGAGAAATGCCAAATTTTTTAGAGAAACTTTTCTTCTTTAGATGGAGTTTGGCAAGTCATTTGGAGCAAAGTCATAGAAACTGTGGTAGTCTATGCTAAAGAGGAAAATCAGGTTGTTATTGGGGCAATGGAAAAGGAAGTTTAAGTGCAATAGGGATAGACAGAGCTAGTTGGAAACCACCCCCAGAAGGTTGGATTAAACTTAATACTGATGAAGCTACAAAAGGCAATCTGGGTAGAGCTGGAATTGGAGTGGTTTGTCGAATCATGTTGGAACAGTGCTCTATTGGGAACTGCAAGGCTTAGGAAGAGCCATAAACAATGAAGTAGAAGCCTTAGCTATCAAATTTTCTTCTATTTGGGCAGTAAAACAAGGTCACCGGAGGATAATCCTAGAATCATATTCTCAAATAATGATTGGAGCTCTAGATTGCATGAGGAACTTTGCTTTGAAAACATGGAGGTTGAGGATTCTTGTCACTCAAATTAAGGAATTATGGAGGGAATTAGATGATGTGATTCCATTTTATGTGAGTATAGATCTAAATAAAGCGGTAGACTTCCTGGCTGAGATGGGTACTGAGAAGGAGGTAGGGGTTAAGTGGCACATTGACATGGCTATTGAGGATGATATGATTAGGCAGGTTGGTGAGAAAATCCAGTGCTTAGCTAATTTGGATAACCATTCCAGAAATACTATTTAGGAGATTTGTGCTTCAATGTAGATCTTCTTTTATAGTTGTAAACAAGTGAACAGTCATTGTAGAAATATGGTTTAAGATATTTGGATCCAATGCAAATCTTCTTTTACTATTGTAAACATGTGTTCTCTTTCACTAAGGCTAGGAAAAGTCTCATCCCAACTTGTAAATGATCTTTGTTTTAATACAAGTTTTTTCAAATTATTTTTCAAAAAAATATCAATTTGGTCAACTAAATACCTCATAAATTTAAATTTAAAATAATTAAATATTTTTTATTTTCCACTCTTTTAAAAAAAATTAATATATTTTTTAAATCAATAATGAAATAAGTTTAATTATATCCACAAGATCAAACTAGACTATGATACGAATAGATTTAAAGCAAGATATGGTATGGTTCATAACCCTATCCTATTTTAGATTCAAACCTTGGACATTCTATCTAGGGTTTTAAATTTTAACAACATGCAAGAAAATATTGTTCAACAAAGTCAAAAAGATCAACATTGTCTTATCATCTTATGAAGTTTATCTCATCTATTGTTGATTTTGATGAGAAGTTTTACTATTTTTTCTATTATTAATTCTTAAATAAGTTCCTAAAGAACATAATCTTATACTTAGAGGAGTGAACAGTATAAGATACAACTTTTTACTTTTTAATCCAAATGATAACATTAATAATATCAAAGCAGTAAACATTACACATATCATCACACACATGAGAGACATGATTTAACATGGTTTACCCAATGTGGGTTACTCCACGAAGCAAATATTAAATTCTTTTGGGAATGAATTTCCTATTACAATGTTTATGGACCTTTATCCAAAGTTGAAAACAATCCCCTATACTCTAATTTGTGGATATATCTCCATAGGAGAACTCTTTTCCCTTTTATCTGGTTTGTGAAACTTGATCTAGGAGAAATATATCTTCTTAATTGGTTCATGGATCTCTCTCCATAGAAGAACTCTATCTCCATAGGAGACCTCTATATCGACTGTTTTGGTTTGTGGATCTCTCTCCACAGGAGAACTCTATCCCCTCTACTCTGCTCAACACTGATCAAAAATACTCACAAATTTGCTTACAAGTATGTCTCAAAACATACTCAAAATCTACCTCAAACCTGCTCAAAATTTATCTCTAACCTGCTCATAAATTAGCCTCAAACCTACTCAAAATTTATCTCTAACCTACTTATAAATCTACCTCAAACCTACTCAAAATCTACCTTTAATCTCTCTCAAGGACTTGCTCAAATATATCTTCAAGCCCTCTCAAGGACTTTCTCAAATCTGCTCTCAAGCCTTCTCAAAGAATTGCTCAATCACAAACACACTCAAACCAATACTAAAAATATTCACACAATTATTCAATCAATGAAGCACATAAAACTCACTCAAATATTTCCAACAATGCTTATCAAAAAATTATTTTCAATCCACCTTATGTTTCACAATATTCATTCCAACAACCATTTCAAATAAAGGATGATGTGCCCATACCTCTTAAATGCTATTTTGGAGATATGTCTTCAAAACCTATCTCACAAATAACCAATCCTTATTGTGCCAATTCAAGGGTTAGATAGCAACAATCTATTTCAAAACCTTCACATGAATATGCCACCTCAAAAAATAGTTCACCATACAAAGATTTAATAAAATACCAAACCACTTTTACACCTTATTACTCCTAACTTTGTAAATAATATTTCATCAACAAATATTACTAGTTACATAAGTATAATATTTCATTTACACCTAATATCTCCTACTTGTCACTAATGCATTTCCAAAAGATAAAATAAATCACCACTTCAACTTTTATCTCAATGCATTATCAAACAAACCACCTTAATCTTTTCTTAAGAAAAAAAATTATTTCATAATCCCTTTTATTGCAAAAATAAAAATAATGCAAAACTCCTTATATATCCCTAGCACATACCTTAGCAACTTAGGACCTTAGAGCATAAATTAATTTTAATAATAATTAATTTCTTTGTTGTCGCTTTCCGCATTCCATGGGAAGTCAAACTCACATTGCTTGCTTGCCCTACACCCTAGCTACAACAAGGCCACCACGTGGTTTAGCCAACCCACACGAAACCAAATTTTATGATCTCCTTGTTATCCTTAACCGTCGGTGCTAAAAACAAATCCAATCACATAAAAAAATGCCTCTGCATGAATCAAATACAACACCCTCTGCCCTCAACATACTATGCAAGCCAAGATTTCCAGCTTAGCTACCACCTAACTTGAGTGGGGACACACTCCTTCCAACCTTTGACCAAAACCTCTACTCCAAAAATCATGAAACCTCTTTTCTATTTCCTCCACCATGTCAAACGAGTAAGGTAAATAATTCGAGTGTTAATAAAATTGAATACTTCTTAGGCTTAGGATAAACCTTAGTCTATAAATACTTATGCCCACTTATACATTTGACATCAACACATTTATAATTTAAATTTGGTGCTTTGAATTAAATTATTATATTTAATTATAATAATTTAAATATAGAGTATTTAAATATTATTGTATCGCTCCAAATTTTTCGCACCCCTACCTTCAGGCTATTGGATCCGCACCCGAAAGGAGGATGGGAAAAGGATGGTGCGGTACCTCGGACGAGAGGACTTTGTGAAGGTCCCGCCTCTCAAGGGAGGTGCATTTTGGTGATTTTTCGACGGATGGTGGGTTCACCAGGAAACATTTGACGGCGGTTTCCACGCCTAGGTTTTGGGAATGAGTTTTGATGAGTTCGTTTTATTTTTAAACATTCATCCTAGGTTTGGCCGAATGATTCTAACTTAAACTACATGAAAATGCAATTTAAATGCATACAACAAACAGAAAGGAAAACAGAAACGAGAGAATTTGCGGGAGGCCAATGAAGATTACGATCCGGAAGTCGATGGAGTTTACGAAGCTTGAAGCGATCTGGATCGTCTGCAATTCAACGAGAATCGCCTTCAATTTGATAAAATCGTCTAAGCCGACGGGATCGTCCGCAATCGACGAATTCGTCAGACGAATTCGTCAGAGACCTACAAAACAACAAACGGATGCGAAATACAAGAAATTCTATTTTGCAAACAGGGGCAAACTATATGAAATAGTAATATGAGTGTTGAACAATATACAAGAACAAAAGTAAATACAAATCACTTGTGTTTAGATAGCGAGAATATGATCTTAATATGCAAACTAGACAAAATGGGTGAACTCCGGATGCAATATAGTATAAAAACTGAATAAACAATCTAATTTATAGCATAAAATGACAGAGAAAAGAGAAAGAAGAGCAAACTCCGAGCACCGATTGCCTCGATGTGTCTTGCGATCGAAATCGTCTCGCATCGATGCGAGATCGTCCCGAATTTGACGAGATCGCCTCCGATCTTGACGGGGTTCGTCGAGCTGCGATAGGTGCTGGCTCCGGCTGAAAACCGGTGGTGTACCTGCAATGAAATGACTATAGGACTAATGCAAAATATGAATTACGATGTTTTAGAGCATAAGGGTTCAATTTGCATAAAAATTCAGCCAGGGGTTGGGGAGGGAAAAGTCTTAGAGTTAAATAGGCATAGGATAGTTGTTGGGAGGTTGGAGATCATACTAATTTGGGAGATCTCCAACGGGGGAAGGGTCCCAACGGCGCAGACACGCTTCTGCCGGATTGGAGACCTGTTGGAGCGGATTCCAACTATGCAAATTCAGTTTTGCGACGAAATCGTACGGACGTTCTAGTCCAGACGAAATCGTCAAATGCGGGGCGATATCGTACGATCGGAGACGATATCGTCAAGCGGTCAAAACAAGCTGCTAAAAATGGCACGAAAAAGGAGGAAACGGGTTTCTCGGCGGTTAACGGGCGGTTTGGGAGGTTAAATTTGAATTTAAATTTATTTACTAAGGTGAATGTAATTATTCCAATTTCTTTGCGCCAATTTTAGGGTGCTACATTTTGCCCCCTCTTTAGCGAATTTTCCGAAGAAAATGCGTTAAAGATGAGTTCTTCTCGATCTACGAGAAAGCAAAAAATTATTCCCATTTTTAGGCGACGATTCTTGGTCGAATCGTACGACAACTTACTATGGTGCCCCCTCCGTGTTTTTACCCAAATCGAACGTTTGCGGTAAAAACACGAAAAGCAAAAATTATTGTTGAATTATTTTGAATAAAATTAAGAAAAATAGGGTAAAACCCTAATTCATTATTCTTGTTCATTTCTTGTTTTTAGAGCTCCGGAGCAAAAATGGTAGAGACAGCGCACGGATCTGCGAGAGGTCCCGCGGTCTACGGGTAAGGGTTTAAACTTAGTTTAGATTGATTTAATTTGAATTTACATGCTTGGTAAATAGATTTTAAGATGAATTTTGAGCATCGCGGCCGTTTTTGGCCATCGACGTCGTCCGGACGAAATCGTCCCTAGTTCGACGAAATCGTCTCAAGTTCGTCAATTTCGCCCAAGGGCGAAATCGACGAAAAAGGGACGATTTCGTCAAATTAGAACGATTTCGACACGCGAAATCGGAGACGATTTTGCTCAAATTTCGGACGATATCGGCCAATAGTGGGCGATATCATCAATTGCAAAATTTGATCTTTAAGTTGCATTATTGATTGCTAAAATTGTTATTAATGATTGTTTGTTGTTTTGGTTGTTTATGCTTGCGAGAGAGGATTACTAAAGAGCGAGAGAGTGGAAATATGGAGGATTAAGAGATGACTTGGCCGCTCGACACGGGCGAGCGAGATCGGTGTAGCACGGGCCGGACTTACTACATGTGGCGAGAGATGCCACAAGTTTCTCTTGACATGGGGCTGCGACGGCCCTAGCGGAGAGGTGGTACCGGGCTCTTCATGCTTTCGGTTACCGACGGGGAGATGACTCCCACACTAGAGGATGTATGGAGGATTCTTAGAATCCCCATACAAGGGAGGATGATCACACCTACGGCCAATCGGGGCCACGCGATGGGACGACTCTGCGGTGACCGAGCTTCGCCCTGGAGAAGGGCGGAGTGAACATCGAGGCACTGCGCCGGATGCAGGGCATCTACAACGACACGAGTTTTGGTGGGGTGGTTGGTGGACTTCTTGTGCCACCGGAGCGGATGCGGGGTACCATGGATCTTGGCGGATGTGATCTGCGACATGCGCGACCATGGCTACAGATTTTCTTGGGGCGGCTTTGTTCTATGCCGGTTGTATGGGATCCTTTATGGGGTCGTGTACAAGGGCGGCGATGTCTGGTCATGACATCGCTCCTACGGGTTTGGTGTTGGGAGCACATTGCGGTGCGGAGGCCGGTGGGGCTTCCAGCGATAGGGGTTGACGGGGAGAGGCCCCGAGTCTTCTCTTGGTGGCTCCGGAGAGGGGCACGGCGACGGATCGACCTGCGGTGTCCCGGAGACTCTTGGATGACTTGGTCCCAGGACCGGATCACCTGGAGGCCATGGAGGCAGCATCCGGGGTGGGCGAGAGGACGCACGGGAGGCGGCTCGCATCGGGCGAGTCTGCGGCTACGGATGGAGAGGGGAGAGGTGGAGCTCCACCGCTATGACCGAGTTTTGCGATAGTTCGGTCTACAGCGGGGATCCCATCTCTCGGGGATTATGAGTTTTCTCGGAGTCCGGGATAACACCACGGTTAGCGGGGCTCCGGATATGCGGCGATTCTGGAGTCGGGACGTGGACGATGCCCCCATTCGGCCGGTGGATGGGGACGACGCGGGGTAGCCGATGGCTACGATGCAGTACGCGGCATCCGCCCTCCTCGGATGACGAGGGCTCGGGGACCGATCCACGCGGTTGTGCGTCGGATAGGGAGGCGGTGCCGGGCGTGTGGTAGAGGCAGCCGGGGTCACGGTAGAGGAGAGCAGAGGAGGCTACAGGCACGGGAGAGGCCGCGGTAGAGGGAGAGGGAGAGGAGGGAGGCGAGACCCCCATCTCCACAGAGGCCACCATCGCCGATAAGGGCAAGGGTGTGGACATTGGAGAGAGTAGCGAGATGGCTACTCTCCGGGCGAGAGAGAGATCATCTGCGAGCTCAGGTGCGGACGTTACGGGATGCGGCTTGCACGGCCCGGGGCGAGGTGTCGCGGCTACGAGACGAGAATGCTCGTCTCGGGGCACGAGGCGGAGGGTAAGCACTCGGGAGCTGCTGCGGTCGGTTTCTCGGACCGCATTCTATCGGGCGCTATACTACCGGGGCGGTGCCAGAGGGCCAGAGGGTACAGCTGCCACCTGCCATAGCAGATCCTATCAGGACGGGGTCGACGAGGAGCTCATCCCGATCGATGACGAGGACTCGCAGTACCACACATATTGCGATGGGACCACCTCATCCTCCGTAGGGCGGGGAGGAGATGAGGCCGAGAGCTCTAGAGGCTCTTGAGGCTAGAGGGCGGGATACTGCCACTGATATTATATTATACTTGTATTGATAGAGGATTGAGTATGCCGAGGTGCAGTTGTGGCATACCAATCTAGTTTTGATGATGTATATATTATGTTGATATATATAGATGAGATATTTTTGATCATATGACTTGTCTTATGTGATGCTTATGATGCTTTTTATGTTTGATTGATTGATTGAGTTGATTGATGTAATGATTTTATTGATGATTCATGTAATTATGTCGTTTTGGAAAATATTATAACTTGGATGTCATGCTTTAAATATTTTAAATGAAATAATCTGATGTAACAAATTGATTGGTTGTAATGAAATGTGATAAAAATAAAAAGAGATTTCTAACAATAATTTCAAAGGACATTGTCGCTATTATAGACCATTTCATGGAGTCGTTGCTCACTCGGTCGTCAAGCTAGTCCCAGGATAGAAATATTGTTAAAAGAAAAGAGTGCTTAAGAGACTGTCTTAAGACTTTGTTGTGATGATGCAAATGATGATGATGATGGTTTGTTTTCAGATTTCCATGAAAATATTATGCATGAAATATTGTAAAATGATTTTTGCTAGGCATAAATTCCTAAGTGTGATAAAAATTGTTGAATAATTCCTTAAGAATTATACCATCATTGCAAAATGCAAAGGTTGACATAATGATATGAAATAATAAAAATGTGTTTGCTTTTGAAAAGCATAATTTGGTGTAATAAAATGAAGTCATATGGTTTTTATGAATTTTGATAAATTGGGAAAAAATATTGTTACAATGGTTTGCGCTAGGCATAGAATATGTAGGTATAGACTTATACCATCATCGCGAAGATCAAAGAAAGGATAGTTTTATTGCATGATTGATTTTTAATGAACAGAAAAGATGAAAATGAGGACTTGCGCTAAGCATAAAATTCCAATTTTGGTTTTGGAATTATACCATCGTTGCGAAAGTCGATAAGATATATATGATATGTTGTTAAATAATTGTACTTGATTATTCCAAACAAGTTGCAAAATAATATTTCAAAGTATTTTGAAGACAAAAATTAGATTTATAAGGAATCCCATGTGCATAAGTGAATTCATTGCCAATCTTGATTTATCATAATGATAGACAAAATCTCTCAAATACAAATGTGTGTGCAATTGTATGGTTCGATTTACGAGTTTTGAGCAAGATACTATGATACAAGTGATTTGAATAAACCAACTAAGTGTTCATTAACCATGATGTAGATGCATATAACCATACTAGGCTACTATGTAGGTCGGATTATCAAGAGCTAGCTAATCCATGAGGAGACATAGTTCTATAAAAAAGAAGGTTGCTAATGTGACGGACATATCGCCACGCTAGGAGTTACCCAAGGCCAAGCGGGTTGGGCACAAACCACTTGTTATGGGGCTTACCTCACAGTTTTCGAATAATTGAGAATTCCAGGGATTCAAGCTCATTCACCCTTCTTTTCTTTTCAAAGGGTAGGGAAAGGGATTTTATTGCTTTTCTTGCTTTCTTTTGAACTTTGCTTATTTTCTTTTTTTCTTTTGCTTGATAATGCTTGGAACATTGTTGACATAACATTTTTCTTTTCTCTTTTTCTTGAATTTTTCTTTTCTTTTTCTTTTTCTAGGGATACTTGCTCGGATTAGCTGTAGAGCAAGGGATTTTTATTCTGGGTAGGGGTGAGCTTGTCCTTTTGCCAATTCTCAAAGATTCTAGACCATGTGCATGATAGGATAGCAAGGGAAACTTTTCACTCAAGAAATCAGTTCTACTATGTAGCAAAACATGGAAATTACAAATATAATCATTTTATTGTGAAAAGATGTGCTTGGTTTAAGTAAATACCAAGATCAATTCTCTATGCTCAAACTTTATTTAATTGAATTTTGTGAACTTTGATATAAGAGAGATTAGTAATCATGCCAGATAAAATCAAGATATTTATTGTGTGAGTGTGCAAGTGAGGGATGCCAAATAAATGCTAGTTTTATCCAAAATAAGTTGAAACATATAATTGCAATAATTGTAAGAAAATAATGATTTTGAGAAAGTTTTGAGAATGTTGACTCTCTCTTTATTATGTATATTGTTTTGGTTTCGAAAGAGTCAAGCATATAGCTGTTTTTGGATTTTTATGTTGATTTTTGTTTTGGAGCAAAAGGAACTTTACAAGTGCTTTAAAGAAATGCAATAAATATTTTGAAGATTTTTGAAGATTTTATGAATGTTTTTGAGGTTTTTGAATAAATTGAAAGAAATACAAGATAATGATTTTGAACAAATATATACATGGATGAAATAATCAAATTTATGCATAATAACGTTTGAGATGTAAAATATTCATGGGTTCTTTAAGTTCTTTACCATCTAAGGTAGATAATTTATATGCTCCTGATTCAAATTTTGCAGTAATGATGTATGGTCCAAGCCAGTTGGGCTCAAATTTACCTTTAAGTTCTTTGGTTGCATTTGTATTTTTTTGATTTTGAGGATTTTGATTTTTTTGTATTTTGATTTTAATTTATGAATTGAAATTGGTGGTATATACAAGATGATCTATATACACTATACAAGGTTTATTTGAGTATAGCATGTCTAAGGTTGCTTCAAAATCAAAGGAGGTTTTGAAGGATAATCTGGTTGAGGTGAAGGTAAGAATAGAAGGTGATGAATAAAAGGTAGTGATAACAAAAGCTTTGTTATAATGTAGAATAATGTAGAAAAAGATTTGACTTTTATATGTGGAAAATTGATCATGTTACAAAATAAAATGTCAGAAGGATAAGAAGGTTCTTCATTCTTATTATTATATTCCAAGTCTTGATAAGATGGAGAAAGTATATGTGAAAGATATGCATGGATGTTATTTGGTAAACAAGGATGATCATATATGGATGAAGAAAAGTGATGGATAGAAGATAATTGTGATAATAGAGAATGTATAGAACTTGATGTTTCAACCGTTAAATATTCTTCAAATGGTGTTGGGTCACCATGTATGGTAACAATTTTATTTGCAATTTCAAACTTCAAACATTGGTGAAGAGTGGAAGGGACAACCCTCATCGTATGAATCCTAGGACTCCTGAGAAATAGGTTGTAAGGTGAAGGACAATATCCTACATAGAATAAAGTATCCAGGATCTTGGATCCAATATTAAGGGGAAGAATTATAGTACCTTGAGCTTCTTGAATTTCATTGTTAAAAGATTTTATAATAACATTTGATTCATTAATATCTTCTTCCTTTGATTTGAGTTTTTGGAATAATTGATAAGTGCATAAATTAAGAGAGGAGTCATTATCTACCATGATAGTTCTAACAAGTGTTTCTTTACTAGATCCGATAATGTAAAGATAGGAGTCTTCTTGTGGAGTAGAGGAAGGAATATCCTCATCATAGAATGAAATATGGTTAACCTCAAGAGGGTTTACACCATTAATTATGTTCTTAGAGAAAATATGATGAGGAACAAATTGTTGGCTAGGTATTTTGAACAAAATTTCCTTGTGATAAATTTGTAATACTTCTAAAAGGGATATCTTTGCTTGAGGATTAATCACTTGTTGTTGGTTATCAAAGTGGATTTCAGATTGAGATTTTGATTCTAAAGATGAGCTTTCTATGCTTACATTCCATTTTGGATCATTCTCTAGAGCCAAAGATAGTTTTGAAGGTTGGTCAAATGAGGAATCCATATCTTGAATATCAGATTGGGTTGATTGAATTTGAGGTTGCTTATTTGTAGTTTTTGTTACAATATTAATAATATCATCATGATGGGACACATTAACATGCAATATTTGATTGGTTTCTTGTTGTTGATAATTGAGTAGGGGTTCTTGGGAGATCCCCATGTCTTGATTGATTATTGGTATTTGTTGTGTAGGAGTTTGATAGTTTATTGGAGATTTATAATCGGTTGTAGATTGTAATTCCTTTATATTAAAAAGATCCTTATCAATCAAATCTTGAATTGCACATCTTAAATCTTTACAATTTTGTGTCATATGTCCATCTACTCTATGATATTCACAATGTAGCTCGGGTTTAAACCAATCTGATGTGGTATCAGGTTGTCTTATGGAAGGAAGTTCAATAATATTTGTGTCAAGTAAATACTTGAGAATTATATCCATTGGTTGATTGAGCTTAGTAAATTTACGTGATGAAGGTTTTTGAGAGGTTTTTGATAAATGCCTTAGGAATTTCGTCATAAAAGGACCTAATGGTTTCTCACCTCTACTTTCTTTATTATGGGTAGAATTATGATAGGAAGATTGCGATGTAGGAGGTGAGTGAATGGTAGAATTGGAAGAATAAGTATTTTCTTGTTGAAATGGATGTGTTGTATTGAAAGAAGAGTATTGAAAAGGTGGTGGAGGATTATATGTGGGTTGATAGACATAATATGGATATATGGGAGAATAGATAATATCATTATGAAGAGGATTGGCAAAGGGATTGTTTTGTTGGGTTATGGATGAAAAATAAGAAGAGTGTGATGGAGGTGGTGTTGAATAGGGATGAGGTTGGTCATAATCAACAAATGTATTTAGCTGAATTCTTCCAACATTACTAATGGGCTCATATTGATTTGAGTAAAAACTCATGGTTTCTTTAGTACTTCTAAAAGTAATATTTAGCATCTACTATTTAGAATTGAATCTAAAAACATACAAACTTGAAATGATGATTTTGTTTTTGTTTTTCTTGTATACATATATATTTTTTTGTTTTTGTTTTCAAAAGGTTATGATGCATTCACGTCGGGTTCACCAAAATGTATCGCTCCAAATTTTTCGCACCCTACCTTCGAGGATATTGGATCCGTGCCCGGAAGGAGGATGGGAAAAGGATGGTGTGGTACCTCGGACGAGAGGACTTTGCGAAGGTCCCGCCTCTCAAGGGAGGTGCATTTTGGTGATTTTTCGACGGATGGTGGGTTCACCGGGAAACATTTGATGGCGGTTTCCACGCCTAGGTTTTGGGAATGAGTTTTGATGAGTTCGTTTTATTTTTAAACATTCATCCTAGGTTTGGCCGAATGATTCTAACTTAAACTACATGAAAATGCAATTTAAATGCATACAACAAACATAAAGGAAAACAGAAACGAGAGAATTTGCGGGAGGCCAATGAAGATTACGATCCGAAAGTCTGATGGAGTTTACGAAGCTTGAAGCGATCTGGATCGTACGCAATTCAACGAGAATCACCTTCAATTTGATAAAATCGTCTAAACTGACAGGATCGTCTGCAATCTGACGAATTCGTCAGACGAATTCATCAGAGACCTGCAAAACAACAAACAGATACGAAATACAAGAAATTCTATTTTGCAAACAGGGGCAAACTATATGAAACAGTAATATGAGTGTTGAACAATATACAAGAACAAAAGTAAATGCAAATCACTGTGTTTAGATAGCAGAATATGATCTTAATATGCAAACTAGACAAAATGGGTGAACTCCAGATGCAATATAGTATAAAAACTGAATAAACAATCTAATTTATAGCATGAAATGACAGAGAAAAGAGAAAGAAGAGCAAACTCCGAGCAGATTGCCTCGATGTGTCTTGCGATCGAAATCATCTCGCATCAGTACGAGATCGTCCCGAATTTGACGAGATCGCCTCCGATCTTGACAGGTTAGTCGGCTGCGATAGGTGCTGGCTCCGGCTGAAAACCAGTGGTGTACCTACAATGAAATGACTATAGGACTAATGCAAAAATTTGAATTACGATGTTTTAAAGCATAAGGGTTCAATTTGCATAAAAATTCAGCCTGGGGTTGGGGAGGGAAAAGTCTTAGAGTTAAATAGGCATAGGATAGTTGTTGGGAGGTTGGAGATCATCCCAATTTGGGAGATCTCCAACGGGGAAGGGTCCCAATGGGCGAGACACGCTTCGCCGGATTGGAGACCCGTTGGAACGGATTCCAACTATGCAAATTCAGTTTTGCGACGAAATCGTCCGGACGTTCTAGTCCGAGACGAAATCGTCAAATGCAGGGCGATATCGTGCGATCGGAGACGATATCGTCAAGCGGTCAAAACAAGCTGCTAAAAATGGCACGAAAAAGGAGGAAACGGGTTTCTCGGTGGTTAACGGACGGTTTGGGAGGTTAAATTTGAATTTAAATTTATTTACTAAGGTGAATGTAATTATTCCAATTTCTTGCGCCAATTTTAGGGTGCTACAATTATAAATTAAATATTAAAACCCTTTTTGGGTATTTTCTTTAAGGATAACCTTGCCACCATTAATGAATATTTTAACCTTTGCAAAATTATCACCAAGGTAAATTAAATAGACTTGTAAATTCTTTCTCAAACATTATGGAGAGGAATATTCTCACAAATATTTCCATTGACTTAGGATATTAAAACTTTTAAAATTAATAAAACCTCTTGACATTAATTCCATCAACTTAGGATATCAAACCTCTTGACATTAATGACAACAAAAAAGTCTCAAATTTTCAAAAATCTCCCTATTTGTCATTAATGACAAACCTTTTTTCTTAACCATTCTTTTTTCCTTTTTCCAATTCTGCTCCCTTTGAGAAACTGCTTCCCCTGAATGAATGCTCTCCCCCAACTCAAATATCTCCCCCTTTGACATCAATGGAAAATGAAATCCTTTAGAACTAAATATAAGACTCTTAGCTCAACCCCCTTCCCACCTCCTCTCCTTGAGGTGGTGAATTTTGGGGTGGGAGTAAAAATACTCCCAATTTACCTCTAAGATACTCAAAAGTCTCTTTTGTAAGTGGCTTAGTGAAAATGTCTACAATATGCTCCTTTGTAGTAACATATTCCAATATGACTTGCTTATCCGTCACCTATTGTCTTAGTTAATGATATTTGATCAAAATGTGCTTGGTCCATTGATTTCTTTTCTCATCCTACTAGGAATTGGATCCCTTGGGATGACTTTAGAGTTGAATTTAAATTCTTTAGAATTTAAATTTTATAAATTAATATTTAAATCTCTTAGCCTTCTTAGGTTTTAATCAAAACATTTTATTTTTGCCCATTATGGTCTTAATAAAAACCTTTAAACCATGGTTTTAATAAAAAACCTTTTATTTTGACCACCATGGTTTTAATAAAAACCTTTGTTTTGCTTCACATAATATTAAAAATAATATTATGAAGCCATTTTTCATCAAGCTCTAACATTTCTTATTTTGACATTTTGACATCATCGGTGGTTCACTTCTTGGCATCAATGACAACTTCATGCCTTGACATCAATGACAACTTTATGGACTAAAAATGTCCAAAAATATCCCCCTTTGTCATTTATGGTAACCCAATAACTTTTTACCATTTCCTTGACCTTTTTATTTTTCTCCCCTTGGGAAATTGCTCTCTTCTTAAACCAAATCTCTCCCCTTACTCAAATACCAAATCTCTCCCCCTTACTCAAATATCTCCCCCTTTGACATCAATGGCAAAGGGTCACCTTTGGGGCTCGGGGCTAAGAATAAGTCTGTTAGCTTAGACCCACCCCCACCTCCTCTTGAGGTGGTTAATTCTGGGGTGGGAGTATTTCTACTCTCGAAAAGAACTAGTATTTACCTTTATCCTATTTCCTTCTCATCTGATCCTTATGATTTATTTGATTGTTCTTGTTTATGTCCATATTTCTATTCTTGTTCCTATTCATGCTTGATTCTAGAATGTCTGCTCTACACCACTTTTTTGTGTGTCCATTATTATTGTACTTATAACAGTTAATGTTATTATTCCTTGGAGGTCCAAATGTCTTAGGATTTCTACTGGTGAATCCATATCCCTTTCTATCATGAACTTTGCAATTCATCGCCTTGTGACCAAACTGATTACATGAGTATCAATACCCATGGAAAACCTATATGTTTCCATATTCTTGTCTTTCATGTATCCTTCACTGTGAAGCCATGTGCCCAAATATGTGACATGAGAGACATATGCCATTGAAGTTTCCTTGTTTTGACCTCATTGGTCTCTTAGTCTCTCTTAACCTATTTTGATTGTTGTTCCATATTTTTCTCCTTTGTGCATTGTTCCTTTCCTTGTTGAACTTTCTGTTGTCCAACTCATCCTCAGAAGTCTCACTTTCTCTTACACTGCCTTCTTCTGAAGTTTATTCTTCTTCTAAATTTTCTTCTTCTCTAAAACTTGAGGTTGACTCTTTTTCTTATTTCTTTTGAGCTTGTTCAAAACCAAGACTTGTTTTATATGTTGACCTTATTTGTACCTTGATTATTTTATCCACTATCTTTGAACTCTTTCCAAACTTGTGTAGCTTAGTCTTAAAATTTTCTAAATCTTCCCTTAGTAGAGCTACTTCTTATTCTATATTTTCACATTCTAAGACCTTTGCTTCTAACTTATCCTTGAACTTCTTTGTCTTAGCCTTTGATTTGTCTAGATCCTCTATAAGCATTCTTCTTTCTTCATAATATTCTTGAAACTAAAATTCCAGTTTAGATTTTTGCTTTCTTACCCTTTTTACTATGTCAAGAGCATAAATAAGTTTTGCCTTAAGATCATATCCTTCTTTTTCTGATTCTTACTCTATTTGTTTGCCTTTGATAACATATTCATTATTTTTTGACTTGTCTTCTGTCGGATCATCTTCTTCTTCTTCTTCTTCTAGTTCCATTAGAATATTATCTTCTAGTCCTTCTAATGCATCATCATATTCATCATCACTAAAACTGAAACCATTCCTTGTACAACTATCTTCAAGATGTCCAAAATTACCACATCTAAAGAACTTGAGAATTTGCGACCTTTTCTTGACTTATTTTATTCAATCATAAATAGGACGTCATCTCTATCATTATCTGAAAAACTAGCATCACTATCACTTGAGTACTTACTTGCCTTGTCTACATATTAGCTCCTCTTTTGTCTTTGGAAGAACTTCTTTCCTTGTCTACCTTGTCCATACTTACCTTTCTTTTGGTGCCTAAATATTTCTGATTCCCTATTCCTGTGATCCTTTTTTCTTCATCATTGTTATTTTTAGATTTTTGACAATCAGTTGCATAGTGATAATAATTTCCACAATTAAAATATCTAACGGATTTTGCATCTTTAAATCTTCTTGAATCCTTATTCCTCCTACCATAATTAGCTTCTTCATCACTGGATGATTCATTGCTTGATTTTGACTTCTTACCATTTGTCTTCTAAGTAGCTTTGAATGTTGCTTCCTTATGGGGATTAGGTTATTTTGTTATTAACTTGAAAGCTATAAGAATACCAAGCAACATATCTCTTGTCAAAGAATCACCATCCTTTGATTCTTCTATAGCAAAAATATTTTCACTAAATATTTTTGGAAGAGATCTTAAGACCTTATCACAAACATATGATTCTTCTACCTTAAGTCCAAGTCCTTTCATAGCATTAACAACTTCATTGATTCAAATTAGATAAGTACTAATATTTTCCATATCCTTCATTCTTAACTCTTCAAATTGTCCTTTGATATTTTGTATCTTTGCTTTCTTGACACCTTTATATCCTTCATATATACTTTGCAACTTATCCCAAATTCCTTTTGCATATTTATAGTGCATAAATTTTATGGAATCTATTCTATGCAAACCTCTCAAAATTACATTCATTGCTTTTGAATTGTAATGTTGTATAAGATTACCTTCCTTATCTATAGGTAGATCAACTAGGGGTATGTATCCATTTTCTAGTGCTTCCTAAATTTCATTGCCAAGTGCCATCAAGTGAATATTCATTATCATACTCCAATATATATAATCACTTCCATCAAATATTTGGGCTAGATTATCTGAGGACACATTCTTAGAATCCATTGTGTTCTTGAAAGCTTTTCCTTCAAGCTATTAAACTCTTTCGAAGGAACCCGTTCTGATACCAATTGAAGAACACAAACTTATACGAAGAGGGGGGTGAACAGTATAAGATAACTTTTTACTTTTATTTTCCAATAAATATTATGTAATGTACATATAGCAATACCAGCAGTAGTAATCAAAGCAATACAAAAATCACCATACACAATAGAGACACCAATTTTATGTGGTTCACTTAATGTGGGCCACTCCATAGAGAAAATATTTCACTAAAATTTTCTCAATAAATATCTTGGGAATCCTTTCCCTATTACAATATTTATGGATCTCTATCCAAAGGAGATACCAATTCTCTAATAAATTTTGTGGATCTCTATCCATAGAATAACTACTTTCTCCTTAGCTTTGACTGGTGATATTCTAGAAGAACTATTGCCCCCACTACTCTGGCTAATGTATCTCTATCCACTGAAGACTTTTGTTCTCACTACCCTGGCTAATGGATATCTATCCACTGGATACTATCATCCTCTATACTCTATCACCTCCAAAGATCTATTTCAAATATATACTAAACATAGTCCTTTGGTCTAGCACAAATATGCTCAATCTTTGTCTCTAGTCTGGCACAAACCTATCCTCAAATATACACCAAAATCTATCCTCAAATATGTACTAACACAGTCCTTTAGTCTAGCACAAATCTATCCTCAATCTCTATCCTCTAATCTGCACTAAACACAGTCCTTCTATCTAGCACAAATATATCCTCAATATCTATCCTTAGATCTATACTTAAAATAGTCCTTTGATATAGCACAAATATGTCCTCAATATCTATCCCCAAGCCTTAACATAAAGCTTGAATCAATCACAAATCAATTCTTCTAGATGTGCCCCAAACCTTAACTCACGGTTTGAATAAATAAATCAATCAAATGCTCATAAGTATACTTAAAGATCTCAAATTTGCCTTGTAATATTCCATAAAATCTCACACTAATCTATCCACAAGTCTTCTCTAGAACTTGTCCAAATATGCTCAATAAGTCCTCACTAGAACTTGTCCAAATATGATCAATAATTCCTCACTAGAACTTATCCAAATCTGCTCTCAATATTTTTTCTCAAACTATATTGTAAGCTTCCCCAAAAGCTCACACAAATCTATCCACAAGTCTTCTCAAATACATACCTTTAATCTGCTCAACAAGTCCAAACTAAAAATTGTCCAATCTCATATAAACATAAAGATAATTGTTAGAGACTCAATATGCTTCTCATTCACTTCAATACTAAATCACTTTCAATCACTCTTCTATCACAAAAACATATAGAGAATTGTTAGAGACTCAATATGTTTCACACTCAACCTCTTTCTCAAATCAATTCAGAATATAGAACAATTTGTTTCATAGAACTTGAGCTATCACTTCACACACCCACTTGACGAGGCTCAACCAAATCTACTCAACCAATCACTTCAATAAAATAGTCCTTGCTCACAAACCCTAATCCAAGCATATGAACACTCACTCAAAATGTTTCCAACAATGCTTATCAATCGATCTCACATAACAATGATACTCATGTTCTTTCCAAACCCTAGTTCAAGTTCTTCACTCAATAAATGGCTTAAACAACAATGCTTATAAAAAAATCTTCACATAACAATAATACTCATGATATTTGCAAACCCTAATTCAAGTTCCTCACTTAACCAATGGCTTCAATAACAATACTTATCAAATAAGGTTTTATCAACAACTCTTTATTCTAGAAAACCTTGAAGCATTAATTCAAAACACAATCAACAAGGAAACCTAATTAAGTTTGTTGGACATTTTGAGTCAAAGTTGTCATTGATGTCAAGGAATGAAGTAATCGTTGATGTCAAGGAATGAAGTCATCATTGATGTCAAGGAATATATCAAGGAACAATGTAAAGGTTAATGGTAAAAGAGCTTCATAATGTTTTTAATATTATGTGGAAGCATATGAAGGTGGGTTTTTATGAAAACCATGGATGAACAAAATAAAAAAAAATTCATAAAAACCCAAGGAAGCATTTTGAAAAATTAAAGAAGGTTTTAATATTTTTTATAAAATATTTAAATTCAATTTGAATTTAAATTTTATAAATAAATATTATCTATGCAAAGAGGTAAAATCAAAGAGGGCTTTAATAATCCAAAAAGGGGTTTAAGAATTAATTTATAAAAGTTAAATTCTAAAGAATTTAAATAATTTATAAATTAATTATTTGAATTTCGAAGAAGCCGACGTTCAAAATTATTGGATATAATATTTATAAAAACTATATGCCTAAAAGGCATTGTTGAGTGGTATTTTCACCCGATTGTGAAAACACACTCTCCGATAGGATTTGGGTTCTAAATCCTCTCTTGCAAAGAAATTTAATAAACAATTTCTCCAAGGTTTCGCTATGTTAGCATTTTACATCTGTGTATTAATAATCTCAAATAAAAATATTCAATAAAAATGCTTGGAACACCTCAGTGGTTGCAAGTAACTGAAAACAAGGGGCAATGTTGGTTTATTTTACTGTGAAACTGTAATGATTGTTCGTTGAACCCGAATAAAGCAAATGTGATTTGATCTTCGTATGACCATGTTGTAACTTCAAAATGGAAATTTATGAAATGTCATAAAACATAACCCCTTCAATGAAATTGGAATTTTATGAAGGGAATATCATCATCTGCTCATGAATGAAAAACAAAACTGAAAAATGAAATTCTGGCCTTGAAATGGAAATTTTCTATTTTCAGACTTTGGAATTTTAGTTTTTTATTTTTTTATTTTAATGCCTGTAAATGAAAATAAAGTGCAAAAAAAAAATGAAAATAAAATGCAAAAGAAAAATGAAATGCATTCAGGGTGATGCAATCCTATTCTGACAAAACCAAAGATGTGAGGTTTCCATGCATGCAACCTAACCTATTGAACCTGCAAAATACGCACAATCCAGATAAGTTAAGTGCTGGTCTCTGGGGTTTTAACTGTGATTTCAGATTTAGACATTCGCATGAAGCAACCAAGAGAACTTGCATTAAAATTCACCTATAAGCCTAGAAATCTGAAAATGGGAAAGATAAACATTTAATCCTGCATGCAGATAATAACTCCTTTCTTGCCAATGAGATGCAACTCTCTATAATTTTTGTATTAAAAATATGTCAGTTTACAACAATAGAAGCTCTAGTTTTCTCAAAACCAAAAAAAGGGGAAGAAAAACACTCCAAAGTAGGCCCAGAATGGCTTCTCACCTTCGGCACTGCAACTCTGCTTGCAGCGGTTTTCGACCCTTCTGGCCTCTTTGAATGGCGTATTTAAACTTTTGAACAAATTGCTTCTCCTTCCACGATGGTTAGTTTCATCTTCCAGTGGCTGTTCGTTTCACCTTCCTTGACTGCGTGTGCTTTGGCTTCCATTTTGTGGCCCTTCGCTGCGTTTTCTCCTTATTGGCTTGCGTTCGTTTCCCTCCGTGTGTAACGGTCATCTTGAATGATCATGTAACACTTTGTCTTATTCATTAGATTTTGTCCTTATGTCCACATAACTATGCTGGTCCGTTACCTTGGTGAAACTAGAATGTGTCATGATATCATGACACTTCTTGTTTATCAGTTGGCTGCCCCTTTTGAATCGCAAAAATGCAACATGTCACGATATCACGACACTTTTAGCCCTTTCTATCTTCTATTGCTTGTAGCCACAAAAATGAGACATGTCATGATATCGTGACATTTTTCTGTCAACAACCTTGTCAGCCTTCATGCACAATGAAAATGAGACATGTCGCGAAATCGTGACATTTTCCTGTATGTAGCCTTGTTAGCCTTCGTGCATAGTGAAAATGAGACATGTCACGAAATCGTGACATTTTTTTGCTTCGGGCCACGTGGATGCAACCTGTCATGAAATTGCAATGTTTTTCTCCTTTGCTATGTTTTGTCGCCCTTGGCCGTGAAAACGCGACATGTCACGAAATCATGATGCTTTTCCATTCCATACCACTTGGCTACTTTCTATCGTGAAATCGTGATGCTTTTTCATCTGGCATCATCTCACTACTTTCTATCATGAAATCATGACACTTTTCTCTTTCGGGCTGTCTCACCATAACTTGTCGTGAAATCGCGACGCATTTCTATTTTGGGCTGTCTTGCTGCAACCTGTCGCAAAATCATGACACTTTTTCGCTCCATACCATTTGGCTACTTTCTGTCGCAAAATCGTGATGCTTTTTCATTTGGAGTTGTCTTGTGGTTTTTTGTCATAAAATCGTGATGCTTCTCCATTTCGTACCCGTTGGTTTCTTTCTATAGCGAAATCATGACGCTTTTTCATTTGGAGCGGTCTTGCGGTTCAGGTCATGAAAACGCGACATGTCGCGAAATCGCGACGTTTTTATCCTTTGCTACATTTTGCTTGTCTGAGCTATAAAAACGTGACCTGTCATGATATCGCGACAATTTTCTTTCTGCTGTACCTTTTGCTACTCTTGGACGTGAAAAACGCGACCTATCATGAAATCGTGACAACTTTTTGTTTCTGGCCACGATGGAGCAACATGTCGCGGTATCGCGACAACTTTTTGTTTTTGGTCGTGATGGAGCAACATGTCATGATATCGTGACAACTTTTCGTTTCTGGCCGTGATAGAGCAACACATCGCGATATCGTGACAACTTTTCATTCCTGGCCACGATAGAGCAACACGTCGCGATATCGCGACAACTTTTCATTCCTGGCCGCGATAGAGCAACACGTCGCGATATCGCGACAACTTTTCTCTTTTGTGATATTTTGCTCTTTTCCTTGATTTTTTAGCATTTGGGCCACTGTAGTTTTCTTGGAAAGCATGTAAAAAAGGTGGGTCCCCAATTTTGGGGTGTGTTGTGAATCAGCCACAACAAATGGTGACTCTATTTTCAAATGCTCCTGAGCATTTTGGTGAGAACCCAACCTGAAATATGCAAGCTTAGATACAGGCGTCAGCACATAGAAGATAAACAAATACCGATAGATTAGAAATACATGAAACATTAAAATAATTAAGTATCAGCTCGGTGTGTGCAATGTGTTTTCATTCCCTATCGCTTAAACTTGATCAACATTCCATTGTCAATTTCACTTATGATTTGTATGCAAGGCTATGAATAATTTATGCAGGATTTAATGCATGATGAAGATGCTAAAGATATAACAACCTACATTGCAAAGGCTCAAACATTCTAATATCATGAATAAACATATCAAAACTATCAAACGCTCTTAAGGCCAAATAAATATATGCATACTGAATTAATTTATTAGATCCCAAAGTTGGTTATGTGTCACTACCATCTTGAACCCCTGTGCAAGTGTAAGTGAAATCAAAACTTTGGGGAATAGGATTCCCAACCTAAGTGAGATGGGAATTTAACCATATCCTTACTATTATGATTTGGAGTTCATTACCTCATCTTGAACAAAATGATTTAACCAGTTATGGATGAAATGGTCAGGCTAGTCTATCCTTTTGAGCAGTCAGTGGTCTTGCTTTTAGACAAGACATGCTACCATGCATGGGCATACTTAACCCCATAATCCATGATTTGGCTTCATTCATTCTCTTCTCTTTTTATTTTTTCTTGGACCTTTGGGATGACTACCCATTCTTGCTAGGGACATGTAGTACGATCCCTCCAATCCAATATTAATATGAAATGGAAAATATTATCTTTATTTCTTGGACCTTGGGGATGACTACCCATCCTTTGCAGAGGACATGTAGTACAATCCTTCCAATCCAAGATTGAGATGAAATGGGAAAAATTAGTTTTACTTTTATTGCTTGGACCTTTGGGATGACTACCCATCCTTTGCCGAGGACATGTAGTACAATCCTTCCCATCCAAGTTTTATGATGAAATGAAATATGGAAGCTTTGGGGAATCATATTCTCAACCTAGACGAGATGAGAATTATGCCTTATCCTTACTACTCCATGAAGGTCAAATCAGAGCTTTGGGGAGTTGGATCCTCAACCTAAGTTCGATGAGGATTTAACCCTATCCTTACTACTCTGATTTTAGGCTTTAAGCTCTATGGAAGTGGTAAAAACCACTATTTTAAGGATAATGTTGCATGATAGGACAAACATGAAATATTCTTTTCACCTCACCTTTTCTTCCAAGCATGGTTTTGATCATTTTGCCCAAGATATTCTTTAATGTGCATAGAACGTGCTTGGTTCAAGATTTTTCGGACATCAGTTCCCAACCTTAGGATTTTTTTTATGTTTTATGTTATAGAATAACCCTAAGAGGATTCGACACCTTCTCAATGATTGCACATGAAATGAAAATGTAACTTGATATGACATGTATATATGCAATGTGGGATGGGACATGAGATGTGAATGCACTGCTTCTTTTGGAATATATCATCTACTTTACCATAATGTGCAAAACTGACAACTTCATGCATCACAAGATTCAAACGATATTACTTAAAATGTTTGTGTTACTTGTGGAGCTTCTACAACACAATTCCAATGTTTCATATTCTCCCGATCTTAGGCATAAGTTGACATCTCAATTTTTTTCCTCTTTTTTTATTTTTTTTAATTTATAAAAATAAACTAAACATGTCAAATGAAATCAAACACACAACTTAAATCCTAATCCAAATAGCAATCCCAAAATGAAACTTGAAAACACAAACCCAAAACCAAAAACCAAAATCTATATACAAATGTACAATATAATACAAGATGATGCAAAGCTTGGACTATTACTTTCCTGGATCCCAAACATGATTAGAAAATTTCAAAAAACATATGACACAATACACATGCCAAATGTTATAGGAATCCAACAATAATAAGATCAAACCAAGCAATGCAACAAATTTAAACTTGCCATGCTCACCATTCCACTTTGATTTAGTTCTATTACCAACATCATAGGTGAGATTCAAATCAAATTGATTAGACAATGGTTGGTATTCAATTTCATCTTGTCTATTCTTTAAAGTGCAAGTTTCATCATTCCATTCATGATTTAGAAGTAGGCTTTCCTTTTCAAATGTGAGATGTTGCAAACAAGAGCCTATTTCTAAAAGTCTTGAATTCGAATCATTTTCCAAGATTTTAAAGCAATCAAAATCATTCAAAACTTGACAAGCATCAAAAAAATTTGGCATTTCCTCATTAATGATGTTAGCATCCAAAGGGACATCATGTAACCTATCACTTGAAATTTTTGTAGCTACTACCAAAGGTAAAGATTTCACATTGTCATCCATACTCAACCCATCATGGTTAGAATTTACCACAACTTGATGAGTGTTAGTAGCTTTTTCTTTTTTCTCATTGTCTTCTTCATCATCCAATACCTATTCAAAAACACCAAAGTTAGGCACCCAATCAAACATGCGTCCATCTTTTTCAAAACAAGAGCCTAGTTTTTCAAGATATGTGTCGTGTGACACCTTTCCATGATCAATGGCTTGAGTTGCCTCAAAATCCATATTTTCATTAGGATCATCAATAGTATCAAACCCACACCACTTAGGTTTCATAATTTCCTCATTTTGAGATGGCATAGACATTGTAGAAACAATAGGTGGATCAAGATTTTTGATTTCTTGCCCCTCAAGGGGAACAAAAAAAATTGATTCTCCTTCTTCATCCATGGTAGTAGAATCATTATCCTTCTCCAACCTTTGATGAGATTCCAACACTTCTTCCAAAACATTCTCAGATTGCATAGGAATTGTAATATCCTCATATGAAAGGGCAATTGTATTATCCTGCATATCAATAGGCACACAAATTTCATCGAAAGGTTTGGAGTAAGCATACTCTTCCCAAGAATCATAATGATCATCTTTCAAAATCAAATTGTGATGCTCAACCATTTCTTCATCATATTTTATTTCATCAACATGTTTCTCATCAAATTTATCTTCTCCTTCCTTAGATGGTTCAATTACTTCCAAAATTGGGTTATTGCTTGTATTCAAATTGATAAGGTTATCATAATCCACATGTGTAACCCATGATTCATGTTTAACATAATTTGGAAGGTGTGAATTTTCTGGGCCATTACTTTCAACAATGTCATCCAATGTGTCACCCGAATCAGATTCATCCTCATAGAATTCATCTTTTGGTGAGTCAAGGGTTTCCAATCTGTCACATGTTTCCATACTAGTTGGATCTAGTACTCCTCCCTTGCCTAAAATCATATTCTTGTGAAAATCATTGAAATTGATTTTAGAAACATCTTTTGAATCAAGGTGATCATTTTGAAGTTGATTCATACTTAAGAAAGATGGTTGATCTTGCATAGTAGGTTGAGGATTTTGAAATTTATTGAAGCTTGGGAATGATTATTGATTATGAAATTGATTCACCCTTGAACTTGGTTGAGGTGGATAAATCATTGGGTGGGTAAAGGAGGTATTACATGATTGAATATTATATGATCCAAAACCCACACCATAATTTTGACAACTCAATTGTTGCTCAATTGCCATTGCTTGAGTATAGGCTTATGACAAAGATGTGATTTGAGGCATCCCTCGCAAATATGTGGACATGGGTGGGTCAAAAGCATTGACGTATATTTGGAGAGCCATTTCTTCTTAAAGAACATAAAATGTCACTAATTGAGTATATAATCCAAATAACCTTTCAGAAAATGACTTCACATTTTCACTTGGTCCTTTTTTAATAGTGAAAAACTGCTCATACATGCGGATTGGGTCAACTTGCTTTTTGTTGAATTGATTAAGAAATGCTGCCTCTAGCTGGGCCCAAGAAGTGATAGACCCTAAAGGCAGAATTGTAAACCAATCATATGCCACTTTTTCCAAGGTGTAAGGGAACATTTTACAAACAACATCATCATACCAAATTGTTAAGTGATTCACAACAAATTTGAATGCTTGAATATGTTCTTCTGCAGTATTTGTCCCATTAGACAAAAATCGAGGAAGACATCTCTCAAAACCAATGGACAAATAATGTTGAACTCCCGGTATATTCAATGGGCTACCTGTCATCCACGGTGTAAACATAGCCATTAGTGAATCTTAAAGAATATAACTTTAATACCCAAAAATTCTTTTTTTTTAATTTGTTTATTTATTTATTTTTAAATCAAATCAAACCACCTTATTCCTGTATGAACAATCAAAGCATTAGGAAAGTGCGTAGCAATTCATGTCCTCATTTTAACAGTACAAGGTTGTATTGTTAAAAGAGGGCTAAAGATAATGACCAATAGGGCATGAAATATTCAAAATTTAAATCCCTATAGCATTTAAATCACACTGAAATAAACCTATTCAGCCCCTTCCTCTAGCGCTAATCTGTTGAGTGGTATTTTCACCCGATTGTGAAAACACACTCTCCGATAGGATTTGGGTTCTAAATCCTCTCTTGCAAAGAAATTTAATAAACAATTTCTCCAAGGTTCCGCTATGTTAGCATTTTACATTTGTGTATTAATAATCTCAAATAAAAATATTCAATAAAAATGCTTGGAACACCTCAGTGGTTGCAAGTAATTGAAAACAAGGGGCAATGTTGGTTTATTTTACTGTGAAACTGTAATGATTTTTCGTTGAACCCGAATAAAGTAAATGTGATTTGATCTTCATATGACCATGCTGTAACTTCAAAATGGAAATTTATGAAATGTCATAAAACATAACCCCTTCAATGAAATTGGAATTTTATGAAGGGAATATCATCATCTGCTCATGAATGAAAAAAAAAACTGAAAAATGAAATTCTGGCCTTGAAATGGAAATTTTCTATTTTCAGACTTTGGAATTTTAGTTTTTTATTTTTTTATTTTAATGCCTGTAAATGAAAATAAAGTGCAGAAAAAAAATGAAAATAAAATGCAAAAGAAAAATGAAATGCATTCAGGGTGATGCAATCCTATTCTGACAAAACCGAAGATGTGAGGTTTCCATGCATGCAACCTAACCTATTGAACCTGCAAAATACGCACAATCCAGATAAGTTAAGTGCTGGTCTCTGGGGTTTTAACTGTGATTTCAAATTTAGACATTCACATGAAGCAACCAAGAGAACTTGCATTAAACTTCACCTATAATCCTACAAATCTAAAAAGGGGAAAGATAAACATTTAATCCTGCATGCAGAGAATAACTCCTTCTTTCTTTCCAATGAGATGCAACTCTCTGTAATTTCTATATTAAAAATATGTCAGTTTACAACAATAGAAGCTCTAGTTTTCTCAAAACTAGAAAAAGGGGAAGAAAAACACTCCAAAGCAGGCCTAGAATGGCTTCTCGCCTTCGGCACTGCAACTTTTCTTGCAGCGATTTTCGACCCCTTTTGGCCTCTTTGAATGGCGTATTTAAACTTTTGAACAAATTGCTTCTCCTTCCATGATGGTTCGTTTCATCTTCCAGTGGCTGCTCGTTTCACCTTCCTTGACTGCGTGTGCTTTGGCTTCCATTTTGTGGCCCTTCGCTACGTTTTCTCCTTATTGGCTTGCGTTCATTTCCCTCCGTGTGTAACGGTCATATTGAATGATCATGTAACACTTTGTATTATTCATTAGATTTTTTCCTTATGTCCACATCACTATGCTGGTTTGTTACCTTGGTGAAACTAGAACATGTCGCGATATCATGACACTTCTTGTTTATCAACTGGATGCCCCTTTTGAATCGCAAAAACGCAACATGTCGCGATATCGTGACACTTTCAGCCCTTTCTGTCTTCTGTTGTTTGTAGCCACGAAAATGAGACATGTCGCGATATCACGACATTTTTCTGTCAACAACCTTGTCAGCCTTCATGCATAGCGAAAATGAGATATGTCACGAAATCATGACATTTTCGTGTATGCAGCCTTGTCAGCCTTCATGCACAGCAAAAATGAGACATGTCACGAAATCATGACATTTTTCTACTTCAGGCCATGTAGATGCAACCTATCATGAAATCGTGACGTTTTTCTCCTTTGCTGTGTTTTGTCACCCTTGGCCGCAAAAACGTGACATGTCACAAAATCATGATGCTTTTCCATTCCGTACCACTTGGCTGCTTTTTGTTGTGAAATCATGACGCTTTTTCATCTGGCATCATCTCACTGCTTTTTGTCATGAAATCATGACACTTTTCTCTTTCAGGCTATCTTGCCGTAACTTATCGCAAAATTGTGACGCCTTTCTATTTCGGGCTGTCTCGCTGCAACCTGTCACAAAATCATGACACTTTTTTGCTCCGTACCATTTGGCTACTTTCTGTCATGAAATCGTGATGCTTTTTCATTTGGAACTGTCTTGCGGCTTTGTGTCGCAAAATCATGATGCTTCTCCATTCCGTACCCCTTGGCTGCTTTCTGTAGTGAAATCGTGACACTTTTTCATTTGGAGCGGTCTTGTGGCTCAGGTCGCGAAAATGCGACATGTCGTGAAATCGTGACATTTTTATCCTTTGCTACATTTTTCTTGTTTGAGTTGCGAAAACGTGACCTGTCACGATATCACGACAATTTTATTTTTGTTGTACCTTTTGCTACTCTTGGCCGTGAAAACGTGACCTATCGTGAAATCGCGACAACTTTTCGTTTCTGGCCGCGACGGAGCAACATGTCATGATATCATGACAAATTTTCATTTTTGGCCATGATGGAGCAACATGTCAAGATATCGCGACAACTTTTCATTTCTGGCCGCAATAGAGCAACACGTCGCGATATCGCGATGACTTTTCATTCCTGGCCATGATAGAGCAACACGTCGCGATATCCCGACAACTTTTCATTCCTGGCCATGATAGAGCAACACGTCGCGATATCACGACAACTTTTCTTTTTTGTGATATTTTGCTCTTTTCCTTGATTTTTTAGCATTTGGGCCATTGCAGTTTTCTTGGAAAGCATGTAAAAAAGGTGGGTGTCCAATTTTGGGGTGTGTTGTGGATCAACCACAATAGGCATAAAACTTACCCTTCGTTCAAAAGAAATAATCATGGCATATGTTGTGTGAATACTCATGTAGAGAAGAAGACAAATCTTCATCTTAAGGCAACAGTGAAAGTGTTGAAAAATATTGAAGGTAAAACCCTCATATCCACCAAGGCACGTAGCCTAGTGGTAAGCGATTGCGAGTTAAGTCATGCGGGTGTAGAGTGGTTCACATTCGATTCTCAACAAGGACGTTTTGGCATTGGAAGAAGCGAAACATTGATTTTTGGTTTTGACACATTGGGAAGAACATAGATCACGTTGTGCTCTTGGTTATCCAAATCAGTGCCTAGCTCATGTGGTGTTGAAGCCACGACTAGGGCATTGAAGCTGTGTTGAGGGTTCAATTCTCACCTAGGCAGAGGTAATAAATTTTGTATTAATTTTTAAATTGCCTAAGGTATAAACATAAGGTTTTAGGGAGTTATAAGGGGTTTTGAAAGGTGCTTATTTTGAGTGTTAGTTTTTGATTAAATGAAGGAATAAGGTGTTGAAATTTATTTTTAATAAATTTATTGTGAAGTTTTTTTATTTATAAAAAATTGAATTATAGAATGATTAAATTTAAAAGGACTTCTTGCCATTGGGTTAGTTTGAAAAGGAGATTGTATTGACAATATTTTTTATATTGAATATTGTTTTGATTGGGAGATCATAAGGTGTATTTGGTCAATAATTTTTGTATATGTTGATGGATGTTTTCTTTAATATGGAGTGATAAGGTGTATGTGTGTTTTGATATTTTGCATTGGATCATTGAGAGAATTTAGTATATTCTAACTCCTTGAGCTTGGTAAAGAAGTATTTATGGTTGTGGCAGATATTTGAGGTTCCTTCATCATCAAGAAAATTGTATGAGCACATTCTTCCATAGTTGAATTGATTGGTTGGTTTTTTGGAAAATAAGTTTGGAGTGAAAAGGAATTGATTAGGGTTTCCTTATTGAGAGTGTTGAGTTATTGCTTCAAGGTTTTCTGGAATAAAGAGTTGTTAAAACCTTATCTTATAAGCATTGTTGTTGAAGCCATTGATTGTGTGAAGAACTTGATCTAGGTTTTGAAAAGAACATGAGTATCATTGTTATGTGAGAGTTATTTTATAAGCATTGTTGTTGAAGTGAGTTTTTGAGTGAAGAAAATGAGTATCATTGTTATGTGAGAGTTGTTTTATAAGCATTGTTGTTGAAGTGAGTTGTTGAGTGAAGAACATGAACTAGGGTTTGGAAATAAAATGAGTATCATTGTTATGTGATATTGGTTGATAAGTCTTGTTGGAAATATTTTGAGTGTGTGTTCATATGCTTGGACTAGGGTTTGTAAGCAAGGATTATTTAATTTAGTGATTGATTGAGTAGAGTTGGTTGAGCCTAGTCAAGTGGATGTGTGAAGTAATTATTTAAGTTCAATAAAAAAACTATTCTATATTTTGAATTGAATTGAGAAAGTGATTGATTTGAAGCATATTGAGTCTCTAACAATTCTCTGTATGTTTCTAAAAGAGTGATTGAAAGTGATTGAGCATTGTGATGAGTATAGGGTATATTGAGTCTCTAACAATTATCTTTATGTTTCTATAATATTGGATAAGTTCTAGTGTGGACTTGTTGAGTAGATTTGAGGTAAGTCTTTGAGAAAACTTGTGGATAGATTTTGGGTAAGCTTTTATAGAAGCTTACAATACATATTGAGAGCATATTTGGATAAGTTCTTGAGAGGACTTATTAAGTAGATTTGGATAAGTTCTTGAGAGGACTTATTGAGTAGATTGGACAAAGTTCTAGAGAGGACTTGTGGACTGATTGGTGTGAGATTTTGAGGAAGCTTACAAGGTAGATTTGAGATAAGTATTTGAGAAGACTTGTGATCAGAGTTGATTGATTGATTTGTGTAGACACCAAAACAGCACCAATCCGATTATGTGACAACAAGCGCCGATCGCATTGACACACACAGCCCCTAGGGCAGCCCCCAGAGGTTAAACAGTGGTCCTAACCACTCCCAAAAGTAGTTTGGAAGGTCAAAGGTCAATTTGGCACCTTTTTGGCACCTTGCTCCCTACTCGTCCCACCCTGGGATGAATACAAACTGGTATTCGTCCCACCCAGGGACGATTATCAGCATTCGCCCCAGGGTGAGGCGAATAGAAGGTTTGACTGGCAAAAAAAGTCAAACCTCGAGAGGTCCGCCAGTTAACTGCAGCTTCAGGCCATGCAATTGCGAGGAACGACTTCAAATCAAGGAGAGAGACTTCAGTCATGCATGTCTTTGATTTTTGGAGGCCTCATGCAAGGAGACTCTAAATCAGGGAATAATATTTTTCCCAAAATAGGACATGCAACTCCAGTGGCGCCCTCGCATGCGCATTCAAACAAAGAGACCCTAGGTCTATAAATTGGTGAGTCTTCTCACCCAAAATATAGAGAGAGAGGTAGCATTTTGAGCAATGAAGTGCTGCCATTTTACATCCACACACATACCTTTTGATTTGTGCCTTTCACATCCTTGATCTCTTTTTGAAGGGAGGTCATAGGGTGGTTATTGGAAGCGCAAATCCAGAGCCCAAACCCAAACATTTGGCCACAATATCCCACAAAATTTTTTGAAAACACCCCATAAGAGGTTTTGGACCCATCCCAAGTGGATTGGTGCCGAAACAGAGTCCCAAACGGTGGGCGTCCTGCCCTCGGGCGCCCCCAAGCTGTCGCAGTTCTAAACGCCCCACCCGGAGTGAATAGAAATATGTGGTAGATTTCTCTTATTTTTCTTTTGCATCTTATTCTAGGTTATTTAAATAGGCTGTAGTTTAAATTTCACTTCATTCTGAGCATTTTTGACCATGTTTTTATCATTTCCCGCCTTCACTAACATGCAGATAGCGCCATCATATTCTGGGTGATAGAGGCCAAATTGGAGAAATATGACCATCTGGGTCATCCCAAAATACCCCCAATTAGCTAACCCCAACTTTGTAGGTCATTTGGAGCTTCCTGGATAGGACATTGAAGAGGGTGCTTTCTAACAATTTGTTGTAGGTTTATTCGTCCCGCCCCGAGCGAATACAAATATGTGAGGAATTTCTTGACTGTTCCTTTTGTAGTGGCTTCCTGGTAACATATTCATGCTTCTATAAAATTTTTAGGTCATTCTGATATTATTTGGTTATCGTTTTAATATTTTCATGCATACACTAACAATAGGCCTTGGGAAATACATGTTCTATTCTATCTGTAGGTGCTACTAATATTTTCTGTTTCCTTGAATGTAGGTCTTCGACATCAGAGGAGCAGGAAGGAGTCAAAAATCATATACACAAGTGGCGGTGATGTTTTGGTCCGCCCATCTTACATGTGGGCACGCGGAAGAAGGATTGCTATCCATGGATGTGATAAGAAACATATTTGACGCTCCTATCCCCTAAAAGGGAAGGAGACGTATTGTAACATGACTTTAAAAGCATATCAATAAAGAGGGCCATATTCCATATTGCTTTTATCTTGTGTCGATTCGTCTATGTCCTTTCCTTTTATGCATTTTTCAATATATAGGCTTTTAGCGTTAAGTTTGGTTTTAAACGCATCGTACTTGGCATTTTCCTTTTTGTTTCCGTATCCTCATGCTTTCAGTGGCGATCATGGTGGGACCTCTATCCCTTGATTTTAAGATTAACTTTCTGATCAAAATTTGCTTGTTTTTGCTTACAGGTACCAAGTTTTCAAACGCTGGACTGTTGTTCGTTTCAGTCTGTGACGAGTACAGAGCTGGAATTCATCTTACCCAGGGATGAATAGGACTTCGTCCTACCCTGGAATGAATACAGATCTATTATTCATCTCACCCCAGGATGAATAGCTCTCTATGCAATTTTAGGGCAGAAATTCAGAGACATCCGATTTGGGCAGAGAAGAGGTAGGGGTCTTAAACACCTTCTGTCAATTTTTTGCTTTCTGTTTTCTGTTCTCTGGTTATTTGCTTGCATAGGAGAGTTTGAATGCTTGTTTCCTTCATTTATGCAACTTAAAAAGAACCCCACACACCACATGGTAATTTAAAACAACAAGGAGTTGGTCGTAAAACCCCAACCCTTGAGCAAGACCAACGGTGGATTTCATCACCACCTTGGCTTGAGATATTGCATACATAACCCCGATCGTGACTATTGCTAGACGTAAATCCTGATGAAAGCTGACCAAGTGTAGCTGGGGTGATTCCCAGTGCATGAGGATAAGTCTTCTATGGTAGGTGTCATAAATAGAGTGATTCCCCTTCCGTACCGCCTATGTTCCACGTACCATCTGCTCTCACGTACCAATAGTTTCCCTCACGTAAGGGCGGGTATATAGAGAGGTTGGTATATCGGCCCGGCAATGGTATATCGAAGGGGCGACCATTTTTGGGAGTCATAAGAGCCATCATATTGCATTTAAATGTTCTTTACAAAAGCTTTCAAAACAAAAAAATCAAAACACACTAAAACCAGATTTAGGGCACACTTTTAATCTTTAAACAAGATAATCATTGCTTTGATTGTGTGTTTCCCTTCTATTTAGTGTAGCATAAAAATCATAAAAAGAGATAAAAATCTATGCATCTTGTAGGAAAGCATCACCATGGTGTACACTCGTAGCCGAGCCCAATCATGGGTAGAAGCTACAGAGAGTGCACAAAGGGGGACAAGTCACCTCCGATATAGTCCTGAGGACTTGGTCATCCCGCCTTGGTGGCCTGACACACAAGATAGTCCACATCATGCCACCACAGAACAAGACTATAGAGGCACCTCTTTGAGGGGCACCCCCACTCAACATAGATCCTTTCAAGAGGAGAACCTACACGTGGCACTCAACATAGAAAGGAGGCCTCCCTTAGATGCTCGTTATGAGTGGCCTAGTGATGAAGTGCTAGAGCAACATAGGGTCCATAAGGAGGGGCCACATGATTTCGTCATCCCTCCTTTACCCCTTATTACTATTAGAAACACTAGACAAAATCCAGAGCACAAGGCTCTCCAGAAAGGGCAAGACAATTCTCCCCACACCCTTCACACATACGAAAGGGAGTACGAGGAAGACCACCACGTTCCTCAAGAGTAGTACACAACGTGGGAGCGATGCACCTCCGCACCTGCTATGTATCAGGATCACCCATTGAGGCCAATGCCTCGGGTGAATGCCGCTAACCTCGATAGAGGAAAGCAACCCATAGGGGTCTCGGATCACCATGACCGAGATAGACATGTAGGAGAGGCATCTAGGCTTCCTAAACATGAGACGATGGAACAAATTGACTTGGCATTTGCCAGACATGCCACCCACCAAGCACAAATCATGCAGCTCAGGCAAGATCAACAATAGTTAGATCATCTGTACCACCTTAGCAAAGAGCGCATTCAACATCAGACAACCGAATTGCTTCATAACACTGTGCCTGAGAAGGTCCCAACCCCTCGCATGCATAAAGTAGAAGTGTATGAGAGGCACAACCCCTTGGTGCGAGACAGGTCCCCGTGACCTTACCAAGTGCTACCTCCGAGACCTCCTAGACCTGAGCGGGAGGCCACTCCTAGGAACAATGATGGGCACCCCCGCGGGGACCCACCCATGGTTATAGGTCTCATCCAAAAACTCCTCAAGAAGCCTATGAGGAGTATGAGCAAGAAGAAGAGTGGGCTGAAATGCCCTATCAAGGCAGAGGGGCTGCTATCCGGCCACCCCTCTATAGGCCTCAAGTTCCCCCCAACCCACAATGGGAGCAAACTAAGGAGGAAGAAATTAAATCTTTCGATGCATATAAAGCACTGCTAGAGCGCTTAGAGTCTATGGAGACCAAGACTTCTGGGCCCCAAAAGCCCACTTTATGCCAACTCCATAGTCATCCTGTGCATCCATCAGTGCCGACACCTCCATACCCTGAACACTTTAAACTGCCCTAGTTGGCACTCTTTAGAGGAGAGGAGGATGCCCAAGAGCACGTGACTAGATTCCTGAGCCAATGCTTTGGCATTCAGGACAATGATGCTTTGTTGCTAAGAACATTTATAACCACATTCGTAGGCCCTACCTCGGATTGGTTCACTCAGTTGCCAAAACATAGCATCAGTAACTTGGATCAGCTAGTGGACGCGTTCCTCGAACGCTTCACCTTCAACACCAAGAAAAAGGTGTCACTAAGTGACCTAGCTAGCCTCAAGTAGTATGAGGAAGAAACCATGGTGGCATATGGGAACCGGTGGAGGACGTTGCTTTCAAAGCTGCCCTACCTCCCTCCCATGTCCGACCTAACCCAAATGTTCTCAAAGAGCTGTTTGAGATCGATCTCCATGCTATTGCAGCTGCAACAATATGCCACTCTTGAGGAAGCTCTGGCGCAAGCCAGAATCATTGAGGAGATCAAGATACAGGATGGCAAGATTGCCAAGCCTAAGAAGAAAGAATGGTCTAAGAACACCAAAATAGGGACCACGCAACAGAAACCCATTACGGTCAATCAGGTTGCTATAAACGTCCCTAAGCCTACACAAGCAACATAGCCTCAAAAGGCTAACTATCGAGCGGTGCCTCCTAACAATTATGATAGAGAAAATCAGAGGCAAGAACAAAATCAGCAGCATCACCCTAGGCGACAATTCACACCTTACATAGAGTCCAGGGACTCCCTGTTTGACCGCTTGTCAGCGACGAACTTGATCAACCTGCCAGAGATTCAAACCATAGACCCCAATGCACCAAAGCCTAAGGGGTACAGGGAGGACTTGTACTGTAGGTTCCATAGATGGAAGGGACATGACCTTAATGCATGTTGGAAGTTTAAAGGCTTGGTGCAAGACCTAATCGACAACAAGACGTTGGCAGTGGACAACCCCGTAGCGCCAAACAACCAATATATGGGAGTCTTCAGAGACCCCCTGCCTGCCCATGATGCGTAGGCAAAACCCCTTCAAGTCAATGAGGTGCAACAGAATTGCCCCATGCAGGGGTATGTAGGGATGATAAGCATAGTGACTAGGAACAAGAGGTACCCAGGAGCTACCCCCGCGGTAGCCACAAGAGAGGTTCCATCGACGTCACAACCTCAACAACACCCTACGCAACTTCCCCCGCCTAGACCAATGGCCATGATTCGGACTAGACTTACCCAAAGTCTAAGGACCACGTCGGCTAGGCTCTCCATATACGAGCTCATTCAACAATCAGTGCCCCATCGGGAGGCTCTAATGGAGATATTAAAAGCCATCGAGCTGCAACCCCATGAAGCAAACTCTTTCAACAACTTCGTGGGACATGTAAAACAATGTACAAAACCAGTCATCACCTTTAGAGAAGATGAATTGAAATCAGTGACTGGTGATGTGGCGGATCCACCCCTGCACGTCATTGCATGGGTCAACGGGATTTCGTATAAGAGAGTGTTGGTGGACACTGGCTCATCCAGTAATATAATTACAACAGCAACATTGAAACATCTAAAGTTGTCGGCATCTCACATCGTGGCCTCCACCTATACTCTTCGAGCATTCAATGATGCGATATGCTCGATGGTTGGCACAATTGTCCTACCCATCCAAGTGGGACAAAAGACTATTCATACATTGTGCCACATCTTGGAAGGTGAGATGGCCTATAATATCTTGTTGGGCTGGCCTTGGATCAGGGACATGAAGTGTGTCCCTTCTATAGCTCATCAGTGCTTAAAGTACACATTTGAAGGATAGGTGCATGTAGTCCCGATAGACTTAGAGCCCTTCAAGTACTGCAATACGGTGCAATTCATGCCGCAATCGACCCTTCCATCAACGCATTTGGATTTTTAGTTGAATCCATCTAAACAGGGTCCGATTTCATAGGCATCCCCATTGACAAGTCCATCAAATCCCCAGTCGGGTCCATCTTCCTCATCTGGTCCTTCAACAATGATGCCACCTACGGTGGCCACACCAAAGGACAAGGGAAAGAAACCCCTAGAAGAGGAACCACCCCTAGTCTCAACCATCTCTACCGAAGAGATGCCTAGCAGAATGGAAGTCGAGACGCCTAGTTCACCCTACATGGAGTGGACTCCGGAAGGACTCCCATTCGCTCCCCCTCAACCACCAACGATCACCGTTGAGATGGCCAACACGGGCCTAGGGGAGTATATAGTGCGAAACATTGTAGCAACACCCACACTTGAGTCCATGCAGGACATGGGGAGACCTCGCCTCCCCATCGGCTCTGTGGTTCCTCTAGGCTACCCACCCAATCAGACAAACTTTGTTTATGGGGGCCTGGATAATGGCATTGAACCTTACATGCAAGAAGACGAAGATGAGGAGCCCTTTGCTGAGGACGTCAACTATTTGTCCAACCCAGATTTCGCATTGAGATATCTTGGCCAATGCAATTGGCATGGATATGGGTTGGGCAGGTATGAGCAAGGAGTGCGTGTTCTTTGCCAACCAAGATATCAAATGCCGTATGACAAGTCAGAGTAGGGTTCAACCACCCCTTGCCCCTGGACATCTTGGTAGAGAACATGCAAGGCCTAGGGATAGGCAACAAGGATGGGTTGGCATTAGATCCATATGCCAATCCTAACACAACATATACATTGGGGGATTATCTCCCATTACTAACAAACAACCTTGTTGACCTTAACAACCCTTTCCCTTCGATCAAAAGGGAGAAAGTTCGAGGACTCACCTACAAGAGGGATATAGACAAGACCAAGAAGGGTCTTCAGAAGATGAGTCGAAATACGAGGTAGCACCTTGGGATCCTTTCGAATCTGATAGCAATCATTCACAAGTGACTCCCATGGATGATTATCAGGAGAGCTTCCTGACAATGTTCCCTTTGGATGCTCCAATTGAGCATATGCCACCTCAAGAGAATCAGGTCCCCCGTAGAGAGCGGAACAACCTCGATGGGACCACATTAATTTGCTCGAGCAAGATGAGCCTCATATGTCACAAATAGCTATTGGAGCCAATGAAGGCCTTTGGATCTCTGACAGTGATTATGAAGATGAAACTGAGATGGCTTATCTCAATCATATGCGATAACAACAATATCCCTTGGACATAGATGACATGTTTGAACAATTACACATAGGGCCAAGACATAGGTGGCACCTCAACCAGGCATAGTTATAGCAATTATTGCACCCGCCACTCTAGGTATACAGAGAACATCTTCCACCTGGAGACCCTATAGAGCCATCAGTGCCTAGGGCAGACCCTATCCTTTTATCCGCACATAGGGCCGATCCATTTGTGCCAGTACCTACAGAGCCAGATCCAGAGCACAAAGATCATCTAGGATGTCCGAGTAGCCACACCCATGGTAATGGAGACCAAAATCATTTCATCAACATGATCTCCATTGATTTAACCACCCCCATCCATAATCCAACCGACCCAACATGGTCATTGCATCTAGACCTAGATGCTATAGACTGGGATCACATTGACACACCGCCATCCCCATCAGAGTACTGGCCTTGTGGTGGGATGTTCCATTTCACCCCCGGATAGACTCAGGATGTCTTCCATGTTGAAGAGGAACCCGACGTTCCGAACGATGATCTAAATTCAGCAAATGATATCCACTTGATCCCAACTCCACACCAGTTGGAGGACGGGTCCCACATGTCGATCGAGGAGATGACTGACGTAGACATCGGCTCAGATCCAATGAATTTGCAAATCATCAAGCTAGGGGTAAGTCTATCCCCCGAAGAGCAAGCCGACTACATTGCCCTTCTCAAAGAGAAGAAGGAGGTTTTTGCATGGTCATACAAAGACATGTCGGGACTAGACCCACAGCTAGTCACGCATAATCTAACGCTTGATCCGACAGTCAAGCCAGTAAAGCAAAAACTACGTAAGATGCATCCAACAGTAGCCTTAATGGTCAAATATGAGCTACAAAAGTTGTTGGATGCACAGTTTGTCATCTACGTGGATTACCCACCATGGTTGTCTAACATGGTGCCCATCAAAAAGCTCGACGGGAGGATTCACATATGCACCGATTTTTGAGATCTAAACAAAGCGAGTCCTAAGGATGATTTCCCCTTGCCTAGCATCGACGCATTGGTAGATGCTACAGCGGGCCATGAAATGCTTTCCCTCATGGATGGTTTCTCAGGATACAATCAAATTCGTATCAATCCCGAGGACCAACTAAAAATGGCGTTCACAATGCCTTGGGGGACATTTTGTTATAAGGTCATGCCCTTTGGCCTTAAAAATGTTGGCGCCACCTACCAACGTGCCATGACGTACATCTTCCATGATTACATGCACAAAACTTTGGAAGATTACATGGATGATTTGTTGGCCAAATCTCTTTTGCGCCCAGATCATCTCGATGACTTGAGCAAGATCCTCGATCGCCTCATTGAACATAAAGTCAGACTAAACCCCAAGAAGTGCGTATTTGGCATCACATCTGGAAAGCTCTTGGGTTTCATAGTCTCCAAATGAGGAATCGAGGTGGATCCAAACAAAGTCAAGGCAATCCTTGAAATGCTTCCCCCAACTACCATCAAGCAGCTCAAAAGTCTGTAGGGAAAGGTCACGTCAATCAAGCGCTTCATAGCGTAGCTATCTGACAAGTGCCGACCCATGAATAAATTATTGCACAAGGGGGTAGCATTTCACTGGGATGACGAGTGCCAGTCAGCCTTTGATGATATTAAACAATACTTGGCTTCGCCACCAGTATTGGCACCACCTAGACCAGGAGTGTCATTCTACTTATACATCTCAACTATCGAGGTGGCACTGGGCGCCATGCTATCCCAAAAAATGAACTACACAAAGAATAGGCTACTTACTATCTTAGCCGCACCCTGGTCAGTTATGAACTTAACTATGCATACGTTGAGAAGCTCTGCTTGGCAATGGTGTTTGCTACCAAAAAGCTATGCCACTACATGCTAAGCAACACGACGTATGTTGTGTCTAAGGAGAATCCATTGCGATACATGATGAGTCATACTTATCATAGTAGCCACATGATAAAATGGATCATGTTGTTGATGGAGTTTGACATAGAATTCATTGGACAAAAATCCATAAAAGGTCAAGTCATCACCGATCAACTAGCAGAGGCTCCTCTTGAAGATGATCAGCCTCTGACCGTAGAACTACCTGATGATGGGGTCTTCCATGTTTCAGAATCGCCAGATTCTAATGAGCCTGAGTCACAGGCTGACATGACCCTATTCTTCGATGGTTCTAAATGTGAGCAAGGAGGTGGCATGGGAATTGTATTCTTCACACCGCAAGGGGCTCCAATGCCTCTATCATTTAAATTAGACTTCTCATGCACCAACAATAATGCATAATACGAAGCCTTGCTCATAGGTCTTCAAACAACAGTCACCATGAACATTAAATGTTTAAACATCTTTGGTGATTCATTGTTAATTGTCAATCAAGTCAAAGGGGTATTCCAATGTAAATGCCCAGTTTTGCAGGCCTACAAAGCCCTTGTGGACAAATTCTTGGCACAACTTGAATGGTATGACATCGAGGCACTCCCTCGATCATCGAATCATTTTGTGGATACTATGGCCTCCTTGGGGTCACTAATCCCGTAAGACCCTTTCGGTGAAATGACGACCATTCAGGTCAAAACATTATCACAATCCATGATGGAGCGTGCAAGCTCTGACCTAACGCCAGGAATCCACTTGATCCAGATTGAACCATCTCAGGATAGGTTCTCTCGAATCCATGATTGTCTGACTCAAGCCAACTAGGGGTCCTTGTTCTCCCCGACCCCTCTTAATAGCAACACAACGCTATTTTTACAAGTTCTTTCCCGCTCAACTTTTGCTAGGGATGAACTTCAAGAGGGATTGGTCATTCATACCATCGAGGTTTCTGATCAACAGGATTGGTACACACCCATAAGGGATTACCTCAAGCTAGGTAACCTCCCACTTGGATTGACACAAGCCACGAAAAGATCATTTAAATAGAAAGCGGCAAAACATGTCTTGCTAGGAGACATTTTGTATCGTCGGAGCTATGAAGGAATCCTCCTCCATTGCTTGGACCAGCAGGAGTCCGCTTGGGCGATCACCCAAGCCCACGATGGTACATGCGGTGGCCACTTCAGCGGTATGGCCATCGCAAAGCATTCTCGCATGGGCTATTATTGGCCATATTTAGAGCGAGATTGTTGCGCATATGTAAAGAAGTGCATGAAGTGTCAACACCATGCTAATTTGACACACGTACCTTCTCAGGCCTTGCAACCGATTCAATCGACTTGGCATTTTTCGTAGTGGGGCTTTGATCTAATCGAAAAGATCTCCCCTACATCGTCGGGTCATCACACGTTCATCATAACGGCCATAGAGTACTTCACCAAGTGGGTGGAAGCAATTCCGCTAACCTCTACGACTGGACCCCGCATTGCGGAGTTTATTTTGCATAACATCATATGTCATTTTGGTATTCCATCCAAGATCCTCTCGGATAATGGGACGTCATTCAAGAATAAAGATGTGCATGCTTTGACAACAAAGTACAAAATTCAGCATAGTTTTTCAACACCCTATTATCCGTAGGCAAATGGGCAAGCAGAGGCGTCAAACAAAATGCTAGTCACCATCCTCAAAAAGACCATCACAGATAGTCATAAGGATTGGCACATTCAAATCCCGCTTGCCCTATGGGCTTATCGCACTAGCATTCGGACGCCCACTAGGGCAACTCCATTTTCGCTGGTGTATGGCTCCGAGGCAGTCATGCCTCTCGAGTTGGAAATCCCTTCCCTACGCATTTCAATGCAAGAGTTCATCGATGATGACACTACATGGCAGGCCTAGTTAGACCAACTTACGTTGCTCGATGAATGATGCGTCAATGCTCTCGAGCATTTGCGTATCTATCAAGAGCGACTTAAGAAAGCATACAACATGAAGGTTCACCTAAGGGACTTTCAGGTTGGTGACTTGGTCTTAAAAGAGAACCAACATAATTCTAATTTGTCGTCCCATCTAAGGGACAAGTTCATGGCAAACTGGTTAGGTCCTTATGTGATTGATAGTAAAATAGGACCTGGAACATACCGGCTCGCCTCTCTTGAAGGAATCAAGGAACTAGAACCCTTGAACATCAGTCATTTGAGGCCATTCCACATTTAGAGAGCCATAGTCCACCCAAAAGCTCCAAGGATTCCCACAATCGCTTGGTCAACCCAAAATGCCCCAAAGGTATCCATAAACCCTTTGGTCAAACATAACAAAAGCTCCAAGGATTCCCACAATCGCTTGGTCAACCCCAAAAATGCCCCAAAGGTATCCATAAACCCTTTGGTCAAACCAAAAGCTCCAAGGGTTACCATAACCGCTTGGTCAAAATAAATATTCAAAAACAAACAAAAACAATAAAATCATCAAAAATAACAAAAAAATTGCATCTCAATTCCATGCATACTCGTAAAAATCAAAATACAAAAATATAAGTTGCATTAGGCATCACATCCATACATTGCATATTTGCTAGTCATACATGTCAAAAGCACCATAGACTGTAATTGCTCGGCAATTCCTTCATTTTCCACATTCCATCCATTTTATAAACACATACATCCAGAATAACACCATCCCCATTTTTAGCATAGTCAGTTGTCTCCTAATGTATGTAGGGTTTTCGTCATTCAGTTGTCTTTAAATTTCTAGCCAAAAACTGTACAAAGTTAAATAGATTTTACAAGGGAAAGTTTTACTTGGGTCACGCCTCGTTATGTAACATCCCTACACAAGTTAAAACACATAAAATAATTCCCAAGTTGTGTGAATGCAAGAGACACCTACAAAGCAGTCTAGGGTACCATAGGTGAAAGATTAGCCTGTTCATCCCCCTGTGCGAATGGTTCAAGAGTGCTGAGAATTGACAAAAGGACAAGCTCTTCCCCATCAATTCCCCTAAATAAATAAGTGGTTTTCACCACTACCAAAAATCCCAATCACCATTGGTCCCCAAAGTTGTAAGGATTCATACTACACGTCCCTGCCAAGGATGGGTAGTCATCCCCAAGGCCTAAAAGGATCAATGACCATTCAAAAACAAAATCCCCATAAGCCATCATCATGATCATCTCCAATCACCTTTGGTCTCCAAAGTCATAAGGATTCATACTACACACCCCTGACAAGGATGGGTAGTCATCCCCAAGGCCTAAAATATCAATGCCCTTACTTCATAATCTCCATAATCCCCTTTGGTTCTCAAAGTCGTAAGGATTCGTACTACACGTCCTTGAATAGGATGGGTAGTCATCCCCAAGGCCTAAAAGAATCAATGTCATTCACAAGCCACAAACCTACAAGCTCAACCTTACGAAGCTCAAAATGCAAAATCAAATAATAGTGGTTATCACCACTATTCAACATCCTTGCTCAAAAAGAAAAACAAAAGAGAAAAATAAATAGTGATTTTCATCACTATGTATACGAGCAAGTATCCTAACACATTGAGCAAATAAAAAGCCTGAACTTGAATCCCTGGAATTCTCAGCATTCGAAAACCATCTAGGTGATCCTCATTACGGGTTTGGTGGATAGCCTACCTGGCAATGGCGGTATCCTAAATGCATGACGATATGTCTATCACATTAGCTTTGCATGTGAGCAGACCAATGTTTGCATGTGGATGAGCTAGCTTATGGTACCTTAGATTGTCCCATGGATTAATCTTACTAAATACAACAACGGAGTTAGTGGAGCTAATTAGGTGATCCTCAGTACAGGTTTGGTTGACAGCCTATCTGGCACTCGCGGTATCCTGACAAATACCACATAAATGAACTCAATTGCACACACAGGGATGTGAAATAACTTGGTTAAACTCAAGTCCGATTTATACCTTGTTCAAAAGTCTTGCAAGATAAATGTACAGTCTTGGCTAGTTAGTTAAAATATCTGAATCTCGAAAAGCTTAACTACATTTTAAAAAAACTAGTACATTTCATTACGTCCATCACCATCAAAAAATATGCAAAATACAAAAACAAAGTTCTCACATGCAAAGTCATTCCACAAAGCCATCCCATAAGTACAAAAAGCTAGTAAATCTTGTATAGTCTATGGTGCCATCGACAAGTTATCAACAAATCATTTCATTTATTCCATATGCATACATCATATAATTAGACACATCGCATTCATAATACCACATGCATACATCATCATAAATAACTATGCATAAATAGAAAAACAAACCATGAAAAGTGTATAAACAAAACAAAGAAAGTCATCTGTATATATATCATCAAAAATGCCCATAGGCTACAATGAACCGGTCCTCTGACCTCGCAACAAAACCAAAAACTCAAAAACCCCCAAGCCTAGGGCATCGGCCACCATGATCACGTAGGATCGGTGCGATGGGAACTACCCCCATGGTGTGGGTCCTATGGGACCCCTCAGGGCGGCTGCTAGCCCTCACATCATGCCTACTAGAGCCCCCCTCATCCAATCACCTCGAGAGACGATGCTCGACTCTGGTGATCACTCCTCATCATGTGCGTGAAGACCCACCTCTAGAGGACTCCACCCCTAGGTGGATGATCTCTCCCTCTAGATCCATCCGATGTCGACACCACTCCACCTCTCATCGATGATACATCGCTAACTCTACTTGTCCATGCCTACGTTCCGTAGGAGATCCCTCTCCCATGCAGCATCTGTATCCCCATCCTATCGATGGTACGTAGCAAATGCATTCTCCCTCTCCTAGATAGGAGATCCCTCTCTTATAGCCTCCTCGAGCTCCTCATCTCACCTCCGAAGTAGCCTCACCAATCATGCATTCTCAGTGCACAACCCTACCTTCGTGTCCTCCGAAATTCCTAGGTATTGACATCTCTAGAATAGTAACTCTCTAGCTCCCACTCCTCCGGACGTCCCGTGATCTCTGTTGATCTAGAACCCCAAAATCCACACCCACATCCTCAACCTCCACCATGTCCGCATCATCCAACGGAACACCCCAACCATCACCTGGTGCCTCTACACCCTCATCCCCTATGGCTACCACTTCTGCATCGCCTAGAGGCCCCTCTCCTCACCATCGTCATAGAGTCCACCACTGCTCATACTCAACGGTAACCTCGATGTCATCCACATCTAGGGCATCAATCATGGTATCTGAATCCTCACCCAGTGATGCAATGACTAGCCAAGCTAGAGTCCTCTCGTCCCCTCGACGTCGATAGACCACGGGCTCACTAGGAAACCCCTGGCGCACCTTGAACTATCATGTAACCCGACCATAAGGGAAGAACTCCTGATCAGTCCCATGTCGCCCAATCAGCCATCGTCCTCTCTTACCTCATAGACCACTCTCCAGCCTTAGGCCAGGCTGGACAGTCCTAGTAAGGGTGCCAGAACACCTCCCCTAGAGTAAGCCGAGCGAAGGCATCGACATAGTGCCCTACGACACCTGCCCACCATCGACTCTGACCCTGCTCCTCAGATCTCACCATAATGCCCCGTATCCGATCTCTCGGTCTACCATCTCCACCCGTGTCATCCATGGCAACCCAATCGGCCTCTCCACTGCTATGTGCTGCCAAGCCCAACACTACAACAAGTAGCTACATCCAATCCCCTTCCGCCTTCGATAGTGGACCTCGTACAACTCATCATAGAGCTATGCCAGCAGAGTCTGTCCCCATCTCATGATCATAGGTGCATCCGTAGGACACTCCACCAACCTGAACACCACCTCCAGCAGGTTCCACGGGAACCTCACGCCCGAAGAGTCGGGTAGCAGTATGTTGGAAATGAGGCCCATCAATACGGCGTGCCTCACTCCCAACACACCCATCTCAAGCCACCATCGAACCAAAATGCCACCAATCGGTCACCTCTCCCCTCTCCACTGGGCTATCCACACCCACCTCCTCCCCATGCCCAAAGCATCGCATCATTATAGTCGTCCGCTGATCCCGCGGCGTCGTCCTGATCGGTAGTCCATCTATCGAAATCCGTAGAATCGATAGACATCCTCCAAGGTCACCATCATCTCCCTTTTGGGAGATGGAAGGTGTTGGTCCAGGGCTCCCATAAGTTGATCAGGGCCATCAGATAGGCCCGATCCTCGACCATAGGCTCTAGTCGAGTCACCTGCTTGAGCCCAAGGGCATCAAGCCACTCCTAGTCAGCCAAAGTCAGCGCCTCATGCTTTAGTGAAAACTGTAGGTACACGATACCGGCTCTTCACAACCTGCAAAAGAAAACAACATAAAAAAATTAAACACCATAAAAAATGTACAACAAAAATGAATATACAACAATTAAAAATGTACGTAAAAAAAATTCAAAAAATAATTTGTCAATTCTAGGGTTTTTAACTCTAAACTGATAAATTAAAAAAAACAAAAAATTCAAAACAATTTGTCAGTTCTAGGGTTTTTAACTCTAAATGATAAATTAAAAACAAATTAAAAAATTCAAAAATAATTTTAGTTCTAGGGTTTTTAACTCTAAACTGATAAATTAAATCAAAAAAACAAAAAAATTCAAAAACAATTTTTCAATTCTAGGGTTTTTAACTCTAAACTGATAAATTAAAAACAAACAAAAAAATTCAAAAAATAATTTGTCAGTCCTAGGGTTTTTAACTCTAAACTGATAAATTAAAAACAAACAAAAACATTCAAAAAATTGTTTGTCAGTCCTAGGGTTTTTAACTCTAAAGGTCAACTGATCAATTACAAACACAAAAACACAAAAAAATAAACTAGGGTTAAGCTACGTTTTTATGCTCAGTTTTACCCTACGTTTCTAACCTAAGTTTTATTTTTTGTTAAATTAGGGTTAAGCGAAGTTTTTAAGTTACGTTCTAAACTAAGTTTTGCAGCTAAGTTTTAAACTAAACTTTTGATCTTTGTTTAACTAGGGTTCAACTAAGTTTTCAGCTAAGTGTTAATTTTTGATAGTCTAGGGTTTCATTTTAATTTGAAAAACAAAATACAAAAGACAAAAAACAAAACAAATTACGGTTTTCAAATTATAACAAACAAACAATAAAGAGGAAGAACACTCACTGGTCTCGCTTCGGCTCTACCGCTTGAGGATCCGGTCCATGAACTCATGGTAGCGGGAAAAATTTAGCAAGCTTCGCTTCGAGAATTGACCTCCTCCTCCTCAGAGCTCCAAATCGCCAGGAAAAACAAATGCAAATGAGCCCAAAACCCAGTTTTGGCCCTTAAATAGGCTTTTTGAGCCTGTAATCATTCCTCCCTGGGATGAGCACTCTGGTTAGCACTCATCCCACCCTGGGATGATTACTAAACTGGTATTCGTCCCACCCAAGAATGAATACAGAGCAAAAATTTCAAAAACAACAAAAACTACACAAAATGCACCAAAAACAAGCAATAAAACTGTCCAATGAGAGTGCTTTTGCACTTGACATTCTGGGCATGCAAAACAGATGTCGGGGTCACAAATCCTCACTATCCTACTCCCTAAGAAGGCTACCATAGCTGGACCGCTCCACGAGAGGATGGATTTTTGAGAATTTCATCCCCAAATGACGTCACAAAAGGGTCCAAACCCAACCAAAAATAGCAATAAAATTGCCGAACGAAGGCGCCTTTGTGCCTCGACATTCTTGGCATCCAAAATAGATGTTGGGGTTACAAATTGTCACTATCCTACTCCCTAAGAAGGCTACCATAGCCGGACCGCTCCACGAGGAGGATGGATTTTTGACAATTTCAGCTCCAAAATGCGTCACAAAAAGGGTTCAAACCCACCAAAAATAGGTCAGAATGTTCGGAAACTGCTTACGCATTCAACGGTAAACAACTGAAGGCACCCTTACCTAAGTCATCTTGGGTCAAGCGACTCGTCGCTTTTCTCATGTTGGTCATTCCCTCATCGATTCGTCGCTTGAGGGGGTAGTCACACTTAGTCACCAATCAACAAAAACACACCCAATCAAGGAAATGACATGCATTCAAAGGATCATTGACAAAGACAATCACGCCCCTGCTTGGGGCAGCAAACAAGCAATAATCACAAGCTGATCAAACACTTGGCATTCGTGAATCATGAACTCAAGGTTCCCACAGACAAAAGGTTGCACCCTTTGCCTATTCATGACTGATCAATGTCCAAGCTCAAGTAACACCTCACCGAACAAGGTTAACACTTGAATTAAGTTCCTTAGCTCGTCAGAAGCAAGGATTCAAGAATGCGTGCCCTTTCCATACTTGGGGCATCAAGAGTTGGTTAGGTTACTGAGAAACCCTAATCATTAGTGCTTTGGTTATCTATTTTTGCTCGACGCTGTGCCTTGCACAACGCTTCCCAAAAAGGGGCATCTGTAGACACCAAAACAACACCAATCCGATTATGTGACAACAAGCACCGATCGCATTGACACACACAGCCCCTAGGGCAGCCCCCAGAGGTTAAAAAGTGGTCCTAACCACTCCCAAAAGCAGTTTGGAAGGTCAAAGGTCAATTTGGCACCTTTTTGGCACCTTGCTCTCTACTCGTCCCACCCCGGGACGAATACAAACTGGTATTCGTCCCACCCAGGGACGATTATCAGCATTCGCCCCAGGGTGAGGCGAATAGAAGGTTTGACTGGCAAAAAGTCAAACCTCGAGAGGTCCGCCAGTTAACTGTAGCTTCAAGCCATGCAATTGCGAGGAACGACTTCAAATCAAGGAGAAAGACTTCAGTCATGCATGTCTTAGATTTTTGGAGGCCTCATGCAAGGAGACTCTAAATCAGGGAATAATATTTTTCCCAAAATAGGACATGCAACTCCAGTGGCGCCCTCGCATGCGCATTCAAACAGAGAGACCCTAGGTCTATAAATTGGTGAGTCTTCTCACCCAAAATATAGAGAGAGAGGTAGCATTTTGAGCAACGAAGTGCTGCCATTTTACATCCACACACATACCTTTTGATTTGTGCCTTTCACATCTTTGATCTCCTTTAGAAGGGAGGTCATAGGGTGGTTATTGGAAGCACAAATCGGAGCCCAAACCCAAACATTTGGCCACAATATCCCACAAAATTTGTTGACAACACCCCATAAGAGGTTTTGGACCCATCCCAAGTGGATTGGTGCCGAAACAAAGTCCCAAACGGTGGGCGTCCTGCCCCCGGCGCCCCCAAACTCGCCGCAGTTCTAAACGCCCCACCCCAGAGTGAATAGAAATCTGTGGCAGATTTCTCTATTTTTCTTTTGCATCTTATTCTAGGTTATTTAAATAGGCTGTAGTTTAAATTTCACTTCATTCTGAGCAATTTTGACCATGTTTTTATCATTTCCCGCCTTCACTAACATGCAGATAGCGCCATCATATTCTGGGTGATATAAGCCAAATTGGAGAAATCTGACCATCTGGGTCATCCCAAAATACCCCCAATTAGCTAACCCCAACTTTGCAGGTCATTTGGAGCTTCCTGGATAGGACATTGAAGAGGGTGCTTTCTAACAATTTGTTGCAGGTTTATTCGTCCCGCCCCGGAGCGAATACAAATATGTGAGGAATTTCCTGACTGTTCCTTTTGCAGTGGCTTCCTGGTAACATATTCATGCTTCTATCAAATTTTTAGGTCGTTCTGATATTATTTGGTTATCGGTTTAATATTTTCATGCATACACTAACAGTAGGCCTTGGGAAATACATGTTCTATTCTATCTCGCAGGTGCTACTAATCTTTTCTGTTTCCTTGAACGCAGGTCTTCGACATCAGAGGAGCAGGAAGGAGTCAACAATCATATACACAAGCGGCGGCGACGTTTTGGTCCGCCCATCTTACATGTGGGCACGCGGAAGAAGGATTGCTATCCATGGATGTGATAAGAAACATATTTGACGCTCCTATCCCCTAAAAGGGAAGGAGACGTATTGTAACACGACTTTAAAAGCATATCAATAAAGAGGGCCGTATTCCATATTGCTTTTATCTTGTGTCGATTCGTCTATGTCCTTTCTTTTTATGCATTTTTCAATATATAGGCTTTTAGCGTTAAGTTTGGTTTTAAACGCATCGTACTTGGCATTTTCCTTTTTGTTTCCGTATCCTCGTGCTTTCAATTTGTTCAAACATTGAGTTAAGGTTTAGGGCAGATCCAACCAATTTGATTTGAGATTAAGTCAAGCTTTGTGTTAAGGATTGAGGATAGATATTGAGGATAAATTTGTGGTAGATCGAAGAATTGTGTTTAGTATAAATTTGAGGATAGAGTTTGATGCAGATTTAAGGATAGATTTGTGCTAGATCAGAGATAAGGATTGAGAGAAAATTTGTGCTAGATCGAAGGACTATGTTTGGTATAAATTTTAGATAGATCCGAGTGTAATATTTGGAGGTGACAGAGTATAGAGGAAGACAGACTCTAGTGAATAGAGATCCATTAGCTAGGGCAGGGAATATAGGTGTCTTCTCTGGATAGAGTTCCATTTTCTAAGGGTAGTGGAGGTAGAGGTCTTCTAGAAGATCACCATCCAGAGCAGAGATTAGGAGATTGGTTTCTCATATGGATAGAGATACATGAAATTGATTTAGGGGATTGGTATCTCCTTTGGACAGAGGTCCATAAACATTGTAATAGGGAAAGGATTACCAAGAGATTGATTGAGAAAATTTTAGTGAAATATTTTCTCTATGGAGTAGCCCACATTGGGTGAACCACGTAAATTGTGGTGTCTCTATTGTGTGTGGTGATTTATACATTGCTTTGATTACTTCTATTGATATTGTTATCTTTACATTGCATAATATTTATTGGGAAAGAAAAGTAAAAGTGATCTTATACTGTTCACCCCCCTCTCGGTATAATATTGTGTTCTTCAATTGGTATCAAAGCGAGTTCCTTCGGAATATTTTAACAGCTTGAAGGGAAATATTACAAGAACACAATGGATTCTAAGAATAGATTATAAAACAATACAACACCAATACTTTATGGGAGTGATTATGTATATTGAAGTTTGAGAATGAATATCTACCTGAAGGCACTTGGCAATGAGATTTTGGAAGCATTTGAAAATAGATACAACCCCTTAGTTGATCCACCTATAGATAAGGATGGTAAGCTTCTACAATATTACAATTCAAAACAATGAATGCAATTTTGAGAGGCTTGCATAGAATAGAGTCCATAAAAGTTATGCATTGTCAAAATACAAAAGAAATGTGGGAAAAGTTGCAAAATATATATGAATGAGATAAAGATGTCAAGAAAGCAAAGATACGAAATCTCAAAGGACAATTTGAAGAGTTAAGAATGAAGGATGAAGAAAACATTAGTACTTACTTACTTACTTCAAATTGATGAGGTTGTTAAGGCTATGCAAGGAATTGAAATGAAGGTTGATGAATCAGATGTCTGTGATAAGGTCTTAAGATCTCTTCCCAAAAAATTTAGTGAAAATATTTTTACTATAGAAGAGTCAAAGGATGGTGATTCTTTGACAAGATATATGTTGCTTGGTATTCTTACAACTTTTGAGTTGAGAACAAAAGAACCTATTCCCCAGAAGGAAGAAACATTCAAAGCAATCAAGAAGAAAAGGGTAAGAAGTCAGAATCAAGCGATGAGTCATCCAGTGATGAAGAAGCTAATTATGGCATAAGGAATAAGAATTCAAGAATATCTAGAGATATAAAATTTGTTAAATATTTTAATTGTGGAAAATATGGTCATTATACAACTGATTTTCAAGAAGCAAAGAATAATAATGATGAATAAAATTAGGATCATATGAACAAGGAATCAAAAATATACATGCATCAAAATAAAATCAAGGATGGGCAAACCAAACAAGGAAACAAGTTATTTCAAAAGCAAAAGAGGAGCTACTATGCAGATAAGGCAAATAAGTACTCAAGTGAAAGTGATGCTAGTTTTTTAGATAATGATAGAGATGAAGTCTTATTTATGATTGAATAAAAATAAGTCTAAAAAAGGGCACCAATAATTCTCAAGTGTTTTATATGTGGTAACTTTGGACATCTAGAAGATAGTTGTACAAGGAATGGTTACAGTTTCAGTGATGATGATGAATATGAGGATACACTTGAAGGACCAGATGAAAATCTTCTAATGGCTCTCAAGAAAGAAGAAAGTGATCATATAGAAGACAAGTCAAAAGAAAATAAAGATGTGGATAAAGGCAAACAAATACATGAGGAATCATATAAAGAAGGATATGATCTTAAGGGAGAACTTATCTATGATCTTGAAACAATAAAGAAGGTAAGAAAGCAAAAATCTAAAGTAGAAGATCAGTTTCAATAATGTGATGAAGAGAGAAGAATGCTTATAGAGGATCTAGACAAATCAAAGGCTAAGACAAAGAAATTCAAGGATAATCTAGAATCAAAGGTATTAGAATGTAAAAGGTTAGTACAAGAAGTAGCCCTACTAAGGGAAGATTTATAAGACAACAAAGTCAAGCTAAAAGGATTCAAAAATAGCTCAAAGAGTTTAGATAATTTCATAAATATACAAAGGCCTACATCAAACAAAATAGGTCTTGTATTTTAACAAGAACAGAAGAAATGGTAAGGGAAGTCAACCTCAAGTTCTGGAGGAGAATAAACTTCAGATGAAGACACTTCAAAGAAGGTTGTGTAAAAGAAAGTGAGACATTTGAGGATGAGTTGGACAATAGAAAGTTCAACAAGGATAGGAACAATGCACAAAGAAGAGACAAATGGAACAAAAATCAGAATAAGTCAAGAGAGACTAAGATACCAATGAAGTCAAGACAAGGAAGTTTTAATGGAAGATTTTTTTCATATCATAGGTTTGGGCACTTGGCTTCACAGTGCAGGACACATGAAATACTTGAATATGGGAATATATAGTATTTCAATGGGTATTGCTAATCATGTAATCAGTTTGGTCACAAGGCAATGAATTACAAGGTTCATGATAGAAGAGGATATGGTTTCACTAGGAGAAATCCTAAGATATTTGCACCTTCAAGGAATAACAACACTAAGTGTTATAAGTAAAATAATGATGGTCACACAACAAAGTGGTGTAGAGCAGACATTCCATAATAAAGTATGAATAGGAACAAGAACAGGAATAGGAACAAGAACATGGATATGAACAAGAATAGGAATAGGAACATGGATATAAACAGGAACAGGAACAGAAATAGGAACATGGATATAAACAGGAACAAGAACATGGATATGAATAAGAATAGGAACATGAACAAGAACAAGAATATGGACATGGACAAGAACATGGATAGTGAAAGGAATAGTCAAAGGAATCAAAAGGATCAGATAAGAAGAAAATAGGATAAAGGTAAATAACAATGCTTTATGGGAGTAGAAATACTCCCACCCCAGAATTAACCACCTCAAGAGGAGGTGGGGGAGGGGCTACACTAAGAGACTCATTCTTAGCCCCAATCTCCAAAGGTGACCCTTTGAAATTGTTGTCAAAGGGGAGATATTTGAGTAAGGGGGAGAGATTTGGTATTTGAGTAAAGAGGAGAGAGCATTGAGTCAAGGGGAGCAGTGTCCCAGGGGGAGCAGAAAAAAGGAAAGACCAAGTTTTTTGGTAAAAATAATTTGGGTTGCCATAAATGACAAAGGGAGATATTGTCATTGATGTCAAGGAATGAAGTCATCATTGATGTCAAGAAATATATCAAGGAACAATGCAAAGGTTAATAGCAAAAGAGCTTCATAATATTTTTAAAATTATGTGGAAGCATATGAAGGTAGATTTTTATTAAAACCATGGATGAGCAAAATAAAAGGTTTTTCATAAAATCCCAAGGAAGCATTTTGAAAATTTAAAGAAGGTTTTAATATTTTTTATAAAATATTTAAATTCAATTTGAATTTAAATTTTATAAATAAATATTATCTGTGCAAAGAGGTAAAATCAAAGAGGGCTTTAATAAGCCAAAAGGGGGTTTAAGAATTAATTTATAAAATTTAAATTCTAAAGAATTTAAATAATTTATAATTTAATTATTTGAATTTTGAAGACGTCGACGTTCAAAATTATTGGAGATAATATGTATAAAAACTATATGCCTAAAAGGCATATAACTTACCCTTCGTTCGAAAGAAATAATCATGGCATATGTTGTGTGAATACTCATGCGAAGAAGAAGACAAATCTTTGTCTTAAGGCGCCAACAAAAGTGTTGAAAAATATTGAAGGCAAAACCCTCATATCCACCAAGGCACATGGTCTAGTGGCAAACGATCTTGAGTTAAGTCGTGCGGGTGCAGAGTGATTTGTGTTTGATTCTTGGTAAGGATGTTTTGGCATTGGAAGAAGCGACACATTGATTTTTGGTTTCAGTACATTAGGAAGAACATAGAGCATGTTGTTCTCTTGGTTCTCTAAAACCAAGACCAGGTGGCAATAAGAAAAATTAATAGAATAAATAATTCTTTATTTATGATCTCGCAGAGCTATTACAATCCTTAATCGAACATAGGAAATACCTACATATTTATATGAAGGGAAAGGAAGTCGAAGGAGAAGAGGGAAGGGAGGTTGGAGGAAATAAAGGAAGGGAGGTGGAGTGATAAGGGAGAAGAGGGAATATAGGAGAATGGAGGGATAAGGAGGAGGGATAAGGAATGGAGAGATATTTAAAAAATATCATGCCGACTAACTTAGCCGACCTCTTAGCTGACTAACTTAGCCAAGTGTTCACACTTGCTACATTCTCCCCCTTAAAGTTGAGAGGACTGACGAGACAGTCTCTCAGATTTACAAATTGAGCTTTGGTCAACGCTTTGGTGAAGATGTCTGCAACGTTCTCCAAAGTGTGGCAATAGTAAAGCTCAACAGTACCAGTTTCCACCATATCTCTGATGAAGTGGTACTTCATATCAAAATGCTTTGACCTACTATGGTGGACAAGATTGTATGCCAACTGAATGGCACTAATGTTGTCATAGAATATTCTAGTTGGACCACTTTTTTGCTCTCCAATCTCTTCTAATACCTTTCATAGCCATAGAGCTTGAGTACTAGCATGAGTGACTGCTATATACTTAGCTTCTATTGAAGATAGCGCTACTACTGTCTGCTTCTTGGAACTCCAAGTTATTAGTCCCGATCCTAGACTAAAATAGTTCCCTGAGGTTGATTTTTTGTCATCAATGTTGCTACCCCAATCACTATCACTAAAGCCTACATGCTTGATAGTGTTACATTTATGGTAATGGATTCAAAAATCCCATGTACCCTTTACATATCTAAAAATTCTCTTAGCTGCCTACAAATGCAACTTAGAAGCGTTAGACATAAATCGAGAGACAAGAGAAACATCATACTGAATATCAGGTCTAGTGTTGGTGAGAAACATCAAACTCCCAACCATGCTTCTAAAAGTGGTCGCATCAACTTTTGATGCTCCATCATATTTGCTTAATTGCATTCCATGTCCAACTGGAGTTGCAACTGGTTTGCAATGCTCCATAGAAAACTTCTTAAGCATGTCCCGAGCATACTTATGTTGACAGATGAAGATCCCTGTATCTGACTAATGAACCTCCATTCCAAGGAAGTAGTGCTTTAAGCCAAGATCCTTCATCTCAAACTGCTTCATCATGGAGTGTTTGAACTCCATATTAATTTTTTCATTACTACCCATGAATATGAGATCATCCACATACAAGCAAACTATGAGGATGTCATTTCCTTGCTGGAGGTAGTAAAGGGTGGGTTCATTTCTACTTCTGGTGAACCCAAATTCTTTGAAGTACCCATCAATGCGTGAGTACCAAGCTCATGGTGCCTACTTGAGGCCACAAAGTGCCTTCTTCAGTTTGTAAACATGATGTTCCTTGTCTTTCTCTTCAAATCCTTGTGGTTGCTCAACATACACTTCTTCTGTCAAGTAACCATTTAGAAATGCACTTTTCACATCCATGTGTTGGACTTTCCATCCCTTATGTGCAGCTAAGGCAAGAATTGTTCTAATAGTCTCCTGTCTGGCTACAGGAGCAAAAGTCTCTTCATAATAAACTCCATATTTCTGAGTGAATCCCTTTGCAACTAGTCTCACCTTGTGCCTTTCAATGCTACCATCAGCATTAAACTTGGTCTTGTAGACCCACTTACATCCAACACATTTCTTGCCTTTAGGAAGCTTTACCAGCTCCCAAGTGTCGTTGTTTTTTATAGAGGTTATCTCCTCTTTCATGGAATCTTGCCAAATTTTTTGAGTACATCCTTCTCATAACTAGAAGGTTCAAGCTATGCACTAGTTAACAAAGCATAGTTAACTTGATATCCCCTAGGTTCCTGCTAGGAGACATCATCACCATACAGGTGCATACTTTCTAATATGTGTAAAACAGAATCCATTTCACTAGATTGACTCCTAGTGTATCTTCTTGAAATTGTTTTATCCAAAATTTGATATGATGGATGATACTGTAGAGTTCTCTTACCTCTGTATGGAGAACCAATTTCCATTGGTGAGGAACTTACTGATCACTGTGGAGAAGGACTTGGTGAAGAAGTTGAATCAAAAGATGAACTTGGATTTGAAGGAGGAGACTACTTTCCTTTCTGTGGTGTCTGCTGTTGCACCTACTTAGGAACTATATCAGTGGATTCCACATCACTGAATATCTGGGGCTTACCCCATTCTCCCCCTTCATCAAAAAACACATCCCTGGAAATCACATAATTTCTAGTCCGAGGATTATAGAGTCAGTAAGCTTTTGTATTCTCACAGTATCCTACAAAGATACATGCCTAACTCTTTGGATCGAGCTTCTTCCTAAGCTCATCAGAAATGTGAGAATAGGCCAACGAGCCAAAAACTCTGAAATGCTTAACATTTGGCTTTTTACCATACCAAGCTTGGTAAGGTGTCTGCCCTTCCAAACTTGATGTAGGACTTCTGTTCAAGATATATACGTTGGTCCTAGCTGCATCTGCCCAATATGAATTAGTCAAATGCTTCGTTTGAACCATAGACCTTGCCATCTCCACAATGGTGCGATTCTTCCTCTTTGCGACACCATTCTACTGTGGAGTGTAGGCAGCAGTGAACTACCTCTTAATGCCATGTTGCTTATAGAAATTCACAAAATCATTAGAGGAGTATTCTCCTCCCATATCTGATCGAAGACATTTTACAAAATATCTACTCTCAATTTCAAATCTTGTTTTGAAATCGATAAAGCATTCATATGCTTCATCCTTATGTTTCAAAAAATATATCCAGCACATTCTAGTATAATCATCAATTAAGAGTAGGAAGTAAGAGTTGTTACCTAGACTTTGGGTTTGCATCGGACCACAGATGTCTGTATGCACTAGCTGGAGTGGATAGCTGGCCCGCCATGCTTGTCCATGAGGAAACTTTGATCTGGCATGCTTCCCAAGAGAACACCCTTCACAGACTTCTTTACTATCCTGAACTTTAGGAAGTCCAGTGACCATGGCTTGGGAAGTTAGCATTTTCAAACTAGCAGAATTCAAATGGCCATATCTCAAGTGCCATAGAACACTTGGATTGGAAATAGCAACATTTGCTAACTTATCTCCCCTTGGATGGCAAAACTTTAAAGGAAACAATCTATTCTTTGTCATTGGCACTTGAGTAATGATTCTCTTATTGTTATTTTTATCAAAAATAGTGCATTTACCCTCATCAAAAAGAAACTTGTAGTTATTTTCTAACATTTGACCAACACTTAAAAGATTGTGTTGGATATGGGGTGTGTAATAGATATCACTTACTTGTTTGATGCCTTCTTTAGTTGGAACTGCCATAGCTCCAATGCCTTCAACTGCCAATGATTTATAATCTCCCAATTTGATGTTGTATTTGTCTGAGGAGTTTAGAGTAGCAAAGAGCTCTTCTTTGCCACTCATATGGTTTGAACACCCAGTGTCCAAGATCCATGTATCATTCATGTTATGATCTACCTGACAATATGAGAGAAAGAGATTTGTGGCCTCTTCCTCTTCTCCAAAGTTTCCAAACCGATCGCTCCGGTCGCTACTAGCTCCTTGTGAAGTCTTAGTCCAACAGTCATGAGCATAATGGCCAAGTTTACAACAATTGTAGCAAGATTGTTTTGATTTATCTCCTCCTTTGCCTCTGCCTAATTGTTTCCCTCTATTTTGTTGTCCTCCTCTATTCGATTGTTCACTATTGTTTGAAAATCCTCCTCTGTTCTGATTTCCTCCTCTATTAGGAGTTCCACCTCTCTAATTATTTTTGCCTCTTCCTCTATACCTTCCTCTGCCACAACCTCTACCTCTGCCTTCTTGAGAAGCAAAGGCTTTATCATCTCCTCCATAAATTATGGAAGGAGTTGGTTGTAATATCTCCTCATGTGAGATAAGTGAGCCAATGAGGGTTTCAAAAGACAGAGAAGTTAGGTCTTTATATTCCTCTATAATTATTGCAACTGAATTCCACTTAGGAAGAAGTGTCCTCAACACTTTCTTCACTATAACTTCAGGATTTACATCATCTCCTAAAGTGACCATATTATCTACTACGACTTTCACTCGCACGCAGTAATCACCAACCTTTTCATTTTCTTGCATTTTAAGAGTTTCAAAATCTCTTTTCAAGGTTTGGAGTTTAACTTGTTTGACTTGGTCACTACCCCTATAACTTTCTTTTAAAGCATTCCAAGCATATTTAGCTATTGTAAAAGAAGCTATTCTAGGGAAAATACTTCTATCAAGGGCGTATTGAATGTGATAAAGGGTAGAAGAATTATTCTTTTGAGCTTCCTTTTTAGCCCTTTTATCAGCAACACTCAAAAATGCCCACTCAGTAGCTGAAGGTTCAGTATATCCCTCTTCAATCACATCCCAAAGACCTTTTCCAATCAACAGAGTTTTCATTTTAATTTACCAATACTTGTAATCACCACCACTGAACTCAGGGATTGGTAAACTAGTATTGGAAGCCATTTTAGAAAGCAAATTTTATTTCAACTTCAAACAAGTTGTAAAAAGAAGTACAAAATAGATCACTGATTTAAATAAAATCTAGCTTTCTTAAAATGCTCACTAATTTGGCATTCTTCTTCTTGAGGATTTCCCAAGACTGGAAAGGTGAAATTGTCTGCTTCGTGGTCACTGATTATAATGAATTATTTTGCTGTTGCTGCTAGCTCAAGATGCCTTTTGAGAACAACTCATTCTTCAATTGCAGGTTTCACCTCCACTGGTTCTTTTCCTTTGCTTCTGCTTCTGCTTCTTCTGGTTCTAAATCAGGAGAGCGAGGTGTATAGCTCTCACTCGCTTCAAATTCAGGAACTACAGGAGTATAATTGTCACTTGATTGTCATTCAGGTACTGTTTCAACCGTCTTGGATTCAACTACTCTTTGCCTGAAGATATTATCTTCAGAATCTGCCTTGTATCCAGAATTTGGTTTTCTTTGATGTGCTATCACTTGGTTTTCCAACTGACAAAACACTGTATGAAGTCCACTCTGCTGGACTTTTGTGTCAAAGGAATCAGGAGTCTCTCTTCTCAACAGAGAGAGCAATGCATAATAGCATCCAGATGACCGAATCATCTACCCAGTATCACACCGTATGAATTGGGTTACAATTATGATGCCAAACAAACTTCTACCTCAAAAAAAACTTTTCACCCTTTAAATTTTTAAAAAAGTTTTCCAAAATTTGTTTTAATAAAGCCCTTTTAAAAACATTTTAACAATTTCCTATATATATATTTTAAATTATTCCTTTTTTTTAAATAAAAGTTTTATTTAAAAAAAACATAATAAAAAAATATATAAATGAAAATTATTAAATAATTTTTAAAATCTTTAATTAAAACTAAATAATAAAAAAAACTTTAATAAAAAACCTTTTTTTTTATCTTTGGCGAAATCCCCGACGGGATTCGACCTGCTGACCTCTGCTTTCTCCCCGCAAGGTCTAGCCGCTGCACCACGCGGCTCCGGTGGAAATTCAAAGACTAATTAAAGTCTTAAACTGTGGCGATGTCGGCTATAAAAAAAAAACTTTGTATTTTTTTTGACCCCGACGGGATTCGACCCCGGGACCTCGCTTCCGCCAGCAATAGACTCAACCAACTGCGCTACGCGCTTCGGCGGGTAGAGAAAGGAACCACCTGTTCCTTATTTCGTCTACGGGTGGCAATTTAAAAAAAAAAATCATGGATTTATCCCACATTCAGTGGGAGGAAGACTCAGAGGTCTTCTTATATGCGTGCGAGCGCATAAGACTTTGATTGTCTTCGAGAAATCAATCCCCAACTCTATCCTTGCTCTGATGAATCTGCTTCCACCACATGTGTTTGCTTTGACGAATCTACTTTCGCCACGTGTACAAACCAAATTTTTCCATGTCACACTGTCTGCTCCATCTGCGCCTACTCCGCCATGTCAGTGTCCACCTCAGCTCCTCGAGCTATGTGTCCACGTCAGCTGTCCGCTCTGCCACGTCAGCAACTGCTCTGCCACATCATCGTCCACATTAGAATTTGTGCCCAGCTCTACGCTCTGCCACCTCCTCAATCTGCTCATGCACCCTCAATATTTGTGCCTAACATGCTCGCCCGACTAGCTCTGATACCAAATCTAAAACCAAGACCAGGTGGCAATAAGAAAAATTAACAGAATAAATAATTCTTTATTTATGATCTCGTAGAGCTATTACAATCCTTAATCGAACATAGGAAATACCTACATATTTATATGAAGGGAAAGGAAGTCGGAGGAGAAGAGGGAAGGGAGGTTGGAGGAAATAAAGGAAGGGAGGTGGAGTGATAAGGGAGAAGAGGGAATATAGGAGAATGGAGGGATAAGGAGGAGGGATAAGGAATGGAGAGATATTTAAAAAATATCATGCCGACTAACTTAGCCGACCTCTTAGCTGACCACTTAGCTGACTAACTTAGCCAAGTGTTCACACTTGCTACAGGTTCTCCAAATGAGCACCTAGCTCGTGTGGCATTGAAGCTACGACTAGGGCATGGGGAGAAGCTGCGTCGAGGGCTCGATTTTCACCTAGGCAGAGGTAATAAATTTTGTATTAATTTTTAAATTGCCTAAGGTATAAACATAAGGTTTTAGGGAGTTATAAGGGGTTTTGAAAGGTGCTTATTTTGAGTGTTAGTTTTTTATTAAATGAAGGAATAAGGTGTTGAACTTTATTTTTAATAAAGTTATTGTGATGTTTTTTGATTTATCAGAAAGTGAATTGAAGAGTGATTAAATTTAAAAGGACTTCTTGCCATTGGGTTAGTTTGAAAAGGATATTGTATTGACAATATTTTTTATATTGAATATTGTTTTGATTGGGAGATCATAAGGTGTATTTGGTCAATAATTTTTGTATATGTTGATGGATGCTTTCTCTATGATGGAGTGATAAGGTGTATGTGTGTTTTTATATTTTCCGTTGTATCATTGAGATAATTTAGTATCTTCTAACTACTTGATCTTGGGAAAGAAGTTTTTGTGGTTGTGGAAGATATTTGAGGTTCCTTCATCATCAAGAAAAAGGTATGAGCACATTATTCCATAGTTGAATTGATTGGTTAGTTTTTTGGAAAATAAGTTTGGAGTGAAAAAGAATTTATTAGGGTTTCCTTATTGAGAGTGTTGAGTTATTGCTTCAAGGTTGTCTGAAATAAAGAGTTGTTGTTAAAACATTGTATTATAAGCATTGCTATTGAATCCATTGATTGTGGGAAGAACTTGATCTAGGGTTTGAAGAGAACATGAGTATCATTGTTATGTGAGAGTTTTTTTATAAGCATTGATTTTGAAGTGAGTTGTTGAGTGAATAAATTGATCTAGGTCTTGAAGGTAACATAAGTTTCATTGTTATGTGAGAGTTATTTTATAAGCATTGTTGTTGAAGTTAGTTTTTGAGTGAAGAACTTGAACTAGGGTTTGGAAAGAACATGGGTATCATTGTTATGTGATATTGGTTGATAAGTCTTGTTGGAAAAATTTTGAGTGAGTGTTCATATGCTTGGACTAGGGTTTGTAAGCAATGATTATTTCATTGAGTGATTGATTGAGTAGAGTTGGTTGAGCCTAGTCAAGTGGATATGTGAAGTAATTATTCAAGTTCCATAAAACACACTATTCTATATTTTGAATTGAATTAATAAAGTGATTGAGTTGAAGCATATTGAGTCTCTAACAATTATCTATATGTTTCTAAAAGAGTGATTGAAAGTGATTAAGAATTGTGATGAGTATAGGGCATATTGAGTCTCTAACAATTCTATTTATGTTTCTATGAGATTGGACAAGTTATAGTGTGGACTTGTTGAGAATATTTGAGGTAAGTCTTTGAGAATACTTGTGGATAGTTTTGGGTAAGCTTTTATGGAAGCTTACAATACATATTGAGAGAAAATTTGGATAAGTTCTTGAGAGGACTTATTGAGCATATTTGGATAAGTTCTTGAGAGGACTTATTGAGCAGATTGGACAAAGTTCTAGAGAGGACTTGTGGATATATTGGTGTGAGATTTTGAGGAAGCTTATAAGGCATATTTGAGATAAGTTTTTGAGAAGACTTGTGATCGAAGTTGATTGATTGATGTGTTAAAACCTTGAGTTAAGGTTTAGGGAAGATCCAACCGAGTTGATTTGAGATTAATTCAAGCTTTGTGTTAAGGCTTGAGGATAGAGATTGAGGACATATTTGTGCTAGACCTAAGGACTATGTTTAGTACATATTTGAGGATAGAGTTTGGTGCAGATTTGAGGATAGATTTGTGCCAAATTAGAGATAGATATTGAGAGAAAATTTGTGCTAGACCGAAGGACTGTGTTTGGTACAAATTTGAGATAGAGTTGAGTGCAATATTTGGAGGTGATAGAGTATAGAGGATGATAGTATCTAGTGGATAGAGATCCATTAGCCAAGGCAGAGAATACATGTGTCTTCTATTGATAGAGTTCTATTTTCTAAGGGTAGTGGAGGTAGAGGTCTTCTAGAAGATCACCATCTAGAGCAAATATTAGGATATTGGTGTCTCCTGTAGATAGAGATCCATGAACTTGATTTAGGGGATTGGTATCTTCTTTGGACAGAGGTTCATAAATATTGTAATAGGGAAAGTATTCCAAAGATATTGATTGAGAAAAATTTAGTGAAATATTTTCTCCGTGGAGTAGCCCACATTCGGTGAACCACACAAATTGTGGTGTCTCTATTGTGTGTGGTGATTTGTGTATTTTTTTATTAAGGCTACTTATATTGCTATATTTAATTTGCATAATATTGATTAGGAAATAAAAGTAAAAAGTGATCTTATATTGTTCACCCCCCCCTTAGTATAAGTTTGTGTTCTTCAAAGTCCTTTTCACTCCAAAGTTATTTTCAATAAAACCAACCAATCAACTCAATCAAGGAAGAATATGCTCATACCTTTTTATTTGATGTAGAATGATCTTCAAAAGCATAGTATCAATTCTCACTACTTTATTTGCCAAGTACAAAAGGTTATATGACAAGAATTATCATGCTAACACTTTTCAAAAAACACAATGATAAATCAAATGAAGAACACAAGCTTATACTGATAGGGGGAGTGAACAGTATAAGATCACTTTTTACTTTTCTTTCCAAATAAATATTATACAATATATAGATAGCAATATAAACAAGATTAATCACAATACACAATAGAGACACCACAATTTACATGGTCCACCCAATTTAGGCTACCCCACGGAGAAAATATTTTACTAAAATTTCTCAGTCAATCTCTTAGGAATCCTTTACCTATTACAATTTTTATGGACCTCTATCCAAAAGAGATACCAATCCCCTAAATCAAATTTATGGATCTCTATCCATAGAAGAACTCCTTATCCTTTGCTTTGGCTGGTGATCCTCTAGAATACTACTGCCTCCACTGCACTGGCTTGTAAATCTCTCTCCACTAAAGACTCTTGTTCCTAGTCAAAAGACTTGTCCTCACTGCTCTGGCTAATGTATCTCTATACAATAGAGACTACTATCCTATCTACTCTATCACATCCAAAGATCTATCTCAAATCTACACTAAACATAGTCCTTCATTTTAGAACAACTCTACTTAATCTTTGTCTCTAGTCTGGCACAAACCTATCCTCAAATATGCACTAAAATCTACTGTTAAATATGTACTAAAAATAGTCCTTTAGTCTAACACAAATTTGTTCTCAATATCTATCCTCAAGAATTAACTCAAAGCTTGACTCAAATCTACTAGATTTGTGCTAAACCTTAACTCAAGGTTTGAAAAAATCAATCAAATCTACTCTCAAGTCTTATCAAAGGCTTGTCTCAAATATGACTTGTAAGCTTCCACAAAAGCTCACACAAATCTATCCATATGTCCTCTCTAGAACTTGCTCAAATCTACTCGAAAAGTCCTCTATAGAACTTGCTCAATCTACTCCACAAGTTCTCTCTAGAACTTTCTCAAATCTGCTCTACAAGTCCTCTCTATAACTTGTTAAAATCTGTATTGTAAGCTTCCACGAAATCTTACACAAAATCAGTCCACAAATTTCCTTAAAAACTTACCTCAAATCTGCTCAACAAGTCCACACAAAAATTATCCAATATCATAGAAACATAAATATAATTGTTAGGGACTCAATATATTCTATATTAATCACAATGCTCAATTACTTGCAATCACTCTCTTAGAAACATAAGAAGAATTATTAGAGACTCAATATGCTTTAAATTCAAATCAATGCTCAATCACTTTCTCAACTCAATTTAGAATATAAAATATTTTGTTTTATGGAACTTGAACAATCACTTCACACATCCACTTGAATAGGCTCAACCAAATCTACTCAACCAATCACTCAATGAAATAATCCTTGGTCAATAACTTGAGTCCAAGCATATAAACATTAAATCAAAATGTTTCCAATAATGCTCAACCACAAATCTCACATAACAATGATACTCATGTTCTTTTCAAACCCTAGTTCAATTTCTTTTCTCAATAACCCACTTTAACAACAATGCTTATAAAAAAACCTCACATAGCAATGATACTCAAACCCTAGTTCAAGTTCTTTGCTCAACAACTCACTTTAACAACAATGCTTATAAAACAATCCTCACATAACAATGATACTCAAACCCTAGTTCAAGTTCTTCTCTCAACCAATGGCTTCAACAACAATGCTTATAAAATAAGGTTCACATAACAACTCTTTAACCTAGAAAATCTTGAAGCATTAACTCAAACATACTCAATAAGGAACCCCTAATAAAATCCTTTTCACTCCAAACTTATTTTCAGAAAATCAATCAATCAACTCAACTATGGAAGAATGTGCTCATACCTTTTTCTTTATGATTAAGGGATCTCATAAATCTACCACAACCACAACCACTTCTATGCCAAACTCAAAGAGGTTAGAAGATAAATATTTCTCACAATGTAATGCAAAAACTCAATTACACCTTATCACTCCATCTATAAAAACAACCATCAACATACATAAAATATTTTCCAATAACACCTTATAATATCCCAATTAAAATAAATTTAACATCCACCAAAATTTAACTCAAAAACCTCTTTAATTAAATTTTAATAGTAAGAAAAACTTTGGAAAAAAACAAATTCACTTTCCTTATAACTCCAATAACATAAATCAATTACCAAATAAATAAATTTTAATTCTACCCTTATAACTCCCTTTTTACCTTAGGAAAAACATTAGGCAAATAAAACTTTATTTAACAAAAAATACCTTTGCCACTTATGAGATTCAAACCCCCAATATTTACCTCCTTGTGCACCCTAGCTGTAGGCTAGGCCACTATGTGTGCTAGATGCACGCTTGGAAGATTAAGAGAACCTTGTGCTCTTTCTTCTAAGCCCGACACTCAAATGAGCACGTGCAAAAACATTTTCATCCACGGTGCTCAAGACAAACATGCCAACAACCTCCACGTGAATCGATCGTGATCACTTCCACTCCCAACGCTCTCACAAAACGTGCACTACCAATGGACCACCCTATCCAATGGGAGTGAGGCCTTAAGACCTCATGTTTCGTCTTCTTCCTTGTGCTAAAATACAACACAAAATTTATCTTCTTCCTCAATGATTGCACGAATAACTCTTTTCTCTATCGCATGAATATTAATTGATGAAGGGTAAGTTTAATGCCCCTTTGGCATATCTTTTATATATGAATTTTACATTTTGATATAGACATCGATGCTCTAGTAAATTGCTGATGTCGACGCCTTTTTAAAACCTTTATAATTATAAAAGAATTTAAATTTTATAAATTATTTTTATAAACCTTTGATTTTAATAAAAATTAAAGCCTTCTTGAGATAAACTTTAAAATTTTCTTTGTACTCCACTGATTTGATGTAAATTATTCTGCCACCATGGTTTTAATAAAAACCTTAATTCTGCCATCACAATATTTAAGGAAGCCTTTATATCCTTACAATTATTTTAATAAAAACCTTTTAATTTTCCACTATGGTTTTAACACAAACCCTTATAAAACAATATTTTGACCACTTTTAGTCAACTCTACGCATTATTCCTGGTGGTAGTAATGGTGTACTCCATGTTATTAATGATAGTTTCATATGTTCACTTTGGAATCAATGACAAATTCTCATATTAACATCAATGACAACTAAATGAGCTCAAAATGTCCAACAATCTCCCCCTTTGTCATTGATGGTAACCCAAATTATTTTTACCAAAAACTTGACCTTTTCTTTGTTCTTCTCCCCTTGGAACAATGCTCCCCTTGGCTCAATGCTCTCTAAAATACCAAATATCTCCCCCTTACTCAAATATATCCCCCTTTGACATCAATGGAAAAGGGTCACCTTTGGGGATCTGGGCTAAGAATGAGCCTCTTATCTTAGCCCCTCCCCCACCTCCTCTTGAGGTGGTTAATTTTGGTGTGGGAGTATTTATACTATGAGAAAGCACTTTTCTTTACCTTTATCCTTTCTTCTTCTTATCTAATACTTATTTTCCTCTAATTGTTTCTTTCCATATCCATGTTCCTGTCCATGTTCCTATTCCTATTCATGTTCATGTTCATATTCATATCCATATTCCTTTTCCTGTTCTTGTTCATATCCATGTTCTTGTTCTTGTTCATATCCATGTTCCTTTTCATGTTCATATTTGATTTTGGAATGTCTGATCTACACCACTTTATTATGTGGCCATAATTATTGCACTTATAACACTTAATTTTATTATTCCTTAGAGGTGCAAATGTCTTAGAATTTCTCCTAGTGAAGCCATACCTTCTTCTTTCATGAACCCTTCAATTCATTGCCTTGTGACCAAATTGATTACATAAGTAGTAATACCCATGGAAAATTTTTATGTTCCCATATTCTTATCTTTCATGTGTACTACACGGTGAAGCCATGTACCCAAACCTGTGATATGAAAAATATCTTCCATTGAATTTTTCTTGTCTTGACCTCATTGGTCTCCTAATCTTTATTGACCTATTATGATTGGTGTGTCCATATGTATCTTTTTTTTTCATTATTCTTGTCCTTGTTGAACTCTCTATTGTCCAACTCATCCTCAGATGTCTCACTCTCTTTTACACTATCTTATTCTAAAGTATCTTCATCAGAAGTTTTTTCTCCTCAAAAACTTGAGGTTGAATTTCCTTCTCATTTATTTTGAACCTGTTCAAATCCAAGACCTATTTTCTTGATGTAGGATTTTATATCTTGATAAACTTATCTAAGTTCTTTAAGCTATTTTTGAACCCTTTTAGCTTGACTTTGGAGTCTCTAAATCTTCTCTCAGTAGTGCAACTTCTTGTTCTAACTTCTCACATTCTAATATCTTTGCTTCTAACTTATATTTGAACCTTTTTGCCTTAGCCTTTGAATTTTCTAAATCCTCTATAAGCAATATTCTCTCTTCATCACATTCCTAAAACTGAATTTCAAGTTTAGAGTGTTTCTTTATTACCTTATTTACCATGTCAAGGGCATAAATAAGTTCTCCCTTGAGATCATATCCATCCTTTTCTGAATATTCCTCTATTTTTTTACCTTTGTCCACATATTTATTTTCTATTGGCTTGTCTTATATAGGATCACCTACTTCTTCTGATGCAATTAGGAGGTTTTCATGTGGTCCTTCAAATGCATCCTCATATTCATAATCACTGAAACTATAACCATACCTTGTACAATTATCTTCAAGATGTCCAAAGTTACCACATCTAAAATACTTGATAATTACTGGAGTCCTTTTCTTAACTTGTTCTTTTTCTTCAATCATAAATAGGACTTCATCTCTATCATTATTTAGAAAAAACTAGCATCACTATCACTTGAGTACTTACTTGCCTTATCCACATAGTAGCTCCTCTTTTGTATTTTAAATAACTTCTTTCCTTGTTTGTTTTAACCATCCTTGCTTTTCTTCTTGTGCCTATATCTTTCTTTTCCCTATTCTTGTGATCCTATTTTTATTCACCATTGTTATTCTTAGCTTCTTGAAAATCTATTGCAAAATGTTCATACTTTCCATAATTGAAACATTTAACAAGTTTTAGATCTCTGGATTTTCTATAATCCTTATCTCTTCTACCATAATTAGCTTCTTCATCACTGTATGATTCATTGCTTGATTCTGACTTCTTACCCTTTGTATTTTTGATTGCTTTGAATGTTTCTTCCTTCTGGGGAATATGCTCTTTTGTTTTTATCTCAAAAGCATACCAAGAAACATATCTCTTGTCAAATAATCACCATCCATTGACACTTCTATAGCATAAAGCTTTTCACTGAATCTTTTTGGAAGAGTTCTTAAGACTTTATTACAAACATTCGATTCATCAATCTTCATTCCAAATCCTTGCATATCATTAACAACCTCATCAATTTGAAGTAGATAAGTACTAATTTTTTCCTCATCCTTCATTCTTAATTCTTTAAATTATCCTTGAAATTTTGCATCTTTGCTTTCCTGACACATTTATCTCATTCATATATATTTTGCAGTTTATCCCACATTTCTTTTGTAGTTTAACAATGCATAACTTTCATAGACTCTATTCTATGAAAACCTCTCAAACGTGCATTCATTAATTTTGAATTGTAATGTTGTAGGACCTTGCATTCCTTATCTGTAGGAGGATAAATCAAAGGATCGTATCCAATTTTAGTTGCTTCTCAAATTTCATTTCCAAGTGCCATCAAGTAGATCTTCATTCTCATACTCCAATATATATAGTCACTTCCATCAAATACTAATGTTGAATTATCTGTGGACCCATTCTTAGAATCCATTGTGTTCTTGTTAGCTTTTCCTTCAAGTTTTTAAACTCTTATGAAGGAACCCACTCTAATACCAATTGAAGAACACAATCTTATATTGAGATGGGGGAAATAGTATAAGATCACCTTTTACTTTTATTTCCACACCAATATTATGCAATGTATAGATAAAAATATCAATAGTAGTAATCAAAGCAATGCACAAATCACCACACACAATAGAGACACCACAATTTACGTGGTTCACCTAATGTGGGCTACTCCATGGAGAAAATATTTCACTAAAATTTTCTCAATAAATCTCTTGGGAATCCTTTCCCTATTACAGTTTTTATGGATATCTATCTAGAAGAGACACCAATCCCCTAAATCAAGTTCGTGGATCTCTATCCATAGGAGAAATCCTTCTCCTTTGCTCTGGTTGGTGATCCTCTAGAAGAATACTACCTCTACTACACTAGCTTGTGGATCTCTCTCCATTGAAAACTCTTATCCCCACTTAGAAGACCTATCCTCACTGTCATGGCTAATGGATCTCTATCCACTAGAGACTACTATCCTCTATGATCTATCACATCCAAAGATATATCTCAAATCTACACTAAACATAGTCCTTCAATCTAGTACAACTCTGCTCGATCTATGTCTCTGGTCTAGCACAAACCTATCCTCAAATTTGCATCAAAATCTACTCTCAAATTTATACTAAAATTAGACCTTTGATCTAGCACAAATCTATCCTCGATCTCTATCATCAAGCCTTAACTCAAGGATTGAATAAACTCTGTTGGATCTACCCTAAACCTTAACTCAAGGTTTGAACATATCAATAAAATTTGCTCTCAAGTCTTCTCAAATACTTGTCTCAAATCTGCCTTGTAATCTTCCACAAAAGCTCACACTAATCTATCCAAAAGTCCTCTCTAGAAATTTCTCAAATATGCTCTACAATTCCTCTCTAGAACTTGGTCAATATGCTCCAAAAGTCCTCTTTAGAACTTGCTCAAATATACTATACAAGTCCTCTCTAGAACTTTTCCAAATATGTATTGTAAGCTTCCACAAAATCAGTCCACAAGTCTCCTCAAAGACTTACCTCAAATATTCTCAACAAGTCCACATAGAACTTGTCCAATCTCATAGAAAAATAAAGAGAATTGTTAGAGACTCAATATGTTCTATAATAATCACAATGCTCAATTACTTTCAATAACTCTCTTAGAAACATAAGGATAATTGTTAGAGAATCAATATGCTTCAAATTCAACTCAATGCTCAATCACTTTCTCAACTCAATTCAAAATATAAAATAGTTTGTTTTATGGAACTTGAACAATCACTTCACACATCTACTTTATTAGGATCAACCAACTCTACTAAACCAATCACTCAATGAAATAATCCTTGGTCACAAACCCTAGTACAAGCATATAAACATTAACTCAAAATGTTTCCAACAATGCTCAACCACAAATCTTACTTAACAATGATACTCATGTTCTTTTCAAATCCTAGTTCAAGTTCTTTGCTCAACAACTCACTTCAACAACAATGCTTATAAAACAATCCTCACATAGCAATGATATTCAAACCCTAGTTCAAGTTCTTTGCTCAACAACTCACTTTAACAACAATGCTTATAAAACAATCCTCACATAACAATGACACTCAAACCCTAGTTCAATTTCTTCTATCAACCAAAGGCTTCAACAACAATGCTTATAAAACAAGGTTCGCATAACTGATGAGGCAGAACATTGCCTCATACAAAGACTTATTTTGATAACTTATTAAACTATTTGGAACTACTTATGATATGTTTTTCTACTAATTTTAGTGATATTATGCATTATATGATGATGTTTGCATATTGGAATGATAAAATACATATGACCTGTTTTGACTGTTTATCTATGTTTTATAATCTATTTCAGTTGTATTATTTAGTATATTTTACGTTAAATTAATGTTGTAATATTAAAGTGTTGTTATCTATTTGGTTTTATGCTTCTTTCACAAGCTTTTCCTACCTTCTAATCACTTTGAATAACCAAAAAGGTGCCAAGAACTTTGTCAACAGTTGATTGTGCCAAAAATAGGAATTTTTTTCATACAAATTCCAGCCAGCTGTACATATACAGCATGGCTTGGAGTTTGTCCACTTCAGCTCATAAAAAAGGTGGAATTAGTCATCTGGGTACCTATGGAGATATTTCTACCATCACAATTGGTCACACATCCTTCTATTGCATAAATTAATGCCAACTCTGTTCTGTTGCCTGATATTCCAGAGCAGCTCTAGAATGAGCATATAAATAATAGTTTTGGTCAAAAGTACCTTTAAATGCAACAAACGAGTAGTAAATGGTGGTTACAACTGTTTAAAGGATATCCCTATCCTTTTCAACACATTTTTTTTCAACGGATGCATTCCAGAAGATGAAATGGATGAGTAATGGATCATATCCCTGCATTTTTGGGAAACACAGTCCTGTATTGAAGCACCAAATATTATCATTGTTGTACCTTGCTAGTATAAATAAAGTGCTAGGAGATAGAGAAGTCCAAGTATTGTAATTGTGTACTACATCAAATCAGTAGTCTGTAGAACTTCCCCTGCACTATTGATGTGCTGATAATGAAATAAAGGTGTAATATTTGTCATTCATGTTTGCTTCTGAGTTTAGTGTGAGGATTTGATAGTGTAGAGCAAGTACTTTTTCTCTCTTTTGGTTCAGGAAGCAAGGGCCACTTCCAGGCCTAGAAGAGGGATTATTTTTGCCAGAATTCTACTAATTTCTTGCTACAACAAATCAACAAAATCTGTTAGCTTTTGCATTGTTAATATTAATTTAGACTCCATAGAACATGTGGTACATGAATGCATGATAGTTGAATCATCTAGGATAAAATTTAAACACAGTATTTCCTATTTCACATTATGCATTCTTAATAAGCATTTCTAGAATTTTTTGTCAATACAGTTGGTTACAGATTCTGCAATATTTATTTGTCAGTTCTTGAATTTCATCAGTCTGTTTTATTTCTGCAAGTGTGATATTTCAATTTAGAAAATTTTCATTGTTTTTATAGTAAATGTTGCAATTTCAATTTGAGTATTTCTTGTCATTTAAATTTTGTTACCTTCAATTTTTGCAATAGTCCAGTTTTCCTTTTCTACAATTGTGTGAAATTCAATTATGCAAGGATAAGTAGGCTCTTAGTTTTTGTTTCTAGGAGATTAAAAGGCACAACTGACACACCCAAACACTAACTATTCCATGAATAAGGCCATGATCTAGATGAACTAAAAATAAGTATGTTAACCCTTGCTTTCGTATATAGCCTTGGACACCATCCTGGATTGACACATAATGATTAAATGATGAAGAGTTGATGACACTCATAAATAACAACTCTTTAACCCAGAAAAAATTGAAGCATTAACTCAAACATACTCAATAAGGAAGCCCTAATCAAATCCTTTCACTCCAAAATTATTTCAGAAAATAAATCAATCAACTCAACTATGGAAGAATGTGCTCATACCTTTTTCTTAATGATTAAGGTATCTCATAAATCTGCCACAACCACAACCACTTCTATGTCAAACTCAAAGAGGTTAGAAGATAAATATTTATCACAATCTAATGCAAAAAATAAATTACACCTTATCACTCCACTAATAAAAACAACCATCAACATACATAAAATATTTTCCAATAACACCTTATAATCTCCCAATTAAAATAAATTTAACATCCACCAAAATTTAACTCAAAAACCTCTTTAATTAAATTTTAATAGCAAGAACTTTGGCAAAAATCAAATCCACTTTCCTTATAACTCTAATAACATAAATCAATTACCAAACAAGCAAATTTTCATTCTGCCCTAATAACTCCCTTTTTACCTTAGGAAAAACATTAGGCAAATAAAAAATTATTTAACAAAAAATACCTTTACCACTTATGATATTTGAACCCCCAATTTGTGCCTCCTCGTGTGCCCTAGCCACGGGCTAGACCATCATGTGCGCTAGATGCATGCTTGGAAGATTAAGAGCACCTTGTGCTCTTTATTTTAATCCTGGTGCTCAAACGAGCATGTGCCAAAATGTTTTCCTTCGCAGTGCTCAAGATAAATATGCCAACAACCTCCACACGAATCGATCATGGTCACTTCCACTCCCAATGCTCTCATAAAATGTGCACTACCAATGGACAACCCTATACAATGAGAGTGAGGCCTTAAGACCTCTCATTTCATCTTCTTCCTTGTGCTAAAATACAAAACAAAATTTATCTTCTTCCTCAATGATTGCACGAATAACTCTTTTCTCTGTCGCATGAATATTAATCAATGAAGGATAAGTTTAATGCCCCTTTGGCATAGCTTTTATATATGAATTTCACCTTTTGACATAGACGTCGGTGCTCCACTAAATTGATGATGTCGATGCCTTTTTAAAACCTTTATAATTTATAAATTATTTAAATTCTAAAAGAATTTAAATTTTATAAATTATTTTTATAAACGTTCGACTCTAATAAAAATTAAAGCCTTCTTGAGATAAACTTTAAACCTTTCTTTGTACTCCACTGATTTGATGTAAATTATTCTACCACCATGGTTTTAATAAAAACCTTAATTCTACCATCACAATGTTTAAGGAAGCCTTTATATCCTTACAATGATTTTAATAAAAACCTTTTAATTTTCTACTGGTTTTAACACAAACTCTTATAAAACAATATTTTGACAAATTTTCTTCAACTCTTCGCATTGTTCTTGGTGGCAGTAATGGTGTACTCCATGGTAGAAATGATAGCTTCATATGTTCACTTTGGCATCAATGACAACTTCTCATATTGACATCAATGATAACTAAATGAGCTCAAAATTTCCAACATCAAATCCCAAATACATCTTATTGCTCCATCTCAAAAATAAATTTCAACATCATAATTTTCATCAAAAATCCTCTTATAAAATATAACACAATTTCTACTTATAACTCCTTTCTTAAATTGCACTTATCAAGTAAATCAATTTCTCTTTCCTAAGGTAAAAATAATATTACCCTAGCAACATTCACTATTTACCACTTAGGTAAATAAAACAATTTATTTACACCTTATCACTCCATACAGCTTTGGCAAAAGTAATAAAAATTATAATTATAATTATAAAAACCTTTTTTTGCCCTCTCCATGAATTACAGGATTCAAAATTGCACCACTTGCCCTACAAAAATCGTGTGAGCCAAGAACTCACCTTGCACACCTAAAGTGCAATAAGCGCTTTGTTATCTCTGCCTTGCCTTAGAGCCTATTGGCTCTCTCTTCGCCTTCTCCCACGTAGCACTTTGAAGGTGATTCCCTCACGAAATATTGCATGAGCCTTTGTACGATGTTCGTAGAAATTATGGCACTTCTCATGAAATATTGCACAAGCCTTTTTCACGGAGTTCTCAGAGATTATTCGAATACCAAGCTTTGGGGTTTGGCAAAGGTATAAATACCTTCACCCTTCCATTCCATGCACGTCGAAGGAGGTGAGTTTATGGAGGTCGGCGCTAAGGTTTTTGCATTTAAATATTTTAATTTATAAATCATTAAAATTATTTAGAATTTAAATTTTATAAATTAATATTTAAATCTCTTAGCCTTCTTATGTTTTAATCAAAACCTTTTATTTTTATCCATTATGGTTTTAATAAAAACCTTTATTTTTTCCACCATGGTTTTAATAAATAATATTTTATTTTAACCATCATGGGTTTAATAAAAACATATTTTTTGCTTCACATAATATTAAAAAGAATATTATGAATCCCTTTTTCATCAGTCTCTGACATTGCTTATTTTGACCTTTTGACATCACCGGTGGTTCACTTCTTGGCATAAATGACAACTTCGTGCCTTCACATCAATGACAAATTTATGGACTCAAAATGTCCAACATTTAGACTACCTATAGGAGAGATGATTGTCATAGTAGAAGATGTGTGGTGGATTTTAATAGTACCAATTCATGACATGCTGATATACACTAGCCTCAAAAAGTGGTAAGTCTTGCATCTATTAATGAGTAATCATATATTTCATACAATCACTAATGGGATCAACATAGTTTACCTTTTAGATATGGTGGACACAATGATATTTCTCATGAGTGCAATTCATGAAAGCCTTTTGATAGGGCTTATGAGTAGGAGAGTATTGTCATGGGGTTAGGAAAAAGTGGTGGTTTAGATGCGAGATGAGCAAAGTTCATTGGCATGGGACCCTACTATTTTGGCATGACTTTATCAGACCCTATATAGAATCGTGTATTGGAAAGATAAGAGTTTGGCCTATTTTACTAAGATTTCCATAAACCTAAAATATGAAATAAATGTTTTACCAATAATTACTTGTTACAAAGATGTTTATACCCAATAGTCATGTCATACTATTGTGAGTAAACTCCTACTTACTCTCTTATTTATCTATGAAATTTTCAATATGGTTCAAATATTAAGAGAGAATAAATCACCAATGTTTACACAAAGTAAACTCCATTAATACAAATATTCTATTAGTTCCAACCCTCATTTTTTCTTAGGCTAGGTGCATCAATTTTATGAAATTGTCGATATAGAAGGAATTTTATAAAAGACTATATATCAACCTAGTGAGATTATTATAATGGTATCTAATATGATTTTATGTGAATCCAGCTGCAAGAGGTCAAAACATAATACCTCCCATAACATAAAAACTGTAATAAATGAAAATAATCATAAAAAACCTCCATTCACATAAAAACTATAATACATGGAAATAAACCAATAAATATCTTATTTTCTCATTCCTGGATTCACTTTTTTTTTTTACAATGCAATACCAAGGGAATATATATCCCCAAAGAAACCCTAAAAGAAAACACTAAAACTTTAAGCCCTAAAAGAAAACCTAAAGCTTAAAATCCTAAAAATAAAGAAAAATTACTATTTTCGACAAATTTATTTTTCCAACCAAATCTGCCATTTTAAGTAATTACTATTTTCGGCAAAATATTTTTCATAAAAATTTACCCTTTTTAGTAATTAACATTTTCGACAAATTATATTTTGCGTCAAATAATTCCATTTTGAGTAATAAAAAACTACTTTAAAACTTCTTTTTAAAAAACCCTCTAAAGAAGGTCCGAGGTGTAGACCAATTGGTTCATCCAAACCCCATAAGGGGGGCAGAGGTCCAAGGTTCAAATCTCGGGCATCGCTAGACTGAACGCTTGTCCCTTTCCTGGTGCTTTCAGCGGCATAAAAGGTTTAAAATGATTGTGGCATGGTGGTTATAGGGGCGGACTGCGCGAAGATCTGTGTGACAGATTCTAGGGCAGACATCACAGAATACTATGGCAGCCATAAAAGGTGGACAGCCTGCCTAGATTCATGGTGGCTACCGATTCCAGCATGTAAATTAAAAAAAACAAAAAACAAAAAAACCCTCTAAATATAGGCTCCTGCATCATTCTCCTTTGGTTGAAAAGAACTCTGCTCCTGCGAGTTGCTCTGATCAAACTCATAATCGTTGTCCATAGAGTGCCACACATCTGCAAGTGCTACTCAAAGTACCAATCTCTTTTTGAGGTTTTATATCTCAAACCTCCTACAAGCACTACACATAGTGCCAATTTATTCCTTTAAGGTTTTACAAACCTTCTGCAAGCACTACACAAAGTGCCAATTCCTCCTTCTAAGGTTTTTTCTTCCATTATTGCATTTGTGTTATGTGATTGGAGTCCATTTTGTTGATCTCTTGTAGCTGAGTTTACACCATGATTCCATAAAGAGAAATAAAATACTTGAGAATCCAAAAGAATTTTTTACACTACCTAAAGTTGAATAACTAGTGATAAACATTTGCATGTTTTATTTCAAGCTTCTTGAAAAATATGGGAAGGAGCCACTTCCATAAAATTTTAGCTATAAGATTTTAACCAAATAAAATCTCATGGTGTCCAATGAATTCCTAATATTTAATTTGTTTCTTTTATTATATAAAATTTTATGGCCTACCTCCATCCTTTACCATTAAGTATTTATATTTAATATAAAAAAAATAATGAAGAAAACAAATTATATAAATGCACGAAAGAGACGAATACATAATGAGAACAAGTAATGTTTACCACTTTAGGAGGGCTAAGTCCTTAGCCACTAAGGAGGGCTTAGTCCTTGCGAATACACAAATCAGAAAGATGATGATAGATGATAAGATATAAATCAATCTACTCTATTTAATATTAAATCAATGAACAAATAATGGTGATAGTAATATAGCCAACTAGCTATATTAGGGTTGTAACATGGCTCCCCTCCTCTGGAAAGCTTTGTCCTCAAAGATAGAAATTATTGGAAAATACTTTTTGGTTTCCATGTAGCATCTTATTTTGGTAGGTCTTGCCATTTGATGAGAAATTCTTTGATGTGATGGGATATTAGTATATATGATCTACTCTATAAAATTACTTTTGGTTGGATATATATACGCTCTTCTTCATCAAGTACTAGTAATTCTGATTGAGAGTGTACTTTTTTTCTGATCACCTTCTTGATATAGGAAACATGAAATACTAAATGTATGTGGGATGAAGGAGGAATATCTAGTTGATATGCCACTTCTCCTATGCGGCACACTATTTTGTAAGGACCATAAAATCTTGGATCCAACTTCTGACTACTTTTGATCTTCAATGATAGTTGTTTTTAGGGTTGCAAATGCAGGAACACAATATCACCTATATTAAATTATATTTTGGAATGGTGAGTGTCTTGTTGCTACTTCATGCAATTTTATGCTTGGACCAAATTGTCTTTGAGAATGTTAAGCATTGACTACCGGTGTTGGAACCAATCATCTACTTAGGCCACTTTGGAAGAACCTAGAACATAATCTACTATTATGGGTGGTTTGACTCCATACAATGCTTCAAATGGAGATATATTGATAGAATAATGGTATGAAGTGTTGTACCACCATTCTGGCAAGGAAATCCAATGACTCCATTGATACTATTTATCTTGAGCAAAACATCTTAGATATGTACCTAGACATTTGTTAACTATTTTAGTTTGGGCATCTGTTTGAGGATGGTATGTAGAAGATATATTTAACTTGGTACCACTAAGACGAAATAATTCTTTTCAAAAATTGCTAGTAAATATGGGATCACGATCACTTACAATATTTTTAGGTATTCCATGCAATTTGAAAATTGAGTCCATAAATACCTTAGCCACTTTGCTTGCTGAAAATGGATGTTGTAGAGAATTGAAGTGAGCATATTTGGAGAGACAATCCACTACCAAAAAAATTATTGTTTTGATTTCTAATTTAGCAAGACCTTCAATAAGGTCCATTGAAATATGTTCCCATTGGCAATCTGAAATAGGTAGTGGTTGAAGTAATCCTCGAGATTTGACTGTTTCACTATTATTGCGTTGGCATAATTTACATTCACCACCCATATTTTGACCTTGGATTTTAATTATTTCCAGTAAAATGATTTTTTTACCCGCATATATGTCTTCAAAAAACCTGATTGTCCTATTGACGAAGAAGCATGCAATTCTTCCTTAATCCTGGATTTGATGGTAGAATTGTGTAGGATGTAGATGCGATTATTTCTTCTTAATACCTTCTCATCATAGGAAAATTGATGATGCTTGGATGATCCTAACAACAATTCCTGAATTATTTGAGCAATTTCTATATTTGACAACCATTCCTCTTAGAGTTGAGAAACCCATTACGAACAAGGACCTGAAATAGCATTGATAACCACTTCATATTCATATTTATGTGATAATGCATTTGTTTCCATGTTTTCTTTCTCTTTATTATACTCGATAAAAAAATCATATCCTAAATTTTTTTTAACCAATTGTTTTGCTCTGGATAAGAAAATCATTGTTCTAGAAAATTCTTGAGACTACTATGATCTATTTTAATAATAAAGCGGCTACTGATTAAGTAGTGTCTCCATTTCTCAACTGCATGTAGAATAGCCAAAATTTATTTCTCATATGTGGACCTTCCTAAATTCTTACTCGAAAGTTGTTTACTTTTGAATTCCAAGGGATGCCCTTCCTTCATTAGTACTGCCCCGGTACTTGTTCCTGAAGTGTCACATTCAATCATAAATGGTTTGTGAAAGTCTGGGGTTTCCAAATATGGAGTAGTAAACATTACTTCTTTGATATCCATGAAGGCTTGAGTGGCTATTTTAGATCAATCAAAAGCATCCTTTTTCATGATAGCTATGAGAGAGGCTACAATTTTTCCATAGTTGCACACAAACTTGTGATAGTTACCGATAAGACCCAAAAAACCATGAAGTTTCTTGATAGTTTTAGGTAAATGCCAATCCTGAATGGCCTTAATATTATTAGGATCCACTTTAACACCTTCATGAGAAACGATATGACCCAAATACTCAACTTATTGAACACCAAAAGATCATTTAGAGCATTTGAAAAAAAGTTTTTCCTTGTGTAATATATGAAGAACCTTTTCCACATGCATAAAATGATCCTTCCATGTTTTATTATATATGAGAATGTCATCAAAGAAGACTAAGACAAATTTGTGAAGGAATGTACGAAACACATGGTTCATGAGACTTTGGAATGTGTACAGGGCATTAGTGAGACTAAAAGCCATGACTAGGAATTCATAATGACCTTCATGAGTATGAAATACGATTTTAGGAATATCCTCATGTCTTACTTTGATTTGATGAAAACCAGAGCATAGATCCAATTTTGTGAAAAAATTTACACCATGTCATTCATCTAATAAATCATCTATGATAGAAATAGGAAATTTATCCTTGATGGTGATTTTATTGAGAGGGCAAAATTAGGACACATATACAAAGAATTATCCTTACAACAAGCTAAAACCACTAGTGAAGAATAAGGACTAGTGCTATGAAGAATGACCTCATGTTCTAAAAGTTCTTGGACAATTTTCTCAATTTTTATTTTTTGAGGTTGAGGGTAACGATAAGGATAGAAATTAGGAGGAAGACTTCCTAGAATGAGGTGTATGGCATGGTCATGAGAGAATTTGGGAGGTAGTACTTTTGGTTCTTTGAAAACATCATCATAGTTAACCACAATATCTTAAAGATCATCTGAGTTAATTTCGGGGATATCTTGTACTTTCTTTTCCAAATAATTAATTTGAGCTATGAACCCATAACTTCCTTTCCTTAATATTTTCTCCATGTCGTGAGAACTCACTACCTTTGATGGAGGAGTTGGAATTCCTTAGAGTCAAATGGTCCTTCCATTTTATTTCCATTCCACAAAGAGCTTTCGAAAATTAAAACTAACTGTCTCCATTTTTTATAACCATTGAAATCCCAAAATAACCTTTGAATTCCCTAAACCCATAACAAAGAGAGTTTCATGCCAAGTATAACTTCCCATTTGGATTGAAACTAAAGATGTTCTACCAATAAATTGAGTATTTCCTCCATTTGTGACTAAAACTTGAAACTTATCTTGATTGGAGGAGTGAATGTGTAAGTTTAATGCCTTAGCATTTAGCCATAGTATCTTCTTCAGCTAATGCTTCATTATGTTCAATTTGTTCTTCAAGAACAGGTGAGTCATGTGAATTGACATCCTTTGCTCCCTCTTTGTCTTCCCTATTATCATATTCTATTTGAAAATTTTGCCTCGATACACATGCTTGATCTTTTGAATTATGATTGTGATATTTATAGCAGTAATATCTTGATGGTTGGTCATTTATACGAAAGGAATTATTGTGATATTGAGGACAATTATAGGAGTCATGTTTTAAGGGTGTCAGATTTTGCACCTTTTTCTCAACCAAATTAGCAATATTTATATTGACATCTAAAGAGTATGGATCATGTAAGTATAATTTAGTTTAAATATTCTCTTTCAAACCATGTCTAAAAGTGGATACCACCACATCGGATGGTAAGTATCCTATATAAGCAAGAAGACTAGTGAATTCTAAAATATAATCCCTTACTAAACCAGTTTGTTTAAGTGCCAAAAAATGAACCATGTACGAGGATGAACTCCCTTCATCAAACCTCTTAAGAAAAAACTTCTTGAATTCAATCCATATGAGGGATTGACTATGCTGAAGTTTTTTTCAAGCAAACCATTGATAAGATTCAGTACACAGTTTGGAGGAATCGTAAGGAACTTTATCAAATTCGACAACCCGATATAGTTCTAAATAAAAAGCATAATATTATACTGAGAGGGGGAGATGAACAATATAAGACCACTTTTTCATTTTCTTTCCCAATCAATATTATGCAATGAATAGATAGAAATATCAATAGCAGTAATAAAGCAATGCACAAAATACCATACACAATAGAGACACCACAATTTACATGGTTCACCCAATGTGGGCTACTCCACGGAGAAAATATTTCACTAAAATTTTCTCAATCAATCTCTTGGGAATCCTTCCCTATTATAATTTTTATGGACCTTTGTCCAAAAGAGACACAAATACCCTAAATCAAGTTCATGGATGTCTATCCATAGGAGAATTCCTTATCCTATGCTCTTGCTAGTGATCTTTAGAAGACTACTACCTCCACTGCAATGGTTTATGGATCTCTCTCCACTAAAGAGTTTTATCCCCACTCAGAAGACCTGTCCTCACTACCCTGGCTAATGGATATATATTCAATGGAGACTACTGTCCTCTCTGATATTTCACCTCCAAATATCTATCTCAAATTTGCACTAAACACAGTCATTTAGTCTAGCACAAATCTTCTCAAAAAGTCCACATAGAACTTGCTTAAATATGCTCAACAAGTCCACACATAACTTTCTCAAATATGCTCAACAAGTCCACATAGAACTTGCTCAAATCTGATCAACAAGTCCACACATAACTTGCTCAAATCTTCTCAATAATTCCACACAAAACTTTCTCAAATATTCTCAACAAGTCCACACAGAAATCTGCTCAACAAGTCCACACAGAACTTTCTCAAATCTGCTCAACGAGTCTACATAGAACTTGTCCAATCTACTCAACAAGTCCACATAGAACTTGCTCACATTTTCTCAACAAGTCCACATAGAACTTGTCCAATCTTCTCAACAAGTCCACATAGAACTTTTTCACATCTGCTCAAAAATTCCACACAGAACTTGTCTAATATACTCAACAAGTCCACACAAAACTTGCTCACATATGCTCAACAAGTCCACATAGAACTTGCTCAAATCTGCTCAACCAGTCCACACATAAATTATCCAATCTTCTCAAAATATCCACACACAACTTGTCCAAATATCAAAGAAACATAAAGAGAATTGTTAGAGATTCAATATGTTCTACACTCAATGCTCAATCACTTTCTCAACTCAAATCAAAATATAGAATAGTTTATTTTATGGAAATTGAAAAATCACTTCATGTATCCACTTGACTAGACTCAATCAACTCTACTCAATCAATCACTCAATGAAACACTCCTTTCTCACAAATCCTAGTTCAAGTAGATAATCACCAAATCAAAATATTTCCAACAATGCTCAACATCAATTCTCACATAACAATGATACTCATATTCTTTTCAAACCCTAGTTCAAGTTCTTCACACAACCAATGGCTTCAACAACAATGCTTATAAAACAATATTTACATAACAATGATACTCATGTTCTTTTCAAACCCTAGTTCAAGTTATTCACACAACCAATGGCTTCAACAACAATGCTTATAAAACAAGGTTTTAACAACAACTCTTTATTCCAAAAAACCTTGAAGCATTAACTCAACTCACTCAATAGGATAATCAAGTCCTTTTCACTCCGAGCTTATTTTCCAAAAAACCAGTCAATCAACTCAATTATGGAGGAATGTGCTCATACCTTTTTATTGAAGATGAAGGGATCTCATAAATCTGTTACAACCACAAACACTTCTATGCCAAGCTCAAATAGGTTAGATGATAAATATTTCTCAAAAAATAATATAGATACTCAATTACACCTTATCACTCCACCTTGAAAAAACAACCATCAACATACATAAAGTATTTATCCAATCACACCTTATAAACTCCCAACTAAAAATAAATTCAACATCCACCAAAATAACTCAAAACCTCTTTAATCAATTTCAATGGCAAGAAGAACTTTGGAAAAAATCAAATCCTCTTTCTTTAAAACCTTAATAACATAAATCCCTTCTCAAAAAAATAATCTTTCAAAAACCCTTTTAACTCCAAATAGCACAAATCAATTTTCAATAAAAATAATCCTTCACAAACCCTTATAACTCCAAACACAAATTAATTAAAAATAAATCTTCACAAACCCTTATAACTCCAAACACAAATTAATTAAAAATAAATCTTCACAAACCCTTATTCCTCCAAATTACCCTTTAATAAAACCTTAGGCAATATAAATTTTAATCAAAAATTACCTTTGCTATTAGTGGGATTTGAACCCACGTTATCTGCCTCTGCGAGTGCTCTAGCCATGGGTTTGACCATTGTGTGCACTAGATGCACGTTTGAAACCAAACGAGCACTTTGTGCTCCTTCTTCACCACCTGGTACTTGAATCAAACATAAACAAAAGGTCTTCCTTTGGCACATCCACAAGAATCGAACATGGGATCCTTCTTTCCCAATGCCTTTGCAAAACATGCACTGCCAATGGACCACCATGTCCTTTGTGGGCCTAACACCTTGCGCTCACCCTTTTGACTTCTACCCTAGCGCTAATAAGACAAAGGCTCTTTGTCTTCTTCCTCAATGTCCATGATTTGCACGAAATCCTTCAACCTTTTGCATGGGAAATAATTCATCGAGGGATAATCTTTGAATGCCCCTTTGGGCATTTATTTATACACAAAACCACCATTCAAATTTAGACGTCGGTGCTCCTTAATTTTTGATGACGTCGGTGCTAGCTAAACCTTTATATAATTTATAAACTATTTAAATTCCAATAGAATTTAAATTTTATAAATTATATTTTAAAACCTTTGACTTAAATAAAATTAAAGTCTTCCATGGGATAAATTTAAACCTGCAACTTGTACTCCACTGATTTGATTTAAAATATTCTACCACCATGGGTTTAATTAAACCTTCATAAAATATTATTTTACCAACTTGTTCTTCAACTCTTCGCATTGTTCCTGGTGTTAGTGACGGTGTGCTCCATGGTATTAATGATGACTTCATATGTTCACTTTGGCATCAATGACAACTTTTCACCTTGACATCAATGACAACTAAATGAGCTCAAAATATCCAACACTAAAATGCCTTCTATTTTAGCTATCCAACCACATGGATCACTACCCTCAAATGTAGGCATATCAACACGTGGAATATTAACATTTGTAGGACATCTTGCTTGTTGATAATTTTCCTCTGTATCCTGATCCTCACTAGCATACCTTCTATGGTAGTTATGTGGGTAATGAGGAGCTTCTTGGTTTGGTTTCCTCAATAATTATTGTAGAATTGAGATCATGGTGCTTATACTAGTTATTAGGTGAGTTATACATGATTGGACATCTTGGTTACTTGTATTGGTGTTTTCTATTTCTTCATGTGCAATATTTTCATGGTATAAGTTGGAAAGGGCCATGGGGTTAATAGTAGGGTGGTTGGGATCAAAACTATTAATGCATAAAGGAGATTTGTATTGTGTACCTTTATTTTGTGGAGGTCTTCTTGGTGACTTTGAAATTCCTTTGTTTATATTATATGTGTTGGATAATCGTTTGTTTGGTCCTTTAGTCCACCTGCCACTCATGCACTATCTTTACGCAATTTGAGCCTAATTTCTGAAAGTTATCAATAAGAAATAAAAATTTCCTGCCAAGCTTTGGCTATAATGTTAGGTTTTTTCAAAAATTACCTTTAATTTTCATAATTTTGGCAATCCCTACAAAAATTTGTGTGTTTTCCACCTAAATGTCACTCCAATTGTGATGTGGATTTGAAATTTGAACTAGTTTGAAATTTGAGCAATGACTAGTTTCAAAAACGATTTGGTAATGACCACAACGACTATTTTGAGGTAATGACCACATGGCTGGTTTGAGGCAATGACCTTAATGGCTAGTATTGAATGACACACAACATGATGCAACCAGAAAGGATACTACACAAGACAATGAGACACCCGACATCAACCAACGTGGAAACAATCCTAGTAATCCACAAAAAAGATAATTAGATCTCTAGACTAGGTGATAGGTCATGACACATGAGACTCAATGACAAGCATGATATAAAAGAGTAGGATACGAGCTAGGCTAGGCGACAGAACACAACATTGGCTGGACAAGACCTTGCATAACTCAAGGATACAACTGTATGATAGCTACTTACACACAACTTGGAACCGAAAAGATAGGACAAAGAGGACGGTTTGAGGATAAGACAACTGGAAATCCAACGTAGATTGCAACATGGTGAAAATGGAGGAGCACTAGACTTATCAAAGTAAAATTAGATACTCATGTGACCAAAGTCACATTAGACTTAGTGACTATCAGGCCTTATAAACCTTGTAAAACTTCTTCATCCATCGAATGTGGAATAAACAAAATTAAGCAATTAGACTAACTTTATTAACCTGCACGGAGACCTTATAGACATGGTTGAATTATTTTCCATGTGGTTAACCTCGAATGACTAAGAGTTTGAAAAAATATTTTGGTGAATTCTTCTACTATCAAACGTCCCTTAGCTCACGAATCATCAAAAGTGTTGAGTGGTATTTTCACACACTTGTGAAAGTACACTCTCCTTTAGGATTTGGGCTCCAAATCCCCTCTTGCAAAGAAGTCAAACAAACAACTTCTCCAAGGTCTCCGCTGTATTAGCATTTGCAACTGTGTATTAGTAATCTCAAATAAAGATAATCAATTTAAATGCTTGGAACACCTTAGTGATTGCAAGTAACTGTAAACAAGGGGCAATGTTGGTTTATTTCACCATGAAACTTTAGTGATTGTTCATTATTTTACTTTTTTTTTAGATTTTGTAATTTTTATGTATTCATTTTAAATAAGTTAAACCTTCTGGAAAAATAAAATAAAATGAAAAGAAATGCAAAAAATTAAAAATTGAACACGTTCGATCTGATGCTATCCTATTCCGACAAAACCGAATATGTGAGAGTTTCGTACATGCAACCTAGCCTATTTGACCTGCAAAACAAACACAATCAAAGTAAACTAGGTGCTAGCTCCTAGGGTTTAAAATAATTTTCAGATTGCAGACATTCACATGAAATAACCCAAAACAATGGCATGAATTTCATTTATAAATCTGAAATCTGAAAGGAGAAAAATAGAACAGTTAAAATGAAGCATGCAAAAAATTTCTCATCCTTTCTTGCCCATAAAATGCAAATTTTTGAACAATTCTGCATTAAAAAAATGTGTCCTGTTACAATAGCAGAATCTCTGGTTTTTCTCAAAACCAGCAAAAGTGGAAGAAAAGCACTCCACAGCAGGCTCAGAATGGCTAATCACCCTCAACTCTGCAACCCGCTCGCAGCGGTTTTTGACCCCTGTACCAATCTGTGCCTCTACATTTTATACTTTTGGTAAACTGCTTCTCCTTCCACGACGGTTCGTTTCGTCTTCCAGATTGCTTCGTTTCACCTTCCCCGCCTTTCCATTGCTTTTGATTTTATGCTCGAGATCTTCTCTGTGAACTGTAACGCCTCTGCAGCCCTTACACATGTATGCCACGTGTTCCGCACTTTTCTGCATGTTCTGTAACGGCCCCATGTAAATCGTGACAAAAAATAGCATGTAGCTTTGCTCCTTTACTTTCATCGTGAAAATGCGACATGTCACGATATCGCGACATTTTCCTGCCAACAGCCTTGTCCGCCTTCATGCACAACGAAAATGAGACATGTCGCGATATCGTGACGTTTTTTTGTCAGCAGCTTTGTTTCTCATCATGCATCGTGAAAATGATACATGTCATGATATCACGACATTTTTCTATTAGCAGCTTTGTTTCTCCTCATGCATCATGAAAATGATACATGTCGCGATATCACGACATTTTTTTGCTTCGGGCCGCGTGGATGCAACTTGTCACGAAATCGCGACGCTTTTCTCTTTCGGGGCTGTCTCGCTGCTTTCTATCGCAAAATCATGACGTTTTTCATTTTGGGTTGTCTTGCTGTATTTGGCTGCGAAAACACGTCACAAAATCATGACATATTTTCCTTCCGTACCACTTCGTTGCTTCCTGTCACGAAATCGCGATGCTTTTCTGCTTCGTGCCCCTTTGCTGCTTCCTGTCGCGAAATCGTGACGCTTTTAGTGCCTTGCCCTGTTTGACTAGTTTGACCATGATTTTGTGACATGTCATGATTTCGCGACAATTTTCCATTCTATCTTTCTCTCTCCTCTCTGGACCGCGATTTCACAACACGTCACGAAATCGTGACAATTTTTGATCAATGCCTCTTCCTGCTTGCCTGGGCCACGAAAGCTTGACATGTCGTGATATCGTGACATTTTTTCATTTCAGGTCGTGATGGAGCAACATGTCGCGATATCACAACTTTTTTTTTTCGATAGCGACGGAGCGACATGTCGCGATATCGTGACAACTTTTCTTTTTGGCGCGATGGAGCGACATGTCGCGATATCGCGACAACTTTTTTTTTGCGCGATGGAGCGACATGTCGCGATATCGCGACAACTTTTTATTTTCGGCCGCGACGGAGCGACATGTCGCGATATCGCGACACTTTTTCTCCTTAGTGAAATTTTTGCTTTTTCCTTGATTTTTTTAGCATCTGGGCTACTGCAGTTTTCTTTGAAAGCATGCAAAAAAGGTGGGTCCCCAATTTTGGGGTGTGTTGTGGATCAGCCACAACAAATGGTGACTCTACTGTCAAATGCTCTTGAGCATTTTGGTGAGAACCCAACCTGAAACATACAAGCTTAGATACAGGCGTCAACACATAGAAGATAAACAAATACCGACAGATCAGAAATACATGAAACATCAGAATCATTAAGTATCAGCTCGATGTGTGCAATGTGTTTCATTCCCTATCATTTGAACTTGTTCAACATTCCATTGTCGAGTTTACTTATGATTTGTATGCAAGGCTATGAATGATTTGTGGAGGATTTGATGCATGATGAAGATGCTAGAGATGTAACAACCCGCTTTATAAATGCTCAAACCTTCTAATATCATGGACAAACATATTAAAGATGTCAAACCCTCTTAGGACCAAATATATGTATATTGAATTAATTTACTAGATCCCAAAGTTGGTCATGTGTCACTACCATCTTGAACCCATGTGCAAGTGTGAGTGAAATCAGAACTTTGGGGAATAGGATTCCCAACCTAAGCGAGATGGGAATTTAACCCTATCCTTACTATTCTGATTTGGAGTTCATTACCTCATCTTGAACAAAATAATTTAACCTGTTATGGATGAAATGGTCAGGCTAGTCTATCCATATGAGCAATCGGTGGTCTTGCTTTTAGGCAAGACATGTTGCCACGCATGAGCATACTTAACCCCATAATCCATGACTTGGCTTCATTCATTCTTTTTCTTTTATTTCTTGGACCTTTGGGATGACTACCCATCCTTGCTAGGGACATGTAGTACGATCCTTCCAATCCAAGATTTATGAAATGGGAAATATTAATTTTTTATTACTTGGACCTTTGGGATGACTACCCATCCTTGCTAGGGACATGTAGTACGATCCTTCCAATCCAATATTAAGATAAAATGGAAAATATTAGTCAATTTTATTACTTGGACCTTTGGGATGACTACCCATCCTTTGCCAGAGGACATGTAGTACTATCCTTCCAATCCAAGTTTTATGATGAAGTGGGAAAAATGGAAGCTTTGGGGAATCGGATTCTCAACCTGAGCGAGATGAGAATTATGCCCTATCCTTACTACTCCATGAAGGTCAAATCAGAGCTTTGGGGAATTGGATCCTCAACCTAAGCGAGATGAGGATTTAACCCTATCCTTACTACTTTGATTTTAGGCTTTAAGCATTATGGAAGTGGTAAAAACCACCATTTTAAGGATTATGTTGCATGATAGGACAGACATGAAATATTCTTTTCACCTCACCTTTTCATCCAAGTATGGTTTTGACCATTTTGCTCAAGATTCCTTTTAATGTGCATGGAATGTGCTTGGTTCAAGATAGTTTGGGCAGCAGTTCCCAACCTTAGGATCCTTTTAATATATGTTATGTAATAATCCTAAGAGGATTCAACACCTTCTCAATAATTGCCCATGGAATGAAAATGTAACCGAGATGACATGTATATGCAATGTGGAATATGACATGAGATATGAATGCACTTGCTTCTTTTGGAATATATCATCTATTTTACCATAATGTGCAAAGCTGACAACTTCATGCATCACAAGATTCAAACGATATTATTTAAATGTTTGTGTTACTTGTGGAGCTTTCTACAACACAATTCCAATGTTTCATATTCTCCTGATTTTAGGCATAAGTTGACATCTCAAATTTTCTTCTTCTTCTTCTTTTTTTTTTATCAAAACAAACCAAACATGTCAAATGAAATCAAACACACAACTTAAATCCTAATCCAAATAGCAATCCCAAAATGAAACTTGAAAACACAAACCCAAACCAAAACCAAAATTTATATACAATATAGTACAAGATGATGCCAAGCTTGGACTATTACTTTCCTGGATCCCAAACATGATTAGAACATTTCAAAAGACATATGTCACAATACACATGCCAAATGTTGTAGGAATCCAACAACAATAAGATCAAACCAAGCAATGCAACAAATTTCAACTTGCCATGCTCACCATACCAATTTGATTTAGTTCTATTACCAACATCATAGGTGAGATTCAAATCAAATTGATTAGACAATGGTTGGTATTCAATTTTATTTTGTCTATTCTTTAAAGTGCAAGTTTCATCATTCCATTCATGATTTAGAAGTAGGCTTTCCTTTTCAAATGTGAGATATTGCAAACAAGAGCCTATTTCTAAAAGTCTTAAATTCAAATTATTTTTCGAGATTTTAAAACCATCAAAATCAATCAAAGCTTGACAAACATCACCAAGATTTGACATTTCATCATCAATGACATTAGCATCCAAAGGGACATCATGTAACCCATCACTTAAAATTTTTGTGGCTACTACCAAAGGTAAAGATTTCACCTTGTCACCCATACTCAACCCATCATGATTAGAATTTATCACAACTTGATGAGTGTTAGTAGCTTTTTCTTTTTCTTCATTGTCTTCTTCATCATCCAACACCTGTTCAAAAACACCAAAGTTAGGCACCCAATCAAACATGCGTCCATATTTTTCAAAACAAGAGCCTAATTTTTCAAGATATGTGTCACGTGACACCTTTCCATGATCAATGGCTTGAGTTGCCTCAAAATCCATATTTTCATTAGGATCATCAATAGTATCAAACCCACACCACTTAGGCTTTGTAATTTCATCATTTTGAGATGGCATAGACATTGTAGAAACAATAGGTGGATCAAGATTTTTGATTTCTTGCCCCTCAAGGGGAACAAAAACAATTGATTCTCCTTCTTCATCCATGGTAGTAGAATCATTATCCTTCTCCAACCTTTGATGAGATTCCAACCCTTCTTCCAAAACATTCTCAGATTGTACAGGACTTGTAATATCCTCATATGAAAGGGCAATTGTATTATCCTGCATATCAATAGGCACACAAATTTCATCAACAGGTTTGGAGTGAGCATACTCTTCCCAAGAATCATAATGATCATCTTTCAAAGTCAAATTGTGATGCTCAATTATTTCTTCATCATCTTTTAATTCATCAACATATTTCTCATCAAGTTTATCTTCACCTTCCTTAGATGGTTCAATTACTTCCAAAATTGGGTTATTGCTTGTATTCAAATTGATAAGGCTATCATAATCCACATGTGTAACCCATGATTCACGTTTAACATAATTTGGAAGGTGTGAATTTTCTTGGCCATCATTTTCAACAATGTCATCCGAAACAGATTCATCCTCATAGAATTCATCTTTTGGTGAGTCAAGGGTTTCCAATTTGTCACATGTTTCAATACTAGTTGGATCTAGTACTCCTCCCTTGCCTAAAATCATATTCTTATGAAAATCATTGAAATTGATTTTAGAAACATCTTTTGAATCAAGATGAGTATCTTGAAGTTGATTCATACTTAAGAAAGATGGTTGATCTTGCATAGTAGGTTGAGGATTTTGAAATTGATTGAAGCTTGGGAATGATTGTTGATTCTGAAATTGATTCACACTTGAACTTGGTTGAGGTGGATAAATCATTGGATGGGTAAAGGAGGTATTAAATGATTGAAGATTATACGATCCAAAACCCACACCATAATTTTGACAACTCAATTGTTGCTCAATTGCCATTGCTTGAGTATAGGCTTGTGACAAAGATGTGATTTGAGGCATCCCTCGCAAATATGTGGAAATGAGTGGGTCAAGAGCATTTACATATATTTGGAGAGCCATTTCTTCTTGAAGAGCATAAAATGTCACTAATTGAGCATATAATCCAAAGAATCTTTCAGAAAATGACTTCACATTTTCACTTGGTCCTTTTTTAATAGTGAAAAACTGCTCATACATGCGGATTGGGTCAACTTGCTTTTTGTTGAATTGATTAAGAAATGCTGCCTCTAGTTGAGCCCAAGAAGTGATAGACCCTAAAGGCAGACTTGTAAACCAATCAAATGCCACTTTGTCCAAGGTGTAAGGGAACATTTTACAAACAACATCATCATGCCAAATTGTTAAGTGATTCACAACAAATTTGAATGCTTGAATGTGTTCTCCTACAGTATTTGTCCCGTTAGACAAAAATCGAGGAAGACATCTCTCAAAACCAACGGGAAAATAATGTTGAACTCCTGGTATGTTCAATGGGCTACCTGTCATCCACGGTGAAAACATAGCCATTAGTGAATCTTCAATAATATAACTTTAATACCCAAAAATTTCTTATTTATTTATTTATTTATTATTATTATTTTTATTTTATTTTTTTTTAAATTAAATCAAATCACCTTATTCCTGTATGAACAATCAAAGCGTTAGACCAGTGCATAGCAATTCATGTCCTCCTTTTAACAGTACAAAGTTGTATTGTTAAAAGAGGGCTAAAGATAATAATCAATAGGGCATGAAATATTCAAAATTTAAATCCCTATAGCATTTAAATCAATCTGAAATAAACCGGTTCAAGCCCTCCTTCTAGCGCCAAAATGTTGAGTGGTATTTTCACACACTTGTGAAAGTATACTCTCCTTTAGGATTTGGATTCCAAATCCCCTCTTGCAAAGAAGTCAAACAAACAACTTCTCCAAGGTCTCCGTTGTATTAGCATTTGCAACTGTGTATTAGTAATCTCAAATAAAGATATTCAATTAAAATGCTTGGAACACCTTAGTGATTGCAAGTAACTGTAAACAAGGGGCAATGTTGGTTTATTTCACCATGAAACTTTAGTGATTGTTCATTATTTTATTTTTTTTAGATTTTGTAATTTTTAAATGTTCATTTTAAATAAGTTAAACCTTCTGGAAAAATAAAATAAAATGAAAAGAAATGCAGAAAATTAAAAATTGAACACGTTCAGTCTGATGCTATCCTATTCCGACAAAACCGAATATGTGAGAGTTTCGTACATGCAACCTAGCCTATTTGACCTGCAAAACAAACACAATCAAAGTAAACTAGGTGCTAGCTCCTAGGGTTTAAAATAATTTTCAGATTGCAGACATTCACATGAAATAACCCAAAACAATGGCATGAATTTCATTTATAAATCTGAAATCTGAAAGGAGAAAAATAGAACAGTTAAAATGAAGCATGCAAAAAATTTCTCATCCTTTCTTGCCCATAAAATGCAAATTTTTGAACAATTCTGCATTAAAAATATGTGTCCTGTTACAATAGCAGAATCTCTGGTTTTTCTCAAAACCAGGCAAAAGTGGAAGAAAAGCACTCCACAACAGGCTCAGAACGGCTAATCACCCTCAACTCTGCAACCCCGCTCGCAGCGGTTTTCGACCCCTGTACCTGTCCTGTGCTTCTGCTTTTAAAGTTTTGGTAAATCGCTTCTCCTTCCATGACGGTTCGTTTCGTCTTCCAGATTGCTTCGTTTCACCTTCCCCGCCTTTCCATTGCTTTTGATTTTATGCTCGAGATCTTCTCTGTGAACTGTAACGCCTCTGCAGCCCTTACACATGTACGCCACGTGTTCCGCACTTTTTTGCATGTTCTGTAATGGCCCCATGTAAATCGTGACAAAAAATAGCATGTAGCTTTGCTCCTTTACTTTCATCGCGAAAACGCGACATGTCGCGATATCGCGACATTTTTCTACCAACAGCCTTGTCCGCCTTCATGCACAGCAAAAATGAGACATGTCGCGATATCACGACGTTTTTCTGTCAGTAGCTTTGTTTCTCCTCATGCATCGCGAAAATGATACATGTCGCGATATCACATTGTTTTTCTGTCAGTAGCTTTGTTTCTCCTCATGCATCGCAAAAATGATACATGTCGCGAAATCGTGACATTTTTTTGCTTCGGGCCGCATGGATGCAACCTATCGCGAAATCGTGACGCTTTTCTGCTTCGTGCCCTCTTTGCTGCTTTCTGTCACGAAATCGTGATGCTTTTCTACTTCGTGCCCCTTTGCTGCTTCCTGTCGCGAAATCGCGACGCTTTTAGTGCCTTGCCCTGTTTGACTGGTTTGACCATGATTTTGTGACATGTCGCGATTTCGCGACAATTTTCCATTCTATCTTTCTCTCTCCTCTCTGGACCGCGATTTCACAACACGTCGCGAAATCACGACAATTTTTGATCAATGCCTCTTCCTGCTTGCCTGGGCCGCGAAAGCTTGACATGTCGCGATATCGCGACGTTTTTTCATTTCAGGCCGCGACGGAGCAACATGTCGCGATATCGCGACAACTTTTCTTTTTCGGCAGCGACGGAGCGACATGTCGCGATATCGCGACAACTTTTCTTTTTCGGCAGCGACGGAGCGACATGTCGCGATATCGCGACAACTTTTCTTTTTTGGCAGCGACGGAGCGACATGTCGCGATATCGCGACAACTTTTTATTTTCGGCCGCGACAGAGCGACATGTCGCGATATCGCGACACTTTTTCTCCTTAGTGAAATTTTTGCTTTTTCCTTGATTTTTTTAGCATCTGGGCTACTGCAGTTTTCTTTGAAAGCATGCAAAAAAGGTGGGTCCCCAATTTTGGGGTGTGTTGTGGATCAGCCACAATAGGAAGCAATAATGGAAACTGATCTGACTTTCTAGTTTGAGGATCCTACGCATGTTCCTTTAGAGCAATGTGTTTTGGAGATCCTGAAACTGATCTATGCCTATTTTTTTGGGGAATCCTATGATATTTTCTTCAGCCTATGCATTTTGGAGAACTAGAACAATCTAAACTTTACTTAAAAAAAAAATTATTACCTCCCTTTTACTTTCAATGTTTTTAACGTTGTATTTTAATATTATTTGTGCACCAAAATACACGTATTTGGCAGTGCTCTTACTTTGGAATAAAAAACTTGATTTGACATAATGTAGATACAATTGTAGGGTTCTAATGATTTTACATTGATATATCCTCATGACACTTCTCCTGGATCGTTGGCGCTATGATCTAATGCTTGATGATTCGATAATCCATTGCCCTTATGATTGTTTGGATTTAAACTTGTGTAATTATGCCCGAAAGCCCTAGTGTACTTATAATATGAAACAAATTAATCAAATAATTGTGGTTATTAAGTAATTTATTCTATTGTTTAAATTGTGCTTCTCCAAAGTTTACAAACTAGCTATCGCGCACAGAATTGTTGAACTTTATTTAAGTTCTACTCTTCAGTTTTTAAGCAAAAATTAACATGCGCTTATTTTATGATGTGCCAACCTAAGATTTAAAAAATTGATACCGTATGTAATCCATACATGGTCTAGAGTCTATATATCCTTTTTAATATTTCTTTGCAGCAACTAGGAAAGTGCTCTGATACCACTTGAAGCAAACAAATTATATAAATGCATGAAAGAGATGAATACAAAATGAGAACAAATAATGTTTGCCACTTTAGGAGGGCTAAGTCCTTCACCACTAAGGAGGGATTAGTCCTTGTGAATATGTAAATTAGAAATAATGATGATAGATGATAATATATAAATCAACCTACTCTATTTAATATTAAATCAATGAATAAATAATGTTGATAGCAATATAGCCGACTAGCTATATTAGGGTTGTAACATTTAACACTTGAAGACTCAAAATTTATCCAATATAGTCAAAAAATTCTTTGCTTATGTTTAATTATTATTGAGGAATAATATAGTATCATCTAGACATATAAAATTGACAATATATTATATCATAAAATGTATAATTCCTTGAATTCAACCATTTCAATTACCCTATAAAGAAGGTAATGCAAGGCATTGGTCATAACAATATAAAAATAAAACTAGAGGGTAACCTTTCCTAATGGATCATTTTTGAGGAGTAAAAACCAAAATATATCCATTAATGGTAATATTGGATGGTTTTCTATAATATGAGAGAAACTTTAGTAGTAAAAAATAAATCAAAATAGAATCATTTCATGGTGAGAGGAATGAACAACCGTTTGAGACTATAAATCAAGATTTGCAAATAAAAAAGCTTTTGGGACCAAACATAATGATAATATTATCATACCAAATACCTATGGATAATGATAATGCCTCGTCATAGTGGTATTAGAGTGTAACAAAATTTTATCATAGGAATATACCACTAGAAATAACCTATAGTAGGAATAAGTGTTACAATGGTCAAATTATAAAATAAGTGGAATAACTACCCTCAAACATGATTCATGACTTGATAGCGATAAAGGTGATGAATCCCCACATAATCAAGAATAAAATATTACACTATTAATAATGATTATCCAACCATGTTCTACTTAGGTCTATGGCCATAGACTACATAGGACAATCCTCCTCGATGATGTTTTTTTCAAATATGATTCATTTAATAAAAAAAAAATGGATGGGCAATAGAACATTAAATTTGATGAGGCCCTAAAATCCCAAAAATAAATTAAATAACATGTTGGGGAAAAATTTAGACTTATCATGTGGATTAAAAATTTAGGAAGAAAAATAATCGTACATAAACAAGCTCAATACAAACTATGAAAAGAACAAAAATAAGTACATATATACAAAGATCAAATGTAAGGGAAAATGTGTATAGACCAACTAAGATTTAGTTCACACTATCTTAGATGCAAAGAAATAATATGGACAATATCTAAAGTGGCATGTTTAGAAGTAATACATGTCTTTTACATAGTAGGAGTAGTGGAGACTAAAAAGCACCTTGTCATGGAATGTGAAGTCTACAAGGACATTAATATCATAAATGAGGATACTGTAAAAGTTAATTCACTAATGGAACTTATTGAAGAATTGAGAATAGAAAATTAGGGAAACTTATCATCAAAATGAACAACAGAAGAAAGAAATTCCAAAAGATTATAAGATAATATTGAGCTTTTTGACATTGTTTAGCAATTTATTTTTGATGAAAAAAGAAAATTTACATTAAATTAAGATAAAAGTCTTTACAATAATAAAAAAAATTGGTGGTTTAACTGATGTAGATCTGTATTGATTCTTAAACACACAAGCAAAATCAATGGAAAAACAACAATTCTACAACTTGAATTTTATTATTTCCTTGGATCTCCATCCCCTTACAATGAAATCACTTCCTACATATAATATCCACCAAAAACCTAACAGAACACAAACTTACCATTTTTAGTATCAGGACTTACTATTTTTAGTAAGTCTAAACTATCACTCAGATGGATCAAAAAAAATATCATGCATCTGTTATTCCAAAATTAAGACTTTCCTAAAATATCTCCCTAGATTGACTCATGCAACAAAATATATTAAATACCAAAAAACTAAAAAAAACTGGAACAAAAACTTTCGAGCCCATTTCTAGCCACCAGGTGATGTTTCGGGGCCCGAAAACATGTCGAAACAACCACTTCAATGATAAAATTTCTAAACACGGTGAGGTCAACTCAATTATGTGCATTTAAAAAAAAACGGGCTCAAACGAACACTCGAATCAAAAGTTATGACCCCGAGAAGTTGGAACTTTAATTCGGCTAAATCAGGAAAGTGTCACTGGATGTTACGGATGCATCATTCTCCTCTGGTTGAAAAGAACTCAGATCCTGTGAGTTCTGCATATGAAACTCCTAAAGCTTATCCTATGCAATATTCTTCGGCTCTCCTTTAGAAATCTAGGTACTTTCAGCTGATGATAATCCTTCCCACAGTACCAAGTACTTGTTGTAGTTGCCATTGCGTGTGGTGATCACCTTCTTATCCAAGACTTGCTCAACATGATCCTTCTTCTTCTTGGGAATCTATTGTGCCCAATTTATCACTTATGGTACCTCAACATCCCCTACATCTCCATGAAATTGGTATAGATTAGAGACATTGAAGATTAGTGAGATATCCAGGTCCTATGGCAATTTGACCACATAGGCATTGCCATTCCTTTTATGAAGAATCCTATAGGGCCCAATCTTCTTCATTTTGAGCTTATTGTATATACCCTTTGAAAATATTTCTTTACAAAGGTAGACCATTACCAATTCACCTTCATGAAACACCTTTGCTCACCTATGTACATTTGTTACTACTTTATACTTGGCATTACTCTCCTGCAACCGTTGTCGAACTTCCTCCTATAATTTCTGTATATGTTCTGCAAAAGCCTCTGCATCATCACTAATAGTTTTAGTAATCGACAATTCCACTAAATCAAGCACACCATGGGGATTGTGGCCATAAACAATCTGAAATGGGGACTTTCTTGTCGAGTGATTTACTAAGTTGTTGAATGCAAAATCTACTTGTGGTAATGCTCAATCCCACTGTTTTGGCTTTGTACCAACTATGCATCTCAAAATATTACCCAAACTCTAATTCACTACCTTTTTTTGTCCATCAGTCTATGGGTGATATGCACTACTGAACTGGAGCTTGGTATCAAGCTTCTTCCATAATGTCCTCCAAAAGTGGCCCAAAAATTTGACATCTCGATCCAAAGTGATAGATCTTGGGATGCCATGCAAATGCACAATCTCATAAAAAACCAGGACTGCAACTCCTATGGCATCTTCAGTTTTATGGCAAGGGATAAAGTGAGCCATCTTAGAGAACCTATCAACAACAACAAATATGGAATCCTTCCCTCATTGGGTTTGTAGAAGTCCTAACACAAAGTCCATGCTCAGGTCATTCCAAGGTCCTGTGGGAACTGGTAAAGGCATATACAACCTAGTATTCTAGGCATGGCCTTTAGCCATTTGAAAGACTCTACAATGAGATACAAACCTGGTTATGTCTCTTCGCATATTTGGACAATAATACTTCTCCACCATAAGAGCAATAGTTTTATCCACCCCAAAGTGTCCAGCTAAACCTCCACTATGCAGCTCTCTCAGGATGTTCTCCCTCATGGAACCAACATGAATGCATAATTGTTTACCTCTAAATAGGTAACCATCTTGCATAACATATTCTACAAAAATATTACTAGACACACCCTCTACTGGATTCTTATACTGTACCACAACCTGTACAAAGTCAACATCAACCTCATATAAATTATTGATACTCTCAAATCCTACCACAACATTCTCCATGGTAGTCAGCAACATTACCTTCCTACTTAAGTCGTCTGCCACCTTATTCTATTTTCCTGATTTATGCTTCAAAGTAAACTCATACTCTTGTAAATATGATACCTACTTTGCATATCTACTATTCAACTTTTTTTGGGAATTAACATACCTTAATGCTTCATGGTTCGTGAAGAGTACAAACTCTTTGGATAATAGGTAATGTCTCCAGTATCTTAATGCTTTCACAATAGCATAGAATTCAACATCATAGGTAGAGTAATTTTTCCTGACCTCATTCAAATTCTCACTAAATAATGCTACTGGATGCCCTCCTTGGCTCAACACAGCTCTAATTTCAATATATGATGCATCACAATCAACCTCAAATAATTTGCTAAAATCAGGTGATGAAGCCAGGAATTGTCTCATCCATGAACACTTTTTGATACATTATAACTATTTGACTCACCCTTTTTACTATGTTTTTATGTTAATTATGGGTAAAATGAATTATATAGTGGTGTTTGCATATTTTGAAATGACAAAGTGCATATACTCTGTTTTACTGTTTTTACTACAATTTCACTTGCTTTCAGTTAATTAATTAGTAGTGTTGTAGTAATTCAGAATCAGAATCATAATATAGACCTTGTTGAATATTTGGTGCTTAACAATATTGTGTTCCTTTATTTAAAATAATTCAAATGGAAAAAGGTGCCAAGAAGTTGTCCATTGTAGCTGACTGTGCAGGAAAATAGGCTATGACTGTGACAGTTCCAGCCAACTGTACATATATAGCAAGGCTTGGAATCAGTCACTCTAGCACATGCCACTAATGTAGAAGGGTGTACAAGATAAGGGAAAACAATCCAAATGGTTAACAACTTCCTCCCTATGTGTTTGGAGCACATATAAGCAACGAATTGTCACCTGCTAGTTATTTTGGAGCAACGTAGGAATAAGTGATGCAGGAATAGGGAATAGCACAAGAATAACAAAAAATGGTCAAAATGCACCAAAACCATGGAAAGTATGAGTAGAAATTGACCAAGCAGTTAGTCCACCATATTTGGACTCTGTTCCTTCACCATAGGCAGACCAACTGGGATAAAGGGATAAAGGTTGACAAATTATAACCCTGCATTCCAGGAAACTGTTTTGTAAACAGTTGGAAATCCCTAAAACTCAGCAAACAAATATATCAAATTTGTCTTATAAATAAAGCTCCCAGCATGGTTTAGCAAGATAAATAATAGATATATAATTAGAGGAATAGGAGATAGTCATTAGCAGAAGTGAGCAGAAGATAAAGTCTTTGTAGCATTACAGTAAATTACAAATTTTTCCTGTATTACTGTAATGCAATTTCAAATGGAATAAAAGGTGTATTCTTTAGATTTTATTAGCATTTGATGGTTGATAGTGCACATTTAATTTACCTAGTATAATTATTCACCCTCTTATGATTTTGGAAGCAAGGGCCACTTGTAGGATCAGAGGAAGTCAACACAGTGACAAAATTCTTGCTAATTTCTTGCTACAGCAGATCAGCAGAATCCTATCAACATTTATTTGTAGAATTAGTTTTATTTCAAAAGTGCACCATAGTATTTAGAAAATATTTGGAATAGTGTTCAACATTTAATAGGATTTGACAACATTTTCCATAATTCACTGCAATTTCCAGATTTTTGTCATTTTCCAGCTTTGCAGCAATTTCTAGATTTTTGTCATTTCATTGCAATTTCTAGATTTGTGTTATTCTCCAGTTTTGCAATAGATGTTAATTTGATTTTCTAGATTTAGAACATGCTCAGATAATTGTGAACTTTGTAATTAGTTGACTTTTTTGCAATTGTGTGTGTGTTTTCAATTTTGTAATTTACTTTTTTGTCACTTTCAATTTAACAACATTTCACTTCCTGTTATTTCAGATTCTGCAATTTTCATTTCTTGCAATTTTAATTAAGTTTCAGCTTCTGCAATTTGATTTCCAATTCTAGGAGTTAGAGGTCACACCAAACCCCCAAAACACTAACTGATCCATCAATAAAGCTTGTTCTTGGATAAACTGAACCTGCAACTGTGACACCTCCTATTGTATACAGCCTTTGGACACTACCTTGGACTGACATATAATTACTAAATGATGAATGATCAACGACCCTCATAATTTTTGGCATCGTTGTCAGGGAACAAATGGTGTTGTTAGGAAAAGTGAAATAGGTCAATAATTGAGTTACAATTTTTGAAACACTGCATTTCAGTTTATTTAGTGAATAGGCATGAATGCATAGGCCAAGAGATGAAAGAGGGAGGTTTATCAGAACTAGTTCTGAACCACCAAGGCGTTCTTCATGATTAGATGAAGAATTGCCCGTGCAAGAAATACCTTCTTCACCAACTAAAGCTTTGGAAAGATTAGAACAAGATATTTTTGCAGCACTTGATGCTAAACATTCCCCTAAGCCTGAACCATCCACATCAGACTCAAGAAAGAAAAAAACTATGGTAGCAGCAGCACCACCGCCAGGTGGGTATAATGCTTATGATCCTCCCAAGACTTTTGAATACCCTATACAGTTGGATCCAACTCTAGATGCTCCCATGAAAACTATTTCTCCATCCATATTGCCAATTTTTAGGGGAACTATTTTAGAAGATCCTGATCAATTTCTATTTGAATTCAAAGTGTTATGTCATATTTATGACTACATAAATGACAATCAAAAATTGAAATTGTTTCCTTCCATGCTTAAGGATGCTGCTCTCTGATGGTTTATGAGTAATATTGAACCTAATTCAATCCATAATTGGGATGACATGGAGACTGCATTATTACATAAATATCAAGATTATTGTAGAGTATGAAATAGGAAAGATGAGTTGTTTCAGATCAAGCAAGAAGAAGATGAGAGTTTAGAGGATTATCTTGATCGCTTTGCCTTTGTCCAAAAGAGATGTGGTCATGTGGAACCAGATGTATTAAAACCTATCTTCTTAAGAGGATTGAAAGATGAATCTAGGGAAGTGTTAGATTTAATAGGAAGAGGAGACATAGATCAACTTGAAATTGAAGATATTATGGAGTTATGCAAAAATTATTCTCGCACTCACCAACAAAGAAAGAAGCGAAATTCTGGCAATAGTGACATAAAGGAGTTGATGGAGGAAATGGCTAATTTAAAAACTGATATCCTTGTTCAACTTAATTTTGCATTAGGTGAGAGAAACACAAAACCCAATTCTACATCACCTTTGGCAATTTATTACCCAAGATGTAGAAATAAGCATGCCTTGCAGGATTACCCTTTAAACAAAACTTCTATTTGTGGAATTTTTTCCAAGGAACACTCGAAAGATAAATGTCCTTTGTTGCATCATCTAAAATCTATTTTGGGCACCCAAATAGAAGAACTTAATGTTATTGGGTAGAGATCCGATGATGGCTATGCACAATATCCCAATGCTCCTTAGTTTCCAAATTGGGGACAACCTCCTTGGACTATGAATATTCCATGGGGACATGCAGAAGTCTCTGCACAACCTTGGAACCAACCTTGGACAACTCCTCCAGATTGGTCACGTTCTGGGTGGATGAACCCACCTTGGCATACAATTCATCCACAATGGACACAACAAGGACAAATATGGGGAGAATAATATCCACCATATCAAGGACAACAAAGGTATCAAGGGCAAGCTCAAAAATTGCTGCCCGCTCCTAATCCAAATTTTCAGGGAAGAGCACAACATCAATAAACATAACCAGTGAAACAACCTCCACTCCCAGCTTAGCCTGTGACTAACCCAAATAACACCATACAAACAACCCCTATTTATGAGGCTGAGTCTGAAGACTCTACCGTTGTTCATGTACTTGACTGTAGTAGCATCCAGCTACGTTTAGAGAAGGTTTTACCTGAACCTGTTCCACCCACCATTGAAGAAATTAGTGAGAAACAAGAACCTCCAAATCAAAAGACAATGCAAAAAAAAAAAAAAAAAAAAAATAATAGAAAAAATGCAGGAATATTCTCCAATAGCATTACCATACCCTGAAAGATTTGATCATATTGATACTACCCCTGAATAAGAATTAGTGACAGAACTTAAAAATATGTCAATTTATCTCCCTTTGCTGTAAACAATAAGGGATGTGCATTTAATCAAAAATACTATTCAGGATTTATGTATCAAGAAACCTGGTAAAAAAAAGAAGGTTTTTCCGAAAACTGTTCAAGTAGAAGGAAAATTAGCTGATTTATTGTTTGGAAAATTAGTTCCTCCCAAGTATAGTGACCCAGGTAGTCCAATAATTACAATTGCTATTGGGTTACTACAAATTTCTAATGTGCTAATTGATCTTGGAGTTGCAATTAATGTAATGACTAAGGACACAATGCAAAAACTATAGCTCACAAATCTCAGTCCTACCACCATAGTTTTGGAAATGGTAGATAGGTCAGTTGCTAAACCAGAAGGTATCCTAGAAGATGTAGCCATTGAAGTCTCTTCTTGGGAATATCCTGTAGAATTCTTAGTGTTGCAGCCTAGAAATTTAGTCAATGGATACCCTATCATTCTAGGACGACCTTGGCTGGCTACTGCAACTACTTTTATAGACTGCAGGTTAGGAGAAATTACCATTTCTAATGGTGTTGACCTGAAGAAAATTTCTTTGTATCCACCAGCTCAACCTTCAACTATTTTTTTTGGACAAATTTGGTATCTTGAATCTAATGAAGAACAAGAAACCATTGCCACTTTGGCTACAGTTGTAGTTAAGGAACATATTTAGGAAATCACTACACCAGAAAGAGAAATATTCGAGAATGAAACTGTCATAATTGAAACATTGCAATCAGAAGGACTAACTGATGATCAAATTATTATTCATCGGTTGTTGTGGAAAGAGGAGGAACAAAATTTAGAACCTCTGTCATCCGTGCCTAGTCGGGAAAGATCATTCATACTACCACATGGATGGCATCATCATCTCCTTAACACCTTCAAATGTCCTCTGATTCCATCAGGTATCATCTTTGAGACAGATTCTAGAGTATTTCATACTCTGCAGCCACATCATTGTCCATTAAATGCATTAATCAATAACTATGAAGCAACTAGTTCTGTCCATCCAGGGATCAAACAAATTGAAATACAACCAGGTAAATTTTTGAACATTAATAGCTGGCTAACTGAGGACCAAGAAACCAAATTGTTTACAGTCTTACAAAAACATGTTCAAGCTTTTGCATGGAACTATAAGGACATGATAGGCATTCATCCTGAGGTATGTACACATAGGATATACATAGAAGATGTAAAACCAGTAAGGCAACCTCAAAGACGCTTGAATCCTACTTTGAAGGAGATTGTGAAAGAGGAAATTGAAAAACTCTTAGATGTTGGATTCATTTATCCAATTTCAGACAGTAAGTGGGTTTCACCACTGGTCATTGTTCCAAAGAAAAATAGTAAAATGAGAGTATGTGTGGACTATAGGGAGTTAAATAAGGTCACACATAAGGATCATTTCCCATTACCATTCATAGACCAAGTATTGGATACCCTTGCTGGGAAATTTTTTTTCTATTTTCTTGATGGTTTCAGCGGGTATAACCAGATACAAGTTGCACCAAAAGATCAGGAAAAGACTACCTTTACATGTCCTTGGGGAACCTTTGCTTATAGGGTTTTACCCTTTGGGTTACGTAATGCTCCAGCAACATTTCAGAGAGCTGTTTTAGCAATTTTTTTGGATTTAACAAATGAAAGTGTTGAAATTTATATGGATGACTTCACAGTATTTGGAGATACTTTTGAATATGCATTAGAACAACTTGAAAAAGTGTTGATTCACTGTGAAACATACCACCTATCTCTTAATACTGAGAAATGCTTCTTAATGATGGAGGAAATAATTGTTCTTGGACATCATATCTCTTCTTATGGAATCAATGTTGATCCTAAGAAGGTTGAAGTCATCAAAAACCTCCCTCCTCCACAAACTCAAACTGATGTACGCAGTTTCTTAGGGAACATTGGTTTTTATTGCAGATTCATTGCTAATTTCAGTACCATAGCGAATCCCATATTTGCATTACTCATGAAAGATTCTGAATTTGTTTGGTCTTCTGAATGTCAAAAATCCTTTGAAGACTTAAAGGAGAAGTTAACCACTCCACTTGTACTAAGAGGTCCTAATTGGGAGTTACCTTTTCATATTCAAACTGATGCTTCCAATACTGCTATTGGAGCTGTGTTAGGACATATTGAAAATGGGTAACACTATGCTATTTATTATATCAGTAAAAACTTGACAGGAGCTAAGAAAAACTACACTACCATTGAAAAAGAATTTTTGGATGTAATCTATGCTATTAACAAATTTTGACACTATATCACAGGGTACCAAGTATTTATCCATATAGATCATGCTGCAATCAAATATTTGATGAATAAACCATTGGTTAGTGCAAGAATTATTCATTGGTTGATTCTGTTGTAGGAATTTGATGTTACCATAGTGAACAAACCTGGGAAATCTAATGTAGTCATAGATTTCTTGTCAAGAATACCAAATGTAGATACAGGAGAAGTGGTGGAAGATACCTTTCTAGATGAAAAGTTGTTTGTTGTCTCTGTACAATCTCCATGGTTTGCAGACATAGCTAATTACTTAGCTACAGGGAAGATTCCTCTTCACTTTACCCCTAAACAAAAGAAACAGTTAATCAAGCAAAGCTCTTCTTTTAAATGGATAGAAGAATTACTATTTAAATGTAGTCCTGATCATGTTTTACATAGGTGTATCTGCCAATATGAAGTATATAATATCCTACGAGCATGCCATGATGAACCATCAGGAGGGAATTATTTAGTCAAAAGCACTATTTGCAAAATTTTGGGTATCGGATACTATTGGCCATCTTTGCACAAAGATGTAAAAAGGTACATTAGACATTGTGATGCCTGCCAATGAATGGGAAAACCTACCTTTACTAATGAAATGCCATTACAACCTCAAATAGGAACAAAACCATTTGAAATATGGGGTTTAGATTTCGTAGGACCCATTAATCCTCCTTCCAAAGGCAAAGTGCATATCTTGGTATGTACTGATTATGTTACCAAATGGGTAGAGGCTCGTGCCTTTAAGCATGCTCGAGAAGAAAAAATTGCTGATTTTCTGTATTCACAGATTTTTTTGCATTTTGGAGCCCTACAATCCATCACCATAGATCAAGGACCCCAGTTTACTTCAAAATTTATTGAAGCCTTCACTCAACTCTATCAAGTCAAACATAGAAAGTCCTCACCTTATCATCCACAAGCCAATGGCCAAGTTGAAGTGACTAATAGGGAATTAGAATGAATTCTAACCAAAACCATAGCAGTCCATAGAAGAAATTGGTTGGACAAGTTACCGAAGCTATTTGGGCTTATAATACCACTTGGAAATCTACCACTGGATTTATGCCATATGAATTAGTTTATGGAAAAAAACCTCTTTTGCCTATTGAATTTGAATTACTAACTCTTCGAACTACTTTGGAAGTAGGTATTGATCTATCACAGGCATAAGAAGATCGCATTCTGCAACTTGATGCATTGGATGAACTACGCATGGATGCACTACATCAGACCGAGATAATCCAAGCACATCGAAAGATGTGGCATGATAGTCACATAAAGTAGCAAAAATTTTAGCAAGGTGACTGGACCTTATTGTTTGATTCATAATACAAGGATTTCCCTAGAAAGCTGTAGACCAGATGGCTTGGATCGTACCAAATTGAGGAAGTGTTTGACAATGGAGCTGTTCACCTTACACCTATTTATGACTCACGATGCAAGTTGTTGGTGAATGGACATCGTCTTCGTATGTACCACAAACCACACAACAAGGAAGAATTTCTCAAGCAAGTGGAAAATTTGGATGTACACATTTGGGAAGAAAACACTTCTTGTAGATTGACACAAGATATATAAAATAAATAAATAAATAAATAAAAATAAAAATAAAAATTTAGGAAGTGAAAACCTCTTTGAGGCGCTCCTGAGTTGGGTTTACATGAAAACTTGTGTTCTGGCATGTTTACCTAGTTGGTTTCACCATAATTGTTCGGTATTGTCTCATGACCGTTGTTTCAACTGTTTTCAGATTGCACCTGCCTTAGTTCAAAGATTGATTAGCTAGAAATCTCAGTAGGAGCACCCCGAAATGTAGATAAAATGGTTTTAATAGGTATGTGTCTTTTTCATTTTCTGAATAATGTAAATCATTAGTATATAGTGTATATATCCTTGATTAGTATAAAAGCATATAAAAAAGGGGAATAAAAAATGGAAAGTTCTTGTTAGTGTTTCAAAAATGCCTCTGCCTAGTTTTGCTCTAGAATGAAAAAAACAAAAGAGCGCCAGAATCAAAAAGAGAAGTGCAGGAATAAACTATTTATATTCCAAAGCGCAGGAATGATTCATCAAGTGCAGGAATAAGCTGTTTATATTTTAAGCGCAAGAAAGAGCTGTGTATAAATGCTAGAATAACTTATTAAGCACAAGAATAAATCACTAAGCATAGGAATGAAGTTTTGTGCAAAATTTTATGACACGTGGCCTGCAGTGATTTAATTGGTTTGGGAGGAAAAGGATAGGTCTCAGATTCAAGGTGGCATGTGATAGCTGGCATCCATAATAAGAACGAGCAAAATTAAGGGTTGACAACTTCATGTACGCTGCCACGTCACCTGTCCTGATTACTCTACAAGTTTTGAAGCAGTTCCTTCGCTACTATAATTATTCCTACTAAGACGATTAAAACCTTAAAATTAGATGCAAGCTCGTACTATCCAAAAATTCATAGACACCATAGAATAGAAGGCAAAAGACTACACCATGGGGGGAAAGAAAATTAGAGCCAAACCCGAAAATATCAGCTACCTAGAGACCGATCCTGCATCTCTGCAAATATTTACCAATGGGGGATTTCTGCCATTCCTACAAAAATTTTATGGCTATTCCGAGGGCTTGGCAGCAGAATTCGCACACACCTTCCGCAACAACCGAGTACACATTATCGGGATGACCATCCAGGTAACTCCCGAGATACTCAACCAAATCACTGAATTACCCCTTCAGGGTTTGCAGATTTTGAAAACTGGGAGAAATATTTTAGTTGACCTAGTTAATCAGTTTAAGGAAGAAAGGGATGGACAAATTAAATTCTTGATGCATAGAAATTTTTGTAAGTGGGTAAAAAGACCTAGTTTACTGTCCCCTTGGGACGAAGTTGCAATGTGGGTTATGAGATACATTACTTGTGATGGCCAATTTCCTGTTGTATATGGTCCACACATTCGTATTCTCAATCATCTACGCCATGGATTAGTCAAACCAAAATATAGGGTCAATATTCCCTTATATATTTATCAGGATCTAAAATATATGGCCCTAAAATACCAAGCAGGAAAGGGAAGCCCTAAACACCATGGGCTCATCAAACTCATTTGCAAGTATCACTTTAGGGTAAACCCTAGTAATTTTGACCGCTTCTTCTCTCCTTGGGCAGAAATAAATGATTCTAACTCTACACCCAAGGAAGAGGAAACAGAGGAAGAATCTGAAGAAAACCCTAATCTAGAACCCTATAAGAGCAGAATTTCTCCTTCTCCTAACGGTCCCCCATATTAATGAACTAGAAAACAACAAGCATCCACATCTGGTTCCTAGTTGAAAAGAAAAAAGGTAACATTTATAGAAATTGTACAACCCAACAGAGAAATTGGGAGTTCAAGTGAACATGCCTCTTCTCCAAAATCAACAACAGAACCTATATCTGCTCCAGAATCAATAGCAAAACCTATATCTGCTCCAAAATCAACAGTAGAACCTATATCTGCTCCTGAATCAACAATAAAATCTACAGTTGCTCTAGAACATCCAAAAACTACATCTTCTAAGGAATATACAGGTTCTACAAGGTTAAGAAGGTTTGCTAGACTTCAAAAAATTAAAACCCTGCCAAAAACACCAATAAATATCATAGACCCAATCAGTCTATCAATTGAAGGAGAAGTTAGAATAGAATATGCATAGGAAAAATACATTAAAACAAAAATGACAGACAAAGGGATACAACCAATGGAACTAGATACAACTATGGAAGAAACTCCAATAAGCCCTATACGTCCACTAGTTTATTATACTGACTCTGATCCTGAGGAGCATTTGAATTCTGATTCTGAACCAACTGAAGTTGATGTGCACACTCCAGTGCATGCTAAGTTTGAGAAATATTCTGAGTCTGAGTTCGAAGAAGAAATTGATATCCACACTCAATTGCATGCTGTAAAGAGTGTTATTAAAACTCAGACCCATTATATTGAACAGGCTGAAGAAGCCATAAAACACAAAGATCAAAAAATTTCTCTGCTTCAACAACAAATTCAAGATCTACAGAACAAATTATTTCAACTGGAACATCAATCTACAGAGTTAGCAGAGGCATCACCTGATGAATGGGCACATATCCTCTTGGATTTAGCTAAAAAATTAGAGGCTAACACAACACCTACACAAAGATCACCTATTGGAGAAGAAGCAAGAATATAAATATCTGATAGTATGATTCAACATGAAAATCCATCAAGAATTCTGATGAAAAATGACACTGCCCTTTAGTAGGAAACACAAACACTTTCTGTGGAGGAACAAGAGGTTGCAGCTCAAGACCAGGTATCCACACTCTCTCCTCTTATTTCTACTAATACAATTATTACAGTTACAACAGAACAAGGAACACAAATAGATTTGCCATTTGTAACACCAATTGTGGAAGTTGGTGTACAAGTAAATATAGTGGCACAAATGCAACCCATTGTAAGGCCCCTAGACACAATGTATTTAAATAGGTACAATGAAGACCTAGAATATTGGATGACTCAGTGTCATCAGTTAGAGGGAAAGGCTACCACTTTGAACTTTGTAACAACCAAAGTAGCAGAGAAGGAAACAACAATTAATAGGTTAAAAACATAGGTGCAAGATGTATGCAAGATTGTAGAATATGCAATACAATGTAGAAGACCACCTAGGTTTTATAGCCTCCTACTCAAGGAGAGATACCTTCACTGGTAAATCATGAGACTTGCTGTTGAGTTGCCTCATCAGTTGAAAAATTCTAGAGAATTTGTGGAGGCATTTGTGCAAAGTCCAGTAGAGCAACAAAACCTGTTATGTGAGTTATTTTTGCATAATTTCTTTTTGCCAACAGAAAGTATGTTTCTACCTCATATTTATATAGGTGACTTACAACTGAGAGCCTTCATGTCCACTCTATAAAATCATATCTATTGGGATACAGAAAAGAAATTAACTAAAGAATTGGAATCACAAGCTATTTTACTTATCAGGCCTACTCCCCTGAATCATAGGGATTGTACAAGTACTCATTATACCTTCATGTAAAATACCATAATGAAACAACTCTATCTAGGGAACCTTCAAATATGTATAACTCAGTTTTAGAGTTTTTGTGCAGACTTCTTTGATGATGGTTTGGCAACTTGTAAAAATAGATGGGGTGAGTTATCTATCTCTCTATAGAAATGGGAGCCAATTTCTCCTACTAATTTGCTGTGGTCAAGGAGAAGGGCAGAAGGCATTGTCCAAATTATCTTAGAAATTAAGGAGCTTTGGATAGGTCTGAGATACAAGATGCCCATAATTATCACTCCTGTTCCCTACTTCTTTGATAATGACCCATAACCTGATATGCACTTCCAACAGTGGTTTTAGTCCATAAAAGCAATCAGTGGATTCTATAAAATTGGTGGCACGTTGTTAAAATTTCATGAGAGATATCTAGACGTAGATCTGTGTGCCTCTATAGCTACACATAATGCATGAGGGCATGCATTACCATAAGTTAGGAGGAAATGATGAGGCCAAGAATTGCCTCATCCATGAACACTTTTTGATACATTATAACTATTTGACTCACCCTTTTTACTATGTTTTTATGTTAATTATGGGTAAAATGCATTATATAGTGGTGTTTGCATATTCTGAAATGACAAAGTGCATATACTCTGTTTTACTATTTTTACTGCAATTTCACTTGCTTTTAGTTAATTAATTAGTAGTGTTGTAGTAATTCAGAATCAGAATCATAATATAGACCTTGTTGAATATTTGGTGCTTAACAATATTGTGTTCCTTTGTTTAAACTAATTCAAATGGAAAAAGATGCCAAGAACTTGTCCACTGTAGTTGACTGTGTAGGAAAATAGGCTGTGACTGTGACAGTTCTAGCCAACTGTACATATACAACAATGCTTGGAATCAGTCACTCCAGCACGTGCCACAAATGTAGAAGGGTGTACAAGATAAGGGAAAACAATCCAAACGGTCAACAACTTCCTCCCTATGCATTTGGAGCACATATAAGCAATGAATTGTCACCTGCCTGTTATTCCAGAGCAGCATAGGAATAAGCGGTGCAGGAATAGGGAATAGCACAGGAACAACCGAAAATGGTAAAAATGTGCCAAAATAATGGAAAGTATGAGTATAAATTGACCAATCAGTTAGTCCACCCTATTTGGACTATGTTCCTTCAACATAGGCGGACTAGATGGGATAAAGGGATAAAGGTTGACAAATTATAACCCTACATTCTAGGAAACTATTTTGTAAATAGTTGGAAATCCCTAAAACTCAGCAAATAGATATATCAAATTTGTATTATAAATAAAGCTCCCAGAACGGTTGAGCAAGATAGATAATAGATATATAATTAGAGGAACAGGAGATAGTCATTAGTAGAAAGTGTGCAGAAGATAAAGTCTTTGTAGCATTACAATAAATTGTAGATTTTTCTTGCATTACTGTAATGCAATTTAAGATGGATAAAGGTGTATTCTTCAGATTTTATTAGCATTTTATGGTTGATAGTGCACATTTAATTTACCTTGTATAATTCTTCACCCTCTTCTGGTTCTGGAAGCAAGGGCCACTTGCAGGGTCAGAGGAAGGGCAGCACAATGATAGAAAATTCTTGCTATAGTAGATTAGCAGAATTTTGTCAACATTTATTTGCAGAATTAGTTTTATTTCAGAAGTGCACCATAGTATTTAGAACATATTTGGAATAGTGTTCAACATTTAATAGGATTTGATAGCATTTTCCATAATTCACTGCAACTTCTAGATTTCTGTCATTTTCCAGCTTTGCACTAATTTCTAGATTTTTGTCATTTCACTGCAATTTCTAGATTTGTGTTATTCTCCAATTTTGCAATAGATGTTAATTTGATTTTCTAGATTTGGAAAATGCTCAGATAATTGTGAAATTTTTAATTAGTTGAATTTTCTACAACTGTGTGTGTGTTTTCAATTCTGCAATTTACTTTTCTATCACTTTCAATTTAGCAACATTTCACTTCCTGTTATTTCAGATTTTGCAATTTTCATTTCCTACAATTTTAACTAAGTTTCAGCTTCTGCAATTTTATTTCCAATTCTAGGAGTTAAAGGTCACACCAAACCCCAAAAACACTAACTGATCCATTAATAAAGCTTGTTCTTGGATAAACTAAACCTGCAACTGTGACACCTCCTATCGTATACAGCCTTTGGACACTACCCTGGACTGACATATAATTACTAAATGATGAATGATCAATGACCCTCATCATCAGGTAACACTAAAATAGGTGTGGTCGTTACCTTTTTCTTCAGAATCTCAAAGCCTTCTCCTGCTGCCTTTGTCCATACGAATTCCTTCCCCTTGGTGCATTATGTGATGGGAGCCACAATGCTACTGAAATTCCTAATGAACTTTTTGTAAAAAGTTGCCAAGCCATGGAAACTTCTAACCTCTGTTACATTTCTCAGGATAGGCCATTCAACAATTGTTTTTATCTTTTCCTCATCCATCCTGAGGCCTTCCCTTGAAACTACAAACCCCAAAAATACTGAACTCTCTTGAAGGAAACTACATTTCTTCAAATTGGCATATAGTTTCTCTTTTCTTAATAGATCTAGAACCAATCTAAAATGGTGCACATGCTCTACTTTAGTCTTACTAAAAACTAAGATATCATCAAAATAAACAACGACAAAATTACCATTATATTCTCACAACACTCTGTTCATCAATCGCATAAAGGTACTGGGGGCATTAAATAACCCGAATGGCATCACCAACCATTCGTATAATCCATCTCGAGTCTTGAAAGTTGTCTTCCACTCATCCCCTTCTTTGATCTTGATCTAGTAATAGCCACTTCATAGGTCAATCTTACTAAAATAATCAGCCACTGCTAAAGCATCCATCATATCATTAATCCTTGGCATTGGGAACCTGTATCTTATAGTAATATTATTTATGGTCCTTCTATCCATGCACATCCACCATGATCCATATTTATTTGGGGTTAAAAGTGCAGGAATAATGTAAGGACTCATACTCTCCCTGACCAATCCATTTTGTATCAGTTTTGTTACTTGTTTGCTCAACTAGGCATTCTATGTTGGATTCAATCGGTAGGCTACTTGATTTGGAAGAGCTGACCCAGGGATCAAGTCGATATGATGTTGGATGTCCCTCTTCGATGGTAGCCCAATTGGTAATTCATCAGATATGACATCAACATTTCCTACAACAACCTGGATGCCATTGGTGGTATGATAGTTTCTTCATTTGCAACCTTCTTGGCTGTTAAGGCATAATACCAACCAACTTCTTTCACTTCTATAAAAAAATTATTTGTAGTAAGAAAAGTTTCGCTTTGTCCATCTTCCTTCAGAGGTAACAAAACCACCTTTACCCCCTCCTTCCAAAATGTGTATGCATTCTGAAATCCATCATGGGAGGTTTTCCTATCATATTCCCATGGCCTCCCTAGAAAAATATGGCATGCATCCATAGGAATCACATCGCACCACACTTCATCCTTATAGGTACTCCCAACTAAGAATTTCACCAGACACCTATTATCAATAGTCACCTCATTCCCCTTTTTAACCCATGAAACTTGATAGGGGGTTGGGTGCTTCTCACATGGTAGATTCATTTTCTCAACCATAATATTTGATACCTTGTTCTCACAACTACCAGGATCAATAATCACTTTACATACCTTTCCCCCTGAGGTGCATCTTGTTCAGAAAATGTTTGTATAGCCATGATTCATCGCCACTTTTTGCCCGCATATTTTTCTTATTTGGAGCAATCAATGTCCTTCATATCATGAGACTTTTGTCCATATAAGAAACAACTTCTATTTCATATTCCTCCTCTTCCTCAACCATATTAACTCTAGCTTGGCCTCCCTGTTCTTCAACATCATAGTAGGGGCATTCAGATGCTCTATGACCTTCCTCACCACAACTATAGCAGATAAAGGTCCTGTGTGGTCCACTCCTAGTGTAACCTCCCCCATTACCTCTACCTCTCAAGATTCCTCTACCTCCTTGATAGGCATCACACTCCAATCCAATTTGTTGTGATTTTTCTACATGCGTAGAATATTCACCCTTGTAAAAATTAGATCCACCACACCCACAACTTGAGGAAGATGTAGATACCCTCTTTTGATTTCTCAGCCTGTTATTTATCTTATCTTTGGCTCTTATGACTAACTCATATGCTACATCTACTGTAGGAGTGCGATGCATGCACAACTCATCTTGAATAGTATAGCTTAGAACATTCACATACCTTCAAACATTTTTATCTTCTATCTCATTAAGTGCTACCCATATAGATAAATTGTAGAACTCATTGGTGTAGTCCTCCATACTGAGATCCCTCTGTCGAAGGTTATGAGACCTATGAAATAAAGTTTGGGTATAATCGATAGGTATAAACTTCTCTTGAAGCTTCTTCTTCATCTTATCCCAGGTCCTAATATTCTCTTTTCCATTATTATGTCACTCCTTCTGTAGATAGTCCCACCAAATCAATGTATATCCCTTCAACTTTGTACATGCAAGCCTCACTCTCTTCTCCTCAACGAGATTACTCCATTTGAAATATTTTTCCATATTGTTCACCCAGTTAATGAGCTCCTCTAGTTTTAACCCACTAGCATATTCAAAAACATCGATATTGATATTATCTTGGTTCCCTCGAATTCCATCCAAGTCTAGGAGTAATTTGTTTTTAAAATATGGCTCCTCTCTTGGGTGTTCTGAGCCTACTTCAGACCTGTCCTCTCCTACCACACCCTCATCAGTAGACCCTAGATCTAAATGCAAGCTAGGGCATCTCTCCATCATGCGGTCAATCACATTGGTTAGTCATGCTACTTCCCCGTGCAGATCTTCTATCTACCTATTCATCTGAGCATAGTTAACTCAGCCTCTCCTAGGCGATATGATATCTCCACTAGCGAGATATTAACCTGTCTCTGATACCAAATTATGTAGATCTGTATTGATTCTTAAACACACAAGAAAAATCAATGGGAAAACAACAATTCTGCAACTCGAATTTTATTATTTCCTTGTATCTCCATCCCCTTACAATGAAATCACTTCCTACATATAATATCCACCAAAAACCTAACCTAACATGAACTTACTATTTTTAGTAAGTATCTGGACTTACTATTTTTAGTAAGTCTAAACTATCACTTAGATGGATCTAAAAAAATAGCATACATCTGTTATTCCAAAATTAAGACTTTCCTAAAATATCTCCCTAGACTGAATCATGCAACAAAAGATATTATATACCAAAAAACTAAAAAAAAAATTGGAACAAAAACTTTCGAGCCCATTTTTGGCCACTAGGTGATGTTTCAGGGCTTGAAAATATGTTGAAATGGCCACTTCAATGATAGTGTTGCTAAAAACGGTGAGGTCAACTCAATTTTATGTGTTTGAAAAAAAAATGGGCACAAACGGACACCCGGGTCAAAAGTTATGATCCTGGGAAGTTGGAACTTTAATTCGGCTAAATCAGGAAAGTGTCACTGGATTTTGTGGATGCATCATTAACACAGCCCATGTAGAATAAAACTAACCCTCATTGACAAGGGTTAGGAAATAAATTTACCAACAAAACATAATTTTACCAATCATGACAATTGATGATCAATACATCAAAGAAAGCATATCATATGGAGTAATGTACCCTATCATGTTGTCCTACATAACCTACTAGTGATTATGGGATGTGAATCCACCCCTATGATTCATGATTAAGACCTTCAGTACTCGTATCACTCCAACCAACAACTAGCCTAGGTGAAACTGGTTGAACATCATCCCACCCCCCAACCTAGTAGGACGAACAAGCAATGTCAATATTAGGCCACTTCTTGATTGGTGGATGTTGTGACTAGTGCCTATCTATGGGATCACTTCTTGCATATGATGAAGATCGAAGGCAAGACTAGGATTGAAAATGATCCTGAGAAGAGCACTCTCAAAGGATACGATTGACTATACATGGCGTATTAGCCCAATGCACCAGAAGAACTTACAAGTAATATAAATCTATATCAACTTTGTTGGCTTGAGTACATATCTATTGCCATATTTTATTAAAAAATTCTAATTTTTTAGCATGAGTAAATGTGATAGAAGGTATATAATTTTTAAAAATAATTTTGTTATGGGCCTTCCAAATATGAAAGAGCAGGCTAATCCTGAAAACCTATCACACTTCAAAAATTGGAAGATATAAAGTAAAAGAGTCCTCAAGAAGAGCTTGGGGCCAAGAAACACTTATAGTTGTAAATGGAAAAAAATAAAAGAACCCATTCCCAAGCTTACCTAGATATTCTGCAATTCTAAAAGAGGTGAGTACAAGACTTGGGTACACCACAAAAAGGATATTTAGGATCAGGAATTCCAAGGTACTTCAAAAATTCCACCAAGGGAAGGCCTTGACATAGCAAGATCCACACAAAAAAATATTGCTTGGGCTCAACATAAGTAGCCCAAACATTCTGAAATCTAGAATTTCATCTAGTCCTTGTAGAAAATAAGTCCCAATGCTAATTGAGCTTAGGCACTAGAGGAATATGACGAAATAACTATTTATACCTCAAAATGAGCCTTATAATTAAGCAAAGGAGTGTCAACATGTCATCTCTAGTCTAACCACCAAGGACGTTGTGAGCGCACACCAATATTGTACAACATAGAAAAAGGGGTGAGATAAATAACATCATAAGTATATTTTTCTACACCATTCAACCTTAAGGTGCGTTTGAACTCATTCCATGGGATCCAATCCTAGTATAGCAAGAAAATAAATTAGCTATTGTAACAATAACCTTTTTGAAAAACTATTGAGCATGAATCCATTGCACCCGAGCTAAGGGAGAACCTTGATGAAGAAACATGAGGGGACACCAAATATTCATAGAATTCATGGATAAGCCTTTACGTAAGCCATATCCTCTCCAATAGATCTAAGGATTTAGTTGTTGCTAGGCTTTCCATATACTTTTAATAACAAAGGAGCCAAAAATATTAACAATTTTTTTAGCAACAATGAGAGAGGGAAAACCCAACCCTCTACATGCTCTATGGTTTAAGGGAAGACCAGAGGAAATGAAATGTCAAACCAAAAATTTCTAATCTTTATCTCCCCTCAAAGACTTGACCACCCACTTAGAAAATATATCAATACCTTTTCATATATAGTCCAACAGACCCATTCCACCAAATTATTTGGAAAGACATAAAGTATCCCAGGAAACTCTATGAAATCCCTTTGTTTTAGAAGAATTATTTCAAATAACATATTGAAGGAGTTTCTAAAACTTCTGATAGCAATCCTATGAAGGAACCCAACAAGATGAATAGTATATATGAGTGACAACTAAAACTTTAAAGCAAATATGAAATTTACCTACTAATGACAACTTCTTAGTAAGCCAGAAATCAAGTTTGTTTTCAAATATTTGAAGCACATAATTCCAAAGCTAAGCAAGGGAGTCTTGAAAGGTAAAAGGAATACCAAGAAAATTAAAAACTTCTCTAGGAGGGATCCAATTCCAATGATACCCTTGAAGCCAAGGTAGCATGGGAAAGGGAAACTATTTGAAGTAAGAGGTCTTCCTCCATTATATGCTAGAACCAAAGGCTATGAAAAAGGTGTTTAGATAAAATAGAGTATTAGAAACAAATTGCTCCTCTTCCCTTATAGTAATAAAGAAGTCATCATCAAAGTGACCATTGATAATTTGTCCTTGATAATTCGAAGAGCAATTCCTTTAATAAGACCTGTAGAAGCTTAAGCAACTAAAGTATAGTCAAAGGCTTCAATAGCAAGAACATATAGAGAGGGAGAAATAGGACACCCTTTTCAAACATACCTAAAAATACCTGTTGTTTCAAACTATGAATTGTTCATATTGAGAATAGTTGAAGCATATCTTAATAGCATAGCAATAGTCTAAATGAAAATTGGCCTGAATCCTAAAGCTTTGAGTATAACAAGAATGAATCTCCATTAAATGCAGTCATAATATTTATTAAAATAAATCTTAATAGAAAGCATATTCTGGTATGACATATGAGCCCATTCCATGCCCTCCCAAATAGCCAAAACATTGTTGAGGATGTACCTTCCTTGAATAAATCTAGTTTGCTTTGATGTGACTATTAAAGGAATAAGAGGCCTAAGGCGAAGAGCCAAAGCTTTGGTAATTATCTTATAACTAACATTCAACAAAGTAATAGACCTCAAATTAGTGATCAAATTTGGGTTCCCTTGCTTAGGTATGAATTTGATATTACCCCTATTAATAATCGCTCCCAAAGAGCCTACTCAAAGAGCCTCCAGATAAAATTTATGTAAATTAGAACCAACTAAGTCCCAAAGACCCTTGTATAACTCATAGGGAAATCCATCCAAACCTGGTGCTTTGACATTTATCATTTTATACAATGCATCCTCCAGATACGTAAGGGAGAGTAGTTTATCACACCCTGCTCTTTACGACTCCAAAACATTAACTTATACAACTACAATAAAAGTTGCTAGTGCTTGCTCCTCCTCGAGGGAATAAGCTTGAACGATAAAAACATTAGTATAGTGCTTGAAAATAGAATCAATAATCTTAGGAAGAGAGATAATCCTTATTCCATTGTCTTGAATGGCCTTGAATTGAGTAGCTTGCTTGGGAGGATGAAGCCTTTGAAAAAATTATTTGGTGACCCTATCACTAACTTTAAGCCAATGAATTTAGGATTTCATTCGAGCTCCCCAAGCCTCATAAAGTTTAGCAATTTTAAGTTCATACCTCAATTAGGCAACATGATACTGAAGTTTAGGATTAAATAGATAGACCTCAAGCCAGAGAGAAACTTTTACAAGCTCATCATTGGAATGAATTCTGAACTACATCTTTTTTTCCAAAGTACGAAGTAAGATAGTTGTATGAAAAATGACATCATTCCACAATTCTATCCAATCCAACTCTCCAGTAGATCTAGGAACTAGATTCTAGAATCTATAGATATGATAGACTATGGAAGGGTGTTGAAGAAAGAAAGTATTGAAAAAAAATATGACTTGTAGTGTCTCTAAGGTAGGTATTTCATTAGCACAATAAACATGATGGGTGAATGGTTTCCACAAATGAAGTTGAAGCATTTTTCCTATGAAATAAAATTTGCACATGATCTAAAAGCATGGATCTATCCAGCCTTCTAAGAATTTTTGCATGGCCATCCTAGAAATTGGACCATGTATACCAAATTTTTTAAAGAAAATCTTAGGGAGAAAAACAAGAATTGGGGTTTGACAAACCCAATTTGTTTTTCATGAAGTACCAAGCCTCTCTTTCCCTAGTAGCCCACCACATGGGAAGTTGTCCTATCTTGTCTGTAGGATTTTTAGTTGTATTAAAATATCTACACATAACCCAAATAGCTGATGGTAAATAAAAAGCACACCACTGCCAAAGGCTACAATGCTTTTGAGCATCATTGGAGGCATAGACATTAATAATACCAAAAGATAGCCCAAAAAACTTAAGTAAAATCCAAACTGCATGATTGGAGGGGTCCACACCCCACAAGACAAAAATATCTTTTCACCTAGCTTCCAAAAGAATGGAAGTTCCCCCTATATGAAGGGAATGACTAGTGGCATAAAAAAAACAACCTAGCCAAAGAAAAGGGCAAGTACATTACAAAATAAAAATAGAAATCTTAATCTCTTGAAGACAAATAAAGTCAATATTACCATAAAAATTGGAGCATAAATCAATCTCATCTCGAACCAAGTATTTTTGGATTGGATCCATAAACCCTCTAACATTCCATGATAAAAAATCATGAAGATCAATCAAGACTCATATGTCCAGCTACATCTTTAGTGTCTCCAAGGTTTTAAAGACAATCATAAATATTATTAAGAAAATTCTCCTGAACTACTGTCCAAAACTTTATTTGATGCCTTATATCATGGTTAACTAAGGAGTCCCCACAGGGTGGGCTATGAGAAACTCAATCATTGATAGAAGCTTTTCCAGGTTCCATGAAGCTTGAGGAAGACTGCTCATTGTTATGTAGAATTGGAGAATCTAAATATTGAGTAGGAGGAGAAGAAGTATAAATTTTGGCAAAGGAAGCACTAGTCAGTGGTACATTAGCAACCATTTGTGAATCCCTAGTGCTAGTTTTCACCAATTGTGTGGTATGTTGCTTCATCACCACACCATATCCAACTAGCGCAAAAGATACAAGGTGTTGAGGTGATTTGCTGGGAGTAGTTGTAGGGTTTACATTTTTCTTATTCTTACCCTTCTTCTAGACTACCTTCCATTCATATTTCCCCCCTTTGGAAGTAGGGACAGAGCTAGTAGTAATAGAAGTCATAGCCAACTCCTTAGCTTTAATATTATCCACCATTAAAGTATAATATTTTATTGTATGGGTAGTTGATTGGCAATGGTAACATGTTTTAGGTAGGTTTATGTAGACAACACGTTTCTTGAACCTATAGTCACCAACTTGGACATCAAAAGTCTCTCTGAGGTTTTTAGAAATATTAACTTTAACATAAAACACTTTTGTGGATGCGAGGCATAAAATTTATCCATTTTACAATAGATAAATTCACTAATTGAGGCCACAAGGTTCTCATAGTAAGGCCAAAGCAGTAGAGGAAGACCAATAAATTCAACCCAAATTGAAACCTACAATGAAACATCATTAGTGATAAAAAAATCCTTGGTATAGGACTGAAAAATCAATAAGGAGCTACAAATAGACCAAGGCTCATAGTTGAGGACCGCTTTGGCCTAAGCAGGGCCAACAAAAAAAAAAAAAAAAACTTTTGATAAGGTTTTGGATACCATCAACCTTGAAATCATGTCAATCTTTTTGGATCTGATTTTGAAGGAGGGTCTCACCAAGGATGCAACCTAGAAAATACCCTACCAATGTATGGATTTCCATCCAAGAACAAGTAGTATTAAGCTCACTCAACGGGATAACAACATTCAAAGGAAAAATATTACCTCATGATAAATATTGGGAATATACTTTCATGGTTGATTGTTCACCTTTAGAACCATTGCTCCCTTTTGCAACTTCAATGGAATTTGGAGCTATTGATTGAGCTTCGTCCATAAAAAAAGGTTCAATCCACAAAAAGATAGAGTAAAGTCGATGAAAGCAACAAAAAAATACCCTAAGAGGCATCCTGCACACACTCCAGAGTGGAGAGGCAATATGACAATATTTTCTTACATGTTAAATTTTGGAACTCTAAATAGGAGGTCCAAGGTTTGAATTCAAAAGGGGATAGGGTTGTACACCATATCCTATATTATATTAAAGCTCTTGGTACCAAAGATTATTTTGGTCTTGTGGACATAATTAAATTTATTTTATTATTGAATATTTATATATATATTAGGTCCAAGGTGTAGACCAATTGGTTCCTCCAAACCCTGTAAGGGGGGCGGAGGTCCAAGGTTCAAATATCGGGTCTCGCTGGACTGAACACTTGTCCCTTCATTGGTTATTTTAGTGGCATAAAAGGTTTTAAATGATTTTGGCATGGTGGTTATAGGGGAATACTGCGTGAAGATCTGTATGGCAGCTTTCAGGGTGGACAACACAGAATACTGTGGCGGCCATAAAAATCCAAACAGCCTACCCATATTCGTGGCGGCTACCAATTCCACCATGTAAAATCAATATATATATTAAATTTTTTAAAAGAGTGAAAAATAATAAAAAAATAATCATTTTAAATTTAAATTAATAAGGTATTTAGTTGAAAAATAAATTAATAAATAACTTATCATATATCTTAAAATTTTACATGCTTACATTGTTTTGCTTGATATTTGAATTTGATTTCAAAAGAATATTATGTTGATTTAAATGTTAATAATAAAGCTATTACAATTATAATTATATCTATCTATATTCAAATAAAGGTCTATATATATATATATATATATATATATATATATATATATATATATATATATATAGATAGATAGATAGATAGATAGATAGATATCATGTAACATCAAGTGGTGATAAATATAGTTTTAATATTTATCAACACTATACTAATAAAAACTTCAATATTGTGTAACAAATTATTTCATGTTTTGTTTAATTAGCTAGCACCTAACCATGAAAATTCCATTCCTCGTAGAAATATAATCGATGATAATTATCTTCTTAAACATGATTCTAACTATCATTTTTTGTTTTACCAAGCAATATCTAGGTTCTATTGGGTTGCTTCCATCAAAATTACAAAGTGTTACATTTTATTCCAAGTCAAATAAACTATATTTAGTTAGAGTTTTTTTTCAAAGGTATGATATACTTAATTTTACTCAAACTAATGTAGAGTGGAATAAATGGTGCACCTAACAATAGGAAATGAAATGCATCTATTGCTCTTATTGATTTAAACACTACAAAAGCAACATTTTAAGTAAGCATGAGAGACAAATAAGTGAAATAAATGGGGGTCCTCTCTATATTATTTGATTTGTCAAATTCATGATTACAAAATGTCCCCTTGAGGGATTTGAATTGATACACTCATTACAAATATGCCAAAGGACTAAATCCCTTAGAAACTTAGGTGCACTTTAGCGTCTTCCTCATAGTCACAATTGAAGAGAGTGAGCTTTTGATGTCGTCGTAATGTTCTATTGATGTTCTGGCTTGTTGCTTCTTTCTTGTGTGTTGTGATACCTAGATCTACACACAAAGAAATCAGATTTGTTAATAGCATGTGCAGATTGAAATACAATCAAAGAGATATATGCGATAACGAGCTTGAAAGAGGAAATGTAAAGTAGACAATACAAAGCTATTCCAAATGCTACAAAAAATTAGGATCATGCATATAATATACTCTAGAAATGATCAAAGCAAGAACAGAAAGAAAATTGCACATAGATTTATAGCCATCCCTGGGTGTGCCATTCAAAACTACAAAACAAGAAATGCATAATAACAAGTGCAAATCAACTCAAAATTGCACCAAAACTTGACAGAAGGCATAAAATATACTCTAGAATTGATATATGTAAAAATAGAAGAGAAATTATGCTCATATTCATGCTCATCCTTGGGTGTGCCATTTAAGACTATCAACCATCCCAAGTGGGGATGACCACCAAATATTATGGTTTTTGCCACCAATTCCTCAATGATTTGGTCTAAACTACTCCTAGAGGTGTTGTCATTAAATTTTGGGATTTGATTCACTCAAATGGGTCAATTTTGTAAATGGATTGCGTATTTTAGAATCACTTGAAAACCTCCTTTGCTCGATGGAGATCTCAAGGAAAAACATATGGTGAATTGGGGATAAATATCGGTAGCACTTCATTGCAAAATATTGCAAATACTCCCATTTGAAATTGGGTGGAATGAATCCACTTTATAGCTCAAATGAGCACATGGTCAAATTGGCATGCTTGACCATGCGAGGTAGGTGTCGATATTTGTCCAAACCTTACGATGCATTGGAGGAGGAAGAATCTCTAATTTGGGCCTCCAATTTGCAACTTGACATGATAGTTATGCACCCTCAAACTGGCATGCTTCAATGTATAGGGTAAATGGTAGAATCTGGGTGCCATTTGTCTCACCTTTGATTTTTTAAGGGTCCAAGACCATGGCCATCCCACCCAAGGATGGTTGTTGGTGGTCGTCCTTCGATGGAATGGCCATGAACTGTGGTTGTCCTAGGGTAGGATGGCCATTCCTACATGAATCAAAACATCTCAAAATTTGGGTATAACCTCCCAAAAGTGTCTAGGACCACTATTTAACCTTTGTGGGTTGTCCAAGGGGGCCATATGGTGTCGATTAGAACGTGTCTTGGTAGTCTAATCAGATTAACACGATTTTAGTGTCTACATATGCCCTATTTGGGATGCATTGTGTGTAGCATAGCATGGAGAAAAAATAGATGACTAAAATGTTAAATGATTAAAGTTATTTAGTAACCTAACCAACTTTAAATTCCCCAATCATGGAAAGAGCATGCATCCTTGAATCCTTGATTCTAACAAATTAAGGAACTTGATTCAAGTACAACCTTTTGCATAAGGCTTACTTTATCTTGGAAATTTTTTAGTCACGAAGAGATGAGGTCTATGATACTTTATGCTACCATGTTCCAAGCATTTATTTAATTGAAATTTTTGATTGTTTTCTGCCCCAAGCGGGGGCATGATTTTTTTGGCAATGATTCATTCACAAATGCGATTTGCATGATTGAGTGTTTGATTATTTATTTTGATTATAAATTCATTATTTATGACAACCCCCTCAAGTTATGATTCAATGAGGAAATGACCAGTGATAAAAGCAATGAGTTGCTTGACTCATATGACTTGACTAGGTTTCTTCAGCTTTACCCATTGTAAAGTTTTTCAGTTTTGTGAGGATTTTGATGATTTTGTAGATAGTTCATGGAAGAAAGGAATTGACTGCATAATTCCCATGGAGTGGTAAAACCACAATGGTCTTCTTAGGTATTTAATAAGGTACTTTTTAGTTCATACATGAACAATTTAGTTTAATCTTGATCCATAGTGAATTTTATCAGATTTGACCTATTTTTGGTGGTTTTTAAGCCATTTTGTTGTTTTTTATACTATTTTGAGGTGTTTTTTGGTGGTCATCCTTGGGTGGTATGGCTGCACAGTTTATGGACATCCCAATTTGGTATAGTTGGCCACTTTTTTAGCCATCACACCCTAGTATGGCCATGCTCATTCTAGCCCTTTTTAAGCTCAAATTTGGAAAAATGAGTTCATTTGTGCACTTCAGATTTGGTAGACTGAGAGGTTAGGAGTAGGATATTTATTTTTCAAAGTGGAGTGCTACTAAGACCATACCACAATTACCATGAGCCAGCCTAAATACTCAATGATCGACAGAGCCAGTGCAGTATAGGTAAGGGTTGAATTTGCTCCTATAATTTATTGAAATTGGAAATGCAATTATTTTTGCATTTTCTAATAAAACACACTAAATATTGATAATTGAACCTCAATAGTGATATTATGTAGGAATTTGTACATTATTTTTGGTTTTTATGCATTTTTATTACATTATTTTATATTTTTATGATGTTTTATGCTTGTTTTGGGGGGCTAGGAAGGCCCTTTTTTAGCAATTTTGGGGGCTATCCCTGGGAGGGACGGTCATCTTGAGCTGTTTGGGGACTATCCTTGGGTGGGATTACCATAAAATTGGGGGCCATCCTTGAGTGGGATGGCCATGAGTTTTCAAGAAAAAGTGCCTTTTTTTTGGTGTTTTTAGGTTTATTTTGGCTTCTTTTTGTTTTGTTTTGGTTTTGGTTTTAAGATTGCTTGCCCCTGCTTGGTGATTAAGAGTTGGTATTGATTTATAAATATATTTAGGACCACTCATGGCCTAATGATACATGATGACTAGGAATGGCTTGATTACATTGGCCTTAAGCTAGAGCCAATGATGGGAGATAGAGTCTACCTAACTATGTTGATAGAACTGTGGGACCCTCGCACCAACACATTCCACTTGATGACTAGGGAGATGACAGTAACCCTAGAGGATGTCTATAAAATTCTATGTATTCTAATATAGGGGTATCCTATTATATCTACTCATAAGGATCTCAAAGATACGATTTTTTAGAGATACTTTAGAGATGACTGGCCTGAGGTGCTACAATATTTTCCTAATGGAGGTATCCTAGTGGATCTATGGTATGATACAATTGATGATGTTTATTTCTAACATTCTACTACTAGACTCATCAGGAGCCAGGTTCCCATGGAATTTTTTTGAGTTAGCATTTCACTAGTGGAGTGCACCATAGAGAGACCTTTAGTGATGGCATGGGGCACTACGTTATTAGGACAACTTTATGATGAGTTGTATAAGATCTGCTACCATGGGTGGAAATAATTGGGCTATAGCTTTGTATTGCAGGGGTAGGGATGGTAGCATATTACCATGGATCGACCATGGGGACTACCTTAGACAACATTGGCATAGCTCATGGATAGAGAGATAGGATATGAGATCCTATGGTAGTGGGACCAAGAGAGGGGTCAAAGCCACCCTGATGCAAGTTCGATTGACCATTCTGCATATTCATTTGCATGTATTAGGCAGATGCAATTATATAGAGATCATATAGAGACTGTCTAGAAAGGCTTGAGGCTAAGGCACATCTTTGGTAGGTACAATGAGGGAGGTGGTTGGTTGGTAAATAAGAGACCAAGTGAGAGTACTTCCCATATGCTTAAGTGCTATGGCAATTTGGGCTACACCAGGGGTTACCTAGCTATCCAGTTATCTACCAATGTTGTGGCAATAATAGGATATTGGATTGGCATATAGTGGAGGTAGTTGGGGAGGAGGCAGATCTTGTGGAGGCTAATCTAAGAGAGATGATGTTAGGACCACAAAAAATTATGACTCCTAGTGGGTGATGCACTGATGGCATGTGGATGGACCACTAGGGGGTGCTATGGCTACAAGGGCATAGGAGGCTCACGGGGAGGCTCCATATGAGGCCCCAATAAAGAAGGAGCTAGACTTAGATGAGTAAATTGATGAGGGAGTATACTTAGGGAAGTGACATGTGCACCATAAAATCAATTATGAGTGGATGGACATCATGGATGCAGAGGGCCAGCAGGGGGACTATGAGGATGATAATTTTGATGAGTAGGGGGTGAAGGCACATTTGGTATCATGGAATGCCACCATTTTTGATCTACAAGGTGATATGATTAGAGGGAGACATTAGAGGAAGGAGTATGCAGAGGAGAGGGCTCTTCTATAGGCATAGGTGCATACTACACAAGTAGAGATTGATAGACAGGTACCATAGCTAGATGCTCTTCGATCATAGGTTAGAGCATGGAGGTATAGCCATGAGGCATCTATTAGGGATGAGATATTAAGGCTATGGGAGGAGGTGAAACAACTCAAAACCTTACTGAGTGACTACCAGGCTCACCACTAAGAGGATACAACATACACATAGTATTTACAGGATGAGATAGTGTGCCTTAGAGGGCACTTATTAGCTTGTTCTTCTACTAATGGATCATAGTAGAGCAGGAGGAGTGGTATAGGGAAATCACCTATGAGGATGGGGGCTCCTAGATACATGAGGAGAGAATATAGGGATAGGCAGAGCATATTTGGAAGCTCGACGATCACCGACTAAGGGTGGGGGTGAGAGTCATGGTGCTAGTCCTGTGTGACCATGGATTTTGAGAATTTGTGGTTCTTTTTGTATTTTGGGATCATGAGGTCTGAGGACCCACTTGATTGTAGCCTCCAGGAATATTTTGGAGCATGAAGTAGCTTTTTACCCCATACATACATACATATATATATATATATATATATATATATATATATATATATATGAGTTTTTTTGTTTTCATCATGTGTTTCCTTATTGCTTTATTGGATGTATGCAATGCTTATGTTTGCTTTACTGATGCTTTTATGGATGCATGTATTGTAATATGATGTTTTTGATGATATGGATATGTGTGTATGCATAATTAAATGGATGATTTTTTGATTTGTATGATGAAATATGAATACTATTTGACACACTATGTTAGCACCATAGACTATATAAAATTCATTGATTCATTTGTAATGTTGTCATGAGACTATGTGATGGATTTGTAAAAATATAAACTGACAAAAATGTGATAAAATGGTATGGAATAGAATGAATAGTAAGATGTTATAGAATGTCCTTGGGATTTTCATGAGACTCAAACACTCTAGTCAACTAGTCAAAAGTTATATACTAACCATGCAAGACTTGTTTGCAATGTACAAATCTGCTAGGATGCCCAAGATATTAAATATCCATGTGTGTGCATGTGAGTTTATTGTTATGATAACACAGTGCCAAATAGGATTGATGTAGCCCATTTGTACTGAAGATCACCCTATGAGTATCATGATCCTGATATTTTTACATAGTTAGACTAGACCAATAGGTAATACAGGCTACCAAAAGCTAGCTCATCCGCATGCAAACATTGGTATGTACAAGAGCAGGTTGTTAATGTGACAGACATATCATCATGTGTAAGGATACCACCATTTCTAGGCAGGCTTGATACCACCTAACCTATAATGAGGATCACCTCATGGTTATCAAATTCTTAGAATTCTAGGGATTCAAGTTTAATACTCCCTTATTTTATTTTATTTTTGAATTTCTCCAGGGATTTGCTCATTTTTGTTTGGTGAGCAAGGGATTTTGGTAGTGGTGATAACAACTATTTATTTTCTTTTGCTTTTGATAGTGGTGAAAACCACTATTTATTTTGTATTGGGTAGGGAGGAGCTTGTTCTCTTTTCAATTATCAACATTTTTGAACCATGTGCACAGGGGGATGACCAAGGTAAAATTTTTACTTAAGGTAATCTAGACCATTTTGTAGGTTTCATATTTCCTTGTGCAAAACTTACATTTAATGTGAAAATGTGTTGGGATTTTGACATAAACAAGGTATAATTAGAGAAAGACTCTACCTTCTAAAAATCAGGCTAGCTTTCTATAAAATCTAAAAATAAAACTAGAGATGATTGAGTGACCGAAATTCCTAAAGACATCCTATAACAAAAGACTAGGTGAAGGAAAAAAAATACAAATATGAAAGGTTGGGAATGTAGATGATAATTGTAATGTAGATGGGTGTGAATGATGAATTTGAAAAAGTTGACTCTAAAGGATGTCTAGTATATAGACTTGGTGGTAAACATGTATGAGCTTCTCTATAATGTAAAATGCAATGATGAGTATGCCTAATGCAAGTGATTGTATAATGTTGTGGTATGAAATGTGATGCAATGCAGTATTTTTATATTTTTGTTTTTTTAATGATATTTTTATATTTTGATTAATATATACGTGTTGAGTGGTGTTAGAGGAGGCCGAAGATGCTAATAAAATGGACTTGAAATATTTAGCAATGTAAAGCTCTCAAACAATTATAAATCTATAGCATTTAAAATCATAATGAAATAAACCGTTTCATGCCCTCCTTCTAGCGTCAATCTGTTGAGTGGTATTTTCACCCGATTGTGAAAACACACTCTCCGATAGGATTCAAATTCGAAATCCTCTCTTGCAAAGAAACTAAATAAATAATTTCTCCAAGGTCTCCGCTAAGTTAGCATTTTACATAAATAATAACATTCAATTTAAATGCTTGGAACACCTCAGTGGTTGCAAGTAACTGTTAATAAGGGGCACTATGGTTTATTTTATCATGAAGCTTTAATGATTGTTCATTGTTTTTTTTTTTTTTGGATTTTGTAATTTTTAAATGTTTATTTTAAATAAGTTAAACTTTCTAAAAAAAATAAAATGCAGACAATGAAAATGAAATGCAGAAAAAAAATTGAAAATGAAATGCACTCAGTATGATGCTATCCTGTTTCAACAAAACCGAAGATGTGAGGTTTCCATGCATGCAACATAACCTATTGGACCTGCAAAACATGCACAATCCTAATAAGATAAGTGTTGATTCCTAGGGTTTTGAAATAAAATTTAGATTTTGAATATTCGCCTAATGCAACCCACAAAAGTGACATTTAACATTATCTATAAATCCGAAATCTGAAAAATGAAAGAATAAAACATTAAATCCATAGCATGCACAGAAGATCTCCTTATTTATTGCCCATAAGATGCAAATTTTTGAACACTTCTGCATTAAAAAAAAATGTCATTTTACAGTAGCAGAATCTCTAGTTTTTCCAAACTAGTCTGTGGAAGAGAAACAACTCAAGCAGGCCCAGAATGTCCTATCACCTTCAGCTCTGCAACTCTACTCATAGCAATTTCCCACCCTTGTACCAATCCGTGCTTCTACTTTTAAACCCTCTGGTGCGGATCTTTATTTCACTTTGTGACACTTCGTTTCATTCCCCAGATCTTTTCATTTTGTCTTCCTTGAATTTTCATTATTTTTGGTTGTTGTTCGAGCGTCAAAATGTTTGATCTTCTTTGCTAACTGCAACCTTCCTGTAACCCTTACACCTTTACGCCACGTGTTCAGTGTTTCCCTGCATGTTCTGTAACGGCCCTTCATGAATCATGACAAAAGATAGCATGTCGTGATATCGCGACGTTTTATACCCTACAACTTTGTTATTCTTCTTGTACCATGAAAATGAGACATGTCACGATATCGCGATGTTTTTATACCCATAGCTTTATTTGTCTTCAAGCACTGCAAAAATGAGACATGTCGTGATATCGCGATGTTTTTTTGCTTCAGGCCACATGGATGCAACCTGTCGTGAAATCATGACGTTTTTCTCCTTCGCTGTGTTTTGTTGCACTTTAGCCGCGAAAACATGACATGTCACAAAATCACGACACTTTTTCATTCCATACCATCTTGCTGCTTTCTGTTGTGAAATTGTGACGCTTTTCTCTTTCTGGCTGTCTCGCTGCTTTCTATCGTGAAATTGTGACTCTTTTCTCTTTAGGGCTATCTTGCTGCTTTCTGTCATGAAATCACGATGCTTTTCTCTTTTTGGCTATCTCACTACTTTCTATCTCAAAATCGTGACACTTTTCTCTTTCGGGCGGTCTCGCTGCTTTCTGTCGTGAAATTGTGATGCTTTTCTCTTTTTGGTTGTCTTGCTGATTTTTGTCGTGAAATCGCTACGCTTTTCTCTTTCGGGCGGTCTCACTGCTTTCTATCGTGAAATCACGATGCTTTTCTCTTTTTGGCTGTCTCACTACTTTCTGTCATGAAATCATGACGCTTTTCTCTTTCGGGCTGTCTCACTACTTTTTGTCGCAAAATCATAATGCTTTTCTCTTTCTAGCTATCTCACTGCTTTCTATCATGAAATCGTGATGCTTTTCTCTTTTGAACTATCTCGTTGCTTTTTGTCATGAAATCGCAACATGTCACAAAATCATGACATATTTTCCTTTCGTACCATCTTGCTACTTGGAGCCAAGAAAATGCGACCTATTGTGATATCGTGACGTTTTTCCTCTATGTTCATTTTGGCTGCTTTAGGTCATGAAAACATGACATGTCGCGATATCGTGACAACTTCTGCATTGACTCTTCTCTTGCTGCCTTTGACCGTGATTTCATGACAAGTCGCGATATCGTGACATTTTCATTTTGTATTTCTCTCTCTTCTATGAACCGCGATTTCATGACATGTCACGATATCGCAACATTTTGAGTCTTTAATTTGGTTCTTTGTCTTGCACCACGATTTCACAACATGTCACGATATCGCAACATTTTCTCTTCATGATGCATTCTGCTGCTCTTAGCCGCAAAAACGTGACATGTCACGAAATCGTGACAACTTTTCATTTCTAGTCGCAACAGAGCAACATGTGAAATCATGACAACTTTTCATTTCTAGCCGCGACGGAGCAACATGTCGTGATATCGCGACAACTTTTCATTTTCGGCCGCGACAGAGCAACATGTCGTGATATTGTGAAAACTTTTCATTTATGGTCGCGACGGAGCAACATGTCGCGATATTGCGACACTTTCTTTTTCTTGCTATATTTTGCTCTTCCTTTGATTTTTTAGCATCTGGGCCACTGCGGTCTTCTTTGAAAGCATGCAAAAAAGGTGGGTCTCCAATTTTGGGTGTGTTGTGGATCAGCCATAACAAATGGCGACTCTGCTATCAAATGCTCCTAAGCATTTTTGTGAGAACCCAACCTAAAATATACAAGCTTAGATACAAGCGTCAGCACATAAAGGATAAACTAATATCGATAGATCAGAAATACATGAAACATTAGAATCATTAGGTATCAGCTCGGTGTGTGCAATGTGTTTTCATTCCCTATCGCTTGAAATTGATCAACATTCCATTGTCAGTTTCACTTATGATTTGTATGCAAGGCTATGAATGATTTGTGTAGTATTTGATGTACGATGAAGATGCTAGAGATATAACAACCTGCTTTACAAAGGCTCAAACCTTCTAATATCATGTACAAACAATTAAAATTATCAAACCCTCTTAGGATCAGCTATGTGTATAATGAATTGCTTTATTAGATCCCAAAGTTGGTTATGAGTCACTACTATCTTGAACCCATGTGCAAGTGAAAGTGAAATCAGAGCTTTGGGGAATCAGACTCCTAACCTAAGCGAGATGGGAGTTTAACCCTATCCTTACTACTCTGATTTGGAATTCATTACCTCACTTTGAGCAAAATAATTTAACCAGTTATGGATGAAATGGTCATGCTAGTCCATCTGTTTGAACAGTCAGTAGTCCTTACTACTCTGATTGGGATGACTACCCATCCTTTGTAGAGGACATGTAGTACGATCCTTCCAATCCAAGCTTTATGATGACATGGGAAAAATGGAAGCTTTAGGGAATCATATTCTCAACCTAAGTGAGATGAGAATTATGCCCTATCCTTACTAATCCATGTAGGTCAAATCAGAGCTTTGGGGAGTTGGATCCTCAACCTAAGTTCGATGAGGATTTAACCCTATCCTTACTATTCTGATTTTAGGCTTTAAGCTTTATGGAAGTGGTAAAAAACACTGTTTCAAGGATTATGTTGCATGATAGGACAGCCACGAAATACTCCTTTTGCCTGAACTTTTCTTCCAAGCATGGTTTTGATCATTTTGCTCAAGATCCTTTTTAATGTGCATGAAATGTGCTTGGTTCAAGATAGTTCGGGCATCAGTTCCCAACCTTAGGATCTTTTTTTTTATGTTATAGCATAACCCTAAGAGGATTTGACACACTTTAATGATTTGTATCTGAAATGCATATGCAACTAAGATGGCATGTATATGCAAAGTGAGATGTAATATGAATGCATTGCCTTTTGAATTGCAGATGGAGTATTGCCATAAAAAATATAAAACTGACTACTTCATGCATCACAAGTTTCAAATGATATTATTTTAAGCTATTTGCGTTACTTGTGGAGCCTTCTACAACACAATTCCAATGTTTCATATTTTCCTTATTTTAGGCATAAGTTGACATCTCAAAAAAATATTTTTTTTTTTTTTTAAGACAAACCAAACATGTCAAATAAACACACAACTTGAATCCAAACCTAACTAGCAATCCAAAAATGAAACCTGAAAACATAAACCAAAACCAAAAACCAAAATCTATATACAAATGTACAATATAATACAAGATGGTGCAAAGCTTGGACTATCACTTTCTTGGATCCCAAACATGATTAGAACACTTCAACAAAAATATAATGTGATATGCATGCCAAGTGTTGTAGGAATCCAACAAAAACAATATTAGACCACACCATGCAACAAATTTTAACTTCCCTTGCTCACCCCACCAATTAGATTTAATTCCATTAGCACTCTCATAGGTGAGCGTCAAGTTACTAAAATGATTAGACAATAAATGATATTCAATTTTATCTTGTCTATTCTTTAAAATATAAATCTTATAATTCCATTCATGATTTAGAACTAGGCTTTCCTTTTTAAATGTGAGATGCTGCAAATAAGAGCCTATTTCTAAAATTTTCAAAGCCAAATCATTTTCCAAATTTGTAGGCCAATCAAATTTGTGCAACAATTTACAAGCATCTAGGATATTTACTAAATTAGGATCATTAAAAGTTTTTACCCTAGATTCAATTCGTAATTGTTGATGAATTTGATTTAACAGTTCAAGTGCATCAACTTCTTTTTCATTCATTAAAACAAGTGTTATCAAAGGTGTGATTGGAAATCATACCTTGTTTTTCATTCACCTTTAATGATATTTCACCATAAACATAATTCAAATTCAAAATATGGTCATGCAAATTTTCACCTAAATTTTGGATGCTTGAACACAAAAGGTTAGATTCTACCCTTTGAATATTTTTATTTACCAAAATTTGATGGGGATTTGTAATTCCCTCTTTTACCTTATGGTCTTCATACTCTTCATTGATTACTTGTTCATCAAACATACCAAAATTAGGCACCCAATTGAAAACATGCCCATCCTTTTCAACCTTCAAATATTCTTGGTCAAAGTGTATGCCCAATGACTCTTCTTGATGATCCTTCATTTGAGTTGTTTCCAATTGATCCATCTCTTCGTCATTTAGTTCCCATTATTTGTTCACTATCCATGGTATCTCTTCATGTGAGATAGAAGTTTCAATGTCTTGCATATCAAGTGAAATATGAGTTTCATCTATAGGGGTGTGAGAAAAAAATGCATTATCATATCTCCCCCAACCATTGTTAAAATTGTCATCCAAATCCATGTTTTTTGTGGCATGATCTTTTGATTCATTCATCAAATATCTTTCTTCTTTGTCCTTGGTAATGGAATCATTATAATATTTCAAAATTTTATGAGACTTGAAACCCTCTTCCAAAACATCCTCAAATTGTATAGGAGTTGTAATATCTTCCTTTGAGTAGGCGATTATGTCATCCTGCATATCAATTGGCACACAAGTTTCATTAGCAGTTTTGGAGTGAGTGTAGTCTTCCCACTTCTTCCAAGCATTGTAATAATCATCTTCCAAAATCAAGTGGTGATGTTCAACTACTTCTTCGACACATTCCAATTCATCAATGTGTTTCTCATCAAATTCATCTTCACCTTCCTCAGATGGTTCAATTATTTCCAATAGTGGGTCGTTTCTTGAATTCAAATTTATAAGGCTATCATCGTACAAATTAGTAACCCATGATACAGTTTTATCACAATTTGGAGGGTGAAGAATTTCTTGATTGTTAATTGTACACATCTCATCAATAGTATCTTCCAAGAACAAGTGGTGAAACTCTATCATATCTTCAAATTCATTTATTGGTTTTCTCCCGATTTCATTTTCAACCATTCCATTCAATTCTATGGTGGGTTCCGTCCTATCACATATATCAAACATTGTTGAATTTAGAACCCCTTCATCCGAATAATTGTGTATCTCCATGAATGAGATCATTTCTGCATAATCCTCACTAGCGGATGTTGGTTTAGCACTTTGCACCTCCTCTTGGACTACATCTAAGGTGGTTGTAACATTTAGATATTCAAATTCATCCCCTTGATCATTTACCTTAGGTATCATTGGAGTGGAGGGTGCTATATTTGATGGTTGGTGTAGGTTGGCATCAATATATTTAGAAGGAAAATATCTAATGTGAACATGTTGTGCCTTTTCTTCTTCAAGACCTTGTCGTTCTACCTCTTCTAGGATCTCATAGATTTTCTCTAGAGACAAGCCACCCATTTTTTCCTCAATGAATGAAGCAAGTGTGGGGTGTATGGCTCCCAGGTATACTTCCATGGCTTCCTCTTCTAATGTGTTAAAATTTTCCCACATTTGGGAGTGCAACTCATGAAATATTCCATTGAATTGACTCAAGGATTCATTAGGCTCCTTACATATGGAGGTAAATTGATTTTTCAACATTTCTAAGTCAACTTTGATTACCAAAATGATAAAGATAGGCTGCTTCTAGTTGTATCCAAGAAGTCCTAACCTCCACGGGTAGTTGGCTATACCAAAATAATGGTTTATCATCCAAAATGTATGCAAATAACTTACAAGCCACCTCCTCATAAAAAATCTGGAATTTACATAATGTATCCTTGTAGACATACAGTTTTTGCAAGTATCCTAGTGGCACCTCTTGATTAAAACATCGTAGAAACTCTAATAGAAGTTTAGGAATTTGATAGGGTATCACATGTATAGACAAACCCTTATAATGATCCTCCATCATAGATACCATTATTTCTCTTAGAGACACTATTTCAGCTCTTAGGGATACAATTTGCTCCTCAAATGTTGCCATTAGTGAACTCAGAATATAACTTTAGACCAAATCTATTGAATATTCAACCTGTAATGTATAAAAAATCAAGTTAGCATCAACCAAGAGATGTATTCATTAAAATCAAATGAAAGTAATTGTATGGAAACAACACTTCGTTAGTCAAAACCAAAATTTTCAAAATTAAATCAAATCACATTGTTTCTGTATGAACAATCAAAAAGTGTTAGAATGATATACAACATACCTGAATTGTTTAATGTAAATAGAAAAAAGTAAACCAATTCAGGCCCTCCTTTTAACAATCTGTTGAGTGTTAGAGGACTAAATATAACAATCAATATAGCATGAGATATACAAAAATTTAAATTTAAATCACACTAAAATAAACCCGTCAGGCCCTCCTTCTAGCGCCAATATGTTGAGTGGTATTTTCACCCGATTGTGAAAACACACTCTCCGATAGGATTCGAATTCTAAATCCTCTCTTGCAAAGAAAATAAATAAATAATTTCTCTAAGGTCTCCGCTAAGTTAGCATTTTACATAAATAATAACATTCAATTTAAATGCTTGGAACACCTCAATGGTTGCAAGTAACTGTTAACAAGGAGCACTGTGGTTTATTTTATCACTTAGCTTATTAGGATTGTGCATGTTTTGCAGGTCCAATAGGTTAGGTTGCATGCATGGAAACCTCACATCTTCGGTTTTGTCGGAATAGGATAGCATCATACTGAGTGCATTTCATTTTTAGTTTTTCTTTTTTTTGCATTTCATTTTCATTGTCTGCATTTTATTTTTTTTTAGAAAGTTTAACTTATTTAAAATAAACATTTAAAAATTACAAAATCCAAAAAAAAAAAAAAACAATGAACAATCATTAAAGCTTCATGATAAAATAAACCACAGTGCCCCTTGTTAACAGTTACTTGCAACCACTGAGGTGTTCCAAGCATTTAAATTGAATGTTATTATTTATGTAAAATGCTAACTTAGCGGAGACCTTGGAGAAATTATTTATTTAGTTTCTTTGCAAGAGAGGATTTCGAATTCGAATCCTATCGGAGAGTGTGTTTTCACAATCGGGTGAAAATACCACTCAACATTACGTATATACATTTGACCAAAGGGCTTATTGGATTCCATTGGGGCATTTTGGGTGACCAAAGAGTTTATGGATACCTTTGGGGCTTTTTGGGTGACCAAAGGGTTTATGGATACCTTTGGGGCTTTTTGGGTGACCAAAGATTTTATGGATACCTTTGGGGATTTTTGGGTGACCAAAGGGTTTATGGATACCTTTGGGACTTTTTGGGTGACCAAAGGGTTTATGGGTACCTTTGGGGCTTTTTGGGTGACCAAAGGGTTTATGGGTACCTTTGGGGATTTTTGGTAGGGTGTGGTTCTTTAAGCATGAAAATATCGTAGATGAAGGATATTCAAGGGTCCAGGTTCCTCAATTCCTTCAATGGAGGCTAGGTGACAAGTTCCAGGTCCAATATGACTAGTGATAATGAATGGGCATAAACATTTTACCTCAAAATTGTTCCATAGACAGGGCAGTAAGTTAGAATTTTGTTGGTTCTCTTTTAGAACAAGATCACCAACTTGAAAGCCTCTAGGATGGACTTTCATATTATAGGCTCTCTTAAGCCGCTCTTGAAAAAAGTGTAGGTGCTCAAGAGCATTAACACATCATTCATCAAGCAACATTAGTTGATCTAGGTGAGCCTACCACATGGTTTCATCATCAATGAAATCTTGCATGGATATGCACAAAGATAAGATTTCTAGCTCTAAGGGCATGACTACCTCAACACCATACACTAATGAAAATAGAGTTTCTCCAGTGGGTGTCTAAATACTATTGCGGTAGACCCATAGGGCAAGGGGCAATTGAGTATGCCAATATTTATGATTATGTTTAACAATTTTATTTAGAATGCTAATTATTGTTTTGTTTGATGCCTTAGTTTGTTCGTTAGATTATGGATAATAGGGCATCGAAAAACTGTGATGGATGTTATATTTGGCTGTTAAAGCTCACACATATATATTCTTGAAAGGTGACCCATTATCTAAAATGATCTTGTATGGAATACCAAAATGACATATGATATTATGTAACATGAACTCCGCAATGCGGGGTCTAGTCATAGTGGTAAGGGGAATTGCTTCCACCAATTTTGTGAAATAATCTATGGCCATAATGATGAACATGTGATGATCCGAGGAAGGGGGTGATATCTTCCCAACTAGGTCAAACCCCCATTCCAAAAAAGGCTAAACTAATTGAATTGGTTGTAAGGCCTAAGAAGGTACGTGTATCAAATTAGCATGGCATTGACACTTTTTACACTTCTTAACATAAACACAGTAATCTCGCTCTAAATTTGGCCAATAATATCCCATGCAGAGAATGCATTTTGCAATAGCCATACCACTAAAATGGCCACCACATATACCATCCTATGCTCAAGTGATCGCCAAAACTAAATCTTGAGGTTCTACACAACAAAGGAGGATACCCTTGTAGCCCCGATGATACAAAATATCTCCAAGTAAGACATATTTTGTAGCTCTTTGCTTGAAAATATGTTTGGTGACATGCGACAGTATAGAAGGTATATTACCAAGATTTAGATAATATTTTATCTGAGTGGATCAATCTTGATTTGAAGAAGCCTCAATTGCATGAATCACTTGATCCTTTTGAAGCACATCTCTCATGAATGTTGATTAGGAGAGAACTTGTAGATATAGCATTGTGATACTATAAAAAGGAGTTTGAGGGAATAAAGTCCCCTCAAGTAGCATTATTCAAGCGATTGTGAATTTGTGAGAACCGTTCATGAGAAGGTTCAATTTGAATCATGTGGACTTCTAGCATGGAGTGGATTTTATCACGCTTAGTCATAGATTACAATAGCATTTTAACTTGCATGGTTGTTATATCATCATAAGGGCTCTATGAGATTAAAGATCCTAAATAGGCCATTGTATATACAAAATGGTTAGATGATCAAAGGAGTGCCTCAATGTCATACCACTCAAATTTTGCCAAAATTTTATCCATAAGGGCTTTGTAGGCTTGCAATATTGGACATTTGCATTGGAATATTCCCTTGACTTAATTCACTATGAGCAAGAAATCATCGAAAATGTTGAGCTTAGTTATTTTCATGGTGATTGTCGTTTGAAGGCCTATGAGAAGAGCTTCATACTCAGTATCATTTTTGGTGCACAAGAAATCAATTTTGAAAGATAGGGGTATTAGAGCCTCTTGAGGTATGAAAAACACAATTCCCATGCCACCCCCTTTCTCACACTTAGAGCCATCAAAAAATAGAGTCATGTTAGTCTGTGATTCAGGATCTTCAGGATCAGGTGATTCTGAAACTTGAAATACTCCATCATCGAAAGCTCTATGTTAAGAGGGTGATCATCTTGAGAGGAGCCTCTGTAAGTTTATCAACAATGACCTGCCCTTTAATTTTTTTTTTTGATGGATTCGAGGTCAAATTCCATCAATAGCATGATCCATTTCATCGTGCGACTGTTATCGTAAGTCTGACTCATCATATATTGTAATGGATTCTCTTTGGATACTACATACATGGTATGATTGAGCATGTAATGGTGTAGATTTTTAGTGGTGAAAACCATTTCTAAGCATAGGTTCTCAACGTATGTGTATTTTATTTTGTAGATGACTAGGGTGCAAATAATATAGTAAGTAGTATGTTCTTTGTGTAATTCATTCTTTTGGGCTAACATCATGCCCAATGCAAACTTAGTAGCTAAGATGTATAAATAGAATGACACTCCTAGTCAAGGAGGAGCCAATACTGGTGGTGAAGCTAGATATTGTTTGATTTTTCAAAGGCATCTTGACACTCATCATCCCAATTGAATGCAACCCCCTTGTGTAACAATTTGTTCATATGTCAGCACTTATTCGACAATTGTGCTATGAAGGACTTGATGGATGTGACCTTACCTCGCAGGATATGCAGCTACTTGATGGTAGTAGGGAGGCATTTCAAGGATTGCCTTGAATTTGTTTAGATTGATTTTGATGCCTCGTTTAGACACTATGAATCCCAAGAATTTTCTAGATGTGATGACAAAGATGCACTTCTTGGGGTTTAGTCTAATGTTGTGTTCAATGAGTCAATAAAGAACATTGCACAATACATAAATGTGCTCATGGCATAGTTAATATTTATCTAATCAGTCATCCATGTAATATTCCAAAATTTTGTGCATGTAGTAATGGAAGATGTAAGTCATAGCCCAATGGTAAGTAGCACTAGTGTTTTTGAGACTGAAAGGCATGACTTTATAAAATGTCCCCCAAGGTTTTGTGAACACCATTTTGAGTTGGTCCTCTAGAATAATATAAATTTGGTTGTATCTAGAGAAATAATCCATTAGGGATAACATCTCCTGGCCTATTGTGGCATCTACCAGGGCATCGATGTTTGGTACGAGAAATTCATCCTTAGGACTTGCTTTTTTGAGATCACAAACACTGATGTAAATAAAAATTCTTCTATCAAGTTTCTTTATAGGAACCATATTGGAAAGCCATGGTAGATAATCCATTGATATAATGAACTTGGTATCTAATAACTTTTGTAGCTCATCTTTCACCATTAAGGCTATTGTTGGATGTATTTTGTGTAGCTTTTTCTTAACCAATTTTGCATTTGGGTCAATCACAATATTATGTGTGACTAAATTTAGATCTAGTCCTGGCATGTCTTTATAAGACCATGCAAAAACTTCCTTCTTCTCTTTGAGAAGAGCTATGAAATTGGCTTGCTTAGTGAGGGATAAGCCTTCCTCTAACTTGATGAATTGAGGATTTTTAGGATCTATGTTGATATTGCTATCAATTTTTGGCTCAATTAACATATGAGATCCCTCTTTCAATTGGTATGGAGTAGAGATAAAATGAATATCATCAACTGGGTTTATGTCATCGATTGGAAATTTAGGCTCAATCTTAGTGTGATAGAGATATTGAGTAGAACCTGGAGAAAAATGAAATGATTATAATATTTCATTGCAAGGCCAATACTCTGAAGGAGATGGTGGAGAATCTCCTTGATCAAATTTGATTACCTCTAAGTCGAGGTGTAGTGGCTTTGATGGATTATTCATATCATGCAAGGGTAAAAATAGATCTATAAAAATTATGTTGATGGACGGGTGATCTCTATTGGGTGGTTGATGGGGCCTATTAACCATAAGTTGTTGTAAGACTTATGGAGGCGGTTATGATAGAAGAGGAATGATCGGAGGTGGTTGATGTTAAAGGTGGTGTGCCTACTCCTCCAAGGGTAGAATGTTTTGCCAGATGGGATGCAATAATGGGAATACACACAGATAGAACTCATATTCATCATCCAAATGGATGATCTACACATATTCCCCATATAAACTAGAAGTTTTGATAGGAACTACTCCATTTTCTAATTCATCACTAGTTGTTCATTCATAGGAAGGACCTTGATCTTCTTCCTCACTTTCATGTGGAAGAGTATGCGAACTTTCACCTACTTCATAAGATTAGGTGAAATCATGATATATCTCTTGATCTATCATAGTTGTAGGGAATTAAAACCTCAAATAATGGACATGATTAGGATTGGTGCAAGGATCGTATGCAATATCATCCCTATAGTTCAGACCCAAGAACTCTAAACTATTAGTGAGGACATCAAGAGGCATAGGTGTATTGTGTCCTAAAATAGACTTATCATATGGTATTTTATATTGCGACTGGTAAGAAATATGAGTACCTTGTTCATACAACCCTAAACCATATCCATGCCAATTACAGATATGGAGATACCTCATGATAAATTCAGGATTGGACATGTAATTAATGTCCTTAAAAAGGGCTCTTTGTCCTCTTCTTGTTGCTGATATGGTTCTATGCCATATTCAATACCCCATAAATGAAATTAATTTGATTAGGAGGTAAGCCTAGAGGTATGATGGCACCTATGGGAAGGTGAGGTCGACCCATGTTTTACACTATCTCAATGGCAAGAGTTGTGATATTTCTTATTATGTATTCTCCTAAGCAAGTGGCAACTAGATGAACTATGACTTATGGTGGCAGAGATGGATGACATGAAAGCAAGGCATGATTTGACACATTTTTACCTCATGAAGTGGTTCCTCATATGCTAAAATAGGAATCTCTTATATGGATATGGTAGAGATGGTTGGAGGGATCTTATGAATAGGCCTCTTATCCATGCTCCTCTACAGAGGATTCAATGATGGCGAAGGCATATTCAAAGGTGTCGATGATGAGGATGGTATGGAATAATATGGTGATGGGCTAATGGAAGGTTACGATGAAGGATTTAAACCTTGGTTGGGTGTATTTAGTTGGAATTTCATATGGGTTGATGGTAAGGTCGACTCAGATATTTGTTGCACCAAGTTACAGTATTTGAAGGGCTTAATATCTGGTGAGACATGTACTTACCCTTCGTAAGTGTACTTCAAAAATTGGTGAGATATGAATGGCAGCACTTCATGTCCCTAATCTAGGGTCTACTCAGTAAGATATTTTAGGCCATTTCACCCTCCAAGATATGACACAATGTTGGTATGGTCTTTTATCCCAATTGAATAGGTAAGACTATAGTACCAACTATTGAGCACAGAGCATTGTTAAATGATATGATGGTATACATGGATGCGATAATATGGGATGTTGGAAGCCCTAGATGTTTGAGAGTAGTCATGGTGATAATATTGCTAGGGGAACGAGTATCAGTCAAAAATATCTTGTAAGGTGTTTCATTTACATATGCAATGATGTGCAGGGAAGGATCCACCATGTAATTTGGTATTGGATTGAGTTCATGATTATAAAATGTGATTACTAGTTTTGTGCATTATCGAACATGCCCCAAAAAATTGTTAAAGGAGTTAGACTATTGAGGTTGTAGCTCAATAAACTTGAGGATATCTATGAGATATTCTCGATGAGGTGGATATTGTTGGATAAGCTCATATATAAAGAGTTGATCCGATGTTGTTCAAAATATCTGAGAAATTTTACTCTTTATTATGCCCATCGAATGAGGTCAAAATTTTTGCACTAGAGGTGGTAGAGGCTGTGATGTTGAAGGAATATTGTTTGAAGCCACAGGTGGTGCGACTTGACTTGGGTAATGCTTATTCCTTGTCATGATGCTAACCATTATGATGAACCCTTATTTAGGGGGTGCCATATGGACCTCATTCACCTATTGTGCTGGCTTGGCCTACTCCTCATGATCAGGTAATGGGTCTTTAAAAATATCCAATTGTTGATTATTTGTTGCAATAGGATTATCGACCTAAAGATCATTCCTATCAATCATGTTATGTACTAGGTTTTTGAACCTAAAGAACATATGCATGTCATGCCTATTCTATCTATGGTACTTGTAGTATAGGTCTTCACGATATCCTAGGGGCTTTGGTGCATTCGGATCTACATGTCAACTTTTAGGTAGATTAATTACCTTGGCCGCATAGTGGTGCTCAAATTCAAAATCTGTGGACTCAACAATGGGTGTAATTGTCACTTACAATGTTGGTTTTGCCCTTGATCTATTTGATTGTTGTTGTTGTACTATCCAGATGTGGCCTGATAGTTGGGCTTTTGAGGTAGCATTGGTTGCACAGATCTTGGAATACTGATAGAAACTTGGTTGACTACTACTAACTTTGGTTGCACTAGATTGTTCTTGGTGTTCTTAGTCCATTCCTTATTGTAGGGTTTTACAATTTTATCCTCTTGAATTTTAATATCTTCGATTGTTCTAGCCTATGCTAGAGCATATTCAATATTTATGTACTATTGTATTTGTAGCAATAAGGAAATTGGCTTCAGGAAACTCTTAGCAAATATGTGAGTCAAATTCTACATGGGGAGTAGGTATCGTAGCGTAGAAAGAAGAATTCACCACCTATTGTCATAGTATGTGATTGAATCATCATCATACTGCTTCAACCCTATGATCTCTGTTAAAGTCACCTTCCACTTAGTGTTAAAGGTGAAGCATTCCAGGACTACATATGCAAATTGCTCAAATTTGTAGATGTTGTACTTTGGGAGTTGATTGTACCACTCTATGGTAGAGCCAGAGAGGTTAAGTAGGAATGTCCTCAAAATTAAGGCGTCATTATCCTATATACAAAAGTATTAATTCAAACATTTGGTGACATACTCCTATGCATCTTCATCTCCTTTAAATTTATCCAGCCTAGATATTTTGAAATGCTCTAGATAGGGAGGGGAAGGTACTTACGGGTGAAGCGATTGACTGCAAAGCTTGTGCAAAGTGGGCTTCTAAGACCCAAGACTATAGGTCTTGTTATCTATCGATTCTATGCATTTTAGCAATGTTTTATACGAATAAAAGGATTTTATCTCCTCTTCTTTATTTCAACCCTACAGGGGAGGGCAAGGAAATCAAGCCTATTATGTGGTGGTTGAATATCATCCACCCTACCTCAATAAGGTACTTCAGGATATTCCTCTTCTAATTGAATCTCAATGTAGGCCCCATAAGGTGTCTCTTGAACTGGCCTATGAGGAGGAGAAAGTTTTTGTGGATGGTGATCTATGTTTTTCTTGGGAGGTAAGTCCCAATTAAGCCTAGGAGGTTGAGGAGGCAATATTTGGTTAGGCCTAGAAGGCATATCTTGATTGAAAGTAGGTTGCCTCTGATGAACCTCCTATCTATGGGTACTTGGGGTAGGGACTATATCATGTAAGTTCTCTTGAAACAACTCATTTTTTTGTTGTTCAATTCTTTTATTTTATAATTAACGTTGGTGGTCCAAGCGTTATTTATCCTATTGAAGTTGATTGAATTGTGATTAGTTCTCGGTATATCTCTTAACAACCTAATTTATCTATTCTATCGGGTAGGGCCTATGAGCCCTAGCAATATCACCCTAGGATCTATCTTGTTCAAGATGTTCTAAAATATAAACTATGAGAATTCCTTGATTGAGGGATGTTGTGTTCACTTGAGGTTCAGTACTAGACAATTATTATTTTTACTCAGTTGGCACAGAAGCACATCATGCTTACATAGCATAATGAACCTGAGGATAATCAAAATTCTCATCATGCCTTTCTTCATTAATGAGGAAGGGAAAGGCTGAGCTTGCTCACCCTGAGGGATGAGTATCATACTCATCTTGGTACTTAGGTTATTGTAACCTATTAGGGTAGTTTAAGGACATAGTTTCATCATTTGTCCCTGCCTAGTGTGTGTAATCTTGATCTTACTCATAGGTGGGCATGGTAGACCTAGCAGGCACATGAATGCATGGTGTTGCTCTATCTATTAGCACCTCAATATGTAGTTGTTGTTCTTGAAATAAGGCGTGTGAAGTATCTAAATATTGGAAGTACATTCCTTGATTAGGATCAAAACCTATAGGGGTGTCCCACATAGGGGTTACTTATAGGTGAAGTTCCTGACTAGCTATTCTAGGACTTGGGTGATTAGGAGGCCACCAAGGAGGTATGAACATGTCCTTAGGGATAAATGGGAGACAATTTGTGTCTCCTTGTCTACTCTCCATAGCATCAGCCTTTGGATGGGATTGGCTATGGGTGCACACCATAGATACTTCCTAACAAACCCTATGTGATTATCTCCTTTACAAATTTTAATTATGTAGCATACAAGAATGGAAATATGTAATAAGACAAGTGTTTATCTCTTTTAAAGATTTATGTGTGTTCCTTAAAACTGTTTTGTGTGTTTTGATTTGTTGTTTGCAAGGAGATATTTTATCACATGTTTTGCTCTTGTTAGATTATAATATTATGTTAAAGGGATTTCACCTATATACTCGTAGCTCAATAGCCAATAGTGAAATTTCGGTCATGTGTACCAACCAAAGTATGGAGATGAAGTCCATACCTGATTAGGGAGCACAGGTCCTGCTAGTCGTCACCATATTGATCGTGGGCAGTGATACACCCTCCGAAGAGAAATGCATTCTATTTTGCATGGCTAAAATTATTCTTGGAGGTAGATTTGGCCAATAAAATAGGGTTTGTATCAATCATGTGAGGCAATGGGTGGAGATGAAGCCCACTGTTGTTGGTCTCCATTAGTGGTTGGGAATGAATTCCAACTCACTAATGTTCAAAATAGGACGTGGTGTGTGTGGTTATTTTTATACTTAAAGAAAGTAAAATAATAGAGCACTCAATAAGATTTCACTAAATGCAAAAATAAAATTATTAAATAGAAATTAAACCTACAAAATGCATGCCCTAAATGGCAACCTAACCATTAGGTAGGTCGCAAGCAATCAAACTACACAAATGCAATTCTAATGGATTTATTTTTTGTTTGTATTATTTTTTTGTTGTTTTTGCAATTAAAGAAAAGTGAAATATACCTTTCAAAAAAACAAAGGGAGAAAGAAAAACTAAATTTAACCTTTTTTAACAGTAAAAATGCAAAAGCAAGGTGCAGTTACTTAACTTGAAAGCCTACGATTTTGTTGTTTATATCAATTTGAGTTGCATAACCTCTATTTTTTGGTCATATTGGGGTGGTACAATTACAAATTTGGGGGCCATACCTAGGTAGGATGACTACTATGATTGTCCTTGGGTGTTCCAATTAGAAAATCAAGGGCCTTTTCAGGCTCAAATGGCCAAAACCTGCAACATTTCAAAGACAAAAATAGGGTCAAATCTTACAAAAATGAAATGGGATAAGGGTCCCACCGTGACCACCACTATAGAGTGAAAAAAATTATGCACCTAAAAATGGAAAATGAAATGCATATATTGATCTTATTGATTTAAACACTACAAAGCGACATTTTAATTAAGCGTAAGAGACAAATAAGTGAAATAAATGGGGGTCCTCTCTATATTATTTGATTTGTCAAATTTATGATTACAAAAAACCCTCTTGGGGGCTTTGAAATGATATACACATTACAAATATGCCAAAGGACTAAATCCCTTAGAAACTCAAGTCCACTCCAACATCTTCCTTGCACTCACGATTGAACAGAGTGGGCTTTCAATTTTGTCGTAATATTCTATCGATGTTCTAACTTGCTACTACTTCTTTGTGTGTTGTGATACCTAGATCTACACACAAAGATATTAGATTTTTTAATAGCATGTGCGGATTGAAAAATGATCAACAAGATATATGCGATAACGAGCTTGAAAGAGGAAATGTATAATAGATAATGCAAAACTATTCCAAATGCTACCAAAAATTAGGATCATACATATAATGTACTCCAGAAATGATCTAAGTAAGAACAAAAAGAAAATTGCACACATATTTATGTTTGTCCCTAGGTGTTCCATTTAGGACTACAAAATAAGAAATGCATAATAACAGGTGCAAAACAAATCAAAATTACATCAAAACTTGATAGAAGGTATAAAATATACTTTAGAATTTATCTATGTAAAAATAGAAGAGAATTTGTGCTCAAATTCATGGTCATCCTTGGCTGTGCCATTTAAGACTGTTAACCATCCCAAGTGGGGATGACCACCAAATATGGTGTTTTTTCCACCAATTCATTTGTGATTTGGTCGAAACTACTCCTAGAGGTGTTTTCATAAAATATTGGGATTTTATTCACTCAAATGGTTCAATTTTTTAAATGTATTATGTATTTTGGAATCACTTGAAAACCTCCTTCGCTCGATGGAGATCCCAAGGTAAAACACGTGGTGAATTGGGGATAAATCTCAGTAGCACTTCGTTACAAAATATTGCAAAGACTCCCATTTAAAATTGGGTGGAATGACTCCACTTTATAGCTCAAGTGAGAATATGGTCAAATGGACATGCTTGGCCATGCGAGGAAGGTGTTGCCATTTGTCCAAACCTTGCCATACATTAGAGGGATAATAATCTCTAATTTGGGCCTTCAATTTACAACTTGGGATGAGAGTTATGTGCCCTCAAACTGGCATGATTCAATGGGTAGCGTAAATGGTAGAATCTTAGTGTCATTTGTCTCACCTTTGACTTTTTAAGGGTCCAAGGCCATGGTCATCCCACCTAGGGATGGTTGTTGGTGGTCATTCCTAGGTGGGATGGCCATGAACTGTGGTCATATTGGGGTGGGACGGTCATGCCTACATGGCCCAAAAATTCCTAAAAGTGGGGTAGTGATGCATTTCATTAAGAACATCATTAATTCTCAATGAATTGTCAATATGGGGCGGTGTTCAAGGCTATCTATGAAAGAAGGGGTGAATAGGGCTATAGTTCAGGTCATTTGGGAGTAGTAGGTCTTATTGGTAGAACAGGTTTTTTGGGGGGTTTCAGGTCACCTTCTACTCTTAAGTTGCATAAAAAAACTAATTTTACTTGCATAAGTGAAAATTTGATCTAAATTACAGAAATTGAAATATAAGTTTAAAATTGCGGTAATTGAAATGACAGAAATTCAAACCTAATTTACTGTTGCAGAAATGAAATTACTAAAAAATAAGAAACACATAAGAAAAAAAACCTGTCAGTGCTCTGTTCAGAAGGTTGTCAGGCTTCTGTCACAACAGCTAACAACAAAATGGAAAAAATGCAAGAAAACTAGAAAATTGCTAAAATGACAAAAATCAAAGCAAAAACTGCTAAATTGCTGAAACAGGAAACAATAACCAAATGATTGCATTCATCAGAAACCTAAAGATCTAATTTGAACATGAAATGAAAGCAGTAATCAAAATGGTTAGTGTGCATCAAACAATGAATTAGACAAATATTCAACTAATTCTGCTGCAGCAGGAATCAGAAGAAAACTTGTCCTGTTAGTCCTTCTCTTGGGCCTGGAAGTGGCCCTTGCTTCCTTTTCCAGAAGAATATGTGAAACTTCCTTACTTACTGAATCTCACACACATTCATAAATGACAAGAATGACAAAAATTACTACACTTTTATTACTCTAAAAATAGCATTACAGTTCTGCTGCTGCAGACTTTTACAAAGCTGAAAAATGCACTGATAGTTATTTCCTAATTTTCTACTGCTTATTCTATCTTCTTAGATGCCACATGGAACAAATGTTGCTGATGTCATGTGTCCTTTTTTGAAAATTCACCATTCTTGTATTTCGAAGATAACTGCTCATTTCGAAGACGAACAAAACTACATTATTTTGAAGATAACGAACTTTGCTAATCTAAAGATGAACAAACTTTGATTATTTCAAAGATGAACAGACTTATCTATTCTAAAGATGAACAAAACTCCATTATTCCAAAGATAAGTGGACTTCGCTAATCCAAATATGAACAAACTTTGCTTATTCCAAAGTTAAGCAAGTTCTGCTATTTTGGAGATGAACAAACTCTGTTATTCTGAAGACATTCTCAAACAACTTTTGGCATTCTCATTCTGAAGATCAGGCAGAAACTAAAATCCTCCCTCTTCTCAAGACATGTTTTGAATATGCCAAATATTATGAACATATTTATACTAATGGTTAATATTTATATACTATATACCAATTATTTACAATGAGAAAAGTGCAAGAAATATATATACCTGTTTAAAACAAGTTAATTGCAAGTTTTTGAAGGATGGTTGCTTCTGATGATGTTCTGCTGAAGTTTGCTGCAACACTTCAAAACAAGTGTAGTTGGTGAGTTTTTACAATGATGATGTGGATTTGTTTCAAGGCTATGCATGTCGAAAAACTGGTTTTCATGCACACCAACTCAGTAGCGTCCCATAGAGGTTTTCACTGCTGAATTATTCATTTTTCTCTCCTTTTTTCACTTTCTTGGAACTCCATTATCAAGCTAAGTTTGTTGAAGTTGATATGGAAGAGAGAATTTATTACACCTATTGGACATACAAACTATCAAGCTACTGCAAGAATTATTTCTTAGTTAGTGGTGTATGGTATACCCGAAGGTGATGCCCATTCACTACTAACTTCCTTCGTGATTCATCGATAGGAGAGAGACAAACAACTCCATTATCAAATACCTCCTCAATAAGATAAGGTCCAAGCCATCTAGTCAGCAACTTTTTAGGAAAATACTCATAGCAAGAATCAAACAACAAGGTCCAATCTCCTTGTTGAAACTTACTATGCTGAATGTGGCTATCATGCCACAACTTCCTTTGTTCCTAAATTACTTCAGTGTGGTGTAGTGCATCCAATCGAACTTCATCCAATACATTCAGCTGTAGAACTTTGTCCATTTACAAATCAATTCCAATTTCCAAAGTTGTTCGCAGTGTTAGTAACTCAAATTCAATAGGTAAGAGAGGCTTTTTACCAAAAACCAGTTCATAAGGTGTAAAACCAGTAGTGGATTTCTAGGTAGTATTGTAAGCCCAGACTGCTTTAGGTAATTTGTCTAGCTAGTTTCTCCTATGAAAGGCTATTGTTTTAGTCAAAATCCTTTCTAGTTCCCTATTTGTTACTTCAACCTAACCATTTGCTTGGGGGTGATAAGGTGATGATTTCCTATGTTTGATTTCATATAGTCCTGTAAAAGCTTCAATAACCTTAGATGCAAATTGGCACCCTTGGTCTATGGTAATAGACCGTGGAGCTCCAAATATCTAGTAAATTGGGTATACAATAAATCAACAACCTTCTCTTCACGAGCATGTTTGAAAGCATGCACCTCTACCCACTTTGTCAAGTAATCAGTACATACCAGAATATGCACCTTTCCTTGAGAAGGTGGGTCAATAGGTCCCACAAAATCAAGCCCCCACCTCTCAAATGGTTCTAAAACCAATTGAGTATGTAGTGGAATTTCATTTGTGTGAGTGGATTTCCCCATTCTTTGGCATGCATCACAATGCTTGATGTATTGTTTTACATCCTTGTGAAGAGATGGCCAATAAAACCCTATTCCTAAATTTTTTCTAATTGTGTTTTCTACAAAATAATGTCCACCAGAGGGTTCATCATCACAATATCTAAGGATATCATAGACTTCATCCTTTCAAATGCACCTACGTATTACATGGTTAGGACTAAATTTTAAAAATTATACCTTTAATCCATGAAAAAGAAGAGCTCTGCTTTATCAATTATTTCTTCTGTTTTGAATTGAAATGCGGAGGAACTTTCCCTGTGACCAAATAGTTGGCTATATCTGCAAACCATGGTGATTGGATAGATATAGAAAATAATTTTTCATCAAGAAAAGTATCCTCAACCAATTCCCCCTCCTATGTGTTTTGTAACCTGGACAAAAAATCTTCTACAACATTAGCTTTTCCTAGTTTATTAATTATTGTGATATCAAATTCTTGCAATAGTAGTAACCAGTAGATAACTCTTGCACTCACCATAGGTTTTTTCATTAGATATTTAATGGTTGTGTGATCTATATGAATGAATATTTTATAACCTATGATGTAATGTATGAATTTGTTTATAGCATAAATTACTACCAAGAATTCCTTCTTAGTGGTGGTATAATTTTTCTCTACTCCTGTCAAATTCTTGCTAATGTAGTAGATGGCATAATGTTCACCATTTTCAATTTGCCCTAGTGCTGCTCCAATTGCATTATTGGAAGCATTAGTCTGAATATGAAATGGTAATTTCCAGTTAGGTCCTATTAACACAGGTAGAGTTACTAATTTTTCTTTCAGAGCTTCAAATGATTCTTGACACTTTGTAGTCTAGGAGAATTCAGAATCCTTAGTCAATAGGGCAAACATAGGATTGGCTATTGTGCTAAAGTTGGGAATAAACCTGCGATAAAAACCAATGTGTCCAAGGAAACTTCTAACATTAGTTTGAGTCTTAGGAGGGAGATGATTATTGATTATTTCTACCTTCTTTGGATCAACTTGGATCCCTTGAGGAGAGATGTGATGACCAAGAACAATTTCTTCCTCTATCATCATAAAACATTTTTTAGGATTCAAAGATAACTGGTATGTTTCACGGTAAGTTAAAAATTTATCGATATGTTCTAATATAAAATCAAAAGTTTCACCACATACTGTGAAGTCATCCATATAGATTTCAACACTGTCAGTATTCAGATCAGAAAATATTGCTAAAACTGCTCGCTGGAATGATGTTGGGGCATTACATAAGCCAAAAGGTAAGACCCTATAAGGAAATTTTCCCCATGGACATGTAAAAGTTTTTTTCTCGTGATCTTCAGGTGCAACCTGAATTTGATTATAGTCGCTGAATCCATCAATAAAACAGAAGTATTTCTTTCTAGCAAGGGTATCTAACACTTGATCTATGAATGGTAATGGAAAATGGTCTTTGTATATTACTTTGTTCAATTCTATGTAGTATACACACACTCTCATTTTTCTATTCTTCTTTGGAACTATAACCAATGGAGAGACCCACCAACTATCAAAAATTGGATAAATGAACCCTACCTCTAGGAGTTTTTCAATCTCTTCTTTGAAAATATCCCTCAAGGCAGGATTCAATATTCGTTGGGGTTGCCTCACTGGTTTAACATCTTTAGTATAGATTCTGTGAGTGCATACATTAGGGTGGATTCGTGACATATCTTTGTAATCCCAGGAAAAAGCATGGATATGTTTTTGCAAAACAACTTATAGTTTTGCTTCTTCTTCCTTAGTGAGCCAACTATTAATATTAAAAAATTTACCTGGCTGCACTTCTATCTGTTTTATCCCTAGAAGGACTGAATTTACTCCTTCATACCTGGTTATTAAGGAGTTTAGTGGACAATGATGAGATTTGAGGAAATAAGAATCTATCTCATTTTTTACAATGGTTTCTGGTGGAAGCATCTCTTGTATGGAGCAATGAGAAGAAGGGAGTAGGTGATGATGCCACCCATGTGGTAGTGTGAATGACTCATTTTCAAAATTTTGACCCTCATAATTTCCTAATTTTACTGCTTCATTCTCCATTCTTTGCTCATGCAGTGCATTTAGGACAGTCTCATTTTCAATATTCCCTTCATCATGGGAGTCTATCTCCTCTATATGTTCCTTCACTACTACAGTAGCTAGTGTGGAGATGATCTCCTCTTTTTCTTCATATGAATCAGAAAACCATAACTTACTTATGAAATTGCTTGAAGGTCTAGTAGGGGGGTACAGAGAAATCTATTTTAAGTGAATACCATTGGATATTGTCATATTTCCTGATATGCAGTCTATAAAGGTTACTGCAGTTGCAAGCCAAGGTCTTACCAGGATAATGGGGTACCCATGTGTTGAATTTATAGGCTGTAAAACCAAAAAATCTATAGGATATTCCCAAGAAGAAACTTCTATAGGAACATCTTCAATGATACCTTAAGGTTTTGTAACTGAACTATCAGCCATTTCTAACACTCTAAAGGTGGGACTTAGATGTTTGAGTTGTAATTATTCCATTATATCCTTGGTCATGACATTTATTGCAACTCCTAAATCAAATAGGACATTTGATATTGGTATTGAGATTATAGTGAATGTGATAATTGGACACCCTATGTCATTGTACTTTGGAGGTACTAGTTTTCTTGATAAGAGATCAACTATATTTCCTTCAACATGCACAGTTTTAGGAAATGACTTCTTTATCCCTAGTCTTTTAACACACAAATATTGGATAGTTTTTTTAATCAAAGGCATATCCTTAATGGATTGCAATAAGGGGAGTGATATGGTTAACTTCCTAAGTTCCTTGACAAGGTCTGATTCATAATTTTTTGCTATGATATTGAATCTCTCAGGGTATGGAATCATCCCTGATGGAGGTAACAATTTTGCCTGAGGTTCTGTTTTATCTACTTCTTTTTCTGTTGTTGGTTTAACTTTGCTTGGTTCCAAAGGTTCTTGAATTTCATTATATTTTATTTTAGTTAAAAAAAATTTAGGTAAGACTTTTCCTGAATGAAGTTGGATATTACTACAATCAAGACCATGTATTTCAATATTTTTTTCAGACTCAGCCACATAGATAGGGGATGCTTGTATTATATTGTTTAGATTAATTATTGGTTGGGATGGAAGTTGAGGTTGTATCACCTATTGTGTTTGTTGTGGTTTATTAGGTCTCCATTGAAAATTTTTATTAGGTGCAGGCATCAAATTTTGAATTTGACCTCAATTTCTCTATTGCCTTGGATAGGACTGGTATTGTTGTCCCCACTGTTGTTGATTTTGCATCCAGGATGGATTACTCTTATTTTAATTCCAAGGTGGATTATTTTGATTCCATGACAGGTTATTTTGGTTTTGATTCCAGGATGGATTACTCCAACCTGTTTGTGGCCATTCTTGAGAAGTTGTCCATTGAGAATAATTCCAAGGATGTTGGGGTGGTTCTGATTATCCCCAAGATATATTCTAGGGGTTATGTCCCCAATTTGTAGGAAAATGAGGAGGATTTTGATACTGAGAAAAATTCCCCCTTTTTTTGGTCCAACATAATTGAGTTCTTCAGTCTAAGCTTCTAAAACAGTTTTGAGTTGTGGTAGCAGATGTCATTTATCAGTCAGATGTCCTTTTGAACATATACTACAGATGGCTAAAATGGATGTTTTGTTTAAAGGGCATTCTTGCAAAGCATGTTTATTCTTGCATCTTGGGAAATAAATTGCCAAAGGTTCTATTGTTTTTTCTTTAGCAGACATTTCCCCTAGTGTTGTGTTTAATTGCACCAGAATATCAGTTTTGAAATTTGCAAACTCTTCTATTAAATATTTCACATCATTGCCATTTGCACTCTTTTTCTTTCTCCTTTGTTTAGTGCGAGAGTAATTTCTGCATAATTCCATAATATCTTCATTGTTAAGGGTACTCACATCCCCTTTTCCCATTAATTTTAATACTTCTTTAGATTCATCGTGAAGTCCTCTAAAAAATATGGCTTTACACATTTCAGATTCTACAAGTCCACATATTTTTTGAACAAATGCAAACCTATCAAGATAATCTTCTAAGGTTTCATCATCTTCTTGCCTAATTCGGAATAACTCATCCTTCCTGTTTCTTATGCTACAATAATCTTGGTATTTATCCAAGAATATACTCTCCATTTATTCCCAAGTTTGAATAGATTATGGCTCTAGACTCATGAACCAGTGCAATGCTGCATCTTTGAGTGTGGAAGGGAAAACTTTGAGTTTCTGGTTGTCATTCACATAATCATAGGTTTGACACACTACTTTGAACTCAAATAAGAATTGGTCAGGGTCTTCAAATACAACTCCCTAAAATATTTGCAGTACTGAAGGGGATATTGTTTTCATAGGATAATTCTATGTAGGATTTAATTGAATAGGGTACTCAAAAGTCCTAGAAGGACGAGGATTATCTGCTCTATTGTAGATATTACTACCTCCATCCTGCTATTATGGAATTTTTTCCATGATGTTGTTCCAAACCTTGGTAGATGTCTCCAAATTTCTCTTGTTGGATAGACTCAGAAGTAGATGGAGAAGAAGTAGATAATTCCTCTAATATTTATTTTTTAAGAGATATTTCAATTCCTGAAGGTACTAGTTTTTTTTTAAGTCTGTCAAGAATTTCAAACACAGGCAACTCACCTCCTGAGCATGAAGATCACCTTCCTATGGTAGGTACAGGGGTGATTTTGATAAATCTGCCTTTCTCATCCCTTGGCCTACTCATTCATGCTTACTCCCTAATGACATAAATTGTAATTCAATAATTGTTACTTAACCAACTACTATATTCAGGTTTTACCCTAAATTTTCACAACTTATCATAATTAAAAAATATTGGAATATTCTTCCATTATAACAACACTGTATCTCTAGCAACGATGCCAAAATAATATGTGTCATTAAGAGCATCATTAATTCTCAATGAATTGTCAATCCAGGGTGGTGTTCAAGGTTATCTATGAAAGAAGGGGTGAACAGGGCTATAGTTTAGGTCATTTGGGAGTAGCAGGTCTTATTGGTAGAATAGGTTTTGTGGGGGGTTTTAGGTCACCTTCTACTCCTAAGTTGCATAAAACAAACTAATTTTACTTGCATAAGTGAAAATATGATCTAAATTATAGAAATTGAAATCTAAGTTTAAAACTGTAGTAATTGAAATGATAGAAATTCAAACCTAATTTACTGTTGCAAAAATGAAATTACTGAAAAAGAAGAAACACATAAGAAAAAACACCTGTCAGTGCTCTATTTAGAAGGTTTTCAGGCTTTTATTGCAACAAATGACAACAAAATGAAAAAAATATAGGAAAACTGGAAAATTGTTGAAATGACAGAAATCAAAGCAAAAACTGCTAAATTGTTGAAACAAGAAACAATAACCAAATGATTGCATTCATAAAAAACCTACATATCTACTTTGAAAATGAAATGAAAGCAGTAATCAAAATGGTTAGTGTGCATCAAATAATGAATTAGACAAATATTCAACTAATTTTGCTGTAGCAGGAATCAAAAGAAAATGTCTTGTTAGTCCTTTTCATGGGCCTGGAAGTGGCCCTTACTTCCTTTTCTAGAATAAGATGTGAAACTTCATTACTTACTGAATCTGACACACACTCATAAATGATAAGAATGACAAAAATGTTTGCACTTTTATTACTCTGAAAATAACATTATAGTTCTGCTACTGCAGATTGTTACAAAGCTGAAAACTACACTGATAGTTATTTCCTATTTTTCTACTGCTTATTTTCTCTTCTTAGCTCAACCGACATGGGAGCTATTCTTTTATAATCATCTAAAATCTATTTACATACAAAAATATATTATTTTTATCTTGCAAATCAACTGCCTATTATGTTGCAGTTATTTCTAGGTTTATTCTAGGAGAGGATTAACTGCTTCAATTGATATTTTCCCATGAGTTGTAGCTTTTGGTTAGCAAGGACGATAGGGACAGCTACAAGACACTTTTCCTACATCCTCTCAACCTTATTTCACCTTTTTCCACCGTTATAAAATTGCAAAAAGTCAAATGGAGTATATTCCCCTGTTATTCTGAAGATAAGCAAATTCTGCTTATTCCGAAGATAAGAAAATTCTGCTTATTCTGAAGATCTTCGGAATAACTAGCTATAGGTGCTCTTCAGGTTATTTTAGCTGTTTCCTTTAGGTAGATCATCTATTTCAGCTCTTAGGAAGTGGTTACAATTGCCTTCAATCTTCTCCATGTGTAAATTCCATGCTTTGCCATTCATTGGTAGCTGGCTGGAATTTACACAACAAAAACCTATTTATGCTGCATAGTAACAATACTTTTGCACTTTTTGCTAAATTTAGATAAATCATTGCTTGAAAAACATAAAAAAAAAGATACTAAAGTGTTGCTATCAACCCATGCACATTCTTCATTAACAAGCCATGATAAAGTAGTACAAAACTGTACAAAAACTATAAAAATCAGAGTATAATATCCCTAACACATCAATCATGCAAATAGTTAATACATAGCATATTAAATCAACTTAACTAGCATATAAAATATATCACAAGAGTTTTTAGGCAGTTTTAACTGTTCAAAACATGCTATGATTGAGTCATTTCCAAGCCTCATCAAGTAGAACCTCCTAAAAGTGGCTAGGACCACTATTTAACCTCTGAGAGTTGCCCAAGGGGACCATATGGTGCCAATTAGAACATGTCTTAGAATTCTGATTGGATTGACATGATTTTAGTGTCTAAAACTACTATGTTATTAAAATCAACCCCTTAAACAATACCCCATAAATCTCTTATAGAAGAAAAAGCCACATAATCCCCCATCTTTCAAATCTTTTTGAAAATGTACTTATATTATTCACTACTTATTTTTGTTGCTTGTACTAAAATAAACACAAGACTATAACAACCCATTAATTCCTTAATAAATCATTTTTTAGAGGTTATTTATACCTCTAGTATTCTAAAATACCATTTTTATCATCAATTATTATTTTCATTTATTGGTTTAGCCTCATTTCTTAATAACAATATTTGTTTCTACCACTAAAAAATCTAAAGGATAAAGAACAACCTCATAAACATCTTTTGTTTATGTTTCCCTTAAAACTCTGAAGTATAAGGATGATCCTCCATACTACATAATAATTAATTTCTTAGCTACCTAAAAACCTAAAATGTTTTCCTAGAAACCCTAAGTAAAAGAATAATTATCCACATTAACTTTTCTCTTATTTTTCCCTCAAAACCTAGGATTTTTAAGGACATCCTCATGCTCATTTCAATTTTTGTTGCACTTCATGAAAACCTAAAGTGCAAAAGAAATACTCTACACTACTTTCATTTTTATTGCAAGGAGAGTATTTCATATTACTTGAGGAAAATGAAGGTGATTTAACTAGATTGTATATTAGTTCTTTCTCCTCCTTGTTATATTTTCCTCCTCATATTTCATAACACTTTGACTCTTAAATCTAAACACATTGCACTTCTTCCTCCCTTGTGTCATTTATTTCTACTAAGCATTGATTTGAGTAAACCATGATGGTCTTCACAATCTAATGATGCAAATAGGATTTCTTATGTCAGGAGAGAAAAATTCTTGATCTTATTCAACTTATATAATGATACAATATCCTTCCTTCATCTTGAAGTTTGTGTCAAGCCTAAATAAAATTTATTCTTCATATTTTTACAATAAAGTATCTTGTAATATATCTATCTCATAATATTTATGACATTTGAATGTAATATTTTCATAATCAACCTGTTGTCCTAGTTTATAGATTCAAATTTAATCTTAATTTACCATGTCAAAGTTACGAAATATTTAAAATAACACATATCCATGTATATGTAGCATATCTTTGCTTCTTATTGCTTTGTTGCTTTTAACAAATATTCTTTAAAACCTCCTTGATAGGATGATATGAAAATCCAAAAATTTCTAACCCGTACTAAAAATATTTTAATAATTTGTCTCTACAAACATTTTCTCTTCATGGTCTTAAACATGAAGCATCTCTCTCCTAAACCATGAGCCACCACCCACTATTTTATCCTTGATTTTCGAACTAGAGAAAATTATGAGAAAAATCCTTTTAAATTGAAAGTCATAGATGAATTTGGATTTTATCTATGTATATGTATAATACCTTTGCTTCTTATTACTTTGTTGCTTTTAACCAATATTCTTTAAAACCTCCTCATTGATAGGATGATATGGAGGTCCAACAATTTCTAACTCGTATTGAAAATCTTTTAATAATTTGTCTGCTTCATGGTATTAAACATAATGCATCTCTCCCTTAAATCATGAGCCACCATCTATTATTTTATCCTTGATTTTTGAACTAAATAAAATTATGAAAAAAAATCCTTTTAAAATAAAAATCAATGAAGAATTTGGATTCAATCCCCACTTCCTTACCATTTCAAAATTTTAAATAAATTTATCTTCATTAAAAATATAATCAAATTGAATTAATAATATCAAATAATTCAATATCTGCAAAAATAATTTTGTTCAAAATTTAAAATAGGACAAAACTATTTTAATGGAAAATTCCACACATTAAAAATTCCTCGGTTTTTTAATATATCCTTTTATCTTTATTGTGGTTAAAGATGCAAAGCATGAATTTATTAATTCAAAATTAGCAATTGAATAGCTCCCTCATGTTTTTTTATTTATATTTTAAATAAATAAAAATATTTATCTTTTAAATAAATAAAACCCCTACATTCATATATACATTATACCTACCACTTTATACTTCAAAACACACATAAATTCATGATGCCACTCTAGCCCCTCCTGAAAATCTCATTGGTAAACTGGATTGGGCCAAAATTGACTCTATCACTAGAGAGAGGGATATAGGGGAGTTTGGAAGACTATTCTTCCCACCTGTTTTTGGAAGTAGGGAGGAAGCTATGGTCTAGGAGGCTATGGGAGGCTATTAGGTTTCATATCTTATCGAACCAAGAGAATGAAGATACTTTTATTTATTTATTTATTTTGAGTTTACATGGTGGAATCGGTAGAATCCGGGTAGGTTGTCCAGATTTTATGGTTGCCATAAATTTTATCGTAGTCCAGATTTATAATCACCATGCTACAATCATTTTAAAAATTTTACACCACTGAAAGCATAGGAAAGGGGCTTATTTATTTTGAGTTTACATGGTAGAATTTGTAGAATCCGGGCAAGTTGTACGATTTTTATGGTTGCCATAAATCTGGTGGCAGTCCACCTTTATAATAACCATGCTACAATTATTTTAAATATTTTACGCCACTGAAAGCATAGGAAAGGGACAAGCGTTTAGTTTGATGAGGCTTGAGATTTGAACCTTGGACCTCAACCCCTTACGGGGTTTGGGCAAACCAATTTGTCTACACCTCGGACATGAAGACACTCTTATTTGGAAAGGGGAATGTGAGGGATTCTGTTAGGTCAGCCTATCATTTAGTTTATTAAGAACCTCCTCATTGGTTTTTGTTCAGGAAAGTATGGTTAAAAAATTTAACCCCTAAAGTGAATATCCACTTTTGGCTAGCCATTTAGAATAAATGTTTAACATTGAAAATGTTTGTAAAAGGGGCATGGTTTTAACCAAAAGGTGCTACCTCTATGAAGTCTCTGAGGAATCATGTCATCATATGTTTTTCCATTGTTCCTTCTGGGCTTTAGAGGCATCTCATGCATTCTTCGTTATTGGTATAAAATGGGTTTTATCACATGTTATTCCTGACATCTACCTGTAGTGGACTTCATTGTTCAAGTCTCTTCATTTGGTAAAATTTTGGTCTTTCTTGCTCCCTCACCTGTTTGGTAAAATTTTTGTCTTTCTTGCTCCCTCAACTTTTCTGGCATATTTGGTGGGAACGCAATCAAAGAGCTTCCAAAAATTATAAGAATGATCCTATGTTTGTCTCATCAGGCCTCTAAGTGCGACTGTGGAAAATGTGTCCCACTCCTTCCCAAATTTAAAGGTTGGCCTTATGGATGAGTCTATTGTGGAGAGTAGGATTGGTTTTTGTGCTCATTGTTAGATGGATGGTCGTCCTCCTCCCCCTTTGTGCTCTTCCATAGCTTGGCCCCCTCCCCCAAGGGATGGGTTAAGCTAAATTTTGAAGGTGCTTTCAAAGAAAATTAGGGACTTGCTACTGTAGGTGTGATTCGTAACTCCAAAAAGGAGCTGATTGGTGCATATGCAAAAAATATCTCCACCTAGACATCACATTTTACTGAAGCAAGGGGTCTTCTTTAGGGGCTGCTATTGGTGGAATCCCTTGAATTTCAAAAGATCATTGTGGAGGGGAACTCTTTGAATAATGTGAATATTGTAAATCCTCTAGCAAACCCCATTGGAGCATCACTAATGTCATAGCAGAAGCCATCCGAATTTTAAAGTCAATAAGGGAGGTTCAAGGTCAACACATATTCGGGGAAGGCAACAAAGCAACAAATTTGATGGTAAATTTGGGACTTTATCAAAATAGTCTTTTGGATGGATAATGTTTTCCCAAAATTTTAGAATTTGATAATTGATGATCATGGATAGCTATGATTTTTTGTGTTGCCCCAAAATCTTCTTTGTCCCCTTCCTCGGGTTCTTAGCTACTACCGCGTGACTGTGTTGTTACACTATGGGTGTCCCCTTCTTGTTGGTGTTCCAAAGTGTGATTCCTTTCAGTGATCCCTATAATTTCATGTCAATCTCCTCCTTATGGTTGGTGCCAAAATTTTGGTCAACTTTTGTTGGATCTTATGTTTCTGTTGCATGCATTCTCAACCAAGTATTTCTTCAATGCGGTTGGTGATCCGAATGGTGTTTCTACAGCCTATCCTTCGATGGCCTTTGCTTCCTTCGACGTGCCTTCCATTTTTTCAATTCCAGATGAGAAGCACTATGTGCTCCTGTGATCACTTCAAGTGGTGTTTTCTTTCATCATCGAAATTTGGAAAGTGGTCAATTAGCAGATGGATTTGACAACTCCAAATTAGCTATGTAAGGAAGTGTCCTTTAGGTTTTTTTGTTTGGTTTACATATAATAGCCATTCATTTAATTTGTGCCTTTTTAACTCTTTCCTTTTTGTTCTCTTAGAGTTGAATATTTGGTTTGGTCTTGTTAGACATTTTGTTCTGACGTGTGTTTCTGAATTTAATGCATTCTCATGCCTTATCTCAATTTTGCTGTAATAAGTTGAGGGACCCTTAAAACCCCTTTCTTTACCTAAAAAAAATTAAATATAAATTTGATGCATTCTCACACCCTATTTCAGTTTTACTGTAATAAGTTTTTACCTGATTAAAAAATAAGATGAAATATAAACGTAATCTTGAGCTTATAAACAACATCGAAGAAGTGGTAACTGTTAAATTGAAATGACAAGAGTGACAAGCAATGTTACTATTGTAACAAATTTGGACACTTTGAACAAGAGTTTAGATTGAAGGCAACCCATGAAGGAATGAGTAGTGCACACTATGGAAAGGAGGAAGATTCCTCAATTTTGTTTTTTTTTCATATGGTAAATCAAATCAGAATTTGAATGAGACATGGGTCCTAGTTTCTGGTTGTTCCAACCACATGACTAGCAAGGGGAGTTGTTTTCCACAATGGATAATTCCTACAAGTTCAAGATCAAGCTTGGAGATGATAATGGATTACAAGTTGAATGCAAAGGAGCTATGGATATGCACACCAATGAAGATAAAAAGAAGGTGAATGATATATACTACACTCCAAATCTGAAACATAATTTGTTGAGTGTTGGTCAAATCATGGAAAAGAATTATAAGCTTGTTTTTGAAGATAACAAATGTGTCATCTATGATAAGAATCATGGGCATAGGCTTGTCACCACTATTCCTATGACCAAGAATAGATTATTTCCTCTAAATTTTGGAGAACAAGGAGCTAATTTTACAAATGTTATCATTGATAACAAGAGCTGGTTGTGGCACTTAAGATTTGGGTATTTTAATTTCCCAAGTTTGATATTAATGGTATCTCAAGAAATGGTGTATGGGCTGCCCAAGGTTGAAGATCACAAAGGTGTGTGTAAAGGATGTGCTTTGGAAAAACACTCGAGAATGAGTTTTCCAAGAGGAAAAGCATGGAGAGCCTCCTATCCTCTTCAATTGGTGCATTCTAACATTTGTGTGCAAATGCAAACTCAAAATATTGGTAAGAATTCATACTTCTCACTTTCATAGATAATTTTTCAAGAATGTGTTGGGTCTATTTTTTGAAAGCAAAATATGAGGTATTTGCTTGTTTTAAAGATTTCAAGAATCATGTTGAAAAGCAAAGTGGACACTATATAAAATGCTTAAGAACTGATAGATGAGGAGAATTTTGTTTAAATGAATTCTTGCAATTTTGTAAATATTGTGGTGTTAAAAGGCAACTCACTGCTACCTATACTCCACAACAAAATGGTGTGGCTGAACATAAAAATAGAACATTTATAAACATGGCAAAGAGCATGCTAAAATAAAAAAATTAAGTTATATGTATTGGGCTGAAGTTGTTAGGACAACCATATATATTTTGAATAGAATTCCAACTTCTAGCTTGGATGACATCACTCCATATGAAGCATGGTATGCAAAGAAACCAAATGTAACTCATTTCAAAATTTTTGGTTGTTTGGCTTATGCACATATTTTAGAAGAACATAGAAGGAAACTTGATCCAAAAAGTGAAAAATGCATTTTTATTGGGTATTGTAAAAATACCAAAACCTATAGGCTGTATAATCCAAAAACTCATAAGAGTATTGTATCAAGAGATGTGATTTTTGATGAAAGGGGAGTTTATGGTCATCAAAAAGGCCATATTGAGAAGTCAAAATCTGTTTTGAATGGTGGTATTATTGATGATATTGATGATAAGTAGCCCACTAATGTTTTAGTTCCAAGTGCTACTAATCCACCAAGCAGCCCCTTATCTAGTTCTCCACAAAGCAACCCCTCATCTATTTCTTCAGTTTCAAGTGCCAGTTCAAGTCCACCAATGAAGGTAAGAAGATTAAGTGACATTTATTGAAGGAGTACAATTCAAACACATGAAGAGAACCCAAGAGGTGAGACAAAAAAATTTTCTTTATTTTCACAAGCTAATTTTTAAACATCAATTTTTGAAGAAGCATGTGCTAATGAATTATGGATTAAAGCAATGCAAGATGAAATAAACTCCATAAAGAAGAATGATACTTGGGAGCTAGTTGAGCTTCCAAAATGCAAGAAGGTTGTGGGCTCTAAATGGATCTACAAAACAAAATATAATAGTGATGGAAGTATTGAGAGGCACAAAGAAAGGCTTGTGGTCAAAGGGTTCACACAAAGGTATGGCATTGATTATGAGGAGACCTTTGCTCCAGTTTCAAGACAAGAAACAATGAGGATGGTTATTTCTATTGTTGCCCATAAAGGATGGAAGGTACATCATTTAGATGTAAAGAGTGCATTCTTGAATGGCTATCTTGATGAAGAGGTTTATGTGCAACAACCTCAAGGATTTGAAGTGCAAGGTAAGGAGAATCTTGTATATAGGTTGAAGAAGGCCTTGTATGGTCTTAAGCAAGCTCCAAGATCTTGGTATTCAAGGATTGATTGTTACTTTCATCAATATGGCTTCATGAAAAGCAAGAGTGAGCCAACATTATACTACAAGAATGAAGGTAATGACATTCTCCTTGTTTGTATCTATGTGGGTGATTTGATTTACTTGGGTAGTAACTCAAATATGAATGATGATTTCAAAGCTGCAATGATGCAAGAGTTTCAAAGAAAAGATTTAGGCTTGATGCATTATTTCCTTGGTATTGAGGTGTATCAACAAAATGATAAAATATTCATTTGTCAAACTAAATATGCCAATGATATGTTAAAATTTTTTGGCATGGACAATTGTAAACATGTTGCAACACCAATAGCTCATGGTGATTTGTTGAGTAAATATGATGGAACTGAAAAAAATGATGTGACCACGCATAGAAGCATTGTTGGGAGATTGATGTTTCTCACCAACACTAGACCAGACATTGCATGTGTTGTCTCAATTTTATAAAGGTATATGAGTGACCATTTTAAATTGCATATGAAAGCAATAAAAATAATACTGAGATATGTAAAAGGTACAACTGATTTTGGCATTCATTATTGTAAAAATTATGATATAAAATTTGTTTGCTTTAGTGATTCAGATTGGGGAAGTAATATAGATGATAGAAAATCTACATCAAGTAATTGTTTCAATCTTGGGTCTGGTTTGATTACATGGTCTTCAAATAAAAAAGTACTATTGCTCTTTCTTCTACAGAGGCTGAATACATTGCAATCACAAGTGCTAGTGCTCAAGCATTGTAATTGAGAAAAGTCCTTGAAGAAATTGGAGAAATATAGTATGGTCCTACTACCTTGTATTTTGACAACATGAGTGCTTTACATTTAACAAAAAAACCTAGTTCATCACAACAGGTCAATTTTTTTTGACTTGAAGTATCAATTCATCCGAGACATGGTTGAGAAGGAGGTCATTGCGTTGAAGCATTGCAATACTAAAAATAATATTGCTGATTTGTTTACCAAGGGACTAGTCAAAGCTCAGTTTTTGAAGCTGAGGAACTTCCTGCTTAGTCCCCCCAGCATCAAGGGGGATAATATTGGGAATTGAATCTATGTACAACTGTCTCTAGATTGTAGGCCACTGATTTTCTTCTGGTAGTTTTGGGTATTTTCAAATTATTGAGTGTGCAGTTTGCTAGGTTTTCTAATTATTGGTTGTGCAGTTTGCCATATTTTCTATTGTTAACATATAGTTTATATTGTAACAATTTTTAGTTGTTTGTATTTATCTTTTAGCCTTCTCCGGAGATTCTTCTGTTAAGACTCCAAGGCTATATAAATTTGTGTAATCATTCTTGAAAAAAACAATAATTATTTTTCTCATTTCTCTCAACTCTCCATATGGAAGAGGCATTGATTTAAGAGGGGAACTCCCAAGGGGCTCTCAAAATATACAAGGATGTTGGTTTCAACCACAAAGTTCATATTTTATATATTTTTGTAATTAGCACATCATCAATAAATTAACACTAGCAAACACTTGAGATATAATTAACAGTTAATTGACTATAAACCCACTCAAGAGTATCTATTCTAATTTTATACATTCAGTCATTTATTTTTTTATTATTATTAATATCATATAAAATGCATTGTTTTCATTTGTCTATTTGTGTGTAAAGCAAGTTGAAGATTCTACTTATAATTATTTAATTCCAAAAATATATGGAAGAACAAATTTATGGTGTAGTGAAATGTTTAAATGGAAATAGTATTTAGAAAAAATTGTCACTCTTAGAGTAGGAGTTCCCTTGATTTTAAAAATATAGATAAGATTATTTACCTTTGGTTGAACCATAATATCTTTTCCTAGATTTAATATTCTACGTTACTTTTATTATGAGTCATGTGGTGTATGCACCATTTGTTAGTTGTTTTGTTTACCTTTGTCTCATGCTAGAGGATTTTGAGGGTTTAGATGGTATTGTGGTTACTTGCATGTTAGTATCATAAATAGTTTGTTAGAAAATTTAATATATAAATAAACATAATCGAAATAATAATGTAAGAATTAATGAAAATGCTCATAAACTAAATGATCATGTAATAAGAATAACAAAAATGCTCATGAAAATAACCCAATGGAAATAACAACATATATTGATAAAAAAAAACATATATTTGAGGCTTATTTGAAGGAGAAACCTCCTTGGAAGTATGACTTCAACATAAATGAGAGAAAATATGAGATGTTGTTTGCTCCAAGCCACATACTTTTTTTTTTGAAAAAATATTGCTTATATTAATAAAAAAAATTAAAATACAAGACATCACAACAGATTACAAAAATCTTCTCAAGGACATCCAACCATATGACTTGTCCTAAGCAGAGCAATCTTTGATATCTTTGAATATAAGCCTCTTAAAGGATCTACATTGGAACTGAATATTAATAACAACATTAGACACAATCCCAGAAGTAGGAATAGCTTCATCTCAAAAAACTAAATTTCCCAAGCCACGTCCTTATGTAGACTATTATTTACCCTAACCCTAATGCTCAAAGGTTAGACCACATGAAAGAGAGGACCCAAAATACTAACTCCTACTTACAATAAAAGTAAATATTACATCATAATGGACCTATGTACATTAGATTCCCATGGTGCACATATACACCAACGCTAGACAAGTATATAGTTATCTTAGGATAGGGTCCTAACATACCCTTCCCCTTCAAGAAGCTTTATTTTCAAAGCATGAAATGAAAGGTGAATCACCACATGGGTGATCTTGTAACTCATGGAAGGTGAACCATCACACTCTTATATAAAGAGACATGTACCCCCATTATAAAAGGTTATATAGGAAGTATTCTTTTAGAAGTCTAGGCTCGTGGAGCTGAAGATCTTGTGTAGTGGCTTCCTTCTAATAAGGATTATTGTACAATGTTGTCCTACATCAAGGGTATTATCAATCTCTATTTTATTGTATGGATTATTATTGTGCAATTTATTTGTGGATGCATGTTGTATATTTTTACATATTGGTGAATGATTTGTTGTAATGAGAAGAGAGCTACATAACATATTCATACCTTTAGTATTAGATAATACCATTTTTGTCAGTTTCATTTATTGGCTTAGTCCCATTGCTTGATAATACTTGTGATGTTTTTTTCTCCCACTTAAAAATCTAAAGTGTAAATAATAGCTTCATAAACACTTTTTGTTTATATTTTTCTAGAAACCCTAAAGTGCAAGGATGATCCTCATTACTACATAGTACTTAATATTTTAGATAACTAAAAATGCTAAATGCTGCCCTAGAAACCCTAAGTACAAGAATAATTATCCATATGAATTATTCTCTCATGTTTCCCTAAAAATCTAGGATTTCTAAGGACATCCTCGATGCTCATTTCTTTATCATTTTGCACTTGAAAATCTAAAGTGCAAGGGATTTACTCTACCTTGCTTTTAGTTTTATTGCAAGGAGAGTATTTCATATTATTTGAGGAAAATGAAGGTGATTTAGCTAGATTATACCTTACTTCTCTCTCCTCCTCTCTCCTCCTTTGTGTTATATTTTCCTCCTCATATTTCATAACACTTTGATTCCTTCTAAATCTAAACATATGCAGTGCACTTCTTCATCCCTTATGTCCTTTATTTCTACTAATTTTTTAATTTAGTAAACCATGATGGCATTCACAATCTAATTATGCAAAGGGGATTTATTTGTTTTTATTAGGAGAGGAAAATCCTTGATCTTATCCAACTTATACAATGGTACAATAACCTTCCTTCATATTAAAGTTTGTGTCAAACCTAATAAAATTCTTCTTCATATTTCTAGTATACATAATCTTGTCATGTGTCTAGTCTCATAATATTTATGATATTTAAATGCAATATTTTCATAACCAACTTGTTGTCCTAGTTTATATATTCAAATTTAATCTTAATTTATTAGGTCAAAGTAATGAAATATCCAGAAATAACACATATCCACGTATATGTAGCATACCTTTGCTCCTTATTATTTTTTTGCTCTTATATAAACTCCCATAGAGTATTACCAATATTCTTCAAAACCTCCTTATAGATAGGACGATATGTAAGTCTTTTAATAGTTTGTGTCCATAGATATTTTCTCACTTCATGGTCTTAAACATAATGCATCTTTCCCCTAAACCAGAGCCATCACTCATTATTTTATCCTTGATTTTCTAACTGGAGAAAATTATGAGAAAAAAATCCCTGTAAAATGAAAATATCGGAGTAATTTAGATTTAGGTCCCCTTCAACTTGAAATTTGGGTAATATCCATGAAAATTACATATTAATCATCTATTTTTATGAACCATTATATCATGTTCGATCATCTCATCCTTGATCACTTTTGGTGTAACATCTACTTTCTTTATAGGTTTAACCATAGGTTTGTCCTTCCTTTTATTCATAAGTCATCCGTACTTTTAGCTAGGTCCTTGATTCCAATTAGAACTTCCAAGAATGACTTTTCTATCGTGAATTCTAGGTTTTTCTTCTAACAATATTTTATTTATTTTATTTTTTCAAAGATCTAGAACATGAAAAAATGAATTTCATTTTTTATTAAGTTTACTCTTTGCTCACAATCACAACTCTCATTTTCTAGTATTTCATATATATATCTAAAACAAGAAATGGTAAGGTTTGTGCTTGCTTATTGTTAATATTTCTTACTATTAAGCAAAGAGGCATATCAATATTAGCATTGATTATTTTATCATTTACAATAATATATAGAGTAGGAATATGCAATAGAGTCTAAGATAAATAAAATTACTATTTAATATTTCAAGAAAAATATTAAATAATAAACAATTTATACCCATTAGAAACTATAGATATATTTTTTAATATAAAAATCTCAAATATTTAATCTTATTAAACTTTAAGAAAATACTTTTCATTATGATAAACATAATTATGAGTAAAATATTATTGTAAATTTTAAAACGTCTTGAAGAACATGCTAATATATACTTATAATAACTTAACATTCATTATAATGTCTCATAAGTAAAACTTCATTGAAAGAGAACATAGAACAAATTCTTATTAATAAAAATTGGTTAAAGTTTTAGTTATTAATTTTTACATATTTACTATATATATATATTTTTTGATTGGTTGAAAAGGTGTTGAAAGGTCCCTGAACCTTGTACAAGTATTTTTTACATGTTATTCAAACCGAATGAAGAGGCCCAAGAGCTAAAGATCAGAGAAAAAGCCAAACACCACAAGAAGAAAGGTGTCGTGATATCACGACATGTTGCATATTCATGGTACCAAACATGAAGAAAAAGCAAGGAGGAAAAGGTGTCGCGATATCTTGACATGTTGCATTTTCACGGTCCCAAGCATGAAGAAAAAGCAAGGAGGAAAAGGTGTCGCGATATCGCGATATGTTGCATTTTCACGGTCCCAAGCATGAAGAAAAAGCAATGAGGAAAAAGTGTCGTGATATCGCGACATGTGCCATCGCGACCAAGGGAAGAAAAGATGTCGCGATATCGCGACAAGATGCAGCATCACGATCGAAGGAGAGAAAGTGTCACAAAATCATGACCTGTTGCAACATCGCTACTAGAATAGAATAAGTGTCACGATATCACGACGAGTTGCAACGTCGCGGCCAGAGGAGGAAAGGTGTCACGATATTGTGACAAGTTGTATCATCGAGGCCCAAGAAGAAAATATGTCACGATATCATGACATGTTACATTGTCATGGCCATAGGAGAAAAAGTGTCGTGATATCGCGACATGCTGCACCATCGCGGCTATAAGAGAAAAGGTGTCACAACATTGCGACAAGTTGTATTGTCGTGACCAAAGGAGGAAAAGTGTTGCGATATCGCGACATGTTGCAATGTCATGGCCAGAAGAGAAAAAGTGTCACGATATTGCGACATGAAGTATCATCGTGGCCTAAGGAGAAAAAATATCGTGAAATCACGACGTGATGCATCGTCTCGGCAAAATGGTAAAAAATGTCAGGATATCGCGACATGTTGCAATGTCCCAGCAAAAGAAGGAAAATGTGTCACGATATTGTGACATGTTGCATCATCGTGGCCCAAGAGAAAAAGTGTCGCAAAATTGCGACATGTTGCGTCATTGTGGCCAGAGGAAAAAAAGTGTCGCGATATCGCGACAAGTTGTAGCATCGTGGCCAGAGGAGAAAAAGTGTCATGAAATCGTGACAAGTTGCATCATCTCGGCAAAAGGAAAAAATATGTCACGATATCGTGGTATGTTGCATTGCCACGGCCAAAGAAGGAAAAGGTGTCATGATATCGTGACAAGATGCAACATCACGACCAGAGAGAAAAAGTGTCATGATATCGCGACAAGTTGCAACATCGCGGCCAAAGAGAAAAGATGTCATGATATCATGACAAGTTGCAACGACGTGGCCAAAGGAGAAAAAGTATCGTGATATCGTGACAAATTACATTGCCGCGGCTAGATGAGGAAAAAGTGTCGCGATATTGTGACATGTTGCATTATCGCGGCCAAAGAGAAAAAGTGTCGCGATATCGCGACATGTTGCATTATCACGGCCAAATAGAAAAAGTGTCGCGATATTGCGACATGTTGCATTATTGCAGCCAAATAGAAAAAGTGTCGCAATATTACGACATGTTGCATTATCGCGGCCAAAGAGAAAAAGTGTCACGATATTGCGACATGTTGCATTATCACGGCCAAAGAGAAAAAGTGTCACGATATCACGACAAGTTGCATCATCATGATTGAAAGAGAAAAAGTGTCGCGAAATCACGACATGATGTAACGCCGCGGCCAAAGGAGAAAAAAGTGTCGCAATATCGCGACAAGTTGCAAAGTCATGCCCAAAGGAGAAAGAAATGTCGCGATATCGTGACATGTTGCATTTTTGTGGCCAAAGGTGAAAAGTGTCACGATATTGTGACATGTTGCACTTTTGCTATCGAAGGAGAAGAAGGAAAAGGTGTCGCGATATTGCGACAAGTTTCAACAGCATACCAAACCAATCCCATGGCAACATCTCACATTGTGCAAACATTGAAACTTGTAGGATCGTTCCTTAGGCCAATGGGGAAGGAGTTCTCCACACTTGAATGTCAGATTCGCCGACTCCCTTGTTAGTAAGCCAGTCTGCAGCTTTGTTTCCTTCCCGGTATTGATTCTTAATGGCTAATTCTGGGTAATTGCCAATTAGGGCCTTGCATTCTTGGAAAATAGAAGCAAGGGCCCAAGGAGGATTAGTGGTACCATTGAGCCAGTTAATACAGTGCAACGAGTCTCCTTTGATGATAAGTTTATTGGTGGTCAATCCTTCCATGAGGATCAAACTTTGGAACAGGGCCCACGCCTCTGCCATTTTGTTGGATTGAATTCCCAGGTTCTGGGCAAAGGCCAAAATTATTATTATTGTATAATTTAATCATTTCAAAATTTTAAATAAAATTTTCTTATTTTTAATATGATTAAAAATATAATCAAATTGAGTTAATAACATCAAATAATTCCTCTCAAATCATTAGCCAAGAAGGAACTTGTGCTAAAATTAATACCTTGACAAGGATTGGTTCAAATCACTAGTCAATAAAAATTAAAATTGTAATAAGTGAATTAAAAAAATATCACATTTTAAATATGAGCAAATGTAGGAATACCATCCTTAATTTATTGATATGATAGCACAAACATGGAATTCTTCAAGAAACGATGGGTTGTATGCACTTTTCAATCAAATTAAATCAATGACATATATATATATATATATATATATATATATATATATATATATATATATTTTTGAATTTACATGGTGGAATCGATAGCCGCCACGAATCCGGGAAGGCTGTCTAGCTTTTTATGGCCGCCACAGTATTCTGCGTTGTTCACCCCATAAGTCGCTACACAGATCTTCGCACAGTCCGCCCCTATAACCACCATGCCACAATCATTTTAAACCTTTTATGCCGCTGAAAGCACTAGGAAAGGGACAAGCGTTTAGTCCGACGAGGCTCGAGATTTGAACCTTGGACCTCCGCCCCCTTATGGGGTTTGGATGAACCAATTGGTCTACACCTCGGACCTCAATGAAATCTATATTAAAATAATGGAACAAGAATACTTTTGGAAATATTTTTAAGAATAAAGAAGAATTAAAAGATAAACTTTGAAAACAAAGGTGATCATAATAATCCAAGCTAGGAGTAAATAGAATTGCTTAGTAAATATCATAATATTTTGAGTAAGGAAGATAAATTTTAGAGATTAAAATTGAGATAAACTTGGTCAAAAGGAGATAAAAATACAAATATTTTTCATAGGATGACAATAGTACATAGACCAACATCCAGAATTAGTATAATTAAATCAGTAGAAGGGGTTTGGATGGAAAACCATAGTGAAATTAGAAAGGAGGTAAGATATTTTCATCAAAATATTTTAGGATTAGAGGAGTTTGAATTTATTAATGATAAAAATCTATAAGAAGTACTTTGAGTTATAATAGATAAAGATAATAGGAAACTGATGGAGCGTATTACTCTGGAAGAAGTTCATTTAGCTCTTTTTTATTTTAATAAGGGCAAATCCCTAGGTCTAGATAAGTAAATCTTAGCTACCGGTATAGAAGCAAAGAGGAGTCTAAACCAACCTTATCAACTCATCGAATCTCTAATATGGAAGCAGAGAGCCTTGATAGATGGATTCAAGTCATCAAATAAAATTATGATGTTGGATAGAGGAGAAATAAAAAGAAGACAAAGAATATAAAATGGAAACCACCAAATGTGAAGTTGATCAAATTGAATTTTAATGGAGCATCTAAAAGAAATCCAATACCAATAGGAGGAGGAATAATTAGAAATAATAGAAGAGAGATTTTATCTCATTATGCTTTGAATAGTGGATTTAAGACAAACAATGAAGTTGAATCTTGAACAGATTTGGAAGGATTAAAAACGTGCAAACAAATAAAATGAAATAGAGTATGTATGGAAGGTGATTCACTCATAGTAATAAACACAATTTTGAGGAAAGCAAAGGCTTCATGGAATGTACAAGAGATAATTGTGGAAATTCAAGACCTTGCTATAGAGTTTGAAGAAATCAAGTTTACACATACATTAAGGAAATGAAACAAATGTGCAAATAGGCTAGCCAATAGAGGGGTTTTAATCGAGGATTGTGAAGTTAAACTCTCTTTTCCATGGTTAGTGGAAGTAATAATTCTAGTTGAAGCTGATAAGAAAAATGTTGACTCCATGAATCAAATAAATAAGATTTATTTTAATGTTTTCCATAGGTATAATTTGCTTTATTTTATAAAATTAATGTGTTTTCATATAAACTATACAATTTTACGGTTGCACTTGTGTTTTAGGAAGGAAACTAGAAATCCAAATTTGGTAAAGTGGAAAACCTACTATGATAGTGAGATGTTTTAGAAATATTACTCTATTAAGATGCAATGCATAGATAGTAGAGATGAAGTTTTGATATTGTGAGGACTGTTATAGGAAAATGTCAAGAATGATAGTGAACTTTAAAATATTTGTATTCACACAAAAGATTGAAAAATATCTAGAAAATAAAAACCAAAAATTCAAATATTTTATGTAAAACAAAGGTTTCTAGCTATAGCAACTCAATTAAACTAAGAATTGAAACTCTAAAAAAAAATTATAATTTATCAAAAGAAAAAAAAAACTGAATATAACCCCTTATTTTTTTAATTAAATTAAATTAAATAAAACTATTTATATGAGAAATTCCACACATTTAAATTTTCTTATCTTTTTAATATATTAATAGTAAACATCCTTTTCTCCTTCTCGTGGTTAAATATGCAAAGCATGAATTTATTAATTCAAAACTAATAATTGAATAATATTTTTTCGCTTCTAGTAAAAAGCAACACCATGTTTTTATTAAATTTATTTTTTAAATAAAAAAATAAAATAAACATAAGAATTTACCATGGGGGACTCCCACACTCATATATTCATACTAGGGTTATACGTTATAGCTACCACTTTACACTTCAAAACACACATAAATTTTAACTGTAAAAGTCAAATATGAACATAATGCTGAGCTTATACACAGCATCAAAGAAGTGAGAGAACGACTTTCTGATAAAATATAAAAGAATAGTTGATCAAGCAACTCCTATTTCACACACGGCAAAACTGATCAAAATGCGTTGTGTGTGAGGGAATTTGTCTTTCACGTAAACTGAATGATAAGCTCAACGAAAAGCGTATGATGGCTACACTCAACAATCTTTCATAGCATGGAGGTGGGTTGTGTTTGAGTAAACAGCGGTTAATAAACAACTCAGCCTTTTAAAAGCTGTACATGAAGTTGCACATAGTATTCTGCTCTTATGAGGAGGAAAGAAATAAGGAGAAAGAGCATTTTGTTTAGATCTGACGAGTCCTTTATGGTTTCACGAGGTTGTAGTTTATAGGAAGTGCAACTCCCAGTAGACCAACGACATTCAAGGTCATTTTCTTTCTGGAAAAGAAAGAATGAGAATTTGTGTCAATGACTTACATGGTATAGAAGGAATAGGAAAACTAATTAGGATTTTCAGAGTAGGTGTCCGGCCAACATGGTGAACTGCTCCTCCACCGTCCTCTCCATCTGGGATAGGCACAACATTGCCAGCTCCTCCTCCACTCGTCTCTCCATCTGGAAGAGGCACTGATTTAGGAGGAGAAACTCCCGAGGGGCTCTTCAGTGATGCTGCCTCTCTGCCTCGGACTGATTCTACACATTGCAATCATGGCATGCAGGATCTTCGTTGCCGCGAAGTTCATATTTTATGTATTTTTGTAGTTAGCAATTTTAGGGGATAATTTATAATACCTCTTTTTGACATGTCAGCAGGTCAAATTATAATATTTCTTCTTTCTTTCTACAAATTTCATTTTTATGGTGTAAAGCAAATTAATGGTCGAGAAGAGAAAGAATAGGATCGAGTCTTGTTTGCTAGCAAACAGTTAAACATAATTAACAGTTAAAGACTACAAACCCACTCAAGATTATGTCTTCTCTAATTTTATGCATTGAGTCATTTATCTTTTAATTATTGACATCTTATAACATGCATTATTTTACACATTGCTTTTATCTGTCTTTCTATGTGTCACGCAAGTTGAAGATTCATTTTATAGGTATATAATTCATGTAAAGAACAATAGACCTATAGTGTAGTGAAATGTTTAAATGAAAATGGTATTTAGAAAACAATTGGCACTTTAAAAGTAAGAGTTTCCATCACTTTAAAGATTTAGATAAGTTCATTTACCTCTTGTTGAATCACAATACATTTCTGTTACACTTAATATTGCATCATTTTAACTATGAGTCGTGTGGTGGATGCACCATTTGCTTGTTGCCTTTTGTTTACCCTTGTTTTGTCTGAGAGGATTTTGGGGCTTAAATGATATTGTGGGTCCTTTGGATGCTAGAACCAGTAAGAAATTTTAATATAAAAATAAACATAATCGGAATAACAATGCAAAAATTAATGGAAATGTTTATAAACTAATGATCATGAAATGAAAATAATAGAAATGTTTATCAAAAATAATTAATAGAACTAACATCTTATATTAATCAAGCGAAAAATATGTTGGAGGCCTATTTGAGGGGGAAACCTTCTTGGAAGTAGATTTTCGAAACAAATGAGAGAAAATATGAGATGATTTCTACTCCAACCAATATCCTTATTACCCTAACCCTAATGCTCAAGGGTTAGACCACATGAAAGAGGATACCCAAGCTACCAACTTCTACTTACAATAAAAAAATGTTATATCATAATGGGCCCATGCACATTAGATGCCCATTGTGCACATATACACCAACACTAGATAATTATATAGTTATGTTAAGACATGATCTTAACATGCCCTCCCCCTTCAAGAAGTTTTATTTTTCAACTATTAAAGTGAGGAAAATATTACTATAGTTGATGGAGTGGTTCCTAAGTAGCATCTTTTGGCTATAGTCCATACCACTATACTAGGACATTGATGAGAGTGTGGTTGCGAAGTGTCCATATATACTAGTCTAGAATATTCTTGGGTTCCAAGATGATTGAGTCTTCCTCATCCAACTAGGGTAGTGTGGACTAGACATGCATATGGTTTCCAAGGACCTTCGTTAAATATGAGACATGAAAAACTAGATGTATCATGGAAGAAGACAATAATTTTAACTTGTAGGCTATGGGGTCAACTTGTTAGAGAACTTTATATGATTCATAGAATTTTGGTGCAAGCTTTTAATTGCTACAAAGTGTTAGTGGTGACTACTTATAGGGTTGTAGGTATAGGAAGACCATATCCCTAATGTTAAAATTACACTCAAAATGACATTGATCTGCTTATTGTTGCATATGATTTTACACCAAAACCAAATTATCTTAGATATATCAGAGTAGTTGTGTACACTTCATGAGAGTGCAATCCACTACTTGAACCTTGAAACTACCCAAAATATATGATAATAGTGATAGTGGTGGTTATCTATAAATTGCTTTATACAATGTCATATTGGTGGAGGAGTAATAGGAAGTATTATACCACCACTTGGCCAATAGAAGCAATTTGACCTAATGAGTCAATTGCTCAGATGCAAATCAATATAGATATGTCTCTAAGCACTTGCTCACAATTACAGTTTATCCATTGATTTATGGGTGGTATATTGAGCTCATCTTAAGTTACGTCTCATTCAAATTGAATAATTCTTGCCAAAAAAGGAGAGTGAATGTGGGGCCATGATTGAATATAATGGACTGGGTCATGCCATGAAGGCAAAAATAGAATCACCAAATATTTGGATAATAGAGGAGACCTTGTAAGGGTGGGCAAGAGGATAAAAATGAGCATACTTAGAGAGATGATCCACCACCATGAGAATGATTGCTTTACCTTCAAATTTTGGTAACCCTTTAATAAAATCCAAAAATTTATTTATCCAAATAGTCTTCAAAATTGGAAGTGGTTGAAGTGTGCTTAGAGTTTAAATTATTTTAGCCTTAATGCACTTACAAGTGTCACAATCTATGATATAGGTCTTGATATCCTTTTTTATGTCTGCCTAGAAAAAATTGTGTTTAGTGTGTTCATATGTTCTTAAGAAGCCTAAATATATTGCAATAATAGAAGTATAGATTTCCTATAGTATGGACTCATAGAGTGGAAAATTTTTAAGGATAATGAGGCAATCCTCATATTGCAAATATTGTTTATACCATGTATATCTTGGTAGAGAGTCAAAACTAGTTTGAAGTTGTTGAATTATTGATTGCAAGGTGGGGCCTTGGGTCAATTCTCTGTGAAGTTGGTGGGTCCATTGAGGAAGTGAAGTAGAGATGGCACATAGAATATCATCATCCTTATATTGGTGGGATAATGCATCGATGACTACATTTTCCTTGCCCTTATTATAAATGATCTCATAATCATATCCTCCTAATTTGGTAACCCATTTTGTTATTCGAGCATACATACATGTTGTTTGAGAAATTATTTAATATTGTGATGGTTTATTTTGATGGGAAAATATTTCCCAATAAGATAAGGCCTTCATTAGTTAACCGCATATAGCATTCCCATTATCTCTTTCTCATAAATAAACTTTCCTAGGTGTTTGACCAATAGTGCCTTACTTATGAAGGTCAGTGGTTACCCTTTCTACATAAGCACTACCCCAATTCCACTTCTTGAGGCATAACTTTTGACTATAAATGGCATAGAGAAATTAGGCACAACAAGGGTAGTAGTAGAAAGCATAGCCTGCTTGAGTAGCAAATATACATGTTTGATGGGTTCTAACCATATAAACGAGTTCTTCAACAAAATAACAGTCGAAGGGGACATAATATTCCCATAATAATGGATAATTTTGTATTAATAGCCATTGAGACCTAGAAAACATGACATACTTTTGAGATATTATGGTTTTGGTCATTATTTTGTGGTTGCAATATTTTAAGGGTCCATCTTCAACCATTAACCTAAAACTCTATGGCCTAAGTATTTCACTTCCTACATCTCCAAAGAACATTTGGATCATTTGGCATATAGTTGATTATGGACCAAAAGTCATAGTGTTTGGTCTAAATGTTACAAATATTTAGCCCATGTATGTTTATAAATAAAAATGTCATTAAAAATACCAAATTAAATTTATGTAAAAATAGTCAAAACGTTGCATTCATGACACTCTGAAAGGTAAATGGTGCATTAGTAAGAGAAAATTGTATGAAAAGGAATTCATAATGAAATTCATGAGTACATAATGTTATCTTCAAAATATATTTTTCATGAAATTTGATCTAATAACTTGAACAATGATCCAACTTTGAAAAGAAGTAAGCACCATGGTCTTCATCCACTAACTCATCAATGACAAAAATGGAAAATTTTTCCATGATGGTATTTTTGTTTAGTTCTCATAAATCCACACATAACCATCAAAACCTATCTTTATTACAAACCAAAAGTACTGGTAAAGGATATGATTTGACACTTTTTCAAATGATCCTTGTTGCTAATAACTCTTATACCATATTCTTAATTTTAGTCTTCTACATATATGAGTACCAATAGGTATAAATATTTCACGGTAAGCTTCTTGGGACAAGCTCTATTGTATGATCATGGGAGAATCATGGTGGTAACCCTTATGGTTCTATAAATACATGGTCATGTTTATCCATAATTTCCTATAATGTAGTTGATTTAACTATATTATCAATATTTCAAATCCTATAGTGGAAAAATTATGCCACTACCCCTTGAGATGATTTCTTCATAAGTTTTTCATGCAAGATGAGATGATGAGTTGGGTAGGACTTATGATCATGCTTTAGGGAGTGTATTATTTCCCATACTTGTTGAATTACATCCTTAGCTTAGAAAACTCCCATACTATTAGGCCCAAGGTGTGAATCCATTGGATTCTAACACAATGTTACAATCCCCCAAAGGAAGGGTAAACATGTTCTCCTTGAGGTTTTAGTCTCCAAACACTACCTTGACATTTTGTATTTTACCTTATACAATAGAGTACCCTTATTAACAACCATGACTTCAAATTAATTGCAAGAATAGATGTAACAAGTTGCTTGTTTATCTACCTAAGGATTAATAAAATTATGTGTGCTATCAGAATCAATGAAGATGATAAGCCATTGGTCTTTGAAACACCCCATCACCTTCATGGTATTGGGAGAAGAAATTTTGGCTATTGCATGTACTAAAATTTTGGGCAATGGTTTCCATTGGTTAAAAATATTTAGGTTAATCTCCCTTTATTTGGTCCAACCTTTAATTGTGTGGTTTCCTGGTGAAAGTCTTATCCACATCTAGTAAATACAGTTTTTTTTGTATACACTTATGTCCTAGAAAATATTTGTTATCATAGTTGTAACATAAATATTATGCATGGCATACCTCCATTTCTTGTGGGTTAGATGTTTGACCTAGGGTAGTTTGTTTCCTAAGTTTGAGGATGCTCAAGACTAAAATGGATTGTGAGTCTATAGCACTTTAAAAGTATGCCTTTATGATATGAATTTATCCCTAGCTAGCCTATCCAATCCTACTATTTATGTTATGTTGTTGGACTTGAATATTTTTACCTTTAGCGTAGATATCTTCCTTTAATCTACTAATGAAATAAATTTGGATAACTTTGCACTCAATCCCAAAGTGCAATTTACTAATGTTTTAAGTTGTATCTATTAATCACAAATATATTTCATCTATTTTAATGTAGTGATGAATCTTGTAAAATCTTCGTACTTATCAAGTTCAAAATAGGTGAATAATCCATGCTCAAATTCAGTCCAAGTGTGCTATGAGTTCATATTCTATAATCGTTAAAACCACTAAATTGCTTCATGTTCTAGTTTAAAGGATGCAATTATGAGCTTATAATTATGGGGAGTGTCATGAAGTTAAAAATATTGTTTGACCTGATACAACCAACTAGTTGGATCATCACCATAAAAATTTGAAAAGTCTAGCTTAAGTATTCTTTGATTTATATTCAGATAAGGGGTGTTTTTTGCTCCTCCCTAGGAACTAGCACCTTGACTCCTTGATGATTTTCTTACCAAATTGTTGTATTTTGCATTTAGACATGTTAAATTAGTTCTAAGGTCATCAATTTTATCTAATTTTTCTAATTTAGATAATGTCTTAAGGGTTTGTACCTAAGAAGCTTTTATTTTTTTCACATATTCATCCAATCACTCTACCTCTTAGGTAGTTCTAGTGCCTCCAACCATTTTTCACTTTAGGGTCTCCAAAAAGGTTCATCAAAGTTATATATCAAAACAATCATCTCAAAGAGACAATTAGAATGAACTATACCACAAAATGGTGATTTTGAAAGGTAGCATTCTAAAATGGGTTTTTAGATTTATGTCTTAAAATGATCAGCTCAAATAAGGGATCATAATGGACTATCTCACAAAATGGTGAGCTTTGAATTTTTTATACTTTTTTTCATTGGTTGACTACAAACAACTAACTGCTCTAAATATCAAACTATATTCTTCACTATTAGGCTAGTTAACTAGATATTCTCTACATTATCAAAATAGATATTTTTTGTAATGTCAAACTATATATTCTTTGTAATATCAAACTCTATATTTTTGTACTATCACACAAAATATTCTCTCCATTTTTAAAATATTACTACCTTAGTCTCTTCTACTATATGCTTAGATCTGGTTTTGGTTTTGAACAAGAAAGTATTGAGATAAGGTTTCAATAGGGACAACTTAAATTAAGGTGTGTTTGATTTTGTGGGCTCTTTGATATACAATCATGTTCATAATTAGTGTTTGAACCAATATTTTAGACCTCTATGGAGGGTTCCATAATACTTGTAGTCACACTATCCATTTCCAATGGTACTATAATACTAACTTCCTGAGGCTAACTGCGTACTGGTGCACCATAGAACTCAAATGATGAATATATTTACTAAAATGAAATATTCTCCTATTCCTAGGGGTATCCTTATATACCCAATGTTGCATGAGAGCCTGTAGTCATAAATGGATGTTTTCTAAGACTTAGATATTAGAATTTTAATACCCCTTACTTCACTAGACACTTTATGGGTAATCTAGATTAGCCAGTAAGAATAGTGCCATGATAATTTGAAACCTCTACATAGGTTTTATAACCTACCTATTAAATAATATCTCTAATACCATTTGTTATGAACATTCATATCAAAATAATAATAACAAAAATAGCAATGCAGGAATTAATAGAAATATTCATATACTAAATGACCATGAAATAAATAACATAAGTGCTCATAAAAAATTGGATGCAAATAACAACTTATATAAATAAATTGAAACAAATATCATAGGTCTCTTCAAGAGGGCAACCTCCTTGGAAGTAAATCTCTAATATAAATGAGAGAAAATATGAGATGCATTTCTACTCCAATCCATATCTTTATATAGACTCTTATTTACCCTAACTATGATTATCAAGGTTTGGACCACATGAAAGAGGAATAGTGAGCTACTAATTTCAACTTACAATAAAAGTAAATGTTACATCATAATGGGTCCATGTACACTAGAAACCCATGGTACAAATATACACTAACACTAGACAAGTACATAGTTGTGTTAGGATAGGGTACTAACATAGTCATCCAATTGATGACTTCAACTTTGGAATAAATGTTCTATATAGGGATGATGTATTTGTATCATGATCTCTCTTCCAATTTTTTTGCAATGAGAAATGCTTATGCCAAAAATTCCATTGAAATGAATCCATCTCTAAGTGAAGATGGTATAATGGACCATTGACACATTTCAAGACCTAGTGCTTCTTGTCATTGTCAATTCATAGGTGACTAAGAATTTTTTTGAACTCATTAGTATATTTCCCGATAGATTTATCATTGTGCTAGTGTAATTGTTAAAATTATATGTATTAATCGTCATAGTGGTGGAAGGGAAAAAATATCACAAACTAAATTGATGAAGGATTTCCATCAAGTAACTATATATCCATCTATGAGCCTCCTACAACTAGTCTCCTACCAAAATAAAACCATTTTTATATCTTTAAGACAATAAAAGCAATAATTCTTGAATCACCAATTTATTGGCAGTATAATGAGCCTAAAACTATTGAATCCAAATAGCTAACTCTTTAGAATTAATCTAGCTTGAGAATATTGGAATATCAATGCTATTTTGTACCTTTACAACACTATGACTCTAGAATGATATAGCATTAGTAGTTGAAGATAAGGATCCCATGTTGATCATGAAATACCAAAATTTCCTAAAGAGCATGTTTTTTAATTTTTTTAGGGTGTCTCCAATGATCTTCATGACATCCTATGACTTTAGCTCTATCCTAATGAAGACTTTCTCATTTTTAAGATTTTATTATAGGTACAACATGCTTTAAGGTACTTATACACAAAACATGGTGTGACACCTTGCTTCTCATTCCTTGAAGGTATATTTATAGCTATCTAGTTATGGAGAATAATAAAAAATATTATTGAGGATAAGGATGACTACAAAAAATATTAATGACTTAAAAGAATAAAAAAACAAGATAGCTTGGATACCACTTGATCCACACCATAGGGCCCAAGATGTTGTTTCATAAAGGATAATTTGGATACCTAGCTTATGTTTCCCAAAAGTTATGTTCAACATTGTATGATAAGAGGCAAGGCGTAATGATCTCTATTTTTTAGTTATGATGAAGAAATTTACCTTGTGTAGATAAATAGATTTAATCATAGATGATGATGTGAATGTATAAATATACTATATAATATTAGCCCCATATTTTAATAGCAAATGAAAAAATTTTTAATACAAGGGTGTGACACTATAGGGTGTAGTACACTCTATTTTACTTTGACAATATGAACAACATATATCTATAGAAAAGGAAATGGAAATAGAAAGGAATTAGAAGGAAATCAGGAATAGAAAAAGACTAGAAAGGAGTTTGTACACTATGCTTTGTGCAAGGTATGTACATAAGTTACAAATCAATTAGAAGGTAAAATTCTTCAACTTTTAACTAATCAATAAATTTTTAAAAAAATATTTGAAAAAATCTTCAACTTCCTTTGCTTATGCCATTGGGCTTTAGAATGACTAGTAGTTGAACTAGTCGTGCACAAAGAGGTATCGAGCATTTGGAATTATAATGTCCTTTGTGTGTCTATTTCTATATGGATACATATGGATTCAAAACCTTGATTTTATTTATATCTATGTCTTTGCATCCCTAGTGTTAGCACTCAAGAATTTATGGCACCATGAAAATCATACCACCATAAGTTGGCTATAGTATCATGTCTAGTAAAGAGCCTATATAGGCACTACCATATACATGGTAGGAAGGTTTTGGAATTTTCCTCCTTTTGAATCTAAGCAACTATTATTTTTCTTAGATCACCCAAAGTCATGGTTAAATAATGAACCTAAAGAGTAATAATAAGATAATATAATAGGGTCACCTATCAAGGTGCTCATGGGCCCATAGGAGAATATACAAATGATTATAATGCAAGATCAATCATGGACTCAAATGAAGATTAAAATTTATTTCAACATTCTTCCTTAATTTGATCATGGTATACATAGAAAGACCCTTATTAGTGATCTCCCTAAAGGGATGGTTTCCTACATCAAGATTCTCCCAAAATAAAAAAAATAGCTCACCTTTAGCATAACCTTCATTAGGATATCTAAAAAATAATTTGCTAAAAATACATAAACTAGATTGAGCATCCCATGGGCATGGATGCAATTAACATAGTGCATCTACGCCTCAATGTGCTTTATTTATTGTAAAAAATAAGATACATGTTTTATGGAGATTTTATTATCATAAAAGAGAATGAAATTAAACTGTTGAGGAAGGTTAGACTCTCTAAAAAGAAATTTCAAGCACCATAAAAACCTCAAGCAATCCAAGAGCAAGTTACAAAAAGAACAAAAAAAAGATGCAAGTAAAGAAGAACAAGACAAATAATAGGCATCACACAAAACTTCCTAAAGGGATGAAGACAAAGATTGAAGAATAAAGTCTTCAATAACCAAATAATGTAATACAAGGGGGTATTGGATAATATTACATTATTTGGTACATGTTAATGTATCCCATGGTACCTTGTGGTTGATGACAAATGGAGTCGCAAAAATATTGATTTATCATTACCTTAGACTATAGAGAGTCTAGATTTAAATAGGAGATAAAATAGAACATTAACAGGACGGTAGCAAATAACGCTAACTACCCTCTAACAATAGAATAGGGAGTTGCATGTGATTAACTACTAACCTAGGAGAGAGTTCTAACTTAACCATTAACCTAGGATATTTAGATATTAACATAGGATAGAAAAATAAATATCTAGATAGTAAAAGATAAATGTAAATACTTTTTTACCTAGTGGAGTAAATGGTAAATATCCCAACGAATGGAATATTACTCTAACATCCCCGCTTATTACATTATTTGGGTAATACATACATATCCCTCTATACAACAATATTTGGGTAAAGTATATAACTGCCCCAATACAGTGAAGAAGATGTTGATCTACTGGTTCTTTGCTCTGTCAGAGTACTCTAGCTGCTCCTAAGCAAAAAGTGGTCATTCCTCACTTTGTCTTCACACCAACGAATGTCCTTATAGTAATCACATTATCCAATCGAATTGCATGGGTAACCAGCCACTGCAATCGCTAGGTGTAGTAGAATAAATCACTTCATACGAGGTTCATCCATTTTACAATATGAGTTTGCAAAAGATAAGGTAGCTAAGGTGTCGGTCGCTGTCGAAAATGCACCCTTATAAGTTCCCCCTTCTCGTTGCAAAATATAGTGTAATTAATTTTTGAAGGAAGTGTGACTAAGGTGTCGGTCGAAGCCGAAAATGCACCCTTATAAGCCATCTTCCCTTTTTACAAAAAATTGTGCAGAAAGGAAATTTATATCCCCCATCTATTGCAAAAAGTGTGCAACACAAGAGTGTTGTGAAGGATTTTACAAATATTGCCTCCTAGACAATTTTACATCAAAAAAAGTCGCTCCTCTTGTTACAAGTACTTCAAACACCTAGAATTTGCTATTTATGAAGCCTAAGAGAGGTACAAGCACCCCTTATTGTAGGGTATTCAAACAAAAAACTTATGCTATTTATGAAGCCTAAAAGAAGAGAGATAGAAAATGGTGCTTTTGCCCAAGGGACACATATGTTTTCCCTCTACAAAACTGTTCTATCAATTAGCACTCTGTGTGCTTTCTCTGAACCATAATCAGAATCTGTATTGGACATCTCATTTGCAACATTGCATTGGTTTTTATTTTGACCTTTCTCTTTGGGAGGCTTGTTCTTAAACCAAAATCTCTTGGTTTGATGAGTGTCTTTGTCATAGATTTTACAATACTGCTTCTTCTTCTTAGTGTCTTGGTCTTGACCTTTGTTTTTGTTAGAAGAAGAGCCTTGTTGTTGATTCCACTTTTTCTTTCCTTGTTGTTTATGTGAGAAAAGTGCATTGTTGGATGCCTCATCTCTTTGGAATTGATTAGCTTCTTCAGTTTGAAGCATGTTCACAAACTCTACAAAAGTCATTATCCTACCAGAGACTTGAAGGGATGTAATCAACATTATATAGGAGTCAGGAAGAGCTCTCAAAATAATTGAGATGAAGACTTTGTCTTCCACAGTTTCTCCTAGGGCTTGCAGTTTTGTTTTCAAATCGGCCACTCTGCAGAGGAATAGCTCTATTGTTTCTCTAGATTTCATGTGAAGTGTATGAAGCTGTGTTTGAAGGTTAAGAATTATGGATTGATTCTTTCCCTCAAATATGGTAGTTAAGGCATCCCATGCCTCCTTTCTAGTTTTAGCTTCACTTATATGAGGTTGGATATCATTAGTAATAGCTAGCAAGATCATTAAGGAAATTTTTTTATCCTTTTTATCAAATTCTCTTTGATCTGCTCCAGGTGATTGAGGTCTAGTGACACTTCCATCCACTATTGATCACAAATCCTCTACAGTTAAGATAGCTTTCATCTTAGTCTTCCAAGCTGAATAATTTGAACCTTTGAGCAGTTGGCTCTCAGTGAGATACTTGTGTATCATGGCCATGGTTTAGGTTTTAAATTTGATAGGACTAATATGAATGTAGCTTTCACTATACCCTAAAAAGAGTATATGAAAGTTGTTTTCAAATTTACCTCTATAATATATTTAATTGCACCTACCTTAACACCCCTACCAAGGGATGAAAAATTGGAGGAAATTAAGCCAAACAAATAGAGCACATGAAAGGGGGTAAATTTGTGAAATTTTTTTGATTGTGCTCTCTAGGATATTTAATGGCACCTGCCTTAACACTTTTCAAGAAGGATGAAAATTTTGAGGATATTAAGCCAAAAAAAGAGAGTGAATCAAGGTGATTATGAATTTTTGACCTTTGATGGGGAGTAAAAAAAATGACTTGTTTTAACCTATGCAAAGTTTAGCATGGTTTTTGAGTGAAGTTTGGGTTTTGTGAAATGCTTATTCTAATGTTGTATTTGACTATTTAATTGCATAAAAAAATATGAGTGTTAGTGCAATAATCAAAACATGAGATCAATCCAAATTTTTATCACTCTAGGTGTCGGATGCAACCAAAAATGCACCTAGTACAAGCAATTTTTAAGAGTAGGTGTCAAGTTCAATCGAGAATGCACCTTTCTTACTCTAAAATATCCCCTTCTTTTTCGTTACAATTTTGCAAAAAATAGAATCAAAAAATTAAATTCTATCCCCCATTAATGTTTACAAAATGTAGAATTTAGAGCACTCCTTCCAAGACAAGTCGACACACGACCTGCGTTTGGAAGGCTTCCAGAACTAGTCGACACACGACCAAGTTTTGATGGTTCCAAGGTTACAATTGCTTCTCAAATTTGCAAAAAAAAAGATGTGCAATTTTATGTATTATATCTCCTTGGAGAAAAAAAATGCACTCTTTGTATATTTTGTTTTTGCAAAAAAAAATGTTTTTAGAAGATGGGTTTGAAGGTCTTTTTCTTTATGAGACAAATCTTTGGATTTTTAGAAGTCTCATAATTTGCAACAAAATTCAGCTATTATTTCTTGTCTATTTATCCCCAAGTGTGGAGAAAACAAGAAAATATGTAATTCTTATAGTTGCAATACAACAACAAAAAATGGCCTTAAGATTTAATGCAATTTTATAATTAGTTTTAGCATATTTAAATCAATAATAAAATTATTTTATAAAAAACATCACTTAATATATAAAAAAAATGAATTTTTATATAAAAATAATTAAATTATTAATAAAAAAAATACTAAAAAATAATTAAAAAAATGCAAAAAAAAAAAAACCTTAGGATTTGTTCTGCCCGCTCGCTTTTAGCAAAATATTGGAGTGGCAACTTTGTTGGCATTTTTGCCACATTGTTTTTTTGTTGTTGTTGCTGTTCATGCAAAATAACCAAGTTTGTGCAAAAGTGAACATGTCGCGATATCATGACATGTCGCGATATCACGACCTGTCGTAGTTTTGCGGTGCCAAATGCAGAAAAGAGCTAAGTAAAGAAGTTGTCGCGATATCGCGACATGTCGCATTTTCGCGACCTATCACGTTTTCGCAGTCAAAACAATCAACGAAAGCAGAGAAGCCAAACTGTCGATATCGCGACATGTTGGTGTTTCGCGACTTGTTGCGGTGGCCACAGAGCAGAACAATAGAAAATGTCACGATATCGTGACATAAATTAGCAAAGGGCAATGTCAATGAAAAATGTCATGATATCGCGATAGAAAAACGAGGAAGGCGCAAACGGTACGGACTGGCGTGATATCACGACATGTCGCGTTATCGCGGAAAGGGCTGAAAGAAAAACACAAGGCAAGAAAGATGTCATGATTTCATGACATTTTTGAGGACGAAGCTAAACAGGAGGAACTTGTCGCGATATCACGACAGGAAGCGGCAACGAAGGCGAAGGCAGGAAAGTGTCACGATTTTGCGACATATTGGGGCGGAAGGACCAAGTGCAAAGAAATGTCGCGATTTCACGACATGTCACGTTTTTGTGAGGAGGAAGCAAGGAGGCAGCCAAATGGTACGGACTGTCACGATTTCGTGACATGTTCCATTTTTGCGTCTTGTTGCAGATGAAATAACCAAACGAAGAAAACGTCACGATTTCGTGACATTTTGCATTTTCGTGACCTATCGCGTTTTCACGATGAAGGAGCTTGAAAGACAATGATAAGTATGGATTGTTGCAATTTCATGACATGTCCCATTTTTGCTCCTTGCAGGAAGATGAAGGCCACGGAAGAGAAAGATGTCGCGATTTTGTGACATGTTGCAGTTTCGTGGGTATACAGAAGAAAAGGACACAGAAGGAAGAAGATGTCGCGATTTCATGACATGGTGAAGTTTTCGTGACTTGGAGTAGCGAAGAAGGCAGGCGAAGGAAAATGTCATGATTTCGTGACATGTTGAGGAAAGAAGCCCAAACAAAGGAGAATGTCATGATTTCACGACATGTTAGGAAGACAAAGCTAGACTGAGAGAAGATGTCATGATTTCGTGACATGTTGCATTTTCGCGATTGGTGGCGAAAATAGAAGGCAGCAAGGTAAAAGTGTTGCGATTTCATGACATGTCGCATTTTCATGACCTATCACATTTTTGTGACCAAGGCAATAACAAAGGCCCGATACAATTATGTTTGCATTTTCCTTCAAGATTGCATAGGAGAACGTGAAGAGAAGATAAGGATCAAGTAAAGGCTCTCCAACGGATTGTGAGATTGTGGTCAAAGAGGCTCAAAGATTAAATGTTGCTAATTACCAATGTGCGCAAGATAGAAGAACACGAGGTAGTTTTCGATGCCACCAAAATTGAAGAGGCCTCCAACATTAAAAGTTTTGTTCGTGATCTCCTAACAATTTTTGGCTTGCCCTGATAATGGTCATTTAATGTGTGATTTCTTTGATGAAGATTAAGGGGGATTGTTTCTCCTTTCAAGTGAACATTTTGTGGATCACCTCTTCGAAATTTTTTGTATGTTTTAAATGTTGTGATGCAAAAGAGAGAGGGAAGACCTCTATAAATATTCATGTATATCTAAAGCAAATAAGGTTAGACATTTTGCAAGAAAAATCTCTAAGTTCTTTGCATCAATAGAAGAGACTCGACTTCTAAGATTTGCAAGCATTCTTCTGTGTATGGTTTCCTTCTATTTTAAAGTCATTTTTGTTTATGCTCATGTTCTTGCTGTTAAGACTTGAATTCCTCATTCGAAATTTGAGCGTTGCTGGTTAGTGAGTAGAGTTTGAAATGTGATCTGAAGGTTATCTCTACAAAGGTGTGAGTTCAATTCTATTGCTTTCCCTTTATTAGATGCTGTCATAAAATTTGGTGGAATTCTTGCTGTTAGTTTGCCCCAGATTATACACTTCGGCCTGTGGCCATATTTCCATCTCTTTCTTGTTATTTCCCTTTCTTTCTATTATCTCCCATTTCTTTCCTGCATCTTTATCTTCAAAACCAGTTTAGATTAGTTTGGGAGCTAGCCCTCTCTAGAGATTGGCTCGGGAGACTTCTCTTTCTCTCGGCCTTTCAATGTTGGCCAAGTCTAGGGTGCGTATACATATAAAATCCTTTCCTATGGCAGATTTGTGACCAACAGTTTTTGGCATGCCCAGTGGGACCCTGAAAGTTCCACTTCCAATAGTATTAAGGTTTAATGTTCGCCTTCATGCTGTATAATTAGAACATTTGGTGACTCAGCACTACCCAGAAGCCTCCGAACGTGGATACAGTGAAAGTTGTACTTCATGATCACAAGATCGAAGGCCAAAAAATCCAAAAATCCCGTTGAGTTTTTTGAACTTGACAATCAAAGATTAAGCGAACACCCTAAGTTGGTCTCCCCACCACTTATATCCTCTACAACATCCTCACAAATTGTTGGTGTGTTCTCTATTCCTTCAAATTCATCTAGTACTGCTACTAGTTTTCCACCTCTATAGCCATACGCACCAGTCCAAATGGCCCAACATCCTCCACCAAGGAAGTTCTCAACATGGAATGATTCGGGAGCCTTGAATTTACCGGCACAGAATCAAGTACCTCAAGCTACTTTGAAATCTTTGCCGACCTATGATGGTACTGGTAAAACTGCTTATGAGCATATTAATGATGTATCCTCTTTGGCGGCTATCCATGACATAACCGACGAAGACGTGATGGTAAAATTGTTGGTGTTATCACTAAGAGGAAAATTATTGTATTGGTACTGAACATTGCAACCAGGCACCATTGCATCATGGGATCAATTAGGAGAACTGTTAGTTAAGAACTTTCATGAACAAGCTGATCCATACTCCTTGTTGCATCAATTTAATGCGATCCAAAGGCACCCATAGGAGGAGATAGCTGACTTCAATGTCAGATTTACCTGAAGCTGGCAGAGAATTCTTGATGGTCTTCGACCCACTCATGAGCTAGCTGCATTCTATTATCTCGGAGCCTTCAACACAGACATCGGCTTGGGCATGTCAGCGAGTCCAACATGACTACATTTCCAGAACTATTCGAACAAGCACAAAAGGCGAAAGCTGACTTGATTGCCATAGGTAGACTTCCTCCAAAGGTAACAATGCCCATCTTACCTGATCTTCCTAAGCATTTGTATTCTAGTTCATTTTCATAGCCTATGCCTTCCATGTATCCTATTCCATCATGGAGCTCAAGTGCGCCTCAGATTGCACCCATTCTAGTTCCCCAACTCCTTGCTCCAACTATTCCATAGTTGCCTGCACCAATCATTCTGCAATTACCAGCTCCCACTTCATTCCCAGCATTGCCTGCATTGCCAGCACCTCTACCTCTACCGGCACCTCTTATGCCCTCAAATATTGATCCTTTCGCAATCCTATTACAAGAGGTACAATCGGCTAATTTAGCTATAAGAGCGATGGGAAATAAAATCACAGTTCTTGAAAGAAAGCAGGCTGAGAGAGATTTCCAACCTAGGAGATTTCAACCTCCGCCAATCACTAGAGAATAAGCGGCTTCAACAAGTAAGGTGCCTGAAAAGAACTATTGTGTTCCCTTATACATCCGAAAGAACGACTGTGTTGACTAATGAGGAAGCAGGCCCTGTAGAAAGAACATATTGGTGCTTTACATGTAATGATCCACACGGTGAAGACACTTGTATGGTTCATCTGAACTATGTGCAAACCTTGGCCGCAAGCTCTTCTGGAGGACAAGTTAATATGATTTTTGAGGTGGATCATAATTTTATGGTTCCATCTGAAGAACAAGTCTTAGTTCTCACAAGAAATGGGAAGAAGCCAGTCACTGTAGATCCAGCAGAGATGGAACCATTAAGGGTACCGGCTGATCCAAAGATGTAGAATGAAAGAAGACAAGTACAAGTGAAAGCTCCTATTTCAATACCAAATCCAGATTCACCTATTCTATTGAAAGATATTTTGCCACCACGAGCAAAGGAAAGATTGCAAGAAAAAGCCTCAGCTTCGTAGGCAAGAGTTGAAACAGAGGACCAAGCCAGAGAAAAGCTCAAGTACCCATATTTGACTAAAAGACTGAGGGTGGAAGCCACTCAGCAATATCGAAGCAAATATGAAGACATCAATGAAAATATGGAGTCTGCATCTGCATACAATATTGTCAAAGAATTGAAGAAGATTCCAGCCAAGGTTAGTCTCTATGATACTTTACAATTACTTGGGAAAGTTGATCTGTTACAAGAATCATTGAAGTCTATGAAATATAGTGAGAAGAATCCTACCCAGATGATTTTTGCTCAAACATTAACTACTTCAGCCACTAGAAAAAATAGACCACCCCCATTTTATTTGTCACTCAGAATGGAGGGTTGGATAATGGAGGGTTGGATAGTGCACAACTGCATGATTGACTCTAGTGCTGCAACAACTGTCATGCCAAAGACAGTTTGTGAAGTCATGGGAATGGAGTATACAAGAAATAGCCCTGGTGTCTTGCAGTTGGACGGGACTCCCATGAAAATAGTAGGTGTAATCAAGGATTTCCCTATTGTTTTACATAGTATGCCTCAGATTACAGTAATTCAGGAGATAGTTGTGGTCGATTTGGAACCATATTTTAGTATGTGTTTGTCGAGGGAGTTTACTGCAAAGCTGGGAGGTTACCTTTCTCTGGATTATTCTCACTTGGAAATTCCTTTCAAATGAAGAAGAATTCAGATCTACAATAAGAAGCCTTCTACTTTTCATGTAGAAAATATAGAAGAAGAAGAAAGATCCAAACATTCTGTTCATATGATAACTGAAGAATTGAAAGATCCTGATTTGATGGGTGAAGTCCTGGATGAGCTTTTCTTGGAGGATGAGTTTTCAATGCTCGATTTTAATGCCATGGTGGAAACTGAGATTGGTTGTTATTCTATTCTCAAGACTGAAAAGCCTTAAGAACAGAATGATGGAAGTCAAGGTCAACTCTCTTTCGATGGAGAACAATGCAAAAATGGCACTGGGACTATTCTAGTATTACCTTCTTGTACTTTGACCTGGAGCTACATAGATAATACCGTAGAGGATGAGGCTTTATGCTTAGGTTTCAATACGGTTGAGACACTTGGAACGCGATAGTTACAAATATTTGGTGACTCCGAGCTGACTATCAATCAGGAGACCACTTTGTGTCTGTCCAAGGTTTGGGATCCAGGAGATCATAGAGCTATGTTTGGGTATGTGTCTCTCCCGAGAGTTCACAGCTAATTCAGGGGTTACCTTGTACATATATAGCAAAACAAAAAAAGAGAAAAAAAAAGAAAAAGGAAAAACACAAAATTTCATCGACTTCGACTCCTTTTGCACACGAGCCCGCAGGTACGTTTCTTTTTCTTTCTCTTTTTCTTTTCCTTCCCAGTAGTTAGTGGCTTTCCTCTACTTCTTTCTCCACTTCCTTACTTCATTCCCTTCCCCTTTTACTCCTTGTTCCTCTGTACATAATCAAGCCATTGCTATTGTTTCTACTCCCCCCTCTGATGTTCCCATTTCTACTTTCCCTTTCTTCTAGTCCTTTGTCTTGTGAGTACTTCGTCACAGCCACAGTTTCTATTATCATCTCCATTCCATCCACTTCCATTTCATTATCTATTTCATAGCATCCCAGAAGCTGGTAGCACAGTAGCACCCTATTGTTGTATCTACTATTTCTACTCCTTCGTATTCCACCCTTCCATCATTCACCATTCCCGTTCTACGACTTGCACATCTACTGGCCATCACTCCATTCATTTCCTTTTTTTTAAAGTTTAGGTGCTTTTCACTACTACCATGGAGATCCTTGCACAAAACCTGGTGATTACCCAGCTCATCCGAGCTCGACAAAGTGTAGTAGTTCTAAAGAAATAAAGGAAGTTATGTTCTTCCACAAATTTTTGTTGAAGGTCCTATTTTTCAGAGCCGAGTACCAGCAAGAGCTTGTTGCAGCAGCCTGCAGAGACGTCCAACATCAACCAGCACTAGTTCTTTCTGCTCCTCCAGTTGCTTGACTCTATTGCCCAATGGATAAAGGCCTGAGGTTCGTGCATACAACAGAACTGTATACCCCATGAGCCACCAAGAATGTTGGCATTTTTGCCACATTGTTTTTTTTGTTGATGCTATTCATGCAAAATAACCAAGTTTGTGCAAAAGTGAAACTGTCGCGATATCACGACCTATCGTAGTTTCATAGTACCAAATGCAGAAAAGAGCTAAGTAAAGAAGTTGTCGCGATATCGCGACATGTCGCATTTTTGTGACCTATCACGTTTTCATGGTCAAAACAGTCAACGAAAGCAGAGAAGCCAAATTGTCGCAATATCGTGACATGTTGGTGTTTCGTGACTTGTTGCGGTGGCCACAGAGCAGAACTATAGAAAATGTCTCGATATCGCAACATAAAGCAGCAAAGCAAAGGGCAATGCCAATGAAAAATGTCATGATATCATGACAGAAAAATGAGGAAGGCGCAAACGGTATGGACTGGCGCGATATCACGACATGTCACGTTATCGCGAAAAGGGATGAAATAAAAACATAAGGCAAGAAAGATGTCGTGATTTCACGACATTTTTGAGGATGAAGCTAAACAGGAGGAACTTGTTGCGATATCATGACAGGAAGCGGCAATAGAGGCGAAGGCAAGAAAGTGTCACGATTTCATGACATATTGGGGCGAAAGGACCAAGTGTGAAGAAATGTCATGATTTCGTGACATGTCACGTTTTCGTGAGGAGGAAGCAAGGAGGCAGCCAAATGGTACGGACTGTCGCGATTTCGTGACATGTTCCATTTTTGTGCCTTGTTGCAGATGAAAGAACCAAATGAAGAAAATGTCATGATTTCATGACATGTCGCATTTTCGTGACATGTCACGTTTTCGTGATGAAGGAGCTTGAAAGACAATGCTAAGTACGGACTATCACGATTTCACGACATGTCCCATTTTTGCTCCTTGTAGGAAGATGAAGGCCATGGAAGAGAAAGATGTCACGATTTTGCGACATGTTGTAGTTTCACGGGTATACAGAAGAAAAGGACACAAAAGGAAGATGTCACGATTTTGCGACATGGTGAAGTTTTCATGACTTGGAGTAGCGAAGAAGGCAGGCGAAGGAAAATGTCACGATTTCATGACATGTTGAGGAAAGAAGCCCAAACAAAGGAGAATGTCATGATTTCGTGACATGTCAGGAAGACAAAGCTAAACTAAGAGAAGATGTCACGATTTCGTGACATGTCGCATTTTTGCGACTGGTGGTGGAAAGAGAAGGCAACAAGGTAAAAGTGTCACGATTTCATGACATTTCATTTTCGTGACCTGTCACATTTTCACGACCAAGGCAATAACAAAGGCCCGATACAGTTCTGTTTGCATTTTCCTTCAAGATTGCATAGGAGAATGTGAAGAGAAGATAAGGATCAAGTAAAGGCTCTCCAACAGATTGTGAGATCATGGTCAAAGAGGCTCAAAGATTAAATGTTGCTGATTACCAATGTGCGCAAGATAGAAGAACCTGAGGTAGTTTTCGACGCCACCAAAATTGAAGAGGCCTCCAACATTAAAAGTTTTGTTCGTGATCTCCTAACAATTTTTGGCTTGCCCTGATAATGGTCATTTAATGTGTGATTTCTTCGAGGCAGATTAAGGGGGATCGTTTCTCCTTTCAAGTGCACATTTTGCGGATCACCTCTTCGAAATTTGTTGTATGTTTTAAATGTTGTGATGCAAAAGAGAGAGGGAAGACCTCTATAAATATTCATGTACATCTAAAGCAAAGAAGGTTAGACATTTTGTAAGAAAACTCTCTAAGTTCTCTGCATCAATAAAAGAGACTCAACTTTTGAGATTTGCAAGCATTCTTCTGTGTATGGTTTCCTTCTGTTTTAAAGTCATTTCTGTTTATGCTCATGTTCTTGCTGTTAAGTATTGAATTTCGCATTCGAAATTTGAACATTGCTGGTTAGTGAGTAGAGTTTGAAATGCGATCTGAAGGTTATCTCTACAAAGGTGTGAGTTCAATTCTATTGCTTTCCCTTTATTAGATGTTGTCATAAAACTTGGTGGAATTCTTGTTGTTAGTCTGCCCCAGATTATACACTTCGGCCTGTGGCCATATTTCCATATCTTTCTTGTTATTTCCCTTTCTTTCTGTTATCTCCCATTTCTTTCCTACATCTTTATCTTCAAAACCAGTTTAGATTAGTTTGGGAGCCAGCCCTCTCTGGAGATTGGCCTAGGAGACTTCTCTTTCTCTCGACCTTTCAATGTTGGCCAAGTATAGGGCGTGTATACATATAAAATCCTTTCCTATGGCAGATTTGTGACCAACACAACCCTGACAGGGCTCGAACTCCCTACCTCCCATCAGGGTTACGCCTTAGCACCGATCGTTCTACTAGTTGGGTTAGACCTTCTAACGATGAGGGAGTGTAAGGATACCTTACTTGAAGGCGTCGTCCTCCCAATAGCAAATAAAAAATAGTCTGCCACTCCGCTGCTTTCATTGAGATGGGGTATGAGGACCGTGCTTTTTCTAAATCTGTAGGAAATCAATATTTTTTTTTTTAAACTTTGGGGACATTGTCCCACATGCATCCTGTGCTTGTAGGATGCAGTGTGTAAAAGGCACAACGATTGCATTCTTTATTCGAATGCCTGCGGGCATTCAAAAGAGTCAATATTTTATTACTTGAAGTAATGATTTGAGGGACACCATGTATGAAAGCCACGGAGGTCCATATTCCAATCGAGAGATGCCACATCAACAGAGGTGCAACATGCCTTTGATTGCCATGTCAGTCACTAGCGCAGCTCTAGGTCAGATCTTCAGCAGATCTAGTCTGTTTTGCCTCTATAGTCGCCACGTCAGTGATCCCTCCTCCAGGTGCCATGTAAGTGATCCAAGAAGATCGTGCTCAGCTCAGAGATCACCACGTAGTGCCCAGTAAAATCTCTAAATCAGCCACATCAAATTTTCTAGATTTGCCAGCTCAGTGATAGGTTCGTGTGGTCGGTTAGAGTTTGGTGGTTTGTCAAATTGCAGTCATCAGAGTTCATGCGTCTATTAGCCGAAGTGGGCTCATCTACCTAAATGGATCCCATTGGGCTCTAGGTAGGTCCAATCTGAGGGCACTCCTACCCTTGGATCAAGGTCTTTGATTAGTGGGAGGCCACCTGCCTCCTCACTTAGGAACCAACGAACAAATCGAGAACCAGTGGGCCCTTCGTATTCCTGAACGAGAGGTCATCGATGATAAATTCAAATGAACCAGGAGCAGGGGAGCTCCAGGGTATTTGGCAGGTGAGTACATCCAGGTGGAACTAGCATCTCGCTCATCTTACCCACCTAGGCTCGAAAGAGGGGCCTCTCACCTTCTCTAGTGGAACGAGAGTAGCTCTCGTCTTCGCCACTTGGAACGAGGGTCACTCTCTCCACGCTCACAGGAACCAGGTGAAACATCGTGAATGATACCAATGATGACAAATGGAGTCGCAAAAATATTGATTTATCATTACCTTAGACTATAGAGAGTCTAGGTTTAAATAGGAGATAAAATAGAACATTAATAGGATGGTAGCAAATAACTCTAACTACCCTCTAACAATAGAATAGGGAGTTGCGTGTGATTAACTACTAACCTAGGAGAGAGTTCTAACTTAACCACTAACCTATGATATTTAAATATTAACCTAGGATAGAAAAATAAATATCTAGATGGTAAAATATGAATGTAAATACTCTTTTACCTAGTGGAGTAAATGGTAAATATCCCAACTAATGGAATATTACTCTAACAGTGGTATATTTGTAAATATTAGAATAGGTTGTGAGTCTATAGTTTAGATGTGTGATTTATATTTCCCCTTATGTATGTGTCTATGTGTAGGATGTGCACAAGTATCATGTAATAATATGTGCAAGTGTGTAGTGTGAGAAAGTGTACTATAGTAAAGTGTGTGAGCAGGAGTGTGAAAGTGTCATAGAGTAAAGTTTGCAAGTAAATAGATAATCAAGAGTCATGTATACAAGTGGAAATATGTGAAGCCAAGAGGCATGAGAGGTTTTTCTTATGTGTGGAATAGGAAAGGATGCATATTCAAAATATGTAAGTAGAGCAATAGTCATAGATTCCAAGATTCGCCTTGCAAAGATTATATTATGGAGATAATGCTCTATGAAATATAATCAAAGAAACAAGTGCAGTTGCATATTGAATTAGTATATACTTTGAGCAGATTATTGTAAATTTTCTTCATATTATTTCCATGAATGTTATATTCGTTTATAATGGCCATTTATATTAGTTGTTTTAATATTTGAGACTACTCAAGATCCTAGATATTGGGACATATGATTAAATCTAGCTAGAAATCCAAAATTTGTATTAGATCTACTTTGAGTAGTCTCTATTGTTAACATCATAGAAGAACTCTAGTGTGAATTTATTTGAGGAATATTGGAGTGATAAGCTTTAGATTGAAAAGCTAGTATTAGAAAATATTTATGGTGTAAATTTGAATAGGCATAATTGATTTTTGATAATTTGTTGAGAAAAGTTAAATATTGGTTGCCTAACATATTTGTTGAAGGAAATTATTTGTATAGGACAAAGTCCTACATTAAGCCAAAAACTGGTGTCCAAATAACATCAAGTGCAGGTTTCAAAAAGGAAGAGCTTGTTAATTAAGCTCTAAGTGCAACAAAGTCTAGAAAAAGGACAAGAGAAGAAAGGGAATTATTGAAGACATCCAATATTCAATATCATCCAGTAGAAAATCAAGGACAAGAAAGGGATCCATTGAAGCTTCAAATATTTGAAGACGTCAAAATAAAATGAGGGTGTCATTGAAGTTACCCAAGGTGATAAGATATCCAATAAAAAAATTGAAGAAGCTATCAACATTATAGCATGAACAATTGAAGAAAAAGAGAGTTAATAGTGTTAAAAAATGAGCCAACAAGTATATAGTAGTGCTAGAGTGCAACTATAATCACTTGAGAGGTGAAGGGCCATAGAACTATTATAGCCACATTGGAAATAGAAGATGTTGTAGGAAATAAAGGCAGTGCCAAAGAGTAGCAAGCCAACATATTAAGAGGTTGTGATCCATAGAGCGATGCAAATATATTTTCTCAAGCAATAGGAAGAAGAAATCATAGTAAGATGTCCATGCACCTGAGGTCTTGACTTTCTTGAGGAATGTGATATAATACTTAAGAAAGTCATTGAACAAAGCTAGGAGAAATACTCCTAAATATTGCATGGATAACATTTTCTTGAGACGTTATATTTCCCTCACATATGCCCTAACATAAGCTCTGACAAGGTGAAGTACAATTCAATGCATTGAAGACTGAGTGTGGGATATATGTAAGGATTGAAGCTTTAACATTGTGCAAAAATTAATATTTATTTATTTGGGTAAGTTAAATCATTTTTTGCACTTTCTAATTTATGGATTAATAAGGAAAAAGGATTATTTATTTGGTGCATAGTATTTTTTAGATTAATAAAGTGCAATATAGAATTTTAAATTGAAGAAATTTAAATTTGGAGAGATAAGAAATATTTAAATTGAAATTTGATTATTGAACTTGGAAAATTGAATTGAAGAATTTATTTTATTATTGAATGTAAATTGAAATTTGAAAATTTTAAATTTGATTAATTGAAATTAATTATTAGAATTAAATTTTGGAGGAAAAAGCAAGTCTACTCCAAAGAAAATTTAAAACATTGAAAGTTTTTTTTGTTTATTAGATAAAGAAAGGGGTTTTAATTGGGTCCCCAAACCTAATACAAGACGAGAAGAGAAGGAAAAGTAGAAAAAGCTAAATATAACTCAAAAATAGTCCCAACAAGAGGGGAGAAGCACAACTAAACCGGAGAAGATCAACAAAAGGAAAAATCTAGGCAAGACACCAAAAAAAGGAGATATTTGATTGATTTGACAAATTTAACATATTGAAGAATTTGATTATTTAAAAAAAACAATTTGTAAATTTGAAGAAATTAATTGATTGAAATTATAAGTTTGGACAAATAAGGATATCTACTCTAAAGGAATTAATTTGAAAATTTGAATAAATGGATAGATGGCAAAGAAGAATGAATTCTCAAGAAAAAGGGAAGGCTTCTAAGAGTCAAGAATTAACAAAACATATTCAATTTATTCAAAATGAAATTGAAAATATTATTTTTATGATTCTTAAGCAATGCATGAATGAATGTATTGAAGATGCTTGTAATGAAAGAAAAACAAGTTATGAATATGCTATGAGATTAAATATAAATACAAAACCAAAAATCAGTTTTGTGTTCCCATCAAAGTTTATCCAAAAACAAAACCATATTCAAAAGTGTAATAAGCTTGGAAATAAAACTAAAGATTGTTGGAGTAACATTCATTGTATAAATTGTGGGAGTCATAATAATACCTGCAAAACTTGTTGCTATAAAGGAAATGGGGTTCATGAATGGAACACTATGAAAGAAAATTCGCTAATGACATTGGATGAGGTGCTTAAACAAGTTATTACAAAAGCAAATCTTGAAATAATCAAGATTAAAAATAATATAGTACCAATAGTGATACAGTAGACAAATTTATATCAGTGTCTGAATCACAAGCAATGACAAGCACTAGAAGAACCTCAATCAGTATGAGAGCAAGTTATAGAAGAACAACATGCACCATGTAAAATAATCTAAAGGTATGAAGATAAAGGTTGGAGACTAATGTCTTCAATAACCAAATAATTTAATGCAATGGGGTGTTGGAGAATATTACATTATTTGGTACATGTTAATGTACCCCCATGGTACATCATGGCACAATTATAAGTATTAGAATAGGGTGTGAGTCTATAGTGTAGATGTGTGATTTATATTTCCCCTTATGTATGTGTCTATGTGTAGCATCTGCACAAGTGTAATGTAATAATGTGTGCAAGTATGTAGTGTGAGAAAATTTGAAAGTTTCATATAGTAAAGTGTGCAAGTGTTATAGACTAAAGTGTGCAAGTAAATAGACAGTCAAGGTTCATGTATACAAGTGGTAAATATGTCAATCCAAGAGGCATGGGAGATTTATCTTATGTATGGAATAGGAAATGATGCATCTCCTGGATATGTGAGGAGAGCAATAAAGAGTCCAAGAGTCACCTTGCTTGTACATAAGTCTAAATATTGTTAGAGTCACATTCATTATCTATATTGTGGGAGTTATAATCATACCCACAAAACTTGCTTGTATAAATGGATGGTGTTCGTGAATGGAACACTATGAAATAAATTTTACTAATGACATTGGATGAGGTGCTTAAACAAGTTATTACAAAAGCAAAAGCAATCAATATTACAAAAAATATAATACCAACAGTGATACAACAAATAAAGTTAGATTAGCATCTAAATAAAAAGCAATGTAAAGCACTAGAAGAACCTCAAGCAATATAAGAGCAAGTTATAGAAGAACAAAAAAAATATCCAAAGAAAAAAAAAACAAAAAGAAGAACATGCATCATGCAAAATTTTCTAAAGGTATGAAGATAAAGATTGACAACTAAAGTATTAAATAAAAAAATAATGTAATGCATGGGGACATTGGATAATATTACATTATTTGGTACATGCTAATGTACCCCCATGGTACCTCATGGTACAAATATAAATATTAGGATAGGGTGTGAGTCTATAGTTTAGATGTGTGATTTATATTTTCCATTATGTGTCTATGTGTAGAATGTGCATAAGTATCATGTAACAATGTGTGCAAGTGTGTAGTGTGAGAAAGTATTCAAGTGTCATATTGTAAAGTGTGCAAGTATCATATAGTAAAGTGCACGTGTCACAGAATAAAGTTTGCAAGTAAATAGATGATCAAGAGTCATGTATACAAGTGGCAAGATGTAAAGCCAAGAGGCATAAAATATTTATTTTATGTATGGAATATAAAAGGATGCATCTCTAAGATATGTGAGCAGAGCAATAAAGAGTCCAAGAGTCACCTTGCTAGTGTTATACTATGGAGATAAATCTCCATGAAATATAATCAAAGAAACAAGTGCATTCACATATTGAGCTTGTACACAATTTGAGCAATATTATTGTATGTTTTTCTTCATGTTATTTTCATGAATGTTATGTTCATTCATATTGGCCATTTATATTAATTGTTCAAATATTTGATATTACTCAAGATATTGGATATTGGGACATATGATTATATCTTTCTAGAAATTCAACATTATTCCATGATCTTAGTGATAATTTTATATAGGACATTACAAAATGCAATTTGTTGGTAGTGAGAGGTGTGTTCAGACTCCTGGGTTTTTAGAACCAATGCTATATGTGTCTTGTTCACCTATTTAAGCATCATTGTGGCTATCCTAACCTCTTCTACCACTTCCAATAGTTCTTCCTTAAGTATATCCTATAATTATTGGTAGAATTCTATGGGAAATCCATCTAGGACTAGAGTTTTACCTTTCTACATCTTGAAAACTATTTTTTGTAGTTCTTTGGCAGTAATTGGGTTGTTAAAGTGACATTATCTTTCTCTATGATGAGAGAAGGAATCTCTTGGAGTAATTCCTATTTTACCTCTTGTTTAAATGGTTGTGCCTTAAAGAGTTAGGCAAGTTATTATATTGGTGTTGAAAGCACGAGGATACGGAAGCAAAAAGGAAACTCCAAGTGCGATGCAAACTGAACTAAACTTAACGCTAAATCCTATGAATTGAAAGTGCGTGGAAAGAGGGAAAGCATGAACGAATCGAAATGAAACAAAAGCCAATAAGGAAGACAACCCTTTTTATTGATATGTTTCAGAACTCGGTTACAATGCGCCTCCTCCCCTTCTAAGGGCTAGGAGCGTTAAATATGCGTTCTTGTTACACCCATGGATGCTATTCCTTCTTCCGCGTGCCCACATGTAAAATGGGCGGACCAAATGTCACCGCCGCTTGCGTTGATGAGTCTTGACTCCTTGCTGCTCCTCTAATGTCTAGGTCCTACGTTCAAAGAAACAAGAAATAGTCAGTAGCACCTGTGGATGAAATAAAACATGCAATCCCCACGCCTTCGATTAGTGCATGCAAGATATAAATAAAATGATAACTAAAATAGATCCAAATGAACTAAAAATTTGACAGGGGCATCAAAACATCACAAGGAAAACACTGCAAATGGAATAGTCAAAAAATTCACCATAGATTTGTATTCGCTCCGGGGCGGGACGAATAGACCTGCAACAAAATGTCAAAAAGGTATTGTCCCAAATGTCACATCCGGGAAGCTCCAAATCACCTGCAAAGTTGGGGGTTAGCTAATTGGGGGTATTTTGGGAAGACCCAGATGGTCAGATTTTCCCAATTTGGCCTCCATCAATGGGAATTTGATGATGCTACCTGCATGTTAGCAAAAGCGAGAAATAATAGAAACATGATCAAAATTGCTCAGAATGAGGTGAAATTTGAATGACAACCTATCTAAGAAGCATAGAATTAAATGCAAGAATAACAGAAAGGAAATCTACCATAGATTTCCAATCACTCCGGAGCGGGGCGATTAGGACTGTAGCAGTGTGGGGGGCGCCCGGGGGCAGGCCGCCCGTCGTTTGGGGCCCGATTTCGGCACCAATCCACTTGGGATGGGTCCAAAACCTCTTGTGGGGTATTGTCAAAAAATTTGGTGGGATATTGTGGCCAAATGTCGGGTCTTGGTTCCGGATTTGCGCTTCCAATAACCACCCTATGACCTCCTTTCCAAAAGAGATCAAGGATGTGAAAGGCACAACTCAAAAGGGTGTGGGTGTGAAAGTAAAATGACAACACTTCGTTGCTCAAAATGCTCCTTCTCTGTATATTTTTGGGTGAGAAAACTCACCATTTTATAGACCTGACGGTCTCTTTGGATGAGCATGCAGAGGCGCCACTTGGCAATCATGCCTCTCCAGGGGAGGGAAGATTCCTCCCTGATTAGGGGCTTCATGACTGCCCTTGTAACTGCCTCTAACGCTCGAAAACGCTCACTCACACTCCCATGCGATGAAGGAAGAATTAAGTGGCGGATCTGAGCTGCCATTTGTCAAGATTTGACTTTTTTCCCATCAAACCTGCTATTCGCCCCACCCTGGGGCGAATACTACTGTAATCGTCCCTGGGTGGAACGAGTATGGAGCAGAGTGCCTGAAGGTGCCAAATTGACTCTTGACCTTCCAAAACTATTGTGAGAGTGGTTAGGACCATTGTTTAACCTTTGGGGGCTGCCCTTGGGGTTGTGTGTGTCAATGCGATCAGTGTTTGTAGTCACATAATCGGATTGGTGTTGTTTTGGTGTCTACAGATGCCCCTTTTTGGGAAGCGCTATGCGTGGCACGAGTGTTGAGCAAAAATAGATAACCAAAGCACTAATGATTAGGGTTTCTCAGTAACCTAACCAAATTTTGATGCCCCAAGTATGGAAAGGGCATGCATTCTTGAATCCTTGCTTCTGACGAGCGAAGTAACTCAATTCAAGTGTTAACCTTTTTCGGTGAGGTGTTACTTGATCTTGGACATTGATCAGTCATGAATAGGCAAAGGGCGCAACCTTTTGTCTATGGGAACCTTGAGTTCATGATTCATGAAATGCCAAGTGTTTGATCAGCTTGTGATTATTGCTTGTTTGCTGCCCCAAGCAGGGGCGTGATTGTCTTTATCAATGATTCTTTGAATGCATGCCATTTCCTTGATTAGGTGTGTATTTGTTGATTGGTGACTAAGTGTGACTACCCCCTCAAGCGACGAATCGATGAGGGAATGACCTACATGAGAAAAGTGACGAGTCGCTTGACCCAAGATGACTTGTGTAAGGGTGCCTTCAGATGTTTATCGTTGAATGTGTGTGCAGTTTCTCGACATTTAGACCTATTTTTGGTGGGTGTTAACCCTTTTTGTAGCGCCATTTGGGGATGAAATTCTCGGGGCTGGGGGGGGATTTTATCCCGAAATGTCAAGTGCAAAAGCACTCTCATCGGGCAAGTTTATTGCTTGTTTTTGGGTCATTTTGTGCATTGTTTTGATGTTTTTGAAATTTTTGCCCTGTATTCATTCTGGGGTGGGATGAATACCAGTTTAGTATTCTTCCCAGGGTGGGACGAGTGCTAACCAGAGTGCTCATCCCAGGGAAGAACGATTACAAGCTCAAAAAGCCTATTTAAAGGCCAAAACTAAGTTTTGGGCTCATTTGCATTTGTTTTTCTTGGCGATTTGGAGCTCTGAGGAGGAGGAGGTTAATTCTGTGAAGCGAAGCACTGTCGAATTTCTCCCGACATCATGAGTTCATGAACTGGATCGAGCGGCGGAGCCGAAGTGAGACCAGTAAGTGATCTTCCTCGTTATTGCTTGTATTTTGTTGTTATAGTTTTTAATACCGCAATTTGTTTGTTGTTGCTTTTGTAGTTTGTTGTTCAATTTAAAAATGAAAACCCTAATTAACTGTATGTCGTTATGCGTGACTTGTTGTTTTATGGTTTCATGAAAACTTAGGAAAAACCCTAGGTAAACAAAGATCAAAAGTTAGTTTATAACTTAGTTGAAAACTTAGTTTAAAACATAACTGAAAAACTTTACTTAACCCTAGTTTACCAAAGATAAAAATTGGACGTAAAAACTTAGTTCAAAACTTAGTTTAAAAAATTGTTTTTTGTTTTAGCTGGCTTCATAAAAAAAATGAAACCCTAGTTTTTTAGGTTGAATTTGTATAAACTTAGAGTAAAAATTTTTTTTTTTTTTTTTTTTTGTTTTTTAACTTAAACTTAAGAAAAAACCTAAAAAAAAAAACCTAAGATTGAAAAATTTGAATTTTTTTTTTTTTTTAAACTTAGAGTACAAAAACCCTAAGACTGACAAACTGTGAATGTTTTGAATTTTTGTGAATTTTGTTGTTTTTAGCTGTACATTGTTTTATGCAGTGTTGTATATTCATGTTATTGTTGTATAGTTTTTCATGATTTTAATGTTTTTATGTTGTTTTCTTTTGCAGGTTGTGAAGAGCCGGTACCGTGTGCCTACTATTTTTACTGAAGCATGGGAGGCACTGACTTTGGCTGACTGGGAGTGGCTTGATGCCCTTGGGCTCAAGCAGGTGACTCGGCTGGAGCCTGTGGTCGGGGATCGGGCCTATCTGATGGCCCTGATCAACTTGTGGGATCCCCGGACCAACACCTTCCATCTCCCAATAGGGGAGATGACAGTGACCTTGGAGGATGTCTATCGGATTCTACGGATTTTGATAGATGGATTGCCGATCAGGATGATGTCGCGTGATCAACAAACAGCTGTACTGACCCGATGCTTCGGGCATGGGGAGGAGGTGGGTGTGGATAGCCCAGATTGGTAGGATTTTGGTATGATGGTGGCTGGAGAAGGGGGTGTTGGGAGTGAGGCATGCAGTACTTATGGGCCTCATTTCCAACATGCTGCTACCTGACTCGTCAGGTGCAAGGTTCCCATGGAACCTGTTGGATGTGGTCTAGCTGGTGGAGTGCCCTACGGATGCACCCTTGATTATGAGGTGGGGACAGACGCTACTGGCATAGCTCTATGGTGAGTTGTACGAGGTCCGCTATCGAAGGTGTAAGGGGATTGGCTACAACTATCTATTGTAGAGCTAGGCTTGGCAGCACATAGCGGTGGAGAGGCCGATGGGGTTACCATGGATGACTCGGGCGGAGATGGTGGATAGGGATATAGGTTACGCGGCTCTATGGTGGTGGTCTAAGGAGCAGGGGCAGAGTCGACGGTGGGCAGGTGTCGTAGGGCACTATGTTGATGCCTTCGCTCGGCTTACTCTAGGGGAGGTGTTCTGGCGCCCCTATCGGGACTGTCCAGCCTGGCCTGAGGCTGGAGAGTGGCTCCGATGGGTTCATAGGGGGCGGTGGCTGATTGGGCGACATGGGACCGAGCAGGAGTTCTTCCCTTACAGTCGGGTGACATGATAGTTTGGGGTGCGCCAGGGGTTGCCTGGTGAGCCCGTGGTCTATCGGCACGGGGGATGAGAGGACTCTAGACCGGCCAGTCATTGCACCACTTGGCGAGGATTCAGATATAACTATTGATGTCCCAGATGTGGATGACGTCGGGACTACCATGGAGTACGACCAGTGGTGGATACTACGGTGATGGCGGGGAGAGGGGCCATTGGGAGGCATGGAGGCAGCAACAGCAGGTGAGGAGGGTGTAGAGGCACCAGGAGATGATTGGGGAGCTCCATTGGAGGATGCGGACATGGTGGAGGTGGATGATGTGGATGTGGATTTTGGGGTTCCGGATCAGCCGGAGATGCAGGACGTCTCGGAGCAGTGGGAGCTAGAGCAGGATGTTGTTCTAGAGATGCCAATGCCTCAGGCAGTCTCGGAGGACATGGAGGCAGGGTTACGTGCTGAGAATGCATGATTGGAGGGGCTGCTATGGAGGCGTGATGAGGAGCTAGGGGATGCACTATGGGAGAGGGATCTCCTACGAATGTAGCTGGTAGAGTGGGAGAATGCATGGGCTGCGTACCATCGGTAGGATGGGGATACCGATGCTACATGGGAGAGGGATCTCCTATGGACATAGCTAGTAGAGAGGGAGAGGGCATTGGTACAATGCGATGAGAACTTGGCTATGTATCGTCAGTGGGAGATGGACTTGGTGCGACATCGGTTGGAGCTAGAGGTGAAGATTAGCCACCTCGATGGGCGGATCCCTACGTTTAGCGGAGGTGGATCATCACGCCGCTCGAGAGGGAGTGATACGAAGCAGTCAGCATCCTCTCGGTGTAGGCGACTGGATGAGGGAGGCTCTAGTAGGCGTGATGCGGGGGCTAGCAGTAGTCACCCTGAGGGGTCCCATAGGACCCACACCATGGGGGGTAGTTCCCATCGCACCGATCCTACGTGATCATGGTGGCCGATGCCCTAGGCTTGGGGGTTTTTGAGGTTTTGCTTTTGCGGGGTCAGATGACCGGTTATTGTAGCCTACGGGCATTTTTGATGATATATATATAGATGACTTTATTTTGTTTATACACATGTCGGCATTTGATGTTATGCTCAATGATTGTTGAATGTGTATGTATGCATGTTAATTGATGTTGATGGATGCATATGTTATGATGAATGCAAATGTTTCTAATTTTTAGGATATGCAAATGGAATGGATGAATTAAATTTGTGATTTTTGGCGGGGGCACCATAGACTGTTTAGAACTTATGGCTTTTTGTCTTATTAGGCGATTGCTGTGGTAAATGACTTTTGTTGTATACATGCTATTTTTGTATTTTTTGATGACAATGCGAGGATGAAAGATAGCACAGTTGGTTTGGAATGTAGTTAAGGTTTTCTGAGACTCAGATGTTTTAACTAACTAGCCATGATTGTACTTTATCTTACAAGACTTTTGAACAAGGTATGAATCGGACTTGTCTTTGACCAAGTTATTTCACATCCTTGTGTGTGCAATTGAGTTCGTTTATGTGGTATTTGTCAGGATACCGCCAGTGCTAGATAGGCTGTCAACCAAACCTGTCTTGAGGATCACCTAATTAGCTCCACTAACTTCCTTTGTTGTATTTAGTCAGATTAATCTGCGGTGCTATCTAGGATACCATAAGCTAGCTCATCCACATGCAAACATTGATCTGTACACGAGTTAATGTGACAGATATATCATCATGCGGGAGGTTTACCACCAGTGACCGATAGGCTATCCACCAAACCGGTACTGAGGTTTACTTCATGACCTTCTGAATGCTGAGAGTTCCAAGGATTCAAGTTCGACTCCCTTCTTTTCTTCAATTGTATTGGGATACTTGCTCTTTTGTAGTGATAAAAATCACTGTTTATTTTTATATATTTTTTCTTTTGAGCAAGGGATTTGAATTTTGAGTGATGAGAATCACTATTGTATGTGCCTTTTGATGTATGCACTTTGGTGGTGATGTCAAATTTTTGGAGTTTTGACTTTTGCAAAATTTTATGATGTTTGCAACTTTTTGAGAACTTGGGATTCTTGGGGAATTGGGTAGGGAAGATGCTTGTCCTTTTGCCAACTCTCAACATTCTTGGGGTCATTCGCATAGGGGGATGAGCAAGATAACCATTTCGCTTATGGTGACCTGGATTGCTTTGCAGGTTTCATCTTTCGTTCACACAACTTGGGAATTTTTATGTGTTTTAATTTGTGTTGGGATGCTACGTAACAAGGTGTGATCCAAGTAGAACTCTACCTTTGCAAAATCTATCTGACTTTGTACAGTACGTGGCTAGAAAGCTAAATGACAGCTGAATGACGAAAACTCTTAATACATTAGAAGACCACTGACTATGATATGGTAAAATGAAGTGAATGGCATTTATTTTTGATGGACTATTTATAGAATGGAGAAATGTGGAACAAGATGGATTTGCCAAGTAATTACAGTCTATGGTGCCTTGACCTGTATGACCACAAATATGCAATGTATGGATGTTATGCTTAATGCAACTATTATTTTTGTGTTTTTGATAGATTGATTTTTGTGAGTATGAAGATGAGATGCAAAAGAGCTCTTTATTGTTGTGATGAGTTTGAGCATGCCTGGAAATGAGATGCAAATTTTTGTTATTTTTGATGATTTTACTATTTTTGAATTTTCTTATTTTTGACCAAGCGATTGTGGGAATCCTTGGAGCTTTTTGGTTTGACCAAAGGGGTAATGGGCACCTTTGGGGCATTTTGGGGATGACCAAGCGATTGTGGGAATCCTTGGAGCTTTTTGGTTTGACCAAAGGGGTAATGGGCACCTTTGGGGCATTTTGGGGTTGACCAAGCGATTGTGGGAATCCTTGGAGCTTTTTGGGATTGACCAAGCGATTGTGGGAATCCTTGGAGCATTTTGTTTGGGCTATGGCTCTTTTAGATATGGAATGGCCACAAATGACTGATGTTCAAGGGTTCTAGTTCCTTGATTCCATCAAGAGAGGCTAGCCGGTATGTTCCAGGTCCTATTTTATTATCAATTACATAGGGACCTAACCAGTTTGCCATGAACTTGTCCCTTAGATGGGGCGGCAAGCTAGAGTTCTGTTGGTTCTCTTTTAAGACCAAGTCACCAACCTGAAAGTCCCTCAGGTGAACTTTCATGTTGTATGCTTTCTTCAGTCGCTCTTGATAGATACGTAAATGCTCGAGAGCATTAACGCGTCGTTCATCGAGCAACGTAAGCTGGTCTAACCGGGCCTACCATGCAGTGTCATCATCGATGAACTCTTGCATTGATATGCGTAGGGAAGGAATTTCCAACTCGAGAGGCATGACTGCCTCGGAGCCATACACGAGAAAAAATGGAGTTGCCCTAGTGGGCGTCCGAATGCTAGTGCGATAAGCCCATAGGGCAAGTGGGATCTGAATGTGCCAATCCTTATGACTATCTGTGACTATCTTTTTGAGGATGGCAACTAGCATTTTGTTTGACGCCTCTGCTTGCCCATTTGCCTACGGATAATAGGGTGTCAAAAACTATGCTGAATTTTGTACTTTGTGGTCAAAGCACGCACGTCTTTGTTCTTGAATGACGTCCCATTATCCAAAATTATCTTGGATGGAATACCAAAATGACATATGATGTTATGTAAAATGAACTCCACAATGCGGGTTCCAGTCGTAGAGGTAAGCGGAATTGCTTCCACCCATTTGGTGAAGTACTCTGTGGCCGTTATGATAAACGTGTGATGACCTGATGATGTAGGGGAGATCTTTTCGATTAGATCTAAGCCCCACTATGAAAATGGCCAAGCCGATTGGATCGGCTGCAAGGCCTGGGAAGGTACGTGTGTCAAATTAGCATGGTGTTGACATTTCATGCACTTCCTTACATATGCACAACAATCTCGCTCTAAATATGGCCAATAATAGCCCATGCGGAGAATGCGCTTTGCGATGGCCATACCACTGAAGTGGCCACCGCATGTACCATCGTGCGCTTGGGTGATCGCCCAAGTGGACTCCTTCTGGTCCAAGCAATGAAGGAGGATTCCTTCGTAGCTATGATGGTACAAAATGTCTCCTAACAAGACATACTTAGCCACTTTCTGCTTGAATGCTCATTTTGTGGCATGCGTCAATCCAAGTGGGAGGTTACCTAACTTGAGGTAGTCCCTTATGGGTGAATACCAATCCTGCTGATCAGAAGCCTCGATGGTATGAACAACCAATCCCTCTTGAAGTTCATCCCTAGCAAAAGTTGAGCGGGAAAGAACTTGTAAGAATAGCGTTGTGTTGCTATTAAGGGGAGTAGGGGAGAACAAGGACCCCTAGTTGGCATGATTCAGATGATCGTGGATTCGAGAGAACTTGTCCAGGGATGGTTCAATCTGGATCAAGTGGATTCTTGGCGTCAAGTCAGAGCTTGCACGCTCCATCATGGATTGCGATAGTGTTTTGACTTGAATGGTTGTCATATCACCAGAAATGTCTTGCGGGATTAGTGACCCCAAGGAGGCCATAGTGTCCGTAAAATGATTCGATGACCGAGGGAGTGCCTCGATGTCGTACCATTCAAGATTTGCCAGGAATTTGTCCACAAGGGCTTTGTAGGCCTGTAGAACTGGGCATTTACATTGGAATACCCCTTTGACTTGGTTGACAATTAACAGCGAATCACCAAAGATGTTCAATCGTTTGATGTTCATGGTGATTGTTGTCTGAAGACCTATGAGCAAGGCTTCATATTCTACATTATTGTTGGTGCATGGGAAGTCTAATTTAAATGACAGAGGCATTGGAGCCCCTTGTGGTGTGAAGAATACAATTCCCATGCCACCCCCTTGCTCACATTTAGAACCATCAAAAAATAGGGTTATGTCGGCCTGAGACTCAGGCTCATCAGAATCTGGTGATTCTGAGACATGGAAGACCCCATCATCGGGTAGTTCTATGACCAGAGGCTGATCGTCTTCGAGAGGAGCCTCCGCTAGTTGATCGGCTATGACTTGACCTTTGATGGATTTCTGTCCAATAAACTCTATGTCAAATTCCGTCAACAACATGATCCATTTCGTCGTGCGGCTACTATGATAAGTACGACTCATCATGTACCGCAATGGATTCTCCTTAGACACAACATACGTAGTGTTGCTCAGCATGTAGTGGCATAGCTTTTTGGTAGCAAACACCACTTGCCAAGCAGAGTTTCTCAACGTATGCATAGTTAAGTTCATAACTGACCAGGGTGCGGCTAAGATAGTAAGTAGCCTGTTCTTTGTGAAGTTCATTTTTTGGGCTAGCATGGCGCCCAGTGCCACCTCAGTAGCTGAGATGTATAAGTAGAATGACACTCCTGGTCTAGGTGGTGCCAATACTAGTGGCGAAGCCAAGTATTGTTTAATGTCATCAAAGGCTGACTGGCACTCGTCATCCCAGTGAAATGCTACCCCTTTATGCAATAATTTGTTCATGGGTCGGCACTTGTCAGATAGCTGCGCTATGAAGCGCTTGATTGATGCGACCTTTCCCTGTAGGCTTCGAGCTGCTTGATGGTAGTTGGGGGAAGCATTTCAAGGATTGCCTTGACTTTGTTTGGGTCCACCTCGATGCCTCGCTTTGAGACTATGAAACCCAAGAGTTTTCTAGATGTGACGCCAAATACGCACTTCTTGGGATTCAGTCTGACTTTATGTTCCATGAGGCGATCGAGGATCTTGCTTAAGTCATCGAGATGATCTGGGCACAAAAGAGATTTGGCCAACAAATCATCCATGTAATCTTCCAAAGTTTTATGCATGTAATCATGGAAGATGTATGTCATGGCACGTTGGTAGGTGGCGCCAACATTTTTAAGGCCAAAAGGCATGACCTTATAACAAAATGTCCCCCAAGGCATTGTGAACGCCATTTTTAGTTGGTCCTCGGGATTGATACGAATCTGATTGTATCCCGAGAAACCATCCATGAGGGATAGCATTTCGTGACCTACTGTAGCGTCTACCAATGCGTCGATGCTTGGCAAGGGAAAATCATCCTTAGGACTCGCTTTGTTTAGATCTCAAAAATTAGTGCATATGCGAATCCTCCCATCGAGATTTTTGATGGGCACCATGTTGGACAACCATGGTGGGTAATCCATGTAGATGACAAACTGTGCATCCAACAACTTTTGCAATTCATCTTTGACCATCAAGGCCACTGTTGGGTGCATCTTACATAGTTTTTGCTTAACTGGCTTGACTGTCGGATCAAGCGTTAGGTTATGCATGACTAGCTATGGATCTAGCCCCGACATGTCTTTGTAGGACCATGCAAAAACCTCCTTCTTCTCTTTGAGAAGGGTAATGTAGTCGGCTTGCTCTTCGAGGGATAAGCTTACCCCCAACTTGATAATCTATGGATTCATTGGATCCGAGCCGATGTCTACGTCAGTCATCTCCTCGACCGACATGTGGGATCCATCCTCCAACTGGTGTGGAGTTGGGATCAAATGGATATCATTTGCTGAGTTTAAATCTACGTTGGGAACCTCGGGTTCCTCTTCAGCATGGAAGATATCCTGAGTTGGCCCTAGGGTAAAATGAAGCATTTTATCGAAAGGCCAGTACTCTGATGGGGATGGAGGTGAATTGACATGATCCCAGTCTATGGCATCTATGTCTAGATACAACGACTGTGTTGGATCGGCCGGGTTATGGATGGGGGCGGTTAAGTCAATGGAGATCATGTTGATGAAATGATTTTGGTCTCCATTACCATGGGTGTGATGACTCGAACATTCTGGATGTTCTCTGTGCTCCGGGTCTGGCTCTGGAGGTATTGGCATGAATGGATCGGCCCTATGTGCGGATAGGAAGACAGGGTCTACCCTCGGCACTGATATCGCTATAGGGTCTCTAGGTGGAAGGTATTCTTCGTATGCCCAAAGTGGTGGATTCAACACTTGTTCCCACCGCATTGGGTCTACGTACCACTCATGCCCTGGCACTATGTTTAGTTGTTCAAATATGTCATTAATCTCTAAGGGGTATTGTTGTTGTCGCATATGATTGAGATAGGCCATCTCAGTTTCATCTTCATAATCACTGTCAGAGATCCAAAGGCCTTCGTTGGCTCCAACAACTATTTGCGACATTAGAGGCTCGTCTTGCTCGAGCAAATTGATCTGGCCCCATTGGGGTTGTTCCGCTCTCTGCGGTGGGGCCTGATTGTCTTGTGGTGGCACTTGCTCGATGGGAGCCACCAAAGGGAACATTGCCAAGAGGCTTTCTTGATAATCATCCATGGGGGTCACTTGTGAGTGATTGCTATCTGATTCGAAGGGATCCCATGGTGCTACCTCATATTCTGACTCGTCTTCTGAAGATCCTTCTTGACCTTGTCTACACCTCTCTTGTAGGTGTGTTCTTGAACTTTCTCCTCTTTCGAGCGAAGGGAAAGGGTTGTTGAGGTCAACAAGGTTGGTTGTCAACAATGGGAGATAATCTCCTAATGTATATGTCGTGTTAGGGTTGGCATATGGATCTAATGCCAATCCCCCCTTGTTGCCTATCCCTAGGCCTTGCATGTTCTCTACCAAGATGTCCAAGGGGAGGGGGTGGTTGAACCCTACTCCTGACTTGTCATATGGCATTTGGTATCTTGGTTGGCAAAGAACACGCACTCCTTGCTCATATCTGCCTAACCCATATCCATGCCAATTGCATTGGCCAAGGTATCTCAAAGCGAAGTCTGGGTTAGACAAATAGTTGACATCTTCTGCAAAGGGCTCTTCATCTTCATCCTCTTGCATGTATGGTTCAGTACCATGATCAAGGCCCCCATACACAAAGTTTGTCTGATTCGATGGGTAGCCTAGAGGAACAATGGTACCGATGGGGAGGCGAGGTCTCCCCATGTCCTGCATGGACTCTAGTGTGGGTGTTGCTACAATATTCCGCACCAGATACTCCCCCAGGCCCGTATTGGCCATTTCAATGGTGATTGTTGGCGATTGAGGGGGAGGGAACGAAAGTTCTTCGGAGTCCACTCCATGTCGGGTGGACTAGGAGCCTCGACTTCCATTCTGCTAGGCATCTCCTCAGTAGAGATAGTTGATACTGATGGCGGTGCCTCTTCCAGGGGTTTCTTCCCTTTGTCCTTCTGTGTGGCCACCGTAGGTGGCATCGTTGGTGAAGGACCAGCCGATGAAGATGGACCCAACTATGGTTTTGATGGGCTTGTCAATGGGGATGCCTACGGAATCGGACCCTGTCTAGATGGATTCAACTAAAAATCCAAATGCATTGATGGAAGGGTCGATTGCGGCATCAGTTGCACCACATTGCAATACTTGAAGGGTTCTAAGTCCATCGGGACTACATGCACCTCCCCTTCAAATGTATACTTTAAACACTGATGAGCTATCGAAGGGACACACTTCATGTCCCTGATCCATGGCCGACCCAGCAAGATGTTATAGGCCATCTCACCTTCCAAAATATGGCACAATGTAGGTATAGTCTTTTGTCCCACCTGGATGGGTAGGACAATTGTGCCAACTATCGAGCATATCACATCATTGAATGCTCGTAGAGTGTAGGTGGAAGTCATGATGTGAGATGCTGGCAACTTTAGATGTTTCAATGCCACTGTTGTGATGATATTACTGGATGAGCCAGTGTCTACCAACACCCTCTTATACGGAATCCCATTGACCCATGCGATAACGTGCAGGGGTGGATCCGCCATATCATCAGCCACTGATTTCACTTCGTCTTCTCGAAAGGTGATGACTGGCTCAGTGCATCGTTTGACATGTCCCACAAAGTTGTTGAAAGAATTTGCTTCATGGGGCTGCAACTCGATGGCTTTCAATATCTCCATTAGAGCCTCCCGATGGGGCGTTGATTGTTGTATGAGCTCGTATATGGAGAGCCTAGCCGACGTGGTCCTCAAGCTCTGAGTGAGTTTGGTCCGAATTGTGGCCATGGGTCTAGGCGGAGGAGGTTGTGTAAGGTGTTGTTGTGGTTGTGACATTGTTGGCACCTCTCCTGTAGTTTCCGTGGGGGCAGCTACACTCGGATACCTCCTATTTCGAGTCACTATACTGATCATCCCTACATACCCCTGCATGGGGCAGTTCTGTGTGACCTCATTGACTTGTAGGGTCTTTGCCTGTGCATCATGGGCAGGCAAGGGGTCCTTAAAGACCTCCATTTGTTGGTTGCTTGGTGCCACGGGATTATCCACCGCTAATGTCTTGTTATCAATTAGGTCTTGCACCAAGCCCTTAAACTTCCAACATGCATTAAGGTCATGTCCCTTCCGCCTATGGAACCTACAGTACAAATCTTCCCTGTAGCCCTTAGGTTTTGGCATGTTGGGATCTATGGGTTGAATCTCGGGCAGGTTGATCAAGTTTGCCATTGACAAGCGGTCAAACAGGGAGTCTCTGGACTCTATGTAAGGTGTGAATTGTCGCCTAGGGTGACGCTGCTGATTTTGCTCTTGCCTCTGATTTTCTCGGTCATAACTATTAAGAGGCACCACTTGATAGTTAGCCTTTTGGGGTTGTGTTGCTTGTGCAGGCTTAGGGACGTTGATAGCAACCTGATTGACCATAACGGGTTTCTGTTGCATGGTCCCTATTTTGGTGTTCTTAGACCATTCTTTCTTCTTCGGCTTGGCTATCTCACCATCCTGAATCTTGATCTCTTCAATGATTCTGGCTTGTGCCAGAGCTTCCTCTAAGGTGGCATATTGTTGTAGCTGCAATAGCATAGAGATCGATCTCAAACAGCTCTTTGAGAACATTTGTGTGAGGTCGGACATAGGAGGGAGGTAGGGTAGCTTAGAAAGCAGAGTCCTCCATCGATTCCCATAGGCCACCATGGTTTCTTCCTCATACTGCCTGAGGCTGGCTAGGTCACTTAGTGATGCCTTCTTCTTGGTGTTGAAGGTGAAGCGTTCGAGGAACGCATCCACTAGCTGATCTAAGTTGCTAATGTTGTGCTTTGGCAATTGAGTAAACCAATCCGAGGTAGGGCCTATGAACATGGTGATGAATGTTCTTAACAACAAAGCATCATTATCCTGAATGCCAAAGCATTGGCTCAGGAATCTAGTCACATGCTCTTGGGCATCCTCCTCACCTCTAAATATTGCCAACTGAGGTAGCTTAAAGTGTTCAGGGTAAGGGGGTGCTGGCACTGACGGATGCACAGGATGACTATGGAGTTGGCATAACATGGGCTTTTGGGGCCCAGAAGTCTTGGTTTCCATAGACTCCAAATGCTCTAGCAGCGCTTTATATGCATCGAAAGATTTAATCTCTTCCTCTTTAGTTTGCTCCCATTGTGGGTTGTGGGAGACTTGAGGCCTATGGAGGGGTGGCCGGAGAGCAGCCCCTCTGCCTTGGTAGGGCATTTCGGCCCACTCTTCTTCTTGTTCATACTCCTCATAGGCTTCTTGAGGAGTTTTTGGATGAGACCTATGACCATGGGTGGGTCCCCACGGAGGGAGCCCATCGTTGTTCCTGGGAGTGGCCTCCCGCTCAGGTCTAGGAGGTCTCGGAGGCAGCACTTGGTAAGGTCATGGGGACCTGTCTCGTACCAAGGGGTTGCACCTCTCATATGGTTCTGCTCTTTGGGTGCGAGGGGTTGGAACCCTCTCAGGCACCGTGTTATGGAGCAGCTCATCTGTTTGGCACCGAATGCGCTCTTTGCTAAGGCGATATAGATGCTCTAGCTGTTGTTGGTCTTGCTCAAGCTACGTGATCTGCGCTTGGTGGGCGGCATGTCTGGTGACTTCCAGGTCGATTTGTTCCACCATCTTGAGTCTAGGAGGCCTAGATGCCTCTCCTACACATTTATCTCGGTCATGATGATCCGAGATCTCTATAGGTCACTTCCCTCTATCGAGGTTGGCGGCATTCACTCGAGGCTCTGGCCTCGGTGGGTGATTCTGGTAGATAGTAGGTGCGGAGGCGCATTGCTCCCACGCTGTGTATTGCTCTTGAGGAATGTAATGGTCTTCCTCATGCTCCCTTTCGTATATGTGAAAGGGGCGGGCAGAGTTGGCTCGCCCTGCTTGAAGAGCCTTGTGCTCTGGATTTGGCTTATTATTCCTAATAATGATGGGGGGTAAAGGAGGGATGACATAATCATGTGGCCTCTCCTCATGGACCCTATGTTGTTCTAGAACTTCATCACATGGTGGCCACTCATACCGAGCTTCTAAGGGAGCCTTCCTATTTATATTGAGGGCCACGTGTAAGGACTCCTCCTGAAAGGGTCTATGTTGGATGGGAGTGCCCCTCAGAGGGGTGCCTCTATAGTCCCATTCTGAAATGGCACGATGTGGACTCTCTTGTGGGTCAGGCCGCCAAGGCGGTATGACCAAGTCCTTGGGGCTATAGCGGAGGTGACTTGTGCCCCCTTGTACACTCTCCGTAGCTTTTGCCCTTGATTGGGCTTGGCTACGGGTGTACACCATGGTGGTGTTTCTCTACAAGATGCATAGATTTTTATTTCTTTTTATGATTTTTATGCTACACTAAACAGAAAATATCACACACGCAAAGCAATGATTATCTCGTTTAAAGATTAAAGGTGTGCCCTAAACCTGGTTTAGTGTGTTTTGATTTTGTTTTGAAAGCTTTTGTAAAGAATGTTTAAATGCAATATGATGGCTCTTATGACTCCCAAAAATGGTCGCCCCTTCGATATACCATTGCCAGGCCGATATACCAACCTCTCTATATACCCGCCCTTACGTGAGGGAAACTGTTGGTACGTGAGAGCAGATGGTACGTGGAACGTAGGCGGTACGAAAGGGGAATCACCCTATTTTTGACACCTACCATAGAAGACTTATCCTCATGCACTGGGAATCACCCTAGCTACACTCGGTCAACTTTCATCAGGATTTACGTCTAGCAATAGTAGCGATCGGGGTTTATGAATGCAAAATTCAAGCCAAGGTGGTGATGAAATCCACCGTTGGTCTTGATCAAGGGCTGGGGTTTTATGACCAGCTCCTTGGTGTTTATGTTGCCACGTGATGTGTGGGGTTCTTTTTACTTTGCATGAAAGGAAATAAACATGCAGTACAACTTTTCCTAAGCAAGCAAAGAACCAAAAAAATAGGAAAAGGAAAACAGAAAATGACAGAAGGAGTTCAAGACCCTTACCTCTTCTCTGCCCAAATCTGTTGGTTCTGAGTTTCTATCCTGAAACTGCATAGATAGATATTCATCCTAGGGAGGGATGAATTATAGGACTGTATTCATCATAGGGTGGGGCAAATGCCCATTCGTCCCTGGGTAAGATGAATTCCAGCTCTGTATTCACCATAGGCTGGAACGAACAACAGTCCAACGTTTGAAAACTCGGTACCTGCAAGCAAAAACAATCAAGTTTTGATCAGATTTCTGATCTTAAAAATAGAGGACAAGGGTCCCACCATGATCACCACTGAAAGCACGAGGATACGGAAGCAAAAAGGAAACTCCAAGTGCGATGCAAACTAAACTAAACTTAACGCTAAATCCTATGAATTGAAAGTGCATGAAAAGAGGGAAAGCATGAACGAATCAAAATAAAAAAAAAGCCAATAAGGAAGACAACCCTTTTTATTGATATGTTTTAGAACTCAGTTACAATGCGCCTCCTCCCCTTCTAAGGGCTAGGAGCGTTAAATATGCGTTCTTGTTACACCCATGGATGCTATTCCTTCTTCCGCGTGCCCACATGTAAAATGGGCGGACCAAATATCACCACCACTTGCGTTGATGAGTCTTGACTCCTTGCTGCTCCTCTAATGTCTAGATCCTACATTCAAAGAAATAAGAAATAGTCAGTAGCACTTGTGGATGAAATAAAACATGCAATCCCCACGCCTTCGATTAGTGCATGCAAGATATAAATAAAATGATAACTAAAATAGATCCAAATGAACTAAAAATTTGATAGGGGCATCAAAACATCACAAGGAAAACACTACAAATGGAATAGTCAAAAAATTCACCATAGATTTGTATTCGCTCCAGGGCGGGACGAATAGACCTGCAACAAAATGTCAAAAGGTACTGTCCCAAATGTCACATCTGGGAAGCTCCAAATCACCTACAAAGTTGGGGGTTAGCTAATTGGGGGTATTTTGGGAAGACCCAGATGGTCATATTTTCCCAATTTGGCCTCTATCAATGGGAATTTGATGATGCTACCTGCATGTTAGCAAAAGCGAGAAATAATAGAAACATGATCAAAATTGCTCAGAACGATGTGAAATTTGAATGACAACCTATCTAAGCAGCATAGAATTAAATGCAAGAATAATAGAAAAGAAATCTACCATAGATTTCCAATCACTCCGGAGCGGGGCGATTAGGACTGTAGCAGTGTGGGGGCGCCCGAGGGTAGGCCGCCCATCGTTTGGGGCCCGATTTCGGCACCAATCCACTTGGGATGGGTCCAAAACCTCTTGTGGGGTATTTTCAACAAATTTTGTGGGATATTGTGGCCAAATTTCGGGTTTTGGTTCCGGATTTACGCTTCCAATAACCACCCTATGACCTCCTTTCCAAAAGAGATCAAGGATGTGAAAGGCACAACTCAAAAGGGTGTGGGTGTGAAAGTAAAATGATAGCACTTCATTGCTCCAAAATGCTCCTTCTCTCTATATTTTGGGGTGAGAAGACTCACCATTTTATAGACCTGATGGTCTCTTTGGATGAGCATGCAGAGGCGCCACTTGGCAATCATGCCTCTCCAGGGGAGGGAAGATTCCTCCTTGATTAGGGGCTTCATGACTGCCCTTGTAACTGCCTCTAATGCTCAAAAATGCTCACTCACACTCCCATGCGATGAAGGAAGAATTAAGTGGCGGATCTGAGCTGCCATTTGTCAAGATTTGACTTTTTGCCCGTCAAACCTGCTATTCGCCCCACCCTGGAGCGAATACTGCTATTCGTCCCTGGGTGGGGCGAATACCAGTTTGTAATCGTCCCTGGGTGGAACGAGTATGGAGCAGAGTGCCTGAAGGTGCCAAATTGACTCCTGACCTTCCAAAACTGTTGTGAGAGTGGTTAGGACCACTGTTTAACCTCTGGGGGCTGCCCTTGGGGCTGTGTGTGTCAATGCGATCAGTGTTTGCAGTCACATAATCGGATTGGTGCTGTTTTGGTGTCTATAGGTGTATATTTCATCCCATACCATATATATATTAAATCACCCACAACTATTTTAGGGAAGAGATGAAACTGTGTGACCACCTTGCTAGGAGAGATTTATGATTTCTATCTCTCTCCTAGATCCATTGGATCCTAGATTTATGTTTGCACAAGATATATTATTTTTTATCCCATTCCTCTAGTTGAGTAGTAAGCCTAGCCTCCTCCTTGCTTTGGATCTCAATAGTACTATTGACAATTTTGTCACATTGCACAAGGGGTAGAAAAAAATCAAAAAATTTCTCTTTGTAAAGTGTTTTTTGTTGCTTCGAAAGTTTTTGTAAGTGTTGCAGCAATTTTGACTTTCAATGCCACCCCCTTGTACACAAGATGAAGAAGAAGAGCTTCACTGCCAAACAGGCCAAAAGGATAGCTCCGTCGAAAGAAAGAAGAAAAGTGTCGTGATATCGCGACATGTTGCGTTTTCATGGCTTAGAGCGACAAGAGGGAGCAAGAAAGAAGAAGTGTCGCGATATCATGACATGTCGCATTTTCATGGTCAAATGCAACAAGGAAGAGCAAGCAAGAAAAAGTGTCACAATATCATGACATGTCACATTTTCATGGCTGAAAGAAACAAAGCAGAGTAAGAAAGAAGAAGTGTCATGATAGCGTGACATGTTGCAGTTTCGCAGCTCAGAGCGACAAGAAGGAGCAACAGAGAAAAGTGTCATGATATCGTGACATGTTGCATTTTCATAGCTGAGAATGACAAGAAGAGCAAGAATGAAGAAGTGACACGATATTGTGACATGTTGCATTCTCACGACCAACAAAAGAAAAGTGTCACGATATCACATGTCGTAGTTTCACAACTCAAAGTAAGGAGAAGGCGCAAGAAAGAAAAGGTGTCGCGATATCATGACATGTCGCATTTTCGTGGTTGAAAGAAAAAAGGCAGAGCAAGAAAGAAGAAGTGTCACAATATCATGACATGTTGCAGTTTTGCAGCTCAGAGCGACAAGAAGGCGCAACAGAGAAAAAGTGTCACGATATCACGACATGTTGCGTTTTTGCTGCTCAAAGCAAGGAGGAAGAGCAAGAAAGAAAAGGTGTCACGATATCGTGACATGTCGCATTTTTATGGCTTAGAGTGACAAGAAGGCGCAAGGAAGAAAAGTGTCATGATATTGTGACATGTTGCATTTTTGTGACTCAGAACGATGAGAGAGAGCAAAAGAAGAAAAGTGTCGTGATATCGTGACATGTTGCATCCTCATGACCAAAAGAGGAAAAGCGTCGCGATATCGCGACATGTTGCATTTTCATGGCAAAAAGAAACAAAATAGGGCAAAGGCATGGAAATGTTGTGATATCATGACATGTCGTATTTTTGCGATGCAAGAAGAACCAAGCTGAAGACATAGAAATGTCGCGATATTGCGACATGTTGCTTTTTCATGAGGGGCACACGCTTCAAGCTGGGTATTTTCTCGAGACAATCAAGTGCCTCATAAATGCATTCTTACTTGCCCAGTAAGCTCGTTGCTCTTTTTTGGCAATTGAAAGTGAAGTATTAGTCCCTAAAAGGAGAGCCCAACAAGCATGGTGGCCACTCAAACATTTCACCCAGAAACCAAGGACACTCAGATTGCTCATCAATGCATGTTTCCATGGTTGACTTGATCACAGTTGCCAGTTCTGGTAATGGATTTGAAAGCTTAGTCACGAGGGCTGAAAGGTGCTGACTTCTCAGATCTCAAGAGTATACTTCACCATCCTGTGTAATAATGACTTAGAGGGTCGGGTCCTCTATAAAAACCCAGGCATTGTAATGTAGCTTTTTTTGGGGGAACTATCTGCTAAGAAAGTTGTTGTAACTTGATGTCCTACAATTAATACTAAAGATATTTGGGCTCGATTTCTCTCTTTTATGCTGCCTTCTGTGCTTGATTCTTTTGTCTTTCTTCATTTGCATATCGAGAAAGCTGAACCCTATGTCCGATGTGCAATCGGGGATTATACCCTAAAAATCGTCTGAAGGATACATAGGAGTGAAAAAACATCATATTGGCTTTCTTATATGTTGCCTTCTGTTCTTGATTATTTTGTCTTTCTTCGTTCGCATACTGATAAAGTTGAACCCTGTGTCCGGTGTGCGATCGAGGACTGTACCCTGAAACTCGCCTGAAGGATACATAGGAATGTTGATATTGTGTTTCTTTCATTTATTCTTGGTGTTCTTTACTTCTATTCAAGTTGTCAGTTAGTGATTGTGCTTCCTATTCTCTCCCACCTTAAATCACCAATCTCCCTTCCTTTACCCCTTTTTTTATTTCTTTCTCTAACCCTAACTCCTTTTATCTCTTTCCTGCACCCTTATCTCAAAACACCAAAGTAGATTAGCATAGGAGCCAGCCTTTCTCTAGATATTTGCATGAGGGGAATCTCTTCCCTTTGGCCTTTCAATGTTGGTCCAGGTCTAGGGTGCATACACTTACCCAGATCCTTTCCTAGGCTGATTTGGTGACCAACAATTTTTGGCACGCTCGATGGGACCAAGGTCCCATATTTTAATTGCAAATCTCAAACCCGTCTACACCGAGGCCAATAGTTCTAACCAGTTCCCGGTGTGACCCAATCAGTATCACCTTTTGAGTGGTAGTGAAAATTTATGCTCTCATTACCAAAAGACTCTTAGCATCTGGTGACTCTGTTCAACCTAAAAATCTCTAAGTCATAAAAACCGGTACCTAAACCTGTGCCTTCATGACAAAAGTCCCCATGTTTTAAGGAAGCCTGAGTTGGTGAATCTCTGGCTTGCCTTCATATGGCAAAATCACTTGGCGACTCTGACTGAGCTGAAGATCCAGATTTCTTGATCGTAGGTGCCTTATAAATCTGAAAGAAGACATCCCAAAGGAATCAAGGTTCGGTGAGTAGCCTTGACCTCACAAGCGAAGAAGAATGTTCACCTAGTGACTCTGAATTAGTGGTGAGAACCGTGATATCTATAGGCCACTGCTATAATGGAGAGGGTATGCTATCCCAGTTGGGATGATCATGGCCCTCTGAATCTTCAAAGTTACCATGAAATTCTCGAAGGCACCTTGAAGACAGTGACAAAATACAATGGCACTAAGGGAATGGCCCGAGAGCACCTTGAAGATGTTGTTGCTCTAGCACCCCTCTATGACATAATCCATGAAGATGTCATGATCAGACTTTTGGTCCTGTCTCTGGAAGGAAGAGCGCTACAGTGGTACAGACTGCTTGGGCATAAAAGCATCTACTCATGGGATGACTTAGCGGGAGCACTATTCGAAGCATTTGATGGCTCTCAGGACCCCTTATAGCTTTTGACGTACCTCTCCACCATCAAGAGAGCACCTTTGGAGAGCATCACGAACTTCAATGTTCGATTCTAAATAAGTTGGAAGAGAATTCTAGGAGATATCCAACCGACGCCTGCCCAATCCCACCTCTTCTATGTTTGGGCTCTTCACCTGGACATGGGCCTCATATTACTGCAATCAGGTGAATGAAGATTTCCTCAAATATTTGAGGAAGAAGTACGAGTAGAGCAGCTTTTGCTCCTATCTAGAAAGTGGCAATGGGGGGAAAATCCATCACTTTCTCCAATAATTGTGACTCCTGTCTCTCCTACACAGTATTCATCATGGTAGATTCCTCATACTGAGCAGAGGCCTGAGATGCAGTCGTTTGGAGCTCAAGAGGCAAATTTCATCCAAGGCCAACCAATATTTGTTGCTCTTGTCTATCCTACACAGTGTTCATCATGGCAGACTCCTCATATTGAGCAGAGGCCTGAGATGCAGTCGTGTGGAGCTCGAGAGGCAGATCTCATCCAAGTCCGATGATGGGAATATGCAAGCTTTGCCTTGCTAATGAACAATATGGTTTCTTGTAGTATCCATTAAGAGATGGGCCAAGGAGAGAAACAAACTCAAGTGGCAGAACCTGAGAACAAAGAGGGCACATTTTTGCACCCTTTTTGTATCCTAGTGGATGGCACACAAGTATTCAGCCAGGATCCATTAAGCATACCTCATCAAGATGAACCTGAAGATATCCTAGAAGATTACCCTTTGCTGGAGGAGTCCTATTAACCCATCAGGAGGATGGAAGAACCTGTACCCAGCCCACACTTAGTGGACTCTTTAGTATTATGGTATTGGTTCCAGCCATCACCATAACCAATACCCCAAGAGGCCCCTCATGCGGTGAACTTCTTTGCGACATATTTCATCAACAGTACGGGTACTGGCAGGAGCAAAAATTCACCGCGTTGCTCCCTGTTTGCAACATGGACAACTTCAGGAAGAAGCCAGCTGAACTTCAAAGATCAACTAAAGTTCAATAAGATATTGTACGGACATTGCAGGTTCATCGGATAAGCACCCGAGGCTGGATATATGGTAGCGGCATGCCAATCATGTCGCAAAATTTTGTGTAAATACTGTAAATGGCCCGGCTAGTAAATAAGTGCCGAAAGTGCTAAGTTTTTCTTAGGAGCTTAGGCACAAAAAAAAAAAAAAAATTCTGTCAGTGGATAGTCAGAGAAGAAAACAATGGGAATGACTCTGTTGCCCAATGGATAAAGGCCTGGGATCTCTGCATTCAAACTAGCTAAATGCCCCGTGAGCCACCAAGAATGTTGACAATTTTGTCACATTGCACAAGGGGTAGAAAAAAATCAAAAAAATTCTCTTTGTAAAGTGTTTTTTTTTGCTTCAATTTTTTTTGTAAGTGTTGCAAAAATTTTGACTTTCAATGCCACCCCCTTGTACACAAGATGAAGAAGAAGAGCTTCACTGCCAAACAGGCCAAAAAGATAGCTCCGCCAAAAGAAAGAAGAAAAGTGTCGTGACATGTTGCATTTTCGCAGATCAGAGCAAGAAAAAAGAAGTGTCGCGATATCACAACATGTCGCATTTTCATGGTTGAAAGCAACATGGTAGAGCAAGCAAGAAAAAGTGTCATGATATCGTGACATGTCGCATTTTTGTGGCCGAAAGCAAAAATGTAGAGCAAGAAAGAATAAGTGTCGTGATATCACGACATGTTGTAGTTTCACGGCTCAGAGCGACAAGAAGGAGCAACAGAGAAAAGTGTCATGATATCGTGACATATTGTATTTTCACGGACAAGAACGACAAGCAAAGCAAGAACGAATAAGTGCCGCGATATCGAGACATGTTGCATTATCGTGACCAATGAAAGAAAAGTGTCGTGATATCGTGACATGTCGCAGTTTCGTGACTCAAAGCAAGGAGAAGGCGCAAGAAAGAAAAGGTGTCAGGATATCGCAACATGTCACATTTTCACGGCCGAAAGCAACAAGGCAGAGCAAGAAAGAAGAAGTGTCATGATATTGTGACATGTTGTAGTTTTGTGGCTTAGAGCGACAAGAAGGAGCAACAGAGGAAAAGTGTTGTGATATCGCGACATGTTGCATTTTTGCAGCTCAAAGCAAGGAGGAAGAGCAAGAAAGAAAAGGTGTTGTGATATCGTGACATGTCACATTTTCGTAGCTCAGAGCGACAAGAAGGTGCAAGGAATAAAAGTGTCACGATATCATGACATGTCGCATTTTTGTGGCTCAAAGCGACGAGAGAGAGCAAAAGAAGAAAAGTGTCACGATATCGCGACATGTTGCATCCTCGCAACCAAAAGAGGAAAAGCATCGCGATATCACAACATGTTGCATTTTCATGGCCAAAAGAAACAAAATAGGGCAAAGGCATGGAAATGTCGTGATATCATGACATGTATTTTTGTGATGCAAGAAGAAGAACCAAGCTGAATACATAAAAATGTCACGATATCGCAACATGTTGCTTTTTTGTGAGGGGCATGTGCTTCAAGCCAGGTATTTTCCCGAGACAATCAAGTGCCTCATAAATGCATTATTACTTGCCCAGTAAGCTCACTACTCTCTTTTGGCAATTGAAAGTGAAGTATCAGTCCCTGAAAGGAGATCCCGGCAAGCATGGCGGCCACTCGAGCATTGCACCCAGAAACCAAGGACACTCAAACCGCTCATCAATGCATGTTTCTGTGGTTGACTCGGTCACAGTTTCCAGTTATGGTAATGGATTTGAAAGCTCAGTAACGAGGTCTGTGAGGTGCCGAATTCTCAGATCTCAAGAGTATACTTCGTCATCCTGTGTAATAATGACTTAGAGGGTCGGGTCCTCTATAAAAACCTAGGCATTGTAATGTAGATTTTTTGGGGGGAACTATCTGCTAAGAAAGCTACTGTAACTTGATGTCCTGCAATTAATACTAAAGATCTTGGGCTCAATTTCTCTCGTTTATGCTGCCTTCTGTGCTTTATTCTTTTGTCTTTATTTGTTTGCATACCGAGAAAGTTGAATCCTGCGTTCGGTGTGCGATCGGGGACTGTACCTTGAAACTCATCTAAAGGATACATAGGAGTGAAAAAATGTCATATTGGCTTTCTTTTATGCTGCCTTATGTGCTTGATTCTTTTGTCTTTCTTCGTTCGCATACTGAGAAAGCTGAACCCTACGTCTAGTGTGCGATCGGGACTGTACCCTAAAACTCGCCTGAAGGATACATAGGAAGGTTGATATTGTGTTTCTTTCGTTTATTCTTGGTGTTCTTTGCTTCTATTCAAGTTGTTAGTTAGTGATCATGCTTCCTATTCTCTCCCACCTTAAATCACCAATCTCCCTTCCTTTACCCCTTTTTTATTTTTTTCTCTAACCCTAACTCCTTTTATCTCTTTCCTGCACCCTTATCTCAAAACACCAAAGTAGATTAGCATAGGAGTCGACATTTCTCCATATATTGGCATGAGGGGCATCTCTTCCCTTCGGCCTTTCAATGTTGGTCCAGATCTAGGGCGCATACACTTACCCAGATCCTTTCCTAGGCATATTTGGTGACCAACAAGTACCATTCATTCATGTATGCTCATTTAGGTCCTCAATTTTGGTTAAGATATGTCATTTATTTTTATTTTTGTCACCAAAAACCTTCCAGTTCCAATTTCTCAACTTGGAATTGAGGTACAAAATCCTCCTAAAATAAATGTACATCTTTACACTATGTCTAGGTTTACCCTCCTACCACCATTGTTGAACCTTATCTTAGAAACTACTATATCAAAACCATATTATCTAGAATCTAAAAGGATCACAACTAGGTCTGGTCTTCCACACTTCCATCAACATAATACAATGATTTAATCCCATATTATTCAATATTTGTGCTCTTGGTATATATCCATTACGTAGAAAATCCTATAATAACAAAAACATGTCTAGTATTTCTAGAATGCATGTTGGATCATGCCTTTTATTAGACTAGGTAAATATATTGTTGTTTGGTTTGATATCTATCGGATGAAGAGATCTAAAATATTTCATCATGAGGTCAACACTATTTTATAGAGTGTTATTTTCCCTATATTTTCTTCCACTGAGAGGATGATGTTGAAATCACCATGTACAAGTAGCCAAGCTTTGAGGAAATGATCAATAATATAAGCTAGATTCCTCCATTGTTTTTTTTAATCTAGGTTGATATGAGAGGATACATTAAGACATAACCAATGCTGAGAAGAATGTCTCCTCTAGTCCAATAAATATAGAATCCCCTAAATTCCCATTTTTTGGTGTATCACTATCTCTTTTGGATCCTAGAGATAAGCCACTCCTCTAGAAGATCCTTGGGAGTTTAGGTATGCCACCCTATACACAAGCTAAATATTTTTGGAAAAAATATGCATCTCTTATTTCAACACTTTCATTTCTTGGATGAAAACCATTTATGAATGATGCTATTAAATAATTTTGTTTACTATCTTATGCTTTACTAGGCTACCCTTAAGCCCTCGAATATTCTAGGTGATACACTTCATTATGCACAGGGATTAAAAATATGGGTAATATCCTTGACCTTACCCATTGCTATCAGCTTTGCACCTTCTTTCCCTATTTGATGTTGAGTAGTCTTCCTACATGTTATTTGGTATGCATCTAGCTTCATATTTTTAGTGGAATCCTTACTCACTCTTGTTGGTTCTGGTAAGGACTCCAAACCTTACGTAGGTGAGAATACCACCATAGGCTTATTAGAATATTCCTAGGTGTCACCTCCACTATCTATTCCTTTGAGTTCCTCCATTTGATTGGTTAGAGTCATTGTATTTCTCTTTGCTGCTATATTTCCTTTGGGATCTCTTCAACGTTTGGGATGGGTTCTCCTATGGGTTACTTAGTAGACATATAATTTGCTTAGTGTTGCTATTTATTTCTTCAACTATTGGCTCCATTTTTAGGGCTTGAAGAAGAGTTTCTAGGATAACTATATCCATGATGTTCCCCTCATAATCCATTGGGATGTTAGCAAACTTATTGGTGGAGATGACTACCTACTATTTAGATGTTTTTTTTCCTTGTATGTTCTTTTGATTAGGCATTTCAAAACCTTCATGGGTTGTTTCCTCTTATGCCTACTCTTGAATCCAATGTTTACAATCCCTAGCCAAGTGATGATATTCATGATCAATCCTACACCTAAAGGGAATGTTCTCATAGTCCACATCTTATTCCAAGGTATCCTCCCCAAATTATAAAGTAGTATTTTTGACAAGGGCTTGTCAAGGTTGGTGAGAATAAAAATTCTAGCATAGATAATTTGTTCAAATTGACTTGTATTATTTTCTGTCATCATATAATATCCCAGAGTATTATCTAGTACTATGATGACAACTTGGTTCCAAAACTCTATTAGAAATCCAAAAATTCTCATCCAAGCTAGGGCTACTAAGGGCATTTCCTCTTCTACCTTGAAATTTATATGCCAGGGCTTCATGAAAATCCTTGCCCTGCCTAAAAACCAAGGACCCCTTGAAAGGCTTGTTCTCTATCCTCATTTTTATTGAAAGGTACCCCAAACCTTTTACAAAGGAAAAAAAATTTACACGACAAGAGAATGCAAGGGGGTCATCTCACAAGAGATGACCACAGAAGATCAAAGGAGGCCATCTTAAAATATATGGGCTCAACAGACTAGTGAACCAAGGAGAAATAAAAGGATGTTCTCTATCCTCTTAATTAGTAACAAGAACAAAGAAATAATTGTTGGGGCGTTTATAAATATTTAAATCACCTTTGGTTCTCCATTATCTAGTAGCCCACATATTGAAAGTGGAGAGGCCTGGACAAAGACCCAAGAATTGATAAATTTATCCTCTACATTCCATAACATTGATTTCAATCTATATGATTGGCATCAGAAGTTGGACTATAGGAGAGCCATTTATCACTTTCATGCACCCTAAGTCTATCTTTATAGGGTCTATTTTGGGAATTCTCAAAGGTCTAAAAGAAATCCTAGTGTTATTAACTATAGTTTTTTTTTGGTTGTCCTCCTCTCAAGGCATCTCGAAAGGTCATCTTTAGCAATGTTTCACTAGAATATCTTTCCATATTGGGGATAGGCTCATTTTCATTACTGTTATTAACAACATTGCCCCTACATGATTAATTTCCATTATTCCAAGGTTATTCCTCTTTTTATACATTTCTACTTGTTGCAATATAATCCTACCTTGTTGTTTTAAAGTCAGTTCTTTACCTCTTGTACATTTGCAACCTTGGTTTTGCTCTTGTTTAAGATTGGCTATTGTGAACTTGAATAAATTTTTATATTTCTCTTGCTAAAATGGGAATTGATCATTGGTTTGTATTATCTATTTCACCTACATGTGATCATGGTTATTTTGGTCCTTCTTAGAGTCCACATCCTATGCCTTATGTTGCATATCATGTTCCCGTGGAATCCTCCTTCCACCATCCAAGGCTTTACCATTTCATTATTCACTAATATCTACAAACCCTCAGCCAAGGGTCTCTAAAAATCCTCAACCAAGGATATCTATAAAACCCTCCTTTGATATTTTGGTTTTCATTATGTACTTGCACCTATATTCTTTGAAATATTTGGATCTCTCCATATTTTTTGGATCACTTGTTTGTAGAACTTCAACCCTTTAGGGTTTATAATTTTAAAATTTCAATGGAGAGTAGAATTGTACAACATATTTTGGTAATCAAAGTCTAGTTAGATAATTGCACAATGAATAAGCAATATTCTCTATAAAGGTCATGCCCATATGATCTATAGTTTTGTAAACATACAAAACTACTATATTTTACTCCCATAACTTTTTACTATAATTTATTAATTAATTAACATTTTTTATAATTAATTCTTAACATTTAGTTCAACCCACTAATTCAATAGGTTGGCATTAAGCATCCATATAAAATGCAATAATTAAATACAAAACCAGTCTCTCTTACAAGCTATATATGTTAAGTATAAAAGGAAGCTCAAAAGGCTTAAAATCTTCCTTGTCCAAATTAATATGTAGTAATAAGAAATAATAAAAGTAAAAATTGAGGAATCTTGGTACTCATGGAATGTTATAATTGGTAAGTTGTTAATCACATTATCTATTTATATCATGTCTTGAATTAGATAAAGTAACTTATTATCAATTGTTATTTCTCTCCTTATTGAATAGAGGGTTTTACAGTCTTAAATATTCCTACAATACAAACTTTAAACTTTTTATTGAATTAACATCGCTTTGGTCTTGTTTATTTTTGGACTTATTAAAATATCTATTAAAAAACCTAGATATGCTAATGCAAATTATTATTGATCCAATTCCATTGGGTAATTTTGTATTATGAACATAAAACCTTATTATTTTATTATATCAAACCATTATGATTTAAAGGCATATATTGAAATGACAAGTTCTTTTTCTTGTATATCCTACACCACCTTAGGACTAGAGCCTGCACAATCTTCCACTATCCTCACCATATAGAAATAAAGTAAGAAATCTTATTTTCATGCAAATAAAGGGTATATTCCAATATTATTTTACTATATATAGTTACTTTTAGAAAGATAATGTTAAAATTTAATATTTTAATTACATCCATAATATTGCATTTATATTTGAAGATGGAACCTTTCATATTTCATGTCATAACTTAACACAATTTTATCAAATGATATTATCAGATACAGAGTAAAACAACTATAAAATATTTTTATTTATCTTCATTATAAAGCTATGTAGGTATGTATGTATAGTTTCTTACATGATGATTTTGCAAGATTATAAGCTCATATAAATCATTAAAGTACTAAAATAACAAGAAGTTCTAAATAAATAAAATCCTTATATTTAATGTGACATCCTGACATGATATGAAAGATATTGAGAAGAATATACTATATAAAATTATATCCTTACATCCTTGTAACGACCTCAATATAACGATGTTGGCTATCATTATTTTTATTTTCTTGGACCATAGACTGAGTTAGTTAAAACTTGAGCATTAGGGTTAAGCTATTATTTATTTAATCTATAAATAGGAATAATCTTGTATTAGTTGAGATCATCAAATAGTTTGTATTTAAGTTGCCTCAATATGCATATGAGACTTCACCCTCTCATAGTGCCTATGATATTGTGACCTCTCTACATGGCTATTTTATTGCCAGGATTTGAATCTAATATTGATATTGATTTTTTGATCTTGGTTTTATTGTATATATTTTTGTGCCAATAATTTTTTATTTTTAGAAGTTGTGTAACAAGTGGTATCAAAGCCAGTTCCAAAAACTTGCACACCTGTGATACACAATTGCATATATTATATTTTCTATAATTGACATCATATACAAGCTTTTGGTCCAGCCTCAGCTTCAGATTTGATTTCAACTCTGGCTATTATCTCTAGCTCTAGTTGCATGCATAAATCAAGAAAAAGGTTAAACATCTTCATCTATTTTTACAACTTGCCTTACAAATAATGAGATGATTTTATGTAGCATTAATTTGTGCTTGTGCTATTTAGCTCATTTGAGTATTTGGTTCCCTAGTACAATAACTCACCATAACTCTTGTTAGAAATTAGATAGTAAATTTTGAAGCCTCCCATAACCTAAATAAGACAAACAAGTGGAGAAGCCATAAAATGTTGGTATGAGGTATACAGGTAATTTATTTTAATAAAACCTTAGAATTATTATTTTTTAAACCTTTTTTAAGATTCTATGTAATTGTAGCCAATTAAAATTGGTGCCTACATTTTTCTTCCCTTTCCTTTCCCTTCCCCACTCCCTATGTATTCTTCTCTCCATGCATCCCCCAACCTTACCATCATCTACCCACCCATGTGTCACCTAACCTAACCTTTATTTTCTTTCTCCTCTCCTCCCCCACTCCCCATCCCTTATTCTCGTTCCTCTTGCACCCATGCATCATATTCCCTCCATCCAACCCCTCCCCCCACCCTCCATGTGTCTCCTCACTCCCACACTCCCTTACCTCCCATGTATGGACCCCCTATATTTTTTCTTTTTATTTTTTCCTTTTTCTTTCTTGCATTCCCTACCTTTATAAGTAAAATAATAACCTCACTTTATTTTTATTATTGTTTAAACAATAACCCATTTTCTTGCTTCTGATTATTTAAACAATAATAAACTAATTAATAAAAAAGAAAAGAGAAAGAAAGTGAAAGTAAAATAATAATAATAATACATGTCATCAAAGGACCACACAGGAGACAAGATAGACATCAAACTTGCCTAAGAATTTTATTGATCAAGTTTGAATTTATAGTCTAGGAAGATCTTACAAAACAATTGGAAAAATAAAAACCACAACAGAAAACCATGGCTAGCTATACAAAAGGCTACCAAAAAACCTATAGCTCTGACAAACAAAAAGGCTACAAACTAACAATTTTAGGGATAAAATATTACAAAATATTTTAAAACTTGATTAATTAATTTTAATTAAACCTAAGTTTAATTAAAAATTAATTAATCCCTATCATTCCTCCCAACCACAAAATCATTAGACTCCAATGCATACAAAAAGGGAGGAAGATGATGTTGAACGTGGAAGCTAGAAATATCCTAGGTGGACATGGTGGATATCCATAGTGATGAGTGCCCATATAGAACCAAGAGTTACCTTTGAACTGAATAGGATATTGGAATATGGATGGTGTATTCTAAATAATTATAGTATATACCATCGACAACTAAAAGCCTTACAAGGTGGAGGAGGCAAGATTTTGAATGGTGGAAACAAAGGCTAGAACTAGAGTTGGAGCAAGAGTAGGAGAAGCGACATGAGAAACAAAATTAGTAGGATCAATAGGAACAAGAAAAAGTGCTCGATGAATATTTTTCTCAAGTGGTGTAGTATGTTGAGTGGTCAAGAGTACTTTTGCTTGTGTGTCCTTGTGTTATGGTGTGCTAAAAACTAAAGCAATATTTCATGCTTGATGCAAATTACAATGAGCTTCATGTGTAGTGGACTAAATACTATAAATAAGGAATTTTTTTTGCTCATACTAAAATATATAGGTGTTATAATATACATCATAGTAAGCCCTTTTGACATATTGATAAATTTTACCTAGCCATAGACCACAACAATCTATATGAGTGACATCATTGGTAATAGTGTCTACATACTTAGGACTAAACATAAAATACATAGTGTAGGTGTGTGTGATCATGGAAGTAGTATCATTGTCCTTCCATCCAAGTAGTATTGACGAGGATGAATATGTATAGGCAACTACAACTTAGCAATAATGGACTACGCAACCAAGTTTTTCTATGAGTCATTATCGATGTTATAATCCATAGCAAATTTATGTGTAATATGAGCATGAGTAACAAACAAATTATCACAACCTCCCACAAAGGACTAATAACTGATTAAGGTGAGATTATTAAGTTGACCTTCTAACTCAAGATAAGTACGATCTTCTTTATAAGTTCTTATAGGATTTTTCAAAGTTTCCTCCTCAAAGGTTTGCTCCTCAAGAGACTGTACAAGCGCTTGTTTTTTTTATTTTCTAGAAAATCATATCTCATATGTCCTTTCTATTTATAATAATAAAAAATACATTAGAAGATGAAAATGAAGAAGGATAAGAGAAATAAGGAAAGTGAGAAGAAGAAGAAGAAAAATACTTCTTCATATAGGAGGAATATTATCAATGTGGAGAATTGGGAGGTCTAGAAGTGTGTGCTAAAAAAGAATATTGAGGAGTTGCTAAAAATGATGATATATGAGCACCTGGTGAAAAGGAAGATTGAGGTGCACGAGACTAAGTAGAAAGTTTCTTCTCTATAAGCTAAGCTTGATTAAAAGTTGCATCAAGTATGTTAAGTTGAGTATATTTTAACTCTCAAAATAAGTGTGTCTAAATATCCCTCTTAAACTTAGCAATAAGAGTATTTGTAGGGAGTAGGTGTAGATTCTTGTGTGTGAAGCAAGATTCACAAGAGATTGAACTAGTAGATATAGTCCTAGATATACATGCGGCTTTTCTGTCTCAAGCAAAGCCATTGGATGAGAAAATCATCATCATAATTAGATAGATAAAATGTAGCCTTCAAGGCTATGACCAATAGCAAATCATCATCGTAATTAGATAGATAAAATGTAGCCTTCAAGGCTATGACCAATAGCAAATCATCATTGTAATTAGATAGATAAAATATAACCTTCAAGGCTATGACCAATTGATCCCAAGTGGTGATGAAATTTTTGTAGTTTGTTGCTCAGTGATAAATTTTTTAGCAACTCTTAAAAGTTTTAACTTAGCAAAAGGAACCTTATCATCATAAATGATTTGGTTGTAAGCTAACCAAGTTTCCATGTCTAGAATCTAGCTATTAAGAACTTTGGGATTCTTAGATCCATCATAGATTTTAACCTCATATTTGATATGAGAACGAGTGTCAAGAGTGTAGGACCGAGGTGATGGAGGTTGAATTTACATGCTATTAACTTTATTAGCTAAATTACTAACTATATTAGTTAGTGCTATCATGTTTTCTATTTGCTAATGTGTCATAGCTCTTCTAGTGTATGCCAGGAAGGGTGGTTAACCAAATTTATAAGGAGATCACTATTTTTGCTTAGGAATGTTGTGCACTACCAAAAATGCACTTCATTTTACAAGAGATACTTTGAGACATGATTAAGCATATCAAAAAGTTACAAAACTAAAAAATAATACTTCTGATAGATCTAGCTTGGAAAAAATTTCCAACAAGTATAAATAAGGTTATACTCATGAAAGGATAAATGCCCTACAATACAAGAAATCACTTGACAACAAAAATATAAGTACAATTTACCCTCCAAATAGAAAAATGATTGCTAATATGTCATAGCTCTTCTAGTATATGCTAGGAAGGGTGATTAACCAAATTTGTAAGGAGATCACTATTTTTGCTTAGGAATGTTGTGCACTACCAAAAATGTACTTCATTTTACAAGAGTTAATTTGAGACATGATTAAGCATATCAAACAGTTACAAAACTAAAAAATAATACTTCTAATAGATCTAGCTTGGAAAAAAATTTCCAATGAGTATAAAAAAGGTTATACTCGTGAAAGGATAAATGCCCTACAATACAAGAAATCACTTGACAACAAAAGGATAAGTACAATTTACCTTCCAAATAGAAAAATTAGGGAATATTCCTTCACAAAATATTTTGGGGATGTGTTAAGGTCTAAAATATCATGGAGCCTTCCTAAGTTATTTTTCATATGCAAAGTGCACTTGGTGAAAAATAAAAAAATAAGCACTATGCTCTCTCAAAATAGGATTCATAGAATCTTTGAAACTAACTGAGACATTCCTATTGGTGAGCTATATATGGATGCCTAATTCTCATCAACTCCAAATGTCTAGAGACAACAACTTGAGCATTGGTATACTCATACCCCCATTATTAATATGTAATATGGAAGTAAAAACTCTTAACTAAATATCCCAACATTAATGTGTAATCTTCTACCACAACATAATTATACATGTAAAACTTGTAGAACAAGTTCTTCTACTCAAGAATGCAGTCATATAATCCTCTAAAAATTCCTATGGCATATCTAGGGTATGTGATAGACCTAAATACAACCTAAGCAGTTGCCATATGAAGAATTGCTCTTATAAAAATAGAGCATATGTTTTTTTTTTTTTGGTAAGTAAGAGAATATTATAATTAACACCGGGTTTTAACTGGTTGACCCAAAACCATTTTACAAAATAGGGTCCACTGACCAACTGGACAAAGGCCAAGCCCTAAAAGTTTAAACTGACAACAAAAATGGCCAAGACCTACTCTTCCATTAGAATACAACCAAACTAAACTATGGAAGCCTAATATTATGGCCATCAGAAAAGAAAGACGCAAAAAAGAACTAACAAAGACAAAAACTAATCATGCAAGCACCATGCAGAGTAGCTTGTGCCCATATAAAAATAATAGAATATGGTCAAAAAAAACATCCCATAGAATGGACAGCCAAGAGGCCATGCAGTCTTCCTTGTAGTCCTCATCTAACTTCTTATCATCGTTCTTGCCATCATCTTTAGATTTTGCCTTCGACTCCTTGTGCCCCTGGAACTGCTGGCTATAAAACAGAAGATTTAGGGAATGTGATAGAGCATATGTTAATTAAATAAGATAGCGGCTATTTATCGCCAAATTGGCCAAAATTAGGATTTTCGAAATTTAGAATTGGCTAATATTTGGAACCCTTGACCAGGTTTATTAACCAAAAAATTTTGGGTATAAATTTTATTTTTGGTAGAATCGTCCCAATTTTATAATAATTAAACTATTTTAAGTTTAAATTTCCAACATTACCCCTAATATTAGTAAACCTCCAATATACATTTCAACACTATTTGTGCCAAATTTTTATATATACGACCTCTTACGTATAACCTTAATATAAGCCTTCCTATAGCAATTCTAGGGTGTGTGATAGACCTAAATACAACCTAAGCAGTTACCATATGAAGAATCGCTCTTGTAGAAATAGAGCATAAGTTTTTTCTGGTTGCAGACATTGCACCCGACCAAAGAATGTGGGATATCTAACTGGCAATGTATGGAAAGTGTGCCGGCGAGAGAGAACGGGGGACACTACGTATCAAAAACGAGGATTGCCACAAAGACCAGCTTTTGACTTTCAAGGTACGACAACTAAATTTATACTAACAATTGGTATATTTAAAGACTTATATGGTTGCTTCTTGACCCTTACAACGGCGGACTAATTTTGGGCAACTCAGCTTAAGACTGACAACTTCAGAAAGACAAGCTTTTACGGTGAGCAAATTTATAGAAAATTCATCAAATTAAATATCCAAAAATAAAAATAATAAAAATAACCTTTAACTGTAAAGTCTCCCTTCGGAAACAGCTTAAAACAAGCATACGTGTTGCTGCAAACTTATCTGATCCTGCTTGGCATGCAACTTGAAACATCCAATCACATTGTTCTTTCAAATTAATTGTGCGTCCTCAAAAAGCCTTCAATTTTTATTTTTTTTCAATCTTGCCCTAAAAACTAGTCAGGTTAATGGAAAGAAGCTGGGTATATGTAGATGGTAAGAAGTTGGGTATATATCAAGAGGAGGTTTAGGTTTAAATTTTGGGGTATGTTTAAAGGTAGTAGTTTGATCTAAGTTTCTTGGGTGTGCAAAGTTGATGACAGTGGTACAACCTCGAGTCACCATGGGTCTCCTTGGATCTCCCTTAGACAGGGATTATAGTAATAACACCATACCACTTATCCTTATAATCAATTATTCAAAAAAGAAAAGTAATGGTTAAAAAAAATACACAGATATTGACTACTCCTATAGGCAACTTCAAATTAACATGTGGATTTACTGAGCTTAAGCATAAAACTCCTTCGAAGGCGCAATTGTGGCTTTAGATGAATGGCTCTTAAGCTGAGACGGAGCACTGCTAAGTGAATTCATCTATCTATACCAATAGACTGAGCGATGCTTTCGCGGCGTCGTATAGCTCGCTCAGCTGAACATTGTCGCCATGACAATCAATGACAGGTGGATGCTTCCACGTAACTGGACGTTTCCTTCAGCAAAGTAGTCTGGAGGCAGATAAATTCTCCAAACCAATAAGAATGGTTTATGGCGTCCATAATGTATGGTGGGTACAGCGAAATGTTTGAAGCCTGAAAGTAATCCACAGAAAATGTTTGCCAGCAGCAAGGAGATGCATGTCAAGCATATGGAGGAATTGTCCTCCTTTATCCACATTATCGTAATCCACCATGAGCCTTGAGGGAAATAGTCTCCTCCAAGATAGTCCAAACAAAATATCTTCCACAAATAAAAGCTCCTAAATTAACAAAGAACCAACGCAAAAGGTATGCGCCAACGGAAGCAAGGGGTTCTATGACAGATAACAGAATAGAAGCAGCCAGGGAGAGACAGTGCAGACCATTCTCAAGGTTTAAACATAGCAAAAAGACATCGCGTGTTTGCTAGAAAGGGTATGGAGGGCGCCAGATGGCAGAATAATGCGGGTTCACAAGCAGGGAAAACAAATTGGAACATCCGAAAGCTGTTAAAACTATAGCAGAACAGCGACGAAGTGATTAACATGATTCTAGATTTAGCACAAGCCAAATCATCTCAGCAGTGGCCAAAATACGAAGCGGACCAGAGAGCATTATCATGTGATCCAACCTCATTAGTATTCGCAGGAAACTTTTTTTTTTTTTTGGATAATGTCCAGGCAGGAATTGAGGCTCCAGAAATTTTAGAGCAGAAGATAAGCCACCGGGCTGATGTATTTGAAAATCACAAAAAGTCAGATGTGAGATAAGCAAAGGTGATTTGCATGGATCCCTACAATTTTGGCATGGCTATATCACATCAAACCCTATATAGAGTCGTGTATTGGAAAGACAAGAGTTTGGCCTATTTTACTAATATTTCCATAGGAAAATTTTACCAATAATCACTTGTTACAAAGAAGTTTATCCTTAGTCCATTGTGAGAAAACTCCAATTGGCTCTGAATTTTCTATATGGTTCAAATATTAAGAGGGAATAAATCATCCATGTTTACACAAACTAAACTCCCTTAATACAAAGAGTCTATTAGCTCCAATCCTCCATTTTTCTTAGGCTAGGTGCATCAATTATATAAAGTTGTAGATATAGAAGAGATTTTGAAAAAGGCTATGTATAAACCTAGTGAGATGATTATAATGAAATCTAATAAGAATTAGAAATAAGATATATGAGAAATCAAGAGAATTTTTTTTACTACCTAAAGTTGAATAATTGTTGACAAACATTTGTATGTTTTATTTCAAGCTTTCTAAAAACATGGGAAGGCATAACTTCCATAAAATTTTAGCAATAAGATTTTAACCAAATATAATCTCATGGTATCCAATGACTTGTTCATATTAAATTTGATTCTTTTACTATATAATCTTTTATGAACTACCTCTATCCTTTACCATTAAGTATTTGGATTTTATTATAAAAAAGAGTATCACTTAAAGACTCATAGATGTTTTTTAAAGTAAAAAGCATTATATTTAAGAAGTAATAGAATACATTTTTACAAACCAAAAAAATAGGTAGATAAAAACGCCACATGGACAACGCCATCAACCAAAAACCATCACCATAAAAATAGTATAGGAAACTAAGAAACCAACTAATAGTTAATCAAAATGCCTTACAGAACTGGCGAGCAAACACTATCAACTAGCTAACAAAATAATTACATATTGAAAATGGCGGCTGAGTGCATGCCATAAGAGCAAAAGAAAAAAAATGGAATCCAAGCAATGGTGAGTGTAGACACCAAAACAACACCAATCCGATTATGTGACTGCAAACACTGATCGCATTGACACACACAGCCCCAAGGGCAGCCCCCAGAGGTTAAACAGTGGTCCTAACCACTCTCACAATAGTTTTGGGAGGTCGAGAGATCAATTTGGCACCTTCTAGGCACTTTGCTCAGAATCCGTCCCTCCCTGGGACGAATTCAAAATGGGATCCATCCTCCCCTGGGACGAATACAAAATCCGCTCCAGGGTGGGACGAATTCCAGGTTTGATGGGCAAAAAGTCAAATCTTGACAAATGGTAGCTCAGATCCACCACTTAACGCTTCCTTCATAGCATGGGAGTGTGGGTGAGCGTTTTCGAGCGTTAGAGGCTGTTACAAGGGCAGTCATGAAGTCCCTATTCAGGGAGGAATCTCCCTCCCCCTGGGAAGGCATGATTGCCAAGTGGCACCTCTGCATGCCCAATTCAAGAGACCTCCAGGTCTATAAATTGGTGAGTTTCCTCACCCTAAAGATACAGAGAGAAGGAGCATTTTGGAGCAACGAAGTGCTGTCATTTTGCTTTCACACCTATTCCCCTTTTGAATTGTGCCTTTCACATCCTTGATCTCTTTTGGAGAAGAGGTCATTGGGTGGTCATTGGAAGCACAAATCCGGAACCAAACCCGACATTTGGCCACAATATCCCACCCAATTTTCTGACAACACATTACAAGAGATTTTGGACCCATCCCAAGTGGATTGGTGCCGAAATCAAGTTCCAACGGTGGGCGGCCCGCCCGGGCGCCCCGCACACTGCTGCGAGCCTAATCTTCCTTTTTAGGAACGATTGGGGATTCATGGCAGATTGTTCTTTTTGTCATTTGTTTATTTTGCATTCCATCTTATGCTGCTTAGATAGCTTGTAATTCCAATTTCGTAATGCTTTGATCAAATCTTATCATGTTTTGTCGCTTTTGTTGTCCTCACTAACTTGCAGGTAGCAGCGTCAAATTCCCGTTGATGGAGGCCAAATTGGGGAAATATGACCATCTGGGTCTTCCCAAAATGCCTCCAATTAGCTAACCCCAAGTTTGTAGGTCTTTTGGAGCTCCCTAGATGTGACATTTGGGGTAGTATCACTTCGGCGCTTTGTTGCAGGTGAATTCGTTCTACCCCGGAGCGAATTACAGTCGAATCCGTCCCTCCCCGGAGCGAATTCAAATCGGTGAGGAATTTCTTGACTGTTCCTTTTGCAATGCCTTCTTGGTGATGTTTCTATGTCCTTGCCAAGTTTTCATGTCATTTGGATAAGTTTTAGTTACAGTTTAATTCATTTTCTCATCCGCTTATTGTAGGCTTGAGGATCGCATGCTTTGTCTTATTCGTAGGTGCTACTAACGGTTTCTTGTTCCTTTGAACGTAGGGTCTAGACATCGGAGGAGCGACAAGGAATCAACACTCGTATACACAAGCGGCGGCGACGTTTGGTCCGCCCATCTTACATGTGGGCACGCGGAAGAGGGATGGCTTTCCATTGATGTGACCAAGAGACAAGTTTGATGCTCCTCGCCCCTAAAAAGGGAGGAAGCGAATTGTAACCAAATTTGAAATACATCAATAAAAGAAGAGGGTTGTTTCGTTCCATTTGGGTTCCAATTTGTCTATGCTTTCTCCATTTTACGCATTTTTAATTTGTAGCATCAAGTTTAGTTTCGTTCTTGCATCGTACTTGGAGTTTTTCCCTTTTTGTTTTCGTATCCTCGTGCTTTCAGTGGCGATCACGGTGGGACCTAGTCCTCTATTTTTAAGATCTGAGATCTGATCAAAATTTGGTGGTTTTGCTTGTAGGTACCGAGTTTTTGGATGCGGGACTATTGTTCGTTCCAGCCTGAGGCGGATACAGGTCTGTAATTCGTCCTTCCCAGGGACGAATTGGAATCCACCTGACCCTGTGATGAATTCAACACTGTAATTCATTCCTCCCCGGGATGAATCTCTGTCTATGCGGTTTCAGGATAGAAACTCAGAACCAGCAGATTTGGGCAGAGGCGAGGTAAGAACTCTGAAATTTTCCTGTCTTTTTCTGTTTTTAGTTTTCTATTTTTCGTAGATTACTTGTTTGCTTAGGGAAAGTAGTTCTCCTTTGCTGTTTGCTTGTTTCATTTTGCAAAAATAAAAAGAACCCCACACATCACATGGCATCATAAAAACCAAGGAGCTGGTCATAAAACCCCAGCCCTTGATCAAGACCAACGGTGGATTTCATCACCACCTTGGCTTGAATTTTGCATTCATTACCCCGATCGCTACTTGTTGCTAGACGTAAATCCTGATGAAAGCTGACCGAGTGTAGCTGGGGTGATTCCCAGCACATGAGGATAAGTCTTCTATGGTAGGTGTCATAAACAGGGCGATCCCCCTTCCGTACCACCTACGTTCCATGTACCATCTGCTCTCACGTACCTACAGTTTCCCTCACGTAAGGGCGGGTATATAGAGAGGTTGGTATATCGGCCTGGCAATGGTATATCGAAGGGGCAACCATTTATGGGAGTCATAAGAGCCATCATTTGCATTTAAACGTTCTTTACAAAAACCTTCAAAAACAAAAACAAAAATAAAAAACACACTAAACCAGGTTTAGGACACACTCTCAATATTTAAATGAGATAATCACCATTTGTGTATGTGTGTGCTCATTTCTGTTTAGTGTAGCATAGAAAATCATAAAAGAGATAAAATCTACATAGCTTGTAGGAAAGCACCACCATGGTGTACACACGTAGCCAAGCCCAATCAAGGGCGAAAGCTACAGAAAGTGTACAAGGGGGCACAAGTCACCTCCGCTATAGCCCTAAGGACTTAGTCATACCACCTTGGTGGCCTAACCCGCAAGAGAGTCCACATCAGTCCATGTCAAGATGGAATTATAGGGACACCCCTTTGGGGGACACGCCCATCCGTCATAGCCCCTTTCGGGAAGAGTCCTTACACGTGGCACTCAACATAGATAAAAGGGCTCCCTTAGAAGCTTGATATGAGTGGCCACCACGTGATGAAGCACTGGAATGGCAGAGGGTCCATGAGGAGAGGCCTCAAGATTATATCATCCCTCCATTGCCTCCTCTCACTATAAAAAACAATAGGACAAATTCGGAGCACAAGGCTCCTCTGGCAGGGCGAGCCAACTCCGCTCGCCCCTTTCACACTTATGAAAGGGAGAACGAGGAAGACCCCTATCTTCCTCAAGAGCAATATACAACATGGGAGCAATGCGCCTCTACACCTGCTATTTACCAAAACCATCCTTCGAGGCCAGAGCCTCGAGTAAATGCTGCCAACCTCGATAGGGGGAAGCGACCTATAGAGATCTCGGATCACCGTGACCGAGATAAGTGCATAGGAGAGGCATCTAGGCCTCTGAGACTCAATATGGCAGAATAGATTGACCTGGCAGTCGCCAGGCATGCCACTCGCCAAGCATAGATTACGTAGCTTGAGCAAGATCAACAACAACTAGAGCATTTATATCGCCTCAGTAAAGAGTGCATTAGGCACCAAACAGATGAGCTGTTGCATAACACCATGTCGGAGAGGGTTCTGACCCCTCACACCCAAAGGGAAGAACCATATGAGAGGCGTAACCCCTTGGTACGAGACAGGTCCCCGTGACCTTACCAAGCGCTGCCTCCAAGACCTCCTAGACCTGAACGGGAGGCCACTCCCCGAAACAATGATGGGCTCCCTCCGCGGGGACCCACTCATGGTCATAGGTCTCGCCTAGAGACTCCTCAAGAAGCCTATGAGGAGTATGAACAAGAAGAAGAGCGGGCCAAAATGCCCTATCAAGGTGGAGGGGTTGCTATCCGACCACCTCTCCACAGGCCTCAAGTCTCCCACAACCCACAACGAGAGCAAGTTAGAGAGGAAGAGATTAAGTCTTCTGATGCATATAAAGCACTGCTAGAGCATTTGGAGTCTATGGAAACCAAAGCTGCTGGGCCCCAAAATCCCACGTTACGTCAACTCCGTAGTCATCCGGTGCATCCGTCCATGCCTGCACCCCCTTATCCTGAGCACTTTAAGTTGCCTCAGCTGGCAATATTTAAAGGTGAGGAGGATGCCCAAGAGCATGTGACAAGGTTCCTGAGCCAATGCTTTGGCATTCAGGACAATGATGCTTTGTTGCTGAGAACCTTTATAACCACATTCGTAGGCCCTGCCTCGGATTGGTTCACCCAATTGCCGAAGCACAACATCAGCAACTTGGATCAGTTAGTGGATGCGTTCCTCGAATGCTTCGCCTTCAACACCAAGAAGAAGGCGTCACTAAGTGATTTGGCCAGCCTCAGGCAGTATGAGGAAGAGACTATGGCGGCCTACGGGAATCGGTGGAGGACTCTGCTTTCCAAGCTACCCTACCTTCCCCCTATGTCCGACCTTACATAGATGTTTTCAAGAAGTTGTTTGAGATCGATCTCTGTGCTATTGCAGCTGTAGCAATATGCCACCTTAGAAGAGGCTCTGGCGCAAGCCAGAATCATCGAAGAGATCAAGATACAGGATGGCGAGATCGCCAAACCTAAGAAAAAAGAATGGAACAAAAACACCAAAATAGGGACTACGCAACAGAAACCCGCCACGGTCAACCAAGTTGCTATAAATGTTCCTAAGCCTGCACAAGAAATACAGCCTCAAAAGGCTAACTATCAGGCAGTGCCCCCTAACAATTATGAAAGAGAAAACCAGAAATAGGGGCAAAATCAGCAGCGTCGCCCTAGGCGACAGTTTACACCCTACACGGAGTCTAGGGACTCCCTATTTGACCGCTTGTCAGTGGCAAATTTGATCAACCTCCCAGAGATTCAAACCATAGATCCCAATGCATCGAAGCCTAAGGGGTACCGGGAGGACTTGTATTGTAAATTCCATCGGTGAAAGGGACATGACCTTAATGCATGTTGGAAATTCAAAGGCTTGATACAAGACCTGATTGACAACAAGACATTGGTTGTAGACAACCCCGTAGCACCAAAAAACCAGCAAATGGGAGTTTTTAGAGACCCCTTGCCTGCCCATGAGGCGCAGGAAAAACCCCTTCAAATCAATGAGGTGCAAGATAATTGCCCCATGCAGGGGTATGTAGGGATGATAAGTATAGTGACTAGGAACAAGAAATACCCAGGAGCTGCTCCCGTGGTAGCCACAAGAGAAGTTCCATCAACGTCATAGCCTCAACAGAACCCTACGCAGCTGCCCCCGCCTAGACCCGTGGCCACGATTCGGACTAGACTTACCCAAATTCTATGGACCACGTCGGCTAGGCTCTCCATATATGAGCTTATTCAACAATCAACGCCCCATCGGGAGGCTCTTATGGAGATATTGAAGGCTATCGAGTTGCAGCCCCAGGAACCAAATTCCTTCAACAACTTTGTGGGGCATGTCAAAAGATGCACCGAGCCGATCATCACTTTTCGGGAAGATGAAGTGAAGTTAGTGGTTGATGACATAGCGGATCCACCCCTACACGTTATCGCGTGGGTCAACGGGATCCCCTATAAGAGGGTGTTGGTAGACACTGGCTCGTCTAGTAACATCATTACTACAGCGGCATTGAAACATCTGAAGCTACCGACATCTCACATCACGGCCTCCACATATACACTACGAGCATTTAACGATGCAATATGCTCGACAGTCGGCACAATCGTCCTACCCATTCAAGTGGGACAAAAGATGATACCTACATTGTGCCATATTTTGGAAGGTGAGATGGCTTACAACATCTTGTTGGGCCGGCCATGGATCAGGGACATGAAGTGTGTCCCATCAATAGCTCATCAATGTCTAAAGTATACATTTGAAGGGGAGGTACATGTGGTCCCGACAGACTTAGAACCCTTCAAGTACTGCAATGCGGTGCAGCTGATGCCACAATCGACCCTTCCATCAATGCATTTGGATTTCTAGTTGAATCCATCTCGACAGGGTCCGATTTCGTAAGCATCCCCGAAGGTAGATCCACCAAAACCCCAGCCAGGCCCATCTTCATCAGTTGGTCCTTCATCAACGATGCCACCTATCATGGCCAAATAGAAGGACAAAGGGAAGAAACCCCTAGAGGAGGCACGACCTCTGGAAGAGGCGCCACAATCAGTCTCAAACATCTCTACCGAAGAGATGCCTAGTAAAATGGAAGTGGAGGCTCCTAGCCCACCCGACATGGAGTGGAGTCCGAGAAGAGCTTCCGTTCCCTCCCCCTCAGTCACCAACAATCATTGTTGAAATGGCCAATACGGGCCTGGGGGAGTATCTGGTGCGGAATGTTGTAGCAACACCCGCACTAGAGTCCATGCAAGACATGGGGAGACCTCGCCTCCCCATTGGTACAATTGTTCCTCTAGGCTACCCGCCAAACCAGACAAACTTTGTGTATGGGGGCCTTGATCATGGCACTGAGCCATGCATGCAAGAGGATGAAGATGAAGAGCCTTTCGCAGAGGATGTAAACTATCTATCCAACCCAGACTTCGCTCTGAGATATCTTGGCCAATGCAATTGGCATGGATACGGGTTAGGCCGGTATGAGCAAGGAGTGCGTGTCCTTTGCCAACCAAGATACCAAATGCCTTATGACAAGTCAGGCGTAGGGTTCAACCACCCCCTGCCCTTAGACATCTTGGTCGAAGACATGCAAGGCCTGAGGATAGGCCACAAGGGTGGATTGGCATCGGATCCATATGCCAACCCTAACACAACATACACATTGGGGGATTATCTCCCATGGTCAACAACCACCCTTGGTAACCTCAATCGCCCTTCCCCTTTGCTAGAGAGAGGCGAAAGTTTGGGGACCCACTTTCAGGGCGGATATAAATAGTGTCAAGAAGGATCTTCGAAGGATGAGTCAGACTATGAGCCAACATCATATGACCCCTTCGAATCAGATAGCAATCACTCGCAAGTGATTCCTATGGACGACTATCACGAGAATCTTTTGACAATGTTTCCTCTAGAGGCTCCAGCCGAGCCAGCGATACGTCAAGAGAATTAGGTCCCCCCATAGAGAGTGGAACAACCACAGTGGGGCCAGATAAATTTGCTTGAGCAAGATGAGCCTTTAATGTCATGGATAGCTATTGAAGCCAACGAGGGCCTTTGGATCTTCGATAGTGATTATGAAGATGAAACAAAAATGGCATATCTTAATCACATGCGATAGATGCAACATCGATGCCCCTTGGAGATTAATGACATATTTGAATAGATGAACATACTACCAGGGCATGAGTGGTACGTAGACCCGATAGGGTGGGACCAGGTGTTGGATCCGTGGCTCCAGGTTTACGATGAGCACCATCCACCCCGAGACCCCAGAGTGATATCAGTGTCGAGGGTAGACCCTATCCTCTTATCAGCACAAAGGGCCGATCCATTCGTGCCCATACCCATAGAGCCAGATCCAAAACACAAGAAACATCTAGGATGCTCAAATCACCACACCCACGGTAATGGAGACCAAAATCATTCCATCAACATGATCTCCATTGAATTAACCGCCCCCATCCATAACCCAACCGATCCAGCATAGTCATTGTATCTCGACATAGATGCCATAGACTGGGATCGTGTCAATTCACCTCCATCCCTGTCATAGTACTGGCCGTTTGGTGAGATGCTTCATTTCACCCCAGGGCCAACTCGGGATATCTTCCATGCTGGAGCAGAACCCGAGGTTCCCAACATGGATTTAAACTCAACAAATGATATCCATTTGATCCCGACTCCACACCGGTTGGAGGACGGATCCCACATGTCGGTCAGGGAGACGACTGATGTAGACATCGACTCAAATCCAATGAATCCATAGATTCTCAAGCTGGGGGTAATCTTATCCCCCGAAGAGCAAGCCGACTACATTGCCCTTCTCAAAGAGAAGAAGGAGGTTTTTGCATGGTCATATAGAGATATGCTGGGGCTAGATCCGTAGCTAGTCACGCATAATTTAATGCTTGATCCGACAGTCAAGCCTGTTAAGCAAAAACTACGCAAGATGCACCCAACAGTGGCCTTGATGGTCAAAGATGAATTGCAAAAACTATTGGATGCACAGTTTGTCATCTACGTGGATTATCCACCATGGCTGTCCAACATGGTGCCCGTCAAGAAGCTTGACGGGAGGATTCGCATATGCACTGATTTTTGTGATCTAAACAAAGCGAGTCCTAAGGATGATTTTCCCTTGCCTAGCATCGACGCATTGGTAGACGCTACAGCGGGCCACGAAATGCTATCCCTCATGGATGGTTTCTCGGGATACAATCAGATTCGTATCAATCCCGAGGACCAACTAAAAATGGCATTCACAACGCCCTGGGGGACATTTTGTTACAAGGTCATGCCTTTTGGCCTTAAAAATGCTGGCGCCACCTACCAACGTGCCATGATGTACATCTTCCATGATTACATGCATAAAACTTTGGAAGATTACATGGATGATTTGTTGGCCAAGTCTCTCTTACGCCCAAATCATCTCGATGACTTAAGCAAGATCCTCGATCGCCTCATGGAGCATAAAGTCAGACTAAATCCCAAGAAGTGCATTTTTGGCGTCACATCTAGAAAACTCTTGGGTTTCATAGTCTCAAAGTGAGGCATCGAGGTGGACCCAAACAAAGTCAAGGCAATCCTTGAAATGCTTCCCCCAACTACCATCAAGCAGCTCAGAAGTCTGCAGGGTAAGGTCGCATCGATCAAGCGCTTCATAGCGCAGTTATCAGACAAGTGCCGACCCATGAACAAATTATTGCATAAAGGGGTAGCATTTCACTGGGATGACGAGTGCCAATCAGCCTTTGACGACATTAAACAATACTTGGCTTCACCACCAGTATTGGCACCACCTAGACCAGGAGTGTCGTTCTACTTATACATCTCAGCTTGCGAGGTGGCATTGGGCGCCATGCTCGCCCAGAAGAATGAACTTCACAAAGAGCAGGCTACTTACTATCTTAGCCGCACCCTGGTCAGCTATGAACTTAACTATGCATACGTCGAGAAACTCTACTTGGCAGTGGTATTTGCTACCAAAAATCTATGCCACTACATGCTTAGCAACACTACGTATGTTGTGTCTAAGGAGAATCCATTGCGATACATGATGAGTCGTACTTATCATAGTAGTCGCACGGCGAAATGGATCATGTTGTTGATAGAATTTGACATAGAGTTTATTGGATAGAAATCCATCAAAGGACAGGTCATAGCCGATCAACTAGCAGAGGCTCCTATCGAAGACGATCAGCCTCTGGTCATAGAACTACCCGATGACGGGGTCTTCCATGTCTCGGAATCGCCTGATTCTGATGAGCCTGAGTCATAGGCCGACATAACCCTATTTTTTGATGGTTCTAAATGTGAGCAAGGGGGTGGCACAGGAATTGTATTCTTCACACCGCAAGGGGCTCCAATACCCTTGTCATTTAAATTAGACTTCTCGTGCACCAACAATAATGCAGAATATGAAGCCTTGCTCATAGGTCTTCAGACAACAATCACCATGAACATTAAATGATTGAACATCTTTGGTGATTTGCTGTTAATCGTCAATCAAGTCAAAGGGGTATTCCAATGTAAATGCCCAGTTCTATAGGCCTACAAAGCCCTTGTGGACAAATTCTTGGCAAATCTTGAATGGTACGACATCGAGGCACTCCCTCGGTCATCGAATCATTTTGCGGACACTATGGCCTCTTTGGGGTCACTAATCCCATAAGACCTTTCTGGTGATATGACAACCATTCAAGTCAAAACATTATCGCAATCCATGATGGAGCGTGCAAGCTCTGATTTAATGCCAGGAATCCACATGATCCAGATTGAACCACCTCAAGATCGGTTCTCTCGAATCCATGACTGTTTGAAGCATGCCAACTAGGGGGCCTTGTTCTCCCCTACTCCCCTTAATAGCAACACCACGCTATTCTTACAAGTTCTTTCCCGCTCAGCTTTTGCTAGGGATGAACTTCAAGAGGGATTGGTTGTTCATACCATCGAGGCTTCTGATCAGCAGGATTGGTATTCACCCCTAAGGGACTACCTCAAGCTAGGTAACCTCCCACTTGGATTGACGCATGCCACCAAATGAGCATTCAAGAAAAAAGTGACAAAGCATGTCTTGTTAGGAGACATTTTGTACCGTCGTAGCTATGAAGGAATCCTCCTTCGGTGCTTGGACCAGCAAGAGTCCACTTGGGCGATCGCCCAAGTGCACGATGGTACGTGTGGTGGCCACTTCAGTGGTATGGCCATCGCCAAGCACATTCTTTGCATGGGCTACTATTGGCCATATTTAGAGCGAGATTGTTGCGCATATGTGAGGAAGTGCGTGAAGTGTCAACATCATGCCAATTTGACACACGTACCTTCCCAGGCCTTGTAGCCGATCCAGTCGGCTTGGCCATTTTTATAGTGGGGCTTAGATCTAATCGAAAAGATCTCCCCTGCATCGTCAGGTCATCATACATTTATCATAACGGCCACAGAGTACTTCACCAAGTGGGTGGAAGCGGTTTCGCTAACCTCTACGATTGGACCCCACATTGTGGAGTTCATTTTGCATAACATCATATGTCATTTTGGTATTCCATCCAAGATAATCTCGGATAATGGGACGTCATTCAAGAACAAATATGTGCGTGCTTTGACCACAAAGTACAAAATTCAGCATAGTTTTTTGACACCCTATTATCCGCAGGCAAATGGGCAAGCAGAGGCATCAAACAAAATGCTAGTTGCCATCCTCAAAAAGATAGTCGTCGACAGTCATAAGGATTGGCACATTCAGATCCCACTTGCCCTATGGGCTTACCACACTAGCATTCGGACACCCACTGGGGCAACTCTATTTTCTCTTGTGTATGGCTCCGAGGTTGTCATGCCTCTTGAGTTGGAAATTCCCTCCCTACGCATATCAATGCAAGAGTTCATCGATAATGATACTACATGGCAGGCCCGGTTAGACCAGCTTACATTGCTCGATGAATGACGCATTAATGCTCTTGAGCATTTACGTATCTATCAAGAGCGGCTGAAGAAAGCATACAACATGAGAGTTCACCTGAGGGACTTTCGGGTTGGTGACTTGGTCTTGAAGGAAAACCAACAGAACTCTAGTTTGTCGTCCCATCTCAGGGACAAGTTCACGACAAATTGGTTAGGTCCATATGTAATTGATAGCAAGATAGGACCCGGGATGTACCGGCTAGCTTCCCTTGATGGAGTCAAAGAACTCGAACCCTTGAACATCAATCATTTGTGACCATTCCATATCTAAAGCAGCCAATCCCAAAATGCTCCAAGGATTCCCGCAATCGCTTGGTCAATCCCAAAATGCTCCAAGGATTCCTGCAATCACTTGGTCAATCCCAAAATGCTCCAAGGATTCCCGCAATCGCTTGGTCAATCCCAAAATGCTCCAAGGATTCCCGCAATCGCTTGGTCAATCCCAAAATGCTCCAAGGATTCCCGCAATCGCTTGGTCAATCCCAAAATCTCCAAGGATTCCCGCAATCGCTTGGTCAATCCCAAAAATCTCCAAGGATTCCCGCAATCGCTTGGTCTCCAACCCAAGGTTCCCCAATCCTTGGTCAATCCCAAAGCTCCAAGGATTCATCAATCGCTTGGTCAATCCCAAAATGCTCCAAGGATTCCCGCAATCGCTTGGTCAAACCCAAAATCTCCAAGGATTCCTGCAATCGCTTGGTCAAACCAAAAAGCTCCAAGGGTTCCCCCAATCGCTTGGTCAAAAGAAAAATAAGAAATATCAAAAACAATAAAATCATCAAAAATAACAAAAACTTGCATCTCATCTCCATGCATGCTCAAAATCATCACAAAATTAAAAATCTCTTTTTACATCCCATTTTCATACTCACCAAGATCAATCCATCAAAAACACAAAAATAATAGTTGCATTAAGCATCGCATCCATACATTTGCATATTTGTGGTCATACAGGTCAAGGCACCATAGACCGTAATTACTTGGCAAAGTCCATCTTCATTCCATATCTCTCCGCTGTATAAACAATCCATCAAAAATAAAACGCTATCCATATTTTCGCCATACTATAGTCAGTTGTCTTCTAATGTATCAAGAGTTTTTGTCATTCAGTCGCCAATAGCTTTCTAACCGAAATTGTACAAAGTCGGATAGCTTTTACGAAGGTAGAATTTTACTTGGATCACACCTTGTTACGTAGCATCCCAACACAAATTAAAACACATAAACATTCCCGAGTTGTGTGAACGAAAGATGAAACCTGCAAAGCAATCCAGGTCACCATAAGCGAAATGGTTATCTTGCTCATCCCCCTATGCGAATGACCCCAAAGAATGCTGAGAGTTGGCAAAAGGACAAGCATCCTCCCTACCCAATTCCCCATGAATCCCAAGTTCTCAAAAAGTTGCAAAACATCAAAATTTGCACATGTCAAAACTCCAAAAATTTGACATCACCCTCAAAGTGCATACATCAAAAGGCACATACAATAGTGATTCTCATCACTCAAAATCCAAATCCCTTGCTCAAAAGAAAAAAAAAAAAAAAAAAAATATATTTTTTTTTTTTATATATAAATATATAAACGAGTGATTATTATCACTACAAAAGAGCAAGTATCCCAATACAATTGAAGAAAAGAAGGGAGTTGAACTTGAATCCCTAGAACTCTCAACATTCAGAAGGTCATGAGGTAAACCTCAGTACCGGTTTGGTTGATAGCCTATCGGTCACTGGTGGCAAACCTTCCGCATGACGATATATCTGCCACATTAACTTGTGTGCGGATCAATGTTTGCATGTGGATGAGCTAGCTTATGGTATCCTAGATCGCATCGCAGATTAATCGACTAAATACAACAAAGGAGTTAGTGGAGCTAATCAGGTGATCCTCGATACAGGTTTGGTTGACAGCCTATCTGGCACTGGCGGTATCCTAACAAATGCCACATCAAACAAACTCAATTGCACACACAGGGATGTGAAATAACTTGGTCAAAGACAAGTCCGATTCATACCTTGTTCAAAGTCTTGTCAAATAAAAGTACATCCTTGGCTAGTTAGTTAAAACATCCGAATCTCGAAAAACCTAACTACATTCTAAACCAACTATAATATCTTTTCAACTTTACTTCACCATCAAAAAATACAAAAATAACATAAAAAAAGACATGTATGCCTACAAAGCTATTCACCACGGAGCAATCGCCTAGGACAAAAAACAATTATAAGTTCTAGACAGTCTATGGTGCCACCGCCAACAACATCACAAATTCAATTCACTCCATCATTTCCATCTTGCATCTCATATAAATTAGAAACATTTGCATTCATCATAACATATGCATCCATACAAGTAAATTAACATGCATACATCCATATTCATCAACCATCATGCATAAAATCAAATCATCACACATGCATAAACAAATATAATCCTCTGTATATATATCATCAAAATGGCCTACAGGCTACAATAACCGGTCATCTTACCCCGCAAAAATATAGAAAAAACTCAAAAATCCCCAAAGTCTAGGGCGTCGGCCACCATGATCATGCAGGATCGGTGTGACGGGAACTACCCCTGGTGTGGGTCCTGGGACCCTTAGGGGATTCCCACCATGCCACTACCCCCCTCTCCAATCGCCTGATGAGATGATGCGATCCTCGGTATCACTACCCCTCATCCAACATGAAGAGCCACCTCCAGGGCTCGGTACCCATCCCCCAAGGCGGATATCTCCTCCATATCCATCGTGCCGACCCCCTCCCCCCTCTCTCCCTCCTCTCCCCCCCCCATCGCAACCTCACTCTCCCGCTCCACTAGCCGAGCCCATAGGAGATCCCTATCCTGCAACGTATCCCCTAGATCCTCATCGTGCCTTCGTAGTAACTCCTCCAACTATGCATTCTCAACACGTAACCCTGCATCCATGTCCTCCGCACCCAGCATGGCATCTCGAATAGAGCTACTATGCCCACTACTCCATGATGTCGCATCTTCGACGATCCGATCCCCAAGATTCGCATCCATACCATCCACCTCCACCATATCGCATCTCCCGAGCTCCCGATCATAGGTGCCTTAGCACCCTCCTCCTTCTTTGACATCTCGGCTATCCAAAACAGATGTCGGGGTTACAAATCCTCACTATCCTACTCCCTAAGAAGGCTACCATAGCCGGACCGCTCCACGGGAAGATGGATCTTCGAGAATTTCATCCCCAAATGTCGCCAAAAGGGTTAACACCCACCAAAAATAGGTCTAAATGTCAAAAAACTGCACACACATTCAATGCTAAACATCTGATGGCACCCTTACCTAAGTCATCTTGGGTCAAGCGACTCGTCGCTTTTCTCATGAAGGTCATTCCCTCATCGATTCGTCGCTTGAGGGGGTAGTCACACTTAGTCACTAATCAACACACACACACCCAATCATGGAAAATGGCATGCATTCAAAGGATCATTGACAAAGACAATCACGCCCCTGCTTGGGGCGATAAACAAGCAATAGTCACAAGTTGATCAAATCACTTGGCATTCGTGAATCATGAACTCTAGGTTACCATAGACAAAAGGTTGCACCCTTTGCCTATTCATGACTGATCAATGTCCAAGCTCAAGTAACACCTCACCGAAAAAGGTTAACACTTGAACTGAGTTCCTTCGCTCGTCAGAAGCAAGGATTCAAGAATGCATGCCCCTTTTCATGCTTGGGGCATCAAGAGTTGGTTAGGTTACTAAGAAACCCTAATCATTAGTGCTTTGGTTATCTATTTTTGCTCGATGCTGCGCCATGCACAGCGCATCCCAAAAAGGGGCATCTGTAGACACCAAAATAACACCAATCCGATTATGTGACTGCAAACACTGATCGCATTGACACACATAGCCCCAAGGGCAGCCCCCAGAGGTTAAACAAGTGGTCCTAACCACTCTCACAATAGTTTTGGGAGGTCGGAGATCAATTTGGCACCTTCTAGGCACTTTGCTCAGAATCCGTCCCTCCCTGGGATGAATTCAAAATGGGATCCGTCCTCCCCTAGGACGAATACAGAATCCGCTCCAGGGTGGGACGAATTCCAGGTTTGACGGGCAAAAAGTCAAATCTTGACAAATGGCAGCTCAGATCTGCCACTTAACGCTTCCTTCATAGCATGGGAGTGTGGGTGAGCGTTTTCGAGCGTTAGAGGCTATTACAAGGGCAGTCATGAAGTCCCTATTCAGGGAGGAATCTCCCTCCCCCTAGGAAGGCATGATTGCCAAGTGGCACCTCTGCATGCCCAATTCAAGAGACCTCCAGGTCTATAAATTGGTGAGTTTCCTCACCCTAAAAGATAGAGAGAAGGAGCATTTTGGAGCAACGAAGTGCTGTCATTTTTCTTTCACACCTATTCCCCTTTTGAATTGTGCCTTTCACATCCTTGATCTCTTTTGGAGAAGAGGTCATTGGGTGGTCATTGGAAGCACAAATCCGGAACCAAACCCGACATTTGGCCACAATATCCCACCCAATTTTCTGACAACACATTACAAGAGATTTTGGACCCATCCCAAGTGGATTGGTGCCGAAATCAAGTTCCAATGGTGGGCGGCCTGCCCGGGCGCCCCCGCACTGCTACGAGCCTAATCTTCCTTTTTAGGAATGATTGGGGATTCATGGCAGATTGTTCTTTTTGTCATTTGTTTATTTTGCATTCCATCTTATGCTGCTTAGATAGCTTGTAATTTCGATTTCGTAATGCTTTGATCAAATCTTATCATGTTTTATCACTTTTGTTGTCCTCACTAACTTGCAGGTAGCAGCATCAAATTCCCATTGATGGAGGCCAAATTGGGGAAATATGACCATCTGGGTCTTCCCAAAATGCCTCCAATTAGCTAACCCCAAGTTTGTAGGTCTTTTGGAGCTCCCTAGACATGACATTTTGGGCAGTATCACTTCGGCGCTTTGTTGCAGGTGAATTCGTTCTACCCCGGAGCGAATTACAGTCGAATCCGTCCCTCCCCGGAGCGAATTCAAATCGGTGAGGAATTTCTCGATTGTTCCTTTTGCAATGCCTTCTTGGTGATGTTTCTATGTCCTTGCCAAGTTTTCATGTCATTTGGATAAGTTTTAGTTACAGTTTAATTCATTTTCTCATCCGCTTATTGTAGGCTTGAGGATCGCATGCTTTGTCTTATTCGCAGGTGCTACTAACGGTTTCTTGTTCCTTTGAACGCAGGGTCTAGACATCGGAGGAGCAGCAAGGAATCAACACTCGTATACACAAGCGATGATGACGTTTGGTCCGCCCATCTTACATGTGGGCACGCGGAAGAGGGATGGCTTTCCATTGATGTGACCAAGAGACAAGTTTGATGCTCCTCGCCCCTAAAAAGGGAGGAAGCGAATTGTAACCGAATTTGAAATACATCAATAAAAGAAGAGGGTTGTTTCATTCCATTTGGGTTCCAATTTGTCTATGCTTTCTCCATTTTACGCATTTTTAATTTGTAGCATCAAGTTTAGTTTCGTTCTTGCATCGTACTTGGAGTTTTTCCCTTTTTGTTTTCGTATCCTCATGCTTTCAATGAGGAATCATTACACAGGTTTAACCACCATTAGGACTAAATTCCACCTAGAATTATCATGAAAATACTTGATTGAACCCCATTCCTACCCAAAAGAAGTGTTGGGAGGATCTTCCTAGTTGTGGATAAATGGATCCTCGTTGATAGCAAACACTGGAGCACTTGACGTGACCTAGGCATCGAGTTGAGGAGCCAGAGGAGAGAGAGGAGCAGGGCCAAATTTATAAGGAGGATGACATTAAGTTGTGGTAGGAGTGCAATTTAGGGCTGAGTGATGATGTTGCCTAGACCTAGATCAGCTTTGAGGATAATGCTTCTCAAGAGAAACCTAACTAACTATGCACATAGCGTTATCCCAATGATAAATAAGATTTGAAGATGAGAGAGATCCATAGTCACCTTACTAATCTAAACCATAATCTGTAAATACATAGATGAAATAATATTAGTTTTCTCAAAAGCAAAAATGTGAAGAGATGAAGAACACTTACCAAAGATACAATCATTTATAATTTTCCATATGTTGTACAGGGTTACCATATGAAACAAGTGCCATACTTAAAAGAAAATAATCGATAAGGGTGGGGTATTCCAGAATGATATGCTTCCACTTAAGCATGGTATAGGAATAAGGTCTAAAAAGGTAAAAAAATCCACTCCCAAAGGGATTGAGCATGAGCATAGAACAAAAAAATATGGAAAATGTCCTTAGACCGAAGATAGAAAGGGCAAGAAGGGTTGGGGATGCCTAAATGCTAGAGATGCTCCCTACTAGAAATCCCTTGATGAAGAAGACTCCAGGAAAAACAAGAAACCATGGGCTCCAAAAAAGGAACATAGACAGTCTAGAACATGTGCATTCAAATAGGTTGAGGGGAAGAGGCATTCCAATAGTAATTGAGCTTATCAATCATGAGGAGGTATGGAGAGAGACATCCACACCCCAAATGGGCCTTGTAATTTTTTAGAGTCAGAGTGTCTGGATGCCACTTCCAGTTCTTCCACCAAGGTTATTGCATAAACACAAAAAATTTATGAAATATGGAGTCAGGGAGAGCAGTCTTGATGGCCTTAAACATGTCCTTGTCATAGTGCTTGAGCCTAAATTCAACTCTAAAGTCATCCTAAGGGATCCAATTCCTAGTAGGATGAGAAAATAAATCAATGATGCACTACACACCTTTGTAAAAAAATCTAAGTGCATGAACCTAGGGAACCTGCATAAGTGGAAAACCGTGGTAGGTGATGACAGGTGACCACCATACATTCATCTAGTTGATGAAGAGGTCATGCCAAAATATTTGATCATTCAATCTTAGCCAAGGCTTAACACTCTCCCAAGATTTTCAAATACTCCTAATGATGAAAGATCCTAACATTTTAATAAACACAAGAGCAACAAGGAGGGGAGGGAAACCCATGTACCTCTAACTCTTATGGCCAAAAGGGGAACCTTCATAGATATAGTGATGTATGAGAATATTTCAGGCCTCATTACCCATAAGGGCTCTAATGACCCACTTAACACAAAGGGCCCAACCTTGATGCTAGGTATTAAGAATTCCAAGCCCACCATGGTTTTTAGGGAGACGATAATAGTCCCAAGCAACATAGTGGAATCCTAAACCATTATTATAAGAGGACTATAAAAAGTCTTGCAAAATCTTATCAAGATTCTTATAACAAATTTTTAATGGGACCCAGCAAGAATAATAATAACCATGGGTGGCTATAAGGACTTTTACGTAAATTTAAAATCTACCAGCAAGGGAGATCTTCTTTGTGGACCAGTAGGTAAGTTTCTATTCCACCCTATTAATGACATACTTCCATAGCTTTGTTGTTAAACTATTAAATGCAAAAGGAATTCCTAAAAAGTGAAACTCCTCAATGATGAGGATATACAGGTATAGCACCAAAGGGCAACCCTCTTGAATAGAACAAAAGACCCAATGGCTGAGGATTTATGTCTGTTAATGGATAAAACAATCGAATGGAATGAAATAGGTCAATGGATGATGGATAAAGTAGTTGAAGCCTCAAAAAACAATATATCCATAGAGCTAATGAAGGAGGGCCCAAAACCATGAGCTTTAAGCATATCCAGAATGAATGACCAATCAATCCTATCATAGGTTTTATTAATGTCAATTTTGATGAACAAGGATCATTAGTTAGAATTGAGAGCCCACTCCATGTCTTCCCAAATATCAATAATGTTGTCAAGGATGAACCTACCCTAAATGAAAATATTTTCTTTGGACACATGATGATAGGAAGGAAATGGTAGATGCACAAAGGCAAGGCTTTGGTGATGATCTTATAGGAAACATTAAGGAGAGTAATAGACCTCCAATTGTTGATGATTTCTAGATCACAAGTGTTAAGAATATATTATTAAAATAAAGTTCACTCACACAAAATACTATAAAATTACTGAAATACATCAAATAACAGAATATCACTATGCAAAAAGTAATTGCAAAATTGAAACAATCTCACAAATAACTCAAAATCACAGGCCTCTTCAAGGGGGCAACCTCCTTCAATATTTCATTAACTTGTAAAAATATGCAATTGTGCATGGGTTTATATCTTTTAAATAAAAAACTTCATGCAACCCTAAACCTAAGCTTAAGATTTGGCTTACATGCAAAATGCCACTCAAGCTAGAATATTCTACCAAATATCAATTACAATCTTAATAATGGTTACATGAAAGGACCCCACTTATCTAGGTGCCTTAGTTGCCACATACATTAAAAAATATTACAAAATATCATTATATATGATATCCCCTTGTTTGAAGTGGGTCATTACATAAGCCAATGAGAATTATAAAATAATGCTAGGATGGGATCCTAACATGTTCTTCCCCTTCAAAAAGATTTGTCCTCAATGTTGGAGATGATGAAACTAGAACTATAGCTATTGAGAGACTCCCATATAGCATATTATGATTGTAGACCATACCGCTGAACAAGGACCTTAGTAATGGTCCAATTTCACAGGGTTCAAGTACAATGATCCAACAAATATTCAGGATCGAGCAAGATAGAACCTTCTTCATAAAATTTGGGAAGTGCAGATTGAACATATAATTGAGTGCCTACAACCTTATTGAGAGAGGAGCTATGAAAAACAAAATGGATCTTAGATGTAGGTGGGAGGACCAATTTGTAGGTCGTGGCACCAATCCACTATAAAACCTGGTAGGGCCCATATTTGGTAGCAATTTTTTGGCACATGTGATGTTGAAGGGATGACTATTTGTATGGTTGTAGGTAAAGAAAAACCATATCACCAATGTCAAAACTACACTTAAAATGATGTTAATCAGCTTGCTGGCACATCCAATTCTAGGCCACTTCCAAGTTCATCTTCAGATGATGGATGACTTTAGGATGTTGGTTGAGTGTAGTGTTAACTCCATGGACCTTAGAACTATCTGGAATGTAGGAGGAGGGTGTGGATGGAGGTCAGCCATAAAGTGCTTCAAAAGGCATGACCTTGGTCACCATGTGATAAGAATTATTATACCACCACTCGACTAAGGGAAGCCACTTTACCCATTATGTAGGGTGCTCAAAGATAAAGCAACGAAGGTAGGTCTCCAAATATTTATTGATAATATCAGTATAGCCATCCATTTGTGAATGGTAGGATGTGTAGACACTAAAATCACATCAATATGATTAGATGGCCAAGACATATTTTAATCGACACCATATGGGCCCCATGGGTAACCCTCAGAGGTTACATAATGGTACTAACCATTTTTGGGAGGTTCTACCCCATTTTTAGGAAGTTTTGGGCCATGTAGGCATGGTCATCCCACCCTGGGATGGCCACAGTTCATGGTCGTCCCGCCCAAGGATGACCACCAACGATCATCCCTAGGTGGGACAACCATGGTCTTGGACCCTCAAAAAGTCAAAGAAGGGATAAATGTCACCCAGAAACTACCATTTATCCCACCCATTCAAGCATGCAAGTATGAGGGTGCATAAATCTCATGCCAAGTTGTAAATTGGAGGCCCAAAAGGGAGATTCCTTCCTCTCCAATGCATGGCAACCTTTGGATAATTGGTGATAGTTGCCTCGCATAGCCTCGCATGCTCCTTTGACCATATGCCCCCTTGGGCTATAAAGTGGATTTATTCCACCCAATTTTAGGAGAGGATTATTTGCATTATTTCACCACGAAGTGCTACAAAGATTTACCCCTAATTTACTATGAGTTTTCCCTTGCAATCTCCATCGAGCGAAGGAGATTTTCAAGTGATCCCAAAACGTGTGATCTATTTATAAAATTGACTTATTCAAGTGAATCATATCCTTAAATTTTATTACAATACCCCTAGGAGTAATTTAGACCCAATCCCAAAGGAATTGGTGGCAAAAAACACCATATTTGGTGGTCATCCACCCGAGGATGACCCCTAAATTATGATAGTCCTAAATGGTTCACCCTAGGATGGCCACAAATTGGAGTATAATTTCTCCACTATTTTTATATAGATAGATTCTAGACTAGATTATATGCTCTCTGTTAAAATTTGGTGCAATTTGGAGTTGTTTTGCTTCTATTATCATGCTTTTTGTGTTTTGTAGACCTAAATGGCTCACCCTGGGATGTCCACAAATCTGAGCATAATTTCCTTATTTTTCTTAATTAACATAATATACATGAATCTAATATTTTGTAGAATTTGGTTTAATTTTGAATAATCTATTACACTTTTCCTCTTTCAAACTCATTGATGCATGCACCTTCACGATTTCATCTTAATCTGCACATGCTACTAATAAATTTTAGTTTCTTGTGTGTAGATATATGTATCACAGTGCATGAGGAAGGAGCAGTGAGTTAGAATAGCGATAGAACACTTTGTAGCGATATTGAAATCCTGCTCTTCAATTGTGAGTGTGAGGAAGACACTGCAAGCGTGCCTTGGATTTTTGAAAGGATTTGATCCTTCGAGCATTGTAATGAGTTGTATCAATTGAGAGCCTACAAGAGAAAAAATTTTAACTGCATATTTGACATTTATATTAATATAAGTAGAACCACCCATTCCTTTCATATACTTGTCATTTTATGCTTGCTTGAAAGGTTGCTTTCGTAGTTCTTAGATCAAGTAGAACAATAGATGCATCTCATTTACCCTTGCTAGGTGCACCATTTTTTTTCTCTATAGGATGAACTCAGCTTGAGCTGAGTTCCTTGTAAATTAAACAATTCTTACCAAAAATTACTAGTGAATGTATGGTCACGATCAAACACAATGGAAGTAGGTATACCATGAAGGTGGAAGATAGAGTCAAAAAAATTTGGGCAATGGTGGAGGTTAAGGATGGGAGAGGGAAAAAAATAAGCATACTTTGAAAGATGATCCACTACCAAAAATAACCAATTTACCACTGGACTTAGGTAATGCTTCAATAAAGTACATTGAAATATTTGTTCCAACCTATTCAGGAATGAATAATGGCTAGATAGTTCTTAAAGAATGCATTGTTTCACATTTCATATATTGATAGGTGTCACATGCGACCATAAAATTATGTATGTCCTTCTTCATACCCTTCCAAGAAAAATTATGCTTTAGTCTTTCATATGTTTTAAGGAACCCTGAATGGCCTATCGTGGGGGAAGCATGCATTTCCTTCATGAGAAGGTCCTAAAGGGAAGATGTGTGAGGAACCACAAGGTGTTGATGGTAGTGTAAATATTATCCATCCCAAGTATAGCTAGGACGTGCGATAGGATTTTTTTGAAGGGCAACAACCATAAATTGTAAATCTGAATCCTGAAGCACCTCCTCATGTAGATAATTTATCCATTTAGGAAAGGGAGAGGAAATGGAAAATAACATGTTGTGGACCTCAAATTAACGAGATAGGTCATTGGCCAAAATATTCTCTTTGAATTTTTTATAGGTAATATCATAATAATAACCCATAAGCTTTAAAACCCACCTCTATTGTTCAAGGGTGGCAACCCATTGCTCTAAGAAATATTTGATACTTTGATGATCCATTTTAATAGAAAAATGATGCCCAATGAGATAAGGTCATTAGTGAGTGATCGCATGCAAAATGGTAAGCATTTCCTTAGCATAAGTGGATTTTCCTAGATTGCGATTGGAAAGCGCTTTACTAGTGAAAGCCAAGGGTCATCCTTCCTACATCAATACTGCACCAATACCATTTCTTGAAGCATCACTTTCAATTACAAAATATTTAGAGAATTAATGCATTGCTAATATTGGAGTTGTTGTCATAGCATGCTTCAAATCAAGGAAAGTCTATTCAGCTGGACCCGACCAAGTAAAGGAATCCTTTTTCAACATGGATGTTAAGGGAGCAACAATTTTTCCATAATTGTAGATAAATTTGTGGTAATAGCTAGTAAGTCCCAAAAATCCATGAAGACCCTTGAGAGTGCGAGGTTTCAGCCATTCTTGAACCACTTGAATCTTTCTAGGGTTAACTTTAACACCATCTTTGGAGACGATGTGTCCCAAATATTCCACTTCTATCAACCCAAAAGAACACTTAGACCATTTAGCATAAATTTGATGTTGTTCCAATAGTTGTAGGGTCTTATCCACATGGATGAGGTGCTATTCCCAAGGGCAATTATAAACCAAAATGTCATCAAGGAAAACCAAAAAGAACATTTAAAGAAATAGATAAAAAATGTTGTTCATGAGACTTTAATGTGGAAGGTGCATTGGTCAAGCCAAATGGCATTACCAAAAACTCATAATAATCCTCATGATTATTTAATGTGGTTTTGAGAATATATTCTTCCTTGAGTCGGATATGATGGTACCCAGAGTGAAGATCTAATTTAGAGAAAAATATAGTCCCATGCAACTCATCCAACAATTCATCCACTACTAGAATAGGAAACTTATCCTTAATGGTGATCTTATTGATCTCATAGAAATCAATACATAATCACCATGAACCATATTTCTTTCTCACTAATAAGATATATGAAGAGTATGGGTTGTTACTCGGGTGAATGAATCTAGCTTTTAATAATTCCTACACTAAATTATTGATCTTAGACTTAAGAGCATGAGGGTATTGGTACAACATAATGTTAGGTGGTACACTACCAGGGACCAATGGAATAGCATGATCATGTGAGCGATGCAATGGAAATTCAATTCGTTTAGCAAAAACTGCATTGTGTTTTATCAAAACAAGTTGCAAATCTTCTAGAATTTGATCCACTATTGTATTAGGTGGTTGGATGGAAAATATTTGTGCAATGACCCCATGAGATGATTTTTTTAACAACTTCTCCATATGGTTGGAACTAATAATTTGAGGAGGCCTTACTTTTGAACCATGAAAAGTGTACGACTATCCATTTTGTGAAAACTGCATCCACAGTTCTTAAAAATTCTATGAAATGGTACCCAAAGTGCTCAACCACTAAGTGACCAACACAATATCACATCCCCCTAATTGAAGGGTAAAAATATCTTGTTTGAGCTCATAATCCCTAATTTTTAATTTGACATTATGACATTTACCTTTGCAAGGTAAAGTCCCCCCATTTTTCACCATGACCTCAAAGGAATTGTATGTGTGGATGTAACTATTGGCCTAATTTGAAATTTGAGGATCAATAAAGTTATGTGTATTACCTAAATCAATAAGTATTGTAAGGCTTTGGTCCTTAAATAAACCCACAACTTTTATAGTCTATGAAGTAGTAATCCCTACAAGAGCATGGACCAAAATTTTTGCCCAGGGTTCTTTATGTATTTTCTCTTCAATTTGAGGTTGTTCTTCGGGTGTATCTTCTTCATCATCACTATGGTCACTATTGGTGGGTTCCTCTACATATATTAGTAAAAACTTATTTTGGGCACACCTATGCCCCCCAGCATATTTTTCATCACAATTATAACACAACCCTTGGGATCGTCGAGCATCCATTTCCTCGGTGGTCAAGCATTTTGAAGGGATATATTTATTTTTTTGATTGCTTATGAACTTGGGAGGGAATGAGGGTTTGGTTAATTGAAATTTAGGAATACTCCTTTGAGCTACAAATTTAAATTCAACCAATAAAATGAGGCTTATGGGCTACATAATTATCTTTGGATTAAACATCTTAACCTTAGCTTGGAGATCATCCCTTAAACCATTGACGAAACAACTCATAAGAAAACCTTCATTCAACTCTATATTCCTATTAACTAATTTTTCAAATTGAACCTGGTAATCCTGAATTGTAGAAGTTAATCTCAACTTGCTCAAGGCTCCTTGGAAATAATTATATGCACTAGCACCAAAGTGGGTGAGTAGTTGTAATTCAAAATCTTCCCAAGAAGGATCATTTTTTTTGTCAAAAGCATTGGTACCATTATAAGGATTTCAATTCCAAATTGAAAGAAGCTATCATGACCTAGTAATATCGAGGAACATTGTGCAGTTGAAAGAATTGATCAACATGGCATAACCATTCCTCTACATATTTTCCATTGAATTTTAGAAAATCCAGTTTAGGCATCTTGAAAGTGGTATCAATGTTGCAAAAAAATTATTATTATTAACATAAACCATTCATCGATATGCATAAATATCAAATCATTCATCCACAAATAATTATCCACAATAACAATCCAAAAATGAGAGAGATAAATAATACCCTTAAGGTAATGAAACACAAATAATAATCCTTAAGGAAGGAATAACTCCACAAGATCTCCCAAGGTGAGAGGCCACTTCGTGGGTATAGATGATTACATAAGATTCTTCTTCAATGATATTAATTCTTACAATGATAAATATCTCTTATTTATATATCCATATTCTTATTCTACTTTGGAGAACCTACTACTAATATAATATAATATTATAATATAATATTATAATACAATCAACCTTGGGTTATGTGTGGCCCATGCCAACCCTTATACAATATAATAATATATCCCCAAATATCTATTCCTAGGTACCCTACCATGCCACCCTCCTTACAAATGTTTCATCCTCGAAACATATGAAGACAAAACATAAGATTACATAAGATGAGAACTATTTCTAGGTACCCTACCAATCAAGGTTACAGTTAATGTGAGAACTATTCGGCTCCTTATGGGATCCTTTTCCTTACCCTGACTATTTAGTATCATGATAATCAAAAGCATGTAGACCGGTTTGAAGCTTAGACTCCACTTCTTGAAGTTGTTGTTCTATGTCTGATTTGGTGGTGGTGTAGTCAATTATTAGTTGGATAATGTATATCCGTAATTATTTATTATCATCAATAAGGATATTAATTTATTTGGAGATAAAATCAAGCTATGATGTGGCTTGTTCTATCTCTTTTTGGTGTCCACGAGTCCCCTCAACCATTTTGGAGAGATTTGAATGATGACTAGTGACTTACTAAAAATAGAAGTGTGATTTTAGGGGTTACTATTTTTAGTAATAGGTCCAAAAAAGTGCTTGGTTAGGTTGAAACACTTATTTTAGGATAGGGACCGCTTTGATGGTTGCTCGATTTGAGTACTCAGTGAGGAAATATACTAACTTCTTTGAATTTTTGTGATCTCCTATTTGGTGCAAGCTGATGTCGACACAATTTTTAAAACTTGGATTTAAAAATTCATAGGTGGATCCTTTGAAGGAATTTGGTGCAATATAATGAGTTGTGTCTAGTCCCAAAATTTTGGGTCAAATTGATAGACCATTGGGAATTTATGGCCTTAACAAGAAAAAAACCAATTTTTTGTAATCGGTGAAACGTTTGACCAAGAGCTACCAAGTACAATTCTATATGAAATAGAATGTAGAGTTGTCTGGTAAATTTTGGAGTCAATTTGAGCTCTAAGTGAAGAGATATCCCTGTTTGAGTAAAATTTCAATTTTTTTTTTCACTTTAGAGATTGGGTTTAAAAGTTGGGTATTGTGTCAACTATATCTACCCTATATGTTCTGACTATTTTCATGCCTATCACTTTACTATCTCTATCCTGGTCACCTATACTAAAATTACTAACACTATTAAAATATTGACCTTGGGATTCCCTATAATTTGTGGTTACTAACACTGTTTGTTCTATTTTTGTAACTAACAACCCTATTACCAATGATTATTACTCCTACTGTCAACCTTACTATTATTGTGACTGATCCAACGATTACTACCATTGAAATATTTCTATCACAAACACTTGCTAACTTGTACATGTTGTTTGGTGCATGTAGTTATTTGTTCTTGTGATAGGGAAGTCTTCTCCGTATGCTCACTTTTGTGGGAAAGAAAATTGTAGGTTCAACAGATAGAAGGTTTTGTTTTTGCAAGTTGAATATTTTTGTTTAGATAGAACCAAGGTGCACTAGGCAAGGGAGTATGTAATACCCATAGTCCCTTTTCTCTACCACAATGACGAACAATAGTGCTTGGATTCAGGCCACTACCCAAGGAGGATTCCACATATACCCTTAAGCACACTATCTACCTCTCTAACAGTACGATATGGTAATCATTTGGGATGTTTTGTCTCATGGACTATGGATAGTACAAGGCTTCTATTGGATAAAATTTTGTTTAAGCCTATATGGTCTCCTAATACACCCAAAGATGTATGGGAGCTGAATTCTATGTGTGAGTGTTGTATGATGCCTAGGTAATGGAGCCTGATCACCCCTTAATTCACTAGACACTTTATGGGTTGTCTAGCTTAGCCAATAATGATATCTCCTTCATGATATTTTAAAACCCCCAATACAAGGTTTCAAGCCTACTTAATTACTATAAAAAATGACAATATTTTTTATTTTTTCTAGTTTTTGCTGACTTTTTTAAGTAAGAAAAATAGAAATAAAAAATACAATAAAATTATACCTAACAAGCGAAAATGAATGGGTAATAATTGTTGCAATCATATCCAAACTTGATCTTAGAAAGCACTCTGATACCACTTGTTAAGAACATACTATTAAAATAAAGCTCACTCACACAAAATACTGTAAAATGACTAAAATACATCAAATAATAAAATAACACTATGTAGAAAGTAATTGCAGAATTGAAACAATCTCACAAATAACTCATAATCATAGGCCTCTTTAAGGGGGAAACCTCCTTCAATATTTCATTAACTTGTAAAAATATGCATTCGTACATGGCTTCATAGCTTTTAAAGAAAATACTTCATGCAACCCTAACCCTAAGCTCAAGAGTTGGCTTACATGAAAAATGCCACTCGAGCTAGAATATTCTACCAAACATCGGTTACAATCTTGATAATGGTTACATGAAATGGCCCCACTTGTCTAGGCATCTTACTCACCACATACATTACAAAATATTACAAAATATCATTATAGATGGGATCCCCACATTGGAAGTGGGTCATTACATAAGAAAATGAGAATTAAAAAATAATGCTAGAATGGGATCCTAACAACCAACTTTGGGGATAACTTTAATAATCCCCTGATTAATAGTAGGGCCCAAAGAAGCCCTAGAGAATACCTACTAAAAAACTTTGAAAATATCAGACCCATTAGTGTCCCAAAGGGACTTGTAGAACCCATAGGGGAAGCCATTAAGACTAGGGGATTTATTATTGGCCATATAGAAAAGAGCTTCCTTTAGATCCTTTAAAGAGAGGGTATTTTCACAGGTAGCTCTTTGAGACTCAAAACGATGTACTAGAACAATAGAGAGGTAGGAATTAAGAGTTTGGTTATATTGAGGAGAGTGATACTAAGTTGCAAATATAGTTTGGTAATGTTATTCAAAAGTGGAGAGAATATGAGGAAGCTCAGAAATATGCTCTTCATTAATGTTAAGGTATTTAATGCCTAAAAATTTATTGTGAGGATGTAGGTACTGAAAGAACTCCTTGGTTACTATATCACCAATTTTATGCTAGTATAACTTTACCTTGTTTTATGCCCCTTTGGCATCATAGTGCTCTACCATCAAAATTTGGTGTTTGATAGTTATGAGGTGCCTCTGAAGATCCTCATTGAAAGTATTGGACTATAGCTAAGTTTAGACTATCTCCAACTCTTGCTTGAGAGCATTGTTGGAGTGGTCATGAAGATTGGTAATCTTATACTATAGTAAGCGTAGAAAGTTGGTAGTTCATTGGATATCATCATTGCACCAATAAATCCAACAAAAGTCCCCTTTTGATTAAGGACTATGTTCCAAATTCTAATGATATAGGCTCTCAACATGGGGTGGTGCAGAATAGAAGTATTAAGGTAGAATTGCAACTGAGAAAGAGGAGGGGGTTGGAAGAAACTAGGATGGAGAAGGAAATGGGAGAATGGTCAGACAAATAGATCTTAGGATGGATAGATACAAAGGGGAAGATTATGAGGGCTGCTGAAAAGAAAAATTATCAAAATCTAAGAGCATGGCTCTATCCAATATTTTTAACATATGAACCTCATGTTGTTGGTTGTTAGACCAAGTAAACTAGGCACTAGCATGAAATAAAGAGGGTAAGAAGCAACTATTGGGATCAAAGAGCCCTAAATTTTATTTCATGAAAATCCATGCTTCTCTTTCCTTTATAGCCCATTGCATGGGAAGAAGACCCACCTTATCATGCAAGAATTCAATCATATTGAAGTCCCCATAAAGCAACAAAATAGTAGGGGGAAGAGAGAGTGCCATCCATAACCAAAGTGTACAACAATTATTAGCATCATTAGACACATAGATGTTGAGCACACCAAGGATATGGCCATTAATCTCCAACACAACCCAAAAAACATAATTGGAAGGGTCACATTCCCAAGAGATCAGCTTGGAATGATAGGTTTTTGAAAGGTAAATGATGACCTCTCCTTTTCTTATGTCATGCATAGTATGAAATATGAGGCCCTGAGGCTAGAGAAAGGAGTAAGTACTTGATAGAATAAAGTTAATGACTTTGAATTCCTAAAGATATAAAATATGAAAACTATCGAATCTAATATTAAAGTCATCCAAACTCTAATGTACAATGTACTTATGTACATGATCTATCAAACCCTTAATATTTTAGGATATGCACTTCATGAGACATAATTGAGGAGCATATTTCCTTCAATGACCTCAGAGTTGTCAAAATCTACCAAATATTCAAATGTGTTTGTGAGAAAAATATTATGATTTTCTCAAAAAAATATGTCTATCTTCATTTTTCCAAAGGGATGCCTAAGGACTCCCTAGCTTGACTATGAGAGCAACAAGGATTATTTGAAGGAACTTCACTAGACAAACTAGGAGGATAGATAGGGTATTTTATTGAGGGTATGGACTCTTATATAGCCAACAGTTGAGTCATATGAGAGCCTTGAGGGGTCAAGAAGACTTTATGGGTACTACCATTACAGGTACCAACAAGGGAAGAAATAAAAGTTCCTTTTGTAATAACTACATTAGAGCTCCCTGGATGAGAGCCCGGTTGAGTCTCCTTTTCACCAACTCCCATAGAAGATTGTGGTAGATTGCCTTTACCATTTTTCTTATGAAAAATATACATTCCTCCCCTCTATTAGTGGGATGGGTAGATTGAACTATGATCAAAAGTGTTGATGCTTCTACTAGAGCTCAATTTTTGAATTGACCCTCTATAAGAGGGTAGATTTTATCTTGTGAGTTGCAGACTACAATGATAATAGGTGTTGGGGAGATTTATATAGACCACCTGTTGGTCCGGCTTTCATGCACACCCAGGGAAAGGATGAAGCAGGGAAGCTCCGGAGACACCCATGGGACGGATCCCACTCATCTTTAGGATCTAGCTGGTTATCCAAGGTGCGAGTTACAGAGTTGGGTCGAATGGCAATTCACTCTTTTTCACTTCTAAAATAGATTTCAATATGGACTGCTCTGTTACCTTACAGGGGGTTCCTAAACTTGTTCAGTAGTTGCAAAAGTTATTTATCATATTTAACTTGAATTCTTGATCTAGCTCTCATGGGTCAGCAAATTCAAATAAAAGGCAAATAAAGAAAATAAAAATGGATCATTCATAGAAAACAAAGAGAGGGCAGGGTAGGGCAGAAAGAGAAGCTTATTAGACATCAACTGTAAAACCCTAAACTATCAATCTTATCTATGCTATCAGCTTCACAATAGAACAAATCAAAGAAGAAAGTGTCCAGTCAGTCTAAGATCACTTTCAACTAAGAGCACAAGGCAGAGTGAAACAGATCTAGCAAAAAATTATAAATCCAAGGGCATCTGGTTAAAACTAGTATCTTTCACCGGCAGCCTAGCTCACACAGTGAAGACAGAGCAATTAGAACAAACTTACACCTAAAATCTACAATTTCCCCTAGCAGACAAGAGAACAACTGAAGCCTAACAGCATATTTAAACTTGATAATGGCAGATTTACAACATATATCTAACAAACTTTAAATGTAACGAATAACAAAAGAAGATACACTTATCACACTCTGCAAAAGATTAGGCTCCTGGCCATGCTATCACAGAAAAGCTAAAGCACATCAACTCCAAGTCTAGAAACAAAGGATTTCACAAAATTTGTAAGAAATTTCTTATAAGCCTTTTATTTCTAAGTCTCCGCCTTCCACGATTACATTTAGAATCTGTATTTATAGACTCAGGACAGACCCTGATCTTTTCAAAATATCTTCTTCAAACCCTAAATCTTATCGCACTTAAACCCTAGGACCCGGGTTTTACAATAAAAATCCATTTAAAATCAAAGTCCAGATAGAACTTAACCCTTCGACAAATCTGTGCAGTTAGCTGCCATAAATGGAGAAGATAAAATCTAAAGCCACTTGCATTCATCCGCAGCTGCAAATAAATGCTTTCATTAATTCTGTTGGTGAGCCGGATGAGTCACCACTTCTCCATCAATTTGATCTCCGCAAAGCCATCCCTGAGTTGAAATGGTCTTCATGCTATTAAGTCTGCAATAAATTTTTCATTGAATGCTCTCACCGGCAGCTTCTCTTCTAGCATGGCGGTCCTTGACTAAATTCGCACTTTATCTTTGCCTTTATGGTCTTTCCCGGTTGTCCCGCAAGTGCCAGGTGGAATCCTGCATGAAAGACAAAAGATTATATTAGCACTTTAATAAACATTAAATCCAAGCTTAAAACATTAAAAACAGATTAAAATCCGCAAAATAAGCTTGCATGTCGGCCTCTGCATGTCTGCCTCACGCTTTGACACGTGTCGCTACCCCAGGAAGCCTTCTGTTTCCTGCTGGAATGCATTTCTGGTCAACTTAGGAATTTCTCTCTCCTATCGCGATTCTGCGACATGTCACGATTTCTCGACATGTCGCAAAATCGTGCCCTTCCGTACAACTTGCTTCTCTCTCCAAAAACTGTCGCGATTTCGCGACATGTCGTGAAATCGCGACCTTTCTGGCACTTAGCCGATTTTCATGCATTTTCTCTCTCCTACCGTGAAAATGCGACATGTCGCGATTTCGTGACATTTTTCTCCCCGGCTTTCTCTCTCCTCATCCTGCAGCGATTTCGCGACGCTTTCCAAAAATGGAAATGTCGCGATATCGCGACACTTCCAAAAATGGAAATGTCGCGATATCGCGACACTTCCAAAAATGGAAAGTGTCGCGATATCGCTACGCAAAAATGACTTGGCGGATTTTTGATTCTTCGGCCCATTTTCTCTCTCCTGCCATGAAAATGCGACATGTTGTGATTTCGCGACATGTCGCGAAATCGCGCCCTTCCGTACAGTTCATCTTCTCTCTCCAAAAGCTGTCGCGATTTCACGACATGTCATGAAATCGTGCCCTTTCTGGCACTTAGCCGATTTTCATGCATTTTCTCTCTCTTGCCGTGAAAATGCGACATGTCGCGATTTCGCGACATGTCGCGATTTCGCGCTGATCCGTACAACTTGCTTCTCTCTCCTCTGGCCGGTAGCGATTTCGCGACACTTCCAAAAATGGAAATGTCGTGATATCGCGACACTTCCAAAAATGGAAAGTGTCGCGATTTCGCTACGCAAAAATGACTTGGCGGGTTTTCTATTTTCCTGTCGTGATTTCGCGACATTTCCATAAATGGAAGTGTCACGATTTCGTGACATTGCCTAAAAAGGAAAGTTTGATTTTTCATGAATTTATGCAACTGTTTTCAGCATTTTTCTCGATACCGGTGCAAGATTTTCTTAAGCATGAATGATTTCTAGCATGTAAAAAGTGAATTCTTGGATAACACAGCTAGAATGTAAGAAAAAACACAACTTTAAAAAGGAGGCAAGCAAAATCTGGATTTAAAACTGAAAATTATCAAGAGGGTCCCTGCTGCAAAATGGTATTTCAAGGCTTTCAAGAGGATTGGAATCTCATTTTTCAGTGGGGGTGTGTTGCTTCTCAACAAATGGCGATATCTGCGGGTAAAATAGTAGCACTATTTTAGAACCCAAGACTCTGGTTTCAAAACAAAAATACCATGCATCATGCCTTGCCACAGACATTCTTCATAATAAATTGACTGTTAACTGCCAGCTGTTTAAAATTTCCCAAGGACATACTAGGCTGAATTACTTCAAGGAAGATTTCTGATGTGCAATTTCAAAGGGTATAAACTTTCTTCAGGATGACTGAATTGAATGATAAACTTGGATTAATCAACTTTTCTAGATTGTAAAAGGGGAAACCGAGTAGAGCTCTGTTTACTAGTTTAGCCTTTTACAGCCTAGACAGAGTTACCCTTTAGATTTACACGACCCAATTTACAACTGTAGGGTAGAATCTAATATTGGCTGCCTCTTTTAATTGTGTAATTCTTTTTTTTTTTTTTATCTCTCTTCTTCTGAAATATATCAATATCTAAAATGCTTTTAGGGAAATCACAATCTTCTTTTATCATTTGATCAATCTGGAACTGTTTCAGTCTAGGCATTGATAGCCTCTGTGGATACCCAAATAATTGCATGAACCATAGTCCCCTCTTATAACCAGCTTTTCTTGGATTCCGCGAGAGTTCCTCCAACTAAACAGCATAGCAGTTTTTCTATCATTAAAACAACTGTGGCAAGTAAGACACAAGATCCAATCATCTCTCTACCTTTGTCCTGAATAACAAAATAGCTCTACTGTTCAGAGTAAGCAGACTATCTCAATTAGAATAATGAGCAATGGGTGGAGACTGGATTGATCAGCTAGGAATAAGACAATTTTCGACAGGCTGACTTTTCATTGATTGCTCAGGCAGAGGTTAAAGGACAGATTTCAAAAGCTGAAGGACTTTGCATAGAATTTCAAAGACAGACACAGGCTTTAAAGCAAAACAAAATAAAACTGCACAGACTGCAAATAAAACTGCACAAGCAACTAAGACTAAAACTAAAACTGAAGACTGTATAGACAACAAAGAAAAAGAAATGCAGGGAAGAAAATAAAAACTGCACCGGCAATAAAAGAAACAAACTAAAAGAACTGAAGCAAAGCAACTAAAACTGCTAAACTGCAGCAAAGCTAAAATGCAACAACACTGAAAATAAACTAAAGCAACTGAAAACTGCACAGCTGTACAGACAAAGGAAAGAAAAAGAACTGCAATAAAGAACTAAAGCAAAAAAAAAAACTGGGAGAGCTATTCACAATATGTACACATGTTACAACTTCTTCATAGCTCACTCAAATGAGACATTGGATGGAACAGAAGAGAAATAATGTTTCAAGTACTGGCCATTAACGGGGAGGTCCAGAAAATTACCATCCAGGTCTTGCAAGCGGAAAGCATTGTTACCCAATATTTTAGCAATTTGGTAGGGGCCTATCCATAGTGGCTGCAACTTTGTGTGCTTACCCTTCTTCTCATGGGCCTTGTCCCACAGAAGCACTAAGTCTGCCAGCCTGAAAGCCTTCACCTTGGCTCTCTTGTCAAACCACCGCTTGACAGTTTCTTGGTGCCTGCTGAAGAGCTCCAGGGCTTGGAGTCTTTCATCCTGCAAGTTAGTGAGGTCTAAAACACGGGCTTCTGCATCATCATGATCTTCAAAATAATCTAAGGCAAATTGGTAGGTAGGCAACTTCAAGGAGATGGGAACAATTGGCCAAGTACCATACAACAAAACAAAAGGAGAGGTCTTAAGAGCCACTTTGTGTGTTATCCGATCAGCCCACAGTGCATATTTCAACAATGTATGCCACTGCCTGGGTTTGTCTGCTGCAGAATTTTTGATGGCATTCATTAAGTTCTTGTTTGTTGAATTAGCCAGTCCATTGCCTTGGGGATAATAGTTGGATGAGAATCTGATAACTATCCCCATATGGTATACCCAATCTGCAAACTCCAATGATTGGAAGGCTGGCCCATTATCACAGACCAAATTCAGGGGAACCCCAAATCTAGTTATGACATTTGATTCAAGAAAATCAATCACTTCCTGGGATGTACTTCTTGTGGTGGCTGTTGCTTCAACCCACCTTGTGCAATAGTCAGTGGCTGTCAGAACATATTTATGCCCTGCTGAGGAATTTTGGTTAATGACTCCCACAAAATCAAGTCCCCACTGCATGAAAGGTTTGTTTATCACAACCGGTTGCAATGGCAGAGCTCGGTTTTCCTCTTTGGCTGTAAATGTCTGGAACTGATGGCAGGTTCTGACATGTTGAGGTGCATCCTTAAAAAGTGTAGGCCGATGATAGCTTTGCTCTCAGTATCTTATGTGCAGTGGCAGATCCTGATGAATGTCCTGCCCCTAGTTTTTCATGAAAGCTAGCCATGACTTCACTGACTTCACTGGGAGAAATGCACCTTAGAAAGACACCAGCATAATTCTCCCTATACAGAGTACCTGCCCTGAGGAGATAGTGAGCAGATTTTAACTTTAATGCTCTCCTTTGAGTTCTGTTCAAATGGGATGGGCAAACTCCAAACTGTAGCAGATGAGTGATATCCCCATACCAATAATCGGATTCGAGTTTAATTGATTAACTTCTTGTTGTAGAGGTATTTCAGCAATGTGCCTGGACAAGCCAAGTCCTACGATCGGTTTAGCGAGGCCTAATCTCCAAGTCATATTCTTGCAGCTTGGTGACCCAATTGCCCCTCATTTCACCCAACTCATTTTGACTTAGAAGATACTTCACAGCTGGGTCTGGCACTATGGCATGAGTTTTTCTTCTGAGTATATAATGTCTGAACTGTTTCACTGCCCTTACCAAAGCATAGGCCTATTTATCTAAACGGGAATATTTCAGTTCAGCTCCCTTAAAATTAGTGCTCTTAAAAGCAATTGGATGTTCTCCTGTATCTCTTCGTTGAGTCAGCACTGCAGCAAGTGTATGTTCAGAAGAGAATGTGTACAGATAAAAATCTGCACTAAAATTTGGGCTTACTAAGACTGGTGCTTGTTTAATGGCTGTCTTGATTTCTTAAAAAGTAGTCTTAGCTTCAGTGGTCCAGGCAATCTGGGCAGTTTTCTTTAACATATCATTCATTGGTTTAACTATCTCTGCAAATCCTGAGATAAAATTTCTGACAAAGTTAATCTTTCCAAAGAATGATCTCAACTCTTTCTTGGAGTTGGGAAATGGTATGCCAGATATGGCCTCAACTTTTCCTGGATCCATAGAAATTCCATCCTTTGTGACCAAATGCCCAAGAAGTTTGCCTTCTGTTACACCAAATATGCATTTCTTTGGATTCAGAGAAATTCCAAACTCTCTGCACTTGTTAAACACAGACTCTAAATGCTTTATATGGTCAAATCTGGATTTGGAGAAGACTGTTAGATCATCCATGTAAACTACAATACATTTGCCCATAAGCCCCTTGAAGGCATGGTCCATTGCTCTCTGAAATGTTGCTCCTGCATTTATTAAACCAAATGGCATTCTCTTGTAAGCAAAAGTGCCCCACTTAGTTGTAAAAGCAGTCTTCATTCTATCCTCCTTCTCAACTAGAATCTGATTATAGCCTGAGAAGCCATCCAGAAAAGACATCATCTCTGAGCCATTAACAATTTACAGGACTTCATCCATGGAAGGCAGGGGATAGTTGTCATTTTCTGATGCCTTATTTAGATTCCTAAAATCCACACAAAGGTGGATCTCTCCATTCTTCTTCCTGACTGGCACCAGATTTGCCACCCAAGTTGAATGCCTGATAGGAAAAATAATTGCTGCACTCAAGAGCTTCTCCACTTCTTTCTGAATAAGGGGTTCTAACAGAGCATTAACATGCCTCTATTTTTGTCTGAAAGGCTTGCAAGATTCTTTTAAAGGTATGATGTGAGTGTAAACTTTTGGATCAAATACCTTTAAATCTTTGTATGACCAGGCCATTACATCCTTAGACCTGTGCAGGAAATCAATCATATTTCTCTTTATCTCTGGATCACAGTCCTTTGCCAACTTGATGTTCCTTGGATCCTCTTCAGTTTGTACATTCAAATTTTCAGTCTCATTATCTGTGGTGCCCACATAATCCTCAGAATTCACCCTTTGCCCGATCTTGTCAACATCGAATAGCCTCTCCAGCTATACCATTCCCTTTGGGATTCTGTTGTCCTTCAATCTCATAATTCCCCTGTCATCATCTAACTGTTCCATCAGGGTGTCCCTTTGGCCCTCATCAATTATAGCATTCTCAAAGGTATTGGTACTTTGCAGAAAGTTCACAATCTGTTGATCATCTGAGAAAACTTGAAAGATGTCTATATTGTTAGGAACTGAAGGACAAGGGACTAACTCAATTGAGAACTTATCCCACTTAAAATCTTCCAATGGCTTTAAACTTGCAACTGAAGATGCCAAGACATCCGCATGTGAATTTTGTTCCCTGGGTATATGTGTTAAGTTAAATGCATCAAAGCCTTCCACAAGATCCCAAGCTCTGTGCTTGTATCCCTTCAGATAAGAAGCTTTACATTGAAACTTACCCCTGACTTGACTTGCCACCAATTCTGAATCAGTGAAAACTTGAATGTTCTTCACATTTCTATCCAATGCAAATTTTAAACCTAAAATCAGAGCTTCATACTCTGCTAAATTATTAGTACATGGGAACTACAGGCGGTAAGACATAAAAAATGTCTGACTTTGAGGTCCTTTGAGGACTGCCCCTATTCCAGAACCCTACTTACATCTTGCTCCATCCACATGAAGTGTCCAAACTTCATTAGTATGTATAGGATGAGCTTTGTTAAATTCATTATTCTTCCCAGTTGTTAAATTGTAGACTCCAATGTCTACCTCTGCAATATTGATAGTTTCATTTGCAGCATTGTACTCTGTAATGGTGTGCTTGTACCTGGGTTCTATGTCAACCCGCAATTGATTGGACACACCCTTCCATGGCAACCACATGTGTGAAAAGTCTGTTGCCAGATATCCATTTAGAGACTTAGACCGATCCCTACTCAACAACATTCCATACCCCACTGGGATATCCACAACTTGGATTTCGATCTTATCTTTGAGCCCTTGGCTCAGATGCCAATTGAATGTGAATGTTTTGCAGCTCTCCCACAACCTTAACTTCTGACTTGTCCAATTGGACAACTCTCCTCTTAGACTTCATTGGGGTCAGCCCCAACTGTTGACAAATTGCCAGTGGCATGACATTAGCAGATGCACCTGAATCTACCAAACAATTATGTAAATTCTTCCCAAAAATTCTAACAGTCAGTAAAAATTGGGGAACTTTAGTCTTTTCCTTGTACATGGCCAGATTGGCATTGGCTATTTTATTTCCTTTGTCCACAGGTTTAGCAGCAGGGCCAGAGTATGTCTTTATCAGATTATCTCTCTGCTCTGAAATCTGTGCCAGCTCATGCGAAGTAATGTTAGCCTTAATCTTTTTCATATCCTCCACTATGTTATATCCTTTGTTAAGTGGAGGAATAGCAACATCTGGTACTCTTTGAGCTCCTCCCTTTGGTGAGGGTGGATTATTGCTTGGAGAGGGGTCAGGAGGAATATTGTGAGAATTATCAGGAGGAGTTGATGTGGTGTTTGGCTCAGGATTCCTGTTCCTCAGGTTGTAGCTATCTCTTATGTACTGCTGGAAAGCCTGTAATTCATCCATAGGCATTTCAACTACATTCTCAGATTCATCTGGGAAAGAAAAGGCATCCAGGACCATGGCTGCACTGTGTCTAGATGAACTTGGGACCTCAGCAGTTCTTTGATTTTCAGGGGAGATCAAATCTCCTGACAAGGCTTCAAATGCATTGCAAAATTCCACACAATCTAACTCTCCATGCTGAGAAGTGGCATGAATTTTGCACCAGTTGGGTAGGGCTAAGTCACATCATGAGCTTTACCCTTGTAATCTTTATTAGGTTCATATGGGGGCCTGTTAAATCTGTTTGGCTGATATGAGTATCTGTTGGGATTGTCACCAGTAGAAGTTTGCCTTTTAAAACTCAAAAAATCATTGGCCAGATTTTGAACAATATTTGAAACTTCTTCAATCCTAGCATTGTCAGCCTCTTTTACCGGGTTCTGTACATTCTCAACAGGTGCAACAACCACTGGTGCTGCTGATGGTAAAGTCTGACAAACTGGCAGCATCATCTGATGTGGAATGGGATTGAACACGGGAGCGACTTGAGTGATCGGAGGAGTTTGTTGAATATTTAAAGGTGGGGTCCCAAACTGTCTTTCTAGGATTAAAGCTTCTTTATAAGCTTCTGTCAAGTTGGTAACAGTGGCATCCCTCTTCAAGAAGACAGAGGTCATTGGGTCTAGAGAGTTCCTGAAAATCTCTAATTCTAGGTCAGCATTCAGTACATAATAGCCAGTGAGTCTACCATAAGCTTTTTGAAATCTGACATTATAGGATCTAATAGACTCATTTAGTTCTCTTTTGATGCTAGAAAACTGCTGATATAAAATGCTGGGATCTATCACTTCCCCGAACTGTGACACAAAGACTTTTTCTAAGTCATTCCAGCTGGTGATGGAATCATTGGTAAGATTTAGAAACCAATCATAGGCTCCCTCCTGGAGAGTGAACGGGAAGAGTCTACAGGCAACATCCTCATGCTGTACATTTAATAACTTCAGTGCATTCTTGAATGCAATTAAGTGTTCCTCTGCAGTTCTTGTCCCATCATGTTTATACCTAGGGAGGTATCTTTCTGGATTTCTGGGCAAGTCATGGGCTATACCCGGAATGTTCAAAGCTATGGAGCCCAACCAATTTGCCATAGCTAATGGATTAACAGGGATATTCTGAGCTCTGGTTGGAGTAACAATCAGTGGTGATAAAACTGTCTATGACAGAGATGTAGCCCTTCTGTGGCTACTTCTTCTCGAAGTTTCTAATTTATGAACAAGGAGTTCTCCAGCTCTGGGGTGGGATCTTGTTACCCTGTATGTAGAATCCAGCTTTCACAGGTACTGACAAACTCTGTAGTTCTCAACAGGTCCTCAATTTGGAAATTTAAAACACTGCACTGACAATTCACAAAACACTGTACTGACAATTTATAAAACTGTACTGACAATTTACAAAACTGTACTGACAATTTACAAAACTGTCCGGAGTTCACTGTGGGTCCATCAAATGTTGCTGTTATGCCCTTACAATACTTGAACTGATTTCATGGCCCTCCTTCTAGCACCAGTTAGGTTGTTGGTCCGGATTTCATGCACACCCTAAGAAAGGATGAAGCAGGGAAGCTCCGGAGACACCCACGAGATGGATCCCACTCATATTTAGGATCTAGCTGGTTATCCAAGGTGCGAGTTACAGAGTTGGGTCGAATGGCAATTCACTCTTTTCCACTTTCGGAATAGATTTCAATATGGACTGCTCTGTTACCTTACAGGGGGTTCCTGAACTTGTTCAGTAGTTGCAAAAGTTGTTTATCAAATTTAACTTGAATTCTTGATCTAGCTCTCATGGGTCAGCAGATTCAAATAAAAGGCAAATAAAGAAAATAAAAATGGATCATTCACGAAAAACAAAGAGAGGGCAGGGTAGGGCAGAAAGAGAAGCTTATCAGACATCAACTGTAAAACCCTAAACTATCAATATTATCTATGCTATCAGCTTCACAATAGAATAAATCAAAGAAGAAAGTATCCGATCGAGTCTAAGATCACTTTCAACTAAGAGCACAAGGCAGAGTGAAACAGATCTAGCAAAAAATTATAAATCTAAGGGCAGCTGGTTAAAACTGGTATCTTTCACCGGTAGCCTAGCTCACACAATGAATAAAAAGCAATTAGAACAAAATTACACCTAAAATCTGCAATTTCCCCTAGCAGACAAGAGAACAACTAAAGCCTAACAGCATATTTAAACTTGATAATGGCAGATTTATAGCATATATCTAACAAAATTTAAATGGAACAGATAACAAAAGAAGATACACTTATCACACTCTGCAAAAGATTAGGCTCCTGGCCATGCTATCACAGAAAAGCTAAAGCACATCAACTCCAAGTCTAGAAACAAAGGATTTCACAAAATTTGCAAGAAATTGCTTATAAGCCTTTTATTTCTAAGTCTTCACCTTCTGCGATTACATTTAGAATCTATATTTATAGACTCAAGACAGACCCTGATCTTTTCAAAATATCTTCTTCAAACCCTAAATCTTATCGCACTTAAACCCTAGGACCCGGGTTTTACAATAAAAATCCATTTAAAATCAAAGTCCGGATAGAACTTAACCCTTCGGCAAATTTGTGCAGTTAGCTTCCATAAATGGAGAAGATAAAATCTAAAGCCACTTGCATTCATCCGTAGCTGCAAATAAATGCTTTCATTAATTCTGTTGGTGAGCCGGATGAGTCACCACTTCTCCATCAATTTGATCTCCGCAAAGCCATCCCTGAGTTGAAATGGTCTTCATGCTATTAAGTCTGCAATAAATTTGTCATTGAATGCTCTCATCGGCAGCTTCTCTTCTAGCATGGCGGTCCTTGACTAAATCTGCACTTTATCTTTGCCTTTATGGTCTTTCCCGGTTGTCCCGCAAGTGCCAGGTGGAATCCTGCATGAAAGACAAAAGATTATATTAGCACTTTAATAAACATTAAATCCAAGCTTTAAACATTAAAAACAGATTAAAATTCGCAAAATAAGCTTGCATGTCGGCCTCTGCATGTCTGCATCATGCTTTGACACGTGTCGCTACCCCAGGAAGCCTTCTGTTTCCCGCTGGAATGCATTTATGGTCAACTTAGGACTTTCTCTCTCCTATCGTGATTCTGCGACATGTCATGATTTCTCGACATGTCGCAAAATCGTGCCCTTCCGTACAACTTGCTTCTCTCTCCAAAAATTGTCGCGATTTCGTGACATGTCGCGAAATCGCGACCTTTCTGGCACTTAGCCGATTTTCATGCATTTTCTCTCTCCTGCCGCAAAAATGCGACATGTCGCGATTTTGCGACATTTTTCTCCCCGACTTTCTCTCTCCTCATCCTGCAGCGATTTCACGACGCTTTCCAAAAATGGAAATGTTGCGATATCACGACACTTCCAAAAATCGAAAGTGTCATGATTTCGCTACGCAAAAATGACTTGGCGGATTTTTTATTCTTCGGCCCATTTTCTCTCTCCTGCCGCGAAAATGCGACATGTCACGATTTTGCGACATGTCGCGAAATTGCGCCCTTCCGTACAGTTCATCTTCTCTCTCCAAAAGCTGTCGCGATTTCGCGACATGTCACAAAATCGCGCCCTTTCTGGCACTTAGCCGATTTTCATGCATTTTCTCTCTCTTACCGTGAAAATGCGACATGTCGCGATTTCGCGCTGATCCGTACAACTTGCTTCTCTCTCCTCTGGCCGGTAGCGATTTCGCGACACTTCCAAAAATGGAAATGTCGCGATATCGCGACACTTCCAAAAATGGAAATGTCGCGATATCGTGACACTTCCAAAAATGGAAAGTGTCACGATTTCGCTACGCAAAAATGACTTGGCGGGTTTTCTATTTTCCTGTCGCGATTTCGTGACATTTCCATAAATGGAAGTGTCGCGATTTCGCGACATTGCCTAAAAAGGAAAGTTTGATTTTTCATGAATTTATGCAACTGTTTTCAGCATTTTTCTCGGTACCGGTGCAATATTTTCTTAAGCATGAATGATTTCTAGCATGTAAAAAGTGAATTCTTGGATAACACAGCTAGAATGCAAGAAAAAGCACAACTTTAAAAAGGAGGCAAGCAAAATCTGGATTTAAAACTAAAAATTATCAAGAGGGTCCCTGCTGCAAAATGGTATTTCAGGGCTTTCAAGAGGATTGGAATCTCATTTTTTAGTGGGGGTGTGTTGCTTCTCAACACCACCCATTATGGAAAATGGGTCTCACCAACCTGAATATCAATAAATTCCTTGAAGTCCTTTGAGAGATCAATTTTAATGTAGATATGTTTGTAAGGTTGCACAACATAGAATTTGTGTGGCTATATGCACACATAATTTCCAATGGGTGCGATTAGCTATGGCAGGAATGCTAGATGCAGTGTGCAATGGGAGATAGCAATTACAAGATGCAAAATAATATGAAAGAAAGTAAATCTATGAGATGATTGAAATATTCTATAAATAGAAATGACAGAAATGAATACAATGTAGCTATGTAGGAAATGGGCAATCTATGAACAAAGCTACTGGACTACATTGCACCCATCACTAATACATGGTGATCTACATAGCACTATGCTACTACCTATGAATATACTCTGAGCTTCTATATTCTATTTGCTACAATGAGACCCTTTTTATATAGGAATATAGGTTCATTGGCCAGCACTCTACCTATTTGTGCAAGGGACACCTTGCACATTTATAGCTTGTACATTGATACTTGTACATTTATTACATTGCATGAAGTAACTAGATAAATTCCCTTTAAAGTAATCTAATGTCCTAAGTATGTACCTAGGAAGGTACATTTACATGATCTAAATGATGTAATATAATCTATCTCTAACACTCCCTTGTATTACATTATTTGGGTATTGAAGACTTTAGTCTTCAATGTGGATCTCCTTCCATTAGATAATGGAATTTGTATTCTTCTTCATTGCTTACTGTGTCTTTAGATGATGTAGAGTAAGTTGTATATGTAGCTAAAGGTTTTTCTTTCAATTGACTTTGCATTGTATTCCTCCTTTATCTTCTTTGTCTTCTTCTTCATATTTAGCATTACCTTTGATTCCAATTTTTGTGCTCTCATAGGTGGTTGTGTTGCTACTTGGTTCTTGTAAGGAATATTTTCTTTTCCTATCTTCAATCTGTACAAAAGCTTCTAAGCAACCACTTAAGGCATCATGATAATATCTTGAGTTAGTAGAACTTGAAGTGCCAATGCTGCATGAGGATTAAAAAATATTTGTAGATATGATTCATTAAGTACTACCTTATTTTTGGGTAGTTCTATCAATCCTTTTTGTTCTACATTTTCATCCTTGTAGTGTTTATATGTGAGAAATGTCATGTATAATATACTCACAAAGTCTAAGGAAATTGAAATGTCACTTTTTCCATTGTCAATTGCTTCATTGAGATGGGCTTGAAGATATCATTCCATAGTATAAAAATTATCTTCTAAGGCTTCACTATGGATTACTTTTGAAATTTGGTCTAAAATTCCTTTAGATTTCATGAGTAGATTCATGATCCCAAGTTTTATGGCATTGGTTTTTTCCTTTCTAAAGCAATTATTCTTATTGGTGTTTGCAGTATTTTGGGAAGTAGAAATCCTTATGACTCCATAGTTTAGGCTATATAAAGCTATTATCTTATGGCTTCCTAAATATATAAGATTTATTTTATAAAACCTTTGTCAATCCTTAGGTTTTGTAGACTTCCTTATATCTCCCTAGTGATAAGAGTATATAAAAATAATGGAATTTTAGGTTTTGTAGAAAGCTTATATTTTCCCAATGGATTTACAACTTGACAATTTTTGTTAAATATTGATATTACCAAGTTTTTTAGAATGCCTTATGAATCCCAAGTGATTTTGGAATATGATATAATGCTCTTGTAAAATGTAGTTCAATTTTTGGTTAATTTTGTAAAATTTTGTAAATATAAAAAATTAACTTCTATTATCCCTTATTGCTTCTATTGAACTAAGCACTTTTCCCAAATTTGAAGAGGTTTAATGTTGGATCTCTTTTGTCCCTTTTTGTGAAATTTTGAGACAAGTAAATTGCTAAATTCCAACCTTTGAAATGCTTTGATAAACCTCTTTTTATTTCCCTTTAGGATTTAATTTTAGTGTATCTAATTTCCAATAAATTTATTTGATGTAGTAACCCTTATAGCTCCCAAATTCTAGAAAATTAGACCACATTAATGTTGTAATCACAATGACACTGAGAGGGGGGTGAATCAGTGTGATCTTTAAAATTTCTAAAGCATATGGTTTTAAATCCAGCAGCAGTTTAAAACAGATAAAAGAAATATTAAATGCATCAAGAAAGCATCACACATAACACAACAATTTTAACGAGGTTCACCAAAGTGGCTACTCCTCAAAAATGGCTGCTTGGACTACCATCCAAATCCAGCCTATGCAAAGCAACAACTTTACAACTTTTTACCAGCACCAACTGGAAAGAGCATCAACCCTTCAATTTTTCTGCACCAACGAAGGGAGCACCAACCCCCAAGACACCGACTACTACTTGGAAGAAGCACCAACTTCTTATGCCAAGCCAGCAACTTGGACATTACATGAAATAATAAAAACTTACAGCAACAATACTTTCACCTCATTACCCAGTCTGTAGTTTACAAGCACTCTGCTTCTGCTGCGCCAAAGCTTCGCACAACCAGTCTGCTACACGATTCGCTTTCTACGCACAACAGTCGTAAATCACACCTTCTGCAGCTCTCTGCGCGCTAACACTTCGCAAGGATTCGATACGCCCTCTTTACTTCGACTCCAAAGAACTATCACTTCGCACACACTTTGAATCGAAACGACTCGCTCTCTGCCCGACACGAACTTCTTTCGCACTCCTCAACACAATTTCAACTTCGAAACAGCCCTCCTTTTATAGAAGAAAATTCAAGAACAATTCTTAAATCATAGTCGACTGTAACCCTAGGACGTCGGCTGCAAACCCTAAGATTGTCGACTGCAAAACCCTAGAATTTTTTGGCTGCTAAAACCTGGAGATTGTCGACTGCAAACCCTAAAAATGTCCGCTGTAAAACCCTAGAAAATGTCGGCTTCAAAACCCTAAAAATCATCGGCCTCGATTCAACTTTGTCGGCCTCAACCGCTACTGCCACCTCTGTCACCTTTCTGTAACTGTTACCGCGAAACAAAAACATGTCGCGATATCGCGACGCCTTTTGTAGCCGTACGCCTTCATGTCCTTGCTGTCATGAAATCGTGACCATTTTGGCCTTTGAAAGCTTTGCCACCATTCTTGTCGCGAAATCGTGACACTTCAAACTTTTGCTGACGTCATCCTCATCCTTGTCGTGAAATCATGACGCTTTCGGCTTCCAACGGCCTTTCTTGCACCCTGTCATGAAATCGTGACACTTTCAGCTTTCGCTGACGTCATCCTCATTCTTGTCGTGAAATCGCGACGCTTTCGGCTTCCAGAGGCTTTTCTTGCAACCTGTCGCGAAATCGTGACACTTTCAATTTTGCTGACGTCATCCTCATCTTTGTCACGAAATCGTGACACTTTCGGCATCCATACATTTCTTGCTTCATGCGGTAGCGAAATCGCTACAACTTTGTGCCTTGTGCTTTCGACTTGCTTCATCTTTGAGTTCTGCGCTTTTGACTGGTAGCGAAATCGCTACACCTTCGCGTTGTGCACTTTTGGACTTGTAGCGAAATCGCTACACCTTCGTGTTGTGCTTTTTCAACTTGTAGCGAAATCGCTACACCTTTGTTTTGTGCAATTTGACACGTAGCGAAATCGCTACACCTTTGCTTTGTGCACTTTCGACTTGTAGCGAAATCGCTACAACTTTTTCACTTAACACTTTCTCCCTGCTTCGGCCAGCGAAAATTCAACATGTAGCGAAATCGCTACAACTTTTCCACTTAATGCTTTTTCTTTGCTTCAACCAGCGAAAATCCAACATGTAGCGAAATCGCTACAGTTTCTCGACTTAGCTGCTTGGCCTCCAGCATGTCGCGAAATCGTGACAGTTTGCCTTGCGCCTTCTCTCTCCTTACTTTCGTCGTGAAATCGTGACATTTCCAGCTATGTTTTCTCTCTCCTCACTTTCGTCACGAAATCGTGACATTTTCGGCTATTTCTCTCTCCTCACTTTCGTCATGAAATCATGACATTTTCGGCTGCGCTTTCTCTCTCCTCCGACCTGTCGCGAAATCGCGACAGAAAACATGTCGCGATATCGCGACAGTTTTCTAACTTGTCTTTTTCTTCGAATTTTTGAGACTGGGTCACTCTTGTTTTCTTGGAATTGCACTTTCCATAATCTGACTATCCTTTGAATTTTTGTTCTCTGCATCTGAATGGCTTCTGAACTGTCTATCCACTGCATCATTGGATCTAACTGCCTGTGTTGACAACAATGACAAACTTCTTGCAACATCTTGCTCAACAATCTCCCCCTTTGGAATTGTTGGCAACACTTGTATACATTCCTGTAACTCTTCTCCCCCTTTGTCAATAATACCAAAGGGCTGCTGCAGACTCCCCCTGAGTCCATCCTCACACTTCTCAGGCACAATTTGTTGCATCTGGCACAAATTATGATCATGAGCAAAAGAATAGTCAAATACTCAAGTGCTCCCCCTGAGAAAGTGATCCCTGTAGCTAGTCACTTCTTAGGAAGTGTGACTACTCCTAATTTGCTTCGGAGGTACTCAAATACTTCCTTTGGCAAAGGTTTTGTAAAAATATCTGCTACTTGTTCTGTAGTTGGGACATAGTCCAATTTAACTTCTCCTTCTGCAACTTTCTCCTTCAGGAAATGATACCTTATAGCAATGTGCTTTGTCCGTGAGTGCATTACTGGATTCTTAGAGATGTTAATTGCACTGGTGTTATCACACTTTACTGATATTGGTTCACTGAAATTGATACCTAGATCTTTCAAAGTTTGTTTCATCCACAAGACTTGTGTGCAACATGTTGCTGCTGCAATATATTCTGCCTCAGTTGTAGATAAAGAAACTGACTCTTGCTTCTTACTGTGCCATGCAACCAATCTGTCCCCCAAATAGAATGCTCCTCCACTAGTACTCTTTCTGTCATCAACACATCCAGCCCAATCTGCATCTGAATATGATATAAGAGTGAAGTCTTTGCCTTTTGGGTACCACAACCCATACTCCATGGTGCCCTTGAGATACCGAAAAATCCTTTTAACTACTGTCACATGAGTCTCTTTGGGGCTGGCCTGAAATCTAGCTACCATGCAAACTGCCTACAGAATATCAGGTCTAGTGGCTGTTAAATATAGTAGACTTCCAATCATAGATCTGTACATGGTTTGGTCTACAGGTGGAGATTTGTCTTCTTTGCTCAATTTGCAGCCTGTTGTCATGGGAGTGCTGACTGGCTTGCAGTCCTCCATAGTGAACCTTTTGAGCATTTCTTTCACATATTTGATTTGGGAAATGAATATGCCTTTCTCATTTTGATTAACTTGCAGCCCAAGAAAGTAAGACAGTTCACCAATCATAGACATTTCAAATTCATTCTGCATCTTATTTGCTAAGTCTTTACAAGATTCATCTTTGTTGCTGCCAAATATGATATCATCTACATAGACAACTAGAACAATGAGATGCCCACCTTCTATTTTTACATACAGATTCATTGTCCACTAAACCTTTCTTGAATCCTTGTTGAGAGAGATAATTATCTAGCCTTGCATACCATGCCCGTGGTGCTTGTTTTAATCCATACAGTGCTTTCTTTAATTTGCAGACAAGGTTTGGATCTTCACTGATTTGAAAGCCATCTGGTTGTTCAATATAGACCTCTTCTTCAAGTTTCCCATTTAGGAAGGCAGATTTTACATCCATCTGATAAACTCTGAAGTTCTTGTGAACTGCTAGTGCCAAAAACATTCTAATAGCTTCTAGTCTGGCCACTGGTGTGAAAGTCTCTTCAAAATCAATGCCTTCGACCTGTGCATAGCCTTTGTAGACCAGTCTTGCTTTGTTTCTAATGACCTGACCGTCTTCATTTAATTTGTTTCGAAATATCCATTTGGTGCCGATTACATTCTTATTTGCAGGTCTAGGTACCAGTTCCCAAGTTCTGTTCTTTTCAATCTGATCTAACTCTTCATTTATTGCTTTCATCCAGCTATCATCTTTGCTGGCTTCATCTATGTTTTTGGGCTCAATGCTTGATAAAAGAGAGTAATTACTTATTACTTTCCTTCTTGTTTGAACACCGGCTGTGGGATCTCCAATTATTTGATCTGTTGGATGATTTTTCTGCCAGCTGCCAGTTTTAAATTTCTTGTTTTCTTGTGCTTCTGAATCATCGAATAAGTCAACTGAATCAATTGTAGGTTTGTTTCCTTCTTCATTTACCTCATCTCCTTCAAAAACATCTTCATAGATTGGGTAGTTTTCCTCAAAGTCAGTTAACCGTGTTCTCCCTTCATCAAATTTAACATCTGCACTATCCACAATTTTCTTGAGTCTCTTGTTGTAGCATTTGTAAGCTTTACTTTTTGGAGAATATCCAACAAAGACACCTTCATCTGCTCTATCTTCAAATTTCCCGAGATTGTCATCAGTATTTCTGATATAACACTTACAGCCAAATACTTTGAGATGTTTTGTTGTTGCTTTTCTACCAAACCACAACTCATAAGGAGTTTTGCTTTCATGAGTCCTTAACATATATCTGTTTTGGAGGTATACTACTGTGTGAACTGCTTCTTTCCAGAATCTATCTGCTATTTTATTTTTTGCCAGCATAGTGCGTGCCATTTCCTGAACAGTTCTGTTCTTTCTTTCTACTACACCATTCTGTTGGGGAGTTCTAGATGCTGAATATTGTCTCCTAATGCCATGATTTTCATAGTATTCTAAAAATTCATTTGAAATGAATTCTCCTCCTCTATCTGATCGTAAACATTTAATCCTTTTTCCTTGTTTCATTCTCAACTAGATGTTTGAAGGATTTGAACATTTGAAAAGCTTCTGTTTTGTCTTTTAAGAAAAATATCCAGGTCATTCTAGAATAATCATCAATACATAACATAAAATATTTGTCTCCATTTATGCTTTGTGTTCTCATGGGTCCACATAAGTCTGTATGTATAAGTTCCAGAGGCTTGCTAGTGTGGTACTCTTTTGTTTTGAATGAAACTCTGGTTTGCTTTCCCTTCTGACATGAGGCACAGACAATATTTGAAGGTTTTCTAATGGTTGGAATATCTCTCACTGCTTGTTTTGAGCTGATTTTCACTAAGTTGTCGAAACTTATGTGTCCAAGCCTCTTGTGCCACAACCAGTTCTCTTCTTCTTGTCCAATGAAGCACATACCTTCTGAAGATTCTGAGAGTGTGTACAGGTTGCCAGACGTCCTTGAGCCGGTTGCTATTAATTTCTCGCTGTTTATTTTTCTGACTTCACAACCCTGCTTTTTGAAAACTACTTCATGTCCTTTATCACAGATTTGACTCACACTTAACAGATTGTGTTTCAGACCATCCACAAATAGAACTTCTTCTGACTTAATTTTCCCATCACTAATTTTGACAGACCCCTTTCCGATTATCTTGGCTCCATCATTGTTTCCGAACTTTACAGAGCCACCCTCATATTTTTGTAGTTTTTCAAACTTCTGTTTATCACCTGTCATATGACTTGAGCAACCACTGTCAAGAATCCATGGAACACATTTATTTTGAGCCTTGAAAGCTGTCTGTACTATTAGAGATTCTTTTTCTTCTCTGAGTTGTTCTTTCTGTTTCCATTCTGTTTTGACCGTGGTATTGGATTCCAGCTTGGATTTCCCCTTTTCAGACTCTTGCACATATCTTTCAGAATGATTTCTACTTTGTTTTGCCCTATATGGTTGAACTCTTCTTTTCTGAATTTGATTTGAAACAGAGGTACTATGACAGTTTCTAGCAATATGCCCAAAGTTGTGACAATTGAAGCATTCTACTGCATAACTTATTAAAGGAGCAAAAGCATTTCTACTAGTGAAACTTCTTGGTCCTACATTATACTTGCAGTCAGCAATTTTATGTCCATAAGCATTACACTTAAAATAGAAACCATAAAAGTAATGATTGAACCTGAAAGATGGTCTTTGCCAGTTTGTTGCAGGAGTCATAGATTTTCTTTTCTTTTGATGTGTGACCTTGGTAAAATCATCATTGTCAGTCCTCTTTTCAGGCCTGGCATCATTTCTTTCTTTTGCCTGATTGGTTGTTCTTTCCACAGCCTGTTTCTTGTCTTCACTTCTTTCAACATTTCTGGCTGATGATTCTCCTTCAACAAAGCCCAGACCAAATTTGACACCTGCGGGTCTTTGATCGCTTAAAATTTTGTCCAGCTTCATCGAACTTTCTTCACGTTTGTAATAGCAGCTAATTTTTTGATCCAGCTCTTGTATTTGTATTCGAAGACCAACATTTTCTTCTTCCAGTTTACAGCAGCAATCTATCTTCATGGTCACCTGCACTTCAAGATCTTCGGACATTTTCTTGTACTCTTCTGACTGTAATTTCAAACTTGTTATAATGTCGTTTGCATCCTCAAGTTTCCTTGACAGTTTTTTATTTTTTCTCTTCTCAGATTTCCATTCTATAAGAGCAGAAACTAGTTCACCTTCTAAATCTACTTCAGCCTCAGTTTTTTCAATAGTCAGTATAGAGTTCATACCTTCTTCCTTCTCTAAGGTTTCTGCCTTTTCAGAATTTTTGACTTCAAATGCCATGAATAGAGCTTCGCTTGTTCCTTCATCAGAATCCTCACTAGAGCTGTCTTCTGAGGAATATGCATTCCTGGATATAAAGCTTTTCTTTTTGAAATTGCCTTTTCTGAAGTTAGATTTCTTTCTCCATTCACCTTTTTCTTGATGTGAAGTTTCCTCACCTTTGTCCTTCTCATTGAGAGGACATTTGGTTGCAAAGTGTCCAATCCCCCCACAGTTGAAACATTTAAAAGGTAGTTTTCCTTTGTACTTTCCTTTGCCCTTTCTCAACTTTCTGACAAAATTTGCTTCCATTTCGTCTGAAATTTCTTCTTCTTCAGATTCTTGCTTTGAGTCTTTACCCTTTTGGGCTTTAAATGCTGCTTCTCTGTCTGTAGGATTAGACTTTCCTATTCTCATTTCGTAGGCCATCAAGGAACCATGCATCTCATCCATGCTGAAATGATTTAAGTCTTTAGCCTCTTCTATGGCAGAGACTTTAGAATCAAACCTGTGAGGAAGCGACCTCAAAACCTTTTTCACAATAGTAGCATCATCCAACTTTTCGTCGAGACCTCTCATTGAATTAGTGATTCCATTTACCCTTTGCATGAAGGCTTCTATGTTCTCATCGTTGGTCATTTTTAGTGATTCGAATTGAGCTCGATGAGTTTGCAGCTTAGCTTCCTTGATCTTGTCATCTCCCTCATGAATATTCTCCAGTTTGTCCCACACATCTTTTGCTGAAACACAGTTTATGATTTTGACCAACTCACTGTCCACTAATCCACACATGATGGCATTTTTAGCTTTAGAATCATTTTCAAACTCCTTTTTATCGGTGCTGTCGGTTGGAGCAGTAGCAGGAGCTGTGTAACCATTGACTACTGCATTCCAGATGTCAAATCCCAAAGCTTGGAGATATGTTTGCATTCTGATCTTCCAGAAAGCATAATTTGTTCCATCAAACAGTGGTGCCTTGTTTGAGGAGAAACCTTCACCACCTGCCATAATGTCACTTACTGGGATCACCCTAGCTGATTGAGCCTATTCAGGTACCTAGCTCTGATACCAATTGTTGTAATCACAATGACACTGAGAGGGGGGTGAATCAGTGTGATCTTTAAAATTTCTAAAGCATATGGTTTTAAATCCAGCAGCAGTTTAAAACAGATAAAAGAAATATTAAATGCATCAAGAAAGCATCACACATAACACAACAATTTTAACGAGGTTCACCAAAGTGGCTACTCCTCAAAAATGGCTGCTTGGACTACCATCCAAATCCAGCCTATGCAAAGCAACAACTTTACAACTTTTTACCAACACCAAGCTGGAAAGAGCATCAACCCTTCAATTTTTCTGCACCAACAGAAGGGAGCACCAACCCCCAAGACACCAGCTACTACTGGAAGAAGCACCAACTTCTTATGCCAAGCTGCAACTTGGACATTACATGAAATAATAAAAACTTACAGCAACAATACTTTCACCTCATTACCCAGTCTGCAGTTTACAAGCACTCTGCTTCTGCTGCGCCAAAGCTTCGCACAACCAGTCTGCTACATGATTCACTTTCTACGCATAGCAGTCATAAATCACACCTTCTGCAGCTCTCTACGTGCTAACACTTCGCAAGGATTCGATACGCCCTCTTTACTTCGACTCCAAAGAACTATCACTTCGCACACACTTTGAATCGAAACGACTCGCTCTCTGCCCGACACGAACTTCTTTCGCACTCCTCAACACACTTTCAACTTCGAAACAACCCTCCTTTTATAGAAGAAAATTCAAGAACAATTCTTAAATCATAGTCGGCTGTAACCCTAGGACGTCGACTGCAAACCCTAAGAATGTCGGTTGCAAAACCCTAGAATTTTTTGGCTGCTAAAACCTAGAGATTGTCGACTGCAAACCCTAAAAATGTCCGCTGTAAAACCCTAGAAAATGTCGACTTCAAAACCCTAAAAATCATCGGCCTCGATTCAACTTTGTCGGCCTCAACCGCTACTGCCACCTCTGTCACCTTTCTGTAACTGTTACCATGAAACAAAAACATGTCACGATATCACGATGCCTTTTGTAGCCGTACGCCTTCATGTCCTTGCTGTCATGAAATCGTGACCATTTTGGCCTTTGAAAGCTTTGCCACCGTTCTTGTCATGAAATCGTGACACTTCAAACTTTTGTACGTCATCCTCATCCTTGTCATGAAATCGTGACGCTTTCGCTTCCAAAGCCTTTCTTGCACCTGTCACGAAATCGTGACACTTTTGAAGAAATGTGACACTTTCAACTTTCGACGTCATCCTCATCTTTGTCATGAAATCGTGACACTTTCGGCATCCATACATTTCTTGCTTCATGCGGTAGCGAAATCGCTACAACTTTGTGCCTTGTGCTTTCGACTTGCTTCATCTTTGAGTTCTGCGCTTTTGACTGGTAGCGAAATCGCTACACCTTCGCGTTGTGCACTTTTGGACTTGTAGCGAAATCGCTACACCTTCGTGTTGTGCTTTTTCAACTTGTAGCGAAATCGCTACACCTTTGTTTTGTGCAATTTGACACGTAGCGAAATCGCTACACCTTTGCTTTGTGCACTTTCGACTTGTAGCGAAATCGCTACAACTTTTTCACTTAACACTTTCTCCCTGCTCGCCACGAAAATTCAACATGTAGCGAAATCGCTACAACTTTTCCACTTAATGCTTTTCTTGCTTCAACCAAAATCCAACATGTAGCGAAATCGCTACGGTTTCTCGACTTAGTCTTGGCCTCCAGCATGTCATGAAATCATGACAGTTTGCCTTGCGCCTTCTCTCTCCTTACTTTCATCGTGAAATCGTGACATTTCTAGCTATGTTTTCTCTCTCCTCACTTTCGTCGTGAAATCGTGACATTTTTATGTTTTCTCTCTCCTCACTTTTCGTCGAAATCAGACATTTTGGCGCTTTCTCTCTCCTCCTGTCACGAAATCACGACAGAAAACATGTCGCGATATCGCGACAGTTTTCTAACTTGTCTTTTTCTTCGAATTTTTGAGACTGGGTCACTCTTGTTTTCCTGGAATTGCACTTTCCATAATCTGACTATCCTTTGAATTTCTGTTCTCTGCATCTGAATGGCTTCTGAACTGTCTATCCACTGCATCATTGGATCTAACTGCCTGTGTTGACAACAATGACAAACTTCTTCCAACATCTTGCTCAACAATTAATATTTGCAAATATTTTAAAATCAATTTCTCTTAGAAACCTTTATTACTCTTAAGTTTAATATTTCAAATATTATATTGATTTGATAAATTATTGCCTTTGAGGTATGGCTTTCAATATGGTTAAATTCTTATAAGTTTAACCTTGATTTATCAACCTTATAAATCCCAAAAAATAAAAGCACATTTAAAATAGGAATAAATCTTACCTTGCACTATACAAATATTGCAATAATCAGTGCTAATTTTTTGTGTGCAAGGGATGTAATATTAATGTCTCTGCTTTGGTCGTTCTCTCCAATAGAATGTTTGGAATACTCCTTGGATTTAATGCTCCAAATATGGTGCCTTTAGTCTCTTCCTTTGACATTCTTTGACCAGAGCATTAAAGGCTCTTCTACCTTGCTTCCACACTGCAACTCAGCCTTGTGTGCATAAACTACAAAGTTTTGAATGAGAATGAGTGAATTATTATGAATGCTTGAAAGTCCTTGGTCTTTGGCACCCTTTAAATGGAATAAAATCTTGATTTAAGTGTCAATTGGAACATTCATTAACTTATTAAGCTCTTGAGGAATGAAATATGTTAGATGATACTTGTAGCCTCTTGGAAGTAACACCTAGGAGTTACATTCTTTAGGTGAGCACTTGTTCTCTTTGTAGACAAGTGTCTCATACATTCTCAACGTACCAACCTACTATTAGTAATATTTCTTTGACCAAGATGAGTGCTTGTGTGAGGAGCGTTAGGATTTTGCCTCAAGTGACAAGTGTCACTCCCTCCTTGTGCATGGACGTCTTATCTAACACTTCTTCAACGTACCCTTTGGAGGTTATTTAAAACCTATAAAAATTCTATCTCCTTATTTGTTCAACAACACTTTCTTGTGTGTTTTTTCCAGCTAGAATGAGGAGCAATGATTTGGAAGCTTGAACACAGATTTTGATCAATACAAATGTGGAGTTTGAAACACTCCAATGGTGCCTTATTCTTCTTCTTTTCACACCTTCTATATGTCCTCATTTTGTATATAATGTTGCTCTTCAATATAATGATGTTTCTCCCTTTGTTTTGTACTTTGTATTTTGCAGGTTCGGCTATCCAAGAAGTAGGGAATATAACCCTTCTATGGTGCTCTTTTTCCTTGCTTGGAGTGTGTAAGTATTCAGCTGTCATTGGTTGGTTTACCCTTTAGATATTGTGCCTTTGAGGTACCTTCAATTATGTCCTCTTTACTATCTAAACTAGATTAGGATAGTGTAATACAATGTAATAAATTTATGTATAAAATAATCTTTATTGCACCCTCTTTTGCACTCCATTTTTTAAGTCTAAATTTCTAGTTTCATGGCAGAATTTTTCAATACAATGTAGGGTTTTGAGGTTGTCTCTTTGATTATACACCTTCCCATTTTTGGTTGGATTCTTTGATGATAAATCCAATTTTAGATAGAAGTAGATAGAAGCTTCTTATTTGATGTAATTTTCTGCACTTTTCTCCTTGCAACTAACCCTGTAATGCTTTGGATTTGAGACTCACCAAGTCTCAATATTTGAGGCTTCTATTTATGATTTTGGTTAGTTGTATTCTTCTCCAAGTTTTAGAGTATTCTAAAATGTTTTGGTGGCTTCACTTGGCCACTATGTGTTGCATATTTGTGTGCACTAATAGTGTCTTTAGATACTTTGTCAAATTCTAATTTTGTGCCCTTATCAAGAACACAAACAATAATATTTTTGAGAGCAATAGAATAGTGCAAATGAATCTAATAATATTTCACTTGTAATGCACTAAAAATCACAGATTAACACTCCAATAAACTCTCAAAATAACTTTTAAGTGCACTTAATCAACTTACTACAACTAATCAAGAATAATTTGAAATGAATCTTCAAGAATTATTTTGTAATTTCACTACAATTAATATTATAGGACTTAGTCTTATTTTATTTTTCCAAAGTAGTAGTCGATATATATAGTTCTAAAATATAATCAACTCCTAACTAATGTGCAAATGAACCTTAAAAGGAAGTTTTATCTTTTTGCACTTTTGAATACTGTAATCCAATTTTCCTTCTTACAATTTTAATCCAAATAAGGTTCTCTAATGAATCTGATAAGTAATCCAATTAATGAATCTACTTATACAAATAGTTGCTTACCTTTTCTCTGAAATATTTTTTAGAGGATGTAGCTTTTGTAGAGGATGTATATCTTTCTTTCTAAGATCACCAAGTTTCTACCTTGAGTAATATATTTCAGATCTTTGTAGGTTGTCCTAAACAAGTCCACCAAAATATGGTCTCAAAATTTCTTTCATGAGCCTAGTATTTTGTGTCTTGTTCTCCTCTTGTAGTATCCCCCTTTTTGTTGTAGATTTTTAGAATTCTTTATCTTAGAAAATAATGCCTTCTTGTTGTGAGAGGTAATCTTCAAATTCTTGGATTTGGTAGACTTCTCCTATCTTCGAGTCTTCTTGTTGAATTAAAATTTCAAGCAGGATCTTCTTCTCAAAATTCTGAATGTCTTGAGGTCTTCTAATATTTGGCACTCCTTTCCAAATTCTTCTTATTTTTTTGGGCTTGTTGTTGGATGAAAATAATTATCCCAAATCTTCTCAAGATTCTGAATGTCTTGAGGTCTTCTGATATTTTGTACTCCTTACCAAATTATTCTTCTTCAATGAGTTCTCCTTTGATGATTTCTTTAGTAAGGCTCTCCAAGTCTTTTACTAGATGTTCGTTGAGACATACCTAAGGTCTTTGATCTTGAAACTTCTTTTGGTCTTCCTTGAGACCTTTTCTTCAACCTTCTACTCCTAGAAGTGTTGGTGGTGAGATCTTCTTCTGGATATCTAATTCTACTTCTTCTAGATTCAAGTAGGACTCTCCTAGTCCTTCTTCTTCCAAGACTGAAATTTCTTCAATAAGATCTTCTCCTTATTTATTTACCTTCAATTTTGCTTTAGGTGCTAGATTGATTATAAAGAATATACTCTTTATAAATTTCTTGTAGGAAGTTTCCCAACTCACTGAATCTCCTTTCCCTATAACAAAGTATTAGTACAAAAATCTTAATCTACTTCTAAATTAGATTCTTCTATAGCCTTCTTCAGGATCAAGGCTTCTATGGCATTTTTTTAATATTAAGGTTTATGTGACCTTTTCTTTAGTATCAAGGCTTGTGTGGCCTTTTCTTCAATATCAAGGATTTTGTGGCCTTTTCTTCAATATCAAGGCTTTTGTGGCATTTTTTCTAGATTAAGGCTTCTATGGCCTTTTCTTCTAGAACAAGGCTTATGTGGCCTTTTCTTCTAGATCAAGGCTTCTATGGCCTTTTCTTCTAAATGAAGGCTTCTGTGGCATTTTATTTTGGATTAAGGCTACTATGGCCTTTGTTGAGCAAAGTGCAGCAATAGGATTGTCATTGTTGTCAACACAATCAGCTAGATCATTTAATTCAGTGCAGCAACAGGAAGTTCAGATGCAGCAAACAGGAAGTTCAGAGATCTCTCAGAATATATACAGTGTTTTTCCAAAAATACCTAAGTGGCCCACATGCAAAAAGACAAGTGAGAAAAGTGTCACGATATCGCGACATATTCAAAAAACAAAAAAATTGTCACGATTTCATGACATATTGGAGGAGAGAGAAAGTACAAAGAAAAAATGTCATGATTTTACGACATACTGGAGGAGAGATAAACAACAGAGAAAACTATCATGATTTTGTGACATGTTCGAAGCAGAGGTGCAAGTAGGTAAAACTATCACGATTTCGTGACATGTTGGAAGAGAAGAAGGCAAGTTGGAAAACTATCATGATTTCATGACATGTTGGAAGAGAAGAAGGCAAGTTGAAAAACTATCATGATTTCACGACATGTTCGAAGTAGAGATGCTAGCAGGTGAAACTATCGTGATTTCGTGACATATTGGAAGAGAAGAAGGCAAGTTGAAAAACTGTCACGATTTTGTGACATGTTCGAAGCAGATGCACAAGCAGGTTAAACTGTCACGATTTCATGACATGTTGAAAGAAAAAGTGCAAGGGAGGAAAACTGTCACGATTTCGCGACATGTTCGATGAGAAGGCACATGCAAGAAAACTGTCGTGATTTTGTGACAAGTTTGGGGAGAAGGAGCTCGCAAAGAAAAGTGTCACGATTTCATGACAATTTGCAAGAGAGACAGTATGGATGAAAAAGTGCCACGATTTCATGACATGTTCGGAAAGAAGGTGCAAGCAAAGAAAATTGTCATGATTTCGTGACATGTTTGGAGAAGAAGAGCTCGCAAAGAAAGGTGTCGTGATTTCATGACAAATTGCAAGAAGGATTGTACGGATGAAGAAGTGTCGTTATTTCATGATAGGTTCGAAAAGAAAGCACCAAGGAAGAAAAATTGTCGCGATATTGTGACATGTCTTGTTTTCGCTAGTGCAAACCGAACAATGAATCATGGCAACGAAAGTGTCATGATTTCGTGACGTGTTCCATTTTTGTGGGCGAAAGACAGAAAAGAGTACGGATGCAAAAAGCATTGCGATTTCATGACATGCTATGTTTTCGCTGGAACAAGCCAAGAAAAGAGACAAGAAGGCGAAAGTGTCATGATTTCATGACATGCTGTGTTTTCACTAATGCAAGCCAAAGAAAGAGGCAAGGAGGCAAAAGTGTCATGATTTTGCGACATGTTGTATTCTCGCAAGCCAAATCCAAGAGAAAGTGTACGAAAGTGAAAGTGTCACGATATCGCGACATGTTGTGTTTTCATGGCAACAACAGAAGAGTTACAGGGGCAGTTGAAGCCGACGAAGACCGATGTTAGACGACGAAGATTAGGGTTTGTAGTCGATGAAGATTAGGGTTTACAACCGATGTTATTAGGCATTGCACTTGCATAATCATCCGACTAAAGTTAGAACTTTATCATGAAAATTTGGTTATAAAAGGAGGGCTATTTTGGAGATTTGGGTGATGAGATAATGTGCTAAAGCTCACTGTGTGCAAAGAGCGAGTCATGTCGAATCGAGCTAAGTGCGAAGCAAGAGCGCATAGAGAGCAAAAAAGCATAAAGGGGCAGAAGCGATCGATCGATTGTATCACATCAGAGTGTGTGAGGAATTTGCATAGAAGCAGACTGTTCAGAAATAGATAGTGCGAAGCGATTGCACAGAAGAAGTAGAGTGCATAGGAACAACAGACTATGTATAAAAAGGTGAAGGTATTTTTCTATAATTTTCATAGATTCACTTGAATTCCAAGTTGTAGCTTGGCATCAGGGGTTGGTGCTCCTTCCAGTAGGTGCTGGTAAATTAGGGGTTGTTGCTCCTTTCTACTGGTATAGAAAAATTTGAGGGGTTGGTGCTCCTTCCAGTTGGTGCTGGTAAATAGATTGTAAAGTTGTAGCTTTGCAAAGGCTAGATTTGGATGGTAGTCCAAACAGTCATTTTGAGGAGTAGCCACATTGGTGAACCTCATTAAATGTTGTGTTGTGTGATGCTCTCTTGTTAACTTGTTGTTTATTTTGTGAGTTTCCATTATTTTTGCATTAAGAGTTGTAAATTTAAAGTTTTAAAAGATCACACTGATTCTCCCCCTCTCAGTGTCACTGTGAGTGTAACAATTGGTATTAGAGCAAGGTTCTTGAATAAGCTCAATCAGCTAGGGTGATCTTGGAAGTGATGCAATGACAAGTGGTGAAGGTTTCTCCTCAAACAAAACACCATTGTTTGACGAAACTAATTATGTATTCTAGAAAATCAAGATGCAGACATATCTCTGTGCTTTGGGATTTGACATCTAGAGTGCAGTAGTTAATGGTTACAAAGCTCTCGCCACTACTCCAACTGACACCACCGATAAAAAGGCATTTGAAAATGACTCAAAAGAAAAAAATGCCATCATGTGTGGATTAGTGGACAGTGAGCTAGTCAAGATCATAAGTTGTGAATCAGAAAAATATGTATGGGATAAACTAGAGAATATTCATGAAGGAGATGATATGATCAAGGAGGCCAAGCTTCAAACACATCGAGCTCAATTCGAATCATTAAATATGGACAATGATGAGAACATAGAGGCTTTTATGCTAAGAGTTAATGGAATCACTAATTTGATTAGAGGTCTTGACGAAGATATGGATGATGCTACTATCGTGAAAAAGGTATTAAGATCGCTTCCTCCAAGGTTTGATTCTAAAGTCTCAGCCATAGAAGAAGCTAAATATCTAAATCGTTTTAGTATGGATGAGATGCATGGTTCTTTTATTGCTTATGAAATGAGAATAGGAAGGTCTAATCCCACAGATAGAGAAACAACTTTTAAAGCCCTAAAAGGTAAAGACACAAAACAAGAGTCTGAAGAAGAAGAGACATCAGATGAAATGAAAGCAAATTTTGTCAAAAAACTAAGAAAGGGAAAAGGAAAATACAGAGGAAAGCTACCATTTAAATGTTTCAACTGTGGAGGCATTGGGCACTTTGTGACCAAATGTCCACTCAATGAGAAGAACAAGGGTGAGGAAGCATCGCACCAAGAAAGAAGTGACTGGAAGAAGAAAACAAACTTCAAAAAAGGCAACTTCAAAAATAAAAGTTTCATCTCCAGGGAATGCAAATTCTTCGGAGGACAGACTCTAGAGAGGATTCTGAAGAAGAAACAGGTGAAGCTCTATTCATGGCATTTGAAGTAGAAAAATCATAAGAGGTAGAAAAATTAAAAAAGAGGGAAGGAATGGACTCTAAAGTTTCTGTTGAAAAACCTGAGGCTGAAGTAGATCTAGAAGGTGAGCTGGTCTCTACACTTGTAGAATGGAAATCTAAGAAAATAAAGAATAATAAACTTTCAAGAAATCTTGAGGATGCGAACGACATCATAAATAGCTTAAAAATACAGATAGAAGAATACAAGAAAATGACTAAAGATCTCGAAGTTCAGATAACCATGAAGATAGATCACTGCTGTAAACTAGAAGAAGAGAATGTTGGTCTACGAATGCAGATACATGAGCTGAATCAAAAAATTAATTGCCATCACAAACGTGAAGAAATTTCGATGAAGCTGGAAAAATTTTTAAGTGATCAAAGACCTGCAGGCATCAAATTTGGTCTGGGCTTTGTTGAAGGAGAGTCGTCAAATGGACCAAAAGCCAAAAATGTAGAAACTGTAAGGAATGAAGATAAGAAACAGGCTAATGAAAGAAAAACAACTCATGCAAAAGAAAGCAGTAATGCCAGGCCCGAAAGGAGAACTGACAATGATGGATTTACCAAGGTCACTGTTGAGTGTTAATTTGTCACATTACAAATAATAACACGCAACTTAGAGTCTCGAACAAAAGACTCTTTCTTGCAAATAAATAATTTATTTTATTTTCCTTCCTTTTATTATTTCTCCAAGCTTCTTTGTGAAACAACTTTTACGTATATAAAAATGAATTTCAATTTAATACATACAACTGATATATCCCCGAATAACTCAAATCCTGCAGATAGTTGTTAACAAGGGGCCTTTGTTGATTCTCAATGAACTTTATAATCTTGACTTGTTTGATTAATCAAAAATAAACAAAAATCCTTTTGATGTTCTAATATTCACAATTTATTCTAAGGTTAACTTCGTTCGTTTTATCTCTATTCAATAGTTCCGTTATTTCAATGTTAGTTTCTGACATGAAATTAAGCATATCAAGGAATAAAACAGAAACTATTATTTTTGAGTCAGCTGGAAAATAATGAAGGATATTAAAATGGTTAACGATCTCCTCCCTACAAAATCCCAAGTTAAGAGATGAAGTCCCCAAAAAAACCCAACCGATCAGATCTGTACTAACACAATCTAATCAGATCAGATGTAAGACTCTAAGGAAAAGAATATAACTGCATCATTCTACCATTCACCTATCGTAACCCATCCCATGGCATAAACAAAATAGATACAAGACAAAATGATGCAACGGAAATATTGACAATAAAACAATAGTTTTGGCTTCGATCTCCTTTTGATTTTACACACAAAAGTCGTGTTACCAAAGAAAAATCCTTTATTTCAATAAATAATGCTTTTTGTTACAGTCTCTAGCCCCGTATCCATCTACATTTCTGCTATTTAACCTTTCTGTCACGCGTTCTCGGCTGTTCCATGACGCTTCGTTTCGACTCCCAGGACCCTTCGCTTTAATTCTCGCCTTTTGATATTCTAACCTTTGCATGCATTCGTAACGCTCGATCTCTGTGGCCAGTAACTGTTGTTATGAAACGTTACTCTGGTTTTGTCATTTCTGCCATGTGTCCTGCATCTCCTGCACCTTTCGTAATGCTTTCCCGCGGAAATCCCGACAGAATTTGCATTTGGCCTCTTTCGTTTCCTAGCCGCGATAACGTGACATGTCGTGAAATCATGACATGTCGTGATATCGTGACATGTTCTTGGTCCGTACGCCCGTAGTAGCTCGTTGTAGCGATATCGCTACCGACTTTGCTTTGCCTTCTTTTCAAAAAGTGGTAGCGATATCGCTACCACTTTGGTTCCGAGCCTTCCTTCGATGAAGTGGTAGCGATATAGCTACCACTTTGGTTCCGAGCCTTCCTTCGATGAAGTGGTAGCGATATCACTACCACTTTTTGTCTCGAGCCTTTGTTTCGTAAAGTGGTAGCGATATCGCTACCACCTTATTTTCACGCCTTTTGCTTTGTAAAGTGGTAGCGATATCGCTACCACTCTTCTTTCACGCCTTTGCTTCATGAAGTGGTAGCGATTCGCTACCACCTTTCTTTCGGAAACTTGTAGCGAAATCGCTACCATTCTCAACTTTCCGTACGCTTCCAAAAAACGCATCGCAATTTCAATTTTTTGCAGCGATGGAGAGACAGGTCGTGATTTCGCAACATGTCGCGATATCGCGACATGTCACGATTTCGCAACCCTTTCAACACTTAGGCATTTTTCTTCTTTTCTTCATTTTTAGCATCCGGGTCTTTGAGATCTTCCCTAAAACCTACAAAAACAAAGGTGGGTCCCCACTTTTGGGGTGTGTTGTGGATGAACCACAACAAATGGCAACTCTGCTGTCAAATGCTCTTGAGCATTTTAGTAAGAACCCAACCTAACACAAATCACAAATTTGAAAACATGGGTTAGCCCATAATCAATATAACTAATGCCCAAAATCAAAAGTACATGAATTATCAGAATCATCAAGTACTAGCTCGGTGTGTGCAATGAATTCCTTTCCTTATCATTTGAATTTGATCCACATTCCATCATCGGTTTTGCATGAATGCATATGCGAAATTGTGAATGATTTGTGTATCCTACTGAATATGCCATGAGAAAATGCATAGTCACTCTTGTAGTATTATGTGCAAACATTCAAGATTGCCAAACCCTCTTAGGATCCACTAGTGAACGGTTCATTATATCCCAAAGTTGGTTATGAGTCCCTACTATCTTGAACCCATGTGCAAGTGGATGTGAAATCAGAACTTTGGGGAATCAGACTCCCAACCAACCGAGATGAGAGTTTAACCCTATCCTTACTATTCCGATTTAGAATTCTTTACCTCACTTTGAGCAAAATAACTAAACCAATTATGGAAGAAATGGTCATGCTAGTATAACCCTCTAGACAATCAGTGGTCTTATTTTTTAGGCAAGACATGATGCCATGCATGGGCCTATCTAACCCCATAATCCAAAACTTATCTTCATTTCTTTGGACCTTGGGGATGACTACCCATCCCTTGCAGAGGACAAGTAGTATGATCCTTACAATCCAATATAAGGATGAGATGGGAAAAATTTATTTATTTTACTTCTTGGACCTTGGGGATGACTACCCATCCTGGTTAGGGACAAATAGTACGATCCTTACAACCCAAGATTTTAAATGTAAATGGAAAATATTAATCTTGTTACTTAGACCTTGGGGATGACTACCCATCCTTTGCAGAGGACAAATAGTACGATCCTTACAACTAAGACTTAATACAAAATGAAACATAAGAGCTTTGGGGAATCAGATTCTCAACCAATCGAGATGAGAATTTATGCCCTATCCTTACTACTCCATGTGGGTCCAATCAAAGCTTTGGGGAATTAGATTCTCAACCAACCGAGATGAGAATTTAACCCTATCCTTACTACTATGATTTTAGGCTTTAAGCTCTATGGAAGTGGTCAAAACCATTGTTTTTAGGATCATGTTGCATAATAGGATAGACATGAAAACCATTTTCGCCCAACCTTTTCCTCCAAGATAGGTTTTGATCATTTTGCTCAAGATCCCTTTTAATGTATGAAACGTGCTTGGTCCTAGATACTTCAAGACTCAGTTTCCAACCTTAGGATTTACTTATATTTATGTTATAACATAACCCTAAGAGGATTCAACATACTCAAATGAATTGCACCTAAGATGCATATGCCACTACGGTGAAATGTATGAAAAGTGAGATGGAACATGAATGCATTATTTCTTGAATTGCAAATGAGATGATTTGTCATGCAAAACCGACTTTTTCATGCATCACAAGCTTCAAATGATCTAAATTAACTATTTGTATTACATGTGGAGCTTTTACAACATGATTCCAATGTTTCATATTCTCCCAATCTTAAGCATGCGTTCAACATCAAGCTTTTATTCTCTTTTTTTTTTTTTAAAGCAATGAAAAGGAAATCAAAGGAACACCACCACCTAAATGTCCAACCTGCAAGCACAATAGGTGGAAACAAAACTACCCACGTTAATTGTTAGAACAAATCAAAATTGCAAAGCAATACAGAAGGCCCTCCTTCTAGCGCCAAAATGTTGAGTGTTAATTTGTCACATTACAAATAATAACACGCAACTTAGAGTCTCGAACAAAAGACTCTTTCTTGCAAAGAAATAATTTATTTTATTTTCCTTCCTTTTATTATTTCTCCAAGCTTCTTTGTGAAACATCTTTTACGTATATAAAAATGAATTTCAATTTAATACATACAATTGATATATCCCAGAATAACTCAAATCCTGTAGATAGCTGTTAACAAGGGGCCTTTGTTGATTCTCAATGAACTTTATAATCTTGACTTGTTTGATTAATCAAAAATAAACAAAAATCCTTTTGATGTTCTAATATTCACAATTTATTCTAACATTAACCTGTTCGTTTTATCTCTATTCAATAGTTCTGTTATTTCAATGTTAGTTTCTGACATGAAATTAAGCATATCAAGGAATAAAATAGAAACTATTATTTTTGAGTCGACTGGAAAATAATGAAGGATATTAAAATGGTTAACGATATCCTCCCTACAAAATCCCAAGTTAAGAGATGAAGTCCCCAAAACAACCCAACCGATCAGATCTGTACTAACACACAATCTAATCGGATCAGATGCAAGACTCTAAGGAAAAGAATATAACTGCATCATTCTACCATTCACCTATCATAACCCATCCCATGGCGTAAACGAAATAGATAAAAGACAAAATGATGCAACGAAAATATTGACAGTAAAACAATAGTTTTGGCTTCGATCTCCTTTTGATTTTACACACAAAAGTCGTGTTACCAAAGAAAAATCCTTTATTTCAATAAATAATGCTTTTTGTTACAGTCTCCAGCCCCGTATCCATCTACATTTCTACTATTTAACCTTTCTGTCGTGCGTTCTCGACTGTTCCATGATGCTTCGTTTCGACTCCCGGGACCCTTCGCTTCAATTCTTGCCTTTTGATATTCTAACCTTTGCATGCATTCATAACGCTCGATCTCTACGGCCAGTAACTGTTGTTATGAAACGTTACTCTGGTTCTGTCATTTTTGCCATGTGTCCTGCGTCTCCTGCACCTTTCGTAACGCTTTCCCACAAAAATCCCGACAGAATTTGCATTTGGCCTCTTCCATTTCCTAGCCACGATTACATGACATGTCACAAAATCACGACATGTTATTGGTCCGTACGCCTGCAGTAGCTCGTTGTAGCGATATCGCTACCGACTTTGCTTTGCCTTATTTTCAAAAAGTGGTAGCGATATCGCTACCACTTTGGTTCCGAGCCTTCCTTCGATGAAGTGGTAGCGATATCGCTACCACTTTGGTTTCGAGCCTTCCTTCGATGAAGTGGTAGCGATATCGCTACCACTTTTTGTCTCGAGCCTTTGTTTTGCAAAGTGGTAGCGATATTGCTACCACCTTGCTTTCATGCCTTTTGCTTTGTAAAGTGGTAGCGATATCGCTACCACTCTTCTTTCATGCCTTTGCTTCACGAAGTGGTAGCGATTCACTACCACCTTTCTTTCGGCAACTTGTAGCGAAATCGCTACCATTCTCAACTTTCCGTACGCTTCCAAAAAATGCATCACGATTTCAATTTTTCACAGCGATGGAGAGACAGGTCGCGATTTCGTGACCCTTTCAACACTTAGGCATTTTTATTATTTTCTTCATTTTTAGCATCCGGGTCTTTGAGATCTTCCCTAAAACCTGCAAAAACAAAGGTGGGTCCCCACTTTTGGGGTGTGTTGTGGATGAACCACAACAGTCACACATCAAAGGAGAAGAAGACCTATGGCTCCTACAACAACCTGACAAAGACCATATTTCAGGTTCAATCATTTATTTTCTGGTTTTTATTTCAAGTGTAATGGCTATGGGCATAAAATTGCAGACTGCAAGTATAATGTAGGACCAAGAAATTTCACTAGTAGAAATGCTTTTTCATCACTAATAAATTATACAGGAGAATGTTTTAACTGTCATAATTTTTGGCATATTGCAAGAAACTGTCGTAGTCCTTCTGTTTCAAATCAACCTCAAAAAATAAAATTTCAACCAAATAGGACAAGACAAAATAGAAATCTTCCTGAAAGATATGCACAAGATACTAGAAAGGGAAAGTCCAAACTAGAGCCCAATACGATAGTCAAAATAGAGTGGAAACAGAAAGAGCAGCTTAAGGAAGAAAATGAATCTCTAATAGTACAAACAACTTTCAAGGCACAAAATAAAAGTGTACCATGGATACTTGATAGTGGATGCTCAAGTCATATGACAGGTGATAAACAAAAATTTGAAAAATTATAGAAATATGAGGGTGGTTCTGTAAAATTTGGGAATAATGATGGAGGTAAAATAATAAAAAAAGGATCAGTTAAAATTAGTGATGGGAAAATCAAGTCAGAAGAAGTTTTGTTTGTGGATGGTTTGAAACACAACCTGTTAAGTGTCAGTTAGATCTGTGATAAAGGACATGAAGTAGTATTCAAGAAGCAAGGTTATGAATTCAGAAAAACAAATGATGGAAAATTGATAGCAACTAGATCAAGGACGTTTGGCAATCTGTACACACTCTCAGAAACTTCAGAAGGTACTTGTTTCATTGGATAGGAGGAAGAAAATTGGCTGTGGCACAAGAGGCTTGGAAACATTAGTTTTGATAATCTGGTGAAAATCAGCTCGAAACAGGCAGTGAAAGATATTCCAACCATTAGAAAACTTTCAAATAGCATTTGTGCTTCATGTCAAAAGGGAAATCAAACTAGAGTCTCATTCAAAACAAAAGAGTACCACACTAGCAATCCTTTGGATCTTATACATACAGACTTATGTGGACCTATGAGAACACAAAGCATAAATGGTGACAAATACTTTATGCTGTGTATTGACGATTATTCCAGAATGACATGGATATTCTTCTTAAAGAATACAATAGAAGCTTTTGAAATGTTCAGATCTTTCAAACATCTAGTTGAGAATGAAATAGGAAAAAGAATTAAATGTTTAAGATCAGATAGAGGAGAAGAATTCATCTTAGATGAGTTTATAGAATACTGTGAAAAATATGGTATTAAGAGACAATATTCAGCCGCTAGAACACCCCAGCAGAATGGTGTGGTAGAAAGAAAGAATAGAACAGTATAGGAAATGGCACATACTATGCTGGATGAGAACAAAATAGCAGACATATTCTGGAAAGAAGCAGTCCACACTGCAGTGTACATCCAAAATAGGTACATGCTGAGAACTCATGAAAGCAAAACTCCTTATGAGCTGTGGTTCGGTAGAAAGGCAACAACAAAACACCTCAAAGTTTTTGGCTGTAAGTGTTACATCAAAAAAATTGAAGATAATCTTTGAAAGTTTGAAATTAGAGCAGATGAAGGTGTCTTCGTTGGCTATTAGACAAAAAACAAAGCTTACAAATGCTACAACAAGAGACTCAAGAAAATTATGGACAGTGCCGATGTTAAATTTGATGAAGGTAGGGAAAGAATAATTAACTATGAATAAAACTAACCAATTTATGAAGAAGCCATTGAAGGAGATGAGGAAAATAAAATAGAAAAGAAACCAACACCTGACGTAGATGACTTAATTGATGACTCAGAGGTGGAAGAAAATAAGAAATTCAAAACAGGCAACTGGCAGAAGAATCATCCTAGAGATCAAATAATTGGAGATCCCATAGCTGGTGTTCAGAAAAGAAAGAAAGTAGTAAGTAACTACTCTCTTTTATCCAGAATTGAGACCAAAAATATAGCTGAGGCAAGCAAAGATGATATCTGGATGAAGGCAATAAATGAAGAATTAGATCAGATTAAAAAGAACAAAACTTGGAAATTAGTACCTAGACCTACAAATAAGAATGTAATCGACACCAAATGGATATTTCGAAACAAATTGAATGAAGCCGGACAGGTAGTTAGGAATAAAGCAAGACTAGTTTGTAAAGGTTATGCTCAAGTTGAAGGCATTTATTTTGAGGAGACTTTTGCACCAGTGGCCAGACTAGAAGCAATCAGAATGTTTCTGGCCTTAGTAGTCTATAAGAATTTCAGAGTTTATCAGATGGATGTAAAATCAGCTTTCTTAAATGGAAAACTTGAAGAAGAGGTTTATATTGAACAACCAAATGGTTTTCAAATTGGTGAAGATCCCAATCTTGTCTGCAAATTAAAGAAATATTTATATGGCTTAAAATAGGCACCCCGAGCATGGTATGCAAGGCTAGACAACTATCTCTCTCAACAGGGGTTTAAGAAAGGTATGGTGGACAATAATCTGTATGTCAAAATAGAAGGTGGGCATCTCATTGTTCTTGTTGTATATGTAGATGATATCATATTTGGCAGCAGTAAAGATGAATCATGTAAAGACTTAGAAAATAAAATGCAGAAAGAATTTGAAATGTCTATGATTGGTGAATTGTCTTACTTTCTTGGGTTACAAGTTAATCAAAATGAGAAAGGCATATTTATTTCCCAAGTCAAATATGTGAAAGAGATGCTAAAAAGGTTCACAATGGAGGACTGTAAGCTAGTTAGCACTCCCATGATGACAAGCTGCAAGTTGAGCAAAGATGACAAATCTCCACCTGTTGATCAAACCATGTACAGATCAATGATTGGAAGCTTACTGTATTTAACAACTACCAGACCAGATATTTTGCAGGCATTTTGCATGGTAGCAAGATTCCAGGCTAGTCCCAAAGAGACTCATGTGACAGCAGTAAAAAGGATTCTTAGGTATCTCAAGGGTACTATGGAGTATGGGTTATGGTATCTGAAAGGTAAAGACTTCACCCTTATTTCATATTCAGATGCATATTGGGCAGGATGTGTTGATGATAGGAAGAGTACTAGTGGAGGTGCTTTCTATCTTGGTGACAGGTTGGTTGCTTGGCACAACAAGAAACAAGAGTCAGTTTCTTTATCAATAGCTGAGGAAGTATATATTGCAGCAAAAACATGTTGTACACAAGTTTTGTGGATGAAACAAACTCTGAGAGATCTTGGTATTAATTTTAGTGAGCCAATATCAGTTAAGTGCGATAACACTAGTGCAATTAACATCTCCAAGAATCCGGTAATGCATTCATGGACAAAACACATTGCTATCAGTTATAATTTTTTAAAAGAGAAAGTTGCTGAAGGTGAGGTTAAGCTGGATTTTGTTCCAACTACAGAGCAAGTAGCAGATATCTTCACAAAACCATTGCCCAAGGATGTTTTTGAATACCTTCATAATAAATTGGGAGTGGTGACCCTTCCCAAGAAATGACTAGCTACAGGGATCACATTCTCAGGGGGAGCATTGAAGTATTTTTTTATCTTCTTGCTCATGGTCTTGTTTATTACTAAGTGTAATAAATTTTGCCTGAGAATGTTGTGCTTGGACTCAGGGGGAGTCTGCAGTAGCCCTTTGGTATTATTGTCAAAGGGGGAGAAGAGCTACAGGAAGCTACAGGAAGTTGCACATGTGTTGCCAACAATTCCAAAGGGGGAGATTGTTGAGCAAAGTGCAACAACAAGATTGTCATTGTTGTCAACACAATCAGCTAGATCATTTAATTCAGTGCAGCAATAGGAAGTTCAGATGCAACAAATAGGAAGTTCAGAGATCTCTCTGAATATGTACAGTGTTTTTCCAAAAAGACCTAAGTGGTCCACATGCAAAATTCAAAGAAAAAGACAAGTAAGAAAAGTGTCGCGATATCGTGACATATTCAAAAAGGAGGAAAACTGTCGTGATTTCACGACATATTGGAGGAGAGAAAAGTGCAAAGAAAAAATTTCATGATTTTGCGACATACTGGAGGAGAGAGAAACAACAGAGAAAACTGTTGCAATTTCGTGACATGTTCGAAGCAGAGGCGCAAGCAGGTAAAACTGTCATGATTTTGCGACATGTTGGAAGAGAAGAAGGCAAGTTGGAAAACTGTCATGATTTCGTGACATGTTCGAAGAGAATAAGGCAAGTTGAAAAACTGTTGCGATTTCGCGACATGTTCGAAGCAGAGATGCAAGCAGGTGAAACTATCGCGATTTCATGACATATTGGAAGAGAAGAAGGCAAGTTGAAAAACTTTCACGATTTCATGACATGTTCGAAGCAGAGGCGCAAGCAGGTTAAACTGTCATGATTTTGCAACATGTTGAAAGAAAAAGTGCAAGGGAGGAAAACTATCACGATTTCGTGACATGTTCAATGAGAAGGCACTTGCAAGAAAACTGTCACGATTTTACGACAAGTTCGGGGAGAAGGAGCTCGCAAAGAAAAGTGTCGCAATTTCGTGACAATTTGCAAGAGAGACAGTACGGAAGAAAAAGTGTCACGATTTCGTGACATGTTCGGAAAGAAGGTGCAAGCAAAGAAAACTGTCATGATTTCGTGACATGTTTGGAGAAGAGGAGCTCGCAAAGAAAGGTGTCGTGATTTTGTGACAAATTGCAAGAAGGATTGTATGGATGAAGAAGTGTGCGATTTCATGACAGGTTCAAAGAGAAAGCACCAAGGAAGAAAAAGTGTCGCGATATCGTGACATGTCTTGTTTTTGCTTGTGCGAACCGAACAATGAATCAAGGCAGTGAAAGTGTCATGATTTCATGATGTGTTCCATTTTCGTGGGTGAAATATAGAAAAGAGTACGGATGCAGAAAGCATCGCAATTTCGTGACATGCTGTGTTTTTGCTGGAACAAGCCAAGAAAAGAGACAAGAAGGTGAAAGTGTCATGATTTCACGACATGCTATGTTTTTGCTGATGCAAGCCAAAGAAAGAGGCAAGGAGGCGAAAGTTTCGTGATTTCACGACATGTTGTATTCTCACGGGCCAAAGCCAAGAGAAAGCGTACGGAGGTGAAAGTGTCGCGATATCGTGACATGTTGTGTTTTCATGGCACTAGCAACAAAAGAGTTATAGGGGAAGTTGAAGCCGACAAAGATCGATGTTAGCCAATGAAGATTAGGGTTTGCAGTCGACAAATATTAGGGTTTATAGTCGACGTGATTAGGCATTGCACTTGCATAATCAGCCGACTAAAGTTAGAACTTTATCATGAAAATTTGGTTATAAAAGGAGGGCTATTTTGGAGATTTGGGTGATGAGATAATGTGCTAAAGCTCGCTATGTGCAGAGAGCAAGTCATGTCAAATCGAGCTAAGTGCGAAGTAAGAGTGCACAAAGAGCAAAAAAGTGCAAAGGGGTAGAAGCGATCGATCGACTATATCACAGTAGAGTGTGTGAGGCATTTACATAGAAGTAGACTGTTCAAAAATAGATAGTGCGAAGCGATTGCACAGAAGAAGCAGAGTGCATAGGAACAACAGACTATGTACAAAAAGGTAAAGGTATTTTTTTGTAATTTTCATAGATTCACTTGAAGTCCAAGTTGCAGCTTGGCATTAGGGGTTGGTGCTCCTTCTAGTAGGTGCTGGTAAATTAGGGGTTGTTGCTCCTTTCTACTGGTACAAAAAAAATTGAGGGGTTGGTGCTCCTTCTAGTTGGTGCTGGTAAATAGATTGTAAAGTTGTAGCTTTGCAAAGGCTGGATTTGGATGGTAGTCTAAGCAGTCATTTTGAGGAGTAGCCACATTGATGAACCTAGTTAAATGTTGTGTTGTGTGATGCTCTCTTGTTAAGTTGTTGTTTATGTTGTGAGTTTCCTTTATTTCTGCATTAAGAGTTGTAAATTTAAAGTTTTAAAAGATCACACTGATTCCCCCCCCCCTCTCAGTGTCACTGTGAGTCTAACAACCTTCTCTTCTTCTATGAATTTCTCAATCTAGAAATGGATATCTCCAGTCTCCTAACTTCACCATGACTATTTTCCAAAAGTCTTATTTCATAGTACTATTTTCTTGCACAAGGAACTAATATATGTACTATGAAGGTATGCTAACCTTCAGATAATGAAGTTGAAGTCTCCTATATTTCAATTGTAGGATGTGTTCCAATCATATGATAATTAGTTTTCTACAACAAAAGAAACTTTGGGCAATACTTAATAAATTCTAGATATCCTGATTTATCTTCACTAGTTGATTTGTTAATCTAGTGGATTGAATGTTGAGTCATAGTCATCACGAGTTTTTCTTACAACTCTGTGGAAAGACTCTAGTCAAATGTAATCTCATTATTTTTGGAAATAATATTTCTTTTAGTACTCACTTGGGCTCTCCCTAATTCTACCACGTAGACTATTCTAAGAGTTTTTGATAGTGGCTGGTCCAGTATTATGTTATATTGACAAAAAACTTAGGCTCAATGATAATGGTGGTTTTCCTATTGATATACTATGGCTATATCTATCATGGCTCTGATACCACTATTATATTTTGATTCAGTGTGCAATGGGAGATAGCAATCACAAGATGTAGAATAATATGAAAGAAAATAAATCTATGAGATAACTAAAATATGCTATAAATAAAAATTATAGAAATGAATACAATGTAGCTATGGAGAAAATGGAGACTCCATGAAAAAAGCTACTAGACTACATTGCACCCATCACCAATATATGGTGATCTACACAACACTCTTCTACTACCTACGAATAATCTCTAAGCCTTTATATTCTGCTTGTTACAATGAGGTCCTTTTTATATAGGAATATAGGTTCCTTGGCCAAAACTCTACCTAGCTATGCAAGGGACACCTTGCAGATATACAACTTTGATGGGGAGCCAAATCGCTTATGCCAAATCTATGTTCTCATTCAACAATTCAAAAAAATATTACAATGATGGCAGTAGTCTGCCAAAAAAATTCCTTTATCCTGAAAGATAGTTTCTATTACATATTTTTTCTTAGAGGAAAAATAGCCTAAACAGGTCCAGAATGGCCCTCTTTCTTTTATGTATGCAACTCTCTATCCATAGTTTTTTGACCCTTGTGCATGCCTTCGCTTCACCTTTTAAAATATCTGGCGTGACTCTCTATTTCCCTTTTCTGACCCTTCGTTTCATTTTTTGTGCCTCTTCGTTGTCTTGGCTTCCAAAATGTCTTCCTTTCTGACTCTTGATCTTCATCTGCTTTCATTGCACCTTGGTGCCACGTGCTTGCCCAGTGCTGCTATTGTAGACTCTGTCCACCTGTCAACCCATGATGACGTTCGGGATACCCATCGCTCAACAATTTCTTCTGTAACGGCCCCTATAACTGCCTGCATTTCCTTTCCTTATGTTTGGTCATGAAAACATGACATGTCGCGATATCGTGACATTTTTGCTTTACTGCCTTCCTGTCCCTCTTCAAGTCACGAAAATGTGACATGTCGCGATATCATGACACTTTTGCTTTTTCAACCTTCCTGCCCTTTGCGAGTCACAAAAATGCGACATGTTCGATATCGTGACATTTTTGCTTTTTAGTCTTCCTGCCCCTTGAGAGTCGTTAAAATATGACATATCGCGATATCGTGACACTTTTGCTTTTTAGCCTTCCTACCCCTTGCGAGTCACGAAAATGTGACATGTCACGATATCGTTGAAGAACACAAGCTTATACTGAGAGGGGGGGGTGAACAGTATAAGACCTCTTTTTACTTTTTCCTTTATACTTCAAAACATCAAAGCAATATATCCAAAGCAATATCAAAGCAATGCACAAAACCATCCACAAAGTGACACAACAATTTACATGGTTCATCCACAAAACTTTTCTCTAAAAGTTATCTCAAAGTTCTTTGGGAAACCTTCCCAATTACAATGTTTATGAGCCTCGGCTCAAAGGAGAAACCTTCCCCCAATCTGAATTTATGAGCCTCTGCTCAAAGGAGATACCTTCCCCTACCTCTGCTCTGGCTGGTGATCCTCTAGAAGACCTCTACCTCCGTTGCCCTTAGCAAATGGAACTCTATCCACAGAAGACACCTGTCTTCCCTGCTCTAGCTGGAGACCTCTGTCCTCAACTCTATCACCTCAAAGTTGGTCCTCGAATTTGCACTAAACACGATCCTTCGGTCTAGCACAAATGTCCTCGTCCTCTGTCTTTGATCGGCACCAAACACAGTCCTTCGATCTGGCACAAATCTGTCCTCGAGGTTCTTCTCATAGAACCAATGCACCTCTGTCCTCAAGTTCTCCGATAGAACTATCAACCTCGACTTCACAAGTCCTCTGCTAAGACCTCGTCCAAATCTGCTCACAAGTCCCCAATGGAACCTGTCCAAATCTTCTCACAAGTCCCCAATGGAACCTGTCCAAAACCTGCTCACAAGTTCATAAAGAAAACTTGCTTGGCATGAACCCACAAAGAGAATTTTTAGAGACCCAATGTGATTCATCAACCTCATAGAAGCATAAAGAGAATTGTTAGAGACTCAATATGTTCTATACTTAACTCCCAATCTCAATCTCAACTCAATCTCAAATCTCAAAAGAATAAGATAGATGTAGTATGCTTTTCTCAAGAACATGAAACACAACCCAACAATTGCCAACCATGCAATATCTCATATAACAATGATACTCATGTTCTTTCCAAAACCAATATCTTTTCTCAACCAATTGGGCTTCAACAACAATGCTCATAGACAAGGTTTAACCAACAACATTCAACTCAACATTAACCTTGAAGCATTCAACCAATCATCACAAGAAAAGGAAACAAGTAGAAATCCTTTTCCCTCCAAAGATATTTGAACAAAACGGCCACCAACACAATATCACCAAATGCAAAGAATAACTTGTTCAAATCAACTCAATGGAGTAAGCCCAATATCATGACTCAAGTAATAGCAATAACTTGATCAACCAACCTCTATGGAAGCAACTCAACCATCAACCTCAAAACAGCCAACTAAGGGTTTCACCATCTCAATGCAAGTAACAAGACTTACAAACATAAACCCTAGTGCACAATGCTTCCACTACCTCAAACCAGAATTATGCATTCACCAAAATTCTCATTAATGATAACAATGCATAAGTAGTCTTCAACAAACCAGAAACTAGGACTTACACCCAACCAAAGGAAACCTTGTTGAATACCTTTTCACTCCAATCTTATTTCAGGAAGACATACACCAATCATACTCATAAGAAGAATGTGCCCATACCTTATTGAGGTGAAGAAGCCCCTTTGGAAATCTGCCACAATCACAAAATTCTTTTGCCAATCTTCACTAGGGTTAGTAGATCACAACATAATCAATATTACTCCACTTTTCAATAATCATCACCAAGGTCTTTAATTGCACAACTTCCTTATCTCTCCTAAAACCACTTGTACCATAAAATAAAATAAATCACAACATTGCATATCTTATAACTCCCAAAACCACTTGTACCATAAAAGTAAAATAAATCACAACAATCTTCAAGCGCTCAACTTTCAACATTAATTATCAAATAAAATACCTCTTAGCTATCTTGTCCACCAAAAGGGAGCTTCGTAAATATTATCATGGGACTTATGTTCTCTTAACGTCTTAGCTTCAAATCAAACCCCCAAGTTAGTTGCACTCCCACGTGAAACTTATCCACATGCTATTTGATTTAACCCTGTCGTCTCACTGCAGCTAAATCAAGTTGAACAACAACCTCCACGAAGTGACTTCTATCCTCACGGTGCGGTCTTCCACAAACAATTAGATATTTGTTCAAACTCAAGTTGTGCGATCTCCACTTTGATCACAGGATACTCTCTTTGATTTCCAACATCGGGAGGTGTATTGTGATTTGAATATCACGTTTGCAGGAAGAAATTATGTCTCTTGGTGACCTGACTTCATTGTCGTATAATGTAGAAAGAAACATAATTTACACGGGCATAAATTCCACAATAATTCTTACCTCTGACCTTCTAATTTCATGTGCCCCAAGTAATGCTTCGAGCCCTTCTATGATAAAGGAAAACAATGCTTCGTCAAAACCTTAAAACTGTTTGGGAGGTCTTACCGGACCGTGAATACCAGGAGCAATAGAAGTGCGTGAACAATGTCCGCCTCTCTTTCTTGTTTGTACCTTTGTTCCCTTTTGTGTGCACGCTCTCCGCGACCACGCTGCGAATAAAACATCGACAATACATCTCACCTCCAATCGTTGCCCTCCATGCTTATCGCACACAAATTTTTGTCAACTTTTGGATTGAAATCGAGCACCCCTTAATTGATTTCATGCACCGATAAAACATTAGCTCTTCCTTCGCTGGCGCAGACGATGCACGAAAATTTATATCAATTACCTCCTTTTTAATGAATTCCAATGCCACCTTTTATATGCACTAAGATGCATTGATTAACACGTCGGCACTTTAATTTATTTTAATATTTTAAATTTTAAATAAATAAAATTTAAACTAAATATTTAAAATTAAATATCTTCATCACCGGGGCACCTTTTTCAACGAAACGAAGAGCCAACTTGGGTTTTAAGAAAAACCCATTTCAAATCTGTTGTCCATGGTTTTAAATAAAACCTTTTATTTTGTCTGCCTTGGTTTTCACAAAAACCCTTCCGCTTCTTGACATCAATGACAACATCAACACTTGAGCAAAGGCAATGTACCCAATGTACCCAAAATTGCCAACAATCTCCCCCTTTGTCATTGATGGCAAAACTTTACTAAAAACTCATCTTCAAGAGCCAAAACTGAAACCCACAATTGAGAATCTACCTTTGAAGTTTTGCTCTCCCCGACTTGAAGCTTTCCTCTTCACTTGAAGCTCTCCCCCTTACTCATATCTCTCCCCCTTTGTCATCAATGGCAAAGGGCCACCTTTGGGGCTCGGAACTAAGAATGAGCCTCTTAGCTTAGTCCCTCCCCCACCTCCTGATGAGGTGATTAATTTTGGGATGGGAGTAAAACTCCCATTGGGCACTGATCATCATCAACGTCTATAACTTCCTTGTCGGGCCTTCTCTTGAACTCTTGGTCCATATTCCTATTCCTGTCATTGTTCTAATCCTTGGACCTGATCATGCCACTGTTCCTATTCCTGTATTCTAGAATTTTAGCTCTACACGATCTAGCTATGTGACCTTCATTGTTGCACTTGTAACAAGTAACAATGTTATTTCTTTGAGGCATACCTGTTCTTTGAATCCACAGTTCTCGTTTTGACCACTTCTCCATTCCTATTATTTGCCTTGCAATAAATTGCCTTATGCCCAAAATGATTGCAAGAGTAGCAATACCCATGAAATAAATTACCACTTCTGAAACTGTCATTTACCTTCTTCACTTGAGCCATGCAATGTACATCCATGTGACCAAATCTGTGACAAGCAAAACATCTGCCTTGAAACTTTCCTTTATTTGACTTCTTAGGTCCTGAAAACTTCTCCTTCTTCTCATTCCGAAATCTGTTTTCTGTTTCTATGCATCTATCATTCAAGGACTCATGATCTGAAATACTTTCCTCATTAGAACTCTCTTCCTTTTGGAATCTCTTACTAGACTCTCCAACTTGTTTCTTGTGAGGCTTAACAAAACCAAGACCTGTTTTATTTGTTGGATTTCTTTGACTTTGGATGAGAGACTTAACCTTTTTGGAGCTTTCTTGAAACCTGTACAACTTATCCTTGTACTCTTTATTTTCCTCTTTCAATGAAGCCATTTTCTGTTCTAATTCACTATACTCAAGCACCTTAGATTCTAACTCATTCTTGAGTTCTTGTGCATTAGCCATAGAGACATCAAGACTTTCTATAAGTTCATCTCTCTCCATACAACATTCATCTAACTTATCCTTGAGTCTAGCATTCTTCTTTCTTTCCTTTTTCAAAGCACTAAGAGCACTAATAAGTTCACCTTTAAGATCTACTTCACTTTCCTCTATATGTTTGCTTTTAGAATCATCAAAGCCTTTTTCAGATTTCTTATCACTAGAGGTGCTACCCTTTTCAAAAACCATACATGCATCATCCTTATCATTTTTTGAAGCATCCTCATACATACTAGCAACCAATTCATTATTTGTGCAATCATCCTCAAGGTGACCAAAATTTCCACATCTAAGACATTTCATGATAATGAATCTATGTTTTGGTTCTTCCTCTTTTTCGATATGAACAACATCTCATTTTCATTATCACTTGAAGAACTTTCATTATCACTACTAGAACACTTACTTGCTTTGTCTAGGTAGAAGCACTTCTTGTGCTTGTGAGAATACCTCTTTCCTTTATTGTTGTGCTCATCTTTGTTCTTCCTTTGATGCCTATGCCTTTCAGAATCCTTGCTCTTACAATCCTGTTTATCTTCATCACTTTCATCCTTGGCAATGGTACAGTTAGTAGCATAATGACCAATCTTTCCACAATTGAAATATCTTACATTTTTCATACTTTTGTGCTTTTTAGAGAACTTGCCTTTCTTGCTGTAATATACCTCTTCATCACTAGAAGACTCATCACTATCTTGAAGCTGATTACCTTTGGAATAATCCATTGTGTTCTTTACTAGCTTTTCCTTCAAGCTGTCAAACTTTTCGAAGGAACCTGCTCTGATACCAATTGAAGAACACAAGCTTATACTGAGAGGGGGGGTGAATAGTATAAGACCTCTTTTTACTTTTTCCTTTATACTTCAAAACAACAAAGCAATATATCCAAAGCAATATCAAAGCAATGCACAAAACCATCCACAAAGTGACACAACAATTTACATGGTTCATCCTCAAAACTTTTCTCTAAAAGTTATCTCAAAGTTCTTTGGGAAACCTTCCCAATTACAATGTTTATGAGCCTCGGCTCAAAGGAGAAACCTTCCCCCAATCTGAATTTATGAGCCTCTGCTCAAAGGAGATACCTTCCCCTACCTCTGCTCTGGTTGGTGATCCTCTAGAAGACCTCTGCCTCCGCTGCCCTTAGCAAATGGAACTCTATCCACATAAGACACCTGTCTTCCCTGCTCTGGTCGGAGACCTCTGTCCTCAACTCTATCACCTCAAAGCTGGTCCTCGAATTTGCACTAAACATAGTCCTTCGGTCTAGCACAAATGTCCTCGTCCTCTGTCTTTGATCAGCACCAAACACAGTCCTTTGGTCTGGCACAAATCTGTCCTCAGGTTCTTCTCATAGAACCAATGCACCTCTATCCTCAAGTTCTCTGATAGAACTATCAACCTCAACTTCACAAGTCCTCTGCTAGGACCTGTCCAAATCTGCTCACAAGTCCCCAATGGAACCTGTCCAAATCTTCTTACAAGTCCCCAATGGAACTTGTCCAAAACCTGCTCACAAGTTCATAAAGAAAACTTGCTTGGCATGAACCCACAAAGAGAATTGTTAGAGACCCAAAGTGATTCATCAACCTCATAGAAGCATAAAGAGAATTGTTAGAGACTCAATATGTTCTATACTTAACTCCCAATCTCAATCTCAACTCAATCTCAAATCTCAAAAGAATAAGATAGATGTAGTATGCTTTTCTCAAGAACATGAAACACAACCCAACAATTGCCAACCATGCAATATCTCATATAACAATGATACTCATGTTCTTTCCAAAACCAATATCTTTTCTCAACCAATTGGGCTTCAACAACAATGCTCATAGACAAGGTTTAACCAACAACATTCAACTCAACATTAACCTTGAAGCATTCAACCAATCATCACAAGAAAAGGAAACAAGTAGAAATCCTTTTCCCTCCAAAGATATTTGAACAAAATAGCCACCAACACAATATCACCAAATGCAAAGAATAACTTGTTCAAATCAACTCAATGGAGTAAGCCCAATATCATGACTCAAGTAATAGCAATAACTTGATCAACCAACCTCTATGGAAGCAACTCAACCATCAACCTCAAAAATAGCCAACTAAGGGTTTCACCATCTCAATGCAAGTAACAAGACTTACAAACATAAACCCTAGTGCACAATGCTTCCACTACCTCAAACCAGAATTATGCATTCACCAAAATTCTCATTAATGATAACAATGCATAAGTAGTCTTCAACAAACCATAAACTAGGACTTACACCCAACCAAAGGAAACCTTGTTGAATACCTTTTCACTCCAATCTTATTTCAGGAAGACATACACCAATCATACTCATAAGAAGAATGTGCCCATACCTTATTGAGGTGAAGAAGCCCCTTTGGAAATCTGCCACAATCACAAAATTCTTTTGCCAATCTTCACTAGGGTTAGTAGATCACAACATAATCAATATTACTCCACTTTTCAATAATCATCACCAAGGTCTTTAATTGCACAACTTCCTTATCTCTCCTAAAACCACTTGTACCATAAAATAAAATAAATCACAACATTGCATATCTTATAACTCCCAAAACCACTTGTACCATAAAAGTAAAATAAATCACAACAATCTTCAAGCGCTCAACTTTCAACATTAATTATCAAATAACATACCTCTTAGCTATCTTGTCCACCAAAAGGGAGCTTCGTATATTTGATCATGGGACTTATGTTCTCTTAACGTCTTAGCTTCAAATCAAACCCCCAAGTTAGCTGCACTCCCACGTGAAACTTATCCACACGCTGTTTGATTTAACCCTGCCATCTCACTGCAGCTGAATCAAGTTGAACAACAACCTCCACGAAGTGACTTCTATACTCACGGTGCGGTCTTCCACAAACGACTGAATATTTGTTCAAACTCAAGTTGTGCGATCTCCACTTTGATCACAGGATACTTTCTTTGATTTCCAACATCGGGAGGTGTATTGTGATTTGAATATCACGTTTGCAGGCAGAAATTATGTCTCTTGGCGACCTGGCTTCATTGTCGTATAATGTAGAAAGAAACATAATTTACACGGGCATAAATTCCACAATAATTCTTACCTCTGACCTTCTAATTTCATGTGCCCCAAGTAATGCTTCGAGCCCTTCTATGATAAAGGAAAACAATGCTTCGTCAAAACCTTAAAACTGTTTGGGAGGTCTTACCGGACCGTGAATACCAGGAGCAATAGAAGTGCGTGAACAATGTCCGCCTCTCTTTCTTGTTTGTACCTTTGTTCCCTTTTGTGTGCACGCTCTCTGCGACCACGCTACGAATAAAACATCGACAATACATCTCACCTCCAATCGTTGCCCTCCATGCTTATCGCACACAAATTTTCGTCAACTTTTGGATTGAAATCGAGCACCCCTTAATTGATTTCATGCACCGATAAAACATTAGCTCTTCGTTCGCTGGTGCAGCCGATGCACGGAAATTTATATCAATTCCTCCTTTTTAATGAATTCCATTGCCACCTTTTATATGCACTAAGATGCATTGATTAACACGTCGGCACTTTAATTTATTTTAATATTTTAAATTTTAAATAAATAAAATTTAAACTAAATATTTAAAATTAAATATCTTCATCATCGGGGCACCTTTTTCAACGAAACGAAGAGCCAACTTGGGTTTTAAGAAAAACCCATTTCAAATCTGTTGTCCATGGTTTTAAATAAAACCTTTTATTTTGTCTGCCTTGGTTTTCACAAAAACCCTTCCGCTTCTTGACATCAATGACAACATCAACACTTGAGCAAAGGCAATGTACCCAATGTACCCAAAATTGCCAACAATCGTGACACTTTTCTCTCATGTGCCTCCTTTCGCCTTTTGGCCACGATAATGCGACATGTTGCGATATCGCGACACTTTTTCTCTCCTGCGCCTCCTCTCACCTTTTTTCCACGATAATGTGACATGTCGTGATATCGTGACACTTTTCTCTCCTACGCCTTCCCTCGCCTTTTCATCGTGAAAATGCGACATGTCGCGATATCATGACACTTTTTCTCCTTTGCGCTTTCTTTTGTCCTTTGGTCATGAAAATGCAACATGTCACGATATCGTGACATATTTCCTTTTCGGCTCTTCTTTCTCCTTTTCGGTCATGAAATCATGACATGTCGTGATATCGTAACATATCGTGATATCGCGACACCTTTCTTTTCTGACTCCTTCTCGCCTTTCGGGTCACGAAATCGTGACATGTCGCGATATCATGACAACTTTGCTTTCTACCTTCTTTCTTTGTTTTGGGTCATGAAATCATAACATGTCATGATATCGTGATAGTTTCCTTCCTTCCTTGCTTTCTTTCTGCTTCGTTGGTCGCGATTTCGCGACATGTCTTGAAATTGCGACATTTTCTTCTCTGGCCCTTCCGATCTTCTTTCGATCGCGATATCACGACATGTCACGATATCGTGACATTTTTGTCCTGCATCTTATCTCTCCTTCTTGAGTTGCAAAAACATGACCTATGGTGATATCGCGACACTTTTCTCTGTTGCGATATCACGACATTAAGGCTAACACTTAGAAATTTTTTTTATTGATGCAAGATTGCTCTGCTGCCATCGGATGCTCCTGCATCAAACTTGCACATTGATACTTGTACATTTATTAGATTGTATGAAGTAACTAGATAACTTCCCCCTAAAGTAATCTAATTTCCTAAGGATGTACCTAGGAAGGTACATTTACATGACCCATATGATGTAATATAATATATTTCTAACAAGGAATGGCCAAAGGGGTAGGGGAAGACCTAGGAATTCTACCCAAACAAGGATGCATAGGAAACATCAACCAAGGCTATAAAATTTTGATGCCAAGGCTAAAGAATTAAAAGCGTATTTCTAATATACCAAAGACATTTGCTCATAACCGTAATAAAATATTGTAGGTCGACAACCAAAAATAAAATAAACCTTTAGTAAGGTTTTTAATGTGGTCAAAATGTATATCATATGGTTAGAAGACTTGTTGAATCCATTAACGAATTAGCAAGCCACTAGGAATCTTACCCAAAAAATACCCAACAAGGGTGTGACTCTTAAGCCACTTGCAAGCTTTATCAAAATATTGCATGGAATACTATTTTTAGCATAGAGGATTTACCTTATGGAAATACTTTGGATAAACTTCTTGTGTTTGTTGACTGGTGCCATGGCTCTCCATAGCTACAACTTCATTAAATAATGAAGCGGTGGCTTGAGAGGCAGCCATAACAAGGGCATAGTCCCCCCTTCCTAGGTTGTATAGTAATAGCACTTAGATCCCTAACAATATGATGGCCAAAGAAAGAAAAAATAGGCAACAACAATATGTGACTAAAAAAATCCTAGTAGAGCCTCCACAAGAAACCCTAATAGAACCAAAAACCAATCTTTATGTAATATTTTTTACTCTCCACTTCCAAGACTCATAGAATTTATCCAACATAGTCAAATAATTCTTTGTGTATGTTTAATGGTTCTTGAGGAATAATATAGTATCATCTATATATAAAATTGACAAAATTTTCTATCATAAAAAGTGTAATACCTTGAATTCAACCATTCTAGTGGCCCTATCAAGAAGGTAATGTTGGAAATTGGTCATTAAAAATATATAAAAATATAACTAGAAGCTAGCCTTACCTAATGGATCATTTAGAGGAGCAAAATCTAAAATATATCCATTAATGGAAATATTGGATAGTTTTCTAAAATATAGAGATACATTCTAATAAAAAATAAATCAAAATAGAATCATTTTATGATGAGAAGAACGTATGACCATTTGAGACTATAAATCAAGCTTTGCAAACATATAGCTTTAGGTATCAAACATAATGAGAATATTTTCAGACCAAATACCTATGGATAATGATAATGCATCCTCATAGTGGTATTAGAGTGGAAAAAAAAATTATCACAAGAATATGCCATTAGAAAGAACCTATAGAAGGAACAAGTGTTACAATAGTTGACTTAAAAAATAAGTGGAATAACTACCCTCAAACATGACTCATGAATTGATAATAATAGGGGTTATGAATCCCCACATAAGCAAGAATAACATATTACACTACTAAGGATGTGGTGTTTATCCAATAATATTCCACTTCGGTTTATGGCCATTGACTACATAGGATAATCCTCCTCGATGATGTAATTTTTTAAATATGATCCATTTAATTAAACAACAAATGGATGAGAAATAGAATATTAAATTTCATGAGGCCCTAGACTCTCAAATATAAATTAAATAGCATGTGAGGGAAAAATTTGGACTTGTCATGTGGATTGAAGATTTAAGAAGAAAAATAATCTTACACAAACAAGTTCATCTAAACTATGAAAACAACAAAAAGGAACTACATAGATGCAAAGATAAAATGTAAAGGAAAATGCTTATAGCCCAACTAAGATTTATTTCACACTCTCTTAGATGTAAAATTGGAATATGGATAATATTTTAAGTGGTATGGTTAGAATGAATACATATTTTTTGGATAGTAGTGGAGACTAAAAAGCATTTTGTCATGGAATGTAAAGACTACAAGGACATCAAGATCGTAAATGAGAACACTCTAAAACTAAACTCACTAAAGGAACTTATTGAAAAATGAGAATAGAAAAATAGGAAAACTTCTCATCAAAATCAATAATAAAATAAAATAAACTGTGGGAAGGCTGAAGAATCTGTTGGGCATTTACTTCTCCAATGTGACTTTGCTCGACAAGTCTGGCATTATTGGTGGGGAGTATGGAATCACCCTTGTTCGCATGCTTCATCAATAGTTGATTTTTGGAGGAGTATGGGGCGGCCTCCTGCAGCGGCTTTCTTTTCACAAGTTGGATGGAGTATTGGTCCTTCATGCATTTTTTGGCAGATTTGGCTTGAACGAAACCGTCGGATTTTCCAAGGTAAGGAGTTAACTACTTCCTAGGTTTGGCAGAGGATTTTGCGAATGATCCAGGAAACTGTGTCTGCAAAATGTCAGATTATTTCTCCCGTGGACCATGCGAAATGTCAGATCATGGAAATATTAGGCTTGATGGTTAATGGTCCTGGTCCTAATGTCTCTTACAGATGGATGGGTCAGAATAATCGGGTGCAAAGGGCTGGAAAATGGAATCCGCATCCTCCGGGAGTGCTGAAAATTAATACGGATGGATCTTCCCGGGGTAATCCGGGTAATGCTGGTATTGGTGGTGTGGGGCAGGATAGTAGTGGTACTATCCAATTTTTTTTCTCTTGCTTTAAGGGACATCATTCTAATAATTTCATGGAAGCACTAATTTTATATGCTTTGGAGCAAGGGTATGCTTTGGGTTGGCATCAGATTGTTTGTGAATCTGATTCTCAGATTGTTATAAATTTGTTAAATTCTGGAGATAGTCTTCATGGTTGTTGGCGGTTGAGTTGGGTTGCTCGGAAAATTCTTAATATCTCTGCTCACTTGGACTTCATTTCTTTTGTGCATATTCCTCGGGAGTGGAATAGGGTAGCGGATTTGTTAGCTAAATGGGCTTCTAAGTTTCAAGATGGTTGGGATGTTCAAAATTGGTCTCAACTTTCTTCTGATTGCTCTCAATCTCGCTCTTCTTTATTGAGAGCTGATATGTCTGAATAGCTTCTGCTTTTTCTTTGTATCATGAATGTTTTGCTGAGTTAATAAATTTTTACCCTCTTTTACAAAAAAATAAATAAATAAATAAATAAATTTCAAAAGATGAGAGACAATCTTCAACATTTTAGCTTTGTTGAACAATTTTCTTCTTACATATTGCTAAACTTTGGAAGTCTAAATACGAGGTCCAAGGTTTAAATCCAAAATGAGGTAGGGTTGTACACCATATCCTATATTGTATTAAAAAAAAAATTATTTGGTAAGTGTGAGAAACCCCTATGACCAACACACAGGGATGAGCAGACTCCCTACAACCATGACCCCTCCTAAATCCAAGAGATATTCTTATCAATAGGGAATTTAACACACAATCACCACACACCCACCCCCTCACACACTCGCCCACATCGCGGTTTGAACCTTGGACCTCCCGAAGAAGAGCCAAAGCCCGAATTATTATGTTTTCCCCTAGGACTTGTATTAAAACTTTTGATCCCATAGACTATTTTGGTCTTGTGGATGTAATTAAAATTATTTCATTATTGAAATAAAAATTATATATATATTTTGAAAGAATGAAAAATAATAAATATTTAAAATTTTTAATTTTAAATTGATAAGGTATTTTGTTGACTAAAACAAATTTTGTAAATGTAACATATATTAAAATTTGTGTGCATACATTATTTTGGTTGATATTTGAATTTGATTTCACTAAAATATTATGTTTTTTCATAAGAATAATCTAGGTATGTGACAAATGGATGATGATTGTACGAATCCTGGGCGACCGGTAGTACCCTTCACACCGGTTCAACAATAACAAAGAGGAATAGGTTTGGTGGAAGCAGCCCCCGTGGTTTGAACCATGTTATTGTTAGTTACTAAAAATAGTGCGATTGTGACCAACTCTCCTATGTAACTAAAAAATAAAGAGATTACAATTATAATTATATATGTTTTGGATATCATATGCATCCTTTTATACAAATAAAGGTGTATATATATATATATATATATATATATATATATATATATTTTTTTTTTTTTATACATCATGTGGTGATAAACATAGTTTTAACATTTGTCAACAATATACTAATAAAAGATCCAAGATTGTGTAACCAATTATTTCAAATTTTGTTTAATGATCTAGCACCTAACCGTTAAAATTTCATTCCTCATAGAAAATATGATTAATGATGGTTATTTTCTTAAACATGATGTTATAATTAATTTTACTAAGCAATATGTGGGCTATATTGGGCCACTCCCATAAAAATTACAAAGCTTTACATTTGTTATCAAGTCAAATAAACCATAGCATATTACTTTTTTTTCAAAGGTATGATATCCTTTATTTTACTCAAACTATTGTGTTATTAAAACCAACCCCTTAAATAATACCCCACAAAGCTCCTATAAATGAAATAGACACTTAATATCATGTCTTTCAAATATTTTTTAAAACACCCTTACATTATTTATGACTTATTTTTGTTGCTTGTATTAAAATAAACTCAAGACTATAAAAATCCATTAGTTCCCTTGTAAATCATTTTTGTAGGGGTTATTCACCCCTCTAGTATTCCATAAACCATTTTATCATCAATTTTTATTTTCATTTATTGGCTCAGCCACATTGCTTGATAACACTTGCTATATTTATTTCTCCCACTAAAAGATCTAAAGTGTAAATAATAGCCCTATAAACACTTTTGTTTATGTTTCCCAAAAAAAAAAACCTAAAGTGCAAGTATGAACCTCCATACTATATAGTAATTAATTTCTTAGATACCTAAAAACCTTAAATGTTGCCCTAGAAACCCTAAGTACAAGAATATCTATCCACATAAAATACTCATTTCTTTATTATGTTGCACTTGAAAACCTAAAGTGCAAGGGATATACTCTACCCTACTTTCATTTTTATTGCAAGGAGAGTATTTCATATTACTTGAAACAAATGAAGGTGATTTAGCTATATTATACTTTATTTCTCTCTCCTCCTTTGTATTATATTTTCTCCTCATATTTCATAACACTTTGACTCCTAAATTTAAACACATGCATTGCACTTATTGATCTCTTGTGTTCTTTATTTCTAATAATTATTGATTTGAGTAAACCATGATGGCCTTCACAATCTAATGATGCAAAGGGGATTTATTTATGTCTTTATTCAGAGAGGAAAATCCTTGATCTTATTCAACTTATACAATAATATGGGATGATTTAGTCCTAGGGGACAACACAATGGTTCAAGCTTTGGCTCTTCTTTGGGAGGTATAAGGTTTCTTGTGTGTTAAATTCCCTATTGATAATATCAGATCTCTCTCTTATGAGAAGCCATACTGGGATGGATATTCCTAGCCTTGAGTATCGATCATAAGGGTTTCTCACACTAACAAAATCCAAAAAAAATACAATATCCTTCCTTCATCTTGATGTTTGTGTCAAGCAAAAAAAAACTTCTTCATCTCTCTACTATACAATATCTTATCATGTGTCTAGTCTTATAATATTTATGATATTTGAATGCAATATTTTCATAATCAACTTGTTGTCCTACTTTATAGATTCATATTTAATATTAATTTATTATGTTAAAGTTATGAAATATCTAAAATAACACATATCATTATATATGTAGCATACCTTTACTCATTATTCCATTGCTCTTATATGAACTCTTATAGAGTATGTACCAATATTCTTCAAAACCTCCTCATTGATAGGATAATATGGAAGTCCAAAAATTTCTACCCCTATTGGAAGTCTTTTAATAGTTTATCTCCACAAACAAGTTCTCACTTTATAATCTTAAACATAATGGATCTCTCCCCTAAATCGTGAGCCACCAACTATTATTTTATCCTTGATTTTTGAACTAGAGAAAATTATAATAAAAAATCCTTTTAAAATGAAAGTAGTGGAGTAATTTATATTTTGATAATTATTTTCCAATAATCCTTTTTAATATGATTTATAACATCATTTCAAAAATTATGATAAATGAATTGAAGGGCATTTAGGTGTCTTATCTCAGAGGAACAAGGTCACTTTGTTCATGGTAAACAAATTATTGATGGTATAATAATTGTACAAGAGGCCATACATTATCTTCATTACATGAAAAACTATGTATGCTTTTGAAGTTAGATATGAACAAAGCATATGATAGGGTTTACTAGAATTTTCTACATTTTATTCTCAAAATTTTTGGCTTTGATTATAGTTGGTGTGAGTGGATTAAATGTTGTTATAGCACTACAAAGTTTTCTATTTTGATCAATGGTTCTCCTACTGGGTACTTCAAGTCATCTTGTGGACTTCATCAAGGTGATCCTCTTTCTCCTTATCTATTCATTAAAATAATTAGGGAGAGCCTTTTCAAAGGAAAAAATGGAAGTAAAAATCAAGGGTGTTCAAGTTGCAAAACATGGTCCCTTTGAATATCATCTCCAATTTATTGATGATACTTTTCTTTTGGGATATCCTTTAGCTAGTGAGGCCTTGGAGTTTAAATAAATATTATCATGTTATGAGAAGGCTATTGGACAGTTGGTAAATAATTCAAAATTTAAGATTTTTCATTAATACTGCCCTAGATTTACAACAAATTGTTGGGAATATTTCAGGGTTTAAAATTAAAAAATTTCATCAACCTACTTGGGTATTCCTTTGTATGATAAAGGAAATAAAAAAGAGCATTGGATCTCTTTTTTGGATAGAATGCAAGCTTGATTGGCAGGTTGGAAAGGTAAATTCTTTACTATGGAAAAAAGGCTACAACTCATATAGACTACATTACAATCCATATTATTTATATAATGTCACTTTCAAGACTGATAACATGTATTGCATAAAAATTTGATCGAATTCAAATAGACTTTCTATGGAAATGTTGTGAGAAAAAAATTAGTTATTCTATTTGTAAATAGGATAGGTTTTGCAAATAAAAAGGAAAGAATATTGGTGGAGCAAGCTTGCGGAATTCCAAACTTACAAATTTGGCATTAGGAGCAAATATTGGATGGAGATTATTCAAAGATCAAGGAAAGAATTGGCAAAAAATATTACTTTAAAATATAGAGATTCTCTTGATGCAATGGAATTATTTAGGAAAAGAACTCTACCCAAAGGATAGGATCTGATGCTTTGTTGAAGCCTTATCCTCTTATCTCTAACATAAAATGAAAATCATTGGCACAAGCGTACCTCGAATGTAAAGGTCCAAAGGTCAAATATTATATTATTATGAGAAAAAACTCAATATCATGGATTTCTTTTAGTAACCTGGTTAAAGGAGAGGAACTCAAATAAATTGCAAACAAACTTCAAAATATGGTTTGAGAGTTTTATTTGTCGATTTTTATACGAAAAGATGAGTTAGTTTAGAATTTATCAAAATATTGTAGATACTTGGTCAATTTGGGATATGGGTATTTAGAACAATCAAAATTTCCTTCTCCCAAAAATTTTCCTTATAAGAATGTTTGGTCATTAAAGGCTCTCCCTAAGGCCTCAATATTTCTTTGGTTAGCAATTCAAATTAAGATTCTTATAGGAGAGAGTCTACAAAGAAGAGGATATTATGGACCCTTTAGATGTCCCTTGTGTGAGAAGGATTTAGAAATGTCAAAAAATTTACTTCTTCATTATCCATTTGCTCACACCATTTGGGGTTATTTTTTAAAAATATGAAACTATACTAGGTAGCTCCATCAACATTGAAAGAGTTGATAAAATTTTTGATAAATTATTTCAAAGCTAAAGCATTATATATTCTTTGGAGGATTGGCCCTGCCATTATTTATTGAAATTTATGGCTTGAAAGGAATAACATAATTTTTTAAAATAAGTATCAAAATCATAGCCAAGTTTGAAACCATATTAGTGTCTCTCTTGCATAATGTCTACAAATATGGTGCTCATCATGGAAAGTCTCAATTGCAGAAAAAGAGGTGCTAATAACTTGGCTACATTATTTGAACATACATGGAAGAGTTATCTGTGACAACAAAATTAAAACAAAGGATCTAATTTGATCTATGGTAAAATGGAAATATCCATAAATTGGGTTCATAATTAATTTTGATGGTGCTTCTAAGAGAAATCCAAGAAAAGTTGGTGGAGGTGGTGTTTCTATAAATAGTGAAGGCAAAATTCTACTCACTTATTCAGAATCATATGGAACTTGAACTAACAACTATGTAGAGGCTAGGGCACTTCTTATAGTGATTAAAATTGTAGTAAAAAAATGATGGAAATATATTTCAATTGAAGGGGACTACAAATTATCATTAGTATTATTAACAAAAATGGATGTGGAGACTAGATAAAATAATAATATTATTATTTTTGATGTTCATCATCTATTACTAGAGGCAATCTCCTATGAGCATATTTATAGAGAAGAAAATTGAGTGATAAATTAGCGAATTATGGTGTTGATATTCATCTTGGTGAAATTCAAATTTTAGAAGGCAACTGACCAAGTGAGATTTTATATCTTAATCAAAATGATTTATGATTTCAAGGAGTTGATTGTGGAATATATTTAAGAGAAAAAAGAAATGAAAAACTACGATAAAAAGGTAAGCACAACAAATATAATATTTTGGTATTTTGATGGGAGTGTCCCCCAATAGAAGCCACACATAACCTATTCATAGAATAATCTGGATTCAATCCTCACTTTTGCTTAAAATTTAGGTAATATCCATTAAAATTATATATTAATCCTCTACTTTTATGAACCATTATATCATGGTCACTCATCTCATCCTTATGATCAAATTTGGTTAAACATCTACTTTCATGATAGGGTTTTCCATAGGTTTGTCCTTCCTTTTATTCATAAAGCATGTTTTTCCCTCTAACAATCCTTTATTTTTTCAAATTTTCCTAAGATCTATAACAAGAAAAAATGAGGCTCATTTTTATTACATTACTCTTTGCTCGCACTCACAAATCACGTTTCCTAATATTTCATGTATCTAAAACAAGAAATAGTGAGGCTTTTGCTTGCTTATTGCTAATGTTTCTTAACATTAACCAAAAAGACATATCACCATTAACTCTTATTTTTATAGACTAAGAAGACGCAACATAATCTATGATAAATAAAATTGTTTTTCAAAAAAATATATATTAAATAATAAACTATCTATACCCATTAGAAACTATAAATTTTTTTTTTAATATAAATCTCTCAAATATTTAATCTTATTAAAATCTTAAAAATAATTTTTATTATGACAAAACATAATTGACTAAAATTTTATTGTAAGTTTTAAAACTTCTTAAATAACATGCTACTATATACTATAACAACTTATCATTTATTATAATGGTTTATAAGTAAGACTTTATTGAAAGAGAACATAGAAAAAAAATCTTATTAATAAAATATTAAATTACAAATAATTAATTTTTTATTCTTTATTGTATTATTATTATATAATTTTTAAAATTAAATAAATTTATCTTAAATTTAATATAATTAAAATTATAATTAAATTAAGCTAATAATATCAAATAATTCAATATCTAAAAATAATAACTCAAAATTTAAAATAGTAAAAGATTATTTGTATGGGAAATTTCACACATTTAAATTTGCTCACTGTCAATAGTAAACATTCTCTTTTATCTTTATCGTAGTTAAATATGCAAAGCACGAATTTATTAATTCCAAATTAATAATTGAATAATATTTTTCCTCTTTTACAAGGAACATCATAATTTTATTAAATTTTTTAAAATAAATCAAAAAATTAAACATCAGAATTTAGTATTGGGACCTATACTCATATATTCACATTAGGGTTATACTTCAAAACACACATAAATTTTAACTGTTAAAGTGAAATATGAACGTAATGCTGAGCTTATAAACAGCATGAAAGAAGTGAGAGAACGACTTTATAATAAAATATAGAATAATAGTTGATCAAGCAACTCTTTTCACACACGGCAAAAGTGAGCAAAATGCTTTGTGTGTGGGGGGAGTTTGTCTTTAACGTAAAGTGAATGATAAGCTCAAGGAATGGCGTATGATGGCTACACTCAACAATCTTTCATAGCATGGAGGTGGGTTGTGTTTGAGTAAACAGCGGTTAATAAATAACTCAACCACAACGTTGAACCTTTAAAAAGCTGTACATGAAGTTGCACATGGTATTCTGCTCCTACGAGGAGGAAAGCAATAAGGAGAACAGCATTTTGTTTAGAGCTTAGGTGTGCACAAGGTTTTAGTTTATAGGAAGGACACCTGCCAGTCGACCAGCGACATGAATATTTGTGTCAATGACTTGCAACGGAATAGAAGGAATAGGAAAAATAATTCGGGTTTTCTGGCATGGAAAAGGCACTGATTTAGGGGTGGAAGTCCGGCCGATAGAGGCCACGCAACCGCTGTTTCACCCGGGTGTCAGAGCCCTTTAGGAGAGCCACGAAGGCCGAGAAGGCGCCCTACCGCCGCCAGGAAGAGCATGCCCTGCTCGTAGCCCACTTCCTTGTCATAGAGGGAATGATTGGCCGACGACTCCCTCGTCGCTCAACATGAGTTGGGACGGCACCCACAATTTAGAGAAATCAAGGATCTTGGTTTCAATAGGATCGAATTGCTTTTGCTGGCAAAAGGCTTAGTTAAAAGTACTATAAACCCACTCAAGATTATGTTTCCTCTAATTTTATGCATTCATTCATTTATCCTTTTGTTATTGACATCATATAAAATATATTATTTTACATGGCTTTCGTTTGTCTTTTTATGTGTAAAGTAAGTTGAAGATTTCACTTATAGGTACATAATTCTATAAATGTTGAAATGTAAATGGTATTTAGGAAACAGTTGGCACTCTAAGAGGAGTCCCCTTCATTTTAAAGATTCAAATAAGGTCATTTGCCTTTGGTTGAACCACAATATCTTATGCTACATTGAATACTTTGTATCACTTTGATTATGAGTCATATGGTGGATGCATGCTTGTCTTTTGTGGGTCTCTTGGTTGCTAGCATCATAAGCAGTTTGTTAAAAAATTTAATATAAAAATAAACATAATCGAAATGATAATAAAAGAATTAATAAAAATGTTCATAAACTAAATGATCATAAATAAAAATAATAAAAATGTCCATGAAAAATAACTAGATCGAAATAACAATTTAAATTAATTGAGTGAAATATATAATGGAGGTATCTTCTAGATGACAACCTTCTTGGAAGTAGAGCTTTAATACAAATGAGAGAAAATATAAGATGTTTTCTACTCCAACCTATGTCCTTACATAGACTTTTATTTACCCTAATCATAATGCTCAAGTGTTAGACCACATGAAAGAGTTGACCCAAGCTACTAACTCCTACTTACAATAAAAGTAAATATTACATTGTAATGGGCCCAAGTACATTAGGCACCCATAATGCACATATATACATACATTAGACAAGTATATGGTTATGTCCTAATATGCCTTCTCCTTTCAAGAAGCTTTCTCCTCAAAGCTTGAAGTGAGGAAATTGTTATTGTAGTTGATGGAGTGGTTTCCATGTAGTATCATTCCATACCACTATACTAGGACATCAATGAGAGTGTGGTTGCAAAGTATCCATATATATATTGGTCTAGAATATTCTTAGGTTCCAATATGATCGAATCTTCCTTATCCAACTAGGGTAGTATGGAGTAGACTTGTATATGGTAGGACCTTCATTAATGATGAAACATGAAAAACTAGATGTGTAATGGAAGAATGCAATAATTCTAACTTGTAGGCCATGGGGTCAACCTTTAAGAGAACTTTATATGATTTATAGAATTTTGGTGCTAGCTTTTAGTTGCCACAAAGTGCTAGCGATGATTGCTTGTAGGGTTGTATGCATATGAAGATCATATCCTTGATGTTAAAATTACACTCAAAATGGCATTGATTTACTTATTGTCGTATATGATTCTACGCCAAAACCAAATTATCTTAGAGATGTCAGAGTAGTTGTGTACACTTCATGAGAGTGGAATCCATTGCTTGAACCTTGGACTACCCAAAATGTATGATAAGAGTGATGGTGGTGGTTATCCATAAATTATTTCATATAGTATCAACTTGGTAGAGGAATAATAGGAAGTGTTATGCCACCACTTGCAATGGAAGCAATTTGACCTATTAAATCTATTTCTCAAATGCAAAGCAATATAGATACGTCTCTAAGCACTTATTGTTTACCCATAGATCTATGGGTGATATGTTGAGCTCATATTTAGCTATGTCTCATGCAACCTGAACAATTCCTGCCAAAAATAGCTAGTGAATATGAGATCATGATTGAATACGATGGAATAATTCATGCCATGAAGGTAAAAATATAATCAAATAATATTTGGGTAATGTTGAGACCTTGTAAGGGTGGGCTAGAGGACAGAAAACAATATACTTAGAGAGATAATCCACCACCATGAGAATGATAATTTTGCCTCCAAAATTTGAGAGCCCTTTAATAAAATTCATAAATTTGTTTGTCCAAATGGGCTTCAAAATTGGAAGAGGTTGGAGTATGACCAAAGTGTAAAAAATTTCATCCGTAATATACTAAGTGTCATATTCGACAACATAGGTCTTGATATTCTTTTTCATACCTACCCAAAAAAATTATATTTAGCCTATTCATATGTTTTGAGAAACCTAAATTTCTTGCAATCATAGAACTATACATTTCCTATAATATGGAATCATATAGTGGTAAGTTTTCAAGGAGAATGAGGCAACCCTCATGCTACAAATATTGTCCATACCATGTATATCTTGAGTGAGATTCAAAACTAGTTTGAAGTTGTTGAATTGTTGATTACAATGTGGGGTCTTGGATCACTTATCCTTGAAGTTGGTGGGTCCATTGAGGAAGTGGAGTAGATATGGCACATAGCATACCTTGATCCTCATATTGGTAGGATAATACATCAATGACTATATTTTCCTTGTCCTTATTATAGATGATATCATAATCATATCCTAACAATTTTGTAATCCATTTTTATTGTTCAAGAATACACACTTGTTATTTTAGAAAGTATTTAAGGATGTGATGGTTTATTTTGATGGAAAAATAGTATTTAACTAAGGCCTTCATTAGTTAACTGCATGTAGGATCCCCATCATCTCTTTCTCATAAGTTAACTTTCCTAGGATTTTTTCCAGTAGTACCTTACTAGTGAAAGCCAATGGCCGCCCTTCCTACATAAGCACTACCCCAATTTCACTTCTTGAGGCATCACTTTTAATCACAAATGATCCATAGAAATTAGGTATAATAAGATCAAGAGTATAAAGCATAGCTTGCTTGAGTAGAAAAAATGCATATTCAATGGGTTTTGACCAATTAAATGAGTTCTTCCATAACATAATAGTCAAAGAGGACACAATCTTCCCATAATGCTGGATAAATTTGTAGTACTAGCCATTGAGACCTAGAAACCCCTAAAGAGTTTTGAGAGTCTATGGTTTTGATTAGTATTTTGTTATTGCAATATTTTTAGGGTCCATCTTCACCCCTTCCCCTAAAAATGTATAGCCTAAGTATTCCACTTCCTACATCTCAAAAGAACATTTGGATCATTTGGCACATAATTTATTATTGGCCAAAAGTCATAGTGTCTAGTCTAAATGTTGCAAATATTTAGCCCATGTACGACTATAAACCAGAATGTCATCAAAAATACCAAAATAAATTTAAGACAAAAATATTCAAAAATTTGCATTCATGACCCTCTACAAGGTGGATGGCACATTAGTAATAGCAAATGGCATGACAAGGAATTCCTAATGGTCTTCATGAGTGTAGAATATTATATTCAAAATATATTCTTCACAAAATTTGATCTAATGTCCTAAACGATGATCCAAATTTGAAAAGAAGCAAACACCATGGTGTTCATCCACTAACTCATCAATGATAGGAATGAAAATTTGTCTTTGATGGTATTTTTGTTGAGTTCTTATAAATCCACACATAACCACCAAGATCTTTATTTATTACAAATAAAAAGTACTCAGGAAGAATATGGGTTGACACTTGATTGAATGACCCTTGTTGTTAATAAATTCTATACCATATTCTTAATTTTAGTCTTTTGCATATATGAGTACCAATAGGGATAAATATCTCATGGTAATATTCTTGGGACAAGCTCGATGGTATGATCATGGGAACACCTTGGTGGTAATCCTTGTGGTTCTATAAATACATGGGTATGTTCATCCATAATTTCTTATAATCTAGTTGATTGAACTATATCATTGATATTTCAAAGCCTATAGTGCAAAAAATTGTGCCACTACCACTTGAGATAATTTCTTCATAAGTTTTTTCATGCAAAGTGAGTTGATGAGTTGATTAGGACTTATAGTCATGTCTTAGAGAGTGTATTACTTCTCATACTTGATTAGTTACATCCATATATTAGAAAATCCCATACTATCGAGCCCAAGGTGTGAAGCCATTGGGTTTCAACACAATGTCACAACCCCTTAAAGGAAGGACACACATGTTTACCCTAAGGTTATAGTCTCTTGTCACTAACTTAACATTTTTGCATTTTCCCTTATACAATAGAGTACCCCTACTGACAACCATAAATTCAAATTAATTGCAAGAATATATGTAACTTGCTTCTTGTTTAGATACCCAAGGATTAATAAAATTATAGGTGCTATTAGAATCAATGAGGATGATAAGTCATTGGCCTTTGAAATGCCCCATCACCTTCATGGTCAAGGGAGAAGAACTTTTGGCTAGTGCATGTACTAAAAATTTGAGCAATGGTTTCTCTGTTAGTTTAAAATATTTAGGTTGATCTCCCTCTATTTGGTCCAACCTTTCATTGTGTAGTTTCCTTGTGGAAGGGTTACCCACATCTAGTAAATTTAGTTTTTATTGTATACAATTATGGCCTAGAGATTATTTGTCATCATAGTTGTAACATAAAACCTATGCTCGATGTGCCTCCATTTTTTTGTGGGTTAGATTTTTAACTAAGGTGGTTGGTTTTTTGAGTTTATGAATGTTCAAGATTGAAATGTGGTTTAATCCTATGGAGATTTTAAATTTTACCTTTGTGATACAATTTTATCCTTATATAGCCTAGTCAATCCTACTATTGCTATTAAGTTGTTGGGATTGACCATTTTTACCTTAGCACACATATCTTCATTTAATCCACTAATGAAATAACTTTTGAAAAACTCTGTACTCAATTCCCAAGTGCAATTCCTAACCATATTGCTCAGGATATTGAGGTTCTTAAACATTGAGGATCTTAAGGTTCCTAACCATCCGAAGGAATCATCCTTTGAGGTTGCATATCTCATAGTTTATTTCGAGCAACTTGATCTCTCTTCCTCTTTTTTTGGAAAATGATGCTGACATGTGTGCATTTTCGTATTAGAAGGCACAAGAGAATATGTAACCACTTTGTAACAGTTTTGTACAAGTGTAGGTGTAGGAATATTGCAGTTGTAACAGTCTTGAACCGTTACCTTGTTTGTAACTACCATAGATTCTTTAGGTTTGAGTTCCAAGATAGATTAATATCATTACTATTGCATTGTACAAGTTTGGAGTGTGTGAAAACATGAATTGAAGATGAAAAATCCATTTTTTCCAGCCTACTGCATTTTCTTGTATGGTGCAGTCCAGATTTTACAAAAAAGTCTGAACAACCTACTTTGGAGCTTAATATTTCTTTCTGTGTTGCTCCGATTGTTGAATGTGATACACCATTGGAAAGATCTTACCAAGAAATTTCCATCCATATATCACATACCCCATTTCACATATGTTAAGCACTTCGTTTTCACCTCTGAAAAAGGTTTTTAGTCTTTTCTACCCAGATTTCAGAACGCATTGCAGACCTCATAACTTTTTCTGTAGTTGGTATTTTTCCATGAAATAAAGTTTTTTGAGTACCCATTATTGAGTAGAATTTACCCTAAAATTTTCATGGAATTTTGAATACTTTTTGTTTTATCGATTTTAGTGCTCTCGGGAAAAAGTGTTGGGTCAAAAAACTTCATTTGGTATCAGAGCGAGGTTCGGTTGGAGGGTTAGAGTCACCTGTGGTCTTGCTAACAGTTTATCAAGTTGTTTGTAAGATTTTTTGCAGGAACATTGTTTGTTGGGTGTAATGGCCAACAACACTAACTCGTTGCCAATCCCTGAGTTTGATGGAGCTGATTATGAATACTGGAGCATTAAGATGAAGACCTTGTTGATGGGAAAAGGTCTATGGGATATTGTAGAATATGGGTACATAGAACCAGCATATTGGAGCACACTTGCAGCAGCAGATAGAACAACAAAGAAGGAAGCTCAGAAGAAGAATTGCTTGGCTCTTTACCATCTCCAATCTGCATTGGAGAAAAGTATTTTTCCAAGAATAGTAGGTTGTAAAATAGCTACTGATGCATGGAAGGCCTTACAATATGGTTACCAAGGGAGTGACCAAGTCAAGCAAGTGAAGCTACAAACTCTTAGAAGAGAGTTTGAAAATTTGAGAATGCAAGAGGTTGAGAGTGTTGGTGATTATTGTGTAAGGGTAAAGGTTGTTGTCAATAAAATGGCAACTCTTGGAGAAGCACTGGATAAAGTGGTTGTTGTTAAGAAAGTGTTGAGAACACTTACCCCAAAGTGGAATCATGTAGCCATTATTATTGAGGAGAGTAAATATTTGTCTACTCTTGAGTTTGATAATTTGATAGGATCTCTTATGTCTCATGAGGAGAGGCTAGGGGAAACTATTACTGTAGTTGATGAGAAGGCATTTGCTTCTAAAGCTACAATTTCAAAGGGTGATGGAGCAAGCTCTAGTGGACATGGAAATGGCCAAGGAAGAGGCCAAAATCAAAATTCTTCAAGAGGAAGAGGTGGTAGAAGAGGAGGAGCAGTAGGTAGAGGCAGAGGTAGAAATGATAAGAGGAATGTGCAATGTTACCATTGCAACAAGTATGGGCATTATGAGAGAGAATGTAGATAGAAGGCTGGAAAAGAAAATAGGATAGCCCACTATGGTGAAGAAGAGTCTGTTGTTCAAAATCTATTCTTATCATATAATAAGGCTGATAAGAATCTTCAAGAGACTTGGATACTTGATTCTGGTTGCTCCAATCATATGATAGGAAATGGGGAGCTTCTTGCTTCCATGGATGAGTCCTTCAAGTCCAAGATCAAACTTGGAGATGACAAGGCTTTGGAGGTGGCTGCCAAAGGTGTAATGGAAGTGAACACAAAAGAAGGTAAGAAACATGTTCATGATATCTATTACACACCAAATTTGAAACATAATTTGTTAAGTGTAGGGCAGCTATGTGAAAAGAACTACAGGGTAGTCTTTGATGATAAGAAATGCACCATCTATGATAAGAACAATAGCAATAGGATTGTTACAACAGTCCCTATGACCAGCAATAGGTTATTTCCTTTAAATTTTGGAGGTCAAGGGAGCAGCCTTGCTAATGTTGTTGTAGAAGATAAGAGTTGGTTGTGGCATCTTAGATATGGCCACTTGAACTTCACTAGTTTGAAGTTATTAACTTCCCAAGAGATGGTTTATGGGTTACCAAAAGTGCAAGAACATAAAAGTGTTTGTGAGGGGTGTGCAATGGGCAAGCATGCAAGGCAGAATTTTCCTAAAGGGAAAGCATGGAGGGCCTCATACCCACTCCAATTGGTCCATTATGATATTTGTGGGCCTATGCAAACCAAAATCTTGGGTAACAACTCTTACTTTCTTACATTTATTGATGATTTTTCTAGAATGTGTTGGGTGTATTTTTTGAAGCATAAGGATGAAGCATTTGATTGTTTCAAGGAATTTAAATATTTTGTTGAGAATCAGAGTGGCTGCAACATTAAATGTTTAAGGATAGACAATGGTGGTGAATTCTGTTCTAATGAGTTTAAATAATTTTGCAAGAATGTTGGCATTAAAAGGTAATTCACAACTTCCTATACTCCATAGCAAAATGGAGTGGCAGAAAGGAAAAATAGGATAGTTGTTGAGATGGCAAGAAGTATACTGTAAACTAAGAGACTTACCAATATGTATTGGGCTGATCCATACAACAGTCTACATACTGAATAGGAGTCCCACTAGCTCATTGGAGAAGATGACTCCTTATGAGGTATGGTATGAAAAGAAGCCCAATGTTAACCACTTCAAAGTTTTTGGTTGTTTGGCTTATGCACATGTGGCTGATGAACTTAGGAAGAAGCTTGATCCTAAGAGTGAAGCATGTATATTTATTGGCTACTATGAAAATACTAAGGCCTATAGGCTTTATAACCCAAAAACTCACAAAGTGGTGGTGTCTAGAGATGTGATTTTTGATGAAGGGGGAGTATATGGTCATCAAAAACTTTATGTTGATGATGGCAGCAATGGTGGAAGTTCTTCTAATGTGCAGCCCAGTTCTTCTAATGTGCAACCCAGTTTAAAATCAGTCCCACCAAGTCCACCAACCAACTCTTCAAACAGTCCCAAACAAAGCAGTTCTAGTCCCTCTTCAAGTGATGATTCTCCAAACATCTTTTCAGATGTTATGAAGACAAAAAGGGGGAAAAAGGCACTTCAAATTCATCCTCCTACTCAGGTTTTGGACAACAATTTCCATAGAAGACTTACTAGAAGCCAAGCTCAAGAAATTGACCAAGTTGTTCAAAGGCTTGAGAAGATGCACATGTATGGTGATGAAGATGAAGGTGAGCCAAAAGGAGATGTTGTTAATTATGCTTTGATGACTGTTGCTGATTTTGAACCTTCTTGTTATGAAGAAGCTTGTACTAATGGTGTTTGGATGCAAGCAATGCAAGAGGAGATCAATTCCATTGAGAAGAATGACACTTGGGAGCTTGTAGAACTGCCCAAGGGAAAGAAACATGTGGGTTCTAAGTGGGTCTATAAGACTAAGTATAATAGTGATGGCAGCATTGAAAGACACAAGGCTAGACTTGTAGCTAAAGGATTCACACAAAGGTATGGAATTGACTATGAAGAAACTTTTGCTCCTGTAGCTAGACAAGAAACAGTAAGGATGGTACTTGCTTTGGCTGCCCAAAAGCAGTGGATTGTACATCACTTAGATGTAAAAAGTGCCTTCTTGAATGGGTACTTAGATGAGGAAGTGTATGTACAACAACCTCAAGGTTTTGAGGTGAAAGGTAAAGAAGAACATGTCTACAAGTTGAAGAAGGCATTGTATGGCCTTAAACAAGCACCTAGAGCATGGTACTCTAGGATTGATGGATACTTTCAGTAGAGTGGCTTCAAGAGAAGCAAAAGTGAACCTACCCTATACTTCAAGAAAGAAGGTAATGATATTTTGCTTGTTTGTTTGTATGTTGATGATTTGATTTATATGGGTAGTAGTTCCAAGTTGAAAGATGAATTTAAGGCTGCCATGATGAGTGAGTTTGAAATGAAGGATTTAGGATTGATGCACTATTTTCTTGGCATGGAGGTGCATCAAAGTAAGGATAAAATCTTCATTTTTCAAACTAAATATGCCAAGGATATGCTGAAAAAGTATGGCATGGATAGTTGCAAACCAGTCCCTACTCCCATTGCTCATGGTGAATTGCTATGCAAATATGATGGGGCTGAAAAGGTGAATGTGACCAATTATAGGAGCATTGTTGGGAGCTTGATGTTTCTCACAAATACTAGACCAGATATTGCATATGTTGTCTCACTTGTTTCTAGGTATATGAGTGAGCCATCTCTCTTGCATTTGAAGACTGCAAAGTGAATTTTGAGGTATGTTAAAGGTACTATTGACTTTGGCATACATTACTATCCTACTGAAGAGATGGAGCTAGTTGGTTTTAGTGACTCAGATTGGGGCAACAACTTGGATGATCGGAAGTCTACATCCGACAATTATTTTTCTCTTGGATCTGGGCTGATCACTTGGAGCTCAAGGAAGCAAGGATCAGTAGCACTCTCTTCAATAGAGGCTGAATACATTGTTGTCACTTCAGCCAATGCTCAGGCCTTATGGCTCAGGAAAGTGTTGGAGGAGATAGGTGAGAAACCAAGTGGTCCTACTACAATTTTTTGTGACAATTTGAGTGCCATACAGTTGGCAAAGAACCCTGTCCACCATAGAAGATCTAAGCATTTTGACATGAAGTACCATTTCATTCGTGATATGGTGGAAAAGAAATTAGTTGAGTTGAGGTATTGCAACACCCATGATCAGTTGGTTGATGTTTTCACTAAAGGTGTTGCTAAAGCTCAATTTCTTAAACTAAGAAATAGTCTTGTGATCCCTTTCAGCATCAAGGGGGAGAATATTGGAAAATGATGCTGACATGTGTGCATTTTCGGATTAGAAGGCACAAGAGAATATGTAACCACTTTGTAACAGTTTTGTACAAGTGTAGGTGTAGGAATATTGCAGTTGTAATAGTCTTGAATTGTTACCTTGTTTGTAACTGCCATAGATTCTTTAGGTTTGAGTTCCAAGATAGATTAATATCATTACTATTGCATTGTACAAGTTTGGAGTGTGTGAAAACACGAATTGAAGGTGAAAAATCTATTTTTTCCAGCCTGCTGCGTTTTCTTGTATGGTGCAGTCCAGATTTTACAAAAAAGTCTGAACAACCTACTTTGGAGCTTAATATTTCTTTCTGTGTTGCTCCGGTTGTTGAATGTGATACACCATTGGAAATATCTTACCAAGCACTTTCCATCCATATATCACATGCCCCATTTCACATATGTTAAGCACTTCGTTTTCACCTCTGAAAAATGGTTTTTAGTCTTTTCTGCCCAGATTTCAGAACGCATTGCAGACCTCATAACTTTTTCTGTAGTTGGTATTTTTCCATGAAATAAATTTTTTTGAGTACCCATTATTGAGTAGAATTTACCCTAAAATTTTCATGGAATTCTGAATACTTTTTGTTTTATCGATTTTAGTGCTCTCGGGAAAAAGTGTTGGGTCAAAAAACTTTACCTTTCAGTTATGCCCCCATGTTTCTGTTTCTAATAATTTTTCTTCTCTATTTGTATATTAACCTCTTCTTGATAAAGAGAAATCCATTCTCCAAAGCCCTCCTCAATCCACCAAATGTCTCCTTGGCCCTTCCTCCAGTAAATTTTTTTCCAAAAATCACTTATCCTCAAGCCCTCCTTTTACCAGGACCCAAAAAATGTTGTATGCTAATGTTGGTTTTGACAATAAAATAGGTTGCCCTTATGCTCAAGTCATAAAAAATAAAGAATGCTTTGAGGAGATTTCCAATGGCACCTAACTCACCCTACACCTCTCTTCAAAGTAAAACCTTCCATCAAGGCCTCATGAAGATGATAATAGATCCAAATTCCCCTCTTCACAAGGAAGAGGGAAGAGATCCTCTTCCAAAAGTACCAAATGAAGATCCTCTCATGGAATGTGAGAGGCCTCAATGGATGTAACAAACAACATTTGGTTAAGTCCATGAGGGAAGATTTAAAGCCTACCATTTTCTTTTTGCAAGAGTCTAAGTTGGACATCAAAAATGCTTCATGTATCTCTAAATATATTTAAAAAAAACTATGATTTCTTCATAAACCCTACCAACGAAGTTTTTTGTGGCTTTATATGCTTTTGGTATTGAATGTTGTTGAAGGTAAACTCCTAAATATGGTAGAGAATTTCATGAACATATTTTTTCAGAAAATATCATCGTTCCAGATGGGTTCTTTCAAATATCTATGCACCAAATTTATCTTCTACAAGATTTCAACTCTGGAACACCCTAATACAGATAAGATAAGTCTTATGCAATGAGATATGGATTTTGGCTGGAGATTTTAATTCTTATATATTTTCCACAGAAAATAAAGGAGGTTCCAAAATCATAGCTAATTCTTATGAAGACTTCACATCATTCATGGATGGTAATCAACTCATGGATATCCAGCTAAGAGGTCCTAAATTCACCTAGAGAAACTGAAGAAAGGGTGATCAACTCATCTATATTAGACTTGATAGGGTCCTCATATCTCTTAATACCATCTATCCCTTTGGATATTTTGTCCTTCAATATATTTCTAGAATCAAATATGATCACAATCCCCTCCTTCTTGATTACTTATCTAAAGGCTCTCCTTTCAAATTACCTTTTATATTTAAGGTGATGTGGCTTCACCTCAAGTCACTCATAGCATATTGGTGGTCTCACATATTTTCTAGGTCCCTTGCCTCCCAAGTGAGCAAAAAACTTTGTTTTGTTAAAGAAAATTTCAAGCAATGGAATAGGGATGTTTTTTGGTAATATTTTCTATAGGATGCAGAACATTCAATCCTAGTTCATAAGAATTGAGATCTCTACCCAGTAAGAAGACCTTACCTCTAGTCTTTATAAAATTGAAAACAACCTCCTATCTGAATACCACAACATTCTCAAAAATGAGGAAGTTTTCTGAAAGCAAAAATCTAGGGTAACTTGGCTGAAGGAGGGTGATTCCATAACTAAATTTTTCCATGCCACTACAATGATACATAGAGGCTCTAGTAAAATTTGAGAACTCACCAAGGTAGATAGGACTGTTATTTCATATATTTTCAATATTAGAGCTAAGGCGGTTGCTTTTTTGAATATCTACTTGGACCAAGCCTAGATTGTAACCAACAAACTACGGAGACTCTCATGTGCAACATTCCTAGGTTAGTCACCCAAGAGAATATTGATATTTTGATTAAACCCTTTTCTTTTGAGAAATTTTATTATGCGGTCTTATCCATGCAAGGTAGGAAAGCTTCGTGTCCTGATGGTTTTGCCCCCTATGTTTTTTCAACGTTATTGGGACATTTTGGGACCTAACATTGTTTCTTCTATCCAAAAAATACAACAAACCAAAAGCATTTCTAGGGATTTTAATTCCACCTTCCTGGCACTAATCCCTAAGATTGGTAATACCAAAACCCTTGTTGACTTTTGCCCAATCAATTTTTGTATTGTCTTCTATGAAATCCTCACCAAGTGATAGCCACTATATTGAATCCAATTCTACCATACATCATTGACCTCAACCATGGTAGCTCTATTCAAGGGAGACTCATCATTGATAGCATCATCACCATCCATGAACTTATCCATTTAGTATCCAAAAGTAACAAGGTTGGTCTTTTCCTCAAATTAGACATGAATAAGGCTTTTGATAGGGTATCATGGAAGTTTCTTTTTTTTGTCCTCTCTAGGTTTAGGTTCCATTCTAAGTGGATCAACCTAATCAGAGAATGCATCACAAATATTAGTTACTCAATTCTTTTCAACAACTTTTCTATTGGAAACTTTTTGAGTTTTAAAGTTCTAAGATAGGGAGACCCTTTATCTCCTTTTCTCTTCATAATTATTGTTGTAGCTTTGGGTAGAACCTTTAGGTCTTATTCCAAAGGGTAAATATTAGGTATTAAAGCAGCCTCCTCTATTAACCCCATATTCCATCAACAATTTATCAATGACATCATCCTTGCCACCCATGCCTTTGTTATTCAATATAAATCCATCAAGTCGATCTTGCTCTTTTTTGAATCAACTACTGGTCAAAAGGTCAAATTCTTCAAAATAAAAATTTACTTTATCTATACTCCCACAATACGGTAATTATATATAGCTAAAATCCTCGGTTGTGTTGTTGTTGACATCCCAGCTATTGATCATGGGTTTCCTCTCTTTGATGGACCTACAAATTTTTTTTTATGGAATTCCATCATTGGAAGAATCCACAAAAAATTGATTGGGTGGAAAGGGGGACTCCTAAGTTAGGTTGGAAAATCCACCTTAGTCAAAGCCACCCTCCAAAGCATCCATATTTTCTTTATTTCTATATTTTATATTTTTATTGAAGTCTATAACAAAATAGAATATATCCAGTAGAACTTCCAATGGTCGGGCTCTGAACCTAAGCAGATATTTCATTTATTTGCATGGGACCAAGTCTATTACAAGAAATAATATGGAGGTATCATGCTTAGGAAAGTCAGAAACATGAATTTAGCTCTTATAGCAAAATAATGGTGAAGGGTCATTTCGAATGAAAACTCTTTCTAGGTTGAAATTATCAAGGCCAAGTACCTCTGGAACCAAGCAAAATTCTTGGATGATCCCTCACCCATCCTAGGTTCTACAGTCTAGAATTCCATCATAAGGTCAAGAGAGATCATCAAGAAAGGTATTTGGTGGAAGCTTTGCAATGATTAGAAAATAATATTCTGGGAGGACAGATGATTGGGCAACAATCCACTTCATAACTACGTTGTCCTAATCTGCTTCCCTATTTGGTTCAAAAGTGTGCAATTTTATTGACACAAATAGTAGGTGTTGGTAATCCTTTCCTCTTGGTGATCTGAATGAGAAAAAAAGAAGAGCTACTATTTTTTTATCTGATATGTTGTGCCTTTGTGTCATCCCCAGATCTCTAGTGGAAGATAAACTCCTTTGGGCACCTAATGTGAATGGTTTTTATTGTTAAATCTACCTATTATCTCACTGATATTCTAGGTCAGTTGTGGTTCTCTTTGAATATTATCTAGAATAAACACCCCATACCCAATGTCAATTTATTTTTTGGCTTGTTATCCAATATAAAATCCTTTCCATTATTGACCTCTATATTTTTGGACTGGGGTTGAGGTAGAACCCAATAAAGTCAAGGATTTAAATATTAAGATTGATATGTTCTTTAAAAATAGGCTTGTTATCCCTACAACAAGAGGATTAAGAAATATTATTTTACAAGAAGCCTATTGTACTCCTTATTCTACACATCTTGGAGGGGCTAAAATGAGGGAAAATAGGAGGAAAACATCTTATTGACCTGGAATAAAACAAGATATCATTAATTTTATGTCTATATATCTCAAGTGCCAAAAAGTAAAAGCTAAACACTAATATCTAATTGGAAAACTTCAACCTCATGATATTCTGGAATAGAAATGGAAAGTCATCTCTATAGACTTCATTATAGGTGACCAATTTTTAAACATGATGGAATTATGGTTGTGGTTGATAAATTTTCCAAGGTAGTACACTTCATTCCAGGAAACGTCGAGGATGATGCATTTTCTATAACTAGCAAGTCTGCTAGAGACATTGTGTGACTAATTAGATTCCCTAAAATCATCATTTCATATAGTAATTTCAAATTTATGTTAGAATTTTGGGAACTCTCTATTGAGTCTTATATATTAAAATATTATTTCTACCTACTAGTTAGAAATAGATAGCCAACTGAAAGGGTTGACCAAATTATCAAAATCATACTTCACATTGTTACAAGATTACTATACAAGAGGAAGACTAAAATATTGGGAAGGATCAGACCAGATATTGTGAAGACATAGAAGAACAACTCATGATAATTCAATAGAGAATTTAGGGAGCAGTTATGAAGACCTAAAAGATATCACTAAGAGAATTTTTTTTAAATATTCAGAGTCTTTGCAAGGGTTAAATTCAATAAAATTAAGCAGGTCCTTAAGGATATGCTAAGCATGTATTACATTGACCATAAGATTACATGGGAGGTTATCTTTACTTAGCTAAATTTACTTATAATAATAGTCATCATACTTCTTTGAGGATGGTTCCTTATGATGTCATGTATGGGAGACAATTTAGAACTCCTCTATCTTGGGATAATATGAAGGATCAAAAAATTGTCAGATTATAAACAGTAAAGGAGATGGAGGAACAATTAAGAACTATCCGCTAACGGCTCAAAGAAGCCATGGATCGATAAAATATCTATGTTGATTTGAAAATACCATCAAGGGAATTCTCTATGAGAGATAGAGTCTTCATAAGGGCGATATCTAACAAATATTCCAAAATTGACCCCAAATTTGTTGGCCCTTTCGAGATCATAGAAAAGATCACTCTAGTGGCTTATAAAATTTTCCTTCCAACAAATCTGTCAAAAATCCATGATGTCTTCCATGTATCCAAAAAATATTTTGTTGATCCATCACATATTTAGAATGTGTCTAATTTGCATATGATAAATCCCCTCGACATAGAAGTCTGCCTAGTTCAGATATTAGCTTATCGTACCAAGAATTTAAGAAAAAGAAATATAAATAAATGTAAGGTCCAATGAGACTAATTTTCAAAAATGAATGCTACATGGAAGGATGTAGATTCTATGAAGAAACAATTTCCTCATCTTTGTAATTGAATTGTATTTTGAAAACATACTGGGCTGTGTTTAGAACTAGGGGAAATAATATCATGACCCTCCTAAAACATGTTTCATAATATTGTTATTTGTATGTAAAGAGTATCTCTTTTAAAGTTTTATGCTTTATAATTCTCATATATGGTACTACTTATGGCATTTGTTTTGTAGGTACAACTCACAAAATAATGAAATGGGAAATTATGGTCGTGTATCACCATGAGGGGGTATTCGCTTTGGTAGGGGTTAAATAGCCCTAGCAATGAAACACTCACCAATGGCTTAAGGGTACATGGAAGCCCTTCACTCATGTAGGTGCATTATGAATGTATGGATGTATGTGATTGGAATTAAATATTATTTGCATTTTTTTAAATTTAAAATTATCCAATGGCAAGGAAAGTGCCATGTTGCATAGGAGTTATTCTTAACAAGCAGATGATAGTTTTTTGTTGTCATCTTATTGCTTGTAAAGAAAAAATGTTTGAGAAATATATATGTTTGGTTAAAGGCATAATATTAGATTTGAATTATTTTGCTTAATTAAATAAAATGAATAAATAATAAATATATAAATAAAGGTAATAATAAATTAAATAAAATGATTTGTATTTATTATTTATTATTTAAACGCATATATAAATATGTGCATAAATATTAAAAATATATGATATAGTGTTTAAAGAAAGCATTTTTCTTTCATTAGATTTAATAAGAAAAATATTATGAAACCTCCATCTAGTGGAGGAAGCAAATGTGTTAGTTGGCTATTTGCATGGCAGCATACATGCTCATTTCCTCCATTAAAACTTTCTATATAATTGAATGAATTACCAAAGAGTGGGGAAGGAAAAGAGTATGTGAAGAGATTTGTAGGGAACTAGAGGGCATTGAAAAGTCTCCAATTTGCAAGAGAGAAATTACAACTTTGCCAGGTTGGATCACTTTTTTTTGGTATTGTATATTTGCGTTCTCTCTCTCACTTTATATAAATACATAATGAGAAATCTGATAGGAAATCTATATCTGGCAATAGAAGGAAAATTAGATTGTATGAGAGTTTGTTTAGATTGCATATTGGTTTAATATATTTTATTTAGTATTAATTTATTTAATGACAGATGGTTAAAGAAGCCTTGTTTGAAAATAAGGATATAAAAACCTCAGTCTGAATAAAATGCTCAATGTTCTTTGTGTGCATTGAATTTCACTAAAGAATAAACTTATATCTAATTTGTGTATGTTGTCACTTATTGATTATTAAATTTTTTCCTTCTCGATGTTTAATATGTGTTGCTCATTGATTATTGAATTTTTACCTTATTGATGTTTAATATGTGTCGCTCATTGATTATTGAATTTTTTCCTTCTCGATGTTTAATCTGCATCGCTCATTGATTATTGATTTTTTCCCTTCTTGGTGTTTAATATGCACGTCTAAGCAGTGGTTTGTATATATGATATGACAATGTACTTCTATAGTCACTCATTAACCTGCAAATACAAATAACTCTGTTACATCGAATAACCTAGGTGCTTGCTCTTTTAAAACTTCTCTTACAATCAATATTTTTATTAAATGAGTGTTATATGTGTTATATCAAAGTTTTTAAACTCCTTTTTAGTTGAATTGATCTTTACAACATTCTTAATGTTCTAAAATTGTTGCTGCTATATACCTTTACATCTGCACACTCTAAGACTTGTTTATTTTATGGAAATCACTTTAATGTTCCAACCTGATTTACTTTGCGATGTATGGCATGAACTATATATATAATGACTACTTGTTGAACTAAATTATGTGTTAGGTTACAACCTAATCATGTGTATGATTAACTGGATTTAATAAATCATCATCAAAGCATTTTACAAATATGCTTTAGCCTGGAAGAGTCATTTAAATTAATGAACTTAGACTGCATATGCATCCATAAGTCATTCTAATCCCTACTGCATTGAAGAACATGAAGGAGGAAATGTAAAGTAGGAAAATTTAAGTGCTTGGAGACCCAGATATGTACTGGATATGAAATCTATTAAAATACATTAGTCGATTGTATTATCTATTTCTTAAATGTATCAGTGCTTATTTATTTTAGAAGATTATGGTCTATTCATTAACTGTAAGGATGAGCGAAATATCCCTAAGTTTGAATGATTACTTAGTAGTAGAATTTAAACAAAGACTCCATAATATGGAGTTGAACAAAGTATTCCACAGTCGAAAGCCAATTAGAATGGTAAATTATAAATTTTCAAAAACTTACTCTTTTGGAACGTATGGGCATTTATCATACTCTTATGATGTCAGTTATTTTAATATTTTAATAAATAAATACTTTATATTTATTATAGAAAAAAACAAAAATAAATAGGTGTGCGCATAGAAGTAAGTTGTGTAACATTTATAGATTTTTTTAATATTATGATAATCTATGCTAACTTATCTTATTTTGTTATAAATAGTTTTGATTAGACAAAGAGAAGAGTTTGATTCTTTCCTTGTAGATAAATAGAATAGTATGATTTATATTTAGATACTATTAATATATTATTATCACTAAATAAAATTCATAAAATAGAATAGTATGATTTATATTTATATTCATTTCTAATATTTTCTTGTCATTAAATAAACCTTATAGTTTCTTTTATTTAAATTTCTAATACACCTTTAGAATCCTTGAAAATTTTTAATAGTACCTTTATATAACCTTAAACTTACTAGCTAAATCATTGAAGAAGATAAAACCTTAACCTTAAAATTATCCTTTGAAATCATCGAGAAGGATGAATATAACCAAGTCACCCAATACCATTGAATTGCATGTATGCAATCAATGAAGATTCATGAATGGTTGCTAAGGATGGGTGGTAAGACATCCATCTAGGTCATTGTATGAGAAATACGGTGGTGGCCCTTTTATAAAGTTGTTAAATAAGGAATATTGGTGAGATAAATACAACTCTAAGATAATATTCCATGGTGGTATGGTATGGGACATCCACCATAATATTTCAACTTTATCAAGGAAATCATAATCAATGTCAAGCGAATTGCATGACCTTAATTTTCCATGATGCTAGATAACTATCTAGATACATGGTCACCAATTAAACATTGTATCATATATGCTAAAAACCTTACATGTTTAGAAACATATGAATTAAGATATACTCAGGGTTTCACTTAACATGTTAAGGAAGGGAGTTATGTGTCCATCCTCTAGGTGTTATGGGCCCTAGAGAATAAATCATGTTGTGCTTCTAGATTCACTAGAACAGAGGGTGATAAGGAGATAATCACTAAGGGAACCTCCTACAGGACCTGGCCAAACTCGTCCACTTAGGAGGTCGATAGCAGTGGTCATAATCCCAAATATGATATTCAATGATATGTACTGATTACTAATGGGCATAAAATTAAACATTGAAAACAAAAAAAAATTATTCTTGTCGAACCACTTTCCTTGTTTGTCTAACCTATAAGTGAGATCAAGTCATTACAACCAGTATGTCTCTAACTATATTTTCATAGTTGGTATCAAATCCTAGGTTGAAATATTCTTAATTATTGGTTCAAATAACTCCCATAATTAAACTCTGACCCTACATCCTTAGTAAACTAAGAACTCTAAAATTTACATGGCTCTTTTGTAGTCAGGAGGAAATAGATGACCTTGCATCCATAGTCAAATCATTCTAGGGATAGATGGAATAAATTTTATCTATAATCAAATTTTTAGAAAATAAAATGGAGCAGCAACAAAAGATAATGGAAGCTTTTATCGATCAAAAACCCAAAGGCAAAAAGAACAAGGAAAATATAAGAATAAGATCCACAAGCAAAAGAACTAAGAACAAAAAAAATCTAAAACTCCTCCCTCAAAAAGTAAGTGGGTCAAATCGTAAAGTGAGTATTGATGAAGATAAGAATGGTAAAACTCAAGCACCAAGGTCACATTGATTCATTTATGGAGATCCACATTATGCTAAAAAGTTTCCTCTATGAATGGACCAAAAGAAAGTACCAAAACATCAGCCTCATAAAAATTGTGTCACAATTGGAAATTTAGTACTATAAGGACAAGTCATAATTTCAAAACTAAATAGACAAACTACTTCTACACTTTGAAAGGTAAACTATTTTGGTTGATAGCGGTGCAACAAATAGTTTTATTTCTTTAAATTTAGCCAAGGATATACCAATAAAATCCATATTTTTGCAAATGGGTGGAATGTAGAGAATGGATCAGAACAAACCTTTTCCATCAAATAATATCTATTTGATGCCCACATATGTCTACCTAGTGGTAAAACTAATTGGCATCTGTATATGGTCCCCTTACATTCATTTGATGTTGTCCTTAGAATGGATTGACTAAAAACACATAAAGTCCTCATTGAATTTCAAGAAAGGTGGGTGGAATTTACTGAAGAGACTAATCAATGAGTTAGAGTCCACTGTGATCGAGGTACTTTTTGACCACATCTACTATTTGCACTACAAGTTAAGAAAGCAATCAAAAGATATGAGGTAGTTTATCTAGTCAAAATAAATAAGCATGAATAAAATGAAGCTAATATGGATATTTTCATGAAGTTTCCTATGCTGGAAGAGTTTAAGGATGTATTTCCTAAAGAATTACTTGGTCTCCCACCACAAAAAGAGTTTGATTTTTCTATCGAACTCTTACCTAGAGTTGAACCTATTTCCATATCACCCTATCAGATGACTTTGATTGAGCTACAAGAACTTAAAATATAGCTCCAATATTTTCTTGAAAATAGATTAATTAAGCCAAGTGTATCACCTTAGGGAGCTCCTATATTATTTATGAAGGACAGATCCTTAAGCTTGTGTATTGATTACATAATGCTTAATAAGGTGGTTGTTAAGAATAAATACACATTGCTAAGATTGATGATCTATTTGATCAGTTGAAGGGAGATATTGTATTCTCAAAAATTGATCTTAGATTCGAATACCACCAGTTAAGGATCATAGAAAATGATACTCACAAGACAACTTGTAGAACTTGGTATGGATATTATGAATTTATAGTCTTACCTTTTAGGTTGATAAATACCCTGGTAGTCATTATAAATCTTATGAACTATGTCTTTTGAGAACAACTAGATCATTTCATGTTCATATTCTTAGATGACATCTTTATAAATTTATGACCAAGAAAGAGCATGATCTGCATATGCAAATTATCCTAGAAATACTTAGGAAGAATCAGCTTTACAAGAAGCTAAGTGTGGATTTTATACTCATTAAGTTCAATTCCTAGGTCATATTATATCTTCTAATGGGATTGTTATCAATCCTAAGAAGGTTGAAGCTATAATCGGTTGGAATTCACCCAAAAAATAATAAAATAAGTTGGAATTCCTATAATAAACTATAATCAATTGGAATTCCTAGCCGAACTTTGGAATTTTTTGGAATATATTACATTATTTAGTACATGTTAATGTACCACCTAGGATACATATTTAGATTAAGAGTGTGTATTAGATTAGGGTTTGATTATTTACTTTATGCAATGTAATAAATGCATAAGTATTGTTAGAATGTGTAAAGTACTTGATGATGTAAATGTGCATGTTGTCCATGTGTACATGAGTCCATAGAATAGGAAGATGAAGAGTCATGGAAGGACAAGAGTCACTTCTCATTATATAAGCCTTTAATAAAGAATATTAGTGGGTGAGAAAGTAGTATAATAGAGAGGATTAGTAAATAAGATTCTAGATAAATGTAGAGCATGTAAGGAATATGGAGAGCATGAGACCTCCATTTTTATCATTGTACTATTTTTGTGAGCCTTCATTAATGGTAGTTTTATGAGTAGTTTCAACAATTTCTTTTGAGTTTTACATGCTTAGTATATTGTCATTGTCTTATATTTAATATTGCATTTTGCTCATTTTATATCTTGTGGTTGATTTCTCATTAATTATCTAGCATAAAAAACTAATAGTGGTATCATATAACAAGGGAGATCTATAGGAGATAGGGAGAGCCACAAGAAAGAATGAGAGGAGATAAGAAGATTTTATTTTTAAAAAATTTAAAGTTATTATTGGCTAGAGTCTTTCCATAGAGTTGCAAGAAAACTTGTGAAGACTAGGACACAACATAGATCCCATTCCACTATAATTAAGGATAAATAGTAAAGTTTATTGATTTTTAGAGATATGGACATTTATATGAATTTGCTTGTTGTTGTATAAGTTTGTTGTTGCAGAAAATTAGTTCTCAAAAGTTGAGAAGTTTTCTTCAATGGATAGATAAGAATTTCATCTTCGATTACCTAACAATATATGTGCTTTCCTCATGTAGGTATTAGTTTTTTATTGCAATAAAAGAGTAGATTAAGGAGGTCCAAATAAAAGGTCCCATTGGAGATTGAAGGTAGAATATTGAGGATACCCAAGAAAGAGGTTCCCATAAGGATATTGAAGAATTTATCCTGAAGAAAGAAGAAAGCAACTCTATTGAAGATTGAGAAGAGGTAAAGAGAAGCCCTATTGAAGATTGAAGAAAAAGGAGATCCAAGAGAAGATATCTGATTTAAGAACTTCGAGATTTGGAAGATAGAATATTGAATAAAGAAGATAGAGAAGGACCAAGGAAAATTTACAATAGAAGAGTTACATAATTTGAAGACCCAAGAGAAGAGGTCTCAATAAAAATTTGAAATAAGAAATAAGAAGGCTAGAAAAGACCTATTGAATAAGTATCGATTGGAGAATATTTGAAGCTCAAGGTAGAAAATTACAAGAAGAAGTAGCTCCTAAAAATAAGAATTTGGGATAATTGTCACCATCCGACAACAAGCCCAAAAGGAAGAAGGATTTGGCAAGAAGTTTTCCAAACTTTAGAAATGATTTTTTAAGATCTCAAGACATTCAGATTCTTGAGGAAGAGGTAAGAAAATAGATCAAATTTGAAGTCAAAATTTGACAAGAGTTGATGAGAAAGAAGATAGAAGAGACCACCAATTTGAGAAGTTTGAAGACAATCATAAAGGATTTGAAGTTGATTTATAGAGAATATTTTTGGTTTTGTAGCAGAATTTGAAGGTGACATATAGCTATAAATAGAAAAATATTTGGGAATATTTTTAAGTGCCCTTGAACAGCCAATTAAAGGAAGGCTTGATAGCAAAATAATATAGAAATTTGAAGGAATTGAATGTTGTTTTTGAATAGCAAGATAAGGAGAAGAAATTAGATTTTCAAAGCAACAATTTGAAGATATTTAAGCTATAAATTTGAGAAACATTAAGGAGAAGATATTATAGCTGTGTTGGATCCTCAAAATCCAACTTGATTTTACTCCCTTTAAAAAAAAGAAAAAAATTTACTGTTTTTGGGCAATTTATTATTTTTAGCCAAAAGTTACCCTATTTTTAGTAAGTCACCAAAAAATCTCGGATAGCCCCCTAAATTAATACACATTATTCAATGTTTTGTATTAGACCTCATATAAAATATTAACACCTATCCATGTCTAAAAATTTATTAAGTTCCAAATATTATTTCTTCCAATTTTTCTAAAAAATACTAAATCTCATTTTTGGGGCACTAGATGAAGGAATTAGGGCCGGATAACACACTGAAAAATCTTCAAGGTTTCTAAAGAAACATTACCACAATGTTTTCCTCCTCTTTATATAGCTCCACGTAAAATTTCAAGCCAATCCAACGATCCGATCAAAAGTTATGCCCTTCAAAAGATAGGCTATTATGGGCCATTTTCGAGATCCAATTAAGAGATAGTGAGAGGCCATCATTCAGCTCTAGTATTTGTAATTATAAAAGATTATTATTATCAAGCTTTATGTAATAGGTATTTTTGACCAACTAAGACCACTACCACACTACAAATAAGAACCACTACAAGCACAATTAATAATATGGGCCATCATGAAGATAATTGCAGTTATGGACCATCATCGAAATAGTTGCAATTTTTGTAATTATGGACCATCATCAAGCTTTGAATGAGAACCAATTTGTAGGATATATGAGAGAGTTTCTACAATAGAAAAAATCATCAAGTTTTTGCATAGTAATTTTGCAAGAGGTATACCAATGTGCCCATCCTTGTCAGTTGTATTTTCCTTTGTGTGTCTTGTCTAGTCACCCCTTTTTTCTTCCCCATTATTATGCAGGTTTTTTTGAGGTACCTAGTTTACTGAGATCATTTCTAGTGGCACTGGAAGCTAGGAGGATCTTTGTTGCATCATTTGAACAAATATTTGTAGTTCTTGATTGCATAATTTGAATGGAGAATTTGTTTATACTGGTTCAGTGAGATATGGTTATTTTGATCAGACTCTCATTGTAATGATATGTTGTTTAATGCAATCCTATTTCCTCCTTTTAGTATTTCTATATGCAATTTTATGTGTTCTCCCATTTACATATTACTTCATTTGAATGTGTAAATGGCGTATTATTTCTCTAGCATTTTGATTCATTTATGTTATATTATTTGAATTGATGTAATTGGCTCAGTTTTATCTTCTCCCCATTTTATCTTCATCATATTTCAATTTGGGTATTCTTTCCAATAACCTTGTTTAGGGGTATGGTATCCTCAGAGGCCTTCAAGGGGCTACTAAGGTTGTATGGGAAAAGGTGTTAGTTGAGTCTGAATATCAACTCATGATTATTATTTTTAAGAATCCTTCTAAGAATCATAGGGTTGATTGGAGAATAAAAAGAATTATTGAAAAAATTCAACTAATCTAGATAGTATTTTTGAAAGTTGATTACAATCATGTGGTTAAAAATTAAAACAAGAGTGTCGATGCTTTAGCTAATTGGACTTTGGACAAAGGTTATCTTACTTGTTATGGCCACTCTTCTAGATGGTGGGCTTCACAAATAAGGGAAGCTCTTCTTTCTATCATTTCTTTGGATGGCTCCAATTCTAAAGGTTCCTAGTTTCTTCTTGCTTTATTTTTTCTTATCTTTGGTTCAATCAGGGTATTTTAGTTCCCTAGATAAAACTATTCTTTCTTTTGTTTCCTCTGTTGATTCTTGCCTTAAAAGTATTTTGGTCTAGAAAGGTAATTGTTATGTTCATTTTTTTTTTCTTTTTTTGTTTAATTTTTGTGGTGTGTATGTTTTTTTTTTTTTTCTTTCGTTCTCTGTGTTGTTTTTTGTTGTTCTTATGTTTTTGTTTTTTTTTGTTTTTTGTTATTGTTCCTGTGTTTTTGTTGTTCTTTTTCTTGTGTTTATGTATGTTTGTGTTAATTTGTGTTTTTATGTGTGAGTGTTTTCTGTGTTTTTAAACTTAAAGTTTTTTTCCCACAAATTTTTGCTGAACCATTATCACCAATTTTACTGATACTCCATTAATTTTTTTAAATACAAGAAATTTACTCTTGTCTCCTATCATATTACTAGAACAACCACTATCAATGATGCACCCGCAACATCTAGTGACACTTTCCTGATTTAGCCGAATTAAAGTTCCAACTTCCTAGGGTCATAACTTTTGATCCGGGTGTCCGTTTGAGCCCATTTTTTTTAAAACACACATAATTGAGTTGCACTCACCATGTTCAGCAATGTTGTCACTGAGTGGCCATTTTGACATGTTTTTCGGCCTTAAAACATCACCGGGTGGTCAGAAATGGGCTCGAAAGTTTTTGTTCCAATTCTTTTTAGTTTTTCGGTATTTAATATATTTTGTTGAATGAGTCAGTCTAGGGAGATATTTTAGGAAAGTCTTAATTTTGGAATAATAGATGCATGATATTTTTTTTGGATCCATCTGAGTGATAGTTTAGACTTACTAAAAATATTAAGTCTTGATACTTACTAAAAATAGTAAGTTCGTGTTAGGTTAGGTTTTTTGGTGGATATTATATGTATGAAGTGATTTAATTGTAAGTGGATGGAGATCCAAGGAAATAATAAAATTCAAGTTTCAAAAAAAAAACGGGCTCAAACGGACACCTAGATCAAAAGTTATGACCCCGGGAAGTTGGAACTTTAATTCGGCTAAATCAGGAAAGTGTCACTGGATGTTGCGGGTGCATCAATAAAGAAACCACTTTTTTACCTTATCTTGTACATGAAGAGTTGTTTGTACTAACATTTACTTAACTTTCTCTTGCTCTTTTATCTCCCTCCTAATTGTTGAAGTTGTATTCTTTTTTCTTAATTCAGGAAATACCGTTTTACACAATTTGGCCTTGTGCCCAAAATTATTGTATTTGTAACATATGATATTGTAATTCATAAGAGGTGCAAAATAATTGAAATTTCTATCAACATTATCTTTCACATAACCAGTGCAATGTACAACTCTATGACCATATTTGTTACATGAAAAACAATAGCCATGGAAGAGATTTTGTAACCTGTTGGAGTACCTTGAATAATATGGCCATGCACTTCTTATTTTGTTGTTCCTATTATTGAATTTTATCTATGGATCTTCTTTGACCTCTTCTTTCCTGATACCTTTTCCTTTTAGTGCATTAGCATAAGTCATGGACTCTTCTTCATTTGATGTATTCCTTTCTTGGGATCTCGACTCTTTTTGTTTTCCTAACTTATGTCTTACTGTAATTTACCCTTTAGTCTTTTCAAATTCCTTCCTTAGAGAGACAATTTTTTATTCCAATATTTCACATTTTACCTCTCTTACCTTTAACAATTCTATCATATCATGTTCAATTTTCTTTCCCTCTTCAACTTTTACCTTGAGTTCTATGAGATTTTGTAGAAGTTCCATATTTGCTTCCTCATAATCTTGAATTTGATCCTTCAAACTTGAGTTCTTCTTTCTAACCTTTTCTAAGTTTCTAAGACCAAAAAATAATTCCTCTTTTATGTTGATCATGGCCTCTTCTCCATTTTTTGAGGTCATGTATGTTCTTGTGATATCTTCCTCCAAGTTGTAAGGCTTTTCACGAAGGAGCCCACTTTGATACAAATTGAAGAACATAAGCTTATACTGAGAGGGGGGGTGAACAATATAAGATAAAAAATTTTACTTTTCAATCCAAATGATAACATCAAAAATATCAAAGTAGTAAACATTGCACACATCATCACACACATGAGAGACATGATTTAACGTGGTTCACCCAATGTGGGCTACTCCATGGAGAAAATATTCCTTATAAATTTTCTCAATAAATCCTTTTGGGAATCAATTCCCTATTACAATGTTTATGGACCTCTATCCAAAGGAGACACCAATCCCCTATACTCTAATTTATGGATCTCTCTCCACATGAGAACTCTTTCCCCTTTTCTCTGGTTCATGGAACTTGATCCAAGAGAACTCTATCTCCTCAACTGGTTCATGGATCTCTCTCCATAGAAGAACTCTATCTCCCTAGTTGGTTCATGGATCTCACTCCATAGGAGACCTCTGTCCCCACTGCTATGGTTTGTGGATCTCTCTCCATAGGAGAAATCTACCCCCTTTGCTCTTCTCAACACTAATCAACATTGCTCACAAATATACTCATAATTTTATCTCAAAAACTACTCAAAATATGTCTCAAACCTGCTCAAAATTTGTCTCAAACCTACTCATAAATATACCTCAAACTTGATCAAAATCTATCTCTAACCTACTCATAAATATTCCTCAAACTTGCTCAAAATCTACCTTCAAGCCCTCTCAAGTACTTGCTCAAATCTACCTTCAAGCCCTCTCAAGGACTTGCTCAAATTTACTCTCAAGCCTTCTCAAAGACTTGCTCATTCACAAAAATACTCAAACCAATACTCAAAATCTTCACATAATTATTCAATCAATGAAGCACATAAAACTCACTCAAATATTTCCAACAATGCTTATCAAAAAATCCTTTTCACTCCACCTTATGTTTCACAACATTCATTCCAACAAACATTTCAAACAAAGGATGATGTGCCCATACCTCTTAAATGCTCTTTTGGAGATATGTCTTCAAAACCTATCTCACAAATAACCAATCCTTCTTGTGCCACTTCAAGGGTTAGATAGCAACAATCTATTTCAAAACCTCCACATGAATATTCCACCTCAATAAATATTTCACCATACAAATATTTAATAAAATGCCAAACCACTTTTACACCTTATTACTCCTAACTTTGCAAATAAAATTTCATCAACAAAGATCACCAATTACATAAGCAAAATATTTCATTTACACCTTATATCTCCTACTTGTCATTAATGCATTTTCAAAAGATAAAATAAATCACCACTTAAATTTTTACCCCAATGCATTAGCAAACAAACCACCTTAATATTTTCTCAAGAAAAAGAAATCATTTCATAACCCCTTTTATTGCAAAAATAAAATCAATTCAAAACTCCTTATATCTCCCTAGCACATACCTTAGAAACTTAGGACCTTAGGGCATAAATTAATTTTAATAAAAATTAATCCCTTTACTACCACCTGCTAGCCCCATGCCCTAGCCATGGCTAGGCCACCGCATGGGCTACCCAACCCACATGAAACTAAAGCACATGATATCCTTGTTATCCTTAATAATCGGTGCTAAAAACAAATCTAACGACGTAAAAAAAGGCCTCTACATGAATCAAACACTACACCCTCTATCCTCTACATGTTGTGCAAGCCAAGCTTTCCAGCTCGACTACCACCTCACTTGAGTGGGGACACACCCCTTCAAGCCTTTGACCAAACTCTCTACTCCAAAAATCATGAAACCTCTTGTCTTTTTCCTTCGCCACATCGAACGAGCAAGGTAAATAATTTGAGGGTTGATAAAATCAAATTCTTCTTGGCTTAGGCTAAACCTTAGCCTATAAATACATATGCCCTCTTATACATTTGATGTCGACTCATTTGTAATTCAAATTTGGCACTTCAAATTAAATTATTATATTTAATTATAATAATTTAAATCCAAAATATTTAAATATTATAAACCTTTTTGGGTATTTTATTTAAGGATAACCTTGCCACCATTAATGAATATTTTAACCTTTGCAAAATTACCACCAAGGTAAATTAAATAGACTTGTAAATTCTTTCTCAAACATTATGGAGAGGTATTCCTTTCTTCTTGTTGCCTTATACCTCATGTGCCACCATGAGGAATATTCTCACAAATATTTCCATCAACTTAGGATATTAAACCTTTTGACATTAATCAAACCTCTTGACATTAATTCCATCAACTTAGGATATAAACCCTCTTGACATCAATGACAACAAAACATGCTCAAATTTCCAACAATCTCCCCCTTTGTCATTGATGGCAACCCTTTTTCAAACATTCTTTTTCCAATTCTGCTCCCCTTGAGAAACTGCTCCCCCTAACTAAATGCTCTCCCCCTAACTCAAATATCTCCCCCTTTGACATCAATGGCAAAGGGACTCCTTTGGGGCTAAATATAAGACTCTTAGCTCAGCCCCCTCCCCACCTCCTCTCCTTGAGGTTATTAATTTTGGGATGGGAGTAAAACTACTCCCAATTTTCCTCTAAGATACTCAAAAGTCTCTTTTGGAAGTGGCTTAGTGAAAATATCTATAATCTGCTCCTTTGTAGTAACATATTCCAATACTGACTTGCTTATCCATCACCTGTTCTCTTAGAAAATGATATTTGATCGGAATGTGCTTGGTCTTGGAGTGCATCACTGGATTCTTTGAAATGTTTATAGCACTTGTATTGAAATAGGATGATCATGCTCTATCTTGAAGTCTTTTAAAGTTTACTTCATCCATAACACTTGTGTACAACATGCAACTACTGCAATGTACTCTTCCTCTGCTGTGGATAAGGATATTGATGTCTATTTCTTGCTTAACCAAGAGACTAAACAATCTCCATGGAAGAATGCTCCTCCACTTGTGCTTTTTTTGTCATCAATACTGCCTTCCCAATCTGCATTTGTATATGCTATGAGAGTGAAATTTTCACTTCTGGGATACCAGAGTCCAAAATCCATAGTCCCTTTTAAATACCTTGAGAATCCTCTTTACTACCATTACATGTGTTTCCTTTGGTGCTGCTTGAAATCTTGCCACCAGTCCCACTGTCTACATTATATCTGGTCTTGTAGCTATGACATATAGTAAGTTGCCAATCATAGATCTATACAATGTCTGATTTGCCTTAGGAGATTCATCATCTTTACTCAACTTGCATCCTGTAATCATGGGGGTACTTACTAGTTTGCAATCTTCTAACTTGAATTTCTTCAGCATCTCTTTTATATACTTGGTTTGTGAGAGAAATACACCCTTCTCTGATTATGAAATCTATAGTCCAAGAAAGAAGGACAACTCACCAAGCATTGATATTTCAAATTCATTCTACATGCTCTTTGTAAATTTTTGACACATCTTATCATTGTTGCCTCCAAAAATGATATCATCCACATAAACAACCATAATTAGTAAGTCATTTCCTTCATTTTTGATGTATAAGTTACTATCCACTATTCCTTTCTTGAAACCCTATTCTTGAAGATACTTATCCAATATTGAATACCAAGCTCTAGGAGCTTGCTTTAGTCCATAAAGTGCCTTCTTTAATCTACATACATAATCTGGCTTATCAGTTAGGTTGAATCCCTCAGGTTGCTCAATGTAAACCTCTTCTTCCAAGACACCATTGAGAAAAGCTGATTTAACATCCATTTGATATACTTTGAAGTTTTTGAAGCTTGAGAAAGCTAAAAATATCCTTATGGCCTCAAGTCATGCAACCAGAGCAAATGTCTCATCAAAATCAATCCCTTCAACCTGTGCATAACCTTTGCATACTAATCTTGCTTTATTTCTAACTACCTGACCATCTTCATTTAACTTGTTTCTGAAAACCCATTTAGTGCCAATTACATTCTTATATTTTGGTCATGGGACAAGTTTCCAAGTCTCACTTTTTTCTATTTGATCCAATTCCTCATCCATTGCCTTGACCCAAAACTTATCTTCTCTTGCCTCATTGAAATCCTTGGGCTCAATTTTAGATAACAAAGAAAAATTTGCATGCTCACTTGTTCCTATTATCTTCCTCCTTGTCTGTCTCTCATCTGGATTTCCAATGATTAGATCTCTTGGATGATTTTTCTATACATACCTAGATGGAGTTTTAGGTAGTGGTCTTTGTGTTTCTTCTTCTTCTTCTGATTCTTCACCTAATTCTTCTTGGCAACTTTCTTCTTCTTGATACACAATTTCTTGAGTTGGTTCTTTTGACCCTGTCTACTCATCAACTATCACATTTATACTTTCTATAATTGTATGTGTCCTCTTGTTATAGCACCTATAGGCTTTGCTCTTAGTGGAATAGCCAAGGAAAATACCCTCATCACATCTTGAATCAAACTTACCCAAATTTTTCTCTTCCCATCTTATGTAGCATTTGCTTCCAAAAATTTTGAAATATTTTACAGTGGTTGGTCTCCCTTTCCAGAGCTCATATGGGTTTTTGTGATGATTTACTCTTACTTGAGCTCTATTGATGATATACACTATTGTATGAACTACATCTCTCCAAAAACCATTTGAAACCTTAGACTCATTTAACATAGCTTTGGCCATATTTTCAATAGTCCTATTTTTCCTTTCAACTACTCCATTTTGTTGAGGAGTTCTTGCTATTAAATATTCTCTTTTGATCCCATGTTGTTCACAAAAGTCTATGAATTTATTTGAAGTAAATTCTCCTCCTCTATCTGATCTTAAACACTTAATCCTTCTACCTATTTCATTCTCTACTAATTATTTAAATACCTTGAAATTCTCAAGGGCTTCTGAATTTTCTTTTAAGAAGGCTACCCAAATCATTCTGGAGTAATCATCTATAAACAATATGAAGTAACTTTCACCTAGTAGACTCTTTGTCCTTATAGGACCACATAGGTCAGTGTGAACTAGTTTCAATGGTTTCGATGATATAATTTTTTTGACTTGAAACTTGTTCTAGTTTGCCTACCATGCTGACATTGTGCACAAATTGTGTTTTATGGCCTTTTTATCTTGGGTAAATATTTGACTGTCTGCTTGTTACTTATTTTCACTATGTTGTCAAAGTTCAGATGACCCATTCTTCTATGCCACAACCAACTCTCATCTTCTTGTGATAGAAAACACTTTTCTCCCTTAATCTCACTTAGCATGTAGATATTGTTTGTAGTTCTATTTGCATCTGCAATGAGCTTTCCAGTTTTAGATTTTTTGATCTCACATCTATTTGGATGAAAGGTAACCGTGTGCCCCTGATCACAAAGTTGGCTTACACTTAGTAAATTGTGCCTCAATCCCTTGACATACAATACATTCTCTATCTTTGTTTTTCCATTATCTAAACTCAAAGTTCCTTTCCCACAGATTTTTGCTGAACCATTGTCACCAAATTTTACTGATCCTCCATTGATTTCTTTAAATACAAGAAATTTACTCTTGTCTCCTGTCATATGACTAGAACAACCACTATCAAGGAACCACTGTTTTCCCTTATCTTGTACATGAAGAGTTGTTTGTACTAACATTGACTTAACTTTCTCTTGCTCTTTTCTCTCTCTCCTAATTGTTGAAGTTGTATTATTTTTTCTTAATTCAGGAAATACCATTTTACACCATTTGGCCTTGTGCCCAAAATTATTGCATTTGTAACATATGATATTGTCATTCATAAGAGGTGCAAAAGAATTGAAATTTCTATCAACATTATCTTTCACATAACCAATGCAATGTACAACTCTATGACCATATTTGTTACATGAAAAACAATAGCCATGGAAGAGATTTTGTAACCTATTGGAGTACCTTGAATAATATGGTCGCGTGCTTCTTCTTTTTTGTTCCTATAATTGAATTTTGTCCATGGATCTTCTTTACCCTCTTCTTTCTTGATGCCTTTTCCTTTTAGTGCATTAGCATAAGTCATGGGCTCTTCTTCGTTTGATGTCTTTGTTTCTTGGGAGCTTGAATCCTCTTTCTATTTCCCTAACTTTATGTCTTGCTGTAATTTACCCTTAGTCTTTTCAACTTCCTTCCTTAGAGAGACAATTTTTTATTCCAATCTTTCACATTCTACCTCTCTTGCCTTTAATAGTTTTGTCATATCCTGTTCAATTTTATTTCCCTCTTCAAATTTTACCTTGAGTTCTATGATATTTTGTAGAAGTTCCATATTTGCTTCCTCATCCTCTTGAATTTGATCCTTCAAACTTGAGTTCTTCTTTCTAACCTTTTCCAAGTTTCTAAGAGCAGCAAAGAATTCCTCTTTTATGTCGATCATGGCCTCTTCTCCATTTTATGAGGTCTTGTGGGATCTTCCTCCAAGATGTTAGGCTTTTCATGAAGGAACCCGCTCTAATACCAATTGAAGAACATAAGCTTATACTGAGAGGGGGGGTGAATAGTATAAGATAAAACTTTTTACTTTTCAATCCAAATGATAACATCAATAATATCAAAGTAGTAAACATTGCACACATCATCACACATGAGAGACATGATTTAACATGGTTCACCCAATGTGGGCTACTCCACGGAGAAAATATTCCTTATAAATTTTCTCAATAAATCCTTTTGGGAATCAATTCCCTATTACAATGTTTATGGACCTCTGTCCAAAGGAGACACCAATCCCCTATACTCTAATTTTTGGATCTCTCTCCATAGGAGAACTCTTTCCCCTTTTCTCTGGTTCGTGGAACTTGATCTAGGAGAACTCTATCTCCTCAACTGGTTCATGGATCTCTCTCCACAAAATAACTCTATCTCCCCAACTGGTTCACATATCTCACTCCATAGGAGACCTCTATCCCCACTACTCTGGTTTATGGATCTCTCTCCACAGTAGAACTCTATCCCCTCTGCTCTGATCAACACTCATCAACACTTACCACAAATATTATCACAACTCTTTCTCAAAACCTGCTCAAAATATACCTCAAACCTGCTCAAAATATGTCTCTAACCTGCTCAAAATCTACCTTAATCCTGTTCAAAATATGCCTTCAAACCCTCTCAAGGAGTTGCTCAAATCTGCTCTCAAGTCTTCTCAAGACTTGCTCATTCACAAACATACTCAAACCAATACTCAAAATCTTCACACAATTATTCAATCAATGAAGCACATAAAACTCACTCAAATATTTCCAACAATGCTTATCAAACAATCCTTTTCACTCCACCTTATGTTTCACAACATTCATTCCAACAAACACTTCAAACAAAGGATGATGTGCCCATACCTCTTAAATGCTCTTTTGGAGATATGTCTTCAAAACCTATCTCACAAATAACCAATCCTTCTTGTGCCACTTCAAGGGTTAGATAGCAATAGTCTATTTCAAAACCTCCACATGAATATTCCACCTCAACAAATATTTCACCATACAAAGATTCAATAAAATGTCAAACCACTTTTACACCTTATTACTCCTAACTTTGCAAATAAAATTTCATCAACAAAGATCACCAATTACATAAGCATAATATTTCATTTACACCTTATATCTCCTACTTGTCATTAATGCATTTCCAAAAGATAAAATAAATCACCACTTCAATTTTTACCCCAATGCATTAGCAAACAAACCACCTTAATTTTTGCTCAAGAAAAAGAAATCATTTCATAACCCTTTTTATTACAAAAATAAAAATCAATGCAAAACTCCTTATATCTCCCTAGCACATACCTTAGTAACTTATGACCTTAGAGCATAAATTAATTTTAATATAAATTAATTCTTTTGCTACCGCTTACCACTTGTCACTGAGAGTCAAACCCATGTTACCTATTGGCCCTACACCCTAGCCACAATTAGGCCATCGCATGGTCTAGCCAACCCACACGAAACCAAAGTTCACGATCTTCTTGTTATCATTAACCATCAGTGCTAAAAATAAATATGGCCATGCAAATAAAAGGCCTCCACATGAATTAAACACAACATCTTCTTCCCTCAACGCACTGTACAATCCAAGCTTGCTAGCTTGACTGCCATCTCAATTGAGGGGAAACACACCTCTTCCAACATTTGACCAAAACCTTTGCTTCAAAAATTGTAAAACCTCTTATCTGTTTCCTTTGCTGCATTGAATGAGCAAGGAAAATAATTCGAGGTTTAATAAAATCAAATTCTTCTTAGGCTTAGGCTAAACATTAGCCTATAAATGAAGAACACAAGCTTATAATGAGAGGGAGGGGTGAACAGTATAAGAACACTTTTTACTTCTCTTTTCAAATCAGTATTATGCAGTGTATAGATAGCAGTATCAATATTAGTAATCAAAGCAATGCTCAAAACACCATACACAATAAAGACAAATTTTAGTATGGTTCACCCAATGTGGGCTACCTCCATAGAGAAAATATTTCTTCTAAATATTTCTCAAATAATCTCTTGGGAATCCTTCCCAAATTACAATATTTATGGACTTCTATCCAAAGGATATGTTGATCCCCTAATATTAAGTTTGTGGATCTCTTCCACAAGAGAATTATTTCTCCTTCTACTCTAGCTAGTGATATTCTAGAAGACTAAGTCTCTATGCTGCACTGACTAGTGGATCTCTCTCCACTTAAAGACTTATCATTCAGATCTGTCTTCAATTTTCCTAGCTACTGGATCTCTATCCACTAAGACTATGTCCTCTGTATTCTATCACCTCCAAAGATCTATATCAATAGTGTACTAAACACAGTTCAGTCAGTCTAGCACAACTCTACTCAATCTCTTGCAGTAAACACAGTTTATTCAGTCTAGCACAAATATGCTTAATCTCTTGTACTAAACATAGTTCATTTGGTATAGCACAAATCTGCTCAATCTCTTATACTAGACATAGTACATTCGGTCTAGCACAAGCCCACTTAAATATGCACTAAACACAGTTCATTCAGTCTACCACAAACTTGCTCAATAGGTCCACTTAGAACCTTCTCAAATCTGCTCAATAGGTCCACACAACACCTGCTCAAATATGCTTAATAGGTCCACACAAAACCTGCTCAAATATGCTCAATAGGTCCATACAAAACTTGCTCAATAGGTCCACACAAAACCTACTAAAATTTCCTCAACAAGCTCACACAGAACTTGTCCAAATCTACTCAACATGTCCACACAGAACCTGCTTAAATATGCTCAACAAGCTCACATTGAACTTGTCCAAATATGCTCAACAATCTCACACAGAACCTGCACAAATCAGCTCAAGAAGCTCACACATAACTTGTTCAAATCTGCTCAACAAGCTCACACATAACTTGTTCAAATCTGCTCAATAAGTCCTCTCTAGGACTTCCTCAAATCTGCATAGCAAGATTTCACAAAAGCTTACTCAAATAAGTCCACAAGACTTCTCAAAGACTTGTCTCAAATCTTCTTAACAAGCTCACATAGAACTTGTCCAATCACATAGAATCATAAAGATAATTTTTAGAGACTCTATATGTTCTATTTTCAAATCCCAATCTCAACTTAAGTCAATATCATAGAAGCATAAAGAGAATTGTTAGAGACTCTATATGTTCTATTCTCAAATCCCAATCTCAAATCAAATTAGAATATATAATAGTTTGTTTCTAGGAACCTGAACAACCACTTTGCACAATCACTTGACTAGGCTCAATCAACTCAACTCAACCAATCACCTCAAGGATCAATTATTTCTCCCAAACCCTAGTCCAAGCATGCATCAACCAACTCAAAATATTTCCAACAATGCTCAACCACAAATCTCACATAACAATGATACTCATGTTCTTCTCTAACTCAAGTTCAAGTTTATTTCACAATCAATGGGCTTCAACAACAATGCTTATAAAACAAGGTTTAATTACAACTCTCAAACCAGAAAACCTTGAAGCATTCAACCAACCACTTTCGAAAAGGAAACCAAAATCAATCCTTTTCTCTCCAATGATATTTCAGAAATCAACCACCATAAACAATCAATAGGAGAATGTGCCCATAACTTTTATGAAGATGAAGAAACCTCTTTGAAAATCTGTCACAATCACAATATTCTTTTGCCAATATTCATGAGGGTTAGGATAAATTACAAAACAATTATCATAATATTTTACACCTTATTTTTCCTAGTCAAAAATCACATCCACCACTAGAAAATAATTAAAAATAATTATTTCCTTATTTAATTAAGCATAGCATGAATATCACCACAACCATTTACCATTCCCTTATTTCTCCTTTTAAACAAGTTAATCAAATAGCTCTTGAAAAATGATTTCCAACGATATATAATATGCTACCCTTCCAAAATTAAAAGCAATAGTAATTCCCGTATTTTCAAAAACAAACCATAACCCTTATTACTCCTTAATGCTATTCTCATAAATATTAAAAATAAAAATTAACTTACCTTTTGCCTCTCAGCGGGATTTGATCCCTTGTCGCTGACCATGCACCACTCTAACCGTAGTGCTACTAACCACATGAGCCAACCACTCACATGAAATAGTGAGCATAGCAACAAAACTTTATTCACTCCAATCGTGCCCCACAAGACACGTGCGCCAAAAGGTGCACTACCTTTTACACTTCGTAAAAACCAGCACCGATGGGATTCGATCTTCGGATCTCCTAGCGCTCAACAACTTAACTACCTCCCTCTTGCTACTAGGCCATGAGTGTCTATGGTGTATTGGAAGGATCCTTCCTTCCTTATATTACTCCCTCTTTTCACACGTTTCAAATGCACTAAAATACCTTTGCTTTCCTTTCGAATGAAAAACTCACGATCACATCCCTATTGCCAAATGAAATTTGGAAATGATATTTATACATACTTCCTTAAAATCACATACATCGGCCCTTAATCAAATTTGATGACGTCGGCGGGAATTTCCAATTTGGAAATTTTAATTTTAATTTTAAAATATTAAAATTTAAACTTAAACTTCAAAGTTGAATAAATTTTTCATCAGGACTCCTTTTTCGATGAAACGAAAAGACAACTTGGGTTTTGAGAAAAATCCATTTCAAATATACCATCCATGGTTTTAAATAAAACCTTTTATTTTTCTTGCATTGGTTTTTAGAAAAATCCTTCCTTGCACTTTTCACAAAACATAGTGTATGCCATCATAGATCCTTTTGACATCAATGACAACATTTTAGCTTAGGGACTCAAAATTTCGAACAATATCCTCCTTTGTCACTGATGGAAACCCATATCCTTTTACTAAAATTTCACCTTATTTTCTTCTTCCCTGGGACATTGCTCCCTTTGGCTCAATGCTCTCTCAAATATCAAATCTCTCCCCATATCAAAAACTATCCCAATATACACAAATATCCCCCCCTTTGACATCAATGGCAAAGGGTCACCTTTGGGGCTCGGGGCTAAGAATGAGCCTCTTAGCTTAGCCCCTCCCCCACCTCCTCATGAGGTGGTTAATTCTAGTGTGGGAGTATTTCTACTCCGCAAAAGCACTATTATCTGCTTTTATCTTTCCCTATTCTTTTTTGAGTTTGTTGAATCCTCTCACTTTATCTTTCCAAGTCATCATCCCTGTTCTTGTCATCACTTTTTTTCCTATTCTTGTTCTTGTTTTCATCCATGTTCCTATTCTTGTACCTGTTCCTGTTCTCATTATTTTCTAAGTCTCTATTATTTTATAAGTATCTATTTCTATTCTTTTCTAAGTCTCTATTCATGTTCATCTTCTTATTTATGTCCATGTTCCTATTTATATTTATATTCCTATTCTTGTACATGCTTGTTTCTGGAATATTTGATCTACACCATCTTGCTATGTGACCATCATTATTGCACTTATAACACTTAATGTTATTATTCCTTGGATGTGCAATTGTCTTAGTATTTCTCCTAGTGAAGCCATATCCTATTTTGTCATGAACCCTGCAATTTATTGCATTGTGACCAAACTCATTACATGAATAAAAATATCCTTGGAAAAGCTATCATTTTCCATATTCTTGCCTTTGATGTGTCCTACACTATGAAGCCATGTGCCCAAACCTGTGACATAAAAAACATATTTCATTGAAGCTTCCTTGTCTTGACCTCATTGGTCTCCTGTTCTGATTGTTGTTCCATCTATATCTTCTTTGCCCATTATATATTTTCATGCTAGACTCACTGCAATATGACTCATCCTTAGAAGTTTCACTTTCACTTCCACTTACATCTGAGAATCCCTCTTCTAAAGTACCTTATTCTGAAGTTCCTTCTTCTTCAAGACTTGAAGTAGACTTTTCTTCCCATTTCTTTTGAACCTGTTTAGAACCAAGACTTGTTTTGTTTGAGGATCCTCTTTGTATATTGACTATTTTATCCACCTTCTTTGTATTGGTTACATACTTGTATAGCTTATTCTTGTAGTCCTCTAGATATTCCTTTAGTAGTGAAACTTCATGTGTTAACTTTTCACATTCTAGAATCTTTTCTTCTAACTTATATTTGAATTTGCTTGCCTTAGATTTTGACTTCTCTAAATATTCTATGAGCAATAATATTTCTTCATCACATTCTTGAAACTGAATTTCAAGCTTAGAGTGTTGCTTTCTTAACTTCTTTACTATGTCAATAACATAGATAAGTTATCCCTTGAGATCATAACCATTCTCTATTGAATAGTCCTCTATTTTTTTGCCTTTGTCCATATCATTTCTTTCTTTTGACTTATCTTCTTTAGGATCACTCATTTCTTCTTCTAATGCCATTAGAATATTCTCATATGGTCTACCAAGTGCATATTTAAAATCATCATAACTAAAAATATATCCATCCCTTATGCAATCATCTTCAAGATGTCCAAATTTACCACATCTAAAACACTTGAGAATAACTAGTCTTTTTCTTAACTGGATATTTTTATTCAACCATAAACAAGACTTCATCTCTATCATTGTCTAAAAAAATAGCATCACTATCAATTGAGTACTTACTTGCATTATCCGCATAGTAGCTTCTCTTTTGTCTTTGGTAGAACTTCTTTCCTTGTCTGTTTTGTCCATCCTTGCTTTTATCTGATACTTGTATTTTTCATATTCCTTGTACATGTGATCTTGTTTTTCTTCATCATTGTTATTCTTTGGATCTTTGCACTCTATTATAAAATTTACATACTTGCCACAATTAAATCACTTAATATATTTTATATCTATCGGTATTATAGAACCTTTATCTCTTCTACCATAGTTATCTTCTTCATCACTAGAAGATTCATTGCTTGATTCTATTTTCTTACCATTTTTCTTATTGTCCCCTTTGAATGCAACTTATTTTGGAGGAATAGGATCTTTTGTTCTTATCTCAAAAGTTGTAAGCATACCAAGCAAAACATTTTTGGTTAGACCGTCACTATAAATTGATGTTTCTAAGGTAGAAACCTTTTCAATATACATTTTTGGAAGAGTTCTCAAGATCTTATCACAAGCATCGGATTCATCAACCTTCATTCCAAGACCTTTCATATCATGTATAAGTTTATCAACCTTGTTTATATAGTCACAAATTCTTTCATCATCCCTCATTCTTAGATTATCAAATTCTCCTTTGAGAATTCTGATATTAGATTTTCTGACACTTTTATCTTCTTCATATATGGTATGCAATAGTTCCCACATATCTTTTGTTGTTTTACAATCCATAACCTTCATGGATTATGATCTATGCAAACCTTTTATAATTGCATTCATAGCTCTTGAATTTGCATGCATGAGAAACCTAACTTCCTTATTTGTAGGAGGATTAACTATTGAATCATATCCAAATTCCACTGCATCCCAAACTTCATTGCCAAGTGCCATCAGGTGAAAACTCATCAACACACACCAATCAAAGAATTCACTTCCATCAAACATTGGTATTGCATTATTGAAGAACTTATTCTTTTGATCCTTTTGATCCATTGTGTTCTCATACCATTTTTCCTTTAAGCTATCAAGCTCTTCTAAAGGAACCCTCTCTGACACCAATTGAAGAATACAAGCTTATACTGAGAGGGGGATGAACAGTATAAGACCACTTTTTACTTATATTTTCAAATTAGTATTATGCAGTGTATAGATAGCAGTATCAATAGCAGTAATCAAAGCAATGCACAAAACACCATACACAATAGAGACACAGATTTTAACGTGGTTCACCCAATGTGGGCTACCTCCACAAAGAAAATATTTCTTCTAAATATTTCTCAAATAATATCTTGGGAATCCTTCCCAAATTACAATGTTTATGGACTTCTATCCAAAGGAGATGTTGATCCCCTAATCTCAAGTTCATGGATCTCTTCCATAGGAGAACTCTTTCCCCTTCTTCTCTAGCTAGTGATCTTCTAGAAGACTTTATCTCTATGTTGCACTGACTAGTGGATATCTCTCCACTTGAAGACTCCTCACTCAGTTCTATCTTTAATTGTCCTACTTGTTGGATATCTATCCACTGAGACTTTGTCCTCTATACTCTGTCACCTTCAAAGCTCTACTTCAATACTATACTAAACATAGTTCAATCCGTATAGCACAACTCTTCTCAATATCTTGCACTAAACATAGTTCATTCGGTCTAGCACAAATCTGCTCAATCTCTTGTCCTAAACATAGTTCATTCAGTCTAGCACATTCTGCTCAATATTTTGTACTAAATACTATACATTTGGTCTAGCACAAGTCCACTCAAATCTACACTAAATACAGTTCATTCAATCTAGCACAAACTTGCTCAATAGGTCCACTAAGAACCTTCTCAAATCTTCTCAACAGGTCCACACATAACCTACTCAAATCTGCTCAATAGGTCCACACAGAACCTACTCAAATTTGCTCAATAGGTCCACACAGAACCTACTAAAACCTACTCAAAAGGTCCACACAGAACCTGATCAAATATGCTCAATAAGCTCACATAGAACTTGTCTAAATCTGCTAAATAGGTCCACATAGAACTTGCTCAAATCTACTCAAAAAGCTCACACAAAACTTTTCCAAATATGGTCAACAAGCTCACATAGAACCTGCTCAAATCTGCTCAACAAGATCACACATAACTTGTCAAATATTCTCAAAAATCTCACATAGAACTTGTTAAAATATGCTCAATAAGTCCTCTCTAGGACTTTCTCAAATATGCATAGAAATCATTTATAAAATCTTACTCAAATCAGTCTACAAGCCTTCTCAAAGACTTGTCTCAAATCTACTTAACAAGCTCACATAGAACTTGTCCAATCACATAGAATCATAAAGATAATTGTTAGAGACTCTATATGTTCTATTCTCAAATCCCAATCTCAACTCAATTCAATCTCATAGAAGCATAAAGAGAATTGTTAGAGACTCTATATATTCTATTCTCAAATTCCAATCTCAACTCAAATTAGAATATAGAATAGTTTGTTTCTAGGAACTTGAACAACCACTTCACACAATCACTTGACTAGGCTCAATCAACTCAACTCAACCAATCACCTCAAGGATCAATCCTTTCTCACAAACCCTAGTCCAAGCATGCATCAACCAACTCAAAATGTTTCCAACAATGCTCAACCACAAATCTCACATAACAATAATACTCATGTTCTTCTCTAACTCAAGTTCAAGTTCATTTCACAATCAATGGGCTTCAAAAACAATGCTTATAAAACAAGGTTTAATTACAACTCTCAAACCAGAAAACGTTGAAGCATTCAACCAACCACTTTTGAAAATGAAACTACAATCAATCATTTTCTCTCTAATTATATTTTAGAAATCAACCACCATAAAAAATCAATAGGAGAATATGCCCATACCTTTTATGAATATGAAGAAACCTCTTTGGAAATCTGCCACAATCACAATATTCTTTTGCCAATATTCATGAGGGTTAGGAGAAATTACAAAACAATTATCATAACCTTTTACACCTTATTTCTCCTAGTCAAAAATCACATCCACCACTAGAAAATAATTAAGCATAGCATGAATATCACCACAACCATTTACCATTCCCTTATTTCTCCTTTTAAGCAAGTTAATCAAATAGCTCTTGAAAAATTCTTTCCAACGATATATAATATGCTACCCTTCCAAAATTAAAAGCAATAGTAATTTTTGTATTTTCAAAAATAAACCATAACCCTTATTACTCCTTAATGCTATTCTCACAAATATTTAAAATAAAAATTAACTTACCTTTTGCCTCTTAGTGGGATTCAATCCCCTTTCACTAACCATGCACCACTCTAACCGTGGATCTACTAACCATGTGAGCCAACCACTCACATGAAACGATGAGCATAGCCACAAAATTTTATTCGCTATAATCATGCCCCACAAGACACGTGCGCCAAAAGGTGCACTACATTTTACACTTTGTAAAAACTAGTGCCAGTGGGATTCAATATTTGGATCTCCTAGCACTTAACAACTTAACTACCTCCCTCTTACTGCTAGGACACGAGCAGCTACGATGTATTGGAAGTATCCTTCCTTCTATTACTCCCTCTTTTCACACATTTCGAATGCACTAAAATACCTCTCCTTTCCTTTCAAACAAAAAACTCACGATCGCATTCCTATTGCCAAATGAACTTTGGAAATGATATTTATACATATTGCCTTGAAATAACATATGTCGGTCCTTAATCAAATTTTATGACGTCGACGGGAATTTCCAATTTGGAAATTTAAATTTAAATTTTAAAATATTAAAATTTAAACTTAAACTTCAAATTTGAATAACTTTATCATCGAGACTCCTTTTTCGATGAAATGAAAATCCAACTTGGGTTTTAAGAAAAACCCATTTCAAATCTGCCATCCATTTTTTTAAATTAAACCTTTTATTTTGCATGCCTTGGTTTTCACAAAAACCCTTTCTTGCACTTTTCACAAAACATAGTGAATGCCATCATAGATCCTTTTGACATCAATGACAACATTTTAGCTTAGGGATTCAAAATGTCCAACAATAAATACATGTGCCCACTTATACATTTGATGTTGGCACATTTATAATTTGAATTTGGTGTTTCGAATTAAATTATTATATTTAATTATAATAATTTAAATCCAAAATATTTAAATGTTATAAATTAAATATTAAAAACGTTTTTGGGGCCTTTTATTTAAGGATTTGCTACCGTTAATGAATATTTTAACCTTTGCAAAATTACCACCAAGGTAAATTAAATAGACTTGTAAATTCTTTCTCAAATATTATGGAGAGGAATTACTTTCTTCTTGCTGCCTTATACCTCATATGCCACCATGAGGAATATTCTCACAAATATTTCCATCAACTTAGGACATTAAACCTTTTGATATTAATCAAACCTCTTGACATTAATTCCATCAACTTAGGGAGGTAGTTAAGTTGTTAAGTGCTAGGAGATCCAAATATTGAATCCCACTGGCACTAGTTTTTACAAAGTGTAAAATGTAGTGCACCTTTTGGCGCACGTGTCTTGTGGGGCATGATTATAGCGAATAAAATTTTGTGGCTATGCTCATCGTTTCATGTGAGTGGTTGGCTCACATGGTTAGTAGATCCACGGTTAGAGTGGTGCATGGTTAGTGAAAGGGGATTGAATCCCACTAAGAGGCAAAAGGTAAGTTAATTTTTATTTTAAATATTTGTGAGAATAGCATTAAGGAGTAATAAGGGTTATGGTTTATTTTTGAAAATACATAAATTACTATTGCTCTTAATTTTGGAAGGGTAGCATATTATATATCGTTGGAAAGAATTTTTCAAGAGCTATTTGATTAACTTGCTTAAAACGAGAAATAAGGAAATGGTAAATGGTTGTGGTGATATTCATGCTATGCTTCTAGTGGTGGATGTGATTTTTGACTAGGAGAAATAAGGTGTAAAAGGTTATGATAATTGTTTTGTAATTTCTCCTAACCCTCATGAATATTGGCAAAAGAATATTGTGATTGTGGCAGATTTCCAAAGAGGTTTCTTCATATTCATACAAGGTATGGGCATATTCTCCTATTGATTTTTTATGGTGGTTGATTTCTAAAATATAATTAGAGAGAAAATGATTGATTGTAGTTTCCTTTTCAAAAGTGGTTGGTTGAATGCTTCAACGTTTTCTGGTTTGAGAGTTGTAATTAAACCTTGTTTTATAAGCATTGTTTTTGAAGCCCATTGATTGTGAAATGAACTTGAACTTGAGTTAGAGAAGAACATTAGTATTATTGTTATGTGAGATTTGTGGTTGAGCATTGTTGGAAACATTTTGAGTTGGTTGATGCATGCTTGGACTAGGGTTTGTGAGAAAGGATTGATATTTGAGGTGATTGGTTGAGTTGAGTTGATTGAGCCTAGTCAAGTGATTGTGTGAAGTGGTTGTTCAAGTTCCTAGAAATAAACTCTTCTATATTCTAATTTGAGTTGAGATTGGAATTTGAGAATAGAATATATAGAGTCTCTAACAATTCTCTTTATGCTTCTATCAACTTAGGATATCAAAACTATTGACATAAATGACAACAAAACATGCTCAAATTTCCAATGGTTCCATTAGTGAATTAATTTTTAGATTGTCCTTATTTATGTTCTTGATATGCTTGTAGCCTTCATATTTCATGATAAAATGTTTTTGTCTCTACTACTCCTACTATGCAAAATATATGTATTTTTTATAACCATGTCACTTAAGATATATTACATATTCTAGTTTTACATCTAAGATATTGTGAAATAAATCTTAGTTGAGATATAAGCATTTTTCCCTTACATTCGATCTTTGCATCTATGTACTTCTTTTTTTTCTTTTCACAATTTAGATTGAACTTGTTCATGTATGATTATTTTTTATTCCTAAATTTTTAATCCACATGACAAGTCTAAATTGTTCCCTCACATGATATTTAATTTATTTTTGATATTTTAGGATCTCATGAAATTTAATGCTCTATTTTACATCCATTTTTTGTTTTATTAAATGGATCATATTTGAAACAATACATCATCAAGTTCAGAAGATCTACAAGGGTTTTGAGGATGGGAATGCTAGGGTTTTGAGTATAAATATGGTCCCCAACCTTGGTGGACCAATGCACAACATTGATGCCATATAAAGGAATGCATGTGATAATGGCTTCTCTCAAATAAATATGTAGGTTTGTGCTAAGAATGGTCCACAAGGTAACCCTCATTATCTTGATGTAATTCTTCCATTTATTGAATTTTATTTTGCATGTCACTATTTATAATCATTCACCCTTGTATAGTATTTCATTGCATGCATCTCTAACGAGTCTTACCTTAGGTCTTAGATTAACATAACTTGGAATCCTCATGGAGTCCAACTAATGATGGTTCAAAATTTTACAAAGGGAATTTTTTTTCGCTTTGTGGAAATATCACATGCTAAGGCAATTTATGAGCATGGCCCTTGGTACATGATAATCTCTCTACTTACTCTAAGGTAATTTATATTTTTGAGGAAAGATATAACAAAGTCCCTATATGGGTAGAATTTCCAATACACTCTCTACCTTTGTGGTACTTTCTCAGTTGCATAGCAACCCCTCTAGGGTGTCTCATTTTGGTGGAGGTGAATTTTTTTTCATGCACACCCTCAAAAACATATTTGCATCGATATTGATATTTATTGAGATATCAAGGAGACTATTTACATACAATTTGGTAACATTGTGCCATCCTAGTGGGTCTTATACATTAATTTACCAAACACATTATTGGTGTCAGCTCTCAATAGACAAGATAAAATATTATCCTTTGATGTTGCATAATAGGGACAAGTATATCCCCAAAACACTGAGTGTACCCACTCCTCAACATCAAGAGGATGGTTAGATGGTGATAATAATTCATAAAAATACATGTTTGGTTGCTTCTAACGGTACATAGGCAAAGTTAGCATATGCCTCTAAGATAATAGAAAAATGGTATGAAAAGGAAAAAGTTACCCCCAGCTAAAACTACCAACAATGAGGCTCATAAATATCAAATGATTCATACCCTAAGGGCTATAGTAGTGGTTTCTTCATAGTATACCCAATTGACTAATCCTCCAGTACATTCCCTCTCATATAGTGCAAGATGCTCCTACAAAACAAGAAGGTTGTCTATAGAAGAAGATACCACTCCAAAGAAGCAACTTTAATAACAAATATCCAGTTGGGTAGTTATGTTTCTGATTTATCCAATAGCTATAGTGTGTTAGATTATATTATATATAGTGAGGATATGTCATTGGATGTAGATCCATCATCGATGGAATTGGTGTTTTCTATGGAGGAGTAAAAATTAAAGATCCCTCCCTTTCTGTGTTGTTTTAGTTTTCTCATAGTCTTTGATAGGGGAAATAAGATAGAGAGAGTCTAACCAAAAAAAAATTCACCCATATGACCCAATAGTTCCAACACCTTTGAGGCATTAGCTTTGAAAAAATATAGGATGACAGAGTAATAAGTCTACTTGGTTCCTAGAGTTACAGTTTTAAAGTTTAGGGTTTTTTACCCTAGTTTATTTTTATATGCTTAGTTATGTTGTTTTTTCACCTTTTTAGAGGTTGGTTCTAGTTTTGATCATATGGGTGGCCTTGCACCCTGAGTTGTGATCTTTTCAACTTATTTTTATTGTAATTTATTTTATTTTTATTAAATATAATTATTGGTTCCAATAAAAAATACATCATAAAGGAGGATTGTTCTATGTAGTCTACGACCACAAACCTAAGTAGAACATGGTTGGATAAACATGAAATTATTAGTAGTGTAATATGTTATTCTTAATTATGTGGGGATTCATCATCTCTATTATTATCAAGTCATGAATCATGTTTGAGGGTAGTTATTCCACTTATTTAATAATTTGACCACTAAAGCTTGTTTCTTCTATAGGTTATTTCTAGTGGCATATTCCTATGGTGAAAATGTTTTCCACTATAATAACACTGTGAGGAGTCATTATCATTATTCATAGGTATTTGGTATGAAAATATTATCATTACGTTTCATCCCAAAATTTATATTTTTGTAAAGCTTGATCTGTAGTCTCAAATGGTCATTCATTTGTCTCATCATGAAATGATTCTATTTTGATTTATTTTTTATTAATAAATTTTCTCTCACTTTTAAGAAAATCATCCAATATTATTATTAATGTATATATTTTGGGTTTTTCTCCTCCAAAGTAATCCATTAGGAAATTATACCCTCTAGTTCTATTTTTATATATTGTAATGACCAATTCCTTGCATTACCTTATTGATAGGGTAACTGGAATGGTTGAGTTCAAGGTATTATACTTTATATGATAGATAATATTGTCAATTTTATATGTATATATGATACTATATTATTCCTCAATAACCATAAAACATAAGCAAAGAATTCTTTGACTATGTTGGATAAATTTTATGAGTCTTCAAGTGCTAAATTTTTTTCTAATAAATCCAAATACTTAATGGTAAAATATGGAGGTAGGTCATAAAATATTATATAATAAAATAAGCAAACTAAATACAAGGAAGTCATTAGACACCATGAGATTCAATTTGGTTAAAATATTAGAGCTAAAATTTTATGGAAGTGGTTCCTTGCAATATTTTTCAGGAAACTTGAAATAAAATATGCAAATGCTTATCACTAGTTATTCAACTTTACGTAGTGCAAAATTTTCTCTTGGCTTCTTATGTATTTTATTTCTCTTTATAGAATATTATTAGATCTCATTTTAATCATATCACTAGATTGATACATGAATTTTTACAAAATCCCTTCTATATCTACAACTTCATAGATTTGATGCACCTTGCCTAAGAAAAAGGAGGGTTGAAACTAATAGACTCTTTTTATTAAGAGATTTTCCTTTGTGTAAAAATGCGTGATTTATCTTATATTAATAGTTGAGCCATATAATAAATTCCTGAGATAAAGAATATAGTAAGTAGGAGTTTTCTCATAATGACATGACATGACTATGGAGGATAAAATTCTTTGTAACAAGTAATCATTGGTAAAATTTTACTTTCATATTGTAGGTATATGGAAATATTAGTAAACTAGGCCAAAATATTATGTTTCCAATACAAGAATCTATATAGGGTTTGATATAATCATGCCAAAATTATAGGGCCCCATGCAAGTAACCTTTTATCATCTCACATATAAGCCACCACCTTTGCCCAACCCCATTATTATACTCTCCTACTAATGTGCCCTATCAACAAGCCTGAAGTAATTGCACTCATAAAGGCTATCATCGTATCCACCTATCCAGAAGGAAAATGATGTCTATCCCACCACTAACCATATGGAATGTAGGATTAGGGTTATGCATATTGTTGAATATTCAAAAGCTTGGCAAATAGTAGAATTTTTGAAATTGGAATTTGGCTAAGTTGAAGATCCTAGATGTCAACCCATTTGCCAAAAATTTTTGGGACCTGATTTCATGAAGTATTCCATTCGCCCTGCAATGCCACTTATTTCACGAAGCATTTCTGCCTAACATTCACCTTCAAATTATTAAAAAAATCATTTATCTTGGTAAATTCACCTCTTATAGCCCCATTATATATAGCTAACATGAGAGCGATACTCATACATTTAAAATACTAATTCTCCAAAATAGCTAACGATAAACAATAGACAATAAACAACAGGTGAGACAACGAGTAGAAGATAGAAATCAAGCAACATATAGAAGGAAGTTGACACCAGTGACAGACAATAGGTGACCATAGGAAATGATAACCAAGGGATAACCATAGCAAGTGATTATAGTAGGTGATAAAAATAGGTTAATATTTTTATCTTTCATTCAGATTTGTTATACTTGTCCAATATTTTTATTAGTTGCCATATGTCTATCTTTCTATCTGTCACCATATGTCAGTCACCATATGAATATCTCCATATGTTAGGTGCCATATGTCTATCACCATATGTTAGGCATCATATATCTACCACCATATATTAGGTGCCATATATCAATCACCATTCATCTTTATATCTATCTCCATATGTCAGACGTTATATGTCTGTCTGTATATATCAGACATTATATTTTAGGTACCATATGTCATCTGTCATATGTTAGGTGAAATATGATAGGCACCATATGTCATCTACCATATTTTAGTCACCATATGTCAGTCACCATATGTATACCACCATATATATATTGCCATATATCAGGAACCATATGTCAGTCACCACATGTCATACACTATATATCAGATATAATATGTTAAGTACCATATGTCATCCACCATATCTCAAGAACTATATATTAGGTACATATGTCAAGCACCATATGTCATCCACCATATATCAGGTGATATATGTCACACATCATATGACAGAAACCATATGTCATTTGTTATATGTTAGTCACCAGAAACCATATGACATCATTTGTTATTTGTTATATCAGGTGTTATTTGATTTTGTTGAGCCTAAGGTCTACGATATGGAGACCACTGCTAAATTTATCTTGAAGGATAAATGAGGTCTCACCCCATTATTCAAAATGTTCTCTAGCACCAACTAAGATGCTATGATGGCATTCACAAATATGAGGGAGAATGGTATCATCACTATACACAGAGTTTAGTTTCAAATCACACTGGAGCTCCTTGCCAAAATAACTAGGCAGGCCCTCGATGGTTGAGTAGTAAGGATGAACAAGCAAAATTGGGAAGTTGAGCTATCCCATTTTGATTCTTTGTTCCAGGTGCAAAAACTTCATAAGAAAGGTCTGTATCATCACCATTTATCCTCTTATTGAAAAGAAATCCTAAAGCCTATAATGCAATATCTTATAGTTGATGATCTAGAATCCTAATTATGTAGCTTCTATTTGACCTTTATTAACCATTTTAGAGATGCCAAAATATTAAACATCCCTGCTGCTCTGTACTGGTCCATGGATTATACCATCACTTCCCCTCATGGTAATAAATAGAAAGGTTTGCCCTCCCATAAGGGCCTTTTTAAAATTCTTTACGGCTATTTACTCCATAGATTTCCTAAAGGAAACATTCCTACCCTTGCCTCTTCTGAAGAAAATTCATCCTCTACTCCTAGTCCTAAATCTTCCAAATCTAAAAGTAAGAGTAAATTTGAAAGACCCCAGTCTATTTCTAGTGTCAAGAAGAAGGTTAAGCTTGAGAAAATGCCTGTCCAATGCTCTCAAAAGCTTAAGTTTAAGGAAACTCCTACCCATAAAGTAATCTAGAAAGAACACAGATCTGAATCTGACTCTCCTAATGTAGTGGAAAAATATCTCCACAAGCTTGCCATCCAGACCACTTCTGCCACCATTGACCATTTGGAAACTACCTATGCTGCACTTGGAAAAGGAATTGCTCAACTCAATGAGGAGTGTAATGCTATCATTTTGCTCTTTTTCTATGATGTGTATGAAGAGGGCCCTGCTGTTTCTGTTGTCACCAATATTTTTGATATCAAGGATGACAAAGTCATTGAGATTGCAAAGGAAATCTCTAAGGATGCCCTTAAGGATGCTATCAAGGACACTGCCAAGGATGTTGACCAGGAGATCATGGTAGCCTCTCATATACAGACTGATGCACCAAATTAATGCACTTGTGTGCCTTGTCTCTCATATAGATATACTTTGGTTGTGCATTGTGTTTTTACCCTTCCTTAGAGGTGTTTTCTGCTTTCCTTTTTGTTTGTTCCTGCGTGGATGCATTTTGTTCCTTTCTAGCATCTTTTTTTGTCTTTATTTGTGTTTCCTTTTTTCTGGTCCTCTTGCTTCTCTATTGTACAAGGCGTTGGGATGCCTTTCAAAAAAATCATTTTTTAATGCAAAATTATTAACTTCCCAAAAAACAAAATTGCATTACAAAACTTAGTGCCATGTTATAATTACTTTTAATTAAGTGTGGACATGTGAAGGAAAATATTTTTTTTTCCTTTTATTGTGCTATCTTATTTTTTACAAAAATTTACCTAAAACAATTAAAGAAATTCAATTTACCTTATGGCTTGATTTTTGTATGGAAGATAAATTGAATGGTTGAAAAATATTAAAACTAAAAAAGAATACAATTAATTTAACATAATATTAAAAAAAATAAAAATAAAGATAGATATTTTAATTAAATGATAACCATTCAATTAGTTAAATTTGTTAACTTTCAAGCTAAATAATAAAGTTTAAATATTATAAGTTATATATACATATGTATAATTATGAAGATAATATAACAATGTGATAATATAACATGGTAAAGATAAAATGGTAAAATTACTTTTAACATCGAGGAAATCACATGATCATATGATATTAGCCTCATAGAGGATGTTATTTAACTATTATATGTTTATCTAACTAAGAAGTACCTCAAGAAGGATGCTATTTACTTAATATATGCTTATTCAACCAAATTATAGTTACTGAAATATGGTATACAAATTTATACTTATTAGATTTGAACCTTGAAACTTCTATCTCAAGTTCTAGAATAATATGAATAGTTCCACTTAGGTTGTACTATGAATATGGTCCTTTCAATCCCATTTAACCAATTTCAAAGATGTATTTTTTATATTGTAAAATAATAAAAAATTTACTTTTTAAATTATATTGTTTTATATATGACAACAATCAAATTAATATTAGATAAAATTGATTTACAATAAATCTGATTACAGTACATAAAAGTTCACCATGTAAACATATAATATAATATAAATGGATAATGATTTGGGATAGAAAATTTTACATCATAAATCAAGAATCTAATCTTGTAAGCCCATTGGTGAACCTTATTGTTATATCATATGACATTATTGAAAATGGTTAAAAGTTAGAGAGATTCAAGTTCTAAAAGACATTGGAATTGACATTGTTGTGATAAAAAGATATTTAAAAATATGTTGATTTTTTTTTTAAATAAAGGGGTAAATATTTATTGATAAGAAGACAATATTACAAAGTACAACGAAGCCCCCAACTAGGGCTCAAGTAAGCAACAAAAAATGCTAAAACCACTAGATAGGATCAAAACCTGAAGAAGACGGCAAGAACAAACCATATTAAGTCTAAATATCCTTGTGGATCAACTCCAAAAGGCATTGAGAGTCCCCATATGGGAGAATCTCCCAGTTATCCATAATCCAAGGACCCAAAATCTTAGAAGCCCTTTTGACCAAATAATTAGCAACCATATTCCATTACCTTGGAATGTGTACAAAGGAGAATTTTAACTCTTCACTAATTTTAAAAATCTGAATGGCCATAGAGTTCAACTGCCAATTAAAATCCTCCAACATTTTGTTGTTTAAAATATTAACCAAAATTTGAGAGTCAGACTTGCAAATGCTCCTACACCAGCCAAGAGAAAACCCCTCTGCAAGGCCTCGAGAATCATAAGAGCTTCCATAAAATTATTGGAGTGAACACATTTATAAATGGAAAATAAAAACCTGACCATACCAGAAGAGTCTCTCCCAACACTTCCAATTCTAGCATTTCCAAGATTACCCCTGGATGACCCATCAGTATTAATTTTTAGAACTCCTACAGCCTCCACCAACCATCTCTCCTAACTTTCTTACTGATCTGAGAAGCCCTTATAGGGTGAGAAGAGTCATTTCCAACCCCAAAGATACCAAGGGCTTGTCGTACCTTCTCCTCCCTAGAGTCCAAAATAGGTTTCACATCGCATTTGCTATGGATAGTTTCCATAACCATACCTGGGATCCTTTTTTAGATCTGTTGAATAGCCAAATGACTATATTGAAATATGTGATGATTTCATTCAAGCTAATTCTACTATATGATGCAAGAAGGTCCCAAATTCCAATCCACCTAGAGGAAGAGGGTATTATCCATAGGTCTTCCTAGACTATTCCAAAACTCCTCCAGGAAGACCACATGAAAAAATGGATGGTTCCAGGCACTCTACCAATAGTACTAAATGTCTCTAGCAAGGGAACATTGGAAAAATAAATGAGAAGAGTCATCATCATTATTACTATAGACACTAAAATTCAACACCCACAAAACCACATCTACTATACCACCTCAAAATCATACATAATAAATCATATACCTAAGTCTCAACTTAGGGATATAGGATCTACACATTATCCTAATTTATAGATTTATTAAATCTATACAAATCACCCTAGGATACCCTGCCTACCCACTGGACATGTGTCCTAGACACTTCATCCAGCATACATGCTACTTCTAATCCACCTTGCATCTCTTGTCCCTTCACATAGTACAGGATCCTACATCCCACTCCACTAGTAGCCACATCACCCCAGTTAAGTGATGCACATTGAGTGACTCACTGTAACTATCCCTTCTACTCGGAAACCCAAAATTACCACTTGGTAATCTAGACTTTCCACCTTCCACTTCCCTACAAAACCCTAAGAGGTATATAAAGGCACCCTTAACCCACAAAACCAAGATAGCTAAACTGAGGTACTACAAGGCTATAGAAATTTGACCATGAACTCAATAAAATAGTGAGCATAGCCCTTGCCAAATCCCAAAGGTTCATTTCCCAAAGTAGTCTATGTTTCAACATGAAATTTCCCATCCGCGGTTTCACAGTCAGAACCACATATTCATGGTTTCACGACCATGCATCCGTGGCTCCCAATACTCCACCATGCATCCATTGTTTAACAAATCCAAGAATACAAACAACAGATATAAGTAAAGTAATTTATTTTAGCAAAATTTTAGAGTATTATATGCTTCTATGATTTATACTGCATTATTACCAACTTGGAGTGTGTTTTATGTATAGCATTGATTTCATTTCTTCATCTTTAGGTGCTACTAACTCTTTGTTGATTTGAATATGTATAGGTTATAGGTGTTTGGAAAAGGGTGTTGAAGCTGGAGTGGTGCCTTGCTGGATACCAAAGCCCACTCACCTTGGATTATAGAAGAAAGGACAAAGAGCACGAGTTCATATGAAGAGTTTGAAGACCACCATTTCATCAGAATATTCATTTGTATCAATACATAGAGAGAATTGTAACATTACCTCCAAACACATTTGGGGTAATTCAAAAATTCATTTGTAATGATTGTATCAAAATATCAATAAAGAAAGCAATTTTTGTAATTCTTATTTATCTTTGTTGTATTCATTTTATTGCTTAGTTCTTTTTTATTATAAAAATGGCAATCACTGTGGGACTTCCCAAGGATTCTATTTTGTTTACCTTGCTTTTTATTTGATTTATTGATCTCGGGTTTTGTATCTATATGTTTTGGGATTTTGGTACATGTTTGGATTCAATCTCGGGTCACCATACCTGGGAGTTGCTGTACTTGATACTATTATTGAAAAATTGTGCATCTGTGATATCTTTTTGAGAAAATATGCATTCACAATTTTGGTTCTGAGGGAACATGCACTAGTGATTGAGGAGATGAAACCATGTTCTTGTGGTTGGATATCTAGAGAAACACGTGATTGCGGTTGATATACTATGGAAACATGGATCGACGATTGAGAGATGGAGGGAGTAGTGAAAGGAATGCAAGTTTATACCCATGTGCTACTTTTTTTTTCTCTATTACTATTTTAGTCTGCATATCGGTAGGATAAAGTTCTTAGTTGCGTGTCCCATTGTTTGCATCTATGTCTTAGGATAGAAAAAGTTACTTATATTTTACATCCATCCATACCATAAAAATGGAAACTAAGAGAATCTACATTTTCATAGTAGGGCATATCATGTTGCATTGCCCAGTTAATGATAATCTAGGCATCATTTTTAGGGATTAGTCTAGATTTATCAACATCTTCTACACAGTTGGATCCATAGACCTGTGGTTAGGATATCCAAAATATGCACCTATAATTGGCAAATTGTGCATCCATGGTTTATCAACAGAGGCCAACCGTGCACCCGTAGTTGGCCTCTGTTGATAGAAGTTGCTAAAATATTACTTAAAAATTAGTTTTTAGCACCTAATCTATTGTTTTCCATTCTTTGGTTTCCTGTTCTCTATATTTTAGGCATAAAAATATAATTACATGTTAGATTTGCATTACATCATAAATAATAAACCTTCATACACACACATATCATCAAAACATTGGTCAGGTTGGATTTCATCACCAACTCCCAATTGAGACTAGTGACGTTGAAATTCACCTCCTTCCACCAGCTTACCCCCTAGATCATCCTTAGATATAATAAGAGAACTCCTTAAGTTGGTATTGGTCACTTGTGTTTAAGTTTTCTCCCACTGTTGTAACAATTTTTGAATCAGAGTGGAAGACCTAAGTGAACGCCCCACTAGGATTTAAGCAGTGTACCTAGACTCTTTTGAGAAATCATGCTTCGTGCTAGTATTCCTAATCACCATCTTGATTGATTCCTTTTATTATATTACAAAAAGAACGAAACTTCTTCAAAATTTCAACAACATCAAAACACATTAAAACTAATAAAAAAAGGTCAAAACCTCCAAAAGTTCAAACAAAAAAAAAAAAAAAATTCCAAAATAATAAAATAAAATTCAAACTAGTACAAACTTAGGACCAAAAACCTTATGTTTTTATTTGCTTTGTGTGTTGTATTGCATTGTAATTTCATTTTTATTACATATATTCACATTTACATTTCACACATTATTGCACATTAGTGTATGGTAGTGACTTGTAATCAGGCTAGAAAGTTAGCATTAATCCAGATTTAGTGGTCTTCCTGCATAGCAACTCAGTCTAGTGAGCACTCTAACACTTCAGTGGTAGGGCAAATCAGTATGCCCCATCCTATATCCCATATCTTAAATGTAGGCCCTCTAATAGTACCCCCATTTTTGATGTAGATGTTATGCATAGGGCTATCCATATCGCTATCCCTGAGACTCCTAGGAATAAACCACCTATCCCGATATATGGTCGTGTCACACTTTTAGATATGGATGCCATTAGGATGTATATTAATGCTATTGGAATGGTTTTTCCATAATTATCATTGCTTACCATCCCATCTCATGTCATACAATTATTAGACCAAGAGTCTACATTCACACATCCATAGCAGTCAATACAAGTCTTTACAAATCCACTCTATGAGTTGATTGCTATAGCCCTAGTTGGCCAACCATCATCATATAACCAACCACCCCTCACATTGTCTTATAAAACCATCACTTCCACTAATCCCTTGTATGAAACAACAACTCAGGTTGTTTCGTAAATTCCTACATCCATTCCATATACTATGCCGATAGGTTCCATGCATCATACCATTCCACAATCAGTGGAAACACCTTTTTCTATCTACCCTCCACTTGCATCCACTACCATGGTAGTATCACAACCAACCCAACCTACCACCTCCCATGTGGTTGTGCCCACATAAAATGCAATTTCTATGTAGCAAGATTTCTTGCAGCTATAATAGATTATTTTAGATAATGCTAATCATAGCATTAACCCCTATCCCAATCAACATTTGTAGAGGATTGAGCATAACCTACCACCTACCTCTCACCAAACCCATACCTTTTTCCAAGATCCATCTTAGGTATTGCATCCCCCATCCATTACCATAGCAACTAATCCACCATATTCCATGTATGCTAACTCGATGGGTCAACATACTAACATCCCTCCATAACCTCATCCATACCAAAACTTTCATTAGCCTTCATATCATCATACATTTCAGCCTAGAATTTCCCATAATATGCATCCCACATATAATCCACCTCATTACCAGCAGCACCAGGTAAACTAGGGTTTTAACCCTATGGATGATCCTATATACTAGTTCCTATAGAGTCAAATTGATAGTCTTGCCATGCAAACCCCAAGTTTGCAATATCAAAAGCCAACCTTAAGGCAACGACTCAATCATCCTATACATGATTATATGCCTACACCACCATATCCAATGAACTTCTAGATGCTAAATATTGAGTTTAATGGGGAAGAAGATCCTCGAGAGCATGTGAGAAGGTTTAAAAATGTGTGCTTTAGGATTTGAAACAATGACACACTCATGATACATACATTTTTTTAGATACTTGGAGGAGAATCCCAAGATTTGTGGGGGTGGAACCACTTGATAATTCGATTTTTGCAGTTGTTGTAATATTTTTTGGGGTTGTTGGATTTTTACTTCAACTTGTTGGTTTGACTATGGTTTACCCAATACTATTTGGTTAACTTGAGTGGCCTTAGACTGTCTGTGGTTATTCCTCTTCTGATTTTTTTTCTACCACTTCTTTTATTTAGGCTTAATATTACCCTCTTGGATCTTTATTTCTTCTATAAATTTGGCTTGGGCAAGTGCAGTAACAAAGATATGGGCTTGGGATCCCCATGATATAGATAACACAAATATTCACAAAGGGTTGTCCCAAGCCCGTCTCTTTGGTACTGCACATACCCAAGACAAATTGATAGAAGAGATAAATATCCAAGAGGGTAATATTAATCCTCGATAAAAGAAGTGGTAGAACAAAAATCAGAAGAGGAATAACCATGACCAACATAGTCTTGGATAAACCATAGTAAAAACAACAAGTTGAAGTACAAATCCAACAACCACAACAATAATTACAGCAACCGCAATAATCAAATTATCAAGTTGTTCCACCCCCACAATTGGTACAAATAAAACACAACCTACAGAGAGGTAACAATGTCACTTTAGGCCTAGGCACAATTACACACCATTACAAGAGCCCTACTCAACTGTGTTTTAATAACTATATGTGACACAACTCTTTACATTATCGGAGATCAAGCCTAAAACTCCTAATAAGCTAAATACAAAGGTTATAAATAGCACCTATTTTGCATTTATCATAGGAAAATAGGTTGTGACATCGAAGCTTTCCATGGATTTAAGGGTATTATACAAGATTTATTGGAATCAGGAAAGATCAAAGTCGATAATCCATTGGTCCAATCCAATCATAACCTTGGTACATATCAGACAAATTTGCCACATCATGAGGAAAATAAATAAGCAACAAGAGCATCAAATTCTATAGTTCCTCCCAACCAAGGTAATTATGTTCTCAAATACACCAAGGTTTTTTAAGGGCCATCAGAGTGATCACCCATGGGTAAATACAGACAAGTCACACAACATAAGCTCTGATGACACAGACAAGTGTTCTCATACAAGTAGGGCCATCAATCCCACCACCACCACTTCACAACCCAAGTAATCCATAATGCCCAATTGTCACCTTAAGTAGTCAGTTGACCCAAAGTTTGAAAATAGCATCAACAGAACTATCAACCTATGAGTTAATACAAAAATCACCCCCACATCGAGAAGCATTGATATAAATTCTAAAATTCATCCAATTACAATCTAAATATCCCAATTCTTTCAATTCCTTTATGGGGAGTGTACAAAAGTGTATGCAACCCTCGATTGCATTTTATGATTTTAAGGAAAATCAAGTTTCATCAGATTTACCAGATCCTCCATTGCACATAGTAGCTCATATTGACATGAAGCCATTCAAGAGAGTTATTATTGATACTGGCTATTTCATCAACCTTTTTACCAAACCCACTATCAAACAACTAAAGGTACCCTCATAACACATCACAACATCCACTTTCACCCTCAGAGCATTTAATTATGCATTATGCTCAACTATGGGAAACATGGTTCTTCCCATCACTGTGGGGGTGAAAACTATACATATCATCTTCCACATTTTGGAGGAGGTAATGCAGTACAACATAATTATTGGACACCCCTGTATTATGAAAATGAAGTGTGTACCCTTGACATTGCATCAATGCCTAAAATATGTACATGAGGGAAAAGTACATTGCATACCAAAAAACACATAACATTATAAGTACTGTAACTTGATCTCCAACCCTAATCAGCCTTTGCTTCCATAAATCCATTTATCCATCCAACCACTCATCATCTAAATCATTTCCACTAATGAAACCTCATCAAAATCCCCCATCCAAGAGGAATTTCCTATAGTTGATCACACTTTTGCATCTAAGAACACAAACTTTATTCAACCTTCAACCATTGCATTTCATTTACACATCACATATGATCATTCCACAAACTAATCATCAACCTCATAAACCACTCTAATAGACCCACAAAAGCCATTCATATTCATAGCACAACCCAATCCATCCACCAACAAACCCATCCAATCACAAGCATCACAACCCATAGGCTCGTAGATAGGTCCACCTATCCCAGAAGATCCATCACCTCCCCCTGAGTCGTAGACCAGCTGAGAAGCATCCTATTTATCCACTAAGCCATAATCACCCTAAACTTATCAATTTTTATTACGTATTTCTAATCTATGTATTGGCGAGTACATAATTGAAAGTGTCACAGTCACACCACCTATTGATTCAGTTAGAGACTATGGTTACCCATGTGATCCACCCTTAGCCATAGGTGAAGTGTACAAAATAGGTTACCAACCAAATAAGATTAATTTCATATATGAGGGAGTGGATTCTTCATCCGATCCACCTTCTCCTAATGAGGAACCCTTACAAGAATTTAATGGAGATCTAGATTATCTGTCCAACCTAGTCTTTCCAATGTGATATTTTCACAGAGACCACTGGTAAGGATATGGAATTGGATGACATGAACAAGCTCCTCATAAAATTGTTGAGCCAAAATATATAGAGCCACATGATCACTCTGGTTTAGGGTATAGACCTTTTACCTTAGACTCTTCCTTCAGTCAAACCTTCCAATGACTCACCATTGAGTATGAAGAAGAAGAAGAAGAGAGTGAAGAATATGATGATCTTGATGATGTAGACGATGAGTACTTGGATGCTGAATTTACCCCTTATTTACATGAGGATTTTTTGGAGAGTGCATGGCATTCATTCATGATCCATCAAAGTGGCTATGAGTTGAAAGACTCAGTTGAGAGGGGCTACCTTGGGCCAAGATACATGTGCCAGCTCCTGGGGCCTGAGACAAATGCTTATGGATTCTTCATAAGTGACAATTATTATTAAGATGAAACTAAGATGGTCTGTCTTGGATCAATACATGTGCACCACATAGAAGAAGACTTTGGGGAATTTTAACAAATGGAGGTAAACCTAGATTGGCTTAATTAAATATTAAAAGCTCCCCAAGAGGAGGTGGTTTTTTTTTAACCCATCCAGAGAGACAAGTGGTACCAAAATATGTTTCCCATAGATCACACTCTCTTTCAACTTAACAAAGAGCATGAACAACCCACACCAGATCCTCCACTACCATCGTAACTACTCATGCAGCATCATCGTTCACCCACACTAGGTCAGTTTCAACCTAGAGAGAATGAGTCATCATATCTTGAATTGCAACCACCTCATTTCCATCAAGTCAATATGAGTTTTGTTGACTTGCTCACCCCACTTCGTAATCCTTATGATTTGGAGAAATTGATTCATATTGATACTAGCCTTATCACCATGGACATGATTTCATCCCTACCCTCCATAGCTGAGTTCATCCTGTCCGAAGAGTTGTTGTGTACTTCAAATAAATACATTCCAAAAAACATGCACCCTCTAATGCATTGGTTTTAAAATTGAGGGGGAGACCCATGAAACATTTGAGAATATGGTGGATGATATCCAACTCATCCATACTCCACATCAATTAGTAGAAGGTTCTCACATGCTAATCTAAGAATCTATATATGTGAACCTTAGCCTAGATGTAGACAATCCTCAAATTGTCAAAATTGCTAAATATTTATCTGCAGAAGAGAAAGAGCATATGATCGACGTCTTGAAAAGAAAGAAATAAATTTTTGCATGGTCATATAGATACATGTCTGGCCTTGACCTTGACTTGGTGGTCCACAACCTTACTTTAGCTCTACATGCTAAGCCTTTCAAGCAAAATCTTAGGAAAATTCATCCAAAAGTTGCGTTAATTGTAAAATAAGAGCTACAAAAACTATTGGATGTGCATTTCATAGTTCCAATTGATTACCCTGAGTGGCTCTCCAATATGATAATTGTTCGTAAACCAAACGGGGGGTACGTGTATGCAATGATTTTTGAGATCTGAACAAAGTGTGTCCCAAAGATAATTTTACTCTACCTAACATAGATCAACTAGTAGACTCATATGCTAGACATGAAATTCTTTCACTAATGGATGGTTTCTTGAGATATAGTCAAATTCAAATAAATCCCAAAGACCAACACAAGATAGCATTTACAATACCTTGGGGCATGTTTTGTTATAGAGTTATGTAGGAGACACATATTAGTGTGACATGACGTACATATTTCATGACTATATGCATAATATCATTGAGGACTATGTCGATGATTTGATTTCTAAATCAAAAATATGTCTTGAGCACATTGAGGTCTTAGAAAAAGTGTTTAATCGATTGCTTGAGCATAAATTAAGGCTAAATCCTAAGAAATGTGTGTTTGGTGTCACATCTGGAAAGATTCTAGGATTCATTATATCCAAGTGAGGTATTGAAGAGACCCAAAAAAGGTCAAGGCTATAATAGATATGCCTCCTCTAATAAACTTGAGAGATTTGTGTAGTTTGCAAGGAAATATCCAATCTATATAATGATTCATTGCATAGCTTTCAGATAAATTTAGGCCATTTAATCACATGCTACAAAATGGGGTGATGTTCTCTTGGAAAATTGAATGTGAAGAGGTATTTGATGATATATATAAGTATCTAGCTCTGCTGCTAGTTCTTACACCACCTCATTTAGGAGTCCATTTTCATCTCTACATATCTGCAGTAAATTTTGCACTAGAGAAAATGCTTGCTCAAAAAATGAATGTCATAAGGATTAAACCATTTACTACATCAGCTGGACATTGGTAAGTTATGAAATAAGATATGATTATGTCAAAAAGCTATGTTTAGCAGTGGTTTTTACCACCAAGAAACTTAGATATTACATGCTAAGCAACACTAATTATGCCATAGCTATAGAAAATCCTTTGTGATACATGATGACTTGCACATACAAAAATACCCATAACACCAAATGGATAATACTTTTAATATAATTCAACCTTGAATTCATCAGTCAAAAATCCATTAAAGATTAGGTGATAGCCGATCAACTTGCTAAAGCTCCATTGCCTAATGACAAACCACTTATCATTGAGCTTCCAGATGATTCGATATTTTCCATAACTAAACAATAAGAGTTAGTACCTCCTGAGGTTGAATCATACATGACAATATTCTTTGATGGATCAAAGTGCAAAAGAGAACAAGGTGCTAGAGTTGTGTTTTATACACCAGAAGGAATTCCAATTCCTTTATCATTCAAACTTGACTTCGCATGCATAAAAAATAATGCAGAGTATGAATCCTTAATATTGGGGCCTCAATCAGTCATAGATATGGGTATCAAACTACTAATAATTTTTGGATATTCTCAACTAGTTATATACCAAATAAAAGGAGAATACTACAAAGAACTAGTCTTGAAACAATATCACGAAGTAGCAATGAAATTGCTAGAAAAATTGGACTGGTATAAAATTAATAACTTTCCTAATTCAACCAATATATTTGTGGATGCAATGGTTTCTTTGGGATCCTTGATTACTAAGAATGAACATGGAGAATTCCAACCACTAATCATAACAACTATGTCCAAGACAACATTTAAAAGAGCAGAATCTAAGGATGAAAAGAGTATCTATTTGATCCAAGTCGAATCATACAATTCTTACCTTGATGAGATCAGAGACTTTTTCAAGTCTAGTATCATCCCAATAGATATGATGAGGCTGCAAAGATAACATTCAAACAAAAAGTATCTCATTTTACTCTCTTGGAGGATGTGTTGTATAAACATGGCTATGATGGAATCTTACTACGATGTCTAGATCTTGTTGAGGCACAATGAGCTATTATGGAAGCCCATGATGGTACTTGTGGTGGTCATTTTAGTGGAATGACCATTGCAAAGAGAATTTTGCGCATGGGATATTATTGACCCACCATGGAAAGTGATTGTTATAAATATGTAAAAAAATGTCAAAATTGCCAACATCATGCCAATTTAACCCATGTACCATCCCAATATTTATAGCCCATTCAAATCCTTTGGTCCTTTTCACAATGGGGCCTCAATTTGATTGAAACAATTTCACCTACCTCATCAAGACAACACAAATTCATCATAAATACCACGAAATACTTCACGAAATACTTCACAAAATGGGTCAAAGTAATTCCAATGACCACAATGATTGGACCTTGAATAGCGGAGTTTATACTTCGACATATTATCTATCATTTTGGAATACCTTACAAGATAATTTTTTATAATGGAAAGTTATTTAAGAATAAGGATGTTAGAGCCTTATGCAACAAGTACAATTTCCAACATATTTTCTCAACACATTATTACTCATAAGCAAATGGATAAGCTAAAGTAACCAACAAGAGAGTGATAGCCATTCTCAAGAAGCTCGTAAAAAAAAACCATAGATATTGGCACACTCAACTCCCCTTGGTATTATGGGCTTATCGAACAGGCATCAGAATACCAATGGGAGCAACACCTTTTTTACTAGTCTATGGTGCTAAAGCAATAATGTCTCTTGAGCTTGAAATTCTTCCTTATGAATCACATTATAGGAATTCATTGATGATGACACAGCTAGACAAGCATACCTTGACCAATTAATACTCATTGATGAAAGGTGCATCAATGCCTTATAACATCTGTGAGTATACCAATACTACATAAAACGAGCTTACAATGCAAAAGTCCATCCTCACAAATTTCAATTAGGGGATATTGTGCTTAAAGAGAACCAAAAAAATACCAATGCATTGCAAAACTTGAGAGATAAATTTATGGGTAATTGTTTAGGCATAAATTTTTGACTAATTAGTTAGGCCCATACATTTTCAAACAAAATTTAGTTCTAGGAACATATAGACATGCCAAGGGAAGAAGAATTGGAGCAATAGCCATTGAACATAATGCACCTAAAGGCACTTTATGCATAATAAAACTTAAAAATATGTGTATTACATGGCTAAAAAACAAAGAAAATTGCACACATTTCATTTCATAGTATTGCACTTCACATATATCATTTTTACACATTGACATCACAAACATCACATTTCACAAAATGCATTTCATAAATTGCATCCACACTTCACACTTCATAGCGATCATTTGTTAGGTTCAAGTTCTTGAATTTTTCCAATCAAATTATGTTGCCTTAATCAAGGGCACCCTCAAAAACTTCATCCACATAGTTTCATTAGGTCAAATTTTTATTTGCCTCCATACATGCAAAATTCCTAGTTGTTTTTAGTGACTCAGCTACTCCTAGTTTTTAAGTAACCTTTGAAAAACATGTCAAATTATTTTAGGACCATTACACATATATACACTAATCAAATCTTGAGTATTGGAAATTGATGTCAAAAATATTTTCGATCGAACCAAACACAATTTCACATATTAAGAATGAAGAACACAAGCTTATACTGAGAGGGGGGGTGTGAACAGTATAAGACCTCTTTTTACTTTTTCCTTTATACTTCAAAATAGTAAAGCAATATACCCAAAGCAATATCAAAGCAATGCACAATATCATCCAGAAAGTGACACCAATTTTAACATGGTTCACCCAGAATGGCTGGGATACGTCCACAAAACTTTTCTCTAAAAGTTATCTCAAAGTTCTTTGGGAATCCTTCCCAATTACAATGTTTATGAGCCTCGACCCAAAGGATATACCTTCCCCCAATCAGAATTTATGAGCCTCTACTCAAAGGAGATACCTTCCCCTAATCAGAATTTATGAGCCTCTACTCAAAGGAGATACCTTCCCCTTTGCTCTGGAAATGATCCCTTAGAAGATCAACTACCTCTACCTCTTGCCAGCATGTGGAACTCCTTTCCACCGAAGACCTCCTGTCCTCAACGCTTAGCCTAAGAGACCTCTCGCCTTCTATGATCACGTCCATAGCGGCTCAAGCAACTCTGTACCAAACACGGTCAGTCGGTCCAGTACAAGTCTTCCTCTATCTGTCAGATCTGTCCAACTCTTGAAAAAATCAATCCTCTGCATACAAGCCTTCTCAAAGACTTGCCAAATATGTCCTCAAGTTCTTCTCATAGAACCAATGCACCTCTATCCTCAAGTTCTCTAATAGAACTATCAAACTCAGCTCACAAGTCCTCTGCTAGGACCTGTCCAAATCTGCTCACAAGTCCCCACCGAAACTTGTCCAAAAAATTGCTCACAAGTCCCCATCGGAACCTGTCCAAAAACTGCTCACAAGTCCCCACCGAAACCTGTCCAAAAACTGCTCACAAGTCCCCACTGGAACCTATCCAAGAACTGCTCACAAGTCCCCACTGGAACCTGTCCAAAAACTTAGCATGCTCACAAAGAAAAACTTTCTTAGTAGGAAATCACAAAGTGAATTGTTAGATACCCAATGTGATTTGTCAAACTCATAGAAGCATAAAGATAATTGTTAGAGACTCAATATGTTCTATACTCAAATACCAATCTCAAAACTCAACTCAAATCAACTCAGCTCAATCTCAATCTCAAATATGAAAACTCAACTCAATATCTGAAATGGATAGGATAGAATGTTTTCTTTCAAGAACATGAAACCCCAACAATTGCCAACTATGCAAAGAATCACATAACAATGATACTCATGTTATTTTCACCATCAATTAGGGTTTCAACAACAATGCTCATCAATCAAGGTTTAGTCAACCAACACCATTCAACTCAACATCAACCTTGAAGCATTCAACCAATCATCACAAGAAAAGGAAACAAGTAGAAATATTTTTTCCTCCAAATATATTTGAACAAAATAGCCACCAACACAATATCACCAAATGCAAAGAATAACTTGCTCAAATCAACTCAATGGAGGAAGCCCAATATCATGAATCAAGTAAAGCAATAACTTGATCAAACAACCTCTATGGAAGCAACTCAACCATCAAACTCAAAACAACCAACCAAGGGTTCCACCAACTCAATGCAAGTAGCTAGACTCACAAATATAAACCCTAGTGCACAAAGCTACCACTATCTCAAACCAAAAATTATGCATTCACCAAAAACTCTCCTTAAGGATAACAATGCATAAATAGTCTTCAACAAACCAGAAAATAGGATTTACACCTAGCCAAAGGATACCTTGTAGAATACCTTTTCACTCCAACCTTATTTCAGAAAACATACACCAATCATACTCATAAGAAGAATGTGCCCATACCTTATTGGAGTAGAAGATAATTGAACCTTCAAGCTGCCACCACACACAACTCTCAAACTTCCAACCAAGTTAGGGTTAGAATAAAAATAAATGAGCAATAATATAAACTTCCTTTATTACACCTTTTAGCTCCACTTATTTAAACACAACCACCAGAACATGCCAATAAATCAACAATCACAGACTCACACCTTATACATCCATTTTTAATTTTAGCATAGCAAAGAATAATCTTAAAAATACATCCAAAGAAATATGCCCTTATTTCTCCTAATCTTTTATTCAATGCTAATCACAAAAGCCAAAACTCATAAAATTTAATCACACCTTATAAATCGCTGTCCAATAAACTCCGAATTTCATGGCATAAAGATGTTTTAATAAAAACGTGTGTTACTCTAGCAAAGCACCCCTGCGAGACTCGAAACGGTAACCTCTGCCAATGTAGCACCCAACAGCAGCCTTCGCTGCCACTAGCCCACGCGGGCTATGAAGTTCACAAGTGAACTTCCCTCCACTTCACCCTAAAAAAAACTCTCGAAGACTTTTCAACCGCACGTGCTTCTAAGTATTCCTTCGATTGTAGCGAATACAGAGCACAAACATCGTAAATTGCATTCGGGGAATTTTGAATTAATTCGCCTTCCAACCTTAGGAGTTGGAGAATAAATAGTCTCTTCGAAGACACCTTGACGTCGGCGAAAATAAAGACCATTTCAAAATTAATCAAAAGTCTTTTCAAAAAGGGTTTAAAAGCCCTTAAATAATTTTAATAAATTAAGAATAAAAAAAGGTTTAAAAACCTTTAAGTATTTTTAATAAATTAAAAATAATTTCTCCCTTAATTAATTAAATAATTAATTAATTAAAACCTTGAAGGGTTTTAAATAACAATTAAATAAATAATAAAGAGAACCTCCATTGGTTTTAATAAAAACCCTATCCAACTTGGTTTTAATAAAAATCGGTTTGGTTTTAATGAAAAACCCTTGCCAAAGGAATCTCTCTAGATTCTCTTAAAAATATTCTCTTGGAATCTTCCACCTTTGAAACCAACACATCCTCTTAACATTAATGCCATTTCCTTTTGACATCAATGACAACTCATAGACAAGAAGCTAGGATCTCAATCCCAAAATTTCCAACAAAGAACATCTTGTGTCAAAGAGGGATAAAACCATACTTGGTAAGAACCTCAAGGTGAACAGGGTCATCCTTGCTAGTCCTATCATGCAACATAGTCCATAAGAATAGTGGTTTGCACTACTATCACAATTTCTTCAAATTCAAAAGATAGAGTAGTAAGGATAGGGTACAATTCTCATCACACTTAGGTTGAGAATATGATTCTCCAAAGCTCTAAATATTTTACATCACACACCATTGATTAATTGATTTATAAGGATCATACTATATTTCTAGTCAGATGGTTAAGTATTCATCCCCAAAATCCAAGAAATCAAAAACAAAAATCATGGACTATGGAGTTAGCCTCCATTAAAGCTATAAATGCTTGACTGGCAGTGGAGTATGCTCATGCATGGTGACATATCTTTTAAAATATACATATTACTTCTCATACGAACACGCTAGTTTCTAGGTTCAAAACATAATAGGTTTACCCAATTTACTCAAGAGGAGTTAATGAACTCAATTGCACACACAATGGTTCTTGATTTTCTCTGGTCATTACCATGCTCTTGATTCGATAAATGAATTCACTACACACACATTTGGTCCTATAAGAATCAGGTATTTTTAGTGGGTTAGTTTGATGCCACTAGGATGTTTGAGTCTCTACAAAACAATTAGTTTTTGATATCAACATCTATATCTTCTTTTATGTCAACATCCATGTTACGTCAAAAACCATTCATCCCACATGCTACATAATTTGGTACCCCTGATTAAACAACAATGCTAAAATATGGCTAAAACAAATATCTAAGCAATAAATAATCATTAGCATGCCACCTTGCATTAATCATCCATATATTCCATCTTACATTAATCATCCATAACATAGCATAAGCATTCATCATAAATAGAAAACATGCATTTCATAAAAGCATTCAACAAAAAGCATACACACAAAAATATATATAACACAAAAGTTAAAAGCCATGTATATATATATATAAAAAGGTGAGTATCATAGTACAAAATGCCCACGGGTTGTATACATCAGAGCACTGAGGCTCAAAAACAAAAAACAAAATACAAAAAGAAGTGATAAGGCACTACTAGCTAGTGCCACCAGGATCCCTACGAGGACACTATATAGATGAAGAACCATGAGATCTATAGGCCTAATGAGTCCTATGGCTCATCTCAGTCTGGCTGCTAGTACCAAAAAAATAAAAAATAAGGAGGAATAGGCATAGGAATCTGGTGCTTTCAAACTATCATCCAAAATATCAATATATGCCCCTACCTATGGATAGTCCTCATATTTACACCCTACCAAGCCACCCATTGATATATTTATGCCCTAAGAGAGGTAATGATGGAATATTAATCATCCCTAGTAGATGCATGTTGCACCTTAGACAACTCAACTTGTAGCCTCATAATATTCGTATCACAAGTGGTGATATCATCTATACTCAATCTATCACGAAGACTGTCCACCTCACTTTAGAGCCAATCCACATCACATCCATACTAATTCAACTTGCCATTAAGGTGAGTCACCTCCAGATCTATATTTTTTCACTCACCATGGAGTAGGTCCCACTGATCCTTCATATGAGGAGGAACATCCTCCTCTCCCTCATCATCCTATTGCTCTCCCTCATCTCCATACCCATGGCCATTGTCACCATCCTCCATAACCTTTGGCTCCACATCTACCTCAAGCTGATGTACCTTTATTGTAGATTACATCCTAACATCACTATCCTAGTGGTACTTTGCTCACCTAGGAGTCATATCATCCACATATAGCTCATCCCCATAGCCCTCATCATTAACAACTTGGTTGGGTGTTCAAAGGGGCTGTGAAGCAAACCATGCATCATAATTTATAGTAGTACCCACATCATCAAAATTAGGCACCCCAATGACTAAATCATCTAAAGCATGATAAACGGTATAAAAATCATGAGCCACAGGTAAACCTAACTCATCGTACCACTACCTATAGATAATGGGATCATCAGGAACACCCTACACTAGCCTAAACTACCTGAGTACTCAAGAAAATTGGATGAACTCTATATCTCGAGTATGATTTCCCACTACCCACTACCCTCATCAAAATCAACAAAGCTCCATATCATCTGTAACCCAATCCAAGCCCCTCCATGGGTGCCAACACATCAAATCCCTAGTCATAGCACTAAGTATATCCTTGTACATAAAAGCCTCAACTGAAGGGCTTATGGTAGAAGAATCCTCATTAAGGAGCCAATGATAAACACGAGGATCAGTAGCACCACAAGAAAAAGGAAGTCCAATAGTATGGCCCATAATTGTATGCTCCTATGACCGAATCTGGATCAAGATATTGCAGCTAAGGCCCTTGTGATCCCGCCTCTTTACCTCATACAAATCACTATAAGTATGGTATAGAAGAGCGGGTGCCCAGTATAACCTTTGTGGATCTGCTATCAGACTAAGCACAATGGAAACCTGATTCCATGTGATCCTAAATACCATGCTATTGGGTAGCAACATGTTTCTCAATATGTACATCATGAATGTAGAAACTACACCCACTCTCACCCTTGAACAATTCAAGGTAAGTAATGGTGCCCTTGCTAAAGTCAAAATCTCACAAATCACCATAAATGGGTTAGAGTGCCTCTTTGTCATGGTCTACACTCACTGATGGAACCTTGATAGGCACTCAAAATATATGATGCACATCCTCTAAATTCATAGTGAGATCCCTCATAGGGATCTAGAAAGAACCCTTTTTTGAGTCCCATCTCTTAATAAGAGCAGAAAGAAGTGCCTCGTCTACCCTGATGGTGCCTAAGCACCCACAATCATCTATACCAACTGCCTCCAGGAACCTTCAATTATCATCATTCAAAGCCTTTCACACTTTGGAAATAGTGTAAGGCCATCTATGTTGAGCATCAAGGAGCTTCACCTGAAGCAAGAACAATAATAACATCAACTAAAAAAAGAACTTTCAACCCACCCCTAGCATGGTAGTAAAAAAAAAATTAAAAAGCAACAAAAAAACAAAACCCAAATTGCATTCTAACTTTAATTACACAAAGCACACACATAAACATTCATAAGAATTCATATGTATTCCAAAAAAAAAAAAATTACCTACCCCTACATGATAGTAATAAACCAGGAAGAGATATCACACAAAAAAAATCAATTTATTTGCCATCCCCACTTAATGATTTAAAAAAAAACAAAACAAAATAAAACACAAATGTAAACAAAAATAAATCAAAACAACCTAGACTAAGGAAAAACAAACACCTACCTCTCCATAGTGTACATCGGATTTTGATCTAACCAAGAATTCACCTCCATTGCCACCCACACCGACACCACCTCCACTGCCCTCACCCATATCCATATCACTCATGGCTTAGACCAAATCAATAAAATCCATATAGAAATAATAAATAATGAAAGTGACCCACAACTATTTATAGCACCTTTTCATGGAAAAAACCATGCATCCACATTTTTTAAAGCATGCAAACCCGCAGATCCATGGTTAATGGATGGAAACATGGAAGCACGGTTCCAAAAAAACAAAACTACTCATTCACAGTTAAAAAAAAAAAAAAAAAAACATAAACTCAAATCAATCCAACTTTGGTGTAAATAGAAACCAAAAGCATCAAAGTCTAAGGGCACTGGCTTCGACACATAGGAGTCACTAACAACATCTAGACTCACGAGCTCACACACATGGTTAATAATTTTACCAGAACACAATGCTAAAAAATGAACCAAACACAAATTTCCAACAACAAATCCCCAAACTTGGGGTATCAAATTCATCAGCATCTCATACATTGAATTTCATACACACAAGAAAGTAGTTCATCATTTACCTTTAGTCAATTGGATTGAGTCTCACTCTTTACCCATTTCGCCAATTGAGGGAGTAAGCCAAAAATAAAATTTTAAAATCATTTATTCTTGATGTCAAGAAAAAAACTGAGTCCATTTATCCATTTAAATAAAGTCATGTGTCATTGGTTTTTGTTTAGCATTGTGATATACACAACGCAATACAAAAATGGGCAACTATAAACACTAAAATTCAGCACCCAAAAAACTACATCGGCCATCCCACCTCAAAATCCCGCATAGTGAATCATATTCTTATGTCTCAACTTAGGGATGTAGTATCCTGCACATTATCCTAATTTCTAGATTTATTAAATCTAGAAAAATCATCCTAGGATACCCTGTCTATCCACTAGACATGTGTCCTAGACACTCCATCCAACATCCATGCCACATATAATCCACCTTGCCTCCCTTGTCCTTTCACATAGGATAGGATCCCACATCGCACTCTATTATTAGCCACATCACTCTAGTTAAGTGAGGCACACTATGTGACTCACTATAACTATCCCTTCTACCAGGCAGCCCAGAATTATCACTTGGCAATCCAGGCTTACCACCTTCCACTTCCCTCCAAAACCCTAAGGGGCATATAAATGAACCCTTACCCCACAAAACCAAGAGAGCTAAACTAAGATACTACCAGACTATAAAAATTTGACAATGACCCCTGAGAAAATAGCATGCATAGCCTTTACCATATCCTAGAGGCCCATTTCCCAAAGCAATATGTGTTTTAGCCTAAAAATGCCCATCCATGGTTTCACAGTCAGAACCACACATCCATGGTTTCATGATCATGAATCTGTGGTTCTCAGTATTCCACCATGCATTCGTGGTTTAACGAAGGCGAGAATACAAATAGCAGTTATCAATAAATAAATTTTTTAGCAAGGATTTAGAGTATTATATGCTTTTGTGATTTATACTGCATGATTACCATCTTGGAGTATGTTTTATGTGTAGCATTGATTTCATTTCTTCATCTATAGGTGCTACTAACTCTTTGTTGGTTTGAATGTGTGTAGGTTACAAGTGTTTGGAGAAGGTTGCTAAAGCTGGAGTGGTCCCTTGCTGGATACCAAAGCCCACTCACCTTGGATTGTAGCAAAAAGGACAAAGAGCATGAGTTCCTATGAAGAGTTGGAAGACCACTATTCCATTAGAATATTAATTTATATCAATACATAGAGAGAATTTTAACATTACCTCCAAACACATTTGGGATAATTCAAAAATTCATTTGTAATGATTGTATCAAAATACAAATAAAGAAATCAATTTTGGAAATTCTTATTTCTTTGTGTTGTATTCATTTTATTGCCCAGTTATTTTTTGTTATAATTACCACAAAGGAAACAAATAGAGGGAACTTGAAATCCTATCTTCCTCAAATTCTCCCAAGTGAGACATTTTGAGAAAGAAGTTACATTTAGGCCAAGTAAATTTGTTCCACACCTTTTTCCACCTTGTCATAGGGAGGCTCTCAAACTTTTGCATATTAAGAACCTCGTAACCATAGGCTAAAGAGTAGGTTCCCTTGGGATCAGGATTCCAAGCCAAACTATGTTTACCCATAAATTAAGAACATGGTCTCCCCATAAGAATACAAGCAAACATATATTTATCCTCATCCAATCCCCCTAGGACCATTCCTACAAATATTTCCACTTGTACATCTCCATATTACCAAAATACTAGATTGTTTTAAATTCTTCCACATGAGACCATCCCGCTTCCAAAAAAAAAATACTTAGGGAATGTAGCTTGGGATATTGAGTCAAGATAGGAGGGTGGCCATCCCAAGAATCCTCCCAGAAAAGAGCATGTGATCCCTAATTGCAAATACAAAACAAACCTACTTAATTTAATTAGTCCCTCTTTTTAGAGTGTTCTAGATAATTGAACCTTTCCCAACCAAGTTTACTGTAGGGATTTAAGCCTCATAAATACCTCTCAAGTACTTAAAAGATAATATTTTAACCCAAATATTATCTTGAGAAGTACACCATCTCCAATAAAGTTTCACAACTAGAGCCTGCCTAGAAAGAGTTGCCTATCACAACCCAATATCCTTATTGAATCGATCTACAAACAAAATCCCACCTAACCAAACTCCATTTATATTGAGTAAGTTTTCCATACCATAAAAACTATCTTGATAAATCATCCATGTCCTTGATGAAATGAGAGAGAGTTGTTTGCAAAAAATATTTATAAATGGGTAAAGCTTGAACAAAAAATTTCTAAAGCAACATTCTACTCACAAAGGAGAGCCATGTCATGGTCCAATGATTCACCTTTCTTATAAGCTTATCCAGTATAGACTACCAAGAAGATCTAGGTATATGATGAGATGAAATCGGAATACTGAAAACACGAGATTCCGAAAACAAAAAGGAAATACTAAACAAAATTGTATTAAAAGGAAAGAACACAAATGAATGAACACAAGATATAAAAGCAATATAAACTATGGCCCTTTTTTTATTGATATTCTTTTCAATTCGTGTTACAATGCGTCTCCTTCCTTTTTAGGGGATAGGAGCGTTAGATATTGATCTCTACAACTTGTTTCAAAATTCCTTCTTTCGCGTGCCCACATATAATATGGGCGAACCAAAACGTTGTCGCCACTTGCATTGGTACAGGTCGATTCCTCGCTGCTCCTCCAATGCTACAAATCTGCGTTCAAAGAAACAAACAAAGAATCAGTAGCACCTGTGTATGAAAAATAAAAGATAAATCTAACAATGGCTAAAATGAATCTAAATGAACTGAAAACTTGATAAAAGCATAAAAATGAAACTAGCTAAAAAACTACAAAAAGCAATAAAGCGGGAGGGGTGCCCGAAGGCAAACCACCCGCAGGTGAAACTTTGCTCCGACACCAATCCGCTTAGAATTGGTCCGAAACCTGATGTGATGTGTTGTCGACAAATTGGTAGGATATTGTGGTCAAAAGAATGGGGTGTTGGTTCTTGATTCGTGCCTTCAAAATTCACCCGATAACCTCTCTTTCGATTAAGAGATTATGGATGTTGAAAACACAAATCGCAAGTAAATGAATTAGCAGCACTTCGTCGCTCAAAATGCTCCAACTCGGTATCTCTTTTGGGTGAGGAAAATCACCATTTTATAGACCCAAGGGGTCTCTTTGAATTAACATGCAAAAGTGTTTCTTTGCATGAATGCTTTTTGTGTGAAAAGAAGACTTCTTCTTGATCAAGGGATTCTTAACTGTCTCTGTGCATGTCTTTGTGTGTTTTAGAAAAGCTCACTTGCACTCCCATGCAATGAAGGGATAGCTAAGTGGCAAATCTGAGTTGTCTTAAAAAGCTTACTCTTATTCCCATGCAGTGAAGGGAGAGTTAATTGGTAGATATGAGTTGTCAAAAGAACTCACTCGCACTCCTATGTCATGCAGGGAAAGCTAAGTGGCAGTTCTGAGTTGTTACATGCCGAGATTTGACTTTTTTCCGGTCAAACCTGACATTCGTCCCACCCCGAAGCGAGCATTGGTAATCGTCCCTGGGTGAGATGAGTATAAGTCAGCACTCATCTCTGGGTAGGACGAGTAAAACTTTCACTCGTCCCTGGGTAGGACGAGTAAAATAGCACTCGTCCCTTGGTGGGACGAATAAGCAATAAAGTGTCTAAAAAGTGCCAAATTGGTTTCTGACTTGCAATACTGCTGTGTAAGTGGTTAGAACCACTGTTTAATCGGATTGGTGCTATTTTCGTGTCTACAGATGCCCCTTTTTGGGAAGCATTGCACATGGTGCAGTGCTGAGCAAAAATATATAACCAAAGCACTAATGATTAGGGTTTCTTAGTAACCTAACCAATTCTTGATGCCCCAAGTATGGAAAGGGCACGCATTCTTGAATCCTTGCTTCTAATGAGCTAAGGAACTAAAATCAAGCATTAACCTGGTTCGATGAGGTATTACTTGAACTTAGACATTGATCAGTCATGAATAGGCAAAGGGCACAACCTTTTGTCTGTGGGAACCTTGAGTTCATGATTCACGAATGCCAAGTATATGATCAGTTTGTGATGATTGCTTGTTTGCTGCCCCAAGCAGGGGCGTGATTGTCTTTTGCAATGATCCTTTGAATGCGTGTCATTTCCCAGATTGGGTATAATGGTGTTGATTGGCAACTAAGTGTGACTACCCCCTCAAGCGACGAATCGATGATGGAATGACCGACATGAGAAAAGCGACGAGTCGCTTGACCCAAGATGACTTGTGCAAGGGTGCCTTTAGATGGTTTATCGCTAAGCATGCTCGAGGAGTTCCCCGACTATTTGGACCTTCTTTTTTTTGGTTTTGTTGGCAGTTGTCATTTTTATGTTGTGGTTGTTGATTTTTCTCTTTTTTTTTTTTTTTTTTTTAATCGTCCCGGGGGGGACGAGTGCCTGGATGGTACTCGTCCCGGGGTGAGACGAGTGCATCTCCAACGGTACTCGTCCCGAGGTGAGACGAGTGCGTATCTGACGGTACTCGTCCCAGGTTGGGATGAGTACTGTGCCAAAAAGCGCTCGTCCCGGTAAAGGATGAATACCAGCTGAAAAAAAGTATAAATATGCAAAAATGACGATTTTGGCTCATTTGCACTGTTCAACGATTGCGATTTGGAGCTCTGGGAGGAGGAGGTAGATTTCTAACGCGAAGCGCTGCCGGATCATCCAGCCACCATGAGTGCACAGACCGGGTCGTCGAGCGGCGGAGCCGAGGTGAGACCGAGTAAGTGCACTATCTCCTCGATTGTGAATTTGAAAAATGCAAATTTGTTTTTATGGTATTTTTCTTGTGTTTAAACATGAAACCCTAATTAATTAAATTAAAAGGTAAATGAATGACACCGAATGAAACATGGATGCAAACCAATGGAAACTTAGATGGAAAACCATAGGATAAACCCAAAATGAAACTTAGAGTAACACTTTAGGGTAACCATGGTTAAAAAAATGTTTTTCTATGTGAATGGTAAAACTTAGGTTGAAACCGTAGGTAAACCATGCCCATATTTTTGTGTTATGTTTATGGAATTTTTAAAAATGGAAAATGAATGAACATTTTTTGGTTGAAATGGTAAACTTAGGTAAAACCGTAGGTAAACCATGTCAAATTTTTGTCATTTGTTTGATGAAATGAAAGGTGAATTTTTTTTTTTTTGGGTGAAATGGTAAACTTAGGTAAAACCGTAGGTAAACCATGTCAAATTTTTGTCATTTTTGATGAGATTAAAAATGCAAAATTGATGAATTTTTTTGAAATAGTAAACTTAGGTAAACCATGTCAAATTTTTATCATTTTTGATGAAATGAAAGATGCAAAATTGATGATTTTTTTTGTTTTGAAATGGTAAACTTAGGTAAAACCGTAGGTAAACCATGTCAAATATTTTAATGAAATTAAAGATGCACAATTGAAAAATGGATGAATTTTTTCTTTTTTTTTTGGATGTACATGTGAATGAAAGATGTTACTATACAGTTATGCATTTTTGTACATGTGATAGTAATTTGATGCATGTTTTTAATGTTTGTTGTTTTTTGTGATGTGCAGGTGGTGAAGAGTCGACATCGAGTACCGACCATTTTTTCTAATGCCCACGAGGCATTGAGTGATGATGACTGGGAGTGGCTTGATGCCTTAGGGCTCAAGCACGTGGCTCGATTGGATGCAGTTGTGGCGGACCGAGTACCTTACAGCACTGATTGGCCTATGGGATGTTCGGATGAACACCTTCCATCTTCCGATGGGGGAGATGACTGTCACCTTGGAGGACGTGTATCGGATTCTTCGGATTCCGATAGACGGAGTTCCCATTCGGATGACACCACGGGGCCAGAGGACTGGCGTACTGATGCGGTACTTTGGATATGGAGAGGATGATGATGGGATGACTTCATTGGAGAGGGCAGAGCTGGATTGCCACATTGGGGGGATTCTGGTATGGTATTGGTATGCGAGGGGAATGTTAGGAGTGAGGCATGCGGTACTCATGATCCTCATTTCCAACATGCTCCTGCTAGACTCGTCAAGAGCGAGGTTCCCATGGAACCTATTGGAGGTGGTATGGCAGTTAGTGGATTTCCCGATGACAGAGCCGGTTATTATGATATGGGGTCAGATGCTATTGGCGCAGTTGTATGATGAGCTATACGAGGTCCGCTGTCGAAGGCGAAAGGGGATGGGGTGCAGTTTCTTATTGCAGTGCTGGGCATGGCAGCACATAGCCATAGAGCGACCATGAGGGTTGCCTTGGACTACCCGAGCTAAGATGGTGGACAGGGATATTGGGTATGGTGCTTTATGGTATCGATCAAAGGAGTGGGGGCATAGTCGGAGGTTTACGGGAGACGTAGACCATTACAGAGATGCATTGGCACGACTGACTCCCGAAGATGTGATATGGTGGCCATATCGGGATTGTCCTGCATGGCCAGAGGCTGATGAGTGGCTTCAATGGGTTTGGAGGGGGAGATGGGTGATTGGTCGACATGGGATAGAGTAGTACTTCCATTACCTCTGAGTGACGCGATAGTTTGGGGTACGCTAGGGGTTACCTGGGGAGCCCGTAGCCTATCGGTGTCGGAGTGATGAGAGGACTGTAGCTGCACCGATCCTTGAGCCACTAGGGGAGGAATCAGATGCCGTACTAGACATTCCAGATGTAGATGATGTCAGAGTGACTATTGAGTACCAGGAGTGGTGGACGCTACGGCAGTGGCGAGGTGAGGGGCCATTGGGTGGAGAGGAGGCAACGGGAGGCAGAGAGGGTGCGTAGGCACCAGGAGAGGGTTGGGGAGCTCCTGCGGATGTGGATATGGTGGAGGTGGCAGAGGTAGGAGATGACTTTGGTGAGGAGGAGCAACCGGAGATGCAGGATGCTCCAGAGTAGGCTGGCTTGGGGGATACAGAGGCGGGGTTGCGCACAAAGGTAGCATGTCTGACGAGGTTACTGTAGAGGCGGGATGGAGAGCTTGCCGAGATGACGCAGGAGAGAGATCTCCTGCGAACACAATTGGCAGGGCAGGGGAGCGTAGGGGCTGCGTCTCACCAGTAGGCGAGGGATACGGATGCTGCACGGGAGAGGGATCTCCTACGGGTGCAGCTAGCACAGCGTGATGATGCCATCTCGTACTACCATAGGTGAGAGGCAGAGTGGAGGCAACGGGAGGAATATTGGGGGCGATGAGAGGCCACTTGGGGGCGGCATCGATCAGAGATGGAGGGTGATATTATCCGCCTGGGTGGGTGAATACCAAAGCCTCCGGCCAGTGGCTCGTCATTCAGGATGAGAGACAATGGGATAGAGCAGTCAGCATCATCCTGTCATCGGTGACGAGAGGAGGGAGGAGCGAGCGGTCGGGATGCAGGGGCGAGCAGTTGCCCTGAGAGGTCTCAGATTACGGATATCGCGGGGGGTAGCTCTCGTCACACCGATCCTACGTGATCATGGTGGCCGACGCCCTAGGCTGGGGGTTTTTGAGATTTTGGATGGTGGGAGTGAGGTCCGAGGACCGGTGCACTGTAGCCTGCGGGCAATTTTTGTTATATATACAGATGATTCTTTTTGGTGTTTATACTTTTTCCATGATTTATGTTGATGTGCATGTTTTTACATTGATGTATGCATATGCGATTGTGAATGCGATGATTCTAATTTGTATGATGTATGCTTATGGAATGAATGAAATGAATTGTTCATGGTTTGTCGATGCACCATAGAATGTACAAGATTTGGATTGGACTTGCTAGAGTAATGAGATTGATTTATGGAATGCGTGTGCATGTGAAAACTTTGTTTTTGGATTTTTTCGAGTTGTTTATGGTGATGTATGAAATGAAATGGATCGGTTGTTCGAAAATGTAGTTAAGCTTTTCTGAGATGCATATATTGTTAAATAACTAGCCAAGACCATACATTTATCTCGCAAGACTTCTAAACAAGGTCTAAATTCGACTTGAATTGAACCAAGTTATTTCACATCCCTGTGTGTGCAATTGAGTTCATTTATGTGGTATTTTTCAGGATATCGCCAGTGCCAGATGGGCTTTCAACCGAACCTGTACTGAGGATCACCTAAGTAGCTCCGTATTCGTTCCACCCAGGAGCGAGCACGAATTAAAAATCCGTATTCGTTCCACCCAGGAGCGAGCGCGAATTGAAAATCCGTATTCGTCCCTGGGTGAGACGAATATGGGGCAGAGTGCCTAAAAGGTGCCAAAATGGTGTCTAATCTTCTAAAGCTGTTGTGTGAGTGGTTAGAACCACTGTTTTAACCTCTGGGGCTGCCCTAGGGGCCATTTGTGTCAATACGATCAGCGCTTGTTGTCACATAATCGGATTGGTGCTGTTTTGGTGTCTACAGATGCCCCTTTTTGGGAAGCGCTACACATGGTGCAGTGCTGAGAAAAAATAGATAACCAAAGCACTAATGATTAAGGTTTTCAGTAACCTAACCAACTCTTGATGCCCCAAGTATGGAAAGGGCATGCATTCTTGAATCCTTGCTTCTAACGAGCTAAGGAACTTAAATCAAGTATTAACCTGTTTTGGTGAGGTGTGACTTGAGCTTGGACATTGATCAGTCATGAATAGGCAAAGGGCGCAACCTTTTATCCATAGGGGAACCTTGTGTTCATGCTTCGAGAATTCCAAGTGTTTAATCGGTTTGTGATAATTGCTTGTTTATCGCCCCAGCGAGAGCATGATTGTCTTTGTCAATGATTCTTTGAATGCATGCCATTGCCTTGATTGGGTGTGTGTTTGTTGATTGGTGACTTAAGTGTGACTACCCCCTCAAGCGACGAATCGATGAAGGAATGAATGCTATGATAAAAGCGATGAGTCACTTGACCCAAGATGACTTAAGTGAGGGTGCCTTCAGATGTTATCTAGTGCATGCTCGAGCAGTTTCTCGATTCTTTTGACCTATTTTTGGTGGGTGTGAACCCATTTTGGGATGCCATTTGGGGGTAACATTGGAAAAAATCCATCTTCTCATGGAGCGGTCCGACTATGGTAGCCTTCTTGGGGAGTAGGATAACGACAAGGTAAACCCCGACATCAGTTTTCTTATGCCAAGAGGTTAAGTGCAAGAGCACTTTTGTCCAACAATTTTTAGTGGTTTTGTTGGCATTTGTCATTTTTATAGTTTGGTTGTTTTGTTGTGTTTGTTTTTATTGTTTTTTTTGTGGTGTGTTTTTATGTATGTGTTTGATGTATGCAGAGGCGATTATTAATGTGATGTTTCTAATTTGTATGATGTATGCATATGAAATGAATGAGATGAGTTGTTGATGATGTGTCGATGCACCATAGACTGTACAAGATTTGACTGACTTGCGATACTAATGGGATGACTTTGCATGTGAAAACTTTGTTTTTGTATTTTGCATATATTTTTATGGTGATGTATGGAATAAAATGTGACAGTTGTTTTTTTTTTGTTTTTAAATGTAGTTAAGCTTTTCTGAGATTCAGATATTTTTAACTAACTAGCCAAGACTGTATATTTATCTCGCAAGACTTTTTGAACAAGGTCTAAATTCGACTTGAATGTAACCAAGTTATTTCACATCCTTATGTGTGCAATTGAGTTCATTTATGTGTTATTCATCAGGATACCGCCAGTGCCAGATGGGCTTTCAACCGAACCTGTACTGAGGATCACCTAATTAGCTCCACTAACTCCTTTATTGTATTTAGTCAGATTAATCTACGATGTTATCTAGGATACCATAAGCTAGCTCATCCACATGCAAAAATTGATCTACACACAAGTTAATGTGACAGATATATCATCATGCGGGAGGTTTACCGCCAGTGATCGATAGGCTATCAACCAAACCGGTACTGAAGCTTGCCTCATGACCTATCGAAATGCTGAGAGTTCCAGGGATTCAAGTTTGACTCCCTTATTTTCTTCAATTGGATTGGGATAATTGTTCCTTTGTAGTGATAAAATCACTGTTTATTTTTGGGATATTATGTTTTTTTTTTTTTTTGAGCAAGGGATTTGAATATGGAGTGACGAGAATCACTATTATTTGTGCCTTTTGATGTATGCACTGTAGGATGTCAAATTTGTAATGTTTTGATGTTTTGCAAATTTGATGTTTTTGCAACTTTTGAGAACTTGGGATTCATGGGGAATTGGGTAGGGAGGATGCTTGTCCTTTTGCCAACTCTCAGCATTCCTAGGGTCATTTGCACAGGGGGATGAGCAAGATAGCCGTTTCGCTTATGGTAACCGAGATTACGGTGCAGGTTTCATATTTCGTCCACATGACTTAGGAATTATTTTATGTGTGTTAATTTGTGTTGGGATGCTACGTACCAAGGTGGGGTCCAAGTAAAACTTTCCCATGTAAAATCTGCTTAACTGTGTACAGTTTTTGGCTAGAAATTTAAAGACATCTGAATGACGAAAACCCTATATACATTAGGTGACACTGACGATGCTAAAATAAAAGGGTGATATGCTGGATGTATGTGTTTATGAAAATGGACTTGAGGTGAAAATGATGGAATTGCCAAGTAATGACAGCCTATGGTGCTTTTGACTTGTATGACCTAGCGAAGTATGCAATGTATGGATGCAATGCTTAATGCAACCTATATTTTTGTATTTTGATTTTTATGAGAATGCATGGAAATGCAAATGTTTTTGTGATTTTGTTTATTTGTTGTTGTTTTTGTTGATTTTTGAATTTTTATGTTGACCAAGCAATGATGGTAATGCTTGGAGCTTTTGGGTTGACCAAGCAATTATGGTAATCCTTGGAGCGTTTGGGTTGACCAAGCGATTGTGGTAATCCTTGGAGCTTTTGGGTTGACCAAAGGGTTTATAGATACCTTTGGGGCATTTAGGGTTGACCAAGCGATTGTGATAATCCTTGGAGCTTTTGGGTTGACCAAGCGATTGTGATAATCCTTGGAGCTTTTTGTTGGGCTATGGCTCTCTAGGTGTGGAATGGCCTCAAATGAATGATGTTCAAGGGTTCTGTGTCCATGATTCCTTTAAGAGAGGCAAGCCGGTATGTTTTGGGTCCTATTTTACTGTCAATGATGTAAGGACCTAACCAGTTTGCCGCAAACTTGTCCCGTAGATGGGATGGCAAATTAGAATTCTGCTGGTTCTCTTTTAAGACCAAGTCACCAACCTAAAATTCCCTAAGATGGACTTTCATGTTGTATGCTCTCTTAAGTCGCTCTTGATAGATACATAAATGCTCGAGAGCATTAACACGTCATTCATCAAGCAACATCAGTTGATCTAACAGGGCCTACCGCGCAGTGTCATCATCGACGAACTCTTGCATTGAAATGCGCAGGGAAGGAATTTCCAACTCAAAAGGCATGACTGCCTCGGAGCCATACACTAGTGAAAATGGAGTTGCCCCAGTGGGCGTACGAATGCTGGTGCGATAAGCCCATAGGGCAAGTGGGATCTGAATGTGCCAGTCTTTATGATTGTCTGCAACTGTCTTTTTAAGAATGGTGACTAGTGTTTTGTTGGATGCCTCTGCTTGCCCATTTGCCTGTGGATAATAGGGTGTCGAAAAGCTATGCTGAATCTTGTACTTTGTGGTCAAAGCACACACATATTTATTCTTGAATGGTATCCCATTATCCGAGACAATTTTGGATGGAATACCAAAACAACATATGATGTTATGCAAAATGAACTCCACAATGCGGGCTCCAGTCGTAGTGGTTAGCGGAATTGCTTCCACCCATTTGGTAAAGTACTCTATGGCTGTTAAAATGAACGTATGATGACCAGACGATGCAGGGGAGATCTTTCCAATTAGATCAAAACCCCATTGCGAAAAAGGCCAAACCGATTGAATCGGTTGTAATGCCTGAGAAGGTATGTGTGTCAAATTAGCATGGTGCTGACACTTCACGCACTTCTTCACATATGCGCAACAATCTCGCTCTAAAGATGGCCAATAATAACCCATGTGAATAATGTGCTTTACGATGGCCATACCGCTGAATTGGCCACCACATGTACCATCGTGAGTTTGGGTGATCACCCAAGCGGACTCTTACTGGTCCAAACAACGAAGGAGGATTCCTTCATAATTTTGACGATACAAAATGTCTCCTAACAAGACATGCTTTGTCACTTTCTTTTTGAATGATCTTTTTGCAGCTTGTGTCAATCCAAGTGGGAGATTACCTAGCTTGAGGTAATCCCGAATGGGTGTATACCAGTCTTGTTGATTAGAAACCTCGATAGTATGAACGGCCAATCCCTCTTGAAGTTTATCCCGAACAAAAGCTGAGTAGGAAAGAACTTGTAAAAACAACGTGGTGTTGCTAGTAAGAGGGGTCGGGGAGAACAAGGACCCCCAGTTGGCTTTAGTCAAACAATATCGAATTTGAGAGAACTTATTCGGAGATGGTTCAATCTGAATCATGTGGATTCCTGGCGTCAGATCAGAGCTTGCACACTCCATCACAGATTGCGATAATGTTTTAACCTGAATGGTTGTCATTTCACTAGAAGAGTCTTACAGGATGAGTGACCCCAAGGAGGCCATAGTATCCGCAAAATTATTTTATGATCGATGGAGTGCCTCGATGTCATACCATTCAAGTTGTGCCAAGAATTTATCCACAAGGGCTTTATAAGACTTCAAAAGTGGACATTTACATTGGTATATCCCTTTTACTTGATTGACAATTAACAGCGAATCACCAAAGATATTCAATCATTTAATGTTCATGGTGATTGCTGTCTAAAGACCTATGAGCAAGGATTCGTATTCTGCATTGTTGTTGGTGCACGGGAAGTCTAATTTAAATGACAAGGGCATTGGAGCACCTTGTGGAGTGAAGAATACAATTCCCGCACCACCCCCTTGCTCACATTTAGAACCATCAAAGAATAGGGTTATGTCAGCCTGTGATTCAGGCTCATCAGAATCTGGCGACTCTGAAACATGGAAGACCCCATCATCAAGTAGTTCAAAATTCAGAGGCTGATCGTCTTCAAGAGGAGCCTCAGCTAGTTGATCGGCGATGACTTGACATTTTATAGATTTTTGTCCAATGAACTCTATGTCAAACTCCGTCAACAACATGATCCATTTCATCGTGCGACTACTATGATAAGTACGACTCATCATGTATCGTAATGGATTCTCCTTAGACACAACATACGTCTTATTACTAAGCATGTAGTGGCGTAACTTTTTGGTAGCAAACACCACTACCAAGCAGAGTTTTTCAACATATGCATAGTTAAGTTCATAACTGACCAGGGTGCGGCTAAGATAGTATGTAGCCTGTTCTCTATGAAGTTCATTTTTTTGGGACAACATGGCGCCCAGTGCCACCTCAGTGGCTGAGATGTATAAATAGAACGGCACTCCTGGTCTGGGTGGTGCCAATACTGGTGGCGAAGCCAAGTACTGTTTAATGTCGTCAAAGGCTGACTGGCACTCGTCATCCCAATGAAATGTGACCCCCTTATGCAATAATTTATTCATGGGTCAGAATTTGTCAGATAACTGTGCTATGAAGCGCTTGATCGATGCAACCTTTCCCTGCAGACTCCTGAGCTGCTTGATGGTGGTTGGGGGACGCATTTCAAGGATTGCCTTGACTTTTTTTGGATCTACCTCAATTCCTCATTTGGAGACTATGAAACCCAAGAGCTTTCCAGAGGTGACACCAAAGACGCACTTCTTAGGGTTTAGTCTGACTTTATGCTCAATGAGGTGATCAAGGACCTTACTCAAGTCACCGATATGATCTGGGCGCAAAAGAGATTTGGCCAACAAATCATCCAGTAATCTTCCAAATTTTTGTGCATGTAATCGTGAAATATGTACGTCATGGCACGTTGGTAGGTAGCTCCGGAATTTTTAAGGCCAAAAGGCATGACCTTATAGCAAAATGTCCCCCAAGGCGTTGTGAATGCTATTTTTAGTTGGTCCTCAGGATTAATACGAATCTGATTGTATCCTGAGAAACCATCCATAATGGAAAGCATTTCATGGCCCGCTATGGCGTCTACCAATGTGTCAATGCTTGGCAAGGGAAAATCATCCTTAGGACTCACTTTGTTAAGATCTCAAAAATCAGTGCATATGCGAATCCTCCCATCGGGTTTCTTGACAGGAACCATGTTAGACAACCATGGCGGATAATCCACACAGATGACAAACTGGGCATCCAATTTTTTTTGTAACTCATCTTTTACCATTAAGGCCACTATTGGATGCATCTTGCATAGTTTTTGCTTTACTGGCTTGATTGTCGGATCAAGAATTAAATTGTGCGTGACTAGCTGTGGGTCTAGTCCCGACATATCATTTTATGACCATGCAAAAACCTCCTTCTTTTTCTTAAGAAGGGCAACATAATTAGCTCGCTCTTCAGGGGAAAGACTTACCCCCAGCTTGAGAATCCGTGGATTCATTGGATCTGTGCCGATGTCTACATCAGTCGTTGCTTCAACTGACATATGGGATCCGTCTTCCAACTGGTGTGGAATTTGGATCAGATGGATATTGTTTGCTAAATTAAGATCATCATTAGGAACATCAAGTTCCTCTTCAACATGGAAGACATCCTGAGTCTGTCCTAGAGTGAAATGGAACATCCCATCGCAAGACCAATACTCTGATGGAGATGGTGGTGTGTCAGCGCGATCCCAATCAATAGCTTCTATGTCTAGATGCAATAATCATGATGGATTGGATGGATCATGGATGGGGGCGGTCAAGTCAATGGAGACCATGTTGATGAAATGATTGTAATCTCCATTATCACAAATGTGACAACTCTGACATTGTGGATGTTCTTGGTGCTTTGGATCGGGTTCTGTAGGCACTGGCACAAAGGGATCAGCCCTATGCACGAACCTACAAACAGGGTCTACCCTAGGTATTAATGGTTTGATAGGGTCTCCAGGTGAAAGATGCTCTCTGTATGCCTGGAGTGGCAGATGCAGTAATTGCTATAACTACGCCAGGTTAAAATGCCTCCTAGGTCTTGGATCTATGTGTAAGTTTTCAAACATGTCGTCTATGTCCAAAGGATTTTGTTGTTGTTGAGGTAGCCTATGCTCACTAGGATCATTCAATGGGAACATCATCAGGAATCTGTCCTGATCATCATTCATTTGATATTCATGCGAATGATCATACTCCGACTCATCTTCAGAAGACCCTTCTTGGTCTTGTCCATCTTCCCCTTGTGGGTGAGTCCATGAGGTTTCTCCTTGTTCAGCCGTAGGGAAAGGGTTGTTGAGGTCAACAAGGTTATTTGTTTGCAATGGGAAATAATCCCCCAATGTATAAGTTGTATTTGGATTGGCATATGGATCTGATGCCAACCCATCCTTGTTGCCTATCCCTAGGCCTTGCATGTTTTCGACCAAGATGTCGAGGGGAAAAGGATGATTAAACCCTACTCCTGACTTGTCATAAGGCATTTGGTATCTTGGTTGACACAAAACACGCATTCCTTGTTCATACCGGCCTAACCCGTATCCATGCCAATTGCATTGGCTAAGATATCGTAATGCGAAGTCTGGGTTGGCTAGATAGTTAACATCTTCCACAAAAGGATCTTCATCTTCTTCTTCATGTCGAGAAGGTTCAACGCCATGATCTAGGCCCCCAAAAATAAAGTTTGTCTGATTAGGTGGGTAACCTAAAGGAACCACCGAGCCTATGGGGAGTCGAGGTCTTCCCATGTCTTGCATAGACTGAAGTGTGGGCATTGCAACAACATTGTGCACTATATACTCCCCCATGCCTGTGTTAGACATCTCAACAATAATTTTTGGTGACTGAAGGGAAGCCAATGGGAGTTATCCTTGAGTCCACTCCATGTGGGGTGAACTAGGCGTCTCAACTTCCATTCTATTAGGCATCTCTTCTGTAGAGATATTGGAGACTAAAGGTGGTTCCGTTTCTAGGGGCTTCTTTCCTTTGTCCGTTGGAGTGGCCACCATAGGTGGCGTTGTTGTGAGAGGATTGGATGAAGAAGATGATCTTGCCTGAGAATTTGATTGATTTGGTGATGAATATTCTTGCTTAGTCGGACCCTGTTTAGATGGATTTAACTGGAAATCCACGTGCATTGAAGGAAGGGTCGACTGCGGCATGATTTGCACTGAGTTGCAATATTTAAAAGGTTCCAAATCTATGGGGACCACGTGTACTTGTCCTTCAAATGTATATTTCAAACATTGATGAGCAATTGAAGGGACACACTTCATATCCCGGATCCAAGGCCGCCCAAGCAAGATATTGTAAGCCATATCACCTTCTAAAATGTGGCACAATGTATGAATGGTCTTTTGTCCCACTTGGATGGGCAGGACAATTGTGCCAATTGTCGAGCATATTGTATCATTAAATGCTCGAAGGGTATAAGTGGAAGGTGCAATGTGAGAGGCTAGTAGTTTCAAATGTTTCAGTGCAGCGGTTGTAATAAGGTTACTGGATGAACCAGTGTCTATCAACACCCATTTGTATGGAGTCCCGTTGACCCGCACAATAACGTGTAGGGGTGGATCCGTTACATCTCCAGTCACCATTTTTAGCTCATCTTCCCTGAAGGTAATAACTGGTTCAGTACACTATTTGACATGCCCCACAAAATTATTGAACGAATCCGCTTCGTGGGGTTGCAATTCAATTGCCTTTAATATCTCCATAAGAGCTTCCCGATGGGGCGTTGATTGTTGAATAAGCTCATAAATGGAGAGCCTAGCTGATGTGGTCCGTAGACTTTGGGTAAGTCTAGTTTGAATCATGGCCACTGGTCTAGGTGGGGGCAACTGTGTAGGATTTGGTTGATGTTGGGACATGGATGAAGCTTCCCTAGGGGCTGTTGCGGGGACAACTCCTGGGTGTCTCTTGTTTCTTGTCACAATGCTAATCATTCCAACATATCCCTCCATAGGATAACTCTGTTGCACTTCATTGACATGCAGAGGTTTTTTTTGTGCATCATGTGTGGGTAAAGGATCTTTGAAAACACCCATTTGTTGGTTGTTGGGTGTGATGGGGTTATCCACTACCAATGTGTGATTATCAATGAGATCTTGCACTAAACCTTTAAACGACCAACAGACATTAAGGTCATGCCATTTCCTTCTGTGGAATCTACAAAAAAGATCCTCTTTATACCCTTTAGGCTTTGGCACATTGGGATCAATTGTTGGAATATCTGGCAGATTAATCAAGTTTGTCGCTGACAAACGATCAAACAAGGAATCCCTAGACTCAGTGTATGGTGTAAATTGTCGCTTGGGGCGATGCTGCTGATTTTGATCTTGCTTCTTGTTATATTTCTCATAATTATTATGAGGCACTCGCTGATAGTTAGCCTTTGAAGGCTATGTTGCTTGGGCAGGCGTAGGGGCATTAATAGCAACTTGATTGACCGTGGTGGGTTTCTGTTGCATATTCCCTATTTTGGTGCTCTTGTTCCACTCTTTTTTCTTAGGCTTGGCAATTTCGCCATCCTGTATCTTGATCTCTTCGATACATCTAGCTTGCACCAGAGCTTCTTCCAAAGTGGCGTATTGCTGCAGCTGCAATAGCACAGAGATCGATCGCAAACAACTCTTTGCGAACATTTGAGTTAATTCGAACATAGGAGGGAGGTAGGACAACTTTGAAAGCACTGTCCTCCATCGATTCCCATATGCTACCATAGACTCTTCCTCATACAGTTTGAGGCTAGCTAAATCACTGAGTGATGCATTTTTCTTTGTATTGAAAGCAAAACGTTCTAGGAACACGTCCACTAGTTGATCTAAGTTGTAGATGCTATGCTTCGGTAGATGGGTAAACCAATCCGAGGTAGATCCTGCGAATGTGGTTATGAATGTTCTTAATAGCAATGCATCATTGTCTTGTATACCAAAGCATTGGCTCAAAAATCTTGTCACATGCTCTTGAGCATCCTCATCCCCTTTAAAGAGTGCCAACTGGGGCAGCTTGAAATGTTCGGGGTATGGAGGTGCTGGCACTGACGGATGTATCGGATGACTACAGAGTTGGCGTAAGGTATGCTTTTGAGGCCCACCAGTCTTAAGTTCCATATTCTCCAATTGTTCCAACAACACTTTGTAGGCATCGGAGGATATAATTTCCTCCTTAGTTTGTTCCCGCTGTGTGTTGCGGGGAACTTGATCGCCATTGAAAACACGAGATTCTAGAAACAAAAAGGAAATACTAAAAAAAATTGTATTAAAAGGAAAGAACACAAATGAATGAACACAAGATATAAAAGCAATATAAACTATGGCCCTTTTTTTATTGATATTCTTTTCAATTCATGTTACAATGCGTCTCCTTCCTTTTTAGGGGATAGGAGCGTTAGATATTGATCTCTACAACTTGTTTCAGAATTCCTTCTTCCGCGTTAGATAAATGAGGAGGGAGTCCTGACCTAAAATCTTAGAATTTGAGTAATCCTAGCTTGAATAAGAGGAGGTATACTGAAGAAGAAAATAGAATACTTATCCTAATTAATCAACTATCCAGAAGCACTAAGATATATTTCAAGAGATCATATAATGTTGCTAGCTTCCTTGATAGTGGCAACTCCTAATAAAGCAATGTCATCAAAAATTTGAAGGTGGGAAAGAAGTTGTGAACTACTATCCCACTTCCAACCTTCAATGAAACCATGCCTAAACTGAGACTTGATAAATATTCCCAACCCTTCCACCATAATGATAAGCAAATAAGGAGATAGAGAATATCCTTGCCTCAATCTGCTCCTTAAATAGCTCCGATGGCTCATTTATTAATAAGAATAAATAACAAGGTAGAAGAAACACAACTCATCACCCATCTAATCCAATCCTCCTCAAAGCCAAAAGTAGCAAGAAATTTCTAAATAAAGGACCATATGATCGAGTCATAGGCTTTGGCCATGTCCAAATTAATGAACATAGATTTCTCCTTAGAATTTTTGATCGATTGAATATTTTTCATAACAATAACAACCCCATCCAGGATTTTTTGGCCAAAAACAAACCTGCCTTGCTCCTCATATATGATTTTGCTCAACCATATCTTTAGCCTCTCAGCAATAATTTTTGTAACAATTTTATACACAACATTGCACAAAGAAATAGGCTTGAACATATCCAGAGAATTTGCTCCCTATTTTTTGGGAATAAACACCACAAAGGTATCATTAGGGTCCTTAGCATCTGTTTGTTCTTTTAGGATAAATGGACCACATCGAGAAGATACAATTTGATTAACTCCCAAAAAATTTGATAAAACTCAATCGAGAATCTATTCGAGCCCAGGACTTTCCATTTTTAATATTGAAGATAATATTTTCCAACTTCTGAAGGGAAATTGGACCCATCCCTATTGTCCTCCTTAAAGAGAGAGGAAAAACACCTCCTAGTATTTCTAAAATATCCCTGCAAGAAGAGAGAAGGGCACCCTAAGAATTTACAAGAGAGGAAATAAGGTTACCATTATGATGAGCCTTAACAGAATAAAAAAATGTCATGTTACTATCCCCTTCCAGAAGCCAATCCACTCGAGCATTTTGTTTCCAAAAATTTCTTCCCTTATCTCCCATTCAGAAAGGTCTTTCACAGTCTTAGATTCCTCAATGAGAATCTTCTCCATGAGTCCATGCTCTCCGATATCCCTTTGAGCTTCTTCTACCTTCCTAAGAGATACAAAATTAGCCAAGGAAGGGTTCCAAAAATTGAGACTATTCCACCTCTTCAATTTTTTCTTAACGAATTGCAACTACTTGATAAAGGAATACATAGTGGTGCCATGAGAAGGTTTGTCATTGGTCCACCAACCTTGCATGAAATCATGAATCTTAGGATCCCAAAGCCACATAAGTTGAAACTTAAAGTAAGGATTCTTATTTAGCCTAAAATCCAACATAGAGAGTTTGATAGACCAATGATAAAATCCCCTACCCTCCATAATCACAGAACTAGCGCTTCTATTATTACCAATCTAAAAAGTGGATATCAAAAATATATCCAATCTCTCTAATATGGAATCTTAACAACATATTCTATTGTTCTAGGTAAATATACCATTATCCGACTTAATTTCAACCAAGTTCAAGGCCTGGATATGAGTATTGAAGATACAAGAAAAAGGCTCAAGATGATCAACCTCACTTTGTTTCTCCTCCAAACATGTGATAGAGTTGAAATCTCTAGCCAAAATCCATGGGTATAGGAGATCCAAACTTCTCACAAATCCAATGTTCTCCCACAAATTTACTTTACCATAGTAATCAACAAATATAAATTTGTAAGTAGGATGGTTTCACCAGATTCATTATCATGCCCTATCATTGAAATAAACCATGTACTAGATCCAATTAAGAGGAGAGATCTCAACCGAATCCCATAAAAAAGCAATACCACCAGCATATCCACATACACCAATACACTGGCATTGACCCCTTATCCAACTTGGCAGAAATATTGAACATACTATCAGTAGCCAATTTAGTCTCCTGAATAAACACCATATCTAGAAAATGAACATGAACCAAATCATGAACAACTTTTTGTCTGGGGATGTTGTTCAACCTACTTATATTCCACAAAAGTATAATAATGTTTTGGGATTATCAAAATGGGAGTACAATGTTCTCACCAAGTTTGAGTCCACTAAAGTCTCTCCCATTAACTTAATTTTCTTCTAGCCTTTCTTTTGAAGCACCTTTTTTATTTGTTTTCTATTGCAATCCCAAAAACGTAGGATTTTTTCAGTCCAAGGATGACTGCATCAGTGTTTGAGTAGGAGAGGAAATAACTAAATCTATGCCACTTTCCAAAATAGTTTTCCCTCTAAGGCTAGATCCATCCATATCACATGTACTCAGAACTAAAGCAATCTATTCTTCATTTAAACCTATTAGATTTGATTCCTTAGGTTCCACCTCAAGAAGAGACATATGATTTGGCCTTGTTATATATGCATCAGGTAGCGACATTTTATGCATCTCCATTCACTGATCAAGATGATCTAGTATCTAAAAACAATTGATCAGAGCATCTGGTTGGCTATCCTTAAGGTCTCCTTTTGCCCTTCTTCCTATGTTTCAAGATTTTATAGGAATAAAGCCTTCCTTATCTCAATAACCTTCCTTTATTAGGGATTTTCCTTTGTCTAGATTTTGTGCAAATCGAGAGGGCCTAGAATTTGAAGCCACGGGTGGGATAAACTTAGGGTATTTATAAAGCTCTTACACCAAGTGGAATGAAATCATAAATTACCTCATCCTTGAATGATTTGATGGCATAGAAAATACAATATTGCTTTGAGACACATATGACTTTACCTTATCCTAGCTACCTAACATTGTATGGCTAAGTATTTGGCATCATGTCTAGATCGAGTAACAAAATGGAAGAGATTCATAGTCAAGTTGTTGAACCTATGTAGTTGATCTAAATTGTATTTCAAAAGAATATGGAATAGGATTGTTGAAATCAATTTTGACATAGATATGAGCAACAAAGATTAATTTTGTATCCATCATCTATTGTGATGGTCCAAATGACTTCCCAAGAAGAAGGACAATCATATGCAATATATTGTTTCTCCAAAATTTCAATAGGAGCCACGGGAGATGAACCCACACTAGAACCCATGATGACCACTCCTATGATGGGTTGAAACCCACATTCCAGGATTTAATAAAGAGTTCCACTTGGTTACAAAAATAGAGACCCCCTTCAAATACTTTGTTACGATATATAATACAAGATAAAACCACCATAAAATAACTATTCACACTCAACATCATCTTCACATCACTTTTAGGGTTTTGAGACTTACTAACCCAAGCCTCCACAAAGGGAAGAGAAATTTGTATGCCCATAAATTTACCAATAAGTGCATGCTTGGTTAAATACTCCACATATTCTACCACTGATTTTGGTTGAACCATTAGAAGTGGTATGTCTTCACATCATTCCAAACATCCATTGTTCTTTAACAAGATATTCCCAGCATGTAATGGGACATCCTATTATTTCAATTTTAGATGAGAAAATGTCACTAGCATGCACTCTCTGTTATGGGCTCGATGCCATCATAACATTCCTCCAGTTTTTCAGACCTCCTCCAAAAACTTATGCCATCTCCTTCAAGTTTTTTTCTTTGGATTTGCTAGGGTTTCTTTCAAATCCTCAACCGTCACTTATAGGTGTCAAAACCAAAATGTATTTAAAAATATGTTGATTTATTTGTACCAAAAATACACTTTTTTAATGGGTTATATCGGATTGAAATAGGTCCCACCATATTACATCATTGCCATATAGTGGTATTACAATAATTTAGCAATTATTCATGTATTATTTGGCAAGATTCAAACCTCAGTATTCACCTTGAAAGTTGAGGAATATAACTAATTGACCTAATGCCATTTAATAAAATGTTAAGGTTCACCCATGGGATAAGGACCTTGGTCTATCATGTGAAATGTTTATTCTCAACCACTTGGTCTAAAACCCATGGGCTAAAAACAATCACTTTTTGATGTAAATTTTATTGTTATTGATCATCTCATTATGGATTGAAGTAGTGAATTATGTTGCATAAATCATCAAAAGGATATCACTAGAAAATTAAAAGGTATGTCACCTCTTAAAGTATTGACAAAGGTTACACTTGATGTTTAACTTTTCTTTATATTTCATCCAATTGCATAGGATTGTATGCTAATGAGAATTTGAACAAGCTTCAAGCTAAGAGTCATTAATACATTCATTAAGGATAAAATTATAATTTTAAAGTATATTGTCTCTATGATGATGCTAGTATAGATATTCTTATTCAACATGATGTGGATTTTGATGAGATACTTCTTTTAGTTTCCTTTAGTTCCCTTATGACTCTTTTGGTAGATTATTTATTCCCTCCTATTGATTCTTCTCCCTCTCGATGATTCTACTTTAGTTTCTTCTACCATAGGTACTCCATAATCTTAGTTTTTTTGTATTATTTTTGTTATGGTCATTAATGATGCTATTGTTAGTACTCTCGATTATTCATTGGTATTTAGTTTTCTCTAGTTTTTAATCCTACTTTAGATGAACTTGATCTCCATAATCATTTTGTAATGTTGTTAGTGATGTGGTGGCCCCTTTAGTTTCTTCATATCTTGATACCTCTATATGGGATGTGCCTTACTCTTCTATATATTTTCAATACCCAAGTGAAATTGGACTCTTCTTCAAGATGCACCACCTATTCTTGTACACAAACTTCATCAAAATAATCCTTCTTGGGCTTTTATTTTAAAGGTCAGATAATATGGAGATCCTGTAACTTGTTCTTAGGCCAAGGGGTGTCCTAGGTAAGAAGATGATATTTTAGAAAAGTATAAGCCTTTGATGAAGAATCAAACATAGGAGTTGGTTCCTCTACTTAAATGTAAGAACATAGTTGGTTGTAAGTGGTCCTCTTAGACAAAATATTATGTAGAAGATCAAATTGAGAAGTACAATAAATGCCTTGTTGCTAATGGTTTCTCTTAGAATGAGGTTAATAAATACTTGGAGATTTTTATCTCAGTGGGTCATAGAGATTTTGTTTATATTATTTCTGTTGTCACTTCCTATGGATGATAAGCTCATTAGATGGATGAGAAGAACATTTTTTTAATGGGAGATTCATGTGGAAATTTATATGTAACAACCACCTAAATTTATATTGGCTACCCTACTCCTCTAGTTTGTTGGCTTAATAAGTCCTTGTATGGGATTAAACATGACCTTTTTGCTTGGCATGAGAAGACCCATTTATTATTTCTTTGTTGTGGCTTTCATAGATATGAGGTAATGCATGATTTTTACATCGAGTATTATGATGGAAATATTTTTTGTGTCACATATTGATGACCTTTGCACCATTGGAAGCTTACATATTTGATTTAGGGGATTTAACCATGAAATTAAGACACCTATAATATTTCATAGGTATATCTTCTTCACTACTTTTGGGGATTCAAATTGATGTTACCTCAGGTATTGTTATTTAACAACCTATTCTTACCTTGTATCTTCTATAACTATTGAATATGGAGGAGTTTAATATTGCTCATATTCCATTTGCTCAATTTTTGAAGCTTTGAACAAGTTGTCCCACTCTTTTGGTTGATGCCACTTTGTATTGATATCTTATTATGGTCTTATTTAATTAACACAATAGACAAATTTTGCTTTTATTTTTTGCTATTATTTTAAGTACATGTGGGTACATTTTAAGAGTCATTGGACAATGGCTAAGGGGAATTTTTGGTATATGAAGCATACCTATCCAATGGGAATTCATTATTCTACTAGGAATCCTCTTATATTATAGGGTTACTCTAACGTAGAATGAGTAGGTGATCTTGGTTAATGATGATCTACTATTGAATTTATGTTTTATCTTGGTTGTAGACCTATCTCTTTATATTTTTATTGTCAATTCATACTATCTTATTTATCCATGAAGTCTTAACATTATGCTACTAATGAGACTACCAAACATATTTGATGAATGCTAATGATTCTTAAGGTGTTCAAGCTTCCTCAAAAATTTTATGTCATTCTCTTTTGTAATAACCAAAGATCCATAAAGCGTATATTTTATTTTTCACCAAAAAATAAAGCACATTAAAGTGTAGATGCACTATTTTCATTGCATTAATGCTTGTGGGATAAAAAATTAGTTTATGCATCTTTAGCAAAGTAGCTTGTAGATATTTTTATCAAGGTTATGTGGAAGCTAAGGTTTCTGTGTGATTATGGGAGAATATTTTGATAGTCTCACAATGACACTGAGAGGGGGGGTGAATCAGTGTAGCTCTTAAAAACTTAAATCTTCAATTCTTAATGCCTAAACAATGAAAGCTTAAAACTCAATAAAGCAAATATACCAAGAGAGCATCACACAACATAAGATGTACCGAGGTTCACCAGTTTTGGCTACTCCTCAAAAATGACTGTTTGGACTCCCATCCAAATCTAGCCTTTGCAAAATACCAATTTTACAATCAATTTACTAGCACCCATTGGAAGGAGCACCAACCCATGATTTATCTACAACAATAGAAAGGAGCACCAACCCATGATTTACCAGCACCAACTGGAAGGAGCACCAACCCCTGATTTACCAGCACCAACTAGAAGGAGCATCAACCCCTTATGCCAAGCACCAACTTGGACTTTTGTTCTGAAACTAGAATATTGACATAAATATGCCTTCACTTTTACAAGACCCTAACTGGTCTATTGCTTTCTCAACATTTCTTACTCTTCACACAACACACATTGTGCTCGCTTAGCTCCAGCGCACTCTCCTCGTGCGTCACATACCGCACACCTCTCTCAATCTCCTCTTGCTCTCTTTGCAAGATTAAATCTGCCTCGCGTTGATCCCAAGTGCTTTCACTCTATTTCAATGTACATTTAATTCTCCACACAGACCTCATTTTATAACAAAGTTCTTTGTAACTGCACCTGTAACTGTCTTACTGACTTTTCTTATTTTAGCTGCATGTTCTTCTTCTACGTCTGCACCTGTAACTGTCGTATCGACTTCTTTTGTAACTGCACCTATAACTACACCTGTAACTGTTGTACCAAATTCTTCTGTAAATGCACCTGTAACTGTCATATCAACTTCAATTAACTGTCACATATCTTCTTTCGGCTGTTTTCTCTTCTTAGCTTGCATCGAAGCGACCTGTTGTAAAATTGTGACACTTATGCCTCTTTGTCCTCTTCTTGGCTTGTACCTGCAAAAACATAACATGTCACGATATCGTGACACTTTTGCCTCCTTGCTACTTCTCTTTCCTTCGGGTCATGAAAAAACATGTAGTGATATCACGAAACTTTTTCTCCTTAGTGCTTTCTCTTGCCTTCGGGTCGTGAAAACCTGACATGTCATGATATCGTGACACTTTTTCTCCTTAGCGCTTTCTCTTGCCTTCGGGTCGTAAAAACCCGACATGTCGTGATATCGTGACACTTTTTCTCTCGGACTCTCTCTCCTATAATATGTCGCAAAATTGTGACACTTTTTCTTTCGGACTCTCTCTCCTACAACATGTCGTGAAATCGTGACACTTTTTCTTTTGGACTCTCTCTCCTGCAATATGTCGCGAAATTGTGACACTTTTTCTTTCGAACTCTCTCTCCTACAACATGTCACGAAATCGTGACACTTTTTATTTCGAACACTCTCTCCTATAATATGTCACGAAATAACGACACTTTTTCTTTCGGACTCTCTCTCCTACAACATGTCACGAAATCGTGACACTTTTTCTTTCGAACTCTCTCTCCTGCAACATGTTGCGAAATCACGAAAATTTTTTGTCGGTACAACCTTCCTTGCAATATGTCGCGAAATTGCGACACTTTTTCTTCTCGGCATTTCTGCTCTTTTCAAGTCGCAAAAATGCGACATGTCATGAAATCGTGACACTTTTCCTTATCTGCCTTCATCTTTGCTTTGGACCACAAAAATACTACATGTTGCGATATCGCGACACTTTTTCTTCCTTGCATTTTCTCTTCACTTCGGACCGCAAAAATGCAACATGTCGCGAAATCGTGAAACCTTTTTCTCTCTCCTCTTTCTCTTTGCTTTGTCCTATGAAAAATGAAACATGTCACAAAATCGTGACACATTTTTCTCTCTCCTCTTTTTCTTTCAACATGTCGTGAAATCGCGACACTTTTTCTACTTGCCTCTTTTTCTTTCAACATGTCGCGAAATCGTGGTAGTTTTGCTTGCTTGCATTGTTTCTCCGAACATGTCATGAAATCATGACAGTTTTGCTTGCTTGCACTTTCTCTCCGAACATGTCGCGACATCACGATAGTTTTGCCTACTTGCGCTTTCTTTTTGAACATGTCGCAAAATCATGACAGTTTTTCCTGCTTGCGCTTTTTCTCCAAACATGTCATGATATCGTGACCGTTTTCCTTTCTTGGTCTTTCTCTTCAAACATGTCGCGATATCATGATAGTTTTTCTTTCTTCTCAACATGTCATGATATCACGACAATTTTTCTTTCTTGCACTCTATCTTTGAACATGTCACAATATCGCGACAGTTTTTCTTTCTTGCTCAACATGTCGCGATATCGTGATAGTTTTCTTACTTGTGATTGTCTTTTGATTTTGAGCATTTTTAGCATATGGGTCACTTCGAATTTTTTGGATAATCACTATACATACTCTAAAGAACCTCTTAACTCCTGTATACTTCATCAACTGATCTGTCTGACTATGTTGACAACAATGACAATACTTTTGCTACAATTTTCTCAACAATCTCCCCCACTGATCTGTTTGACTGTGTTGACAATAATGACAATACTTTCAATAATCTCCCCCACTGATCTGTCTGACTGTGTTGACAATAATGACAATACTTTTGCTACAATTTTCTCAACAATCTCCCCCTTTGGAATTGTTCGAAACACTCATGTAATCTACTGTAGTTCCTGTAATTCTTCTCCCCCTTTGACAATAATACCAAAGGGCTGTTGCAGACTCCCCCTAAGTCCATGCACAACATTCTCAGGCACAAATTATTACAGTTAGCAAAAAATTACAAATATGAGCAAAAATATAATGAAATATATAATTTCTCCCCCTGAGAATGTGGTCCTGATTGCTAGTCAATGCTTGGGAAGCATGACCACTCCCAATTTATTGCGAAGGTATCCGCTACTGACTGGTGGACCTCTCTTCAATTGTTATATTATAGAAGACTCTATCACTCTGCTGCACTGTCAATAGGCTCACACAGAACCTGCTTACCAAGCTTACATAGAACTTGTCCAATGCTGAATAACAAGCTCACATAGAACTTGTCTAAATCTACTCTAGTAAGCTCACCAAGAACTTGCCCAAATCTGCTCTAGAAATTTGTCCCAACATTGTCCTCAAATATTTCCCAAAGGCCTTCTCAAAGGCTCAATCAATCATGCTCAAGTAGTACTCAAAATGAACTCAACAATGAATGGCAATCTCAAATCAAATCCACTTCACAGAAGCATAAAGAGATTTGTTAGAGACTTAAAATGTTCTAACCTCAATCTCAACTCAACCAATCATCACAAGGGACAACTCTCTCTCACACAACCCTAGTCCAAGTATGTATCAACCAACTCAATCATTTCCAACAATGCTCAACCACAAATATCACATAACAATGATACTCACCTTCTTTTCTCACTCAAGTTCTTTCATAACCAATGGGCTTCAACCACTATGCTTATAACTCGTTCCCTACCTTCATCAACTTTAACATCGACAATCTTCACAATTTTCTTTAGCCTCTTGACTGCCATATCCTCCGTGACTAACAACTTTGCCTTGCATCCATTGTGTAGCTCAATGTCTCTGGTTTCTAATATCTGCCATGAATGTTTTCATTGTCTGTGCAGGTATTGATAGTGGACCGTTATATCTAGCGTTGGAACCTCAATCTACACGTAGTCATCAACTCTCGATATTCTACTTCTTGCTAGGGCATATGTCAGGGCTACTCAATGTCTTAGATGAATGTTCTTAGGAGCATTTCTCCTCACTACGATCAAGGGATTCCTTGGGCAATATCTCGCATTTCTCAAATAATGCAAGACTTTCTTAGTTGCATAGGCATCTTGTCCTCCTTGACGCTTCACCACCTGGGAACTATTTTCTCAATGTCTCTGTCTTGCATGTGCCACTTGGCACTCTTGACCAACTGGGTGCTAGTACCACTGTTTGCTTTGTCTCTGGCATATTTTTGATAATGACTACTTCTTTAGAGAAAATTGATGCTCTTTTATACCAAATGATGTGATGTATTTTTGGTTAAGAACCTCATGCTTTCCACCTACACTTTGGCAGTAATTTTCATAACGATCATGAAGATCTTTACCATAGTCCTCCATCAATATTGGTAGATGAATTGAGATGTACTCACAACACGAATTCTATTTTATCTACAGATTGGGAATGTTACAAGCTTCAAAACCAGCACTTGCCAACTTATGCTTCCATGAATCGTCGACCTGTGCTGCATGTTCTATCTCAGATAATGCCTATCAGCTGCTACATCAAAAAAATTCTTCTTCAAGCTTCCCATTAAAAAAAAAAAATTGTCAAGTGACTCACACTTGTACCAACTTTTGTCCAACACTGTACCAACACTACAATTTTACTGCCAACTCTGTGCAAGCATCAAACACTATACCACAACACCAACCAAATCCCTTTTTGCATTTTCAACTTGGTCTATGTTTTCTACAGTCACCGCTAGTCACACCTTACTTTCAACTGTTCGAATCAGGAGACAAAATTTTGTCAAACACTTCATAGCCAACTATAGTGCACCTTACTCAAACTCATACTTCTAGACCTTACAAAGAAAATTTGCTCATCTTGATGAGCTTAAACATGAATCAATAATCAAACTTTAATATTTTTCACCATAGTGTCATAATAGATCTAACAATATTCACATCAATGTGTAGTTCAAATACACACTGCTTTTATCGAAACACATATATGCGGCTAGGGCAACATTCTTTCACTAACCAAATTATCTAAACTATTATAATCCTTAACTTTAGACTGGCAGTAAGAACCATCAATAGTACAACAATAACATATAGCAATACTTCCAATAATGACAACTCTCAATTTAATCACCACCCTTCACGAAACTTCCACAAACAACTACTTGAACTAAAAACACACTTCGAAAACTATACGACAAATTCCCTGACTACTTGCCTTTCATCCTCAGATAACCAAAAAAATACATAGGAGCATTAAAATGAAACTTCAAGATTGCTCCCCCTAAGGATGTGGTACCTAGAGTTGCTTAGTGCAATAGCGGAGTAGTCTCCTTCAGTCCAAGGAGATACGATTTCCTCTCTTCTTTCTTTCTCCAATATTTCTTGAAATTAGGCTGAAGGTTTTCAACTGCATCCATATTTTGAACCTTTTCATGAATTTGAACATTTCTCTTGGGTGGTTTTCTCTTGTACATCCTTGATGGATGATTATTTTCCTTTCTTTGATGTACATGATTTCTTCCCTGTCTGTGTTGCATTCTTTGTGTCTGATGAAATCTACTATCTTGCCTTAGATTAGATACAAACATGCTTGGACAAAACCTTGCTATGTGCCCATGACCATTACATTGAAAACATTGCACATGGTGTTCAACCAAAATAATAGATGTATTCTTACCAGCATAACTCTTTGATCTATTATTCAATCCATAATAAATTGCCTTGTGGCCATAATGGTTGCATCTAAAACAATAGCCATTAAAAGCATTATTATGAATAGAGTGAGAATGATAGAACCTCTTTTGTTGTGGTTGCTTTGCTGTAGATCTCCTTTGATATTGTCTTCCTTTTGAAGATTCAGCTTCAGACTTTTCTTGCTTCAATCCTTCAACAATGAACTTCTTCTTCTCTGCATATTTGGAAGATGAAGGTTGTTCAACTTTACATCTAAGACCAAGCTTAGACATGGGGCTTCTTTGTTGCCTTATCATTTCATCTAGAAACTTTGTGCTCTTCTCAAATTTGATATTTGTATTGGCCTCTTCTAGTTGTTTCTTCAATACAACAATCTCCTCTTCTTGTTTGCAGCAAACAATCTTTTTCTCATTGATCTGTGACCTGAGAGTTTCTTCAATCCTTTTGGACTCTTCTACTTGTAGCTTTAGATCATTAATAACTTTTTTAGATTCCTCTTCACGTTTGCTACATACATCGCCTTTATCATCCAAGTGTGAATTCAAGGTTTCTTCTATTTTCTTGGCTTTCTGAATTTGTAAGAAGAGATCTTCAATATTATCCCCATATTCTTCCAACTTCTTGGACAGTCTTTTGTTCTTTTTCCTTTCTATACCCAATTCTTCAAGTGTAGCGATCAACTCACATTCTAGATATACTTCAGTCTCAAGGTTTTCTAAAAACTAATGAATAGTTTAAAAAATATATATATATATATATATATATATAATATTTTTTTGTGTGTGTAATTTCCTAAGAGGAAATTTCTGTTCATTAGTTTTTTTTTCAAAAAAATATTTTTTCAAAGTTAAATGAAATTTCCTAAGAGGAAATAATTGTAAAGTTTTTTTATAAAAAACTTAGAAAGTTAATTTTTTTATTACTATTTCCTAAGAGGAAATCTTTGTAAAAGAAAATTTCCGGGAAATTTTCTTAAATGATAAGATCGGAAGGTTGTTATCATGCCCTCTGCAAGTTGTTACTGAGAACAACTCCTGAAAACTTTGATAGGCACGTGAAAACACTAGGACTTAATACAGTTTTTTCACAGTTGCAAAACGTAGTTATTGCACACCAGAGAAATCCTGATCAAGGATACGAAGCAGATTCAGAAGATAACTCCTTTGGCAGCAAGTTTGAACAATCTGACACAGTTGCAATTGCTCCACAAGGATCAGAATATACTCATTATAGTAATTCAATTGAAATCCTACAACCTCCTTCTCCTGAAATAATATTGATCAGTGACGATGATGAACAAGTCGCTGACAATTTTGTAATGGCTGAACAAGTTTGAGTTGTTTATGATTTTAAATCAAGCAGGGATTGATAGTTTGTAAAGTCTTTTTTGCAATAAGACTATAAAAGAGAGGTTTCTTGTTTTAGTAGATAAATGGGATCACATAATAATCTACCAATTCTCGAATTCAGAGGGGATAATTATGAGTACTGGTCCATCAAGATGAGGACATTACTCATCGAAAAAGGACTATGGGATATTATTGAATACAGTTACATTGCTCAAACAGATTGGACTACCTTAAGTGCAAATGATAAAAAGATCTACAAATATGCACAGAAAAATAATTCATTTGCCTTATACCATCTTCAATCAGCATTAGATCCAAGTATCTTTTCGAGAATTGCATCTTTCTTAACTGCAACAGATGCATGGAATGCCTTGAAAGAAGGATTCCAAGGAAGTGATAAAGTAAAGCAAGTCAGGCTTCAGACTTTGAAAAGAGATTTTGAAAATCTCAGAATGAAGGAAAATGAAAGAGTTGGAGACTACTGTGTTCGAGTTAAAGCAGTAGTTGATATGATGCAAACTTTAGGTGAAGACACAAAAAATGAAACAATTGTGAAGAAAGTGTTGAGAACACTTCTTCCTAAGTGGAATCACATTGCAATCATAATTGAAAAATCCAAATATATTTCTACTCTTACATTTGATAGTTTGATTGGATCATTAACATCACATGAAGAGTGACTTCAAGGTGCACCTTCAACAAGCTATGGAGGTGATGACAAAGCCTTCACTTCGAATGAAAGTGCAAGACAAGGACAAGGAAGAGGCTGAGGCAGAGGTCAACAAAAAAGAGGCAAGGGCCAAAGCAACTCCTACAGAGGAGGTAATCAAAACAGAGGTGGAAATCAAAACAAAGGAGCCAATCAGAACCAAAGCGGCAATGCAGGCCGTGGAAATCAAGGACGAGGAAGTAACAAGACTAAAATAGCTTATTTAAATTATGGGAAACAAGGCCACTTTGCTCGGGACTGCTGGTCAAAGTCTACAAAAGATAAAAGCAGTCAATATGGTTCATTCTACAGAGAAGAAGAAGGTCCACCAAACCTTTTTCTCTCTTATGGACAGCCAGATCAAAATCTAAATGATACATGGATTTTGGATACTGGTTGCTCCAACCACATGAGTGGCAAAGAAAATCTCTTTGCTACATTAGATTCAAATTACAAATCTCATGTTAAGTTAGGGGATAATAAATCCTTGCAAGTTGAAGGCATAGGAGCTATGGAAGTTCCAACAAAAGAAGGCCTTAAAAATGTGAATGACATATACTATACTCCACAACTACAACACAATTTGTTAAGTGTTGGCCAAATGATGGAGAAGCATTACAAATTAGTTTTTGATGAAAGAAAATGTACAATATTTGATAAAAACAATTGTAACCGGGTCATCACTGAAGTACCTATGACAAAGAATAGGTTGTTCCCTCTAAAATTTGGTGAGCCAGGGGGAGCTCAACTTGCAAACATTGCTATTACAAATCCAAGTGAATTGTGGCACTTGAGATATGGTCACCTCAATTTCGCTAGCTTGAAAATGTTAACATCACAAGCTATGGTGACAAGACTACCAAAAATTCCAGAACATAAAAAGGTATGCGAAGCATGTGCTTTGGGAAATCACTCCAGAACGAAGTTTCCAAGAGGCCAAGCATGGAGAGCAAGATATCCTCTTCAGCTAGTACATTCGAACATCTGTGGTCCAATGCAAACAAAGAGCCTTGGAAACAATTCTTATTTTCTAACATTCATAGATGATTATTCTAGAATGTGTTGGCTTTATTTTCTGAAACACAAATATGAAGCATTTGATTACTTCATAGACTTCAAAAATAATGTAGAAAAGTAAAGTGACTACTATGTCAAATGTCTTCGCACTGATAAATGAGGAGAGTACTCCTCAAATGAATTTCTTCATTATTGTAAGCAAAATGGGATAAAAAGGCAGTTCACCATCGCCTACACCCCACAATGAACGGTGTGGCTGAGAGAAAGAACCGCACCCTTGTTGAAATGGCATGAACAATGCTTCAGGCAAAACATCTCACAAATAGCTATTGGGCAGATGTAGTGAGAACAAGTGCATATATTATAAATAGAAGTCTGACTTCTAGTTTAGATGGTATCACTCCTTATGAAGGATGGTACGGTAAGAAACCAAATGTCAAACATTTCAGAGTATTTGGTTCTTTAGCATATGCACACATTCCTGAGGAGAATAGAAAGAAGCTTGATCCAAAGAGTCAAGCATGTGTTTTTGTAGGGTATTGTGATTCAACCAAAGGGTATATATTGTAAAATCCCACAACACATAAAATCATTATCTCCAAGGATGTAATTTTTGATGAAGGGGGAGAATGGGGTCATAAAAAATTTGTTGATTTTGACTCTAATTCGGACAGTTCTACATTAGTACCTCCCACATTGGTACAACCCAAGAAAAGCAGTGTAAAAAGTCCTCCACAAATTCCACATCAGGAAACTTCATCAAGTACATCAAGTGGTACACCAAGTCCAAGAAGGAATTTGTTGGCACCCCCAAATTCTCCAAAACAATTTCAAAGATCTGTAAGCGCTCCAAGCCCGATGGATATTGATTCAATTTCTCAAAGGAAAGAGACAAATAGAGGAAAGCGCATACTGCAGAGTCATCCATCTACTCAAATGTTGGATAGGAATTTCCAACAAAGATACACTAGGAGTCAAGCTAGTGAGATGGATGACATTTTGTCAAGACTTGAAAATCTTCAAATGTCAGGGGATGATGAGTCTCATGAACCAAGGGGTGATGTAGTCAATTATGATTTGTTGGCTGCTGCATAGCTAGAACCTTCTAGCTATGAAAAATCATGCACTGAAAATATATGGCAAGATGCCATGGAAGAGGAAATATCCTCAATTAAAAAGAATGATACTTGGGAGCTTGTGAAGCTTCCCAAGGGAAAAAAATGTGTTGGATGTAAATGGGTCTATAAGACCAAATTCAATGCTGATGGGAGCATTGAAAGGCACAAGGAAATATTAGTAGCTAAAGGTTTTACTCATAAATATGGAATAGATTATGAGGAAACCTTTGCTCCAGTTGCTCGACAAGAAATAATTAGAACTGTTCTTTCCTTGGCAGACCATAAAGTATGGAAAATTCAACACATGGATGTGAAAAGTGCATTTTTAAATGGATACCCTGACAGAAGAGGTGTATGTTCAACAACCTCAAGGTTTCCAAGAACCAGGAAAAGAGAACCTTGTTTATAAATTGAAAAGAGCACTTTCTGGCCTCAAGAAAGCACCAAGAGCATGGTACTCATGAATTGACGGCTATTTCAACAAATATGGTTTCACAAAAAGCAAGAGTGAACCAAAATTATACTACCTGAAAAATGGAGTAAATATCCTCATAGTTTGTTTATATGTGGATGATCTAATATTCATGGGTAGTAATGATAAAATGAATATGGAGTTCAAAAACTCCATGATGAATCAGTTTGAGATGAAGGATCTCGGATTAATGAGATACTTTATAGGAATGGAAGTACATCAATCAAAGAATGGGATCTTCATATGTCAACAAAAATATGCTCATGACATGATCAAGAAATTTGCTATGCAGCAGTGCAAATCAGCTGCAACACCAACTGGACATGGAATCCAGCTAAGCAAAGAAGATGAAGCACCAAAAGTTGACTTGACCAATTACAGAAGCATGGTTGGGAGTTTAATGTTTCTCACCAACACTAGGCTAGATATACAGTATGTTGTTTCTCTTGTATCACGATATATGGCATGCCCATCCGAGCTGCATCTTCAAGCAACCAAACGAATTTTACGATATGTAAAAGGTACATTGGATTTTGGAATCCATTACCACAAGTCTAACTCTGTGAAGTTATTTGGTTATAGTGACAGCGATTGGGGCAGTAATATAGATGATAAAAAATCTACATCAGGGAACTGTTTTAGTCTAGGTTTAGGACTAATAACTTGGAGTTCCAAGAAGCAATCTGTTGTAGCATTATCATCTACAGAAGCTGAGTACACAACCATTACTCATGCCAGTACTCAGATCCTCTGGTTGAGTAAAATCCTTGAAGAGATTGGCAAAAAACAAATTGGTCCAACCAAACTGAATTGTGATAATATTAGTGCCATACACTTGGCATATAATCCGATCCACCACAAAAGGTCAAAACATTTTGATATGAAGTATCACTTCATAAGAGATATGGTGGAACAGCAGACAGTTGAGCTTCAATATTGTAGCACTTTGGATAATCTAGCAGACATCTTCACCAAAGGCATGGCTAAAGCTCAATTTATAAAGCTAAGAGACTATATAGTTAGTCCTCTCAACTTTAAGGGGGAGAATGTTGGAAATTACCATTAGTAAAAGGTTAAAAATTTGATTTTAACTGGGGTAAAGGTAACTTACCTTTTACCTTACCTGGACGGCAGCATTTGGGCGGCAAGAGAATTCCTTCCATCCTTCTTTTCCCCCAATTTCTCCTTTCTCCCTTTCTTTCTCGAATAGGTTATTTATCGCCTATTTAATCTATGTAACCTAAGTTTGAAGGTTAATGCAATAATTCCTTTTTCCGTAATCACTCACCTTTCACAAATATACCAAGAGAGCATCACACAACACAAGATGTACCGAGGTTCACCAATTTTGGCTACTCCTCAAAAATGACTGTTTGGACTCCCATCCAAATCTAGCCTTTGCAAAATACCAATTTTACAATCAATTTACCAGCACCCACTGGAAGGAGCGCCAACCCCTGATTTATCTGCAACAACAGAAAGGAGCACCAACCCCTGATTTACCAGCACCAACTAGAAGGAGCACAAACCCCTGATTTACCAGCACCAACTGGAAGGAGCATCAACCCCTTATGCCAAGCACCAACTTGGACTTCTATTCTGAAACTAGAATATTGACATAAATATGCCTTCACTTTTACAAGACCCTGACTAGTCTATTGCTTTCTCAACATTTCTTACTCTTCACACAACACACATTGTGCTCGCTCGGCTCTGGCACACTCTCCTCGTGCTCACATACCACACCTCTCTCACTCTCCTCTTACTCTCTTCGCAAGATTAAATTTACCTCATGTTAATCCCAAGCGCTTTCAATCTATTTCAACATACATTTAATTCTCCACGTAGACCTCCTTTTATAACAAAGTTCTCTGTAACTGCACCTATAACTATCTTACTGACTTTTCTTATTTTAGCTGCATGTTCTTCTTCTGTGTCTGCACCTGTAACCGTCGTATCGACTTCTTCTGTAACTACACCTGTAACTGCACCTGTAACTATCGTATCGACTTCTTCTGTAACTACACCTGTAACTATCGTATCGACTTCAGTTAACTGTCACATATCTTCTTTTGATTGGTTTCTCTTCTTAGCTCGCATCGAAGCGACCTATCATGAAATCGCGACACTTCTACCTCTTTGTCCTCTTCTTGGCTTGTACTCGCAAAAACACATGTCGCGATATCATGACACTTTTTCCTCCTTGCTACTCTTCTCATATTCAACTCGCAAAAACACAACATGTTGCGATATCACGACACTTTCGCCTCCTTGCTACTTCTCTTACCTTTGGGTAGTGAAAAAACAACATGTAGCGATATTGCGACACTTTTTCTCCTTAGTGCTTTCTCTTGCCTTCGAGTCACGAAAACTCGACATGTTGCAATATCGCAACACTTTTTCTCCCTAGTGCTTTCTCTTGCCTTCGGGTCATGAAAACCTGACATGTCACGATATCACGACACTTTTTCTCTCGGACTCTCTCTCCTGCAACATGTCACGAAATCATGACACTTTTTCTTTCAGACTCTCTCTCCTACAACATGTCGCGAAATTGCAACACTTTTTCTTTCGGACTCTCTCTCCTGCAATATGTCACGAAATCATGACATTTTTTTTTTTGAACTCTCTCTCCTACAACATGTCATGAAATCGTGACACTTTTTCTTTGGACTCTCTCTCCTGCAATATGTCGCAAAATCGTGACACTTTTTCTTTCGGACTCTCTCTCCTGCAACATGTCACGAAATCGTGACACTTTTTCTTTTGGACTCTCTCTCCTACAACATGTCACGAAATCATGACACTTTTTTGTCCGTACAACCTTCCTTGCAATATGTCGTAAAATCGTGACACTTTTTCTTCTCAGTCTTTCAGCTCTTTTCAAGTCGCAAAAATGCGACATGTCACGAAATCACTACACTTTTCCTTATCTGCCTTCATATTCGCTTTGGACCGTGAAAATGCTACATGTTGTGATATCGCGAAACTTTTTATTCCTTGCATTTTCTCTTCGCTTCGGACTGTGAAAATGCAACATGTCGCGAAATCGCGACTCCTTTTTCTCTCTCCTCTTTCTCTTTGCTTTGGCCCACGAAAAATGAAACATGTCACGAAATCGTGACACATTTTTCTATCTCCTATTTTTCTTTCAACATGTCGTGAAATTGTGACACTTTTTCTACTTGCCTCTTTTTCTTTCAACATGTCGTGAAATCGTGACAGTTTTGCTTGCTTGTGCTATTTCTCCGAACATGTTGCAAAATCGAGACAGTTTTGTTTGCTTGCGCTTTCTCTTTGAACATGTCACAACATCACGATAGTTTTGCCTGCTTGCGCTTTCTTTCCAAACATGTCATGAAATCATGACAGTTTTTCCTGCTTGCGCTTTTTCTCTGAACATGTCGCGATATCATGACCGTTTTCCTTTCTTGGTCTTTCTCTTCAAACATGTCGTGATATCGTGACAGTTTTTCTTTCTTCTCAACATGTCGCGATATCACGATAGTTTTTATTTCTTGCACTCTGTCTTCGAACATGTCGCGATATCGCAACAATTTTTCTTTCTTGCTCAACATGTCACGATATTGCGACAGTTTTCTTACTTGTGATTGTCTTTTGATTTTGAGCATTTTTAGCATATGGGTCACTTTGAATTTTTTGGATAATCATTGTACATACTCTGAAGAACCTCTTAACTCCTGTATACTTCATCAACTGATCTGTCTGACTGCCTATACACTTCATCAACTGATCTGTCTGACTGTGTTGACAACAATGACAATACTTTTGCTGCAATTTGCTCAACAATCTCCCCCACTAATCTGTCTGACTGTGTTGACAATAATGACAATACTTTTGCTACAATTTTCTCAAAATATTTGTGTAGGAAAGCATCCCTTTATGGGGGATGAATAATAAGGGTCTTTCTCTTATCCCATGTTCAAAATAAGGAAGAATATTGAAATAATTTTAATCTTTATTTGAGGCGATGACTGACCTTATATTATAATAATTTGTATATTCTCCTATTACCTATGAGTACCTTGATAGGTGATATTATTATATTATTTTATTATTAATATTTAGGTTAGTTATTTAACCATGAAAATGGGCGATCTAAGAAAAATAATAGTTTCTTAGATTTTGAAGGAGGAGGATGCCAAAACCTTCCTACCATGTAGATGTTAGTGTCTATCTAAGATCTTTTCTAGACATGCTATGATAAAGTCAACTAATGGTGGTATGATTTTCATGTTGCCATAAATTCTTAAGTGCTAACGTTAGGTATGCTAAGACATATATATGAATAAATTCAAGGTTTTAAGTTCATGTCTCCATCTGAAATTATACACACAAAGGAAATTATAATACCATATGCTTAACAATTCTTTGTGCATGACTAGTTCAACTACTAGTCATTCTAAATCCCAATGACTTATGTAGAGGAAGTTAAAGAGGTATTTTTACAAACTATATTTTAAACAACTTTTTTATTAGTTGGAATATTAAGAATTTCACCTTCTAATTTTTTGGTAACTTATGTACATACCTTGTACAAAGCATAATGTACAAATTCATTTCTAGTCTTTTTCTATTCTTGATATCCTTCTAGTTCCTTTCTATTCCCATTTCATTTTCCATAAACATATGTTGTTCCTATTGTAAAATTAAAAAAGAATGTCGTACACTCTATAGTTTCCTAAAACCTATAATGTCACACCCTTGTATTAAATATTTGTATATTTTCTCTTAAAATATGGACCTTATATTCTATAGTATATTTATACATTCACATCATCATATATGATCAGATTTATTTATTTGTACAAGTTGATTTTCTTCATCATAACTAAAAATATGGGATCATTATGCCCTACCTCTTGTTGTACAATGTTGAACATAAATTTTGGGCACCATAATATAGTTTTCAAAATTGTCCTTTATGCCACAACATCTTGGGTCCTACAGTGTGGATTAAGTGGTATCTAAGTTATCTTGCTTTTTTATTTCCTTAACTCATTAATCTTTTTTGTAGTCATCCTTATCCTCTAAAATATTCTAATAATCTTCATCACTATATGAATATTCATATACCTTCATTGGATGAGAAGCAAGGTGTCACACCATGTTTTGTGTCCAGGTACCTATAATAAAATCTAAAAAATGAATGTCTTCATATTGATAGAGCCAAAGTCATAGGATGTCAAGAAAATAATTTGAGACACCCCAAAATAATTAAAAAGTATGTTCTTTACACAATTTTAGGATTTCATGCTCAACATGGGATCCTTGTCTTCAACTACTAATGCTATGTTATTCTACAGTCATAGCATTGTGAAGGTACAAATAAACATTGATATTCCAATCATATCAAGCTATATTAATGCTAAAGAGTTGGCTATTTGGATTGTCAATAAATTTATGGCTCAAGCAAGATTGTTTTTATAGTCTTAAATATGTTAACATTGGCTTCCTTTTTGTAGGATACTACTACTAGTAGGCTCATAGATAGAGACCTAGTTGCTTTATGGCTATCCTTCTTCAATTTTGTTTGTGAGAGGTTTTTTTCCTTGCACCATTATGAAGATGAATATATATGATTTTGACAACTGCACTAGCACAAAGATCAATCTATCCTAGAATATACTAATGATTTCAAAAAAATTCTTAGTCACCTATTAATTGACAATGACAAGAAGCACTAGTTATTGAAATATGTTAGTGGACCATAGTACCATATTTACTTAGATACGGGTTCATTTCAATGGAATCCTTGGAATAATAATTTATATTTACATCAAAATTGGAAGAGATATCATGACCCAAATAAATTATTCCTATATAGAACATTGATGCCAAAGCCAAAGTCACAAATTGCATGACTATGTTAGGACCTTATCTTAACACAACAATGCACGTGTCTAATGTTGGGGTATATTTGTACCATGGACATCTAGTGTTCATGGGCCTATTATGATGTAACATTTACTTTTATTGTAAGTAGGAATTAATAGCCTGTATCCCCTCTTTCATGCAGTCCAACCCTTGAGCATAAGAGTTAGGGTAAATGAGTGTCTATGTAAGGATATGGGTTGGAGTAGAAAGACATCTCATATTTTCTCTCATTTGTATCAGAGATCTACTTCAAAGGAGGTTGCCTCCTTAAAGAGTCCTACATTATTAGTTTCTCTTAATTAATATAAGTTTTTATTTCCATATAGTTATTTTTAATGAACACTTATGTATTTTTATTTTAAGGTCATTTAGTTTATGAGAATTTCCATTAATTCATTAATTTATATTTTGGTTATTATTATTTTTATATGAATGTTTCTAAGAAGTGGTATTAGATATCTTTTTAGGGTCGATTTCTACAAAAATAACAATAGTTCATGTCCTTATGTCCAATATTTTATTCCACATTTTTTTCATTTTGTTTATTTTCCATTAAAGTGTCTCTCCATAAGAAACTATTTACATCAATATTTCAAATTATCATGGATCTACTATCATTATTGGCTAAGCTAGATTTCCCATAAAGTGTTTAGTGAAGTAAGGGGTGCTCAAATTCCAATACCTAGGCCTTAGACAACACCTATATATGACTACATGCTCCCATGTACCCTTGGGTATATAACAATACTCCTAACAGGTGAATATTTAACCATAGGCAGATATTCATTATTTGAATTATATGTTGCACTAGTAAGCAATTAGCCTCAGGAAGTTACTCTCATAGCACCATTAGAAATGGATAGTTTGACTATAAATATCATAAAACCCTCCATATATATCTAAAATATGAGGTCAAACACTAATCATGAAAAAGATTATATATCAAAGAGACCACAAAATAAAATAGACCCTAACTTAAGCTATCCCTATTGAAGCCTTATCTCAGTACTTTATTGTTCAAAATCAAAACTATATCTAAGCATACTGTAGAAGAGACTACTCTAGTCATAGTATCACAATAGAGAAAATATTTGGTGTGATAGTATGAAGAATATATAGTTTGATTATAAAACAAATACCTAGTCTAACAATGAAGATAATATAGTTTAATAGTTAGAACAATTAATTGTTTGTAGTCAATGAGTGGAAAAAGTACAAAAAGGCAAAAACTCACTATTTTGTGAGATAACCCAATGTGATCCCTTCTTTGAGCTCATAATTTTAAGATGTAACTCTAAAAATTAATTTTAAAACCTTACCTTTCAAAATCATTATTTTGTGGTATAGTCCATCATGATTATCTCTTTGAGATGATCATTTTGATATATAACTTTGATAAAATATTTTTAGATAACCTAAAGTGATAAAATGGTTGGAGGTACTAGAGCTACCTAATATGTAGAGTAATTGGGTGAATGGGTGAAGCAAATTGAAGCTTCTCAGCCACAAATCCTTCAAATATTATCCAAATTAGAAAAATTGGATAATATTGATGATATGTGAAAGCATTTAGTATGTCTAAATATAAAATACAATGCTTTGGTAGGACAATCATCAAGCAATCAAGGTGCTAATTCCTAGGGAGAAGAAAAAAACACCCCATAGCTAAATAAAAATTAGAGAATACCAAATATGGACTTTCCAAGTTTTAATGGTGATGATCTAACTAGTTGGTTATATCAGGTGAAATAATATTTTTCCCTTCATGCCATTCCTCATAATCAAAATATTGTAATGCATCCTCTAAACTAGAACATGAAGCAATTTATTGGTTCCAATGATTATAGAATACAAACATGTAGCACACTTGGATTGAATTTGAGCATGAATTACTCACCCTTTTTGGACTTGATAAGTATGAAAAATTTATAGAATACATTACTAAGTTAATATAGATGAAATTTATTCATGATTACTAGACATAGTTTAAAATATTGGAACATTACACTTGGGGATTGAGTGTAGAGTTTTTTCAAAGTTACTTCATTAGTGGATTAAAGGAAGATATTTGTGCTAAGGTATAAATGTTCAATCCCAACAACATAATAACAATAGTAGGATTTGCTATGTTGAATAAGGGTAAATCCGTATCACAAAGGTATACTTTCAAACCTCCATAGGCTTAAACACCATTACCACCTTAGGTTAAACATCCAACCCACAAAAAATATGGAGGTACATTAGGCATAGGTTTATGTTACAACTATGATGACAAATATTCTCTAGTCCATAAGTGTATATAGTAAAAACTATATTTACTAGATGTGGACGAGCCTTCCACTAGGAAACAACCCAATGACAAGTTGGACAAAATAGAGGGACATATAAAGAACACAAGCTTATACTGATAGGGGGGGTGAAAAGTATAAGACCACTTTTTACTCTTCTTTCACAATGAATATTATGTAATTTATCAATATAAGTATCAAAAATAGTAATTAAAGCAATGCACAAATCACCACACACAATAGAGACACCAATTTAATGTGGTTCACCCAATGTGGGCTACTCCATAGAGAAAATATTTCACTAAAATTATCTCAAAAAATATATTGGGAATCCTTTCCCTATTACAATGATAATGGATCTTTGTCCAAAGGATATACCAATCCCCTAATCAAGTTCACAAATCTCTATCCATAGGAGAACTCTTTATCCTTAGATCTGGCTGGTGATCTTGTAGAAAATCTACTGCCTCCACTGCACTGGATTATGGATCTCTATCCATTTAATACTTCTGTCCTCACTCAAAATACCTGTATTCACTTCTCTGGCTAATGGACCTCTATCCACTAGAGACTATCATCCTCTATACTCTGTCACCTCCAAATATGCACTAAACATAATCCTTCAATCTAGCACAAATATTTTAAATCTTTATCCTTAAATTTACACTTAAATATGTATTGTAATCTTCCACAAAAACTCACACTAATCTGTCCACAAGTCTTCACCAATACTTGCCTCAACTCTGCTTCAAAATTCCTCACTAGAACTTGTTCAATATTCTCAACAAGTCCTCACTAGAATTTGAATTCAAATATTAATTTTAAGTATTAAATAAATATTTAAATTAAACATTAGCACCCATCATTATTTAAATTAAAATTTTAATCAAAGATTAAAATATTTTAATTTAAATTAAATCTTATTATGGGTATTTTTCAACTTGGTCCTTGATCTTCTTCAGCTTGATGTTTTGGCCCGAAATAATAAAAATAAAATATTATTATTTAATTTGAACTTGCTTCTCCTTCCTTGGGTCTTCATCCTTTGGGACCTCCTAGGTATATAATATTAAAAATAAATATTATGACCTATTGCTTTTCAAGACCTTCTTGCTTTTGGAGGAAACACTTAATGTCCTCAAATATGACGAACATAGCACAAGAATGCTTTTGACATCAATGACAACAAACACTCCTCAAAATGTTCAACATGATCAACCTAAATAATTTTAACCAATAGAGGAACCATTGCTCAAATTTTTGGTACATGCACTAGCCAAACTTTATTCTCCTCAAACCATGAAGGTGACGGGGTATTCAAAGGCCAATGCCTTATCATCCTCATTGATTTTGGTAGCACCTATAATTTTATTAATCCTTGGGTAGCTAAAAAAGAAGCCTGTTACATATATATTATTGCAATTTATTTGAATTCATGGTTGTCAATAGGGGTACTCTATCATATAAAGGAAAATGCAAAAATATTAAGGTAGTTACTAGAGACTGCAACCTTAGGGTAAACATGTTTTTCCTTCCTTTAGGGGGTTGTCACATTATATTGGAACCCAATGGCTTCACTCATCAGGCCTGATAGTATGGACTTTCTAAACTATGGATGCAATTAATAGAGCATGGGAAGTGATGCACTATCCAAGGAATGATCATAAGTCCTAACGAACTCATAAACTAACTTTGCACTGAAAATTTTATGAATAAATTATCTTAAGAGGTAGTGGCATAACTACTTGAATTATAGGCTTTGAAATATCGGTGATATAGTTCAATTAGCCAGATTATAGAAAATTATGGATAAACATGCCCATGTATTTGTAGAACCACAAGGGTTACCACCATGGTGCTCCCATAATCATACTATTAAGCTTATCTTAAGAACATTGCCATGAGATATGTATCCCTACTAGTACTCATATATGCAAAAGAATAAAATTAAGAAGATGGTTTAGGATTTATTAGCAACAAGGGTCATTCAATCAAGTGTCAACCCATATTCTTCTTGAGTATTTTTTATTTTTAAGAAAGAAAGATCTTGGTGGCTATGTGTGGATTTATTAGAACTCAAAAAAATACCATCAAGGATAATTTTTCATTCCTATCATTTATGAGTTAGTGTATGAACACCATGGTGCTTAATTCTTTTCAAATTTGGATCATCATTCAGGATATTATATCAAATTTTGTGAAGAATATATTTTGAAGAAAATATTCTACACTCATGAAGACCATTATGAATTCCTTTTCATACCATTTGATCTTACTAATATGCCATCCACCTTTTAGAGGGTGATGAATACAAATTTTTGAACATTTTTGCATAAATTTATTTTGGTCTTTTTTGATGACATGATAGTTTATAGTCATACATGAGCTAGAGATTTACAACATTTAGACCTGACACTATGACTTTTGACCAATAGTAAACTATGTGCCAAATTATTTAAATGTTCTTTTGAGATGCATGAAGTGGAATACTTAGGCTATACAGTTTTAGGGGAAAGGTTGAAGATGGATCCAAAAAAGAATGCAACCACAAAAGAATGACCAAAACCATAGAATCTCAAAAGTCTTTAGGGGTTTCTAGGTCTCAATTGCTAGTACTAAAAATTATCTAGGATTATGGGAATATTGTGTCCCTTTTGACTGTTATGATTATGGGAATTTTGTTTCCCCTTTGACTATTACATTATGGAAGAACTCATTTATATGGTCAAATCCCGTTGAACATACATTTTTGCTACTCAAAAAATATATGCTTTCTATCCTATCCATGTTATGCCTAATTTATCTAGGTCATTTATGGTCAAAATGTATACCTCAAGAAGTGGAATCGAGGTAGTTTTTATGTAGGAAGGGCGACCATTTAGCTTTCGCTAGTAAGGCACTAACGAAAAATAACATAGAAAAGTTGACTTATGAGAAAGAGATGGTGGGGATCCTACATGTTTTTAATTAATGAAGACCTTAGTTAAATGAAAGCATGTCTATAAAATCACTGGCATACTGGGTGTGATGCAAACAAACGAATATGTATTAAGGAAACACTAAGTCCTACAAAGATGCGAAGAACTTAAAGTGCATGAAAAGTGAAAACGAGCGAAATGAAATGAGATGTAAAGCAAAAGCAAAGGTGCAACCTCTTTTATTAATCTTGCTTGATATCAGGTTAAAATATGTCTCCCCTCATTTTCATGGGCTAGGAGCGTTTGATACAATTTTGTTACACCAATGGACAGACGCTTCCCTTTGGGATCTTCTGCGTGCCCACATTCAAAATGGGCGGGCCAAATGTCACCGCCGCTTGCATGAGTGCATCTATAGTTCCTTTCTGCCCCTCTAGTATCGATATCCTACATACAAAGAAACATCAAACGATTAATAGCACATATGGATGGAGGGAAACATGCAATCCCCAAGGCCTCCGATTAATGCATACATGAAATAATTAAAACAGTGATCAAAATTTATCAAAATGAAATGAAATTTGGATAGAAGCATGTAAACATCATTAGGGAAACACTGCAAAAAGAACAATCAAGAAATCTACTATATATTTCTAATCACTTTGGGGTGGGACAATTAGGACTGTCATAAAACGTACAAAAGCGACCTCCAAAATGTCCCATCCAAGGGCCTCCAAAACACCTACAAACTTGGGGTTAGGCAAAATGGGGTATTTTGAGATGACCCAGAAGGTCATATTTTGCATATTCTTCCCAGATTGCCCTATATCTGAAAGCACTCCCTATAGGTTAGTAAAAGCATAAAACCATGAAAACACAGTCAAAACAAGTCAGAATGCATTGAAATTTGAACCGTAACATATATGAAACACATAAAACATGATGCAAAATAAACAGTGAAGAAATATGGTATAGATTTCTAATCATTTTGGGGTGGGACGATTAGGACTGCAACAGTGCAGGGGGCACCCGGGGGCAGGAAGCCCACCGTTTGGGGATTGGTTTTGACACCAATCCACTTAGGATGGGTCCAAAACCTCCTAGGGAGGGTTGTGTTAGAAAATTGGGTGTGGGATTGTGGTCAATTGTTTGGGTTTTCGGTCTTGATTATGCTCCTAATGTTCACCCAATAACCTCCCTTCCAAAAGAGAGATCAAGGATGTAGGAAGCACAATGAGGGTGAGGGTATAATTCGACAACACTCTGTTGCTCCAAATGCTCCTGCTCCATTTTTTTTAGGGTGAGAAGACTCACCATTTTATAGACCTGAGGGTCTCCTTTGAATGTGCATGTAGGGGCGCCACTTGGCCATCATGCCTTCCCAAGGGAGAGAATATTCCTCCCTGATTAAGGGCTCCATGACTGCCTCTATGAGCTCAAAAATGCTCACTCGCACTCCCATGCATTGAAAGTGGATTTGAGTGGCAGATCTGGGCTACCATTTGTCAAGGTTTGACCTTTTTCCTGTCAAACCTACTATTCACCTCACCCTGGAGCGATTGCTACTAATCATCCTAGGATGGGGCGAATAGCAATCTAATTGTCCCAGGGTGGAACGAATAAGGAGCAAAGTGCTTTAAATGTGTCAAATTGACCTCTAACCTTCCAAAATTTCTTTGGGAGTGGTTAGGACCACTGTTTAACCTTTGGGGGCTGCCCTAGGGGCTATGTATGCCAATTCGGTCAGTGCTTGTCGTCACATAATCAGATTGGTGTTGTTTTGGTGTCTATAGATGCCCCTTTTTGGGATGCGTTGTGTGTGACACAATGCTAAGCAAAAATAGATAACCAAAGTACTTAATGATTAGGGTTTCTTAGTAAACTAATGAACTTTTGATGCTCCAAGTATGAAAATGGCACGCATTCTTGAATCCTTACTTCTAACGATCTAAGGAGCTTAACTCAAGTGTTAACTTTTTTCGGTGAGGTGTTACTTGATATTGGACATTGTTCAGTCATGAATAGGCAAAGGGTGCAACCTTTTGTCTATGGGAACCTTGAGTTCATGATTCTAGAATGCCAAGTGTTTGATCAACTTGTGATTATTGCTTGTTTGCTGCCCTAAGCAGAAGCGTGATTGTCTTTGTCAATGATTCTTTGAATGCATGCCATTTCCTTGATTGGGTGTGTATTTGTTGATTGGTGACTAAGTGTGACTACCCCCTCAAGCGACGAATCGATGAGGGAATGATTGACATGAGAAAAGTGACGAGTCACTTGACCCAATATGACTTTTTTAAGGGTGCCTTCAATTGTTTTTCGTTGAACGCTTACGCAGTTTCCCATCAATCAGACCTATTTTGGTGGGTTTTGACCCTTTTTATGATGCCTACTAGGTTAAAATTGTCAAAAATCCATCCTCCCATGGAGCGGTCTGACTATGGTAGCCTTATTAGGGAGTAGGATAGTGATAATTTTTGACCTCGACATCGGTTTTGCATGCCAATAATGTATGGCGCAAAGGCACCTTTATTCGGCAATTTTATTATTGTTTTTGAGCGAGTTTTGACCCTTTTTATGATGCTTATAAAATTGTCAAAAATCCATCCTCCCGTGGAGTGGTCCGGATATGGTAGCCTTCTTAGGGAGTAGGATAGTGATAATTTGTGATCTCGACATTAGTTTTTCATGCCAAGAATTTCAAGTGCAAAGGCACTTTTATTTGGCAGATTTATTGTTGTTTTTGAGTGGGTTTTGACCGTTTTTATGACGCTTATTGGGGTTAAAATTATCAAAAATCCATCCTCCCGTGGAGCGGTCCGGCTATGGTACCCTTCTTAGGGAGTAGGATAGTGATAATTTGTGATCCCGACATCAGTTTTTCATGCCAAGAATGTCAAGTGTAAAGGCACTTTTGTTTGGCAGATTTATTGTTGTTTTTGGTGCCTTTTTGGATGCAGTTTGTTGTTTTAATTTTTTTTTCTGTAATTGTCCCTGGGTGGGACGAATACCATTTTGGTAATCGTACCAGGGTAGGACGAGCACCAACTAGGGTTCTCATCCCAGGGTGGGACGATTACAGACCTAATAGCCTATAAAAGGGGTAAAACTCGGTTTTGGGCTCACTTGCAACATTTTTTTTGGTGTTTTGGAGCTGTGAGGAGGAGGAGTTCAAGTTTGCATAGTGGAGCTCTACCAAATTCTTGTTGACACCATGAGTGCATGGACCGGATATTTGAGTGGCGGAGTCGAGGCGAGACCGGTAGGTGCTCCTTCTCTTTATTATGTTTTCTTTTGTCCAAGTATAGTTAAAATTGTAGTTTGTTTTTATTGAATTTTTAGAATGCACATAGAAATGCTTGTTGTGGTATTTTGTTTTGTTTTAATAGTAAGGTTAAAAACCCTAGTATTAAAATTTTTGTAGTTTTATTTTGTTTTTTTCGTTTAGATTTAAGGTTAAAAACCCTAGTTGATTTTGTTGTTTTAATTTGTTTGTTTTGTTCATACTTAAGGTGAAAAACCTTAGTTGATTTTGTTTGTTTTTATTTGTTTTTTTGTTCATACTTAAGGTGAAAAACCTTAGTTGATTTTGTTTGTTTTTATTGATGTTTTTTTTTTGTTCAGACTAAGGTTAAAACCCTAGTTTAAAATTTGTTTTTTGTATTTTTTGTTTTTCGTTTAGACTAATGTTAAGCCCTAGTTAATTTTTGTTTTAAAACCCTAGTTTTAAATTTGTTTTTTGTATTTTTTGTTTTTCGTTTAGACTAATGTTAAGCCCTAGTTAATTTTTGTTTTAAAACCCTAGTTTTAAATTTGTTTTTTGTATTTTTGTTTTTTGTTTAGACTAATGTTAAGCCCTAGTTAATTTTTGTTTTTTTTTATTTTATTTTGTTTGTATACATTCCTGTACATTCGTTTTATTACTGTACATTTTTTTTTTGTTATGTTTTAATGTTTTTGTGTTGTTTTTATTTTTCAGGTTGTGAAGAGTCGGTACCATCAGTCGACGGTATTTTTTTATGCACAAGATGCACTGACTATGGAAGATTGGGATTGGATTGATGCCCTTGGGCTCAAGCAAGTGACACGATTGGAGCCTGTGGTGGGATATCGGGCATATCTAAATACCTGGATCAATTTGTGGGATCCTCGCACCAACACCTTTCATCTCCCAATAGGGGAGATGATAGTGACTCTGGAGGATGTGTATCAGATTATATGAATTCTGATAGATGGGCTGCCCATTTGAATGACTCCTCGTTATCAGTGGACGACGATGCTAACATGATGCTTTGGGCATGCAATAGATATGGGGGTGGATAGGATGATGGAGAGGGCAGAGGGGGACTGCCTGATTGGTGGGATTCTAGTGTGGTGGTGGCTGGAGAAGGGCATGTTAGGGGTGAGGCATGCTTCGATGATGACCCTCATCTCTAACATGCTACTTCCCGACTCCTTAGGTGTGAGGTTCCCTTGGAACTTGTTTGAGGTGGTGTTCATACTGGTGGAGTGCCTGACAATAGTGCCACTTATTATGAGGTGGGGTCAGACACTATTAGCACAACTGTATGATGAGCTATACAAGTTTTGCTATCATAGGAAAAAGGGGATCAGGTGCAGCTATCTCTTGCAATGCTGGGGGTGGCAGCACATAGCTGTGGAACGGCTGTAAGGGTTGCCTTGGACCACTCGGGGTGTGATGGTGGACATGGAGATTGGGTATGTTGCTCTATGACAGAGGTCAGAGGAGCAAAGGTAGATTTGTTGGTGGGCAGGTGTTGTAGGGCACTATATTGATGCCTTTTCTTGTATTGCTCTAGGGGAGGTGTTCTGGCAGCCATACTGAGACTATCCATCCTAGCCTGAGGCTGGAGAGTGGCTTTGGTGGGTGCATAGGAGGATATGGTTGATCAGATGACATGGGACAAAGCAGGAGTCCTTCCCATACATTTGGGTGACTCGATATTTTAGGGTGCACCAAGGATTTCCTGGTGAGCCCTTGACCTATCGACATTAAGGTGACAAGAGGACTCTAGCTTGGCTGATTATTGAGCCACTAGGTGAGGAGTCTAATGCAGTGATTGATGTCCCTAATGTGGATGATGTTGGGGTGACTGCAAAGTACGACCAGTGGTGGACGATGTTGTGATGGTGGGATGAGGGACCTCTAGGAGGTCTGGATGTGGCAATAGTAGGTGGTGGGGGTGTGGAGGCACTGGGGGAGGGTTGGGGGGCTCCGCTCAATGATGAAAATTTGGTGGAGGTTAATGACTTGACTGGGGATGATTTAGGGGTTTTGAAGCAGTCGAATACACAGGACGTCCTTGATGGGGAACCAAAAAGTCAAACACACGTAAATTCAAAAAAAAATTCTTCGATTAATCTGATATCATTTACATCAACAGATAAACAACCCGCAGGCTTACAATAACCAGAGCTCCCCTGGTATTACGCATGCACACTCTCAAACCTCGACCTTCTAGTCCACCACCTCCTGATCAATTACAATTTCATAAGTTTTTATCGAGGTCTCGGCCCTCTAGGTCATTAATGACCCACCAACACAAAAGTATTAATCAAAACCTACAAAATCGGCTTTCTCCGTCGAGTCTTCAATTTTCCATCCGTAATTGGCCAACTCCCTGATCCGCCATGAAAGCATGCATTTAATAGGTCCTTCCCCTGCAACCGTCACTTTGTCAGAATATTTATCTGCAACCGCTGTCTCTTTTCCCGTGTGCATGGCCGTCCACGTGTCCAATTTTGATTTGCCTTCTACCGGTCACAATATCACGAGATGTCGTGATATCGTGACCATTTTTTCCTACGAGCCCCTTGTCTCAGTTTGTGTCACGATATCGTGACCATTTCTGCCTGCGAGCCCCATGTCTAATTTCATGTCGCGATATCGTGACATCACGATATCGCGACGTCGCAACATCACGACCATTTCGCCTCCGAGTCCCATGCTCTCTTTTCTGTCATGATATCGTGACATCGCGATATCGCGACGTTGCGACATCACGACCATTTTACCTTTGAGTCCTTCGTCCTCCTTTATGTCATGATATTGTGACATCGTGATATCGCGATGTCGTGACATCACGACCGTTTTACCTTCGAGTCCTTCGTGCTATTTCTTATCACGATATCGCGACGTCGCGACATCGTGACCGTTTCTCCTCCAAGCCCCTTGCCTTGGGCTTTTCACCTCTGAGTTTTGCTTCTGCCTTCCGCCTTTCGCCTTCGAGTCCATGCCTTATGTTTTCCACCTTTGATCCTTGCTTTTGATTTTCTATTGTGATATCACATGTCGTGATATCACGACCACCTTTGCCCTCGGCCTACATTTTGCATTTTTGTCGTGATATCATGCATCGTGATATCGCGACCATTTTTGGCTGCGAGCCTGTACTCCGCTTTTATGTCGTGATTTCGCGACCCTCCAACTTCTGCATTTTTTTTGCTAAATACTTCGAAACAGAACCAAATTTTGGAAACACTTAGAAAAATTTGGTTGATGCAAGATTGCTCTGCTGTCGTCGGATGCTCCTGCATCAGACACCCGGGGTAAATGGAGAAGTGACCTTCACTTCTGTGTTGTTTGGTCTGCATCTCTTGTAACAGCTCCAAATGTGCACCTACCTCTATAGCCCGCTTAAACCCCGTCTCCTGGCAAAAATATTTTTTGCCTTCTACCAGATAAATTCTGGCACTGCTGCACACCTTCTTGTCCACTACCTGTAACGGATTTAACTTATGGCGCACTCCATATTTCATCAAGGAGTATGTATTTGCACGACCATCATGCACTGCACTCCGATCAAACTACCATGGCCTTCCTAACAGCAAATGGCAAGCATCCATGGGAAAAACATCACACAGGATTTCATCCTGGTAATTTCCAATATTGAACGTGACTAAGCACTGTTCACGGACCCATGCTCTGTGGTCCTTCCGCAACCATGCAATCCGGTATGGATGCGGGTGCATCCTTCTTTCCAGCTGTAACTTAGCAACCATATCTTTGAAGACTAAGTTATCTGTACTTCCATTGTCTATAATAACATTACAGACTTTGCCTGCACTTTTGCACCGTGTGCGAAACAGGCTTCTCCTCTGCTCTGGTTTGTCTTCCTCAATCAGCATGGTTCTCCTCATGATCATTGCTTCTCCTTTCTTAGCTTCTTTAGAATGTTCTGATTCAGCATCTTCCTCTGCCACAACAGCTCTGGCAGGACCCACATGTTTCTTGTTCACCCTCTCGGGGTGCTGGGGACACTCATATGCCCGATGTCCCTCTTCTCCGCAGTGGAAATAGGTTCCCCAAAACACTCCTCTTCCATACCCACGTCTAGATCTACCTCTTCCTCTTGGGTAGCCATTGTTCTAAACTTGGGGTTTGGGTTCCTCATCTTCCTTCTGATCCCGACTGCTGCTAACCTCTTCTTTCTTCTCCTCCTTTCCTTCCTATTTTCTTCCACCAGTATTTCCTCCATGCCCTCTTCCTCTTTGCTTGCTCTCAAACCTTCTGTTTAATTTTTCTTCAACCTTCAGAGAAAACTGGTAAGCATCTTCAATGGTGCTCACCCGAACTAGGCTCAACTCTTCCTAGATACTAGGTCTCAACCCATTAATATAACGGGCCACCTTCTCCTTGCTTGCTTCTAAATGGCCAGTTCTGATGGAGATTTTATAAAACTCCTCCATGTATTCTTGGACAATTTTGTTCATCTATCTCAAACTCTACATTTTTCTTAGCAGATCCAACTCGTAATCTGCCGAAATAAATTGTCTTTTTAATTTTTCTACCATCCGTTCCCATTTTGTTATTCTCTCTTTTTCTCTTCTGTTTCGCTCCAGCTATACTCCCTTCCACCATATGCTGGCATGACCTTTCAGTTTGGTCTTAGCGAATCTGACCCTCTCAGGATCTTCAACTTCTTCATACTCAAAGTATTCTTCCAGATCATTGATCCAGTCGATCAATTCCTCTGGATCCAGGTTCCCAGAATACATGGAAACTTCCATCTTCGGCCTCTTCCCAATCTCGGATATGGCTTTGTATAGTCTGGCTTGTGTCGGATCTACAACCTCTTCTTCTTCTTCAGACTGGTTTTCTTCTTCATCCACTTCGTCCTCACTACCATCATCTCTTCTTGGTTCGTGTCCTCTACGCAGTTCTTCTTGCAGGGCCTGAACTTGCCGCTGCAAAGCTCGAAAGTCTTCTACTGCTGTCATCATGCCTCCCCCACCAATAGGGTTTCTTCTCAGAGGAATTCTACTCACTTTCTCATGAGCCTTCCCATAGATCCTGGTGTAACTACCTCACGTCCGACGATTCGTTACACACTCAGGAACTTCCGGCTCTGATACCACTGATGGGGAATCGAAAAGTCAAACACACGTAAATTCCAAAAAAAAATTCTTCGATTAATCTGATATCATTTACATCAACAGATAAACAGCCCGTAGGCTTACAATAACCAGAGCTCCCCTGGTATTACACACACACACTCTCAAACCCTAACCTTCCAGTCCACCACCTCCCGATCAATTACAATTTCCCAAGTTTTTATCGAGGTCTCGGCCCTCTAGGTCATTAATGACCCACCAACACGAAAGTATTAATCAAAACCTACAAAATTGGCTTTCTCTATCGAGTCTTCAATTTTCCATCCGTAATTGGCCAACTCCCTGATCCGCCATGAAAGAACGCATTTAATAGGTCCTTCCCCTACAACCGTCGCTTTGTCAGAATATTTATCTACAACCGCTGTCTCTTTTCCCGTGCGTGTGGTCGTCCATGTGTCCAATTTTGATTTGCCTTCTATCGGTCGCAATATCGCGACATGTCATGATATTGCGATCGTTTCCACCTACGAGCCCCTTGTCTCAGTTTGTGTTGCGATATCGCGACATGTCGCGATATCATGACATGTCACGATATCGCGACCATTTTCGCTTGCGAGCCCCTTGTCCAATTTCATGTCATGATATCATGACGTCGCGACATCATGACCGTTTCGCCTCTGAGTCCCATGCTCTCTTTTCTATCACGATATCACGATGTCGCGATATCATGATGTCACGAAATCATGACTATTTTACCTCCGAGTCCTTTGCCCTCCTTTATGTCATGATATCATGACGTCGCAACATCGTGACTGTTTTACCTTTGAGTCCTTCATGCTATTTCTTGTCGCAATATCGTGACGTCATGATATCACGACGTCACGACATCGCGACGTCATGACATCACAATCGTTTCTCCTCTAAGCCCCTTGCCTTGGAATTTCTACCTTTGAGTTTTTCTTCTGCCTTTCGCCTTCGAGTCCATGCCTTATGTTTTCCACCTTTGATACTTGCTTTTGATTTTCTATCGCGATATCGTGCGTCGCGATATCGCGACCACCTTTGCCCTCGGCCTACATTTCACGTTTCTATCACGATATCGCGCGTCGCGATATCGCGACCATTTTTGGCTGCGAGCCTGTACTTCGCTTTTATGTCACAATTTTGTGACCCTCCAACTTTTGCATTTTTTTTGCTAAATACTTTGAAACAGAACCAAATTTTGGAAACACTTAGAAAAATTTGGTTGATGCAAGATTACTCTGCTACTGCCGGATGCTCCTGTATCAGTCCCAAAGTAGTGGGTGCCAGAGCAGCATGTCATCCTAGAGATGCCCATGTATCAGGTAGTCCCAGGGGATATGGAGGCTAGGTTTCATGCTAAGATAGCATGTTTGGAGGACCTACTACAAAGACAGGACAAGGAGCACAACATCAAGAGGGATTGCCTAGGGGCACAATTGGCACAGCAGGACGACGCATTGGCTGTGTACCGCTGATGAGATGTGGAGTGGGGTCGATGCCAGGTGGAGTTGGAGGCAGATATTATCTGCCTCGATGGACAGTTACTTGAGCTCACTAGAGGTGGATTGTTGCACCGTATGAGAGGTAGTGAGACTGAGCAGTCAGCATCCTCTTGTTGCAGGTGACTAGGTGAGGGTAGCGCTAGTGGGTATGATGTAGGGGCTGGTAGAAGTCACCCTGAGAGGTCCCATAGGACCCACACCACTAGGGGTAGTTCCAGTCACATCGATCCTATGTGATCATGGTGTCCGACTCCCTAGGATTTGGGGATTTTGAGTTTTTGCTTTTCTTTTTGCGAGGTCAGAGGACCGTCTTATTGTAGCCTACGGGCATTTTGACTCGATATATACATGATTTTTTTTGTGGATTATTGACTTTGTTATGGTTTATTGTTCTTTTTATGCACCTTTATTTATGTTTATGTATGCATATGTTGTTATGACTGTGGATGATGTTAGCTATATGATATGGATGTATGCATATGGAATGGATGGAATGATTTTTTGGTATGCAGGTGGTGGCACCATAGACTATATAGGATTTACTGGATTTTTGTACTATGTGATTGCTTTGTGAGATGACTTTGTATTTGTAATTTTGTTTTGTTATTTCTGATGGTGATAATGAAATGTACGATAATTGTTTTTTAAAATGTAGTGAAGGTTTTTCTGAGACTCAACTGCTTTAACTAACTAATCAAGACTGTACATTATCTTACAAAACTTTTGAACAAGGTATGAATCAGACTTGAGATTGACAAAGTTATTTCACATCCCCGTGTGTGTGATTGAGTTTGTTTATGTGGTATTTGTAAGAATACCACCAGTGCCACGTAGGCTGTCCACCAAACCTGTACTGAGGATCACCTAATTAGCTCGACTAATTACTTTGTTGTATTTTGTAAGATTAATCTATGGGAAAATCTAAGGTACCATAAGCTAGCTCATCCACATGCAAACATTGGTCTACTCACATGCAAAGCTAATGTGATAGACATATCGTCATGCATTTAGGATACCGCCATTTCCAGGTAGGTTGTCCACCAAACCCGTAATGAGGATCACCTAAATGGTTTTTTGAATGTTGAGAATTCCAAGGATTCAATCTCAAGCGTCTTTCGGTTGCTCAACTTGTTGGGATACTTGCTCTGATACATAGTGATGAAAATCAATGTTTATTTTTCTCTTTTATTTTTTTCTTGAGCAAGGGGTTTGAGTAGTGGTGATAACCACTGTTATTATTTTATGGTTGCATTTTGAGGATTTAGATTTAGCATTTTGATTTCCAAGTTGAGCTCGTGGTTTCTTCCTCATATTGCGATGAAGTGCTAGAGAGGCATAGTGTCCATGAGGAGAGACAACATGAATATGGTACCTCTTCTTTGCCTCCCATTAGAATAGAAAGACAAAATCCAGAGCGTAGGGCTCTTCACACAGGGCGAGCTCACTCCGCCCGCCCCTTTCAAACCCATGAAAGGGAGTACGAGGAAGATCATCGCATTCCTCGGGGACAACATACAATGTGGGAACCTTGCGTTTTCGCACCTGCTAGATATCATGATCACCCATCAAGGCCAGAGCCTCAAGTAAATGCCGCCTACCTCGATAGAGGGAAGCGACCCATTGAAATTTTAGATCATCAAGATCGAGGCAAACACATAGGAGAAACATTCAAGCCTCCTGAGCAAAAGAGGGCAGACCAAGTTGACCCGACAGTCACCAGACATGCCGCCCGCCAAGCCCGAATCACGCAGCTTGAGCAAGGTCATCAGGAGTTAGAGTACTTATACCGCCTTAATAAAGAGCGCATGCAGCATGAAGCGGATGAGTTGCGCTATAAACTCCCTGAGAGGGTGCCAACCCCTCGCACCCAAAGAGCAAAACAATATGAGAGGCACAACCCTTTGGTGCAGGACAGGTCTCCACGACCTCGTCAAGCTTTGCCTCCGAGACCTTATAGACCCGAGAGGGAGGCCACTCCCCGAAACAATGATGGGTACCCTCAGCGGGGACTCAATCAGGGTCATAGGTCTCACCCAGAGACTCCTCAAGAAGTTTATGAGGAGTATGAACCAGAAATAGAATGGGCCGAAATGCCCCATCAAGGCGGGAGGGCTGCCACTCGGCCACCCCCCCATAGGCCTCCAGTCTCCCATAACTCACAACGAGAGCAAACAAAAGAGGAAGAAATAAAATCTTTCGATGCATACAAAGCGCTATTAGAGCGTTTGGAGTCTATGGAGACAAAAGCTTCTGGGCATCAAAAACCCACATTACGTCAACTCCGTAGTCATCCAGTGCATCCCTCAGTGCCCACACCTCTTTACCCCGAACATTTCAAGTTGCCTCAATTGGCAGTCTTTAAAGGTGAAGAGGATGCACAAGAACATGTCACAAGATTCCTAAGTCAATGCTTCGGCATCCAAGATAATGACGCATTGTTGCTTAGGACATTCATAACCACATTCGCAGGCCCTACCTCGGATTGGTTCACACAATTACCAAAACACAACATAAACAACCTAGATCAATTAGTAGATGCGTTTCTTGAACGCTTTGCCTTCAACACAAAGAAGAAGGCATCACTGAGTGATCTGGCCAGCCTCGAGCAATATGAGGAAGAAACAATGGCAGCATACGGGAATCGATGGAGGGCTTTGCTTTCTAAGCTACCCTACCGTCCCCCTATGTCTGATCTCACACAGATGTTTGCACGGAGTTGCTTAAAATCAATCTCTGGGCTATTGTTGCTGTAGCAATACGATAGTTTAGAAGAAGCTTTGGCGCAAGCTAGAGTTATAGAAGAGATCAAAATAGGCGAAGGCGCAATCGCCAAGCCTAAAAAGAAAGAGTGGAATAAAACCACTAAGACCGGGACAACGCAATCACAACCCGCTACGGTTAACCAAGTTGCGATAAATGTTCCCAAGCTTGTGCAAGAAATACAGCCTCAAAAGGCTAATTACTAGGCAGTGCCTCCTAGTTATGAAAGAGATAATAAGAAACAGGAGCAGAATCAGCAGCGTCGCCCTAGGCGACAATTCACCCCTTATACGGAGTCTAGGGACTCCTTATTTGACCGCTTGTCAGCGACAAATTTAGTCACCCTTCCAGAGATCCAAACTGTAGACCCTAACGCTCCCAAGCCTAAGGGATACAGAGAGGAATTATATTGTAGATTCCATAGGCGAAGGGGACATGACTTGAATGGATGCTGGAAATTCAAAGGATTAATCCAAGATTTGATCGACAATAAAACATTGGCCGTGGACAACCCCATAGCGCCAAATAATCAACAAATGGGGGTATTCAAGGACCCTTTGCCTACCCACGAGGCACAGGCAAAACCTCTCTAGGTTAATGAGGTGCGACAGAATCTTCCCATGCAAGGATTTGTGGGAATGATCAACATAGTGACCAGGAACAAAAAGTACCCAGCAGTTGCCCCCGAGGTAGCTACAAGGGAAGTTCCAACAACGTCGCAGCCTCAACAACGCCCTATGCAGTTGCCTCCGCCTAGACCCGAGGTCACGATACGGACCAAACTCACGCAGAGTTTGCGGACCACATCGGCTAGGCTTTCCATTTACGAGCTTATTCAACAGTCAACACCTCATAGGGAAGCTCTTATGGAAATTTTAAAAGCCATCGAATTACAGCCTCACGAAGCAAATTCTTTCAACAACTTCGTGGGACATGTGAAACGATGTACGGAGCCGGTCATTACCTTCAGAGAGGATGAAGTCAAAACAATATCGAATGACATGGCAGATCCACCCCTGCACGTTATCGCGTGGGTCAACGGGATCCCGTACAAGAGAGTGTTGGTAGATACTGGCTCGTCCAGTAACATCATTACCACTACAGCCTTAAAACATTTGAAGCTGCCAGCCTCTCATATCACAGCCTCCACATACACACTGCGAGCTTTCAACGATGCAATATGCTCGACAGTCGGCACAGTTGTTCTGCCTGTCCAGGTAGGACAAAAGACAATACCTACATTGTGCCATGTGTTGGAAGGCGAGATGGCTTACAATATACTGCTAGGGCGGCCTTGGATCAGGGACATGAAGTGTGTCCCTTCGATCGCTCACCAGTGCCTAAAGTATGCATTTGAAGGAGAAATACATGTAGTCCCGATGGACTTAGAACCCTTCAAGTATTGCAATGCGATGCAATTAATGCCTCAATCGACCCTCCCTTCAACGCATTTGGATTTCCAGTTAAATCCATCTAAACAGGGTCCAATACCGCAGGCACCACTGGTGACCAAAACATCAAAATCCCAGCCAGGTGAGTCTTCATCATCTGCTCCTTCACTACCAATGCCACCTGTCATGGCTAAATAGAAGGACAAGGGAAAACAGATCATGGAAGAGGCTCAGCCCCTAGAAGAGGGGTTGCCAACAATTTCAACGGTATCAACAGAGGAAATACCTAGCACAACGGAAGCTGAGACTCCTAAAACACCAAACATGGAATGGACTCAGGAAGGACTCCCGTTCCCTCCCTCCCAAGCATCAACAATCACTGTTGAAATGGCCAGTATAGGCCTGGGGGAGTATTTAGTGCAGAATGTTGTGGCAACGCCCGCATTAGAATCAGTACAGGACATGGGGAGACCTCGCCTTCCCATAGGAACAGTTGTTCCTCTAGGTTACCCACCAAACCAGAAAAATTTTGTGTATGGGGGCCTTGATCATGGTCTTGAACCATGCAAGCAAAAGGAAGAAGACGAAGAGCCTTTTGCTGAAAATATCAACTATCTGTCAAACCCGAACTTCGCTCTAAGATATCTCGGCCAATGCAATTGGCATGGATACGGGCTAGGCAGATATGAGCAAGGGATGCGTGTCCTTTGCCAACCAAGATATCAGATGCCATATGATAAGTCAGGAGTAGGGTTCAACCACCCCCTGCCCTTAGACATCTTGGTAGAAAATATGCAAGGCCTAGAAATAGGCAACAAGGGGGGATTGGCACCAGATCTTTATGCCAACCCAAATACAGAATATACATTGGGAGATTACCTCCCATGGTCAACAAACACCCTTGGCAACAGCAGTAATCCCTCTCCTTTGCTAGAGAGAGGTGAAAGTTCGGACATTAATCCCCAAAGAGAACATAAACGGTGTCCGGACATCTTTTTGAAGCTATTCCCCTTAGAGGTTCCAGTTGAGTCAATACAGTGTCAAGAGAATCAGGTCCCTCCACCAAGAGTGGAACAACCGCAATGGGACCAGATTAACTTGCTGGAACAAGGAGAACCCTCAATGTCGCAAGTAACAGTTGCTGAAGAGAATGAACATTTTTGGATCTCCGAAAGTGATTCAGAAGATGAGACTGAGATGAACTATCTCAATCATGCATGACGGAATAATCACCCTTTAACTCATGAAGATCTGATGGGACAGATGGGCATAAGGTTAGGGCATGAATGGTGGGTAGACCCAACAGGGTGGGACCAAGTGTTGGATCCATGGCTCCAAATTCACGATGAGCACCGTCCACCCCGAGACCCTATCATGACAATAGTGCCGAGGGCAGACCCTATCCTCCTATCAGCACATAGGGCCGATCCGTTCGTGCCCGTTCCCCTAGAGCCAGATCCAGAGTATAGGGAGCATCCAGAAGATTCAAGTTATCATACCCACGGTAATGGAGACCAAATTCATTCCATCCACATGATCTCCATTGATTTGACCGCACCCATCCGCAATCCGGCCGATCCAACATGGTCATTGCATCTAGACATAGATGCCATCGACTGGGATCGCGTCAATTCACCTTTATCACCATCAGAGTACTGGCCTTTCGATGAAATGCCTCATTTTACCCCAGGGACAACTCAGGATATTTTTCAGGCTGAAGAGGAACCCGAGGTTCCCAACGCAGATCTAAACTCAGCTAATGATATCCATTTGATCCCGACTCCACATCAGTTGGAGGACGGATCCCACATGTCAGTCGAGGAGACGACTGATGTAGATATCGGCACAGATCCAATGAATCCATAGATTCTCAAGTTGGGGGTAAGTCTTTCCCCCGAAGAGCAAGCCGACTACATTGCCCTTCTCAAAGAGAAGAAGGAGGTTTTTGCATGGTCGTACAAGGATATGCCAGGACTAGACCCGCAGCTAGTCACGCATAATTTAACGCTTGATCCGACAATCAAGCCTCGTAAAGCAAAAACTACGTAAGATGCACCCACAAGTGGCCTTGATGGTCAAAGATGAATTGCAAAAGTTGTTGGATGCACAGTTTGTCATCTGCGTGGATTATCCGCCATGGTTGTCCAACATGGTTCCCATCAAGAAGCCCGACGGGAGGATTCGCATATGCACCGATTTTTGAGATCTAAACAAAGCGAGTCCTAAGGATGATTTCCCATTGCCGAGCATCGACGCGTTGGTAGACGCTACAGCAGGTCACGAAATGCTCTCCCTCATGGATGGTTTCTCAGGATACAATCAAATTCGTATCAATCCTGAAGACCAACTAAAAATGGCGTTCACAACGCCTTGGGGGACATTTTGTTATAAGGTCATGCCTTTTGGCCTTAAAAATGTTGGCGCCACCTACCAACGTGCCATGACATATATCTTCCACGATTACATGCACAAAACTTTGGAAGATTACATGGATGATTTGTTAGCCAAGTCTCTTTTGCGCTCAAATCATATCGATGACTTAAGCAAAATCCTCGATCGCCTCATGGAGCATAAAGTTAGACTAAACCCCAAGAAGTGCGTATTTGGCGTCACATCTAGAAAACTCTTGGGTTTCATAGTCTCAAAGCGAGGAATCGAGGTGGACCCAAAGAAAGTCAAGGCAATCCTTGAAATGGTTCCCCCAACTACAATCAAGCAGCTCAAAAGTCTACAGGGAAAGGTCGCGTCGATTAAACGCTTCATAGCGCAATTATCTGACAAGTGCCGACCCATGAACAAATTATTGCACAAGGGGGTTACATTTCACTGGGATGACGAGTGCCAGTCAGCCTTTGACGAGATCAAACAATACCTGGTTTCGCCGCCAGTATTGGCACCACCTAGACCAGGAGTGCCGTTCTACTTATACATCTCAGCTATCGAGGTGGCACTGGGCGCCATGTTAGCCCAAAAGAATGAACTTCACAAGGAACAGGCTACTTACTATCTTAGCCGCACCCTGGTCAGTTATGAACTTAACTATGCATACGTTGAGAAACTCGCTTGGCAGTGGTGTTTGCTACCAAAAAGCTATGCCACTACATGCTGAGCAACACTACGTATGTTGTGTCTAAGGAGAATCCATTGCGATACATGATGAGTCGTACTTATCATAGTAGTCGCACGACGAAATGGATCATGTTGTTGACGGAATTTGACATAGAGTTTATTGGACAAAAATCTATCAAAGGACAAGTCATAGCCGATCAACTAGCAGAGGCTCCTCTTGAAGACGATCAGCCTCTGGTCATAGAACTACCCGATGATGGGGTCTTCCATGTCTCAGAATCACCAGATTCTGATGAGCCTGAGTCACAGGCCGACATAACCCTATTCTTTGATGGTTCTAAATGTGAGCAAGGTGGTGGCACGAGAATTGTATTCTTCACACCGTAGGGTGCTCCAATGCCCCTGTCATTTAAATTAAACTTCCCGTGCACCAACAATAATGCAGAGTATGAAGCCTTGCTCCTAGGTCTTCAGACAACAATCGCCATGAACATCAAATGACTGAATATCTTTGGTGATTCGTTGTTAATAGTCAATCAAGTCAAAGGGGTATATCAATGCAAATGCCCAGTCCTGCAGGCTTATAAAGCCCTCATGGACAAATTCCTGGCAAAACTTGAGTGGTATGACATCGAGGCACTCCCTCGATCATCGAATCATTTTGCGGACACAATGGCCTCTTTGGGGTCACTAATCCCGCAAGACCTTTCCGGTGATATGACAACCATTCAAGTCAAAACCTTATCGCAATCCGTGATGGGGCGTGCAAGCTCAGACTTGACGCCAGGAATCCACATGATCCAGATTGAACCATCCTCGGATAAGTTCTCTCGAATCCGAGATCATCTGAAACGTGCCAACTGGGGGTCCTTGTTCTCCCCTACTCCCATTAATAGCAACACAATGCTATTCTTACAGGTTCTATCCCATTCAGCGTTTGCTAGGGATGAACTTCAAGAGGGATTGGTTGTTCATACTGTCGAGGTTTCTGATCAACAGGATTGGTATTTACCCATTAGAGACTACCTCAAGTTAGGTAATCTCCCGCTTGGATTGACTCATGCCGCAAAACGAGCACTCAAGCAAAAAGCGGCTAAGTATGTCTTGATAGGAGACATTTTGTATCGTCGTAGCTATGAAGGAATCCTCCTTCGTTGCTTGGACCAACAAGAGTCCACTTGGGCAATCGCCCAAGCGCACGATGGTACATGTGGTGGCCACTTTAGTGGTATGGCCATCGCAAAGCGCATTCTTCGCATGGGCTATTATTGGCCATCTTTAGAGCGAGATTGTTGCGCATATGTCAAGAAGTGCGTGAAGTGTCAACATCATGCCAATTTGATGCACGTACCTTCCCAGGCCTTGCAGACAGTCCAATCTGCTTGGCCGTTCTCGCAGTGGGGCTTCGATCTAATTGGAAAGATCTCCCCTACGTCGTCAGGCCGTCACACGTTTATCATAACGGCCACAGAGTATTTTACCAAGTGGGTGGAAGCGATTCCGCTTACCTCTACGACAGGACCCCGCATTGTGGAGTTCATTTTGCATAACATCATATGTCATTTTGGTATTCCATCCAAAATAGTCTCGGATAATGGGACGCCTTTCAAGAACAAAGACGTGCGTGCTTTGACCACAAAGTACAAGATTCAACACAGCTTTTTGACACCCTATTATCCGCAGGCGAATGGGCAAGCAGAAGCGTCAAACAAAATGCTAGTTGCCATCCTTAAAAAGACCGTCGCAGATAGTCATAAGGATTGGCACATTCAAATCCCACTTGCCCTATGGGCCTATCGCACTAGCATTCGGACACCCACTGGGGCCACTCCGTTTTCGCTCGTGTATGGCTCCGAGGCAGTCATGCCTCTAGAGTTGGAGATTCCTTCCCTACGCATATCAATGCAGGAGTTCATCGATGATGACTCTACGTGGCAGGCCCGGTTAGACCAGCTTACGTTGCTTGACGAACGACGCGTTAATGCTCTCGAGCATTTACGTATTTATCAAGAGCGACTTAAGAAAGCTTACAACATGAAAGTTCACCTGAGGGACTTTCGGGTTGGTGATTTGGTTTTGAAGGAAAACCAACAGAATTCTAGTTTGCCATCCCACCTAAGGGACAAGTTTGCGGCAAATTGGTTAGGTCCATATGTCATTGATAGCAAAATAGGACCCGGGACATACCGGCTAGCTTCTCTTGATGGTATCAAGGAAACAGAACCCTTGAATATCAGTCATTTGCGACCATTTCATATCTAAGAGAGCCATATCCCAAAAATGCTCCAAGGATTATCGCAATCGCTTGGTCAATCCCAAAAATGCTCCAAGGATTCTCGCAATCGCTTGGTCAATCCCAAAATGCTCCAAGGATTATCGCAATCGCTTGGTCAATCCCAAAAATGCTCCAAGGATTCTTACAATCGCTTGGTCAATCCCAAAAATGCTCCAAGGATTCCCACAATCGCTTGGTCAATCCCAAAATGCTCCAAGGATTCAATTAACAAATCCCAAGGATCCCTAAAATCGCTTGGTCAATCCCAAAAGGCTCCAAGGATCCTTGAAATCGCTTGGTCAATCCCAAAATGCTCCAAGGATTTCCACAATCGCTTGGTCAAAAATCAAGAAAATTCAAAAACAACAAAAATCATCAAAAACAACAAAAATTTTGCATCTCATTTCTAGGCATACTCAAATTCATCAATAGAGAGCTCTTCTCGCACCTCATCTTCATATTCACAAAAATCAATCCATCAAAAATACAAAAATACATAGCTGCATCAAAGCATTGCATCCATACATTGCATATTTGTGGTCGTACAGGTCAAAGGCACCATAGGCTATAATTGCTCGCTAGTCCATCTTGTTCCACACCGTTCCATTTTACAAAAACAACAAAAACACCATGCATTGCTTTTTACCACACTAGAGTCAGTGGTCTTTTAATGTATCAAGAGTTTTCGTGATTCAGCTATCATTTTGCTCTTTAGCCATGTAATGTATCAAGTCAAACAGATTTTATGAAGGTAGAGTTACACTTGAAATACACCTTGTTACGTAACATCCCAACACAAATTAAAACACATAAAAATTCCCAAGTTGTGTGAACGAAAGATGAAACCCGTGCAAGTAATCCAGGTCACCATAAGTGAAACGGTTATCTTGCTCATCCCCCCGTGCGAATGGTTCTAGAATGCTGAGAATTGACAAAAGGACAAGCTCTTTCCTATCCATTCACCTCCATATACAGTGGTTTTCACCACTACCAAATCCCAATCATAGTTGGTTCCCAAAGTTGTAAGGATTTGTACTACATGTCCCCGCCAAGGATGGGTAGTCATCCCCAAGACCTAAAAGGATCAACACCATTCACAAACAAAATTCCAACAAATCATCATCCTAACACTTTCCATTCACCTTTGGTCTCCAAGTTGTAAGGATTCGTACTATCCGCCCCTAACCAGGATGGGTAGTCATCCCCAAGGCCTAACAGATCAATGCCCTTACTCCATAATCTCCATCACCCCCTTGGTCCCCAACGTCGTAAGGATTCGTACTACACGTCCCTGCAAAGGATGGGTAGTCGTCCCCAAGTCCACAAGGATCAAGGCCACTCACCAGCCCAAACTCACAATACTCAAAATACAAAATCAAATAACAAGTGGTTATCACTACTATTCAAAATCCTTGCTCAAAAAGAATTAATAGAAAATAAAAAGTGATTTTCATCACTATATAGACGAGCAACTTTCTAAATCATTCAGCCAACAAATATCCCGAACTTGAATCCCTGGAATTCTCAGCATTCGAAAACCATCTAGGTGATCCTCATTACAGGTTTGGTTGATAGCCTATCTGGCAATGGTGGTATCCTACCCGCATGACGATATGTCTGTCACATTCGCTTTGCATGTGTGTAGACCAATGTTTGCATAAGGATGAGCTAGCTTATGGTATCCTGGATAACACCGCAGATTAATCTAACTAAATACAACAAAGGAGTTAGTGGAGCTAATTAGGTGATCCTCAGTACAGGTTCGGTTGAAAGCCCATCTGGCACTGGCGGTATCCTGACAAATACCACATAAATGAACTCAATTGCACACACAGGGATGTGAAATAGCTTGGTCAAAAACAAGTCCGATTCATACCTTGTTCAAAAGTCTTGTAAGATAAAGTACAATCATGGCTAGTGAGTTAAAACCGTCTGAGTCTCAGAAAACCTTAGCTACATTTCTAAACCAACTGCGCTACTTTTCATCCTTACAATACCATCAGAAAATACAAAAAAAGAAAAACCACATGTATACATACAAAGTCATGCATCACAGCAATCGCCTAAAAGACAAAATAATAGAGTTCTAAATAGTCTATGGTGCCATAGCCAAACATCACAAAGTCCATCCATCCATTTCATTTTCCGCATATCACATATAAATCAAAAACATTTGCATTCATCACAACATATGCATCCATCAAAATAAATCAACATACAACAATCGCATTTATCATACCATATGCATCCATCAATATAAAGTAGCATGCATCCATCAACATCAATCATTGTGCATAACATAAAATCATGACATATACACAAAGAAAGAAAATCAAAACAACAAAAACATCCCAAAAATGTAACACAAAAACATAAGCAATAAGCATTGCCGGACACAAGTGCTCTTGCACTTAACCTCTTGGCATAAAAAAATCGATGTCGGGGCTCAAATTGTCACTCTCCTACTTCCCCAAGAAGGCTACCATAGCCGGACCGCTCCACGGGAAGACGGGTTTTTGATGATTTCACCCCATTATGGCATCACCAAAAGGGTTAACACCCACCAAAAATAGGTCCAAATGTCGGGAAATTGCACGTGCTTAAACGGTAAAACATCTAAAGGCACCCTTGCACAAGTCATCTTGGGTCAAGCGACTCGTCGCTTTTCTCATGAAGGTCATTCCCTCATCGATTCGTCGCTTGAGGGGGTAGTCACACTTAGTCACCAATCAACAAGCACACACCCAATCAAAGCAATGACATGCATTCAAAGAATCATTGACAAAGACAATTACGCTCTCGCTTGGGGCAATAAACAAGCAGCAATCAAATTGATCAAACACTTGGCATTCCCGAAGCATGAACACAAGGTTCCCCCTGTGGACAAAAGGTTACGCCCTTTGCCTAATCATGACTGATCAATGTCCAAGCTCAAGTCACACCTCACCAAAATAGGTTAACACTTGAAATCAAATTCCTTAGCTCGTCAGAAGCAAGGATTCAAGAATGCATGCCCTTCCCATACTTGGGGCATCAAAAGTTGGTTAGGTTACCAAGAAACCCTAATCATTAGTGCTTTGGTTATCTATTTTTGCTCAACACTGCGTCACCCGCAGCGCTTCCCAAAAAGGGGCATCTATAGACACCAAAACAGCACCAATCCGATTATGTGACTACAAACACTGATCGCATTGACACACACAGCTTTCAGGGCAGCCCTCAGAGGTCAAACAGTGGTCCTAGCCACTTACACAGCAGTTTAGAAGGTCGAAAAGTAAACAAAGAAAAGCTGGTCATTTTAACAAGCCTTAAGCAAAAGCAAGCCTTAAGCAAGAGCAAACTTTAATTAAAAGCAAACTTTAATTACAAGCAAGCCTTAAGCAAAAGGGAACCTTGGCCGAGGGTGTCGCAATTTCGCGACGTCGTGAAATCGTGACACCTAAGGCCCAAAGGGGACTTGGCGAGGGTGTCGATTTGGACGTGTGAAATCGTGACACCTAAGGCCCAAAGGGGAGCTTTGGCGAGGGTGTCACGATTTCGCGACGTCATGAAATCGTGACACCTAAGGCCCAAAGGGAGCTTGGCGAGGGTGTCACGATTTCGCGACGTCGCGAAATCGTGACACCTAAGGCCCAAAGGGGAGCTTTGGCGAGGGTGTCACGATTTCACGACGTCACGAAATCGTGACACCTAAGGCCCAAAAGGGAGCTTTGGTCGAGGGTGTCACGATTTCGCGACGTCGCAAAATTGCGACACCTAAGGCCCAAAGGGGAGCTTTGGCCGAGGGTGTCACGATTTCACGACGTCGCGAAATCGTGACACCTAAGGCCCAAAGGGGAGCTTTGGCCGAGGGTGTCACGATTTTGTGACGTCGCGAAATCGTGACACCTAAGGCCCAAAGGGGAGCTTTGGCCGAGGGTGTCACGATTTCGCGACGTCACGAAATCGCGACACCTAAGGCCCAAAGGGGAGCCTCACCCGAAGTGTCACGATATCGCGACGTCGCGATATCGCGACGTCACGATATCGCGACGGACTTCGCATTTGCTCAAAAGTGAACATTAAAATACTCAAAGGCGCCATTAAAACATTCAAAGGCAGACATCAAGGCATTCAGAGGCAACATTAAAATGACTTAAAGCAGACGTGAGACAAGTGGCAGCCGAGAACAGTCAGTTATTGCCGCCTGCTGTGCATGCGCGCGTAGGTGGGCAGATTGGCAGTTAGCGGACTGTCACAAGGGCAGTCATGTAAGCCCTAGTCAAGGCGGAGTCTCCTCCCTGTTGAGAAGGCATGGCCGCCACGTGGCATCCCTGCGTGCCCCTTCCAAAGAGACCCCGTGGGTCTATAAAACGGTGGACTTTCCCACCCAGAAAGGACAGGTTGACAAGCATTTTGAACGCAACGAAGTGCTGCAAAACCAGAGACCCAATTGCATTCCTTTCGAATTCATTCTTCTGCATCCAGAATCTCTTTCGCAAGGGAGGTTGTTGGGTGGTTTTCAGAAGCGTGAATCCGAACCTTCAGACCCGACATTGGACACAGGAATCCATCAATTTGCCGACAACTCTTTCTCTAAGATTTTGGGCCCATCCCTAGTGGATTGGCGTCGAAATCAAGTTCTAACGGGGGCGGCCCGCTTGGGCACCCTACGCACGTTCTTAGTTTTAATTTAATTTATTCCATTATCGTGTTTTTATCCTACGTTATATTCTATGCTATTTAGATAATTTACATGTAACAGCGATCAGAAGCTCGGATTTCAGAAGTTTTTATTCAAATATTATCATGCTTTTATCGTTTTTATTGTTCTACTAACCTACAGGTAACAACATCGACTTGGCGTCGTAACGCAGTCAAATTCGCGTTAAACAGTCGAAGGAGAACAGTTGAATTCACCTCGTAGATAGACGAATTAAAGTTAAGTGCAAATCAGCCGACTGTTTTAATGGCAACGGCCCTCTGGTAAAGTTTTTGTTTTTACGTAAAAGTTGCAGGTTGCGTAGAGTTATTTTATTCACGTATGTAATCAGTCTTTTGCATGTATTTCTAAAGTCAAACGATATATCTTCTTGTTACAGGTGCTACTAACGTCTCTATGTTTCTTTGATCGCAGGAGAAGCAGCAAGCAAGGATTTATTGACATAAGCGACGACAACACTTGGGCCCGCCCGTGTCAAATGTGGGCATGCGGATAGAAGAACCACTGTCTAATTAGAAGAAGAGAGGTTGACAAGTATTAATCATTATTGTAAGAAGAAGACAGGCTAAGTTAGAAAATGCTTGTCAACCTCTCTTCTGGGCAAGAAAGTCCACCGTTTTATAGACCCACGAGGTCTCTTTGAAAGGGGTACGTAGGTATGCCACGTGGCGGCCATGCCTTCTCAAAAGGGAGGAGACTTCGCCTTGACTAGGGTTTACTTGACTGCCTTTGTGATAGTCCGCTAACTACCAATCTACCCACCTATGCATGCATGCATAGCAGGTGGCAATAACTGACTGTCTTCGGCTGCCACTTGTCTCACATATGCTTTAAGTCATTTTAATGTTGCCTCTGAATGCCTTAATGTCTGCCTTTGATTGGTTAAGTCCACCTTGGCACGAAGATGGGAGTCTGTCGCGATATCGCGACACTCCGGCCAAGGCTTCCCTTTGGGCCCGAAGTGTCACGATATCGCGACACTTCGGTCGGGGCTCTGTTCTGGGCCCGAAGTGTCACGATATCGTGACACTTCGACCGGGGCTCTGTTCTGGGCCCAAAGTGTCGCGATATAGCGACATTTCAGTTGGGGCTCTATTTTGGGCCCGAAGTGTCGCGATATAGCGACACTCCGGTCGGGGCTCTGTTCTGGGCCTGAAGTGTCGTGATATCGCGACACTCTGGCCAGGGCTCTATTTTGGGCCCGAAGTGTCGCGATATCATGACACTTCAATCGGGCCTTGGTTTTGGGCCCAAAGTGTCGCGATATCGCGACACTTCGGCCGGGCCTTGGTTTTGGGCCCGAAGTGTCGCGATATCGCGACACTTCGGCCAGGCCTTGGTTTTGGGCCCGAAGTGTTGCGATATCACGACACTTCGGTCGGGCCTTGGTTTTGGGCCCGAAGTGTCGCGATATCGTGACACTTCGGCCGGGCCTTGGTTTTGGGCCCGAAGTGTCGCGATATTGTGACACTTCGGCCGGGCCTTGGTTTTGGGCCCGAAGTGTCACGATATCGTGACACTTCGATCGAGTCTTGGTTTTGGGGCCGAAGTGTCACAATATCGCGACACTTCGATCGAGGCTTGGTTTTGGGGCCGAAGTGTCGCGATATCGCGACACTTCGGCCGAGGCTTTGTTTTGATAAAGGCTTACTTTTGATAAAGGCTTGCTTTTGATAAAGTCTTGCTTTTGATTAAGGCTTGCTTTTGCTTAAGGCTTGTTCTTGCTTAAGGCTTTAAAACGACCGACTTTGCTTTGTTCACTTTCCGACCTTCTAAACTGCTGTGTAAGTGGCTAGGACCACTGTTTGACCTCTGAGGGCTACCCTGAAAGCTGTGTGTGTCAATGCGATCAGTGTTGGTAGTCACATAATCGGATTGGTGCTGTTTTGGTGTCTACAGATGCCCCTTTTTGGGAAGCGCTATAGGTGATGCAGTGCTGAGCAAAAATAGATAACCAAAGCACTAATGATTAGGGTTTCTTGGTAACCTAACCAACTTTTGATGCCCCAAGTATGGAAAGGGCATGCATTCTTGAATCCTTGCTTCTGACAAGCTAAGGAATTTGATTTCAAGTGTTAACCTATTTTGGTGAGGTGTGACTTGAGCTTGGACATTGATCAGTCATGATTAGGCAAAGGGCGTAACCTTTTGTCCACAGGGGAAACTTGTGTTCATGCTTCGGGAATACCAAGTGTTTGATCAATTTGATGATTGCTTGTTTCATCGCCCCAAGCAGGGAGCATAATTGTCTTTGTCAATGATTCTTTGAATGCATGCCATTGCCTTGATTGGGTGTGTGCTTGTTGATTGGTGACTAAGTGTGACTACCCCCCTCAAGCGACGAATCGATGAGGGAATGACCTTCATGAGAAAAGCGACGAGTCGCTTGACCCAAGATGACTTGTGCAAGGGTGCCTTTAGATGTTTTACCATTTAAGCACGTGCAATTTCCCGACATTTGGACCTATTTTTGGTGGGTGTTAACCCTTTTGGTGATGCCATAATGGGGTGAGATCCTTAAAAACCCGTCTTCCCATGGAGCGGTTCGGCTATGGTAGCCTTCTTGGGGAAGTAGGAGAGTGACAATTTGAGCCCCGACATCGATTTTATTTTTATGCCAAGAGGTTAAGTGCAAGAGCACTTGTGTTCGGCAATGCTTATTGCTAAGTTTTTGTGTTACATTTTTTTGATGTTTTTGTTGTTTTGATTTTCTTTCTTTGTGTATATGTCATGATTTTATGTTATGCACAATGATTGATGTTGATGGATGCATGCTACTTTATATTGATGGATGCATATGGTATGATAAATGTGATTGTTGTATGTTGATTTATTTTTATGGATGCATGATGAATACAAATGTTTTTGATTTATATGTGATATGCAAAAATGAAATGGATGGATGGACTTTGTGATGTTTGGCTATGGCACCATAGACTGTTTAAGATTCTGTTTATTTCATTTTTAGATGATTGCTGTGGTACATGACTTTGTATGTATACATGTGGTTTTTCTTTTTTTTTGTATTTTCTGATGGTATTGTAAGGATGAAAAGTAGCGCAGTTGGTTTAGAAATGTAGCTAAGGTTTTCTGAGATTCAAATGGTTTTTACTCACTAGCCACAACTGTACTTTGTCTTACAAGACTTTTTGACCAAGGTATGAATCGAACTCGTTTTTGACCAATCTATTTCACATCCCTGTGTGTGCAATTGAGTTCATTTATGTGGTATTTTTCAAGATACCACTAATGCCAGATGGGCTTTCAACTGAACCTGTACTGAGGATCACCTAATTAGCTCCACTAACTCCTTTGTTGTATTTAGTTAGATTAATCTGTGATGTTATCCAGGATACCATAAGCTAGCTCATCCTTATGCAAACATTGGTCTACACACACGCAAAGCGAATGTGACAGAAATATCATCATGCGGGTAGGATACCACCATTGCCAGATAAGCTATCAACCAAACCTGTAATGAGGATCACCTAGATGGTTTTTGAATGCTGAGAATTCCAGGGATTCAAGTTCAGGATGTTTGTTGGCTGAATGGTTTAGAAAGTTGCTCGTCTATATAGTGATGAAAATCACTGTTTATTTCCTCTTAATTCTTTTTGAGCAAGGATTTTGAATAGTAGTGATAACCACTGTTATTTAATTTTGTATTTTGAATATTGTGAGTTTGGGCTGGTGAGTGGCCTTGATCCTTGTGGCCTTGGGGACGACTACGCATCCTTTGCAGGGACGTGTGGTACGAATCCTTACGACGTTGGGAACCAAGGGGTGATGGAGCAAGGGCATTGATCTGTTAGGCCTTGGGGATGACTACCCATCTTGGTTAGGGGCGGATAGTACAAATCCTTACAACTTGGAGACCAAATGTGAATGGAAAGTGTTAGGATGATGATTTGTTGGAATTTTGTTTGTGAATGGTGTTGATCCTTTTAGGTCTTGGGGATGACTACCCATCCTTGGAAGGGACGTGTAGTACGAATCCTTACAACTTTGGGAACCAACTATGAATGGGATTTGGTAGTGGTGAAAACCACTGTAGATGGAAGTGAATGGATAGGAAAGAGCTTGTCCTTTTGTCAATTCTCAGCATTCTAGAACCATTCGCACGGGGGGATGAGCAAGATAACCGTTTCACTTATGGTGACCTGGATTACTACATAGGTTTCATCTTTCGTTCACACAACTTGGGAATTTTTTACGTGTTTTAATTTGTGTTGGGATGTTACGTAACAAGGTGTATTTCAAGTGTAACTCTACCTTCATAAAATCTGTCTGACTTGATACATTACATGGCTAAAGAGCAAAATGATGACTGAATCACGAAAACTCTTGATACATTAAAAGACCACTGACTCTAGTGTGGTAAAAGCAATGCATGGTGTTTTTGTTGTTTTTGTAAAATGGAACAGTGGGGAACAAGATGGACTAGCAGAGCAATTACAGCCTATGGTGCCTTTGACCTGTACGACCACAAATATGCAATGTATGGATGCAATGTTTGATGCAGCTACATATTTTTGTTTTTTTGATGGATTGATTTTGGTGAATATGAAGATGAGGTGTGAGAAGAGCTCTCTATTGATGAATTTGAGTATGCCTAGAAATGAGATGCAAAAATTTTTGTTGTTTTTGATGATTTTTGTTGTTTTTGAATTTTTTTGATTTTTGACCAAGCGATTGTGGAAATCCTTGGAGCATTTTGGGATTGACCAAGCGATTTTAAGGATCCTTGGAGCCTTTTGGGATTGACCAAGTGATTTTAGGGATCCTTGGAGCCTTTTTGAGATTGACCAAGCGATTGCGATAATCCTTGGAGCATTTTTGGGATTTGACCAAGCGATTTTGATAATCCTTGGAGCATTTTTGGGATTGACCAAGCGATTGTGATAATCCTTGGAGCATTTTTGGGATTGACCAAGCGATTGTGATAATCCTTGGAGCATTTTTGGGATTTGACCAAGCGATTGCGATAATCCTTGGAGCATTTTTGGGATTGACCAAGCGATTGTGATAATCCTTGGAGCATTTTTGGGATTTGACCAAGCGATTGCGATAATCCTTGGAGCATTTTTGGGATATGGCTCTCTTAGATATGAAATGGTTGCAAATGACTGATATTCAAGGGTTCTGTTTCCTTGATATCGTCAAGAGAAGCTAGCCGGTATGTCCTAGGTCCTATTTTGCTATCAATGACATATGGACCTAACCAGTTTGCCACAAACTTGTCCCTTAGGTGGGATGGCAAACTAGAATTCTGCTGGTTTTCCTTCAAAACTAAATCACCAACCCGAAAGTCTCTGAGGTGAATTTTCATGTTGTAAGCTTTCTTAAGTTTCTCTTGATAAATACATAAATGCTCGAGAGCATTAACATGTCATTCATCAAGCAACGTAAGCTGGTCTAACCAGGCCTGCCGCGCAGAGTCATCATCGATGAACTCCTGCATTGATATGCACAGGGAAGGAATCTCCAACTCTAGAGGCATGACTTCCTCAGAGCCATACACAAGCGAAAACAGAGTGGCCCCAGTGGGTGTCCGAATGCTATTGCGATAAGCCCATAGGGCAAGTGAGATTTGAATGTGCCAATCCTTATGACTATCTGCGATAGTCTTTTTAAGGATGGCAACTAGCATTTTGTTTGATGCTTCTGCTTGCCCATTCGCCTATGAATAATAGGGTGTCAAAAAGCTGTGCTGAATCTTGTACTTTGTGGTCAACGCACGCACGTATTTGTTCTTGAAAGGCGTTCCATTATCCGAGACTATTTTGGATGGAATACCAAAATGACATATGATGTTATGCAAAATGAACTCCATAATGCGAGGTCCTATCGTAGAGGTAAGCGAAATCGCTTCCACCCACTTGGTAAAATACTCTGTGGCCATTATGATAAATGTGTGATAACCTAACGACGCAGGGGAGATCTTTCCAATTAGATCAAAGCCCCACTGCGAGAATGGCCAAGCAAACTGGACTGTCTGTAAGGCCTGGGAAGGTACATGCATCAAATTGGCATGATGTTGAAACTTCACGCACTTCTTGACATATGCGCAACAATCTTGCTCTAAATATGGCCAATAATAGCCCATGCAAAGAATACACTTTACGATGGACATACCACTAAAGTGGCCACCACATGTACCATCGTGCGCTTGGGCAACTACCCAAGTGGACTCTTGCTGGTCCAAGCAATGAAGAAGGATTCCTTCATAGCTGTGACGATACAAAATGTCTCCTATCAAGACATATTTAGCCGTTTTTTGCTTGAGTGCTCGTTTTGCGGCATGAGTCAATCCAAGCAGGATATTACCTAACTTGAGGTAGTCTATAATGGGTAAATACCAGTCCTGTTGATCAGAAACATCGATAGTATGAATAGCCAATCCCTCTTGAAGTTCATCCCTAGCAAACGCTGAATGGGATAGAACCTGTAAGAATAGCGTTGTGTTGCTATTAATGGGAGTAGGGGAGAACAAGGACCCCTAGTTGGCACATTTCAGACGATCTTGGATTCAAGAGAACTTATCCGAGGATGGTTCAATCTGGATCATGTGGATTCCTGGCATCAAGTCAGAGCTTGCATGCCCCATCATGGATTGCGATAAGGTTTTGACTTGAATGGTTGTCATATCACCGGAGAGGTCTTGTGGGATTAGTGACCCCAAAGAGGCCATTGTGTCCACAAAATTATTCAATGATCGAGGGAGTGCCTCGATGTCATACCACTCAAGTTTTGCCAGGAATTTGTCCATGAGGGCTTTATAAGCCTGTAGGACTGGGAATTTGCATTGATATACCCCTTTGACTTGATTGACTATTAACAGCGAATCACCAAAGATATTCAGTCATTTGATGTTCATGGTGATTGTTGTCTGAAGACCTAGGAGCAAGGCTTCATACTCTACATTATTGTTGGTGCATGGGAAGTTTAATTTAAATGACAAGGGCATTGGAGCGCCCTATGGTGTGAAGAATACAATTCTTGTGCCACCACCTTGCTCACATTTAGAACCATCGAAGAATAGGGTTATGTCAGCCTATGACTCAGGCTCATCAGAATCCGGTGATTCTGAGACATGGAAGACCCCATCATCGGGTAGTTCTATGACCAGAGGCTGATCGTCTTCAAGAGAAGCCTCTGCTAGTTGATCGGCTATGAATTGTCCTTTGATAGATTTTTGTCCAATAAACTCTATGTCAAATTATGTCAACAACATGATCCATTTCGTCGTGTGACTACTATGATAAGTACGACTCATCATGTATCGCAATGGATTCTCCTTAGACACAACATACGTAGTGTTTCTCAGCATGTAGTGGCATAGCTTTTTGGTAGCAAACACCACTGCCAAGCAGAGTTTCTCAACGTATGCATAGTTAAGTTCATAACTGACCAGGGTGCGGCTAAGATAGTAAGTAGCCTATTCCTTGTGAAGTTCATTCTTCTGGGCTAACATGGCGCCCAGTGCCACCTCAGTAGCTAAGATGTATAAGTAGAATGGCACTCTTGGTCTAGGTGGTGCCAATACTGGTGGTGAAACCAGATATTGTTTGATCTCGTCAAAGGCTGACTGGCACTTGTCATCCCAGTGAAATGTAACCCCCTTGTGCAATAATTTATTCATGGGTCGGCACTTGTCAGATAATTGTGCTATAAAGCGTTTAATCGACGCGACCTTTCCATGGGGTAAAATGAGGCATTTCATCAAAAGGCCAGTACTATGATGGTGATAAAGGTGAATTGACGCGATCCCAGTCGATGGCATCTATGTCTAGATGCAATGACCGTGCTGGATCGGCTGGATTGCAGATGGGTGCGGTTAAATCAATGGAGATCATGTGGATGGAATGAATTTGGTCTCCATTATCGTGGGTGTGATAACTTGAATCTTTTAGATTCTCCCTATACTCTGGATCTGGCTCTAGGGGAATGGGCACGAATGGATTGGCCCTATGTGCTGATAGGAGGACAGGGTCTTCCCTCGACACTATTGTCATGATAGGGTCTCGGGGTGGACGGTACTCATCGTGAATTTGGAGCCATGGATCCAACACTTGGTCCCACCCTGCTGGGTCTACCCATCATTCATTCCCTAACCTTATGCCAATCTGTCCCATCAGATCTTCATGAGTAAAAGGGTGATTATTTTGTCCTGCATGATTGAGATAGATCATCTCAGTCTCATCTTCTAAATCACTTTCAGAGATCCAAAAATGTTCATTCTCTTCAACAACTGTTACTTGTGACATTGAGGGTTCTCCTTGTTCTAACAAGTTAATCTGGTCCCATTGCGGTTGTTCCACTCTTGGTGGGGGGACCTGATTCTTTTAACACTGTATTGATTCAACTGGAACCTCTAAGGGGAATAGCTTCAAAAAGATTTCCAGACATCGTTGATGTTCTCTTTGGGGATTAATGTCCAAACTTTCACCTCTCTCTAGCAAAGGAGAGGTATTACTGCTATTGCCAAGGGTGTTTGTTGACCATGGGAGGTAATCTCCCAATGTATATTCTGTATTTGGGTTGGCATAAAGATCTAGTGCCAATCCCCCCTTGTTGTCTATTTCTAGGCCTTGCATATTTTCTACCAAGATGTCTAAGGGCAGGGGGTGGTTGAATCCTACTCTTGACTTATCATAGGGCATCTGATATCTTGGTTGGCAAAGGACACACATCCCTTGCTCATATCTGCCTAGCTCAGTATCCATGCCAATTGCATTGGCCGAGATATCTTAGAGCGAAGTCCAGGTTTGACAGATAGTTGATATTTTCAGCAAAAGGCTCTTCGTCTTCTTCCTTTTGCTTGCATGGTTCAAGACCATGATCAAGGCCCCCATACACAAAATTTATCTAGTTTGGTGGGTAACCTAGAGGAACAACTATTCCTATGGGAAGGTGAGGTCTCCCCATGTCTTGTATTGATTCTAATGTGGGCGTTGCCACAACATTCAGCACTAAATACTCCCCCAGGCCTGTACTGGCCATTTCAACAGTGATTTTTGATGCTTGGGAGGGAAGGAACGGGAGTCCTTCCTGAGTCCATTCCATGTTTGATGTTTTAGGAGTCTCAGCTTTCATTGTGCTAGGTATTTCCTCTGTTGATACCATTGATATTGTTGGCAACTCTTCTAGGGGCTGAGCCTCTTCCATGATCTGCTTTCCCTTGTCCTTCTATTTAGCCATGATAGGTGGCATTGGTAGTGAAGGAGTAGATGATGAAGACTCACCTGGCTAGGATTTTGATGTTTTGGTCACCAGTGGTGCCTGCGGTACTAGGCCCTTTTTAGATGGATTTAACTGGAAATCCAAATGCGTTGAAGGGAGGGTCGATTGAGGCATTAATTGTACCACATTGCAATACTTGAAGGGTTCTAAGTCCATCGGGACTACATGTATTTCTCCTTCAAATGCATACTTTAAGCACTGGTGGGCGATCGAAGGGACACACTTCATGTCCATGATCCATGGCCGCCCTAGCAGTATATTGTAAGCCATCTCACCTTCCAACACATGGCACAATGTAGGTATTGTCTTTTGTCCTACCTGGACAGGCAGAACAACTGTGCCGACTGTTGAGCATATTGCATCATTGAAAGCTCGCAGTGTGTATGTGGAGGCTGTGATATGAGAGGCTGGAAGCTTCAAATGTTTTAGTGTTGTAGTGGTAATGATGTTACTGGACAAGCTAGTATCTACCAACACTCTCTTGTACAGGATCCCGTTGACCTACATGATAACATGCAGGGGTGGATCTACCGTGTTATTCGATATTGTTTTGACTTCATCTTCTCTGAAGGTAATGACCGGCTCCGTACATCGTTTCACATGTCCCATGAAGTTGTTAAAAGAATTTGCTTCGTGAGGCTATAATTCGATGGCTTTTAAAATTTACATAAGAGCTTCCCTATGAGGTGTTGACTGTTGAATAAGCTCATAAATGGAAAACCTAGCCGATGTGGTCCGCAAACTCTATGTGAGTTTGGTCCATATTATGACCTTGGGTCTAGGCGAAGGCAACTGCACAGGGCGTTGTTGAGGCTGCGACGTTGTTGGAACTTCCCTTGTAGCTACCTCGGGGGCAACTGCTGGGTACTTTTTGTTCCTGGTCACTATGCTGATCATTCCCACAAATCCTTGCATGGGAAGATTTTGTCGCACCTCATTAACCTAGAGAGGTTTTGCCTGTGCCTCATGGGTAGGCAAAGGGTCCTTGAATACCCCCATTTGTTGATTATTTGGCGCTATGGGGTTGTCCACGACCAATGTTTTATTGTCAATCAAATATTGGATTAATCCCTTGAATTTCTAGCATCCATTCAAGTCATGTCCCCTTTGCCTATGGAATCTACAATATAATTCCTCTTTGTATCCCTTAGGCTTGGGAGCATTAGGGTCTACAGTTTGGATCTCTGGAAGGGTGACTAAATTTGCCATTGACAAGCGATCAAATAGGGAGTCCCTGGACTCCGTATAAGGGGTGAATTGTCGCCTAGGGCAACGCTGCTGATTCTGCTCCTATTTTTTATTATCTCTTTCATAACTAGGAGGCATTGCCTGGTAATTAGCCTTTTGGGGCTGCATTTCTTGCACAGGCTTGGGAACATTTATTGCAACTTGGTTAACCACAGTGAGTTGTGATTGCGCAGTCCCAGTCTCAGTGGTTTTATTCCACTCTTTCTTTTTAGGCTTGGTGATTGTGCCCTTGCCTATTTTAATCTCTTCTATAACTCTTACTTGCGCCAAAGATTCTTCTAAACTGTCGTATTGCTATAGCAGCAATAGCCCAAAGATTGATTTTAAGCAACTCCGTGCAAACATCTGTGTGAGATCAGACATAGGGGGACGGTAGGGTAGCTTAGAAAGCAAAGCCCTCCATTGATTCCTGTATGCTGCCATTGTTTCTTCCTCATATTGCCGTGATCACCACTGAAAGCATGAGATTCTGAGAGAAAATAGTATTAAGATGTAATGAAAACAGAACTAACTTGCTGCTAAACGAATATGCATGAAATAGAACGTATGTAATCGAATCAACCAAACATAAAGGAGAAAAGTAGGAGCACAGCCCTTTTATATTAATTCCATTCGGTTACAATACATCTCCTCCATTTTCAGGGGCTAGGAGTGTTAGCCTGTCTTGGTTACAATCATGATTAATACTTCTTCTATCCGCATGCCCACATTTGAAACGGGTGGGCCCAAGTGTTGCCGCCGCTTATGTCGATAAATCCTTGCTTGCTGCTTCTCCTGCGATCAAAGAAACACAGAGACATTAATAGCACCTGTAACAAGAAGATATATCATTTGAATTTAGAAATACATGCAAAAGACTGATTACATATGTGAATAAAATAACTCTATGCAACCTGCAACTTTTACGTAAAACAAAAACTTTACCAGAGGGCCGCTGCCATTAAAACAGCCGACCGATTTGCACTTGACTTTAATTCGTCTATCTGCAAGGCGAATTCAACTGTTCTCCTCCGACTGTTTAACGCAAATTTGACTGCGTTACGATGCCAAGTCGATGTTGTTACCTGCAGTTTAGTACAACGATAAAAATGATAGAAGAATGATAATATTTGAATAAACGCTTCTGAAATCCGAGCTTCTGATCGCTGTTACATGTAAATTATCTAAACAACATAGAATATAACGTAGGATAAACACGCGATAACGAAATAAATTAAAATGAAGCTAAGAACGTGCGAGGTGCCCAAGCGGGCCGCCCATCATTGGAACTTGATCTCGACGCCAATCCACTAGGGAAGGGCCCAAAATATTTTAGGTTGAGTTGTCGACGAATTAATGGATTCCTATGATCCAATGTCGGGTCTGAAGGTTTGGGTTCACACTTTTGAAAACCAACCACCAACCTCTCTTGCGAAAGAGATTCTGGATGTGAAAGGGTGAGTCGAAACTGATGCAATCGGGTCTCTGGTTTAGCAGCACTTCATTGCGTTAGAAAATGCTTGTCAACCTCTCTTCTGGGCGGGAAAGTCCACCGTTTTATAGACCCATGGGGTCTCTTTGAAAGGGGCACGCAGGAATGCCACGTGGCGGCCATGCCTTCTCAACAGGGAGGAGACTTTGCCTTGACTAGGGTTTACTTGACTGCCCTTGTGACAGTCCGCTAACTGCAAATATGCCCACCTACGCGCGCATGCATAGCAGGCGACAATAACTGACTGTCTTCAGCTGCCACTTGTCTCACGTCTGCTTTAAGTCATTTTAATGTTGCCTCTAAATGCCTTAATGTCTGCCTTTGATTGGTTAAGTCCACCTTGGTGTGAATATGGGAGTTTGTCGCTATATCGCGATGTCGTGATATCGTGACACTCCGGCCAAGGCTTCCCTTTGGGCCCAAAGTGTCGACACTTCGGTCGAGGCTCTGTTCTGGGCCTGAAGTGTCGTGATATCGTGACACTTCGGTCGGGGCTCTATTCTGGGCTCGGAGTGTCGCGATATCGCGACACTTCGACCGGGGCTCGTTCGGGCCGGAGTGTCGCGATATCGCGACACTTCGGCCGGGCCTTGGTTTTGGTCCCGGAGTGTCGCGATATCGCGACACTTCGGTTGGGCCTTGGTTTTGGGCCTGAAGTGTTGCGATATCATGACACTTCGATCAGGCCTTGGTTTTGGGCCTGAAGTGTCGCGATATCATGACACTTCGGCCGGTCCTTGGTTTTGGGCTCGAAGTGTCGCGATATCACGACACTTTGGTCGGGCCTTGGTTTTGGGCCCGAAGTGTCGTGATATCGCGACACTTCGACCGGGCCTTGGTTTTGGGCCCAAAGTGTCGTGATATCATGACACTTTGGCAGGGCCTTGGTTTTGGGCCCGAAGTGTCATGATATCGCAATATGAGGAAGAAACAATGGCGGCCACTTGCTGACCGATTGTTTCTTCCTCATGCCTGAGGCTGGATAGATCACGATATCTGTGTGAGATCAAACATAGGGGGATGGTAGGGTAGCTTAGAAAGCAAAGCCCTCCATCGATTCCCATATGTAGCCATTATTTCTTCCTAATATTGTTTCTTCCTCATATTGGGACCGTGATCGCCACTGAAAGCATGAGATTTCGAGAGAAAAGAAATACTAAGATGTAATGAAAGCAGAACTAACTTGATGCTAAATGAATATGCATGAAATAGAACGCATGTAATCGAATCAACCAAACATAAAGGAGAAAAGCAGGAGCACAACCCTTTTATATTAATTCCATTCGGTTACAATACATCTCCTCCCTTTTTAGGGGCTAGGAGTGTTAGCCTGTCTTGGTTACAATCATGATTAATACTTCTTCTATCCGCATGCCCACATTTGAAATGGGTGGGCCCAAGTGTTGCTGCCGCTTATGTCGATAAATCCTTGCTTGTCGCTTCTCCTGCGATCAAAGAAACACAGAGATGTTAGTAGCACCTATAACAAGAAAATATATCGTTTGACTTTAGAAATACATGCAAAAGATTGATTACATACGTGAATAAAATAACTCTACGCAACCTACAACTTTTACGTAAAAATAGAAACATTACCAGAGGACCGCTGCCATTAAAACAGCCGGCCGATTTGCACTTGACTTTAATTCATCTATCTGCAAGGTGAATTCAACTGTTCTCCTCTGACTGTTTAACGTGAATTTGACTGTGTTACGACGCCAAGTCGATGTTGTTACCTGCAGGTTAGTAGAACAATAAAAACGATAGAAGCATGATAATATTTGAATAAACGCTTCTGAAATCCGAGCTTCTGATCGTTGTTACATGTAAATTATCTAAACAACATAGAATATAACATAGGATAAACACGCGATAACAGAATATATTAAAATGACGCTAAGAACGTGCGAGGTGCCCAAGCAGGCCGCCTGTCTTTGGAACTTGATCTCGACGCCAATCCACTAGGGAAGGGCCCAAAATCTTTTAGGTTGAGTTGTCTATGAATTAATGGATTCCTGTGATCCAATGTCGGGTCTGAAGGTTCGGATTCACGCTTCGAAAACCACCCACCAACCTCTCTTGCGAAAGATATTTTGGATGTGAAAAGGGTGAATCGAAACAGATGCAATCGGGTCTCTGGTTTAGCAGCACTTCGTTGCATTAGAAAATGCTTGTCAACCTCTCTTCTGGGCGGGAAAGTCCACCGTTTTATAGACCCACGGGGTCTCTTTGAAAGGGGCACGTAGGGATGCCATGTGGTGGCCATGCCTTCTCAACAGGGAGGAGACTCCGCCTTGACTAGGGTTTACTTGACTGCCTTTGTGATAGTCCGCTAACTGCCAATCTACCCACCTACGCGCGCATGCATAGCAGGCGGCAATAACTGACTGTCTTTAGATGCCACTTGTCTCACGTCTACTTTAAGTCATTTTAATGTTGCCTCTGAATGCCTTAATGTCTGCCTTTGATTGGTTAAGTCCACCTTGGCATGAATATGGGAGTCTGTCATGATATCGTGACACTTTGGCCAAGGCTTCCCTTTGGGTCCGAAGTGTCGTGATATCGTGACACTTCGGCCAGGGCTCTGTTCTGGGCCCGAAGTGTCGTGATATCACGACACTTTGGCCGGGGCTCTGTTCTGGGCCCGAAGTGTCGCAATATCGTGACACTTCGGTCGGGGCTCTGTTCTGGGCCCGAAGTGTCACGATATCACGACACTTCAGCCAGGGCTCTGTTCTAGGCTTGGAGTGATATCACGACACTTCGGTCGGGGCTCTATTCTGGGCCCGAAGTGTCGCGATATCGCGACACTTCGACCGGTCCTTGGTTTTGGGCCCGAAGTGTAGTGATATCACGACACTTCGACCGGGCCTTGGTTTTGGGCCCGAAGTGTCGCGATATCGTGACACTTCGGTTGGGCCTTGGTTTTGGGGCCGAAGTGTCGCGATATCGCGACACTTCGACCGAGGCTTGGTTTTGGGGCCGAAGTGTCACGATATCGTGACACTTCGGTCGAGGCTTTGTTTTGGGGCCGAAGTGTCGCGATATCGTGACACTTCGGCCAAGGCTTTGTTTTGATAAAGGCTTACTTTTGATAAAGGCTTGCTTTTGATAAAGGCTTGCTTTTGATTAAGGCTTGATTTTGCTTAAGGCTTGTTCTTGCTTAAGGCTTTAAAACGATCGACTTTGCTTTATTCACTTTTCGACCTTCTAAACTACTTTTTAAGTGGCTAGGACTACTGTTTGACCTCTGAGGGTTGCCCTGAAAGTTGTGTGTTTCAATGCAATCAGTTTTTGTAGTCACATAATCAGATTGGTGCTGTTTTGGTGTCTACACATAGTGATGAAAATCACTGTTTATTTTTTTCTTGAGCAAGGGGTTTGAGTAGTGGTGATAACCACTGTTATTATTTTATGGTTGCCTTTTGAGGATTTAGATTTAGCATTTTGATTTCCAAGTTGAGCTCGTGGTTTTTGGCCTGTGAATGACATTGATCCTTTTGGCCTTGGGTATGAATACCCATCCTATTTGGGGACGTGTAGAATGAATCCTTATGACGTTGAGAGTCAAAGGTGGTTGGGAATTTTTCTTTGGAATGACATTGATATTTTAGGCCTTGGGGATGACTACCCATCCTTTTTAGGGGCATGTAGTATGAATCCTTACGACTTTGGGGACCAAAGGTGTTTTGGGATTTTTGATAGATAACTTTTGGGAGTTTGTTTGTGAATGGCATTGATCCTTTTAGGCCTTGGGGATGACTACCCATCCTTCTCAAGGACGTGTAGTATGAATCCTTATGACTTTGGGGACTAAAGGTGTTTGGAATTTTTGATAGTGGTGAAAACCACTATTTATTATGGGGAATTGGATGGGGAAGAGCTTGTACTTTTGTCAATTCTTAGCATTCTTGAGCCATTCATACAGGGGGATGAACAGGATAACCTTTCCCCTATGGTACCCTAGACTGCTTTGTAGGTTTCTCTTGCATTCACACAACTTGGGAATTTTTATGTGTTTTAAGCTTGTGTTGGGATGTGATGTAACAAGGCGTGATCCAAGTAAAAATCTACCTTGTAAAAATTGGTCTAACTTCGTACAACATTTGACCAAAAATATAAAGACAACTGAATGATGAAAAACCCTAAAAACATTAGCGGACATCTGACTATGATATGGCAAAAATGCAAAGGATGTTATTTTTGATGGATCTTTTTACAAAATGAACTGAATTTGGAAAAATGATGGAATTGTCGAGTAATTACAGTCTATGGTGCTTTTGACATGTATGACCAACAAATATGCAATGTATGTATGCGATGCCTAATGCAATTTTCATTTTGTTTTTGTGTTTTGATTGCTAAGAATATGCATGCAAGTGAGATGCAATTTTTATGTTATTTTTTATTATCTTTTGTTTTTTGTGTATTCGTTTTTGACCAAGCAATTGTGGGAACCCTTGGAGCTTTTGGTTTGACCAAAGATTTTATGGATACCTTTGGGGCATTTTAGGTTGACCAAGTGATTGTGGGAATCATTTGAGCTTTTGGTTTGACCAAAGGGATGATGGATACCTTTGGGGCATTTTGGATGACCAAACGATGGCGAGAACCCTTGGAACGTTTGGTTTGACCAAAGGGATTATAGAGACCTTTGGGGCATTTTGGGTTGACCAAGCGATTACGGGAATCCTTGGGGCTTTTGGGTTGACCAAAGGGATTATAGATACCTTTGGGGTGTTTTAGGTTGACCAAGCGATTGCGGAAATCCTTGGAGCTTTTTAGGTTGACCAAGCGATTACAGGAATCCTTGGAGCTTTTGGGGTGGGCTATGGCTCTTTTAAATGTGGAATGGCCTCAAATGACTGATGTTCAAGGGTTCTAGTTCCTTGATTCCATAAAGAGAGGTGCCAGTATGTTCTAGGTCCTATTTTACTATAGATTACATAAGGAAATAACTAGTTTGTCATGAACTTGTCCCTAAGATGGGGTGACAAGTTAGAATTTTGTTGGTTCTCTTTTAAGACTAGGTCACCAACGTAAAAGTCCCTCTGTATGCTTTCTTAATTCATTCTTGGTAGATACGTAAATGCTCGAAAGCATTGAAATATCGTTTGTCAAGCAATTTAAGCTGGTATAATCGGGCCTACCGCGTAGTGTCATCATCGATGAACTCTTGCATTGATATGCGCAGGGAAGGTATTTCCAACTTGAGAGGCATGACTGCCTTGGAGCCATACACCAACAAAAATGGAGTTGCCCCAGTGGGCATCCGAATGCTAGTGTGATAAGCCCAAAGAGCAAGTGGTATTTGAATGTGCTAATCCTTATGACTATCTACAAATATCTTTTTAAGGATGACAACTAGCATTTTGTTTGATGCCTCTGCTTGCCCATTTTACTGCAGATAATAAGGTGTCAAAAAACTATGTTGGATTTTGTACTTTGTGGTCAAAGCACACATGTCTTTGTTCTTAAATGATGTCCCATTATTCGAGATGATCTTGGATGGAATACTAAAACAACATATGATGTTATGTAAAATAAACTCCACAATGCGGGGTCCAGTCGTAGAGGTAAGCGAAATTGCTTCCACCCACTTGGTGAAGTACTCTGTGGCCGTTATGATGAATGTGTGATGGCCTGACGACGCAGGGGAGATTTTTTTGATTAGATCTAAGCCCCATTGTGAAAATTGCCAAGATGATTGGATCGACTACAAGGCCTAAGAAGGCACATGTGTCAAGTTAGCATGGTATTGACACTTCATGTACTTCCTCACATACACACAACAGTCTCGCTCTAAATATGGCCAATAATAGCCCATGCGAAGGATGCACTTTACGATGGCCATACCAATGAAGTGGTCATCGCATGTACCATCATGTGCTTGGGTGATCACCCAAGTGGACTCCTGCTAGTCCAAGCAATGGGGGAGGATTCCTTCATAGCTTTGACGGTACAAAATATATCCTAGCAAGACATGTTTTGCCACTTTTTGTTTGAATGATATTTTCACGGCATGCGATAATCCAAGTGGGAGGCTACCTAACTTGAGGTAGTCTCTTATGGGTGTGTACCAATCCTACTGATTAGAAACCTTGATGGTATGAACGACCAATACCTCTTGAAGTTCATCCCTAGCAAAAGCTGAGTGGGAAAGAAATTGTAAGAATAGCGTTGTGTTGCTATTAAGAGGGGTTGGGGAGAACAGGGACCCCCAGTTGGCATGATTCATATTATCGTGGATTCGAGAGAACTTATCTTGAGACAGTTAAATCTGGATCAGATGGATTCCTAGCGTTAGGTCAGAGCTTGCATGCTCCATCACATATTGCGATAATTTTTTGACTTGAATGGTTATCATATCACCAAAAATGTCTTGCGGGATTAGTGACCCCAAGGAGTCCATAGTGTCCGCAAAATGATTTGATGATCGAGGGAGTGCCTCGATGTCATACCATTCAATATTTACTAGGAATTGATCCACAAGGGCTTTGTAGGCCTGTAGAACTGGGCATTTACATTGGAATATCCCTTTCACTTGGTTGACAATTAACAGTGAATCATCAAATATGTTCAAGCATTTGATGTTCATGGTGATGGTTGTCTGAAGACCTATGAGCAAGGCTTTGTATTTGGAATTGTTATTGGTGCATGAGAAATCAAGTTTAAATGATAGAGGCATTGGAGCTCCTTGCGGTGTGAAGAATACGATTCTCATGCCACCCCCTTGCTCACATTTAGAACCATCAAAAAATAGGGTTATGTAAGCCTGTGACTTAGGCTCATCAGAATCTGGTGATTCTGAGACATGAAAGACCCCATCATCAGGCAACTCTACGGTTAGAGGTTGATCATATTTGAGAGGAGTCTCTGCTAGTTGATCGGCGATGACTTGACCTTTGATGGACTTCTATCTAATGAATTCAATGTCAAACTTCATCAACAACATGATCCATTTCACCGTGCGGCTACTATAATAAGTATGACTCATCATGTACCACAATGGATTCTCCTTAGACAAAACATACATCATATTGCTCAGCATGTAATGGCATAGCTTTTTGATGGCAAATACCACTGCTAAGCATAGCTTCTCGACGTATGCATAGTTAAGTTCATAACTGACCAGGGTGCAGCTAAGATAATAATTAGCCTATTCTTTATGTACATTTTTTTGGGCTACAATGGTGCCCAGTGCCACCTTAATAGCTAAGATGTATAAATAGAATGGCACTCCTACTCTAGGTGGTGCCAATACTGGTGATGAAGCCAAGTATTGTTTAATGTCATCGAAGGGTGACTGGCACTTGTCATCCCTATGAAATGCTACCCCCTTGTGTAATAATTTATTCATGGGTCGACACTTGTCAGATAGTTGCGCTATGAAGTGCTTGATCGACACAACCTTACCCTGCAAGTTTCTGAGCTGCTTGGTGGTGGTTTGGGGAAGCATTTCAAGGATTGCCTTGAATTTATTTGGATCCATCTTGATTCCTTGTTTGGAGACTATGAAACCCAAGAGTTTTCTAGATGTGATGCCAAATATGCACTTCTTGGGGTTTAGCCTAACTTTGTGTTCGATGAGGTGATAAAGGATCTTGCGTAAGTCATCGAGATGATCTGGGCACAAAACATATTTGGCCAACAAATAATCCATATAATCTTCCAAATTTTTATGCAAGTGATCATAGAAGATGTACGTCATAGTGCGTTGATAGGTGGCACCAGCATTTTTAAGGCCAAAGGGCATGACCTTATAACAAAATGTCCCCCAAGGCATTATGAATGCCATTTTTAGTTGATCGTCAGGATTGATACGAATCTGGTTGTATCCCGAGAAACCATCCATGAGGGAAAGCATTTCATGGCCTACTATAGCGTCTACCAATGCATCGATGCTAGGCAAGGGGAAATTGTCCTTGGGACTCGCTTTGTTTAGATCTCAAAAGTAGGTGCATATGTGAATCCTCCTGTCAGGATTTTTGATTGGCACCATGTTGGACAACCATGGTGGGTAATCTATGTAGATGACAAACTGTGCATCCAACAGCTTTTGTAGCTCGTATTTTACCATTAAGGCCACTGTTGGGTGCATCTTACATAGTTTTTTCTTGACTGGATTGACTATCGGATCAAGCGTTAGATTATGCATGACTAGTTGTAGATCTAGCCTTGACATGTCTTTGTAGGACCATGCAAAAACCTCCTTCTTGAGAAGGGCAATGTAATCGGCTTGCTCTTCGGGGGATAGACTTACCCCTAGCTTGATGATTTGTAGATTCATTGGATCAGAGATGATGTCTATGTCAATCGTCTCTTCGATTAACATGTGGGACCCATCCTCCAACTGGTGTGGAGTTGGGATCATGTGGATATCATTTGCTAAATTTAGATCTACATTTATAACATCGGGTTCCTCTTTAGCATGGAAGATATCTTGAGTTGGTCCTGGGGTGAAATGAAGCATCTCATCACAAGGCCAGTACTCTGATGGGGATGGTGGTGAGTCAGTGCGATCCTAATTTATGGCATCTACGTCTAGATACAATGGTCATGTTGGATCAGATGGGTTATGGATGGGGATGGTTAAATCAATGGATATCATGTTGATGAAGTGAATTTGGTCTCCATTATCGCGTGGGTGGTGACTCGAACATCCTTGGTGATATTTTTTCTCTGGATCTGGCTCTATGGGTATTGGCACAAACAGATCGATCCTATGTGTAGATAGAAGGACAGGGTTTGCCTTTGGCACTGATGGCTCTATATGGTCTTCAGGTGGAAGGTGCTCTCTCTATGCCTGAAGTGGTGAATGCAGCACTTGGTCCAACTATGCTTGGTTCAAATGCCACCTATGCCTTGGCCCCATGTTTAGTTGTTCAAACATGTCGTCAATGTCCATGGGGTATTGTTGTTGTCACATATGGTTGAGATATGCCATCTCAGTATCATATTCATAATTGCTATCAGAGATCCATAGGCCTTCATTGGCTCTAACAACTATTTGTAGCATGTGAGGCTTATTCTATTCAAGCAAGTTGATTTGGTCCCATCAGGGTTGTTTCACTCTCTACAAGAGGACATGATTCTCTTGGGGTGGCAATCACTCGATTGGAGAATTCAAGGGGAACATTGCCATGAAGTTATCCTAATAGTCGTCTATGGGTGTCACTTGCGAGTGATTGTTATTGGACTCGAAAGGGTCCCAAGGTGCTACCTCATACTCTGACTCATCTTCAGAAGATCCTTTTTGACCTTGTTTATATCCCTCTTAGAGGTAATTTCTTGAAATTTTCCCTTTCTCGATCAAAGGGAAGGGGTTGTTGAGGTCAACAAGGTTTTTTGTTAACAATGGGAGATAATCCCCCAATGTGTATGTTGTGTCAGGATTGGCATATGGATCTTGTACCAACCCATCCTTGTTGCCTAGCCCTAGGCCTTGCATGTTCTCTACCAAGATGTCAAGGAGAAAAGGGTGGTTGAACCCTACTCCTGATTTATCATATGACATTTGATATCTTGGTTGGCAAAGAATACACACTCCTTGTTCATATCTACCCAATCCATATCCATGCCAATTACATTGGCCAAGGTATTTCAAAGCGAAGTATGGGTTGGAAAAATAGTTTATGTTCTCAACAAAGGGTTCTTCGTCCTCTTCCTCTTGTAGGTAAGGTTCAATACCATTATCAAGGCCCCCATATACAAAATTTGTCTGATTCAATGGGTAGCTTAAAGGGACAATAGTGCCGATAGGGAGGCTAGGTCTCCCCATGTCCTGCATGGACTCAAGCATGGGTGTTGCCACAATGTTCTACACTAGGTATTCCCCTAGGCCCGTATTGGCCATCTCAATGGTGATCATTGGCGATTGAGGGGGAGGGAATGGGAGTTCTTCCTGAGTCCACTCCATGTTGGGTAAACTAGGCGTCTCGACTTCCATTCGACTAGGCACCTCTTCGGTAGAGATGGTTGAGACTAATGGTGGTACCTCTTCCAAGGGCTTCTTACCATTGTCCTTCGATGTGGCTATCATAGGTGGTGTCATTGGTGAAGGAATATATGATGAATATGGGCCCAGTTGGTGATTTGATGGACTTAACAATAGGGATGTATGTAGAATCGGACCCTATTTGGATGGTTTCAACTAAAAGTCCAAATGTGTCGATGGGAGGGTTGACTATGGCATCAACTGCACAGTGTTGCAATACTTGAAGGGCTCTAAGTCTACTGGGACTACATGCACTTGCCCTTCGTATGTGTACTTTAGGCATTAATGGGCTATCGAAGAGACGCACTTCATATCCCTAATCCAAGGCCGGCCCAACAAGATGTTGTAGGCCATATCACCTTCCAGGATGTGGCACAACATAGGAATAGTATTTTGTCCCACTTGGATGGGCAGGAAAATTGTGCCAACCGTCGAGCATATCACATCGTTGAATGCTCGAAGAGTATAGGTGGAGGCCACAATATGAGATGCTAGTAGCTTCAGGTGTTTCAATGCCATCATTGTGATTATATTACTGTATGAGCTAGTGTCCACCAACACCCTCTTAAATGGAATCCCATTGAACCACACAATGATGTGTAGGGGTGGATCCCCCATATCACCAGTCATCGATTTTAGTTCATCTTATCTAAATGTGATGACTAGTTTTGTACATTATTTTACATGTCCCATAAAGTTGTTGAAAGAATATGCTTTGTGGGGCTGTAGCTCGATGGCTTTGAGTATCTCCATCAAAGCCTCCCGATGGGGCGATGATTGTTGGATGAGCTCATAGATGGATAGCCTAGCCGACGTGGTCCTTAAACTTTGGGTAAGTTTAGTTTGAATCGTGGCCACTGGTCTAGGTGGGGGAGGTTGTGTAGGGTGTTGTGGAGGTTGTGACGTTGATGGAACATCTCATGTAGCTGCAGCGGGGGCAGCTATGTTTGGGTACCTCTTGTTCCATGTCACTATGCTTATCATCCCTATGTACCTCTGCATGGGGCAGTTTTGTGTCACCTCATTTACTTGTAGAGTCTTTGCATGCGCATCATGGGCAAGAAGGGGGTATTTGAAGACCTCCATCTATTGGTTGCTTGGTGCTACGAGATTATCCACCGCTAGCATTTTTTTGTCTATTAGGTCCTGCACTAAGCTTTTGAACTTCCAACATGCATAAAGGTCGTGTCCTTTCTATCGATGAAATCTACAATATAGGTCTTCCCTATAGCCCTTGGGTTTTGGCATGTTGGGGTCTACGGGTTGACTTTATGGCAGGTTTATCAAGTTTACCATGAGCAAGCGATCAAACAAGGAGTCTTTAGACTCTGTGAAGGGTGTGAATTATCGCCTAGGGAGATGCTACTAATTTTTATCTTGCCTATGATTTTCCTTCTCATAATTGTCAAGAGGAACTACCTTATAATTAGCCTTTGGGGGTTGTGTCATCTATGTAGGCTTTGGTATGTTTATGGCAACCTGATTGACTGCGATAGGTTTCGATTGTGTGGACCTAATTTTGGTATTTTTGGGCCACTATATCTTGCATGGCTTGGAAATCTTGCCATCCTGTATCTTGATCTCCTCAATTATTCTGGCTTGTGCCAGGGCTTCCTCGAGAGTGGTATATTGTTGTAGCTACAATAGCATAGAGATCGACCTTAGGCAACTCTTTGAGAACATTTGGGTCAGGTCATCCATGGGAGGGAGGTAAGGTAGCCTTGAAAGCAACGTCCTCCACCGATTTCCATAAGCCACCATGGTCTCTTCCTCATACTGCATGAGGCTAGCTAGGTCACTTAATGATGCCTTCTTCTTGGTGTTGATGGTGAAATGTTCAAGGAACACGTCCACTAGTTGGTCTAGGTTGCTGATGTTATGCTTCGGCAACTGGGTAAACCAATCCGAGGTAGGGCCTGCGAATGTGGTTATAAATGTTCTTAGAAGAAAAGCATCATTGTCCTGAATGCCAAAGCATTGACTCAGGAATCTTGTCATGTGCTCTTGGGCATCCTCATCCCCTCTAAAAATTGCCAATTGAGGCATTTTGAAGTGTTCAAGGTATGGGGGTGCCGGCATTGAAGGATGCACAGGGTGACTACGGGGCTAGTGTAAAGTGGGCTTTTGGGGCCCAGAAGTCTTGGTCTCCACAGATGCTAAGTGCTCTAAAAATTCTTTGTATGCATCGAAAGATTTGATCTCTTCCTCCTTGGTTTGTTCCCATTGTGAATTGCGGGGAGCTTGAGGCCTATGGAGGGGTAGCTGGATAGCGCCCCCATGCCTTGGTAGGGTGTTTAAGCCTGCTCTTCTTCTTTCTCAAATTACTCATAGGCTTCTTGAGAAGCTCCTGGGTGTGACCTATAAACATGGGTGGGTGCCTAAGGAGGGCGGCCATCACTGGTTCTGGGAGTGGTCTCCCACTTAGGTATAGGAGGTCTTGGAGGCAATGCTTGATAAGGTCATGGAGACCTATCTCATACCAACGGGTTATGCCTCTCATAAAACTCTGTACTATGTGTGTGAGGGGTTGGAATCCTCTCATGTACAGTGTTATGGAGCAACTCATCCATCTGACAGTGAATGTGCTCTTTGCTAAGATGGTATAGGTGCTCTAACTATTATTGATCTTGCTCAAGCTACGTGATTTGCGCCTAGTAGGTGGTATGTTTGGCAAATTCCAAGCTAATTTGTTTCTTCGCCTTAGGTCTAGGAGGCCTAGATGCCTCCCCTACATATCTATATCAGTCATAGTGATCCAAGATATCTATAGGTCACTTCCCTCTATCGAGGTTAGCAGCATTCACCCAAGGCTCTGGCCTCAGTAGGTGATCCTGATAAATAGCAGGTGCAGAGGCGCATTGCTCCCATGTTGTGTATTTCTCTTGAGGAATATAGTGTTTTTCCTCGTGCTCCATTTCATATATGTGAAAGGGGCAGGCAGAGTTGGCTCACCATGTCTGAAGAGCCTTGCACTTTGGATTTGGCCTATTTTTTCTGATAGTAATGAGGGGTAGAGGAGGGATGATATAATCATGTGGCCCCTCCTTATGGACCTTATGTTGTTCTAGCACTTCCTCATGTGGTGGCCACTCATAATGAGTGTCTAAGAGGGCCTTACCATGTATGTACTCCTCTTGAAAGGGTCTATGTTGAATGGGAGTGCCCCTCGAAGGGGTGCCTCTATAGTCCTGTTCCATCATGGTATGATGGGGACTATTTTGTGGGTCAGGCCGCCAAGGTGGTATGACCAAGTCCTTGGGGCTATAACGGAGGCGACTTGTGCCTCCTTATACACTTTCTGCCGCTTCTACTCGTGATTGGGCTTGGCTACGGGTGTACACCATGGTGGTGGTTTTCTAAGGTATACATATGTTTTTATCTTCTTTATGATTTTTATGCTACACTAAACAAAGAGGACCACACAATCAAAGAAATGATTATCTCGTTTATAGATTAAAGGTGTGTCCTAAATCTGGTTTAGTGTGTTTTGATTTTTGTTGTGCAATACCTTGTAATGAAAACATGCATAATGGGGGCTCTTATATCTCCAAAATGGTCACCCATTTAATATACCACTACCAGGCCATTATATCAAACCTCTCAATATACCCGCCCTTATGTGAGGGAAACTATTGGTACGCGAGAGCAGAATAGTACGTGGAACATAGGCGGTACGAAAGGGGAATCACTCTATTTTTGAAACCTACCATAGAAGAATTATCCTCATATGTGGGGAATCACCCCCGCTACACTTTGTCAGCTTTCATCAGGATTTACGTCTAGCAAAAGTCACGATCAGGGTTATGTATGCAAAATTCAAGCCAAGGTGGTGGTGAAATCCACCGTTGGTCTTGATCAAGTGTTGGGGTTTTAAGACCAACTCCTTGATGTTTATATTATCATGTGGTATGTGTGGTCCTTTTTACTTGCACAAAGAAATAAAACATGCAGTAAAATTTTCCATGCAAGCAAAGAAACAAAAAAATTACAGAAACAGGAAAAAAAAAATTACATAGGGTGTTCAGAAAACCTACCTCTTCTCTGCCCACACCAGATACCCCTAAGTTTTTTATCAGAAACTACAAAAAGAGCTAATCATCCCAGGGTGGGATGAATAGTAGATCTGTATTCGTCATAGGGTGGGACGAATATGTATTCATCCCGGGGTGGCATGAATTCCAATCTATATTCGTCATAGGGTGGCACGAGCAGTAGTCTAGCACTTGAAGGATTAACACCTGTAAGAAAAACATAAGATTTTTGATCAAAATTTTGATCCAAATACCAAGGGACAGGGTCCCACCATGATTGCCACTGAAAGCATGTCTACATAAGCACTGGCATACTGGGTGTGATGCAAACAAAAGCAGATGTATTAAGGAAACGCTAAGTCCTACGAAGATGCAAAGAACTTAAAGTGCAAGAAAAGGGAAAACGAGCGAAATGAAACGAGATGTAAATAAAAATCAAAGGTGTAGCCTATTTTATTAATCTTGCTTTATATTAGGTTACAATACGTCTCCCCCATTTTCATGGGCTAGGAGCGTTCGATACAATTTTGTTACACCAACAGACGGTATGCTTCCCTTCGGGATCTTCCCCATGCCCGCATTCAAAATGGGTGGGCCAAACGTCACCACTGCTTGCATGAGTGCATCTATATTTCCTTTCTTCCCCTCCAGTTTTCAGATCCTATGTATAGAGAAACATCAAATGATTAATAGCACGTGCGGATGGAGAGAAACATGCAATCCCCAAGGCCTCTGCTTAATGCATACATGAAATAATTTAAATAGTGATCAAAATTTATCAGAATGAAATGATGTTTGGATAGAAGCATGTAAACATCATCAGGGACACACTACAAAAAGAACATTCAAGAAATCTGCTGTATATTTCTAATCGCTTCGGGGTCGGACGATTAGGACTGTCATAAAATGTACAAAAATGACCTCCCAAATGTCCCATCCAAGGGCATCCAAAACACCTAAAAACTTAGGGTTAGGCAAAATAGGGAATTTTGAGATGACCCAGAATGTCGGATTTTGCATATTATGCCCATATTGCCCTGTATCTGAAAGAACTCCCTGTAGTTTAGTAAAAGTGTAAAACCATGAAAACATAGTCAAAACAAGTCAAAATGCATTGAAATTTGAACCATAGCATATATGAAACACACAAAACATGATGCAAAATAAATAGTGAATAAATCTACTATATATTTCTAATCACTCTGGGGTGGGGCGATTAGAACTGCAATAGTGCGGGGGGTGCCCGAGGGCAGGACGCCCGTCGTTTGGGACTTGGTTTTGACACCAATCCACTTGGGATGGGTCCAAAACCTCCTAATAGGGGTTGTGTCAACAAATTGGGTGTGGTATTGTGGCAAATTTTTTGGGTTTTGGGTCTGGATTGTGCTCCTAATTTTCACCCAATAACCTCCCTTCTAAAAGAGATATCAAGGATGTAGGAAGCACAATGAGGGTGAGGGTATAATTCAGCAACACTCCATTGCTCCAAATGCTCCTGCTCCATTTTTTTTTGAGGTGATAAGACTCACCATTTTATAGACCTGAGGGTCTCCTTTGAATGTGCATGCAGGGGTGCCACTTGGCCATCATGCCTTCCCAGGGGAGAGAAGATTCCTCCCTAATTAAGGGCTCCATGACTGCATCTATGAGCTCAAAAATGCTCACTCACACTCCCATGCATTGAAGGTGGAGTTGAGTGGTGGATCTGGGCTGCCATTTTTCAAAGTTTGACCTTTTGCCCATCAAACCTGCTATTCACCCCACCCTGGAGCAATTGTTGCTAATCATCTTAGGGTGGGGCAAATAGCAATCTAATCGTCCCATGATGGAACGATTCGGGAGGAGAGTGCTTGAAAGGTGCCAAATTGACCTCTGAACTTCCAAAACTACTTTGGGAGTGGTTAGGACCACTGTTTAACCTCTAGGGGCTATTGTAGGGGCTATGTATGCCAATTCGGTCAGTGCTTGTCGTCACATAATCATATTGGTGTTGTTTTGGTGTCTATAGATGCCCCTTTTTGGGATGCACTATGCATGGCATATTGCTGAGCAAAAATAGATAACCAAAGCACTTAATAATTAGGGTTTCTCAGTAACATAACCAAATTTTGATGCCCCAAGTATGGAAAGGGTACACATTCTTGAATCCTTGCTTCTAACGAGCTAAGGATCTTAACTCAAGTGTTAACCTTTTTTTATGATGTGTTACTTGATCTTGGACATTGTTCAGTCATGAATAGACAAAGGGCGCAACCTTTTGTCTATGGGAACCTTAAGTTCATGATTCTAGAATGCCAAGTGTTTGATCAACTTGTTATTATTGCTTTTTTGCTGCCCCAAGCAGGAGCGTGATTGTCTTTGTCAATGATTCTTTGAATGCATGCCATTTCCTTGATTGGGTGTGTATTTGTTGATTGGTGACTAAGGGTGACTAGTCCAAATTTCATTTCATTCTGATAAGTTTTGATCACTGTTTTAATTATTTCATGTATGCATTAATCGAAGGCCTTGGGGATTGCATGTTTCCCTCCATACTTATGTAAACATCATCAGCAACACACTGCAAAAATAACGGTCGAGAAATCTGTTGTATATTTCTAATCGCTCCGGGGTGGGACGATTAGGACTGTCATAAAATGTACAAAAGTGACCTCCCAAATGTCCCATCCAGGGGCCTCCAAAACACCTACAAACTTGGGGTTAGGCAAAATGGGGCATTTTGAGATGACCCAAAAGGTCAGATTTTGTAGATTCTACCAAGATTTCCCTGTATCTGAAAGCGCTCCCTATAGGTTAGTAAAAGCGTAAAACCATGAAAACAAAGTCAAAACAAGTCAGAATGCATTGAAATTTGAATCACAGCATATATGAAACACATAAAACATGATGCAAAATAAATAGTGAAGAAATATACTATAGATTTCTAATCTCTCTAGGGTGGGGTGATTAGGACTGCAACAGTGCGGGGGATGCCCAGGGGTAGGACGCCTATCGTTTGGGGCTTGGTTTTGACACCAATCCACTTGGGATGGGTCCAAAACCTCCTAGGGGGGTTGTGTCAACAAATTGGGTGTGGTATTATGGCAAATTGTTTGGGTTTTGGGTCTGGATTGTGCTCCTAATGTTCACCCAATAACCTCCCTTCCAAAAGAGAGATAAAGGATGTAGGAAGCACAATGAGGGTGAGGGTATAATTTGGCAGTACTCCGTTACTCCAAATGCTCCTGCTCCATTTTTTTTTTGGGTGAGAAGACTCACTATTTTATAGACCTGAGGGTCTCTTTTGAATGTGCATGTAGGGGCGCCACTTGGCCATCATGCCTTCCCAGGGGAGAGAAGATTCCTCCCTGATTAAGGGCTCCATGATTGCCTCTATGAGCTCAAAAATGCTCACTCATAGTCCCATGCATTGAAGGTGGAGTTGAGTGGCAGATTTGGGCTACCATTTGTCAAGGTTTGACCTTTTGCTCGTCAAACCTGCTATTCGTCTCACCTTGGAGCGATTGCTGCTAATCATCTCGAGATGGGGCGAATAGCAATATAATCATCCTAGGGTGGAACGAATAGGGAGAAAAGTGCTTTAAAGGTGTCAAATTGACCTCTGACCTTCCAAAATTGCTTTGGGAGTGGTTAGGACCACTGTTTAACCTCTGGGGTCTGCCCTAGGGGCTATGTATGCCAATTCGACCAGTGCTTGTCATCACATAATAGGATTGGTGTTGTTTTGGTGTCTACATTAAATACCATTTTTCTATTAAAAAAAACCACCACATACTTAAATACTTTCTCAAATAACATGTATGTATGCTTGAACAACAAAAATGGGTTACCAAATTGTTAGGATACACTTATGAGATCATCTATAAGAAGGGCAAAGGAAATGTAGTCATTGATGCACTATCCTGCCAATATGAGGATCATGTTTTGTTGTGTGCCATATCTACTCCAATTCCTTAATGGACCCACCAACTTCAAGGATAAGTGACTCAAGACCTCATCTTCTAATCAATAATTCAACAACTTCATTGCTTCAAACTAGTTTTGAATCTTACCTAAGATATACATGGTATGAAAAATATTTGCAATACGATGTTTACCTCATTCGCCTTGAAAAATTACCACTATATGAGTCCATATTATAGAAAATGCATACTTAATTGCAAGACATTTAGGCTTCTTAAAACATATAAAATAGGCTAAACATAACTTTTTTGGGTAGGCATGAAAAATAATATCAAGACCTATGTTGTTGAATATAACACTTAGCATATTAAGGCTGAAATATTTTGCACTCTGGGTATACTCCAAACTCTTTCTATTTTGAAGCCCATTTGGACAAACAAATTTATGGATTTTCTTAAAGGGATCTCAAAGTCTAGAAGTAAAACAATTATTCTCATGGTTGTGAATAGTCTCTCTAAGTATGTTATTTTTCCTCTAGTCCACCCTTACAAGGCCTCAACTATTACCCAAATAATCCTTGATTATTTTTACCTTAATGACATGAACCAATCCATCATATTAAATCATGACCTCACATTCACTAGTTATTTTTAGCAAAAATTATTCAGGCTGCATGAGACATAGCTCAGTATGAGCTCAACATGTCACCCATAGACCAATGGGTAAACTAAAATTATCGACAAGTGCTTAGAGACTTATCTATATTACTTTACATCTAAGAAATTAATTTAATAGGTCAAATTGATTTCATTGACCAAGTAGTGGTATAATACTTCCTATTATTCCTCCACCAAGTTGACACTGTATAAAATAATTTATGGATAACTACCATTATCACTCTTATCATACATTTTGGATAGTTCCAAGTTTCAAGCAATGGATTTTTTTCTTATGGAGTGTAAAAAACTACTTTGATATCTATATGATTATTTGGTTTTGGCATAGAGTCATATACGATAATAAGCAGATCAATACCATTTTGAGTGAAAATTTAACATCAAGGACATGGTCTTCGTATACATACAACCTACAAGCAATCATCACTAACACTTTGTTCTAACTAAAATATAGCACCAAAGTTCTATAAATTGTATACATTTCTCTAATAGGTTGGTCCCATGGTATAAAAGTTAGAATTATTCCATTATTTCATGATACATCTAGTTTTTTATGTTTCATATTTAATGAAGGTCTTTGGCAACCATATACAAGTCCAATACATACTACCCTAGCTAGATGATGAAGACTCGATCATCTTGGAACTTGAGAATATTCTAGACCAGTATATATGGACACTTTGCAACCACACTCTCATTAATTTCCTAGTATAGTGACATGGACTAATGCTACATGGGAACCACTCCATCAACTACAATAACAATTTCCTCACTTCAAGCTTTGAGTACAAAGCTTCTTGAAGGAGGAGGGCATGTTAGGACCCTTTCCTAACATAACTATATACATTTTTAATGTTGGTATATATGTGCAACATGGGCATCTAATGTTCTTTGTCCCACTATGATGTAACATTTGCTTTTATTGTAAGTAAGAGTTAGTAGTTTGGGTCCCCTCTTTCATGTGGTCTAATCCTTGAGCATTAGGGTTGGGGTAATTTAGAGTCTATATAAGAACATGGGTTGGAGTAGAAAGCATCTCATATTTTCTCTCATTTATATTGAAGCTCTACTTCCAAAAAGGTTGCCATCTAGAAAAGGCCTCCAATATATATTTCGCTCAATTAATATAAATTATTATTTACATCCAATTATTTTTTATGGGCACTTCTATTATTCTCAATTTATAATCATTTAATTTATAAACATTATTTTGATTATGCTTATTTTACATTAATTTTTCTAACAAACTACTTATGATATTAGCACCTAAGAAACCCAACAATGTCATTTAAGACACAATATCCTCTAGCACAAGACAATGGTAAACAAAAGGCAACACACATCCACCACATGACTTATATTCAATATGATGCAAAGTATTAAAAATAACATAAGATATTGTGGCTCAACTAGAGGTAAATGATCTTATTTGAATCTTTAAAATGAAGGGAACTCCTCTTCGAGTGCCAATTGTTTCTGAATACCATTTACATTTCACTACACCATAGGTTTGTTTTCGTTATATTTGGAATTATGTACCTATAAGTGAAATCTTCAACTTTCTTAACAAATGAAAGCAATATGTAAAATAATATATTTTATATGATTTGAATAATAAAAAGATAAATGAGTGAATGCATAAAATAAAAGTAAACATAATCTTGAGTGGGTTTATAGTCTTTCTTAACTCTTAATTATATCGTGCCGTTTGCTAGCAAACGCAATTCGATCCTATTGAAACCAAGATCCTTGTTATATATGTCCACGGAAAAGTGTTTCTTCAGGGATAGATGCCGTCTCACCCCATGTTCAGCGACGTGGGAGGCGTCGGTCTATTATTCCCTCTAAAAGGAAGTGGGCTACAAGCAGGGCATGGGCTTCGTGGCGGCGGTAGGGCGCCTGGCCTTCGTGGCCCTCCTAATGGACTCTTACACCAGCGGGGTGAAGCAACGGTTGCGTGGCCTGTATCGGTCAGACTTCCCCTCCTAAATCAGTGCATGTAGTGCATGTTGTATACCCGCAAACCCCAATTATTTTTTCCCATTCCTTCTATACCAGGTAAGTTATTAGACACAAGTTTTCATTCTTTTCCAGAAAGAAAATGATTGTCGTTGAAACCATAAAGCACATCTAAGCTCTAAACAAAATGCTCTTCTCCTTATTACTTTCCTCCTTGTAAGAGCAGAATACCATGTGCAATTTCATTTACAACGTTTCAAAGGTGTCCAAAGCAGGATATTGTGGTTGAGTTATTTATTAACCACCACCCACCTCCATGCTATGAAAGATTGTTGAATGTAGCCATCATACGCCTTTCGTTGAGCTTATCATTCACTTTACGTGAAAGACAAACTCCCTCACACACAACGCATTTTGATCACCTTTGCGGTGTGTGAAACAAGAGTTCCTTGATCAACTATAATTTTATATTTTTTTATAAAGTCGTTCCCTCACTTCACTTCTTTTATGTTGTTTATAAGCTCAGCATTACGTTCATATTTCACATTAACAGTTAAAATTTATGTGTGTTTTGAAGTGTAAAGTGGTAGGTATAACGTATAACCTTAGTGTGAATATGAGTGTAAATTCTTATTTTTTTATTTTTATATATTTATTTACAAAATACATTTAATAAAAATATGATGTTGTTATTTTGTTAAAAGAGGAAAAATATTATTCAATTATTAATTTTGAATTAATAAATTGATGCTTTGCATTTTTTTTTAATGAAAAAAAGCTATTTATGTTAAATTAAGATAATAGCCTTTGCAATAAAAAAAAAGTGGATTAACGCACCCCATGGGGAATCAAACTAACTCTTATTGATAAGGGTTAGGAAACAAAGCTGCCAACAAAACACAAGTTTACCAATCATCATTGATCAAAGAAAGCATATCAAATGGAATATTGTACCATCCTCCATAAACTGCTAGTGATTATGGGAAGGGAATCCATCCCTCCTTATCATGATTTTCAATAAGGCCTTCAGTACCTACGCCGCTCCAACCAACAACAAGCCAAGGTGAAACTGGTTGAACATCATCCTACCCCCAACCTCGCGGGACGAATTGCTTCTTGACTGGCGAGGGTTGGAACCAATGCCTGTCTGTGAGAGAATTTCTTGCATATGACTAAGACCGAAAATGGGAGTGAGATTGAAAACCATCCTAAGAAGAGGGCTTTGGGGAGGATTCTAATGCTTTGCATATTTAACAATGATAAATATAAAAGTATATTTACTATTAATATATTAAAAAGGCTAAGGAAATTTAAATGTGTAGAATTTTTGGTATAAATAGTCTTTTACTATTTTAAATTTTTAATAGAATAATTTTTGGATATATTAAATTATTTAATTATTTTTTCATTTTAAAGAAGGGTTGTACTCAGGTCCTCTACCCTTTTGGAAAATCACAACTCTCTTCTTTAGAGCTTGAGAGTTTACAAACATATTTAATTCTTTTCTCAATTGAGTTGTTATAGCCATAAACCTATATTATTTTACATAAAGTGTCTAGATTCTTGGTTTTCATTTTTTAGATTTTTTCAATCTTGTGTGTGAATACAAATATTCTAAAATTTAGCATCCTTCTTGAAATTTTTCTACAACATTCACTATATCAAAACTTCACCTCTACTATCTATACATTGCATCTTAGTAGAGTAATATTTCTAAAACATCTCACTATCATAGTCCGATTTACCAAATTTGGATTGCTAGTTTCCTTCTTGAAGCACAAGTGAAACCATAAAAATTGTAACAAATAGTTTATATGAAAACACATTAATATTATAAAATAAAGTGAATATTACAAATGGAAAACATTAAAGTAAATCTTAATTATTTTATTTAAGTAGTCTTGTCAGCTTCAGCTAAATTTACTACTTCCTCTAACCATGGAAAATAATTTATGTTTGCAATCCTCAATTAAAACCCCTCTATTAGCTATCCTATTTGCACACTTATTTCCTTAATGCATGTGTAAACCTAATTTCTTCGAACTTTATAGCAAGGTCTTGAATTTTCACAATTATATCTTATATTTTTCATGGAGCCTTTGTTTTCCTTAAAATTGTATTTATTACTATGGGTGAATCATCTTCTATGCATACTCTATTTCATTTCATTTGTTTGCATATTTTTAATCCTTCCAAAGATGCTCAAGCTTCAACTTTATTATTTGTTTTAAATCCACTATTGAAAGCGTAATGAGATAAAATCTCTCCTCTATTATCTCTAACTATTCCTTCTTCTCTCGTTGGTTCTTGATTTTCTTTAGATGCTCCATAAAAATTCAATTTGACTAATTCTAAACTTGGTGGTTTCCACTTTTTGTTCTTCGTCTTCTTTTTGTTTCTCCTATACCCAACATCATAATTTCATCTAATGACTTGATTCCATATATAGAGGCTCTCTGCTTCTATATTATATATTGGGTGAGATGATAAGGTTGGTTTAGACTCCTTTATTGCTAAACAAACTTGCCTTTTTATTACCTCTAAATTGCTTTCCTTTAAATATTATTCTATTGATTTTTAACCATATAATTCAAAGTATTATATCTTTTGATATATTCCAGGTTGTTTGTAAAGCCTCACTTTTAAAAGTGTTCTACCATTTATTTAACCATTCTTCAATCCTACCATTCATCACTATGTATTTTCTAAACATATTAAGGATCCACTCCCATAGTTTCTAGACTATTGAGAAATGTCCGAAGAGATAGTCTTTACTCTCCTCTTTTTTACAAAGACTACATTATAAGGTACCATGAAAATCCCTTTCCCTAAGGTTAACCTAGGATAAAATTCTTCTATGACTCCCTAGTCAAAAAATGGTTTGACTTTAATAATGCTCAGGCTATCACATATATCTCTCCATATGCTTATGATATTCCTATTTTTTTGGTGCTTTACATTATATCCACTTCTTATTGTGTATTCTCATGAGCTATTTAACTCCATAATAAATTTATCCTTAGTTGTCCTCAAAATAATCATTATTTTTATCTTTCTACTCAATTACCTCCTAGCATCAATCTCTTGTATACTTGTAAAAAAATCTCCTTTCCATTTGTATCTTCCTTATTGATCCTTGTACAAAATGTTTGAAACCCTATAAAATATTTATCTTGAAATAATATCATTCATAGTTTCAAAACTAGATCTAGATTGAGTGGTTTTTTGTCACACCAAGGATCCATCCAAATATAATTTTTTTCTCCAGTTTCCACCACCCATATTGAACCTTTAATCACTATATCAATTGAATTTTAAACCATTCCATAATGCAGAACTATTTGATAGAGAGAATGTAGTAAATATTAAGCTTGGATCATTGGGCTCAACATACTTACTTAGAAGATTGCTTTCCTGTTGTCTTTGACTCTCTATGTATAATATCCAAATTATTTTTCTCCTAAGAGCTAAGTTTCCATCCATAAGAACTCTTAAATCGACATCTCGTATACTTACTTAGAAGATTTATTTTCTGTTGTCTTTGACTTTCTATGTATAATATAAAATTTATTTTTCTCCTAAGAGGTAAGTTTTCATCACACACCTTGCTCCGTTTCACCAAGGAAACAATCATTTTATCATGTAATACTAACCATAAAATAACCATATAATATAGATTAAAACTTTTTCTATCAATTTTGGCATAGTATACAAGGACATGTAATATGTTGAAATGACTTGTAAGGTTAATTTAATTAGATATACTCTTCTTTCTAATGATAACCATCTACATTTCCATGCTAATATTTTATTCTAAAATTTACTTATAATAGGATTCCATAATTTTATCCTTATTCTCCCCTCAAATAAGAGCATCCCTAGGTAAATTATTGGTAAATTTTACTCCATTTGAAGTAATCTACATATCTCTACTTTAGATTTCATTGGGATGGTTAGGAAGTAATTTTTGGATTTTATCCTATTAATTTTTTTCCCTAATGCTTTTTGATATTCCTTTAATAAGTTATTCAATTTTTTGGCCTTGTTTATCCTTGCCCTCCTAAAAAAGGCTATATCATCTACAAACTGTTGATGCGTTTTGTTGTCAATGTTATTACTAGCCTTCAGTCCACTTATAGGCCCATATTTATTAGTCTTCATCAAGTTCCTACTCAAAACATTTGCCATAATAATAAGCAAATATGGTGATAAAATCCATATTTTAAATATTTTTTTTACTAACCCATTAACCAACACTAAATATAAAATTATAGAGACACATGATTTAATCCATATAACTTATTTCTTTTCAAATCAAAACATTTATAATAATACAAAAAGAAAATTCCATTTAACCCTCTCATAGGATTTACTCATATCAAGTTTTAAGATCATTGCTTTCTCTTTTCTTAAATTTGTTGAATGCATAACTTCATGAGCTACAATAATCATCCAAAATTTGTCTCCCTTTCGTAATGTTGGAGCATATTACATTATTTGGTACATGTCAATGTACCCCTATGGTACCTTCTTTGTACACATGTAAATATTAGATTGGGGTTGAATCTTAGTTTAGAGTGTGAGTAGTATTTTATGTAATGTTGTAATGTACAGGAAATGCACAAGTGTCATGTAAGTGTATATGTCCAAGAAGTGGATAAGTATCATGTGAGTGAGTGTGCAAGTGTAAGGTGAGTCTATGTGTAAAAGTGTATTATATGTTATAGTGGAAATATATAATATAAATATGTGTACAAGTATCGTAGGTTAGAGTGTACAAAGTAAAGGTCAAGAGTCATGTCTATGTATTCAGACAATATAGAGTTATATGTTCATCAAGTATACAAGTGTCATATAGAGAAGCCAAGAGTCATGAGACTTGGCATATGGAAAGGAATAATCAAGTATCCAAAGAGTCATTCTACTATGGCTATATAGTACTCCATAGAGAAGGAATTAGTATCAATCAAGTGTTATATCTGAGAATAAAGGAAAGCATCAAGTATCATATTTGTAAGAGAAGTGGAGTAATAAAGATTGCATAAACTTGAGAAATTAATATTGTAAGTTGTACTACATGCTTTGTACATGTATTATTCAAGCTAATTGCATTAATATTGTTGTTTATTAATTAATGTTATTTGATATATTATAATCCTTGATATACATATTAATTTGCTCATATTATTTTACTTACATCATTATCTTGATCTTACTATATTGTGGATATATTTATTTGATCTTGTGATATTTATATTATGAGTTTTATGTTAGTATTAAGGTTTAAAAAACATAAGTGGTATTAAAGCTACTTTGAGTAGCTTCTTGTACAGGTTGAATTTATTTACCTACATACAAAAATTGATTTTGGCTAGTTTGATAAAATTTATTTAGAGTCTATATACTTTAAAGAGAATTGGACCTGGACACTATTGTAGGGTCATAGTAAGTAGAAAGAATATAGTATTTTCATAGTTGGATAATAAACAATGAGGACCATGCTTCAACTATAGAATCTTTTCATAGTTGAAGTATAACCAATGAAGACAAGGACTCATATATTGGAAGGTGAATCAAATTTTGAGATAAGTTGATCATTACAGGGACATAGCCAACCCTTGACATTGATTTTAGATATAGAAGGATTTCAAGGATAGATATTCCTTGACACTAATTTCTATCAAATTTTAAGGAAGTTGAATAATTTGGAATGATCAAGTCATCTTGATTATCAAGGAAATTCGAGATACCTTGACAAATATTGAAAGCATAAGGAAATAAAATTCACCTTTACATTATTTGAGTTCTTAGGTGAGACATAAGACTTTGTTGAGATAAAATTACAAAAAATATTCAGATATTAAAGCAAAAAAAGTGCGAGAAGTTTCCTACATTAGATAATGAAGAATTTAGGTTTCTAAGTGTAGCAAAAGAGTTAGAAACAAATTGAGAAGAATTCAGAGCTTATTAAGATAATATAGATTAAGTAGTAGAGAAATATAATAGAGTAGAGAAAGGAAAAATTTTAGATCATTAAGAGATACCTTTACATAAGGATAGTTTCAGGTCTTGAAGAGAGACCTTTACATAAGGATAGTTTCAGGTCTTGAAGAGAGACCTTGATATAGAAGTAAGTTGCAGGTCATTAAGTACTAACTTTGACAAAGAGGCTTAGTAAGAGCAACCATATAGAGATCAAGTTATAGATGTAGAAAAGGAGATTTTATTCTAAGTAAGAGAGGTATTAGAGCAGAAGAAAAAGAAGAAAGCTCTATATTGTAGATAGAACTGCCAAAGTAAGCAAGTGATAATTAAGAGAGAAATAATAAGAAGAAGCTTAATATTTGAGCTCATAGTAGATACCCAACATTTAATATAGAGAAGATGCCAAATATTCAAGATATAGAAGACGCATTAGGTCTATGATATCAATGTTGCAGGGTGAAGCTATTCAACTCAACCAAAGTAGAGTTATTTGATTTCCAAGGGTGTGTTGTTCATTCTCAAACCATAGTAGAAATACGTTACAAGCTTTCATATTAAGCTAGAGCATAAGGAAGAGGTTGCATATCATATCATACAACTTAAATGTACCTTATAAACATAGATAATAACCACCAAACCTACAAAGAAGAGCTACCAATAAATTAGAGAGAGCAAAATAACATTATCAAAATAATTCTAGAGTCTTAAGTCAAGCACTAAGATGGAATATAGTGAAAATAGATGGAAAATCCATGTTAAAATTTAGTCCAATGTTGGATTATCCATGTCAATATAGTGTGTATCACCAGAGGAGAGAATGTCAAGCATAAAGTATATCACAATGCCATGGCATATCACCATAGCACAACACTAAATAGAAACATCAAAGTACAATTTTGAGAAACAACACTGAACTATGTAAAGTATTGTGTTGAGTAACATAAGTAGAAGCATAATTCCAAATGAATCATTTTGAGTTCAATATAGAGATAATGAATAGTAAAATATCAAATATGTTGAACACTCGAAGGAATTACAAGCGCTTAGAAAGAAATCAGTTGGAATACCAAGATAAGGAACATCAAGTTTTGGAAGAGTAATATATAGAAGGAATGATGATAGGTTTTGGAAGAATAATATAGATAAGGTAAAATTAATAGAGTCAATTACTAATGAAAGTGTAACACAAGGTAACACCAATAGATAATGCAAGGAGAAACATAACACCAATATTTTTGGAGGAGTAACGATTTTGGTGTAATGTCTGCAAGCCACTTGGAAGTATAAATATTTCAAGGTAATCAAAATGAAGTGTTAGGAAAACCTAATGCTCAATCTACTCTTCTAAAGTTAAACATCCTAAAATGAAATGACTTGGTGGCATGCAATGCTCAACCAGGGTGATTAAAATAGTTTGTGCAAGTTGGAGTAGCATCCCAAACATTCACAACATTCATTCCACATTCAACAAAGAAATAAGAAAGGCACTCAATATTTTTGAAGGTAAATTTTTTATTTATTAGGTGTTTATAAAGTTTAACATTAGGAGCAATAAGGATAGAAATTTATTAAAGTTAAATATATTTACTAAGGTTTAATTTAGAGTGATAATATTAGAGAAACTTTAGGAGTAATAAGGGTTACCTAGAAGTAATAAGTTTCTAGGAATTATAAAGTTTATTTGGTTTATTAAATGTATTTGGAAAGATAAGGTAAAATTAAATTTTTATTAATATTTATTAAGGAGTGATAAGTATTAATGTTCTTTATTAGTGGAGTGATAAGTAGAATTATAATTTGATTTTTCAAGATTGGAGTTATAAGTAGTTTAAGTTTTTAATTATTTACTTTTTGAAGTTTTTTATTAAAACAAAGTGATAAGGAATAAAAGTAGTTTATTTGTTTTTTTAAGATTTCAAGTTTTTGAAATATATTTGGTTTTATATTTCTGAAAAAAATTGACTATTTACAAATTTAGTCATTTAGGAGATAAAAATATTTTCAAGATCAAACTTAAGAAAATTAAATTTGCAAAATTCATACTTCTCAATTTCTAAAGACCTAGGGAGACATAAGGATTACTACGAGGGTTATGCATAGTGGTGAATATTAAGATTTTCAAAATATGAAATTGGTGAATATGAGGACCCTCAACATTAGCCCATTTGCCTAAAATGTTTGGGACCAATTTTTCATAGGGTCAATTCACCATAATATATATCCAAATATAGGCATATTTTTACTTGTTGGAAAGCTATTTTAAAGCTTGATCTAATGGTGGTATTTGTATGAAGTTATAATGTGATTTAATAGGTCAATATTTTCCCCAAAGATAAAATTACTTTTTAGGACTTCAAATTACCTAAATTTTTATGTGAAGATGTTTGATTTTATTTTCTTAGAATTTACCTTGATTCACCTTGATTTTTATTAGGATTCACTATTTTTTTACAAGAACATTTTGAGTCCAACCCCTTATGCATAACCCAAATTACTACTTCATAGAAATTAATTTAAAAACTTTAAATAATTTAAACCTAAGGCATTATAAGGATGTCTACTTCAAAGAGGCAAAAGTATATAAATTTAGAGTCCATTTGTATCGCTCCAAATTTTTTGCATCCTTACCCTCAAGCTATAGGATCCGTGCCCAGAAGGAGGATGCGAGAAGGATGGGACAATACCTCGGACTGAGAGGCCCTTTGAAGGTCCCGCCTCTCGGGGGAGGGGTATAAGGGTGAATTTTTGATGGATGGTGGGTTCACCAAGAAACTTTTGAGTGGCAGTTTCCATGCCTAGGTTGATAGTGGGTTTGATGTGTTCATTTTTATACTCGATCATTCAACTCCTAGGTTTGGCCAAGATGAATCTAAACTATTCTATATGCCAATGCTGATTTAAATGAATACAAAGAACATGAATGAATGCTAAACATAGAAAATATGCTAGTTAGATCATAACATACCTGATTTCGGATGTTTGATGAAGATTCTGAGTCTTGTAGCAGTTCAGATCATCTCGACTCATACGTAATCATCTAAAATTACATCGAATCATCTCAAATCATAGTCGATCATCTGAGATCAGACATAATCATCTGAAATCTGACGAATTCATCAGACGAATTCATCAAAAACCTGCAATCACACAAATAGATACAAAATACCCAAGATGCAACTACAAAAGCGAAGGGAAATGATAGAAATAACTGTAAATTTGTCTAAATGATAGATCCAAATAGTAATTAAAGAGGAAAAGCATCAACTTCACAATTTATTTTGATTTTATCATGCATTTATATTAGATGAGGTGAACTCCAAGATGCATAAACATAATAATTTAAGACAATGTAGAAATACAATAGGAAAATGCAAAAAAGCTAAGGAAATGCAAACTCTAGACTCTGATTGCCCCCAATCTGGACTACAGTCGGGATCACCTCCAATCGTACGAGATCATCTGCGCTCCTCGACAAGATCGTCCAAAATCATCCGGGATCGCTTGCGACGATCCGAGCTAGCTTCGACTAAAAAATAGTAGAGTTCCTGCAAGAAAATGCAAAATACAGAATGCAAACAGTAGTGTGAGGATGCTCTAGTGAATAAGGAACTAAATCTGTAGGGAAATCCATCAGCTAAGGGGTTCAGGGGAGTCAGGGGGAATCAGAATCAGGGGGATAAACTAGAAAAATCCTAGTTTATATAGGATTAGGGGGAGGCTAGGAGGTTGGGGATCATCCCAATCTGGGAGATCTCCAACAGGGAAATCTCCAACTGTGCAGACATGCTTCTGCCCAAGTTGGAGAGGCTGTTGAAATAGAAGCTAATTATGAAAATTTGGTTTTGGGACGAAATCGTCTGGACGTTCTGTTCCAGACGAATTCGTCAGATCGGGGATGATTTCGTCTGATCTGCGATGATATCGTCCAACGGTCAAAACAAATCCTAAAAATGGCATGAAAAAGAAGGAAAGCGGGTAACAAGTGGTTTTGGGGCGATTTTGGGGTTAAAATTTAAATTTTTATCTTTTATCTTTTACTAAGGTTTTAACCGTGCCAATTTTAGGGTGCTACATTTTGCCCCCTCTTTAGCGAATTTTTTGAAGAAAATGCGTTAAAGACGAGTTTTTCTCGTTTTTACGAGAAAGCAAAAATGTACTCAATTTTTTAGACGATGATTCTTGGTCGAATCGTACGAATGCTGACTATGGTGCCCCCTCCGTGTTTTTACCCAAATCGAACGTTTGAGGTAAAAACATGAAAAAGCAAAAATTAAAATGTTGTTGGTTTTGAATAAAATTAAGAAAAATAGGGAAAACCCTAATTCATTTTTTTTTACTATTCATTTTTACTGTTCCAGAGCTCTGCAGAGAGAAAATGGTGGAGACAGCGCACAGAGCGACAGAGGTCCGACGCGGGCTACGGGTAAGGATCTAATCCTAGTAGATTATGTTTGAATTAACTTTGTGCAATTTTTGGATTTAAATTTTGATTGTTTGGGGCATCACGGCCATTTTTAGGCCATCGACGATGTCGGGATGAAATCGTCCCTATTTCACCGAAATCATCTCTAGATCATCGATTTCGTCTGAGGGCGAAATCGATGAACTAGGGGCGATCTCGTCCAACAAGGGGCGATCCACGAGTTGCAAAATCGAAGATGATTTCATCCTAACAAAGGATGATGCTGCCCAATTTGGGATGATATCATCCAATGGTGGATGATATCATCTTTAAACTTGATGTAAAATGTGTTTAATTTAATTGCAATGATTGATTTATTAATAAATTTTGTTGTTTTATTGTTTGTTTTGTAGAAAGGATTACTAAAGAGTCTAGGAATGGAAATACGATGGGCTGAGAGATGACTTAGCCGCTCTCGACCAGGCAGAGCATGACCAACTAGCACAGGTCAGGCTACGACATGTGGCAGAGATGCCACAAGTATCGACGGATATGGGGCTACTGACAGCCCTAGCAGAGAGGTGGTATCCGGGGTCATCCTACTTTCGGTTATCGATAGGGGAGATGGCTCCCACTCTAGAGGACGTATGGAGGATCATGAGGATCCCCATATAGGGATGGCTCATGATGCCTATGGCCAATCAGGGCCAGGCGATGATGAGACTGACTGGAGACCCGAGCTTCACCCTGGAGAAGGGCGGAGTGAACATCGAGTCTCTACGATAGATGCCTGGGGCATCTAGGCTGACTCAAGTTTTGGCAGGAGTGGTAGGTGGTTTACTACTGTGCCACCAGAGTGGATGCAGGCTACCGTGGGTGCTCTCAGACATAGTTTGCGACATGAGAGACCATGGGTATAGGTTTACATGGGGCAGCTTTGTACTCTATCACTTGTATAGGATCCTGCATGGGGTCGTATACAAGGGAGGTCGATGTCTGGTCTTGACATCATTGCTACAAGTTTGGTGCTAGGAGCACATTGCGGTGTGGAGGCTGGTAGGGCTCCCACTGATAGGGGTTGACTGGGAGAGGCCTCGGGTTTTCTACTGGTGGCTACAGAGGGGGTCACAGTGGTGGATAGATCTGTCGATGTCACGGAGGTTGCTAGATGACCTCATCCTAGACTAGATCACCTGGAGGCCATGGCGAGAGCACCCCGGGTGGGCAGAGGATGGGCAGGAGCTGGCTCGCATCAGGCGAGTCTGCTGGTTGAGGATGGAGTAAGGAGAGGTAGAGCTCCACCGCTACGATCGGGTACTATGATAGTTCGGTCTATAGTAGGGGATCCCTTCTCTCAGGGACTACGAGTACTCCTAGACTATTTGGGATAGTACTACACTGAGCGGGGCTCCAGACATGCAGCGGTTCTGGAGTCAGGACACTGACGATGCCCCCATCCAGCCAATGGATGGTGACGACATGGGGGTTGCAGACGGCTACGATGCCTGGTACGTAGGCATCCACCCTCCTCGGATGACGAGGGCGTAGGGTCCAGTGCACGCCGTGGTGCGCCAGATGGGGAGGCAACGATAGGCTACGATTGAGGCAGCATGGGGTCACGGTGGGAGAGAGCAGCGGTGGTCCCCATAGGAGAGATGCCAACGGATGGGTCAGGCTCCACAGAGGCCATGGGAGACAAGGCGGAGGGAGGAGAGACTCCCTTCGCAGTAGGGGGAGAGACCACCATCGCCTGGTAAGGGCAAGGGTGTGGATGTAGGGGAGAGCAGCGAGACGATGGCTCTCCGAGCTGAGGTTGCCCACCTTCGAGCTCAGGTGCAGTCACTGCAGGACGAGGCTACTCAGCTCAGGGGTCAGGTACGAACACTACAGGATGAGACTACATGGCTCAGGGCATGGAGCGGAGGGGCGAGCAGGGATGAGCTAGTGTGGTCTATGATGCAGACCACATTCTACCAGGGAGTATACTTTCAGCTGGCTCCAGAGGGTCAGAGGGTACCGTTGCCAGCGAACATTGCGGAACCAATCCGGATGGGATCGATGAGGACATCCTCACGATCGACAGCGAGGACCCGAGACACAGCACAGACTGCTATGGGACCACCTCCTCCACGTCAGGGTGGGGGAGGAGATGAGGCTGAGAGCTCGAGGGCTTCTCGAGACTAGTTGGCTATAGACTGCACAGAGATTGTATAGATTTTTGAGAGGATTGAGTATGCCAGGGTATAGATTGTGGCATACCAATCCAGTTTTGATATGATGTATATAATTTTTGTGATATATATATATATATATATAAAAGATATTTTTGTGATATGACTTGTTCATATGTTTTTATGATGCTTCAATATTTGAATTGTTTGTTTGTTTGATTGATGATTCATGTAATTATGTCGTTTGGAAATATTATAATTTGATGTCATGCTATAAAATTTAAATGAAATAATCTGATGTAAACAATTGGTTGTTTTGGTGTGATTTGATAAAAAATAAAAATAAAAGAGACTTCTAACAATAATTTCAAAGGACATTGTCGTTGTTATAGACCATTTCATGGAGTCGCCGCTCGCTCGGTCGTCAAGCTAATCCCAGTATAGAAATATTGTTAAAAAAGTAAAAGAGTGCTTAAGAGACTGTCTTAAGACTTTGTGTTGTGATGATGGAAATGATGATGGTGATGATTTGTTTTCAGATTTTCATAAAAATAGTATGCATGAGATACTAAAAGAAATATGATTTTGCTAGGCATAAATTCCTAAGTGTGATAAAATTTTGAACAATTCCTTAGAAATTATACCATGGTTTGCAAAATTGAATGTTGACATAATGAAATGAAATAGAATAAGTGTTTGTTCGTTTTAAAGCATAATTGTGTAACATAATGATGCAAGTCATATGTTTTTATGAATTTGTTTTAAAATAAATGGAAAATAAAATTAGAACAATGGTTTGCGCTAGGCATAGAATTTATAGGTATAGACTTATACCATCATCGCGAAATCCAAAGAAGAAAATGGATATTTTAGTTTTATTGCAAGATTAATTTTTGACTGTTGATAAACAGAAAAATAATAATATGAACATGTTGTTTGAAATCATTTTGTGATTTTGTGAAACAAAGTATATAATTGCTTGAAAACAAAACAAAAATTCTGAAATAAGCGGATAAAACTATTCCGAAAAGAATTACATAAATAGTTTAAATTATCGCAAAGACAAATGTAGATTTATTAAGGGATCCTCATGTGCAAATGTGAGTTCATTACCGATCTTGATTTATCATAATGATACAAAATCTCTCAAATACAAATGTGTGTGCGATTGTATTGTTCATTCACCAATTTTGAGCAAGATAATTTGATACAAGTAATTTGCCTTAACCAAATGAGTGTTCGTTGACCATGATTTATATGCATGTAACCGTACCAGACTACTATGTAAGTCGGGTTATCAAGAGCTAGCTAATCCATAAGCTGACATAGGTCTATACAAAAGAAGGTCGCTAATGTGACAGACATATCACCACGCTAGGAATTACCCAAGGCCAAGCGGGTTGGGCACAAACCACCTCGTTATGGGGCTTACCTCACAGTTTTTGAATAATTGAAAATTCCAGGGATTCAAGCTCATTCACCCTTCTTTTCTTTTCAAGGGGTAGGGAAAGGGATTTTATTGCATTTTGCTTTTGCTTTTCACTTTTGTTTTTTTCTTTCTCTTTTTTTTTTTTTTTGTATTTTTGCTTGGAATTGAGATAATGCTGAAATATTGCTGCGATGGTACAAAATAATATTTTTCTTTTTTCTCATTTTCTTTGACTTTTATTTTTCTTCCTATGCTAGGGATACTTGCTCGGATTGGCTGTAGAGCAAGGGATTTTTATTCTGGGTAGGGGTGAGCTTGTCCTTTTGTCAATTCTCAAAGATTCTAGACCATGTGCATGATAGGATAGCAGGGGAAACTTTTCGCTCAGGAAACCATTTCTACTATGTAGCATCATATCGAATTTGCAATGAAATCATTTTAATGTGAAGAGATGTACTTGGTTTAAGTAAATAACAAGATCAATTCTCTATGCTCAAAACTTTATTTAATGCTAATGTGGACTTTGATATAAGAGAGATAAATAATCATAGAAAATAAAATCAAGATATTTATTCATGTGAGTGTGAAAGTGCGGGATTCCAAAATAAATGCTAATTTATCCACAATAATTGAAAATATAACTGCAATACTTCAAGAATTGATAGGTATGAAATAAAATATGTTTTTGAAGATTTTGACGATTTTGATGTTTTTGTATTTTGATTTTAAGTTATGAATTGAAAGAAATACAATGTGATTGTTTTTGAAACGTTTTATATAAGTGACTAAAAGGAAATAATATGCAAAACAAATATATACAATGATGAAATGACCAAATTTTATGCATAGTAGCGTTTGAGATGCATAATGTTCATAGGTTCTTTAAGTTCTTTACCATCTAAGGTAGATAATTTGTATGCTCCCGATCCAAATTTAGCAATGATGACATATGGTCCAAGCCAATTGGGCTCAAATTTACCTTTAAGGTTTTTAGTTGCATTAGTATTTTTTTGATTTTCTTTTAAGACAAGGTCACCGATCTCAAAGGATCGAGGATGAACTTTCTTGAGATATGCTCTCTTAAGCTTGTTTTGGTAGGCACGAAGATGCTCCAAAGCATTGATGCGCTTTTCATCCAGAAGTTCTAGCTGACTAAACCTGCCAGCATGATATTCATCTCCTACTTCAGTATCTTGAAGTAGTAGAGCTAAAGAAGGAACTTCTAATTCAAAGGGAAAAACGGCTTCAGCACCATAAACCAAGACAAAAGGTGAAGTTCCAGTGGGGGTTCGAACACTAGTTCGATAGGCCCACAAAGCAGGATATAATTGGATGTGCCAATCTCGACCGGATTTATTGACCAAGTATTTTGAGAATTTTGATTAATGTTTTATTAGATGCTTCTGCTTGGCCATTACCCTGAGGATAATAGGGAGTGGACCAACGATGTTGAATTTTATATTTTTGACATAATTTTTTGACATCTTTATTTTTGAAACAAGTTCCATTATCTGAAATGAGATTGGCAGGAATTCCAAACCTACAAATAATTTGATTAAAAATAAATTTGGAAACTTGTGTTCCAATGCAAGAAGCTAATGGCATAGCTTCAACCCACTTCGTGAAATACTCGATGGCGGTTATGATGAATTTGTGTCCATCGGATGACACAGGGTTGATTTTTCCAATGATGTCTAAGCCCCATTTTGAAAAGGGCCAAGGAGATGAAATAGCCTACAGTTCTTGTGCAGGCGCATGGACAAGGTCAGCGTGTTTCTGGCACTTGTCGCAATGTCGCACATAATTATGTGCATCATTCTCCATGGTAGGCCAAAAATATCCTATCCTAAGGAGTTTCTTAGCAATGGCGCTACCACTAAAATGTCCCCCACAAGATCCATTGTGGGCTTCATTCAAAGCTGATCTAGATTCTTCTAGATTCAAACATCTCAATAGGATGCCTTCAAAAGATCTCCTATACAAGGTATTTCCAATAATCACGAAGCGACTTGCTCGTCTACGTAATAACCTACGCTGGTTGCTAGTACAACCATCAGGGAAGGTCCCATTTTGGAGAAAATTAAAGATATCAGTGTACCAATGTTCAGGAGTAGTTTCGTTGATTAGAAACACATCCAAAGGTTCTAGGCATGATTTGTTTGAAGTGGGTTCCTGGAGTCGACGAATAATGATGGTAGCATATTCGTCATCTAACTCCAAGGGCAAAAGAGATGCAACTGCAGCCATAGCATCAGCCACACGATTGCTAGTTCGAGGAATAGCTTCCAAGGTAACTTGATCAAATAAGGATAATAATTGCAAAACATATGCTTTGTATGGGCATAATTTATCATCTCTGGTCTGATAAACATCATTGATTTGATTTATGACAAGTTGAGAGTCACCAAAAACCAATAAATTTTTAATTTTTAGGGCCAAAGCAGCTCGTAAGCCAAGGATAAGAGCTTCATATTCAGCAGTGTTATTGGTGCAAGCAAATGTTAATTTGAAGGACAGAGGTATAAGATGTTTTTGTGGAGATATTAAAATAATACCCGCACCAGCCCCACTCATGCATCGGGCTCCGTCAAAGTATAGGGACCATTGCTCGGGATGGTCTGCCTCTAGTTTAAGGCATTCATCAGGAAACTCAATGATGAGGGGATGGGTAGACTCTAAGGGTGCAACAACTAATTGATCTGCTATGATTTGACCCTTAACAGACTTCTGTCCTATAAATGTGAGTTCAAACTCGCTTAGCGCAAGAACCCACTTTGTTGTACGACCATATAAGTACGGTCGACTCATGAGATATCGCAAAGGGTCGAATTTGGCAATAACATACGTTTTTTGACTAAGCATATAATGTCATAGTTTCTGTGTAGAAAATACAACTGCTAGACATAATTTCTCTAATATGGTATAGCGAGTTTCATAACTGATTAAGGTCCTTCTAATGTAATAATTAGCACGTTCTTTCTTCTCATCGTCAAGCTGAGCTAACATAGCTCCTAAGGCAGAATCGAAAGCAAAAATGTACAAGATAAATGGACGATCAGATCTAGGTGGGGAAAGCACCAGTGGTTTAAGAAGATATTGCTTAAGGAGTTCAAATGCTTCCTGACATTCGTCGTCCCAATGAAAAGAGACGTCTTTCTTAAGAAGTTTAAGAAAGGGTCCGGTTTTGTCTGCCAACTTGTCGATGAAGCGACGAATAGCTTGAAGCTTACCTTGTAAACTTCGTAATTCTGATATATTGGTGGGTGCGGGCATATCTGTGATAGCCGTGATCTTGAGAGGGTCAATTTCAATGCCACATAAAGAAACTATAACCCCTAATAATTTATCGGACTTGACTCCGAATATGCATTTGGCCGGATTTAGTCGGATAAGATATTCCCTTAACCGATCAAATACTTTTCTCAAGTCATTTAAATGATCATCTTCTTTGATGGAACGAGCTATAATATCATCTACATAATCATGTAGAATATCATGCATCATATCGTGAAAGATATAAGTCATGGCTCGTTGATAGGTTGCACCTGCATTCTTTAAACCAAATGGCATCACTTTCCAACAAAAGGTTCCCCAAGGGGTAATAAAGGTTGTTTTAGCCTGATCTTCAGGAGCTATCCTGATCTGATTATAACCATAAAATCCATCCATTAGGGATATCATTCCACTTCCAGCAATAAAATCAATGATTTGATCCATGTTAGGAAGAGGAAAATCATCTTTAGGGCAGGCAACATTAATATCTCTGAAGTCTGTACAAACCCTAACTTTAGTGGCTTCTTTCTTAGTTACTGGAACTACATTTGAGATCCATTCAGGATAATCAATGGCTTGTATAAAAATGACCTTCAACAGTTTTTCTAGTTCTCCTTTGACTAGTAAGGCCACTTTAGGATGCATTTTTCTAAGTTTCTGTTTAACAGGTTTAGCATCTGGATGGACTACTAGATGATGCATAACTACATAAGGGTCCAAACCTGGCATGTCTTCATATGTCCAAGCAAAGACATCTTCATAGTCTTTAAGAAATGAAATGTATTTATCTTGTTTTTCTTGACTTAATTCTGATCCAATATTGATTATGTGAGGGTTATGTTCGGTTCCAATGTTAATTTTTATAACGTTTTCCACTTCCATATGTAAATATCTCTCAAAATTAGGTGGGGCGGGTGAAACACCCAATTCTTGTAATTCTTCCAAGGTTAGCTTGGATAATTCATCTTGAGGAGTCGAGGCCTCAAGCTGGGCTATACTAGGTATAGAGCCATCAAAATAAAATTTGTTATGTAACAAGTCATCAACGGAGACATCATGGAAGATATCCCCTTCCAACTCATCGTCGGATTCGGCAATCATCTCAGGGTAGGCGAGAGATAGCATATTACATGTAAAGGGATTATTCTTTGAACGCAAAGAATCTTGTTTATCCAGATAATCTTGGTAACATGTAAGATGGTCATCCTCCTCAAATGGGAAGGGTTGACCTTTACTAGGAAATAGGCCCACACCACATCGGGCAGGCCACGGTTCTACCTCAATAGGTTCTTTCATACCATTTTGGGAAGGTCCCAAACCTTTCCCTTTATATCCCAATTTAAGCATTATGGGTTTAGCTTTAATATACTCATTAGCAAAATAGCATCTAGCATATCCATCACAATGTGTCTTGATGTTTCTGGGTATTCTTCCCCAATCATATCCCTTATAAATAAAAGCACAACTCCCGACTTGGTAAATACTTCCCATAGGCTGTGGGAGGCCCAAGGTACGAGGAGAGGGTGGGAGTTTATTTAAAATAAGGGAAGCTTGCATGGCAGTGTTGGTTTCTTCTGATATAAGAATTTTAGATAAATCGGGTAAGAGTTCATCAGTAAGAGCATAAGAGGTAGAAGGAACATTTCCTATATCTTCTGATGTGGAAAGGATGCCTTTGATAGGATGTGGATGTTATAGGGATATCGATGGATGGAGTCTATAGGTATGGAAGTTATAGGGGTAAAACAAGAAGCATTGGTTGTAGTTCTGGGATCTTTTCGAGGTCCTACTGTGGTTTGTTCGGAAGATGGTTGAGCTATATGTATAGGTGTAGTTGAAAGAGTAGATGATGTTATGGGTGTGTGTTTCACACGTTTAGGTGGATGATGAGAATTAGGATGTGTGGATGACAGGGTAGGGCAAAATTGAACTCCAACAGGTTCTGCCAAAGCACACATATCAAAGGGTCTAGGATCACCATGAATGGTAACCAACTGATTTTTAAATTCGAATTTAACACACTGATGTAAAGTGGATGGAACCACTCGCATTGCGTTGATCCAAGGGCGACCCAAAAGTATATTGTACGATGCAGGGCAATGTACAATAAACATGGTCGTATCTAAGGTTCTAGGACCAACTTGCAAGGGTATAGTAATGACTCCACATGTTTCTTGTGTTTCGTCATTGAAGGCTTTTATAATCATATCCGTTCTTTTCATTTCGTCACTTCTAAACCCAAATCTTTGGTAGAAGTCAAAAGTGCATATGTTTAAAGATGAACCATTGTCAATCAAGACCCGTTTAACTGCTACATCCCCAATTAGGGCAGTAATATATAAGGGGTTATCCTTATGTAAACTATGTTGTGGTATATCTCTATCCTGGAAGTCAATACAATCGACTTCTCGAGTTATGATAGTATTGGTCATGGCTTCAGGTTGAATATTTTGTGGTACCATCATTTGGCTTAATGTGAGCATTAATTCATCCCTATGGGTAGGAGAAGATCTTAAAAGGTCCAAAAGGGAAATTCTAGCTGTAGTATTGGATAATTGTTCATTAATATTATAAGGAGGCTTAGGTTGAACATTAGGCGCATAATTCCCTTTATTAGGAATTTTCAAAACAAATGGAGCTGATCCATCATTCTGAGTTTGATTCTGTTGAGAGTTTTGAGCCTGTTGTCTGGTAACGGCTTCGATGGTTCCTACAATATTATTTTGCGGGTGATGAATAGGTCTTGGTCTAGCATTTATGGCTTGTTCATTAGAAAGTAACTGATGAGAAGATGGTCGAGTAGTAACTCTTCTAGGAAATGGTTCTTCCGGAACCATAGAATTTGTGATGGGTTGAATAGGATCTGATTCATCTTCAGAACTATTCGATTGATTTGAGGTGATTTCCATGTCACTTTCAGTATCATATTCTACATCACTAAGGTCAGGTGTTCGAATATTATATAGAGGTCTGGACGTAACCATGGATAAAGTTGTATCAAATATTTCTAAGTCATGAATAGGTAAATGCCCACTAATGGCTCCTACATATCGGGTAGGAGGGGGAACATTATGATGTTCAATTTGATTAGCCACCTCTTTACCATGCTTTGGTAAAGGATGTTGAAATATGTCCAATGATTGATTGGCATTCTGATTCTGACTTTGAGGGATGTTCTTTTGAGCATTATTAGGAGGATTTTGTTTAGGTTGAAAGGCTTGCACCTCCATCTCATTGTTATCAATTAAATCTTGTATTTTATGTTTTAATCATTTACAAGAGTTGGTAGCATGTCCAGGTCCTCTATGGAAATCACAATGTAAATCAGCTCTATATCCGGGTATAGTTGGATCAGGTTCCTGGATAGTTGGTAATTGAATCAATCCTCGGGCTAATAATTGCGGGAGAATGGTTGATAAAGGTTGATTTAACCTAGTAAATTCTCGGGGTGGTTTATCAAGAGGTTTTAATATGAACTTCTCTATTGTTTTTGCAGTATTAACATTGGCAATGTTTCTGCTATCAGTGACTCCATCACCCACAACTTGTTTATTTTTATATTGATTTCTGGATGTTTTCTCATCATCTTTCTTTTTGAGCTGACCTCTTCTAATGAGAGCATCTTCCACTCTTCGGGCTAAGTCTATAGCTTGATCGAAGGTGGTCAAGGTAGCAGTTGATAATTCATAGGATAGTTGTTCTTGTAAATTATTGATAAAAATATCCAACATTTCTCGATAAGGTAACACAAAGTGTAATTTTCCTATCAACCGCCTCCATCGAGCTAAGAAGTCAGCAAAACACTCATCTTTGTCTTGTTTTAGGTTGTACAAATCTTTAATGGTTACATGCCTTTCGATATAGGCACTAAATTGATGCACAAAAGACTCAGTGGTCTCTTCAAAATTTCTCAAAGAATGAGTGGGCAATTGATAATACCACTCCAATGCCATCCCTCCCTAAACTTTTTGGGAACATTTTTAGTAATAACAAGTCATCATGTGATATATCATGACATGCTATCCTAAACATACGAAGATGCTCTATGGGATCTTCAGTTCCTTTGTATATAGGTAGGATAGGCATAGGAAAGTGTTTGGGATATGGTTGTGCTACAACTATAGGATCTAGAGGTTGACTACACATCTCTCGATAATTATACGAGGGACGGTAGGGATCTATTTGGTCCATACTGGAGACTAACTGTTTCACCATGGCTTCCAGATTACCAGTTTTGTCCACCATATTGGTTTGGTGGTACATGAGTATGGGATTTGTGAGCGTAGGAAGGCGGGACATAAGGATTAGATGCTATATTGCTGTTATGCAAATGGTTGGTAGGAAGAGTATTATGAAGAAGATTTGTTGTAGCATTATGTTGTATCCCATATTGTTGGAAATTGGTATTTGGTTTTGTTTTAGGCTTTTGTTGATTTGAGGTATATTGATCAATAGCTTGGCAAAATAGAGCAGTGAATGAAGGTTTCTTTTGTGTGGGAATAACCCTAGGCTTAGTAACAGGCACTCTAGGTGGTTGGGTAACCTATTGTTGTTGCATGTTCTGGATTATAGCAGCCATATCCAAATTGGATGGTCCATCTTGATCACTTTCTTGATCAACGAAGGACAAAGGATTAGTGCATGTGTGATATATGTCTTCTAGGGTTGCTTGAGTGTCACTAATTTGATCTTTGTCCATATGAATTGCTCTATTAAGAGTGCCAATATTATTATTGAGGAACTTCCAAAAATGTTCCATGTTCTCAAAAGTAACAGCTCCTTCTGGAGATATTTTAGGAGATGAGGATCCTTCCTCCCTAACAATTTCTCTTTGTTCATTTGCATCAACATACTCTTCTTCTTGTTGGTCGAAGGTTCCTTCTTCCTGAATTGGGTCTTCAAGAAGGACATCTGGGTTATTCTCTATTTTCCTTAACCAATCTTCTTCTACTTCAATTTGTTTTCCATTCCTGAGTCTAGTCATTATGTCTAAATCTTAGATTTTAGCAAATATATATTAATATATTTGCAATAGATTTGGGAGGTATATATTTTAATTATATACCTACTATAATGCTTAAAAATAAAATGTTTTGATTTTTTGTTATGATTTTGTTTTTTGTTTTTGTTTATTTTTATTTTATGCTTATAAAGACAACAAACAACACACTAAATACAAGAAATAACAATAATAAAAGAATAGCTTAGTTTTCTATAAATAGTTTATGAATGTCATTGATAGGATCAAGTTCATCAGAGTCATAAAATGCTCCTCTTCAAATTGGAAATGGTTTTTCAGGAACTTGATAAAGTGTGCTATAGTAATATTATCTGTTTCAGATTCTATCTTGTAAAAATAAATCTCATGGCAATACTCTCGATATAACACAACTCTAGGAACTCTATTCCATCTTTTTCTATCCATAAGAACGACCTCTTGGTCCTCTATACGAGATAGAAATTTATGTACTACAACTGCATTATCGAGGTATTCCTCAAAGGTATACAACTCAAAAGACACAAGGGCTCTTTTATCTCCTAACCACCTATGGCAAGCTCTCTGAAGCTCATGATACAAAGTCACTTGATCGGGATCCAGGATTCTATCTAGGACAAACCTCTTGATTTGCCTAAGTTCGGTTGCTCTAGATGAAATGAGATTCAATCTCCTATCAAGTTCATCCCATAAAGGTGGGACTCTATATGTTTGAGGTACTCTAAGTAAAGAATTAATCTCTATAGCTGCTAATTGATTTTCAACATTAATGGTAACAACTCTTCTTTTGTTATAATCTACCATCTAAATATAATATGCAATCTTTAGTTCTAAATGCATTTATGTTTTTTGTTTTTTTTTTTTCAAAAGGTTTTTAGTTTTCACGTCGGGTTCACCAAAAATGTATCGCTCCAAATTTTTCGCATCCTTACCCTCAGGCTATAGGATCCATGCCCAGAAGGAGGATGCGAGAAGGATGGGACAATACCTCGGACTGAGAGGCCCTTTGAAGGTCCCGCCTCTCGGGGAGGGGTATAAGGGTGAATTTTCGATGGATGGTGGGTTCACCAAGAAACTTTTGAGTGGCGCTTTCCATGCCTAGGTTGATAGTGGGTTTGATGTGTTCATTTTTATACTCGATCATTCAACTCCTAGGTTTGGCCAAGATGAATCTAAACTATTCTATATGCCAATGCTGATTTAAATGAATACAGAGAATAGGAATGAATGCTAAACATAGAAAATATGCTAGTTAGATCATAACATACCTGATTTCAGATGTTTGATGAAGATTCTGAGTCTTGTAGCAGTTCAGATCATCTCGACTCGTACGTAATCATCTGAAATTACATCGAATCATCTCAAATCATAGTCGATCATCTGAGATCAGATAGAATCATCTAAAATCTAACGAATTCATCAGACGAATTCATCAGACGAATTCATCAGAAACCTGCAATCACACAAATAGATACAAAATACCCAAGATGCAACTACAGAAGTGAAGGGAAATGATAGAAATAACTATAAATTTGTCTAAATGATAGATCCAAATAGTAATTAAAGAGGAAAAGCATCAACTTCACAATTTATTTTGATTTTATCATGCATTTATATTAGATGAGGTGAACTCCAAGATGCATAAACATAATAATTTAAGACAATGCAGAAATACAATAGGAAAATGCAGAAAAGCTAAGGAAATGCAAACTCTAGACTCTGATTGCCCCCAATCTGGACTACAGTCGGGATCACCTCCAATCGTACGAGATCGTCTGCGCTCCTCGACAAGATCGTCCGAAATCATCCGGGATCGCTTACGACGATCCGAGCTAGCTTCGACTAAAAAATAGTAGAGTTCCTACAAGAAAATGCAAAATACATAATGCAGACAGTAGTGTGAGGATGCTCTAGTGAATAAGGAACTAAATCTATAGGGAAATCCATCAGCTAAGGGGTTCAGGGGAGTCAGGGGGAATCAGGATTAGGGGGATAAACTAGAAAAATCCTAGTTTATATAGGATTAGGGGGAGGCTAGGAGGTTGGGGATCATCCCAATCTGGGAGATCTCCAACAGGGAAATCTCCAACTGCGCAGATGCGCTTCTGCCCAAGTTGGAGAGGCTATTGAAATAGAAGCTAATTATGAAAATTTGGTTTTGGGATGAAATCATCTGGACGTTCTGTTCTAGACGAATTCATCAGATCGGGGACGATTTCGTCTGATCTGCGACGATATCGTCCAACGGTCAAAACAAATCCTAAAAATGGCACGAAAAATGGGGAAAGCGGGTAACAAGCGGTTTTGGGGTTAAAATTTAAATTTTTATCTTTTATCTTTTACTAAGGTTTTAACCATGCCAATTTTAGGGTGCTACACCATTATACAAAAATAAAAAGTAGATGTCATAAAATTCAGAATCAAGAATTTGATTGAAAAACTGAAGGAAAGATAGATCTAGTATCAAAGTTAATATATAGTGAAGTTATATATGAAAATTTTGAAACATTTGAATACTGTTTACATGCAAGAATTGTTGAAGCAATTTATGATGGAAAATATAGTGTTAATTTACCTTTAAAAATTGGTAGCATAATGTATATGGCATTGCTTACACTCAAGTTTCATAAATAAGAAAATGTGAAACAAAAAGAGTTGATTGAATCTCTTAAGAAGAAATCAAAAGTAGATGAATCATTTTTAGAAAATATATTTTATTCTTCATGCAATATTGATAAACCAAGTACATCTAACTCATGAAACTATTATTATGCTTTAAGTGAATGTCTAGAAGTCTCTATATAGGAAAAGAAATAATCATACGATTCTAAGGATAAAGGCAAAGGAAATATTCTTATGCAAGAATTTGATGACAATGAGAAAGTTCAAGAGACTTGTAATATTGAAGCTACAAATACTGAAGAACATGAAGTTGAATCCAAAGATGAAGTCAAGTAAGAAGAAGAACTTGGTGGAGATAAATATAAAGACCAAATGCATTGCAAGGTGTATCACTCCAAATTTTTTGCATCCTTACCTTCAGGCTATAGGATCCGTGCCCGAAGGGGGATGGGAAAAGGATGTCACGGTACCTCGGACTGAGAGGACTTTGCGAAGGTCCCGCCTCTCAAGGGAGGTGTATTTTGATGATTTTTTGACGGATGGTGGGTTCACCAGGAAACATTTAATGGCAGTTTCCACACCTAGGTTTGGAATGTGTTTTTATGTGTTTGTTTTTAACTTTAAGCATTCATATCCTAGGTTTGGCCAAATGAGTCTAAATTAATCTATATGAAAATACAAATTTAATGAATACAGAGAACAAATTTAAGATAGAAAAAATAGAGAAATTAAGGAAGAATAAGAAGAATACCTAACCCGAATGTTTGATGGAGATTCTAATGTTTGAAGCAGTCATGATCATCTAGAATTTGACAGAATCATCTGAGATCAGACAAGATCGTCTGAGATCTGATGAATTCGTCTGACGAATTTGTCACAGACCTACAAACAGAAGAACAGATGCAAAATACAGAGAATACTATTGTGCTAACAGGGGGGAATAACAGAAAATGACAGTATGAACACTGGAAAACAATTATGAACAGAAATTCAAATAAACTACGATGTTCTAATGATAAATTCTGATCTTATCATGCAAGTTAAGTTATATGGGTGAACTCCAAATGCAAAATAGTAAGAAATAAGGATAAACTAACTAAAATGCAGAGTAAAACAATGAAGGAATAAAAGAAAGTGCAAACTCTAGGCACTGATTGCCTCAATGTGGACTGCAGTTGAGATCGTCTCTCATTAGTATGAAATCGTCTCTAATTTGACAGGATTGCCTTCGATCTGAACAGGTTCATCGGGGACGATGTATGCTTGCTTCGGCTAAAAAACAAGATGATACCTGCAACAAAATTGATATAGGACTACTGCAAATGAAAAATTAGGATGATTTAACATGCATGAAGCTAAATTACAGAGAATTTCAGCCAGGGGTTGGGAAAGGAAGGTCCTAGGGACTAAATAGGCTTAGGGAAGTAGTTAGGAGGTTGGAGATCATCCCTATTTGGGAGATCTCCAATGGGGGAGGGTCTCTAACGATGCAGACATGCTTCTGCCCGGATTAGAGGCCCGTTGGAATAGAAGCTAATTTTGCAAAATTAGTTTTGCGACAAGATCATCTGGACGTCCTAGCCCAGATGAAATCGTCAGATTTGGGGAGATATCGTCTTATCGACAAAGATATCGTCAAACGGTCAAAACAACCTCTAAAAATGACACAAAAAGGGGGAAACGGATTACCTAGCGGTTAACGGGCGGTTTGGGAGGTTAAATTTGAATTTTAAATTATTTACTAAGGTAAATGTAATTATGACAATTTTACTGCGCCAATTTTAGGTTGCTACATTTTGCCCCCTCTTTAGCGACTTTTTCGAAGAAAATGCATTAAAGATGAGTTCTTCTCGATCTATGAGAAAGCAAAAAATTATTCCCATTTTTAGGCGACGATTCTTGGTCAAATCGTACAACAGCTTACTATGGTGCCCCCTGCGTGTTTTTACCCAAATCGAATGTTTGAGGTAAAAACGCGAAAAAGCAAAAAATTATTTTTGAATAAAATTAATAAAAATAGGGTAAAACCCTAATTCATTTTTACTGTTCATTTTCTGGTTTTTTAGAGCTCTGAAGCAAAAAATGGTGGAGACGACGCACAGATCGACAGAGGTCCGACGCGGTCTATGGGTAAGAGTCTAGACTTAACTAGAATGATTTAATTTAATTTTACATGCTTTGTAGGCAATTTTTAGATGAATTTTGAGCATCGCGGCCGTTTTTGGGATGTCGACGTCGTCGGGACGAAATCGTCCCGATTTTGATGAAATCGTCTCAATTTCGTCAATTTCGCCCAAGGGCGAAATCGACGAAAGGGGGACGATTTCGTTAAATTAGAGACAATTTTGGCTGGCGAAATCGAAGACGATTCTACTCAAATTTGGGACGATATCGTCCAATTATGGACGATATCATCATTTGATTAAAATTGAACTTATCTTACTTGCATTTTTAAATACTTGAATTGTTATTAATGTTTGTTTGTTGTTTTGTTGTTTATGTTGCAGAGAGGTTTGCTAAAGAGAAAGGAATGGAAGTATGGAGGGTTGAGGGATGACTTGGCCGCTCTTACACAGGTAGAGCAGGATCAGCTGGCACAAGCCAGCTTGCAGCATATGGCAGATATGCCACAGGTGTCCACGGATATGGGGCTACTAACGGCCCTAGCAAAGAGATGGTATCCGGGTTCCTCATGTTTTTGGCTATCGACAGGGGAGATGACTCCCACTCTAGAGGATGTATGGAGGATTCTAATAATCTCCATACAAGGACGATTGATCACTCCTATGGCCAATCAGGGCCATGCTATGGGATGACTATGTGGTGACCCAAGCTTTGCCCTAGAGAAGGGCAAAGTTAATATCGAGGCACTACGCCAGATGCCTGGGGCATCTAGACTCACACGAGTGCTAGCTGGAGTGGTTGGTGGACTTTTGCTGTGCCACCAGAGCGGGTGCAGGGTGTCGTGGATGCTCATAGATGTGATCTGTGATATGCGAGACCACGGGTACAGGTTCTCTTGGGGCAGTTTTGTATTATGTCGATTGTATAGGATCCTGTATGGGGTTGTGTACAAGGGCGGCCGATGTCTGGTGATGACATTGCTCCTACAGGTTTGGTGTTGGGAGCACATTGCAGTGTAGAGTCTGGTAGGGCTTCCTCTGACAGGGATAGATGGGGAGAGGCCTTGAGTCTTCTACTGGTGGCTTCGAAGAGGGTCACAACGGCGGATCGACCTCCCTATGTCCCAGAGACTATTGGATGACTTAGTCCTAGACCATATCACCTAGAGGCCCTAGAGGGAGCATCTAGGGTGGGCCAAGGATGAACAGGAGTTGGCTCATGTCAGACGAGTTTGCTGGTTATGGATGGAGAGGGGAGAGGTGGAGCTCCATCTTTATGACCGAGTTTTGAGGCAGTTCGGTCTATAGCAGGGGATCTCATCTCTGAGGGATTATGAGTTTTCCTAGATTGTCCAGGATAACACCATAGTTAGCGGGGCACCAGACATGCAATAGTTCTAGAGCCAGGACACAGACGATGCCCCCATCCAGCCAGTGGATGGTGACAACATAGGGGTAGCCGATGGCTACGATGCCTGGTACGTAGGCATCCGCCCTCCTTGGATGATGAGGGTGCAGGGTCCGATTCATGCGGTTGTGCATTGGATAGGGAGGCGATGCCAGGCAACAATGGAGGTGGCCCAGGGTCACGACGGGAGAGAGCCAAGGAGGCCATAGGCACAGGAGAGGCCATGGTAGAGGGAGAGGAGGGAGGCGAGACCCCCATCTCCATAGAGGGAGAGGCCACCATCGCCCGATAAGGGCAAGGGCGTTGACACAGGAGAGAGTAGTGAGATGGCTACTCTCCAAGCAGAGAGAGATCATCTCCAAGCATAGGTGCAGACTCTACAGGATGAGGCTGCATGCCACTGAGCTAAGGTGGCACAGCTACGAAACGGGATTGCACGTCTCAGGGCACGGGGTGGAGGGGAAAGCTTTGGGGAGATGACATGGGCTATTGCCCAACTTACATTCTACCAGACATTATATCATTAGTTGGTGCCAGAGGCGGATAGACTACCCCTGCCAGCCAACATTACAGATCCGATCAGGATCGGGTCGTCGAGGACCACGTCTCGGTCGAGGACTAGGACTACTCAAACTGTGATGGGGCCACCTCGTCCATCTCAGGGCGAGGGAGGAGATGAGGCGGAGAGCTCGAGGGGCTCTCGAGGCTAGAGGGCTGCACAGCTTTGTACAGACTGACATTGTATTATTATTTGTTTTATTGATAGAGGAGTGAGTATGTCGAGGTACAGATTGTGGCATACCAATCCAGTTTTGATGATGTATATATACTGTTGATATATATATGATATGTTATTGATCATATGACTTGTATTATGTGTATGCTTATGATACTTTTATGTTTGATTGATTAATTTGATAATTGAATTGAGGATTCATAAAATGATGTCTTTTTGAAAATTTATAACTTTGATGTCATGCTATAATATTTTAAATGAAATAATCTGATGTAACAAATTGATTGTTTGTGATGAAATGTGATAAAAAAAAATAAATAAATAAAAGAAAGACTTCTAAAAATAATTTCAAAGGACATTGTCACTAGTATAGACCATTTCATGGAGTCGCTGCTCACTCGGTCGTCAAGCTAGTCCCATTTATAGAAATATTGTTAAAAGTTAAAGAGTGCTTAAGAGACTGTCTTAAGACTTTGGTGCAATAGTGCAAACGATGATGATGATGATTTATTTTCAGATTTTCATGAAAATAGCATGCATGAAATAATTTTAAAATGATTTTTGCTAAGCATAAATTCCTAAGTGTGATAAAATTTTGGATAATTCTTTAGGAATTATACCATCATTGCAAAATTTGAAAGTTGACATAATGACATGAAATAATGAAAAATGGGTTTGCTTTTTAAAAGCATAATTTGTGTAAAATAATGATTTAAGTCATATGGTTTTCATGATTTTTAAATAAATGAGGAATAAAAATTGTTACAATGATTTGCGCTAGGCATATAATATGTAGGTATAGACTTATACCATCATCGCGAAAATCCAAAAAAATATAGTTTTATTGCATGGTTGATTTTTGATAAACAGAAAATATGAAAATGAAGACTTGTGCTAGGCATAAAATTCCAATTTTGATTTTGGAACTATACCATCGTCGCGAAAGTCCACCAGATATATATGTTTTGAGTGTATATTTTGAAAGAAATTTTTGATTTTTCTATTATATAGTTGTCTTTATGGTAAACAACTGTACTCGATTTATTCTAAACAAGTTGCAAAAATAATATTTCAAAGTATTTTGAAGACAAAAGTTAGATTTATAAGGAATCCCATGTGCATATGTGAATTCATTTCCGATCTTGATTTATCATAATGATACACAAAATCTCTCAAATACAAATGTGTGTGCAATTGCTTTGTGCATTTACCAGTTTTTGAGTAAGATACTATGATACAAGTGATTTGAAGAAACCAAATAAGTGTTCATTAACCATGATGTAGATGCATATAACCATACTAGACTACTATGTAGGTCGGATTATCAAGAGCTAGCTAATCCATAAGCGGACATAGGTCTGATACAAAAAAGGTCGCTAATGTGACGGACATATCACCACGCTAGGAGTTACCCAAGGCCAAGCAAGTTGGGCACAAACCACCTGTTATGGGGCTTACCTCACAGTTTTCGAATAATTGAGAATTCTAGGGATTCAAGCTCATCAACCCTTCTTTTCTTTTCAAAGGGTAGGGAAAGGGATTTTATTGCTTTCTTGCTTTCTGCTTTCTTTTGCTTTTCTTTTGAACTTTGCTTCTTTTTTCTTTTTGTATTTTTTTGCTTGATTTTTGAGATAGTGCTTGAAATATTGCTGTAATGATATAAAATAACATTTTTATTTTCTTTTTTTTTTTTTTTCTTGAACTTTTCTTTTCTTTTTCTTTGCTAGGGATACTTGCTCGGATTAGCTGTAGAGCAAGGGATTTTTATTTTGGGTAGGGGTGAGCTTGTCCTTTTGCCAATTCTCAAAGATTCTAGACCATGTGCATGATAGGATAGCAGGGGAAACTTTTCGCTCAAGAAATCACTTCTACTATGTAGCAAAACATGGAAATTACAAATATAATCATTTTATTGTGAAAATATGTGCTTGGTTTAAGTAAATAACAAGATCAATTCTCTATGCTCAAACTTTATTTAATTGAATTTTGTGGACTTTGATATAAGAGAGATTAGTAATCATGCCAGATAAAATCAAGATATTTATTTTTGTGAGTGTGCAAGTGAGGGATTCCAAATAAATGCTAATTTATCAAAAATAATTTGAAACATATAACTACAACATTTGTAAGAAAATATATATAAACACTTTTGAGAAGTTTTGAGAATGTTGACTCCCTCTTTCTTCTTTATATTGCTTTGGTTTCAAAAGAGTCAAGCATATTGCTGTTTTTATAATTTTATTTTTATTTTGATTTTTTGTTTTATTTTTGTTTTTGAGCAAAAAAAAAAAAATTAACAAGTGCCATAAATAAATACAACAAATAGTTTCGAATATTTTTGATGATTATGAATGTTTTTGATGTTTTTGAATTTATAAATTTGAAAGAAATACAAGATAGTGATTTTGAACAAATATATACATGGATGGAAAGACCAATTTTATGCATAGTAACATTTAAGATGTAAAATATTCATGGGTTCTTTAAGTTCTTTACCATCTAAGGTAGATAATTTGTATGCTCCTGATTCAAATTTAGCAGTGATAATATATGGTCCAAGCCAGTTGGGCTCAAATTTGCCTTTAAGGTCCTTAGTTGCATTTGTATTTTTCTGATTTTCTTTTAAAACAAGGTCGTCGATCTCAAAGGATCGATGACGAACTTTCTTAGCATATGATCTTTTAAGCTTGTTTTGGTAAGCACGGAGATGCTCCAAAGCATTGATGCATTTTTCATCTAGGAGTTCCAACTGACTAAGTCTGCCAGCTCGATATTCATCTCCTACTTTGGTATCTTGAAGTAGCAGAGCCAAAGAAGGAACTTCCAATTCAAATGGAAAAACTACTTCAGCACCATAAACCAAAACAAATGGTGAAGTTCCAGTGGGGGTTCGAAAACTAGTTCGATAGGCCCACAAGGCTGGGTATAATTGAATGTGCTAGTCATGGCCAGTTTTATTTACCAATATTTTGAGAATTTTGATTAATGTTTTGTTAGATGCTTTTGCTTCACCGTTACCCTGAGGATAATAGGGAGTGGACCAACAATGTTGAATCTTATATTTTTGGCATAATTTTTTAACATATTTATTTTTGAAACAAGTTCCATTGTCAGAAATGAGATTTGCAGGAATTTCGAACCTACAAATGATTTGATTAAAAATAAATTTAGAGACTTGTGTGCTAGTGCAGGAAGCTAAAGGCATAGCTTCGACCCACTTCGTGAAATACTCAGTGGCGGTTATGATGAACTTGTGTCCATCAGATGACACAGGATTGATTTTGCCAATAATGTCTAAACCCCATTTAGAAAAGGGCCAAGGAGATGAAATAGCCTACAGCTCTTGGGCAGGCGCATGGACAAGGTCAACATGTTTTTGGCACTTATCGCAATGGCACACATACTCATGTGCATCCGTTTCCATGGTAGGCCAAAAGTATCCTATCCGAAGGAGCTTTTTAGCAATGACACTACCACTAAAGTGTCCTCCACAAGATCCATCGTGGGCTTCACTCAAGGCTGATTTAGACTCTTCTAAGTTTAAACATCTTAATAGGATACATTCAAAAGATCTCCTATATAAAGTATTGCCAATTATTACAAATCGAATTGCTCGTCGACGTAATAACCGACGCTGGTTTCTATTAGAATTGGCAGGGAAAGTCCCATTTTGGAGAAAATCAAATATGTTTGTATACCAAGGTTCGGGAGTAGTTTCATTGATTAGAAACACATCCAAAGGCTCTAAGCATGACTTATTTGAAGTGGGTTCCTGGAGTCGACGAATAATGATAGTGGCATATTCATCATCTAACTCCAATGGTAGGAGAGATGCAGCTGCGGCCATAGCATCAGCTGCACGGTTGCTAGTTCGAGGAATAGCTTCCAAGGTAACTTGATCAAATAAAGACATTAATTATAAAACATAGGCCTTATATGGGTGTAGTTTATCATCTCTGGTCTGATATACTTCATTAATTTGGTTTATAACCAGTTGGGAATCACCAAAAACTAAAAGGTGTTTAATTTTGAGCTCTAAGGTAGCTCGTAATCCAAGGATTAGAGCTTCATACTCAGCAATATTATTGGTGCAAGCAAATTTCAATTTGAAGGACAGAGGAATAAGATGTTTTTGTGGGGATATTAAAATAATACCCACACTATCCCCACTCATGCATCGGGCTCCATCAAAGTATAAGGACCATTGTTCAATATGGTCTGCCTCTAATTGAAGGCATTCATCTAGAAACTCGATGATGAGGAGATGAGTGGATTCTAAGGGTGCAGCAGCTAATTGATCTGCTATGATTTGACCCTTAACAGACTTCTATCCTATGAATGTGAGATCAAACTCGCTTAGAGCAAGAACCCACTTAGCTGTGCAACCCGATAAATAATGTCGACTCATGAGATACCTCAAGGGATCATATTTAGCAATGACATAAGTTTTTTGACTAAGCATATAGTGTCGTAATTTTTGCGTAGCAAACACGATGGCTAGACATAGTTTTTCTAATGTTGTATAACGGGTTTCATAACTGATGAAGGTTCGGCTAATGTAATAATTAGCACGTTCTCACTTTTCATCATCAAGTTGAGCTAACATAGCTCCTAAGGCAGAATCTGAAGCTAAAATATATAGGAGAAATGGGCGATCAGGTTTAGGTGGTGAAAGCACAGGTGGATTAAGGAGGTATTGTTTGAGAAGTTCAAAAGCTTCTCTACATTCAATGTCCCAATTAAAAGGGACATCCTTCTTAAGGAGTTTAAGAAAGGGACTAGTTTTGTCCGCCAGCTTATCAATGAAGCAACGGATAGCTTAAAGCTTACCTTGTAAACTTCGTAACTCAGATATATTAGTAGGTGCGGGCATATTAGTGATGGCCACAATCTTGAGAGGGTCGATTTCAATACCACGTAAAGAAACTAAAACCCCTAATAGTTTACCGAACTTAACTCCGAATATACATTTTGTTGGATTTAATCAAATAAGATATTCTTGTAATCGATTAAAAACTTTTCTCAAATCATCTAAATGATTATCTTCAATAATAGAGCGAGCTATAATATCATCTACATAATCATGTAGGATATCATGCATCATATCATGAAAAATATAGGTCATAGATCGTTGATAAGTTGCACCTACGTTCTTTAAGCCAAATGGCATCACTTTCCAGCAAAAGGTACCCCAGGGGGTAATAAAGGTTGTTTTAGCCTGATCTTTAGGAGCTATCCTGATCTAATTATAATCGAAGAATCCATACATTAAGGACATAATCCCACTCCCAATAGTAAAGTCAATGATTTGATCCATTTTTTGAAGAGGAAAGTCATCTTTAGGGCATGCAACATTAATATCTCTAAAATCTATGCAAACCCTAACTTTGGTAGCTTCTTTCTTGGTGACTAGAACTACATTTGAGATCCATTCGGCATAATCAATAGCTTGTATAAAGATAACATTCAAGAGTTTTTCTAACTCCCCTTTGACTAGCAAAGCCACTTTGGGGTGCATTTTTCTAAGTTTTTGTTTAACAGGTTTAGCATTCGGATGGACCACTAGATGATGCATGACTACGAAAGGGTCTAGACCTGGCATATCTTCATATGTCCAAGCGAAGACATCTTCATACTCTTTAAGAAATGCAATGTATTGTTCTTATTTTTCTGGACTTAATTCTGATCCAATATTGATTATGTGAGGATTGTCCTTAGTTCCAATATTAATTTTAATGACGTTTTCTACCTCCATGTGTAGATCTCTTTCAAAATTAGGTGGGGCGGGTGAAACACCCAATTCTTGTAATTCTTGTAAGGTTAATTTAGATAATTCATTTTGAGGATTGGTGGCCTCAAGTTGGGCTATATTTGGTATAGAACCATCAAAATAAAATCCATTGTGTAACATCTCTTGAACAGAGACATCATGGAAGATATCTCCTTCCAACTCTTCATCGGGGTCAGCAATCATTTCAGGGTAAGCTATGGATAGCATGTTGCATGAAAACGATTGATTTTTAAGAGGCAAATCAACATGCCTATCCAAATAATCTTGATAACATATGAGGTGATCATCATCATCAAAAGGAAAGGGTTGACCCTTACTAGGAAATAGGTCCACACCACAACGGGCGAGTGCCACGGTTCTACCTCGAAAGGTTCTTTCATGCCATTTTGGAAAGGTCCCAAGCCTTTCCCTTTATATCCCATTTTAAGCATCATGGGTTTAGCTTTAATATAATCATTGGTAAAATAACACCGAGCATATCCTTCATGATGAGTTTTGATATTTCAAGGGATTCTTCCCCAGTCATATCCTTTATAAATGAAGGCACAACTCCCGACTTGGTAAGTACTTCCCATAGGTTGTGGGAGGCCTAAAGTACGAGGAGATGGTGGCAATTTATTTAAAAGAATTGAATCTTGCATGAAAGCATTTGTTTTTTCTGATATTAAGGTTGTGGATAAATCTGTAAAAGTTCATCAGAAAGGGCATAAGATGTAGAAGGCTTATTACCTATATCTTTAGATGTGGAAGATATGATAGATGTGTCTATAGGTTTTGAATTTATAGGAATAGAACTTGAAGGATTGGTTGTATATTTAAGATCTTTTTGAGGTTCTAAAATGATTTTTTTAGATTTTTGTTGATCTATATAAGAGGATGAAATTAATGGAGGGGAAATAGGTGAAGTTACGGGTGTGTGTTTCATAGTTTTATATGAAAAATAAGAACTAGGATGTGTGGACAACATAGCAGGAAAAAATTGCACTCCAACGGGTTCTGCAAAAGCACACATATCAAAGGGTCTAGGGTCACCATGGATAGTGACCAACTAATTTTTAAACTCAAATTTAACACATTGGTGTAAGGTTGATGGGACCGCTCGCATGGCATTGATCCAAGGGCGACCCAAAAGTATATTGTACGATGCTAGGCAATGTACAATAAACATGGTTGTTTCTAGGGTTCTAGGACCAACTTGCAATGGGAGGGTAATAACTCCACACGTTTCTTGTGTTTCGTCATTAAAATATTTGATAATCATATCAGTTTTCTTCATTTCATCACTTCTAAAGCCAAATCGTTGGTAGAAGTCAAAAGTGCAAATGTTTAGAGATGAGCCATTATCAATCAAAACTCTTTTGATAGCTACATCTCCAATTAGAGCAGTAATGTATAAGGGATTATCCTTATGTTAACTATGTTGTGGGATATCTTTATCCCGAAAGTCAATACAATCAATCTCTCGAGTGATGATAGTATTGGCCATAGCCTCAGGTTGAATGTTTTGAGGTACCATAATTTGGCTCAATGTAAGCATCAACTCATCCCTATGGGTGGGAGAGGATCTTAATAAATCCAAAAGAGAAATTCTGGCCGTAGTATTGGACAATTGCTCATTAATATTGTAAGGGGGTTTAGGTTGAATAGTAGGAGCATGATTCCCTTTATTGGGGTTTTTCAAAACGAATGGAGTCGATCCATCATTCTGGTTTGGTGCTTGTTGGAAATTTTGAGCTTGTTGTTGAGTGACGACTCCAATGGTACCTAGAATGTTATAATGAAGACGCTGAACTAGTCTCGATTGAGCATTGATGGCTTGTTCATTAGAAAGGAATATATTAGAAGAAGGTCGAGTAGTAACTCGTCTAGGAAATGGTTCTTCTGGAACCATAGCATCTATGATGGGTTGAATAGGATCTGATTCATTTTCAGAACTATTCGATTGGTTTGAAGTAATGTCTAGTTCACTTTCACTATCTGATTCTATATCACTAGAATCGGAAGTTTGAAAATTATGTAAGGGCCTGGTCGTAACCAGGGATAAGGTTGTGTCAAATATTTGAGGATCCTGAATAGGTAATTGTCCGCTAATGGTTCCTACATATCGGGTAGGAGGAGGAACATTATGATGTTCAATTTGATTGGCTACCTCTTTACCATGTCGTGGTAAAGGGTGTTGAAATATGTCTAGAGTTTGATTGGCATTTTGATTTTGATTTTGGGGAACGATCTTTTGAGTATTATTAGGAGGGTTTTGTTTAGGTTGGAAGGCTTGCACTTCCATTTCATTATTGTCAATCAAATCCTGTATTTTATGTTTCAACCTTTTACAAGCGTTGGTAGAGTGTCCAGGTCCTCTATGGAAATCAAAATGTAAGTCAGCTCTATATCCGGGTATAGTTGGATCAGGTTCCCAGATAGCTGGTAATTGGATCAGACCTCTTTCAAGTAATTGAGGTAAAATAGTTGATAAGGGTTGGTTTAATCTAGTAAATTCTTGAGGAGGCTTGTCAGGAGGTTTCAATATAAATTTTTTTGTTGTCTTTGTTGCATTGATATTAGCAACATTTATGCTGTCAGTGACTCCGTCACCAACAACTTGTTTGTTTTTATATTGATTTCTGGATGTTTTCTCATCATCCTTCTTCCTAAGTTGGCCTCTCCTAATGAGGGCATCTTCTACTCTTCAAGATAAATCTATAGCTTGATCGAAGGTAGTTAAGGTAGCAGTCGATAGCTCATAAGATATTTGTTCTTGTAAATTGTTGATAAAAATGTCCAACATTTCCCTATAAGGTAGCACAAAGTGCAGTTTTCTTGTCAATTGCCTCCATCTAGCTAAGAAATAAAAAAAAACATTCATATTTGTCTTGTTTTAAATTGTATAAATCTTTAATAGTTACATGCCTCTCGATGTAGGCACTAAATTGATGGACAAATGATTTCGTTGTTTCTTCGAAGTTTCTCAAAGAATGAGTGGGCAATTGATAGTACCACTCTAATGCCATTCCACCTAAACTTTTCAAGAACATTTTTAGTAATAGCAAGTCATCATGTGATATGTCATGACATGCTATCCTAAACATGCGAAGATGCTCTATGGGATCTTCGGTTCCTTTATATATAGGCAAGATAGGCATGGGAAAATGCTTAGGGTATGGTTGAGCTACAACTATGGGATCCAAAGGTTGACTACATATCTCTCGATAATTATACGAGGGACGGTAGGGATCTATCTGGTCCATACGTGAAGCTAACTGTTTCACCATGGCTTCCAGATTACTAGTTTGCCCCCCATATTGATTTGGTAGGGCATTGACATGGGTTTTATGGGCATATGATGGAGGAACATGAAGATTAGATGCCATGTTATTGTTGTGTAAATTATTGGTAGGAAAAGTATTATGAAGGAGTTTTGAAGTTGTATTATGATGTATTTCAGATTGTTGAAAATTTGTATTTGGCTTCGTTTTAGGTTTTTGTTTACTTGAAGCATATTGCTAAATAGTTTGGCAGAATAAAGTAGTGAAGGAAGGTTTCTTTTGTGTGGGAATGATTTTAGGTTGAATAACAGGTTCCTTAGAAGGTTGGATAGCCTGTTGTTTTGACATGTTTTGAATCATAGAGACCATATCCGTATTGGATGGTCCAGCATTATCACTTTTTTCATCAATGAAAGATAAGGGGTTAATGCGCACATCATACATATGTTCCAAAGCTGCCTGAGTGTCACTAATTTGCCCTTTATCAATACGAATTGCCACATTAAGGTCATCAATGTTATCATTGAGAAATTTCTTGAAATGATCTATATTGTCAAAAGCAATAGTTCCATTTGGAGCTATTCTAGGGGATGAGGATCCATCCTCTTTAACACTTCCTCCTTGTTCCTTATCTTCACCTAGGTCATCTTCTGGTTGAACTAGAGTTCTTCCTTCCGAAGTTGGATCTTCAAGAAGGACATTTGGGTTTCCAGTTGTGTCTTGTAACCAATCTTCTTCTTCTCCTAAAGTTTCTTTACCATTCCTAAGTTTAGGCATGGTGCTAAATTTTGATTTCAGCAAATATATATATATATATATGCAACAAATTAAGAGGTATATGTTTACTATATACCTACTACAATATTTGAAATGAAATGTTTAAGTTTTTGCTATGTTTTTTTTTAGTTTTTTAGTTTTTATTTGTTTTTGAAATAATATTGTAAAGACAATCAACACAATAAATGCAAGAAATAAGACTGAAAGTAATAATCTAGTTTTCTATAAATAATTTATAAATATCCTTAATAGGCTCGAGTTGTTCAGGATTCATGAAGTGTTCTTCAAATTGAAAGTTTTCTTTTAAAATTTTTATGAAAAGAGCTATAGTGATATTATCTATCTCAGATGCTGGTTGATAAAAGTAAAGCTCATGGCAATACTCTCGATATAGCACAACTCGCGAAACTCTATTCCATATTTCCCTATCTGTAAGAACAACCTCTTGGTCTTCTACACAACCTAGGAACTGGTGCACAATGGCTGCATTCTCGAGGTATTCCTCGAAGGTGAACAATTCTGAAGATACTAGAGCTCTCCTATAAGCTAACCATCTATGGTAGGCTCTTTGAAGTTCATGATAAAAAACTAGTTGATGAGGATCCAGGATTCTATCTAGGACTAGCCTCTTGATTTGCTTAAGTTGTGTGGACCTAGATGAAATGAGACTAAGTCTTCTATCAAGTTCGTTCCACAGGAATTGATTTCTACTTGTTTCAGGCACATTAAGCATAGAATTGACTTCTATGGCTGCCAATTGGTTTTCTACATTTATAGTAACTGCTAATCTTTTCTTAGGAGCTACCATCTAAACATGATTTTAAACTTTAAATGTTTAAAAATGCATCTAAGTTTTAGTTGTTCTATTTTTTTTTTTTTTCAAAAGGTTATGATGCATTCACGTCGGGTTCACCAAAATGTATCGCTCCAAATTTTTCGCATCCTTACCTTCAGGCTATAGGATCCGTGCCCGGAAGGGGGATGGGAAAAGGATGTCGAGGTACCTCGGACTGAGAGGACTTTGCGAAGGTCCGACCTCTCAAGGGAGGTGTATTTTGATGATTTTTTTACGGATGGTGGGTTCACCAGGAAACATTTAATGGCAGTTTCCATGCCTAGGTTTGGAATGTGTTTTTATGTATTTGTTTTTAACTTTAAGCATTCATATCCTAGGTTTGGCCAAATGAGTCTAAATTAATCTATATGAAAATGCAGATTTAATGAATATAGAGAACAAATTTAAGACAAAAAAAATAGAGCAATTAAGGAAGAATAAGAAGAATACCTGACTTGGATGTTTGATGGAGATTCTGATGTTTGAAGCAGTCAGGATCATCTAGAATTCGACAGAATCATCTGAGATCAGACAAGATCGTCTGAGATCTGACGAATTCGTTTAACGAATTCGTCAGAGACCTACAAATAGAAGAACAGATGCAAAATACAGAGAATACTATTGTGCTAATAGGGGGGAATAATAGAAAATGACAGTATGAACACTGGAAAACAATTATGAATAGAAATTCAAAGAAACTACAATGTTCTAATCATAAATTTTGATCTTATCATGCAAGTTAAGTTATATGGGTGAACTCCAAATGCAAAATAGTAAGCAATACGGATAAAATAACTAAAATGCAGAGTAAAATAGTGAAAGGAATAAAAGAAAGTGCAAACTCTGGGCACTGATTGCCTCAATGTGGACTGCAGTCGAGATCGTCTTGCATTAGTACGAAATCGTCTCTGATTTGACAGGATCGCATCCGATCTGAATAGGTTTTTCGACGACGATGTATGCTTTCTTCAGCTAAAAAACAAGATGATACCTACAACAAAATTGATATAGGACTACTACAAATGAAAAATTAGGATGATTTAATGTGCATGAAGCTAAATTACAAAGAATTTCAGCTAGGGGTTGGGAAGGGAAGGTCCTAGGGACTAAATAGGCTTAGGGAAGTAGTTAGGAGGTTGGAGATCATCCCTATTTGGGAGATCTCCAATGGGGTATGGTCTCTAACAGCGTAGACACGTTTCTATCCGGATTAGAGGCCCGTTGGAACAGAAGCTAATTTTGCAAAATTAGTTTTGCGACAAGATCGTCTAGACGTCCTAGCCCAAACGAAATCGTTAGATTTTGGGTGATATCGTCTAATCGATGATGATATCGTCAAACGGTCAAAACAACCTCTAAAAATGGCATAAAAAAGAGGGAAACGGATTACCCGACGGTTAACGAGCGATTTGGGAGGTTAAATTTGAATTTTAAATTATTTACTAAGGTGAATGTAATTATGACAATTTTACTGCGCCAATTTTAGGGTGCTACACAAGGTCACTTGAAGAATGAAGATCATGATTAAATACTAAAGTATTTAATAACCATAGAATGTAATATAGGGGGATGTTGGAGCATATTACATTATTTGGTACATGCTAATGTACCCCCTTGGTACCTTCATGGTACACATGTAAATATTAGATTAAGGTTGAGTCTTATTTTAGAGTGTGAGTAATTTTATTTAATGTGTAATAAATGCACAAGTGTTATGTGAGTGTGTATGTGCAGGAAATACACAAGTATCATGTAATTGAGTGTGTAAGTGTAAGGTGAGTCTATGTGCATAGGTGTCTTATATGTAAGAGTGCCAATATGTAATTTTAATATGTACACAAGTGTCTTAGGTTAGAGTGTGTATAGTGAAGGTGAAGAGTCATATCTATGTTTGCATACCATATAGAGTCATGTGTTCATCTAGTATGCAAGTGTCATGTAGAGAAGCCAAGTATCATGAAACTTGGCATATGGAAATGAATAGTCAAGTATTCAAAAATTCATTCTACTATGGCTATATAGTACTCCATAGAGAAGGAAATAGAAAGTGTCATATCTAAGAATAAAGGAAAGCATCGAGTATCATATTTATAAGAGAAATTAATATTGTAATTTGTGCTACATGCTTTGTACATGTATGATTTAGGCTATTTACATGTATGCTTTGTACATGTATGATTTAGGATATTTACTTCAAACTCCTTTGATCCTAGAATATTATGATCCAAACCCCTTATACTAATTTAATTCTATGAATTCTGGATGTTGATCTATGTATTATTGCCATCCTATGAAAAATATTTGTATTTTTATCTCCATATGTTAACTAAGTCTGTCTCGATTTTAATATCCAAACTTTCTCTTCCTTACTAAAAATATTATGATATTCACTAAGCAATTCCATTTCCTCTAAGATTCTATTATCATGATCACATTTTTATAATTTTGAATATTTATCTCTAAATTCTTCTTTCTTCTCAAAAATATTTCCAAAAGTGTTATTGTTCTATTCTTTTATCTAGATGTCATTGATTTAATTTCATTGAAAAGTGTATATAGCCCATCGTTTCTTGAAGAATTCCATGTTTGTGCTATTATATCAACAAATTGAGGATGGTCTCCCCACATATGCTCATATTTAAAATATGATATTGTTTTGAATTTACTTACCATCAAAACTCTTATTGGCTAGTGATTTGAACCAATCATTGTGAAGGTATTAATTTTAGCACAAGTTCCTTCATCTAGCCAATGATACGAGAGAATTTATTTCATTTTATTAACTCAATTTGATTATATTTTTAATCATACTAAAAAAAAGACATTTATTTAGAACTTTGAAATGTTTCAAAAGATTAAGTCATACAACAATAATATAGTAAAAAATGTAAAAATTAATAACATACAATTTAACCATTTTTATTAATAAAAATTTGTTCTATGTTTTCTTTCAATAAAGTTTTACTTATGAGCCATTATAATGAATGATAATTTGTTATAGGTATATATTAGCATGCTCTTCAATACGTTTTAAAATTTACAATAATGTTTTACTCATGATTATATTTTATCATAATGAAAATTATTTTCTTAGAGTTTAATAACATTAAATATTTAAGAAGCTTATATTAACAAACTTATTTATAGTTTAAAATGGGTATAGATAGTTTATTACTTAGTATTTTTCTTGAAACATTAATTATTAATTTTTTTTATCTTGGACTGTATTGCAACTTCTTAGTCTATATACTATTGTAAATGATAAAAAAAAAATCAATATTAATGTTGATATGCCTATTTGCTTAGTAGTAAGAAACATTCACATTAAGCAAGCATACACCTCACCATTTCTTATTTTAGAAAACCCTATCAAGAAAGTAGATGTTACATAAAAATTGATCATAAAGTATGAGATGAGTGAGCATTATATAATGAATCATAAAAGTAAAGGATTCATATGTACTTTTCATGTATATTACCAAAATTACAAGTAGAAGTGGGAACTGAATCCAAATTACTCCATGATTTTCATTTTAAAAGTAATTTTTCTCATAATTTATTTTAGTTAGAAAATCATGGATAAAATAATGGTGATGACTCATGGTTTAGCGGTAAGATGCATTATGTTTAATACCATGAAGTGAGAAAATATTTGTAGAGATAAAATATTAAAAGACTTCTAATATAGGTTGGAAAATTGTGGACTTCCATATCATACTATCAATAAGGGGGTTTTGAAGAATATTGGTAGTACTCTAAGGGATTTCATATAAGAGCAACAAACTAATGAGCAAAGGTATGCTACATATACATGGATATGTGTTATTTTGTATATTTCATAACTTTGACATAATATATTACGATTAAATTTGAATCTATAGGACAACAAGTTGATTATGAAAATATTGCATTCAAATGTCATAAATATTATGAGACTTGACACATGACAAGATATGTGTAGACACCAAAACAACACCAATCCGATTATGTGACAACAAGCGCTGATCGCATTGACACACACAGCCCCTAGGGCAGCCCCCAGAGGTTAAACAGTGGTCCTAACCACTCCCAAAAGTAGTTTGGAAGGTCAAGGGTCAATTTGGCACCTTTTTGGCACCTTGCTCTCTACTCGTCCCACCCAGGGATGAATACAAACTGGCATTCGTCCCACCCAGGGATGAATATCAGCATTCGCCCCAGGGTGAGGCGAATAGCAAGTTTGACTGGCAAAAAGTCAAACCTCGACAAGTCCGCCAGTTAACTGAAGCTTCAGGCCATGCAATTGCGAGGAATGACTTCAAATCAAGGAGAGAGACTTCAGTCATGCATGTCTTTGATTTTGGAGACCTCATGCAAGGAGACTCTAAATCAGGGAATTATCTTTTCTCTCAAAATAGGACAAACAACTCAAGTGGCGCCCTCGCATGCGCAATTCAAACAGAGAGACCCTAGGTCTATAAATTGGTGAGTTTTCTCACCCAAAAAATATAGAGAGAAGGAGCATTTGAGCAATGAAGTGCTGCCAATTTACATCCACACACATACCTTTTGATTTGTGCCTTTCACATCCTTAATCTCTCATTCGAAAGGGAGGTTATTGGGTGATTATTGGAAGCACGAATCCGGACCCAAAACCTGATTATTTGGCCACAATATCCCACAAAATTTGTCGAAAACACCCCATAAGAGGTTTTGGACCCATCCCAAGTGGATTGGTGCCAAAAAAAAGTCCCAAACGGTGGGCGTCCTGCCCCCGGGCGCCCCCAAACTGTCATAGTTCTAAACGCCCCACCCCGGAGTGAATAGAAATATATGGTAGATTTCTTTATTTTTTTTTTTGCATATTATTCTAGGTTATTTAAATAGGCTGTAGTTTAAATTTCACTTCATTCTGACAAGTTTTGACCATGCTTTTATCATTTCCCGCCTTTACTAACCTGCAGATGGCATCATCAAAATCTGGGTGATAGAGGCCAAATTGGAGAAATATGACCATCTGGGTCTTCCCAAAATACCCCCAATTAGCTAACCCCAACTTTGTAGGTCATTTGGAGCTTTCTGGATAGGACATTGAAGAGGGTGCTTTCTGACAATTTATTGCAGGTTTATTCGTCCCGCCCCGGAGCGAATACAAATCTGTGAGGAATTTCTTGACTGTTCCTTTTGTAGTGGCTTCCTGGTAACATATTCATGCTTCTATCAAATTTTTAGGTCATTCTGATATTATTTGGTTATCGGTTTAATATTTTCATGCATACACTAACAGTAGGCCTTGGGAAATACATGTTTTATTCTATCTGCAGGTGCTACTAATATTTTCTGTTTCCTTGAATGCAGGTCTTCGACATCAGAGGAGAAGGAAGGAGTCAACAATCATATACACAAGCGGTGGTGACATTTTGGTCCGCCCATCTTACATGTGGGCACGCGGAAGAAGGATTGCTATCCATGGATGTGATAAGAAACATATTTGACGCTCCTATCCCCTAAAAAGGAAGGAGACGTATTGTAACACGACTTTAAAAGCATATCAATAAAGAGGGCCATATTCCATATTGCTTTTATCTTGTGTCGATTCGTCTATGTCCTTTCTTTTTATGCATTTTTCAATACATAGGCTTTTAGCGTTAAGTTTGGTTTTACACGCATCGTACTTAGCATTTTCCTTTTTGTTTTCGTATCCTCATGCTTTCAGTGGCGATCATGGTGGGACCTCTGTCCCTTGATTTTAAAATTAAATTTCTGATTAAAAGTTGCTTGTTTTTGCTTACAGGTACCAAGTTTTCAAACGTTGGACTGCTGTTCGTTTCTATCTGTGGCGAATACAGAGCTGGAATTCATCTTACCCAGGGACGAATAGGACTTCGTCCTACCCTAGAATGAATACAGATCTATTATTCATCTCACCCCAGGATGAATAGCTCTCTGTGCAATTTTAGGGCAGAAATTCAGAGACATCCGATTTGGGCAGAGAAGAGGTAGGGGTCTTAAACACCTTCTGTCAATTTTTTGCTTTCTATTTTCTGTTCTCTGGTTATTTGCTTGCATAGGAGAGTTTGAATGCTTGTTTCCTTCATTTATGCAACTTAAAAAGAACCCCACACACCACGTGGTAATTTAAAACAACAAGGAGTTGGTCGTAAAACCCCAACCCTTGAGCAAGACCAACGGTGGATTTCATCACCACCTTGGCTTGAGATATTGCATACATAACCCCGATCACGATTGTTGCTAGACGTAAATCCTGACGAAAGCTGACCAAGTGTAGCTGGGGTGATTCCCAATGCATGAGGATAAGTCTTCTATGGTAGGTGTCATAAATAGAGCGATTCCCCTTCCGTACCGCCTATGTTCCACGTACCATCTGCTCTCACGTACCAATAGTTTCCCTCACGTAAGGGCGGGTATATAGAGAGGTTGGTATATCGGCCTGACAATGGTATATCGAAGGGGCGACCATTTTTGGGAGTCATAAGAGCCATCATATTGCATTTAAATGTTCTTTACAAAAGCTTTCAAAACAAAAAAAAAATCAAAACACACTAAACCAGATTTAGGGCACACTTTTAATATTTAAAAGAGATAATCATTGCTTTGTGTGTGTGTTTCCTTTTTGTTTAGTGTAGCATAAAAATCATAAAAAGAGATAAAAATCTACGCATCTTGTAGGAAAGCATCACCATGGTGTACACCCATAGCCGAGCCCAATCATGGGCAGACGCTGCAGAGAGTGCACAAAGGGGGACAAGTCACCTCCGATATAGTCCTGAGGACTTGGTCATCCCGCCTTGGTGGTCTGACCCACAAGATAGTCCACATCATGCCACCACAGAACAAGACTATAGAGGCACCTCTTTGAGGGGCACCCCCACTCAGCATAGATCCTTTCAAGAGGAGAACCTACACGTGGCACTCAACATAGAAAGGAGGCCTCCCTTAGATGCTCGTTATGAGTGGCCTAGTGATGAAGTGCTAGAGCAACATAGGGTCCATAAGGAGGGGCCACATGATTTCATCATCCCTCCTTTACCCCTTATTACTGTTAGAAACATTAGACAAAATCCAGAGCATAGGGCTCTCCAGGTAGGGCAAGACAATTCTCCCCACACCCTTCACACATATGAAAGGGAGTATGAGGAAGACCACCACGTTCCTCAAGAATAGTACACCATGTGGGAGCGATGCACCTCCGCACCTGCTATGTATCGGGATCACCCATTGAGGCCAATGCCTCGGGTGAATGCCGCTAACCTCGATAGAGGAAAGCAACCCATAGGGGTCTCGGATCACCATGACCGAGATAGACATGTAGGAGAGGCATCTAGGCTTCCTAAACATGAGACGATGGAACAAATTGACTTGGCATTTGCCAGACATGCCACCCACCAAGCGCAAATCACGCAGCTCAGGCAAGATCAACAATAGTTAGATCATCTGTACCACCTTAGCAAAGAGCGCATTCAGCGTCAGGCAGCCGAATTGCTTCATAACACTGTGCCTGAGAAGGTCCCAACCCCTCACGCGCATAAAGTAGAAGTGTATGAGAGGCGCAACCCCTTGGTGCGAGACAGGTCCCCACGACCTTACCAAGTGCTACCTCCGAGACCTCCTAGACCTGAGCGGGAGGCCACTCCCAGGAACAATGATGGGCACCCTCCGTGGGGACCCACCCATGGTTATAGGTCTCATCCAGGAACTCCTCAAGAAGCCTATGAGGAGTATGAACAAGAAGAAGAGCGGGCTGAAATGCCCTATCAAGGCAGAGGGGCTGCTATCCGGCCACCCCTCCATAGGCCTCAAGTTCCCCCCAACCCACAATGAGAGCAAACTAAGGAGGAAGAAATTAAATCCTCCGATGCATATAAAGCACTGCTAGAGCGCTTAGAGTCTATGGAGATCAAGACTTCTGGGCCCCAAAAGCCCACTTTACGCCAACTCCGTAGTCATCCTGTGCATCCGTCAGTGTCGGCACCTCCATACCCTGAACACTTTAAACTACCCCAGTTGGCACTCTTTAGAGGGGAGGAGGATGCCCAAGAGCATGTGACTAGATTCCTGAGCCAATGCTTTGGCATTCAGGACAATGATGCTTTGTTACTAAGAACATTTATAACCACATTCGTAGGCCCTGCCTCGGATTGGTTCACTCAGTTACCAAAACATAGCATCAGTAACTTGGATCAGCTAGTGGACGCATTCCTCGAATGCTTCACCTTCAACACCAAGAAAAAGGCATCATTAAGTGACCTAGCTAGCCTCAAGCAGTATGAGGAAGAGACCATGGTGGCATATGGGAACCGATGGAGGACGTTGCTTTCAAAGCTGCCCTACCTCCCTCCCATGTCCGACCTGACCCAAATGTTCTCAAAGAGCTATTTGAGATCGATCTCCATGCTATTGCAGACTATAGCAATATGCCACTCTTGAGGAAGCTCTAGCGCAAGCCAGAATCATTGAGGAGATCAAGATACAGGATGGCGAGATCGCCAAGCCTAAGAAGAAAGAATGGACTAAGAACACCAAAATAGGGACCATGCAACAGAAACCCACTGCGGTCAATCAGGTTGCTATCAACGTCCCTAAGCCTGCACAAGCAACACAACCTCAAAAGGCTAACTATCAGGCGGTGCCTCCTAACAATTATGATAGAGAAAATCAGAGGCAAGAACAAAATCAGCAGCGTCACCCTAGGTGACAATTCACACCTTACACAGAGTCCAGGGACTCCTTGTTTGACCGCTTGTCAGCGGCGAACTTGATCAACTTGCCAGAGATTCAAACCATAGACCCCAATGCACCAAAGCCTAAGGGGTACTAGGAGGACTTGTACTGTAGGTTCCATAGATGGAAGGGACATGACCTTAATGCATGTTGGAAGTTTAAAGGCTTGGTGCAAGACCTAATTGACAATAAGACATTGGCAGTGGACAACCCCGTAGCGCCAAACAACCAACATATGGGAGTCTTCAGAGACCCCTTGCCTGCCCATGAGGTGCAAGCAAAACCCCTTCAAGTCAATGAGGTGCAATAGAATTGCCCCATGCAGGGGTATGTAGGGATGATAAGCATAGTGACTAGGAACAAGAGGTACCCAGGAGCTGCCCCCACGATAGCCACAAGAGAGGTTCCATCGACGTCACAACCTCAACAACACCCTACGCAACTTCCCCCGCCTAGACCAGTGGCCACGATTCGGACTAGACTTACCCAAAGTCTAAGGACCACGTCGGCTAGGCTCTCCATATACGAGCTCATTCAACAATCAGCGCCCCATCGGGAGGCTCTAATGGAGATATTAAAAGCCATCGAGCTGCAACCCCATGAAGCAAACTCTTTCAACAACTTCGTGGGACATGTAAAACAATGTACAGAACCAGTCATCACCTTTAGAGAAGATGAATTGAAATCAGTGACTGGTGATGTGGCGGATCCACCCCTGCACGTCATTGCACGGGTCAACGGGATTCCGTATAAGAGAGTGTTGGTGGACACTGGCTCATCCAGTAATATCATCACAACAATAGCATTGAAACATCTAAAGTTGTCGACATCTCACATCGTGGCCTCCACCTATACTCTTCGAGCATTCAATGATGCAATATGCTCGATGGTTGGCACAATTGTCCTACCCATCCAAGTGGGACAAAAGACTATTCATACATTGTGCCACATCTTGGAAGGTGAGATGGCTTATAATATCTTGTTGGGTCGGCCTTGGATCAGGGACATGAAGTGTGTCCCTTCAATAGCTCATCAGTGCTTAAAGTATACATTTGAAGGATAGGTGCATGTAGTCCCAGCAGACTTAGAGCCCTTCAAGTACTGCAATACGGTGCAATTCATGCCGCAATCGACCCTTCCATCAACACATTTGGATTTTTAGTTGAATCCATCTAAACAGGGTCCGATTCCGTAGGCATCCCCATTGACAAGTCCATCAAATCCCTAGCCGGGTCCATCTTCCTCATCTGGTCCTTCAACAATGATGCCACCTACGGTGGCCACACCAAAGGACAAGGGAAAGAAACCCCTAGAAGAGGAACCACCCCTAGTCTCAACCATCTCTACCGAAGAGATGCCTAGCAGAATGGAAGTCGAGACGCCTAGTTCACCCCCCATGGAGTGGACTCAGGAAGGACTCCCATTCGCTCCCCCTCAACCGCCAATGATCACCGTTGAGATGGCCAACACGGGCCTGGGGGAGTATCTAGTGAGAAACATTGTAGCAACACCCACACTTGAGTCCATGCAGGACATGGGGAGACCTCGACTCCCCATCGGCTCTGTGGTTCCTCTAGGCTACCCACCCAATCAGACAAACTTTGTTTATGGGGGCCTGGATAATGGCGTTGAACCTTATATGCAAGAAGATGAAGATGAAGAGCCCTTTGTTGAGGATGTCAACTATTTTTCCAACCCAAACTTCGCTTTGAGATATCTTGGCCAATGCAATTGGCATGGATATGGGTTGGGCAGGTATGAGCAAGGAGTGCGTGTTCTTTGCCAACCGAGATATCAAATGCCTTATGACAAGTCAAGAGTAGGGTTCAACCACCCCTTGCCCCTGGACATCTTGGTAGAGAACATGCAAGGCCTAGGGATAGGCAACAAGGATGGGTTGGCATTAGATCCATATGCCAATCCTAACACAACTTATACATTGGGGGATTATCTCCCATTACGAACAAACAACCTTGTTGACCTTAACAACCCTTTCCCTTCGGTCAAAAAGGGAGAAAGTTCGAGGACTCACCTACAAGAGGGATATAGACAAGACCAAGAAGGGTCTTCAGAAGATGAGTCGAAATACGAGGTAGCACCTTGGGATCCTTTCGAGTCTGATAGCAATCATTCACAAGTGCATCCCATGGATGATTATCAGGAGAGCTTCCTGACAATGTTCCCTTTGGATGCTCCAATTGAGCATATGCCACCTCAAGAGAATCAGGTCCCCCCGTAGAGAGCGGAACAACCTCGATGGGACCACATTAATTTGCTCGAGCAAGATGAGCCTCATATGTCGCAAACAGTTGTTGGAGCCAACGAAGGCCTTTGGATCCTCGACAGTGATTATGAAGATGAAACTGAGATGGCCTATCTCAATCATATGCGACAACAACAATATCCCTTGGACATAGATGACATGTTTGAACAACTACACATAGGGCCAAGGCATAGGTGGCACCTCAACCAGGCGTAGTTATAGCAATTACTGCACCCGCCACTCTAGGTATATAGAGAACATCTTCCGCCTAGAGACCCTATAGAACCATCAGTGCCTAGGGCAGACCCTATCCTCTTATCCACACATAGGGCTGATCCATTTGTGCCAGTGCCCACAGAGCCAGATCCGAAGCACAAAGATCATCTAGGATGTCCGAGCAGCCACACCCATGGTAATGGAGACCAAAATCATTTCATCAACATGATCTCCATTGATTTAACCACCCCCATCCATAATCCAGCCGACCCAACATGGTCATTGCATCTAGACCTAGATGCTATAGACTGGGATCATGTTGACACACCGCCATCCCCATCGTAGTACTCGGCCTTGTGGTGGGATGTTCCATTTCACCCCAGGACAGACTCAGGATGTCTTCCATGCTGAAGAGGAACTTGACGTTCCAAATGATGATCTAAATTCAGCAAATGATATCCACTTGATCCCAACTCCACACCAGTTGGAGGATGGATCCCACATGTCGGTCGAGGAGACGACTGACGTAGACATCGGCTCAGATCCAATGAATTTGCAAATCATCAAGTTGGGGGTAAGTCTATCCCTCGAAGAGCAAGCCGACTACATTGCCCTTCTCAAAGAGAAGAAGGAGGTTTTTGCATGGTCATACAAAGACATGCCCAAAAGCTCCAAGGATTCCCACAATCGCTTGGTCAAACTCAAAATGCCCCAAAGGTGTCCATAAACCCTTTGGTCAAACCAAAAGCTCCAAGGATTTCCATAATCTCTTGGTCAACCCAAAATGCCCCAAAGGTGTCCATAAACCCTTTGGTCAACCCAAAAGCTCCAAGGATTCCCATAATCGCTTGGTCAACCCAAAATGCCCCAAAGGTGTCTATAAACCCTTTGGTCAAACCAAAAGCTCCAAGGATTCTCACAATCGCTTGGTCAACCCAAAATGCCCCAAAGGTATCCATAAACCCTTTGGTCAAACCAAAAGCTCCAAGGATTCCACAATCGCTTGGTCAACCTAAAATGCCCCAAAGGTATCCATAAACCCTTTGGTCAAACCAAAAGCTCCAAGGGTTACCATAACCGCTTGGTCAAAATAAATATTCAAAAACAAACAAAAACAATAAAATCATCAAAAATAACAAAAAAAAATTGCATCTCAATTCCATGCATACTCGTAAAAATCAAAATACAAAAATATAAGTTGCATTAGGCATCGCATCCATACATTGCATATTTGCTTGGTCATACATGTCACAAGCACCATAGACTGTAATTGCTCGGCAATTCCTTCATTTTCCACATTCCATCCATTTTATAAACGCATACATCTCGAATAACACCATCCCCATTTTTAGCATAGTCAGTTGTCTCCTAATGTATGTAGGGTTTTCGTCATTCAGCTGTCTTTAAATTTCTAGCCAAAAACTGTACAAAGTTAAACGGATTTTACAAGGGAAAGTTTTACTTGGGTCACGCCTCGTTACGTAACATCCCTACACAAGTTAAAACACATAAAATAATTCCTAAGTTGTGTGAACGCAAGAGACACCTACAAAGCAGTCTAGGGTACCATAGGTGAAAGATTAGCCTGTTCATCCCCCTGTGCGAATGGTTCAAGAGTGTTGAGAATTGACAAAAGGACAAGCTCTTCCCCATCAATTCCCCTAAATAAATAGTGGTTTTCACCACTACCAAAAATCCCAATCACCATTGGTCCCTAAAGTTGTAAGGATTCATACTACACGTCCCTGCCAAGGATGGGTAGTCATCCCCAAGGCCTAAAAGGATCAATGACCATTCAAAAACAAAATCCCCACAAGCCATCATCACGATCATCTCCAATCACCTTTGGTCTCCAAAGTCGTAAGGATTCATACTACACGCCCCTGACAAGGATGGGTAGTCATCCCCAAGGCCTAAAATATCAATGCCCTTACTTCATAATCTCCATAATCCCCTTTGGTTCCCAAAGTCGTAAGGATTCATACTACACGTCCCTGAATAGGATGGGTAGTCATCCCCAAGGCCAAAAGGATCAAGGCCATTCATAAGCCAAAAACCTACAAGCTCAACCTTACGAAGCTCAAAATCCAAAATCAAATAACAGTGGTTATCACCACTATTCAAAATCCTTGCTCAAAAAGAAAAACAAAGAGAAAAATAAACAGTGATTTTCATCACTATGTATACGAGCAAGTATCCTCAACCATTGAGCAAATAAAAATCCTGAACTTGAATCCCTGGAATTCTCAGCATTCGAAAACCATCTAGGTGATCCTCATTACGGGTTTGGTGGACAACCTACCTGGCAATGGCGGTATCCTAAATGCATGACGATATGTCTATCACATTAGCTTTGCATGTGAGCAGACCAATGTTTGCATGTGGATGAGCTAGCTTATGGTACCTTAGATTGTCCCATGGATTAATCTTACTAAATACAACAACGGAGTTAGTGGAGCTAATTAGGTGATCCTCAGTACAGGTTTGGTTGATAGCCTATCTGGCACTGGCGGTATCCTGACAAATACCACATAAATGAACTCAATTGCACACACAGGGATGTGAAATAACTTGGTCAAACTCCAAGTCGGATTTATACCTTGTTCAAAAGTCTTGCGAGATAAATGTACAGTCTTGGCTAGTTAGTTAAAATATCTGAATCTCGAAAAAGCTTAACTACATTTTAAAACAACTGGTACATTTCATTACGTACATCACCATCGAAAAATACAAAAAATACAAAAACAAAGTTTTCACATGCAAAGTCATTCCACAAAGCCATCCCATAAGTACAACAAGCCAATCAATCTTGTACAGTCTATGGTGCCATCGACAAGTTATCAACAACTCATTTCATTCATTCCATATGCATACATCATATAATTAGAAACATCGCATTCATAATACCACATGCATACATCATAAAAAAATTCAAAAACATAAAAAAATGCACAAAATGCACCAAAAAAAGCAATAAAAATGTCCAATGAGAGTGCTTTTGCACTTGACATTATGGGCATGCAAAATAGATGTCGGGGTCACAAATCCTCACTATCCTACTCCCTAAGAAGGCTACCATAGCTGGACCGCTCCACGGGAGGACGGATTTTGAGAATTTCATCCCCAAATGACGTCACAAAAGGGTCAAAACCCAACCAAAAATAGCAATAACATTGCCGAACGAAGGCGCCTTTGCGCCTGACATTCTTGGCATCCAAAATAGATGTTGGGGTTACAAATTGTCACTATCCTACTCCCTAAGAAGGCTATCATAGCCGGACCGCTCCATGGGAGGATAGATTTTTGACAATTTCAGCTCCAAAATGCGTCACAAAAAGGGTTCACACCCACCAAAAATAGGTCAGAATGTTCGGAAACTTCTTTCGCATTCAACGGTAAACAACTGAAGGCACCCTTACCTAAGTCATCTTGGGTCAAGCGACTCGTCGCTTTTCTCATGTCGGTCATTCCCTCATCGATTCGTCGCTTGAGGGGGTAGTCACACTTAGTCACCAATCAACAAAAACACACCCAATCAAGGAAATGACACGCATTCAAAGGATCATTGACAAAGACAATCACGCCCCTACTTGGGGCAGCAAACAAGCAATAATCACAAGCTGATCAAACACTTGGCATTCGTGAATCATGAACTCAAGGTTCCCATAGACAAAAGGTTGCGCCCTTTGCCTATTCATGACTGATCAATGTCCAAGCTCAAGTAACACCTCACCGAACAAGGTTAACACTTGAATTAAGTTCCTTAGCTCGTCAAAAGCAAGGATTCAAGAATGCATGCCCTTTCCATACTTGGGGCATCAAGAGTTGGTTAGGTTACTGAGAAACCCTAATCATTAGTGCTTTGGTTATCTATTTTTGCTCGACGTTGTGCCTTGCACAGCGCTTCCCAAAAAGGGGCATCTGTAGACACCAAAACAGCACCAATCCGATTATGTGACAACAAGCGCTGATCGCATTGACACACACAGCCCCTAGGGCAGCCCCCAGAGGTTAAACAGTGGTCCTAACCACTCCCAAAAGTAGTTTGGAAGGTCAAAGGTCAATTTGGCACCTTTTTGGCACCTTGCTCTCTGCTCGTCCCACCCAGGGACGAATACAAACTGGCATTCGTCCCACCCAGGGACGAATATCAGCATTCGCCCCAGGGTGAGGCGAATAGCAAGTTTGACTGGAAAAAAGTCAAACCTCGACAAGTCCGCCAGTTAACTGAAGCTTCAGGCCATGCAATTGCGAGGAACGACTTCAAATCAAGGAGAGAGACTTCAGTCATGCATGTCTTTGATTTTAGAGACCTCATGCAAGGAGATTCTAAATCAGGGAATTATCTTTTCTCTCAAAATAGGACATACAACTCAAGTGGCGCCCTCGCATGCGCAATTCAAACAGAGAGACCCTAGGTCTATAAATTGGTGAGTTTTCTCACCCAAAAAATATAGAGAGAAGGAGCATTTTGAGCAACGAAGTGCTGCCAATTTACATCCACACATACCTTGCGATTTGTGCCTTTCACATCCTTAATCTCTCATTCGAAAGGGAGGTTATTGGGTGATTATTGGAAGCACGAATCCGGACCCAAAACCCAATTTTTGGCCACAATATCCCACAAAATTTGTCGACAACACCCCATAAGAGGTTTTGGACCCATCCCAAGTGGATTGGTGCCGAAACAAAGTCCCAAACGATGGGCGTCCTGCCCCCGGGCGCCCCCCAAGCTGTCGTAGTTCTAAACGCCCCACCCCGGAGTGAATAGAAATCTGTGGTATATTTCCTTTATTTTATTTTTGCATCTTATTCTAGGTTATTTAAATAGGCTGTAGTTTAAATTTCACTTCATTCTGAGCAATTTTGACCATGCTTTTATCATTTCCCGCCTTTACTAACTTGCAGATGGCATCATCAAAATATGGGTGATAGAGGCCAAATTGGAGAAATATGACCATCTGGGTCTTCCCAAAATACCCCCAATTAGCTAACCCCAACTTTGTAGGTCATTTGGAGCTTCCAGGATAGGACATTGAAGAGGGTGCTTTCTAACAATTTATTGTAGGTTTATTCGTCCCACCCCGGAGCGAATACAAATATGTGAGGAATTTCTCGACTGTTCCTTTTGCAGTGGCTTCCTGGTAACATATTCATGCTTCTATCAAATTTTTAGGTCGTTCTGATATTATTTGGTTATCGGTTTAATATTTTCATGCATACACTAACAGTAGGCCTTGGGAAATACATGTTTTATTCTATCTGCAGGTGCTACTAATCTTTTCTGTTTCCTTGAACGCAGGTCTTCGACATCAGAGGAGCAGGAAGGAGTCAACAATCATATACACAAGCGGCGGTGACATTTTGGTCCGCCCATCTTACATGTGGGCACGCGGAAGAAGGATTGCTATCCATGGATGTGATAAGAAACATATTTGACGCTCCTATCCCCTAAAAAGGAAGGAGACGTATTGTAACACGACTTTGAAAGCATATCAATAAAGAGGGCCGCATATTCCATATTGCTTTTATCTTGTGTCGATTCGTCTATGTTCTTTCTTTTCATGCATTTTTCAATACATAGGCTTTTAGCGTTAAGTTTGGTTCTACAAGCATCGTACTTGGCATTTTCCTTTTTGTTTCCGTATCCTCGTGCTTTCAATATGTATAGTAAACATATGAAGAAATTTTATTTTTGGGATTGACACAAACTTCAAGATGAAGTTTATTGAATCATTGTATAAGTTGGATAAAATCAAGAATTTTTCTCTCCTAATAAAGACAAAAAATTCCCTTTGCATCATTAGATTATGAAGGCCATCATGTTTTACTCAAATAAATAATTATTAGAAATAAAGGACACAAATGATGAAGTGAAATGCATATGTTTAGATTTAGAAGAAATCAAAGTGTAATGAAATATTAGGAGGGAATTATAACACAAAGGAGGAGAGATAAGTAAGGTATAATCTAGCTAAATCACCTTTATTTTTCTCAAGTAATATGAAATATTCTACTTGCAATAAAAATAAAAGTAAGGTAGACTATATCCCTTGCACTTTAGGTTTTCAAGTGAAACATAATAAAGAAATGAGCATCGAGGATGTCCTTAGAAATATTAGGTTTTAAAGGAAACATAAGATAATAATTCACGTGGATAATTATTCTTGTACTTAAGGTTTCTAGGAAAACATTTAATATTTTTATGTATCTAAGAAATTAATTACTATGGAGTATGGAGGATCATCCTTGCAATTTAGGGTTTCTAGGAAAACATAAACAAAAGGTATTTATGAGGATATTCTTTATACTTTAGATTTTTTAGTGAGATAAATAAACATTGTAAGTGTTATAAATAAATGGGACTAAGACAATAAATGAAAATAAAAATAGATGAAAACATTGTATTATGGAATACTAGAGGTATGAATAACCTCTAAAAAATGATTTATTAGGGAACTAATGGGTTTTTATATTCTTGAATTTATTTTAACACAAGCAATAAAAATAAGTAGTGAATAATGTAAGAAAAGTTTCCAAAAATATTTAAAATATGGGATATTATGTGGTTATAGCTTTAGCCTACAACAAAAGACACATATCAAAGCAATAGAACATCTTCTTGAATGAATAGAAGTGATACATTTGAGTAGATATATGAGGCTTTATACAAAGAGGGGGTGAATAGTATAAGACTGAATTTTACTTTTCTTTCCCAAACAATATTGTCCAATATTCTCAATGACAATATCAATAGTAGCAATTAAAGCAATACATATATCATCACACACATGAGAGACACAAATTTAATGTGGTTCACCCAACGTGGGTTACGTCCACAAAAAAAAAAATTCCTCTAAATTTTCTCAACAAATCTCTTGGTAATCAATTCCCTATTACAATATTTATAGACCTCTGTCCAAAGGAGACACCAATACCCTATGCTCTGATTTGTGGATCTATCTCTATAGGATAACTCTATACCATTGCTCTAGTTCATGGATCTCTCTCCACAAGATAACTCTATCCCCTAGCTCTAGTACATGGAACTCGATCCAGGAGAACTCTATCTCCTCAACTACTTCGTGGATCTCTCTCCATAGAAGAAATCTATATCTCCAGTTGGTTCACGGATCTCACTCCATAGGATAACTCTTTCCTCTTTGCTCTGGTTCATAACTCTCTACCCACAAGAGAATTCTATACCGTTTTCTCTAACTGGTGAACTTCTAGAATACTTCTATCCCCACTGCTCTAGCTTGTGGATATCTCTTCATATGAGAGACTTATCCCCACTACACTAGCTAATGGATCTCTATCCATTGGAGACTACTATCCTCTTTTCTTTGTCACATCCAAAGTATTCTCTTAAGTCTATATTAAATCTACATAAAAACTCTATCCCAATTCTAGCATAAATCTTCTCACAAATCTACACCAAACTCTATCCCAAGTCTAGCACAAATTTTCTCTAGCTTTGCTCAAAAATCTACACCAAAATATATTCCTAGTCTACTCTCAAGACTTTTTCAAATATGTCCTCAAATATTTTCAAATTCTTGCTTAAATCTGCCCTCAAACCTTCTCAAAAACTTGCTTAAGTCTACCCTCAAGCATTGTCAAATACTTGGTCAAATTTATCCTCAAGCCTTCTCAAAAGACGATCAAATCTACCTTCAGAAATTTTCAAAAAAAATTCTCAAATCTACCTTCAATACTTCTTAAAAGACTTGCTCAAATCTACCTTCAAACCTTCTCGGAAGACATTCTCAAATCTACCCTCACTGCTGCTCATAAAACATGCTCAAATAACTCCAAATCTTGCATACAAAACACAACTTAAATTTCTTTTAGAAAAACTTTCTTCACGCAAAAAAATTCTACTTAGAATTCATTTATCCTCTGGAACATATAGATAATTATATGCTCTATCAAAAAATCAATATGTTTCACATTCATAAATCTTATAATAAATCAACCAATATCTTTCTCTTGCAAAATCCCTTTCAAATGAAGTCAAAACGATGTATAACTTGTTTCACAAATTTGATCTATATTTTCTTCTCAAGGATCAATCACACTATTAAAAATTTTCCATCAAAAATTTGATCTCAAACACTTCCATAATTGTAATCAAAATCTCTCAAAACAATGTTCAAAATATTTCACAAAGATACTCTAACTTGTCTTCAACCCTAGCACAAGTAGTTCATAATATCTAGCAAAAATGTCTCAAACTCTTTTAACAATAGAAGCATAGATTATTCTCAAATACTATCCCAAATATTTCCAAATTATTCAATAATGAGGTATAAATCCTAACTCAAATATTTCCAACAATGCTTATCAAACAATACTTTTATCTCCAACTTAAGTTCCAAAAATATTCACTTCAACAAAACACTTAAAAGGGATTGTGTGCCCATACCTCTTAATTTTCTCTTATGCAGATATGTATTCAAAACCTATCTCACAAACAAACAATCCTTCTTATGCCACTTTAAGGTTTAGATATCAAAAATAGTTTTTCAAAAAATCCACATGAATTTCCTTCTCAAAAGATATTTCACCATACAAAAATTACAATAAAATATCAAATCACTATAACACCTTATTACTCCTATTCTTGTAAAATAATACTCAACAAAACAAACCAGAAATTACACACATAAATTTATCATATACATCTTATACCTCCTTCTTATGAAAATAATGCACTTTTTAAAATTTCAATAAAACCAATAAAATATCACTTCATCTCATGCATAAACAAGGCACTAGAAAAATGAAATTTAATTTCCACACATTTTTAAATAAAAAATTAAAATCAATTTATTATCCTTATGGCTCCCTAGTAAATTCACCTCAAAAAACTAAAATATTAATTAACCCTTATAAATCCTTAAGTTGAGCACCATATGCATACCTTAAAATGCTTTGCCCCAGGCGCTGCTGCCACTACTCAAACCCGTGTCTCCTCGTTGGCCCCGTGCCATAGCACAAGGGCGTACCCACATGGAATAACCACCTATGCAAGCACAAAGGAGCACGTGCTCCTATTTCTCCACTAAAACCAGCACAGAATCCTCAACCAACCAAAATTACTTCATGTTATTCAAACACCAAACCTACCGCCTGCAACACACTTTGTAATGTAAGATTGCCAACTAGGCTATGCACCCACGATGGATGAAATTGAGCATCCTCTATCTTAACTACATGATACACTCAAAATTAGTAAAATATTTTCTCTGCCTCCACTGCTTGCCGACCGAATAGCAAAAATAAGATATTAATTTTTTGTGAACAATCTCAAACTTTGGCTTGCAAAACATTAACCCTCTTATACACTTTTGCCTTTTGAATTTGGAAGTCGGCTCAATTTTGAAAAATGCCTCCATGCAAATTCAAATTTTGGCACCATTTTATAATTCAAATTTTATTATTATTATTTATTTAATATTTAACCTTAGTGTTAAATATTATTTAACCTTGGTGTTAAATAATATTTTAACTTAGTCCTTTGCCAACTTAACTCCTTTTTGAAACCTTTGTCCACAACACTTTCAAAACTTATTTTTAAAAATCCCTTTTGGCCTAGATATTATAATATTAAAATATTATAATATTATCCCCTTTAATTCTTAGTCACTTTCTTTCTTTACACATAGTCTAAAACTTGGGCCTTCAAACCTTCTTCAAGCCTTTTATTCATTTACTTAGAAATTATGGTCCTAAGTGCTTTGGAGAGATCCATGCCTTGATTTCATAGCACATTAACCTTTGAAATCAATTACTATGCAACTTTGACATCAATGACAACCAAAAAACTCAACTTTCTAACAATCTCCCCCTTTGTCATTGATGGCAACCTAAAAATTCCTTTTTCCAACTATTGGATTCCAAATCTGCTCCCCCTGACTGAATGCTCTCCCCCTTAGTTAAATATCCTCCCCTTTGACATCAATGGAAAAGATACTCCTTTGTTTCTAAATAATATAATAATATTAGCTCAGCCATCTCCCTACCTCCTCTCCTTGAAGTGATTAATTTTAGGGTGGGAGTATCTCTACTTCCAACATACAATGCTCTTTTTATTTTTCAACCTTCTTTTTCAACATACCCATTTGATCCTTTTGAGTGTACCTATTCTTGATTGTATTATGAAGCTATAGAAAGTATGTTCTACACCATTTGGCATTATGCCCTAGATTATTACACTTGTAACACTTAATGTTGTAGTTCTTAGAAGGTGCAAATGTCTTTAAGTTGCTCCTAGTGAAGCCATACTCATTTATGTCATGAACCCTATAGTGTATAGCTTTGTGACAAAAATGATTACATGAGTAGAAATGACCTTGAAAAAAATACCCATTATCAAATGAGATGAAGTTCCTCTTAGTAAAGCCATAATCCTTCTTTCTATGAACACTGGAGTGCACTGCTTTATGACAAAACTGATCACATGAATAACTGAAAGATGCAAAATACAACACACACAGACAATGATTTGAACCAATAAAATATAAGGTAAAACAATATTGCACAATAGAATAAATTATTTATTGATAGGGGATCCTAGAAACTCCATTGTTACAAGCTTGTATCCTTGAATCCTTTTGATACCATATTACAACAAGTTAGGGTTCTTTGGAAATCTAATAAGCAAGGTCGTGGTATCCTCAAGCGTGTCTTGATCCCAACAAGGTTGAGTGGGCTTTTTGTTATCAAGTATTAGGCCACTCCAGATGTTGATGTAGTTTTCTAGATCTACACACAAAGACACAAAAAATAGTTAGTAGTATATGCGAGGGCTCCACAGTGTGAGACCCTTTGTATGCAATAATAAAAACCCTAACTAGATAATGTGAGTATAGTGAAAAAAAATAGAAAGCACCTTTCTAAAAATAATAAATAATAGGGTAGATTTGTCTTACTTACAAACTGTCATTTTATGTGAATGATCTGATGCATATGATTCATGCGATGATGCCATAGCATCACCCAAAGGTTACAGGGTCTTCAGAGATGGATGCATAAAATACCCTCAAGTACCTATGGTTGTAGGAAATGCCTATGGGCACCTGTGACTGGTAAGGATATGCCTATGGGCACCTACGAGTTGTAGAGAGGTGCCCATGGGCACTTGGAAACTAATGGGGAAGTCTGTAGAAGTAGTTTAGGTGAAGGTGAGGGATGCAGCGGTAGTGATGGTGAATGAGAGATATGGAATGTGATGTATGGGATGGAATTTAGGGCACAAAGAGCTTATTGAAAGGCCTTTTACACTAAGGGTATTAGGATACTCTGAGGATTCAAAAATCTTAGGAAACTCAAGGTTTGAGCCATAAAAATGGGTCCTATTTATAATCTAACCTAGGTCATGCTAAGGTTTCAACAACACTAATCATGTGGCTGATATTAAAACATATATAAGTGTAGATAATAAATCTAGGGGGTGGCATGGATTAAGGTGGATGAATGGATGAGATTAGATGAAATATAATGGCTGGGATTAATTCACTTAAGTAAATATATATTTATTAAACATATATTAAAACATAATATAAAATATTATATTTAAATATATAAAATAAATATACGTAAATAAATATGGATAATATTTGGAAATGATGGGAAATGAGAAATGGTGGGAAAGCCTGGATGGAAGACAAGTGGCTATGTTTTGGTGGTGTAAATGGTGAAAAAAAATGAACGGAGGATAAATGGCTAGATTTTAGTGTCTATAGATACCTCTTTTTGTACTGTGTTAACATAAAACACAACATAGTACAAAAATACAATTTTGGCCAGGTGTAGAAGCATCTTCTCTCTCTTATTGGAATACAAGATTGAAGACAAATGAATAAAATAATGTGAATTTAGGCATAGCTTACCCCCTCAAATGGTGAATGAGATTAAAGATGAATCTCATGAGCCAATTGAAAATTTTATACAAATGAATGATGGACGATGTGATACCATTTTTGCCCCAATAGTGGAAAGGGGGTTGGTGAGAAATATGACATGATGTGTCTATTTTTTCCCAACAATTGAAGGGTTTTTAAGGTGGATGAGTGGATGAGATTAGATGAAATATAATGGCTGGGATTAATTCACTTAAGTAAATATATATTTATTAAACATATATTAAAACATAATATAAAATATTATATTTAAATATATAAAATAAATATACGTAAATAAATATGGATAATATTTGGAAATGATGGGAAATGAGAAATGGTGGGAAAGCCTGTATGGAAGACAAGTGGCTATGTTTTGGTGGTGGAAAAGGTGGAAAAGCATGAATGGAGGATAAATGGCTATATTTTAATGTCTATAGATACCTCTTTTTGTACTGTGTTACATAAAACAAAACATAGTACAAAAATACAAGACGCCTATTTTGGCTAGGTGTAGAAGCATCTTCTCTCTCTTATTGGAATACAAGCTTGAAGACAAATGAATAAAAGAATTTGAAGTTAGGCGTAGCTTACCCCCTCAACTGGTGAATGAGATTAAAGATGAATCTCATGAGCCAATTGAAACACCATGCATAGTCTATTCATTAATTATAGTTAAGCTTACATTATTAAGATGCACATTTGATTCACGTTGGTGAGGATTAGACGTTTTTCATAGGACTGCCCAAACTGCCGAACTCATTTCGGTCATATCTCACTCATCCGAACTTGGATTGAGCTAAAATTTTGAGGGTAGATGCCTGAAAAACTCTAGAATGTCTCCACCAATTTTCATATCATTTGGAGCAACACAGATCCTAGTTAATCCCTATGTGTGAACGATATATTTGGCAAGTGGTTATGTGAGGGTTTCATCTGGGTTGAGTGCAAGTAGCTCCATAGGTTGGTTTTTAGGGCCTTCGGGACATAGCAGCCAATATTTTTATGGTTTATGCTCAATATTTTAGTAGGAAATGTTGCAAGGGATACAATATGGGTTAGAAATTTGTCTTTCAACATATCATACTGTGAAATTGAGTGACAATGGCTTCCAATTTGCTGCACAAAAGAAAAGTGAAAACCATACCTTTCCATGACATCTAGGGCAAGGATTAAAGAGACCACAAAATAAGTTTCAAGGAGTTGATCAAAAAATGGCTCATATCTCAAGTGAATCTAGTGCTAAGGTGCACCCACAAAATAATTCTACTGTGAAAACCCCTGTCAAGGGTAAGAATTTTGAAGACTCAGTCCCAAAAATGAATTTTAGGAATGCCCTTCATGGTGGACAGCATTAGCCCAATGCTAATATCAATATTAGGGATTCTCATAAACCTCTAAGAATGCCTAAGATTGATCCTTGGAAAAAGGAGTCAGGATGTCTTAAAGCAGCTGATGGAACTCCTATTGTTAATCTTGATATGGGTAACATTCAGACTGGCATTGAAGATTTGGAAAAAAGAGGACTAATTTGTCGGTTCATGGGTTTTCATCCGAGTCTATCTATTTTCAAAGTCTGGGCTGCAAAAAGTTGGAAAACTAAAGATGATTTACAAATCTCTATTTATCCAAATGGTTATTTTCTTGTTTTATTTGCTAATAATGAAGATAGAGAGAAAACTTTTCAAGGGGGTCCTTGGTTTTTTGGAAGGGTAGGGCTTTTCATGAAGCCCTGGCATACTAAATTTAAATCCGAAGAAGAGATGCATTCTATAGCTCCCGTGTGGGTTAGAATCTTTGGCCTCCCTATTGAATTTTGGAATCCTACTGTTTTTTCTTCAATTGGAAACTCTTTAGGAAATTTTATGATGATTGTTGATTGTACTCAAAATTTTGAACATATTATTTATGCTCGAATTTGTGTTTTAATGGATTTTGACAAACCCCTACCTAAATATCACATTACAATTTGGGGAAGACGCTTGGGAGCAAGTAGTGGACTATGAGAACATTCCTTTTCATTGTAGAATTTGCCATGAATATGGTCATTTGCCAATGCTTGCACAAATAAAATTCCTGATCAAAAGAAAGAAGATATAAACTCAGCAAGTTTCCAAATACCTAAGAAGAAGAACACTCAGAAAAAAACAGTAATGAATGATCAATCAAAGTCATTTGCTAATATGTTTGAAATCCTTTCTACAAATGATGTCCCAGGTGAGGAAGAGGCAATAATGGAAACTGAAATCTTAGAAACACAATTTAAATATGAAGGAAAGAACTCAGAGACAAACCAACAAATCAAAGGTTTTCAACGAGAAAAAAAAGGAGAAAATTTATACAAGAAAAACAATATTTCAAATGTCAAAACTTCAAATAATGCAGGTCCCAATATAGACTCCATTGAACCATCTAGTAAAATTTTGGTCGTGTATGAGCATTCTTCAAGGTTAGAAGCCATCTCGGATTCAATTGGAATAAGTCAAGAAATAGGGAAAAAAATTGAAGATGGATTCTAATCAAAAAGTAGGTCGCAAGACCAATCAATATCATATGGTAAAAGAAGGTGAAAATCTTGTAGAGGAAGGTAATATTAATGCCCTTCCCAACATTTTTAAACCTGGTATTAATGAATATCGTCACTTGTAATATTAGAGGACTCAAAGGGAGTCTTTCAAAACAAAATAAAATTAGAAGAATGATTCAGATAAATCATCCACATATTTTTTTCCTTCAAGAAACAAAGATGTCAATGGAGGATATGGATTTAATTGCCAGTAAAATTTGGCCAGCTAGAAAAGTGGTTTCCCTCAGTTCCCAAGGGAATTTGGGTGGCATTGCTTGTCTTTGGGACCCAAAAGAGGTAGTTATTAACCATATGGTTGGAAGTTGGGGTTTGTTGGCTATAGCTATTCAAAGGAGACATTCCAACCAGATTATGCTCTGCATTACTATTTATGCCCCGACTTCTTTGGAGGAAAAAACAAGACAGTGGAAGGATATTACTCATATTATCTCTCATTTTCCTAAAGCTTGGATATTTATCGGAGGAGATTTCAATACCATCCTCTCTCTGGATGAGAAAAGGGGGGAAATAGAAATTTGGACAAAAGTAATGACCTCATGAGCGAATATATTGCAGACCTCCATCTTATGGATATCTAACCAGATAATGGCCTTATGACTTGGTCTAACAGAAGGCAAGGCTTAGCTTGTATAATGGAGATATTGGATAGGTTTTTGCTCTCTAAAAATTTCTTAATCCATGGTCACATTCCTAAAGTGAAGACTCTTAATAATGTTGGTTCGGATCATTGGCCAATCATGGTGGAAATGTGGAAAACCAATGTGAGTTTCTCTCCTTTTCGTTTTCAATTAATGTGGCTTAGAGACATTTCCTTTAGACCTCGTGTGCAACAATGGTGGAAGGAAGGTAAACCTAGGCATGGGACTAAGATGTTCTATTTTGCCAAAATACTGCAATACATTAAATCCAAAATCAATACTTGGAACTTGAAAGATTTTGGGGATGTTCATAAAAAAAAACATGAAATTATTGCTCATATTGAAAATTTGAATAAGAAAATCTGTTTAGATGGCCTCATAGAGAAGAGAAGTGCAGATGAAATTAAACTCACAACTCAGTTAGAGGAATGGGAAAAAAGAGAAGAAATATTATGGAAGCAAAAATCTAGAATTCAATGGCTCAAAGAAGGAGATCGAAACACAAATTTCTTCCACAAATATCTTCTAGCTCGAAGATCTCACAACTTTATTTCTTCCTTAAAATCATATTCTAGAGATGTTGTTTATACTTGGGATGGCATGAACTCTATTGTTGTTGATTACTTTTCCAATATTTTTGTTGTTACTCCTCTTGAATCAGCTTCACAACAAAATTTTCTTCAAGCAATCCCTTCTCTTATCACTTATGAGGAGAAATCTATTTTGAATGCTCTTGTTACTATCAATGAGCTTCAACAAGTAGTTTTTAAAATGCAAAAGGGAAAACCCCAGGCCCTGATGGTTTTCCTATTGAGTTCTACCAAGAGTTCTGGGATATCCTTCATGTTGATTTATTAGAGGTGGTGGAAGAAACTAGGAAATCCAAAGAAATTTTGAAGGTTATCAATAAAACTTATATTACTCTTGTTCCAAAAGCTCAAGAGGTTGATCATATCTCAGCTTTTAGACCTATTGCTTTATGTAATGTTCTTCTCAAAATTATTACTAAAATCATGGCAGAAATGTTGAAGCCTCTTTTGCATAATATTATTTCCCCAGAGCAAGGGGGATATGTGGAAGGACGTCAAATAGTAGATGAGATAGTTCTTGCTCAAGAAGCCATCCATTCCATGGATATGCAAAATTCTCCTTCTATGTTCATCCGGTTAGACTTATCCAAATCTTATGACAGAGTGGATTGGCACTTCCTTATCAAAGTTTTGAGGCAATTTGGTTTCTCTAAGGATTGGATGGATTGTATTATGGGATGTATCTCTTTGTATCGCTCCAAATTTTTCGCATCCTTACCCTCAGGCTATAGGATCCGCGCCCAGAAGGGGGATGCGAGAAGGATGGGACAATACCTCGGACTGAGAGGCCCTTTGAAGGTCCCGCCTCTCGGGGGAGGAGTATAAGGGTGAATTTTTGACGGATGGTGGGTTCACCAGGAAAATTTTGAGTGGCAGTTTCCATGCCTAGGTTGGGAATGGGTTTGATGTGTTCATTTTATACTCAATCATTCAGCTCCTAGGTTTGGCCAAAATGAATCTAAACTATTCTATATGCCAATAATGATTTAAATGGATACAAAAAATAGAAATGGTTGCTAAACATAGAGAATAGGCAAATTAGGACAGATCATACCTGATTTCGGATGTCTGATGAGGATTCTGAGTTTTGTAGCAGTCCAGATCGCCTCAGTTCATACGTAATCATCTGAGATCAGACAGGATCGTCTGATATCTGACGAATTCGTCAGACGAATTCGTCAGAAACCTGCAATCACAGAAATAGATACAAAATACCCAAGATGCAACTACAAAAGTGAAGGGAAATGATAGAAATAACTATAAATTTGTCTGAATGACAGATCCAAACAGTAATTAGAGAGGACAAGTATCAACTTCACAATCTATTTTGATTTTATCATGCATTTGTACTAGATGAGGTGAACTCCAAGATGCATAAACATAATAACCTAAGATAATGCAGAATTATAATGGAAAAATGCAGGAAAGTTAAGAAGATGCAAACTTTGGACTCGGATTGCCCCCAATCTGGACTACAGTCAGGATCGCCTCCAATCGTACGAGATCGTCTGCGCTCCTCGACAAAATCGTCCGTAATCGTCCGAGATCGTTTGCGACGATCCGAGCTATCTTCGACTGAAAAATAGTAGAGTTCCTGCAAGAAAATGCAAAATGCAGCATACAAACAGTAGTACGAGGATGCTCTAGTGAATAAGGATCTGAATCAGTCAGCTAAGGGGTTCAGGGGAATCAGAATCAAGGGGAGTTAGGGGGGGATAAACTAGAAAAATCCTAGTTTATATAGGATTAGGGGGAGGCTAGGAGGTTGGGGATCATCCCAATCTGGGAGATCTCCAACAGGGAAATCTCCAACTGCGTAGACGCGCTTCTGCCCAAGTTGGAGAGGCTATTGAAACATAAGCTAATTATGAAAATTCGGTTTTGGGACAAAATCGTCTGGACGTTCTGTCCATGATGATTTCATCAGATCTGGGACGATCTCGTCTAATCTGCGACGATATCGTCCAACGGTCAAAACAAATCCTAAAAATGGCATGAAAAATGAGGAAACGGGTAACAGGCAGTTTTGGAGCGGTTTTGGGGTTAAAATTCAAATTTTTATCTTTTATCTTTTACTAAGGTTTTAACCGTGCCAATTTTAGGGTGCTACATTTTGCCCCCTCTTTAGCGAATTTTCCGAAGAAAATGCGTTAAAGACGAGTTTTTCCCGTTTTACGAGAAAGCAAAAATGTACTCAATTTTTTAGACGACGATTCTTGGTCGAATCGTACAACTCGCTGACTATGGTGCCCCCTCCGTGTTTTTACCCAAATCGAACGTTTGAGGTAAAAACGCGAAAAGGCAAAAATTAAAATGTTGATTTTTTAAATAAAATTAAGAAAATAGGGTAAAACCCTAATTCATTTTTACTGTTCATTTTCTTGTTCTAGAGCTCTGCAAAGAGAAACAATGGTGGAGACAGCGCACAGAGCGACAGAGGTCCGACGCGGGCTACGGGTAAGGATCTAATCCTAGTAGATTAGGTTTGATTTTGCTTTGTGCAATTTGTGGATTTAAATTTTGATTATTTGGGGCATCGCGGCCATTTTTAGGCCGTCGACGACGTCCGGACGAAATCGTCCCTATTTCGTCGAAATCATCTCTAAATCATCGATTTCGTCTGAGGGCGAAATCGATGAACTAGGGGTGATCTCGTTCAACAAGGGACGATCCCCAAGTTGCAAAATCGAAGACGATTTAGTCCTAACAAAGGATGATTTTGCCCAATTTGGGATGATATCATCCGATGGTGGATGATAGCATCTTTAACTTGATTTTAAAATGTGCTTAATTTGATTTTAATGATTGGTAATTAATAAATTTTGTTGTTATTATTTGTTTTGTAGAGGGGATTACTAAAGAGCCGAGAATGGAAATACGATGGACTAAGAGACGACATAGCCACGCTTGACCAGGCAGAGCGTGACCGACTAGGACAGGTCGGGCTACAGCATGTGGCAGAGATGCCACAAGTATCGACTGACATGGGGCTACTGACAGCCCTAGCAGAGAGATGGTATCCGGGGTCATCCTATTTTTGGCTACCGATAGGGGAGATGGCTCCCACACTAGAGGACGTATGGAGGATCATGAGGATCCCCATACAGGGACGGTTCATGATGCCTACGGCCAATCAGGGCCAGGCGATGATGAGGCTGATCGGAGACCCGAGCTTCACCCTGGAGAAGGGCGGGGTGAACATCGAGTCTCTACGGTAGATGCCTGGGGCATCTAGGCTGACTCGGGTTTTGGCAGGGGTGGTAGGTGGCTTATTGTTGTGCCACCAGAGCGGGTGCAGGCTACCATGGCTCCTCTCAGATGTAGTTTGCGACATGAGAGACCACGGGTACAGGTTTGCATGGGGCAACTTTGTACTCTACCGCTTGTATAGGATCTTGCATGGGGTCGTATACAAGGGAGGTCGATGTCTGGTCTTGACATCGTTGCTACAGGTTTGGTGCTGGGAGCACATTACGGTGCGAAGGCCGATAGGGCTCCCACTGACAGGGGTTGATCGGGAGAGACCCCGAGTTTACTATTGGTGGCTACAGAGAGGGTCACAATGACGGATAGATCTGTCGATGTCTCGGAGGTTGCTGGATGACCTCATCCCAGACCAGATCACCTAGAGGCCATGGCGAGAGCACCCCGGGTGGGCAGAGGATGGGCGCGAGGAGAGGGGTAGAGCTCCACCGCTACGATCGGGTACTATGATAGTTTGGTCTACAGTAGGGGATCCCTTCTCTCAGGGATTATGAGTACTCCCAGACTATTTGAGATAGTACTACGTTGAGCGGGGCTCTAGACATGCAACGATTCTGGAGTCAGGATGCGGACGATGCCCCCATCCAGCCAGTGGATGGTGATGATGCTGGGGTTGTAGATGGCTACGATGCCTGGTATGTAGGCATCCACCCTCCTCGGATGACGAGGGCACAGGGTCCGGTGCATGCGGTTGTGCGACGGATGGGGAGGCGGCGCCAAGCTACCATTGAGGCAGCACGGGGTCATAGTGGGAGAGAGCAATGGCGGTCCCCATAGGAGAGATGCCAGCAGATGGGTCAGGCTCCATAGAGGCCATAGGAGATAGAGCAGAGGGAGGAGAGATTCCCTTCACAGTAGGGGGAGAGACCACCATCGCCCGATAAGGGCAAGGGTGTTGAGGTAGGGGAGAGCAGCGAGACGATGGCTCTCCAGGCTGAGGTTGCCCACCTTCGGGCTCAGGTGTAGACACTACAGGATGAGGCTACACGGCTCAGAGCTCAGGGCAAAGGAGCGAGCACTCGAGATCTAGCGCGGTCTATTGCTCAGACCGCATTCTACCAGGGGTTGTACTATCAAGCGGTCCTAGAGGGACAGAGGATACTATTGCCAGCCCCCATTGCAGAGCCGGTCATGATGGGATCGTCGAGGACATCCTCACGATCGACGATGAGGACCCGAGATACGGCCTCGGACCTCTATGGGACCACCTCCTCCACGTCAGGGTGGGGGAGGAGATGAGGCTGAGAGCTCGAGGGCTTCTCGAGGCTAGCTACTATAGAGTGCAGATTATATTATTATTACTTTTGAGGGGATTGAGTATGCCAGAGTATGGATTGTGGCATACCAATCCAGATGATGTATATAATTCATTGATATATATATATTATATTTTTGATGATATGACTTGTGTATATGTTGTATTATGATGCTTGAATTGTTGATTCATGTAATTATGTCATTGGAAGTAAATTATAATGTTATGTCATGCCATAAAATTTGTAAATGAAATAATCTGATGTGCATAAATTGGTTGTTTTGGTGTGATTTGATGAAAAATAAAAGAGACTTCTAACAATAATTTCAAAGGACATTGTCGTTGTTATAGACCGTTTCATGGAGTCGCCGCTCGCTAGGTCGTCAAGCTAATCCTAGTATAGAAATATTGCTAAAAGTAAAAGAGTGCTTAAGAGACTGTCTTAAGACTTGGTGTTGTGATGATGAAAATGATGATGGTGATGATTTGTTTTCAGATTTTTCACAAAATTATGCATGAAATATGTTTAAAAGTGATTTTTGCTAGGCATAAATTCCTAAGTGTGATAAATTTTTGAATAATTCCTTAGAAATTATACCATGGTTGCAAGATGGAATGTTTGACATAATGACATGAATGAATAAGTGTTCGTTCGTTTTGAAGCACAATTGTGTAACATAATGATGTAAGCCATATGTGTTTTTAAAATGGATGGGAAAATAAAATTAGAACAATGGTTTGCGCTAGGCATAGAATTTATAGGTATAGACTTATACCATCATCGCGAAATCCAAAGATAAAATAGATATTTTAGTTTTATTGCATGATTGATTTTTTTGATTTTTGATTTTTGATAAACAGAAAATAATAATATGATGAACATGTTGTTTGAAATCGTTTTGCAATTTTGTGACACAATGTATATAATTGTTTTTATACAAAACAAAATTCTGAAATAAGAGGATAAAATTGTTCTAAAAAGAATTACAGAAATATTTTAAATTATCTCAAAAACAAATGTAGGTTTATAAGGGATCCTCATGTGCAAATGTGAGTTCATTACCGATCTTGATTTATCATAATGATACAAAATCTCTCAAATACAAATGTGTGTGCAATTGTATTGTTCATTCACCAATTTTGAGCAAGATAATTTGATACAAGCAATTTGCCTTAACCAAATGAATGTTCGTTAACCATGATTTATATGCATATAACCGTACAAGACTACTTTGCAAGTTAGGTTATCAAGAGCTAGCTAATCCATAAGCCGACATAGGTCTATACAAAATAAGGTCGCTAATGTGACAGACATATCACCACGCTAGGAATTACCCAAGGCCAAGCGGGTTGGGCACAAACCACCTGTTATGGGGCTTACCTCACAGTTTTCGAATAATTGAGAATTCCAGGGATTCAAGCTCATTCACCCTTCTTTTCTTTTCAAGGGGTAGGGAAAGGGATTTTATTGCATTTTGCTTTTGCTTTTCTCTTTTGCTCTTTTTATTTTTTTGTATTTTTGCTTGATATTTGAGATAATGTTGAAACATTGTTGTAGTGATACAAAATAACATTTTTCTTTTTCTCTTTTTCTTGAACTTTTCTTTTTCTTCCTATGCTAGGGATACTTGCTCGGATTAGTCTGTAGAGCAAGGGATTTTTATTCTGGGTAGGGGTGAGCTTGTCCTTTTGTCAATTCTCAAAGATTCTAGACCATGTGCATGATAGGATAGCAGGGGAAACTTTTCGCTCAAGAAACCACGTCTACTATGTAGCATCATATTGAATTTGCAATGAAATCATTTTAATGTGAAAAGATATACTTGGTTCAAGTAAATAACAAGATCAGTTCTCTATGCTCAAAACTTTATTTAATGCCAATGTGGACTTTGATATAAGAGAGATTAATAATCATACTAAATAAAATCAAGATATTTATTCATGTGAGTGTGAAAGTGCGGGATTCCAAATAAATGCTCATTTATCCAAAATAATTGAAAATATAACTGCAAACTCCAAGAATTGACAGGTATAAAATAAAAGATGTTTTTGAAGATTTTGATGATTTTGTATTTTGATTTTAATTTATGAATTGAGAAGATACCAATTATTTTTTTTAAATTTTTTATTTTTATTTTAATTTTTGATGATGGAATTGGTGGTATATACAAGATGATCTATATACACTATACAAGGTTATTTGAGTATAGCATGTCTAAGGTTGCTTCAAAATCAAAGGAGGTTTTGAAGGATAATTTGGTTGTGGTGAAGGTAAGAACAAAAGGTGATGAATAAAAGGTAGTGATAACAAAAGCTTTGTTATAATGTAGAATAATGTAGCAAAAGATTTTACTTTTATATGTGTAAAATTGATCATGTTACAAAATAAAATGTCAGAAGGATAAGAAGGTTCTTCATTCTTATCACTATCTTCCAAGTCTTGATAAGATGGAGGGAGCATATATGAAATATATGCATGGGTGTTATTTGGTAAACAAGGATGATCATATATGGATGAAGAAAAGTGATGGATAGAAGATAATTGTGACAATAGAGAATGTATAGAACTTGATGTTTCAACCGTTAAATATTCTTCAAATGGTGTTGGGTCATTATGTATGGTAACAATTTTACTTGCAAGTTCAAACTTTAAACATTGGTGAAGAGTAGAAGGGACAACCCTCATCGTATGAATCCAAGGACTTCTGAGAAGTAGGTTGTAAGGTGAAGGGCAATATGCTACATAAAACAAAGTATCCAGGATCTTGGATCCAATATTAAGGGGAAGAATTATAGTACCTTGAGCTTCTTGAATTTCATTGTTAAAATATTTTATAATAACATTTGATTCATTAAGATCTTCTTCCTTTAATTTGAGTTTTTGGAATAATTGATAAGTGCATAAATTAAGAGAGGAGCCATTATCTACCATGATAGTTTTAACAGGTGTTTCTTTACTAGATCCTGTAATGTAAAGATAGGAGTCTTCTTGTGGAGTAGAGGAAGGAATATCCTCATCATAGAATGAAATATGGTTAACCTCAAGAGGGCTTACACCATTAATTATGTTCTTAGGGAAAATATCATGAGGAACAAATTGTTGGCTAGGTATCTTGAACAAAGTTTCCTTATGAGAACTTTGTAATACTTCTAAAAGGGATATCTTTGCTTGAGGATTAATCACTTGTTGTTGGCTATCAAAGTGGATTTCAGATTGAGATTTTGATTCTAAAGATGAGCTTTCTATGCTTACATTCCATTTTGGATCATTCTCTAGAGCCAAAGATAGTTTTGAAGGTTGGTCAAATGAGGAATCCATATCTTGAATATCAGATTGAGTTGATTGAACTTGAGGTTGCTCATTTGTAGTTTCTGTTACAATATTAGTAATATCATCATGATGGGACACATTAACATGCAATATTTGATTGGTTTCCTGTTGTTGATAATTGAATAGGGGTTCTTGGGAGATCCCCATGTCTTGATTGATTATTGGTATTTGTTGTGTAGGAGTTTGATTGTTTACTGGAGATTTATAATCAGTTGTAGATTGTAATTCCTTTATATTAAAAAGACCCTCATCAATCAAATCTTGAATTGCACATCTTAAATCTTTACAATTTTGTGTCATATGTCCATCTACTCTATGATATTCACAATGTAGCTCAGGTTTAAACCAATCTGCTGTGGTATCAAGTTGTCTTATGGAAGGGAGTTCAATCTTATTTGTATCAAGTAAATGCTTGAGAATTATATCCATTGGTTGATTGAGCTTAGTAAATTTACGTGATGAAGGTTTTCGAGAGGTTTTTGATATGTGCCTTAGGAGTTCAGTCATAAAAGGACCTAATGGTTTTTTACCTCTCTTTTCTTTATTATGGGTAGAATGATGATAGGAAGATTGTGAAGTATGATGTGAGTGCATGGTAGGATTGGAAGAATAAGTATTTTCTTGTTGAAATGGATGTGTTGTATTGAAAGAAGAATATTGAAAGGGTGGAGGAGGATTATATGTGGATTGATAGACATAATATGGATATATGGGAGAATAGATAATATCGTTATGAAGAGGATTGGAAAAGGGATTGTCCTGTTGGGTTATGGATGAAAAATGAGAAAAGTGTGATGGAGGTGATGTTGAATAGGGATGAGGTTGGTCATAATCAACAAATGTATTTGGCTGAATTCTTCCAACATTACTAATGGGCTCATATTGATTTGAGTAAAAACTCATGGTTTCTTTAGTACTTCTAAAAGTAATATTTAGTATCTACTATTTAGAATTGAATCTAAAACATACAAACTTGAAATGATGATTTTGTTTTTGTTTTTTATATATATATATATATATATATATATATATATATATATATATATATATATATATTTGAATTCAGAAATATGCCTATGTTATTCACGTCGGGTTCACCAAAATGTATCGCTCCAAATTTTTTGCATCCTTACCCTCGGAGCTATAGGATCCGCGCCCAGAAGGGGGATGCGAGAAGGATGGGACAATACCTCGGACTGAGAGGCCCTTTGAAGGTCCCGCCTCTCGGGGGAGGAGTATAAGGGTGAATTTTCGATGGATGGTGGGTTCACCAAGAAAATTTTGAGTGGCAGTTTCCATGCCTAGGTTGGGAATGGGTTTGATGTGTTCATTTTATACTCAATCATTCAGCTCCTAGGTTTGGCCAAAATGAATCTAAACTATTCTATATGCCAATAATGATTTAAATGGATACAAAAAATAGAAATGGTTGCTAAACACAGAGAATAGGCAAATTAGGACAGATCATACCTGATTTCGGATGTCTGATGAGGATTCTGAGTTTTGTAGCAGTCCAGATCGCCTCAGTTCATACGTAATCATCTGAGATCAGACAGGATCGTCTGATATCTGACGAATTCATCAGAAGAATTCGTCAAAAACCTACAATCACAGAAATAGATACAAAATACCCAAGATGCAACTACAGAAGCGAAGGGAAATGATAGAAATAACTATAAATTTGTCTGAATGACAGATCCAAATAGTAATTAGAGAGGACAAGCATCAACTTCACAATCTATTTTGATTTTATCATGCATTTGTACTAGATGAGGTGAACTCCAAGATGCATAAACATAATAACCTAAGATAATGCAGAATTATAATGGAAAAATGCAAAAAAATTAAGAAGATGCAAACTCTGGACTCGGATTGCCCCCAATCTGGACTACAGTCAGGATCACCTCCAATCGTACGAGATCGTCTGCGCTCCTCGACAAAAATCTTCGTAATCGTCCGAGATCGTTTGCGACGATCCGAGCTATCTTCGACTGAAAAATAGTAGAGTTCTTGCAAGAAAATGCGAAATGCAGCATACAGACAGTAGTACGAGGATGCTCTAGTGAATAAGGATCTGAATCAGTCAGCTAAGGGGTTCAGGGGAATCAGAATCAAGGGGAGTCAAGGGGATAAACTAGAAAAATCCTAGTTTATATAGGATTAGGGGGAGGCTAGGAGGTTGGGGATCATCCTAATATGGGAGATCTCCAACAGGGAAATCTCCAACTACGCAGACGCGCTTCTGCCCAAGTTGGAGAGGCTGTTGAAACAGAAGCTAATTATGAAAATTTGGTTTTGGGACAAAATCGTCTGGACGTTCTGTCCATGATGATTTCGTCAGATCTGGGATGATCTCGTCTAATCTGCGACGATATCGTCCAACGGTCAAAACAAATCCTAAAAATGGTGCAAAAAATGAGGAAACGGGTAACAGGCGGTTTTGGAGCGGTTTTGGGGTTAAAATTCAAATTTTTATCTTTTATCTTTTACTAAGGTTTTAACCGTGCCAATTTTAGGGTGCTACACTCTTCAGTTTCCTACTTAGTTCTTATCAATGGCAGGCCTTCTCAGTCTTTCCCAGCTTCTAGAGGTATTAGGCAATGTGACCCGCTATCCCCTTATTTATTCATCATTATTGCTGAATGCTTGGGTAGGACTATAACCAAAAAGAGGGAAAACAAAACCCTTGATGGAGTTACCATTGCTCATGGAGCTAGACCTATCTCTCATCTTCAATTTGTGGATGACTCTACCCTTTTAGGTAAAGCTACAGTTAAGGAAGCTTCTAATATTAAGCAGATCATTAGTTGTTTTTCTAAGGCTACTTGGGCAGTTGATCAATGAAGACAAATCTAAAGTTATTTTCTTTCATCGCTCTCTGCTAGATAGGAATCCATGGTCTTGGATAAATTAAGATATAAGAAGACCTCTCTTCCAATCACTTATTTAGGTATTCCCATAAATATTCAAAGGCAGAAAAATAAATATTGGAATTGGTTGTTGGACAAATTCAAGAAGAAAATTGGAAAGTGGACCAACAAGTGGCTTTCTTCTGGGGTTAGAATCACCTTGGTAAAATCAGTCCTTCAAGCTATTCCTATTTATGTTTCTTCCATTTTGAATATCCCAAAGGTTGTTCTTCGAGAATTGGATCAAATCAGTCATCGTTTCCTTTGGAGTGGTACTAAGGTGTTGGCAATTTTGGGTTTGAGATCCTAGCTTCTTGTCTATGAGTTATCATTGATGTCAAAAGGAAATGGCATTAATGTTAAGAGGATGTGTTTGCTTCAAATGTGGAAGATTCCAAGAGAATATTTTTAACAGAATCCGGAGAGATTCCATTGGCAATGGTTTTTATTAAAACCAATGGAGGTTCTCTTTATTATTTATTTAATTATTATTTAAAACACTTCAAGGTTTTAATTAATTAATTATTTAATTAATTAAGGGAGAAATTATTTTTAATTTATTAAAATTATTTAAGGGTTTTTAAACCCTTTTTGAAAATACTTTTGATTAATTTCAAAATGGTCTTTATTTTCGCCAACGTCAAGGTGTCTTCAAAGAGACTATTTATTCTCCAACTCCTAAGGTTGGAAGGTGAATGAATTCGAAATTCCCCAAATGCAATTTGCGGTTTTTGTGCTTTGTATTCACTGCGATCGAAGGAAGACTTAGAAGCACGTGCGATTGAAAAGTCTGGGAGTTTTTTCAAGGGTGAAGTGGAGGGAAGTTTACTTGTGAACTTCATAGCCCGCATGGGCTAGTGGCAGCGAAGGCTGCTTTTGGGTGCTGCATTGGCGGAGGTCATCGTTTCGATTCTCGCGGGGGTGCTTTGCTAGAGTAACACACGTTTTTATTAAAATCTCTTTATGCCACGAAATTTAGAGTTTCTTGGACAGCGATTTATAAGGTGTGATTAAATTTTATGAGTTTTTGCTTTTGTGATTAGCATTGAATAAAAGCTTAGGAGAAATAAGGGCATATTTCTTTGGATGTATTTTTAAGATTATTCTTTGCTATGCTAAAATTAAAAATGGAGGTATAAGGTGTGAGTCTGTGATTGTTGATTTATTGGCATGTTATGGTGGTTGTGTTTAAAGAAGTGGAGCTAAAAGGTGTAATAAAGGAAGTTTATATTATTGCTCATTTCTTTTTATTCTAACCCTAACTTGGTTGGAAGTTTGAGAGTTGTGTGTGATGACAGCTTGAAGGTTCAATTATCTTCTACTCCAATAAGGAATGGGCACATTCTTCTTATGAGTATGATTGGTGTATGTTTTCTGAAATAAGGTTGGAGTGAAAAGGTATTCTACTAGGTATCCTTTGGCTAGGTGTAAATCCTATTTTCTAGTTTGTTGAAGACTACTTATGCATTGTTATCCTTAAGGAGAGTTTTTAGTGAATGCATAATTTTTGGTTTGAGATAGTGGAAGCTTTGTGCACTAGGGTTTATATTTGTGAGTCTAGCTACTTGCATTGAGTTGGTGGAACCCTTAGTTGGCTGTTTTGAGTTTGATGGTTGAGTTGCTTCCATAGAGGTTGTTTGATCAAGTTATTGCTTTACTTGATTCATGATATTGGGCTTACTCCATTGAGTTGATTTGAGCAAGTTATTCTTTGCATTTGGTGATATTGTGTTGGTGGTTGTTTTGTTCAAATATCTTTGGAGGGAAAAGGATTTCTACTTGTTTCCTTTTCTTGTGATGATTGGTTGAATGCTTCAAGGTTGATGTTGAGTTGAATGGTGTTGGTTGACTAAACCTTGTTTGATGAGCATTGTTGTTGAAACCCTAATTGATGGTGAAAAGAACATGAGTATCATTATTATGTGATTCTTTGCATAGTTGGCAATTGTTGGGGTTTCATGTTCTTGAAAGAAAACATTCTATCCTATCCATTTCAGATATTGAGTTGAGTTTTTAGATTTGAGACTGAGATTGAGCTGAGTTGTTTTGAGTTGAGTTTTGAGATTGGGATTTGAGTATATAACATATTGAGTCTCTAACAATTCTCTTTATGCTTCTATGAGTTTGACAAATCACATTAGGTCTCTAACAATTCACTTTGTGATTTCCTACTAAGAAAGTTTTTCTTGGTGAGCTTGCTGAGTTTTTGGACAGGTTCTAGTGGGGACTTGTGAGTAGTATTGGACAGGTTTTGGTGGGGACTTATGAGCAATTTTGGACAGGTTTCGATGGGTACTTGTGAGCATATTTGGACAAGTCCTAGCAGAGGACTTATGAGCTGAGTTTGATAGTTCTATCAGAGAACTTGAGGACAGAGGTGCATTGGTTCTATGAGAAGAACCTAAGGACAATTGGCAAGTCTTTGATAAGGCTTGTATGCAGAGGATTGATTTGTTTAAGAGTTGGACAGATCTGATAGAAAAAGGAAGACTTGTACTAGACCGATTGACTGTGTTTGGTATAGGTTGTTGAGATGCTGTGGATGTGATCATAGAAGGCAAAGGTCTCTTAGGCTAAGCATTGAGGATAGGAGGTCTTCGGTGGAAAGGAGTTCCACGTGCTGGCAAGAGGTAGAGGTAGTTGATCTTCCGAGGGATCATTTCTAGAGCAGAGGGGAAGGTATCTCCTTTAAGCAGAGGCTCATAAATTCTGATTGGGGGAAGGTATCTCCTTTGAGCAGAGGCTCATAAATTCTGATTGGGGGAAGGTATCTCCTTTGGGCCGAGGCTCATAAACATTGTAATTGGGAAGGATTCCCAAAGAAATTTGAGATAAATTTTAGAGAAAAGTTTTGTGGACATAGCCCAGCCATTCTGGGTGAACCACATTAAAATTGGTGTCACTTTGTGGATGATATTGTGCATTGTTTTGATATTGCTTTACTATTTTGAAGTATAAAGGAAAAAGTAAAAAGAGGTCTTATACTGTTCACCCCCCTCTCAGTATAAGCTTGTGTTCTTCATAAGGAGAAAATAAAATGGGCCTTGGTGAAATGGGATACTTTATGTCTTCCTAAGAGTGAAGGGGGGTTAGGATTCCGGTCTTCAATTAATAACAACAAATCTTTAGTTGCTAAATTATATTGGAGGATGTTGCATAACCCCAATGCTCTTTGGGCCAATAATCTTCGTGCTAAATATGTTGAGAACAAAAGTCTTGAAGACCTTGTTCGCTATCAACTTCCTACCAAAGGTTCTCCCATTTTAGTAGTTCTTAAGACTGGTGAGGATTTGATAAAGAAAAAATTATTTTGGATCATTCATAATGGTCAACATGCAAATTTTTGGACAGATTCTTGGGATGGTCACAAGCCTTTGATAACTCAGTTTCTCGATTGGAGGCCTTGGATGGAGGAGCTTCATCGAGCTAATTGGATAAAGGTGGCTAATTATTGTCGGTACCATACTGGTAATTCAAATGTTGGTAGATATTGTATCCCTATTGAGTACTGGCCTATTCAAATCCCAAAAAGGCAAAGACAAGATATCCAAGGCATACTTCATATGATATCCCTCTCTTAGTCCCATGAAAAATATTGTTTTGGATGGAACAACACTACTAAGGGTGAGTATTCAGTTGCTCAAGGTTATTTGACCTTATGCCATAATAATCCCATCCATTCTTCTGACATATTTTATCAATTGTGGGCTCAAAATCTTTGGCCTAAGGTGAGGTTCTTTAATTGGATTTTATTGCATTGTAGGGTGCTTACTGGTGAGCAACTTATGAAGGGTGGTTTTCATGGCCCTTTTAGATGTGAAATGTGTGAAGAGAATGTAGAAAATATCAACCATATTTTTATTGAGTGTACTTTAGCCTCCGAGCTATGGAGGAGAATGGCAACTTTACTTGGCTTACAGTGGTCCAATTTTTTCACTTTTGAATAGCTTTGGAGGGATTGGCCTAATCAAGAGGGTGTTGATCATTTTATTAGGCAGTTAGTTTGGATGGGTTCTACCATTCTTCTTTGGAATATTTGGAATGAAAGGAACAGCCAAATTTTTAATCAAGATAGGAAGGATATTCACTATATTTGTCAAAATACCATAGCCAACTTAGTTGAATCAGTCCATCAACTCCTTAATCACCCCCAAAATTCCCACCAAAGATGGGATCAAGTGATGCAAATATTGAATATTAAAATTTCTAAGGGCAACCATCTTAAAGGGAATGTGAGTATTAGTAAGATGGATAGGACTAGAAATTGGAAATCTCCTCCTAATGATTTTGGAAAAGTCAATACTGATGGAGCCTCTAGAGGGAACCCTGGAAAATCCAGTGTGGGAGGAATTGGTAGACTTTCAGATGGCTCCCTGGTTTTTACTTTTGCTGAGAATTTGGGTATTCTTTCCAATAACCTTGCTGAGGGGTATGGTATCCTTAGAGGCCTTCAGGAGGCTACTAAGGTTGGATGGGAAAAGGTGTTAGTTGAGTATGACTCTCAACTTATGATTAATATCTTGAAGACTCCTAAGAATCATAAGGTGGATTGGAGAATAAAAAGAATTATTGAGAAGATTCAATTAATCCAGATGGGATTTTTGAAAGTTGATTACAATCATGTGGTCAAAGATCAAAACAAGAGTGCTGATGCTTTAGCTAATTGGGCTTTGGACAAAGGTGATCTTACTTGTTATGGCCACCCTCCTATATGGTGGGCTTCTCAAATTAGGGAAGCTCTTCTTTCTATCATTTCTTTGGATGGCTCCAGTTCTGAAGGTACCTAGTTTTTTTTTTGTTTTTGTTTTTGTTTGGTTCATTCAGTTTTTTTAGTTCCCTAGCTCATTCTATTCTTTATTTTGTTTCCTCTATTGATTCTTACATTAATAGTCTTCTGGTTTAGATAGGTCATTGTTTTGTTCATTTTTTTTTCTTTTGTCTTCTTTGTTTTTTTGTTTAGTTTTTTAATGTGGGTGGGTTCTTTTGTTTTGTTTTGTTTTTGTGTTCTTTGTGTTGTTTTTTGTTGTTCTTGTGTTTTTGTTTTTTTGGTTTTTTTTTATGTTTTTTGTTATTGTTCTTGTGTTTTTTTCGTTCTTGTTCTTGGGTTTCTCTTTGTTTGTGTTATTTCATTTTTTATGTGTGAGTGTTTTCTATGTTTTTTGTTTTTGTTTATTGTCTGTTTTTGGTTGTTTTTATTTTTATTTTTATTTTTATTTTATTTATTTTATTTTTTAGGTTTTGGTTGTGTTTATTTTTCATGTTTTTTTGGGTTATGTCTTTGTAGTGTTCTGTTGTTTTTGTCTTGTTTGTGTTTTGTTATGTGGTTCTTGTGTTTTTCTATGTGGTTTGTGTTATGGTTTATTTTATCTTATTGTGTGTGTTTGGTCATGCTTTTGGTTTTGACACACTCAAGGAGCATGTTTTTTATTTTATTTTATTATTTTTGTTGTTATTTACTTTTTTTAATTTGTTTTTGTGTGTTTGTTTGCTCCTTGAGTATGTCAAAGGTGGTAGGCCAGGTCCGAGTCCTAGGTGTTTTTGGCGGAATGGATACCCCTGCATCCTTGGGTCTTACCCAAAAGTGGCATCCCTTTTGGGATGTTTTCCACAAAAAAAAAAAAAAAAAGAATCTCATGAGCCAATTGAAAATTTTATACAAATGAATGATGGACGATGTGATACCATTTTTGCCCCAATAGTGGAAAGGGGGTTGGTCAGAAATATGACATGATGTTTCTATTTTTTCCCAACAATTGAAGGGTTTTTATGTTGAATGTCATGATCATGTAAGATGTATCCTATTGTGGGAAAATTATAATTAAATTTTGGTTTCCCCATATTTGGGGTGATTCCGTGATTTGGAATAAATTTCATTGTATGACATCATTGATATGTAATATGAAGATGTAGAAGAAAAATAAAGAAGTCATCATTGGAGGGCCTGCTAGTGATTGTAGAATAATTCCTCTCAAATGGAACCAATCATCCTAGCTAGTGCTTATCTCTGTTATGACTATCAAGGAGATTGGGAATGATGTGATTTGATTTTGTCCATGTGTTAAGCCCCATGAACTAGGCCATCAATGATAGTTGTTTAGCAAGATTCATCTTTGTCAAAGGTTTAACTTGGAATGTGAGGAACCAAATTTGATTATGCTTTTCAAACTAGGATATAATGAATGATAATGATGACCAAGTGTTCTTATGGTAATTCATTTATCTTACCGAATTGCATGGATGCAAATCGCTGAAATCACCAAGTATATAGAACGAACCACTATATACAATATTCACATGAAATTCGGCATATGAAATTGGCAAATGTTGAATATAAATGCAATTGTTGATGGATTTTATGGATGTGATGATGAGAAATGTATTTATGGATGCAATATGGAGTGATTTTGTGGAGGTAAGCTACCTTTTTGAATATATGGATTCAAGTGACTGAGTCTATTTTTGCCCCAATAGATGAAAGAGGTTTTTGACATGGGAAATTGTAATACAATGATTGTGTCTATTCTTTGCCCTAACGGATGAAGGATTTTTTATGATGTAAGTTTCCTTATGGTGATTTATCCATTTTACCAGATTGTATGGATAACTAGTCACTACAACCACTAGGTTAAATAAGATAAAACACTAAATACAAGGTTCACTTGTACTTGTGTCTATTCTTTGCCCTAATAGATGAATGATTTGAAAAAATGAAATGATTGTGTTTGTTCTTTATCGTAACATATGAAGGGATTTTTGATATGTAAAAATGTGATGAATGTGTCTATTATTTGCCCTAACAGATGAAGGGGTTTTTGAAATGGAGGAATGCAATAAATGTATATGTTATTTTCCCTTACATATGAGGGGGTTTTTGAAATGGAAAAAATGTGATGATTGTGTCTATTCTTTGCCCCAATAGATGAAGGATTTTTGATGATGTAAGTGTCCTTATGGTGATATACCCATCCTACCAGATTATATGGATAACTACTCACTACAACTACCAGGTTAAATAGGGTAAAGCATTAAATACAAGGCTCACCTGTACTTGTGTATGTTCTTAGCCCTAAAATATGAAAGGTTTTTTGAAATGAGAAAAATCCATATTTTTGACCAATGGGTAAGGCTAGGAAAATTTATGTTTTTAGTTGATGGGTAAGTCTAGGAAACTCTGTATTTTTAGCTTATGGGTAAGGCTATGAAAATCCATGTTTTGGTCGATGGGTAAAGTAAGAAAACTCTATGTTTTTAGCCGATGGTTAAGGCTGGGAAACTCCTTATTTTTAGTTGATGGGTAAGTCTAGGAAACTCGGTGTTTTTGGCTGATGGGTAAGGCTAGGAAATTGAGTGAATGTGGATATGTGATTGATGCATTCTATTTTTACCCTAACTGAAAAGTGGTTTTTGACAAGGAATGAATACAAGGCAAAGGGTGCAACCTTTAAAAAGGGATACAACCTTTTGAACCTAGCAATTGATGTGGATGATGTGATGTAATTGAATGATTGAATTGTTTGTTGAATTGGTGAGGGAAGGTGTGTTGTAATCACAGTGACACTGAGAGGGGGGGTGAATCAGTGTGACCTTTTAAATTTCAAATATGCAGTTCTAAAACCAACAATAGTTTAAAACTTATAAAAGATATATCAACTACAGTAAGAAAGCATCACACATAACACAACAATTTAACGAGGTTCACCAATGTGGCTACTCCTCAAAATGACTGCTTGGACTACCATCCAAATCCAGCCAATGCAAAGCTACAACTTTACAATATCTTTTACCAGCACCAACTGGAAGGAGCACCAACCCCTTAGCTTTATCTGTTACAAACAGAATGGAGCACCAACTCCCAATTTACCAGCACCTATGGAAAGAGGCACCAACCCCTTATGCCAAGCTGCAACTTGGAAGTCAATAATGATTAAGAAAATTATAGAATAAAATTCTCACGTTATTTCTTACAGTCTGCTATTTCTCTGTCGTCTACTACTTCTACGCAACACGCTTTGCACTGTCTGACACTTCTGTGAACTTCTTCGCACTCTCAGCAGCAATCGGATGATCGTTCACTTCTGTTGTCTGCACGCTATCACTTCGCACTCATAACTCCACCTCTGCACATCGCGCTCTTAATTCACACCATCACGATCTGCACACTTCGCTTCAACTCTAACTGCGACTTCGCACTCTGCTCGATAAGAACTTTACTTGCGCAATCACTCTGCTCGCATTCGCACTTTATCTTCACACTTCTTTTTCAAACTCGAAGAAGCCCTCCTTTTATAGAAGAAATTTTAGGAACAAACCCTAAAGAACGTCGGCTGAGAAACCCTAGAATTTGTCGGCTGCCAAACCCTAAAATCCATCGGCTGTAACCCTAAGAATGTCGGCTGCAAAACCCTAGAAATTGTCGGCTGCAAAACCCTAAAATCCGTCGGCCCAGATTTAACTTTGTCGGCCTCAAACGCCTCTGCCACCTTTGTCACCTTCCTGTAGCTTATTGCCGTGAAATAATAACATGTCGCGATATCGCGACACCTTTTGTAGCCGTACGCCTTCTTGTCCTTGTTGTCACGAAATCGTGACCATTTTGGCCTTTGATAGCTTTGCCACCGTTCTTGTCGTGAAATCGTGACACTTCAAACTTTTGCTGACGTCATCCTCATTCTTGTCACGAAATCGTGATGCTTTCGGCTTCCTTTGCTTTTCTTGCACCCTGTCATGGAAATCGTGACACTTTCAATTTTTTGACGTCATCCTCAGCTTTGTCACAAAATCACGACGCTTTCGGCTTCCAGAGGCTTTTCTTGCAGCCTGTCATGAAATCGTGACACTTTCAATTTTGATGTCATCCTCATCTTTGTCGTGAAATCACGACGCTTTTTCTCTTTTTTTCCTTTTCGAAATCGTACAACTTTGTGCCTTGTGCTTATGTACTTAGCAATAATCGCTACACTTTTGAGTTCTGCGCTTTTGACTTGGTAGCGAAATCGCTACACCTTCGTGTTGTGCACTTTTGACTCGTAGCGAAATCGCTACACCTTCGTGTTGTGCTTTTTCAACTCGTAGCGAAATCGCTACACCTTTGTTTTGTGCAATTTTGACACGTAGCGAAATCGCTACACCTTTGCTTTGTGCACTTTTGATTCGTAGCGAAATCGCTACAACTTTTCACTTAACACTTTCTCCCTGCTTTGGCCAGCGAAAATTCAACATGTAGCGAAATCGCTACAACTTTTCACTTAACGCTTTCTCCTTGCTTCAGCCAACGAAAATCCAACATGTAGCGAAATCGCTACAGTTTCTCGACTTAGCTTCTTGGCCTCCAACATGTCGCGAAATCATGACAGTTTGCCTTGCGCCTTCTCTCTCCTCATTTTTGTCGTGAAATCATGACATTTTTGGCTGTGCCTTCTCTCTCCTCATTTTTGTCGTGAAATCATGACATTTTCAGCTGTGCCTTCTCTCTCCTCATTTTTGTCATGAAATCATGACATTTTTGGCTGTGCTTTCTCTCTCCTCCGACCTGTCGTGAAATCATGACAGAAAACATGTCGCGATATCGCGACAGTTTTCTAACTTGTCTTTTTCTTCGAATTTTTGAAACTGGGTCACTTCTGTTTTCTTGGAATTGCACTTTACATAATCTGACTATCCTTTGAATTTCTGTCCTCTGCATCTGAATGGCTCCTGAACTGTCTATCCACTGCATCATTGGATCTAACTGCCTGTGTTGACAACAATGACAAACTTCTTGCAACACCTTGCTCAACAATCTCCCCCTTTGGAATTGTTGGCAACACCTGTGTACATTCCTGTAACTCTTCTCCCCCTTTGTCAATAATACCAAAGGGCTACTGCAGAACTCCCCCGAGTCCATCCTCACACTTCTCAGGCACAATTTGTTGCATCTGGCACAAATTATGATCATGAGCAAAAGAATAGTCAAATACTCAAATGCTCCCCTCGAGAAAGTGATCCCTGTAGCTAGTCACTTCTTAGGAAGTGTGACTACTCCTAATTTGCTTCGAAGGTACTCAAATACTTCCTTGGGCAAAGGTTTTGTAAAAATATCTGCTACTTGTTCTGTAGTTGGGACAAAATCCAATTTAACTTCTCCTTCTGCAACTTTCTCCTTCAAGAAATGATACCTTATAGCAATGTGTTTTGTCCGTGAGTGCATTACTGGATTCTTAGAGATGTTAATTGCATTGGTGTTATCACACTTAACTGATATTGGTTCACTGAAATTAATACCTAGATCTTTCAAAGTTTGTTTCATCCACAAGACTTGTGTGCAACATGTTGCTGCTGCAATATATTCTGCCTCAGTTGTAGATAAAGAAACTGACTCTTGCTTCTTACTGTGCCATGCAACCAATCTGTCCCCCAAATAGAATGCACCTCCACTGGTACTCTTTCTGTCATCAACACATCCAGCCCAATCTGCATCTGAATATGATATAAGAGTGAAGTCTTTGCCTTTTGGATACCACAACCCATACTCCATGGTGCCCTTGAGATACCGAAAAATCCTTTTAACTGTTGTCACATGAGTCTCTTTGGGATCGGCTCGAAATCTAGCTACCATGCAAGCGCTCTGCGAATATCAGGTCTAGTGGCTGTTAAATATAGTAGACTTCCAATCATAGATCTGTACATGGTTTGGTCTACAGGTGGAGATTTGTCTTCTTTACTCAATTTGCAGCCTGTTGTCATGGGAGTCTTGGTCGGCTTCTCAGTCCTCCATAGTGAACCTTTTTAGCATTTCTTTCACATATTTGATTTGGGAAATGAATATGCCTTTCTCATTTTGATTAACTTGTAGCCCAAGAAAGTAAGACAGTTCACCAATCATAGACATTTCAAATTCATTCTGCATCTTATTTGCTAAGTCTTTACAAGATTCATCTTTGTTGCTGCCAAATATGATATCATCTACATAGACAACTAGAACAATGAGATGCCCACCTTCTATTTTTACATACAGATTACTATCCACTAAACCTTTCTTGAATCCCTGTTGAGAGAGATAGTTATCTAGCCTAGCATACCATGCCCGTGGTGCTTGCTTTAATCCATACAGTGCTTTCTTTAATTTGCAGACAAGGTTAGGATCCTCACTAATTTGAAATCCATCCGGTTGTTCAATATAGACCTCTTCTTCGAGTTTCCCATTTAAAAAGGCAGATTTTACATCCATCTGATAAACTCTAAAGTTTTTGTGAACTGCTAAGGCCAGAAACATTCTAATTGCTTCTAATCTGGCCACTGGAGCAAAAGTCTCTTCAAAATCAATGCCTTCGACTTGTGCATATCCTTTACAAACCAGTCTTGCTTTGTTCCTAATACCCTGTCCGTCTTCATTTAATTTGTTTCGAAATATCCATTTGGTGCCGATTACATTCTTGTTTGCAGGTCTAGGTACTAATTCCCAAGTTCTGTTCTTTTCAATCTGATCTAACTCTTCATTTATTGCCTTCATCCAGCTATCATCTTTGCTTGCTTCATCTATGTTTTTGGGCTCAATGCTAGATAGAAGAGAGTAATTACTTATTACTTTCCTTCTTGTCTGAATGCCAACTGTGGGATCTCCAATTATTTGGTCTCTTGGATGATTTTTCTGCCAGCTGCCTGTTTTGAATTTCTTGTTTTCTTGCACCTCTGAGTCATCGACTAATTCATCTGAATCAAGCGTAGATTTATTTTCTGTTTCATTCACCTCATCTCCTTCAACGACTTCTTCATAGATTGGGTAGTTTTCCTCAAAGTCAGCTAATCGTTTCCCAACTTCATCGAATTTAACGTCTGCACTGTCCACAATTTTCTTGAGTCTCTTGTTGTAGCATTTGTAAGCTTTGCTTTTTGATGAATACCCAACAAAAACACCTTCATCTGCTCTATCTTCAAACTTCCCAAGGTTGTCATCTATTTTTCTGATGTAGCACTTACAACCAAATATTTTGAGATGTTTTCGCTGTTGCTTTTCTACCAAACCACAACTCATAAGGTGTTTTGCATTCATGAGTTCTTAACATATATCTGTTTTGGATGTATATTGCAGTGTGAACTGCTTCTTTCCAGAATCTATCTGCTATTTTATTTTTTTCCAGCATGGTGCGTGCCATTTCTTGTATAGTTCTGTTCTTTCTTTCTACTACGCCATTCTGCTGTGGAGTTCTAGCTGCTGAATATTGTCTCCTGATACCATGTTTTTCATAGTATTCTATAAATTCATTCGAAATGAATTCTCCTCCTCTGTCTGATCGTAAGCATTTGACCCTTTTTCCTGTTTCATTCTCAACTAGTTGTTTGAAGGATCTGAACATTTCAAAAGCTTCTGTTTTATCTTTTAAGAAAAATATCCATGTCATTCTGGAATAATCATCGATACACAACATGAAGTATTTGTCGTCGTTTATGCTTTGAGTTCTCATGGGTCCACATAAGTCAGTATGAATAAGTTCCAAAGGCCTGCTAGTGTGGTATTCTTTTGTTTTGAATGAGACTCTGGTTTGCTTTCCCTTCTGACATGAAGCACAAACACTGTTTGAAGGTTTCTTAATGGTTGGAATATCTCTCACTGCTTGTTTAGAGCTGATTTTCACCAAATTATCAAAACTTATGTGTCCAAGCCTCTTGTGCCACAGCCAGTTCTCTTCTTCTTGTCCAATAAAACACGTACCTTCTGAAGTTTTTGAGAGTGTGTACAGATTACCAGACGTCCTTGAACCAGTTGCTATCAATTTCCCATTGTTTATTTTTTTGACTTCACAACCCTGCTTCTTGAAGACTACTTCATGACCTTTATCACAGATTTGACTAACACTTAACAGGTTATGTTTCAAACCATCCACAAATAAAACTTCTTCTGACTTGATTTTCCCTTCACTAATTTTGACGGACCCTTTTCCTATTATTTTGGCTCCATCATTATTTCCAAACTTCACAGAGCCACCCTCATATTTCTGTAGTTTTTCAAATTTTTGTTTATCACCTGTCATATGACTTGAGCACCCACTGTCAAGGATCCACGGTACACATTTATTCTGAGCTCTGAAAGCTGTCTGCACTATTAAAGACTCCTTTTCTTCCCTGAGCTGTTCTTTCTGTTTCCATTCTATTTTAACTGTGGTATTGGGTTCTAGCTTGGATTTCCCCTTTTTCAAAATCTTACACATATCCTTTAGAAGGAATTCTATTTTGTTTTGCCTTATATGGTTGAATTCTTCTTTTCCGAGATTGATTTGAAACAGAAGTTCTATGACAGTTTCTAGCAATATGCCCAAAGTTGTGACAATTAAAGCATTCTATTGCATAACTCATTAGAGGAGCAAAAGCATTTCTACTAGTGAAACTTCTTGGACCTATATTATACTTGCAGTCAACAATTTTATGCCCATAACCATTACATTTAAAATAGAAACCATAGAAATAATGATTGAACCTGAAAGATGGTCTTTGCCAAGTTGTTGCAGGAGCCTTAGATCTTCTTTTCTTTTGATGTGTGACCTTGGTAAAGCCATCATTGTCAGTTCCTATTTTAGGACTGGCATTATTGCTTTCTTTTGCCTGATTTGTTTTTCTTTCAACAGCCTGTTTCTTGTCTTTACTCTTTTCACATTCAACATTGCTTGCCTTTGGTCCATTTGATGATTCTCCTTCAGTAAAGCCCAGACCGAATTTGATACCTGTGGGTCTTTGATCGCTTAGGATTTTGTCCAGCTTCATCGAACTTTCTTCACGTTTTAAATGACAGCTAATTTTTTGATCCAGCTCTTGTATCTGTATTCGAAGACCAACATTTTCTTCTTCCAATTTGCAACAGTAATCTATCTTCATGGTTACCTGTACTTCAAGATCTTCGGACATTTTCTTGTACTCTTCTGTCTGTGTTTTTAGACTGGCTATAATGTCATTTGCATCCTCAAGCTTCCTTGACAGTTTTTTATTCTTTCTTTTCTCAGATTTCCATTCCATAAGAGCAGAAACCAGCTCACCTTCTAAATCAACTTCAGCCTCACCTTTTTCAATAGATACTTCAGAGTTCATTCCTTCTCTCTTTTCTGTGTTTTCTGCCTCTTCTAATTTTTCTACTTCAAACGCCATAAAGAGAGCCTCACCTGTTCCTTCTTCAGAGTCTTCACTAGAACTGTCCTCTGAAGATTCTGCATTTCGGGAGATAAAACTTTTCTTTTTGAAATTACCTTTTCTGAAGTTTGTTTTCTTCCTCCATTCACCTCTTTCTTGATGCGGAGTTTCTTCACCTTTGTTCTTGTCATTGAGAGGACATTTGGTAGCAAAGTGTCCAATGCCTCCACAATTGAAACATTTAAAAGGTAGCTTTCCTTTGTATTTTCCTTTTCCTTTTCTCAGCTTTCTAACAAAATTTGCTTCCATTTCATCTGAAGCATCCTCTTCTTCAGACTCTTGTTTTGTGTTTTTGCCTTTTAGGGCTTTGAAAGCTGCTTCTCTATCTGTGGGATTAGACCTTCCTATTCTCATTTCAAATGCAGTCAAAGATCCATGCATCTCATCCATACTAAAGCGATTTAGATCTTTAGCTTCTTCTATGGCTGAAACTTTCGAATCAAACCTTGGAGGTAGAGATCTTAATACCTTTTTCACAATCGTAGCATCATCCATATCTTCGCCGAGACCTCTCATTGAATTTGTGATTCCATTGACTCTTTGCATGAAAGCCTCTATGTTCTCATCATTGTTCATCTGTAAGGATTCGAATTGAGCTCGGTGTGTTTGAAGCTTGGCCTCCTTGATCCTATCGTCTCCTTCATGAATGTTCTCAAGTTTGTCCCATACATCTTTTGCAGATTCACAGTTTATGATTTTGACTAGCTCATTGTCCACTAATCCACACATGATGGCATTTTTTGCTTTTGAATCATTTTCAAATGCCTTCTTACCGGTAGTGTCTGTTGGAGCAGTGGTGGGAGCTTTGTAACCATTGACTACTACACCCCAGATGTCAAAACCCAATGCACAGAGATAAGTCTGCATCCTTACCTTCCAGAAAGCATAGTTAGTTCCATCAAACAATGGTGCTTTGTTTGAGGAGAAGCCTTCACCACTTGCCATTGCATCACTTCCAAGATCACCCTAGCTGATTGAGCCTATTCAGGAACCTGGCTCTGATACCAATTGTTGTAATCACAGTGACACTGAGAGGGGGGGTGAATCAGTGTGACCTTTTAAATTTCAAATATGCAGTTCTAAAACCAGTAGCAGTTTAAAACTTATAAAAGATATATCAACTACAGTAAGAAAGCATCACACATAACACAACAATTTAACGAGGTTCACCAATGTGGCTACTCCTCAAAATGACTGCTTGGACTACCATCCAAATCCAGCCAATGCAAAGCTGCAACTTTACAATATCTTTTACCAGCACCAACTGGAAGGAGCACCAACCCCTTAGCTTTATCTATTACAAACAGAATGGAGCACCAACTCCCAATTTACCAGCACCTACTGGAAAGAGGCACCAACCCCTTATGCCAAGCTGCAACTTGGAAGTCAATAATGATTAAGAAAATTACAGAATAAAATTCTCATGTTATTTCTTACAGTCTGCTATTTCTCTGTCGTCTGCTACTTCTACGCAACACGCTTCGCACTGTCTGACACTTCTGTGAACTTCTTCGCACTCTCAGTAGCAATCGGATGATCGTTCACTTCTGCTATCTGCACGCTATCACTTCGCACTCATAACTCCACCTCTGCACATCGCGCTCTTAATTCACACCATCACGATCTGCACACTTCGCTTCAACTCTAACTACGACTTCGCACTCTGCTCGATAAGAACTTTACTTGCGCAATCACTCTGCTCGCATTCGCACTATATCTTCACACTTCATTTTCAAACTCGAAGAAGCCCTCCTTTTATAGAAGAAATTTTAGGAACAAACCCTAAAGAACGTCGGTTGAGAAACCCTAGAATTTGTCGACTGCCAAACCCTAAAATCCATCGATTGTAACCCTAAGAATGTGCTCAAAACCCCTGATAGAAATTGGGCAAAACCCTAAAATCCGTCGGCCCAGATTTAACTTTGTCGGCCTCAAACGCCTCTGCCACCTTTGTCACCTTCCTGTAGCTTATTGCCACGAAATAATAACATGTCGCGATATCGCGACACCTTTTGTAGCCGTACGCCTTCTTGTCCTTGCTGTCGCGAAATCGTGACCATTTTGGCCTTTGATAGCTTTGCCACCGTTCTTGTCATGAAATCGTGACACTTCGAACTTTTGTTGATGTCATCCTCATTCTTGTCACGAAATCACGACGCTTTCGGCTTCCAGCGGCTTTTCTTGCACCCTGTCACGAAATCGTGACACTTTCAGCTTTCGCTGACGTCATCCTCAGCTTTGTCGTGAAATCGTGACGCTTTCGGCTTCCAGAGGCTTTTCTTGCACTGTCATGAAATCACTTTCAATTGATTGTTTCTTATTCGCGAAATCGTGACACTTTCAATTTTGCTGACGTCATCCTCAGCTTTGTCATGAAATCGTGACGCTTTCGGCTTCCAGAGGCTTTTCTTGCAGCCTGTCGTGAAATCATGACACTTTCAATTTTGTTGATGTCATCCTCATCTTTGTCGTGAAATCGTGATGCTTGAAATCGCTACAACTTTGTGCCTTGTGCTTTCGACTTGTAGCATAATCGCTACACCTTTGAGTTCTGCGCTTTTGACTTGTAGCGAAATCGCTACACCTTCGTGTTGTGCACTTTTGACTCGTAGCGAAATCGCTACACCTTCGTGTTGTGCTTTTTCAACTCGTAGCGAAATCGCTACACCTTTGTTTTGTGCAATTTTGACACGTAGCGAAATCGCTACACCTTTGCTTTGTGCACTTTTGACTCGTAGCGAAATCGCTACAACTTTTCACTTAACACTTTCTCCTTGAATTCAACATGTAGCGAAATCGCTACAACTTTTCACTTAACACTTTCTCCTTGCTTCGACGAAAATCCAACATGTAGCGAAATCGCTACAGTTTCTCGACTTAGCTTCTTGGCCTCCAGCATGTCGCGAAATCGTGACAGTTTGCCTTGCGCCTTCTCTCTCCTCATTTTTGTCATGAAATCATGACATTTTCAGCTGTGCCTTCTCTCTCCTCATTTTTGTCGCGAAATCGTGACATTTTCGGCTATGCCTTCTCTCTCCTCATTTTTGTCGTGAAATCGTGATTTTTCTCTCCCCCTGTCAATCGTGACCAGAAAACATGTCGCGATATCGCGACAGTTTTCTAACTTGTCTTTTTCTTCGAATTTTTGAAACTGGGTCACTTCTGTTTTCCTGGAATTGCACTTTACATAATCTGACTATCCTTTGAATTTCTGTCCTCTGCATCTGAATGGCTCCTGAACTATCTATCCACTGCATCATTGGATCTAACTGCCTGTGTTGACAACAATGACAAACTTCTTGCAACACCTTGCTCAACAAGGTGTGATACCTTGAGCACCCCTAAGTTTTGTGCTCATTTACTTGATTGGGGGAAAGATATGAAACCTTGGACACCCACAAGTTGCTATAATGTTTGCTTGATTTGGGGGAAAGGTGTGAAACCTTGAACACCCCAAATATTTAATGGTTTTTGATTGATTGGAGGAAAGGTATGAAACCTTGAACACCCCCAAGTTGTGATGATGTTTGCTTGATTGGGGAAAGGTATGAAAACTTGAACACCCCCAAGTTGTGATGATGTTTGCTTGATTTGGGGGAAAGGTGTGAAACCTTGAACACCCCCAAGTTTTGATGTTGTTTTATTTATTGAGGGAAAGATATAAAACCTTGAACACCCCCAAGTTGTGATGATGTTCGTACTTTCTAGCGATCTTTGCATACATGAGTTATATAGAGATATATATATACATACATGAATTTTACTTTTATTTTATGCCTATGTGGATGATTTTGTGTGAATGCATGTGTATATGGATTATTAATGCAATGATATGTTATGAATGATTAATTCAAGGTGAAATGTATGGATGATGAATCTAGGATGGCATGTACTAATGATAATTTATAGTTTAGATATTTTCTTGACCCTTTTTGTATCATTGTTGTTTAATCAAGGGCACCAAACTTGGTGGCTTTTGGAACAGTATGGATCATGAAATGACATGGAAGAAGATATGGATACTGATATGCAAGAAGATATTGATGTTGATATGGAAAACTGACTGTTGGGCATAGACTCAAAAATCCTAGTGGTATCAAAAAACCCACTAAAACTACCTAATACTTCTAGGACCAAATGTATGTGAAGTAAATTTGTTTACCAAATAAAGAATATGGTAATAACCCAATACAATCAAGAACCAATGTGTGTGCAAGTGAGTTCATTAAATCATATTGAGTAAATTGGGTAAACCTCTAATGGTTGAAAGCAAGAGGCTATCTTGTCCTTATGAGTAGTTAGAGGTCTCGTTTGAAATAGATATATCACCATGCATGAGCATACTCCACTTCTAGTTAAGCATCCATAGCATCAATGGAGGTTAACTCCATAGTCCACTATTTTATTTTTGATTTATTAAATTTTGTGTATGACTATCTAACCGTCTGACTGGAAAGGTAGTATGATCCTTAAAACCTAATGATAAGTGGTATGTGATGTAAAATTTTTAGAGCTTTGGGGAATCATATTCTCAACCTAAGTATGATAAGAATTGTACCCTATCCTTACTACTCTATATTTTAAATTTGAAGCAACTGTGATAGTGGTGAAAACCACTATTCTTATGGACTATGTTGTTGTGTGATCCCGAGAGGCGTGCACCCCAACTACCATACTTGCAATTTTATTTATTACGTATATTATAAATTGCAAAAAAAAGAAAGTATTTAAAGCACATGTAATCAAAAAAATAAAAAATAAATAAATCCACTTTATTTATTGATATCTCAAGTCCTTAGTTACAAGTTTGTCCCTATGAGGGATACCCATAATTTTGATACAAATATTTACACAATAGAATAGCGATTGTATGTATTACCCATAAGGGAATGATGCACCTTCATAGAACTCCTGGTCCTACACACAAAACTGTGTGGGGGCTTACAGATACCCCATTCTCTAGATATGGTATTGGAGGGATATTTGTGCTCCTGTTGCTTCAATCTGATCCTGAATATTTGTACCTGTACTCATAGAAACAACAAAGCATGCTTAATAGGATGGACCACTTCTCTAGATGAGGCCTTTGTTAGAAGATTTGATAGATATGATAATAAGCATAAATAGAATAATAAATGCATGGAAATATAATAAATACAAAACAAATGCGTTAATGAAACTAGATCTAATCCATGACTAATCAATAAATCAAGTAGTAATGAATCTAAGATAAAGTAAAGGGGAATAACACCTATACCCTAAAATATGCCTATGGGCCACTAATCAATATAATGGCCACTATATGAAGCTATTTTCCTCATGAATTAGGGGTTGTAGCACTATCCTGTTAGAATTACCATAGTAATTCTCTATTATTACTTTATTGTTAGGGTAATTATGACATTGTTAGCATATACACTATTATTATAATAGTTGGTTATTACATTTGAATTAGGGATCTATATTGTTTCTCAGATCCTTTTATTACGGGCTATTTGGGGCCTCGATTGTAATATATATTTGTTCGTTCACAAGAATAAAGTTACTGTTCATTCTACATGGTATCAGAGCCTTGCTCACTTTGGGCACATTAGTCGAGATCGATGACGTAGCTCTGGCTACTCATGGAGTTACACTGCAGACTTGATACGAGGGATAGCAATTGTGAAGGGTGGACAACTCAACAAATCTGAGTGGTGGGCTCGACCGACAAGGTGATTTCCAAAAGGAGACAAACTACGATTGACGTCCACTATGGGATAATTTTTTTTCGACCGACATCCTGTGATAGCAATCCAGTGATTGTGCATAAATTCGTAGAAAAACTGTGAAAAATCACTATGATTTTGCCTCTCACACAATCGAAACACTGACGGTCTCCTGGCAATAGTGCAACCCCTGAATATTGTGTGCTTGCCGTGATATTTATCTGCAAATTCAAACAGATAGTTGAGTTGTTTGAATTCAAACGATAACCCTTAGAATTGGTGAATTCAAACTATATGTTTGAGTTTGGTGTATTGGTATTTGTTTTAATACCATGGAAGTCTCCGCCACTGTGGAGGAGCCATCGGTGAGCTAGTGCCACCAGAACCGATCGTCGTCGCTGTTGCTCCAGAACCAACCGACCGACCACCATTGTTGCTCCAGAACCGACAGTCGTCGTTGTGGAGGAGTCTATATGACTTTTTTTTTGGTTGTTTATAGCTACTCAGTGCCGTTGCCCAACGCGCCCCTCACACGCCACCAGGCAGAGGTGGAGGTGCTACCAAGACGAGCTTCGGGCTCATGCCTCATATAGAAAGAGGAGGGCGTTCCCTGATCCAAGTGGATTAGCCTGCTAGCTCACCTAGCAGTGAGCTATGCGGTAGGGCTCGGGGAGCCCTGAGGTCACAGGTTCCAATCCCATCGACCCCACCGACAACAAAATCAGGTATAAGTTTTTTTATTTAATTTTGATTAAAGTTTTAATTTTTTAATAATTAATATTTTATATTAATTAAATTGTTTCTTAATTATTATTTTTTTAATTAGAAACTTATTTAATTAAATATGAAATATTTTTATTAAAAGATTAAATTTTACTTTTTTCAAAATTTATAAATTGTTAAAATACCATAAAAAGGGGGGGATAGAGAGTATTTTTTTGAAAAATAGCAATTTGGCGAATTGTAAAAGGTGCATTTTCGGCTGCGCTCGACACCTAGTGGGTTATTCTTGTGGGAACTTTTTTTTGTTGTATGTTGCATATTTGATTTCTTGCACTATAACATTAAAATTTAAAATCAAATTCACTCCCTAAGTCCCCGAAATAATTAAAACCCATCTGTGCAATTTATTGCACTGCAGCATTCGGTATATGTGATTCCTCTGGCCAAAAATTACAGGTAAAGCTGTCGTGATTGCGCTACTGTATCCGCCGCCTAATATAGTTGCTACAATGACGTTTGAGCTTGTTCTCTATAAATCGTAGGGGAGAGATAAGTTTGCCATTTTGCATTTTTTTACTCCATCCACTACCCTTAATTGTTCTTGTGTTTAGGCATAAATCCTGATGAAGTATTTTCATAGTGTTTAGGGGAAGTTACGCCCCATGCATGAGAAAAATCTTCTATGGTAGGTGTCATCAACAAGGCGATTCCCTTTCAGTACTGCTTATGTTCCACATATCGTATGATCTCTAAAGGTCACCTATAGTTTCCCTCACGTAAGGGCGGGTGATTTTTGTTGATCTTTCTAAATACCTATAGTTTCCCTCACGTAAGGGTGGGTATTTTGTACGGTATAAAGGCCTAGCAAAAGGTATATCGAAAGGGGGACCAATTGGTGTTATAAGGAACCTTCATCATGCTGCAAAACTAATGACTGATTCTCATCAGTTGTTGAAAGGTCCTAATTACACACCATGGAAAAATAAGATGAAGGCCATCCTAGCAAATGGATGATTTATGGGATGTTGTATCTGGAGTAACAACCAAACCTTCACCTGTTGCTGGTGCTACAGCTCCATCTAATGCTCAAAGAGACTTTGATAAGCTAGATAGTAAAGCAAAAGTGCTCATCTTGCTTGTTGTGTCTGATGAAGTCCAACCCCATATTGCTGACTGTGCAACTAGTAAAGCGGCATGGGATGCCCTTAATACTATATATGAGGGAAAGAATGATTCCACCATTCTATTTCTTTAGTCTCAATTACACAGTCTAAGCATGAAGCAGGGTGAGATAGTTGAATTCTTTCTTTGCAGAGTTTTTGAATTGAAAGAAAAATTGAATTCTTTGGGAGAACCAGTTGAAGACAAGCTCCTTACTTCAGTTGTATTGAGAGCTTTACCTGATTCTTATCAGGTGTTGATCACTTCCCTTCAAGTATCACAATGGAAAGTTACTGTTGGTCACGAATCTGCCACAGGAAAGGATTTTTACAATTGCGCCCTAGACCCGGCCAACATTGAAAGGCTGGAAGCAAGAAATGGCTCCCAGACCAATCTCCAGAGTGGGCTGGTTCCCTTCACTATTCTAAAATTGGGTTTAAGATAGGGTTGTTGGAAAGAGATTTAAAAGGTTGCAGAAAGAAATGGGAAATATGGCCACAGGCCGAAGTGATGGGATCAGAAAAACAACAGCAGGAAACTACAAACGCAACAACAGCAAGTAACATAAGAAATCAGCTTAATCTTCGCACAATCACATGCCGCAAATCCCTCCAAACCCACATTCCAGGAATCGTACCCTGACCGCAATATTTAAATCCAGTATGCAGAATTTAAATGTAATAGCAATGCAGGAGTACGAATGCTATTAGAAATGCAGAAAACAGAAAAGAAATTCATCCATGCAACGCTTGAAAAATTAGAAATTGATCCTTTTATTCCCGCAGATACAATTCCAGTTTCTAGCAGCAAGTTTTTCCAACCTTTGTAAATGAGAATTACATTGGTTTTTATAGAGGTCCGTCCTCTTTGCAGCATTAAATATTTTAAACCGACCTTCTTGAGATCTACAATTATGCGAAGGAAATGAGGAACATGATCCCCTTAATTGCAATCTCGAAGAAATAAAAATTAAATGCAATGAAACGTTCGCGGTTCTTCATTAAATTCGTTTTTGAAGATATGCATGAAACCGTTGAATTAATCCACGAACAGCAACTTCGAACCAATAAACCCTTTAATTTTGGTGGCCTGGGCGCTCTTCGACCTTAACCGCATCGGAAATCCGCAAAATATTTAATTCGGGTCAGCATTAAATCATCGGAAACCAAAAATATCTCCTCGGCCGTTCATATTGCACTTGGCGGGAAAACAGTTACAGGTCGCGAAAACGCGACGGGTCGCGAAATCGCGACGTGTCACGAAATCGCGACATATTTTTATGCCGTACGCTTCGCTGCTGAAGACCCGCGAAAATGGAACATGTAGCGATTTCGCTACATGTTTCCGTCGTTGGCTCCTCCCTGCGCTCTGCCCCGTGAAAACGGAACATGTAGCGATTTCGCTACATGTTTCTTCTCTCCGCACCAATCGCCATTTTCTGTCGCGATTCGCTGACATGTCAGCGATGCGCTGCAAATTTTCACTTTGTGCCTTTGAAGCTGTCAGGGTCGCGATTCGCTGACATGTCAGCGAATCGCTGCAATTTTTTGACTTAATGCTTTTTTTGCCCACCGACCCGCGATTCCGGAACACGTCGCGATATCGCGACGGTTCCGCCCAACCTGCCTGCGTTGACCGCGATTCTGCAACATGTCAGCGCGTCGCTGCAGTTTTTTGACTTAACCATTTTTTGCTCAATTTTTCTCCTTTTTTCGCCCAAGCCGCATCAAAGCCGATATCAAAGGTCGATTTCCAACAATACACTAATGCATTAATCAATGAGAATCAATGTGGCAAAAATGCCAACATTCTTGGCGGCTCACGGGGTATACAGCTCGTCGTATGCAAGAATCCAGGCCTTAGTCCATTGGGCATAGAGTCATATCCGAACAGAAGGCGGTCACGCAATACATGTTCTGCTAAAAATTGAAACTGGAAAAAACCTGCATATAACTGATTATGAAACGACTAATGGAACGCGATGATGGAGTGAGCTCTTGCGATTGCGCAAGCGGTGACTGCAATGGAGTGATGAAATGAAAATGAACGAAGTTATGGAGTGGGAATGGAACTAGAAAAGCTGTGAAATGAAATGAACTAGACTACGAAATAAATGCATAAAAGACTGAACTTAGAGGAAAGGGATAAGAAGGGACGGGGAAAAATAGAAAAGGGAAAAAGAAACAACAGCTGTGGCTTATTTTGTTTTAATGCAGAAGAAAAAGAAGGAAGAAGATGAAGAAAGGAAAGAGAGGAAACGGGGAAGGGAAAAGAAGAAAGTGCTAGAAAGCCACCAAACTGTTGGGAGGAGAAAAACAAAGGAAAAACAAGCATCTACGGCTCGCAGGCAACAAGAGCCGAGATGAACAAATAAAAACAATACCACTTTTTTTTTTTTCTTCTTTTTCTTTCTATTTTTTTGTTTTTTTTCAAAATACTATATACAATAATTCACGACATGATTGGCATGTCGCCACCAGACATCCAATCTCAAAATGTTATCCGGTAAATCTGCAATGTCCCGACCAGATCTGATCATACTTAAGTCGGTCCTTGAAATTGGGTTGGCTCCTTCCTAAAGTTCTCCATGGTGCGAATAGGATGCAATGCGACAGATTATCCTTCTTACTAGTACCCACATGGAGGACTTCTTCAGGTACTGGATGTAGTGGTCGGAACCAACACCACCACTTTGCAGACTTTACGGTCGTGGGCTGAGTACAGTGCTCCTCTAACTCCTTGATGTGATCACATGGCTCTTCAAGTGAGAAATCTGATTCTGGGATCTCCTCGTGCTCGGAATTTGAACTTGTTCTTCTACTTGGCCCATCTCTTGATGAAAACTGCAAGCAACCATATTGTTCATTGCTGGAAAAGTGCTTGCATGTTCCAATCCTTGACTTTGGACGAGATCTGTCCCTTGAACTCCACATGACTGCATCTCAGGTTTCTGCTCAGTATAAGGGATCTGGCATGAAAAGTACTCTGCAGGGTAAACAGGAGCAGCAACCACCGGAGAAGGTAATGGAGTTTCTCCCCACGGTAACTTTCTTGATAAGAGCAACAACTGTTCCGCTCGCACTGCTTCCTCAAAGATTTGTGGGAACCGTTGTTCACCTGACTGCAGCAAAAAGAGACCTATGTCCGAATTAAAAGCTCGAACATAAAAGAGGTGGGCTTGGGTGGGTGATGGACGGATCTTCTCCGGAATTCTCTTCCAACTTATCAAGAATCGGACATTGAAGTCCGTGATGCTCTCTTGAGGTGCTCTCTTGATGTACATGAAAAATTGGTAGAGATCCAAAGAACTGTAGAAAGGATCTTCATCAAATCTTTTGATCAGTGCTCCCGCTAGATCATCCCATGAGCTGATGCTTTGACATTTGAGCAGTCTGTACCACTGCAATGCTCTTCCTTCCAAAGACTGAACCAGAAGTCGGATCATGACATCTTCGTGTTCTATGACATGGATCATGGACAGAATAGCAATATCTTCAACATGTGCCAGAGCCATGCCTTCGGTACCATCATATTTTGCCAGGTTCTTCAGGGCACCTTCGGGAATTTCATGCCGAACTTGGAGATTCAGAGGGCCAGGATCATCCCATCTAGAAAAACCCTCGCCTTTGTGGCAGTGGTCTGTGGAATCACGGCCATCGCCATTAAGTCAGAGTCGCCAGAAAAAACATTCTTTGAACTTTTTTTTTTTTTAAACAAAAAAAGGCGTCCACGAACATATCTTCAACTCAGAAAAGTCGCCAGATGAACTTCCAAATCTCCGCTGTGAGGCCAAGACAGCTCATCAAATCTTGAGACCTCCGGGTGTTAAAAACGTGCCAAAACTGTTGGCACCGGTGGGGTTATCACTTTGGAAAATTATGCGTATCCCACCGATTATGAATTCTTGGAGACAGAAACTTGTCTGTCCCACCGGCGTGCCAAAAACCGTTGGTCACGAATCTACCACAGAAAGGATTTTTACAATTGCGCCCTAGACCCGGCCAACATTGAAAGGCTGGAAGCAAGAAATGGCTCCCAGACCAATCTCCAGAGTGGGCTGGTTCCCTTCACTATTCTAAAATTGGGTTTAAGATAGGGTTGCTGGAAAGAGATTTAAAAGGTTGCAGAAAGAAATGGGAAATATGGCCACAGGCCGAAGTGATGGGATCAGAAAAACAACAGCATGAAACTACAAACGCAACAAAAGCAAGTAACATAAGAAATCAGCTTAATCTTCGCACAATCACATGCCGCAAATCCCTCCAAACCCACATTCCAGGAATCGTACCCTGACCGCAATATTTAAATCCAGTATGCAGAATTTAAATGTAATAGCAATGCAAGAATACGAATGCTATTAGAAATGCAGAAAACAGAAAAGAAATTCATCCATGCAACGCTTGAAAAATTAGAAATTGATCCTTTTATTCCCGCAGATACAATTCCAGTTTCTAGCAGAGAAGTTTTTCCAACCTTTGTAAATGAGAATTACATTGGTTTTTATAGAGGTCCGTCCTCTTTGCAACATTAAATATTTTAAACCGACCTTCTTGAGATCTACAATTATGCGAAGGAAACGAGGAACATGATCCCCTTAATCGCAATCTCGAAGAAATAAAAATTAAATGCCATGAAACGTTCGCGGCCCTTCATTAAATTCGTTTTTGAAGATATGCATGAAACCGTTGAATTAATCCACGAACAGCAACTTCGAACCAATAAACCCTTTAATTTTGGTGGCCTGGGCGCTCTTCGACCTTAACCGCATCGGAAATCCACAAAATATTTAATTCGGGTCAGCATTAAATCATCGAAAACCAAAAATATCTCCTCGGCCGTTCATACTGCACTTGGCGGGAAAACAGTTACAGGTCGCGAAATCGCGACATGTCGCGAAATCGCGACGTGTCGCGAAATCGCGACATATTTTTATGCCGTACGCTTCGCTGCTGAAGACCCGCGAAAACGGAACATGTAGCGATTTCGCTACATGTTTCCGTCGTTGGCTCCTCCTTGCGCTCTGCCCCGCGAAAACGGAACATGTAGCGATTTCGCTACATGTTTCTTCTCTCCGCACCAATCGCCATTTTCCGTCGCGATTCGCTGACATGTCAGCGACGCGCTGCAAATTTTCACTTTGTGCCTTTGAAGCTGTCAGGGTCGCGATTCGCTGACATGTCAGCGAATCGCTGCAATTTTTCGACTTAATGCTTTTTTTGCCCACCGACCCGCGATTCCGGAACACGTCGCGATATCGCGACGGTTCCGCCCAACCTGCCTGCGTTGACTGCGTTGACCGCGATTCTGCAACATGTCGCCGCATCGCCGTAGCTTTTTGACTTAACCATTTTTTGCTCAATTTTTCTCCTTTTTTTCGCCCAAGCTGCATCAAAGCTGATATCAAAGGTCAGATTTCCAACAATACACTAATGCATTAATCAATGAGGATAAATGTGGCAAAAATGCCAACAGTTACTTTTATAGAATTGGTTAATATGCTTCAATATGAGGAAGCACGCCAACTACAGAGAGATGATTCTTCTAACACTGCTCTCTACATCAACAAGAAAGGGCAAAACCAAAAGAAGGGTAATTTTTAGAAGGGAGGGAATTCACAAAAGGATTCAACAGGGAAACAAACTCAACAATCTTAACAGAAAAAGAGATATTGCAAGATCTGTGACAAAGAAGGTCATGATACAAACAGATGTTGGCATAAGAATAAGCAATCAAAACAGAAAGGTCGGAACAAACCACAAAATAACAAACAACAAGTGAATGTTGCTATTGAAGAATCTGACATGGATTCTGAGAGAGCCCACAAAGTTCTCATGACTACCACAGTGTCCAAGCAGATGGATCCTATATGGTATGTTGATTCTAGAGCCAGTAAACACATGACTGGTGACAAATCGTTGTTTGAGTCTTTTGAGGCCAAAGAGGGAAAACCTGTCACTATTGTTGATGATAAAACCTACAAGGTTCAGGGAGAAGGCATTGTTTCAGTCACTCTTCCTGATGGCAAGTGTCAGATTGATAAATTTCTCTATGTTCCAGGATTGGCAAATAATTTGTTGTCAGTCACACAAATTCTAGACAAAGATATGGTTGTGAACTTTAGTGTTGAGGGAGGCAAGAAGTGTTGTTCTATTACCAGGAGTGGTAAGAACATTACAACCGCTTCATATAAGCATGGCTTATTTGCCTTAGATACTATCTCTACTCCACATGTTGCCATGACAGCCTCTACAAAGGAGGCAACTTCCCTATGGCACAAGAGATATGGACATTTGAGTTCGGTTACTTACTTGAGCTAAGATGGTTAAGGGTCTTCCTTCCCTTTCTACCACTTTACCAGTTTGCTCTGACTGCTTGGCAGGAAAGCAACATAGAGTGCCTTTTGAAAAGAGCTCTACAAGAACAAAGAAACCTCTAGAGTTGGTTCATATCGATCTGTGCGGTCCCTTCACTCCCAACAGTTGTGGGGGTAAGAGGTATTTTCAGTTATTTATGGATGATTACTCATGAAAGATGTGGGTATTCTTTCTTCAACTAAAATCTGAAGCATTTGGCTTCTTTTAGCAATTCAAGAAATCTGTTGAGAAGGAGTCAGGGACTTCTATAAAGACCCTCCACTCAGATCGAGGGGGGAGTTCACCTCTAAAGAATTTTTTGCATTCTTGAAAGAAAATGGGATCACAAGATAGTTAACTACTGCTTATACTCCTTAGCAAAATGGAGTTGCTAAAAGGTGTTGAGCAAGGTGTTGCAAGAAGTTTGTCATTGTTGTCAACACAGGCAGTTAGATCCAATGATGCAGTGGACAGACAGTGTAGGAGTCATTCAGATGCAGAAGATAGAAAAAATTTGAAGAAAAAGTCAAGTGAGAAAACTGTCGCGATATCGCGACATGTTTTCTATCACGATTTCGTGACAAGTCGGAGGAGAGAGAAGGCGCATTCGAAAATGTCACGATTTCATGACAAGTCGGAGGAGAGAGAAGGCACAGTTGAAAATGTCACGATTTCGCGACAAGTCGGAGGAGAGAGAAGGTGCAATCGAAAATGTCACGATTTCGTGACAAGTCGGAGGAGAGAGAAGGCGCAGTTGAAAATGTCACGATTTCATGACAAGTCGGAAGAGAGAGAAGGCGCAAGGCAAACTGTCACGATTTCGTGACATGTCGGAGGCCAAGAAGCTAAGTCGAGTAACTGTAGCGATTTCGCTACATGTTGAATTTTCGCTGGCCGAAGCTGGGAGAAAGTGTTAAGAGAAAAAGATGTAGCGATTTCGCTACGAGTCAAAAGTGCTCAAAACATAGGTGTAGCGATTTCGCTACAAGTTGAAAAAGCACAAACAAGAAGGTGTAGCGATTTCGCTACAAGTCCAAAAATGCACAACGTGAAGGTGTAGCGATTTTGCTACCAGTCAAAAGATCAGAACTCAAAGTTGAAGCAAGTCGAAAGCACAAGGCACAAAGGTGTAGCGATTTCGCTACTGCATGAAGCAAGGAATGTACGGAGGCCGAAAGCATCGTGATTTCGTGACAAAGCTGAGGATGACGTCAGCAAAAATTGAAAGTGTCACGATTTCGTGACAGGGTGCAAGAAAAGCCTTGGAAGCCGAAAGCGTCGCGATTTCGTGACAAAGCTGAGGATGACGTCAGCAAAATTGAAAGTGTCACGATTTCGCGACAGGGTGAAAGAAAAGCCGCTGGAAGCCGGAAGCGTCGTGATTTCGTGACAAGAATGAGGATGACGTAAGCAAAAGTTTGAAGTGTCACGATTTCGCGACAAGAACGATGGCAAAGCTATCAAAGGCCAAAATGGTCACGATTTCGCGACAACAAGGGCATGAAGGCGTACGGCTACAAAAAGTGTCACGATATCGCGACATGTTAGTATTTCGCGGCAACAGTTACAGAAAGGTGAAGAGGTGGCAGTTTGAGGAAAAAGTTGAGGGTCGAGCGAAATTTCTAGGGTTTGCGACGACATCGTCTAGGGTTTTATAGCGGACGATTTTTAGGGTTTTGAAGCCGACATTTGCTAGGGTTTTACAATGGACATTTTTAGGGTTTGCAGCCGACAATCACCAGGTTTAAGCGACCAAAAAATTCTAGGGTTTGAAGTTGACATCATTAGGGTTTGCAGCCGACGTCCTTAGGGTTACAGCCGACTATGATTTAAGATCTGTCTTGAAATTTCTTCTATAAAAGGAGGACTACTTCGAGTCTGAATAGTGTGTTGCGATGAGATAATGTGCGAATGCGAGAAGAGTGATTGCGCAAGTGAAGTTCGGTCGAGTAGAGTGCAAAGTCGTAGTTCGAATCTGCATATCGTAAGCGCAATGTGTAGAGATGGAGTTCTAAGTTCAAAATGTTAGCATGCAAATAGCAGAAGTGTCGATCATCCGGTTGCAACAGAGATTGCGAAGAAGTACACAGAAGCGATCGGACAGTGCGAAGAGTTTTGCACGAAGCGAGAATGCGAGAAAAATAGCGACTGGTAAGGAATAAAGTTTTATTCTATCATTTTTATTATCTTTATTGTCCTCCAAGTTGCGGCTTGGTATAAGGGGTTGGTGCCTCTTTCCGGTAGGTCGTTGGTAAAATAGGAGTTGGTGCTCCATTCTATTGAAGCGAGATAAAGTTAAGGGGTTGGTGCTCCTTCCAGTTGGTCTTTGGTAAAGGATTATGTAAAGTTGTAGCTTTGCATTGGCTGGATTTGGATGGTAGTCCAAGCAGTCATTTTTGAGGAGTAGCCACATTGGTGAACCTCGTTAAATTGTTGTGTTATGTGTGATGCTTTCTTGATGCATTTAGTATCTCTTTTATCTGCTTTAAACTACTGTTGGATTTAAAACCATATGTTTTAGAAATTTTAAAGAACACACTGATTCACCCCCCCTCTCAGTGTCATTGTGATTACAACAATTGGTATCAGAGCCAAGTACCTGAACAGGCTTAAACAGCTAAGGTGATCTTGGAAGTTACGCAATGGCAAGTGGTGAAGGTTTCTCCTCGAACAAAGCACCATTGTTTGATGGGACTAACTATGCGTTCTGGAAAATTAGAATGCAGACATATCTTAGTGCTTTGGGTTTTGACATCCGGGGTGCGGTAGTTAATGGTTACAAAGCTCCTGCCACCGCTCCAACAGACACTGCTTGGTAAAAAGGCATTTGAATATGATTCAAAAGCAAAAAATGCCATCATGTGTGGACTAGTGGACAGTGAGCTAGTCAAGGTCATAAATTGTGAATCAGCAAAAGATATATGGGATAAACTAGAGAACATCCATGAAGGAGATGATAGGATCAAGGAGGCCAAGCTTCAAGCACATCGAGCTCAATACGAATCTTTAAAGATGGACAATGATGAGAACATAGAGACCTTCATGCAAAGAGTCAATGGGATCACCAATTCAATCGAGAGGTCTCGACGAAGAATTAACCGATGTTGCTATCGTGAAAAAGGTATTAAGATCGCTCCCTCCTAGATTTGATTCTAAAGTCTCTGCCATAGAAGAAGCCAAAGATCTAAATAGTTTTAGTATGGATGAGATGCATGGTTCTTTGACTGCTTTTGAAATGAGAATAGGAAGGTCTAATCCCACAGACGAGAGAAGCGGCTTTCAAAGCCCTAAAAGGCAAAAGCACAAAACAAGAGTCCGAAGAAGAGGATGCTTCGGATGAAATGGAAGCAAATTTTGTCAGAAAGTTGAGAAAAGGAAAAGGAAAATACAAAGGAAAGCTACCTTTTAAATGTTTCAATTGTGGAGGCATTGGACACTTTGCTATCAAATGTCCTCTCAATGACAAGAACAAAGGTGAAGAAACTCGGCATCAAGAAAGAAGTGAATGGAGGAAGAAAACAAACTTCAGAAAAGGCAATTTCAAAAAGAAAATCTTTATCTCCTGAAATGCGAGAATCTTGAGAGGACGAGTTCTAGTGAAGACTCCGAAGAAGGAACAGGTGAGGCTCTCTTTATGGCGTTTGAAGTAGAAGAATCGGGAAGAGGTAGAAAACACACAAAAGAGAGAAGGAATGAACTCTGAAGTATCTATTGAAATAGGTGAGGCTGAAGTTGATTTAGAAGGTGAGCTGGTTTCTGCTCTTATGGAATGGAAATCTGAGAAAAGAAAGAATAAAAAATTGTTAAGGAAACTTGAGGATGCAAATGACATTATAGCCAGTCTAAAAACACAGACGAGAGGAGTACAAGAAAATGTCCGAAGATCTTGAAGTTCGGGTAACCATGAAGATAGATTATTGTTGCAAATTGGAAGAAGAAAATGTTAGTCTTCGAATACAGATACAAGAGTTGGATCAAAAAATTAGCTGTCATTTAAAACGTGATGAAAGTTCGATGAAGCTGGACAAAATCCTAAGCGATCAAAGACCCACAGGTATCAAATTCGGTCTGGGCTTTACTGAAGGAGAATCATCAAATGGACCAAAGGCAAGCAATGTTGAATGTGAAAAGAGTAAAGACAAGAAACAGGCTGTTGAAAGAAAAACAAATCAGGGCAAAAGAAAGCGATAATGCCGGTCCTGAAATAGGAGCCGACAATGACGGTTTTACCAAGGTCACACATCAAAAGAAAAGAAGATCCAAGGCTCCTGCAACAACTTGGCAAAAACCATCTTTCGGGTTCAATCATTATTTCTATGGTTTCTGTTTTAAATGTAATGGTTATGGGCATAAAATTGTGGATTGCAAGTACAATATAGGTCCTAGAAGTTTCACTAGTAGAAATGCTTTTGCTCCTCTAATGAGTTATGCGGTAGAATGCTTTAATTGTCACAACTTTGGGCATATTGCTAGAAAGCTGCATGTAGTATTTCTGTTTGAAATCAATCTCGAAAAGAAGAATTCAACCATATAGGGCAAAACAAAATAGAATTTCTTCTGAAGGATATGTGCAAGATTCTGAAAAGGGGAAATCCAAGCTAGAACCCAATACCACGGTTAAAATAGAATGGAAACAAAAAGAACAGCTCAGGAAAGAACAGGAATCTTTAATAGTGCAGACGACTTTTAGAGCTCGAGAATAAATGTGTACCGTGGATCCTTGATAGTGGGTGCTCAAGTCATATGACAGGTGATAAACAGAAATTTGAAAAACTACAGAAATATGAGGGTGGCTCTGTGAAGTTTGGAAATAATGATGGAGCCAAAATTATAGGAAAAGGATCTGTCAAAATTAGTGAAGGGAAAATCAAGTCAGAAGAAGTTTTATTTGTGGATGGTTTGAAACATAACTTGTTAAGTGTTAGTCAAATCTGTGATAAAGGTCATGAAGTAGTCTTCAAGAAGCAGGGTTGTGAAGTCAGAAAAATAAACAGTGGGAAATTGATAGCAACTGGTTCAAGGACGTATGGTAATCTGTACACACTCTCGAAACTTCGGAAGGTACGTGTTTTATTGGACAAGAAGAAGAGAAGCTGGTTGTGGCATAAGAGGCTTGGACACATAAGTTTTGATAATTTGGTGAAAATCAGCTCTAAACAAGCGGTGAGAGATATTCCAACCATTAAGAAACCTTCAAACAGTGTTTGTGCTTCATGTCAGAAGGCAAAGCAAACCCGAGTGTCATTCAAAACAAAAGAGTACCACACTAGCAGGCCTTTAGAACTTATTCATACTGACCTATGTGGACCCATGAGAACTCAAAGCATAAACGATGACAAATACTTTATGCTGTGTATCGATGATTATTCCAGAATGACATGGATATTCTTCCTAAAAGATAAAACAGAAGCTTTTGAAATGTTCAGAACCTTCAAACAACTAGTTGAGAATGAAACAGGAAAAAGGATTAAATGCTTGCGATCGGACGAGAGGAGGAGAATTCATTTCGAATGAATTTACAGAATACTATGAAAAATATGGTATCGGGGAGACAATATTCAGCAGCCAGAACTCCTCGGCGAGAATGGTGTAGTAGAGAGAAAGAACAGAACTATACAGGAAATGGCACGCACCATGCTTGGCGAGAAAACAAAATAGCCAGATAGATTCTGGAAAGAAGCGAGTTCACACGACAGTATACATTCAAAACAGATACATGTTAAGAACTCATGAATGCAAAACACCTTATGAGTTGTGGTTTGGTAGAAAAGCAACAACAAAACATCTCAAAGTATTTGGATGTAAGTGCTACATCAGAAAAACTGATGACAACCTTGGGAAGTTTGAAGATAGAGCAGATGAAGGTATTTTTGTTGGGTATTCTCCAAATAGCAAAGCTTACAAATGCTACAACAAGAGACTCAAGAAAATTGTGGACAGTGCGAGATGTTAAATTCGATGAAGGGAGGAAACAAATAGTTAACTTTCAAGAAAACTACCCAATCTACGAAGAAGTCATTGAAGGAGATGAGGTGCATGGAACAGAAAATACGTCTACGGTTGATGCAGATAATTTATCCGATGACTCAGAGGTGCAAGAAAACAGAAAATTCAAAACAGGCAGTTGGCAGAAAAATCATCCTAGAGACCAAATAATTGGAGATCCCACAGCTGGCATTCAGACAAGAAAGAAAGTAATAAGTAATTACTCTCTTTTATCCAGCATTGAGCCCAAAAACATAGATGAAGCAAGCAAAGATGATAGCTGGATGAAGGCAATAAATGAAGAGTTGGATCAGATTGAAAAGAACAAAACTTGGGAATTAGTACCCAGACCTGCAAATAAGAATATAATCGGCACCAAATGGATATTTCGGAACAAATTAAATGAAGACGGAGAGGTCATTAGGAACAAAGCAAGGCTGGTTTGTAAAGGGTATGCACGAGTCGAAGGCATTGATTTTGAAGAGACTTTTGCACCGGTGGCCGGATTAGAAGCAATTAGAATGTTTACTGGCCTTAGCGGGTCCACAAGAACTTTAGAGTTTATCGAGATGGATGTAAAATCTGCTTTTTTAAATGGAAAACTTGAAGAAGAGGTCTATATTGAACAACCGAGATGGCTTTCAAATTAGTGAAGATCCTAACCTTGTCACGCAAATTAAAGAAAGCACTTTATGGATTAAAATAAGCACCACGGGCATGGTATGCAAGGCTAGATAATTATCTTTCTCAACGGGGATTCAAGAAAGGATTAGTGGACAATAATATGTATGTAAAAACAGAAGGTGGGCATCTCATTGTTCTAGTTGTCTACGTAGATGATATCATATTTTGCGGCAACAAAGATGAATCTTGTAAAGACTTAGCAAATAAGATGCAGAATGAATTTGAAATGTCTATGATTGGTGAACTGTCTTACTTTCTTGGGCTACAAGTTAATCAAAATGAGAAAGGCATATTCATTTCCCAAATTAAGTATGTAAAAGAAATGTTAAAGAGGTTCACTATGGAGGGTCGTAAGCCGGTAAGCACTCCCATGACAACGAGGTTGCAAGTTGAGTAAAGAAGACAAATCTCCACCTATAGATCAAACCATGTATAGATCAATGATAGGAAGCTTACTATATTTAACGGCAACCGGACTCGATATTCTACGGGCGGTTTGCATGGTAGCTAGATTTCGGGCCGGTCCCAAAGAGACTCATGTGACAGCGAGTTAAAAGGATTTTTCGGTATCTCAAGGGCACCATTGAGTATGGGTTGTGGTATCCAAAAGGCAAAGACTTCACTCTTATATCATATTCGGATGCAGATTGGGCTGGATGTGTTGATGACAGAAAGAGTACCGGTGGAGGTGCATTCTATTTGGGGGACAGATTGGTTGCATGGCACGGTAAGAAGCAAGAGTCGGTTTCTTTATCTACAGTGAGGCGAGAATATATTGCAGCGGCAACATGTTGCACACAAGTCTTGTGGATGAAACAAACTTTGAAAGATCTAGGTATTAATTTCGGTGAACCAATATCGGTAAAGTGTGATAACACCGGTGCAATTAACATCTCTAAGAATCCGAGTAATGCACTCACGGACAAAGCACATTGCTATAAGGTATCATTTCTTGAAGGAGAAAGTTGCGAGAAGGAGAAGTTAAATTGGACTATGTCCCAACTACGAGAACAAGTAGCGAGATATTTTTACAAAACCTTTGCCCAAGGAAGTATTTGAGTACCTTCGAAGCAAATTAGGAGTAGTCACACTTCCTAAGAAGTGACTAGCTACAGTGATCACTTTCTCGGGGGGAGCATTTGAGTATTTGACTATTCTTTTGCTCATGATCATAATTTGTGCCACATGCAACAAATTGTGCATGAGAAGTGTGAGGATGGACTCAGGGGGAGTTTGCAGCAGCCCTTTGGTATTATTGACAAAGGGGGAGAAGAGGTACGAGGAATGTACACGAGTGTTGCCAACAATTCCAAAGGGGAGATTGTTGAGCAAGGTGTTGCAAGAAGTTTGTCATTGTTGTCAACACGGGCGGTTAGATCCAATGATGCGGTGGACGAGACGAGTGTAGGAGTCATTCAGATGCAGAAGATAGAAAAAATTCGAAGAAAAAGTCAAGTGAGAAAATTGTCGCGATATCGCGACATGTTTTCTATCGCGATTTCGCGACAAGTCGGAGGAGAGAGAAGGCGCATTCGAAAATGTCATGATTTCGCGACAAGTCGGAGGAGAGAGAAGGCGCATTCGAAAATGTCATGATTTCATGACAAGTCGGAGGAGAGAGAAGGCGCAGTTGAAAATGTCACGATTTCGTGACAAGTCGGAGGAGAGAGAAGGTGCAATCGAAAATGTCACGATTTCGTGACAAGTCGGAGGAGAGAGAAGGCATAGATGAAAATGTCATGATTTCATGACAAGTCGGAAGAGAGAGAAGGCGCAAGGCAAACTGTCATGATTTCGCGACATGTCGGAGGCCAAGAAGCTAAGTCGAGTAACTGTAGCGATTTTGCTACATGTTGAATTTTCTGGCCGAAGCTGGGAGAAAGTGTTAAGAGAAAAAGATGTAGCGATTTCGCTACGAGTCAAAAGTGCTCAAAACATAGGTGTAGCGATTTCGCTACAAGTTGAAAAAGCACAAACAAGAAGGTGTAGCGATTTCGCTACAAGTCCAAAAATGCACAACGTGAAGGTGTAGCGATTTCGCTACCAGTCAAAAGATCAGAACTCAAAGTTGAAGCAAGTCGAAAGCACAAGGCACAAAGGTGTAGCGATTTCGCTACCGCATGAAGCAAGGAATGTACGGAGGCCAGAAGCGTCACGATTTCGTGACAAAGCTGAGGATGACGTCAGCAAAATTGAAAGTGTCACGATTTCACGATGGGTGAAAGAAAAGCCGCTGGAAGCCGAAAGCATCACGATTTCATGACAAAGCTGAGGATGACGTCAGCAAAACTAAAAGTGTCACGATTTCACGACAGGGTGAAAGAAAAGCCGCTGGAAGCCGAAAGCGTCATGATTTCGTGACAAGAATGAGGATGACGTAAGCAAAAGTTTGAAGTGTCACGATTTCGTGACAAGAACGATGGCAAAGCTATCAAAGGCCAAAATGGTCACGATTTCATGACAGCAAGGGCATGAAGGCGTACGGCTACAAAAAGTGTCACGATATCGCGACATGTTAGTATTTCACGGCAACAATTACAGAAAGGTGACAGAAGTGGCAGCAGCGTTTGAGGCCGACAAGTTGAATCGAGGCCGACAGATTTTAGGGTTTGCAGCTGACATCTTCTAGGGTTTTACAGTGGACGTTATTAGGGTTTTGAAGCCGACATTTGCTAGGGTTTTACAATGGACATTTTTAGGGTTTGCAGTCGACAATCACCAGGTTTAAGCAGCCAAAAAAATTCTAGGGTTTGAAGTTGACATCATTAGGGTTTGCAAGCGAGCGTCCTTAGGGTTACTGATCGACTATGATTTAAGATCTGTCTTGAAATTTCTTCTATAAAAGGAGGACTACTTCGAGTCTGAAAAGTGTGTTGCGATGAGATAATGTGCGAATGCGAGAAGAGTGATTGCGCAAGTGAAGTTCGGTCGAGTAGAGTGCAAAGTCGTAGTTCGAATCTGCATATCGTAAGCGCAATGTGTAGAGATGGAGTTCTAAGTTCAAAATGTTAGCGCGCAAACAGCAGAAGTGTCGATCATCCGGTTGCAGCAGAGATTGCGAAGAAGTACACAGAAGCGATCGGACAGTGCGAAGAGTTTTGCGTAGAAGCAGAATGCAAAAAAATAGCAGACTGTAAGGAATAAAGTTTTATTCTATCATTTTTATTATCTTTATTGTCCTCCAAGTTGCAGCTTGGTATAAGGGGTTGGTGCCTCTTTCCAGTAGGTGCTGGTAAAATAGGAGTTGGTGCTCCATTCTGTTGAAGCAGATAAAGTTAAGGGGTTGGTGCTCCTTCCAGGTTGGTCTTGGTAAAGGATTATGTAAAGTTGTAGCTTTGCATTGACTGGATTTGGATGGTAGTCCAAGCAGTCATTTTTGAGGAGTAGCCACATTGGTGAACCTCGTTAAATTGTTGTGTTATGTGTGATGCTTTCTTGATGCATTTAGTATCTCTTTTATCTGCTTTAAACTACTATTGGATTTAAAACCATATGTTTTAGAAATTTTAAAGAACACACTGATTCACCCCCCCTCTCAGTGTCATTGTGATTACAACAAAAGGAGGAATCGTTCCATCATGGAAATGGTTCGTTGCATGCTCATAGGAGCTAGACTTGAGAAACTATATTGGGTAGAAGATGTCACCATAGTAGTATATCTATTGAATAGGGCACCCACAAAGGCCCTACAAGGAATGATCCCATAGGAAGCGTGGAGTGGTAGGAAACCCTCCATTTCTCATCTACGCATTTTTGGATGTAAAGCTTTCATGCACATACCAAAAGAGAAAAGGAAGAAGCTAGATGAGAAGACATTGAAGTGTATTCTTCTTGGGTATGATGAGCACTCTAAGGGTTATCATTTGATTTATCCCTTAACCAAGAAGATTCACATAAGTAGAGATGTTGTCTTTGATGAGGCTTTCACATCAGCAAACACATCAGATGTATACCTAGACCTTGTGGAAACTCAGGTTGTTAAATCTCCTTCATCTAAGGTTGGAGGTTCTTCCGGATCTTCTTCAACACCTAAGAAGAAGAATCCAAAGTGGTATACAAATACAATCAAAGACTCTAAGCTATCTACTCCACCGGATTTGACTTTGGATAGGCCTCGTACTCGCAGACATGGCTCGATAGGAGAAAGTCGCAACGAGAGAATACCGGGGTTGATGATCCGTGTCAATATTTTGAAGAACTTTCGTAGATCCAGAGAGAGATACAGAAGATATGGATATTGATAGTGATAAGGTGTTTATGTCTTCCATAGATGATCTTGAACCTGCATCAGTACAAGTTGCTCTCGATGAGCCTCAGTGGAAGGCTGCTATGGATGCAGAGTATAAGTCTTTGATGAAAAACAAAACTTGGAAGCTTGTCGATCTGCCACACAGAAAGAAATCCATTGGCTGCAAATGGGTGTATAAAGTCAAGTACAAAGTATATGGGACAATTGATAAGCATAAGGCCCGTCTTGTTGCAAAGGGCTATGCTCAAAAGGAAGGCATTGACTACGAGGAAATTTTTGCACCTACTTGCTCGGATGACAACAATTCGAGTTATTTGTGCTATGGCAGCATAGTTTGGGTGGAAAGTTCATCAGATGGATGTCAAAAGTGCCTTTATGAATGGTGATCTCCAAGAAGAAGTCTATATGACTCAGCCAGAAGGATTTGCAGTGGAAGGCCAATAGCAGAAAGTTTGCAAATTGATCAAATCCTTATATGGCCTGAAACAAGCTCCTCGAGCTTGGTATATAAAAATGGACAATCACCTCCTGCAACATGGTTTTAAGAGATGTCCATCAGATGCAAACCTCTATTTCAAGAAATAGGGTTCTAAGATAGTGTTTCTTGTACTCTATGTTGATGATCTGCTCATTACAGGGAGTTTAGAAACTATGATCTCTACTGTCAAAAGAGACTTGTGTCAATATTTTGAGATGTCATATCTTGGACTTCTCCATTACTGTCTTGGTCTGGAATTCAACCAAAAGGAGCACTCCATCAAAGTGTCTCAAAAAAAATATGCCAAGACATTGCTAGAAAAATATCGCATGACTGATTGCAAGCCAATGGCAACTCCGATGGAGACTGGACTTCAGTTATCATGATATGATGATTCACCTAAGGTAGATGGTACTCTCTATCGACAGTTGATTGGGAGTCTCATATATCTGACCAATACTAGGCCAGATCTCGTATTTGCTGTGAACTATCTTTCAAGGTTCATGCAAGAGCCTAAGACCACTCATTGGAAAACAGCAAAACGTGTTCTTCACTGTGTCCATGGCATAATGGAATATGGCCTAGAATACAAGAGGAACAACAAATTCTTCTTGCAAGGATACACGGACTCGGACTATGCTGGATCACTTGATGATCGCAAGTCAACTTCATGATATATTTTTCATCTAGGATCTGGTCCTGTCTCTTGGCACAGCAAGAAGCAACAGGTGGTTGCTATTTCATCAATAGAGGCAGATTATCATGCCACATGTGAAGCTGTGTGCGAAGTGATATGGTTGCATCACATTCTGAAAAGTATGGGTCATCCATCCAAATCTCCAATACACTTGTTTTGCGATAATCAGGGTTTTCTGAAACTAGTCAAGAATCGAGTCCATCATGAAAGAACAAAGCACATTGACACACAATGTCATTTCATTCGAGATGAAGTTTCGAAGCACCGAATTCAGCTTCAACACATTCCCACCAATGCTCAAGTTGCAGACATTTTCACTAAGGCACTTGTACGTGTCAAATTTGAATTGTTTCGCAACTCTCTTTGTATTGCAAAATGATGTAATCAGGGGGGATGTTAGTATAGCTAGTAGTTATATTATTACCCAAATAATGTAATAAGGGGGGATGTTAGAATTACCATAGTAATTCTCTATTATTACTTTATTGTTAGGGTAATTCTGACATTGTTAGCGTATACACTATTATTATAATAGTTGGTTATTACATTTGAATTAGGGATCTATATTGTTTCTCAGATCATTTTATTACGGGCTATTTGGGGCCTCGATTGTAATATATATTTGTTCATTCACAAGAATAAATTTAATGTTCATTCTACATATCCTCCTTGCTAAAATTGATTTTCAAGGGTCATTAGGCATGTATCCTACACTGATTGGAAGTTGGGAATGATGGATCTGACTATTGATGCATGGATGTGGCTTAGCTATATGGTGCTCCAATGCTTCTCAAAAGGACATAGCTTGGCTCTCCATTTCGATAGGGCTCTTCTACATAAGCTTTGAAAAATTATCAATCTTTTGCTCTTCATGGGAGAGTCCATATGTAGACTTTCCTCCCTTAGATCTGGACTTTGGCTTCCTAGAGAAGCTTTATTTTAAATTGCATGCGACTAATAATTTCGAGTGGGAAGCATTAGTCATAAAATAGCATTGAAGGGGCAATTAGGAGGAATTTAGGGAGTTCCTCACCAAAATTTGCCCAAAAAAATGCAAAGGTGCAGTCAAACTACATGATCCGGGATCATTTCATGTCCAGACTGTGCACTATGCTAAATGTTGTTAGGTCTAGTGGCTAAGCTGTAGACATATGAGATTTAGACATGGGTTGCCCAACTTATTAGCGAGTGAGATATTTCTTAGAGTAAAATTGTGCCACCTATTGTAGAACCTTAGAGAACTAGGGGTCTATAAGCAGGTGTAAATATTTGGTGTTTGCATAGGCTTATAGTAGAGGAATTGGAGCAGCACATCTGAGAGTCCTCCTACATCCTGGTATTGCAGCATGAGATATGTCCTTGGGAAGACCACCTATCAGAGAGGCCTATGGTAGGAGGGTTATAGAGTACTGACCAAAGTATTTTAGGGTAGTCATCAACTTGGTCAAGCCACAGTACCAGGTCTCGAATAGAGCATACTGGGTGTGCTAGTTCTATGTTGCCTCCTAGAGAGGGTGATGAGGATAGAGGTTATGGTAGTGGTACAGGTCACTCTTGAGAACTATGGCCCCTTGGACAATTTGTACCTATTTTGAGTGTAATGTCAGTTGACTTGTATAGTTGTAGCCTCATTGGCGATTTTGCACCTACATGTACTTATTTAGCACATGTTTATATGATATCTAGACTTTGAGACTCATTATGTGTATCTTTTATGATTATGTTTTTATGTTTATATTATGCAATATCATGATTTTATGTGATATGATGTGATGTGATTATGCTATGATGTGTATGTATAGATGGACTACTTTATGATCTTATGCTATGTGGCTTACATGAATTATGCTTTATGATGTGTATGTGTAGATGGACTACTTTATGATCTTATGCTATGTGGCTTACATGACTTATGATCTATGATGTGTAGATGACTAGATGGCATGATATATATGATGGTGATGGATGCATATATGGATGCACTGCTTATTTTTTAAATGCCATTTTAATTTTGATATTTTGTATGCATTTAACTTATGTTGTTATGATATAGTAAATGCAATGTTTGTAATACACTACTTACGTGATGGTGATCTAATATAAATGAACCTATATGCTTTAATCACTTAAAACATAAGTAATGAGTATGATATGACTTTAACAATATAATGGACAACACTACAGATGGTATAACAATAATGAATGTAAATAATGAATCTTAACATAAGAATTAATTATTTAAGTATCCAAATGTGAAATGAGATGATGTGATATGTATGTACTTTCTTTATAAGTTTCTGCAAGTTAAAAGATATACCCAAAATAGTCAGTGGCCATATAAATGTCATTGCTGACATTCATCTAGTATCTATCCTATTTCATGCACACTGTTTAATGAACAAAACCTCCTAAATAAGTTTGATGATGTGATTTATAGTATTAATTGTTTCTATGGGGTGATTTTTGAGGTTTTATATGAGACTTAAACACCCTAATTTCTCTATTAGAATTCGTATATTGATCATATAGATATCTCTGAAGGATAAAGTTTTTGTTATGGAGACCTAGATATTCATTATCCCCATGTGTGAAAATGAATACATATTATATATAACATAAGCATACCCTAGTGCTAGGAAGGATTCATTCAACCCATTGCTATATTGAGGATCCTCAAATGTTTATCCTGATCCTAAGTTGGACTCAGTTGGATTATACCACTAGGTGGCACAAGACATCTAAATCTAGCTCATCCACATGCAAACATTGATCTGCACAAAAGCTAGATGCTAATGTGATAGACATATCATCATGAGTAAGGATACCTTACAACGTGTTCATGCTAAGAATTATAGGGATTAAAGTTCAATACTCCCTTCTTTAATTCATATTTATTTGGGATACTTGCTCATGATTTAGTGATGAAAATCACTTGTTTATTTTGATTTTTGTTTTTCTTTTGAGCAAGAGATTTATGTAGTGATGATAATCATTGTTTATTTTGTTTTTTAATTTTTTCTTTGTTGAGTATTTTGCTTGTTTTGATTAAAGCAAGGTATTTATTTGGGGTGAACTTGTCCTTTTGCCAATTCTCATCATTTTTGAACCGATCGCACGATGGGATGAACAAGATAAACTTTTCACCTTAGTAAACCTAATACCACCTTGTGGTGTTCATCTTCCCTTGTACCAACTAATATTTTAGTGTTTTGAGTAGTGATGGGATTCTAAAATATACCAGGTACTATCAAAACCAAACCTTACCTATTGAAAGCTAAGACAACTTTCTACAAAGTTTGATAAAGTCACTAGGTATGGTTGAGTGATCAGAAAACCCTAGTTTATTCCTCATAGCAACATGAGGGGTTGTGTTGAAAAATATAGTTACACACATGGGTGATGGATGATGATGGATTTTGAAGATACATGATTGGGATACAATTGTGGTGTCGATTGTAAGACTGTAAACATATTTGTATCTAAACGCGAGTGCAGTGGATAAAAAATACCTAATGTAATGCAACTATGGATGCAAGTGTGAATGAAAATATTTTTGTATTTTTGATGCTTTCAATTGTTTTTAAAACTTTTGAAGTTTATTTGAATGTTTTTGATATTTTGTTGAGTTTACATTGTTTTTGGTGTTTTTATGTTTTGCTTTTGACCAAAGGGCTTATGGTTCCTTTGGGGCTTTTGGTAAATTGACCAAAGGACTTTAATATACCTTTGGAGATTTTTGTGATTTGACCAAAGGGCTTTAAGATGCCTTTGGGGTTATTTTTGATTTGACCAAAGGGATTTAAGATGCCTTCATAGCCTTTTGTGAGTTGACCAAAGGGCATTGAAGATGTCTTTGGAGCCTTTTGTAATTTTACCAAAGAGCTTTAAGATGCCTTTGGAGCTTTTTGTTTTTGATTTTGATGTTTTATGATTTGTTTGGATTTTTATGATTTCTATTATTATTTTTGAAACTTTCAAAGTTTATTTGAATGTTTTTATATTTTGTTTATTTATGTGTGAAACACATTTATATGAATGATGTTTAGAGGCTTTGGCTCCTAAAAAACCTCTAGAATTTTTAGGTGATATGCCCTAGGCCCAATATTTTCAGAGATGATATAGGGACCTATCCAATTGGCCATAAATTTGTCTCACAGATGCGATGACAAATTTGATTTCTGCTATTTATCTTTAAGCACAAGATCCCCAACCTTAAAGTCTCTCAGGTGGACTCTAGTATTGTAAGCTCATGTTATACGATCTTGGTAAATGCAAATATGCTCAAGAGCATTGATGCACCGTTCATCCAAAAGGGTCAGTTGATCTAGGTGAGGTTGTCATGTAGTGTTGTCATTGATAAACTCTTTCAATGCAACACAAAATATTGGAATTTCTAACTCTAAGGGCATAATGGAATCAATGCCATATATAAAAAAATATAGTGTTGCCCCAGTGGTCATCCGTATGCTCATCCTGTAAGCCCATAATACCAAGGGCAATTGCAAGTACCAATCCTTATGATTTTCCTTCACTGTATTCTTTAAGAAGGCTACTATTGTCTTGTTTGAGGCCTCTGCTTGCCCATTTTATTGCAAATAGTATGGTGTTGTAAAACTATGTTGAATATTGTATTTGGTTGTTAAAACTCACACATTTTTTTTGAATGATGGACCATTATCCAAGATTATTTTGAAATGTACCCCAAAATGACAAATGATATTGTGAAGTATGAACTCTACAATTTGAGGCCCAATTTTCAAGGTTAAGGGGACCGATTCCATCCATTTTGTGAAGTAATCAATGGCCATTAAAATGAATGTATGTCAACCTGAAGATCAGAGAGAAATATTTCCAATGAGATAAAAACCCCACTAAGAAAATGGCCAAGCCACCTGAATGAGATGTAAGGCCTGAGATGGCAAGTGTGTCAAATTCACATGATGCTGACATTTAATGCATTTCCTAACATACTCGCAACAATCCTTCTCCATGGTGGGCCAATAATAACCCATTTGAAATATGCACTTGACAATGGCCATGTTGTTGAAGTAGCCACCACACATATCATTGTGAGCTTGCAAAATCATCCAAGTTGATTCTTAGAGCTCTAAGCAATGAAGGAGGACTCCATCGTAGCTTCAAAGATACAACATACGTCCTAGTAAGATATATCTTCTCATTTTTTTCTTGAATGCTCATATTTTAGCATGTGATAGTCCCTATGGAACAATTCCAAGCCTAAGAAAGTATTGTAATTGAGATAGCCAATCTTGATAGGCTAAAAACTTGATCGATAATATGGCTTGCTTCTCCTACAATTCAATTTACATAAATGCAAATTGAGAAACAACCTTGTGGTGAATGGTGGTACCGTTCCCCCTAGGACCTTGAGATATCAAGGATCCCCAAGGTGCCTTCTATAAAAAGTCTTTGGATTTACATAACCAGTCATGGTTTGGCTCTATATGGATCATGTTGACATATTCCTTGTTATCAAAAGTCTCATGTTGGATCACTGAGGATGAGAGAATTTTGACATGAATGGTAGTGAAATCAGTAGAAGGATTTTGAGAGATCAAGGATCTTAGATATTCCATGGTGTCTGCAAATATGTTTGATGAACGAGGGATAGCCTCGATGTCATACAACTCTAGTTTGGCTAGATATGTGTCAAAAATCTCCTTGTAATATTTTAGGAATGGATCTCAGCATTGAAATAGTCCCTTGACCTGGTTGAATATGAGGAGGGAGTCACCAAAGATATTTAGCCTCTTGATTCTCGTGGCAATGGTTGTTTGGAGACCTTAGATCAGGATATCGTATTCAGTGTTTTTATTAGTGCAAGAGAATTCTAGCTTAAATGACAAGGACATTGGATCATGTTGTGGCATGAAAAAGATAATCCTTGCATCGCCTCCTTCCTCACACTTTGAACCATAAAAGAACAAATTCATGTCAGCTTCATTCTCTGGTTCTTAAGGTTCGGGTTCTTTTGATAGTGCAAATAATGCATCATCAAGAAGCTCTATGGTGAGGGATATACTATTATAAAGAGGTGGCTTAACCAGTTGATCAGCTATGAGTTATCCCTTGATGGACTTTTTGATTATGAATTCCAAGTCAAATTCTATAAATAGCAAGATCAACTTTATAGTATGTGTGTTATAATATGTCTTGCTCATCATATACTTTAAAGGATTTTTTTTGGATATTATATATGTCGTATGGCTCAGCATGTAGTGCCACAATTTTTTTGTTGCAAAGACCATTGCTAAACATAGATTTCCATGTATGCATTTCCAATTTAGTAGCTCACCAAAGTGCGGATGATGTAATATATCACTTGCTCCTTGCCTTGCGTATTCTTTTGAGTCAACATGGTGCCCAAAGAAAAATTGGTAGTGGATATATAAAGCAATAATAACATGTCTAGCCTTGGTGGAGTTAGGATTGGTGGTGTTGCCAAGTACTCTTTGATTTTAGAAAAGGATTGCTGACATTATTTGTCCCACTAGAATGTGACTCTCTTGTGTAGAAATTGATTCATGGGTTGATATTTATCTGATAATTGTGTGATAAATCACTTGATGGACGCTACTTTGCCCTGTAAGCTTATCATATATTTGATTTTCATGGGTAGGGCCATTTATAGGATAACATTTACCTTTGTTGGGTCTACCTCGATACCTCATTTAGAAATTATGAATCCTAAGAGTTTTATAGAAGTTACATGAAAGACACATTTCTTGGTGTTCAACCTGATGTTGTGCTCAGTCAGGTGATCAAAGACCTTTCTGAGGGTCTCAGCATCCTCTTCTTGCAAAATTGACTTGGCCAACAAGTTATCAATGTAGTCTTCCAAGATTTTGTGCATGTAGTCATGGAAAATGTATATCATAGCCTGCTGGTATGTGTCACCAGTATTTTTAAGACTGAATGGCATCATCTTGTAATAGAATATACCTATTGAGTGGTATTTTCACCCGATTGTGAAAACACACTCTCCGATAGGATTTGGGTTCCAAATCCCCTCTTGCAAAGAAATTAAACAAATAACTTCTCCAAGGTCTCCGCTATATTAGCATTTGCATATATGTATTAGTAATCTCAAATAAAGATATTCAATTTAAATGCTTGGAACACCTTAGTGATTGCAAGTAACTGTAAACAAGGGGCAATGTTGGTTTATTTCACCATGAAACTTTAATGATTGTTCGTTGAACCAAAATAAAGCAAATGTGATTCGACCCTTATATGCCGTACTTTTGGATTTTAAGATCCTGAAAATACCCCAAAAAACTTGGAATTTTAAAATACCCCTACAACGAATGATTCGCCTTGAAATGGAAATTTTCTATTTTCGGATTTTGAAGTTTTTTATTTTTTTTATTTTAATGCCTGTAAATGAAAATAAAAGTGCAGAAAAAATGAAAATAAAATGCAAAAAATGAAAATAAAATGCATTCAGTGGTGATGCTATCCTATTCTGACAAAACCGAAGATATGAGGTTTTCATGCATACAACCTAACCTATTGAACCTGCAAAACATGCACAATCCGGATAAGCTAAGTGCTGGTTTCTAGGGTTTTAATTATGGTTTTCAGATTTAGACATTCGCATGAAGCAACCAAGATAACTTGCATTAAACTTCACCTATAAGCCTAAAAATCTGAAAGGGGAAAGATAAACATTCAATCTTGCATGCAGAAAATAACTCCTTCTTTCTTGCCAATGAGATGCAACTCTCTGAATTTTTTGTATTAAAAATATGATCATTTTACAATAACAGAATCTCTAGTTTTCTCAAAACCAGAAAAAGGGGAAGAAAAACACTCCAAAGCAGGCCCAGAATGGCTTCTCGCCTTCGGCTCTGCAACTCTGCTCGCAACGGTTTCCGACCCTTGTATCTATCTTTGCCTCTACTTTTAAACTTTTTGGTATTGCTCTCTGTTTCACCCTGTGATGCTTCGCTTCATTTCCCAGGTCTTTTCGTTTCACCTTCCCCGCCTCTTCATTGTTTTTGGCTTTTGTTCGGGCATCGAAACGCTTGATCTTCTTCTATGAACTGTAATGGCGTTACCTATAACCCTTACACCTTTATGCCACGTGTTCAGTGCTTCCCTACATGTTCCGTAATGGCCCCCTGTAAATCGTGACCAAAAATAGCATGTCGCGATATCGCGACGTTTTTATGTATGCAGCTTTGCTCCTCTACCTGTATCGCGAAAATGAGACATGTCGCGATATCACGACATTTTTTTGTCAGCCTTGTTTGTCATCATGCATCATGAAAATGATACATGTCGCGATATCACGATGTTTTTTCTTCGTCACGTGGATGCAACCTGTCATGAAATCGCGACATTTTTCTCTTTCGCTGTGTTTTGTTGCACTTAGCCGTGAAAACGTGACATGTCATGAAATCGTGACACTTTTTCATTTTGTACCATCTTGCTGCTTTCTGTCGTGAAATTGTGACGCTTTTCTCTTTCGAGGTGTCTCACTACTTTCTGTCGTGAAATCGTGATGCTTTTCTCTTTCGTTGTCATCGCTACTTGTCATGATATCGTGATGCTTTTTCTTTCGTGTCTGATGCTTAATGTCACGAAATCGTGACACTTTTCTCTTTCACTTTTTCGTGAAAATGTGACATGTCACGATATCATCGACATTTTCTCCTTCTTGTCTCGTCGTGTCTGAAAATGGACATGTCATGATATCGCGACACTTTTTCATCTTTCCTTCCTCCTTTTATCCATGATTTCATGACATGTCGCGATATCATGACATTTTTCATTTTGTCTTTCTCTCTCCTCTATGAACCGTGATTTCATGACATGTCACGATATCGTGACATTTTGAGTCTTCAACTTGGTTCTTTGTCTTGCATCGTGATTTCATGACATGTCGCGATATCGTGACATTTTCTCTTCATGATGCATTTTGCTGCTCTTAGCCATAAAACGTGACATGTCATGATATCGTGACAATTTTCCATTTCTAGCTGTGACGGAGCAACATGTCGTGATATTGCGACAACTTTTCATTTCTAGCCGTGATGGAGCAACATGTCATGATATCGCGACACTTTTCATTTTTAGCCGTGACGGAGCAACATGTCATGATATCACGACAACTTTTCTTTTCTAGTCGTGATGGAGCAACATGTCGTGATATCACGACACTTTTCATTTTTAGTCGTGAAGGAGCAACATGTCGCGATATCGCGACAACTTTTCATTTCTTGCTTTTCTTTGATCTTTTTAGCATCTGGGCCACTGCGGTCTTCTTTGAAAGCATGCAAAAAGGTGGGTCCCCAATTTTGGGGTGTGTTGTGGATCAGCCACAACAAATGGCGACTCTGCTGTCAAATGCTCCTGAGCATTTTGGTGAGAACCCAACCTAGAAATATACAAGCTTAGATACAAGCGTCAACACATAAAAGATAAACAAATACCGATAGATCAGAAATACATGAAACATCAGAATCATTAAGTATCAGCTCGGTGTGTGCAATGTGTTTTCATTCCCTATCGTTTGAAATTGATCAACATTCCATTGTCAGTTTTACTTATGATTTGTATGCAAGGTTATGAATGATTTGTGCAGGATTTAATGCATGAAAAATATGCTAGAGATATAACAACCTGCTTTATAAAGGCTCAAACCTTCTAGTATCATGAACAAACATTTTAAAATTGTCAAACCCTCTTAGGATCAAATATGTGTATACTGAATTAATTTATTAGATCCCAAAGTTGGTTATGTGTCACTACCATCTTGAACCCATGTGCAAGTGTAAGTGAAATCAGAGCTTTGGGGAATAGGATTCCCAACCTAAGCGAGATGGGAATTTAACCCTATCCTTACTACTCTGATCTGGAATTCATTACCTCATCTTGAACAAAATGATTTAACCTGTTATGGATGAAATTGTTAGGCTAGTCTATCCGTTTGAGCAATTAGTGGTCTTGCTTTTAGACAAGACATGTTGCCACGCATGAGCATACTTAACCCCATAATCCATGATTTGGCTTCATTTTTTTTATTTCTTGGACCTTTGGGATGACTACCCATCCTTGTTAGGGACATGTAGTATGATCCTTCCAATCCAATATTAAGATGAAATGGGAAATATTAATTTTTATTTCTTGGACCTTGGGGATGACTACCCATCCTTGCGAGGGACATGTAGTACGATCCTTCCAATCCAATATTAAGATGAAATGGGAAATATTAATTTTATTTTTTATTTCTTGGACCTTTGGGATGACTACCCATCCTTGCGAGGGACATGTAGTACGATCCTTCCAATCCAATATTTATGATGAAATGAAACATAGAAGCTTTGGGGAATCGGATTCTCAACCTAGGCGAGATGAGAATTATGCCCTATCCTTACTACTCCATGAAGGTCAAATCAGAGCTTTGGGGAGTTGGATCCTCAACCTAAGTTCGATGAGGATTTAACCCTATCCTTACTACTCTGATTTTAGGCTTTAAGCTTTATGGGAGTGGTAAAAACCACTGTTTTAAGGATTATGTTGCATGATAGGATAGACATGAAATACTCCTTTCACCTCACCTTTTCTTCCAAGTATGGTTTTGACCATTTTTCTCAAGATCCTCTTTAATATGCATAGAACGTGCTTGGTTCAAGATAGTTCGGGCATCAGTTCCCAACCTTAGGATTTTTTTTTAATTTATGTTATATAATAACCCTAAGAGGATTTGACACCTTTTCAATGATTGTATTTGAAATGAAGATGCAACTGAGATGGAATGTATATGCAATGTGGAATGTAAATGGATGAATGCATTGCTCTTTTGAATTGTGGATGGAGTATACCACCTACTTGCCATAATTTGTAAAACCGACAACTTCATGCATCACAAGTTCCAAACGATATTATTTAAAATGTTTGTGTTACTTGCGGAGCTTTCTACAACACAATTCCAATGTTTCATATTCTCCTGATCTTAAGCATAAGTTGACATCTCAAATTTTTCATCTTTTTTTTTTTAGACAAACCAAACATGTCCAAAGGACCAACACACAACTTAAAACCAAAACCAAAAAGCAATCCCAAAAATGAAACTTGAAAACACAAACCAAAACCAAAAACCAAAATCTATATACAAATGTACAATATAGTACAAGATGGTGCAAAGCTTGGACTATCACTTTCCTGGATCCCAAACATGATTAGAACACTTCAACAAACATATAACGTGATACGCATGCCAAATTTTGTATGAACCCAAAAAAAACAAGATTAGACCGCACCATGCAAGACACTTCAACTTGCCTCGCTCACCCCACCAATTAGATTTAATTCCATTAGTACTCTCATAGGTGAGCGTCAAATTACTAAAATGATTAGACAATAAATGATATTCAATTTTATCTTGTCTATTCTTGAAAGTATCCATTTCATAATTCGATTCATGATTTAAAATTAGGCCTTCCTTTTCAAATGTGAGATGTTGCAAACAAGAGCCTATTTCTAAAAGTCTTGAATTCAAATCATTTTCCAAGATTTTAAAGCAATCAAAATCATTCAAAACTTGACAAGCATCAACAAAATTTGACATTTCATCATTAATGATATTAGCATCCAAAGGGACATCATGTAACCTATTACTTAAAATTTTTGTAGCTACTACCAAAGGTAAAGATTTCACCTTGTCATCCATACTCAACCCATCATGGTTAGAATTTACCACAACTTGATGAGTGTTAGTAGCTTTTTCTTTTTCCTCATTGTCTTCTTCATCATCCAACACCTGTTCAAAAACACCAAAGTTAGGCACCCAATCAAACATGCGTCCATATTTTTCAAAACAAGAGCCTAGTTTTTCAAGATATGTGTCGCGTGACACCTTTCCATGATCAATGGCTTGAGTTGCCTCAAAATCCACATTTTCATTAGGATCATCAATAGTATCAAACCCACACCACTTAGGTTTTGTAATTTCATCATTTTGAGATGGCATAGACATTGTAGAAGCAATAGGTGGATCAAGATTTTTGATTTCTTGCCCCTCAAGGGGAACAAAATCAATTGATTCTCCTTCTTTATCCATGGTAGTAGAATCATTATCCTTCTCCAACCTTTGATGAGATTCCAACCCTTCTTCCAAAACATTCTCAGATTGTACAGGACTTGTAATATCCTCATATGAAAGGGCAATTGTATTATCCTGCATATCAATAGGCACACAAATTTCATTAGCAGTTTTGGAGTGAGTGTAGTCTTCCCACTTCTTCCAAGCATCATAATAATCATCTTCCAAAGTCAAGTGGTGACGTTCAACTACTTCTTCATCATCTTTCAATTCATCAACATGTTTCTCATCAAATTCACCTTCACCTTCCTTAGATGGTTCAATTACTTCCAAAATTGGGTTATTGCTTGTATTCAAATTGATAAGGCTATCATAGTCCACATTTGTAACCCATGATTCAAGTTTAACATAATTTGGAAGGTGTGAATTTTCTTGGCCATTATTTTCAACAATGTCATCCAATGTGTCATCCAAGAACAAGTGGTGAAATTCTATCATATCTTCGAATTTATTTATTGATTTTCTTTCAAAATCACTTTCAACCACTTGTGATGGCCTAGGATTTTCTATAATTAGATCCACTTTTACACTCTTATTTTCATGATCATCCCAATCTTCCTTTGTGGATAATGATTCCAAATCCTTATTACCCATCCATAGTATTTCTTCCTCAAAATATTTAATACCATCATGTGAATTCACATCCAAATTTTCCTTATTCTGCATATCAAAGGAAGTTTCATCAATAGGGGTGTGAGACATAACTGATTCTTCAGATTCATCCTCATAGAATTCATCTTTTGGTGAGTCAAGGGTTCCCAATCTATCACATGTTTCAATACTAGTTGGATCTAGTACTCCTCCCTTGCCTAAAATCATATTATTATGAAAATCATTGAAATTGATTTTAGAAACATCTTTTGAATCAAGATGAGTATTTTGAAGTTGATTCATACTTAAGAAAGATGGTTGATCTTGCATAGTAGGTTGAGGATTTTGAAATTGATTGAAGCTTGGGAATGATTGTTGATTCTGAAATTGATTCACACTTGAACTTGGTTGAGGTGGATAAATCATTGGGTGGGTAAGGGAGGTATTAAATGATTGAAGATTATATGATCCAAAACCCACACCATAATTTTGACAACTCAATTGTTGCTCAATTGCCATTGCTTGAGTATAGGCTTGTGACAAAGATGTGATTTGAGGCATCCCTCGCAAATATGTGGAAGTGAGTGGGTCAAGAGCATTGACGTATATTTGGAGAGCCACTTCTTCTCGAAGAGCATAAAATGTCACTAATTGAGTGTATAGTCCAAAGAACCTTTCAGAAAATGACTTCACATTTTCACTTGGTCCTTTTCTAATAGTGACAAACTGATCGTACATGAGGATTGGGTCAACTCGCTTTTTGTTGAATTGATTAAGAAATGTTGCCTCTAGTTGAGCCCAAGAAGTGATAGACCCTAAAGGTAGACTTGTAAACCAATCATATGCCACTTTGTCCAAGGTGTAAGGGAACATTTTACAAGCAACATCATCATACCAAATTGTTAAGTGATTCACATAAATTTTGAATGCTTGAATATGTTCTTCTGTAGTATTTGTCCCATTAGAAAAAAATCGAGGAAGACATCTCTCAAAACCAAAGGGAAAATAATGTTGAACTCCTGGTATGTTCAATGGGCTACCTAGCATCCATGGTGTAAACATAGCCATTAGTGAATCTTAAAGAATACAACTTTAATACCCAATTTTTTTTTTTTTTTAAATCAAATCAAATCACATTATTCCTGTATGAACAATCAAAGTGTTAGAATAGTGCATAGCAATTCATGTCCTCCTTTTAACACTACAAAGTTGTATTGTTAAAAGAGGGCTAAAGATAATAATCAATAGGGCATGAAATATTCAAAATTTAAATCCCTATAGCATTTAAATCATACTGAAATAAACCAATTCAGCCCTCCTTCTAGCGCCAATCTGTTGAGTGGTGTTAGAGGATGCCGAAGATGCTAATCAAATGGACTTGAAATATTTAGCAATACAAAGCTCTTAAACAATTATAAACATGTAGCATTTAAAATCATGATGAAATAAACCATTTCATGCCCTCCTTCTAGCGCCAATCTGTTGAGTGGTATTTTCACCCAATTGTGAAAGTACACTCTTCGATAGGATTTGGGTTCCAAATCCTCTCTTGCAAAGAAATTAAACAAATAACTTCTCCAAGGTCTCCGCTATATTAGCATTTGCATATATGTATTAGTAATCTCAAATAAAGATATTCAATTTAAATGCTTGGAACACCTTAGTGATTGCAAGTAACTATAAACAAGGGGCAATGTTGGTTTATTTTATCATGAAACTTTAATGATTGTTCGTTGAACAATGAAAAAGAATGTTAATGAGAAATTTTTATTTTCGGATTTTGGAATATTTAGTTTTTTATTTTTTTATTTTAATGCTCGTAAATAAAAATAAAATGCAGAAAAAATGAAAATAAAATGCAAAAAAGAAAAATAAAATGCATTCAGTGTGATGCTATCCTATTCCGACAAAACCGAAGATGTGAGGTTTTCTTGCATGCAACCTAACCTATTGGACCTGCAAAACATGCACAATCCGGATAAGTTAAGTGCTGGTTTCTAGGGTTTTAAATGAGGTTTTCAGATTTAGACATTCGCATGAAGCAACCAAGATAACTTGCATTAAACTCCATCTATAAGCCTAAAAATCTGAAAAGGGAAAAGATAAACATTTAATCTTGCATGCAAAAAATAACTCCTTCTTTCTTGCCAATGAGATGCAACTCTCTAAATTTTTTGTATTAAAAATTGATCATTTTACAATAATAGAATTTCTAGTTTTCTCAAAACTAGAAAAAGGGAAGAAAAACACTCCAAAGCAGGCCCAGAATGGCTTCTCGCCTTCGGCTCTGCAACTCTGCTCGTAGTGGTTTCCGACCCCTGTACCAATCTGTGCTTCTGCTTTTAAACTTTCTGGCAATGCTCTCTGTTTCGCCCTGTGACGCTTCGCTTCATCTCCCAGATCTCTTCGTTTCATCTTCCCCGTCTCTTTCGTTATTTTTGACTTTATGTTCGAGCATCGAAACGTTTGATCTTCTCTATGAACTATAACGCTTCTGTAGCCCTTACACCTTTATGCCACGTGTTCCACGCTTCCCTGCATGTTCCATAATGGCCCCATGTAAATCACGACCAAAAATAGCATGTCGCGATATCGTGACGTTTTTATGTATGCAGCTTTGCTCCTCTACCTGTATCACGAAAATGAGACATGTCACGATATCGCGACATTTTTTTGTCAGCAGCCTTGTTTGTCATCATGCATCGCGAAAATGATACATGTCGCGATATCGTGACATTTTTCTGCTTCGGGCCGCGTGGATGCAACCTATCACGAAATCGTGACGTTTTTCTCCTTCGCTGTGTTTTGTTGCACTTAGCCGTGAAAACGCGACATGTCACGAAATCATGACACTTTTTCATTTCGTACCATCTTGCTACTTTCTGTCATGAAATCACGATGCTTTTCTCTTTCGGGCTGTCTCGTTGCTTTCTATCATGAAATCGTGACGCTTTTCTCTTTCGAGCTATCTCGCTGCTTTCTATCGTGAAATCGCGATGCTTTTCTCTTTCGGGCTGTCTCGCGGCCTTCTATCATGAAATCGTGACACCTTTTCTCTATGTTCACTTTGGCTGCTCCAGGTCACAAAAACGCGACATGTCACGATTTCGCAACACATTTCCCTCGCTTAGCTTGTCAGTCGTCGTGAATCGCAAAACTGAGACATGTCACGATTTCACGACGTTTTCTTTCATTTGTTCCTTCCTCACTTTTATACCGCGATTTCATGACAAGTCGCGATATCGCGACATTTTTCATTTTGTCTTTCTCTCTCCTCTATGAACCGCGATTTCATGACATGTCGCGATATCGCAACATTTTGAGTCTTCAACTTGGTTCTTTGTCTTGCACCGTGATTTCACGACACGTCACGATATCGTGACATTTTCTCTTCATGATGCATTATGTTGCTCTTAGCCGCGAAAACGTGACATGTCACGAAATCGCGACAAATTTCCATTTCTAGCCGCGACAGAGCAACATGTCGCGATATCGTGACAACTTTTCATTTCTAGCCGCGATGGAGCAACATGTCGCGATATCGCGACAACTTTTCATTTCTGGCCGCGATGGAGCAACATGTCGCGATATCGTGACAACTTTTCATTTTTGGCCACGACGGAGCAACATGTCGCGATATCATGAAAACTTTTCATTTCTTGCTTTTTTTTGTCTTTTTAGCATCTGGGCCACTGCAGTCTTCTTTGAAAGCATGCAAAAAGGTGGGTACCCAAATTTTGGGGTGTGTTGTGGATCAGCCACAACAATACCCCATGTAGTGGTGAACATAATTTTATGTTGTTCTTTAGGTTTAATCTGAATCTAATTGTAACCAAAAAAAGTGTCCATTAGGGAGAGCATATCATGACCTGCAATTGCATCTACAAGAGTATTTATGTTGGTTAACAAGAATGAATAATTTGGGTTTGAATTATTGATATCCTTGAAATTTGGGCAAATGCAAACTCTTCCATAAGGTTTTCCTATGGGTACCATGTTTGAAACCCATTTGAGATAGTCGATGGGAACAATAAAGACCATATCCAATAATTTTTGCCACTTGTTTTTAACCATCAAAGTGATGGTTGGATGTGTGTTTATGAGATTTCGCTTGATTAGTTTCTTTGTGGGGTATAGCGAAAGGTTATGGACAACCAAATTTGAATCTAGCATCAACATTTATTTGTGGTCCAAGAAAAGAGATTTGGTCTCTCTTATAGTAGAATAATTATGATGGCTTGTTCTTCTGGATATAAGCTTTTTTTGAACTTGACTTTCTATGGTTGATAAGGATAATTGCTGATGTCCACCTCAAAAGTCTCCTCTATTGCCATATGCAACCCCTCCTCAATATGGTGAGGAGTGGGGATAAAATGAATGTCATTTTATAGGTTTATAGTTCCCACTAACTCAAGATTGAGACCAACATGATACACATTATGTGTTCAACCTGATGCAAAATGAAATGGTTGTAGCATCTCTTCATTAGGGAAGAAATCCTCAAGTTCTAGGCATCAATCAACGTGATCCCAATAAATAGCATCTAAGTTAAGACACAATGGTTTTGAAGGATATGCTGGGTTATGGAGTGGAGTGGTCAAATCAATGGATATCACATTGATGGATGGAATGAAATCTCCATGACCACATGGGTGAAGCTCTACATTAAGGGTGTGCCATCCACACTCACAATGAGGCTCTAGGGACATAGGGATATCAAGATATAGTCTATGTACAGAAAAGATGATGGGATCATTAGGAAATAACTACTTCCTAAATGTTAGTGGCTTCAGGTTAACCATACATTGAATGGCATCTAGGTTTACTAATATCCCTAGGAAGTGAAGATTAGGATGTATGGTACAGAGTGTTGCTTCCATATCAACAAGTAGATAACATGAATGTAAGTATCAAGGCCCAAGATAAGCCATCTCATTCTTATCCTCAAAATCATCATCACTTATAAATAAACCATTTACATTCATTTTTACCCCTAGGATGGGGTGATGTCTTGCTTGCTGATGCCCTAGATGGGCCAGCTCAATATCATCTTCATATTCGACATCACTTATGAAGAATACATTGGTGTTGGTCTTTGGACTAATGGTATGGCTCACATGTCTAGGCTGTAAGTAGGCCATCTCTGTTGAGTCCTCTGACTCATAGCCACTTTTGTATGACATGTATCCACCCTCATCCAATATGTATTCACTCTCGTCTAAGATGTAGCCTCTCTCTTTGTGGCATGTCCAAGCAAGGTTTTACTATACCAAGGCCCATGGTAGGCCAAGCCAGCTTCATATTCATCCTCTCTTGGGACATAGTTATACTCCTCTCACTCATAGCCATAAATTAGCTCATCCTCGCATAAAATGATCCTTGATGGATGCTCTTCGGGAGAGGAATTATGATGATACTTGTAGGGTGGTTCGATATTGACCATGGCCACCCATTCATCACCCTACAGGTTTCTACGAGGGTATTTATAGAGATTCCAATCAATGTCTTCCTCACACCCTAAGCTTATCCTATATAAAGACGTATCCAATGAATCATCATTGATCTAAATGTAATAGCCTAGCCTAAATCTATTAGTTGGTAGCTGATAGTATGGTTGAAATGGTAGCTGCTACCCCTGCTCATATATACCTAAGCCATACCCATGCCAATGGTAGCTATCAAATTATCTTAGCAAAAAATTAGGATTTTATAAGTAGTGAATATTCATGGTGAATGGTTCATCCTCATATCTTTCAAGTTTAAGAGTAGTATGGGTATAATCTAGACCAACATATATGAAATTAGTTTGGTTGGGTGGAACCCCTAAGGGAACCACTATCCCTATTGGTAGATTTGAGACTTTTGGTTGTCCAATGTCTTGTGATGACTCAATAATTGGTGTGAAAGTCATGTTCTGCACAAGATATTCTTCTAGTGTTGTATTGGCTAGGTGAACTATCACCTGTGGTGCAGATGACGATGTTGATGATGTAGGTGAGATAGGTTGAGGTACCTCCTCGACTATTTCTCAATAATGTTCCTCCTCCATGGGAGTAGGTATTTTTGTATCTGCTATGGTTAAAAGATCCTTGGGTCCTTCCTCCACTAGGTGTTCCTTCAACTTCTATTTATATTTTGCCTTAGATGTTGAAATCTTTTTAGAAGTGCTAGTAGCTTTGGATGTAGGAGGTGGTGCCGACATGGATGGGTCATCTTGTAATGATCTACTTTTGCTTTCTAGATGCATGGTTGGTAATTAGGGCCTTATGTATAAGTGCATATATGGAAGAGCAAATCCCCTGGACAAGTCAAATCGATGCATGCACTTGAACGACTCTTCATTAGATGGAACCACATGAACTTGTCCCTCATGCACATACTTGACGTATTGGTGCAGGATTGAGGGCACACACTGCATATCACTAATCTAGGTATACCTTAGAAGGATGTTATATAGCATCACCCTTTCTAACACATGGCACATCATGGGGATGGTTGTATGTCCTAATTTTATAGGAAAAATGATTGTACCCACAATGGAGCACAGTGCATCGTTGAAATCCCTAGGAATGTAGGAAGATGGAGTAATGTTGGACTTAGGGATATTCAAGTGCCCTATAGCATTGGTAGTGATGATGTTTATTGATGAGCTCGTATCAATAAGAACCTGCTTGAATGGTATGTCATTAATCGACACAATAATGTGCAGAGGTGGGTTTGCTATAGTGGTCAACACTTTCTTGATTTTGTAATCATAAAAATAGATCATGGGCTCTTAGCACTATTGTACTTACCCCATGAAATGTGTAAACACATATGGATTTTTGGGCTAGAGCTAAATTGATCTCAAAATCTCCATTAAGGTCTCCTTGTGCCTAGGGGATTGTTGTATAAGCTTGTAGATGGACAACTTGGCTAGAGTCATTTGTAGATTTTGTTCTAGTTTACTTTGAACAGTTACCATAGGTCTCATTGGTGGACTTGGGGGATTTTTTTGCACCTAGATCTATCGAGGTGTAGCTAAGATATTAATGGGATCCATTGGAGGCTATGGTTGTCCATATATCTAACTCCTGGTTGCCATGTTAACCAACTCAACCATTCAAATGCATCCTTGAATAGGTGGCTCAACTCAGACCTGGTTGATCTGAGTGCCTTAATCTCTAGGGGTATCATGATTAAGCAATGAGTTCTTGAATATACACATATCTTTGTTATCAGGGCTAGTGGGTTGTGAACTCTTAGATCTCCCTTTTCAATCATGGTTTGTACAACATTATTGAATTTTTTGCAGTTCTCAATATCATGCCTATATATCTTGTGATATGTCTAGTATTGATATTCCTTATATACCTTTGTATTGGTATGGTTAGGGTTAATAAGTTGTACGCAATGGAACCTTATCCTCTATGCCTCACTGACTTGATTAAATATCAACTACATCGATTATTTTAGAGGCATGTAATAACAATAATGTCCCTTATTTTGGCCTTGGTTGTTCTTAGGATTATAGTTGATTGACATGGGGTGTATCTGATAATTATGGGGTTGCTATCCACACCATACATTTGGCATGGCTAATACAACCTGATTAACATGAGCAAGCTTGGCCTACTTCTACTTATTCTTGTTATTATAATTGTTCTTGCTCCACTCTTTCTTGTTGTGGAGCTTGAGTTCTCCCTCATCGACCTTAATATCTTCAATAAGCTTGGATTGAGCCAAGGCTTCTTTGAACTATTCATATTTTTGTAGCTACAATAGCAAAGAGATGTGCTTTGCATAGATCTTTATGAACATATAGATGAAATCTTCTGTGGGGACAAAGAATGATAGTTTTGCCATGATTTTTCTTCACCTGTTCCCATAGTCCATCACTAGCTTATCATAATATTACTTCAAATTTTCTAGATCGAATAGGTTCACCTTCTTCTTGGCATCAAAGGAGAAGTGTTCAAGAAACACATTTACCAGTTTATCAAAATCGATGATGCTATGCTTGGGAAATTGGTTGAACCATTGAGTTGTTGTGCCTGAGAATATCATGATGAATTTTCTCAGCATTAGGGCATCATTCTTGTCTAGGTGGAAACACACGTTCATGAAGTTGGTCACCTATTCTTGTGCATATCCCTCTCCCTTAAAATATTCTAGCCTAGGCATCTCAAAGTGCCTAGGATATGTAGGACTCAAGACTGAGGGACACAGAGGCTGGTTGTGTATCTTGATTAATGTAGGCTTTTGCCCACCTATGTCTTGCTTCTCGAGAGACTTGAATCTCTCAGTGAGCATTTGGTATACCTTTGAGGAAATAATCTCATATTATTGAAGTTTTTCTCATGGTGGCAAGGGAGGTGCATATTCCTTCTCTCTTCTTGCTCAAGAGTTCTACATGCTCTCACTCGATATGCAACACTTCCTCTAACCTGTGTATTTAGTCAGATCAACCTGCTACAAAAGGTTCATAACTTTCTAACTTTGTGAAAAGAGCTCTAATGTTGAGGCCCCTCAGGGAGGTTCCTATTTTTCTTTTACCCCTATCTTCTAGGGTGACTTATTCTATGTACTATGTTATAAGTTGAGTAACCCCATGATCAAAAGTAATGTAAGTGTTGTAGGGTTGCTTTTAAGCTTCCTCTGGTTCATTGGTGCATCTAGTGGATATGCTATGTGAACTTCCTAAAGAAAAATATTCTGTAGTAATACTTCTAGGACCTGGTCTTGGGGGAAACCAATCCAACTCATCAAACTATTTGGTCCTCCGTGGTTGATCCTATGGAGTGCCATTAAAACTAGTGAGATTATGATCTAGAGGTATCCTCCCACATTTTGAGAGGTTGTAAGATATCCTTTGTATGTGATTGTATGCAAGCCTATTATCATACTCCTTAGTGGGTTGATTTTTCCTATGTGTATCACGTGAATCTTGGGTTCTTGCAACCCCTTCATGCACATACGATGATAGAGGCCTTGATGCCTCCTCATGTTGGCATGATTATGGAGGCCTTGAATACTCTGCATGTTTGTGCAATGAGTGAATTCATGATGCTTTCACATGTTGATGTGAAGAAGGAGGTCGTGAGACCTCTGCTTGTCTATGCAATGAGGAAGACCTTGAAGTCTCCTCGTATTTGTGTGATGAAGAAGGTCATGATGTCTTCATGTGTTTAAATTATGAGAGGCACCATGAGGACTCCTAATTTCTATGTGATGAGAGGGGTCATGAGGCCTTCTCATGTCTATGTGATGAAGAACCAGGATGTGGCTCTCTTGTTGGGGTTTCTCAAGGAGTAACCCCATGGGTTGAGTTGTTGTCCCTAAGATTTATCAAACTTCGTTTGGTGACATTATGGGTGGGTACCTCAACACTAGGGTGGCTATGAGTGTGTGAAGTGTTAGCTTCTCCATCAGAGAGTGGTTTCTCTATGTGTATACCATAGTGACTTATGAGTTATCTTCTTAGGTAGATTCAAAAGCACAAAAACCAAAAAAGTAGATGTTTATCTCTTTTGAGCATTTATGTGTCCCCTAAACTGTTTGGTGTGTTTTGATTCATTATATAAATAAGCTAACTCTCATCATGTTTTACATTTTTGGTGGATGGTACACTCAAATTGTTCAAGGGTTTTCACCTATACACTCGTAGCTCGACAACCTGATGATGAAATTGAGGGCGTGTAATCCAATATATAACATACGGTAATGACTTCCACACATGGTCAGGGAGCATAGGTCCTATCGGTCCTCACCTAGTTCACTTGTAGTTAGTGATATACCTCTATAAAGAGAGATACGTATATATTTTCCATGGGCTATGACAGTTCTTAGATCTAGTATTAGCCAAAAATAGAGGGTATGTGGGATTTGAGTTAGCGGATGGAGATGCAAACCACCTCATTGGATATTTACTAGTGGTTGGTCATGACTTCCAATTCACTAGTATTTAAAATGGTGCGTGGTGTGTGTGGTTCTTTTTAACCTTGCACATAAATAAAATGTGTCACCAAGCAAGCATGATCTTTCCTATATGCCTAGGATTAAAGATGTTTCATTTAAGAAATATGCATGTATATAGCTTATATTATCTTCAAATAATGCATTCTATTATATGAATTGATGGCTACATACTAGGCTGCATGCAAGCAAACTAACACACACAAGCCTAGCACACTGAAGACTAGGGTTAACCTTACAAGAAGAGACCCGTTGTTCCTAGCAATGCCTAAAGAAACTAAGGAAAGTCCTAGGAAACATCACATACCATTATTTTTCCTATTTTTATTTATATTTCCTAATATGATTTTACTTGCTATTTATGAAAAACAAAGTTGTAAAAATAAAACACAAAGAAAATAGAGGATGAAACCAACCTTAAATCCCACTTTGATGATGGAAATTCTAACCCCTAATGCACTTTGTTTCTAGAAATTATTGATCGAAGCAGCTAATTTTGGTTGCTAACTATAGGAGCAACTAAGATTAGCTGGTTGTTGCCAACCAGAGTAGCCAAGACCTGTGGGTCACTGTTGACCAAAGTGGCCAACCTGCACACATAAAAACTTGTGAATTTCAAAAAATTGTTTGAAAATAAAAACCTAGTAGGGGTCCCACCATGATCGCCATATGTGCAACCCTAAGAGGCGCGCACCTTAGCTACCCTACTTGTAATTTGATTTATTACGTATACTATCATTTGCATAAAAATGAAAGTATTGAAAGTGCATGTAATCACAGAAATAAGAAACAAATAAAGATGTTTTATTTATTGATATCTCAAGTCCTTGGTTACAAGTTCATCCCTCTAAGGGATACCCATAATTTTGATACAAATATTTACACAATAGAGTAGCGATTGGATGTATTCCTCACAAGGGAATGGTGCGCCTTCACAGGCCTCCTAGTTTTGCACATGAAACTATATGGGGGCTTAGAGATGCTCCCTTATCTATATTTGGTCCTAAAGGGATCTTTGTGCTCATGTTGCTTCAATATAATATTGAATACCTATACCTGTGCTCATGGAAACAACAAAGTATGCTTAATATGATGGACTGCCTCTTCGGATGAGGCCTTTGTTAGTATATTTTATAGATATGATAATATAAGCATAAATAGAATAATAAATACATGGAAAGCTAAGAAATACGAAATAGATGCATTAATGAAACCAAATTTGAGAAACAACTAATCAATAAATCAAGCAGTAATTAATATAAGCTAAAGCAAATGGGAATAATGCCTATACCCTAAAATATGCCTACGGACCACTGTTCAAGACAATGGCCATGATATGAATCTCTTTTCCTTGTGAATCAGAGGCTGTAGTGCTATCCTTATTGCTAAAATTGATGTTCAAGGGTTGCCAGGTGTGTCTCCTACACTGATTGGTGGTTGGGAATGATGGATCTTAATACTGACATGTGGACTGTTGGAATATTTTCAACATTGCCTCCTTAGTCCTAAGTATTAAGTCCTAGTATTTAGTTTTAGTTTAATGTTTTGATTTACATATTTTTAGTTAATTTTATTAGCATACGTTGAGGTTTTGGCTTGGTTGGTCAATGTTTGACCATAGTCCAAGATTAGCATGTTGTTAGGATAAGAGCTATCTTTAAGTTAGTTTGTTGTAATAAGTTTAAGAGGATTTCTCTCAACCACCATGTCTATTTTTAGTTCTTTCAAGAACTATAAAACTATGTAATGTATTGTTGATCAATAGAATAATTTCACCATTGTTTCTCATTTGGTATCAGAGTAGATTTTATCAGATGGATCAAAACCTATGGAGAGTGGCATGAAGATATCTGAAGCACACACTTTGTCAGATAAACTCAAGTGACTAGCACTCAATAGATTTGCAAGGAAGAGCTCGAGTAAATAATTAATATATCACTAATACTTAGGTATTTTATTATGAAATTTTGAGGGTTGTTAGATAATTGTATCAAGAGGATGTTGTCCAAATGTCAGGTGATTTGGAGCTAATTTGCTGATTTTATTAGCATTTTGAGTTTTTTAATAAAATGGTTGTATAAGGTGGAATACAAGGTATTTTATTCTCAAATTATGGGAGATATATTATTTAGATAAAATAATCATTCAGACAAAATTTCAGGTCATTTGAATCTATATTGATTGATTTATGTGAATATTTATTTTTTCTTTTAAAAGTCCTAGATCCAAAATTGTGATTAAAAAGGGAAAAAGTAAATGATCACATATTTTTCACATTCATTATTTTTATTCTAAAATTTAGAGGGTTTTCATATTATTTTCTTAGAAATACAGAGTTTAATTTTCAGAAATTTTGGAGTTGTATGGATTGATTTATGTGAAAACATTGAAGTTGTCTCAAAAACACTCTAAGATCTAGAAAGGGCAAAAGTAAATTTATCACATATTTCTCATTTGTGTGAATTTGCTTATGAAATTTAGTGGATTTTCAGATAAGTATATTAGAAGTCTATAGAAAAAAATTTAGTTTGTTTCAATTAATATTGGCTGATTTATGATAAATGGGTGCTTGAGACTTTGGTAAATAAAAGGAAGACATGTATGCAGACTTGGCTGTACCAAAATTTGATGGAGATAATTATGTTATTTGGAGCATAATGATGAAGACCTTATTGAAGGCTCAAGACTTTTTTTTCCTTGCATTTGCAACCCTACAAATAGTTTTCATTAAATATTAAAACCATCCAAAAGTTAGCTCCACAATTTTATGGTCCTTACAAGATAGTGCATCACATAGAAGTGGCATATCAGCTCGAGCTTTCTCCCTCATCCCGTATACATCTAGTATTTAATGTTTCCTATATCAATAAGGTGGTAGGATAGAAAGTACACTCTCAATAAGAATTATCAATACTTGATGAAGAAGGGTGTATATATCTCCAGCCATAAGCAATTTTACAAAGCAGATCACGTAGGTTGAGATCCCATCACATCAATGAATTTCTCATCAAGTGGCAGGACCTACCAGAAGAAGATGCTACATGGGAATCAAAAAGTATTTTACAGTCATTTCCAGCTTTTAGGATAAATATTTCAAAGGATGTCTCAATGGAGATACAATTACTCAAGGACCTTGTAGTGAAGACCACTCAAAAGTGGAAGAAGACTTTGAAGATGAAGGAAGAGAAACACTCACATTGGAGTGTTCCTTTCTTTAATACCATAAAAGTGAAATGTATGATGAAGAATATCTCATGGAGGAGATAAATAAAGAGTGTATTATGGATAATGCATCTACAATTCTCATTAAGGAGAATAAAGAAGATGATGATGGAGAAGCAATGTTCATGGATGATCATTGGATTGAAGACCATTCAATTGGAATGGATGTGTGCTCTCTTGAAAAAACAAATAAAGTAATGTGGTATGATGATCGACAAGAAAATTTTTATGAAGATGAGATGGAAGCGATAGGCTTCTTGTTTGAAGATCACTCATCAAGGGTGAAGGATGTGTTGTGTGAAGAAAATAACACACAAGAATCTCTCATTTGGTATATGGAAAGTGAGAGGGAAAATAGGATAGAAACATAAAATGGAAATGAGATTGTTGATTTTCTTCTTGTAATGGCAAAGAAAACATCACTCATGGATGAATATCACTCACTTGGAGTGACTACATTGCATAAAGAGAGTTGTATTGAAAAGGCAACAATGTATGATTGTTTGAATGAATGGTGTTTCAATACACCAACATGGATTGAACATAGGATGAGAACTCTTAGTGATGAGTTGATGGTTGATCTTGAAGCACCATACAATGAAGGAGAACTGCTACAAAATAGCTTTATGGGAAGCACCAAATCTACTCATACTAAAGGTAATGTTTTTATGATTAATGATTTGTTTTTTGTGAGCAGGAATGAAAAGAAAGGCGATTGTCTCATTGAGACAACTTTTATGAAGATTCTTCTTGGAGAGAATACAGTGATGAAGAACTTGGGTCACATTGATCAAAATTATGTGTTCAAAATTCCTTGGGGGGAGGATTTTTGTAAAGTCATTTTTTTGAGAGAATATTTGTGTGAGGAGCAACTTTATGTTGCATATGTAGTTGGTCATTATATGACCATATTTATTGTGATATTTTGTGTGGAAATATGTGAAAGAGTTTTATGGTATAATCATCTATGTGATATGATTAATTTTAAATACTCATGTGGAGTATTGTTTAGTTTTGAAGATGTAAAATAAGATAAAAATGTGAGAGCATGGTTTAAATACCATAATGATAAATATGTAAGAGAGTGGTTGCTGAAAACCACAAGAGGAGATACTTTTTTTGAAGGGGGATCTAATCAACAAAAGAATGCACTCAAGCATTTTCATGAAATTCCACATGAAAAGTGGAAGGAGTGCCACCATAAGTATTTTGTAAATTCTGATTTCTTGATTCAATATTGGAGGAAATGTAAGAGAAATATTTTATTCCAACTCTGTGATGCTTAAATAACTCTTGCATGAGTGTCTTTAGCATCAAGGGGGAGAATTTTGGAATATTTTCAACATTGCCTCCTTAGTCCTAAGTATTAAGTCTTAGTATTTAGTTTTAGTTTAATATTTTGATTTACATATTTTTAGTTAATTTGATTAGCATACGTTGAGGTTTTGGCTTGGTTGGTCAATGTTTGACCATAGTCCACGATTACCATGTTGTTAGGATAAGAGTTATCTTTAAGTTAGTTTGTTGTAATAAGTTTAAGAGGATTTATCTCAACCACCATGTCTATTTTTAGTTCTTTCAAGAACTATAAAACTATGTAATGCATTGTTGATCAATAGAAAAATTTCACCATTGTTTCTCATGGACATGGCTCAACCAGATGATGCTCCAATACTTCTAAAAAGGACATAGATTGGTTATCTATTTTAATAGGGCTCTTCTGCATAAGATCTAATTTATTTTTTATCTTTTACTCTTCATGGGAGAGTCCATATGTAGACTTTCCTCCCTCATATTTGGACTTTGGCTTCCTAGAGAATCTTTAATCCAAATTGCATGCAACTGACCATTTCGAGTGGGAAGCATCAATCACAAATTGGAATTGAAGGGACAATTAGGAGGAAGTCAGGGAGGTCATTGCCAAAATCAATTCATAATTAATACAAAGGTGTAGTCAGACTGCATGATCTAGGCATGTATTCATGGATATACTATGCATGGTGCTAGATGCTATCAGGTCCAACAGCTAGGTGTGATCGTTGTAGTCTTCAGTGGCCAGGTGGTGATCACTCTACTTAAGAGTGACTAGGCCTAGATGCGCTAGAACAACTATTTTTAAGTGGTTAGGACCACTACTTGCTCTTAGAGAGATCTAAGAGGATTCTTATGGTTTGTGAATGTGTTCATATGGGTAGTCTACTAAACATGATACATTTTTAATGTCTACAGTTGCATTATGGGACTAACAAGGATGAAATTTTTTGCTTCAAGGTTCCTACCAAGTATGGTGTTATCCTTATTTGACACAAGATGTTTTTAAGATATGAGAATTGTGCTTGGTTCAAGAATGTTTTTGGAATCAATTCCCAAAATTAATATTTTCTTAGTGTAATATGTCCTATGGTACTAAAATATCTTGACATGTATTTTGGAGGTTTCTTAAAACACTAGGAGTGACTGAGTGACCAAAAACACCTAGGAATTGTGAATGTGGCTTGTATGCATGACAATTTGACTTTGTGGAATTGTGTGGATGACATTGTGAAGGTGCCCCTAATTAAGGCAACATGAATTTTGTTGGACCAATTAAGACCATGCACTTAATAAATGATCCCTCTATGAAATGTGGAATACGGAATGTGAAGGCAATGTATGACATGCAATGTTATGAAATGTGAAATGTAACATGAAATGCAGGTGAATGCATTGTTTTTGAAATGTATGCGAATGTTTTTGTGTATTAGCCATGTATATATATGTAAATCATAGTAAACATGGAATGCTTTCAAGTGCATGATGTTCATTGTCTCAGGATTTTCTATTCCCCCTAGCTTGGTAAGCTTATGACCAAAGGGATTAAGTACCTATGGAACATTTTGAAATTGAGATGTGACCAAAGGAATTAAGTACCTTTGGAGCATTTTAAAATTGAGATGTGACCAAAGGGATTAAGACCTTTGAGGCTTTTTGAAATTGTAATTTGACCAAAGGGATTAGGACCTTTGGGGATTTTTGAAATTGAAATATGACCAAAGGGATTAGAACCTTTTGGGTTTTTTTAAATTAAAATGTGACCAAAGGGATTAGGACCTTTGGGGCTTTTTGAAATTGAGATGTGACCAAAGGGATTAAGACCTTTGGGGCTTTTTGAAATTGAGATGTGACCAAAGGGATTAGGACCTTTGGGGATTTTTGAAATTGAGATGTGACCAAAGGGAGTAGGACCTTTAGGGATTTTTGAAATTGAGATGTGACCAAAGGGATTGGGTACTTTGGGGATTTTTTGTGATGTGACCAAAGGGATTAGGACCTTTGGGGTTTTTTAAAATTGAGATGTGACAAAAGGGATTAGGACCTTTGGGCCTTTTTGAAATTGATATGTGACCAAAGAGATTAGGACCTTTGAGGCCTTTTTTTAAATTGAGATGTGACGAAATGGATTAGGACCTTTGGTTTTTTTTTTTTGAAATTGATATGTGACCAAAGGGATTAGGGCCTTTGGGGATTTTTTGAAATTGATATGTGACCAAAGGGATTAGGAACTTTGGGGATTTTTGAAATTGAGATGTGGTCAAAGGGATTAGGAACTTTGGGACCTTTTGAAATTGATATGTTACCAAAGATATTAGGGCCTTTGGGTATTTTTTGAAATTGAAATGTCACCAAAGGAATTAGGAACTTTGGGGATTTTTGAAATTGAGTTGTGATCAAAGGTATTAGGAACATTGGGGCCTTTTGAAATTGATATGTGATCAAAGGGATTAGGACCTTTGGGATTTTTTTTTAAATTGATATGTGACCAAAGGGATTAGGACCTTTGGGGATTTTGAAAATTGAGATGTGACCAAAGGGATTACGACCTTTGGGGATTTTTGAAATTGATATGTGACCAAAGGGATTAGGATCTTTGGGGATTTTTTATTTATTTTGTTTTGTTTTTGTTTTTTTTTGTGAGGAATGTGCAATACCTTAAGAATATTTAATTTTATTTACGGTTGATGATGTAAATGACTAGGTGGATGTGATGTCCTAATAATCCCCGGTATACTTGATGATTAAGTTGGTACCTTTGTCCTGATCAGATAGGTTGGATTTACTATTTGTGGAAAGACTTTTAGATCAATAAGATCTTGGACAATATTTTTAAATTGGTGGAATTTGTTGATGTCATGGCCCACTTATTGATAATAAGGATAGTACAAGTGCTCCTTAAAGTGTTTGCCTCATTTGGTTAGGTATCTTGGTTTTATTTCTCAAAGGGAAAGCTCTTGTACTTCATAAAGCATTCGAAAGATGGTCAAATAAGATTCTGAAAGCACTATGTATTCTCAATGGGGCTTTGTAGGATGCTTGGTGCATTTATCCAATTTTGTTAGATTTTGAAATTGTGGTACAGGTATCAAAACCTAAGATGTGGATTGTGAAATTGGATGTTGTAAATATCATGGTGGGTACCATGGATGATGATAAAATTGAAGATGACTCAACTGTAACTCAATGTTAGTGAGTTGAGTTAAAATTTACTGCATTAGTGTGTTGAAAATATGATTGTAAGCCTTGGTTGGCTTGTTGAGTGACTTGAGATGTAGTGAATGGATGAGATTGAGTGTGTTGTTAGAGGTATACTGAATTGGGGGGCATGGAATGAATTTTATGATGATGAGGTTGGTGAAGAAATTATTGTGAATGAAGAAAATAATATGATGTATGAGGACTATTTATGGATGGACACATAGGATTTGATGTATCTAGTTAGGATTTTTATTATTGAATATAGAGGGTCCCACCATGATCACCATTTGAAATATGCAAACTACAACACACACATATAATGCTTTGAACAAATAAAATGTAAGGTAAAACAATATTGCATAATAAAATAAATTCTTTATTGATGGGGGGAGCCTATAAAATCCATTATTACAAGCTTGGATCCTTGAATCCTTTTTATACATTATTACAATAATTTAGGATTCTCTAAAACCATAATAAGCAAGGTTGTGGTGTCTTTAAGTGCATCTTGATCCCAATAGGGTTGATTGGGATTTTCATTATCCAGAATTGGGCCACTCAAGATGCTGATGTAGTGTTCTAGATATGCACACAAAGAAACAAAAAATAGTTAGTAGTATATGAGAGGGCTCCACAGTGTGAGACCCTCTGTATGCAATGATAAAAACCTTAAATAGATACTAGAATTACAATGAATAGAAATAGAAAGCACATTTATAAAAATAAAAAATAATAGGGAAGATCTATCTTACTTATGTACTATATTTTGATGTAAAGGATTTGATGCAGATGATTGGTGTGACGATGCCCTAGCATCGCTTGAAGGCTAGTGGGTATTCAAGGATGTATGCGTAAAATACTTTTGGGTACTTACGATTGCAAGAAATGCTCATGGGAACCTATGACTTGTAAGGAGGTTCCCGTGGAAACCTGGGACTAATAGGGAGGCACCAATGAGCACCTAGTGTTGATAGAAAATGCTCATGGGTACTTGGCGATTGATGGGAAAGTCTGCAAAAGCAAATTAGATGAAGGTAAGGGATGTTGTGGTAGTGATGGTGAATGAAGGATATAAAATATTATGGATGGGATAGTATTTAGGGCACAAAGAGGTTATTGTGAGGTGTTTGGCAATCAAGGCATTAGGATACTCTAGGGATTCATAAAACTTAGGAAACTCAGGGGTTGAACCATCAAAATGGGTCCTATTTATAATCTAACCTAGGTCATGCTAGGGTTTCAACAACACTAATCATGTGGCTGATATTGAAGCATATCTAAGGGTAGATAATAAATCTACGGGGTGGCATGGATTAAGGTGGATGAACGTATGAGATTATATGAAATCTAATGGCTAGTATTAATTCACTTAAATAAATATATATTTATTAAACATATATTAAAAAATAATATAAAATATTATATTTTGATATATATAAAATAAATATACATAAATAAATGTGAATAATATTTGAAAATGGTAGGAAATAAGAAATGGTGGGAAAATGGCTATGCTTTGGTGGTGGAAATGGTGGGAAATCCTGGATGGAAGACAAGTGGCTATGTTTTGGTGGTGGAAATGGTGATAAAGAATGTATGGAGAATAAATGGATGCATTTTGGTATATATATTAATAATAACCCTAAAAAATATTCATCTTGCCTTGATCTCATAATTATTTCTTTTCTTATCTTGTGATGATCTTTGTTCCTTGATGGTGCATTATTTGCTCCCTTTTTGATACTATCACTTCTCAACACATCAGTGTAAGTCTTAGGTTCTTCTTCAATCACTTCTTTTGATGCTTCCTTTGAGACTTCCTTTTATTTTGAGCTTGACTTCCCTTTCTGTACCTCTTGTCCTTCTTCATAGCCTAGTCTTATTTTGATAAATGAATATCTTTGTGCTTTGGTAATGCTATCCAAGGCTTTTGAAATTTTCCCAAACCTATGTAGCTTATCATTGGCATATTTCACTTCCATACTTACATAAAATACTTCATGTTCTAATATTTCACACTCTAACTCTTTTGCTTTTAATTTTTCAGCCATACTTTTCTCAATTTTATTTGCCTCTTCAACCTTAATATTAAGGTTAGTGAGATATTGTAGAAACTTTTCCCTTGTTTCCTTACCCTCTTGTACTTGGTATTTAAATCTTGAGTTCTCTATTTTTAATTATTCAAGATCAACAAAGAGTCTTTCACATTCTAGCTCTTTTACTTGTAACTACTCAGCCATACCTTCTTCAACTCTCCTTGTCTTTTCAACCTTAAATTTCAAGTCATAGAGGTCTTGTAGAATATTTGTCTTAGTTTTCTCATCCTCTTGTATTTAAACCTTAAATTCTAAGTTCTCCATTTTAAACCCAACAAGTTCCTCAATTTTGGCTCCATTTTTTTCTTTTTTGAATCTTCCTCTAGGTCTTCAAGAGCATCTTCATATTCTTCTTCACTGCTACTATACCCAATTTTTGTACAATGATATTCAAGGTGACCAAATTTACCACAAATAAAATATTTGAGTATTCTTAGTTCCTTCTTATTCCCTTTTACAAAGTTAGCTTCCTTTTCACTGCTTGATTCATCACTTGAATCTATTTCCACTTCTCCTCTTAGAGCAACAATATATTTGAGAGAAAAATCAAATTTATTTTCCTCTTTACTACTACTATACCCATTTTATAGATAATAAAGTGTCATGTGACCAAGCTTACCACACTCAACACATCTCACAAATTTTTCTTCTTCCCTCTTTTTAGTCTCAAGATCAAGTTCATATTCCTTTTATTTCATGGCCATGTGTGTTCCTTCCTTCTTAGGTCTCATGGTTCTTCTTTTGTCTTTCCTTGTCATGTGTGTTCTTGTAGATATTCCTTCAAGTTGTTATACTTTTTTGAAGGAACCTGCTATGATATCAATTAAAGAACATGAGCTTATACTTAGAGGGGAGGGTGAATAGTATAATCTCAAATTTTATTTTTCTTTCCCAAATACTATTATCCAATATTATCAATGGCAATATCAATATCAATAATAAAATAAATGCACACATGAGAGACACAAATTTAATGTGGTTCACCCAATGTGGGTTACGTCCACGGAGAAAATATTTCTTCCAAATTTTCTTAACAAATTTCTTGGGAATCAATTATCTATTACAATGTTTATGGACCTCTATCTAAAGGAGACACAAATCCCCTATGCTCTAATTTGTGAATATCTCTCCACAAGAGAACTATTTCCCCTTACTTTAGTTCATGGATCTATCTCCATAGGATAACTCTATCCCCTAGCTTTGGTTCACGAAACTTGATCCAAGATAACTCTATCTCCTCAACTGGTTCATGGATTTCTATCCATAAAATAACTCTATCTCCCCAGATAGTTCATGTATTTTGCTCCACAAGAGAACTATTTACCATTTGATCTAGTTCATGGATCTCTATCCACAAGAGAACTCTATCCCCTCTACTATGGCTGGTGAACTTCTAAAATAATTTTACCCTCACTGATCTGGCTTTTGGAACTCCATCCATAGGAGACCTCTATCCCCACTACACTAGCTAATGGAACTCTATCCACTAGAGACTGTTGTCCTATTTACTCTATCACCTCCAATGATTTCTTTCAACTTTCTCTCAAATTTGTACCAAAATATGTCCCAAGTATAACATAAATATGCTCTAAATTTACTTATAAATCTACACCAAAATCTGTCCCAAGTCTAGCACAAATATGCTCTAACTCTACTCACAAATCTACACCAAACTCTATCCCAAGTCTACTCTCAATACTTGTTCAAATATTCCCTCAAAATATATCAAAGACTTGATCAAATATACCCTCAATACTTCTCAAATACTTATTCAAATATATGCTCAAGCCTTCTCAAATAATTGATCAAATCTACCCTCAAAATTTGTCAAAAGACTTGCTCAAATCTGCCTTCAGGCCTTCTCAAAATACTTGTTCAAATTTGCCTTCAAGCCTTATCAAAAGACTTGCTCAAATCTTCCCTCAGTGCTACTCACGAAACCTGGTCAAATAACTCCAAATCTTGCATACAAAACACAACTTAAATCTCTTTTAGAAAAGCTTTCTTCACATAGATAAATTCTACTTAGAATTTATTTAACCTCTAGAACATATAGAGAATGATATGCTCTATCAAAAACTTAATATGTTTCACTACTCAATATATATTTCTCTTACAAAATCCCTTTCAAATAAAATCAAGACAATGTATAACCTGTTTTACAAATTTGATCTATCTTTCATGCAAATTTTCTTCTCAAGGATCAATCATACTATAAAAAAATTTCCTTACGAAATTGATCTCAAACACTTCCATAATTGCAATCAAAATATCTCAAACCAATGTTCAAAATATTTCACAAAGATGCTCTAAATTGTCTTCAATCCTAGCATAAGTAGTTCATAATATCTAGCACAAATGTCTCAAACTCTTTCAACAATAGAAGCATAGATTGTTCTCAAATCCTATCACAATTTTTTCTAAAATATTCAACAATGAGGCATAAATCCTAACTAAAATATTTCCAACAATGCTTATCAAACAATCCTTTTATCTCCACCTTATGTTCCAAAAACATTCACTTCAACAAATAACTTAAAAGGGATGATGTGCCCATACCTCTTCAATTATTATTATGAAGATATGTATTCAAAACCTACGTCACAAACAACTTCAAGGGCTTTATATCAAAAATACTTTCTCAAAACATCCACATGAATTTCCTTCTCAAAAGATAATTCAGCATACAAAAATTACAATAAAATATCAAACCACTATAACACCTTATTACTCCTATTCTTGCAAAATAATACTCAACAAAACAATCCAGAAATTACACACATAAATTTATCATATAAATATTATACCTCCTTCTTATGAAAATAATACACTTTTTAAAATTTCAATAAGACCATAAAATATCACTTCATCTCATGCATCAATAAGGTACTAGCAATCTGAATTTTAATTTCCACCTCTTTTTAAATACAAAATTAAAATCAATTTATTATCCTTATGGCTCCCTAGTAAAATCACCTCAAAACACTATAATATTAATTAACCCTTATAAATCCCTAAGTCAAGCACCATATGCATACTTTAAAAATTATTTGCCCCAAGCACTGCCATCGCTACTCAAACCTGTAAATCCTCGCTAGCCCCACGACCTAGCGCAAGGGTGGACCCGTGTGGGCTAGATTCCTATGCAAGCACAAAGGGTCACGTGCTCCTACTTATCTACTAAAAATAGTGCAAAATTCTCTACCAACCAAAAAGGACTCCTCGTGATTCAAACGTTGAACCTGCCGCCTGCAACGCGCTTTGTAGGCAAATCTTGCCAACTTGGCTATCTAACCATGTCGGATGGAATTGAGCACCCTCCATATTAACTACACGTTGCCCTTGAAATTCACAAAAACTTTTCTCTACCTCCACTGCTTGTTGAACGAATAGAAAAAATAATATATTAATTTTTTTAGAACAATCTCAAACTTTGGCTTGCAAAACATTAACCCTTTTATACACTTTTGCCCTTTGACTTTGGACGTCGGCTCAACTTTGAAAAATACCTCCATGCAAATTCAAATTTTGGTTCCATTTTATAATTCAAATTTTATTATTATTATTTATTTAATATTTAACCTTAGTGTTAAATATTATTTATTTATATTATTTAACCTTGGTGTTAAATAATATTTTAACTTAGTCCTTTGCCAACTTAACTCCTTTTTGAAACCTTTGTCCATGACACTTTCAAAACTCCTTTTTAAAAATCCCTTTTGTCCTAGATATTATAATATTAAAATATTATAATATTGTCCCCTTTAAGCCTTAGTCACTTGCTTTCTTTGGACATAGTCTAAAACTTGGGCCTTCAAACCTTCTTCAAACCTTTTATTCATTTACCTAGATATTATGGTCCTAAGTGCTTTGGAGATAACCTTACCTTGATTTCATAGCACATAAAACTTTGACATCAATGACTATGCACCTTTGAAATCAATGACAACCAAAGTACTCAAATTTCCAACAAGACTCTTTATATAGGAATATGGATTCCTTAGCCAACTTGCACATTGCCACTTGTGTAGTTATTAAATTGCATGAAATAACTAGATAACTTCACCCTAAAGTATTCTAACATAGCCAAATGATGTAATATATTCTAACACCCCTCGTATTACATTATTTGGTATGAAGTTCTCTTAAATCACATATATGGTCTCTGCATGTTTGAAACATGATTTTTCCAAGTACATTTGTAAAGATGTTTGCCAAATAATCTTATATGGGAACACACTTGAGAATGATATGTTTGTTCTGAAAATATTCCTTTATAAAATGATATTGTGCTTTAATATTTTTTGTTCTTTCATGTATGATTGTATCCTTGATTATATTCAGTACTTCTTGATTATCACAAAATATAATAGTGGGAGTTCGTTTGATTCCCATGTTAGATAATATGTATTTTAACCATAGAGCATCACAGGTTGTATCTCTATTTGCTCAATAATTTGCTTTAGTTGATGATTGTGCTACTTTATTTTGTTTCTTGTTGTGCCAAGATATAGGATTTTATATAAAATAGAAGACAACTTGAGATGGATTTCCTATCATCAATAGATCTAGAACAATATGAATCTAAATATTCCTGTAGAAATAAATCTTTGGTATCCTTCATATAAGTCAATCCATAGTCTATTGTCTTCTTGATATATTGTAATATTATTTTTCTAGATTTCCAATAACTTTTCATTGGTTCTTGCATGAACCATGGAATATAATTTACTGTAAATGCTATGTTTGATTAGTTGTTTGATAAGTATAGAAGACTTCCAATGAACTAAAGATATATTATAGCTAAGACCAATGGTTTTTTATCATTTTTTGATAGTTGAATCCCTTGTTCCATTGGTGTATCTTTAGGTTTCCACTATGTCATTATGTACTTTTCAAGGAGAGCTTTTGCATATTTTTATTGAGTGATTACTATTTTATCCTTTCGCTGATAAATTTATAAACCAAGGTAGTAGTTTATTAATCCTAGATCTATCATTTCAAATGCCTTTTTCTAGATCCTATTCTATATCACTTATTAACATATCTGAACTTCCAATAATTACTATGTCATCAATATATACTATGAGAATCAAGATATCATTTCCAATTTTCTTGGTATATAAATTTGGGATCTGATGATCTCCTTTTGAAATTATGATGTAGTAGATGATTATTGATCTTTATATTCCATGCTCTAGGATCTTTTTTCAATCCATATAGAGATTTATTCAATTTGCATACCTTGATTTCTTGTCCTTGAATAACAAATCCTTCATGTTATGTCATATAGACTTATTCTTCTAAGTCACCATTAAGGAATGCACTTTTCACATCCATCTGATGAAGTTTCCACCCTTGATGTGCAACTAGTACACAGACTATTCAAATAGTAGTCATTCAAGTTGTTGGTATGAATGTTTCTTCATAATCAATTCCCTTTGTTTGAGTATATCCTTTTGCTACTAGTCAAGCTTTGTATTTTTCAAGCATCTCATCTACTTTGTATTTAATTTTGTAAACCCACTTGCATCCCACTACTTTATTTCATGGACGTAGATTTACTAGATTTCATAGTTTCTTTCTAGTGTGAGTCTTTTAGTGCTTGAGAAGTTGATGTCAGTTCTATTGAGTTACTTAGCATTCCTTTGTTTATTTTGGTCACACTACAAGTTTTATATCATGTAGAAGCAAGATATGGTATTATTTCTAGATTTGATTCTCTAAGAGTGTATTTGAGCCATATTGGTTCTTTTCTAGGAAATACTATTGATGCTTCTATATCTTGTTCTTGAGATTTTTATTATGACTCTATACTCAATGTGTCTTCTTCAGATAGATTTATTAGGACTTCTATGTCAGTGCTACATTTATCTACGTGGATCTTCTCTTTTCATCAAAGACCACATCTCTACTGATGTAGAATTTCTTTATAAATGGATCTAGAATTATGTATGTTGTATATTCATTATCAATACCAACAAATATTCATGTCATAGTTGTGTCATCTAGTTTAGTCCTATTTTGTTTTGGAACATGCATGTATGCTTTGCATCCAAATACCTTTAGCTTTTCTATACTGGGCATTTTTCCTGACCATGCTTCTTCTAGTGTAATATGCTTGAGTATCCTTTTTGGAAGTCTATTTTGTATGTAGACTATTTGTTGTACTCCTTCGACCCAAAATTTATGATCAAGGTGTGCTTCTTTTAATATACATTTTACCATTTTCATTATTGATTTATTTCTTCTTTCTGTAATTCCATCCTGTTGAGGTGATTATGTTGTATGAGTTATCTCTTAATTCCATTTTCTTCAAGAAATGAGTCAAATTATTTGGAAATAAATTCTCCTCCTCTATATGAGTGAAGTGCTTTTATGGTCTTTTGTGATTCTTTTTCCACTTGAAATTTGAACCTTTTGAAGTGACTGAATGCTTCTGACTTGTACTTCATGAATGATATCCACATTTTTATAATGTGATCATCAATAAATAATTGAAAGTATTTATGTCCTCCGACAATATCAACTTTCATTGATCCACATAAATTTATATATATTATTTTTAGAGGATGTTGAGCTCTTTATTGATGAATTTCAAAAGGGATTCTATGTTGTTTTCCTGGTAGATATTCTATACATACAATAGTTTCTAGATAAAACTTAGGTATATTTTCTACCATTTTATATCTTAATAATTCCATCATTGATGTTTCTTTGGTATGTCCCAATAATTTGTGCCATAGTTTTGAAGCATTGGTAGAAACAACTGAGAGAATAACAATGTCTAGAATAAATAGACCATTTTTATATGATATTTATGCTATCATTATTCCCTATCTAGAAATGTGATATTGTTTTCTATCGGTGAGAACCTTGAACTCAATGGTTAAGTCTTGATCCATAAGTTGAGAGATAGAAATAAGATTATTAGTTAATCTTGAAACATACAATAAATTTTTACCATAAGTCTTCCATCCTTAAGACTAACTAGAATATCTCCAATTCCTTTTACTTCATATGTTTTCTATCTACTATGACAACTGGTTTTTCATTATTATTTTTCAAATATTTGAACTAACGTATGTTTCTTGTCATATGCTTACTTGCACCTCAATCTATATACAAATAATACATGATACTATTTTTATACCTTATGTCTCCTAAGTATGTTTTGGATAGTCCTATTGTAATTTGAAGTTCAATATTTTGTTGATTTTGTAAAGTTTTGTAAATACCAAAAATCAACTTCCAATATCCCTTATTGCTCCTATTGAACTAAGCATTTTTCTAAAATTTTAAAGAGGTTATAATGTTGGATATATTTTTTTTAGAAGTTTGAGACAATAATTTTATAAATTCCCAACCTTTGAAATACTATGATAAACCTATCTTTTAAATAACCCTTTGGAAATTAATTTTAAGTGTATCTGATTTACAATAAATTAATTTGATGCTCTAACCCTTATGACTCCTTAATTTTTAGAAAAACTAGACAATAATAATATTTACAAAATACTAAATAATCTAACTCAAGTAGAATTCCTTATATCTCCTAGGTTAATTTGCAAATATTATTTTAGCTTGGTAAGTTATTTCCTATGTCTTTTGCTTTTATAATCTTAGAATTTATCCTTAATTTAAAACCTTATATCTCCTTGAAGCCCCTAAACTACATGTTATTTCTTAACATGGTTGAATTAAGTTATTAGTATTACACCAAGTTGCTAAGGCAAAAATTGCATGGAATACCTTGGTCGATGAAGCTAATGTCTCTCTGATGTCTGAACTGAGTGTGTCCAAACTATTTCAAGAGTTTGAGTCTGAGGAAGTAAGTTCAGAAGATATTTCTCTTCAAAAATGACCCACCACCTCCAAATTAGCCACAACCTCTAAATCTACCAAAAAATCAAAATATGAGAAATTTATTCCAAGTCATACCAATAGAGAGTCATCTCCTATAGCTAAATCATCTCAGGAAACACCTCTCAAAGAAGAAGTACATTTACAAGAAAAAACACCTAGGTCTGCTTTACACTCACATGTTGTAGGGCCATCTGATGCTATTGAATTCCTTAAGACACAGTAAACTTTACTGAACAAAAAAATTGATGAGCTCACAAAACTGGTTGAAAAACATTACCGTCAAGAGTGATATCCTTAGGAAATTGATGAAGATAAAGGTGGTGAAACTGGCTTATTCAATCATTGCATTGATGATCGTCAGTCCATATCCTTAGAAGAGCACTATAGTTGGTAGGAAATAAAGGAAATTGATCAAATTTACCAATATTATTAAATTCTCTAAGGTGTTAGAGGAAGACAACTCATCACCACAATCTAAACTACCTCAACCAAGTCTACCATCAAATTCAGATTTTTCCATGGCTAGACAGCTTAGAACTTAAGGTAGGCATACCCATTAATATCGATGAAATTATTGATAGTGCTACAAATATAGTAGGTATGCCTCCAAATACATAGAAAATGCAAAGTGAGTCTCATAACAGTGCATCCAGGGATGTACATCATATCAAAACCATAACTATAGATATCCTAATAGCTCTAGCAATAGGAAGGGAACATGTACAAAAGGTAAAGGAAAAGAGAAATACCCCAACCAGGCCACCACATACATGGGTTTCATCTCGTATTAGGGTTAAAATTAGTCTGGACATCATTTAGATCATGGGAAGATGATAGGGATAGAAAAATAAGTTTATTCTTTTATATAGTTACAAACTTTATTATTATTATTATTTTAATGACTTTCATAATATTCAAACGTATGTATATGCATGTATGTATGTGTGAGTTGTTTCAGACATTTCAATTGCAGACATTATTTATTATATATATATATCCTAAGAATTTTCACATTTCTAAGATGAGAATGGTGAAATAGATAAAATATATCTAGAGTATTCTATTTTTGCAAAAAATATTTTATTTTAAAATTAGATACTGATCATTGCAATGCATTTTTAGGATGCATATGATGGAAAATATTTGCACAAATGTTGTAGTTCATTATCAGTATGACTAGTTTTTCAAATATTATTTCATCATATGAGTTTTGTAGACATCATTATTTTGCATGAAATGTTAATCCTTTCTAAAAAATAACTGTAGTATTGTTATATCTTTCTCATAGTAATTGTTTCAAATGAAGACACTGCAATATTTTTAGGAACAAGTAATTGTGTCCACAATTGTTTATAGTTGCAAATATTATTATCTACATAATTGTCTTTGTTATTAGTCACAACATTCAGAAAGATAAAATTATTTTGTGTAATCAATTATGTCTAAAAATTATGTTTGAAAATTTGTGTATTATTTGATTATGTGCATTTCAACCAATTATGTTTGAAAATTATTTTATGTATTATCCATTCAATTGAACTATTATAATGTTAGAATGATTGTTGTTTGTAAACATTGAGTAAATCAGGAAATGACATATAAGATTTTTTGTGAATCCATGAACTTATATGCATGAGGACATGCATCACCTTTAGTTTGGGGGAATGATGAGTGTCAAAGTGTTATACTATATGTATCTGATTTACCTATATATTCATTTGCAAATGAATGAACATGAATTATTTTTATTAATGTTTCACTTTAATATTATCATTTATGCATTGATATGATTAATGGTTATAAAAAGTTAGTTATGCATATATTTTACATAAATTTTATGTAAGTTATTGTGTTGTTAGGCAAATGTGTATGAAGCTAGATAAAGTTTGTGTTTGCTAAACTAGAAGGTAGGTGTACATAGATTGGTTGGACGTATGACACACTTATAGGTATTATGGATGAAGTGCTATAGAAAGGTGCTACTAAAAGTGTCTACCGAAAGGAGTGCTACAAAAGAGCTAAGTCAAAGTTTACCAAACCCTGTTGCTACGTTACATCCAACACAAGTATATTATACATAATTAGCCATTTGATTGTCAACGTGGGAAAAAACATATTTGGCATATTTTATTACTATTAATAAAAAATTTAAATACTTTATTAAAATTTGGAAGGATTAAAGTTGTTGATTTATTCCACCAAATCATATTCTCTTTCCTTGAGAATAGAGAAAAAGATTATTCTTGGTATTCCTTAAATTTAGAAGTTGTTAAAGTGGTTGTCACTTGGGCTTATGTTGATTAGTCAAAGTTTTATTTTTTATCAAGTTGTATTTGTTTAGAATAAGTCATTTAGCACTTGGTCTCACATTGATTAATCCAAGATCCATCTTGTTAGGAAATTATTTTTGTTTAGGAAAAATGTTAATGTGAAGGTTAGGATTTGTATTTCTTATTTGGAAAGAGACAAAGAATGTTATGGAAGACTTAATTAAATATTATTGTGTAAGTTACGATGAGGAGGCTTTTGAAAAGGTCCTCACTTTTATCTTTCGATGATTGCATTCTATAATAGTATTTGAAGAAGTCACTCATTGACAATGTCTCTGTAGTTTCATTTCCAACAATGTACATGATTGAAGCTCAACAATAAAATAGTATTATTTTTCCATATCTCTCATAATGTTATTTTGTATTTTGCAATGATTTATTTCCTTTTGTAAAGTCTTTATTTTTCCTACAATCAATAAATAATTAATAGATAGAATATGTTAAATAAAATACTAGTAGTACTGAGGTAAAATAACATACAGGAGAAGAGAAATATACTGATCTTATTGAAGGTAGGGACCACTTCTAAAAGACCAATCATGTTCTCCTGCTCCTACATTAGAATAGGATTAGATTAGTATAAATAGAATTAGTATAAATTAATCTACATCATTTATTTCAAAAGTAAAATAGTTAAAACATCATTAGCTACACATGGATCCACACACATTCATTCATTAGGTCCATTTCACATTTATTAAGTTAATTTCATATTAAAAAGAATCACATTTAAAATACTGTATCTTTTATGTAATATGATCTTAAGGAATTGAATCAAGTAAATAGGTTAATGTCATGGAATATCTATATGGGATTTATGCTCTTTAAATCGATTAAGACCTGGATGGATAGTTAAATAATTAGCCCTCCAATATAGACAGATAACCTAGAGGTAATGATGACTCTAATACAAATACCTAGAGGTAAATCTAGTGGAATTTATCTAAAACCAAATCTAGTAGAGTTTGATCTAGAGGTAAATCTAGAGAAAAGTTCTAATGTGCCACCCATGGAATGATAGGGGTGATTATGTTTATACCAAATAATGTAATAAGGGGTGTTAAAATTTATTACATTATTTATTTTTATGTAAATATAAATATTATATTATCTGATGTTATGTAATAATTAAGGGAGAATGATGATGTCATCTCATATAAGGTTGGATACTCATATCTCTCGTGAGATTCAAAGAAGGTGAAAAGACAAAGTTGAAGGTGAAATACCAAAAGTATCTTGAAACTAAGAGACGTCATCAAGCATAAATATAGATGATGTACTCAAATGTTGATTAGCAAATAGTGGTGGAATATATGATGAAAATTTTGTGTAATATTGTTGTTTGAGTATGATTATTTCCCTAATTTACAACATTCATGATGCCAGTTGAGTTACTTAAATTTTTTCTTGATTATTTATTCAATCTAGAGTACATACAATAGTTGAAGTATGTGAACATAAATTTCTTCAAGAGCCAAATGAAGTCTACATTGTATACAACCAAAAAGTAGATTTTGGCAATTACTCCTAATTTGAGAGGGTTCTACCCAATAATTGATGAAAAGCCAAAAAATATGGGATTGACTTAGCTAAAATATTTTTTGTCATATGATCCCAAAGAATATACCAAGAAAGAGCTATAATCTCAAGGTTCTAATACATAAATCGTAAGGTAACCTATGAAAAGCAACTCTTTCGCATTTTGTGGTTCCATGATCCATTTAGAAATATTCTAAGTAACTTAGAGGTACAATTGGAGGCCATAACATTTAGAGGTGTATCATTTTACTAAACATGCTCCCAAATTCACCCTTGATTTATTTGAAAATGTTTCTGGTTTGGTAGCTGATGTAGCTCAGGGCGTTCACAAGCTGGTGTAGAACTATCTCAATTCTCCCTCCTTTTGTGCCTTGAGGTTTGGTTTATGTCTTTCCTTTTTGTTTGCCTCTAGTTTTTTTTCCGAGGTTTGTTCAGCTCTTGTCGCCCTTGTGGCTTTCTCTATAGTGGTTGTGGGATCCCGTTAAAATCCTCTTCTTTTAATAGTACCAAAAAAAACATGCTTCCAAATTGATAAAATTATTAGGAGTAAAATTTTCTTACCTTCAACTTTGGAAGATATCTCTATATAAGAGTTATGGCTCTATTGTAAACATCTTTTAGCCTTTGAGGAAATCAAACCTACACTCTAAAGTGTCTCACATTGTAATTGTCCAATTTACCTATTTTAAAAAAAAATTAAATCAAAACATCCATATATTCAAATAAAAAAAAGATTCAAAAAAAATTGTTGACTCCTTATATGAACATAGAATTCCAAAACAAAATTAATAAAGTTGTGACAAAGTGGAATATAGGAAGTATTATACATATTTTTTTATTTTTATATATATTTTTGAATGATCTGAAAAGTAAGGTTTTGAAAGGTTGTTCTTTCCTTTTTAAATCATATCTAATTATATAACCTATTCACTACTGTTAAGATTTGAACTTTGGTATGGACTACATCATTTATATGTTTCAACCATTAAATCAAAACCCCTTTAAAGCTTACCAAATTCAATGGTGAGCTACATTGGAATAGATAAAATATTACTCAAAACACAGAATTCATTAGACCAATGTTCACCGTATTGCCAGTATTCTCTTCCATCTTTTAGTTCGTCTAACTTGGTCATAAATGACTGTCTGTGCGGTGGTCATTGTAAGTGTTTGCACATTTTTACTTTTCCCTCTGAAGTTTTCTTCCATCTCCTTCACAGCCATTGAACAACCATACACTCTTATCTTTTCCACGCTTTTCAAATTCCAGTAATTCTCTGGTATCATCTTCAATCTCTCGCATACTGCTACTGTAAACGTCTTAAGTGAAGGCATGGCTGCTTCCTCCACGGTGGGCAGCTCCTCCAAATTATCTAATTTCATCAAGGAAAATATCTCCAGCATAGGAAATGCTCCTCTCTCACCAAAGCCATGTCTTGGCTCCTCTCTCACCAAAGCCATGTCTTGGCTCCTCTCTCACCAAATCTTCTCCTTTTTTCATGTATTCCCCTAGTCTATGGGACGGCCCCTCAGTAGGATTCACTTGGCTCCTAGTGATGATGTTAGGGAGATGAGATTTTTTATTTTCCAATGCCTCAAATTTCTTCCTAAGTTCTTCAACATTAGGGTTTGGCTTTGGGATACCCCCTGGGCTTGAAGTATTTCCAACATTGGGGTTTAAGGATCCTAACTTGGATGTGGATTCTAGAGATCGTGCATTAGGGTTTGGATTTGTGATGCCCATGGGGCTTACAGTAATTTCAGCATTAGGGTTTGAGGATCCTGACTTGGATGGGGATTCGAGAGAGTCATAAAGGTTATCCTGAAGTTTTTGGGCTTCCATGTCTTCTGATAATCCTCCTACTCCCATATTGGATAGAATTGAAAATTTATTTGAAACTAGAGGATTGGAACATACCTGAGTATTTTGGTTGCCAACAACCTATTGTTTTCCTTTGTCTTACTGAAACCCTGCACCCTCTCTTTTATTTTTTTGGTATACATAGTTTGCCTTATTAAAATCGCCTCTGCCAGGGAAAATCCTCAAATTTCCTCCATCTAGCATTCCCTGTTTCTGCTTTTCTCTATTCATTGCAAGGTTAGGTCACTGATTGCATAGATGTCCTTGATTTTTACATTCTGCATAGAATGTTGGTATTTTCTTGTATTCTACTAGCTATTTTCTATAGTAATCTCCATATTCTAGCTCCACAAACCTTGGCAATTCATTATTCAAATTAGCTCCACAAACCTTGGACTAAAATATTGAATTTGAATATTGTTTTGTGTGCCAATTTTTCCTATGTTAGCCCCTGTTGCCAATTGGTTGTTTTACCATGCCAATCTCTTGTATTTGCTTGATAAAATCTGTAGCTTAATTGCTAGGAGGTTGCTTCATTGGATTTTTTGGTTGAATTCATGGAATCCAACTTAGTATTTCTTAATATCTTACTTGATATGTTATTTCTAGATCTAAGGTTTGGGGGTGCCTTTCAAAACCCTACTTGTAATAGGTTTCGGGACCCTTTAAAAACCTCTTTTTCTATCAATAAAAAAAAATGTTGTTACTTTATTTTTTTAATAAATTTACATAGGTTTTTATGAGGAGTCTCAGTCCCCTCATACTAAGTGGATATTGACCCTTTGATATTTTTACTTTATTATTTTCACTATAAGAATATAATTTATCTCTATCCATGCTACTTTGGATAAAATTCTAAAAGAAACATCAAATAATATGGCTTATTCTATACTAAATTCTTGCATACTTGTTGGCATTTCAATTGTCTTAGACACATTAGTTTTTTCCATATATAAAATTTTAAATTTATTTTTATTAATAATTGTTATATTTGTTGGAATTAGCAAAAGGAGGCAATAATTTTAATCACAACAATATTTACGTATTTCAATAGCACAAAACTTGCATAAAAGTTACATATTTATGCACCAATGTGTCTCCTAGTTTCAAAAGAATTGAAGAAGTGAAAAATAATGACTCACCTGATAGATCGAAACTAAAATGTAATCTAGGGTTTATAAGAAAGTATGTAAAAGAAAGATGCAAAATATGTAAACGAAGTAAGCTATTGAAATGATGAATGATTTAAAGTAAAAAGGGGGGTTTCTCCTTGTATTCATAAATCCATCAATTCAAAAGGTTACAATACATCCCCTTTGAAGGCTTCTCATTTTGATACATTTTAGATTACAAATTACAAGGGATCAAATCCCTTCATGAGCTTAATGACATGCTTCCAATTTTATTATCGCAACCCACACTTGAGAGATAATATTGGGATTCATTTATAATGATCCTTAGCTCCTACCTCATGCCTAGAATACATGAACCTACACACAAGATATTGAATGATGTTAATAACATATGTGTTTAGTGATGAAAACTGTAAAAACCATAGAAAGTATGCATCTATGAATATAAAATTAATTTGTGACTATTCTAAACAAGTCCAAATTATTTAAAATTATAGTATGATGTTTAATAGGTGATTTTGGAAGGATTTGAGTAGAAATCATAGTGAAATTATTAGCATAACTTGTGGTTATTCTTGGAAAAAACAAGTAAGACTACAATGATAAAAACATTAATTGACCCATCAAATATACTCAACACTTCACCAAATTTGGATATGATGCTAATCAAATACTATAGAAATTATCTACATAGAAATTAGATAAAAATTATAGGACATTTCATGGCCATCCCTAGGAGTTCCAATAAGACCTTCTAACTGTCCCTAGGGGGGACGACCATAAACTAGGGTGGTTTTTGCCACCAATTCTACTTGGATTTGGTCAATAAACCTCCTAGGGGTCTTGTCATCGAGTTTAGGAAATTAAATATCAAAATTGATTGGTTTTGGAATTATTTTAGTTTATTTTGGGATGCCCCTAAAATCACCTTCGAATGAAGAGGTTTTCAAGAAAAATACTTGGGCAAATGTGAGGACAAATGTGAGCAGCACTTTGTGAGCACTGCTTGTTATTGTCTCTCTAAAATTGGTTAGGAGTACCTCAATTTATAGTAAAAATATGCAAAGGGGCAAGTTATGGCATGTTGGGTAAGTGTTTCCACTTGTCAATGCCCTTGCCATACATAGGGTGGGAGAGCTTACCCATTTGGGGTCTCCAATTTTTAGGCCTTGATGTTTGTAATAACCTCCCAATAAATTTTGATTGATTTGGCAGGATAAATGGCAGGAATTGATTGCCATGTATCTTTCCATTTGAATTTTGAAGGGTTTGTTTCATGGTCATCCCACCTAGGGACGTTTGCTGGTGGTCGTCCCTAGGTGGTATGACCAAGAACTATGGCCATCCCTGGGTGGGATGACCATGGTTATATGCACCAAAGCTTCCCAAAAGTGGGGTAAACCTTCCCAAAAGTGTTTGGTATCCCTAAATAATCCCTTAGGGTTGCCCAATGGGGCCATATGATGTCAATAAGAGTGGCACATTAGCAGTATTATCCGATTTACATGATTTTAGAGTCTACAAATGCTCTTTTTTTAGACGCATTGTATGCAACAGAGCACCGAGAAAAAATATATGACTAAATAATTAAATAATTGATGTTATTCAATAAACTAACCAAATTTAGATTCCTCCATTATAGAAAGGGCATACATTCTTGGAATCCTTTATTTTTACATAGTTTAAGGATTACTTTTGGTATAAATTTAAGCCACACTATAGTGACAGTTGTACGAGATTAGGGTATACTTGGTATTGGTTCCATGTTTCCTTGTAATAATTTTAAAGGGTGAATTTCTGAGGCTTCAAGGAGGCCAAGCTTTTATTTTTTTGCATTTGCTAATTTTTTGCCCCAACATGGGCTTGTAATTTTGTCTTTGGCAATGATTCTTTTGAATGTATGAAGATTGTACTTTTGAGGGTTTAAGTGTTGATTTGATTATGAAATATTTGTTATGAATACTCCCTCAAGTAATGATTTGATGAGGGCATGAATAATAATGAAATTTATGAGTCACTTGACACATGATTTAATTGGGATAACTATCAGTTTTACCCATTGCAAATCCTATCAATTATGCTAGGATTTTGATCATTTTAATGATGATTTATGGAAGAGAAAGCCTAAATAATTTATTACCATGGATAAGTACAATAATAATAGCCTTATTTGGGATTGAAATATAGACTCTTCAGAGCATCCATGAATACTTTAGATTTAATATTGATCCCTTGTTAATTTGAACCAATTTTGACCTATTTTTGGTGGGTATTTGGTCCTATTTTTGATATTTTTAAGCTATTTTTGTAGGTTTTTTTAGTGGCAATACCTAGGTGGTATGAATACATAGTCCATGGACATCCCTATTTGGGATAATTATCCAAATATCCAACCATACCAACTAGGAACAACCATACTCTTTTGATTTCTATATAAGCCCAAAATGAGGCAAATGAGCTCATTTTTGCATGTTTGGCTTAGAAAATTGATAGGTAAGGAGTAGAAGTCTGATTTTTCAAAGTGTAGAACTATAAAAACATCCAAATAGAACCACGATACAGTAACAAGACTCATCAATTGGAGAAGCCGGTGTGATACGGGTAGCATTTTCCTCTCTTTCTTTATTTAATGCAAAATGTTAATTTCTTGTGCTTTTTCCATAAAACACACTAAATGTTGGTTAAAGAACCATAATAGTTGTTAAATATAATAATGAAAGCATTTATTTTTATTTTAGATGCATTATTTCACCATTATTTTTCTATTGTTATTGCATTTTTAGGGCTAATTTAGGAGTCAAAATGACTTTATTTTAGCCATTTTTGGGGGTCGTCCCTTAGAGGGACGGCCACTATTGGTCATCCTTGGGTGGAATGTCTAGTAATTTGGGGGCTGTCCCTAGGTGGGACGACCAAAAGACTAGGGCAAAAGGAGCCCCTTTTTGATCATTTTTTGGTTATTTTTAGACTTTTTTTGATGCATTTTGAGTGCATTTTTAACACTTGGTTATCTCTGTGAGGTGGTGAAGAGTCTGTATCGAGTTCCAAATCTCTTTCAAGTTTCTAGGGATATTTTTATAGAGGATGAATGGCAATGGATCAATTTCATTGACCTTAATAATGTGACGCAATTAGAGCATGTGGTGGATGATCATGCCTACTTGACTACCGTGATAGACCTTTGGGATCTGCACACCAAAAATTTCCATTTACCTACAAGAGAGATGATGGTGACTTTAGAGGATATTTATTAGATATTGTGCATTTTAATGGAGGGGTACCCTATCATATCCACTCATTGAGAGCAAAGATATGTAGTGATACAGATATACTTTACAAGAAATTGGGAGAGGTAGTGCGCGGACTACTCAACAGAGAGATATTAGTAGAGTTATGGTTTTGGGATGATGTATTGGGTGTTATACATAATTTATTGATGACTTTGATCTCTAACATGTTGCTTATATACTGATCCGGATCCAGGTTCCCCTAGAAATTTTTAGAGTTGGTGTTTTCATTGGTAGAGTGCACCGTAGAGTAGTCGTTAGTGATGGATTGAGGCGCTACCTTATTGGCACAACTATATTATGAGTTATATGAGATTCACTCCCATGGATGGAAGGGCTTGGGGTGCAACTTTCTACTACAGGTTTGGGGTTGGCAGCATATGATAGTGGATTGACTACAGGGACTACCCTAGACAACCCAAGCACAACTTATTGACAGGGATATAGGCTATGGTATTCTATAGTAGAGGGCTCAAGAGATAGGTTAGAGCCATCACTTTGTAGGTAATGTTGAGAAATATGTAGAGTCTTTTGCATGACTTAGGGAAGAGGAGGTAATATAGAGACCTTATGGAGATTGTCCAGCATGGCATGAGGCTGATACATAGTTACACTAAGTGAGACAAGGTAGATGACTAGTGGGATGACATGGGATTGAGTGGGAGTACTTATGCTTGATTCCTATGTAAGTTTGAGCTACACCAAGGGTTTCCTAGTGTGCAATCATCTACCAACATTGTAGGTATGAGAGGACCCTTACTTGGCCTATAGTAGAGGTGGTGGGAGAGGAGTTAGATCCTATAGTAGATATCTCAGAGCTAGATGATGCTGGTACTACAAAGGAGTATGAATATTAGTGGGTGACACAATAGTGGTGAGGAGAGGGGTCAATAGGATGGGGTGCAGCTAAGGTAGCAAAGGAGGCACCCAATAATGCTCTAAAGTAGGAGGGTCAGGATGAGTCACCAGATAATGAGGATGCCAATGTAGGTGAGCGACATGTGTGTTAGTGCATAGTAGATGAGTGGATAGAGCTCCTTGAATTAGGGGATCTACAAGGTGATTTTACTGAGGTTGACATGGATGATCAAGGGATGTAGGTATAGCTAGGAGTACGAGATGCTATGATTATTGAGTTGTAGGGTGACCTTATTAGAGTTTAACAGGAGAGGAATATTTTTTATGCATAGGTACAAAGTATCCAAACTAATATGGATAGGTAGGTAGTATTGATATCTACCCTTCAGGAAGAGGTTTGAGCTCAGGGATCTAGCCATGAGGGATCTAGTAGTGCTGATACAACTAGGGTACAAGAGCAGGTGGTACAAATTTAGTCTTTAGTAAGAGTCTTCTAGGATCATTATTGATAGGATGAGACCTATAATGAGGAGTTGGAGGATGAGATAGTGTGCCTTAGGGGGCACTTACCAGCTCATCCATCTGCTAGTGGGTGACATTAGAGTCAAAGGAGTGGTACAAGATAGTATTCTGCATGAATGGAGGTACCTAGCTCTGGATGGAGGTCAAACAGGGTAGGGGGTAGCAGATCTTGGAGTTCTCAATGGACTTAAATTGAGGATAGGGGTGAGATTCATAGTACCAATCCTACATGACCATGGTTTTTGAGATTCTAATGATTAGTTTTAGATTTTTGTGGATTATGAGGTCTGAAGACCTAGCTTATTGTTGCCTATGTGCAGTATATGGATGATGATGTATCTTTGGATTTCATATATATATATATATGAGTTTTCTATTATCATCATGTGTTTCTTACTGCTTTATGAAATGTATGCAATGCTTATATTTGCTTTATTATGTTATGATGGATTTCTAACATGTATGCATGTATTTTTGATATGATGTGATTTTATGATATGGATATTTATAAATGCATAATGAAATGGATGATTTGTTTAATTTGTATGATGTATTATGATTACTAGTTAACACATTAGATGCTAGCGCCATCGATTTATACAAAATTTATCTCATCATTTTCATGGTATTATGACATTATGTTATTGCTTGTTAATATATAACTTGGACAAACAAGTGACAACAAGATGTGAAATGAAATTAATAATATAGTGTTTATGGTTTTTTTGGTATTTTTAGGAGATTCAAACACTTTAGTTACCTGATAAAATGTTGTATAATAACTATACAAGAATTTTTGGTAAAGTATGAATTTGCTAAGATAACCAAGATATTAAATATACCTATGTGTACATGTGAATTCATTACTATGATAATAAATAAATTTATCCCAGTACCAAATAGGATTTATGCAGCCCATCTATACTAGAAATCACACAACGAATATCATTATCCTGAGTTTTGTACTTAGTTGTATTTGACTACTAGGCAATATAGGCTATCAAAAGCTAGCTCATTTGCATGCAAACATTGGTAAGTACAAAATTGAATTGCTTATTTGACATACATATCATCATACGTAAGGATACCACCATTTCCAGATGGACTTGATGCCACCCAACCTATAATGAGGATCACCTTATGGTTCTTTAATGCTGAGAATTCTAGGGATTCAAGTTCAATACTCCATTCTTTTCTTTTGTCTTTGAATTGTGTTAGGGAGTTGCTCATTTTTGTTATGATGAGCAATGGATTTTGGTAGTGGTGAGAACCACTATTTATTTTACTTTTTTCTAATGGTAAAAACAAATTTTTATTTTGCATATTGTGAAGTGATAACAATCACTATTTATTTTTCATTTTGGGTACTTACCCAAATTTGGTGTGAGGCAAGGGATTTTTATTATTTTGGATAAGGAGGAACTTTTCCTTTTATCAATTCTCAGCATCTTTGAACCATTCACACAAAGGTATGTGCGATATTAACTTTTTGATTAAGGTAACCTAGACCACTTTGTAGGTTCATATTTCTTTGTGCTAAACTTGGATTCATTAATGAGAAACTGTGTTGGGATTTTGACGTATGCAAGGTATAATCTTGAGCATAATTATACCTTCTAAAAATCATGATAGCTTCCTACAAAATCTAAAAAGAAAACTAGATATGGTTGAGTGACCAAAAATATAAATATGCATTATAAACAATGGTTAAGTGACAAAAAATAGATACACAATATGGAGTGTAAATGTAAATGATACATGTAATGTAAATAGGTGATAACATTAACTTATGACAATAGTGAATTTGACAAATGCCTAGTATACAGACTTGGTGCTAGACATGTATGATCAACTTTTAATAATGCACAATGGAATTATGAGTATGCCTAATGCAATTAATGTTGAAATGCAAATGATGTGAAGTACAATGAAGCAATATTTTTATGTTTTTCATGTTTTAATTGTGTTTATGTATTTTTGATATATATATGTATATACAGTTTGACCAATGGGCTTAGTGGATGCCATTGGGACTTTTTGAATGACCAAAGGGCTTATAGACACCTTTGGGGCATTTTAGGTTTACCAAAGGGCTTATAGACATATTTGGGGCATTTTGAGTTGACCTAGATGGTCATAGACTACCTAGGGGTATTTTGGGGTGACCTAGATAGTCAAAGATTTTATAGCAGCAATTTAGGTTGACCTAGATAGCCGTAGACCACCTAGGGATATTTTAGCTTGACCTAGATGGTCGTAGACCATCTAGGGGTATTTTAGGTTGACCTAGATGGTCATAGACCACCTAGGGATATTTTAGGTTGACCTAGATGGTCATAGACCACCTAGGGGTATTTTAGGTTGACTTAGAGGGTCATAGACTACCTAGGGGTGTTTTAGGTTAACCTAGACGGTTGTAGCCTAGGGGCATTTTAGGTTGACCTAGATGGTCGTAGAGCACTTAAGGGTATTTAAGGTTGACCTAGATGATCATAGACCATCTAAGGGTATTTTAAGGTCTTTGGATGGATCCCTTGTCTATAGACCCCTTGTATATGGGTTATCGCTAGACTCACTAGGTTGGTTGTGGCAGATGATGAGCTTACTATTAAAGTGGAAAAAGCTATTGCCAAATAGGATGCTACAATAGGAATATACAAAGATAGAAATCTTCTTCTTCATATAATGAGACATATTGATCATATTCCTCATCTGAACTTGGATAATTAATGAAAGTTATGCCATAGTTTGATTCATCATTCATCATCCATTCATGAGGAGGATCTTGACCCTCTTCCTCATTATCATATTAAAGGGTATGTGAGCTCTCCCCCACTTCATGAGGTTGAGCGATATCGTTGGATAAACCTTGATCTAACAAGTTTATAGGAAAATAATCTCCCAATGAATGGATGTAATTTGGATTGACATAGGTATCATGTGCAAGCTCATCCCTGTAATTCAGACCTAAGCATTATAGACTATCTATGAGGACATTTAAAGGTATTGGCTTGTTGTATCCCAACCCAAATTTATCATATGGTAAATAATTCTCTAGCTGACATGGAACATGAGTACCTTGCTCATATAACCCTAGAAAATAACCATACCAATGACAATGATGGAGATATCGCATGGCGTAGTCAAGATTTGACATATAATTTATATCCTTAGATAAGGGTTCATCATCTTCTTCTTATTGAGTAACTGGCAATGTTTCATACTCGATACCCCCATATATAATTTTTTTTTGGTTGGGAGGTATACCTAGAGGTACAATGCTACCTATGGGAAGATGATGCCTTTCCATATCTTACACTGTCTTTATGAATGGAACTATTGTGACATTTCTCACTAAATACTCTCCTATCCTTGTACTAGACATATGGATTGTAACCTGCGATGTTGAAGGTGTAGGGGATGGAAGCAAGGCTTGAGATAAATCAATATGTACCTCCTGAGATGGTTCCTCATATGTTGGACAAGGAATATATTTCATAGAAATGGTAGAAATTATGGGAGGGGTCTCATCGATTGGCCTCTTCAACATCTACGAAGGATTGGACAATGACGAAGGTATTTTTGATGTTTGCAATGATGATTATGGTATAGATAAATATGGCAATGATATAATAGAAAGTGATGGAGGGGGAAGTATACCTTGAATGGATATGTTCATTTGGAAGTCCACATGAGTTGATGGTAATGTCGACTCGAGGAATTGTTGTGAAGATGGTGTCTTCTAATGGGAAGTGTTCTTAGGGTTGGATTTTGAGTGTAGATAAATATCATCCATAGGAATATGCAAAGATGAAAACAAAGGGAGTTCAGGGGAGTTGGAAGGAATAGGAGGGCAAGGGATAAGGGAGGCATTTTCAATGGCATAGCTTAATATTCTATTAGAGACCGAGAAGGTGTCCCTTGAAATATCTGTAAAGGCTCTACTATTTCTTTCCAGCCAGATCTACCATAAAAAATGATGAAGGCAAGACTTCCAAAGAAAGGCAAGTCTAGGATTATGAAAAGGAGAGGGCCATTGGTCAAAGAGTTCAGGTAGAGTGGGGGGCTTGGCCCATTGGATGTTGAAGAGGCTAACCACATTATTTAGCACAAGGCTGGAGAAGTTGCATTCAATAAAAAGGTGTTGTGTGGATTCCCAGCCAACTCTACATAGATAGCACCTATTAACCAAAGGAAAGCCTTTTTCTGTAGATTCTCTATGGTTAGAATCTTATTTTGGGCTACAACCCAAGATAAGAAGGAAATATTGGGTATCAAATGCTTGAGCCAGATATGCTTGATGGGCAGTTGGCAGGTTTGATCTAGCAAAAGGAGGTGGTATGTAGTTTTGACTAAGAATTGACCATTGTCAATGCAAACCCAAATCAAAGAGTCCTTGGCCTCAGTTGTGGGGAGAATGATAGATTTTAATATAAGAGAGAGGTCCTAGGATTGGGTAGGAAAATTGGAAACAATAATAAGTTTCCAAGAAGGATGGCCATTAGAATAGTCAATGAAATCATGAACCTTGTTGCCTATTGAAACATCAGTAAACTGCTTGAGAATTGATACCTGATTATATTCAATGAGGGGAATGTTTTTGATCCACTTGTCCTGCCAGAAATTGATGTCATTACCATTTCCAACCTACCATATTAAGCCTTTTTGAAGTAGATCCTTGGTTTGTATGATTGCTTTCCAGAAGGTTGAGCCATTCAAGGGGATGTTCTCCCTTAAAAAATGAGTGTGTTGTAAGTATTTCCTTTTTACTATAAATACCCATTCAACATTTGCATTTGTGAGGATTCTCCAGGCCTGCTTAGCAAGTAGGGAAATGTTCATTCTCCATGGTTTCCTTAACCCAATTCCACCATGAATTTTTGGGGTGCAAAATTTATCCCAAGAAACCAAAGGAAAATGTCTCTTCTCCTCTAACCCTGACCAAAGAAATATTTTTTGGATTTGCTCTATTTATTGCATAGAGTAGTAGGGGATTTGAAAATAGAAATAAAGTAAATGAGTATACTTTGAATACTAGCCATAGTAAGCAAAGCACTTCCCACTTGGGACAAGAGTACCCCTCTCCATCCCAAAATTTTCTTCTGAATATGTTCAATGACATTGTTCCACATACTTTTGTGAGGTTGACCAGTGAATAGGGGTATGCCAAGGTATGTGGAGGGAAGGTGGGATATTGAACATTCCAAAATATGAGCTATTCTTCCTTTTTGGATAGGAGGGGTATTGAAGAAAAAGATTTTGCTTTTGGTGTAATTAATTTTTTGACTAGCTACCTTTTCATACAGATGTAGGATGTGTTTAATGAGCTTGGATTTAGGAATGGATGCAAGATTAGACAACATTGTGTCATCCACAAAATTTTGATGAGTGACAGGGTGGATATCTGAGGCAGGTTTGATTCCTAAGAGCAGCCCATCCTGGTTGGTAGCTTTGAGGGCTTTGCCTAAAGTTTTAGCAAGAATTATGAACATAATTGGGGATAGGGGGTCACCTTGCCTCAACCCTCTAGTGCTTGAAAAAAATCCTATAGGGGAACCGTTTACTAGAATGGAAAACCATAGTGTAGAAATGCAACTGCTAATAAGTTGAACCCATTCTAGATGAAAGCCAAACTTCATTAAGACATCAAGGAGGAAGTCCCAGTTCACTCTATCAAAAGCTTTACTCATGTCAAGCTTAAGAATAAAAGCAGTTTTTTTACCCAAATTGATGGAATGGAGAATCTCATGCAAAATTATAATGCCATCAGTGATCACTCTCCCATGGACCGAGCTCCCTTGATAAGGGTCAATAATACTTGGTAGGATGGGCTTCAATTTGTTAACCAATCCTTTGGTGAGGATTTTGTAATTGACATTGCACAGGCTAATGAGGTAGAAATCACACATGGTTTTGGCAGATGGGCCTTTAAGAACAAGGGCAATAAAAGTGGAATTAATCACCTAAGGAATGAATTTAGAATATTGAAGCTCACGAATAGTAGAAATGACATCTTTGCCGATTATGTCCCAAAATTTTTGGAAAAACCTAGGTGGGAAGCCATCAGGACCTGGGGCCTTATCTGGGTGCATAGAGAACATAGTGTGCTTGATTTCATCTTCTAAGAAGGGCTTGATAAGGATGGAATTCATAGCTGGAGTAATGGTATGAGGGATATGGTGTAAGAGTTCTTCCTTGGCAAGAGGATGATCAGGGTTAGGAGAACCCAAAATATCAATGAAGAAAGAGGAAGCTTCAGACCTTATTTCATTGATATCACTAGTTGGATTTCCATCGTGCTTGATTTTAATTTTATAATGCAATTTATTATTTATTTCCAATGGCATATTCCTATGTTGGAATTTCGTTCCACTTCAATATCTCTTCTTCTACTAAGTATCTAAAACCATATATGTTTATTAAATTTTATGTTTCTATTTTTATTTTATATAAAAAATTATAATTTAACTTAAAATTCCTTATATAATAAATTAATTTTATTTATTTTAAATTATAATATATTTAATAAAATTTTCAATCTTTAGATTTAATTGATTTTAAGTCATCCAATTTTAAAAATATCATATATTCTATATGAGGTTCAATATTGTTTTTTTTAATTTAGCAAAAAATCCCTTGTAGGGCCACCTTGGTCTAAAAAACCACGACCAAGGGGTTCTACACCATTAAAATCACTCGGGAGTTGTGCTCGGCCCTGACAGCACTAGAATAATCAATTGGATTTTGGGTACCCAATGTTTGTTTGTTAGTGTGGAGATTCAAACCAGGGACCTCCCTTGGAGGATTACCCTACCCTCTCCAACTCACCTACAACACATGGGTGAGGTTCAATATTGTTACTTTATTATTTTTGGGGTCAAAAAAAGGCTGGAAGGCCTCCCAAGACCTCATTGAGAAGGGCTTCCAGCAAGTGATTTTTGGTTGTTTTTGGTTTAGTTGTTTGTCAGGCCGAATGTTGTTGTTGTAGATCTACTCCAATTTTAGATAGGATTATTGGCTCTATGGTTCTCTCAACATCTCTAGGTTCTAGTGGTGATGCATGATTCTCAGATTCAATGCCCTAGTGGTGGATGGGATCTTCAAATTTTAAACTTTGAATTTGAATTCAGCTCTGGGTAAGATTTTCAAATTCTAATTTTAAAATATTGAATTTGAATATTGTTTTGTGTGCCAGTTTTTCCTATGTTAGTCCCTGTTGCCAATTGGTTGTTTGACCATGACAATATCTTGTATTTGCTTGATAAAATCTATAGCTTAATTGCTAGGAGGTTGCTTCATTGGATTTTGGGGTTGAATTCGTGGAATCCAACTCAATATTTATTGATATCTTATTTCTATATCTAAGGTTTGGGGGTGCCTTTCAAAACCCTACTTGTAATAGGTTTGGGGACCCTTTAAAAACCTCTTCTTCAATGAATCAAAAAAATATTGTGACTTTATTTTTTTAATGAATTTACATAGGTTTTTATGAGGGGTCTCAGTCCCCTCAAACTAAGTGGAGATTGACCCTTTAATATTTTTACTTTATTATTTTCACTATAAGAATAGAATTTATCTCTATTCATGCTACTTTCGATAAAATTTTAAAACAAACATCAAATCATATGGCTTATTCTATACTAAATTCTTGCATACTTGTTGGCATTTCAATTGTTTTAGACACATTAGTTTTTTCCATATATACAATTTTAAATTTATTTTTATTAATAATTGTTATATTTGTTGGAATTAGCAAAAGGAGGCAACAATTTTAATCACAACAATATTTACGTATTTCAATAGCACAAAACTTACATACAAGTTACATATTTATGCACCAATGTGTCTCCTAGTTTCAAAATAATTGAAGAAAACAATGACTCACCTAATAGATCAAAACTAAAATGTAATCTAGGGTTTATAAGAAAGCATGTAAAAGAAAGATGCAAAATATGTAAATGAAGTAAGCTATTGAAATGATGAATTATTTAAAGTAAAAATGGGGGGGGGGGTTCTCCTTGTATTCATAAATCCATCAATTCAAAAGGTTACAATACATTCCCTTTGAGGGCTTCTCATTTTGATACATTTCAGATTACAAATTACAAGGGATCAAATCCCTTCATGAGCTTAATGGCATGCTTCAAATTTTATTCTTGCAACCCACACTTGAGAGCTAATATTGGGATTAATTTATAATGCTCCTTAGCTCCTCCCTCATGCCTAGAATACATGCAACTATACACAAGATATTGAATAATGTTAATAACATATGTGTTTAGTGATGAAAACTGTAAAAACCATTGAAAGTATGCATCTATGAATATAAAATTAATTTGTGACTATTCTAAACAACTCCAAATGATTTGAAATTATAGTATGATGTTTAATAGGTTATTTTAGAAGGATCTGAGCAAAAGTCATAGTGAAATTGTTAGCATAACTTGTGGTTATTCCTGGCAAAAACAAGTAAGACTACAATGATAAAAACATTAATCAACCCATCAAATCTACTCAACACTTTACAAAATTTGGATATGATGCTAATAAAATCTTATATAAATGATCTACATAGAAATTAGATAAAAATTATGGGCCATTTCATGGCCATCCATAGGATTTCCAATAAGACCTGCTAACTATCCTTGGGGTGGACGACCATAAAATAGGGTGTTTTTTGCCACAAAATCCACTTGGATTTGGTCAATAAACCTCCTAGGATATTTTCATCGAGTTTAGGAAACTAAATATCAAAATTGATTGTTTTTGGAATCAGTTTAGTGTATTTTGTGATGCCCCTGAAAGCACCTTCGAATGAAGAGGTTTTCAAGAAAAATACTTGGGCAAATGTGAGGACAAATGTGAGCAGTACTTTGTGATCACTGCTTGTTATTGTATCTCTCTAAAATTGGTTATAAGTACCTCAATTTATAGTAAAAATAGGGCAAACATGCAAAGGGGCAAGTTCTGGCATGCAGGGCAAGTGTTGCCACTCTTCAATGCCCTTACCATACACAGGGTGGGAGGGCTTACCAATTTGGGGTCTCCAATTTTTAGGCCTTGATGTTTGTAATAACCTTCCAATAATTTTTGATTGATTTGGTAGGATAAATGGTAGGAATTGATTTCCATGTATCTTGCCCTTTTAATTTTGAAGGGTTTGTTTCATGGTCATCCCTAGGTGGGATGACCATGAACTATGGCCATACCTGGGTGGGATGACCATGGTTATATGCCCCAAATATTACCAAAAGTGGGGTAAACCTTCCCAAAAGTGTTTGGTATCCCTAAATAATCCCTTAGGGTTGCCTAATGGGGCCATATGATGTCTATAAGAGTGGCACATTAGCAGTATTATCCGATTTACATGATTTTAGTGTCTACAAATGCTCCTTTTTGAGATGCACTGTATGCAACAGAGCACTAAGAAAAAATATATGACCAAATCATTAAATAATTGATGTTATTCAATAAAATAACCAATTTAGATGCCTCCATTGTGGAAAGGGCATACATTCTTGGAATCCTTTATTTTTACATAGTTTAAGGATTACTTTTGGTATATCTTTAAGCCACACTGTAGTGACAGTTGCATGAACTTAGGGTATACTTGGTCTTGGTTCCATGTTTCCTTGTAATAATTTTAAAGGGTAAATTCCTGAGGCTTCAAGGAGGCCAAGATTTTATTTTTTTGCATTTGCTAATTTTTTGCCCCAACATGGGCTTGTAATTTTGTCTTTGGCAATGATCCTTTTGAATGTATGAATATTGTACTTTTGAGAGTTTAAGTGTTGATTTGATTATGAAATATTTGTTATGAATACTCCCTCAAGTGATGATTTGATGAGGGCATGAATAATAATGAAATTGATGAGTCGCTTGACACATATGATTTAATTGGGATAAGCATTAGTTTTACCCATTGCAAACCCTATCAATTATGCTAGGATTTTGATCATTTTAATGATGATTTATGGAAGAGAGAGCCTAAATAATTTATTCCCATGGATAATTACAAAAATAATAGCCTTATTTGGGATTGAAATATAGACTCTTCAGAGCATCCATGAATACTTTAGATTTAATATAGATCCCTTGTTAATTTGAACCATTTTTTGACTTATTTTTGGTGGGTATTTGGTCCTATTTTTGATATTTTAAAGCTATTTTTGTAGGGTTTTTTAGTGGCCATACCTATGTGTTATGAATACATAGTCCATGGCCATACCTATTTGGGATGGTTAGCCAAATATCCAACTGTGCCACCTAGGAAAAACCATGCTCTTTTGATTGCTATATAAGCCCAAAATGAGGCAAATGGGCTCATTTTTGCATGTTTGGCTTAGAAATTTGATAGGTGACGAGTAGAAGTCTAATTTTTCAAAGTGTAGAACTATAAAAACATCCAACTAGAACCATTATCCACTAACAAGACTCGTCAAGTGGTGAAGCCGGTGTGATACGGGTAGCATTTTCCTCTCTTTCTTTATTTAATGCAAAATGTTAATTTCTTGTGCTTTTTACATAAAACACACTAAATGTTGGTTAATTAACCATAATAGTTGTTAAATATAATAAGTAAAGCATTTATTTTTAGTTTAGATGCATTATTTTACCATTATTTTGCTACTATTTTTACATTTTTAGGGCTAATTTAGGGGTCAAAATGACATTATTTTAGCCATTTTTGGGGGTCGTTCCTTAGAGGGACGGCCACTGGTGGTCGTCCTTGGGTGGAATGGCTAATAATTTGGGGTCTATCCCTAGGTGGGACAACCACAAGACTAGGGAAAAATGAGCCCCTTTTTGGTCATTTTTTGGGTATTTTTAGACTTTTTTTGATGCATTTTGAGAGCATTTTTAACACTTGGTTATCTCTGTCAGGTGGTGTAGAGTCAGTATCGAGTTCCAAATATATTTCAATTTTATATAGATATTTTGATAGAGGATGAATGGCAATGGTTCAATGTCGTTGACCTTAAGCATATGATGTAGTTAGAGCCTGTGGTGGATGACCGTGCCTACTTGATTGCCTTGATAGACCTTTGGGATCTGCACACCAAAAGTTTCCATTTACCTACAAGAGAGATGATGGTGACTTTAGAGGATGTTTATCAGATATTACGCATTATAATAGAGGGGTACCCTATCATATCCACTCACTAAGAGCAAAGAGATGCAATGATGCAGAGATACTTTAGGAGAAATTGGGAGAGGTAGTGCGCGACCTACTCAACAGAGGGATATTAGGAGAGTTATGGTTTGGGGATGATGTATTGGGTGTTATACATGCTTTATTTATGAATTTGATCTCTAACATGTTGCTTCTAGACTCATTGGGATCTAGGTTCCCCTAGAAATTTTTAGAGTTGGTGTTTTCATTGGTAGAGTGTACTATAGAGCAGTCGTTAGTGATGGAGTGAGGCACTACCTTATTGACATAGCTATATTATGAGTTATATGAGATTTTATCCCATGTATGGAAGGGCTTGGAGTGCAAATTTCTACTACAGGTTTGGGGTTGGTAGCATATGATAGTGGATCAACCGCAAGGACTACCCTAGATAACCCAAGCACAACTTGCTGATAGGGATATCGGTTATGATATTATATGGTAGAGGGCTCAAAAGATAGGTTAGAGCCATCACTTTGTAGGTAATGTTGAGAAATATGTAGAGTATTTTGCATGACTCAGGGAAGAGGAGGTAATATAGAGACCTTGTGGAGATTGTCCAGCATAGACTGAGGGTGAGACATAGCTACACTAAGTGAGGTGAGGTATATGGCTAGTGGGATGACATAGGATTGAGTGGGAGTACTTATGCTCGAGTCCTATCGAAGTTTTGGCTACACCAAAGGTTTCCTAGTGAGACAATCATCTACCAACATTGTAGGGATGAGAGGACCCTTACTTGTCCTATATTAGAGGTAGTGGAAGAGGAGTTAGATCCTCTAGTAGATATCTCAGAGACAGATGATGCTGGTACTATAGAGGAGTATGACTCTTAGTCGGTGACACAATAGTGGCGAGGCGAGGGGCCAATAGGAGGGGGTGCAGCTAAGGTAGCAAAGGAGGCACCCAAGAATACTCTTAAGGAGGATGGTTAGGATGAGTCACTAGATAATGAGGATGCCAATGTAGGTGAGCAACATGTGTGTTAGTGCATAGTAGATGAGTGGATAGAGCTCCTTGACTTAGGGGATCTACAAGGTGACTTTACTAAGGCTAACTCTGATTATCAGGGGATGCAAGTATATCTAGGAGTACGATATGCTAAGATTATTGAGTTGTAGGGTGACCTTATTATAGTTTAATAGGAGAGGAATCTCTTTTATGCGTAGGTACAGAGTATCCAAACTAAGATGTATAGGTAGGTAGTATTTATAGCTACCCTTCAGGTAGAGGTTGGAGCTCAGGGCCCTAGCGGTGAGGGATCTAGTCATGGTGATACAACTAGGCTACAAGAGGAGGTGGTACAAATTTAGTCTTTAGTAAGAGTATTCTAGGCTCATTTATGATAGGAGGAGACCTATAATGAGGAGTTGGAGGATGAGATAGTGTGTCTTAGGTTGTACTTACCAGCTTGTCCATATGCTAGTGGGTGCCACTAGAGTTGAATGAGTTGTACAAGATAGTATTCTACGTGAATGGAGACACCTAGATCTGGATGGAGGTCAGACAGGGTAGGGGGTATCATATCTAGGAGTTATTACTAGACTTCAATCGAGGATAGGGGTGAGATTCATAGTACCAGTCCTGCGTGACCATGGTTTTTGAGACTCTAATGATTCTTTTTGGATTTTTGTGGATTATGAGGACTGAGGACCTAGCTTATTGTAGCCTATGTGCAGTATATGGATGATGATGTATCTTTTTATTTTATATATATGTATATGAGTTTTCTATTATCATCATGTGTTTCTTAATGCTTTATGAAATGTATGCAATACTTATATTTTCTTTATGATGTTATGATGGATTTTTAACATGTATGCATGTATTTTTGATATGATGTGATTATATGATATGGATATTTATAAATGCATAATGAAATGGATGATTTTTTTAATTTGTATGATGTATTATGATTACTCGTTAACACATTATATGCTAGCACCATCAATTTATACAAAATTTATCTCATCATTTTCATGGTATTATGACATTATGTAATGGCTTGTGAATATGTAACTTGGACAAACAAGTGATAGCATGATGTGAAATGAAATTAATAATATAATTTTTATGGTGTGTTTGGTATTTTCAGGAGACTCAAACACTCTAGTTACCTGATCAAATGTTGTATAATAACTATACAAGACTTTTTGGTAAAGTACGAATCTGCTAAGATAACCACGATATTCAATATACCTGTGTGTACATGTGAATTCATTACTATGATAATGCATAAAGTTATCCAAGTACAAAATAGGATTTATGCAGCCCATCTATACTAGAAATCACACAACGAATATCATTATCCTGAGTTTTGTACTTAGTTGTATTTGACTACTAGGCAGTATAGGCTACCAAAATCTAGCTCATTTGCATATAAACATTGGTATGTACAAAAGCGAGTTTCTTATGTGACATACATATCATCATGCATAAGGATACCGCCATTTATAGGTGGGATTTATGCCACCCAACATGTAATTAGGATCACCTTATGGTTCTCTAATGCTGATAATTCTAGGGATTCAAGTTCAATACTCCCTTATTTTCTTTTGTCTTTGAATTGTGTTAGGGAGTTTCTCATTTTTGTTATGGTGAGCAATGAATTTTGGTAGTGGTGAGAACCACTATTTATTTTACTTTTTTCTAATGGTAAAAACCACTTTTTATTTTGCATATTGTGAAGTGATAACAATCACTATTTATTTTTCATTTTGGATGCTTACCAAAATTTGGTGTGAGACAAGGGATTTTTATTGTTTTGGATAAGGAGGAACTTTTCCTTTTATCAATTCTTAGCATCTTTGAACCATTCACACAGAGGTATGCATGAGATTAACTTTTTGATTAAGGTAACCTAGACCACTTTGTAGGTTTATATTTCTTTGTGCTAAACTTTGATTTATTAATGATAAATTGTGTTGGGATTTTGACATATGCAAGGTATAATATTGAGCATAATTATACCTTCTAAATATCATGATAGATTTCTACAAAATCTAAAAATAAAACTCGATATGGCTGAGTGACCAAAAATATAACTATGCATTATAAAAAGTGGTTAAGTGACAAAAAATAGATACACAATATGGAGTGTAAATGCAAATGATACATGTAATGTAAATAGGTGATAACATTGACTTAGGACAATAGTGAATTTGAAAAATGCCTAGTATACAGACTTGGTGCTAGACATGTATGATCAACTTTTAATAATGCACAATGGAATGATGAGTATGCCTAATGCAATTGATGTTGAAATGCAAATGATGTGAAGTGCAATGAAGTAATATTTTTATGTTTTTGATGTTTTAATTGTGTTTTTGTATTTTTGATATATATATGTATATACAGTTTGACCAATGGGCTTAGTGGATGCCATTGGTACTTTTTGAATGATAAAATGGATTATAGACACCTTTGGGGCATTTTAGGTTGACCAAAGGGCTTATAGACATCTTTGGGGCATTTTGGGTTGACCTAGATGGTCATAGACTATCTAGAGGTATTTTAGGGTGACTTAGATAGTCGTAGATTTTGTAGCAGCAATTTAGATTGACCTAGACAACCGTAGACCACCTAGGGATATTTTAGCTTGACCTAGATGGTCGTAGACCATCTAGGGGTATTTTAGGTTTACCTAGATGGTCATAGACCACCTAGGGATATTTTAGGTTGACCTAGATGGTCATAGACCACCTAGGGGTATTTTAGGTTGACCTAGATGATCATAGACTGCTTAGGGGTGTTTTAGGTTAACGTAGACGGTTGTATCCTAGGGTATTTTAGGTTGACCTAGATGGTCGTAGACCACTTAAGGATATTTAAGGCTGAAATTGATGATCATAGACTATCAACGAGTATTTTAAGGTCTTTGTATGGATCCCTTGTCTATAGACCCCTTGTCTATGGGTTATCGCTAGACTCACTAGGGTGGTTGTGGCGGATGATGAGCTTGCTCTTCAAGTGGAAAAATTTATTGCCAAATAGGATGGTACAATAGGAATATACGAAGATAGAAATCTTATTTGTCATCCAATGGGAAAATTTGATCATATTACTCATATGAACTTGGATAATTAATGCAAGCTATGCCATGGTTTGATTCATCATTCATCATCCATTCATGAGGAGGACCTTGACCCTCTTCCTCATTATCAGATTAAAGGGTATGTGATCTCTCCCCCACTTCATGAGGTTGAGTGATATCGTTGGATAACCCTTGATATAACATATTTATAGGAAAATAATCTCACAATGAATGGATGTAATTTGGATTGACATAGGTATCTTTTGCAAGCTCATCCCTATAATTCATACCTAAGAATTATATACTATCTATGAGGATATTTAAAGGTACTGGCTTGTTGTATCCCAACCAAAATTTATCATATGGTAACTTATTCTATGGCTGACATGGAACATGAGTACCTTACTCATATAACCCTAGACAATAACCATGCCAATGACAATTATGGAGATATCACATAGCGTAGTCAGAATTTGACATATAATTTATATCCTTAGATAAAGGTTCATCATCTTATTCTTATTGAGGAACTGGAAACATTCCATACTTGATACCCCCATATATATATTTTTTTTTGTTGGAAGGTATACCTAGACGTACAATGCTACCTATGGGAAGATGAGGCATTCCCATATCTTACACTATTTTTATGAATGGAACTATTGTGACATTTCTCACTAAATACTCTCCTATCCTTGTACTAGACATATGGACTGTAACCTGGGATGGTGAAGGTGTAGGGTATGGAAGCAAGGCTTGATATAACTCAATATGTGCCTCCTAATATGGTTCCTCATATATTGTACAAGGAATATTTTTCATAGAAATGGTAGAAATTATGGGAGGGATCTCATCGATTGGCCTCTTCGACATGTTCCTCTATGAAGGATTGGACGATGATGAAGGTATTTTTGATGTTTCCATTGATGATTATGGTATGGATAAATATGGCAATGGTATAATGGAAGGTGATGGAGGGGGAAGTGGGCCTTGAATGGATATGTTCATTTGGAAGTCCACATGAGTCGATTGTAATGTCGACTTAGGGAATTGTTGTACCATATTGCAATACTCAAAGGGCTCAAGGTCTGTAGAGACTACATGTACCTACCCTTCATAAGTATATTTGATACATTGATGAGCAATGGATGGGACACACTTAATGTCCCCGATACAAGGTATTTCTAGAAATATGTTATAGGCCATGGCACCCTCTAAAATGTGACACAGTTTTGATATAGTTTTGCATCCCACTTGGATGGGTAGAACTATAGTACCGACTATGGAGCATATCGTATCATTGAATGCTCAAAGGGTGTAAGTGGATGCAACAACATGATATTATGGAAGTCCTAGGTATTTAAGAGCACTAGTTGTTATTATATTTCTTGATGAACTAGTGTCAATTAAAAATCTTTTGTATGGTATTTCATTCACACATGCGATGATGTGCAAAGGAGGGTCTACTGCATCACTTGCTATGATTTTGAGTTCATGCTTATGGAATGTGATCACTGGTTCCTTACATTGTTGTACATGCCATACAAAATTGATGGAGTTAGACTCCTAGGGATGCAACTCTACTGAATTAAGAATATCTATTAGAGCTTGTCTATGAGAAGGAGACTGTTGAATATACTCATAAATGGACAATCTATCTGATGTGGTCCTCAAGCTTTGTGCAAGCTTTATTTTTATTATCACTACTGGCCTAGGTAGAAGGATATGTACTAGATGTGGTGGATGCTATGACGTTGATGGAACATCGCTTGCAGTTGTAGGTGGTGCAACTTGATTTGGGTAGCATCTATTCCTAGTCACAATACTTACCATCCCAACGTACCCTTGTAAAGGGGGTACCATCTTGATCTCATTAATTTGTTTAGAAGGAGCTACCTCTACCACATGAGTAGGTAATGGGTCTTTGAAAATACCCATCTATTGGTTATTTGGGGTGAGAGGAGTATCCATTTGAAGTTCATTCCTCTCGATCATATCATACACTATATTTTAAAACCATAGCATGTAGGTAAGTCATGACCATTCTATCAATGATACCTATAAAATTGATCTTCTCGATGTCCTATAGACTTTGGTTTACCTGTATTAGGGTCTATAGGCTTTATTTATGGTAGATTAATTATTTTATAAGATCACAAATGATCAAATAGGGATTCCATTGACTCAAAAAAAAGGTGTAAACTGTCCCCTAGGATGACATTGCTGATTTTTAACTTGTATCGCTTGAGTGTTAGTATTATAACTCGTAGGAGGAGTTTAGGCCTGATAATTGATATTTTTAGGAGACATCATTTGTATAGGCCCTGGGACATTAATTGCTACTTGATTGACCACTGTCGGCTTTTATGGCATTGGAGTGCTCTTTGGATTTTTAGTCTACTCCTTATTGCGAGGTTTAGCTATCTATCCCTTTTGTATTTTGATATCTTATATGGTTCTAGATTGTGCCAGAGCATCCTCAAGAGTGGGATATTTCTAGAGTTGTAACAATAAATATATTGGTTTCAAATAACTCTTTAAAAACATTTGAGTTAACTCAGACACTAGCTCTAGATAGGGTAGCTTAGCTAGAAGCGTTTACCACCTGTTTCTTATAGTCACTGATAGACTCATCATCATATTGTTTTAACCCTGTAAGGTCGGTTAAGATCACATTTATTTTGGTATTAAACATTCCAAGAATGCATCTACAAATTATTCAAAAGTATATATGCTATGCCTTGAAAGTTGGTTAAACCATTCAATGGTAGGGCCAGAGAGGGTAATTAAGAATATTCTCAGGATTAATGCATCATTCTATTGTATGTTGAAGCACTAATTCATAACTTTTATGGCATGCTCTTGAACATATTCTTCCCATTTAAACTTGTCCAATTTGAGCATTTTAAAATGCTCAAGGTATGTAGGGGAAGGTATAGATAGATGCAGTGGTTTATTGCACAACTGGTGCAAGATGGGCTTTTGAAGCTCATTCCTAGTTGTCTTAATCTCTACTATTTCTAAGCATTCACGCAATGCTCAATACACATCAGAGTATTTAATATTCTCTTCTTTATTTTGGCCCCGTGGAGGGGGACAAGGAATGTTAAGCATATATTGAGGTGGTTGATTATCATCAGCCATGCCTCCAAATGGTGCTTCTAGATAATCCTTATTTTATTCTAAATCATCATAACCCCCATAAGGTGTTTCAAGAATGGGCCTATAAGGAGGAATAAAATCTTGTTGAAGGTGATCTATATTAGGCTTAGTAGGTAAGTTCTGATCAGGCCTAGGAGGTCTAGGTGGTAACATTTGATTAGGTCTAGGAGACTTATTCTTATGGAAAATAGGTTGTATTTGTTAAGACTCCTATCCATGTATGCTTGGAGTAGGAAATCCATCACACAAAGTATATTGAATATTCTACTTAAGTCTTTGTATTTATAATTGTTGTCGATGCTCTAGTAGGTCCAAGCATTGTTTATTAGATTGAAGTTGATTAAAATTAGCTTGATGATCAACATACCTTTTTACTAATTGGTTTATTTGATTAGTTGTATTAGGCCTATGTGCCTTAGCACCATTGCCTTGATACCTATCATGTTTAGGAGTATTTGTGAGATTTTGGACAATCCATATTATTTTTTTTTGACTTTCTCTTTTAGAGTATTGAAGATTGGAGAATCTATATTTAATATCTATAACTTATTTTTTCTTTGGAAGAAATGACTACAATACCAATTCATTTCAATGATATTAAATATGGTTCTTCAATATTCAATACTGTTAAAAAAAAGTCAAAGAAAAATGATATGGCTAGTCTAAAATATTGCCACCTACCTAATGTTTTTATTTTCCCTTCTTTTATTATGGCAAGCCATTAAAATTATACAAAATATCAATAGTTCAATTCAATGCTCTAAAAATAAAAAAGGAAGTAACCAAAACAACATTGCTTAACTTTAAGCAGAGCCACATCTCTATTACTTTTTTTCTTCTTCTTTTTTTCCTTGGCTTAACTTTATACAGAGCCATTTCTAATGCTTTTTTTCCTCCTTCGTCTTATTTGTACATTCTCTCCACCCTCCTTCAACACTATGAGTTTCTGATGAACTAGCAATTATGCGTGCATCTCATACATAATGAAAAAATAAAATATCATCAAAAATAGATTAGAGTGCAAATGAATGTGCAAAAAACATAGAAAACTTTTGCTGCATCAATGTACAACTTCTCAATGAACACATAAATGGCAAAATACTGAATAAATGACTTTCTGATAAAAATATTAACATTAATGTATTTGTTTCTCATATTTTTAAGAGAATTAGGTCAAATGAATCTTTAAAAACATACTTCTAATTCACATATTATCAAATCCTAGATATTAAAATAATACATACTTTTTGCATAAGCAATAAGAAAGAGCGTATGGAGAAGGTATTTGGATAAGGACCAGATCACAATAAAAAAAATAAGTATTTATCATATTCATTGCGGAGGTCTTCGCACTCAGAGAACAATTATGTATCATATTTATCATTTTCTTGGACCTATGTATCATATTCAAAATGAACATGGACCTATGTATTATCTTCAAAATGGACCTGGAGCTCTTAACACTCAAAAAACGAGGATTATCATTTTCCACCTTCAACAATAATGACTCTATACCTATACACTTTTCAGCCATGGTGTCCATTTTGAAGATTATACACAGGTCCAGGTCAATGATGAAGATGATACATCCTCGTTCTCTGAGTGTGAAGAGCTCCTCAATGAAGATGATAAATCTCCATATGCTATTGCTTATGCATAAAAGTATGTATTATTTTAATATGTAAAATTCGATGATATATAAATTAGAAGTATGTTTTTAAAGTTTCATTTGACATAGCTCTCTTAAAAATGATAAAAAAGTACATTAATGTGAATATTTTTATCAGAAGGTCATCTATTCAGTTTGCCATTTATGTGTTCATTGAGAAGTTGTATATGCATACAGTAAATGTTTTCTATCTACTCTACATATGCATTTGTACTCTAATCCATTTTTTATGAGATTTTTTTTGTTCATTATGTATCAGGTGCACGCATAATTGATGGTTCATCAAGAACTCATACTATTGAAGGAAGGTGGAGAGAAAGTCCACATAAGAAGAATTAGGTAAACCAACATTAAAGAAGTGGCATTGATTAAAGTTAAACCATGTTGTTTTGGTTTGAATTTTAAAAGTATTGAATTGAAGAACTGGTATTTTGTATTATTTTAATGGTTTGGCATAATACAAGTAGGGAAAAATAAAACAATAGGTAGTTGGTAAGATTGTGGACTAGCCATATTATTTTTCTTTGACTTCCTCTTTTAGAGTATTGAAGATTAGAGAATCTATATTTAATATCTATAACTTATTTTTTCTCTAGAAGAAATAACTACAATACCAATTCATTCCAATGATACTAAATATGGTTCTTCAATCTTCAATTTGCCATTTATGTGTTCATTGAGAAGTTGTATATACATTCAGTAATTTTTTTCTATATACTTTACATATTTATTTGTACTCTAATCAATTATTTATGATATTGTGATTGTTCATTATGTATTAGATACACGCATAATTTTTGGTTCATCAGGAACTCATAATGTTTAAGGAGGGCGGAGAGAAAGTTCAAATAAGAAGAATTGGTATTTTGTATGATTTTAATGGTTTACCATAATCTAAGTAGGAAAAAATAAAACATTTGGCAGTTGGAAAGATGTTGGACTAGCCATATTATTTTTCTTTGACTTCCTCTTTTAGAGTATTGAATATTGGAGAACCTATACTTAATATCTATAACTTATTTTTTCTCTAGAAGAAATAACTATAATACCAATTCATTCCAAAGATATTAAATACGAGCTCTTCAATATTCAATACTTTTTAAAAAAGTCAAAGCAAAATAATATGGCTAGTCTAAAATATTGTCACATGCCTAATGTTTTCATTTTCCTAATTTTATTATGGAAAGCCATAAAATGATACAAAATACCAATACTTCAATTCAATGCTCTAAAAATAGAAAGGAAGTAATGAAAACAACTTGGCTTAACTTTAAGCAGAGCCACATCTCTAATGTTTTTTTTTGCCTTGGCTTAAATTTATATAGAGCCATGTCTAATGCTTTTTTTCCTCCATATTATTTTGACATTCTCTCCACCCTCGTTCAACACTACGAGTTCCTGATGAACCAACATTTATGCATTAATCTAATAATAATGAACAAATAAAATATAATAAAAAAATGGATTAGAGTGCAAGTGAATGTGTTGAATACATAGAAAATATTTACTGCAATCATATACAACTTCTCAATGAACACATAAATGACAAAATACTGAATAGATGACTTTTTGATAAAAATATTCACATTAATATATTTATTTCTCAGTTTTTTAAGATAACTAGATAAAATGAATCAGTAAAACCATACTTCTAATTCACATATTATCAAATACTAGATATTAAAATAATACATACTTTTTGCATAAGCAATAAGCAAGAACATAGGAGAAGGCATTTGGATGAGGACCAGATCACAATAAAAAAAATGAGGATTTATTATCTTCGTTGAGGTGGTATTTGCACTCAGAGAACAAGGATGTATCATATTTATCATTGTATTGGACCTATGTATCATCTTCAAAATGAACGTGGACCAGTGTATCATATTCAAAATGGACCTGGAGCTCTTGACTCTCAAAATACGAGGATGTTTCATTTTCCACCTTCAAAAATAATGACTCTATACTTAAACGCTTTTCAGTCATGGTGTCCATTTTGAAGATGATACACAGGTCCAGGTCAATGATGAAGATGATACATCCTCATTCTTTGAGTGTGAAGAGCTCCTCAATGAAGATGATAAATCTCCATACACTCTTGCTTATGTAGAAAGTTTGTATTATTTTAATATCTATAATTCGATGATATATAAATTAGAAGTATGTTTTTAAAGTTTAATTTGACGTAGTTCTCTTTAAAATAGGAGAAACAAGTACATCAATGTGAATATTTGTATCAAAGGGTCATCTATTTAGTTTGTCATTTATGCATTGAGAAGTTGTATATGAATGCAGTAAATGTTTTCTATGTACTCTACATATGCATTTGTACTCTAATCAATTTTTGATGAGATTTTGATTGTGTATTACGTATCATATTCATTATAATATTTGGTTCATCGGGAACTCATAATGTTGAATGAGGGTGAAGAGAAATTCCACATAAGAAGAAGTAGGTAAACCAACATTAAAAAGTGGCATTGATTAAAGTTAAGTCAGGTTGTTTTTGGTTTGAATTTTTTGGTTTGAATTTTGAAAGTATTGAATTGAATAATTGGTATTTTGCATGATTTTAATAGTTTTCCATAATCCAAGTAGGAAAAAATACGGTTGGCAATATTTTGAACTAACCATATTATTTTGCTTTGATTTTGTCTTTTAGAGTATTGAAGATTGGAGAACCTATATTTAATATGTATAACTTATTTTTCTCTAGAAGAATTAACTATAATACCTATTCATTCCAAGATATTAAATACAGGTTCTTTAATCTTAAATACTCTTAAAAAAAAATTCAAAGGAAAATAATATGAATATTCTAAAATATTGCCACCTGCCTAATGTTTTCCTTTTCCCTACTTTGACTATGGCAAGCCATTAAAATGATACAAAATACAAATACTTCAATTCAATGCTTTAAAAATAAAAAGGAAGTAACAAAAATAACTTGGATTAACTTTAAGTAGAGCCACGTCTCTAATGTTTTTTTTTCTTTTTTTTTTCTTTGCCTTAACTTTGTAGAGTCGTATCCAGTGCTTTTTTCCTCTTTTATCTTATTTGGATATTCTCTCCACCCTCCTTCAACATGATCAGTTCCTGATGAACTAGCAATTATGCTTGCATCTAATACATAATGAACAAATAAATCTCATCAAAAATGGATTAGAGTGCAAATTCATTGTATAGTATGTAGAAAACATTTACTACATCAATATACAACTTCTCAATGAACACATAAATGACAAAATACTGAATATAATACTTTATTATAAAAATATTCACATTTCTGTATTTGTTTCTTAGATTCTTAAGAGAAGAAGGTCAAATGAATCTTTAAAAACATTCTTCTAATTCACATATTATCAAATTATAGATATTAAAATAATACATACTTTCTGCATAAGCAATAAACATGAGCATAGGAGAAGGCGTTTGGATGAGGACCAGATCACAATAAAAAATTAGGATTTATCATCTTCATTGATTTGGTCTTCACACTCAGAGAACGAGGATAGTTCATATTTATCATTGTCCTGGACCTGTGTATCATCCTCAAAATGAACGTGGATCTGTGTATCATCTTCAAAATTGACATTGAGCTACCAGGTGTTGTAGTGAGTTGGAGAGGAGAGTGCAATCCTCCAAGGGAGGTCCTAGGTTCAAATATCCACCCTACCAAAAATCTGAATTGGGTATCCAAAATCTAATTGATAATGTTGGTGCGGGCAGGGTCGGGTGTGACTCCCGGATGACTTTGATGGTGTAGAACCCCTTGTTCATGGTCTCTCAGACCAAGGCGGCCCCGCAAGGGGTTTTTCGTTGAAAAAAAAAAATTGACATTGAGCTCTTGACACTCAAAAAATTAGGATGTATTATTTTACACCTTAAACAATAATGACTCTATACTTAAACGCTTTTTAGCCATGTTGTCTATTTTTAAGATGATACATAGGTCTAGGTCAATTAGGAATATGAGACATCCTCTTTGAATGTGAAGAGCTCCTCAATGAAGATGATAAATCTCCATACACTCTTCCTTTTGCAAAAAGTATTTATTATTTTAAAATCTAGAATTTGATGATATATAAATTAGAAGTATGTTTTTAAAGTTTCATTTGATGTAGTTCTCTTAAAAATATGAGAAACAAGTACATTAATGGGAATATTGTTATCAGAGGGTCATCTATTCAATTTGCCATTTATGTGTTCATTGAGAAGTTGTATATGTATTCAGTAAATGTTTTCTATGTACTCTATATATGCATTTGGACTCTAATTGATTTTTGATGAGATTTTGTTTGTTCATTATGTATCATATGCAAGCATAATTTCTGGTTCATCAGGAACTCATAATGTTGAAATAGGGTTGAGAGAAATTCCACATAAGATGAAGTAGGTAAACCAAAATTAAAGAAGTGACATTGATTAAACTTAAGTCACATTGTATTTTAATTAAATTTTAAAATTATTGAATTGAAGAATTGGTATTTTGTATGATTTTAATGGTTTACCATAATGCAAGTAAGGAAAAAGAAAACATTAGGCAGTTGGCAAGATTTGGGACTAGCCATATTATTTTTCTTTGACTTTCTCTTTGAATATTGGAGAATATATATTTAATATCTATAATTTATAATGCAAAAGAACTCATACTATTGAAGGAGGATGGAGAGAAAGTCCATGTAAGAAAAAGTAGGCAAACCAACATTAAAGAGTGGCATTGATTAAAGTTAAGTCAGGTTGTTTTGGTTTGACTTTTAAAAGTATTGAATTGAAGAATTGTATTTTGTATGATTTTAATAGTTTGCCATAATCCAAGTAGGGAAAAAATAAAACATTAGGCAGTTGGCAAGATTTTGGACTAGCCATATTATTTTGCTTTGACTTCCTCTTTTAGAGTATTGAATATTGGAGAACCTATATTTAATATCTTCTAAAATATTACCACCTACCTAATGTTTTTCACTTTCCTAATTTGATTATGACAAGCCATTAAAATGATACAGAATACCAATACTTAAATTCAATGCTCCAAAAATAAAAAAGAATTAACACATATTTAAATTTAAGCAGAGCCACATCTCTAATGTTTTTTTACCTTTAGAGATGTGGCTCTGCTTAAATTTAGAGATGTGTTAATTCCTTTTTATTTTTAGAGCATTGAATTTAAGTATTGGTATTTTGTATCATTTTAATGGCTTGTCATAATCAAAGTAGGAAAGAGGAAAATATTAGGTAGGTGGTAATATTTTAGATGATATTAAATATAGGTTCTCCAATATTCAATACTCTAAAAGAGGAAGTCAAAGCATAATAATATGGCTAGTCCAAAATCTTGCCAACTACCTAATGTTTTCTTTTTCCCTACTTGGATTATGGCAAACTATTAAAATCATACAAAATACAATTCTTCAATTCAAATACTTTAAAAGTCAAACCAAAACAACCTGACTTAACTTTAATCAATGCCACGCTTTAATGTTGGTTTGCCTAGTTTTTCTTATATTGACTTTCTCTCCATCCTCATTCAACAGTATGAGTTATTTTGCACTAGAAATTATGCATTCATCTAATACATAATGAACAATCAAAATATAATAAAAAATGAATTATAGTACAAATACATATGTAGAGTACATAGAAAATATTTACTGAATGCATATACAACTTCTCAATGAACACATAATGGCAAATTGAATAGATGACTCTCTCATAAAAATATTCACATTAATGTACTTGTTTCTAATACTTTTAAGAGAACTACGTCAAATAAAACTTTAAAAACATACTTTTGAAAGCATGAGATTTCGGAATAAAAATAGTGAGATGCAATAAAAAGACAGAACTGGCTAGATACATGAAATAACACGGATAGAATTAAATTAAAAACAGGAGCACAACCCTTTCACATTGATTCCGTTCGGTTACAATAGCCTGATTCTTATTACAAAGAGTGCACAATGATTTTCTTCCGCATGCCCACATGCAAAATGGACAGGCCGGTGTTGCTGCCACTGGTTGCCGATGAATCTCTGCTTCTGCTGTTCTTCCTGTACTCAAAGAAACAATAAAAATGTTTAATAGCACCTGTTGAATGATTTAAAATAGCAGATTCTAAGTTAACGAGAACAGAATGAAACCTACTGTTAAAAAGCCGGTGAATACATGCTTGAAATCAGAATTCAAAACCATAATGTAAAAGAACTAAAAATACACTAAGATTTGTCGACGAATGGGTAGATCCATGGATCCAGATTCATACTCTCCGTATGTAGAAGAAAATGAATCGTAAGGGATGCAGTCGGGTGTCTTACTTTGGCAGCACTTCGTTGCTTTTTAAAATGCTTCGTAACTTTTTTTTCCTTTGTATCGAGCCGGTTTTTATAGAGGATTCGGCCTCTGAGAACATTAATGTCAAACCCTAAATCCGTAAGGGCCGCTCAGATTTGATCCTTATCGGGCCATTATGAGACATGGCTCGCACTGACAGATCGTAGTTATGAGGCGTGGCCTCGGATCGAATATTTTTCTAACACCACTTGTCTCATTAATGTTCGCTATAAAATCTGCCGTTTTACAGACCCACGGGGTCTCTTTAAAATGGGCATGTAGGGTTGCCACGTGGCGGTTATTCATTGGATGTGGCGGCCACGTCAAAGTCCACCTTTGACTATCGTAAGTTGGCTCAAGCGTAAAAAATGCTGAAGTGTCGCGATATCGCGACGGTCGCGATATCGCGACCACGCGATATCGCGCCTAGACAGCGCTTTGTCAATTTTTGACTTTGTTTAAAAACAATTTTGCCTAAGGTTTGATGTTTGCTTAAGTTTTGAAGGTTTTTGACAAAACGACCAACTCTGCTCTGCTCATTTTTTGACCTTTCGAACTGCTGTGTGAGTGGTCAAGACCACTGTTTGACCTCTAAAGGCTGCCCTAAAAGCTGTGTATGTGCATGTGATTAGTGTTTGTAGTCACTTAATCGAATGGTGCTATTTTGGTGTCTACAGATGCCCCTTTTTGGGAAGCGCTACGGGTGACGCAGTGCTGAGCAAAAATATACGACCAAAGCACTAATGATTAGGGTTTCTTGGTAACCTAACCAACTTTTAATGCCCCAAGTATGGAAAGGGCATGCATTCTTGAATCCTTGCTTCCGACGAGCTAAGGAATTTGATTTCAAGTGTTAACCTATTTTGGTGAGGTGTGACTTGAGCTTGGACATTGATCAGTCATGATTAGGCAAAGGGCGTAACCTTTTATCCACAGGGGAACCTTGTGTTCATGCTTCGGGAATGCCAAGTATTTGATCAATTTAATGATTGCTTGTTTACTGCCCCAAGCAGGAGCGTGATTGTCTTTGTCAATGATTCTTTGAATGCATGTCATTGCCTTGATTGGGTGTGTGCTTGTTGATTGGTGACTAAGTGTGACTACCCCCTCAAGCGACGAATCGATGAGGGAATGACCTTCGTGAGAAAAGCGACGAGTCGCTTGACCCAAGATGACTTAGGTTAGGGTGCCTTTAGATGTTTTTCCATTTGAGCACGTGCAATTTCCCGACATTTGGACCTATTTTTGGTGGGTGTTAACCCTTTTGGTGATGCCATAATGGGGTGAAATCATCAAAAACCCGTCTTCCCGTGGAGCGGTCCAGCTATGATAGCCTTCTTAGGGAAGTAGGAGAATGAGAATTTGAGCCCCGACATCGATTTTCTATGCCAAGAGGTTGAGTGCAAGAGCACTCGTGTCCGGCAATGCTTATTGCTTCTTTTTTGTGTTGCATTTTTGTGATGTTTTTGTTGTTTTGATTTTCTTTCTTTACGTAGATGTCATGATTTTATGCACAATGATTGATGTTGATGGGTGCATGCTACTTGATATGGATGGATGCATATGGTATGATAATTACCAATGTTGTATGTTGATTTAGTTTGATGGATGCATGATGAATGCAAATGCATGTGATATGCAGAAATGAAATGGATGTATGGACTTGGTGATATTTGGTTATGGCACCATAGACTGTTTAGAACTCCATTACTTTGCTATGTACAAATGTGGTGTTTCTTCTTTTTGTATTTTCTGATGGTATTGCAAGGATGAAAAGTAGCGCAGTTGGTTTAGAAATGTAGCTAAGGTTTTCTGAGACTCAGACGGTTTTAACTCACTAGCCATGACTTGTACTTTATCTTACAAGACTTTTGAACAAGGTATGAATCGGACTTGTTTTTAACCAAGTTATTTCACATCCCTGTGTGTGCAATTGAGTTCATTTATGTGGTATTTGTCAGGATACCGCCAGTGCCAGATGGGCTTTCAACCGAACCTGTACTGAGGATCACCTAATTAGCTCCACTAACTCCTTTGTTGTATGTAGTTAGATTAATCTGCGGTGTTCTCCAGGATACCATAAGCTAGCTCATCCACATGCAAACATTGATCTGTACACAAGTTAATGTGACAGATATATCGTCATGCGAGAAGTTTACCGCCAATGACCGATAGGCTATCAACCAAACCGGTATTGAGGCTTGCCTCATGACCTGTCGGAATGCTGAGAGTTCCAGGGATTCAAGGTCAACTCCCTTCTTTTCTTCAATTGTATTGGGATACTTGCTCGTTATAGTGATAATAATCATTGTTTATTTTGATTTATTTTTCTTTTCTCTTGAGCAAGGGATTTGGATATGGAGTGACGATAATCACTATTCTTTGTGCTTTTTGAGATGTGCACTGTAGGGTGTCAAATTTTGAAGTTTTGACATTTTGCAAATTTTTGACGTTTTGCAACTTTGGGATTCTTAGGGAATTGGGTAGGGAGGATGCTTGTCCTTTTGCCAACTCTCAGCATTCTTGGGGTCATTCGCACAGGGGGATGAGCAAGATAACCGTTTCGCTTATGGTAACCCCGGATTACTGTGCAGGTTTCATCCTTCGTTCACACAACTCGGGAATTTTTGATGTGTTTTAATTTGTGTTGGGATGTTACGTAACAAGGTGTATTGCAAGTGTAACTCTACCTTCGTAAAATCTGTTTGACTTGATACATTTCATTGCTAAAGAGCAAAATGATGACTGAATCACGAAAAACTCTTGATACATTAAGAGACCACTGACTCTAGTGTGGTAAAGTGCATGGTGTTTTTGCTATTTTTGTAAAATGGAACAGTGTGGAACAAGATGGACTAGTAGAACCATGATAGCCTATGGTGCCGTTGACCTGTACGACCATGAATATACAATGTATGGATGCAATGCTTAATGCAGCTACATATTTTTGTATTTTTGATGGATTGATTTTGGTGAATATGAAGATGAATTGCGAGAAGAACTCTCTATTTGATGAATTTGAATATGCCTAGAAGTGAAATGCAAATTTTTGTTGTTTTTGATGATTTTTGTTGTTTTTGAATTTTCATGATTTTTGACCAAGTGATTGTGGAAATCCTTGGAGCGTTTTGGGATTGACCAAGCGATTGCAAGAATCCTTGGAGCCTTTGGGATTGACCAAGCGATTGTGATAATCCTTGGAGCATTTTGGTTTGACCAAGCGATTGCAAGAATCCTTGGAGCTTTTGGGATTGACCAAGCGATTGTGATAATCCTTGGAGCATTTTGGTTTGACCAAGCGATTGCAAGAATCCTTGGAGCTTTTGGGGATGACCAAGCGATTGTGATAATCCTTGGAGCATTTTGGGGGATTGACCAAGCGATTGTAATAATCCTTGGAGCATTTTGGGGATTGACCAAGCGATTGTGATAATCCTTGGAGCCTTTGGGGTTGACCAAGTGATTTTGATAATCCTTGGAGCTTTTGGGTGACCAAGAGATTGTGATAATCCTTGGAGCTTTTGGGGTTGACAGGTTTGATAACTTGGAGCATTTGGTTTGACCAAGCGATTGTGAGAATCCTTGGAGCCTTTTGGGATATGGCTCTCTTTAGATATGAAATGGTCGCAAATGACTGATATTCAAGGGTTCTGTTTCCTTGATACCATCAAGAGAAGCTAGCCGGTATGTCCCGGGTCCGATTTTGCTATCAATGACATATGGACCTAACCAATTTGCCGCAAACTTGTCCCTAAGGTGGGATGGCAAACTGGAATTTTGTTGATTTTCCTTCAAAACCAAATCACCAACGCGAAAGTCCCTGAGGTGAACTTTCATGTTGTAAGCTTTTTTAAGTCGCTCTTGATAAATACGTAAATGCTCGAGAGCATTAACGCGTCGTTCGTCAAGCAACGTAAGCTGGTCTAACCGGGCCTGCCGCGCAGAATCATCATCGATGAACTCATGCATTGATATGCGCAGGGAAGGAATCTCCAACTCTAGAGGCATGACTGCCTCGGAGCCATACACGAGCGAAAACGGAGTGGCCCCAGTGGGCGTCCGAATGCTAGTGCGATAGGCCCATAGGGCAAGTGGGATTTGAATGTGCCAATCCTTATGACTGTCTGCGACGGTCTTTTTAAGGATGGCAACTAGCGTTTTGTTTGACGCCTCTGCTTGTCCATTCGCTTGCGGATAATAAGGTGTTGAAAAGCTGTGCTGAATCTTGTACTTTGTGGTCAAAGCACGCACGTCTTTGTTCTTGAAAGGTGTCCCATTATCCGAGACTATTTTGGATGGAATACCAAAACGACATATGATGTTATGCAAAATGAACTCCACAATGCGGGGTCCTGTCGTAGAGGTAAGCGGAATTGCTTCCACCCACTTGGTGAAGTACTCTGTGGCCGTTATGATAAACGTGTGACGGCCTGACGACGCAGGGGAGATCTTTCCAATGAGATCAAAGCCCCATTGCGAAAACGGCCAAGCAGACTGGATCGTCTGCAAGGCCTGAGAAGGTACGTGCATTAGATTGGCATGATGTTGACACTTCACGCACTTCTTGACATAGGTGCAACAATCTCGCTCTAAAGATGGCCAATAATAGCCCATGCGAAGAATGCGCTTTGCGATGGCCATTCCACCGAAGTGGCCACCACATGTACCATCGTGCGCTTGGGCGATCGCCCAAGTGGACTCTTGTCGGTCCAAGCAACGAAGGAGGATTCCTTCATAGCTGCGACGATACAAGATGTCTCCTATCAAGACATACTTAGCCGCTTTCTGCTTGAGTGCTCGTTTTGCGGCATGAGTCAAATCAAGTGGGAGACTACCTAACTTGAGGTAGTCTCGAATGGGTAAATACCAGTCCTGTTGATCAAAAACCTCGATAGTATGAACAACCAATCCCTCCTGAAGTTCATCCCTAGCAAATGCTGAATGGGATAGAACCTGCAAGAATAGTATTGTGTTGCTACTAATGGGAGTAGGGGAGAACAAGGACCCCCAGTTGGCGTGTTTTAGACGATCTCGGATTTGAGAGAACCTATCCGAGGATGGTTCAATTTGTATCATGTGGATTCCTGGCGTCAAGTCTAAGCTTGCACGCTCCATCGCGGATTGCGATAAGGTTTTGACTTGAATGGTTGTCATATCACCAGAAAGGTCCTACGGAATTAATGACCCCAAGGAGGCCATTGTATCCGCAAAATGGTTTGATGATCGAGGGAGTGCCTCGATGTCATACCACTCAAGTTTTACCAGGAATTTGTCCACAAGGGCTTTATAAGCCTTTAGAATTGGGCATTTGCATTGATATACCCCTTTGACTTGATTGACTATTAACAACGAATCACCAAAGATGTTCAGTCTTTTGATGTTCATGGCGATTGCTGTCTGAAGACCTAGGAGCAAGGCTTCATACTCTGTGTTGTTGTTGGTGCACGGGAAGTTTAATTTAAATGACAGGGGCATTGGAGCACCCTGCGGTGTGAAGAATACAATTCCCGCACCACCACCTTGCTCACACTTAGAACCATCGAAGAATAGGGTTATGTCGGCTCGTGACTCAGGCTCATCGGAATCTGGCGATTCTGAGACATGAAAGACCCCATCATCGGGTAGTTCTATGACCAGAGGCTGATTGTCTTCAAGAGGAGCCTCTGCTAGTTGATCGGCTATGACTTGTCCTTTGATAGATTTTTGTCCAATAAACTCTATGTCAAATTCCGTCAACAACATGATCCATTTCACCGTGCGACTACTATGATAAGTACGACTCATCATGTATCGCAATGGATTCTCCTTAGACACAACATACGTAGTGTTGCTGAGCATGTAGTGGCGTAGCTTTTTGGTAGCAAACACCACTGCCAAGCAAAGTTTCTCAACGTATGCATAGTTAAGTTCGTAACTGACCAGAGTGCGGCTAAGATAGTATGTAGCCTGTTCCTTGTGAAGTTCATTCTTCTGGGCTAGCATGGCGCCCAGTGCCACCTCAGTAGCTGAGATGTATAAGTAGAATGGCACTCCTGGCCTAGGTGGTGCCAATACTGGCGGCGAAGCCAAGTATTGTTTGATCTCATCAAAGGCTGACTGGCACTCGTCATCCCAATGAAATGTAACCCCCTTATGTAATAATTTGTTCATGGGTCGGCACTTGTCAGATAATTGTGCTATGAAGCGTTTAATCGACGCGACCTTTCCTTGCAGACTCCTGAGCTGCTTGATTGTGGTTGGGGGAACCATTTCAAGGATTGCCTTGACTTTCTTTGGGTCCACCTCGATTCCTCGTTTTGAGACTATGAAACCCAAGAGTTTTCCAGATGTGACGCCAAAGACGCACTTCTTGGGGTTTAGTCTGACTTTATGCTCCATGAGGCGATCGAGGATCTTGCTTAAGTCAACGATATGATTTGAGCGCAAGAGAGACTTGGCTAATAAATCATCCATGTAATCTTCCAAAGTTTTGTGCATGTAATCATGGAAGATATACGTCATGGCACGTTGGTAGGTGGCACCAACATTTTTAAGGCCAAAAGGCATGACCTTATAACAAAATGTCCCCCAAGGCGTTGTGAATGCCGTTTTGAGTTGATCCTCAGGATTGATACGAATTTGATTGTATCCTGAGAAACCATCCATTAGGGAGAGCATTTCGTGACCTGTTGTAGCGTCTACCAACGCGTCGATGCTGGGCAAGGGGAAATCATCCTTAGGACTCGCTTTGTTTAAGTCTCAAAAATCGGTGCATATGCGAATCCTCCCGTCGGGCTTCTTGACGGGAACCATGTTGGACAACCATGGCGGATAATCCACGCAGATGACAAATTGTGCGTCCAACAGCTTTTGTAATTCATCTTTGACCATCAAGGCCACTGTTGGGTGCATCTTACGTAGTTTTTGCTTTACAGGCTTGATTGTCGGATCAAGCGTTAAATTATGCGTGACTAGCTGCGGGTCTAGCCCTGGCATATCCTTGTACGACCATGCAAAAACTTCCTTCTTTTCTTTGAGAAGGGCAATGTAATCGGCTTGCTCTTCGGGGGAAAGGCTTACCCCCAGCTTGAGAATCTGTGGATTCATTGGATCTGTGCCGATGTCTACGTCAGTCGTCTCCTCGATTGACATGTGGGATCCGTCCTCCAACTGATGTGGAGTCGGGATCAAATGGATATCATTAGCTGAATTTAGATCTATGCTTGGAACCTCAGGTTCCTCTTCAGCTTGAAAAATATCCTGAGTTGTCCTTGGGGTAAAATGAGGCATTTCACCGAAAGGCCGATACTCATTGGTGATAGGGGTGAATTGACGCGATCCCAGTCGATGGCATCTATGTCTAGATGCAATGACCGTGCTGGATCGGCCGGATTGCGGATGGGTGCGGTCAAATCAATGGAGATCATGTGGATGGAATGAATTTGGTCTCCATTACCGCGGGTATGATAACTTGATTTTTCTAGATATTCCCTATACTCTGGATCTGGCTCTATGGGAACGGGCACGAACGGATCGGCCCTATGTGCCAAATGGAGGACAGGGTCTTCCCTCGGCACTGTTGTTATGATAGGGTCTCGAGGTGGACGGTGCTCATCGTGAATGTGGAGCCATGGATCCAAGATCAGGTCCCACCCTGCTGGGTCGACCCACCATTCATGCCCTAATCGTATGCCCATCTGTCCCATTAGATCTTCACGAGTTAAAGCATGATAATGTCGTCGCGCATGTTTGAGATAGTCCATCTCAGTCTCATCTTCTAAGTCACTTTCGGAGATCCAAAAATGTTCATTCTCTTCAGCGACTATTGCTTGCGATGTTGAGGACTCTCCTTGCTCCAATAAGTTAATCTGGTCCCATTGCGGTTGTTCCACTTTTGGTGGAGGGACCTGACTCTCTTGACATTGTGCTGACTCAACTGGAATCTCTAAGGGGAACAACTTCGAAAAGATGTCCGGACACCATTGATATTCTCTTTGGGGATGGGTATCTGAACTTTCGCCTCTCTCTAGCAAAGGAGAGGGATTACTGCTGTTACCAAGGGTGTTTGGTGACCATGGGAGGTAATCTCCCAATGTAAATTCTGTTTTTGGGTTGGCATAGAGATCTAGTGCCAATCCCCCCTTGTTGCCTATTTCTAGGTCTTGCATATTTTCAACCAAGATGTCCAAGGGCAGGGGGTGGTTGAACCCTACTCCTGACTTGTCATATGGCATCTGATATCTTGGTTGGCAAGGGAGACGCATCCCTTGCTCATATCTGCCTAGTCCGTATCCATGCCAATGGCATTGGCCGAGATATTTGAGGGCAAATTGTGGGTTTGACATATAATTGATGTTTTCAACAAAAGGTTCTTCGTCTGCTTCCTTTTGCTTACATGGTTCAAGACCATGATCAAGGCCCCCATACACAAAATTTGTCTGGTTGGGTGGGTGACCTAGGGGAACAACTGTTCCTATGGGAAGGTGAGGTCTTCCCATATCCTGGACCGACTCTAATGCGGGCGTTGCCACAACATTCCGCACTATGTACTCCCCCAGGCCTGTACTAGCCATTTTAACAGTGATTGTTGATGCTTCGGAGGGAGGGAACGGGAGTCCTTCCTGAGTCCATTCCATGTTTGGTAGGTTTGGGGTCTCAACTTCCGTTGTGCTGGATATTTCCTCTGTTGATACCGTTGATATTGTGGGCAACCCCTCTTCTAAGGGCTGAGCCTCTTCCATGATTTGTTTTCCCTTGTCCTTCTATGTAGCCATGACGGGTGGCATTGATGATGAAGGAGCAGATGATGAAGTCTCACCTGGCTGGGGTTTTGGTGATTCGGTCATCAGTGGTGCTTGCGGTATTGGACCCTGTTTAGATGGATTTAATTGGAAATCCAAATGCGTTGAAGGGAGGGTCGACTGAGGCATTAGTTGTACCGCATTGCAATACTTGAAGGGTTCCAAGTCCATTGGGACTACGTGTATTTCACCTTCAAAAGCATACTTTAAGCACTGGTGAGCGATGGAAGGGACACATTTCATGTCCCGAATCCAAGGCCGCCCTAGCAGTATATTGTAGGCCATCTCGCCTTCCAACACATGGCACAATGTTGGTGTTGTCTTTTGTCCTACCTGGACAGGTAGAACAACCGTGCCGACTGTCGAGCATATTGCATCATTGAAAGCTCGCAGTGTGTACGTGGAGGCTGTGATATGAGAGGCTGGCAGCTTCAAATGTTTCAGGGCTGCAGTGGTAATAATATTACTGGACGAGCCAGTATCTACCAACACTCTCTTATACGGGATCCCGTTGATCCGTGCAACAACATGCAGGGGTGGATCTGCCGCGTCATTCGATATTGCTTTGACTTCATCCTCTTTGAAGGTGATGACCGGCTCAGTACATCGTTTTACGTGTCCCACGAAGTTGTTGAAAGAATTTGCTTCTTGGGGCTGTAATTCGATGGTTTTTAAAATGTCCATAAGAGCTTCTCTATGAGGTGTTGATTGTTGAATAAGCTCGTAAATGGACAGCCTAGCCGATGTGGTCCGCAAACTCTGCGTGAGTTTGGACCGTATCGTGATTTCTGGTCTAGGCGGAGGTGACTGTATAGGGTGTTGCTGAGGTTGTGACGTTGTCGGAACTTCCTTTGTGGCTGCCGCAGGGGCAACTGCTGAGTATTTTTTATTCCGCGTCACTATGCTAATCATTCCCACAAATCCTTGCATGGGAAGATTCTGGCGTACCTCATTAACTTGGAGAGGTTTTGCCTGTGCCTCGTGAGCAGGCAAGGGGTCCTTGAATACCCCCATTTGTTGGTTGTTTGGCGCTATGGGGTTGTCCACGACCAACGTTTTATTTTCGATTAAATCTTGGATTAGTCCTTTGAACTTCCAACATCCATTCAAATCGTGTCCCCTTCGCCTATGAAATCTACAGTATAGTTCCTCTCTATATCCCTTAGGTTTAGGAGCGTTAGGGTCTATAGTCGGGATCTCTGGAAGGGTTACTAAATTTGTCGCTGACAAGCGGTCAAATAAGGAGTCCCTAGACTCCGTGTAGGGGGTGAATTGTCGCTTAGGGCGACGCTGCTGATTCTGCTCCTATTTCTTGTTATCTTTCTCATAACTAGGAGGCACTGCCTGGTAATTGGCCTTTTGAGGCTGCGTGTCTTGCACTGGCTTGGGAACATTGATTGCAACTTGATTAACCACTGCGGGTTGTGATTGCGTATTCCCAGTCTTAGTGGTTTTATTCCACTCTTTCTTCTTAGGCTTGGCAATTGTGCCTTCGCCTATTTTAATCTCTTCTATGACTCTGGCTTGCGCCAAGGCTTCTTCTAAGCTGTCGTATTGTTGTAGCAAGCAATAGCCCGGAGATTGATTTTAAGCAACTCCGTGCGAACATCCGAGTGAGATCGGACATAGGGGGACGGTAGGGTAGCCCGGAAAGCAAAGCCCTCCATCGGTTCCCCGTATGCTCGCTATTGTTTCCTCCTCATACCGCTCGAGGCTGGCCAAATCACTTAGTGATGCCTTCTTCCTTGTGTTGAAAGCAAAGCGTTCAAGAAATGCATCCACTAGTTGATCTAAGTTGTTGATACTGTGTTTGGGCAATTGTGTAAACCAATCCGAGGCAGGGCCCGCGAATGTGGTTATGAAAGTTCTAAGCAATAATGCATCATTGTCTTGGATGCCGAAGCATTGACTCAGGAACCTCGTGACATGTTCTTGTGCGTCCTCCTCCCCTTTAAAGACTGCCAATTGTGGCAACTTGAAATGTTCAGGGTAAAGAGGTATGGGTACTGAGGGATGCACCGGATGACTGCGGAGTTGACGTAGTGTGGGCTTTTGATGCCCAGAAGCTTTTATCTCCACAGACTCCAAACGCTCTAATAGCGCTTTGTATGCATCGAAAGATTTTATTTCTTCTTCTTTGGTTTGCTCCCGTTGTGGGTCAAGGGAGACTGGAGGCCTATGGGGAGGTGGCCGATTGGCAGCCCTCCCACCTTGATGGGGCGTGTCGACCCATTCTATTTCCGGTTCATACTCCTCATAAAACTCTTGAGGAGTCTCTGGGCGAGCCCTATGACCTTGATCGAGTCCCCGCTGAGGGTACCCATCATTGTTCCGGGGAGTGGCCTCCCTTTCGGGTCTATAAGGTCTCGGAGGCAAAGCTTGACGAGGTCACGGAGACCTGTCCTGCCCCAACGGGTTGTGCCTCTCATACTGTTGTGCTCTTTGGATGCGAGGGGTTGGCCCCCTCTCAGGTATTTCATAGCGTAACTCATCCGCTTCGCGTTGCATGCGCTCTCTATCCAAGCGGTGTCGATACTCTAACTCCCGATGACCTTGCTCAAGCTGCGTGATTCGCGCTTGGCGAGCGGCATGTCTGGCGACTGCCGGGTCAACCGGGTCTGCCCTCTTTTGTTGAGGAGGCTTGAATGTTTTGCCCATGTGTTTGCCTCGATCTTGATGGTCAAAAATTTCAATGGGTTGCTTCCCTTTGTCGGGGTAAGCGACATTTGTTTGAGGTTCTGGCCTCGATGTGTGATTATGATATCTGGCAGGTGCAGAAACACAAGGTTCCCGCGCTGTTTGTTGTTCTCGAGGAATGTGATGATCTTCCTCGTACTCCATTTTATGGGTGTGAGAGGGGCGGGCGGAGTTAGCTAGCCCTGTGTAAAGAGCCCTGCGCTCTGGATGTTGTTTTTCTGTTCTGATGGGAGGTAAATAAGGGACGCCATATCCACGTTGCCCCTCCAAATGGACAGTATGCCTCTCTAGCGCTTCATCGCGCTGTGGCCATTCAAACCTAGCCTCAAGAGGCGGTTGTCTACTTATATTGAGATCTGCATGTGAACCATCTTCCCGAAAGGGGGTGTGTTGAATGGGTGTATTCCAATGAGGAGGTTCCCAATAGTTCCTTCTTGAAGTGGCCTGATGTGGACTTTGTTGTAGGCCGATCGCCAAGATGGTATGGCTAGGTCCTCGTGGCTAAAGCGAAGGCGACTAGCGCCCTCTCTTTGTGTACCTTCCATAGCTTCTGCCCTTGATTGGGCTTGGCTACGAGTGTACACCATTGTGATGTTTCGCTACTATCTAAGCAGATTTTATCTCGTTTATGATGATTTGTCTTTTTGTGCACACCAAGCAAAAATGAACACACACATACACAAAACCGTGATTATCTCTTTTAAGGATTAAATAGTGTGTCCTAAACCGGTTTAGTGCATTTTGATGTTTTGTTTTGTGTTTGCAATTTTGGAAGAACGTTTAAATGCATAATGTTGGCTCATATGACTCCCATAAATGGTCGCCCCTTCAATATACCATTTGCCGGACCGATATACCAACCTCTCTATATACCCGCCCTTACGTGAGGGAGACTATAGGTACGTGAGAGCAGATGGTACGTGGAACATAGGCGGTACGGAAGGGGAATCGCTCTGTTTATGACACCTACCATAGAAGACTTATCCTCGCGTGCATGGGAATCACCCCAGCAACACTCGGTCAGCTTTCGTCAGGATTTACGTCTAGCAACAGTCGCGATCGAGGTAATGGATGCAATATCTCAAGCCAAAGTGATAATGGAATCCACCTTTGGTCTTGCTCAAGGGTTGGGGTTTTACGACCAACGCCTTGGTTTAAAGTACCACGTGGTGTGTGGGATTCATTTTACTTTGCAAATTTGAAACAAGCAACCGAAAAAGAAATCTTTCCCTATGCCAGACATATACTACAAACTGGAAAACAGCAAGTAGAAAATTAAAAGTTTACGACTAAAGCAAGAAAAATTAAAAAATCCTCTACCCTTCTTTAAATAAAGCAAGAAAATTTAAAAAAAAAATTCCTCTTATCTTTCTTTAAATAAAGTAAGAAAAATTAAAATTCTTCTTATCTTTCTTTAAATAAAGCAAGAAAAATTAAAATCCTTCTACCCTTATTTAAATAAAGCAAGAAAAATTAAAATTCTTCTACCCTTATTTAAATAAAGTATAAAACAATTTTTAAGCCGTCCAAACTAAAAAAAAAAACCAGAAGACCGAAAAACAGAAATTTTGACAGAAGCTATAAAAACCCCTACCTCTTTTCTGCCTAACTGGATGTCTCTGATTTTCTCTAAAAAATGCGCAGATTCGTAATCGTCCCTGGGTGAGACGAATAGCGTACCTGTAAAAAGCAATTTTTAGATCAGTAACTTAATCCAAAAATAAAAACTGTGGACCTGGGTCCCACCGTGATCGCCACTGAAAGCATGAGATTTCGGAATAAAAACAGTGAGATGCAATAAAAAGACAGAACTGGCTAGATACATGAAATAACACGGATAGAATTAAATTAAAAATAGGAGCACAGCCCTTTCACATTAATTCCGTTCGGTTACAATAGCCTGATTCTTATTACAAAGAGTGCACAATGATTTTCTTCCGCATGCCCACATGCAAAATGGACAGGCCGGTGTTGCTGCCGCTGGTTGCCGATGAATCTCTGCTTCTGCTGTTCTTCCTGTACTCAAAGAAACAATAAAAATGTTTAATAGCACCTGTTGAATGATTTAAAACAGCAGATTCTAAGTTAACGAGAACAGAATGAAACCTATTGTTAAAAAGCCGGTGAATACATGCTTGAAATCAGAATTCAAAACCATAATGTAAAAGAACTAAAAATACACTAAGATTTGTCGACGAATGGGTAGATCCATGGATCCAGATTCATACTCTTCGTATGTAGAAGAAAATGAATCGTAAGGGATGCAGTCGGGTGTCTTACTTTGGCAGCACTTCGTTGCTTTTTAAAATGCTTCGTAACTTTTTTTTCCTTTGTATCGAGCCGGTTTTTATAGAGGATTCGGCCTCTGAGAACATTAATGTCAAACCCTAAATCCGTAAGGGCCGCTCAGATTTGATCCTTATCGGGCCATTCTGAGACATGGCTCGCACTGACATCGTAGTTATGAGGCGTGGCCTCGGATCGGATATTTTGCTAACACCGCTTGTCTCATTAATGTCCGCTGTAAAATCTATCGTTTTACAGATCCACGGGGTCTCTTTAAAAAGGGGCACATAGGGGTGCCACGTGGCGGTTATTCATTGGATGTGGTGGCCACGTCAAAGTCCACCTTTGACTATCGTAAGTCGGCTCAAGCGTAAAAATGCTGAAGTGTCGCGATATCGCGACGGTCGCGATATCGCGACGGTCGCGATATCGCGATGCGCGATATCGGTCGCGATATCGCGACCGTCGCGATATCGCGCCTAGACAGCGCTTTGTCAATTTTTGACTTTGTTTAAAAACAATTTTTCCTAAGGTTTGATGTTTGCTTAAGTTTTGAAGGTTTTTGACAAAACAACCAACTCTGCTCTGCTCATTTTTTGACCTTCCGAACTGCTGTGTGAGTGGTCAAGACCACTGTTTGACCTCTAAAGGCTGCCCTAAAATCTGTGTATGTGCATGTGATTAGTGTTTGTAGTCACTTAATCGAATGGTGCTATTTTGGTGTCTACAACTTTTAATTTATATAATATCAAATTCTAGATATTAAAATAATACATACTTTTTGAATAAGCAAGACTGTATGGAGATTTATCATCTTCATTAAGTAGCTCTTCGCACTCAGAGAATGAAGATGTATCATCTTCATCATTGACCTGGACCTATGTATCATCTTCAAAGTGGATACCATGGCTGAAAAGCATTTAAGTATAGATTCATTATTGTTGAAGGTGCAAAATGATAGATTTCATTTTTTGAGTGTCAAGAGCTCCAGGTCCATTTTGAAGATTGTACACAGGTCTAGAAAAATGATAAATATGATACATCATCCTTGTTATTTGAGCGCAAAGACCTCAATAAATATGATAAATCCTCATTTTTTTATTGTGATATGGTACTCATCCAAATGCCTTCTCTATACACTCTTGCTTATTGCTTATGGAAAAAGTATGTATTATTTTAATATCTAGGATTTGATAATATGTGAATTAGAAGTATGTTTTTAAATATTCGTTTGACCTAGTTCTCTTAAAATTCTGAAAAAAAATACATTAATGTGAATAATTTTATCAAAATTCATCTATTTAATGTGTTCGTTGAGAAATTGTATATGATTGCAGTAAATGTTTTCTATGTACTCTACACATTCAATTTTACTCTTATCCATTTTTTATGAGATTTTGTTTGTTCATTATGTTTCAAATTCACGCATAAATTGTATTATATCATTATCATTATTGAATTATATTATGCGACGTTTGAACAAGGAATGGAGCAAGGCGGAAGCGGAGGCAGGTGCAATTTCTGCAAACATGATTCTCATTCTGCTGGAGGTGGGAAACAGGGTTTCCAAACCCCTGGAAGCTGTGAGGCTCAAGGAGGGAACAAGCAAGGTTCTGAAGCAACTGAGGAAGAGCAGGTGGACAGTGACAAGGACACTGAGGGTTTTAAAAAATTATAGGGACACGAACCCCCTGATATTATTTTTGATAAGAAGGCCCACATCAAGAATTCTGAGGGCAATAAGTCTTTTGCACAGGCCCTTAAAGCTGGCAATAGGGTTTCCTTACATTCCTTACCACCTCTCACTCCCAATGGGCGGAAGGTATCCGTTCTCGAAAGCGTAATGGCAGACTTTATATCGATGGAAAATTTTTCTCTGGTAGGCAAATTCATAGGGGGCAGGCCGGATATTGAAACGATTCGACGATGGGCATCCTTGAAGTGGAAGACTTCTGGAAACATGGAGATTATTGCATTATCAAGGGGGTTTTTTTCGGTACACCTTAACAATAGTGAAGATGCTAGTCATATTCTAACAGGAGGACTTTGGTTCTTGGGCCGAAGAAGTCTTTTTCTTAGGAGATGGGCTGAGGATTTTGACCCAGAAAAGCAGAGCATAAACTTTACCCCCATTTGGGTTCGCCTCCTGAATATCTCGTTTCATTGGTGGCATGAGCATTTTCTTCAGGGTATTTCCAAGACCATATAGGAATTGATGGCCATTAACAATCCAACCCTTGCACGCACTAGAATGACGCATGCTAGGATTTGTGTAAATGCAAATCTAGAATCTGAGCTTCCTACTCATGTGGAGTTAGAATATGGAAATAAAACAAGATTACAGGTCATCAAATATGAAAATAGACCAGCATTTTTATCTGATTGTAATATTCAAGGCCATATCAAAGGACAATGCTCTTTTTTGAGAAGCTAGCAAACCCTTCCTAGGAATAATGACTCCAAGCGGCAGTCTTTCAGAAATAATGGCAAATACACAGGGATGTACAGGGTTAAAGATCCAAATGTTGAAAAGGTAAAGGCCTCTGGTTTGGGGCAAATGGAGAATGAGGCTGAGCTTCACATGGACAATGGTAAGGACAAGCAAATTGCTACATCACAAACTGACCAACAAAAGGTATGCTCTCCTTTCGAAAATCTAAATAAATTTAACATTTTGGCTGAAAATCAAATAACTACAGAGGAAAATCAGAATGAAGGGTCTAATGTTGAGGATATAAATCTTGGTCTCCCTGCTACCTTGACTCCCCAACCAAATCTGGACCTTCCAATCCTCCTCCTATTGGCCATAAAGAATGCCCTAATGATGAGTCTTTTTACGCCCCAGAAAGAGAAAAAGTGATTTCAGAGTTAATCAGCCCTTCCAAGCGACATTTTTCACCTTTGTATTTGTCCCAATCCAGAGAAGGGGTTTCCAGTACTGTTATCCAACAGGTTACCCAAACCAAATTTAGCCCGAAATAGACTAGAAGCTCAATGAAGTCCCCCATGATTGACTGTGGAGGTGAGAAAAAAAAGGGAAGAAATTCAAATGCCCAGCAATGGAAAGAAGAGGTCCAAGATGAGATAGCTAATGGAATTCAGACTACTCTGTTTCCATCAATTGGAAATCTTCCCTTTGAAGAAAACAAAATTCTTAAGCCCCCTCAAGTCCAAGGCAGGGGAAGAGGAAAAAACTTTAAAAGTTCCAAATGAAGATCATATCCTGGAATGTAAGGGGGCTCAATGGCATTCCTAAACAGCGGTTAGTCAAATATTTAAGAATATATTTTGATCCCACAATTCTTATTTTGCAAGAAACTAAAGTCGATGAAGTTTTGTCTAGAAAAATTGCCCTCAATATCTGGAAAAAGGGAGAAGCAATTTTTTGCAAAGCCAACGGAACCTCAGGTGGTCTTCTTTGTATCTGGAATCCAGGGGAAGGTGGAAGGCAAGGTTATTCAATTAGGGGAAAGGGTAATGAGCATTATTTTTAAGGATAAGGTTAGTGACCTTTCTTGGATATTAACAAATGTGTACACCCCTAATTCTATATCTAGGAGAGCTGATCTATGGAATTTACTCAGTTATTTCAAAGAAGCTTTTCAGGATATCCCATGGATAGTGGCGGGGGACTTTAATACCCCTATTTACCCCTCTGATAAAAAAGGGGGAGTAGGAATTCCAGCAAGAAGTATGGAGGAATTTCAAGATTTCATCAACAACAACAATTTATTGGATGTCAAATTAAAAAATGCTAAATTTACTTGGAGCAATAGGAGGTCTGGAAATCAACTTATAATGGAAAATCTTGATAGGTTTTTTTTGTCACAGGAAGCAATACAATCTTTCGGGGATGCAAATCTGTTGTCCTTGCCTCGCATTGGGTTTGACCACAACCCGATTTTACTTGAAATTGAAGAGACTCCAAAATTCAAAAGGCATTTTAGGTTTGAATCTATGTGGATGCACCACCCTGATCTCAGAGACAAAATTTCTCAGTGGTGGCAGCATTCTTGTCAGGGCAGGCCTTCATTCAGATTAGCACATAAACTTAAAGTGGTGAAAGAAAATCTAAGGATCTGGAATAAAGAAATTTTTGGAAATATTTTTGAAAACAAGAAAGTCATCTCTGAAAGGTTATCAATCATTGAGAAAAAACTTGAAGAGGGATTGCCAGACCCTTCCCTACAGGCAAATGAAAAGAAAGCCCTTGCTGAGTACCATAATGTTTTAGCCTGCGAGGAGACTTTTTGGCGGCAAAATTCTAGAGCTACTTGGCTAAAAGAAGGTGATGCCAACACAAGATTTTTTCATGCATCTACCTTAAGGAACAGAAGCCACAATAGAATTAAAGAACTTGTTAGAGATGATGGGTCATTCCTTTCTAGTCCTAATGAGATCAGAAATGAAGTAGTTTACTATTTTCAGAATCTTTTAGGAGAAGAACATTTCAGTTCTGCCTTAGCTTCAGAATCAATGCTTTACCATATTCCTCATTTAATTTTTGATGACTTGAATGGGGAGTTAATTAAGCCTTTCACGGATGAAGAAATCAAAGAGGCCCTCTTCTCAATGAACCCTGATAAAGCTCTAGGTCCAGACGGGTTTTCACCTCATTTTTTCAGGATTTTTGGGATATTGTAGGTTTTGATGTATGTGCTACTATCAAGGAATTTCAGTCCACAAAGCATATTTCGAGAAGTTTTAACTCCACTTTTATTGCTTTAATCCCAAAGATTCCTACTCATAGATCTATGATGGATTTTAGACCTATTAGCCTTTGTAATGTTGTTTATAAAATTTTGACCAAGGCGATTGCAAATAGAATGAGGAAGATCCTTCCTATGTTTATTGATGTTTGTCAAGGCAGTTCAGTCCCTGGAAGGTCCATCCTTGATGGTGTCATAACAGTTCATGAAGCCCTCCATTCGGTAGTCCAGACTAAAAACCTGCTTTTGCTCTCAAGCTGGATATGAAAAAGGCTTATGACCGCATAAACTGGAGTTTTTTCTCTGCAATTCTTCATAAATTTGGTTTTCATCATGAATGGATCAAGCTTTTGGAAGGATGTTTTATGAAACCTTGGTTTTTAGTCCTTGTTAATGGTGCTCCTGCTGGATACTTTCAAAGTAAAAGGGGCCTAAGGCAAGGTGACCCTATCTCTCCAATGTTGTTTATCATTGTGGCTGAAGCCCTTGGGAGGACAATCAAAGTCGCCTATAATATTGGTCTTATTTCAGGAATTAAAGAATCATCACAAACACGAGCGAGTTACACATGAACAGTTTGTGGATGATACTTTGTTGTTAACTCTTGCATCGCTTTTGAGGCTAAGGTCATAAAACATATTCTAGAGCTATATGAGGATGTCTGCGGGTAAAAGGTAAATTTTTCAAAGAGTAAAATTTATTTCTTTAACACTCCCATTCGAGAGGCGATTAAGATTGCTAGGATTATTGGATGCTCGGTGTCTACTCTTCCATCCACATACTTAGGCCTTCCTTTATTTACGAGCCAGAGCTACTGATTCCATGTGGACTAATGTAATTGGAAGAATTCAGAGGAAGCTAGCTGGATGGAAAGGGAATTTGTTATCTCAAGCTGGCAAGGCAGTTCTCACCAGGTTTTCCATTCAAAGCATCCTTGTCTATTTTCTCTCTATTTTTAAAGCTCCTACAAGTGTCTACACTAAAATTGAACAGAGATCCAAAAGAGGTTCCTATGGACTGGTTCTAAATCTAAGCAGCGCTTTCACTTGGTGTCCTGGGATAGGGTTTGCAAACCAAGGGAGTTTGGAGGTATTGGGCTAAGGAGAATACAACATTTAAACATGGCCCTCCTGGCCAAACAAGCATGGCGTCTTTTGACAAATGCAAATGCAGAATGGATTACTATAATCAAAAGAAAGTACTTGCAAGAAACTGAATTCTTAAGCTATTCCTTTCCTCCCAGGGGATCAATTTTTTGGAAATCAATCCTTCAAACTAAAAACCTGCTAAGCAAAGGGCTACGTTGGAAACTGGGAAATGGAAGAAACATTGATTTCTGGGACCACAAATGGTTAAAGGACTATCCCCTCTCCGTAGACCCCATCCTTTCAACCCTTAGAGCTTGGACAATTGAAGTTTTTGGTACCAAAGTTGCAGATTTTATTACTTTGTCAAACAATAGAAGGGTATGGAAGCCAATAATGAACAATGATCTACCAGGGGCATCAATAATACTAGAGAATGAATTAAGACAGTCTTTACTCTCTTCTGGAATTCTTGAGGACCAGCTTATCTGGGAAGCTTTAGACAATGGGGAATTTTCTGTCAAGACTGCTTATCTGATGCTTATTGATAATGATGAACCTACTTTCCCTCATTTGGAAGTTTGGCCCAAAAGCATTGTTCCGAAGGTTGGGTTTTTTGCATGGCTGGCCATCCAAAATAAGATCCTCACCATGGATAACTTAATAAAAAGAGGTGTGATTGTTGTTAATAGGTGTTATCTCTGTATGTCTGAGTGGGAGTCTATTGATCATTTGTTTCTGTATTGTAATTTTTCTGTCTCAATCTTGTTAGGTCTGTTACAAGTGTTTCATATTTATTGGGTCCATCCTCAGTCCATTTTTGACTTATTTGTCTAGTGGCCTTCTCCATTTTTGAATAGGCGTCTTAGGTATATGTGGAATATCTGCCTTCATCACTACTTGTGGAAGATATGGTTGGAAAGGAATCGTCGGGCCTTCTTGGATAAGGTTTCTCAGTCATCCTCTGTCTTGTCAAAAATTTTAGTATATGCTAATGAGAATGCTTGTTTAGTGCCTGCAACATCTAGACCTCCAAATCCTTTTGAAGCTTCATTAGGCCAGTCATTAAACTTACCTCTCACTGATGGCCTCAATCATCCTAAAGTTTGTCCTAGAACCATGATCACATGGACCCCACCCCCCCTAGGGTGGATTAAGTTAAATTTTGATGGGGCATCTAGGGGCAACCCAGGTGAAGCTGGGGCTGGTGGCTTACTTATCGACCACAAGGGTGAGGTGCTTGTAGCTTTTGTTGAACATCTTGGAGCTCAAACTAACAATGTGGCTGAAGCGAGGGTAGTTTGGAGGAGCCTCAAGGTGGCAAAGAATTATCCAGGGAAACTATTGGTGGAAGGTGATTCTCTTATTATTATAAATCTTCTAAAGAACACTAAGAGAGCTCCTTGGAGATTTGATGACTACATCCACGAAGCAAGGGCTCTAATTCATGATCGACCTGAGGCCATAATTTTGCATACCTTCCGGTAAGCAAACATGGCAGCTGATAGGCTGGCAAATGAAGGCATTGTAGCAGCAAATTTGATCATGTGGACTGAAAATATTCCTCATGCAGTCTCAATGGTGATAGATAATGAAAAATTTTAAATTGGAAGGCTCCACTTGGAAGGCTCAAAGTGGATCAATGACAAAAAATGGGGGCATTTTTAAAAATATTTTTTGAACCTTTTAATGGCTTTTGTCATATTTGTTTTTTTTGTTCATGTGACTAGTGTTTTTTGCAGCTGGTGGGGCACTAATATAGGTTTTTTATCTACAAATTCATGCATGGGAAACATCCGCTTTGGCCTCAAGTATTTCCCAAGGTGTGTTTGGATTCGATGTCACAAAAAGGCCCTAGCAAGAAATAACAAAGTGTTGGAGATCCCTGACAATGAGGTACCAGACCCCACCATAATAGTCTTGGAGAAGATGACAATTTCATCAGCCTCCAACAGTATCAACCAGTTGAAGAGTCTGTCTGGCCTCATCAGTGCAGCTGTTGATTTGTGTGATTCTATAAATCTTCTGTTTTATAGCCAGCAGTTCCAGGGGAATAAGGAGTCGAAGGCAAAATCTAAAGATGATGGCAAGGAGGATGATAAGAAGTTAGATGAGGACTACAAGGAATACTGCTTGGCCTCTTGGCTGTCCATTCTATGGGATGTTTTTTTTGACCATATTCTATTATTTTATATGGGCACAAGCTACTCTGCATGGTGCTTGCATGATTAGTTTTTGTCTTTGTTAGTTCTATTTTGCGTCTTTCTTTTCTGATGGCCATAATATTAGGCTTCCATAGTTTAGTTTGGCTGTATTCTGATGGAAGAGTAGGTCTGGGCCCTTTTTGTTGTCAGTTTAAACTTTTAGGGCTTGGCCTTTGTCCGGTTGGTCAGTGGACCCTATTTTGTAAAATGGTTTTGGGTCAACCAGTTAAAACCCGGTGTTAATTATAATATTCTCTTACCAAAAAAAAAAAAATTCACGCATAATTTTTGGTTCATCAGGAACTCATAATGTTGAATAAGAGTGGAGAGAATGTCCAAATAAGATGAAGGAGGAAAAAAGCATTAGACACGACTTTGTATAAAGTTAAGCCAAGGAAAAATAATAAAAAGCATTAGAGACGTGGCTTTGCTTAAAGTTAAGCCAAGTTGTTTTGGTTACTTCCTTTTTATTTTTAGAGCATTAAATTGAATTTTTGGTATTTTGTATCATTTTAATTGCTTGCCATAATCAAAGTAGAGAAAATGAAAATATTAGGTAGGTGGTAATATTTTAGACTAGCCATATTATTTTGCTTTGGATTTCTTTAAACAGTATTGAAAATTGAAGAACCTAATTTAATATCATTGGAATGAATTGGTATTATAGTTATATCTTCTACAAAAAAAATATATAAATATTAAATATAAGTTCTCCAATATTCAATACTCTAAAAGAGGAAGTCAAAGAAAAATAATATGGCTAGTCCAAAATATTGTCGACTACTAATGTTTTATTTTTCTCTACTTGAATTATAGAAAACCATTAAAATCATACAAAATACCAATTATTCAATTCAATACTTTCAAAAGTCAAACCAAAACAACGTGTCTTAACTTTAATGAATGTCACTTCTTTAATGTTGGTTTGCCTACTTTGTCTTATGTGGACTTTTTCTCCACCCTCTTTCAATAGTATAAGTTCCTTATGAACTAGCAATTATGTCTACACATAATACATAAATAACAAACAAAATCTCATCAAAAATTGATTAGAGTCCAAATGAATATGTAGAGTACATAGAAAACATTTACTGCATTCATATAAAACTTCTCAATGAACACATAAATGGCAAATTGAATAGACATATATATTATTATCAAAGGGTCATCTATTCAATTTGCTATTTATGCGTTCATTGAGAAGTTGTATATGAATGCGGTAAATGTTTTCTATGTACTCTACAATTAATTTGCACTATAATCCATTTTTATGAGATTTTGTTTGTTCATTATGTATCAAATGCATGCATAATTGTTGGTTCATCAATAACTCATCGTGTTGAAGGAGGGTGGAGAGAATGTACAAATAAGATGAAGGAGAAAAAAAATCATTAGATATGGCTCTATATAAAGTTAAGCCAAGGCAAAAAAAAAAAAAGGCCTTAGAGATGTGGCTCTACTTAAAGTTAATCCAAGTTGTTTTTGTTACTTCTTTTTTATTATTAAAGCATTGAACTAAAGTATTGGTATTTTGTATCATTTTAATGGCTTTCCATAATCAAAGTACGAAAAAGGAAAACATTAGGCATGTGGAAATATTTTAGAATATTCATATTATTTTCCTTTGAATTTTTTTAAGAGTATTGAAGATTGAAGAACCTGTATTTAATATCATTGGAATGAATTGGTATTATAGTTATTTCTTCTAGAGAAAATATAAATCTGCTTGTGGTGGTGCAGTGGTAAATACCCTGGGTGCTGGTAGAGGTCGACCCAGGTTCGATTCCCCTTGTCTCCATCCTGTAGATATATGGTATAGTTAGGAATGTACTATGTGTTGGTAGAGGGTGACAAGGCTCCATTCCTCCTATGCCCAACTTGTTGAAATGGCACCTCGAAAGGGGTGTTTTCCATTATAAATTAGTTTTACCCAGGTGTTGTAGGTTAGTTGGAGAGGAGAGAGCAATCCTCCAAGGGAGGTCCCAGGTTCAAATATCCACCCTACCAAAAAGCTAAATTGGGTATCCAAAATCCAATTGATAATGTTGGTGCGAGCAGGGTCGGGTGCGACTCCCGGGTGACTTTGACAATGTAGAACCCCCTGTTCGTGGTCTCTCATAACAAGGCTTCCCCACAAAGGGTTTTTCGCTTAAAATAAAAATAAATATAAAATATAAGTTATAGATATTAAATATAAATTCTCCAATCTTCAAGGAGGAAGTCAAATAAAAGTCAAAGAAAAATAATATGGCTAGTCCCAAATCTTACCAACTGCCTAATGTTTTATTTTTCCTTACTTGGATTATGGTAAACCATTAAAATCATATAAAATACCAATTCTTCAATTCAATACTTTTAAAATTTAATTAAAATACAATGTGACTTAAGTTTAATCAATGTCACCTTTTTAATTTTGGTTTTACCTACTTCGTCTTATGTGGAATTTCTCTCAACACTCTTTCAACATTATGAGTTCCTGATGAACCAAAAATTATGCGTGCATATGATACATAATGAACAAACAAAATCTCATCAAAAATCGATTAGAGTCCAAATGAATATATATAGTACATAGAAAACATTTAATGAATACATATACAACTTCTCAATGAACACATAAATGGCAAATTGAATAGATGACCCTCTGATAACAATATTCCCATTAATGTACTTGTTTTTCATATTTTTAAGAGAACTACGTCAAATGAAAATTTAAAAACATATTTCTAATTTATATATCATCGAATTCTAGATTTTAAAATAATACATACTTTTTGCATAAATAAGAGTGTATGAAGATTTATCATCTTCATTGAGGAGCTCGTCACATTCAGAGAACGAGGATGTCTCATCTTCATAATTGACCTGGACCTATGTATCATCTTCAAAATAAACATCATGGCTAAAAAATGTTTAAGTATAGAGTCATTATTGTTTAAGGTGTAAAATAATACATCCTAATTTTTTGAGTGTCAAGAGCTCCAGGTCAATTTTGAAGATGATACACAGATCCACGTTCATTTTGAGGATGATACACAGGTCCAGGACAATGATAAAGATGAACTATCCTCGTTATCTGAGTGTGAAGACCAACTCAATGAAGATGATAAATCCTCATTTTTTATTGTGATCTGGTCCTCATCCAAACGCCTTCTCCTATGCTCTTGTTTATTGCTTATGTAGAAAGTATGCATTATTTTAATATCTAGAATTTGATAATATGTGAATTAGAAGAATGTTTTCAAAGATTCATTTGACGTTCTTCTCTTAAAAATATGAGAAAAAATACATAAATGTGAATATTTTTATCATAAAGTCATCTATTCAGTATTTTGTCATTTATGTGTTCATTGAGAAGATGTATATTGATGTAGTAAATGTTTTCTACATACTATACAATGAATTTGCACTCTAATCCATTTTTGATGAGATTTTATTTGTTCATTATGTATTAGATGTAGGCATAATTGCTGGTTCATCAAGAACTAATCGTGTTGAAGGAGGGTGGAGAGAATATCCAAATAAGATAAAAGAGGAAAAAAGCACTGGATACGACTCTATACAAAGTTAAGGCAAAGAAAAAAAAAAACATTAGAGACATGGCTCTGCTTAAAGTTAATCCAAGTTATTTTTGTTACTTCCTTTTTATTTGTAAAGCATTGAATTGAATTATTGGTATTTTGTATCATTTTAATGGCTTGCCATAATCAAAGTAGGGAAAAGGAAAACATTAGGCAGGTGGCAATATTTTAGAATATTCATATTATTTTCCTTTGACTTTTTTTTAAGAGTATTGAAGATTAAAGAACCTGTATTTAATATCTTGGAATGAATTGGTATTATAGTTAATTCTTCTAGAGAAAAATAAATTATAGATATTAAATATAGGCTCTCCAATCTTCAATACTCTAAAAGATAAAATCAAAGTAAAATAATATGGCTAGTCCAAAATATTGCCAACTGCATTTTTTCCTACTTGGATTATGGAAAACCATTAAAATCATACAAAATACCAATTATTCAATTCAATACTTTCAAAATTCAAACCAAAAACAACCTGACTTAACTTTAATCAATGCCACTTTTTAATGTTGGTTTACCTACTTCTTCTTATGTGGAATTTCTCTTCACCCTCCTTCAAAATTATGAGTTCCTAATGAAACAAATATTTTGCGTGAATATGATACGTAATGCACAATCAAAATCTCATCAAAAATTGATTAGAGTACAAATGCATATGTAGAGTAAATAGAAAATATTTTCTGAATTTATATACAACTTCTCAATTACACATAAATGACAAACTAAATATATGACCCTCTTATACAAATATTCACATTGAAGTACTTGTTTCTAATATTTTAAAGAGAACTACGTCAAATTAAACTTTAAAAACATACTTCTAATTTATATATCATTGAATTATAGATATTAAAATAATACAAACTTTCTACATAAGCAAGAGTGTATGGAGATTTATCATCTTCATTGAGGAGCTCTTCCCACTCAAATAACAAGGATGTATCATCTTCATCATTGACCTGGACCTGTGTATCATCTTCAAAATGGACACCATGGCTAAAAAGTGTTTAAGTATAGAGTCATTATTGTTGAAGGTGGAAAATGACACATCCTCGTATTTTGAGTGTCAAGAGCTCCAGTTCCATTTTGAATATGATACACTGGTCCACGTTCATTTTGAAGATGATACATAGGTCCAAGACAATGATAAATATGATACATCCTTGTTCTCTGAGTGCAAATACCACCTCAACGAAGATAATAAATCCTCATTTTTTTTATTTTGATCTGGTCCTCATCCAAACACCTTCTCCTATGTTCTTGCTTATTGTTTATGCAGAAAGTATGAATTATTTTAATATCTAGTATTTGATACTATGTGAATTAGAATTATGGTTTTAATGATTCATTTGATCTAGTTGTCTTAAAAATATAAGAAATAAATATATTAATGTGAATATTTTTATCAAAAAGTCATCTATTCAGTATTTTTTCATTTATGTGTTCATTGAGAAGTTGTATATGATTACAGTAAATTTTTTCTATGTACTCAACACATTCACTTGCACTCTAATCAAATTTTTTATTATATTTTGTTTGTTCATTATTATTAGATTAATGCATAAATGCTAGTTCATCAGGAACTCGTAGTGTTGAAGGAGGGTGGAGAGAATGTCAAAATAATATGGAGGAAAAAAAGCATTAGATATTGCTCTATATAAATTTAAGCCAAGGCAGAAAAAAACATTAGAGACGTGGCTCTACTTAAAGTTAAGCCAAGTTGTTTTCATTACTTCCTTTTTATTTTTAGAGCATTGAATTGAAGTATTGGTATTTTGTATCATTTTATGGCTTGCCATAATAAAAGTAGGAAAAGGAAAACATTAGGCATGTGACAATATTTTAGACTAGCCATATTATTTTGCTTTGACTTTTTTTTAAAGTATTGAATATTGAAGAGCTCGTATTTAATATCTTTGGAAAGAATTGGTATTATAGTTATTTCTTCTAGAGAAAAAATAAGTTATAGATATTAAGTATAGGTTCTCCAATTTTCAATACTCTAAAATAGGAAGTCAAAGAAAAATAATATGGCTACTCCAACATCTTTCCAACTGCCAAATGTTTTATTTTTTCCTACTAAGATTATGGTAAACCATTAAAATCATAAAAAATACCAATTCTTCTTATTTGGACTTTATCTCTACCATCCTTAAACATTATGAGTTCCTGATGAACCAAAAATTATGCGTGCATCTGATACATAATGAACAATCACAATATCATAAAAAATTTATTAGAGTACAAATAAATATGTAAAGTACATAGAAAAAAATTACTGAATGTATATACAACTTCTCAATGAACACATAAATGGCAAATTGAAGATTGAAGAACCATTAAAACAATAGAACACTACAAAGACATAACCCAAAAAAACATGAAAAATAAACACAACCAAAACCTAAAAAATAAAATAAATAAAATAAAAATTAAAATTAAAATTAAAACAACCAACAACAGACAATAAACAAAAACAAAAAACATAGAAAACACTCACACATAAAAAAATGAAATAACATAAACAAAGAGAAACCCAAGAACAAGAACGAAAAAAACACAAGAACAATAACAAAAAACATTAAAAAAAAAACAAAACAACAAAAACACAAGAACAACAAAAAACAACACAAAGAACACAAAAACAAAACAAAACAAAATAACCCACCCACCTTAAAAAACTAAACAAAAAAACAAAGAAGACAAAAGAAAAAAAAATGAACAAAACAATGACCTATCTAGACCAGAAGACTATTAATGCAAAAATCAACAGAGGAAACAAAATAAAGAATAGAATGAGCTAGGGAACTAAAAAAACTGAATGAACCAAAGAGAAAAAAAAAAAACAAGAAGAAACTAGGTACCTTCAGAACTGGAGCCATCCAAAGAAATGATAGAAAGAAGAGCTTCCCTAATTTGAGAAGCCCACCATATAAGAGGGTGGCCATAACAAGTAAGATCACATTTGTCCAAAGCCCAATTAGCTAAAGCATCAACACTCTTGTTTTGATCTCTGACCACATGATTGTAATCAACTTTCAAAAATCCCATTTGGATTAACTGAATCTTCTCAATAATTATTTTTATTCTCCAATCCACCTTATGATTCTTAGAAGGAGTCTTCAAGAGATTAATCATAAGTTGAGAGTCGAACTCAACTAACACCTTTTCCCATCCAACCTTAGTAACCTCATGAAGGCCTCTAAGGATACCATATCCCTCAGCAAGGTTATTGGAAAGAATACCCAAATTCTTAGCAAAAGTAAAAACCAGGGAGCCATCTGAAAGTCTACCAATTCCTTTGCACACTGGCTTTTCCAAGGTTCCCTCTAGAGGCTCCATCAGTATTGAATTTTCCAAAATCCTTAGGAGGAGGTTCCCAATTTCTAGTCCTATCCATATTACTAATACTCACATTCCCTTTAATTTGGTTGCCCTTAGAAGGTTTAATATTCAATATTTGCATCACTTGATCCCATCTTTGGTGGGATTTTTGGGGGTGATTAAAGAGTTGATGGACTGATTCAACTAAGTTGGCTATGGTCTTTTGCCAAATATAGTGAATATCCTTCCTATCTTGATTAAAAATTTGGTCGTTCCTTTCATTCCAAATATTCCAAAGAAGAATGGTAGAACCCATCCAAACTAACTACCTAATAAAATGATCAACATCCTCTTGATTGGGCCAATCCCTCCAAAGCTGTTCAAAAGTGAAAAAATTGGACCACTGTAAGCCAAGTAGAGTTGCCATTCTCCTCCATATCTCAGAGGCTAAATTACACTCAATAAAAAATACGGTTTATATTTTCTACATTCTCTTCACACATTTCACATCTAAAAGGGCCATGAAAACCACGCTTCATAAGATGCTCACCCCTTAAACTAATTTATAGTGAAAAACACCCCTTTTGAGGTGCCACTTTCAACATGTTGGGCATAGGAGGAATGGAGCCTCGTTGGCCTCTACCAAAACATAGGACATTCCTAACTATACCATATATCTACAGGATGGAGACAAGGGGAATGGAACCTGGGTCGGCCTCTGCCAACACCAAGGGCATTTACCACTGCACCACAACAAGCAGATATCTATATACAACTTCTCAATGAACACATAAATGATAAATTACCAAATAGATAACTTTATCATAAAAATATTCACATGAATGTATTTGTTTCTCAAGTTTTTAAGAAAACTAGTTCAAATGAATCTTTAAAACCATACTTCTAATTAACATATTATAAAATCCTAGATATTAAAATAATACATACTTTCTGCATAAGAAATAAGCAAGAGCGTATAGAGAAGGTGTTTGGATGTGGATTAGATCACAATAATAAAATGAGGATTTATCATCTTCGTTGAGGAGGTCTTCACACTCAGAGAACGGGGATGTATCATCTTTATCATTATCCTGGACCTGTGTATCATCTTCAAAATGAAAGTAGACTTGTGTATCATCTTCAAAATGGACTTGGAGCTTTTGAAACTCAAAAAATGAGGATGTATCATTTTCTATCTTCAACAATATTGACTCTATACTTAAATGCTTTTCAACCATGGTGTCCATTTTGAGGATGATACACAGGTCCAGGTCAATGATGAAGATGATACATCCTCATTCTCTAAGTGCAAAGAGCTTCTTAATAAAGGTGATAAATATCCATTCACTCTTCCTTATGCAAAAAGTATGTATTGTTTTAATATCTAGAATTTTATGATATATAAATGAGAAGTATGTTTTTAAATTTTCATTTGACGTAGTTCTCTTAAAAATATGAGAAACAAGTACATTAATGTGAATATTGTTATCATAGGGTCATCTATTCAATTTGTAATTTATCTGTTCATTGAGAAGTTGTACATTAATGTAGTAAATGTTTTCTATGTACTCTACATATGCATTTGTACTCTAATCAATTTTTTATGAGATTTTGTTTGTTCATCATTTATCAGATGCACGTATAATTATTAGTTCATCAAGAACTCATAATGTTTAAGGAGGATGGAGAAAAATTCCACATAAGATGAAGTAGGTAAACCAACATTAAATAAGTGGTATTGATTAAACTTAAGTCGCATTGTTTTTGATTAAATTTTAAAAGTATTGAATTGAAGCATTTGTATCTTTTATGATTTTAATGGTTTTCCATAACCCAAGTAGGAAAAAAAAATATTAGGCAGTTGGCAAGATTTTGGACTAGCCATATTATTTTGCTTTGACTTCCTCTTCTAGAGTATTTAAGATTGGAGAACCTATATTTAATATTTATAACTTATTTTTCTCTAAAAGAAATAATTATAATACCAATTGATTCCAATGATATTAAATACAAGTTCTTCAATCTTCAATAGTCTTAAAAAAAAAGTTAAAGCATTTAATATGGCTAATCTAAAACATTGCCACCTGCCTAAAGTTTTCATTTTCTCTACTTTGATTATTGCAAGCCATTAAAATGATACAAAATACCAATGCTTAAATTCAATGTTTTAAAAATAAAAATGAAGTGACGAAAACAACTTTGATTAACTTTAAGTAGAGCCACGTCTCTAATGCTTTTTTTTTCTTTTCTTTTTTTGCATTGGCTTAACTTTATATAGAGCTATATCTAATGTTTTTTTCCTCCTTTGTCTTATTTGGACATTCTCTCCACCCTCATTCAACACTATGAATTCCTCATGAACTAGCAATTATGTGTGCATCTGATACATAATGAACAAAAAAATCTCATAAAAAATGGATTAGAGGAAAATGAATGTGTAAAGTACATAGAAAACATTTAATGCTTTCATATACAATTTCTCAATGAACACATAAACAACAAAATACTGAATAGATGATTTTATGATAAAAATATTCACATTAATGTATTTTCTTCTCAAATATTTAAGAGAACTAGGTCAAATGAATCTTTAAAAACATTCTTCTAATTCACATATTATCCAATCCTAGATATTAAAATAATACATACTTTTTGTATAAGCAATAAGCAAGAGCATATGGAGAAGGCATTTGGTTGAGGACCATATCACAATAAAAAAAAATGAGGATTTATCATCTTTTTTGAAGTGGTCTTCACACTCAGAGAACGAGGATGTATCATATTTATCATTATCCTGGACCTGTGTATCATCTTCAAAATGAACGTGGACCTGTGTATCATCTTCAAAATGGACCTGGAGCTCTTGACACTCAAAAAATGAGGATTTATCATTTTCCACCTTGAACAATAATGACTCTATACTTAAACGCTTTTCAGTCATGGTGTCAATTTTGAAGATGATACACAGGTCTAGGTCAATGATGAATATGATACATCCTCATTCTCTGAGTGTGAAGAGCTCCTCAATGAAGATGATAAATATCCATACACTCTTGTTTATGTAAAAAGTATGTATTATTTTAATATCTAGAATTCGATGATATATAAATGAGAAGTATGTTTTTAAAGTTTCATTTGACGTAGTTCTCTTAAAAATATGAGAAAAAAGTACATTAATATGAATATTTTATCATAAGGTCATCTATTGAGTTTATCATTTATGTGTTCATTGAGAAGTTGTATATGCATGCAGTAAATATTTTCTATGTATTTTACATATGCATTTGTACTCTAATACATTTTTGATGAGATTTTATTTTTTCATTGTGTATCAGATGCACACATAATTGTTGGTTCATCAGGAACTCATAATGTTGGAGGATGGAGAGAAAGTCCACATAAGATGAAGTAGACAAACCAACATTATAAAAGTGGTATTGATTAAAGTTAAGCCATGTTGTTTTGGTTTGACTTTTAAAATAATTGAATTGAAGAATTGGTATTTTGTATGATTTTAATGGTTTGCCATATTCCAAGTAGGAAAAAAGAAAACATTTGGCAATTGGCAAGATTTTGGACTAGCCATATTATTTTTCTTTCACTTCCTCTTTTAGAGTATTGAAGATTGAAGAACCTATATTTAATATCACTGGAATGGATTGGTGTTATGGTCATTTCTTCTAAAGAAAAATAAGTTATAGATTTGTTGAGTTGTTTGTGAACCACTATTGAAATATTAAGTTCATATCTTGCTTTTCAAAATTATTATTGGGTGTTTATTCTTAAATAAATAAAAACATGGCTACATATTATATCTTTGTATTATTATTTTATTTATAGCCTCATTTTATTAAAATAAAGTAGTTTTATTTTCTTAACAATTTTTAAATTTTTTAAATAATAATAATTTAATATAAATTTGTTTTAATTTAAGTTGTAGGCAATAAAATATAGGAATAAATTTCATGAATGTAATAATTTACACTATCACGATGTTATACAACACCAGAGGAGCACCAAAATAGCTTTACTATGTAACACCAATGTTCTGTCCTTGTAGTATCAAAATCAAAAAATAATTTCTAGTCAATGTGATCATGCAAATTAAAATAATTACAAGCATGTACCCTTTTTTATCCATGTTTTTGTGTAGGATCACATGAGACATTTTGGAGGCTTAAAATCTAGTTTTATTAAGTTACTTTACAAACACCCAAGGGTTTTGTGAGGAGTGGTGTCTTTGCTCTAATATATTACGCTATCCTAAGGCCCAGAACATGATTTATGAGTAAAATGTGTGAACAAATATGTAAATATTCAAGTATCTAATTTATATGATTCTTCAATTAAAATCATGCAAAAAAAAGTAAATAAATTAATCTTCCTTTTGCTTTTGAATACTAAAAAATGAAAACACTCAAACACCTAATATATATGATTCTTTATATTTAAATGATTCATAAAACCAACTAATTACAAGAAAACCTATTTAATGATGCAATTATGTATGCTTTTTTTTTTTTTGGTAAGAGAATATTATAATTAACACCGGGTTTTAACTGGTTGACCCAAAACCATTTTACAAAATAGGGTCCACTGACCAACTGGACAAAGGCCAAGCCCTAAAAGTTTAAACTGACAACAAAAAGGGCCAAGACCTACTCTTCCAACAGAATACAGCCAAACTAAACTATGGAAGCCTAATATTATGGCCATCAGAAAATAAAGACGCAAAATAGAACTAACAAAGACAAAAACTAATCATGCAAGCACCATGCAGATTAGCTTGTGCCCATATAAAAATAATAGAATATGGTCAAAAAAACATCCCATAGAATGGACAGCCAAGAGGCCAAGCAGTCTTCCTTGTAGTCCTCATCTAACTTCTTATCATCCTCCTTGCCATCATCTTTAGATTTTGCCTTCGACTCCTTGTGCCCCTGGAACTACTGGCTATAAAACAGAATATTTAGAGAATCACACAAATCAACAATTATGTATGCTTTTGATATCATACCTAATGTAGAAATAATAGCTTAAATGTTGTACCTTTTAATATTTTGTAATAAAAATATATAATTGTTTTTTTAAAATACCTAATGAAGATCAAAATTCACATGAGAATGATATGTATTTAATTTTTTGAAGACTTAGATGGATAGAGTGTAGAGATTTGGTACCTAGTTCCTAACTAGATAAAAAACACCTCATAAATAAAATTGAGGTAGGAATGGAGCAAAGCGGGAGCGGAGGCAGGTGCAATTTTTGCAAACATGATTCTCATTCTGCTGGAGGTGGGAAACAGGGTTTCCAAACCCCTGGAAGCTGTGAGGCTCAAGGAGGGAACAAGCAAGGTTCTGAAGCAACTGAGGAAGAGCAGGTGGACAGTGACAAGGACACTGAGGGTTTTAAAAAATTAGAGGGACACGAACCCCCTGATATTATTTTTGATAAGAAGGCCCACATCAAGAATTATGAGGGCAATAAGTCTTTTGCACAGGCCCTTAAATGTGGCAATAGGGTTTCCTTACATTCCTTACCACCTCTCACTCCCAATGGGCAGAAGGTATCCATGCCTGAAAGCGTAATGGCAGACTTTATATCGATGGAAAATTTATCTCTGGTAGGCAAATTCATAGGGGGCAGGTCGGATATTGAAACGATTCGATGATGGGCATCCTTGAAGTGGAAGACTTCTGGACACATGGAGATTATTGCATTATCAAGGGGGTTTTTTGCGGTACGCCTTAACAATAGTGAAGATGCTAGTCATATTCTAACAGGAGGACCTTGGTTCTTGGGCCGAAGAAGTCTTTTTCTTAGGAGATGGGCTGAGGATTTTGACCCAGAAAAGTAGAGCATAAACTTTGCCCCCATTTGGGTCCGTCTCCCAAATCTCCCGTTTCATTGGTGGCATGAGTATTTTCTTCAAGGTATTTCCAAGACCATAGGGGATTTGGTGGCCATTGAAAATCCAACCCTTGCACGCACCATAATGACGCATGCTAGGATTTGTGTAAATGCAAACCTAGAATCTGAGCTTCCTACTCATGTGGAGTTAGAATATGGAAATAAAAAAAGATTACAGGTCATCGAATATGAAAATAGACCGTCATTTTTCTCTGACTGTAATATTCAAGGCCATCTCAAAGGACAATGCTCTTTTTTGAGAAGCCAACAAACCCTTCCTAGGAATAATGATTCCAAGCGGCAGTCTTTTAGAAATAATGGCAAATACACAGGGATGTACAGGGTTAAAGATCCAAATGTTGAAAATAAAAAGGCCTCTGGTTTGGGGAAAATGGAGAATGAGGCTGAGCTTCACATGGACAATGGTAAGGACAAGAAAATTGCTACATCACAAACTGACCAACAAAAGGTATGCTCTCCTTTAAAAAATATAAATAAATTTAACATTTTGGCTGAAAACCAAATAATTACAGAGGAAAATCAGAATGAAGGGTCTAATGTTGAGGATATAATTCTTGGTCTCCCTGCTTACCTTGACTCCCCAACAAAATCTGGAACTTCCAATCCTCCTCCTATTGGTCATAAAGAATGCCCTAATGATGAGTCTTTTTACGCCCCAGAAAGAGAAAAAGTGCTTTCAGAGTTAATCAACCCTTCCAAGAGAAATTTTTCACCTTTGTCTTTGTCCCAATCCAGAGAAGGGGTTTCCAGCACTGTTATCCAACAGGTTACCCAAATCAAATTTAGCCCGAAACAGACTAGAAGCTCAATGAAGTCCCCCTTGATTGACTGTGGAGGTGAGAAAAAAAGGGAAGAAATTCAAATGCCTAGCAATGGAAAGAAGAGGTCCAAGATGAGATAGCTAATGGAATTCAGACTACTCTGTTTCCATCAATTGGAAATCCTCCCTTTGAAGAGAACAAAATTCTTAAGCCCCCTCAAGTCCAAGGCAAGGGAAGAGGAAAAAACTTTAAAAGTTCCAAATGAAGATCATATCCTGGAATGTAAGGGGGCTCAATGGCCTTCCTAAACAACGGTTAGTCAAATATTTAAGAAGAGATTTTTATCCCACTATTCTTATTTTGCAAGAAACTAAAGTCGATGAAGTTTTGTCTAGAAAAATTGCCCTCAATATCTGGAAAAAGGGAGAAGCAATTTTTTGCAAAGCCAATGGAACCTCAGGTGGTCTTCTTTGTATCTGGAATCCAAGGAATGTGGAAGGCAAGGTTATTCAATTAGGGGAAAGGGTAATGAGCATTATTTTTAAGGATAAGGTTAGTGACCTTTCTTGGATATTAACAAATGTGTACGCCCCTAATTCTATATCTGGGAGAGCTGATCTATGGAATTTACTTAGTCATTTCAAGGAAGCTTTTTAGGATATCCCATGGATAGTGGCGGGGGAATTTAATACCCCTCTTTACCCCTCTGATAAAAAAGGGGGAGTAGGAATTCCAGTAAGAAGTATGGAGGACTTTCAAGATTTCATCAACAACAAAAATTTATTGGATGTCAAATTAAAAAATTCTAAATTTACTTGGAGCAATAGGAGGTCTGGAAATCAACTTATAATGGAAAATCTTGATAGGTTTTTTTTGTCATAGGAAGCAATACAATCTTTTGGGGATGCAAATCTATTGTCCTTGCCTCGCATTGGGTTTGACCACAACCCGATTTTACTTGAAATTGAAGAGACTCCAAAATTCAAAAGGCCTTTTAGGTTTGAATCTATGTGGATGCACCACCCTGATCTCAAAGATATAATTTCTCAGTGGTGGCAGCATTCTTGTCAGGGCAGGCCTTCATTTAGATTAGCACATAAACTTAAAGTGGTGAAAGAAAATATAAGGATCTGGAATAAAGAAATTTTTGGAAATATTTTTGAAAACAAGAAAGTCATCTCTGAAAGGTTATCAACCATTGAGAAAAAACTTGAAGAGGGATTGCCGGACCCTTCCCTACGAAGCGGATGAAAAGAAAGCCCTTATCGAGTACCATAATGTTTTAGCTCGTGAGGAGACTTTTTGGCGACAAAAGTCTAGAGCTACCTGGCTAAAAGAAGGTGATGCCAACACAAGATTTTTTCATGCATCTACCTTAAGGAACATAAGCCACAATAGAATTAAAGAACTTTTTAGAGATGATGGATCACCCCTTTATAGTACTAATGAGATCATAAATGAAGCAGTTTCCTATTTTTAGAATCTTTTAGGAGAAGAACATTTCAGTTCTGCCTTAGCTTCAGAATCAATGCTTTACCATATTCCTGATTTAATTTTTTATGACTTGAATGGGGAGTTAATTAAGCATTTCACGGATGAAGAAATCAAAGAGGCCCTCTTCTCAATGAACCCTGATAAATCTCCAGGTCCAGACGGGTTTTCACCTCGTTTTTTTTAGGATTTTTGGGATATTGTAGGTTTTGATGTATGTGCTACTATCAAGGAATTTTAGTCCACAAAGCATATTTCGAGAAGTTTTAACTCCACTTTTATTGCTTTAATCCCAAAGATTCCTACTTCTAGATCTATGATGGATTTTAGACCTATTAGCCTTTGTAATGTTGTTTATAAAATTTTGACCAAGGTGATTGCAAATAGAATGAGGAAGATCCTTCCTATGTTTATTGATGTTTGTCAAGGCAGTTCAGTCCCTAGAAGGTCCATCCTTGATGGTGTCATAACAGTTCATGAAGCCCTCCATTTGGTAGTCTAGACTAAAAAACCTGCTTTTGCTCTCAAGCTAGATATGAACAAGGCTTATGACCGCATAAACTGGAGTTTTGTTTCTGCCATTCTTCAGAAATTTGGTTTTCATCATGAATGGATCAAGCTTTTGGAAGGATGTTTTATGAAACCTTGGTTTTCAGTCCTTGTTAATGGTGCTCTGCTTGGATACTTTCAAAGTAAAAGGGGCCTAAGGCAAGGTGACCCTATCTCTCCCATGTTGTTTATCATTGTGGTCGAAGCCCTTGGGAGGACAATCAAAGTCGCTCGTGATATTGGTCTTATTTCAAGAATTAAAGCATCATCACAAACACAGGCAATTACACATGAACGAGTTTGTGGATGATACTTTGTTGTTAACTCTTGCATCGGTTTTTGAGGCTAAGGTCATAAAACATATTCTAGAGCTATATGAGGATGCAGCAGGGCAGAAGGTAAATTTTGAAAAAAGTAAAATTTATTTCTTTAACACTCCCATTCAGAGGCAGATTAAGATTGGTAGGATTCTTGGATGCTCAGTGTCTACTCTTCCATCCACATACTTAGGCCTTCCTTTATTTACAGGCAGAGCTCCTGGGATAGGGTTTGCAAACCAAGGGAGTTTGGAGGTATTGGGCTAAGGAGAATACAACATTTAAACATGGCCCTCCTGGCCAAACAAGCATGGCGTCTTCTGAAAAATGTAAATGCAGAATGGATTACTATAATCAGAAGAAAGTATTTGCAAGAAACTGAATTTTTAAGTTATTCCTTTCCTCCCATGGGATCAATTTTTTGGAAATCAATCCTTCAAACTAAAAACTTGCTAAGCAAAGGGCTACGTTGGAAACTGGGAAATGGAAGAAACATTGATTTCTGGGACCACAAATGGTTAAAGGACTATCCCCTCTCTGCGGACCCCATCCTTTCAACCCTTAGAGCTTGGACAATTGAAGTTTTTGGTACCAAAGTTGCAGATTTTATTACTTTGTCAAACAATAGAAGGGTTTGGAAGCCAATAATGAACAATGATCTACCAGGGGCATCAATAATACTTGGAGAATGAATTAAGATAGTCTTTACTCCCCTTCCGGCATTCTTGAGGACCAGATTATCCGGGAAGCTTCGGACAATGGGGAATTTTCTCGTCAAGACCGCTTATCCGATGCTTATTGATAATGATGAACCTACTTTCCCTCACTTGGAAGTTTTGCCCAAAAGCATTGTTCCGAAGGTTGGGTTTTTTGCATGGTCGGCCATCCAAAATAAGATCCTCACCATGGATAACTTAATAAAAAGAGGTGTGACTGTTGTTAATAGGTGTTATCTTTGTATGTCTGAGTGGGAGTCTATTGGTCATTTGTTTCTGTATTGTAATTTTTCTGTCTCAATCTTGTTAGGTCTGTTACAAGTGTTTCATATTTATTGGGTCCATCCTCAGTCCATTTTGACTTATTTGTCCAGTGGCCTTCTCCATTTTTGAATAGGCGTCTTAGGTATATGTGGAAGATCTGTCTTCATCACTACTTGTGGCAGATATGGTTGGAAAGGAATCGTCGGGCCTTCTTGGATAAGGTTTCTCAGTCATCCTCTGTCCCGTCAAAAATTTTAGTATATGCTAATGAGAATGCTTGTTTAGTGCCTGCAAACATCTAGACCTCCAAATCCTTTTGAAGCTTCATTAGGCCAGTCATTAAACTTACCTCTCACTGATGGCCTCAATCATCCTCAAGTCTGTCCTAGAACCATGATCACATGGACCCCACCCCCCCTAGGGTGGATTAAGTTAAATTTTGATGGGGCATCTAGGGGCAACCCAGGTGAAGCCGGGGCTGGTGGCTTACTTAGAGACCACAAGGGTGAGGTGCTTGTAGCTTTTGTTGAACATCTTGGAGCTCAAACTAACAATGTGGCTGAAGCGAGGGTAGTTTGGAGGAGCCTCAAGGTGGCAGAGAATTATCCAGGGAAACTATTGGTGGAAGGTGATTCTCTTATTATTATAAATCTTCTAAAGAACACTAAGAGAGCTCCTTGGAGATTTGATGACTACATCCACGAAGCAAGGGCTCTAATTCATGATCGACTTGAGGCCATAATTTTGCATACCTTTCGATAAGCAAACATGGCAGCTGATAGGCTGGCAAATGAAGGCATTGTAGCAGCAAATTTGATCACGTGGACTGAAAATCTTCCTCATGCAGTCTCAATGGTGATAGATAATGAAAAATTTTAGATTGGAAGGCTCAAAGTGGATTTTGTCTTTGTTAGTTCTATTTTGCGTCTTTCTTTTCTGATGGCCATAATATTAGGCTTCCATAGTTTAGTTTGGCTGTATTCTGTTGGAAGAGTAGGTCTTGGCCCTTTTTTTTGTCAGTTTAAACTTTTAGGGCTTGGCCTTTGTCCAGTTGGTCAGTGGACCCTATTTTGTAAAATAGTTTTGGGTCAACCAGTTAAAACCTGGTGTTAATCATAAATATTCTCTTACCAAAAAAAAAAAAACACCTCATAAATGTGCCATGCAAAAGAGCACGACATAAGCTCCATATGAAAGTGTTTGAAAAAATCCATAGACATATTTGTATGATGCTTTCATGCTTTTAATAAATATTTTTTCTATAGTACCTACAAAATAGAATAATTTACAGATATAATTTGAATTTGAATCTAAAGTTCTAACTCCTAGTCATTTTATCAACTAATCTCAACACAAAAAATAAGGTTACCTATGAAGGATAACCTTTATTGTTGTAATTTTAGCACCAAAATAATTGTTGTAGGTTTTCTGTGGTAGGGTTGGTAGGGTAGTAACAATCATTAGATGTATTGCAAAATGATCCTGATCACTGCTACATCACAAAAATAAAAATTATCTTGTGTTGTGTATTTATCCCAAAATATTGTAATATTTAGCATCTATTTCCATCTATTACAATAATTTTATTTTTTTAGGTGAAATATATGTGAATAGTTTGAAAATTTATTTATGTTCTTTAATGTAAATATTTTGCAAACTAAAATTTGGCCGAACCACTAAAACAATGAGGATTGAATACTTAATACAGTTATAATATTAAAAATAACAAATCTATTTATGTTTTTTAATCTAAATATTTTGTAAACTAAACTTTGGCTGAACCACTAAAATAGTGAGGATTGAATACTTAATACAGTTATAATATTAAAATAACATGGTATGACATTGAACAAAGAGTATAAACATGATTCATGCTAAGCAATCTCTAAGAAGAAATATTTGTGCCAACTAATAGGCTTGAATTTCAAGAACTAATGAGCACACTTGGCAAAGATAAAAGTTTGTTTCCTTAGTTTCCCATTCTCAAGAATTTAGAAATTGAGTCTGATCTTCTAATATAAATTGGATTGGAAATGAAGCACATGAAAGCTATAATCTATAATCTATGTCAAAAAATATTATAATAAAAATATGTTGAACAAGTAATAAATTTTAATTTTAAACATTAATGATATCACATCTATCACAAACTTAATAGATTAAATTATATATTTTTAAAATTGTGTAATAAAAAATTAATTTTCTAATTTTTTGTAACATACCCTAACAGACATTAAAAAAAATAAATCAACAACATGGATTTGATGTTTTTAGACATGCATGGATAAAATAGAATGATTTTATATCTCATTCCAAATTAGGGCAAAAGAACTACATAGGAATGCCATGGAAAAGGGTAAAATAGAAGCACGGTATGAAAGTTCTAGGCAAAAGTAATACAAGTAAACTTGTCCCTATTTTACATTATATGAGATTATATATATATATATATATATATATATATATATATATATATATATATATATATATATGAAAGTAAAGAGTGCATAGGTCTCATAAATGCAAAATGGATTAAGAAGCTAAATGATAAATGCTAAATGTTGGAATGAAGATGCATGCATCCAAAGACAAAATATTAAAAATATTTGTAGGTATAAAATAGGCTATGACCCAAAAACTGTAAATTTGTACATTCTTTACGAAGATAGACAAGGAGTGTTGGTTGATATGCTTGGAGATTGCTTGTATGGTACTTTTGCTTCACACAACTTATAAATTTCTGAACATATGATTTTTATAAATCAATACTACTTTTAATTTTATATAAATGTTTTTTTAATAAACAAAACTATTCACGAGATCTACTTAGCCAATATAGGTAATTAATCATCTAATCCAAAAAATAATTTATAGAGGCAATATATATATTATAAATTTAGTTTTGTCCCCTTTAAGATTTTATAATTAGAAAATTAATTTTCTAATTCCTTTGTACTAAGTTAGATCAAAATTCATAAAATAATGAAAAGAACATAGATTTGAAGCTTCCTAGACTTAGGTTGGGGTTGAATTTTTCGTGATTATAAATTGGTCATCTTATAAACTTTTTTAAACATATAATCCACATAAATAATTAATATTTTTAAATTTATATAAAATATTGTTTAATAAAAAAAAACATTTGTTAGATCTACTTAGCCAATATATGTTATTGATAATGCAGGTCTATACATAATTTATAAATGTATAAGCTAAAGAATTTTCTATATGAGACTTAAATTAATTTAACTTTTTAATATAAAAAATAAGTATTTTCAGATTTCAGTCCCAAGGGCTAGGTGGATTGGTAAGTTCTAGGTGCTTATCAAGAAGAGAACTAGGTTCAAATCTTGGAGGCAAGCCTTCTTTGGGGTAAAGGTAGTAGATTGACTTGACTCTCCTGAGTTTGTGCTAGCTTGAATAGGGTTCTAATCCAATGTCAGGTAGTTCAAATATTTTAACCTTGGTTGATAGTAAAAATGATTGGGAAAAATAAATCAATTTTCAGATTTTTATGTTGTCCTCTATAAGATTTTGTAAAAACAAAATTTTAATTGTTTTATAACATACCTAAAATTTAGATCAAAATTCATCAAATAGTGAGAACAAGAAGGATTTGAAGTTTTTGAGACTTACACAAGATTTGGATCTCAAACTAAGTTCAACATTGAAAGATAGAAGAACCATACAAAAGTGTCACCTAAAAATACTCACAAAATTAGTGCAAGCGTATCTCTATGACACTTTTGCTTCCAAATGAAAACTGCTAAATACAAGTAATGAGTACAAGGAAGTCTAACGAAAATGTAGACAATATATTAATTTTATCCATGGAAGAAAAGATGCTATAGACCAAAATCTATCGATTTTACCCCTTGGTTAATGAATATAGCCAAGGAATATTGTTTGATCTACTTAAATATTTTTGATCTATTGTTTGATCTACCCCTTTATACATCTTATAACCTGTTTTCAAACATAGTTTATATAAATAAATAATACTATAATTTTTTTATAAATTATTTTTAAGTGAATAAAAATTTTTGTGAGATCTCCTTAACAAATATAGATTATTGATCATTTACTTTAATACATAATTTATAAAATCCCAAGTTAAAAAAATTACTATACACAAAAGATGTGTATAAAAAATATTAATAAAAAAAAATTATATCATTTATTTAATTTAATTTTTTAAAAACTGTACACCATATAGTTTTAGATATAAAATTATTATTATTAATCAAATAATAATAAAAATAACATAAATATAAATTATTATATTAGTTTCCTAACAAAATCAAATAAAAAATCATCAAATAATAATGAAAATAACATAGATTTAAAGCTTTTAAGACTTAGCATAGATAGAATGCAGAGATTATGTACCTGATCAAAAAATAGAACGAGGAGCATGAAATCGGCCTTTTCTTATCCTTCTCCTTGTTGGCATTCTTGGCAGCAGCAGGGAAGAAGACTTCCCCATAAGAAGGCCCTTGGCACCTTTGCCCGGCATGTTTTCTGCTTCCAATAACACAAAATTCTGCTCTGGAACTCACCAGATCGCGGCCGCCACTTGTGATCTTACAGATCTGAGACGGGTGCCCAAACAAGAGAACAAAGAATAACAATGTTCGCTGTGGCACCTCTCACTTTAAAACAAAAATGGATACCAGATCGCGACCGCCACATGTTCTCTTACACATCCGAGACGGCAAAGAAGAACAATGTTAGAACAATGTTCGCCCGCACGTCTCACTCTAAAACAAAAATGGACACCGCCTAACCCAACCCCTGCGTATGCCTATATATAACACTTCTTTGCGTGGGGAGACGGTATATAGTGAGTGGAGTGTTCTTAGAACCTTTTACATATACCATTATCTAAATAAATAATACTTTAAAATTTGTATTAAAATATTTTTTTTAGCAAATAAAACTATTTGTGAGATGCACATAGAAACATAGTTTTTGATCGTCTAGGTTAATACATAATCAATTTTTAAAGTTATTAAACTAAGTAACATTTAATTATATATTTTTAATAAGTTTACATAGATTTTTATGAGGGTTTTTTTTTAGTAGATTTAAACATTTTACCTTTTAAATATAGACCAAAACCCTAATCACTAGAACAAGATTAGAACTGTATTTAAGTTAGCATATTAAATTTAAATGAATAAATATTTGTTAATTTTTTAAAATAATTTATATATGATAAAAATAAATGTCCCAAGAGGAGACCTAGGTTCAAACATTGAAGGTAAGCCTTGTTGGGCCAAAGGTAGTATATTGACTTGACTCTGGTGAGTGCACATCACTACAATGACTATGGTTTCAATCTCAAGCTATTGGTAGTCTCCCTCACAACGAGAGGTGGGATAATCTTCTATGTAAAACACCCCAAAAAAATAAAACAAATTATGAAGATATTTCAACAAATTACATAGTAATATTTTAACAATCCTTGTTAGATAAAAGGACAACATAGTGGTTTACAACATTAGCCTTTCTTCGAGGAGGTTATTGGTTGGCTGGGATGCTCTTGAGGGTCAAGGTCTCATTGAATTTGTTTAAGCCAATGTGCTACATTTTTTTTTTGAATGAAAGGACCTTATATTAATTGGAAATAATCACTTTCATACAAAAATGTTGGGTGGAATTAACACACCCCGTGGCACACACCCAAAAAAAATTACAGGATCACATGAATCAACTCAAAAAGCCAATATTACATCAGAACTGAGTAAAGAAAATAAGACAAAACAAGGACAATTGTATGCAGTTACTAGATCAATTGGAATCAAGCGAACATATCATCCACCAGAGGTGCGGAATTGGACTACAGTGGAGACCAATGATGCTAAGAAGTTGGAGCAGATAAATGATCTCTTCGACCACTGCGAGAACGAGCTGAAGGTGAGCCTGTGCGAGAGAAGCCACGAGTTCTGGAAACATGGTTTTTGGAAGGAAGTCGGCTAACAGAGCAATGTGCATTAGCCCAATGATCCAAAAGTGATCTAAGATATTGTAGCTCCACCTAAACTTTCTCCCCCTGAGTAAGGTTCTGTAACCAACAATCATAGAAGAGAGCATATCTAGCAGCAATAGAGAAGGAGGTAGAAGCAGCAATTGATAAGTATACCTCTCAAATTTAGGAGGGGTCATGGTTGGGAGGAGACTGTGGTCATAGGGGTTTCTCACAGTAGCCGAATCCAAACAATAAAATAATAATAATGAAAACTAATCAATATGTTAAAATTAGGTTAAATTTTAAAAGGTATTAAAGAGCAATGACAAATAATATAAAAGCACATGATTCAAGGGTAGACTTTCCTATGATAATTTCCTTTGGGATAATCTCCTCTGTTGAAATAGGTGTAGAAAAAGTTGGGCTTATCTCAACCTTAATTAATTTTTATATTATTTTCAATTCAAATTTCCTTAAATGATACAATTTTTTAAATAATACTATTTTTAAAATGAGTTATTTGAAATTGAAATGAGTCTCATCTTTAATGAAAGTATCTTTCACCTATTTCAATGGACGAGATTATTCCAAAGATGAGTCTCATTTCAATTTCAAATAACTCATTTTAAAAATAATATTATTTAAAAAATGTATTATTTAAGGAAAGTTGCATTGAAAATAACATCAAAACTAAATATAGTGTTTTATTTAATTAGTTAAGGTTGAGATAAGCCCAAATTGGAGATTATCCCAAAGGAAATTATCATAGGAAAGTCTACCCTTGGATGGTGACCTTTTTATCTTGTTTGTCATTGCTGTTTAATACCCTTTACAATCTAACATAATTTGAACATGTTGATTAGTTTTAATTAATTAATTATAAAACTTAAATTCTGTAGTTACCGATTCTTCTAGGTAATCACGTGCAGAGCACAATGCTTCAATATTTGGCTCTTCTTCATGAGGTTCAAGGTTCAAATCATGGTATGGGCTAGTGTGTGAGGAGGTGGGTGTGTCGTGGCTTTATGTTAAATTCTCTATTGAAAATTATATCTCTCAAATTTAGGAGGGGTCATGGTTGGGAGGAGACTGCTTAGCCCTGCACGTTGGGTCAAGGGGTTTCTAAAAAAAAAAAAAAAAAATTAATGAAAACTAATCACTATGTTAAAATTAAGTTAAATTTTAAAAGGTATTAAAGAACGATGACAAATGAGATAAAATCACATGATTCAAGGGTAGACTTTCCTATGATAATTTCCTTTGGGATAATTTTCTCCATTGAAATAGGTGTAGGAAAATTTGGACTTATCTCAACCTTAAAGGAATTAAATAGAAAACTATATTTAATTTTGATATTATTTTTGATGCAACTTTCCTTAAATAATACTATTTTTAAAATGAGTTATTTGAAATTGAGATGAATCTCTTATTATATTGTTTTTTTTTTTTTTTTTTACATAGAGGAATTGGTAACTGCTATGATAAAATTACTTTAAATTTTAAAGGGTATTAAAAAGCAATGATAATATCCTTTGGGATAATCTCCTCAATTGAAATAGGTGAAGGAAAAGCTAAGTCTGCCAAAGGAATTGATCTCATTTATTTATATATAATTATTTTCAATGCAAATTTCCATAAATAATAATATTTTTAAAATTAATTATATGGAATTTTATTGAGACTCATTTAATTATATATATATATATATATATATATAAAAGGAGTGAGACTCATTTCCCCTATGACCAATCCTAATGTTGAGAGCTATAATTATAAATAGGAGATTTAGCACAAAGCCACCACACACCCACCCCTCACACACTCGTCCATGTCGTGGTTCGAACCTTGGACCTCCCAAAGAAGAGCCAAAGCTTGAATGGTTGTGCTGTACACCCTGCTACGTAAAAGAATCAGTAACTACTCAATTTAAGTTTTATAATTAATTAATTGAAACTAATCAACATTGTTGAAATTAGGTTAAATTTTAAAGGGTATTAAACAACAAAGAGAAATAAGATAAAAGGTCATGATCCAAGGGTAGACTTTCCTATGATAATTTCCTTTGGAATAATCTCGTGCATTAAAATATGTGCAAAAATTTGGGGTCATTTAAAACTTGCATAAGGAATTGAATATATATATATATATATATATAATCTTGATATTATTTTTTTGGAAAACATGTCAGGATGCCACTTTCGGATAAGATCCAAGGAGGCAGGGGTATATATTCCACCAAAATCGCCCAACGCACGAACCTAGACTACCACATTTGACATACTCAAGGATAAAACAAACACACAACAATATTAAAAAAATAAATAAAAATAAATAAAATTAAAATAACATGCTCCTTAAATGTGTCAAAAAGCTAAAAAAAAAACTACAACCCAAACCACATAGAAAAAATACAAGAAAAACAAAACAAAAAACAAACATGACATAAACTATAGAACACTACAAAGACATAACCAACAAAAACATGAAAAAAAACAACCAAAACTTTAAAAAAATAAAAATAAAAATAAAAAAACAACCAACAACAAATAATAAACAAAAACAAAAAACATAAAAAACGCTGACACACGAAAACACAAATAACACAAACATACATAAAGAAAATAACAATAACAAAAAGTACAAAAAAAAACACAAAACAACAAAAACACAAGAACAAAAAAAAAAACACAAAGAACAAAAAAACAAAACAAAACAAAAAACACACACCTAAAAAAACAAAAAGGGAAAAAGAAAAAAAAAAAATTGGACATAACAATGACCTTTCTAGACCAAAATACCTTTAAGACAAGAATAAACAGAGGAAACAAAAGAAAGAATAGTTGAGCTAGGGAACTAAAATGCCCTGACCGAACCAAAGAGAAGCAAAAATAAAGCAAGAAGAAACTAGGTACCTTCAGAACTGGAGCCATACAAAGAAATTATAGAAAGAAGAGCTTCCTTTATTTGTGAAGCCCACCATCTAGGAGGGTGGCCATAACAAGTAAGATCACCTTTGTCCAAAGCCCAATTAGCTAAAGCATAAGTAGTCTTCTTTTGATCTCTGACCACATGATTGTAATCAACTTTAAAAAATCCCATCTGGATTAATTGAATCTTCTCAATAATTCTTTTTATTCTCTAATCAACCTTATGATTATTAGGAATCTTCAAAATATCAATCATGAGTTGAGAGTCAAACTCAACTAACACCTTATCCCATCCAACCTTAGTAGCATATTGAAGGCCTCTCAGGATACCATACCCCTTGGCAAGGTTATTAGAAAGAACACCCAAATTCTCAAAAAAAGTAAAAACCAGGGAGCCATATGAAAGTCTACCAATTCCTCCTGCACTAGCTTTTCCAAGGTTCCCTCTAGAGGTTCCATTAGTATTGAATTTACTAAAATCCCTAGGAGGAGGTTGCCAATTTCTTGTCATATCCATATTACAAATACTCACATTTCCTTTAATATGGTTGCCCTTAGAATATATAATATTCAATATTTGCATCACTTAATCCCATCTTTAGTGGGAGTTTTTGGGGTGATTAAGGAGTTGATGGACTGATTCAACTAAGTTGGCTATTTTTCCAAATATAGTGAATATCCTTCCTATCTTGATTAAAAATTTTGTTGTTCCTTTCATTCCATATATTCCAAAGAATAATGGTAGAACTTGTCCAAACTAACTACCTAGTCAAGTGATCAACACCATCTTGTTTAGGCCAATCCCTCCAAAGCTGATCAAAAGTAAAAAAAATTGGACCATTGTAAGCCAAGTAAAGTGGCCATTCTACTCCATAGCTTAGAGGATAAATTACACTCAATAAAAATGTGGCCGAGAGTTTCAAAATTCTCTCCACACATTTCACATCTAAAAGGGCCATGAAAACCATGCTTCATAAGTTGCTCACTAGTAAGCACCCTACGATGCAATAAAATCCAAGTAAATAACCTCACCTTAGGCCAGAGCTTTTGAGCCCATAACTGAGAAAATATGTTAGAATATTGGTTGAGATTATTATGACATAAAGTCAAATAACGCAACTGAATAATCATCCTTAGTAGTTTTGTTCCATCCAAAATAATATTTTTCATGGTACCAAGAGAGAGATATGATCTGAAGGATGTCTTGGATATCTTGTCTTTTCCTTTATATGATTTGAATAGGCCAATCCTCAATAGGGATATAATATCTACCAAAATTTGAATTACTAGTATGGTACTGATAGTAATTAGCCACCTTTATCGAGTTAACTTGGTGAAGCTCCTCCATCCAAGGACTCCAATCAGGAAACAAAATTATCAAAGGCTTGTGACCATCCCAAGAGTATTTCTAAAAATTTACCTGTTGATCATTATGAATGATCCAAAATAAATTTTTCTTTAACAAATTCCCACCAGTATTAAGAACTGATAAAACTGGAGAACCTTTGGTAGGAAGTTGATAGTGAACAAGGTCTGTAGGACTTTTGTTCTTAGCATATTTAGCACAAATACTATTGGTCCAAAGAGCATTGCAGTTATGCAACATCCTCCAATATAATATAGTAGCTAAAGCTTTGTTGTTGTTAATAAAATACTAGAATCGTAACCCCCCTTCATTCTTAGGAAGACATAAAGTGTCCCATTTCACCAAGGCCTATTTTCTTTTCTCCTTAGTACCACTCCATAGGAATAGATGACTAATTTTATAGAGTTATCGAAGAATAGCCTTTGGTATATTCAACATGAAAGAAAAATAAATATAAATAACTTGAAGGACTAATTTTACCAAGGTGATTCTACCCCCAGAAGAAATATATCTATTGGTCCACTTTCTAATTTTTTTCTTGACTTTTTCCAACAACCAATTCCAATATTTTTTTATGCCTTTGAATATTGATGGTAATACCCAAATAAGTGATCATAAGGGAGGTCTTATCATATCTTAATTTATCCAAGACCATGGATTCCTACCTGGCAAAATAGTGAAATAAAATAACTTTAGATTTATCTTCATTGATCAACTGCCCAATAGCCCTAGAAAAACATCTAATGATTTGCTTAATATTAGAAGCTTCCTTAACTGTAGCTTTACCTAAAAGAGTAGAGTAATCAAAAAATAGAATATGAGAGATAGGTCTAGCTCCATGAGCAATGGTAACTCCCTCGAGGGTTTTTTTATCCCTCTTTTTGGTTATAGTCCTACCTAGGAATTCAACAAGAATAATGAATAAATAAGGGGATAGCGGGTCAGCTTTCCTAATACCTCTGGAAGCTGGGAATGACTGAGAAGGCTTTTCATTGATAAGAACTAAGTAGGAAATTGAAGAGATACATCCCATATTACAATCCATACAATCCTTAGAGAAACCAAATTGCCTCAAAACTTTGATAAGGAATTGCTAATCCACTTTGTCATAAGCTTTGGATAAGTCTAACCGAATGAACATAGAAGGATATTTTTGCATATCCATGGAATGGATGGCTTCCTGAGTAAGAACTATCTCATCTACTATTTTAAGCCCTTCCACATAACCCCCTTGTTTTGGGGAAATAATATTATGTAAAAGAGGCTTCAACCTTTCTACCATGATCTTAGTATTGATTTTGAGAAGAGTATTACATAAAGAAATAGGTCTAAAATATGAGATATGATCAACCTCTTGAGCTTTTGGAACAAGAGTAGTATAAATTTTATTGATAACCTTCAAAACAAATTTGGATTTCTTGGCATCTTCCACCACCTCTAATAAATCAGCATGAAGGATATCCTATAACTCTTGGTAGAACTCAATGGGAAAACCATCAGGACTTGGGGTTTTATCTTTTTGCATTTTAAAAACTATCTGTTGAAGCTCATTGATAGTAATAGGAGTATTAAAAATAGATTTCTCCTTAGAAGTGATAAGATAAGGGATTTCTTGAAGAACATTTTGTGGAGAATCTGAGTCAGGAGGAGTAGAAACAAAAATATTGGAAAATTAATTGACAATAATAGAGTTCATGCCATCCCAAGTATAGACAACATCTCCAAAATCTGATTTTAGGGAAGAAATAAAGTTGTGAGACTTTTGGTCTAGAAGATATTTGTGGAAGAAATTTGTGTTTCGATCTCCTTCTTTGAGCCATTGAACTCTATATTTTTGCTTCCATAAGAGTTCTTCTATTTTTTCCCAATCCTCTAACTGAGTTGTGAGTTTAATTTCATATGCACTTCTATTCTCTGTGAGGCCATCTAAACAAATTTTCTTATTCAAATTTTAAATTTGAGCAATAACTTCATATTTTTTTTTATGAAAATCCCCAAACTCCTTCCAGTTCTAAGTCTTTATTTGGGATTTAATGTGTTACAGTATTTTGGCAAAACATAAAATATTAGTCCCATACCTAGGATTACCTTACTTCCACCATTGTTGCACATGAGGTCTAAAGGAACTGTCTCTGAGCCACATTAATTGAAAATGAAAATGAGAGAAACTCACATTTTTATTCCACATTTCCACCATGAATTGCCAGTGATCCGAACTAGCATTGTTAAGAGTCTTCACTTTAGAAATGTAACCATGGATTAATAAATTTTTAGAGAGCAAAAACCTATACAATATCTCCATAATACAAGCTAAGCCTTTACTTCTGTTAGACCAAGTCATAAGGCCATTATCTTGTTGGATGTCCACAATATGGAGGTTTGCAATATATTCGCTCATGAGGTAAGTGATTTTTTCCAAATTTCTATTTCCCTTGATTTTATTATCCAGAGAGAGGATGGTATTGAAATCTCCTCCGATCAATATCCAAGCTTCAAGAAAATGAGAGATAATATGATTCATATCCTTCCACTGTCTTCTTTTTTCCTCCAAAGCAGTAGGAGCATAAACAATAATACAAATAATAAGTTGGTTGGAATGTCTACTTTGAATAGCGATAGCCAAAAGACCCCAACTGCTAACCATATGGTGAATAACTACCTTTTTTTTTATCCCAAAGACAAGCAATGCCACCAGAAGTCCCTTGGGAATTGAGGGAAACCATTTTTGTAGTTGGCCAAATTTTACTAGAAATTGAGTCCATATCCTCCATTGACATCTTCGTTTCTTGAAGGAAAACAATATGTGTATGATTTACTTGAATCATTCTTCTAATTTAATTTTGTTTTGAAAGACTCCATTTGAGTCCTCTAATATTCCAAGTGATGATATTCATTAATACCAGGTCTAAAAAAATTTGTAAGGGCATTAATCATACCTTCCTATACAAGCTTTTCGCCTTATTTTACCATATGATATTGATTGGTCTTGCAACCTGCCTTTTGATTACAATCCATCTTCAGGATTTTTCCATGTTTCTTGACTTACTCCAATTGATTTTGATATGGCTTCTAAACTTGAATAATGCTCATACATATCTTGTTAGAATAAGTGAATATTATCTTAAGTTCTACTAGTATACACACTTGAGTTTCCACTCCTCCATGTGTCAGGAGAACTCTCAATGGTGTCTTCATCAGGTCTGATGAGTTTTTGTAATCCAATGGCTCTCAATGATCAACTTTGCTATTTATAAAAAGTCGATCTTTGAAATAAATCAATCAATTCCACTCTTCTCTTCATCTCTTGTGTAATGCTTTGCATATCTACTATTGTGAAATTCTAACATGGTACCAGAGTAGGATAGATTTTTATAGCATTCTCTCTTGAAGGTTCTAGGATCTGGTTCATTTGCTTTGGATAATTTTTTTTTGGCTAACTTACTTGAAAGTATTTCAGTAGTCACTTTTTATCCATAGTTTATTTTTTTTCAGCAAAATCTTTATTGAAATATATATGTTGCAATATTTTTTTAAATCTATCTATGTTGAATTCATCCTTGAGGGTATTAAAAATATTAAAAGCACTTCCTTTTCTTCAACACTAGGTTTACCCTGTGTGCATGGCGTTATTCTAGCCCATTCTCAAAAGGAAGGATTTTTATATTTTTTTAAATTTTCCCTCTATTCGAATTCAATATTGAGCCCTTTCCTTTCCTAGACAGGCGCTACATTCCTGTTGGAAATTCGAGGCTCCTCAAAATTTTGGCCCAATTTAATTGAGAATATCATTTAAAAAAAAAGTAAGTGATGCTTTTATTATGTATGATTTTTTTGTATTCTTTGGGATATGAGTATCCTCTACACCCGTTAAGGCTTTGAGTGAGTGGTGATTTTAATCGTGTAAGAGTTTTTGATCTTCTATGGATACGAGTATCCTTTTCACCCATTAAAGTTTGGCGCTCACAACATGGTATACATGGATATTTTTTTGATCTTATTCGGGACATCGTGTCTCCTCTGCACACGTTAATGCTTGGAGTTCACATCATTCTTGCAGCTATGTATATCGATCCTCATTATCTAGCTGGACCTTGGAGCTTGCAATGTTCCTCTCATCATTGCCAAAGATTGCAATTCATGTCTCATGATCGGATTCTTTTCAAAGATTTCTTTTTGTCCTCAAATTTTTGGCACTTTCTCAACGTCAGTCCTTATATTCTCTTCTCCCTACAGATTTTTGGAAAACGAAGTCCTACTATTCAAGTTTAGTAATTAAATATAAAAGCTTTCTAATGTTATAATATAGCAATTTTTCATTTATTAAAGTGTTTGCAGGGATAGATGGATCATCCATATATTTTTAACGTATTTTGCAAGGTACTAGATCATCCATATATTTTTTTACTAACATATTGTGCCGGGATTACTAGATATTCTGTAGGGTTAGCTAGGCAATCAGATATCATGACTATTACATGCTCTTTACTTTGACCTCATCCATCCTCTACTCTCAGAAATCATAGTATTCTACAAGGATACCTCGACAGTCAGAGATCAAGGCTCTTAGATGCTCTTTACTCTAACCTCACCCATACTCTGCTCTCAAAAATATTAGGTATATTATATTATTTTTTTTTCATATACCTCTTCTTTGGTTCATTTGTTGAATGCGCAGATAGAGAGCTTGAACGAAACGTCGAAAGCACCACACCTTCAAGACGTCGAGAGCACCGCACCTTCAAAGTAGATCATTAAAACTATTTCAAATTGTAATATTTTGATTGCAGACATTCTAAGAAGGTGTCTCTATGTTTCAGACAACCTATCTTTCTTTGAGGCCTCAAGATTGTATAATTTTTTTTATATCCTCCTAGAAATTTCTTTTCTATAGGTTATTAAGTTTCCTTCGATCCTTCATGTTTTGAAGAAACTCCTTTGTCTCCATTTCTCAGGGCCTTTATTTTTTTGAAGAGGCTCTCTTGATCGTGAGACAATATTGTAACAATTCTAATAAAAAAAAATTCTTTGGGGGGGTGCGTGCAATTTATTGCACATTTCTATTTCGAAGCTTTAAGGGGGGTTGCATTTTTCTTTTTGTCTATCTTCATCTATGCTCTTTAATTTATTTTAAGTAAAAAAAATTATAAGGTTTAATTTTTCAAATATAACTTTGTTTATTTCATAGAGAAGTTACTCAAAATTCATCAAAACCTTTTATTTTAAATAGAAATTTAAAGGGTTGGTTGAATCTTCTTATACATTCCTTTATTTCCTTTTAAATAATTTTATTTTAAAAGGTGTTTTTTTCTGAAATATTTCTTCATATTTCATAAAGAAGATAACCTCTAAGACTCTTCATTTTTTAATTAAATGTTTTCATATTCTCACTCATATATGTTAAAATTTTGGTATATATTATTTAGAAAAATCTCCTTTTTTATATTTTATAAATATAATAAACTTCACTTAAAAGACAAATCTATACCTTTTTTCTAAAAATTATAATTTTTCCCTCAAAATATCTTTGCCTACGCTCCATGTATCATTACCACTAAAAACTTATAGTTTCCCTCACGTAAGGGCGGGTTTTTGGAGGCACTTGGTATAAATTCCTGACATATATTTTTCATTCATACATTTTATTTGGGAATCTCTCTCACTTATAGTTTCCCTCTTGTAAAGGCAAGTATTGAGAAAATCCAATTTAAATTGGTTGATATCACTGCACTTCAAGTCAAAACCCTTGACAAATTCTTCTCTATAATTACAATTTCCCTCAAGTAAGGGCAGTTATGTGAGGAACTAATAGTATTTGGCATATCAAAAAGTAAACAATGTTAAAAAATAATTATACTTATAGTTTCCCTCTCGTTAGGGCAGGTATATTAAGGTTTAAATATTGATCAGCTTCATATTTTTTCCTAAAACAATTGCATTAATCAATTAATTGAAGTTCTAAGGGGGGATATATTGGTTAATTAAAACATCAATTTTTCTCTTGTGTTAAAATGATGAATTCAATTGAATCTCTCACCCCTCATAACTTTCACACTGAGAGGCACGCACCTCGGCTACCCTACTTGCAATTTGATTTATTATGTATACTATCACTTGCACAAAAATGAAAGTATTGAAAGCACATGTAATCATAGAAATAAGAAACAAATAAAGATGCTATATTTATTGATATCTCAAGTCCTTGGTTACAAGTTCATCCCTCTAAGGGATACCCATAATTTTGATACAAATATTTACACAATAGAGTAGTGATTGGATGTATTCCTCACAAGGGAATGGTGCGCCTTCACAAGCCTTCTAGTTTTGCACATGAAATTTTATGGGGTCTTAGATATGATCCCTTCTCTATATTTGGTCCTAGAGGGATCTTTGTGCTCCTGTTGCTTCAATCTGATCTTGAATACATGTACCTGTGCTCATGGAAACAACAAAGCATGCTTAATATGATGGACTGCCTCTTCGGATGAGGCCTTTGTTAGCAGATTTTATAGATATGATAATATAAGCATAAATAGAATAATAAATGCATGGAAAGCTAAGAAATACGAAATAGATGCATTAATGAAACCAAATTTGAGAAACAACTAATCAATAAATCAAGTAGTAATGAATATAATCTAAAGCAAATGGGAATAATGCCTATACCCTAAAATATGCCTACGAGCCACTGTTCAAGACAATGGCCATGATATGTGTAGATACCAAAATGGCACCAATCCGATTATGTGACTGCAAACACTGATCGCTTTGACACACACAGCCCCCAGGGTAGCCCTCAGAGGTCAAACAGTGGTCCTAACCACTTTTGTAGCAATTTTGAAAGGTCAAAAGGCAATTTGGCACATTCAAGCACTTTGCTCAGTATTCGTCCCACCCAGGGATGAATTCAAATTGGGATCCGTCTCACCCAGGGACGAATTCTGAATTCGTCTTTGGTCAGGACGAATTCTAGGTTCAACGGGAAAAAAGACAAATTGCACCAAATGGCAACCGAGGACAGTCAATTAATGCCTCCTGCATTGCATGCGCGTGTAGGTGGGCAGATTGGCCGTTAGAGGACTGTCACAAGGGCAGTCATGGAAGCCCAATTTAGGGAGGAGTCTCCTCCCTCTTGGGAAGGCATGGCCGCCACATGGCACCCCTACATGCCCCTCCAAAGAGACCCCTTGGGTCTATAAAATGGTGAACTTTCTTACCCAAAAAGAGGACAAGTTGGAGGCATTTTCAAACAACGAAGTGCTGCCAAAATTGAATACCACATTTTACCCCTTTGATTCACTTCTTCCACATCCTTGATATCTTTCGCGAGAGAGGTTATTGGGTGGCTATTGGAAGTGTGAATCCGGTCCCAAAACCCGACACTTGACCACATAGATCTACCAATTTGCCAAAAACCCATTCTAAGAGATTTTGGGCCTATCCCTAGTGGATTGGTGTCGAAATCAAGTTCCAACGGTGGGCAGCCCGCCCGGGTGCCCTGCGCTTCTTAGTTTCATTTTGATTTGTTCTTTTGTCACTTGTTTATATTCCATTCCATTCTATGCTATTTATATATTTTATAATTTCAATTCCATAAGACTTTGATCAAATATTATCATGTTTTGTCGTTTTTGTGGTCTTCACTAACTTGCAAGTAACAACATCAAATTCCTACTGATGGAGGTCAAATTGGGAAATATGACCATCTGGGTCATCCCAAAATGCCCCCAATTAGCTAACCCCTATGTTTGTAGGTATTTTGGAGATCCCACGGAGCGACATTTGGGCAGCATCACTTTGGTGCTTTGTCACAGGCGAATTCGTCCTACCTAGGGACGAATTACAGTAGAATTTGTCTTACCCAAGGATGAATTACAGTTGAATGCAAATCGGAGGTGTTTGCCCGACTGTTTCGATAGTAGCGGCCCTATGGTAATGTTCTCTGGTCTCTGTCAAATTTGCAGGTTATTTAGAGTCATGTTATTCACCAGTTTAGCTAACCTTAGGCATGCATCCTCCATTGGTTTTTAAGATCAAACACTTCATCTTTTGTTACAGGTGATACTAATGACTTGTGTCTTTGAACTCAGGAAGAGCAGCAAGAATCAAGGATTCATCAACACAAGCGGCGACAACACTTTGGCCCACCCATTTCAAATGTGGGCACGCGGAAGGAGGAATACTAAGTCATGATTGTAACCAAAATTCATTTAACACTCCTAGCCCCTGAAAATGGAGGAGGCATCTTTGTAACCGAGATTAAGAGAGTTAAATAAAAAGGGCTATGCTTTCTGTACTTTCTTTTGTCTTCGTTCAATTCATTTCTTTCATTTCATGCATTTCACATTTTAGGACTTAAGCGTTTGTTTGATTTTGAATGCATCGCAATAGTTTTCCTTTCAAATATTCTAGAATATCGTGCTTTCAGTGGCGATCACGGTGGGACTTTGTCCCCTGGTTTTAAGATCAAGAAACTAATCGAAAATTTGTGATTTGTGCTTATAGGTACCATTGTTTGAGCTCTGACTGTTATTCGTCTTTGCTTGTGGCGATTACCTTACTATAATTCATCTGACCCTGAGACAAATTCTAATTCGTCTCAGACAGGGATGAATTTTATACTGTAATTTGTCTTATCCAGAGACAAATTTTAGTCTATGCAGTTTTAGAGTCGAGGATCAGAAACAGCATGTCTGGGCAGAAAAGAGGTAAGGTTCCAAAACTGTCCCTATCATTTTTTGATTTTTTGTTTCTATTTTCTGTCAACTTTTGCTTGCTTAGGGAAAGTTGGTTGCTTGCCTGTTTTAATTTTAATTAAAATAAACCACACACACATCACATGGCATTTTTAAACCAAGGAGCTGGTCGTAAGACCCCAGCCCTTGATCAAGACCAACAATGGGTTCATCACCACCATGGCTTGATTTTTGCATCCATTTACCTCAATTGTCACTGTTGTTAGGCATAAATCCTGATGAAAGTTGATCGAGTGTTTTTGGGGTGATTACCAGCATGCAAGGATAAGTCTTCTATGGTAGGTGTCATTAACAGGACAATACCCCTTCTGTACCACCTATGTACCACATACCATCTGCTCTCACGTACCTATGATAGTTTCCCTCTCGTAAGGGCGGGTATATAGAGAGGTTGGTATATCGTCCTGGCAATGGTATATTGAAGGGGCGAACATTTATGGGATTCATATGAGCCTTCATTATGCATTAAAACATTCTTCAAAACTTTCAAAAACAAAACAAAATCATCAAAATGCACTAAAACCAGTTTAGGACACACCATTAATCTTTAAAAGAGATAATCATCGTTTGTGTATGTGTGTGTTCATTTTTGCTTAGTGTAAAAAAAAAAATCATAAAAGAGATAAAAATCGGCTTAGCTTATAGAAGAGCATCACCATGGTGTACACATGTAGCCAAGCCCAATCAAGGGCAGAAGCTATGAAAAGTGTACAAGGAGCGGGCACAGGTCGTCTCCACTTTAGTCCTAAGGACTTGGCTATACCGCCTTGGCGGTCGGACCCACAAGAGAGTCCACATCATTCCAGGTCAAGATGGAATTATAGGGATACCCCTCTGGGGGACATGCCCATTCAACACAGCCCCTTTTGGGAAGAAGCTTTACATGTGGCACTCAACGTAGATAGAAGACCTCCCTTAGAGGCTAGATATGAGTGGCCACCGTGCGACGAAGTGCTAGAGAGGCATAGTGTCCATGAGGAGAGACAACGTGACTATGGCATCTCTCCTTTGCCTCCCATCATTGTTAGAACTGAAAGAAAAAACCCAGAGCGCAGGGCTCTCCACATAGGGTGAGCTAACTCTGCCTGACCCTTTCAAACTCATAAAATGGAGTACGAGGAAGACCATCGTATTCCTTGAGAGCAATATACAACATGAGAGCCTTGCGCTTCTGCACCTGCTAGATACAATGATCACCCATTGAGGCAAGAGCCTCGGGTAAATGTCACCAACCTCGACAGAGGGAAGCAACCCATTGAGATCTCGAATCATCATGACCGAGGCAAATACATAGGAGAGGCATTCAAGCCTCCTAAGCCCTAGAAGGTAGATCAACTTGACCTGGCAGTCGCCATACATGCCACCCGTTAAGCCCAGATCGCGTGGCTTGAGCAAGATCATCAGTAGTTAGAGCGCTTATACCGCCTCAACAAAGAGCGCATGCAGTGCGAAGTAGATGAGCTGCTTTATAAACTACCTAAGAGGGTGCCAACCCCTCATACCCAAAAAGTAGAACAATATGAGAGGCATAATCCCTTAGTGCAGGACAGGTGTCCGCAACCCCATCAAGTTTTGCCTCTGAGACCCCATAGACTTGAGAGGGAGGCCACTACCTGAAACAACGATGGGTACCCTCCACGGAGACCCACTCAAGGTCATATGTCTCACCCAGAGACTCCTCAGGAAACTTACGAGGAGTATGAACAAGAGTTAGAGCAAGCTGAAATGCCCTATCCAGGCGGAGGGGTTGCTATCCGACCACCCCCCCATAGGCCTCCAATATCCCACAACTCACAATGGGAGCAAACAAAAGAGGAAGAGATTAAATATTTCGATGCATACAAAGCGTTTTTAGAGCATTTGGAATATATGGAAACTAAAGCTTTTGGGCCCCAAAGTCCCACATTACGCCAACTCCGCAGTCATCCAGTGCATCCGTCAGTGCTCGCACCTTCTTACCCCAAACATTTCAAGTTGCTTCAGTTGGCAATATTTAAGGGTGAAGAGGATGCTCAAGATCATGTGACAAGATTCCTGAGCTAATGCTTTGGCATTCAAGATAATGATGCGTTGTTGCTAAGGACATTCATAACCACATTCACGGGCCCTACCTCGGATTGGTTCATCTAGTTATCGAAGCACAACATCAATAACTTAGATCAATTAGTGGATGCGTTCCTTGAACGCTTCACCTTCAACACCAAGAAGAAGGCGTCATTGAGTGATCTAGCCAGCCTTAGGCAATATGATGAGGAGACAATGGCGGCCTACGGGAATTGGTGGAGGACTCTACTTTCCAAGCTACCTTACCTTCCCCCTATGTCCGACCTCACATAGATGTTTGCATGAAGTTGCTTGAGATTGATCTCTGGGCTATTGCAGCTGCATCAATATGCCACCCTAAAAGAAGCTCTGGCGCAAGCTAGAATTATTGAAGAGATCAAAATAGGGGAGGGCAAAATCGCCAAGCCTAAAAAGAAAGAGTGGAACAAAAACACCAAGACAGGGACTACACAACAAAAACCCGCTATGGTTAACCAAGTTGCTATAAATGTCCCCAAGCCTGCACAAGAAGTATAGCCTCAAAAGGCTAATTATCAGGCAGTGCCTCCTAAAAATTATGAAAGAGAAAATCAGAAACAAGAGAAAAATCAGTGGCGTCACCCTAAGTAGCAATTTACACCATACAACGAATCCAATGAATCTTTGTTTGACCGTTTATCAGCGACAAACTTGATTAGTCTGCCAGATATTCAAACAATAGATCCTAATGTGCCCAAGCCAAAGGGCTACAAATAGGATCTTTATTGTAGATTCCATAGAAGGAAAGGGCATGACCTTAACGCCTGTTGGACATTCAAAGGTTTAGTGCAAGATTTGATTGATAATAAAACATTGGTAGTGGACAACCCCATAGCACCAAATAATCAGCAGATGGGGGTTTTCAAGGACCCTTTGCCTGCCCACGAGGCATAGGAAAAACCTCTTCAGTTCAATGAGGTATGACAGAATCTACCCATGCAAGGGTATGTGGGAATGATCAGCATAGTTACCAGGAACAAGAAATACCTAGGAGTTGCCCCCTAGGTAGCTACAAGAGAAGTTCCAACAACGTCGCAACCTCAACAACACCCTGTGCAGTTGCCTCCGCCTAGACCCGAGGTCACAATAAGGACAAAACTCATACAGAGTTTGTAGACCACATCGGCTAGGCTTTCCATATATGAGCTTATACAGCAATCAGCACCCCATCGGGAAGCTCTCATGGAAATTTTGAAAGCCATCGAGTTGCAGCCCCACGAAGTGAATTCCTTCAATAACTTCATGGGACATGTAAAACGATGTACGGAGCTAGTCATTACCTTCCGAGAAGATGAACTTAAATCAGTATCGAATGACATGGCAGCTCCACCCCTGCATTTTATCGTGTGGGTCAACAGGATCTCGTATAATAGGGTGTTGGTAGATACTGGATTGTCTAGTAACATCATTACTATAGCAACATTAAAACATCTAAAGCTGCAAGCCTCTCCCATCACCGCTTCCACTTACACACTGCGAGCATTCAATGATGCGATATGCTCGACAGTAGGCATAATTGTTCTACCCGTTCAGGTAGGACAAAAGATGATACCTACATTGTGCCATGTTTTGGAAGGTGAGATGGCATACAACATATTGCTAGGGCGGCCATGGATCAAGGACATGAATTGTGTCCATTTGATAGCTCACCAATGTTTGAAGTATGCTTTTGAAGGAGAAGTACATATAGTCCCGGTAGACTTAGAACCCTTCAAATATTGCAATGCGGTGCAATTGATGCCGCAATCGACCCTCCCATCGACGCACTTGGATTTCCAGTTAAATTCATCTAGACAGGGTCTGATGCCGCGAGCACCACTGGTGACTAATCCATCAAAAACCCAGCTAGGTGCATCTTCATCATATGCTCCTTAACTACCAATGCCACCTGTCATGGCTAAATAGAAGGACAAAGGGAAACAAATCCTGGAAGAGGCTCCACCCTTGGAAGAAGCGCTGCCAACAATATCAACCGTCTCAACTGAAGAGATACCTAGCACAGTGGAAGTTGAAATTCCTAATCCACCCAACATGGAATGGACTCAAGAAGGCCTTCCATTCCCTCCCTCTCAATCGCTAGCAATTACTGTTGAAATGGCCAGTACGGGTCTGGGGGAGTATCTAGTGCAGAATGTTGTAGCAATGCTTGGGCTAGAGTCAGTGCAATACATGGGGAGACCTCGCATCCCCATTGGGATAGTTGTTCCTTTAGGCCATCCACCAAACCAGACCAATTTTGTGTATGGGGGCCTTGACCATGGTGCTGAGCCATGCATGCAAAAGGACGAGGACGAAGAGTCTTTTGCAAAAAAATTCAACTATCTGTCTAACCTGGACTTTGCTTTGAGATATCTCGATCAATGCAATTGGCATGGATACGGGCTAGGCAGGTATGAGAAAGGGGTGCATGTCCTTTGCTAGCCAAGATACCAAATGCCTTATGACAAGTCGGGAGTAGGGTTCAACCACCCCCTGCCCTTAGACATCTTGGTGGAAAACATGTAAGGCCTAGGAATAGGCAACAAGGGTGGATTGGCATCAGATCCTTATGCTAGCCCAAACACAATGTATACATTGGGAGATTACCTCCAATGGTCAACAACCACCCTTGGTAACATCAATAACCCTTCTCCTTTGATAGAGAAAGGTGAAATTTCGGACACTAACTTTCAAGGAGAACATAAACAGTGTCTAGAAGGATCTTCGAAAGATGAATTAGAATCATATGATCCCTTCGAATCCAATGGTGATCACTCACAAGAGATTCTCATGAATAACTATCAAGAGATCCTTTTGAAACTATTCCCTTTAGAGGTTCCAATTGAACCAGTGCTGTGTCAATAGAATCAGGTCCCTCCATGAAGCATGGAACAACCACAATGGGACCAGATTAATTTGCTAGAACAAGATGAGCCTAATATGTCACATGCCATTGTTGGAGAAAATGAACATTTTTGGATCTTCGACAGTGATTCAAAATATGAAACTGAGATGGCCTATCTCAACCACATGTGACAAATGCAACAAAGGCAACAAATGCAACAACGACACCCTTTGAGGATTAATGACATATTTGTAGACATGGGCATAGTGCCAGGGCACAAGTGGTACATGTAGACACCAAAACAGCACCAATCCGATTATGTGACTACAAACACTGATCGCTTTGACACACACAGCCCCCAGGGTAGCCCTCAGAGGTTAAACAGTGGTCCTAACCACTTTTATAGCAATTTTGTAAGGTCAAAAGGCAATTTGGCACATTCAGGCACTTTGCTCAGTATTCGTCTCACCCAGGGACGAATTCAAACTGGGATCCGTCTCACCCAGGGATGAATTCTAAATTCATCTTTGGTTAGGACGAATTCTAGGTTTAACGGGCAAAAAGAAGAATGCCGCCAAGTGGCAGCCGAGGATAGTCATTTATTGCCTCTTGTCGTGCATGCGCGTGTAGGTGGGTAGATTGGCCGTTGGAAGACTGTCACAAGGGCAGTCATGGAAGCCCAAGTAGGGGAGGAGTCTCCTCCCTCTTGGGAAGGCATGGCCGCCACATGGCACCCCTGCATGCCCCTCCAAAGAGACCCCTTGGGTCTATAAAATGGTGGACTTTCCCACCCAGAAAAGACAAGTTGGAGGCATTTTCAAGCAACGAAGTGCTGCCAAATTGAACACCCCATTGCACCCTTTTTCGATTCACATCTTCCACATCCTTGATCTCTTTCGCAAGAGAGGTTATTGGGTGGCTATTGGAAGTGTGAATCTGGACCCAAAAACCCAACATTTGACCACCTTAATCCACCAATTTGCCGACAACCCAGTCTAAGAGATTTTGGGCCCATCCCTAGTGGATTGGTGCCAAAATCAAGTTCCAACGGTGGGCGGCCCACTCGGGCACCCCGCACCTTTTTAAGTTTCATTCTAATGCATTTTTCTATCATTTGTTCATCTTTCATTTCATTCTATGCTGTCTAGATAGTTTATATATTCGATTTCATAATGTTTTGATCAGATTTCATCATGTTCTCGTCGCTTTTGTTGTCCCACTAACTTGCAGGTAGCGACGTCAAATTCCCAGTGATGGAGGCCAAATTGGGGAAAACCGACCATCTGGGTCATCCCAAAATGCCCCCAATTAGCTAACCCCCATGTTTGTAGGTGTTTTGGAGATCCCGAGACGTGACATTTGGATGGATTTACCATGGCACTTTGTCACAGGAAAATTCGTCCTACCCGGGGACGAATAACAGTCGAATTCGTCCTGCCCAGGGATGAATTATAGTTGAAAGCGAATTGGCCGACTGTTTCAATGGCAGTGGCCCTCTGGTAATGTTTTCTGATCTCTGTCAGATTTGCAGGTGATTTGGATTCATTTTACTCACTGATTTAGCTAATCTTTTACATGCATCTTTCATTAATTTTAGAGGACTAACGTTTCATATTTGCAGCAGGTGCTACTAACGCCTTTGTTGTTTCTTTGATCGTAGGAGGAGCAGAAAATGTTAAGGATTCATCAACACAAGCGACGGCAACACTTTGGCCCGCCCATTTCAAATGTGGGCATGCGGAAGAGGGAATACTAAGTCACGATTGTAACCCAAAACTCATTTAACGCTCCTAGCCCCTGAAAAGGGAGGAGGCGTCTTTGTAACCGAGATTAAGAGAGTTAAATAAAAAGGGCTATGACTTCTCTAATTTCTTGTATCTCATTTCGATTCGCCTCTTTCATTTCATGCACTTCACATTTTAGGACTTAAGCGTTAGTTTTGATTTTGAATGCATCGCAATAGTTTTCTTTTTCAAATCTTCCGGAATCTCGTGCTTTTAGTGGCGATCACGGTGGGACTCTATCCCCTGGTTTTTGAAGATCAATAAACTGATCAAAAATTGTGATTTGTGCTTATAGGTACCTTTGTCGAACTTCGACTATAATTCGTCTTTGCCTGTGGCGATTACTTTACTGTAATTCATCTGACCCTGAGACGAATTCCAATTCATCTCAGACAGGGACGAATTTTGTTCTGTAATTCATCTCACAGAGGGATGAATTTTTGTCTATAAATTTTTAGAGCCGAAGATCAAAAATAGCAGGTTTAGGTAGAGTAAGGTAAGGGTTTTAAAACTGTTCCTGTTATTTTCTATTTTTTGTTTCTATGTTCTTTCAAATTTTGCCTTCTTAAGGAAAGTAGTTGCTTTTGCTTGTTTCAATTTTAATTAAAATAAACCACACACACATCACGTGGTATCTTTAAACCAAGGAGCTGGTCGTAAGACCCCAACCCTTGATCAAGACCAACGGTGGGTTCATCACCACCTTGGCTTGATTTTTGCATCCATTTCCCCGATTGTCACTGTTGTTAGGCATAAATCCTGATGAAAGCTGACCGAGTGTCGCTAGGGTGATTCCCAGCGCATGAGGATAAGTCTTCTATGGTAGGTGTCATTAACAGGACAATCTCCCTTCCGTACCGCCTATGTTCCACGTACCATCTGCTCTCACGTACCTATAGTTTCCCTCTCGTAAGGGCGGGTATATAGAGAGGTTGGTATATCGGTCCGACAATGGTATATTGAAGGGGCGACCATTTATGGGAGTCATATGAGCCAACATTCTGCATTTAAACATTCTTCAAAACTTTCAAAAACAAAACAAAATCATCAAAATGCACTAAAACCGGTTTAGGACACACCATTAATCTTTAAAAGAGATAATCACCGTTTGTGTATGTGTGTGTTCATTTATGCTTAGTGTAACAAAAAAAAAATCAAAAATCATAAACAAAAAGATAAAAATCTGCTTAGCTAGTAGAAGAGCACCACAATGGTGTACACCCGTAGCCAAGCCCAATCAAGGGCAAATGCTACGAAAGGTGTACAAAGAGTGGGCGATGGTCGCCTTCGCTTTAGCCCTGAGGACTTGGCCATACCACCTTGGCGGTCTGGCCTACAAGAGAGTCCACATCAGGCCACATCAAGATGGAATTATAGGGACACCCCTCCGGGGGATATGCCCATTCAACACAGCCCCTTTCGGGAAGAAGCTTTACATGTGGCACTCAACGTAAATAGAAGACCGCCTTTAGAGGCTAGATATGAGTGGCCACAGCGCGATGAAGCGCTAGAGAGGCACAGTGTCCATGAGGAGAGACAGCATGAATATGGCATCTCTCCTTTGCCTCCCATTAGAACTGAAAGACAAAACCTAGAGCGCAGGGCTCTCCACACAGGGTGAGCTAACTCCACCCGCCCCTTTCACACCCATGAAAGGGAGTACGAGGAAGACCATCGCATTCCTCGAGAACAACATACAGTGTGGGAGCCTTGCGTTTCCGCACCTGCTAGATATCATGGTCACACATCGAGGTTAGAGCCTCAAGTAAATGTCGTCGACCTCGACAGAGGGAAGCGACCCATTGAAATCTCGGATCATCAAGACCGAGGCAAATACATAGGAGAAACATTCAAGCCTCCTGAGCAAAATATGGCGGACCAAATTGACCTGGCGGTCGCCAGACATGCCACCCGCCAAGCCCGAATCACGCGGCTTGAGCAAGGTCATCAATAGTTAGAGCACTTATACCGCCTTAATAAAGAGTGCATGCAGCGCGAAGCGGATGAGCTACGTTATAAACTACCTGAGAGGGTGCCAACCCCTCACACCCAAAAAGCAGAACAATATGAGAGGCATAATCCCTTGGTGCAGGATAGGTCTCCGCGACCTCGTCAAGCTTTGCCTCCGAGACCTCATAGACCTGAGAGGGAGGCCACTCCCCAAAACAATGATGGGTACCCTCAGCGGGGACTCACTCAGGGTCATAGGTCTCGCCCAGAGACTCCTCAGGAAGTTTATGAGGAGTATGAACCAGAAATAGAATGGGCCGAAATGCCCTATCAAGGCGGGAGGGCTGCCATTCGGCCACCCCCCATAGGCCTCCAGTCTCCCACAACTCACAACGGGAGCAAACAAAAGAGGAAGAGATTAAATCTTTTGATGCATACAAAGCGCTATTAGAGCGTTTGGAGTCTATGGAGACAAAAGCTTCTGGGCATCAAAAGCCCATGTTACGTCAACTCCGCAGTCATCCAGTGCATCCGTCAGTGCCCACACCTCTTTACCCCGAACATTTCAAGTTGCCTCGGTTGGCGGTCTTTAAGGGTGAAGAGGATGCTCAAGAGCATGTGACAAGATTCTTGAGCCAATGCTTTGGCATTCAGGATAATGATGTGCTGTTGCTAAGGACATTCATAACCACATTCGTAGGTCCTGCCTCGGATTGGTTCACACAGTTGCCGAAGCACAACATAAATAACTTGGATCAATTAGTAGATGCATTCCTTGAACGCTTTGCCTTCAACACCAAGAAGAAGGCATCACTGAGTGATCTGGCCAGCCTCAGGCAATATGAGGAAGAGACAATGGCGGCTTACGGGAATCGATGGAGGGCTCTGCTTTCTAAGCTACCCTACCTTCCCCCTATGTCTGACCTCACACAAATGTTTTCACGGAGTTGTCTGAGATCGATCTCTGGGCTATTGCAGCTGCAACAATACGCCACCTTAGAAGAAGCTTTGGCGCAAGCCAGAGTTATAGAAGAGATCAAAATATAGGAAGGCAAAATCGCCAAGCCTAAAAAGAAAGAGTGGAACAAAAACACTAAGACCGGGACTACGCAACCAAAACCCGCTATGGTTAATCAAGTTGCGATAAATGTTCCCCAAGCCTGTGCAAGAAATACAGCCTCAAAAGGCTAATTATCAAGCAGTGCCTCCTAATTATGAAAGAGAAAATAAAAAATAGGAGCAAAATCAGCAGCGTCGCCCTAGGCGACAATTCACCCCTTATACGGAGTCTAGGGACTCCCTATTTGACCGCTTGTCAGCGGCAAATTTAATCACCCTTCCAGAAATCCAAACCATAGATCCTAACGCTCCCAAGCCTAAGGGATACAGAGAGGATTTATATTGTAGGTTCCATAGGCGAAGGGGACATGACCTGAATGGATGTTGGAAATTCAAGGGATTAATACAAGATTTGATTGATAACAAAACATTGGCGGTGGACAACCCCATAGCGCCAAATAATCAACAGATGGGGGTTTTCAAGGACCCTTTGCCTACCCACGAGGCACGGGCAAAACCTCTTTAGGTCAATGAGGTGTGACAGAATCTTCCCATGCAAGGATATGTGGGAATGATCAGCATAGTGACTAGGAACAAAAAGTACCCAAGAGTTGCCCCCGAGGCAGCTACAAGAGAAGTTCCAACAATGTCGCAACCTCAACAACGCCCTATGCAGTTGCCTCCACCTAGACCCGAGGTCACGATACGGACCAAACTCACGCAGAGTTTGTGGACCACATCGGCTAGGCTTTCCATTTATGAGCTTATACAATAGTCAGCACCCCATAGGGAAGCTCTCATGGAAATTTTGAAAGCCATCGAGTTGCAGCCTCACGAAGCGAATTCCTTCAATAACTTCGTGGGACATGTGAAATGATGTACGGAGCCGGTCATTACCTTCAGAGAGGATGAGGTTAAAACAATATCGAATGACATGGCAGATCCACCCCTGCACGTTATCGCGCGGGTCAACGGGATCCCATACAAGAGAGTGTTGGTAGATACTGGCTCATCCAGTAACATCATTACCACTATAGCATTAAAACATCTGAAGCTGCCAGCCTCTCATATCACGGCTTCCACATACACACTATGAGCATTCAACGATGCGATATGCTCGATAGTCGGCACAATTGTTCTACCCATCCAGGTAGGACAAAAGATGATACCTACATTGTGCCATGTTTTGGAAGGCGAGATGGCATACAACATATTGCTAGGGCGGCCATGGATCAGGGACATGAAGTGTGTCCCTTCGATAGCTCACCAGTGTCTAAAGTATGCATTTGAAGGAGAAGTACATGTAGTCCCGATGGACTTAGAACCCTTCAAATATTGCAATGCGATGCAATTAATGCCTCAATCGACCCTCCCATCAACGCACTTGGATTTCCAGTTAAATCCATCTAGACAGGGTCCAATGCCGCGGGCACCACTGGTGACTAATCCATCAAAATCCTAGCCAGGTGAATCTTCATCATCTGCTCCTTCACTACCAATGCCACCTGTCATGGCTAAACAGAAGGACAAAGGAAAACAGATCCTGGAAGAGGCTCAACCCCTAGAAGAGGTGTTGCCAACGATATCAACTGTCTCAATAGAAGAAATACCTAGCACAATGGAATATGAGGCTCCTAATCCACCCAACATGGAATGGACTCAGGAAGGCCTTCCATTTCCTCCCTCTCAATCGTCAACAATTACTGTTGAAATGGCCAGTACGGGCCTGGGGGAGTATCTAGTGCAGAATGTTGTGGCAACGCCCACGCTAGAATCCATGCAGGACATGGGGAGACCTCGCCTTCCCATAGGGACAGTTGTTCCTTTAGGTTACCCACCAAACCAGACTAATTTTGTGTATGGGGGCCTTGATCATGGTGCTGAACCATGCAAGCAAAAGGACGAGGACGAAGAGCCTTTTGCCGAAAATGTCAATTATCTATCAAACCCGGACTTCGCTTTGAGATATCTCGGCCAATGCAATTGGCATGGATACAGGCTAGGCAGGTATGAGCAAGGGGTGCGTGTCCTTTGCCAACCAAGATACCAAATGCCGTATGATAAGTCGGGAGTAGGGTTCAACCACCCCCTGCCCTTAGACATCTTGGTGGAAAACATGCAAGGCCTAGGAATAGGCAACAAGGGTGGATTGGCATCAGATCCTTATGCCAACCCAAATACAGAATATACATTGGGAGATTACCTCCCATGGTCAACAACCACCCTTGGTAACATCAATAATCCCTCTCCTTTGCTAGAGAGAGGTGAAATTTCAGACACTAACTCCCAAGGAGAGCATAAACGGTGTCCAAAGATCTTTTTGAAACTATTCCCTTTAGAGGTTCCAGTTGAGCCAGTGCTGTGTCAAGAGAATCAGGTCCCTCCACCAAGAGTGGAACAACCGCAATGGGATCAGATTAATTTGCTAGAACAAGGTGAACCCTTAATGTCGCAAGCAGTTGTTGAAGAAAATGAACATTTTTGGATCTCCGACAGTGATTCGAAAGATGAGACTGAGATGGCCTATCTCAACCACATGCGACAAATGCAACAAAGGCAACAAGTGCAACAACGGCGTCCCTTGGGGATTAATGACTTATTTGCACAGATGGGCATACTACCAGGGCATGAGTGGTATGTAGACCCAGCGGGGTGGGACCAAGTGTTGGATCCATGGCTCCAAGTTTACGATGAGCACCGTCCACCCCGAGACCCTATAATGACATCAGTTTCGAGGGAAGACCCTGTCTTCCTATCAGCACATAGGGCCGATCCGTTTGTGCCTGTCCCCTAGAGCTAGATCCAGAGCATAGGGAGCATCCAAGAATGTTCGAGTTATCATACCCACGGTAATGGAGACCAAATTCATTCCATCCACATGATCTCCATTGATTTGACCGCACCCATCCGCAATCCGACCGATCCAACATGGTCATTGCATCTAGACATAGATGCCATCGACTGGGATCACGTCAATTCACCTCTCTCACCATCAGAGTACTGGCCTTTCGGTAAGATGCCTCATTTTACCCCAGGGACAACTCAGGATATTTTTCAGGCTGAAGAGGAACCCGAGGTTCCCAACGCAGATTTAAATTCAGCTAATGATATCCATTTGATCCCGACTCCACATCAGTTGGAGGATGGATCCCACATGTCAGTCGAGGAGACGATTGACGTAGATATCGGCTTGGATCCAATGAATCCATAGATTATCAAGCTGGGGGTAAGCTTATCCCCTGAAGAGCAAGCCGACTACATTGCCCTTCTCAAAGAGAAGAAGGAGGTTTTTGCATGGTCATACGAGAGATATGCCGGGGCTAGATCCATAGCTAGTCACGCATAATTTAACGCTTGATCCGACAATCAAGCCGGTTAAGCAAAAACTACGTAAGATGCACCCAACAGTGGCCTTGATGGTCAAAGATGAATTGCAAAAGTTGTTGGATGCACGGTTTGTCATCTGCGTGGATTATCCGCCATGGTTGTCCAACATGGTGCCCATCAAAAAGCCCGACGGGAGGATTCGCATATGCACTAATTTTTGAGATCTAAACAAAGCGAGTCCTAAGGATGATTTCCCCTTGTCGAGCATCGACGCATTGGTAGATGCTACAGTAGGTCACGAAATGCTCTCCCTCATGGATGGTTTCTCAGGATACAATCAGATTCGTATCAATCCTGAAGACCAACTAAAAACGGCGTTCACAATGCCTTGGGGGACATTTTGTTATAAGGTCATGCCTTTTGGCCTTAAAAATGCTGGTGCCACCTACCAACGTGCCATGACGTACATCTTCCATGACTACATGCATAAAACTTTGGAAGATTACATGGATGATTTGTTAGCCAAGTCTCTTTTGCGCTCAAATCATATCGATGACTTAAGCAAGATCCTCGATCGCCTCATGGAGCATAAAGTTAGACTAAATCCCAAGAAGTGCGTATTTGGCGTCACATCTGGAAAACTCTTGGGTTTCATAGTCTCAAAGCGAGGCATCGAGGTGGACCCAAAGAAAGTCAAGGCAATCCTTGAAATGGTCCCCCCAACTACCATTAAGCAGCTCAAAAGTCTACAGGGAAAGGTCACGTCAATTAAGCGCTTCATAGCGTAGCTATCTGACAAGTGCCGACCCATGAACAAATTATTGCACAAGGGGGTTACATTTCACTGGGATGACGAGTGCCAGTCAGCCTTTGATGACATCAAACAATACTTGGCTTCACCGCCAGTATTGGCACCACCTAGACCAGGAGTGTCATTCTACTTATACATCTCAGCTACTGAGGTGGCACTGGGCGCCATGCTAGCCCAGAAGAATGAACTTCACAAAGAACAGGCTACTTATTATCTTAGCCGCACCCTGGTCAGTTATGAACTTAACTATGCATACGTCGAGAAACTCTGCTTGGCAGTGGTGTTTGCTACCAAAAAGCTATGCCACTACATGTTGAGCAACACTACGTATGTTGTGTCTAAGGAGAATCCATTGCGATACATGATGAGTCGTACTTATCATAGTAGTCGCACGGCGAAATGGATCATGTTGTTGACGAAATTTGACATAGAGTTTATTGGACAAAAATCTATCAAAGGACAGGTCATAGCCGATCAACTAGCGGAGGCTCCTCTTGAAGACGATCAGCCTCTAGTCATAGAACTACCCGATGATGGGGTCTTCCATGTCTCGGAATCGCCAGATTCTGATGAGCCTGAGTCACGAGCCGACATAACCCTATTTTTTGATGGTTCTAAATGTGAGCAAGGTGGTGGCATGGGAATAGTATTCTTCACACCGTAGGGTGCTCCAATGCCCCTGTCATTTAAATTAAATTTCCCATGCACCAACAATAATGCAGAGTATGAAGCCTTGCTCATAGGTCTTGAGACAGCAATCGCCATGAACATCAAATGACTGAACATCTTTGGTGATTCGTTGTTAATTGTCAATCAAGTCAAAGGGGTATATCAATGCAAATGCCCAGTTCTACAGGCTTATAAAGCCCTTGTGGACAAATTCTTGGCAAAACTTGAGTGGTATGACATCGAGGCACTCCCTCGATCATCGAATCATTTTGCGGACACAATGGCCTCCTTGGGGTCACTAATCCCGCAAGACCTTTTCGGTGATATGACAACCATTCAAGTCAAAACCTTATCGCAATCCGCGATGGAGCGTGCAAGCTCTGACTTGACGCCAGGAATCCACATGATCCAGATTGAACCATCCTCGGATAAGTTCTCTCGAATCCATGATCATCTGAAACATGCCAACTGGGGGTCCTTGTTCTCCCCTACTCCCATTAATAGCAACACAATGCTATTCTTACAAGTTCTATCCCGCTCAGCATTTGCTAGGGATGAACTTCAAGAGGGATTGGTTGTTCATACCGTCGAGGTTTCCGATCAACAGGACTGGTATTTACCCATTAGAGACTACCTCAAGTTAGGTAATCTCCCGCTTGGATTGACGCATGCCGCAAAACGAGCATTCAAGCAGAAAGCGGCTAAGTATGTCTTGATAGGAGACATTTTGTATCATCGTAGCTATGAAGGAATCCTCCTTCGTTGCTTGGACCAACAAGAGTCCACTTGGGTAGTCGCCCAAGCGCACGATGGTACATGTGGTGGCCACTTCAGTGGTATGGCCATCGCAAAGCGCATTCTTTGCATGGGCTATTATTGGCCATCTTTAGAGCGAGATTGTTGCGCATATGTCAAGAAGTGCATGAAGTGTCAACATCATGCCAATTTGATGCACGTACCTTCCCAGGCCTTGCAGACAGTCCAGTCTGCTTGGCCATTTTTGCAGTGGGGCTTCGATCTAATTGGAAAGATCTCCCCTACATCGTTAGGCCATCACACGTTTATCATAACGGCCACAGAGTATTTTACCAAGTGGGTGGAAGCAGTTCCGCTTACCTCTACGACAGGACCCCGCATTGTGGAGTTCATTTTGCATAACATCATATGTCATTTTGGTATTCCATCCAAAATAGTCTCGGATAATGGGACGCCATTCAAGAACAAAGACGTGCATGCTTTGACCACAAAGTACAAAATTCAGCACAGTTTTTTGACACCCTATTATCCGTAGGCGAATGGGCAAGTAGAGGCGTCAAACAAAATGCTAGTTGCCATCCTTAAAAATATAGTCGCAGACAATCATAAGGATTGGCACATCCAAATCCCACTTGCCCTATGGGCCTATCGCACTAGCATTCGGACGCCCATTGGGGCCACTCCATTTTCGCTCGTGTATGGCTCCGAGGCAGTCATGCCTCTAGAGTTGGAGATTCCTTCCCTGCGCATATCAATGCAGGAGTTCATCGATGATGACGCTACGCGATAGGCCCGGTTAGACCAGCTTACGTTGCTTGACGAACGACGCGTTAATGCTCTCGAGCATTTACGTATTTATCAAGAGCGACTTAAGAAAGCTTACAACATGAAAGTTCACCTGAGGGACTTTCGGGTTGGTGATTTGGTTTTGAAGGAAAACCAACAGAATTCTAGTTTGCCGTCCCACCTAAGGGACAAGTTCACGGCAAATTGGTTAGGTCCATATGTCATTGATAGCAAAATAGGACCCGGGACGTACCGGCTAGCCTCTCTTGACGGAATCAAGGAAACAGAACCCTTGAATATCAGTCATTTGCGCCCATTCCATATCTAAGAGAGCCATATCCCAAAAATGCTCCAAGGATCCCTATAATCGCTTGGTCAATCCCAAAATGCTCCAAGGATTCCTATAAATCGCTTGGTCAATCCCAAAAATGCTCCAAGGATCCCTAAAATCGCTTGGTCAATCCCAAAAATGCTCCAAGGATCCCTAAAATCGCTTGGTCAATCCCAAAATGCTCCAAGGATTCTTGCAATCGCTTGGTCAATCCCAAAAATGCTCCAAGGATCCCTAAAATCGCTTGGTCAATCCCAAAAATGCTCCAAGGATTCTTAAAATCGCTTGGTCAATCCCAAAATGCTCCAAGGATCCTTAAAATCGCTTGGTCAATCCCAAAAATGCTCCAAGGATTCCTATAATCGCTTGGTCAATCCCAAAAATGCTCCAAGGATTCTATAATCGCTTGGTCAATCCCAAAATGCTCCAAGGATCTCTATAAATCGCTTGGTCAACCCCAAAATGCTCCAAGGATTCCCACAATCGCTTGGTCAAAAATAAGAAAAGTCAAAATTCAAAAATCATCAAAAACAACAAAAAATTTGCATCTCATTTCTAGGCATGCTCAAATTCATCAATAGAGAGCTCTTCTCGCATCTCATCTTCATATTCACAAAAATCAATCCATCAAAAATACAAAAATACATAGTTGCATTAAGCATTGCATCCATACATTGCATATTTGTGGTCGTACAGGTCAAAGGCACCATAGGCTGTAATTGCTCTGCTAGTCCATCTGGTTCCACATTGTTCCATTTTATAAAACAAACAAACAAACGCCATTTACTACTTTTTACCACACTAGAGTCAGTGGTCTTATAATGTATCAAGAGTTTTCATAATTCAGTCATCATTTTGCTCTTTAGCCACGTAATGTACCGAGTCAGACAGATTTTATGAAGGTAGAGTTACACTTGAAATACGCCTTGTTACGTAGCATCCCAACACAAATTAAAACACATAAAAATTCCCAAGTTGTGTGAACGAAAGATGAAACCTGCATAGTAATCCAGGTCACCATAAGCGAAATGGTTATCTTGCTCATCCCCCTGTGCGAATGGTTCTAGAATGCTGAGAATTGATAAAAGGATGAGCTCTTCCCTATCCATTCACCTTAATAAACAGTGGTTTTTACCACTACCAAATCCCAATCATAGTTGGTTCCCAAAGTTGTAAGGATTCGTACTACACGTCCCTGCCAAGGATGGGTAGTCATCCCCAAGACCTAAAAGGATCAATGCCATTCACGAACAAAATTCCAATAAATCATCATCCTAACCCTTTCCATTCACCTTTGGTCTCCAAGTTGTAAGGATTCGTACTATCCGCCCCTAACCAGGATGGGTAGTCGTCCCCAAGGCCTAAAATATCAATGCCCTTACTTCATAATCTCCATCATCCCCTTGGTTCCCAACGTCGTAAGGATTCGTACTATCCGCCCCTAACCAGGATGGGTAGTCATCCCCAAGGCCACTAGGATCAAGGCCATTCACAAGCTCAAACTCACACCGCTCAAAATACAAAATCAAGTAACGAGTGGTTATCACCACTATTCAAAATCCTTGCTCAAAAAGAAAAATAAATAGAAAAATAAATAGTGATTTTGCATCACTATATAGACGAGCAAGTCTCCCAAATCATTCAGCCAACAAATAACCTGAACTTGAATCCTTGGAATTCTCAGCATTCGAAAACCATCTAGGTGATCCTCATTACAGGTTTGGTTGACGACCTATCTGGCAATGGTGGTATCCTACCCGCATGACGATATATCTGTCACATTAGCTCATGTACAGATCAATGTTTGCATGTGGATGAGCTAGCTTATGGTATCCTAGAGAGAACACGCAGATTAATCTAACTAAATACAACAAAGGAGTTAGTGGAGCTAATTAGGTGATCCTCGATACGAGTTTGGTTGAAAGCCCATCTGGAACTGGCGGTATCTTGACAAATACCACATAAATGAACTCAATTGCACACACAGGGATGTGAAATAGCTTGGTCAAAAACAAGTCCGATTCATACCTTGTCCAAAAGTCTTGTAAGATAAAGTACAGTCATGGCTAGTGAGTTAAAACCGTCTGAGTCTCAGAAAACCTTAGCTACATTTCTAAACCAATTGCGCTACTTTTCATCCTTACAATACCATCAAAAAATACAAAAAAAACCACATGTATACATACAAAGTCATTCACCACAGCAATCACATAAAAACAAAATCACAAAGTCCTAAACAGTCTATGGTGCCCTAACCAAACAACACAAATTCATTTCATCCATTACATTTTGCATATCACATATAAATCAAAAACATTTGCATTTATCATACCATATACATCCATTAACATAAGCATGCATCCATCAACATCAATCATTGTGCATAACATAAAATAATGACATATACACAAAGCAAGAAAATCAAAACAACAAAAACAACAAATATCCATAAACACAAGCAATAAAATTGCCGAACAAAGGCACCTTTGCGCTTACATTCAATGGCACACAAAACTGATGTTGGGGTCACAAATTATCACTATCCTACTCCCAAGAAGGCTACCATAGCCGGACCGCTCCACGGGAGGATGATTTTTGACAATTTAATCCCCAAATGGTGTCAAAAAAAAAAAAAAACAAAAAAACAAAAAACAACAAAAAATGCAACACAAACAAACAAAAATAAGCATTGTCGGACACAAGTGCTCTTGCACTTAACCTCTTGGCATAGAAAATCGATGTCGGGGCTCAAATTGTCACTCTCCTACTTCCCCAAGAAGGCTACCATAGCCGGACCGCTCCACGGGAAGACGGACTTTCGACACTTTCACCCCATTATGGCATCACCAAAAGGGTTACCACCCACCAAAAACAGGTCTAAATGTCGGAAAAATTGCACATGCTTAACGGTAAACCATCTAAAGGCACCCTTGCACAAGTCATCTTGGGTCAAGCGACTCGTCGCTTTTCTCACGAAGGTCATTCCCTCATCGATTCGTCGCTTGAGGGGGTAGTCACACTTAGTCACCAATCAACAAGCACACACCCAATCAAGGCAATGACATGCATTCAAAGAATCATTGACAAAGACAATCACGCTCCTGCTTGGGGCAGTAAACAAGCAACAATCACAAATTGATCAAACACTTGGCATTCCCGAAGCATGAACACAAGGTTCCCCCGTGGACAAAAGGTTGCGCCCTTTGCCTATTCATGACTGATCAATGTCCAAGCTCAAGTCACACCTCACCAAAATAGGTTAATACTTGAAATCAAATTCCTTAGCTCGTCAAAAGCAAGGATTCAAGAATGCATGCCCTTTCCATGCTTGGGGCATCAAAAGTTGGTTAGGTTACCAAGAAACCCTAATCATTAGTGCTTTGGTTATCTATTTTTGCTCGACGCTGCGCCATGCACAGCGCATCCCAAAAAGGGGCATCTGTAGACACCAAAACAGCACCAATCCGATTATGTGACTGCAAACACTGATCGCTTTGACACACACAGCCCCCAGGGCAGCCCTCAGAGGTTAAAAAGTGGTCCTAACCACTTTTATAGCAATTTTGTAAGGTCAAAAGGCAATTTGGCACATTCAGGCACTTTGCTCAGTATTCGTCTCACCCAGGGACGAATTCAAACTGGGATCCGTCTCACCCAGGGATGAATTCTAAATTCATCTTTGGTCAGGACGAATTCCAGGTTTAACGGGCAAAAAGAAGAATGCCACCAAGTGGCAGCCGAGGACAGTCATTTATTGCCTCCTGCCGTGCATGCGCGTGTAGGTGGGTAGATTGGCCGTTGGAAGACTGTCACAAGGGCAGTCATGGAAGCCCAAGTCAGGGAGGAGTCTCCTCCCTCTTGGGAAGGCATGGCCGCCACATGGCACCCCTGCATGCCCCTCCAAAGAGACCCCTTGGGTCTATAAAATGGTGGACTTTCCCACCCAAAAGAGACAAGTTGGAGGCATTTTCAAGCAACGAAGTGCTTCCAAATTGAATACCACGCCTTTACCCTTTTGATTTACATCTTCCACATCCTTGATCTCTGTCAGATTTGCAGGTGATTTGGATTCATTTTACTCACTGATTTAGCTAATATTTTACATGCATCTTTCATTAATTTTAGAGGACTAACATTTCATATTTGTAGCAGGTACTACTAACGCCTTTGTTTTTTCTTTGATTGTAGGAGGAGCAAAAAAAGTTAAGGATTCATTATCGCAAGCGGCAAAAACACTTTGGCCCACCCATTTCAAATGTGGGCATGCGGAAGAGAGAATACTAAGTCACAATTGTAACCCAAAACTCATTTAACGCTCCTAGCCCCTGAAAAGGGAGGAGGTATCTTTGTAACCGAGATTAAGAGAGTTAAATAAAAGGGCTGTGATTTCTCTAATTTCTTGTATCTCATTTCGATTCGCCTCTTTCATTTCATGCACTTCACATTTTAGGACTTAAGCGTTAGTTTTGATTTTGAATGCATCACAATAGTTTTCTTTTTCAGATCTTCTGGAATCTCATGCTTTTAGTACGTAGACCCAGCAGGGTGGGACCAAGTGTTGGATCCATGGCTCCAAGTTTATGACGAGCACCGTCCACCTCGAGACCCTATAATGACATCAGTGTCGAGGGAAGACCTTGTCTTCCTATCAGAACATAGGGTCGATCCATTTGTGCCCGTCCCTCTAGAGCCAGATACAGAGCATAGGGAGCATCCAAAATGTTTGAGTTATCACACCCGCGGTAATGGAGACCAAATTCATTTCATGCACATGATCTCCATTGATTTAACCACACCCATATTTAATCTGGTCGATCCAGCATGGTCATTGCATCTAGACATAGATGCCATCGACTGGGATCGTGTCAATTCACCTCTCTCCCCATCAGAGTACTAGCCTTTTGATAAAATGCCTCATTTTACCCTAAGGACAACTCAAGATATTTTTCAGGCTGAAGAGGAACCTGAGGTTCCCAACGTATATTTAAAATTAGCTAATGATATCCATTTTATCCCGAATCCACATAAGTTGGAGGATGGATCCCACATGTCAGTTGAGGAAACGACTGACATAGACATCGGCTTAGATCCAATGAATCCACAGATTATCAAGCTGGGGGTAAGCCTATCCCCTGAAGAGCAAGCCGACTACATTGCCCTTCTCAAAGAGAAGAAGGAGGTTTTTGCATGGTCGTACAGAGACATGCAGAGGCTAGATCTATAGCTAGTCACGCATAATCTTACGCTTGATCCGACAATCAAGCCAGTTAAGTAAAAACTACGTAAAATGCACCCAACAGTGGCCTTGATGGTCAAAGACGAATTGCAAAAGTTGTTGGATGCACAGTTTGTCATTTGCATAGATTATCTGCCATGGCTGTCCAACATGGTGCCCATCAAAAATCTCGACGGGAGGATTCACATATGCATCGATTTTTGAGATCTAAACAAAGCGAGTCCTAAGGATGATTTTCCCTTGCCAAGCATTGACGTGTTGGTAGACGCTACAACAGGTCACGAGATGTTATCCCTCATGGATGGTTTCTCAAGATACAATCAGATTCGTATCAATCCTGAAGACCAACTAAAAATGGCATTCACAATGCCTTGGGGGACATTTTGTTATAAGGTCATGCCTTTTGGCCTTAAAAATCCTGGCGCCACCTACCAACGTGCCATGACATACATCTTCCATAATTACATGCATAAAACATTGGAAGATTACATGGATGATTTGTTGGCAAAATCTCTTTTGTGCCCAGATCATCTTGATGATTTAAGCAAGATCCTCGATCGCCTCATGGAGCATAAAGTTAGACTGAATCCCAAGAAGTGCGTATTTGGTGTCACATTTGGAAAACTCTTGGGTTTCATAGTCTCAAAGCGAGGCATCGAGGTGGATCCAAAGAAAGTCAAGGCAATCCTTGAAATGGTTCCCCCAACTACTATTAAGCAGCTTAGAAGTCTGCAGGGAAAGATCGCGTCAATTAAGTGCTTCATAGTGTAGCTATCTGACAAGTGTCGACCCATGAACAAATTATTGCACAAAGGGGTTACATTTCACTGGGATGATGAGTGCCAGTCAGCCTTTGATGACATCAAACAATACTTGGCTTCGTTACCAGTATTGGCACCACCTAGACCAGGAGTGTCGTTCTACTTATACATCTCAGCTACTGAGGTGGCACTGGGTGCCATGCTATCCTAGAAGAATGAACTTCACAAAGAACAGACTACTTACTATCTTAATCGCACCTCGGTCGAGTTATGAACTTAACTATGCATATGTTGAGAAACTCTGATTGGTAGTGGTGTTTGCTACCAAAAAGCTATGCCACTACATGTTGAGCAACACTACGTATGTTGTGTCTAAGGAGAATCCATTGCGATACATGATGAGTCATACTTATCATAGTAGTCGCACGGAAAAATGGATCATGTTGTTGATGAAATTTGACATAGAGTTTATTGGACAGAAATATATCAAAGGACAGGTCATAGCCGATCAACTAGCAGAGGCTTCTCTTGAAGATGATCAACCTCTAGTCATAGAACTACCCGATGATGGGGTCTTCCATGTCTCAGAATCGCCATATTCTGATGAGCTTGAGTCACAAGCTGACATAACCCTATTTTTTGATGGTTCTAAATGTGAGCAAGGTGGTGGCATGGGAATAGTATTCTTCACACCGCAGGGCGCTCCAATGCCCCTATCATTTAAATTAAATTTCCCATGCACCAACAACAATGCAAAGTATGAAGCCTTGCTCATAGGTCTTCAGACAGTAATCACCATGAACATCAAACGACTAAACATCTTTGGTGATTCGCTATTAATTTTCAATCAAGTCAAATGGGTATTCCAATGCAAATGCCCAGTTCTACAAGCTTATAAAGCCCTTGTGGACAAATTCTTGGCAAAACTTGAGTGGTATGACATCGAGGCACTCCCTCGATCATCGAATCATTTTGCGGACACAATGGCCTCCTTGGGGTCACTAATCCCACAAGACCTTTTTGGTGATATGACAACCATTCAAGTCAAAACCCTATCGCAATCCATGATGGAGCGTGCAAGCTCTGACTTGACGCCAGGAATCCACATGATTCAGATTGAACCATCCTCAGATAAGTTCTCTCAAATCCATAATCATTTGAAACATGCCAACTGGGGGTCTTTGTTCTCCCCTACTCCTATTAATAGCAACACAACACTATTCTTACAAGTTCTATCCCACTCAGCGTTTGCTATGGATGAACTTCAAGAGGGATTGGTCGTTCATATCGTTGAGGCTTCCGATCAACAGGACTGGTATTTATCCATTAGAGACTACCTCAAGTTAGGTAATCTCCCGCTTGGATTGATGCATGCTGCAAAACGAGCATTCAAGTAGAAAGCGGCCAAGCATGTCTTGATAGGAGACATTTTGTACCATCGCAGCTATGAAGGAATCCTTCTTCATTGCTTGGACCAGTAGGAGTCCACTTGGGTAGTCACCCAAGTGCACGATGGTACATGTGGTGGCCACTTTAGTGGTATGGCCATCGCAAAGTGCATTCTTCGCATGGGCTATTATTGGCCATCTTTAGAGTGAGATTGTTGCGCATATGTCAGGAAGTGCGTGAAGTGTCAACATCATGCCAATTTGATGCACGTACCTTCCTAGGCCTTGCAGAAAGTCCAGTCTGCTTGGCCATTTTTGTAGTGGGGCTTCGATCTAATTGGAAAGATTTCCCTTGCATCGTCAGACCATTACATGTTTATCATAACGGCCACAGAGTATTTACCAAATGGGTGGAAGGAGTTCCACTTACCTCAATGACAGGACCCCGCATTGTGGAGTTCATTCTGCATAACATCATATGTCATTTTGGTATTCCATCCAAAATAGTCTCTGATAATGGGACACCATTCAAGAACAAATACGTGCGTGCTTTGATCACAAAGTACAAAATTTAGCACAGTTTTTTGACACCCTATTATTCGTAGGCAAATGGACAAGCAGAGGCGTCAAACAAAATGCTAGTCTCTATCCTTAAAAAGATGGTCACAGACAGTCATAAGGATTGGCACATCCAAATCCCACTTTCCCTTTGGGCTTATCGCACTAGCATTCAAACGCCCATTGGGGCCACTCTATTTTCACTCGTGTATGGCTCCAAGGTAGTCATGCCTCTAGAATTGGAAATTCCTTCCCTATGCACATCAATGTAAGAGTTCATCGATGATGACGCTACACGACAGGCCCGATTAGACCAGCTTACGTTGCTTGACGAACAATGCATTAATGCTCTCGAGCATTTATGTATCTATCAAGAGCGACTTAAGAAAGCTTACAACATGAAAGTTCACCTGAGGGAATTTTGGGTTGGTGATTTGGTTTTGAAGGAAAACCAATAGAACTCTAGTTTGTCGTCCCACCTAAGGGACAAATTTGTGGCAAATTGGTTAGGTCCATATGTCATTGATAGCAAAATACGACCCGAGACTTATCGGCTAGCCTCGCTTGATGGAATCAAGGAAGAACCCTTGAACATCAATCATTTGTGACCATTTCATATCTAAGAGAGCCATATCTCAAAATGCTCCAAGGATTCCTGAAATCGTTTGGTCAATCCCAAAATGCTCCAAGGATTCCTGAAATCGCTTGGTCAATCCCAAAATGCTCCAAGGATTCCTATAATCGCTTGGTCAATCCCAAAATGCTCCAAGGATTCATATAATCGCTTGGTCAATCCCAAAATGCTCCAAGGATTCCTAAAATTACTTGGTCAATCCCAAAATGCTCCAAGGATTCCTAAAATCACTTGGTCAATCCCAAAATGCTCCAAGGATTCCCGAAATCGCTTGGTCAATCCCAAAATGCTCCAAGGATTCCTAAAATTGCTTGGTCAATCCCAAAATGCTCCAAGGATTCTTGAAATCGCTTGGTCAATCCCAAAATGCTCCAAGGATTCATATAATCACTTGGTCAATCCCAAAATGCTCCAAGGATTCCCACAATCGCTTGGTCAAAAATAAGAAAATTCAAAATCCAAAAATCATCAAAAAAAAACAAAAATTTGCATCTCATTTCCTTGCATGCTCAAATTCATCAAATAAAGCTCTTCTCGCATCTCATCTTCATATTCAAAAAAATCAATCCATCAAAAATACAAAAACATGTAGCTGCATTAAGCATCACATCCATACATTGCATATTTGTGGTCATACAGGTCAAAGGCACCATAGACTGTAATTGCTCTGCCAGTCCATCTTGTTCCACATTTCTTCATTTTATAAGCAACCCAAAAATACAACAAAAACACGTCATTCATGGATTTTTACCACATTAGAGTCAATGGTCTTATAATGCATCAAGAGTTTTCGTCTTTCAGACGTCATTTTTCTTTCTACCCACATAATGTACCAAGTCAGACAGATTTTATGAAGGTAGAGTTCTACTTGGATCACACCTTGTTATGTAGCATCCCAACACAAATTAAAACACATAAAAATTCCCAAGTTGTGTGAACGAAATATGAAACCTGCATAGTAATCCAGGTCACCATAAGCGAAACAGTTATCTTGCTCGTCCCCCTGTGCGAATGGTTCTAGAATGCTAATAATTGACAAAAGGACGAGCTCTTCCCTATCCATTCACCTTAATAAACAGTGGTTTTTACCACTACCAAATCCCAATCATAGTTGGTCCCCAAAGTTGTAAGGATTCATACTACACGTCCCTACAAAGGATGGGTAGTCGTCCCCAAGGCCACAAGGATCAAGGCCATTTACAAGCTCAAACTCACATCGCTCAAAATACAAAATCAAGTAACAGTGGTTTTCGAGTGGTGTTTTCACCTAGTTGTGAAAGCACACTCTCCGGTAGGATCTGAGTCCCAAAATCCTCTGCTTGCAAAGAAATTACACCAGATAATTTCTCCAAGGTTCCTGTTATGCTAGCTCTTTGTATACCAATGATGTTGTTCAATTTAAATGCTGGGAATACCTTAGTGTTGTAAGTGAATGTTAACAAGGGGCACTATGGTTTATTTTAATTTGAAATTGTAATGGACTTAAAGTGAATAAATCTAAGAGATGAACATATTTCGATTTTGAAATTTGATGGATTTTTAGTTATTTATTTAAATGATGGTAAAAAAAATAAAGGATTGAAAATAAAAGAAATGCAAATGAAATTGAAACTAAACTACATCCAGAGTGCTACCATCTTGATTTGAAAAAATCAAAGATAATGAGGTTTTCTGCATGCAACCTAACCTATTGAATCTGCAAATTCGCACAATCCAGATAAACTAGGTGCGGGTTTCTAGGGTTTTTACTGTAATTTCAGATTTAGACGTTCGCATGAAGCAACCAAGAACACTTGCATTAAAATTCACCTAGAAGCCTAGAAATCTGAAAGGGAAAGGTAAAAAATTAAATCTTGCATGCAAAATGACTCCTTTCTTATCAATGAGATGCCAACTCTTTGTATTTTTGCCTTAAAATAATATATCAGTTACAATGACAGAATGTTCCAGGTTTAACCAAAACAAGTGAAGGAAATTGCTCCAATAGCAGGCCCAGAATGGCTTGTCGCCCTTGGCTCTACAACACTGCTAGTAGAAACTTCCAAACCCTATATCAATTTGCTATTCTGATTTTATACCATCTGATATGACTCTTTGTTTTTCCCTACGTCGCTTCGTTTCACCTCCCAGAATGCATCGCTTCGTATTCCCTCCTTTTCATTGCTTTTGAATTTATGTTCGAGGCCAAAAAGTTCGATATTTTCTACTGACATGTAATGCTTCTGTAACCCTGAAACCTGTATGCCACGTGTTTTGTGCTTCCTATGCACATTCTATAATGGCCCCATGTAAATCACGACGTCTTTATGCATGCAGCTTTGTTCCTTTGCTTTCATCACAAAAACGCGACATGTCGCAATATCACGACATTTTCTTGCCAGCAGCCTTGCTAGTGCAACCTGTCGCAAAATCATGATGTTTTTCTATTTCGAGCTGTGAGGGCGCAACCTATCATGAAATTGTGACATTTTTCATCTCCGTACGCCTCGGCTGCTTCCTGTTGTGAAATCACGACGCTTTTTCATTCGGAGCTATCCTGCGGCTTTCTGTCGCAAAATCGTGACGTTTTTTCACTTCGTACCACTTTGCCAGCTTTTCGTCATGAAATCATGATGCCTTTCTATTTCGGGCTCCTTTGTTGCTTTTTATCGCAATATCGCTACGCTTTTCTACTTCGTGCCCCTTTGCTGCTTTTTGTCGCGATATCGCTACGCTTTTAGTGCCTTGCCCTGTTTGACTGTTTTGACCATGATTTTGCGACATGTCACGATTTCGTGACAATTTTCCATTATGTCTTTCTCTCTCCTCTCTGGGCCGTGACGGAGCAACATGTCGCAATTTTGTGACACCTTTTCATTTTCGACTGCGACGGAGCAACATGTCATGATTTTGCTACACCTTTTCATTTTCGGCCACGATGGAGCAACATGTCGCGATTTCGCTACACCTTTTCATTTTCAGCCCCGACGGAGCAACATGTCATGATTTCACTACACATTTTTATTTTCGGCCGTGACGGAGCAACATGTCGTGATTTCGTGACACTTTTTCATTTTTGGCCGCAACGGAGCAACATGTCGCGATTTCGCGACACTTTTCCATCCTTGTGCAATTTTGCCTTTTTCTTGATTTTTAGCATTTGGGTCACTGAGATCTTCTTTGAAAGCATGCAAAAAAGGTGGGTCCCCAATTTTGGGGTGTGTTGTGGATCAACCACAACAAATGGCGACTCTACTGTCAAATGCTCCTGAGCATTTTAGTGAGAACCCTACCTGAAAGTATACAACACGAAAACATGTGTTAGCACATAAAAAATATAAACAAATGCCCAAAGATCAGAAGTACATGAATCATCAGAATCATCAAGTATTAGCTTGGTGTGTGCAATGTATTTCATTCCCTATCATTTGAAATTGATCAACATTCCATTGTCAGTTTTACATGAGTGCATATGTGAGATTGTGAATGATTTGTGTGACCTGATAACTATGCTTAGAGATTTTGCCCTTGTAAAGGCCTAAACTTTCTAGTGTCATGCACCAACATTCAAGATTAACAAACCCTCTTAGGATCCACTAATGAATTGCTTTATTATATCCCAAAGTTGGTTATGAGTCCCTACTATCTTGAACCCATGTGCAAGTGAACATGAAATCAGAACTTTGGGGAATCAGACTCCCAACCTAACCGAGATGGGAGGTTAACCCTATCCTTACTATTCTGATTTGGAATTCATTACCTCACTTTGAGCAAAATAATTTAACCAATTATGGAAGAAATGGTCATGCTAGTCTAACCCTTTGGACAATTAGTGGTCTTGTTTTTAGACAAGACATGTTGCCATGCATGGGCATACCTAACCCCATAATCCAAGACTTACCTTCATTTCTTTGGACCTTGGGGATGACTACCCATCCTTTGTAGAGGACAAGTAGTACGATCCTTCCAATCCAATATAAATATGAGATGGGAAAAGTTAATTTTTTACTTCTTGGACCTTGGGGATGACTACCCATCCTTGCTAGGGACATGTAGTACGATCCTTCTAATCAAAGCTTTGGACAAAAATGGAAAATGTTAATTTTATTGTTTAGACCTTGGGGATGACCACCCATCCTTTGCAGAGGACAAGTAGTACAATCCTTCCAATCCAAGATTTATCATGAAATGAGACATAGGAGCTTTAGGGAATCAGATTCTCAACCTAAGCGAGATGAGAATTTATGCCCTATCCTTACTACTCCATGTAGGTCAAATCAAAGCTTTGGGGAATTGGATCCTAAACCTAAGTTCGATGAGGATTTAGCCCTATCCTTACTACTATGATTTTAGGCTTTAAGCTTTATGGAAGTGGTCAAAACCACTGTTTTAAGGATCATGTTGCATAATAGGATAGACCTGAAATACTTCTTTCACCCAACCTTTTCTTCCAAGTTAGGTTTTGATCATTTTGCTCAAGATCCTTTTTAATGTATAAGATGTGCTTAGTTCTAGATATCATGAGGCTCAGTTTCCAACCTTAGGATTTTTTCACATTTATGTTATAGCACAACCCTAAGAGGATTTGACACACTTTAATGATTTGTACCAAAGATGCATATGCAACTAAGATGGAATGTATATATAAAGTGAGATGTAACATGAATGCATTATCTCTTGAATTGCAGATGAAATATTTGCCATACAAAACTTACTTCATGCATCACAAGTTTCAAACGATATAACTTACAATGTTTGTGTTACTTATGGAGCTTTTACAAGACAATTCCAATATTTCATATTCTCCTAGTCTTAAGCATAAGTTGACATCTCAATTTTATTTTTTATTTTTTTATATATATTTTTTATTTTTTATTTTTTTATTTTTTATTTTTATAAAAACAACAAAGCATGTCAATTGAAATCACACCCACAACCTAAATCCTAACTAAACTAACAATCCTAAACAATGAAAACAAAATATGAAAAACTCTGCCAAAACTGAAAATAATAACATCAATCTATTACGACCTAAGGACTAAAATAATGCTTTAACACACGCCCATTAACCGGTAACATCAAATCGTTCCCCTATAAAGTTTTTAGCCTGAAGGGTATTTTTTTTGAGAATTTTTGAAATCTGATAAGGGCCTAACCAAAGACAATCAAACTTTTGATGATTCTCTTTTTCCTCATGTCTTTTGTCCCATAGTAATACCAAATCTGAAATTCTGAAGGACTTAATTTTAGCCCTTCTGTCAAACCATCTCTTGATAAATTCTTGGTGTTTATTAATGTGATTCATGGCTTCTTCCCTCTTTTCATCAAGGTGCAACAAATGACTTAACCTGACTTCAACTTGATCATCTGTCCCCAAGTACTCTTGTATGAAATGCAAAGTTTGCAACTTCAAATTTGCAGGAAATATCGGGTCTTGCCCATAGACCAAATGATAGGGAGTATTCCCTATGGATTCTTTTACTCTGGTCCTATCTGCCTAAAGGGCAAAATTCAATTGGCTATGCCAATCCTGAGGGTTCTTTTCTAGCAATTTTTTAATGATATTCAACAAATTTTTATTTGAAGATTCAGCCAAACCATTTCCTTGAGGGTAATAATTAGATGCAAATTTTAATCTCACTTTGTTGTCATATGCCCAATATGCAAATTGCGTAGAAATAAAAGCTTTACCATTGTCACTAACAATAGAATCGGACATTCTGAATCTTGTTATAATGTGGTCCTGAAGGAATCTTATTACAATGTCTGTGGTGGCATGTTTTGTAGGAATTGCTTCTGTCCACCTTGTACAGTAATCTATAGCTGTTAGTATGAATTTATGGGAATCAAAAGAATTTGGGTTAATAACCCCAATGAAATCTAGTCCCCATTGTGCAAATGGTCTCATTTCAACTACAGGTTGTAATGTCATGGCTGCATTTCTTTCTCTATTAGCAACCACTTGACAAATGTGACATGATCGTACATGGGCATGTGCATCTTTGAAAATGTGGGGCCAGTAGTATCCTGCCCTCAGGATTTGATGCGCTGTAGCATTTGCCACACCATGACCAGTTCCATGTTTCCCATGAAATTATTGCAACACCTTAGCAGCTTCTTCTTTGTTCAGGCATATCAAGTAGATCCCTTCATGATTTTTCCTATAAAGAACACCAGATTTCATCAGATAATTGATAGACTTAAGCCTTAAAGCTCTTATTTGAGTTGAATTCAGATTAGAAGGACACTTACCATTCAATAAAAATTGCACAATGTCAACATACCAGTCATCGTTAGAAATGTATTCTGTATTCGAATGTTGGCATGTCATTTGTGGATTATTTTCAGCAATCGCCTTCACCAGTCCCTGTCCTCGAACTATTTTCATAGGTTGGATTTCGAGATCAAATTCTTGGATGGTGGAAATCCATTTTCCTCTTTTCTCACCTAGTTCGTTCTGTAAAAACATGGTCTTAAGAGCAGGGTCAGGAACGATGGCAATAACTCTGCTGTGCACAATGTAATGTCTAAATTTTTTTACCATTTTAAAAAGTGCATACATCTGCTTATCAAGGATGGAATACCTTAATTGAGCATCTTTTATAGGGGCACTTAAAAATGTTATGGGGTTTTCTGCACTATCCTCACATTTCTGGGTCAAGACACTCGCAAAAGAATGTTCTGATGCGAAGGCATAAATATAGAAAGGCTTAGAATAGTATGGACTTATGAGGACAAGGGCTCTGGAAATGGCATCTTTGATGTTCTGAAAGGCCACCCTACTTTCCTCGTTCCATTTGACATCTACATCCTTCTTGAGCATCTTGTTCAGAGGTTTGGCTATCTCAACAAAGCTTGATATAAACTTCCTCACAAAATTAACCTGCCCAAAGAAAGATCTCAATTCTTTTTTACTAAGGGAGAGGTAAGCTTTGGATAGCTTGTATCCTTTCTGGCTCAATGGATATGCCCTCTTTTGAAATGATGTGACCAAGCAATTTTCCTTCTGTTACTCCAAAAATGCACTTTTTGGGATTTAAGGAAATTCCATGTTCTCTGCATCTTTGAAGCACTTTCTTCAAATCTTTGACATGGTCTTCTCTCTTCTTTGAGAAAACTGGAATATCATCCACATACACAATGATACATTTTCCTATAAGCCCTTTGAATGCATAGTCCATGGCACGTTGAAATGTTGCATTAGCATTTAACAGTCCAAATGGCATTCTCTTATATGCAAATGTCCCCCACTTGGTGGTGAAGGCTGTTTTCATCCTATCATTTGGATGTATAAGAATTTGGTTGTATCCAGAATACCCATCAAGAAAAGACATCATTTTAGATCCATTTACCGTTTGTAGAATTCCATCAATGGATGGCAATGGATAATTATCCTTTTGAGAGGCTTTATTAAGATTTCAAAAATCTATACACAGCCTAATATCTCCACTCTTTTTTCTTATTGGAACGAGGTTAGCAACCCAGGTTGAGTGCCTAACAGGAAAAATGATCTTCGCTTCCAATAATATTTTGACCTCCTTTTCTATTAAGGGCTCCAATAGCGGGTTAACAACTCGTTGTCTTTGCCTAAAAGGCTTGGAGTCCGGCTTTAGAGGGATGGTATGTGTGATGATGTCTTGGTTGTATGTTTTCAGCTCATTGTAATTCCAAGCAATGCAATCCATGTAATGCTTCAATTCTCGTATTATGTTGCTCCTTTCTTCAGCTGTACATGCCTTTGCAATGTACACTTCCTTTGGATTGTCTGCACTCCCCAGATTAATTGAATCACATGCATCTTTGGGGAGTGGGACCCTTTTTCCTTTTCTGGTCTTGAATCCCATGTCGAACATTTTCTCCAATGAAACCACGTCTTTAGGTATTTTGTTGGATTGACATGCAGTTTCACTCTCATTTTATGTTTCATATTGCCACCTTTGCTCCTCATCAATCACCTGATTTTCAAAAATACCCGAGTTCGTGACAAATTTGAAGATGTGTCTGTCATTTTCAAAAACCTAAAAATTCTTGACATTATCGGGTATTGATGGACAAGGAACCAATTCAATGGAGAAATTTTTACACCTTTTTATGTCCACTGGATTTAACATGCCCGTGGCGACTGCAAGAGAGTCTGCTATTCAGTTTCCTTTTCTAGAAATAAGGGCTATATTGAATGCATCGAGTTCCTCAATGAGGTCCATAACCCTAGTTCTATAAAGGCTCAGTCTCCTGTCACGACATGTATACTGTCCTTTAATCTGCTTGACAACTAGTTCAAAATCTCCCAATACTTTCAAGCATTTAACTTGTTTGCTCAATGCTAGACGTAAACCAAAGATCAGTGCTTCGTATTCTGCCACATTGTTCATGCAAGGAAATTGCAATCTATAGGCAGCCAATAATGGTTTACCTCCTGGACCAGTGAGCTCCACTCCAGCTCCTGCTCCCTGTCTAGATTTGGATCCATCAAACCTGAGCAACCATGTGAAATCATTTTCCTCAAAAGAGCCACCATGACATGTTTCCTTTTTAGGCTCTTTAGTAGCTTCCTCAACATCAAGTGCATAGACCCCCAGTTCTGGCTTAGAAAACTGAACTTCATTCGGCTTGTTAAATTTTGTTATGATTTCTTTAAGCCTCGGTTCATTTTCCACTCTGATTTGATTTGCAATTCCTTTCCAGGGTAGCCACATATGTGAGCAATCTATTGAAAAATAGCCATTCAGAGTTTTCATCCAATCCCTTGCAAGTAGCATTCCATATCTACTTGGGTTATTAACAACCAGAATGTCAAAAACCTGCTGGACCTTGGGTTCAAAATTTAATTGAATTTTGACATCATATAGGGTCCCTACCACATTTACCTCTAATCGGTCCAATTGCAGGACCTTGCATTTGGATGAAACAAGTTGCATACCTAGCATTTGAAATATCTTCGAAGGCATGAGGTTGCTTGTGGCACCCGTGTCCACCAAATAGTTATGCAAATTCTTACTCGCAATTCTTAGAGTCAATAAGAATGGTGGGACATCCCGTCTCTCCTTTCGTAAAATCAGATGGGACTCAAATCCTTTTCCCTTCCACATTTGATCTAGTGAGTTCAGAGCCTTTATCAATGCCTCCTTTTGGCCAGGCAATCTAGCCACTTCTAAGAATGAAAGGCTAGATTTAGACTTCTTTAGATCCTCCACTATGTCATAGTTTGGTTTTTTGAATTTGACTATCTTTTGCACGTTAGTAGACATTTCTCTTCTAAGTGGAGGAGGAGGATTATTATCTGCCTTAGTATCCTAAGGAAGAATATAGTTTTTTGGAGGTGTTGATGAGGTTTTAGGGGCTTTAGATTTACTTCTCAAATGATATCCATGATTCCCCTTTCTAAACTCTCGAAAGGCTTGCACCTCCTGTTCCAAAATTTCATCTTCTTTTTCCTCACTCTCACCTTCTTGACGATACAAAGTTTCCACCACCATAATGTTATCATCCTGATGTTGTGATGGAACCTCATTTGACACCAGTTCCAAATCATCAACTTGGGCCTGGATACAATGAGTGTATCTAGCAATTTCAGGACAATTCCTCTCATTGTGCTCTTTTGTGTTGTGCAACCTACACCCCTTTTCCCATGCCAAATCGGAAAGATTCAAAATGGAGCTGGATTGACTAGGTCATGCAGAAGTATCTAGTTGATTGGCAATGGGGGCGGGTACTCCCCCATTGTTTGGCTTTGTGTTCCAATGTCTCCCCCTATTGTTAAAATTTTGATTTGAATGAGGGGCATGGGATTCATACTTCTATTTTTGAACCATGTCATTGCTCAATTTATGAACTATCTTCTTGAGCTCTTCGACCTTTGAATAAATTTCCTTCGGTGGCCCTACATTGTTGTTAACTCCCGTTGGGTTTGCATAATTGGTAGGGTCTTGATTCAGCATTTGGGTTGGGTTTTAAGGAATTTGATTCACGTATGGATTGACACTTTGAATCGGAGTTGGATTTGGGAAAGGAACTATAGCCTGAGAATTAACTTGGCTGGTTCCTTGCATAGTCGATTGACTATTTTGTAAAAATGTGGGAACAGGCGGAATGGATGTGATTGGTTGGATTGGAATGGGTGCATAGGCAGATGCTGGTGGATACGGTTGTTGATATGGGAAGGCATTCATGCTTGGCATTTGCGGTGCCATGATCTGATTTGCCAAGGGAGCCATGACCATTTGTGGCTGATCCACAACAAGTGGTTATCACCACTATTCAAAAGCCTTTCTCAAAAAAAAAAATTAATAGAAAAATAAACAGTGATTTTCATCACTATATAAATGAGCAACTTTCCAAAATCATTTAGCCAACAAATAACCCGAACACGAATCCTTGGAATTCTCAGCATTCGAAAACCATCTAGGTGATCCTCATTATAGATTTAGTTGACAGCCTACCTGGCAATGGTGGTATCCTACCCGCATGACGATATATCTGTCACATTAACTTGTGTACAGATCAATGTTTGCATGTGGACGAGCTAGCTTATGGTATCCTAGAGAGCAACGCAGATTAATTTGTCTAAAGACAACAAAGGAGTTAGTGGAGCTAATTAGGTGATCCTCAGTACAGGTTTGGTTGATAGCCTATCTGGCACTGGCGGTATCCTGACAAATACCACATAAATGAACTAAATTGCACACATAGGGATGTGAAATAGCTTGGTCAAAGACAAGTCCGATTCATACCTTGTCCACAAGTCTTGTAAGATAAAGTACAGTCGTGGCTAGTGAGTTAAAACCATCCGAGTCTCAGAAAACCTTAGCTACATTTCTAAACCAATTGCGCTACTTTTCACCTTCACATTACCATCAAAATGCAAATTTTTGAACACTCCTGCATTAAAAATAAATCTTTTAATTTTCAAAGTGTTTTAACTCACTAGCCTATCGGTTGAAAGCCCATCTGGCACTAGCGGTATCCTGACAAATACCACATAAATGAACTCAATTGCACACACAGGGATGCAAAATTACTCGGTCAAAGACAAGTCCAATTCATACCTTGTTCAAAAGTCTTGTAAGATAAAATATAGTCGTGGCTAGTGAGTTAAAACCGTCTGAGTCTCAAAAAACCTTAGTTACATGTCTAAACCAACTGTGCTAATTTTCATCCTTACAATACCATCATAAAACACAAAAACCACATGTATAAAAGCAAAGTCATCCACTACAGCAATCACCCAAAAACACAATCACAAAGTCCTAAACAGTCTATGGTGCCATAACCAAAAATCATAAATTCCATTCATCCATTTCATTTTTACATATCACATATAAATAAAAAACAGTTGCATTTATCATAACATGTGCATCCATCAAAATACATAAACATGTTGTTGAGTGGTATTTTCACCCGATTGTGAAAACACACTCTCCGATAGGATTTGGGTTCTAAATCCTCTGCTTGCAAAGAAATTAAACAAGTAACTTCTCCAAGGTTCCTGTTATGTTAGCATTTTGCATCCGTGTATTAATAATCTCAAATAAAGATATTTAATTAAAATGCTTGGAACACCTTAGTGGTTGCAAGTAATCGAAAACAAGGGGCACTGTGGTTTATTTTACTGTGAAAATTTAATGATTGTTCATTGAACCCGAATAAAGCAAATATGATTTGATCTTTATATGACCATGCTGTAACTTCAAAATAAAATTTAATGAAATGCCATAACATGAAGGAATTATTTATGGATTTTGAAGTTTTTTAATTTTTTATTTTATTTTAATGCTTGAAAAATTAAAATTGGAACTTCTGAAAATAAAGTGCAGCAAAAAGAAAATAAAATGCAAAAGAAAAAGAAATTAAAATTGCATTCAGTTTGATGCTATCCCGTCCTGGCAAAACCGAAGATGTGAGGTTTCCATGCATGCAACCTAACCTATTGAACCTGCAAAACACGCACAATCCAAATAAGTTAAGTGCTGGTCTCTAAGGGTTTCGAATGTAATTTCAGATTTAGACATTCGCATGAAGCAACCAAGAGAAGTTGCATTTAACTTCACCTATAAACCTAGAAATCTGAAAAAGGGAAAGAATAAACATTAAATCTATGCATGCAGAAAATAACTCCTTCTTTCTTGCCAACAAGATGCAAATTTTTGAACACTCCTGCATTAAAAATAAATCATGTTACAATAGCAGACTCTCTGGTTTTCTCAAAACCAGAAAAAGGGAAGAAAAACACTCCCAAGCAGGCCCAGAATGGCTTCTCGCCTTAGGCACTGCAACTCTGCCCGTAGCGGTTTTCGACCCCTGTACCTATCCTGTGCTTCTGCTTTTATACTTTCTGCAATGCTCTCTGTTTTGCCCTATGACGCTTCGCTTCATCTTCCAGATCGCTTCGTTTCACCTTCCCCGCCTTTTCGTTGTTTTTGACTTTATGCTCGACATTGAGATGCTTGATCTTCTCTATGAACTGTAACGCCTCTGCAGCCTTTACACATGTACGCCACGTGTTCCACACTTTTTTGCATGTTCTATAATGGCCCCATGTAAATCATGACAAAAAATAGCATGCAGCTTTACTCCTTTACTTTCATCGTGAAAACGCGACATGTCATGATATCGCGACATTTTTTTTCCAACAGCCTTGTCCGCCTTCATGCGCGAAAATGAGACATGTCACGAAATCGTGACATGTCGTGATATCGCGACGTTTTCCTGCCAACAGCCTTTCTGCCTTCATGCACAGCAAAATGGTGACATGTCACGATATCGCGACAACTTTTCATTCCGTACACTTTGTTGTTTTTCTGTCATGAAATCGTGACACTTTTCTTCGACATCTTGCTTTTTGTCGTGAAATCGTGACGTTTTCACTTGTATTTTTTCAAATCGATGAATTTTTCACTTGTTTCTTGGCTTTGTCGGAAATCGCGACGCTTTTTCTTGCTTTGTCTTCTCGCGAAATCGACTTTTTTTTCTTGTTGTCAGATATCGTGACGTTTTTCTTCTGTGCCCTTTGTGTTTTGTCAGGAAAATCGCGACGCTTTTAGTGCTTTGCCCTGTTTGACTGGTTTGACCACGATTTTGTGACATGTCATGATTTCGTGACAATTTTACATTCTACCTTTCTCTCTCCTCTCTGGACTGCGATGGAGCAACATGTCGCGATATCGCGACACTTTTCATTTTTGGCACGCGCAACATGTCGCGATATCGCGACACTTTTCATTTTTGGCCGTGACAGCGCAACATGTCGCGATATCGTGACACTTTTCATTTTTGGCCAGCGATGGCGCAACATGTCGTGATATCGCGACACTTTTCATTTTGGCAATGGAGCGACATGTCGCGATATCGCGACACTTTTTATCCTTGTGCAATTTTGCCTTTTTCCTTGATTTTTAGCATCCGGGTCACTGAGATCTTCTTTGAAAGCATGCAAAAAGGTGGGTCCCCAATTTTGGGGTGTGTTGTGGATCAGCCACAACAAATGGCGACTCTGATGTCAAATGCTCTTGAGCATTTTAGTGAGAACCCAACCTGGAAGTATACAAACTCGAAAACATGCGTTAGCACATAAGAAATATAAACAAATGCCCATAGATCAAAAATACATGAATCATCAAAATTATTAAGTATCAGCTCGGTGTGTGCAATGTGTTTCATTCCCTATCGTTTGAAATTGATCAACATTCCATCGTCAGTTTTACATGAATGCATATGTGAGATTGTGAATGATTTGTGTAACCTAATAAATATGCTAAGAGATTTTGCTTTTATAAAAGGCATAGTCTTTCTTCTAGTATCATACACAAACATTCAAGATTATCAAACCCTCTTAGGATCAACTATATGTATAATGAATTGCTTTATTAGATCCCAAAGTTGGTTATGAGTCCCTACTATCTTGAACCCATGTGTAAGTGAAAGTGAAATCAAAGCTTTGGGAAATCAGACTCCCAACCTAATCGAGATGGGAGTTTAACCCTATTCTTACTACTCTGATTTGGAATTCATTACCTCACTTTGAGCAAAATAATTTAACCAATTATGGAAGAAATGGTCATGCTAGTCTAACCCTTTGGACAATCAGTGGTCTTGTTTTTTAGACAAGACATGTTGCCATGCATGGGCATACTTAACCCCATAATCCAAGACTTATCTTCATTTCTTTGGACCTTGGGGATGACTACCCATCCTTTGCAGAGGACAAGTAGTACGATCCTTCCAATCCAATATAAATATGAGATGGGAAAAATTAATTTTTTACTTCTTGGACCTTGGGGATGACTACCCATCCTTGCTAGGGACATGTAGTACGATCCTTCCAATCCAAGCTTTGGATAAAAATGGAAAATATTAATTTTATTGCTTAGACCTTGGGGATGACTACCCATCCTTTGCAGAGGACAAGTAGTACGATCCTTCCAATCCAAGATTTATCATGAAATGAGACATAGGAGCTTTGGGGAATCAGATTCTCAACCTAAGCGAGATGAGAATTTATGCCCTATCCTTACTACTCCATGTAGGTCAAATCAAAGCTTTGGGGAGTTGGATCCTCAACCTAAGTTCGATGAGGATTTAGCCCTATCCTTACTACTCTGATTTTAGGCTTTAAGCTTTATGGAAGTGGTCAAAACCACTGTTTTAAGGATCATGTTGCATAAATAGGATAGACATGAAATACTTCTTTCGCCCAACCTTTTCTTCCAAGCAAGGTTTTGATCATTTTGCTCAAGATCCTTTTTAATGTGTATAAAATGTGCTTGGTTCTAGATATCTCAAGACTCAGTTCCCAACCTTAGGATTTTCTTCTTATTTATGTGATAGCATAACCTTAAGAGGATTTGACACACTTTAATGATTTGTATTTGAAATGCATTTGCAACTAAGATGGCATGTATGTGCAAAGTGAGATGTAATATGAATGCATTGTCTTTTGAAATGCAGATGAAATATCGCCATATAAAACAAACTACTTCATGCATCACAAGTTTCAAACGATATTATTAAATTGTTTGTATTTCTTGTGGAGCTTTCTACCACATAATTCCAATGTTCCATATTTCCCCGATCTAGAACATAAGTTAGCATCTCAAGGCAACTTTTTCATCATTTTTTTTTTTTTTATAGACAAACAAAACATGTCAAATAAACACACAACTTTAAATTAAAACTTATTCAATCCAAAACCAAACTGCAATCCCAAAAATGAAAATTTGAAAACACAAACCAAAACCAAACCCAAAGTAACTTCAAAAATGATCTTGAAAACACAAACCAAAACCCAAAAAACCAAAATCTATATACAAATGTACAATATAATACAAGATGATGCAAAGCTTGGATTATCACTTTCCTGGATCCCAAACATGATTAGAACATTTCAACAAAAATATAACATGATATGCATGCCAAATGTTGTGGGAATCCCACAAAAACAAGACTAGACCAAACAATGCAACAAATTTCCACTTGCCATGCTCACCATACCAATTTGATTTAGTTCCAATAATACTCCCATAGGTGAGCATCAAATTACTAAAATGATTAGACAATAAATGATTTTCAATTTTATCATGTCTATTCTTTAAAATGTAAACTTCATAATTCCCTCCTTGATTTAGAATTAGGCTATCTTTTTCAAATATGCAATTTTGTAAGTAGGAGCCTATTTCTACAAATTTCAAAGCCAAATCATTTTCCAAATTTGTAGGCCAATCAAATTTGTGTAACAATTTACAAGCATCTAGGATATTTACTAAATTAGGATCATTAAAAGTTTTTATCCTAGATTCAATTAGTAATTGTTGATGAATTTGGTTTAACAATTCAAGTGCATCAACTTCTTTTCCATTCATTAAAACAATGTTATTAAAGGTGTGATTAAAAATTATACCTTGTTTTTCATTTACCTTTAATGACATTTCATCATAAACATTATTTAAATTCAAAATATGGTCATCCTTTTCAATCCTCAAATATTCTTGGTCAAAGTGTATGTCCCATGACTCATCTTGATGATCCTTCATTTGAGTTGCTTCCAATTGATCAATCTCTTTGTCATTTGGTTCTAATTCTTTGTTCACTATCCATGGTATCTCTTCATTTGAATCCTCAAAATCATCATGCAAACTTGCATCCACACTTTCAATGAATTTATATTCAACATGATCAAATTTTGTCACCTTTTCAAATCTTGTGAATATGAGATCTTCGTATGATGTAGAAGGTTCAACATCCTGCATATCAAGTGAAATATGAGTTTCATTTATAGGGATGTGAGAAAAGAATGCATTATCATATCTCCCCCAACCATTGTGAAAATTGTCATCCAAATCCATGGAATGAAATTCCATGATGTTTGTGACATGATCTTTTGATTCATTCATCAATTCTTTTTCTTCTTTGTCCTTGGTAATAGAATCATTATAATCTTCCAAAATTTGATGAGATTTGAAACCCTCTTCCAAAACATCCTCAAATTGTACAGGAGTTGTAATATCTTCCTTTGAGTAGGCGATTATGTTGTCCTGTATATCAATTGGCACACAAGTTTCATTAGTAGTTTTGGATTGAGTGTAGTCTTCCCACTTCTTCCAAGCATCATAATAATCATCTTTCAAAATCAAGTGGTGACGTTCAACTACTTCTTCAACATCTTCCAATTCATCAATGTGTTTCTCATCAAATTCATCTTCACCTTCCTTAGATGGTTCAATTATTTCCAAAAGTGGGTTATTTCTTGAATTCAAATTTATAAGGCTATCATCGTCCAAATTAGTAACCCATGATTCAATTTTATCATAATTTGGAGGGTGAAGAATTTCTTGATCTTTAATTTTACACATCTCATCAATAGTATCTTCCAAGAACAAGTGGTGAAACTCTATCATGTCTTCAAATTCATTTATTGGTTTTCTCCCAATTTCACTTTCAACCACTTCATTCAATTCTATGGTGGGTTCCATCCTATCACATATATCAAACATTGTTGAATTTAGAACCCCTTCATCTGGATAATCGTGTATCTCTATGAATGAGATCATTTTTGCATAATCCTCACTAGTGGATGTTGGCTTATCAATTTGCACCTCCTCGTGGACTACATCTAAGGTGGTTGTAAGATTTGGATATTCAAATTCATCCCCTTGATCATTCACCTTAGGTATCATTGGAGTGGAGGGTGCTATGTTTGATGGTTGGTGTAGGTTGGCATCAAAAGAACAATCTCTCATGTGAACATGTTGTGCCTTTTCTTCTTCAAGACCTTGTCGTTCTATCTCTTCTAAGACCTCATGGATTTTCTCTAGGGACAAACCACTCAGTTTTTTCCTCAATGAGTGAAGCAAGTGTGGGGTGTATGGCTCCTAGGTATACTTCCATGGCTTCCTCTTCCAATGTGTTAAAATTTTCCCACATTTGGGAGTGCAACTCACGAAATCTTCCATTGAATTGACTCAAGGATTCATTAGGCTCTTTACATATGGAGGTAAACTGATTTTTCAAGATTTCTAAGTCAACCCGATTACCAAAATGATAAAGATAGGCTGCTTCTAGTTGTATCCAAGAAGTCCTAACCTCCATGGGTAGTTGGCTGTACCAAAAGAATGGTTTATCATCCAAAATGTATGCAAATAACTTACAAGCCACCTCCTCATAGAAAATCTGGAATTTACATAATGTATCCTTGTAGACATGCAGTTTTTGCAAGTATCCTAGTGGCACCTCTTGATTAAAACACCGTAAAAAATCCAATAACATTGTAGGAATTTGATAGGGTACCACAGGTATAGATAAACCCTTATAATGATCCTCTATCATTGATACCATTCTCTCTCTTAGAGACACTATTTCAGCTCTCAGGGATACCATTTGCTCCTCAAGTGTTGCCATTAGTGAAACTTAAAATGTAATTTTAGAACCAAATCTGTTGAATATTCAACCTGCAATGTAAAAAAAAATCAAGTTAGCATCAACCAAGAGATGTACTTATTAAAATCAAATGTCAAGTAATTGCATGAGACCAAAATTTTCAAAATTAAATCAAATCACATATTTCTGTATGAACAATCAAAAAAGTGTTAGAATAATATACAACATACCTGAATTGCTTAAAATAGAACAAGTAAATAAATTCAGGCCGTCCTTTTTACAATCTGTTGAGTGTTAGAGGACTAAAGCATAAAAAATTTAAATTTAAATAACACTAAAATAAACCCGTTCGGCCCTCCTAGCACCAATCCGTTGAGTGGTGTTAGAGGTCCGAAGATGCTAATCAAATGGACTTGAAATATTTAGCAATGTAAAGCTCTTAAACAATTATAAACCCGTAGCATCTAAAATCATGATAAAATAAACCTTTCATGCCCTCCTTCTAGCGCCAATCTGTTGAGTGGTATTTTCACCCGATTGTGAAAACACACTCTCCGATAGGATTTGGGTTCTAAATCCTCTGCTTGCAAAGAAATTAAACAAGTAACTTCTCCAAGGTTCTTGTTATGTTAGCATTTTGCATCTGTGTATTAATAATCTCAAATAAAGATATTCAATTAAAATGCTTGGAACACCTTAGTGGTTGCAAGTAACTGAAAACAAGGGGCACTGTGGTTTATTTTATCGTGAAATTTTAATGATTGTTCATTGAACCCGAATAAAGCAAATGTGATTTGATCTTTATATGACCATGCTGTAACTTCAAAATAACATTTAATGAAATGCCATAACATGAAGGAATTATTTATGGATTTTGAAGTTTTTTAATTTTTTTTATTTTATTTTAATGCTTGAAAAATTAAAATTGGAACTTCTAAAAATAAAGTGCAGCAAAAAGAAAATAAAATGTAAAAGAAAAAGAAATTAAAATTGCATTCAGTTTGATGCTATCCCGTCCTGGCAAAATCGAAGATGTGAGGTTTCCATGCATGCAACCTAACCTATTGAACCTGCAAACATGCACAATCCAGATAAGTTAAGTGCTGGTCTCTAGGGTTTCGACTGTAATTTCAGATTTAGACATTCGCATGAAGCAACCAAGAGAACTTGCATTAAACTTCACCTATAAGCCTAGAAATCTGAAAAATGAAAGAATAAACATTAAATCTTTGCATGCATAAAATGACTCCTTCTTTCTTGCCAACAAGATGCAAATTTTTGAACACTCCTGCATTAAAAATAAATCCTGTTACAATAGCAGAATCTCTGGTTTTCTCAAAACTAAAAAAGGGGAAGAAAAACACTCCCAAGCAGGCCCATAATGGCTTCTCGCCTTAGGCACTACAACTCTGCCCGTAGCGGTTTTCGACCCCTGTACCAATCTGTGCTTCTGCTTTTATACTTTCTGGCAATGCTCTCTGTTTTCCCTGTGACGCTTCGCTTCATCTTCCAGATCGCTTCGTTTCACCTTCCCCGCCTTTTCGTTGTTTTTGACTTTATGCTCGACATTGAGATGCTTGATCTTCTCTGTGAACTGTAATGCTTCTACAACCTTTACACATGTACGCCACGTGTTCCGCACTTTTTTGCATGTTCTATAATGGCCCCATGTAAATCGTGACAAAAAATAGCATGTAGCTTTGCTCCTTTACTTTCATCGTGAAAACGCGACATGTCGCGATATCGCGACATTTTTCTGCCAACAGCCTTGTCCGCCTTCATGCGAAAATGAGACATGTCGCGAAATCGTGACATGTCGCGATATCGCGACGTTTTCCTGCCAATAGCCTTTCCTGCCTTCATGCACAGTGAAATGGCGACATGTCGCGATATCGCGACAACTTTTCATTCCGTACACTTTGCTGTTTTTCTATCGCGAAATCGTGACACTTTTCTCTCCCATATTGCGCTTTCTGTCGAAATCGCGACGCTTTTCACTTGGTACTTTTTGTCGCGAAATCGTGACGTTTTTCACTTGTTATCTTGCCTTTTGTCGTGAAATCGCGACGCTTTTTCTTCTTTGTCTTTGTCGCGAAATCGTGACGCTTTTTATTTGGCCCCTTTGCTTTTTTTGTGTGATATCGCGACGTTTTTCCTTCGTGCCCCTTTGCTACTTTTTGTCGTGAAATCGCGACGCTTTTAGCTTTGCCCCGTTTGACGTTTGACCACGATTTTGTGACATGTCACGATTTCGCGACAATTTTCCATTCTGCCTTTCTCTCTCCTCTCTGGACCGCGATGGAGCAACATGTCGTGATATCGTGACACTTTTTTTTTGGGATCAACATGTCGCGATATTGCGACACTTTTCATTTTTGGCCGCGATGGAGCAACATGTCGCGATATCGTGACACTTTTCATTTTCGGCCGCGACGGAGCAACATGTCGCGATATCGTGACACTTTTTCATTTTTGGTCGCGACGGAGCAACATGTCGCGATATCGCGACACTTTTTCATTTTCGGCCGCGACGGAGCAACATGTCGCGATATCGCGACACTTTTTCATCCTTGTGCAATTTTGCCTTTTTCTTGATTTTTAGCATCTGGGTCACTGAGATCTTCTTTGAAAGCATGCAAAAAAGGTGGGTCCCCAATTTTGGGGTGTGTTGTGGATCAGCCACAACACATGCATACATCCATATTCATCAACAATCATACATAAGATCAAATCATCACATGTGCATAAACAAAATAAAGACGATATATATGTATATATATATATATATATATCATCAAAAAAAAAATGCTTGCAGGCTACAAAACTGGTCCTCTAACCCTGTAATCATATAAAAAAACCACCCAGCCTAAGGCGTCGACCACCATGATCATGCAGGATCGGTGCGATGGGAACTACCCCCCATGGTGTGGGTCCTATGGGACCCCTCAGGACGGCTACTGCTAGCCCCCACATAACACTTGCTACCGCCTCCCTCATCCAATCACCTGCGACAAGATGATTCTGACTACTCAGTACCATTATCCCTCGTTTGATGTGAAGATCCACCTCTCGATGGCTCAGGTAGCCACCCATCGAGGTGGATAATCTCCCCCTCCATATCCATCTGGTGTCAGAACCACTCTGCCTCACACCGATGATAGTAAGCTAACGCATCGTCATGCTACACCAAAACCCTCTCCTGCTCTACTAGCTAAGCCTGTAGGAGATCCCTCTCCCACAGTGCATCCCCTAGCTCCTCATCTCACCTCTACAATAGCTCCACCAAACGTGCATTTTCAGAACGCACCCCAGACTCCATCTCCTCCACATCTACCTGAGGCATGGGACTCTTTGGAACAGTAGCCTACTTCGGCTCCCACTACTTCGCAATGTCCTGCATCTTCGATTGATCCAGAGCCCCCAAATCTACATCCTCACCCTCCACCTCCACCATGTCTACATCATCCAAAGGAGCTCCCCAATCATCCCTTGGTTCCTCAACACCCTCCTTGCTCACCGTTGCTGCCTCTGCGCCTCCCAGTGGCCCCTCTCCTTGCCATAACTGTAGTACCCACCATTGGTCATACTCAACAGTAGTCTCGATGTCATCCACGTCTAGGATGTCGATCACCGTGTCTAAATCCTCACCCAATGGAACGATGATGGGTTGGCCTAGAGTCCTCTCATCCCCCTAGCATTGATAGACCATGGGTTCACCAGGCAACCCCTGGCGCACCCCAAACTGTCATGTCACCTGGCTGTATGAGAAGAACTCATGCTCGGTCCTATGCCATCCAATCAGCCATCGCTCTCTACATACCCATCGAAGCCACTCTCCAACCTTCATCCATGCTGGACAGTATCGATAAGGGTGCCAAACCACCTCCCCTGGAGTGAGCTAAGAGAAGGTATCGGCATAGTGCCCTACAGCACCTGCCCACCGTCGACTCTATCCCTGCTCTCCAGAATGCCACCACAAAACTTCATACCCTATATCCTTATCCTCCATCACCACCCGAGTCATCCATGGTAACCCAGCTAGCCTCTCAACTGCTATGTGTTGCCAACCTAGCACTACAACAGATAGTTATAGCTGATACCCTTCTGCTATCAGCAGCGAACCTCATACAGCTCCCCATAGAGCTATGCCAACAACGTCTGTCCCCATATCAGGATAAGCGGTGCCTCTGTCGGGCACTCTACCAAATGCCAAATCAAATCCAATAGGTTCCATGGGAACCTCGCGCCTGACGAATCAGGTAACAACATGTTGGAAATGAGGCCCATAAGGAATGTGTGCCTCACTCCCAACACACCCCTCTCCTGCCCCCATTGGACAAAAATCTCACCAATTTGACAGTCCACCTCGACCGTCTCCACTGGGCTCTCTACGCCCAACCACTCCCCATGCCCGAAGTAGCGTGTCAACACTACTGTCTGTTGATATTGTAGTGAAGTCCTGATCGGCAACCCATCTATTAGAATTCGTAGAAGCCGATAGATATCCTCCAAGGTAATAGTCATCTCCCCTGTTGGGAGATGGAAAGTGTTGGTCCGCAGATCCCAAAGATTGATCAGGGCCATCAAATAGGCCTTATTTGCAACCACTGGCTCCAGTTGAGCCACCTGCTTGAGCCCAAGGGCATCAAGCCACTCCCAGTCAGCCTCAGTCAGTGCCCCTCGTGCCTCAGTAAAAGCAGTGGGTACATGGTACTGGCTCCTAAAAACCTGCAAAAAGAAAATAATGCAAAAACATTAAAAATCATGGAAAAGAACTTTACAGCAGTAACATGAATATCCAACATTGCCTACCAATGTACAGCAAAAAAACAAACACAAAAATTCAAACAAAATTTAAAAATAAATAAATAAACTCTATGGAGCACTTACTGGTCTCACTTCGACTCCACCGCTCGATCCGGTTTGTGCACTCATGATGGCAGGGAAAATATTGGCAGCGCTTTGCTTCACAGAATTAACCTCCTCCTCCCTAGAGCTCCAAATCGTAAGAAAAATCAGATGCAAATGAGCCCAAACCCTAGATTTGGCCTTTAAATAGGCCTTTTGAGCTTAAATTCATCCTTCCCTGGGATAAGAGCTAACTAGAGTGCTCGTCCCACCCTGGGACAAATTCTAAAGATGGGATTCATCCCACCCTAGGACGAATTCAGGGCAAAAATTTCAAACAACATCAAAAATTGAACAAAAATGCATTAAAATAGCTAATAAACTTGCCCGATAAAAGTGTTATTGCACTTGACATCCAGGGCATACAAAACAGACATTGGGGTCACAAATTGTCACTATCCTACTCCCTAAGAAGGCTACCATAGCCGGACCGCTCCATGGGAAGAATTTTCTTCAGTTTCAGCTCCAAAAAGCATCGCAAAAAGGGTTACCACCCACCAAAAATAGGTCTAAATGTCGGAAAAATTACACATGCTTAACGCTAAACCATCTAAGGGCACCCTTGCACAAGTCGTCTTGGGTCAAGCGACTCGTCGCTTTTCTCATGAAGGTCATTCCCTCATCGATTTGTCACTTGAGGGGGTAGTCACACTTAGTCACCAATCAACAAACACACACCCAATTATGGAAAACGACATGCATTCAAAGAATCATTGACAAAGACAATTACGCTCCTGCTTGGGGCAATAAACAAGCAATTATCACAAATTGATCAAACACTTGGCATTCCCGAAGCATGAACACAAGGTTCCCCTATGGACAAAAGGTTGCGCCCTTTGCCTATTCATGACTGACCAATGTTCAAGCTCAAGTCACACCTCACCAAAAATGTTAACACTTGAATTGAGTGCCTTCGCTCGTCAGAAGCAAGGATTCAAGAATGCATGCCCTTTCCATACTTGGGGCATCAAAAGTTGGTTAGGTTACCAAGAAACCCTAATCATTAGTGCTTTGGTTATCTATTTTTTCTCAACGTTGTGCCATGCACAACGCATCCCAAAAAGGGGCATCTATAGACACCAAAATGGCACCAATCTGATTATGTGACTGCAAACACTGATTGCTTTGACACACACAGCCCCTAGGGAAGCCCTTAGAGGTCAAACAGTGGTCCTAACCACTTTTGTAGCAATTTTGAAAGGTCAAAAGGCATTTTGACACATTCAAGCACTTTGCTCAATATTCGTCTCACCCAGGGATGAATTCAAATTTGGATCCGTCTCACCCAGGGACGAATTCTGAATTTGTCTTTGGTTAGGATGAATTCTGGGTTCAACAGGAAAAAAGACAAATTGCACCAAATGGCATCCGAGGACAGTCAATTAATGCCTCCTGCCTTGCATGCACGTGTAGGTGGGCAAATTGGCCATTAGAGGACTGTCACAAGGGTAGTCATGGAAGCCCAAGTCAGGGAGGAGTCTCCTCCCTCTTGGGAAGGCATGGCCACCACATGGCACCCCTACATGCCCCTCCAAAGAGACCCCTTGGGTCTATAAAATGGTGAACTTTCTCACCCAAAAAGAGGATAAGTTGGAGGCATTTTCAAGCAACGAAGTGCTGCCAAAATTGAATACCACATTTTACCCCTTTGATTCACTTCTTCCACATCCTTGATCTCTTTCATGAGAGAGGTTATTGGGTGGCTATTAGAAGTGTGAATTCGGTCCCAAAACTTGACACTTGACCACATAGATCTACCAATTCGCTGACAACCCATTCTAAGAGATTTTGGGCCTATCCCTAGTGGATTGGTGTCAAAATCAAGTTCCAACGGTGGGCGGCCGCCCGGGCACCCTACGCTTCTTAGTTTCATTTTGATTTGTTCTTTTGTCACTTGTTTATATTCCATTCCATTCTATGCTATTTAGATAGTTTATAATTTCAATTCCATAAGACTTTGATCAAATATTATCATGTTTTGACATTTTTGTGGTCTTCACTAACTTGCAGGTAACAATGTCAAATTCTTGCTGATGGAGGTCAAATTGGGAAAATATAACCATCTAGGTCATCCCAAAATGCCCCCAATTAGCTAACCCCTATGTTTGCAGGTCTTTTGAAGATCCCACGGAGCGACATTTGGGTAGCATCACTTCGGTGTTTTGCCACAGGCGGATTCGTCCTACCCAGGGACGAATTACAGTAGAATTCATCTTACCCAGGGACGAATTACAGTTGAATGCGAATCGGATGCCCGAATTTTTTGACAGCAATGGCCCTATGGTAATGTTTTCTGGTCTCTATCAAATTTGCAGGTTATTTAGAGTCATGTTATTCACCGGTTTAGCTAACCTTAGGCATGCATCCTCCATTGGTTTTTAAGATCAAACACTTCATCTTTTGTTATAGGTGCTACTAACAACTTGTTGTGTCTTTGAACTCAGGAAGAGCAGCAAGAATCAAGGATTCATCAACGTATGCGGCGACAACACTTTGGCCCGCCCATTTTAAATGTGGGCATGCGGAAGGAGGAATACTAAGTCATGATTGTAACCAAAATTCATTTAACGCTCCTAGCCCCTGAAAAGGGAGGAGGCATCTTTGTAACCGAGATTAAGAGAGTTAAATAAAAAGGGTTGTGCTTTCTATACTTTCTTTTGTCTTCGTTCAATTCATCTCTTTCATTTCATGCATTTCACATTTTAGGACTTAAGCATTTGTTTGATTTTGAATGCATCGCAATAGTTTTCCTTTCAAATCTTTCAAAATCTTGTGCTTTCAATATGAAGCTCTTTTCCCTGTGAATCAGAGGTTGTAGTGCTATCCTATTTGCTACAATTGATGTTCAAGGGTTACCAGGTGTGTCTCCTACACTTATTGGTGGTTGGGAATGATGGATCTTAATACTGATGTGTGGACATGGCTCAACCAGATGATGCTCCAATGCTTCTTAAAAGGACGTAGTTTGGTTAACCATTTTGATAGGGCTTTGCTGCATAAGATCTAAAAATTGTCGATCTTTTAATCTTCATGGGAGAGTCCATATGTAGACTTTCCTCCCTCATATCTGGAATTTGGCTTCCTAGAGAAGATTTAATCCAAATTGCATGCAACTGACCATTTTGAGTGGGAAGCATCAATCACAAATTGGCATTGAAGGGATAGTTAGGAGGAAGTCAGGGAGTTCATTGCCAAAATCCATCCATAAATAATACAAAGGTGTAGTCAGACTACAAGATCTAGGCATGTATTCATGGATATCCTATGCATAGTTCTAGATGATGTTAGGTCCAACAGTTGGGTGTGGTCGTTGTAGTCTTCAGTGGCCAGGTGGTGATCACTCTGCTTAAGAGTGGCTAGGCCTAGATGTGCTAGAACTACTCTTTTTAAGTGGTTAGGACCACTGATTTCTCTTAGAGATATCTAAGAGGATTCTTATCGTTTGTGAATGTATCCATATGGGTAGTCTACTAAACATGATACATTTTTTATGTCTACATTTGCATGATGGGACTAGCAAGGATGACATTTTTCACTTCAAGGTTCCTACCAAGTATGGTGTTATCCTTCTTTGACACAAGATGTTTTTAAGATATGAGAATTGTGCTTGGTTCAAGAATGTTTTTGGAATCAATTCCCAAAATTAATATTTTCTTAGTGTAATATGTCCTATGGTACTAAAATATCTTGACATGTATTTTGGAGGTTTCTTAAAACACTAGGAGTGACTAAGTGACCGAAAACACATAGGAATTGTGAATGTGGCTTGTATGCATGGCAATTTGACTTTGTGGAATTGTGTGGAAGAACTTAATGTATGCATGGCAATTTGAATTTGTGGAATTGTGTGGATGACATTGTGAAGGTGCCCCTGATTAAGGCAACATGAATTTTTTTGGACCAATTAAGACCATGAACTTAATGATCATATCAATTTGTTTGTTCATTATGTATCATATGCACGCATAATTTTTGGTTCATCAGGAACTCATAATGTTGAAAGAGGGTGGAGAGAAAATCCACATAAGACGAAGTAGGTAAACCAAAATTAAAGAAGTGACATTGATTAAACTTAAGTCACATTGTATTTTATTTAAATTTTAAAAGTATTGAATTGAAGAATTTGTATTTTGTATGATTTTAATGGTTTGCCATAGTCCAAGTAAGGAAAAAGAAAACATTAGGCAGTTGGCAAGATTTTGGACTATCCATATTATTTTTCTTTGAATTCCTCCTTTAGAGTATTGAAGATTGGAGAATCTATATTTAATATCTATAACTTATATTTTCTCTAGAAGAAATAACTATAATACCAATTCATTCCAATGATATTAAATATAGGTTCTTCAATATTCAATAATCTTAAAAAAAGTCAAAGGAAAATAATATGAATATTCTAAAATATTGCCACATACCTAATGTTTTCCTTTTCCCTACTTTGATTATGGAAAGCCATTAAAATGATACAAAATACCAATACTTCAGTTCAATGCTTTAAAAATAAAAAAGAAGTAACAAAAACAAATTGGATTAACTTTAAGTAGAGCCACATCTCTAATGCTTTTTTTTGCCTTGGTTTAACTTTATATAGAGTCGTATCTAATGCTTTTTTTCCTCCTTCATTTTACTTGGACATTCTCTTCACCCTCCTTCAACACAACGAGATCTTGATGAACCAAAAATTATGCGTGCATTTGATACATAATGAACAAACAAAATCTCATAAAAATGGATTAGAGTGCAAATGCATTTGTATAGTACATAGAAAACATTTACTGAATTCATATACAACTTCTCAATGAACGCATAAATAGCAAATTGAATAGATGACCCTCTGATAATAATATTCATGTCTATTCAATTTGCCATTTATGTGTTCATTGAGAAGTTTTATATGCATATAGTAAATGTTTTCTATGTACTGTACATAGTCATTTGGACTCTAATCAATTTTTGATGAGATTTTGTTTGTTCATTATGTATCATATGTAGACATAATTTCTAGTTCATCAGGAACTTATACAATTGAAAGAGGGTGGAGAAAAATTCCTCATAAGACAAAGTAGGCAAACCAACATTAAATAAGTGACTTTGATTAAAGTTAAGCCACATTGTTTTTGTTTGAATTTTAAAAGTATTGAATTGAAGAATTGGTATTTTGTATGATTTTAATGGTTTTCTATAATTCAAGTAGGGAAAAATAAAACATTAGCAGTCGACAAGATTTTGGACTAGCCATATTATTTTTCTTTGACTTCCTCTTTTAGAGTATTGAATATTGGAGAACTTATATTTAATATTTATAACTTTTTTTCTCTAGAAGATATAACTATAATACCAATTAATTCCAATGATATTAAATTAGGTTCTTCAATTTTCAATACTGTTTAAAGAAAATTAAAGCAAAATAATATGGCTACTCCAAAATATTACCACCTACCTAATGTTTTGATTTTCTCTACTTTTATTATGGTAAGCAATTAAAATGATACAAAATACCAACACTTCAATTTAATGCTCTAAAAATAAAAAGGAAGTAACCAAAACAACTTGGCTTAACTTTATGCAGAGCCACATATCTAACGCTTTTTATTATTTTTCCTTGGCTTAAATTTATACAAAGTCGTGTCTAATGATTTTTCCTCATTCATCTTATTTGGACATTCTCTCCACCCTCATTCAACATTATGAGTTCCTGATGAACTAGCAATTATGTGTGCATCTGAAACATAATGAACAAATATAATCTCATCAAAAATGGATAAGAGTGAAAATGAATGTGTAGAGTACATAGAAAACATTTACTGCAATCATATACAACTTCTCAACGAACACATTAACGACAAAATACTGAATAGATGAATTTTTGATAAAATTATTCACATTAATGTATTTGTTTTTCAGAATTTTAAAAGAACTAGGTCAAATGAATGTTTAAAAACATACTTCTAATTCACATATTATCAAATCCTAGATATTAAAATAATACATACTTTTTGCATAAGCAATAAGCAAGAGCTTGTTTTTCAGAATTTTAAGATAACTAGGTCAAATTAATGTTTAAAAACATACTTCTAATTCACATATTATCAAATCCTAGATATTAAAATAATACATACTTTTTGCATAAGCAATAAGCAAGAGCGTATGGAGAAGGCATTTGGATGAGGACCATATCACAATAAAAAAATGAGGATTTATCATCTTCATTAAGGTCTTCGCGCTCAGAGAACGAGGATGATATATCATATTTATCATTTTTCTAGACCTGTGTATCATCTTCAAAATGGACCTGGAGCTCTTGACACTCAAAAAATGAAATGTATCATTTTCCACCTTCAACAATAATGACTCTATACTTAAATGCTTTTCAGCCATTGTATCCATTTTGAAGATGATACATAGGTCCAGGTCAATGATGAAGATAATACATCTTCGTTCTCTGAGTGTGAAGAGCTGCTTAATGAAGATGATAAATCTCAATACACTCTTGCTTATGCAAAAAGTATGTATTATTTTAATATCTAGAATTTGATGATATATAAATTAAAAGTATGTTTTTAAAGTTTTATTTGACGTAGTTCTCTTAAAAGTATTAGAAACAAGTACATTAATGTGAATATTTTTATAAGAGAGTCATCTATTCAATTTGCCATTATGTGTTCATTGAGAAGTTGTATATGCATTCAGTAAATTTTTTTTATGTACTCTACATATGTATTTGTACTATAATACATTTTTTATTATATTTTGATTTTTCATTATATATTAAATGCATTCATTATTTTTAGTGCATTAAAAACTCATACTGTTGAAGGAGGATGGAGAGAAAGTCCACATAAGATGAAGTAGGCAAACCAACATTAAAGAGTGGCATTGATTAAAGTTAAGTTAGGTTGTTTTGGTTTGACTTTTAAAAGTATTGAATTGAAGAATTGTATTTTATATGATTTTAATGGTTTGCCATAATCAAAGTAGGGAAAAAGAAAACATTAGGCAGTTGACAAGATTTTGGACTAGCCATATTATTTTTCTTTGACTTCCTCTTTTAGAGTATTGAATATTGGAGAACCTTTATTTAATATCTATAACTTATTTTTTCTCTAGAAGAAATAACTATAATACCAATTCATTCTAATGATATTAAATACAGGTTCTTCAATTTTCAATACTCTTAAAAAAAGGTCAAAGCAAAATAATATGGCTAGTCTAAAATATTACCACATACCTAATGTTTTCCTTTTTCCTACTTTTATTATGACAAGCCATTAAAATGATATAGAATACCAATACTTCAATTCAATGCTCTAAAAATAAAAAGGAATTAACCAAAAAAACTTGTCTTAAATTTAAGCAGAGTCACATCTCTAATATTTTTTTTACCTTAGCTTAATTTAATACAGATACGTGTCTAATACATTTTTTCCTCCTCTGTATTATTTGGACATTTCTTTCCACCCTCCTTCAACACCATGAGTTCCTGATGAACCAGCAATTGTGTGTGCATCAACAATTGTGCATTCATATGATAAATAATGAACAAATAAAATCTCATTGAAAATGGATTAGAGTGCAAATGAATTTGTAGAGTACATAGAAAATATTTACTACATCTATATACAACTTTTCAATGAACACATAAATGACAAATTACCAAATAGATAACTTTCTGATAAAAATATTCACATTAATGTATTTGTTTCTCAAGTTTTTAAGAGAACTAGTTCAAATGAATCTTTAAAACCATACTTCTAATTAACATATTATAAAATCCTAGATATTAAAATAATACATACTTCCTGCATAAGCAATAAGCAAGAGCGTATAGAGAAGGTGTTTGGATGTGGACCAGATCACAATAATAAAATGAGGATTTATCATCTTCGTTGAGGAGGTCTTCACACTCAGAGAACGAGGATGTATCATATTTATCATTATCCTGGACCTGTGTATCATCTTCAAAATGAAAGTGGACTTGTGTATCATCTTCAAAATGGACTTGGAGCTTTTGAAACTCAAAAAATGAGGATGTATCATTTTCTATCTTCAACAATAATGAATCTATACTTAAACGCTTTTCAACCATGGTGTCCATTTTGAGGATGATACACAGGTCCAGGTCAATGATGAAGATGATACATCCTCGTTCTCTGAGTACAAAGAGCTCCTTAATAAAGATGATAAATATCCATTCACTCTTCCTTATGAAAAAAGTATGTATTATTTTAATATCTAGAATTTTATGATATATAAATGAGAAGTATGTAAACCAACATTAAAGAAGTGGCATTGATTAAACTTAAGTCACATTGTTGTTGATTAAATTTTAAAAGTATTGAATTGAAGAATTTGTATTTTTTATGATTTTAATGGTTTGCCATAACCCAAGTAGGAAAAAAAATATTAGGCAGTTGGCAAGATTTTGGACTAGCCATATTATTTTGCTTTGACTTCCTCTTCTAGAGTATTTAATATTGGAGAACCTATATTTAATATTTATAACTTATTTTTCTCTAGAAGAAATAACTATAATACCAATTGATTCCAATGATATTAAATACAGGTTCTTTAATCTTCAATAGTCTTAAACAAAAAGTTAAAGCCAAATAATATGGCTAGTCTAAAACATTGCCACCTGCCTAATGTTTTTATTTTCCCTACTTTGATTATGACAAGCCATACAAAATACCAATGCTTAAATTCAATGTTTTAAAAATAAAAATGAAGTGAAGTAGAGCCACGTCTCTAATGTTTTTATTTTCTTTTCTTTTTTTGCATTGGCTTAACTTTATATAGAGCACATGAAAGCTTATTTCCTTAGTTTCCCATTCTCAAGCATTTAGAAGTTGAGTCTGAACTTCTAATATAAATTGGATTGGAAATGAAGCACATGAAAGCTATAATCTATACTCTATGTCAAAAAATATTATAATAAAAATATGTTGACCAAGTACTAAATTTTGATTTTAAATATTAATGATATCACATCTATCGCAAACTTGGTAGATTAAATTATATCTTTTTAAAATTGTGTAATAAGAAATTAATTTTCTAATTTTTTGTAACATACCCTAACAGACATTAAAAAAACAAATCAACAACATGGATTTGATGTTTTTAGACATGCATGGATAAAATAGAATGATTTTATATCTCATTCCAAATTAGGGCAAAATAACTACATAGGAATGCCATGGAAAAGGGTAAAGGAGAAGCACCATATGAAAGTTCTAGGAAAAAGTAATACAATATATATATATATATATTGAAAGTAAAGAGTGCATAGGTCTCATAAATGCAAAATGGATTAAGAAGCTAAATGATAAATGCTAAATGTTGGAATGAATATTCATGCATCCAAAGACAAAATATTAAAAATATTTGTAGGGATAAAATAGGCTACGACCCAAAAACTGAAAATTTGTACATTTTTTATGAATATAGCCAAGGAGTGTTGGTTGATATGCTTGGAGATTGCTTGTATGGTACTTTCTTCACTTCACACAACTTATAAATTTTTGAACATATGTTTTTTATAAATCAATACTACTTTTAATTTTATATAAATATTTTTTTAATAAACAAAAATATTGGCGAGATCTACTTAGCCAATATAGGTAATTGTTTATCTAAGCCAAAACATAATTTATAGAGGCACTATATATATTATAAATTTTGTTTTGTCCCCTTTAAGATTTTATAATTAGAAAAATAATTTTCTAATTCCTTTGTACTAAGTTAGATTAAAATTCATAAAATAATGAAAATAACATAGATTTGAAGCTTCCTAGACTTAGGTTGGGGTTGAAGTCTTCTGATTATAAATTGGTCATCTTATAAACTTTTTTATACATATACTTCACATAAATAATTACTATTTTTAAATTTATAAAAAATATTGTTTAATAAATAAAAATATTTGTTAGATCTACTTAGCCAATATATGTTATTGATAATGTAGGTCTATACATAATTTATAAATATATAAGTTAAAGAATTTTCTTTATGAGACTTAAATTAATTTAACTTTTAACTTTTTAATATAAAAAAATAAGTATTTTCATATTTCAGTCCCAAGGGCTAGGTGGATTGGTAAGTTCTAGGTTCTTATCAAGAAGAGAACTAGGTTCAAATCTTGGAGGCAAGCCTTGTTTGGGGTAAAGGTAGTAGATTGACTTGACTCTCCTGAGTTTGTGTAAGATTGACCATGGTTCTAATCCGCATGTCAGGTAGTTCAAATATTTGAACCTTGGTTGATAGTAAAAATGATTGGAATGTAACCCATTTCTCTATGTATTAAAAAAGAAATCAATTTTCAGATTTTTATGTTGTTCACTATAAGATTTTGTAAAAACAAATTTTTAATTATTTTATAACATACCCTAGAAAATTTAGATCAAAATTCATCAAATAGTAAAAACAAGAAGGATTTGAAGTTTTTGAGACTTACACAAGATTTGGATCTCAAACTAAATTCAATATTGAAAGATAGAAAAACCATACAAAAGTGTCACCTAAAAATACTCGACAAAAGTACTGCAAGCATATCTCTATGACACTTTTGCTCCCAAATGAAAACTAATAAATACAAGTAATGAGTACAAGGAAGTCTAACGAAAATGTATACAATATATTAATCTGATCCATGGAAGAAAAGATGCTATAGCCCGAAATCTATCGATTTTACTCTTGGTTAATGAATATAGCCAAGGAATACTGCTTGATGTACTTAAATATTGTTTCTTTGACGCTTCTCCTTTATACATCTTATAACCTGTTTTCAAACATAGTTTATATAAATAAATAATACTATAATTTTTTTATAAATTATTTTTAAGTAAATAAAACATTTTGTGAGATCTCCTTAACAAATATAGATTATTGATCATTTACTTTAATACATAATTTATAAAATTCCAAGTTAAAAAATTACTATAAACAAAAAAATGTGTATAAAAAATATTAATAAAAAAAATTATATCATTCATTTAATTTAACTTTTTAAAAAACTATATAACATATAGTTTTAGATATAAAATTATTATTATTAATCAAATAATAATAAAAATAACATAAATATAAATTATTATATTATTTTCGTAACAAAATCAAATAAAAAATCATCAAATAATAATGAAAATAACATAGATTTAAAGCTTTTAAGACTTAGCATAGATAGAATGCAGAGATTATGTACCTGATCAAAAAATAGAACGAGGAGCATGAAATTGGCCTGTTCTTATCCGGCCGCCGCCACTTGTGATCTTACAGATCTGCGACGGGTGCCCAAACAAGAGAACAAAGAATAACAATGTTCGTTGTGGCACCTCTCACTTTAAAACAAAAATGGATACCAGATCGCGACCGCCACATGTTCTCTTACACATCCGAGACGGCAAAGAAGAACAATGTTAGAACAATGTTGGCCCGCACGTCTCACTCTAAAACAAAAATGGAGACCGCCTAACCCAACCCCCGCACGTCTCACTCTAAAACAAAAATGAAGACCGCCTAACCCAACCCCCGCGTATGCCTATATATAACACTTCTTTGCGTGGGGAGACGGTATATAGTGAGTGGAGTGTTCTTAGAACTTTTTTCATACATATACCATTATCTAAATAAATAATACTTTAAAATTTGTATTAAAATATTTTTTTAGCAAATAAAATTATTTGTGAGATGCACATAGAAACATAGTTTTTGATCGTTTAGGTTAATACATAATCAATTTCTAAAGTTAGTAAACTAAGCAACATTTAATTATATATTTTTAATAATTTTACATAGATTATTATGAGGGCTTTTCTGAGTAGATTTAGACCTTTTACCTTTTAAATATAGACCAAAACCCTAATCACTAGAACAAGATTAGAACTGTATTTAAGTTAGCATATTAAATTTAAATTAATAAATATTTGTTAATTTTTTAAAATAATTTATATATGATAAAAATAAATGTCCCAAGAGGAGACCCAGGTTCAAACATTGAAGGTAAGCCTTGTTGGGCCAAAGGTAGTAGATTGACTTGACTCGGGTGAGTGTACATCACTAAATTTAAATAAATAAATATCTATTAATTTTTTAAAATAATTTATCTATGATAAAAATAAATGTCCCAAGAGGAGACCCAGGTTCAAACATTGAAGGTAAGCCTTGTTGGGCCAAAGGTAGTATATTGACTTGACTCTGGTGAGTGCACATCACTACAATGACTATGGTTTCAATCTCAAGCCATTGGTAGTCTCCCTCACACCGGGAGGTGGGATATTCTTCTATGTAAAACACCCCAAAAAATAAACCAAATTATGAAGATATTTCAACAAATTACATAGTAATATTTTAACAATCCTTGTTAGATAAGGACAACATAGTGGTTTAAGGCATTAGCCTTTCTTCGGGGAGGTTATTGGTTGGCTGGGATGCTCTTGAGGGTCAAGGTCTCATTGAATTTGTTTAAGCCAATGTGCTACATTTTATACTCATAACCAATGATCTTATTGATTACCTTGATTACCTATGTATTATATATATAAATAGTTTTAGATATTTCAACTAATAAGATTTACAAAACTGAATATGGGTTTGTGCATTAATTTAAACCATTTCTGCTCATTTCATCTTATTAAAATGTTTAAATACAATATCTTGGTGGATATCTTGCCTTGAAGTGTGAAACTATATATTATCTTAAATTCTTAAAAAATAATAATAATAATAATAATAAATAATAATAATAACAACTAATTAGCACCTTGGGTGCAGCTCAAGGGTTTGGGCTTTGGCTCTTCTTTAGGAGATTCAAGGGGTGTGGGCCAGTGTGTGAGGGGTGGGTGTGTGGTAGCTTTGTGTTAAATTACCTTTATTGATAAGTATAGCTCTCAAATTTAGGAGGGGTCATGGTTGGGAGGAGACTGTGGTCATAGGGGTTTCTCACAGTAGCAAAATCCAAACAATAAAATAATAATAATGAAAACTCATCAATATGTTAAAATTAGGTTAAATTTTGAAAGGTATTAAAGAGCAATGACAAATAAGATAAAAGCACATGATTCAAGGATAGACTTTCCTATGATAATTTCCTTTGGGATAATCTCCTCCGTTGAAATAGGTGTAGAAAAATTTGGGCTTATATCAACCTTAATTAATTTTTATATTATTTTCAATTCAACTTTCCTTAAAGGATACAATTTTTTAAATAATAATATTTTTAAAATGAGTTATTTGAAATTGAAATGAGTCTCATATTTAAGGAAAGTATCCTTCACCTATTTCAATGGAGGAGATTATCCCAAAGATGAGTCTCAGTTCAATTTCAAATAACTCATTTTAAAAATAGTATTATTTAAAAAATGTATTATTTAAGGAAAGTTGCATTGAAAATAACATGAAAACTAAATATAGTTTTTTATTTAATTATTTAAGGTTGAGATAAGCCCAAATTGGAGATTATCCCAAAGGAAATTATCATAGGAAAGTCTACCCTTGGATGGTGACATTTTTATCTTATTTGTCATTGTTGTTTAATACCCTTTACAATCTAACGTAATTTGAACATGTTGATTAGTTTTAATTAATTAATTATAAAACTTAAATTTTGTAGTTACCAATTCTTCTAGGTAATCGGGTGCAGAGCACAATGCTTCAATATTTGGATCTTCTTCATGAGGTTCAAGGTTCAAATCATGGTATGGGCTAGTGTGTGATGAGGTGGGTGTGTCTGGCTTTATGTTAAATTCTCTATTGAAAATTATATCTTTCAAATTTAGGAGGGTTCATGGTTGGGAGGAGACTGCTTAGCCCTGCACGTTGGGTCAAGGGGTTTCTCAAAAAAAATAAAATAATGAAAACTAATCACTATGTTAAAATTAAGTTAAATTTTAAAAGGTATTAAAGAACAATGACAAATGAGATAAAATCACATGATTCAAGGGTAGAATTTCCTATGATAATTTCCTTTGGGATAATTTTCTCCGTTGAAATAGGTGTAGGAAAAGTTGGACCTATCTCAACCTTAAAGGAATTAAATAGAAAAATATATTTAATTTTGATATTATTTTCAATGCAAATTTCCTTAAATAATACTATTTTTAAAATGAGTTATTTGAAATTGAGATGAGTCTCACCCTTATTATATTGTTTTTTTTTTTTTTACATAGAGGAATTGGTAACTGCTATGATAAAATTACTTTAAATTTTAAAGGGTATTAAAAAGCAATGATAATATCCTTTGGGATAATCTCCTCAATTGAAATAGGTGAAGGAAAAGCTAAGCCTGCCTAAGGAATTGAAAAAAAAAAAAGCTAAGCCTACCTAAGGAATTGAATAAAAAAATATATTTAATCTTAATATTATTTTTAATGCAACTTCCCTTAAATAATAATATTTTTTAAATGAATTATATGAAATTGAAATGAAACTCATTTATTTATATATAATTATTTTCAATGCAACTTTCCATAAATAATAATATTTTTAAAATTAATTATATGGAATTTTATTGAGACTCATTTAATTATATATATATATATATATATATATATATATATATATATATATATATATAAAAGGAGTGAGACTTATTTCTCCTATGACCAATCCTAATGTTGAGAGCTATAATTATAAATAGGAAATTTAGCACAAAGCCACCACACACCCACCCCTCACACACTCGTCCATGTCGTGGTTTGAACCTTGGACCTCTCGAAGAAGAGCCAAAGCCCGAATGGTTGCGCTCTACACCCTGTTACCTAAAAGAATCAGTAACTACTCAATTTAAGTTTTCTAATTAATTAATTAATTGAAACTAATCAACATTGTTGAAATTAGGTTAAATTTTAAAGGGTATTAAACAACAAAGAGAAATAAGATAAAAGGTCATGATCCAAGGGTAGACTTTCCTATGATAATTTCCTTTGGAATAATCTCGTGCATTAAAATATGTGCAAAAATTTAAGGTCATTTAAAACTTGCATAAGGAATTGAATATATATATATATAATCTTGATATTATTTTTTTGGAAAACATCTCGGGATGCCACTTTCGGGTAAGATCCAAGGAGCCAGGGGTATATATTCCACCAAAATCGCCCAACACATGAACCTAGACTACCACCTTTGACATACTCAAGGATAAAACAAACACACAACAAGATTAAAAAAATAAAAAATAAAAAATAAAATTAAAAGAACATGTTCCTTGAATGTGTCAAAAAGATAAAAAAAACTACAACCCAAACCACATAGAAAAAATACAAGAACAACAAAAAAAAAAACAAACATGACATAAACTATAGAACACTACAAAGACATAACCAACAAAAACATGAAAAAACAACAACCAAAACTTAAAAAAAATAAAAATAAAAATAAAAAAACAACCAACAACAAATAATAAACAAAAACAAAAAACATAAAAAACGCTGACACACGAAAACACAAATAACACAAACATACATAAAGACAATAACAATAACAAAAAGTAAAAAAACAAAAACACAAAACAACAAAAACACAAGAACAACAAAAAAAACACAAAGAACAAAAAAACAAAACAAAACAAAAAACACACACACCTAAAAAAACAAAAAGGGAAAAAGAAAAAAAAAATTGGACATAACAATGACCTTTCTAGACCAAAAGACCTTTAAGACAAGAATAAAAAGAGGAAACAAAAGAAAGAATAGTTGAGCTAGGGAACTAAAATGCCCTGACCGAAACAAAGAGAAGCAAAAATAAAGCAAGGAGAAACTAGGTACCTTCAGAACTTAAGCCATACAAAGAAATGATAGAAAGAAGAGCTTCCCTTATTTGTGAAGCCCACCATCTAGGAGGGTGGCCATAACAAGTAAGATCACCTTTGTCCAAAGCCCAATTAGCTAAAGCATAAGTAGTCTTGTTTTGATCTCTGACCACATGATTGTAATTAACTTTAAAAAATCCCATCTGGATTAATTGAATCTTCTCAATAATTCTTTTTATTCTCTAATCAACCTTATGATTATTAGGAGTCTTCAAAATATCAATCATGAGTTGAGAGTCAAAATCAACTAACACCTTTTCCCATCCAACCTTAGTAGCCTATTTAAGGCCTCTTAGGATACCATACCCCTCAGCAAGGTTATTAGAAAGAACACCCAAATTCTCAACGAAAGTAAAAACCAGGGAGCCATCTAAAAGTCTACCAATTCCTCCTGCACTAGCTTTTCCAAGGTTCCCTCTATAGGTTCCATCAGTATTGACATTACTAAAATCCCTAGGAGGAGGTTGCCAATTTCTTGTCATATCCATCTTACAAATATTCACATTTCCTTTAAGATGGTTGCCCTTAGAATATTTAATCTTCAATATTTGCATCACTTAATCCCATATTTGGTGGGAGTTTTAGGGGTGATTAAGGAGTTGATGGACTGATTCAACTAAGTTGGCTATGGTATTTTTCCAAATATAGTGAATATCCTTCCTATATTGATTAAAAATTTGGTTGTTCCTTTCATTCCATATATTCCAAAGAATAATGGTAGAACTTGTCCAAACTAACTACCTAATCAAGTGATCAACACCATCTTGTTTAGGCCAATCCCTCCAAAGCTGATCAAAAGTAAAAAAATTGGACCATTGTAAGCCAAGTAAAGTGGCCATTCTACTCCATAGATCAGAGGCTAAAGTACACTCAATAAAAATATGGCCAAGAGTTTCAACATTCTCTCCACACATTTCACATCTAAAAGGGCCATGAAAACCATGCTTCATAAGTTGCTCACTAGTAAGCACCCTACGATGCAATAAAAGCTAAGTAAAGAACTTCACCTTAGGCCAAAGCTTTTGAGCCTACAACTGAGAAAATATGTTAGAATATTGGTTGAGATTATTATGACATAAAGTCAAATAACGCAACTGAATAATCATCCTTAGTAGTGTTGTTCCATCCAAAATAATATTTTTCATGGGACCAAGAGAGAGATATGATATGAAGGATGTCTTGGATATCTTGTCTTTTCCTTTCTATGATTTTAATAGGCCAATACTCAATAGGGATCTAATATCTACCAACCTTTGAATTACAAGTATGGTACTGATAGTAATTAGCCACCTTTATCGAGTTAACTCGGTGAAGCTCCTCCATCCAAGGACTCCAATTAGGAAACATAATTATCAAAGGCTTGTGACCATCCCAATAATATTTCTGAAAATTTACCTATTGATCATTATGAATGATCAAAAATAAATTTTTCTTTAACAAATTCTCACCAGTATTAAGAACTGCTAAAACTGGAGAACCTTTGGTTAGAAGTTGATAGCGAACAAGGTCTATAGGACTTTTTTTCTCAGCATATTTAGCACAAAGACTATTGGTCCAAAGAGCATTGGAGTTATGCAACATCCTCCAATATAATTTAGTAGCTAAAGATTTGTTGTTGTTAATAAAATACTAGAATCATAACGCCCCTTCATTCTTACGAAGACATAAAGTATCCCATTTCACCAAGGCCTATTTTATTTTCTCCTTAGTACCACTCCAGAGGAATAGATGACTAATTTGATCGAGTTCTCGAAGAACAGCCTTTGGGATATTCAACATGAAAGAAACATAAATATAAATAACTTGAAGGACTAATTTTACCAAGGTGATTCTACCCCAGAAGAAAGCCATATATTGGTTCACTTTCTAATTTTTTTCTTGACTTTGTCCAACAACCAATTCCAATATTTTTTTATGCCTTTGAATATTGATGGTAATACCCAAATAAGTGATCTTAAGGGAGGTCTTATTATATCTTAATTTATCCAAGACTATGGATTCCTACCTGGCAAAGTAGTGAAATAAAATAACTTTAGATTTATCTTCATTGATCAACTGCCCAATAGCCCTAGAAAAACATCTAATGATTTGCTTAATATTAGAAGCTTCCTTAACTATAGCTTTACCTAAAAGAGTAGAGTAATCAAAAAATAGAATATGTGAGATAGGTCTAGCTCCATGAGCATTGGTAACTCCCTCGAGGGTTTTGTTTTCCCTATTTTTGGTTATAGTCCTACCTAAGAATTCAACAAGAATAATGAATAAATAAGGGGATAGCGGGTCAGCTTGCCTAATACCTCTGGAAGCTGGGAATGACTGAGAAGGCTTTTCATTGATAAGAACCAAGTAGGAAATGGAAGAGATACATCCCATAATACAATCCATACAATCCTTAGAGAAACCAAATTGCCTTAAAACTTTGATTAGGAAGTGCTAATCCACTTTGTCATAAGCTTTGGATAAGTCTAACCAAATGAACATGGAAGGATATTTTTGCATATCCATGGAATGGATGGCTTCCTGAGTAAGAACTATCTCATATACTATTTTAAGCCCTTCCACATAACCCCCTTGTTTTGGGGAAATAATCTTATGTAAAAGAGGCTTCAACCTTTCTACCATGATATTAGTATTGATTTTGAGAAGAGTATTACATAAAGCAATAGGTCTAAAATATGAGATATGATCAACCTCTTGAGCTTTTGGAACAAGAGTAATATAAATTTTATTGATAACCTTCAAAAAAAAATTGGCTTTCTTGGTTTCTTCCACCACCTCTAATAAATCAGCATGAAGGATATCCTAGAACTCTTGGTAGAAATCAATGGGAAAACCATCAGGACCTGGGGTTTTCCCTTTTTGTATTTTAAAAACTATCTGTTGAAGCTCATTGATAGTAATAGGAGTATTCAAAATAGATTTCTCCTTAGAAGTGATAAGATAAGGGATTGCTTGAAGAACATTTTGTGGAGAAGCTGAGTCAGGAGGAGTAGCAGCAAAAATATTGGAAAAGTAATCGACAATAATAGAGTTCATTCCATCCCAAGTATAGACAACATCTCCAAAATCTGATTTTAGGGAAGAAATAAATTTGTGAGATTTTTGGGCTAGAAGATATTTGTGGAAGAAATTTGTGTTTCGATCTCCTTCTTTGAGCCATTGAAATCTATATTTTTGCTTCCATAAGAGTTCTTCTATTTTTTCCCATTCCTCTAACTGAGTTGTGAGTTTAATTTCATATGCACTTCTATTATCTGTGAGGCCATCTAAACAAATTTTCTTATTCAAATTTTAAATTTGAGCAATAACTTCATATTTTTTTTATGAACATCCCCAAACTCCTTCCAGTTCTAAGTCTTTATTTTGGATTAATGTGTTACAGTATTTTGGCAAAACATAAAATCTTAGTCCCATACCTAGGATTATCTTCCTTCCACCATTGTTGCACATGAGGTCTAAAGGAACTGTCTCTGAGCCACATTAATTGAAAATGAAAATGAGAGAAACTCATATTTTTATTCCACATTTCCACCATGAATGGCCAGTGATCCGAACTAGCATTGTTAAGAGTCTTCACTTTAGAAATGTGACCATGGATTAATAAATTTTTAGAGAGCAAAAACATATACAATATCTCCATAATACAAGCTAAGCCTTTACTTATGTTAGACCAAGTCATAAGGTCATTATCTGGTTGGATATCCACAATATGGAGGTTTGCAATATATTTGCTCATGAGGTAAGTGATTTTTTCCAAATTTCTATTTCCCCTGATTTTCTCATCCAGAGAGAGAATGGTATTGAAATCTCCTCCGATCAATATCCAAGCTTCAAGAAAATGAGAGATAATATGATTCATATCCTTCCACTGTCTTCTTTTTTCCTCCAAAGTAGTAGGAGCATAAACAATAATACAAAGAATAAGTTGGTTGGAATGTCTACTTTGAATAGCGATAGCCAAAAGACCCCAACTGCTAACCATATGGTGAATAACTACCTTTTTTTTCATCCCAAAGACAAGCAATGCCACCAAAATTCCCTTGGGAATTGAGGGAAACCACTTTTGTAGTTGGCCAAATTTTACTAGAAATTGAGTCCATATCCTCCATTGACATCTTCGTTTCTGTAAGGAAAACAATATGTGGATGATTTTCTTGAATCATTCTTCTAATTTAATTTTGTTTTGAAAGACTCCATTTGAGTCCTCTAATATTCCAAGTGATGATCTTCATTAATACCAGGGATAAAAAATTTTGTAAGGGAATTAATCATACCTTCCTATACAAGCTTTTCACCTTCTTTTACCATATGATATTGATTGGTATTGCAACCTGCCTTTTGATTACAATCCATCTTCAGGATTTTTCCCCATTTCTTGACTTACTCCAATTGATTTTGATATGGATTCTAAAATTGAAGAATGCTCATACATATCTTGTTAGAATAAGTGAATATTATCTTAAGTTCTACTAGTATACACACTTGAGTTTCCACTCCTTCATGTGTCAGGAGAACTCTCAATGGTGTCTTCATCAGGTCTGATGAGTTTTTGTAATCCAATGGCTCTCAATGATCAACTTTGCTATTTATACAAAGTTGATCCTTGAAATAAATCAATCAATTCCACTCTTCTCTTCATCTCTTGTGTAATGCTTTGCATATCTACTATTGTGAAATTCTAACATGGTACCAGAGCAGGATAGGTTTTTCTAGCATTCTCTCTTGAAGGTTCTAGGATCTGGTTCATTTGCTTTGGATAATTTTTTTTTGGCTAACTTACTTGAAAGTATTTCAGTAGTCACGTTTTATCCATAATTTACTTTTTTTCAGCAAAATATTTATTGAAATATATATGTTGCAATATTTTTTTAAATCTATCTGTGTTGAATTCATTATTGAGGGTATTAAAAATATTAAAAGCACTTCCTTTTCTTCAAAACTAGGTTTACCCTATGTGCATGGCGTTATTCTAGCCCATTCTCAAAAGGAAGGATTTTTATATTTTTTTAAATTTTCCCTTTATTCGAATTCAATATTGAGCCCTTTCCTTTCCTAGATAGGCACTACATTCCTGTTGGAAATTTGAGGCTCCTCAAAATTTTGGCCCAATTTAATTGAGAATATCATTTAAAAAAAATGTAAGTGATGCTTTTATTGTGTATGAGTTTTTTGTATTCTTTGGGATACGAGTATCCTCTACACCCGTTAAGGCTTGGAGTGAGTGGTGATTTTAATCGTGTAAGAGTTTTTGATCTTCTATGGATACGAGTATCCTTTTCACCCATTAAGGGTTGGCGCTCACAATGTGGTATACATGGATATTTTTTTGATCTTATCCGGGACATCATGTCTCCTCTGTACACGTTAATGCTTGGAGTTCACATCATTCTTGCAGCTATGTATATCGATCCTCATTATCTAGCTGGCCCTTGGAGCTCGCAACGTTCCTCTCATCATAGCTGAAGATTCCAATCCTTGTCTCATGATTAGATTCTTTTCAAAGATTTCTTTTTGTCCTCAATTTTTTGGCGCTTTCTCAACGTCGGTCCTTATATTCTCTTATCCCTACAGATTTTTGGAAAACGAAGTCCTACTATTCAAGTTTAGTAATTAAATATAAAATATTTCTAATGTTATAATATAGCATTTTTTTCATTTATTAAAGTGTTTGCAGGGATAGCTAGATCATCCATATATTTTTAACGTATTTTGCAAGGTATTGGATCATCCATTTATTATTTTACTAACATATTGTGCAGGGATTACTAGATATTCTGCAGGGTTAGCTAGGCAATCAGATATCATGACTATTACGTGCTCTTTACTTTGACCTCACCCATCCTCTACTCTCAGAAATCATAGTATTCTGCAAGGATACCTCGACAGTCAGAGATCAAGGCTCTTAGATGCTCTTTACTCTAACCTCACCCATACTCTGCTCTCAAAAATATTAGGTATATTATATTATTTTTTTTATATACCTCTTCTTTGGTTCATTTGTTGAATGCACAGATAGAGAGCTTGAATGAAACGTCGAAAGCGCCGCACCTTCAAGACGTCGAGAGCACCGCACCTTCAAAGTAGATCGTTAAAACTATTTCAAATTGTAATATTTTGATTGCAGAAATTCTAAGAATGTGTCTCTATGTTTCAGACAATCTATCTTTCTTTGAGGCCTCAGGATTGTATAATTTTTCATATATCCTCCTAGAAATTTCTTTTCTATAGGTTATTAAGTTTCCTTCGATCCTTCGTGTTTCGAAGAAACTCCTTTGTCTCTGTTTCTCAGGGCCTTTATTTTGTTGAAGAGGCTCTCTTGATCGTGAGACAATATTGTAACAATTCTAATAAAAAAAAATTATTTGGGGGGGTGCGTGCAATTTATTGCACATTTCTGTTTCAAAGCTTTAAGGGGGGTTTCATTTTTCTTTTTGTCTATCTTCATCTATGCTCTTTAATTTATTTTAAGTAAAACAATTTATAAGGTTTAATTTTTCAAATATAACTTTGTTTATTTCATAGATAAGTTACTCAAAATTCATCAAAACCTTTTATTTTAAATAGAAATTTAAAGGGTTGGTTGAATCTTCTTATACATTCCTTTATTTACTTTTAAATAATTTTATTTTAAAAGGTATTTTTTGCTGAAATATTTCTTCATATTTCATAAAGAAGATAACCTCTAAGACTCTTCATTTTTTAATTAAATTTTTTCATATTCTCACTCATATATGTTAAAATTTTGGTATATATTATTTAGAAAAATCTCCTTTTTTATATTTTATAAATATAATAAACTTCACTTAAAAGACAAATCTATACCTTTTTTCTAAAAATTATAATTTTTCCCTCAAAATATATTTGCCTACGCTCCATGTATCATTACCACTGAAAAATTATAGTTTCCCTCACGTAAGGGCAGGTTTTTGGAGGCACTTGGTATAAATTCCTGACATATATTTTTTATTCATACATTTTATTTGGGAATCTCTCTCACTTATATTTTCCCTCTCGTAAAGGCAAGTATTGAGAGGAACTAATAGTAAGGGCGGTTATTGTGAGGAACTAATAGTATTTGGCATCTCAAAAAGTGAACAATGTTAAAAAATCATTATACTTATAGTTTCCCTCTCGTTAGGGCAGGTATATTGAGGTTTAAATATTGATCAGCTTCATATTTTTTCCTAAAACAATTGCATTAATCAATTAATTTAAGTTCTAAGGGGGGATATATTGGTTAATTAAAACATCAATTTTTCTCGTGTTAAAATGATGAATTCAATTGAATCTCTCACCCCTCATAACTTTCACACTGAGAGGCACGCACCTCGGCTACCCTACTTGCAATTTGATTTATTATGTATACAATCACTTGCACAAAAATGAAAGTATTGAAAGCACATATAATCACAGAAATAAGAAACAAATAAAGATGCTATATTTATTGATATCTCAAGTCCTTGGTTACAAGTTCATACCTCTGAGGGATACCCATAATTTTGATACAAATATTTACACAATAGAGTAGTGATTGGATGTATTCCTCACAAGGGAATGGTGCGCCTTCGTAAGCCTTCTAGTTTTGCACATGAAACTGTATGGGGGCTTAGATATGATCCCTTCTCTAGATTTGGTCCTAGAGGGATATTTGTGCTCTTGTTGCTTCAATCTGATCTTGAATACCTGTACCTATGCTCATGGAAACAACAAAGGATGCTTAATATGATGGACCGCCTCTTCGGATGAGGCCTTTGTTAGCAGATTTTATAGATATGATAATATAAGCATAAATAGAATAATAAATGCATGGAAATCTAAGAAATACGAAATAGATGCATTAATGAAACCAAATTTGAGAAACAACTAATCAATAAATCAAGTAGTAATGAATATAATCTAAAGCAAATGGGAATAATGCCTATACCCTAAAATATGCCTACGGGCCACTGTTTAAGACAATGGCCATGATATGAAGCTCTTTTCCCTATGAATCAGAGGCTATAGTGCTATCCTACTTGCTATAATTGATGTTCAAGGGTTGCCAGGTGTGTCTCCTACACTTATTGGTGGTTGGGAATGATGGATCTTAATACTGATGTGTGGACATGGCTCAACCAGATGATGCTCCAATGCTTCTTAAAAGGACGTAGCTTGGTTATCCATTTTGATAGGGCTCTGCTGCATAAGATATAAAAAATTGTCGATCTTTTACTCTTCATGGGAGAGTCCATATGTAGACTTTCCTCCCTCATATCTAGAATTTGGCTTCCTAGAGAAGCTTTAATCTAAATTGCATGCAACTGACCATTTTGAGTGGGAAGCATCAATCACAAATTGGCATTGAAGGGATAGTTAGGAGGAAGTCAGGGAGTTCATTGCCAAAATCCATCCATAAATAATACAAAGGTGTAGTCAGACTGCATGATCTAGGCATGTATTCATGGATATCCTATGCATAGTGCTAGATGATGTTAGGTCCAGCAGTTGGGTGTGGTCATTGTAGTCCTCAGTGGCCAGGTGGTGGTCACTCTGCTTAAGAGCGGATAGGCCTAGATGCACTAGAACTGCTCTTTTTAAGTGGTTAGGACCACTGCTTGCTCTTAGAGATATCTAAGAGGATTCTTATGGTTTGTGAATGTATCCATATGGGTAGTCTACTAAACATGATACATTTTTTATGTCTACATTTGCATGATGGGACTAGCAAGGATGACATTTTTCGCTTCAAGGTTCCTAACAAGTATGGTGTTATCCTTCTTTGACACAAGATGTTTTTAAGATATGAGAATTGTGCTTGTTTCAAGAATGTTTTTGGAATCAATTCCAAAAATTAATATTTTCTTAGTGTAATATGTCCTATGGTACTAAAATATCTTGACATTGTGAAGGTGACCCTGATTAAGGCAACATGATTTTTTGTGGACCAATTAATACCATGAACTTAATGATCATATCAATTTGTTTGTCACGATTTCACAACAATCTGCACAAGAGGCAGTACGGACGAAAATGTGTCATGATTTTGCGACATGATTGAGAAGAAGGAGCTCGCAAAGAAAAGTGTCACGATTTCGCGACAATCTGCAAGAGAGGCAATACGGATGAAAATGTGTTGCGATTTTGCAACATGTTTGAGAGAAAGAGCTTGTAAGGAAAAGTGTCATGATTTCATGACAATTTGCAAGAGGAAGCGCTAAGGAGAGAAAGTGTCGTGATATCGCGACATGTCAGGTTTTTACGACCCGAAGGGAAGAAAAGCGCTAAGGCAAAAATGTGTCGCAATTTTGTGACATGTTCCATTTTCATGGGCAAAAGGCAGAGAAAGGCACAAGGCAGCAAAAGTGTCATGATTTCATGACATGTCATGATTTCACGGGTGCATGCCGAGAAAAGTGGAAGGAAGCGAAAAGTGTCACGATTTTATGACATGTCTTGTTTTCGCTGGTGCTTGCAGAGAAGAGTGTACAGAAGTGAAAGATGTCACGATTTCATGACATGTCATGTTTTCGCTAGTGCAAGCAGAGAAGAATGCAAGGAAGCGAAAGTGTCACGATTTCATGACATGTTCCGTTTTCATGGTGTTGCTGATAGAGAGTGAGTGCACTGATAAAGAGAGTGAAAGTGCTCCAAAAAGGAGGGCTAGAAGAGTGCTGTAAGAGAGTGACACGCAGAGTAGTAAGTGTTTATTGTGTATTGATAAATTGTAGAG